>CM046968.1:35560880-45247820 GCA_025698475.1 Gossypium anomalum | reverse complement strand
TAATTAAAGGCAAAATGGCCTCTTTGAATTGTTTAGCTCGAAGCTCATTGATTGGTCCCTTAGAGCGTGTTCAGATCCTTGCTCAAACTTGGTGCACTCAGGGGCCGATCATATCACAGAACCTATTTGATCCAATCTGAACATTGGCGATTCTCATTTTACAAGCTCACGATGCAAATGATGTGGTCAGGCTCGGTGATTGAGTCAAATTCATGTAGTTGCTTGATCGCGGAGCAGAAGAGTCGTTCTTGCCTTGGTCTTGGAAGTAAGTTAGATGGATAGGTTTGATTAAAGCGAATGGGGTTCAAAGTAGTGAAAAAGAGTAATCATAGTTCGACTGTAAGCAAAGATGGATGTTGACTAGAGGTTTGGTTTGGAAACAATAAGAATGAAATAATGTAGGTAGGGATGGATTAGCGAACTTAGCATCAGAATGATTCAACACTAAAAGTATCACCGGTTCCTATATTGTTAAGGTGGATAAATAGAATTAGAAAGGATGTGAACATACACACCAGAATGGTGATAAGTTCCAAACAAGGTCACCTGCACCTTTAGATAGAGTCTTTGAAAACTTATGAGATATGAGAGAAGCAACCTCACGAAAATGAGTTTCATTAACAAATTGGCAAAGTCCTTTTACAAGAAATGAGTAAACTATTTATAGCCTAACATGTAGTATGCCAATGGACTAATTGACTAACTTAGAAACAAGCAAATTGAAGAAGCAGCTAGAATAATCTAGAACAAGTTATTTAATTTGCTAAGGCTAGATTAGGTGATGGAACTCCATTGGGCAAACTTCATGTGTAAAGCAAGCATCTAGGATGAATGAAGTCTTGGAAGCTCTATAGCTTGTCTAGATTGACCATGGGATGAATGAAATCAGAAGAAGTGTCTCTTGCTGAATAGACACCTAAGAAGTCAAATTGGGCAGCAAACAATTCATGTACTTCACCCACATACATTCGGTCATTCATGGAACTTGGAAGGAGCTTGAATCGGCGTACATGAACACAATAAATACCCTTTACATGCATGTGTGTCGTCCAAGGGAATGTATTCTTCATAATCCAATGCATGTAATTAATCTTCCATGTACAAGAACATAATTCCTCAAACATTGAACGAGACCATGCATGAATCTTCTTATGCATTGAACTAAACAGTGTATGCACTAGCCTTAAATGCACTTCTAATATTAACTGAACCTACAAGAAATGAACACATTTAATTATAATATTTTAGACATAATTAAACAGAATTAAACAACAACTAAACAACAAATGACCTACTAATTTTGGACACATTAAATTAAATTAGCTTAGCACATATTAAATTAATTAGATCAAATAAACAAAAACAATTAATGAACTAATTTGACTAGAATTTGGCATGTTTAACAAATTAATTTAAAACAAATTTAAAACTTAGTTTTATTAAAATGGAAAGAAATGGGTGGAAACGAGAAGCTAAATCCTCAGCAGGCAAACAAGCTCAAATGAGTTGATGGGTAGATTAGGGAAATTGTGAAGTGTAAGAAGTAGTTGATTTGCAAAAAGAGTGCATTGAGTCTTCAAGGTTGTCCATCTTCTCTCCAACGTCAGGGACTTTGTTTCATCCAAATGCATCAACAAAGTACATAAAAGCTTAGAAATCGCTTAGTATGAGCTTGAATAATGGGACCTTTGGCAGCTCGATGGGATGCAGGATTACACTTGAGGGTGCAGTGCATATCATTGGTCCCACCAAATCATTGCATGGCAGGTGAATGATAATAACAACTCTTGGCCTCTGAATAGTTATGACATTTGAATATAAGGTAGATCTTTTTCTTTCACTCAGAAGCTTGAGTCGATCGGCCTTGGGCGAGTTGATTGATAATTTAATACTCTTCAAATCATCATGAACCTTTCTCTCACTCATTGTACGATGGCGTTGGCCTCTCTTGATCTTTTGTTTGAGCCTTGATCACAGCGCCGCTTGTTTCAAAAGCTCATCGTCTTGGACTTTACCTTGACCACAATCTCTGAGTGGACTCTGAGGAGTCCATGCTAAGTCGGCCTCTTTCTTCCACTTGGTCAGTCGTTCTTGTATCGG
Organism: Gossypium anomalum; assembly: GCA_025698475.1. Lineage (NCBI taxonomy): Eukaryota > Viridiplantae > Streptophyta > Magnoliopsida > Malvales > Malvaceae > Gossypium > Gossypium anomalum. The sequence continues at coordinate 45,245,720 of CM046968.1, read as the reverse complement.
TTCAACTTTTGATCAAGCAGCCATTCAACATACAATGAGCTTGCAAGTTCAAGTGAAACATGTTTTTAGACAGTTGTCTTTAGCCATTTTTGTACTTTGCGACATAGTTTTTGAAACCCTCGTGGTCACTCGAAAAGAAAAAATTGATTTTACTCTCATATGTTTCACTTGTTTTAAGGCTTTTAGACCTTCTGTTGTTCTCCCACTCTATGCCTTTTACCTGTGCCCACTCTCATAACACATATTTTGTTTCTTAGGACTTGTCTTGGTACTTGGAGTGGAGCTTACAAAATAGGTTACAAGGATAAGATATGTAATAGGTGTGGAGTAGAATTTAAAACAAAGAAAAATTTTGGTGTTGTGTGGCATTGGGGGTAAAAGATGAGTAGATCAATGCTTGGAGATTGAGGAATAGATGATATGAATAACAAAGAAAAGACTTTAAGACTTTTCCACTTTTTTTCATTTTAATTTTTTTAACTTCAAATATAATGCTAATACAATAAAGAAATTAAATACATGATCACGATCTCCCACCTGGTTTAGTGAGTTGAGTCAATATGATACCGATGCGTCTAACAAAGAAGGATCATTTGATTTTGCTGAAGTCTAATTGAAAATAGAGCTGAGAAGGCTGGAATTAGTTTTTGATAAAAGAGGTTCAAAATAGATGGGTGTGGATAGTTACAAGGCTTTCAGAAATTAACAAGAAATAAATAATAGATGAATGTGCTTTCACGGTGAAATAAGGGTAAATGAGAATGTGGGATGGAGAGCAGGCTTAAGATGCAAGTAGGAACCAACACCAAGTATGTGTATTGACTCAGGAAACATAAAGATCTTAAGAGGGATGGTTTGATGGTGATCAAACAGTGACCGTTACCTAAAAAGGTAAGAACCAAAGGTATAGGATGAAATTGGAATGCCTACACTCGTTTAGATGATAAGTTAGAAAAAGAAGACTGAGGTTGATGCCCTTTGACAACGAGATAAGCCAACAAGAATCTAAGAACAGGGATTTGAGAGAAGGAAAACGCCTCTAAAATATAATATATTTCATTTCAATTGACAAAAGAGTTTTAACATGAATGAACTACATATTTATAGTGCTGGAGAATGTACTAGTGATTAGTCATTATAAGATGATTAATTAGACATTTGTTTCAAACTTTTAATGAGTTGAAATTTCCAAAATCACTTTAAAGAAATTTCCGGAAAGCTTCCTTGTGCATAGGGAGATGTCAAGGCAGAGCAGATAAGATATAATCCGAAATTTGAAAGCGAATTTGGATGATTAGGAGCTGAGTTGAGCTTTGTCCACATTTGGCCAAAGGGTATGGAAATCCTTTGCAATAGTACACTATCAGATTTGGATAGAATTGAAACATATTGTGTGGCTAGAGGGTGTTAGCAAAGGCATTATGGATGTGAAAATAGACTTGATTTTATCCACTTAGTGTGAACACTGTAGCAGATAGTCCCTCATGTGTGAAAAGAATGTTCAGCAAATGTGAAAACAATTAAGTTGCTTTGGGAGCCGATGTTAACTTGCAGGGCACTAAAAAGGAGTGAATTATTCTTTACACTGAAGAAAGATGCTTGAGAAGCCAACCATTAGCTTTACAAAGTCAACTTTAATCTTTGTCCATGCACTGCTTTGCACAAAATCCAGTGAACTCATTAAATTTTGAGACATAATAAATTCAGCTACACTAAGACACATTAAACCTGCACATTAGATCCAGTCTCAAAAGACACATTTTAAATCATGTAATAAGCTAAGAAAAATTGAAAAAACATCTTGGAACTAAGACATATTAGAATTAGAATTTGCTACTATATAAGAAAGAAATAAATCCTAAATTAGATAACTTAAATAGTTAATTAGACACATTAATTTCTTGTGGCATGACACATTAAATTCATGTTCTGAATTTGGACAAATTAAGTTCTTTGTTTAATATTTATTTTGAGTTATAAATAATATGCAATTTATTTAATTAATTAAATCTGCGAAAATTGGAAAAAGAAAAAAAGGAGCTCAAGTGAGCTAAATTCAAGCTGGCCTAATTAAAAATGGATTTGGAATTGAATTAAAATCAGGTGCAATATGTTGCGAGACACTTTGTCGAGCTGGTCCAAGCTCGTCCTATTCCACCTGACCAAAGCCTCGTGCAGCACGCTTGGATTTGACTAAGACCGAGAATGGCTATCATGGTGCTTATGCGCTTCGAGCCATATAATTAAGTGCTGGGCCTTTCGCTTGGTGGTCTTGGCAGAGATTGATGCACTCACAGAGGCTGGTGTATCATCCCCCTCTTCAAAGCGACATCACTCCAAGTTGGATGATCTGAGCGTGCGAAGCCAAACCCTCCAGTCAAGTCTCGCCAAGTCGAAGCCTTGCATAGCCCAAAGCTAATCTGATTCGTTTCCAACTCCACGACTCAAACCGGTTCAAATTCAGCTCATTTGAGCTCCGGAATCCAATAAATACTTTTAGTCTTTAAGTATGCCTTGTTTAATTAAATGCATCTTTTAGTTAATGTCATGTATTCTTGATCTGAATATTTTAATTATGACATACATTATGTATTCTACATTTAATAAAAATATGCGTTATACTTATCTCATATGTTAGTTTAAGTCAGTTTCATTCTGTAATTAAGTCTTGCGTTAAGTAACTCATTTGTTCATTTAGTTTTGCATTTTAAAACCATGCGTTTAAGCATCTTATTTTAATAAATGATTTCTTTGAGCATTTATTCAACTCACATCTTAGTTTTAATTAATAGAATGTTTTTGTTGGAGCTTTATTTAATACTTCTGTTGCTCTTGAGTAATCTAGTTCCTAAAATTATTTATTGATGCATGGAGTTAAGAGTTCATTTAATAATCACTTCTCTTACTTAAACTTAGTTCTTTAGATAAATGATGCATAAGTGTTGAGTTAATTTATTTAAGTTAGTTGTTAATTTGTTTTAAACCTTAATAGTTGAATAAATGTGTAGGTTACATAATGTTAATTGCGAGTGACTTTTCCAACTCACATCCATTACATTTAAAGGCTGTTATGCATTCCAATAAGGTGACTTTTCAAGAGATTTGATTGATTACAAAGCAAGAGGCTAATATAAAAAGGTTTATACATCATTTAAAGGAGTTTTAAGGAGCATTTTTATCATCCAAAATTAATTTTGGCAGCAACCTTTCCACTACCAGCCATTTTTGCCTTTTCAAAGGTTATTTTAAGCATTCAAACATCATTAAGAAGTTTGATTAAGAAGATGGTGTCATTCGGCTGACAGGAGGCTAACTCAGAGTCATTTTTTCAAGCACTTAAAGTCATTCATTTAGCTGAATTAAAGTGAATTCAAGGATGGAATTATTTGAGCTCAAGAATGTAGAAAAGACTTGAGTTAAATTTCAGCTTTTAATTGGTACATTAAGTTGAATGTTTGGCGACCATTCAACTAACCTAGTTTTAGCACTATAAATAGAGTGAAATCAGCCCTTTAATAAAGAGATCTTTTGCTTGATTTAAAACATTATTGAACCTATATGAAATTTGTGAGATTTCTTTCTTTCATATTTAGTTGAAGAACTTCATTGGCTTATCTAGGTCACTAGTGGCATCAATCACCTTCTTCTTTATCCTGAACTTATCACTATCAAATAGTGTGGCTGTTCACTCCATATACCAAGGTTCCTACTTTGCTAAGTAGCGAAGTCGAGGTTCCTCTTATTCTCCATCAGACCACCTTGAAAACTTATAAGCATTTGGGTCAATATTTTCAAATATTGGTTTGTGTTTGTTTTTGAGATCATTCTCCATTCCATTCCATCCTTTCATTTCGTCATAATCGAACCATCAATTCACTTCTCATCTATTGTTTGTTATCCAATTACTGTATTTATTTCCATCTTTTATTATTTTCTATAATCGAACCTACATAAACTTCATATCCATAAACCCATCTTTTAAACCTTTCTTACATAGCTTCCATTCCATTATTCACTTAAAACATCCTTTGAACAAACCGAACGATACTTCTTCAGTGACGATTGAGCAAGCTTCGCATATGACTCGACTCACCGACGAGCGGATCGTATCATTTAAGTATCAGAAAGCTACAAAAATGAGGTAAAGGAGCATTCAAAATTACTTCGGGATAGTCTGGTGACTCATCAAGTAAGTTTGGAAAAAATTCAAAAAATTCAAAAAAAATACAAAAAAATACAAAAATTCTGAAAAATCAAAAAAATTCAAAAATTTTGAAATTTGAACATTGTTTTACTTAACTACTCCATTTTTTAGATCCTGAAACTTTTACTATCATCACTTCCATCCCCCTAACCTTTTCGCCACACACTATACCGACTATTATCTTTCTTTCTGACTTACCCTATCCCTCATCATTATTTTCCCTTGTTTCCCAATTTGCAGCCCGACTCTAAGCCTCTGAGCAAGGCCTTGGTTAGCAGTCCAAATCTACAATTACAAAAAAAGTTTGAGAGGTAAAAAACTTGTGCGTGTGAGACTATTAGAGCGGATAGTAAAAGCTAATCGAGTGTAAACACAGCCGAGAGTGCAAACCATTAATTTTTCTTTTCGAGTGAAATTTGAGGATTTTGTTGTGAGGAATTTAATTTTTATTTTACCAACAAATTTCTTTTCAAAGAATCAAAGAAGTCTAACGAAGAATTTATGCTGAATCGTAGTTCCAATATTTGGTGCAAGAAATGCTGAAGAATGGTGAATTCTAAATTTGACACATTGGCACGAGAGATTGGACCGTGGTGAAGAAAAGAGACCAAAGGGAAATCTAATGTCATCAAGTCAAAAGCGATTCCAAAACATCACGGAGATAAGCATCCAACGACTGCTAGAATAAACTCGAATCGAGATTCCTTTTCATCAAGGAATTGAGACAAAGAGAAGTCGATTTTGATTTTGAACTCTTCCGAGAAATGTGCGAGATGAAACATACACTCCCTTCAAGAACTCTCTAAAGAAAACAACCACGAGAGATCTTCACTAAGAATTGTTAAGTGAACCATATGTAAATAATTTTCCTTCTTTTTGAACACAAAATCATTTTTTCATGATGATTCTTTTGAATCTTCTTGTAAAAAGAAAATGAGAGAAAAGTAAAAAAGAAAAGAAATAAAGAGAGGAAAGAAGCGAGTAAGAGAGAAATGAGAGATTCTTGAAAGAGCCTTGAGAAAGTCATTAAAAAGCTGATGAAAAGAAAAAAATTGAAAAGAAGAATGAAAAAGAGTTTGAAGAGAGAAAAGAAGTTGGAACAAGAAACAACGAGTGGAAAAAGAGATTGAGGAAAAAAGAAACAAGAGATCTCGAGAAAAAGAATCAAGTGAAAAGAAAGTGAGCAAGCAAGGATTGTTTCCACTAACCCAACTGGCGCTTGATCTTCTTGTAATGTAACTTTTAAGGCTCCTAAAGTCTTGTACGACCAATTCCAGCTTCACTACCACCTTCCAAGCGAGAGATGTTTTTAGTTATTCAGAAAGGTAAGTACGCAAATGATGACCACCCACTTGTGATTGAAGGTAAGAAAGGTAAGGATTCCACTGTGGTATCAAATCAAAGGCTGGTGTGATTTTCAAAGTTTCTCACAAAGATTTTGATGACTTATTTCACGAAGAAGACTTGTATCTTTTGATTTGGCTAGTCATTATCTATCTTTTGGAGTTAATGCTCTATGTTTCAAAAAGTGCCATAAAAGCATTTCCTATGACATTTCTTATAATGGCATTTATGTTGATTCTTTGGATTGGTTAAAATTTTTGCAAATTGCGAATATTTGTGATAAAAGCTTTTTCACTTAAAAAGTTTTGGCGTCTTTGAATGCATAAAATCTTTGAATTCATGTGTTAAACCTTTACTTGCTTAAACATATTTGGATCGGTTGATTTGCGATAGTTTCGTGCATGAAACATTTTATCGATTGATTTTTATCTTCAAGTTAAATCCTTAAATTTTTTGTGTGAACTCTCCACGCCTTGATTTGCATTCTCGATTGAGATTCTTGAAGTAATTCTTTGTATTATTGTCCGCCTCGTGTACCAACTTCTACGCTCTGATCGATCGAGCAAAGGTTTGAATCATGTGATGGACTCGGGCGCTTGAAAAAGTTGTATGTTCACTACTACTTTGATTGCTCTCGAGTGGAATTTACGTCATGTGAATGCGTTGATTATATTTTCTTCTAACATGTTGCTCCGTTGGAATTCATGATCAAGTACATGTGTTCAAGCTCCTCGCATATGTTACGTGATTTGTTTTTATGGAACATTTAAGTATTTTGCATCTTTTGCATTCAACTTATGTTTGCTATGATGTTCGAAACTTTGTTAAGGAAATAAAATTCAATGATTTGGTTTCAATTTTAATTTGTTCTTTAATCATTTTGTAGCCACACATAAAGGATTTGTTTCATTTTGACAAGCGTAAGGTCGCTTTTATGCTATAGGACTTGGATTAAATTTCAACTATGATTTATCTTTTCCATTTAAGCCCATTGTTTTCATTAATACTAACCCCCCTCTTATTCTTTGTAAAGTCCACCCTTCGAGAAGCATGAGATGTCGTGGTGCCTCATTGTCCATTCAAGTTGATCGGCAGTAAAGGTTTGTTTTCACATTACCTTTCGAGGAGAGAAGATTTGTTTTGATGGGAAAAAGTAAAATTGTTCATGAGATTTCTTCTCCTAAAAGGCCGTCAAGAGTAGTGTCTCCAAATTTTCAAATACCTTTGCTTCATTCAAATGAAAATGAAAATTTGTTGATGGGATGTTTGGAAATTATTTGAATCATGATGTGTTTGATTGTAGCTTTTGGCCTAGTATTGATTCGCTTGTGTTGGATTGTGACAATGGACATAATGTTAACACAAATTATGATAATAAGCAAATGATTGAAAGATGTTGGCCATGGTACACACTTTATGTACAATCACATGAACTTCTATTTTGAATAAACATATAAGAAGTTTTGGATGTGGATTAGTATGCTTAACTTTTTGCAAATATTCATTACTAACTTCCCTTTTATCCAATTGAATCCACATGTTTGCATTGATGGAATAAAGAAACTTTTCAACAAATTGAAGTATGTGTGCTTTGCCCAATTGAGATTATTGCCATATGATCTTTGGACTACATTCTATAAGAGCGCTATTTGGATTTGAATACTTTGCACTTGTGTCAAAATTGATAAGTCATTTTGGCAAAATAAAAATCGCTTTTTTGCTTAGCATTTGGATTATCTTTAGGTTTTTGTTGCCTTATAACCTCTGTTGCCATCACATTTGATCTTTGATGATGCTTTCTTGTCCATTGATAAACCATTTCCGTGTTTGTGTGATATCTTCCCATCCCATTCGATCGAAGAAGCCGATAACGAGAAGAAATATTTTCCAATAGATGAACAGTCGTGACATGAGAGACAAGTCATCTAAAAGAGGGGAATGATGCGCTCGTAATGAACCGTCGATACCAAGTCTCTTGATCGAGCCTTGCATAGTCGTGGCAATCCCGATTCGTTTCGACTCCCACGAGCATTCCGACCAGTTCAAATTCACTCATTTGAGCTCGAATCAGCTCAATACTTTAGTCTTTAATTATGCCTTGTTTAATTAAATGCATGCTTAGTTAATGTCATGCATTATTGATCTAGATATTTTAATTATGACATGCATTATGTGTTCTGCATTTAATAAAGCCATGCATTATGTAACTCCCATGTTAGTTTAAGTCGATTTCATTAAATTAAGTCTTGCATTAAGTAACTGTCATTTGTTCATTTAGTTTGCATTTTTAAAACCATGCATTTAAGCATCTTAGTTTAATAAATGAGTTCTTTGGGCATTTATTCAACTCATCTTAGGCTTAATTAATAAGTGTTTTTGTTGAACTTTATTTAATAACTATTGCTCTTAATTAATCACAGTTCCTAGGATTATTTATTGATGCATGATTAAAGTTCATTTAATAATGCTTCTCTTAATTAAACTAGTCTGCTGGCGGAATAAATGATGCATAAGTATTTAGTTCATTTATTTTAGAGATTAGTTTGTTAATTTGTTTTAACCTTAATAGTTGAACAAATGTGTCGGTTACATGTGTTAATTGCAGGTGACTTTCAGCTCACATCCATTACATTTAAAGGCTGTTATGCATTCAATAAGGTGACTTTTCAAGAAGATTTTCGATTTACAAAGCAAAGAACTAGTTATAAAAGGTTTATACATCATTTAAAAGGAGGTTTAAGGAGCATTTATCATCCAAATTAATTTTGGCAGTAACCTTTCACTACCAGCCGTTTTTGCCTTTTCAGAGGTTATTTCAAGCATTCAAACATCATTAAGAAGCTGATTAAGAAGATGATGTCTTTGGTGACTAGGCTGCTAATCTCAAGAGTTTTTTCAAGCACTTAAAGTCATTCATTCAGCCTGAATTCAAAGTGAATTCAAGTGATGGGTTATTTGCTCAAGAATGTGAAAAGACTTGAGTTAAATTTTTGCTTAATTGGCACATTAAGTTGAATGTTTGTGACTATTTCAACTAGCTTTATTTGCATACACTATAAATGAGTAGAAATTAGCCTTTTGTAAAGAGATCTTTTGCTTAGTTTAAAATATTATTGAACTTATATAAATTTGCAAGAGATTTCTTTCTTTCATATTTCAATTGAAGAACTTTGTTGGCTTATCTAGGTCACTAGTGGCGCTCAATCACCCTTCTTCTTTTATCTTGAACTTATCACTATCAAATAGTGTGTGTGCGTTCACCCATATACCAAGGTTCCTACTTTTGCTAAGTAGCGAATTTGAGGTTTTTACTATTCTCCATCGACCACCTTGAGAAAACTTATAAGCATTTGGGTTAATATTTTCTAATATTGGTTCGTGTTTGTTTTTGAGATCATTTCCATTCCATTCAACCTTTCTTTCTTTCATCATAATCGAACCATCAATTCACTTCTCATCTATTGTTTGTTATCCAATTACTATATTTATTTCCATCTTTTATTATTTTTTCTATAATCAAACCTACATAAACTTCATATCCATAAACCCATCTTTAAACATTTCTTACATAGCTTCCGCCATTATTCACTTAAAACATCCTTTTGAACAAATTGAAGGATACTTCTTCGTAGATGATTGGGCAAACTCACATACGACATTTCGACTCACCCAGGAAATTGTATCCATCGTAATCGCTGCGTCAAAGGGAGATAATTCGAGAAACATTAAAGCCTCGCGACTTATGTTATACTCACTCAACAAATCAAGTTTATAGGAATTTTCAAGTTAATTCATTCTAGGACTTAAAAATGTCCTGCCTCTTCTAGGCATCAATTTGGACCTTCCGCTGGGCTGGGAATCTCTCATTATGCATATGAACCCAAACCCAATCTCACGGGTTCAAAACCACTTACTTTAGACCTTTGTTCACCCATTGAACATAGCTCTCGGTCCTCACTTCTATGTTTGCTCGAACAACTTTGAGTGCAATTCCTTGACTCAGAAAGTGGCCTTTTTCTAGCATCGAGAATGAATCAAGTGATCCATTAGGCAAAAGGAATTAAATCCCAAGGAGTTAATGGATTAAAATAAGTAAACTATTTCAAAGGGTGAATATTTGGTCACCGAATGAATGGATCGGTTGTGGCGAACTTGATATGAGGTAAACAATCCTCCACAATTTTAAGTTCTTACGGATGATTGCTCGAAGTAGTGTAGATAGAACGCGATTGACCACCTCCGTTTTGACCACATCAGTTTAGGGGTGACAAGTTGTTGAGAATAGAAACTTGGTTCTTGAGTTTAGCCCATAATGATGACGCCAAAAATGACATAGAACTTCACATCTCGGATTGAAGATACTATGGCTCACAGGAATGCCATGCAGCGAACAATGTCCCTAAAGAAAGATTAGCAATATAGTGATTATGGTTCATTTTTGTTGCAAGCTTAATAAAGTGAGACATTTTAAAAAAGTGATCAACAAACAACAAAGATAAAGTCCTTCACCATTTTTGTCTTAGGGCAATCCAAGGGCAAATGATAACGATCTACTTTGGGAGAGTCGGAGTAGGTCAGATGCTAGGTTGCTTCGATCTTACCATGAGAAGGTTTCGTTAGAAACTTGTTTAGAGATGATACTTTTAAGCTAATGAATGTAAAAAGCTATTGAAAGGGTTTCTAAGATAGGTTTATTGATATGAATTATATATATATTTGATTAAAGAAAATAAAGTAGAGAATGACATATGGAATAGGACTCAAAATGGATTTTAGGTTCAAGGAATGGGAAAATTTGGCTAACAATACAAGATAAAGGATAGTGATGGAATGGAGTGAAACGAACTCAAAAGCAAGTAAGAACCAAGCCACTTAAAGAGTATTGACCCAAATACTTATGCAGGCTTTCAAAGGTGGAAGGATGAAAGTGATAAAACCTCAACCCACTACTTAGAAAGAAGTAGGAACCACCTCGGAGGTAAGGTGAATGCCACACTATGAGAAATAGTGACAAGTTCATATAGAGAAGAAAACAGAGTTGAAGCCACTAGGCTCCTAGAGATAAGCCAAAAGTATCTAATGAAATATGAAAGGAAGAAATCTCACAAATTTCATATAAAGCAATAGTGTTTAAAATCAAGTAAAAGATCCTTTGACAAATTTTGATTTCACCTATTTATAGTGCTAAAATAGGCTAGGCTACTGGTGCAAACATTCAACAGCAATGTGCCAATTAAACCTTGGAATTTAGCTCAAGTCCTTTACATTCTTGAGCCAAATAAATCCATCCTTGAATTCACTTTAATTCAATGAATGAATGACTTTAAGTGCTTGGAAAATGACTTCTTGAGTTAGCCCTAGGTCAGCTTAATGGACACCATCTTCTTGGTATTAGCTTCTTGTGTTTGATGTTTGAAATAACCTTTGAAAATGGCAAAAATGGCTGGTAGTGGAAAGGGATCTTTGCAAAAAATTAATTTGGATGATAAATACTCCTTAAAACTCTTTAATTAATGTATAAAACATCCCATGTAACTAACCTTCATTTGTAACTGAAAATGACTTAAAAAGTCACTTTTTAATGTAGCAATCCTTCTAATAATAATAGTTATGACTTCAAAAGACTCGGGGTTCGTTGGCGCGCTTGCATTGGAGCAAAGTCCATGGATATGTTGATTCGATTTGACTCGGGTGATTGAGTCAAATTCACGTAGAGTTGCCGTTATTGTGAGACTTCCAGAAGATTAAGTGCACTTGGTGCTTGGGAAGTAGAAGTTAGATGGATAGGTTTGATTAAAGCGGATGGGGTTCAAAGTAGTGAAAGAGTAATGATAGGTTCAGCTATGGAAAGCAAAGATGGATCTTGACTAGAGGGGTCTGGATTTGGAAACAATAAGAATGAAATAATGTAAGGTGGGGATGGATTAGCGAACTCTAACGCTGTGGAATGATTCAACACTAAAAAGTGTCACCCTCAGTTCCTATATTGTTAAAGTGGATAAATGGAATTAGAAGGGTAGGTGAGCGTCTACACACCAAAATGGTGATAAGTTCAAGCAAGGTCAATAGACACCACTAGCACACTAGATAAGTCTTTGAAACTTTGTACGAGATATGAGAGGAAGCAACCTCATAGAAAACAGAGTTTCATTAACAAATTGGCAAAAGTCCTTTTACAAAAGAAATAAACAAACTATTTATAGTTCAGCATGTTATAGCCAAATGGACAAAATTAACTAGCTTAAGCTAAAGTATTTTGGCTAAGAATGCACAGAGAATAATCAGAATTAAGTTATTTAATTTGGCTAAGGCTAGATTTAGCTGCTGATGGAACTCATTGGGATGCCTTCATGTGTAAGCAAAGCATCTAGGATGAATGTGAAGTCTTGGAAGCCTCAACCAAGCTTGTCTAGATTCTGCCATGGGATGAATGAAACATTAAAGAAGTGTCTCTGGCCAAATAGACACCTAGGGAAGTCAATTGGGCAGCAAAAATTCATGTATTTCTCCCACATACATTCGGTCATGCATGGAACTTGGAAGGAGCTTGAATCATTGCATTACATGAACTTGCAGCAAATAGTCACCCTACATGCATGCATGTGTCGCCCAAAGGGAATGTATTCTTTCACAATGCATATGTAATTAATATTCCATTTACATGGACATAATTCTTCCAAGCATTGAACCAAACCGTGCATGAATCTTCTTCATTCATGGAACAAGCCTCGTACATGCATCTAGCAGCACAATGTATCTCCATATTTAGCTGAACCTACAAAGACATGAAAACATTTAATTATAATATTTAGACATAATTAAACAGCAACTAAACATATTTAAATGACACTAACTAATTTTGACACATTTAATTAAAACTAACTAGCATATTAAATTCACTAGCTCAAATATACAAAAATAATTAATGAACTAATTTGAGCTAGGAATTCGGCATGAACTCAGAGTAAATTAAGTTAAAAACAAAGTTAAAACTTAGTTTATTGAAATGGAAAAGAAAACGAGCTAGACAAGCAAGCAAAATCAAGCTCAAACGAGTTGAAACAAGCTCAAATGAGCTGATTGGAGCTTCGGGGAGCTGAAGTCGATTTTAAAAGAGAGTGCATTGCATCTTCAAAGGTTGTCTACAGCCTTCTCCAATGTCAAGGGACTTTGTTTCATCCCAAATTCACATCAACAAAGTCTATTAAATCTTCTTGAAGTCGCTTGGTATGAGCTCGAGTCATGGGACCTTTGGCGTACTCGATAGGATGCCGATTCAGCACTTGAGGGTGCCCTGTGTGTATACATCATATGTCCATCCAAGGGCCTTTCGAATAGGTAGTGGTTTGTAAAGGTCTGTGGTTGAATCTTGGATTTGGCCTTTTTGCACGTTACACAATGTTCGCAAACTCGTTCAACATCCCTCCTCATTTTAGGCCAATAGAAATGTTCTTACAGTTGTTGATAGAGTTTTTGCTGATTCCAAAATGACCCATAAGGCCCCCATGCGACGTCATGCACAAGTAATTTCGGATGGAGCTTTGGGAGTGCACAACTTTTCTACCTTAAAAAGGAAGCTCTGCACTACCTATAAAAACTTTTAAGCAGAGGAATGCTCACAAGCAACAAAGATTTCACCAAAATCCTTGTCATTGCATACAAACCTTTTTAAGTAAGAAAATCCAAGCAATTTAGATTCAAGAGATGATAGCAGAGCATACCTTCTCAAAAGTGCATCAGCCATAATATTTTCTTTACCTTTCTTCTATTTGATGGCGTATGGAAATGACTCGAGATATTCGACCCACTTCAGCGCTCGGAGTTTGTTTTAACTTATGTCAGCCCTTGATGTGTTTCAACACTTCGTGATGAGAATGAATCACGAACTCTTTCAACCACGAGTAGTGTTGCCCACGTTTCAAGAGCTTGAATGAGTGCGTACATTTCTTTGTCATAAATGGGGTAGTTAAGTGCAGCCACATTTAACTTCTTCTTGAAGCATGCTCTGTGCCTTCCATCTTGAGTTAGCACGGCCTCATTTCGACACTGATGCATCTCATTCAATCTTAAAAAGTTTTAGCGAAATCCAGTAAGGCTAATAATGGGGCTTTAGTAAGACAATGTTTAATTTCATTGAAGGACTTCTCTTGCTCGTTAGTCCAATAGAAGGTGAATTCTTCTAATCACACTCGTTAGAGGCACGACAATAGTCTTTGAAGTTAGGCACAAATCTTCGATAAAAGCTTGCCAAACCATGGAAGCTACGTAACTTGGCTAACGCTCGTAGGTCTCGGCCACTCTTGAATAGCCTTGATCTTTTCTTGGTCACTTCCAAACCATACGATATGACAACACCTCTCGAGTTGCCAGTGCTGCAATGTAGATCCTCTCGAGTTGCTGTAGGACCTATTACTCGAGCACGAGCCAAGAGGTTCAAAGATGCAATCTCGGCTCTAGTTGATCGAGCTTGGGCCAAATCTATCACCACCTTACTCAAGAGTTCGTGGACTAGCTCAACTGAGTCATCCTCGTAACTTATTCCTAGCTTGTCCAGACTTACAACGACTCAACAAGCTGGTTCGACTCAACAAGTTCACATCTAGCTCAATTCTAGCTCATGAGCTTGTTTTCACTCAACTTCAGCTCAGAGCTTGGACTTAGCTCGAATTTAGCTCACGAGTTTAATCGTAGCTCATGAAGTTATTTATAGCTTATTATACTAGTGTTGACTCTTTATTTGAATAAGTTCATTTATTAGCTATTATAAATTAACTATGTTTTTATTATTATTAAGTTCACATTAGTAATTAAGTTACGTTTTATATTAATGTAACACCTAAACCCAACCTAGACGTTATGGTTTGAATTTAGCGATGTCGATTGAAGTGTTTTTCATAAGCGTGATCTCATTTGAAAAGCCCAATCATTATTTAGCCTCTTTGTGTGATCTAAAAGATGATTTTAAAACTTGCGTCCTTATCAAAAAGTATTTACTTTAAAATGTTATTAATTTTAAAATCTCGTTTATAGTGAAAGCTTTTAAAACAATTGCGTACTTACGTTTACTTTGTGTAAAACGTTGTTTCTTTTTAATACTCGAGTTCCTAATACTATGATTATAACCAAGCAAACTAAAACTCCAAATTAAAAATAAAATCCAAAGAGGCCTTATTACATCAAAAATACCCTAAAATAAAATTACTTATAAATTAAAAATTAAATAAGAAAATGCGTGTAATTGTGTAGCCACCTTTGAGTCCCTATAACACCAGATCCGCCTAAGGCTGGGATTACAGTATAGTTAAAGCAGGAGGGTGAGTTTATTAAAACTCGGTGTGTAATCCTATATAAGCAAACGATCGAGAAAACAACACGATGCAGGCCTAAGCCCTTTCTAATAATAGTGACAATATTAGTTTGGGCTTTAGCCTCTCAATACAAAAGCGATCATGTGTTTGGGCCTTGGCCCATTGATGAATAACAATAAGTAGTGTAGTGTGATTTTAAGCGATTATATAAGTCTTATCCATCCAGCATGCCCGGCCAAACCCCGTCGGTCAAGTCTCCTCGATCGAGCCTTGCATAGAGGTGATCCCAATTCATTTCCAGCTCCACGAGCCCGACAGATTCAACCAGAGCTCATTTGAGCTCGAATCACTCAATACTTTAGTCTTTAATTATGCCTTGTTTAATTAAATGCATCTTTAGTTAATGTCATGCATTATTGATCTACATATTTTAATTATGACATGCATTATGTGTTCTGCATTTAATAAAGCCATGCATTATTTAACTCCCATGTTAGTTTAAGTGATTTCATTAAATTAAGTCTTGCATTAAGTAACTCATTTGTTCATTTAGTTTGCATTTTAAAACCATGGATTTAAGCATCTTAGTTTAATAAATGAGTTCTTTGGACATTTATTCAACTCATCTTAGTTTAATTAATAAGTGTTTTTGTTGAACTTTATTTAATAAGTGTTGCTCTTAATTAATCTAGTTCCTAGGATTATTTATTGATGCATGAGTTAAAGTTCATTTAATAATGCTTCTCTTAATTAAACTAGTTCTTTGGAATAAATGATGCATAAGTGTTAGTTCATTTAATTAAGTTAGTTGTTAATTTGTTTTAAGCTTAATAAATGAACAAATGTGCTGATTACATGTGTTAATTGCAGGTGACTTTTCAGCTCTCCCATCTATTATTATTAAATCTTTATTCGCATTCAATAAAGTGACCTTTCAAGAAATTTGGTTACAAAGAGAGGCTGTTACAAAGAAGATTTAACACATCATTTAAAAGAGTTTAAAGAGTGGATTATTGCTTCTTTAAATTTGGCAGAAAGCTTTTCAACTTCTAACCGTTTTGCTACTTCAAAAGAATTAATTCAAGCATTCAAAACATCATTAAGGTGCTGGTGGCTATTCGACTAACCAAAGGACACTTCAAGAGTCACTTTTCAAGCATTCAAGGTCAATTATGTAGCTGAATTGAAGTGAATTAAATGGTGGAGTTATTTGGTTCAAGAATTCCAAGAGACTTGAGCTTTATTTCAGCTTTTAAGATGAATACTTGTGACCATTCAGCTAGCCTTTTCCTAGCCTTATAAATATGTGTGTAATCAGCCTTTGTAAAAAGATCTTTTTGCTTAATTTAAAACACTATTGAACTTATATGAAATTTGTGAGATTTCTTTCTTTCATATTTCGTTGAAGAACTCGTTGGCTTATCTAGGTCACTAGTGGCATCAATCTGCTTTCTTCTTTATCCTGAACTTATCACTATCAAATAGTGTGGCGTTCACCTTTATACCAAGGTTCCTACTTTGCTAAGTAGCGGGTTGAGGTTCTACTATTCTCCATCCAGACCACCTTGAAAACTTATAAGAATTTGGGTCAATATTTTCTAATATTGGTTCGTGTTTGTTTTGAGATCATTTTCCATTCCATTCCATCCTTTAGCGTTTTATCATAATCAACCATCAATTCACTTCACATCTATTGTTTGTTATCCAATTACTATATTTATCTCCATCTTTTATTATTTTCTAGCAGAACCTACATAAACTTCATACTCATAAACCCATCTTTGAACCCTTCTTACATAGCTTCAGCCATTATTCACTTAAAACATCCTTTGAACAAACCAGAGCGATACTTCTTAGTAGACGATTGGGCAAACTACTTATAAGACTCGACTCACCCCAAGGCATATCGTATCATTTGGTATCGAGCTATTAATATGAGGAGTATCGACTTTCGAAGCATCACCTGAAGTTAGTTTGTAAGTAAAAAAATCCAAAAAAAAATTTGAAAAAAAAATTTAGAAAAAAGTTAAAAAAATTCGAAAGAAAAAATTTGAAAAAAATTCAAAAAAATTGAATTTTTTTAAAAAAAAGTGTGTTAAATTTTATTCTCTTTGTATTGATACTTTTCTTGTCACCCCAATTAGGTACGTTCGTTTTCTACCATTAACCCTGCTTTGCATACATTTCCAAACCATTTTCATCTTTCTTTCAGACCTACCCTATCCCTCATCATTATTTCCCTTGTTTCCTAATTTACAACCGGCCCCTAAGCCTACGGTAAGGCCTTGGCGAGTCCAAATACGAAATTACAAAAGAAAGTTTGAGAGGTAAAAGGCACGAGTGTGTGAGACTATTCGAGCGGAGGTAAAAGCCAATCGAGTGTAAACACGAGCGAGAGTGCAAACCATTAATTTTTCTTTCTGAGTGAAATTGTGAGGATTTTGTTGTGAGGAATTTAATTTTTGTTTTACTTAACAAATTTCTTTTCAGCAATCAAATATGTCTAGCGAAGAATTTACTGAATCAGAGTTCTAATATTTGGTGCAAGAAATGCAAAGAATGGTGAATTCTAAATTTGACACATTGCATGAGAGATTAGATCGTGTGAAGAAAAGAGACCAGCGAGAGCAGAATATCATCAAGTCAAAAAGCGATTCAAGAACATCAGGAGATACACATCCAACGACTACTCAAGAATAAACTCGAATCGAGATTCCTTTTCATCAAGGAAATTTGAGGCGAAGAGAAGTTGATTTTGATTTTGAATCCTTCCAGAAGATGTCAGAGATGAAAGATACACCTCTTCAAGAACTCCAAAGAAAACATCCACGGAGAGATCTTCACGAAGGATTGTTAAGTGAACCATATATAAATAATTTTCCTTCTTTTAAACAAAATTATTGTTTTCATGATTCTTTGTATCTTCTTGTAAAAGAAAGCAGGGAAAAGAAAAAAAGAAGAAAAAGAAAAAGAAATAAAAGAGAGGCAAGAGGCGAGTAAGAGAGAAAATGAGAGATTCTTGAAAGAGTTTGAAAAAGTCATTAAAAAAGTCGATGAAAAAGAAAAAGAGCAAAAAGAGAGTGAAAATGAGATTGAAAAAGAAATTGAAAAAGAAATTGAAAAAGAAATTGAAAAAGAGAATGAAAAAGAGTTTGAGAGAGAAAAAGAAGTTGAACAAGAACAACGAGTGGAAAAAGAGATTGAGGAAAAAGAAACGAGAGATCTCAAGAAAAAAGAATCAAGTGAAAAAAAAGTGAGCAAGCAAGGATTGTTTCCACTAACCCACGATTCGATCTTCTTGTGATGTAACTTTTTGAGTTCCTAAAGTCTTATCTGACCAATTCGAGCTTCACTACCTTCCAAGCGAGAGATGTTTTCGGTTATTCGAGAAAGGTAAGCGCACGCAAATGGCGACCACCCACTTGTGATTGAAGGTAAGAAAGGTAAGGATTCCATGTTTATCGAATCAAGGTCATCAGATTTAAAATTACTCATAAAGATTTTGATGGGTCAATTTACGACATGCCTCCATCATTTGATTTGATTAGTCCTTGTTCATCTCTTGATGATACTGCTTTGAAAAGTGCCATGAAAAGCATTTCCTATGACTTGTCTTATAATGGCAATTATGTTGATTCTTTTGGATCGATCGGTTGATTTTGCGAAAGGTTTTTGTATGAAACATTTCATCAGATTGATTTTATCTTCAAGATAATTCCTTAAATTTTTATGCGAATTCTCCATATCTTGATTTGCATTCCCGATTGAGATTCTTGAAGCATAATTCTTTGTTTATTGGTCTACTGGTTATGCCAACTCTATGTTCTGATTGATCGAGTAAGGTTTGAATCATGTTATGGACTCAGACATTTGAAAATTTATTTGTTTACCACTTCTTTGATTGCTCAAAGTGGAATTTCAATCATGTGGTGACTTGATTATATTTTCTTCTAACATGTTACTGTTGGAATTCATGATCAAATGCAGTGTTCAAGCTTTGGCATATGTTACGTAGATTTGTTTTATGGAACATTTAAGTATTTTGCATCTTTTGCATTCAACTTATGTTTGCTTGATGTTGAACTTTTGTTAGGGAAATGAAATTCGATGATTTGGTTTCCAATTTTGATTTGTTCATTAATCATTTTGCTTGGCCACACATAAAGGATTTGTTTCATTTTGACAAGATAAGGTCGACTTATGCTATGGGACTTGAATTAAATTCCAATTATGATTTATTTTTTCATTTAAGCCTATTATTTTTGTTAATACTAACCCCTCTCATTCTTGTGAATTTCACCCTTGAGAAGCATGAGATGTCGTGGTGCCTCATTGTTCATTCAAATTGATGAAGTAAAGGTTTGTTTTAAATTACCTTTTCGAGGAGAGAAGATTTGTTTTGATTGAAAAGGTAAAAGCTGTTCATGAGATTTCTTCTCCTAAAAATTTGTCAAGGTAAAGTCTCGAAAATTTTCAAATACCTTTGCTTCATTCAAATGAAGATGAAAATTTTGTTGATGGGATGTTTGAAATTATTTGAATCATGATGTGTTTGATTGTAGTTTTTGGCCTAATATTGATTCGTTTGTGTTGGATTGTGACAATGAACATAATGTTAACACAAATTTTGATAATAAACAAATGATTGAAAGATGTTGGCCATGGTACACTTTGCGTGTACAATCACATGAATTTCTATTTTTGAATAAATATATTGAAAAGTTTTGGATTTGGATTAACGTGTTTGATTCTTTACAAGCGTTCATGACTAATTACCCTTTGATCCAACTAAGTTTACATGTTTGTAAAAATGGTCTATGAAACTTTTGATAAATTGAAGTATGTTTGTTTTGCCCAATTGAGATTTTTTTTCATATAATCTTTGGTGCATTCTATTTGAGCTATTTGGAATTGAATAATTTGCACTTGTCATTGTCAAAATTGATAAGTCATTTTGGCAAAATAAAATTAGTTTTTGCTTAGCATTTGGTTTACCTTTAGGTTTTGTTGTCTTAACCCTCTATTACTTATCTATGATGGTAATGTGCTTTCTTGTTCATTGATAAACCATTTCCGAGTTTGTGTGATATCTTCCATCCCGTTCGATCGAGGAAAGCGAGCGAGAGGAAATATTTTCGAATAGATGAACAGCCCAACGAGGACAAGTCGTCTAAAAAGAGGGAATGATGCGGCGTGCCCAGTGAACCCGTCAATCAAGTCTCCTCGGTCGAGCCTTGCATATTGCAAGCTGATCCCAATTCGTTTCTAGCTCCACGAGCCGACCAGTTCAAATTCAGCTCATTTGAGCTCGAATCAACAATACTTTAGTCTTTAATTATGCCTTATTTAATTAAATGCATCTTTAGTTAATGTCATGCATTATTGATCTACATATTTTAATTATGACATGCATTATGTGTTTACGCATTTAATAAAGCCATGCATTATTTAACTCCCATGTTAGTTTAAGTCGGTTTCATTAAATTAAGTATTGCATTAAGTAACTCATTTGTTTATTTAGTTTGCATTTTAAAACCATGGATTTAAGCATCTTAGTTTAATAAATGAGTTGTTGGACATTTATTCAACTCATCTTAGTTTAATTAATAAGTGTTTTTGTTGAACTTTATTTAATAAGTGTTGCTCTTAATTAATCTAGTTCCTAGGATTATTTATTGATGCATGAGTTAAAGTTTATTTAATAATGCTTCTCTTAATTAAACTAGTTCTTTGGAATAAATGATGCATAAGTGTTAGTTCATTTAATTAAGTTAGTTGTTAATTTGTTTTAAGCTTAATAAATGAACAAATGTAATGATTACATGTGTTAATTGCGGGTGACTTTTCAGCTCCCATCTATTATTATTAAAGGTATTACGCATTCAATAAAGTGACCTTTCAAGAAATTTAGGTTACAAAAGAGGGCTATTACAAAGAAGATTTAACACATCATTTAAAAGAGTTTAAAGAGTGGATTATTGCTTCTTTAAATTTGGCATGAGGCTTTTCAACCTCTAACCGTTTTGCTACTTCAAAAAAGAATTAATTTAGGCATTCAAAACACCATTAAGGTCTTTGGTGACTATTCGGCTAACCAAAGGACACTTCAAGAGTCACTTTTCAAGCATTCAAGGTCAATTATGTAGCTGAATTGAAGTGAATTAAATGGTGGAGTTATTTGGTTCAAGAATTCCAAGAGACTTGAGCTTTATTTCAGCTTTTAAGATGAATACTTGTGACCATTCAGCTAGCCTTTTCCTAGCCTTATAAATATGTGTGTAATCAGCCTTTGTAAAAAGATCTTTTTGCTTAGTTTAAAACACTATTGAACTTATATGAAATTTGTGAGATTTCTTTCTTTCATATTTCGTTGAAGAACTCGTTGGCTTATCTAGGTCACTAGTGGCGTCAATCTGCTTTCTTCTTTATCCTGAACTTATCACTATCAAATAGTGTGGCGTTCACCCTTATACCAAGGTTCCTACTTTGCTAAGTAGTGGGTGAGGTTTTACTATTCTCCATCCGACCACCTTGAAAACTTATAAGCATTTGGGTCAATATTTTCTAATATTGGTTCGTGTTTGTTTTTGAGATCATTTTCCATTCCATTCCATCCTTTCGTTTCATCATAATCGAACCATCAATTCACTTCACATCTATTGCTTGTTATCCAATTACTATATTTATTTTCATCTTTTATTATTTTTCTATAACCGAACCTACATAAACTTCATACCCATAAACCGATCTTTGAACCCTTCTTACATAGCTTAGCCATTATTCACTTAAAACATCCTTTGAACAAGCCGATTGATACTTCTTAGTAGATGATTGGGCAAACTCGTATCTGAGTCGACTCACCTGAGGCGGATCATATCACATCCAGCCTCTATACTCTAACTCAGTCAACCCTACACTCCATGTGGGGATATAATCAACCCACCCTTCCCTACACTCCAAAAAGTATCGAATGTGGCATTAAATAGTAGTTTGCAAGTGAAGTTTGCCGATAAATTAGGCTCGAAGCCTTTGGTACACTTCCACCTATCAGTATAAACCCATCCCCATGCAATGCATCATACAATCATGTCATGAGATATCATAGAATCATATATGTATCCATTCTGAGTTTAAATAGCATGCTAAATATACATCACATAGGGCAAAATAGTCATCTTACTATATAAGGGCAAAATAGTCATTTTATCATATATAGGGGTATAGGTAAACTTACAGACCCAATAGTAGGTCCCTGATCGTCTCGAGCAACCCCAGTGTAACCTTAATAGTCAAAAAGCAAAAATGGGCCCACAACCCATATTACGGGTCCATGTGGGCCCCTGCCTTGCGTGTGACCTACATAGCCCAAAAATAGCCTTGGCCATGTAGATTACACAACCTGGCCCGATTATTACCACACGTCCGTGTGGTTCACCCATGTAGGGCCCACATGCATGGGGCCCACACGGCCTAGTTTTGCCCAATATGGCCCAAAATGGCCTTGGCCTAGAAATCGCTCATGGCGGCCTCGTCGACCATCCGTCCATGTTTAGTCACACAAGCCACCACACGAGTAGTCACTGCGTTCGTGTGGTGTCATAATCACACATTTTTAGCTTTTGTCGATTTTCATCGTTGAGATTACATTTGTACACACTGATGTGATTGAAGTTAACCGCTCTCTGAATACTCCTATCTTTGAAAACCAATCGAAATCACACCCTTGATCTTCACCAACCAGCGGTGAGCGAGTGTAAATCGGTAATCTGATGAACAAAGAGTCAAAGAGGAGAATTGAACAATATTCGGCCAAGGAAATGTGCAAGTAGATGAGCGGCCTACAAAAGGAAGCGCGGAAGAACTAGAGAAGGAAAAATCGACGGAGAGCAAGCCAAAAAGAAAAGAGCAATTTGTCTAAAACAGAGAGACAAGAGAGGAAAATAAGTAATATTCAGCCAAAGCACAAAGGAAATGGTGACTTTCAAGAATCGATTGAGAGAGAAAAGAAGAAGCAGTTGGTCAGTAAGAGAACAAGAAACCTCAAAATAACAAAAAAAAGGAGAAAACCCGAATGATCCCTAACAAAAATCAGCCTCAAGAAGAGAGAAAAATGACAAGTTAGGAAGCAGAAGAAAAGAAGCAAGAATTTGGAATACTAGGGAAAAGGGTTGTGGCTGAAACCGAGAGAAAACAAATGCCTAGCAAGATTCTTGAGAAGTAGGAGTTCACAATCGGCACTAACTCTCTCACTCCTTTCCAAATCCCAAATTTTCCTCCCCAAATCACTCAAATCGTCCACCAATGCCTTGACCCATTCCTCAGATCTCTCCTCCCATCTCTCAACCATCCAATTTGAACCCCCTTCAAACTATTTAGAGTTTTGGCCAAGCTAGAACACTCCCACGTACTCACAACAAAATAAAATGCCCCCTCTTTGCTCAAAGTAGGACTCGAACCTCGGACCTCATGGAACAACAACATGCAACCTATCCCTAGACCAACAGGCCTTTTCGACATAAAATACCCACATTTGTTTAAAAGCCTATTGCCTAGAGACAGGGTTTATTCCTTAAAAACAAAAAAAATTGCCCAAGCTAAGGGCTTGAACCCAAGACTTCTCAAACACTTCCCAGGACACTTAACCACTGAAACAAACATGTATTAGTGTCACTTTCTTGCACAACTAAACATTTATGTGCAACCTCATAAGCTATTTCCATGGTCAAAACCTAATACTTCTAGGCCCAAAATTGGGGCGTTACACATGGACTAATTAAGCTAAACCAAATTAACTAATTTAGCTAAGTAATTATTCCAGCAACTAAAGCGAAATAAATTCAAAATAAATTCAAAGCGAGCAAACAAGCTTATTGAGCTCAACAATTTGAGATTAAGCTTTATTTTGCACTTGGTCCCTTGAGCTTAGGCCACTTTCATATGATTCAACATATAATTCAAATAGAATCATCATATCGCCATATATTTGTATGCTCAAATGCGTCATAACTTAATTAAATTGTAAACTAAGTCTCATTACTCGAAAACTTACCTCGGATGTTGTCGAGCGATTCCAATGACTATTCGACCACTTTTTCCTTCCCTTTATCAGTTTAGTTCCCCTTTGCTCTTGAGCTTAATTTAACAAATAAATTGATTTAGTCATTTGAGCATCGAAAAGAGGAACTCAAGGTACTTAGCCCATATATATATACATTATACATTAGAGTCACTTATATATGAAATCATGAATCAACTCAACATATTAACCCACACTCTCTTTTAGCCAGATTGTTTAGGCCAAGATAAAAGCATCAATATGCTTGCCTCTAACCGAATGCATGCAACACCAATCTTCTTCCTATGGCGAATATGCATGTCTATGTTGAGGTAGATTATATCTTAATTATACATACACCAAATCAAAAATAATTTCTAACATCTTTATATCATTTATACACTAGGCGAATACTCTTACCAAGTTCACCTATATTCTTCAACAAATTCTTCATTGATCAACCACATATTCGGCTAAAGAAATGGCAATTTTAGCAACTTTTAACTTAATACCTAATCAATTATAATACATCTAAATATTCTTTTCACATTATTAACTCAAATCACATACATTATCCACATATAGCATTTTCACATTCGGCATTAGCATCAACCATAGTAGTGGAGATTCTTTCTACTTGTACCTATGCATCTTTTGATCCTTAGTTAGTTCAAACACTCACACACTAAGATCCATCAATTTAACAAGAAATAAAATCCTTAATCCTCAAACTACCATGTAAGAAAGTGCTAGTCATCCTAATATCAAAATTTCTAACATGGGTTACCTAAAGAACTTAGCAATTTGTTCAAATTTATCAAGCATTTCAAAAATTCGCATGAATCTCATACCTTAAAGAAGATCTAAGTGATCGAATGGTTCTTCTCCCCAACTCTTCTTCACTTTTGGCTTTTGGGATGAACAAGGTGCTAACTTTGTTATTTTCACCCACTTTCTATTTTAGTTCCTTATTTTATTTCATCAATTCATGTTATTATATCATTTAACTAAATAAAACTAATAGAAAATTCATATTTTATAACATAACTAGGACATGGCCGGCCACTATCTAAAAATGGGCAATTTAACATGCAAAACCATTCCTTTAAACACATGCATTATTTACTCACTCTAAATTAGCCTATCACATTTCAAAAGTGTCACATTTTAGTCCTATTGAATGAATTCACATGCAAATGACCAAATCAAAGCTGGAAATTTTCACCCTTGTATTTACTCACTTCGAAATCATGAAATATAATTCATAAATATTTTTATAACTTTCGGTTTTGTGGTCCGAAACCACTTTTCGACTAGGGTTAAATTAGGGTTGTCACACATATGATTTTTAATAATGCAATAAAGTAAGTTTATATGTAAGTAATGCATCAATTTTACTTGTATTATGAGATTTTATAATAATATTGGAAATATTTTTGTTGATAATTACTTGATTGGTGAAATTGTTGGAAAAGAGAAATCGATTGAACCTTAGAAAGATTGGATGATCTGGATGGTATGTAGCTAGGTCACATGTATGGTCTTTGAGTGCACATCATGTGTACAAGAGAAACTACTGAGACATTATGATATAGCTAGGTCGCATGGGTGATACTATCGTACACCATGTAGACAAAGAGAGCTACGGGATATATGTAGCTAGGTCGCATGCATGGTTCGGTGAAGGACACCATGTAGACAAGAGAGCTACATAATAAAGCGGCTAGGTCACATGGGCCTATACTTGTGATGTATGAAATGTGGTGAAAATGATTTGTGATATGTATGTTAAAAAGAGGTTAATACAAAGAAAGTGTGAAAGAGTGAATTAGCAATAAAATTGTTTTGGACAGCAGTGATGACGGGACTTTGAAAATTCTCTAAAAATTGTGAAAGTTGAATAAAAATGCAAATGATATATGAAAATAAATTTCAATGAGTCTATTTTCACATGAAAGAAACAAAGGAAGCAAAAGAATTCTATATTGTGTGATATTTGAATTCTTGTGAAGCAGTGGTCTGAATGAATTCGAGATCCCCTGTTCGACTTTAGAAATTCACCATAAATTTTACAAAAATTATTAAGAGTCATATTTTACTTTAATGGATTCCTTATTGAGTTTATTTTTAAGGAAAACAAACGTTATGGTCGTTGGAATTCTGTACAGGGAGAAATTTTGTTCGCAGTGCATAGAGGTCAGAGTAGTCATACTCTAAAACAGAGGAGACTGTAACTAATAAACTGTACTAATTGGCTAAACCAAAAATTCTGGAAATTTTATGGGTGAAAGATATATGAATATAGTTTCAAGAAAAATTAACGAAACTAAATTTGGAGTTTTGTAGTTTACGATATGAATGATTTAGTGCGTAACTCGATAAAATAACTTAACCTGAATATGTGTAATTGTACAATTATAGTGTTTTATCTTGAAAAGCATGGTAGTAATTGCTTATTATTTTCATATGAATTTACTAAGTGTAAAGCTTACCCATCCTCTCCATTTCTTTAGTATTGGCAGGTCAGCTCGGGGTTAGAGATCGTCGGAGGCAAAATCACACTATCAAACTATCATTTTTGGGAAAATTAATTCAAATATTAGTAATATCAAGTGAGTGGCATGTATAGGAAGTTGGTTTTTGATATGTATTTTTATTATGATTTTGACCATAACAAAGACCATTTAAACATATATACATAACCAAGTTTACCAAAATGAGCCAAATCACATGGCTATACACATAACCAAAACATACATCATTTACAAGCCAAATCAATTGGCTAAATACATTACCGACATATAGGCCATATTAACTACAACACCTATACATGCCATGTAACCAAGTACACAAGTTCAAAAGTACCAAAATGACGGTTGGATAGTGTGATGAGATCTCCAACAACCCTCAATCCGAAGCGAGCTCAGAAATCACTATAAAACACGAAAAGTAAACATAGTAAGTTATTAAGTTTAGTAAGCTCCTATGGTTAATAATTATAACCTACCATCCATTCATAATTTAAGTAATTTAAACAAAATATACTACAACTCAACTTAATCACAAGGCTAACATATATTCATCCACATGGTAAATCATGAAACTCATAAATTTCATAAGTTCAATGCTCATATGGTTTACATACATACTGCACTAATACATTATAAAAACAAAATAGGATATGTGGTATAAAAGCAGGGAATCTATTCTCTTCTTTTTCCAAAAGCTGCTCTTGGAGATTGTGTAATGCTTACTCTTAAACTCTTTGTAGTAATATTCTTTGTTTCTCTCTTTATCTTGATTCCTATCTAATGATCAGGGATGTAATCCAGAACCATTTGGAACAATATGAGATACTCGAGAATCTCGTACCTAATTTCTAATACATGGTGAAACTATCTCAATCTCATATCTCCTATGCAAATGCTCATCTGAGCTATCATTGGGTCTACTCACACAAGCCGACGGTCAAGACATAGCCCACAGTCTTTGCTCACACAAGGTGACGAGAATCATAACACATCTTTGGAAAAATCAGCCCACCGGTGAGAACGTCACGGACCAGAACCCTAAACACAATAACCCCTAGTGACATGTCATTTTGTATCCTATCTATTCCTAAAGTTCAGCAGGATTTCACACGTCGCCAAATCATCGTCGAACATTTTTGTAAAGTCATATTCATCAATAATACAATTATAAAGCATTTAAAACACAATTACATTAATGCTTATTAACATACAAACTTACCACAAATTGATATGGAGAAAATCGAGCTATCAATACACTATTTTTTTTCCCCTGATCTAATTTTGAACGTTGCTTTTCTTGATCTATATATAATAAAATTTAACTTATTTAAAAATCATTCTATTGAATTTAACCCAAAAATCATATTATGGATAAATTACACTTTTGCCCTTAAATTTTAAATTCTTTACAATTTAGTCCCTAGCTCATAAAATGAAAAATTCATGCAATTCCATTTCAACCCATACTAGCCAAATTCTATATAGAGTCATAGCAGCCCAAAATTTTCATTATTTCACACATTTCACCATGAATTTTACACATTTTACAAATAAATCCCTAATTTGCAATTTCAACCAAAATCACTTAACAAATGTTGTTTATCGACAACAACCATTCATTTTCTACCATCAAACATCAAAACACATATACATTCATCAATGGTAAAATCCTATACTTTTAAAAGTTTCACAAATTAGTCCACTGGGCTAGCTAGATTAAGTTACGACAACTCCAAAAACATAGAAATCATTAAAAAGCAGATCAAAATTTCATACCTAGATGAAGAAATGGAGAGGCCGAATGAAGCATTAAAAATGACTTCTTCCCTTGCATTTTTGGTTGAAAATAGATAATGGAAGATGATGATAATTTTTGTTTTATTTTAATTAACCTTTATTTGTTAATTTCCTAAATTAACCTTTAAAACATTAAATAATTACACAAAATACCAAGCCATTATCTTCCACTAACTCATTAGTGGGCTAATTACCATTTAAGGACATCTATGTTAAATTTCTATAGCTATTAGACCTTTAGCTATTAGAACCCAAATTTTGCACTTTACGCGATTTAGTCCTTTTAATCAAATTAAGCATGCAAATGATTTAATTTCTTATGAAATTTTCATACAATCATAATATCATGCTATAGACCTTAAAATAATGATAAAATAAATATTTTGACCTCATCTTTGTGGTTTTGAAACCACTATTTTGATTTGACTAAAAGCAGGTACATACAACTCTCCCCCTTAGGAATTTTTGTCCCGAAAATCTTACCAAAAAATAGGTTAGAGTCTTTGTTTTCTCATAGCTTCCTCGGGCTTTATGCTTTTGTTTCTTAACTCTTTACTCTTGAGCCAAAATTTTAATCGGTTCTTCGTTATAAGACATATCGGGCTAAATTTTAATTTTTACGAGAGAAATTATATTCAATGGGTCCATTCGGTATTTTTAGTAACATTGACATGTGAAATACATTATGAATCTTTTCGATTCGATGGTAAAGCTAGTCGATATGCCATCGAGTCTTATTCTCTCGATAATCTCATACGACCAGATAAATCGCGGACTCAATTTTGCTTCACGACCAAATCGAAGAATCGTCTTCCAGCGATCGATGCGCCTCGAAGGAATCGAGTCGTATTAGTGTACTGATCGTTAACAAGAAGTTACTTTAGGTTTAATTGAAAGGTCGGGAAGAGAAAGAAGGATATTGGTTTTGGTTTGAATTAGGATAGGTAAGAAGAATTGAAAGTTCAGGTTTAGGGTCAGAATAGGTATAGATGAATTGGTTCAATTAGGTAAAGGAAATTGAAGTAATGGTCGTAATGGTAGGAAAGGTAAGAATGAAATGAATGCGAATGGAATGGCGGTTTAGGTACAATTTGGTAAATGGAGAAATGGGTTTGAACAAAAGTGCAAACAAGAACCAATCTTGATTTGAGTGCCGATCCAGTTGTTTATAGGCTCTTTTAGTTCGGTTTGGTTTTGGTAAAGGAAAACCTCAACCCACTATCTAACAAGATAGGAACCTCGGTATGTTTGAACACCACACTCGAGTAGTGATAAGTTGATTCGAAAAAGAACAACGGTTGACACAACTAGAGCAGCTAGGAAGCCAATCGAATCTTTGAGCGAAATTTGAGAAAAGTTTTGCCTCACAATTTTGGCAACATAACATTAACAAAGTCCAAAAAGTTCCTTTACAAGGAAAAATAACAAGTATTTATAGCCTAAAGACTAGCTAACCGAATGGACACTTTACATACTTAATGATTAAGTAAAAGTCTCATGAATGCATCTTGAAAATTCTAGAAGGAAGTCCCTTGATGTTCATGACCAGATTCGGCTATGGGGAGATGTCTTGAAAGTTCTTCATGCTTAAGGAAATGAATCATGAATGAAAGACTACCTTGGACATTAGCTAGGTTCGGCCAACTTGAGTAATTGAGGCAATCAATTCATATTGTTTGGTGAAAAGTTGGAAATTAATTAAGGAGATTTCATGAGCCAAATTAAGTGTGAATGCCGATTCTTGAAGAGTCCATAGGTGTGAACACTTTGAATTGAAAGGCCATGCCATGTGAACATAATGTGAGCAGGATTTTAAGGTTCATGGAGGAGATGTTCGGCCACATGTATGAAGTAATGGGAAGCCTCCTTTTAGCTGAATAGTCACTTGAAAAAATGAAGAGTAGCGCACCATACATGAATGGAAACATTCATGAACCTTGAACACATTGAATGTGGCCATACATGTACTTAGCCGATCATGCACCTAGGAGATTCAAAACCCTTAACCATCCATGCACCTCCAAAAAGACATGTTGCTTCATGCTTCATACGTCCATTGAGTTTCTACAAGAAAATGTGAACAAAATTAATTCAAGCTAATGTGAACACAAATCGGTTATGACAAATTAATTAACATCAATAAACACTTTTAAGACATATTTAATAAAACTAATGTGAACTAAATTTAATATGTGGTTTATTAATGAACTTATTAAATAAAAATTTAATAGTAGTCAAATGAAGTCGAGTAGTCTTCATAAGCTAGAATTCAACTCATGAGCTAAAACCAAAGTGGACTTGGACTCATGAAAGTAGTAGTGAAATTTGGACAGTGAGAGGCTGGAAGTGAGCTGATTCAAGCTAGTGAGCTGGTTTGAGTTGAATGGGAACTTGCTTGAGCTGGTAGTGAGCTCGATGTGAGTGGACTTCTGGTAGTTGCATGGTAAGTTCAAAAGAGCTGGAATCGACTTTCTTGGAGTGTCTAATAGCGTTTCATTCCAAGTTTGAGCTACAAAAGCTATGATAGACTCCTTAAACTTCTTGGCTCGAGCTCGAGTAACGAGGACCTTGTGGTAGCACCATAGAATCCTTACTCGAACTCATTTGAACCATGGGCGCGATCACATCATCCACGGTGATACTTTTAAAAAACTTTGCGCTGATTTGAAATTCAATATTTTACGTTTCAAATCCGTATATGATTCTGTTGATCTAAAGTTGCTTTTTAAGCATCGTGAATTGCTTTCACTTTCTCTTCGGTCTCTCTGATCAAATCAACCCTGTGAATCTTTTTCTCACTAAGCTCGGTCCAATACAATGGAGTTCGATATTTACGACCATATAAAGCTTCATATGGTACCATTTTTATGCTCTACTGATAACTATTACTATCATAAACTCAACCAATGGTAAATATTTCTCCCAGTTGCCTTCAAATTCTAAAACATAGCAATGAAGCATATCTTTGAGAATCTGAATCACTCCCTCAGACTGACCGTCTATTTGAGGATGAAATTCAGTACTAAAATGTAACCGTACCCAAAGCCTCTTGCAATTTCTTCCAAAATCATGACGTAAACCGTGGATCTCTATCCGAAATAATAGAAACTAGCACCCCATGCAATTTGACAATCTCAGAGATGTACAATTGAGCTAATCTATCAAGTGAAAAGTCTATACGTACCGAAATAAAATGTGCAGATTTCATCAAACGATCAACAACAACCCAAATAGCATCTTTCTTTTCCGTCGAAATCCATCGTAACTCTATCCCACTTCTACTCAAGTATCATTACTGGCTATAGTAGTCTCGAAGGCACTTGATGTTCTACTTTAAGTTGTTGACAAATCAAGCATCTCGAAACAAACTCTGAAATGTCTCGTTTCATGGCCAACCACCAGTACAACAATTTCAAATCATTGTACATTTTAGTACTCCCCGGATGAACAGATAAACAATCACTTTGTGTGCCGTGTAAAATTTCTTGAATAAGCTTAGGATTCGTTGGCATACAAAGCGCTACCACGAGCGATAAACAATCATCGGATCTGATCTGATACTCTGAATTAGTAGTCAACTCGCACTGTACTCTTTTAGCTTGCAATTTCATTATCACATTTCTGAGCCTCACAAATTTGCTGAAGAAACATCGGTTTAGCTTTTAATTCAGCTAAAATCAAACCATCATAAGATAATGTCAACTGCGTATTCATCACTCACAAAGTAAACAAAGATTTTCTACTCAAACCATCCGTGACTACATTCACTTTCCCCAGATGATAATCAATCACTAACCCATAGTCTTTCAATAACTCAAGCCATCTTCGTTGTCGTAAATTTAAATCTTTCTAAGACATTAGATACTTCAAGCTCTTGTGATATGTAAAAATATGGCATTTCTCACAAAACAAATGATGTTGCCAAATTTTCAATGCGAATACAATAACAGCCAACTCTAGGTCATGCGTCGGATAATTCTTTTCATGCGATTTTAACTATCTAGAAGCATAAGCTATCACTTTGCCTTCTTACATTAAAACACATCCCAAACTATTCAATGAAGCATCACTAAAAATCACAAACTCTTTACTCGACTCAGGCTAAACTAAAAATAGTGTTTCAGTTAACAGTGCTTTCAACTGTTTAAAACTCTATTGGCATTTCTCAGACCACTCAAACTTCACATCTTTCTGTAATAATCGAGTTATCGGTGTAGCTATCATCAAAAATCCTTTTACAAAACACTGATAATAGCCAGCTAATCCTAGAAAACTTCTAACTTTGGATACATTTCTTAGTGGTTTCCAATCAACAACAGTTGAAATCTTGTTTGGATCAACTCGGATGCCTTCTGCTAAAATAATATGTCCTAAAAATACAATCTCTTGGAGCCAAAAACTCGCATTTGTTGAATTTAGCAAATAGTTTCTTATCTCTAAATGTTTATAACACAATCCTCAAATGCTCAGCATGCTCAGATTAAATCTCGGAGAATAAATCAAAATGTCATCAATGAATACAACTAGAAATCTATCCAAATCTGAGTCTAAAATTTGATCCATCAAATCCATAAAATCTTTGTAGGGCGTTAGTTAATCGAATGGCATAACAAGAAATTTAAAATATCTGTACTTGGTTACGAATGCAATTTTTGGCATATTCAAATCTTTAACTCGCAACTAATAATAACTTGGATCACAAATCAATCTTTGAAAATATTGTTGCTCCTTTCAAGTGATCGAACAAATCATTAATTCTCGGCAAAGGATACTTATTCTTAATTATAACCTTATTGGTGGCGATAGTCAATACACGATCTTATCGATCTATCTTTCTTCTTTATGAATAGGCTGGTGCACCCCAAGGTGAAAAACTAGGTCTTTGAAACCTCTATCTGTTAATTCTTGCAATTGAGCTTTCAATTCTTTTAACTCTATAGGAGCCATTCTATATAGAGAGCTATCGATATCGGTGATGTTCGGTACTAATTCAATAGCAAACTCGACCTCTTTGATCGGTGGCAACCTAGGTAACTCTTACGGAAACACATGCGGATATTCACAAACCATTAGTCTTGATTCAATCTTTGATTGAGACACTTTTGTATCGATACATATGCAATATAAGAATCACAACCTTTCCACAAATATTTACGAGCTAACATCGTTGATATCACAATCGGTAACCCACTCGAATCATCGGTTTCAATATGAAGAATTTCACTATTATGACATTTCAACTCAATAGTCTTTCATCTACAATTCACAATAGCATCATTAATGTAATCGGCTCCGGTGATTGAGTCGAGTTTACAAAGGTTTCCGATCGTCTTGAGAAGAGTCCTCAAGAATGGGGTTCAAAATGGGCTAATTTTATGATGGTAGGTTTGGCTAGGGAGAAACAAATACAGGTGATATGGGGATGGCTCAATTTGGGATAACAAGTAAATAAATAAAGAATTTGGAAATGGAAAAACAACTTAAAGTTCAGGAGCGATTCAACACTAAGGAGTGTCAACCCGATTCTTATATTGTTTAAGGTGATGGATGGAATAGCTAGAAAGGAGAAACGCCACACCAATCTGATGATAAGTTCTAAAACAAGCTCGGTAGCGCCACTAGACAACTAGATAAGTCTTTGAAACATATACGAGATATGAGAGGAAGTAAACCTCACAGAAATAATGTTTCATTTATCAAAATGTCAAAAGTCATTTTCAAATGAAAAACATCAAGTATTTATAGCTAGAAACCTAGGTTAGCCGAATAGTCACATTTTGAGCTTAATGGCTAAGTAATTCAACTTTAAATGAGCTGGAAAACTCTAGAATTAAACCATACAAATTCTATGTCTTTGTTCATCCATTGGGACGCCATTAGACAACTTCTAGATGAAGGAAATTAAGCTAAATGTATTTGGGAAGAGTTGGAAGCTGACTAGCCTTCTTGGAACATCTATAATGCTTAAATGAGCTCCTTTAATCCTTCCTTGAGAAACTGAACATGCAGCAGCATATTAATGGAAGTTTTTGGAGCACGAACAGCCCAAATGGTGTGAACACTTGAACTCTAATAGCCCCCAATTGTGAAAGGACTAATTTAAGTGGCCTGTGTGTGTGAATGCTACAGCTGAATAGATATTTTAATGTGAAAGGAATGTCCAGCACGTGAACAAATTAAATCAGCTAGTGTAAACACTCCTTTGTCTCTTGCATTACACGAATAACCACTTTGGGGAAGAGAAATGAGCTGCTGATTTTAATTCCAACTTTAAAACTTCTTTAATGCCGTCCATGTAGTGTGTACCTACACCAATTAAATAGCAACATTAATTCACCTTAGGACATCATAAAAATCGGCTGCTCAAGACACATTTAAAACAAACTCAAACTAAGACATAATTAAAACGTGTAATCAGTCTAGACAAATTAAATAGCAGCAGCTATTAAATTTGTTCAAAACTTAACACATTAAAATTATGCACCAAATACGACATTTTTAAACTTAATTATTATGTCCAGAATTGAGCACATTAAGACACCTAATTATTATTTGAGCTGAACTTAACTAAATTAACTAACTTAATAAATTTTATTCCAGCAACTTAAAACGAAATAAACTAAAAATATACTCAAGCAGGCCAAACAAGCTTATTGAGCTGGAAAGGAACTAAATTGAGCTCAAATGAGCTGAACTAAGCTCAAATGAACTATTTTGAGCTAAGAGAAGCTGGATGAGCTAGAAGTGAAGCTGAACCAAAGGCGTTCAGCGTGATCGTATCATCCCCCTTCTTCGAAGCGACTTATCCTCAAGCCGAGGCTTTTGTTCACATCAAAGCTTGGAATAAAGTAGCTCACAAAAATCTGAATAGAAATCAAAACTTGACAAAGGAAAATGTTGTCATCGTCAAAGAAGAAAGGACTAACAATATGATGAGTGAAAAATATGCAAATCCCCTTTGAATCTTTGTTATATACTCGATCAACTAATCGACTATCAATTTCAAAATAATAAGCAAACTTTACCCTTCCAAAGGAATTCTCCAAATTCGACAATAGATCAGACATGGGAGTCAATTCAAAAGGCATGAAGAATTCATTCAAGCAGGCATTTAATCGATCAATTTGGTCCAAACATGCATAATGTGTACAGCCAAGTTGATTTAATACAACATCTCCAAACAAAGTCTCACCAAATGATTAAAACAAAAATGCACATATTTTAAGGCATTCAAACATATCAAATTGCATCCACAAATCATAGTTTAAACAAATGTAATTTGAACATTGAGTCAAGAAATGGAAGCCTTCTTCACATTCAAGCAAATGAATAGATTCACATGATTCATGATTTGGCTTATTTAAACCTTGCAGTTACCGATTGGTGTTCGCTTCACCAACAAGCTTATCAACTTCACGTCTTTCTAAAGTGAGAGTCTTTTTGCCATCCTCCAAAGTAAATATATTATCATAAGTCAAGAAATGGCAATTGACCACAATAGGGTACAATATCTTTTCAAAATTCAAGTTATGAACAATATGAATCGAATGGGGCAAAGATTTTTCCATTTGTTTGTCAGACTTATAAATCATACCGGTTTCATTATCTTTCAAACAAAGTAGAGACGTTTTAAACTTATCTTGTTTACCTTGAAGCTTACAGGGTGGAGAATTGACTTTACTTTTTTTACGCAACACAAACCTTCTCTCCTTGGCAAGGTAGTGTAGTTGGTATTTCGAACTCGTGTCAACTGAAAAAATGAAGAGACAGGAGGATATCAGTGAATCATAAGATTTTTCTTTTTTTCACTCCTTTTGTTTTTTTTCTTTTTTTCTCTTGAATATTTCCCTCACATACTGTTTATTTTCCTTTCAAATTTTCTTCTCTCTCTTCTTTTTCATTTTTAATTTCTTCTTTCTCTCTCATTTGCTCCATTGACAATTTTAGCGATCTTTGATCTTCTAGGACTTATTGCGGTGTGTAAGGGTGCTAAGGTGATGTTTTCGACCTTGATGTTTGAAGGTATACTGATTTACAAACCCGTCATGTTTGACTCTCCGGTCAAATTGCCACGGCCTCCCAAGCAGTAGATGTCCCGCGTGCATAGGCGCCACGTTGCAAAGGACTTCATCATGGTATTATCTGATGGAAAAAGTCACTAGGACTTGCTTTGTTACCTTGAGTTCAACTCCCTCATTTAGCCATTGGAGCTTGTAGGGCCTTGGATGTTTCGTGGTTGGTAAGACCAGCTTGTCCACCATGAGTGTACTGGCGACATTAGTATAACTGCCTCCATCGACAGCTAGGCTACAAACCTTTCCTTGTACAAGGCAGCACGTATGGAAGAGATTCTCTCGTTGCGGTTCACTCATGGTGCTTTGCGTGCTTAGACTCCTTTTAACAACTAACATCTCACCCTCGACGGTGTATTCTAACTCTCCATCATCTTCGTTAGGATTTTTAACCTCATTAACAATCTCTTCATCCTCTTTTTTTGACTCGATGTCTTCGTTAGGTCGAAGCATTGTCACATTCGATTCGAACGCTGGCTTTCAATATGTCCTCTTCTGAGACATTTGAAACATTTGATGTCATGCGAACGATTTTGAAGATTCTCTACGGCCTTGCCTTTACCCGATTCGGCCATCGACTTGATATATTTTGCCGGTACCACTGGTTCCTTGGGTGGACATACCAAAGGAGCCTTACTCATGCCTTGGCTCCATTTAGGCAGATTCAAGATTGAATAGCCACGTATGGGACCTTTTTTTTTAGTCACTTCTCGACCTTTATTGCCATGTGGACCATATCGACGATTTCCACATAATGTTGCAACTCGACAACATTGGCTATCTCACGGTTAAGACCAGCCAAAAATTGAGCCATGGTCGCCTCACGATCTTCTTGTACATCAGCGCGAATCATGGCAGTTTCCATCTCTTTGTAATAATCCTCCACACTCTTCGCTCCTTGGGTTAAGTTTTGAAGCTTTTGATGAAGCTCCAGATGGTAGTGTGTTGGAATAAACCTTTGGTGCATGACAGCCTTTATTTCAGCCCAAGTGTTAATGGGACGCACGCCATTTCATCCTCAGTTCGAGGTAAGTTGGTTGATGTGATCCAGCTCAGGTGATTGAGTCAAATTCATGTAGTTGCCTGATCATAGATGAGAAGAGTCGTTCATGCCTTGGTCTTGGAAGTAGAAGTTAGATGGATAGGTTTGATTAAAGTGGATGGGGCTCAAAGTAATAAAAAGAGTAATGATAGTTTCGGCTATGGAAAGCAAAGATGGATGTTGACTAGAGGGTTCGATTTGGAAACAATAAGAATGAAATAATGTAAGGTGGGGATGGATTAGTGAACTTAACGTCAGGAATGATTCAACACTAAAAAGTGTCACCCCAGTTCCTATATTGTTAAGGTGGATAAATGGAATTAGAAGGATAGGTGAACACCACACCAAGAATGGTGATAAGTTCAAACAAGGTAGATAGACGCCACTAGCACACTAGATAAGTCTTTCGAAACCTTTACGAGATATGACAAAAAAGCAACCTCACAGAAACAGAGTTTCATTAACAAATTGGCAAAATTCCTTTTACAAAGAAACGAGTAAACTATTTATAGCCTAACATGTAGTAGCCGAATGGACTAATTAACTAACTTAGATGCTAAGCAAATTCAGCTAAGAAGCAACTAGAATAATCTAGAACAAGTTATTTAATTTGCTAAGGCTAGATTCAGCTGATGGGAACTCCATTGGACAGCTTCATGTGGAAGCAAAGCATCTAGGAGGAATGTGAAGTCTTGGAAGCTTAATAGCTTATCTAGATTCGGCCATGGGATGAATGAAACATTCAAGAAGTGTCTCTTCGCCGAATAGACACCTAGGGAAGTCAATTGGGCAGCAAACAATTCATGTATTTCACCCACATACATTCGGTCATGCATGGAGCTTGGAAGGAACTTGGAAGGAGCTTGAATCTGGCTGTACATGAACTTCCAATAAATACCCTTCATACATGCATGTGTGTCATCCAAAGGGAATGTATTCTTCATAATCCAATGCATGTAATTAATTTTCCATGTACAAGAACATAATTCCTCCAAGCATTAAACCGAACCATGCATGAATCTTCTTATGCATTGAACTAAACCGTGCATGCACCTAGCCTTAAATGCACTTCAATACTAAGCTGAACCTACAAGAGAAATGAACACATTTAATTATAATATTTAGACATAATTAAATAGCAACTAAACAACTTAAATGACACTAACTAATTTCGGACACATTAAATTAAAATTAACTAGCATATTAAATTCGACTAGCTCAAATAAACAAAAACAATTAATGAACTAATTTGAGCTAGAGAATTCGGCATGAAAGTGTAGCAAATTAAGTTAAAAACAAAGTTAAAACTTAGTTTATTAAAATGGAAAAGAAACGAGCTGGAACGAACTAAATCAAGCTCAAACGAGCTGAAACAAGCTCAAATGAGTTGATTGGAGCTGAATTGAGCTGGGGGAGCTGGAGAGGAGCTGAAGTCGGTTTACAAAAGAGTGCATTGAGTCTTCAAATGGTTGTCCACATCTTCCCCAACGTCAAGGGACTTTGTTTCATCCCAAATTCACATCAACAAAGCTGTTAAACCTTCTTGAAGTCGCAGTACGAGCTCGAGTCATGGGACCTTTTGGCAGCTCAATAGGATGCGGATTCGCACTTGAGGGTGCCCCGGGCGTGCATACATCATTCCCCTTGTCTTCAAAGTGACTTGTCCTCAAGTCGAATCGCCAGTTAATTTTAAAATAGGGATGCTTACTTGTTCATTCTTGTACAAATGTAATTAATTGTCGCATCATACCTTGCTACAAAGATGCCACAGAACTTGCAACCAAATGAGAATCATTATGGAACACGAATTTATTCAAACAGCCATAAAAGCTAGTCATCTTGCGTTTAAAATAATTACAACAAGAAAGCATCAATATTCCATTCTCACTATCAAATAAACATGTTCCATTGCGACTTAAGCATTTAACGAACAATGGTGCAAGGAACATAATGCCCTTAGTTCGCTTGGGCATCTCAAATGATATTTGCAAAGCATGGTGACTACAACAGGAATTTGTGCAACAGATCATAGATTGCAAATGTCCATCATAAACAAACAATGGAAAAGATAGATTAAGTTCATGGTTTTGTTTACTTAAACAATGCAATTTGGACAGCAAATATTCATCAAACTCAACAATATCACATGTACCAAGAATCATTTGATCACCAACCAAAATAGTTATATCTTCATCGGTAATGCTTTCTTCGTCAATCGAATTGGACAAAGATGTCTTAGAGATTCCAGAATCCATACCTTGAGTAGGGAGTTTTACCTTTTCCAATCATCACAAACCTTCTCTCTTCGGGAATGTATTGTAATCGAAACGTAGGATTTGAGTCAACCTGAAAAGAAGTAGAAATAAGAAAACTTCAGTTAATCAAAACTCTTTTCTTTCCCTCACTCGTTTTTCTTTGAATTTCTTTTTCTCTCGCTTTGATCTTATTTTTATCACAACTTTCTTTCTTTTCTTTCTCATTTTCTTTTTTTCATTTTCACTTCCTTTTTCCACTTTCATAAGCTCCAAAGATTGTTTCAATCGTTGTTGATCCTCTAAAACTTGTGTAGGTGTTAGGGGCACCAAAGTGAAGTTTCGGCCATGAAACTTGAAAGAATATTGACTTGCGAATCCATCGTGCTTGACTCTTCGGTCGAATTGCCATGGCCTCCCAAGTAGTATATGGCCCGCATGCATGGGCTTCACATCACAAAGTACTTCATCTTGATATTTTCCAATTGAAAATGGAATAAGGACTTGCTTGGTTACCTTTAGCTCAACTCTGTCATTGAGCCATTGCAGCTTGTAAGGGCTCAGATGCACACTTGTCGGCAGATCAAGCTTTTCGACTAGGAGGGTGCTCGCAATGTTTGCACAACTTCCTCCATCAATCACTAAAGTACATACCTTGTCTCGGATGAGACAACGGGTATGGAAAAGGTTCTCTCGTTGCAGGTCAATTTCAACACCTTGCACACTTAAGCTTTTCTTAACAACAAGCATCTCACCTTCGACCGCATACTCCAATTCTTCCTCGACATCGGGTTTTCGGCATTGTCTTCAACTCTTTCTTCTTCCTCCTTCGATTCAATATTGCCATTGGGTGAATCACCATTACGCTTCGATTCGGACATTGCCTGCGCAATGTGCCCCCCTCTGAGACACTTAAAACATTTAATGTCCCTTGATCGGTTTTGGGTACCTTTATGACCTTA
Source organism: Gossypium anomalum (assembly GCA_025698475.1). Lineage (NCBI taxonomy): Eukaryota > Viridiplantae > Streptophyta > Magnoliopsida > Malvales > Malvaceae > Gossypium > Gossypium anomalum. The sequence goes on along the minus strand of CM046968.1, from coordinate 45,205,153 downwards.
CCCTTGCTATTTTCAACCATGGGCTTAGTGGTTTTAGTGGGTGCCATAGGTTCCTTCATTTGGCTCGTGAAGCACCTTTGCTTGTGCCTTGGTTCCATTTTGACATATTGGTAGTCGAATAACCTCGGAATGACACCTTTCTTCTTTAGTTGTTTCTCGATCTTAATGGCCATGTGGACCATATCAACTATCTCCATTATGTTAGCGATCTTGCGATTAAGCCCAGACAGAAATCTAGCCATGGTTGCCTCTCGATCCTCCTCCATGTCCGCACGGATCATGGCAACTTTCATCTCCTTATAGTAGTCCTCGACACTCCTCGTACCTTGGGTAAGGTTTTGGAGTTTTTGGTAAAGTTCTCGATGGTAGTGTGTTGGAATGAACCTCCAGCGCATGACAGCCTTCATTTTGGCCCAAGTGTTGATAGGTCACTTGCCATTTCGCCTTCGACTTGAGGTAAGTTGGCCCCGCCAAGTCATAGCATAGTCGGTGAATTCTAGGGCAGCCAACTTAACTTTCTTAGCCTCCAAATAGTTATGGCATTCGAAAATAAGTTTGATCTTTTTCTCCCACTCTAAATATGCTTTGGGGTCCGAACGGCCTTGGAATAGGGGAATTGATAACTTAATGCTTTTCAAGTCATCATCAAATCTTTCTCACTCTCATTGGCCATGATAGCGTGAGGCCTCTTCGCGGTCACTAATATTCAAACCACCGCTTTTGGCTTCACTTGGTTCAGAAATCTCGTCATCTCGAACTTGCCTTCGGCCACGGTCTCTAGGGGAACTTTTGGGGTCCTATCCCGTCAGCCTCTTCCTTCCACTTGGTTGAGTCATTCTTGTATCGGTTCCAACTTCCGATCAAACAACTGCTCAACTTCACAAAGTAGGGCTTGCAAGTTCAAATTCGGCACATTCCGAACAGGTTGTCTTTCCTCCACATTTCGTTCCATGTTGATTTTTTTTGTAGGAATTAATTAAATCCTCACCATAAACCTCACTATTTCACTCTAAAAAGAAATAATAGTTGTGCACTCCACTCATGTTTTCACTCGTTTAGGCTTTTTCGACACTCAAATGCACTCACACTCTCTAGCCTTTTACCACTCAAACTTACTCTCGTAACCTCGTACTTTGTTTCTCTTGACTCGTCTTGGTGCTTTGGGGTCGGCTTCAAGATGGTTACAAGGGTAAAATGTATTGGTGTATGGGTAGGCTTAAAGAAAAATTTTCTTCGGTGTAGTGTGGCATTTTGGAAAAGAAGGGGGGTACAAAGTTAATGAAATGAACACTTGACGATCAGAATAGAGGCATAAATAGCAGAGAAGAATTTTAAACACTTTGCCTTTTTTTTAATTTCGTATTTCCTTTTTTTTTATAATTTTGTATTTCCCTTTTTCTTTTTTTTTTTAAACTTTAAGATAATGCTATTACAATGGGAAAACAAAAATACAACTTGAATTTTTTTTTAAATTTGAATTTCTTTTCACTGGCGTGATATGATCCACCTCGAGATGAGTCGAGTCGTATGAAAAATGCCCGATCATCTCGACGAAGCAATTGACAATTTAGTTTAGTGAAATTGGTTTGGAATGAAGTTGTTTGACAATTTAGTAGTTGGTTTAAGAATATGGTATGAAAAGGGTAGGATGTGAAAGAAGGAATTTATTTTAGTTCGAAATGGTAAGAAAAAAAATGGATTGAACCAAAAGTGCAAACAAGAACCAATACCGATTTGGTAATGACCCATTGCTTATAAGCCCACGATGCGGCGCGCCCAGTGAACCCCCGTCGATCAAGTCTCCTCAATCGAGCCTTGCATAGCTAGCAAGCTGATCCTAGTTCGTTTCCAGCTCCACGAGCTCTGACTAGTTCAAATTCAGCTCATTTGAGCTCGAATCAGCTCAATACTTTAGTCTTTAATTATGCCTTGTTTAATTAAATGCATCTTTAGTTAATGTCATGCATTATTGATCTACATATTTTAATTATGACATGCATTATGTGTTCTGCATTTAATAAAGCCATGCATTATGTAACTCCCATGTTAGTTTAAGTCAGTTTCATTAAATTAAGTCTTGCATTAAGTAACTCATTTGTTCATTTAGTTTGCATTTTAAAACCATGCATTTAAGCATCTTAGTTTAATAAATGAGTTGCTGGGTATTTATTCAACTCATCTTAGTTTAATTAATAAGTGTTTTTGTTGAACTTTATTTAATAATCGTTGTTGCTCTTAATTAATCTAGTTCCTAGGATTATTTATTGATGCATGAGTTAAAGTTCATTTAATAATGCTTCTCTTAATTAAACTAGTTTTTGGAATAAATGATGCATAAGTGTTAGTTCATTTATTTAAGTTAGTTGTTAATTTGTTTTAACCTTAATAATTGAATAAATGTGTCGGTTACATGTGTTAATTGCAGGTGACTTTTTAGCTCACATCCATTACACTTAAAAGGCTGTTATGCATTCAATAAGGTGACTTTTCAAGAGATTTAGGTTACAAAGCAAGAGGCCTGTTATAAAGAAGGTTTATACATCATTTAAAGGAGGTTTAAGGAGCATTTTATCATCCAAATTAATTTTGGCAGCAACCTTTCCACTTGCCAGCCGTTTTTGCCTTTTCAAAGTTTATTTCAAGCATTCAAACATCATTAAGAAGCTGATTAAGAAGATGGTGTCCATTCGGGTGACCTAGGGCCAACTCAAGAGTCATTTTTCAAGAACTTAAAGTCATTCATTCAGCTGAATTAAAGTGAATTCAAGGATGGAGTTATTTGGCTCAAGAATGTGAAAAGACTTGAGTTAAATTTCAGCTTATAATTGGCACATTAAGTTGAATGTTTGTGACCATTCAGCTAGCCTATTTTAGCACTATAAATAGGTGAAATCAGTCTTTGTAAGGAGATCTTTTTGCTTAGTTTAAAACACTATTAAACTTATATGAAATTTGTGAGATTTCTTTCTTTCATATTTCGTTGAAGAACTCGTTGGCTTATCTAGGTCACTAGTGGCATCAACCTGCCTTCTTCTTTATCCTGAACTTATCACTATCAAATAGTGTGGTGTTCACCCTTATACCAAGGTTCCTACTTTGTTAAGTAGCGGGTCGAGGTTCTCCTTTTTCTCCATCCGACCACCTTGAAAACTTATAAGCATTTGGGTCAATATTTTTTAATATTGGTTCGTGTTTGTTTTTGAGATCATTTCCATTCCATCCTTTCGTTTCATCATAATCGAACCATCAATTCACTTCACATCTGTTATTTATTATCTAATTACTATATTTATCTCTATCTTTTATTATTTTTCTAAATTTCTTTTGAAGTAGCAAAACGGTTAGAAGTTGAAAAGCTTGCTGCCAAATTTAAAGAAGCAATAATCCATTCTTTAAACTCTTTTAAATGATGTGTTAAATCTTCTTTGTAACAACCCTCTCTTCTGTAACCGAAATTTCTTGAAAGGTCACTTTATTGAATGCATAACAACCTTTAATAATAATAGATGGGAGCTGAAAAGTCACCTGTAATTAACACATGTAACCGTCACATTTATTCATTTATTAAGCTTAAAACAAATTAACAACTAACTTAAATAAATGAACTAACACTAATGCATCATTTAATCTAGCAACTAGTTTAATTAATAGAAGCATTATTAAATGAACTTTAACTCATGCATCAATAAATTATCCTAGTAACTAGTTATTTAAAGAAGCATCTATTAAATCAGGTTCATAAAAAACTCAATTAATTAAACTAAGATGAATTGAATTAATGACCAACAACTCATTATTAAACTAAGATGCTTAAATGAAAGGATTTAAATGCAACTAAATGCAATGCTGAAAAATAAAAAAAATAAAAAAAGTTCAATTTAGTTGGAATGGTTTAAAGAGCTGGAATTGAGCTGAAATCGGTTTGCAATATATTGCAAGGAAACTTTATTGAGCTGGTCCTAACTCGTTCTATTCCTCCAACCAAAGTCTCGTCCCACAATTGGATAATTAAGGCCGAAATGGCCTCTTTGAATTGTTTAGCTCGAGCTCGCGTGTTTGGTCCTTGGGGCAGCACCATTGAATCCTTGCTCGAACTTGGTGCACTCCGGGACGCGATCATATCATTCCCCCCTCTTCAAAATGACTTGTCCTCAAGTCAAAATCTGCATCAAATGGGGTTAAATCTGACACATTAAAAGTTTCACTAACATTAAATTCACCAGGCAAATCGAGTTTATAAGAATTTTCATTTATGCGCTCAAGAATTTAAAAAAGACCATCTCCGCGAGGCAACAATTTTGATTTTCGTTGAGCCGGAAAACGCTCCTTACGCATGTGAACCCAAACCCACTCTCCGGGTTCAAAGACCACTCGTTTTCGTCCTTTGTTAGCTTTACTCACGTAAGACTCAGTTTTTGCCTCAATGTTAGCTCGCACCTTTTGATGTAATTCTTTAACAAAGTCAGCCTTTTTCTTTGCATCTGTATGAATCAATCGATCAGTAGGCAAAGATATTAAATCTAAAGGTGTCAATGGATTGAAACTGTATACAATTTCAAAAGGCGAATATTTGGTAACAGAATGAACGGAGCGGTTGTAGGCAAATTCGATATGTGGTAGGCAATCTTCCCAAGACTTCAAGTTTTTACGGATGATGGCCCGAAGTAATGTGGACAATACCCTATTGACGACTTCTGTTTGGCCATCGATTTGCGGGTGGCTGGTGGTTGAGAATAATAGTTTAGTTCTTAATTTTCCCCACAAAGATCTCCAAAAGTGGCTCAAAAATTTTGCGTCACGATCCGATACAATAGTCCAAGGAATGCCATGAAGTTGAACGATGTCTCTAAAAAACAAATTTGCAACATGAACAGCGTCATCAGTTTTAGTGCAAGCAATAAAATGAGACATTTTTGAAAAATGATTGACAACCACAAAGATAGAATCCTTCCCTGTTTTTGTATGCGGTAGTCCAAGAATGAAGTCCATAGAGATATCGACCCATGGAGCTTCAGGAATAGGCTATGGCGTATATAAGCCATGTGGCTGAACCTTCAATTTAGCCTTTTTACAAGCTATACACCTCTTGCAAACTTGTTCCACATATTTGCACATTCGCGGCCAATAGAAATGTTCTTGAAGGGTTGCAAACGTCTTGTTGACTCCAAAGTGTCCCATAAGTCTGCCACTATGGGCTCATGCACTAACAAATCTCTAACAGAGCCACAAGGAATGCAAAGTTTACCTTCTTTAAAAAGAAAGCCTTCATACCTGTCAAAGTTTTCAAACGCACCATTCTCGCACGCAGCAAAGATCTCACCAAAATTAGAATCGTTAGCGTAAGAGTCTTTTAACAAAGTAAAACCAAGAATTTTGGAATCTAAATATGACAATAGAGTGTACCTTCTAGAAAGCGCATCAGCCACTATGTTATCTTTACCTTTTTTGTATTTTATAACATAGGGACTTTGTTTTGCAAAAGAGTGCATTGAGTCTTCAAAGGGTTGTCCACATCTTCTCCAACGTCAAGGGACTTTGTTTCATCCCAAATTCGCATCAAAAAAGCTGTTAAAGCTTCTTGAAGTCGCTTGGTATGAGCTTGAATCATGGGACCTTTTGGCAGCTTGATAGGATCTAGATTCACACTTGAGGGTGCCCTGGGCGTGCATACATCATTGGTCCCACCAAATCATTGCATAGCCGGTGAATTCTATGGCAGCCAACTTAACTTTCTTGGCCTCTGAATAGTTATGACATTTGAATATAAGGTAGATATTTTTCTCACTCTAGATAGGCTTCAGGATCCGATCAGCCTTGGAACGAGGGAATTGATAATTTAATACTCTTCAAATCATCATCGAACCTTTCTCACTCTCATTGGCCACGATGACGTTGGCCTCTCCTTCAGTCACTTTTGTTTGAGCCTTGATCACTTTTGGCCTCGCTTGTTTCAAAAAGCTCATCGTCTTGGACTTGCCTTCGGCCGCAATCTCTAGGTGGACTTACAGGAGTCCTTGCTCGTCGGCCTCTTCCTTCCACTTGATCGAGTCGTTCTTGTATCGGTTCCAACTTTTGATCAAACAGCCATTCAACCTTACGAAGCAGGGCTTGCAAGTTCAAATTCGACATGTTTTGAACAGGTTGTCTTTCCGCCATTTTTTTTGACACTTTGTGACATAGGATTTTTGGAAACCTCACTAATTCACTCGAAAAGAAAAGAAATTGATTTTTACTCTCACTCATGTTTCACTCGTTTTAAGGATTTTTCGACACTCTATTGTTCTCCCACACTCTATGCCTTTTACCACTCGTACTTACTCTCATAACCTCGTATTTTGTTTCTTAGGACTTGTCTTGGTGCTTGGGTCGACTTCAAATGGGTTACAAGGATAAGATGTAATGGGTGTAGGGTAGGCTAAAACAAAGAAAAATTTTGGTGTTGTGTGGCGTTGGGGGGGTAAAAGATGGTAGATCAATACTTGGAGATTGGGAATAGATGATATGAATAGCAAAAGAAAAGACTTCAAGACTTTTCACTTTTTTTTTAATTTTAATTTTTTTTAACTTCAAATATAATGCTAATACAATAAAGAAATTAAATACATGATACGATCTCCCCTCGGTTTAGTGAGTTGAGTCAATATGATACCCGATCGTCTAACAAAGAAGGATCATTTGATTTTGCGAAGTCTAGTTGAAAATAGGCTAAGGCTGGAATTGGTTTATTAAAAAGGGGTTCAAAATAGATGGGTATGGATGGTTATAGGCTCAGCTAACAAGAAATAAAAGATAGATAATAACTTTCACGGTGAAATAAGGTAAATGAGAATGGGATGGAGAACAGGCTTAAGATGCAAGTAAGAACCAACACCAAGTATGTGTATTGACTCGAAACTTATAAGATCTTAAGAGGGATAGTTGATGGTGATAAACAACCTTGACCCGTTACCTAAAAAGGTAAGAACCAAAGGTATAGGATGGGCTGAATGCCACACTCGTTTGGAGTGATAAGTTCGAAAAAGAAAGACTAAGGTTGATGCCACTGACAACAGATAAGCCAACAAAGTCTAAGAACGAAATTTGAGAGAAGAAAACCTCACAAATATAATATATTTCATTCAAATTGACAAAAGTTTTAAAACAAAGGAATGAACTACATATTTATAGTGCTGGAGAATGCTAGCTGATTAGTCATTATAGGGTAGTTAATTAGACATTTGTTTCAGCTTTTTAATGAGTTGAAATTTCCAAAATTCTTTAAGAAATTTCCAGGAAGCTTCCTTGTGCATGGGAGATGTCAAAGGCAGCTTCTAGATGGAGTATAATCAGCTGAAACAAATTTGGATGATTGGAAGCTGATTGGGCTTTGTCCACATTTGGCCAAGGGTATGGAAATCCTTTAATGAGCTGCTATCAGCTGGACAGAATTGAAACTTTATTGTGCAGCTAGGGTATTGTAAAAGGCATTATGAATGTGAAAATGAACTTGATTCATCACTTGAGTGTGAACACTCAAAACCGAATAGTCCCTCATGTGTGAAAAGAATGTTCAGCAAATGTGAAAACAATTAAGTTGCTTTTGGGAGCCAATCGACTAGCTTGGGGCACACAAAAGGGTGGTTGTTCTTTATCTGAAAAGATGCTTGGGAGAAGCCAACCATCAGCACACCAAGTCCTTTAATGCTGTCCATGCACCTGCTGCACAAATCAAATGAACTCATTAAATTTGAGACATAATAAATTCAGCTACACTAAGACACATTAAACCTGCACATTAATTCAGCTCAAAAGACACATTTAAATCATGTAATAAGCTAAGAAAAATTGAAAACATGTTGGAACTAAAACATATTAAATTCGGCTGTACTATATAACAAGAAATAAATTTGTCCTAAATTAGATAACTTAAATAGTTAATTAGACACATTAATTTGCTGTAGCATGACACATTAAATTCATGTTCTGAATTTGGACAAATTAAGTTCTTTAATATTTATTTGAGTTATAAATAATATGCAATTTATTTAATTAATTAAATGCAAAGCTGGAAAAATAAAAAAAGGAGCTCAATTGAGCTAGAACAAGTGGCCTAAATTCATGGAGAGTGGAATTGAATTAAAATCAGATTGCAATATGTTGCAAGGACACTTTGTCGAAAGCTGGTCCAAGCTCGTCCTATTTCACCAGCCAAAGCCTCGCCGCACACTTGGTTGACTAAGACCGAAATGGCCTCCTTGAATTGCTTAGCTCGAGCCCGCATAATTGGTCTTTGGGCAGCACCATTGAGTCCTTGCTTGAGATTGATGCACTCTGGGGCACAATTGTATCATCCCCTCTTCAAAGTGACTTGTCCTCAAGATGGATGATACGAGCGCGCCCAGCGAACCCCTCAGTCAAGTCTCCTTAGTCGAGCCTTGCATAGCCCAAGCTAATCGATTCGTTTCCAGCTCCACGAGCTCAGACCAGTTCAAATTCAGCTCATTTGAGCTCGAATCACTCAATACTTTAGTCTTTAATTATGCCTTGTTTAATTAAATGCATCTTTAGTTAATGTCATGCATTCTTGATCTAGATATTTTAATTATGACATGCATTATGTGTTCTGCATTTAATAAAGCCATGCATTATGTAACTCCCATGTTAGTTTAAGTCAATTTCATTAAATTAAGTCTTGCATTAAGTAACTCATTTGTTCATTTAGTTTGCATTTTAAAACCATGCATTTAAGCATCTTATTTTAATAAATGAGTTGCTGGGCATTTATTCAACTCATCTTAGTTTAATTAATAAGTGTTTTTGTTGAACTTTATTTAATAACTGTTGCTCTTAATTAATCTAGTTCCTAAGATTATTTATTGATGCATGAGTTAAAGTTCATTTAATAATGCTTCTCTTACTTAAACTAGTTACTGGAATAAATGATGCATAAGTGTTAGTTCATTTATTTAAGTTAGTTGCTAATTTGTTTTAACCTTAATAGTTGAATAAATGTGTCGGTTACATGTGTTAATTGCAGGTGACTTTTCAACTCACATCCATTACATTTAAAGGCTGTTATGCATTCAATAAGGTGACTTTTCAAGAGATTTCGGTTACAAAGCAAGAGGGCTATTATAAAAAAGGTTTATACATCATTTAAAGGAGGTTTAAGGAGCATTTTATCATCCAAATTAATTTTGGCAGCAACCTTTCCACTACCAGCCATTTTTGCCTTTTCAAAGGTTATTTCAAGCATTCAAACATCATTAAGAAGCTGATTAAGAAGATGGTGTCCATTCGGCTGACCTAGGGCTAACTCAAGAGTCATTTTTCAAGCACTTAAAGTCATTCATTTAGCTGAATTAAAGTGAATTCAAGGATGGAGTTATTTGGCTCAAGAATGTGAAAAGACTTGAGTTAAATTTCAGCTTTTAATTGGCACATTAAGTTGAATGTTTGTGACCATTCAGCTAGCCTATTTTAGCACTATAAATAGGTGAAATCAGCCTTTGTAAAGAGATCTTTTTGCTTAGTTTAAAACATTATTGAACCTATATGAAATTTGTGAGATTTCTTTCTTTCATATTTCGTTGAAGAACTCGTTGGCTTATCTAGGTCACTAGTGGCATCAATCTACCTTCTTCTTTATCCTAAACTTATCACTATCAAATAGTGTGGCGTTCACCCTTATACCAAGGTTCCTACTTTGCTAAGTAGCGGGTCGAGGTTCTACTATTCTCCATCCGACCACCTTGAAAACTTATAAGCATTTGGGTCAATATTTTCTAATATTGGTTTGTGTTTGTTTTTGAGATCATTTCCATTCCATTCCATCCTTTCATTTCATCATAATCGAACCATCAATTCACTTCTCATCTATTGTTTGTTATCCAATTACTATATTTATTTCCATCTTTTATTATTTTTCTATAATCGAACCTACATAAACTTCATATCCATAAACCCATCTTTAAACCTTTCTTACATAGCTTCCGCCATTATTCACTTAAAACATCCTTTGAACAAACCGATCGATACTTCTTCGTAGACGATTAGGCAAACTCGCATATGACTCGACTCACCTCGAGGCGGATCGTATCATTTGGTATCAGAGCTACAAAAATGAGGAGTACAAGCATTCAAAATTACTCCCGGGATAGTCTGTGACTCATCAAGTAAGTTTGGAAAAAAAATTCAAAAAAATTCAAAAAAAATACAAAAAATTCAAAAAAATTCAAAAAAATTCAAAAAAATTTTGAAATTTGAACATTGTTTTACTTCTTCTCCATTTTTCGATCCTGAAACTTTTACCCTATCATCCACTTCCATCCTTAACCTTTTCGCCACACTATAACTGAATTATTATCTTTCTTTCAGCCTACCCTATCCCTCATCATTATTTTCCCTTGTTTCCCAATTTGCAACTGACCCCTAAGCCTACGATAAGGCCTTGGCGAGTCCAAATACGAAATTACGAAAAAAAGTTTGAGAGGTAAAAGGCACGAGCGTGTGAGACTATTAGAGCGGAGGCAAAAGCTAATCGAGTGTAAACACAAGCGAGAGTGCAAACCATTAATTCTTTCTTTTCGAGTGAAATTTTGAGGATTTTGTTGTGAGGAATTTAATTTTTGTTTTACCTAACAAATTTCTTTTCAGCAATCAAAGAAGTCTAACGAAGAATTTACTGAATCAGAGTTCCAATATTTGGTGCAAGAAATGCGAAGAATGGTGAATTCTAAATTTGACACATTGCACGAGAGATTAGACCGTGTGAAGAAAAGAGACCAACGGGAATGAATGTCATCAAGTCAAAAAGCAGATTCCAAAACATCACGGAGATACACATCCAACGGCTACTCGAGAATAAACTCGAATCGAGATTCCTTTTCATCAAGGAATTCGAGACAAAGAGAAGTCGATTTTGATTTTGAATCCTTCCGAGAAGATGTGCGAGATGAAACATACACCTCTTCAAGAACTCTAAAGAAAACATCCACGGAGAGATCTTCACGAAGGATTGTTCGTGAACCATATGTAAATAATTTTCCTTCTTTTGAACAAAATCATTATTTTCATGATGATTCTTTTGAATCTTCTTGTAAAAAGAAAATGAGAAAAGTAAAAAAAGAAAAAGAAATAAAAGAGAGGAAAGAGGCGAGTAAGAGAGAAAATGAGAGATTCTTGAAAGAGCTCGAGAAAGTCATTGAAAAAGCTGATGAAAAAGAAAAAAAATTGAAAAAGAGAATGAAAAAGAGTTTGAGAGAGAAAAAGAAGTTGAACAAGAACAACGAGTGGAAAAAGAGATTGAGGAAAAAGAAACGAGAGATCTCGAGAAAAAAGAATCAAGTGAAAAAGAAAGTGAGCAAGCAAGGATTGTTTCCACTAACCCAACTGTTTGATCTTCTTGTAATGTAACTTTTAAGGCTCCTAAAGTCTTGTACGACCAATTCCAGCTTCACTACCTTCCAAACGAGAGATGTTTTTAGTTATTCGAGAAAGGTAAGTACGCAAATGATGACCACCCACTTGTGATTGAAGGTAAGAAAGGTAAGGATTCCCTGTGTATCAAATCAAGGCCGTGTGATTTCAAAGTTTCTCACAAAGATTTTGATGACTTATTTCCTGAAAGACTTGTATCTTTTGATTTGGCTAGTCATTATCTATCTTTTGGAGTTAATGCTCTTGTTTCAAAAAGTGCCATAAAAAGCATTTCCTATGACATTTCTTATAATGGCATTTATGTTGATTCTTTTGGATTGGTTCAGCCTTTGCAAATTGCGAATATTTGTGATAAAAGCTTTTCACTTAAAAGTTTTGACGTCTTTGAATGCATAAAATCTTTGAATTCATGTGTTAAACCTTTCTGTTTAAACATATTTGATCAGTTGATTTGCGATAGTTTTCTGCATGAAACATTTTATCTGATTGATTTTTATCTTCAAGTTAAATCCTTAAATTTTTGTGTGAACTCTCCACGTCTTGATTTGCATTCTCGATTGAGATTCTTGAAGCATAATTCTTTGCTTATTGGTCTGCCTGGTATTGCCAACTCTACGCTCCTGATTGATCGAGTAAGGTTTGAATCATGTGATGGACTTAGACGTTTGAAAAGTTGTATGTTCACTACTACTTTGATTGCTCGAGTGGAATTTCTGTCATGTGGTGCGTTGATTATATTTTCTTCTAACATGTTGCCTGTTGGAATTCATGATCAAGTACGTGTGTTCAAGCCTGGCATATGTTACGTAGATTTGTTTTATGGAACATTTAAGTATTTTGCATCTTTTGCATTCAACTTATGTTTGCTTGATGTTCGAACTTTTGTTAAGGAAATAAAATTCAATGATTTGGTTTCCAATTTTAATTTGTTCTTTAATCATTTTGCTTGGCCACACATAAAGGATTTGTTTCATTTTGACAAGGTAAGGTCGACTTATGCTATGGGACTTGAATTAAATTTCAATTATGATTTATCTTTTCCATTTAAGCCCATTGTTTTCATTAATACTAACCCCTCTTATTCTTGTAAAGTCCACCCTTCGAGAAGCATGAGATGTCGTGGTGCCTCATTGTCCATTCAAGTTGATCGAAGTAAAAGGTTTGTTTCACATTACCTTTCCAAGGAGAGAAGATTTGTTTTGATGGAAAAAGGTAAAATTGTTCATGAGATTTCTTCTCCTAAAGGCCGTCAAGGTAAAGTCTCTGAAAATTTTCAAATACCTTTGCTTCATTCAAATGAAAATGAAAATTTTGTTGATGGGATGTTTGGAAATTATTTGAATCATGATGTGTTTGATTGTAGCTTTTGGCCTAGTATTGATTCGTTTGTGTTGGATTGTGACAATGGACATAATGTTAACACAAATTATGATAATAAGCAAATGATTGAAAGATGTTGGCCATGGTACACTTTGCGTGTACAATCACATGAACTTCTATTTTTGAATAAACATATTTAAAAGTTTTGGATGTGGATTAGTATGCTTAACTTTTTGCAAATATTCATTACTAACTACCCTTTTATCCAATTGAATCCACATGTTTGCATTGATGGAATAAAGAAACTTTTCAATAAATTGAAGTATGTGTGCTTTGCCCAATTGAGATTATTGCCATATGATCTTTGGACTACATTCTATAAGAGCTATTTGGATTTGAATACTTTGCACTTGTTATTGTCAAAATTGATAAGTCATTTTGGCAAAATAAAATCAGTTTTTTGCTTAGCATTTGGATTATCTTTAGGTTTTTGTTGCCTTAACCCTCTGTTACTTATCTATGATGGTGATGTGCTTTCTTGTCCATTGATAAACCATTTCCAGGTTTGTGTGATATCTTCCATCCCATTCGATCGAGAAAAGCCGAACGAGAAGAAATATTTTCCAATAGATGAACAGCCTGACATGAGGACAAGTCATCTAAAAGAGGGGGAATGATGCGAGCGCGCCCAGCGAACCCCGTCAGTCAAGTCTCTTCAGTCGAGCCTTGCATAGCTGGCAAGCTGATCCCAGTTCGTTTCCAGCTCCACGAGCTCGACCAGTTCAAATTCAGCTCATTTGAGCTCGAATCAGACTCAATACTTTAGTCTTTAATTATGCCTTGTTTAATTAAATGCATCTTTAGTTAATGTCATGCATTATTGATCTACATATTTTAATTATGACATGCATTATGTGTTTGCATTTAATAAAGCCATGCATTATGTAACTCCATGTTAGTTTAAGTCGGTTTCATTAAATTAAGTCTTGCTTTAAGTAACTCATTTGTTCATTTAGTTTGCATTTTAAAACCATGCATTTAAGCATCTTAGTTTAATAAATGAGTTCTTTGGGCATTTATTCAACTCATCTTAGTTTAATTAATAAGTGTTTTTGTTGAACTTTATTTAATAACTGTTGCTCTTAATTAATCTAGTTCCTAGGATTATTTATTGATGCATGAGTTAAAGTTCATTTAATAATGCTTCTCTTAATTAAACTAGTTGCTAGAATAAATGATGCATAAGTGTTAGTTCATTTATTTAAGTTAGTTGTTAATTTGTTTTAACCTTAATAGTTGAATAAATGTGTCGGTTACATGTGTTAATTGCAGGTGACTTTTCAGCTCACATCCATTACATTTAAAGGCTGTTATGCATTCAGTAAGGTGACTTTTCAAGAGATTTCGGTTACAAAGCAAGAGGGCTATTATAAAAAAGGTTTATACATCATTTAAAGGAGGTTTAAGGAGCATTTTATCATCCAAATTAATTTTGGCAGTAACCTTTCCACTACCAGCCGTTTTTGCCTTTTCAAAGGTTATTTCAAGCATTCAAACATCATTAAGAAGCTGATTAAGAAGATGATGTCCATTCAGCTGACTAGGGCTAACTCAAGAGTCATTTTTCAAGCACTTAAAGTCATTCATTCAGCTGAATTAAAGTGAATTCAAGGATGGAGTTATTTGGCTTAAGAATGTGAAAAGACTTGAGTTAAATTTTAGCTTTTAATTGGCACATTAAGTTGAATGTTTGTGACCATTCAGCTAGCCTATTTTAGCACTATAAATAGGTGAAATCAGCCTTTGTAAAGAGATCTTTTTGCTTAGTTTAAAATATTATTGAACTTATATGAAATTTGTGAGATTTCTTTCTTTCATATTTCGTTGAAGAACTTGTTGGCTTATCTAGGTCACTAGTGGCGTCAATCTGCCTTCTTCTTTATCTTGAACTTATCACTATCAAATAGTGTGGCGTTCACCCTTATACCAAGGTTCCTACTTTGCTAAGTAGCGGGTCGAGGTTTTACTATTCTCCATCTGACCACCTTGAAAACTTATAAGCATTTGGGTTAATATTTTCTAATATTGGTTCGTGTTTGTTTTTGAGATCATTTCCATTCCATTCCATCCTTTCGTTTCATCATAATCGAACCATCAATTCACTTCTCATCTATTGTTTATTATCCAATTACTATATTTATTTCCATCTTTTATTATTTTTCTATAATCAAACCTACATAAACTTCATATCCATAAACCCATCTTTAAACATTTCTTACATAGCTTCCACCATTATTCACTTAAAACATCCTTTGAACAAATTGAACGATACTTCTTCGTAGATGATTGGGCAAACTCGCATATGACTCGACTCACCCCGAGGCGAATTGTATCATCAGAATCTGTGTCAAAGGGAGATAATTCAGAAACATTAAAGCTCGCACTTATGTTATACTCACTCAACAAATCAAGTCGATAGGAATTTTCGTTAATTCATTCTAGGACTTAAAAATGTCTGTCTCTTCTAGGCATCAATTTGGACCTTCGCTGGGCTGGGAATCTTTCATTGCGCATATGAACCCAAACCCAATCTCTGGGTTCAAAAACCACTTACTTTCGACCTTTGTTCACCCATTGAACATAGCTCTCGGTCCTCACTTCTATGTTGCCTGAACCTTTTGATGCAACTCCTTGACGAAATCGGCCTTTTTCCTAGCATCAGAATGAATCAACTGATCATTAGGCAAAGGAATTAAATCCAAGGGAGTTAATGGATTAAAATCGTAAACTATTTCAAAGGGTGAATATTTGGTCACTGAATGAATGGATCGGTTGTAAGCGAACTTGATATGAGGTAAACAATCCTCCCACAATTTTAAGTTCTTCTGGATGATTGCTCGAAGTAGTGTAGATAGAACGTGATTGACCACCTCCGTTTGACCATCCGTTTAGGGGTGACAAGTTGTTGAGAATAGAAACTTGGTTCCGAGTTTAGCCCATAATGATTGCCAAAAATGACATAGGAACTTCGCATCTCGATTAGATACTATGGCTAATGGAATGCCATGCAACCGAACAATGTCCCTAAAGAAAAGATTAGCAATATGAACAGTGTCTTCAGTTTTTGTACAAGCAATAAAGTGAGACATTTTCGAAAAGCGATCAACAACAACAAAGATAAAGTCCTTCACCATTTTTGTCTTAGGCAATCCAAGGACAATGATACGATCTGCTTTGGGAGAGTCGAGTCGTATGCTAGTTTGCTCGATCTTCTATGAGAAGGTTTCGTTCGGCTTGTTTAGAGATGATACTTTTAAGCTAATGAATGTAAAAGCTATTGAAAAGGGTTTCTAAGATAGGTTTATTGATATGAATTATATATATATTTGATTAAAGAAAATAAGGCAGGAATGACATATGGAATAGGACTGAAATGGATTTTAGGTTCAAGAAAGGAATGGAAAATTTGGCTAACAATAAGATAAAGGATAGTGATGGAATGGAGTGAAACGAACTCAAAAGCAAGTAAGAACCAATACTAAAGAGTATTGACCCAAATACTTATAGGCTTTCAAGGTGGAAGGATGAAAGTGATAAAACCTCAACCCACTACTTAGAGAAGTAGGAACCTCGGTATAAAAGGTGAATGCCACACTATGAAATAGTGATAAGTTCATATAGAGAAGAAAACAGGTTGAAGCCACTAGGCTTCCTAGATAAGCCAAAAAATATTCAACGAAATATGAAAGGAAGAAATCTCACAAATTTCATATAAGCTTAATAGTGTTTAAAACTAAGTAAAAAGATCCCTTTACAAAGGCTGATTTCACCTATTTATAGTGCTAAAATAGGCTAGCTGAATGGTCACAAACATTCAACTTAATGTGCCAATTAAAACCAGGAATTTAACTCAAGTCTTTTCACATTCTTGAGCCAAATAAATCCATCCTTGAATTCACTTTAATTCAGCTGAATGAATGACTTTAAGTGCTTGAAAAATGACTCTTGAGTTAGCCCTAGGTCAGCCCGAATGGACACCATCTTCTTAATTAGCTTCTTAATGATGTTTGAATGCTTGAAATAACCTTTGAAATGAAAAAATGGCTGGTAGTGGAAAGGATGCTGCAAAAATTAATTTGGATGATAAAATACTCCTTAAAACTCTTTAATTGATGTATAAAACATCCCTTGTAACAACCACTTCATTTGTAACTGAAAATGACTTAAAAAGTCACTTTTTTTAATGTGTAACAGCCCTTTTAATGTAATAGTTATGACTTCAAAAGACTCAGGGTTCGCTGAGCGCGCTTGCATTAGACAAAGTCCATGGATATGTTGATCCGATTTGACTCGGGTGATTGAGTCAAATTCACGTAGTTGCCCGATTGTAGACGAGAAGAGCCGTTAGTGCCTTGGTCTTGGAAGTAGAAGTTAGATGGATAGGTTTGATTAAAGCGGATGGGGTTTAAAGTAGTGAAAAGAGTAATGATAGGTTCAGCTATGGAAAGCAAAGATGGATCTTGACTAGAGGGTTCGGTTTGGAAACAATAAGAATGAAATAATGTAAGGTGGGGATGGCTTAGCGAACTTAACGTCAGGAATGATTCAACACTAAAAAGTGTCACCCCAGTTCCTATATTGTTAAAGTGGATAAATGGAATTAGAAGGGTAGGTGAATGCCACACCAAAAATGGTGATAAGTTCAAACAAGGTCAATAGACGCCACTAGCACACTAGATAAGTCTTTTGAAACTTGTACGAGATATGAGAGGAAGCAACCTCATAGAAACAAAGTTTCATTAACAAATTGGCAAAAGTCCTTTTACAAAGAAATAAACAAACTATTTATAGTCTAGCATGTTATAGCCAAATGGACAAAATTAACTAGCTTAAGGGCTAAGTATTTTGGCTAAGAATGCACCAGAATAATCTAGAACAAGTTATTTAATTTGCTAAGGCTAGATTCAGCTGATGGAACTCCATTGGACAGCTTCATGTGTAAGCAAAGCATCTAGGATGAATGTGAAGTCTTGGAAGCTCAATAGCTTGTCTAGATTCGGCCATGGGATGAATGAAACATTAAAGAAGTGTCTCTTGGCCAAATAGACACCTAGGGAAGTCAATTGGGCAGCAAAAAATTCATGTATTTCTCCCACATACATTCGATCATGCATGGAACTTGGAAGGGAGCTTGAATCTGGCCGTACATGAACTTGCAATAAATACCCTTCATACATGCATGTGTGTCGTCCAAAGGGAATGTATTCTTCACAATCCAATGCATGTAATTAATATTCCATTTACATGGACATAATTCTTCCAAGCATTGAACCAAATGCAGTGCATGAATCTTCTCATTCATGGAACAAACTCAAATACATGCATCTAGCCTTTAATGTATCTCCATATTCAAATTTGAACCTACAAAGACATGAACACATTTAATTATAATATTTAGACATAATTAAACAGCAACTAAACAATTTAAATGACACTAACTAATTTCGACACATTTAATTAAAACTAACTAGCATATTAAATTCAAATTTAGCTCAAATATACAAAAATAATTAATGAACTAATTTGAGCTAGGGAATTCGGCATGAACTGTAGCAAATTAAGTTAAAAACAAAGTTAAAACTTAGTTTATTGAAATGGAAAAGAAACGAGCTAGAACAAAGCTAAATCAAGCTCAAGCGAGTGAAACAAGCTCAAATGAGTGATTGGGTGGGGAGTGAAGTCGATTTGCAAAAGAGTGCATTGCATCTTCAAAGGGTTGTCCACAGCTTCTCCAATGTCAAGGGACTTTGTTTCATCCCAAATTCACATCAACAAAGCTGTTAAAGCTTCTTGAAGTCGCCAGTATGAGCTCGAGTCATGGGACCTTTTGGCGGCTCGATAGGATGCGGATTCGCACTTGAGGGTGCCCCGGGTGTGTATACATCATATGTCCATCCAAGGGCCTTCGGGAATAGGTAGTGGTTTGTAAAGGTCTGTGGTTGAATCTTGGATTTGGCCTTTTTGCACGTTACACAATGTTCACAAACTCGTTCAACATCCCTCCTCATTTTAGGCCAATAGAAATGTTCTTATAGTGTTGATAGAGTTTTGCCGATTCCAAAATGACCCATAAGGCCCCCACTGTACGCGTCATGCACAAGTAATTCCCGGATGGAGCTTTGGGGAGTGCACAACTTTTCTACCTTAAAAAGGAAGCTCTCGTACCTATAAAACTTTTAAACAGAGGAATGCTCACAAGCAACGAAGATTTCACCAAAATCCTTGTCATTGGCATACAAACCTTTTAAGTAAGAAAATCCAAGCAATTTAGATTCAAGAGATGATAACAGAGCATACCTTCTCAAAAGTGCATCAGCCATAATATTTTCTTTACCTTTCTTCTATTTGATGACGTATGGAAATGACTCGAGATAGTCGACCCACTTCGCCTGGAGTTTGTTTAACTTATGCTGGCCCTTGATGTGTTTCAACACTTCGTGATCAGAATGAATCACGAACTCTTTCAGCCATAGGTAGTGTTGCCACGTTTCAAGAGCTTGAATGAGTGCGTACATTTCTTTGTCATAAATGGGGTAGTTAAGTGCAGCCACATTTAACTTCTTACTGAAGCATGCTACAGGCCTTCCATCTTGAGTTAGCACGGCCTCGATTTCCACACCTGATGCATCTCATTCAATCTCAAAAGTTTTAGCAAAATCAGGTAAGGCTAATAATGGGGCTTTAGTAAGACAATGTTTAATTTCATTGAAGGACTTCTCTTGCTCGTTAGTCCAATAGAAGGTCGAATTCTTCTTAATCACACTCGTTAGAGGCACGACAATAGTGCTGAAGTTAGGCACAAATCTTCGATAAAAGCTTGCCAAACCATGGAAGCTATGAACTTGGCTAACGCTCGTAGGTCTCGGCCACTCTTGAATAGCCTTGATCTTTTCTTGGTCACTTCCAAACCCTTCTGATATGACAACACCTCTCGAGTTGCCAGCTGCCAATGTAGATCCTCTCGAGTTGCCCGTAGGACCTATTACTCGAGCCTGAGCCAAGAGGTTCAAAGATGCAATCTCAGCTCTAGTTGATCGAGCTTGGGCCAAATCTATCACCACCTTACTCAAGAGTTCGTGGACTAGCTCACTGAGTCATCCTCGTAACTTATTCCTATCTTGTCCAGCTTACAACCAGCTCAACAAGCTCAGTTCCAGCTCAACAAGTTCACATCTAGCTCAATTCTAGATCATGAGCTTGTTTTCAACTCAACTTCAGCTCCCGAGCTTGGACTTAGCTCGAATTTAGCTCACGAGTTTAATCGTAGCTCATGAAGTTATTTATAGCTTATTATACTAGTGTTGACTCTTTATTTGAATAAGTTCATTTATTAGCTATTATAAATTAACTATGTTTTTATTATTATTAAGTTCACATTAGTAATTAAGTTACGTTTTATATTAATGTAACACCCTAAACCCAACCTAGACGTTATGGCTGAATTTAGCGATGTCAGATTGAAGTGTTTTTCATAAAGCGTGATCTCATTTGAAAAACCCAATCTTTATTTAGCCTCTTTGTGTGATCTAAAAGATGATTTTAAAACTTGCGTCCTTATCAAAAAGTATTTACTTTAAAATGTTATTAATTTTAAAATCTCGTTTATAGTGAAAGCTTTTTAAAACAATTGCGTACTTGCGTTTACTTTGTAAAAACGTTGTTTCTTTTTAATACTCAAGTTCCTAATACTAGCAGTTATAACCAAGCAAACTAAAACTCCAAATTAAAAATAAAATCCAAAGAGGCCTTATTACATCAAAAATACCCAAAATAAAATTACTTATAAATTAAAAATTAAATAAGAAAGTACGTGTAATTGTGTAGCCACCTTTGAGTCCCTCGCAACACCGATCCGCCTAAGACTGGGGATTACCTGTATAGTTAAAACAGGAGGGTGAGTTTATTAAAACTCAGTGTGTAATCCTATATAAGCAAACAGTCAGAAAACAAGCACAGTCTGGGCCTAAGCCCTTTCTAGTAATAGTGACAATATTAGTTTGGGCTTTAGCCCCTCTCAATACAAAAACAGTCATGTGTTTGGGCCTTGGCCCATTACAGTAACAATAAGTAGTGTAGTAACAGTTTAAACAGTATATAAGTCTTATCCATCCAGCATGCCCAGCAAACCCCGTCAGTCAAGTCTCCTCAGTCGAGCCTTGCATAGAGCTGATCCCAATTCATTTCCAGCTCCACGAGCTTCGACCAGTTCAACTTCAGCTCATTTGAGCTCGAATCAGCTCAATACTTTAGTCTTTAATTATGCCTTGTTTAATTAAATGCATCTTTAGTTAATGTCATGCATTATTGATCTACATATTTTAATTATGACATGCATTATGTGTTCTGCATTTAATAAAGCCATGCATTATTTAACTCCCATGTTAGTTTAAGTCAGTTTCATTAAATTAAGTCTTGCATTAAGTAACTCATTTGTTCATTTAGTTTGCATTTTAAAACCATGGATTTAAGCATCTTAGTTTAATAAATGAGTTGCTGGACATTTATTCAACTCATCTTAGTTTAATTAATAAGTGTTTTTTGTTGAACTTTATTTAATAAGTGTTGCTCTTAATTAATCTAGTTCCTAGGATTATTTATTGATGCATGAGTTAAAGTTCATTTAATAATGCTTCTCTTAATTAAACTAGTTCTTTGGAATAAATGATGCATAAGTGTTAGTTCATTTAATTAAGTTAGTTGTTAATTTGTTTTAAGCTTAATAAATGAACAAATGTGACGGTTACATGTGTTAATTGCAGGTGACTTTTCAGCTCCCATCTATTATTATTAAAGGCTGTTACGCATTCAATAAAGTGACCTTTCAAGAAATTTCGGTTACAAAAGAGAGGGCTGTTACAAAGAAGATTTAACACATCATTTAAAAGAGTTTAAAGAGTGGATTATTGCTTCTTTAAATTTGTGTAAAGCTTTTCAACTTCTAACCGTTTTGCTACTTCAAAAGAATTAATTCAAGCATTCAAAACATCATTAAGGTGCTGGTGGCTATTCGACTAACCAAAGGACACTTCAAGAGTCACTTTTCAAGCATTCAAGGTCAATTATGTAGCTGAATTGAAGTGAATTAAATGGTGGAGTTATTTGGTTCAAGAATTCCAAGAGACTTGAGCTTTATTTCACTTTTAAGATGAATACTTGTGACCATTCACTAGCCTTTTCCTAGCCTTATAAATATGTGTGTAATCAGCCTTTGTAAAAAGATCTTTTTGCTTAATTTAAAACACTATTGAACTTATATGAAATTTGTGAGATTTCTTTCTTTCATATTTCGTTGAAGAACTCGTTGGCTTATCTAGGTCACTAGTGGCATCAATCTGCTTTCTTCTTTATCCTGAACTTATCACTATCAAATAGTGTGGCGTTCACCTTTATACCAAGGTTCCTACTTTGCTAAGTAGCGGGTCGAGGTTCTACTATTCTCCATCCGACCACCTTGAAAACTTATAAGTATTTGGGTCAATATTTTCTAATATTGGTTCGTGTTTGTTTTTGAGATCATTTTCCATTCCATTCCATCCTTTCGTTTTATCATAATCGAACCATCAATTCACTTCACATCTATTGTTTGTTATCCAATTACTATATTTATCTCCATCTTTTATTATTTTTCTATAACCGAACCTACATAAACTTCATACTCATAAACCCATCTTTGAACCCTTCTTACATAGCTTCCGCCATTATTCACTTAAAACATCCTTTGAACAAACCGAGCGATACTTCTTAGTAGACGATTGAGCAAACTCGCATAAGACTCGACTCACCCCAAGGCAGATCGTATCATTTGGTATCAGAGCTATTAATATGAGGAGTATCGACTTTCGAAGCATCACCTGAAGTTAGTTTGTAAGTAAAAAAATCCAAAAAAAATTTGAAAAAAAAATTTAGAAAAAAGTTAAAAAAATTCGAAAGAAAAAATTTGAAAAAAATTCAAAAAAATTGAATTTTTTTTACAAAAAGTGTGTTAAATTTTATTCTCTTTGTATTGATACTTTTCTTGTCACCCCGATTAGGTACGTTCGTTTTCTACCATTAACCCCCTGCCCGAACGCCACATTTCCAAACCATTTTCATCTTTCTTTCAGCCTACCCTATCCCTCATCATTATTTCCCTTGTTTCCCAATTTACAACCGACCCCTAAGCCTACGGTAAGGCCTTGGCGAGTCCAAATACGAAATTACAAAAGAAAGTTTGAGAGGTAAAAGGCACGAGCGTGTGAGACTATTCGAGCGGAGGTAAAAGCCAATCGAGTGTAAACACGGCGAGAGTGCAAACCATTAATTTTTCTTTTTTGAGTGAAATTGTGAGGATTTTGTTGTGAGGAATTTAATTTTTGTTTTACTTAACAAATTTCTTTTCAGCAATCAAATATGTCTAGCGAAGAATTTACTGAATCAGAGTTCTAATATTTGGTGCAAGAAATGCAAAGAATGGTGAATTCTAAATTTGACACATTGCACGAGAGATTAGATCGTGTGAAGAAAAGAGACCAACGGGAACGAATGTCATCAAGTCAAAAAGCAGATTCAAGAACATCAAGGAGATACACATCCAACGACTACTCAAGAATAAACTCGAATCGAGATTTCTTTTCATCAAGGAATTTGAGACGAAGAGAAGTTGATTTTGATTTTGAATCCTTCCGAGAAGATGTCCAAGATGAAAGATACACCTCTTCAAGAACTCCAAAGAAAACATCCACGGAGAGATCTTCACGAAGGATTGTTCGTGAACCATATGTAAATAATTTTCCTTCTTTTAAACAAAATTATTGTTTTCATGATTCTTTTGTATCTTCTTGTAAAAAGAAAACGGGAAAAGAAAAAGAAATAAAAGAGAGGCAAGAGGCGAGTAAGAGAGAAAATGAGAGATTCTTGAAAGAGTTTGAAAAAGTCATTAAAAAAGTTGATGAAAAAGAAAAAGAGCAAAAAGAGAGTGAAAATGAGATTGAAAAAAAAATTGAAAAAGAAATTGAAAAAGAGAATGAAAAAGAGTTTGAGAGAGAAAAAGAAGTTGAACAAGAACAACGAGTGGAAAAAGAGATTGAGGAAAAAGAAACGAGAGATCTCGAGAAAAAAGAATCAAGTGAAAAAAAAAGTGAGCAAGCAAGGATTGTTTCCACTAACCCACCAGTTCGATCTTCTTGTGATGTAACTTTTCAGGTTCCTAAAGTCTTGTACGACCAATTCCAGCTTCACTACCTTCCAAACGAGAGATGTTTTCGGTTATTCGAGAAAGGTAAGCACGCAAATGACGACCACCCACTTGTGATTGAAGGTAAGAAAGGTAAGGATTCCATGTTTATCGAATCAAGGTCATCCGATTTAAAAATTACTCATAAAGATTTTGATGGGTCAATTTCTGACATGCCTCCATCATTTGATTTGATTAGTCCTTGTTCATCTCTTGATGACCCTGCTTTGAAAAGTGCCATGAAAAGCATTTCCTATGACTTGTCTTATAATGGCAATTATGTTGATTCTTTTGGATCTGATCAGTTGATTTGCGAAAGGTTTTTGTATGAAACATTTCATCCGATTGATTTTTATCTTCAAGATAATTCCTTAAATTTTTGTACGAATTCTCCATATCTTGATTTGCATTCCCAATTGAGATTCTTGAAGCATAAGTCTTTGTTTATTGGTCTACCTAGTTATGTCAACTTTACGTTCCTGATTGATCGAGTAAGGTTTGAATCATGTGATGGACTCCGACATTTGAAAATTTGTTTATTTACCACTTCTTTGATTGCTCGAGTGGAATTTCAATCATGTGGGTGACTTGATTATATTTTCTTCTAACATGTTGCCTGTTGGAATTCATGATCAAGTACGAGTGTTCAAGCCTGGCATATGTTACGTAGATTTGTTTTATGGAACATTTAAGTATTTTGCATCTTTTGCATTCAACTTATGTTTGCTTGATGTTCGAACTTTTGTTAGGGAAATGAAATTCGATGATTTGGTTTCCAATTTTGATTTGTTCATTAATCATTTTGCTTGGCCACACATAAAGGATTTGTTTCATTTTGACAAGATAAGGTCGACTTATGCTATGGGACTTGAATTAAATTCCAATTATGATTTATTTTTTTCATTTAAGCCTATTATTTTTGTTAATACTAACCCTTCTCATTCTTGTGAATTTCACCCTTCGAGAAGCATGAGATGTCGTGGTGCCTCATTGTTCATTCAAATTGATCGAAGTAAAAGGTTTGTTTTACATTACCTTTTCTAGGAGAGAAGATTTGTTTTGATTGAAAAAGGTAAAACTGTTCATGAGATTTCTTCTCCTAAAGGCTGTCAAGGTAAAGTCTCTGAAAACTTTCAAATACCTTTGCTTCATTCAAATGAAGATGAAAATTTTGTTGATGGGATGCTTGGAAATTATTTGAATCATGATGTGTTTGATTGTAGTTTTTGGCCTAATATTGATTCGTTTGTGTTGGATTGTGACAATGGACATAATGTTAACACAAATTATGATAATAAACAAATGATTGAAAGATGTTGGCCATGGTACACTTTGCGTGTACAATCACATGAATTTCTATTTTTGAATAAATATATTGAAAAGTTTTGGATTTGGATTAACGTGTTTAATTCTTTACAAACGTTCATGACTAATTACCCTTTGATCCAACTAAGTTTACATGTTTGTAAAAATGGTCTAACGAAACTTTTTGATAAATTGAAGTATGTTTGTTTTGCCCAATTGAGATTTTTTTTCATATAATCTTTGGACTGCATTCTATTTGAGCTATTTGGAATTGAATAATTTGCACTTGTCATTGTCAAAATTGATAAGTCATTTTGGCAAATTAAAATTAGTTTTTTGCTTAGCATTTGGTTTACCTTTAGGTTTTTGTTGTCTTAACCCTCTATTACTTATCTATGATGGTAATGTGCTTTCTTGTTCATAGATAAACCATTTCCAGGTTTGTCTGATATCTTCCATCCCGTTCGATCGAGGAAAGCCGAACGAGAGGAAATATTTTCCAATAGATGAACAGCCCAACTTGAGGACAAGTAGTCTAAAAGAGGGGGGAATGATGCGAGCGTGCCCAGCGAACCCCATCAATCAAGTCTCCTCAGTCGAGCCTTGCATAGCTGGCAAGCTGATCCCAATTCATTTCTAGCTCCACGAGCTTCGACCAGTTCAAATTCAGCTCATTTGAGCTCGAATCAGCTTAATACTTTAGTCTTTAATTATGCCTTATTTAATTAAATGCATCTTTAGTTAATGTCATGCATTATTGATCTACATATTTTAATTATGACATGCATTATGTGTTCTGCATTTAATAAAGCCATGCATTATTTAACTCCCATGTTAGTTTAAGTCAGTTTCATTAAATTAAGTATTGCATTAAGTAACTCATTTGTTTATTTAGTTTGCATTTTAAAACCATGGATTTAAGCATCTTAGTTTAATAAATGAGTTGCTGGACATTTATTCAACTCATCTTAGTTTAATTAATAAGTGTTTTTTGTTGAACTTTATTTAATAAGTGTTGAGTTAAAGTTCATTTAATAATGCTTCTCTTAATTAAACTAGTTGCTGGAATAAATGATGCATAAGTGTTAGTTCATTTAATTAAGTTAGTTGTTAATTTGTTTTAAGCTTAATAAATGAACAAATGTGACGGTTACATGTGTTAATTGCAGGTGACTTTTCAGCTCCCATCTATTATTATTAAAGGCTGTTACGCATTCAATAAAGTGACCTTTCAAGAAATTTCGGTTACAAAAGAGAGGGCTGTTACAAAGAAGATTTAACACATCATTTAAAAGAGTTTAAAGAGTGGATTATTGCTTCTTTAAATTTGGCAGCAGGCTTTTCAACTTCTAACCGTTTTGCTACTTCAAAAGAATTAATTCGTGCATTCAAAACACCATTAAGGTCTTTGGTGACTATTCGGCTAACCAAAGGACACTTCAAGAGTCACTTTTCAAGCATTCAAGGTCAATTATGTAGCTGAATTGAAGTGAATTAAATGGTGGAGTTATTTGGTTCAAGAATTCCAAGAGACTTGAGCTTTATTTCACTTTTAAGATGAATACTTGTGACCATTCAGCTAGCCTTTTCCTAGCCTTATAAATATGTGTGTGTAATCAGCCTTTGTAAAAGATCTTTTACTTAGTTTAAAACACTATTGAACTTATATGAAATTTGTGAGATTTCTTTCTTTCATATTTCGTTGAAGAACTCGTTGGCTTATCTAGGTCACTAGTGGCGTCAATCGCTTTCTTCTTTATCCTGAACTTATCACTATCAAATAGTGTGGCGTTCACCCTTATACCAAGGTTCCTACTTTGCTAAGTAGTGGGTCGAGGTTCTACTATTCTCCATCCGACCGCCTTGAAAACTTATAAGCATTTGGGTCAATATTTTCTAATATTGGTTCGTGTTTGTTTTTGAGATCATTTTCCATTCCATTCCATCCTTTCGTTTCATCATAATCGAACCATCAATTCACTTCACATCTATTGTTTGTTATCCAATTACTATATTTATCTTCATCTTTTATTATTTTTCCATAACCGAACCTACATAAACTTCATACCCATAAACCCATCTTTGAACCCTTCTTACATAGCTTCCGCCATTATTCACTTAAAACATCCTTTGAACAAACCGATTGATACTTCTTAGTAGATGATTGGGCAAACTCGTATACGAGTTGACTCACCCCGAGGCGGATCATATAACATCCAGCCTCTATACTCTAACTCCGTCCAACCCTACACTCCATGTGGGGATATAATCAACCCACCCTTCCCTACACTCCAAAAAGTATCGAATGTGGCATTAAATAGTAGTTTGCAACTGAGCTGCCAATAAATTAGGCTCGAAGCCTTTCAGTACACTTCCACCTATCAGTATAAACCCATCCCCATGCAATGCATCATACAATCATGTCATGAGATATCATAGAATCATATATGTATCCATTACAGTTTAAATAGCATGCTAAATATACATCACATAGGGCAAAATAGTCATCTTACTATATAAGGGCAAAATAGTCATTTTATCATATATAGGGGTATAGGTAAACTTACCGACCCAATAGTAGGTCCACAGTCGTCTCGAGCAACCCGTGTAACCTTAATAGTCAAAAAGCAAAAATGGGCCCACAACCCATATTACGGGTCCATGTGGGCCCCACGCGCTGTGTGACCTACATAGCCCAAAAATAGCCTTGGCCATGTAGATTACACAACTTGGCCGATTATTACCACACGTCCGTGTGGTTCACCCATGTAGGGCCCACATGCCTGTGGGGCCCACACGACCTAGTTTTGCCCAATATGGCCCAAAATGGCCTTGGCCCTAGAAATCGCTCATGACGGCCTCGTCGACCATCCGTCCTTGTTTAGTCACACAAGCCACCACACGAGTAGTCACACGTTCGTGTGGTGTCGTAATCACACATTTTTAGCTTTTGTCGATTTTCATCGTTGAGATTACATTTGTACACACCTGATGTGATTGAAGTTAACCGCACTCTGAATACTCCTATACCGAAAACCAATCGAAATCACACCCTTGATCTTCACCAACCAACGACTGAGCAGAGTGTAAATCGGTAATGCAGTGAACAAAGAGTCAAAGAGGAGAATTGAACAATATTTGGCCAAGGAAATGTGCAAGTAGATGAACGGCCTGCAAAAGGAAACGCGGAAGAACTAGAGAAGGGAAAAATCGACAGGAGAGCAAGCCAAAAAGAAAAGAGCAATTTGTCTAAAACCCGAGAGACAAGAGAGGGAAAATAAGTAATATTCAGCCAAAGCACAAAGGAAATGGTGACTTTCAAGAATCGATTGAGAGAGAAAAGAAGAAGCAGTTGGTCAGTAAGAGAACAAGCAACCTCAAAATAACAAAAAAAAGGAGAAAACCCGAATGATCCCTAACAAAAATCAGCCCCAAGTGTAACGCCCCCACACTCTAAACCGTCACCGGAGTCAAGCTTGAGGTGTTACTAAACTTATCTTACCTTTTAAACAACTCTAAACCACTTATTTTAATTTTCGGAATAAACTGTTTTTCTGCATCATAGCTGCTTAAAAATTCATTTCTCGAGTTTCAAAACTCAAAATTAAGATCCGTAAATTTTCCCTGAAACTAGACTCATATATCTATCTACTAATTTTTTTCTAGAATTTTTGACTTAGCCAATTAGTACAGTTTATTAGTTAAAGTTACCCCTGTTTCAGAATTCGACTGCACTGACCTCTACTTACTACGAACCACTTTTCTCCCTATAAAAAATTAATATAACTATACTGTTTATTTCTATTAAAACTAGATTCAATAAGTATTCTAAACATATAAATTACACCACCTCATTATTTTTTTACAATTTATGGTGAATTTCCAAAGTTGAAACAGGGGATCTAGAATTTTCTCTGACCCTGTTTCACTAAAACTCAGATATCTCATAAAATATAATACCTTTACCTGTTTTGCTTATTCCATAAGAAAATAGACATAATAAGCTTTAATTTCATATATTATTCACCATCAAACCATGTATCTACGATTTTTAGTGATTTTTCAAAATCACATTATTTCTGATACTTAAATCTGTTTTTAAGTTACTTTCACATTTTTCTTAGTTTTCATGTGATAGTTACTACTTATTCATACATACAATTAAACATGTATATCATCAGCCATTCTATTAGCTAATCACTAGCAAGTATTTACACATCATTCATTGATCATATCATATCAAAAGAAACCAAGTTCCTATACATGCCATACACAAAACTAAACGTCTAACTATACCAATGTGATTTCTTCGATAGTGTGATCGGGTCTCCGACGTTTCCTTCGATCCCCGAGTGGCTTGATAAAAACTATAAGAAAAAGAAAATAAAGAGAGTAAGCACTAGGCTTAGTAAGCTTACAAGCAAATAAATTACAACATTCAAAGCATAATGAATGATTATACATAATGTCACCTAGCCTCATAAACTTTCTTTACTTCTCATTTTCTACCTTCTTCTTTACTTACTTACCTTCTTTCTTACTCCGACCTTTCACTATTCATAAATATAATCTACCTTCCCTTTTGCTGATAATTCACTGTAATTTAACGTGTACAATGACCCATTGAACCACTCGGAATACTAAGGATACTGGGGTCGTTCCTGTCTATCAATATCCTGCCAATGCCATGTCTTCGACATGGACTTACATAAATTATTCCTGTCTCCAATGCCATATATATATAATATGGGCTTACATGGCTCATTCCTGTCTCCAAAGCCATATAAGCGATATGGACTTACATGGCTCATTTCGTCTCTGTCTGTCTGTCCTGTCAACCCCAATATCCTAATATTCCTAAGGTTCAAACAGGGCTTCCTAATGCTTTTTCTCTGTCACTTCGCCTTTAATTCGACTTTAAATATCCTCATAAAATAAGTATATAAATTCTGGAAATTAACAATAATAATAATGTAAAATAAAAGAACATTGCATTTATTTACTGTAAACTTACCTCGTATGCAAAAATAGCTACTTTTACCATTTCGTCCACAACTTGGTATTTTCTCCATTTTAGCCCGAATTTCAGTTTTCCTTGCTCTATCATTTAAAATATAGTCTAATTAGGACTCAGATTATTCAAATTGACTCAAAATCATATTTTGGCAAAATTACAATTTTGCCCCTAAACTTTTGCATATTTACACTTTTGCCCCAAAGCTCAGTAAATTAAACTTCAGCCTATTTTCTTATGTTTCATGACATGCTGGTCATTTTTCCCTTCTATGGCAGCATCAAATTCATACTCTAACAAGCACTTATGACTATTAGGTATTTTTACCAACTAAGTCCTTTTACTCGTTTTTGCTTAAAACCGAGTAGTACAAGTTGTCTAACATAATTTAAAACCTCATATTCTATCATAAAACATCAAAATAAACACATTTCACCTATGGGTATTTTTCCAAATATGAACCCTAGGTTGAATTATTACTAGCATAAGCTTAATCGAGCTAGGATTCCAAAAACGTAAAGAACATTAAAAACGGGGCTTGGAATCACTTACTATTGAGCTTGGAAAGCTTGAAAACCCTAGCCATGGCTTCCCCATGCTAATTTCGGCCTCCATGAAGAAGATGAGCAAAATTGGCTTTTAATTTTGTATTTTAATTCATTTTACCCCTAAATGACCAAAATGCCCTTACTACTAAACTTTCAAAAATTCCTTCCATGTCCTAATTTTGTCCATGAGCTTAAAATTGGTCAAATTGCTATTTAAGACCTCCTAATTAATATTCTAATTCAATTTTATGCAAAATACTTCTAGAACACAAGTTTTGCAATTTATTCAATTTAGTCCCTAATTTCAAATTAAGTACTTTATGCATAGAATTTCTTCACGAACTTTTCACACAATCATGCAAACATATCATAGACCTCAAAATAATAATAAAATAAATTTTTCTACCTCGAATTTGTGGTTTCGCAACCATTTGCTCATTTAGGCCCTATTTCGGGATGTTACATTTCTCCCCCTTTAGGGATTTTCGTCCCCAGAAAATCTTACACTGTGAAGAGATTTGGGTACTGTTTTCACATAGCCTCTTCGAGTTCCCATGTAGCCTCGTCTACCCCATGTAGTCCGACTATCTCGAAATATACAACTCGGCCAACTTGTCAAGTGAAAATCCATACGAACCGGGATAAAATGAGCCGACTTCGTTAACTTATCAATCACACCCATCTTTGCATCTTTCTTTCTGTAAACGGCAATCCTCACACAAATCTGTTGTGGATCAAACATCTAGAAACAAACTCTGAAATGTCCTTTTTATTCCTACCCACGTAACATTTTCTTCAAATCATTATACATCTTTGTACTACCCGGATGAATAGATAGAAAAAAACTACTATGTGCTTCTGTAAGATCTTTCGAATAAGCTCATCATTCTTCTACACACATACCCCGGGTGATAATCAATCACTAGCTCATAATCTTTAATCAACTCTAGCCATCTTCTTTGCTTCAATTTCAAACTTTTGTGATCGGTGAATATGTGGCACTTCTCACCGTACAAATGATGTCTCCAAATCTTCAACGCAAAAATAATGGCAGCTAGCTCTAAATCATGTATCGGATAGTTCTTCTCATGTGGCTTTAGCTATCTAGGGGCATAAGCAATTACCTTCCCTTCCTGCATAAGTACACAACCAAGTCCATTCATGGACGCATCACTGTAAATCACAAACTCCTTACCTAGTTCTGGTTGTACTAAAACAGGAGCTTTAGTCAATAATGCTTTTAACTTGTCAAAACTCTGTTGACACTTCTCAATCCATTCAAACTTGATATCCTTTCGCAGAAATCTTGTAAACGGGGTAGCTATCATGGAAAATCCCTCTACAATATCCGGCAAGACCAAGAAAACTTCTAACTTCTGATACTTTTCTAGGAGGCTTCCAATCAACAATGGCTGAAATCTTGCTCGGATCAACCTTAATACCTTCACCTGAAACAATATGTCCAAGAAAACCAACTTCTCGTAACCAGAACTCACTTTTGCTAAACTTGGCATACAACTGATTATCTCTCAGAATCTGTAAAACTGTTCTCAAATGCTCTGCATGCTCAGTCTCATCATGAGAATAAATCAATATATCATCAATGAACACAACTACAAACTTATCCAAGTACGGTCTGAAAATTCGGTTCATTAAGTCCATGAAAATGGCAGGAGCATTAGTCAAGCCAAATGGCATCACAAGGAACTCATAATGACCATACCTAGTCCGGAAAGCAGTCTTCAGGACATCTGACTCTTTAACTCTGGCCCGATAGTATCCGGATCTCAAATCTATCTTGGAGAACACAAGAGCTCCCCTTGTTTCAATTCCAGGAATTCGTTTCTCTTCTGGTCAATAAACCCCTGACTGATGTACTTTTTACGAAATTCCTCCTGAAAGAAATCCCAAGTGATCCTCTCCTTTGGTACAACTGATACAAGTGTCTTCCACTAGTAGTAGGCTGAGTCTCTAAGAAGTGATATTACACATTTCATACATTCCTCGGGTGTACAAGATAATTCATCAAAGACTCGATAGTATTTTCTAACCAAAATTTTGCTCTTTCGCATCATCATGTTTTTTTGTTGCTCGGAACTCTTCCGCCCCTTTGTTTCCCGATTCTATCAATGGTGGCTTTTCTCTTATCATTGTACTGTGGATCTGGGAAGCTTGAGCTACATGGGTAGCTTTGAGAGTCATGAGGGGGTGGAGGTCTAACTACCGGATTCGTACGAACGAACTCGGCAAACCAATTATTCAAAGCTTGGAAGAGAGCTTCTCGAGTCACTCCTCCCGATTAATCAGCATCGCCTATTCTCGGATGGCGCTACCCTTCCGCGGAGCAGCGCATTACTTTCTACATCATCATCACCGGCTCGCTCGGGATCCATTACAATAAAACAAAATATTTAAAAATCATCAGAGTCGTCACACTATCAAAATACAGGTATGGCATGTATAGCTAGACATTTACTAACACTAACTGTTCCGAGAACCGACTAAATCTGCTCTGATACCAATAAATGTAACGCCCCCACACTCTAAACCGTCACCGGAGTCAAGCTTGAGGTGTTACTAAACTTATCTTACCTTTTAAACAACTCTAAACCACTTATTTTAATTTTCGGAATAAACTATTTTTCTGCATCATAGCTGCTTAAAAATTCATTTCTCGAGTTTCAAAACTCGAAATTAAGATCTGTAAATTTTTCCTGAAACTAGACTCATATATCTATCTACTAATTTTTTTCTAGAATTTTTGACTTAGCCAATTAGTACAGTTTATTAGTTAAAATTACCCCTATTTCAGAATTTGACTGCACTGACCTCTACTTACTACGAACCACTTTTCTCCCTATAAAAAATTAATATAACTATACTGTTTATTTCTATTAAAACTAGATTCAATAAGTATTCTAACCATATAAATTACACCACCTAATTATTTTTTTACAATTTATGGTGAATTTCCAAAGTTGAAAAAGGGGATCTAGAATTTTCTCTAACCCTGTTTCACTAAAACTCAGATATCTCATAAAATATAATACCTTTACCTGTTTTGCTTATTCCATAAGAAAATAGACATAATAAGCTTTAATTTCATATATTATTCACCATCAAACCATGTCTCTACGATTTTTAGTGATTTTTCAAAATCACATTATTTCTGATACTTAAATCTATTTTTAAGTTACTTTCACATTTTTCTTAGTTTTCATGTGATAGTTACTACTTATTCATACATACAATTAAACATGTATATCATCAGCCATTCTATTAGCTAATCACTAGCAAGTATTTACACATCATTCATTGATCATATCATATCAAAAGAAACCAAGTTCCTATACATGCCATACACAAAACTAAACGTCTAACTATACCAATGTGATTTCTTCGATAGTGTGATCGGGTCTCCGACGTTTCCTTCGATCCCCGAGTGGCTTGATAAAAACTATAAGAAAAAGAAAATAAAGAGAGTAAGCACTAGGCTTAGTAAACTTACAAGCAAATAAATTACAACATTCAGCATAATGAATGATTATACATAATGTCACCTAGCCTCATAAACTTTCTTTACTTCTCATTTTCTACCTTCTTCTTTACTTACTTACCTTCTTTCTTACCCGACCTTTCACTATTCATAAATATAATCTACCTTCCCTTTTGCTGATAATTCACTGTAATTTAACGTGTACAATGACCCATTGAACCACTCGGAATACTAAGGATCTTTGGGTCGTTCTGCCTATCAATATCTCGCAATGCCATGTCTTCGACATGGACTTACATGAATTATTCCTGTCTCCAATGCCATATATATATAATATGGGCTTACATGGCTCATTCTGTCTCCAAAGCCATATAAGCGATATGGACTTACATGGCTCATTTCTGTCTCCCTGGTCTGTCTGTCTGTCTGTCAACCCCAATATCCTAATATTCCTAAGGTTCAAACGGGGCTTCCTAATGCTTTTTCTCTGTCACTTCACCTTTAATTCGACTTTAAATATCCTCATAAAATAAGTATATAAATTCTGGAAATTAACAATAATAATGTAAAATAAAAGAACATTGCATTTATTTATCAGTAAACTTACCTCGTATGCAAAAATAGCTACTTTTACCATTTCGTCCACAACTTGGTATTTTCTCCATTTTAGCCCGAATTTCAGTTTTCCTTGCTCTATCATTTAAAATATAGTCTAATTAGGACTCACATTATTCAAATTGACTCAAAATCATATTTTGGCAAAATTACAATTTTGCCCCTAAACTTTTGCATATTTACACTTTTGCCCCAAAGCTCGTAAATTAAACTTCAGCCTATTTTCTTATGTTTCATGACATTCTGGTCATTTTTCCTTCTTTGGCCGGCATCAAATTCATATTCTAACAAGCACTTATGACTATTAGGTATTTTTACCAACTAAGTCCTTTTACTCGTTTTTGCTTAAAACCGAGTAGTACAAGTTGTCTAACATAATTTAAAACCTCATATTCTATCATAAAACATCAAAATAAACACATTTCACCTATGGGTATTTTTCCAAATATGAACCCTAGGTTGAATTATTACTAGCATAAGCTTAATTGAGCTATCGGGATTCCAAAAATGTAAAGAACATTAAAAACGGGGCTTAGAATCACTTACTATTGAGCTTGGAAAGCTTGAAAACCCTAGCCATGGCTTCCCCCATGCTAATTTCAGCCTCCATGAAGAAGATGAGCAAAATTGGCTTTTAATTTTGTATTTTAATTCATTTTACCCCTAAATGACCAAAATGCCCTTACTACTAAACTTTCAAAAATTCCTTCCATGTCCTAATTTTGTCCATGAGATTAAAATTGGTCAAATTGCTATTTAAGACCTCCTAATTAATATTCTAATTCAATTTTATGCAAAATACTTCTAGAACACAAGTTTTGCAATTTATTCAATTTAGTCCCTAATTTCAAATTAAGTACTTTATGCATAGAATTTCTTCACGAACTTTTCACACAATCATGCAAACATATCATAGACCTCAAAATAATAATAAAATAAAATTTTCTACCTCGGATTTGTGGTTTCGCAACCACTGTTCCGTTTAGGCCCTATTTCGGGATGTTACACCAAGAAGAGAGAAAAATGACAAGTTAGGAAGCAGAAGAAAAGAAGCAAGAATTTGGCATACTAGGGAAAAGGGTTGACAGAAACTGAAACCAGAGAAAACAAATGCCTAGCCGAATTCTTGAGAAGTAGGAGTTCACAATCGGCACTAACTCTCTCACTCCTTTCCAAATCCCAAATTTTCCTCCCCAAATCACTCAAATCGTCCACCAATGCCTTGACCCATTCCTCAGATCTCTCCTCCCATCTCTCAACCATCCAATTTGAACCCCCTTCAAACTATTTAGAGTTTTGGCCAAGCTAGAACACTCCCACGTACTCATAGCAAAATAAAATGCCCTACTGCTCAAAGTAGGACTCGAACCTCAGACCTCATGGAACAACAACATGCAACCTATCCCCTAGACCAACAGGCCTTTTCTGACATAAAATACCCACATTTGTTTAAAAGCCTATTTCCTAGAGACAGGGTTTATTCCTTAAAAACAAAAAAAATTGCCCAAGCTAAGGCTTGAACCCAAGACTTCTCAAACACTTCCCAGGACACTTAACCACTGAAACAAACATGTATTAGTGTCACTTTCTTGCACAACTAAACATTTATGTGCAACCTCATAACTGTTCCCATGGTCAAAACCTAATACTTCTAGGCCCAAAATTCAGGGCGTTACACATGGACTAATTGAGCTAAACCAAATTAACTAATTTAGCTAAGTAATTATTCCAGCAACTAAAACGAAATAAATTCAAAATAAATTCAAAACGAGCAAACAAGCTTATTGAGCTCAACAAGCTGAGATTAAGCTTTATTTTGCACTTGGTCCCCTTGAGCTTAGGCCACTTTCGATGATTGAGTTGTGATACGATCCGCCTCGGAAGAGTCGAGTCGTATTAGTGTGCCCGATCGTCTATAAGAAGTTACGTTAGGGTTGATTAAAAAGGTCAGATGAAGGAAAGAAGGGTATTGGTTTTGGGTTCGGATTAGAATAGGTAAGAAGAGTTTGAAAATTCGGGTTTGGAGTCCGAATAGGTATGGATGAAGGAGTTGGTTCAATTAGGTAAATGGAGAAATGGGGTTGAATAAAAAGTGCAAACAAGAACCAATACCGATTTGGTATCGACCCGTTGTTTATAAGCTCTTTTAGTTCAGTTTGGAATTGGTAAAGGAAAGACCTCGACCCACTATCTAACAAGATAGGAACCTCGGTATGTTTGAACGCCACACTACGAGTAGTGATAAGTTCGGTTTCGACAAAGAGCAACGGCTGACACACTAGAACGCTAGGAAGCCAATCGAATCTTTGAACGAAATTTGAGAAAAGTTTTTGCCTAACAAATTTGGCAGCATAACATTAACAAAAGTCCAAAAAAAGTTCTTTACAAAGTAACACAAGCCACAATTTATAGTGAATGCAAGGGATAGCCGAATAGGCTCTTGAGGTAGCTAAATGGTTTGAAAATTCAGAATTTTTGATGAAGCTTCCTTGAAGTTTCTTGTGCATGGAGAATGGTAAGGGCAGCTTCTAGATGCCTTGATTCAATAGAAAAATTGAATGAATTGTTTGGGAGCTGAAATGCCATTAATAGGTTCGGCCAAATGCTTGAATTTGGAATTAATGTCTTCTTTTGCTTGATTCAGCCGAATGTTCATGTGATTAAGGAGCTGTCTAGAGCAATTCAATAGTCTTAGAATGTGAACAAACCGATTTGAACAGCCACACATGTGTGAACAAACAAAACCGAACAGCCCTTGGTGTGAAAGGAATAATCAGTGGGTGTGAAACGACCTTAATTTGTCTTGGGCAACTAATCGGTCTTCTTGAAGAGTTGTAAGGTTTGGCTGAATGGTCACTTAGGGAACACCAAAGATCAGCACACCAATTTTAAATCATCCATGCACCTATGCCGCCCAAGGGGTAATGTACCTACAACATTTAACTCAACAAATTAAATCCCTTTTAGACACATTAAATTCGCAACATAAATAAATCTTGCACCATAAATTAGGGCTGGACATAATTAATCTTTGTAATAGTTAAGACATATTTAATTGGTCCTAATTAATTAAGTACTTAATTTAGAACATAATTAAAACATGTCCAGATTATGACAAATTAATTATTAAAACAAATAACTAATAAAACTAATAAAGCAACTTAAATGATTTATTCCGGCATAATAAACGCAATAATGAAATGAGTGAAACGCGAGCTCGTTGAGCTAAGTTAAGTTGAAGTTGAGCTTATTTGAGCTTGAAGGAGTATGCATGGTTTGCTTGGCTTGCTGGTCCAAGAGCTTTCAAGAAGTCCAGCAACGGTTTCACCCCAAACTCTATCAACTAAGGTTGTTGTTGCGTCTTTGAATCTCTTCGCTCGAGCTCGGGTGATCGGTCCTACGGGCAATTCGAGAGGATCTTCATTGGCAGCCGACAACTCGGGAGGTGTGGTTGTATCAAGTTGTGTCAAAACATGATGCAACCAGGTTCGCATCAAAACGAAACTTAACATTTTCCGGACTTGATTGAATATGTGATTATATCATTTATTTATAACATTTATATTTTTCATACAATCACATACCACATTCATTTCAAATATGAAAATAAACACAATTTGGTTACATGAACTTACCTCAACACTTGTTTGTATATGAAAATCTAGAAATCTAAAACTTTTTCTTTTCCTCGATCTAGCTTCGAATTTGAATTGGCTGGATCTATATAAATGAATTTAATCATCAATTTACCACATTTCATATTCAATTACATTCAATTCACATCCTAGGCAAAATTACCATTTTGCTCCTATACTTTTTGTAAATTCCAATTTCGTCCCTAGACTCGGAAAATAAAATTCATGCAATTTAATCCTTATTCCAAGCCTAACCAAAATACAGCACTTGTATTTCACAAAATTTAGAATTTTTCCACAACTTTTACATCTTTGCAAT
Organism: Gossypium anomalum; assembly: GCA_025698475.1. Classification (NCBI taxonomy): domain Eukaryota; kingdom Viridiplantae; phylum Streptophyta; class Magnoliopsida; order Malvales; family Malvaceae; genus Gossypium; species Gossypium anomalum. The sequence goes on along the minus strand of CM046968.1, from coordinate 45,166,211 downwards.
TTAATTCCTAAATCATAATTTTATCAAAATTCTCTTTGTAAAAGTTGTTTATCTATCAACAACCTTTCATTTTATACCATAAATTTCAAAATTTTAGCATACTCATCCATTGAAAAATTTCTATACTTTGATATCTTTTCAAATTAATCCCCAAAATAGATAAATTAGATTATCCCGATCTCAAAATTATAAAAATTACTAAAAACGAGACAAGAAAACATACTTAATTAAGCCAAGAAAGTTTGTTTTCTCTTTCCTAGGGTTTCCATGTATTTTTGGGGAAGAAGATGATATAAAATAAGATGATATTTCTATTTAATTATTTATCATCTTTTAATTATTTTGATTTCCAATTTAGTCCTTAACCTTTTCTAATTTTACATGGATGAATCACCAAAATATCTACTATCTTTTCTTTAATGGTCTAATTACCATAAAAAGACCTCTTATTTTGAATTCCATAGCTATTTGATCATTATAGCTACTAGAATTCAACTTTTGCATTTTATGCAATTTGGTCATTTCCATAATTAAACATAAAATCGATAAAATTTTCTTATCAGAATTTTCATATAACATTCCAATCATAATGCAGACCATAAAATAATATTAAAATAAATTTTCTTTGTGGCTCGAATTTGTGGTCCCGAAACCACTGTTTCGATTTCATTGAAAATAGTCTGTTACATGGCAGTTCAAGATGGTTATGTGCAGTCGCAAAGTCTTGCATATACGCATTCATGCATATCTTGCTTAAGGACAAGCAATAACTCAGGTTTGGGGTTGTGTTAACTCTTGGAAAGAGTTATATTTTATTCCTGTAGACTTGATTAATTCTATATACTTAGGTAAGTTTAGTTGCATTTTAGGATTTTCCATTAGTGGTTTTAGGAAATTGCATTAAAAGGTTTGTAATATGCTTAAATGTTATTACATGTTACTTCTAATTGTTTGCAAGAAGAATTTGTTTGTTCAATGGTAGGTGTAGAATAAGGAAAAGAAGTAATGGAGTGAAGGTTTTTCGTGGCACAAGGTTAGACAATTTGCCAACACGAATGTCGTGGCAATGCTAGGAAATGACCCAGCCAACACTTAACCATTATCAGCCTTGTTGTACGTGTACCTAAAAAATCAGCATAAAAAAGAGGAAAAAGATCATGCGATCATGGGATGATGGGATGATGGGCCTACTCTAAAGGAAGATGTATAAAACCCAAGAAGAGGGGTGTAGACAGTTAGGGAGTCATTTTTGGAAGGAAAAATCCCTTAAACAAAAATAGAGGGTAACGATTGAGACAAGGAGAAAGATGCAAAGGGAAAGACGAAGGCGGTTCCTTCTGGTCACTAAAAGACATTTTGTAGCTAGAGTTGTGGGCTGGACAGGCGAAAAATATCTTCCTAAGTTCTACCTTTAGTTATTTATTTTATGTTTCATAATCTGATTTAAGGAAACGATATTGATTACCATTTTAAATTTGGATTCTATTCACCAACCCATGAGCTAAATCTCATAGGGTTGGGATTACCTGATGAAACTTTTATTTCCATTATTCTCCACAGCATAGATTACTTTTAATTTACTATTTCATTCAATGGTATTTATGAATAGCGTGTGTATAATCTATAAACATAGGTGAATATGCAACATGTTTATGAAATTAATCTAATACTAACAAGGTTTGGTTAGTTAGATCGAAATTGAATGATATGAGCAAGTCAATTGAATACTTGTAGTAATCTTTAAACATAGAGTAGCATTCTATACGGAAAGAAAACAAAGCAGTGCTAGGTATCGTGCTAAAGGCCTATAGACATATATCACTTTAGGCAAGGTAACTTGAGGTCTTGCTCTCAAAAGAAGCAAGTCATTTTAGATCTCTTCCAAGTAGAAGAATAAGATTGATTTTGCCAAGGCATTATTGGTTAATAAGGGTAGATTCTCAGTAATCCCAACCTTATGATTCAACATCGTATATCCTTTAACCTTTTATGTAGCGTCTCTATTTTCACATCCTTAGTTGTTACTTGTTTACATATTATTCACATAGTCATTCTCATAATTGCCATTTCATGCTTACTCTTGTCTTGCCATAGCATTTTCATTTATTTGTTAGAATTCACATATTGCACACATCAATATTGCTTAATAAACCCTGCATTCTTATTATTGGTTTTGTCATAGCATTAAACACACTCCTTTATAATAACTTGACCAGTTTATACCTAATTGATCCCTATGGAGAAAATCTCACCTATCACTTTATTACTTGATCCAACGTGTACACTTGCACAATTCACTTAGCATATTCACACGTGACAAAGTGAGACTAGAAATGCATGCTCAAATAAGTTAATATGAGATATTACACTTTTTTTTATTGTATTCTACTTAGAATATCAAGAAATATGAGATTGGACTACACAAGTGTGACTATTCCATGACTTGTGTTCAATGTAGATATAAAGGATAAAAGGATATAATACATGAAAAAATTATCACAAAAAAGTTTTGTCGAATCACGACTTCTTGTAACTTGGGTAGCAATAATGTATTGCTAGATGTCACTCACTGATTGTGACAATAGAAATGTTCTAGTATTACTACCAACGTTACAAAAGCCTACAAGGTCACACCCTATGGTTGAAGCAAATAGAATCCAAATACAGTTGGTATTGTGTTTAGCTGTCACATGAATTAAATAAATTATTGAATTAATTTAATTTAACAGTTAAATTTTGGACACATTATATGTACAAATTTGTTGTACACAAATAGAGAACATAGTTAAAATTAATATATGAATTTGATTTATATCTAATATTAACTAAATATAGTTTACCGAAATTATTAAAATAAACAATTATAATAATTTTGGTCAAAGATAAAAAAACTTGGAAGTTTATATTCTTTTGGAAAGAATATAATCTTTTTAATATGTTTTCCATATGTTACTTTAAAAAAATAAAAAAAGGGAATTATTTCGTTTTTATTAGGTTAGTGATTGATTGTTTAACGTCGCAGCAATAATGTGCAAGCGTACACTGTCGATGCAAGTATAGTAGACAGATATGAGTCTGTCAGATATCGATCCCATGAGAATGGTTGTCTTTTGCCTATCAATGTCAGTGCAATAAATGGATAGTAACGAGATAAATTGTGAGAGTAGTTGTCGAAGCAATAAATTGAAAACAATAAGATAAAATATGATATTTATAAACTAGGATCCCCAACATGAATATTCAACAAAATAATAAGTGCTCACAAGGTATAAAAAGTTAGGTAATTGTCGATGCAATAAATTACAATGAATATCTTACCAAGCTTAACTTCTATATTTAATCAAAGACTTAAACATGCAAATTAGTCGCACCTTCCGATGATGGCTATGGAACACTATTAAGAACAAGTGGATTAAATTCCTCTAATCCTCAAGCAACTTTCGCTGTCATGCTTGTTAGCTTGAACTGTCGCTGCACCTTCTAGTGTCAGTGACCGTAATAACACTTTCGTGCTAAAAACATTCAAACCCAAAGATTAAATAGTAGAAGCAAAATTGAATAAAATAACATTTAACCCAGAAATCATGTGTACTTCCATACTAGCATGAAATAGAAAGTAATCACCAGCATTTAGAAAAGAAAATTAAAAGAAACAAGTGGAGAATACTATTCCTAGACAGCTCGACTTGAGTCTCTCTATTCCCTCTTATGTCACACTCAGGGCTCCTCATCAACAGCTGGTCTGCATTCCTTTCACGTCGGTTCACCCATTGGAGACTTAAGCTGCCATTTTCAAAAAGCTTCAAAAGATAGGTTGAAGAAGATGATAATCCTCAAAAACTCTATCCCCCTTTTTTTCTTTTTATGTGAATATTTATATTTTTCCCTAAATAGCCCAAGTGTCCTTTCATCAGAATCATGCTACCTCTATACATACAGGTTAGTTGTACCGGACTAGATAGCTCATGTATTTTTGTTCCTATCTGAATAGCTGTTAGGTGCGGCAACAATTTTGGGCGCAATCTAAAAATACTCATGCAGCGACATCAGTACCAAAACATGACAAAATTAAGGATAAATAAGCTGAGCCATAGAGTTATAAAATGTAAATTATTGAACTGAAAGTTTTAAAATATGTGATAAATATAACTAAATGGGAACAAATTAACCAATAAGTAGGGAGAAAACATATATTTCTTTAAAAAAAAAAGAACTATTTCATTTTTATTAGGTTAGATTAATAAAAAGAATATAATACCTTAGTGAGTTAGGGTTACAAAAAAAGGAAAAAAAATTAGAAAGGGTCTAGTAGCTATTTTGAATATTCTCTCTGAAAGGTTCAAGAGAGTTTTTGTTGTTCGTTTTGACTGGGTGAACTACGTAGAGATCGAGACATCTTTGGTTGCGGCTTGGAATCAACATCACAAAAAGAAATCATATCCTAAATTTATATCTTCAACTATTTTTCAATTTGATTCGTTCCTCGTACATGGATCCATGGTTGATAATCGCTGAAATATTTTTTTCGCTGCACTACGAGGCGTACTGGTGATCCAACATGATGCAGTTGTGTGCAGAATTCAAATGGTCACTTGATCTTTGAAGAAATACATGAATTCTTGTTGGAAAATAAAATAGACCTGCATGAATTTGCATGGAAATACGAATAGTCATAGGCACCCCTTTGTGACCGGCCATATACTTACAAAGACCATAAATAGAGACTATTAGCTCATTTGCAAAATCACAAACAACAAATATTACTGAAAGATACTATAGTTAAAAATCAAACACAATACAAATAGAAATATGCATGCTGTGAAATTAAAACATAATAAACATGACACATTAAAGACAACAAATATATGACATGACATAAACATGATATGGACACACAAGAGCTATGGAAACTAAATATTATGCAAAGCATAAATTGAAGACACACTTGATACCTAAAGACGCAAAACATTACTAAAAGAAGATCATAAATTAAACCAATGAAGCCTTGAACCCAAAAACTAAATTGCTAAGTGATAGGGCCCAAATAGTTCATCGAAAGTAACATTTCATCTTAGTATTGGGCTTTACGCAATGGGCCCAATCATTCTTCCATAATAGTCCAAAATAGATCATGTTTGCAAATGGAAATGGATCCTTGGTCCATTCATGAGCCCTTCTATTTGAATCTTCACATGATGTGATCGAGCTCACATCAGACGAGAATGAGACTCTCTTTCCATCCACTTTAGCCTATAACACTTAACATCTTAATTTCATCATTAAATTAAAATTAACAGGTGTTTCAGCTAAACATTGACACAGCCAACACTACCATGCAAGAGTGGTTATTTACAATTTTGAGCCTTGAACAATTTTTTATTCAATTCATTTAACTAGCTATTCACTAATTCTTACTGTTTAGTTCATACATAGTCATTTCTAACTTGCTAACCGAACTTACCAATTCAAACATCAATAAAATAATATAATAAACTCTTAAATATTATTAAATAATATTTATTGACTCTATCATCAGATTGTGGTCCCCAAAATCCTATTTTTGACACTATAAAAAATCAAGCTGTTACATGAAGTATGTTTGTTTTGGTTCAAGATAAGGTCGTATAGGTTCATGGTCTACAAAATGAAATGGATAAGGTAGTGGTGGAAGTTGAATGGCATGTTTTAATATGTATTGACATAGGTAGATTCGACATTTGGATGAATGTATTGAAATGATTTAATTTTTGAATAGGTTGAGCTCATGTTTGAGTTGGTTTTTATTGAAATTGGTTAGGTGATTTGTTTGGCATGAAATGATATGAATTTGAATTTGTTTTGTAACAACCCGTTTTTCAGTAGTGTCAAAAATAGTGGTTTCGGGACCACAAATTCAACGAGTAAGTTTGTAAATATTATTACTTAATATTTACAAGTCAAATATGGTTTTAAAAAGGTTTTTGATATGGTAATTTATATTATATGAATGATTAATTAGGCTCAAGTGGTATGACCCTAAAGTCAAGTGGTTTTAGAAAATGAGGTATCGAGGCCTTATTTCTATAAATCGAGTCATAAATATTTTTATAAATATTTATAGAGTGTTATTAAGGTTGTATTAAAGTTTCATTAGGAAATTTTAACGTTTGGATGGTTAATTAAGCAAAAAGGACTAAATCGTAATAGTTGAAAAAGTTAATCGCTAGTAGTTTAAAGGTGTTAATTGATTAAAGAAACATAATTGGGTGGCCTTAATGGGTAAATTATCCTTTCTTAAGATGGTGGACAATTTAAGTTTTAATTTCTTTTAATTTATATGTTTTATAAATTATTTTATTATTAAAATAAAGAAAAAAAAGGTTAAAAAAATAAGAAAACATAATGTTTTCTTCTCCATTTGTTTGTTCATCACTGCATGCTCCATAGAAATGTTTCAAGGCTCGACTATGGCTATTTCTTTGCATGGTAAGCAATTTTTCATCCGTTTCTAATTTTGAGATCGTTGCAATTAGGTCCAACTAGCCCTACCTTCGTTTTTTTAAACTGTTAAAGATTTTGAATGTTGCCATTGATGAATCTTTATGATTTTAGATGTTAAATGATGAATTTGAAGTATTAGTTGTTATTTATAAGTATTTTTTAAGTGATTTTTAATGAATTTAACGGTTAGGGATTAAATTGTTGAAATAGTAAAAAAATACAAGGACTTGATGTGAAATTTTTACAAATATGGGCTGTAATGGAAGCTATGAACATTCAGTTGACATGGGTTTTCAATAAAAATGGTTAATTTGCATGTTTTAGGCTCAGGGACTAAATTAAATAAAAGTAAAATGTTGGGGGTAATTTTGTAAAAATGTAAAAAAGAACAAAGTTGCATAAAATGAATTGGTTTTTCTGTCTGAATTAATAAATTGAAACAAGTGGAAAATCGAGGAGAAAGGGAAATTACCAAATAGCCCCTATACTTTGACATTTCTGCAATTTAGCCAGGTAAGTTCATAGTGTTTCAATACATAAATAAATTTCTAGTTGCATTTTTATAATATAGCTCTTTAATTAAATGTTCATAGTTAATTATTGAATAATTGCACTTACATGCCCCTATTTGTACTTCGGTACCCCTGATTGCACTTATGTGCCCCTATTTGTACTTCGGTACCCCTGATTGCACTTACGTGCCCCTGTTTGTACTTCGGTACTCCTAATTGCACTTACGTGCCCCTGTTTGCACTTTGGTACCCTTGGTTGCACTTCTATGCCCCTGGTTATACTCCTGTAGCTCTAAATCAAATATTATATGAACTATGTCATGCACTAATGAAAGGGAAAGGAACTGTAGGTGTTCAAATGAACTATATCATGTATTAATGAAAAGGATTGAAATGGTAAACTTCAATCAAAATATGCTTATATTCATGAAAGAGTTGTATGAATCAAATGATGTATTTTCTCATGAATTGGCTTATCATGTGGTTGAACCCAAAAGAGTTATGTATAAATGCACTAACTAGTGTAATGGTGATGATGTTTAAGCTTGTGCCAAGCTTGTGGTTATGGTTAATGTTTATGCTTATGCTTTGTACTATGCAAATGAAAAGGGTAAGAAAAGGGAATGAAACGGTAAGCTCATAGTTGGGATATAATATGATGATATGGTAATGTTAATGAATAAAAGGTTATGTTCATAGATGGTAAATTTCATATATTATGGATGATCTTATATGTAACATGATGTTATATGTAAAAAGAAATTGAGAAATTAAATGATGTACTTATATGTGAGAAATCTACTTATGTTATGGACAAATTTACCTATATCGTGGATAAGTACACTAACTCATAAATTGATAATGTTGTTTAGACTTATGCTAAGCACATAGAGTGGAATGGTGAATAAGTAAATGTAATGGTTCATAGTTTTATGAAAAGGTTGATGATTATGTAATACAACTTATAAAATCCTATTTTGTTATGAATGAAAAGTATATGTGATGTTGAGAGACTTACCCATTTCTTTGTTGATGGTTATGTAGTTTTATGAATCTGATGGCATTAGTATAGGTTTATATTTATTCTATAAAGTTCAGTGTTAAAATGGAATATTATGTTTAAAATTTATATGAGCTTACTAAGCATTCATTACTTACATAGTTATTTTTCTCTTAATTTATAGATTATCAGAAGCTCGATCAGTTTGGAAGCTCGTCATAGATCTATCACACTATCCAACGATTATATCGGTAGTATTGATGTGTTGGTCAAGGTTATAATGGCATGTATAGGTGAGCTTATGTGTAAAGTTTTGGTTGAATGCTAAGTATTGATATTGGCATGTATAACTTGTTTTGGTACCATTTGATGTTGGTTGGTTGGCTTGTGTCATTTTGGTACTTATAGATGCCATACTAGCATGTATTATTTTGGCACTATGTTAATGCATGTTTGAATAGCCAATTTGGGAAGTGAAGGTATGTTTGTAATGTGGCCAAGTTAGCTATTGATTTGAGATAGATATGAGCTAGATGTGTTTGTATGAAATATGACCAATCATGCATAAGTTTAGGTGTGTTAGTTTGATTGTGATTGAGGTGTCTTGTTGGCATAATTGTTGAATGGATTAATGGCATGGTGAATTGGACATTTTATATATGTTTTGGTATAATTTGATGCCTTAGTTAAGGGTGCAAATGGATTGTAGATTCATGATTGAAATGGATGAAGAAAATGGCTTGATTTTGTCCAATTTCTTGTACATGCGGCCGTTTTTAGTGGTATCAAAAATAGTGATTTCGGGGCCACCAAATTCAACAAGTAAGTTTTAAAATATTATTTTTTAATATTTACAATTCAAATGTGATTTTAAAAAGGTTTTTGATTTGATAATTTATGTTATTTAAGTGATTTATTAAGTTCGAGTGGTAAGACCAAGGTTAAGTGGTTTAGAAAATGAGGTATTGGGACCTCATTTCTATAAACCGTGCCATAAATATTTTTATAAATATTTACAGAGTGTCATTAAGGTGGTATTAAAGTTTCGTTAAAAAAATTTAACATTTCGGTCGTTAATTAACTAAAAAGGACTAAATTGTAAAAGATGTAAAATTTGATCACTATTTGATTTGAGTGATTAATTGGCTTATTGAATAAAGGAAAAAGGACTTAAATGGTAATTAAACTATTGAAAGAGTTAGTGGACTAATATGGACATTGATTTGATGTTTTTATTAGTTATTAACAAAGGTTAAAATGGTAATTTGATAAATTAATTAAATTAATTAAAACATAAATAAAAGATGAATGGTTGTCATCTTCCTTTCTCTTTTGTTTCAACCAAATGTCCATGGAAGCTTTAATCTAGGTTTGGTCATGGTGGTTTCCTATTGCATGGTAAGTAATTCTTACCCATTTTTAATAATTTTGATGTTTTTGAGATAGTTGCAACTAGGTCCAACTAGCCCGTATCTTTACTTTTGGAAGTGTTAAACATTTTGAATGTTTCCATTGATGAATCTAGTGATTTTTTTATGTTAAATGATGAATTTGAAATATTAGTTGTTATTTAAAAGTATTTTGCTAAGTGATTTTTGATGAGTTTATCGATTAGGGACTAAATTATTGAAATAATAAAAGTACAAGGATTTGGTGTGAAATTATTGTAAATGTGGGCTGTTTTGTGTGCCATGAATATTTTACTGGTGTGAATTGACATTAAAAACGGTTAATTTGCATGTTTTAGGCCTACGAACTAAATTGAATAAAAGTAAAATTTTAGGGGTAATTTTGTAAAATGTCAAAAGTGATTAAATTGAATAAAATACATTGTTGTACTATCTAAACTAATAAATTGAATGATATTATTAATTTAGATCAAGATCGAGTGGAAAATCGATGAGAATGAAAAATTACCAAAATGCCCCTGTACTTTGTCATTTCTGTAATTTAGCCAGGTAAGTTTTGTACGTTTAAATAATGTTTTAAATTGTTGTTTTAAATGCTATTATGTTATGTTATCATATCATGCCTCAACAGAAAAATCCAGCAAAGTATCGACGAGCATCGATTAAAGAAAAGGGATAGTTTCGACTATCGACTATGAAAAGGGATGATGACAACCATCAAATATGAAAAGGGATAGTTTCGAATATCAACTATGGAAAGGGACTGTGACAATCATCAACTATGAAAAGGGATGGTGATGATCATCAAATATGAAAAGGGATAGGTTAAACTATCAACTATGAAAAGGGATAGTTTTGACTATTTATCATGAAAAGGGATGGTGACGACCATCAAATTTAAATGCACTAGCTTGTATTCATGGTTAATGTTATGCTATTATATTGTGTTATACATATGAAATGGGTGAGGAAAGTGATACGGCCCAGGCCGCATCATGTTTCGATACAACTCGACGACACTGGGATTGGCCTAAACATGAGGGGTCAAACTGCAAAATGAAGCTTAATTTTAGCTCAACGAGCTCAATCTTAGTTTTCCCCAGCTTATCTAGCTCGCTCCCAGCTCATTGAGCTTGATTCTATCTCATTTTAATTTATGCATTTTAGTTGCTGGAATAAAACACTAATTATGATTTAGTTATTTTTAGTTAATTATAGTTGAGTCTTAAATATGTCTTAAGTCTATTAATGCATGTTAATTAGTACAACATTTTAATGTGTCTTAAGCTGAACATTTTAAATGCAGGTTCTAAATATGTCTTAGTTTAGTACATATTAAATAGGCCTTTTAATGTGTCTTAGTTTTAGACATCTTTTAATACATGATTTATTTCAGACCAATTAAATATGTCTAAGTTGTGTTTAATGTGTCTTGTAAGAATTGAGAATGGATAGCATTAAGGTGTTCACATTGGCTGCTGCTAGGAAGCTTCCTTTGGCTGTTTGTATGGCACCATTATGAGCTGAACACAACCTCCCAAGAGCCATTTCGGGTTTAGTAAGGCATCAAGTGTTTTCACACTTGTTCTTCAACTGAAAAATCATGTTCACACCTTTATGGCCATCCAATTTTGTGAGTTCACACCTAAATGGCTACTCAAATTTAGCTGATCATTTGGATGACCATTCATGCACCCAAGATGCCTTTATGAGCTACATGACCATTTAGTTTTTCAAGGCAGCATCTTAGCTTGTTCACACCAACTTGACCGATCACTTTCCAAGCTAATTCAGCTTCTTCATGAACTCATTTAAAACCAGCTGATTGGAATTATCAATGGAAAAGGCTGTTGGCGTCACCAAGGTGTAGAATACTTCAAGAGATGTGTTGAAGAGTCCAATAGTCAGCTTAATTAAGCTGAATTAAAGCTGACCATTTAGCTTACTTAGTGTCCATTCGACTAGCTATTGTTTGAGCTATAAATATGAAGCTTATTTGATGTAAATCAGACTTTTGATACTTTTTTGAATGTTTATAACATTTTTGAGTTATTCAACTCTCTTATTTCGTTTTAAGACTCAAGCTGACTTATCTAGCATCGCTAGTGGCGTCTACCTTGTTTCTTTTTTAACTTATCACTCAATTTCGAGTGTGGCATTCACTTTTGATACCTTTGGTTCCTATCTCTTAATAGATAGTGGGTCAAGGTCCTTTCTACTATCTTCTATTACCTTAAGTGTCGTATATCTCTATAGTATTGATTCTTCCTTGGCCTTAAGCCAATTTCATCCAACTATCCACCTTAAAACTTACTTTACTTCTTATCTAGCCAAAACTATACTTGTTCTATCGTAACACTCTTTGAAACCCTTTTGTTTAAGCCTACATTTAGCCAAATTCAACTAAACTCTGAATTGAACAAAACTTCTCCATTTTACAATCAGGCATCTAAGCGACTCGAATCACTTTACCGAAGCAAGATCGCATCAGAAAGGTAATGAAATGATAAATTCATAGTTGAAATGAAATTGGATGAAAAGGGAATAATGATTTTGAAAGAGGTACTTATATGTTAGAAATTTACATGTGCTATGGATGAATATACTTATATCATGGATAAATACACTAAGTCGAAAATTAAAAATGTCATTTAGGCTTATGATAAGCATTGGGAACGGAATGGAAAGTAAGTAAATTGATAGGTGTATAATCTTATAGAAAGGTTGATGATTATATATTACGTCCAACAAAATCCTATCATGTTACGAATGATAAAAAATTTGAAAATATAATATATAATAAATTATATAATAATTTAATATTTGTAAGAAATAAATTTTCACTCTACTAAAATAATTTTAGTTTTTAATTGTGTCATTAATGAACTAACTCATTTGTGAGTCGATGATCATATAGATTTATGAATCTTATAGCATTGACACAGGTTTATATTTATTCTATAAAGTTTATTATTGAATTGGAAAATTATGCTTAAAGTTTGTACGAGCTTATTACGCATACATTGCTTACGTAGTTATTTTCCTTTACCTTACAGATTATCGGAAGCTCGATCGGGTTGGAAGCTAGTAGGAGATTATCACACTATCCATCGATTTTATTGGTAGATTTTTATGCTTTGGTCACGGTTACAATGGCATGTATAGGTGTTTTGTGCTTGATGATATGGCCACTATGTTTGGCTTGTAATATGGTTTTATGACTTATGTCATTTTGGAATTTTTGGGCTTGATGGCTAACGTTAAAATGGTTTAGTGATGATATGTTTGGAATGGCCAAATTGGTATGCTTGTGCGTGATATGTGCATGAAATGTTGCTTTGAATTTGTGAAACTTATGTTATTTTGATTCCTTGATGATTGGTGTTTATAAGATTAAATTTATGCATGATTTGTGGCCAAAGTAATAATTGTTGGCATGGTTGCAAAATGATCATTTATGGCATGTATTGATATAGAATTTAAATCAAATATGTTTAGTTGAATTATGGCCATGTGGACATTAAGTTGGTATGATTGATATGTATCAATTGTGATATGTTTTGGCATGGAAACAAAATAGTTGATAAATGGTAAATGTGCACACGTTTAGATTGATTTGATGATTATGTTTAAGGTGCCTTTTGGCATATTGGTTGTATGGATAAATACCATATTGATCTAGCTTTATTATGCATGTTTTAGGTACATTTTTGAATACTTGAAATAGTTGCAAATGGCTTGTATGTATGAGCATGTTTTGGGTGAGAGAAATGGCTTGAAAATAGCCTATTTCTTGCCCACAAGGCCTAAGGCATGGGCGTGTATCATAGCCGTGTGTGACAACATGTGACATGGCCGTGTGTCCCCTGTAGGTTTTTAAAAGTTGCATTTTGAGAGTTACAGGGCTTGGCACACGGACGTGTGGCTTGGCCATGTGACCCAAGTCAGAGAGTTACACGGGCACGGGCACGGACACGGGATGGGACACGGCTGTGTGTCCCTACGCCAAATATCCATATTGCCTGAGACACGGGTGTGTGTCAATATTGTGACCCATGTAGTGTGAATTTTTCTATCTTTTTCCATGAAGTTTTAATTGTTTCTGATTTAGTCCTGAATCATTTCTAAAGTGTTTCTAAGGCCTTGAGGGGTCAAAAAAAGGACGTTATGCACATGTTTGATTGGATTTTGGAATGATTATGAAATGTTGGAAATTAATGATTTGAGTTGTGTTTTTATGGTAATACTCTGTAACCCTATTTTGACGACAGATATGGGTTAGGGGTGTTACAACGAGCGTGTGTCTTAGTCGTGTATGACACACGGCCATACAGCACTGCCATGTTTCCCTTGTATGTTTCAAAGTCAGGCAGTTACACGGCCTAGCGCACGGCCTGGTAGGCTATTTCGAGTGTTACACGGCCTAGCACACAGGCGTGTAGCTTAGCTGTGTAACCTAACTTAGAGAGTTACACGGGATGGGACACGACTGTGTGTCCCTATTTTGATTTTTACACGGCCTGAGACATGGGCGTGTGTCTCAGCCGTGTGAGTCACATGGCTTGGCCATATAGCCGTGTGACCCCTACGATTTTGAAATTTCTAAATTTTTCCTCAATGTTTCAAATGTTTCCAATTTAGTCCCGAGTCATTTATAAAGTGTTTCTAAGGCCTCAAGGTCTCAATTAAGGGACGAAATGCATGAACATGAATTGGTTATGATATGTTTGATGAATTGATTGGAAATATATGTTTTTACATTACGATTTTACAGTAATACTTTGTAACCCTATTTCGGCGAAGGATACAGGTTAGAGGTGTCATATGTTTTGTAAATCAATTATGTAGTACTGCACATCTTAAAATGGAACCAAAATGGTGTTTTTTTTTTGTTTTTCCAAAAACAGGGACCTTGTCATGATCATAAACGTCTAATGTCACAACGTGGTGCCAGCAGTGATGGACGTCATGACGTCAGTACGTCTGAAGTTGCGACATGACTTATTGAGTTGGCAACATCACAACGTAGAGATTTTAAGGTCGCGATGTCTGGCCTAAATTTTCAAATCTTTACAATTTGGTCCTAATTCAAGCTCAGATTAACACAAGAGCTTTTGTAAGCTCATATAAGACCCAAAAATGATTGTTTAATACATTATGCACATGAATGTTATTTATTTATGTATTCAAATGATTAAATGTTGCATAATGATTATATTTACTAAATCAATAGTTGTAGCATCTCAAAGCTAAAACCTGGTGTAACATCCCAAGATCGGGCCTAAAAGTTTTGGCCTCGCAAGTGAAGGTTCACCAGTACTTACGTGAATTGGGGATTTTACCAAAAAAGTATCAGTAAGGAGTTTTCCAAGTGTTTCAGTGAAGCAGTATATGCCAAAAGACGTGGTAAGGGTTTGCCAGATTCATTGCAAGTGGGTTTGTTAGTCTGTTTGTCGAACTGGTGTTTTCTAGGTAATTTGTAAACTGAGGGTTCACTAGTTTGTTTGGCGAACACCAATTCACCAATTGAGCTGAGAACTGGGGGTTCGCCAGTCAAAGATTCAATCAGACTCGAATTAGGAAATAGAGATATGGTGTCTCTAGGAATACTTTACGTGCAAGTAACACCTTTCCTAATTCAAGTAGGGTATCCTATGATTTCCAGGACAAAATACAACCCTTATTCCATGAGAATCCTCTCATTGAATATTCTGCCACCAAGGCTCTATTCTGAGTCAAGTTCATAGCACCCAGGGTAAGCCTCTGTCTTGTTAGGGTTGATTGTGTAACAGCCCATTTTCAGTGAAATCAGAATAGTAGTTTTGGGACCACAAATTTGACGTGAAAATATTTATTTTATTATTATTTTAGTGTCTATGACATATTAGCAAAGTTGTATAAAAATTTCTTTAAGAAATTTTATCGTTTGCATGTTTAATTTGGTGAAAAGGATTAAATCATAAAAGATACAAAATTAGAGTTCTATACGTTAAAGGTATCAAATAGCTATAGAACTTAATTATAAGAGTTCTTATATAGTAATTAGACCATTCATGTTGATAGTGGAATGTGACGGATAGGTTTTAATGAAATATTAATAGATTTTAAAGGTTATTTTGGTAAATGGACAATTAAGTTAAATGTTAAGTAAATTAAAAGTAAAATGATATCATCTTCTTCACTCATAACCCTAAAAACATTGAAATTTCATTGTTAAGAAGGAGGATCATTCGGCTAGGGTAAATTCTTCATGCAAGGTAGGTTTTCAAGCCCGTTTTTAATGATTTTTATATTTTTGAAGTCGCTTTAGCTTAATCTAGCTAGCCTAGGGACTAATTTGCAAAAGTGTTTAAATTTTAGGGTTTTTCCATGAATGTATTCATGTGGTTTTTGATATTTTATGGAAGAAAATGAATCTTTGTTGATAGATAAACAATTTTTTGTAAAGTGAATTTTGTTGAAAATGTCAAATAGGAATTTATTTATAAATGTGTAAAATACATGGTAAAAACTGTGAAATAATGAATTGTATGAGTTGATATGGACCTATATGGAATTTGGCTAGCTTGGGTTAATGATGAAATTTCATGAATTTCAATTTACAGGCTTAAGGACTAGATTATAAATAAGTTAAAATATTAGGGGCAAAAGTGTAATTTTGCAAAAATATGATTTTTGGACTGAATTGAATAGAATGAATATTGAATGAATTGAATTTTTTTATTTAGATCAAGATAATTCTCGTACGGACTTAGATCGAGGGAAAGATAAAGTGTCAGACTAATCAGTCCTATTTCATCGTTTTTGTGATCGAGGTAAGTTCATATGTTTAAATAGATTTTTAATGTATTTGAATTAAATGTTATTACATTAATTATCATATAATGCTTCGATAGAAAAATCCAACGACGTTACGATGACTATCGAGCCCCATTTGAACCTTAGGAATTTATAGGAAACGAATGACATGTCATTAAGGTTACCATGTTTCGGGTGCTGGTCCTGAATGTCCTATCGATGGCTGAGTACTGGCATTTGTTGTGGATACCCGTCAGCTTGTGTGAGCGGCATCAGGTAGCTACATTCTGACCGTCAGCTTGTGTGAGCAAGCCCATTTATGGCTCGTATGATTGTTTACATAAAGGAAAAGGAAAAGGAATGGAATGGTTTCGACCATATGTTAGCACACTTTGTGTGAGCTTCTTGTGCATCCGATATTATTCTAAGTGGTTCAACAGGCATGAAAAGGGATGAACCGGTAAGGGTTCCGATTGATTGCACTATGAAATGATGGAAAGGTATGAAGTATTGATGTTCAAAGTGTGTATAGCCATGTTATGAAAAGTATGAATTCATGTGTATTATGATTATGAAATTTACCTTACCATGTGATGAATTTTGCTAAGTTATGTGATTAAGCACTAACTTGTGTTGTTGGTAATGCTTAGGCTTGTGCCAAGCGTGTGTTGGATTGATTCATGTCTATTTTTTTATTATACATTAAAATGGTAAGCTTTGTTCATGATTTACGAACTTACACTTACCTCATTTTTCTTTCCTATGTTTTATAAATTATCGGAAGCTCGATTGGTTTGGAAGCTCGTCAGAGACCTATCACACTATCCAGTGACTATATCGGTAGATTTTGATGTTTTGAGTCATGGTTAAAATAGCTTGTATAGGTGAATTATGTTTGATGAGATGGTCATTATGTTTGGCTTGTAAATGTGGCATTATGGTTGATAAACTTTTGGCATTTTAATGCTTTGATGGTTAGTGTTGAATTAGTCAAGTGAATTTATGTTTTGAATGACCAATTTGGTATGTTGAGTTATGGTTTGGCATATGGTCAATTGTGCTATGGCTAGGTATGAAAATTGGTAGTTGTGTGTGGTTGATTTATGCCCAAATATGTTTATGTTTT
Source organism: Gossypium anomalum (assembly GCA_025698475.1). NCBI lineage: Eukaryota > Viridiplantae > Streptophyta > Magnoliopsida > Malvales > Malvaceae > Gossypium > Gossypium anomalum. The sequence continues at coordinate 45,148,886 of CM046968.1, read as the reverse complement.
GGTTGATTTGATGATTTGTGATTGAGGTGTTTTTTGGTATATTGGTTCTATGGATAAATAAAGTAATGATTTAGCCATTGTTGTGAATGTCTTAGGTATGTTTTTAAGGTGATAGGTCCTTGTGGCAGCTCCAATGATACGAGCTCGCCTTAACTTGATTTGAGTCATCATAATAGTTGCCCGATCGATAAATTGGGTAAGTTTGAATGGTTTGCAAATTGGGAATGAAAACAAGGAATATAGGTTTAAATGGTTAGTTTCGTAATGGATGTGGAAGCGAGTTGATGGTTTGATTTCAAGAAGGCTGAAAGAGAGTTGGATAAATGGCTATCAAAGGGATCAAACAAGGTTAAAGGAAATTTGATGATAGGTGAATGAAAATCGGCTAAGGCCAAGATTGAACCAACGTTATAGGAAAAGTTGACCCGAATCTTAAAGTAGGCACTTAGGTCGACAAGAGAATCTTGACCCGCTAACTATAGAGAGTTAGGAACCAAAGATATGTTTTGAACGCCACACCGGAGGTGATAAGTTCGAAATAAAACAAAGGAAAGATAGACGCCACGAGACGAAATCCCGATAAGTCAGATCAGTCCTAAAGTGAATAAAGAGAATTGAATTCTCACTAGAACAATTAAGTTCATATAATCAACAAAGTCTAAAATTGTCTTCCCTTTACAAATGAAATTTAACAAATATTTATAGGCTAAATAAAAGTAACTGAATGGACAAGCTTAGAAGCTAAGAAATTCTGCCATAAACACCTAGATAATTCTAGAAGAAAAATCATGAATATCCATGAATGTGCAGCCCTTTAATGTTCCATCATCCCCCTTGGCCGAATGAAGCTTTAATGCACCTTGAATACTTGAATGTTTAGCTTGAATATGCATAGATCATGCATGAAACGTCCCAATGTATGTTCCTCCATAAATTCGGTCCATGAACCTTCAAAAACATGAACATTAAATAGCCCATGTACTCCCTTAAATGCCGTCCATTGAACCTCAATTCTACATGCATCAAGTAAACAACAATTAATTCAGCCATGCATGCTTGCCACAAACAGCCTCTTTAATGGACGCCCCTTGCATGCTGGACAAGTCCTTAAATTCGTCCCATGCTTGCTCCAACTTCATTTAATCCCTTGTCTTGGCCATGCACCAACATCCTCTTAAATGCCGTTCATGCTTCCAACACTCATTAAATTCGGCCAGCAATCATGCACCATACATTCGGCTGGACAAAGTAGCAACATGCATTAAATTCAATCAAGACATTAAACCAGCAGCTCATTAAATCCGTCCCAAGCTCCAACACTCATTGAATTTGGCTTCTTTAATGCTGATTCATTCATGTGCCTAAAACCAATTTAATGAAGCAAATTAGTTAAACACATTAAATTCGTCACATTAAACCTACAGCAAAGTTGAGACAATTTTAGTTCATGGTTTTAATCACAAAACATATTAATAAAATGTCTAAACAAGGAAATATTTATGACCCACGTTTTAATGCTAGGACAACCATTAAATTCGGCTTAGACAAATAAATAGCAGCAGCTAATTAATTTGTCTTAAACTTGACATATTAAATTCATGTCCTAAACTAAGACACATTAAAAACTTTTATTTAATTATGTATTGATTTGACAAATTAAAATGAGCTAATTATTTTAAGCTAACTAAATAAACTAACTTAATTATTTCAGCAAATTAAAATGCATGAAATTAAATAATTTCGAATCGAGCTCAAACGAGCTTATTTAAAGCTGAACCAAGCTCGTTGAATAGAAATCAAACTTCATCTTCCACTTGGGCCCCTCGAGCTTAGGCCATGCTCGATGTTGCTGAACTGATTTGTAACATGAATCATTCCCTCCCTCTTGAAGATGATTTGTCCTCAAATCGGGGCCACTTGCTCGAGAAAAAATTTTCAAAATTGCGAACCAATTTGTTCACGATTAGAGCAAAGTTATTTCTAAAACCCGTGGAACCACGAATGGTTCGAGAAAGAAATGGGTTATTTCCATGCCCTTCCTCTTTAGGAGGGTACCACCTCACATCGTTACCTACAAAAGAATAAAATAAGTTATTGAAACGATGAAGGTTAAGCACAAAGGAAATTTTCAATTTTTTATTCATAACTTGAACAAATGAACCAATACCGGGATCAAAATTGTAAATCGACCTTACCATTTCACAATGGGTACCAGGGTCAAGCATAGATGCCAGAATTGAACCCTCATGAGTTCGAGAATTATGAATTTGGACAACAAAAGTACTTGACTCAACACCTTTGAACAACTTGTTACCAAATGATATAAAACAATAATCTCCGGGATCAAAAGCAAAGTTTCCATCATTAATCGAATAGGGTTGTTGTGTACTAACAACTTCAAACCTCATATCTTGTGTACCTTTTGGAAAATGTGATTTAGAATCATGGTGAACGTTACCTTTTCCAACCAACGTGAACCTTCTCTCCTTGGGAAGGTATTGAAGTCGAAGCTTATTACACAAACCTTGATAAACCTGAAATGGAAGGTAAACACAAAGATAATTTGTGCTTTTCAAAGTACAATTGCAATGCCCACCTTTACTTGGCAATATCTTAAGAGGACATGATCCGGGTTTGAACACATGATTTTGATCACCACTTTCAGAATGTAGCACAAATTTATTTGGCACCAATACTTCATACACGTTAGGCAACACGAATCTACGCACACTCATACTCAAATAATTAGACCTTTTAAATTTCATGTGAACAAACTTGCATAGACATATGCATGTCGCACAACTTGGAGAACATTCAATAATGTCACAAGCAAACATATTAGGCATTTTGTGTCTCAAATTTTTAGTACACGAAATCAAATGTTGTTTGTGTGAAATTATTCTTTCTTCAACAACAAATTTTCCAACGCCCTTCTCATCAACAGAAAAATTTTCCAAACCATGATTTAAAACTAAATCTTCAATAATTGGAAAGCAACATTTGGACAAATCAAGATGAGGAGTTCTTTTATTAACTAAGTCTTCGATGAACTTACCACTATCGCGCAAGTGAGATGGTCGAGACTCGATTAACATAGAACCCTTACCTAGCTCACCTTTAAACGTTGGAAAACTAGAATCATCTATGATCTTACCTTTCTCGAACATTCGAAATCTTCTTACATCAGAAAGATAATGAAGTTGTAGCTGGCCAATGGAATCATGAGAAACCTAAGAAGAAACATTGCAAAAAGAACTTATAGAACGGTTAGTTAAAATACTCCTTGCTTTTTCTTGCTTACTTTCAACATTTTCACTCATTTCTTTTTTTAACTCTCTTTCTTTTTCTTTTTCATTGTCCTTTTCAGCTACACTCGATTCTTGTTCATTTTTCTTTCTTTCTTCACTCTCACTTTCTTTCTCAATTTTGCTTTCCTTTTTCTCATTCTCTTTTTACTTTCTTTCACACTCTTTTTCTTTTTCACATGATTTTTTGATCTCATTACAATAGGAAGATAACATAGAAGAATCAAGATGAGAATCTTTTTGTTGAAAGAATATGAAAGATCCGTGTACGAAATACGATCATCTCTTCGCAAGCGTTCCCCCGTGGATGAGTATCTTCTCGCATATGAATACTTTCTCAGACCTTCTCGTTCATCACCATAATAGGCTTCAAACTCGAAGTTTGCTTTGCTTCGTCTTGAATTCCTAGTAGAATAGAATTCATGGTATGAATCTCTTCGGGAATAACTATCCGCAGGCGAATACTTAGACGTAACATGTTCTCTTTTTCGTGAAGATTTCTCCGCACATGAAAACTTTAAGTGACTTGAAGAGGATTTCCTACATTCTCGTTTGCCATCTTGAAAGATTTCAGATTCGGGGATTACTTCATACCGTCTCGGCTTTCTTGTTGGATAAGAATCTCGGTATGAGTCTCTCCTTGAATGATCATCGGATGTAGGTCTCTGTGACGACCTTGATTCCACCTTTTGACTCAAAGAAAGTTGTTCTCGTCGGTCTCTTTCCTCGATTCGATCCAAACACTCATGCAGCTTGTTAAACTTGGATTTCACAATTCTACACATCTCTTTCATCAAATATTGATAATCAAATTCTGAAAACACTTCTTGGTTCATGATTTTAGTGAGGGCAAAGGAAAGTGATTAAAAACAAAAACGAAAGATTCTGTCAATAAAAACCTCACAAATTCTCTCAAAAAGAAAAAAAATCGCACCCGTTTGGCTTTTACGCACTCGAATAATCTCACCACACACTCGTGCCTTTTTCCACTCTATTCTCTTCTCTCGATTCACGATGGACTACTTCGGCTTAGCGGTCTCGTCAGTGTGGAGTCGGCTTACAAAAATGATATTCGGTTTGGATTGGAAATGATGTTGGGACAAGGGAGGGCTAGAAGAAAAAAAAATAATAAAAGGTGAAGGTGTGGCCGTTTGGGTAGATGGTGATAGTAGCAGGAAATTGACGATCGGGATTTACAAAAGATGAATACAACTTTCAGCACTATCAACAGAACTCTTTTTTTTTTTAAATCAAATGACAAAGGAAATGAACATTTTTTTTATTTCAAATTTTTTTTCTCTCTCCCTTTTTTTTTGTTGAGAATTTTTTTTCACTATTTCTGATTTTTTTAACTAAATATATATATTTTTTCTTCACGAATTTTTTTCCAATTTTTTTTTCAATTTTTTTTCTAAAGATACGATACCGAAACTTCCAAAAACATTGATACTTACCTCAATTTAACTAGCTCTGATACCAAATGATACGAGCTCGCCTCAACTTGATTTGAGTCGTAATAGTTGCCCGATCGATAAATTGGGTAAGTTTGAATGGTTTGCAAATTGGGAATGAAAACAAGGAAGATAGGTTTAAATGGTTAGTTTCGTAATGGATGTGGAAGCGAGTTGATGGTTTGATTTCAAGAAGGCTGAAAGAGAGATGGATAAATGGCTATCAAAGGGATCAAACAAGGTTAAAGGAAATTTGATGATAGGTGAATGAAAATCGGCTAAGGCCAAGATTAAACCAACGTTATAGGAAAAGTTGACCCGAATCTTAAAGTAGGCACTCAGGTCGACAAGAGAATCTTGACCCGCTAACTATAGAGAGTTAGGAACCAAAGATATGTTTTGAACGCCACACCGGAGGTGATAAGTTTGGAATAAAACAAAGGAAAGATAGATGCCACGAGACGAAATCTCGATAAGTCAGATCAGTCCTAAAGTGAATAAAGAGAATTGAATTCTCACTAGAACAATTAAGTTCATATAATCAACAAAGTCTAAAATTGTCTTCCCTTTACAAATGAAATTTAACAAATATTTATAGGCTAAATAAAAGTAGCCGAATGGACAAGCTTAGAAGCTAAGAAATTCGGCCATAAACACCTAGATAATTCTAGAAGAAAAATCATGAATATCCATGAATGTGCAGCCCTTTAATGTTCCATCATCCCCCTTGGCCGAATGAAGCTTTAATGCACCTTGAATACTTGAATGTTTAGCTTGAATATGCATAGATTATGCATGAAACATCCCAATGTATGTTCCTCCATAAATTCGGTCCATGAACCTTCAAAAACATGAACATTAAATAGCCCCTACTTGCATGAACGTCTCCAATACATGTACTCCCTTAAATGCCGTCCATTGAACCTCAATTCTACATGCATATTTAGCCATGCATGCTTGCCACAAACAGCCTCTTTAATGGAGCCCCTTGCATGCTGGACAAGTCCTTAAATCCGTCCCATGCTTGCTCCAACTTCATTTAATCCCTTGTCTTGGCCATGCACCAACATCCTCTTAAATGTCGTTCATGCTTCCAACACTCATTAAATTCGGCCAGCAATCATGCACCATACATTCGGCTAGACCAAGTAGCAACATGCATTAAATTCAATCAAGACATTAAACCAGCAGCTCATTAAATCCGTCCCAAGCTCCAACACTCATTGAGTTCGGCTTCTTTAATGCTGATTCATTCATGTGCCTAAAACCAATTTAATGAAGCAAATTAATTCATGTTAAACAAATTAAATTCGTCACATTAAACCTGCAGCAAAGTTGAGACAATTTTAGTTCATGGTTTTAATCACAAAACACATTAATAAAATGTCTAAACAAGGAAATATTTATGACCCACGTTTTAAAGCTAGGACAACCATTAAATTCGGCTTAGACAAATAAATAGCAGCAGCTAATTAATTTGTCTTAAACTTGACATATTAAATTCATGTCCTAAACTAAGACACATTAAAAACTTTTATTTAATTATGTATTGATTTGACAAATTAAAATGAGCTAATTATGTTAAGCTAACTAAATAAACTAACTTAATTATTTCAGCAAATTAAAATGCATGAAATTAAATAATTTCGAATCGAGCTCAAACGAGCTTATTTAAAGCTGAACCAAGCTCGTTGAATAGAAATCAAACTTCATCTTCCACTTGGGCCCCTCGAGCTTAGGCCATGCTCGATGTTGCCGAACTGATTTGTAACATGACGCGGCTAGGTTTGCATCATCCAAAGGGTCTTTGCTCGAGCTTAGTGTGACCCGGGGCGTGGCCGTATTACCGTTGGAACTCCTAAAGAGATCAAAAGATATTTCCCCAAAATTTTTCCTCATTCAAGACTTTCAAAAGAATGGTGATATAAACATTTAGCAAATCCATTAAAGTGGTCATTTGAAAAGTTAGTATTCAAGATTGAAATATGTACTCTAAGATATTATGTGTTCTCCTGAGGATGAGTAAATACACATTGTATTCTTTTCCTTAACTAAGGTTTTGTCTCATTGGGTTTTCTTTTGCTAATTTTTTTTCTATAGGGTTTTTATCTTAGTAAAGTTTTAATGAGTCATATTATCTATCAATGGACATCTAAGGGGAGTGTTATAAATATTTTTTTATTATAAAGTGGATGTTTATTAAGATAAGAAGTTTGATGCACTTTAGAATTCTAATGCCCATTAGAAATAGAATTATATATCATTTATAAATCATTTATAGATATAAATTTTTAAGAAGCATGGTAAATATCACATTGATGAATAAAATACATACTTCTCTTTTTGCTCTCCTATCTCTATTTTTTTTTATTTTCTTTATCGTTTATTTTATAACAAATTGCAAACAGTACAATTTAGAAAAAGGAATATTCCCAATATCTTAATTTTATTGCCTACAGATGAAAAAGTGATTTAAATTATATTTTAGGAAATTTGTTTCACCTTTAGAAATAATTTTGAATTAAATTATACGAAGCGAATTTATTTTAAAATTGAATTCTATATATATATATATTATAACCACAAGTGTTTTCATTATTTTTATGATTTGAGTATAATCTTTTCGCCAATAGTGATATTTAGATAAGACCATCACAACAAATTAACTTTTAAGGTTCAAACTCACTCCCACTTCTTCCATTCCAACCGTGTTATAACCATGTTATACATACAATTTGTTTGAAGCTAATGTAAAATTAAAACGAATCAATTAATTGATTAAATTACATGAAATTGTATAATGAAAGCGTTATTTTATGTGCACAAAGAGAATCGGGAAGACTATTTTACAGCAAAAATAAATAAATAAATACGGTAATTAAGATTCTGAAAGCGTTGAAATTTATGTGCGGAATGAATCCATTTTTATGATATGAATATATAGTCGAGTAGAATTGCCAACCGACTAGACAATTATGGAAGCTAAAGTGTGCTCCCAGACGAAATCAAGCAATGCCAAACTAATGAAACTGAGATCAAGTACAATTATTTTCTTAGACCAATTATCCAAATTTATTACATTAAAATGAAATATGGTCAAGAAAAATAAACAAAATAGCAATATTACATTTTATGAATTAGAACAGCAGCGTTAAGGCAGTAACATATTCAAGATTTTTAGTCTAGATTCAAACCTCACGGCTAGACTTAAAAAAAATTCAAAGAAAGAATTATATTATTTATAAATTGAAAGATTTTTTTATTCTTTCAAACTCTTATTTAGTTTATATTTATTTTGATCAAAGGACAAACTTTTCTTTTCTTTGTATTTTTATTTATTATATCAATTCTATTTATTAAATAAGTGATGATCCAATGATTCTTACTCAGAATCTTTGGACTTAGTTTGAAGGTTTTATTGAATCATCACGATTCTGATATAAATCTGAAGTTTCAATTGATTCATAAGATCTTAACAAGAGAATTCCTATCAAAAAGAAAGAAAACAAAAATAAAGCCACATTTCATACAAAGAACAAATCAAAGCAAAGAAAAAAGAGGGGGTAAATAGAAGATTCAAAAGTCTTGTAACGATCAATATAAAGACGACTGCGTCGACTTGATTTTTTGGCATTATAATTACAACTACAAAAAAGAACTTTCGGGTTTTCACTCTTGTGTCTTCGAATAAAATTGAATGAAAAGATTAAGTTTCAAACTTTTTATTCCATATCCATTTCAGCTATTACTTGGGTGTTTTTGTTTGAGCTGTACGAGATGAAATTCTTATATACGGTTCTCGACCCCCGGGGGGGGGGGGTCCTCTTGTGGTTTACTTATCTCAATAAAGTCTATAACTGGTATGAAGAGCGCCTCAAAATTCAGGCGAGCAAATGATATAACTAGTAAATATGTTCCTCCTCGGATACTACAGGCATTTGTCCAGGCGAGGAAATTAGGGAATTATCCAATGCAGTTTCATGTCTCACATGAACAAAGTAAAATAAAGAAAAAGATTTGAGTCATAATTTCCTGTCTACTTTGCCTGGGGGTGAGAAGCAATGAACTCGACAGCATGACTGATCGTGCTGATCTTGTCTGCCTCATTATCAGGTATCTCAAACCCAAATTCTTCTTCAAGAGCCATAACAACCTCCACAGTGTCCAAACTATCTAACCCGAGATCTTTTTGAAAATGGGCATTTGGGGTAACCTGCAAAACAGAATAAACTAAACAGAGTGAAGCACTTACAAGAGAAAGATTCTACATGCAACTAAAAACCATATTACTACGACTCTTCGGGTTTTTTAAGTATCCATATCTGAGCATATACAGATATTGATACAAGGATATTACCTTGCAAGAAACATACAAATACACTAAAACACTGAAAAAAAAATTCACAACCACATCCAACATTTACACCCAAATCCGAGTAATATAGACCTAAAATTACTACAAGTTGCACTCATAATAACTCGATAAATGATACTGTGTCATCTCAAAATATAATAAGGAAAAGAAATGAGAAAAAAGAATAGCAAGAGTTTGTGTGCCTTTTCCAGGTTCTTCACATAAGGACAAATCACAAATCAAGAAGGTTATGATGCACCAACAGATGGTACGGATGTTTGATCCAGAAATGATTCCAACACGCCGAGAAAAGTAAGGATGTGCTGTGACACTTGTCTAATAAAGCGACACAGCAAAAAAACCAATGGCTCCATCATACCACTTCCTTCTTCCTGACCATGCTAATCAACAGGAAAGAGGATGGGGAAAATATGAAGATGCATATGGAACTAGATGAAATCATAACAGAAAATCATGCTGGACACAGGAATGAGGGGTCAGGATTTGAGGAAGAACTGAGAACAGAAGTTGAAAAGGGACTCGCACTCATTTTACTTTTTTTCTTTCAATTATTTAAGGATAAGGTAAAACTATAAAAAAAAAATACTAGATTATGGCATGTGAAAGAATATATGTAACAAATATATTTAAAAGATATTGATGTTAAGAGCATATAAAGCTTTAGTTGAAAACAGAGGCTTTTGTAACATACTACTATAGTGTTTTGGGTTTGAATCCCATCAAGTGCATTTTCCTAGATTTCAAATGATTTAAAACGCGAAAACACCCTCATAATAATGTTTATTATTTTATAAAAGGAAATATTTTTTATAATTGTTTAACTGAGTTGGAATTCGGTTGATGGGTGACACCAACTCAGTCAGCCCTTTAAATGTAGTACTTGTTCTGAGGCACATTGACGCAGGAGCTTTTATTTTTATCATACTATTTTATTATGTCAGTTTTATCTTATAAAATTTATTTTTAGTAGATATATTATAGACCCCTAGGGTTATTAAGTATTTTTAGGGTTTAAATCTAGGGCTAGAATAAAACGTTATTTGCAAGAAAGCCAAGTAACTTTAGGCCCTAATTCGTTTATTTTTTAGGCCTTGGTTGAAATGGTAAGTTAAAAGTTTAAGTCTCACACGTCCCAAGTTCAAGTCCTATCATAATATTATTTTATTAAAAAGCATGAAAAACCAAAAGCACCCTTATATTATAATTGATTTCTTCGTATGTGAAAGGATATTTTAGTAATTTCCCAACTAAATTGGTGCCTGGTTAACTTATGGCATCAACTCAGTCAAGAGAAGTATATATAGTAAATAGAATTTTTTTTTTTTTATTTTAAAAATTATTTAGTAAATAATATTTATCAGCCATAATTATCCCTTGTATGCAGTGCCTGACTAGTATGTTACAAAAGCCTCCTTCGCAAGTAGATTGTAAAATCACACTTCTACAACTACAACTAGCATTGAAGTTGATCTAATGCTTATACAAGTCATACTTGTTTGCATATCAATCACGTGCCAGACAACATAAATATTGCAAAAACTAAGACTAACAATCCAACCAAATTTCAATTTGATATCGAATTCACAACCACAGCCAACTCCAGCCCAAAACAGACCTATTTCTTATTCCTCCTCTGAAAGAAACTGAATAACCTAGTCATTTAAGCACCCAAATTTTTAATTAGAGAGAAAAAGCAACAGTTAAGCAGTGCCTGACCATACCACCTCAAATTTCATATTTGCAAAATACCAAAGCTGCACATCCACATCAAACGAACCAAGCAGAAATCAGCTCTAAAGAAATGAAATCACATTATAAACCAAACAAAATTTTCCACAGTTTCTTATGTACTGGTTTGTTAATTCAGAATACAAGTCAATTTCATATTAATCTTCACTCCTAAAAGACAGAAATTTGAAGGCATCTAACTACAGCTAGAAAAGAGACTTATTTTTGGTAGTTCTCAGCTTATCATATCAAAGCAACAAAAATAAAGAAACTTATAGCGAAATAATTGAAGGGTTAGTTTGATTTAGGAGAAATACAACTCCTCTACACCAGACCTCACCAATCATAAATAAATTAAGTCGAGCAATCAAATCAGTATTTACTAAACAATTTAAAGAAAGTAACATCGCAAGCTTAAAAGCAGCTATTGGCTAATGAAAAGGAAGAAGTGACTAAATCAATACCCTAATATTATAAGAAAAAAGTTAAAAAGAGTGAATGAAAAAGTAAAACCTTGGATGGATCAATTTTCTGGAAGTTTTTTACTACGGAGACAACGCGATCGGTGACCTCAGATTTGTCAAGGAATGAACCCATGACGTCGTCGGAAAATCGGCGCCGTATGGCGTTGAAGATGAGAGCACCGTGGCCGTTAGGAATGGGTTTAGGGTTACGAAGCAGGGACAGGGATGTTGCATTCACTCTCAGGTGCTTTAGCACAACTCCTCTCAACGCCGCCATTTCAATAACTAATCGCCCTTTCTCTTCTACCTGCTGAAAATGTCAAGAAACCTATTCTTTTCTGTTCGCGCTCCCTCTCAAAGCCCAATTAACTTTGCGAAATTGGAACGTTTAGAAGCTTAGGAAGCTAGTGAAAGTGAAAAATCAATGCCCAATACGACGTCGCAGTCATCTTAGTAGACCTAGTAGGGGAAAAATCACTTTGCTTATATTTTTTGAATAAATCCTGAGTTTACTTCCAGTGTAGAAGAAAAAAGTTGAAACTTCAATGGAATCGCGTAAAAAAAAAAAATCCCATTTAATTAAGTTGATTGGTAATATTTTTTATTTTAATTTGATTTGAAATTTTTCTAGATTAAGTCGAGTAAAATGAAATTTAAGTTGAATCGAGTAAAATTATTTGAGTTAAATTAAAAAATTATATATGTCAAATTAAAATCTTATTACAATATAATTAGTTTCATATTAGAGCACATAAATTTGAAATCATATATATTTAAAAACTTTTCAAAGAAAAAAAAAAGATATTTTAGTATGGTAAACTCGAATCATTAATTAACTTATTTAGGTCAGAAAATTATTGTTTTAGAAAATTTTTAAAAATTTCATTTTCTTTATATATTTTTTAGATATTATTTTAAAATTTTATAATATTTTTAAAAATATAAAATTTGGGATTTTTATAAATATTTAAATTTTAAAAATTATTTTAAATTTTTTTGTATTTTTTGTTAAGAAATATAAATTTGCTCATTTTCAAAATTGACAGGAACTAAAAGGGTATTTACATTAATCTATTATTTGAATTATTTGAGTTATTTGAATTGTAAAATTCAACTCAACTCGAACTCGAAACTCGAATTACTTATTCAAATTGACTCGAATAACTCGAAATTTGATTTTTTTCAATTTTTTCAAATTGAATCAAGTTTTTCTCATCCCTAACTAGCAAAGCTCCAACACATTTGATGGACTATTTTTCTAAAATCAAGTATAGATTTTGTTACACACAGATGGCCCAAACAACTTGGTTTGGGAGTAGTATGTACGAAATCCTTTGGATTGCAACTCGTTTGACAAACAGCCCACTTAGTTAACCACCATACCAAAGCCTAATACTACGTCCTATCCTGTAACACCCTAATCCCGAATACGGAGTACTCGAATACTAAGGCACTACATCATGTCACCGTAGTAACCCAACAAAATTTTCAAATAATTTTAAAACATTGAAACACATTTCATATAAGAGAAAATACCATACATAGTTATACTAAAAATAGTAATAAAAGTAGTTATACAAAATATGTGGAGCTCCAATATCATCGTATATCAAAATAGTTAAAATAACAAAAATGATAAATGAGCTACAGACCTACAAAAAAAAAATACAAGTAAGGCCTTAGGAATACAATGGCCATTAATAGATAAGGTACTGTACTCTGAATACCTGATGCTAGGAGTCTCTCGTTGATGATGTTCCTCGGACACGGACAAAAGTCTATAAATCTGAACATTAAGACAATTTGAACGCTGAGCTTTACAGGCTCAGTGGTACACAACAAATCTACCATACTTCAAGCAACTCATAAATATAAGCATGCAAATCAAATGTATACATAGAGACATGACATGAGTATCGAATAATTAAATCATGAGTCATTAAATCTACATAACCAAATCGCTTGCATATCAAACTTGTTAGATTGCACATACTGCTCAAATAATTAGGTATCCGGATAGTCCCACGCCACTCATGGCCACTAGTCAAATAATCCTGAGTGTTCGTAGGGTTATCCCGAGCGCCACTCATGGTAACTTGTAACAACCCTAAAGTGACCCTAGTCGGAAAGCGGTTTCGGGACCGCTAAACCGAGTCACTGAATTATTTGAATATAATATTTACGATCTAAAATATGTGAATTTTGAATGTGTGAAAGTTTTAAGTTTCGATTTAGTCAATTGAATGTGAATTTAGTTAATAGGACTTATGAGTGACACTTTTGAAATATGATAGGTTAATCTAAAAGGACCTATTAGTTCAAGTTATAAAAAGACAAGGATTTGCATGTCAACTTTCCACTATTGAGAGTAGTGGCCGGCCATGATGGAACTAAATACATATAATATGTGTTAATTAATAGCTAGTGGCTTAATATTTTATATCAAAAAAAAATAAGAAGAAAAGTAATTAAAAATAAGGAATTGGATGGTGAAGAAAACAAAGTAACATTTGTTCTTCTTAGCCGAATTAGAAAGAAAGGGAGAAGAGAAGGTTTCGGTCACTTTAAGCTTAAGGGAGGTTAGTAAATTGTGTTAGATTTTTAATTTCAAGCTTGTTTTTAATTAGTTAGCTAATTTCTTACATAACCCATGTTAAAATTTTGAAATCTTGGTGATGTTTGAGCATTCGGTTATAGTTATAAAATGATGAGATTAGGCTATGGTTTTATGTTTTATGATGAATTGTTGAAGAGAAGGGTTTAAGTTAGTCAAATTATAAATCTTAATGCTCATGAGTACAATGGCCAAACATAGATTTGTCTAAGGAATGGAACAAAGGCCGTGTGAGTGAATGGAATGAATAAGTTGGAGGTTGGATCATTTTAAGATTCGAGCTATGTACATAAAGCTTAAGAGTTGATGTTTTTTTATGATTATTGGAAGTTAATTAAGGTTATGCACAAGATACATATTAAGAAATGGTTGTTGTTCATGTTATTTGGAGGAAAAGTGATACATAGGTGAATTAGAGCTTAGCAAATAAGCACACTTGGGCAATTGTGTTACATGGGAAAGAATCGGCTAACTAGGGTGTTCTAGGCCGAATGTGGTTTTAGGCAATTGAGTAATGTATACATTTTTTTAATGGATACTTAAATTGTGTTAAGAACAATTGTAGGTTAAAATAAGGATTGATAAGTTAGCTATCAAGGTGAAATACAAATGTTAACAATTGATTTCTAGTGTATATATATGTGTGTATTAGCCGAATGTTTAAATTGAATAATGGTTTGAACACCATGTATTGTATTAAGAATGTTGAAGTAAATCTTATAGATAGTTATTTGATAAGTTTGATTGCTTAAATACATACTTGAATAAAATGTATACTAGGAATGTTTGAAAAAAAAAAAATGATTTAGTGTTAAACTGCTTGGGGACAGCAGCAGTAAGGTGATTTTGGAAAATCACCATAATTTGTAGGAATTGAGTTAGAAGCTGGATGAATTATGTAATGAAAGCTTGAAGAGTCTAGTTTCTTTCAAAGGAAACTATAGAAATAAAAGAGTTACCAATTTTGAGATATTTGGGATATTGTGAGGTTGAGTCGAAATGACTAATAGATTTCCTGTTCTGTTTTTATAAAATCAGTATAAATTGTACAAAAATGGCCTTAGGATAAAATTTATACGCTTAGATTCCTTAATGGGTCTAGTTTCAAATGAAATAAGTGAGAACACATTTTGAATCTTGTACAATGAGAAACCTGATTCGTATCGAAGAATGGTCAGTTTAGTCAAGCAGTGAAACAGGGTGAACTTTAAGAAAAATCTGGTAGTGATTGGCTAGACTAAAAATTATGAAAATTTCATGGCTAAAATATAAATTAGTCTATTTTCGAGGAAAATTTACGGTCTTTGATTTGGAGTTTCGTAGCTCAAATTATAAGTAAATTAATGACTGTTGCTCAGTAACTCGACTTATAGGGAAGTTGTGATTTACTAATGACTTGCTTATTGATTTTTATAAGTTTACTATAAGTTGTATGTGTGAAATTCAAACATATATATATGTGTGCTATATTCTGAAAGTAATGCTTGAGTAATTGATTAATGGTTAGTTTAAAATTTATTGATTAAGCTCAAGAGCATAGAGGGGCAACCTCGGATAAGGGAAAAGCTAAAGTCGCGGAATAGCCAACCCGAACTTGCTCAGAAAGATACAAGGTAAGTCTTTGAGTAATGGAATATAACTTATATTTAGACATAGAAATTATTAAATTATGATTGCGATGAATAAATTATGACAAAATGGTCTTGCTTGCATCTTATGATCAAATAAATAGGTAAAATACTTGTTTGTAATCGCATGAAAATAGAGCTTCGAGAATAATGAAACGAGAATATGTTATTTGTTATGACTAGTGAATTAATGGTAAAATGATTAGAAAGAGTGCTGAAATTGTATTCAAATATCAATGCGTTGTTTAAATGTGTGAACGTATGATTGTTGATCAAGGTTTGAAACCGAGCTAAGTCTCGAAGGGCTATCACCGATGCTAAAAACCCGGACTGGTTTAGAAGGGCTTTAAGCCATCGATAAAGCGGACTTAGTTAGAAGGGCTCTGCGCGATGTTATTGCGAACTTTGTTCGAAGGGCCTTTAAGCCGCGGCGTAATCCGAGCTTAGTCTCGAAGGGCTTTGAGCAGTTCTAAGATTTGGATTTAGTTCACAAGGACGTCTTCGCGGCCTATTAGTTGGGTGGAGAAACCGTAAGTATGCACAAGTAAATTTATATAATGCATGTCGAGTTAATTCCAAGCATAAGTACAATTTAACGTGAAGTGATCAAGTAAGTAAATGCTTTCGTTGAAGATATGATTGATTGTTATATTTCGTGTTTCGAAAGTCGGAAATTATGCTTAGACTATTGTTTAAAATCCTTTGAATGTTTATGATTGAATTAGAAGGTATGAGTACTAACTTAGACAATTTCAACATCACTAGTAAGCTACATATATATGCATGAAATTTGTCAAAAAAAAAAATTGAGAAGATTGCATTCGGTTATGAATTAAAGAAATAGATGGACATGTTGATTCCCCTTTCGATATGATTGATGAGGAAGTATCTTCGTTAGGTTTGGATTCGACCCAAAGTTAATTCAAATAGACTTGATATTAATATGCTAATTTCTAGATGATTTCATTACTTAAAGCTTACTAAGCATTGAAATGCTTATTCTTTTGTTTGGTTTCTCTGTTTTATAGATTTTGCTCGTCATCCATCGGATTCGGAAGTTCCAAAGTCGAAGTCAACCACACTATCTAAGCTTTTTGGTACTTTTTGTTTAAATTTCGAAAATGGCATGTATAGGATTGACTTTGTAATTTGACCTAGTACCTTTTGGATGATGTATACATATATGTATAGCCATACATAAATGGCTTATTTAGTCAACTTGCATTTTTATTTTTAGATGATGAAAACGTGTATGAATGTGATCAATGATGCTTGAATGTTTTATTTAGATGGTTGATATTAGAAACGAAATTAAGGTTTACTTAGTGACATTCTTAACTCCTCCGGCGACGGATGCGGGCTAGGGGTGTTACATTTTATTGGTATCAGAGCTACGGTTTAGTCGATTCTAGGACTACCATATTGCAAATTGGTCTAGCTATACATGCCATTATATGTTTATTTGATAGTGTGGTGATTTACGGCGATTAAAAATGCGTTTATGTATAGTGATGGATCCCGATCCCAACCGAAGCGATAGTTGATGATGTTGAGAGCGTGGCACCGCCCCGCGCAAAGGACGACCGGTGAACTCTCAACCAATAGCTAGTAATCGAACGAGGAAGCTAGACAAGCTTTTTATAGCGTGATGAATGATTGGTTCAACCAAGACATTCGAACTAACACGGCTATTCCCAACCCCACGCCGACCAATACACCCTCGCACGGTACCTCAAAGAATAGGCGGATGAGGTTAAACAAGCCCCCGATGATGTAATTTGAAAGCAGGGCTCATTGAATTTAAAGCTACGGACAGCGATGATGCCGAGCAATTTGAATTTTGGTTGGACAACACTATCCGGTACTTGATGAACTTTCTTGCACACCCGATGAATGCTTGAAGTGTGCTATCTCTTTGTTACGTGATTACGCTTATTATTGGTGGAATACGTTGATTTTGGTTGTACCTAGAGAACGGGTAACATGGGAGTTTTTCCAAACCGAGTTTGGAAGAAGTATATCACCCAGAGATTTATCGATCAAAAGCGGAAAGAATTTCTTGAGCTTAAACAAGGTTCCATGTCGGTTCATCGATTATGAACGAAAGTTTGTGAGGCTCACCGGTATGCTCGAGAATGCGTTTCTTCGAGAAGATGTAATGTGTAAATGTTTGAGGAGGGTGAACGAAGATATAAAATTGTTCGTTGGCATTCTAGAAATCAGAGAATTTGTAGTACTTGTTGAGCGAGCTTGCAAAGCCGAAGAGCTCAGTAAGGAAAAAAGGAGAGCTGATTTGGGAGCAAGGGAGTTTCGTAAAAGATCTTCGGGAAAACCATTTCATCAATCATCGAAGAAGTTTAGAGATGATCCAAAGCGAGATCTAAGAATACTTGGGTTTTTACGGGACGGGATCGTAATCGACCCCTATGAGTACACGAGCTACATTGCGGTGTTGGCAATGATGATCGTCAGGATAGATCTGATTGTCAGTATTGTGGCAAGTGGCATTCGGGAAGCTGTAGAGTTCGTGACCGTTCCTGTTTCAAATGTGGATCGACTGATCATTTTATCAAAGATTGCCCGAGATTGTGCAGTGAATGTGAATTAATTAGAAAAAAAAACCTACTAATCTGCGCAGAAGAAGAGGTAGGCCCCTAGAAATCCGGGAATGCTAGTGGCGGTCGAGAGAGGGCCTAAAGATACCACCACCAAATCGAAGGCTCGTGCTCCTGCTAGAGCTTATGCTATACGCGCACGTGAGGATGCTTCTTCACCAGATGTTATTACCGGTACTTTTACTCTCTTTGATACTAATGTGATTGCTTTGATTGACCCTGGTTCTACTCATTCCTATATATGTGAGACCTTAGCATCCGAAGAAGACTTTACCGTCGAGTCTCACTGAGTTTGTAATCCAGTGTCAAATCCTTTGGGTCGTTATGTACTTGTGGACAAGGTGTGTAAGAAATGTCCTCTAGTAATCGGAGAGATTCTGTTTTCCGGCCGATTTGATGCTTTTACCGTTCAATGAGTTTGATGTTATTCTCGGTATGGATTGGTTGATCAGTACATGACGCAATTGTAAATTGCAAAGGAAAAACCATCGATTTGAGGTGTATGAATAACGAGATAATTCGAGTTGAGTCTACCGATTTGAATAGGTTGCCGGTGTAATATATCGTCAATCTTTGGCTCGAAATGTGCAAGAAAGGGTGTGAAACATACCTTGCGTGTACTTGACGACAAAGAATTAGAAAAGAAGCTGAATCTGTGCGGTGGTTTGTGAATACCGGATGTTTTTCAGAAGAATTACCGGGTTTACCACTGTTCGGGAGGTAGAGTTTAGCATCGAGATTGTACAGGACTACACCGATTTCGATAGCTCCGTATCGTATGGCACCAATGCAATTAAAAGAATTGAAAGCTCGATTGCAAGAGTTAACGGATAAAGGTTTCGCTCGACCAAGTTTCTCACCTTAGGGTGCACGGTATTGTTTGTGAAAAGAAGGGGCGGGACCATGAGGTTGTGCATTGACTATCGTCATTTGAATAAGGTAACGATAAAGAATAAATATCCGCTCACCGCGTATTGATGATTTGTTTGATCAAGCGAGGGGAGCCTCTGTGTTTTCAAAGATAGATTTGAGATCGGGTTATTATCAATTTGCGAGTTCGAGATTCGAGATATACCTAAAAGCGCTTTGAACGAGATACGGTCACTATGAGTTTTTGGTGATGCCGTTTGGGCTCACTAATGCTCTATGGTATTTATGGATTTGATGAATCGAATCTTGAGACAATATTTGGACCGGTTTGTAGTCGTGTTTATTGATGACATCTTGGTCTATTCAAGAGATGAGACCGAACATGCCGAGCACACGAGATTAGTGTTGCAAATTTTACGGGATAAGCGATTATATGCTAAGTTCGGTAAGTGTGAGTTACAGTTAGGGAGGTTAGCTTTTTGGGTCATGTGGTATCCGTGATCGGGTATTCGAGTTGATCCGAACAAAATCTCAAACCATACTTAGCGGAAACCTCAGAAATATTGCGAGGTTGGAGCTTTTTGGGACTTGCGGTTACTACCGAAGATTTGTAAAAGTTTTTCGATGATAGCCACGCCAATGACGAAGCTACTTCAAAAGGATGTTAAGTTCGAATGGACGGAAAAGTGTCGAGAAAAGTTTTGATCAATCGAAGACTTATTTGACCAGAAGCTCAGATCTTGATGCGGCCGAATCCAGTAAAGAGTTTTTCATTTCTGAGTGATGCATCCTTGCTTGGGTTGGGTTGTGTGTTGATGCAAGAAGGTCGAGTCATAGCATATGCGTCGAGGCAATTAAAGCCACATGAGAAAAACTATCCGACTCATGATCTCGAATTCATTGCCATTGTATTTGCTCTTAAAATATGGCGACACTACTTGTTTGGTGAGAAGTGCCATGTATTTTCAGATCACAAAAGTCTCAAATATTTGATGACTCGAGAGAGAATTAAATTTGCGACAAAGGCGTTGGTTTGGAGTTGTTGAAAGATTATGAGCTTGTCATTGACTATCACGGGAAAGGCTAATGTGGTTGCGGATGCCTTAAGTCGTGAAGTCTTTGTTTGCTTTACGAGCAATGAATGTACATTTGTCTATTCTATCCGACAATGTGTTAGTGGCGGAATTAAAGGCCAAACCATTGTTGATTCATCAAATTCGTGAAGCTCGAGAAAATCGATGAAGAATTGGCCGCAAAAGCGGTGAATATGTCCCGAATACGGAATCGAGTTTCAACTCGATGAGGACGATTGTTTGAGGTTGAAGTCGGTTGTGTGTTCCAAGAAATGCGAACTCATTTCGATGATTACGAACGAAGCTCATTGTAGTCGTATGTCGCTTCACCCGGAGTACGAAAATGTACAATGATCTCGAGACGTCGATTTTGGTGGCATGGTATGAAACGAGACATTTCCAATTTTGTTTGAAGTGTCTAATATGTCAAGCAAGTGAAGGCGGAACATCAAGTGCCTACGGGTTTACTTGACCGATCATGATACGAATGGAAATGGGATCGAGTCACGATGGATTTTGTAATCGGAGTTACCGTTATCGACAAGTAAGAAAGATGGGATTTGGGTTGTTGTTGATAGATCGACTAAGTCGGCTCATTTTATCCCCGCACGTCACGGATTTTCCATTGGATAAACTAGTGAATTGTATGTTTCTCGATTGTGAGATTACATGGGGTACCAATTTCTATTGTGTCGAGATGAGAGATCCGAGATTCACCTCACGATTTTGGAAGAAATTACAAGAAGCCTTGGGTACCAAGCTGCATTTTAGCACCGCCTATCATCCGCAAATCGATGGTCAATCCGAAGCGGATAATTCGGATACTTAAGGATATGTTGAGATGTTGCATCCTCGAGTTTAGTGGTTCGTGGGAGCGGTATTTACCTTTGATTGAGTTAAACACAACAATAGTTTTCAATCAAGTATTAAAATGGCACCTTATGAAGCTTTGTGCAGGCGTAAATGCGCGTACACCATTGTTTTGGACCGAGCTTGGTGAAAGTAAAATTTTCGGAGTTGATTTGATTAAAGATGCCGAGAGAAAGTAAAAATAATTCATGAAAGTCTGAAGGCAGCGTCAGATCGTCAAAAGTCGTACGCGGACTTAAAACGAAGAGATATTGAGTATCAGGTGGGAGACAAGGTATTTCTTAAAGTTTCACCTTGGAAAAAGATACTCAGATTTGGCTGTAAGGGCAAACTGAGTCCGAGGTTCATAGGGCCGTATGAAATATCCGAACGAGTTGGTCCAGTGGCATATAGATTGATTTTACCCCTGACCTCGAGAAGATTCACAACGCGTTTTTCATGTATCAATGCTTGACGTTATAGATCGATCCTTAGCACATAATTAATCCATCAGAGGTTGAAGTTCAATCTGACTTGAGTTATGAAGAAGAACCGATTCGTATCCTAGCTCGTGAAGTGAAAGTGTTACGAAACAAAAAGGTTCCTTTAGTAAAAGTATTATGGCTCAAGCACGGGATCGAAGAAGCTACGTGGGAAACTGAGAACTCTATGAGAGAGAGATACCCAAATTTATTCATTGGTAAGATTTTCGGGGACGAAAAATTCTTTATGTGGGGGAGAGTTGTAACAACCCTAAAGTGACCCTAGTCGGAAAGCGGTTTCGGGACCGCTAAACCGAGTCACTGAATTATTTGAATATAATATTTACGATCTAAAATATGTGAATTTTGAATGAGTGAAAGTTTTAAGTTTCGATTTAGTCAATTGAATGTGAATTTAGTTAATAGGACTTATGAGTGACACTTTTGAAATATGATAGGTTAATCTAAAAGGACCTATTAGTTCAAGTTATAAAAGACAAGGATTTGCATGTCAAATTTCCACTATTGAGAGTAGTGGCCGGCCATGATGGAACTAAATACATATAATATGTGTTAATTAATAGCTAGTGGCTTAATATTTTATATCAAAAAAAAAAAAAAAAGAAGAAAAGTAATTAAAAATAAGGAATTGGATGGTGAAGAAAACAAAGTAACATTTGTTCTTCTTAGCCGAATTAGAAAGAAAGGGAGAAGAGAAGGTTTCGGTCACTTTAAGCTTAAGGGAGGTTAGTAAATTGTGTTAGATTTTTTAATTTCAAGCTTGTTTTTAATTAGTTAGCTAATTTCTTACATAACCCATGTTAAAATTTTGAAATCTTGGTGATGTTTGAGCATTCGGTTATAGTTATAAAATGATGAGATTAGGCTATGGTTTTATGTTTTATGATGAATTGTTGAAGAGAAGGGTTTAAGTTAGTCAAATTATAAATCTTAATGCTCATGAGTACAATGGCCAAACATAGATTTGTCTAAGGAATGGAACAAAGGCCGTGTGAGTGAATGGAATGGAATGAATCACCAATAGCCAGCCCACCATGCATAAAATTCGTTCATGCATGAACTCTCATAATCCATGTACCTGGCCGTGCATGAATCTCATTTAATGTACTCAATACATTCGGTTGAACCTACAAGAAACATGAACACATTAAATCCCAATGTATATTCAGCTGAACATGTTAAGAGCATGAACTAGAGATCATAAATATCATGTTCAGCTAAACTTAAACACATTAATTAAAGACTAGCTAGTAGCATTAAGTTCGGCTAGCTCAAACTAAGTGAAAACATTTAATGAACTTATTTGAGCTAGGATCTTCATTAATGAGCTGTAGCAAACTAATTTGTATAAAACTAAAATTTAGTTTAATTTATTGAAATGAAGAATGAGCTAAAAGTAAGCTCGGTTGAGCTCAAATGAGCTGAAATGAGCTGAATTGAGCTGGATGGAGCTTCAGGAGCTGGAAACGAGCTAGGATCAGCTTGCCAACAATGCATGGGTTCTTTGGATAGTTGCTTCAAGCTGATTTTGTGAGCATTGGGCCTTGTTTCGAACCAAGGTGTTGCACTAGAAGCTAAAACAGCTTGTGGGAAATGCTTAGCATCAGCTCGAGTTATGGGTCCTCTTGGAAGCTCAATTAGATCTTCGTTTGCATTCGAGGATGCCCCGGGCGTGCTCACAACACATATTAATTAATTAAACTAAAAATAACTAAACTCATTTGAAGTTTATTCTAGCAGCTATTTAACTCAAAACAAAAATTAAAATTCAGCTCGTAATAAGTTGCATGGGACGCTTGTTGAGCTGGTCCATGTGTGATCAATAAGTCCGGCCACTTCCTCTCCCCATGCCCAATCAATGTAACTTGCAAGGGCTTTTTGGAACTTCTTAGAACGTGACCAAGTAATAGGTCCCTGGGGCAGCTTTATGGGATCGGCAACTGTAATAGCCCGATTTAGACCATATTCAGAACAGTGGTTTTAGGACCACGAATCCGAGTAAAAAAATATTTTAAATTTTTTTCTATGTTTATTATCTGTGAATTTATATGTGTTAATTTTTCGTATTTTAATTTTAATGTTTGGATACCGATTTACTAAAAAGGTCTTAATCACGTAAAGTGAAAAGTTGATAGTTAAATGTGAGAGTGCTTAATTAAATTTTTCTTTATAATGCAATTAGTCTATAATTAAAATGGATAGACAGTTGTCGTAATAAATAGCTGGTTTTATATTAATTTTAAAATGGTAATTTTATAATATGTTAATAATGTTATAATTATAAAACATAAAATAAAGTTGCATGCATTCATTTTTTTTCTTCAAAAGCTGAAAATACCAAAAGAAAAGAAAAAAGAAAGAGAAAGCCATATTCAGCCATTAGCAAGCTTGGTTCAAGGTGAGTTTTAGCTCAATTTTTGATAATTTTTATGTTTTTGAGATCGTTGCTATGTTACCTATCAAGCCCATGTCTCAATTTTTGAATTTGATGATGATTTTGTATTTTTCCATTGTTGAAAGCTTGTGATTTTTGTTGTTTGATGCTGGAAAATAAAAGATATGTGATAGATTAACATGTTTTGTATTTGAATTTTTGATGATTTTGAGTAATTAGGGCTAATTTCTAAAAATAATAAATTGAGGGACTAAAATGTGAAATAAATGAAATGTGTGGAGTTGTATAAGGAAGATGAATATTCGACCTAAGCATGTTATATTGAAATTTTGCATATTTTGTGTTTTGTGCAATAGGGACTAATTTGTGAAAAGTGTGAAATGTTAGGGGTAAAATGGTAATTTTCCCATTTATGTGTTTTTGGACTAAATTGAGTAAAATTATGTCTGGATGAATTAAATTTGAATATGTTTAGATAAAGAACAAAAGAAATCAGATTTGGATCGGGGGAAAACCAAAATTGTCGATTAGTCGCCCATTTTGATTACTGTTGTCTGAGGTAAGTTTATAGGCAAATAGATGTTGTAAATTTCAATATATGTATATTATAAATGCTGAATTGAATTGTTATAATTGTTTGAAAATGTGCTGAAAAGATATATGTTTGAGAGCAATGGTTACGAGTTCGATTCGATAGAGTTACGACATCCAAAAGCCCTGTATGAGCCTTAGGAATAGATAGAATATATATGTCATGACATAGGATTCCGATATGTGATGTGCGAGTAAGACCATGGCATCGATATATGTGTGCGAGTAAGAGCACGTTTAATACGTTGGCATTGATATGTGATTTTGATATGTGTGTGAGTAAGACCACGTTTAATACGTTGGCATCGATATGTGATTCTAATATATGTGTGCGAGTAAGACCACGTCTAGTACGTTGGCATCAGTATGTGATTACATGTAAGACCACGTCTGGGATGTTGACATTGTATGATATGTGTGATTATCCAAGTATCCTATTCAATTCTGAATGGTACAACGAGCAATGATAAGTTGTGATCGAAAGTGTAAATCGAGCTAAAATGATCAGGTATGAGATAATTGATTACTTATTTGAAAATAAGGTAAGTTAGTTATTTGTTATGTGATGCAAATAATTCATGATGCTAATGTAAATATACTTATATTTATAGAGTATATTCAGCTACATGTTATGTTTAAGTATGTGATATTAAAATTTGATTCAAAAGTATATGCTTATGAGTGAATATATATATTCGGTTATATAATGGTATTATGGTTTTGAATTGAATGTTACTTTGATAATAGTTATATGTATATTCGGCCAAGGTAAAATTTATATATGAAAGTATATGTTGTAAATGACATTGTAAGCTTGAAATTAAAAGTGATTATGATAGCATAAATTGGTTTGATTAAATTGACTAGATATTGTCATTGAGTTATTTATTTGCTTATAACTTACTAAGCTACAATAGCTTACTGTATGTATATGTTTGCCTCTATTTTTTAGATTTTGGAGTCAAGTTACAAGCTCGGGGATCGTCAGCGAAGTTTATCACACTATCGATTGTTTCGATATTTTTATAAAGTTGAACTTAAATCTATGGCATGTATAGGCTAGCTTATGTTTATATTTGATTTTGGGTTATGTAAATATGAGCCATGAGAAAATGCTTATTATTTGTTAAGTTTGTATTTTATGTCTTGATCAAATTATGGTTATGTTTGGTTGTGGTTTTGGTGATTTAGCTATGTTTTATACATAGATAATTATATGTGAACTTGGTTGATATGCATGAGACACAGCCATTCTTGAATTGCCTTAATCTTCTCTTGATCCACCTCAAGGCCACCCGCACTCACAACGAACCCTAAGAAAACAACTTTATCAGTACAAAAAGAGCATTTCTTAAGGTTAGCATAAAGCACTTCCTTTCGTAAAACCTCCAAAATAGCACGAAAATGTTCAATATAATCAGCCAAAGGTTTACTATTTATCAAAATATCATCGAAGTATACTACACAAAACCTACCAATGAAAGAACGCAATATATGATTCATCAAGTGCATAAATGTGCTCGGGGCATTTGTGAGGCAGAATGGCATCATTAGCCATTCATAAAAACCGTATTTTGTTTTGAACGTCGTCTTCCACTCATCCCCCTCTCACATACGTATTTGATGATATTTGCTCTTCAAGTCTATCTTGGAGAAGAGTTTGGCACCACTAAGTTCATCTAACATGTCATCGAGCCTAGGTATAGGGTGCCCATACTTGACTGTGATTTTATTAATGGCTCGGCAATCCATAGACATTCTCCACGAACCATCCTTTTTGGGCACTAACAGAATGGGCACCGCACATGGGCTTAGACTCTCTCATATATATCCCTTCTCTATTAAATCAGCTGCTTGACGTTGCAACTCCTTAGTCTCCTCGGGGTTTCTCCGATAGGCTGGACGATTCAGAATCGTAGCTCCAAGCACAAAATCTATTTGGTGTTCTATGCCTCAAAGGGGAGGTAATCTGCTCAGCACTTCCTCCAGAAATACATCCTCGAATTCCTAAAACAAAGAAACAACAGAAGAAGGCAAAGTTTTGTCAAGATCGTTAGATTCAAAAAGACATTATTTGTACTTACATAAGTACAAAAATGGGCTAGTGCATCAACAATAACTTCTTCACTTCTCTTTTTCTTGCAAAAACACTCATTTTACCACTCTCATTTTCTTTTTGCTTTTCTTTTTCAACTTGTGTTTTTGCCTCACTTTTCTCACTCTTTCCTTTCTTTTTCTCGAATTTCTTTGCTTTTTCTTTTTCAGTCTTTTTTTCTTGTTCTTTTTCTCTTGCTTTTTCTACAGACTTTTTGAATTTGATTTGATCTTAGTACATTTGTTTCGGGGTGAGAGGTGCTAGGGTTACATTTTTGCCTAAGTGTTTGAATGTGTAATGGTTTGTATATCTATCGTGGATTACACGTCTATCGAACTGCCATGGACGCCCCAAAAGGATATGTCTCGCATGCATTGGCACCACATTACACACCACTTCGTCTTGATACTTCCCGATGGAAAATGCTACAATGGCTTGTTTTGTCACTTTGAGCTCGCCTCCATCATTTAACCATTGTAACTTGTATGGATTCAGATGCTTGGTTGTGGCTAAACCAAGCTTTTCCACTAGCATGCTACTTGCGACGTTGGTACAACTCCCTCCTTCGATGATCATGCTACACACCTTGCCTTGGATGTAGCATCGAGTGTGGAAAATATTCTCCCTTTGTTACTTGGTTTCAACATTTTGGACGCTGAGACTTCTTTTCACCACAAGGATTTCTCCTTCAACTGGGTACTCCAAATCTTCTTCTTCATCAGTGGGAATTTCGAGCTCATTTTTGTTTTCCTCCTCGGATTGGATCTCGCCATTGGTCCTTACCACAATAACTCGTCGGTTGGGACATTGGCTGGCTATGTGTCCCTGTCCTTGACACTTGAAACATTTGATATCTCTTGTATGATTTGGAATAGGTTTGTTTTTGTTCTTACTCGTCTCACCAATGGCTTGATTGGACTTGGCCAATACAATAGGCTCATTGGTTCGAATGAGGGGTTTATTGGCTCATTGGCTCTATTTAGTGGTTGAGGGATTAGAGTAGGATTGACTAAATCCCTTCCGCTTTAGTTACTTTTCGACTTTGATGGCCATGTGAACCATGTCCATCACTTCGACATAATGTTGTAACTCCACTATGTTAGCGATGTCACAGTTTAAACCCGTAAGAAATTTGGCCATTTTTGCCTCACAATCCTCCTCGATATCAGCGTAGATCATTGCTATTTCCATCTATTTGTAGTAATCTTTGACACTTCTAATACCTTGGGTAAGGCTTTGCAAGATTGATAAAAATCTCGGTGGTAGTAGGAAGGAATGAATCGCTTCCTCATGATGGCCTTCATTTCGGCCCAAGTTGAAATGGGTCTTTCACCGTTCCTTCTTTGGCTTGTCACGAGTTGATCCCACCACACTATGGCATAGTCTGAAAACTCGATGGCATCAAGCTTTACTTTCTTGCTCTCTGAGTAATTATGATACTCGAAGACAAGTTCTATCTTTTTCTCCCATTCCAAGTATGCCTCGAGATTGTTTTTCCCTTGGAATGGGGGAATGGCCATCTCGATGTTCTTAAGGTTGTCATCCACTCGATCTCGTTCTCTAAGGCCTTGATTTCGATGGCCTTGTCGCCTTTTGCTTTGAGTAGATGTTTGGTCATCTCCGCTTCACTTAGATCGTAGAGGTCATCTTCATTGACTCTCGCACATCCTCGCTCATTTCTCAGACTTTGTGGAGCTCTTTCTTACTAGCCTCATTCTTCAAAATGGTCCAAGTGCTCTTGATACGATCACGCCCGGGAACGCCCTTGGTTTAGCTCACCTTAGCTCAAAATAGTTCATTTGAGCTTAGTTCAATTTGAGCTCAATTTAGTTCCTTTCCAGCTCAATAAGCTTGTTTGGCTAATTTGAGTATATTTTTAGTTTATTTCATTTTAAGTTGCTGGGATAAAATTTAGTGAGTTAGTTAATTTAGTTAAGTTCAGCTCAAATAATGATTAGATGTCTTAATGTACTCAATTCTGGACATAATAATTAAGTTTAAATATGTCTTGTTTAGTGCATAATTTTAATGTGTTATGTTTTGAACAAATTTAATAGCTGCTACTATTTAATTTGTCCAGACCAATTACATGTTTTAATTATGTCTTAGTTTGAGTTTCTTTTTAATGTGTCTTGAGCAGCCGATTTTTATGATGTCCTAAGGTGAATTAATGTTGCTATTTAATTGGTGCAGGTACACACTACATGGGTGGCATTAAAGGAGTTTTAAAGCTGGAATTAAAACCAGCAGCTCATTTCTCTTCCCCAAAGTGGTTGTTCGTGTAATGCAAGAGACAAAGGAGTGTTTACACTAGCTGATTTAATTTGTTCACATAAGCTGGACATTTCTTTCAGATTAAAATGTCTATTCGGCTGTAACATTCACATACACAGGCCACTTAAATTCGTCCTTTCACACTTGGGGGCTATTAGAGTTCAAGTGTTCACACCATTTGGGCTGTTCGTGCTCCAAAAACTTCCATTAATATGCTGTTGCACGTTCAGTTTCTCAAGGAAGGATTAAAGGAGCTCATTTAAGCATTATGGACATTCCAAGAAGGCTAGTCAGCTTCCAACTCTTCCCAAATACATTCAGCTTAATTTCCTTCATCTAGAAGTTGTCTAATGGCTGAACAAAGACATAGAATTCGTATGGTTTTATTCTAGAGTTTTCCAGCTCATTTAAAGTTGAATTACTTAGCCATTAAGCTCAAAATGTGCCTATTCAGCTAACCTAGGTTTCTAGCTATAAATACTTGTTGTTCATTTGAAAAGAACTTTTGACATTTTGATTAATGAAACATTATTTTTGTGAGATTTACTTCCTCTCATATCTTGTACAAGTTTCAAAGATTTATCTAGTTGTGCTAGTGGCGTCTATCGAGCTTGTTTTAGAACTTATCACCGTATTGGTGTGGCATTCTCCTTTCCAGCTGTTCCATCCATCACCTTAAACAATATAGGAACCGGGGTGACACTCCTTAGTGTTGAATCGCTCTTGAAGTTTAAGTTGTTTTTCCATCTCCAAATTCTTTCTTTATTTACTAGTTATCCCAAACCGAGCCATCCCCATATCACCTATCTTTGTTTCTCCCTAGCCAAACCTACCATCATAAAATTAGCCCATTTTTAACCCCATTTTGTTACCATTAAGCCTACTAAGCCAATTCCAACAACTTGTCCATTCTTGACAATGACTCTTCTCGAAGATGATTGGGCAACCTTTGTGAACTCGACTCAATCACCCGAGCCAGATCACATCAGCTCTTGGATGGGTTCGAGCTTTTGATCAATCATGCACTCCATTTCAAGCATGAGAGCTTGGAGCATTAAGTTAAGCACTCCTCCACCAGTAACATTTCGCTAACCCCCACTATCTATTGGATTCCTTTCTAGACTCCTTGACATGGATTTTAAACCCACAGCAAATCTCACACTTCTCTCAAAAAGAAATTTCACTCACTTTGGCTTTTTCTTGCACTCTATTAATCTCACCTCACTCTTGCCTTTTTCCTTTCAACTTGCCTCTCTAAGTTCTCAATGGACTACTTAGACTTAGCAACAGTCAGTGTGGAGTCAGTTTGCAAAAGTGATGATCGAGTTTAGGTAGGAAGAGATGTTAGGGCAAGGGTAGGCTAGAAAATAAAAAATGAAGGAGTTCTCAAGTGTGGTTGAAGGGTATTGTGGAAGAAAAGATGATTTCGGGCAGACAACTTTGTACAATTAACTTCACTTTTTTTTTTATTTTTTCGTAACTTTTTTTCTACTTCTGAATTTTTTTGTACTTCAAATATATATTCCTTCTTTTTTTTACGATTTTTTTCTTTTTCAGTAAAATACAATCCTGGGATTCTAAAAACGTCAATACTT
The DNA here is from genome assembly GCA_025698475.1 of Gossypium anomalum. Classification (NCBI taxonomy): domain Eukaryota; kingdom Viridiplantae; phylum Streptophyta; class Magnoliopsida; order Malvales; family Malvaceae; genus Gossypium; species Gossypium anomalum. Next base: position 45,118,461 of record CM046968.1, on the reverse strand, counting down.
ACTTCAATTTCACTAGCTCTGATACCAAATGATACGAACTCAGTTGTTGTTTCTTTGAGTCATATTAGTTTGCCCGATCGAGAAATTGAGTAAGGCTTGGTTCGTTTCAAAGAAGGTTGGAAGAAAATAGAAAATGGGCTTAAACAAAGGCTCAAAGGTGGTTTGGATGAAAGATGGATGACGTTCGGCTAAGGGCTAAGATAAAACCAACAATATAGGAAATTGTTGACCCGTGTCTTAAACAGCTTTCAGGTGAATTTTGGTTTTAAGGAATTATCAGAATCCTTGACCCGCTATCTAGCAAGATAGGAACCAAAGGAATGTTCAAACGTCACACTTAGAAGTGATGTGTTTGGGTTAATCAAGGAAGGAATGACGCCACAAGACTAAGCTTGATAAGTCAGTTTAGTCCTAGAGAGAACAAGGAGAGTTGAATTCTCACAAGAACAAAATAGTTCATAAATTGATCAAAAGTCCCTACAACTAGGTGAAAGCAAAGTATAGGCCTAAGCTAAGCCTAGCCAAATGGTCACAAGCAATCAACTCAATTAAGTTGTTAATGAGCTTCTAGAATACGTACATGTCCTTTAACAAAATCTAGGCCTAGGTGACGCCAATGGTCAGCTCATTTAGTCTTCCAATTCAGCTAAATTAATGAGCTGATGTGTTGAGCTGAAATGTCCAATGAATGAGTAACATCCTTTTGGTTATGGCACCATGATTAGCTCAATTAAGTTGTCTAAACTTAAGACACTTTAATTAGCTGTATGAACTAAGACAACTTAAATACACTTCAGGCAAATTAAATGGTTGTGCTAATTAACACAAATTAATTAACTAAGATATATTAATTACCAAATCTTCTTAGGCATAATTAATAAACTCAAGACATATTAATTACTTAAACTAAAAATAACTACACTCATTTAAAGTTTATTTCAGCAACTATTTAACTCAAAACGAAAATTAAAATTTAGCTTGTAATAAGTTGCATGGGACGATTATTGAGCTAGTCCATGTGTGATCAATAAGTCCGGCCACTTCCTCTCCCCATGCCCGATCAATGTAACTTGCAAGGGCTTCTTAGAACTTCTTAGAATGTGATCGAGTAATAGGTCCTTGGTGTAACAGTCCGGTTTAAACCTTAGTAGAATAGTAGTTTTCGGACCACAAATCTACTCAAAAAATATTTTAATATCATTTTTTGTACTGATTATATGTTAATTGATATGTGTGAAAGTCTCGTATGAAAATTTGAATGTTTGTGTGCTTAATTTTGAAAAAGGACCTAATCGCGTAAAATGTAAAAGTTGCCTGCTACTTGTTAAGAGTGCCTATTTGATTTGGCTTATTATTTGAGAAGTCCTTATGTGGTTATTATGCCATTTATATGGTTAATGGAAATTTATGACCTTGATATTTATGTTTTCATAGTTTTATAACAAAGGGTAAAATGGAAATTTAATTAATATGTTAATTAAAGTGAAACAAAAACATGAAAATTAGCCATTATCATCTATGTTGGCCGAATGTAGCAAAATAAAAAGAAATAAAAAAAAACATAAGCTAGGGTTCGACACTTTGATTTGGTGATTGAGGTATATGTTTTGATTAGTTTTTGATAATTTCTACGTTTTTGTAATCGTTGCTTCATATACTATCAAGCCCATGCCTCAATTTCTAATTTTGTGGATGATTTTGAAATGTGCCATTGATGAAACTATGAGTTTTGTGAAGTTAGTTGTTGATAAATGGAAGATATGTTTTGGGTTAACATGTTTTGTCTTTGGATTTTTGATGAATTTGAGTAAATTGGGCTAAATTGTGAAAATTGTAAATTGAGGGACAAAAATATGAAATAAATGAAATGTGTGGACTAGTATGAGTACTAGGAAAATTCGGCCAAGCATGAGTATATGCAAATTATGTGTATTTTGTGATTTTGTGAATTAGGGACTAAAGCGTCAAAATGTGAAAATGAGAGGGCTAAATGTGAAATGCCCTAAATGAATGTTTATGGATTGATTTGAATTATTTGGTGATAAAAGGGTTAATTTTGAATACATATAAATTAAGAAAAGAGGAATTCAGATTTAGATCGAGGGAAGTTGAAGGTTATAGAGTAGACAATCCGAGTTGACAATTCCAAGTACGAGGTAAGTTCATACGTAAAACATGATGTTACAAGTATAATTTTGATTCTTTGATTATACATAGATTGCATATATATTTGATTATGGTTGAATACGATGATAAATCAACTATATTTGGCACTAAGTTTGCGATTCAAAATAGCTTCGGCTATTGAGGCACTAAGTGTGCGATACCGAGATAGTTTCAGTTAATTGAGATGGCACTAAGTGTGCAGAATCGTTCTAGCTTTGGCTAACCCTTAAAGCATTAAGTGTGTGGATGTTTAAAGCATGAATAATCTTCAGAAAGTCTTAAAATATCCAAACGAGCGGTGAGAATGAAAATGAATAAATACGGGAAGCTTCAGGTATGTACGATACCTATGTGGTAGATGATATTATGTATATGAAGGTCATTGAATTGGTATAAATCTATGAATTGTGTTGGCATAGAATTGATAGTTGAATTGAGAACGAATAAGTACTTATGTGTTAAAGTTTCATATTTTATAAAGTGTTAGTGATATTTGGTACGAGCTTACTAAGCTTTTGAAAGCTTACTTTGTGTGTGTTTGCATTGTTTTATAGATATCGAAGCTACTGTGAGTTCGGGGATTGTCAAGGATCGTCACCACACTATTGAAACTCATTTTGGTACCTTTTGAAAATGTATATAGTAAAGCATGGCATGTATAGGCTAGAAGTACTTTGGTTATGTTTTGCAATGTATATATATATTATGCCATGTGATATGTGATACGATCCGCCTCGGGGTGAGTCAAGTCGTATGCGAGTTTGCCCAATTGTCCACTAAGAAGTATCACTCGGTTTGTTCAAAGGATGTTTTAAGTGAATAATGGCGGAAGCTATGTAAGAAGGGTTCAAAGATGGGTTTATGGGTATGAAGTTTATGTAGGTTTGGTTGTAGAAAAATAATAAAAAATGGAGATAATTATAGTAATTGGATAACAAACAATAGATGTGAAGTGAATTGATGGCTCGATTATGATGAAACGAAAGGATGGAATGGAATGGAATGGAAAATGATCTCAAAAACAAACACGAACCAATATTAGAAAATATTGACACAAATGCTTATAAGTTTTCAAGGTGGTCGGATGGAGAATAGTAGAACCTCGACCCGCTACTTAGCAAAGTAGGAACCTTGGTATAAGGGTGAACGCCACACTATTTGATAGTGATAAGTTGAGGATAAAGAAGAAAGCAGATTAACGCCACTAGTGAGCTAGATAAGCCAACGAGTTCTTCAACGAAATATGAAAGAAAGAAATCTTACAAATTTCATATAAGTTCAATAGTGTTTTAAACTAAGCAAAAAGATCTCTTTTACAAAGGCTGATTTCACCTATTTATAGTGCTAATATAGGCTAGCTGAATGGTCACAAACATTCAACTTAATGTGCCAATTAAAAGCTGAAATTTAACTCAAGTCTTTTCACATTCTTGAGCCAAATAACTCCATCTTGAATTCACTTTAATTCAGCTGAATGAATGACTTTAAGTGCTTGAAAAATGACTCTTGAGTTAGCCCTAGGTCAACTGAATGGACACCATCTTCTTAATTAGCTTCTTAATGATGTTTGAATGCTTGAAATAACCTTTGAAAAGGCAAAAACGGCTGGTAGTGGAAAGGTTGCTGCCAAAATTAATTTGGATGATAAAATGCTCCTTAAACCTCCTTTAAATGATGTATAAACCTTCTTTATAACAGTCCTCTTGCTTTGTAACCGAAGTCTCTTGAAAAGTCACCTTATTGAATGCATAACAGCCTTTAAATGTAATGGATGTGAGCTGAAAAGTCACCTGCAATTAACACATGTAACCGACACATTTATTCAATTATTAAGGTTAAAACAAATTAACAACTAACTTAAATAAATGAAATAACACTTATGCATCATTTATTCCAACAACTAGTTTAATTAAGAGAAGCATTATTAAATGAACTTTAACTCATGCATCAATAAATAATCCTAGGAACTAGATTAATTAAGAGCAATAGTTATTAAATAAAGTTCAACAAAAACACTTATTAATTAAACTAACATGAGTTGAATAAATGCCCAGCAACTCATTTATTAAACTAAGATGCTTAAATGCATGGTTTTAAAATGCAAACTCAATGAACAAATGAGTTACTTAATGCAAGACTTAATTTAATGAAACTGACTTAAACTAACATGTGAGTTACATAATGCATGGCTTTATTAAATGCAGAACACATAATGCATGTCATAATTAAAATATGTAGATCAATAATGCATGACATTAACTAAAGATGCATTTAATTAAACAAGGCATAATTAAAGACTAAGTATTGAGCTGATTCAAGCTCAAATGAGCTGAATTTGAACTAGTCGGAGCTCGTGGAGCTGGAAACGAATTGGGATCAGCTTGCCAGCTATGCAAGGCTCGACTGACGAGACTTGACTGACGGGGTTCACTGGGCGCGCTCGCATCAATATGGCTAACTTATGTTTGAACTTATGGTTGGAAATGTCGTATAAATTATATGGTATGTTTTGAATGACCAAAAGAAATGGTCTATTTGAGAAGTTTTGGTAAGTTTGAGCGTGGGATTGAATGATGTATTGAACATATGTTTGGGAATGGTTTTAGTTTAAATTTTGGTATGAATTGATTGATGAATTGAGATTGGAATTTGTTGATAATGTAAAGTCATGAATAATGTATGTTTTGGTATTAAAATTGGCTGAAATTGGTGTACAAATATGCTTATTTCTTTGCTTGTAGGGTTGACTCAATTGGGGTGGCAAGTTGGCTATTCAAATGGCCTATTTTTGTCCACACGGGCATGTGTCTCAATCGTGTGTGATACACGGTCATGTTATACGGCCATGTGTCCCCTGGGGTACCCTACAAATTAAAGCCAGTATACCCTCTAGTTTTGATACGGCCTAAACACACGGGCATGTCTATTGGTCATGTGTGGCACACGAGCGTGTGGTCGACCGTGTGGCCAAGTCAGTAGCCTCCCTAATTTTCACACGGCCTGGCACACGGGCGTGTCTTGTGGCCTTGTAGACAAGCCAGTATGTATGCCCTATTTTTCCACGGCTTAGACACACGTGTGTGTCTCTAATGCCGTAGAATACTGACTTTGCTTTCTGCAGGCGTGTGACCTTTGAAAAGTTGAAAATTTTCTAAGTTCTAAAATTTTCATATGTTATCGATTTGGTCCTGAATGCATAATTTAGACTTTGTATGCTCAATTTAAATTCATATTGAATATGATTATCTATGTTAATTGAAATGAGATGATGTTTGTTATGTGATTGTTCTGAACTAAGTTATAAGTCCGGTAATGCCTCTTAACCTATTCCAGCGACGGTTACAGGTTAGGGGTGTTACACTTGGGACAGCTCTATGGGATCAATAGCAGCTTCCTTAGCTAGGATTGCATCACTCTCCCTCTACATGACTTGCTAAGGAAAATAGATGGAGAAAAGAAGAAAAAAAATGAAGAAATGTAAAAAGAAAAAAAACAATAGGATGATTGTAATATAGGGAAAAATAGGGACAAATCTACTTTATCCCATGCCTCAATATACCAAACCGTCTTTTCCTATTAATTGGGAGAAGACTTTAATTCAAAAATGGTAAAATCACCATATTAGCCATGCATCTTTCCCTTACTTCACGCAAGCTTCCCAACATCCTTAATTTCTTATAAAAAGGTCCAAAATTCACCCAAATTAATTCCAAAAAAACCAAATCCCAAAATAAATTTATCCATCGCCAACCCATGTCAACACTCAAATGTTGGCTCGAGAATTTGGGGTCGTTACAACTCTTCCCTCCTGAAAAGAAATTTCATCCTCAAAATTTACCTAAATAAAAAGGTGCTAATATTGTAATTTCATGGACTCTTCTAGCTCCCATGTCGCTTCCTTAACCCCGTGAATCCTCCACAGGACCTTCACTAAGGGGATCTTCTTATTCCTAAGTTCTTTAATATTTCGAGCCAAATCTAAATCGGCTCTTCTTCATATGACAAGTCTGGGCTCATCTCAATCTGCTCAAGCGGTAAGATATGGGAAGGATCAGAACGATACCTCCTAAGCATGGACATGTGGAACACATTACGAATACACTCTAACTCTTGTGGCAAGTGATACGAACCCGCCCCACGAATTACTTCGGTCAAGCTTACCAAGCCGAGCATTGCACTATTGGTAAGCTGATCCTAGCTCGTTTCCAGCTCCTCGAGCTTTGTCCAGCTCAATTCAGCTTGTTACCGGTTTAATTTTGGTTTGACGCAAGCTCATTGAGCTTGATTCGAAATTATTTAATTTCATGCATTCTAATTTGCTGAAATAACTAAGTTAGTTTATTTAGTTAGCTTAAAATAATTAGCTCATTTTAATCTGTCAAATCAATACATAAATTAAATAAAGTTTTAATGTGTATTAGTTTAGGACATGAATTTAATATGTCAAGTTTAGGACAAATTAATTACCTGCTGCTATTTATTTGTCTAAGCCGAATTTAATGGTTTTCCTAGCATTAAACGTAAGTTATAAATATGTCCTTGTCTAGGCATGTTATTAATGTGTCGAATTTAATGTGTTTAACATGAATTAATTTGCTTCATAAAATTGGTTTTAGGCACATGAATGAATCAGCATTAAAGAAGCCGAATTCAATGAGTGTTGGAGCTTGGGACGGATTTAATGAGCTACTGGTTTAATGTCTTGACCGAATTTGATTCATGTTGCTACTTTGTCTAGCCGAATTTATGGTGCATGATTGCTGACCGAATTAATGAGATGTTGGGGCAAGCATAGAACGAATTTAAGGAACTATTCAGCATATTCATGGAAAGAAACGAATTTAATGAGTGTTGGAGCATGAACGGCATTGAAGAGGATGTTGGTTGATATTTCCTAAGAGGCCATTCGGCCAAAGCATGCATGAAGCCTCCTTTCTTCAAGGCTGAACGTTCCACTCTCCAAGAAGCTTTTCAAAGCATACATACTTAGTTGTCTACTCATATTCAGGTTTCACATTGTATGTCCATTGGAGTTTCTTCATTCATCCGCCCATTGGTGCTCATTCATTCACATCATTTTCCTTAAGTATGAAGCTGCCTTTTGAAAAACCATTCAGCCAAATTTGGACTTATCCAATTAATGGTTTTTGTTCTAGATTATGCTAGGATATTCATGACCGGATTTTACTTAGTTCTTAAGCATTGCTCTATATCCATTCGGCTACCTACCTTTAGCTTATAAATAGTTGTTATTTTTATTTTGTAAGGGTTGGTTGAACTTTGATGATTGTTTCTTTGTTAATGAAACTATTTGGTGAGATACTTTTCTCCCTAATTTCGTTAAAGACTTGTTGGCTTATCTAGGATGATCACCTTAAAAGCCTATAAGCAATTGGGTCAATACTCTCTAGTATTGGTTCGTGCTTGCTTTTGAGTTCCTTCTTTCCATTCTTTTATTTACTTTAAACCGAACCTTTAATATTCATATTTTAAACCCTATCTTTGAACCCCTTGTATAACTTCCACATTATTTACTTAAAACATCATTTTGAACAAACTGAACGACACTTCTTCGTAGACGATCGAGCATCTCACATACGACTCGACTCGTCTCGAGGCAGATCGTATCATCTGGTATCAGAGTTTGCAAAATGGGGATTACCGATGTTCGCACCATCATCGAGAGTTAAATTTTGAAAAAAAAAATTTATTTTGTATCAAAAGCATTTTATTTAGTATTTTTTTGTAATTGAAAAAAAAAAGAAGGAGAAGTATAAAAAAAAGAAAAAAATCGAAGTTAAAAAAATTTGTATCAAAAGCATTGTATTTAGCATTTTTTTTGTAATTAAAAAAAAAAGAAGGAGAAGTATAAAAAAAAATAAAAAAATCGAAGTTAAAAAAAATCAAAGTTAAAAAAAGAAGAAGAGAGTAGTGAGAAAGTTTATGATCTTGTTGACTGTTTTTTTGGTATTCCCCTTCAGCTACGTTTGATTTTCTACCATTCACTTCCTACCCCATCGCCACACTCAAAATCATTCCAATTCTTCTTTTAGCCTACCCTTAACCCCCTCATCTTTTTCCTAGTTAAACCATTTGCAACCGACCCCTAAGCCTACGATAAGGCCTTGGCAAGTCTGAATATGAAGTTGCGAGAGAAAAGTTTGAGAGGTAAAAGGCACGAGCATGTGAGAATATTCGAGTGAAGAAAAAGCTTGTAAATAGTGAAAACACGAGCATGGGTGAAACCCATCAATTTTCCTTTTCGAGTGAATAGTAAGATTTTGTTGTGAGGAATTTACTTTTGGTTTTGTCTAACAAATTTTCTTTTCAGCAATAACATCATGTCTCACGAAGAATTTACCGAATCTGAATATCAATATTTGGTGTAAGAAATACATAGAATGGTGAAGTCTAAGTTTGACAAATTGCACGAGAGATTAGACCGTGTGGAGAAAAGAGACCAACGGGAACGAATGTCATCAAGTCGAAAAGCGAATTCGAGAACATCACAGAAATACACATCCAATGACTACTCGAGAAGAGATTACTATCGAGATTCTTTTTCATCAAGGAATTCAAGACGAAGAGAAGCCGATTTTAATTTTGAATCCTTCTAAGAAGACATGCGAGATGAAAGATACACCTCTTCAAGAACTCCAAAGAAAACATCCACAGAGAGATCTTCACGAAGGATTGTTCGTGAATCATATGTAAATGATTATTCTCCTAAATCTTTTGTAACCTCTTGTAAAAAGAAAATGAGAAAAGAAAAAGATGAAAAGCAAAAGGAGATCAAAAGACAAGAGAGACAAGAAAAGATTATGAGAAAAGCAAAAGGAGATCAAAAGACAAGAGAGACAAGAAAAGATTATGAGAGAAAATGAGAGGATCTTGAATGAAATCGAGAAAAGAAACAAAGACATGAAAGAAAAAGAGGAAGAGAGGAAACAAAATGAGATTGAAAAAGAGAATGAAAAAGAAAAAGAGTTTGATCAAAAGAAAAGAGTGGAAAAAGAAACTGAGGAAAAAGAGATGAATGTTTCAAAAGAAAAAGTTTGAGTGGAAAAGATGTTAGTGAGCAAGCAAGGATTGTTTCCACTAACCCACTTGTTAGTTCTTCTTATAATATCTTTTCCCAGGTTTTTGAAAATTCGAGTGATCAATTCCAACTTCAATACCTTCCCAACGAGTGGCGATTTCGGTTGTACAAGAAAGGTAAGAATGAGAATGACAACTGCCTACTTGTGTCTGAAGGTAGGCAAGGTAAGGACTCTATGATTATCGAGTCACGACCATTTGATTTAAAAACTGCTAATAAAGGTTTTGATGACTTAATTTCTAAAAGGTCACCATATTTTGACTTGGTTAGTCGTTGTCCACCTATTGATGTTAATGACCTTGTTTCAAAAAGTGCCATAAAAGTTTTATCTTATGATACGATCTGCCTCGGGGTGAGTCAAGTCGTATGCGAGTTTGCCTGATCATCTATGAGGAAGTATCATTCAATTTGTTCAAAGGATATTTTAAGTGAATAATGGCGGAAGCTATGTAAAAAAAGGTTCAAAAATGGGTTTATGGATATGAAGTTTATGCAGGTTCAGTTATAGAAAAATAATAAAAGATGGAGATAAATATAGTAATTGGATAACAAATAACGGATGTGAAATGAATTGATGGTTCGATTATGATAAAATGAAAAGATGGAATAGAATGGAATGAAAATGATCTCAAAAACAAACACGAACCAATATTAGAAAATATTGACCCAAATGCTTATAAGTTTTCAAGGTGGTCAGATGGAGAATAGGAGAACCTCGACCCGCTACTTAGCAAAGTAGGAACCTTGGTATAAGGATGAACGCCACACTATTTGATAGTGATAAGTTCAGGATAAAGAAGAAGGCAGGTTGATGCCACTAGTGACCTAGATAAGCCAACGAGTTCTTCAATGAAATATGAAAGAAAAAAATCTCACAAATTTCATATAAGTTCAATAGTGTTTTAAACTAAGCAAAAAGATCTTTTTACAATGGCTGATTTCACCTATTTATAGTGCTAAAATAGGCTAGCTGAATTGATACGAACTCGCCTTGGGATGATTTGAGTCGTAATAGTTGCCCGATCAATAAATTGGGTAAGTTTGAATGGTTTGCAAATTGGGAATGAAAACAAGGAAGATAGGTTCAAATGGTTAGTTTCGCAATGGATGTGGAAGCAAGTTGATGGTTTGATTTCAAGAAGACTGAAAGAGAGATGGATAAATGGTTATCAAAGGGATCAAACAAGGTTAAAGAAAATTTGATGATAGGTGAATGAAAATCGGCTAAGGCCAAGATTAAACCAACGTTATAGGAAAAGTTGACCCGAATCTTAAAGTAGGCACTTAGGTCGACAAAAGAATCTTGACCCGCTAACTATAAAGAGTTAGGAACCAAAGATATGTTTTGAACGCCACACCGAAGGTGATAAGTTTGGAATAAAACAAAGGAAATATAGACGCCACGAGACGAAATCCCGATAAGTCAGATCAGTCCTAAAGTGAATAAAGAGAATGGAATTCTCACTAGAACAATTAAGTTCATATAATTAACAAAGTCTAAAATTGTCTCCCTTTTTACAAATGAAATTTAACAAATATTTATAGCCTAAAACATGGTCAGCCAAATGGTCTCAAAACTAGCTGAATAGTCACTTAATTCAGCCTTTAAATGAGCTGAAATTTCCAGAAAAATTCAAGAAAAATCCAAGAAACTTCCCCAGCCTTGAGAACGTCTTTGGATAGCTTCTAAGGTGTCTACATGCAACTGGATTCATTTAAAATAAAGGTGAGCTGATCAGCCACCTAGAAAGCCGAATGGTCACCTTGTAATTCAACTAGAAGAGTTGAAAATTTCTTAGAAATTTCCTCTTCAGCTGGAAAATTAAATGGGCTGAAAATTCTTGTAATATTCGGCCAAGGAGAGTGCATGATATTAAATATATTGCTTTGACCAGCTGGATAGGCTTGGGCAGCTTAAATGCTCCTTGAGGATGCCAATGGTCAATAGATATAGAAGCTGAATGTAAGCAGCTGAATGGGTTTAATTATAATCAGCCATGGCCCTTGTTATTCCCGAAAAAAGCACCTAGAGAAACTTAAACAGCAGTTGGCCTTTTAATTCAGCTTGGAATATTCAATATTCAGCCATCTTTTGACCGAATGGCCATTTGGGAACACCAACCAGCAACCTTCAATCATTAACCACGTTTCATGCTCCTAGGCTGTTCATGCACCAGTATCTTTAATGTAGAAAATAGCTGCACATTTAGACCAAAATTAATCAGCTTTGAACATATTAAATTGGCAGCAAATTTAAATCGCATTCGGCTGGACAAGAAATAAATGTGTCCTAAACTAAGACAAGTTAAATGGCTGTACTAAAAAAAATTAAAACATGTTCCAATTCAGACATATTAATTTCGGCTGGAACATATTAAAAAAACCAATTATTAAGCTAACATAATTATGAGCTGAGCAAATTAACTAATTTAACTATCACATTTAAACATAATAAAAAAATGTCCAGATTTTAATTTATTAAAAATAACACAACCAAATTATTGAGCTGAATTTTAATTTAATTTAACTAGACTCAATTAATTTATTCCAGCAACTAATAAAATGCTTAAATTAAAATAAACTAGAAAAATGAGCAAACGAGCTCATCGAGCTATAATCGGGCTGAATTGAGGTCGTTGAAATTTAAGATCATGCTTCATTTTGAACTTGGGCCCCTCGAACTTAGGCCATGCTTGATATTTTTGAATTGTGTCAAACCATGATACGTCGGGTATCATGAATGGTCACAAACATTCAACTTAATGTGCCAATTAAAAGCTGAAATTTAACTCAAGTCTTTTCACATTCTTGAGCCAAATAACTCCATCCTTGAATTCACTTTAATTCAGCTGAATGAATGACTTTAAGTGCTTGAAAAATGACTCTTGAGTTAGCCCTAGGTCAGCTGAATGGACACCATCTTCTTAATCAGCTTCTTAATGATGTTTGAATGCTTGAAATAACCTTTGGAAAGGCAAAAACGGCTAGTAGTGGAAAGGTTGCTGCCAAAATCAATTTGGATGATAAAATGCTCCAGTATAAACCTTCTTTATAACAGCCCTCTTGCTTTGTAACCGAAATCTCTTGAAAAGTCACCTTATTGAATGCATAATAGCCTTTAAATGTAATGGATGTGAGCTAAAAAGTCACCTACAATTAACACATGTAACCGACACATTTATTCAATTATTAAGGTTAAAACAAATTAACAACTAACTTAAATAAATGAACTAACACTTATGCATCATTTATTCCAGCAACTAGTTTAATTAAGAGAAGCATTATTAAATGAACTTTAACTCATGCATCAATAAATAATCCTAGGAACTAGATTAATTAAGAGCAATAATTATTAAATAAAGTTCAACAAAAACATTTATTAATTAAACTAAGATGAGTTGAATAAATGCCCAGCAACTCATTTATTAAACTAAGATGCTTAAATGCATGGTTTTAAAATGCAAACTAAATGAACAAATGAGTTACTTAATGCAAGACTTAATTTAATGAAACTGACTTAAACTAACATGGGAGTTACATAATGCATGGCTTTATTAAATGCAGAACACATAATGCATGTCATAATTAAAATATGTAGATCAATAATGCATGACATTAACTAAAGATGCATTTAATTAAACAAGGCATAATTAAAGATTAAAGTATTGAGGTGATTCGAGCTCAAATGAGCTGAATTTGAACTGGTCGGAGCTCGTGGAGCTGGAAACGAATTGGGATTAGCTTGCCAGCTATGCAAGGCTCGACTGAGGAGACTTGACTGACAGGGTTCACTGGGACGCTCGCATCATCTTATGACATGTTTAACCCTTCTGTTAGGTTGGTTTCACCTAAGCGAATTGTGGAGGTGATACGCTCTGCCTCAGGGTGAGTCGAGTCGTATGAAAAAATGCCCGATCGTCTACGAGAAGCAATTGACAATTTAGTTTAGTGAAATTGGTACGGAATGAAGTTGTTTGACAAATTAGTAGTTGGTTTAAGGATATGGTATAAAAAAGGGTAAGATGTGAAAGAAGGAATTTATTTTAGTTCGAAATGATAAGAAAAAAAATGGATTGAACCAAAAGTGCAAACAAGAAACAATGCTGATTTGGTAATGACCCGTTGCTTATAAGCCCTTTAGTTCAGTTTAAGAGTGGTTAAGGTGACCTCTACCCACTATCTAGCAAGATAGGAACCTCGGTATGTTTGAACGCCACACTATGTGATACGAGCTCTCCTCGACTTGAATTGAGTCGTATATAGATTGCCCGATCGTCTACGAGAAGGTGTTGATAAGGATGGAATGGAGAAGTTATTTCAGATTTGAAAGAGACTTAGATGTCAAAGTTTAGGTTCGAGAATGGTGAATAAGTTTATGTTTAAGAAAGAAAGAAGTTAGGATAGTTGGTAGGTTGTTTATGGTTCGGTAAAGAAACGAAATTCGGTTGAATTGGAATATTTGGGAAATGGACGAATATGGTAAGATTGGTCCTAAGAACAAGTTGAACCGATATTAGTAAATATGGACCCGAGACTTATTAGTTCTTAAGATGGAATGGTTGATAACAAAATGGACCTCGACCCACTATCTAGGCAAATAGGAACCTCGGTATAAAGTGTTTTGAACGCGACACTAAAACTAGTGATAAGTTCTGTTTCATGAAAGAATTAGGTTGACGCCACTACTAGGTAGATAAGCCAAAAAAAATCTTAAACGAGACTTAGAGAAGAAAATTCTCACAAGAACAAAAGTTCAGTTACAAATTTGGCAAAAGTCCCTTCACAAAGAAATAGATAAACTATTTATAGCCTAAAACATGGGGTAACCGAATGGACTATTAGGGAGGCTGAATGGACATGTTTAATTCAGCTCAAATGAGCTGAGGCTTCTTGGAAAGATCCTAGCTACGTCCTTGAAGTTTCCAGCTGCTTTGGGGACGCCAATCATCAAGCAATTAAGCTCCTTATTTCATCTAATTAATTGAGCTGAGTACTTATGCTGAAAGTATTCAATGGTTGAACCAATTTAACAATAATGTTCAGCTTTTAATCTTTATTGGGTAGCCGAAAGTTCATCAGCAAAGTTAATGTCTTTGAGGCACATGAAAAGTCCCATTGGTGTGAAAACTTAGCTTCCTTATGTGAAAACGTTGTGTGAACAGCATCTTGGCTGTTGAAATACACGAGCAAACTTTTGGGGAAGAGTAAGCAACTGCTGGAATTAAATTCACTTGGAAAATTGAATGTTTAGCCACCTTTTGGCCGAATGGCCACTTGGGAAACACAACCAGTAGCCTTCTAGCATTAATCACGTTCTCATGCTCCTAGGCTGTTCATGGAAAGTGCACCTTGTATTAAAGTCAGCCATTCATGCTAGACAACTCCTTTAATGCTGTTCTTTGCACCAACAGCTCTTTAATGTTGTTCCATGCACCAGCAACTCAATTAATGTGCCGTCCATGCCTTGTACACTAATTAATTTGGCTGTAGCAAGAAGCACATTAAATTCGGCATGCTTGCTTCTTTAATGTCAAAAATAGCTGCACATTTAAACCAAAATTAATCAGCTTTGAACATATTAAATTGGCAGCAAATTATTAAAACCACATTTGACTAGATAAGAATTAAATGTGTCCTAAAATTGACAAATTAAATTCGGTTGACTCCAAGACACATTTAAAACATGGCTAGGCTAAGAAACACTCACTAAAACATATTTAAGCTAATTAAATGACCAGATTCTAAACACATTAAAAGCTGTAGAAAAAAAAAACAAATTAACACATGTATTAGATTTAACAAACTTAACTAAAATTATTAAATATCAAATTTGAACTTATCTATGAGCTGAAAAACTAATTAACTAAAATAAGTTTATTCTAGCAACATAAACGCAAGAATTAAAATAAACTCAAAATGAACAAACGAGCTCATTGAGCTATAATTCGAGTTGAATTGAGCTCGTTGAAATTAAGATTAGGTTTCATTTTGAACTTGGGCCCCTCAAACTTAGGCCATGCTCGATGTTGTCGAATTGTGTCAAACCATGATATGATGGGGTTCGTATCACTACGAGTAGTGATAAGTTCGGTTTTCAACAAAGAAAATGGATGACACAACTAGAACACGAGGTAGCCAACAAATCTTTGAACGAAAATAGAGAAAAGTTTGCCTTACAAATTTGGCAGTATAACATTAACAAAAATATCCCAAACTGTTTTTCTCAAAAGGATGGTTACATGAATTTATAGTGTCAAAAGGAAGGCTAGCTGAATAGTCACTTTTAATGAAGCTAATAATGAGCTCTAATGAGCTGAAAAATTTAGTTTTAATGCTTGATCATTTAAAAGGTCATAACAGCCCTTTTAATTCCCGTTTGGACAGCCTAATGGTCATCAACCTAGAATGAGTATCTTTTGGCACATGAATTGTCCTCCTTGTGTAAATGCTGAATTTAAACAACCAAAAGTGTAAATGAACATCCTCCATTATGAAGAAAACGTTTGGAAGCTTATTAGTGTAATATCCCGAATAAGGACCTAATCGGAATAGTGGTTTTGTGACCACAAATATAAGATAGAAATAATTATTTTATGATTATTTTGAGGTCTATGACATGATTGCATGATTGTGTGAAAATTTCGTGAAGAAATTTTATGCATAAAGTGCTTAAATTGAAATTAGGGACTAAATCGAATAATTTGCAAAACTTGCATTCTAGAAGTTTTTAGTATGAAATTGCTTTGGAATATTAATGAGGAGGTCTTAAATAGAAATTTGACCAATTTCTAAGTCTATGGACAAAAATTGGACATGGATGGAATTTTTGGAAAGTTTAGTAGTAAGGGCATTTTAGTCATTTGGTAATTAAAAGAAATAAAAAGGGAAAATAAAGCCAAAATTGACTCATCTTTTTCATGGAGGCCGAAATTAGCATGGGAAAAGCCATGGCTAGGGTTTTCAAGCTTTCCAAGCTCAATAGTAAGTCTGTTCTAACCCCGTTTTTCAAGTTCTTTACGTTTTTAGAATCTCGATAACTTGATTAAGCTTATGCTAGCAATAATTCAAGCTAGGGTTCATATTTGGAAAAATACCCATAGGTGAAATGTGTTTATTTTGATGTTTTATGGTAAAATATGAAGGCTGAAATTATGTTAATCAACTTTTGCTAAGCGGTTTTAAGCAAAAATGAGTAAAACAGCTTAATCGGTAAAAGTTGTTATTGTTCATAACTATGTGTTAGAGTGAGAATTTGATGTTGCCATAGAAGGGAAAAATAATCAGCATGTCATAAAAGTTAATAATAAGGGATGAAGTTTAATTTCTGAACCTTGGGGCAAAGGTGCAAATATGCAAAAGTTTAGGGGTCAAAATGAAAATTTGTAAAAATATGATTTTTGGAGCCGTATGAATACTGTGACTAATTATTAGGCTAAATGTGATATTATAGATGAAGGAAATCGAGATTTGGGCTTAAATCGAGAAAATACAAGGTTATGGACTAAAATAGTAAATTGCCGTTTCTGGATCGAGGTAACTTGGTATGATAATAATACTGCAATAATGTTGTAATTTATATTTGAAAGTTAAATTTAGTGAATTAATTAAATTATGTTAAATTAAATGTTATGGTGCTAAGTTTATGAATTGATTTAAAAATATGTCTATGGTACATGAAGTGCATTGAATTATCATACATAAATGTGATTTCTATGATTATGGATATTATGAGCAATTGTAAGTTCATATGATTTTTAATAATGCAATGTGTAATTTAATGTTATTGCCTTAATATTAAATGAGATGTAAGTAATATATCAATTTTACTTGTATTATGATATTTTATAATAATATTGGAAATATGTTTGTTGATAATTACTTGATTGGTGAAATTGTTTGAAAAGAGAGAAATCCCGGTTGAACCTTGGAAAGATTGGATGAATCTGAGATGGTATGTAGCTAGGTCACATGTATGGTCTTTGAGTGCACATGTGTACAAGAGAGCTACGAGATATTATGATGTAGCTAGGTCGCATGGGTGATACTATGTGTACACCATGTAGACAAGAGAGCTACGGGATAAATGTAGCTAGGTCGCATGCGTGGTTCAGTGAAGGACACCATGTAGACAAGAGAGCTACGAGATAAATGGCGGCTAGGTCACATGGGTGATACTAAGTGTTCACCATGTGTACAAGAGAGCCGAACTTAATGATGGGTGGAGCTATGTTTTGAAACCACCAAGTATCGAGGATTGATCCGAAGTGTTCAACGGGAGACTTACTATGTACTGCTTTGTGAGTTTTGTGATGAATAAGTGCAGGAATTTGCTTATGTGAATGATGTGTTCATTAAGTGACCGGGATGTGGTAAGGTTATAAACAAGTAAGTTATACATGAGGATGATTTTATGGTGACCTTGTAATCATGGGCCTATACTTGTGATGTATGAAATGTGATGAAAATGATTTGTGATATGTATGTTAAAATGAGGTTAATACAAAGAAAGTGTGAAAGAGTGAATTAGCAATAAATTTGTTTTGGACAGAAGCAGTGACGTGACTTTGAAAGTTCACTAAAAATTGTGGAAGTTGAATAAAAATGCAATTGATATATGAAAATAAAGCTTAATGAGTCTATTTTCACATAAAAGAAACAGGGGAGAATTATATATTGTGTGATATTTGAATTCTTGTGAAATAGGGTCTGAATGAATTCGAGATCCCCTATTCTGACTTTAGAATTATATATTCTGACTTTATTGAGTATATTTTTAAGGGAAACAAACGGCATGGTTGTTGGGATTCTGTACAGGGAGAAATTTGGTTCGTAGTGCACAGAGGTCAGAGTAGTTGTACTCTGAAACAGGGGAGACTTTAACTAATAAACTGTGCTAATTGGCTAAACCAAAAATTTTGGAAATTTTATGGAAGAAAGATATATGAATCTAGTTTCAAGGAAAATTAACGAAACTAAATTTTGAGTTTTTTAGCTTCAAATATGAATGATTTAGTAACTGTAACTCGATAACAAAGCTTAACCTGAATATGTGTAATTGTACAATTATAGTGTTTTATCTTGAAAAGTATGGTAGTAATTGCTTATTATTTTCATATAAACTTACTAAGCGTAAAGCTTACCCATCCTCTCCATTTCTTTAGTATTGGCAGGTCGGCTCGGGGTTAGAGATCGTCGGAGGTAAAATCACACTATCAAACTATCATTTTTGGGAGAATTAATTCAAATTTAGAAATATTAAGTGAGTGGTATATATAGGAAGTTGGTTTGTGATATGTATTTTTATTATGATTTTGACCATACGTATCAGTCTGCATTGAGTTATCGTATATGATTATGAGATGTGGTCCTTATCCATTATGGTTTATAAGTTTAATTAATCCTGCTATGTCCTATGTTTTGATGTAATGATATAGTTAACTTTGTTTGTTATGCATATGTTCGAAAAGTTTTGAATTAAATGAAATTTTATGGCCCGATTTTCGTCTACGTGTATTGTTAAGTCTGGTAATACCTCGTACTCTGTTTCGGCCTTAAATGCGGGTAAGGGGTGTTACATTTAGTGGTATTAGAGCTAGGTTTAGTCGGTTCTTGGACTAACCTAGCAGGTGTAAAAGTCCAGCTATACATGCCACTAATCCGTGATAGTGTGATGTCTCCCGACGTGTATGAACACCGTCTTGTTTTGATGCGATCGCGCCCCATGGTTCAGCTAGTTCGAGCAAGGATTCTTTGGTGCTACCACAAGGTCCTATTACTCGAGCTCAAGCCAAGAAGTTTAAGGAGTCTATCACAGCTTTTATAGCTCAAACTTGGAATGAAACGCTATTAGGACACTCCGAGAAAGCAGATTCCAGCTCTTTGAACTCACCATGCAACTACCTGCAAGTCCAGCTCAGCTCATCGAGCTCACTTCGATTCCTCACTCGGGTCCGATTTACTACCAACTCATGAGTCCAAGTCCAGCTCGATTTTAGCTCATGAGTTGAATTCTAGCTCATGAAGGCTACTTTGACTTCATTTGACTACTATTAAATTTTTTATTTAATAAGTTCATTAATTAGTTAATTAATAAACCACATATTAAGTTAGTTCACATTAGTTTTATTAAATATGTCTTAAAAGTGTTTATTGATGTTAATTAATTTGTCATGACCGAATTTAATGTTTGCATTTGTGTTCACATTAGCTTGAGTTAATTCTGTTCACATTTTCTTGTAGAAACTCAATGGAAGTATGGAGCATGAAGCAACATGTTTTTTTTGGAGGTGCATGGACACTCAAGATGCATGAATGGCAAGGTGCATTGATTCCAAAGGTTCATGAATGACCAAGAGCCATGAATGTTGTGCTACCATTTCATCTACACATGTGACTATTCGGTCAAAGGGACATAATGCATGCATGAGATGATTGGCCGAATGTCTTCCTCCATGAACCTTTACATTCAGTTCACATTGTGTTCACACAACAAGTCCCTTTGGTTCACCATGTTCACACCTATGGACTCTTCAGGTTTCGGCATTCACACCTATTTTGGCCCTTGGAGTTACATCATTTAATTCTTCACTTTTGGCTAAAGGTTGTCACTTAATTGCTCATTAAACAAGGGAGGCCGAACCTAGCAAGTGTCCCTTGGAGCTTCATTCATTCACTTATTATTTCTTAAGTATGAAGCATTCATAATTCATGTTCCATAGCCGAATCTAGTCATGCACATTAAGGTTTAATTTTCTAGAGTTTTCTTTTACTTAATTTGTAAGTATGAAAGGCCATTCGGCTACCTAGACTTTAGGCCTATAAATACTTGTTATTTTTTCATGTATGAAGAAATTTTTTGGACTTTGTTAATGTTATGCTGCCAAAATTGTGAGGCAAAACTTTTCTCAAATTTTGTTCAAAGATTCGATTGGCTTCCTAGCGTTCTAGTTGTGTCAACCGTTGTTCTTTGTCGAAACCGAACTTATCACTACTCGTAGTGTGGCGTTCAAACATACCGAGGTTCCTATCTTGTTAGATAGTGGGTCGAGGTTTTCCTTTACCAAAACCAAATCGAACTAAAAGAGCCTATAAACAACGGGTCGATACCAAATCGGTATTGGTTCTTGTTTGCACTTTTTGTTCAAACCCATCATTCCATTCGTACCATTTCATAATACCATTCCGTTCTTACCCTTTCTACCATTACGATCATTACTTCAATATTCATCGATACCTATTTGGACCCTAAACCTGAACTTTCAAATTCTTCTTACCTATCCTAATTCGGGCCAAAACCAATATCCTTCTTTCTCTTACCTGACCTTTCAGGTAAACCTAACGTAACTTCTTGTCGATGATCGGGCACTCTAATACGACTCGACTCCTCCGAGGTAGATCGTATCATTTGGTATCAGAGCTACTAAAACGAGAAGTTCGTGCGACGAAATTAATCCCGGGCTAGTCCAAGTGTACGCGAGTAAGTAGGATCCAAAAAAAAAAGTATAGAAATTTTTTTTTTTATACCGAAGTTTTCTCATTTCGATTAGTTTGTTGTTGTTATTATAAAAATAAAAATCTACGCAGCCGGAGCAAAAAAAAATCATGTAAAAAAGTGATCCTATTGTATTTAGTTGTTGTTATAGATCAAAACAAAAAAAAAATTTATACAAGTTAAAAAAAATCGAAAAAAATTTCAAAAAAAATTCGAAAAAAAAAGTGATTTATGCAATTCAGTTGTTATTTGATCGTCAAGTTTTGATTTGATATAGTTCCCGATCCATTTTCTATACTACTCTCCCAAATACGACACACTTTTAACCTAACCCCTTATTCTTTCAGCCTACCCTAAATCGAATACATCAATCTCTTGATACCCCTTTTGAACCGACCATCTAGGCCAAGGTTTAAGCCTAACGAATCTGCTTATGAAATTACGAGAAAAGTTAAGAGAGGTAAAAGGCAAGAGGGTGTGAGCTCATTCGAGGGGAGGTAAAAGCCGAACTAAGAGTGTAAACACGAGTGTGAATGTCATCAAACTTCTTTCTTTCTAAGCGGATCGAGAGGATTTGTTTGTAAGGATATTTTAAAACGAATAGATGTCCCAAAATAGTGGACAAAACATGGAAGTACAACAAGGGCTGCAACCAGTCAGAAACGTTCTGGATTTGCCAATGCAAGCCCTTTTGCGCAAGATGGAATGCTTACTTGACCGAAGGCTTAATCCTCTTGAAGATCGACTCTACCAAGTCGAGGCCCAACGACAACGCGATGAATACCCTGAAGTTGCTAGGCAACGACGAGAAGGACCCAACCAACGACAAAGACAACCAAGGGCTCAAGAAGATGATGTTAACAAAAATAGTGAAAATGAAAGTGATCAAGAGTCTAACATAAGCCTAGAAAGGAGACATCCTCGATACCGCAGACGAGTGGATCGAAGGCGGAAAGACGATGACTTGAAGAATATTAAACTTTCCATTACTCCTTTCCAAGGAAAATCTGATCCCGAGGCCTATCTTGAATGGGAGAAAAAGATAGAGTTGGTGTTCGAGTGTCACAACTATTCTGAGAACAAGAAGGTGAAACTAGCTGCGATAGAGTTCTCGGACTATGCCATGATTTGGTGGGATCAATTAACTACTAGCCGAAGGCGTAACGGAGAACGTCCTATTTCCACTTGGGCCGAAATGAAGGCGACCATAAGGCGACGCTTTATTCCCACATATTACCACTGGGAGTTACACCAAAAACTCCAAAATCTAACGCAAGGGACCAAAAGTGTCGAGGACTACTTTAAAGAGATGGAAATCGCGATGATCCGTACGGACGTGCAAGAAGACACTGAAGCAACGATGGCACGATTCTTGGCTAGTTTAAACCGCGATATTGCCAATGTTGTTGAATTACAACACTACCTTGAAGTGGTTGACATGGTCCATATGGCCATCAAGGTAGAAAAGCAACTCAAACGAAAGGGACCGAGTCGAGGATTTACCACTTCCAACACTCTCAAATGGGGCCAAGGAACGAGTAAAGGTGTTTCCAATTCTCGAGGAAAGGATTTCACGGCTCCTCCGAAAACCAACAAGCCTACCACCGAAGTGAACAAAGGCAAGGCACCCGAATCATCCTTCAATCGAAATCGAGACATCAAGTGCTTTAAGTGCCTCAGAAGGGGCCATATAGCAAGTCAATGTCCTAACCGAAGGACCATGGTGTTGAGGGCTGATGGCGAGATCGAGACGGAAGGCGAGGAAGAGAAAGAGTCCAGATCGACTTCAAGTCGAGGAGGACTTAGAACAACCTATGGAAGGAGAACTACTAGTGGTAAAGCGAAGTCTAAGTCTCCAAGGCGCGGACAATGATCTCCAACGAGAGAACATCTTCCACACCTGATGTCAAGTCGGAGGCAAAGTATGTAGTGTTATCATCGATGGAGGCAGTTGTACGAACGTGGCAAGTACGATGATGGTTGAAAAGCTTGGTCTACCCACAACTAAGCATCCGAGTCCTTACAAACTTCAATGGCTCAATGACGGAGGAGAGCTTAAGGTGACGAAGCAAGTACTTGTCTCTTTCAACATCGACAAGTATTCGGATGAAGTTCTTTGTGACGTCGTACAGATGCACACAGGGCATTTGTTACTTGGCCGACCATGGTAATTTGATAGGCGAGTTCAACACGACGGGTATACCAACTGGTATACGTTCAAATTTATGGGAAAGAATGTGACGTTGGCGCCGTTGACTCCCAAACAAGTGTATGACGACCAAATCAAACTAAAAACTTCTGTTGAGCAAATGAGAGAAAAAGAAAAAGAAAGTTGTAAAAAAATAAAAGAAGAGAAAAATAAGAAAAAGAAAACAAAAGAGAGTGACAAGAAAGATATCCAAGAAAAAGAAGAAAAAGAAAAGAAAATTGAGAAAATGAGTGTTTTTGCAAGAGTTAGTGATGTGAGGAAGGCTTTGGTGATGAATCGAACTGTTCTTGTACTTTTGTACAAGGAAACATTAATTTCTACTAACGATTTACCCGATACCCTACCCCCTCCTATTTTGTCTTTGTTGCAGGATTTCCAAGATGTTTTTCCGGAAGAAGCCCCGAGTGGTCTTCCACCACTTCGTGGGATCGAGCATCAAATTGATTTCGTGCCGAGGGCAGTTATTCCAAATCGACCTGCTTACCGAGCCAACCCGGAGGAGACCAAAGAGTTGCAAAGACAAGTCAATGAACTGATGGAAAAAGGCTACATTCGTGAGAGCCTAAGTCCTTGTCTTTGTTCCGTATTATTGGTACCAAAAAGGATGGAACATGGCGCATGTGTGTGGATTGCAGAGCCGTTAACAAGATAACAATCAAATACCGTCATCCCATTCCTCGCTTAGATGACATGTTAGATGAGCTTAGTGGGGCCAAAGTGTTCTCAAAAATTGATTTGAAAAGTGGCTACCATCAAATTCGGATGCGAGAAGGAGACGAATAGAAAACAGCATTCAAAACCAAGCACGGACTATACGAATGGTTGGTTATGCCTTTTGGCCTTACCAATGCTCCAAGTACGTTCATGAGACTAATGAACAATGTCTTAAGGCCTTTCGTCGGTAAGTTTTGTGTGGTATATTTTGATGATATATTGATTTACAGCAAATCCATGGAAGAACATGTAAGTCATCTCAAATCTGTTTTAGAAGTTTTGCGAAAAGAGACATTATATGCTAATTTAAAGAAATGTTTTTTTTGTTCTAACAAAACTGTTTTTCTAGGATTTGTAGTTAGTGCGGATGGTCTCGAGGTAGACCAAGAGAAGATTAAGGCCATACAAGATTGGCCAAGGCCTACGAGCATTACGCAAGTTCGAAGTTTCCATGGCCTAGCAAGTTTCTATATTCGTTTCGAATTTTAGCACTATTGCTGCTCCACTTACGAGTGTCATTAAGAAAAATTCTTCTTTTATTTGGAACGATGAACAAGAGAAATCATTTATAAAAATCAAAGATTGTCTCACTAATGCACCTTTGCTTGCCTTTCCAGATTTCTTGAAGACTTTTGAGATCGAGTGTGATGCTTCGGGCATTGGAATCGGGGCCGCGTTGACACAAGACAGACGTCCTGTGGCTTACTTTAGTGAAAAACTTAATGGAGCCGTACTCAACTATCCGGTGTATGATAAAGAGATGTACGCGCTCATACGAGCCCTTGAGACATGGAAACATTACTTGTGGCCTAAGGAATTCGTTATTCACTCCGATCACGAAGCCTTGAAGCACATCAAAGGCCAACATAAGTTGAACCGACGCCACGCGAAGTGGGTTGAATACCTTAAGTCATTTCCATATGTCATCAAATATAAGAAAGGTAAAGATAATATCGTGGCTGATGCGCTCTCGAGAAGGTATACCTTGTTATCATATTTGGATTCTAAAATTCTTGGTTTCGCGTTATTAAAAGATGCTTATGTTAACGATTCTGATTTTGGTGAGATATTTGCTGCTTGCGAGAAAGGTTCTTTTGAAAATTTTTATAGGTACGAGGGCTATCTATTTCGAGAAGGCAAACTTTGCATTTCCTGTGGATCTGTTCGAGACCTTTTAGTGCACGAAGCACATAGCGGTGGTCTTATGGGGCACTTCAGAGTCAATAAGACGCTTGCCACTCTCCATGAACATTTTTATTGGCCGCGGATACGAAAAGATGTGAAGCGAGTTTGCGAAAGGTGTATAGCCTGCAAAAAGGCTAAATCGAAGGTGCAACCCCATGGCTTGTACACACCATTGCCCATTCCTGAAGCACCGTGGATTGACATCTCCATGGACTTTGTTCTCGGACTTCCGCGCACAAAAATGGGGAAGGATTCTATTTTCATTGTTGTAGATAGATTTTCAAAAATGTCTCATTTTATTGCCTGTACTAAGATTGACGATGCTGTTCATGTGGCGAACTTATTTTTCAGGGATATCGCTAGACTACATGGCATTCCTCGTACAATCGTGTCGGACCGAGATACAAAATTTTTAAGTCACTTTTAGAGGTCCTTGTGGGGTAAATTAGGTACCAAACTTCTGTTTTCGACCACTTGCCACCCCCAAACCGATGGCCAAACGGAAGTTGTCAATAGAGTTCTATCTACTTTGCTTCGAGCCATCATTCGGAAGAATTTGAAGAAGTGGGAGGATTGTCTACCCCATATTGAGTTTGCGTATAATCGTTCTGTCTATTCTGCGACTAAATTCTCCCCATTTGAAATCGTTTACGGTTTTAATCCCTTGACTCCTTTAGATTTATTGCCTTTACCTACTGATCAGTTTGTCCATGCAGATGCGAAGAAAAAGGAAGATTTTGTCAAGGATTTACATAGCAAGGTGCGGGCCAATATCGAGGCTAGGACTAAGTCCTATGTGTGTAATGCGAACAAAGGCCGAAAACGAGTAGTTTTTGAACCCGGAGAATGGGTTTGGATTCATATGCGCAAGGAGCATTTTCCGACCCAACGGAGATCTAAACTACTACCTCACGGAGACGGTCCTTTTCAAGTTTTAGAGCGAATAAATGAAAACTCTTATAAAATTGATTTGCCAGGAGATTATAATGTCAGTGCTACTTTTAATGTATCGGATTTAACTCCTTTTAATGTAGATTTCGACTTGAGGACAAGTCGTTTTGAAGAGGGGGGAATGATGCAATCGCGCCCCATGGTTTAGCTAGTTCGAGCAAGGATTCTTTGGTGCTATCACAAGGTCCTATTACTCGAGCTCGAGCCAAGAAGTTTAAGGAGTCTATCACAGCTTTTGTAGCTCAAACTTGGAATGAAACGCTATTAGGACACTCGAGAAAGCGATTCCACTCTTTGAACTCACCATGCAACTACTGCAAGTCCAAACTTTAGCTCATCGAGCTCACTTCGATTCCCGGCTCGGGTCCGACTCACTACCAGACTCATGAGTCCAAGTTCAGCTCGGTTTTAGCTCATGAGTTGAATTCTAGCTCATGAAGACTACTTTGACTTCATTTGACTACTATTAAATTTTTTATTTAATAAGTTCATTAATTAGTTAATTAATAAACCACATATTAAGTTAGTTCACATTAGTTTTATTAAATATGTCTTAAAAGTGTTTATTGATGTTAATTAATTTGTCATGACCGAATTTAATGTTTGCATTTGTGTTCACATTGGCTTGAGTTAATTCTGTTCACATTTTCTTGTAGAAACTCAATGGATGTATGGAGCATGAAGCAACATGTTTTTTTTGGAGGTGCATGGACACTCAAGATGCATGAATGGCAAGGTGCATTGATTCCAAAGGTTCATGAATGACCAAGAGCCATGAATGTTGTGCTACCATTTCATCTACACATGTGACTATTCGGTCAAAGGGACATAATGCATGCATGAGATGATTGGCCGAATGTCTTCCTCCATGAACCTTTACGTTTAGTTCACATTGTGTTCACACAACAAGTCTTTTTTGTTCACCATGTTCACACTTATGGACTCTTCAGGTTTCGGCATTCACACCTATTTTAGCCCTTGGAGTTACATCATTTAATTCTTCACTTTTGGCTAAAGGTTGTCACTTAATTGCTCATTAAACAAGGGAGGCCGAACCTAGCAAGTGTCCCTTGGAGCTTCATTCATTCACTTATTATTTCTTAAGTATGAAGCATTCATAATTCATGTTCCATAGCCGAATCTAGTCATGCACATTAAGGTTTAATTTTCTAGAATTTTCTTTTACTTAATTTGTAAGTATGAAAGGCCATTCGGCTACCTAGACTTTAGGCCTATAAATACTTGTTATTTTTTCATGCATGAAGAACTTTTTTGGACTTTGTTAATGTTATGCTGCCAAAATTGTGAGGCAAAACTTTTCTCAAATTTCATTCAAAGATTCGATTGGCTTCCTAGCGTTCTAGTTGTGTCAACCGTTGTTCTTTGTCGAAACCGAACTTATCACTACTCGTAGTGTGGCGTTCAAACATACCGAGGTTCCTATCTTGTTAGATAGTGGGTCGAGGTTTTCCTTTACCAAAACTAAACCGAACTAAAAGAGCCTATAAACAACGGGTCGATACCAAATCGGTATTGGTTCTTGTTTGCACTTTTTGTTCAAACCCATCAATCCATTCGTACCATTTCATAATACCATTCCGTTCTTACCCTTTCTACCATTACGATCATTACTTCAATTCCCTTAACCTAATTGAACCAATTCATTCATCGATACCTATTCGGACCCTAAACCCGAACTTTCAAATTCTTCTTACCTATCCTAATTCGGGCCAAAACCAATATCCTTCTTTCTCTTACCTGACCTTTCAGGTAAACCTAATGTAACTTCTTGTCGACGATCGGGCACTCTAATACGACTCGACTCCTCCGAGGCGGATCGTATCATGTTTAGACATAGGTACTCTCCAACCGAGCTGTACTGACCATGTTCAATGTGATGCGAAGGTGTTTGAATAAAATTACGATTATGATGAGTCTCGATTTGAAAAGTATGAATAAAAGTTTATGATATTTATATAAGTGATAACACGTGAGATGAAAGGTCATGTTGTAATAAATATCCATACATGCTTGATGCTCATATGATATAGTGTATTTGATTTACTTGATAAGATGAATGGGATAAATAGAAATTCGTAGATGTATGAGTAAAAGTTCCTAATATTATGATATGTATATAATAATGCACGAAATGAAGGTTGCGATTGTGATGCAAATATCTATGTTTATTTAACCCTTATATGATGTCATGAGCATGATTTGTTCGAGTAGATGAATGGATAAGTCAAGATATCCAAAAAAAAATAGGATGCATGCATAATTATACTTGACTAAATGAGATAACTGGAAAGTGGGCATTAAACCAATATGAATATTAGTTACTCAAAATGAATGACATGATTGAGATATGATTGCTATGATGAAAACTGTGTTACATGTATATGTATATGAGAGTTGAGTCAGAGGCCCTACGACCCTTCCCCCTTATCAAAGTGGTGTTTTATAATGAAATTTCATGAGATTTGTACTGAATAAGTTTCCGATTGAGAAACCAAAGAGTTCAGTGCAATGTGTGAAATTTAGAATTCAGCATTCTTTGCATTTCTTGCACCAAATATTGGAACTCTGATTCAGTAAATTCTTCGCTAGACATCTTTGATTGCTGAAAAGAAATTTGTTAGGTAAAACAAAAATTAAATTCCTCACAATTTCACTCGGAAAGAAAAATTAATGGTTTGCACTCTCGCTCGTGTTTACACTCGATTGGCTTTTACCTCCACTCGAATAGTCTCACACGCTCGTGCCTTTTACCTCTCAAACTTTCTTTCGTAATTTCATATTTGGACTCGCCAAGGCCTTATCGTAGGCTTAGGGGTCGGTTGCAAATTGGAAAATAAGGGAAATAATGATAAGGGATAGGGTAGGCTAAAAGAAAGATGAAAATGGTTTGCAAGTGTGGCGTTGGGGTAGGGGGTAGATGGTAGAAAATGAACGTACCTGATCGGGATGACAAGAAAAGTACCAATACAAATAGAATAAAATTTAACACACTTTTTTTTTAAATTTCAATTTTTTAAATTTTTTTGAACTTTTTTTTTTGAATTTTTTTTGAATTTTTTTGAACTTTTTTTTACTTACAAACTAACTTCAGGTGATGCTTCGAATGTCAGTACTTCTCATTTTAATAGCTCTGATACCAAATGATACGATTCGCCTCAGGGTGAGTCGAGTCGTATGCGAGTTTGCCCAATCGTCTAGAAAGAAGTATCGTTTGGTTTGTTCAAAGGATGTTTTAAGTGAATAATGGCGGAAGCTATGTAAGAAAGGTTTAAAGATGGGTTTATGGATATGAAGTTTATGTAGGTTCGATTATAGAAAAATAATAAAAGATGGAAATAAATACAATAATTGGATAACAAACAATAGATGAGAAGTGAATTGATGGTTCGGTTATGATGAAACGAAAGGATGGAATGGAATGAAAATGATCTCAAAAACAAACACGAACCAATATTAGAAAATATTGACCCAAATGCTTATAAGTTTTCAAGGTGGTCGGATGGAGAATAGTAGAACCTCGACCCGCTACTTAGCAAAGTAGGAACCTTGGTATAAGGGTGAACGCCACACTATTTGATAGTGATAAGTTCAGGATAAAGAAGAAGGCAGATTGAATCCACTAGTGACCTAGATAAGCCAAAGAGTTCTTCAACGATATATGAAAGAAAGAAATCTCACAAATTTCATATAAGTTCAATAATGTTTTAAACTAAGCAAAAAAAGATCTCCTCAAAAGGCTGATGATACCAACCAGCCCGGTGATGAGTCGAGTCGTATGTAAGTTGCCCGATCGTCTATGAGAAAGTATCGTTCAATTCACTTTTGGAATGAAGTTGATAGGAAAATAGGACGGAAGCTATGTATAAAGGTTCAATGATGGTTTATGGATAAGAATAATATGTATAGGCTCGGTTAAATTGGAAGGGAAAGTGAAAAAAAGTTAATAGATGAGGGATATGGAAGAAAGGGTTCTTAAAAGCAAGCACGAACCAATATTAGAAAATATCGACCCAAATACTTATAGGCTTTCAAGGTGGAGAATGAAAGTGATAAACCTCGACCCGCTACTTAGCAAAGCAGGAACCTCAGTATAAGGGTGAACGCCACACTCGGTTGAGTGATAAGTTCAAAAGAAGAACAAGGTTGACACCAACTAAGAGCTAGATAGACCAACAAGTCTTCAACGAAATATGGAAGAAAGATTCTCTCCAAATAGTTTCATTAACAAAGAAACAATAAACAAAGTTCAACAACCTCCTTTACAAATGAAAGAAAACAACTATTTATAAGCACATAGATGACCATTCAAATTCGACATCTAGGTGTTCACACAATAATAAAAACATTCACACTCAGATTCATGCACTAGTTGAATGGACACTTTCTTCCCCCTAAGTGTGTGCATGAATGCGTAGTCATAAAGAAAGGCTTCAAGTGACTTGTATGTGCACCAAAGGTTGCATTCATCTCCTTGGGACGTTCATGCACTTGTATGGAACATGTATCTTCATAATTAAATACTTTAATGTCATGTAGGTTCATAAATGGCAGCATGAACCTAGTAAATTCGTTCTCCCCTTTGTGCATGCACTTAATTCCATCAATGTGTTGAATTATTGAGTTAATTCCTTCCCTTGGACGTTCTTGAACCCATCCATGCATGTGTAGTAGCTTATAGGTCAATTCGAAGTGTGAACATGTTTAAGGAGCTCTATGGTCAACATAGAATTAGTTGGTAGCTACTTCTTGGTCAAATAAGTGCCTTGGAAAGTTAGGAGACAACCACCATACATGCACTTAAGCCATTCATGCATTCTATCATCCCATGCATTTGATCCATTCATGGACTAGCCTTTATTGTCCATACATGCATTTGACACATGCATGAATTTGTAGAAACCTTGCATCTAGCCGTACATGCACCAGCATTTAATACTTCTTCATTCATGAGTATGGAATGCCCAAAAGAGATGTTTCTTCATCCATACATTGTGCCATCCTTGATCATTGTATCTACAAAAAAAATAAAATAAAACAAGTTATTAAGACATCTCATGAACACTCATAAATTCGGCATGATGTGATCACATTAATGTCATGCATTAATTCGGCTATGTGAACATAATCAATTTATGTAATGACTGACATATTAATAACAAATATTAATATAAGACAAGTTTAATGCTTAAATAAATATGTGCAAATTTTATTTAATGTATTAAAGACAAAACCGAGTTTAAACTAAAATGAGCTAAGCTTTAGCCCTTAAGCTAAAGTTGAGCTGAGATTAAACTCCTAAGCTGAAGTTGAGCTAAGGTTTAGCTCGTGAGCTGAATATGAGCTAGGAGTGAGCTCGGTTTAGCTCAGACAAGTTGGATTGAGCTCGAATAAGCTGGATTTGAGCTGGACGGAGCTCGTGGAGCTGGAAACGAGCTGGGATCAGCTTGCCAACATGTTAATGCTTGACTTGACAGACTTGTTCGATAAAGTTCACGAGGCGTGCTCGTATCATCCCCCCCTCTTTTAGGTGACTTATCCTCAAGTCGAGTTGTTTGTCCATGGGAGAGCTTTG
Source organism: Gossypium anomalum (assembly GCA_025698475.1). Lineage (NCBI taxonomy): Eukaryota > Viridiplantae > Streptophyta > Magnoliopsida > Malvales > Malvaceae > Gossypium > Gossypium anomalum. Next base: position 45,087,053 of record CM046968.1, on the reverse strand, counting down.
ACTCATGCATGGTTTCCTTCGGTCAAATGGGATTGAAGATGTCACACAAATCTAAAAAATTCTTACCACAGCCGGTAAAAAGAAACTCAAAGGAGTCAAATTAAAATGTGTTCGATAGTTCATAAAAAAATCATTCGATCGAACATATGCCAAAAATCTCAATTGGACAAAGCAAGCATACGTAAATTTATCAAAGAGTTTCGTTAGACCGTCGTTGCAAACATGAAATCTAAGTTGGATCAAGGGAGAATTAGTTGTAAATGATGGCGGGCACTTAAACACATTATTCCTCACCCAAAACATTTTAATTTCTTTAATTGAATATAGCAACTCATTTGGTCCCTTGTCTTGTTCATGCAAGGTATGCCATGGCCAAAGGTATGCTAACTCTTCCTTTCGTTTTTGAACAACATGAAGGGTGTCTCCAAATTCCAACATAATAATCACATCATTACAATGCCAAAAGAAAAAATCCATCACGTCAAAGTATAAATAGTTTCCAAACAACAAATCAATGGAATTTTCAACTTCAATCGAATTGAGCAAAGATATTTGAAAACTTTCAGATGATTTACCTTGGTCACCTTGGTCGAGGACATGTTGCTAGCCAATGTCCTAATTGAAGGACCATGATAATGTTAGAGAGTGGTGAGATTGAGTCTGAGTCTGAAGAATGCGAGCATGACACCCCTCAAGTGGACGTTGAAGAAGACGATGACAATGTGCAGATGTTTACCACCGGTGAAGCAGTTGTTGTCAAAAGGAGTTTGAATACTCAACCGATTCAAGAAGAACAGTAACGAGAAAACATCTTTCACACGAGATGCCTTGTTAATGATAAGGTATGTGCTATAATTATTGATGGTGGTAGTTGCGCTAATGTTGCTAGTTCTGTGATGGTTGAAAAGTTAGGTTTGAAGACGACAAAACATCCTAATCCTTACAAATTACAGTGGCTGAATGATGGTGGAGAAATTAAAGTGACTAAGCAAGTTTTAGTGCCATTTTCCATTGGAAAATACAAGGATGAAGTACTCTACGATGTCGTTTCGATGGTTGCAATCCATTTGCTATTGGGTCGTCCGTGGCAATTTGACAAGAAGATAACACATGATGGCTTTATGAACAGATATTCTTTTATGCATGCAGGAAAGTAGATCACCTTAGCACCTTCGACCCCGAGTTAGGTGCAAGAAGACCAAGTAAGGTTGCGAAAGAATATCGAGGAAGTTCATGGGAAAAAGAAGATGAATGTGTATGCAAGCAGCAAGAAAATCAGGAAATGTCTTTCCTCTCAGCAATCTATGCTTATTTTGTTGTTTAAAGACCATTGTTTATTGTTTGAGATTCCTAGTGATTTGCCTACTTATTTGAAGATGTGTTTCCAGATGAAACACCTAAAGGCTTACCCCCTCTTCGTGGCATTGAGCACCAGATTGACTTTATTCCAGGTGCCACGATTCTGAATAGAACAACATATAGAAGTAACCCCGAAGAGACGAAGGAACTTCAATGACAAATTTCTGAGTTGTTGGACAAGGGTTACATTCGAGAGAGTCTGAGTCCATGTGCTGTGCCAGTGTTGTTGGTACCAAAAAAAGATGGAACATGGAGGATGTGTGTTGATTGTCGAGCCATGAATCAGATTACAATCAAGTATCGACACCCTATTCCTCGACTCAATAACATGCTGGATGAGTTATGCGGAGCGACTATCTTCTCCAAAATTGATCTGAAGAGTGGATATCATCAATTTGCATGAGAGAAGGCGACGACTGGAAGATAGCCTTCAAGACAAAGCTAGGTTTGTACGAATGGTTGATGATGCCTTTTGGTTTAACTAATGCACCTAGTACTTTTATGTATTTGATGAATCATGTTCTGTGATCTTTTATTGGAAAGTTTTGTGTTGTATACTTTGATGACATTTTAATTTATAGCAAGACTTTGCAGGATCATGTAGAACATTTGAGAGCTGTTCTGCATACTTTGCGAGAAGAAAATTTGTTTGGAAACATGGAGAGATGTGTGTTTTGTATCGACAAACTTACATTTCTTGGTTATATTGTTAGTTCACAGGGTGTTGAAGTCGACCTTGAGAAGGTTAATGTAACACCCTGAATTTGGGCCTAGAAGTTTCTGGCCTTGAGCATGGGGGCGGTTGAAGGCAGCTTATAATATTTTATTGTGCATGTAATTTTCGTTAATGAAGGCTTGTTTTAGTGGTTAAGTGTGCTGAGAAGTGTTGGAGAAGTCTTGGGTTCAAACCTGGACTCTAGCAAAAATTTTGTTTAAGGTGTATCAAACCCTGGGTGTAGTAGGTAGGCCTTAAGAATATTGTTGGAGAAATTGTGCCACGAAAAGGAGTGTGGTGTAGTGGCAAGGTGGCGCCACTTAGGGGACAAGAAAGTGATGCCATAGAGGAAGCAAGGGGTCTAAGGTTCAAGTTTTGGCTCTTGCAATATATTTTGGTTTTTCTTTTCAATAAATCTGAAAGCAAGTAGGTGCGCTTTAAAGTTTAATGTGTTGGATTTATGACACAAATGAGTTGATGGCCTTGTGGTGGTGGCGTGAGTTGGCATGTGAGAGGACTTTGGTTCAAATCCCTTGGCACACAAAGGTTGATTATTTTGCTATGTTGGGACGGCAAGAGTTGGTGTTGGTTTTAAACTCTGGTGATGGAGGGATCCCACATCGAGAAACTAACATAAGAGTAGATGGAGAGCTGGCTTTAAATAGAGCAAACCATGAGGAGAGTAGGCATACCCTTCTTGGCTGATCCCTTTCGCTTTATGGCATGCTCGTTTGGGTTGGGCGTCGGCTAAGAGTGCTCAGAGCGCGGATTAACTCCAGTCTCCTATCAGGTGTGTATTGCTCACTACTCTGGCTATAGGATGGCTACTTCGGGCCGCGATGAGCCGAAAAGGGCCATGTGGGCCCAATAGGCCTACGGGCCCAATTGGATAAGTTGTTTGATTGTGTTGTAAATATTGGACTAGGCTAGGTGAATCTCGTATCTGTGGCTAGATTTGGGCTAAAAGGGCCACACGAGCGTGTGGGCCTATTTGGGCCGAGAAAGGGCTTTAGGCCCATTCGTATTGTTATCCCTATTTAGAATACTTTAGTTTACCAAATTACTGAAAAACCCTCAGCTTGTAAAATTACCAAAATAACCCTGGTTTGTAAAATTACCAAAATAACCCTAGTTTGTAAAATTATCATTTTGCCCCTAGGGTGTTAAATGACTGTTTTGCCCTTATAGGCAAGTGACTCACTTGGACCGTGTGGTTGACGAATTTGATTGTGAATATATGTTGGTGATATGAATGACTTGACTGTGATTGTTTGATTCAAATATGGGCATGATATTCTGTTTCTGTATACATATGCCATGACATATTATTTCTGTTGCATGGGACATGGGTTATATTGATGGAGGAAGCGTTCTGGCAGCCTCGCTGCAATCTGGTGGCCTCACCACATATATCTATTCTGGTGACTTCGTCACAATATCTGGCAGCCTCGCTACAATCTGGTGGCTTCGCCACATATATATATATCTGTTCTGGCGGCCTAGCCATAATATATGTATCTGGTGACTTCATCACAATATCTGGCAGCCTCGCTGCAATTTCTGTGGTGTGTAGCGGTTGGGTGGGTCGAGTAGTCTCCCCACATGGTGTAAGGCTGGTACGGGGGTGTATACGGATGGATGGGTTGGGATTGCATTCACATTTCGATTTCGATTACATTTACGATCTCGATTCTAATTCTGTCACCTGATTTTGATTCTGATTCTCATTTTGATTCTAGTTCTGATAATGTTTCTTATTCTGTAATGGGCTAAGGCCCATCTGGTACTCTCTGTTATAATGGGCTAAGGCCCAATTGATACTGAAACTATAAGTAGGGCTGAGGCCAGACTTTTAATTTTTTTATATGACTGACTGTTCCTTTTATATAATAGGGGATTACATATAGAGTTTTCATAACTCACCCCGTTTATTAACCTTTCAGGTAATTTCCAACCTTAGACGGATCGGAGCTATGAGGGGCTCGGAGGGAGCCACACACATTGTTTATGTTACAGTTTTGATTATTGCTTTTAAATTATTTTATGTGGGTTGTAGTAAAGCCGTTGTAATTTTTTAGATTTCTAATTTGGAATTTTATTTATTGTTCTTATAATTGCTAGTATTAGAACACGATTTTCCAAAGCAACTACTATTTTCAAAACATCATGTATCCGCAGTTGTTTTAAATCAAGCTTCCACAACTGCCAAGATTTTTACAAAGTTGTTAAGAATGTTGTTCAGCTGAGGGTTTTCTAACAAGGTTTAAAATGGGTATAAGTTTTTAATTATTAAGAAGGATTTTTAATGGAAACATGGTTTTTGAAAAAAAAAAACACTTCAATGTGACACACCAGATTCGACCCAAACTTCCAGGCTGGGTTTGGGGTGTTACAGTTAAGGCGATCCAAGAATGGCCACGACCGACATTGATTAGTCAGGTTAGATCATTTCATGGTTTAGCTAGTTTCTACCATTAGTTTGTTCCCCATTTTAGTTTTATCACCGCCCCCTTAACTGGGATTATAAAGAAGAATTTATTCTTCTCATGGGGTAAAGAACAAGAGGATGCTTTTCTAAAAATTAAGGACTATTTAACAAAAGCGCCTGTTCTAGCATTACCTGATTTTGATAAATTGTTTGAAATTGAATGTGATGCTTCTAGGGTTGGTATAGGTGCTGTTTTGTCAAAGGAAAAGAGGCCCGTTGCATATTTCAGTGAGAAACTTAGCGGAGCAATGTTGAATTATCCTGTCTATGACAAGGAAATGTATGCACTGATCCGGGCTTTAGAGACTTGGCAGCATTATTTGTTGCCTAAGGAGTTTACGATCCACACTAACCACGAGGCTTTATGATATATCACAGGTCAACATAAATTGAACAAATGACATGCTAAATGGGTTGAATTCTTAGAATCTTTTCCTTATGTCATTCGATACAAAAAGGGAAAAGATAATGTCGTTGCTGATGCATTATCACACAGATATGCACTTTTGAGTTATCTTGATTCACATTTGATTGGATTTGCATATATTCGTGAGTTATTCTCTGATTATCCTGATTTTAGAGATAAGTATAATGCTTGTGAGAAAGGTGCAGATGGAAAGTTCTACAGGCATGATGGTTATCTTTTCAAAGAAAGCAGGTTATGCATTCCACAGGGCTCAATGCGTGATATACTGATCCGTGAAGCACATGAAGGTGGATTGATGGGTCATTTTGGAGTCACCAAAACGTTGCAGACATTGAAGGAGCATCTATTCTGGCCTAAGATGCACAAGGATGTTGAACTGTACTGTGAAAATTGTGTGACATGTAAGAAATCCAAATCGAAGGTTTCACCACTTGGTATGTATTTAACTTTACCTATTCCTGATTCCCCTTGGACTGATATTTCGATGGACTTCATATTGGGATTGCCTTGAACTAGGGCAGGTAGAGACAATATATTTGTTGTGGTTGACAGGTTCTCAAAGATGGCACATGTTATTACCTGCCATAAGACTGATGATGTTGTTAATGTGGCTAACTTGTTCTTTAGAGAGATTGTGCGTTTGCATGGTATACCTAGGTCAATTGTTTCTGACAGGGATGTAAAGTTTTTCAGTCATTTCTGGAGGACTCTTTGGAGCAAACTAGGTACGAAACTTATGTTTTCTACTACTTGTCATCCCCAGATTGATGGACAAACTGAGGTTGTTAACAGAGTTTTATCTACTTTACTTTATTCCATCATTAAAAAGAACATAAAAACTTGGGAAGATTGTTTGCCACATGTTGAATTTGCTTATAACCATGCTGTACATTCTGCTACTAAGATGTCACCTTTTGAGGTTGTTTATGGTTTTAATCCTACTACTCCTCTAGATATGTTGCCTTTGCCACAAAAACAGGTGATGAATAAAGACGGTAAAGCAAAAATAGAATATGTAAAGAAGTTGCATCAACAGGTTAAGGAGAACCCAGAAAGAAGGACTCAACAATACAAAAAGCAAGCAAACAAGGGTAGAAAGTGAGTCACCTTCGATGTTGGAGATTAGGTTTGGGTTCATTTCTGGAAGGACCGATTTCCAGCCCAAAAGCGGTCCAAGCTATTACCGCGGGGAGATGGTCCTTTTCAGGTGTTGGAGAAAGTGAATGAGAATGCCTACAAGTTAGACTTGCCGGGAGAATATAATGTGAGTGCCACATTTAATGTTTCTAATTTAACCCCTTATGAAGGTTTTGCAGATTTGAGGACAAATCCTTTTCAAGAAGGATGGGATGATGTGAATACATCCATGCCAATTAAGGAAACTGATCTGGAGGTCTTACCATTGGGACCTATTACTCGTTCTAAGGCAAAGAAATTCAAGGAAGTTCTTTTCCTTACTTGTGCTACAATTCTAGATTCATTGGATCATGTTTATGCCTTACAACATAGGCTTTATAATGTATTGCATGCTGATATGTGACATATTGAAGTTATAATATTCATTCTATGTGTTTAAGTATGTATATATTATGCTACATATGCTTTGGGATTGGTTTGATAGTGTTTTTATTGTTTCTAAGTTGTTTGGGTGTTAATAAATAAGTGTGCACTTGTTTACAACTTATTCAGACTATGTTACATTAAGTCTACATAAACTTTGATAAGTGTTTATGCCTTTTGGATTAGGTACTCGAAGGGACACTAGCTCAAGAGTGTATATGCAGCTCATCTTCAACTCAAGTTAGCTCAGAGTACGCTACACCAGCTCATCTTCAGCTCAAGATAGCTCAGAGTACTCTACACCAGCTCATGTCAGCTCACTCCACTTGTGGCTAGCTCGTTCTAGCTCAGTTCAATTTTCGTCAGCTCAATTTCAGCTCCACTAGTTCAACTTTAACTGGCAAGTTCAAACGTAGCTGAATAATGATTTACAAGTCGGGGAGTGTACCAGTGCACATGTGGCAGCCCAAGTGGCATCCGGTCATTCACACATCCACGTAGTAGCTTGGATGAGTGAGTACATTATTGGCCGAATTGGAGCAGCTCTTCCTTTTTTCTTACTTGGTGTCAACTTCAAGGATAAGATCAAGTAGTTTGTGTTTGAATTTCAAATTTCAAATACAAGGGTGCCCTATAATGTCTCCCATCTTAAGGAGTTATTAGGAGTTTAAAATTTGAATTTTAAATCCTCTATTTTCAGCTACACAAGGAAATTCGGCCATACACCTCTTGTTATCCATATATATGTGTAAAAACAAATGTAAGAACGTTGACACTTTGAATGAAATATAATCTTTGTGAGATTTTCTCTCAAACTTTAGTTTTTCACCGAACTTTCTTGGCATGTCAGACTGTGTTTGTTGTGTCAATTTTACTTGATACTTCGGGTTTCTAGATTGCTATCTAGTGGGTCCAAGTCCGTTGACGAAGAATAGATTTGATTCAGGTTCGTTCAACATATTGTACGAGTTCTTTCGAGTTTCTCATTTTTCTAAATTTCCAGCAATATTCTACACCAATTCTGCCATCTTTAAATGTTCAAGGCTGCCGTGAATGAAGCTTCAAGAATTCATCTTCAACCTTGATTCAAATCTGCCAGAAATTTCAGCCCTTTCTCTTTTTGTTTTTTTTCTTCTTTGTTTCTTTTATTGTTCCTAAGATCGTTCTAAGCCTAGAACATCCATTGTGATACGATCCGCCTCGGAAGAGTCGAGTCGTATTAGTGTGCCCGATCGTCTACAAGAAGTTACGTTAGGGTTGATTAAAAAGGTCAGATGAAGGAAAGAAGGGTATTGGTTTTGGGTTCGGATTAGAATAGGTAAGAAGAGTTTAAAAATTCGGGTTTGGAGTCCGAATAGGTATGGATGAAGGAATTGGTTCAATTAGGTAAATGGAGAAATGGGGTTGAACAAAAAGTGCAAACAAGAACCAATACCGATTTGGTATCGACCCGTTGTTTATAAGCTCCTTTAGTTCGGTTTGGAATTGGTAAAGGAAAGACCTCGACCCACTATCTAACAAGATAGGAACCTCGGTATGTTTGAACGCCACACTACGAGTAGTGATAAGTTCGGTTTCGACAAAGAGCAACGGCTGACACACTAGAACGCTAGGAAGCCAATCGAATCTTTAAACGAAATTTGAGAAAAGTTTTTGCCTAACAATTTGGCAGCATAACATTAACAAAAGTCCAAAAGTTCTTTACAAAGTAACACAAGCCACAATTTATAGTGAATGCAAGGGATAGCCGAATAGGCTCTTGAGGTAGCTAAATGGTTTATGAAAATTCCAGAATTTTTGATGAAGCTTCCTTGAAGTTTCTTGTGCATGGAGAACAGTAAGGGCAGCTTCTAGATGCCTTGATTCAATAGAAAAATTGAATGAATTGTTTGGGAGCTGAAATTCCATCAATAGGTTCGGCCAAATGCTTGAATTTGGAATTAATCTTCTTTGCTTGATTCAGCCGAATGTTCATGTGATTAAGGAGCTGTCTAGAGCACTTCAATAGTCTTAGAATGTGAACAAACCGATTTGAACAGCCACACATGTGTGAACAAACAAAACCGAACAGCCCTTGGTGTGAAAGGAATAATCGGTGGGTGTGAAAAGCCTTAATTTGTCTTGGGCAGCCAATCGGTCTTCTTGAAGAGTTGTAAGGTTTGGCTGAATGGTCACTTAGGGAACACCAACGATCAGCACACTAATTTTAAATCATCCATGCACCTATGCCGTCCAAGGGTAATGTACCTACAACATTTAACTCAAGCAAATTAAATCCCTTTTAGACATTAAATTCGGCAACATAAATAAATCTTGCACCATAAATTAGGGTGGACATAATTAATCTTTGTAATAGTTAAGACATATTTAATTGGTCCTAATTAATTAAGTACTTAATTTAGAACATAATTAAAACATGTCCAGATTATGACAAATTAATTATTAAAACAAATAACTAATAAAACTAATAAGCAACTTAAATGATTTATTCCGGCATAATAAACGCAATAATGAAATGAGTTAAAACGAGCTCGTTGAGCTAAGTTAAGTTGAAGTTGAGCTGATTTGAGCTTGAAGGAGTATGCATGGTTTGCTTGGCTTGCTGGTCCAAGAGCTTTCAAGAAGTCCAGCAACGGTTTCACCCCAAACTCTATCAACTGAGGTTGTTGTTGCGTCTTTGAATCTCTTCGCTCGAGCTCGGGTGATCGGTCCTACGGGCAATTCGAGAGGATCTTCATTGGCAGCCGACAACTCGGGAGGTGTGGTTGTATCACATTGTGCCTTGTTTTTTTATTGTAGGGAAGTGTTTCCTTCAATCCTAGATCTGCAACTTACAAGGAACATTTTTTGACCGAGCAACGCCCATATCAGAAGACCTTGTCACCCACTACAAACTCTATCTCTTTGCACTTCAAATCTATCTATGACTTCTGACGATCGAAAGTTACTCTCAAATTGTCCTGTATCATCCAAACCTTATCCTCAGTGATGTGATCCGGCTTGGGTGATTGAGTCAAATTCACGTAGTTGTTCGATCGTAGATGAGAAGAGTCGTTCGTGCCTTGGTCTTGGAAGTAGAAGTTAGATGGATAGGTTTGATTAAAGCGGATGGGGTTCAAAGTAGTGAAAAGTGTAATGATAGGTTTGGCTATGGAAAGCAAAGATGGATGTTGACTAGAGGGTTCGGTTTGGAAACAATAAGAATGAAATAATGTAAGGTGGGGATGGATTTGATGTGATCCAGCTCGGGTGATTGAGTCAAATTCACGTAGTTGCCCGATAGTAGATGAGAAGAGTTGTTCGTGCCTCGGTTTTGGAAGTAGAAGTGAATGGATAGGTTTGAATAAGCGGAAGGTTTCAAATAAATGTAAGAATAGTGATAGGTTCAGCTAAGGTTAACAAGATGGATGTTAGATAGGTGGTTCGAGTTTGGTGATAACAAGAAAGAAGTTCAAAAGATGGGGATGGAAATCGAACTTAACGTCAGGAATGATTCAACACTAAAAAGTGTCACCCCGGTTCCTATATTGTTAAGGTGAAAAGGATGGATAGAAGGATAGGTGAACGCCACACCAAGATTGGTGATAAGGTCAAACAAGATCGGTAGACGCCACTAGCACAAACTAGATAAGCCTTCGAAACTTGTACGAGATATGAGAGGAAGCAACCTCACAAGAACAATGTTCATTAATAATTTGGCAAAAGTCCCCTTACAATGAAATAAACAAACTATTTATAAGCCTAAGATGTCTATTGATATTCAGCATCTATGATGTTCACACTAACTTAAATTCTGTTCACATTTGTATTTAACATGTTCACACAAAAGCATTAAAATTTGGTTCATGCTTGAAGATGGTGCATGAATTGGCCGAACCATCATGTTGCTTCACTTGATGCATTCATGCATACTTAGCCTAGTTCATGAATGTGCAGCCCTTTAATACTCCTACATCTCCCTTGGCCGAATGAAGCTTGAATGTACCTTGAATACTTGAATGGACATCTTGGATAAGCATGATACATGCATGAAACGTCCCAATGCATGTTCTTCCTTAATTACGGTCCATGAATCTTCAAATACATGTACATAAAATAGCCCCCACTTGCATGAACGTCCCCAATACATGAATTCCTTCAAATGCCATCCATTGAACATTAGTTGTGCATGCATCTTTCCATACGATGTATTAAGCCATGCATGTACTTGCATTAATGGCTCCTTCATGTATTCGGTCACTTTGTGGAACTTAACTCTTGGCCAAAAGGTTGCTTAGGGATCACCAATAGCCAGCCCACCATGCATAAAATTCGTTCATGCATGAACTCTCATAATCCATGCACCTGGCCGTGCATGAATCTCATTTAATGTACTCAATACATTCGGTTGAACCTACAAGAAACATGAACACATTAAATCCCAATGTATATTCAGCTGAACATGTTAAGAGCATGAACTAGACATCATAAATATTATGTTAAGCTAAACTAAACACATTAATTAAAGACTAGCTAGTAGCATTAAGTTCGGCTAGCTCAAACTAAGTGAAAACATTTAATGAGCTTATTTGAGCTAGGATTTTCGTTAATGAGCCGTAGCAAACTAATTTGTATAAAACTAAAATTTAGTTTAATTTATTGAAATGAATAATGAGCTGAAAGTAAGCTCGGTATTGAACAGAATGAAAACAGGGAATGATTAATCATGCAATTTAGCAAACAAAAATGCATTCCTCGTTTCAACCACAACAATCCAAATGGATAAAAAAAAAAGGACATATTCACTTGGCTTTTTGATTTGAACAACCTCACCTTACCGTATTCGATTGAATAGACTTACAGTAGCAGGATGAACAATATGACCACTTTCCACAAAGTCATCATCAGCAACACCAATTTCTTCATCTTTCAAACAAAAACAAAGATATTGTTGACCTACCTTGATTATCTTGAAAGTTACTTGATGAAAATTTGATTTTACCTTGTTTGCGTAAAACAAACCTTCGCTCCTTAGCAAGGTAATGTAATCGATACTTTGAACTCGAATAAACCTGAAAAGGTGTAAAATCAAAAAAGTAACTCGCGCTCTTAAAAAGGTAATTTCCACAAAGATGGAAGATGTCAAGGTCACCATGGATAATGTACTTAAAAGGACATAATGAGATGCTATTCACAAGTTGATTGCATGAATCAATTCTGGGATTAAAAATAAAATTTTCAAAATCAAAGGCTTGATTTTGACTTTGTAAACTCACCACAAGATTTATTTTCAGAAATGAAGATAAAATTCGTGATGGATGAAAAGGTACAACAAATTTATTTACAAGGGAAATATGATGCTTACTTTCTCTTGGTAACAACTTAAAGTGGCTAGCTCCAGGTTTAAACACTTGATTTTGATCACTTATCCCAAAATACAACAAGAATTTTGTTTTCTCAAATAAATCACAAAAGTAGATCAAAGAAGGTTTAGGCAGATGAACATGCAAACGGACATACTTCACAAAACTCAATCAAATAGGCAGATCAAAATATGGAAACTTCGCACAAAGATTTAAGGTTTTCTTTTGAAGGGCAAAATCAAACGAATTATTCATTGTAGCGAAAACTTTTGAACACATATGTCGAACAAAGAAATTGTGAACATGCAACTTTTCAAAAGTTCAAATCCATCACAAACCAATCGAATAGGCATGTTTAAACAGAAAGATGAATTCAAAGAATTTACATAGCCATACTTATCAAAATGTGAAAACTTTTTATCACATACATTCACAATTTGCACAGGATGAACCAATCCAACAGAATCAACAGAATTGTCATTATAAAACATGTCATAAGATGGAATCTTCATGGCATCTTTGGAATCAACATTGTTAACATTAATATGTGAACAATAATTAGCCAAATCAAAAGATGGAAGTTTTTCAGAAGTTATGCCATCAAAATCTTTATGAGTAATTTTTAAATCAGGCGGCCTTGATTCTATAAACAAAGATTTCTTACCTTCCTTACCTTCGATTTCCAATGGGTGGCGGTATCCACAGATTTACCTTTTTCAAACAACTGAAAACGCCTCTCGTTTTGAAGGTATCAAAGTTGGATTTGGTCACACGGACTTTTAGGAACCTAAAAAGAAAGATCACAAAAAGATCGAGCAGAAGTGTTAGTAGACAGAATCCTCGCTTGCTCACTAACATCGTTTTCACTCGATTCTATTTCTTCTGAATCACTCATTTCTTTTATCTCAATTTCTTGTTCCACTCTTTTTTCTTGTTCACATTCTTTTTCTCTCTCAAACTCTTTTTCATTCTCTTTTTCAATCTCATTTTCTTTTTCATTTTCTTTTTGTTTTTCAAAGGCTTTTTCAAGTTCTCTCAAGATTCACTCATTTTCTCTCTTACTTGCCTTTTGCCTCTCTTTTCTTTTTATTTCATTTTCTTTTTCTTCTTTTGCTATTTCTTTTCTTTCCTTTGTTTTCTCATTACAAGAATGTACAAAAGAATCATAAGAATAGAGATCATGTTCGAAAGGCCAAGAACTATTTGCATGTGATTCACAATCATAACTTCGTGTAGAACACTCTTTGAATGATTTCTTTGAAGTTCGGGAAGAAGTATATCTATCTCTTCGCACATTTTCTTGGAAGGAGTGAAAATCATAGTTGCCTCCTTATCGTCTCAATCTCCTTGATGAAAAATACTCTCGTTCGAAGTCTCTTCTCGAATAGGAGTCATAATATGAATCTCTTTGCCTTGAAGTTAATGGCGAGAAAGAATCACGATAGGAACTTTTGTTCAAGTAGTATTTGGCGGTATATCTCCGTGGTGTTTTTGGTTCCGTTTTTTGACTTGAAGAAACTCGATCACTTTTGATACGATCCACCTTGGGGTGACTCGAGTCGTATGCGAGTTTGCCCAATCGTCTATGAAGAAGTATCGTTCGGTTTGTTCAAAGGATGTTTTAAGTGAATAATGGCAGAAGCTATGTAAGAAGGGTTTAAAGATAGGTTTATGGATATGAAGTTTATGTAGGTTCGGTTATAGAAAAATAATAAAATATGGAAATAAATATGGTAATTGGATAACAAACAATAGATGAGAAGTGAATTGATGGTTCAATTATGATGAAACGAAAGGATGGAATGGAATGGAAATGATCTCAAAAACAAACACGAACCAATATTAGAAAATATTGACCCAAATGCTTATAAGTTTTCAAGGTGGTCGGATGGAGAATAGGAGAACCTCGACCCGCTACTTAGCAAAGTAGGAACCTTGGTATAAGGGTGAACGCCACACTATTTGATAGTGATAAGTTTAGGATAAAGAAGAAAGCAGATTGACGCCACTAGTGGCCTAGATAAGCCAACGAGTTCTTCAACGAAATATGAAAGAAAAAAATCTCACAAATTTCATATAAGTTTAATAATGTTTTAAACTAAGCAAAAAGATCTCCTTACAAAGATTGATTTCACCTATTTATAGTGCTAAAATAGGCTAGCTGAATGGTCACAAACATTCAACTTAATGTGCCAATTAAAAGCTGAAATTTAACTCAAGTCTTTTCACATTCTTGAGCCAAATAACTCCATCCTTGAATTAACTTTAATTTAGCTGAATGAATGACTTTAAGTGCTTGAAAAATGACTATTGAGTTAACCCTAGGTCAGCTGAATGGACACCATCTTCTTAATCAGCTTCTTAATGATGTTTGAATGCTTGAAATAACTTTTGAAAAGGCAAAAATGGCTGGTAGTGGAAAGGTTGCTGCCAAAATTAATTTGTATAATAAAATGCTCATTAAACCTCCTTTAAATGATGTATAAACCTTCTTTATAACAGCCCTCTTGCTTTGTAACTGAAATCTCTTGAAAAGTCACCTTATTGAATGCATAACAGCCTTTAAATGTAATGGATGTGAGCTGAAAAGTCACCTGCAATTAACACATGTAACCGACACATTTATTCAATTATTAAGGTTAAAACAAATTAACAACTAACTTAAATAAATGAACTAACACTTATGCATCATTTATTCCAGCAACTAGTTTAATTAAGAGAAGCATTATTAAATGAACTTTAACTTATGCATCAATAAATAATCCTAGGAACTAGATTAATTAAGAGCAACAATTATTAAATAAAGTTCAACAAAAACACTTATTAATTAAACTAAGATGAGTTGAATAAATGCCCAGCAACTCATTTATTAAACTAAGATGCTTAAATGCATGGTTTTAAAATGCAAACTAAATGAACAAATGAGTTACTTAATGCAAGACTTAATTTAATGAAATTGACTTAAACTAACATGGGAGTTACATAATGCATGGCTTTATTAAATGCAGAACACAAAATGCATGTCATAATTAAAATATGTAGATCAATAATGCATGATATTAACTAAAGATGCATTTAATTAAACAAGGCATAATTAAAGACTAAAGTATTGAGCTGATTCAAGCTCAAATGAGCTGAATTTGAACTGGTCGGAGCTCGTGGAGTTGGAAACGAATTGGGATCAGCTTGCTAGCTATGCAAGGCTCGACTAAGGAGACTTGACTGATGGGGTTCGCTGGGCACGCTCGCATCATTCCCCCCTCTTTTAGACGACTTGTCCTCAAGTCAGGCTGTTCATCTATTGGAAAATATTTCCTCTCGTTCGACTTTCCTCGATCGAACGGGATGGAAGATATCACACAAACCTAGAAATAGTTTATAAATGAATAAGAAAGCACATCACCATCATAGATAAGTAAGAGAGGGTTAAGACAACAAAAACCTAAAGATAAACCAAATGCTAAGCAAAAAACTGATTTTATTTTGCCAAAATGACTTATCAATTTTGACAATGACAAGTGCAAATTATTCAATTCCAAATAGCTCTTTTAGAATGCAGTCCAAAGATCATATGGCAATAATCTCAATTGGGCAAAGCACATATACTTTAATTTATTGAAAAGTTTCTTTATTCCATCAATGCAAACATGTGGATTCAATTGGATAAAAGGGTACTTAGTCATGAATATTTGCAAAAAGTTAAGCATACTAATCCACATCCAAAACTTTTCAATATGTTTATTCAAAAACAGAAATTCATGTGATTGTACATGCAAAGTGTACCATGGATAACATCTTTCAATCATTTGCTTATTATCATAATTTGTGTTAACATTATGTCCATTGTCACAATCCAACACAAACGAATCAATACTAGGCCAAAAACTACAATCAAACACATCATGATTCAAATGATTTCCAAACATCCCATCAACAAAATTTTCATCTTCATTTGAATAAAGCAAAAGTATTTGAAAATTTTCAGAGACTTTACCTTGACGGTCTTTAGGAGAAGAATCTCATGAACAATTTTACCTTTTTCAATCAAAACAAATCTTCTCTCCTTGGAAAGGTAATGTAAAACAAACCTTTTACTTCGATCAATTTGAATGGACAATGAGGCACCACGACATCTCATGCTTCTCGAAGGGTGGACTTCACAAGAATGAGAGGGGTTAGTATTAACAAAAATAATGGGCTTAAATGAAAAAAATAAATCATAATTGGAATTTAATTCAAGTCCCATAGCATAAGTCGACCTTACCTTGTCAAAATGAAACAAAATCTTTATGTGTGGCCAAACAAAATGATTAGAGAATAAATAAAAATTGGAAACCAAATCATCGACTTTCATTTCCTTAACAAAAGTTCAAACATCAAGCAAACATAAGTTGAATGCAAAAGATGCAAAATATATGCCAGGCTTGAACACACGTACTTGATCATGAATTTCAACAGGCAACAAGTTAGAAGAAAATATATTCAACTCACCACATAATTGAAATTCCACTCGAGCAATCAAAGAAGTGGTAAATAGACAAATTTTCAAACATCGGAGTCCATCACATGATTCAAACCATACTCGATCAATCAGGAACGTAGAGTTGGCATAACTAGGTAGACCAATAAACAAAGACTTATGCTTCAAGAATCTCAATTGAGAATGCAAATTAGGACAAAAATTTAAGGAATTATCTTGAAGATAAAAATCAATCGGATGAAATGTTTCATACAGAAACCTTTCGCAAATCAACTGATTAGATCCAAAAGAATGAACAGAATTGCCATTATAAGACATGTCATAGGAAATGCTTTTCATGGCACTTTTCGAAGCAGGGTCATCAAGAGATGAACAAGGACTAATCAAATCAAATGATGGAGGCATGTCAGAAATTGACCCATTAAAATCTTTATGAGCAATTTTTAAATTAGAAGACCTTGATTCGATAAACATGGAATCCTTACCTTTCTTACCTTCAATCACAAGAGGGTGGTCGTCATTTGCATACTTACCTTTCTCAAATAACCGAAAACATCTTTTGTTTGGAAGGTAGTGAAGCTGGAATTGGTCGTACAAGACTTTAGGAACCTGAAAAGTTACATCACAAGAAGATCAAACAGGTGGGTTAGTGGAAACAATCCTTGCTTGCTCACTTTCTTTTTCACTTGATTCTTTTTTCTTGAGATCTCTCGTTTCTTTTTCCTCAATCTCTCTTTCCACTCGTTGTTCTTGTTCAACTTCTTTTCTCTCTCAAACTCTTTTCATTCTTTTTTCAATTTTTTCTTTTCATCAGCTTTTTCAATGACTTTCTCGAGCTCTTTCAAGAATCTCTCATTTTCTCTCTTACTCACCTCTTGCCTCTCTTTTATTTCTTTTTCTTTTTCTTTTTTTACTTTTCTCATTTTCTTTTTACAAGAAGATTCAAAAGAATCATGAAAATAATGATTTTGTTTAAAAGAAGGAAAATTATTTACATATGGTTCACGAACAATCCTTCGTGAAGATCTCTCCGTGGATGTTTTCTTTGGAGTTCTTGAAGAGGTGTATCTTTCATCTCGCACATCTTCTCAAAAGGATTCAAAATCGAAATCGACTTCTCTTCGTCTCAAATTCCTTGATGAAAAGGAATCTTGATCGGAGTTTCTTTTCAAGTAGTCGTTGGATGTGTATCTCTGTGATGTTCTCGAATCTGCTTTTCGACTTGATGACATTTGTTCCCATTGGTCTCTTTTCTCCACACGGTCTAATCTCTCGTACAATTTGTCAAACTTAGTATTCACCATGCTTCACATTTCTTGGACCAAATATTGATATTCTGACTTGATAAATTCCTCACGAGACATCTTTGATTGCTGAAAAGAAATTTGTTAAGTAAAACAAAAATTAAATTCCTCACAACAAAATCCTCACAATTTCACTCGGAAAGAAAAATTAATTGTTTGCACTCTCGCTCGTATTTACACTCGATTAGCTTTTACCTCCGCTCGAATAGTCTCACACGCTTGTGCCATTTACCTTTCAAACTTTCTTTCGTAATTTCATATTTGGACTCGCTAAGGCCTTATACTAGGCTTAGGGGTTGGTTGCAAATTGGGAAACAAGGGAAATAATGATGAGGGATAGGGTAGGCTGAAAGAAAGATGAAAATGGTTTGGAAATGTGGCGTTCGGGTAGGGGGTGAATGGTAGAAAACGAACGTACCTAATCGGGGTGATAAGAAAAGTATCAATACAAAGAGAATAAAATTTAACACACTTTTTTTTAAATTTCAATTTTTTTGAATTCTTTTTTAATTTTTTTTCAAATTTTTTTCTTTCGAATTTTTAAATTTTTTTCTGAATTTTTTTTCAATTTTTTTTTCAAACTTACTTGATGAGTCATAGACTATCCCGGGAGTAATTTTAAATGCTCGTACTCCTCATTTTTGTAGCTTTGATATCAAATGATACGATCCGCCTCGGGGTAAGTCGAGTCGTATGCGAGTTTGCCCAATCGTCTACGAAGAAGTATCGTTCGGTTTGTTCAAAGGATGTTTTAAGTGAATAATGGCGGAAGCTATGTAAGAAGGGTTTAAAGATGGGTTTATGGATATGAAGTTTATGTAGGTTCGGTTATAGAAAAATAATAAAAGATGGAAATAAATATAGTAATTGGATAACAAACAACAGATGAGAAGTGAATTGATGGTTCAATTATGATGAAACGAAAGGATGGAATGGAATGGAAATGATCTCAAAAACAAACACGAACCAATATTTGAAAACATTGACCCAAATGCTTATAAGTTTTCAAGGTGGTCGGATGGAGAATAGGAAAACCTCGACCCGCTTAGCAAAGTAGGAACCTTGGTATAAGGGTGAACGCCACACTATTTGATAGTGATAAGTTCAGGATAAAGAAGAAAGCAGATTGACGCCACTAGTGACCTAGATAAGCCAACGAGTTCTTCAACGAAATATGAAAGAAAAAAATCTCACAAATTTCATATAAGTTCAATAATGTTTTAAACTAAGCAAAAAGATCTCTTTACAAAGACTAATTTCACCTATTTATAGTGCTAAAATAGGCTAGCTGAATGGTCACAAACATTCAACTTAATGTGCCAATTAAAAGCTGAAATTTAACTCAAGTCTTTTCACATTCTTGAGCCAAATAACACCATCCTTGAATTCACTTTAATTCAGCTGAATGAATGACTTTAAGTGCTTGAAAAATGACTCTTGAGTTAGCCCTATGTCAGCTGAATTGACACCATCTTCTTAATCATCTTCTTAATGATGTTTGAATGCTTGAAATAACCTTTGAAAAGGCAAAAATGGCTGGTAGTGGAAAGGTTGCTGCCAAAATTAATTTGGATGATAAAATGCTCATTAAACCTCCTTTAAATGATGCATAAACCTTCTTTATAACAGCCCTCTTGCTTTGTAACTGAAATCTCTTGAAAAGTCACCTTATTGAATGCATAACAGCCTTTAAATGTAATGGATGTGAGCTAAAAAGTCACCTACAATTAACACATGTAACCGACACATTTATTCAATTATTAAGGTTAAAACAAATTAACAACTAACTTAAATAAATGAACTAACACTTACGCATCATTTATTCCAGCAAACTAGTTTAATTAAGAGAAGCATTATTAAATGAACTTTAACTCATGCATCAATAAATAATCCTAGGAACTAGATTAATTAAGAGCAACAGTTATTAAATAAAGTTCCACAAAAACACTTATTAATTAAACTAAGATGAGTTGAATAAATGCCCAGCAACTCATTTATTATACTAAGATGCTTAAATGCATGGTTTTAAAATGCAAACTAAATGAACAAATGAGTTACTTAATGCAAGACTTAATTTAATGAAACTGACTTAAACTAACATGGGAGTTACATAATGCATGGCTTTATTAAATGCAGAACACATAATGCATGTCATAGTTAAAATATGTAGATCAATAATGCATGACATTAACTAAAGATGCATTTAATTAAACAAGGCATAATTAAAGACTAAAGTATTGAGTGATTCGAGCCCAAATGAGCTGAATTTGAATCGGCTGAGTGAGCTCGTGGAGTGAAACGAACTGGGATCAGCTTGCTAGCTATGCAAGGCTCGACTCGGGAGACTTGACTGACGGGGTTCGCTGGGCGCGCTCGCATCAACTTTGGTCTCGTTTTTCCAATCAATCTAGCCTCACTTGCAGTTGGCCAAACTCAGAATTCGCCGTTCTTCGCATTTCTTAAACCAAGTATTGGAACTCCGACTCGGTAAATTCTTCACAAGACATCTTGATTACTGAAAGGAAAATATGTTAGATCAAAACAAAAATTTAAGTTCCTCACCACAAACCTCACGATTTCACTTGGAAAGAAAGAAGAAAGTGACACTCACGCTCGTGTTTACACTCTTTATAGGCTTTTTCAACTCTCAAATGCTCTCATGCTCTCTGGCCTTTTACCACTCACACTTACTTTCGCAACCTCCTATTTTGTTTCTCTTGACTCATCTTGGTGCTTTGGGGTCTGCTTCAAAAATTAGTTACAAGGGATAAGATGTTACGGTGTATGGGTAGGCTAAAAGAAAGTTTTGGTATAGTGTGGCGTTTTGGGAGGGTACAAAAAAAATTGAAGAAGAAGAACACTTGACGATCGGAATAAATATAAACAAACGGAAGAACTTGATCACTTCACTTTTTTTTTAATTACTACTTCACAATACCACTATCACAATAGAGAAAGATAAAAATTACAACTTGAAATTTTTTTTCTTTTTTTTATTTTTTTAATTTTGATTTTTTTACACTACGAACCTATTTTGATCTTGATACAAACATTGGCACCTCTCGTTTTACAAGCTCTGATACCAAATGATGTGATCTGGCCCGGGAAGTTGAGTCAAATTCACGTAGTTGCCCGATCGTAGACGAGAGAATTGTTCGTGCCTCGAATTTTAGTAATAGAAGTACAAGAATAAGTTAGGATAAGCGGAAGGTTTCAAGAAGAGTAGAATTAACAATAGGTTCAGTTAAGGGTAGCAAAGATAGATGATGGATAAATAGCTCAATTTGGTTAACAAAAAGAAATTTGAAAGATGGGGATGGAAATCGAACTTAACGTCAGGAATGATTCAACACTAAAAAGTGTCACCCCGGTTCCTATATTGTTAAGGTGAAAAGGATGGATAGAAGGATAGGTGAACGCCACACCAAGATTGGTGATAAGTTCAAACAAGAATGGTAGACGCCACTAGCATAAGCTAGATAAGTCTTCGAAACTTGTACGAGATATGAGAGGAAGCAACCTCACAAGAATAATGTTCATTCAATAATTTGGCAAAAAGTCCCTTTACAATGAAATAAACAAACTATTTATAAGCCTAAGATGTCTATTGATATTCGGCATCTATGATGTTCACACTAACTTAAATTCTGTTCACATTTGTATTTAACATGTTCACACAAAAGCATTAAAATTTGGTTCATGCTTGAAGATGGTGCATGAATTGGCCAAACCATCATGTTGCTTCACTTGATGCATTCATGCATACTTAGCCTAGAAGAAAAACCATAGTTCATGAATGTGCAGCCTTTTAATACTCCTACATCTCCCTTGGCCGAATGAAGCTTGAATGTACCTTGAATACTTGAATAGACATCTTGGATATGCATGATACATGCATGAAACGCCCCAATGCATGTTCTTCCTTAATTACGGTCCATGAATCTTCAAATACATGTACATAAAATAGCCTCCACTTGCATGAACGTCCCCAATACATGAATTCCTTCAAATGCCATCCATTGAACACTAGTTGTGCATGCATGCTTCCATATGATGTATTAAGCCATGCATGTACTTGCATTAATGGCTCCTTCATGTATTCGGTCACTTTGTGGAACTTAACTCTTGGCCAAAAGGTTGCTTGGGAATCACCAATAGCCAGCCCACCATGCATAAAATTCATTCATGCATGAACTCTCATAATCCATGTACTTGGCCGTGCATGAATCTCATTTAATGTACTCAATACATTCAGTTGAACCTACAAGAAACATGAACACATTAAATCCCAATGTATATTCGGCTGAACATGTTAAGAGCATGAACTAGACATCATAAATATCACGTTAAGCTAAACTAAACACATTAATTAAAGACTAGCTAGTAGCATTAAGTTTGGCTAGCTCAAACTAAGTGAAAACATTTAATAAACTTATTTGAGCTAGGATTTTTGTTAATGAGCTGTAGCAAACTAATTTGTATAAAACTAAAATTTAGTTTAATTTATTGAAATGAAGAATGAGCTGAAAGTAAGCTTGGTTGAGCTCAAACGACCTGAAATGAGCTGAATTGAGCTGGATAGAGCTTGAGGAGCTGGAAACAAGCTAGGATCAGCTTGCCAACAATGTATGGGTTCTTTGGATAGTTGCTTCAAGCTGATTTTGTGAGCCTTGGGCCTTGTTTCGAACCAAGGTGTTGCACTAGAAGCTAAAACAGCTTGTAGGAAATGCTTAGCATCAACTCGAGTTATGGGTCCTCTTGGAAGCTCGATTAGATCTTGGTTTGCATTCGAGGATGCCCCGGGCGTGCTCACATCATTATCTATATGTGCATTTGGCCAATTTGAATTTGAGGCATAGTTATATGTTTGATAAATGTAATTGCAAGATTGAAATTGTATGTGAACATAATAACATATTGTATGTGAACATAATAACATAATACAATTTTGTTGTATTGAATTATAAATGTCATTGAGTTGTTATTTGCTTATAACTTACTAAGCTATGTTAGCTTACTGTGTGTGTATGTTTGCCTCTGTTTTATAGATTTTGGAGATTAGTTATGAGCTTGGGGATCATCAGCGAAGTCTATCACACTATCGTTTGTTTATCAGTATTTTTTTTAAAAGCTAAATTTCGAACCTATGGCATGTGTAGGCTATACTACTTTTTGAATATATTTGAAATTGAGTATATAATATGCCATGCAAAAATGGCTTATTATTTTGTTGTGTTGGATTTTATGTCTTGATCAAATTATGAATATGTTTGGTTTCAGTGTTTAGGTTATACTTCGTTATGTGATTTAGTATCAAGATAAATTCGGTTGTGATATATAGATTAAGTGAAGTTGCTAATAATATATATGTGATTGATTAATAAATTCAGCTATGATATTAAATATAGGTAAAAGATGTAAGTTGATTAAAATTTGGCATTTGAGTTTGAATCCAATGGTGGTTATGTTTGGTTTTGATTTTGGGTTATTCAACTATGACTTGTATATAAGTGAATATAGGTGAAATTGGTTTGATAAGCTTGTTAAAGTGTGGACCTATGATTTGGTATTTTAGTTAATTCGATATTGGTATATAGAAAAAATTGTTATCATATTAGTAATTTAAACATGATTCGGCATTTATATATATATAGGTATAGGATGTATTGGTTTTAATAATTATACATTAGTTGAGATATATTTGTAATATGTTTAACATGACATAAATTTTGGTTATATGTATATTTTTGTACTTAGCCGAATATGTGATCATTGAATTAGTATTGAATATGACCTTTGTTACATTGCATGATAAGTAATATTAGCATGTTTAGATTTGATTTTGGTATGTTAAAATGTTAGACAAATAGTTGCTATGTATTATGCATATATATATTTATGATGTGTTGATGTGAAAGGCAAACTATGTTTGATATACTGGTTTAATTCTTTGAAATGTTTAAGCATGTAAAATGATTGAATAAAGTTGAAAGTGGACAATTGTTAAAGCATAAGTATTAAGCATATTTGCATTTGGCTAAAGCTTTAGAAATTGACCATATGAATAGTAACTTATGCTTTTATTAAACAAGATGGTTTGATGCAAGTTTAGTAAATGACTTTGTTAATTGTGCTTTAATTATTAATTATATGTTATTTGACGTTTTTGTGTACATTAATGGAATAGCAAATAAGTAAGCCTGGTTTAGTAAAATAAAAATTTATAATAAGGTTGCATGTATGTTTGGTTTAGTATACGTTCATATGTGGTGGATAAAATGATTAATTCCTATATGTATCCATGAATGTCCGGAAGTTGTGTCTCGTTTGGTAATACCTCGTAACCCCATTTCAAAGACGGACATGGGTTAGAGGTGTTACAATTTAAGCGCCTAGATGCATAAGCGACTATCTTACCTTCCTGCACGAGAACGCACCAAGTCCATTCAAGGATGCATCATTGAACACTACATAATTCTTACCTGACTCTGGCTAGGTCAAAATTGGTGCCTCTGTCAGAATTGTCTTAAGCTGATCAAAACTCTATTGGTGCTTCTCATTCCACTCAAATGAAACTCCCTTATGCAGCAACTTGGTCAAAGGAGCAGCAATCTTTGAAAAACCTTTAACAAATTGTCTATAATACCCGAAGAGGCCTAAAAAACTACAAACTTTAGAAATATTACACAGTGTCTTCCAATCCACCATTGCTTGAATATTTTGCGAATCCATTCAGTTACCATCCGCCGTGACAATGTGACCCAATAAGGCCACCTCAGAAAGCCAAAATTCGCACTTACTAAATTTGGCAAAAAGTCGTCTCTCTCGAAGGGTCTGAAGTACAACTCAAAGATGGTGATCATGCTCATCCTCAAATTGCAAATAAACCAATATATCATCAATAAAAACCATCACAAATTGATCTAAATAGGGCTAAAAAATATAATTCATTAAATCCATGAAGGCTGTAGGAGCATTTGTGAGCCCAAACGGCATCACCAAGAACTCATAATGGCCATATCTAGTCCTAAAAGTTGTCTTCAGGATATCCTCCTCCTTAACTTTCAAATAATGATACCCCGATCTCAAATCAATCTTAGAAAACAAACAAACACCTCTCAACTGGTCAAACAGGTCATCAATCCTCGGAAGTGGGTATTTGTTCTTCACTATCACCTTATTAAGCTGACGATATTCAATGCACAATCTCATTGGCCCATCTTTTTTTAGGACAAATAACACTGGTTCTCCCCATGGCGACACACTAGGGCGTATAAAACTACGCTCAAGCAACTCTAGCAACTGAGTCTTCAATTCTTTCAACTCAACTGATGCCATGAAGTACGGGGCAATGGATACTAGAGTCATACTAGGCAACACCTCGATCCCAAATTCTAACTCTTTGTCTGGGGGTAACCCCGGCAACTCCTCAGGAAAAACATCTGGAAACTCCTTCACAATTTGTGGGTTCTCTAATGTCGAACTTTGGACCTTTGTATCCACCACATGAGCTAAGAAGGCTTCGCAGCCTCTACTAATCAACCTTTGAGCTGCAATCGCAGAAATGACATAAGACGAGCATTCATTAATCTCATTAGTGACTAGGACTCTGGTTCCGTCCAACCCATAGAGCTTAAGCTGCCTCGCTCTACATCTTAAACTTGCATCATGCTCGATAAACTAATCCATGCCCAAAATTACATCAAACTCTCGAAAAGGCAACTCCATCAAGTCTACCGGAAAGATCTGACCCTGAATCTCTACTGGACATCTCTAATACACTTTATCCACCAACATGTCAAGTCCTAATGAGCTGGATACTCAAACTCCAGCATCCAACTCCTTAACAGGAATACTTTTCTCTCAGATGATCTCACTGTAAATATATGAATGCGTGTACCCGGAGTCCACTAATGTAGTAATGGGAATGGAGAACAATGTGAAAATACTTGTAATAACATCAGCGATGTTGCAGTCTTCTTAAGCTTTCATACTGCCTAGATGGAACTCGAATATCAAAAACGGCTATAGATCTGACCGTGTCTCTACTCTGCTGGCCTGAAGCTACATTATCACCACCATGAGTTGACCCTCTACTACGTTGAAAAGAAGGTGTTTATCTCTAAGTTTGAGCAGACGAAGAACTGCTAGCTCTAGGGCAATCTCTAACAAAATGCTCGATGGACCCACACTAGAAACAAGCTCTAGTCCTCCAATAACACTCCCTGAGATATCTCTGGCCACAAAAGTTACAAACTAGAAAAGTTGGGGTCCTGACTGACCTTCTTGATCTCGCTAGCGATGAGGAAGTCAATGGTCTCCTACGAGCACCTGGTCTTGACCTGATCTCTGAGACTCTGCTGATAAAGCTCTCCTGAATCATTTAGAATCTCGAATCCTCTTGGCTACTATCTGAGACAGACTCGTAATGTCAGAAGCCCTCTTACTTTGGATACTAGATTCGTTTGACGAGCTCAATCTCATACTTAGAACCCTCTCTATAGCTTTAGCTTGCCATACCAATTCTAAAAATACCTCAGGCGGGTCTGCTACCAAATAAGTGTGAAAATTAATGTGTAGCCCCTCACAGAATCTCCTGTACCTAAGACTCTCAGAAGCCACAAACTCAGGGGCGAAGCGACTCAATTACAAAAAGTCCCTCTCGTACTCATACGTCAATCGATTACCCTGGACTGGTAGTGAAAATTGCATCCTCAAGTCATCCATATTTTCCTGACCAATGTACTTCCCTCGGAACTCGAACAAGAATTGATCCCACGTCGGCTGCTTTGGCTGTAAAGCCATCTCGACTGTCTCCTACCAATCATATGCATTACCCTTCAACAATGAGATGATGCACTCTAAGTTACCCTCAGAGGTAAAATGAAGTGGCCTCAAAGTCCCTAGTGTGTCCCTCAACCATTGATACGATCGTGCGCCGTAGTGTACTTAACTTGAGCAAGGATCCATTGGAGCTGCCCTAAGGCCCTATCACACGAGCTCGAGCCAAGCAATTCAAAGAGGCCATTTCGACCTTAGTCAACCATGTATGGGGCGAGACATTGGCTGGACGCATCGAGAGAGCTTGGACCAGCTCTACGAGTTCACCTTGCAATCTTTTGTAATCTGATCTAAGCACACATTTAGCTCAATGAGCTCAAACCTAGCTCGGTTTAATTTATGCAATTTTATTAGTTGCTGGAATAAATTAAATATGTTTAGTTAAATTAGTTAAATCAGCTCAAATAATTATTATGTGTTTAATGTGTTTAAAATCTGGACATCTTAAATATGTTTTAATTGTGTTTTAATTTAATGTATGTTTTTAATATGTCTTAGTTAATACTTGTTATTAATTGTCTTAGACTATTACCAGATTTTAATGTGTTTAATTTCAGCCAAATTTAATATGTTTCCTAGTCTATTATTTGTGTTTAATATGTTCTAGATGCTACCAAATTAATGTGTCTTAAACTAATTAATTTTTCTGATTTATTAGGTGCAACTATGTACAATGGACAGCATGATTATGGTCTACTGATGGTTCATCTTTTCCAAGCAACTCTTCGTGTATGCCAAGGGCCAAAGGAGCTGATGTTCCTTTCTTCCAAGCTGCTGATTTATCTCCCCAAGCTGACCATCTAGCTCTCCAAAGTAGCTATGAAAGCTTTCACACTTGCTGGAAAATTCCATTCACACTTGTGCCCATTCGGTTATATGCATTCACACATAGATGGCCCTTCAAGTTTGATTTTCACACTTCAAATGTGATACGAGCTCGCCTCAACTTGACTTGAGTCGTAATAGTTGCCCGATCGATAAATTGGGTAAGTTTGAATGGTTTGCAAATTGGGAATGAAAAACAAGGAAGATAGGTTCAAATGGTTAGTTTTGTAATGGATGTGAAAGCGAGTTGATGGTTTGATTTCAAGAAGGCTGAAAGAGAAATGGATAAATGGTTATCAAATGGGTCAAACAAGGTTAAAGGAAATTGGATGATGGGTGAATGAGAATCGGCTAAGGCCAAGATTGAACCAACGTTATAGGAAAAGTTGACCCGAATCTTAAAGTAGGCACTTAGGTCGACAAGAGAATCTTGACCCGCTAACTATAGAGAGTTAGGAACCAAAGATATGTTTTGAACGCCACACTGGAGGTGATAAGTTCAGAATAAAACAAAGGAAAGATAGACGCCACGAGACGAAATCCCGATAAATCAGATCAGTCCTAAAGTGAATAAAGAGAAATGAATTCTCACTAGAACAATTAAGTTCATATAATTAACAAAGTCTAAAATTGTCTAACCTTTACAAATGAAATTTAACACATATTTATAGCCTAAAACATGGGGTAACCGAATGGACTATTAAGGAGGTTGAATGGACATTTTTTATTCAGCCTTTAAATGAGCTGAAATTTCCAGAAAAATTCAGGAAAATTCTAGGATGCTTCCTCCAGCCTTGAGAACGAATTTGGATAGCTTCCAAGGTGTCTTCATGCAGCTGGAATCATTTAAAATAAAGGTGAGCTGATCAGCCACTTAGAAAGCCGAATGGTCACCTTGTAATTCAACTAGAAGAGTTGAAATTTTCTTAGAAGTTGCCAAGAAAGTTCCTTGAAGTTTCCTCATTAGCTGGAGAATTAAATGAGCTGAAAATTCCCCTTGTTGTATTCGGCCAAGTGAGTGAACAAGTCTAGGTGCTGCTTTGGTTAGCTGGACGATCAAAGGGCATTTAAATAAGCTTAGAAAACTTCAATGGGCAGCAATATTCAGCTGATATCTTAGTGAAGAAGCATGACCATTGAGATGTCCAAGGCGTCACTTTAAAAGAGTGTAATTGCTGTAGCTGGAAATTAAATCTTCAAGGTTGCATTAAATTCGTCCATGCATGTTTTCTCTAGCAGCCTTTAATGCCTTTGTTGTTCACAAAAAAGGAGTTTTGAAAATGCTGGACCATTCCCTCACTTAATGTGCCATCCATTGCATGTACCCGCACCAAGTTAATGAAGCAAATTAATTCATGTTAAACACATTAAATTTGGCACATTAAACCTGTAGCAAAGTTGAGACAATTTAAATTCATGGTTTTAATCACAAAACACATTAATAACATGTCTAAACAAGGACATATTTATGACCCACGTTTTAATGCTAGGACAACCATTAAATTTGCCTTAGACAAACAAATAGTAGCAGCTAATTAATTTGTCTTAAACTTGACGTATTAAATTCATGTCCTAAACTAAGACACATTAAAAACTATGTATTAATATAAGACATATTTAATAATTTAAATTAAAATGTCTAGATTTAAACAAATTTATTAAACTTTAACTAAATAACTTAAATAACTAATTTATTCCAGCTTAATAAAACACAAGAATTAGAATTTAAAGATGAGCTCAAACGAGCTTATTTAAGCTAAACCAAGCTCGTTGAACTGAAATCAAACTTCATCTTGCACTTCGGCCCCTCGAGCTTAGGCTATGCTCGATGTTGCTGAACTGATTTGTAACATGACGCGGCTAAGTTCGCATCAAAATGCCTTGTGCAATATCCAAGTTGTTCATTAACTTTACAAACTATTCAGCTGAACAAGGCATAGCATTTAAGCTTCATTTAAGCTCATATTCGAACCTAGACAAGCCATTCAGCTCCCAATTGTTCCAAATTCATTTTAGCTGAACATACTTCATCTAGAAGCTGTCCAATGACGTTCCCAAAGGCTGAAGAAGCTACCTAGAATTTTCTTGAAATTTTCTAGAATTTTTAGCTCATTAAAAGCTAAAATCAAGTGACCATATGATGTATGCACGCCCGGGGCACCCTCAAGTGCAAATCAAGATCCTATTTAGCTGCCAAAGGGTCCCATGACTCGAGCTTGTACCAAGCGACTTCAAGAAGCTTTAACAGCTTTGTTGATGCGAATTCGGGATGAAACAAAGTCCTTTGACGTTGGAGAAGCTGTGGACAACCCTTTGAAGACTCAATGCACCCTTTTGCAAACCGACTTCAGCTCCTCTCCAGCTCCCCTAGCTCAATTTAGCTCCAATCAGCTCAATTGAGCTTGTTTTAGCTCGTTTGAGCTCATTTTTAGTTTCTTTCCAGCTCATTCCTTATTCCATTTCAATAAACTAAGTTTAAACTTTATTTTAATTCAATTTGCTACAGCTCATGTTGAATTCCCTAGCTCAAATTAGTTCATTAATTGTTTTTGTTTATTTGAGCTAGCCGAATTTAATATACTAGTTAATTTTAATTTAATGTGTCTGAAATTAGTTACTTGTTATTTAAGTTGTTAGTTGCTGTTTAATTATGATTAAATGATATAATTAAATGTGTTCATGTCCTTATAGGTTCAGCAGAATGTGGATGTACATCAAAGGCCAGGTGCATGAATGAAGATACATTCACTTTGGACGGTACACATGCATGAATGAAGGCATTTATTGCATGTTCATGTACGGCCAGATTCAAGCTCCCTTCTAGTTCCATGAATGGCCGAATGAATGTGGGTGAAATACATGAATTGTTTGCTGCCCAAATGACTTCCCTAGGTGTCTATTCGGCCAAGAGACACTTCTTGAATGATTCATTCACCCCATGGCCGAATCTAGACAAGCTATTGAGCTTCCAAGTCGCCACATTCATCATAGATGCTTTTGCTTAAGCATGAAGCTGTCCAATGAAGTTCCATTTAGCCGAATCAAGACTTAGCTAATTAATGTCTTTGTTCTAGATTATTCTGGTGCATTCTTAGCCAAAATGCTTAGCCCTTAAGTTAGTTAATTTTGTCCATTCGGCTATCACATGCTAGACTATAAATAGCTTGTTTATTTCTTTGCAAGAGGACTTTTCCCAATTTGTTAATGAAACTCTGTTTCTGTGAGGTTGCTTCCTCTCGTATCTCGTACAAGTTTTGAAAGACTTATCTAGTGTGCTAGTGGCGTCTATCGACCTTGTTTGAACTTATCACCAATCTTGGTGTGGCATTCACCTATCCTTCTATTCCATTTATCCACCTTAACAATATAGGAACCGGGGTGACACTTTTTAGTGTTGAATCATTCCTGACATTAAGTTTGTTAATCCATTTCCATATTTTGAATTTCTTTCTTGTTACTGCCAAAATTGAACCATCTATCTGACATCCATCTTTGCTTCCCTTAGCCGAACCTATTATTACTCTTTTCACCACTTTGAACCCCATTCGCTTAAATCAAACCTATCCATCTAACCTTCTACTTTTGAAACCAAGGCACGAACGACTCTTCTCGTCTACGATCAGGCAACTACGTGAATTCAACTCAATCACTCAAGCCGGATCACATCACCATTTAGCTATCCATTTGACTATTCAGTTAACCTTATACTTTCACTATAAATATTGTGTTATTTGCTGGTTGCTCAAACTTTTGAAACTTTGAATGAAATTATGTTATTTTGGTGAGATTTACTTCTCTCAAATTTTGTCCAAGGACTTAGCTTGGCTTATCTGTTAGTCAGTGGCGTCAATCTTTGTCTTTTCTAAACTTATCACTCTAATCCAAGTGTGGCGTTCAACCCAACTTATACCTTTGGTTCTTACCTTTGCTAGGTAATGGGTCAAGGCCCCTTTCTTCCTTCATCGAACCACCTTAAGCCATATAAGTCCCGAGTCAACACCCTCCTAAGTGTTGGTTCGTTCTTGCTGCTTAAGTTTGATTTCCATTCCACCTATCTATCAACTTATCTATTTTAATTTCTTTGTTAGTCGAGCCAAATCAACTTTTACTTAGCCAATTTTAAACCTATTTCCATCACCTATCTTCATATTTAAACAAACACCTTCATAGCTTGCAAATTGGAACGATACTTCTACGTTCGACGATCGGGCACAACTACGACTCAACTCACTGTTCTGAGGTGAGATCGTATCAACCATTGACCAGCAGCTATTGGGTCATCCTTGCTGGTTCCATAAAAGTCCTCTGCTTTATGTCTACAAAATCTCTCTATCAGAGTCCCTTGCAGAACAACAGATGGTGGAGTAGATGGGGTAGGCTAAACCCTCGGGATCGCTCGAAGGATACGATGCAGTGAAAAATTAAGATTCTTGAAGTAAGCTGCCTCATCCACACTCGAACCAATTGGAATGTCAAAGTCGTCAGTGTTCGGGACAAACTCATCTCCTGTAACATCCATCAGAGAAGCATGACTCTCCTCCCTAGCCTCATGGCTATGATTTGAATTGTCAGGCATGTTGAATTTGAAGATGAAATAGAAAAGAGAAAGCATCATCAGACTTCCAATCTTAGAAGAGTGCTCTCTTAAACTTAGGGGCATGTATTAATTGACACATTACTATGACTGACCAACTGGTCCTAAAACCGACTAAACCTTGCTCTGATATCACTAAATATAACACCCTAATCCTGAATATGGAGTACTTGAATACTAAGGAGCTACATCAGGTCACCGTAGTAACCCATCAAAATTTTTAAATAATTTTAAAACATTGAAATACACTTTATATAAGAGAAAATACCATACATAGTTATACTGAAAATAGTAATCAAAGTAGTTATACAAAATATGTGGAGCTCCAATATCATCGTATATCAAAATAGTCAAAATAACAAAAATGATAAATGAGTTATTGACCTACAAAGAAAAAAATACAAGTAAGGCTTTAGGAATGCAATGCCCACTAATAGATAAGGTATTGTACTCTGAATACGTGATGCTAGGAGTCTTTCGTCGATGATGTTCCTCAGACACGAACAAAAGTCTATAAATCTGAACATTAAGACAATTCAAAGGCTGAGCTTTATAGGCTCAGTGGTACACAATAAATCTATCATACTTCAAGCAGTTCATAAATATAAGCATGCAAATCAAATGTATACATAGAGACATGACATGGGTATTGAATAATTAAATCATGAGTCATTAAATCTACATAACCAAATCAGTAGCATATGAAACTTGTCAAACTTGTTAGATTGCACATACTGCTCAAATAATCGGGCATCCGGATAGTCCCGTACCACTCAGGGCCGCTAGTAAAATAATCCCGAGTGTCTGTAAGGTTATTCCAAGCGCCACTCATGGCCGCTAGTTAGGTTAGAGCCTGAAGGTTGAGCACAAACAAAGCATCAAACATATAATCACAAAAATACAACCATGACATTCGAGTCTCATACTCATTTCAACTTGCTTATCATTCCAGCCAAAATATTAACTAGTGAGATGTGACTGTCAGCTACCTTGACATTCTGACCTTTTCCCATTCAAAAATAATAACTCTTAATATATGATTCTAAATCGAGCAACATTTGTTTTAAATGAAACTAGACTTCTGTATGATTATAGAGATATAAGGTTCACTTCCTATTTTATCTTGTGAAATTTTTGGTGATTTTTCAAAGTCACTGCTAAATCTGTTTTATAAAAATTCTGCTACCAAAAGTTTTTGACCTTTCAACACTAAAAAATTCATATATTTTAAAATAAAATTGAAATTGATCTCTACTTCTTTTAAACGAAACTAGATTGGCTCACAGTTACAACAATGTATAGATCACTTTTTAATTATTTTTACAAAATTTATGGTGAATTTTTAAACTTACTGTTCATGTAATAATTTGTTTCTGGCATATTTCATAACTAAGTTTTTAGCTTCATTTTAAATCATCTAAACATAATTTCCACCCAAATACATATAACATGCATGCATCATTACACAAGCATCATGTTTATGACTTATCAAGAAGGATAGGAGAGTTAGAGGGTACGACCTTGATGGAAGAACACCAACAAAGTTTATTGCCTATCTCTTCACCATTTTGCCTTTACCGTTTGCTTTAGAAGATTCACAACCCTCTTTAACTAATTAACCATGTAACACACAAGATTTCCCACAAAAAATAAGAGCTGATAGGATGTAAAAATACATACTTTAAACAAATAAATAAAATATGAGAAGATGGGTAGAGACTTCCTCAAATTCAAACCCTTCCAAACACCCAAAAACCTCCACCTTCATCCTTGATGAACATAGATTTTTTTTCTTCCATGGAAATTAAAAAAAAAACTAGATTAAGACCTTTACCTTCTTTGAAATTTGGAGGATGAACAAAAAATGGTGAGAACTCACTCAAATGTCTCGCCCTCCATATGACTTGCTAAGGGAAAATAGATGGAGAAAAGAAGAAAAAAAATGAAGAAATGTAGAAAGAAAAAAACATAATAAGGTGATTATAATATAAGGAAAAATAGGGACAAATCCACTTTATCCCATACCTCAATCTATCAAACCATCTTTTCCCATTAATTGGGAGAAGACTTTTATTCAAAAATGGTAAAATCACCATATTAGCATCCATTTCCCCCCTACTTCACACAAGCTTCCTAACATTCTTAATTTCTTATAAAAAAGGTCCAAAATTCACCCAAATTAATTCCAACAAAACCCAATCCCAAAATAAATTTATCGATCGCCAACCCAGGCCAACCCAGGTCAGCACTCGAACGTTGACTCAAGAATTTTGAGCCGTTACATATCCAAAGTGACTTAAGGTACATCACAACACCACTTTACCTAGGCTTATGACACTAAACCACTTGGCTACTTGTCCCTAACCCACACCAATAACAACACATGGTGCCTCAAGACAAAGAGCAAAAAATATATATAATGCTCGAGGTTTGGAGCTAGAGGCGGACAACCTATACCTCCTATCATACCATCTTACTACTAGTTTAACCTTCTCCTTATGTTATTCTATGACCACCCTAATAGGCAACTATCTATTCTATTCTATATCAAGAATTGGTATGGTGAGCATGAACTTACTTCGTCCTACAAAAATTTCTAATGGAAAGCTCCAAAACCACTATCCTAATCAATCAAGTTAACTAGAACAATCAAACTATCCAAAAACATTAACCAAACCCAACAAAAAAAGCAAAACTTTGGAATGAATTACTATGATCCATACAACCAATATTCTGAAGCCTATGTAACACCCTACAATTTTCTAGTAGAGTGGCACTATCGTAATAGCTCGTTACAACAGCTCATTTTTCACTGGTGTCAGAAACAGTGGTTTCGAGGCCACCAAATCTGACGAGTAAGCTCGTAAATATTATTATTTAATATTTATGAGTCAAATAAGGTTTTAAAATGGTTTTTGATTTGATAATTTATGTTATATAAATGATTTATTAAGTTCAAGCGGTAAGACTCTAAAGTCAAGCGGTTTTAGAAAATGAGGTATCAGGATCTTATTTCTATAAACTGAGCTGTAAATATTTTTATAAATATTTACGGAGTGTTATTAAGGTTTTATTAAAGTTTTGTTAAGAAATATTAACATTTCGATAGTTAATTAATAAAAAAGGATGTAAAATTTGATCACTATTTGATTTGAGTGATTAAATGGCTTATTGAATAAAGGAAAAGGGACTTAGATGGTAATTAAACCATTTAAGGAGTTTGTGGAAAAATATGGACATGGATTTGGTGTTTTAATTCATTATTAACCAAGGGTAAAATGATAATTTAATAAATAAAATAAAATAAAATAAAGTTTTTATCATCTTTGCAAATCCTTCATTCACATAATTTGAAAAGAAGAAAGCCATTGTTAGACCTTGAAGCTTTGACCAAGCTTCCATGTGATACGAGCTCGCCTCAACTTGATTTGAGTCGTAATAGTTGCCCAATCGATAAATTGGGTAAGTTTGAATGGTTTGCAAATTGGGAATGAAAACAAGGAAGATAGGTTTAAATGGTTAGTTTCGTAATGGATGTGGAAGCGAGTTGATGGTTTGATTTCAAGAAGGCTGAAAGAGAGATGGATAAATGGCTATCAAAGGGATCAAACAAGGTTAAAGGAAATTTGATGATAGGTGAATGAAAAATCGGCTAAGGCCAAGATTGAACCAACGTTATAGGAAAAGTTAACCCGAATCTTAAAGTAGGCACTTAGGTCGACAAGAGAATCTTAACCCGCTAACTATAGAGAGTTAGGAACCAAGGATATGTTTTGAACGCCACACCGGAGGTGATAAGTTTGGAATAAAACAAAGGAAAGATAGACGCCACGAGATGAAATCCCGATAAGTCAGATCAGTTCTAAAGTGAATAAAGAGAATTGAATTCTCACTAGAACAATTCAGTTCATATAATCAACAAAGTCTAAAATTGTCTTCCCTTTACAAATGAAATTTAACAAATATTTATAGGCTAAATAAAAGTAGCCGAATGGACAAGCTTAGAAGCTAAGAAATTCAGCCATAAACACCTAGATAATTCTAGAAGAAAAATCATGAATATCCATGAATGTGCAGCCCTTTAATGTTCCATCATCCCCCTTGGCCAAATGAAGCTTTAATGCACCTTGAATACTTGAATGTTTAGCTTGAATATGCATAGATCATGCATGAAACGTCCCAATGTATGTTCCTCCATAAATTCAGTCCATGAACCTTTAAAAACATGAACATTAATTAGCCCCTACTTGCATGAACGTCTCCAATACATGTACTCCTTTAAATGCCGTCCATTGAACCTCAATTCTACATGCATCAAGTAAACAACAATTAATTCAGCCATGCATGCTTGCCACAAACAGCCTTTTAATGGACGCCCCTTGCATGCTGGACAAGTCCTTAAATTCGTCCCATGCTTGCTCCAACTTCATTTAATCCCTTGTCTTGGCCATGCACCAACATCCTCTTAAATGCCGTTCATGCTTCCAACACTTATTAAATTCGGCCAGCAATCATGCACCATACATTCGGCTGGACAAAGTAGCAACATGCATTAAATTCAATCAAGACATTAAACCAGCAGCTCATTAAATCTGTCCCAAGCTCCAACACTCATTGAATTCGACTTCTTTAATGCTGATTCATTCATGTGCCTAAAACCAATTTAATGAAGCAAATTAATTCATGTTAAACACATTAAATTCGTCACATTAAACCTGCAGCAAAGTTGAGACAATTTTAGTTCATGGTTTTAATCACAAAAAACATTAATAAAATGTCTAAACAAGGAAATATTTATGACCCACATTTTAATGCTAGGACAACCATTAAATTCGGCTTAGACAAATAAATAGCAGCAGCTAATTAATTTGTCTTAAACTTGACATATTAAATTCATGTCCTAAACTAAGACACATTAAAAACTTTTATTTAATTATGTATTGATTTGACAAATTAAAATGAGCTAATTATTTTAAGCTAACTAAATAAACTAACTTAATTATTTCAGCAAATTAAAATGCATGAAATTAAATAATTTTGAATCGAGCTCAAACGAGCTTATTTAAAGCTGAACCAAGCTCGTTGAATAGAAATCAAACTTCATCTTCCACTTGGGCCCCTCGAGCTTAGGCCATGCTCGATGTTGCGGAACTGATTTGTAACATGACGCTGCTAGGTTCGCATCACCATGTATGCATGTAAGTCCGTTTTAGCCCCATTTCTAATGATTTTTATGTTTTGAGATCATTGCAACTAGGTCCAGCTAGCCCGTACCTTCGTTTTTGAAACTGTTAAAGATTTTGAATATTTATATTAATGTTTTTTTTTTATTTTAGATGTTAAATGATGAATCTTCAGTATTAGTTATTATTTATAATTATTTTGTTGAGTAATTTTGATGAATTTACTGATTAGGGACTAAATTATTGAAATAGTAAAAACACAAGGATTTGTTGTGAAATTATTACAAATGTGGGCTGTATTGGATGCCATGAATATTCTTTTGGTATGGGTTTGTATTAAAAATGGTTAATTTGCATGTTTTAGGCTTAGGGACTAAATTGAATAAAAGTAAAATGTTAGGGGCAATTTTGTAAAAATGTAAAAATGACTAAATTGCATAAAATAAATTGTTTTACTATCTAAATTAATAATTAACTAAATTAATAAATTGAATGAAATTATTAATTTAGATCAAGATCGAGTAGAAAATCGAGAAGAATGAAAAATTACCAAATAGCCGTTGTACTTTGTCATTTATGCAATTTAGCTAGGTAAGTTCATATGAACTATAATCACTCAAATGTTGATTAAATTGAATATTTAATGTGTGATTCTGTTGTAAAAGAATCAATATATATGTTATTATACAATTTATCAAGTAAAAAGACGATGGAAATCCAACAATGTTCTACTACTATCGAGCCCCATTTGAACCTTAGAAATATATAGAATACAAGTGACATGTCATTAGGGTTACCATGTTTTGGATGTTGGCCTTGAATGTCCTACTGATGGCTGAGTTTTGACATTTATTACGAATACCATTAGCTTCTATGAGCGGCATCGTGTAGCTACATTCTGACTGTCAACTTGAGTAGACCCAGGTTACCATGTTTTGGGTGTTGGTCCTGAATGTCCTACCGATGGTTAAGGTCTGATATTAGTTGCGGATACTCATCAGCTTGTGTGAGTAGCATTGTGTAGCTTACACTCTGACTGTCAACTTGTGTCAGCCTGCCCATTTTATAGTTCATGTGACTATGACTATATGTTTAGCATACTTTGTGTGAGCTTTCCTGTATATCCGATGTTATTCTAAGTGGTTCAATGGGCATGAAAAGGGAAGGAACAGTAAGTATTCAAATGACTTAAATTATGAAAACTATGAAAAAGAATGAAAAAGAAATGTTGAATGAAAGTATGACTATGTTCATGGAATTGATGATTTCAAGTAAGATTATTCATGTTTAATGACTTATCTTATGTTACTAAAGTGAATTATGAATTGATGCATTAACATGTGTTGTTGATTGTATCATGTTAGTTTTAAATAAATGCATTGAAATGGTAAGTGACCAAATGGAAAGATGCTTATGTGCATGAAAGAGTGGTAAGAATCAAAGTATGTAATTTCTCATGAAATGGTTTATTGTGTAGTTGATTCTAAAAGAGTTATGCTTAAATGCACTAACTTTTGGCTATGGTTAATGTTATGTTTATGTCTTGCATGTTATGCAAATGAAGTGGGTGAGAACAAGTAATGAAATGATAAGTTCATAGTTAAGATGAAATATGATGAAATAAAAGGATTGTTGAGTTAAAGGACTTGCTTGTAAGGAAGAAATTACTGATGCTATTTGTGAGTTTACTTATGTCATGAATAAATACACTAATTCGTGAGTTAATAATGTAATTATGCTTATGCTAAGTAAATGGAATAGTAAGTAAGTAGATGAAATGGTTCATCATTTTAAGGAAAGATTGATAATTATATAAGTCAACCTATGAGACCTTATTATGTTATGAATGAAAGGTGTATGTGATGTTTATAAATATACTCAATTGTGAGTTGAATGGTGTTCAATAGGTTAATACTAAGTTTAAAGTATTGGTGTTGAATCATGTCTAATCTATGTATGATAGTATTAAAGTGATAAGTTATGTTTCAAGTTGATACGAACTTACTAAGCATTCATTTTAGAAGCTCGATCGGTTTGGAAACTCGTCAGAGATCTATCACACTATCCAGCGATTATATTGGTAGATTTTGATGTCTTGATCAAGGTTATAATGGCATGTATAGGTGGACTTGTGGTTCATGTTATGATATGATCGCGTCCCGGAGTGCACCAAGTTCGAGCAAGGATTCAACGGTGCTGCCCCAAGGACCAATTACGCGAGCTCGAGCTAAGCAATTCAAAGAGGCCATTTCAGCCTTAGTTAACCAATTGTGGGGCGAGGCTTTGGTTGGAGAAATAGAACGAGTTGGAACCAGTTCAATAAAGTTTCCTTGCAATATATTGCAAACCGATTTCAGCTCAATTCCAGCTCTTTGAACCCGTTCCAACTAAATTGAACTTATTTATTTATTTTTTAGCTTTGCATTTAGTTGCATTTTAATCCTTTCATTTAAGCATCTTAGTTTAATAAATGAGTTGCTGGACATTTATTCAACTCATCATAGTTTAATTAATAAGTGTTTTTGTTGAACTTTATTTAATAAGTGTTGCTCTTAATTAATCTAGTTCCTACGATTATTTATTGATGCATGAGTTAAGTTTATTTAATAATGCTTCTTTAATTAACTAGTTGCTGGAATAATTGATGCATAGTTCATTTATCTAAGTTAAGTATTAATGTGTGTTATGTTAATAAGTGATTACATGTGTTTAATAAGCTCATTTTAATGTGTTTATTGCAGGAGTTTTTTCAAGTCATGACCGTTACAATTCAAGGTTGTTACAAATTAAATAAAGTGGCTTTTCAAGTCCTTTTCGGTTACAAAGCAAGGGGGCTACTATAAAAGGGGTTAGACATCATTTAAAGGAGGTTTAAAGAGCATTATATCATCCAAATTAATTATGGCAGCAACCTTTTCCACTACCAGCTGTTTTTGCCACTTCAAAGGTCATTTTAAGCATTCAAACACAAATTAAGAAGCTAGTTAAGAGTTGGTGTCCATTTGGCTGACCAAGGACTAACTCAAGAGTCATTTTTCAAGCAATTAAAGTCATTCATTCAGCTGAATTGAAGTGAATTCAAGGAAGGAGTTATTTGGCTCAAGAATGTGAAAAGACTTGAGTTTAATTTCAGCTTTTAATTGGCATATTAAGTTGAAAGTTTGTGACTATTCAGCTAGCCTATTCTAGCACTATAAATAGGTGAAATCAGCCTTTGTAAAGGCAACTTTTGATTTTTGGTTAATAAAACTCTGTTAAATTTGTGAGGCAAACCTTTCTCTGTTTTCGTTTAAGGATTCGTTGGCTACCTAGTGTTCTAGTTGTGTCATCCATTTTCTTTGTCGAAAACTGAACTTATCACTACTTGTAGTGTGGCGTTCAAACATACCGAGGTTCCTATCTTGCTAGATAGTGGGTCGAGGTCACCTTAACCACTCTTAAACCGAACTAAAGGGCTTATAAGCAACGGGTTAATACCAAATCGATATTGGTTCTTGTTTGCACTTTTGTTCAATCCATTTTTTTTCTTAACCATTTGGTTCCAAAACCAAATTCTTTCTTTTCCCATCTTACCATTTCGAACCAAAACAAATCCCTTCTTTCCCACTTTACCTTTTTCATACCATATTCTTAAACCAACTACTAATTTGTCAAAACAACTTCATTCCATACCAATTTCACTAAACTAAATTATCATTACTTTTCGTAGACGATCGGGCATTTTACATACGACTCGACTCACCCCGAGGCAGAGCGTATCATGTTAGTTGATGAGTTTGGCATGTATATGTCATTGTGGTTGGTGTAACATTGGTATTTGTGAGGCCTTATTGATGTGTGTCATTTTGACAATGTATTAATGCATGTTTGAATGGCTAAAATGGTAGGTTATGGATTTTCCACAACATGGTCAAGTTATGGTATGCTTTGGAAAGGTTTTGAATAGATGTACATGAGTCAAATTTGGTATGCATATATGTTGGTTGTTGGAAGATTTGGAAATGGCTAGATTGGTGTCATTTAGATGGTTTTGATGCATGTAAGAAGTGGTCCAAATGGTAAGGTTATTTCGATATGGCATGAATCTAATATGGTATGGTTGATGTATGTCAATTTTGATATGTTTTGGTATGGAAACAAGTTAGTTGATAATTGGTTAAATATTCACATAATTAGGTATGTTTAACATATGTGTTTGAAGTGCCTTTATGGCATATTGTTTGAATGAAATTGGTCATTTTATGATGTTTGAACATTTTTTGATACCTTGGTCATATGTGCAAATGGCTTGTAAGGGTGTGCTTGAATTGGGTGAAAGAAATAGCTTGAATTTGGGCTATTTCTTGTCCATATAGGCGTGTGTCTCAGCCATGTGTGACACACGACCATGCGACACGGCCATGTGACACGGTAATGTGTCCCCTATAGGTTTTAGTGGCTTCTTTTTAAGAGATACACATCCTAGCAGACGGCCCACCACACGGGCGTGTGAGGCCATTTCGAAGGTTACACGGCCTGACAAATGGGCGTGTGGCTTGGTCATGTGGCCCAAGTCAGAGTGCTACACGGCCGTGTGTCACTATTTCAAGTCAGAGTACGATTAACTAATCCATAACTTTTGCCTTCCCTCAGTTTAAATCCAGTTGAGATCTATCTTGATCTAAATAAATAAGTTCAACCAATTTAATAACTAGTCTATTCAATTCAATCCAAATTCACATGTTAGCAAAATTACACTTTTGTCCCTACACATTTGATTTCTTTTCAATTTAGTCCCTAAGCTCAATAAATGAAATTCATGCAAATTCATCCCTAACCCAAGCTGGCCAAATTTCATATAGGTCCCTATCAACTCATAAAATTCATTATTTCACAATTTACACCATGAACTTTTCACATTTTTTAATTTAACCCCTAATTGACATTTTCAACAAAATTCACTTTATAAAAAGTTGTCTATCTAACAACATATATTCATTTTCTTCCACCAAACATCAAATTCACATGATTTCATTCATGGTAACACCCTATACTTTTAATAATTTTGCAAATTAGTCCCTGGGCTAGCTAGATTACACTACAACGACTTCAGAAACGTAAAAATAATTAAAAACAGAGTTAAAATTCATACCATGCAATCCCAAAGTTCAACTGAACTTTCAAGCTCCAAAAATGAGGTTTTCCAAGCCTAATTTCAATGGAGAAGAAAGCTCATGAAGATGAGCACTAAATTTTCTATTATTTATTTTGTGATTATTTTACTAATTACCATTTTAACCATAGTTTTTAACCTTTAAAAATTAACTAAACCATGCCCATTTTTGACCATTAACCATATAAATGGTATATTTACAACACAAAACCTCCAACCATTTAAATTCATAGCTAATAACTCCCTTTAATTTATAGAACTCAAGTTTTACACCTTTTGCAATTTAATCCTTTTTTCGAATTAAGTATGCAAACTGTAAAATTTCTTAACAAAATGTTTATACGATACTACTAACATGTTGTAGACATTAAAATAACAAATAAATAGATATTCACACATCAGATTTGTGGTCCCAAAACCACTGTTCCAATTCCACTGAAAACGGGCTGTTACAACTTTCCCTCTAAAGAAATTTTTGTCCTTGAAAATCTTACCAAAAAAGAGGTTCGTATATTGCTTTCTTATAGCTTTCTTGGGTTCCCAGATAGCTTCTTCTATTCCATGTCACTTCCAGAGAACTTTTACTAAAGCTATGTTCTTATTTCTCAATTCTTTCATCTCTCGAGCCAGAATTCTGATTGGTTCTTCATTGTATAACATATCAGGTTGAATCTTGATATCCGTCAGGGAGATAACATGTGAAGGATCATATCATTACCGTTGTAACATAGACACATGAAAGACATTATGCATCTTTTCTAGTTCTGACGGTAAAGTCAATCGATACGCGACAGGTCTGATTCTTTCAATAATCTCATACGGCCTGATAAATCGCGGACTTAGCTTTCCTTTGTGACTGAACCGAAGCACTTTCTTCCAGGGCAATACTTTCAAAAATACTTTTTCACCGACTTGAAATTCTATGTCTTTACGTTTAAGATCTGCATAAGATTTCTGACGATCTGAAGCTGCTTTTCTCGGATCACTTTTACTTTTTCTTTAGTCTCATGAACCAAATCAACCCCGTGTATCTTTCTCTCACTAAGCTTAGTCTAATATAGCGGAGTTCAACATTTTTGACCATACAAAGCTTCATACGGCGCCATTTTTATGAACGACTGATAACTGTTATTATACGTGAATTCAACCAATGACAAATATTTCTCCCAGTTGCCTTCG
The DNA here is from genome assembly GCA_025698475.1 of Gossypium anomalum. Classification (NCBI taxonomy): domain Eukaryota; kingdom Viridiplantae; phylum Streptophyta; class Magnoliopsida; order Malvales; family Malvaceae; genus Gossypium; species Gossypium anomalum. Next base: position 45,043,604 of record CM046968.1, on the reverse strand, counting down.
AACTCTAATACGTAACAGTGAAGCATATCTTTGCGTATCTGAATGACTCGCTCAGACTGAGCATTGGTCTGAGGATGAAATGCAATGCTAAACCGTAACTGCGTACCAAGAGCTTCTTGTAACTTTCTTCAAAATCGCGATGTAAACCATGGATCACTATAAAAAATAATAGAGATTGACACCCTGTGTAATCTAACTATCTCAGAAATGTATAACTTAGCTAACCTCTTAAGGGAGTAATCTGTACACACAGGAATAAAGTGTGCAAACTTCGTCAGACGATAAACAACAAATCACATCTTTCTTCCTCGGAGATAGGGGTAAACCTAATACGAAGTCTACTGTAACTTGATCCCATTTCCATTCTAATATCATCACTGACTGTAATAATCTAGGAGGTACCTGATGTTCAGCTTTAACTTGTTGACACACTAAACATCTCGATACAAATTCCAAAATCTCACATTTCATTTTAGGCCACCAGTACATCTGTTTCAAATCGCTGTACATCTTATTACTTCCCAAATGATTAGACAAGCTACCACTATGAGCTTCGTGCAAGATTCTTCTAATGAGTTCTAAATTCTTTGGTACACAAACTCTGCCTCTAAAAAGTAAGCAATCATCAGACCTTATCTGAAAATCTAAATTAGGAGTCGACTCACACGATTTCTGTTTAGCTTCCAAAACATCATCACATTTTTGAGCCTGATAAATCTCTTGTAAGAACAATGGTTTAGCTTTTAACTCATCTAAAATTGAGCCATCAACAAATAATGGTAGTTGTGTATTCAACGCTCGCAAAGCAAACAATGATTTTCTACTCAGAGCATTAGCCACTACATTTGCTTTTCTCGGATGATAATCAATAATCAAATCATAATCTTTCAATAGCTCGAGCCATTTGCGTTGTCTCAGGTTCAAATCTTTCTGTGACATTAAATACTTCAAACTCTTATGATCAGTAAAAATGTGACCTTTTTTGCCAAACAAATGGTGTCGCCAAATTTTCAACACAAAAACAATAACTACCAATTCCAAGTCATCTATCTGATAATTCTTTTCATGCAGCTTCAATTTTCAGGAAGCATATGCTATTACTTTACCTTCCTACATCAAAACACAACCTAAACCATTTAAAGATACATCACTGAAAATCACAAATTCTTTACCCGATTTAGGCTAAACTAAAACGGGCAGTTAACAGTGCTTTTGATGTGATTCAGCCCGAGAAGTTGAGTCGAATTCACGTAGTTGCCCGATCGTAGACGAGAGAATTGTTCGTGCATCGAATTTTAGTAATAAAAGTAAAAGAATAGGTTAGGATAAGCGGAAGGTTTCAAGAAGTGTAGAAGTAGAAATAGGTTCGGTTAAGGGTAGCAAAGATGGATGATGGATAAATGGCTCGGTTTGATTAACAAAAAGAAATTTGAAAGATGGGGATGGAAATTGAACTTAACGTCAGGAATGATTCAACACTAAAAAGTGTCACCCCAGTTCCTATATTGTTAAGGCGAAAAGATGGATAGAAGGATAGGTGAACGCCACACCAAGATTGGTAATAAGTTCAAACAAGAACGGTAGATACCACTAGCACAAGCTAGATAAGTCTTTGAAACTTGTACGAGATATGAGAGGAAGCAACCTCACAAGAATAATGTTCATTCAATAATTTGGCAAAAAGTCCCTTTACAAAGAAATAAACAAACTATTTATAGGCTATCATATAGTAGCCGAATGGACAAACTAGTAGCTTAAAGACTAAGTAAATTCAGCTAAGAATGCACTAGAATATTCTAGAATAAATTATTAAAGGGTTAAGTCCACATTCGGCTAATTGGAACTTCAATGGGCAGCTTCATAGTTAAGCAAAATTGAATTGGATGAATGTGAATAGATGGCAGCCCATTAGCTTGTCTAAATTCATCCATGGATTGATTGGTGCATTAAAGAAGTGTCTTTTGGCCGAATAGAAACCTAGGGAAGTCATTTGGGTAGCAAACAATCCATGTATCAAGAACTAGATGCATTCTCACATTCGTTGTAGCTTGCGGTCCCTGCATCTTCTCTTAGGCTTCATTCAGGAATTGAATTTAGATATTAAATGGCAGCTACCCTTTGGCCGAATAAACACTTAGGAACACCAATGGTTCATCCACATACATTCGGCCATGCATGTAACTAGAAGGGGGCTTGAATCTGGCCGTACATGAACATTCATTAAATGCTTTCCATTCATGCATAGGTGACGTCCAAGGTGAGTGTATCTTCATGTATTCATTGTATCATCCAAGTGGGAATGAATAGCATTAATCCATATGAATGTATCCAAGCCGTTCATGAACATGAACTTAATTCCTCTAGACATTGAACCGAAACATGCATGAATTTCCCAATGCATTGGACTTGTTTGTACATGTACCTAGCTTTTAATGTACCTCCATAATCGGCTGAACCTACAAAGACATGAACACATTTAATTATATCATTTAATCATAATTAAACAGAAACTAACAACTTAAATAACAACTTAACTAATTAGGACAAATTAAATTAGAATTAACTAGCTTATTAATTCAGCTAGCTCAAACTAAAATGAAAACATTTAATGAACTTATTTGAGCTAGGATTTTCGTTATTGAGCTGTAGCAAACTACTTAGTATAAAACTAAAACTTAGCTTAATTTATTAAAATAAAGAACGAGCTGAAAGTAAGCTCAGTTGAGCTCAAACGAGCTGAAATGAGCTCAAACGAGCTGAAATGATCTCAAACGAGCTGAATTGAGCTGGACAGAGCTCGAGGAGCTAGAAATGAGCTAGGATCAGCTTGCCAACAATGCACAGGTTCCTTGGATAGTTGCTTTGAGCTGATTCTGTGAGTATTGGCCCTTGTTTCAAACCAAGGTTTTGCATTAGAAGCTAAAACAGCTTGTAGGAAATGCTTAGCATCAGCTCGAGTTATGGGTCCTCTTGGAAGCTCGATTAGATCTTGGTTTGCATTCAAGGGTGCCCCGGGCGTGCTCACATCATTCCCCCCGTCTTCAAAGCGACTTGTCTTCAAGTCGAACGTTTGGATCTCTCTGGGGCAGAAGATGAAAGAGCTGTCAGAAATTTGAATAGGAATCAAAATTTGACAACTATTAATATCATCATGAAAGAGTAAAAACTTGAATATAAAACAAACTAGAAACGGACCAATCCTTTTTGTTTCACGAACAGATGAGAGATTGTCATTGGTGAAGTAAAGGTTGGGTCTTACCTTTCCAATTTGACTATCCATTTTCGACAATAGAAATGAATATCCATAAGTTGTCAATAAATTTTTTGAACAAACAAATTGTCCAAGCATAATTGTATCAAAACAATTATGATTCATATAAGCGAACATATTCAAAACACCATTTTCACTAGCGAATGGACGGAACGTCTTACAAGGTAATGCTTCATCAAACAAAGAATAGCAATTGACTGCATCAATGGATGGAACCTTTTTCGGATCACATCAGCTTTCAACTGGTTGAAACTTTGCTAACACTTCTTGGACCATTCGTATTTCACATCTTTCTATAATAGTCACGTCATCAGTGCAGCTATTATCAAGAATCCTTTGATGAATATTCTACAATATCCAGCTAGTCCCAAAAACTTCTAATCTCAGATACATTTCTCTAAGGCTTCCAATCAACAATAGCTAAAATTTTACTCAGATATACTCTAATGCCATCTGCTGACACAACATGTCCTAGAAAACAAATTTCTCGAAGCCAAAAATCATATTAACTAAACTTAGTGAATAATTATTTTTTTCCAAAAGTTTGCAAAACAATTCGCAGATGTTCAACATGCTCGGATTCATCCCGTGAATAAACCAAAATATCATCGGTGAAAACCACAACAAATCGATCTAGATAGGGTCTGGAAATTCCATTCATCAGATCCATAAATGCTACAGGCGTATTGGTTAAACCAAACGGCATCACTAAAAATTCATAATGTACATACTTGGTTCTAAATGCAGTTTTTGGTGCATTTGAATCTTTAACTCGTAGCTGATAATAGCCAAAACGAAGATCAATATTTGAAAATACTGTTGCACCTTTCAACTGGTCAAACAGATCATCAATACACGATAATGTATATTTTTTCTTTATCGTCACTTTGTTGAGTTATTGATAATCAATACATAACTGCATAGATCCATCTTTCTTCCTAACGAATAAAATAGGAGCACCCCAAGGAGAAAAGCTAGGTTGAGCAAAGCCTCTATCTATCAACTCTTGCAACTGTGCTTTCAACTCTTTCAATTTTGTAGGTGCTATTCTATATGGTGCTATAGATATCGAGGATGTTCCAGGTAATAATTCAATACCAAACTCAACCTCCCAGGTTGAAGGTAGCCCAGGCAACTCTTCTGGAAATACATCTGAGAATTCACATTTCATTGGATTCGATGCTAGTTTCCTTTTCAAAGCTCTAGAGTCAACTATATAAGTGAGATATGCTTTACAACCCTTTTCAACATATTTCCATGCCATCATAATAGAAATTATACTGGATGTACCATCCAATCTATCTGATTCAATTCAAACCCACTTACCATCCTGACATTTTAACACAATATATTTTTTTCTACAATTCACAATAGCATCATGTTGTGTTAACCAGTCTATTCCTAGAATCAAATTGAATTCATCAAAAGGTAACAACATCAAACTAGTGGGGAAGTCATAACCCCTAATTTTCAGTGGGCAAGACCTACATAACTGATTCAGTATAACACACCGACCTAAAAGATTTGTAACCTTAACAGTATATTCAGTAAATTCAACAAGTATTTTCTTTTTGTCTACTAATGTAGTGCATATATACGAATGAGTTGATTCAGGATCAATCAATGCATATACATTAATATCAAAGAGTGAAAAAGTACCCGCAATGACATCTAGAGCAGTAGCTTCTTCTTGAGCCTGAATTGCATAAGCTCTAGCCAGTGTTCTCGCTTCTGACAGTTCATTCATCTCGTTAATCTTTCCTCAATCGAGAGTAGTACTTCTAGCATTTCCAGATCTTCTACCCCTATTAAAGGTTGCTTCGAGCTTATTTGATTGATTTCTGAAATTGATTTGCTTCTTAGGATAGTTACAGAGAAAGTGGTCGGTAGCTCTACAATAGAAACAAGATCCTAGTTTCAATTGGTACTCACCCTAATGTCTTTTCTTATAGTCGTTACATGTCAAAATAGTACTTTCTATATTTCTTACACTTCCAACACTCGTCGCTGGAGCGTTGATTGATTGGAAATTGCTTTGTCTCGGTTTCTCTAGGCTAACAAACTCAGAATGCAGCTGACCGATTTGTGTCATTTCTAACTTTCTTTGAGGAAGACGACTGAGCAGACTTGAATGATCCTCTCTTGTTATAATCACTGAATCTTGAATATGATTGTCATTTACTTTTACAAATCTCTTCAACCTTTTGTGCTTGCTCGAATAGTTCGACGAATTCCCGTAACTTTAATATTGTTACAGCCAACCAGATCTCATCGTTCAATCCATCTTCAAACCTGATACACATTCTCTCCTCGGTCGATATAATGTTACGAGCATACTTGCTTAATTGCACAAATTATTGTTCATACTCAGCTACAATCTGATTTCCTTTCTTTAGTTCAAGAAATTCTTTCTTTTTTTCGATCAATAAACAATTAGCTAACGTACTTTTTATTGAATTCACTCTGGAAGAAGTCCCAATTAATTCTATCATCTGATACCATTGTGCTCAATTTAGCAAAGACATTGCGCATCTCAAGCAATCTTCAAAAACTCTCTTTGTATTTAATAGTCAGTACTTGGCTTTTGACAGATCATCATCTACCATACCTATGAACTCTTCTGCTCCACATTTCTGAACCTTATCTACAGATACCCAAGTAACCAACACTGGTACAAGGGTGGTATTATTCAGGGGTGCCAGAGGAGGCACAACACAGGGTGGAGGAGGCGGAGTAGCCATATTTGCTTGTTTAAACCCATTGAACCATTGGTTCATCATTCCCATAAACATATGTTTCATTTCATCACCAACCGATTAAGGAGTAAGAGCACTATTACTTGCTTCTGGATTTGAAGCATGAACATTACTTTCAGCTTCGTTAACTATATCTCGATTAGATTCTGCTAATATCTTGAATCTATAAGAAATAAAATTGTTAAAATGAATCAAACGCATCTCACAAGGTATATTCATTACGGTTTAGTCCAGATGTTAGTCCTAGAATCAACTAAACCATAGCTTTGATACCAATAAATGTAACACTCCTGACCCGTATTTCATCCCCAAAATAGGGTTATAGAGCATTACCAGAGTTTTTAAATCAAATGAACAAAAGTTTCAAACATTTCAACTCATATCGGTAATCATATTAAAATGAATCCAAATCATACATGTTGTCCCTTATACGAGCCCTTGAGGCTCTAAAAACACGTTAAAAACAAGTTGAGACTAAATTGAAAACTTAAATTTTTTTTAAAAATAAAGAAAATTTACTACACTATAGGGTCACATGGCTATATGGCCAGGCCGTGTGGGAATTTGAAATAGGGACATACAGCCGTGTCCCAAGCCGTGTTTGTGCCCGTGTAACTCACTGACTTGGGTCATACTACCAAGCCACACGCTCGTGTGCCAAGCTGTGTGCTATGCCGTGTAACAGCCTGACTTGTAACCCTTTGAAAGTTATAGGGTACACACGATCGTGTTGCCTGGCTGTGCTGAGACACATGCCTATGTCTCTACCTGATACGAACTGCCTCGGGGATGAGTCGAGTCGTATGTCGATTGCCCGATCGTCTACGAGAAGTTACGAAGGTTTAGTCGAGTTGAAGGAATGGTCGAAGAAGAAGAAGGGATTCAGACAGAAGGGTAGGAGTGAAATGGTATGATCGAAAGAATATGAACGAATTAGTCGATTTTGGTATGTTTGGGTAAGAAAGAAATGGGATCGAACAAAGAATGCAAACAAGAAACAATACCAATTCGGTATCGACCCGTTATTTATATGCACTTTTTGGTTCGGTTTAGGTTTGGTAGAGAGAACCTCGACCCACTATCTAACAAGATAGGAACCTCGGTTTAGTTTGGAACGCCACACTACAAGTAGTGATAAGTTCGGAATCGACAAAGAACACGGTTGACACAACTAGAATGCTAGGAACGCCAAACGAATCTTTGAACGAAATATAAGAAAAGTTTGCCTCACAATTTCGACAGCATAACATTAACAAAAGTTTCAAAAGTGCCTAAACAAAGAAATGAACTAGTTATTTATAGCATTTAGAAGGCTAGCCGAATAGCCAACTTAAGCTAGCTGAACAGCCTTTATTTTTAGCCTAATTAAATTAGAAAATTCCAGAATATATTTAGGAAAATTCCTTGAAACTTCTAGTAGCTGAGCAATTATGGAGGAGCTGAAATGAACTGAATGGGCAAGCTTGAATTCGGCCAAAGGGGTGTACTCCATTAATTGGACAGCCTTGGTTAGCTGAAAAGTGTTGAGCTAATTAAAGGCAATTTGGAGCACCTCAATAGACCTTTAAGTGTGAAACCGAATGTGAGCAGCCTCCCTTGTATGAACACACTAAACCGAGCAGCCTGTAGGTGTGAAAGGAATGTTCAGCAAATGTGAAAGCATTCAAATTGCTTTGGAGAGTGACAGGACACTTTGAGAAGAACAAACAATGAGTTGAGGTGGCTATTGCAATAATCGAACCATCATGCCTCTTAGAGAGATAAAGCAGTAGCTATCAAGCTTTAATGTCGTCCCTTCAATGTACCTGCACCTAAATTAATTCAGCTCATTAATTCAACTTAGACACATTAATTCCAGTAGCTTAAAGACATTTAAATCATGTAATAAGCTAGGACAAATTAAAAACATGCTGGAACTAAGACACATTAAATTCGGCTGCACTAAATAACAAGAAATAAATCCGTCCTAATTTAGACAGTTTAAATTGTTGTAGCATAACACATTAATTTCATGTTTCGATTTTGGACAAATTAAATAATTTAATATTTTTTGAGCTAAAAGTAATGTGCAATTTATTTAATTAATTAAAATGCAAAGCTGGAAAAATAAATTAAAAAAAGGAGCTCAATTGAGCTGAAACGAGATATAGATGCATGAGCTAGTGATGAGCTGGTTCCGAGCTAATGAGCTGGTGTGGAGCAACATGGGAGCTAACTTGAGCTGAAGGTGAGCTCAGTGAGTTGGTTTGAACTTGCAGAAAAGTTTAGCATGGATTCCCAAAATGGCCACCAACTGGCTCAATAGGTCTAGCATTGACATCTTCCCACACATGCTGAACTAAAGCTATAACAGCTTCTTTAAATTATTTCGCACGAGCCCTTGTGATTGGCCCTTGAGGTAGCACCATCGGATCTCGGCTCAGACTCGACTTATGGAATAGCGGGATCGTATCATCCTCCCCCTCTTGAAATTGACTTGTCCTCAAGTCAGTATCTACATCGAAGGGAGTCAAGTCAGATACATTACTAGCACTAACATTGTACTCACCCAGTAAATCAAGCTTATACAAATTTTCATTGATTCGCTCGATGACTTGGAAGGGGCCGTCTCCTCGTGGCAACAACTTAGATCTTCGTTGAGCCGGAAATCTTTCTTTTCTCATGTGTACCCAGACCCAGTCTCCGGGTTCAAACACAACTCTTTTTCGTCCTTTGTTGGCTCGTTGGACGTATTACTCAGTTCGAGATTTAATATTCTCTCGAACTTTCCTATGTAGTTCCTTGACAAATTCAGCCTTTTTCCTTGCATCTGTATGGACAAATTGATCAACAGGAAAAGGTAATAAATCAAGAGGAGTAAGGGGATTAAATCCATAGACAGTCTCAAAAGGAGAGAATTTGGTTGCCGAATGAACAGAGTGATTATAAGCGAACTCGATGTGGGGTAAGCATTCCTCCCACGACTTGAGGTTCTTTCGTACCAACGCTCGCAACAAAGTTGACAAAACTTGGTTTACCACCTCAGTTTGGCCATCCGTTTGGGGATGACAAGTGGTTGAAAATAATAACTTCGTCCCAAGTTTTCCCCATAATGTCCGCCAAAAGTGACTCAAGAACTTTGTATCTCTATTGGAAGTGATCATTCTTGGTAATCCATGCAGTCGTACAATTTCCCTAAAAAACAAATTAGCAATATGCACAGCGTCATCAGTTTTAGCACAAGAAATAAAATGTGACATTTTAGAGAATCTATCGACTACAACAAAGATTGAGTCCTTCCCTGTTTTAGTTTTTGGCAATCCAAGAATAAAATCCATAGAGATATCGGTCCACGGGGTGTCGGAAATGGGAAGTGGAGTGTAAAGTCCATGAGGTTGGACCTTCAACTTAGCCCGTTTACAAATTAGGCAGCGTTCACAGATTCGCTCCACGTCTCTCCGCATTCGCGGCCAATAAAAATGTTCATGGAGGGTCGACAATGTCTTGCTTATTCCAAAGTGTCCCATCAGGCCACCACTATGTGCCTCCAACACAAGTAACTCTCGAATGGAGCCTTGTGGTATGCACAACCTATTTTCTTTGAAAAGAAAACCTTCATGCCTGAAAAATTTCTCAAAAGACCCATTTTCACAAGCAGCATATATATTTCCAAAATCCTCATCATTAGCATACAAATCTTTCATATGATAAAAACCAAGTTACTTAGAATCAAGAGTGGTCAATAAGGTATATCTCCGTGACAAGGCATCAGCCACTACATTTTCTTTACCTTTCTGATATTTGATGACGTAGGGAAATGATTCTAAATACTCGACCCATTTCGCATGTTGTTTGTTGAGTTTATGCTGACCTTTAATAAACTTAAGTGCTTCATGATCGGAATGAACCAGAAACTCCTTGGGTCTTAAATAGTGCTGCCAAGTTTCAAGTGATCGAATCAAGGCATACATCTCTTTGTCGTACACCGGATAATTGAGGGAAGCGCCACTTAATTTCTTGCTGAAGTACGCCACCGGTCTTCCATCTTGAGTCAACACAGCTCTGATCCTTACACCTAAGGCGTCACACTCAATTTCAAATGTTTTATTAAAATCTGGAAGGGACAATAAAGGAGATTTCATAAGACATTCTTTAATCAAATTAAATGAATGTTCTTGATCTTCAGACTAGTGAAATGCAGAGTTTTTCTTAATTACGCTTGTTAAGGGTGCTGCAATGGTACTAAAGTTGGGCACAAATCGACGGTAGAAGCTAGCCAATCCATGGAAGCTTCGAACTTGGCTAATGTTCGTCGGATGCGGCCATTCTTGAATCGCTCGAAATTTTTCTTGATCCACCTCCAAACCGTTGGCACTCACGACATAACCTAAAAACACAACTTTATCAGTGCAAAATGAACACTTTTTGAGATTAGCATACAATACCTCTTTTCGTAAAGTTTCCAACACCGCTCGTAAATGTGGTACGTGCTCCTCTAAAGTTTTGCTGTAGACCAAGATATCGTCAAAGTATACAACACAAAATTTACCAATAAATGCACTTAATACATGGTTTATCAATCTCATAAAAGTGTTGAGAGCATTTGTAAGGCTGAATGGCATTACCAACCATTCGTACAAACCCATTTTCATTCTGAAAGCTGTCTTCCATTCATCACCTTCTCGCATTCGTATTTGATGATAACCACTTTTAAGATTGATTTTCATGAAAATCTGGGCTCCACTTAATTCGTCAAGCATGTCGCCAAGACAAGGTATCGGGTGTCGATACTTGATAGTGATTTTGTTGATAGTGCGACAATCCACGCACATCTGCCACGACCTATCTTTCTTGGGTACAAGCAGCACCGGCACCGCACAGGGACTTAAGCTCTCTCGGATGTATCCTTTGTCTAGGAGTTTGATAATTTGCTTTTGTAATTCCTTCGTTTCTCTGGGATTACCCGTAAGCGGAGACGGTTGGGTAATGCAGCTCCGGGTACTAAGTCTATTTGATGTTCAATGCCTCGGATAGAGGGTAGCCCACTTGGTATTTCGTTCGAAAATATGTCTTCAAATTCCTGAATCAAAGATAATACAGAAGCAGGCAAGTTTTCAGGTAATTCGTTAGTATTCAACAATGCCTCTTTGTACATAAAAACATACATAGGCTGTTTCAAAAACATCGCTCGCCGAATATCACTAACCCTCGCAAACACACTCATTTTCCCACTTTCTTTTTCCTCTCCACTTTTTACTTGTTTTTGTTTCTTTTCATTTTCTCTCACATTTTTAGCCTTTTCTCTCTCTTTTTTCTTAATTTTCTCTTTTGCACTCTTTTCTCTTTCTCTCGCTTGTTCCACTGAAAGTTTAAGTTTTTGTTGATCCTCATACACTTGCTTCGGAGTGAGAGGTGCAAGTGTCACGTTCTTGCCAAGATGTTTGAAGCAGTATATATTAGTGTATCCATCATGCATCACTCGTCGGTCGAACTGCCATGGTCATCCTAGAAGTAAGTGACCCGCGTGCATCGGCACTACATCGCATAATACTTTATCGAAATATTTCCCGATGCTAAAGGACACTAGGACTTGGTTCGTCACTTTGAGTTCCCCTCCATCATTAAGCCACTGAAGCTTGTATGGATTCGGGTGCTTGGTTGTTGACAGCCCCAACTTTTCTACCATGAGGGTGCTTGCCACATTTGTGCAACTCCCTCCATCGATTATGATGCTACACACTTTCCCTTGCACTTGACATCTTGAATGAAAGATGTTCTTGCGTTGTTGTTCATTTTCCACACTTTGGAGACTTAGGCTTCGCTTGACGACGAGTAACTCACCTTCAACGGGCTGTTCTAAGTCCTCCTCGACTTCAGAAGTCGATTTAGTCTCGTTCTCCTCCTCGTCCTTTGTTTCAATCTCGCCGTCGGCCCTTATTACCATGGTACATCTATTCGGGCACTGACTCGCTATATGTCCACGACCAAGACACTTGAAGCACTTTATGTCCCTTGAACGGGCGGTGGAATTTTCAGGAGCCTTACCTTTACTTGACTCGGCAATAGGCTTATTTGCCTTAGGTATGGTTGAAGAATCCTTCGTTCGATTTGTTGGAAAACCCTTGCTTGTGCTTTGGCCCCATTTAGAAGGATTGGTGTTAGGATAGGCTCGGGTGGTACCATTTCGCTTCAACTGCTTCTCCACTTTAATAGCCATGTGGACCATGTCCACAACCTCAATGTAATATTGCAGTTCTACGACATTTCAATCTCTCGATTAAGTCCCGCTAGAAAACGAGCCATTGTGGCTTCTCGATCTTCTTGTATATCGGCACGGATCATAGCCACTTCCATTTATTTATAATAATCTTCCACACTCTTCGTCCCTTGGATGAGATTTTGGAGCTTTTGATGTAACTCCCGATGATAGTAGGATGGAATGAATCGTCGTCGCATAACCGCCTTCATTTCGGTCCAAGTGGAAATGGGATGCTCTCCGTTACGCCTCCGACTATTGGTCAACTCATCCCACCATATCATTGCATAATCTAAAAACTCAATTGCGGCGAGTTTGACTTTCTTATTTTTAGAGTAGTTATGACATTCAAACACTAGTTTGATTTTTTTCTTCCACTCAAGGTACGCCTCGGGATCAGATTTTCCTTGGAAAGGAGGAATAGAGAGTTTGATATTCTTTAAGTCATCATCTTCCCGCCTTTGATCTACTTGTCCACGGTTTCGGGGACGTCTCCTTTCTAGGCTTATGTTAGACCCGTGATCGCTTTCATCTTCACTATTTTCGTTAACATCATCATCTTGAGCCCTTGGTTGTCTTCGTCGTTAGTTGGGCCCTTCACGTCTTTGCTTAGCAACTTCAGGATATTCATCGCGTTGTCTTTGGGCCTCGACTTGGTAGAGTCGATCTTTAAGAGGATAAGCCTTCGGTCAAGTAAGCGTTCCATCTCGTGCAAAAGGGCTTGCATTGGCAAATTTGGAATGTTTCTGACTGGTTGTCGCCCTTGTTGTTCCTCCATGTTTTGTCCACTATTTTGGGACATCTATTCGTTTAAAATATACTCACAAACAAATCCTCTCGATCCGCTCAGAAAGAAAGAAGTTTGATGACACTCACACTCGTGTTTACACTCTTAGTTCGGCTTTTACCTCCCCTCGAATGAGCTCACGCTCTCTTGCCTTTTACCTCTCCTAACTTTTCTCGTAATTTCGTAAGCAAATTCGTTAAGGCTTAGTCCTTGGTCTAGGTGGTCAGTTCAAAAGGGATAACAAGTGATTTGATGTATTTGGTTTAGGGTAGGCTGAAAGAATAGGAAATTGGGTTAAAAGAGTGGCGAATTAGGGAGAGTAAAATAAAAGAAGGATCGGGAACTATATCAGATCAAATCTTGATGACCAAATAACAGTTGAATTGCATAAATCACTTTTTTTTTGGATTTTTTTTAACTTGTATAACTTTTTTTTGTACTATATCGACAAACTAAATACAATAGAAACACTTTTGTACACGATTTTTTTTCTTCGGCTGTGTAGATTTTCGTTTTTATAATAGCAGCAACAAACTAATCAAAATAAGAAAACTTCGGTATACGAAATTTTTTTCTATACTCTTTTTTTCGGATCCTACTTACTCGCGTACACTTGGACTAGCCCGGGATTGATTCATCGCACGAACTTCTCATTTTAGTAGCTCTGATACCAAATGATACGAATCACCTCAGGGATGAGTCGAGTCGTATGTCGATTGCCCGATCGTTTACGAGAAGTTACGAAGGTTTAGTCAAGTTGAAGGAATGGTCGAAGAAGAAGAAGGGATTCGAACGGAAGGGTAGGAGTGAAATGGTATGATCGAAAGAATATGAACGAATTAGTCGATTTTGGTATGTCTGGGTAAGAAAGAAATGGGATCGAGCAAAGAATGCAAACAAGAACCAATACCGATTCGGTATCGACCCGTTATTTATATGCACTTTTTGGTTCAGTTTAGGTTTGGTAGAGAGAACCTCGACCCACTATCTAACAAGATAGGAACCTCGGTTTAGTTTGGAATGCCACACTACAAGTAGTGATAAGTTCGGAGTCGACAAAGAACACGGTTGACACAACTAGAACGCTAGGAACGCCAAACGAATCTTTGAACGAAATATAAGAAAAGCTTGCCTCACAATTTCGGCAACATAACATTAACAAAAGTTTCAAAAGTGCCTAAACAAAGAAATGAACTAGTTATTTATAGCATTTAGAAGGCTAGCCGAATAGCCAACTTAAGCTAGCTGAACAGCCTTTGTTTTCAGCCTAATTAAATTAGAAAATTCCAGAATATATTTAGGAAAATTCCTTGAAACTTCTCAACCATGGAAAACGTCAATGGATGACCTCTTGAAGCTTCTAGTAGTGAGCAATTATAGAGAAGTGAAATGAACTGAATGGGCAAGCTTGAATTCGGCCAAAGGGGTGTACTCCATTAATTGGACAGCCTTAGTTAGCTGAAAAGTGTTGAGCTGATTAAAGGCAACTTGGAGCACCTCAATAGGCCTTTAAGTGTGAAACCGAATGTGAGCAACCTCCTTGTATGAACACACTAAACCGAACAGCCTGTAGGTGTGAAAGGAATGTTCAAGCAAATGTGAAAGCATTCAAGTTGCTTTGGAGAGTGACCGGACACTTTGAGAAGAACAAACAGCAGGTTTAGGTGGCTGTTGCAATAACGAACCATCATGCCTCTTGGAGAGATAAAACAGACTATCAAGCTTTAATGTCGTCCCTTCAATGTACTGCACCTAAATTAATTCAGCTCATTAATTCAACTTAGACACATTAATTCCAAAGAGCTCAAAGACATATTTAAATCATGTAATAAGCTAGGACAAATTAAAAACATGCTGGAACTAAGACACATTAAATTCTATTTGCACTAAATAACAAGAAATAAATTCGTCCTAATTTAGACAGTTTAAATTGTTTGTAGCATAACACATTAATTTCATGTTCTGATTTTGGAAAAATTAAATAATTTAATATTTTTTTGAGCTAAAAGTAATGTGCAATTTATTTAATTAAAAATAAATAAATAAAAGGAGCTCAATTGAGCTAAAATAAGATATAGATGCATGAGCTAGTGATAAGCTGGTTCCGAGCTAATGAGCTGGTGTGGAGCAACATGGGAGCTAACTTGAGCTGAAGGTTAGCTCGGTGAGTTGGTTTGAACTTGTAGAAAAGTTCGGCATGGATTCCCAAAATGGCCACCAACTGGTTGAATAGGTCTAGCATTGACATCTTCCCACACATGCTGAACTAAAGCTATAACAGCTTCTTTAAATTATTTTGCATGAGCCCTTGTAATCGACCCTTGAGGTAGCACCATCGGATCTCGGCTCGGACTTGACTTATGGAATAGCGGGATTGTATCACTAACCGTGTGGATGACAAATAGGCCATTTCTAAGCCATTTTTCTCACCCAACAAGACATGTACCTACAAGCACATTTGCACACAATTACCAGCCATAACAAGGCACCAAAATCATGCATATTCTATCTATATACATGTGATATAATAACATACAACCAATATGCCCAAAGACACCTCTGTGACTACATCAAAACATACCAAATGATTCTAACCAAGCCATTCAACTACGAGCATTAACATTAATATATTCCATTCTTCCATTCATTACTAACATTTCACCTTTTCTCATTCAAACACCTAACCAAATACAATTGCTAGCATAACAACTTAAATTCATCATCATTAAACCATCCATAAGTGATTTCATTCATACCAATTTATCAAGTCAAAATATACATATGTACAACCTAGAAAACAAAGTGTCCAAACACACAATTTAGTGATTCACTTTTATACCAAAATTAACTAGACACATATACATATATACTTATGGCCACATATACATGCCACAATCCCAAAAGAGTTCAAAAGCTACTAACGATGATGGATGGTGTGAGACGAAGTTTTGATCCATCCCAAGTCAGCAAAAGTAATCTACAAAACAACACACAAACTCGTTCTGACTTCCTATATGCAACAACCCATTTTTAGTTATATTTGAATAGTGATTTTGGGACCACAATTTCAACGAGTAAATTATTATTTTATTATTTATTTAATGTCTATGGGAATATATTAAGGTCATATTAAAATTTTGTTAAGAAATTTTAATATTTATGTAGTTATTAACTAAGTAAAAAGGACTAAATCGTAAAAAGTGTAAAAAGTTGAGTTCTATTAGTTAAAAGGGTCAAATGGCTTTAGAAATGAAAGTTAATGGTCTTGAATGGTAATTATACCATATAAAATGATAGTGGATGTACATGGATAGGTTTTAATGTAATTATGATAATTTTTAAAGGTTAATTATGTAATTTGATAATTAAGTTAAATGTTAATTAAACAAAAGATGAAAAATAAACCTTTCATCTTTTTTATTTTCTTCTTCCTTGGCCAAAATCATCATTTAATGAGGGAAGCTTTGGTTTTGATTTTCTTCATGCATGGTCTGTAGTTTTGTCTCATTTTTAATGATTTTTATATTTTTAGAATCATTGCAACTAGGTCCAACTAGTCCGTACCTTCGTTTTTGAATTTGTTAAAAATTGTGGAAGTTACCATTAATGAGTCTTGGTTGTTTGTGTTGATAATTATATATTTGAAGCTTTGGTTGTGATGTTTGGTTGTTTTGTAAAGTGATTTTGTTAGATTTTGATTTAAGGATTAAATTGTTAAAATGTCAAAATTTCAAGGTTTTATAGTGAATTTGATGAATTATTGATACGAACCGTCTCGGGAAGAGTCGAGTCGTATGTAGATTGCCCGATCGTCTACGAGAAGTTACGCTAGGTTTTAGATTGAGTTGAAGGTATGGTCAAGGTAGAAAGAGGGGTACGAACGGATTGGTAGGAACAAAAGGGTAGGAACAAAAGGATATGAACAAATTGGTCGATTTAGGTTCGATTAGGTAAAGAAAAGAAACGGGTTTGAACTACTAAAGGTACTTTCAAGAACCAATACCGAAATGGTATCGACTCGTTGATTAAGCCTTTTGAGTTTGGTTATAGGTTTGGTAAGGGAAACCTCGACCCACTATCTAACAAGATAGGAACCTCGGTATGCTGAACGCCACACTACGAATAGTGATAAGTTCGGGTACGACAAAGAACACGGTTGACACAACTAGAACGCTAGGAACGCCAAACGAATCTTTGAGCAAAATATAAGAAAAGTATGCCTCACAATTTCGGCAGCATAACATTAACAAAAGTTTCAAAAACGTCCCTTTTACAATGAAAGTGAACAACTATTTATACTAGTAGCCTATGCTAACCGAATAGTCAAGTTCATAGGCTTAACAACTAAGCAATGTAACTATTAATGGCTATGAAAATTCTAGAAATGATCTTTCAAGGTACATGTCCATGTTCTGCCGAATGGAGGTGGATGGAAGACTTCATGAATATGCATTGATGTACTTGGATAAATGTTCTTCATGCATGCATGGCTAGATTCGGCTAACTCCTTTAATGGGGCCTTTAATTCATATTGTTTCACCATGAGTGGCTTAATTAAATGAGGCTTCATGAAGGGCCAAACTTGGTGTGAACAAGGAACTTGAGTAGACTCTTTTGTATGAACATCCAACTGAATGGTCATCATTGTGTGAACACAAGGTGTGAACACATGATCAATACATGAACCGTCCAATGCATGTTCCATCATTAATTTGATCCATGAATCTTCAAAATGCATGAGTGACCATCATGAACATGCATATGCCTCTTTGATTGCCGTCCATTGAACCTTTCTATGCATGCACCTTGCATTAATTCCTTACATGCATGTGCCGTCCAAAGGGATGTACCTGCAACATTAAAATCAAGCATTAATCACCAATGTGGACACATTAAGGTAGCAGCAAATATGAACATATTAAACACACTCATAAATTCGGCTAACACAATAAATAATTGTAGTAAATTGAACACATTAAATCCTAGTTCAACCAAGACACATTAATAACATGTAATAACCTAATTAAATTCGGCACACCTATTTAAAATGTCCAGAATTAAACAAATTAATTATTTAAGTAAATATGTTCAAATTTATTTAATGCATCAATCTTATTTAATAGCTAAGAATGAGTAACTTATTGAGCTCATTATAGGTACGTGAACTAGTGATGAGCTGGGGGTAAGCTCGAGAGCTAATAATCTGCTGGTTCCGAGCTAATGAGCTGGTGTGGAGCAACATGGGAGCTAACTTGAGCTAAAGGTGAGCTCGGCGAGCTGATTTGAACTTGTAGAAAAGTTCGGCATGGATTTCCGAAATGGCCACCAACTGGTTCGATAGGTCTAGCATTGACATCTTCCCACACATGCTAAACTAAAGCTATAACAGCTTCTTTAAATTGTTTTGCACGAGCCCTTGTGATCGGCCCTTGAGGTAGCACCATCGGATCTCGGCTCAGACTCGACTTATGGAATAGCGGGATCGTATCAATTATAGGGAATGTTTAAGGGCTAGAGTATTTTACTATAGCTTGATTCTTGGAAAAATGGTCAATTTGATGATTTTTGGGTTAGAGGACTATATTGCAAAAGTTATAAAAGTTTAGGTAAAATGTGTAATTAATGAAAAGTTAAGGGTTATATACATTGAATGGGATGTGAAATATGTATGAGATTAATATATTTTATTTAATTATTACATAGATCAAAATTTAGATAAAAAAGATAATAGCCTAGAAAAAGAGAAAATAGCAGATTAGTCCTTACGTGTTAATCAACATTAAATAGTTGGTAAGTTCATAGTATTTCAATGCATAAATAAATTTCTACTTGTATTATTATATTATGATTCTTTAAATAATATGTTTATAGAAAGTTATTGTATGAATGCACATATGTGCCCCTGTTTGTACTTTGGTAATCCTGAATGCACATACATCCCCTATTTATACTTCAGTACCCCTGAATGCACATATGTGCCCTTGTTTGTACTTTGGTACCTTAAATGCACTTTCATGCCTTTGTTTAAATTCCAGTAACTTTGAACTAAATATTATATGAACTATATTTAAGTATGTTTAGGTTAATTGTTATATTATGTCCTTACTAAGCTTTGTAAGCTTACTGGTTCTTGTGGATTGTTTTGTATATAATGGTTGCTAACATTCTGGAAGGATCAATCAATCGACTCACACTATCCATCGATGTTGGTAGTTTTTGTTTCTCTTAAGGTAGTGGCATGTATATGTGGCTAAATGTGTTGGTTTGGTACTGATATAGCCACGCCCCGAGTCATACCTAGCTCGAGCAAGGAGCCTTTGGAGCTACCTCAAGGTTCTATTACCCAAGCACGAGCCAAGCACTTCGAAGAGGCTATTTCTGCCTTAGTAGATCAAGCGTGGGGTGGCTGGACACATCGAGAGAGCTTGGACCAGCCCTACAAGTACACCTTGCAATCTTTTGTGGGCTGAACAAAGCTCAAACTTAGCTCCATGAGCTCAATTCTAGTTCGGTTTAATTTATGCATTTCTTTAGTTACTAGAATAAATTAAATGTTTTTAGTTAATTTAGTTAGTTCAGCTTAAATAGTTAAGTTGCGTTTTAATTTGTCTTAAATCTAGACATTTTAATTATGTTTTAAATGTGTCTTAGTTTAATACATATTTATTAGCTATTTTATTGTGTCTAAGTTTAGGACGAATTTATTTCATGTTACAATTTAATTTGTCCAGCCAAATTTTATGATTGTTTTTAATATGTCCCAGCTGCTGCTGAATTTAATATGTTTTAAGACTAACTAATTACTGAATTAAATTGGTGCAGCTACATACATTGCACGACATGAATATGGTGTGCTGATGGTTCATCTCTTCCAAGCACCTCTTCGTGTATGCCAAGTGATGTGATCTGGCTCGGCGTTGATAGTCGAGTCGATCTAAGTTACCCAATAGTCATCGAGGAAGTATCGTTCGGTTTTGAGAAAAAGGTGTATTTGGCTAGTTTGAGCGGAAGTTATCAAAAGGGGTTTAAAGATAGGCTAAAAATGAATAAGATAGGTTTGGTCTAACATGAAGGTAAGATAGATAATTTGATAGGAGGTGGAAATGGTAAAAGCAAACTTAACTGTCAAGGACAGTGTTGCCTCGGGACTTATAGGCTAAAAATGAAAGATAGAAGGACGGACCTTGACCCGTTACTTAGGAAAGTAAGAACCAAAGGTATAAAAAGATGGACGAATGCCACACCAAGGCTGGTGATAAGTTCAGATAGAAAGAGTTTGGGTTGACGCCACTAGCACGCTAGATAAGTCACTCGAGACTCGTACGAAAATAGAGAGGAAGTAACCTCATAGAACAAAGGTTCATTCAATAATTTGGCAAAAAGTCTTTTTTCTATATGATTACAACAACTATTTATAAGCCTAAAGTGCCTATTGAAATTCAGCATCTAATTGTGTTCTAACTAATCTTAAATCTATTCATATTTATATTTAACATGTTCACACAAAAGCGTTAAAATTTGGTTCATGCTTGAAGATGGTGCATGAATTGGCCGAACCATCATGTTGCTTCACTTGATGCATTCATGCATCTTAGCCTTGAAGAATAGCCATAATGCCATGAATGTGCAGACCTTTAATACTCCTACATCTCCCTTGGCCGAATGAGGCTTTAATGTGCCTTGAATACTTGAATTGAATGTATAGAAATTCATCTCCCTTGTGGCCAACGTCCATGCACTTTAATAAATGGCAAAATAATCATGCACGGGAGAAGAAATGGTTTGTTCTAGATGCTGGTTGGTACTTGCACGAATTTCCCAAGAATTTATCTTCCAATTGTCCATAAATACGGTCCATGAATCTTCAAATACATGAACAATCAGCAGCTTCCTCTTGCATGAACGTCCCAAATGCATGTGTCCCTTTGAATGCCATCCATTGAACCTCAAATATGCATGCACCTTGCATTAACTCATCATCCATGCATCTATGCCGTCCAAGGGGTGTGTACTTGCACCAAACAACTCAGCAAATTAATTCTCCTTTGGACACATTAATTCAGTAGCATAAAACACATTAAATCTTGTAATAGATTAAGACACATTTTACAATTGTATGAACTAAAAAAACATTAAATTCGGCTGGAAACAAAACTTATTAAAATCATGTAATGAACTAGAAAACATGATGAGCTAAATTGAGCTAGGATATTCGGCCAGGAGCTGTGTCAAATTAAATAAAATAAGACTAATACTTAGTTTATTATAATGCCAAAAGAAACGAGTTGGAAAAGAGCTAAATTGAGCTCAAACGAGTTGAGATAAGCTCAAATGAGCTGATTTGAGCTGAATAGAGCTTGGAGAGATGGAGATGAGTTGAGTTCGGCTTGCACAAGGGTGCAAGGGATCTTTAAGGAGCTGGTCCGATCTTCCTCATTAGCATGGAGCTTTGATTCATCTCAAGTTCGAGAGAATAAACTTGAATCAGCTTCTCGAAAGAGCCTAGCTCGGGCTCGAGTCATTGGGACATCGAGCAGTGATACAAACTGGCCTTGGGAGTGATTTGAGTCAGTCGTATTAGTTGTTCGATCGTAAATTGGGTAATTCTATGGCTTGATTGAAAAGAAAGTGAAATCAAAGTATAGAATAGGCTCAAAAGGGTCTCAAAAGAAGGATTTATGATATTTGGACGACGGATGGGAATAAACGACTAAGGCCGGAGAATGAACCAACAATAGGGATTGTTGACCTGAGTCTCAAATTGGCTTTAGGTGGATTACGGTGTAGGAAAATTAACGAAGAACCTTGACCCGCTATCAAGAATGATAGGAACCAAAGGTATAATTTTGAACGCCACACCAACAAAGGTGATAAGTTTGGGATAACAAGGAAAGATTGGCACCACAAGATGAATTCTTGATAAGTCAAATCAGTCCTAAAGTGAATAAAGAGAATTGAATTCTCACTAGAACAATAAAGTTCATAAAAGTGACAAAGTCTAAAATTGAGTAACCTTTACAAAATGAAATTAACACATATTTATAGCTAAAAACTAAGGTGTAGCCAAATGGTCAATGAGCTACTAAATGGACCTTTGTTTTTAATGAGCTGGAAATTTCCAAAATTACTCATGAAGGTGCCATGAACTACCCAACCTTGAGAATGTCAATGGTCAGCTTCCAAGGTGTCTTCATGCAGCTGGAAATATTTAAAATGAATGAGAACTGATCAGCCACTTGGGAGACCGAATGGATAGCTTGTGGTTTATCTAGAAGGGCTGAAATTTCCTTGTAACTTCCTAACCAGCTGAAGGGAAATGAATGAGCTGGAAATCCCTTGGTATGTTCGGCCAAGTGAATGCATGGAGCTATTGTGCTGCTTCGGTTAGTTGAACAACCTTGGGGAATTAATAATGGAGCTTAGGATATCCCAATGGACAGTAACTATTCAACCGAATCTTGATGAAGAGTGGTGGTTGGTGAAATCCTCAAAGAGACACTAGGAGACATTTAAATGGCTGCTGCTAGAATTTTAATTTCAGCACATGTCCATTGAGCTACACGAACAAACTTCATGAAAAGAAATAATTTTTAGCTCTCTTTTAATGTCGTTCATGTATATGAGCTGCACATTAATGATCAACAAATTAATAGCTTTAAGATACATTAAAAATCAGCAGCTCAAAAACAATCTAATTAAGCTTATTCGGCTGGACAAAGACAAATTAATTGGTAGCAACTATTAAATTTGTCTTAATCTAAACACATTAAAATAATGCACTAACTAAGACAAATTAAATGAGCTAAAAAAACAACTTAAATTGCTGTAGTAATTTAGACCTATTAATGCCGAAATATTTTAGACAAATTAAAACAACTTAAACTAACTAAACTAATTTATCTAAAACAGGTAATTTATTCTAGCAACAAAATGCAAGAACTAAAAGGTAAAGTTGGGCTCAAAAATGAGCTTAGTTGAGCTGAATTAATCTCATGGAATGATCACACGAGCTCATTGAGCTGGGAAATGAGCCGATTTGAGCTCGTTGAACTAAAATCTAGCTTCATTTTGCACTTAGGCCCCTCGAGCTTAGGCCATTCTTGATAGCGTCGAGCTTAGTGATCGGATTCGCATCAGACAGCTTCATGAGTTCCTTGTTCGAGCTTAGTGAGCTCTCGGGCATGCTTACATCATCCCCCCTTCTTCAAAGCGACTTGTCCTCAAGTCGAGCCATTTGTTCTCCACAAAACATGTGTTCTTATACGACTCATTACAGTTGAATGGGACAAATGGGTGCACGTAAACCTGAAAAAAATCACCACTTGACAAGGAGAGATGTTATCATTAACATAGGAAAGAGGTCTAATAAAATGATGAGTTAGGAATGTGCAAACCCCTTTCAAATTTTCGGTACATACTCCAGCAAATGAACGATTGCTGAATTCAAAGTAATAGATAAGTCTTACCTTTTTTGAATTGGTCTTCATATTCGGCAACAAAGAAGGCAGAAGACTCGATCTCAATTTATAATCAGCATGCAACAAGGATTTATCCAAACAAATATGTAGTCCAAACATCATTCGTGCAAAGCATGCATGATTAATATAAAAAGGTAGATTTTGTACACCTTCAAATAATCGAAACATCTTACATGCCAAGATGTTATCGAATAAACGAACCAAGAGAAATTGTTTTCAAGTATTACAAAATCTTGAATCTCATCCGCACATCATTGTTCAAGCAAATTAATTTCACAGCAAGTCAATGAGTGCAAATTTTCATCATAGTGAGAAGTTTCATATGATTCATGATCTTGCAGAATTAAACCTTGCAATTACCGTTTGGCTTTCACTTCACTAACAAACTCACCAACATCACAATTTCCAATAGTGATACTCGCCTTGCCACCTTTTCAAAACGCAAGTCATGAGCAAAGTTGTCAATACGATTCGAATGGAGTAGGTTAAGGAATAAAGAATTCTCACCTTGCTTACCATTGGGATTATGGAAATAAAGATCGATTTTACCTTTTTCAACCAACGTAAACCTTCTTTCTCAGAAAGGTATTGAAGTCAAAGCTCATCACACTATCCTTGAGAAACTTGAATTGAAGGGTAAACACAAAGACAATTCTCACTTTTCAAAGTGTCTCCTTCACAAAAATAATAGAGGGTAGTGTCACCATGGATGATGAAATCGAAGGGACATGTTGAAACGTTAATCACAAATTGAACATATGAATCTATGCCAGGATCAAAAGCATGAGTTGATCTTACCTTTTCGAGATGAAACAAGAATTTCATACACAGCCACATAAAATGAACAAGGAACGATTTTAAGTTGCAATCAAAATCTTCAAATTTCGTTTCCTTAGTTAAAGTCCAAGCATCAAACAAACATAATTTATCGCACAAAATTTAGGATGCTTGATTTTCCCACATATCGAACCAGAATGACAAATTTCCAGGTTTGAACACATGAGTTTGATTACTTGTTCCAAAGTGTAGCAAGGGCTTCATTTTTGTCAATAAATCAAACATGCCGAACCAAAAGGATTTGTGCAAACACAGAGTCAAACAATCAAACCTCTTGACATTCATCAGAACAGATTTGCACAAATTCAAGGATTTCACACAAGGCATTAAATGATTCACATAATCACCAAAATCAGACAACTTAAACGCTTTTCGTGAAAACCCGTTATCACGCAAGATCATATTTGGTGTTTGTCGATCTAATCGAACAACATCAACAAATTTTTTATCACAAAACAAATCAAGAAAACAACTTCTCATGCTTCCACTTAGAACGAATTTATCAACCACAAACAAAGAATAACGATTAATCATTTCAAAATAAGGAGATCTTTTAAAAACTAAGTCGTCAAAAATTTTATCGACAACTTTCAAACCTGTTTGTAGTGGCTCGATTGCTAAAGATTCCTTACCTTTAAGCACTTGTGGTTGGATTCTACCTTCAACCTTACCTTTTTTGATCAAATAAAAGTGTCTCTTACAGGGAAAGTATTGAAGTTGAAATTTATCAATCGAATCTTCAGAAACCTAAAAAGAAACAACACGAGGAAAACTCACATGTTGGTTAGTGGAAACACTCCTCACCTGTTCTTGCTCACTATCATCTTTTTCGTTCATTTCTTTTTCTAACTCATTTTTAAACTCTCTTTCTTTTTCACTCATCTCTTTTGAAGACTGACTCTCACTTTTTATTTCAATTTACTTTTCTTACTCACACACTTTTTCTAATACGATCTGCCTCGAATGATGAGTCGAGTCATATTTACGTTAGTCGATTGTCTACGAGAAAGTATGTTCAATTAGAAGGATATCTAACTAAATCAATGAAATAGGCTCAACTAGGATTAAAGGATCAAAAATAAAATGGCTAATTGGAAAGGGAAAAGATTTGGTTATCAAATAAGTGGTAAAAGTTGATTATGTTATGGATATGGTAAAAGGATGGAAAGAAACGGCTCAAGAAGCAAGCAAGAACCAACACTAATTAGTGTTGACCCAATACTTATATGCTTTTGAAAAGGTTTGTATATTCGATCAAGACCTCGACCCACTATCAAGAAAGATAGGAACCTCGGTATAGGGTTTGAATGCCACACTTGCGAAAGTGATTAGTTCGAGAAAGGCAAAGAACGGGTTGACGCCACTAGCTTTGTAGGTAAGCCAACAAGTCCTTGAACAAAATTGGAGAAAAGTATTTCTCACCAAATGAGCAGAGTTTCATTAAAATGTCCAAACGTCCTTCAAAATGGCTGGTTACACACATATTTATAGGTATAGAAAAACTAGCTGAATAGTCACATCTTAATGTGCTAGTTAAAACTGAAATTAAACTTAAGTCTCTTGGCATTCTTGTAACAATTAACTCCATCCTTAAATTCACTTTAATTTAGCTGAATAAATATCCTTGATTGCTTGAAAAATGTCTCTTAAGATGTTCCTTGACTAGCTGAAAAGACACCAGCTACTTAATGGTGTTTTGAATGCTTGTTTTAATATTTGAAAAAACAAAATCAGCTGGTAGGTGAAGGGGTTGCTGCCGAATTTAAAAGGGTGTTAAAGTGCTCCTTAAAACTCCTTAATTGATGAATATAACCTCTCTTGTAACAACTCCTTCTTTGTAACAAAAAAAAAAAAAAAACTTAAAAAGTCACTTCCATTAAGTTGTAACAGCCTTGAAATGTAACGGTTGTGAGATGAAGGAACACCTGCAATAAACACATTAAAATGAACTTTATTAAACATAATTAATCACTAATTAAACTCAATCACATTAAATACTTGACTTCAATAAATGAACTAGAAACAAAGGCATCAATTAATGCAGCAACTAGTTTAATTAAAAGAAGCAGAATTAAATAAACTTGAACTCATACTTCAATAAATTATCCTAGTAACTAGATTAATTAAATAAGCATCTTATTAAATGAAGTTCAATAAAAACTCAAATAAATAAACTAAGATGAGTTGAATTAAAACCAGCAACTCATTTATTAAACTTAGGATGAGTTTTATTAAAATTTAAATTCTAATTGTAATAAATTGCAAGTAACGCCTATGGGGTTCGTCCATTAATGGGTTCAACTTCTTGTTCTTCCCAAACTCGTTCCATGTAGCTTGTCAATGTGTCTTTAAATTTCTTAGCTCGTGACCTAGTAATAGGCCCTTGTGGCAACTCAATGGATTCAGTAGAGATATCCCGAGCTAAGGTCATATCACTTTCTTTTCTTTCTTCGTACTCACTCTCTTTTTGGTCGCTCTCAATCTCTTTTTTCTCTCTTTCATTTTCTTATTTGATTTCTTTTTCTCTTCTCTTAATTTCATTTAGAATTCACTCATTTTCTAGCATTATCTTTTCTTGCCTCTTTTTTTTTTATTTCTTTTTCTCTTTTCGTTTCATTACAAGAAGAAGACAATAAGAAGGAATCGAAATGGAAAGTTTTTTGACTAAAAGAAGGGGAAGAATCTACATATGAACCAAGTTTAACTCATCATGAATATTTCTCCGTGGATGATTGCCTTGGCGCACTTGAAGAGATACATCGATCTTCTCGTTGGTGTTTTCAAAAAGTCTCAAACTCGAAGTTTGCTTCTCCCTGTCTTAAATTCCTTGATGAATAGGAATCTCAATAAGAATCTCTTCCCGGATAGTCTTTGGATGTGTGCCGCAGTGATGATCTTAACTCTGTGTCTCAACTTGGCAAAATTTGCTTTCATTGGCCTCTTGCTTGATGGCCTAGCTTTTCTTGGATAGGCTTGATTTTTCGATCGAGCATGCACTCCATCTCTTTCATCAAATATTGAAATTCAGATTCTAAAAATTCTTCTCGAAACATGATTAATTGATGAAGGAAAAGGGATTAAAACAATACAAAAACCACAAAAAAAACCTCACAATTCACTCAGAAAGAAAAATAAATGTTTTCACTCACGCTCGTGTTTGCACTCATTTTAGGCTTTTTTTTCAACACTCTAATGCACTCACATGCTCTTTGCCTTTTACACTCGATCTTTCTCTCGTAATTTTGTAGTTTGTCTCGTTAAACTTATTTTCTACTTAGGGGTCAGTTTCAAGATGGTTACAATGGCTATATTGTATTGGGTATAAGGTAGGCTGAAACAAAATAAAACTGGTTTTAAGTGTGGCATTGGGGTGGTGATAAAAGTAGAAGGAAAATCTTTGTTTGATTGGGAATACACAAGATCGAATGAATGAATACTTCAACACTATCTTTTTTTTTACTATCAAATTTTTTTTTAACTTCTTATACTTTTTTTAAGCTTAAAATACAATTGAATGAATACAAGAGAACTTTTGGATTCAATTTGAAAACTTTTTAATTTTAAAACTTTTTTATAACGAACCAACTTCGGGATTGCTACGAACGTCAGTACTTCTCAATTTGTAGCTCTGATACCAAATGATGTGATTTGGCCTTGCATTGATAGTCGAGTCAATCTAAGTTGCCCGGTCATCATTGAAGAAGTATCGTTCTGATACGACCACGCCCGAGTGCCCTCCTTGAACAGTTTCTTGCAATCCATTACGAGCTAAATTTGTTTGAATTTCAGCTCGTTACAGCTTGCTTGAGCTTCTTTTTAATTTTCCAGCTTTTGCATTTAATTAATTAAATAATTTGCATGATATTTTTAGCTCGATGAGCTCGTTTCAGCTCATTTTATTTTGCATTTATTTTTCTGAAATAAATCATTTGATTTGCTGATTAGTTAAATTAGTTTTAACAATTAATTTGTCTTGTTCCAGCAATTTAATGTGTCTTAGTTTTTATTGGCTAATTAAGTTGTCTAGCTTACAAGGTTTAAATGTGACTTAATTTGCTGGAACTTATTGAGTCTTACTTACGACAAATTTATTAGTTGCTGCTAATTAATTTGTCTTAGCCAAATTTTGACTTAATTAATT
This sequence comes from Gossypium anomalum, assembly GCA_025698475.1. Taxonomy (NCBI): domain Eukaryota; kingdom Viridiplantae; phylum Streptophyta; class Magnoliopsida; order Malvales; family Malvaceae; genus Gossypium; species Gossypium anomalum. Next base: position 45,015,099 of record CM046968.1, on the reverse strand, counting down.
GCAGCCGAATTTAATATGTCTTAGTTCCAGCATGTTTTTAGTTTGTCTTGTTCCTTGCATGATTTTTAAATGTGTCTAAATTAATTAATGTGCTGAATTAATTTGTGTGTACATGACACGACCACACCCGAGTGCCCTCCTTGAACAGTTTCTTGCAATCCATTGCGAGCTGAATTTGTTTGAATTTCAGCTCGTTACAGCTTGCTTGAGCTTCTTTTTAATTTTTTAGCTTTTGCATTTAATTAATTAAATAATTTGCATGATATTTTTAGCTCGATTCAGCTCATTTTATTTTGCATTTATTTTGCTGAAATAAATCATTTGATTTGCTGATTAGTTAAATTAGTTTTAACAATTTAATTTGTCTTGTTCCAACAATTTAATGTGTCTTAGTTTTTATTGGCTAATTAAGTTGTCTAGCTTACAAGGTTTAAATGTGACTTAATTTGCTGGAACTTATTGAGTCTTACTCAAGACAAATTTATTAGTTGCTGGTAATTAATTTGTCTTAGCTGAATTTTGACTTAATTACTTGCAGCTGAATTTAATATGTCTTAGTTCCAGCATGTTTTTAGTTTGTCTTGTTCCTTGCATGATTTTTAAATGTGTCTAAATTAATTAATGTACTGAATTAATTTGTGTGTACAGGTGCAAGCATGGGATGGCATTAATAAGGAGCTGAAGCATTAAAGGACAGCATGCCTGGATAGATTTAGTGAGTTGCTGGTTGACGAATTTAATGAGCTGCTGGTGGATGAATTTAATATGTCCTAACTCATTTAAGTGTGGTTTAAATTTTGCAGCAGCATACATGCATGGACGGCATTAAATGGAGAATGTATCTAGCTGCAGCATTAAGCTAAAATTAAATCCAGCAGCCTTTATTCTTCCCCAAAAGCCTGTTCGTGTATTTCAACAGCCAATATGCTGTTCACACCATGTTTTCACACAAGGAAGCTAATCATTTTCGTTCTTTCACATTGGGAGGCTGTTGGAGTTCAAGTATTCACACTATTTGGGCTGTTCGTGTTCCAAAACTTCCATTAAAATGCTGCTGCACATTCAGCTTCTCAAGGCAGGATTAAAGGAGCTCATTTAAGCACTTGGTTGAACATAGACATGGCCAATCAGCTCCCAACCCTTCCAAATACATTCAGCTGACTTTCCTTCATCTAGAAGCTGTCCAATGGCGCTCCAAATGGGTGGAGAAGCATCCTGGAAGTTTCTTGAAAAATTCTGGAATTTCCAGCTCATTTAAAGGCTGAACCAAGTGACCATTCAGCTGGGTTTATGTCCATTTAGCTAGCTAGTTTTTATGCTATAAATTTGTACTCATTTTTGCTTTGTAAAAAAAAGGGAACACTTTTATAAAACTCAGTTTAATTTGTGAGAATTTCTTCTCTCATATTTCATTTTAAGACTTGATTGGCTTATGTGTTAGTCAGTGGCGTCAGTCCTTGTCTTCGAACTTATCACTCTCCTGAGTGTGGCGTTCGTCCATCTTCTTATACCTTTGGTTCTTACTTTTCTAAGTAACGGGTCAAGGTCCGCCTGCTATCCTTTGTTAATCCACCTTAAACAACATAAGTTCCGGGGCAACACTGTCTATGGTGTTGAATCGATCTTGAAGTTTAAGTTCAATCTCTATTTCACCATCTATCTTTATTTTACTTATTATCCTAAACCAAGCCATTCATATAACTCCTATCTTGTTCCTTTCCAACCTAACCTATCTTCATCATTTTAGCCTTATTTTGAACTCTTTTGATAACTTCCGCTCCAAATAGCCAAATACATCCTTTTCTCCAAACCGAACGATACTTTATCGAAGATGATCGGGCAACTTAAGATGACTCGACTCGCATCACCGGGCCAATTCGTATCATTTGGTATCAGAGCCATTAAATTGAGAAGTACCAACGTTCGTGACATTACCAAAATCGGTGCGCTGTAAAAGAAATTAAAAATTTTGAAAAAAATTATTTTTACTTCAAAAATTCTCTTGAGTTTATTTCTTTGTATTAGAAGTTAAAAACAAAGAAAAAAAGGAGAAATTCGAAATTAAAAAAAAAAGTTGTGAAATTATTGTGAAAAAAAAAGTGATTGGAGAGTTTGTGTTTAATTTCTAGTAACCTCGATGATACGAACCGGCCCGGTGATGAGTCGAGTCGTATACGAGTTGCTCGATCGTCTACAAGAAAGTATCGTTCAATTCATTTTTGGAATGAATTTGATAGGAAAATAGGATGGAAGCTATGTATAAAGGTTCAATGATGGTTTATGGATAAGAATAATATGTATAGGCTCGGTTAGATTGGAAGGGAAAGTGAAAAAAAAGTTAATAGATGATGGATATGGAAGAAAGGGTTCTTAAAAGCAAGCACGAACCAATATTAGATAATATCGACCCAAATGGTTATAGGCTTTCAAGGTGGAGAATGAAAGTGATAAACCTCGACCCGCTACTTAACAAAGCAGGAACCTCGGTATAGGGGTGAACGCCACACTCAATTGAGTGATAAGTTCAAAAGAAGAACAAGGCTGACACCAACTAAGAACTAGATGGGAGAAAGATCCTCTACAAATAGTTTCATTAATTGAAAAGTCTAAAAAAAATGTCTGCCCCTTTACAAATGAAATAACATATATTTATAGCCTAAATAAAAGTAGCCGAATGGACAAGCTTAGAGGCTAAGAAATTCAGCCATAAACACCTAGATAATTCCAGAAGAAAAATCATGAATATCCATGAATGTGCAGCCCTTTAATGTTCCATCATCCCCCTTGGCCGAATGAAGCTTTAATACACCTTGAATACTTGAATATTAGCTTGAAAATGCATGGATCATGCATGAAACGTCCCAATTTATGTTCCTCCATAAATTCGGTCCATGAACCTTAAAAAACATGAACATTAAATATCCCCTACTTGCATGAACGTCTCCAATACATGTACTTCCTTAAATGCTATCCATTGAACCCCAATTCTACATGCACCTCTTCATACATTGCTCTAAGTCCTACATGAACTTGCATTAATTTCCTTCCATGCATGAATGTGTACCGTCCAAAGGGATTGGATCTTCTAGATACATTCATGCTTGAATCTTCATCATTTATGTAACTGAATGTGTATTTGAACCCAAACATTCATGTATTTTGTGCATTCATGTATTGACAAATACATGAACTTGTAAACACCTTGAATCTGGTCATGCATGCACCTAATTAATTGTTGTTCATTCATGCATGTGGGATGTCCAAAAGAGATGTTTCTTCAAGCATTCATTGCGTCGTCCATGAGCATTGCACCTACAAGAAATAAAACAATTCATAAGACATCATGTGAACACACATAAATTCAGCACAATGTGAACACATTTATGTCATGCATTAAATCGGCTAAAATGTGAACAAAATTAAAATATGTAATAACTATGACATATTAAAACAAATATTAATATAAGTCAAATTTGATGCTTAAATAATCATGTTCAGATTTTATTTAATGCATTAAAGTCTAAAACCGGGTTTGAGCTAAAATGAGCTAAGCTTTAGCCCTTAAGCTAAAGTTGAGTCGAGATTAAACTCCTAAGTGTAGTTGAGCTAAGGTTTAGCTCGTGAGCTGAATATGAGTTAGGAGTGAGCTCGGTTTTAGCTCGAGCAAGTTGGATTGAGCTTGAATAAAAATTTGGATTTGAGTTTGGACGGCTCGTGGAGTGGAAACAAGTCGGGTCGACTTGCCAACATGTCAATGCTCGGCTTGATAGACTTGTTCAATAAAGTTCACGGGGCGTGCTCGTATCATCCCCCCTCTTTTAGGCGACTTGTCCTCAAGTCGAGTTGTTTGTCCATGGGAGAGCTTTGACTCGTGCATGGTTTCCTCCATCAAATGGGATGGAAGATGTCACACAAATCTGAAAAATTCTTACCACAGCCGGTAAAAAAAAACTCAAAGGAGTCAAATTCAAATGTGTTCGATAGTTCATAAAAAATTCATTCAATCGAAATTATGCCAAAAATCTCAATTGAACAAAGCAAGCATACGTAAATTTATCAAAGAGTTTCATTAGACCATCGTTGTAAACATGAAAACTAAGTTGGATCAAGGGAGAATTAGTTGTAAATGATGGTGGGCACTTAAACACATTATTCCTCACCCAAAACATTTTAATTTCTTTAATCGAATATAGCAACTCATTTGGTCACTTGTCTTGTTCATGCAAGGTATGCCATGGCCAAAGGTATGCTAACTCTTCCTTTCGTTTTTGAACAACATGAAGGGTGTCTCCAAATTCCAACATAATAATCACATCATTACAATGCCAAAAGAAAAAATCCATCACGTCAAAGTATAAATAGTTTCCAAACAATAAATCAATGGAATTTTTAACTTCAATCGAATTGAGCAAAGATATTTGAAAACTTTCAGATGATTTACCTTGACGAATATGAAGAGAAAATAATTGAGGGTTGGTTTTACCTTTCTCGGTCAAAATGAATCTTCTCTCTTTGGATAGATAACGTAAGACAAACCTATTACTCTGATAAATTTAAATAGGTGGTGACACACCATGACATGTCTTGCTCCTCGAGGGGTGGAATTCACCAAAATGAGAATGGTTAGTATTAAAGAAAACTATGGACTCAAATGGAAAAGGAAAGTTACCATGGAAATTTGATTCAATTCCAAAAACATAGGTTGATCTTACCTTCTCGAAATGAAACGAAAATTCCAGATGTGGCCAAGTAAGGTGATTAGTAAACGAATCAAAATTGAAACCCAAATCATTGAATTTCACCTTTTTATCAAAAGTTCGAACATCAAGCAAACATAATTTGAATGCAAATGATGCAAAGTGCTTAATGTTTCCATAAAATGAACTCATGTAGCAAATACCAGGCTTGAACACACGAACTTGATTAGGAATCCCAACAAGCAACATATTAGAAGAAGATATAGTCAACTCACCACATGAATTATATTCCACTAGTTTAAACACACATGTTGAATTGACAAAACCGAGCATACCAATATGCAAAGGTTCATGCTTCAAGAGTAACAATCGGGAATGCAAACCACTACATGGAAATTTCGCACAAAAATTCAAAGATTGTTCATGAAGAACACAATTGCAGATATCATGTGAAGATCTTTTAACATGGATGCCAAACAAAGAATTTTTAGAGAACATGCAACTTTTCAAATAGGCAGATTTGTCACAAATCAATTGAGCAGACATATTTAAACATAAAGATTTAACACATGAATTCAAAAAGTTTGCATAGTCTAACACATCAGAATTTTTAAGTGATAGACTTTGATCAAACACATTCAAAATTCGCTTAGAGAAAACTAATCCAATGTTGTCAACAAATTTGCCAATGTAGTAATCGTCATAAGAAAAGCTGTATATGGCACCTTTTAAGACAAAATCGTTAACAACAATAAGTGAACAAAAATTAGCCAAATCAAGTGACTTTGATTCGATAAACAAAGAATCCTTACCTTCTTTACCTTCGATCGCAAGTGGGTGGTTGTCATTCGCGAACTTACCTTGTTCGAACAACCTAAAACACCTCTCGTTTGGAAGGTAATGTAGATGGATTTGGTCGCACGGGCTTTTAGGAACCTGAAAAGAAAGATCACAAAAAGATCGAGCAGAAGTGTTAGTAGAAAGAATCCTCGCTTGCTCACTAACATCGTTTTCACTCGGTTCTATTTCTTCTGAGTCACTCGTTTCTTTTATCTCAATTTCTTTTTCCACTCTTTTTTCTTGTTCACATTCTTTTTCTCTCTCAAACTGTTTTTCGTTCTCTTTTTCAATCTCATTTTCTTTTTCATTTTCTTTTTGTTTTTCAAAGGCTTTTTCAAGTTCTCTCAAGATTCGCTTATTTTCTCTCTTACTTGCCTCTTGCCTCTCTCTTCTTTTTATTTCATTTCCTTTTTCTTCTTTCGCTTTTTCTTTTCTTTTCTTTGTTTTTTCTTTACAAGAATGTACAAAAGAACGATGAGAATACAAATCTTGTTCGAAAGATGAAGAACTATTTGCATATGATTCACAATCAAAACTTTGTGAAGAATACTCCGAGTAAGATTTCTTTGAAGATCTAGTAGGAGTATGTCTTTCTATTCGAAGGCCATCTTGGAACGAATCAAAATCGTAATCGGCTTCTTGTCTTCTCAAATTTCTTGATGAAAAGGACTTTCTATCGAAGTCACTTCTCGAATTCGCTGATGAATATGAGTCATACTATGAATCTCTTTGTCTTGAAGTAGATGGCGAAAAGGAATCATGATAGGAACTTTTTTTCAAGTAGTAGTCAGGGGTATATCTCCATGGGGTTCTTGTCTCCATTTTTCGACTTGAAGAAACTTTATCACTTTGATCTTGCTTTTCCGAATGATCTAATCTCTCGTGTATGTTCTTAGTGTTGGACTCCATCATTTTTTGCATTTCTTGAATCAAGTATTGGTATTCCGATTTGGTGAACTCTTCGAGTAACATGATTTTTTTTTTGGTTGCTGAAAAGAAAATGTTAGATCACAAAACAAAATAAAAAAATTAAATACCTCACCACAAACCTCATAATTTCGCTCGAAAAGAAGAAGGAAAAGGTGTCACTCCCGCTCGTATTTACACTCGTTTGGCTTTTACCTCCACTCGAATGATCTCACTCGCTCGTGCCTTCTACCTCTCAATCTTTTCTCTCGCAACTTCGTAGTCGAACTTGCCAAGGCCTTTCGTAGGCTTAGGGGTCGATTTCAAAATTGGGTAACAAAGGATAAAATATGAGGGGTTACGGGTTGGCTGAAAGAAAGAAAAAAAATTCTCAGGTTTAAGTGTGGCGACGGGATAGGAAGTGAAAGAAAAGATGGAAGAATGACTTCAAGATCGGGGCAACAATAGAACAAGTTTTCACTTCAAAATATTTTTTTCGATATCTTTTCAAATTTTTTTTCACAATAATTTCACAACTTTTTTTTTTAATTTCGAATTTCTTTTTTTTTCTTTTTTTTAACTTCTAATACAAAGAAATAAACTCAAGAGAAATTTTGAAGCAAAAATAATTTTTTTTCAAAAAATTTTTTTTAATTTTTTTTACAACGCACCTATTTCGGTAATGCCACGAACATTGGCAGTTCTTGATTTAATAGCTCTGATACCAAATGATTGAACCGACCTGGTGATGAGTCGAGTCGTATGCGAGTTGCCCGATCGTCTATGAGAAAGTATCATTCAATTCGTTTTTGGAATGAATTTGATAGGAAAATAAGACGGAAGCTATGTATAAAGGTTCAATGATGGTTTATGGATAAGAATAATATGTATAGGCTCAGTTAAATTGAAAGGGAAAGTGAAAAAAAAAAGTTAATAGATGATGGATATGGAAGAAAGGGTTCTTAAAAGCAAGCACGAACCAATATTAGATAATATTGACCCAAATACTTATAGGCTTTCAAGGTAGAGAATGAAAGTGATAAACCTCGACCCGCTACTTAACAAAGCAGGAACCTCGGTATAGGGGTGAATGCCACACTCGGTTGAGTGATAAGTTCAAAAGAAGAACAAGGCTGACACCAACTAAGAACTAGATAGGCCAACAAGTCTTCAACGAAATATGGGAGAAAGATCCTGATACGATCCGCCTCGGAAGAGTCGATTAAAAAGGTCAGATGAAGGAGAGAAGGGTATTAGTTTTGGGTTCGGATTAGAATAGGTAAGAAGAGTTTGAAAATTCGGGTTTTGAGTCCGAATAGGTATGGATGAAGGAATTGGTTCAATTAGGTAAATGGAGAAATGGGGTTGAACAAAAAGTGCAAACAAGAACCAATACCGATTTGGTATCGACCCGTTGTTTATAAGCTCTTTTAGTTCGGTTTGGAATTGGTAAAGGAAAGACCTCGACCCACTATCTAACAAGATAGGAACCTCGGTATGTTTGAACGCCACACTACTAGTAGTGATAAGTTCGGTTTCGACAAAGAGCAACGGCTGACACACTAGAACGCTAGGAAGCCAATCGAATCTTTGAACGAAATTTGAGAAAAGTTTTTGCCTAACAAATTTGGCAGCATAACATTAACAAAAGTCCAAAAAAAGTTCTTTACAAAGTAACACAAGCCACAATTTATAGTGAATGCAAGGGATAGCCGAATAGGCTCTTGAGGTAGCTAAATGGTTTTGAAAATTCCAGAATTTTTGATGAAGCTTCCTTGAAGTTTCTTGTGCATGGAGAACGGTAAGAGGGCAGCTTCTAGATGCCTTGATTCAATAGAAAAATTGAATGAATTGTTTGGGAGCTGAAATGCCATCAATAGGTTCGGCCAAATGCTTGAATTTGGAATTAATCTGCTTTGCTTGATTCAGCCAAATGTTCATGTGATTAAGGAGCTGTCTAGAGCACTTCAATAGTCTTAGAATGTGAACAAACCGATTTGAACAGCCACACATGTGTGAACAAACAAAACCGAACAGCCCTTGGTGTGAAAGGAATAATCGTGTGGGTGTGAACAGCCTTAATTTGTCTTGGGTAGCCAATCGGTCTTCTTGAAGAGTTGTAAGGTTTGGCTGAATGGTCACTTAGGGAACACCAAAGATCAGCACACCAATTTTAAATCATCCATGCACCTATGCCGTCCAGGGGTAATGTACCTACAACATTTAACTCAAAGCAAATTAAATCCCTTTTAGACACATTAAATTCGGCAACATAAATAAATCTTGCACCATAAATTAGGCTGGACATAATTAATCTTTGTAATAGTTAAGACATATTTAATTGGTCCTAATTAATTAAGTACTTAATTTAGAACATAATTAAAACATGTCCAGATTATGACAAATTAATTATTAAAACAAATAACTAATAAAACTAATAGCAACTTAAATGATTTATTCCAGCATAATAAACGCAATAATGAAATGAGCTGAAACGAGCTCGTTGAGCTAAGTTAAGTTGAATTTGAGATGATTTGAGCTTGAAGGAGTATGCATGGTTTGCTTGGCTTGCTGGTCCAAGAGCTTTCAAGAAGTCCAGCAATGGTTTCACCCCAAACTCTATCAACTAAGGTTGTTGCTGCGTCTTTGAATCTCTTCGCTCGAGCTCAGGTGATCGGTCCTACGGGCAATTCGAGAGGATCTTCATTGCGCACCGACAACTCGGGAGGTGTGGTTGTATCATTCCCCCTCTCTTCGAGGCGATTTGCCCCCAAATCGTCACCTATATCATAGAAAGAGAGATCAGCTACATTAAAGGTAGCACTTACATTGTACTCACCTGGGAGATCAAGTTTATAAGAATTATTGTTTATTCGTTCCAAAACTTGAAACGGCCCATCTCCTCTCGGCAATAACTTCGACTTTCGCTGAGCCGGAAACCTTTCTTTTCGCATATGAACCCACACCCAATCTCGGGTTCAAAACTACTCGTTTTCGGCCTTTGTTCGCATTACGCACATAGGACTCAGCCCCTAGCCTCGATATTGGCCCTCACCTTGCTATGTAAATCCTTGACAAAATCGCCTTTTTTCTTTGCATCTACATGGACAAACCGATCGTGAGGTAAAGGCAATAGATCTAAAGGAGTCAAGGGATTAAAACCGTAAACAATTTCAAATGGGGAGAATTTAGTCGCAGAATGGATAGAACGATTATACGCAAACTCAATATGGGGTAGACGGTCCTCCCACGTCTTCAAATTCTTCCGAACGATGGCCCGAAGCAAAGTAGATAGAACTCTATTGACAAACTGTTTGGCTTGGCCATCGGTTTGGGGGTGGCGGTGGTCGAAAATGTAAGTTTGGTCCCTAATTTACTCCACAAAGACCTCCAAAAGTGACTTAAAAATTTTGCATCTCGGTCCGACACGATCGTACGAGGAATGCCATGTAGTCTAACGATATCCCTAAAAAACAAGTTCGCAACATGAACGGCATCGTCAGTCTTAGTACAGGCAATAAAATGAGACATTTTTGAAAATCTATCAACAACAACAAAAATAGAATCCTTCCCCGTTTTTGTGCGCGGAAGTCCGAGAACAAAATCCATGGAGATGTCAATCCACGGTGCTTCAGGAATGGGCAATGGTGTGTACAAGCCATGGGGTTGAACCTTTGATTTAGCCTTTTTGCAGGCTATACACCTTTCGCAAACTCGCTCCACATCTTTTCGCATCCGCGGCCAATAAAAATGTTCATGGAGAGTGGCTAGTGTCTTATTGACTCCGAAGTGTCCCATAAGCCCGCCACTATGCACCTCATGCACTAATAGGTCTCGAACAGATCCACAAGGAATGCATAGTTTACCTTCTCGGAAAAGATAGCCCTCGTACCTATAAAAATTTTCAAAAGGACCTTTCTCTCAAGAAATAAATATCTCTCCAAAATCAGAATCGTTTACATAGGAATCTTTTAATAATGTAAAACCAAGAATCTTAGAATCCAAATATGATAACAGAGTATACCTTCTTGAAAGCGCATCAGCCACAATATTATCTTTACCTTTCTTATATTTGATGACATACGGAAACGACTCAAGGTATTCAACCCACTTCGCGTGGCTTCGGTTCAACTTATGTTGGCCTTTGATGTGCTTCAAGGCTTCATGATCGGAATGAATAACGAATTCCTTAGGCCACAAGTAATGTTGCCATGTCTCAAGGGCTCGTATGAGCGCGTACATCTCTTTATCATACACCGGATAGTTGAGTAAGGCTCCATTGAGTTTTTCACTAAAGTAAGCCATAGGACGTCCGTCTTGTGTCAACACGGCCCCGATTCCAATGCCCGAAGCATCGCACTAGATCTCAAAAGTCTTCGAGAAATCTGGAAGGGCAAGCAAAGGAGCGTTAGTGAGACAATCTTTGATTTTTATAAATGATTTCTCTTGTTCATCGTTCCAAATAAAAGGAGAATTTTTCTTAATAACACTCGTAAGTGGAGCAACCAATTGTGCTAAAATTCGAAACGAATCGTCGATAGAAACTTGCTAGGCCATGGAAACTTCGAACTTGCGTAACGCTCGTAGGCCTTGGCCAATCTCGTATGGCCTTAATCTTCTCTTGGTCTACCTCAAGACCATCCGCACTAACTACAAATCCTAGAAAAATAGTTTTGTTAGAACAAAAAGAACATTTCTTTAAATTAGCATATAAGGTCTCTTTCCGCAAAACTTCTAAAACAGATTTGAGATGACTTACATGTTCTTCCATAGATTTGCTGTAAATCAATATATCGTCGAAATATACCACACAAAACTTACCGATGAAAGGCCTTAAGACATGGTTCATTAGTCTCATGAACGTATTTGGAGCGTTGGTAAGGCAAAAGGCATAACCACCATTCGTATAGTCCGTGCTTGGTCTTGAATGCTGTTTTCCATTCGTCTCCTTCTCGCATCCGAATTTGGTGGTAGCCACTCTTCAAATCGATTTTTGAGAACACTTTGGCCCCACTAAGCTCATCTAACATGTCATCTAAGCGAGGAATAGGATGACGGTATTTGATTGTTATCTTGTTAACGGCTCGGCAATCCACGCACATGCGCGCCATGTTAAAATCTTTTTTGGTACCAATAATACGGAACAAAGACGGGGACTTAGGCTCTCGCGAATGTAGCCTTTTTCCATCAACTCATTGACTTGTCTTTGCAACTCCTTGGTCTCCTCCGAATTGGCTCTGTGAAGGTGTCGATTTGGAATAATCGCTCCAAGCATGAAATCAATTTGATGCTTGATTCCACGAAGTGGTGGAAGACCATTGGGGTTTCTTAGAAAAAACATCTTGGAAATCCTGCAACAAAGACAAAATAGGAGGGGGTAGGGTATCGGGTAAATCGTTAGTAGAAATTAATGCTTCCTTCTACAAAAGTACAAGAATAGTTCGATTCATCACCAAAGCCTTCCTCGCATCACTAACTCTTTCAAAAACACTCATTTTCTCGATTTTCTTTTCTTTTTCTTCTTTTGCTTGGATATTTTTCTTGTCACTCTCTTTTGTTTTCTTTTTCTTATTTTTCTCTTCTTTTATTTTTTTACAACTTTCTTTTTCTTTTTCTTTTTCTCTCATTTGCTCAATAGAAGCTTTTAGCTTGATTTGGTCTTCATACACTTGTTTGGGAGTCAATGGTGCCAACGTCACATTCTTTCCCATGAATTTGAATGTATACCGGTTGGTATACCCGTCGTGTTGAACTCGTCTATCAAACTGCCACGGTCGGCCAAGTAGCAAATGCCCCGCATGCATCGGTACGACGTCACAAAGAACTTCATCTGAATACTTGCCGATGTTGAAAGAGACAAGTACTTGCTTCGTTACCTTAAGCTCTCCTCCGTCGTTGAGCCATTGTAGTTTGTAGGGGCTCGGATGCTTGGTAGTAGGTAAACCAAGTCTTTCAACCATCATGGTACTTGCTACATTGGTACAGCTGCCTCCGTCGATAATGACACTACAGACTTTGCCTCCGACTTGGCACCGAGTGTGGAAGATATTCTCTCGTTGGAGATCATTCTCCGTGCCTTGGAGACTTAGACTTTGTTTTACAACAAGTAGTTCTCCTTCCATGGGTTGTTCCACGTCCTCCTCGACTTCAGAAGCTGATTCAGATTCTTTCTCCTCCTCATCCTCCATTTCGATCTCGCCATCGGCTCGTAATACCATGGTCCTTCGATTTGGGCATTGGCTTGCTATGTGGCCTCTTCCGAGACACTTAAAACACTTAATATCCCGATTTTGATTGTATGACGATTCGGGTGCCTTGCCTTTGTTCATTTCGCCGATGGGCTTGTTGGTTTTTGGAGGTACCGTGGTCTCCTTCCTTCGCGGATTGGCAGGTCCTTTACTTGATCCTTGACTCCACCTTGAAGGGTTGGAAGTGGGAAACCCTCGACTTGGACCTTTTCTCTTGAGTTGTCTTTCCACCTTGATGGCCATATGGACCATATCAACCACTTCAATGTAGTGTTGTAATTCCACTACGTTTGCTATATCTCGATTTAGACCAGCCGAGAATCGCGCCATCGTTGTAGCCGGGATCTTCTTGGACATCCGCTCGAATCATCGCGATTTCCATCTCTTTGTAGTAATCCTCGACACTTTTGGACCCTTGTGTGAGATTTTGGAGTTTTTGGTGCAACTCCCGGTGGTAGTACGCAGGGATAAATCGTCGCCTCATCACCGCCTTCATTTCGGTCCATGTAGAGATAGGACGCGTTCACCGTTACGCTCCGACTAGTGGTTAGTTGTTCCCACCAAATCATGGCGTAGTCGAAAACTCTATTGCCGCTAGTCTCACCTTTTTATTCTCGGAATAATTGTGACAATCGAACACCAACTCTATCTTTTTTCCCACTCAAGATAGGCCTCCGGATCCGATCTACCTTGAAACAAAGATGGAATAGTCGGTTTAATGTTCTTGAGATCATCATCTTCGCGTCTTCGATCTCGTTGTCGGTGTTGCCTCACGTCGATCACTAGCATTAGACTCTTGTTCACTTTCAAGATCACTAAGGTCATTTGCTTCATCGTCTTGGGCCCTTCGTCTTCCCCGGTTCTGATTTGGTCTCTCCCGTCTTGGTCTAACCCCCTCGGGTGCTCTTTCACGTTGGCCATTCACTTCAACTTGGAACAAACGGTCTTGATGGGATTGAGCCTTCGATCTAGGAGTCGCTCCATTTCTCTTAACAAGGCTTGCATGTTTAAGTCGGGGACGTTATGCGAATGGGTTGTCTGCTTGGACGGTCTTCCACGTTGCGATCTGACTCTTGTGACATTAAAACGTTGTTAAAGTAAACCTCACCACAAAAGCTCACAATCTCTCGAAAAGGAAAAGAAGTTGTTTCTCTCACACTCGTGTTTGCACTCGAAATTAGGCTTTTACCTCCACTCTATTGCACTTACAACTCTCGTGCCTTTTACCTCTCTTAATCTTTTTCTCGTGATTTCGTAAGGCATTCGTTAAGGCTTAGTCCTTGGTCTAGGTGGTCGGTTCAAAAGGGTAACAAGTGATTGATGTATTCGGTTTCGGGTAGGCTGAAAGAATAGGGAATTGGGTTAAAAGTGTGGCGTATTAGGAAGAGTAGGATAGAAGATGGATCGAAACTATATCAAATCAAAGCTTGACGATCAACTAACAATTGAATTGCATAAATCACTTTTTTTTCGATTTTTTTTTTCGGAATTTTTTTTTTCAAACTTGTATAACTTTTTTTTTGGTACTATATCAGCAAACTAAATACAATAGAAGCACTTTTGTACATGATTTTTTTTTTCTCCGGCTGCGTGAATTTTTGTTTTTATAATAACAGTAACAAACCAATCAAAATGAGAAAACTTCGGTATACAAAAATTTTTTTTTCTATACTTTTTTTTTACCCTACCTCGGGAATGCTCCGCTTCGAACGTCTAAGCTTCTTGTTTTAAGTAGCTCTGATACCAGATGATACGATCCGCCTCGGAAGAGTCGAGTCGTATTAGTGTGCCCGATCGTCTACAAGAAGTTACGTTAGGGTTGATTAAAAAGGTCAGATGAAGGAAAGAAGGGTATTGGTTTTGGGTTCGGATTAGAATAGGTAAGAAGAGTTTGAAAATTCAGGTTTGGAGTCCGAATAGGTATGGATGAAGGAATTGGTTCAATTAGGTAAATGGAGAAATGGGGTTGAACAAAAAGTGCAAACAAGAACCAATACCGATTTGGTATCGACCCGTTGTTTATAAGCTCTTTTAGTTCGGTTTGGAATTGGTAAAGGAAAGACCTCGACCCACTATCTAACAAGATAGGAACCTCGGTATGTTTGAACGCCACACTACGAGTAGTGATAAGTTCGGTTTCGACAAAGAGCAACGGCTGACACACTAGAACGCTAGGAAGCCAATCGAATCTTTGAACGAAATTTGAGAAAAGTTTTTGCCTAACAAATTTGGCAAAGCATAACATTAACAAAAGTCCAAAAAGTTCTTTACAAAGTAACACAAGCCACAATTTATAGTGAATGCAAGGGATAGCCGAATAGGCTCTTGAGGTAGCTAAATGGTTTCTGAAAATTCCAAAATTTTTGATGAAGCTTCCTTGAAGTTTCTTGTGCATGGAGAACGGTAAGAGGGCAGCTTCTAGATGCCTTGATTCAATAGAAAAATTGAATGAATTGTTTGGGAGCTGAAATGCCATCAATAGGTTGGCCAAATGCTTGAATTTGGAATTAATGCTTTGCTTGATTCAGCCGAATGTTCATGTGATTAAGGAGAGCTGTCTAGAGCACTTCAATAGTCTTAGAATGTGAACAAACTGATTTGAACAGCCACACATGTGTGAACAAACAAACCGAACAGCCCTTGGTGTGAAAGGAATAATCAGTGGGTGTGAACAGCCTTAATTTGTCTTGGGTGCCAATCGGTCTTCTTGAAAAGTTGTAAGGTTTGGCTGAATGGTCACTTAGGGAACACCAAAGATCAGCACACCAATTTTAAATCATCCATGCACCTATGCCGCCCAAGGGGTAATGTACCTACAACATTTAACTCAAAGCAAATTAAATCCCTTTTAGACACATTAAATTCGGCAACATAAATAAATCTTGCACCATAAATTAGGGTGGACATAATTAATCTTTGTAATAGTTAAGACATATTTAATTGGTCCTAATTAATTAAGTACTTAATTTAGAACATAATTAAAACATGTCCAGATTATGACAAATTAATTATTAAAACAAATAACTAATAAAACTAAACAGCAACTTAAATGATTTATTCCAAGATAATAAACGCAATAATGAAATGAGTTGAAACGAGCTCGTTGAGCTAAGTTAAGTTGAAGTTGAGCTGATTTGAGCTTGAAGGAGTATGCATGGTTTGCTTGGCTTGCTGGTCCAAGAGCTTTCAAGAAGTCCAGCAACGGTTTCACCCCAAACTCTATCAACTAAGGTTGTTGTTGCGTCTTTGAATCTCTTCGCTCGAGCTCGGGTGATCGGTCCTACGGGCAATTCGAGAGGATCTTCATTGGCAGCTGACAACTCGGGAGGTGTGGTTGTATCAGATCCTCTACAAATAGTTTCATTAATTGAAAAGTCTGAAAAAAATGTCTGCCCCCTTACAAATGAAATAACATATATTTATAGCCTAAATAAAAGTAGCCGAATGGACAAGCTTAGAGGCTAAGAAATTCGGCCATAAACACCTAGATAATTCTAGAAGAAAAATCATGAATATCCATGAATGTGCAGCCCTTTAATGTTCCATCATCCCCCTTGGCCGAATGAAGCTTTAATACACCTTGAATACTTGAATAGTTAGCTTGAAAATGCATGGATCATGCATGAAACGTCCCAATATATGTTCCTCCATAAATTCGGTCCATGAACCTTCAAAAACATGAACATTAAATATCCCCTACTTGCATGAACGTCTCCAATACATGTACTTCCTTAAATGCCGTCCATTGAACCCCAATTCTACATGCACCTCTTCATACATTGCTCCAAGTCCTACATGAACTTGCATTAATTTCCTTCCATGCATGAATGTGTACCATCCAAAGGGATTGGATCTTCTAGATACATTCATGCTTGAATCTTCATCATTTATGTAACTGAATGTGCATTTGAACCCAAACATTCATGTATTTTATTCGTTCATATATTTGACAAATACATGAACTTGTAAACACCTTGAATCTGGTCATGCATGCACCTAATTAAATGTTCTTCATTCATGCATGTGGGATGTCCAAAAGAGATGTTTCTTCAAGCATTCATTGCACCGTCCATGAGCATTGCACCTACAAGAAATAAAACAATTCATAAGACATCATGTGAACACACATAAATTCAGCACAATGTGAACACATTTATGTCATGCATTAAATCGGCTAAAATGTGAACATAATTAAAATATGTAATAACTATGACATATTAAAACAAATATTAATATAAGTCAAATTTGATGCTTAAATAATCATGTTCAGATTTTATTTAATGCATTAAAGTTTAAAACCAGGTTTGAGCTAAAATGAGCTAAGCTTTAGCCCTTAAGCTAAAGTTGAGCTGAGATTAAACTCCTAAGCTGTAGTTGAGCTAAGGTTTAGCTCGTGAGCTGAATATGAGTTAGGAGTGAGCTCGGTTTAGCTCAGGCAAGTTGGATTGAGCTTGAATAAGCTAGATTTGAGCTGGAAACGAGCTGGGATCAGCTTGCCAACATGTCAATGGTCGGCTTGACAGACTTGTTCGATAAAGTTCACGGGGCGTGCTCGTATCACCCGATCAGCAAATCCTTTTCTATTTCCCTTACTACCCAAATGCCACACTTCTACCAATTTATTTTTTTTCAGCCTACCCTATTCACCCTCTTCATCAACCATTGTAAACCCATTTGAAGCCGACCCCGAAAACTATGATAAAGCCTATTCTAGTCTTTTAACAAAGTTACGAGAGAAGAAAGGAGTGGAAAAAGGCACGAGAGAGTGAGCGCATTTGAGAGGAGGTAAAAGCCAAAACGAGCACAAACACGAGTGTGAGTGCCACTATTTCTTTCTTTTCGAGGGAATCGTGAGATTTTTGTGGTGAGTTTATTATTTCTATCTTGTTCTTAATCATTCAAATCAAGAATCAATAAGTGTTTTCTGAGTCTGATTATCAATATTTGGTGACTGAGATGCGTAGAATCGTGAACTTCGAATTTGATAAAATGCACAAAAGTTTGGATTGAGTGGAGGAAAGTATCCGACGGAAGCAAATTTTTCCAAATCGAGATACGGAGTTAAGATCCTCACGGTGACATGCATCCCATGACTATCTGAGAAAAGAGCATTATCATGACTCCTACTCATCAAGGAATTCGAGTAAAAAGAAGGAATATTTTGAGAACAAGATCTTTCAAGAGGACGAACGAGAAAGTGCAAGTTATACTTCAAGTGCCACAAAGTATCCATCCATGGAGGGGCATTCACAAAGATATGATCGTATGTCCTATGAAGATGCTTTCCCTTCCTTCGGACAAAAAACTTACCGTTCTGAATCTTTTGTGACATCTCCTTCTTGTAATGAAAAAATGAGACAAAAAGAAATTAAAAGAAAAAAAAAAGATAAGAGAAGATAATGCAAGAAAATGAACAGATTTTGAAAGAAATCGAGAAAAGGAAAAGAGAAGAAATTGAAAAAGAAAAAGAGTGTGAAGAGAAAGAAAAAGAAATCGAAAAGAAAAACAAGAAACTTGAAAAAGAGAGTGAGCTTAAAGAAACACAAGAAACGAGTGTTGTGGAAAAAGAGAGAGGATTTGAAAAAGAGTTTGAAAAAGAAATGAGTAAAAAAGAAATGAGTGAAGAGAATGAGAGAGAGCAAGAAAACACAAGTGTTTTAACTAACCATACTACGAGTTCTCTCTATGATGTTTCTTTTATTCAGGTTTCTGAAGATTCCCGAGACAAGTTTCAACTGCAATACTTACCTGTCGAGAGATGCTTTCATTTGATTGAAAAGGGTAAGGTTGAAGGTGGAATCCAACTGCAAGTGTTTAATGGTAAAGAATCTTTAGCAACCAAACCACGGCAATCAGGTTTGAAAGTTGTCGATAAAAGTTCCGATGACTTAGTTTCTAAAAGCTTCCCATATCTTAGTTTGGTCAATTGTTATTCTTTGTTTGAAGTTGATAAATTCGTTTTAAGTGAAAGTTTGAGGAATTGTTTTCATGATGTGATTTGTGATGAAAAGCCTATTGATATTGTTCGAATTGTTCGACAAACACCAAATATGATTATTTGTGCTAACGGGTTTTCACTAAAAGTATTTAGTTTGTTTGACTATGTTGATCACGTGCAACAATTCCTGCCTTGCGTGAATTCATTAAATTTGTGCAAATCTATTTTGATGAATGTAAAGAATTTTGATTGCTTGATTCGGCGTAAGCATCAATTTTCTTGGTTCGGCATGATTGATGCAATGACAAAAACGAAACCTTTGCTACACTTTGGAGTAAATAAACAAATTCATGTGTTTAAACCTGGACTTTATTATTTCAGTTTGGTATTCAGCAAAATCAGGCATCTTAAATTTTGTTTGACCTATTTATGTTTGTCTTATGCTTGGGCTATAAAATCATTTCTTGATCATTTCATGAAGTTGTACATGAAATTCATGTTTCATTCCAAAAGGGTAAGTACTACTCATGTTTTTAATCCTGGCATTGGATCAAATGATCAACTTGTGAAAGATGATTCAACTTGTTCTTTTGAGCCTACCGTTTATGGTGACCCTACCATCTATTATCTTTGTGAAGGAGATACTCTGAAAAATAAAAATTGTCTTTGTGTTTACCCATCTTTTTAGGTCTCTCAAGGATCGTTTGACGAATTCGTTTGACGAATTCTGACTATAATATCTTTCCGAGGAGAGAAGATTTGTGTTGGTTGAGAAAAGTAAAACCAATCATCAATGTATTAGGCCTAAAAGTAATCGAGGTATGATTTTTGAAAATTTTAAAACACCTCTGTTCTTTAAGCATGAAAACAAAAACATGGTTGATGATTTGATTGTGGAAAACCCTTTGCATAGTGATGTGGTTGAACATCCTATTTGGACTTGTAAAAATCTGCTTCCTTTAGATGATGACAAGGTAACATATGAACCTTATTCCTTGTTTGCTTATGTTGAAAACTTGCAACACTTGAACTATTTCATTAACTTATTTCAACTAAGCGACAACTTGTGGAAGCAATTTAAGGAGAATCAATACCTTAAAACCTGCTTGGTTTTGAGATGATCATTTGATAAAGCATTACCCCTTGGAGTGAGTGCCTATTCGAATGATTTTCCCATGTCTATTACATCGCTTCCTATGCTTTCAATATTGCCGATCATGGAGAACTTGAAACAAATTTGTAAATTCTTAATTTGGTGTGCCCTTAATACTTTCTTTTATTGTGTCAGAAAATCATTGAAGTGGGTCATTCCTAATGGAGGAGGACACGTGACTAATTTGTCATCCTTCATAGTTGTGTGTTATATTCAGGTTTTTATAAAATGCGACAACCAAGGGCCTTGTATCGACGAGCGTTTTGCTGCGAGTAAGTGGTCTGACTTGAGGACAAGTCGCTTCGAAGAGGGGGAGGATGATACGACCACACTCGAGCGCCCTCCTTGAACAGTTCCTTGCAATCCATTGCAAGCTGAATTTGTTTGAATTTCAGCTCGTTATAGCTTGCTTGAGCTTCTTTTTAATTTTTCAGCTTTTGCATTTAATTAATTAATTAATTTGCATGATATTTTTAGCTCGATTCAGCTCATTTTATTTTGCATTTATTTTGCTGAAATAAATCATTTGATTTGCTGATTAGTTAAATTAGTTAAATTAGTTTTAACAATTAATTTGTCTTGTTCCAGCAATTTAATGTGTCTTAGTTTTTATTGGATAATTAAGTTGTCTAGCTTACAAGGTTTAAATGTGACTTAATTTGCTGGAACTTATTGAGTCTTACTTAAGACAAATTTATTAGTTGCTGCTAATTAATTTGTCTTTGCTGAATTTTGACTTAATTACTTGCAGCTGAATTTAATATGTCTTAGTTCCAGCATGTTTTTAGTTTTTCTTATTCCTTGCATGATTTTTAAATGTGTCTAAATTAATTAATGTGCTAAATTAATTTGTGTGTACAGGTGCAAGCATGGGACGGCATTAATAAGGAGCTGAAGCATTAAAGGACAGCATGCTTGGACAGATTTAATGAGCTGCTGGTTGACGAATTTAATGAGCTGCTGGTGGACGAATTTAATATGTCCTAACTCATTTAAGTGTGGTTTAAATTTTGCAGCAGCATACATGCATGGACAGCATTAAATGGAGAATGTATCTAGCTGTAGCATTAAGCTAAAATTAAATCCAGCAGCCTTTATTCTTCCCCAAAAGTCTGTTCGTGTATTTCAACAGCCAATATGCTGTTCACACCATGTTTTCACACAAGGAAGCTGATCATTTTCGTTCTTTCACATTGGGAGGCTGTTGGAGTTCAAGTATTCACACTATTTGGGCTGTTCGTGTTCCAAAACTTCCATTAAAATGCTGCTGCACGTTCAGCTTCTCAAGGCAGGATTAAAGGAGCTCATTTAAGCACTTGGCTGAACATAGACATGGCCAATCAGCTCCCAACCCTTCCAAATACATTCAGCTAACTTTCCTTCATCTAGAAGCTGTCCAATGGCGTTCCAAATGGGTGGAGAAGCATCCTGGAAGTTTCTTGAAAAATTTTGGAATTTCCAGCTCATTTAAAGGCTGAACCAAGTGACCATTCAGCTGGGTTTATGTCCATTCAGCTAGCTAGTTTTTATGCTATAAATTTGTGCTCATTTTTACTTTGTAAAAAAAAGGGAACACTTTTATAAAACTCAGTTTAATTTGTGAGAATTTCTTCTCTCATATTTCGT
Organism: Gossypium anomalum; assembly: GCA_025698475.1. Classification (NCBI taxonomy): domain Eukaryota; kingdom Viridiplantae; phylum Streptophyta; class Magnoliopsida; order Malvales; family Malvaceae; genus Gossypium; species Gossypium anomalum. Next base: position 44,993,691 of record CM046968.1, on the reverse strand, counting down.
TTTAAGACTTGATTGGCTTATCTGTTAGTCAGTGGTGTTAGTCCTTGTCTTTCGAACTTATCACTCTCCTGAGTGTGGCGTTCGTCCATCTTCTTATACCTTTGGTTCTTACTTTTCTAAGTAACGGGTCAAGGTCCGCCTGCTATCCTTCGTTAATCCACCTTAAACAACATAAGTTCCCGGGCAAACTATGGTGTTGAATCGATCTTGAAGTTTAAGTTCAATCTCCATTTCACCATCTATCTTTATTTTTCTTATTATCCTAAACTGAGCCATTCATATAACTCCTATCTTGTTCCTTTCCAACCTAACCTATCTTCATCATTTTAGCCTTATTTTGAACTCTTTTGATAACTTCCGCTCCAAATAGCCAAATACATCCTTTTCTCCAAACCGAACGATACTTTCTTGAAGACAATTCGGCAACTTAAGACGACTCGACTCGCATCGCCAGGCCGGTTCGTATCAGTACAGGTGCAAGCATGGGACGGCATTAATAAGGAGCTGAAGCATTAAAGGACAGCATGCCTGGACAGATTTAATGAGCTACTGGTGGACGGATTTAATATGTCCTAACTCATTTAAGTGTGGTTTAAATTTTACAGCAGCATACATGCATGGATGGCATTAAATGGAGAATGTATCTAGCTGCAGCATTAAGCTAAAATTAAATCCAGTGAGCCTTTATTCTTCCCCCAAAAGTCTGCATTCGTGTATTTCAACAGCCAATATGCTGTTCACACCATGTTTTCACACAAGGAAGCTGATCATTTTCGTTCTTTCACATTGGGAGGCTGTTGGAGTTCAAGTATTCACACTATTTGGGCTGTTCGTGTTCCAAAACTTCCATTAAAATGCTGCTGCACGTTCAGCTTCTCAAGGCAGGATTAAAGGAGCTCATTTAAGCACTTGGCTAAACATAGACATGGCCAATCAGCTCCCAACCCTTCCAAATACATTCAGCTAACTTTCCTTCATCTAGAAGCTGTCCTATGGCATTCCAAATGGGTGGAGAAGCATCCTGGAAGTTTGTTGAAAAATTTTGGAATTTCCAGCTCATTTAAAGGCTGAACCAAGCGATCATTCAGCTGGGTTTATGTCCATTCAGCTAGCTAGTTTTTATGCTATAAATTTGTGCTCATTTTTACTTTGTAAGAAAAAGGGGAACACTTTTATAAAACTCAGTTTAATTTGTGAGAATTTCTTCTCTCATATTTCATTTTAAGACTTGATTGGCTTATCTGTTAGTCACTGGTGTCAGTCCTTGTCTTTCGAACTTATCACTCTCCTGAGTGTGGCGTTCGTCCATCTTCTTATACCTTTGGTTCTTACTTTTCTAAGTAATGGGTCAAGGTCCGCCTGCTATCCTTCGTTAATCCACCTTAAACAACATAAGTTCCGGGGCAACACTGTCTATGGTGTTGAATCGATCTTGAAGTTTAAGTTCAATCTCCATTTCACCATCTATCTTTATTTTACTTATTATCCTAAACTGAGCCAGTCATATAGCTCCTATTTTGTTCCTTTCCAACCTAACCGATCTTCATCATTTTAGCCTTATTTTAAACTCTTTTGATAACTTCCGCTCCAAATAGCCAAATAAATCCTTTTCTCCAAATCGAATGATACTTTCTCGAAGACGATCAGGCAACTTAAGATGACTCGACTCGCATCGCTGGGCCGGTTCATATCACATTCAGTTTTGAGAAAAAGATGTATTTGGCTAGTTTGATGAAAGTTATCAAACGAGGTTCAAAGACAGGCTAAAAATGAATAAGATAGGTTCGATTTAACAAGAAGGTAGGATAGATAATCTGATAGGAGGTGGAAATGGTAAAAGTGAACTTAAACGTCAAGAACGATTCAACACTATAGATAGTGCTATATTGTTTAAGGTGGGTTAATGAAAGATAGAAGGATGGACCTTGACCCGTTACTTAGGAAAGTAAGAACCAAAGGTAAAAAAAGATGATAAGTTTAGATAGAAAGAGTTTGTGTTGAAAAAACTAGCATGCTAGATAAGTCACTCGAGACTCGTACGAAAATAGAAAGGAAGTAAACCTCACAGAACAAAGGTTCATTGAATAATTTGGCAAAAGGTCTTTTTCTACATGATTACAACAACTATTAATAAGCCTAAAGTGTCTATTGAAATTCAACATCTAAATGTGTTCTAACTAATCTTAAATCTCTTCATATTTGTATTTAACATGTTCGCACAAAAGCATTAAAATTTGGTTCATGCTTGAAGATGGTGCATGAATTGGCCGAACTATCATGTTGCTTCACTTGATGAATTCATGCATACTTAGCCTTGAAGAATAGCCATAATGCCATGAATGTGCAGCCCTTTAATACTCCTACTGATACGAACCGGCCCGGTAATGAGTCGAGTCGTATGCGAGTTGCCCGATCATTTACGAGAAAGTATCGTTCAATTCACTTTTGGAATGAAGTTGATAGGAAAATAAGACGGAAGCTATGTATAAAGGTTCAATGATGGTTTATGGATAAGAATAATATGTATAGGCTCGATTAAATTGGAAGGGAAAGTGAAAAAAAGTTAATAGATGATGGATATGGAAGAAAGGGTTCTTAAAAGCAAGCACGAACCAATATTAGATAATATCGACCCAAATGCTTATAGGCTTTCAAGGTGGAGAATGAAAAGTGATAAACCTCGACCCGCTACTTAGCAAAGCGGGAACCTCGGTATAGGGGTGGGTGCCACACTCGGTTGAGCAATAAGTTCAAAAGAAGAATAAGGTTGACACCAACTAAGAACTAGATAGGCCAACAAGTCTTCAACGAAATTTGGGCGAAAGATTCTCTCCAGATAGTTTCATTAACAAAGAAACAATAAACAAAGTTCAAAAACCTCCTTTACAAATGAAAGAAAACAAATATTTATAGGCACATAGATGACCATTCAAATTCAGCATCTAGGTGTTCACACAATAATAAAAATGTTCACACTAATGTATTAAAATAGTTCATAAATTCGGCAGATTCATGCACTAGTTGAATGGACACTTTCTTCCCCCTAAGTGTGTGCATGAATGCTTAGTCATAAAGAAAGGCTTCAAGTGACTTGTATGTGCACCAAAGGTTGCATTCATCTCCTTGGGACGTTCATGCACTTGTATGGAACATGTATCTTCATAATTAAACACTTTAATGTCATGTAGGTTCATAAATGGCAGCATGAACCTAGTAAATTCGTTCTCCCCTTTGTGCATGCACTTAATTCAATCAATGTGTTGAATTATTGAATTAATTCCTTCCCTTGGATGTTCTTGAACCCACCCATGCATGTGTAGTAGCTTATAGGTTAATTCAAAGTGTGAACATGTTCAAGGAGCTCTATGGTCAACATAGAATTAGTTGGCAGCTACTTCTTGGCCGAATAAGTGCCTTGGAAAGTTAGGAGACAGCCACCGTACATGCACTTAAGCCATTCATGCATTCTATCATCCCATGCATTTGATCCATTCATGGACTAGCCTTTAATGTCCATACATGCATTCGACACATGCATGAATTTGTAGAAACCTTGCATCTAGCCTTACATGCACCAGCATTTAACACTTCTTCATTCATGAGTATGGAATGCCCAAAAGAGATGTTTCTTCATCCATACATTGTGCCATCCTTGATCATTGTATCTACAAAAAAATAAAACAAGTTATTAAGACATCTCATGAACACTCATAAATTCGGCATGATGTGATCACATTAATGTCATGCATTAATTCGGCTATGTGAACATAATCAATTTATGTAATGACTATGACATATTAATAACAAATATTAATATAAGACAAGTTTAATGCTTAAATAAATATGCGCAAATTTTATTTAATGCATTAAAGACAAAACCGAGTTTAAACTAAAATGAGCTAAGCTTTAGCCCTTAAGCTAAAGTTGAGCTGAGATTAAACTCATAAGCTGAAGTTGAGCTAAGGTTTAGCTCGTGAGCTGAATATGAGCTAGGAGTGAGCTTGGTTTAGCTCAGGAAAGTTGGATTGAGCTCGAATAAGCTGGATTTGAGCTGGACGGAGCTCGTGGACTGGAAATGAGCTGGGATTAGCTTGCCAATATGTTAATTCTTGGCTTGACAGACTTGTTCGACAAAGTTCGGGGGGCGTGCTCGTATCACCTACATCTCATTTGGCTGAATGAGGCTTTAATGTGCCTTGAATACTTGAATTGAATGTATAGAAATTTATCTCCCTTGTGGCCAACGTCCATGCACTTTAATAAATGGCAGAATAATCATGCATGGGAGAAGAAATGGTTTGTTCTAGATGCTGGTTGGTACTCGCACAAATTTCCCAAGCATTTATCTTCCAATTATCCATAAATACGATCCATGAATCTTCAAATACATCAACAGTTAGCAGCTTCCTCTTGCATGAACGTCCCAAATGCATGTGTCCCTTTGGATGCCGTCCATGATCCTTAAATATGCATGCACCTTGCATTAACTCATCATCCATGCATCTATGCCGTCCAAGGGGTGTGTACCAGCACCAAACAAATCAATATCGTTCATATTCTTTCGATCATACCATTTCACTCCTACCCTTCCGTCCGAATCCCTTCTTCTTCTTCGACCATTCTTTCAACTCGACTAAACCTTCGTAACTTCTCGTAGACGATCAGGCAATCGACATACGACTCGACTCATCCCTGAGGCGGTTCGTATCATTTGGTATCAGAGCTACTAAAATGAAAAGTTCGTGCGATGAAATCAATCCCGGGCTAGTCCAAGTGTACGCGAGTAAGTAGGATCCGGAAAAAAAAGAGTATAGAAAAAAAAATTTTGTATACCGAAGTTTTCTCATTTTGATTAGTTTGTTGCTGCTATTATAAAAACAAAAATCTACGCAGCCGAAGAAAAAAAATCGTGTACAAAAGTGTTTCTATTGTATTTAGTTTGTCGATATAGTACAAAAAAAAAAGTTATACAAGTTAAAAAATCCGAAAAAAAGTGATTTATGCAATTCAACTGTTATTTTATCGTCAAGATTTGATCTGATATAGTTCCCAATCCTTCTTTTATTCTACTCTCCCTAATTTGCCACACTTTTAACCCAATTCCCTATTCTTTCAGCCTACCCTAAACCAAATACATCAAATCACTTGTTATCCCTTTTGAACCGACCACCTAGACCAAGGACTAAGCCTTAATGAATCTACTTACGAAATTATGAGAAAAGTTAGGAGAGGTAAAAGGCAAGAGGGCGTGAGCTCATTCGAGGGGAGGTAAAAGCTGAACTAAGAGTGTAAACACGAGTGTGAGTGTCATCAAACTTCTTTCTTTCTGAGCGGATCAAGAGGATTTGTTTGTGAGGATATTTTAAACGAATAGATGTCCCAAAATAGCAGACAAAAACATGGAGGAACAACAAGGGCGACAACCAGTCAAAAACGTTCCAGATTTGCCAATGCTAGCCCTTTTGGGCGAGACGGAATGCTTACTTGACCGAAGGCTTAATCCTCTTGAAGATCGACTCTACCAAGTCGAGGCCCAAAGACAACGCGATGAATATCCTGAAGTTGCTAGGCAAAGACGTGAAGGGCCCAACCAACGATGAAGATAACCAAGGGCTCAAGATGATGATGTTAACGAAAATAGTGAAGATGAAAGCGATCACGGGTCTAACATAAGCCTAGAAAGGAGACATCCCCGAAACCGTAGACAAGTAGATCAAAGGCGGGAAGATGATGACTTGAAGAATATCAAACTCTCTATTCCTCCTTTCCAAGGAAAATCTGATCCCGAGGCATACCTTGAGTGGGAGAAGAAAATCGAACTAGTGTTTGAACGTCATAACTACTCTAAAAATAAGAAAGTCAAACTCACTGCAGTTGAGTTTTTAGATTACGCAATGATATGGTGGGATCAGTTGACCACTAGTCGGAGGCGTAACGGAGAGCATCCCATTTCCACTTGGACCGAAATGAAGGCTGTTATGCGACGACGATTCATTCCATCCTACTATCATCGGGAGTTACATCAAAAGCTCCAAAATCTCATCCAAGGGACGAAGAGTATGGAAGATTATTATACAGAAATGGAAGTGGCTATGATCCGTGCCGATATACAAGAAGATCGAGAAGCTACAATGGCTCGTTTTCTAGCGGGACTTAATTGAGAGATTGCAAATGTCGTAGAACTGCAACATTACATTGAGGTTGTGGACATGGTCCACATGGCTATTAAAGTGGAGAAGTAGTTGAAGCGAAAAGGTACCACCCGAGCCTATCCTAACACCAATCCTTCTAAATGGGGCCAAAGCATAAGCAAGGGTTTTCCAACAAATCGAACGAAGGATTCTTCAACCATACCTAAGGCAAATAAGCCTATTTCCGAGTCAAGTAAAGGTAAGGCTCCTAAAAATTCCACCGCCCGTTCAAGGGACATAAAGTGCTTCAAGTGTCTTGGTCGTGGACATATAGTGAGTCAGTGCCCGAATAGACGTACCATGGTTATAAGGGCCGACGGCGAGATTGAAACGGAGGACGAGGAGGAGAACAAGACTGAATCAACTTCTGAAGTCGAGGAAGACTTAGAACAACCCGTTGAAGGTGAGTTACTCGTTGTCAAGCGAAGCCTAAGTCTCCAAAGTGTGGAAAATGAACAACAACGCGAGAACATCTTTCATTTGAGATGTCAAGTGCAAGGGAAAGTGTGTAGCATCATAATCGATGGAGGGAGTTGCACAAACATGGCAAGCACCCTCATGGTAGAAAAGTTGGGGCTGTCAACCACCAAGCACCCGAATCCATACAAGCTTCAGTGGCTTAACGATGGCGGGGAACTCAAAGTGACGAAACAAGTCCTAGTGTCCTTTAGCATCAGGAAATATTCCGATGAAGTATTATGCGATGTAGTGCCGATGCACGAGGGTCACTTACTTCTAGGACGACCATGGCAGTTCAACCGACGAGTGATGCATGACGGATATACTAATAGATACTCCTTCAAACATCTTGGCAAGAACGTGACACTTGCACCTCTCACTCTGAAGCAAGTGTACGAGGATCAACAAAAACTTAAACTTTCAGTGGAACAAGCGAGAGAAAGAGAAAAGAGTGCAAAAGAGAAAATTAAGGAAAAAGAGAGAGAAAATGCTAAAAATGTGAGAGAAAATGAAAAGAAACAAAAACAAGTAAAAAGTGGAGAGGAAAAAGAAAGTGGGAAAATGAGTGTGTTTGCGAGGGTTAGTGATATTCAGTGAGCGATGTTTTTGAAATAGCCTATGTATATTTTTATGTACAAAGAGGCATTGTTGAATACTAACAAATTACCTAAAAACTTGCCTGCTTCTGTATTGTCTTTGATTCGGGAATTTGAAGACATATTTTTGGACGAAATACCAAGTGGGCTGCCCCCTATCCGAGGCATCAAACATCAAATAGACTTAGTACTCGGAGCTGCATTACCCAACCGTCTTGCTTATCGGAGTAATCCCGAAGAAACGAAGGAATTACAAAAGTAAATTACTAAACTCCTAGACAAAGGATACATCCGAGAGAGCTTAAGTCCCTGTGTGGTGCCGGTGCTGCTTGTACCCAAGAAAGATGGGTCGTGGCGGATGTGCGTGGATTGTCGCACTATCAACAAAATCACTATCAAGTATCGACACCCGATACCTCGTCTTGGCGACATGCTTGACGAATTAAGTGGAGCCCAAATTTTTACAAAAATCGATCTTAAAAGTGGCTATCATCAAATACGAATGCGAGAAGGCGATGAATGGAAGACGGCTTTCAAAACGAAAATGGGTTTGTACGAATGGTTGGTAATGCCATTCGGCCTTACAAATGCTCCTAGCACTTTTATGAGATTGATGAACCATGTATTACGTGCATTTATTGGTAAATTTTGTGTTGTATACTTTGACGATATCTTGGTCTACAACAAAACTTTAGAGGAGCACGTACCACATTTACGAGCGGTGTTGGAAACTTTACGAAAAGAGGTATTGTATACTAATCTCAAAAAGTGTTCATTTTGCACTGAAAAAGTTGTGTTTTTAGGTTATGTCGTGAGTGCCAACGGTTTAGAGGTGGATCAAGAAAAAGTTTGAGCGATTCAAGAATGGCCGCATCCGACGAACATTAGCCAAGTTCGAAGCTTCCATGGATTGGCTAGCTTCTACCGTCGATTTGTGCCCAACTTTAGTACCATTGCGGCACCCTTAACAAGCGTAATTAAGAAAAACTCTGCATTTCACTGGTCTGAAGATCAAGAATGTTCATTTAATTTGATTAAAGAATGTCTTGTGAAAGCTCCTTTATTGTCCCTTCCAGATTTTACTAAAACATTTGAAATTGAGTGCGACTCCTCAGGTGTAGGGATTGGAGCTGTGTTGACCCAAGACGGAAGACCGGTGGCGTACTTCAGCGAGAAATTAAGTGGCACTTTCCTGAATTATCTAGTGTACGACAAAGAGATGTATGCCTTGATTCGATCACTTGAAACTTGGCAGCACTATTTAAGACCAAAGGAGTTCGTGATTCATTCCAATCATGAAGCACTTAAGTTTATTAAAGGTCAGCATAAACTCAACAAACGACATGCGAAATGGGTCGAGTATTTAGAATCATTTCCCTACGTCATCAAATATAAGAAAGGTAAAGAAAATGTAGTGGCTGATGCCTTGTCATGGAGATATACCTTATTGACCACTCTTGATTCTAAGTTACTTGGTTTTTATCATATGAAAGATTTGTATGCTAATGATGAGGATTTTGGAAATATATATGTTGCTTGTGAAAATGGGTCTTTTGAGAAATTTTTCAGGCATGAAGGGTTTCTTTTCAAAGAAAATAGGTTGTGCATGCCACAAGGCTCCATTCGAGAGTTACTTGTGTTGGAGGCGCATAGTGGTGGCTTGATGGGACACTTTGGAATAAGCAAGACATTGTCGACCCTCCATGAACATTTTTATTGGCCGCGAATGAGGAGAGACGTGGAGCGAATCTATGAACACTTCCTAATTTGTAAACGGGCTAAGTCGAAGGTCCAACCTCATGGACTTTACACTCCACTTCCCATTCCCGACACCCTGTGGACCGATGTCTCTATGGATTTTATTCTTAGATTGCCAAAAACTAAAATAGGGAAGGACTCAATCTTTGTTGTAGTCGATAGATTCTCTAAAATGTCACATTTTATTTCTTGTGCTAAAACTGATGACGCTGTGCATATTGCTAATTTGTATTTTAGGGAAATTGTACGACTGCATGGATTACCAAGAATGATCGTTTCTGACCGAGATACAAAGTTCTTGAGTCACTTTTGGTGGACATTATAGGGAAAACTTGGGACGAAGTTATTGTTTTCAACCACTTGTCATCCCCAAACAGATGGCCAAACCGAGGTGGTAAACCGAGTTTTGTCAACTTTGTTGCGAGGGTTGGTACGAAAGAACCTCAAGTCGAGGGAGGAATGCTTACCCCACATCGAGTTCGCTTATAATCGCTCTGTTCATTCAGCAACCAAATTCTCTCCTTTTGAGACTGTCTATGGATTTAATCCCCTTACTCCTCTTGATTTATTACCTTTTCCTGTTGATCAATTTGTCCATACAGATGCAAGGAAAAAGGCTAAATTTTTCAAGGAACTACATAGGAAAGTTCGAGAGAATATTAAATCTCAAACCGAGCAATACGTCCAACGAGCCAACAAAGGACGAAAAAGAGTTGTGTTTGAACCCAGAGACTGGGTCTGGGTACACATGAGAAAAGAAAGGTTTCCGGCTCAACGAAGATCTAAGTTGTTGCTGCGAGGAGACGGCCCCTTCCAAGTCATCGAGCGAATCAATGAAAATTCGTATAAGCTTAATTTACCGGGTGAGTACAATGTTAGTGCTAGTTTTAATGTATCTGACTTGACTCCCTTCGATGTAGATACTGACTTGAGGACAAGTCAATTTCAAGAGGGGGAGGATGATACGATCCCTCTATTCCATAAGTCGAGTCCGAGCCGAGATCCGATGGTGCTACCTCAAGGGCCGATCACAAGGGCTTATGCAAAACAATTTAAAGAAGCTGTTATAGCTTTAGTTCAGCATGTGTGGGAAGATGTCAATGCTAGACCTATTGAACCAGTTGGTGGCCATTTTAGGAATCCATGCCGAACTTTTCTACAAGTACAAACCAACTCACCGAGCTCACCTTCAGCTCAAGTTAGCTCCCATGTTGCTCCACACCAGCTCATTAGCTCGGAACCAGCTCATCATTAGCTCATGCATCTATATCTCGTTTCAGCTCAATTGAGCTCCTTTTTTTATTTATTTTTCCAGCTTTGCATTTTAATTAATTAAATAAATTACACATTACTTTTAGCTCAAAAAAATATTAAATTATTTAATTTGTCCAAAATCAGAACATGAAATTAATGTGTTATGCTACAGCAATTTAAAGTGTCTAAATTAGAATGAATTTATTTCTTGTTATTTAGTGCAGTCGAATTTAATGTGTCTTAGTTCCAGCGTATTTTTAATTTGTCCTAGCTAATTACATGATTTAAATATGTCTTTGAGCTACTGGAATTAATGTGTCTAAGTTGAATTAATGAGCTGAATTAATTTAGGTGCAGGTACATTGAAGGGACGACATTAAAGCTTGATAGTGCTTTGTTTTATCTCTCCAAGAGGCATGATGGTTCTGTTATTGCAATGACCACCTCAACCTCTTTGTTTGTTCTTCTCAAAGTGTCGGTCAGCTCTCCAAAGCAATTTCAATGCTTTCACATTTGTTGAACATTCCTTTCACACCTACAGGCTGTTCGATTTAGTGTGTTCATACAAGGGAGGCTGCTCACATTCGTTTTCACACTTAAAGGTCTATTGAGGTGCTCCAAGTTGCCTTTAATTAGCTCAACACTTTTCAGCTAACCAAGGCTGTGACAGCCCTAATTTGACCCTAGTCGGAAAGTGGTTTCGGGACCACAAAACCGAGATATAAAAATAATTATAAATTATATTTCATGTTTATGAAGTGTGTAAATGCATGTGTGAAAGTTTCATGCTTTAATTTTGCCGTTTGTATGTGAAATTGTTTATAGGACTAATATGAGATAAATGTGTAAGATGATAGGTCAATATCAAAGTGGCTTAATAATGCATATTATAAAAATGATGGGTTTGCATGTCAAATTTCCATTTATGATAAGTAGTGGCCGGCCATGATGGAATTATATACATATAATATGTATTAATTATTAGTTAGTGGCTTTATATTTTATAACATAAATAAATAAAAAGGAAAAGTAATTAAAATAAGGAAATGAATGGTGAAGAAAACAAAGTACCGTACTTGAAGAAGAAAAAGAGGGCGGGACATTCGGCCTTTTGAATCAAGAGAAGGTTAGTAAATTATGTTATTTTTTTTGAATTTAGATGGTTGAATGGAACTTTCAGTTATGGTATATAAGAGAAAAACTTGATTTTTACCCTTACGTTTTGATGGAAAAAGAAACAAAAAGATTGTTGATGAAAGAAATTAATCTCGTTAAAACTTTAAACTAATAATACCCATATGTGTGATAGCCGAACATAGACTTTGTTTAAAGTCTTGATCAAAGGCCGGTTAAGTGTTTTGAAATGGTTAAGCTAGGTGTTTGATTTTTTTTAGGTTCGGTATAGTACATAATTTTTTTTGCTAGTGGGGTTTTGAATAATTTAATTAATGTTAGATATATGAAAAAAAAAAAAATCTTATGTTCGGTTTTGGACGATATATATATATGTACAACTAACCTATTTAGCTATTGATATCTAAGGTGTTAAATAATAAAACTCTTGAGGACTTGTGTTAAATAGCATTCGGCCAAAGACTATATGGGCTTGCTAATTCGGTTTAAGTGAAGAAATTATGATAGAGGGATATGACTAAATTGTGACTTATTATCAAACTTTCTTTGTGGTTGTAAGGTTATTTTATAATGTGTCATAACATTTAATTAGTTAGTCGAATTGATGAGAAAAGAATTTGGAGTATTTTATGGTGTCTTAAGCATATTATCCAATTGGTAAAGTTGAGTAATGATTCATGTACGAATGCTTGCTTAGTCGTATCTTATGTTTTGTTAAACTTAGTAATAAATATATATATATTTTTTTATAAGGCTATAATAGTAGATTTAGTGGACTTTGGCAATTTAAATGATGCATTTGACTTGTGTATCGACTTAGGATGATATGTGTTTCTATATGAAGTTTGATGGTGTTGATGAAATTTGATAATGCATGATGTTTAAATAGTATTGAACAAGGTCATTGTACTTAAATTGTATGACATACATGTATTGAATGGAATTGCCCAAGTGAGAAATAATTAAATAAATTTATTTGTTTAAATTTAAGCTCAAGAGCTAAGGGGATCAAAATCAGATAAAGGAAAGGAGAAAGCAGCCGAGTAGTCTATCCGTAACTGCCCAAATTATACTCGAGGTAAGTCTTTGAGTAATGAAATTTAGCTTATGATTTAATAAGGCAATTATTTATCTATGAGCATAATAATTAACTTGTGACCTAATGATTCTACTTGAATTACATGACAAAATAAATAAATAAGGTATTTACTTGTAGCCGAATGGTTATGGAAATCTTGTGGATTAACGAAACGGGATCATGTTATTTGTTTAGGATTAATGAATCGAACGATGATGGTTAGTAAACATGCTATAATTGTATTTGAGTATCAGGAATGATATCCAGATGTGATATTATATTTATATATATATGCATATATGTGTGAATGCTAATCAGGGTTTAAATCCGAGCTTGGTCTCGAAGGGCTTTTGAGCCAGTGCTAATAACCGAACTTAGTTTCAAAGGGCTTTAGAGCCAGTGTCATAATCGGACTTAGTTCCGAAGGGCCTTCGAGCCAGTGGTCTAATCCGAGCTTGGTCTCGAAGGGCTTTTGAGCTAGTGCTAAGAATCGGGCTTGATTTCGAAGGATGTTTGTGCCAGCATAATATTTGAGGTTGAAAACCAATAAGTGTTCGTACGAGAAATCATATAATACATGTTGGAACAATTTTAATCACATGTGCTACTTACTGTAAGATAACCAGGTAAGTAGTTGAGAATACGATTGATTTTAAATTATGACTACGCAACTCGGTAGGTATGCTTAGACTGTGACAACCCGAATCAGGGCCTAATCGGAATAGTGGTTTTGTGACCACAAATTTGAGATAGAAATAATTGTTTTATAATTATTTTATAATTATTTTGAGGTTTATGATATGATTTCATGATTTCGTGAAAATTTCGTGAAGAAATTCAATGCATAAAGTGCTTAATTTGAAGTTAGGGACTAAATTGAATAAGTTGCAAAACTTGCATTCTAGAAGTTTCTAGTATGAAATTGCTTTAAAATATTAATTAGGAGGTCTTAAATAGCAATTTGACCAATTTTAAGTTCATGGACAAAATTAGGACATGGAAGGAATTTTTGAAAGTTTAGTAGTAAGGGCATTTTGGTCATTTAGGGGTAAAATGAATTAAAATACAAAATTAAAAGCCAATTTTGCTCATCTTCTTCATGGAGGCCGAAATTAGCATGGGGGAGGCCATGGCTAGGGTTTTCAAGCTTTCCAAGCTCAATAGTAAGTGATTCCAAGCCCCGTTTTTAATGTTCTTTACGTTTTTGGAATACCGGTAGCTCGATTAAGCTTATTCTAGCAATTATTTAAGCTAGGGTTCATATTTGGAAAAATACCCATAGGTGAAATGTGTTTATTTTGATGTTTTATGGTAGAATATGAAGATTGAAATTGTGTTAAACAACTTTTGCTAAGTGATTTTTCAGTAAAAAACGAGTAAAGCTAAGCATAATCGATAAAAATATCTATTGTTCATAACTATGTGTTAGAGTAAGAATTTGATGTTGCCATAGAAGGGAAAAATGATCAGTATGTCATAAAACACAAGGAAATAGGATAAAGTTTAATTTTCGAGTCTTGGGGCAAAAGTGCAAATATGCAAAAGTTTAGGGGTCAAAATGCAAATTTGTAAAAATATGATTTTTAGACCCACATGAATAGTGTGATTAATTATTAGGCTAAATGTGATATTATAGATCAAGAAAGGCGTGGAATCGATCTCGAGCAGGAAAGGAAAATGTTTTGGACTAAATTGCAAAATTTCTATATTTTGCACCGAGGTAAGTTTGTATGTAAATAATACATTAACTTCATTTACATTTTTATATTTCAGCCTATTATATATATTTTAGCCGATTTTGAAGTATAAATTGATTATTGGAAGAATGGAAATAAGTAATAGAGAGAGAAATCCCGGTTGAACATTCGGAAGAATTTAATAATATAGATGGAGTGTAGCTAGGTCACATGTATGATGCCGAGTGCACATCATGTGTACAAGAAAGCTACACGATACTATGTAGTAGCTAGGTTACATGTGTGATACGGGAAGTATCCCATGTAGACAAGAGAGCTACGGGAGAGAGATAAATGTAGCTAGGTCACATGTGTGATACGGGAAGTATCCCATGTAGACAAGAGAGCTACAGGATATATGTAGCTAGGTCGCATGCGTGGTTCCAGGTGAAGGACACCATGTAGACAAGAGAGCTACGATTAAATTGGCTAGGTCACATGGGTGGTACTAAGTGTTCACCATGTGTACAAGAGAGCCAAATTATATGAAATATGATGGTGGAGCGTGTGTCTTTGAAACCATCAAGTATCGGAATTGATCCGAATTGTTCAACGGGATGGCTTTATGGTGACAATGTAATTATGGACCTATACTTGTAATGTATGAAATGTAGTGAAAATGAATTGTGATATGTATGTTAAAATGAGGTTAATACAAAGAAAGTGTGAAAGAGTGAATTAGCTCTAAAACTGTTGTGGGACAGTAGCAGTGACGTGATTTTGAAAACTCACCAAAAATAGTAGGAATTTAACTAGAGGCTGAATGAGATGTGAAATTAAATCTTGATGAGTCTATTTTCATATAAAAGAAACGGAGCAAGTAAAGGAATTCCATATTTTGATATATTTATAATTGAGTGTGACTTGCTCAGAATGACTATGTGATCCCCTGTTCCAACTTTGAAAAATCATTAAAAATTGTACAAAACAAATTAAGAAATATAGTTTATATGAATAAATTCCTTATTGAGTCTAGTTTTAAATGAAACAGGTTTCATGATTATTTGAATTGTATATTGGGAGAAATTAAATTCGTAGTGAACAGAGGTCAGATCAGTCGAGCTGTGTAACAGGGGAATTTTTAACTAATAAACTGTACTAATTGGATTGACCAAAAATTCTAGAAAAAAATTAGTGAATATATATATGAGTCTATTTTCAAGGAAAATTTACGGAATTGGATTTCGAGTTTCGTAACTCGAGTTATGATTTATTTAGTGAACATGACGCAGGAGAGACAGCTTGACCAAAGTGGAATAAATAGTGAAATTAAAAGTAGATACACTTGAGTTATTATGTAATCATACTAAATTCTTTATTCATTATTTATGTACTTGCTTACTAAGCGCAAAGCTTACTTCCTTCTTTTCATTTATTTTTAGTTTGTCGAAGTCAGCTCGGGGTTGGAGATCGTGAGGATGACATCACACTATCAAGCCATTACCCTTGGAGTATTGGCTAGTATATGTTAAATGTTTTCATGTGAGTGGCATGTATAAGAAGTTTATTTCATGTCATGTATTATTATTATGATTTGGTTTACGTATTGGCCTACATTGAGCTTTTGTACATGACCATGAGATGTGGTCTTTATTCATTGTGGTTTGCAAGTTTTAATTTTGGGCAGAACTTTGTGACCCGATTTTATATGTTTGTGAATGTTTAAGTCCGGTAACGCCTCGAACCTTGTTCCGGAGTCGGATACGGGTGAAGGGTGTTACATTTAGTGGTATCAGAGCTATGGTTTAGTCGGTTCTCGGACTAACCTAGCATGTGTAAAAGTCCAGCTATACATGCCACTGATCCGTGATAGTGTGATGTCTCCCGACGCGTATGAACACCGTCTTGTTTAGACAGAGGTACTCTCCAACCGAGCTGCACTGACCATGTTCAATGTGATGCGAAGGTGTTTGAATAAAATTACGATTATGATGAGTCTCGATTTAGAAAAGTATGAATAAAAATTTATGATATATATATAAGTGATAACACGTAAGATGAAAAGGTCATGTTGTAATAAATATCTATACATGCTTGATGCTCCTATGATGTAGCGTATTTGATTTACTTGATAAGGTGAATGGGATAAATAGAAATTCGTAGAGGTATGAGTAAAAGCTCCTAATATTATGATATGAATAAATATGTCATTGCCTTGATTGAACATTGAATGTTGATGAATGTGAATGATATTTTTTTTATGAGATAAATGATTATAATGAAATGAATTTATCTATGTTAAATTGTTTGGACTGAATTATGTGATTGTAATGATTTGTATATGATGATGCATGAAATGAAAGTTGCCATTGTGATGCAAATATCTATGTTTGTTTAACCCTTATATGATGTCATGAGTATGATTTGCTCGAGTAGATGAATGGATAAGTCAAGCTATTCAAAAAATAAATAAAATATGATGCATGCATAATTATACTTGACTAAATGAGATAAGCTGGAAAGTGGGCATTAAACCAATATGAATGTCGATTACTCGAAATGAATGACATGATTGAGATATGATTGCTCGATGAAAACTGTGTTTCATGTATATGTATATGAGATTTGAGTCGAGGCCCTACGACCCCTTCCCCTTATCAAAGTGGTGTTTTATAATGGAATTTCATGAGATTTGTCTTGAATAAGTTTCCGGTTGAGAAACCAAAGAGTTCGATGCTAGAATAATTATAAAATATGATTAGAGATTGAAGAATGAGTTGATAAGTAAAGTCAAAGCTAAAAAAAAAAAAAAAGTATCAGATTGGCATAAGGATTATTGGAGTTATGCACTATTCCAATTAGAGAAGAAAATTATTTTGATAAATTGAATTACTAAGGTACAAGGTCGAGGAAAGTGCAAAACAAAATTGATTCAGAACTAGTCTTCTTTAGTGAAAAATAATATGAAATTTGTGATAGTGAGAAATAGTTGGGGAAATGATATCCGAGATGTGTAATATCCGAGTGTGTGATTCTGGTGGGGATGATTTTAGTGATTTCTTCTAAGATGTTTTATGTGTTTATCCGTTCCGAAATATTTCTAGGGTTGTTGATCTTTTGAATAAATTCTAGTTATATGAGGATGTTTTCTAATCTCGATGTTAGACGAAAGCATTGGTAGCCCGACTAGTTTATAATTTGTATTGCTCTATTCTTTGGGCATTCTATTATATTACACTGATTTAAAAAAAAAAAAAGAGAATATGTATAATACTATGATTTTGTTTCATCTACTTGATGCTCCATTTGATATGTATATATAGGAAGATACATTGTTCTTGTTGCATTTAATTCCAGTGAGATTAAATGATGTTTTCTATTGGATTTCTTTTCTTTAAGGAATTATCGGGATTTTCTATATTTTCCTATGAGTTTGGTTTTTGATTTTTTTGGCATAGTATCGTATCTTGGGTTTCTTTATTCTAGGTTTCTCTATCTTGGATTTCTTTATTTGGTTTTCTTGTTATCTTTATTCCGTAATTTGTCAATTATGACTCATGCTTGGAGTGCATTCTTCAGCTCGTGATAATCATGTCAAGTATGACTATACTTCTGATTTGATTTGGGTAATATGGTGATTTCAGTATTGGGATTTTTCTAATTTTCGTGTAAGTTTTGACAACAGTAAAAGCATAAGTGATAAAAGTGCGAGTTTCAATCGGTATGGTGGATTACTTCTCTCAAGTAAGTCAATTATAGTTAATGTCTTCAATTGAGATGTTTTGGTTACTTGAGCTAATGCAATTGAAATAGTTTTGATTAACGTAAGGAATGAATAGTAAAGGATGGCATGATGAAATATTTTGTGACTAGAAGAAAGGATTATTTTCGAAGTTATATCAGAATTATTTCCGTAGTGGAAAGAGGAAAATATGATAGTGAGTAGTAAACTAAAAGAGTATAGTGAGGATCGACTTCTGATGTTGAATTTGATTGGATCCGATTCATGATATTATTATTCTGAGGCTTATACAGAAAGAATTGTATGAAGCTCACAGTGAAATTTGCCTATTCATTCAGAGAGTAATGACGTGTACTGTAATTTGATTCAGATGTTATTGGATTATGATTTATTGATGATGAAAATCTGTATGATTATTTCGGAAGAGTGTAGGTCCCTTTGATCGTTGGATTTCTTGGAATTCTAGTCTCCATTAACCAAATTGAGATATGGTTTTATGTCAAGATGACAAGGGAAACGGAGAAGGCTTGAAAATTTAAGAACAATTGAGAGATGAGTCCGTAAGCTTTCATAATATATAAAAAAATTAAAAAGATATATTGGAGGCACCACACGAGTGAAAGTTCTTCAAGACCGAATCTGAAATTTATGCATCTAAGTGAAGACCACTTTTTTAGGTAAGATTTTCGGGGACGAAAATCTCTAAAGGGGGGAGAATTGTGACAACCCGAATCAGGGCCTAATCGAAATAGTGGTTTCGTGACCACAAATTCGAGATAGAAATAATTGTTTTATAATTATTTTATAATTATTTTGAGGTTTATGATATGATTTCATGATTTCGTGAAAATTTCGTGAAGAAATTCAATGCATAAAGTGCTTAATTTGAAGTTAGGGACTAAATTGAATAAGTTGCAAAACTTGCATTCTAGAAGTTTCTAGTATGAAATTGCTTTAAAATATTAATTAGGAGGTCTTAAATAGCAATTTGACCAATTTTAAGTTCATGGACAAAATTAGGACATGGAAGGAATTTTTGAAAGTTTAGTAGTAAGGGCATTTTGGTCATTTAGGGGTAAAATGAATTAAAATACAAAATTAAAAGCCAATTTTGCTCATCTTCTTCATGGAGGCCGAAATTAGCATGGGGGAGGCCATGGCTAGGGTTTTCAAGCTTTCCAAGCTCAATAGTAAGTGATTCCAAGCCCATTTTTAATGTTCTTTACGTTTTTGGAATCCAGGTAGCTCGATTAAGCTTATTCTAGCAATTATTTAAGCTAGAGTTCATATTTGGAAAAATACCCATAGGTGAAATGTGTTTATTTTGATGTTTTATGGTAGAATATGAAGCTTGAAATTGTGTTAAACAACTTTTGCTAAGTGATTTTTAAGAAAAGCGAGTAAAACGGCATAATCGATAAAAATATCTATTGTTCATAACTATGTGTTAGAGTAAGAATTTGATGTTGCCATAGAAGGAAAAATGATCAGTATGTCATAAAACACAAGGAAATAGGATGAAGTTTAATTTTCGAGTCTTGGGGCAAAAGTGCAAATATGCAAAAGTTTAGGGGTCAAAATGCAAATTTGTAAAAATATGATTTTTAGACCCACATGAATAGTGTGATTAATTATTAGGCTAAATGTGATATTATAGATCAAGAAATGCGTGGAATCGATCTCGAACGAGGAAAGGAAAATGTTTTGGACTAAATTGCAAAATTTTTATATTTTGCACCGAGGTAAGTTTGTATGTAAATAATACATTAACTTCATTTACATTTTTATATTTCAGCCTATTATATATATTTTAGCCGATTTTGAAGCATAAATTGATTATTGGAAGAATGGAAATAAGTAATAGAGAGAGAAATCCCGGTTGAACATTCGGAAGAATTGAATAATATAGATGGAGTGTAGCTAGGTCACATGTATGATGCCGAGTGCACATCATGTGTACAAGAAAGCTACACGATACTATGTAGTAGCTAGGTCACATGCGTGATACGGGAAGTATCCCATGTAGACAAGAGAGCTACGGGAGAGAGATAAATGTAGCTAGGTCACATGTGTGATACGGGAAGTATCCCATGTAGACAAGAGAGCTACAGGATATATGTAGCTAGGTCGCATGCGTGGTTCCAGGTGAAGGACACCATGTAGACAAGAGAGCTACGAGATAAATTGGCTAGGTCACATGGTTGGTACTAAGTGTTCACCATGTGTACAAGAGAGCCGAATTATATGAAATATGATGGTGGAGTGTGTCTTTGAAACCATCAAGTATCGGGAATTGATCCGAATTGTTCAACGGGATGGCTTTATGGTGACAATGTAATTATGGACCTATACTTGTAATGTATGAAATGTAGTGAAAATGAATTGTGATATGTATGTTAAAATGAGGTTAATACAAAGAAAGTGTGAAAGAGTGAATTAGCTCTAAAACTGTTGTAGGACAGTAGTAGTGACGTGATTTTGAAAACTCACCAAAAATAGTAGGAATTTAACTAGAGGCTGAATGAGATGTGAAATTAAAGCTTGATTAGTCTATTTTCATATAAAAGAAACGGAGCAAGTAAAGGAATTCTATACTTTGAGATATTTATAATTGTGTGTGACTTGCTCAGAATGACTATGTGATCCCCTGTTCCAAGTTTGAAAAATCATTAAAAATTGTACAAAACAAATTAAGAAATATAGTTTATATGCATAAATTCCTTATTGAGTCTAGTTTTAAATGAAATAGGTTTCATGATTATTTTAATTGTATACTGGGAGAAATTAAATTCGTAGTGAATAGAGGTCATATCAGTCGAGCTATGTAACAGGGGAAATTTTAACTAATAAACTGTACTAATTGGCTTGACCAAAAATTCTAGAAAAAAATTAGTGAATATATATATGAGTCTATTTTCAAGGAAAATTTACAGAATTGGATTTCGAGTTTCGTAACTCGAGTTATGATTTATTTAGTGAACATGATGCAGGAGAGACAGCTTGACCAAAGTGGAA
This sequence comes from Gossypium anomalum, assembly GCA_025698475.1. Classification (NCBI taxonomy): domain Eukaryota; kingdom Viridiplantae; phylum Streptophyta; class Magnoliopsida; order Malvales; family Malvaceae; genus Gossypium; species Gossypium anomalum. Next base: position 44,972,788 of record CM046968.1, on the reverse strand, counting down.
TAAATAGTGAAATTAAAAGTAGATACACTTGAGTTATTATGTAATCATACTAAATTCTTTATTCATTATTTATGTACTTGCTTACTAAGCGTAAAGCTTACTTCCTTCTTTTCATTTATTTTTAGTTTGTCGTCACTCACGGTTGGAGATCGTCGGAGGCAGCATCACACTATCAAGCCATTACCCTTGGAGTATTGGCTAGTATATGTTAAATGTTTTCATGTGAGTGGCATGTATAAGAAGTTTATTTCATGTCATGTATTATTATTATGATTTGGTTTACGTATTGGCCTACATTGAGCTTTTGTACATGGCCATGAGATGTGGTCTTTATTCATTGTGGTTTGCAAGTTTTAATTTTGGGCAGAACTTTGTGACCCAATTTTATATGTTTGTGAATGTTTAAGTCCGGTAACGCCTCGAACCTTGTTCCGGAGTCGGATACGGGTGAAGGGTGTTACATGGACCATTGTTAAAACCATTCAAATATTTACGATCTGATCATGATGTATAAGTTCCAAATTAGAGAGTTCAATTTCATAAACATGAGATGTATGTGTATATGCATGAGATTGACATGGAAAATTTGAGATGAATGGATTCGGCTATAGATTGAATTTTATTGGACATATTGATTTTACCTTTGTGATATGAATGATAAAAAAAAATGGTACCTTAATTATGTTACTATTCGGCCAAATGATGGTACAAGTAAACTTTGATATTATTATGCCACTCTTTTAAATGATTTCATTACTTAGACTTACTAAGCATCGAAGTGCTTAATCTTTTGCTTTAATTCTCTGTTTTATAGATTTTGTTCGTCAGCTATCGGACTCGGGAGTGTCAAAGTTGAAGTCGTCCACACTATCTAAGCCTTTTTGGTATACTTTTAGTTGAACTTTGATAATGGCATGTATAGGGTTGGCTTTTGTTGTTAATTAAATACCTTTTGGTAATGTATGTATGTATAGCCATGCGAAAATGGCTTGTTTAGCTATTATACTTGCTTCATGTGGTTAATGCCTATATATGGTTGATATTCGATTACTGTTTTAAATATTTTTGTTATGAGTTGAACTTAGGAATTATTATATAGTGTTAAATGAGATTTCGTGCTGGTTTTGTAATACTTCCTAATCCCTCCGACGATGGGGACGGGATAGGGGTGTTACATTTTATTGGTATCAGAGCTACGGTTTAGTCGATTCTAGGACTACTGTAATACGAGTGGGTCGTGCTATACATGCCATTATGTGTTTATTTGGTAGTGTGGGGATTTCTGACAATTAAAAATGTGTTTTTGTTTAGCAATGGATCCCGATCCCAGTCGAGCGGTAGCTGATGATGTTGAGAGTGTAGCGCCTGCTCCCGCACATGGGACAGTACCGGAGGACTCTCAACCTATTGCAAGTAATCAGAATAATGAAGCTAGGCAGGCTTTCTATAGTGTAATGAATGATTGGTTCAACCAATACATTCGAACCAATACGGCTGTTCCACAACCTCCACTCCCGAATAATACACCCCCTGCACCGTGATACCTCCGGTAACTGACCAGATGAGGTTAAACAAACCTCCAGTTGAAAGAATCTGAAAGCACGGGGCTACTAAATTTGAAGCTACAGACAGCGATGATGCCGAGCAGGCTGAATTTTGGTTGGACAACACTATCCGGGTACTTGATGAACTATCTTGCACACCCGATGAATGTCTGAAGTGTACTATCTCTTTGCTACGTGATTCTGCCTACTATTGGTGGAATACGTTGATTTCTGTTGTGCCCAGAGAGAGAGTAACTTGGGAATTTTTCCAAACTGAGTTTCGAAAAAAGTATATCAGCCAGAGATTCATTGATCAAAAATGGAAAGAATTTCTTGAACTTAAACAAGGTTCCATGTCGGTTACAGATTATGAACGAAAGTTTGTGAGACTTAGCCGGTACGCTCGAGAATATGTTTCTTCAGAAGCTGTAATGTGTAAACATTTCGAAGATGGTCTGAACGAAGACATAAAACTGTATGTTGGTATTCTAGAAATTAGAGAATTTGTAGTACTTGTTGAACGAGCGTGCAAAGCCAAAGAGCTCAGTAAGGAGAAAAGAAAAGCAGATATGGGAGCAAAAGAGTTTTGTAAGAGATCATCGGGAAAGCCCTTTCAGCAGTCATCGAAGAAATTTAGAGATGATTTAGGCAGATCTAAAGATACTTCAGGCTTTTCTAGAAGAGATCGTGAACGACCCCCTGTGAGTACGCGAGTCTCTTCAGTCGCTAGTGTTGGGAATGATCGTCGGGACAGGACAGAGTGCCAGTATTGTGGTAAATGGCATTCGGGAAGTTGTAGATTCCATGACCGCTCCTAGTATAAGTGTGGATCAACTGACCACTTTATCAAGGATTGCCCGAGACTCTCTGAACAGAATGTAAATCAGAGTGGGAAACCGGGTGCTACTGCTGCTCGAGGTAGACCATCTAGAAATGCAGGAAATGCTAGTGGCGGTCCGAGAGGATCTAGAGATGCTACAACCAGATCTGAAGCTCGCGCTCCTACTAGAGCTTACGCTATACGTGCACGCGAGGATGCTTCCTCGCCAGATATTATTACTAGTACTTTCACTCTCTTTGATACTAATGTGATTGTATTGATTGACCCAGGTTCTACTCATTCATATGTATGTGAGACTTTAGCATCCAGTAAGACTTTACCTGTTGAGTCTATTGAGTTCGTAGTTCGGGTTTCAAATCCCTTGGGTCGTTATGTACTTGTTGACAAGGTGTGTAAGAAATGTCCCTTAGTAATCAGAGGTTCCTACTTTTCAGCCAATTTGATGCTTTTACCGTTTGATAAATTTGATGTTATCCTCGGTATGGATTGGTTGACCGTTCACGATGCAGTTGTGAATTGCAAAAGAAAAACAATTGACTTGAGGTGTGAAAATAATGAGATAATTCGAGTTAAGTCTACTGACTTGAATGGATTGCCAGTAATAATATCCTCGATGTTGGCTCAGAAATATGTAAGAAAGGGATGTGAAGCATATCTGGCGTACGTACTTATAGTAAAGAGTTAGAAAAGAGACTTGAATCAGTACCAGTGGTTTGTGAGTATTCAGATGTTTTTCCTGAGGAGTTACCAGGATTACCACCTGTTCGAGAGGTTGAATTTGGCATCGAGCTACTACCTGGTGCCACTCCAATTTCGATAGCTCCGTATCGCATGGCACCAACGGAATTGAAAGAATTGAAAGCACAGTTGCAAGAGTTGACGGATAGAGGTTTTGCTCGACCGAGTTCTTCACCCTGGGGTGCACCAGTATTGTTTGTGAAAAAGAAGGACGGAACCATGAGACTGTGCATCAACTATCGTCAGTTGAATAAAGTGACGATAAAGAATAAATATCCATTACCACGTATTGATGATTTGTTCGATCAACTTAAGGGAGCCTCTGTATTTTCGAAGATAGATTTGAGATCGGGTTATTATCAGTTGCGAGTTTGAGATTCAGATATACCCAAAACCGCTTTCAGAACAAGATACGGTCACTATGAGTTCTTAGTAATGCCGTTTGGGCTCACTAATGCCCCTGCGGTATTCATGGATTTGATGAATTAGATCTTCAGACCATATTTGGATCGGTTTGTAGTTGTGTTTATTGATGACATTTTGGTCTATTCGAGAGATGAATCTGAACATGCTGAGCACCTGAAATTAGTGTTACAAATTTTGCGGGATAAGCAATTATATGCTAAGTTCAGTAAATGTGAGTTATGGTTGAGAGAAGTTAGTTTTTTGGGTCATGTGGTGTCTGCATCGGGTATTAGAGTTGATCCGGGAAAAATATCAGCCATACTTGATTGGAAGCCCCCAAGGAATATTACTGAAGTCCGGAGCTTTTTGGGACTTGCCGGTTACTACAGACGCTTTGTAAAGGGTTTCTCGATGATAGCCACCCCAATGACGAAACTACTCCAGAAAGATGTTAAGTTTGAATGGTCAGAAGAATGTCAGAAAAGTTTTGATCTATTAAAAACTTATTTGACTGAAGCTCCGGTACTGGTACAACCCGAATCTGGTAAAGAGTTTGTCATTTACAGTGATGCATCCTTACTTGGGTCGGGTTGTGTGTTGATGCAAGAAGGTCGAGTTGTAGCTTACGCGTCGAGGCAATTGAAGCCGCATGAAAAAAACTATCCGACCCATGATCTCGAATTAGCTGCCATCGTATTCGCTTTGAAAATATGGCGACATTATTTGTTTGGTGAGAGGTGCCATGTATTTTCGGATCACAAAAGTCTCAAATATTTGATGACTCAAAGAGATTTGAATCTGCGACAAAGACGTTGGCTGGAGTTGCTAAAAGATTATGAGCTTGTCATTGACTATCACAGGAAAGGCTAATGTGGTTTGCCGATGCTTTAAGTCGTAAATCACTTTATTTACTCTTGAGCGATGAATGTACATCCATGCATTGTATCCGATGATGTGTTAGTAGCAGAATTGAAGGCTAAACCATTGTTGATTCATCAAATTCGAGAAGCTCAGAAAGTCCATGATGAATTGGTTGCAAAATGGGCTGAATGTGTTTCGAATATGGAGTCAGAGTTTCAAATTGATGAAGACGATTGTTTGAGGTTCAGAAGTCGTTTGTGTGTTCCAAGAAATTCAGAACTTATTTTGATGATTCTGAACGAAGCTCATTGTGGCCGAATGTCAGTTCATCCGGGGAGTACAAAAATGTATAACGACCTGAAACTTCAATTTTAGTGGCATGGTATGAAACTAGACATTTCTGATTTTGTTTCGAAGTGTTTAATATGTCAACAAGTGAAAGAAGAACACCAAGTGCCTTTGGGATTACTTCAGCCGATCATGATACCCGAATGGAAGTGGGATCGAGTCACAATGGACTTTGTATCTGGATTGCCATTGTCATCAAGTAAGAAAGATGCGATCTGGGTTGTTGGTGATAGACTGACAAAGTCGGCTCATTTTATTCCTGTGCGTACAGATTATTCCCTTGACAGGCTAGCTGAAATGTACGTATCTCAGATTGTAAGGTTACATGGAGTACCCATTTCTATTATGTCCGATAGAGATTCGAGGTTCACATCACGGTTTTGAAAGAAATTGCAAGAAGCTTTGGGTACCAAATTACATTTTAGCACCGCTTTTCATCCTCAGACTGATGGTCAATCTGAACGAATAATTCAGATACTTGAGGATATGTTGAGATGTTGCATCCTTGAGTTTGGTGGTTCGTGGGAACGGTATTTACCTTTTATTGAATTCGCTTACAACAATAGTTTTCAATCAAGCATTAAGATGGCACCTTATGAGGCTTTGTATGGTCGTAAATGCCGTACACCGTTGTTTTGGACCGAGCTTAGTGAAAGTAAAATTTTTGAGTCGATTTGATTAAAGATCTTTGAGCAGTAAAGTGAAAGTAATCAGTGAAAGTCTGACAGCAGCTGCAGATCGTCAAAAGTCGTATGCGAATTTGAAATGAAAAGACATTGAATATCAGGTCGGTGACAAAGTGTTTCTTAAGGTTTCACCTTGGAAAAAAGCGCTCAGATTTGGCCGTAAAGGCAAATTGAGTCCGAGGTTTATTGGGTCGTATGAGATATCCGAACGAATTGGGCCAGTGGCTTACAGATTGACTTTACCCCCGAACTTGAAAAGATTCACAATGTTTTTCATGTCTCGATGCTTGAGGTTATAGATCGACCCTTCGCATAATTAGTCCATCGAGGTTGAAATTCAACTCGATTTGAGTTATGAAGAAGAACCGATTTGTATCCTAAGTCGTGAGGTGAAAGAGTTGCGAAACAAAAAGGTTCCTTTAGTAAAGGTGTTATGACTCAAACACGGGATTGAAGAAGCTACTTGGGAAACCAAAAACTCTATGAAAGAGAGATACCCAAATTTATTCACTGGTAAGATTTTCGGGGACGAAAATTTTTTTTTGTGGGGGAGAGTTGTGCAGCCCTAATTTGACCCTAGTCGGAAAGTGGTTTCGGGACCACAAAACCGAGATATAAAAATAATTATAAATTATATTTCATGTTTATGAAGTGTGTAAATGCATGTGTGAAAGTTTCATGCTTTAATTTTGCTGTTTGTATGTGAAATTGTTTATAGGACTAATATGAGATAAATGTGCAAGATGATAGGTCAATATCAAAGTGGCTTAATAATGCATATTATAAAAATGATGGGTTTGCATGTCAAATTTCCATTTATGATAAGTAGTGGCCGGCCATGATGGAATTATATACATATAATCTGTATTAATTATTAGTTAGTGGCTTTATATTTTATAACATAAATAAATAAAAAGGAAAAGTACTTAAAATAAAGGAAATGAATGGTGAAGAAAACAAAGTATCACCTTGTTCTTCTTAGCTGTACTTGAAGAAGAAAATGAGGGGGGGGACATTCGGCCTTTTGAATCAAGAGAAGGTTAGTAAATTATGTTATTTTTTTTGAAATCTTAGTTGTTTTAGGTTAATCATCATGCTTTTTACCTAGCCCATACTAAAATTTTGAATTTAGATGGTTGAATGGAACTTTCGGTTATGGTATATAAGAGAAGAACTTGATTTTTACCCTTAAGTTTTGATGGAAAAAGAAACAAAAAGATTGTTGATGAAAGAAATTAATCTCGTTAAAACTTTAAACTAATAATACCCATATGTGTGATAGCCGAACATAGACTTTGTTTAAAGTCTTGATCAAAGGCCGATTAAGTGTTTTGAAATGGTTAAGCTAGGTGTTTGATTTTTTTTAGGTTCGGTATAGTACATAATATTTTTTGCTAGTGGGGTTTTGAATAATTTAATTAATGTTAGATATATGAAAAAAAAAATCTTATGCTCGGTTTTGGACGATATATATATATATGTACAACTAACCTATTTAGCTATTGATATCTAAGGTGTTAAATAATAAAACTCTTGATGACTTGTGTTAAATAGCATTCGGCCAAAGACTATATGGGCTTGCTAATTCGGTTTAAGTGAAGAAATTATGATAGAGGGATATAACTAAATTGTGACTTATTATCGAACTTTTTTTGTGGTTGTAAGGTTATTTTATAATGTGTCATAACATTTAATTAGTTAGTCGAATTCATGAGAAAAGAATTTGGAGTATTTTATGGTGTCTTAAGCATATTATCCAATTGGTAAAGTTGAGTAATGATTCATGTACGAATGCTTGCTTAGTCGTATGTTATGTTTTGTTAAACTTAGTAATAAATATATATATATATATATATATATATATATATTTTATAAGGCTATAATAGTAGATTTAGTGGACTTTGGCAATTTAAATGATGCATTTGACTTGTGTATCGACTTAGGATGATATGTGTTCCTATATGAAGTTAGATGGTGTTGATGAAATTCGATAATGCATGATGTTTAAATAGTATTGAACAAGGTCATCATACTTAAATTGTATGACATACATGTATTGAATGGAATTGCCCAAGTGAGAAATAATTAAATAAATTTATTTGTTTAAATTTAAGCTCAAGAGCTAAGGGGATCAAAATCAGATAAAGGAAAGGAGAAAGCGATCGAGTAGTCTATCAAATGAATCGCCCAAATTATACTCGAGGTAAGTCTTTGAGTAATGAAATTTAGCTTATGATTTAATAAGGCAATTATTTATCTATGAGCATAATAATTAACTTGTGACCTAATGATTCTACTTGAATTACATGACAAAATAAATAAATAAGGTATTTACTTGTAGCCAAATGGTTATGGAAATCTTGTGGATTAACGAAACGGGATCATGTTATTTGTTTAGGATTAATGAATCGAACGATGTATGGTTAGTAAACATGCTGTAATTGTATTTGAGTATCAGGAATGATATCCAGATGTGATATTATATATATATGCATATATGTGTGAATGCTAATCGGGGTTTAAATCCGAGCTTAGTCTCGAAGGGCTTTTGAGCCAATGCTAATAACCGAACTTAGTTTCGAAGGGCTTTAGAGCCAGTGTCATAACGGACTTAGTTAGAAGGGCCTTGAGAGCCGGTGATCTAATCGAGCTTGGTCTCGAAGGGCTTTTGAGCGATCACTAAGAATCGGGCTTGATTAGAAGGATGTTTGTGCCAAGACATAATATTTGAGGTTGAAAACCCATAAGTGTTCGTACGAGAAATCATATAATACATGTTGGAACAATTTTAATCACATGTGCTACTTACTGTAAGATAACCAGGTAAGTAACTCACTCTCGTTGAGAATACGATTGATTTTAAATTATGACTCACATAACTCGGTAGGTATGCTTAGACCATTGTTAAAACCATTCAAATATTTACGATCCGATCATGATGTATAAGTTCCAAATTAGAGAGTTCAATTTCATAAACATGAGATGTATGTGTATATGCATGAGATTGACATGGAAAATTTGAGATGAATGGATTCGGCTATAGATTGAATTTTATTGGACATATTGATTTTACCTTTGTGATATGAATGATAAAAAAAATGGTACCTTAATTATGTTACTATTCGGCCAAATGATGGTACAAGTAAACTTTGATATTATTATGCCACTCTTTTAAATGATTTCATTACTTAGACTTACTAAGCATCGAAGTGCTTAATCTTTTGCTTTAATTCTCTGTTTTATAGATTTTGTTCATCAGCTATCAGACTCGGGAGTGTCAAAGTCGAAGTCGTCCACACTATCTAAGCCCTTTTGGTATACTTTTAGTTGAACTTTGATAATGGCATGTATAGGGTTGGCTTTTGTTGTTAATTAAATACCTTTTGGTAATGTATGTATGTATAGCCATGCGAAAATGGCTTGTTTAGCTATTATACTTGCTTCATATGGTTAATGCTTATATATGGTTGATATTCGATTACTGTTTTAAATATTTTTGTTATGAGTTGAACTTAGGAATTATTATATAGTGTTAAATGAGATTTCGTGCTGGTTTTGTAATACTTCCTATTCCCTCCGGCGAGGGGGACGGGATAGGGGTGTTACAAAGGCTGTCCAATTAATGGACACCCCTTTGGCCGAATTCAAGCTTGCCCATTCAGTTCATTTCAGCTCCTCCATAATTGCTCAGCTACTAGAAGCTTCAAGAGGCTGTCCATTGATGTTTTCCATGGCTGAGAAGTTTCAAGGAATTTTCCTAAATATATTCTGGAATTTTCTAATTTAATTAGGCTGAAAACAAAGGCTGTTCAGCTAGCTTAAGTTGGCTATTCTGCTAGCCTTCCAAATGCTATAAATAGCTAGTTCATTTCTTTGTTTAGGCACTTTTGAAACTTTTGTTAATGTTATGCTGTCGAAATTGTGAGGCAAACTTTTCTTATATTTTGTTCAAAGATTCGTTTGGCGTTCCTAGCGTTCTAGTTGTGTCAACCACGTTCTTTGTCGATTCTGAACTTATCACTACTTGTAGTGTGGTGTTCCAAACTAAACCGAGGTTCCTATCTTGTTAGATAGTGGGTCGAGGTTCTCTCTACTAAACCTAAACCGAACCAAAAAGTGCATATAAATAACGGGTCGATACCGAATCGGTATTGGTTCTTGTTTGCATTCTTTGTTCGATCCCATTTCTTTCTTACCCAAACATACCAAAACCGACTAATTTGTTCATATTCTTTCGATCATACCATTTCACTCCTACCCTTCCGTCTGAATCCCTTCTTCTTCTTCGACCATTCCTTCAGCTCAACTAAACCTTCGTAACTTCTCGTAGACGATCAGGCAATCAACATACGACTCGACTCATCCCCGAGGTAGTTCGTATCAACTACATCGCATAATACTTCATCGAAATATTTCCCGATGCTAAAGGACACTAGGACTTGTTTCGTCACTTTGAGTTCCCCGCCATCGTTAAGCCACTAAAGCTTGTATGGATTCGGGAGCTTGGTGGTTGACAGCCCCAACTTTCCTACCATGAGCGTGCTTGCCACGTTTGTGCAACTCCCTCCATCGATTATGATGCTACACACTTTCCCTTGCACTTGACATCTCGAATGAAAGATATTCTCGCGTTGTTGTTCGTTTTCCACACTTTGGAGACTTAGGCTTCTCTTGACGACGAGTAACTTGCCTTCAATGGGTTGTTCTAAGTCCTCCTCGACTTCATAAGTCAATTCAATCTCATTCTCTTCCTTGTCCTCCATTTCAATCTCACCGTCGGCCCTTATCACCATGGTACATCTATTCGGGCACTAACTCACTATATGTCCATGACCAAGACACTTGAAGCACTTTATGTCCCTTGAACGGGTGGTGGAACTTTCAGGAGCCTTACATTTACTTGACTCGGCAATAGGCTTATTCGCCTTAGATATTGTTGAAGAATCCTTTGTTCGATTCGTTGGAAAACCCTTGCTTGTGCTTTGGCCCCACTTAGAAGGATTGGTATTAGGATAGGCTCGGGTGGTACCTTTTCGCTTCAACTGCTTCTCCCCTTTGATAGCCATGTGAACCATGTCCACAACCTCAATGTAATATTGCAATTCTACAACATTTGCAATTTCTCGATTAAGTCCCGCTAGAAAACAAGCCATTGTGGCTTCTCGATATTCTTGTATATCGGCACGGATCATAGCCACTTCCATTTCTTTATAATAATCTTCCACACTCTTTGGCCCTTGGATGAGATTTTGGAGTTTTTGATGTAACTCCCGATGATAGTAGGATGGAATGAATCGTCGTCACATAACCGCCTTCATTTCGGTCCAAGTGGAAATAGGGTGCTCTCCGTTACGCCTCCGACTAGTGGTCAACTGATCCCACCATATCATTGCGTAATCTGAAAACTCAATTGCGGCGAGTTTGACTTTCTTATTTTCAGAGTAGTTATGACAATCGAACACTAGTTCGATTTTCTTCTCCCACTCAAGGTACGCCTCAGGATCAGATTTTCCTTGGAAAGGAGGAATGGAGAGTTTGATATTCTTCAAGTCATCATCTTCTCGCCTTCGATCTACTTGTCCACGGTTTCGGGGACGTCTCCTTTCTAGGCTTATATTTGACCTGTGATCGCTTTCATATCCACTATGATTGTTAACATCATTGTCTTGAGCCCTTGGTTGTCTTTGTCGTTGATTGGGCCCTTCACGTCTTTGCCTAGCAACTTCAGGATATTCATCACGTTATCTTTGGGCCTCAACTTGGTAGATTCGATCTTTAAGAGGATTAAGCCTTCGGTCAAGTAATCGTTCCATCTCATGCAAAAGGGCTTGCATTTGTAAATCTAGAACATTTCTGACTGGTTGTCGCCCTTGTTGTTCTTCCATGTTTTGTCCACTATTTTGGGACATCTATTCATTTAAAATAGCCTCACAAACAAATCCTCTCGATCCGCTCAGAAAGAAAGAAGTTTGATGACACTCACACTTGTGTTTAAACTCTTAGTTTGACTTTTACCTCCCCTCGAATGCGCTAACGCTCTCTTGCCTTTTACCTCTCTTAACTTTTCTCATAATTTCGTAAGCAGATTCGTTAGGCTTAAACCTTGGTCTAGGTGGACGGTTCAAAAGGGGTATCAAGAGATTGATGTATTCGATTTAGGGTAGGCTAAAAAAATAGGGAATTAGGTTAAAAGTGTGGCATATTAGGGAGAGTAGAATAGAAGATAGATTGGGAACTATATCAAATTAAAGCTTGACTATCAAATAACAACTGAATTGTATAAATCACTTTTTTTCGGGTCCTACTTACTCGCGTACACTTGGACTAGCCTGGGATTGATTTTGTCGCACGAACTTCTCATTTTAGTAGCTCTGATACCAAATGATATGATCTGCCTCGGGAATGAGTCGAGTCGTATGTCGATTACCTGATCGTCTACGAGAAGTTACGTTAGGATTAGTTGAGTTGAAGGAATGGTCAAAGTAGAAAGAGGGGTACGAACAAAATGGTAAGAACGAAATGGTATGATCGAAGGGATATGAACGAATTGGTCGGTTTAGGCTCAATTTGGTAAAGAAGAAATGGGTTTGAACTAATAAAGGTGCTGGCAAGAACCAATACCGAAATGGTATCGACCCATTGTTTCTAAACCTTTTTAGTTCGATTTAGGAATCGTTAAAGGAAACCTCAACCCATTATCTAACAAGATCGGAACCTCGATATGTTTGAACTCCACACTACGGATAGTGATAAGTTTGGGTTTGACAAAGAGCACGGTTGACACAACTAGAACGCTAGGAACGCCAATCGAATCTTTGAATGAAATATAAGAAAAGTTTTCTGAAATTACGCCAACCGAATCTTTGAACGAAATATAAGAAAAGTTTGCCTCACAATTTCGGCAGCATAACATTAACAAAAGTTTTCAAAAGTTTTTTTTTACATGGAAAATGAAGAAGTATTTATAGGCCTAAAGTCTAGGTAGCCGATTTGATGTGAGCACACCCGGGGCATCCTCGAATGCGAAACAAGAATTAATCGAGCTTTCAAAAGCCCCATGACTCGAGCTCGAACCAAGCAAATTCAAGATGCTTTATCCGCATTAGTGTTGCGCATTTGGGATGACAACAAGATTCATGACATTGGAGGAGCTAAGGAAAATGCCTTGAAGACTCCATGCACCATTTTGCAATCCGATCTCAGCTCTTTTTCAGCTCCCTATGCGCCATTCGGCTCCCATCAGCTCACTTGAGCTCGATTCAGCTCGTTTGAGCTCGAATTTAGCTCGTTTCAGCTCATTTCTTTTTCATTCCAATAAAGTAAGTTCTAATTTAGTTTTTAATCAAGTTTGCTACAGCTCATGCCGAAACCCCTAGCTCAACTTAGCTCATTAAGTGATTTTGATTATTTTGAGCTAGCCAAATTTACTTGATAGTTGACCTAAAATTATTATGTTTGAATTAGTTAATGTCATTAAGTTGTTTAGTCAATATTTTTAATTATGATTATATGAATAATTATTTTATTTAATTATGTTATTTAATTATGTAGGTTCAGCCGAATGTGGAAGATTCATTCATGACAAGATGCATGAACGGGAAAGTACATTGAATGGGAAGATACATGCATGGATCGGTTTAATGTTTGGAGGCCATACATTCATGAACATGGAGAGTTAATGAATATTGAAGATGCATCTCCCATGGACGGCACACATGCATGTATGAGGGACATTAAATGCAAGTACATGTACGTCTAGATTCAAGCCTCCTACCAAGTTCCATGTACAGCCGATGCATGTGGCAGGACTCTTAGTGTTTCCTAAGCACCTATTCGGCCAAGAAACACCTCTTGGAAGTATCATGCACACCTTGGCCGAACCTAGACAACCCGTTGAGCTCCCAAAGATGTACATCCATCAAATTATTAATGCTCATACATGAAGCTGTCCAAACACATCCCTATCAGCCGAATCAAGACTAGATAATTAATGTTTTCATTCAAGAATATTCTAGTTAGTTCATGACCGAATTTACTTAGTCTTTAAGCTAGCTAGTTTGTCCATTCAGCTACTACATGATAGCTTATAAATAGTTTGCTCATTTTATTGTAAAAAAAGGACTTTTTGCCAAATTATTGAATGAACATTGTTCTTGTGAGGTTGCTTCCTCTCATATCTCGTAAAAGTTTCGAAGACTTATCTAGTTTATGCTAGTGGCGTCTACCGATCTTGTTTGAACTTATCACCAATCTTGGTGTGGCGTTCACCTATCTTGCTATCCATCCTTTTCACCTTAACAATATAGGAACCGGGGTGACACTTTTTAGTGTTGAATCATTCCTGACGTTAAGTTCGATTTCCATCCCCATCTTTCAAATTTCTTTTTGTTAACCAAACCAAGCCATTTATCCATCATCCATCTTTGCTATCCTTAGCCGAACCTATTGCTACTTCTACACTTCTTGAAACCTTCCACTTATCCTAACTTATTCTTTTACTTCTATTACTAAAATTTGAGGCACGAACAATTCTCTCGTCTACGATCGGGCAACTACGTGAATTCGACTCAACTTCCCGAGTCGGATAACATCATTTGGATCAGAGCTTTAAAACGAGAGGCGCTGACGTTCGTATCAAGATCAAAATAGGTTCGTAAAAAAAAAGAGTATAGAAAAATAATTTCGTATACCGAAGTTTTCTCATTTTGATTAGTTTGTTGCTGTTACTACAAAAACAAAAAAATCTACGTAGCCGAAGAAAAAAATCGCATACAGAAGTGTTCCTTTTGTATTTAGTTTGCTGATATAGTACAAAAAAATGTTATACAAGTTTTAAAAAAAATGCAAAAAAAAAATTGCAATTCAGTTGTTATTTGATCGTCAACCTTTGATAAGTTTTCGATCCATTTTCTATTCTACTCTCCCAAAACGCCACACTATACCCAAAATTTTCTTTTAGCCTACCCGTACACCATCTTTTCCCCTGTAACCATTCTGAAGCCAACCCCAAAGCACCAAGACAAGTCAAAAGAAACAAAATACGAGGTTACAAGAGTAAGCTTGAGTGGAAAAAGGCTAGAGTGTGAGAGAACATTCGAGTGTTGAAAAAGCCAAAACGAGTGAAAACACGAGTGGAGTGTTCAGAAATATTTCTTTTCGAGAGAAATAGTGAGATTTGTGGTGAGGATTTAAAATTTTTTTTGAAAAATCAATATGGAGCTTACCGAAAAGCTTCTCATGGTTAAAAGAAGCCTTAATATTCAAAGTCCTAAAAATGAACAACAACGGGAGAATATCTTCCATTCCCGATGTCAAACCAAAGGAAAAGTCTGTAGCTTGATCATTGATGGTGGAAGCTGTACCAATGTGGCAAGTACCTTAATGGTGGAGAAACTAGGCTTGCCCATCACTAAATATTCGAGCCCTTACAAACTCCAATGGCTCAATGATGGTGGCGAAATCAAGGTAACCAAACAAGTACTTATTCCTTTTTCAATTGGTAAGTACGAGGATGAGGTACTTTGTGATGTTGTTCCCATGCAAGCAGGACATCTGTTGCTTGGTAGACCGTGGCAATACAATCGAAGGGTCACCCATGATAGTTATACCAACCGGTATACATTTAAATATCAAGGAAAGAATATCACTTTGGCACCGTTGATGCCAAAGCAAGTTTTCAAGGATCAAATGGGAATGAAATCTGTTGTAAATCAATTGAGAGAAAATGAAAAAGAAAAGAATGAATGTGAAAAAAGAAAAAAAAATGAAAAAGAAAAGAAAAATGAGAAAAAGAATGCAAAAATAGCAAAAGAAAGAAAGAAAAAAGTGAGAAAATAAAAAGAAGAACAAGAAAGAGAAATTAGAGAAACAAGTTTGTTGGCAAAAAAAAAAAAAAGAAGTTCGAAGAGCTTTGTTATCAAAACAAACCATTCTTGTACTCCTGTACAAGGAAAATCTTTTTAGCACTAACGAACTACCCGATGAATTACCGTCTTCTATTTTGAGCCTTTTGCAGGATTTCCAAGACGTTTTTCTAGAAGAGACTCCGAATGGATTACCACCTCTTCGAGGAATAGAGCACCAAATTGATTTTGTGCCCGGGGCGGTAATTCCAAACCAACCTGCTTATAGAGCAAATCCCGAAAAAACTAAAGAACTATAAAGGCAAGTTAACAAATTGATGGAAAAAGGCTATATTAGAGAAAGTCTTAGCCCCTGTGCCGTACTAATCCTATTGGTGCCGAAAAAGGATGGGACTTGGCGAATGTGTGTCGATTGTCGTGCTGTGAATAAAATCACTATCAAATATCGACATCCGATTCCTCGACTAGATGACATGCTAGATGAACTAAGTGGAGCTAAACTATTTTCCAAGATCGATTTGAAAAGCGGATATCACCATATTCGTATGCGAGAAGGCGACGAGTGGAAGACTGCCTTCAAAATGAAACACCGTTTGTATGAGTGGCTAGTCATGCCGTTTGGCTTAACCAACGCTCCTAGAACTTTTTTGAGACTCATAAACCATGTGTTGAGATCCTTCATTGGTAAGTTTTGTGTTGTTTACTTCGATGATATTCTCATATATAGCAAGACTTTGGAAGATCATGTAATACATCTTAAGTGCATTCTTGACACATCACTGAAGGAAACTCTCTTTGCTAATCTTAAGAAATGTACTTTTTGCTCTGACAAAGTTATCTTTCTTGGTTTTGTGGTTAGTGCACAAGGTTTGGAAGTCGACCAAGAGAAAATAAAGGCAATTCAAGAGTGGCCGAGGCCTACATCCATTAGCCAAGTTCGAAGCTTCCATGGATTGGCAAGCTTCTATCGGTGTTTTGTGCCCAATTTCAGCACATTGGCTGCACCCTTAACAAGCGTGATTAAAAAGAACTCTGCGTTCCATTGGGGAGATGAGCAAGAGAGGTCTTTTATTGAGATTAAAAATTGTCTTACTAACGCACCTTTACTTACTTTGCCAGATTTTTTGAAGACCTTTGAACTTGACTGTGATGCATCCGGTGTGGGAATTGGAGCTGTTTTAACCCAAGATGGACGACCCATTGCCTATTTTAGTGAAAAACTTAGTGGAGCTCCACTCAATTATCCAGTCTACAATAAGGAAATGTATGCATTAATACGGGCTCTCAAAACTTGGCAACACTATTTGTCGAAACCATTTTTTTTGAAAACGGGAAATCAACTTTTGAAAACGAAAAGTTGGGAGTCGCCACCAATCGTTTTTAATAGGGTGTGATTGGATCACCTCAAAACACGATCGTTTTTAATAAATAAATAAATTTTTCAAAACGACGATTTTGGTCTGCGAAAATAGAAAACCGGTTCGGGGGTCAGTTACGTACGAGGAAGGATTAGCACCCTCGACACGCCCAAAATTGGTACTTGATTGAATATTTAGTGTCTTAATGTCGAAAATTAAAGATTTGGACAGAGTTCAAAACGCGATCCTTCTTTAATTGGCTTTTAAAACATTTAGGTAAGTCAAATGTGTATTAAAGACCATCTCACCTCAAGGTAAAACATTACATCCAGTACGTTAGGACACAACATTTTTGACCCTCAATTGTGAGCTTGCCTTTAAAACATGCGTTTTAGCCTTAAGAGGATATTCGAATATTCAAAACAAACAAAGAAAGTGAAACCCAGTATGTTAGGGCACGATTCTTCGAATTCTTTAAATACCGAACATTGCCTTTATTTTAAAAATTTTTGAGAGAAGATCAATAGATAAATGAATTAAGGACATAGATTTTTTTTTAAAAATGATGATAATAGACAACATGAAAATAATAATATGAGAATAATGCTAACCATATATAAATAATAATAAATAATAATAATAGTAATTAATAGAAATAATTAATAAAACAACAGTAATAATAAATACAATAATGTAATAAACATTGTGCTAATAGTATTAACAATAATATTAAAAACATGATGATAATAACAAAAAATATGTTGACGATAACATTAAATATGGGGGATAATAGTAAAAAAAAAAAAATTGGAATAACAATGTTAAATTAGTAATAGTAAGAAATAGTAAATAATAATAATTTGATATAAAAATGGTAACCGATAATAAACAATGGTATAAAAAAATATAATAAGTCTATGTATAATAGAAATTTATATTTAAAATAATTAACTTCGCTTAAAAATATATATATTTACATAATAAATATATAATAATAAATTAATAATATAATAATATGAAACATAACTCAAATTAATTAAATTAATAGAAAATAATAAAAATATAAAATATAAAAATAATGAGAATAAAGCTCAAATTAATTAATTTAACAGTAAAATAACAAAAATAAAAAAAAGGGGCTAAATTGAATTAAAAATGAAAACTTTGCAGCCAAATCAGAAAGGAAATAAAATCAGAGGTAAACTCCCTCTCTTTTCCTTTCTTTCGTTTGTGTAAAGAAAAAATGTGAACGCCAAAGTAAACAAAATTGAATAATATAAAAAGCTACCTTAAAAATCTGATTTGTATTCTCTTTGATTTCGTATGTGTATTCTCTAAAAAAAAAATTTTCCCTTACAATAGTTTTTCCATGGCTTTTATAGCCAAATTTTACAACTTATAACAAGTAGGGTGATGGAGTTAGTGGGGGTGATGGAGGTAGTGGATGGTTTAGTAGGGTGTGGGGGTGATGGATGGTAGTGGATGGTTTAGTAAGGTGATGGAGGTGATGGAGGTAGTGGATGGTTTAGTAGGATGATGGAGTTAGTGGTCGGTTTAGTGGGGTGTTTAATTTGGGCTAGTTTGATTGGGCCAGGCAGAAATTTGGTCCTATTTTGCCCCTCTTTGCTCATTGTCGTGTGTAACGAGAATAGAGCAAAGATTTTGAAGGGCCAAATTTGCTCTGGCTGGTGAGTCTTGTCTTTTTGTCAACCCCACCGCACATTATTGCTTCAAAACGCTCCGTTGCTACTTCACGGAGATGTGATCTGCTGTAATTTGATCTGCTTTACTCCTGCTCAGTAAAGATAAGACCTGGTATGTTTAGCCTGCTCCACTCCTGCTCAGTGAAGATAAGGCTGGTGGTTGAAATCTGTTCCATTGCCGATACATGGAGATAAGACTTGCCAAAATTTGATCTGCTTCACTCCTACTTAGCGAAGATAAGATCTAGTATATAGCCTGCTCCACTCCTGCTCAGTGAAGATAAGGCTGGTGATTGGAATCTGCTCCATCGCCGGTACGTGGAGATAAGATTCACCAAAATTTGATCTGCTTCACTCCTGCTCAGTGAAGATAAGATCTGGTATGTTTAGCCTGCTCCACTCTTACTCAGTAAAGATAAGGCTGGTGGCTGAAATCTGCTCCATTGCCGATACATGGAGATAAGACTCTCTAAAATTCGATCTACTTCACTCCTGCTCAGTGAAGATAAGATCTGGTATTTAGCCTGCTCCATACGCTTTCGGTGAAGATAAAGGGTGATGATTGGAATCGCTCCATCGCCGATCACGTGGAGATAAGATTCACTAAAACTTGATCTGCGCTCCGCTCCCTCGTGAAGATAAGACTTGGTATTTAGCCTGCTCAGTCCCCTTTCGGTGAAGATAAGGTGATGATTGGAATCTACTCCATCATCGCCGGTGCGTGGAGATAAGATTCACCAAAATTTGATCTGCTCGCTCTCCTCGCGTGAAGATAAGACACAGTATTTAGCTGCTGCTCCTCCCCTTTCGGTGAAGATAAGGTCGATGATTGGAATCTGCTCCATCGCAGTGGTATGTGGAGATAAGATTCACCAAAATTTGGTCTGCTCCGCTCCCTCTCTCGTGAAGATAAGACACAGTATTTAGCCTACTCCACTCCTGCTCGGTGAAGATAAGGTCGATGATTGGAATCGCTCCATCGCCGTGCGTGGAGATAAGATTCACCAAAATTTGATTTGCTCGCTCCCTGCTCGTGAAGATAAGATCTAGTATATAGCCTGTTACCCTACTGCTTAGGGGGTTAAGGCGAGTCTTCGACCTACTCCACCATTGTTCGGAGAGTTAGGATCTGTAAATTTTAGCCTGTTACCCTACTGCTTAGGGGGTTAAGGCAGGTCTTCTACCTGCTCCACCATTGTTCGGAGAGTCAGGATCTGTAAATTTTAGCCTGTTACCCTACTGCTTAGGGGGTTAAGGCGAGTCTTCAACCTGCTCTACCACTGCTCGGAGAGCCAGGATCTGTAAATTTTAGCCTGTTACCCTACTGCTTAGGGGGTTAAGGCGGGTCTTCGACCTGCTCTACCACTGCTCGGAGAGCCAGGATCTGTAAATTTTAGCCTGTTACCCTACTGCTTAGGGGGTTAAGGCTTGTATCCTTAATCTGCTCTAACACTGCTCGGAGAGCCAGGATTTATAAATTTTAGCCTGTTACCCTACTGCTTAGGGAGTTAAAGCCTGCCATCTTCAGCTTGTTACCCTACTACTTAGGGAGTTAAAGCCTGTTATTTTTTATCTACCCCACTATTGTTCCGGGAGATAAGATCTGTAATTTCACCGATGTTGCTACATTGTCCTCTAGGGAATATGCCCTGTAGACTCGGTTTCATGTCTATGTTTATGCCAAATAATTAGGATGCTATGATCAAAATCAAATGCTCCTAATTAGATGTATTATGAATGACATTTGTATAAATGCTGAATGTAGAAATGTCATGAGAATGATTCCTTTTAAACGCTTAAAGCGACATCACTCGTTATTCATCAGAGTTTTATCACTATTATATTATGCTGCCTTCTTGCTCGGCTAGCATTTCCAACGAAAACCCAGAGAAACAACTCATTTTGCTCAACTGGCTTGCCCCACTGTAGTTTCAAAGTCTCTTCCACTATACTTTCTGGGACATAAAGTTTATACTTCCCACTGCAACTTCAAAGAAATAATCATTTGATTTCTTCTATCCATCCTGCTGCAAATCAGAGGTACAGGATTTACATCATCTTCAATCAATTTGATCTGTTACACCATTTTCCGGGTGTAATGAAAAGATATATATGCCTGATATTTGCGTGAATACAGAATACCATTTTCTTTTTCTTGAGAATAATCCCATTACTCGTTCTTTGCCAGGATTATGGCACCAATGTAATTTTCTTTTTGGTCAACCAATGTCTTTGATAGGAAACCTAAGGAGATAATTTCAATTTGGGCTTAAATATTTCCAACCCTTAAGCTTGGTGAGTTTTAAACAATAGTCTGTTTTGCTCTGTATTATTTAAAAACTTCCAGAGTAATATGCAAAACTCCTTTTATGAAAGTGTCCATTAATCATTATTTCAATGCAAAATGCTTGAAAAATATCATAACAACAGATTAGAAACATAGCTCAAGCAAGTAAGATAACCAATGATGGCAAAATGCAATTAAGAAGGAAATTTATTGGGATGTATCTTGAAAAGAATAAGATATTCAAAGATATCAAATCCAAAAATAGAAAACTAGGTGCCCAGGATATCACAAACTTGAGCTTCTCTGTACTAACTTCTTGAGGACCATTTTGAGCTCAATCTATGTTTAGAGAATCCAGTACTTTGTCAATGCCCCTGGACATAGCATACTTCTTCATTGTTAATTTAGGCATAGCAAGACTCATCTGATACCCCACTTTGGTCCAAATTTGAGTCGCCCTTTTCGGGTTTTCAACTCAAATCCCTTTGGTCTCAAGCGCCCTTTGTGGGTTTTCGCCTTGGCCTCTCTCTGTTTCTTTTCTTTTCTTTTTTGTGTTTTTTTTTTGAAACTCGCTAATTGTGACTAAATCAATTCACTGATTAGACAAGTTTTTTTTCCATTCGTCTCGATACCAATATCAATGCTCCTCTAGGATGTGCTTTCTTTACTACATAAGGTCCTTCCTAATTTGGGATCCACTTTCCTTTGAAGTCCTTTTATATAAAAATCTTCAATGTCAGGTCCTCCTCGCAGAGTTTTCTAGGACGAACCTTTCTGTTGTAAGCTTGGATCATTTGTTTTTTGTATATTTTGGCCATGACGGGTAACTTTCACCCTCTTCTCTTCAATTAAGTTCATTGAATCCTTCTGCTTCATCTAGTTCTCGACTCAATCAAAGCTTGGGGAGAAGGAATCTCGATTTCAATATCATTTTTATCCCATAAATCAATGAGCAATATGTTGCCCCAACGAGTCCTAGTTGATGTTTGATAAACAAAGACGGTAAATTATAACTTCTTTACGCCAATCTTTATAAGTTTCAGTCGCCTTTCACTTTTTTGGGGGGGTTTGATGACTTTGTAAAATTGACATATGAAGTAACATTTACTCTCCTCTTGACGTAATCGATAAACCGCCAAGATGAGTCTATGTGTATTAGTCGAGAATGACTGATAACATCCATGCCCCACATAGAGAAAGAGCGTGAAGAAATAAATGAGGCACATGGATCTTGTCTCAATAGTACCCAAAACATCATGATTAGTGTGGCTACCGTGAAGCCATTAACATATGTTCTTCTAACACCCATATAGACATTTTCTGCATCTCCGGGTATATCTTGATATGGTTATGAGAAAACATCTTTGAATTCTTGAAATAACTCAATGACGATTCGCTTTGTCTTTACGGTGACTCAGACTCCGATCTTTGCCTCATTGCTTATAATGCTCATTGACCCTTTGTAGAGTAGGATCTATTTTTCATCTTGTTCTACCATCCTTAACAAATCAAAAGATAAGCTACAATCTCTGTCATCTTTAAAGTCCTGAGATCCGCTTAAACACATATCTCACCCCAAAAGGGAGTCGATTCAGTTACAGCGTTGCTCCTGCGTTGATATCTGGGGACCTATTGTAGGTACAAAGGCATATTTCCAAAGAACAAATGATTCTAAGGATGTTATTGATATGGCATAATCATGAATGAAAAATAAAACATATTCAAAAGAGAGTCCAAAGAATAAAATAATATGTCACGAATGAAAGAACATTTACTCAAAAAGATTTGATTGAAATAAAGACTTTGAACACAAGCCTATTTCACAAAAGGGTTCTTATTGCCCCTAGGCTTAAAGCAATAAGCGTATTTTGAACATTACTTTAGATTAGCTCTAAAAATACAGGGATTTCTTCCACAATCCCATTATTCAAAACACTCCCAAGAACATAAGGGTTTAGAAATTTTCATTTCCCGGTTCCCTCTTGAGAAATATCATTCAGATCCAGCGATATGTCATTGGGATAGATAGCTAGTGGTTACAACCCTCGGCTGGCCTACATTGACCAATTTGGAAGGCATGCTCACGATGCTCACTTCATTTTCATTTCTCTTTTGGGTTAACCTCTTGGCGCTTTCTCCCGCATCTATCTTCCCACTCCTTATTGCATTTTCAATCATCTCACCGGACATTATTATAACTGAAAAGCACAGAGCAGTGCCTCCCAACATATAGTCAATGAACGAGGCTTTCAGGGTATAGATGAAAAGTATTGAGGTCTCCTTTTCCAAAAGAGGCGGTTGAACTTGTGTTGCTATCTCTCTCCATCTTTGGGCGTATTGCCTGAAACTCTCATTCGGTTTCTTTTCCATGCTTTGTAAAGTGATCTTGTCAGGAGCCATATCCGTTACATGACTATACTGTTTCATGAAAGCTTGTGCTAGATCTTTCCATGAATTGATCTGGGTACGGCTCAATTGGTTGTACCATTTGGATGCTGCCCCAACCAGACTTTCTTGGAAACAGTGAATCAATAATTGGTCATTATTGACATACCCAGTTATTCGTCTACAAAACATGGTGATGTGAGCTTTTGGACAGCTAGTCCCGTTATGCTTTTCAAATTCAGGCATTTTGAACTTGTAGGGAAGTATTAAGTCCGGAACCAAGCTCAGGTCCCTGGCGTCAATTCTGCGATAATCATCAGCATTTTTTATCGCCTTGAATTTTTCCTCCAACCACCGATACCGATCCTCGAGTTGTTTTGGCAATTCCATCTTTGCTTTTCCTATTTTGTTCAAATTAGGAACAACAAAGGTAGTTGGATTGCCCCCCGGATGAGAGTCTGAGCCGATCAAATAATTCACCGTGAGTCGAGGTAGTCTGGCTTTGATTTTCTTTGAGCGAGCTCGATAATTGGTAGACCTTGCAAACATGCCTGTGCATTTGTCAGAGTGAAACCCAGAGAATAGAGAGGCTCCTCATTATCCACCCCAGCACTAATCATGGAGCTTTTCCTCTTTTCGAGCCCCTTAGTCAGTAATTGGGACAACTGGTTCATCATATTCTTTTGAGACTCTAGCACTTGGTCTCTCATATCTTGCCGTATCCTCATCAGTTGCTCTTGCAATTGCATTTGTAACCGGTCATGCATTTCTCTTTGAAGTTGTTTAAGTCTTTCCAATCTTTGGTCCATATCTTTTGTCATAGCACGGGTACGGTAGCGATGCTTGGTTGGTAAGTTTTTATCGGTTTCCAGATTAACTGAAATGATTTCAATTAATCAGGGGCCTTTTGTGAAAATCTAATATACATGATGCAATGATGCAATGTAATGCAAATGCATGGAATGAATGCAAAAGAAAGAAAGGCGTTGATTTTGAATTCAATTCTATTAGAACAACTTTTCTAGAAAATAAATTCCTTTACATAAAACGGATTACATATGCGGCCCTGCCCTCATGTTCTAGGTGAAGACACCAATTTCCTTTCTTCGTAAAAGTCAAATCTCCTAAACTTCCAATAGATGCCTCTACTAGCTCCTTTTGCTTGATCCAGACCGTGACTTATTATCCTCGCGATGTTGATTTGCTCCTTTAAGAAAGTCAGGACGCGACGGCTCTCGAACAATCTTTATCAGCTTGAATCCTCGGGTAAAGTCTTGTTTTCCTCCACAAATTATCAATTTTCTTTCATCGTGCTTACTTGGACCATATTTAGACAACCGTATTATAATTCACTTTATCAAGAAATTCATTTTCTCATGACAAACTATTCTATTTAGCAATTGAATATGAATCAACACCTCCTTTCTATGATGATGTAATGCAATGCGGTCATAAACAAAACAAAAAAAACAAGTTAGTATCGAAAAATAAAAATCAAAGCAAATAGAAAATAATCAAACACCTAACTGGGTAATCGTTAGGGTTCAACATAGCTCTACCTAGGGCGGGATCGCGTTTTGAACTCTGTCCAAATCTTTAATTTTCGACATTAAGACACTAAATATTCAATCAAGTACCAATTTTAGGCGTGTCGAGGGTGCTAATCCTTCCTCGTACGTAACTGACCCCCGAACCGGTTTTCTATTTTCGCAGACCAAAATCGTCGTTTTGAAAAATTTATTTATTTATTAAAAACGATCGTGTTTTGAGGTGATCCAATCACACCCTATTAAAAACGATTGGTGGCGACTCCCAACTTTTCGTTTTCAAAAGTTGATTTCCCGTTTTCCAAAAAATGGGTTTCGACACAAGTCTGTTGACAAAGAACAGATTCGATTCGAGTTCATTCAGCATATTGTACGAGTTCTTTCGAGTTCCTCATTTTTCTAAATTTCTAGCAATATTCTACATCAATTCTGCCATCTTTGAATGTTCAAGGCTGTAACATCTCGAAATAAGGCTTAAATGGAATAGTGGTTGCGAAACCCCAAATTTGAGATAGAAAAGTTTATTTCGATTAATTTTTATGATTTACCGAGTGATTAGATGCATGTGTTAGAGTATTGATAAGAAATTTTATAGATTGCATGTTTAATTTGCCTATTAGGGCTTATTTACAGAAGTTCCTGTAACAGCCTGATTTAGGGGCTAAACGGAACGATGGTTTTAGAACCACGAATTCAAAGTTAAAAAATTTATTTCGATTAAGTTTTAAGGTTTATTTATTGATTAAAATATTGTGTAAAAATATCGTGAAGAAATTTTATTGATAAAGTGCTTAATTGGACTTTTAGGACTAAATTGTAAAAGTTGCAAAATATATGTTCTAATTCATAAGTACTTGATTGAAATGGGAGTTTAAAGATTAGACCATTATATTTTGTTTGGACAAAAATGGGCATGAATAGGGCAAAATTTTAAAGAAAGGCTAAGGGCATTTTAGTCATTTGTAATTAAAAGAAATAAAAAGGGAAAATAAAGCCAAAATTGACTCATCTTTTTCATGGAGGCCGAAATTAGCATGGGGGAAGCCATGGCTAGGGTTTTCAAGCTTTCCAAGCTCAATAGTAAGTCCGTTCTAGCCCCGTTTTTCAAGTTCTTTACATTTTGAAATCTCGGTAACTTGATTAAGCTTATTCTAGCAATAATTTAAGCTAGGGTTCATATTTGGAAAAA
Source organism: Gossypium anomalum (assembly GCA_025698475.1). Classification (NCBI taxonomy): domain Eukaryota; kingdom Viridiplantae; phylum Streptophyta; class Magnoliopsida; order Malvales; family Malvaceae; genus Gossypium; species Gossypium anomalum. The sequence goes on along the minus strand of CM046968.1, from coordinate 44,947,033 downwards.
TACCCATAGGTGAAATGTGTTTATTTTGATGTTTTATAGTGGAATATGAAGGCTGAAATTATGTTAAACAACTTTTGCTAAGCGGTTTTAAGCAAAAATAAGTAAAACGACTTAATCGGTAAAAGTTGTTATTGTTCATAACTATGTGTTAGAGTGAGAATTTGATGTTGCCATAGAAGGGAAAAATGATCAGCATGTCATAAAACATAAGAATAAGGGATGAAGTTTAATTCCTGAGCCTAGAGGCAAAAGTGTAAATATGTAAAAGTTTAAGGGCAAAATTGTAATTTTGCCAAAGTTTGAGTTAAGGACTATGTTGAATAGTAAATTAATTAAATAAGTAAAATATGATGTTTTAGATCCCGAAAAATGAGATTTGAACCTAGAATGGGAGAAAAATCAAAAATCGAGAAAGTTGGTAAAATGACCGTTTTAGTATCGAGGTAAGTTCATATGTATCATCAGCATTAATTTATGCATGTTTCAATTTAATATTGATATATTTACTATGATTGCCGAGGTGTTGAAAGTAAGTATAATTATGATGATTTAAATGTTCAATAGTAATTCGACATGGAAATGAGAAAGTATGTAAGTTTGTATGTAAATATTACATTATCTTTATTTACATTTTTATATTTCAGCATATTTTATGTATTGTAGCTGATTTTTGAATTATAATTGACTATTGGAAGAATGGAATAAAGTATTAGATACTGAGATACTTCCCGTTTGAACCTTCGGAATCGAAAGATATGGATGGTATGTAGCTAGGTCACATGTGTAATACGGGATGTATACCATGTGTACAAGAGAGCTACGGGATATATGTAGCTAGGTCGCATGCGTGGTTCCTAGTGAAGGACACCATGTAGACAAGAGAGCTACGAGATAAATTAGCTAGGTCACATGGGTGGTACTAAGTGTTCACTATGTGTACAAGAGAGCCAAAATTATGTGTACAATCGAGCTAGGTCACATGAGTGGTGCTAAGTGAAGGCTACTATGTGTACAAGAGAGCTTCGATTTTAAAGGTGGGTTGTGTGCGATATCATCGCATATCTATTATTATTCCAAAGCGTTCAACTGGGAAATTGATTAAATGAAATTGTGTATGACTTTATGATGATAAGTGTAAGTATATACGTGTGTAACTTATGAGCAATATGCTCGATATGTGATTGGAAATTAGAAAGATTGTTATGGGTAAGTGATGAATACAATTGAAGTGTGAAAGATCAAAATTGACAATAAAACTGTTCAGGATAGCTGCAGTGATGGGAATCTAAAATTTACGAAAAATAGTATAAATTGAATCAGTGACTGAATGAGATATCAAATTAGAGCTTAATGAATCTATTTTCATATAACAGAAACAGAGCAAGCAAAGGAATTCTTTATTATGAGATATTTAAGTTTTTGAGAGACTGGTTCAGAATGACTACGTGATCCCCTGTTCTGACTTGGAAAAATCATTAAAAATTGTACAAAAATAATTATGGGATATAATTTATATGCTTGAAATCCTTAATGAGTCTAGTTTCAAATGAAATAAACGAGAACATCCTTTGAATTCTGTAAGAGGAGAAAATTGATTCATAGTGAAAAATGGTCAGGGTAGTTGAGCAGTGACACAGGGGTAACTTCAATGAATTAACTGTACATGAATCTAGTCTAAAAATTTTATGGTAAGAATATACATGAATCTAGTTTCAAGGAAAATTAACGCTTTGTAATTTAGAGTTCTGTAGCTCCAGAAATAAATAATTTAGCTGCTAGTACTCTGCTAGACAGCTTATTTTGAACCTATTTATGATTGTAATAGTGAAAGTATGTGTGTTTGTGATGGTAATATTCCGGGAATATATTATGACTTTATTTAAAGTATGATAATGTATTGTTATTTAATATTTACATATTTACTTACTAAGCTATAATGCTTACTCCCTTCTTTTTCTTTTTCCTATAGTGTCACAGATGTTAGCTCGAGTTGGAGGTCGCTTGAGGTTAAATCACACTATCAAACTATTGATTGATATATAAAGGTTTTAAAGTATTTTTAAGTCTTTGGCATGTATGGGGACTCGTTTAATTGTTACTAAGTTGCTAGGAGTTGGCCTCAAATACTGACCTATGTTAATTGAAGGTCTCTATTGTATAAAGTCATTTAATGAAGATAGTCTTGATTATGTTATTAATTAAATGATGCAATTTATGAATGTGCATGCTTGCCTATGTGTGCGGTTGAATTAAAGCATGATATGGGCCTTGTAAGCTCTTTTTAAGGGACAGCTTGTGATACGACCATACCTCTCGAGTTGTCAGCTGCCAATGAAGATCCTCTTGAGTTGCCTGTAGGACCGATCACCCGAGCTCGAGCAAAGAGATTCAAAGACACAGCAACAGCCTTAGTTGATAGAGTTTGGGGTGAAACCATTGCTGGACTTCTTGAAGGCTCTTGGACCAGCAAGCCAATCAAACCATGCATACTCCTTCAAGCTCAAACAGCTCATCTTCAACTTAACTTAGCTCAACGAGCTCCTTTCAGCTCATTTCATTATTGCGTTTAATATGCAGGAATAAATCATTTAAGTTGCTGTTAGTTTTATTAATTATTTAGTTTTAATAATTAATTTGTCATAATCTGGACATGTTTTAATTATGTTCTAAATTAAGTACTTAATTAATTAGGACCAATTAAATATGTCTTAACTATTACAAAGATTAATTATGTCCAGCCTAATTTATGGTGCAAGGTTTATTTGTTTATGTTGCCGAATTTAATGTGTCTAAAAGGGATTTAATTTGCTGAATTAATTGTTGGAGGTACATTACCCCTTGGACGGCATAGGTGCATGGATGATTTAAAGTTGGTATGCTAATCTTTGGTGTCCCCTAAGTGACCATTTGGCCAAACCTTACAACTCTTCAAGAAGACCGATTGGTTGCCCAAGACAAATTAAAGCTGTTCACACCCACCCAATTATTCCTTTCACACCAAGGGCTGTTCGGTTTTGTTTGTTCACACATGTGTGGCTGTTTAAATCAGTTTGTTCACATTCTAAGACTATTAAAGTGCTCTAGACAGCTCCTTAATCACATGAACATTCGGCTGAACCAAGCAGCAGCATTAATTCAAATTCAAGCATTTGGCCAAACCTATTGATTGCATTTCAGTTTCCCAAACAACCCATTCAATTTTCCTATTGAATCAAGGCATCTAGAAGATGCCCCTTGCCATTTTCCATGCACAAGAAACTTCAAGGAAGCTTCATCAAAAAATTTTGGAATTTTTCAGCAACCATTTAGCTGCCTCAAGAGTCTATTCGACTATCCCTTGTATTCACTATAAATTGTGGCTTGTGTTACTTTGTAAAGGACTTTTTGCAAAATTGATAATCAAACTTTGTTCTTGTGAGAGCTTTCTCCTCTAAGTCTCATTTAAGATTTTCGTTGGCTTATCTACCTAGTAGTGGCGTCAACCTATTTCTTTTATGAAACCGAACTTATCAGTAGTTTTAGTGTGGCATTCAAAACCCTTTATACCGAGGTTCCTATCTATCTAGATAGTGGGTCGAGGTCCATTTCGTTTCAACCATCCTTTCTTAAGAACTTATAAGTCTCGGGTCGATATTTGCTAATATCGGTTCAACTTGTTCTTGGTACCAACCTTACCTTATTTTGGCCGTTTCCCAAATATTCCAAATTCAACCGACTTTGGTTTCTCTTCTGAACCATAAACCATCTACCAATTATCCAACTTCCTTCTTTTTTAAACCTAAACTAATCATCCTTATCGAACCTAAACTTTGACATTCAAGTCTCTTTCAAACCTGAAATAACTTCTCCATTCCAATTCCCATTGATACCTTCTCGTTGATGATCAGGCAACCTACATACGACTCAACTCAAGTCGAGGCGAGCTCGTATCACTTGGCGAGTCCAAATACAAAATTACGAAAGAAAGTTTGAGAGGTAAAAGGCACGAGCATGTGAGACTATTCGAGCGAAGGTAAAGCCAATCGAGTGTAAACACGAGCGAGAGTGCAAACCATTAATTTTTCTTTCTGAGCGAAATTGTGAGGATTTTGTTGTGAGGAATATAATTTTTGTTTTACCTAACAAATTTCTTTTCAGCAATCAAAGATGTCTCGCCAAGAATTTACTAAATCAGAGTTCCAATATTTGGTGCAAGAAATGCAAAGAATGGTGAATTCTAAATTTGACACATTGCACGAAAGATTAGGCCGTGTGAAGAAAAGAGACCAACGGGAACGAATGTCAGCAAGTCAAAAAGTGGAATCAAGAATATCACGAAGACATACATTCAATGATCATTTGAGAAAAGATTTCCATTGTGATTCCTAATCGTCATCGACTTTGAGACCAAGAGATTTCAAACGAGACTTCTTTTCATCAAGGAATTCAAGAAGACGAGAGTCTGACCTCGATTTTGAACCCGTCCAAGATGACATCCGAAGAGATAGACATACCTTTTTCCTATCTTCAAAGAAATCCTACTCGAAGTATTTTTCACGAAGCATTGATCAAGATTCTTATTCAAATAATTTTCCTTCTTTTGAACAAAATTATTGTTTTCATGATTCTTTTGAATCTTCTTGTAAAAATAAAATGATAAAAGCAAAAGAAGAAAAAGAAAAAGAAATAAAAGAGAGGCAAGAGGTGAGTAAGAGAGAAAATGAGAGATTCTTGAAAGAGCTTAAGAAAGCCATTAAAAAAGCTGATGAAAAAGAAAAAGAAATTGAAAAAGAGAATGAAAAAGAGTTTGAGAGAGAAAAAGAAGTTGAACAAGAACAACGAGTGGAAAAAAAGATTGAGGAAAAAGAAACGAGATATCTCGAGAAAAAAGAATCAAGTGAAAAAGAAAGTGAGCAAGCAAGGATTGTTTCCACTAACCCACCTGTTCAATTTTCTTGTGATGTAACTTATCAGGTTCCTAAAGTTTTGTACGACCAATTCCAGCTTCACTACCTTCCAAATGAGATATGTTTTTGGTTATTCGAGAAAGGTAAGTGCGCAAATGATGACCACCCACTTGTGATTGAAGGTAAGAAAGGTAAGGATTCCATGTGTATCGAATCAAGGCCATGTGATTTCAAAGTTTCTCATAAAGATTTTGATGACTTATTTCCTGAAAGACTTGCCTCTTTTGATTTGGCTAGTCATTATCTATCTTTTGGAGTTAATGCCCTTATTTTGAAAAGTGCCATGAAAAGCATTTCCTATGACATGTCTTATAATGGAAATTCTGTTGATTCTTTTGGATTGGTTCAGCCTTTGCAAATTGCGAATTTTTGTGATAAAAATTTTTCACTTAAAAGTTTTGACGTCTTTGAACGCATAAAATCTTTAAATTCATGTGTTAAACCTTTCTGTTTAAACATGTTTGATCAGTTGATTTGTGATAGGTTTCTGCATGAAATATTTTATCCGATTGATTTTTATCTTCAAGTAAAATTCTTAAATTTTTGTGCTAACTCTCCATGTCTTGATTTGCATTCCCGATTGAGATTCTTGAAGCGTAAGTCTTTGTTTATTGGTCTGCCTGGTTATGCCGACTCTACATTCCTGATTTATCGAGTAAGGTTTGAATAATGTGATGGACTCAGACGTTTGAAAAGTTGTATGTTCACTACTACTTTGATTGCTCGAGTGGAATTTCAGTCATGTGGTGAGTTGATTATATTTTCTTCTAACTTGTTGCATGTTGAAATTCATGATCAAGTACGTGTGTTCAAGCCCGGCATATGTTACGTAGATTTCTTTTATGGAACATTTAAGTATTTTGCATCTTTTGCATTCAACTTATGTTTGCTTGATGTTCGAACTTTTGTTAAGGAAATGAAATTTGATAATTTGGTTTCTAATTTTGATTTGTTCATTAATCATTTTGCTTGGCCACACATAAAGGATTTGTTTCATTTTAACAAGGTAAGGTCAACTTATGCTATGGGACTTGAATTAAATTTCAATTATGATTTATCTTTTCCATTTAAGCCCATTATTTTCGTTAATACTAACCCCTCTCATTTTTGTGAATTTCACCCTTCGAGAACCATGAGATGTCGTGGTGCCTCATTGTTCATTCAAATTGATTGAAGTAAAAGGTTTGTTTTACATTACCTTTTCGAGGAGAGAAGATTTGTTTTGATTGAAAAAGGTAAAACTGTTCATGAGATTTCTTCTCTTAAAGGCCATCAAGGTAAAGTCTCTGAAAATTTTCAAATACCTTTGCTTCATTCAAATGAAGATGAAAATTTTGTTGATGGGATGTTTGGAAATTATTTGAATCATGATGTGTTTGATTGTAGTTTTTGGCCTAATATTGATTCTTTTGTGTTGGATTGTGACAATGGACATAATATTAACACAAATTATGATAATAAGCAAATGATTGAAAGATGTTGGCCATGGTACACTTTGCGTGTACAATCACATGAATTTCTGTTTTTGAATAAACATATTGAAAACTTTTGGATTTGGATTAACGTGTTTGATTCTTTACAAATGTTCATGACTAATTACCCTTTGATCCAACTAAGTTTACATGTTTGTAAAGATGGTCTAACAAAACTTTTTGATAAATTGAAGTATGTTTGTTTTGCCCAATTGAGATTTTTTTCATATAATCTTTGGACTGCATTCTATTTGAGCTATTTGGAATTGAATAATTTGCACTTGTCATTGTCAAAATTGATAAGTCATTTTGGCAAAATAAAATCAGTTTTTTGCTTAGCATTTGGTTTATCTTTAGGTTTTTGTTGTCTTAACCCTCTATTACTTATCTATGAAGGTAATGTGCTTTCTTATTCATTGATAAACCATTTCCAAGTTTGTGTGATATCTTCCATCCCGTTCGATCGAGGAAAACCGAATGAGAGGAAATATTTTCCAATAGATGAACAGCCCGACTTGAGGACAAGTCATCTAAAAGAGGGAGGAATGATGCAAGCGCGCCAAGTGAACCCCGTCAGTCAAGTCTCCTCAGTCGAGCCTTACATAGCTGGCAAGCTGATCCCAATTCGTTTCCAACTCCACGAGCTCTGATCAGTTCAAATTTAGCTCATTTGAGCTCGAATCAGCTCAATACTTTAGTCTTTAATTATGCCTTGTTTAATTAAATGCCTCTTTAGTTAATGTCATGCATTATTAATCCACATATTTTAATTATGACATGCATTATGTGTTCTGCATTTAATAAAGCCATGCATTATGTAACTCCCGTGTTAGTTTAAGTCAGCTTCATTAAATTAAGTCTTGCATTAAGTAACTTATCTGTTCATTTAGTTTGCATTTTAAAACTATGCATTTAAGCATCTTAGTTTAATAAATGAGTTGCTGGACTTTTATTCAGCTCATCTTAGTTTAATTAATAAGTGTTTTTGTTGAACTTTATTTAATAAGTGATGCTCTTAATTAATCTAGTTCCTAGGATTATTTATTGATGCATGAGTTAAAGTTCATTTAATAATGTTTCTCTTAATTAAACTAGTTGCTGGAATAAATGATGCATAAGTGTTAGTTCATTTATTTAAGTTAGTTGTTAATTTGTTTTAAGCTTAATAATTGAATAAATGTGTCAGTTACATGTGTTAATTGTAGGTGACTTTTCAGCTCACTTCCATTACATTTAAAGGCTGTTATGCATTCAATAAGGTGACTTTTCAAGAGATTTCGGTTACAAAGCAAGAGGGCTATTATAAAGAAGGTTTATACATCATTTAAAGGAGGTTTAAGGAGCATTTTATCATCCAAATTGATTTTGGCAGCAACCTTTCCACTACCAGCCATTTTTGTCTTTTCAAAGGTTATTTCAAGCATTCAAACATCATTAAGAAGCTGATTAAGAAGATGGTGTCCATTCAGCTGACCTAGGGCTAACTCAAGAGTCATTTCTCAAGAACTTAAAGTCATTCATTCAGCTGAATTAAAGTGAATTCAAGGATGGAGTTATTTGGCTCAAGAATGTGAAAAGACTTGAGTTAAATTTTAACTTTTAATTGGCACATTAAGTTGAATGTTTATGACCATTCAGCTAGCCTATTTTAGCACTATAAATAGGTTAAATCAGCCTTTGTAAAGAGATCTTTTTGCTTAGTTTAAAACATTATTGAACTCATATGAAATTTGTGATATTTCTTTCTTTCATATTTCATTGAAGAACTCGTTGGCTTATCTAGGTCACTAGTGGCGTCAATCTGCCTTCTTCTTTATCCTGAACTTATCACTATCAAATAGTGTGGCGTTCACCCTTATACCAAGGTTCCTACTTTGCTAAGTAGCGGGTCGAGGTTCTACTATTCTCCATCCGACCACCTTGAAAACTTATAAGCATTTGGGTCAATATTTTCTAATATTGGTTTGTGTTTGTTTTTGAGATCATTTTCCATTCCATTCCATCCTTTCGTTTCATCATAATCGAACCATCAATTCACTTCACATCTGTTGTTTGTTACCAATTACTATATTTATCTCCATCTTTTATTATTTTTCTATAACCGAACCTACATAAACTTCATACCCATAAACCCATCTTTGAACCCTTCTTACATAGCTTCCACCATTATTCACTTAAAACATCCTTTGAATAAACCGAACGATACTTCTTCGTAGACGATTGGGCAAACTCGCATACGACTCGACTCACCCCGAGGCAGATTGTGTCAGTGTTACAAGCTGACTTAGCTCATGCTAGCTTAAGGGAGCTCAATTTGACACTTAACTAGCTCATTGAGATGAATGTCTATTTATTTATTTGATGCATTTATTTGGCTGGAATAAATTTAGTTAGTTGTGTTAGTTAATTAGCTAAATTTATGCTTAAATAATTAATTAATTAATTTACGTGTCTTAAAGCTGGACATTTTTAATTTAAATTATTAAATATGTCTTATATTAATACATAGCTTAAATGTGTCTAGTTTAGGACATCAATTTAATGCGTCTAGCTTAGAGACAAATTTAATTAGTTGCTGGCAATTTGACTTAGTCAAACTTAGTGCATGTTGCAATATTAGTTATAGCCGAATTTAATAGTATTAATGCTGTAGCCAAATTCAAGATTATGTTGACTAATGAGTTAAAATAAATATGCAGCAAACATGCATTAAAGGAGCACCATGCATGGGATAGCATTTAAGGGGCTGCCCAATTCTTTTCCCAAGCAATGGGCGGTACAATGAATGAGGACTTTGTGAACAGCAAGCATTTAAGGAGTGGTTGGACTTTTCATGCATGAATGCTTTAATGAAGCTAGTTGGATGGACGCCTTAATGAAGCTGCTGGCCATAAAGAAGGCTTGCCGCCCAAATTAAATCTGCTGCTATTTTCGGCACTAAATACAAGTCATGCTTGCTCTTTTCAGTTGCTAGAGTGCCTTGGTCGAACATAGACATTTCCATCAAAGAGGTCAGCCGAATCATCTCTTCTAGAGACCAACCATTGAGATTTTCATGACAAGAATATTTTGGAAAGGATCAAGAAGCTTCATGGGAGTTTCCTTCTTGCTTAGCCTTTAAGTTATCGTCCCCTTGAATGCCCATATGACTATTCAGCTAGCTATGACTTAGTCTATAAATATGTTATGTATTTTACTTTGAGAGGCTAATGAACATTTTATGAATTTTATAAACTTTGTGAGTTTGTTTTCAACTCTCAATTTTCTCCAAAGACTAGTTTGACTTATCAAGAAACCTTGTGGCGTCATTCTATCTTTGTTTCTGAACTTATCACTTTGATTCCCCAAAGTGTGGTGTACTAAGATATACCTAGGTTCCTATCAACTTCGATAGTGGGTCGAGGTCCTACACCAATATCCAACCTTACTTTCATACCATTGCTTTGAATTAAGTGTTCGTATAAGTAACGGGTTAACACACCCATATTGTGTTAGTTCTTGCTTGAACCTTAACCGAATTTCCAATTTCCATTCCTTAAACTTTCCCAATCCATTGTTAACCTATTTTGAACCAAAATCTCTTTCTTTTCCATCACCCCTTTGAAACACCCTAACTTACTCGATTTACGATTGGGCAAATTCTTATGTCACGAATCTCATCCGAGGCAAGTACGTACCAAGTTCCCATCAGCCGAATCTAGCCTTAGCAAATTAAATAACTTGTTCTAGATTATTCTAGTTGCTTCTTAGCCGAATTTGCTTAGCCTCTAAGTTAGTCAATTAGTCCATTCGGCTACTACATGTTAGTCTATAAATAGTTTACTCATTTCTTTGTAAAAGGACATTTTGCCAATTTGTTAATGAAACTCTATTTTTGTGAGGTTGCTTCCTCTCATATCTCGTACAAGTTTCGAAACACTTATCTAGTGTGCTAGTGGCATCTATCGACCTTGTTTGAACTTATCACCATTCTTGGTGTGGCATTCACCTATCCTTCTAATTCCATTTATCCACCTTAACAATATAGGAACTGGGGTGACACTTTTTAGTGTTGAATCATTCCTAACGTTAAGTTCGTTAATCCATTCCCACCTTACATTATTTCATCCTTATTGTTTCCAAACCAAACCTTCTCGTCAACATCCATCTTTGCTTTCCATAGCCGAACCTATCAATACTCTTTTCACTACTTTGAACCCCATCCACTTTAATCAAACCTATCCATCTAACTTCTACTTCCAAGACCAAGGCACAAACGACTCTTCTCGTCTACAATCGGAAAACTACGTGAATTCGACTCAAACACCCGGGCCAGATCACATCATTTGGTATCAGAGCTTGTAAAATGAGAATCATCGATGTTTGTATCAAGATCAAAATAGGTTCGTTGTGAAAGACATTTGACTTAAAAAAAAATTCAAGTTGTATTTTCGTTTTCCCATTATAATAGCATCATTTTAAAGTTAAAAAAAGAGGAAATAAAAAAAAAGGTGAAGTGATCAAATTTTTCTCCGTTGTTTATACCATTGTTTCGATCGTCAAAATATTCATTTCATCAACTTTTGACCCCCATTCCAAAATGCCACACTACACTGAAGAAATTTTTTTTCTTTTAACGTACCCGTACACCTATACATCTTATCCCTTGTAACCATTTTTGAAGTCAACCCCAAAGCACCAAGACGAGTCAAGAGAAACAAAATATGAGGTTACAAGAGTAAGTTTGAGTGGTAAAAGGCTAGAGCGTGTGAGTGCATTCGAGTGTCAAAAGAGCCTAAACGAGTGAAAGCACGAGTGGAGTGCACAACTATTATTTCTTTTTTGAGTGAAATAGTGAGGTTTGTGGTGAGGATTTAATTATTCCAGCAAAATAAACATGGAACATGCAAAAAAGTTTTTTGTCATCAAAAGAAGTCTTAGTATTCAAAGTCCTAAAAATGAACAACAACAGGAGAACATCTTCCATTCCCAATGTTAAGTACAAGGGAAAGTTTGTAGCTTGATTATCGATGGCAACAGTTGTACCAACGTGGCAAGTACTTTAATGGTAGAAAGGCTAGGCTTGACAACCATCAAACATCCGATCCCTTATAAACTCCAATGGCTCAATGATGGTAGCAAAATCAAGGTAACCAAACAAGTGCTTGTATCATTTTCAATCGGTAAATACGAGGATGAGGTACTTTGTGATGTTGTTCCCATGCACGCGGGACATCTGTTGCTTGGGAGGCTATGGCAATACGATCGAAGAGTCACCCATGATGGGTATACCAACTGGTATACGTTCAAGTATCAAGGGAAAGAATATCACTTTGGTTTCATTGACGCCAAAGCAAGTTTTCAAGGATCAAATGAGAATGAAGTCTGTTGTAAATCAATTAAGAGAAAAAGAAAAGAATGGATGTGAAAAAGAAAGAAAAGAAAACGAAAAAGAAAAGAACAATGAGAAAATGAATGCAAAAATAGCGAAAGAAAAAAAAAGAAAAAGTGAGAAAAGAAGAAGAAGAGCAAGAAAAAGAAATAGAAAAAAAAGTTTGTTTGCAAAAAAAGAGAAGTCCGGAAAGCGTTTCTGTCAAAACAAACCATTCTTGTACTCCTATACAAGGAAAATCTTTTTAGCACTAACAAACTGTCTAAGGAATTGCCTTCTACTATTTTGAGCTTTTTGTAGGATTTCGAAGACGTTTTCCTGGAAGAGACTCCGAGTGAATTACCACCTCTTCAAGGAATCGAGCACCAAATCAATTTTGTGGTCGGGGCGGGAATTCCAAATCGTCCTACCTATAGAATGAATCCTGAAGAAACTAAGGAACTACAAAGGTAAGTCAGCGAGTTGATGGAAAAAGGCTATATTAGCGAAAGTCTTAGCCCCTTTGCCGTGCCAGTCCTCTTGGTGCCGAAAAAGGATGGTACTTGGCGAATGTGTGTCGACTGTCGTGCTGTGAATAAAATCACTATCAAATTTGACATCCAATTCCTCGACTAGATGACAAGTTAGACAAACTAAGTGGAGCTAAACTAATTTCCAAAATCAATTTAAAAAGCGGATACCACCAGATTCGTATGCAAGAAGGCGACGAGTGGATGAAACATGGTTTGTATGAGTGGTTGGTCATGCCGTTTGGCTTAACCAATGCTCCTAGTACTTTTATGAGACTAATGAACCATGTGTTGAGATCTTTCATTGGTAAGTTTTGTGTTGTTTACTTCGATGATATCCTCATATATAGCAAGACTTTGGAAGATCATGTGATACATCTCAAGTCTGTTCTTGAAACATTACGTAAGGAAACTCTTTTTGCTAATTTTAAGAAATGTACTTTTTGTTCTAATAAAGTTATTTTTCTTGGTTTTGTTGTTAGTGCGCAAGGTTTGGAAGTCGACCAAGAGAAAATAAAGGCAATTCAAGAGTGGTCGAGGCCTACATCCATTAGCCAAGGTTGAAGCTTCCATGGATTGGCAAGCTTTTATCGGCGTCTTGTGCCCAGCTTTAGCACATTGGCCGCACCATTAACAGGCGTGATAAAAAAGAACTCCTCATTCCATTAGGGAGATGAGCAAGAAAGGTCTTTTATTGAGATTAAAAATTGATTTACTAACACACCTTTACTTGCTTTGCCAGATTTTTCGAAGACCTTTGAACTTGAGTGTGATGCATCTGGTGTGGGAATTGGAGCTGTTTTAACCCAAGACGGATGGCCCATTGCCTATTTTAGTGAGAAGCACTAGTACGGGCTCTTGAAATGTGGCAACACTATTTGTGGCCAAAAGAGTTTGTGATCCATTCTGACCACGAAGCCCTGAAACATATAAAAGGCCAAAACAAGTTGAAAAAGAGGCACACTAAGTGCATCGAGTATCTTGAATCATTTCCCTATGTAATTAAGTACAAGAAAGGTAAAGACAACGTGGTAGCTGATACTTTATCGCGGAGGTACACATTACTTTCTACTCTTGAATCAAAGCTGCTTGAGTTTTCTTTCTTAAAAGAATTGTATGCTAACGATGCTGATTTTGGAGAGATCTATTCTGCTTGTGAGCATGTTGCGTTTGAGAAATTTTATAGGTTTGATGGGTTTCTGTTCAAGGAAGGTAAGCTCTGTGTTCCACAAAGTTCTGTTCGAGACTTGTTTGTGCAAGAAGCATATAGTGGAGGACTTATGGGACACTTTGGAGTTAACAAGATGTTAGCCACACTTAACGAACATTTTTATTGGCCTAGGATGAGGCAAGACGTGGAGCGGGATTGCGAGCGATGTGTGTCGTGCAAACGAGCAAAATCCAAGATTCAACCTCATGGACTTTACACGCCATTGCCTATACCTGAAACTCCTTGGAAGGACATATCCATGGATTTCATCCACAGTTTACCCCGAACAAAAACGGGAAAGGATTCCATCTTTGTAGTTGTAGATTGGTTTTCTAAAATGTCACATTTTATTGCCTGTGCAAAAATTGATGATGCCTTTCACATTTCTAACTTTTTCTTTAGGGACATTGTCCGTTTACATGGAGTTCCATGGACAATCCTGTCAGATCAAGATGCGAAATTCCTTAGCCATTTTTGGAGGTCTCTATGGGGTAAACTCGGAACTAAATTATTATTCTCAACTACTTGTCATCCTCAAACGGATGGACAAACTGAAGTAGTCAACCGTGTACTTTCCACACTTCTACGGGCTATCATTCGTAAGAATTTGAAATCATGGGAAGACTGTTTGCCCCATGTTGAGTTTGCCTGTAATAGATCGGTCCATACGGCAACCAAACATTCACCTTTTGAAGTGGTCTATGGGTTTAATCCGATAACTCCTTTAGATTTAGTTCCTCTACCTAATAACCAGTTGATTCATTCTGATGCTAGGAAAAAGGCCGATTACGTGAAAGGACTACATCAACGAGTGCGAGCTAATATAGAGGCAAGGACTAAGTTTTATGTGCAGCAAGCAAACAAGGGACGAAAGAGAGTCATATTTGAACTCGGTGATTGGGTTTGGGTCCATATGTGCAAGGAGCGATTTCCAGCCCAGCGACGTTCCAAGCTACTTCCCCGAGGAGATGGACCCTTCCAAGTTCTTGAACTCATCAATGAGAACTCCTATAAACTTGACTTACTGGGCGAATACAATATAAGTGCTAGTTTTATCGTTTCAGATCTATCCCCTTTTGACGCATATTTCGACTTGAGGACAAGTCGCTTTGAAGATGGGGGAATGATGTATGCACGCCCGGGGCACCCTCAAGTGCGAATCAAGATCCTATCGAGCTGCCAAAAGGTCCCATGACTCGAGCTCGTACCAAGTGACTTCAAGAAGCTTTAGCAGCTTTGTTGATGCGAATTTGGGATAAAACAAAGTCCCTTGACATTGGAGAAGCTGTGCACAACCCTTTGAAGACTCAATGCACTCTTTGCAAACCGACTTCAGCTCCTCTTCAGTCCCCCAGCTAAATTCAGCTCCAACCAGCTCATTTGAGTTTGTTTGAACTCATTTGAGCTCAATTTAGCTTCTTTCCAGCTTATTTCTTTTTCTATTTCAATAAACTAAGTTTAAACTTTATTTTAATTCAATGTGCTACAGCTCATGCTGAATTCCCTAGCTCAAATTAGTTTATTAATTATTTTTGCATATTTGAGCTAGCCAAATTTAATATGCTAGTTAGTTTTAATTAAATGTGTCCAAATTAGTTAGTGTCATTTAAGTTGTTTAGTTGCTGTTTAATTATGTCTAAATATTAAAATTAAATGTTTTCATGTCTTTGTAGGTTCAGTTGAATATAGAGATACATTAAAGGCTAGATGCATGTACGAGTTTGTTCCATGAATGAGAAGATTTATGCACGGTTTGGTTCAATGCTTGGAGGAATTTTGTCCATGTACATGGAAGATTAATTACATGCATTGGATTAAGAAGAATACATTTCCTTTGGACGACACATAAGCATGTATGAAGGGTATTTATTGCAAGTTCATGTACGGCCAGATTCAAGCTCCCTTCCAAGTTCCATGCATGACCAATACATGAATTATTTGCTGCCCAATTGACTTCCCTAGGTGTCTATTTGGCCAACAGACACTTCTTGAATGTTTCATTCATCCCATGGTTGAATCTAGACAAGCTATTGAGCTTCCAAGGCTTCACATTCATCCTAGATGCTCTGCTTATACATGAAGCTGTCCAATGGAGTTCCCATCAGCCGAATCTAGCCTTAGCAAATTAAATAACTTGTTCTAGATTATTCTAGTTGCTTCTTAGCCGAATTTGCTTAGCCTCTAAGTTAGTCAATTAGTCCATTCGGCTACTACATGTTAGTCTACAAATAGTTTACTCATTTCTTTGTAAAAGGACATTTTGCCAATTTGTTAATGAAACTCTATTTCTGTGAGGTTGCTTCCTCTCATATCTCGTACAAGTTTCAAAAGACTTATCTAGTGTGCTAATGGCATCTATCGACCTTGTTTGAACTTATCACCATTCTTGGTGTGGCGTTCACCTATCCTTCTAATTCCATTTATCCACCTTAACAATATAGGAACCGGGGTGACACTTTTTAGTGTTGAATCATTCCTGACGTTAAGTTCGCTAATCCATCCCCACCTTACATTACTTCATCCTTATTGTTTCCAAACCGAACCCTCTAGTCAACATCCATCTTTGCTTTCCATAGCCGAACCTATCAATACTCTTTTTACTACTTTGAACCCCATCCGCTTTAATCAAACCTATACATCTAACTTTTACTTCCAAGACCAAGGCACGAACGACTCTTCTCGTCTACGATCGGGAAACTACGTGAATTTGACTCAATCACCTGAGCCAGATCACATCATAATTCCTCCAAGCATTGAACCGAACCGTGCATAAATTTCTCATTCATTAAATAAACCCGTACATGCATCTAGTCTTTAATGTATCTCCATATTTGGCTGAACCTATAAGCACATGAACACATTTAATTATATCATTTAATCATAATTAAACAGCAACTAGCTACCTAAATAACAACTAACTAATTTCAGACACATTAAATTAAAATTAACTAGCATATTAAATTTGACTAGCTCAAATAAACAAAAACATGAACTAATTTGAGCTAGGGAATTCGGAATGAGCTACAGCAAATTAAGTTAAAAACAAATTTAAAACTTAGTTTATTGGAATGGAAAAGAAACGAGCTAGAACGAAGCTAAATCAAGCTCAAATGAGCTGAAACAAGCTCAAATGAGCTAATTGGAGCTGAATTGAGCTGGAAGAGCTGGAGAGGAGCTGAAGTCGGTTTGGAAAAGAGTGCATTGAGTCTTCAAAGGGTTGTCCACAGCTTCTCCAACGTCAAGGAACTTTTTTTCATCCCAAATTCGCATTAACAAAGCTGTTAAAGTTTCTTGAAGTCGCTTGGCACGAGCTCGAGTCATGGGACCTTTTGGCAGCTCGATAGGATCTTGATTCGCACTTGAGGGTGCCCTGGGAGTGCATACATCATTCCCCCCGTCTTCAAAGTGACTTGTCCTCAAGTCAAATCGCCGATTAATTTTAAAACAGGGATGCCTACTTATTCGTTCTTGTAAAATGTAATTAATTGTCGCATCATACCTTGCTGCAAAGATGCCACAGAACTTGCAACCAAATAAGAATCATTATGGAACACGAATTTATTCAAACAGTCATAAAAGCTAGTCATCTTGCGTTTAAAACAATTACAACAAGACAGCATCAATATTCCATTCTCACTATCAAATAAACATGTTCCATTGCGACTTAAGAATTTAACGAACATTGGTGCTAGGAACATAATGGCCTTAGTTCGCTTGGGCATCTCAAATGGTATTTGCAAAGCATGGTGACTACAACAGGAATTCGTGCAACAGATCATAGATTGTAAATGTCCATCATAAACAAACAATGGAAAAGATAGATTAAGTTCATGGTTTTGTTTACTTAAACAATGCAATTTGGACAGCAAATATTCATCAAACTCAACATTGTCACATGTACCAAGAACCATTTGATCACCAACCAAAACAGTTATATCTTCATCGGTATTGCTTTCTTCATCAATCGAATTGGATAAAGATGTCTTAGAGATTCTAGTATCCATACCTTGAGCAGGGAAATAAGGATTAGTTTTACCTTTTCCAGTCATCACAAACCTTCTCTCTTAGGGAATGTATTGTAAGTAGGATTTGAGTCAACCTGAAAAGAAGTAGAAACAAGAAAACTTCAGTTAATCAAAACTCTTTTCTTTCCCTCACTCGTTTTTCTTTGAATTTCCTTTTCTCTCACTTTGATCTTATTTTTATCACAAATTTCTTTCTTTTCTCTCTCATTTTCTTTTTTTTCATTTTCACTTGCTTTTTCCACTCCCATACGCTCCAAAGATTGTTTTAATCGTTGTTGATCCTCCAAAACTTGTGTAGGTGTTAGAGGCGCCAAAGTGAAGTTTCAGCCATGAAACTTGAAAGAATATTGATTTGCGAATCTGTCGTGCTTGACTCTTCGATCGAATTGCCATGGCCTCCCAAGCAGTATATGGCCTGCATGGGCACCACATCACAAAGTACTTCGTCTTTATATTTTCCAATTGAAAATGAAACAAGCACTTGCTTGGTTACCTTTAGCTTAACTCCGTCATTGAGCCATTGTAGCTTGTAAGGGCTCGGATGCACACTTGTTGGTAGATCGAGATTTTCAACTAGGAGGGTGCTTGCAACGTTTGCACAACTTCCTCCATCAATCACTAAACTACATACCTTTTCTCAGACGAGACAATGGGTATGGAAAAGGTTCTCTCGTTGCAGATCAATTTTGACACCTACAGTTAAGCTTTTCTTAACAACAAGCATCTCACCTTCGACCGCATACTCCAATTCTTCCTCGGCATCAGAAGGGTTTTTGGCATTATTTTCAACTCTTTCTTCTTCCTCCTCTGACTCAATATCGCCATTGGGTCGAGTCACCATTGCGCTCCAATTCAGACATTGGCTCGCAATGTGCCCCCTACCGAGACACTTAAAACATTTAATGTCCCTTGATAAATTTTGGGTACCTTCAACAGCCTTACCCTTGCTATTTTTAACCATGAGCATAGTGGTTTTTATGGGTGCCATAGGTTCCTTCGTTTGGCTTGCCGAAGCACCTTTGCTTGTGCCTTGGTTCCACTTTGACATATTGGTAGTCGAATAACCTCGGACAGCACCTTTCTTCTTGAGCTGTTTCTCGACCTTGATGGCCACGTGGACCATATCAACTATCTCCACATAATGTTGCAACTCCACGATGTTGGCGATCTCGCAATTAAGCCCGGACAGAAATCTAGCCATGGTTGCCTCTCGATCCTCCTCCACGTCCGCACGGATCGTGGAAACTTCCATCTCCTTATAGTAATCCTCGACACTCCTCGTACCTTGGGTAAGGTTTTGGAGTTTTTGGTAAAGTTCTCGATGGTAGTGTGTTGGAATGAACCTCCAGCGCACGACAGCCTTTATTTTGGCCCAAGTGTTGATGGGTCGCTCACCATTTCGCCTCCGACTTGAGGTAAGTTAGTCCCACCAAATCATAACGTAGTCGGTGAATTCTATGGCAGCCAACTTAACTTTCTTAGCCTCCAAATAGTTATGACATTCAAAAATGAGTTTGATATTTTTCTCCCACTCTAAATATGCTTTGGGGTCCAAACGGCCTTGGAATAGGGGAATTGATAACTTAATGCTTTTCAAGTCATCATCGAACCTTTCTTGCTCTCGTTGGCCACGACGATGAAGGCCTCTTCGCCGGTCACTAATATTCAAACCAGCTTCGCTTTCTGCTTCGCTGGGTTTGGAAACCTCGTCATCTTGAACTTGCCTTCGGCCACGGTCTCTAGGGGGACTTATTAGGGTCCTAGCCCGTCGGCCTCTTCCTTTCACTTGGTCGAGTCGTTCTTGTATCAGTTCCAACTTTTGATCAAATAACCGCTCAACTTCACGAAGTAGGGCTTGCAAGTTCAAATCTGGCACAGTCTGAACAAGTTGTCTTTCCTCCACATTTCGTTCCATGTTGATTTTTTAAAAAAGTATTTGAATTCCTTACCAGAAACCTTACTATTTCACTCGAAAAAGAAATAATAGTTGTGCACTCCACTCGTGTTTTCATTCGTTTAGGCTTTTTCGACACTCGAATGCACTCACACTCTCTAGCCTTTTACCACTCAAACTTACTCTCGTAACCTCATACTTTGTTTCTCTTAACTCATCTTGGTGCTTTGGGGTCGGCTTCAAGATGGTTACAAGGGTAAAATGTATTGGTGTATGGGTAGGCTAAAAGAAAATTTTTCTTCAGTGTAGTGTAGCGTTTTGGAATGGGGGGTTAAAAGTTGATGAAATGAATATTTTAATGATCGAAACAGAGTCATAAACAGCAGAGAAGAATTTTAAACACTTCACCTTTTTTATAATTTCGTATTTCTTTTTTTTTATAATTTTGTATTTCCTTATTTTTTTTAAACTTTAAGATAATGCTATTACTATAGGAAAACAAAAATACAACTTGAATTTTTTTAATTCAAATTTTTTTACAACGAACCTATTTCGATCTTGATACGAACATTGGCGATTCTCATTTTACAAGCTCTGATACCAAATGATGTGATCCAGCTCGGGTGATTGAGTTAAATTCACGAAGTTGCCCGATCGTAGACGAGAGGAGTCGTTCGTGCCTTGGTCTTGGAAGTAGAAGTTAGATGGATAGGTTTGATTAAAGCGGGAGGGGTGCAAAGTAGTGAAAATAGTAATGATAGGTTCGGCTATGGAAAGCAAAGATGGATGTTGACTAGAGGGTTCAGTTTGGAAACAATAAGAATGAAATAATGTAAGGTGGGGATGGATTAGTGAACTTAACATCAGATATGATTCAACACTAAAAAGTGTCACCCCGGTTCCTATATTGTTAAAGTGGATAAATGGAATTAGAAGGATAGGTGAACGCCACACCAAGAATGATGATAATTTCAAACAAGGTCGATAGACGCCACTAGCACACTAAATAAGTCTTTTGAAACTTGTACGAGATATGAGAAGAAGCAACCTCATAGAAACAGAGTTTCATTAACAAATTGGCAAAAGTCCTTTTATAAAGAAATAAACAAACTATTTATAGTCTAACATGTGATAGCCGAATGGACAAAATTAACTAACTTAAGGGCTAACCATTTTGGCTAGGAATGCACTAAAATAATCTAGAATAAAGACATTAATTAGCTAAGTCTTGATTCGGCTAAATGGGACTTCATTGGACAGCTTCATGCGTAAGCAAAAGCATCTAGGATGAATGTGGAGACTTGGTAGCTCAATAGCTTGTCTAGATTCGGCAATGGGGTGAATAAATCATTCAAGAAGTGTCTCTTGGCCGAATAGACACCTAGGGAAGTCATTTGGGCAGCAAACAATTCATGTATTTCACCCACATTCATTCGGCCATTCATGGAACTAGAAAGGAGCTTGAATCTGGTCGGACATGAACATGCAATAAATGCCTTCATTCATGCATGTGTACTGTCCAAAGTGAATGTATCTTCATGATCCAATGCATGTAATTAATCTTCCATGTACATGAACATAATTCCTCCAAGCATTGAACCGAACCATGAATGAATCTTCTTATGCATTGAACTAGCTCGTACATGCACCTAGCCTTTAATGTATCTCCACATTTGGCTGAACCTACAAAGACATGAACACATTTAATTATATCATTTAATCATAATTAAACAGCAACTAACTACCTAAATAACAACTAAGTAATTTCGGACACATTAAATTAAAATTAACTAGTATATTAAATTCGACTAGCTCAAATAAACAAAAACAATTAATGAACTAATTTGAACTAGGGAATTCGGCATGAGATGTAGCAAATTAAGTTAAAAATAAAGTTAAAACTTAGTTTATTGAAATGGAAAAGAAACGGGCTGGAACGAAGCTAAATCAAGCTCAAACAAGCTGAAACAAGCTCAAATGAGCTGATTGGAGCTGAATTGAGCTGGGGGAGCTGGAGAGGAGCTGAAGTCAGTCTGCAAAAGAGTGTATTGAGTCTTCAAAGGGTTATCCATAGCTTCTCCAAAGTCAAGGGACTTTGTTTCATCCCAAATTCGCATCAACAAAGCTGTTAAAGCTTCTTGAAGTTGCTTGTTACGAGCTCGAGTCATGGGACCTTTTGGCAGCTCAATAGGATCTTGATTCGCACTTGGGGGTGCCCCGAGTGTGCATACATCATTCCCCCCATCTTCAAAGTGACTTGTCCTCAAGTCAGAATCTGTGTCAAAAGGGGATAGATCTAAAACGTTAAAACTAGCACTTATATTGTATTCACCCAGTAAGTCAAGTTTATATGAGTTCTCACTGATGCGTTCAAGCACTTGGAAGGGTCCATCTCCTCGAGGAAGTAGCTTGGAACGTCGCTGGGCTAGAAATCACTCCTAGCACATATGGACCCAAGCCCAATCACCGGGTTCAAATATGACTCTCTTTCGTCCCTTGTTTGCTTGTTACACATAAGGCTTAGTCCTCACCACTATATTAGCTCACACTCATTGATGTAGTCCTTTCACGTAATCGGACTTTTTCCTAGCATCAGAATGAATCAATTGGTTAATAGGTAGAGGAACTAAATCTAAAGGATTTATCAGATTAAACCCATAGACCACTTCAAAAAGTGAATATTTGGTTGCCGTATGGACTGATCTATTATAGGAAAACTCAATATGGGGCAAACAGTCTTCCCATGATTTCAAATTCTTATGAATGATAGCCCGTAGAAGTGTGGAAAGTACTCGGTTGACTACTTCAGTTTGTCCATCCGTTTGAGGATGACAAGTAGTTGAGAACAATAATTTGGTTCTGAGTTTACCCCATAGAGACCTCTAAAAATGGATAAGGAATTTCATGTCTCAATCTGACACGATTGTCTGTGGAACTCCATGTAAATGAACAATGTCCCTAAAGAAAAGGTTAGAAATGTGAATGGCATCATCAATTTGCGCACAGGCAATAAAATGTGACATTTTAAAAAATTGATCTACAACTACAAAGATAGAATCCTTTCCTATTTTTGTTCAGGGAAAACCGAGGATGAAATCCATGGAAATGTCTGTCCAAGGAGTTTCAGGTAAAGGGAATGGCGTGTAAAGTCCATGAGGTTGAATCTTGGATTTTGCTCGTTTGCATGCCACACGTCGCTCGCAAACCCGCTCCACATCTCGCCTTATCCTAGGCCAATAAAAATGTTCGTTAAGTGTGGCTAACGTCTGTTAACTCCAAAGTGTCCCATGAGTCCTCCACTATGTGCTTCTTGCACAAACAAGTCTTGAACAGAACTTTTTGGAACACAGAGATTGCCTTCCTTGAACAGAAACCCATCAAACCTATAAAATTTCCCAAATGCAACATGCTCACAAAGCAGAATAGATCTCTTCAAAATCAGCATCATTAGCATTCAATTATTTTAAGAAAGAAAACCCAAGCAGCTTTGATTCAAGAGTAGAAAGTAATGTGTACCTCTGCGATAATGTAACACCCCATACCCATATTCTAGACCGAAATAAGGTACGGAGCATTACCGTTCACGAAAACATGAATTCACACATTAACCTGACCTTACTCAATTTACTTACTTTAGCTTAGACTAAAGTTGATAGCATTAACAGATATACATAGATACATGTAGATTTTAAAATTTAGAAAAGTGATACTTTAAAACAAATTAATTATGACATATAACAAAATGATTCGTCTCTCTCTATACATGCCATAATTTCAAAGTAGTGATTACAAAATACCAAAAAGTATTGATAGTGTAGATGAGTCTCCGACGATCTCCAAAATCCCGAGCTGGCTTAATAATTCTATAAAACAAGAAAAAGAAAAGATGGTAAGCATATAGCTTAGTAAGTAAGTACTAAATTGATATATAATTTATCAAAGTAAAACAATCATACTAGTATATGGTTACATATATTGATGACAGGCTATTTTCTAGAGTCCCGGTTAAAAGAAAAATCATATCTTGAGCTACATATCTCAAAATTCAATTCCGTAAATTTTTGCTGAAACTAGACTCATAATTATATTTACTAATTTTTTTCTAGAATTTTTGGTAGGGCCAATTAGTACAGTTTATTAGTTAAAGTCTCCCCTATTTCAGGGTATGACTACTCTAACACCTGTGCGTTACGAACAAAATTTCTCCCTGTACAAGATTACAACGACCATGCCGTTTGTTTCCCTTAAAAATAGACTCAATAAGGAATCCATGCATGTATGGTATGACTCTTAATAATTTTTTTACAATTTATGGTGAATTTCTAAAGTCAGAACAGGGGATCTTAAATTCATTCAGAACCTGTTTCACAAGAATTCAATTATCACATAATATAGAAGTCTTTTGTTTCCCATGTTTCTTTTATATGAAAGTAGACCCATTAATATTTAATTCCATAATTTATTTGAGATTTAATTCTACTTCCATGATTTTTGGTGAATTTTCAAAATTATGAAACTGCTGCTGTCCAACATTGTTTTACTACAAAAATTCACTCTTACATAATTCGCTCAATCCTTTCCATTTTACCGAGGTTCGCTCACATATCGAGCATGTTGCTCATAAATTCAAATAAACATATACTTGCACTTATTCATCACATAATCACTTTCACATGTATCTTCATTTAATCGATTGCCCGTGAACTCATCGGAATAACAACAGATACACAACTACTGAACATTTTCCCATTTCCACACTTGTAGAGAAGCTATATGATACGCATAGTAGCTCTGCACTTAGTACTACACATGCGACCAATAACGGTACACGAGTAGCTTTGCACTTAGTACTACACATGTGACCACGGTTTTTGGCACGCATAGTAGCTTCGCACTTAGTACTACACATGCGACCAATAATCGGCACACGTAGTAGCCTGCACTTAGTACTACACACGTGACCACACAATAGTTCATTTGTATCGTTTTTATTAGAAGGTTCAATAGGAAATTTCTCACTTTTCCAACATTTTACTAAATTGTCCGAAATCAATTTAAATTCATAACTTACATCAAATAACCATTTGATAGGCAGCCATATTCCACATGTTATCAAAATACAATAACATAAAAGAAATCGATGATTTATTTACGTACAAACTTACCTCCTGCAAAATATAGAAATTTTCTGATTTAGTCCAAAGCTTTTTCTTTCCCCGTTCGAGGTCGATTCCGCCTTTCTTGATCTATAACAACACATTTAGTTCATTTAACACTCGAACTATTTGTTTCAATCAAAAATCACATTATGCAAAAATTACATTTTGCCCCTAACTTTTACAAAATTACAATTTTGCCCCAAGGCTCGGAAATTTAATTTCAGCCTGTTATTCTTATGTTTAATGACATGCTGATCATTTTTCTCTTCTATGGTATCATCAAATTCTCATTCTAACACATAATTATGAACAATAGGTATTTTTATAGATTATGCCGTTTTGCTCGTTTCGCTAAAAATCGCTTAGAAAAGATCGTTCTCCTAACTTCAAACATTCATATTCTACCATCAAACATCAAAATACATGTCTATCATTCATGGGTAAATTTTTAAACATAAACCCTAACTCGAAATAATAGTAGAAATAGGTAAACCGAAGCTACGAGGATTTCAAAAATGTAAAGAACATTAAAAGCGGGGCTTGAAATCACTTACTATGAAGCTTGAGAGTTGAAGAAACCCTAGCTATGGAGGAGAGCAAATTTTGGCAGCAACTAGTGATGAAGATGACCAAATTTTGTGTTATTTTTCCCATTTTATTTCATTTAATATACAAATGACCAAAATGCCCTTACTACTAAACTTTCTAAAAATTCCCTCCATGTCCAACTTTTGTCCATAACTTAGGAATTGGTCAAATTGCTATTTAAGACCTCCTAATTAATATTCCAAAGCAATTTCATACTAAAAACTTCTAGAACACAAGTTTTGCAATTTATTCGGTTTAGTCCCTAATCTCAACTTAAGCGCTTAATGCATAGAATTTCATTACGGAATTTTCACGAAATCATGAAATCATATCATAAACCTCAAAATAAATATAAAATAATTATTTCTATCTCAGATTTGTGGTCACGAAACCACTATTCCGATTAGGCCCTAATTCGGGTTGTCACAATTCTCCCCCCTTTAGAGATTTTCGTCCCCGAAAATCTTACCAGTAAAGAGATTTGGGTATTGTTTCCTCATAGCTTCCTCAGGTTCCCACGTAGCCTCTTCCATTCCATGTCTGTGCCACAATACTTTCACTAAGACTATATTTTTATTTCTTAACTGTTTAATTTCCCGAGCCAAAATCTTTATTGGTTCCTCCTCATAGGTCATATCCGGTCGAATTTCAATTTCCGTCAGAGGAATTACATGTGAAGGATCAGAATGGTAGCGTCGCAGCATCGACACATGAAACACGTTATGAATCTTTTCCAACTCAGTTGGTAAGGCTAGCCGATAAGCGACTGGTCCAACTCTTTCAATAATCTTATAAGGCCCAATGAAATGTGGACTTAACTTGCCTTTTCGGCCAAACCTTAAAATTTTCTTCCACGGAGATACCTTTAGAAAAACTTTATCACCCACTTGGAACTCGATCTCTTTTCTCTTCAAATCCGTATGTATGTCTTTTGTCGATCCAAAAGCGACTTTCAGACAATCACGAATCATTTTCACTTTCTCTTCAGTTTCTTTTATCAAGTCAACTCCGTGAATCGTTTTTCACTAAGCTCGGTCCAATACAAAGGAGTTCGACACTTGCGACCATATAATGCTTAAATGTACGGTGCCATCTGTATGCTCGATCAAAAGCTCGTTGTTGTAGGCAAATTCAACCAAGGCTAAATATTTCTCCCAACTACCTTGAAACTCTAAAACACAACATCGGAGCATATCCTCGAGTACCTGAATTACTCTTTCAGATTGACCGTCCGTTTGTGGATGAAACGCGGTACTGAAATTCAATTTTGTACCCAAAGCTTCTTGCAACTTTTTCCAAAACCTCAAAGTAAATCTCGGATCTCTATCCGAAATAATAGATATAGGTACTCCGTGTAATCTCACAATTTCAAAAATATATATTTTAGCCAACTTATCAAGGGAGTCGTCGGTACGTACTGGTATAAAGTGAGCTGATTTTGTTAATCTATCAACCACAACCCAGATGGCATTTTTCCTATTTGGAGTTAGAGGCAACCCTGTCACAAAATCCATCGTAATTCTGTCCCATTTCCACTCGGGAATCATCACTGGTTGAAGTAAACCTGAAGGTACCTGGTGCTCAGCTTTCACTTGCGGCAAATCAAGCATTTGGCTACAAACTCCAGAGATATCTCTTTTCATACCGTTCCACCAATATATTTTCTTCGTGTCGTTGTACATTTTCGTACTACCGGGATGAACTTGCAAACAACCTTTGTGTGTGCTTCATGTAAAATCTTACGAATCAACTCGGTATCTTTGGTACACATACTCAATCACGAAACATTAAGCAATCCTGCAGTCCGATCGAAAAATCGAGTCACGATCCAATTCACACCGAGCTCGCTTTGTTCGTAATTCACTGTCATTCTTCTGAGCTTCACGAATTTGTTGAAGAAATAGCGGCTTAACTCTTAATTCGGCCAAAAGCAAACCATCATCAGACATAGTTAAATTTGTACCCATAGCTCTCAAAGCAAACAAAGTTTTTCTACTTAAAGCATCTGCGACTATATTCGCTTTCCCGGGGTGATAATCAATTATTAATTCATAATCCTTTAATAATTCAAGCCATCTCCGTTGACGTAAATTCAAATCTTTTTGATCCATCAAATATTTCAAACTTTTGTGATCAGTAAAGATTCGGCACTTCTCACCGTATAAATAATGACGGCCAAATCTTCAAAGCAAAGACAATGGCGGCCAACTCTAAATCATGTGTCGGGTAATTCCTCTCATGCGGTTTCAACTGTCGTGAGGCATAAGCTACTACTTTACCTTCTTGCATTAAAACACAACCAAGACCAATTGATGACGCATCACTATAGATCACAAATTCTTTCCCGACTCGGGTTGCACTAACACGGGTGCTTTGGTCAACCTCTCTTTTAACTTCTCGAAACTTAGTTGACATTCTTGATCCAATCAAACTTAACATTCTTTTGTAATGACTTAGTCATTGAGAGGCGATCATCGAAAATCCCTCGACAAAGCGTCGATAATATCGGCTAAGCCCAAAAGCTTCTAACCTCGGATACATCCTTTGGCGGTTTCCAATTAACAATTGCCGAAATTTTGCTCGGATCAACTCGAATACCATCACCCGAAACTACATGTCCCAAAAATCCAACTTCATGAAGCCAAAATTCACTTTTACTAAATTTTGCAAACAATTTCTTTTCTCTTAAAATCTGTAATACCATTCTTAAATGTTCAGCATGTTCGGACTCATTCCGAGAATAAATCAAGATATCATCTATGAACACAACCACAAACCTATCCGGTATGGTCGAAAGATTCGATTCATCAAATCCATAAAGATAGCGGAGCATTTGTTAGACCGAAAGGCATCATAAGGAATTCATAGTGTCCATACCTCGTTCTGAAAGCGGTTTTCGGCACATCCGACTCCTTAACTCTCAACTGGTAATAACCAGACCTCAAATCAATCTTTGAAAACACTGTGGCCCCCTTTAAGCGATCGAACAAATCATCAATCCTCAAACAACGGTACTTGTTCTTTATAGTCACCTTATTGAGCTGACGGTAATCAATGCAAAGTCTCATTGAACCATCCTTCTTCTTTACGAACAATACGAGAGCACCCGGGAAGAGAAACTCGGTCTCACAAATCCCTTTGTCTGTTAACTCTTGCAATCGAGCCTTCAATTCATTTAATTCAATGAGCCATTCTGTATGGAGAGATCGAAATTGGTGCGATTCGGGTAACAAATCAATAGAAAACTCTACCTCTCTCGATCGGAGGCAACCCGGCAATTCTTCCGGAAATACATCCGAGAACTCATGGACTACGGTATTGATTCAAGCTTCGACTCGGACATTTTAGTATTTAATACGTAAGCAAGATAAGCTTCACACCCTTTTTCGCATATATCATTTGAGCAGATATATATGAAATCACCATAGGCAATTTATTTGATTCATTTGTTTCCACCAAGAATTTCACCATTTTCACATTTCAACCCAAGATTTTTCTATCTGCAATTTACTCTAGCATCATGTAATATCAACCAATCCATACCCAAAATGACATCAAACTCGTCAAATGGTAGCAACATTAGATTAGCCGGAAAACAGTGACTTTGAATCATCAAAGGACAATTTTTGCAAACCTTATCTACTAACACATATTTGCCTAAAGGGTTTGACACTTTAATCACAAATTCAGTAGATTCTACGGGCAAGCTCTTACTAGATACTAAATTCACACAAACATAAGAATGAGTAGATCCGGGATCAATCGATTGCAATAACTTGATAGTATCATAAAGAGAAAATGTACCAGTGATCACATCAGGAGATGACGCCTCTTCCCGAGCACGTATGGCGTAAGCTCTAGTAGGTACTCTAGCTTCCGGTCTCCCAGTTAATTCCTTTTTCACACTTCTACTGCTAGCTCCACTCCCAGTATTTCTCGGAGGTCTACCTCTATTAGCAACACTAGTCATGCGGCACTCAAATTTTTCTTCTTCAACCCTTTTTGGACAATCCTTAATATAATGTTCTCGAGAACCACATTTGAAACAAGCCTGGCTAATCGTCCAACACTCCCCAAAATGTTGTTTGCCACAGTGCTGGCACTCGGGTCTATTAGATCTCACATTACCTACACTCGCTATTGAAGTAGCTTGGGCTTTAGGATCCGAATATGATCTTCCACGGTCCCGACACGAATGTTCGGTTGAAACGATCAACCGAGGATTCATTTCTTTAGACTTCTTTGTTGAGATTGGAATGACTTACTAATTGGCCTCTTTCTTGCATCTCTCGGCTTCTCTCACGCCTTTTCTCTCTCTCGTTGTTCAGTTCTTGAGCTTTACCAGCTCGGTCAACCAATACCACAAACTCTTTCAATTCTAAAATCCCAACTAGTAGCTTGATGTCTTCATTTAACCCATCCTCGAACCTCTTACACATAATAGCTTCGGTGGACACATACTCCTGAGCATACTTTCTAAGTCTGACAAATTCACGTTCATATTCTGCCACAGACATTTTGCCTTGTTTCAGTTCAAGGAACTCTTTCCGTTTTTAATCAATGAACCGCTGGCTTATATACTTCTTTCTAAACTCCTCTTGAAAGAAATCCCATGTAATCCTTTCTTTCGGAACCACTGATATCAATGTCTTCCACCAGTGATATGCCGAATTCCTTAGCAATGATACGGCACACTTCAAACATTCTTCGGGAGTACAAGAAAGCTCATCGAATACCCTGGTAGAATTTTCAAGCCAAAACTCTGCTCTTTCGGGATCATCATCTATATTAGCTCTAAATTCTTCAGCCCCTTGCTTTCGAATTTTATCAACTGGGGGTTTGCTCGATCTTACCATTTTGGCACCTTGAGGAACTACGAGAACTGGTTGAGGAATAGGAGGAGGTGGAGGAGGCTGAGCGTTCGGATTTGCCTGAACAAATTCTGTATACCAATTACTCATCATACGGAGAAAGGCTTCCCGGGACCTATCTCTCTGATCATGTGTCTCATGCCTACTCTCCATTTGTGTGCAGTCCCTTGCTGCGAGAGCCGGCACATTACTTTCTACATCATCGCCTACTGACTCGGTCGGGATCCATTTACTAAAAAAAAACATGATTTAAAGTGTCAAGAGTCATCCCACTATCATAATATAATTATGGCATGTACAGATAGACTTCCACACACGATCGTAGATCCAGAGAACCGCCTAAACCAAGCTCTGATACCAATAAATGTAACACCCCATACCCATATTCTAGACCGAAATAAGGTGCGGAGCATTACCGTTCATGAAAACATGAATTCACACATTAACTGACCTTACTCAATTTACTTACTTTAGCTTAGACTAAAGTTGATAGCATTAATGAGATATACATAGATACATGTAGATTTTAAAATTTAGAAAAGTGATACTTTAAAACAAATTAATTATGACATATAACAAAATGATTCGTCTCTCTCTCTATACATGCCATAATTCCAAAGTAGTGATTACAAAATACCAAAAAGTATTGATAGTGTAGATGAGTCTCCGACGATCTCCAAAATCCCGAGCTGGCTTAATAATTCTATAAAACAAGAAAAAGAAAAGATGGTAAGCATATAGCTTAGTAAGTAAGTACTAAATTGATATATAATTTATCAAAGTAAAACAATCATACTAGTATATGGTTACATATATTGATGACAGGTTATTTTCTAGAGTCCGGTTAAAAGAAAAATCATATCTTGAGCTACATATCTCAAAATTCAATTCCGTAAATTTTCATTGAAACTAGACCAATAATTCTATTTACTAATTTTTTTCTAGAATTTTTGGTTGGGCAATTAGGACAGTTTATTAGTTAAAGTCTCCCCTATTTCAGGGTATGACTACTCTGACACCTGTGCATTATGAACAAAATTTCTCCCTGTACAAGATTCCAACGACCATGCCGTTTGTTTCCCTTAAAAATAGACTCAATAAGGAATCCATGCATGTATGGTATGACTCTTAATAATTTTTTTACAATTTATGGTGAATTTCTAAAATCAGAACAGGGGATCTTAAATTCATTCAGAACCTATTTCACAAGAATTCAATTATCACATAATATAGAAGTCTTTTGTTTCCCCTGTTTCTTTTATATGAAAGTAGACCCATTAATCTTTAATTCCATAATTTATTTGAGATTTAATTCTACTTCCATGATTTTTGGTGAATTTTCAAAATTATGCAACTCATTTCTTTGTCCAACATTGTTTTACTACAAAAATTCACTCTTACATAATTCACTCAATCCTTTCCATTTTACCGAGGTTCGCTCACATATCGAGCATATTGCTCATAAATTCAAATAAACATATACTTGCACTTATTCATCACATAATCACTTTCACATGTATCTTCATTTAATCGATTGCCCGTTGAACTCATCGGAATAACAACAGATACACAACTACCTGAACATTTTCCCATTTCCACACTTGTAGCCGAAGCTATATGATACGCATAGTAGCCTGCACTTAGTACTACACATGCGACCAATAATCTGGTACACGTAGTAGCCTGCACTTAGTACTACACACGTGACCACACAACAGTTCATTTGTATCGCTTTTATTAGAAGGTTCAACAGAAATTTCTCACTTTTCCAACATTTTACTAAATTGTCCGAAATCAATTTAAATTCATAACTTACATCAAATAACCATTTGATAGGCAGCCATATTCCACATGTTATCAAAATACAATAACATAAAAGAAATCGATGATTTATTTACGTACAAACTTACCTCGGTGCAAAATATAGAAATTTTGCAGTTTAGTCCAAAGCTTTTTCTTTCCCCCGTTCGAGGTCGACTCCACGCCTTTCTTAATCTATAACAACACATTTAGTTCATTTAACACTCGAACTATTTGTTTCAATCCAAAAATCACATTATGCAAAAATTACATTTTTGCCCCCTAACTTTTACAAAATTACAATTTTGCCCCAAGGCTCGGAAATTTAATTTCAGCCTGTTATTCTTATGTTTAATGACATGCTGATCATTTTTCTCTTCTATGGTATCATCAAATTCTCATTCTAACACATAATTATGAACAATAGGTAT
The DNA here is from genome assembly GCA_025698475.1 of Gossypium anomalum. NCBI lineage: Eukaryota > Viridiplantae > Streptophyta > Magnoliopsida > Malvales > Malvaceae > Gossypium > Gossypium anomalum. The sequence goes on along the minus strand of CM046968.1, from coordinate 44,914,757 downwards.
TTTTATAGATTATGCCGTTTTGCTCATTTTCGCTAAAAATCGCTTAGAAAAGATCGTTCTCCTAACTTCAAACATTCATATTCTACCATCAAACATCAAAATACATGTCTATCATTCATGGGTAAATTTTTAAACATAAACCCTAACTCGAAATAATAGTAGAAATAGGTAAACCGAGCTACGAGGATTTCAAAAATGTAAAGAACATTAAAAACGGGGCTTGAAATCACTTACTATGAAGCTTGAGAGTTGAAGAAACCCTAGCTATGGAGGAGAGCAAATTTTGGCAGCAACTAGTGATGAAGATGACCAAATTTTGTGTTATTTTTCCCATTTTATTTCATTTAATATACAAATGACCAAAATGCCCTTACTACTAAACTTTCTAAAAATTCCCTCCATGTCCAACTTTTGTCCATAACTTAGGAATTGGTCAAATTGCTATTTAAGACCTCCTAATTAATATTCCAAAGCAATTTCATACTAAAAACTTCTAGAACACAAGTTTTGCAATTTATTCGGTTTAGTCCCTAATCTCAACTTAAGCGCTTAATGCATAGAATTTCATTACGGAATTTTCACGAAATCATGAAATCATATCATAAACCTCAAAATAAATATAAAATAATTATTTCTATCTCAGATTTGTGGTCACGAAACCACTATTCTGATTAGGCCCTAATTCGGGTTGTCACAGATAAAGCATCAGCTACCACATTGTCTTTACCTTTCTTGTACTTAATTACATAGGGAAATGATTCAAGATACTCGACCCACTTAGCGTGTCTCTTGTTAAACTTGTTTTGGCCTTTTATATGTTTTAGGGCTTCGTGGTCAGAATGGATCACAAACTCTTTTGGCCACAAATAGTGTTGCTACGTTTCAAGAGCCTGTACTAGTGCGTACATTTCTTTATCATAGACCAGATAATTGAGTGGGGCTCCGCTAAGCTTCTCACTAAAATAGGCAATGGGCCATCTGTCTTGGGTTAAAATAGCTCCAATTCCCACACCAGATGCATCACACTCAAGTTCGAAGGTCTTCGAAAAATCTGGTAAAGTAAGTAAAGGTGCGTTAGTAAGACAAATTTTAATCTCAATAAAAGACCTTTCTTGCTCATCTCCCTAATGGAATGCGGAGTTCTTTTTTATCACACTTGTTAATGGTGCGGCCAATGTGCTAAAGTTGGGCAAAAACGTCGATAAAAGCTTGCCAATCCATGGAAGCTTCGAACTTGGCTAATGGATGTAGGCCTCTGCCACTCTTGAATTGCCTTTATTTTCTCTTGGTCGACTTCCAAACCTTGCGCACTAACCACAAAACCAAGAAAAATAAGTTTATCAGAACAGAAAGTACATTTCTTAAGATTAGCAAAGATTGTTTCCTTACGTAATGTTTCAAGAACAGACTTGAGATGTATCACATGATCTTCCAAATTCTTACTATATATGAGGATATTGATATGAACCTGCCCCATGAACTACTTTGGTCAAGCTTACCAAGCCGAGCATTACACTGTTAGCAAGCTGATCCTAGCTCGTTTCTAGCTCCACGAGCTCTGTCCAGCTCAATTCAACTTGTTACCAGTTTAATTTTGGTTTGACGCAAGCTCATTGAGCTTGATTCGAAATTATTTAATTTCATGCATTCTAATTTGCTAAAATAACTAAGTTAGTTTATTTAGTTAGCTTAAAATAATTATCTCATTTTAATCTGTCAAATCAGTACATAAATTAAATAAAGTTTTAATGTGTCTTAGTTTAGGACATGAATTTAATATGTCAAGTTTAGGACAAATTAATTAGTTGCTGCTATTTATTTGTCTAAGCCGAATTTAATGGTTGTCCTAGCATTAAACGTGAGTCATAAATATGTCCTTGTCTAGACATGTTATTAATGTGCCGAATTTAATGTGTTTAACATGAATTAATTTGCTTCATAAAATTGGTTTTAGGCACATGAATGAATAAGCATTAAAGAAGCCGAATTCAATGAGTGTTGGAGATTGGGACGGATTTAATGAGCTGCTGGTTTAATGTCTTGACCGAATTTAATTCATGTTGCTACTTTGTCTAGCTGAATTTATGGTGCATGATTGCTGACCGAATTAATGAGATGTTGGGGCAAGCATGGAACAAATTTAAGGAGCTTTTTAGCATGTTCATGGCAAGAAAAGAATTTAATGAGTGTTGGAGCATGAACGACATTTAAGAGGATGTTGGTTGATATTTCCTAAGTGGCCATTCAGCCAAAGCATGCATGAAGCCTCCTTTTTTCAAGGCTGAACGTTCCACTCTCCAAGAAGCTTTTCAAAGCATACACACTTAGTTGTCTACTCTTATGCGGGTTTCACATTGTATGTCCATTGGAGTTTCTCCATTCATCCACCCATTGATGTTCATTCATTCACATCATTTTCCTTAACTATGAAGCTGCCCTTTTAAGAACCATTCAGTCGAATTTGGACTTATCCAATTAATGGTTTTTGTTCTAGATTATGCTAGGATATTCATGATCGAATTTTACTTAGTTCTTAAGCATTGTTCTATGTCCATTCGGCTACCTACCTTTATCTTATAAATAGTTGTTATTTTCATTTTGTAATGGTTGTTGAACTTTGACTATTGTTTCTTGTTAATGAAACTATTTAGTGAGATACTTTTCTCCCTGATTTCGTTGAAGACTTGTTGGCTTATCTAGGAAGCCTAGTGGCGTCAACCTATTTTTTTTCATCTATCCCGAACTTATCACTATCCATAGTGTGGCATTCGAAACTATACCAAGGTTCCTACTTTGCTAAGTAGTGGGTCGAGTTTACCTTCTTTCATCTGATCACCTTAAAAGCCTATAAGCAATTGGGTCAATACTCTCTAGTATTGGTTCGTGCTTGCTTTTGGGTTCCTTCTTTCCATTCTTTTATTTACTTTAAACCGAACCTTTAATATTCATATTTTAAACCTTATCTTTGAACCCCTTGTATAGCTTCCGCATTATTTACTTAAAACATCCTTTTGAATAAATCGAACGACACTTCTTCGTAGACGATCGGGCATCTCACATACGACTCGACTCAACCCCGAGGTGGATCGTATCAGATATCATCAAAGTAAACAACACAAAACTTACCAATGAAAGATCTCAACACATGGTTCATTAGTCTCATAAAAGTACTAGGAGCATTGGTTAAGCCAAACGGCATGACCAACCACTCATACAAACCATGTTTCGTCTTGAAGGCAGTTTTCCACTTGTCGCCTTCTCGCATACGAATCTAGTGGTATCCACTTTTTAAATCAATTTTGGAAAATAGTTTAGCTCCACTTAGTTCGTCTAAATGTCGTCTAGTCGAGAAATCAGATGTCGATATTTGATAGTGATTTTATTCATAGCACGACAATCGACACACATTTGCCAAGTACCATCCTTTTTTGGCACCAAGGGGACTGGCACAGCACAGGGGCTAAGACTTTCTCTAATATAGCCTTTTTCCATCAACTCATTGACTTGCCTTTGTAGTTCATTAGTTTCTTTGGGATTCATTCTATAGGCAAGACGATTTGGAATTACTGCTCCAGGCACAAAATTGATTTGGTGCTTGATTCCTCGAAGAGGTGGTAATCTACTCGGAGTCTCTTCTGGGAAAACATCTTGGAAATCCTGCAAAAGGCTCAAAATAGTAGAAGGTAATTCCTCAGATAGTTCGTTAGTGCTAAAAAGATTTTCCTCGTATAGGAGTACAAGAATGGTTTGTTTTGACAAAAATACTTTCCAGACTTCTCTTTTTTTTTGTAAACAAACTTTTTTTTCTATTTTCTTTTTCTTGCTCTTCTTTTTCTTTTCTCACTTTTTCTTTTTTTTCTTTCGCTATTTTTGCATTCTTTTTCTCATTTTTCTTTTCTTTTTCTTTTTTGTTTTCTTTCTTTTTCACATCCATTCTTTTCTTTTTCTCTTAATTGATTTACAACAGACTTCATTCTCATTTGATCCTCGAAAACTTGCTTTGGCATCAACGAAACCAAAGTGATATTCTTTCCTTGATACTTGAATGTATACCGGTTGGTATACCCGTCATGGGTGACTCTTCGATCGTATTGCCACGGCCCCCCAAGCAACAGATGTCCCGCGTGCATGGGAACAACATCACAAAGTACCTCGTCCTCATATTACCGTTTGAAAATGATACAAGCACTTGTTTGGTTACCTTGATTTCACCACCATCATTGAGCCATTGGAGTTTATAAGGGCTTGGATGTTTGATGGTTGTCAAGCCTAGCCTTTGATACGACCATACCTCCCGAGTTGTCAGCTGCCAATGAAGAACCTCTGGAGTTGCCCGTAGGACCGATCACCCGAGCTCGAGCAAAGAGATTCAAAGACGCAACAACAGCCTTAGTTGATAGAGTTTGGGGTGAAACCATTGCTGGACTTCTTGAAAGCTCTTGGACCAGTAAGCCAATCAAACCATGCATACTCCTTCAAGCTCAAATCAGCTCATCTTCAACTTAACTTAGCTCAACGAGCTCGTTTCAGCTCATTTCATTATTGCGTTTAATATTTGGAATAAATCATTTAAGTTCTTTGTTAGTTTTATTAGTTATTTAGTTTTAATAATTAATTTGTCATAATCTGGACATGTTTTAATTATGTTCTATATTAAGTACTTAATTAATTAGGACCAATTAAATATGTCTTAACTATTACAAAGATTAATTATGTCCAAACCTAATTTATGGTGCAAGATTTATTTGTTTATGTTGCCGAATTTAATGTGTCTAAAAGGGATTTAATTTGCTTTGAATTAATTGTTGTAGGTACATTACCCTTGGACTGGCATAGGTGCATGGATGATTTAAAGTTGGTGTGCTGATCTTTGGTGTCTCCTAAGTGACCATTCGGCCAAACCTTACAACTCTTCAAGAAGACCGATTGGGTGCCCAAGACAAATTAAAAGTCATTCACACCCACCCGATTATTCCTTTCACACCAAGGGTTGTTCTGTTTTGTTTGTTCACACATGTGTGGCTGTTCAAATCGGTTTGTTCACATTCTAAGACTATTGAAGTGCTCTAGACGACTCCTTAATCACATGAACATTGGTGACCCAAGCAAAGAGCATTAATTCAAATTCAAGCATTTGGCCAAACCTATTGATTGCATTTCAGCTTCCCAAACAACCCATTCAATTTTCCTATTGAATCAAGGAATCTAGAAGCTGACCCTTGCCGTTTTCCATGCACAAGAAACTTCAAGGAAGCTTCATCAAAAATTCTGGAATTTTTCAGCGACCATTTAGCTACCTCAAGAGTCTATTCAACTATCCCTTGTATTCACTATAAATTGTGGCTTGTGTTACTTTGTAAAGGACTTTTGGCAAAATTGATAATCGAACTTTTGTTCTTGTGAGAGTTTTCTTCTCTAAGTCTCGTTTAAGATTTTTGTTGGCTTATCTATCTAGTAGTGGCGTCAACCTATTTCTTTTACGAAACCGAACTTATCACTAGTTTTAGTGTGGCATTCAAACCCTTTATACTGAGGTTCCTATCTGTCTAGATAGTGGGTCGAGGTCCATTTCGTTTCAACCATCCTTTTCTTAAGAACTCATAAGTCTCAAGTCGATATTTGCTAATATCAGTTCAACTTGTTCTTGGTACCAACCTTACCTTATCTCGTTCGTTTCCCAAATATTCCAAATTCAACCAACTTTCGTTTCTCTTCTGAACCATAAACCATCTACCAACTATCCAACTTCCTTCTTTCTTAAACCTAAACTAATCATCCGTATCGAACCTAAACTTTGACATTCAAGTCTCTTTCAAACCTGAAATCACTTCTCCATTCCCACTCCCATCGATACCTTCTCGTTGACGATCGGGCAACCTACATACGACTCAACTCAAGTCGAGGTGAGCTCGTATCAACCTTTCCACCGTCAAAGTACTTGCCATATTGGTACAACTGCCGTCGTCGATAATCATGCTACAAACTTTCCCCTGTTCTTGACATCAGGAATGGAAGATGTTCTCCCGTTGTTGTTCATTTTCAGGACATTGAATACTAAGACTTCTTTTGATGACAAAAAGCTTTTTTTCATGTTCCATGTTGATTTCGCAGGAATAATTAAATCCTCACCACAAACCTCACTATTTCACTCGAAAAAGAAATAATAGTTGTGCACTCCACTCATGTTTTCACTCGTTTAGGTTTTTTTGACACTCGATTGTACTCACTCTCTAGCCTTTTACCACTCAAACTTACTCTTGTAACCTCGTACTTTGTTTCTCTTGACTCGTCTTGGTACTTTGGGGTCAGCTTCAAGATGGTTACAAGGGTAAAATGTATTGGTGTATGGGTAGCCTAAAAGAAAATTTTTCTTCAGTGTAGTGTGGCATTTTGGAAAAGAAGGGGGTACAAAGTTAATGAAATGAACACTTGAAGATTGGAACAAAGGCATAAATAGTAGAGAAGAATTTTAAACACTTCAACTTTTTTTTTAATTTCGTATTTCCTTTTTTGATAATTTCGTATTTCTCTTTTTTTTTTAAACTTTAAAATACTGCTATTACAATACGAAGAAGAAAATAAAACTTGAATTTTTTTAATTCAAATTTTTTTCACAACAAACACCTATTTTGATCTTGATATGAACATCGACGATTCTCATTTTACAAGCTCTGATACCAAATGCTGTGATTCAGCTCGGGTGATTGAGTCGAATTCACGTAGTTGCCCAATCGTAGATGAGAAGAGTCGTTTGTGCCTTGGTCTTAGAAGTATAAGTTAGATGGATAGGTTTGATTAAAGTGGGAGGGGTGCAAAGTAGTGAAAAGAGTAATGATAGGTTTGGCTATGGAAAGCAAAGATGGATGTTGACTAGAGGGTTCGGTTTGGAAACAATAAGAATGAAATAATGTAAGGTGGGGATGGATTAGCAAACTTAACATCAAGAATGATTCAACATTAAAAAGTGTCACCCCGATCCCTATATTGTTAAGGTGGATAAATGGAATTAGAAGGATAGGTGAACGCCACACCAAGAATGGTGATAAGTTCAAACAAGGTCGATAGACGCCACTAGCACACTTGATAAGTCTTTCGAAACTTGTACGAGATATGAGAGGAAGCAACCTCACAGAAAAAGAGTTTCATTAACAAATTGGCAAAAGTCCTTTTACAAAGAAATGAGTAAACTATTTATAGACTAACATGTAGTAGCCGAATGGACTAATTGACTAACTTAGAGGTTAAGAAAATTTGGCTAAGAAGCAACTAGAATAATCTAGAGCAAGTTATTTAATTTTGCTAAGGCTAGATTCTGCTGATGGGAACTCCATTAGACAGCTTCATGATGTGATCCGTCCTGGAAAGTTGAGTCGAATTCACGTAGTTGCCCGATTGTAGACGAGAGAATTGTTCGTGCCTCGAATTTTAGTAATAGAAGTAAAAGAATAGGTTAGGATAAGCGAAAGGTTTCAAGAAGTGTAGAATTAGCAATAGGTTCGGTTAAGGGTAGCAAAGATGGATGATGGATAAATGGCTCGGTTTGGTTAACAAAAAGAAATTTGAAAGATGGGGATGGAAGTCAAACTTAACGTCAGGAATGATTCAACACTAAAAAGTGTCACCCCGGTTCCTATATTGTTAAGGTGAAAAGGATGGATAGAAGGATAGGTGAACGCCACACCAAGATTGGTGATAAGTTCAAACAAGATCGGTAGACGCCACTAGCACAAACTAGAGAAGTCTTCGAAACTTGTACAAGATATGAGAGGAAGCAACCTCACAAGAACAATGTTCATTCAATAATTTGGCAAAAGGTCCTTTTACAAAGAAACGAGTAAACTATTTATAGACTAACATGTAGTAGCCGAATGGACTAATTGGCTAAGAATCAACTAGAATAATCTAGAAGAAGTTATTTAATTTGCTAAGGCTAGATTCGGCTAATGAAAAACTCCATTGGACAGCTTCATGTGTAAGCAAAACAACTAGGATGAATGTAGAGACTTGGAAGCTTATTAGTTTGTCTAGATTTGGCCTTGGGATGAAAGGAGCATTAAGAAGTGTCTCTTGGCTGAATAGACACCTAGGGAAGTCAATTGAGCAGCAAACAATTCATGTATTTCACCCACATACATTCGGTCATGTGTGGAACTTGGAAGGGAGCTTGAATCTGGCCGTACATGAACTTGCAATAAATACCCTTCATACATGCATGTGTGTCATCCAAAGGGAATGTATTCTTCATAATCCAATGCATGTAATTAAATCTTCCATGTACATGAACAAAATTCCTCCAAGCATTGAACCAGGCCGTGCATGTATCTTCTCATCCATTGAATTAAACCCGTGCATGCACCTAGCCTTAAATGCACTTCCAATATTCGGCTGAACCTACAAGAGATATGAACACATTTACTTATAATATTTAGACATAATTAAACAGCAACTAACAACTTAAATAACAACTAACTAATTTTAGACACCATAAATTAAAAATTAACTAGCATATTAAATTCAGCTAGCTCAAATAAATCAAAATCACTTAGTGAGCTAAGTTGAGCTAGGGGTTTCGGCATGAGCTGTAGAAAACTTGATTAAAAACTAAATTAGAACTTAGTTTATTGGAATGAATAAGAAATGAGCTAAAACAAGCTAAGATCAAGCTCAAACGAGCTGAAACGAGCTCAAGTGAGCTGATGGGAGCTGATTGGCGCATGGGGAGCTGAAAAGAAGCTGAGATCGGATTGCAAAATGGTGCATGGAGTCTTCAAGACATTGTCCTTAGCTCCTCCAACATCATGAACCTTGTTTTCATCCCAAATGCGCAACACTAATGCGGATAAAGCATCTTGAATTTGCTTAGTTCGAGCTCGAGTCATGGGGCCTTTTGGAAGCTCAATTAATTCTTGTTTCGCATTCGAGGATGCCCCGGGTGTGCTCACATCACTTCATGTGTAAGCAAAGCAGCTAGGATGAATGTGAAGTCTTGGAAGCTCAATAGCTTGTCTAGATTCAGCCATGGGATGAATGAAACATTCAAGAAGTGTCTCTTGGCTGAATAGACACCTAGGGAAGTCAATTGGGCAGCAAACAATTCATGTATTTCTCCCACATACATTCGGTCACGCATGGAACTTGGAAGGGAGCTTGAATCTGGCTGTACATGAACTTGCAATTAATACCCTTCATACATGCATGTGTGTCATCCAAAGGGAATGTATTCTTCATAATCCAATCCATGTAATTAATCTTCCATGTACATGAACATAATTCCTCCAAGCATTGAACCGAACCATGCATGAATCTTCTTATGCATTGAACTAGCCCGTACATGACCTAGCCTTTAATGCATCTCCACATTCGGCTGAACCTACAAAGACATGAACACATTTAATTATATCATTTAATCATAATTAAACAGCAACTAACTACCTAAATAACAACTAACTAATTTCTGACACATTAAATTAAAATTAACTAGCATATTAAATTTGACTAGCTCAAATAAACAAAAACAATTAATGAACTAATTTGAGCTAGGGAATTCGGCATGAGTTGTAGCAAATTAAGTTAAAAACAAAGTTAAAACTTAGTTTATTGAAATGGAAAAGAAACGAGCTGGAACGAAGCTAAATCAAGCTCAAACAAGCTGAAACAAGCTCAAATGGGCTTATTGGAGCTGAATTGAGCTGGGGGAGCTGGAGAGGAGCTGAAGTCAGTTTGCAAAAGAGTGCATTGAGTCTTCAAAGGGTTGTCCACAGCTTCTCCAACGTCAAGGGACTTTGTTTCATCCCAAATTCACATCAACAAAGCTGTTAAAGCTTTTTGAAATTGCTTGGTACGAGCTCGAGTCATGGGATCTTTTGGCAGCTCGATAGGATCTTAATTCGCACTTGAGGGTGCCTCGGGCGTGGTGCATACATCATGCCCGATCATAGACGAGAAGAGTCGTTCATTCCTTGGCCTCAAAAGTGAAAGTTAGATTGATAGGTTTGATTAAAGTGGATGGGCTTCAAAGTAGTGAAAAGAGTATTGATAGGTTCGGCTATGGGAAGCAAAGATGGATGTTGATTAGAGGGTTTCGTTTGGAAACAATAAGATGAAATAATGTAAGGTCAAACTTAACTTCAGGAATGATTCAACACTAAAAAGTTTCACCCCGGTTCCTATATTGTTAAGGTGGATAAATGGAATTAGAAGGATAGGTGAATGCCACACCAAGAATGGTGATAAGTTCAAACAAGGTCGATAGACGTGACTAGCACACTAGATAAGTCTTTCAAAACTTGTACGAGATATGAGAGGAAGCAACCTCATAGAAATAGAGTTTCATTAATAAATTGGCCAAAAGTCCTTTTACAAAGAAATGAGTAAACTATTTATAGACTAACATGTAGTAGCTGAATGGATTAATTGACTAACTTAAAGGCTAAGCAAATTCGGCTAAGAAGCAACTAGAATAATCTAGAACAAGTTATTTAATTTGCTAAGGCTAGATTCGGCTGATGGGAACTCCATTGGACAACTTCATGTGTAAGCAAAGCTTCTAGGATGAATGTGAAGTCTTGGAAGCTCAACAGCTTGTTTAGATTTGGCCATGGGATGAATGAAACATTCAAGAAGTGTCTCTTGGCCGAATAGACACCTAGGGAAGTCAATTGGGCAGCAAAAAATTCATGTATTTCTCCCACATACATTCAGTCATGCATGGAACATGGAAGGGAGCTTGAATCTGGCCGTACATGAACTTCCAATAAATACCCTTCATACATGCATGTGTGTCATCCAAAGTGATGCAAGCGTGCCCAGCGAACCCTGTCAGTCAAGTCTCCTTAGTCGAGTCTTGCATAGCTGGCAAGCTGATCCCAGTTCGTTTCTAGCTCCACGAGCTCCGACTAGTTCAAATTCAGCTCATTTGAGCTCGAGTCAGCTCAATACTTTAGTCTTTAATTATGCCTTATTTAATTAAATGCATCTTTAGTTAATGTCATGCATTATTGATCTACATATTTTAATTATGAGATGCATTATGTGTTCTGCATTTAATAAAGCCATGCATTATGTAACTCCCATGTTAGTTTAAGTCAGTTTCATTAAATTAAGTCTTGCATTAAGTAACTCATTTGTTCATTTAGTTTGCATTTTAAAACCATGCATTTAAGCATCTTAGTTTAATAAATGAGTTACTGGGCATTTATTCAACTCATCTTAGTTTAATTAATAAGTGTTTTTGTTGAACTTTATTTAATAACTGTTGCTCTTAATTAATCTAGTTCCTAGGATTATTTATTGATGCATGAGTTAAAGTTCATTTAATAATGCTTCTCTTAATTAAACTAGTTGCTGGAATAAATGATGCATAAGTGTTAGTTCATTTATTTATGTTAGTTGTTAATTTGTTTTAACCTTAATAATTGAATAAATGTGTCGGTTACATGTGTTAATTGCAGGTGACTTTTTCAGCTCATATCCATTACATTTAAAGGCTGTTATCCATTCAATAAAGTGACTTTTCAAGAGATTTCAGTTACAAAGCAAGAGGGCTGTTATAAAGAAGGTTTATACATTATTTAAAGGAGGTTTAAGGAGCATTTTATCATCCAAATTAATTTTGGCAGAAACCTTTCCACTACCAACTGTTTTTGCCTTTTCAAAGGTTATTTCAAGCATTCAAACATCATTAAGAAGCTGATTAAGAAGATGGTGTCCATTCGGCTGACCTAGGGCTAACTCAAGAGTAATTTTTCAAGCACTTAAAGTCATTCATTTAGCTGAATTAAAGTGAATTCAAGGATAGAGTTATTTGGCTCAAGAATGTGACAAGACTTGAGTTAAATTTTAGCTTTTAATTGGCACATTAAGTTGAATGTTTGTGACCATTCAGCTAGCCTATTTTAGCACTATAAATAGGTGAAATCAGTCTTTGTAAAGAGATCTTTTTGCTTAGTTTAAAACATTGTTGAACTTATATGAAATTTGGGAGATTTCTTTCTTTCATATTTCGTTGAAGAACTCGTTGCCTTATCTAGGTCACTAGTGGCATCAACCTGCCTTCTTCTTTATCCTGAACTTATCACTATCAAATAGTGTGGCATTCACCCTTATACCAAGGTTCCTACTTTGCTAAGTAGCGGGTCGAGGTTCTCCTATTCTCCATCTGACCACCTTGAAAACTTATAAGCATTTGGGTCAATATTTTCTAATATTGGTTCGTGTTTGTTTTTTAGATCATTTTCATTCCTCTCTATTCCATCCTCTCATTTCATCATAATCGAACCATCAATTCACTTCACATCTGTTGTTTGTTATCCAATTACTATATTTATTTACATCTTTTATTATTTTTCTATAATTGAACCTACATAAACTTTATATCCATAGACCCATCTTTGAACCCTTTTTACATAGCTTCCGCCATTATTCACTTAAAACATCCTTTGAACAAACTGAATGATACTTCTTCGTAGACGATTGGGCAAACTCGCATACGACTCGACTCACCCTGAGGTGAATCGTATCACAAAGGGAATGCATTCTTCATAATCCAATGCATGTAATTAATCTTCCATGTACATGTACTTAATTCCTCCAAGCATTGAACCGACCAATCCCGAACCTGAACTTATCACTATCCGTAGTGTGGCGTTCAAACATACCGAGGTTCCTATCTTGTTAGATAGTGGGTCGAGGTTTCCTTTAACGATTCATAAACTGAACTAAAAAGGTTTAAAAACAATGGGTCGATACCATTTCGGTATTGGTTCTTGGAAGCACCTTTATTAGTTCAAACTCGTTTCTTCTTTATCAAATTGAGCCTAAACTGACCAATTCATTCATATCCCTTCGATCATACCATTTCGTTCTTACCATTCCGTTCGTACCCCTCTTTCTACTTTGACCATTCTTTCAACTCAACTAATCCTAATGTAACTTCTCGTAGACGATCGGGCAATTGACATACGACTCAACTCATTCCGAGGCAGATTGTATCTGATACGAGCACACCCCGTGAACTTTATCGGACAAGTCCATCAAGCCGAGCATTGACATGTTGGCAAGCTGATCCCAGCTCGTTTCCAGCTCTACGAGCTCCGTCCAGCTCAAATCCAGCTTATTCAAGCTCAATCCAACTTGCCTAAGCTAAACCGAGCTCACTCCTAACTCATATTCAGCTTACGAGCTAAACCTTAGCTCAACTACAACTTAGGAGTTTAATCTCAGGTCAACTTTAGCTTAAGGGCTAAAGCTTAGCTCATTTTAGCTCAAACCCAGTTTTAGACTTTAATGCATTAAATAAAATCTGAACATGATTATTTAAGCATCAAATTTGACTTATAATAATATTTGTTTTAATATGTCATAGTTATTACATATTTTAATTATGTTCACATTTTAGCCGATTTAATGCCTGACATAAATGTGTTCACATTGTGCTGAATTTATGTGTGTTCACATGATGTCTTATGAATTGTTTTATTTCTTGTAGGTGCAATGCTCATGGATGACGCAATGAATGCTTGAAGAAACATCTCTTTTGGACATCCCACATGCATGAATGAACAACATTTAATTAGGTGCATGCATGACCAGATTCAAGGTGTTTACAAGTTCATGTATTTATCAAATACATGAATGCACAAAATACATGAATGTTTGGGTTCAAATACACATTCAGTTACATGAATGATGAAGATTCAAGCATGAATGTATCTAGAAGATCCAATTCCTTTGGACGGTACACATTCATGCATGGAAGGAAATTAATGCAAGTTCATGTAGGACTTGGTGCAATGTATGGAGAGGTGCATGTAGAATTGGGGTTCAATGGACGGCATTTAAGGAAGTACATGTATTGGAGACGTTCATGCAAGTAGGGGATATTTAATGTTCATGTTTTTGAAGGTTCATGGACCGAATTTATGGAGGAACATACATTGGGACGTTTCATGCATGATCCATGCATTTTCAAGCTAACTATTCAAGTATTCAAGGTGTATTAAAGCTTCATTCGGCCAAGGGGGATGATGGAACATTAAAGGGCTGCACATTCATGGATATTCATGATTTTTCTTCTAGAATTATCTAGGTGTTTATGGCCAAATTTGTAATATCCTGAATTAGGGCTTAATCGGAATAGTGGTTTTGTGACCACAAATCTGAGATAGAAATAATTATTTTATAATTATTTTGATGATTATGATATGATTGCATGATTATGTGAAAATTTCGTGATGAAATTCTATGCCTAAAGTGTTTAAATTGAAAGTAGGGACTAAATCGAATAAGTTGCAAAATTTGCATTCTAGAAGTTTTTAGTATGAAATTGCATTGAAATATTAATTAGGAGGTCTTAAATAGCAATTTGACCAATTTTAAGTTCATGGACAAAATTAGGACATGGAAGGAATTTTTGGAAAGTTTAGTAGTAAGGGCATTTTGGTCATTTAGTTATTAAAATGAATTAAAAATAAAATTAAAAGCCAATTTTTGTCCATCTTCTTCATTAGGACGAAATTTCAAGGGTTCTCCATAGCTAGGGTTTGTTTCAAGCTTCCAAGCTCCATAGTAAGTGATTCTAAGCCCCGTTTTTAATGTTCTTTACATTTTTGGAATCCCGGTAGCTCGATTAAGCTTATGCTAGCAATAATTCAACCTAGGGTTTATATTTGGAAAAATACCCATATGTGAAATTTGTGTATTTTGATGTTTTATGATAGAATATGAGGTTTTAAATTATGTTAGACAACTTGTGCTACTCAGTTTTGAGTGAAAACGAGTAAAAAGGGCTTAATCGGTAAAAATACCTAATAGTCATAAGTACATGTTAGAGTGTGAATTTGATATTGTCATAGAAGGGAAAAATGATCAGCATGTTATAAAACATAAGAATAAGGTATAAAGTTTAATTCCCGAGCCTAGGGGCAAAAGTGTAATTATGCAAAAGTTTAGGGGCAAAAATGTAATTTTGCCAAAGTTTGTATTAAATGCTGTTTTGATGAATGTATGTATTAAATAAGATTAATTTGGTATTATAGATCAAGAGAAACGGGAATCAAGTCGCGATCAAGGAAAAGAAAAGATTGTGGACTAAATTGCAAAATCTTTATATTTTGGTACCAAGGTAAGTTCACGTGTAAATAATGTAGCATAATTGTTATTTTTAGGTTATTGATGTTAATTATATGATATGCTGATTTTTTTTATCGTGAAATATTATGTTTTGTGGTTAATGTTGAGTAATATGTAAATTATGTTTACTACTTGATAAATATGAACTGTTATCGAGTATCGGTTCCAATATTCCGTGGAAGATGGCAAATGTCAAATAGAGGGAAAAAGCCCGTTTGAACCTTAGGAATAGATTAGGATACAAGTGACATGTCACTAGGATGGTTGAGCATCCGAACTCGTTGAGTTGAGTCCGAGTTCACTTATGGATGCGAATGTTCGAACTCGTTGAGTTGAGTCCGAGTTTGTGAGATATAACTAGGCATTTGAAATCGTTGAGTTGAGTCCGAGTTCACTTATGGATGCGAACGCCCGAGCTCGTTGAGTTGAGTCTGAGTTCACTTATGGGCGGGTTACATGATTGCTTGATTACATATGTAGCACTTATGTGCAAATTATCCGTGTATCCGAGAGTTATATTCGATGTGTTCAACGGGTGAAAATTTCTATGAAATGGAAGAACACTTAAGATGCAAGTGACGTTTTGGTAAGTGTTGTGAAATGGGCACTTTGACAGGTATGTACTTAACCCTCGGGTTGAAAATAGATACAACAACGATAAAGTGGTAAGATGATGAATGATGTTTAGAAATGTGATATATGTTTTGGTGATGCCATGCTAAGGTTGTTTGGTATAATTGTATTGTTATGTTACTTGTTATTTGCATATAAACTTACTAAGCATTTATGCTTACTCCTCCTTTTCATTCATTGTAGTTTTGAACAAGTCAGCTCGGGAATCGGGACAGTCGAAGTTTCGATCACACTATCAGAAGGATTTCTATTGGTAAATGGCTTGTAAAACTTAAGTATGGCATGTATAGCAATATACCTATTTTGTGTAAATAATTTTATGATATGGCCATGTTTGGTTGAGAAAATGTTTGATATTGATAAGTCATGGTGATGGCTAATTAGATCATGTTTGATATCATGGAAGTTTAATAGGTTATCTAGTTCATAAAAAAAAATTTCATGGAAAGATGAAACTTGCCTTAAAATGAATATTGCTGCAAAGAATGACATGAATTTGAAAAATCACTAAAAATAGTATAAGTGGAACTAAATGATGAATAAGTTATGAAATTGAAGCTTAATGAGCCTATTTTCATGTGGATTGAACAAAATAGGCATATAAATTATATTTTATGAGATATTTAAACTTTTGTGAAATAGGGCCAGAATGATTTCTGGATCCCCTATTCTGACTTTAAAAATTCATAATAAATTTTAAAAAAAATATTTCTTTACATGTATAGATTCCTTATTGAGTCTAGTTTTAATAGAAACAAACCTAATAGTCATTGAAATTTTGTATAGAGAGATATCTGATTCGTAATACACAAAGGTCAGAGCAGTTGAACCCTGAAATAGGGGAGACTTTAACTAATAAAATTTACTAATTGGCCCAACCAAAAATTCTAAAAAAAAAATTAGTAAATAGATATATGAGTCTAGATTTAGGAAAAATTTACTGATCTTGATTTTGAGTTTCTAACTCGAGATATGATTTTTCTTTTAACTATGATGAGATAGCTAGAAAAGTTGTGGATCAGAGAAACAAATGATTCAAGTACTTAAATTGATAAATTATGTTCGGTAACACCTCAAGCTCGATTCCGGCGTCGGTCTCGGGCATGGGGGCATTACATTTGGTGGTATCAGAGCAGGTTTAGTTAGTTCTCGGACTACGTGTTGTAGTACGAATTTTTGCTATACATGCCATATGTATAAATTGTGATAGTGTGACGACTTCTGACCTTTTTTTTAAATGATTTTTATATAGTAAATGGATCCCGATCTAGCTGTGGCAGATGAAGTAGAGAGTAATGCGCCACTCCACTGAAGGGGGCGCACGATCGAAAACCCACCTCCATCTTTGTTGGTCGGGAGGAGGAGAAAGGGATCGGGAAGCCTTTCTCCAAATGATGAGTGCATGGTACATCGAGTGCGTTAAAGACGAACCCAAATGTACGACCTCCCCACCTCTTCCAATTCCTCAACCTATGCCTCCGATGCCTTAAGGAATGGATATAATAAAATTTCACATAAACCACGTTGATAGAATTAAGTAAACAGGGGTGAAGAATTTAGAGCAAATATTGATGATGATGTAGAGAAAGCAGAGAGTTCGGCTTGAAAATTCTATCCGGTATTTGATGAATTATCTTGTACACTGAAGAATGTTTGAAATTTGCTACATCTTTGTTGAGAGATTCAGCCTATAATTGGTGGAAGACTTTAATTTTGGTGGTAATGCTGAAAGAGAGAGGGTAACACTGGGAATTCTTTCAAGAAGAGTTTGGAAGAAATATATTAGTGAAAGATTTATTGATCGAAATGTAAAGAGTTTCTTGAGTGAAGCAAGGTAATATGATGATCTCGAGAATATGAAAGAGAGTTTGTTCGATTGAGTAAGTATGCCCGGGAATATGTTTCTACAGAAGCCAAGATGTGCCGACGATTTGAAAACGGGCTCAACGAAGACATTAAGGTATTTGTCGGGATCCTTGAATTGAAAGAAATGGTAGTACTGGTTGATCGAGCTTGCAAGGCTGAAGAACTACTTAAAGAGAAGAGAAAGGTAGAGGCTAAGACACGAAATTGGAAAAAAAGGCCAATGAGTAAGGCACCTTCACAGCAATCTAAAAAGTCAAGAAATATGAATCCTCGTTCCCAAGTTTCAGCTGGGCAATCATATGGAAATTTTAAGAAGCAGAATGTGGGTCCTAAATCTCGGAATACTTCTACAGCCCGGTGTAGGGAACTCGAGATTTGTTAAACCCGAAAGCAATGCGGTGTGGTAGAAATCATTTTGGTCCGTGAGTGCAGAGCGAATGAATGTTTTTGATGTGGTTCTCCGGATCATTTTATTAGAGACCGCTTGAGAGAGAGCCGAGAAAGAAAAATTTGAGAATGTAAAAGCTAGTGGTGCAAACTTGAGGGGAAGGTATCCGAGAAAAGTGGAAGTGAAACAAGCGAGAAGAATGTAGTCGTAAATGCAAAGAATTAGATCTCAAGGCGAGCTCGGCTACAACTTATGCTATTAAAGCGCGTGAAGATGCTTCCTCACCCGATGTGATTACTGGTACACATTTCTCTTTATGATATTAATGTTATTGCTTTGATTGATCCTGGTTCTACTCATTCATATGTATGCATGAAGTGGTGTCTAGTATGAATATACCGTTGAGAACACGTAATTTATGGTTAGAGTGTTGAATCAGTTAGGCAAATGTGTGATAGTTGATAAAGTATGCAAGAAATGTCCTTTAATGATTCGGGGTCATTACTTTCCGGCTGACTTGATGTTGTTGCCATTTGATGAATTTGATGTTATTTTGGGTATGGATTGGCTGACATTGCATGATGCTATAGTAAATTGCAAAGAAAAGGTTATAGAATTAAATTGTGAAAACGGTGAAACTCTACAGGTTGAATCAGATAAATCAGAGGTATTGTCTAGTGTGATTTCTTCGATGTCGGCTCAGAGATATTTGAGAAAGGGTTATGAAGCTTATTTGGCGTATGTAATTAATACAAAAGAAGTTGAAAAGAAAGTTGAATCAGTGTCGGTTGTGTGTGAATTTGTGGATGTATTTCCAGAAGAATTGTCGGGTTTGCCTCCAGTCAGGGAAGTAGAATTTGGTATTGATTTGATACCAGAAACAGCTCCGATCTTGATTGCTCCATATAGAATGGCACCAACAGAGTTGAAAGAATTAAAGTCACAGTTGCAAGAGTTGACTGATAAAGGCTTTGTAAGACCGAGTTTTTCACCTTGGGGTGCTCCTGTGTTATTTGTGAAAAAGAAGGATGGTTCTATGAGATTATATGTTGATTATCGGCAGTTAAACAAGGTGACAATAAAAAACAAGTATCCATTGCCGAGAATTGATGATTTGTTTGATCAGTTAAAAGGAGTGACATGGTTTTCAAAGATTGACTTGAGATTTGGGTATTATCAGCTGCGAGTAAAAGAGTCAGATGTGCCTAAAATTGCTTTTAGAACAAGGTACGGTCATTATGAATTTTTAGTTATGCCATTCGGGTTGACAAATGCTCCTGCTGTGTTTATGGATTTAATGAATCACATATTTTGGCCATACTTGGACAAATTTGTTGTGGTGTTTATAGATGATATTTTAATTTATTCAAAAGATGAGACAGAGCATGCTGAGCATTTGAGGATAGTTTTGCAAACTTTGAGAGATAAACAGTTGTATGCTAAGTTTAGTAAAAGTGAATTTTGGCTCCGGGAAGTTGGATTTTTGGGTCATATTGTTTCAGGTGATGGTATACGGGTTGATCCTAGTAAAACTTCAGCCATTATTGATTGGAAACCACCAAAAAACGTAACTAAAGTTAGAAGTTTCTTGGGGCTAGCTGGGTATTATCGGCAGTTTGTAAACGAATTTTCTATAATTGCTACTCCTATGACTAGACTACTCCGAAAGGATGTTAAATTTGAATGGACCGAAGAATGTCAACAAAGTTTCAAAGAATTGAAAAAGTTATTAACTGAAGCACCAGTGTTAGTACAACCCGAATCAGGTAAAGAATTTGTGGTGTATAGTGATGCTTCTCTAAATGGCTTAGGGTGTGTACTTATGCAAGAAGGAAAAGTGGTGGCTTATGCTTCGACGCAGTTAAAACCTCATGAGAGGAATTACCCTACTCACGATTTGGAATTGGCTGCGGTGGTGTTTGCTTTGAAGATTTGGCGACATTATTTGTATGGTGAAAAGTGTCAGGTATATACCGACCACAAAAGTCTTAAGTACTTGATGTCACAAAAAGACTTGAATTTGAGACAACGAAGGTGGTTGGAGTTATTGAAAGATTACGAGCTTGTTATTGATTATCATCTGGGAAAGGCGAATGTGGTTGCCGATGCTTTAAGCAGAAAGTTGTTGTTTGCTTTGAGAGTTATGAACACTCAGTTGAAAATGTTAGATGATAGTTCGATCTAGCAGAGATAAGAGCTAGACCGATGTTTTTACAAGAGATTTCTGAAGCTCAGAAAAATGATCAAGATTTGCTAGCCAAGAGAAGGCGATTAGTGAAGTCGTCACGGATCGATTTGAGAATCGGTTCGATGGTAGCTTGATGTTTAAAAATCAGATTTGTGTACCAAAAATGATGAGTTGATTCAAAAGATTTTGCATGAAGCACATAATGGCTGTTTGGCGGTTCATCCGAGCAGTACGAAAATGTATAATGACTTGAAGAAAATGTATTGGTGGAGTGGAATGAAAAGAGATATTTCCGAGTTTGTATCAAAATGCTTAATTTGTCAACAGGTGAAAGCCGAACACCAAGTACCTTCGGGATTACTTCAGCCTATCATGGTTCCTGAATGGAAATGGGATCGAATTACCATGGATTTTATATCAGGGTTGCCGTTAACTCCTAAAAGAAAGATGCCATCCGGGTAATAGTTGATGATCGACTAAATCGGCTCATTTTATTCCAGTGCGCATACATGATTATTCTCTTAATAAGTTGGCTGAATTGTATATCTGTGAGATTGTTAGACTTCATGGAATACCTTTGTCAATCATTTCGGATAGAGATTCGAGATTTACTTCACGGTTTTGGCAAAAGTTGCAAGAGGCATTAGGTACAAAGTTAAATTTCAAGATCGCCTTTCATCCACAAACCGATGGGCAATCGAGAGAGTAATTGATTCTTGAAGATATGCTCGGATGTTGCGTATTAGAATTTCAAGGTAGTTGGGAAAGGTACTTACCGTTGGTAAAATTTGCTTATAATAATAGTTATCAGACGAGTTTGAAAATGGCACCTTATGAAGCATTATATGGTCGTAAGTATCGAACGCCTTTGTATTGGACTGAACTCAAGGAAAATCAGATTTATGGAGTTGATCTAATAAAAGAAACCGAAGAAAAGGTGAAAGTGATTCAGATTGTTTGAAAGTCGCAGATAGATAGAGAAATCTTATGCGGATTTGAAACGAAAAGAAATCGAGTTTCAAGTTGGTGATAAGGTATTTTGAAAGTGTCTCCATGGAAGAAAGTCCTTAGATTTGGACGGAAGGGCAAGTTAAGTCCGCGTTTTATTGGGCCGTATGAAATAATTGAAAAAGTTAGACCGGTAGCATATCGGCTAGCATTACCACCTGAATTAGAGAGGATTCATGATGTGTTCCACGTATCTATGCTACGTCGGTATCGTTCGGATCCTTCACATATAATTTCACCGACAGAAATTGAACTATGGCCAGATATGAATTACGAAGAAGAACCGATTAAGATCTTAGCTCGAGAGGTCAAGAAACTAAGAAATAAAAGTGTCGCTCTCGTGAAAGTATTGTGGCAAAAGCATGGGGTAGAAGAGACTACATGGGAACCTGAAGAAACTATGAGAAACCAATACCCACACCTGTTTATCGGTAAGATTTTCGAGGACGAAAATCCTTAAAAGAGGGGGAGAGTTGTAATATCCTGAATTAGGGCTTAATCAAAATAGTGGTTTCATGACCACAAATCTGAGATAGAAATAATTATTTTATAATTATTTTGAT
Organism: Gossypium anomalum; assembly: GCA_025698475.1. Lineage (NCBI taxonomy): Eukaryota > Viridiplantae > Streptophyta > Magnoliopsida > Malvales > Malvaceae > Gossypium > Gossypium anomalum. The sequence continues at coordinate 44,892,982 of CM046968.1, read as the reverse complement.
GATTATGATATGATTGCATGATTGTGTGAAAATTTCGTGATGAAATTCTATGCCTAAAGTGTTTAAATTGAAAGTAGGGACTAAATCGAATAAGTTGCAAAATTTGCATTCTAGAAGTTTTTAGTATGAAATTGCATTGAAATATTAATTAGGAGGTCTTAAATAGCAATTTGACCAATTTTAAGTTCATGGACAAAATTAGGACATGGAAGGAATTTTTGGAAAGTTTAGTAGTAAGGGCATTTTGGTCATTTAGTAATTAAAATGAATTAAAAACAAAATTAAAAGCCAATTTTTGTCCATCTTCTTCATTAGGACGAAATTTCAAGGGTTCTCCATAGACAGGGTTTGTTTCAAGCTTTCAAGCTCCATAGTAAGTGATTCTAAGCCCCGTTTTTAATGTTCTTTACGTTTTTGGAATCCCGGTAGCTCGATTAAGCTTATGCTAGCAATAATTCAACCTAGGGTTTATATTTGGAAAAATACCCATAGGTGAAATTTGTGTATTTTGATGTTTTATGATAGAATATGAGGTTTTAAATTATGTTAGACAACTTGTGCTACTCGGTTTTGCGTGAAAACGAGTAAAAAGGGCTTAATCGGTAAAAATACCTAATAGTCATAAGTACATGTTAGAGTGTGAATTTGATATTGTCATAGAAGGGAAAAATGATCAGCATGTCATAAAACATAAGAATAAGGTATAAAGTTTAATTCCTGAGCCTAGGGGCAAAAGTGTAATTATGCAAAAGTTTAGGGGCAAAAATGTAATTTTGCCAAAGTTTGTATTAAATGCTGTTTTGATGAATGTATGTATTAAATAAGATTAATTTGGTATTATAGATAAAGAGAAACGGGAATCAAGTCGCGATCGAGGAAAAGAAAAGATTGTGGACTAAATTGCAAAATCTTTATATTTTGGTACCAAGGTAAGTTCATGTGTAAATAATGTAGCATAATTGTTATTTTTAAGTTATTGATGTTAATTATATGATATGCTAATTTTTTTTATCGTGAAATATTATGCTTTGTGGTTAATGTTGAGTAATATGTAAATTATGTTTACTACTTGATAAATATGAATTGCTACTGAGTATCAGTTCCAATATTCCATGGAAGACGGTAAATGTCAGATAGAGGGAAAAAGCCCATTTGAACCTTAGGAATAGATTAGGATACAAGTGACATGTCACTAGGATGGTTGAGCATCTGAACTCGTTGAGTTGAGTCCGAGTTCACTTATGGATGCGAATGTTCGAACTCGTTGAGTTGAGTCCGAGTTCGTGAGATGTAACTAGGCATCCGAACTCGTTGAGTTGAGTCCGAGTTCACTTATGGATGCGAACGCCCGAGCTCGTTGAGTTGAGTCCGAGTTCACTTATGGGTGGGTTACATGATTGCTTGATTACATATGTAGCACTTATGTGCAAATTATCCGTATCCAAAGTTATATTCTGATGAGTTCAACGGGTGAAAATTTCTATGAAATGGAAGAACACTTAAGATGCAAGTGACGTTTTGGTAAGTGTTGTGAAATGGGCACTTTGGACAGGTATGTACTTAACCTTCGGGTTGAAAATAGATACAACAACGATAAAGTGGTAAGATGATGAATGATGTTTAGAAATGTGATATATGTTTTGGTGATGCCATGCTAAGGTTGTTTGGTATAATTGTATTGTTATGTTACTTGTTATTTGCATATGAACTTACTAAGCATTTATACTTACTCCCTCATTTTCATTCATTGTAGTTTTGAACAAGTCAGCTCGGGAATCGAGACATGTCGAAGTTTCGATCACACTATCCGAAGGATTTCTATTGGTAAATGGCTTGTAAAACTTAAGTATGGCATGTATAGAAATATACCTATTTTGTGTAAATAATTTTATGATATGGCCATGTTTGGTTGAGAAAATGTTTGATATTGATAAGTCATGGTGATGGCTAATTAGATCATGTTTGATATCATGGAAGTTTAATAGGTTATCTAGTTCATAAAAAAAAAAATTTCATGGAAAGATGAAACTTGCCTTAAAACAGAATATTGCTGCAGCAATGACATGAATTTGAAAAATCACTAAAAATAGTATAAGTGGAACTAAATGATGAATAAGTTATTAAATTGAATATTAATGAGTCTATTTTCATGTGGATTGAACAAAACAGGCATATAAATTATATTTTATGAGATATTTAAACTTTTGTGAAACAGGGCCAGAATGATTTCTGGATCCCCTGTTCTGACTTTAAAAATTCATAATAAATTTTAAAAAAATAATTAGAAGTTGTTCTTTACATGTACAGATTCATTATTGAGTCTAGTTTTAACAGAAACAAACCTCATAGTCATTGAAATTTTGTATAGAGAGATATCTGATTCGTAATATACAAAGGGTAGAGTAGTCGAACCCTGAAATAGGGGAGACTTTAACTAATAAAATGTACTAATTGGCCCAACCAAAAATTCTAGAAACAAATTAGTAAATATATATATGAGTCTAGATTTAGGGAAAATTTACGGATCTTGATTTCGAGTTTTGTAACTCGAGATATGACTTTTCTTGTAACTGTGACGCAGATAGCTAGAAAGTTATGAATGTAGAAACAAATGATTCGAAGTACTTAAATTGATAAATTATGTTCTGTAACACCTCAAGCTCGATTCCAGCGTCGGTCTCGGGCGTGGGGGCGTTACAGAATTTCTTAGCCTCTAAGCTTGTCCATTCGGCTACTTTTATTTAGGCTATAAATATATGTTATTTCATTTGTAAGAGGGGAGACATTTTTTCAGACTTTTCAATTAATGAAACTATTTGGAGAGGATCTTTCTCCCATATTTCGTTGAAGACTTCTTGGCCTATTTAGTTCTTAGTTGGTGTCAGCCTTGTTCTTCTTTTGAACTTATCACTCAACCGAGTGTGGCGTTCACCCCTATACCGAGGTTCCTGCTTTGTTAAGTAGCGGGTCGAGGTTTATCACTTTCATTCTCCACCTTGAAAGCCTATAAGCATTTGGGTCAATATTATCTAATATTGGTTCGTGCTTGCTTTTAAGAACCCTTTCTTCTATATCCATCATCTATTAATTTTTTTTCACTTTCCCTTCCAATTTAACCGAGCCTATACCTATTATTCTTATCCATAAACCATCATTGAACCTTTATACATAGCTTCCGTCCTATTTTCCTATCAACTTCATTCCAAAAGCGAATTGAACGATACTTTCTCGTAGACGATCGGGCAACTCGCATACGACTCAACTCATCGCTGGGCCGGTTCGTAACGAGAAGTACGTACGACAAAATCATCCCGGGAATAGTACAAGTGTACGAATGTAAATAGGATCTGAAAAAAGTATAAATTTTTTTTCGTATACCGAAGTTTTCTCATTTTGATTAGTTTGTTACTGTTATTATAAAAACAAAAATTTACGCAGCCAAAGAAAAAAAATCGTGTACAAAAGTGATCCTATTGTATTTAGCTGTTGATATAGAACAAAAAAAAAAGTTATACAAGTTAAAAAAAATTCAAAAAAAAATTTCGAAAAAAAATGAAAAAAATTTGAAAAAAAAAAGTGATTTATGCAATTCAGTTGTTATTTGATCGTCAAGTTTTGATTTGATATAGTTCCCGATCCATTTTCCATTCTATTTCCCCTCAAAACGCCATACTATACCAAAATTTTCTTTTAGCCTACTCGTACACCATACAATATATCCCTTGTAACCAATTTTAAAATTGACCTCTAAGTCTACGATAATGCCTTGGCAAGTCCGAAAACGAAATTGCGAGAGAAAGTTTGAGAGGTAAAAGGCACGAGTGTGTGAGACTATTCAAGCGAAGGTAAAAGCCAATCGAGTGTAAAACACGAGCGAGAGTGTCACTTTTTTCCTTCTTCTTTCCGAGCGAAATTGTGAGGTTTGTGGTGAGGTACTTAAATTTTTGTTTTGATCTAACATATTTTCCTTTCAGTAATCAAGATGTCTTGTGAAGAATTTACCAAGTCGAAGTTCCAATACTTGGTTCAAGAAATGCAAAGAATGGCAAATTCTAAGTTTGGCTAACTGCAAGTGAGGCTAGATCGATTGGAAAAATGAGACCAAAGTGATCGAGTTTCTTCAAGTCAAAAAATGGAACCAAAAACACCACGGAGATATACCACTGAATACTACTTGAACAAAAGTTCCTATCGTGATTCTTTCTCGCCATCTACTTCAAAACAAAGAGATTCATACTATGACTCATATTCATCAGCGAATTCGAGAAGTGACTTCGATCGAAAGTCCTTTTCATCAAGAAGTTTGAGAAGACAAGAAGCCGATTACGATTTTGATTTGTTCCAAGATGGCGTTCGAAGAGAAAGATATACTCCTACTAGATCTTCAAAGAAATCTTACTTGGAGTATTCTTCACGAAGTTTTGATTGTGAATCATATGCAAATAGTTCTTCATATTTCGAACAAGATTTGTATTCTCATCGTTCTTTTGTACATTCTTGTAAAGAGAAAACAAAGAAAAGAAATGAAAAGGTGAAAGAAGAAAAAGAAAGTGAAATAAAAAGAAGAGAGAGGCAAGAGGCAAGTAAGAGAGAAAATGAGCGAATCTTAAGAGAACTTGAAAAAGCCTTTGAAAAAGCCTTTGAAAAACAAAAAGGAAATGAAAAAGAGTTTGAGAGTGAAAAAGAAGATGAAAAAGAAATTGAAACAAAAGAAACGAGTGATTCGTAAGAAAAGAATCGAGTGAGAAAACAAGTGAGCAAGTGAGGATTATTTCTACTAACCCACCTGTTCGATCTTCTTGTGATTTAACTTTTCAGGTTCCTAGAAGTTTGTGCGACCAATTCCATCTACATTACCTTCCAAACGAGAGGCGTTTTAGGTTGTTAGAAAAAAGTAAGTTCGCGAATGACAACCACCCACTTGCAATTGAAGGTAAGAAAGGTAAGGATTCCTTATTTAATGATTCGAGGCTGTTTGAATACAAAGTTGCTCATATAGATTTTTATGGCCTTATTTTTGAAAATATTCCATCTTTTGATTTGGTTAATTACTGTTCACATATTAATGTCAACGATGTTGTTTCCAAAGATGCCATGAAGATTCTATCTTATGGCATTTTTATAACGACAATTCTATTGATTCTATTGGATTGGTTCATCCTGTGCAAATTGTGAATGTGTGTGATAGCAGTTTTTCACATTTTGATTTGTTTGATTATAAAAATTCTTTGAATTCATCTTTCTATTTAAACGTGCCTATTCAAATGATTTGTGATGGATTTGAATTTCTGAAAGGTTGCATGATCACAACTTCTTTGCTCGATATATGCATTAAAAGATTTTTGCATGAAATAATTGATCTGTTCGACTTTGTTCTTCAAGATAAATCTCTAAAATTTTATACGAGATTTCCATGCTTTGATCTATCTGTTCGAGTAGAAATTACGATGCAAGATTGTTTGAGTATTTGCATGTTGTTTAAGTTTCCTTTGATTTATTTGCATGATAACATGTTGCATCGTTTCTTTGGTGATAAAATGAATATGCTTGGTTGTGCCAATTTTTCAAGTCTAATTGAACGAGTGAAATTTGAATCATGCGATGAGTTGATTATATTTTCCTTATTTAACATGTTGCTTGCTAAATCAAATGACCAAGTTCGTGTGTTCAAGCCTGGTATTTGCTACACGAATTCATTTTATGGAAACATTAAGCACTTTGTATCATTTACGTACAATTATGTTTGCTTGATGTTCAAACTTTTGATAAGAAGGTGAAATTTAATGATTTGGGTTTCAATTTTGATTCGTTTACTAATCACCTTGTTTGGCCACATTTGAAATTTTCGTTCCATTTTGAGAAGGTAAGATCGACTTATGCTTTGGGACTTGAATCAAATTTCAATGATGATTTATTTTCTTCTTTTCAGTCCATAGCTCCTATTGAAACTAACCTTTTACATTTTTGTGAATGTGACCCTTTAAAAAGCACGAGCTGTCATGGTGCTTCGTCACCCACCCAAGTTGATCGAGATAAAAGGTTTGTTTTACATTACCTGTCCGAAGAGAGAAGATTCATCTTGTTTGAAAAAGGTAAAATCGATCATAAATTTTCTTCTCTTCAAGATCGACAAGGTAAAGTTTACAAAAATTTTCAAATACCTTTACTCTATTCGAATATTGTTGAAAATCTTTTTAATTGTTTGATGTTTAGAAATTGTTTGTACCTTGTTGTGATTGATTGTTGTCTTTGGCCTAGTAGTGATCCATTTGTGTTGGAAAATGATTACACAAATCATGTTGTTAATAAGCAAAAGAGTGAGTTAGTTTTCAATTGGCCATGGTACACTTTGTGTGTACATTCCCATGAATTGTTATTTTTGAATAAACATATTGAAAAGTTTTGGTTGTGGATTAACGTATTTGAATCTTTACAAATGTTCTTGCCTAATTACCCCTTAATTCAGATAAGTTCACATGTTTTTAAAGATGGCTTATCAAGACTTTTTGATAAATTTACGTATGCCTGTTTTGCATAATTAAGATTCTGGGCATGTGATCAGTTGAATGCGTTTTCCTTGAATTTTGATTATCTTGTGTCTCTAACTTCTTTGAGTTTCTCTTTTCCAAAATTGGTGAGACTTTTCCAGGTTTGTGTGACATCTTCCATCCCATTTGACTGAGGAAAACCATACACGAGTCGAAGCTCTCCCATAGACAAAGAGCTCGACTTGAGGACAAGTCGCCTAAAAGAGGGGGGGATGATACGAGCACGCCCCGTGAACTTTATCAGACAAGTCTGTCAAGCCGAGCATTGACATGTTGGCAAGCTGATCCCAGCTCGTCTTCAGCTCCACGAGCTCCGTCCAGCTCAAATCCAGCTTATTCAAGCTCAATCCAACTTTCCTGAGCTAAACTAAGCTCACTCCTAACTCATATTCAGCTCACGAGCTAAACCTTAGCTCAACTACAGCTTAGGAGTTTAATTTCAGCTCAACTTTAGCTTAAGGGCTAAAGCTTAGCTCATTTTAGCTCAAACCCGGTTTTAGACTTTAATGCATTAAATAAAATCTGAACATGATTATTTAAGCATCAAATTTGACTTATATTAATATTTGTTTTAATATGTCATAGTTATTACATATTTTAATTATGTTCACATTTTAGCTGATTTAATGCATGACATAAATGTGTTCACATTGTCTTTGAATTTATGTGTGTTCACATGATGTCTTATGGATTGTTTTATTTCTTGTAGGTGCAATGCTCATGGACGGCGCACTGAATGCTTGAAGAAACATCTCTTTTGGACATCCCACATGCATGAATGAACAACATTTAATTAGGTATGCATGACCAGATTCAAGGTGTTTACAAATTCATGTATTTGTCAAATACATGAATTTTTGGGTTCAAATGCACATTCAGTTACATGAATGATGAAGATTCAAGCATGAATGTTTCTAGAAGATCCAATCCCTTTGGACAGTATACATTCATGCATGGAAGGAAATTAATGCAAGTTCATGTAGGACTTGGTGCAATGTATGAAGAGGTGCATGTAGAATTGGGGTTCAATGGACGGCATTTAAGGAAGTACATGTATTGGAGATGTTCATGCAAGTAGGGGATATTTAATGTTCATGTTTTTGAAGGTTCATGGACCGAATTTATGGAGGAACATACATTGGGACGTTTCATGCATGATCCATGCATTTTCAAGCTAACTATTCAAGTATTCAAGGTGTATTAAAGCTTCATTCGGCCAAGGGGGATGATGGAACATTAAAGGGCTGCACATTCATGGATATTCATGATTTTTCTTCTAGAATTATCTAGGTGTTTATGGCCGAATTTCTTAGCCTCTAAGCTTGTCCATTCGGCTACTTTTATTTAGGCTATAAATATATGTTATTTCATTTGTAAGAGGGGAGACATTTTTTCAGACGTTTCAATTAATAAAACTATTTGGAGAGGATCTTTCTCCCATATTTCGTTGAAGACTTGTTGGCCTATCTAGTTCTTAGTTGGTGTCAGCCTTGTTCTTCTTTTGAACTTATCACTCAACCGAGTGTGGCGTTCACCCCTATACCGAGGTTCCTGCTTTGTTAAGTAGCGGGTCGAGGTTTATCACTTTCATTCTCCACCTTGAAAGCCTATAAGCATTTGGGTCGATATTATCTAATATTGGTTCGTGCTTGCTTTTAAGAACCCTTTCTAACATATCCATCATCTATTAATTTTTTTTCACTTTCCCTTCCAATTTAACCGAGCCTATACCTATTATTCTTATCCATAAACCATCATTGAACCTTTATACATAGCTTCCGTCCTATTTTCCTATCAACTTCATTCCAAAAGCGAATTGAACGATACTTTCTGATAGACGATCGGGCAACTAGCATACGACTCGACTCATCACCGGGTCGATTCGTATCAGTATCATTGATAATACGATCACGCTTTCCCATAAGTCAAGTTCGAGCCGAGATCCGATGGTGCTACTTCAAGTGCCCATCACAAGGGCTCGTGCAAAACAATTTAAGGAAGCTATTACAGCTTTAGTTCAGCAAATGTGGAATGATGTCAATGCTAGACCTACTGAACTAGCTGGTGGCAACTTTAAGAATCCATGCCGAACTCTTCTACAAGTTCAGTTCAGCTCACCGAGTACACCTCTAGCTCAAGTTAGCTCCCATGCAGCTCAACACCAGCTTATTAGCTCAGATTCAGTTCATTCCCAGTTCCATAGCTCGAGACCAGCTCATTATCAGTTTACGAGTCAAAGATCAGCTCGGGTTTAGCTCATGAATTAAACATCAGCTCGTGGAGTTCACTTTGAATTTATTTGACTACTATTGACTTTTTATTTAATAAGTTCAATAATTAGTTAATTAATATCCTAGATATTAAATTTAGTTCACATTAGTTTTTTTAAATATGTCTTAAAAGTGTTTTTAAATTTGTCCTAACCGAATTTAATGTTGATATTTGTGTTCACATTAGCTTGAATTAATTCTGTTCACATTTCTTGTAGGAACACAATGGACTTGAATCTCCTAGGTGCATGTTTGGCTAAATGCATGTATGACCACATTCAATGTCTTCAAGGTTCATGAATGATTCCATTCATGTATGGTGTGCTATCTCTTCATTTTTCAAGGTGACCATTCGGCCAAAGGACACCCACACATGCATGAAGATAGCTTGGCCGATTAGCTTCCCCATGAATCTCCTTAATTCGTTTCACACCTATGTTCACATGGCAAGACTTTTTGGTTCACCTTGTTCACACTAGAAGACTCTTCAACATTCAGTTTTCACACATATGTTGGCCTTGGAGTATCCACAATTAATTCATAATTTTTGGCCAAATATTGCTTCATTTAACAAGGTTGGCTGAACCTTACAAGTGACCATTGGACATCATGCATTCATTTTGTGTTTTCTTAAGCATGAAGATGCATTCATCCACCATTCCCATAGCTGAATCTAGTCATGCACATTAAGAGTTATTTTTCTAGAATTTTCTTTTAATTAATTTGTAAGTATGAAAGGCCAATCGTGATGTGATCTGGCTCAGGAAGTTGAGTCGAATCCATGTAGTTGCTCGATCGTAGACAAGAGAATTGTTCGTGCCTCAAATTTTAGTAATAAAAGTAAAAGAATAAGTTAGGATAAGCGAAAGGTTTCAAGAAGTGTAGAAGTAGCAATAGGTTCGGCTAAGGGTAGCAAAGATGGATGATGGATAAATGGCTCGGTTTGGTTAACAAAAAGAAATTTGAAAGATGGGGATGGAAATCGAACTTAACGTTAGGAATGATTCAACACTAAAAAGAGTCACCCCGGTTCCTATATTGTTAAGGTGAAAAGGATGGATAGCAGGATAGGTGAACGCCACACCAAGATTGGTGATAAGTTCAAACAAGATCGGTAGACGCCACTAGCACAAACTAGATAAGTCTTCGAAACTTGTACGAGATATGAGAGGAAGCAACCTCACAAGAACAATATTCATTCAATAATTTGGCAAAAAGTCCTTTTTTTACAATAAAATGAGCAAACTATTTATAAGCTATCATGTAGTAGCCGAATGGACAAACTAGCTAGCTTAAAGACTAAGTAAATTCGGTCATGAACTAACTAGAATGTTCTTGAATGAAAAAATTAATTATCTAGTCTTGATTCGGCTGATAGGGATGTGTTTGGACAGCTTCATGTATGAGCTTTAATCATTTGATGGATGAATATCTTTAGGAGCTCAACGGGTTGTCTAGGTTTGGCCAAGGTGTGCATGATACTTCCAAGAGGTGTTTCTTGGCTGAATAGGTGCTTAGGAAACACCAAGAGTCCTCCCACATGCATCGGCTGTACATGGAACTTGGTAGGAGGCTTGAATCTAGCCGTACATGTACTTGCATTTAATGTCCCTCATACATGCATGTGTGCCGTCCATGGGAATGCATCTTCAATATTCATTAACTCTCCATGTTCATGAACATATGGCCTCCAAACATTGAGCCGATCCATGCATGTATCTTCCCATTCAATGTACTTTCCCGTTCATGCATCTTGTCATGAATGAATCTTCCACATTCGGCTGAACCTACATAATTAAATAACATAATTAAATAAAATAATTATTCATATAATCATAATTAAAAATATTGACTAAACTTAATGACATTAACTAATTCAAACATAATAATTTTAGGTCAACTATCAAGTAAATTAGGCTAGCTCAAAATAATCAAAATCACTTAGTGAGCTAAGTTGAGCTAGGGGTTTCGGCATGAGCTGTAGCAAACTTGATTAAAAACTAAATTAGAACTTAGTTTATTGGAATGAAAAAGAAATAAGCTGAAACGAGCTAAATTCGAGCTCAAACAAGCTGAATCGAGCTCAAGTGAGCTGATGGGAGTTGAATGGCGCATGGGGAGCTGAAAAGGAGCTGAGATCGGATTGCAAAATGGTGCATGGAGTCTTCAAGGCATTGTCCTTAGCTCCTCCAATGTCATGAACCTTGTTGTCATCCCAAATGCGCAACACTAATGCGGATAAAGCATCTTGAATTTGCTTGGTTTGAGCTCGAGTCATGGGGCCTTTTGGAAGCTCGATTAATTCTTGTTTTGCATTCGAGGATGCCCCGGGTGTGCTCACATCATTCCCCTTGTCTTCAATGCGACTTGTCCTCAAGTCAAAATCTGCATCAAAAGGGGATAAATCTGAAACGTTAAAACTAGCACTTATATTGTATTCACCCGATAAGTCAAGTTTATATGAGTTCTCATTAATGCGTTCAAGCACTTGGAAGGGACCATCACCTCGGGGAAGTAACTTGGAACGTCGTTGGGCTGGAAATCATTCCTTACGCATATGGACGCAAACCCATTCACCGGGTTCATATATTACTCTCTTTCGCCCCTTGTTTGCTTGCTGCACATAAGACTTAGTCCTTGCCTCTATATTAGCTCTCACTTGTTGATGTAGCTTTTTCATGAAATCGGCTTTTTTCCTAGCATCAGAATGAATCAATTGGTTATTAGGTAAAGGAACTAAGTCTAAAGGAGTTAATGGATTAAACCCATAGACCACTTCAAAAGGGGAATGCTTGGTTGCTAAATGGACCGTTCTATTATAGGCAAACTCAATATGGGGCAAACATTCTTCCCACGATTTTAAATTCTTACGAATGATAGCCCGCAGAAGAGTAGAAAGCACTCGGTTGACCACTTCAGTTTGTCCATCCGTTTAAGGATGACAGGTAGTTGAAAACAATAATTTGGTTTCGAGTTTACCCCGTAGAGACCTCCAAAAATGGCTAAGAAATTTCGCGTCTCGATCTAGCACGATAGTTCACGGCACTCTATGTAAACGAACAATATCCCTAAAGAAAAGGTTAGAAATGTGTACGGCATCATCAGTTTTTGCACAAGCAATAAAATGTGACATTTTAGAAAAATGATCTACAGCTACAAATATAGAATCCTTTCCCGTTTTGGTTCGGGGCAAACCGAGGATGAAATCCATGGATATATTCGTCCAAGGAGTTTCAGGTATAGGCAATGGTGTGTAAAGGCCATGGGGTTGAATCTTGGATTTTGCTCGTTTGCATGCCAAACATCGCTCACAAACCCGTTCCACGTCTTGCCTTATCCTAGGCCAATAAAAATGTTCGTTAAGGGTGGCCAATGTCTTGCCAACTCCAAAATGTCCCATGAGTCCTCCACTATGTGCTTCTTGCACAAGCAAATCCCGAACAGAGCTTTGTGGGATACAGAGCTTACCTTCCTTGAACAGAAACCCATCAATCCTATAAAATTTCTCAAATGCAACATGCTCACAAGCAGAATAAATTCCTCCAAAATCAGCATCGTTAGCATACAATTCCTTTAAGAAACAAAAACCAAGCAGTTTTGATTCAAGGGTAGAAAGTAATGTATACCTCCGCGACAAAGCATCAGCTACCACATTGTCTTTACCTTTTTTGTACTTAATTATATAGGGAAATGATTCAAGCTACTCGACCCACTTAGCGTGCCTCTTGTTCAACTTGTTTTGACCTTTGATATGTTTCAGGGATTCGTGGTCGGAATGGATCACAAACTCTTTTGGCCATAAATAGTGTAGGACCAAATTTCTACCTGGGCCCAATCAAACCAGCCCAAATTAAACACCCCACTAAACCGACCACTAACTCCATCATCCTACTAAACCATCCACTACCTCTATCACCTCCATCACCTTACTAAACCATCCACTACCATCCATCACCCCCACACCCTACTAAACCATCCACTACCTCCATCACCCCCACTAACTCCATCACCCTACTTGTTATAAGTTGTAAAATTTGGCTATAAAAGCCATGGAAAAACTATTGTAAGAGAAAATTTTTTTTTTAGAGAATACACATACGAAATCAAAGAGAATACAAATCAGATTTTTAAGGTAGCTTTTTATATTATTCAATTTTGTTTACTTTATGTTCACATTTTTTTTCTTTACACAAACGAAAGAAAGGAAAAGAGAGGGAGTTTACCTCTGATTTTATTTCCTTTCTGATTTGGCCGCAAAGTTTTCATTTTTAATTCAATTTAACCCCTTTTTTTTATTTTTGTTATTTTACTGTTAAATTAATTAATTTGAGCTTTATTCTCATTATTTTTATATTTTTTATTTTTATTATTTTCTATCAATTTAATTAATTTGAGTTATGTTTCATATTATTATATTATTAATTTATTATTATATATTTATTATGTAGATATATATATTTTTAAGCGAAGTTAATTATTTTAAATATAAATTTCTATTATACATAGACTTATTATATTTTTTATACCATTGTTTATTATCGGTTACCATTTTTATATCAAATTATTATTATTTACTATTTCTTACTATTACTAATTTAACATTGTTATTCCAATTTTTTTTTTACTATTATCCCCCATATTTAATGTTATCGTCAACATATTTTTTGTTATTATCATCATGTTTTTAATATTATTGTTAATACTATTAGCACAATGTTTATTACATTATTGTATTTATTATTACTATTGTTTTATTAATTATTTCTATTAATTACTATTATTATTTATTATTATTTATATATGGTTAGCATTATTCTCATATTATTATTTTCATGTTGTCTATTATCATCATTTTTAAAAAAAATCTATGTCCTTAATTCATTTATCTATTGATCTTCTCTCAAAAATTTTTAAAATAAAGGCAATGTTTGGTATTTAAAGAATTCGAAGAATCGTACCCTAACGTACTGGGTTTCGCTTTCTTTGTTTGTTTTGAATATTCGAATATCCTCTTAAGGCTAAAACGCATGTTTTAAAGGCAAGCTCACAATTGAGGGTCAAAAATGTTGTGTCCTAACGTACTGGATGTAATGTTTTACCTTGAGGTGAGATGGTCTTTAATACACATTTGACTTACCTAAATGTTTTAAAAGCCAATTAAAGAAGGATCGCGTTTTGAACTCTGTCCAAATCTTTAATTTTCGACATTAAGACACTAAATATTCAATCAAGTACCAATTTTGGGCGTGTCGAGGGTGCTAATCCTTCCTCGCACGTGAATCGAATTTCAACCAGGTTTTCTATTTTCGCAGAGACCAAAATCGCTGCGTTTTGAAAAATTTATTTATTTATTAAAAACGATTGTGTTTTGAGGTGATCCAATCACACCCTATTAAAAACGATTGGTGGCGACTCCCAACTTTTCGTTTTCAAAAGTTGATTTCCGTTTTCAAAAAAATTGGTTTCGACAGCTTGGCGACTCTGTTGGGGACATCAGAGAGTCGAGCTATAAATTGATTGTTTTCTGTCTTCTTGTCAAAATTTATAAATTTGGTCTTTCTAAAAATACACGATCCTCGCTTTGCATTTCCTGTGTCCTTGTTAAGTTTGTTTTTTCGTTGAATTTCTTTATGTACTCTCGCATCATATCTCATGACCGTTGTGGTCACACCTCTTAAGTGGGAGTGAGAAACTATGCTTTCGTGAGGTTTTCACCTCCGCATGGGCTAGGGGATCGCTTCCAAAATACATCCGTACTTATGTCTTCGTGAGGTTTTCACCTCAGTATGGGCATAGGGAAATGTATTCCCTGAACCAGAACTTGATCCATATGAGCCTATAATGGGTGAGAGTTGAGGAATCACTGGTTCAGTACCCTTTTCTTAGAACCGAGCCACATATAGTGAACTTTAGGATCCCGCCCTAGGTAGAGCTATGTTGAACCCTAATGATTACCCAGTTAGGTGTTTGATTATTTTCTATTTGCTTTGATTTTTATTTTTCGATACTAACTTGTTTTTTTTGTTTTGTTTATGACCGCATTGCATTACATCATCATAGAAAGGAGGTGTTGATTCATATTCAATTGCTAAATAGAACAGTTTTTCATGAGAAAATGAATTTCTTGATAACGTGAATTATAATACGGTTGTCTAAATATGGTCCAAGTAAGCACGATGAAAGAAAACTGATAATTTGTGGAGGAAAACAAGACTTTACCCGAGGATTCAAGCTGATAAAGATTGTTCGAGAGCCGTCGCGTCCTGACTTTCTTAAAGGAGCAAATCAACATCGCGAGGATAATAAGTCGCGGTCTGGATCAAGCAAAAGGAGCTAGTAGAGGCATCTATTGGAAGTTTAGGAGATTTGACTTTTACGAAGAAAGGAAATTGGTGTCTTCACCTAGAACATGAGGGCAGGGCCGCATATGTAATCCGTTTTATGTAAAGGAATTTATTTTCTAGAAAAGTTGTTCTAATAGAATTGAATTCAAAATCAATGCCTTTCTTTCTTTTGCATTCATTCCATGCATTTGCATTCCATGCATTTGCATTACATTGCATCATTGCATCATGTATATTAGATTTTCACAAAAGGCCCCTGATTAATTGAAATCATTTCAGTTAATCTGGAAATCGATAAAAACTTACCAACCAAGCATCGCTACCGTACCCATGCTATGACAAAAGATATGGACCAAAGATTGGAAAGACTTAAACAACTTCAAAGAGAAATGCATGACCGGTTACAAATGCAATTGCAAGAGCAACTGATGAGGATACGGCAAGATATGAGAGACCAAGTGCTAGAGTCTCAAAAGAATATGATGAACCAGTTGTCCCAACCATCGACTAAGGGGCTAGAAAAGAGGGAAAGCTCCATGATTAGTCTTTGGGGTGGATAATGAGGAGCCTCTCTATTCTCTCGGGTTTCACTCGACAAATGCTGAGCATGTTTGCAAGGTCTACCAATTATCGAGCTCAAAGAAAATCAAAGCGAGACCTCAAAGCACAGTGAATTATTTGATCGGCTCGGACTCTCATCAGGGGGCAATCCAACTACCTTTGTTGTTCCTGATTTGAACAAAATAGGAAAAGCAAAGATGGAATTGCCAAAACAACTCGAGGATCGGTATCGGTGGTTGGAGGAAAAATTCAAGGCGATAAAAATGCCGATGATTATCGCAGAATTGACGCCGAGGACTCGAGCTTGGTTCCGGACTTTAATACTTCCCTACAAGTTCAAAATGCCCGAATTTGAAAAGCATAACGGGACTAGCTGTCCAAAAGCTCACATCACCATGTTTTGTAGACGAATAACGGGTATGTCAATAATGACCAATTATTGATTCTTTGCTTTCAAGAAAGTCTGGTTGGGCAAAGCATCCAAATGGTACAACCAATTGAGCCGCACTCCAGATCAATTCATGGAAAGATCTAGCACAAGCTTTCATGAAACAGTATAGTCATGTAACGGATATGGCTCCTGACAAGATCACTTTACAAAGCATGGAAAAGAAACCGAATGAGAGTTTCAGGCAATACGCCCAAAGATGGAGAGAGATAGCAACACAAGTTCAACCGCCTCTTTTGGAAAAGGAGACCTCAATACTTTTCATCTATACCCTGAAAGCCTCGTTCATTGACTATATGTTGGGAGGCACTGCTCTGTGCTTTTCAGTTATAATAATGTCCGGTGAGATGATTGAAAATGCAATAAGGAGTGGGAAGATAGATGCGGGAGAAAGCGCCAAGAGGTTAACCCAAAAGAGAAATGAAAATGAAGTGAGCATCGTGAGCATGCCTTCCAAATTGGTCAATGTAGGCCGGTAGAGGTTGTAACCACTAGCTATCTATCCCAATGACATATCATTTGGATCTCAATGATATTTCTCAAGAGGAACCAGGAAATGAAAATTTCTAAACCCTTATGTTTTTGGGAGTGTTTTGAATAATGGGATTGTGGAAGAAATCCCTGTGTTTTTAGAGCTAATCTAAAGTAATGTTCAAAATACGCTTATTGCTTTAAGCCTAGGGGCAATAAGAACCCTTTTGTGAAATAGGCTTGTGTTCAAAGTCTTTATTTCAATCAAATCTTTTTGAGTAAATGTTCTTTCATTCGTGACATATTATTTTATTCTTTGGACTCTCTTTTTAATATGTTTTATTTTTCATTCATGATTATGTCATATCAATAACATCCTTAGAATCATTTGTTCTTTGGAAATATGCCTTTGTACCTACAATAGGTCCCCAGATATCAACGACAGGAGCAACGCTGTAACTGACTCCCTTTTGGGGTGGGATATGTGTTTAAGTGGATCTCAGGACTTTAAAGATGACAGAGATTGTAGCTTATCTTTTGATTTGTTAAGGATGGTAGAACAAGATGAAAAATAGATCCTACTCTACAAAGGGTCAATGAGCATTATAAGCAATGAGGCAAAGATCGGAGTCTGAGTCACCGTAAAGACAAAGCGAATCGTCATTGAGTTATTTCAAGAATTCAAAGATGTTTTCTCATAACCATATCAAGATATACCTGGAGATGCAGAAAATGTCTATATGGGTGTTAGAAGAACATATGTTAATGGCTTCACGGTAGCCACACTAATCATGATGTTTGGGTACTATTGAGACAAGATCCATGTGCCTCATTTATTTCTTCACAGTCTTTCTCTATGTGGGGCATGGATGTTATCAGGTCATTCTCGACTAATATACATAGACTCATCTTGGCAGTTGTCGATTACGTCAAGAGGAGGGTAAATGTTACTTCATATGTTAATTTTACAAAGTCATCAAACCCCCCCAAAAAAGTGAAAGGCGACTGAAACTTATAAAGATTGGCGTAAAGAAGTTATAATTTACCGTCTTTGTTTATCGAACATCAACTAGGACTCGTTGGGGCAACATATTGCTCATTGATTTATGGGATAAAAATGATATTGAAATCGAGATTCCTTCTCCCCAAGCTTTGATTGAGTCGAGAACTGGATGAAGCAGAAGGATTCAATGAACTTAATTGAAGAGAAGAGGGTGAAAGTTACCCGTCATGGCCAAAATATACAAAAAACAAATGATGCAAGCTTACAACAGAAAGGTTCGTCCTAGAAAACTCTGCGAGGAGGACCTGACATTGAAGATTTTTATATAAAAGGACTTCAAAGGAAAGTGGATCCCAAATTGGGAAGGACCTTATGTAGTAAAGAAAGCCTGTCCTAGAGGAGCATTGATATTGACTGAGACGGATGGAAAAACTTGTCTAATCGGTGAATTCAGATTTAGTCACGATTAGCGATTCAAAAAAAAAAAAAACACAAAAAGAAAAGAAAAGAAAACAGAGAGGCCAAGGCTTAAAACCCACAAAGGGCGCCTTGAGACCAAAGGGATTTGAGTTGAAAACCGAAAAGGCGACTCAAATTTGGACCAAAGTGGGGTATCTGATGAGTCTTGCTATGCCTAAATTAACAATGAAGAAGTATGCTATGTCTGGGTGCATTGACAAAGTACTCTGGATTCTCTAAACATAGATTGAGCTCAAAATGGTCCTCAAGAAGTTAGTACAGAGAAGCTCTAGCTGTGATATCTGGGGCACCTAGTTTTCTATTTTTGGATTTGATATCTTTGAATATCTTATTCTTTTCAAGATACATCCCAATAAATTTCCTTCTTAATTGCATTTTGCCATCATTGGTTATCTTACTTGCTTCGAGCTATGTTTCTAATCCGTTGTTATGATATTTTTCAAGCATTTTGCATTGAAATAATGATTAATAGACACTTTCATAAAAGGAGTTTTGCATATTACTCTGGAAGTTTTTAAATAATACAGGAGCCTGAAACGGGACTATTGTTTAAAACTCACCAAGCTTAAGGGTTGGAAATATTTAAGCCCAAATTGAAATTATCTCCTTAGGTTTCCTATCAAAGACATTGGTTGACCAAAAAGAAAATTACATTGGTGCCGTAATCCTGGCAAAGAACGAGTAATGGGATTATTCTCAAGAAAAAGAAAATGGTATTCTGTATTCACGCAAATATCAGGCATATATATCTTTTCATTACACCCGGAAAATGGTGTAACAGATTAAATTGATTGAAGATGATGTAAATCCTGTACCTCGATTTGCTGTGCAGGATGGATAGAAGAAATCAAATGATTATTTCTTTGAAGTTGCAGTGGGAAGTATAAACTTTATGTCCCGAGAAAGTACTGATGGAAGAGACTTTGAAACTACATTAGGGCAAGCCGGTTGAGCAAAATGAGTTGTTTCTCTGGTTTTCGTTGGAAATGCTAGCGATGAGCAAAAAGCGACATAATATAATAGTGATAAAACTACGATGAATAACGAGTGATGTCGCTTTAAGCGTTTAAAAGGAATCATTCTCATGACATTTCTACATTCAGCATTTATACAAATGTCATTCATAATACATCTAATTAGGAGCATTTGATTTTGATCATAGCATCCTAATTATTTGGCATAAACATAGACATGAAACCGAGTCTCACAGGCATATTCCCAGAGAGGACAATGTAGCAACATCGGTGAAATTACAGATCTTATCTCCGGAACAATAGTGGGGTAGATAAAAATAATGAGCTTTAACTCCCTAAGTAGTAGGGTAACAAAGTCAAGATGGCGAGCTTTAACTCCCTAGCGGTAGGGTAACAGCTAAAATTTATAAATCCTAGCTCTCGAAAGCGGTGTTAGAAGCGATTAAGGATACAAGCCTTAACCCCTAAGCAGTAGAGGGTAATGAGCTAAAATTTACAGATCCCGGCTCTCAGAAAGCAAAGTGGTAGAAGCAGTCGAAGACCCGCCTTAACCCCAAGCAGTAGGGTAACAGCTAAAATTTACAGATCCACGGCTCTCCGAGCAGTGGTAGAGAAAGTTGAAGACTCGCCTTAACCCCTAAGCGGTAGGGTAACAGGCTAAAATTTACAGATCCCGACTCTCGAACAATGGTGGAGCGGTAGAAGACCGCCTTAACCCCTAAGCGAAGAGGGTAACAGGCTAAAATTTACAGATCCTAACTCTCCAAACAATGGTGGAGTAGGTCGAAGACTCGCCTTAACCCCAAGCGGTAGGGGTAACAGGCTATATACTAGATCTTATCTTCTTGAGCGGGAGCGGAGCAAATCAAATTTTGGTGAATCTTATCTCCACGTCTGGGCGATGGAGCAGATTCCAATCATCACCTTATCTTCAGCGAAGCAGGAGGAGTAGGCTAAATACTGTGTCTTATCTTCACGAGAAGGAGCGGAGCGAGACCAAATTTTGGTGAATCTTATCTCCACGTACTGCGATGGAGCAGATTCCAATCATCGACCTTATCTTCGAAGCGGCGAGTGGAGCAGCGGGCTAAATACTGAGTCTTATCTTCACTGGCGGGAGAGCGGAGCAGATCAAATTTTGGTGAATCTTATCTCCACGTACCGGCGATGGAGTAGATTCCAATCATCAGCCTTATCTTCACTGAGCAGGAGTGGAGCAGGCTAAATACCAGGTCTTATCTTCGCTGAGAAGGAGCGGAGCAGATCAAGTTTTAGTGAATCTTATCTCCACGTACTGGCGATGGAGCAGATTCCAATCATCAGCCTTATCTTCACTGAGCAGGAGTGGAGCAGGCTAAATACTAGGTCTTATCTTCGCTGAGCAGGAGCGGAGCACATCAAATTTTGGTGAGTCTTATCTCCACGTACTGGCGATGGAGCAGATTCCAATCATCAGCCTTATCTTCACTGAGCAGAAGTGGAGCAGGCTAAATACCAGATCTTATCTTCACTGAGCAGGAGTGAAGTAGATCGAATTTTAGAGAGTCTTATCTCCATGTATCGGCAATGGAGCAGATTTCAGCCACCAGCCTTATCTTTACTGAGTAAGAGTGGAGCAGACTAAACATACTAGATCTTATCTTCACTGAGCAGGAGTGAAGCAGATCAAATTTTGGTGAATCTTATCTCCACGTACCGGCGATGGAACAGATTCCAATCACCAGCCTTATCTTCACTGAGCAGGAGTGGAGCAGGCTATATACTAGATCTTATCTTCGCTAAGAAGGAGTGAAGCAGATCAAATTTTGGCAAGTCTTATCTCCATGTATCGGCAATGGAACAGATTTCAACCACCAAACCTTATCTTCTTCGAAAGGAGAGTGGAGCAAAGCTAAACATACCAGTCTTATCTTTACTTGGCAGGAGTAAAGCAGATCAAATTACAGCAGATCACATCTCCGTGAAGTAGCAACGGAGCGTTTTGAAGCAATAATGTGCGATGGGTTGCGACAAAAAAGACAAGACTCAGCCAGCCCAGGCAAATTTGGCCCTTCTAAAATCTTTGCTCTATTCTCGTTACACGACAATGAGCAAAGAGGCGGCTAATAGGACCAAATTTCTGCAGGCCCAATCAAAAACCAGCCCAAATTAAACACCCCACTAAACCGACCACTAACTCCATCATCCTACTAAACCATCCACTACCTCCATCACCTCCATCACCTTACTAAACCATCCACTACCATCCATCACCCCCACACCCTACTAAACCATCCACTACCTCCATCACCCCCACTAACTCCATCACCCTACTTGTTATAAGTTGTAAAATTTGGCTATAAAAGCCATGGAAAAACTATTGTAAGAGAAAATTTTTTTTTAGAGAATACACATACGAAATCAAAGAGAATACAAATCAGATTTTTAAGGTAGCTTTTTATATTATTCAATTTTGTTTACTTTGGCATTCACATTTTTCTTTACACAAAGCGAAAAGAAAGGAAAAGAGAGGAGTTTACCTCGATTTTATTTCCTTTACGATTTGGCATAAAGTTTTCATTTTTAATTCAATTTAACCCTTTTTTTATTTTTGTTATTTTATTGTTAAATTAATTAATTTGAGCTTTATTCTCATTATTTTTATTTTCATGTTGTCTATTATTATCATTTTTTAAAAAAATCTATGTCCTTAATTCATTTATCTATAGATCTTCTCTCAAAATTTTTCAAAATAAAGGCAATGTTCGGTATTTAAAGAATTCGAAGAATCGTGCCCTAACGTACTGGGTTTCGCTTTCTTTGTTTGTTTTGAATATTCGAATATCCTCTTAAGGCTAAAACGCACGTTTTAAAGGCAAGCTCACAATTGAGGGTCAAAAATGTTGTGTCCTAACGTACTGGATGTAATGTTTTACCTTGAGGTGAGATGGTCTTTAATACACATTTGACTTACCTAAATGTTTTAAAAGCCAATAAAAGGAGGATCACGTTTTGAACTCTGTCCAAATATTTAATTTTCGACATTAAGACACTAAATAATCAATCAAGTACCAATTTTGGGCGTGTCGAGGGTGCTAATCCTTCCTAAATGCGAATCGACTCGAACCGATTTTCTATTTTCGCAAACCAAAATCATCGTTTTGAAAAATTTATTTATTTATTAAAAACGACCGTGTTTTGAGGTGATCCAATCACACCCTATTAAAAACGATTGGTGGCGACTCCCAACTTTTCATTTTCAAAAGTCGATTTCCCGTTTTCAAAAAAATGGTTTTGACAACTTGGACCCACTAGATAGCAATCTAGGAACCCAAAGTATCAAGTAAAATTGACACAACAAACACAGTCTGATATGCCAAGAAAGTTCTGTGAAAAATCGAAGTCTGAGAGAAAATCTCACAAAGAATATATTTCATTCAAAAGTGTCTACCTTCTTACATTGTTTTTACTCATATATATGGATAACAAGAGGTGTACGGCCGAATTTCCTTGTGTGGCTAAAAATAGAGGATTTAAAATTCAAATTTAAAACTCTTAATAACTCCTAATAACTCTTAAAATGGGCGAAATTGTATGGCAGCCTTGTATTTGAAATTTGAAATTCAAACACAAACTACTTGATCTTATCCTGGCAGCCTTGTATTTGAAGATGAGCTGCATATACACTCTTGAGCTAGTGTCCCTTCGAGTACCTAATCCAAAAGGCATAAACACTTATCAAAGTTTATGTAGACTTAATGTAACATAGTCTTAATTAGTTGTAAACAAGTGCACACTTATTTATTAACATCCAAACAACTTAGAAACAATACAAACACTATCAAACCAATTCCAAAGCATACGTAGCATAATATATATATACTTGAACACACAGAATGAATAGTATAACCTAAATATGTCACATATCAGCATGCAACACATTATAAATCCTATGTTCTAAAGCATAAACATGATCGAATGAATCTGGAATTGTAGCAAAAGTAAGGAAAAGAACTTCCCTGAATTTCTTTGCCTTAGAACGGGTAATAGGTCCCAGTGGTAAGACCTCCGGATCAGTTTCCTTGATTGGCATGGATGTGGTCACATCATAAACACTTATTAAAGTTTATGTAGACTTAATGTAACATAGTCTGAATAAGTTGTAAACAAGTGCACACTTATTTATTAACACCCAAACAACTTAGAAACAATAAAAACACTATCAAACCAATCCCAAAGCATACGTAGCATAATATATACATACTCAAACATATAGAATGAATAGTATAACCTAAATATGTCACATATCAGCATGGAACACATTATAAAGCCTATGTTCTAAGGCATAAACATGATCGAATGAATCTGGAATTGTAGCACAAGTAAGGAAAAGAACTTCCTTGAATTTCTTTGCCTTAGAACGGGTAATAGGTCCAAATGGTAAGACCTCTGGATCAGTTTCCTTGATTGCATGGATGTGCTCACATCATCCCCCCTTCTTGAAAAAGATTTGTCCTCAAATCTACAGAATCTTCATAAGGGGTTAAATCAGAAACATTAAATGTGGCACTCATATTATATTCTCCCGGCAAGTCTAACTTGTAGGCATTGTCATTCACTTTCTCCAACACCTGAAAGGACCATCTCCCCGCGGTAATAGCTTGGACGCCTTTGGGCTAGAAATCGTTCCTTTCAAAAATGAACCCAAACCCAATCTCCAACATCGAAGGTGACTCCCTTTCTGCCCTTGTTTGCTTGCTTTTTGTATTACTGAGTCATTCTTTCCAGGTTCTCCTTAACCTGTTGATGTAACTTCCTCACATATTCTGCTTTCGCTTTACCGTCTCTATTCATCACCTGTTTCTGTGGCAAAGGCAACATATCTAGAGAAGTAGTAGGATTAAAACCATAAACAACCTCAAAAGGTGACATCTTAATAGTAGAATGTACAGTATGGTTATAAGCAAATTCAACATGTGGCAAACAATCTTCCCAAGTTTTTACGTTCTTTTTAATGATGGAACGAAGTAAAGTAGATAAAACTCTATTAACAACCTCAGTTTGTCCATCAGTCTGGTGATGACAAGTAGTAGAAAGCATAAGTTTCGTACCTAGTTTGCTCCAAAGAGTCCTCCAGAAATGACTTAAAAAATTTACATCCCTGTCAGAAACAATTGACCTAGGTATACCATGCAAACGCACAATAACTCTAAAGAACGAGTTAGCCACATTAACAGCATCGTTAGTCTTATGGTAGGCAATAAAATGTGCTATCTTTGAGAACCTGTCAACCATAACAAATATACTATCTCTACCTATCCTAATTCGAGGCAATCCCAATACGAAGTCCATCGAAATATCAGTCCAAGGGGAATCAGGAATAGGTAAAGGTAAATACATACCATGTGGTGAAACCTTCAATTTGGCTTTCTTACATGTCACACAATGTGTTCATAGTACCGTTCAACGTCCCTGCGCATCTTAGGCCAGAATAGATGCTCCTTCAATGTCTGTAACATTTTGGTGACTCCAAAATGACCCATCAATCCACCTTCATGTGCTTCACGGATCAGTATATCACGCATTGAGCCCTGTGGAATGCATAATCTGCTTTCTTTAAAAATATAATCATCATGCCTGTAGAACTTTCCATCTGCACCTTTCTCACAAACATTATACTTATCTCTAAAATCAAGATCATCAGATAATAACTCACGAATATATGCAAATCCAATCAAATGTGAATCAAGATAACTCAAAAGTGCATATCTGCGTGATAATGCATCAGCAACGACATTATCTTTTCCCTTTTTGTATCGAATGACAGAAGGAAAAGATTCTAAGAATTCAACCCATTTAGCATGTCGTTTGTTCTATTTATGCTGACCTGTGATATATCGTAAAGCCTCGTGGTCAGTGTGGATCGTAAACTCCTTAGGCAACAAATAATGTTGCCAAGTCTCCAAAGCCCGGATCAGTGCATACATTTCCTTGTCATAGACAGGATAATTCAACATTACTCCGCTAAGTTTCTCACTAAAATATGCAACGGGCCTATTTTCCTGTGACAGAACAGCACCTATACCAACCCCAGAAGCATCACATTCAATTTCAAACAATTTATCAAAATCAGGTAATGCTAAAACAAACACTATTGTTAAACAGTCCTTAATTTTCAGAAAGGCATCCTCTTGTTCTTTACCCTATGAGAAGACTGAATTCTTCTTTATAATCCCAGTTAAGAGGGTGGTAATAGAACTAAAATAGGGAACAAATCGATGGTAGAAACTAGCTAAACCATGAATGATCTAACCTGACTAATGGATGTCGGTCATGGCCATTTTTGGATCGCCTTAACCTTTTCAGGGTCGACTTCAACACCCTGTGAACTAACAATATAACCAAGAATGTAAGTTTGTCGGTACAAAACACACATTTCTCCATGTTTCCAAACAACTTTTCTTCTCGCAAAGTATGCAAAACAGCTCTCAAATGTTCTACATGATCCTGCAAAGTCTTGTTATTAATCAAAATGTCATCAAAGTATACAACACAAAACTTTCCAATAAAAGATCGCAGAACATGATTAATCAAACGCATAAAAGTACTAGGTGCATTAGTTAAACCAAAAGGCATCACCAACCATTTGTACAAACCTAGCTTTGTCTTGAAGGTTGTCTTCCACTCGTCGCCTTCTCACATGCGAATCTGATGATATCCACTCTTCAAATCAATTTTGGAAAAGATAGTCACTCCGCATAACTCATCCAGCATGTCATCAAGTCGAGGGATGGGGTGTTGATACTTGATTTAATCTGATTCACGGCTCGACAATCAACACACATCCTCCACGTTCCATCTTTCTTCGGTACCAACAACACTGGCATAGCACATGGGCTCAGACTCTCTCGAATGTAACCCTTGTCCAACAACTCAAAAATTTGTCGTTGGAGTTCCTTCGTCTCTTCGGGGTTACTTCTATATGTTGGTCTATTCAGAATCGTGGCACCTGGAATAAAGTCAATCTGGTGCTCAATGCCACGAAGAGGGGGTAAGCCTTTAGGTGTTTCATCTAGAAACACATCTTCAAATTCCTACAAAAGAGATGAAATAGAAGCAGGCAATTCACTAGGAATCTCAAAAAATAAACAATGATCTTTAAACAACAAAATAAGCATAGATTGCTAAGAGGAAAGACATTTCCTGATTTCCTTGCTGCTTGTGTACACATTCATCTTCTTTTTCCCACGAACTTCCTTGATATTCTTTTGCAACCTTACTTGGTCTCTTTGCACTTGACTCGGGGTCAAAGGTGCTAAGGTGATCATGCATGCATAAAAAAATATCTTTTCGTAAAGCCATCATGCGTCGTCTTCTTGTCAAATTGCCATGGACGACCCAATAGCAAATGGCTTGCAACCATCGAAACGACATGGCAGAGTACTTCATCCTTGTATTTTCCAATGGCAAACGGCACTAAAACTTGCTTAGTCACTTTAATTTCTCCACCGTCATTCAGCCACTGTAATTTGTAAGGATTGGGATGTTTTGTCGTCTTCAAACCTAACTTTTCAACCATCACAGAACTAGAAACATTAATACAACTACCACCATCGATAATTACAACACATACCTTATCATTGACAAGGCATCTCGTGTGAAAGATGTTTTCTCATTGCTATTCTTCCTGAATCGGTTGAGTATTCAGACTCCTTTTGACAACAAGTGCTTCACTTGTGGCAAACATCTGCACATTGTCAACATATTCTTCAACGTCCATTGGAGGGGTGTCATGCTTGTCTTCTTCAAACTCAGACTCAATCTCACCACTCTCTAACATTATCATGGTCCTTCGATTAGGACATTGGCTAGCAACAAGTCCTCGACCAAGGCACTTAAAGCACAGAATTTCTCTTGATCATTCTTCTGCCACCACTGGTAGTTTACCACGCCCATTATTAGCAACAAAAGGCTTTGGTTTGCTGGATTCGCTTGCATCTCAAATCCATAGTGGCGGTTGTGGTGCTTGTTTCCTGGTATTGTTAGGAGTATATAATGGATTTGAAAAAGATTTAAATGGAGTATTACCTCGAGTAGAAGCTTTTCTATGCTGGAATTCAACAACATTAGCAATCTCAAAATTCAACCCTACAAGAAAACGTGCCATAGTAGCCTCTCGATCCTCAACAATGTTGGCTCGCATCATGGACATTTCCATTTCCTTGTAGTAGTCTTCAACACTCCTACTCCCCTGTTTCAACGTCTGCAACTTCTAGAATAAGTCACGGTGATAATGAGAAGGAATAAATCTCCTTCGTATGATTTGCTTCATTTCATTCCACGTTCTCACTAGACCTTCATCGGTGCATCTCTGACTGATTAACAATTGATCGCACCAGATCAAAGCGTAACCAGTGAATTCCATCGCAGCTAAACGAACCTTCTTCTGTTCCTAGTAATTGTAACACACGAAAATATGCTCGACTTTGCTTTCCCAAGTGAGATAAGCATCAGGATCTGTGAGTCCCTGAAAAGATGGAATGGCAACTTTAATGTTAGACAAATTATCATCAAGTTACGCACGACCCCCCAGATTTTGTCTCGGAGGCTGATCAACTTCATTTTTGTCACGGTCCTCTTCATGGATAGATTGGGAACCATCCCCATCTAATCTATCCATTCGAGACTGTAAAGGCTCCAATTCTCATCTTAAAAGATGCTGAAGTTCACGTGTAATGGCTTGCATTTGCAAGTTTGGTGGGTGGTCATTCAGATTACTTTCATTCGAACCTGCCATTATAAACACTAGAAACAAACAGAAAGTAATAATATATGTTAGTAAAATAACGAAAAGGACCTCACAATGACACACTCAACAAAATTCCTCACAGATCACTCCAAGGACAGATCACTCATTAATTGCACTCAACACTCGTGTTTCACTCGAGAGAATGCTTAAATGGCTCTTTTTGTCTCCCCTTTTATTCTCACACTCTCAGTTTTCCCTTTTCCACTCGATCTCTCACAATTTAGTTCTTTAAGGAACTAACTCGATCGTTTAGACTTGTTAACTATATCAAACTTACAAGATAAACAAGAAGGATAAAGAAAACAAAGGGTTAAAATGAAAACAGGGCTGAAAGAAAGAAAGAAAAAGAAAGTGAAATGAAGGAATTAGGATGACAATGCAACAGAAAATTCACCACGTACTGTAAAGAAATGCTTACAATGATCCTATCAACGAACAAACAAGAACAAGTTGTTTCGGTTGATTTCCAAGCATTTCATGGCATAATTAAGCATCCTTCTTCATTTCCATGCACCAGCACAAGTTTCTTTTCTTTTTTCTTTTTTCTTTTGAATTTTCAAAACTGATTGTTTGTGTTTTGTTTTTTTAACTTTTTTTTTTTTTACTTTTGTTTGTTTCCTTGGTATTGTAGTGCAGAACGTGCTAAAATCCAACCTTTGCTCTAATTACCATATGATAAGGGCGTTGCCCGGTGAAACAACTTTCCTTGTAAGTTGCGGATCTAGGATTGAAGCAAACACTTCGCTGCAATAAAAAAAACAAGGCACAATGGACGTTGTAGGCTTAGAATGATCTTAGGAACAAGAAAAGAAATAAAGAAGAAAAAAAATGAAAAGAGAAAGGGCTAAAATTTCTGGCAGATTTGAATCAAGGTTGAAGATGAATTCTTAAAGCTTCATTCATGACAGCCTTGAACATTCGAAGATGGCAGAATTGATGTAGAATATTACTGGAAATTTAGAAAAATAAGGAACTCAAAAGAATTCGTACAATTTACTGAACGAACCCGAATCGAATCTGTTCTTTGTCAACAGACTTGAACCCACTAAATAGCAATCTAGGAAACCAAAGTGATACGAACTAGCCTGAAAATGAGTCGAGTCGTATGCTAAGTTGCCCGATCGTCTTAATGAGCAGTTCTATTATTAACTTTAAGGCTTAGGCGATAAAGGATGGAGTTGTGTTGGTTACTAATGTTTGACAAGGGTGGTCGTAGGGTATGGAATTGGGTAGCTTAAGAACAAGTAGAATCGACACTAAAAAGTGACGAACCGAACTTATAGTTTCTTAAGGTGGATGGTAAAACGAATAAATCACGACCCACTATCTATGAAGATAGGAACCTTGGTATAGGCTTGAAAGAAATAGGGTTGACGCCACTACTAGGTAGATAAGTCAACAAAGTCTCAAACAAAGTTTAGAGAAGAAAATTCTCACAAGATTAAATTCAATAAAAATTTTGGCAAAAAAAAAAGTGTCTTACAATTTAAAATAACCATCTATTTATACTAGTATCTTATGCTAGCCGAATAGTCCATCATGAACTTAACAATTAAGTAATGTACCTAATTAAAACATGAAACTTCTAGAAAAAAAAATGTCCAATGGTGTTCTTGTCCATGTTCGGCCGAATGGGAGGTGAGTGGATAGTTTCATGAATATGCATTGATGCACTTGGATAAATGTTCTTCATGCATGCATGGCTAGATTCGGCTAACTCCTTTAATGGAGCCTTTAATTCATGTTGTTTCACCATGAGTGGCTTAATTAAATAAGGCTTCATGAAGGATCAAACTTGGTGTGAACAAGGAGCTTGAGTAGACTCTTGGGTGTGAACATCCAACTGAATGGTCATCATGGTGTGAACATAAGGTGTGAACACATGATCAATACATGAACCGTCCAATGCATGTTCCATCATTAATTTGATCCATGAATCAAAATACATGAATGACCATCATGAACATGCATATGCCTCTTGATTGCCGTCCATTGAACCTTTCTATGCATGCACCTTGCATTAATTCCTTACATGTATGTGCCGTCAAAAGGGATGTACCTTCATGAAATAAACAAGTTATTAAGACACCTCATGAACACTCATAAATTCGGCATGATGTGAACACATTAATGTCATGCATTAATTCAGCTATGTGAACATAATCAATTTAAGTAATGACTATGACATATTAATAACAAATATTAATATAAGACAAGTTTAATGCGTAAATAAATATGTGGAAAAATTTTTTATTTAATGTATTAAAGACAAACCTGAGTTTAAACTAAAATGAGCTAAGTTTTAGCTTGTGAGCTAAAGTTGAACTGAAGCTAAACTCCTAAACTGAAGTTGAGCTAAGGTTTAGCTCGTGAGTTGAAAATGAGCTAGGAGTGAGCTCGGTTTAGCTCAGGCAAGATGGATTTAGCTCGAATAAGCTGGATTTGAGCTGGATGGAGCTCATGGAGCTGGAAATGAGCTGGGATTAGCTTGCCAACATGTCAATGCTTGGCTTGACAGACTTGTTCGATAAAGTTTGCGGGGCATGCTCGTATCATCCCTCCTCTTTTAGGCAACTTGTCCTCAAGTCGAGTTGTTTGTCCATGGGAGAGCTTTGACTCGTGCATGGTTTCCCTCGGTCAAATGGGATGGAAGATGTCACGCAAATCTGAAAAATTCTTACCACAGTCGGTAAAAAGAAACTCAAAGGAGTCAAATTCAAATGTGTTCGATAGTTTATAAAAAATTCATTCAATCGAACATATGCCAAAAATCTCAATTGGACAAAGCAAGCATACGTAAATTTATCAAAGAGTTTCGTTAGACTATCGTTGCAAACATGACAACTAAGTTGGATCAAGGGAGAATTAGTTGTAAATGATGGCGGGCACTTAAACACATTACTCCTCACCCAAAACATTTTAATTTCTTTAATCGAATATAGCAACTCATTTGGTCCCTTGTCTTGTTCATGCAAGGTATGCCATGGCCAAAGGTATGCTAACTCTTCCTTTCATTTTTGAACAACATGAAGGGTGTCTCCAAATTCCAACATAATAATCACATCATTACAATGCCAAAAGAAAAAATCCATCACATCAAAGTATAAATAGTTTTCAGACAACAAATCAATGGAATTTTCAACTTCAATTGAATTGAGCAAAGATATTTGAAAACTTTCAGATGATTTACCTTGACGATTATGAAGAGAAAATAATTGAGGGTTGGGTTTACCTTTCAAATTTATCGGAGTAATAGTAAACGAATCAAAATTGAAACCCAAATCATTGAATTTCACCTTTTTATCAAAAGTTCGAACATCAAGAAAACATAATTTGAGTGCAAATGATGCAAAGTGATTAATGTTTCCATAAAATGAACTCAT
This sequence comes from Gossypium anomalum, assembly GCA_025698475.1. Lineage (NCBI taxonomy): Eukaryota > Viridiplantae > Streptophyta > Magnoliopsida > Malvales > Malvaceae > Gossypium > Gossypium anomalum. The sequence continues at coordinate 44,861,712 of CM046968.1, read as the reverse complement.
GTAGCAAATACCAGGCTTGAACACACGAACTTGATTAGGAATTCCAACAAGCAACATATTAGAAGAAGATATAATCAACTCACCACACGAATTATATTTCACTAGTTTAAACACATATGTTGAATTGACAAAATCGAGCACACCAATATGCAAAGGTTCATGCTTCAAGAGTATCAATCAGGAATGCAAATCACTACATGGAAATTTTGCACAAAAACTCAAAGATTGCTCATGAAGAACACAATTGCACATATCATGTGAAGATCTTTTAACATGGATGCCAAACAAAGAATTTTTAGAGAACATGCAACTTTTCAAATAGGCAGATTTGTCACAAATCAATTGAGCAGACATATTTAAACATAAAGATTTAACACATGAATTCAAAAAGTTTGCATAGTCAACACATCAGAATTTTTAAGTGACAGACTTTGATCAAACACATTCAAAATTCGCTTAGAGAAAACTAATCCAATGTTGTCAACAAATTTGCCAATGTAGTAATCATCATAAGAAAAGCTGTATATGGCACCTTTTAAGACAAAATCGTTAACAACAGTAAGTGAACAAAAATTAGCCAAATCAAGTGACTTTGATTCGATAAACAAAGAATCCTTACCTTCCTTACCTTCGATCGTAAGTGGGTGGTTGTCATTCGTGAACTTACCTTGTTCGAACAACCTAAAACATCTCTCGTTTGGAAGGTAATGTAGATGGATTTGGTCGCACGGGCTTTTAGGAACCTGAAAAGAAAGATCACAAAAAGATCGAGCAGAAGTGTTAGTAGAAAGAATCTTCGCTTGCTCACTAACATCGTTTTCACTCGATTCTATTTCTTTTGAGTCACTCGTTTCTTTTATCTCAATTTTTTTTCCACTCTTTTTTCTTGTTCACATTCTTTTTCTCTCTCAAACACTTTTTCATTCTCTTTTTCAATCTCATTTTCTTTTTCATTTTCTTTTTGTTTTCCACAGGCTTTTTCAGGTTCTCTCAAAATTCGCTCATTTTCTCTCTTGCTTGCCTTTTGAGACTCCTTTCTTTTTATTTCATTTTCTTTTTCTTCTTTTGGTTTTTCTTTTCTGTTCTTTGTTTTCTCATTACAAGAATGTACAAAAGAATCATGAGAATAGAGATCGTGTTCGAAAGGCCAAGAACTATTTGCATGTGATTCACAATTAAAACTTCATGTAGAACACTCCTTGAATGATTTCTTTGAAGTTCGGGAAGAAGTATATCTATCTCTTCAGATTTCATTTTGGATGTCTTCTTGAATAGAGTAAAAACCATAGTCGGCTTCTTGACTTCTCGAATTCCTTGACAAAAAAGAATCTCGATAGTAATCTCTTGGTCTTGAAGTTGATGTCGAATAGGAATCGCAATGGGACTCTCTTCTTAAGTAATAATTGGGTGTATATCTTCGTGGGGTTCTCGACTCTATGTTTCGACTTGATGAACTCATTCTCGTGGATCTCTTTGTTCCAATCGATCTAATCTCTCGTACAATTTATCGAATTTGGACTTCACCATTCTTTGCATTTCTTGTACCAAGTATTGGTGTTCTAATTCGGTGAACTCTTCGCGTGACATGATTTTTGTGTTGCTGAAAAGAAAATGTTAGTTCACAAAACCAAATAAAAAAATTAAGTACCTCACCACAAACCTCACAATTTCACTCGGAAAGAAGAAGGAAAAGGTGTACACTCGTTTGGCTTTTACCTCCACTCGAATGTTCTCACTTGTTTGTGCCTTCTACCTCTCAATCTTCCTCTCGTAACCTTGTAACAGACTTAGTATTACTTGATTTCTAGTATTGTGGATCGGTTTTCAAATGGTTTTACAAAGGATAACAAATGAGGGGTTACGGGTTGGCTGAAAGAAAAAAGAATTGGGTTAAAAATGTGGCATATTAGGGAGAGCAGAATAGAAAAATGGATCGGGAACTATATCAAATCAAGGCTTGACGTTCAAATAATGTTTGAATTGCACAAAACACCCTTTTTTTTTGAATTTTTTTTGAATTTTTTTTAAACTTGTATAATTTTTTTTCTTGTACTATATCAGCAAACTAAATACAAAAGGAACACTTCTGTACGTGATTTTTTTCTTCGGCTGCGTAGATTTTTGCTTTTGTAGTAACAGCAACAAACTAATCAAAGTGAGAAAACTTCGGTATACAAAAAAAAAATGTACCTAATTAAAACATGAAACTTCTAGAAAAAAAAATGTCCAATAGTGTTCTTGTCCATGTTCGGCCAAATGGGAGGTGAGTGGATAGTTTCATGAATATGCATTGATGCACTTGGATAAATGTTCTTCATGCATGCATGGCTAGATTCGGCTAACTCCTTTAATGGAGCCTTTAATTCATGTTGTTTCACCATGAGTGGCTTAATTAAATGAGGCTTCATGAAGGATCAAACTTGGTGTGAACAAGGAGCTTGAGTAGACTCTTGGGTGTGAACATCCAACTGAATGGTCATCATGGTGTGAACATAAGGTGTGAACACATGATCAATACATGAACCGTCCAATGCATGTTCCATCATTAATTTGATCCACGAATCAAAATACATGAATGACCATCATGAACATGCATATGCCTCTTGATTGCCGTCCATTGAACCTTTCTATGCATGCACCTTGCATTAATTCCTTACATGTATGTGTCGTCCAAAGGGATGTACCTACATGAAATAAACAAGTTATTAAGACATCTCATGAACACTCATAAATTCGGCATGATGTGAACACATTAATGTCATGCATTAATTCGGCTATGTGAACATAATCAATTTAAGGAATGACTATGACATATTAATAACAAATATTAATATAAGATAAGTTTAATGCGTAAATAAATATGTGCAAAAATTTTTTATTTAATGTATTAAAGACAAAATCGAGTTTAAACTAAAATGAGCTAAGTTTTAGCTTGTGAGCTAAAGTTGAACTGAGGCTAAACTCCTAAGCTGAAGTTGAGCTAAGGTTTAGCTTGTGAGTTGAAAATGAGCAGGGAGTGAGCTCAGTTTAGCTCAGGCAAGATGGATTTAGCTCGAATAAGCTGGATTTGAGCTGGACAGGGCTCGCGGAGCTAGAAATGAGCTGGGATAGCTTGCCAACATGTCAATGCTCGGCTTGACAGACTTGTTTGATAAAGTTTGCGGGGCGTGCTCGTATCACGAAGTATCAAGTAAAATTGGCACAATAAACTCAATCTGATATGCCAAGAAAGTTCAGTGAAAAACCAAAGTTTGAGAGAAAATCTCACAATGATTATATTTCATTCAAAGTGTCCCTTCAAGTACCTAATCCAAAAGGCATAAACACTTATCAAAGTTTATGTAGACTTAATGTAACATAGTCTAAATAAGTTGTAAACTTAGAAACAATAAAAACACTATCAAACCAATCCCAAAGCATACGTAGCATAATATATACATACTTAAACATATAGAATGAATAGTATAACCTAAATATGTCACATATCAGCATGCAACACATTATAAAGCCTATGTTCTAAGGCATAAATATGATTGAATGAATCTGGAATTGTAGCACAAGTAAGGAAAAGAACTTCCCTGAATTTCTTTGCCTTAGAACGGGTAATAGGTCCCCATGGTAAGACCTCCAGATCAGTTTCCTTGTTGGCATGGATGTGCTCACATCAGGTAGCCTTGAAGGCTTTCACACCAGCTGATTATCCCATTCCCACATGAAGGCTTTTCGGTTCTATGCATTCACACATGGATTGCCCTTCAAGTTTAGTTTTCACACTTCAAATGCCTTTTGCAATATCTGATACGATCATGGCTGGAAACGCCCTTGGTTTAGCTCACCAAGTGAGGCTTGGCATCTTTCGCAAGCTGACTTAGCTCAAATCCAGCTCGTTGAGCTTAGTTCAGCTTGATTCTAGCTCATCGAGCTAGTTTCCATCCTTATTAATTTATGCACTTTACTTGTTGGAATAAATCAATTAATTTACCTTAGCTTAGTTCAGCTCACTTCAGCTCATTGGAGCTCATCTCTACTTCTTTTTAGCTCATGCATTTAATCACTGAAATAAACTAAGTTTTATTTAAGTTAGTTAAAAATTAGTTTAGCTCATAAATATGTTTTTAGCTCAATACATGCTGTTAATATGTTTTTGTTGTAGCCGAATTTATCATGTCTTAGCTGAATTTAATTTGTTTGTTTGTAGATAATACATGCATGGATGGCAATGAAGGTGCATTGTGACCGATCACATGGAAGCTCAAATTCATGTCATGTGCATTCCTCAAAGATGAAGAATGTGGCTGCTCAATTCTGCTCATTAATCAAGAGGAACGAATCTGTCCATTCATGCACTCCAAAAGGGATTGTACGGGTTTTAATGTCATGCTTTGAATCTCCAAGATACATGCTTCAAGTTCATGAATAATTAGCTCATTAATTCAGCCAATGTACCAGCACATACATGCATCGAAAGTAGGGGCTGAATCAGTTAAATGCCAGTTGCCCATTTATGTGCTTAAGATGTCATTAAGATTCAATTAAAGGATATGCATGGCACCTTCACCTTCAAGAACATCCAAGGGGGGAATTGACACATACATTCAGCATATTGAATGAATAATATGCATGCACAAATGGGAGAAAAAATTTACAAGGTACATGCTGCCATTCATGAACCAGCCCGTCATTAAAGCTTCCATTAAGAGAGATGCCTGTCCCATGCACCTAGCATTTCGCCAAGGGGATTAAAGAGAACTTAAAGGCTGGACATTCATGGACTTAAGGATTCTTCATGGCTATGTGACACCCCTAATGTGACCCTAGTCGGAAAGTGGTTTCGGGACCACAAAACTGAGTCACAAAAATAATTAGATGTTATATTCTGTGCTTATTGTATGTGGAATTTGTATGTGTGAATATTTCATGTTTGAATTTTGTTAATTGTGAGTGAATTTTATTAAATAGGACTTATGTGAAAGAATTTAGAAATGTGCTAGGCAAATGTAAGTGGCCTATTTATGCATGTTGCAAAATAATTTTACTTGCATGTCAAATTCCCCACTCTAGAGGAAGTGGCCGGCCATGATGGTATGGGATACAAAAAAACATGCATTTTGTGTTAATATTATAATGACTACATGGTTTTATAATAGGAAATAAGTATTAGAAAAAAAATAATAATAAAAAAGAAAGCCATACATTCCCACCTTGTTTCTTGCGAATGTTGGAGAAAGAAAGAAGAAATATGCTTTGAGAATTTCAGCAAGATAGCAAGCTAAAAATCCAAGGTATGTGCATTGGGTCATAGAGAAAAATTGAATCAAAAAATTGGTTGATCTTTGTCCTCCATTGCCGTAGCCTAAAGGGAGGGAGAGGAAAGTTTGGTTGCTTTGATTTTTGGCTTAGAAGATGGCTAGAATGAGCTCAAGAGCCTAGAGGATCAAAGTTGGATAAGGGAAAGAAAGAGGTCATCGAATAGCCGTCGTAATCGTTCGGCAACTTCCGAGGTAAGTTTTAAGTGATTAAATGTTGAGTAAATTCAATCATAATGGGACATAATGAGTTGATTTAATAAGATATGATGTGGCCATGATATGTCTTAAACTCAAATGGTAAGTTCTAAGTGTTTGGACTTGAAATTTAAGAGCAAATTGTAATAATTTGCTCAAGATAGTGGCAGTAACGTGATTTTAGAAAATCACTATAAATGTTTGGTGTGGAATTATAGGCTGAATAAAATATGAAATCAAAGCTTAATTAGTCTAGTTTCTTATAAAAGAGACCGTGTAAGTAAGGAAATTTCTTATAAAGAGATATTTAAAGTTGTGTGAGACGGTGTCAGAATGACTCTGAAATCCCTGTTTGGTTTTAAGAAAATCACTATAAATTGTACAAAAATGGTTACAAGATAAAATTTATATGCTTGGACTCCTTAATGAGTCTAGTTTCAAATGAAATCAAGTAGAACATACTTTGAATTCTGTACAATGAGAATTTTGATTCGTAGTGAAGACTGGTCAGGTTAGTCAAACAGTGAAACAGGGGAAACTTTAAGAAAAATCTGGTATTGATTGGCCACACCTAAAATTCTGAAAATTTTATGGATGAAATATGTATGAGTCTATATTCAGAGAAAATTAACGGCAAGTGATTTGGAGTCTTGTAGCTCCGGTTATAAATAATTTAGTGACCATTGCTCAGGAAAACAGCTCGCAGCAAATATGTGATTTTGTTGCAAACATGGATAAAACTTGTTTTAGTTGCTCATAAGCTATTGATTGAACCCATACTTGAATTCTAAAATGTGATATTGTAAAATGATATATGAGTATTAGATGGATCCTTGATATTAAAATTTGTGAAAGTGTGTATATATGTGATAAGGCCTAATGGCCGATGTGATGAATGTGAAAGTGTATATATATGTGGTCTTACACGCAGAACAGATATCGAAATTCCTATGCCATGACATATGTATCCTAACTATTCCTAAGGTTCGTACAGGGCTTTTCAGACGTCGAAGTTTTGTCGATACATTCTCGGATAACACATAATTAGCTTGAATATTCATTCATCACAATTCAATATCATATGAATAATAAGAATTCAATTCAAACAAGCTTATTTGTATATCGACTTACCTTGTATGGATTCAGATGGATGGAATCGGTTACTCTATGACTTTTGACTTTCCCCGATCTAATTCCGTATTCTTTAATTCTCGATCTATATAAATTCAAATTTAACTTATTCAATCACAAATTCATTCAAAACAATCCACAAACACACATTTAGGGCATTTTACAAACTAGCCCTCACATTTTCATATTTTGACACTTTAGTCCCTAATTCACAAAATCACAAAATACACATAATTTGCTTGTACACAACCTTAGACAAATTTCCATAAGGTTCATATAAGTCCATGTATTTCATTTATTTCACATTTTAGTCTCTCAATTTACAAATTTCACAATTTAGCTCATTTTACTCAAAATCATCAAAAATCCAAAGACAAAACATGTAAACCCAACATCAAACTTTCATTTATCAACAACTAACTTCACAAAACTCATAGTTTCATCAATGGCATATTTTAAAATCATAAAAAAAAATCAAAAATTGAGACATGGGCGTGATAGTATTCGAAGCAACGATTACAAAAACATAGAAATTATAAAAAACCGATCAAAACACATACATTAATCACCAAATCAATGTGCCGAACCCTAACACTCTTTTTCTCTTTTCTTTTTCTTGTATTTTCGGCCAAGATGAACATAAAATGGCCAAATTTTATGTTTTATTTACTTATTGTTAACTTAAATAACCAAATTCCAATTTTGCCCTTAATGAAATAATAATAAAAACTTATAATAGTTGTCCAACAATGTCCATTTAACATACTAATTGTCTTATAACATAATAAGGACCTCTCATTTATATAGCCAAATCAAATAGGCACTTTAACAAACAGAAGGCTACTTTTAGATTTTACGCGATTAGGTCCTTTTTCAAAATTAAGCACACAAACATTCAAATTTCCTTATGAGACTTTCACTCATGCTCATTCACATATCATAAACACGGAAAATAATATTTAAATATTTTTCTAACTCAAATATGTGGTCCCAAAACCACTATTCCGACTAGGGTCTAAACCGGACTGCTACACAGAATGGCTCCTACTAAGTTGAAAGAGTTGAAAGTACAATTGCAAGAGTTGACAGATTGTAACACTTCTAACCCGTATCCGTCATCGAATTAGGGTTACGAGGCATTACCGGTCATATCACAGTTCATTCAGATATTCATTACATTTCACAACTCGAAATTCAACCACATTAGTGCTCGTAACTTAATCAAATATCGAGTCTTAAAATCATAACATTCATAGCATTGCATGATTAAAACATAATCTCGCGCATATAAAGACATATCATATACAGAACATATAACAAAACAGCTATTTCATTAGTTGAATATCAAACCTATTATTATAAAGCTTTTGCAAATGTACTAATTAAATATCAAACGAATTATATTTCACTACTAAATTTTTCATTCATATATGCAGCATTAGTGATATTAAAACTTGACCAAACATGCTTTAGTTACCATTATACCATATGCATATTTCCTAATATCAAAGCCAAATCAAAACATAATGACCGAATCAATAATAATAATAACTTATTCCATTAATTAATTCATAACTATACTAATTCACATGTTATGCACATTTATCAAAGTTGATTCAACCACACGGCATACTAAACATATATACACAAATACTTATTTAATCAAACATCATTTCAAGACCAAATATACTTCTTTTCTTGACACAAGTTTATGAGCATATGACCATATTGATTTGAATCATTTTGAGCCCAAATATCACTAATCCAAGATAACTTCAATACATAATATAAACCATACCACATACTCATTAATATGAATCTAATACTTTAGCCGAATATACTAATACATATTATTCACCATTTCTAAATCAATTCACCAATGCAAGCATACCATTACAAATTAACTCAAAGTAACCATATCAAATTCTCAAATATCCTAAGTATAGCATATTCCACACATAAAGAATACCACCAATTTCAATATTAACATATAACTAAACAATTAACTACATGATTTACTCACCATTGCCAAACCATAAAAAAAAAAGATTAAAACCATCACCTATATTTACATCACATAAACCGAAATAACCATTACTTCACCTTTAATATACTTAGCATTTTACCTATTTAATCAAGCCAAATCTCAAAACTATTCCATCACACAAATTATACTATAAATCATACTTACAAATTTAGCTAATACATGACCGAAAATCACTATCATAGCATCATTAACAAACCACATCTAAAACAAATCCATCATCCTTATATCAAGCTTACCAAAATGAACTAATCATAAGCCATATATATATATATATCTTTTCTTCATACCAAATTCATATACCAAGCATACCACACATATATACCATGCCCCAAAATTACTTAAACATTAGTATATTAGCATTAAGATCAAGCCATTTTTGCATGGCTAAATATCTACAAATTTCAAGACCAACCAAACCAAATGCTAGCCTATACATGCCATATGTTCAAAGTTTCAAGCTTTTAAAATACCAAAGTAGCGATCAATAGTGTGACGGACTTCCTTGACGATCTCCGAGCTCGTAATTAGCTTTTCAAAATCTATAAAACAACAAACAAACACACACATAGTAAGCTTAAATAGCTTAGTAAGTCATAAGCAAATAAATGATCAAATGAACATTAGCATGATTATTTCAACATGGCCGAATATGAACAATCTCATGTACATAATGATCACACCTTTAACATGCATAGTTCATATCATCATCTCAAGTACTATACTTATCTTATTTTTATGAACATTTAACTTCGCACGTACCTAAACCATTTAGCTGGATTTCACATTCGATCTTAACTCAACATTGCTCGCTGAACCATTCGGAATCAATAAGGATACTTGGATAGCTTGAAAAGCTCGTACAATGCCAACGTCCTAGACGAGGTCTTACATATAATTAAATATCGATGTCACTGTCTCAGACAGGGTCTTACACGAAATCATATACGATGCCAATATCCCAGATATGGTCTTACAAATAAATCTCAAATCGATGCCAATGTCCCAGACGTGGTCTTACACAAAATCACATATCGAGATCCTATGTCATGACATATGTATCCTAACTATTCCTATGGTTTGTACGATGCTTTCGAACATCGTAACTCGATTGTTTCAAGCTCTTAGTTACTTCTCCCATACTTATAACAATTCGGCACAATTAAATACATTTTCATATGAATTTAACAACAATTATTTACTTATGAACTTACCTCGTACGGAGACAAATGGACCGGAACGGCTATTCGAAAACTTTTGATTTCCCCCGATCCAAATCTGATTTCCTCTTTTCTTGATCTAAATTAATATAAATTAACTTATTTAATCACATATGTACTCAAATTCATCCAAAAACACATAAAAGGGCAATTTGCACTTCAGCCCCCAACATTTTACATTTTTCACAATTTAGTCCTTATTTCATAAAACATAAAATATTCAAAATTTCACCACACCTGAGCTTGGCCGAATTTCATTAAGATCCCTAGCAGCCCATTCATTTCATTTATTTCACATTTTGACCCCTCAATTTATAGAATTCACAATTTAATCCTAAATAGGCATTTTTACTAAAAATCACTTAATTAAACATGACAATCTAACAACATATTTTTATTTTTCATCATCAAACACCAAAATCATCAAACTAAAAACAATGGAAAATCTCAAATTCATCATATATTCCAAAAATTAAAGCATGGGCTAGCTAAACACAAAGCAACGATCTTAAAAACGTAAAAATTATCAAAAATCGATCAACTAACATACCTTAATCAAAGATAGCAATGGCCGAACCTAGCTTGCTTCTTTTCTTTCTTTTTCTTTTAAATTTTCAGCAACAACGATGCATTATCATCCATTATCATGTTTTATTTTATTTTATTACATATTAATTTACTTTTTACTATTTTAACCTTAAGTATTTAATTATAAACTATATAATGGTTGTCCAAATGTGTCCACTCAATTATTTAATGGTCAATTTACCACATAAGGACTCCACATAATAAAAACCCTAGCAAAATAGCACTTTAACAAATATCAAGTCACTTTTTGCATTTTACGCAATTAAGTCCTTTTATCAAATCGGACACTCAAACAATAAAATTAAATCACGAAAATTTCACACATATTAATTAACATGCTGTAAACACCAAAAATAATATTAAATTATTTTTCTGACTCGAATTTGTGGTTCCAAAACCACTGTTCTGATTTAGCTAAAATCAGGCTGTTACACAGATAGGGGTTTTACTCGACCCAATTTTAGTTCTGTTCGTTAAGAAAAAGGACGAATCGATGAGATTGTGTATAGACTACCATCAAGTCAAGAAGGTTACAATCAAGAATAAATATCCACTGCCTCAAATTGATGATCTGTTCAATCAGTTAAAGGTGCCACAGTATTCTCGAAGATTGATCTTCATTCTGGTTATTATCAACTACGAATGAAAGATTCAGATGTGCCTAAAACTGTATTCCAAACCAGGTACGGACACTACAAATTTCTTATGATGTCGTTTGGTTTAACTAATGCACCTGCAGTATTTATGGATTTGATTAACAAAATCTTCAGACCGTATTTAGACAGATTTGTTGTGGTATTTATTGACGATATTCTAATCTATTCTCGAGAGGATTGTGATGCAAACTTTGCTAGATAAACAATTATTTTCTAAATTTAGCAAATGTGAGTTTTGGCTTTGAGAAGTCGATTTTTTGGGACATATAGTTCGGTTGAAGGCATCAGAGTTGATCCGAGTAAAATTTTGACAGTTATTGACTGAAAACCACCGAAAAATGTATCCGAAGTCAGAAGTTTTCTGGGATTAGCTGGTTATCACCGAAGGTTCGACAAAGGGTTCTCAATGATAGATACACCGATGGCACGGCTTGATGCGAGCTCGTCCTCGTAGGATGATTATGAGTTGTGATATTTCCCAATTGAAATTAAGAAGTATATAAGGTAATCTATATTGTAAAGGTTGAAAACGTGAATGGCAGGCTTTGTAAAGGTGGTTTGATGGATAATAAAGGAAGGAGGAGGGATTAGATTGAATTCGATTTAAGGACTCAAGAATGAACCAATATTATAGAACAATACTGACCCAATCCTTATATTAGTACTTAAAATAGATGTAAAAAGGAAACAAGAACCATGACCCTCTATCTAGCAAGATAAGAACCAATCGATGTAAAGGATGAATGCCACACTTCTAAGAAGTGATAAGTTCGAAGGAAATCAGATTGATGCCACAAGGAATGCTTGACAAGTCAATTTGAGTCAAATAAGAAAAAGGAGAGTGAACACTCAGAATAAGTTTAAACTTCATCAAAAGTTGTTACAAAATGTCTCAAGCCTTATATTTATAGGCTGTACAAGGAACCGATCGAATAGGCATGAGATAACAATCATAATAAATGTATTTGATGTCCATTAGTTCGTTTAAAGCATCCCTTGAGAGTTTCTAGATGTTGATGATGCCAAAATCCTTATTCACATTGTGAAATTTGTATTCCCAAACAACCAATTACATTAATCCTTGAGAGTTAGTTGAATGTGCATGAAACTGAATGGTTTCAATAGTGTGAACATGAGTTGATGCTGCATTGATAACCGAATGGTCACTTGGGATATGTAGATCATTAATGTAGATTGTATCGCATGAAGAGTCTCAAGGTGTGAACAGCAAGAAGTGAATGGTTCCATAGGTATGAACTTGGTAGCCAACCGAATGGTTAAGTGTGAAAACACTTGATGCTTTGCTACTCATGAAATGGTGAGTGCTTAGTGGCCAAATGCATAGATCGATTGTAAGCAAACTCGATATGTGGTAAGCATTCTTCCCATGTTTTTAAATTTTTTTGAATAATTACTTTCAACAAGGTGGATAGAACTCGATTAACAACTTCAGCTTGTCTATCTGTTTGTGGGTGGCACATTATGGAAAATAATAGCTAGGTGCCAAGCTTGCTCCACAAAGTCCTCCAAAAATGACTAAAGAGTTTAGCATCTCGATCTGATACAATTATCTTCGATACTCCATGTAGCCGAACCACTTCCCTGAAAAATAGATTTGCTACATTTGAAGCATCATCAGTTTTGTGGCACGGAATAAAGTGAGCCATTTTAGAGAATTTATCAACTACTCCAAAAACTGAGTCTTTCCCACTTTTAGTCCTAGGAAGTCCTAGTACAGAATCCATAGAAATGTCTACCCATGGTTCTTTGGGAATGGGTAGTGGTGTCTACAATCCATGGGGCTTACTGCGAGATTTTTTCTTCTTACAAGTGATGCATCGGTAACATACTCTCTGGACATCTCACCTCATCTTGGGCTAAAAGAAATGTTCGTGGAGCATGGCTAGAGTTTTGGTCATTCCAAAGTGCCCCATGAGACCTTTACCATGTGTCTCTTTCACGAGAACATCTCGAATGGAACCTTGAAGGATACATAATTTACCTTCTTTAAAGAGGTATCCATCATGCTTATATTTTGAGTGCCCCCTTTTCACAAGCTTTGTAAATCTCACCAAAATCAGCACCAATTTCATAAAGTTCTTTAAGATACATAAAGCCAAGCAATTTAAAATCTAATTTATTGAGAAGTGCGTACCTTCTTGATAATGCATTGCAACGACATTTTCTTTACCTTTCTTGTAGTTAATAATGTAAGGAAACGATTCAGGGAATTACACCCTTTTGGTATGTCTCTTGTTCAACTTGTTTTTCCCCTTGAGATGTTTTAATGCCTCATGATCTGTGTGAATGACAAACTCCTTGGGCTATAGGTAGTGTTCCGAAGTTTCCAAAGCTCAGATTAATGAATACATCTCCTTATCATATGTTGGGTAATTAAGGGCAGCACCATTCAATTTCTCACTAAATTAGGCTATGGGACGTCCATTTTGTGTTAGAACGGCTCCAATCCCTATTCCTGAAGCATCACATTCGATCTCAAAAGTTTTTGTAAAATCAAGAAAAGATAATAGTGGTGCTTTTGTTAAGCAATCTTTAATCAAAGTAAAAGACTTCTCTTGTTCCTCATCCCAATGAAAGTTTGAACTTTTCTTGATAATTCCAGTTAAAGGAGCAGCTATGATGCTAAATTAGGGACAAACCTTCGATAAAAACTAGCAAGACCATGAAAACTTCTTACTTGGCTTATGCTAGTAGGTCATGGTCACTCTCGAATTGCTTTTACCTACTCTTGATCGATTTCAAGGCCTTCCTAACTAACCACAAAACCTAGAAAAAAAAGCTTGTTAGTGCAGAAGGAACATTTTTTAAGATTTACAAATAAATTTTCCTTCCTTAATACTTCCAACACAATTTTTAAATGATAAATACGATCTTCCAAAGACTTACTGTAAGTTAATATATCATCAAAATACAGCATAAAATTTACCAATAAAGGATTAAAGAACATGATTCAAACCGTACAAAGGTGCTTGGTGCGTTAGTTAGGCCGAAGGACATAACCAACCACTCATACAAATTGTGCTTGGTTTTGAATGAGGTCTTCCATTCGTCTCCTTCTCTCATCCTTATCTAATGGTAGCCACTCTTTAGATCTATTTTGGAGAAAATGTGAGCTCCACTTAACTCATCTAACATGTCATCTAGGTGTGAGGTCGGATGCCGATACTTGATGGTAATCTTATCAACTGCGTGACAGTCGATGCACATGCACCAAGAGCCATCTTTCTTAGGTACCAACAAGACGGGTATGACACATGGGCTTAGGGTTTCTCAAACATACCCCTTTTCCATTAGCTTGATAACTTGCCTTTGAAGCTCCTTAGTTTCCTCAGGGTTGCTTCGATAAGCTGGCTGATTCAGGATAGTGGCTCCAAGAATAAAGTTTATTTGATGCTCGATGCCCCTAATAGGTGGCAACCCACTTGGGATGTCTTCTGGGAACACATCTTCAAATTCTTGTAGCAAAGACATGATAGAAGAAGAAAGAGTGTCATCTAAATCGTTAGTACTAAACATACTTTCCTTGTACATAAGCACAAGCAAAGGATGCCTCAAAAGTAAAGACTTTATGATTTCCCTTTCCTTTATAAAAACACTTAACTTTCCCAACTCATGCTCTTCTTTTCTTTCATTTTTCTCTCGTGTTTTTACCTCACTCTCTTTGCTTTCCTTTTTTTTTTTATTCATTCTTTCCTTTCTTGTTTTGTATTTTCTTGTCCTTCTCACTCTTAATTTTTTTCTCATTTTATTTTGCTCTTAATTTTTTATAAGACTCTATTTAATTGGAGTAAGTGGTGCCAAAGTAATGTTCTTCCCTTAGTATTTGAAGGTATACCTATTGGTCAAACCATCATGCAATACTCATCGATCAAATTACCAAGGTCTCCCCAACAATACCAGCATGCATTGGCACTACATTGCAAATGACTTCGTCACTGTATTTGCCAATAGAGAAAGTGATGACAGCTTGCTTAGTAACTTTGAGCTCACCACCGTTATTGAGCCATTGAAGCTTGTAAGGATGTGGATGTTTGGTGGTTGCTAGGCCGAGTTTTTCTATCAACAAGCTGCTAGCAACATTAGTACAACTACCACCATCTATAATGACACTACATACCTTTCCTTGGATATGGTAGCACATGTGAAAGATGTTTTCACATTGCTTCTCATTCTTTATGGTTTAGATGCTCAAGCTTCACTTAATGATAAGGATTTCACCTTCCACAGCATACTCCTCCAAGTCATCTTCCTCATTAGTAGGTATTTTGAGCTCATCTTCCTTTTCAAGTTCAGATTCTATCTCACCATTGTCCCTTAGAATCATAATGCTCTAATTTCGACATTGGTAGCAATATAGCCCCTCCCAAGGCATTTGAAACACTTGATGTTTTGAGATCGATTTGGCATGGCCTTGTTCTTTCCTTTACTCGAATCTCCACTCGACTTATTAGACTTTGATGCCCCAATGTTGTCTTTGGTTCAAAAGTTGGTATCTTTTTTGTAGGTTCCTTGACCCCACTTTGATGTAGAAATAGAGTTAGAAAGGGATCGGGTGGTACCTTTTCTTTTCAATTATTTTTCCACATTTACTGCCATGTGAATCATATCAACGGCCTAAACATAGTGTTGCAATTCAACTATATTGGTGATATCTCGATTGAGGCTAGTTAGAAATCTTACCACAATGGCCGTTTGGTCTTCCTCAACATCGATACGTATCATTACTATGTCTATTTCCTTGAAGTAATCCTCCATGCTTTAATTACCTTAGGTTAGATTTTGTAATTCCTGGTACAATTCTCAATGGTAGTGGGCTGGTACGAACCTCTTTCTCATAATAGCTTTCATTTTAGCCCATGTAGACACGGGTCATTCCCTTTTTCTTCTCCTAATCAAGGTTAGCTGATTCCACCAAATAATAGCATAGTAGCCCATATTTTATGCATTCTAGAGGGAATAAGATCTACCGAGTTGAGAGAGTCAAATTGGTGGCTAGAGTTTAAGTAGGATGTGACTGAATTTGTGAGTAAGTGTTTGTCGTGCCAATAGGTTAAGGCTGAACACCAATTTCCTTTGGGTTTATTACAGCCTATACAGATCCCTCAATCGAAATGGGAGCGTGTGACCATGGACTTTATTAGTGGATTATCTTTGATGCCTACTAAGAAAGATTCAGTTTGGGTTATAGTGGATCAACTGACTAAGACAACCCATTTTCTGCCTATTCATACTAACTACTCTCTGCATAGGTTGGCAAGGTTGTACATATCAGAGATTGCGAGGCTTCATGGTGTACCGTTGTCCATTATATCTGACCGGGACCCTCAGTTCACATCTTAATATTTGAAAAACTTGCATGAGGCTTTAGGGACACGATTGAATTTTAGCACAGCTTTTCACCCATAATCTGATGTGTAATTTGAGTTGGTTATATAGATTTTAGAGGAAATTTTGAAGGGTTGTGTGATAGACTTCAGTGGCAGTTGGGAGTAACACTTGTCATTGGCTGAGTTTGTGTACAATAACAGTTTTCAATCGAGAATTCAGATGTCTCCTTATGAAGCATTATATGGTCACAAATGTCGTACACCTCTATGTTGGAGTGAGTTGGGGGAAAATAAGGTGTTGGGTCCAGATTTGGTGAAAGAAACTGATAATGTGGTGAAGCTAATTCAGGATCAATTGAGAGCAGATCTAATCGACAGAAGTCTTACACCGACCTGAAGTAGATGGATATTGAGTTTAGTGTTTTGGGGATCAAGTCTTCCTAAAGATTTCACTGTAGAAGAAAGTATTGAGATTTGGACGCAAGGGAAAGCTCTGAAAGGTAATGTTTTTAGGACATGTGGTATTTGTTGAGGGAATTCGTGTGGACCCGAAGAAAATTGAGGCTATCCTGGATTAGAAGTAGCCCAAGAATGTTAGTGAGATTCAGAGTTTTCTCAGACTTGCTAGTTATTAGAAGAGGTTTGTGGAGAGACTCTCATTGATTGTGGCTCTAATGATTAAGTTATTGTGAAAGACTACACCGTTTAAGTGGACTGATGAGTAGCAAGCTAGTTTTGAGAAGCTTAAGATAGTTCTGACTTAGGCACCCCTGTTGATCCAACCCGAGTCTAGGAAAAATTATGTGGTCTATAGTGGTGCTTCTCATTCTAATCTTAGTTGTGTATTAATGCAAGACGGGAAGGTTGTGCCCTATGCTTCAAGATAAATCAAGCCATATTAGTGTAATTATTCAACACATGATCTGGACTTGGTTACTGTAGTATTCGTTCTTAAGATATGGAAGCATTATCTTTATGGGAAGAAATGTGTCATCTATATGGATCATAAGAGTCTTAAGTATCTCCTCACTCAAAAGGAGTTGAACTTGACACAGAGATGTTCGATCGAACTTCTGAAAGACTATAATTGTACTATCAAGTACCATTCGAGTAAGGCTCATGTAGTGACCGATGCATTAAGTAGGAATGTAACATCCTGATTTTGGGCCTAATCAAAATAGTGGTTTTGAATGATTGTCTTGAGGTTTATGATGTGTTTACATGATTGTGTGAAAATTTCATTAAGAAATTTTATGTGTAAGGTGGCCAATTTGACTTTAGGGACTAAATTGAATAAGTTGCAAAACTTGTGTTCTAGAAGCTTTGCCATGGATTATTAATTAAAAGGTCTTAAATAGCAATTTTCCAAATTTCTATAATTATGGACAAAAATAGGCATGCATGGATAAAATTTGGAAGTTTAGTAAAAAGGGCATTTTGGTTATTTTGTCAATAAATGAATTAAAAGGGAAAATAAAGCCAAAATCTACTCATCTTCTCCATGCTTGTGCCGAATTTGAAGAGTCACCATAACTAGGGTTCCTTCAACTTTCAAGCTTGGAAGTAAGTCAATCCTAGCCCTGTTTTTAATGCTCTTTACATTTTTGAAATCCTTGAAGCATGATCTATCCATTTCTAGCTATATTTTGAGCTAGGGTCCATGTATGAAATTTGATCCATGTGTAACATGCTTGTGTTTTGATGTTTAATGGAAGAATATGAAAGTTTGATGTGTGTTTAACATCTTTTACTAAGTAATTTTTCATGAAAACCCTTAAAAGGACCTTTTTGCAAAAGGTGTAAAAATAGGTGTTAAAAATGTGATTTGATGAAAAGTGTGGGCTATTGTAAGAGGGAATATGAATTGGCTAGGCTTGGGTAACCAAGAAAAAAGACACATTTCATTTTACGAGCTTAGGGGCAAAAGTGTAAATATGTGAAAGTTTAGGGGCAAAATTGTAATTTTGCCAAAGTATGATTTATGGACTAATTTGAATAATGTGATAATTAAATAAGTGAAATTTGCTATTATAGATCAAGAACAACGAAGTCCGAACCTTAACTGAGGAAATAATAAGGTTATGAACTAAGTCGAATAGTTAGCTACACTTTTGTACCAAGGTAAGTTTGTGTGTAATTAATACAGCATTTTATTATGTGTTCAATACTTAATATTGCATGAAATGTACAATTACCCTTGTGGATAAGATGAATGATGTTTGACAAAGACTCGAAGTGATGAAATCCCGATTGAACCCAAGGAACACTTAGGGTACAAATATCATGACATTTGGATTGGTGAGATCCCGTATAAGACCATATCTGGGATATGCCATCGGTATCGATATGAGATCCCATGTAAGACCATGTCTGAGACACGGCTTGGGCATCGATATGAGATCCCTTGTAAGCCATGTCTAGGACATGGCATTGGCATCAATATGTAGTCCCATATAAGACCATATCTGGGATATGGCATTGGCATCTTAGTATATGTTCACGATTTCCTGAGTATCCCTTAGTATTCCAAATGGTTCAACGAGCAGTCCAATGATTTGTTAAAGGAATAACGAGGTATGGTCATGTTGAAAGGGTACAGGTATGTACACTAAGCTCGTAGTTATTGAGATTACGAAACGATGAAATTCTAGGAAGATTGGAATGAGGGAATTATGATCTTGAGATCCATTGAGCATTATGTAAATTGAATGACATAATTTAACTTATGTTATGTATGTGTATGGAAATGCCTATTTTTATTTCTTATTATTTACATGCAAGCTTACTAAGCTTTATGCTTACTCCCTCTCTCTTTTCCATTTTCTTATAGTATTGCCAAGCAAGCTCGGGGATCAAAGAACATCAGAGGCTCATTTGCATTATCAACTAGATCTTTTGGGGTATAGTTAGTTTTATTATTTTGAGTATGGCATGTATAGGGACTTAGTCTTTTTTTCCTATGTCATATTGGTCTAGCCAAATGTGTTGGCTTATGGTAATATTTGATTCATTTTGTATATGGCCATGTGATATGGTTCGTATTGATTATTTGGGTTGTAGCCCTAATTAATTATGCATGCATGCAATGTGTTATGCTTGACGTGGTTGCTTGTGGATGAAATG
Organism: Gossypium anomalum; assembly: GCA_025698475.1. Classification (NCBI taxonomy): domain Eukaryota; kingdom Viridiplantae; phylum Streptophyta; class Magnoliopsida; order Malvales; family Malvaceae; genus Gossypium; species Gossypium anomalum. The sequence goes on along the minus strand of CM046968.1, from coordinate 44,842,098 downwards.
TGTGATGAATGGCATATATGCTAAGTAAATGAATAGTGGCTAATAAGTATGACCAAAGCTATGGTATAATTAAGTAAATTGGAAGTATGTTTGCCATGGTGAATAAATATGAAATTGGTGTGGAATGTTATATGAAAGCATGATGGTTTGAATAGATGATATGTTGATATTAGAAAGCCATGAATTAATCAAGTTTATGTGTATTTGAGTGACTAGATATACTATTTGCATGCCATAAAAAAAAATGTATGAGTGAATGAGCATTTAAGGGCAACAAATGGCTTGGAACATAGCCTCAAGGTTGTCCACACGGGTAGACACACGGACGTGTGTCTAGGCCGTGTGTGACACACGGTATGCCCCATAGGCGTGTGATTCGACCGTGTGTCCCCTGCACCCTAATTATGCAAGTCAGTATGCCCAGTAGTAAACACACGGGCAGAGACACAACTGTGTATCTCAGCCGTGTGAGAGACACGGCCACAGGACATGGGCGTGTGCCCAGGCCGTGTGAAGTGTGCACTTAATTTTTAGAATTCAATTCACCACATGGCTTAAGCACACGGGCATGTGACCTAGCCGTGTGACCTTATTTGGTTGATGAAGTCATAGTCAGAGAGTTACACGGGCTGAGGACACTAGCGTGTCCTAAGCCACACAAGTGTGTGGGACTACACGGCCTACCCGCACGGGCGTGTGACTCTCCAAACCAAGAAAATTTTCTAAGCTTCCCAAAATTTTTTAAAATTCTTGGTTTAGTCCCGAACCGTTCCTATGTATGTCTCGGGCCTTGTAGGCTCATTTAAGGGATGATATGAATGTTTATGAAAAGTTTTTAAATTAGAGTGGAATTCGTGTCTCGGTTTATTATGAATGTCTGTGTTTAGGTCTGGTAATGCCTTGTAACCTGTTCCGGCGTCGAATACGAGTAAGGGGTGTTATATTTAGTGGTATCAGAGCTATGATTTAGTCGATTCTCAGACTACGTAGCATGTGTATGAGTTTAGCTATACATGCTATACATATATTGTGATAGTGTGACGACTCCTGACAATTCTCAATTATGTTTTCATATAGTAAATGGATCACGATCGAGTCGTGGCAGATGACGTAGAAAGTAACGCGCCAGCTCCCACTGTAGGGGCGGTGCCAACTGATAATCGACCTCCCAAGATTAGCCAGGGAAGAGGAGAAGGGGCTCAAGAAGCCTTTTTCCACATGATGGATACCTGGTACACGTAGTTCGTTCGAGTGAACCGAATGCTCAACCCCCTCTACCCTCACCTATTCCTCAACCTATCCCTATAGCACCCCCAAGGTATGGATTTTGTGAGGTTGAATAGACCTCCAGTGGATAAGATTCGAAAGCAAAGAGCCGAGGAGTTCCGCGCTAACATTGATGATGATCCAAAACGAGCAGAGTTTTGGCTCGATAACACCATCTGGGTTTTTAAGGAATTATCTTGCACACTGGAAGAGTGCATGAAATGTGTTGTATCACTACTTAGAGATTCAATTTACCACTAGTGGAAGACACTTGTCTCGGTGATACCGAGGGAGAGGGTAACATGGGAATTTTTTCAAGAGGAGTTTCGAAAAAAAGTACATCAGTCAGAGATTTATGGATCAAAAAAGAAAGGAGTTTTTTGAGTTAAAGCAAGGTAAAATGACTGTAACTGAATATGAGCGTGAGTTTGTGAGGCTCAGCAAATACGCTCGAGAATGTGTGTCGACTGAAGCTATTATGTACAAGAGGTTTGAGGAGGGATTAAACGAGGACATTCGGATGTTTGTCGGCATGCTTGAGCTGAAAGAGTTCGTTGTAAATTGGCCAAAGAGAAGAGAAAGGCCGAGTCTTAGGTTAGGGACTCAAGAAAGAGGTCCATTAGCAAATTGTTTCAATCCACATCGAAGAAGTCGAGGGATTGCTATTCTCACTCCCATGCTTCTGTTGGATATCCGAACAGAAATAGAGATAAACAGTATTTGGGTACTAAGGCCCAGACCACCTCGATTGCTAGTGTTGGTAATGCTTGACCAAGTAGACAGGAATGTCCACAATAAGATAGACGTCACCCCGGTGAATGTCAAGGGAGTGATAGGACCTATTTCAAGTGTGGTTCCCCAGACCACTTCATTAGAGAGTGCCCCGAGGTGGCCGAAAAAGAGAGATATCAAGGTACAAGATCGGGCAACACTGCTGGTCGAGGTAGACCCTAGGAAAATTTGGGTAATGGAGCGAACAGTAAGAGTGCCCCTAAAGAGTCGGCTATGAGACCTGAGGGCAGAGCTCCTGCAAGGACGTACGCCATTCGTGCTCGCGAAGAGGCTTCATCCTCGGACGTGATTATAGGTACATTTTCTATCCATAATGTTACTGTTATTGCTTTGATTGATCTGGGATCTATCCATTCCTATATCTATATGAAATTGGCGTCTAGTATGAGCATGCTTGTTGAATCTATCGAATTTATGATAAAAGTGTCAAACCTATTAGGCAAATACATGTTAGTTGATAAAGTATGTAAGAATTGTCCTTTAATGATTAAAGGTCATTATTTTTCGGCTAACCTTATGCTTTTACTGTTTGATGAGTTTGACGTAATTCTTGGTATGGATTGGTTAATTGCTCATGATGTAGTAGTAAATTGTGGGAGAAAATTTATTGAACTAAAATGTGAAAATGGTGATATTCTCCGGGTTGAATCAGATGAATCGGATAGCCTACCCGTAGTGATTTCTTCTATGTCCACTCAGAGGTGTATGAGAAAAGGGTACGAAGCTTATCTTGCTTTTTTGTTGAATACAAAAGAGTCAGAGTTGAAGATTGAGTCAGTACCGGTAGTTTGTGAGTATCCGGATGTGTTTTCGGAAGAGTTTCCCGGATTACCTCCAATTAGGGAAGTTGAATTTGGCATTGATCTAGTCCTGGGTACGGCACCCATTTCTATTGCTCCATATAGGATGGCTCCGATCAAATTAAAGGATTTAAAAGCTTAGTTGCAAGATTTGACGGATAAAGGTTTCTCAAGACCCAATTATTCACTGTGGGGCGCATCAATTTTATTTGTAAAAAAGAAAGATGGTTCGATGAGACTATGTATTGACTACCGATAACTCAACAAGGTGACGATAAAGAACAAGTATCCCTTTCCAAGGATCGATGATTTTTTTGACCAATTGAAGGGAACCACAATATTCTCCAAGATAGACTTGAGGTTTGGTTACTATTAGTTGAGAGTTAAAGACTCGGATGTGCCAAAAACTGCATTTCGGACGAGGTATGGTCACTATGAATTTTTAGTGATGCCTTTCGGTTTAACAAATGCTCCTGCGGTTTTCATAGATTTAATGAATCGTATTTTTCGACCTTAATTGTATAAGTTTGCTGTGGTGTTTATTGATGATATCTTGATTTATTCTCGTGATGAGTCTGAACATGCCGATCACTTGAGAACTGTTTTACAAACTTTGAGAGATAAGCAGTTGTATGCTAAGTTTAGCAAAAGTGAGTTTTGGCTTAGAGAAGTCAGATTTTTGGGGCATATTGTGACCGGTGATGGGATCCGAGTTGACCCGAGTAAGATTTCGGCTATTGTTGATTACAAACTGCCTAGGAACATATCTAAGGTTAGAAGCTTTTTGGGCTTAACAGATTATTACCGAAGGTTTGTTAAAGGGTTTTCCATGATTGCTACCCCAGTGACAAGGCTACTACAGAAGGATGTCAAATTCGAATGGTCAGAAAAGTGCCAACAGAGTTTTGAGAAACTAAAGACATTGCTGACCGAGGCCCCAATTTTAGTTCAACCTGAATCGGGCAAAGAATTTGTAATTTATAGTGACGCGTCGTTAAATGGTCTCAGATGTGTGCTAATGCAAGAAGGCAAGGTGATAGCTTATGCCTCGAGGCAGCTGAAACCACATGAGAAAAATTATCTGACACATGATTTAGAGCTAGCCGCCATTTTGTTTGCGTTAAAGATTTGGAGACATCATTTGTATGGTGAGAAGTGTCAGGTATTCACTGATCACAAGAGTCTAAAGTACTTAATGACTCAAAAATATTTGAATTTACGACAACGGAGGTGGTTAGAGGTGATAAAAGATTATGAGTTGGTGATTGACTATCACCTGGGTAAGGCGAACGTAGTTGTCGATGCCCTGAGTAGAAAATCCTTATTTGCCTTGAGAGCTATGAATACTCAGTTGACTATGTCTGATGATGGTTCAATACTAGCAAGTTCAGAGCTAGATCGACATTTCTCCAAGAGATCTGTGAAGCTCAGAAAGTGGCAGTGATTTGCAAACCAAGAGAGCTCAATGTGAGTTAGGTGTTGAATCAGATTTTTGGATTGGTTCCGATGGTTGTTTGATGTTCCAGGATAAGGTCTGTGCACCTAGAGATGACGAGCTTATTGGTAAAATTCTTCATGAGGCACATAGTAGTTGTATGTCAATCCATCCGAGTAGTACCAAGATGTATAATGACTTGAAGAGATTGTATTGGTGGTCAAGCATGAAAAGAGACATTTCAGAGTTTGTATCGAGATGTTTGATTTGCCAGCAAGTGAAAGCCGAACACCAAGTACCTTCAGGTTTACTTCAGCATGTGATGGTTCCCAAGTGGAAATGGGACCGGATTACTATGGATTTCATGATAGGATTGCCATTGACCCCAAGAAAGAAAGATGTCATTTGGGTCGTAGTTGATCGATTAACGAAATCGGTTCACTTTATTCCTGTACGTCCAGACTATTCACTTGATAAACTAGCTAAGTTATATGTTTCTGAAATTATGATACTTCATGGAGCACCCTTGTCGATTATCTCGGATAGGGACCCAAGATTAAACTCACGATTTTGGAAAAAGCTCCAAGAAGCTTTAGGAACAAAGTTGAATTTTAGTACCGCTTTCCACCCACAAACTGATGGTTTGTAATACCCCTAACCCATATCCGTCGTCGGATTAGGGTTAAAGGCATTACCAGACATTCGAAACAATTAGCATTCATTTCACAAAAATCATAGCATAAAAGGTCAAACATTATCATAGAGTTCCTTATATAGGTCATCGAGACCCAAAACATGCATTAAAAAGGGTTCGAGACTAAACTGAGCTCATACAAAATTTTTCGAAACTTAAACATTTTTCAAAGATGAACAGGTCACATGCCCATGTGAATAGGCCGTGTTCATCACACAGGATTAGACACGCCCGTGTGTCTAGGCCGTGTCAAAACAAGGCATACATACTGACTTATTCACACGGCCACAAGACATGCCCGTGTGCCTTAGCTGTGGTCAAAACTGACTTGGGTCACACGGCTAGCCACACACCCGTGTGCCTTGGCCGTTCTCAAGCCTAACTTACAATTGTAAGGTACCCCAGGGGACACACGGCCATGCAACATAACTGTGTGTTGCACACGGCTGAGACACAAGCCCGTGTCTCTGCCCGTATGGACAAAAATAGGCCATTTGAAAAGCTAATTTGCCACCTTATTTGGGTCAAACCTAAAAGCATCAAACCAAGCATATTTACACTATAATTTCAGCCAATTTCAATACCAAAACATATATCATTTATGTCATAACATTAACAACAAATTCATGCTTGTAACTCATACCAATTCATGTCCTTCCATAAGCCAAAAACATACCAAAATATATGATTTCATAATCTCAAACATACAATCAAATCTCATACCAAAACCTTACCACATTAACCATTTCCTTTGGCCAACCAAAAGCACATCACAATGGCACATTTGTATCACATATCATATATCATTACCAACCATAAGTTCAAACACAAGCTAGCCATATCACATGGCATGATATATATACATTACAAAACATATCCAAATACTCCTAGCCTATACATGCCATATTCCATATATACAATTCTAAAAATAGTACCAAAATAGCTATCCGATAATGTGTATGAGTCGTTGACGATCCCCGGATCTAAGCTAGCTTTATAACACTGTAAAACAGAGAATACTTAACACAGTAAGCTTCGAAGCTTAGTAAGTTCGTACCACAAATAAACAACAGTTTATAATATATGAAACATCAACTAATAAACACTTAGAAGTTCACAATTCATCCATCAATTCTATTCTATCTCATATAACATGATAATACTAATTCATTAAACTTCATACACATAGTATCATCTACCACATAGGTACCGAACATACCTAAACTTTTCCGTATAATTTCATTTCATTCTCACCTCTCGTTCAGATACATTAGTTCATTCAAAAGTCTTTTCATGCTTTAAGATTTCGCACACTTAGTGCATTAGTAATTTGCCGAAGTCGTAACAATCTCGCACATTTAGTGCCATTCCAATAAATCAAAGCTACATCAATATCACACACTTAGTGCCTTTTATAGCTGAAGCTATTCCAACTCGCACACTTAGTGCCATTTTTAGCCGAACCTATTTTGAATCGCACGCTTAGTGCCAAACATAGTTGATTATCATCATGCTCAAACCATAATTAGATATCTATACAATTTATGCATTATCAAAGCATTAAAACATAACTATAACATCATTTATCACGTACAAACTTACCTCATACTCGAAATTGATGATTAGGATTGTTTACTCGATAACCTTTGATTTCCCTCGATCTAAATCCGAATTCCTCTTTTCTTGATCTATATGTATTCAAAATTAACCCTTTTATTCAACAAATCATTTATTTTAATACACAAGCACATCTATAGGCATTTTTGCACTTTAGCCCCTAAAATTACACATTTTAACATTTTAGTCCTTATTACACAAAACACCAAATATATAAAATTCATCAAAACCATGCCTTAGCAGAATTTTCCTATGATCCCTATCAGCCCATATTTATCATTTATTTTACATTTTAGTCCCTCAATTTCTCATTTTCATAATTTAGTCCAAAATACTCAAATTCATTAAAAATCCCAATACAAAACATAATAATCTAACACATATCTTCCATTTACTAACATCAAACTTCATAAAACTCACATTATCAACAATGGCTCAACTCAAAATCATCAACAATTTCCAAAATTTAGACATGGGCTTGAAAATATATAGAGCAACGATCACAAAAATGTAGAAATGATAAAAAATGAGCAAAAATCACATACCAATTAAGCCTTGCAAGTGCTAAATGTTCAGAGCATCCCAAACCCTACTGCCTTCTTCTTCGTGTTTGTCCGTATTGCAAAGAGGGTCGACGCCAGCTATAATGGTTGAAAATAGGGGGGCCAACCAAGACCCCCTAATAAAGCTTTGTTTGATAAAGTAAACGATTTGTTCCGACAACTTGGACCAGATTAACCACGTTAAATTTGCTGATCTTACAAAAAAAATCGGCGGGCTAGTTGGGAATGGGTTTTTGGCGAAGAAAAGAATTGCTGAGAGATAGATTCTACTATTTAGTCAGGACAAATGAGTGGCTGTGCAGCATGCTCCGGAGGAGATTGACCCTTCCCCGAGTCGGCCTAGTCGAGAGGGGAGGGAGGGCCCACTGCTCTAGATCGCATTTGGGAGTTTGAACACCATCCCATTTCAACCAAAAATACAACCCTGTCAAAGGTATCTAACCTTCCTTCCTTATGAGTGGAAATCCAATCCCGTTTTGTTTTTTTTTTTTTTGTATAAAAACTAGCCAGCCGGTAAGGTAATATATATTATATATATTTATTTTTGAAACCCATTCTTCTGACCATTTTTGAAAAGCGCATAGTTTCTACTCCAAAATGACCTCCCCAGTCGGGGAACGCATGAGGTATTTACCTAAACCAAGTAGGTAGGTCCTTGAACGGATCCCACGTTAGCCCCAAGACATTGGTCTATAACTAGAAAAGTAAATGCTTGAGCTTGAGTGATAAGGGCCTTCTCCCCCTGCTTGCTAGTATTTTGCCTGTATGGTGTTTACCGAGTGAGACCCTCAATCCGGAAGGTATGCCACTTCAGCTACTATCTATACATGTCTGCTCCCCTTGAAAGCTCCTGGTGCTGCGACTATCACCAGTAAGTTGCGTTGGATCAACATCGGGATGAAAATCAACTGCAAAAGCAACTAAGTCAACACCTATTTGCTCTGGATCTATTGGCCTGGATGCTTTTTTCTATTCCACCGTAAACAACCGAATATACTACTGCAAGATCTTCCGCTGCTTTTGTTATTATTACTCTAACCTGTCACTACGCCACCTCAGCAGTTGGGACTCCCCAACCTTTTCTATCTATCTTTAGAAGTAGTAGGCGAGTGTCTAAAGACCAAAGTTATCTCTCCGAATTAGGTTATTCACCGGGCTTAACAGCCATCGGGTCTTCTAGAGTTGATTGATCCGTTTCAAGAGGATTCATCCAAGACTCTAGATTTTGTTAATTCTAAAGAGGAGCCCATTCCATAAGGAAGATGAGAGGAAGGCCGGCCTTTTAGGGGCCTTCTTAGTATTAGGAGTTTTTTATTCTTCTTCAACTTTTTTAACTTTTTCACCTATTTCATAGCCTCTCTTCTGATAGCATCATAGAGGTCGATTGGTCGTCTGAGGTCAAAATCCCTTTCTCTTTGAGCTTTGTAGCATTTATTTTTTCTTCGGATAAATAAAATTTAGCATCTGCGTAATACGCTTTTACTTTGCTAAAAGGATTTGCATCTACTTTCACCCTCTTCTGCTCACTACATTTGGTTTACTTGAAACATTGGGGATAAGTAGAAAGGACAACACAATTCTCATACATCCAAGCCCGCCCAAGTAAAACATTATTTTATGTTTCCGCATCAATGACATACATGGGTCTAACTGGGAGGCAAGAAGAAGACTACACGAGTGATTCAGGAAGGAATCTCTTTGACTGTCTGGTGCCATAGCTTTGACTCCACCCCAGTAATAGGAGGGAACGGAGCTGCTACTTCACTCTCTTTTTAGGGGGATCGGGATGAGGCAAAAGAGGTCTTTATTCACGTCCTCTAGGTCATCCATTAAGTGAGTGAAAGAGGTCTCATTAGGAGAATTGGGAAGAGAGAAGGCCAGCCTCCCACTATGTGATGTGAAAGCTTTTTCTCTCATATTCACTTCTCAAGAATATATATAATAGGTAGTTCGCTTAGCCGCAGCTGAAGCCATAGATCTTGCCTGGGATGCTCCCAAGGTTCATCGGTCGGACTCCTCATTCGAAAAAGAATGGCAAAAGGGTGGTCTACAATCAGGGCTTTCTTTACAAGGGGGGAAAGACCATTTTGACTAGAGCCATGGACCCAAACTGAGTATTTTTGCTCTTTCTTCAAGGCATCTAGCTACGGCGAAATCTTTCACTGCAGCACCTGTGCTATAGATCGGCTTAGATCTCGACCTCAGTCGAATGGTTCTCACTTTGGCTACGTCAGAGAGAAGAAATAATGAATAAATTTTTACTTTGATTTTATTTAATTAACCTTTATTTTACTAATTACCTTTTTAACCTTATTATTATCATATACAATTCACTATCTAATGTCCATCCATGACATTTCTTGAATTCAATGGTCCATTTACCTTTTAAGGACCTTACATTTAATAAGACATAGCAAATAAACACCTTTATCAATTAGAACACATCTTTTGCATTTTTTGCTATTAGATTTTTTTTTTTTTTTTTGCAAATTAAGCACACAAACGATAAAATTTCCACACGAAACTTTCACACATATCAATTCACATATTATAAACATAGAAAATAATATAAAAATAATTTTTTGACTTCAAATTTGTGGTCCCAAAACAACTATTCTGACTAGGGTCTAAACCGGGCTATTACATGGTTAGTCAGAGAGAGCAATACAAATACTGGAAGACATGCTCCAGTGTTGTGTTCTTAAATTTTAGGGTAGTTGGGAAAAGTACTTGCCATTGGTGGAATTTGTCTATAATAACAGTTTTCAGTCGAGCTTGATAATGGTGCCTTATGAGGCATTGTATGGGCGTAAGTGCCGAACACCATTATATTGGACTGAACTTAGAGAGAATCAGGTTCATGGGGTTGACTTAGTAAGAGAAACCAAAGAGAAAGTAAAGGTGATTCGAGATTGTTTGAAAGCTGCTCTGGATAGACAAAAGTCCTATGCGGATTTGAAACGGAAGGAGATTGAGTTTCAAGTTGGCGATAAGGTATTCTTGAAAGTATCTCCATGGAAGAAAGTTCTTAGATTTGGTCAGAAAGGCAAGTTGAGTCCGCGTTTTATTGGACCATATCAGATTACCGAAAGGATAGGACTGGTGGCATATCGGTTGGCTTTACCGTCTGAGTTAGAAAAGATTCACTATGTGCTCCATGTATCTATGTTGTGTCGATACTGATCAGATCCATCGCATGTGATTTCACCAACAAAGGTTGAGATTCGACCGTACATGACTTATGGTGCAGAACTGGTTAAGATTTTGGCTCAGGAAGTCAAACAATTGAGAAATAAAAGTATTACTCTTATGAAAGTATTATGGCAAAGACATGGGGTTGAAGAGGCTACATGGGAGCATGATGAGGCCATGAGAAACCAATACCCAAACCTCTTCATCAGTAAGATTTTTGGGGACGAAAATCCCTGAAGGAGGGAGAGATGTAACATCCTGATTTTGGGCCTAGTTAGAATAGTGGTTTTGAGACCACAAATCTGAAGTAGAAATATTTTTTTTATGATTGTCTTGAGGTTTATGATGTGTTTACATGATTGTGTGAAAATTTCATGAAGAAATTTTATGTGTAAGGTGCCAAATTTGACTTTAGGGACTAAATTGAATAAGTTACAAAACTTGTGTTCTAGAAGCTTTAAGCATGAAATTGCCATGGATTATTAATCAAAAGGTCTTAAATAACAATTTGCCCAATTTTTATCTTTGTGGACAAAAATGGGCATGCATGGATAAAATTTGGAAGTTTAGTAAAAAGGGCATTTTGGTCATTTTGTAAATAAATGAATTAAAAGGGAAAATAAAGCCAAAATCTACTCATCTTCTCCATGCTTGTGCCAAATTTGAAGAGTCACCATAGATAGGGTTCCTTCAACATTAAATCTTGGAAGTAAGTCAATCCTAGCCCCGTTTTTAATGCTATTTACATTTTTGAGATCCTTGAAGCATGATCTATCCATTTCTAGCTATATTTTGAGCTAGGGTCCATGTATGAAATTTGATCCATGTGTAACATACTTGTGTTTTGATGTTTAATGGAAGAATATGAAAGTTTGATGTGTGTTTAACATCTTTTACTAAGTGATTTTTCATGAAAACCCTTAAAAGGACCTTTTTTTCAAAAGGTGTAAAAATAGGTGTTAAAAATGTGATTTGATGAAAAATGTGGGCTATTATAAGAGGGAATATAAATCGGCTAGGCTTGGGTAACCAAGAAAAAAGACACATTTCATTTTACGAGCTTAGGGGCAAAAGTGTAAATATGTGAAAGTTTAGGGGCAAAATTGTAATTTTTCAAAGTGTGATTTATGGACTAATTTGAATAATGTGATAATTAAAATTATAGATCAAGAAAAATGAAGTCCGGACCTAAACCGAGGAAATAACAAGGTTGTGGACTAAGTCGAATAGTTAGCTACACTTTTGTACCAAGGTAAGTTTGTGTGTAATTAATACAGCATTTTATTATGTATTTAATACTTAATATTCCATGAAATTTACAATTACCCTTGTGGATATGATGAATGATGTTTGACGAAGACTCGAAGTGATGAAATCTCGGTTGAACCCTCGAAATACTTAGGGTACAAATATAATGACATTTGGATTGGTGAGATCCCGTATAAGACCATATCTGGGATATGGCATCGGCATCGATATGAGATCCCATGTAAGACCATGTCTGGGACATGGCATCGGCATCGATATGAGATCCCTTGTAAGACCATGTTTGGGACATGGCATAGGCATCGTTATGAGATACCGTGTAAGACCATAGTTGGGCTATTGGCTTCGATATGTGTGATCCCATGTAAGAACATGTCTGGGACATATCATCGGCATCAATATGTAGTCCCATGTAAGACCATATCTGGGATATGGCTTTGGCACCTTAGTATATGTTCATGATTTCCTGAGTATCCCTTGGTATTCCAAATGGTTCAACGGCCAGTCCAAGGATTTGTTAAAGGAATGACGAGGTATGGTCATGTTGAAAGGGTACAGGTATGTACGCCAAGCTCATAGTTATCGAGATTACGAAACGATGAAATTCTAGTAAGATTGGAATAAGGGAATTATGATCTTGAGATCCATTGAGCATTATGTAAATTGAATGAGATAATTTAACTTATGTTATGTATGTGTATGGAAATGCCTATTTTTATTTCTTATTATTTACATGCAAGCTTACTAAGCTCTATGCTTACTCCCTCTCTCTTTTCCATTTTCTTATAGTATCGCCAAGCTAACTCGGGGATCAAAGAACCTCGAAGGCTCGTTCGCACTATCAACTGAATCTTTTAGGGTATAGATAGTTTCATTATTTTGAGTATGGCATGTATAGGGACTTGGTCTTTTTGTTCTATGTCATATTGGTCTAGCCAAATGTGTTGGCTTATGGTAATGTTTGATTCATTTTGTATATGGCCATGTGATATGGTCCATATTGATTATTTGGGTTGTAACCCTAATTAATTATGCATGCATGCAATGTGTTATGCTTGACGTGGTTGCTTGTGGATGAAATCTGTGATGAATGGCATATATGCTAAGTAAATGAATAGTGGCTAATAAGTATGACCAAAGTTATGGTACATTGAGTAAATTGGAAGTAGGTTTGCCATGGTGAATAAATATGAAATTGGTGTGGAATGCTATATGAAAGCATGATGGTTTGAATAGATGATATGTTGACATTAGAAAGTCATGAATTAATCAAGTTTATGAGTATTTGAGTGACTAAATATACTATGTTGCATGCCATCAAAAAAAATGTATGAGTGAATGAGCATTTAAGGGTGACAAATGGCTTGGAACATAGCCTCAAGGTTGTCCACACGGATAGACACACAGGCTTGTGTCTAAGTCGTGTGTGACACACGGTCTGCCCCATAGGCGTGTGATTTGACCGTGTGTCCCCTACATCCTAATTATGCAAGTCAGTATGCCCAGTAGTAAACACACGAGTAGAGACACGGTCGTGTATCTCGGCCATGTGAGAGACACAGCCATAGGACATGGGCGTGTGCCCAGGCCGTGTGAAGTCTGTACTTACTTTCCAGAATTTAATTCACCACAAGGCCTAAGCACATGGGCGTGTGACCTTATTTGGTTAATGACATCATAGTTAGAGAGCTACACGAGCTGAGGACACAGGCACGTCCTAAGCTACACGGGCGTGTGGGACTACACGGCCTATCCGCACGGGTGTATGACTCTCCAAACCAAGAAAATTTTCTAAGTTTCCCAAAAGTTTCTAATGTTCTTGGTTTAGTCTCAAACCATTCCTAATGTATGTCTTGGGCCTCGTAGGCTTGTTTAAGGGACGATATGAATGTTTATGAAAAGTTTTTAAATTGGAGTGGAATTCATGTCTCGGTTTGGTATGAATGTCTGTGTTTAGGTCCGGTAATGCCTCGTACCCTATTCTGGCGTCGAAAATGGGTAAGGGGTGTTACAAGGAAAGCAATGGATGAGTTAAGAGCATTTTTTGTTAGACTGAGTTTTTTTGAAGAGATTAAGTTAAAATAGCTATTTGATACATCTTTTGCACCTCATGTGAAACTTATCGATGAGGGTACGACTTCGAATTTTGCCTTTAATTATGAGGGAGTTTTATGCTATCGTGGGAGATTCCCTGTACCTTCTGATTCTAAGTTGAGGCAGCCCATTCTTTGATAAGCGCATAACTTCCCTTATGCTATGCATCCTGGAAGTAGTAAGATGTATCGGGATCTTTGAAAGCAGTATTGGTGGCCATGACTTAAGCGTGATGTGACAAACTTTGTGGCAAGATGCTTGACATGCTAACAAGTCAAGGCTGAGTACCAATTTCCTTTTGGTTTGCTTCAGCCTATTCAAGTTCCTCAGTGGAAATGGGAGCGTACTGCCATAGATTTTCTTAGTATGCTACCTTGGACACCATCTAAGAAAAATCTATATAGGTAATAGTTGATCTATCAACTAAGTCCGCTCATTTTCTACTAGTGCACACCAATTATTCCTTTTTGAGATTAGCTAGATTGTGAGACTTCATGGGGTACTGGTGTCTACCATTTCTGATCGAGATCCTCATTTCACACCATATTTTTTGAAGAGTCTACATGAGGCACTTGGTACGAGATTGAATTTTAGTACAATTTACCATCCAAAATCTGATGGACAGTCTGAAAGGGTTATCTAAAATCTCGAAGACATGTTACAATGTTGTGTAATAGATTTTCGAGGTAATTACGAGGAACATCAGCCACATATGGAGTTTGCATATAATAACAATTTTTAGTCAAGCATTCAAATGGCTCCGTATGAGTCACTTTATGGACGCAAGTGTAGGACACCTTTGTGTTAGACAAATTTGGAGGAAAAGAAAGTGCTAGGACCAGATTTAGTACAAGAGACTAAGAATAATGTGAAGATTATTCAGTTGCATCAAATCGACAGAAGTCTTATTTCAACTTGAAGAGAAGGGATATTGAGTTCAGTGTAGGCGACCAAGTCTTTCTTAAGGTTTCACCTTGGAAGAAAGTGTTCAGATTTGGCCGCAAGGGAAAGTTAAGTCCGAGGTTCATTGGACCCTACCGTTTCATTAAGAGAGTGAGACCAGTGAAATATAAGTTGGAATTACCTCCAGATTTGGATCACATTCACGATGTTTTCCATGTACCTATGTTGCAACATTATTGATCCAACCTTCCTCATGTGATCCGAATTGATATGAAGAACCAATGCAAATTATTGATCGAGATGCCTAAGTGTTGACAAGGAAGAAAGTTCCACTCGTAAAAGTTTAGTAGAGGAATCACGGTTCTAGTAGGCTACCTGGGAGCCAAAAGATACGATGCGACAACAATATCCTCACCTCTTTTCATCATGTATATTTCGAGGACAAAATTTTTTATAGGGAGAGTAGAGTTGTTGTTAGAGTATGCCCAAAGACCAATCATGAGATGATTGTTATAACATATTTGTTTTACCTCATTTATTAATATAAGGGATTGCCATTATTATTTAAGTTTCTTTTCTATATATATAAATACATTGTTTTATAATGATGTCCTGAGAATAATATGATTATTCTTAAAAGGTCCTTAGTCGAGTATTATTGTGGGCTTGGACAACAATAATGCATTAAGACTAACATGTAGTTGATTGATGACAAAGTGTTGTCATTGACATAGGGTTGTCAAAATCAATACATGAGTATATGTTAGAGAATGACATATTGGGCTGACGCGCTATGAGTATGTTTTTTGGATTATTATATATATTCATAACATTACTCATAGTGATAACTATGTATACGATCCTTAGACATGAGATCGTTACTGTCCCAACATAGTGAGTCGTATATTTTGATACAGCAAAACGTCTACTGTAGTAGGTTATACTATAAAGACTGATGTTGGGTATGCGGCAATCTATGTAGTGGGATATGATTGATCAAGATAGATTTGTCCCTCCTACATAATGGGAGCAATATCTTAGGCCACTTGATGAACTGAGACTAGAAACGCATGACCATGCTCAAATAAGTTAATATGAGATATTACACTTATTTGTTTATTATAGTCTACTTTGGGTATCAGGAAACATGAGATTGGACTTTACAAGTGTGACTATTCCATAACTTGTGTCCAATCGAGAGATAAAGGACAAAATGATATAATACATGAAACTTTATCACAAAAAGGTTATGTTGAACAACGACTTCTCGTAAATTGGGTAGTGATGATGCATTGCTAGATGTCACTCATTGCTTGTAACGTTTGAAGTGTTCTAGTATTACTTCCAATGTTACAAGAGCCTGTATGGTCACACCCTATGGTTGAAACGAACAGAATTTAAACACAGTTGGTATTAAATTTAATTGTCAAGAGAAATATATTAATTATTGAATTAATTTAATTTGACCTGCTATGAGTATGCTTCTTGGATTATTATATAATAGTCACAACATTACTCATAATGATAACTATGTATATGATCCTTAGACTTGAGATCATTATTGTCCCAACATAGTGAGTCGTATATTTTGATACAATCAAACATCTATTGCAATAGGTTATACTATAAAAACTGATGTTGGGTATGCCACAATCTATGTAGTGGGATATGATTGATCAAGATAGATTTGTCCCTCCTACATAATGGGAGCAATATCTTAGGTCACTTGATGAACTGAGACTAGAAATGCATGGCCATGCTCAAATAAGTTAATATGAGATATTACACTTATTTGTTTATTATAGTCTACTTTGGGTATCAAGAAACATGAGATTGGACTTTACAAGTGTGACTATTCCATAACTTGTGTCTAATCGAGATATAGAGGACAAAATGATATAATACATGAAACTTTATCACAGAAAGGTTATGTTGAACAACGACTTCTCAAAACTTGGGTAGCGATGATGTATTGCTAAATGCCACTCATTACTTGTAACGTTAGAGGTGTTCTAGTATTACTACCAATGTTACAAGAGCCTACAAGGTCACACCCCATGGTTGAAACGAACAGAAACTAAACGCAGCTGGTATTAAATTTAACTGTCACGAGAATTATATTAATTATTGAATTAATTTAATTGGGTAGTTAAATAATAAACACAATATATGTACAAATTCGTTGTACAAGAATAGAGAACATAATCAAAATAAATGTATGAATTTGATTCATATAAAATATTAATTATGATCTAGTTACCGAAATTATTAAAATAAAGTATTATAATAATTAATTTCGGTCAAACATAAAATATATATAGAAATTAATATCCTTTTGGAAAGGATATTACACTGTGATATTTTCATGTAGATTATGGCACCAAAAGGGGGATTCCGTTTTATTATTTAGGGAATATTAAATAAAAGGAAAGGAATCATAAAATAAAACCCTAGGCTATAGAAGAGTGTTTAACCAACATTCACCACAAAAAAAAAGAACCTTGGTCTAGCAGCCGCATTTCTTTTTAGAAAAACTCTCTGAAACGTTTAGTGAGAGTTTTTGTTCATTTTTTTGCAACAGGGTGGACTACATAGGCCAGGGCGATTCTGTTACGGCTTTGGACCAGTAGTGTGTGAAGGGGATTAAAACAGCAGTGGTTCCTTCCTATTTTTCAGAGTACGAAAGGAATTTTTTTAAACCTTTTGTTCCTAATTCGTTCCTCGTGCATGGATTCTTGGTTTGGATCACCGGAATAATTTTTCCACTACGTCGGGGGTGTCCCAGTGACCCAACAGTGGTATCAGAGCCATTTATACGATATAGATTTGAGATAAAATTCAATGGTTTATGCAATTGTATAATATGCATGTTGTTCATTTCGATTTGTTCAATCTATAATATGTATATTTGATGCATGTAATATGTTTAACAAAAAATTGCGGTTGATTAATACACTATTTGTTAAGGGTTAAAGAATATGTTTAGGAGTAGTGGGGCTTTCATTGAAGTTTACAGTTTAACTTATTGGAAGTTTTGAAATCAATAATTGTTCCAATAATCCTATTCGAAATTTTACTTATTGGAATTTTACGGCTGAAGGCCTTCGCAACCCTCACAGATCCCCAGATTTACCATTGTTTTATTTTTAACAATCGGCTAAAGAATAAAACATAACATATTTTATTTTACAAGTATATTGTATGTTGTATGTTATGGTTGATTTGCACACTTTTTGGAAATGCATGGTTATAGCCCGACAACCCATTTATTTTATTATTTGAAAAGGTTGTAAATCTTATAAATACGACCTATGTGTCGTGCCTTACTATTTTTATCTTATATTTCTCTTCTCATCTCACTCCCTCATATGTAAATGAGTTTCTACAATTGTAAATCACATGAGTTGTTGTGGGCCATACGAGAAGAAAAATGGGCCAACTAAAGTAGGCAAGAAGCTTGTGAAGCGGCTTATTCCTTTTAGTTCTCCCATTGTGTAACACCCCTATCCCGTAACCGTTGCCGGAATAGGTAAGGGGCATTACCGGACTTGTAACTCATGTCAGAACAGTAAAATTTTGAACTTTTTCTTGAAATAAAGATCATTCATTTAAATAAGTACTAAGCACAGCCAGGGATAAAATTTAAACTTCTCTAAGTAAACATTCAAAAGATGCCATTTTCGCATGGCTTATATACATTAACCAAAATATTCTTCCGCCACTAGTCTATTCTATACATGCCATAAGATAATCCAAAACATAGCAGTACCAAGCAGTGGATAGTGATAGTGTGACAAGTTGTTGACGATCCCCGAGCAAAAGGCCAAATTCAACAATCTATAAAACAGAGAAACATAACAACAGAGTAAGCTTTTATAAGCTTAGTAAGTCTTAAGCAAATTAAAAAAACTCTTGAACTCAAATATAACCAATTTGTTTATTTGATTCATATATATATATATTTCATTTCATTTCATATCTAAGATTACCCTTATCGGTCAAGTCAAAATGTATATCTCCCAATATCCTATAATATTTCTCCATAATCGTATACCCACATATTCATATGGCCTTTTCATATTTGCTTTCCACTTTACAATCATGATTTAATTTCGATGGGTCTAACATGTACAAGTATTCATCACATACCGACCAACCAAATTAAAGTCGATCTTACGAATTCTCATATAACCTCTTTCTAGGTATAACGCCTTTTTGGCCGAATATACACAATTACGTAATACACAATAAGCGGATAAATTCTCACTTGATAGTGATCTCTTATAAACATAGGTACACTACATATTTTCACCTAACTTTTCACATTGACCAAATGCGCAATAATCATAGAAACAGTCTTATTGTTTTACTCACATATGCATCACATAACAACCTTGTAATTTAATTCAAATCAAGCTTAAATATAAGCGTAAATACATACTGTCAACTTAACGCATTGAACTCATTTATTAACAATTGTTATTTTGTGAAGTCATATAATCTTACGCTTTACTCGAATCATCGGTGAGACCTTTAACTCGGATAATCCCCACACGTAGTCATCGGGTCTTACCTGACATAATCTCCACACGTAGTCATCGGGTCTTACCAGAATATATTTCCAAGTTTCATGTACATTTAATCCCATGTTACAACATTCACATCGACTATCATATTTGTAATTCATTTGCCTCATCAAATATCTACTAATACACACCTTTCACAATTTGTTATTCGCCACAATATATATACACATCTCATACATATTTCACATTAGCCATTTGGCTTTACCACATATGCATGTCTCATACATATTTCACATTAGCCATTTGGCTTTACCACATATATATATCTTGTACATCAATTTCATCATAACAAAATTGACTAGGTATGCTAGTCATTTACAGCTTATAGCCTCACTTTAATACTGGATTCGGTACTTTGATTAAAATTTTAATTGATAGTTTATAAGCAACTCAAAACAGCTTTTATCAATGTTTACTACTTAATCACAAATTCACTACAAGTTGTTTTTCCCGAGCAATAGTCATTAAATTATTCGGAACTAGAGCTACAAAACTCAAAATGAAGTGCCGTTAATTTTCCCTAAAAATAGACTCATACATATTTTATCCATAAAATGTTCAGAATTTTTGGTTTGGCCAATCAATACCAGATTTTTCTTAAAGTTTCCCCTGTATCACTATTTGACTATACTGAGCACTCTTCACTACGAATCAAATTCCTCATTGTACAGAATTTAAAATATGTTCTTGTTTATTTCATTTGAAACTAGACTCATTAAGGAGTCTAAGAATATAAAGGTTGTCTTATAAAAATTTTTGTACAATTTATAATTGTTTTCTAAAAGTAGAACAAGGGATTTTGGAGTCATTCTCGACACTGTCTCCCACAACTTTAAATATCTCATTATCAGCAATTCCTTTTCCTTACACAGTTTCTTTTATAAGAAACTAGACTCATTAAGCTTTAATTACATAATTTATTCAGCCCCTAATTCAACTCCAACAATTTATGGTGATTTTTTTAAATTCACGTTACTGCATTCATTGTCCTAAGCGAGTTATTACAATTTATTCTTAAATTTCCAAAGTTCAAACACTTAAGAACTTACCTTGAATTTGATCGACTTAGTACAAATTGGCTATTCAACTACTTTCTCTTTTCCCTATCCAAGTTGGTGTCCTTTGTTCTTGAGCTAGATTTAAACAAATTCAAATCATTACTAATCCATAATTCATGCACCTTATTTTGGGTATATCAAAACTCATTCAAAACAAGAAGTATAATTATTCACTTATCATTACATTCGAATTCATATACTCTTTAATAGAAAACCACATCAAATATTAACATCTTATCATATTTCATCTAAATAAAAAAATTCGATAATTTTATTCACATAGTACATCTGAGAGATTTTTATTTTTCGCTATTTAAACACATATCAAATTAAACATAAATTTTCTAATGACTATATGCCACATAGCTCTTAAATAAATTTAGCCGAATGTCTCTATATTTACAAAGCACATACATAAGGCATATACATATATATAACTATCATAAGAACCTTAGTCTTAACTAAATTATTAGTTTCATTTACTAAAAAAATCATTCAACCAAGTATTCAAATATAGCTTAACACCAAACTCACATTCGGCACTCTATTAAAGCAACATAACCATTTTCACCTTGTTAACACATAATCGGCAAGGTTAAATCCCATATACACAACTTAAGTCCATCCTTTAACAATCATAATTCACTCTAAGGCCGAAAGTCGCCTAAACATCACTCTCAAGTCTCTTTTTACCATTTAACAACCTTAAAGCTTACTTAATAGTCAATTTAAAATAAAAAAACAACATCCAAAATTTAAAGAATGCCACATAGCCGAATACCACTTTTAGTAATGAAATTCATCTTTAACACAAAATTACTAAGCCTCACTTAATAATTAACTATTTAGAACTCTCAAACATCAAATACTTCAAATTTTATGCAATCCACACCATAGCCGAAATGCTTAATGTAAGAAATTGAGTTAAATTTGAGCTAAATTTAAGCTCCCAATCATAAACTAAACTTATAACTTTACACACTCAATAATTTTAACATTATCAAGTCCATCCAACACTTATCCAGCAAGTTTTAACTTTTAAAACAAATCCCTAGCTCAAAAACACATGAACCGAACTTAATACGCCACTTAGACCAAAATTAGCAAATGGGTTTCGGTTAGATAAAGAAATCAAGCTTGTATTCATCAAAATTTAACAAAATTATAATGAAATTACCTTAGAAATTGGCCTCCAAAAGACCGAACATTCCCAAGTCACTTTCCCCTTTTTCTTTCTTTAGTTTCGGCTAGAACCCAAAAATAATTAAGTCTCCCCCTTTGTTCTTATCACTCACTATATTTTATTATAATCATTTTACTTAATATAAAATACATATACACATAAATTAAGTGCAATCATGGTCGGCCACTAAAATTAAAATGGTGCATTTGACATGCAAATCCCATCTTTTAAAGCATGCAAATATTTGGCCCTTTTAATTAACCTCATACATTTTCAATGTTTCACATATAAGCCCCTTTAATAAAATTCACATCTAAATGACAAAATCAATACACCAAAATTTCACACATGTAATTTCACATATAATAGACATGAAATTTAACATTTAATTATTTTTGCGGCTCGGTTTAGTGGTCCCGAAACCACTTATCGACTAGGGTCAGATTAGGGATGTTACACATTGGCTTGGGAGGAACCACCTTACTTTATAGGCTATAACTATTGCATTTATTTATTGTTTTATTTATTTATGTATGAGATGCTATGGATGTCTAAAACATGCCAAATTTTATGTTAAAATTTGATAATTATAAACAAGATTAATTGATGAGATCAATTAGAGGACTAAATGGACTAAAGTAAACCATAATTGGTGACATGCAACCTTGGTAAAATTCCCTCAATCAAAATATTAAGTCAACGTTGCATTCCAATCATTGCCCTCGTTAAGGCCTCGATCGATACTATGTAGGTTCTGCTAAAGTGAAGTACTAGTATCTATCTTGGTTAAACGTGAAGAATGTAATATCCCGAATAAGGGCCTAATCGGAATAATGGTTTCGTGACCACAAATCTAAGATAGAAATAATTATTTTATGATTATTTTGAGGTCTATGACATGATTGCATGATTGTGTGAAAATTTCGTGAAGAAATTTTATGCATAAAGTGCTTAAATTGAAATTAGCGACTAAATCGAATAATTTGCAAAACTTGCATTCTAGAAGTTTTTAGTATGAAATTGCTTTGGAATATTAATGAGGAGGTCTTAAATAGCAATTTGACCAATTTCTAAGTCTATGGACAAAAATTGGACATGGATGGAATTTTTGGAAAGTTTAGTAGTAAGGGCATTTTAGTCATTTGGTAATTAAAAGAAATAAAAAGGGAAAATAAAGCCAAAATTGACTCATCTTTTTCATGGAGGCCGAAATTAGCATGGGCGAAGCCATGGCTAGGGTTTTCAAGCTTTCCAAGCTCAATAGCAAGTCCGTTCTAACCCCGTTTTTCAAGTTCTTTACGTTTTTAGAATCTCGGTAACTTGATTAAGCTTATGCTAGCAATAATTCAACCTAGGGTTCGTATTTGGAAAAGTGGTCTTCACTTAGATTCCTAAATTTGACTTTCGGTGTTGAAGAACTTTCACTCAGGCGGTGCCTCCAATATATCTCTTTAATTTTCTCATATATTCTGAAAGCTTACGGACTCATCTCTCAATTGTTCTTAAATTTTCAACCCTTCTCCTTTTCCCTTGTCATCTTGACATAAAACTAGATCTCAATTTGGTTAATAGAGACTAGAATTCCAAGAAATCCAACAATCAAAGGGACCTGCACTCTTCCGAAATAATCATACAGATTTTCATCATCAATAAATCACAATCCAATAACATCTGAATCAAATTACAGTACACGTCATTACTCTTTGAATGAATAGGCAAATTTACACTGTGAGCTTCATACAATTCTTTCTGTATAAGCCTCGGAATAATAATACCATGAACCAGATCCAATCTGAAATTCAACATCAGAAGTCGATCCTCACTGTACTCTTTTAGTTTACTACTCACTATCACATTTTCCTCTTTCCGCTACGGAAATAATTCTGATATAGCCTCGAAAATAATCCTTTCTTTTAGTTACAAAACAATTCATCATGCCATCCTTTACTATTCATTCCTTACGTTAATCAAAACTGTCTCAATTGCATTAGCTCAAGTAACCAAAATATCTCAATTGAAGACATTAACTATAATTGACTTGCTTGAGAGAAGTAATCCATCATACCGATTGAAACTCGCACTTTTATCACTTATGCCTTTACTGTTGTCAAACCTTACACGAAAATTAGAAAAATCCCAATACTGAAATCACCACATTACCCTAATCAAATCAGAAGTATAGTCATACTTGACATGATTATCACGAGCTGAAGAATGCACTCCAAACATGAGTCATAATTGACAAATTACGGAATAAAGATAACAAGAAAACCAAATAAAGAAATCCAATATAGAGAAACCCAGAATAAAGAAACCTAGAATAAAGAAACCCAAGATACAATACTATGCCGAAAAATCAAAAACCAAACTCATAGGAAAATTTAGAAGATCCCGATAATTCCTTAGAGAAAAGAAATCCAGTAGAAAACATCATTTAATCTCACTGGAATCAAATGCAACAAGAACAATGTATCTTCCCATATACACATATCAAATGGAGCATCAAGTAGAAGAAACTAAATCATAGTATCATACATATTCTCTTATCTTTTTTTTATCAGGCAGAATATAATAGAATGCCCGAAAGAATAGAGCAATACAAATTATAAATCAGTCAGGCTACCAATGCTTTCGTCTAACATCAGGATTAGAAAACATCCCCATATAAAAAGAATTTCTTCAAAAGATCAATAACCATAGAAATATTTCTGGGAACGGATAAACACATAGAACATCTTAGAAGAAACTACTAAAATCTGTCCAGCCGTAACTGTCACACTCAGATATTACACATTTCAGATATCATTTCCCCAGCTAGTTCTGCCATCTCAAATTTCATATTATATCTTTCACTAAAGGAGACCAGTTCTGAATAAATTTTGATTCACACTTTTCTCGACCTTGTACCTGAGTAATTCGATTTGCGAAAGTAAATTTCTTCTTTAACCGGGACAATGCATAACTCCAATAATCTTTATGTCAATTTGATACTTTTCTAGCTCTGACATTACTTATCAACTCATTCTCAATCTCTAATCATACTTATAATTATTCTATCATTGAACTCTTTGATTTCTCAACCGGAAAGTTATTTAGTACAAATCTCATGAAATTCCATTATAAAACACCACTTTGATAAGGGGGAAGGGGTCGTAGGGCCTCTGACTCAACTCTCATATACATATACATGTAACACAATTTTCATCATAGCAATCATATCTCAATCATGTCATTCATTTCGAGTAACTAACATTCATATTGGTTTAATGCCCACTTTCCAGTTATCTCATTTAGTCAAGTATAATTATGCATGCATCCTATATTTTTTTGGATAGCTTGACTTATCCATTCATCTACTCGAACAAATCATGCTCATGACATCATATAAGGGTTAAATAAACATAGATATTTGCATCACAATCGCAACCTTCATTTCGTGCATCATTATATGCATATCATTACAATCACATAATTCAGTCCAAACAATTTAACATAGATAAATTCATTTCATTATAATCATTTATCTCATAAAAAATATCATTGACATTCATCAACATTCAATGTTCAATCAAGGCAATGATATTTTTATTCAAATCATAATATTAGGAACTTTTACTCACGCCTCTACGAATTTCTATTTATCCCATTCATCTTATCAAGTAAATCAAATACACTACATCATATGAGCATCAAGCATGTATGGATATTTATTACAACATGACCTTTCATCTCACGTTTTATCACTTATATATATCATAAATTTTTATTCATAAATTTTTATTCATACTTTTCTAAATCGAGACTCATCATAATCGTAATTTTATTCAAACACCTTCGCATCACATTGAACATGGTCAGTGCAGCTCAGTTGGAGAGTACCTCTGTCTAAACAAGATGGTGTTCATATGCGTCGAGAGACATCACACTATCACGGATCAGTGGCATGTATAGCTAGACTTTTACACACGCTAGGTTAGTCCGAGAATCGACTAAACCATAGCTCTGATACCACTAAATGTAACACCCTTTACCCGTATCTAAGGCCAGAACAGAGTACGAGGCATTACCAGACTTAACAATACACGTAGACGAAAATCGGGCCATAAAATTTCATTTAATTTAAAACTTTTCGAACATATGCATAACAAACAAAGTTAACTATATCATTACATCAAAACATAGAACATAACACGATTAATTAAACTTATAAACCATATGGATAAGGACCACATCTCATAATCATATACGATAACTCAATGCAGACTGATACATATGGTCAAAATCATAATAAAAATACATATCACAAACCAACTTCCTATACATGCTACTCACTTGATATTTCTAATATTTGAATTAATTCTCCCAAAAATGATAGTTTGATAGTGTGATTTTGCCTCCGACGATCTCTAACCTCGAGCCGACCTGCCAATACTAAAGAAATGGAGAGGATGGGTAAGCTCTACGCTAAGTAAGTTCATATGAAAATAATAAGCAATTACTACCATGCTTTTCAAGATAAAACACTATAATTGTACAATTACACATATTTAGGTTAAGTTGTGTTATCGAGTTACAGTTACTAAATCATTCATATCTGAAGCTACAAAACTCCAAATTTAGTTTTGTTAATTTTCCTTGAAACTAGATTCATATATATTTCTCCCATAAAATTTCCAGAATTTTTGGTTTATCCAATTAGTACAGTTTATTAGTTAAAGTCTCCCCTGTTTCAGAGTACAACTACTATGACCTCTGTGGACTACGAACCAAATTTTTCCCTTTACAGAATTTCAACGACCATGCCGTTTGTTTCTCTTAAAAATAGACTCAATAAGGAATCCATTCATGTAAAATATGACTCTTAATAATTTTTTTACAATTTATGGTGAATTTATAAATTCAGATCAGGGGATCTCGAATTCATTCAGACCCTGTTTCAAAAGAATTCAAATATCACACAATATAGAATTATTTTGCTTCCCCTGTTTCTTTCATGTGAAAATAGACTCATTAAGATTTATTTTCGTATATCATTTTCATTTTTATTCAACTTTAACAATTTTTAGTGAATTTTCAAAGTCACATCACTGCTGCTGTCCAAAACAATTTTATTGCTAATTCACTCTTTCACACTTTCTTTGTATTAACCTCATTTTAACATACATATCACAAATCATTTTCACCACATTTCATACATCACAAGTATAGGCCCATGATTACAAGGTCACCGTAAAATCATCCTCATGTATAACTTACTTGTTTATAACCTTACCACATCCCGGTCACTTAATGCACACATCAATCACATAACCAAGTTCCTGCATTTATTCATCACAAAACTCACAAAGCAGTACATAGTAAGTCTCCCGTTGAACACTTCGAATCAATCCTCGAAACTTGGTGGTTTCAGAACATAGCTCCACCCATCATAAAGTTTGGCTCTCTTGTACACATGGTGAACACTTAGTATCACCCATGTGACCTAGCCAGTTTATTGCGTAGCTCCTACATGGTGTCCTTCACCTGGAACCACGCATGCGACCTAGCTACATATATCTCGTAGCTCTCTTGTCTACATGGTGTACACATAGTATCACCCATGTGACCTAGCTACATCATAATGTCTCGTAGCTCTCTTGTACACATGATGTGCACTCAGCACCATACATGTGACCTAGCTACATACCATCTGTATCATCCAATCTTTCCAAAGGTTCAACCGGGATTTCTCTCTCTTTTCCAACAATTTCACCAATCAAGTGATTATCAACAAACATATTTCCAATATTATTATAAAATATCATAATACAAGTAAAATTGATGTATTACTTACATATAAACTTACATCTCATTTAATATCAAGGCAATAACATTAAATTACACATTGCATTATTAAAAATCATACGAACTTACAATTGCTCATAATATCCATAATCATAGAAATCACATTTATGTATGATAATTCAATGCACTTCATGTACCATAGACATTTTTAAATCAATTCATAAACTTAGCACCATAACATTTAATTTAACATAATTAAATTAATTCACTAAATTTAACTTTCAAATATAAATTACAACATTATTGCAGTATTATTATCATACCAACTTACCTCGATCCAGAAACGGCAATTTACTATTTTAGTCCATAACCTTGTATTTTCCCGATTTAAGCCTGAATCTCGATTTCCTTCATCTATGATATCACATTTAGCCTAATAATTAGTCACATTATTCATACGGCTCCAAAAATCATAGTTTTACAAATTTTCATTTTAACCCGTAAACTTTTGCATATTTGCACTTTTGCCCCAAGGTTCAGAAATTAAACTTCATCCTATTTTCTTATGTTTTATGACATGCTGATCATTTTTCCCTTCTATGGTAACATCAAATTCTCACTGTAACATGTACTTATGACTATTAGGTATTTTTACCGATTAAGCCCTTTTACTCGTTTTCACTTAAAACCGAGTAGCACAAGTTGTTTAACATAATTTAAAACCTCATATTCTATCATAAAACACCAAAATACACAAATTTCACCTATGGGTATTTTTCCAAATACGAACCCTGGGTTGAATTATTTCTAGCATAAGCTTAATTAAGTTACCGGGATTCCAAAAATGAAAAGAACTTGAAAAACGGGGTTAGAACGGACTTACTATTGAGCTTGGAAAGCTTGAAAACCCTAGCCATGGCTTCCCCCATGCTAATTTCAGCCTCCATGAAAAAGATGAGTCAATTTTGGCTTTATTTTCCCTTTTTATTTCTTTTAATTACCAAATGACTAAAATGCCCTTACTACTAAACTTTCCAAAAATTCCATTCATGTCCAATTTTTGTCCATAGACTTAGAAATTGGTCAAATTTCTATTTAAGACCTCCTCATTAATATTCCAAAGCAATTTCATACTAAAAACTTCTAGAATGCAAGTTTTGATAATTATTCAATTTAGTCCCTAATTTCAATTTAAGCACTTTATGCATAAAATTTCTTCACGAAATTTTCACATAATCATGCAATCATGTCATAGACCTCAAAATAATCATAAAATAATTATTTCTATCTTAGATTTGTGGTCACAAAACCACTATTCCAATTAGGCCCTTATTCGGGATATTACAAAGAATAAGCAAGTGATATTCGCTACTTAAAAACATTGGTTAGTGACTTAACTAGATTACTCTAATAGGATTAGAAACCTAGGGATAAGTAATTTGGATAAATCATATGATGATTAGAACAAGAGTTGCTCACCCAATATTTAGGAGTTACATGTGATGTCGTTAGCAATTGTTGCTTACCTAAATAAGCATAATCTTGAGAGTAAAGCCAAAACTGACTTAAAAGGAGGTGAAATATGGATCCTTACCCACTAGAAAAACTTTCAAGAAAGTCTGTCCGAAATTAAAATATGAGGGTTATTAATTTTGAATAAAATAATGGGAGCATCATTTAATAAAGTCCTTTTAATGATTAATATAAACTTGGTAAATTTACTCACTTGCATATTTCATTGTTGTAGATATATTATGGCTGTAAACACAAATTCACTCTCATTAGGATCGATCCTTGAGAAGAACAAATTGAAAGGTTTGAATTTCCTTGACTGGTTCCATAACTTAAGGATTGTCTTCAAACAAGAACGAAAATTATATGTCATTGAAAAACCCCTTTCTAATGAACCGCCTATTATTGCCTCGAGGGCTGATAGAGATGTTTACAATAATCATATCGATGATATGGTAGATGTTGGATGTCTTATGCTTACCACCATGAGTCCTGAGCTTCAAAAGCAGCATGAGGACATGGTTGCTTATGATATGATCGAGCACCTGAAAGAACTTTATTAGAGGCAAGCACAGCAAGAGAGGTTCGATGCCTCTAAGGCCCTTTTCCAATGTAAGTTGGCAGAAGGAAGCCCAGTAGGACCTCATGTTCTTAATATGATAGGCTATATTGAAAGCCTGTCTAAACTTGGATTTCCACTAAGCCAAGAGTTGCCACTAATGCTGTTCTACAATCATTGCCTGATAGTGTCCTCAATTTCAATATGAATGAAATTGGCAAGGCTTTGCCATAGTTACTCAGCATGTTGCGAACTGCTGAAGGTAACATGAAAAAATACTGGACCCAAGCCCATTCTAACGGTCCATAATAACAAAGGAAAAGCTAAAGTTAAAGCTAAGACAAAGCCCAAGGTCAAAGGCAGGCCCAAATCTAAAAATGGAAAGATTGCACTGAAGCCCAAAGGAGGGGTGGCTAAGGAAGGAAATTGCTTCCATTGTGGTATGACTGAACATTGGAAAAGGAACTGCCCTATCTATCTTGAGGAAGTCAATAAGGCCAAAGCAAGTGGAGCATCTTCTTTAGGTATTTATGTTATTGATATTAATTTATCAACTACTACTTCTTGGGTACTAGATACTGGTTGTGGTTCTTATATTTGTACCTCTGTACAGGGACTGCAAAGGAGTAGGGCTCTAGCTAGAAGAGATGTGGACTTACGAGTTGGAAATGGAGCAAGAGTTGCTGCATTAGCTGTAGGAATTTGTCTTTGCCTAGTAGACTTGTTTTATGTTTAGAGGATTGTTATTTTGTGCCCAGTTTGACTAAGAACATTATTTCAATTTCTTGTTTAGACAAAATTGGTTTTGAGATAAAAATTAAGAAAATTGTTGTTCCTTTTATCTCAATAATGTTTTCTATGGTTCGACACAATTGGTAAATGGCCTCTATATTTTATATCAAGTTAATCACATTTACAACATAAATACTAAAAGATCTAAAATAAATGACTCAAATCAAACTTATCTTTGGCATTGTCGTTTAGGCCACATAAGTGAGAAATGCATATCCAAACTCCATAAAGATGGTTTCTTGGATTCATTTGTTTTCGAACAAATTAAAGTATGTGAATCTTGCTTATTAGGAAAAATGACTAAAAAAGTGAGCGAGCTAATGATTTATTAAGCCTAATACATACTAATGTATGTGGACCAATGAACACACAGGCCAGAGGTGGATTTCAGTACTTCATTACTTTCACTGATGATTTCAATAGATATGGGTATGTTTATCTCATGCGCCATAAGTTTGAAACCCTTGAAAAGTTTAAAAAAAATTCAAAAATGAAGTACAAAATTGTAACACCCATAACTCGTATCCGTCGCTAGAACAGGGTTACGAAACATTACTGGAATATACAAATCAAGTAGACAGATATTTCAATTTATACAGTATTCATGTCAAAAATCAAATATAAAGTCCTTTATATGAACCCTTGAGGTCCAAAACATGCATTAGAAACAAGTCGGGACTAAACCGGGAACTCAAAATTCTTTTCGCAAAAACTCAAAAATTTTCCTCGGTGTAGGGGTCACACGCCCATGTGGTCAGGCCATGTGCTTCACACGGCTGAAAGACATGCCCGTGTCTCAGACTATTTAACTCACTTACTTGGGTCACACGGCCAATCCACACGTCCGTGTGCTAGGCCATGTGTGGATGCAAGGGTCACACGGCCAATCCACACACCCGTGTGCCAAGCCGTGTGATCAATTTTGAGCATTCTATTTTGACATTTCAAATATGCAGGGGACACACGGCCAGGCCACACGCCCATGTGCTAGGCCGTGTGTCACACGCGGCTGAGACACACGCCCGTGTCTCTGCCTGTGTGGACAAAAATAGGCTATTTTCCAAGCCACATTTCTCACCCATTTTGTCTTCCTCCTACACCAATACTTTAACATATTCACAAGACATTTTAAAACTATTAATTCAAGTCAAAACTGAGTCTCATGCATGACATATCATCACATACAACCAATGAGCTCTTAAGCACCTCAGATGACACTTTAACATCATGTAACCAAATATACAAACTTACTTAACTTATCAAATTCACCTATATGCATATTTTACCAAATATGCTAAAATTAATCATCAATATACAAACATGATTTCTATCAATCAACCATTTAAGCACACACCAAACATGTTATAACCTTATTTATACATATAAAAACATGTTCATCACAAGTCATTCCAATGGCTAGTTATAACCAAAACATTTACATGCCAACATTGGCTAATTAACCTATACATGCCATTATAACCATAATTGATTTACCATATATACCAAAATGGGTCGATGGATAGTGTGAGTGATTTCCTCCAAGCTTCCAATCCAATGAGCTTTCGAATTACTATAGAACAGGGGAAAAATAAAACAGAGTAAGCATATAATGCTTAGTAAGTTTGTATAACATGGTAATTAACTTACAATTCATTTATGTCCAAGATAAACATGCAAGGCACATTCAATCAATTTGATCATGAGCCCTAACACATATCCTCATCACCCTTGTTAGTTTTACATTCCATATAAACATCAAGAAACTGTATAGGTTCAACAATAATTAGATTTCCATATACTTATGCTTTCTTCATCATGTATTCATATAACATATACAAATCATATCATTGAATTTCAAATACATTTTCATAATAATTTGTCTCGAGTTTAGATTATTTCATGCTGGGACTTTATCAATTGATTTATTTGAAATATCGGTAGCTACATGGTAGTACACTCGAGGTGTACAAATTTATATTCATAGATGAACATATTCATCAAATCAATTCCATGTTCATATATCATCATCCCGTATTTCCACATATCATGTATCATCATTTTCATGTATTACAGGCGGATATGTGTGTTAACTCACTTCGTGCTCATATCTTCCTATGTCAGTATTTTGCCTATTGAATTTATTTGAAATATCGATAGATACACAGGTAGTACACTCGAAGTGTACAAATCAAAAACCATCAATTCATATTCGGGAGTGCTCATTAGAGCATATAATCGGGAAACCCTCTCTCGAGCCATATAATAGGTAGCTTACAAAGAACCATATCGGGAAGCTCACAAAGAGCTGTCGGGAAGCTTATCCAAGCTATATAACGGGAAGCTCACCTAGAGCCATAATTAGGAAGTTCACAAAGAACTTTTAATTAGGAAGCTCACGAAGAGCCTATCGGGAAGCTCATAAAGAGCCATGTAACGGGAAGTTCTAGATAGCCATATATCAAGAAGTTCAAGCAAGCACCATCGGGATGCTCATAAGAGCTAAGGTGTGTCCATAACAAATGTAGGATCACAACCTATCGGGACACTCTAAAGAGCTATTAACAGGAAGCTCGCAAGAACCGTATAACCGGAAGCTCTAGAGGGCTTACAATGAGATGCTCATAAGAGTTGTGGTGTGTCCGCAACATATGCTGGACCACAACCTATACAGAAAATCCTGTATCCATCGACGTTCATTTATTCAAACGGGATTTGACATTTTTCGGGCATTGTCAGATATGTGATCATTTCATATATTTTTCACATTTATACAATTCACGTAAACACATTCAATTCAAGCATATAAATATACACAATTTAGTTCTACGAACTTACCTCAATAAATGTTCGTGTACATAAAATCTACTATTCCGACACTTTCTCTTTTTCACTTTCTCTTTTCCTCATTCTAACTCTGAATTTGGTCTATCCAGATCTATACGAGTAAATTTAACATCAATTTAATGCAATTCATACTGAATTCAGTCCAATTCACATCTTAGGAAAAATTACCATTTTGCCCCTAAACTTTTAATTAATGACGATTTCATCCCTAAGCTCGGAAAATGAAATTCATGCAATTTAATCCTTATTCCAAGCCTAACCAATTTTTATCCTTATTCCAAGCCTAACCAATTTTAACATATAATATTTATGACACATATATTTCATAAAAATAAAAAATTTTCCATGAATTTTACATTTTTACAATTTAGTCCTTAAATCATAATTTCATGAAAATTCACTTTACAAAAGTTATTTATCTATCAACAGCCTTTCATTTTCTACCATAAATTTCAAAATTTCAGCATATTCATCCATAGAAAAACCCTAGTACTTTGATATCTTTCCAAATTAATCCCCAAATAGATAGATTAAGTTACTACGATCTCGAAAATATAAAAATTACTAAAAACGGGACAAGGATGCTTACCAATTAAGCCAAGAAAGCTTTCTTTCTCTTTCCTAGGGTTTCCATAAAAATTTTGGGGAAGATGATGAAAATAAGATATTCTTGTCTATTTAATTTAATTATCATCTTTTAATTTTTCCACTTTCTAATTTAGTCCTTTTCTTTTTCTAATTTTTCATGGATGATTCATTCTAAATATCCACTAACTTTTCTTAATAGTCTAATTACCATATAAGGATCTCAAGTTTTGAATTTCATAGCTATTTGATACTTAT
Organism: Gossypium anomalum; assembly: GCA_025698475.1. Lineage (NCBI taxonomy): Eukaryota > Viridiplantae > Streptophyta > Magnoliopsida > Malvales > Malvaceae > Gossypium > Gossypium anomalum. Next base: position 44,808,315 of record CM046968.1, on the reverse strand, counting down.
AGCTACTAGAATCAACTTTTGCATTTTATGCAATTTTGTCCTTTTTGTAATTAACCATAAAATCGGTAAGAATTTTAATCAAAATTTTCATACGTCTTTCCAATCATAATATAGACCATGCAATAATATTAAAATAAATTTTATTTCTGACTCATATTTGTGGTCTCAAAACCACTATTCTAATTTTATCGAAAACATGCTGTTACAAAAATCAACTAAGAAAAACCATCAAGACACTTTGATCTGATCGAGGTGGAGAATTTTTTAGCCTAGATTTTGATGACCTTTTGAAGGAATGTGGGATAGTCTCACAACTTACACCCCCTAGTACTCCTTAATGGAATGGAGTTTCTGAGAGAAGAAATCGAACTCTGTTAGACATGGTTCAATCAATGATGAGTCATGTTGATCTACCGACTTCCTTTTAGGGACATGCACTTGATACAGTTACTCTCACACTGAATCGTGTTCCATCTAAATCGGTTCAAAATATGCCATATGAGATGTGGATTGGGAAACGTCCCAGTATATCTTTTATGAATATTTGGGGTTGTGAAGCTTATGTTAAATGTCAAACGTCTACTAAGCTTGAACCCAAATATGAAAAATTTATATTTGTGGGATATCTGAAAGAAACCAAAGAATATTATTTCTTTAATCCTACTAAGAAAAAAGTGTTTGTTGTTCAGACTGGTGTCTTCCTAGAAAGAGAATTTGTCTCTAGAAAAGAAAGTGAGAGAAAGATTGAACTTGAAGAAATTTGAGAACTAAAAAATACCATTGAACCAAAGATAGAACAATAGTAGGTTCCACAAGAAATTGACGAACAAGTAAATGCTATAGAAACACAACCACCATGCAGATCTTTAAGAGAATGTCATGCAACTGAGAAATATGGATATCTCGTTACAACACATGGTGACATTCTTCTTATGGACCAAGATGAGCCTATGACTTATCAAGAAGTGGTGGGGAGCCCAGACTCTGAGAAATGGTTAGAGGCCATGAGGTCTGAGATGGATTCCATGTCAGAAAACCAAGTATGGATCTTGGTTGACCCACCTGAAGGGGTTAAACCCATAGGGTGCAAGTGGGTTTTCAAAAATAAAACTGACATGGATGGTAATATACAAACATACAAAGGTTGATTGGTCGCTAAAGGTTTTTGCCAAGTTCATGGTGTCAACTATGATGAAACTTTTTCTCCCGTTGCTATGTTTAAATCCATCCAAACCTTGCTCGCAATAGCTACATTTCATGATTATGAAATCTGGCAGATGGACATAAAAATAACTTTTCTTACTGGGAAACTGGAAGAGGATGTGCACATGACACAACCTGAAGGTTTTGTCGATTCGAAATATGCTAGATAGATATGCAAGCTACATAGATTCATTTATGGATTGAAGTTCTAACAACCTATTTTTAGTGAAATCAGAACAGTGGTTTCGAGACCAAAAATCAAATAAGTAAATTACTATTTTATTATTTATTTAATTTCTATGGGATGTTAGTAAGGTCGTATTAAAATTTCATTAAGAAATTTTGATGTTACCATGATTAATTAAGTGAAAAGAATTAAATCGTAAAAAGTAAAAATGTAGAGTTCTATTAGTTAAAGGTGTCAAATAGCTATGAAATTTTAATCTAAGGGACTTGGATAGTAAATAGACCAAATAAGTTGATAGTGGATGTTTATGGACATGGTTTTGTTGAAATTATTAAAGTTTTTAAAGGTTAATTTGGTAATTAAGTAAATTAAATAAAACAAAAGTGATACAATCCGACTTCATAATGAGTCGAGTTGTATGTAAAATGCCCAATCGTCTACGAGAAGCAATAATAATTTAGTTTAGTAAAATTGGCAAAGAAGGAGTTTAAGAAGAAATGATTAGGTTAAGGAAGTTTATGGTTTGAAATGGTAAGATGTGAAAAGAAAGAATTGGTTTTTGGAACGAAATGGTAAGATGTGAAAAAGATGGAATTTGATTTTGGTACGAAATGGATAAGAAAGGAAAATGAATTGAACAAAAGTGCAAACAAGAACCAATACCGATTTGGTATCGACCCATTGCTTATAATCCCTTTAGTTCGGTTTAAGAGTGGTTAAGGTGACCTCAACCCACTATCTAACAAGATAGGAACCTTGGTATGTTTGAACGCCACACTACGAGTAGTGATAAGTTTGGTTTTCGACAAAGAAAACGGATGACACAACTAGAACACTAGGTAGCCAACGAATCCTTGAAAAAAATAGAGAAAAGTTTGCCTCACAAATTTCACAGAATAACATTAATAAAATGTCCAAATTCTTCTCCTTTCAATATGCTGATTACATGTATTTATAGTGTTAAAAAAGGCTAGCTGAATGGTCACTTTTAATGAAGCTAATAATGAGCTCAAATGAAAAGTCACAACTTTTGAAATTCTAACCCAAGTAACTCCAACCTTCAATGTGATTTACTTCTTCAATTAAATTGCTTGCAAAGTCTTTTGAAGTCTCCATGACCAACCGAAAAGACACCAGCTTCTTTGATGGAAAAATTAAATGCATGTAGTGATTACTCATGAAGCAAACGGTTATGGAAGATAAACAAAGATGTTGCCAAATTTAAAGAAGAATAATGCTCTCCTTTAATTGATAAAACAACTTCTTAATGATGTATAAAGCCTCTTTGTAACAGCCCCCTCTTTTGTAACCAAAATCTCTTGAAAAGTCACCTTATTGAATGCATAACAGCCTTTAAATGTAATGGATGTGAGCTGAAAAGTCACCTGTAATTAACACATGTAACCGACACATTTATTCAATTATTAAGCTTAAAACAAATTAACAACTAACTTAAATAAATGAACTAATACTTATGCATCATTTATTCCAGCAACTAGTTTAATAAAGAGAAGTATTATTAAATGAAATTTAACTCATGCATCAATAAATTATCCTAGTAACTAGATTATTTAAAGAAGCAACTATTAAATCAAGTTCATAAAAAAAAAACTCAATTAATTAAACTAAAATGAGTTGAATTAATGACCAACAACTCATTATTAAACTAAGATGCTTAAATGCAAGGATTAAAATGCAACTAAATGCAAAGCTGAAAAATAAATAAAAAGTTTAATTTAGTTGGAACGGGTTTAAAGAGCTGGAATTGAGCTGAAATCGGTTTGCAATATGTTGCAAGGAAACTTTATTGAACTGGTCCTAACTCGTTCTATTTCTCCAACCAAAGCCTCGCCCCCAATTGGTTAACTAAAGCTGAAATGGCCTCTTTGAATTGCTTAGCTCGAGCTCGCGTAATTGGTCCTTGGGGCAGCACCGTTGAATCCTTGCTCAAACTTGGTGCACTCCAGGATGCGATCATATCAAAAAGTGTCATCTCCTTCATTTCATCAAACCCTAATCGATTTCAGTCATTAAAGAAGAGGAGGTTTTAGCTAAGCTTTCTTCTCTTGCATGGTATGATTTGAGTCCCTTTTTAATAATTTTTACTTTTTTGAGGTCGTTTTAGCTTAATCTAGCTAGCCCGAGGATCAATTTGTAAAATTTTTAAAGATGGAGGGTTATGTCATGAATGCTTTTATGTGATTCTTGATGTTTAATGATAGATTATGAGTCCTTGTTGATAAATAAACAAGTTCTGTAAAGTGATTTTTTTATGAAAATTGTACTTAGGGACTTGTTTGTAAAAATGGTAAAAGTTTATGGTAAATTTATGAAACGATGGTTTGTATGGATTGATTTAAGTCCCTAGAGAATTCAACTAGCTTGAAAAGAGGATTAAAATTTTAAATTTCAATTTATGAGCTTAAGGACTAAATTGTGAAAAGTTAAAATATTAGGGGCAAAATAGTAATTTTGCATAAATATGAAATGTGGACTAAATTGAATAATAGGGATATTAAATGGATTGAATTTTTCTATTTAGATCAAGATAGACCACGTGCGAATTTAGATCGGGAAAAAGCTAAAGCCTCGAATTAGTCAACTTCGTTTCTATGCCCTAGTTGACGAGCTAAGTTCGTATATACGGATTACTATAGTCATGTATTTCAATTGTATGTTATTATGTATTTGTAATGTTATTGAACAATGTATCCAAAGCAATGCTATGACGGTTATTGAGTCTCGGTTGAACCTTAGGAATTCGTAGGATACAAATGACATGTCATTAGGGATTTCATGTTTCGGGTGTCGGTCTTGAATGTCCTACCGATGGCTAAGGTCCTACATTTGTTGCGGATACTCCACAGCTTGCGTGAGCAGCATCACTAGCTTACATTCCAACCTACAGCTCGTGTGAGCAGGCCTATTTTAGAGCTTGTGTGAGCAATGAAGTAAAGGAAAGGTTCGGTTATATGTTTAAGCACACTTCGTGTGAGCTTTCTCGAGTATCCGATGATATTCTGGATGGTTTAACGGGCAAGAAAAAGGATTGAAATGGTAAGTTTCCAAATGAAACTATGCACATGCTTATGAAAATGATGAATGAATCAAATGGTGTATGTTCATATGGAAATGAATTATCATATGTTTAATTCAAGTGAATTATGTATAAATTCACTAACTTGTGTATTGATAATGATACATAGGCTTGTGTCAAGCTTGTGGTTGGATTATATTATGCTTACACTTAATGCTATATAAATGAAATGGTAAGTTATGTTTCATGTTCTATGAACTTATTAAGCATTATGTACTTGTGTTACTTCTTTTCTATGTTTTATAGATTGTCGGAAGCTCGATCGATTCAGAACTCGATTGATTTGGAAGCTCATCGGAGATCTATCACACTATCCAGCATAAATATCGGTAGTTTTTGATGTTTTGGCTAAAGTTATAATGGCATGTATAGGTGGACTTATAATGATGTTTAGTTGAATGTTTAGTTAATGATTTGGTATGTATAAGTTATTTTGGTTTGGTACATTTGGTGCCTTGCTAGTTGTGTCAATGTGGCTATGTTATGATGCATGTTTGAATTGCTCAAATGGTATATGTTGAATTGGTTCAGCTATAGTCAAGATATGGTATGTTTTGGGAAGTATTGAGCTAGATGTGGATGATTGAAATGTGGTAACATATACATGTTTCGGTAAGTCATGGATTAATGTATTTGAGGTGCCTTGAATGGTATATTGGTTGGTTGATTTAAGACTCTTGAATTGGTCATTATATGTATGTTTTGGTAAGGTTTTGTTTTCTTGATTATGTGCTGAAAAGGCCTATAGGTGTATGCATGAATTGGTGTTGGAAATGGCTTGATTTTGGGCAAATTTGTGTCCAAACGGCCTGAGACACGGGCGTATGACTCAACCACGTGTGACACACGACCGTGTGTCCCCTGTAGGTTCCTTTGCATGCACGTTAGTCAATTACACGGCCTAGCACACGGGCATGTGACATGGCTGTGTGACTCTACTCAGAGAGTTACACGGGTAAGGACATGGGCTGGGACACGGCTGTGTGCCCTTAGTTCAAAGGTTACAGGGTGTCTGTCTCAGCCATGTGAGGCACACAGCCTGGCCACACGACCGCGTGACACATGTTTCTAAAATTTTATGAATTTTTCTTAAAATTCCCAAATGTTTTCAATTTAGTCCCGAATCGTTTCTAAGGTTTTTTTTGGGGCCTCAAGGGTTCGATTTAAGGAAGATATGTATGTGAATGATTGTTTATAATGTGTTTATGATAATGTATGAAATTTATTTTTAAATGTCCCGTTTGTTCGATAATGCTCCGTAACCCTAACCCGATAACGGATACGGGTTAGGGGTGTTATAGAAGCAAGCTTCTCGAAGTTGGAATCTTCATTTTAATGATGCAATCAAAGAGTTTGGTTTTATCAAAAGAAAAGATGAGCCTTATGTTGACAAGAAAGTTAGTGGGAACACTATTGTAATCTTGGTATTGTATATAGATGACATACTTACCATAAGAAATGACATACCTACCCTACAGCCTGTTAAGACTTGGTTAGGATGTTGTTTTTCTATGAAGGACTTAGGTAAGGCCACAAACATTTTAGGAGTGAAAATCTATAGAGATAGATTAAGGCGACTCATAGGTCTAAGCCAAAGTACATACATAGATAAAGTACTGAAAAGGTTCAGTATGGAATAATCTAAAAAAGGATTTTTACCTATGAGACATGGTATACCACTTTTGAAGGAAATGTGTCTTTCAACTCCACAAGAGAGAGCGAATGAGTAAGATTCCATATGCTTTGGCTATTAGGTCTATCATGTCCACCATGCTATATACTCATCTAGATGTATCGTATGCTTTAAGTATGATGAGTTGGTATCAAGTAGATCCCAGTAAAGGTCATTGGGTAGTAGTTAAAAATATCCTTAAGTACTTGAGAAGGACTAAGGATACATTCCTTATATATGGAGGTGAGGAAGAGCTAAGTGTAAAAGGTTACACTGATGCTAGCTTCCAAACCAACAAGGATGATTCATGATCACAATCGGGTTTTGTGTTTAGCCTTAATAGTGGCGCTGTGAGCTGGAAAAGTTCAAAGCAAGGTATAGTTGTTGATTCTACAACAGAGGTCGAGTATATTGCAGCAAGTGAAGCTGCAAAAGAGGCTGTTTGGATCAAGAAGTTCATATCTGAACTAGGGGTTGTGCCTAACATATCAGATGCTATAGAACTTCATTGTGACAACAATGGAGCCATTTCACAGGAAAAGGAACCTAAATCTCACCAGCGATCCAAACATATACTTAGGCACTTTCATCTCATTCGAGAAATCATTGATCGAGGAGATGTGGAAATTTGCAGAGTACCAACAGATGATAATATTGCTGATCCACTCACGAAGCCTCTGACACACCAAAATCATGATCGTCACACTAAGTCACTTGGTATTAGATATATGAGTGATTGGTATTAGTGCTAGTGGGAGATTGTTAGAGTATGCCCAAAGACCAACCACGAGATGATTGTAATAACATACTTGTTTTACCTCGTTTATTAATATAAGGTATTGTCATTATTATTTTAGTTTCTTTTCTATGTATATATGTAACAACTCTTACCCGTATTCGACACCGGAACAGGGTACGAGGCATTATCGAACTTAAATACAAGTAAACATACAATTCTGAGCCATAAATTTGGCATCAAATTAAATATTTTTACAATTAATGATAAAGTCCCTATTACGAGCCTACGAGACCCAAAACATGCATTGGAGGTGGTTTGGGACTAAACCGAGAAATTTAGAAAATTTTACAACACTTAGAATTTTTTTTGCCTAAATAGGGGTCACACGCCCGTGTGGGTAGGCCATGTGGTCCCACACGCCCGTGTCCCTAACCCATGTAACTCTCTGTTTGTCACTCAAAAACAAATTGAAGTCACACAACCAAGACACATGCCCGTGTCCCAAGGCCGAGCCCTTCACACGACTGAAACATACGCCTGTGTCTCTGCCCGTATGCTCAATTCTGAGCATTTTGTTTTGCAACAAATTTAGGTGCAGGGGGCACACGGGCAGATCACACGCCCATGGGGCTGACCGTGTGTCACACACGGCCTAGACACACGCTCGTGTGTCTACCTGTGTGGACAATAATAAGGCTATTTACCAAGCCATTTTCCACCCTTATTCACACATACACTTACCCAAATTCAAAGGCACAAAACAATACATACTTAGGCAACCAACACTCCACATTCAAGGTTAAAACATATCAACTTTATATCTTTATCTAACATATTCACTACATTTATTAAGCCCTAAATCAAACATACAAATCTCACATTCATTAGGTTTCATTCAGTTACTATTTAGTTACCAAATTATACTCAAATTCCTCATCTCATCAATAGGTCACAATTCCAAACATTATACAATCATGCCATAAATCACATTTCCAAATATTTCATATTCACCAAGCATACCACGATCATATCACCATAGACATTGACAAATATATGAATATTCTTAGGCTTACAACCATGTTGCCACTATAAGCCAACTTACATGGCCAAATAGCAAAACAAGCCTTTGACGATTACAAGCCATTACATTGGCTAAAATCATATGACGCATATAACAAAATGACCAAGTCCCTATACATGCCATAACTCAAAATACTTGAATTTATCAATACCCAAAATGATAGCTTGATAGTGTGATAGGATCTCCGGTGATCTCCAACTCGAGCTAGCTTGACAGCACTATAAAACATAGGAAAGAAAGGGGGAAAGCTATATAGCTTAGTAAGTCCGTATGAAAATAATAAGCAACTCTTACCAATCATTTACCAAGTCCAATAATATAAACACAAGATAATATAAATTGATTTAAAACCCACAGTTATAACTTATCCAGTCACATTGTTTGCTATAACTGTAACGCCCCCATGCTAATTTCGGCCTCCATGAAGAAGATGAGCAAAATTGGCTTTTAATTTTGTAGTTTAATTCATTTTACCCCTAAATGACCAAAATGCCCTTACTACTAAACTTTCAAAAATTCCTTCCATGTCCTAATTTTGTCCATGAACTTAAAATTGGTCAAATTGCTATTTAAGACCTCCTAATTAATATTCTAATTCAATTTTATGCAAAATACTTCTAGAACACAAGTTTTGCAATTTATTCAATTTAGTCCCTAATTTCAAATTAAGTACTTTATGCATAGAATTTCTTCAAGAACTTTTCACACAATCATGCAAACATATCATAGACCTCAAAATAATAATAAAATAAATTTTTCTACCTCGAATTTGTGGTTTCGCAACCACTGCTCTCATTTAGGCCCTATTTCGGGATGTTACATTTCTCCCCCTTTAGGGATTTTCGCCCAGAAAATCTTACCTGTGAGGAGATTTGGGTATTGTTTTGCATAGCCTCTTCGAGTTCCCATGTAGCCTCGTCTACCCCATGTAGTCCGACTATCTCTCGAAATATACAACTCGCCAACTTGTCAAGTGAAAAATCCATACGAACCGGGATAAAATGAGCCGACTTCGTTAACTTATCAATCACAACCCATACTGCATCTTTCTTTCTCGATGTAAATGGCAATCCTGGCGATGACAGATCAAGCATCTAGAAACAAACTCGAAATGTCCCTTTTCATTCCTACCCACCAGTACATTTCTTCAAATCATTATACATCTTTGTACTACCTAGATGAATAGACAAAAACTACTATGTGCTTCTGTAAGATCTTTCGAATAAGCTCATCATTCTTGGTACACATACCCCGGGTGATAATCAATCACTAGCTCATAATCTTTAATCAACTCTAGCCATCTTCTTTGCTTCAATTTCAAACTTTTGTGATCGGTGAATATGTGGCACTTCTCACCGCGTACAAATGATGTCTCCAAATCTTCAACGCAAAAATAATGGCAAGCTAGCTCTAAATCATGTGTCGGATAGTTCTTCTCATGTGGCTTTAATTGCCTAGAAGCATAAGCAATTACCTTTCCTTCCCGCATAAGTACACAACCAAGTCCATTCATGGACGCATCACTGTAAATCACAAACTCCTTACACGGTTCGGTTGTACTAAAACAGAGCTTTAGTCAACGATGCTTTTAACTTGTCAAAACTCGTTGACACTTCTCGTCCATTCAAACTTGATATCCTTTCGCAGTAAATCTTGTCAACAGGGTAGCTATCATGGAAAATCCTCTACAATATCCGACAAGACCAAGAAAACTTCTAACTTCCGATACATTTCTAGGAGGCTTCCAATCAACAATGGTGAAATCTTGCTCGGATCAACCTTAATACCTTCACCGAAACAATATGTCCAAGAAAACCAACTTCTCAGAACTGTAACTCACTTTTGCTAAACTTGGCATACAACCGATTATCTCTTAGAATCAGAAAGCTGTTCTCAAATGCTCGCATGCTCGGCCTCATCATGAGAATAAATCAAGATATCATCAATGAACACAACTACAAACTTATCCAAGTACGGTCTAAAAATTCGGTTCATTAAGTCCATGAAAATGGCGGAGCATTAGTCAAGCCAAATGGCATCACAAGGAACTCATAATGACCATACCTAGTCAGGAAAAGCAGTCTTGGGACATCGACTCTTTAACTCGCAACCGATAGTATCCGGATCTCAAATCTATCTTGGAGAACACAGTAGCTCCCTTGTTTCAATTCCAGAATTCCTTTCTCTTACGGTCAATAAACCCCGATTGATGTACTTTTACGAAATTCCTCCGAAAGAAATCCCAAGTGATCCTCTCCTTTGGTACAATCGATACAAGTGTCTTCCACCAGTAGTAGTAGGTGAGTCTCTAAGAAGTGATATTACACATTTCATACATTCCTCGGGTGTACAAGATAATTCATCAAAGACTCGATAGTATTTTCTAACCAAAATTTTGCTCTTTCTCGCATCATCATGTTTTGTTGCTCTCGAACTCTTTTGCCCTTGTTTCCGATTCTATCAATGGTGGCTTTTCTCTTATCATTGTACTGTGGATGGGAAGCTTGAGCTACATGGGTAGCCCGAGAGTCATGAGGGGTGGAGGTCTAACTACCGGATTCGTGCGAACGAACTCGGCAAACCAATTATTCAAAGCTTGGAAGAGAGCTTCTCGAGTCACTCCTCCCCGATTAACTTTATCGCCTATTCTCGGATGGCGCTACCCCTCCGCATGAGCAAAAAGCGCATTACTTTTACATCATCATCACCAGCTCGCTCGGGATCCATTACAATAAAACAAAATATTTAAAAATCGTCGAGTCGTCACACTATCAAAATACAGGTATGGCATGTATAGCTAGACATTTACTCACACTAACTGTTCCGAGAACCGACTAAACCTGCTCTGATACCAATAAATGTAACGCCCCCATGCTAATTTCGGCCTCCATGAAGAAGATGAGCAAAATTGGCTTTTAATTTTGTAGTTTAATTCATTTTACCCCTAAATGACCAAAATGCCCTTACTACTAAACTTTCAAAAATTCCTTCCATGTCCTAATTTTGTCCATGAACTTAAAATTGGTCAAATTGCTATTTAAGACCTCCTAATTAATATTCTAATTCAATTTTATGCAAAATACTTCTAGAACACAAGTTTTGCAATTTATTCAATTTAGTCCCTAATTTCAAATTAAGTACTTTATGCATAGAATTTCTTCAAGAACTTTTCACACAATCATGCAAACATATCATAGACCTCAAAATAATAATAAAATAAATTTTTCTACCTCGAATTTGTGGTTTCGCAACCACTGTTCCGTTTAGGCCCTATTTCGGGATGTTACAATAACAATTTGCAACCATAATTTAACATGTCTTGACATTAGCCTAACAACTGTAATCTTTTCCATTATAATAGATTACCACAATCAACCAATCATTTCAAACCTCATAATAACATGCACATTAATAATGAGTATTCACATTTAAAGCATATATTTTAACATCTTTCAATTGTTTAAAGCTCATATCTTCCCATAATCATTTTAATAGGCAATTATGCCAATCTTTCTTCTTTCTCATATCCGATGAACCACAATTCGTGTGAATAAAACATGTTATATCATAACTCAATTTGGCCCGAAAACCAATTACACAATCACGAACCGAATTTACCATGTATTTCATACATCACAAATATAGACCAATAATCACAAGGCTTTCACAAAAACATTCTCATGGAAACCATGAATTCACAATATCATGAAGTCAATGCTTATAAACTTTATGTACGTACCTGTACTAATTCGTAATACTTACATGCTCTTTTTCTTCTTTGACATAACCATTAAATTACTAATTGAACCACTTGGAATACAAAAGGATACTTGGGAATCGCGTACTCACAATACAGTACCAATGCCATATCCCAGATATGGTCTTACATGTAATCTCGTATCGATGTCAATAGCCCAGCTATGGTCTTACACGAAGTCTCATATCGATGCCATATCCTAGATATGGTCTTACACGTAGCCTCATATTAATGCCATTTCCCAAATATGGTCTTACACGTAGTCTCAGTAGCCCTAATGTCATGACATTTGTATCCTATCTATTCCTAAGGTTCAACTGGGATTTTCACGCTTGTCGTAACTTTGTCGAATACGTCCAAAGGTCAATCACAATTCATACAATGATAAAGCATTTAAACATGACTAAAACAATGCATTATTTACATACGAACTTACCTCAGCACAAGAATGGCGAAAAGGGCCTAACAGATAAATACTCGCTTTTCCCCCGTTCTAATTTTGAACCTCGTTTTTCTTGATCTATAATATCACATTTAACTTATTTAATAATTATACTATTCAAATCAGCCCAAAATCACATTATGGAAAAAATTACATTTTTACCCCAAAAGTTTGACATTTTTCCAATTTAGTCCCTAGACTCGTAAAATGAAATGTACTCAATTTCTTCAACACCCATGCCTAGCCAAACCTTATACATGCTTATAGAAGCCCAAATGTTTCTTTTATTTTCATTTTAACACCCATTTTATAACTTTTTACAAATAGGTCCTTTTAGGCATTTCTATTGAAAATCACTTAGCAAAAGTCGTTTATCATACATCAAACATACATTTCCTACCATTAGACATCAAAATACACAAATATCCATCATGGGTAAAATTTTAGACCTTGATTATTTCTTAAATTAGTGGTAGAAATTGATAGATCATGTTACGAGGATTCCAAAATCATAAAAAACGGGGCTAGAACGGACTTACAATCGAGCTTGGAAGCTTGAAAAAACCTAGCCATGGTTTCTTCTTGGTACATTCGGCAATGGGGTAGAAGATTATCAAAAATTGGCTTTTAATTTGGCTTTTTAATTCATTTAATTACCAAATTACTAAAATGCCCTTAATGAAAAACTTTGGAAACATACCTAACCATGTCCATTTTTGTCCAACAACTTAACCAATGGTCTCATTACCATCTAAGGATCTCCAATTTAAAATTTCATAGAAATTAGACACCTCTAACATGTAGAACTCAACTTTTGCACTTATTACAATTTAGTCCTTTTGACTAAATTGAGTGCCCAAACGTCAAAATTTTCGAACGAAATTTTCACGAAATCATTTCATAAAATTGTAGACCATAAAAATATAATAAAAATAAATTTTTCTATGTCAGATTTGTGGTCTCGAAACTACTATTCTGACTAGACCCAAAATCGGGCTGTTACAATATAAATAATTTTTTTTCTAATAATGTCTTGAGAATAATATGATTATTCTTAAAAGGTCTTTAGTCAAGTATTATTATGGGCTTGGACAACAATAATGCATTAAGACTAAAATGTAGTTGATTGATGACAAAGTGTTGTCATTGACATATGGATGTCAAAATCAATACATGAGTATATGTTAGAGAACGACATATTGGACTGACGCGCTATGAGTATGTTTCTTGGATTATTATATAATATTCATAACATTACTCATAGTGATAACTATGTATACGATCCTTAGACTTGAGATCGTTATTGTCCCAACATAGTGAGTCGTATATTTTGATACAACGAAACGTCTACTGTAGGTTATACTATAAAGACTAATGTTGGGTATGCGGAAATCTATGTAGTGGGATATGATTGATCAAGATAGATTTTTCCCTCCTACATAATGGGAACAATATCTTAGGCCACTTGATGAACTGAGACTAGAAACACATGGCCATGCTCAAATAAGTTAATATGAGATATTACACTTATTTGTTTATTATAGTCTACTTTGGGTATCAGGAAACATGAGATTGGACTTTACAAGTGTGACTATTCCATAACTTGTGTCCAATTGAGATATAAAGGACAAAATGATATAATACATGAAACTTTATCACAAAAAAGGTTATATTGAACAACGACTTCTCGTAACTTGGGTAGCAATGATGCATTGCTAGATGTCACTCATTGCTTGTAACGTTAGAAGTGTTCTAGTATTACTTCCAATGTTACAAGAGCCTGTAGGGTCACACCCTATGGTTGAAACGAACAGAATTTAAACACAGTTGGTATTAAATTTAATTGTCAAGAGAAATATATTAATTATTGAATTAATTTAATTTGACAGTTAAATAATAAACACAATATATGTACAAATTCGTTGTACAAGAATAGAGAACATAATTAAAATAAATGTATGAATTTGATTCATATAAAATATTAATGATGATTTATTTACCGAAATTATTAAAATAAAGTATTATAATAATTAATTTCAATCAAACATAAAATATATATGGAAATTAATATCCTTTTGGAAAGGATATTATACTATGATATTTTCATATATATTATGGAACCAAAAAGGGGATTTCGTTTTATTATTTAGGGAATATTAAATAAAAAGAAAGGAATCATAAAATAAAACCCTAGGGTGCAGAAGAGTGTTTAACCAACATTCACCACAAAAAGAAAAGAACCTAGGTCTAGCAGCTGCATTTCTTTTGAGAAAACTCTTTGAAACATCCAGTGAGAGTTTTTGTTCGTTCTTTAGTAACAAGGTGGACTACATAGAGGCCGAGACGATTCTGTTGAGGCTTTGGATCGCAGCATGCGAAAGGCATATTTTTCAATCCTTTTCTTCCTAATTCGTTCCTCATGCAAAGATCCTTGGTTTGGATTGTCGAAATAATTTTTCTGTTGCACCACGAGACGTCCTGGTGACCCAACATAAAGTGGATGTCCCCTATCACTATCGAAATTGTGAAACTCCTTGGGTCTATTAATTTTGGAGGAATCTACTTTGTAATTATTGCACTACAGGGTGCATCTAAGAATTTGGTCTCCCTTTTATGTTTTCTATGCCTAGTCATCTTAATATGTGTGCTTCATCAAGGCTCCTCCTGCAGCTCCATCTAGTACAGACCTGAAGTGTACATTCAACCTGTTATAGAACATTTTTAACCTCAACCATTCAGGTAAACCATGATGAGGGCATATTTGAATCAACGACTTAAATTGCTCCCATGCTTCATGAAAACTTTTTCTTTCCAGTTGTTTAAACGTTGCGATCTCTCTCCCTAGTTGGACCATTTTCCTAATAGGAAAGAACTTGTATGAGAACTTTTTCGTAAGTTCATTCCATGTCATTATGGATCCTGGTGCTTGCGAATCTAACTAAGAGAAAGTGTTATCTATTAAGAAGAAGGGGAACAACTGAAGACGAATAGCGTCATCGATGACCTCGTTAAATTGAAAAATATCACAAAGTTGGAGAAACTGTTTTGAGTTCTAATTTGGGTCCTCCTTCATAGTTCTTCTAAACTGTAGGTTATTATAAAACATTTAGATCATGTCCGGCTTGATTTCAAAATTATTGGTTGTAATAGTCAGTCTTGTGATACTACATTGAATTGCATCGAGGGTTGGTAGCACATAGTCTCTCAGCGTGCGTTCCTCTCGAGCCATTGGTGGTGTTATCGGTAATTGTGGTGGTGGTGGTGGTAGATCTGGTAAGTTAGGTTCGTCGAAGAGCAAATTATCACATAGTGGATCAATCGCAGCAGGTGGGTTATTTTGCAACTGTTGCTATTGTTGCTGTTGACAATTTCTACATAGTATTTTTTTCAAGATCAGTAGTTGGCTCTATAGGTGTGCCCCTACTCCAAGTCATACACTGAAATCAAAAAAGTAAGAGAAAGAAGTTAGCAAATTAAATAAATAAAAATAAAAGGAAGTACAAATCGTATCTATAATTTAAAATTTTCCTAACTATCCTATTAAACGCAAAATTCAAAATCAATCCAGTTGTGTTGCCTTCCTGACAATGACGCCAACAACTTGACCGCTTTCGGACGTACTAACGTCTAGAGTGTGAATATTGTGACCAAATTAAGCGTTAAGCGATTTTTACAAGTATACAAGTCAGGTTGAAATATAGGTATACAAAAAAGTATGGAAGTACTCCGAGGATTGTACCTAAGGGAGGCGAGAATAAACTAATCCTAATTTATACATTAATAGGTCTAGTTATTATTTTAATTAAACTATATTACAATGAATCCTAAGGTAATGATAGAAGCTATTTTATTAAACTAATAAAAGAACAAAAAAAAAAACAGCTGGGAAAACAAATTATAGATTTAATCAGATCTAAACGGTAGAAGACTAACTCGTTTCAGTGTTCATAATTAACTCTTATTTCGGGTTCTATCCAATCAAATAGTCATTAACTTAGCAGGGCCTCTCGGCCTTCCACTAACCTAATGAGTCCACAAGAACTACTTATCTCTCGACCTCATAGTCTAGACCGGATTGAGGTAAAGTTTTCACGGATAGGCAATATAAATTTTGGGCTCATTCCCACCAATATGACTTCCTAGGGTCGTCAAGCCTAGGGTTTTAAGTTCTTCCTACCTTAACCAGTTGATCAGCTAAGAAACCCTACATAGAAACTAATTAATCCCACATCCATTTGTTAATCTCCCGTTACCGGATTAGTTCCCCATAGATCTGACACACATCATGAACTTGGTTAAAAATTAAACATTAAAAACAAATTAAGAAAAAAGATGAAAAAAATCTGATATATTAATAGCGGCGTGAATGGTAATTCGTCGAATAGTTTGGTGGATCCACAATCTGACTTCCGTGAAGAACGAAATAAAAATTAAACTATAATTACAATTGAAAATAAACCTAAATTACAAGTAAAAATAAAACTAAATAGGAAACAGAAAATTGAACTAAGTAAAAACTATCTATAAACTATGCACAGCAATCCTATTTATAGGCCTAGGGTTGGCTATTAGTCCTTGACCTAATTCAGCTAACTAATCTTCGTTAAAGTTTTTTGTGTAGATAGAAACACCCTTCACTTGTCAATTAGCCTCGTCACGTTAGTGTTGCGACACCCTTTTGGCCTATGTCGCAACATGATTGGCAGTCTACTAGCTTGGGCATGTCATCAGGGATATGTCATAACACCCTATGGCTGTGTCGTGACACTGAAGGCAGTCTACTCATTTGATACTTCTTTTGATGTGTTGCTACTTCGTAGCTCCTTGTTGCAACTTTGCAGGCAGTCTACTAACTTCGTGGCTCCAAATAATGTCCTGCACACTCACTGGACATGTCAGTCTACGTTTAGGCCTCTCTTGGCCCACAATGTCATATAAATAGTCGAAATTGATCATTTTATTATCAAAGGAATAAAAATGAAAACTAAACAAAAACATAACTAAATTGCTCTCCTACAAGCTCATTAAGTACATAAATTAATTTAATCTGCTACAACAAATTGCAACAGATCACACTACTAGGATGCTTTTGTGATATGTTTTGGTTGTGGCATTGAGGTGTTTGATCAAGGTTTCAAGTTGATAAAATGTGCATTTGTGGTTGCCATTAATGGTAGGTTTTGATCTAAGTTTTGGGTCACACGGTTGACCACATGATCATGTGTTACACGGGTTAGTGACACGATCATGTGCCACTGGTATTTAGAAAGCATTAGGTTGATACGGTTTCAAATTGTCACACGGGCCGGCCACACAATTGTGTGAATACTTTAGTTTTGGTGTGCCAATTTGTTACACGGTGATAATTAATTACATGGCCTAGCCACACGACCATGTGACTTTTTTTGAAAATTTTACACTTTGACCCACGCAGCCTCAATGAGACACACAAATTGGATATAGAGTCGCGTGACTCAATGCTACACGATTTCGGTCTGCTACACGACCTGGCTACATGGCAGTGTAACCCTTGTTTTACACTTTGCCTTTCTTTTGTGTAAAGTTTCAAATTAGTCCTTGTTTGGTTCTGAATTGATTTTAGAGCTTGCGTAAGCTCGATTTAAGCTCGAACTTGTATGCAAAATATGTTTTATTTGAATGATTGAGATGTAACGAATGTTTTGATGAATCTTTAATTTATACTCACGTGTTCATGTTCTGTTTATTATTGTAGCATCCCGTAACCCAATTCCAACAACAAAGACAAGTGAGGGGTGTTACAGAAATGTTGGCTTTATCACAAGTTTCATACATAGATAATATATTAGAACATTTTGCTATAAATAATTCAAAAAAGGGTACACAATCTCCAATATCAAGCTTTCATCTTTCTTTCGATGATAGTCTCGAGACAGCAAAAGAAAAAAAAAAGAGCGAGAAAATTTTCTTATGTCTCAGTAGTACTAAGTCTTATGTTTGCAATATTATACATTCATCGGGATATTTGTTTTGCAATAAGATTGGTGAGTCGATATCAAGCAAATCCTGATACAAGATACTAACAAACAATTAAGCATATACTTAAGTATTTACATAGAACGAGAGATTATATATGCTAGTATATTTAAAAAGGGATTTAACTCTCATTGGATATATTGATTTAGACTTTCAATCATGTGGAGATTAAAAATAATCAACATTAAGTTGTGTTCATGTCCTAAGGTTTTTGTCCTAAGTTGCATAGTAATAATGTAGAGAAATGTCGAGCAAAGTTGTACCGTAGACTCCACTATAGAAGCCAAATATATGATTGCTTTTAATGCACAAAAAAAAAAAAAAAAAAAAAAAAATTGGCTTCAAAAGTTCCTCATAGATCTCCAAATCATTCCTAATATAAAAAAACACATACAAATAATACAGTTTAATCACAAGACCTCAAAACCTTCCTTCTCAATTTAGTTTTCTTATAGATAACTTTGATTTCTCATAAACATAAATTCGATTTGCAAATTTATACAGAGATTCCTGTAACATAAATTACTACCAATAGACACCACGGAGAGATAAATGCAAGAATAAGCCTTCGAGATCGTTGGCAGTTACAACCTTGCTAAAACCCAACTCGATTTATATTCAGTAACTATTCGGGAATAATAGTTAAATATTAAAAGCTATAAGAAAAAAAGCTATTTTAATATTAAATATAAAACTGATCGCAAGTCAATCAATTATTTCAGCAATTATCATACAGGTAGGAAGGAGCGGCTATCTCAAACCCAGGCTATTGATGCAACTCAAGCTTGACCGTAATCACCTGCCAAAATACCACCGATGCCTCCTCGTTATATCAAAATTTAAAGAATGAACAAGCAGAAAAAGCGACCTCAACCTGAGTCCACCCATAAGATAAAGAGTCAAAATGTCCAGAAACAAGAAACTGAATGGCTTTTGATCAAGTTAAAGGAAAACATAAGCATCCAGAAAATTCTGAAAACCAAAGCAGCCCCCATGTCATAATCTGCGGAAGTAACCAGTTAAGATAACAAATGCAGAATAACTAAAGCAAGCAGTTATACACAATGAAGCATGGAACAACGAGTCAGTTAAGTACAGCATATACATCATACAACTACTAGTACATACACTGCCATGTTAAAAGTAGTCCAATGCAGACCACATTTCCCCCTTTTTTTTTCTTTTTTTTCTTTCTTTTGTTATACACATGAGGTCCACTGGGAAACCTTATCACCAGGAACCATATGAAAGTAAAATTCTTTTGAAGTTACCAGAAAATATCATCTATTGCTATTGAGGTAGATGGCCGAGACTCTTCTTCCTCTATCTCCAACTCTGACTCAGGCTCCCTGGAACCAAATTCAGCCGACTCTATATCAGCAAGGTTCTTCAGGTCAACAATTGAGAGCTCATCTAAATGGTTCACCACCAAGTCTGCAGCCCCAAGCTCATATACTGGATGCTTGCTAGCAATCGTCACACACTTCATCCATGCATCATGAGCAGCTTCAACTGTCTGATTAGAGTTCCCAAACACAATGCAGCGCTCAGGTATAAATTTCAGAAGCTGTGCAGCATAAACAAACATTTCAGGATCTGGTTTTCCCCGGTAAACATCTTCTGCTGCAACAATGACGCTGAAGAACCCTTCCATCCCAATGGCTCGAATGGCAGTCTCAAGAACTTTTCTTGGCCGGGTAGATACCAATGCCATTGGTATCTTGTAATGTGTCAAGGCATTTAGAAACTCCTGGGAACCATTACGTAATCTATATATCCCACCTTGCAGAGCTTGGTAAACTTCTTCCCTCCTTGCAGCCATTCTTCTCAATTGTGCTGGATCTCTTGACCAGCACAAAACTTCAGAAATTGCTTGCTCATTTTTCATCCCTTCTATTCTTCTGAGGATAAAGGCAGGAGGAGGAGATTTTCCTTCTTCCTCAGCAAGAGCCAGCCAGGCTTGCTTCTCAAGTTGAGGATTATCTTCAATTATAACTCCTTCCCATTCAAATAAAGCGCCTAACCAACCACAGCCCATCCTTTCTTGTCGAAGCAAGGGATTGTGTAAAGAAGGATTATCAGCTCTGTTCTCCGGCGACCATAAGTGAGGCTTTCGCTCTACACTAGTATCAAGCAGATAACTCCAGTTTCTTGGTGCTTTTCCTTCATATGCATAAACCTCTTTTGTCAGCTCCATTGCAAGCGCCTTGATGGATGAATTAACTAACCTTTCCACTCTCAATCTTGGCGAAGGAGGAACAACAATCGTTTTGCCAATAAATTCTTTGAAAGGAGACAGGCAGTTACTCAAAGATTTTTGTTTGCAGGAGACATACCTAGCGGAAAATCTTCCACATAGACGGCGGTGTCCAAGAAGTGAAGTTGTTGCAATCGACTCTACCATCACCATGTTTAAACAAAACGGGTAGCAATATCTACAACCCCCAAACTATATCTTAATAAGATCTTATTTACGCTTCAAATCCCTGTGAACTCTGCTGAACCGAAAGAAACGATTGAGATTAGAGAACAAAGATTCAAACTTTCGTCAAGATACATCCAATTCTCCCATCAGCCATCCAGATAAACCCTAAAACGATTTACTAAAAAGACTAAGCTATTGTAAGAACGCTGCACGAAGAAAACCCTAAAGTGATTCTTTATTACCAAACATAAAGGCGAATAATTAAAACAACTTTGTCAAATTAAAAATCTCAATCATAAAAAATAAAAATAAAAACAGAAGAAAGAAGTCCTCTTTTAAGGAAAATGAAAGATGACCCATTAACGTTAAACAACGGCAGATTAAAAAGAAGCACAGACAGAACAACGCTGAAAATATCCAACAATCAACAAAAAAAATTAAAAACAATTCAGCTCAAATGAGATGTAAATAGAGAAAAAATATGAAAATGAAAGAAGCAGCTGAAGAACCTGGGAAGGAAAGAGTTGTTGGCGAAAGATGCCACGGCTGTTATGACAAAGAGAGAGAGAATAGATTCTCCTCCTAAGAATAATTTGTGAATCACCTTTCCTCTTGTACTTGTTAAAGAAGAAAAAAGATTTATTATTTTTATTTTCTTAGAAATTACTTTTTGGGTGTGTGGTTTGAAATAAATAAATTTATGGAAGGAAAAGAAGACCGGTGATGGCCGTGGAAGAGTGTCGACGGTTCAAAGTGGGATCCACTTTTTAGACTTGCAAATTGTAATCATCTCTTTTGCTACGTGGTTTCAACGGACCATTTTCATTTCACTTAAAAAACTGTTTTTGATTAGCTCGTCCCCGCCAGCCACATATTCCGAACAGTTCTATGTCCCATTCGTTTTCCTTTTTTTTTTCAATTAAGGTTAATGTCCCCTAAAATTTATCTGAATAAGTAATATGAAATCTGTACCAAAAAATTTCAATGTAATATTTGAAATTTTGTGTCACAATATGTCCCAAGACCTTAATGATATGCCATTATTCATTGGTGCAAGTTTTTGTCTATTTTGTGTATATAGTTTTGGTTGGAGATTTTTAGGAGATTGTGCAACAAATTAGACCTGATTTTTGTTAACAGGAAGGAAACTAATATATGGATATTAGAATATATGAAGAGTGTTTTTTCCATGAGATATGCAATCAACTCAAGACTTGGATAATCTTTATATTTTCTTATCTTACTTAATATTATCCATTCTCTAATGGTGATTGATATGAGCAAAACCTTAATGATAATATTTTATCTTTTACAAGTTGGATGCGCATGTACTTAATTTCTTATATATATTGAAGCTTTATTGTTCCGGTGAGAGTAAATCTGAAAAAAAAAATTTATGATACTCGAGATAATCTCTTGATAACATGACAAGCAGGGAGAAATAAGAATGACTAGATCAAGCCCTTCACCATGCCTAAGACAATGCCAAGCCTAAGGCTTTTCACTACTTCAACCTCTATTTGCAAGTGGTTCTTGCAAATTGGTTTAATGCATTTCTACATATGTAACACTTCAAAAAAAATTTTACAAACAACTAGCACTAGTGATTTTTTATTAAATTTGAAATTAGGGATTAATTTGTTAAATGCATAAATTCTAGGGTTTTATTGTGAAATGATGACAAATATGGGTTATTTCAAGGTCCCTTGCATGTTTAGTTAACATGGATTTTGATTAAAATGGTTAGATTTTAAGTCATTAGTCTAAGAACTAAATTGTGAAAAAATTAAAATTTTAGGGGTAAAATAATAATTTTGCATAAATATGAACTGTGGATTAAATTGAATACTATAAGTTTTAATGGGATTGAAATTTTCTATTTAGATCAAGATAGACCATGTTCGAACCTAGATCAAGGCAAAGCAAAAGCTTCAGAATAGCTCGATTTAACTTCTACGCCCTAGCCGTCAAGGTAAGTCCGTATAATTGGTTATCAAATTAAAGCTATTTCAAATCATATGTTATTATGTTATTTATAATGTGAATTGATTGATGTATAAAAAAATCAATGCTATGACGGTTACTGAGTCTCGTTTGAACCTTAGGAATTCGTAGGATACAAATGACATGTCATTAGGGATTTCATGATGCGAACCTGGTTGCATCATGTTTCGACACAACTCGACGTCATCGAGAGTGGCCTAAGCTCGAGGGGCCCAAGTGCAAAATGAAGCTTAATCTCAGCTTGTTGAGCTCAATTCAGCTCATTTCCAGCTCAATAAGCTTGTTTGTTCATTTTGAATTTATTTTGAATTTATTTTTAGTTGCTGGAATAATTACTTGCTTAGCTAAATTAGTTAATTTGGTTCAGCTCAATTAGTCCATGCGTTCTAAAGCTGCTAGCTATTTAATTAAGTTAGTTAATATAGTTTAGTCTAAATAAATGTGTCTAAATTCTGGCCATTTTAAGTGTTAGTTCATACATAATTTTAATATGTTTCAGCTGAATTTAAATTTGTCTTAATTTATAACATACTTTTAATATGTCCAGCCTATTACATGTTTTAAATATGTTTATTTATAGTTTATTAAATTAAGTTAAGAGTTAAAAGTGTTTATTAAGTATAATGTGTTTAAATGTGTTTTTAATGTGTTTGTTAATGCTTATAGGTGACTTTTCAGCTAGAATAAGTTAAGTCCAAGGGAGCTGTTACAAAGTGTTAAATGTGACTATTCAGTTAGAATCAGTTACATTCAAGAGGCTGTTACAACATTTAAAGAAAAGCATTATGCACCATTAAATTTCAGTAGCCTATTCCTCTTCTCCAAGGAGTTGTTCAAGAATAGCAATGGACAACAATTAAAGGAGAGCATTATACAAGTTGTTGGTGTCTATTCAACTGCCCAAGACTGATTTAATGAAGGAATTGAAGTCATTTGGCTGCTCAAAACGTTGACCTCTTCTAGCTTAAGTTTTCAGCTCATTTATTCAGCTGAACTTGTTAATAGTTGCTGTTACTTAGGCTTAGAGATTTCAAGAGTTTTTGCTTAGAAATTGAGTTTTATTTCAGCTCATAACCACACATTAAAGCTGAATTCAAGTGACTTTTCGGCTAGGTCTCATGTAGCACTATAAATACTTTGTAATCAGCTTGTTTAGAAGACTTTTGATCCTTTGATTAATGTTTATAGCATTTTGTGAGTTTTTCAACTCTCCTATTTCGTTTTAGACTCAGCATGACTTATCTAGTTTGCTAGTGGCGTTATCCTGTTCTTTCCGAACTTGTCACTCTTAAATAGAGTGTGGCGTTCTGTAATATCCCGAATAAGGGCCTAATTGGAATAGTGGTTTCTTGACTACAAATATAAGATAGAAATAATTATTTTATGATTATTTTGAGGTCTATGACATGATTTCATGATTGTGTGAAAATTTCGTGAAGAAATTTTATACATAAAGTGCTTAAATTGAAATTAAGGACTAAATCGAATAATTTGCAAAACTTGCATTCTAGAAGTTTTTAGTATGAAATTGCTTTGGAATATTAATGAGGAGGTCTTAAATAATAATTTGACCAATTTCTAAGTCTATGGACAAAAATTGGACATGGATGGAATTTTTGGAAAGTTTAGTAGTAAGGGCATTTTAGTCATTTGGTAATTAAAAGAAATAAAAAGGGAAAATAAAGCCAAAATTGACTCATCTTTTTCATGGAGGCCGAAATTAGCATGGGGGAAGCCATGGCTAGGGTTTTCAAGCTTTCCAAGCTCAATAGTAAGTCCATTCTAACCCCGTTTTTCAAGTTCTTTACGTTTTTAGAATCCCGATAACTTGATTAAGCTTATGCTAGCAATAATTTAACCTAGGATTCGTATTTGGAAAACTAACCATGGGTGAAATTTGTGTATTTTGGTGTTTTATGATAGAATATGAGGTTTTAAATTATGTTAAACAACTTGTGCTACTCGGTTTTAAGTGAAAACGAGTAAAAGGGCTTAATCGGTAAAAATACCTAATAGTCATAAGTACATGTTAGAGTGAGAATTTGATGTTGCCATAGAAGGGAAAAATGATCAGCATGTCATAAAACATAAGAAAATAGGATGAATTTTAATTTCTGAACCTTGGGGCAAAAGTGCAAATATGCAAAAGTTTAGGGGTCAAAATGAAAATTTGTAAAATATTATTTTGGAGCCGTATGAATAATGTGACTAATTATTAGGCTAAATGTGATATTATAGATGAAGGAAATCGAGATTCGGGCTTAAATCGGGGAAAACACAAGGTTATGGACTAAAATAGTAAATTGCCGCTTTACGGATCGAGGTAAGTTGGTATGATAATAATATCTTGCAATAATGTTGTAATTTATATTTGAAAATTAAATTTAGTGAATTAATTGAATTATGTTAAATTAAATGTTATGGTGCTAAGTTTATGAATTGATTTAAAAATATGTCTATGGTACATGAAGTGCATTGAATTATCATACATAAATGTGATTTCTATGATTATGGATATTATGAGCAATTGCAAGTTCATATGATTTTTAATAATGCAATGTGTAATTTAATGTTATTGCCTTGATATTAAATGAGATGTAAGTAATATATCAATTTTACTTGTATTATGATATTTTATAATAATATTGGAAATATGTTTGTTGATAATTACTTGATTGGTGAAATTGTTGGGAAAGAGAGAAATCCCGGTTGAACCTTCGAAAGATTGGATGATCTGAGATGGTATGTAGCTAGGTCACATGTATGGTCCCGAGTGCACATCATGTGTACAAGAGAGCTACTGAGACATTATGATGTAGCTAGGTCGCATGGGTGATACTATGTGTACACCATGTAGACAAGAGAGCTACGGATATATGTAGCTAGGTCGCATGCATGGTTCGGTGAAGGACACCATGTAGACAAGAGAGCTACGAGATAAATCAGCTAGGTCACATGGGTGATACTAAGTGTTCACCATGTGTACAAGAGAGCCGAACTTTATGATGGGTGGAGCTATGTTCTGAAACCACCAAGTATCGAGGATTGATCCGAAGTGTTCAACGGGAGACTTACTATGTACTGCTTTGTGAGTTTTGTGATGAATAAGTGCAGGAATTTGCTTATGTGAATGATGTGTTCATTAAGTAACCGTGATGTGGTAAGGTTATAAACAAGTAAGTTATACATGAGGATGATTTTATGGTGACCTTGTAATCATGGGCCTATACTTGTGATGTATGAAATGTGGTGAAAATGATTTGTGATATGTATGTTAAAATGAGGTTAATACAAAGAAAGTGTGAAAGAGTGAATTAACAATAAAATTGTTTTAGACAGCAGCAGTGACATCATTTTGAAAATTCACTAAAATTGTGGAAGTTGAATAAAAATGCAAATGATATATGAAAATAAAGATTAATGAGTCTATTTTAACATGAAAGAAGCAAGGGAAGCAAAAGAATTCTATATTGTGTGATATTTGAATTCTTATGATACAGGGTCTGAATGAATTCGGGATCCCCTGTTCTGACTTTATAAATTCACCATGAATTGTAAAAAAATTATTAAGAGTCATATTTTAGATGAATGGATTCCTTATTGAGTCTATTTTTAAGGGAAATAAACAGCATGGTCGTTGGAATTCTGTATAGGGAGAAATTTGGTTCGTAGTGCACAGAGGTCAGAGTAGTCACACTCTGAAACAGGGGAGACTTTAACTAATAAACTGTACTAATTGGATAAACCAAAAATTCTTGAAATTTTATGGGAGAAATATATATGAATCTAGTTTCAAGGAAAATTAACGAAACTAAATTTTGAGTTTTGCAGCTTCAGATATGAATGATTTAGTAACTGTAACTCGATAACACAGCTTAACTTGAATATGTGTAATTGTACAATTATAGTGTTTTGTCTTGAAAAGTGAGGTAGTAATTGCTTATTATTTTCATGCGAGCTTACTAAGCGTAAAGCTTACTTCCTCCTTTCCATTTTTTTTAGTTTGTTAGGTCAGCTCAGGGGTTGGAGATCGTCGGAGGCAGCATCACACTATCAAGCCATTATCCTTGGAGTATTGGCAAGTATATGTTAAATATTTTCATGTGAGTGGCATGTATAGGAAGTTTGTTTCATGTCATGTATTATTATTATGATTTGGCTTATGTATTGGCCTATATCGAGCTGTTGTATATGGCCATGAGATGTGGCCTTTATTCATTGTGGTTTGTAAGTTTTAATTTTGGGCAAAAAAAAAACTTGGTGACTCGATTTTATATGTTTGTGAATGTTTAAGTCCGGTAACGCCTCGAACCCTGTCCCGGAGTTGGATACGGGTGAAGGGTGTTACACGTTCACCCTTATACTGACTAGTTCCTATCTCCATGTAGATAGTGGGTCACGGTTTATCTATCTTTCTATCCACCTTTAAGTGTCCTATAAGATTTGGGTTAGTACTCTATTTTAGTACTAGCTCTTTCCTGAACTTAAAGCCATTCAATCCATCCACATTACCATTTTTCAAACCACCCGAGTTCCTTTGTTAAACCAAACCATATCCCTTAATTATCTTAAACTATCACATACCCCTTTTGTTTAAAGCCTTACTTAGCCGAATTCGACCAATACTCTGTTCAAGAACGATACTTCTCCATTTTAATGATTGGGCAACAAACGACTCGAATCATCACCGAAACGAGTTCGTATCATTTCATGATTCAGGTGTTGGTCTTAAATGTCCTACCGATGGCTGAGGTATTGTATTTGTTGCGGATACCCCACAACTCATAGAGCAGCATCGTGTAGCTTATATTCTAACCCACAGTGTAACACCCCTTACCCATATTCAACTCCGGAACAGGGTACGAGACATTACCGAACTTAAACACAAGGAAACATACAATTCTGAGCCATAAATTTGGCATCAAATTAAATTGTTTTACAATTAATCATAAAGTCCCTATTACGAGCCTACGAGGCCCAAAACATGCATTGAGGTGGTTCGGGACTAAACCGAGAAATTTAGAAAATTTTACAACACTTAGAAAAAATTTTGCCTAAACAGGGGTCACACGCCTGTGTGGCTTGGGGTATGCCCATGTGGGCAGGTCGTGTGGTCACACACGCCCGTGTGCTAACCTATGTAACTCTCTGTTTGTCACCCAAGAACAAATTGAAGTCACATGGCCAAGAAAAATGCCCGTCTTTGAGGCCGTGTCGTTTACACGGCTAAGACACAAGCCTGTGTCTCTGCCCGTGTGCTCAATTCTGAGCATTTTGTTTTGCAACAAATTTAGGTGCAGGGGACACACGGCTAGATCACACACCCATGGGGCTGACCGTGTGTCGCACAAGGCCTAGACACATGCCCATGTGTCTACCCGTGTGGAAAATAATAAGGCTATTTACCAAGCCATTTGCCACCCTTATTCACACATACACTTACCCCAATTCAAAGGCACAAAACAATACATACTTAGGCAACCAAAACATCCACATTCATGGTTAAAACATATCAACTTTATATCTTTATCTAACATATTCACTACATTTATTAAGCCCTAAATTAAACATACAAATCTCACATTCATTAGGTTTCATTCAATTACTATCCAATTACCAAATTATACTCAAATTCCTCATCTCATCAATAGGTCACAATTCCAAACATTACACAATCATGCCATAAATCACATTTCCAAATATTTCACATTCACCAAGCATACCATAATCATTTCACCATAGACATTGACACATATACGAATATTTTTAGGCTTACAACCATGTTGCCACTATAAGCCAACTTACATGGCCAAATAGCAAAGCAAGCCTGTGACGATTACAAGTCATCACGTTGGCTAAAATTATATGACGTATATAACAATATGACCAAGTCCCTATACATGCCATAAATCAAAATACTTGAATTTATCAATACTCAAAATGATAGCTTGATAGTGTGATAGGATCTCCGACGATCTCCAACTCGAGCTAGCTTGACAGCACTATAAAATATGGGAAAGGAAGGGGGTAAGCTATATAGATTAGTAAGTTCGTATAAAAATAATAAGCAACTCTTACCAATTATTTACCAAGTCCAATAATATAAACACAATATAATATAAATTGCATTAAAACCCACAGTTATAACTTATTCAGTCACATTGTTTGCTCCATCAATTTGCAAGCATAATTTAACATGTCTTGACATTAGCCTAACAACCGTAATCTTTCCATTATAACAGATTACCACAATCAACCAATCATTTCAAACCTCATAATAACATGCACATTAATAATAAGTATTCACATTTCAAGTATATATTTTAACATCTTTCAATTGTTTAAAGCTCATATCTTCCCATAATCATTTTAATAAGCAATTATGCCAATCTTTCCATTTTCTCATATCCGATGAATTACAACTCGTGTGAATAAAACATGTTATATCATAACTCAATTTGGCCCAAAACCCAATTACACAATCGCCAACCGGATTTACCATGTATTTCATACATCACAACTATAAACCAATAATCACAAGGCTTTCACAAAAACATTCTCATGGAAACCATGAATTCACAATATCATGAAGTCAATGCTTATAAACTTTATGTACATACCTGTACTAATTCATAATACTTACATGATCTTTTTCTTCTTTGACATACCCATTAAATTACCCATTGAACCACTTGGAATACTAAAGGATACTCGAGAATCGCATACTCACAGTACCGTATCAATGCTATATCCCAGTTATGGTCTTACATGTAATCTCGTATCGATGCTAATGGCCTAGCTATGGTCTTACACGAAGTCTCATATCGATGCCATATCCCAGCTATGATCTTGCACGTAGTCTCATATTGATGCCATATCCCAGATATGGTCTTACACGTAGTCTCAGTAACCCTAATGTCATGACATTTGTATCCTATCTATTCCTAAGGTTCAACCAAGATTTTCACACTTGTCGTAACTTTTTCGAATATGTCCAAAGGTCAATCACAATTCATACAATAATAAAGCATTTAAACCTGTTTAAAACAATGCATTATTTACATACGAACTTACCTCGGCATAAAAATGGCGAGAAGGGCCTAACCACAAATACTCATTTTTCCCCCGCTCTAATTTCGAACCTCGTTTTTCTTGATCTATAATATCATATTTAACTTATTTAATCATTATACGATTCAAATCAGCCCAAAATCACATTATGGAAAAAAATTATATTTTTGCCCCTCCAGTTTGACATTTTTCCAATTTAGTCTCTAGGCTCGTAAAATGAAATGTACTCAATTTCTTCAACACCCATGGCTATTTGAACCTTATACATGCTTATAGCAGCCCAAATATTTCTTTTATTTGCATTTTAACACCCATTTTACAACTTTTTACAAATAGGTCCTTTTAGGCATTTTCATCGAAAATCACTTCGCAAAAGTCGTTTATCATACACCAAACATACATTTCCTACCATTAGACATCAAAATACACAAATATCCATCATGGTTAAAATTTTAGACCTTGATTATTTCTTAAATTAGTGGTAGAAATAGATAGATCATGTTACAAGGATTCCAAAATCATAAAAATCATTAAAAATGGGGCTAGAACGGGCTTACAATCGAGCTTGGAAGCTTGAAAAACCCTAGCCATGGTTTCTTCTTGGTACATTCGGCCATGGGGTAGAAGATGAGCAAAAATTGGCTTTTATTTTGGCTTTTTAATTCATTTAATTACCAAATTACTGAAATGCCCTTAATGAAAAACTTTAGAAACATACCTAACCATGTCCATTTTTGTCCAACAACTTAACCAATGGTCTAATTACCATTTAAGGACCTCCAATTTAAAATTTCATAGCAATTAGACACCTCTAGCAAGTAGAACTCAACTTTTGCACTTTTTACAATTTAGTCCTTTTGACTAAATTGAGTGCCTAAACATCAAAATCTTCAAATGAAATTCCCAAAATCATTCCGTAAAATTCTAGATCATAAAAATATAATAAAAATAAACTTTTCTACGTCAGATTTGTGGTCCCGAACCACTGTTTCGACTAAACCCAAAATCGGGTTGTTACACAGCTCGTGTGAGCAGGCCCATTTCACAGCTCGTGTGAGTAAGCCTATTTCACAACTTGTGTGAGCAATAATGTAAAGAAAAGGTTATGGTTATGTAAAGGCACACTTCATGTGAACTTTTCTGAGTATCCGATGAAATTATAGATGGTTCAACGGGTATCAAAAGGAAATGAAATGGTAAGTGTTCAAATGAAATGTATACATTGATTACGGGATTCTCATAGGATGCCGAGTCAATAATCTAACTATGTACCTAACCTACACACAAAAGAATTACTTAAGTGTTGTTCAAATGTTTATTACTTCAAAGATTTACACATAAGTTAGGTAATCATAATTGTAAGCTCTATAACATAAGATAATCATTATCTCACAAATTTACATTAGCATATTATGAGTTTTCCAAATATACCTCAAAACATCCACACTTACATCCAACTTTCTCAATGGTTCTCTTACATTTCATCATTATAAAATTTACCTGTTGTTGGCACCCAGTGCCTAACAGATCAGCCAAAATAATCTCTTTGTGCCCAGCGCTAATTGGATATACCAACGATAAGTGTGCCCAACACTAGTCAAATAATCGACAATGTTTTGTGCCCAGCACTAGTTGGATTAACAGACAACGATTTGTTCATCTTATATAAAGTCCTTAATACCACCATTCATAATCTAATCAATCACAATAATAACCAAAAGTACATTCTTAATCTTTTTCATACTCATTTTCATATTATTCCATAATACTCCATTCAATAGAATTAATCAATTATATTAAAAGATATAATTCAATATTACATACAACTGACTAATTTTGTAACAGCCCGTGATACGATCACGGTTTCCCATAGGTCAAGTCCAAGCCGTGATCCGATGGTGCTACCTCAAGGGCCGATCACAAGGGCTCGTGCAAAACAATCTAAAGAAGCTGTTATAGCTTTAGTTCAGCATGTGTGGGATGATGTCAATGCTAGGCCTATCGAACCAGTTAGTGGCCATTTTGGAAATCCATGTCGAACTTTTCTACAAGTTCAGCTCAGCTCACCGAGCTCACCGTCAGTTCAAATTAGCTCCCATGCAGCTCCGCATTAGCTCATTAGCTCGGCACCAGCTCATTAATAGCTCACGAGTTTAAGCCTAGCTCGGGTTTAGCTCATGAATTAAACAATAGCTTGTGGAGTGCACTTTGAATTCATTTGACTACTATTGACTTTTCAATTAATAAGTTCAATAATTAGTTAATTAATATCCTACATATTAAATTTAGTTCACATTAGTTATATTAAGTATGTCTTAAAAGTGTTTATTGATGATAATTACATTTGTCATAACCGAATTTAATGTTGATATTTGTGTTCACATTAGTTTGAATTAATTCTATTCACATTTCTTGTAGAAACGCAATGGACATATGGAGATTAAAAGCAAGCATGAATTTTGAAGGTGCATGGACGGTTGGGGGACTTGAATCTCTTAGGTGCATGTTCGGCCAAGTGCATGTATGACCATATTCAATGTCTTTAAGGTTCATGAATGTTTCCATTCATGTATGGTGTGCTATCTCTTCATTCTCCAAGGTGACCATTCAGCCAAAGGACACTCACACATGCATGAAGATAGCTTGGCCAATTAGCTTCCCCATGACTCTCCTTAATTCATTCACACCTATGTTCACATGGCAAGACTATTCGGTTCACCTTGTTCACACTAGAAGACTCTTCAACATTCAGTTTTCACACACATGATGGCCCTTGGAGTGTCCACAATTAATTCGTATTTTTTGGCCAAACATTGCTTCAATTAACAAGGTTGGCCGAACCTCACAAGTGACCATTGGACATCATGCATTCACTTAGTGTTTTCTTAAGCATGAAGATTCATTCATTTCCTATTACCATAGCCGAATCTAGACATGCACATTAAGGGACATTTTTCTAGAATTTTCTTTGTTTAATGTGTAAGCATGAAAGGCCAACCGGCTACCTAGACTTAGGCCTATAAATACTTGTTCAATTTCCATGTAAAAGGCACTTTTGAAATCTTTGTTAATGTTATGTCACGAAATTGTGAGGCAAACTTTTCTTATATTTCGTTCAAAGATCTGTTTGGCGTTCCTAGCATTCTAGTTGTGTCAACCGTGTTTCTTTGTCGATTCTGAACTTATCACTACTTGTAGTGTGGCGTTCTAAACTAAACCGAGGTTCCTATCTTGTTAGATAGTGGGTCGAGGTTCTTTTTACCAAACCTAAACCGAACCAAAAAGTGCATATAAATAACGGGTCGATACCGAATCGGTATTGGTTCTTATTTGCATTCTTTGTTCGATCCAATTTCTTTCTTACCCAAACATACCAAAACCGACTAATCCGTTCATATTCTTTCGATCATATCATTTCACTCCTACCCTTCTGTTCGAATCCCATCTTCTTCTTTGACCATTCTTTCAACTCGACTAAACCTTCATAATTTCTCGTAGACGATCGGGCAATCGACATACGACTCGACTCATCACCGGCCGGTTCGTATCAGCCCGATTTTGGGCTAGTCAGAACAGTGGTTTCAGAACCACTATTCTGGGGTCGAAGAAATTATTTTTAATGCTATTTTATGTGTTATAGCATGATTATATGAGTGCATGAAAAATTTTGGTGAATTAATTTTAGTGTTTGGGAGCTTAATTGCGAAAAAGGACTAAATCGCATTAAGGGTAAAAGTTTTGTTTTATTAGCCAAAGGTGTTAAATTGCTAAAGAACCATAATTAGGGGTGTTTAAAGTGCAAATAGACCCTAAAGATGTGCTTGGCCGGCCATAGGGACAAGATTTGACAAAATTGTCAAATTTAGGTGGAGTTGGTAGCTTATTTTGACTAGAAATAAAATAAAATAAAGAAAAAAAAGATATCATCTTTTCTTCTTCCTTCCTCCACCGAAAATACCAGAAAAATAGGGGTGAGCCCAAAATTTCAGCAACTTCCATCCCTTGCAAGTAAGTGATTTTGATGATCATTTTTGTTGATTTTTGTGTTTTTGGGACTCTTGTAGCATGAGCTAACTAAAGGGGGGACTATTTTGCAAAATGGTTGAAAGTCTAGGGTTTTGCCATTAGGGCATTCATGTTGTTTGCTGAATTTTTATGGAAGAAAATGAGTCATGGTTGTGTAATAAACAACTTTTGTGAAAGGAGTTTGCATGAAAACACCCAAAAAGGGCTATTTTGTAAAGTCTGTAAAATAAGTTATAAATGTGTGAAATAATTGAAATTTTGAGTTGCTATAGTTATAAAAAGAATTCAGATAGGCTTGGTAAATGAGGAAATTCGATAAAAAATGATTTACGAGCCTAAGGGCAAAATCATAATTTTTGTAAAGTCTAAGGGCAAAACAGTCATTTTGCCAAATTGTGAATTATAGAATGTTTTAATTAATGTAATGATTAAATGAGTGAACTTCATCATGTTAGATCAAGAAAATCGAGATTTGGGCTTAAATCAGAAAGTACGAGGTTATGGACTAAAATAGAATAATTAGCTGAAATTGCGTTCGAGTGAAGTCCGTGTGACTAAATAAGCATGTTATCCATGTTATTGTTAATGTAAAGCCCCTTACCCATACCCGAGACCGGGACTAGATACGAGGCGTTACTAGACATGTACTTGAACATTTTTAGGAAATACGATTTATAAAATTTCGTTCCAAGTCAAAACCGTTCAAACAACATCTCAGTGAGCCTATTATGGGCCTATGAGGCCCTAAACAAACATTGAGAACGGCCCGGGTGTAACACCCCAAGCCCAAGTCCGATCGCGGGTTGAGGCTAAGAGGGATTACAGAGCTAAACATTTAATATCATTCACATAATTTATTAACTAAAACTGAAATCGAGTTGAAACATACTAAACTTAGAGTTATATTTATATATATCCCATTTTCACATGGCCGAAATATTTACAAATACAAAACATAACTATCACCGGTCTAATCCATACATGCCATATCAAGTCCGAAATACAACTATACCAAAAATGGTCTATAGTATGATGAACTGCTGATGATCCCCGAGTCGGTGGCCAGTCTCTACAATCTATAAAACAAAGAAATAAAGAACAGAGTAAGCTTTCAAGGCTTACTAAGTTTTTTAGCATTTCAATAATTAAAGCATACCATTTTAAAACGAAAAAAAACAATAAAACGAATATGCACAAGTTTACTACATATAACGACTATTGGCCGAATACATAAAAACACACAAATAAATTTTCAGTACATACTTCACTTTACTTTATGGCTCAAACAACCGATCTAATTCACATATAAGTACTTAATACGTACCTGGACATCATCATTTATCATCATAATCAATAATAGTTACTTTGAAGATTCGAATTTGTAATCTCTCTCAATTCACCGGCATTTAGCCTATTACGTCTTAGTATTTGAATTCAATACCAATACAAGCTTGCGGAAATTTTAAACTCGGTATAGCACCAGCTCGAAGCCTGCGAAATTTTAACCCGGATATATTCTAGCATGTAGCCTGCAGACTTTAAGTCCGGATATATTCCAGCATATAGCCTGCGGACTTTAAGTCCGGATATATTCCTTCACTGAGCACCGTACATATTTATTTACAAAGAATTCAATTCACATAACATCTCAAAATCTTGGTTCATTTACTCATTCGAATAGTGATATGCCATGCACCAACTATATAACTTTTTTTTTGCTATAAGCTTTAAGCATAATTTATTCGTCATACAACTATATTCAAAAGAATCAATTAAGCATAGTACAGTTATTATTCACATATCAAGACATTATCAAGATGTACTAAATGTGACTATCCGAACTTACCTCGGTATATTGGAACGGTTGTGGATTGACTACTCTATTGCTTTCTCTTTTCCCTTATCCAACTTTGATCCCCCTTGCTCTTGAGCTTAATAAATACAAATAGAGGTGTTTAATATTTTGACCAATTCTATTTACTTATTATTCACATTCGGCAATCACATATCAAACTCATTATGTATTATATTTTGTAAATATGCCATAGTTCAATTTCATATATATTCATGACCGAAAATGGCAAGAATTTATCAAGCCATGAAAGTCACTTATAACTCAAACTCAAAATGACCATATGACCTTAATAAACGATTATTCAACTTATACCAATTTCACATACACAAGCCAAACTCACATAACCTATCTTTTTTTTATACACTAGTTTAACTACTACAAATATTACCAAATAAATCATATATATGTAGCACTATACAATTCACATATACATCGACTATCAAAATTTTCACTCCTTAGCTAATGCCAAAACATTTGTTTAAAGAGGACCTAGCCGAACACCCTACTTAGTAAAAAGAATCATACAAAACACTAATAACCAACTCAATTTCATCTTTAATAACTCTTATAACAAAATTTATCAAGATTCAATAAGGAATACATTAAATTCCATGACCGAATTTTGCCTTTCACCAAGATAGCCACTTGCCATTAAAACCATTTAGACCACACTTATACAATTTTTTTACCAAGCTCGACTTAACTTATAATTATCTAAATTATTTAAACATTCAACAACAAACTCTTCTTTAATCCAGCACATATTCGGCAAGAACATTGGTAATTTAGCAAATTTTAATTTAACACCTAATTGTTTATAACACATTTTAAGCACCCCTTTTCACTCCATCAATTTTAAGCATATACATTACTCAAACATAACCAAATTCACATTCGGTCATAGCACATAACAAGATAGCCAATTCTTTTCCCTTAGCATCTAATGTTCACATATGATCATTTGTATAGTTCAAACACTCATCTACCATTATTCATCTAAATTAACATGAAACAACAACCATAACCTTTATTAACTACTATGGCCGAAAGCTCTAATCATTCCCAAAATAAAAAATTCAACATGGGTTACAAAAAGAACTTGGTATCTAACTCAAGATTAACCAAAATTTCAAGAATTAACATAAACTTCTTACCTTAATGTAGACCTAAGATGACCGAATGGCTTTTCTCCCTTCTTCCTCTTTACATTCGGCCAAGAAGAACAAAGATGAAGCTTTTTTTTTTTCATCACCCATTTTCTTTTTCTTTTTTTATTCATTTATTTTATATAAAGTATAAAACCATTTAACTAAAAATTAATACATATTTTAATAATAAGTCATCATCATGGCCGGCCACTATTAACAAAAAGGGGTATTTGACATGCAAGTCCAAGTTTTTTTTATAACATGCATTAATGGACCACTTTTAAAATTACCTATCACATTTCACAATTGTCTCACATAAGTCCTATTAAATAAATTCACATTCAAATGAATAAATTAAAGATTGGAAATTTCACACATGCATGTTCACGCACAATAAGCATAGAAAATAACGGCTAATTATTTTTATGACTCGGTTTTGTGGTCCTGAAACCACTTTCCGACTAGGGT
The DNA here is from genome assembly GCA_025698475.1 of Gossypium anomalum. Classification (NCBI taxonomy): domain Eukaryota; kingdom Viridiplantae; phylum Streptophyta; class Magnoliopsida; order Malvales; family Malvaceae; genus Gossypium; species Gossypium anomalum. The sequence goes on along the minus strand of CM046968.1, from coordinate 44,771,125 downwards.
CAATTTAGGGCTGTCACAACTCTCCCCCACATTAGAAATTTTCATCCTCGAAAATTTTACCAGTGAATAAGTTAGGATATCGTTCTTTCATAGAGTTCTCAGGTTCCCAAGTAGCTTCTTCGATCCCGTGCTTGAGCCATAATACCTTTACTAACAGAACCTTTTTGTTTCGCAACTCTTTTACCTCGCGAGCTAGGATACGAATTGGTTCTTCTTCATAACTCAAATCAGATTGAATTTCAACCTCTGTTGGATTAATTATGTGCGATGGATCGGATCTATAACATCAAAGCATCGAGACATGAAAAACGTTGTGAATCTTTTCAAGTTCAGGGGGCAAAATCAATCTGTAAGCGACTGGCCCAATTCGTTCGGATATTTCATACTGCCCGACGAACCTTGGACTCAATTTGCCTTTACGACCAAATCTGAGCACCTTTTTCCAAGGTGAAACTTTAAGAAACACTTTGTCTCTGACCTGATATTCAATATCTTTTTGTTTTAAATCTGCATATGACTTTTGATGATCTGAAGCTGCTTTCAGACTTTCACGAATTACTTTTACTTTCTGCTCAGCATATATAATCAAATCAACCTCAAAAATTTTACTTTCACTAAGCTCGGTCCAAAACAATGGTGTATGACATCTACGACCGTACAAAGCCTCGTAAGGTGCCATCTTAATGCTTGATTGAAAACTATTGTTGTAAGAGAATTCAATCAAAGGCAAATACCGTTCCCATGAACCACAAAACTCAAAGATGCAACATCTCAACATATCCTCTAGTATCTGAATTATTCGCTCGGATTGACCATCAGTCTGGGAATGAAAAGCAGTGCTAAAATGCAACTTGGTACCCAAAGCTTCTTGCAATTTCTTCCAAAATCGTGATGTGAATCTCGGATCTCTATCTGACACAATAGAAATAGGTACCCCATGTAATCTTACGATCTGAGAAACGTACAATTCAGCTAGTTTGTCTAGTGAATAATCCGTACGTACGGGAATAAAAGGAGCTGACTTTGTCAGTCTATCAACAACAACCCAAATCGCATCCTTCTTACTTGACGATAATGGCAACCTAGATACAAAATCCATCGTAATTCGATCCCATTTCCATTCAGGTATCATGATCGGCTGAAGTAATCCCAAAGGCACTTGGTGTTCCGCTTTCACTTGTTGACATATCAAACACTTCGAAACAAAATTAGAAATGTCTCGTTTCATACCAGGCCACCAAAACTGACATTTCAGATCGTTGTACATTTTCGTACTTCCCGGGTGAACGGACATTCAGCTACTATGAGCCTCGCTCAAAATCACCGAAATAAGTTCTGAATTTCTTGGAATACATAATCGACTTCTGAACTTCAAACAATCATTGTCGTCGATTTGAAACTCTGATTCTACATTTGAGACACATTCGGTTCGTTTAGCAACCAATTCATCATCGACTTTCTGAGCTTCACAAATTTGATGAATCAATAATGGTTTGGCCTTTAATTCTGCTACTAACACATTATCGAATGAAACGGACAGGTGTACATTCATCGCTCGTAAAGCAAATAGTGATTTACGACTTAAGGCATCAGCAACCACATTAGCCTTTCCCGGGTGATAGTCAATAACAAGTTCATAATCTTTCAATAACTCAAGCCAACGTCTTTGTCGAAGATTCAAATCCCTTTGAGTCATTAAATATTTGAGGCTTTTGTGATCCGAATATACATGGCACTTCTCTCCAAACAAGTAATGTCGCCATATTTTCAAAGCGAAAACAATTGCAACTAATTCGAGATCATGGGTCGAATAGTTTTTCTCATGCGGCTTCAACTGCCTCGATGCATAAGCTACCACTCGACCTTCTTGCATCAACACACAACCCAGCCCAAGTAAGGATGCATCACTGTAAATGACAAACTCTTTACTGGATTCGGGCTGCACTAGTACTGGGACTGCACTAGGGTCAATTTACGGCTGTCACACCGAGACTAAACCGAGGACCTGAGAAAATTTCTAGGTTAATGCCTCACACGCCCATGTGGAGGCATTGCACACGTCCGTGTGCTTTGGGACACGCTCATGTCCCCTATCTATGTCGAATTAATTGAATTTATTTTCTACTTCTAACCTACAGGGGTTTTCACATGGCCAAGCATACGCCCGTGTCATTAGCTCGTGTCCTTCACACGGCCTAGACACGCCTGTGTGGTCACCTGTGTCTAAAAACTCGAGCATTCTGTTTATAACATCAGCATGCATCTAAGGGCACACAGCCAAGACACACGCCCAAGTGCTAGGCCGTGCCCTCTACACAGTTGAGACACAAATCTGTGTCTCTGCCCGTGTGTTTACTACCATGCATTCTGACTTAAAATTTTTAAGTGCAGGGGACACACGGCCATACTACACACCCATGGGGCGATCCGTGTGTCACACACGGTCTAGACACACGCCCGTGTGTCTACTCGTGGAGACCTTTTTAGGCTATTTCCCAAGCCTTTGGTCACCCTCTAATATCCACTTACACTTATAGACCCCTATAATATCTAATATGGCCTAATTACTCTCTTAAATGACCTTGGCAAACCTCATTGCATGTAAACCTCATCTCATCGGTTTTACTCATGTTAGGTTATTCCCTTTTTGTATTAGGGGTTTTTATGTCTTATAACACTTTTAAGATTGGCTAATTATTATAACTCATTGCCAATTGTGACCTAGCCATCCCATGTGATTTGGTCACATTACATATATTTAAATGTGATATGCCATAATTCATCCTTACTAGCACAACTAAGCATAAGCATGCATAAAACTTGTAGGTCATAACCTACATCAAAATGAGCCGATTCCCATGGTCATATACAAGTGAATTATGCATATCCTTACAAGCCTTCATATTGGCAAATCAAATGACACATATAATGATAAGGGCGTTGCTCGGTGAAACAACGTTCCTTGTAAGTTGCGGATCTAGGATTAAAGCAAACACTTCCCTGCAATAAAAAAAACAAGGCACAATGGATGTTTTAAGCTTAGAACGATCTTAGGAACAAGAAAAGAAACAAAGAAGAAAAAAAAATGAAAAGAGAAAGGGTTGAAATTTCTGGCAGATTTGAATCAAGGTTGAAGATGAATTCTTGAAGCTTCATTCACGGCAGCCTTGAACATTCAAAGATGGCAGAATTGATGTAGAATATTGCTGGAAATTTAGAAAAATGAGGAACTCAAAAGAACTCGTACAATATGCTAAACGAACCTGAATCGAATCTATTCTTCGTCAACGGACTTGGACCCACTAGATAGCAATCTAGGATCCCGAAGTATCAAGTAAAATTGACACAACAAACACAGTCTGATATGCCAAGAAAGTTCGGTCAAAAATCGAAGTTTGAGAGAAAATCTCACAAAGATTATATTTCATTCAAAGTGTCCCTTCGAGTACCTAATCCAAAAGGCATAAACACTTATCAAAGTTTATGTAGACTTAATGTAACATAGTCTGAATAAGTTGTAAACAAGTGCACACTTATTTATTAACACCCAAACAACTTAGAAACAATAAAAACACTATCAAACCAATCCCAAAGCATATGTAGCATAATATATACATACTTAAACACACAGTATGAATAGTATAACCTAAATATGTCACATATCAGCATGCAACACATTATAAAGCCTATATTCTAAGGCATAAACATGATCGAATGAATCTGGAATTGTAGCACAAGTAAAGAAAAGAACTTCCCTGAATTTCTTTGCCTTAGAACGGGTAATAGGTCCCAATGGTAAGACCTCCGAATTAGTTTCTTTGATTGGCATGGATGTGCTCACATCATCCCCCACTTCTTGAAAAGGATTTGTCTTCAAATCTGCAGAATCTTCATAAGGAGTTAAATTAGAAACATTAAATGTGGCACTCACATTATATTCTGTCAGCAAGTCTAACTTGCAGGCGTTGTCATTCACTTTCTCCAACACCTGAAAAGGACCATCTACCCGCGGTAATAGTTTGGACCGCCTTTGGGCTGAAAATCGTTCCTTTCAGAAATGAACCCAAACCCAATCTCCAACATCGAAGGTGACTCACTTTCTGCCCTTGTTTGCTTACTTTTCGTATTATTGAGTCATTCTTTCTAGGTTCTCCTTAACTTATTGATGCAACTTTTTCACATATTCTGCTTTCGCTTTACCCTCTGTATTCATCACCTGTTTCTGTGGCAAAGGCAACATATCTAGAGGAGTAGTAGGATTAAAACCATAAGCAACCTCAAAAGGTGACATCTTAGTAGCAGAATGTACAGCATGGTTATAAGCAAATTCAACATGTGGTAAACAATCTTCCCAAGTTTTTATGTTCTTTTTAATAATGGAACGAAGTAAAGTAGATAAAACTCTGTTAACAACCTCAGTTTGTCCATCAGTTTGGGGATGACAAGTAGTAGAAAACATAAGTTTCATACCTAGTTTGCTTCAAAGAGTCCTCCAGAAATGACTCAAAAACTTTACATCCCTGTTAGAAACAATTGACCTAAGTATACCATGCAAACGCACAATATCTCTAAAGAACAAGTTAGCCACATTAACAGCACCGTCAGTCTTATGGCAGGCAATAAAATGTGCCATCTTTGAGAACCTGTCAACCACAACAAATATAATGTCTCTACCTATCCTAGTTCAAGGCAATCCCAATACGAAGTCCATCGAAATATCAGTCTAAGGGGAATCAGGAATAGGTAAAGGTAAATACATACCATGTGGTGAAACCTTCGATTTGGCTTTCTTACATGTCACACAATGTTCACAGTACTGTTCAACGTCCCTACGCATCTTAGGCCAGAATAGATGCTCCTTCAATGTCTGCAACGTTTTTGTGACTCCAAAATGACCCATCAATCCACCTTCATGTACTTCACGGATCAGTATATTGAGCCCTGTGGAATGCATAACCTGCTTTCTTTGAAAAGATAATCATCATGCCTGTAGAATTTCCATTTGCACCTTTTTCACAAGCATTATACTTATCTCTAAAATCAGGATCATCAGAGAATAACTCACAAATATATACAAATCCAATCAAATGTGAATCAAGATAACTAAAAAGTTGATACGAGCACGCCCCGTGAACTTTGTCGAACAAGTCTGTCAAGCCGAGCATTGACATGTTGGCAAGATGATCCCAGCTCGTTTCCAGCTCCACGAGCTCCAGCTCAAATCCAGCTTATTCGAGCTCAATCCAACTTGCCTGAGCTAAACCGAGCTCAATCCTAGCTTATATTCAGCTCACGAGCTAAACCTTAGCTCAACCCGACTTAGGAGTTTAATCTCACTCAACTTTAGCTTAAGGGCTAAAGCTTAGCTCATTTTAGTTTAAACTCGGTTTTGTCTTTAATGCATTAAATAAAATTTGCATATATTTATTTAAGCATTAAACTTGTCTTATATTAATATTTGTTATTAATATGTCATAGTCATTACATAAATTGATTATGTTCACATAGCGAATTAATGCATGACATTAATGTGATCACATCATCTTTGAATTTATGAGTGTTCATGAGATGTCTTAATGACTTGTTTTATTTTTTGTAGATACAATGATCAAGGATGGCACAATGTATGGATGAAGAAACATCTTTTTTGGGCATTCCATACTGATGAATGAAGAAGTATTAAATGCTGGTGCATGTACGACTAAATGCAAGGTTTCTACAAATTCATGCATATGTCGAATGCATGTATGGACATTAAATGCTACTCCATGAATGGATCAAATGCATGGGATGATAGAATACATGAATGGTTTAAGTGCATGTATGGTGGCTGTCTCCTAACTTTCCAAAGCACTTATTCGGCCAAGAAGTAGCTGCCAACTAATTCTATGTTGACCATAGAGCTCCTTGAACATGTTCACACTTTGAATTGACCTATAAGCTACTACACATGCATGGATGGGTTCAAGAACGTCCAAGGGAAGGAATTAATTCAATAATTCAACACATTGATTGAATTAAGTGCATGCACAAAGGGGAGAACGAATTTACTAGGTCCATGCTGCCATTTATGAACCTACATCACATTAAAGTGTTTAATTATGAAGATACATGTTCCATATAAGTGCATGAACGTCCCAAGGAGATGAATGCAACCTTTGGTGCACATACAAGTCACTTGAAGCCTTTCTTTATGACTAAGCATTCATGCACACACTTAGGGGGAAGAAAGTGCCCATTCAACTAGTGCATGAATCTGCCGAATTTATGAACATGTTAAATACAAATGTGAACAGAATTTAAATTAGTGTGAACATCATAGATGCCGAATATCAATAGACATCTTAGGCTTATAAATAGTTTACTCATTTCTTTGTAGAGAGGACTTTTTTGCCAAATTATTAATGAACATTGTTCTTATGAGATTGCTTCCTCTCATATCTCGTACAAGTTTCGAAGACTTATCTAGCTTGTGCTAGTGGCGTCTACCGTTCTTGTTTGAACTTATCACCAATCCTGGTGTGGCGTTCACCTATCCTTCTATCCATCCTTTTCACCTTAACAATATAGGAACTGGGGTGACACTTTTTAGTGTTGAATCATTCCTGACGTTAAGTTCGATTTCCATCCCCGTCTTTCAAATTTCTTTTTGTTAACCAAACCAAGCCATTTATCCATCATCCATCTTTGCTACCCTTAATCAAACCTATTGCTAATTCTACACTTCTTGAAACCTTCTGCTTATCCTAACCTATTCTTTTACTTCTATTACTAAAATTTGAGGCACGAACAATTCTCTCGTCTACGATCGGGCAACTACGTGAATTCGACTCAACTTCCCGGGCTGGATCACATCAAAAGTGCATATCTGTGTGATAATGCATCAGCAACGACATTATCTTTTCCCTTTTTGTATCGAATGACATAAGGAAAAGATTCTAAGAATTCAACCCATTTATCATGTCGTTTGTTCAGTTTATGTTGACCTGTGATATATCGTAAAGCCTCGTGGTCAGTGTGGATCGTAAACTCCTTGGGCAACAAATAATGCTGCCAAGTCTCCAAAGCTCGGATCAGTGCATACATTTCCTTGTCATAGACAGGATAATTCAACATTGCTCCACTAAGTTTCTCACTGAAATATGCAACGGGCCTCTTTTCCTGTGACAAAACAGCACCTATACCAACCCCAGAAGCATCACATTCAATTTCAAACAATTTATCAAAATCAGGTAATGTTAAAATAGACGCTTTTGTTAAAAAGTTCTTAATTTTCAGAAAAGTGTCCTCTTGTTCTTTACCCCATGGGAAGACTGAATTCTTCTTTATAATCCCAGTTAAGGGGGCGGTAATAGAACTAAAATGGGGAACAAACTGACGGTAGAAACTAGCTAAACCATGAAATGATCTAACCTGACTAATCGATGTCGGTCGTGGCCATTCTTGGATCGCCTTAACCTTCTCAGGGTCGACTTCAACACCTTGTGAACTAACAATATAACCAAGAAATGTAAGTTTGTCGGTACAAAACACACATTTCTCCATGTTTCCAAACAACTTTTCTTCTCGCAAAGTATGCAGAATAGCTCTCAAATGTTCTAAATGATCCTGCAAAGTCTTGCTATAAATCAAAATGTCATCAAAGTATATAATACAAAACTTTCCAATAAAAGATCGCAGAACATGATTCATCAAATGCATAAAAGTACTAGGTGCATTAGTTAAACCAAAAGGCATCACCAACCATTCGTACAAACCTAGCTTTGTCTTGAAGGCTGTCTTCCATTCGTCGCCTTCTCTCATGCGAATCTGATGATATCTACTCTTCAGATCAATTTTGGAGAAGATAGTCGCTCCACTTAACTCATCCAACATTTCATCGAGTCGAGGGATGGGATGTCGATACTTGATTGTAATCTGATTCACGGCTTAAAAATCAACACACATCCTCCACGTTCTATCTTTCTTCGATACCAACAACACTGGCACAACACATGGACTCAGCCTCTCTCGAATGTAACCCTTGTCCAACAACTTAAAAATTTGTCGGTGAAGTTCCTTCGTCCCTTCGGGGTTACTTCTATATGCTGGCTATTCGGAATCATGGCACCTAGAATAAAGTCAATCTGTTGCTCAATGCCACAAAGAGAGGGTCAGCCTTTAGGTGTTTCATCCGAAAACACATCTTCAAATTCCTACAAAAGAGATGAAATAGAAGCAGGCAAATCACTAGGAATCTCAGACAATAAACAATGATCTTTAAAGAACAAAATAAGCATAGATTGCTGAAAGGAAAGACATTTCCTGATTTTCTTGCTGCTTGCGTACACATTCATCTTCTTTTTCCCACGAACTTCTTCGATATTCTTTCTCAACCTTACTTGGTCTTCTTGCACTTGACTTGGGGTCAAAGGTGCTAAGGTGATCTGCTTTCCTGCATGCATAAAAAAATATCTGTTCGTAAAGCCATCATGCGTCGTCTTCTTGTCAAATTGCCATGGACGACCTAATAGCAAATGGCTTGCAACCATCAAAACGACAACACAGAGTACTTCATCCTTGTATTTTCCAATGGCAAACGGCACTAAAACTTGCTTAGTCACTTTAATTTCTCCACCATCATTCAGCCACTGTAATTTGTAAGGATTGGGATGTTTTGTCGTCTTCAAACCTAACTTTTCAACCATCCCATCACAAAACTAGCAACATTAGTGCAACTACCACCATTGATAATTAAAACACATACCTTATCATTGACAAGGCATCTCGTGTGAAAAATGGTTTCTTGTTGCTGTTCTTCCTGAATCGGTTGAGTATTCAGGCTCCTTTTGACAATAAGTGCTTCACCGGTGGCAAACATCTGCACATTATCATCATCTTCTTCAACGTCCACTAGAGCGGTGTCATGCTCGTCTTCTTCAGACTCAGACTCAATCTCACCACTCTCTAACATTATCATGGTCCTTCGATTAGGAGATTGGCTAGCAACATGTCCTCGACCAAGGCACTTAAAGCACAGAATTTCTCTCGATTGTTCTTGTGCCACCACTGGTAGTTTGCCACGCCCATTATTAGCAACTAGAGGCTTTGGTTTGCTGGATTCGCTTGGATCTCGAATCCGTAGTGGTAGTTGTGGTGCTTGTTTCCTGGCATTGTTAGGAGTATACAATAGATTTGAAAAAGATTTAAATGGAGTATTACCTCGAGTAGAAGTTTTTCTACATTGTTGTCGCTCAATTTTGATCGCCATATGCACCATGTCATCCAATTCGACATAATGCTGCAATTCAACAACGTTAGCAATCTCAGAATTCAACCCTGCAAGAAAACATGCCATAGTAGCCTCTCAATCCTCAACAATGTTGGCTCGCATCATGGACATTTCCATTTCCTTGTAGTAGTCTTCAACACTCCTACTCCCCTGTTTCAACGTCTGCAACTTCTGGAATAAGTCACGGTGATAATGAGAAAGAACAAATCTCCTTCGCATGATTTGCTTCATTTCATTCCACGTTCTCACTGGACCTTCACCGGTGCGTCTCTAACTGATTAACAATTGATCCTACCAGATCAAAGCGTAATCAGTGAATTCCATCGCAGCCAAACAAACCTTCTTCTGTTCCGAGTAATTGTAACATTGAAAAACATGCTCGACTTTGCTTTCCCAAGTGAGATAAGCATCAGGATCTGTTCGTCCCTGAAAAGATGGAATGGCAACTTTAATGTTACACAAATTATCATCAAGTTGCGCACGACCCCTCAAATTTTGTCTCAGAGGCTGATCAACTTCATTTTTGTCACAATTCTCTTCATGGATAGATTGGGAACCACCCCCATCTAATCTATCCATTTGAGACTGTAAAGGCTCCAATTCTCGTCTTAAAAGACGCTGAAGTTCACATGTAATGGCTTGCATTTGCAAGTTTAGTGGCTGGTCATTCGGATTGCTTTGATTCAAACCTACCATTATAAATACTAGAAACAAACAGAAAGTAATAATATATGTTAGTAAAATAACGAAAAGGACCTCACAACAACACACTCAACAAAATTCCTCACAGATTACTCCAAGGAAAGATCACTCACTAATTGCACTCAACACTCGTGTTTCACTCGGGAGAATGCTTGAATGGCTCTTTTTGTCTCCCCTTCTATTCTCACACGTTCAGTTTGCCTTTTCCACTCGATCTCTCTCAATTCAGTTCTTTAAGGAACTAACTCAATCGTTCAGACTTGTTAACTATGTCAAACTTTCAAGATAAACAACAAGGATAAAGAAAACAAAGGGTTAAAACGAAAATAGGGCTGAAAGAAAGAAAGAAAAAAAAACAAGTGAAATAAAGGAATTAGGATAACAATGCAACAGAAAATTCACAACTTATTGTAAAGAAATGCTTACAACAATCCTATCAATGAACAAACAAGAACTAGTTGTTTCGGTTGATTTCCAAGCATTTCATGGCATAATTGAGCATCCTTCTTCATTTCCATGCACCAGCACAAGTTTCTTTTCTTTTTTCTTTTGAATTTTGAATTTTCGAAACTGATTGTTTGTGTTTTTTTTTTTTTTTTTTTTACTTTTGTTTGTTTTCTTGGTATTGTAGTACAGAACATGCTAAAATCCAACCTTTGCTTTGATTACCATATGATAAGGGTGCTACTCAGTGAAACAACGTTCCTTGTAAGTTGCGGATCTAGGATTGAAGCAAACACTTCCCTGCAATAAAAAAAACAAGGCACAATGGACGTTCTAGGCTTAGAACGATCTTAGGAATAAGAAAAGAAACAAAAATGAAAAGAGAAAGGGCTGAAATTTCTGGCAGATTTGAATCAAGGTTGAAGATGAATTCTTGAAGCTTCATTCACGGTAGCCTTGAACATTCAAAGATGGCAGAATTGATGAGAATATTGCTGGAAATTTAGAAAAATGAGGAACTCGAAAGAACTCGTACAATATGCTGAACGAACCTGAATCGAATCTGTTCTTCGTCAATGGACTTGGACCCACTAGATAGCAATCTAGGATCCCGAAGTATCAAGTAAAATTGACACAACAAACACAGTCTGATATACCAAGAAAGTTCAGTGAAAAACTGAAGTTTGAGAGAAAATCTCACAAAGATTATATTTCATTCAAAGTGTCCCTTCGAGTACCTAATCCAAAAGGCATAAACACTTATCAAAGTTTATGTAGACTTAATGTAACATAGTCTGAATAAGTTGTAAACAAGTACACACTTATTTATTAACACCCAAACAACTTAGAAACAATAAAAACACTATCATACCAATCCCAAAGCATACGTAGCATAATATATACATACTTAAACACACAGAATGAATAGTATAACCTAAATATGTCACATATCAGTATGCAACACATTATAAAGCCTATGTTCTAAGGCATAAACATGATCGAATGAATCTGGAATTGTAGCACAAGTAAGGAAAAGAACTTCCCTGAATTTCTTTGCCTTAGAATGGGTAATAGGTCCCAATGGTAAGACCTTCGGATTAGTTTCCTTGATTGGCATGGATGTGCTCACATCATATAACAAAATAAACAAAAGACCTATACATGCCATTGAATAAAATAAAAGTGTCTATATACCAAAGCTGGACTAATTGATAGTGCGTTGACTCTCCAACCGTCTTTCAATCTTTACGAGTCCTCGAGCTCTATAAGATAGGGAAAGGAGAGGGGTAAGCATTTACATGCTTAGTAAGCCCGAATAACTGGAAAGTAAACTTACCGATTAATTAGCATACAACCATATTAGGCAATAAAACCAACAAGAATGGAATGGTTTCCCTAACACATGCACTTAATCAACAAGTTAGTCACATAACAATGCACCATTTAATTAATCTTAGATGAGCCCATCATTCAACATTTCCATTTATACATATCTCATATTATCTCGTTAGTTTCTCAAAAATCTCGATAGATTATCCATTTACCGTCAAGTCATAAGAGCGACCATTTCATGTATGTACTCCCGCGAACCTCACATCTTACGACGAGATTACCAGTCTAGGCTAAATTCCTTATGGCGACAAATACCCTTAATGAGCTCAGATCCTAATTACCAGTCCAGGCTAAATTCAGACCCTAATAGGATTACCCATCCGGGTTGAATCCAAAATGCACACATATTCTTCGAGAGGCTCGATCACTCAAAGAACACCCGTTCGGGCTAAATCCTTTCTATATTTGGGATCAATGGATTACCCGTTCGAGCTAAATCCTTTTCTGCAACACATGCAGGATCTCAAGTCACATGTGAACCATGGTTTATCCATCAGACTTCCTTTTTAACCTCAACCGGGACATTTATCATCACATTATTTTTATTAACACATTTCATGGATTTTCATGGAATCATCATATACAATTATCGTAAATTCATAAAACATACAATTAGGCATAATAAGAGTTTACTCTAAGTTATTCAAACTTACCTGGTACTCGTTCCAGTATCGTATTTCAGTTATTCCGAAACCTTTCGTTTTCCTCGATCAACCTCTGAAATTTGTTTCTCGGGGTCTATAACAATAAAAATAAATCATTAACAGCTCACATTATACTTTTCGAGTCTAAATTTCACCCCCGGTCTAAATGACCGTTTAACCCCTAACTTTTTACATTTTTACAATTTAGTCCCTAGGCTCGTATAATGAAATGCATGCAATTTCTACCTTACCCAAGCCTAGCCGAATGTTCTTTCCTCTTATGGCAGCCCACGTTTTTCCATTATTCCTCATCTTTCTACCCATTTTTACAACTTTTACAAAATGGTCCCTAAAGCCATTTCCATGAAAAATTACTTAGTAAAAGTGGTTTACCATCTTTTAAACTTTCATATTCCTCCATAAACCATCAAAATAAAAGTAACTCATGCATGGGTAAATTTCTAAACATAAACCCTAGCATGAAATATGGGTAGAAATAGAGAGAGCAAGTTACCGGGATTTCAAAAATACAAAGAACATTAAAAAAGCGGCTTGGAAGCACTTACTATTGAGCTTGAAAATGTTGAAAACCCTAGCTATGGAGAGCTTGAGAAGTTCAACTGGATGAGGGTGAAGAATGGCTGATTTTTGACTTATTTTCCCATTTTATTTCATTAATTAGCCAAATGACCAAAATGCCTTCAAGCCCTTTCCTTCAAATTTCATTCATACATGCCCATTTTTATCCAAAAACCTAGAAATTGGGCAAATTGCTCTTTAAGACCTTCTAATTAATAATCTAAAGTAATTTCATACAAATTGCTTCTAGAATTTAAGTTTTGCAATTTATTCAATTTGGTCATTATTTTCTAATTGGACACCTTACTCATAGAATTTCTTCATGAAACAATAACACATGCATATTCTCATATTAAATAAATGTTACAATGTCAGATTTGTGGTCCCGAAACCACTGTTCTGACTAGGCCCTATTTCGGGATGTTACAGTTAATGTACTTGAAATCTATCTTGTTTTGGTTATATTGAATTATATGTTGATGATATTAAGTATGATGAAAGTGATTCCAAACATTAATAGTATTCATGTAATGATAGAATACATTAGAAGTTTGATGGAATATGATATCCCATAGAAACGAGTAAGTTGTACGTAAATAATGCAACTTAGTCGTATTTATGCATTGAATATTTGATTATGTATATGATGCTTGAATGTATATATGAGTAATATATGGTGAGATTTAATGCAGTAAAAACTCCCGGTTAAACCTTAGGAATAGATTAGATATCCTTGCCATGACATTTGGGTGATATGGATGTGTACTAGTGTAAGACATGTCTGGGACATGCATCGGTCACATTATGAGAGCCAGTGTAAGACCATGTCTGGGACATGGCATCGGCATTAAGACGAGAGCTAGTGTAAGACATGTCTGGGACATGCATCGGCCTTTAAATATGCAAGCTAGTATAAAAGCTGTTTGGGACATGGCATCGGCTTGACATGTGTCAGTGTAAGACCTGTCTGGGACATGGCATCGACACTGGTAGAAGAGAGCCAGTGTGAGACCTATCTGGTACATGGCATCAGCCTCGATATATGAAAGTCAGTGTAAGACCTGTCTAGGACATGGCATCAACTTAGATATGTGAGCCAGTGTTTTTAAGACCATATTTGGAACATGGCATCGGCATCGTACCCTATGTTTGAGGCTTAGTGATTATCCTGTGGTATTCCAAATGGTTCAACGGGAAATTTAAGGTTTAAGTTGAAATGATAGACTTTATGGCTATGTTGTGAGTGGTACAGGTACTTACATGAAATTGATGAGATGTGAATTCAGTTCATGTTGTATGATTAGTAAGGAATGATTATGAGCATGTTGAGTAACACAAGCATGTATGCCAAGCTCATGAGAAATGATTTCGGTTCATGATGCACATTTGGTGAAGATGTACATAGGTAATCCATGCCTATGAGAATGATTTTGTGATGACCTTGTGAGTATAGGTCTATACTTATGACTTATAAATATGTATTTTTACCAATGTGGTGAAAATAAATTAATAAGGTGTGATAAACTTAGTATCATTAATTTACACTAAAGCAGTTTTGGACAGCAACTGTAGTTCAACTTTGAAAATCCACCAAAATTTGTAGAAATTGAGTTGGAGGCTGAATAAAATATTAAATTAAATATTAATGAGTCTAGTTTCACATAGAAGAAATGGTGTAAGAAAAAGAGTTTTATATTATGAAATATTTAAATTGTTGTGAGACAGAGTCAGAATGATTTCGAAATCTTCTGTTCTGATTTGAGAAAATCATTGAAAATTGTACAAAAATAGTTATGGGTTATAATTTATATGCCTAGAATTATTAATGAGTCTACTTTCAAAAGAAATAGATGGGAACATCATCCGAGTCTAGTTTCTCTTAAAAGTGTACTTATTGGCCAGACCAAAAATTTTGAGCGAAAAAAGGTCAAAACTGTTAGACAACATAAAAGGGGTAACTATGAAGAATAAACTGTACTTATCGGCCAGACCAAAAATTTTGAAAATTTTATGGTAAGAAGATATGTGAGTCTAGTTTCAGGAAAAATTAGCGGATCTTAATTTGGAGTTCCTTAGCTCCAGATATAAATAATTTGGTAACTATGACTTGAGAAAACTGCATGTAACGCCCTAAAAATCCCAAACTTTCTTTCTTTTTCGGTTTTGATAAAATGTGTGCTTAATATTCCTAGTTAAGTGTTATTTATGTGATAATAGGCCTGGTTAAGTTTTGAGTTCGAACTTTGGGGTGAAGGAAATTATAGTGCAATAATTAAAAGAACTTTGATAGCAAGTAGTTTGGGTTTTAAATAAATGAAGGAGGAATTGGACACAAGGAGCCTTGTGTTGGAGTGGCAAGTAGCGTCACATATAGGGCTTAGAGGTGGCATCACATGCATGTCAAGGAGGTTTGGGGTTTGAATCCCTCCTTGCTCAAAAGAAGGATTTATTTTTGCTCAATAAATGGCCAGTAGTGGTGTTGGATGTGAACTCTGAAGGGAGTGATCAGAGGAGAAATTTAAGGAAGGGATTAAGGAGTTATCAGGGAGAAAAGTTAGGAGATGAGGGGTGTAGAGAAGTAGAGCCAAATAGGGAATTTGGGGATAGGTAAATTCGACTATAGTATATATATAGGTGCCGATCTTGGGGATTCTAGGGTATTTTCGAAATTGCTTCTCTTCCCTTAGCCGAATTCCTCATTTTTGTGTTGTCAAAACACTTTTCTCTCTAAGTGCTCAAAAGTTAAATTCCTTGTTCCTTGCTTGTCGATTTTCCATTCTTTCTCTTCTCAAATTCTCTTTTGATTCACCTTTGGTTTTAGTCGATTCCTTCTTCTCTTCTTCTTATTTGTGCCGAATAACCCCTTACACTATACAAATCTCAAAATCCAAATACCTCTTTGGCTGAAGACCCTCTGTGTCGTCGCTACTCCCTCTACTTCAGCCGATTCTTGTGGGATTAGTATCGAATCTCAGATTTCAGATCTTTACCAAATTGCTCCTTAGGCATTTTGGGGTTTTGGATTTAAGGAATACTCGTGATTAGTGATCAAGGAAGGGCTGTTAAAGCTTGTCGTTCAATGTAAGGCAAAGGTGAGATTTTTGGCTTTGGTGATCGTATTTGATAAGTGTGTGATTAATCATTGAGTGACATCGTTTGTAAGTTCGTGGTTGAGGAGATCGTAGCACGTTTTAGTATCAGGTGTGTACATACATTGCATACACACAGTAGATCGGCAAATCCTGAAATGCTGAAAAGTCAGAGGTTTGACTACAATAGACTTACGAGTGCGCGAATACTCGTAAGGGGAAACCGATAGGTTACCAGAGGCCCCATGAGTGATTTCGTGGACTTGGGCCGTGTATTGGCCAACTGGGCCAGAATGAGCTAAATGGGCCCTGATGGGCTATAGGGCCCATAATAGGCAAAATTGGCAATTTGTTACTAAGTGATGAAAAATCATATATTGCATGACTATGAATGTGATTGGGCCTCACAGGCCATATGAATGTGATTTGGGCCTAATGGATCATACGAATGTGATTTGTGCCTAATGGGCCATATGAATGAGATTGGGCCTAGTGGGCCATATGCATGTATGTAGACTCGTTTGGGATTTGTAAGGGGGTTTTGGGCTGGGACAAGCCATAAGGTTAAGGTGGGGCAATGGGTATATGCATGTCTAGGACTGGATCTAGGGAGAGCTTGGTACTTAAGCTGTCTTATTGACCCACCTCCTCTTCTTTGGATTTCTACCTAGTGCATAGTATCTGTTCGCTTTAGCCAACGAGGACTTGATAACGGGCCAAGGTAAGTAATAACCCATAATAAAGAGAAATTACCAAAAAGCCCCTAAGGGCGAAAATGACTAAAATACCCCTATGTGTTGAATGTAAGATTTATGGATGTTACATGTATACCTACTGCATTCATATGATATTCTGTTTAGGTTGCATATGGGTTGGGAATTATGGAACGGAGGAAGTATATGAAGATCGCATGGTTGCTTGACGACCGTGGATCCACCGATGGCTTTTTAAGCCCAATATATGATTAGCAGCTTTGCTGCAACGTTAAGTAGTACCGCAACCGGGGCTACCATTGGAGTGTATCAGATGGGTGGGTCGATATTTATATCCCCACATGGTGTGTATCGGGGGATAGAGATGGTGTGTAGCAGTTGGATGGGTGGGATCTGTGCATATTTGATTGCTTTACATCTGTTCTGATATTGAATTGGGCTCAGGCCCCAAAAAACTTGCTATTGCATGCTTTTCTGTTTGCCGAGGGTTGTACACACTAAGTTTTCGAAAACTCACCCCTCTTTTATTTTTCTCAGGTGATCCTTAGTAGGTGGTTTGACGGTAGGAGGGACTCTGAGGTGGCCAGCTAGCAAGACGACTTGGACTTGTTTTCTTTAGCATATAATTTCTAGTATTTTAAGTTATTTCAGTCCGGATTGTAATAAGGCCTTTCCTCTGGTTATTATTTCAAATTAGGATTAATATTTTTTATTGGAAGTAGAACATGGTTGTCCTAAACCATAACTGTTTTTAAATACCACGTTTTCGCAACTCAATTTTTAAATGACAAGTTTTCGTAGATCATCTGTTTTAAATAAAGCTTCCACAACTGAAAAGAGATTTTACAAAGTAATTATTATCATACAAGAAGGAATAGTTTTTATTTAAAGAAGGGTTTTCAATAAAAACAAGGTTTTCGATAAAACACTTCAATGTGACACGCTGGATCTGGCCATAACGTTCGAGTCGGGTTTGGGGTGTTACACTGCATGACCAGAATATAAGCAAAAGTGTAATTATGGTTGTACTACCTTGAGAAGCATGTTGGCATATTGCTTATTATTTTCATATGGACTTACTAAGCTTTAAGCTTACTCCCTCCTATCCATTTCTTTAGTGTTATCAGGTCAGCTCAGGGTTGGAGATCGTCGAAGGCAGCATCACACTATCAAGTCACTACCTTTGGAATAATGAAGCATATATTAGAAATTTCAAGTGAGTGGCATGTATAGGGATCTAGTTTTATGACATGTGTCATTATGCTTTGGCCAAATATATTGGCTTATATTGAGTTATATGTATACGGCCATGAGATGTGGCTCATATTGATTATGTCTTGTAAACCTAACTATTCATGGCATGTCTAATGTTTATGATGTGATTATGTTTGTTTGTCATGCTTGGTTGGTAATATGACATGTGTGTTGGATATATGCTCTATGACCAATTGAGGTGGTCATAGCCTTGTAGTAATTGCACGTTATAAAAACAATATGATAATGGTTGAACATGAGTGCTTGATGGATAAGTTGGTAACTATAGTGTAATGGTAAAAGAGGTCATCAAAATGACAAGTCTTATGAATGTGAATTAAGGAATCTAGACTTGGTATTGCATGAGTAGATGCATTGCTTATAAGAAGACATGTTAATGTTATGAATATGTCTTAATAAAGGTTGTTTAATCACTAAAATGATGTCATGATTTGTGGTTTAAATATGTATAAGGTTGTAATTATGGGTAACATGAAGGCTTGAAAAATAGCCTAAGTGTTGATTTCATGGGCAGAGACACGGTCGTGTGTCTCAAACGTGTGGGGGACATGGCTTTAGCACACGGGCATGTGGCTTGGTCGTGTGATTCAAATTATTCGCTGACGTCATAATCAGAGAGTTACATGGCCTGGGGACACGGGCGTGTCCCTGTGTCCACACGGGCGTGTGACCCTGATTCCTGAAAATTTTTCTAAGTTTTTCCAAAACTTTCCAAAGTTCTCGGTTTAGTCCCAAACCGCCTTTAATGCATGTTTAGAGCCTCGGTAGCTCGTGTAAGGGACATTATGCATGTGTATAAAAAGTTTGATACGAATAAAATTTTATGGCCCGATTTTATGAAATGTGGTACGTTTAAGTCCAGTAACGCCTCGAACCTTGTCCTGGCATCGGATACAGGTAAGGGGTGTTATAAATTTAATTAAAATAAATAGTTCAAGTCAGGGACTACGAACTTACCAAAAAGTTAAGCTGCTTTTGATGATCGATGTCTATTACTCGACAACTTTCTCTTTCCCTCGATTAACAATCGCTCTTCTTGTTTCTTGATCTAAGTATAATAATTCAATTTAATTAACTAGCTTATAATCACAACAATTAAACTTAAACAATTTATCTTAATAATAAAATTTACACACATTTACCCTCAACAATTCAATCTCATTTAATTTAATCCTTTCTTCACATTTAGTCAATTAACATTTTTAAATTCCATATGTAACTAACCAAAATTATAAGGTCCCCAAAACAGTTCCCTAAACAGCAGCAATTCTTTCATTTAAACAATGTTATTTTCAATTTATCACATTTAAATCCTTGAAAGCTAACACAAGCAAAAATCACTACACAAGGTAAACCTTTTTCAAACCATTAAAATTAATAACTCAACCAACATTTCTAGCACCATGAATAGTCCCAAAAATCAGCCCCTATACTTAACATAATTTATTAATTTAGTCCCCCAACTAGCTTGGTCTAGCTCTAAGGGTTCTAAAAATGTAAAATCCATTAAAAACGAAGGCATAAAATACTTACATGCAAGGCATTCAACAACAAAAGTTTGAGTTCTCCCCCTCCTATGATGTTTTTCGGTCAAGAAGAAAACATTAAAGAAAATGACCACTTTTTCTTTTTATTATTATTATCAAGTTTTCTCTTCCTATCCACTAGCTATTAAACATCTTTGTTTTATTTTTATTTTTATTATAATAGTATTAACATCACATATATATATATATTATACTTAACATAATACATATATATTATATACATATATTTATGCCATGACCGACCACTTATTTAAGCAACAAGGGTATAATTGCTTTTTAACTCCTTTAGTTATGAATTATATTATAATTTAATAATAATTACATTTTTATTACTTAAGCAATTAAGTCCCTATACCTTAATTTAAAACTAATTCGACCAAAATTTCCTATCCAACATTCAATTAGTTTCTAGCATAACTTTGCAAATATTTAATAAAAATCTTTACAAGCCCGGTTTACAAAAACGAGGTCTCGAAACCAAACTTTTGGCACCACTGACTTTCGGGTCGTTATAATTGCATTCTCGAATTACTGAATCCTCGTATGGTGTCCATACAAACTATATTAAAATAATAAAAAAATTAGTTACTTATATACTATTAAATCTCAAATCAAACATAGTAATAATTTAAAAAAAAAAATACTTACCTCCACTTCAAATCATTGGTCTAACAGAAGCCGTATATCTCGCAGCTTCTTTAATAGTCTCACGTAACTCGGCCCATAATTCCACTTATCGAAATAATTTGTTAACAAAATAATTTAATAAATTATTTTATCACGGTAAATAGATTATCTAATAAATTTTACCTTGTTATGAGTGAGAACGTGAAAGGATAGTTTGCTTCAGGAAGTAAAAATGGCAACTGATATCGCGCCCATGACTACAGTAGTAGCAAGCAACCATCAATTTTAATTTTCCGTAGTTGAGTCGCCCGACATATCTCTACAAGGTTGCCAACACGACAGACCCCCAACTGAGTTTGTCCGCTTCTTTAAAGTTGATGAGTTTTAGCAGCCACCTTAAATGGACCAGATTTCGTGACTTATTTGACATTAGGATAACCCCAGTTATCATAAGGATGTAAGCCTGAGCGTGTTATCTCTTTTGACTTCAGTCGAATCCTTATCGAACTTATTGAAAATTCTTCTTAACCAAGCCATTTCTATCCAGCCTCCAAAAATTATCTTCGAAACTATCCTTAAAACTTCGGCACATATGACTTTCCAATTAGTGTGAATAGTCTCGATCACTACATGCCCATCCACTTGTAACCTAAGCCTTAACTACACGTCCTCCAAAGTTATAATACACTTGCCACATGAAATATGAAGAATGTGCATCTCGAGTCTCCACTTTTCAACCAATGCGCTTAAGAGTATTGGGTCCAACTTGCACCCCCTACCTACAAGGGCCACCTGCGAAAAATTGACTTCTCTCAAGTATGGTTCGATCAAGGGTGATGGAGGAGCAGGTAAATTACAAATGTTGGATTGCAAAATTCGACCTTCCACCTATTAAAGGGAAAAAATAAAAAATTTAAATTCAAATATAACAAAAAAATATAAAAATTATACAACATTAAAATATAAAAAGAAATATTCTTACCATTTGCAATTGATCGACTAAAATGTGGTTCTTATCATGACAAATTAGAGAATTTGCCATTGATAATTTTGAAAAAAACCCGAATAATTTGTATTAGAAAAATAATTTAAGAAAATGTTAAGATAATTTAAATAATAAAATAAATAAAATTGAGAGAGTAAAAAAAATTAGTGGATTTAAGTGGGTATTGAGAGGAGTTTGAGAGAGAATTGAGAATGTGAAAGAGTTGAGATTGAATTGTAAAAAAAATGAAATTGGGGGTTTTGTAGTTGAAAATTTTTGACCATTTGGGGGAGGGGGCAACGACTAATTAAATAACTATTGGAAAAGTAGCCGTTTAATTTGGACCGTTGGGGGACAAGTGCTTCCAGCTAGAAGCGTTTTTAGGTGACTTGGCATAAAAAGCTTCTAGCCGAAGCGTTTTCTATGCAACACCAATCACCTGAAAATGCTTCTAGTTGGAAGCACTTTTCAATAATTATCCTATTTCCTTTTTTTTAAAACTTTTATTGGCAAATTAGTCTTAAGTAGACCTGCCCATAAGCCGGGCCACCCGACCTGATTTGAAGGCCTGCTCGAAAAGTGGGAGAGTTTGGGCAAAAATATAGGCTTAAAAAACGGGTTTAGGAAAAAAAATAAAGTCCGTTTAAAAAAGGGTCGAACCTCGAGTAAGGTATTTTTGGCCCGAGCTCGACTCGAATTCATAAAAGGACAAAAAAATGTACTATTTTTTGTTGTTTTAATACTATTTTTTATTATTTTCTTCCTATTTTGCTACTATTCTACTATTATTTACTATTATTTTATTGTTATTGTTTAGATATTGTATAATACTTGTGTTATTGTTAATTTTATTATTATTTTAGAGATATTTACTTCTTAAGTTCTATCTATCTTAGTCTTATTTAACCATACATATCTTTTAAAATTTATTTTCAATTTGTTAGAAAATATTTATTTTAATATTTTTATTATTTTTGATGTATTATATATATTTAAAAATTATATAAAAATAATTAATATTAACCGATAAAATTTAAATTTTAACATTTTTATCTGAATCAAATTTAGATAAAGAGCCAAACCCGACCCCACCGATCAACACCTCTAATCTTGCGTTTGTCTTCAATTTTCTTTCATTTATCCATTTTCTCTAACCCAATGCTCTCCCTTTTGTCATCTTTGATCATCTTTTCTGCTGAAAAGGTTTGCACTTTTGGGTGGTTTCTTTTTGGAATTACAGGACTCTCAACAACTTTTGGCATTGTTCATTGAAAAGGGTGTTGCTTTCTGGTGGAGTTTTTATATGTAGAATTAATGGTTCGGTTTTTTCTTCTTTCCCGTGGATTCGCATCTATAGATCTCCTTTTTCTACGATATATATGCCTTTGCAGCTTTCTTTTTCCTGATTCTTTTTATGAATTATTTGTATCAACCAAAGGTTTACTTTTATTCTTTTATAGATTAGAAGGCTTTAGAAAGTTGAAACCAAGAATTTCCATTTTTTGGGCTTTGTTAGTTAATTCTGAGTGTTTTTTTTTTTTTGTTGGAAGCAGTTTAAGAATTTTATTCATGGAGTGGTCTGATCGTTAGATTGGAAGTGGCAAAGTGTATTGGGCAATTTTTATTTAAAGTAAATTATTCAAGTGATTTGAAATGAAACTCCAAAGGAATACTTATTTCAAGGCTGTGATTTCAAAAGGGTTGTTTTCAGATGAGAAATTTAAGAGATTGAAGAACCAATCAAGGCAATGTGAATTGGTAATATGATTCTTGGCTATGAATTCGGAAGGAATTGATTAGATTTGGTGAAAAGGAATTCTACGATTGAAGGATATTGGTAGATTAATCTGCACATTAGCTATCTGGAAGTTGGAAAAGTTTCTTAAAGTAAGCAAGTTCTGACGGATCCATCTACTGAAAACAGGGGTTGTGGCTGTCTAGCTGTTCTGGAGTGCATATTAAGCATTATGAGGGCCCTCGAAATGGGGTCCTGCTTTTCTGCTGAAAGCAGGAGTCCTCTCTCTGGATCGCCTTTGTCCCCTCATCCAGCTTTTGACTACCGAAAGAAGAGGAATTCAAGGAAGAAATCAGGGTCTGTTGACTTCAGAAAGGAAGAACAATTGCATAGGATTCCAGGGAGGTTGTTCTTGAATGGCTCCAGTGGTGTTGCTTCTCTCTATACTCAACAAGGCAAGAAAGGAACCAACCAAGATGCCATGATTGTTTGGGAGGTTAGCTCCTTTTATCCATTTTCACATGAATACTGTTTCTATCAAACTGGTCAACCAATTGTGGTTTAATGTATTTGATTTTGTGTCTTGTTTTCTTGGTAGCTTTGAAACAATCAATATATCTTATGATAGGAGTGTAATATTTACTGGATTAAAAAACTTTCCCTTTTTCTCTGGTTGCTTTTCACTCGTTGGTACTGCAGTAACATAAAACTTACAAAAACAACTTGAAAGTAATGTAAAATTAGAGGGAAAGGAACATTTTCATATTAATTGACCGCAACTTCTCCACTTTCTTTTAGGATATTATTTAATCATTTAGTTTCTATATGCAGTGATACTTCTGTGGTGGTGAAATTCTATCATTGTTTTTCTAGTTTGAACTTTCTACATGTCTCTGTTTGGGTACTCTATGTTTAACACACCTTGGAAATCATTTTAGGCTAGTTATCTTTATTTTCTTGATGGAGAGGACTCCAATGTCAACAGAGGGAGAGAAAGGCCAAAAAGGATATGACTGAAAACTAGAAAAAACATGAATTTTACTAAGCTTATTGACAGTATGGTCAAAGATAGAGTATGGCGGTGCATTATAATCCATGTACCTGACCCTATACTGGGGAAATGTTTTTGTTGTTGTTTATAGGAGGGTAAACATTGATTATGGTAAGGCCTTTAGACTGGATAATGCCAGAAGGTTTTTAACTCTTTTCTGCAGTTGGGCATCTGCTGGTGAAGAAGGCCAAGACATTGAAATTTTTTTTTACCTGGAACATGTAATGCATTTAATGGGAAAAAGGCTCCTTGATCCTTGTATTACATACTGATAATATGGTTACTAATATTGTTCTTCTGCATTATCATGTTCCATTTCTCACCATCTATGGCTGTTGTTTCCAGAATTTTGGTTCTAGAACAGATACGGTTTTCTGTGGTGTATTTGATGGCCATGGTCCCTATGGTCATATGGTAGCAAAGAAAGTGAGGGACCATCTTCCCTTAAAACTGAGTGCTCACTGGGAAGTTAATATATCCAGTGAGGATGTTCTCAGAGGGATCAGTTTGAACACTACAGGAAGTGTGAACTCTGAAGAAACTGCTCTTATATCTGCTGATGAGGAGTCTAGGGCCTCTGTAGATCTTGATGTAACAGAAAAGAACCCAGAGATCTTTAAGACCCTTAAAGAGTCTTTTCTGAAGGCTTTTAAGGTGATGGATAGGGAACTTAGATTGCATACTAATATTGATTGTTTCTGTAGTGGGACAACAGCTGTAACTTTGGTCAAACAGGTAAGCAGCTGCAACTTTTAAAAGCATTATTTTAAAAACTATGTTATGGTATGTTTCATTGTAATTCTCTTTGCTCTTTGTATAGGGTCCATATCTTGTTGTTGGAAATGTTGGGGACTCCAGAGCTGTCCTGGCCACAAGGGACAAAGACAGTTCACTTAAAGCAGTTCAGTTGACTGTTGATCTCAAACCAAATCTTCCAGGTGTGTTTGTCTGTTTTAGTCTATCCGAACCGCATCCATATGTTAAACTATATTCATGCTCTTTATTTTATTGTTTTGTGCTGAGTTTCAGACTAAAACTTATGATAGGTAAAAGAAATAGTGATTCTCATTTTGGAACTTTTGATGATTTAGACTTTTTATGCTATGTCTTCTCTATCATTTGAGATTCCTTCTGTATACTGCCCTGAGTGAACCTACCTGTTGGTTTTATTTTTTATTGTTAGGAAAGGAGAAAAAAAATGTAATTGTGGCAATACAAAATGCTATTTGTATTGTTCATCTTGTGCTTATCAGCACATAAAATAATTGTTGTCTACTGCATCATGACTGCAACAGAAGGTCCCCCTGCTGTCTATCTGATATTTCCTCGGTTTTCTCTATGTTTTCCTTGTCCATTCTCAATACAGTTGTCATTACTCATTACTGGAAGCTGTTGAGAGAAGATTTCAGCAGCTGACATAATGTAATATTAATTGTAGTCTTAATTGGCTTGCCAGCCTAAAAAATTCTCTCCTATATGTTTGTTGACATATTTTAGGTAATAATTTCACTTTTTACGTATACATGCATCATAAAATTGGTTCAAGTTGTTAGGCCATGTGGCTGAAATCTCTTAGAAGTTCTAAGAATATGTTTCAGCTTCTAAACCAGTTGCATATGATCGTAAAGGAGTCTGGTGAAGATCAAAACTGTTGGTTAGGATTGTTGGTTCAAATTGCTTGTATATACTGCCTTTGACCTTCAACAGAGAATAAAATCAAAATTTAATTTCCCGTTCCAATCTGATTGCTTTCTTCTATTACCTATTTTTATACTTTTAACATCAAGGTCATGTTAAATACTTTTTTTTTTTAAACTTTACAGCGGAGGCGGAGAGAATTCGAAATTGTAAAGGTCGTGTCTTTGCTCTTCATGATGAACCTACAGTTGCCAGAGTTTGGCTGCCAAACAATGATGCACCTGGCCTTGCCATGGCACGGGCTTTTGGAGACTTTTGCCTCAAGGATTTTGGTCTGATCTCCGTGCCCGAAATATCTTATAGATGCCTATCGGAGGAGGATGAATTTATTGTCTTGGCAACAGACGGGGTAAAGGAGCCAACATGGATTCTTATTCAAAATACTGACATTTGATCCCTTTTCTCAATATCTAAGGTTTGCTTCAATATCTTGCAGATTTGGGATGTTCTTTCAAACAAAGAAGTGATAGATATTATAGCATCTGCCCCAGCTTGTTCATCTGCTGCTCGAACCTTGGTTCAAACAGCAGTTCAAGCATGGAGATACAAATATCCGACTTCAAAAGTTGATGACTGTGCTGTTGTATGCCTCTTCCTTGATTCTAACTTAAGCAATTTATCTTATGCTTCCAATACCAAGGCAAAAGTGCAGCTAACTTCAATGGATCACATTAACAATGAGACTGAGAATGTCGATAGTCTCAATGTCTTAACCAGTCACAACTGGTCTGGAACTGTGCGAACTGACAAAGAAGAAGATTCCTCGAAGTTTAAGCAGGAAGAAGTTAATTCAGAATTTGGGTTAGAATGGTCTGCCCTTGAAGGAGTATCTCGTGTCGATACAATTTTGAATCTGCCAAGGTTTGTTCCTGGAAAGGAGGATGAGAAGGCTTGGAAATGAGGTCTGGTCAGTACCTTTTTCGTCTTTTTAATTTTTTTCATTAAATTTTGCTTTGCTTCGCTTCTTTTATGTTGGTCTTTCTATAGAAGATTGATTGATGTTGAAAATTTTGGATCGGAGAGGTGAGCCCGGTTGTATTAGTGAGTCCGGGAATTTGTCCTTATTCTCTAGTCTAGTGTGGGTAGAATTGGAATTTTTGTAAATCCAGTTCACCGTCTATTTTTGTTTCCTTTAATATATATTATTCTATATATTTTTTTTCCCTTCTAATTTCATGTGTGGTTTGTTGGCAACTGTATGTGGATAATAAAATTTTCGACAGTGAAGCCTCTTTAGGTTTCAACTTGAAGGGCTTGAGCATGATTGTATTTCATCTAGTTATTTTATTTATTTATTTATTTTGTGTTTGTTCAGATTTGGACCTTTAGCATTTCTGTGGATATTTATTATTTGCAACAAGATATTTTGTTGCATCAAAATAATCTGTTGATGACCAGCTAATTCAACTTGAATATTTGATGGAAACTTAAGTTCGTTTCGAGCAAGGATGCCTATCGTATTCGTATGCAAACCTTTTACCTATAACTTCGTCTCCGTTTCTATGCTTGACTTTATTGTTTAAAATTTCTACGACGAAACTAATCTTGGTAATATTTGTAATTTTGGAAAGGGATAATATAATTTTTGACCTTAACAATTAGGTCCATTTCGGTACTTGTATTTTTTTTTGTCTACTTTGGTCCTTCAACTTGACAACTAAATTTATTTTGACTTATGAATTTGAATTTTGTCAAGGTTTCTGATGATGTGATTAGTGTTATTAAAGTAGGATTATATGGATTGAGAATTCATCGTTGTAATTGTCCAAACAAAGGAGTTCAAATTGACTTGAAAATTGTTTGAAATTGGTAAAAATCAAAAATCAAGACAAAAATTGATAGTTGAACTGGTTTAATAATTTTATTTTTTTTATTATTTAGATTTTTATGAATTCTTAATTAATTAATTATTTTTGTTGATTGGTGTTCGAATTGATTAAATCGAGAATCAGTGGTCTGACTAGTTCAACCATCGGTTTAATTATTAAAATATTGAATACGACATTTTGAGATTATATTGCGTTATCGTATGAAAATTTATACAATTTTTTTAAACATAAAAGTGATGATTTGACGCAATCTCATAATATTACATCAACAAACTTTTATATTTTTCAAGTTTAGATATAAAAATAGATCTAGTTGTTAAATTTAATTATCAAAGTGAATAAACAAAAGTACAAATACCAAAGTAAACTTAATTGTTAAGTTTAAGGTTAAAAATTATATTAATTCTTTTGAAGACTATGATATAAAAAAATTATTTGATACACTGCTTGTGAAGTTTTTTAATTTCACAAATATATTTAAAAAATTGTCTTGCCTTGTGTCTCATTCCTTTTATTTATTTATTTTAATATTTTACTAAATTCTATAGTACATTTGTTATCGTCCAACCTTACTTATAAAATTTAAAAATTCTATCAAATGTTCAATATTGTTAAAAAAATATAAAAATATGCTAAAAATAAGTTAAAAGCAAAAATATCGCAAAATTGCTTTCGAAAAACTATTAGCCTCTTGGAAACATAAAACCTAACTGTAACTTGAACGGTGGATTGCCACTCATCTATTTCCGATACCCTTGTTTTTGTCTCTCGTCTCCCTCTCCCTTTTGCTTATTTTCCCTAGCCCTTTTTGCAAAATAATGACCTAGGTTTGACTATTGTTGTCATTTTTCTAGGATGAGGTGGCTTGGATCTCCTCATATGGATGTTCCACGCCTTTATTGGAGTCCATTGACTCTTTCTGCCGTAGTTTCATTTTTGGACAGTTGGCATAGTAACTGTTGTTTTTCTTCGGACTATACCTCTTAGAGCTTATGTTGGCTAGACCTCTTACCGATTCATTCTGTGTATAAAATGTTTCAATTTATGATCAGATTTTCGTATGGTTTAAAGTCTTTACAACGAAATATTTTTGGTAAAGTACTCCAATTACCATTACCCTAGGGAGAGTTATCCAGAATTAAGTTTTTGTTTTGATTTTAATACTCTAATAAGGGACAGCAGAAAAAAATCGTATTCAAGTTGTTCAAAACGAGAAATAAAAATTCAGATCTCACTTGAAAAGAAAAAACCAAATAGATTTAAGAAAACAAGTAAAACAAAGAAAATAACTAAAATAAGAAATTTACCAATAAAGAATAATTATTTAAAATAATAATTAAATAAATAAACGATAGAATAAAAAGTGAAAAATGGATCGAATAAACTGATGGATAGATGAATAAATGTTCAATTGAACCTTTTGAGATATAAACCCCAACAAACTCAATTAATGACTTTAATCAACCCTTCAAAAAATAATCCTTAGCAAATTGAAGAATGAAGAATGAATTCTCATGACTCCTTAAAGAAAATCAAGAAGAAAACTACTTCTAAAAATCACAAGAAAGCAATCTTGCACAAAGGAACTAACTCTTAGAATTGAAAATTTTATTAATGAACAAAAACAATTGTGTATCTAATGAACAATGAATAGGTCTTTATATAAGCTAGCTAAGTACATTAAAATAAAACTCTTACATATATTGAAACTCTAATTAATCTAAATAAGAAGTAGTTTTAAACTAAATTTTCTTATTGACTAAGAAACATAAAACTTCTAAATAACTTAAAATACTTTTAAAAAATCCAAAATTTGAAATAAATAAATAATAAAATAATAAAACCTAATAAATACAATATTGGACTCATATATAATAAAAATTAAGGCTCCGTTTGTTTGCCAGTAAAATATTTTCCGGAAAATGATTTACTTTTCTGGTGTTTGGATGAATCTGTGTAAAATATTTTATGTTGTTTGGCAGATTTCCTGAAAATATTTTCCGGAAAAGCTGTTTTATATATTAATACTCAATTATTAATAAATTTATATTTTAAATAAACAAATATATATTTAAGAATTTATTATATATTCATTGTTTAATTGAGTTTATTATATATATTAATAAATTTATATTTTAAATTATTTTTACATATACTGCAATGATTTATTTATAAATAAATAAATCAAATTAAATATATAATAATACTCAATTATTAAACTAGAATATTAACCGTCATAAATTGAAAATAACCTAAGTCAAATAAATTATATGTAATTGTGTTATAAAAAAATAAAAAACAAGGATTGAATAATTATAAATTAACTTCCAAACCACAATTAATACTAGAAATTAATAATATTATCCAAATGCATAATTAGTAGTACACCACATAATAACAACAACATTGTCCAAGTGCATAACTAATATTACAACACATTAAAAGTATCAATATCTTCATCCTTGAGAAAATTTTTGAAGCCAAATTTTTCTATACTTCTTACTTTTAACTAAAGAAGCGTTGGCTTCGGATTCATGACTCATTAGATAATCAAACATAGAACACAAGAAGTCATCATCAAATCCTTCTACCTCCATCGACATCACTTCTTCGTAAAGATGTGGTGTCTTATCCGTAGTAAATTGTTCCAAAGCATTAGCAATTTTGCCAAGTTGTTCACCCACAAATTTAATTTGTTCATCAACGACATTTTCTTGAGCATTTTTTCTTTTACGTTGGATGTGCCAAATGAAGATACATTTGTTTTTACCTCTTCAATCTCTTCATTGTCGCAGTCTATAGGCACTGAATCTTGGTTACCATCATCCAAATCTATGTCAGCAAATGTTCTGGCAAAACTCCCTGTTGCCATATCTTTGCCAACAACCAAAGCCATTTCATCATAATGATCAATGCTTTTATTCAAAAATGGTTCATACTTCTTGTGTGCATGTTGGATATTATACACAATTAGAATAACAAGTAAAAAACAATTGAAATATACTTAACATATATATACATATATTACCATTACTGCTGCATCATATGTCGCTCTATCACATATGATCGTTTTCATGTTATCATCCCATCCAAAACCACTTTCACCTCGAATTGTGCATATAATCTGCCACTGTTTTTTTACAGTCTTCAAATGATTTTCCACATGCTTCGCATCGCATTGGACTTGAAATCTTTCAGAAATAGCTTCGACAACTCGATTAATAGAAACTGTTTTGAAAGAATTAGAAGGCTTATTTCCTTTCTGGGCCTCCTCTACTAGAATTTCAAGAAAAAGATGTTCCATCGTTTTGTCACCTGAATTGCTTGGAGGTCCCTTCTTTGTTGTCCTTACCCATTCTACATTAATAATTGTCATTGTCAATCATTTCCAATATCCAACAAGCTTAAAACATAATAAATTCAATATCTAACAAGTTTAAAACATAATCAATATCTAACAAATTCAAGACATAATAATTTCAAAATCCAACAAACTAAAATTTCAATATCATTATCCAACTAACATTAACAAAAAAAAACACTTATTTTAATACTAAAACATACATAACATAGAAACAATAATCCTAAGCCCTAAACCTACCTGATATTTCGAGCCATATAATCAGTCCACATAGTTTCTGCAATTTCATCTCTCTTAGCAGACCATTCTCTTGCTTATTCTCTTTCTTCTCGCTAAGTAAGGGTTGGTATTATCAAATCAGACTCATGCTTATCGTATAATCCTTGATTAAGTAAATCATTAGGATCAACTCCCATTATATAATTATGAATTATACAACAAGCCAAAACTATATCTACTTGAGTTTGAAAATTCCAAAATGGTTTAGCATCTAATACACAAAACTGTTTCTTCAAAATTCTAAAAACACGTTCAATGGTGATTCGCAGTGATGAATGACGAAGATTAAAGAGTTCCTTTGCATTTTCAGGCCCCTGATCACTAAACTCTTTTAAATGATATCGGACACCACGATAGGGGGTAATAGATCCATTTTGGATGCCATATCCAGCATCAGCAAGATAATATTTACCTACAATTTTACAAAACATAATATTACTAATAAATTATGAGCTTACTAGAACTATTTGGTATTTAATGTTAATTTTTACCTTCCGGAATTCTTAATCCTCTTGGACATGAAAGTGCAACACTTAAAATACGAGAATCATGTGCACTACCTTCCCAACCAGCTAGAACATAGGAAAATTTCAAATCAAATGTGATGGCAGCCAATACATTTTGTGTCTTCCCCCCTTTACGGCTACAAAATCTTCCTTGAATGTTAAGTGGAATGGATGCATTAACATAAGTTCCATCTAATGCTCCAATACAATCTTTAAAATAAGGATAAAACCTTGGATTGTTTCTGATTTCACTAAGAGTTGACTCATTAGGTAATCTAATAACTAGTTTATACAATTTCAAAATAGCTCTCAATACAACCCTAAAGTAACGATGAATTGTCTCAGTTGATCTATAATATCTAGATCCAATCACTCGAAGCCTTACATTATGACCAATTATATGTAAAAATATAACTACTTGCTCTCTAATATTCACAGATTTAGTTGATTGTAACAAATTATTCCTACTAAGAATATCACATAAATTAAAGAAGGTAATCGGTCTCATCCTTATCACATCAATACAGTGCTGGTCACCACTATATAAAATACTATTAATATAATTTTCTCTTTCATAATCTCGATTCACACGAGGGTGAGAAGCAATTTCCTTCCTAGTTTTTAATTTTTTAATCCAAAGAGCCCCAAAAGCTAAAACTGAAGCCACAACTCTGATAATTGCATTTTGATCCTGATTACGATCCATCTATACAAAATAATGCCACACAAATATTTGATCACTACAAAAAAGGTGCAAGCTTTTCATAAGATCACATATATAAATAAAGTTACCATGACTAAAGTGTATACATACATATATGAAAACAACTTGAAAATTTGCTCAAAATATGAAAATGTTTGAATAAAATTATAAATCAAAAAATAAAGTTACCATGACTAAAGTGCATACATACATTTGGATGCATATTGGTTTGCATTGTATAATAGTATAATAAAAGAAGACACCTAAATTCTCAAGGCTATTAGCATGCAAGATGAAAACCCAACAACAGGAACTTAAAAAATTAAATATATATTATTTGACTCATTGATTTTTTTTTTTTTTTGGCTTAAGCAAAGTGTAACAGCTATCAAAACTGTAAAAAAAACAAAGCAATCAACAGGTACAAAATGACCCATCCTAATAACAGAATCCAAACACAGATAGATTACAGCAAACAAAACCTCAAAATCCCAAATTACACCTATCTGTTGAACCGACCTCAAACCAGACAAAAACTTGCACAGGATACCCAATAAAAAAACCACAAAACTGCCTACAAATACACCTACAATCACACAACAACATCACAAAAGTGGTTCAAAAGTGGTTCAACCATTACCACCCTACAATGAAAAATGGGTCAAAAGTGGAACAATATATTACACAAATTACATACATATATATATATATATATATATATATATATATATATATATATATATAGTTCAAATTAACTACGAGAAGAGAAGCTATTGTATCAATGGACTTCATTTTTTTTCTTATTGTCCTTTTCTTGTATTTGTATAAACCCCTCGAAGAAAAACTAGCAATGGAGGCCTCATGAATTGCAGTCAAAATTTGGTATATATAAATGGGGAACACGATACAGGCAAAGGAAAAGGGAGCTAATCAAGTGCTATTTTGCTTTTACGAGCAGATATTGGCTTTGGCAATAATAGGCTACTGAAAGAGTAAAATGACTGACGATATTTCAAAAGAGTTTGATAGCAAGAAAATAACAAGTTATTGTGTTTTAGCTGCTATTAGTTCCTAATTCACTTTTAGCTAGCTGTCAATGACCGACTAAAAGCAAGATGTTCACAATATAGAATGCAGAAATGGGCTAAGGCTACAACACACACACACAAAGAAAGTTTATTCTAGTTCATTGCTACAGCTATTTTTAAGTATAAGAGCAATCATTTTCAACTTCCATAAAAGTGGATATTCCAAAAGTTGGAAAGAAAACCCATAAATAAGGTCTAACAAAAAAAGAAAACCAAAGATTCAAGGGTGATGATAATGATTATGATGGAGAACAAAGCAAACCCATCTGATCCTTATAAAGATTATCGTTGAATATGTCTTCAAGAGACCATTGAAACACAATATCAATAAAACCCATATCTTTTCTAAGATATTAAACAACACTTAACACGTTTGTTTCATCATGCTTTGAACAACAATAAACAACCATAATGCAGTATTTTAAATCAGCAGCTCCTTCGACAGCTAGAAATTTCATCAAAATCCCATCGCTCATACCAGCATAAATATCCAACAAAACAACCAAGGAAGAAAATGTAAAGAACTCGCTACCATTTATTTAATTAAGTAAATAACATATACAATTGTTGCATTTTTAGCAAGCTTAAAACATCTATAAATAGGGAAATTAAATGCTGAAAGTCCAGCATTTGGAAAAAGACCAAAGTTTGGCATTTAACCTCCCATAATTCCCCATTATTTCAACCAGTAGCAGTCCATCTCCTCGACAAATTTAAGTATATTCAGTTCAGCAAATTTCATACTTAAAATTGAGCATTCTTAACAATTGTTATCAATAATTAACTTAACATTTTTTTTTTATTCTGAACAGCACATACATTTTAATAAAACATAAAAAAGCTTAATAATGCAAGATCCAGAAACAAACAAAGCATTAGAGTTCATTTGACAAACTAGCTAAAAAAAAGGGTCAAAGTTTAGCACACAAATAATTTTTCTATGAACTAGATCAGATTTGTGATGCAAAATTAAGTGAAAATTCCAAAAAAAATCATATTAAAGAAAACTTAAACAGATCAAAAGTAGATAAGAAAAAGAAATGAATAGAAACTGTTTACTTTGAAATACGATAACTTTAAGCATTATTGACAGCCAACCTTACAGAACGAATGAAGAAGGGATGAATAAATGAGTACTTAAACAGGTCCTCCTGGATGAGCCAATCTGCAATCATAATTACAACTTAAAAAAACATAAAAAAGGAAGAAGAAGAAGGATGAAGAAGGGAACTAGATGAAGAACTGAAGAAGGAGAAAGTACTTGTACAGAACGGATGAAGAAGGGAACTAGATGAAGAACAAAAGAAGGAGAAAGTCTTATCGTGTT
Organism: Gossypium anomalum; assembly: GCA_025698475.1. Lineage (NCBI taxonomy): Eukaryota > Viridiplantae > Streptophyta > Magnoliopsida > Malvales > Malvaceae > Gossypium > Gossypium anomalum. The sequence continues at coordinate 44,736,280 of CM046968.1, read as the reverse complement.
TTGGAAAATCTTACAGAATGGATGAAGAACAGATGGTGAGAGTAGAGGAAGATTTTTTGGAAAATATCTTACCGATTAAAAATCTGTAAGACATTTTCTCTAAAAAAACTCATATTATTTACCGTGTTCTGGAAAATCTGTTACCCATGTAATTTATTTTCAAGCAACCAAACACCGTAAAATGAGGAAAATGTTTTTCGAAAATCCTTACAAACAAACGGAGCCTAAGCATAGAAATTGAACCCAATATGATTTAAACTCGAATTAAAAGCCCAAAACTCGTAATTTCTATAATAATCTCGTCTAGAAATTTTGCTCACGTAATCTTTACTAAAATGAGCATAATTTGAGCTCTCGAACTCAAAATAAAGTTATTCAAAGTGCATTTCAAAGCTAAGAGATAGATATTTGGACTCTATGAAGACATCTCAACCCAAAAATTCTTAGATCCCATCCAAAAAGTCATCTCTTGTCAATTCATTTTCTGAGCTTGAAAGTTGGCAGCTTCAGTGAATGGAATTTAATAAATTTCACCCTATCCGTGCATGTATAATTCCCCATTCATCGAAAAGATTCGTTAACCTATATTTTCTTTAGTTGAATAAGAGAGAATCTTTATCATAGGTGGAACAAATTAATTGAGCTCCTTTCAAAGGACCAACAAATTCCTAAAAGAATGAAACAAGTCCACTAGATAAATTCAAGTTATGGTTAGTGAAAACATAATGATTCCTATATTTTGGATAAGTTCTCTCTTTCTTTGCATCCTTTTTTTCAATGTGAATTGAATTCTCTAATTTTACATCGTAGGAATTTTCACTCAGCAAAGTTGGACCATCAAATTGACTTTTATCACTCAAGGTCTTTTTTATCTCTGTCTTTTTACATGAATCATTCTCACTTCACTCTAAACCTTGAAAAAAATTTAAACATTGAATTCATCAGAATAGGAATTTTTAGGAGGACAATAAAAGTCTAACTCATCAAAATTTCTAGACTTTAGGAAACAATTTGCACAATTAACTTTTTCTGGTTCGCAAAGTGCACTATCACTATCATCATAATTCCCACTATTACTATCAACTTCTTTGACATCATCTTTGAAACAAGGTTCAATTCTAGATATAGACTCAAAAATAGACACAAAATCATATTTATTGTCTTCACAAATGGTTTCACTCGAAGTTTCTTATTCATTCATATCATCATCATTTATGATAGCAGTAGAAGAAAGCTCAATAGGCTTTGTGTCATACTTACATACCTCGACTTGCAAGGATCGTATGTGTGACAGCCCTAATGTGACCCTAGTCGAAAAGTGGTTTCGGGACCACAAAACTGAGTCATAAAAATAATTAACCGTTATATACTATGCTTATTGTATGTGTACATGCATGTGTGAAAGTTTCATGCTTTAATTTTGTCATTTGTATGTGAAATTTATTAAATAGGACTTATGTGAGACAATTGCGAAATGTGATAGATTAATTTTAAAGTGGCCTATTAATGCATGTTACAAAAAGGTTGGACTTGCATGTCAAATAACCTTTTTTATTATTAGTGGCCAGCCATGATGAAGCTTTTATATTAAATATATGTAGTAATTATTAGTTAAATGGCTTTATAATTTAAAATATAGATGAATAAAATAAAAATAAGGGAAAAAGGGGGTGAAAAAAAAAACAAAGCTTCATCTTTGTCTTCTTGGCCGAATGGAAGGAATGAAAAGGGGCAAAAACTTTCGGTCACTTTAAGCTTGAAGAAGGTTAGTAAATTATGTTAGTTTTTGAAATTTTAAGCTTAGTTTAAGTTAATTAGCTAGTTTCATACTTAGCCCATGTCAAAACTTTAAAATTTGGATGTTGATTTGAGCTTTCGGTTGTGGTTGTTAAGAGAGGAGATGGGATTTTTGTCTTGAACAATTGTTTTGTGTTTAAGTGTTAATTGTGAGCAAATGCCGTTTGGGTGATTGAATGAAATAATTAGAGGTTTAATTATCAAAAGGTTCGGCAATGTATATGATTTTTAAGGTATAATTTTGAATAATATAAGTAATGTTATGCATAGGTTTCGGCTTTGATAGTATCTATATAAGTATAATTAGTTCATTTTGATAATATGGTATGAGGTGATAAGTAAAAATATTATGGTGGTTTAAGTTTAATAACATTCGGCTAAGGATTATAAGTGTTAGCTAATTCGGTATAAGAGTATAAGTGTTAATTACTTTGTATTTGAAGTCTTGAAGAATAGGTTGTGGTTAATTAAAGTGATGAAGGTTAAATCTTTAAGTTTGGTTAAATTGGGCATTCGACATTGCTTATGACATTAGATATGAGTGTATGAAAGCTTAAGTTTAAGTAGTTAGGTGTGTTAAAATGTTGATGATTTGGGTGTTACCTATGGTTGATTTGGGTATGGTCTTTGCATGAGTAAAAATATACATATGGAAATGGTTGTTATATTTTACTAAAGTGTCACTATAAGCATTTATGTTAAGGAATATTCAGCTATGTTATATATATATTGAAATGATTATAATGGATAATATGTAAGAGTAATTTCGGCTTGTTAAATATGCGGTATTTGTATGGCAAATTGTATAACTATGATGCATTGAAGTTACCCTATATGATCGAGTAGGTAATTAGATTACTAGTGGTATATATGTGTATTTCTATTCATGGTAACTTGGCATGTGAAATGGGTATATGTTAGTCAATATATGCACTTGAGGTGATGTGTTAAAATAATTAAGTATACGGTTTGGTTTCATTATTGAGTATAAGGGTTAAGTGCTTTAAATTGCCTTTGATGTTCGAAATTATTAAAAAAATTCATTGGTTTAAATTAAGCTCAAGAGCAAAGAGGAGCTAGATCCGATACAGGAAAGGAGAAAGCAATCGAATAGCCTATCCATAACTGTTCAAAAATATCCGAAGTAAGTTTTTTTTTTTAATAATGGAATTTAGCTTATGATTTGATAAAATCATGATATCTAAGCATAATAAATAAATTGTAATCTAATGGTTCTATTTGAATTACGAGTGAAATAAATGATTTGTGCATATGACTTGGAACCGAATGATTATAGAAATCATGTTGGATAGCGAATCGAAATCGTGCTCTTTGTATGTGGCTATTGAGCCGAAAGTGGAATGGTTGATAAGCATGTTGTGATTGTGTTCTAGTAATGTAAATGAAATGCTGATGTTTTATGATATATATATATGTGCATGATAATTTGGGATTATAACCGGGCTAAGACCCGCAGGCCTTGTGTGAGATTTATATCCGGGCTAAGTCTCAAAGGCATTCGTGCTGGTATTATATCCGGGTTAAATCCCATGAGCTTAGTCTTTGGTATTATATTGGGTTAAATCCATGAGCTTAGTCTTTGGTATTATATTCGAGCTTAAAGCCTCGCAGGTTTTGTACTGATGACTGGATCCGGGTTTTAACCTAGCAGGTTTAACACTGGTAATTCAAGTAAGATTATGAATTTGAAGGTTCGAGATAAACTAATAATGATTATGTATGATATTGTGATAGTCAGGTACGTATTATGTACTCGCATGTGAATTGATTTACAAGGTGAATTATTAGTATCAAAGAACGATATATGCGTGTGAATGATTACTATATCTACAACTAAAGCATGGCTTATTTGGTCGATGTCTGACATTATAAGAAAGTCTTTGACTTAAATCAACTGTATGAGCTATGAGTAAAGTAAAGTTACATACTGAAATTTCTTTGTGTATTCACGTATTTATATATATATATTCGGCCCAGTGATAATTAACTAGAATATTAGTTTTGTGATACTAAATGCCCGTTTTATGTGACAAGTTTTAATTGTTTGTATTGCTTAAAACTTAAAATGCTTACTCTGTTGCCCTTAATTCTCTGTTTTATAGATCTCGTTCGTTACCTATGGTCTCGAGGATCTCAAAGTCGAAGTCGTCCACACTATCTAAGCCATTCGGTACTTTTGTAGTTGAACTTTAATAATGGCATGTATAGGCTTAACTTTTTGTTGTTAAATAAGTATCTTTTTGATGATGTATATATGTATAGCCATGCGAAAATGGCCTGTTAAGTTACTAAATGTGTTCCACATAGATAATGTGAATGTGTGGTTGATATTCGATTAGTGTTTTCAATGTTTTGATATAAATTGAACTTAAGAATGAATCAATGTACTTATCAACTTGAGATGATTTTATTCTATATAGTATAATTGGAAAAACAATTTGGAATTCGGTTTTATAAGTGTGCCAACGGGAGTTATTTGATTAAAGTTAAATGAAATTTCGTGCTTGTATGGTGATATTCCTTAACCCTCCGGCGACGGATTTGGGTTAGGGGTGTTACAGTATGAATCCTATCATTGAATCAAATATATATAACATTGAATTTGTTGGACATTTAGAGTCCTTGTGATCCTTTATATTACAGCACATGCACTTGCTAGGTTGTTCTCTTTACTTTGCCATAAGTTGTTTAAGCTCACAAAACTTGCTATGTGTTTTGTGTCAATGTCTTTCTTGACAAGTCCATGAACAATAAAATGTTGAACGACATTGGAAACATGTCCATGTTGATTTTTTTTACAAATATGACATCTATGTCCTGCCTATTATTCTCCTCTTCCATACTATGTGTGCGTACCATTATTAGATGTTGAAATAAAAAAAATACTTAAATAAGAAAAGTTGGTCAAGGAAATTTAAACCTTACCATTATACACTTGCAATAAAAAATAAACAACTTTAGGAGGCAAAGAAAAGAAGTTAAGATTTTCTCTTTGCAACTTTTAAAGAGTAATCAAACTCAATAATATTCAAAAAGATGTGTGTAACATCCATTGCCTAATCTGATTGTTGGGTTCTATCTATAGGATGCTTTTTTAGATACCAATGTATCAATTATCAAATAAACATTCAATTTATGATATTATACACATAGATGCAAGCAAGACAGGTATATAATGCAGTATATAACTAATAACAGGACTTACACAAGCTTAAGAATGCTCTTATATCAGTTCACTTTCGAATTAAGGCCAAAATGTAAGGATTTTAAAATGTATTGATCAATGTCACGACTTTGCCATGTTCTTGACATGACGTGGCCATCACAGTATATCTCGTTGTGACTACATACGTATGCTTGTCACGATGTCACTCACTGTAATGGCGACGTTGCGACGTTGCCCCTATTTTTGGCAAAATGCACATTTTGGTACTTATTTCATAACTTCTAACTACAACCATTCAATATGTACACCTAAATGCCATTTCCATTTAACTCAAAACCTACCAAAACATGCCAAATAAGTTCAAACATACAAATTCAACTTCATATCAAAAATTCAATACCTATTCATCAATTAGATTTAAACATTTCAATGTCATGAACCATATACCAACCAAGCCATTCAATTACCAATCTTTACCTATGCCATACCATATTGAAACATGCCATTTCACTTTCATTACAAACACTTATGTACATTATAGACAGCAAAGGCTTATAGACCTTAAGCATAGACATTAGCAATCGAGGTTAAGTCCCATATCACAAGTACATTTCAAAGTAGTAATTTCCAAATACCTATTCAATTCATTTCATTCGTTAACCAAGCTACCATTTCAATTTCTACTCAATCTATGTCAATCCACATACCAAACATATAATTTGATTTTAGATCATCACATTTTATAGCATATAATACCTATATGTCCAATACCATATGTGAAGCAACGCATCAAATCAACATATTATAGGTAATGATTAAGTCAAACTTCCCGAGTAATAAACATATTCACATAATAAGTTACACCGAAATGCATTTATATACATGCCAAAATCCTAGACTCAAAATGATCATATAACAACCGATTTGGTAATAGTATGAGCTTCGAGATGTTCTGACTTGATGAGTTCTGCAAGGTGACGATCTACAAGGAAAAGAGAAAGCAAACAACCTAAGCATATGGTATGCTTATAATACAAAACTTACCTCATCTTTTTATCTAGATAATACAAGCTACATTAACTTGGCATAGTTTCGCTAGACATGATAAATCAAAACATCAACAAGGTGAGCATTAACTTATAATCAAAACCATATAATGCCACAATTACCTAACATGCCAATTAGTGTCATTTTAGATAACTAATCTCAAAAGCTCATTCAATTAAAGGATAATACAATCACATAGATGTCAAAGACATTATACTCAATTTATTTTGTTGGGAAAAAATCTGGTTTGAAAACGGTTTTCTTACACAGCGAAAAATTAAAATTTTGAAAATTGGCTTGGTTTGTGATATTTATAGCAATAAACGCTAACCAAATTCATACTTGTGTTTTCAGCTTAGCGAACATTCATTGTTCCTGACTTTCAACAAACGATCTTCTCTGTTATTCTCGTACTGCGAACTACTTTGAGTGTGGGCTTGAACCAATTGAATCGAAACATAGAACTAGAAAAAGTTTTCTTTCTCTTATTTGGGCTGAAAAAAATTCTCTTCTTTAATAGAAATCGACAGAATTGTTATTCTTGAACAATATATTTGATAGTTGAGAATAAATTCTCTGTATCTTTTGGTAGAGTAATTATAACACCCCGCATAGGGACCTTAAAGCCTTGACCTTGCAAGTGAAAGGTTTGCTAGTGTTTTGGCGAACAAGGTGTTTGACAAGGTTTAGGCGAACTTGGTGTTCACCAATTGAGTAGTAGAAAGGGGGTTCACCAGTAGCAATGTGTTGGGACTGCTGGTACGCCCCGTGGCGCAGCGAGAAAATTATTTTGGTGATGGACAACCAAGTATCCATGTACGAGGAACGAATTAGGTTGAAATAGGGTTGAAAATATACCTTATTTATTGAAAACATTGAAAGGATGCTGCTGATTCGATGTCAATTCCAAGCCATAATGAAAACATCTCGGCCTCTACGTAGTCCACCGTGTAAAAAATTAACAATCATTTTCTCTTGAACTATTCAGAGAGAATTAAAAATGGTTGCTAGTGTACACAGTCATTATCAAGTAATAAGTAAGTATAACAGCCCGATTTTAGCTAAATCAGAACAATGGTTTCAGAACCACAAATCTGATGTTGGAAATTTATTTTAATATTATTTTATGTGTTTATAGCATGTTATTTGATATGTGTGAAAATTTCGTGAACTAATTTTATTGTTTCATTGCTCAATTTGAGAAAAAGGACTAAATCGCGTAAAATGCAAAAGTTGCATTCTACTTATTAAAGGTGTCAATTGATTTTGGCTTTTAAATATGATGGCCTTAAATGGTAATTAGACCATTTTAAATGATAGTGGAAAATTTTGGACAACCATTAAATGAATTTCAAGTTATTTATTAAAGGTTAATAATGTAATTAGTTAATAAATGTTTTAATAAACAAAACAAAAATCAAAATTATGCTTCATTATCATCTTTTGGCTAAATATAGAAGAAGAAGAAAGCTTCATGGTTGTGTTTTAAGGTTTGGCATCCATCTTTTGGCCAAATATAAAAGAAGAAGAAAGCTTCATGGTTGTGTTTTAGGGTTTGGCATCTTCATAGCTCAATTGGTAAGTGTTTTGAGCTTGATTTTTTATGATTTTTACATTTTTGAGATCATTGCTTCATATTCTACCTAGCCCGTACTATAGATATCAAAATTGTTAAAGGTTTTAAGAGTTTCCATTGATGAGTTCATGTGTTTTTTGGTGTTTGAAGATGAAATATGAATTTTTGATAATAGATTTTCATGTTTTGTAAAGTGGTTTTTGACAAAAATGTCAAATAAGGATTAAATTGTGAAATATGCAAATTGAGTGGTTGAAATGTGAAATAAATGAAAGTTTTGGGCTGCTAGGGACCTATATGTAATTCGACCAAGCTTGGGTTTAAAGATATTATGTGAATTTTGTGTATTTGTGAAGTATGGGGCTAAATTGATTAAATGTGTAAGTTTAGGGGCTAATGTGTATAAATCCCCAAGTGTGTATTTTTGGACTAAATTGAAAGAATATGTGATTGAATAAGTCAATTTTAAATTCATATAGATCAAAAAAGAAAGAATTCAGATTTAGATCGGGGGAAATGTAAGGTTATCGAGTAGTTGACCCGATACAATAATTCCGTATATGAAGTAAGTTCGAATAATTGAACTTAAATGTGTACCTATCTATTTGATGGATGAAATTGAGATAGTAATTATTCTATTGGATAAATGTTGAGATATTAAATGAAATGTATGAATTGAGTAAGGCAAGTTACCGAATATGACCATAGTCGGGCTATGGCAATCGAATAAGAAGACCATAACCGGGTTATGGCATGTGAATGAAAGACCACGGTAGGGCCTTGGCAATATATGTGTAAGACCATAGTTGGACTATAGCATCGAAAAATCAATGAATTTGTATAGTAAGCACTTATAAACCGAGGCGGTTTGATAAGAGTATTGATGAGAAATAGAAATGTAACCGTACAGGTATGTACGAAAAACTATTCAAGTATCGAGATAGATGAAGTTTAGAACTCATGAAAGAGGATATGAATAAATTTTATGTTAGCTCATGAATTGATGCTTTAAATGTTGATTATATTATCTATTTTGAATTGCTATATGAATGTTGTGATTATTTCATGTTCACATACGAACTTACTAAGCTTTATAGCTTACTTTGTTTAATTTTTGATGTTTTATAGTTCTGCAAAGCTAGCTCGAACCCGGGGATCGTTAGAGACTTCATCGTACTATTGATCATCTATTTTTGGTATTTTTGAAGTTATGTATATATTGTATATGGCATGTATAGGCTTGTGTCAGTTTGGTTTGTTTGATGGATGTGTATTTTGGCCATTTGAGATGGCATAAAATGATAAACTTGATGATGTTTTATGAATGTGCAAATAGTTTTACTTTTAATTTTTGGTAAAAGACCTATAATGAGTGAATGTGGTTAATGTGATTATGTATGTTTAGATTAGTTTTGCTAAATGAATTATACATGTGAATTATGCTTAGGAAAGCAAATTAAATTGTTTGGTATTTGAATAGGTAAATGATATGAAATTGAGTATTGAATTTAGTTGAAATGGATATGGTATGATTATGTATTGGTTGATGACTTTTGGCTGCTTAATTTTGTCTTAAAATGATACCATATGAGCTTATGTAAGTATGTGCAAAAAGGGTGGCAAATTGGCTTTGCAAATGGCCTATTTTTGTTCTGAGCGGTAAACTGCGCGCGTGTGTCGGCCTGTAGTGTCACACACACGGTTATACTACATGGCCGTGTGTTCCCTGGTGTTGAAATTGAATTGAAGTCAGTATGTTCCACACGGTCTCACATACGGGCGTGTGACTGGCTGTGTGGTATAAGTTAGTATACCCTTAAAGGGCACACGGGCTAGACACACGGGCGTGTGGTTGGCCGTGTGACCCAATCCAGTTTTCACACAACCTGGCACATGGGCGTGTCCTCGGCCGCGTGATGCAAGTCAGTATGTATGTCCTGTTCACATGGGCGTGTGACCCTTGTATGATTGAAAAATTTCTAAGTTTTTTTAAAATTTTTGTATGTTATCGGTTTAGTCCTTAACCACTTCTAAAGCATGATTAAGGCCTCGTAGGCCCTTATAAGGGACAATATGATTATTTTGAATGATATATGAGAATGAATGCTTGAGGTTAATAAATGTAAGCTAAATGTTGTATATTGATCGGTAATGCCTCGTAACTTTACTCCGACAATGGATACGGGTTAGGGGTGTTACAGTTACCGTCTCTATAGGGATTGTATATGTTAATCAATATTTTTCAAAATTAATATTAACAATTTGGTAAGAGAAACACAATAATTTTGAGTGTTGGAAAAAAATAAATGATTAGATACAAAGTGATCCCTAATGCAAGTTAACCTAAATGCAAATGAAATGAATGGTTAAAATGGATGAGATGGATTTAATAGCAGAATTCACAAGATTTTAACAATGATAACTTGCATGGGCTAGAATAATTACATTATTTAACTTAATTCATTTTCAAATGTTTCGAAAAAATAATCCAAGGTAACTTGATCTTTCATGAGTTTGAAACCAAAATTAAGTTTCGAAATCTTTTTGAAGCACCCTGAACCTGGCTTGGATGTTATGGCCGAATCTGGCAAGGTCACATTGAAGTGTTTTTCGTAAAGCGAAATATCGCTGAATATCTTTGTTCTATATTTAACCTCTTTGTGATCTTAACAATGATTTAGGATGTCTCGTTCATTTTCAAAATGTGATTCGTTTGGCAAAAAGTTAATCATATTAAAACATCATTAATTTTTAAAATGTTATTTCTTACGGAAGCTCTTAAAACAGGTTACGTATTCGTGGTATTTTTGAAAAGCATTTATCATTTTGAAAACCCGCATCTTTCCCTACTACTAGCAGCTATAAATCAACCAAATAAAAACCCAAATTAAAGTAAAGATCCATAAAGGCCTTATTACAATAAAAATACCCAAAATAAAATTACTTGTAACTGAAAAATCAAATATGAAAGTAAGCGTGGTTGTATGGCTACCTCTGAGTCCCTCGTAGCATTGACCCGCCTAAGTCTGTGGATTTCCTGTAAAGATAAATAGAGGGGTGAGTTATGAAAACCCAGTGTATAACCTCATATCAAAATCGCAAACAGTGAGCATATATAGTCTGGGCCTAAGCCCAATTCAGTAATGGTTCAGTCTCCGTTAAAGCCTTAGCCCATTATAGTATCGATGCTCGGTTTGGGCACGAGTCCATCTCGATGTGATAGCGATGCACAGATATGCAATCAAAAGATCATACCCAGCCAACCTCTACACTCTATCTCCGTCTAACCCTGTACTCCGTATGGGGATATAATCAACCCACCCATCCCTACACTCCAAGTAGTGCAGGTTGCGACTACTAAATGATATTTTGATGAAAGGCGCGATCTGATACACTTCCTCCAAACATAATATAACCCATCCCCATGCAACATATCATGCATCATGTCATGTCATGTCATAATATCATACATGTATTCAATATGTTTAAAATGGCATGCTCAAATATCATCATACATCTCATAGGGGCATAACCGTCATTTTATCACACAGGGGCATAATAGTCATTTTATCAATTAGGGATCCAGGTACACTTACCGACCCAACAGTAGGTCCACAGTCGTTCGGACGACCCGTGCAACCTTAACAGTCAAAGAATGAAAATGGGCCCATAGCCCATATTATTTGCCCATGTGGGCCCACACGCCCGTGTGGCCCACATAGCCTAAAAACAGCCTTGGTCGTGTGGATTACACAGCCTGCCCCAATATTCTCCACATGTTCGTATGGTTTGTCCTTGTGGGGCCCACATACCCGTGGGGCCCACACGGCCCATTTCGGCCCAACATGTCCCAATCCGACCTCAACCCATAAAATCACTCATGGCCGGCCTCGACGATCATACGCCCAAATTTAGTCATACGAACTACCACACGAGCGAGCGCAGCCTGTGTAGGGTTATCGTTCACTTATTCTGACTTTTTCCGATTACCATAGCCGAAGTTGTATTTGTACACACCTGATAGGATTCTTGGTACGTGACGCTCCTAAGATAAATCACACCTAAACAAATGACAATCCCACACCCAATATTAGTCATACTAAGAACCAACCATACAAAGACAATCCCCAAACGAAATCATTAATGTTACTTACTTCCACTGCTTCAACCGATGTAGCCTACAAATGCGTAGGTAAGCCAAGTTCAATGCGATTTGATGCTGCAAAACAAAGTTTAACACAACAGAACGTCAGAACCCTAACGCAATTTGAAGCCATACCCTCGCCTTCGACCGAAAGACTTACTGAACCAACGGGAAACAGGAGTTGAGCGTAAGAGAAAGAATAAATTCGGCAAAAAGAAATAAAGGAAGAATATGAAAATAAGAGAAAATTTCGGCCAATGAGAGCAACCACAAAAATAGCAATGAGACGAAGAAGAAAACGATGGGCATTCACCGAGCAGAATGCAATTCAGTAACGTAGCGAACCAAGAACTGAAGAGGAGGATTGAACTGAAATAGTAAACAGAGGGGGGTAACGAAAGAATAGGAAAAGAGGAGAAAAGCCAAAAGGGAAGAAGCAAGGCAGGGACTTACCTATCAATATTCGGCCAATGCAAGCCTGTTGGAGGAAAAGAGGAAGAACAAAGAAGGGAAAATCAGTAGAGAAGCAAGCAAAGAGAAAAGAGGGATTGCCCAAAAACTGAAAGACAAGAGAGGGGGAGAGAAGCAATATTCGGCCAAAGAAACATGATGCAAAAGAAAGAAAATTGTTAGACCCAAAAGAATAGAGAGAGGAACAGAGAGAGCATTCGGCCAAGGAGAAAAAAAGGGACAAGCGCTTGACAGAAGGGTAGGGGAAAAAGAGCAAAATGACAAGCAAGGGACCTGAAGAAAAGTGCAACCCGAAATAAGCCAAAAATGAAAGATGCAGCAAGACTCCCTAGCACAATTCGGCCTCCAAAGAAAAAAAAAAGAACCAAATATTGACAGCCACCGAAAATGAAGAGCAATTGCCAACCCAAAACCGAATTCTTGAGTGACTAGAATCCCAATTCGGCACCAACTCTCCCTTAACTTCAAATCCCCATACTTTTCTCCTAAAATCACTAAAACTGTCCACCAAAACCCTTGATCCACTCCTCAAGACTCTCCCCCAATCTCTCTACCATCTAATTTGAATTCCCCCTAAACTCTTAAGAGTTTTAGCTAAGCTAGAACACTCCCACGACACTGGCAGCAAAATAAAACACACCTTGCGCATAGTAGGAATCGAACTTAAGACCTTCAGTGACAATGGTACGCCACTTATCCCCTAGACTAGCAGGCCCTTTTTGACATAAAATACCCACATTTATTTAAAAGCCTACTAACTAGAGATAAGGTTTATTCAAAATAAAAAATAAAAATAAAACTTTTGCACAAGCCAAGACTTGAACCCAAGATTTCTCAGACACTTCCTAGAACACTTAACCACTGAAGCAAACATGCATTTGTGTACCAGAAACATACAAAAATAAATACTTAGGATTTTAGGGCGTTACACTTTTACTTAGAAAAAATGTATTTTACCAATCATATTCAACTAAGGGTTTTTTAAAATTCATGTGAAGTAACAGAGTGATGCGATCAAGACCAAGGCTACTGCTGAACCAATTGAGTTACCAATGAGGCCAATCACTCGTGCTCAAGCCAAGAGATTTAAGAAAGCTATCTTGGGCCTCATTGAGTCTTTAATTGTGTCATAAATTAAGCATCATTAATTTGAGTTTAAATATGCAATAATCTGAACATATTTAATATGTCTTAAGTTTATTAATTATGTGATATTTAGTACAGCATTAATATATGTTTTTAAATTGGTCTTAGTTCAGACATCATAATTGTGTCTAATGTTTATACAAATTAAATTGTGTTATTAGCATATTTAAGCCGAGTTTAATGTGTCTTGTAGGTGTTTACATTGGCTGCTGCTAGGAAGCTTCCTTTGGGCTGTTCATATGGCATAATTATGAGCTGAACACAACCTCCCAAAAGCCATTTCGTGTTCAGCAAAGAATCAAGTGCTTTCACACTTGATTGACCAATTGGCTGCCAAGTTCACACCAAGGTGACCATCCAAATCTACATGTTCACACCAGGAGCTTGTTCATGCACCACAATCAGCATTAAAATGTTAGATGCACATTCGACTTCCCAAGATGGAATCAACCATGTTCACACCTCCTTGACCGATCATATACTTGCATATTTAGCTCAACTTTAAAGTCCACATGGTTTGACTGATTGGGAATTGTAAATGGCATAGCTGTTGGCATCACCCATACCTAGGAGTTTCCAAAAGACTTGTTGGATAATTCAACAGCCCTTTTAGCTCAATTAAGCTGATTGCGAACATGTCCATTCGGCTGGACCTGGTACGGCCTATAAATATTAGGCTTAAAACATGTAGAGAAGACTTTTTGCACCTTTGATGAATTATAAAATATTTGTGAGTTGTTCAACTCTCTTTGTTCTTTTGTGACTCAAATTGACTTATCTAGCTAATCTAGTGGCGTCAATCTAATTCTTGTGAACTTATCACTTCTCAAAGTGTGGCGTTCAGCTTTATACCGATTGGTTCCTATTTTAACATAACTAGTGGGGTCACAGTTTATCTATCTTTTCCACCTTAAGTGTTGACATAAGATTTGAGTCAATATTTTTATTTATAATATTGGTTCACTCTTTAGCCTTAAGCCGAACCTATTCCATCCATATCCCATCTACAAAACACCCATTTTGTTATTTTAAACCAACTACTTTCATAATCGGCCTTTCGACATGCTAATCTGAATACTACTTAATTTTACGATCGGGAACACAAGCGGCTCGAATCATCCAACGAGTACGAGATCGCATCACAGAGATAGGTTAGGTTTGAAACAATTTAATCACATAAACCTAAAAACTATGCAAGATAATAGAGCTCTTCTGAGTAGTTATGAACACTCAATTTAGTCGGGTTAGGATCTAAATTAAGCATTCACTTTTCAATTATTGCATCTATTAGTCGTCATCTGGTTAGGATCGCTCAACTAATTTTAATGCATTCAATCACATATGAATGAAATGCATACTCCATGTTCAATAATTGAAATTATAAATTAATATTATATATAAAGAGAATTAAAGTTTATAGTTAAAAATAAAATATAAAGTGTAATTAATTTAATCAAATATATAATAAAGCAAATTTAAAGATGTAATTAGATTAATTGAAGCAAAACAACAATCCAAAAGGTAATCAGAAGAGTTCATGGGCCTAAAAAGGGGAAAGCCAATAAGAAAACCCCATGGTGCTGATGGTGATACTCAAGGTTCTCGGAAAACTAATGGTAACCATATCGAAACCTCAAAGCAAAGAGAGGAGGGGTGGAGACGGTGGTGGGGAGGTTCAATGGGAAAAAGTGAGAGGGACTAGGTGGGGGATTTTTATTTTATTTAATATTAATATAATTATATTTATTTAATATTAATATAAAATTGAAATTTATTATTATATATTTTTTGAACATATTTATGTATATATATATTTTAGAATTAGGATCAAATTGAAATTATTTGTAAATTTTAAGGCTTATTTTTAAAAAAAATAATTAAATTGATATAATATGTAAAAATTAAGGGCTAATTTTGTTTTGCCGTTTGTGATTTTAATGAAAGTGACCAAAATGATCGAAATTTATAATATTAATACTTAAATAGCAAGCTTTTTATTTTGAGTGCCTCAAATAAAAAAAATATTAATAATTGAGTGAATATCTATATAGTTTATCTTAAAATATAATTTGAAATCAATTTAACTTTCATTTTCTTTCTCAAAGTGACAAACAACTATGTATAATATATAATATATATATAAAAAGCTCCTAATAGAAGTCAATAGGTCAATTTAGGTATTACAAATTTAAATTAATAACTTTTTTTTTTTGTAATTTTTCCCATTTTATTCTCTTTAATACACCTAATAACAAATTTACCTAATAAACCCCATTAAATTGTATTTTAACAATGTTAATTACTTAATTAAATTATTATATTTTATTATTATATTTCATGTACAAATAAACCATATCTATTTACCTCTAATTAATTATATTTTATTTTCTTAAATTTTTGCATTTAAAAATAAAAATGAGACTGCAATTTATCTTTCTACATAGATACCAAGTTTTTAATTTCTTACAATAGTTTCATTTAAATATTTTAAAAATAAAAAAGTATTTTTTTATATTGCTAACCTCTAAAATTAAACTGAGTTGTTAACTGAAAATGGATAGTGTAATTGTGTTTTTTTTTTTTAAGGAGAAAATGTCATAAATATCTCACTGAAAAAAAAAAGAAGAGAAAACGTCATAAATAGATAAAATATTATTCTTCTTCCTATTGTGAAGACTTTTGGCTTTTCACCTTCCTTGTTTTTTTATCACATTGTTTTTATTTATTTTTCTTTTCATATAATACATTTTTAAAATAAATTAAAATTTCACGAGTATTACTAAAAGTATTAAAATTTTAATCTATCTTTACTCAAATTATATTTAATTTTCTTTTATTTACTTGAACAATCTTTAAATTATTTTATTATTTCTTAGTTAACATTATGATTTATAATATAAAATTATTATTTGAAACTATTTACAAAATATTAAAATGAAACTACTATTAATAATTAATAATCATTGTACTTTATCACAACATCATCTCACTCCAAGTCATCAAATAAGAGTATTTATAGATAAAAAAATCTAATTAAAACACGGGATTGTTGTTTATTAAAGTGTTCTTAATTATACTTCCTTTATTATTTTAGGTATCCTTAAAAAAAAAAACTTAAATGAAAATATTACAAACTGACTTTTTGCTTTTCAACTTTCTCAAATTTGTTTGATAGTTATTTGTTTATTAAAGGATTAGATGTTAAAAATAACCTTAAGAAAATGTAAAAAAAAAATTAATTAGTCCTTGTATTAAACTCACATCTAATTAAACCTCTATCGTTAATTAAAATAATCAATCAAGCTCTTTCGTTAATAGTTTCCATCACTGACCACTAAAATAAATTAACAAACAAATTAGATAGTGATACATGACAGTTTTTATTTAATCTAATACTTTTCACATAAAAAATAAAATATCAGAAAAAATTATCAAAAAATATAAATATTATTAAATATAGAAAATATAAAAAATCTATTAAACTCTAATAAATTATAAAAATTATAAAATTCATAAAATATTTAAAATTTTATAAAAGTATATTAAAATTCTATAAAAATCATAAAAATATTAAAATTGATATAAACTTATAAAAATTATAAAATAAATCAATCAATTGAACCGATTAGATTAAAATCGAAAAGGATATTAATCTAAGAAAACTTTTAGATCAATTAACCTAAAAATAGGATGGTTAAACCAATTTTTATTTAATTGAATTAAATAAACTAATCATATTAATAAATTGATAACCTGATCAATTCATCCTCCAGCCCGATTTTGAAAAACCTTGGTTAAAAAACTAACACAAATTGTTTTAACAGAATGTTATAAATCCATCACTGTCAAACATCCTACCACTATTAAGGTCCATCACAAAGTTGACAACTTCCAACACTAAACCGATGACAAGTACCGTCATAACCTTTAATATTTTCTGTCAATAATTTGTCAAATCGGGCAGCTGTTCGTCACCATATGATTTTTTTATAAAATTAACCCAAAAAATTTAATTAATTACATAAATGACATGTTTTTTTATTAAATATATAAATGACCTAAAATTTATAGTGAAAGTTGGTAAAGCTAAAGAGTTTGGCGCCACCAACATGCCACATCAACAATCGAGATAAAAAAATTAATTTTTTTATGGAACCATGTAGAATAGCGCTACCTATATAAATATTAAAAAAATACTGTAATTTCTTAAAAATGATGGAACTTTAATAAAAAATTTTCATTTTTTAGTGGAGCCAAATAAATTGGCGCCACCAATTCCCAATGTGATTTTTTTTAAGTTTTCTAAAATTTTAAATATATTAAAAAATATTAAGTATAATTAATTTTAAAAGTTTAATATATTTAAAATTTTAATATACTTAACATATATTTTTAATAGGTAAAGACAAATTTTTTTTTAAATAATTTTAAAATTTTAAAAAACTTAAAAAAACTTAAAAATATTAAAATTTTGATTATATTAAAAATGTTAAGTATAACAAATTTTAATATTTTAATATTTTTAATATATTTTTTAAAAATTAAATATATTAAAAAATGTTAAGTATAACCAATTTTAAAATTTTAATATATTCAATATATTTTTTAAAAATTTAAAATATTTTTAATAGGTAAAGCCAAAAAGATTTTTAATATATTTAAAATTTTAAAAAACTTAAAAAATTTAAATATATTAAAATTTTAAATATGTTAAAGAAAATGTTAAGTATAATCAATTTTAAATTTTCAATTAAAAATTAAAATTTTGAAACATATTAAAAAAAATTTAAGTATAAGCAAATTTAAATTTTTAAATTTTTAATATACATTTTAATAGGTAAAGACAAAATTTTTTTTTTTAATATATTTAAAATTTTAGAAAACTTTAAAAAAAATCACATTGAGAACTGGTAAAGCCAATTTATTTGCCTCCGCCAAAAAATAATTTTTTTTATTAAAATTCCTTATTTTTTAAAAATTATAACATTACCCTAATATTTATACAAATAACGTCATTCTATATGACTCTACCATAAAATTAATTTTTTATCCTAATTATTGACGTGCATATTAGTGGTGCCAAACTCTTTAACTCCACCTATTTTCATTGTAAATTTTAAGTCATTTATGTGTTTAATAAAAAAATAAATCATTTATGTAATTAATTAAATTTTTTTGAATTAATTTTATAAAAAAGCCGTCACCATACTCCGTCACTATTCTTAATTCCCGTCACTATTTCAACCACTAAATTTTGTCAAAATTTTAATATCGTCACAATTTTATAATCACAATTTTCTAACTTCATATTTCTGTATAAAGTTTTTGACTAGTTCCGTCGGAATTTTATTTCTATCACAAGTTGTTTCTAGAGGTGTGCATGGGCCGAGCCAGGCTAAGTTCGGGCTGAAACAAAATTTTAAGCCCGTTTTCTAGGCTCGGGCCCAGCCCAAAATATGAGCCTAAAAATTTATTCAAGCCCAACCCAAATAAAATTGTTAAGCCCAAGCCCGACCCGGCCCATAGTAAAATTTTTTTTAACTTATTTCATTAAATAAAAATTTTAAAATATAATAAATCATCAAATACATTTAAAACAAATATTAAAACAAGAAACAAATAAAAAATGATATTAAAAAAAATATTAAAACAATACACAAATTAAAAATATAATAAAAAGTGATTATATTAAAATTAAAAATAAAATATAAATATGATTAAAAATAAAAAGAATATATATTTAGTATATAATTCAGGCCGGGCCCGAGCCAACAAATTTTTACCCGAGCCCGGCTTATTTTCTAAACGGGCCTCATTTTTTTGCCCAAACTCATATTTCGAGCCTATATTTTTACCCGAACCCTCCCTTTTTCAGGCAGGTCTTCGGACCGGGCCGGGTAGCCCGGCCCATGCACACCTCTAGTTGTTTCCATGAAAGACACAGGTAATGCTACAGAGTTATAAATAGAACAGAAACTATAAAGAAAACTTCTGTAATTTTTATGGACATGCAAATATGAAAAATACTGACATTAATCCAAACTTCTTAATCCGTATCTCCCGCACATTCAAATAAAAATATGTTACATAATTAAATGGTAATTTTCTTAGTTACAAAAAAAAAAAAAAATTACAAAGTAACAAAATAAAATTGTAAAAGAATATAGCATGTTCATAAAATTAAATTTAATAAGCAAAGCTATGGATCAAAACTTCACAGAGCAGTTAAGAGAAAATAATTAATTGCACGTATGAAAAGAGAGATTAAGCTAAACATGTCATGTGTTTGAGCGTTAATAACATAAGTGGAGGAGCAACAAGCCTTGCATAATGTTAATTAGCCATGTCCGAAAAGTTCAACAATGATGCATAAGAAATAAGAAAAATCAGCAACAAAAAAGTACCCATGTTACAAGACAATGATGTTCCATAAAACATTACAGTAATCAAACTAAAAACAACTATATTTTAAGGTCCAAAGAGAAATTCAAAAGTAGTGAACATCTTAAATTTACATATTAAAAGCATGATCAAACACTCTAAGTAGCTTCATTCAAGTTGACACTCCTAATCTTATTTTACAATAAAAAAACTGATTAATGCAATCACATTCACCTTAGCATAACCATCCAAGGAAAACGAGCATGTAACGTAAACAATGTTTATTGCTACTACAGGCTAACCCACAACGATGACGATGATGCCTGTGTCATATTCTTGAATCAATTCCCCAAAAATCATATGACTTGGAATTGTTACAAGACCAATTATCTTAGCAGGCTGCATAAGACAACCATTGATTTTGAATGTCAATTAAGCAGAAACACAACTTCTGCATAGATTTATTTTGCTAGGGTAATGTTGCTTACCTAACAAACCATTGCAAGTAGTTTATTTGCCTCACCACATGCTGAAGTCATTTGGTCCATAACACCACACGGGGCTCCTACAATGTGATTCTCCACCTAATAAACAACTCAAAAGAATAAGGAAATCACATATATGCTTGAAACATGTCTGTTGAATGAAAGATGAAATTATTAATGTTTGAAACATGTCTGTTGAATGTAAGATAAAATTATCAAGCTCTCTTGGACTAGTGCTCAATCCTACAAAGCATGTAAATATGGCCTAAATAAGTTACCAGTCCAAAATAATTACAAACTTTATCTATCTAGAAAAGGTCTAACCCTTGGAAATCTGCTTTTTATGCAATATAACCATAACAAAGACGATCACATTTTGAGCGAAAGCTTAAAAGTTCAACAGGAAAGCATCAAAAGTTGAACTTATTTCACTAATTTCACAGGTGAATGTTCATTACATCACTCTAGAAAGCAATCCAGCCAACTACAGATTTTAGCCAATTGGACTTAATAGCAATCATAGCTCCGCTTCAAATAAAAGCATTTACCTCATAAACTAGCTTTTAAAATAAAATTCATTGGAGTGAGCAATGAAAATTTCCTAACAATGAAAAAAAAATGTGAGTCAGTGAAGCTACTTTTCCCAAGCAAATTAATTATCCTAACGAATTAAATTTAAAATAACTAAGCAAAATTAAAAGCATTAGATTAAACCTACAAGAACTAGAAGAAATCTAGAGAAATATTAGCAAGTTCATTGTGTCATAGAAAAGAAAGAAACTCAAAGTAGCAAGTGAAAATCGCTAAGGAATCAAGATTAAAATAGGAAAAAAAGAAGAAGAAGGCAAACTGACCTTAAAATCTGATATAATTCTCAAAAAGAGGAGGCAGCTTCTAAACGGGCTTAAACGTCTCCATGGCAGCTTTCGCTTTTTTCGCTTGCTCTTCCCCAGCCCAGAAGTCCAGGTAACACTTGGAGCAGAGATTCATATTCGCCGCCGTGCAGAAAATCCCACAACTGTTGGCGCAAAGCTTCGACTCTGATGGGAAAAGGAAAAAATATATATTTACAAGTGCTAGGGAGGGAGGCGCTGCTTGCTGGAATCTTTGGGACGCTTTAGTTTAGGGCAAATGATTGGAGTGGGGGAAAAGAGAGGTTTTATCTTCTTTTTTTTACTGTGTTTTAAGTTTTACTTTTTGAAAACGCATTTTATTTTATTTTAAGTTGATGAAATTCGAACAAAGGTTTTTATATATATATATATATATATATATATATATATATAATTATCTAATTTATAATTTTTTGGGGATATTGTCAATTTTTATTGGTTATTCATGATTTTTATTTATAATTTTTAAATAAATTTCTTTTATTTTATTTTGATGAATTTCAAAATTGTTTTATTTAAGTCTTTTTTATTTGAATAATATAAAAATAAAAATAATATACTAAAATGGTATGTCAGAGGGATTATATACCGAAATGGTACATTCATGCAAGTGGAGGGTGATGCATAGGCGGCACCCCCCTAAAGTTTTAATAGCCTTGACTAAAAAAAATTAAAAAAAAATAGAAATGCCTTGTAAATAGGCAGCACTAAAGAAATACGGGTCAAATACGACCCTTATACCACCAAAATTCGTCCCGCTAACATTGAGGTGACAGGACCACTGGTAATGCCCAACAGATAGGCGGCACACCCCTAGGTCATGCCTAACAGATAGGCGACATTGGGCTGGTGAAGCCAACTTCATAGGCGACACTGGACTACAAATAGCAGTCCCCTCCAATGGTGGTTGCGATGGGACGAGACCATGGTCCTATGAATTGTGTTTTGGGGACCTTATAATGGTCCCCAATGTCCCCATTTTGCCTTCAAAGTGGATGAAAGAAAAAAAGATTAGAAGAAGAGAAGAAGGATAGAACGGCAAGGGAAAGAAGAAAGAAAAAAAAGAGAAGCAGGATAGAGAGAGAAGGGGAAAAGAAAAAAAAGAGAAGCAGAATAAAGAAAGAAGGGGAAGAAAAAAATAGAAGAGAAAAAAAGAAAGGAGAAAGGGAAGAAGAAGAGGGTTGTGTTTGAGATTTGAGAAAAGAATTAGGGTTGTATTTAGGGTTTGGAAAAAAATTAAGAGGTTGTATTTGGGGTTAGAAGGATTTAGTGTTTAAAAAAATCATAAAATGTATTTTTTTATTTAGTAATTTTTTTGTAATAAATAAATGTTAATATTTTTGTTATTTTTTATTTATTTTCGAATTTATTTTTATTTTTGTAAGGTATTATTTAGTTTAAAAGAGCTATTAAGGTATGTGTTTATTATATGTTTATTTATTTTATATTATCATTCATAAGTTTTTTTATGTTTATTCAAGTAAAAAAACCTATTTATGTAGAATCTTTTATATTTTATTTTTATGTAATTTATTTGTCATGTGTGTTTTAGGTTTATTAAATTTATTATTTTTTTTAAAAAATAATAATAATAACAATATTCGTATTTAGTAGGTTTATTATGTTGAGATAGTTTATGTTATATTTCTGTTATATTTTTTGATTGGCATGTTATTTTTATTATTTTAATATAAATTTTTTTATTTTTTATGTAGGTAAAAGACATGACCATTGAAATGGAATTTATGAATGGGACCATTGAGTTGGAATTTATGAGATAAATTAGGAATAAGAGTTTGCGTGTTCTAAATTTTTTAGATTTTATAATTGGGAATAAGAGTTTACGTGCTCTAAATTTTATTTTATGTTTTTTATAAATATTATAATTGAAATTTTTTTTGAATCCTTCTATGGAAAAAAATTCTATTTTTTGACAATAATTAAGTTGGCATGTTATTATAATTAAGTTGGATTATTGTGTATCACAATACGTCGAATCTGGTTTCCGACTGAAGATGCGTTAATGTTTACATTGTCATTCACACTTTCGTCGTCAATATCATCCGGGACCTCGTCCACATTAAGATCTCTATCACTATCGACCTCGTGATCACAAGGATCACTACTATCGTATCTATCATCACCAACCACATCAATATCGGGTGTAACATTAAGATCGATGTCAATCCCGTGTACAGTCGATTGATTATCAACTTACAATATCGGAGTCACTATACACGGTTCTTGAGCTCTATATTCTTCGCCTAATGGAGTGAGATCTTCAGTTGGCTCTACACCAGCTAACTCAATAAATAACTGAATCGGTGCATTTTGGTCACTCCAATTCCCACAATAAAGAGTGACCATTGTCTCCACGTCCTCATCGTCTACAAGTTCCATTTTGGTCAATTTGATGGGATCTGTCGAAACTAGAAACTTGTAGAAAAGTTTCGAGATCCTTCTCCCACAACGTCTAACAATTTTTGCACTAATCATTTCCTTCATATCATCAAACAAGACATTTCTATTAAATCTCATTGCTATGTGTTGGCGACATTCAAATATACATCCAACTGTTGTTGTCAAGATTACTCCATCGAAATAAATGCATACGAAAAACTGATTATCCATATTCAATACTCAATCTGTTAAAAAAGAAATAAAAATTCTCAAAACAATTTTGAACAACAAAAAATTACTTACATAAAAAATTTAATGAATAAAAAGAGACCAAAATTATATCAATATGCAAAATTTTTCATTCATAAGCTCAAACTTTTTTAGTTCTCATTTTGTATATGAACAACATTTATCTTTATATTTAACCACTTAAATTCATTTCTACGTTTTCTTCCATCTTCGATTTTGTATCTTCCTCTGGGAAATTTTCTATATTAAATTTTGAATTCTCTTCAAATTCATCTTCTACAATCTAATTTGGAAATTTCTCAGGATCTTTTTTGTAACACCACTTACCCATATTCAATGCCGGAATAGGATATGAAACATTACCGGACTAACATCGTGTAACACCCCTTACCCGTATCCAAGGCCGGAACAGAGTACGAGGCATTACCAGACTTAACAACACACATAGACAAAAACTGGGCCATAAAATTTCATTTAATTTAAAACTTTTCGAACACATGCATAACAAACAAAGCTAACTATATCATTACATCAAAACATATGACGTAGCATGATTAATTAAACTTATAAACCATAATGGATAAGGACCACATCTCATAATCATATACAATAACTCAATGCAGACTGATACGTACGATCAAAATCATAATAAAAAATACATATTACAAACCAACTTCCTATACATGCCACTCACTTGATATTTCTAATATTTGAATTAATTCTCCCAAAAATGATAGTTTGATAGTGTGATTTTGCCTCCGATGATCTCCAACCCCGAGCCGACCTATCAATACTAAAGAAATGGAGAGGGTGGGTAAGCTTTACGCTTAGTAAGTTCATATGAAAATAATAAGCAATTACTACCATGCTTTTCAAGATAAAACACTATAATTGTACAATTACATATATTCAGGTTAAGCTATGTTATTGAGTTACAGTTACTAAATCATTCATATCTGAAGCTACAAAACTCCAAATTTAGTTTTGTTAATTTTATTTGAAACTAGATTCATATATCTTTCTCCCATAAAATTTCCAAAATTTTTGGTTTGGCCAATTAGTACAGTTTATTAGTTAAATTCTCCCCTGTTTCAGAGTATGACTACTCTGACCTCTGTGTACTACGAACCAAATTTCTCTCTGTACAGAATTCCAACGACCATGCCGTTTGTTTCCCTTAAAAATAGACTCAATAAGGAATCCATGCATGTAAGGTATGACTCTTAATAAGTTTTGTACAATTTATGATGAATTTCTAAAGTCAGAATAGGGGATCTCGAATTCATTCAGACCCTATTTCACAATAATTCAAATATCACACAATATAGAATTCTTTTGCTTCCCATTTTTCTTTCATGTGAAAATAGACTCATTAAGCTTTATTTTCATATATCATTTGCGTTTTTATTCAACTTCCACAATTTTTAGTGAATTTTCAAAATCACGCAACTGCTGCTGTCCAAGACAATTTTATTGCTAATTCACTCTTTCACACTTTCTTTGTATTAACCTCATTTTAACATACATATCACAAATCATTTTCACCACATTTCATACATCACAAGTATAGGCCCATGATTACAAGGTCACCATAAAATCATCCTCATGTATAACTTAATTGTTTATAACCTTACCACAACCCGATCACTTAATGAACACATTATTCACATAACCAAATTCCTGCACTTATTCATCACAAAACTCACAAAGCAGTACATAATAAGTCTCCCGTTGAACACTTCGGATCAATCCTCGATACTTGGTGGTTTCCGCAAATAGCTCCACCCATCATAAAGTTCGGCTCTCTTGTACACATGGTGAACACTTAGTATCACCCATGTGACCTAGCCAGTTTATCTCGTAGCTCTCTTGTCTACATGGTGTCCTTCACCTGGAACCACGCATGCGACCTAGCTACATATATCCCGTAGCTCTCTTGTCTTTCCTAGAATTTTACGTAGACCTCTCTGAGATAAATAGTCTTTTTTGTGCAATTCCAAATGTGAAGTAAGTCTTCGTATCTTATTGGTGAAACTAACTATTTGAAATTCAATGACCCTGCTTTTTTTTTTTTTCTTGAAAAATAACTGAGATGAATGAATTTTTTACCATAAAACCAAAAAATTTCCTCCTTTTTTTGAATGTGAATTTTACTGATATATGGTGTACACATAGTATCACCCATGTGACCTAGCTACATCATAATATCTCGTAGCTCTCTTGTACACATGATGTGCACTCAAGACCATACATGTGACCTAGCTACATACCATCCAGATCATCCAATCTTTCCAAGGTTCAACCGGGATTTCTCTCTCTTTTCTAACAATTTCACCAATCAAGTAATTACCAACAAACATATTTCCAATATGTTACAAATTTATTCATAGTCCTTTTTCAATTTTCAATTTACAGCAAATAGTCAATCTATAGGTAGCCACATTTCATATGATAACAAAATATAATAAAATAAAATAAAATAAATCGATAAATTATTTACGTACAAACTTATCAAAATCTCATCAGGTACAAACTGCAACAATTCATACAACCCAGTTAATAGTAATTTAACACTCAATTCTTGTAACAATAATTCCATTCAATTTCACATGACACAACTAGCATTACATTTTTTTTTTTATATCATACATACCATCCATCAACTTCTCTTAAACATATTAAATCATACAATTTATGCCATATCAATAGAGAATTACAATTCATGCATGGTATTGCATTATTATTAACACACGAACTTACCTCGATTGAAAACGGCAATTTACTATTTTAATCCATAACCTTGTATTTTCCCGATTTAAGCCCGAATCTCGATTTCCTTCATCTATAATATCACATTTAGCCTAATAATTAGTCACATTATTCATACGGGTCCAAAATCATATTTTTACAAATTTGCATTTTGACCCCTAAACTTTTGCATATTTGCACTTTTGCCCCAAGACTCGAAAATTTAATTTCAGCCCTTATTCCTATGTTTTATGACATGCTGAACATTTTTCTCTTCTACAACAACATCAAATTCTCACTCTAACATATAGTTATGAACAATAAGTATTTTTACCGATTATGCCGCTTTACTCGTTTTCACTTAAAACCGAGTAGCACAAGTTGTTTAACATAATTTAAAACCTCATATTCTATCATAAAACATCAAAATACACAAATTTCACCTATGGGTATTTTTCCAAATATGAACCCTAGCTTAAATTATTGCTAGAATAAGCTTAATCGAGCTAAGGGATTCCAAAAACGTAAAGAACATTAAAAGCGGGGCTTGGAATCACTTACTATTGAGCTTGGAAAGCTTGAAAACCCTAGCCATGGCCTCCCCCATGCTAATTTCGGCCTCCCTGAAGAAGATGAGCAAAATTGGCTTTTAATTTTGTATTTTAATTCATTTTACCCCTAAATGACCAAAATGCCCTTACTACTAAACTTTCAAAAATTCCTTCCATGTCCTAATTTTGTCCATGAACTTAAAATTGGTCAAATTTCTATTTAAGACCTCCTAATTAATATTTCAATGCAATTTCATACTAAAAACTTCTAGAATGCAAGTTTTGCAACTTATTCAATTTAGTCCCTAACTTTAAATTAAGCACTTTATGCATTGAATTTCTTCACGAAATTTTCACACAATCATGCAATCATATCATAGACCTCAAAATAATCATAAAATAATTATTTCTATCTCAAATTTGTGGTCCCGACATCACTATTTCGACTAGGCCCAAAATCAGGGTGTTACACATCGCAAGCAAACATACAAATCGAGTCATAAAATTCTGACCAAATTAAAACCATTTGTATTCAATGATAAAGTCCCTAATACGAGCCTACGAGGCCCAAACATGTTTTGGAAGTGATTCGGGACTAAACCAAGCACTTAAGAAAATTTTACAAAACTTAGAAAATTTTTGCCATAAACAGGGGTCACACGCCCGTGTGGTTTGGGACACGCCCGTGTAGGTAGGCCGTGTGGTAACACATGCCCGTGTCCCTAACCCGTGAAACTCTGTGTTTTACAAAGCATGAACAAATTGAGGTCACACGGCCAAGTCACATGCCCATGTGCTAGGCCGTGTGGTTAATTTAATTTTCATGAAATAGGTACAGACTTCATACAGTCGGGACACATGCCTGTGCTTGAGGCCGTGTCCCTTACACGGTTGAGACACACCCCCGTGTGCTCAATTCTGAGCATTCTGTTTCTCAAAATTAAGGTGCAGCGAACACACGGCTGGAACACATGCCTATGGGGCAGACCGTGTGTCACACACGGCCTAGACACACACCCGTGTATCTACCCGTGTGGGCAAAATAAAGGCTATTTACCAAGCCATTTGCAACCCTCATTTACACCTATATTTACACCAATTCAATGGCACAATCATGGAACACTTAAGCAACCAAAACATCTACAATCATGGCTAGAGTATATCATTTCATTGTCAACACTTAACAATCTTACAACATCATATTTCACCAAACTAAATCATCCCAATCTCACAACCACAAGTATCAACACCAATACCTTCTTCAAGCAACGTTTTGTTTGAGTCTTCTAACATATCAAAATACCAACTTAACCATTCAACAATAAAACCAAATAGCCACATTCAACCATTTACTAAGCATTGAAAAACCATATCACCAACAAGGCATTGGCACATACATGCATATATATAACATATATAAGCTTACAACCAATTCAACCAAACTGAGCCAAGTTACATGGCCAAATGCCACATCAAACCTTTGACAATTACAAGGCAATACATTTGGAAAAATTCATAATGACACATATAACAAAATGACTAAGTGTCTATACATGTCATATACTCAAAATGCTAAATTTCATCAATACCCAAAATGATAGTTTTGATAGTGTGAGGCGAATCTCCGATGATCCCCAATCCGAGCTAGCTTGGCGGCACTATAAAACATGGAAAATAAACGGAGTAAACTATATAGCTTAGTAAGCTCTTGTGTAAGAAATAAGCAAACCTTAACATACATTTAACATTTAAATAATTTAATACAACACAATGTAATTTACCATAATATCATAATCATAATTCATTCAATCACAAACTTACCTCGAATTCATCATTTCATGAATTTAATAGTCGTAAGTTTTAAGCACATACCTGAATCGTCTTGTAATAGTTTCATATTCAATTCTCATCTTTGGCATACCCAATGAACCACTCGAAATAACAATTTCGGATACTCGGGAAAAGTTGCACATAAAGTGCCACATATGTAGCCATTGCTACCTCTATCTCATAATACATAATTGCTCGCTCTCGAGCCATCAACGAGCCTGCTCACACAAGCTGTCAGTCAAGACGTGGCTATACGGTGCTGCTCACACAAGCTGTCAAGTAACCGGAACATATGCTAGTATACTCAGCCACCGGTAGAACTTACAGGACCAGTACCCGAATCACATAAAATAATACCCTAGTGACATGTCACTTGTATCCTAATCTATTCCTAAGGTTCGATTAGGATTTCTTGCTTACCAAGACATCGTCAAACGTGATCGTAGAATTAACCTCGTTCACAAAATCAATCATACAGTTCATGCAATATTAAAGCATTTAAATACAATTATATTAAAGCTTATTTAACATACGAACTTACCTTGGTTACTAAAACGGTTATTAGTTCGATTTAGTCCACAACCTTGTTCTTTCCTCGGTCTAAACTCGAATTTTGTTTTTCTTGATATATAATATCAAATTTAACTTATTTAATCCTCACATTATTCAATTCAGCCTAAAAACCCATTATGGCAAAAATTACATTTTTGCCCTAAAACCTTTGACATTTTACATTTTAGTCCCTAGGCTCGTAAAATGATTTTCATCCAATTTTTTCATTACCTAAGCCTAGCCGAACCTTTTTCATGCTTATGACAGCCCACATTTTCCATTTATTCACATTTTACCATACATTTTACAACCTTTTAAAATTAGGCCCCTTTTTGACATTTTCATCAAAAATCACTTTGTAAATGTTGTTTAACTAACAATAAACATGCATTTTGTACCATTAAACATCAAAATACAAGCTTATTCAACATGGGTAAAATTTTAGACTTTTATTTTCTTTCAAATTAGTCCTTAGAATAGCTAGATCAAGTTACAACATCCACAAAAATGTAAAAATCATTAAAAATAGGACAAAGACGGACTTACAATCGAGCTTGGAAGCTTGGCCAAAACCCTAGCTCTGGTTTCCTCTTCAAATTCGGCTAAGAGGGACTAAATTGAGAAGATGGACACTTTTATTTAGTTATTTTTGTCTTTATTTACTAGATTACCAAAATGCCCTTCACTTAAACTTTGAAATTTTATCTACTCCTTGTCTATTTTTGTCCATTAAAAAATATAATGGTCTAATTACCATTCAAGGACCTCTAATTAGAAATTCATTACTATTAAACACCTCTAGCTTCTAGAACACACATTTTGCACCTATTGCAATTTAGTCCTATTAGTCAAATTGGACACTCTATCGATAAAATTTCTTAATGAAAATTTCACACAATCATTCAATTATACTGTAGACCTTAAAATAATAACAAAATAAATATTTCTACTTCAAATTTGTGGTTCCAAAACTACGGTTCTGATTTGGCCCAAAAACGAGTTGTTACATTATTCCTCTTCAATCTTTATAACGAGTACTAAATTTAGAAATTCTCTTGCTAATTTCCTAACAACTAATTTATCCATCTATGGTATGTCAAACACATTTTGCTTCCTAATCAAATTTCGCGAGCCTATAATTTGTCTCATTATTTTCCTTGCTCTATAAGAGATTATAATCTTCATGAAGTATATAACTGGATTCCAATAAGTTTGCTATACCAATGTCTTCCAAAGTTGGTCTAAAATGATTTGATACTCCTGTTCTATTAATGTCCCTCTAAGGGTCAAGTTGTAACACCTTTCACCCGTATTCAATGCTGAAATAGGGTTACGGAGCATTACCAAACTTATAACACATATAACTATACTATTTTCATATATTCGATTAAATCATATAATCATATTCAATTCCAATCAATTTGTCTCTTATAATAGCCTACGAGGCCTTAAGCATGGTTTAGAATTCGTTTAGGACTAAACTAATAACATATGAAAATTTTGGAAACTTAGGAAAATTTCAAGCATACAGGGGTCACACGCCCGTGTGAACAAGCCGTGTGCCTCACACGACTAGTAGACACGCCCGTGTCTCAGGCCATGTGGAAACAAGACATACATTCTGACTTGGGTCACACGGCCGACCACACGCTCATGTGTCTAGCCCGTGTGTCCTTCGAAATGGCCACACACGCCCATGTGCCAGACCATGCCAAAACTGTAGGGTATACTGACTTATGCAACACGGCTAAGTCACACGCTCGTATGCTAGGCCGTGTGCCAAATAGGGGGTATACTGACTTGTACCATACGGCCAATCACACGCTCTTGTGTGAGACCGTGTGGAGCATACTGACTTTATTTTTAATTCAACACTAGGGGCCACACGACCGTGTAACATGACTGTGTGTTGCACACGGTCAAGACACATGCCCGTGTCTCTGCCCGTGTGGACAAAAATAGACTATTTGCAAAGTCATTTTGCCACCTTATTTTCACTTGCATACCTAAGCATAAAATTTTAACATTTTATAACCCAATAAGCAACCATTCCCTAACATTTCATAACATATGATACCAATTCAACATAGTATTCAAATACCTAATTAACATACATTTTCCATTCATAAACCTATCATATAACAAGACATCATTTGCAAAATTACATTCCATATAATACTTACCAAAACATACCAAAACATAATATCAAGTTTTTCCAAATCACATGGCTTAGACTTATCATAACACGAACCAAAATCACCATCTCAAGTGACCATAACTATCATCTTTATAACTAGCCTATACAGGCCATATTTACATATATTCATAAGTTCAAAAGTACCAATTGGCAACTGGATAGTGTAATGCGTAACTCTGACTTGTCCGAAACGAGCGAGCTATCGAACCTCTATAAAACATGGAAAAAGAAATAGAGTAAGCTTTATAGCTTAGTAAGCCCGTATAATTTAGAATTAAACTTACCATTTATACAATTAAGGCAATAAATAAGATATACTCAATTCAATTTCCAAATGCCTAAACACAAACCATCCATTATTTCAATTCAATACCCAATACATTGCATTATACCAAATTCATATATCATGTACAACATTAGTAACATTTCATTCTCAATCATATAAATAATAATCCATTTGCAAACAGTAGCTCATCCATATAAAAAGTATTTAATCCATATAAACAGTTTTTATGCCCGTTGAACCTATTAGAATTTAATCCATATAAACAGTTTTTATGCCCGTTGAACCTATTAGAATATCAAGGGATACTCAGGTGATAGACAGTAAGCTCTATTGAGCTGAAACGGTAAGCTCTAACGAGCTGAAAATAGTAAGCTCTTATGAGCTGAAACAGTAAGCTCTTATGAGTTGATACATCGATAAGCTCATTCAAGCTGCGGTGAGTCCGCAACACATGCAGGATCTCAACCAAAACGGTAACCCTAGTGACATTTCACTCGTATCCTACAAATTCATACAGTTCAAACAGGGCTCGGTAACTATTAGTTTATATCAATAAGGCATTCATGTTTTAAGTATATCAGTTAATCAATTATATACATACATTTCAAATAATTACTAATATTTTAAAGTTCGATTCTAATTATACAACTTACCTCGTATAGCTCGGATAGCAAATATCGACTATTCGTCCACTTTTCTTTTTCCCCGATCTAATTCTGATCTTGGCTTATCTTGATCTTTATACTATCAAATTCAGTACATTCAGTATTCAATCTATTCAATTTAGCCCTTAATTCATATTTTGGAAAATTTACACATTTGCCCCTAAACTTTCACTCACTTTACAATTTAGTCCTTATCACATAAAATTGCAAATTCATGTAATTTAGTACAACCCAAGCTTAGCCAAATTTTAATAGAGTCCCTAGCTGCCCATATCTTTTATTTATTCACACTTTTACCCACATAATTTTACATTTTCACAAATTAATCCCTTTTTGACATTTTCGTCAAAAATCACTTTACAAAACTAGTTTAACTATTAACAATTATTCAAAATTTACAATCAACCATCAAATTACTCAAAAATTCAACATGGAAACATGTTAAATGTTTAACAATTTTAAAATCTAAGGTATGGGCTAGCTAGAATACGAAGCAATGATTTTAAAAACGTAAAAATCATTAAAAACTGAGCTAAAATGAACTTACAATTAAGCTCCAAAGTGACCGAATATTCAAATCCCTAACAATGGCTTTCTTCTTCTCCAATTTTGGTTGAAAGAAAGAAATATGGACACATTTTATGATTTTTTTATTTATTATAACTTATTTTATAATTTACTAAATTACCCTTTATTTAAAACATTAAAATTCACATGTTTTATGTCCATAAATGTCCACTCACCAACATAATGGTCTAAATACAACATAAGGACCTTAGCTTTTAGGTTCTATAGCTATTTAATACCTTTAGCTAATAGAACATGCATTTTACACTTTACGCGATTTAGTCCTTTTTACCGAATTAAGCATTCAAATAGTAAAATTTCTTTATGAAATTTTCACACATACATACTATCATGAAGTAAAATTTAATAAATAATAAAATAAATATTTTAACCTTTAATATGTGGTCCTAAAACTACTGTTCCGATTTGACTCAAAAACGGGTTGTTACAACTCTCCCCTATTAGGAATTTTTGTCCTCGAAAATCTTTCCAGTGAATAGGTTAGGGTACTATTTTCTCATAACTTTCTCGGGTTCCCATGTAGCTTCCTCAATCTCATGTTTATGCCAAAGAACCTTCACTAGTGCTATACATTTATTTCTTAATTCTTTGATTTCACGAGCTAAAATCCTGATCGGTTCTTCATTATACGTCAAATCAGCCTGTATCTCAACATCTACCAGAGAAATTACATGTGACGGATCAGATCTGTATCGACGTAGCATAGAAACGTGAAAGACGTTATGAATCTTTTCAAGTTCTGATGGTAAAACTAGTCGATATGCCACTGGCCTTATTCGTTCAATAATCTCATACGGCCCGATTAAACGCGGACTCAACTTCTATTTACTGCCGAATCAAAGAACTTTTTTCCACGTTGACACCTTTAGAAACACTCGGTCCCTGACTTGAAACTCAATTTCTTTACGTTTTAAATCCACGTATGATTTCTATCAATCAGAAGCTGATTTTAAACTGTCGCGAATCGTTTTCACTTTTTCTTCAGTTTCTCTAATCAATTCAACCTCGTGAATCTTTTTCTCACTTAGTTCAATCCAGTATAGAAGAGTTCAACATTTATGACCATATAAAGCTTTGTACGGTAACATCTTTATACTTGTTTGAAAACTGTTGTTATACGCAAATTCAATTAACGGTAAGTATTTTTCCCAACTGCTCTCAAACTCTAGAATACAACATCTTAACATGTCTTCGAGAATCTGTATAACTCTCTCTGTCTGACCTTTAGTTTGAGGATGAAAAGCAGTACTGAAATTTAATTTCGTACCTAGAGCTTCTTGTAATTTGTTCCAGAATTGCGACGTAAATCTCGGATCTGTATTAGAAATAACAGATAGTGGCACCCCGTGCAATCGAACAATCTTAGAAATGTATAATTCAGCTAATTTTTCAAGTAAGTAATCTGTACGTATCGGTATGAAATGAGCAGACTTCGTTAATCGATCAACGACAACCCAGATAGTATTTTTCTTTTTCGGAGTTAGGGGTAATCCCGACACAAAATCCATTGTAACTCTATCCCATTTCCACTCAGGAATCATCACAGGCTGCATTAAACCCGTTGGTACTTGATGTTCAACTTTGACTTGTTGACAAATTAAACATTTAGAAACAAATTCTGAAATATCTCGTTTCATGCCTTGCCACCAATATAACTGTTTCAAATCGTTATACATTTTAGTACTCCTCGGATGAACAGATAAGCAACTACTATGCGTTTCGTGCAAAATCTTCTGAATGAGTTCTAAATTTCTCGGTATGCAAATTCTATTCCGGAACCTTAAACAATTATCAATTCCAATATGAAACTCTGAATCAAGGATATTCTCACATTGAATTCATTTAACTTGCAATTTACGATCAACTTTTTGAGCTTCATAGATTTGTTGAAGAAATACCGGTTTAGCCTATAATTAAGCTAAAATAGACCCATCATTATAAACCATCAACTGAGTATTCATTGCTCGTAATGCAAATAAAGATTTTTAGCTCAGGGCATCAGTAACAACATTAGCTTTTCCCGAGTGATAATTAATCACAAGTTCATAATCTTTCAATAACTCGAGCCATCTACGTTGTCGCAGATTCAAATCTTTTTGTGACATCAGAGATTTTAAGCTTTTGTGATCCGTATTGTAACATCCTGATTTTCAGATTTATTCGCGGTTCTCGATATTTTGGTAAAGTTTTTAAAATTTGGTATTTGGTGGTGAAATTCATAATTGGAATATGTAAATGGGCTTGTGGAAGGCCCATGTGTTGGCCAAAACCCGATAGAATTTTTGAATTTTGGACTTGAGAAGTTAGGGGCTTTGGGATAGGTGGTCTTATTAAAATTTGTGGGTAAAATGTATCACAAAGAGCCTCTAGTAAAGTGGCTAAGTGACGCCACTAGGGAGCTATAAGGGTGGCGTGTAAGTGGTTTGGGAAGACATGGGATCGATTCCTTGTGGTGGCAAATATGATGCTAATTTTTATGCTTTGTGCACGCTAGAGTTTAAAGCTGAGTGGAACTCTACTGAGGGGAGTTTGAATCAGTCAAGGGCATGGATTAAGGAGGGATAAGGGGAGAGATTTTAGGGATTTGGAGAGAAGCTAAGAGTTGGCCGAATAGTTGGAATTAGAGAGGGAGTTTCAGCAGAGGAGTATTAGGTTAGTATTTCGGCACTTAGGGGTTTAGTTGTGCCGTTTTCTTCTGTTTAAAACACCATAGGATTATTCTTTTCTTCCCTTTTCCTCTCTAGCCGAAATTACCATCCTTTCCATCCATCTTTCTTTCCTTTTCTTTTCCAAAATCAATATACTATTCCTTTTCTCTTCATCACTTTTGCCGAAAACCATAAAAGCCGAAACCTGTGAAGCTTAAAAGGTGTCGATTTCTTGTTGACCAGCAACCTTCTTCTTTTTCCTTCACTTTTTGGTGGCCAATTTCTTCATCTGCTAAAGCTTTAATCGGTGCAAAGAGGAAGATTGTGGTAAGTATTCATACTCCAATCGATTCAGTAATAACTGTTGACAAGAGCCGAAAACCCTATAGTTTAGGGAGGTGGCCGAATATGGGCATAGGCCTTATGGGTTCTTCTTTTAATATTTTTATGGTTTATATAGTGGAGGAGCAGCAAGGCGTAATGTCGACTTGGATTAGCTTGGATCATCGGAGTGACTAGATCTAGTCATCAACTTCGGCAAAGGTATAGATTCTAAGACCATTATGGATGGTGGCCGAATAAGAAAGTGTTGATAGTAGATGGTTTTCATTTTGGTTTAATTATTGTGGGCTGATACATAAGTGGTTGATTATAGGAGAAATCGTGTAGGAGATCTCGTCAAGGAATATCGCAAATCAGGTGTGTAACGAACCCTCTTTCGTAGCTTAACTCAATAAATGCCGAAAAGCCAAAATGCCAAAATTCTGGCATTTCGAGGACTTGTGAGCAAGCAAATGCTCATCAGTTAATTAGATCCTCTAAGATGATGATCGTGAACGTTGGAAAAGGTAAGAGCATGATGTTTGGCATTCACGGTGAGTTGGGCCTCGAGGGGTTAAATCGGGGCCAATGGGCTTTCGGGCCCATTTGGGTAAATTTGGTAGAAAATGGAATCCTGTTAAATTGCATGTTAAGACAGTTAATAATGTGGTGGAATACTGGCTAAATGGGCTTAAAGGGCTAAATCGACACTCATAGGGCCCATTAGGGGTTTAGGGCCCAAAAGCCTGAATTTGCTAAGGTGGATTAAAAATTGTTGTTTAAGTATTCGAAACTACTGTTAATAGTTAATGTACATGGAAAACTCACGATAGTAGGTAAAATTACGAAATTACCCATATGTTATGAAAATTGACTATTTTGCCCCTAGGTAAAAATGACCATTATACCCCTAGGGTTTAATTATAAATTTGATACATAGGATATGATATGCATGATTGATATGATATGCACATGATATATATGATATGTACATGATATGTATGATATGCACATGATATGTATGAAATACACATGATATATTTATAAATGCATTGGGTTGGGTTTTTATATGGATGGAGGAAGTGAAGAAGGGCTTTGCCCCAGTTTACCGAAAAGGGTTTTTGCCCCAGTTATTAAAAGAGGCTAGGCCTCCAGTTATATGATAAAGCAGCTATGCTGCCAGTGGAGAGTTTGGTTGGGTGGGTTGAGTTAGTCCCCACATGGAGAGCTTGGTTGGTACGGGTGGAGAGTAGCGGATGGTGGGTTGAGTAGTCTCCCCAAATGGGTTTGCATTCTTGCATGAATATTACATGTGATGTTGAAATGGGCCTATGGGCCATACCGTTTATAGAAAAGGCTTCGGCCCAGTGATATGAATAATGAAAAGGCTTCGGCCCAGTATATGAACAATTAAAGGCTTCGGCCCAGTATATGTGGTAATTGAATTCGGGCTTAGGCCCAGTAGGCTGATATTGACTTGGGCTCTGAAGGGGGCTTGTTGCACACTGAGTTTTCTAAACTCACCCCCTTTCTTTCTTATCTTTGTAGGTGAGCCTTGATATGGAGACTTGGAGCCAGAGGGG
Organism: Gossypium anomalum; assembly: GCA_025698475.1. Lineage (NCBI taxonomy): Eukaryota > Viridiplantae > Streptophyta > Magnoliopsida > Malvales > Malvaceae > Gossypium > Gossypium anomalum. Next base: position 44,698,535 of record CM046968.1, on the reverse strand, counting down.
ATTTGGGGTGGCCATGATGATCACGTTTGGACTTACCAATAAATAAACGATTTTTCTTTCAGTTTATCTTCACTTTTAATACTATTTATATTTGGGTTGTAATAAGGCCATTTTAACTATTTATTTGGGATTATATTTAAATAACTCTATATTTTCTGATAATAATTAAAATGGGCTAGACTTAGGACGCGTTTTCAAAGTGATACCTGTTTTTAAAATAACACAACGACACACATAATTGGTATAACAAAGATAACCACTTAAAGGAAATTTCAACTCGTTTACCAAAGTGTGGTAATGGTTGTGGGCATGTCTAGGATTGGATCCAATCAAGAGCTTGGTACTTAAGCAGCCTTCATGGCTCACCTCCTCTATTTGGATACCTACCGGAGCCCGGCCTCCATTCACTGCAGTTAGCCCATCAATAGTCGGTTTTAGATAATAAAACGAAACATGGATTTTTAAACTGCGTGTGACACGTCAGATTCGGCCATAACGTCCAGGCCGGGTTTGGGGTGTTACCCGTATAAATGTGGCATTTCTCATCATATAAATAATGTCGCCAAATTTTAAATGCGAACACAATTGCAGTCAACTCTAAGTCATACGTCGGATAGTTCTTTTCATGCAGTTTCAATTGTCGAGAAGTATAAGCTATAACTTTTCCTTCTTGCATCAGAACACATCCCAGACCATTTAATAACGCGTCGCTATAAACAAAAAATTCTTTCCTCAATTCCGGTTGAACCAAAACTGGTGCTTCAGTTAACAATACTTTCAACTGTTTGAAACTATGCTGACATTTTTCTGACCATTCAAATTTCAAATCTTTTTGGAGTAGTCATGTCATCAATGTCGCAATCATCAAGAATCCTTTCACAAGTCTTCGATAATAGCTCGTTAAACCTAGAAAACTACGGACTTCAGCCACATTTCTTGAAAGTTTCTAGTCAATAATAGCAGAAATCTTACTTGAGTCAACTCTAATGCCATTAGCTGAAACAATATACCCCAAAAATCCAACCTCATAGAGCCAAAACTCACAGTTACTGAACTTTGCAAATAATTGCTTATCATGTAGAGTTTGTAATACAACTCTCAACTGCTCAGTATATTCAGATTCATCTCGCGAATAGATCAGAATGTCGTCAATGAATAGAACAACAAATCTATCTAAATATGGTCTGAATATCTGGTTTATTAAGTCCATAAAAACTATAGGAGCATTAGTTAATCTGAAAAACATAACCAGGAATTCATAATGTCCATACCTTGTTCTGAACGCAATTTTTGGTACATCTGATTCTTTAACTCGCAATCGGTAATAGCCTGATCTCAAATCAATCTTTGAAAATACTGTAGCCCCTTTCAACTAATCAAATAAATCGTCAATTCACAGTAGAGGGTATTTGTTCTTTATAGTCACTTTATTCAGCTGTTTGTAGTTGATACACATTCTCATCGTGCCATCTTTCTTTTTTACAAATAGTAACAGTGCACCCTAGGGAGAATAACTTGGTCGTGCAAAACCTCTGTCTATCAATTCTTGCAACTAAGCTTTCAACTCTTTTAATTCTGTTGGAGCCATTCTGTACAGAGCTATCGATATCAGTATTGTTCCCGGTACTAATTCAATACCAAATTCAACCTCTCTGATTAGTGGCAAACCCGATAATTCTTCTGGAAATACATCCAAAAACTCACAAACAACAGGTACAGATTCAATCTTTGATTCAGACACCTTAGTATCCAATACATATGCAAAATATGCATCATAGCCCTTTTTCATATATTTCTGAGCTAACATTGACGATATCACAGTAGGTATTTCACTCGAATCATTAGACTCAATCCGAAGAATTTTACCTTTTTGACATTTCAATTCGATGATCTTTCGTCTACAATTTACTATGGCGTTATGCATAGTCAGCCAATTCATACCCAAAATTACATCAAACTCATCGAATGGTAGAAGCATCAAATCAAACCGAAAATAGTAACCCCGAGTCATCAAAGGACAATTTGTACAAATTTTATCAAATAAAACAGACTTGCCTAAGGGGTTCGATACTTTAATTACAAACTCTGTAGACTCGACATGTAAACTCTTTTTAAATGCTAAATTTATAGAGATATATGAATGGGTTGATCTAGGATCTATCAAAGCAACTATATTAGTATCAAAAAGAGAAAAAGTACAAGTAATAACGTCTGGTGGTGATGCCTCCTCCCGTGCACGGATAGCATAAGCTCAGGCAAGTGCTCGTGCCTCAGATCTCACAGCAGAATCTCTCGTAGCACCTCGAATACCATTCGTATTTCCAATGTTTCAGGGTGGTCTCCCTCTAGTAGCCGTATTACTTACTTTCTCGGTTGATCTCTTTCAGCTACAAACTTTTTTGGACAATCCCGGAGAAAATGATCAAGTGATCCACATTTAAAACAAGCTCCGCTCACTAATCTACATTCACCATAATGTCGCTTATTGCAGTACTTACATTCAGGTCCAACATTTCTAACACTACCCACGCTGGCAATAGATGTCGTCTGAGGTTTAGAGCTAAAAAATCTCACATCTCTATCTTTGATCAAAATCCCCGTGGAAGCAGTAGAATAATGATGATATTCTTTAGATTTCTTTGATGTTAACTAATGTAATTTGCCCACAAATTTCTTTCTGAAGTCTCTAGCCTCAAAATCGGCTTTTCTTTTCTCTTTGCAAAGCTCTTCGGCTTTAAAAGCTCTGCCAGATAGAACGACAAACTCTTTACGCTTAAGAATCCCAACTAGTAGTCTGATTTCTTCATTTAATCCATCCTAGAACCTTTTACACGTTATAGCTTCAAAAGAAACACATTCACGAGCATATTTTCTGAGTTGTACAAACTCTCTTTCATATTCTGTTACCGACATATGACTCTGTTTCAATTCAAGAAATTCTTTTCTTTTCTGATCAATGAACCTTAGGTTGATGTATTTCTTTCTGAATTCAACTTGAAAGAACTCCCAAGTAACTCTTTCTCGTGGAACTACGGATATCAATGTATTCCACCACTGATATGCAGTGTCCTTAAACAGTGATACAACACATTTTAAACATTCTTCAGATGTGCATAACAGTTCATTAAATACCCGAATCGTGTTTTCAAGTTAAAACTCGACTATTTCAGGGTCATCGTTAATAGTGGCTCTAAATTCCTCAGCCCCTTATTTCTGTATCTTATCAACAAGTGGCTTATTTAATCACAAAGGATCCATACCTTGAGGAATTACAGGGATCGATTGGGGAATAGGTGGGGGCAGAGGTTGCTTTGAATGGCGTGTTAAATGCGATATGTAATCGTGTGAACCACTCATTCATTATTTGAAAGAAGGCTTCTTTAGCCTCACCCCCGTGACTACTAGACACGGGTCTAGATTCAAAAGGCGCTGTCCCTTGAGCGGGTGCTGACGCGTTACTCTCTACATTATCTGCTACAGCTCGTTCGGGATCCATTACTATATAAAAAAAATTTGAAAATGTCTGGAGTCATCATACTATCACAGTTTAAATATGGCATGTATAGCTAGACTCACATATGCTACGTTAGTCCTAGAATTGACTATATCATAGCTCTGATACCAATAAATGTAACACCTCTCACCCTATTCAATGTCGAAATTGGGTTACAGAGCATTACCGGACTTATAACACATATAACTATACTATTTTCATACATTCGATTAAATCATACAATCAAATTCAATTCCAATCAATTTGTCTCTTATAATAGCCTACAAGGCCTTAAGCATGCTTTAGAATTCGTTCGGGACTAAACCGATAACATATGAAAATTTTGGAAACTTAGGAAAATTTCAAACATACAGGGGTCACACGCCCGTGTGAAAAGGCACACGGCTTGTAGACACACCCGTGTCTCAGGCCATGTGGAAACAAAGCATACATTCTGATTTGGGTCACACGGCCGACCACCGCCCGTGTGCCTCTCGAAATGGCCACACATGCCTGTATGTCAGACTGTGCCAAAACTATAGGGTATACTGGCTTATGCAACACAGCCAAGTCAGATGCTTGTGTGCTAGGCCGTGTGCCAAATAGGGGGTATACTGACTTGTACCACACGACCAATCACACACCCGTGTATGAGACCGTGTGGAGCATACTGACTTCATTTTTAATTCAACACCAGGGGACATACGGCCATGTAACATGACCGTTTATCATACACGGTCGAGACACATGCCCATGTCTCTGTCCATGTGGACAAAAATAGGCTATTTGCAAAGCCATTTTGCCACCCTATTTTCACCTGCATACCCAAGCATAAAATTTTAACATTTTATAACCCAATAAGCAACCATTCCCTAACATTTCATACACACATGATACCAATTCAACATGGTATTCAAATATCTAATTAACATACATTTTCCATTCATAAACCTATCATATAACAAGACATCATTTGCAAAATTACATTCCATATAATACTTACCAAAACATACCAAAACACAATATCAAGTTTAGCCAAATCACATGGCTTAGACTTATCACAACACGAACCAAAATCACCATCTCAAGTGATCATAACTATCATCTTTATAGCTAGCCTATACATGCCATATTTACGTATATTCATAAGTTCAAAAGTACCAATTGACAACTGGATAGTGTAATGCATAACTTTGACTTGTCCGAAATGAGCGACCTATCGAACCTCTATAAAACATGGAAAAAGAAATAGAGTAAGCTTTATAGCTTAGTAAGCCTGTATAATTTGAATTAAACTTACCATTTATACAATTAAGGCAATAAATAAGGTATACTCAATTCAATTTCCAAATGCCTAAACACAAACATTCATCAACAAGTTAGCCATATAAGTACATGTAACCATCCATTATTTCAATTCAATACTCAATACATTGCATTATACCAAATTCATATATCATGTACAACATTAGTAACATTTCATTCTCAATCATGTAAACAATAATCCATTTGCAAACAGTAGCTCATCCATATAAACAGTATTTAATCCATATAAACAGTATTTATGCTCGTTGAACCTATTAGAATATTGAGGGATACTCAGGTGATATACATTACGTATAAATCAGTAATCCATCAATTCATTATCATTTTTTGCTCTTTCGAGCTACGAAAAGTAAGCTCCTACTGAGCTGATGGACAGTAAGCTCTATTGAGCTGAAACGGTAAGCTCTGACGAGCTGAAAACATTAAGCTCTTATGAGCTGAAACCGTAAGCTCCAACAAGCTGAAAACAGTAAGCTCTTACGAGCTAATATATTGGTAAGCTCATTTGAGCTACAGTGAGTCCGCAACACATGCAGGATCTCAACCAAAACGGCAACCCTAGTGACATGCCACTCGTATCCTACGAATTCATACGGTTCAAACGGGGCTCGGTAACTATCAATCTATATCAATAAGGCATTCATATTCCAAGTATATCAATTAATCAATTATATACATACATTTAAAATAATTACTAATATTTAAAAGTTCAATTCTACTTATACGAACTTACCTCGTATAGCTCAGATAGCAAATAGAGGCTATTCGTCCACTTTTCTTTTTCCCCGATCTAATTTCAATATTAGCTTATCTTGATCTATATATTATCAAATTCAGTACATTCAGTATTCAATCTATTCAATTTAGCCCATAATTCATAATTTAGAAAATTTACACATTTGCCCCTAAACTTTCACTTTTTTTACAATTTAGTCCTTATCACATAAAATTGCAAATTCATGCAATTTAGTACAACCCAAGCTTAGCAAAAATTTAATAGAGTCCCTAGAAGCCCATATCTTTTATTTATTCACACTTTTACCCACATAATTTCACATTTTCACAAATTAATCCCTTTTTGACATTTTTGTCAAAAATCACTTTACAAAACTAGTTTAACTATTAACAATTATTCAAAATTTATCATCAACCATCAAATTACTCAAACATTCAACAATAGAAACATGTTAAATCTTTAAGAATTTAAAAATCTAAAGTACGGGCTAGCTAGAATACGAAGCAATGATCTCAAAAACGTAAAAATCATTAAAAGCCGAGCTAAAATGAACTTACAATTATGCTCCAAAGTGACCGAATATTCAAATCCCTAACAATGGCTTTCTTCTTCTCCAATTTCGGTTGAAAGAAAGAAAGATGGACACATTTTATGATTTTGTTTTTATTTATTATAACTTATTTCATAATTTACTAAATTACCCTTGGTTCAAAACATTAAAATTCACATGCTTTGTGTCCATAAATGTCACTCACCAACATAATGGTATAATTACAACATAAGGACCTTAAATTTTAGGTTCTATGGCTATTTAATACCTTTAGCTAATAGAACATGCATTTTACACTTTACGCGATTTAGTCCTTTTTACTGAATTAAGCATTCAAACAGTAAAATTTCTTTACGAAACTTTCACACATACATACTATCATGAAGTAAAATATAATAAATTAATAAAATAAATATTTTGACCTCTAATTTGTGGTCCCAAAACCACTGTTTCGATTTGACTAAAAAACGGGTTGTTACACAAGTATTGCACTTTATTCTTTCTAATTAGTTCATGACCCTTCCATAACACTTCTTGCATCTTTTGATTTACAGTAATAAGGTGTTGAACGATGTCTTCTTTTGGTTTCATTCTGTAATATTGCAATTCTTTCATCATCTTATCAACTTTCTCCCTTTGTGCTGAAGTTATTATCTCATCAGACAATATCATATTTATTGTCATTTCTACCAATATCTATGGCAGAAAATATTTTTATTTCGATTTTCAATATTTATCTATTTTTTTTGGTGTTATCACTAATTAGCAATTACTTTATAATAGTTACTAACAAAATAACTTTCAAATATATTAAAAATATTAAAACATAATATTCATAACCTAACAAATCACAATAAACCCTAAACAAATAATTAACCTAAACACAAAACTTACTAACAAAAAAACTTTAAAATAACTTAAAAATTAATAACCTAAGAAATCACAATAAACAAAATAACTTTAAAAAACATAAAAATAAAAATAAACAAACTATAAATACTAACAAAATAATTTATTCTCATCATAATCCATTTTATTTAAAAATAAAAATAAAAATACATTTTCTTTCTTTCTTCTCCTTTCTTTCTTTCTTTCTTCTCTCTTTCTTCTTCCTTATCTTCTACTATTTTTTTTAACTAACCTTTCTTCTTGAACCAGACAATTAAATAGGAGTACAAATTTAATACACTAGTGCCGCCTACCAGATAGGGGTCACCAATGCCGCCTACCAGATAGGGGTCACTGGTGCCACCTATCAGATAGGCATCACAGCCTTGCACTATATCTGTATATATATATACGGGTTCATACCAGCCCGACACAAATGTGGTGCCGCCTATCAAGTAGGCACCACTATTAAAATAATATATATATTTTAGTCAAGACTGTTAGAATTTTAAAGTGGTGCCACTTATACACCACCCTCTGGGAATCTGTCTACATATCTGCATCTGATACTGATTCTGTATTGGGCTTAGGCCCACCTGATTTTGTTATTGGGCTAAGGCCCACCTGACACTATTTACTGATATGGGCTAGGCCCAATTGGTTTCGTTATGGGCTGAGACCCAAGAGATTTGTATTGAGCTTTGGCCACCTATACTCTGAACTAAATTATACTGTTACTGTTAAAGGGCAAGGGGATTACACACTGAGTTTTCGTAAACTCACGCCGTTTATTAACTGTGCAGGTAATCCCCAGCGTTAAGCAATTTAGAGCCTCGAGAGACTCGGAGGTGGCCACATGACCGCTGGTACTCTGCCGTAGACTTTTTATTTAAATTATTTATATTTTGAGGTTTTAATTCTGTAATAAGGCCATAGTGGGTTTAAGTTTTAAGCGGGCTTTTGATTTCTTATATTAAACTGCTAGTCTAGGAAAACTTGGGTTTTCAAAATATTCATGGTTTTCAAAATACTTTCGCGATTTAAGTTGAATTAATATTCCAAAGACAAATATTATGGAAAACGTTTGTGACAAGATGATTTGCTAACCCCGTGCAAAAGGTTTTAATTTTAGAAATAAACTTTTAATGGCAACTTGATTCTTGAACGACACTTTGATGTAACACGCCAAATTCGGCCATAACGTCTAGGTCGAGTTTGGGGTGTTACATTAGTCTAACGTATTCTGGAGGAACAAAACTTACAGCTAAGTTAGGTACGACGAGTCAAAGAATAATGGTAAGAGTGTATAAGCCTTAGGCGTATAATTATATAGAAAAATGATGGGTAAAGAAGTGTTCACCCACAAAAGCCCATCTTGGCGTATAAAATAGGCGAACCAAGAATGTTCTGTTTATACAACCATCTGTAATGGGAACGATTAAGGAACTATAGGGAGGAATGTTTAACAGAGTAGTATGTAATAGGTCGTTTTTGATAAAATTGGAACAGTGGTTTTGGGACCACAAATCCGATTCTGGAAGGAAAATTTAATTTAATTTAATTTTATGGTCTATTATGATGGAAATATTATATGAAAATTTCGTAAAGAAATTTTACCTGTTACATGTCTAATTTGATAAAGGACCAAATTGTACAAAGTGCAAAAGTTGAGTTCTAATAGCTAAAGGGATTAAATAGCTATAGAACTTTAAAGTGGAGGTCCTTATATGGTAAATAGACCATTTAAAAATGCTTAATGGTTAAGGATGTTGATTCATCCATGGAAAATAAAATAAAGAAAAGGATGAAATTGGAAAGTGAAATTTTAAAAGATGATAAATGATAAAAAAAATAAATAAAATCATCATTTTATCATCATCTTTCCAAAATAAAATGTGGAAACCCTAGCTAAGAGAAAGTGAGCTCAAGCAAGCTATTTTGGCATAATTGGGTAAGTATTCAAGTCCCGTTTTTGGTAATTTTCATGTTTCCGAGATCGTAATAGCCTAATTTAGCTATCTCGAGGACTAATTTGTAAAGTTATCAAAGTACTAGGGTTTTGCCATGGATTAGTATGCTGAAATTTTGAAATTTATGGTAGAAAATGAAAGGTTGTTGATAGATAAACAACTTTTGTAAAGTGAATTTTGATGAAATTATAATTTTAGGACTAAATTATAAAGTTGTAAAACTCATGGAAAATTCTGAATTTTTATGAAATATATGGGCTATAAATGTTACATGTAAAATTCGGCTAGGCTTGGAATAAGGATTAAATTGCATGAATTTCATTTTCTGAGCCTAGGGATGAAATCGTCATTAATTAAAAATTTAGGGGCAAAACAGTAATTTTACCTAAGATGTGAATTGGACTAAATTGAGTATGAATTGTATTAAATTGATGTTAAATTTACTTGTATAGATCCGGATAGACCAAATTCGGAGTTAGAACGAGGAAAAGAAAAAGTGTCGGATTAGTAGATTTTACGTACACGAACATTTATTGAGGTAAGTTCGTGTAACTAAATTTGTACATTTATATGCTTGAATTGAATGTTGTGTATGAGAATTAGCTTGAATTGAATGTTGTGTATGAGAATTATGTAGTTGTCATGCATATAAAATTGAAAACATATCCGAAAATGCCCGATAAATGATAAGTGCCGTTTGAATAAATGAAACCCGTATTGGTTTTAGTCCTGCATATGTTGCGGACACACCACAACTCTTACGAGCTTCCTGTTATTAACCCTCTCGAGCTTCCTATTATATGGTTCCTACGAGCATCCCGATCGATAGTGATCCTACAAGTGTTATGGATATACCGCAGCTCTTTGTGAGCGTCCTGTTATATGATCGGTAGTGATCCTGCATGTGTTGCAGACATACCGCAGCTCTTTATGAGCGTCCTGTTATATGGCTCTCTGGAGCTTCCCAATATTGCTCGCTTGAACTTCCCGATATATGGCAATCTGGAGCTCCTGTTACATAACTCTTTGTGAGCTTCCTGATAGGCTCTTCGTGAGCTTCTTGATTAAAAGTTCTTTATGAACATCCTGATTATTGCTCTTATGAACTTCCCGTTATATAGTCCGAATATGATTCCCCTTACATGACTCACATGAGTTTCCTGTTATATGGATCGAGAGAGGATTTCCTGATTATGTGCTTTTAATGAGCACCCCCGAATATGAATTGATGGTTTCTAATTTGTACACTTCGAGTGTACTACTAGTGTACCCATCGATGTTTTCCAATGATTCAACGGGAAAAATCATGACATGAGAATATATGAACACGAAATGAATTATTATACGTATCTGCCTCAAATACATGAAAATAATGATACATGATATATGGAAATATGAGATGATGATATATGAACATGGAATTTGTATGATGAATATGTTCATCCATGATTATAGATTTGTACACCTTGTGTAACACCCCTTACCCATATTTGACGCTGGAACAGGGTACGAGGCATTATCGAACTTAAACAATAGTAAGCATACAATTTTGAGTCATAAATTTGGCATCAAATTAAAACTTTTCAACAACCTGTAACACCCAAGCCCGAGACCGTTACCGGGGTTGAAAACGAGGTATTAACGGACTTACTTCATTGGCTTACACGGTTCAATTTTATAATTCCAGACATGCTGGCTAACTGCATCACGACCACTTTAAAAATCATATCTCGAGTTATGAAGCTCGAAAACTTAATCCGTAAATTTTCCCTGAAACTAGACTCATGTATCTATCTACAAATTTTTTTCTAGAATTTTTTATCAGGCCAAACGGTACAGTTTATTAGATTAAGTCTCCCCTGTTACAGGGTTCGACTACACAGACCTTCATGCATTGCAACTTAAGTATCTTCCTATACAGGGCTTAAAATCTTATGCCGTTTGTTTCTAAAGAAACTAGACTCAACAAGGAATCTATACATATGGGGCATGACTTCTAATTATTTCTGGTTAATTTATAGTAAATTTTCAAAGTCAGAACAGGGGATCCAGAAATCGCTCTGGCCCTGTTTCATGAAAACCTAAATATCTCTTAACATATGACTCATTTGGCCGTTTCGTTTCTTCCATATGAAAGCAGATTCATCAAGGTTCGATTACATAATTTATTCACTAATTAAATCCATTCTTAAAAATTTTAGCGATTTTTCCAATTTACCCCATTGATGCTGTCAACATCTGACTTTAGGGTAGACTTTACCTATTGCCTAGTTTCCATAATTTAACTAATCCGATAGCATACATAGCACAATTTATAAATGTGATTAACCATCCCAATGGTCAATCATTGACAAACATATCCGTACTTCTCGATAACCATATACATACACGATGATTATAATATTATGATTCAAATATGAACACAAGCCATTTTCGCATGGCTAACCAAATTTATACAATTCCAAAAGGTGCATGACCATTAACAAAAAGGGGTAGTCCTATACATGCCATTTCAAAGTTCAACCAAAAATGTACCAAAAAGGAGCGTTGATAGTGTGGGTGACTTCGATTGCGACAATCCGAATCCGATAATCGGCGAACCAAAATCTATAAAACAAAAATCAAAGAAACGGAATAAGCGTTTAATGCTTAGTAAGATTGAGTAGTGAAATTGTGCACAACCGAAATATAACATTCATATGACTAAACAATTTATCTCATGCTCACATATACTCAAAATCATACCTATTTCATATTTCCAATCCTTATATTCATGCGTAAGAAAATCAAATTAAACTAAAACGAAAGTGATTAATCGATAGAGCGAATATCGATATTTTAACGGAATCAACTATTTTGATTCATATTCAAAACATACCTCATCCATTGGGACTTTTCAAGTGTATTAATTGAACTATTACAGCAAAACCATTCATTCTTCAACCAAGTACCTTCGGATTTGACCGGACATAGCTACGTGCTCAAATGCCTTGGGACTTAGCTTGGTTATGGTAACTCGCACAAATGCGCCGGGACTCGGCCGGATATGGTAACTCGTACAAAATGTCTTGGATTTAGCCGGATGTGGTAGCTTCGCATAAATGCCTTGGGACTCAACCCGGATATGGTATCTCGCACAATTGCCTTGGGGCTCGGCCGGTTATCATCATAGTATCCATGCACATAGAACTAAATCATGACATATCTATATTTCGATTTCATAATTAGAATTCCAACACAAATCGCTTATCAAGTAATATCATTTTAGGCTCAATAACTATATACTAGAGCATGATTTTGATTTACTTAAAACATGATCTAATTGAATCGTAACCTAAGCTCCATTACTCAAAGGCTTACCTCGGATATTTTATGCGGTTGCGGATAGGCTACTCATTACCGCTTTCTCTTTTCCCTTATCTCGATTTAGACCCTCTATGCTCTTGAGCTTAATAAAATAAATAAATTTGTTCAATTACTTATCCAACTTTACTATGTACAAATATCTATTTATTACGATTCATTTCAAACTAATAATAGGCAACCGATCATATATTTTCCTCAAAGCGATATTTAAACACTGTAACCAAAGAATCACAATTATTAAATGTTTAACTATGATCAAACATATGATATTACCCGTACAACTTAAGTTAATTACCGAACCTATGTCCTCAATTCATGTACATATCGAGAAGAGTAATTCCTTACTTGAATTATTAGTCAACCTTATCAAATGAACATTTATACTTAAAACACCATATATAAATGTATATTTATTTATATAAGTGCATGGATACTATGTTACCAACAACTATTTCCTAGCTTAGAAGCCGAACTAACATACAAATTCATAAGCTAAGCGGTTCATCACTGTCATCTATATATATATATATATCAAATTCATTCCTTATCCATTCAATTAGTTAAGTTAAAATCATGACATATTATCAATTAACCTTACCAGTTAACAAGTATGCTTATTATATACTATATCCAAAACAATTTACAAGTTAATTCATTTAATCAAACGAATCAATAATAAACTACACTTAATCATATCTACCCGTCACATTTACTCTACTTAAACCGAATAAACATGTACATAAAGTCTTTGGTGAACCTCACTAAACACAAGTCAACCATATTCTTAATATTTATTTTGTGCATAACCTTAATTAACTTCCAATAATCATAAAAAATATCAACTCTTAAGCTTTATGTACATAGTCAGAATCTTAAAATGATCCAACCTCCAACTCATTCATTCCAATCACTCACACGGCCTTTGTTCCATTCATTAGACAAATCTATGTTTGGCCATTGTACTCATGAGCATTAAGATTTATAATTTGACTAACTTAAACCCTTCTCTTCAACAGTTCATCATAAAACATAAAACCATAGCCTAATCTCATCATTTTATAACTATAACCGAATGCTCAAACATCACCAAGATTTCAAAATTTTAACATGGGTTATGTAAGAAATTAGCTAACTAATTAAAAACAAGCTTGAAATTAAAAAAGTCTAACACAATTTACTAACCTCCCTTAAGCTTAAAGTGACCGAAACCTTCTCTTCTTCCTTTCTTTCTAATTCGGCTAAGAAGAACAAAATGTTACTTTGTTTTCTTCACCATCCAATTCCTTATTTTAATTACTTTTCTTTTTTTTTATTAATGATATAAAATATTAAGCCACTAACTATTAATTAACACATATTATATGTATATAATTCCATCATGGCCGGCCACTACTCTCAATAGTGGAAATTTGACATGCAAATCCTTGGTTTTTTTATAACTTGAACTAATAGGTCCTTTTAGATTAACCTATCATATTTCAAAAGTGTCACTCATAAGTCCTATTAACTAAATTCACATTCAATTGACTAAATCGAAACTTAAAACTTTCACACATTCAAAATTCACATATTTTAGATAGTAAATATTATATTCAAATAATTTGGTGACTCGGTTTAGCGGTCCCGAAACCGCTTTCCGACTAGGGTCACTTTAGGGCTGTCACACAACCAATCATATCATCCCTAAATCGAGCCTACGAGGCCCAAAACATGTTTGGAAGTGATTCGAGACTAAACCGTGAACTTTAGAAAAATTTTTCATGTTTTAAGGGCCACACGTCTGCGTGGCTTGGGACACGCTCGTGTGGGTAGGTCGTGTGTTCACACACGCCCGTGTCCCTAACCCGTGTAACTCTCTATTTGTCACTCAGCTAAGACACACGGTTGTCTCTCATACCCGTGAGCTCGATACTGAGTATTCTATTTTGCAACAACTTAGGTGCAGGGGACACACGGCCGGATCACACGCCCATGGGGCTGACTGTGTGTCACACACGCTCGTATGTCTACCCATGTGGACAAAAACAAGGCTAACCCTCACTTGTAAACATCTACACAACACCACATGGCACAAATTCAAGCATGTAAGAGCAACCAAACAATCACAACCAAGACAATAACATGTCATTCTCATTCCATTATTAATCATACTTAAAACATCAACCTTTCCACATCAAATTATGCAAGATTCCACATTCACAAATGACATTAATATAAATACACTCATAACTAACATTAGCCAACTTCCAAGGCTATATACAAAATGAACCATGAACCATCATAAGCCAAAACATATAATTAAAAGACCAAGTCCCTATACATGCCATAAACTCAAAATACTTGAATTCATCAATACCAAAATGATAGCTTGATAGTGTGATAGGATCTCCGGTGACCCGAGCTAGCTTGACGGCACTATAAAACATGAGAAAGGAAATGGGTAAGCTATTTAGCTTAGTAAGTTTGTATGAACATAATAAGCAACTCTTACCAATCACTTACTAAGTCCAACAATATAACTCTTACCAATCATTTACTCAGTCCAACAATATAAACACAAGATAATATAAATTGCTATAAAACTCACAGTTATAATTTATTCGGTCACATTGTTTACTCTAATAATTTGCAAGCAAAATATAACATGTCTTGACATTAGCCTAACAATCGTAATCTCTCCATTATAACAAATTGCTACATTCAACCAATCATTTCAGACCTCATAATAAACATGCACATTAATTATTAGTATTCACCTTTCAAGCATATATTTTAACATCTTTCAATTGTTTAAAGCTCATATATTCCCATAATCATTTTAATAGGCATTTATACCAGTCTTTCCTTTTTCTTATATCCAATAAATCGCAACTTAAGTGAATAAAACACGCTATATCATATCCCAATTTGGCCCGAAAGCCAATCACATGATCTTCAACTGAATTTATCATGAATTTCATACATCACAAGTATAGACCAATAATCACAAGGTTTTCACAAAATCATTCTTGTGGAAATCATGAACTCACAATTTCATGAAGTCAATGCTTATAAAGTTTACGTACATACCTGTACCAATTCGAAATGCTTACATGCTCTTTCTCTTCTTTGACATACCCATTAAATTACTCGTTGAACCACTTAGAATACTAAAGGGTACTCACGAATCTCGTACTCATAGTATCATAGCAAGGCCATATCCTAGATATGGTCTTACATGTAGTCTCGTATCGATGCCAATAACCCAACTATGGTCTTACACGAAGTCTCTTATCGATATCATATCCCAGATATGGTCTTACACGTAATCTCAGTAACCTTAATGTCATGACATTTGTATCCTATCTATTCCTAAGGTTCAACCGGGACTTTCGCTGTATCGAATCTTTATCGGTTAGTTCAGTAGTATCGTACTCAATAGCATTCACATTTCATTTCAATAATATACCATTTACCACAATTATATCGATTAAGCATTTATACATTTTTCTTGATCTATAATATCACATTTAACTTACTTAATCATTATACTATTCAAATCAGCCCAAAATCACATTATGGCAAGAATTACATTTTTGCTCCTAAAGTTTCACAATTTTACAATTTAGTCCCTAGGCTCGTAAAATGAAATATACTCAATTTCTTCAACAGCCATGCCGAGTCGAACCTTATACATGTTTATAGCAGCCCACATTTTTTATTTAATCACACTTTAACACTCATTTTACAACTTTTTACAAATAGGTCCTTTTAGGCATTTTCATCGAAAATCACTTAGTAAAAGTCGTTTATCTAACAACTAACATGCATTTTCTATCATTAGACATCAAAATACACACATGTCTAACATGGGTCAAACCCTAGACTTTAATCATTCCTCAAATTAGTGTTAGAAATAGGTAGATCATGTTACAAGGATTTCAAAAACATAAAAATCATTAAAAACGAGGCTAGAACAGACTTACAATCGAGCTTAGAAGCTTGACAAACCCTAACCATGGTTTCCTCTTGTAAATTTTGGCCATGGGAGGAAGATGGACAAAAATTGGCTTTTATTTTTCCTCAAAATCACAAATCAATTCCATGTAACAACTCGATTTTGGGTCTAGTCAGAATAGTGGTTCGAGACCACAAATTTGACATAAAAAAATGTGTTTTTATTATATTTTTATGGTCTAAATTTTTATGGAATTATTTTGTAAAAATTTTGTTCGAAAATTTTGATGTTTGGGCACTCAATTTAGTCAAAAGGACTAAATTGTAAAAAGTGCAAAAGTTGAGTTCTACATGCTAGAGGTGTCCAATTGTTATGATTAAATTGGAGGTCCTTATATGGTAATTAGGCCATTGGTTAAGTTGGTGGACAAAAATGGACATGGTTTGGCATGTTTCCAAAGTTTCTTATTAAGGGCATTTTGGTCATTTAGTTATTAAAACGAATTAAAAACAATATTAAAAGCCAATTTTTGTCCATCTTCAACCCCTTGGCTGAATTTCACATGAGGAAGACATAGCTTAGGTTTTTCAAGCTTCCAAGCTCGATCGTAAGTCAGTTTTAGCCCCGTTTTTAATTTTTTTTACATTTTTGAGATCCTCGTAGCTCGGTTTACCTATTTCGACCAATATTTTGAGCTAGGGTTTATATTAAAAATTTACCCATGGATTACATGCATGTATTTTGATGTTTTATGGAATAATATGAATGTTTGGAGTGTGATAAACAACTTTTACTAAGTTATTTTTGATGAAATTGCATAAAAGGACTAGTTTGTAAAAAGTTGTAAAATGTGTGTAAGTGTGTGATTTAGTGCAAATTGTGGACAGCTATAGTTATGAAAATGGTTCGGCTAGGCCTAAATTGTAAGGAAATTGAATAAAAATTATTTTTCAAGCCTAAGGGCAAAATCATAGTTTTGTGAAACTTTAGGGGTAAAATCGTAAATTTTTCCATAGGATGTTTTTGGGCTAATTTGAATAGTGTGAGCCATTAATAAGTCAAATGTGTTATTATAGATCAAGAAAGACATGGAATCGACCTTGATCGGGGGAAGGAAAAGATATCGGACTAAATTGCAAAATTAATATATTTTGCACCGAGGTAAGTTTGTATTTAAATAATATATCGATTCTTTTTATGTTATTATATTTCGTTATTATATGAGACGTGGCTGCCTATAGAATGACCATTTGATATAAATTACGAATGGAAATAGACTATGAATGAATTTGTTAAATGTTGAAAAGTGAGGAATTTCCCGGTTGAACCTTCGGAATAGAAATGATACGAATGATCCATTGTGAGAACACATGTATAGTACTATGTGCAGGCTACTATGTGTACCAGATAGTTAGGTCGCATGTGTAGTACTAAGTGCAGGCTACTATGCATACCCGACAACTTCGATCACGTGTGTAGTACTAAGTGCAGGCTACTACGTGTATCAGATGGTTAGGTCACGTGTGAAGTACTAAGTGTAGGATATTACGTGTACCGGATTGTTGGTCGCATGTGTAGTACTAAGTGCAGGCTACTATGTGTACCAGATAGCTTCGGCTACAGAGGTGGTAATATATGCAGGAAACTGTTTATCTGTTATTATTCCGATGAGTTCAACGGAAAATCGACTATGTAACACCCCTTACCCGAGACCATCGCCGGAGTCGAGCTCGAGGTGTTATCGGACTTAGCTTACTAATTCGGGGTATAAAAATTTACTTTTAAAATTAATTTAGTTTTATTCATTCAATATGTCCCTAAAAAGGGTCCTCGAGACCCTAAAACATGAAATTGAAATGATTCAGGAACAAACCGAAATCAATAAAAATTTTCCAATCACTTAAACAAATCAAAACAATTTATTTCATCTTTCATAAATAAACTGTCCATCTGCGTCATAGTCACTAAATAAATCATAACTCGAGTTACGAAACTCAAAATTCAAATCCGTAAATTTTCTATAAAACTAGACTCATGTATCTTCTTACTAAATTTATTTCAGAATTTTTGGTCTAGCCAATTAGTACAGTTTATTAGTTAAAGTTTCCCCTGTTTTAGTGTTCGGCTGCTCTGACCTCTGTTCACTACGAATTAATTTTCTCCATATACATAATTCAAATAACCATGCCATTTATTTCTTTTAAAAGTAGACTAAACTCCTAATTATTTTTTTACAATTTTTAGTGAATTTCTAAAGTCAGAACAGGGGATTCAGAAATCACTCTGACCCTGTCTCACCAAAATTTAAATATATCATAAAATACAACTCCTTTATTTACTCTATTTCTTTCATATGAAAATAGACTCAATAAGATTTAATTATATATCTCTTTCACTATTTAAATCCATTTATACTATTTTTAGTGAATTTTCAAATTCACGTCATTATTGCTGTCCGATACTGTTTTAAAGCTAATTTCATCTTTTTCATGATTTCCATGAAATAACTAGCATTTAGGCATACATAACACCAAACATGTCCTTGATTTGCCATTCCAATAGCTAATCATTATCAAGCATTATCATTATCAAGCATTTACATGCCATTCATTAGCCATATCATAAGATCATACATACAAAAGGGCTACGATGCTATACATGCAATACTCAAAATGAAACGTCTAGCTATACCAAAATAATCCTTGTGATAATGTGCCCGGACCTCCGACGTACTTTACGATCCCCGAGTTAGCTTGAAAAAACTATAAAAAAAGAAGGAAAATAAAGGGGGTAAGCATTAAGCTTAGTAAGTTTGCATGCAAATAAATAACAACATTCATAAGAATTATCTTACTACTTGGCATGATACTACTTAATGCAACTTCATTAATTGTCATAGACATATTTTAAACTTCTTCACTTACTCACTTACTTAAATACTTACTTACTTAATCACATTTATTAATACATTTTACTTACCTTTCTCCTTATCAAGCATACATGAACATTATATACTTACCTTTGCTCTTCTAGCATGAACTTGTCTTACCTTTCTAGTATAACTCGTCTTACCTTACCTTACCTTGATTGTAACACCCCAAACCTGGCCTAGACGTTATGGCCGAATCTGACGTGCCACATCGAAGTGTTCAAAACATTTTATATTGTTGATCTAGAAAAACTTACCTAGTGTTTTAAAAGATAATTCATTATAGGTTAAAGTGAATGGAAGCTGTGCACCAGGTAGGAAACCGAAAAAGAAGAGGTGAGTCCATCGGACTGCTTAAGTACCAAGCTCCCTTCGGATCCAATCCTAGACATGCACACTGCCGTTGCCCACCTTAACTTAGGATATATTTTTAGGAAACCAATTTGATTAAGTCCTTTTTGGGAAAAGTGATTAATTTTGGAAAACATTTTCATTGCGGAAGCTTTGCTTGTTGTCGTGTTATTTTGAAATCACTTACTGTTTTTGAAAACGCGCCCTAAAGCTATCCAATTTCGACGGTTAAATATAAGTAATACCTATCCTAACAAAACATATTTAAACCATCAAAAATAATTAAGCGGCCTTATTACATTTAAAAACCCAAAACCTTAAACGTAAATAAAAGGATATCCAATTCACCAGAAGAAAAACCAAATTTGCAGAATGTGTGGCCACTCCGAATCCCTCACAGCTCCAAGCCCACTATGGTTGGGGATTACCTGCGTAGATGAAAAGAAAGGGGTGAGTTTGGGGAAACTCAGTGTGTAAATTTACCCAACCATAGCCTATATCAGTTCAAACCACAGAAACAGAATAAGTTGACCTTAGCCCAGAACAAAATTCAGAATAAAGCCCATAGGCCCATAACAGATTAGAACAGATATTACATGTTTATGCAAACTTAACCCATATCCAACCATATGCACCCCCATACCAGCCTTTCACCGTGTGGGGAGACTACTCGACCCACCCAACCGCTACACGCCACAAAAATATGCAGCATGGCTGCCAGAATAGATAATGTGATAGAGTCACCAGATTCAGATAATCATGGCAGAGCCACCAGAACAGATATATGTGGCAGAGCCACCAGATCAGATAATTTGTGGCATAGCCACCAGGACGCTTCCTCTATATTATAACCCATGTCCCCATGCAACATATATACAATTATGGCATGCATCATTCAGAATCAGATCAACATGCTTTTCAGTCAAAAGTAACCCTAAGGGTATAACGGTAATTTTACACCTAAGGGTATAATGGTAATTTTGCATACATAGGGGTATACTAGTAATTTTACTATTCTTAGGGTTTTCATACATATCATAACTATTTACGTACTAGCAGAAACACTTACCGAGTGTTCTTACCAAATTGCGCCCGTTGGCCCATTATCCCGATTTTGGCCCATTAAGCCCAAAATATCAAAATGCATGGAATCGTGCACTCTGCAGTCTTATTACTTTATTTTACCATATACATCAACTTTCAATCTCACGAGCATTCGCACACTCACAAGTTCCCAAAATACCGGCTTTTCGGCATTTCGGCTTTTGCCGATCTAGTCTATGTGAGGGTGTCAGTTACACACCTGATTTGTAGTGGTTCGATGGCGAGTTCCACACACACAAGCTGCCTGTAGTAGGATTACTAACACATCTGTGACAGCCCTAAATTGACCCTAGTCGGAAAGTGGTTTCGGGACCACAAAACCGAGTTATAAAAATAATGAACCGTTATTTTCTATGTTTATTGTGCATGAACATGTATGTGTGAAAATTTCAATCTTTAATTTATTCATTTGAATGTGAATCTATTTAATAGGACTTATGTGAGACAAATGTGAAATGTGATAGGTAATCTTAGAAGTGGTTCATTAATGCATGTAATCAAAAGGGTGGACTTGCATGTCAATTTCCCCACTTTGATAGTAGTGGCCGGCCATGACAATGATGATAAGCAATATGTGATGTGTAATAATAATAAAATAATGTAGTAATGGCATAATTTATGAAAAAAAAAAGGGGTGTTAAATTAATTAAGTGAATAAAACAAAGATAAGAAATAAAGTGTTCATCTTTTAACATCTTGGCCGAAAATTCTAAGAAGAAAGGGGAAGGGGAAACAAGCATTCGGCTACTCCTTCTAGTCTTGAATAAGGTATGTAATTCATGGTAGCTTTTGAAATTGTTGAATGTATAAAGCTAGTTACTAAGTCCCTTAGTTAGCCCATGTCCAAATTTTGAATTTTGTTGGTAACATGAGTAATCAGTTAAGAGAAAATGTTCAAGGAAATGGTTGTTGTTCATGTTATTTGGATGAAAAATGGTAGATAGGTGAAGTAGAGTCTAACAAATGAGCATATATGTGTATTAGTTGCTAAATGGAAAAAAAATCGGCTAACAAGTTATGTACTAAGGCCGAATATGATTTTGGATATTATTGGGTAATGTATGTGTTTTGAATTGATGGAATGGAGTGGATGCTTTAATTGTGTTATGAACAATTATATGTTAAATTAAGGTTTGCTAAGCTAGCTATTAAGGTGAAATGCAAATGTTAGTATTTGATTGCTAGTGTATATATGTGTATTAGCCGAATTTTGAACTTGAATAATGGTTTGAGTACAATGTGTTGTATTGAGATTGTTTAAGTGAATTTATAGATATTTATATGATGAATTCGATTGTTGATATACATGCTTAAATAAAATGTATACAAAGAATGTGTGAAAGAGTGATTTGGTAATAATCTGCTTGGGGACAGCAGTAGTAAGGTGATTTTGGAAAATCGCCATAATTTGTAGTTGAGTTAGAAGCTGAATATATATGTCATTAAATCTTGAAGAGTCTAGTTTCTTACAAAAGAAACTATAAAAACAAAAGAGTTTCCGATCTTGAGATATTTGAAGTATTGTGGGGATGAGTCAAAATGACTACTAGATTCCCTATTCTGTTTTTATAAAATCATTATAAATTGTAAAAAAATGGTCCTAAGATAAAATTTATATTCTTAGACTCCTTAATGAGTCTAGTTTCAAATGAAATAAACGAGAACATATTTTGAATTCTGTACAATGAGAAATTTGATTCGTAGTGAAGAGTGGTCAGTTTAGTCAAACAGTGAAACAAGGTGAACTTTAAGAAAAATCTGGTATTGTTGGGCTAAACTAAAAATTATGAAAATTTTATGGATAATAGATAAATGAGTCTTCTGTCAAGAAAAATTTACGGAAATTGATTTGGAGTTGCGTAGCTCCAGTTATAAATACTTTAGTGACTGTTTCTCAGGAAGTCAGCTTATAGGGAAATTGTAATTATATTGTAAACATTAATGAAAATTTGCTAATGAATTGCTTATTGATTTTTATAAAGCTTACTATAATCTATATGTGTGAAAGTCGAATCTATATGTATTATATTCTGAAAGTAATACTTGAATAGTCGATTAATGACTAGTTTAAAATTTGTTGAACTAAAGCTCAAGAGCATAGGGCAATTTGGATAAGGGAAAGAGAAAGTGCAGAGTAGCCACTTGCAACCGTTCAAGTATATCAGAGGTAAGTCTTGAGTATTGGAACTTAGTCTATGAGTTGATAAAATCATGATATATAAGCATAACAAACAGGACATAATGGTTCTACTTGATTTATGTAGTGAGATAAATAGCTTGTACTTATGACTTGTATGGCTCGAATAGTTATAGAAATCATGTTGAATAGCAAATCGAAATCGTGCTCTTTATATGTGGCTATTGAGTAGAAAGTGGAATGGTTGATAAGCATGTTGTGCTTGTGTTCTAGTAATGTGAATGAAATACCGATGTGTTATGATAATAAGACATGTGCATGATAAATTGGGATTATAATCGGGCTAAGACCATGGGCCTTGTGTGAGTGTTATATCGGGTTAATTCCGAAGGCATTTATCTTGGTTGTTATATCGGGTTAATTTTTGAAGGCATTTATGCTGGTTGTTATATCGGGCTAAGTCCGAAAGGCATTCGTGCTAGTTGTTATATCAAGGGCTAAGCCCAGAAGGCATTCGTCTTTGATTCGGAATTGGCGATACGGCTGTAATAATTCCAATTAATGCGCTCAAAATTTTAAGATGATAAGGTATGTTCATATATACATTGTAAAGGTTGATTCGGTTTAAAATGTATTCGTTCAATTGAATAGTGAGCTCCGGGTCAGATCTTAGGGTTGTATGAAATATTTAGCTTATTCGGGGTACATAATTTTTGACTTAAATGAAATCTAGTCAGGTTTGACTCTGAGCGTGTGAATATAATGATTGAAGTGTGAGGTAACATGATTGTGGAATTTTGCGTTTATGTATTTATTTAACTTATGAATGTTATGCTTTAGTTGTAAATGATTTCATTACTTAAACTTACTAAGCATCGAAATGCTTACTCTGTCACTTAAATTCTCTGTTTTATAGATCTCGTTCGTTAGCTATCGATCTCGGGGATTTCAAAGCCGAAGTCATCCACACTATCTAAGCCCATTTGGTACCTTGTAGCTGAAATTTGAAAATGGCATGTATAGGATTGACTTTTGATGTTAATTAAGTATCTTTTTGGTGATGTACATACATATAGCCATGCGAAAATGGCTTGTTAAGTTATTATATGAGTTCCACCTAGTTAGTATGTATGTGTGGTTGATATTTAATTAATGTTTTAAATGTTTTGATCGAATTGAACTTATGAATGAATCGAGATAATTATTAACTTAAGATGACTCCTTGTCTATTGTATAAATGGAATTCGGTTTTATAGGTATTCAAATGGAATTATCTGATTATAATTAAAAGAAATTTCATGCTTGTATGGTAATACTCCCTAAATCCTTCCGGCGACGGGTATGGGTTAAGAGTGTTACAACATCAGTCTAAATATGAAAACAAACTATGCTCATATCCCCTTATCATATTCGGCCAACCATGCTTTAGTCCCCATTGCTCTTACCTTTTTGCCAAAATATGGATTAGATCCAAGATCCAACCAAATAGTCTTTAAGTCTTTCACTGTACGCCCTCTTGTCCACGCTAATGCTTACACATTAAAAAAGAAAGAGGCATCATGCCTTTAGTCCAATCGTTAGCCACCCCTAAGAGTTTCAGCTTTTCCCTAAAAATATGAATAATTAACGCAAGTTGCTCATCAACTTACCTATCATTGTTCAGCCTAGAAGAGTGCGCCTATCCACGATTCTAACTCCGATCTACCATACTTATGTGCAGAAACAATTTCCCGTAGCCAAGGAGTCAGTTATCAATAACACAGGTTTGAGAGTTTCGGCTTTTTAAAGGGGAGAAGAATGTGATTCGGCTATCGCAACTTTCAGCCTACGGTGGATCAACGAAGAGAAGGTAAGATGGAAGAAAAGAAAAAGGTGAGAAGAGAGTACTATTCGGCTATGGAGAAAAAGGCACAGTGAGAGGCTTCTAGGTTCAGCTAAAGGAAAAAGAAAAGATGAATAAAAGAAGAGATGAGAAGAGGATTCAGTTTTGTGGTAGCATAAACGACACAGGTGTAGGTTTCGGCTTTTAGCAGGAATGAAAGGGAAGAGAAAAGAAAACCTAATTTGTGAGCAGTCAACTAAATAACTTGATCCCGAAATACAAGCGAATTCGAAAATTTCTAAACCAAATGACGAAATTCCCAACATAAAGTGACCTAGCCGAATGTACACTTGCAGAGTCCCCTATTTGGCCAACTCCTACTTCCTACTCAGTTTCCTTGATTTTCTCCCCTTATCCCTCTTCTACTCAATCCCCTGAACAACTCAAACTCCTCCTGACAGACTTTTACTTGAGTTCCATTACTTACCATTCTTGATCATAAAAATAATTCCTTAAATATGCTCTCATTGTGACTTGAACCTTAGTTCTCCCTAGCATCCACACGCCACTTCTAAAGCTCCCAAGTGGCATCACATGCCACCTTGCCACATGCTTCATTGTGGCTTATTTTACCCATTAATACTTAAAAGCCCAGTTGACCAGAACCCCCTTTTTCTTATGGAATTTAAAATTAATTAAAATTACCGGGTTTTAACTTAAGCTTGGGCCTTCTAGAGGCCCACTAACATAATTAAACCTACGCCAAGCAGACAGAACACAGAAATTTAAATTTTGCCAACATTCACAGAATTTCCGAAAATTGGGGCGTTACAACTCTACCCTCCTTAAAGAAATTTCTTCCTCGAAATTTACTTGATCCAAACAGATGAGGGTATTGTTGTTGCATCGCCTCTTCTAGCTCCCAAGTAGCTTCCTCTCTGCCATGATTACGCCAAAGCACCTTCACTAATGGGACAGATTTCCTTCTTAATACCTTAACATCTCGATCCAGTATTTGCACAGGCTCCTCCTCGAAGGTCAAATCAGTTTGCACTTCAATTTCTACAACCGGCACGACATGAGTAGGGTTAGAACGATAACGCCTTAACATAGAGACGTGGAAAACATTATGAATCCTGTCTAACTCTGGAGGTAACTCCAATTGGTATGCCACTGGTCCTACTCGCTTCAAAACCTGATAAGGCCCAATGAACCGCGGACTCAACTTGCCCTTCTTACCAAACCTTAGAATCTTCTTCCAAGGAGAAACCTTTAAGAAGACCATATGACCCACTGAGTATTCAATCTCCTTAGGCTTCAAATCTGCATATGACTTTTGCCTGTCAGTAGCTTCTTTTAACCGATCCCTAATTATTCTGACCTTATCCTCAGTATCAGCTACCAACTCTGGTCGAAGAACTTGTCGCTCTCCTAGTTCAGTCCAACAACTAGGTGTACAACACCTTCGTCCATACAGTGCTTCATACGGTGCCATTCGAATACTTGCCTGATAACTGTTGTTGTACGCAAACTCCGCAAATGGCAAGTAATCCTCCTAACTACCTCGGAAGTCAATAACACATCCCCTCAACATGTCCTCCAGAATCTGAATAACCCTTTCCGACTGACCATCAGTTTGGGGATGGAAAGCCGTACTAAAGTTCAATCTCATCCCCAACGCCTTATGCAACTTTTTCCAAAACTGAGATGTGAATCTAGGATTCCGGTCAGAGATAATTGAAACTAGGACACCATGAAGTCGCACAATCTCTGCCACATACAAATTGGCTAATTTTTGAAGTGAAAAGTCAGTACGGACAGGTATGAAATGGGCCGATTTGGTCAATCTATCCATAATCACCCAAATCGAGTCTTACTTTGATGGCGTCAAGGGTAGCCCACTCACAAAGTCCATGGTTACCCTCTCCCATTTCCAAAGTGGTATCTTCACTGGCTGCAACAGTCTAGAAAGTAATTGATGCTCAACTTTCACTTGCTGACATGTCAGACATTTCCCTACAAACTTCGTTACTTCTCGCTTAAGTCTAGGCCACCAGTACAATTCTCGCAAGTCGTGATACAACTTATTGCCTCCAGGATGTACGGCACAAAGTCCCCCATGAGCTTCCTTAAGTATTGACTGCCTTAAGTTAGAGTCCTTCGAAACGCAAATTCTTCCTCGGAAACACAGAACCCCTTCGCTATTCAACCCAAACTCAGAAGTTTCCCCTTCCTTAACCTATTGAAAACGAGTGACCAAAGACTCATCTTTCAACTGCTTCTCCTTAATCTGATCCACCTAGGTTGGCCTTACTTGCAATTCAGCCAAAAGGCTACCATCATCATACAGACTCAAACGAGCAAACATTGCTCTCAGATCAGATACGGTTCTACGACTTAGAGCATCAGCTACCACATTAGCCTTGCCTGGGTTGTATTCAATCGAACAATCATAATCCTTAAGCAATTCTATCCATCTTCTTTGCCTAATGTTCAGCTCCTTCTGAGTCAGCAAATACTTAAGACTCTTATAGTCCGTGTATATAACACACCTTTCTCCATACAAGTAGTGTCTCCAAATCTTAAGTGCAAAGATCACTGCTGCCAACTCCAAATCATGAGTAGGATAGGTCTCCTCGTGAGGCTTAAGCTGTCGTGATGCATAAGCAACCACCTTACCCTATTGCATCAATACACAGCCCAAACCCACATGTGATGCGTCGCTGTACACAGTAAAATCCTTCCCAGACTCCGGCTGAATTAACACAGGTGCTTCAGTTAGAACTTTCTTCAACTTCTCAAAAGCTTCCTGCTGCTTTTCTGTCCAAACAAAAGGTACTCATTTCCTAATGATTTTCGTTAGAGGTGCTACCATCACAGAAAAACCTTCCACAAACCTTCTGTAGTATCCTGCCAACCCTAGGAAACTCTGTATTTCTGACACCGTCCTGGTGGCTTCCACTCCAAAATCACTTCAATCTTTCGAGGGTCCACCTTAATCCCCTCAGCAGAGACCACATGTCTTAAGAAGGTTACCTCCCTCAACCAGAATTCACACTTGCTAAACTTCGCATAGAGTTCCTTCTCCCTTAACACTTGAAAAACAATGCAGAGATACTCATCATGTTTCCTTCAGTTTCAGAATATACCAGAATATCGTCAATAAAGACTACTACGAAACGATCCAAGAATGGTTGGAACACACGATTCATCAGATGCATAAACGCTGCAGGAGCGTTCGTCAGTCCAAATGGCATAACCAGAAACTTGTAACGACTATACCGAGTCCTGAATGCCGTCTTATGGATATCGGCCTCCTTGACCCTTAACTGATGATATCCAGATCGAAGGTCGATCTTGGAAAATACAGAAGCTCCTCTAAGTTGGTCAAACAGATCGTCAATCCTCGGCAGTGGGTATTTATTCTTAATCATCAGTTTGCTCAACTGGCGATAATCAATGCACATTCGCATCGTCCCATCCTTCTTCTTTACGAATAACACCGGTGCTTCCCATGGAGACACACTTGGCCTAATAAAGCCCCTATCCAACATCTCTTGAATTTGCGCCTTTAACTCCACTAACTCCTTCAGTGCCATCCTATACGGTGCGATGGACACTGGTGCCGTTCCAGGCAACAAGTCGATTCCAAACTCGACTTCTTGGTTTGGAGGCAAACCCGGAAGCTCTTTCAGAAAAACATCTTGGAACTCCTTTATGGTTCTAACCTTATCCACTGTCAGTCCCTCATCTTCTAACTGACTTACAAATGCCAAATAGGCCTCACAAACTTTACAAATTCACTTTTTGGCCCTCAATGCCGACACCACATTGGACAAATAATCCCTTCGCTCACCTATCACCATAACCTCTTCACCCTCAGTGGTCCTTAACACCATTCGCTTAGCAGCACAAACCAAAGTCGCCCTATGCTTAACTAGCCAGTCCATTCCCAGAATAAGGTCGAATTCTCCGAACGGTAACTCTATCAAATCTCCAGGAAAAATCCTACCTTGAGTTTCTAAGGGCACATCCCTACACAGTTTGTCTACCCTAACCGAGTGACCAAAGGACTTAGCACAGATACCCCACTCACAATCTTCTCAGAATGCACACCCAATGACCCAGATATGGCACATGCAACATAGGAATGAGTAGATCCAATATCCACCAAAGTAGTATACGGCATGTTAGAAACCAAAAACGTACCAGTTATGACGTCACGTGTGTTGCCCTCCTCTCGACGACGAGCCGCATACACCAATGCTGGCTGTCGAGCCTCAGCATTTCTAACACCCCTGCCAGGTGCCCCTCGACCTCATCTATTTCCATTTCTGCCCCTACCTTGTCCACGTCCTCTCGGTGGTTGTGGTCCACCTCTCACGGGTTGAGCAACCCTCTGTTCAGCAACTTGAACCTGATTAGCTCTCTGAGGACAGTCTTTAACTCTATGCTCCATAGATCCACACTGGAAACAAGCACCGGAATGTTTCTTACATTCGCCCAGATGTACCTTACCACAGTCTCCACAGATTGGTGGTCTGACAATATTCATCAGAACCGCTCGAACTGGCTCCTCCATTCTTGCCCTCTTGACATTCTTATTTGCTCCGCCCGAAGGTCCGGAATCCTTCCAAAATCGGTTCCGATCCTTCTCATGGTTCTGCCTCTCAGTACGCTTCACTTCCTCAGCTATCTTAGCTTTTTCCACCAAAACCGCGAAGTTGCGCTCCCTCTGTAGAGCAATCAGCACCTTAATTTCATCCCTTAGACCATCCTCGAAGCACACACTACGCTCATACTCCGTGGCGACTATCCTCACAGCATACCGGCTCAGCCTCAAAAACTCAGCCTCGTATTCCGCAACCGTCTTACCTCCTTGAACCAGATTTAAGAATTCCTTCCTACGGGCGTCCACATAACTTGCCCCAACATACATCTTAAACAGCTTCCATTTTACCCTATCAGCTGGGGTCCCATCTCTCACAGTAAGCCACCACTGATAAGCCTCATCTCGCAGCAATGATACGACTCCCTTCAATTTTTGCTCCACAGAGCAGTCTAAGTCATCCATAATCCATTCCGTGGCCTCCAACCAATATTTTGCCACATTCGGGGCTACGCCAGATACGCCCCTGAAGATCTCTGCTCCGTTAGCCCGAAGTCGTTCAAAAATGGATCCTCGAATTTCGTTGCCCGTACTTGCCCCGGTAACCCTTTCCAGAACACGAAGCATTGCCTGCGACAGGGCGTCATCCCCGACACCACGATCATGAGACTCCACTTCTGTTGCCGGTGGTACCGGTGCCTCTATCGTCGGCATATGCCCAGAAGATGCAGTTCCTGGTCTAGGACTACCGCGGCCACGTCCACAGCCTCTTTCACGAGCTACTCTCGTACTCATATCGTATTATCTGATTACAAATTTTATGCGTCAATTAAACATTTTAGTGTTTATTACAGAAGTTTTATGAACAAATAGTATTTCAAAGTTTGTTTCCGCAGAATCGCAATCTAGCTACAGTCTCAATCAAATTTTCTACAGTTTTCAGTATCACCCTAACTAGAGTATCCTAGTAGAGTATAAATAGATAATTCAGAAAATATTCAGAAAAGCTCAGAATAATACTTACGGGCTTTGGCCGGAGATTCAGAATGCCACCTTCTAAAGATCCAGATTTTGAAAATTGAGTTTTTGCAATATTTATAAAATTTTTGTTTTCGAAAATCTTTATTTTTGTAAACCTATTCCATAGCCGAGTTGTTGCAACCGGACTCTGATACCACTAAATGTAACACCTCAAACCAGCCTAGACGTTATGGCCGGATCTGACGTGCCACATCGAAGTGTTCAAAACATTTTATATTGTTGATCTAGAAAAACATACTTAGTGTTTTAAAAGATAATTCATTATAAGTTAAAGTGAATGGAAGCTATGCACCAGGCAGGAAACCGGAAAAGAAGAGGTGAGTCCATCAGACTGCTTAAGTACCAAGCTCCCTTCAGATCCAATCCTAGACATGTACACTGCCGTTGCCACACCTTAACTTAGGATATATTTTCAGGAAACCAATTTGATTAAGTCCTTTTTGGGAAAAGTGATTAATTTTGGAAAACATTTTCATTGCGGAAGCTTTGCTTGTTGTCATGTTATTTTGAAATCACTTACTATTTTTGAAAACACGCCCTAAAGCTATCCAATTTCGACAGTTAAATATAAGTAATACCTATCCTAACAAAACATATTTAAACTATCAAAAATAATTAAGCGGCCTTATTACATTTAAAAACCCAAAACCTTAAACGTAAATAAAAGGATGTCCAGTTCACCAGAAGAAAACCAAATTTGTAGAACGTGTGACCACTCCGAATCCCTCACAGCTCCAAGCCCACTATGGTTGGGGATTACCTGCGTGGATGAAAAGAAAGGGGTGAGTTTGGGGAAACTCAGTTGTAAATTAACCCAACCATAGCCTATATCAGCTCAAACCACAGAAACAGAATAAGCTAGCCTTAGCCCAGAACAGAATTCAGAATAAAGCCCATAGGTCCATAACAGATCAGAACAAATATTACATGTTTATGCAAACCCAACCCATATCCAACCATATGCACCCCCATACCAGCCTTTCACCGTGTGGAGAGACTACTCGACCTACCCAACCGCTGCACGCCACAGAAATATGCAGTATGGCTGCCAGAACAGATAATATGACAAAGTCACCAGATTCAGATAATCGTGGCAGAGCTACCAAAACAGATATATGTTGCCGAGCCACCAGATCAGATAATTTATGGCATAGCCACCAGGACGCTTCCTCCATATTATAACCCATGTCCCCATGCAACAGATATACAATTATGGCATACATCATTCAGAATCAGATCAACATGCTTTTCAGTCAAAAGTAACCCTAAGGGTATAACGGTAATTTTGCACCTAGGGGTATAATGGTAATTTTGCATACATAGGGGTATTCTAGTAATTTTACTATTCTTAGGGTTTTCATGCATATCATAACTATTTACGTACTAACAGAAACACTTACCGAGTGTTCTTATCGAATTGGGCCGGTTGGCCCATTATCCCGATTTTGGCCCATTAAGCCCAAAATATCGAAATGCACGGAATCATGCACTCTGCAGTCTTATTACTTTATTTTACCATATACATCAACTTTCAATCTCACGAGCATTCGTACACTCGCAAGTTCCCAAAATACCGGCTTTTTGGTATTTCGGCTTTTCGGCTTTTGCCGATCTAGTCTATGTGAGGGTGTCAGTTACACACCTGATTTGTAGTGGTTCGATGGTGAGTTCCATACACACAAGCTGCCTACAGTAGGATTACTAACACATCAGTCTAAATATGAAAACAAACTATGCCCATATCCGCTTATCATATTCAGCCAACCATGCTTTAGTCCCCCCTTGTCCACACTAATGCTTACACATTCAAAAAGAAAGAGGCATCATGCCCTTAGTCCAATCGTTAGCCACCCCTAAGAGTTTCAGCTTTTCCCTAAAAATATGAATCATTAACGCAAGTTGCTCATCAACTTACCTATTGTTGTTCGTCCTAGAAGAGTGCGCCTATCCACGATTCTAACTCCAATCTACCGTACTTATGTGCAGAAATAGTTTCCCATAGCCAAGGAGTCAGCTATCAGTAACACAAGTTTGAGAGTTTTGGCTTTTTAAAGGGGAGAAGAATGTGATTCGGCTACCGCAACTTTCGGCCTACGGTGGATCAACGAAGAGAAGGTAAGATGGAAGAAAAGAAAAGGTGAGAAGAGAGTACTATTCAGCTATGGAGAAAAGGCACATGATGAGAGGCTTCTAGGTTGGCTAAAGGAAAAGAAAAGATGAATAAAAGAAGAGATGAGAAGAGGATTCGGTTTTGTGGTAGCATAACGCACAGTGTAGGTTTGCTTTTAGCGAGAATGAAAGGGAAGAAAAGAGAAAACTTAATTTCGTGAGCAGTCAACTAAATAACTTGATCCGAAATACAAACGAATTAGCAGCCCCTAAACCAAGTGCCGAAATTCCCAACATAAAGTGACCTAGCCGAATGTGCACTTGCAGAGCCCCCTATTCGGCCAGCTCCTACTTCCTACTCAGTTTCCTTGATTTTCTCCCCTTATCCCTCTTCTACTCAATCCCCTGAACAACTCAAACTCCTCCTGATAGACTTTTACTTGAGTTCCATTACTTACCATTCCTGATCATAAAAATAATTCCTTAAATATGCTCTCATTGTAACTTGAACCTTGGTTCTCCCTAGCATCCACACGCCACTTCTAAAGCTCTCAAGTGGCGTCACATGCCACCTTGCCACATGCTTTCCTGTGGCTTATTTTACCTATTAATACTTAAAAGCTGGGTTGACCAGAACCCCCTTTTTCTTATGGAATTTAAAATTAATTAAAATTACCGGGTTTTAACTTAAGCTTGGGCCTTCTAGAGGCCCACTAACATAATTAAACCTACGCCAAGCAGACAAAACATAGAAATTTAAATTTTGCCAACATTCACAGAATTCTCGAAAATTGGGGCGTTACATTGATATTCTCTTTAAATTTTCCTATTGAACCACTTGGAATACTAAGGATACACGGGTACCTTACCATTGCCATGACTTGTCATGGTCTTACGTGGTATCCTTTTGAAACTTACCGTTGCCTTGTCTCGACATGGTCTTACATGGTATCCTTGCCTTATGAACTCACCAATACCATGCCTTGGCATGGTCTTACATGGGACCTTTGTCTTATAATAACTTATCAATGCCATATATTGACATGGTCTTACATGATTTCCTTGCCTTAGAAACCTTACCAATTGCCATGCCTTGGCAAGGTCTTACATGGTATCCTTAAACCCTAATGTCATGACATTTGTATCCTACATATTCCTAAGGTTCAACTGGGACGTTCTGAAATTACTTCTCCGTCAATTCATGCTTGAGTCTTCTTTGAATAATTTCTTAAAATAAATATACACATGCTGGAAACTAAAAACATTAACATAAGATAATAGAATATTGCATTTATTTATCGCAAACTTACCTCGAAACAAAATACGATCAACTATATCGATTTAGTCCACTATCTTTTTCTTTCCCCGGTCTAACTCTGGATTTCATTCTTCTTGATCTATAATAAAAAATTTAGCTTATTTAATACTCACATTTATTAAAACAGTCATTGACTCAAACTTTGACAAAATTACACTTTTGCCCCTAAACTTTTACATATTTACACTTTTTCCCCAAGGCTCGAAAATTAAACTTCATCCTATTTTCTTATGTTTTATGACATGATGATCATTTTTCCCTTCTATGACAACATCAAATTCTCACTCTAACATGTACTTATGAACATTAAGTATTTTTACCGATTATGTCGTTTTACTCGTTTTCACGTAAAATTGCTTAGCAAAAGTTGTTTAACACAATTTCAAGCTTCCTATTCTACCATAAAAAATCAAAATAAACACATTTCACCTATGGGTATTTTTCCAAATATAAACCCTAGGTTAAATTATTGCTAGAATAAGCTTAATCAAGTTACCGGGACTCCAAAAACATAAAGAACATTAAAAACGTGGCTTGGAATCACTTACTATGGAGCTTGGAAGCTTGGAAACAAACCCTAGCTATGGAGAATCCTTGAAATTCGTCCTAAGGAAGAAGATGAGCACATTTTTGCCATCTTTTTCCCTTTTTTAATCTTTTAATTACTAAATGACTAAAATACCCTTCATTAAAACTTTAGTTATTTTTATCTGTGTATGTCCATTTTTGTCCATGAGAACTTAATGGTCTAATTACCATTTAAGGACCTCTACTTCAATTATACTCTTTAATTTAATCCTTTAGCATTTAGAACTCATATTTGTCAACTTTTGCAATTAAGCCCTAATATGCAAATCAGACATGCAATCACTAAAATTTCTTATCGGTATTCTAACACATGCATCTAATCACTAGGTAAACCATAAAATTAATCATAATAAACTTTTCTATCTCAAATTCGTGGTTTCGCAACCACTATTTTGTTTAGGCCCTATTTTGGGATGTTATAGACTAAGTGAAAATACATGTGAACATGACCATGTGATGAATAAGTGCAGGTATATGTTTGCGGAAATTTATGAGCAATGTGCTCTATAGTTGAGTGAACTTTTGGTAAGATGGAATGGAGTAAGTGAAATTATGTAAGAGTGAAATTTGTAATAAAACAGTTTTGGACAGTAGCAGTTATGTAGCTTTAAAAAATCACCAAAAATCGTGGAGATCGAATTAGAAGTTGAATAAGATATGAAATTAAATATTATTGAGTCTATCTTTATATAAAGAAACGGTGTAAGAAAAATAATTTCATATTATGAGATATTTAAATTTTTGTGACTCAGGGTCAGAATGATTTCGGAATCTCCTGTTTTGATTTGTAAAAATCATTAAAAATTGTACAAGAATAATTATAATTTATATTCATAAAATACTTATTGAGTATATTTTCTAAAGAAACAAACAGGAACATTATCCAAAACTTGTACGAAGAGATAATTAATTTTTAGTGCAGAGGGGTCGGAACTGTCGAATGGCAAAATAGGGGTGACTTTAACGAATAAACTGTACTTATTGGCTAGACAAAAAATTCTTAAAATTTTATGGTAAGAAGATATGTAAGTCTAGTTTCTGGAAAAATTTGTTGATCTTAATTTGGAATTTCAGAGCTCTGAATAGAAATAATATAGTGACTGTGACTCAAGAAAACAACTTGACCTGAACATGTGTATATATACTATTATGATTGTTTTATCTTGAGAAATATGTTGATAAATCGTTTATTATTTACGTACTTACTAAGCTTTATACTTACTCTCTTTTCTTTCCTTTGTCTTATAGTAGCACCAAGCCAGCTCGGGATTAGGAGATCATCGAAGATCCATCCACACTATCAATACTTTTTGGTATTTTGAAAACAATATTTTTGATTATGGCATGTATAGATGACTTAGTTATTTTGTTTTATGTCATAATTAATTTGGCCGAAAGTGTTGGCCTTCGCTATTTGAAAGCTCATTTTGTGTACGACCATTGATATTAATTAATATTGTTCAATCTATAAGGTATGATGATGCATGATTAAGTATGAAAATTGAATTGTTTTAACTTGGATATAAAAAAAATTCTCTGTCATGGTTTCGTACGATTGCATGTGTTATGTTCCGGTAATGTCTCGTACCCTGTTTCGGAGTAGAACATGGGTAAGAGGCATTATATTCCACCTCGTACATCTCTTTCCAATCACCTTTGAACTCTGAAACACAGTGTCGGAGCATATTGTCAAAGATCCGAATACTCTCTGAATAGTAAACGAGCTACTATTGAGTCTCGTACAACATTTCCTGCATAAGCTCTGGATAATTCATTGCGCGAATTCTATCTCAGAGTAATAATAATTGAAATCAGAATCAAAGGTCATCTCACACTATACTCGTTTAGTTTATTACTTGCTATAACATTCCTGTGGTTCTCAATCTTACAAAGAAAACATCGCTTTAGCTTTTTAATTTAGCTAGATTCAGACTTCCATCAAATAAGATTATTCATGTAACCAACACTCACAAAATGAACAAAGGCTTTCCATTCAAGCATCTGTAACTATATTTACTCCTCCAAAGGTTAATCGTTAACTAATTACAATCTTTCAATAGTTCAAGCCATCAACGTTGTCCTAATTTTAGATTTTTTTGTAACATTAGATACTTTATACTCTTGGAATCAAGAAGCATATGATGTTTTTCGTTGAACAAATGATGTCATCAATTTCTCAACACCGACATATTAGCGATCGACTCTAAGTCACTCGTCGAACAATTCCTTTAATGAGATTTTAACAGTCTGAAAGCATAAACTGTCACTTTACATTCTCGTATTAAAACACATTCCAATTCGTTCGATAGTGCATCACTAAAAAATCACGATTTCTTTACTCAATTCAAACAGAATCCTAGAACTAGTGCTTCGATTAATAACATCCTTGACTATTTTCAACTTTGCATGCAACAGACTATTCAAACTTTCACAAATGTGATAACTTTATCAATCGGAATAACTTTAACTCATAGCGACATCATTCGATTAGAACAAATCTAATAAGTATATCTCTATATCATACTTTCTAGAATATGAATTCTTCCTTCAAACTGTCTGTCTATTCACCCAGGAATGTACAAGATTTTATTTTCTTACTTGAGGATAAACTTAAATGCATATAACTCAAATTATCTTTCAACTGACCAGCTCGCTCAAATAAAAAATAAAAAACTGAGTCGATTGCAACTATCAAATAATAACATCTCAAAATACTCCCGTATTCATACTGTTAAACAACTCAAACATACAATCTTTTATAATTCCCTTAACATGCTAATTGAAGTTCTTTACAACTGCATCAACTTAAGGAAACAAAATATCCTGATTGAACTCATTGACCTTAATCAAACTTACCTGAGAAAAGAAAACCATCATACAATTTGAGCTTGAGCTTCCACTATCTATACCTTTGCCGATGTCAATTCCTTTCACAAGAATTAGAGAAATCCTGATACCAGAATCACCACGTTCATATGATCGAACCAGAAATACACCCATAATAGACATAGTTATCACAAGCCAAATAGCACACTTTAAAAATGAGCCATGATTGATAATTTACGAAATAAAGATGGTAAGAAGACTGAGATAAAGAAATCCAAGATGCGATACCATATTGGAAGTCCGAGAATATAACTCATAAGAAATTAATAAAGATCTTGATGATTCCTCAGAGAAAACCAGAAGAAAAACAATGTTAACATGCTCTGGAATCAATTGTAACAGAGATAATATATTTTTCAATATATATATGAAACAAAACAACATCCAATAGAAACAGAAGAATAGCCTCACATAAATTTTCACCATCAACTTTTATTCCAAACATAATAGAATAGACCCCAAAGAGAGAGATAAGATATGTTGATCATTAACCAACCAGACCAACAGTGCTTTCATCTAACATTATAATCAGCTAGCATTCTCATATGATAAGAATTTCATCAGATATATCTCTGAGGATAAATGAATATATAAAATATCCAGGAGAGATCATCATAATCTATTCAATTACAACTGTTACACTCAGACATCTTTACGATTCAAACATCATTTCTCTGACTAATTCTGTCATCACTAATCTCGTATTATTCCATTCACTAACAAAAATCAATTCGGAAGAAATTCCAGCAAATACATACTTTAGACATCATACCTGAATGAGTCGATTAGTTGAGATTAACTTTTTCTTTAGCCGTGACATTGCGAAATATGAATGATCTTTAAATTAACCTGGCATCTTTTCCAAAACTGTATTCACTTGCCAAACTATTTTCAACTCTGACGACATTATTAGGTATTTCGCTACTGAACTCTTTTAGTCTCTCACTTGTGAGCTCACTCAACATAAATCTCATGAAATTTTGTTATAAAATACCACATTGGTAAGGGGGTGAGGTCGTAAAGCCTCTAACTTGACTCTCGTATATACACATGTGACTTAACATTCATCATCATCATAATATCATCACAGTTATACAATTTACTTTAGACAAATTAACATACATATCTATGTTACATGAACTTTTCGATTATCTTATTCAAACAAGTGCACTTAATAAATACATTCCAAAATTTTGAGTAAGTTTACTTATCACATTCACTTAATCAAACAAGTTAGGCACATAACATCATATGAATGCCAACAAACACTGATGCTTATCACAATATAAACTTTCATTTCGTTTCACTTTTCCATATTTCAAGAATAATTCCCATTGAACCAATGTAATTTCAATGGATATTCGGGTAGTATACTCAAGGTATGCATGTCAACAATCCATCAATTCATATTCAAAAGTGCGCTTTTGGCACATATTCATAGAGCACACTCTCGAGCCACATATGATATAACAGGATTGTCAGTCCAGGCTAAATCCTTTTTATGTCATATGCTTTAAAGAGTTTGATCTAGATTACCCGTTCGGGCTAAATCCAATCCATAACATTTATAACATTTTATCTGTTTCATAAAATCACCATAATCCATCGAAATACCACGTTCAACCAGAATAATGACATTTTACCCATATTTCTTAACTTATGGTTATTTTGTTTTGTACATCATCACATGCATATCATGAACACTTATTCATACCTTACCAAATTTCGACTCATCACAAACACATTTTCAAATATCTTAGTATCACTTTCAGTGTTTTAAAAAAAAAATAGCTCGGTTGGAAAGCATCTTTGTCTCAACAAAATAATTTCATCAGAGTCGGGAGATATCACACTATCACGGGTTATATATGGCATGTATAGCTAGACTCTCACACATGCTAGGTTAGTCTGAGAATCGACTAAACTATAGCTCTGATACCACTAAATGTAACACCTCTTATCCATATTCGACGCTGAAATAGGGTACGAGGCGTTACTAGGCTTAAACATACAATTTCGAGTCATAAATTTGGCATCAAATTAAAACTTTTCAGCAACCAATCATATCGTCCCTAAATTGAGCCTACGAGGCCCGAAACATGCTTTGGAAGTGATTCGAGACTAAACCGTGAACTTTAAAATTTTTTTTTCATGTTTTAAGGGCCATGCACCCGTGCAGCTTGGGACACGCCCGTGTGGGTAGGCCGTGTGTGGTTACACACGCCCGTGTCCCTAACCCGTCTAATTCTCTATTTGTCACTCTAGAACATATTGAAGTCACACGGCCAAGACACAAGCCCGTGTCCTGAGGCCGTGTCCTTCACGCAGTTGAGACACACGGCCGTGTCTCATACCCATGTGCTCGATATTGAGCATTCTATTTTGCAACAACTTAGGTGCAGGGGACACACAACCGGATCACACACCCATGGGGCTGACCGTGTGTTACGCAAGCCCGTGTGTCTTACCGTGTGGACAAAAACAAGGCTGTTTACCAAGCCATTTTGCCACCTTCACTTGCACACATCTACACAACACCACATGGCACAAATTCAAGCATGTAAGAGCAACCAAACAATCACAACCAAGACAATAACATGTCATTCTCATTCCATTATTAATCATACTTAAAACATCAACCTTTCCACATCAAATTATGCAAGATTCTACATTCACAAATGACATTAATATAAATACACTCATAACTAACATTAGCCAACTTCCAAGGCTATATACAAAATGAACCATGAATCATTATAAGCAAAAACATATAACTAAAAGACCAAGTCCCTATACATGCCATAAACTCAAAATACTTGAATTCATCAATACCAAAAATGATAGCTTGATAGTGTGATAAGATCTCCGGTGACCTGAGCTAGCTTGATGGCACTATAAAACATGGGAAAGGAAAGGGTTAAGCTATTTAGCTTAGTAAGTTTGTATGAACATAATAAGAAACTCTTACCAATCATTTACTAAGTCTAACAATATAAACACAAGATAATATAAATTGCTATAAAACTCACAGTTATAATTTATTCGATCACATTGTTTACTCTAATAATTTGCAAGCAAAATATAACATGTCTTGACATTAGCCTAACAACTGTAATCTCTCCATTATAACAAATTACCACATTCAACCAATCATTTCGGACCTCATAATAAACATGCACATTAGTTATTAGTATTCACCTTTCAAGCATATATTTTAACATCTTTCAATTGTTTAAAGCTCATATCTTCCCATAGTCATTTTAATAGGAAATTATACCAATCTTTTCTTTTTCTTATATCCGATAAATCGTAATTTAAGTGAATAAAACACGCTATATCATAACCCAATTTGGCTCGAAAGCCAATCACATGATCTTCAACTGAATTAATCATGAATTTCATACATCACAAGCATAGACCAATAATCACAAGGTTTTCACAAAATCATTCTCGTGGAAATTATGAACTCACAATTTCATAAAGTTAATGCTTCTAAACTTTACGTAGATACTTGTACCAATTTGAAATACTTACATGCTTTTTCTCTTCTTTGACATAACCATTAAATTACCCGTTGAACCACTTGGAATACTAAAGGATACTCGCGAATCTCGTACTCATAGTACCGTACCAAGGCCATATCCCAGATATGGTCTTACATATAATCTCGTATCGATGCCAATAACCCAGCTATGGTCTTACACGAAGTCTCATATTGATTGCACGTAATCTCAGTAACCCTAATGTCATGACATTTGTATCCTATCTATTCCTAAGGTTCAACCGGGACTTTCGCTGTATCGAATCTTTATCGGTCAGTTCAATAGTATCGTACTCAATAGCATTCACATTTCATTTCAATAATATATCATTTACCACAATTATATCGATTAAGCATTTATACATATATAATTTAATACTTATTAAACATATGAACTTACCTCTGCATAAAAATGACGAAAATGACCTAACTGTCAAATACTCGTTTTCCCACGTTCTAATTCCAAACCCTATTTTTCTTGTCCTATAATATCACACTTAACTTAATTTAATCATTATACTATTCAAATCAGCCTAAAATCACATTATGGTAAGAATTACATTTTTACCCCTAAAGTTTCACATTTTTACAATTTAGTCCCTAGGCTTGTAAAATGAAATGTACTCAATTTATTCAATACCCATGCCTAGACGAACCTTATACATGCTTATAGCAGCCTACATTTTTCATTTAATCACACTTTAACACCCATTTTATAACTTTTTACAAATAGGTCCTTTTAGACATTTTCATCGAAAATCACTAAGCAAAAGTCATTTATCTAACAACTAACATGCATTTTCTATCATTAAACATCAAGATACACACATGTCTAACATGGGTCAAACCCTAGACCTTAATCATTCCTCAAATTAGTGTTAGAAATAAGTAGATCATGTTACAAGGATTTCAAAAACATAAAAATCTTTAAAAATGGGACTAGACGGGACTTACAATCGGTATTGGAAGCTTGACAAACCCTAGCCATGGTTTCCTCTTGTAAATTTTGGCAATGGGAGGAAGATGGACAAAAATTGGCTTTTACTTTGGCTTTTTAGTTCATTTAATTACCAAATTACTAAAATGCCCTTAATGAAAAACTTTAGAAACATACCTAACCATGTCCATTTATGTCCGCCAACTTAACCAATGGTCTAATTACCATTTAAGGGCCTCCAATTTAAAATTTCATAACAATTAGACACCTTTAACCTATAGAATTCACATTTTTCACTTATTACAGTTTAGTCCTTTTGACTAAATTGAGTGCCCAAACGTCAAAACTTTTGAACGAAATTTTCAAAAAATTATTCCATAAAACTGTAGGCCATAAAAATATGATAAGAGTAAATTTTTTTGTGTCGGATTTGTGGTCCCAAAACCACTGTTCCGACTAGACCCAAGATTGGGCTGTTACACCTTGAGTGTAGTGTGACATTGATATTTCAAATGATTTAATGAGTAAAGTTCTGACATGAAATAATCTAAACCTGAGACAAATTATTATGAAAATGTACTTGAAATACAGGGATATGATTTGTATATGTTATATGAATACATGATGTGGAAAGTATATGTACATAGAAATCAAATTATTGTTGAGCACATACATTTCTCTTGATATTTATATGAAATATATGACTAACAAGGGTGATGAGAATATGTGTTAG
This sequence comes from Gossypium anomalum, assembly GCA_025698475.1. Classification (NCBI taxonomy): domain Eukaryota; kingdom Viridiplantae; phylum Streptophyta; class Magnoliopsida; order Malvales; family Malvaceae; genus Gossypium; species Gossypium anomalum. Next base: position 44,656,164 of record CM046968.1, on the reverse strand, counting down.
GGCTCATGATCAAGTTGATTGAATGTGCCTTGTATGTTTATATTGAATTTAAATGAGTGGTAAGTTAATTACCATGTTATACGAACTTACTAAGCATTATATGCTTACTCTGTTTTATTTTCCTTTGTTCTATAGTAATTCGGAAGCTCATTGGATTGGAAGCTTGGCGGAGATCACTCACATTGTCCATCGGCCCATTTTGGTATATATGGTAAATCAATTATGGTTATAATGGCATGTATAGGTTAATTAGCCAATGTTGACATGTAAATGTTTTGGTTATAACTAGCTATTAGAATGGCTTGTGATGAACATGTTTTGATATGTATAAATGAGGCTATGACATGTTTGGTGTATGCTTAAATGGTTGATTGATAAAAATCATGTTGGCATATCTGTAACACCCCTAACCCGTATCCATTGCCGGAATAGGATTATGAGGCATTACCGATCAATACACATCATTCACATACATAATACATACATTTATGCATTCATAATTAAAATCCATCCAACACATTTACATTTTCCCTTATAAGGCTCTACGAGACCTTAAAATATGCTTAGAAGAGGTTCGGGACTAAACCGATAACATTTGAAAACTTTGGGAAACTTAGAAAAATTTTCATGCATTTAATGGTCACATGCCCGTGTTAACAGGCCTTGTGCCTCACACGGCCACTAGACATGGGGACATGCCTATGTCACAGGCCGTGTGTCACACACGGCCAATAGACATGCCCATGTGACTAGGTCATGCCAAACCTGTAGGGTATACTGATTTAACTCGAAGGGCTACCCCAGGGGATACACGGCTGTGTACCAAGGCCATGTGTCACACACGTCGAGCCACACGCCCGTGTGCTCAGCCGTGTGGAGTGAAAATAGGCTTGGTTAAAGCCAAATTTCTCACCCTCCTCAGGCTTACCTAAAACACCACATTTCATGCCATTTAGAGACCATTCTTTTAACTACTCAGTTCCATAGCCAAAACATACAAAATCAATATGCCAAAATCATCAAACTTACATAACTTCTAAATGCATTTTCTCATCATGTTATCATCTATTTCATGCCTCAAAACATACCATTTCATCATCTCAAAATCAAGCCATAACATACCATCTTCCAGCATCTAGCTAGTAGAGCAATCATAAAACCATACCAAACATGCCCAAAACATAAGACAACTTATACATGACATAATTCAAGCCAACTTAAATGGCCAAATTCACACCAAAATTTACATCATTTGCAAGCCAAATATCATGGCTAAAATCATAACTCAAAACTTATCATCTTACCACTAGCCTATACATGCCATATACTATATATACAAACCTTCAAAAGCATCAACAAGATAATCGATAGTTTGACAATGTTCCTGATGATCCCCGATGTCTGAGCTAGCTTCGATAATCTATAAAATAGAGAAAGAACACACAAAGTAAGCTTTAAAAGCTTAGTAAACCATACACAAATAAATTACCACATGAATCAACATCATTTCCAACAATAGGCAAAATATGAGTAAGCACATATAGATACACAAACCTTTCTCAATGTTTACATATTCAATATCACAAGTGAATTCATCAAATACTTCCTTTTTAAATACTTGTATAAATCTTGTACGTACCTGAGTCACTTAACTCAGTCATACATTCTTTCTTGACTTGACTTTGCACGTTGAACTATTTAGAATCGTTAAGGATACTCAGAAATCACATAAAGCTCATACAATGTCATATCCTAGATATGGTCTTATATATTATCACATATCGATGTCACTGTCTTAGACAGGGTCTTACACAAAATCATATAATGATGCCAATGTCCCAGACATGGTCTTATGCTTAATCACAATACAATGTCACAATACAATGCCAATGTCCTAGACATGGTCTTACATGTAATCACATCTCGGTAATTCTAATGTCATGACATTCGTATCCTATATTTTCCTAAGGTTCGTACAGGACTTTTGGATATCGTAACTTAAATGATTCTTGCTTGTAATTGTTTGTTCAACATCCATAGCGATTCAACAACAAATAAACATATATAAATCAATTTAAAGATGTTTATTTGCATGTGAACTTACCTCATATATACGATGAACGGATCGGATCAAGAACTCGACAACTTTTGATTTCCCTCGATCTAAATATGATTTCTTTCTTTCTTGGTCTATATAAATTCAAATTTAGCTCATTTAATCACCTATTCATTCAATTTCATCCAAAATACCTATTTGGGCATTATTACACTTTAGCCCCTAAAGTTTCACATTTATTCAATTTAGTCCCTTTTTCATAAATACACAAAATTGAAAAAATTCAGTAAGGCCCATGTTTAGCTGAATTACCATAGTACCTCTAGCAGCTCATATTTCATATTTATTTCACATTTCAACCCCTCAATTTATAAATTTCACAATTTAATCCTATTTAAACAGTTTCATAAAAAATCACTTTACAAAACATGAAAATCTATCAACAATTATTCATTTTCCATCATCAACATTCAAAAACATCAAGCTATCATCAATGGCACTTCATGAAATCATCAACAATTTCAAAAGTTAGGACATGGGCTAGCAAGAACATGAAGCAACAATCACAAAAACATAGGAATCACTAAAAATCGAGCTCAAAACATACCTTAATCAAGCTATATGCTAGCCGAACCCTAAAATGCTCTCAACCTTCTTTTCTTTCATCTATTGTAACAGTCTGGTTTAGACCCTAGTCAGAATAGTAGTTTCGAGACTCCAAATCTGAGTCAAAAAAAATATAAATATTATTTTCTGTGCTTATGATATATGAATTAGCATGTGTGAAAGTTTCGTATGAAAATTTAATTGTTTGTGTGCTCAATTTGATAAAAGCACCTAATCGCATAAAATGTAAAAGTTTCTTGCTGTTTGTAAAAGTGCTTATTTGATTTGTCTTATTAAAAGAAAGGTCCTTATGATGCAACTAGACCATTGAACATATGAGTGGACATTAATGACCATCCATGAAGGGATATATATGGTTTAATAAAGGTTATAATTGGAAATTATTATTAATATGTGTTATAATAAAAGAAAATATGATAATGGATGATTTATTTATCCTTTTTAACTGAAAATACAAAAGGAAAAGAAAAGAAAACTTAAGCTAGGGTTAGGCCATGATCCAAGCTTGATTCAAGGTTCGTTTTTGTTCTGTTTTTGATAATTTCTACACTTTTGTAATCGTAGCATAATGCTCTATCAAGCCCATGCTTGAATTTATGATTTTGATAATGATTTTAAAATATTTCAGGGATGAATTCATGAGTTTTGTGTTGTTAAATGGTGAAATATGAAAGCTTGGTGTTAGATTAATATATTTTGTCTTTAGATTTTTGATGAATTTGAGTATAATGGGTTAAATTGTGAAATTTGTAAGTGAAATAAATGAAATATATGGACTTATATGAACACTTGGAAATTTGGATAAGCATTGTGTAAGGAAATTTTGTATATTTTGTGATTTTTGTGATTAGGGACTAAAGTGTCAAAATGTGAAAAATGTGAGGGCTAATTTGTAAAATGCCCTAAATATGTATTTGTGGATTATTTTGAATGAATGTGAGCTTGAATAAGTTAAATTTGAATTTATATATATATCAAGAATTAAAGAAAACGAAATTAGATCGGGGAAAGTCGAAAGTCGTTGAGTAGCCGATTCCGTCTATCAGAATCCGTACGAGGAAAGTCGATAGACAAATAAATGTATTTGAATTGATTTATTCATGTATATATGACATTGTATTATGATGAATGATATTATGAGAGTTGAATATGAGATCTCCAAGAAAGTATCGACAAAGTTTCGACGTCCGAAAAGCCCCGTACGAACCTGAGGAATAGTTAGGATACGTATGTCATGACATAGGATCCGATATGTGTTATCGTGTAAGACCACATCTGGGATGTTGGCATCGACTTATGATTTAAGTGTAAGACCACGTCTGAGACGTTGGCATCGTATTTGATTTCGTGTAAGACCCTGTCTGGGATAGTGGCATCGATGTTTGATTACCTATAAGACCACGTCTTGGATGTTGGCATTGTATGTGCTTTCCGAGCTATCCACGTATCTTTTTTATTCTGAACGGTTCAACGGGCATTTCGAGAAACGAATGAATATATGAGATATGTACCCGATTTGAAATGTATACTACGTTTGAGAACAAAGGTAAGTATATGTACAAGTGATGATATATGTGTTATAAGTATGAGAAAGTATGTTAGTTGTGCAAATGAATTGAGTATATGAGAAATGTACGTGAATTATGTGGTTTGTGATATTATTTGACTATGGAATATATGCATTTAGATGATGTTTATATGCTTTTATTGACAAGTTTATTTCTATATGGCTTACTAAGCTTTTGAAAGCTTACTCTGTGTGTTTTTCAACTACTTTATAGATATCATAGCTATCAGGAGCTCGAGGATTGTCAAGGATTGTCACCACACTATCGAACTATATTTTGGCACCTTTTTGGAAATGTATATTGAAGTATGGCACGTATAGGCTAGAAGTATATGATTATGTTTTATGACGTATATATAATTAGCCATGTGATATGGCTGGGTATGATTGTGATTATGGTTTGATTTTGGTATATGAAATGTGATGTAATATGATCTATTTGATGTGTTCATAAATGGCTAAGAGAAATGGTAAGTTTGGTAAGGTTTTGGCATGAGATTTGATCATATGATTAGAGATTATGGAACCATATGTTTTGGTATGTTTTTGATTTATGAAAAGATATGAATTAGTAGGTGATATGAACGTGAAATTGGTTGATAATGTTATGGCATGATTGGTGTATGTTTTGATTTTGAAATTGGCTGAAATTATAGTGCAAATGTGCTTGGTTTGATACTTGTATGTTTGACCCAAATTGGGTGGCAAATTGGCTTTTCAAATGGCCTCTTTTTGTCTACATGGGCAGAGACACGGGCGTGTGCCTCAGTCGTGTGTGATACACAGTCATGTTGGACAGTCGTGTGTCCCCTAGGGTACCCTACGATTTTAAGTCAGGCTTTAGCACAGTCAAGGCACACGGGCATGTAGTCAGCCGTGTGACCCAAGTCAGTTTAAACCACGGCCAAGACACACGGGCGTGTCTTGTGGCCGTGTGAGCAAGTTAGTATGTATGCCCTATCTTGACACGGTCTAGACACACGGACGTGTCTAATACCGTGTAAGGCACACTGCCTGTTCACACAGGCGTGTGACTTGTACAACTTTGAAAAATGGTTAAATTTCAAAAATTTTTGTATGAGCTCGGTTTAGTCCCAACCCCTTTCTAATGCATGTGTAAGGTCTTGATGACCTATGTAAGGGACTTAATAATAGTGTTTGACCTTTGATGTTATGATGTTTGTGAATTGAATGTTAAATGTTCTGATTTGTCTGGTAATGCCTTTAGCCCTAGTCTGGCGACGGATATGGGTTAGGGGTGTTACATTTTATTGGTATCAGAGCTATGATTTAGTCAGTTCTAGGACTACCATATTGTGTGTGAGTCTAGATATACTTGCCATATTTATGAACTGCGATAGTGTGATGAATTTTGATAATGAAAATGTGTTTTTACATAGCAAATGGATCCTGAACGAGCCGTAGTTGACGATGTTGAGAGTAATGGGCCTACTTCTGAGCAAGGGACAACGCCATCTTGTTCTAGACCGGCTACGAGTAGCCATGATGGAGAGGCTAGACAAGCCTTCTATCAAATGATGAATGATTGGTTCACCCAATACATTAGAACTAATCCGACTGTTCAACAACCTCCACCTCTGGTAAATCCTCCGCAAGTCCATGTCATGCCACAAGCTAATCCGAATCAGTTGGTTAAGCCTCTGGTTGATAAGATTAGAAAATATGGAGCCGAAGAATTTCGTGCTACTACGAATGATGATGCTGAAAGAGCCGAGTTCTGGTTAGAGAACATGATACGAGTGTTTGATAAATTATCTTTGAATCTGGATGAATGTTTAAAATGTGCCGTCTTACTTCTGAGAGATATGACGTATCACTGGTGGAAGACTTTGATATCCGTGGTTGCAAGAGAGCGAGTCACTTGGGATTTCTTTCAAGATGAATTTTGAAAGAAATACATTAGTCAGAGATTTATCGATCAGAAATGTAAAGAGTTTCTTGAGCTTAAACAAGGTCGTATGTCTGTTACAGAATACGAGCGAGAATTTGTAAGACCGAGTTAGTATGCTCGAGAATGTGTATCTACTGAGGCAATAATGTGTAAGAGATTCAAAGATGGTTTGAATAAAGACATCAAATTGCTAGTCGGGATTCTTGAGATCAAAGAATTAGTTGTGCATGTTGAACGAGCATGTAAAGCTAAAGAGCTCGAGAAAGAGAAAAGAAAAGTGGATTCAGAAGCTAGAGAAGTGTGAGAAAGATCATCGAGTAAGTCATTTCATTCGACAATGAAGAAATTATAAGATGATAATAGCCGTTCAAAGGCTAATGTGGGACATTCGAGTAGAGATCGTGCTAGATCGCATTCGAGCTTCAAAGCTCCAGCTACTTCTGTTGCTAGTGTTGGAAATGCTAGATCTGGTTGACCCAGGTGTAAACATTGTGGTAAAAGACATCCTGGTAATTGTAGACTGTATGATCGGGCCTGTTTCAAATGTGGATCATTAGACCATTTTATCTGCGATTGCCCCGAATCTGTCGAGCAAGAGATTATGCAAAATTCAAGGCCAAGTGGCAATGCATCTCGTGGTAGACCTCTTAGAAATACGAGAAATGTGAGTGGCAGTCAGAGGGGAACAAAAGACACTCCTATTAGATCTGAGGCTCGTGCACCTGCCAGAGCTTATGCCATTCGAGCTCGTGAGGAAGCTTTGTCTCCAGATGTGATTACGGGTACTTTCACACTTTACGATACTTTTATGATTGCTTTGATAGGTCCTGGATCAACACATTCTTATATATGCATGAACTTAGTGAACAATAAGACCTTGCCCGTAGAGTCTATTGAATTTGTGATTAGAATATTGAACCCCCTAGTCAGATCTGTTTTAGTTGATAAAGTTTGTAAGAACTGTCCATTAATGTTTCGAGACACTTGTTTTTCGGCTGATCTGATGTTTTTTCCCTTTGATGAGTTTGATATAATTTTAGGTATGGATTGGCTAATTTTGCACGATGCTATTGTGAATTGCAAATGGAAAACTGTTGATTTGAGATGCAAGAATGATGAAATAGTTTGAATTGAATCTAGTGATTTGAGTGTGCTGTGATATCTTCGATGAAAGCTCTGAATATTGTGAGAAAATAGTGAAGCTTACTTTGCCTATGTGATTGATTCGAAAATGTCAGAAAAGAAAGTTGAATCAATGCCTATTGTTTGTGAATTCCCTGATGTGTTTCTTGTAGAACTTTTGGGATTACCTCCGATTCTAGAAGTTGAATTTGGAATTGAGTTAGTACCGGGAACTACTCCGATTTTGATAGCTCCGTATAGAATGGCTCCGATCGAACTAAAATAATTAAAGTCTCAGTTGCAAGAGTTGACCGATAGAGGGTTTACTAGACTGAGTTTCTCGCCTTAGGGTGCTCCTGTTCTATTTGTGAAAAAGAAAGATGGTACGATGAGAATGTGGATAGATTATCGTCAGTTGAACAAAGTGACTATCAAGAATAAGTATCCTCTGCCCCGAATTGACGATTTTTTTGATCAGTTAAAATAAGCTACTGTGTTTTCAAAGATAGATCTGAGATCAGGCTATTATCAGTTGTGAGTAAAAGATTCAGACATTCCAAAAACTGCTTTCAGAACGAGGTACGGACACTATGAGTTTTTAGTTATGCCTTTCAGACTAACGAATGCACCTGCTATTTTTATGGATTTGATGAATAGAATTTTCAGACTGTATTTAGATTGATTTGTTGTCGTATTCATTGATGACATATTGGCTTATTCGTGTGATGAATCCAGGCATGTTGAACATTTGAGAATAGTACTACAGACTTTGTGAGATAAGCAGTTGTATGCGGAGTTTAGTAAATGTGAATTCTGGTTGTGCGAAGTTGGTTTTCTGGGCCATATTGTGTCAGCATCTGGTATTCGAGTTGAGGCGAACAAAATTTTAGCTATTTTGGATTGGAAGCCTCCGACGAATGTCTCCGAAGTCCGCAGTTTTCTGGGACTTGCCGGTTATTATAGACGGTTCGTAAAAGGTTTTTCTATGATTGTAACTTCTTTAATGAAACTGCTTCATAAAGATATGAAATTTGAATGGTCTGAAAGGTGTCAGAAAAGCTTTGATCAATTGAAAACTCTATTGACTGAAGCCCCAGTATTAGTACAACCCGAATCAGGTAAAGAATTTGTGATCTATAGTAATGCTTCGTTGATCTGTCTGTGATGTGTTTTGATGCAGGAAGGCAAAGTTGTTGCTTATGCTTCGAGACAGTTAAAGCCACATGAAAAGAACTATCTGACACACAATCTGGAATTAGCTGCGATTGTGTTTGCTATGAAAATTTGGTGCCATTATCTATTTAGTGAGAAATGTCACGTTTATTCCAATCATAAAAGTTTGAAATATCTGATGTCTTAAAAAGATTTGAACCTATGACAGAGAAGATGGCTAGAACTACTAAAAGACTACGAGCTTGTTATTGATTAACATCCGGGAAAAGCAAATGTTGTTACTGATGCTTTGAGTCAAAAATCATTGTTTGCATTGCGTACTTTAAATACTCATTTAGCTTTGTCTGATGATGGTTCAGTTTTAGCGGAATTAAAAGCGAAACCTTAGTTTTTACAGTAGATTTTTGATGCTCAGAAGATTGATAATGAGATTTTAGCAAAACGAGCTTAGTGTGATTTAGATTTTGATTCAGAATTCAGAGTTGATAAAGATGATTGTCTGAGATTTTGAGATAGAATTTGTGTTCTGAGAAATCCAGAGTTAATTCAGATGATTTTGAGTGAAACTCATAATAGTCGGTTATTTGTTCATCTGGGTAGTACGAAAATGTATAATGATTTGAAACAGCATTACTGGTGGTCTGGAATGAAAATAGTACTTTGTTTCGAAATGTTTAATCTGTTAGCAAGTTAAAGCTAAACATCAAGTGCCATCTGGTTTGTTACAACTGATTATGATTCCTGAATGGAAATGGGATAAAGTGACAATGGACTTTGTTTCGGGTTTACCCCTATCTCTGAGAAAGAAAGATGCAATCTGGGTAGTGGTTGACCGATTGACAAAATCAATTCATTTTATTTCGGTACGGTCTAATTACTCGCTTGATAAATTAGTTGAGTTTTATATTTTTGATATTGTGAAACTGCACGGGGTGCCATTGTCTATTGTGTCAGATAGAGATTTGAGAATCACTTTACAGTTTTGGAAGAAATTACAAGATGCTTTAGGTAGGAAATTGCATTTCAGTACTGCTTTTCATCCGCAAAAGGATGGTCAATCCGAGCGGATTATTCAGATACTCGAGGATATGTTGAGATGTTGTATTCTTGATTTTGAAGTTTCGTGGGAACAGTATTTACCTTCGATTAAATTTGCTTATAATAACAGTTTTCAATCGAGCATCAAAATGGCACCGTACGAAGCCTTATGTGGTCGCAAATGCCGTACACCTTTGTGTTGGACTGAGCTTAGTGAGAATAAGATACATTGGGTCTGTTTGATAAAAAAGATTGAACAGAAAGTAAAAGTGATCTGAGATAGTCTAAAAGCAGCTTCCAATCGTCAGAAATCATCTGCGAATTTGAAACGAAAAGATGATGAAAAAGTGATTCTGAAAGTATCCCTGTGGAAGAAAGTACTCCATTTTGGCAGAAAAGGCAAATTGAGTCCGAGGTTCATCAGGCTGTATGAAATTATTGAACGAATTGGGCCAGTTGTTTATCGTTTGTTGTTGCCACCATAATTAGAAAAGATTCATAATGTGTTTCATATATTGATGCTTCGATGATATAGATTCGATCCTTCGCATGTAATTCCTTTATCTGAGATTGAGATTCAGTTGATATGACCTACGAACAAGAATCGATCCATATCTTAGCTCGTGAGATTAAAGAATTGTGAAATAAGAAAATTCGGTTAGTAAAAGTGATGTGGCATAGACAAGGTATTGAAGAGGCTACGTAGGAGCCCGAAGATATTATGAGGCAGCAGTATCCGAATCTGTTTAACGGCAAGATTTTCGAGGACGAAAATCCTTAAATGGGGGAGAATTGTAATAGTCCGGTTTAGACCCTAGTCGGAATAGTGGTTTCGAGACCACAAATTTGAGTCAGAAAAATATTTAAATATTATTTTCTGTGCTTATGATATATGAATTAGCATGTGTGAAAGTTTCGTATAAAAATTTAATTGTTTGTGTGCTCAATTTGATAAAAGTACCTAATCGCATAAAAGGTAAAAGTTGCCTGCTATTTGTAAAAGTGCTTATTTGATTTGTCTTATTAAAAGAAAGGTCCTTATGATGCAATTAGATCATTGAACATATGAGTGGACATTAATGACCATCCATTAAGTGATATATATATGGTTTAATAAATGTTATAATTGGAAATTACTATTAATATGTGTTATAATAAAAGAAAATATGATAATGGATGATTTATTCATCCTTGTTAACCGAAAATACTAAAGGAAAAGAAAAGAAAACTTAAGCTAGGGTTCGGCCATGATCCAAGCTTGATTCAAGGTTTGTTTTTGTTTCATTTTTGATAATTTCTACGTTTTTGTAATTGTTGCATAATGCTCTATCAAGCCCATGCCTGAATTTCTGATTTTGATGATGATTTTGAAATATTCCATGGATGAATTCATGAGTTTTGTGTTGTTAAATGCTAAAATATGAAAGCTTGGTGTTGGGTTAATATATTTTGTCTTTGGATTTTTGATGAATTTGAGTATAATGGGCTAAATTGTGACATTTGTAAATTGAGGGACTAAAATGTAAACTAAATGAAATATATGGACTTATATGAGCACTATGGAAATTAAACTAAGCATATGTGTAAGGAAATTTTGTATATTTTGTGATTTTTGTGATTAGGGACTAAAGTGTCAAAATGTGAAAATGTGAGGGCTAATTTGTAAAATGCCCTAAATATGTGTTTGTGGATTGTTTTGAATGAATATGAGATTGAATAAGTTAAATTTGAATTTATATAGATCAAGAATTAAAGAAAACAGAATTAGATCGGGGAAAGTCGAAAGTCGTTGAGTAGTCGATTCCGTCTATCCGAATTTGTACGAGGTAAGTCAATATACAAATAAATGTATTTGAATTGATTTATTCATGTATATATGACATTGTATTATGATGAATGAGATTATGAGAGTTGAATATGAGATATCTGAGGAAGTATCGACAAAGTTCCGACGTCTGAAAAGCCCCGTACGAACCTTAGGAATAGTTAGGATACATATGTCATGACATATGATCCGATATATGTTATCATGTAAGACCACGTCTGGGACATTGGCATCAACTTATGATTTATGTGTAAGACCACGTTTGGGACATTGGCATCGTATTTGATTTCGTGTAAGACCCTGTCTGGGATAGTGGCATCGATGTTTGATTACCTGTAAGACCACATCTGGGACGTTGGCATTGTATGTGCTTTCCGAGCTATCTGTGTATCCTTATGATTCCGAACAGTTCAACGGGCACTCTGAGAAACAAATGAATATATGAGATGTGTACCTGATTCAAGTACGTTTGAAATGTATACTATGTTTGAGAACAAAGGTAAGTATATGTACAAGTGATGATATATGTGTTATAAGTATGAGAAAGTATGTTATTTGTGCAAATGAATTGAGTATATGAGAAATGTACATGAATTATGTGGTTTGTGATATTTTTGACTATGGAATATATGCATTTAGATGATGTTTATATACTTTTATTGACAAGTTTATTTGTTTATGGCTTACTAAGCTTTTGAAAGCTTACTCTGTGTGTTTTTCAACTACTTTATAGATATCGTAGCTATCAGGAGCTCGGGGATCGTCAAGGATTGTCACCACACTATCGAACTATATTTTGGTACCTTTTTAGAAATGTATATTGAAGTATGGCATGTATAGGCTAGAAGTATATGATTATGTTTTGTGATGTATATATAATTAGCCATGTGATATGGCTTGGTATGATTGTGATTATGGTTTGATTTTGGTATATGAAATGTGATGCAATATGATCTATTTGATGTGTTCATAAATGGCTAAGAGAAATGGTAAGTTTGATAAGGTTTTGGCGTGAGATTTGATCATATGATTAGAGATTATGAAACCATATGTTTTGGTATGTTTTTGATTAATGGAAAGATATGAATTAGTAGGTGATATGAACATGAAATTGGTTGATAATGTTATGGCATGATTGGTGTATGTTTTGGTTTTGAAATTGGCTGAAATTATTGTGCAAATGTGCTTGGTTTGATGCTTGTAGGTTTGACCCAAATTGGGTGGCAAATTGGCAGAGACATGGGCAGAGACACGGGCGTGTGTGACAGACGGTCATGTTGCACAACCATGTGTCCCCTGGGGTAGCCTACGATTTTAAGTCAGGCTTGAGCACGGTCAAGGCACACAAGCGTGTGGCCAGCCGTATGACCCAAGTCAGTTTAGACCACGGCCAAGATACACGGGCGTTTCTTGTGGCCATGTGAGCAAGTCAGTATGTATGCCTTGTCTTGACACGGTCTAGACACACGGGCGTGTCTAATGTCGTCTAAGGCACACAGCCTGTTCACACGGGCGTGTGACCTACACAACTTCGAAAAATGGCTAAGTTTCAAAAATTTTTGTATGAGCTCAGTTTAGTCCCGACCCCTTTCTAATGCATGTTTAAGGTCTCGATAACCTATGTAAGGGACTTATTATTAATGTTTGACCTTTGACGTTATGATGTTTGTGAATTGAATGTTAAATGTTTCGATTTGTCCGGTAACTGCTTTAATCCTAGTCTGGTGACGGAGACGGGTTAGGGGTGTTACATCTATTTCGGTTATGGATGATGATAAATAAGATGAAAATGCTTTTGTTTTGTTTATTAATTACATTAATACATAGTTTACCATTTTACCCTTAGTTATTAAACCATTTAATCATCAAATATAAGGCTATTAATGTCCATTAACGTTATCAATGGCATAATAACATCATAAGGACCTTTGGTTTAATAAACCATAACAAATAAATGCATTTAACATATAGAATGCCACTTTTGCATTTTACGCGATTAAGTCTTTTTTCGTCAAATTAAACATCTAACGATAAAATTAAATCATGAAAGTTTCACACATACATGCTATCATGCTATAAACACATAAAATAATATTAAAACAATTTTCTGACATCAAATTTATGGTTTCAAAACCACTATTTTGATTTGAACTAAAACCGGGCTGTTACAACTCTCCCCCCTTAGGGATTTTCATCCTCGAAAATCTTACCTGTGAATAGGTCAGGGTATTGATTTCTCATAGCATCATTGGGTTCCCACGTAACTTCTTCAACCCCATGTCGATGTCACAAGACTTTTACTAATGGTATTCTTTTATTTCTCAGCTCTTTGATCTCACGAGCTAGAATTCGGTTGGTTCTTCACTGTACGATAAATTTGACTAAATCTCAACCTCAGTCGGGGAAATAACATGTGAAGGATCGGATCGATATCTTCGTAGCATTGATACATGAAACACATTATGTATCTACTCTAATTCAGACGGTAAAGATAGCCTATAAGCAACTGGCCTAATTCGCTCGATAATCTCATACGGTCCGATGAATCGCAGACTCAATTTTCCTTTCCGACCAAATCGTAATATCTTTTTCCACGACGACACTTTCAGAAACACTTTATCCCTGATCTGAAACTAAATATCTTTTCGTTTTAAGTCTGCATAAGATTTCTGTCGATCCGAAGCTATTTTCAAACTATCGCGAATTACTTTCACTTTTTCTTCTGTTTCTCTAATCAGATCAATCCTGTGAATCTTATTCTTGCTTAGCTCAGTCCGGTACAATGGTGTTTGACATTTTTGATTGTATAAAGCTTCGTATGGTGCCATCTTTATACTTGATTGAAAGCTATTATTGTAAGCAAATTCAATTAGCGGTATATATTTCTCCCAGTTACCTTCAAACTCAAGAATACAACAACGCAACATATCCTCGAGTACCTGTATAACTCGCTCGAATTGTGTAACACCCCAAACCCAGCCTGGACGTTATGGTCGAATCTGGCGATGTCACATTGAAGTGCTTTTCGAAAAATGTACTTTCGTTGAAAAGCCTATTTCATAGTAAAAATCTTTGTGATCTTAATGAAGATTTAGGAAGTCTCGTTCATTGTGAAAAAATCAAGTCATTTAGAAAAAGGTTAATCCTATTAATTTGTTATTCTATCTTAAAACATTGTTTGTTGCGGAAGCTTTTGAAAACATATTGCGTAAACGTGATGTTTTGAAAAGCATTTATCTTTTGAAAACCCGTGTCCTACAGCTAGCAGATATAAATCAATACAAATAAAACCCCAAATTAAAAGTTAAAACTTTAAAGAGGCCTTATTATAGAATAAAATACCCAAACTAAGCTATTTATAAATTATAAGTCAAATATGGAAGCGTAAGCTGTTGTGTGGTGACCTTCAAGTCCCTCGTAACACTGATCCTCCTTAGGATTACCTGCGCAAATATGCAGAAGGGTGAGTTTATGAAAACTTAGTGTGTAATCCCTTAATAAATAGACAGCCAAACATTCAGTGAGCAAATACAGTCTGGGCCTAAGCCCATATGAGTAGCAGTGACAATATCAGTTTGGGCTTTAGCCCAACTCAATACAGAAATGGTCATATGCTTGGGCCTTGGCCCATTGCAGTAACAGTAAATAGTTTAGTAACAGTAAAAAGTGCAGAAATAGTAAACAGTATGCAAGTCCTACCCATCTAGCCTCTACACTCCATCTCCGTCCAACCCTACACTCTATGTGGGGATATAATCAACCCACCCATCCCTACACTCCAAAATTAGCACCGGTTGCGGTACTAAACAGTAATATGCAGCTGAGCTGCTAGTATAATAGGCTTAAAGCCATCAGTGATGTAAGACCTCAAAAATTTAGGGTCTGTAAGTTTGCTTGGTCTAATACAAATTACATGTTTGGTGTAGCAGTTAAATGATTTGGGTGTGGTTGGGGGTGTCAGGGAAGTCCTGGGTTCAAGTTATGGATTTTGCTAAATTTTTGTTTTTCTCTTGAAAGAACCTGGACACTGGCACCTTAGCCATTTGAATAATTGTGGTTGTATGCTAACGCAAAGGAGCCTTATGGCTTGGTGGCTTATAGAGTGATTTGGCAACTGTGGAGGCTGGGGTTCGAATCCCATGGAAGGCAAGGGATGATAATTTTGCTACTTAGGGTCGGTAAGAGTTTGACGAGGTTTCAAACTCTGCTGTGTGGTAGTTTGAACTAGTCATGAATTGTTGGGAGAGGATTATAGAGGGATAATGGGAGAAAATCTTGGAGATTTTTTGGGAAATTGAATTGGAAGGAGTTGTAGCCGTAAGCCGTATGGGAGTGCTTGGGGTTGCAAATTCGGCCGAATATCATCTATTTCTCTCTTTCGTCTCATTCGGGTTTATTTTTGTGTTACCCAAATATCCCATTTCTCTTTCGAATCTCTCCCTATTTCGATTAAGGTAAGTGAGCTCCTATTGGAATGCTAAATTCCTAGCAATAGCCGAACCTAGCTATTGCTTTCATCTATATGTGGGTTCATGGTTGTGTCACTTCCCCTTCTTTTGGTATACTATATTAGTCTCCCTTTTTAATCCCTTTCTTTTTATTAGCTATCGTTAGGGGTGTGTTCGTGGCATTGTGCGCTCGGCTGTAGTGTGTGTTGGGGTAAGCCGAATACTGCTACTTTTCTCTCTTAGTACTTGTTTCGGTAAGTAATTTTTATGGTTAAGTGGATTATGTTGAGGTTGTGATAATGATGTTGCTCGGTGAAAACAACGTTCCTTGTAAGTTGCAGATCTAGGATTGAAGCAAACACTTCCCTTTAATAAAAAACAAGATACAATGGACATTCTAGGCTTAGAAAGATCTTAGGAACAAGAAAAGAAACAAAGAAAGAAAAAAAAAGAAAAAAACGAAAAAAAAAGAAGGGCTAAAATTTATGGCAGATTTAAATTAAGGTTGAAGATGACTTCTTGAAGCTTCATTCATGACAGCCTTGAACATTCAAAGATGGCAGACTTGATGTAGAATATTGCTGGAAATTTAGAAAAACGAGGAACTCAAAAGAACTCGTACAATATGCTGAACGAACCCGAATCGAATTTGTTATTTGTCAACGGACTTGGACCCACTAGATAGCAATCTAGGAACCTAAAGTATCAAGTAAAATTGACACAACAAACATAGTCTGATATGCCAAGAAAGTTCGGTGAAAAACCAAAGTTTAAGAGAAAATCTCACAAAGATAATGTTTCATTCAAAGTGTCACACTTCTTACATTTTTTTTTACACATATATATGGATAACAAGAGGTATATGGCCGAATTTCCTTGTGTGGCTGAAAATAGAGGATTTAAAATTCAAATTTTAAACTCCTAATAACTCCTAAAAGGGGCGGTATTGTATGGCAGCCTTGTATTTGAAATTTGAAATTCAAACACAAACTACTTGATCTTATCCTGGTAGCCTTGTATTTGAAATTTGAAATTCAAACACAAACTACGTGATCTTATCCTTTAAGTTGACGCCAAGTAAGAAAAAGGAAGGGCTGCTCCAATTCGTCTAATAATGTACAAGCTGCCACGCAGATGTGTGAATGACCTGATGCCACTTGGGCTGCCACATGTGCACTGGTACACTCCCCGACTTGTAAATCATTATTCAGCTATGTCTGGACTTGCCAGCTGAAGTTGAGCTAGTGGAGCTGAAATTGAGCTGACGGAAACTGAACTGAGCTAGAACGAGCTAGCCACAAATGGAGTGAGCTGACATGAGCTGGTGTAGAGTACTCTGAGCTATCTTGAGCTGAAGATGAGCTGCATATACACTCTTGAGCTAGTGTCCCTTGGAGTACCTATTCCAAAAGGCATAAACACTCATCAAAGTTTATGTAGACTTAATGTAACATAGTCTTAATAAGTTGTAAACAAGTGCACACTTATTTATTAACACCCAAACAACTTAGAAACAATATAAACACTATCAAACCAATCCAAAAGCATACATAGCAGAATATATACATACGTAAACACACAGAATGAATAGTATAACCTAAATATGTCACATGTCAGCATGCAACACATTATAAAGCCTATGTTCTAAGGCATAAACATGATCGAAAGATTCTAGAATTGTAGCACAAGTAAGGAAAAGAACTTCCCTGAATTTCTTTGCCTTAGAACTTGATAATAGGTCCCAATGGTAAGACCTCTGGATTAGTTTCCTTGATTGGCATGGATGTGCTCACATCAGGTTGTGTAACAAGTGGACTTGAATGTAGATTGTTGCCTTTAGGGGAGTGATTGTCGGTTGAGGGTGGTTTGAACCCTACTTGTGCTATCAAGGTAAGCGGTATATCATGTTGGGTGTTGAGAGTTATTGGAAGAGTGGTTAACTTAAGTGATTAAAAACTGATTGTGGATCATTGTTTTGGATTTAGGTTGGGCGAGTGGTGAGTGCCGTTTTCCTCTCCAAAAAGGTGTGTAATCATACACCCAACCTTAACCTATTGCAAAATGATGAACATAGGTGTGTATTCACACTAAGGCTGTTGTGAATCGGCAAAAGCCGAAATACCGAAACTTTAGTATTTGTGGCCTCACAAGCGTGCGATCGGTTGTGAGGTAAATCGAGCCTACAAGATTGTGGGTGATATATTGAAAGGCTGCCACAAGCGTTCTCGTGTGTTGGGACTGTTATGGGCCTTGTTGGGCCGAGATTGGCCGCGCGGGCCCAATGGGCTTGTGGGCCCCACAAGAATAAGGTTTACGATAAGTGACAAATAATGAAATGGACTATGGAGACCACATAGTCGTGACTAGAATTGGACTGTTGGGCCACACATGTATGTGGGCCCACTTGGGCCAAGTAATGGGCTTTAGGCCTATTATACTGTTCGGGCCATATAGGTTATCTGAGTCGTTCGAAATGACTGTAGACCATCTAAAGGATCGTTATCTGTATCGATACCCTAAAATTTGTTAATGACTTAAATACCCCCAAGGGGTAAAATTTCTAATTTACCCCTAATGGATGGAAATGACTGTTATACCCTAGAGGTAGGTTGATAGTTGAATATATGTCATATGCATGATTGTATCTGAGTGTGAAACCTTGCATACACGTAATATTAGAACATGACATTCTGCATTGGGGTTGCGATTCTGATTCGGAGTAAGTACTGTGCTAGTGGCTGTGCCACGTTCTTGTTGCCTGACACTTTGAACGGATGAATGATCACTTTTGGGCTCACTAGGCTCATATAGATCGTCTTGTTCTTGTCTAGGACATCTACGTTCTCGCTGTTGGTTTTGTGGTTCCCTTACACGTTGAACCTCCTCATTTAGGTGATCCAATTGCTCTTGCATTGGTTCTATCGACTCTTGGAGCATACGCTGAAATTCTCGGATCAAAACTTGTTGTCCCAAATCAGGGACTCCTCCGCCGCCAATAACATTGCGAATAGGTCGCAATCCTTCTCCGGCCATTGGAACTCTCTCGGGACTTCTAGAGATAATTTTTTTATTTTTTTATTATATATATTTCTTAAATTCACACAACAAGATCTCACAAGTCACTCACAAAGAATAGTCACTCGATTTTGGCTTTTACTTCACCCGGATAGTCTCACCACTCTCTTGCCTTTTACCACTCGATTTTCGTCTCTCGAAATTTTCTGCAAACTATGTAGACAGATCAAAGAAAACCTTTGAGGGTCGGTTTGCAAAATTGAGGTGGTTAGGTGAGTACATTGTAAGGTTAAGGGTAGGCTGAAGAATAGGGAATTGGGTTAAAAGTGTGGCGTATTAGGGAGAGTAGAATAGAAAATGGATCGAAAACTATATCAAATCAAAGCTTGACGATCAACTAACAACTGATTTGCATAAAATACTTTTTTTTCAGATTTTTTTTGAATTTTTTTTAAACTTGTATAACTTTTTTTTGTACTATATCAGCAAACTAAATACAATAGGAACACTTCTGTACGCGATTTTTTTTCTTTAGCAGCGCAGATTTTTTTGTTTTTATTGTAACAGCAACAAACTAATCAAAATGAAAAAACTTCGGTATACGAAAATTTTTTTCTATACTTTTTTTCGGATCCTACTTACTTTCGTTCACTTGTACTATTCCCAGAAATGATTTCGTCGCACAAACTTCTCGTTTTAGTGGCTCTGATACCAACTAGATACGCACTCGCCTCGGATGAGATTCGTGTCGTAGGAATTTGCCCGACCGTAAATCGAGTAAGCTAGGTGTTTCAAAGAGGTGATGGAAAGAAAAGGATTTTGGTTCAAGACGGTTTAACAATGGATTGGAAAAGTTTAAGGAATGGAAATTAGAATTCGGTTAAGGTTCAAGCAAGAACTAACGCAATAGGAGTGTGTTAACCCGTTACTTATACGAACACTTAATTCAAAACAATGGTATAGAAATAAGGTGGAATGTTGGTGTAGGACCTCGACCCACTATCGGAGTTGATAGGAACCTCGGTATATTTTAAAACGCCACACTTTAGGAAATCAAAGTGATAAGTTCAGAAACAAAGATAGAATGACGCCACAAGGTTTCTTGATAAGTCAAACTAGTCTTTGGAGAAAATTGAGAGTTGAAAACAAATCACAAAGTTTATAAAATTCATAAAATGTTCATTAGCTTCTACAAGAAGAAAACAACCCCCATTTATAGCTAAACAAGTAGTTAGCCGAATGGTCAAATTGGAAGTGGGGTGGACAGCAATTTTAAAGCTAATTGGGGCTAGAACCTTCCTTGAAGATTCTTGAACATCCCTGGAAGTTTCCTTGAAGTTTCCAAGCATGAGAACACTATTGGAGAGCATCTAGAAGGAGTCCATTGAACTAAATATTAATGGCCAAGGTGATGAGCTGAACACCCTTGTCTATATTCGGTCAAAGGTGCTAAATGCTCCTTAAATAAGCTGCTTCGTAGAATTAAATAGCCTTAGCTTTAATGGACAGCTTGGGGCATGTCAATGGCTTTACTAATGTGAAAACTGTAGTTGAATAGCTCATTATGTGTGAACACACATAACCGAAAAGTCAAGCAATGTGAATGGAAGATGCAGCAAGTGTGAAAGCTTTTAAGCTTGGTTTTGGGTAGCTATTCGGCCAGATTGGGAAGGCAAAAATCAGCACATTTGCTTTGTCTTTTGAAGTCCACGAAGTGTTGCCTTGAAAAGTTGAACCATCAGCTCATTTATGTCGTCCCCAACAATGCACCTGCAACAATAGGGTTAAAGCCATATACTACCTCAAAAGGAGAATGTTTTGTGGCTGAATGAATAGTCTGGTTGTAGGCGAACTCCACATGAGGTAAACACTCCTCCCACAACTTCAAATTCTTCCGTAGAATGGCTCGAAGCAAGGTCGACAATACTCGGTTAACCACTTCAATTTGGCCATCCGTTTGAGGGAGGCATGTCATCGAAAATAGTAGTTTTGTTCCTAACTTACCCCACAACATTCTCCAGAAATGACTTAGGAACTTTGTGTCACAACCAGAGACGATGTTACGAGGGATTCTGTGCAACTTGACAACTTCCTTGAAAAACAAATTAGCAATGTTAGTAGCATCGTCGATTTTATTACAAGGAATGAAATGTGCCATTTTTGAAAAACGATCCACAACAACAAATATTGCATCCTTCTCTCTTTTGGTTCTAGGAAGACCTAGAATGAAGTCCATCGAAATATCAACCCATGGTGCATCAGGAATAGGCAACGGGGTGTACAGACCATACGATTTTATGCGTGATTTTGCCTTTTTACACACAATGCATTGATCACACTTCCTCACAACATCACGCTTCATCTTGGGCCAATAGAAGTGTTCATGTAGTATTGCTAGAGTCTTCGCAACTCCAAAATGACCCATATGTCCACCACTATGAGCTTCATTGACAAGCACCTCCCGGACAGAACCTTGAGGTATACACATCTTACCTTCGTGAAAAAGGTAGCCTCCATGCTGAAAATACTTGTCAATCGCACCATGCAAACAACTCTTATAGATGTCACCAAAACCCGCATTAGTTTGATACCAATCTTTCATAAATTCAAAATCAATCAACTTAGAATCCAACAAGTTAACAAGCGTATACCTTCACGATAATGCGTCGGCAATAACATTTTCCTTAACTTTCTTATACTTTATCACATACAGAAATGACTCCAAGTATTCTACCCACTTCGCATGATGTTTATTGAGCTTCGTTTGACCCATGAAGTGTTTTAAAGCCTCGTGATCTGAGTGGATTACAAATTCCTTTGGCCATAGATAGTGTTGCCACGTCTCTAAGGCTCGGATCAGCGCATACAACTCTTTGTCATACGTTGGATAGTTTAACGTGGCCCCGTTCAACTTCTCGATAAGTACGTTACGGGCCGTCCATCTTGCATTAAAATAGTGCCAATGCCAATTCCTGAAGCATCACATTCAATCTCGAATGTCTTGTTAAAATCAGGTAATGATAATAATGGAGCATTAGTAAGACATTCCTTAATTTTAACAAAGGCATTTTCTTGATCATCAGACCAAATAAAGGGAGAGTTTTTCTTAATTATATCTGTCAAGGGGGCGGCTAAAGAGCTAAAATTAGGCACAAACCTTCGATAAAAGCTTGCCAAACCATGAAAACTCCTTACTTGGCTGATGTTTGTTGGTCGCGGCCACTCGTTGATTGCTTTGACTTTTTTTTGGTCAACTTGCAAGCCATGAGCACTTACCACGAAACCTAAAAATACAACCTCGTTAGTACAAAATGAACATTTCTTTAAGTTGTCATAAAGTACCTCTTTTCGTAGTACTTCCAACATCGCACGCAGATGCTGAACATGTTCTTCCAATGATTTACTATAGATCAAAATATCGTCAAAATACACAACATAAAATTTTCTAATAAACGCACGCAAAACATGATTCATCAAACGCATAAATGTACTAGGGGCATTTGTAAGGCCGAAAGGCATTACCAACCATTTGTACAAACCTATTTCATCTTGAAGGTGGTTTTCCACTCGTCGCCCTCTCGTATTCAGATTTGATGGTAACCGCTCTTTAGATCAATCTTTGAAAAGATTTGGGCTCCGTTAAGTTCATCGAGCATGTCATCTGAGCGGGGAATAGGGTGCTAATATTTAACGGTAATTTTGTTGATGGCGTGACAGGCAATGCACATTCGCCATGAACCATCCTTTTTAGGCACTAGCAACACCAGCACCGCACACGGGCTTAAGCTTTTGCGAATGTAGCCCTTTTCCATCAACTCGGCCACTTGCCTTTGCAGTTCCTTTGTTTCCTCGAGGTTACTCCGATATGCTGGTCTATTTGGAATAGATGCTCCCAACACAAAGTCGATTTGGTGTTCGATGCCTCGAATGGGGGGCAACCCGTTCGGCACTTCTTCAGGGAACACGTCTCCGAATTCTTGTAACAAAGAAAAAATAGGAGAAGGCAATGATTTTTCTATCTCGTTAGTTTCCAACAAGCACTCTTTGTACATAAGTACAAAAATAGGTTGTTTTGCCAACAATAACTTTCGGATCTCTCGCTTTCTTGCAAAAACACTCGTTTTTTCATTTTCACTCTTATTTTCTTTTTCTTTTTCCATTCGTGTTTTTAATTCGCTTTTCTCACTTTTTCCACTCTTTTTCTTTTCTTTGTTTTTATCTTGCTCTTTTTCTTTTTCTCTTTCAATGGATTGCCTCAACTTGATTTGGTCTTCATTCACTTGCTTTGGTGTGAGAGGTGCTAGTGTGACATTCCTTCCGAGGTGCTTGAACGAATAATGATTTGTGTAGCCATCATGGACTACCCATCGGTCAAACTACCAAGGACGACCCAATAGAAGGTGTCCTGCATGCATCGGTACAACATCGCATATCACCTCATCTTGATATTTTCCTATGGAATATGCCACTTTTGCTTGCTTTGTAACTTTGAGTTCTCCTCTGTCGTTTAGCCACTGCAACTTATAAGGGTTCGGATGCTTCATCGTGACCAAACCAAGTCGTTCAACAAGCATGGTACTCGTAACGTTGGTGTAACTACCTCCATCGATTATCAAGCTGCACACCTTGCCTTGAACATGACAACGAGTGTAAAAAACATTTTCTCGTTGTTGTTCTTCCTCGACACCTTGAATATTCAAACTTCATTTTACCACGAGTATCTCTCCCTCGATTGACATCTCAATTTCATCATCTTCTTTCGAGGGCACTTCAGATTTGTGCTCTTGTTCATCTTCGGACTCGATCTCGCCATTCGACCGTACCACCATCACTTGATGGTTATGGCATTGACTAGCAATATGCCCTCGGCCTTGACACTTAAAACACTTTATATCACGAGCTCGATTAGGAGCGGGCTCATTTCACTCTTACCAGTGTCCTCGCTTGGTTGATTAGGCTTAGCAGCAACGGAGGGTTCCTTAGGCCGAATTGGAGCTTTACTCGTTCCTTGAGTCCATTTGTTGGTAGAAGACGTTGGATAGGTCTGGTTGACACCTTTTCTCTTCAATTGCTTTTCAACCTTTATCGCCATGCGAACCATATCCATTACTTCAACGTAGTGTTGAAGTTCCACCATATGAGCTATATCTCGATTCAAACCAGCTAAAAACCTTGCCATCATCGCTTCTCAATCTTTCTCCACGTCAGCTCTTATCATAGCGATCTCCATCTCCTTATAATAATCTTTGACGCTTCGGCTACCATGAGTGAGATTTCGTAGCCGTTGATACAACTCCCGGTGATAGTAGGAGGGAACAAAGTGCTTCCGTATGACAGCCTTCATTTCGGCCCAAGTAGAGATAGGCCTTTCACCATTTCTCCTTCGACTAGTCACTAGCTGATCCCACCATACAAGGGCGCAATCTGAAACTCGATGGCTGCAAGTTTAACCTTTTTAATCTCTGAGTAGTTGTGACACTCGAAGACGAGTTCGACTTTTTTTCCCACTCCAGGTACGCCTCCGAGTCATTTTTGCCTTGAAACGATGGAATTGACATCTTAATGTTTTTGAGATTGTCATCAAGACGATCTAGACCTCGTTGTCCACGGTTTTGACGTTCTTGTTGCCTGACACTTTAAACGGATGAATGATCACTTTTGGGCTCACTAGGCTCGTATAGATCGTCTTGTTCTTGTCTAGGACATCTACGTTCTCGCCGTTGGTTTTATGGTTCCCTTACACGTTGAACCTCCTCATTTAAGTGATCCAATTGCTCTTGCATTGGTTCTATCGACTCTCGGAGCATACGCTAAAATTCTCGGATCAAAGCTTGTTGTCCCAAATCAGGGACTCCTCCGCCGTCACCAACATTGCGAACAGGTCGCAATCCTTCTCCGGCTATTGGAACTCTCTCGGGACTTCTAGACATAATTTTTTTATTTTTTATTATATATATATTTTTTAAATTCACACAACAAGATCTCACAAGTCACTCACAAAGAATAGTCACTCGATTTTGGCTTTTACTTCACTCGGATAGTCTCACCACTCTCTTGCCTTTTACCACTCGATTTTTGTCTCTCGAAATTCTCCGAAACTATGTAGACAGATCAAAGAAAACCTTTGAGGGTCGGTTTACAAAATTGATGTGGTTAGGTGAGTACAATGTAAGGTTAAGGGTAGGCTGAAGAATAGGGAATTGGGTTGAAAGTGTGGCGTATTAGGGAGAGTATAATAGAAAATGGATCAGAAACTACATCAAATCAAAGCTTGATGATCAACTAACAACTGATTTGCATAAAATACTTTTTTTTTCAGATTTTTTTTTTGAATTTTTTTTTAAACTTGTATAACTTTTTTTTGTACTATATCAGCAAACTAAATACAATAGGAACACTTCTGTACGCGATTTTTTTCTTCAGCTGTGCAGATTTTTTTGTTTTTATTGTAACAGCAACAAACTAATCAAAATGAGAAAACTTCGATAGACAAAATTTTTTTTCTATACTTTTTTTTCGGATCCTACTTACTTTCGTTCACTTGTACTATTCCCAGAAATGATTTCGTCGCACGAACTTCTCATTTTAGTGGCTCTGATACCAACTTGATACGCACTCGCCTCGGATGAGATTTGTGCCGTAGGAATTTGCCCGATCGTAAATCGAGTAAGCTAGGGTGTTTCAAAGAGGTGATGGAAAGAAAAGGATTTTGGTTCAAGACGGTTTAATAATGGATTGGAAAAGTTTAAGGAATGGAAATTGGAATTCGGTTAAGGTTCAAGCAAGAACTAACGCAATAGGAGTGTGTTAACTCGTTACTTATACGAACACTTAATTTAAAACAATGGTATAGAAATAAGGTGGAATGTTGGTGTAGGACCTCGACCCACTATCGGAGTTGATAGAAACCTTGGTATATCTTAGAACGCCACACTTTGGGAAATCAAAGTGATAAGTTCAGAAACAAAGATAGAATGACGCCACAAGGTTTCTTGATAAGTCAAACTGGTCTTTGGAGAAAATTGAGAGTTGAAAACAAACTCACAAAGTTTATAAAATTCATAAAATGTTCATTAGCTTCTACAAGAAGAAAACAACCCCCATTTATAGCTAAACAAGTAGTTAGCCGAATGGTCAAATTGGAAGTGGGGTGGACAGCAATTTTAAAGCTAATTGGGGCTGGAACCTTCCTTGAAGATTCTTGAACGTCCCTGGAAGTTTCCTTGAAGTCTCCAAGCATGAGAACACCATTGGAGAGCATCTAGAAGGATTCCATTGAGCTGAATATTAATGGCCAAGGTGGTGAGCTGAACAGCCTTGTCTACATTCGGTCAAAGGTACTAAATGCTCCTTAAATGAGCTACTTCGTAGAATTAAATAGCCTTAGCTTTAATGGACAGCTTGGAGCATGTCAATGGCTTTACTAATGTGAAAACCGCAGTTGAATAGCTCATTATGTGTGAACACACATAATTGAAAAGTCAAGCAATGTGAATGTAAGATGCAGCAAGTGTGAAAGCTTTTAAGCTTGGTTTTGGGTAGCTATTTGGCCAGCTTGGAAAGGCAAAAATCAGCACCTTTTCTTTGTCTTTTGAAGTCCACGAAGTGTTGCCTTGAAAAGTTGAACCATCAGCTCATTTATGTCGTCCCCAACAATGCACCAGCAGCTCCTTTAATGCTGTTCCTGCACATTTAATTCGGTTATTACATATTAAACACACACACATTGAAAATCGGCAGCAACCAAGAAAAATTAATTTTGGCTGAACTAACCAATTAAATTTATCCCATTCTCGACAAAATTAATTTTGGTGACTCCAAGACACATTTAAAACATGTCTAGGCTGGACAAAATAAATAAGGGCTGGACAAATTAAATTAGCAGCTAATTAATTTGTTTAAATTAGACACATTAGCTTATGTCCTAATTCTAGACATATTAAACAAATATTAATATGAGACATATTTAATAAACTAAATTAAAATGTCCAAATTTAGGACACCATTAAATTAATTAATTATTTGAGCTGATAGTTAACTAATTAACTAACATAATCAAATTAATTTATTCCAGCAAATTAAAATGCATGAAATTAAAATAAATCCAAATCAAGCTCAATGAGAATGCTTAAGGCGTCATGAACTCTTTGGAGCTAGTACAAGCTAAATCAACGTGAACAACGTTGCAAATGGATCTACTTGGGCTGGTCACTTGATCTTCGGCCATGCCTTCCATCCAAACTCGAGCAATGTAACTTGCTACGGCTTCTTGGAACCTCTTGGTATGGATCGAATAATTGGCCCCGATGGCAATTTGATAGACTTCATGGGCGAGCTCGCATCAGCTCTGCTACATTATTATTAGTAGCCTTGCTACGATATTGGTGTGCTGGGTGAGTGGGTCAATTTAATCCCCACAAGGTGAGTTGGTTGGTACGGGAGGTGAGATGGTTGGATTGGGATGGGCTGCATATCTGTGATGTACATGTTGATATGGGCATTGGCCCACTCTTTTATTGATTAGGGCTCAGGCCCAGATCGTACTGTATGCACTGATTACTGTCTGACTGGTAGGGGATTACACATTGAGTTTTCGTAAACTCACTCTCTTTGTTAATTGTGCAGGTAATCTCCAGCCTTAGGCTATTTGGAGCCGCGAGAGACTCAGAGGTGGCCACACGACCGTAGATGGTTTGATTATGTGGTAACTTATTCAAAGATGTTTATTTGGGTTTTATTTATTGTAATAAGGCCATTTGGGGAATTTTTAACTTTTATTGGGCTTTTGATTACGTAATTTAAACTTCTAGAGTAGGAACATCAGGTTTTCAAAATAATAACATTTTCTAAGAAAAAATCTATGAATTTAATCCTTAAGGTTTTCAACTAGAGAAGTTTCCGCAGTTTTAATCAAAGTAGAGGGATCATTAACAATAAACGTTTTGTTAAGCTAAATACATTTTGATAACATAATTTACCAAGTTACTCGAGCATTAAAATCTATAAAGGCTTTTAACTGAAAAATCGATTTATCACCATCAAGCTCAAGGTTTTAGTTACACTCGAGGTAGCACACCAGATTTGGCCGTAACGTCTAGGTCGAGTTTGGGGTGTTACATTTAGTGGGTTTTTCTAAACTACAATATTATACTGAGAAACTATTATATGTAGTGGCACTATACTGGAACTGTTTAGATAGAGTAAACTGAGATCCTAGAAGACTGACAACTGTAGTGAGATCTCGATTTGCAGAAATGAAAACTTTAAATACTATTTATCATAAAATATTCATTAATAAATACTAGAATTATACATTGATATCATAAAACTTCTAAATCCAGATTAAGTGAATATCGATATGAGCTCTAGAGGTACTCATAGAAGGGGCACACAAGGTCGTGGTAGAGGCCGAGGGAGTGCTAGAGCTGGGTCTTCAGCATCGGGTCACATGCTTGCTAGAGAGGCACTAGCTTCACCGGTAACTGAGACAGGGTCTCATGATCGAGTAGCTGGGGATGATGCTTTGTCTTAGGCAATGTTGCGGGTTCTTGAAAGGGTTGCTAGAACGAGTACGGGAACAGTGGGTCGGGGGTCAATTTCTAAACGACTCCGATCTAATGGGGCAGAAATCTTTAGGGGTGTTTCTAGTGTAGCTCCGAATGTGGCAGAATATTGGTTGGACGCTACAGAGCGAATAATGGATGACCTTGACTGTACTGTGGAGTAAAAGTTAAAAGGGGCGATATCACTACTACGAGATGAGACTTACCAATGGTGGCTCATTGTGAGAGAAGGTGCACAAGCTGACCGTCTAACGTGGGATTTCTTTAAAGCAGTCTTTTCAGGGAAGTATGTGGGCGTAAGTTATGTGGACGCTCGAAGAAATGAATTTTTAAGTTTGACCCAAGGAAATAAGACTGTAGCAGCGTACGGGGCAGAGTTTTTGTGGCTGAGTCAGTATGCTCGTGGGATAGTTGCAACTGAGTATGAACGCTATGTGCAGTTTGAGGATAGGCTCCGGGATAAGTTGCGTGTGCTGATAGCTCCACAGAGGGAGCGGGACTTTGCTGCCCTAGTTGAGAAAGCAAAGATTGCTGAGGATGTGAAGCGCTCTGAGCGCCAAAACCGTGAAAAAGATAGGGCAGAAATAGGAAGGATTTTTAATCCTCGGGTTCCTCAGGTAGGCCTATTAAAAGGGCCAAGTTTGATGGGCCTGTCCGAGCTGGAGTTCCTGTTGTTACTGCAAGACCATAGCCTTGCGCTGATTGTGGGAGAGCTCACCAAGGTGAGTGCTGGAAGTGAATGGGGGCATGTTTTAGGTGTGGGTCGATGGAAAATCAGGTTAAGAACTGTACTCAAGAGGTTACTCAGATGCAAGCTACAGGACAGGGTGTTGTGCAGCCTGTGAGAGGTGGTCAACCGCCACCGAGAGGCCGTAGTCAGGCCAAAGGTAGAAATGGGATTGGGCGAGGTCGTGGAGCCCGGGCAGAGGCATGGGTAACACTGAGGCGAGACAACTAGCCTTGGTTTATGCTGCTTGTCGTCGAAAGGACGGTGACGCCCCTGACGTCATAATTGGTATGTTCCTAATTTATAATGTACCATACACTGCCTTAATTGATGTTGGGTCTACACACTCGTATGTTGCATGCACTGTGTCTGGGACGCTGAGTATTCAGTCTGAAAGTACTACTAGTGAAACAAATGTGTTGAGTCCACTGGGACAGTCGATTACGGTGAACAAGTTATTCAGTGATGTACCCTTGGAGGTTCAAGGGGTAGTCTTTCTGGCGAATTTGATGGAACTGCCATTTAGAGAATTTGATATTATTTTGGGCATGGATTGGTTAGTGAAACATCGTGCAAAGTTGGATTGTGCTGCTAAGCGGATGATGTTGAGAACTTCAGAAGATGAGGAGGTGGTTGTGGTAGGGGAACGAAGGGATTATCTGTCTAACGTGATCTCAGTGTTAAGGGCCAAGAAACTGGTTCGCAAAGGTTGCGAGGCGTATTTAGCTTATGTCAGCACTTCTCATTCTAAAGGTCCTTCTATTGTAGTTGTTAGAATTGTTAAGAAATTTTTGGATGTATTTCCTAAAGAGCTTCCTAGGTTGCCTCCTGACCGTGAGGTCGAATTTGGTATTAAACTCCTACTCGTAACAGCTTTAGTGTCCATCGCCCCATATAAGATCGCACCGAAGGAGCTGGTGGAGCTAAAAGCTCAAATTCAGGAGTTGTTAGATCGAGGATTCCTTCGACCGAGTGTGTCCCCGTGGGGAGCACCGATGTTATTTATGAAGAAGAAGGATGGATCCATGCGCATGTGCACTGATTATAGTCAACTGAATAAACTACCATCAAGAACAAGTACCCTTTACCGAGGATAGATAATCTGTTCGATTAGTTGCGAGGAGCTGCAGTGTTCTCTAAAATAGATCTTTGGTCTGGGTATCATCAGCTAAGGGTTAAGGAGGCTGACATGTATAATACAGCGTTTAGGACTCATTATGGTCACTATGAGTTCCTAGTGATGCCATTTGGGTTAACGAATGCACCAGCTTCTTTCATGGACATGATGAATTGAGTATTTCAACCTTATCTGGATTGGTTCGTAGTAGTGTTCATAGATGATATTTTGGTGTATTCGAGAACCAAGGAGGATTATGATGTACATCTTCGAGTTGTTCTGCAAATTTTGAGGGAGAAGCAGTTGTACGCAAAATTCAGCAAGTGTGAGTTTTGGCTACGTGAGGTGACATTTTTGGGTCACGTGGTGTCTGCCGAGGGGATTAGGGTTGATCCTCGAAAAATTAAAGTCGTATTGGATTGGAAACCACGAAAGACTGTATTCGAGATTCAAAACTTTCTAGGTTTGGCTGGGTATTACAGATGTTTTATGGAAGGGTTTTCACTGATAGTTGCACCTCTAACTAAGTTATTACGTAAAGGGGTAGCTTTTACTTGGACAGATAAACGACAAGAGAGTTTTGAGAAACTGAAGAAAGTTCTAACTGAGGCCCCTGTTTTGATACAGCCAGAGTCCGGGAAGGAATTTATTGTTTACAGTGATGCGTCACACGTTGGATTGGGTTGTATGTTGATGCAGGAAGGAAAGGTAGTTGCTTATGCATCCTGTCAGCTTAAACCTCACGAGGTGAATTATCCCACTCATAATTTGGAGTTAGCTGTGGTGGTTTTCGCATTAAAGATTTGGAGGTATTATCTGTACAGTAAAAGGACGATTATTTATATAGACCATAAAAGCCTCAATACCTCCTTACTCAGAAGGAGTTGAATCTTAGGCGACGAAGGTGGATTGACTTGCTTAAAGATTATGATTGTTCAATCGAATACCACCCTGTTAAAGCTAATGTAGTAGCTGACGCACTGAGCCGTAAAGTTGTGTCTAATTTAAGAGCAATGTTTGCTCGTCTCAGCCTATTCGATGATGGTAGCTTGATAGCTGAACTGCAAGTGAGACTGACTTGGACTGAACAAATTAGGGAGAAACAGTTGTTAGATGAGTCGTTAGTTCCTTATTTTAGACAAGTAGAGAGTGGTAAAACTGTGGAATTTGGGTTGAACAGTGAGGGGGTACTATGTTTCCGTGGGAGAGTTTGTATATCGAGGGATCGTGATCTGAGGCAGTCTATATTGCGTAAGGCACATAGTAGTCTATATGCTATGCATCCGGGTGGAAACAAATTGTACTGAGACCTTCGTGAGCTGTATTGGTGGCCAAGGTTGAAACGCAAAGTTACGGACCAGCAAGTTAAGGCTGAGCATCAACTACCTTCTTAGTTACTGTAGCAAGTTAAAATTCCACTCTGGAAGTGGGAGAAGGTAACCATGGATTTTGTGAGTGGGCCACCCTTGACGCCAACTAGAAAGGATTCGATTTAGGTGGTTGTGGACCGATTAACTAAGTTTGCTCATTTTATACCGGTTTGCACTAACTACTCATTACAGAAGTTAGCTAAGTTTTATGTGGCCGAGATTGTAAGACTGCATGGTGTACCGATTTCAATCATATCTGACAGAGATCCTAGATTCACATCTCAGTTCTGGAAGAAGTTACACGAGGCTTTGGGTACACGACTGGATTTCAGTATTGCGTTCCACCCTTAGACAGATGGGCAGTCTGAAAAGATGATTCAGATATTGGAGGACATGTTAAGAAGTTGTGTAATTGATTTCAGGGGCAGCTGGAAGGATTATTTGTTGTTGGCAGAGTTTACATATAACAACAGCTACCAGTCCAGTATTCGAATGGCACCGTACAAAGCATTATATGGTCGTAGGTATCGTACACCTACCTGTTAGACTGAACTGGGTGAGCGACGAGTTCTGGGGCCGGAGCTAATTTCTGATACAGAGGACAAGGTGAAATTGATTCAAGACCGGTTAAAGGAGGCGTCTAATCGTTAGAAGTCCTATGCGGACCTAAAGCGTAAAAAGATCGAGTACGCTGTGGGGGATTATGTCTTTCTTAAAGTGTCACCGTGGAAGAAAATCTTGAGGTTTGGGCGGAAAGGCAAGCTTAACCCTAGATTTATTGGACCATACCGTATACTTAAGCGTGTGGGATCAGTCGCCTATCAACTTGAATTACCTCTGGAGTTGGATAGGATTCATGATGTATTTCATGTCTCAATGCTGAGGCGGTACCGCTCTAATCCCTTGCATGTAGTATCAGTTGAGGAAATCGAGGTTAGGCTTGACTTAACTATTAAGGAGGAACCAGTACAGATATTAGAGCGTGATGTTAAGGTATTGAGGAAGAAATTTGTTTCGCTGGCCAAAGTGCTGTGGCGCAATCATGGCACAGAAGAAGCCACGTGGGAACCAGAAGAGGCGATGCGACATCAGTACCCTTACTTATTCTAACCAGGTAAATTTTGAGGCTGAAATTTCTTTAAAGGGGATAGAGTTGTAACGCCCCAAAAATTTAGGGTCTGTAAGTTTACTTGGTCTAAAGCAAATTGCATGTTTGGTGTAGGGTTAAATGATTTGGGTGTGGTTGGAGGTGTCAGGGAAGTCTTGGGTTCAAGTTATAGCTTTTGCTAAATTTTTGTTTTTCTCTTAAAAGAACCTGGACACTGGCACTTAGGCCAATAATTATGGTTGTATGCTAACGAAAAGAAGCCTTGTGGCATGATTTGGCAACTGCGGAGGCTAAGGTTCGAATCCCATGGAAGGCAAGGGATGATAATTTTGCTACTTAAGGTTGGAAAGAGTTTGAAGAGGTTTCAAACTCTACTGTGTGGAAGTTTGAACTGGTCATGAATTGTTGGGAGAGGATTATGAAGGGATAAGGGGAGAAAATCTTGGAGACTTTCTAGGAATTTGAATTGGAAGGAGTTGTAGCCATATGGGAGTGCTTGGGGTTGCAAATTCGGCTAAGGGGGTTTTGGGGAGTGCATTTTCGGTAATTGGGTAGAGAGTAGGTGCCGAATTCTTCCTTTCCTATTTCGGGTTTTATTCTTTTTGGTCATTTTGGTACCATTCTTTTTGTGCTGATTCCTTTTTGTACCTTTCAAAAAAAGCCGAAATCCTTTGTTTTTGTTTCCACTTTGTGCCGAAGGGTATAACCTTTTTCCTCTTTTTATTTTTCCCTTTTAAGTCCTCGACTGAACACTACTCCAGTTCACACTCAAACCTGTGCCGAAACTCTCTTCTTCCTCTTCTTTCTCTCTAACTCTTCTTTACTCTCAACACATCTCTTTTGCATTTCTTCTCTTATAACTTTGGTCGAATATCATCTGTTTCTCTCTTTCATCTTATTCAAGTTTATTTTTGTGCTAGTCGAATATCCCCTTTCTCTGCGGAATCTCTCCTTATTTCGATTAAGGTAAGTGAGCTCCTCTTGGAATGCCGAATTCCTAGCAATAGTCGAACCTTGCGATTACCTTCATTTATACGTGGGTTCATGGTTGTGTCACTTCCCCTTCTTTTGCTATACTATATTAGTCTCCCTTTTTAATCCTTTCCTTTTTATCGGCTATCGTTAGGGGTGTGTTCGTGGCATTGTGCGCTGGGCTGTAGTGTGTGTTGGGGTAGGCCAAATACTGCTACTTTCCTCTCTTAGTACTTGTTTCGGTAAGTAATTCTTATGGTTAAGTGGATTATGTTGAGGTTGTGTAACAAGTGGAATTTAATGCAGACTGTTGCTTTTAGGAGAGTGATTGTCGGTTGAGGGTGGTTTGAACCCTACTTGTGCTATCAAGGTAAGCGGTATATCATGTTAGGTGTTGAGAGTTATTGGAAGAGTGGTCAACTCAAGTGACTAAAAACTGATTGTGGATCATTGTTTTGGATTTAGGTTGGGTGAGTGGTGAGTGCCATTTTCCTCTCCAAAAAGGTGTGTAATCGTACACCCAACCTTAAGCTATTGCAAAATGATGAACATAGGTATGTATTCACACCAAGGCTATGGTGAATCGGCAAAAGTCGAAATGCCGAAACTTCAGCATTTGTGGCCTCGCAAGCGTGCGATCGGTTGTAAGGTAAATCGAGCCCACAAGATCATGGGTGATAGATTGAAAGGCCGCCATGAGCGTTCTCGTGTGTTGGGGCCGTTATAGGCCTTGTTGGGCTGAGATAGGTCGTACGGGCCCAATAGGCTCATGGGCCTCACATAGATAAGGTTTACTGTAAGTGACAAATAATGAAATAGACTGTGGAGACCACATAGTCGTGACTGGAATTGGACTGTTGGGCTACACATGCGTGTGGGCCGACTTGGGCCAAGTAATGGGCTTTGGGCCCATTACATCATTCAGGCCATATAGGTTATCTGAGTCGTTCGAGATGACTGTAGACCATCTAAAGGGTTATTATCTATATCGAGACCCTAAAATTTGTTAATGACTGAAATACCCTTGAGGGGTAAAATTTCTAATTTACCCCTAATGGATGGAAATGACTGTTATACCCTAGAGGTAGGTTGATAGTTGGATATATGTTATATGCATGATTGTATCTGAGTGTGAAACCTTGCATACACGTAATATTATGACATGACATTCTGCATTAGTGTTGGGATTCTGATTTGGAGGAAGTACTGTGCTAGTGGCCTTGCCACATATTCCGACATTAGTGGCTACGCCACATTTATTATATTTAACAGCTCTGCTGCATTATATCTTGCAGCTCTACTGCGTTATTATTAGCAGCCTTGCTGCGATATTGGTGTGCTGGGTAGGTGGGTCGATTTAATACCCACAAGGTGAGTTGGTTGGTACGGGAGGTGAGATGGTTGGATTGGGATGGGTTGCATATTTGTGATGTACATGTTGATATGGGCATTGGCCCACTCACATCGACTAGGGCTCGTGCCGGCACAGTACTATATGCACCGACATCTTGTTTGACTGGTAGGGAATTACACACTGAGTTTTCGTAAACTCACTCTCTTTGTTAATTGTGCAGGTAATCCCTGGCTTTAGGTGATTTGGAGTTGCGAGAGACTCAAAGGTGGCCACACGACCGCAGATTGTTTGATTATATTGTAACTTATTCAAAGATGTTTATTTGGGTTTTATTTATTGTAATAAGGCCATTTGGGGAATTTTCAAATTTTATTGGGCTTTCGATTACGTAATTTAAACTGCTAGAGTAGGAACATCGGGTTTTCAAAATGATAACATTTTCTAGGAATAAACCTGCGAATTTAATCCTTAAGGTTTTCAACTAGAGAAGCTTCCGTAGTTTTAATCAAAGTAGAGGGATCATTAACAACAAACGTTTTGTTAAGCTAAATACATTTTGATAACATAATTTACCAAGTTACTCAAGCATTAAAATCTATAAAGGCTTTTAACTAAAAAATCGATTTATCACCATCAAGCTCAAGGTTTTAGTTACAATCGAGGTAGCACACCAGATTCGACTGTAACGTCTACGCCGAGTTTGGGGTGTTACAAGTGATTTGCAGCAGAGCTGCCAGAACAGTACACTTCCTCCAATCATAATAAACCCATCCCCATGCAATTGTATCATACAGTCATGTCATGTCATATCATAGAATCATACATGTATCCATTACAATTTAAATAGCAAGCTAAAATACAGCCATACATGTACATATATATAAATACCTCACATAGAGGCAAAACAGTCAATTTACCATGTAGGGGCATTTTAGTCATTTCACCACATAAGGGAAAAATTATCATTTTACACATAAAGGCAAAACAGTCATTTTACCTCATAAGGGCAAAATAGTCA
Organism: Gossypium anomalum; assembly: GCA_025698475.1. Taxonomy (NCBI): domain Eukaryota; kingdom Viridiplantae; phylum Streptophyta; class Magnoliopsida; order Malvales; family Malvaceae; genus Gossypium; species Gossypium anomalum. The sequence continues at coordinate 44,620,152 of CM046968.1, read as the reverse complement.
TTTTACCTCATAAGGGCAAAACAGTCATTTTACCACATAAGGGCAAAATAGCCATTTTATGTAACAGTCCGGTTTAGGCCCTAGTCAGAATAGTGGTTTCAGGATCACATATCTGGGTCAAAAAAATGTTTAAATAGTATTTTTCGTGCTCATGATATGTGAATTAGCATCTGTGAAAATTCCGTATGAAAATTTAATAATTTGTGTGCTTAATTCGATAAAAGGACTTAATCGCGTAAGTTGTAAAAGTGCCTATTTGTTATGTCTTCTTAAATGATGAGTCCTTATGTTGTTAATATGCCATTTATATGGTAAGTGGACAATATTGACCTTATATGTTAATGTTTGGAATGTTTATTAACTATGGGCAAAATGGTAAAATAATTATTATGTTAATTAAAATAAAACCAAAAGCATGAAATATGGTCATTTTGTTCATCCATGACCGAAAAACACAAAGAAAAGAAAAGAGAAAAGCTTTGTTAGGGTTTGGCACTTTTAAGCTTGATTTAGGTATGTTTTTGTTTTGATTTTTGATAATTTCTATGTTTTTGTTATCATTGCTTAGTACACTATCAAGCACACGTCTCAATTTCTGATTTTGTTGATGATTTTGGGTTATGCCATTGATAAACTATGAGCTTTGTGATGTTAGTTGATGAATTATGAAAGATAGGTTTTGGGTTAACATATGTTATCTTTGAATTTTTGATGAAATTGAGTAATTCAGACTAAATTGTAAAAATGTTAGTTTGAGAGACTAAAATGTGAAATAAATGAAATGTATGGACTTGTATGAGAGCTATGAAAATTCGGCTAAGCTTGTGTACAAGCAAATTATGTGTATTTTGTGATTTTATGAATTAGGGACTAAAGTGTCAAAATGTGAAAATGTGAGGGCTGTTTGCAAAATGCCCTAAATATGTGTCTACGGATTGTTTTGAATGATTTGGTGAATAAAAGGGTTAAATTTGAATATATTTAGATTAAGAAGTAAGGAAAACGGAGTTAGATCAGGGAAAGTCGAAAGTTGTCAAGTAATCGACTTGTCCATCCGAATCCGTACGAGGTAAGTCGATATACAAATAAGCTTGTTTGAATTGGATTATTATTATTCATTTGATATTGAATTGTGATGAATGAATGTTCGAGCTAAATACAAGCTATCCGAGAATGTATCGACAAAGTTCTGATGTCCGAAAAGCCTCGTACGAACCTTAAGAATAGTTAGGATACATATGTCATGGCATAGGATTCCGATATGTGTTATCGTGTAAGACCATGACTGGGATGTTGGCATCAACTTCTGTTTTACTTGTAAGACCATGTCTAGGACATCGGCATCGTATCTGATTTCGTGTAAGACCCTTCTGGGATAGTGTCATCGATGTTTGATTACATGTAAGACCACATCTGGGACGTTGGCATTGTATATGCTATCATAGCTTTCTGCGTATCCTTACATTTTCGAATGGTTCAAACTGGCATTCCGAGAAATGAATGACTTTGTGAAATGTATATTCGATTTAGGTACATTTGAATTGTACATTATGTTGAGAATGAAAGGTAAGTATATGTATCTTTGAGAACATATGAATTAAAGATGAACCATGTGATATATGATAGTACTTTGGTTAAAAAGTACATTTATTCTTGATGTTTATATGCTTATGTTGATATGTTTATTTGTATATGGCTTACTAAGCTTTTGAAAGCTTACTTTGTGTGTGTTTGCATTGTTTTATAGATATTAAAGCTACTGTGAGCTTGGGGATCGTCAAGGATCATCACTACACTATCGAACCTCATTTTGGTACTTTGAAAATGTATATATTAAAGTATGGCATGTATAGGCTAGAAGTTGTGGGATTATGTTTTGTGATGTATATATTTAGTTTGTGTTTGAACATATAGTTTGGTAATGGTATATGATATGTGTGACAGCCCTAATTTGACCCTAGTCGAAAAGTGGTTTCGGGGCCACAAAACTGAGTCATAAAAATAATTAACCGTTATATTCTATGTTTATTATATGTGTAAATGCATGTGCGAAAGTTTCATGCTTTGATTTTGTCATTTTTATGTGAAATTTATAAGATAGGACTCATGAGGTAAGACTTGAAAATGTGATAGGTAAATTTTAAAGTTCCAAATAATGCATGAATTATTGACATGGGGGACTTGCATGTCAAATGGACCACTTTTAATATAGTGGCCGGCCATAATGATGGTTGATGGATAATTTATGTTTTATTTAAGTATTATAATAAGTAATGGCATTATTTTGAAATAAAAATAATTAGTAAAATAAGAAAAAGATGATAAAATAATGGATGTTCATCTTTCTTTCTTCATTGCCGAAATTGAGAAAGAAAAATATTGAAGAAGAAGCCAAGGCATTCGGCCATGGTTATCTCAATTTAAAGGTATGTAATGTATTTTTTTCTTTGTAATTGATTATGAAATTAAATTGATAAGTATATAGTATAGTTAACCCATGGTTTAAATTCATGAATCAATGAACATATATCCATTTGGCAAGTGCTAAATTTGTGTTACTTTGATAAGTTTTTTTGGGAAGATGTTATTTATATGCTAAAGTAGCTTAAATGATGGTTGAATAAGTTGGATTCATTGTTGAGAGGTATGAATTGAAGTTGCCGTATGTATATATATGCATTTTGGAAAGAAAATTTTGTTGTTAATTGAGTTTTTATATATATGCACATTCGGTCATGGGGGGATAAGATGAATTTAAAATGTTAAAGATTGTTTTTAAGATTTGTTAAATTGTTGTGGTCATTGCCGAATATATGTTTAGTTAAAGAAAATTTTTAAAGTGTTTGTGTTTGTGTATGTGAACTAGATATTTAATGGATATTCGGCAAAAAGGGGTTAAAGGTTAAGTCATAGGAATTTTTGGTGATATACATATTTGGTCATTAGGGTTATATGTACTTTGGCTATGTGAGTTATGTATTAAGTAAGCTATTTATTTGATATGTATATTCGGTCATTGTTTGGCATGAGTGAAACCTATGTACAATTTGCTACATTTGATCATGAAATGAAAATTGAATATGAAGGCTAAGTGTGAGTGGTTAAGGCCGAATGGGGTATATAAAATATTAAGGCATATTATAAAGATATATATGTGTATACGTGGTTGTGCATAAAATCAGTAATCGATTAAATTGTGATAGTCACACATAGGTATATATACATGCCTTATGTATGTACCTTGTGACATAGAGACATTCGGATATACATATATATATTATATATAGTTAAATTCGTGTATATGAAAGCATGGTAAGTTATGTGAATCTTTGTTTGTATATGCAAATTAGATATTGATATAATAAGCATGAAATTGAGTCATGGCACATTTTATAAAGCATAATATGCAATGAAGTTATATGATTGTCAAATGTGACTATTAAAGAATTAAAGTTGAGTAAGTAATTAAACAAATTCATTTGTTTAAATTTAAAGCTCAAGAGCAAAGAGGAACTAAATCAGATAGGGGAAAGGAGAAAGCAGACGAGTAGCCTATCCGCAACTGTTCAAAATATCCGAGGTAAGTTTTGAGTAATCGCCTTTAGTATAAAACTGATGATGCATATATATATATATATACTAGATGAGTTTTGATCTTTTTGGTTCTATTTGAATTAAGTTGTGTGGTAAATAATCTAAGTATATGACCTATAGTTGAATGGTCAATTCAGGTTAAGCTTGATTGATGAAAGGTATATGTGATATTTATGTATGATTTTTAAACTGAAATGAAAATGATGGTGTTCATATGAAGTTGATGTCCAAATGTAACAAATGGCTACTAATATGAAATGTTCCATAAGATGTGTTAGTATATGATTAAATAGGCATGATATTTGATGTGTGTATCTGGGCTTAAAGACCCGCAGGCTATATGCTGGAATTGTATCTGGCCTTAAAGACCCGCAGGCTATATGCTGGAATTGTATCCGGGCTTAAAGACCCGCAGGCTTTATGCTGGAATGGTATCCGGGTTAAAGACCCGCAGGCTTGTGCTAGAAATGTGTTTCGAGTTTTAGGACTTGACAGGACTGATGCCAGTAAGTTAGGTAAGATTACGACATTGAATATCCGTGGTAACCATTGTCGAGTAAGTACTATATATATTTTACATGTTAAGGTACGTATTATGTACTCATATGTGAATTGATTTCAAAGTGAATTATTGGTATCAACGAATGATATATATATATATGTGTGGATGAATATGGTATTTAAGAATAAGAGAATGACCTATTCGGTTAATGTATGCCATTATATGAAAGTATGTGACTTATAGTAATTGTATGAGCCATATAGTATAGTGAAATATGTGCTGGAAATTTCTTGTGTATTCATATATATATATTTGGCCAATAGGCTTTATAACTAGTGTACTTGTGTATATTCGACCAAGTGAAGTACAATTAGAATTCGAGTTTTGTGATCTCAGTGTTCGATTTAGATGATAAGCTTTAATTGTATGAAATGCTTAAAACTTATTAAGCCTCGAAAGCTTACTCTGTTTCTTATTTCTCTGTTTTATAGATTGTTGATTTTGGTCGCCGACTCGGGAATCGTCAGCAGTTCATCATACTATCGATCTTGTTGGTACAGTTATATTTTGGTCTCGATATGGCATGTATAGGTTAGGCTGTTGACAAAATATGTTTTGTAATTGTAAATATTTTGGCCATATGAAAATGGCATATATATAACTCAAAGATCAGTATGTATATAGCTCGACCTCTGTTTATGTTCATTAATGTGGATGAGAAATTTAATGTTTAGTTTGGTAATACCCCTTAGCTTAAATCCAGCGATCGGATTCGGGCTAGGGGTGTTACATTTTATTGGTATCAGAGCTTCGATTTAGTCGATTCTAGGACTAACGTAGAGTGTTTGAGTCTAGCTATACATGCCATATAGTATTAATACGATAGTATGATGAATTCTGACAGTTAAAAATGTGTTTTCATATAGTAATGGATCCAGATCCCAATCGAGTGGTAGCTGATGATGTAGAGAGTGTAGCACCTGCTCCCGCGCATGGGACAGTACCGATGGACTCTCAACCTATCGCAAGCAATCAGAACGATGAGGCTAGACAGGCTTTTTATAGTGTGATGAATGATTGGTTCAACCAATACATTCGAACTAATACGGCTGTTCCACAACCCCCACTCCCAAATAATACACCCCCTGCACCTACGATACCTCCGGTAATTGATCAGACGAGGTTAAATAAGCCCCCAGTTGACAGAATCTGAAAGCATGGGGCTACTGAATTTAAGGCTACAGATTGTGATGATGCTGAGTAAGCTGAACTTTTGTTGGACAACACTATCTGAGTGTTTGATGAACTATCCTGCACACCCGATGAATGCTTAAAATGTGCTATATCTTTGCTACGTGATTCTGCCTACTATTAGTGGAATACGTTGATTTCTGTTGTGCCTAGAGAGCGAGTGACTTGGGAGTTCTTCCAAACCGAGTTTCGGAAAAAGTATATCAGCCAAAGATTCATTGATCAGAAACGAAAAGAATTTCTTGAACTTAAACAGGGTTCCATGTCAGTTACTGATTATGAACGAAAATTTGTGAGGCTTAGCCGGTATGCCCGAGAATGTGTTTCTTCAGAAGCTATAATGTGTAAACGTTTCGAAGATGGATTGAACGAAGATATAAAACTGTATGTTGGCATTCTTGAAATCAGAGAATTTGTAGTACTTGTCGAGCGAGCTTGCAAAGCCGAAGAGCTTAGTAAAGAGAAAAGAAAAGCTGAAGTGGGAGCAAGAGAGTTCCGTAAGAGATATTCGGGGAAGCCCTTTCAGCAGTCACTGAAGAAATTTCGAGATGATTCAGGCCGATCTAAAGACACTTCAGGTTATTCCAGACAAGACTGTGATCGACCCCCTGTGAGTACATGAGTTACTTCGTTTGCTAGTGCTGGAAACGATCGTTGGGATAGGACCGAGTGCAAGTATTGTGGGAAATGGCATTCAGGAAGTTGTAGATTTCATGACCGCTCCTGTTTTAAGTGTGGATCAGCTGACCACTTTATCAAGGATTGCCCGAGACTGTCTGAACAGAATGTGAATCAGAGTGGGAAACCGGGTACTACTACAGCTCGAGGTAGACCCTCTAGAAATACGAGAAATGCTAGTGGCGATCAGAGAGGGTCTAGAGATGCTACGATTAGATCTGAGGCTCGTGCTCCTGCTAGAGCTTATGCTATATGCACACGCGAGGATGCTTCTTCGCCAGATGTTATTACCGGTACTTTCACTCTCTTTGATACTAATGTGATTGCATTGATTGACCCTAGTTCTACTTATTCATATGTATGTGAGACTTTAGCATCCAGTAAGACTTTACCTGTTAAGTCTACTGAGTTCGTAATTCGAGTGTCAAATCCCTTGGGTTAATATGTGCTTGTCGACAAAGTGTGTAAGAAATGCCCCCTAATAATCCGAGGTTCCTGTTTTCTGGCCGATTTGATGCTTTTACCTTTTGATGAATTTGATGTTATTCTCGGTATGGATTGGTTGACCGTACATGATGCAGTTGTGAATTATAAAAGAAAGACCATTGATTTGAGGTGTGCAAATAATGAGATAATCCGAGTTGAGTCTACTGACTTGAACGGATTGCCAACAATAATATCCTTGATGTTGGCTCTGAAATATGTGAGAAAGGGGTGTGAAGCATATCTTACGTATGTACTTGATAGCAAAGATTCAGAAAAGAAACTTGAATCAGTGCCAGTGGTTTGTAAGTATTCAGATATTTTTCCTAAGGAGTTACCGGGATTACCACCCGTTCAAGAGGAAAAATTCGGCATCGAACTTGTACTTAGTACCACACCAATTTCGATAGCTCCGTATCGTATGGCACCAATGGAATTGAAGGAATTGAAAACTCAGTTGCAAGAGTTGACGGATAGAGGTTTCACTCGACCGAGTTTCTCACCTTGGGGTGTACCAGTATTATTCGTGAAAAAGAAAGATGGAACCATGAGAATGTTCATTGACTATCGTCAATTAAATAAGGTAACAATAAAGAATAAATATCCGTTACCGCGTATCGACGATTTGTTTGATCAGCTGAAAGGAGCCTCAGTGTTTTCAAAGATAGACTTGAGGTCAGGTTATTACCAGTTGCGAGTTCGAAACTCAGATATACCTAAAAATGCTTTCAGAATGAGATACGGTCACTACGAGTTCTTAGTGATGCCATTTGGGCTCACTAATGCCCCTGCTGTATTTATGGACTTGATGAATCAAATTTTTAGACAGTATTTGGACCGGTTTGTAGTGGTGTTTATAGATGACATCTTGATTTATTCACGCGATGAGTCTGAACATGCCGAGCACCTGAAATTGGTATTACAGATTTTACGAGACAAGCAGTTATACGTGAAATTCAGTAAATGTGAGTTCTGGTTGAGAAAAGTTAGCTTTTTGTGGCATGTGGTATCCGCATCGGGTATTCGAGTTGATCCGAGCAAAATTTCAGCCATACTCGAATGGAAGCCTCTGAGAAATGTTACTAAAATTTAGAGCTTTTTGGGACTTGTCGGTTACTACAGACAGTTTGTAAAGGGTTTCTCGATGATAGCCACACCAATGACGAAACTACTTCAGAAAGATGTTAAGTTTGAATGGTTAGAAAAATGTCAGAAAAGTTTCGATCAATTGAAAACTTATTTGACTGAAGCTCCAGTGCTAGTGCAGCCCGAATCCGGTAAAGAGTTTGTCATTTATAGTTATGCATCCTTACTTGGGCCGGGTTGTGTATTGATGCAAGAAGGTCGAGTTGTAGCTTACGCGTCGAGGCAATTGAAGCCGCATGAGAAAAACTATCTGACCCATGATCTCGAATTAGCTGCCATCATATTTGCTTTGAAAATATGGTGATACTACTTGTTTGGAGAGAGGTTTCATGTATATTCGGATCACAAAAGCCTCAAATATTTGATGACTCAAAGAGATTTGAATCTGCGACAAAGATGTTGGCTTAAATTGTTGAAAGATTATGAGCTTGTCATTGACTATCACTCGGGAAAGGCTAATGTGGTTGCTGATGCTTTAAGTCGTAAGTCACTGTTTACTTTGCGAGCGATGAATGTACACCTATCCGTTTCATCCGATAATGTGTTAGTAGCCGAATTAAAGGTCAAACCATTATTGATTCATCAAATACGTGAATCTCAGAAAGTCGATGGTGAATTGGTTGCTAAACGAGCTGAATGTGTCTCAAATATGGAATCAGAGTTTCAAATTGACGACGACGATTGTTTTAAGTTCAGAAGTCGATTGTGTGTTCCAAGAAATTCGGAACTTATTTCTGTGATTTTGAGCAAGGCTCATAGTAGCCGAATGTCAGTCCACCCGAGTAGTACGAAAATGTACAATGATCTGAAACGTCAGTTTTGGTGGCCTGGTATGAAACGAGACATTTCTGACTTTGTTTCGAAGTGTTTGATATGTCAACAAGTGAAAGCGGAGCATCAAGTGCCTTCAGGATTACTTCAGTCGGTCATGAACCCGAATGGAAATGGGATCGAGTCACGATGGATTTTGTATCCGGGTTGCCATTGTCATCAAGCAAGAAAGATGCGATCTGGGTTATTATTGATAGATTGACAAAGTCAGCTCATTTTATTCCCGTACGTACGGATTATTCACTTGACAAGCTAGCCGAATTGTATGTTTTTCAGATTGTAAGGTTACACGGGGTACCTATTTCTATTGTGTCGGATAGAGATCCGAGATTCACATCGAGATTTTGGAAGAAATTGCAAGAAGCATTGGGTACAAATTTGCATTCTAGCACCGCTTTTCATCCCCAGACTGATGGTCAATCCGAGCGGATAATTCAGATACTGGAGGATATGTTGAGATGTTGCATCCTTGAGTTTAGTGGTTCATGGGAAAGGTATTTGCCTTTGATTGAATTCGCTTACAACAATAGTTTTCAATCAAGCATTAAAATGACACCTTACGAGGCTTTGTACGGTCGTACGTGCCGTACACCGTTGTTTTGGATCGAGCTTAGTGAAAGTAAAATCTTCGGGGTTGATTTGATTAAAGATGCTGAGCAGAAAGTAAAAGTGATCCGTGAAAGTCTGAAAGCAGCTTCAGATCGTCAGAAGTCGTATGCAGATTTAAAACGAAAAGACATTGAATATCAGGTCAGAGACAAAGTGTTTCTTAAAGTTTCACCTTGGAAAAAAGTGCTCAGATTTGGCCGTAAGGGCAAATTGAGTCCGAGGTTCATCGGGCCGTATGAAATATCTGAACGAGTTGGGCCAGTCGCATACAGATTGATTTTACCCCCTGAACTTGAAAAGATTCACAACATTTTTCATGTCTCGATGCTTCGACGTTATAGATCCGATCCATCACACATAATTAATCCATCGGAGGTTGAGATTCAATCTGATTTGAGTTACGAAGAAGAACCGGTTCGTATTTTGACTCGTGAAGTAAAAGAACTACGAAATAAGAAAATCTCATTAGTGAAGGTACTATGGCTTAAGCATGGGTTTGAAGAAGCTACATGGGAACCTGAAGACTTTATGAAAGATCGATATCCTAACTTATTCACTGGTAAGATTTTCGGGGGCAAAAATTCCTTTTGTGGAGGAGAGTTGTGATAGCCCTAATTTGACCCTAGTTAGAAAGTGGTTTCGGGGCCACAAAACTGAGTCATAAAAATAATTAACCATTATATTCTATGTTTATTATATATGTAAATGCATGTGTGAAAGTTTCATGCTTTGATTTTGTCATTTGTATGTGAAATTTATAGGATAGGACTCATGTGGTAAGACTTGAAAATGTGATAGGTAAATTTTAAATTGCCAAATAATGCATGAATTATTGACATGGGGGACTTGCATGTCAAATAGACCACTTTTAATATAGTGGCCGGCCATAATGATGGTTGATGGATAATTTATGTTTTATTTAAGTATTATAATAAGTAATGGCATTATTTTGAAATAAAAATAATTAGTAAAATAAGAAAAAGATGATAAAATAATGGATGTTCATCTTTCTTTCTTCATTGCCGAAATTGAGAAAGAAAAATATTGAAGAAGAAGCCAAGGCATTCGGCCATGGTTATCTCAATTTAAAGGTATGTAATGTAATTTTTTTTAATTGATTATGAAATTAAATTGATAAGTACATAGTATAGTTAACCCATGTTTTAAATTCATGAATCAATGAACATATATCCATTCGGCAAGTGCTAAATTTGTGTTATTTTGATAAGTTTTTTTGGGAAGATGTTATTTATATGCTAAAGTAGCTTAAATGATGGTTGAATAAGTTGAATTCATTGTTGAGAGGTATGAATTGAATTTGCCGTATGTATATATATGCATTTTGGAAAGAAAAATTTGTTGTTAATTGAGTTTTTATATATATGCACATTCGGTCATAGGGGGATAAGATGAATTTAAAATGTTAAAGATTGTTTTTAAGATTTGTTAAATTGTTGTGGTCATTGCCGAATATATGTTTAGTTAAAGAAAATTTTTAAAGTGTTTGTGTTTGCGTATGTGAACTAGATATTTAATGGATATTCGACAAAAAGGGGTTAAAGGTTAAGTCATAGGAATTTTTGGTATACATATTTGGTCATTAGGGTTATATGTACTTTGGCTATGTGAGTTATGTATTAAGTAAGCTATTTATTTGATATGTATATTCGGTCATTGTTTGGCATGGGTGAAACCTATGTGCAATTTGCTACATTTGATCATGAAATGAAAATTGAATATGAAGGCTAAGTTTGAGTGGTTAAGGCCGAATGGGGTATATAAAATATTAAGGCATACTATAAAGATATATATGTGTATAAGTGGTTGTGAATAAAATAAGTAATCGATTAAATTGTGATAGTCACACATAGGTATATATACATGCCTTATGTATGTACCTTGTGACATAAAGACATTAGGATATACATATATATATTATATATAGTTAAATTCGTGTATATGAAAGCATGGTAAGTTATGTGAATCTTTGTTTGTGTATGCGAATTAGATATTGATATAATAAGCATGAAATCGAGTCATGGCACATTTTATAAAGCATAATATGCAATGAAGTTATATGATTGTCAAATGTGACTATTAAAGAATTAAAGTTGAGTAAGTCATTAAACAAATTCATTTGTTTAAATTCAAAGCTCAAGAGCAAAGAGGAACTAAATCGGATAGGGAAAGGAGAAAGCGGACAGTAGCCTATCCGCATATTCATTCAAAATACCCGAGGTAAGTTTTGAGTAATCGCCTTTACTATAAAACTGATGATGCATATATATATATATATATATACTAGATGAGTTTTGATCTTTTTGGTTCTATTTGAATTAAGTTGTGTGGTAAATAATCTAAGTATATGACCTATAGTTGAATGGTCAATTCGGGTTAAGCTTGATTGATGAAAGGTATATGTGATATTTATGTATGATTTTTAAACCGAAATGAAAATGATGGTGTCCATATGAAGCTTATGTCCGAACGTAACAAATGGCTACTAATATGAAATGTTCCATAAGATGTGTTAGTATATGATTAAATAGGCATGATATTTGATATGTGTATCCGGGCTTAAAGACCCACAGGCTATATGCTGGAATTGTATCCAGGCTTAAAGACCCGCAGGCTATATGCTGGAATTGTATCTGGGCTTAAAGACCTACTGGGCTTTATCTTTGGAATGGTATTCGGGTTAAAGACCCGCAGGCTTGTGCTAGAAATGTGTTTCGAGTTTGAAGACTTGACAAGACTGATGCCTGTAAGTTAAGTAAGATTACGACATTGAATATCCGTGGTAACCATCGTCGTGTAAGTACTATATATATTTTACATGTTAAGGTACGTATTATGTACTCATATGTGAATTGATTTCAAAGTGAATTATTGGTATCAAAGAATGATATATATATATATGTGTGGATGAATACGGTATTTAAGAATAAGAGAATGACCTATTCGGTCAATGTATGCCATTATATGAAAGTATGTGACTTATAGTAATTGTATGCGCCATATAGTATAGTGAAATATGTGCTGGAAATTTCTTGTGTATTCATATATATATGGGGGACTTGCATGTCAAATAGACCACTTTTAATATAGTGGCCGGCCATAATGATGGTTGATGGATAATTTATGTTTTATTATAATATGTAAAGGCATTATTTTGAAATAAAAATAATTAGTAAAATAAGAAAAAGATGATAAAATAATGGATGTTCATCTTTCTTTCTTCATTGCCGAAATTGAGAAAGAAAAATATTGAAGAAGAAGCCAAGGTATTCGGCCATGGTTATCTCAATTTAAAGGTATGTAATGTATTTTTATTTTTTGTAATTGATTATGAAATTAAATTGATAGGTACATAGTATAGTTAACCCATGGTTTAAATTCATGAATCAATGAACATATATCCATTAGGCAAGTGCTAAATTTGTGTTATTTTGGTAAGTTTTTATGGGAAGATGTTATTTATATGCTAAAGTAGCTTAAATGATGGTTGAATAAGTTGAATTCATTGTTGAGAGGTATGAATTGAATTTGCCGTATGTATATATATGCATTTTGGAAAGAAAATTTTGTTGTTAATTGAGTTTTTATATATATATGCCCATTCGGTCATGGGGGGATAAGATGAATTTAAAATGTTAAAGATTGTTTTTAAGATTTGTTAAATTGTTATGGTCATTGCCGAATATATGTTTAGTTAAAGAAAATTTTTAAAGTGTTTGTGTTTGTGTATGTGAACTAGATATTTAATGGATATTCGGCAAAAAGGGGTTAAAGGTTAAGTCATAGGAATTTTTGGTGATATACATATTTGGTCATTAGGGTTATATGTACTTTGGCTATGTGAGTTATGTATTAAGTAAGCTATTTATTTGATATGTATATTCGGTCATTGTTTGGCATGGGTGAAACCTATGTGCAATTTGCTACATTTGATCATGAAATGAAAATTGAATATGAAGGCTAAGTTTGAGTGGTTAAGGCCGAATGGGGTATATAAAATATTAAGGCATACTATAAAGATATATATGTGTATAAGTGGTTGTGAATAAAATAAGTAATCGATTAAATTGTGATAGTCACACATAGGTATATATACATGCCTTATGTATGTACCTTGTGACATAAAGACATTAGGATATACATATATATATTATATATAGTTAAATTCGTGTATATGAAAGCATGGTAAGTTATGTGAATCTTTGTTTGTGTATGCGAATTAGATATTGATATAATAAGCATGAAATCGAGTCATGGCACATTTTATAAAGCATAATATGCAATGAAGTTATATGATTGTCAAATGTGACTATTAAAGAATTAAAGTTGAGTAAGTCATTAAACAAATTCATTTGTTTAAATTCAAAGCTCAAGAGCAAAGAGGAACTAAATCAGATAGGGGAAAGGAGAAAGCAGACGAGTAGCCTATCCGCAACTGTTCAAAATACCCGAGGTAAGTTTTGAGTAATCGCCTTTACTATAAAACTGATGATGCATATATATATATATATACTAGATGAGTTTTGATCTTTTTGGTTCTATTTGAATTAAGTTGTGTGGTAAATAATCTAAGTATATGACCTATAGTTGAATGGTCAATTCGGGTTAAGCTTGATTGATGAAAGGTATATGTGATATTTATGTATGATTTTTAAACCGAAATGAAAATGATGGTGTCCATATGAAGCTTATGTCCGAACGTAACAAATGGCTACTAATATGAAATGTTCCATAAGATGTGTTAGTATATGATTAAATAGGCATGATATTTGATATGTGTATCCGGGCTTAAAGACCCACAGGCTATATGCTGGAATTGTATCCAGGCTTAAAGACCCGCAGGCTATATGCTGGAATTGTATCTGGGCTTAAAGACCTACAGGCTTTATGCTGGAATGGTATTCGGGTTAAAGACCCGCAGGCTTGTGCTAGAAATGTGTTTCGAGTTTGAAGACTTGACAAGACTGATGCCTGTAAGTTAAGTAAGATTACGACATTGAATATCCGTGGTAACCATCGTCGTGTAAGTACTATATATATTTTACATGTTAAGGTACGTATTATGTACTCATATGTGAATTGATTTCAAAGTGAATTATTGGTATCAAAGAATGATATATATATATATGTGTGGATGAATACGGTATTTAAGAATAAGAGAATGACCTATTCGGTCAATGTATGCCATTATATGAAAGTATGTGACTTATAGTAATTGTATGCGCCATATAGTATAGTGAAATATGTGCTGGAAATTTCTTGTGTATTCATATATATATGGGGGACTTGCATGTCAAATAGACCACTTTTAATATAGTGGCCGGCCATAATGATGGTTGATGGATAATTTATGTTTTATTATAATATGTAAAGGCATTATTTTGAAATAAAAATAATTAGTAAAATAAGAAAAAGATGATAAAATAATGGATGTTCATCTTTCTTTCTTCATTCTTAGAAATTGAGAAAGAAAAATATTGAAGAAGAAGCCAAGGTATTCGCCATGGTTATCTCAATTTAAAGGTATGTAATGTATTTTTATTTTTTGTAATTGATTATGAAATTAAATTGATAGGTACATAGTATAGTTAACCCATGGTTTAAATTCATGAATCAATGAACATATATCCATTTGGCAAGTGCTAAATTTGTGTTATTTTGGTAAGTTTTTATGGGAAGATGTTATTTATATGCTAAAGTAGCTTAAATGATGGTTGAATAAGTTGAATTCATTGTTGAGAGGTATGAATTGAAGTTGCCGTATGTATATATATGCATTTTGGAAAGAAAATTTTGTTGTTAATTGAGTTTTTATATATATATGCCCATTCGGTCATGGGGGGATAAGATGAATTTAAAATGTTAAAGATTGTTTTTAAGATTTGTTAAATTGTTATGGTCATTGCCGAATATATGTTTAGTTAAAGAAAATTTTTAAAGTGTTTGTGTTTGTGTATGTGAACTAGATATTTAATGGATATTCGGCAAAAAGGGGTTAAAGGTTAAGTCAGAGGAATTTTTGGTGATATACATATTTGGTCATTAGGGTTATATGTACTTTGGCTATGTGAGTTATGTATTAAGTAAGCTATTTATTTGATATGTATATTCGGTCATTGTTTGGCATGGGTGAAACCTATGTGCAATTTGCTACATTTGATCATGAAATGAAAATTGAATACGAAGGCTAAGTTTGAGTGGTTAAGGCCGAATGGGGTATATAAAATATTAAGGCATGCTATAAAGATATATATGTGTATACGTGGTTGTGCATAAAATGAGTAATCGATTAAATTGTGATAGTCTGTAACACCCTAAATTTGGACCTAGAAGTTTTGGGCCTTGAGCATGGGAGCGGTTGAAGGCAGCTTATAATATTTTGTTGTACATGTAAATTTCATTAATGAAGGCTTGTTTTTGTGGTTAAGTGTGCTGAGAAGTGTTGGAGAAGTCTTGGGTTCAAACCTGGACTCTAGCAAAAATTTTGGTTTAAGGTGAATCAAACCCTGGGTTTAATAGGTAGGCCTTAAGAATATTGTTGGAGAAAAGATGACACAAAAAGGAGTGTGGTGTAGTGGCAAGGTGGCACCACTTAGGGGACGAGGAAGTGACGCCATAGAGGAAGCAAGGGGTCCAAGGTTCAAGTCTTGGCTCTTGCAATATTTTTTGGTTTTTCTTTTCAATAAATCTGGAAGCAAGTAGGTGCGCTTTAAAGTTTAATGTGTTGGATTTATGACACAAATGAGTTGATGGCCTACTGATGGTGGCGGGAGTTGGCATGTGAGAGGACTTTGGTTCAAATCCCTTGGCACGCAAAGGTTAATTATTTTGCCATGTTGGGACTGCGCTTTATGGCGTGCTCGTTTGGGTTGGGCGTCGGCTAAGAGTGCTCGAGCGCGGATTAACTCCAGTCTCCTATCAGGTGTGTATTTCTCACTACTCTAGCTGTAGGATGGCTACTTCGGGTCGCGATTGGCCGAAAGGGGCCATGTAGGCCAATGGGCCTACGGGCCCAATTGGATAAGTTGTTTGATTGTGTAGTGAATGAATCTCATATCTGTGGCTAGATTTGGGCTAAAAGGGCCACACGAGCTTGTGGGCCCATTTGGGCCGAGAAAGGGCTTTAGGCCCATTCGTATTGTTATCCTTGTTTAGAATACTTTAGTTTACCAAAATACCCCTGGTTTGTAAAATTACCAAAATACCCCTGTAGGGTAGAACTATCGAAATACCCCTATAGGGTAGAATTACCGAATTACCCTTGTAGGGTAGAAATACTAAAATACCCCTGTAGGGTAGAATTACCGAGATACCCTTCTGGGGTAAAATAACTATTTTGCCCCTAGGGTGTTAAATGACTATTTTGCCCTTGTGGGCAAGTGACTGACTTGGACTGTGTGGTTGACGAATTTGATTGTGAATATATATTGGTGATATGAATGACTTAACTGTGATTGTTTGATTCAAATATGGGTATGATATTTTGATTCTGTATACGTATGCCATGACATATTATTTCTGTTGCATGGGACATGGGTTTATATTGATGGAGGAAGCGCTCGCGGCCTCTCGCTGCAATCCGTGGCCTCGCCACATATATCTATCTCGTGACTTCGTCACAATATCTCGCCACCGACCTGGCCATGTCCGGTGGCTTCGCCACACATATATATATCTGTTCTGGTGGCCTAGCCACAATATCTATATCTGGTGACTTCGTCACAATATCTGGCAGCCTCGCTACAATTTCTGTGGTGTGTAGCGGTTGGGTGGGTTGAGTAGTCTCCCCACATGGTGTAAGGTTGGTACGGGGGTGTATACGGATGGATTGGGTTGGGATTGCATTCACATTCTGGTTCTTTCACCTAGTTCTGATTCTGATTCTCATTTTAATTCTCGCTCTGATAATGTTTCTTATTCTGTAATGGGCTAAGGCCCATTTGTTACTATCTGTTATAATGGGCTAAGGCCCAATTGATACTGAAATTTTAAGTAGGGCTGGGGCTAGACTTTCAATTCTTTTATATGACTGACTGTCCCTTTTATATAATAGGGGATTACACACTGAGTTTTCGTAAACTCACCCCGTTTATTAACCTTTCAGGTAATTTCCAGCCTTAGACGGATCGGAGCTGCGAGGGGCTCGGAGGGAGCTACACACACTGTTTATGTTACAGTTTTGATTATTGTTTTTAAATGTTTTTATGTGAGTTTTAGTAAAGCTGATGTAATTTTCTGGATTTCTAATTTGGAATTTTATTTATTGTTCTTATAATTGCTAGTATTAGAACACAGTTTTCCAAATTAGCTACTATTTTCAAAACATCACATATTCGTAATTGTTTTAAATCAAGCTTCCGCAACTGCCAAGATTTTTACAAAGTTGTTAAGAATTTTATTCAGCTGAGGTTTTCTAACAAGGTTTAAAAAGGGTATAAGTTTTTAATTATTAAGAAGGGTTTTTAATGGAAACAGGGTTTTCAAAAAAAACATTTCAATGTGACACACCAAATTCGAGCCAAACTTTCAGGATAGGTTTGGGGTGTTACATTTAGTGGTATCAGAGCCTGGGTTGCAACAACTTAGCTGTGGATTGGGTTTCCAAAGGTTTAATTTCAGAAAATCATTTTCAACCACGTGGTCTGTTTGAAGTATTTCTCTTAAAAAGTGTGGCACACTGAGTCTCTGGCGCCGAATCCGTAAGTCTTCTGAATACTTTTGTTTATTTAGAAATTGAAATACTATAGATTCCTTAGATATTGGTCTGAATTTAAATTTGGTATTTATTTCATGTGGATGTGATGTTTGGATATAGAAATTGTATATATGTGTGATAAATATGTGTCTGCTTCAGTGAATAAGCGTTGTATGTATAAGATGTTTCAAGTTCTAGTTGAAGTGTGATAGTGATAGTAGGATCAGTGTGCGTAGCGATAGTGTAGTGGGGTAGATGTTACACGGGTACCTTGTTAGATGGAAATTTCGGGGACGAAATTTCATTAAGGGAGGTAGAGTTGTAACACCCTGAATTTGGGCCTAGAAGTTTTGGGCCTTAAGCATGGGAGCGGTTGAAGGCAGCTTATAATATTTTGTTGTGCATGTAAATTTCGTTAATGAAGGCTCGTTTTAGTGGTTAAGTGTGTTGAGAAGTGTTGGAGAAGCCTTGGGTTCAAACCTGGACTCTAGCAAAAATTTTGGTTTAAGGTGAATCAAACCCTGGGTGTAATAGGTAGGCTTTAAGAATATTGTTGGAGAAAAGATGACACAAAAAGGAGTGTGGTGTAGTGGCAAGGTGGCGCCACTTAGGGGACAAGAAAGTGACGCCATAGAGGAAGCAAGGGGTCCAAGGTTCAAGTCTTGGCTCTTGCAATATATTTTGGTTTTTCTTTTCAATAAATCTGGAAGCAAGTAGGTGCGCTTTAAAGTTTAATGTGTTGGATTTATGACACAAATGAGTTGATGGCCTAGTAGTGGTGGCGGGAGTTGGCATGTGAGAGGACTTTGGTTCGAACCCCTTAGAACGCAAAGGTTGATTATTTTGCTATGTTGGGACTGTAAGAGTTGGTGTTAGTTTTAAACTCTAATGATGGAGGGATCCCACATCGGGAAGCTAACATAAGAGTGGATGCGAAGCTGGCTTTAAATAGAGAGAACCATGAGGGGAGTAAAGGTACCTTTCTTGGCTGATCCTTTTCGCTTTATGGCGTGCTCGTTTAGGTTGGGCGTCGGCTAAAAGTGCTCGGTACTCGGATTAACTCCAGTCTCCTATCAGGTGTGTATTTCTCACTACTCTAGCTGTAGGATGGCTACTTCGGGCCGCGATGGGCCTAAAGGAGCCATGTGGGCCAATGGGCCTACGAGCCCAATTGGATAAGTTGTTTGATTGTGTAGTAAATATTGGACTAGGCTAGCTGAATCTCATATCTGTGGCTAGATTTGGGCTAAAAGAGCCACACGAGCTTGTGGGCCCATTTGGGCCGAGAAAGGGCTTTAGGCCCATTCGTATTGTTATCCCTGTTTAGAATACTTTAGTTTACCAAACTACCAAAATACCCCTGGTTTGTAAAATTACCAAAATACCCCTAGTTTGTAAAATTACCAAAATAACCCTGTAGGGTAGAATTATCGAAATACCCCTATAGGGTAGAATTATCGAATTACCCTTGTAGGGTAGAAATACCGAAATACCCCTGTAGGGTAGAATTATTGAGATACGCTTGTGGGGTAAAATGACCATTTTGCCCCTAAGGTGTTAAATGAATGTTTTGCCCTTGTGGGCAAGTGACTGACTTGGACTGTGTGGTTGATGGATTTGATTGTGAATATATGTTGGTGATATGAATGACTTAACTGTGATTGTTTGATTCAAATATGGGTATGATATTCTAATTCTGTATACGTATACCATGACATATTATTTCTGTTGCATGGGACATGGGTTTATATTGATGGAGGAAGCGTTCTGGTAGCCTCGCTGCAATCTGGTGGCCTCGCCACATATATCTATTCTGGTGACTTCGTCACAATATTTGGCAGCCTCGCTGCAATTTGGTGGCTTCGCCACATATATATATATATCTGTTCTGGTGGCCTAGCTACAATATCTGTATTTGGTGACTTCGTCACAATATCTGGCAGCCTCGCTGCAATCTCTATGGTGTGTAGTGGTTGGGTGAGTCGAGTAGTCTCCCCACATGGTGTAAGGTTGGTACGGGGGTGTATACGGATGGATTGGGTTGGGATTGCATTCACATTCTGATTCTTTCACCTAATTCTGATTCTGATTCTCATTTTAATTCTCGCTCTGATAATGTTTCTTATTCTGTAATGGGCTAAGGCCCATCTGGTACTGTCTGTTATAATGGGCTAAGGCCCAATTGATACTGAAACTGTAAGTAGGGCTGGGGCCAGACTTTCAATTCTTTTATATGACTGATTGTCCCTTTTATATAGTAGGGGATTACACACTGAGTTTTCGTAAACTCACCCCGTTTATTAACCTTTCAGGTAATTTCCAGCCTTAGACGGATCGGAGCTGCGAGGGGCTCGGAGGGAGCTACACACACTGTTTATGTTACAGTTTTGATTATTGTTTTTAAATGTTTTTATGTGAGTTGTAGTAAAGCTGATGTAATTTTCTGGATTTCTAATTTGGAATTTTATTTATTGTTCTTATATTGCTAGTATTAGAACACGGTTTTCCAAAGCAGCTACTATTTTCAAAACATCACGTATCCGCAATTGTTTTAAATCAAGCTTCCGCAGCTGCCAAGATTTTTACAAAGTTGTTAAGAATTTTATTCAGCTGAGGTTTTCTAACAAGGTTTAAAAAGGGTATAAGGTTTTAATTATTAACATGGGTTTTTAATGGAAACATGGTTTTTGAAAAAAACACTTCAATGTGACACACCAGATTCGAGCCAAACTTTCAGGCTGGGTTTGGGGTGTTACATAGTCAAACATAGGTATATATATATGCCTTATGTATGTACCTTGTGACATAAAGACATTCGGATATACATATATATATTATATATAGTTAAATTCGTGTGTATGAAAGCATGGTAAGTTATGTGAATCTTTGTTTGTGTATGCGAATTAGGTATTGTTATAATAAGCATGAAATCGAGTCATGGCATATTTTATAAAGCATAATATGCAATGAATTTATATGATTGTCAAATGTAACTATTAAAGAATTAAAGTTGAGTAAGTAATTAAACAAATTCATTTGTTTAAATTTAAAGCTCAAGAGAAAAGAGGAACTAAATCAGATAGGGGAAAGGAGAAAGTAGACGAGTAGCTTATCCGCAACTGTTCAAAATATCCGAGGTAAGTTTTGAGTAATCGCCTTTAGTATAAAACTGATGATGCATATATATATACTAGATGAGTTTTGATCTTTTTGGTTCTATTTGAATTAAGTTGTGTGGTAAATAATCTAAGTATATGACCTATAGTTGAATGGTCAATTCGGGTTAAGCTTGATTGATGAAAGGTATATGTGATATTTATGTATGATTTTTAAACCGAAATGAAAATGATGGTGTTCATATGAAGCTTATGTCCGAATGTAACAAATGGCTACTAATATGAAATGTTCCATAAGATGTGTTAGTATATGATTAAATAGGCATGATATTTGATGTGTGTATCCGGGCTTAAAGACCCACAGGCTATATGCTGGAATTGTATCCGGGCTTAAAGACCCGCAGGCTATATGCTAGAATTGTATCCGGGCTTAAAGACCCGCAGGCTTTATGCTGTAATGGTATCCGGGTTAAAGACCTGCAGGCTTGTGCTAGAAATGTGTTTCGAGTTTTAAGACTTGACAGGACTGATGCCAGTAAGTTAAGTAAGATTACGACATTGAATATTCATGGTAACCATCGTAGAGTAAGTACTATATATATTTTACACGTTAAGGTACGTATTATGTACTCATATGTGAATTGATTTCAAAGTGAATTATTAGTATCAAAGAATGATATATATATATATATATATATGTGTGGATGAATACGGTATTTAAGAATAAGAGAATGACCTATTCGATCAATGTCTGCCATTATATGAAAATATGTACTTATAGTAATTGTATGAGCCATATAGTATAGTGAAATATATGCTGGAAATTTCTTGTGTATTCATATATATATATTCGGTCAATAGGCTTTATAACTAGTGTACTTGTGTATGTTCGACCAAGTGAAGTATAATTAGAATTCGAGTTTTGTGATACTCAATGTTCGATTTAAATGACAAGCTTTAATTGTATGAAATGCTTAAAACTTACTAAGCCTCGAAAGCTTACTCTGTTTCTTATTTCTCTGTTTTATAGATTGTTGATTTTGGCCGCCGACTCAGGAATTGTCAGTAGTTCATCATACTATCGATCTTGCTGGTACAGTTATATTTTGGTCTCGATATGGCATGTATAAGTTAGGCTGTTGACAAAATATGTTTTGTAATTGTAAATATTTTGGCCGTATGAAAATGGCATATATATATAACTCAAAGATCAGTATGTATGTAGCTTGACCTCTATTTATGTCCATTAATGTGGATGAGAAATTTAATGTTTAGTTTGGTAATACCCCTTAGCTTAAATCCGGCGATCGGATTCGGGCCAGGGGTGTTACAATATGTGATGCTAATGTGCAGTTGTGGTATGTTTTGGCTGGCCAAAAGAAATAGTAATTGTTGAGAAGTTTTGGTAAGTTTGAGCATAAGATTGAATGATGTATTGATCATATGTTTAGGTATGATGTTAGTTTAAGTTTTGGTATGAATTGAGTGATGAACTGAGAATGGAAATGATTGGTAATGTTATAGCATGAATTATGTATGGTTTGGTATAGATATTGGCTGAAATGGCTGTGCATATATGCTTGGTTTGGTGTTTGTAAGTTGACCCAAATTGGGGTGGAAAATTGGCTATTGAAATGGCCTATTTTTGTCCACACGGGCAGAGACACGGGCGTGTGCCTCAGCAGTGTGCGACACATGGTCATGTTACACGGCCGTGTATCCCCTGGGGTACCCTACGAACTAAAGTCCGTATACCCTCCAGTTTTGACACGGCCTAGACACACGGGCGTGTCTATTGGTTGTGTGTGGCAAACGGGCTGGTACACGAGCGTGTGGTCGGCCGTGTGGCCAAGTCAGTAGTCTCCTTAATTTTCACAAGCCTGGCACACGGGCTTGTCTTGTGGCCGTGTGGACAAGTCAGTATGTATGCCCTGTTTTGCCACAGTTTAGACACACGGGCATGTCTAAAGCCGTGTGAGGCATACGGCCTGTTCACACAAGCGTGTGACCTTTGAAATGTTGAATTTTTTTTCTAAGTTTTCAAACTTTCATATGTTATCAAATTGATCCTAAACACATGATTTAGACATCGTATGATCGTTTAAAGTTCATATTGAATACGAATGCCCTATGTTTATTGAAATGAGATGATATCTGTTATGTGATTGTTTTGATCTGAGTTACGAGTCAGGTAATGCCTCTTAACCTATTCCGGTGATGGTTACGGGTTAGGGGTGTTACATTTTACCTCATAAGGGCAAAATAGTCATTTCATCAAATTAGGGTCTAGGTATACTTATCGACCCAACAGTAGGTCCACAGTCATCTCGGGCGACCCGTGCAACCTTGCCAATCAAATAGTGAAAATGGGCCCAAAGCCCATAATGCAGCCCATGTGGGCCCACACGCTTGTGTAGCCCACAAAGCCCAAAAATGGCCTTGGTCGTGTAAGCTACACAGCCTGGCCTAATAATCTCCACACGTCTATGTGGTTTACCCATGTGGGGCCCACGAGCTCGTGTTTTTGCATTCGAATTACCATATGAGCGAACGCACGCTCGTGGAGCATCGACGGTCACATTTTTTGGCTTTTGCTGGTTTACGATTTAAGCAGTGTGGTTACACACCTGTTAGGATTCTAGGTACGCAACCCCCTTGAGATGCACTGCACCTAAAATAATTAACAAATTCATGACGAGCGTTAGTCATGCTTAATACTACAACAATCACCAAACGAACTTATTACAGACATTTACTTCCACTGCCTCAACCAGTGAAGTCTTATAACTCTACAGGTAAACCAAGTCCCACACGATTTGGCACTGTCACAATAACATTGACATACAAAGGATTAGAACCTTAACAGATTAACAAATAACAACATATTCACAACGCTTGAGACAAGCCTTTGCCCTTACCCAAAATACATACCAACCGACAGCAACTTGTGCTAGACAGAACCCACTGCTTAGGAGAAAGATAGTCAACAAAAGAGAAAGAATAGGAATACCAAATATTCGGCCAATGAAACAGAGGAATACCGAAGCCGATTCCCCCTCCTTTAAGAGAAACTAAAAATAGACGATGGAAAGAGAAGAAAATATTCGGCTTAAATCAAAGTAAGGGGAAACTCGAAAAAACCTGAAGGAATAGAGTAAAAGAGAAAGGGATATTCAGCCAGTGATAGAAGAAGTAGGTGAAAGCTAAGGACCGATTGGGAAAGGGGATGAACACGAGTTTGGCAAGGGTAAAATGAAATTAAAGAGAGATAGAGATGAACAGATAGCGAAGAGAACGAAATAGGAGAGACAGGAACCCCAATTCCGAAGTGCAAACGGCAGAAAAGTAGATGCTAGAGGAAGAAAAGTGGAGAAGAAGAGAATAATTCGAGAGAGTAGCAAAAAAACAAATTCGGTAAAAGACCTCAAAGAATTCGACAAATGGGGAAAAACATGACCGAATGGCTAGATGCTCCAAAGGCAACCGAATGGTTGAGAAGAATCCCATTTTGGCACCACTACTTCCACCAAATTCGAATTCCCCTATTTCCTCCTAAAACCCCTCCTGTTCACAAACCTCAACAACTGAAAAGCCCCCTTTTCACTCCCAAAATTCGGCTAACAACGACCCTATTCAAATCTATTCAAACTTTTGGTGTTTCGGTCAAACACAACTTCCTCCTATGGCCATCAGTAAAAATAATTTCCATTTGCATGATCAGGGATTCAAACCTTAGACCACTAGCATACTCCACAGCCACTTATCCCTTAGACCAGCAGGCTTTTTTCTGCCATGTTTTACTTAATTTTAACTAAAAGCCTACTGCCTAGAGATAGTACTTATTCCTCTAAAAATAAAACTTTTTGCACTTGCTCAAGTTTAAACCCAAGACTTTTCAGACACTTCCCAGCACACTTAACCACTGAAATAGATGCAGATTTGTGTCACTTTCTTGCACAATTAAATATTTATGTGCAACCTCCAAACTGTACCCTTGCTCAAAACCTAATACTTCTAGGCCCAAAATTTGGGGCGTTACAGATTGACCATCCATCTGCGGGTGAAAAGCAGTGCTAAAGTGCAGCTTTGTACCTAGAACTTCTTGCAATTTCTTCCAAAATCGTGATGTGAATTTTGGATCTCTATCCGAAACAATAGAAATAGGTGCCCCGTGTAATCAAATAACCTTTGAAATGTACAACTTAGCAAGCTTGTCAAGAGAATAATCCGTACATACCAGAATGAAATGAGTTGATTTTGTCAACCTGTCGACAACGACCCAGATTGGATCTTTCTTACTCAGAGAGAGGGGAAAACCCGAAACAAAATCCATAGTCACTCTATCCCATTTCCATTCGGGAATCATGATAGTCTGTAATAAACCTGATGGTACTTGATGCTCAGCTTTGACTTGCTGACAAATCAAACATTTCAAAACAAATTTCAAAATATCACGTTTCATGCCATGCCACCAAATAAGCTGTTTCATATAATTATACATTTTTGTGTTTCCCAGATGAACAGATAAATAACTACTATGTGCTTCATTCAAAATCATCTGAATCAACTCTGAATTTCTCGGAACACATATTCGGCCTCTAAATCTTAAACAATCATTGGAATCAACTTGAAACTCTGAATCAGGGTTCAAATCACATTGAGCTCTTTTTGATAACATTTCATTATTGACTTTCTGAGCTTCACAACTCTGCTGTAAAAATAATGGTCTCGCTTTTTCTCGGCCACAATCGAACCATCATTACACAAAGCTATTTGAGTGTTCATTACACGTAGAGCGTATAGGAATTTTCAGCTCAAAGCATCAGCAACTACATTTGCTTTCCCTGGTTGATAGTCAATTATCAAGTCATAGTCTTTTAACAATTCTAACCACCTCCGCAGTAGCAAATTCAAATCTTTCTGAGTCATCAGATATTTGAAGCTCTTGTGATCGATATAGATGTGGCATTTTTCACGGCGCCAAATTTTCAATGCAAACACAATTGCACCCAATTTTAGATCGTGTGTCAAATAATTCTTTTCATGCAGTTTCAACTGTCTCAAGGCATAAGCTATAACTTTTCCTTCTTGCATCAAAACACAAGCCAATCCATTTAACGATGCATCACTGAAAACTATGAACTCTTTACCCAATTCAGGCTGAACTAACATTGGTGCCTTTGTCAATAAAGCTTTCAACTGATCGAAACTTTTCTGACATTTATCTGACCACTCGAACTTAAAATCTTTCTAAAGCAAATTTGTTATTAGAGTTGCAATCACAGAAAATCCTTGCTAGTCCCAGAAAACTACGGACTTCAAATACATTTCTTGTAGGCTTCCAATCTATAATCGCAAATATCTTACTCAGATCAACCCGAATACCATTAGCTGAAACAATATGTCCTAGAAATCCAACCTCTCGTAGCCAAAACTCGCATTTGCTAAAATTTTCAAATAGCTGTTTATCTCGCAGAGCCTGTAGTAAAATTCTCAGATGTTCGGCATGCTCAGATTCATCATGTGAGTAAATCAAAATGTCATCAATGAATACAAAGACAAATCGATCTAGATACGGTCTAAAAATCTGGTTCATTAGGTCCATAAAGATAGCAGGTGCATTCGTTAACCCGAAAGGCATAACCAAAAATTCATAATGACCATACCTCATTCTAAATACAGTCTTTGGCACATCAGAGTCTTTAACTCTCAACTGATAGTAACCTGATCTCAAATCTATCTTCGAAAACACTTAGCCTCTTTTAATTGATCAAACAAATCGTCAATCCGTGGTAGAGGGTATTTATTCTTCATCGTCACTTTATTGAGCTGTCGATAGTCTATACACATTCTTATAGTGCCATCTTTCTTTTTCACAAACAACACAGGAGCACCCCAAGGCGAAAAACTCAGACTAGCAAAACCTCTATCCATCAATTCTTGCAACTGGGCTTTCAATTATTTTAACTCTGTCGGAGCCATTCTGTACGGAGCTATCGATATCGGCGTAGTTCTTGGCACTAACTCAATACCAAACTCAACCTTTTGGATTGGTGGTAAACCCGGTAACTCTTCGGGAAATACATTCGGATACTCACACAAAACTAGCACTGATTTGATCTTTTTTCAGTCACTTTCGTATCAAACACATAAGCAAAATAAGCTTTATAACCCTTTCTCACATATTTATAAGCCAACATCAATGAAATCACTACTGGTAAACCACACAAATCATCTGACTCAATCAGGATAATCTCATTATTCTGACATCTCAAATCAATCGTCTTTCATTTACAATTTACTATAGCATCATGTAGCATTAGCCAATCCATACCCAGAATTATATCAAATTCATCAAATGGAAACAACATCAGATCAGCCAGAAAATAGAAATCCCAGATCATTAATGGACAGTTCTTGCACACTTTATCAACTAAAACACACTTGCCTAAGGGGTTCGATACTCTAATCATAAATTCTACAGGAAAAGTCTTACTAGATACTAAATTCACACATATATACGAATGAGTTGATCTTGGATCCATCAATGTAATAACTTTAGTATCATAAAGAGTGAAAGTACCGGTGATAACATCTGAAGATGACACTTCTTTAGGAGCGCGAATAGCGTAGGCTCGTGCAGGTGCTCTGGCCTCTGACCTCGCAGCAGAATCTTTAGTCGCTCTCTAGCTACCACTTACATTTTTTGTGTTTCTAGGTGGTCTACCTCTAACTGCAGTGTTACTCAGCCTCATGTTTTGTATTGTACCCTGCTCAGCCAACTCAGGACAGTTAGGAATGAAATGATCTAATGATCCATATTTAAAACAGGCTCGATCATTCAATTTATAATCACCGATATGCCATTTTCCACAATGTTTACACTCAGGTCAGTTTTGTCTCACACTGCCAACACTAGCAATAGATGTAGCTTGAGCTTTAGGACTCACAGGTTGCTTTTCACGATCTCTGATTGAATGTCCCACATATGAATTAGAACGATTAAACGAGTCTCAAAATTTCTTTGATGAAGATTGATACGGCTTACTCATTGATCTCTTTCTCAAGTCTCTAGCTTTTAAGTCTGCTTTTCTCTTTTCTTTGCTATGATCCTAGGCTTTACAAGCCCTTCCAACCAGAACAAAAAATTCCTCCAATTCAAGAATCCCGACTAACAGTTTTATATCTTCATTCAGTCCGTCAATGAACCATTTACACATGATCTCCTTAGCAGCACATATTCTCGAGCATACTTGCTTAAACGTACGAACTCTCTTTCATATTCAGTGACTGTAACACCCCTATCCCGTAACTGTCATTAGAATAGGTAAGGGGCATCAGCGGATAGACATAACATTTCAGAACAAAACAGAATCATAGATATTATACAACATTGATACATAGGTATTCATCAACAATTTATTCATTAAGATGGTCTACAATAACCTAAAATATACATTTAAGAAAGGTCGTAACTAAACCGAACACATTCAGAATTTTTAGAACTTATCCAAATCTTTCAAAACTGTTAAAGTCACACGCCCGTGTGACACACACGGGCAGTAGACACACCCATGTGATCCAACCGTGCCAAAAAGAGTTCCTATACTAACTTTTTCACATGGCCAACAGACACAACCATGTGCCATGACCTCGTGGTACTTAGTTAGCTACTGACTTAAGCCCACGGCCATAGGGCACGCCCGTGTTCCCTGACCGTGTGGCATAAAGCAGGCTTGGTTTAAGCCAATTTGCCACCCCTTTTGGGTCCAATCCTACAAGTAATAATATACAACATTCATACCAAAATTTTCAACCAATTCCATGCTTAAAGATGACCAAATCACATTAGAACATAGCACATTACAAACATACACCAAAACTATGCACAAACTTATCACTTGCTAGCCAATTCACATGGCATAACATATATACATATCAAGCTTACATACTTAAACATTCTAGCCTATACATGCCATACTTAAAATAATTACACTTTTAAAAGTACCAAAATGAGTTTGACAGTGTGATGATAATCCTTGACTATCCCGAGCCTTCAGTAGCTACGATAACTATAAAATAGACAGAAATCACACAGAGTAAGCTACAAAGAACTTAGTAAGCCAAATAAAAATTCCCAAACTAATATAGCATATAAGCAAAAGTCAATAGCCAGGATTCACAACTGTCTCATGGAGTATTTCATTATTTCGCAGAAACAAAGTCTTTTCTATTTAGAAATCTAGTACGATACAAACGTACCTGTATGAATTATACATTCCATATATTTATTTCCATATCTCATACTTTATCATCGGACAATTTAGAAACGGAATAGATATTCATAGATAGGTACAATGTCGACGTCCCAGACGTGGTCTTACATGTAATTCAATATCGAGGCCTCTGTCTCAGACAGGGTCTTACATGAAATCTCAAATCGAGGCCTGTGTCCCAGACACGGTCTTACACGATATCTCAGATCAATGTCAACATTCTTTCAGGAACATACAGAGCTTTTCAGACACCAACATGTTATTGGAGTTTATTCATCAAGCTCTCAAGGCCATCCAATACAGATTACAATTTATATACGCAGGATTTAGTTAATTTAACACATAATTGTAGTTCGACTTACCTCGTACGGATTTTAGACAAAACGCGTCGACTATTCAACTATTTTGGACTTCCCTCGATCTAAGTCTAATTTTATTTGTTCTTGATCTAATACAATGCAAATTCAACCATTCAATAATTCAATAATTCATTTCATTCAATTTAATCCGTATACACACATTTAAGGCACTTTGCATTTTAGCCCTTACAATTTCAAACTTCGACAATTTAGTCCATTTATCACAAAATCACAAATATACAAAATTCACCAAGAATATAGTTTAGACAAATAAACATAGCTTCCATACAAGCCCAAATAACATATTTAATTCACAATTTAGTCCTTCAAAACCTTATTTTCACAAATTAGCCCAAATAGCTCTATTTCATAAAAAATTCAACGACAAAACTTATAAATCATCTACCAAGCTTTCATAATTCATCCAAAAACATCACAAAACTCATGATATCAAAAATGGCATTTCATGAAATCTTTAACAGAAATAGAAATTCAGACATGGGCTTTAAAGAACACGAAGCAACGATCACAGAAACGTAAAAATTATTAAAAATTGATAAAAAACACATTCCTAATTGATGCTTGCAAGTGCCGAAACCCTAAGGCTCTTTTTCTTTTTATTTTGCTTGGAATTTTTGGCAAGAACACATGGGAAATGGCTAATTTCATGCATTTTGTTTACTTTAATTAACATAAAATACTAAATACCAATTTTGCCCCTTTTATTAAACCATAAATAAACCATTATAATAAGGCCATAATAGTCCACTCATGCTTTCAATGGTTTAATAACAACATAAGGACCTTTGCTTTAGAAAGCCAAGCCAAATAGGCACTTTAACAATTAGCATACAACTTTTGCGTTTTATGCGATTTAGTCCTTTTTCAAAATTAAACACAGAAACAGACAAATTAAATCACAGAAACTTCACAGATATAAATTCACATATCACAAGAACATAAAATAATATTAAAATATTTTTCGTACTCAGATTTGTGGTCCCAAAACCACTATTCTAACTAGGGTATAAATCGGACTGTTACAGTGACAATCATCCGGCCTTGTTTCAATTCTAGAAACTCTTTATGCTTCTGATCAAGAAATCACTGACTTATGTACTTCTTTTTGGAACTCGGATTGAAAGAACTCCTAGGTAACTCGTTCTTTTGGAACCACAGATATCAACATTTTCCACTAATGGTACGCATTATATCTTAGCAAAGATACAACACATTTGATACATTCCTCAGGAGTATAGGACAATTCATCGAATACTCGGGTCGTGTTCTCGAGCCAGAGCTCAGCTCTCTCAGCATCATCATCAACGGTAGCCCCGGAACTCCTCAGCCCCATGTTTCTGAATCTTATCCACTGGTGGCTTGTTCAACTGTGTCAAATTTATAACTTGAGGAATAATAGGGTTTTGTTGAGGAACAAGTGGGGGTAGAGGTTGTTGAGCAGCCAGATTCATTCGAATGAACTCCGTGAACCACTCACTCATCATCTGGAAAAAGGCTTTCTTAGCCTCTCCCTTATGACTACTTGAAATCGGCTTAGAATCAGCCGGCGTTGCCCCTTGAGCGGGAGCGGGCACATTACTTTCCACATCGTCAGCTAAAGCTCATTTGGGATCCATTTACTATATGAAAACATACTTTAAACTGTCAGGAATCATCACACTATCATAATTTATATATATGTCATGTACAGCTTGACTCTTGCATGCTACGTTAGTCCTAGAATCCACTAAATCGAAGTTTTGATACCAATAAAATGTAACACCCCTAACCCGTATCCATTGCCAGAATAGGATTATGAGGCATTACCGATTAATACACATCATTCACATATAATACATACATTTATGCATTCATAATTAAAATCCATCCAGCACATTTACATTGTCCCTTATAAGGCTCTACGAGACCTTAAAATATGCTTAGAAGAGGTTTAGGACTAAACCGATAACATTTGAAAACTTTGGGAAACTGAAAAAAATTTTCATGCATTTAATGGTCACACGCCAGTGTTCATAGGCCGTGTGCCTCACACGGCCACTAGACACGCCTATGTCATAGGCCGTGTGAAAATAGGGCATACATACTAATGCGCCACACGACCGGAGACATGCCCATGTGCCAACCTGTGTGCCACACACGACCAATAGACACGTCCGTGTGTCTAAGCCGTGCCAAATTTGTAAGGTATACTGACTTAATTCGAAGGGCTACCCTAGGGGACACACGGTTGTGTACCAAGGCCATGTGTCACACATGGTCGAGCCACACTCCCGTGTGCTTAGCTGTGTGGAGTGAAAGTAGGCTTGGTTAATGTCACATTTCTCACCCTCCTCAGGCTTACCTAAAACACCACATTTCATGCCATTTAGAGACCATTCTCTTAACTACTCACTTCCATCGCCAAAACATACAAAATCAATATGCCAAAATCATTAAACTTACATAACTTCTAAATGTATTTTCTCGTCATCTTATCATCAATTTCATGCCTCAGCACATACCATTTCATCATCTTAAAATCAAGCCATAACATACCATCTTCCAAGCAATAATATATCAATTAACATCTAGCTAATAGAGCAATCACAAACCATACCAAACATGCCTAGAACATAAGACAACTTATACATCACATAATTTAAGCCAACTTAAATGGCCAAATTCAAACCAACATTTACATCATTTGCAAACCAAATCTCACGGCTAAAATCATAACTCAAAACTGATCATCTTAACACTAGTCTATACATGCCATATACCATATATACAAAGCTTCAAAAGTACCAACAAGATAATCGATAGTGTGACGATGTTCCTGATTATCCCCGATGTCCGAGCTAGCTTCGGTAATCTATAAAATAGAGAAAGAACACACAATGTAAGCTTTAAAAGTTTAGTAAACCATACACAAATAAATTACCACATGAATCAACATCATTTCCAATAATAGAAAAATATGAGTAAGCACATATTGATACATAAACCTTTCTCAATGTTTACATATTCAATATCACAAGTGAATTCATCAAATACTTCCTTTTTAAATACTTGTATAAATCTCGTACGCACCTGAGTCACTTAACTCATTCACACATTCTTTCTTGACTTGACTTTTCCCGTTTAACCATTCAGAATCGTTAAGGATACTCAAAAATCACATAAAGCTCGTACAATGCCATATCCCAAATATGGTCTTACATGTTATCACATATCGATGCCAGTATCCCAAACAGGGTCTTACACGAAATCATATAACGATGCCAATATCCTAGACATGGTCTTACACATAATCACAATACAATGAAAATGTCCCAAACATGGTCTTACATGTAATAACATCTCGGTAATCCTAATGTCATGACATTCGTATCCTATACTTTTCCTAAGGTTCGTATGGGATTTTCGGATATCGTAACTTCATCGATTCTTGCTCGTAATTGCTTGTTCAACATCCAAAGCAATTTAACAACAAATAAACATATATAAATCAATTTAAAGACGTTTATTTGCATATGAACTTACCTCGTATATACGATGAATGGATCAGATTGACTACTCGACAACTTTTGATTTCCCCTGATCTAAATCCAATTTCTTTCTTTCTTGATCTATATAAATTTGAATTTAGCTCATTTAATCACCTATTCATTCAATTTCATCCAAAAATACCTATTTGGGCATTATTACACTTTAGCCCCTAAAGTTTCACATTTATTAATTTAGTCCCTTTTTCATAAATACACAAAATTCACAAAATTCAATAAGGCCCATGCTTAGCTGAATTACCTAATGCCCCTAGCAACCCATATTTCACATTTATTTCACATTTCAACCCCTCAATTTACAAATTTCACAATTTAATCCTATTTAAGCATTTTCATCAAAAATCACTTTGCAAAACATGAAAATCTATCAAAAATTATTCATTTTCCATCATCAACATTCAAAAACATCAAGCTAACATCAATGGCACTTCATGAAATCATCAACAATTTCAAAAATTAGGACATGGGCTAGCTAGAACATGAAGCAACAATCACAAAAACATATAAATCATTAAAAACCGAGCTCAAAACATACCTTAATCAAGATATATGCTAGCCGAACCCTAAAATGCTCTTAACCTTGTTTTCTTTCTTCTATTTCAGTTATGGATCATGATAAATAAGATGAAAATGCTTTTGTTTTGTTTATTAATTACATTAATACATAGTTTACCATTTTACCCTTTGTTCTTAAACCATTTAATCATCAAATATAAGGCCATTAATGTCCATTAACATTATCAATGGTATAATAACATCATAAGGGCCTTTGGTTTAATAAATCATAACAAATAAATACATTTAACATATAGAATGCCACTTTGGCATTTTACGCGATTAAGTCCTTTTTCTCAAATTAAACATCCAACAATAAAATTAAATCATGAAACTTTCACACATACATGCTATCATGCTGTAAACACATAAAATAATATTAAAATAATTTTTCAACATCGGATTTGTGGTTTCAAAACCGTTGTTCCAATTTAAACTAAAACCGGGCTATTACAATATTAATGATTAATTTTACCATCATATAGGTGAATTTGATAAGTTAAGTACGTTTGTATATTTGGTTACATGATGGTAAAGTGTCATTTGATGTGCTTAAGAGCACATTGGTTGTATGTGATGATATGTCATGCGTGAGACTCGGTTTTGACTTGAATTAATTGTTTTAAAATGGCTTGTGAATATGTTAAAGTATTGGTGTAGGAGGAAGACAAAATGGGTGAGAAATGTGGCTTGGAAAATAGCCTATTTTTGTCCACACGGGCAGAGACATGGGTGTGTGTCTTAGCTGTATGTGATACATGGCCTAGCACATGGGCGTGTGACCTGGCCGTGTGTCCCTTGCATCTTTAAAATGTCAAAACAAAATGCTTAGAATTGGTCACACGGCCTAGCACATGGGCGTGTGACTTGGCCATGAGGACCAAGTTAGAGAGTTACACGGCCTGAGACACAGGCATGTCCTTGGCCATGTGAGCCACACGACCTAACCACACAGGTGTGTGACCTCTACACCTAGAAATTTTTTTTGAGATTTTGCAAAAAATTCTCTGAGTACCCGGTTTAGTCCCAACCTGATTCTAATGTTTGTTTTGAGCCTCGAGGGCTCATGTAAGGACTACACATATGATTTTGATAAATTTTTGATATGAATGAGAAACAATATAAAATATCTGTATTTAATCTATAAATTTTGGTAATACTTTATAACCCTGTTCTGATGACGGATTCGGGTTAGGGGTGTTACATAGTAGTAGTTGCCCAAATTTTTTTTGGCATATAGAATGGGCGGACTCTGATGTGGAAATAAGTAGACAAGGATTCCTAGTCAGATTAGGATGATAAGTGAAACAAAAATGGTGGTTACAATAAAGGATGGTTATAAAGTATGAGGCCACGCTAGAAGGCGTAATACCTCTAGTGACCAATGTGATCCCATACCAGTTGATTTGTAAGGAAATTTGGTTGGTAACTAACCAAACATGAACCAAAAGAGTCAAAGGTTGAAGAATTATCAAGTAAGTCTTTTAGACGTGACAGATTCTGATAAGCCACTCAGTCTTGACGTGATATTTACCAAGTTCCCATAAACACTTGGGTTAAGTTAAAAGGACACTTAAGTTAAGTTAAAGGGGTTATCTTCTTTCTTAAGGAGGAGGAGGATAAGTAGATGAGGGATAACTCTCATTAGATAAGTCTGAAACCTCTAATTTTTGCTAGTAAGCTCTCTTCTAACAAGGTACGTTTCATTACTCTATTTGCTAAGGAAACATAGATCTATAAGTATACTTGAAGAAATAGGGTTTAGTGATATGTTTATGTTAAAGTAGAGGTGAAAGCTTACTTGAATAAGCTCTAACAAAGTGTTTCTATTTGACGAGGTGAGGAAGCCATAACATCTGGTTGAATGAAGGATCTGGTGCTCAAGTTATTGATTTCAAGAAGAAAGGGCTAGATCTGAAGTTTAAGTTGTCTTTAAGGTTATAAGGTGAGTCTTTAAGCCGACTCTTGCAAATGTATTAGGCATGTTAGAGCCTTCTGTGAAAATAAGATAAGAAATGCATGATGTGATGATTTTGTGAGAAATGTATATATGATGAACTTGCATTAATGATTCGGATGAAATATGGATATGATCTTTGAGGATAATGTGCCTGAATGAGTAAAATGTGTATATGTGTGTTTTGATGATATGAACAAGTCTATTGTGAAAGAGGCTACCATAAGTAAGTCAGATGTGAATGAGTTTGTCAAGTATGAGTCTACATGAAATGTTTGTGTATGCCCCTAGAGTTGTCTAAAGGGGTTCATTGGGACTAAAATGATGAATATCTAAAAGAAAATTACCATAGCACTCTAAAGGCCATATAGTGTAAGACCATGGCTAGGCCATGGCATTATATGAAATATACAAAGGACGATTGGGTGAGTACCAACAATGAGGGGCAAACCTCATGATGATGAGTATAGGCGAATCCCTATCGTAAAAAACACCAATTTTACATATAAATAAGCCTTTGTGGCAATATCTGTTACAAGGAAGCCTTTGTGGCTATCTCTGTTAAATGAATGCCTTTGTGGCTATCTCTGTTAAATGAATGCCTTTTTGGTGATCTCTGTTAAATGGAAGCCTTTGTGGTTGTTTTTGTTAAAGGAAGCCTTTGTGGTGATCTTTGTTAAATGGAAGCCTTTGTGGTTGTTTTTGTTAAAGGAAGGCTTTGTGGCGATCTCTATTAAATGGAAGCCTTTGTGGCTATTTCTGAAGAATGGATCTCATGGTGGCCATCTGAAGACAATGCCTTTGGGTGGACATCAAATGAATGGCAAACTCTATATAGTTACGTGGGATGAGTAAAAAGGCTAGGGTGTACGAGAGCACGTAGCGAGGCAAAGATGTAAGCTATAAGTAAGTACAAAAAGTGCACTGAAGTAAGGAAGATATGGGAAAATTTTGAGATAAGTATTGGGTGTAGTCTACCCCGTTTGAACATAATGATAAGTCTAGTGAGTATGGAATAAGTTATTAAGTTTGATAATAATATAAGTGAAATGGTTAAGGATTATGTAAAGATAAAAGTTAAGAAAGAATATAAAAGGTAAAGAGATGTAAAGTATAGTATACATAAGAAAAGGAAAATGGTTTTGAAGAAAGAAAGATGGTAGCCTTAGTATTGCACCCGCCAAGCAAGTAGAAAGGTCAAGAAAAACTCCAAGGATGTGTGAAACAACATATGCAATGTAGAATGATAGAAAAAGGGTATTCTAAGGTTTAGCTCACTAAGTTCTTATAAACTTACAAAAGCTGATTCTGTTTTAGGTTTGTAAAGGAATGTATGCCAAGAGACGATGCCAGGTTTAACATCTTTAACCCGTATCTGTCACCGAAATAGGGTTACGAAACATTACCAGACTTATTTCATAAATAATCATACATTTAACATATAATTTCCATTTCCAAATATAAATAATTCAAAATCAATCACATTGTCCCTAATACGAGCCTATGAGGCCCAAATCATGTATTAGAAGTGGTTTGGGACTAAACCAATAACTCAAGAAATTTTTGGAAAACTTAGAAAATATTTCAAAATACAGGGGACACATGCCCATGTGGCCCAACCGTGTGTTTCACATGGCCAAAGACACGCCCGTGTCATAGGCCGTGTGGACATTCGAAATAGGATCACATGGTCGTGTCCCAGCCCATGTCCGACCCCGTGTAACTCTCTAACTTGGGTCACACGGCCAACCACATGCCCGTGTGATAAGCCCCGTGTGCCCTTTGAAATGGCCTCACATGCCCGTGTCCTAGGCCGTGTGCTATGCCGTGGCAAAACTATAGGGTATACTAACTTACACCACATGACCAATTCACACGCCTGTGTACTGGGCCGTGTGGAGCATATTGACTTGGTTTCTGATTAAACACTAGGGCATACACAGCCAAGTCACCTAACCGTGTGTCACACGCAACTGAGACACACACCCGTGTCTCTGCCAGTCTGGACAAAAATAGGCTATTTACCAAGCCATCTTGCTCACCCAAATTTGCATTCATCTACGCAAATCAAATGAGATATAACATGGCATAAATAGGAAATCAAACCAATCTCCTAATTCATGCTAATTCAATTCATACCAAGTTCACATTCTCAAATCACCTAATTGGTCACTTTCAATTATGCACTATTTTTCCTAAACCTCAAGCATACCAATATCAACTTTCAACTATTTGGTACCCAAAATATCAATACACAACAAGCATTACATAACTATTATCAACCACATAACAAAAAAACCATTTGCACATGTAATGGGCCAAATTTGCCCAGGGCCCAACAACCAAAAATTAATACAAAATAAAACAAAAACAAATCAAATAAAAGTCCAAAATGCATCGGTCCATTACAAAACTAGTCCAAAGTCCATATTACAAAACAACCCAATACAAGCCCAAATAAACCTAAAATCTAGCCCAAAGTTACATGGCCCGATAGGCCCAAATATTTTAAACACTCAGAAATCTTAGGGTTTCCCTAGGCGCGCCGCAGCCCCCAGCCCCCATGCGCCACCACTGCACTCCACATCAGCACACCGTACGCGATCTCCGTACCTTTGTACGTACCAGCAAACGTTGTACCTGTAGAGAAGACAAACAAATACGACAACAAAAAAATAGAAAAACTTGTATTTTTATCGTTTATTTCTCTCGGCTATAAAGCCCAAAGAGAATCATCTGTAATTTTTTTACACACGATTATTGAATACGAAGGCAATAGCAATAAAAAAAATCATATTCAGAGTTAAAAAAGGTGATTTTTCTATTTCGATTTGATTTTTATCCTTTTTAGAAGCAAAATATTAAAATAGGAAAACGGTTTACCTCTATTCTCCTTCTTGCGCCGTCGTCGAAGGCGTTTCCTGAATCCTAAAGCCACCAAACCCATTAGGGCTTCATCTGGGCTTCGGCCAAAAAGGGACGTGAAGGGTGTGCGAGGAAGGGAAGAAAAATCATCATCTTAAGGCATTCACCTTTTGATCCAGGTTCTGGAAATCAAAAAGTTTTTTTTAAAAAAAGAAAAGGGGGGTCGTCTGGCTTTTTCTGGCCACCGGGCACGGCGGAGACCATCGCCGGAGATTGGTGGCCATCAGCGAAGCACGGTGGCTCCTTGGCCAGAGCTAAATGGTGTTGAGAGGGTTTTAAAATAGGTTTCAAAGTTTTTTTTAAAGTGACCAGGGAAAAATGAAATTTTTAACAAAATTTTAACTTATATATTACCCCCCATACAGCGTCGTTTTGGAGCAAGCCTCAGACGCCCAAAATGGTGCCGTTTTAGGCCATGTCGGAGATCAGACCCGAAAATCGCCTATGATCCGAAAGATTTTGGACTGAGGGTCTATTTGCACCTCAGTCTTTCCACTTTTGAGGTTGTTTTCAATCTAATCCTTTTGCCTTTTTTTTATTTTCGCAAATTTGGCACTTTAATTTCGTTTCATTTTTTAATCTAGTCCGTCACTAGCCAGATGAAACGCTATGTGTAAGGGCCAGGATTAATTTCCTGATTAGTCCCCTATCGTTTTTCGCGCATTCATTTAGGTCCTAATTTGTGTTTTATTAATTTTTATATTTTTTAATTTATGCCCCAAATTTTATTCTGATTTGCAATTCAATCCTTAACCTTTTAACATCATTTTTTTATTCATTATTTATTTTAAACTGTTTATTATGTTATTTATTTTAATTTGTTTCATATACTATATGTTTAAAACTGTCTCATATGTGTTTATTCTAAATTGTACTTATGCATTATTTATTGCAAACTACTTTACTATATATTATTTAAAATTGTTTATACTATTTACCTTAAATTGCTTTATATATTGCTTATTTTAAACCTGTTTTTATGTATTATTTATTTTAAAATAGTTTTATTACTTATTTTAAATTGTTCTATATATTATTTATCTTTAAACTGTCTTGTATGTTATGTATTTTAAATTTCATTTCACATATTATTTATCTTAAACCTTTTATACGTTACTTTAAATTGTCTTATATATTATTTATTTTAAATTGCTTTGTATATTATTTGTTTTAAATTGTTTTACATATTATTTATTTTAAATTGTTTTATACTATTTACTTCAAGTTGTCTTATATATTATTTTGTTTCATTTTCTTTGATCGTTGATATTCATATCAAAATAACATGAGTTTTCTGATTATTGCCATTATGTGTTTTATAATTCATTTATTCGTATTTTCATGTAATTGTGACTCATTATTGTAACATTTTATTTGCAAATTATTATGCCTTGTTCAATATTTTCGTTCCATCTCGTTTCATTAAAACCACTTCAAAAGTCATGTTTTTATATCCAAAATAGGCCGTTTTATTTTACTTGAAATAAAATAACTGCATATCGTTAAGTATTGTGCTCACTATTATTCAAACGAGGAAAATTTCTAAATCAAGGTAATATTTCGCGTTTCGGGAATTTGAGAAATCGTGCCCTAACTTACGGGGTTTTGATTTTCCCGCTAAATTGAAATAGCCCAATATTCCTTAAAATTTCAAAATACATGAATTCTAAAAAAAAATAAAGGCAAAAATTCATATCTAGAAATTCAAGAAAGGTAACTCACGGGGTCGCGACTTTTCTCGTTGGATCTAAATGACCGAATACCCTTTAAAAATCAAAGTACATTTTTTAAAATAAAACAATTAAAAGGCAAGCTCATTTTCAAGAGTTGAAATGTCATGTCCTAACTTACGGGATGTGATATTTTGATATCTCGAGACAAGAAAGCCTTTAACGCTTATTTCAATTTATTCAAGTTTTTTTTTAAATCAACATCGATAAAGAAGGGATTGTATTTTAAATTCTTTTCGAGTTTTTAATTTTCGACGATAAGACATTAATTAATCAATTAGGTACCAATTTTGGGCGTAACGAAGGTGTTAATCCTTCCTCGTACGTAACCGACTCCCGAACTTGTTTTCTTGAATTTCGTAGACCAAAATTGTTGTTTTAGTAGATTAAAATGTTTTATTAAAATGATCAATAATAGGGTGACCCGATCACACCTCATCAAAAAGGATTGGTGACGACTCCCGTTTTTGTTTTCAAAATAAAAAGTCGACCCCATTTTTTTCAAAAAAATGATAACAGCTTGGCGACTCCACTGGGGACTCGAAAGAGAGTCAAGCCGTAAATTGATTAATTTATGTCTTTTCGTCGAAAATTGAAAATTTGATTTAAAATACGATCCTTTCATCGCATTTCATCTATCATCTTTGTAATCTTAGTCG
Source organism: Gossypium anomalum (assembly GCA_025698475.1). NCBI lineage: Eukaryota > Viridiplantae > Streptophyta > Magnoliopsida > Malvales > Malvaceae > Gossypium > Gossypium anomalum. Next base: position 44,579,202 of record CM046968.1, on the reverse strand, counting down.
AAATATTTGCTTTATTGGCTCGAGTTATTAGATGATTTTGCATATTGCATTGCATGACCGCTTGGTCTTACCCTTTTAAGTAGGAGTGAGAAACTAGTCCTTCGTGAGGTTTTCATCTCCGTATAGGATAGTGGATTGCTTCCAGGATACATCCATACCTATGCCTTTGTAAGATTTTCATCTCCGTACAGCCATAGGGAAATGTATTCCCTTGAACTGAACTCGATCTATATGAGCCTATAATGGGTAAGGATCGAGGAATCTACTGGTTCAAGTACTCTGTCTTTAGAGCCGAACCACATGTAGTGACCTATAGGAGCCCACCCTAGGTAGAGCCTCACCAAACCATTAGCGGTTCGTCTGAACAGGTGTTCTGCTTGTTATTTCTTGCTTGCTTTAATTTCATATGAATTGTACTGAAATGTGTTATTTTGCTTGTGATTGCATGGCATTTCATCATAAGAAAAGGTGTCAGATCGAATTTGATTACCAAATAGAGAGCTTGTCATGGAGAACATATTTTTTGATAAAATAGAGGATAATGTGGTTGTCCGTATATGGTCAGAGAAAATGCAATTAGAAAAGGGAGATAGCTCGACAATGGGGTATACGCCAAAGTTATGGGACTTCACTCGTATCAGCGTGACACAGAATGATCTTCGAGAATTGAAGGAAATGTATGCCCAATGGGGTGATGAAGTCAAATAGCTATTTTACTACAATTACGGTGATATCCCCTACTTACTTGACATCAAGATAGATAAGCATCTGTTTCGGGCTTTGGCCCAATTCTGGAATTTGGCCTACAGTTGTTTCACCTTCAGGAATGTAGATTTGGTGCCCACAGTGGAAGAATATACTGTCCTACTTCGTTGTCCAAGGGTTCATGTTGACAAGGCCTATTCTAGAGCCGCTAAAGTTTCGACCTTCGTGAAAAAATTGATGAATATCACCGGAATGAGTGAGCAGTGGGTTATGGAAAGGATCAAACAGAAAGGAGAAAGCAAATGTATTCCATGGAAAATTTTACGAGATCTGATTTTGGCACACCCAGACATGAAGAAGAGAGTGGATGTTTTTACTTTAAGTATTTATAGGTTAGTGGTTTTCCCTAAGGCATTAGGGCTTATAAACGAGGCAGTTTCTGATCTGTTTGACCGACTGGATAAGAGAGTTACGCTGGTTCTTGTGATTTTAGCTGAAATATTCAGGTCCTTGAATACGTGCCGAAGAGTTGGTGGGGGTCGATTCATAGGATGTGCACAACTGCTACTAGCTTGGTTCCATAGCCATTTTTAGAAGGTAGATAATGTGTCATATCGGGTGTTCTCTGATAATTACTCACCATTAAAGGAAATAATGTCTACACCAAGATGGGATGACATATCAGAGGAAAGATGGATAACGATCCTCCAAAATCTCCAAGAAGAGGATGTCAAGTGGAAAGCCCCCTGGTTGGTTCCCGATGAGATCTTGTACCGATGTGGGGATTTTGACTGGGTCCCCATACTTGGGATTTAGGGAGCCATAGGATATGCCCATTTGTTTGTGTTGAGGTAGTACCTATCAAGACAGTTCATACTAGTGTCCCATGGTCTAGCTCAGTGTGAGTTTTCGTATAAGGGGGATAACTATAAGAAGAAGGCACGAGAGATGTCCAACGCTTGGAACCAAACTCGTCAGATGAAGAGATTGGTCGTAGGTCCAGTAATAACCCCTGAGTATAATAGGTGGTGAAGTAAAAGAATCAACGACAATGTTCCCGAGCCAAATCAAGAGGGTGCGCGGTTAATGGATGAATATCTACAAGTGGTCCCATCCAAGTTAGAAATCATAAAGCAGGACTTTAAGAGAAGGAACGTAAAACTTGAAAAGAAGATAGAGCAACTGGAAGAGGAGAAGATGCATTTGAAACTTGAAGTTGATGTTTAGAAATTAGAGATCAAGAAATGGAGAAAAGGAAATAATAAGGTCGAGGAAGATTTGGATAGTCTAAAAATAGATTATAAGAAATTGCGCCTGTAACGCCCCAATTTTCGGGAATTCTGTGAATGTTGGAAAAATTTAAAATTTCTGTGTTCTGTCTACTTGGCGTAGGTTTAATTATGTTAGTGGGCCTCTAGAAGGCCCAAGCTTAAGTTAAAACCTGGTAATTTTAATTAATTTTAATCCCGCAAGAAAAAAGGGGTTCTGGTCGACTGGGCTTTTAAGTATTAATTGGGTAAAATAAAACACAAGGAAACAGCTGGCAAAGTGGCATGTGACGCCACTGGGAAGGCTATAAAAGTGGCGTGTGGATGCTAGGGAGAACCAAGGTTCGAGTCACAATGAGAGCATAATCAAAGGAATTATTTTTATGAGTAGGAATGGTAAGTAATGGAACTCAAGTAAAAGACTGTCGGAGGAGTTGGAGTTGTTCAGGGGATTGAGTAAAAAAGGGATAAGGGGAAAAAATCAAGGAATCTGAGTAGGAAGTAGGAGTTGGCCGCATAGGGGACTCTGCAAGTGCACATTCGGCTAGGTCACCTTATGTTGGGAATTTCGGCATTTGGTCTAGGGGCTGCCAAATTCTTTTGTATTTTGGGACTAGGTTATTTAGTTTGTTCTACTGAAAATTAGGTTTCTCTTCTCTTTCCTTTTATTTTTGCTAAAAGTCAAAAACTACACCTGTGTCGACTTCACAACCACAAAACTGAATTCTCTACTTATCTCTTCTCTGTTCATCTTTTCTTTTTCTTTTAGCCAAACCTAGAAACCTCTCACTGTGCCGTTTTCTCCATAGCCGAATACTACCTCTTTTATCATCCTTTTCTTTCTTCTATCTTCTCTTTTCCTCATAATCGAACTCACACCCTTCCTTCTCTGTCGCATCCATTATTGTTACCATCTCCCATATTCTCTAAGAGCCAAATCTTGTGGTAGCTGAACTTCTCTTACTTACTTATAAAAACTAAAATTTATAAACCTGTGGTGGAGGAAGCAGAAACTTGGGTTGTTGGAATCTATTTCTTCTCATGAGTACGATAGATCGGAGTTAGGATCATGGATAAGTGCATTCTTTTAAGCCGAACAACGATAGGTAAGTTGTTAAAGTAATTTGCGTTAATCATACATGTTTTAAGAAAAAGCCGAAATCCTTAAGGGGTGGCTAACGTTTGGACTAAGGGCATTATGCCTCTTTCTTTTTGAATGTGTAAGCATTAGCATGGAAAAGGGAGCATACAGCGAAGGACTTGAAGACTATTCGGTTGGATCTTTGGATCTAATCCATATTTCGGCAAGAAGGTAAGAGCAATAGGGTTTTAAGCATGGTTGGTTGAATATGGTAAGGGGTTAAATACACAGTTTTATTTCGATATTTAGAGTAATATGTTAGCAACCCAATTATAGGCAGTTCGTGTGTGGATCTCGTCAACGAATCGTCATAAAATAGGTGTGTAACTGACACCCTCTTACAGACTAGATCAGCAAAAGCTGAAAGGCTGAAATACCGAAAGGCCAGTATTTTGAGAACTTGCGAGTGTACGAATGCTCGTAAGGTTAATAGTTTGATGTGCATTATAAATTCAAGTGACAAGACTGCAAAGTGCACGATTCCATGCAATTCGATGTTTTTGGGCTTAATGGGCCAAAATCGGGAAAATGGGCCAACAGGCCCAATTCGGTAAGAACACTCGGTAAGTGTTTCTATTAGTACATAGATGGCTCTGATATGCATGAAAACCCTAAAATAGTTAAATTTATAGAATACCCCTATGCATGGAAAATTACCATGATACATCTAGGTGCAAAATGACCATTATACCCCTAGGGTTAATTTTGTCTGAAAAGCATGATGATCTGATTCTGTGTGATGTATGCCATGATTGTATATTTGTTGCATGGGGACATGGGTTATATTATGGAGGAAGCATCCTGGTGGCTATGCCACAAATTATCGATCTGGGTGGCTCGCCACATATATCTGCTACCGTGGCTCTCGCCACGATTATTCTGCTTTCCGTGACTCGTCACATAATCATTAATGGTGACCATGCCGCATATTTCTGTGGCATGTAGCGGTTGGGTGGGTCGAGTAGTCTCCCCACATGGCGTAAGGCTGGTATGGGGGTGCATATGGTTGGATATGGGTTGGGTTTCTGCATAATCATGTGATATTTGTTCTGTTTTGTTATGGGCCTATGGGCTTTATTTTGAATTCTGTTCTGGGCTAAGGCCAACTTATTCTGTCTCTGTGGTTTGAGCTGATATAGGCTATGGTTGGGTTAATTTACACACTGAGTTTCCCCAAACTCACTCCTTTATTTTCCTCCACGTAGGTAATCCCTAACCATAGTGGGCTTGGAGCTGTGAGGGATTCGGAGTGGCCACACGCTTTGCAAATTTGATTTTTCTTCTGGTGAACCGGACATCCTTTTATTTACGTTTATGGTTTTGGGTTTTTAAATGTAATAAGGCCACTTAATTATTTTTTATGGTTTTAATATGTTTTATTAAGATAGGCATTACTTATATTTAACTGTCAAAATTGATTAACTTTAGGGCGCGTTTTCAAAAACAATAATTGATTTCAAAATAACACGACAACAAGCAAAGCTTCCGCAATGAAAATGTTTTCCAAAATTGATCACTTTTCCTATAATGGACTTAATCAAAAGGGTTGCCTGAAAATATACATGATGTTAAGGTGTGACAATGGCAGTGTGCATGTCTAGGATTGGATCCGAAGGGAGCTTGGTACTTAAGCAGTCCGATGGACTCACCTCCTCTTTTCTGGTTTCCTACCTGGTGCACAGCTTCCATTCACTTTAACCTATAATGAAAGTATCTTTTAAAACACTAACCAAGTTTTCTAAACCAATAATATAAAATGTTTTGAACACTTCGATATGGCACGTCGGATCCGATCATAACGTCTATGCCGGGTTTGGGGTGTTACAGTGCCTATCAATAAAAATCACCGGGTTGGGAAAAACATCTGAACAATGGCGACACGAGATCCAATAAGAGAAGGCCAAAGCTGATTGCTGGGAGAGAAAATATCAAGATGCTCAGGGTCGAAAAGAAGCCTTAGAAAAGATTCTGTCGGAGGCCCAAAATGAGAGGGTCAAGTTAAAAGCCAAAATAGTCGAACTAGAAAAATTGCTTCATTAGCATCGTAGCCGTAACTCTGCAATGGAGCTGAAGGTGAGCTTGGATAAGATTGAATAGCTGAAAAGGAAGGTCAAAGAACTTGAGATTGCGTTACAAAATTGTGAGCTTCGGGTTAAGCTCCTTGGAGCAAGTAAGGAGCGGTGTAAGGAGCAACTCCATCGATCTCAGGGTCAAATTAGAGATAAAGACTACATTATGGGTGAGGCTGTAGCCCAGATTCGAGAGGTGGCTGATCATCTACAGACTTTAGCAGCTCAAGCAGATGTATTGAGTGTAAAATATAAATTAGAATCAGACCGGGGCCGGGAATTGGCTTGGTTACTTAAGAAAGTTAAAACTTTGAGCATTTGGGCTAGGCCATATCTGTAATCCATTTCTATGTAAAAAATTTGGTTTTCTAGTAAAGTTGTTCTAAATGGAATTGAATCAGAGTCGACGCCTTTTTTCTACATTCATGCATTTGCATTTCATCGCATCATATGCATTAATTTTTACAAAAGACTCTAATTAAAAAAATCATTTCAATAATCTTGAAATCGAAAAAAACTACCAAGTACGCATCGTTATGGTACACGAAGAAAGACTAAAGCGATGGATGAAAGACTAAAAAGGTTGGAACAAATGCAGAAGGAGATGCAAGAACAAATGCAAGCACAAATGCAAGAGCAATTAGCTAAAATCCAGCAGGATATGAGGGACCAAATGCTAGAATCATAAAGGAACATGATGAACCAGCTAACACAACTGCTAACTGGTGGACAGGAGAACGGAAAATGCCCTATGGTCAATACTGGAGCTGTCAATGGAGATCATCTTTATCCTCTTGGTTTTACCCAGACGAATGCTCAGACACAAGCCGAGGTGAGCACACGAAGGCCATTCATTACAATCAGGCCCTAACAATTTCAGGTTAATGCTTCAATGCCAATTAACTATCAAGTAGGCTCAGGCTCTAATCCAGGGGATAACCCAACTAATCCCGAAGTCCCTGATCTGGATGACATGGTGGAAGCTGAAAGAGCGAGAGTGGAGCTCCCAAAACAATTAGAAGACTGGTGCAGATGATTAGAGGAGAAGTTCAAAGCAATAGAAAGTGCTGACTATTACTGTGGGATAGACGCTAAAGATTTGAGCTTGGTTCTGGACCTGGTGCTTCCCCCTAAGTTCAAAAATCTAGAGTTCGAGAAATATAATGGGACTAGCTGCCCCGAGGCTCATATTACCATGTTTTGTAGGCAAATTACTGGGTACTTCAACAATGATCAGTTATTGATTCATTGCTTCCAAGACAGTCTAGTTGGGGCAGCATCCAAATGGTACAACCAATTGAGTAGTACCAAGATCAACTCATGGAAGGACCAACATCAAGCTTTCATGAAACAGTATAGTCATGTGACAGACATGACCCCTGATAGGATCACTTTGCAGAACATGGAAAAGAAACCAAATGATAGCTTCCGACAATATGCCCAAAGGTGGAGGAAGGTTGCTATACAAGTCCAGCCACCTCTTTTAGAAAAGGAAACCACCATGCTATTCATCAATACCTTAAAGACTCCATTCATCACTCATATGTTGGGGAACGCCACTAAAAGCTTTTCATATATAGTGATGACTGGCGAAATGATCAAGAACGCGATAAGAAGCGAAAAAATAGAGGCAGGGAATAATACCAAGAGGTCAGCCCCAATGAAAAGGGTGAATGAGGTGAACAACACGAGTACATACAACAAAGGTCATTCCAAGTCACTCACTGTCAACCAACCAAAGACAGTAACTGCCAACCACCAGAGTGACCCAAGACAAGAAGCCAATACAAAGACAAATACCAAAAGGATACAATTCACACCTATACCTATGACGTATAGGGAGTTGTATCAGAACTTATTCGATGCACATGTGGTTTCCCCTTTTTACTTAAAGCCGATGCAGCCCCCGTTTCTCAAGTGGTATGATGCAAATGATCAATGCGAATATCACGAGGGAATCACCGGGCATTCAATAAAAAATTACACCACATTTAAGAAATTAGTCAAAAGGTTCATTAAAATGGGTATTGTAAAGTTTGATGACTCTTCCACGCCAAATATAGCAAAAAACCCATTACACAATCATGCTGACCAAGGGGTCAAAGGGATTAATGAAGGCGGGAGCAAGAAGGTCAAATATGTGGTTGTGAAGTCAAAACCCTATTGAGACAGGGGTAAAAAGAGATGGTCAAGAGAGGATTGATCGTATTGGATTTAGAAGAGGGATCTGAAGAAAAGAGGAACTGCTGTGAGTTCCATAATGAGGTGGGGCATGAAATTCAAGAGTGTGTGGAGTTCAGGACCCTGGTGCAAGACATGATAAACAATAAAGAAATGGAGTTCTATGAAGAGGTCAAAACCCCGAAGAGGGAAATATATGCACATCAGAAGGAGAATCGATGACACAGATCCAAAAAGTCAACTATCTGGTGGTCATCATTTCACGACCCAGAAACAACGACGCTGGAACGCAAATGGCACCACGAGTCATAATTCAAAAACCTGTATCCTTTCCCTACAAGGATAGTAAAAGGGTTCCTTGGAACTATGACTGTAATGTAACAATCCTGGGAGAGGAGAACCCGGTCAACATTTCAGAGGAGGGTAAAAATGTAGGTTTCTTTACGCGTAGAGGGAGGCGCTACGATTCCGGAAATGCAAGAGCGGAGCCCATAAAAGAAAAAGCCTTGGCAGTCAAACAGAGGAAGGAAAAAATAGCCAGACTTGAACCTCCTGTTAACAAGCCAGTAAATGAAAGGGAGGCTAAAGAATTTTTGAAAATTTTAAAGCACAGCGAGTACAGTGTTGTAGAGCAGCTGCACAAACAACCAGCTCACATCTCAGTGCTAGCCTTACTCCTAAGCTCGAAGGTCCATTGTAGCACACTGATGAAAGTCTTGAATGAAACCTATGTCGCTAATGATGAAATACCTCCCGAAGGCATGGGGTCGACCAAGGCTCTGCACATCACCACCCGCTGCAAGGGGTATACGCTACCAGAGTGCTGATTAATAACGGGTCAGCCTTGAATGTCTTACCCTTGTCCACGCTGAATAGGTTACCCGTGGACAGTTCACACATGAAGGCATGCCAAAACATAGTGAAGGCATTCGATGACACCAAAAGGAGAATAATGGAAAGAATTGAGATACCCCTTTTGATCGGGCCAAATACATACTAGGTAGGCTTTTTGGTGATGGATATTAAGCCCTCTTACAATTGCTTGTTGGGAAGGCCTTGGATCCATTCAGCAGGGGCAGTGCCTTCATCGTTACACCAAAAGTTGAAATTGGTAACAGAAGGTCGGCTAGTGAGGATAAATGCTGAAGAGGACATCATCGCAGCAGTGGCCAGTGACGCGCCATATCTAAAGGCAAACGATGAAACAATTGAATGTTCCTTTCAGTCTTTGGAATTTGTGAATACAAAATTCATTACTAAAAGGAACAGGATCCCAATGCTTAAGATATCCATGACTACAAGAATGGGACTGCAATTAACTGTTGGGAAAGGAGCCCTACTGGGAAGAGGACTAGGGAGACACCTCTAAGGAAGGGTTGAGCCTCCAATGCTAGACAAACGAGATCGCTTCGGCTTAGGATTCAAGCCAGATGCGAGGCAAAGAAAGAAGAGCTAGAGAAGAAACAAGAGAGAAGGAGAGCACGTTTGAGCGGGGAGGAAATCAAATGGGAACCAATGACATTCCCCAGCATCTCTAGGACTTTTATGTCAAGAGGGATTATTCACCCCGAATGGAGAGTGCCGAGAAAGGAAATCATGGAAGAAATTGTAACACCCTTAACCCGTATCCGTCGCCAGATTGGGGTTATAGGGTATTACTTGATCATAAGTACAATTCCGAACATCCTCATGTTAACACAGTTCATACTCATATATATATATATACATCATTAAATTAACTAATTAAACTATTCAATGCTTAAAACAAAATTTACACATAATGTACTATTTTAAACTAAAACAAAAAAATCACATTAATCTTTTACTTATTCGACTATGTAAATTACCTATACAAACTTACTGATTTTGGTTAATTAACAAGCCACATAATTAAGCATGTTTTTATTTTATAACCAAAACATATGTGCAAAGAATATTATATACATATATATATATATATATCTAGAAGTCATGCACTTATATATACATATATGTCATTGCCACGCCATGTACAAAAGCATACTAAAATTATACATTAATAGAACCCACAAAATCATATACACATAATCACTCAATTTGATCAACTTATATTCGGCATTTGTATATTATATCATGTACAATCAATTTTTATAATTGTAATTAAAGTACTAACATATACATTATACAACTTTCATAAAACATTAAATCACTTTAAGTACACATACATTTACCATGCAAACCATACTAACAAAATCAATTCATATTCGAACATCCACGTATCTCGTTAACATTTTTAAACAATTAATAATCAAACCAAGTTTCATTTATTCAAACATAACATAACATATTTATCCATATCATTTCTGAATACAAGCACATAACATAACTTATAATCAACCATGGTATTCAACATAATAATCAAAATAAACTTAAACTAATATTCAACCAACATCGAACTCAAGCATAGCAATTAAGCCATTTTCTAATGGCCTTTATGTACAATGCTTTCAAAACAACAAAATCTCCCAAAATATTATCCTATACATGCCATAATGTTAACTTAGGATTACTAAGAAGGGGTACCAAAACGTTGCAGATAGGTGTGATGACTTCAAGGATGGTTCCGAGCATGAAGCGGATCAAAAGAAATCTAAACAAGAGACAAGTAAGCACACCAAATGAGTTTTCAACTCAGTAAGTCGTAAGCCATATAATGCAAACAATTAACTGAATATGTTGATCTAGAAACTAGAAAAGTCCATAGATTACAGAAATTATCAATTCAACTACTAGTCAAGTCTTACCATTAACTCAAAGTATCATATAACCGAATACCTTAATTCCTTCTTACAATATTTAACAACGATAAAATAGATGCACCCAAGTACCTATGATTCAATTTTCATGTCTCCAATCTCTTATTCAGACAATAGTTTTTGCCCTTCAGTTAGTTCCTGCATTTATTTTTATCAACAACCAATTTCGCTCACGTAATGCTCAAACAAGGAAATTCGCACCCATAGTACCATGTTAACCCGCACACATAGTGCCTTAGTAATTCACATACGTATTGACATTTAAATCCGCACACATAGTGCTATACAAATCCGCACACATAGTGCCATACAAATTCGCACACATAGTGCCATTCAAATTTGCACATATAGTGCCAAAGTCAATTTATTTTTAACAAAGTGATTTATTTAATTAACTAAGTATAATCGGTCACATGCCTTTCAATCAAAAGAATACGTAAACGAGAGAAATTCCTTCACGATATGCATACCAATTATGTATATAATAACCAAGCTTAATGGATTTTAGAGTTACATTGTGTCGGATGAAATAGTTCCAATCGGCTACTCGATGTTCTTTGCTTTGCCCTTGCTTGATTCCCCTCCTTTAGGTTCTTGAGCTAAAATAAATAAATTAACTAATTTAATTACATGGCTAGTTAGTTATATCCCATAACATAAATGATTTCATATCACAAGAATCACACGGCTAAAACTTGATTTTTTTCACCTTAGGTTTTTAAGCCATTTGGCTATTGATCACCTAAGACCACATTACTATCCATAATCCAATCAATATTTCAATAAAACACCTATATATATATATGTATATACGGTAACCACCCCTTGCTAATTACTCACATATATAAATTTAATAATTTCCACTTCATCTTACAACCATCATTGTTCAAGACATTAAAACTTCAACTAATGTTTCTAATGTCTCAAGGCCGAATGCATTATTACTATCACGATCTTAATTTAAATTCGGCAACTCTCATACCAACTATTTTAACCGAATTCTCCACAACACCTAGACTAAAATATGCACCTTAAACTTAGTACAATTTCATTATATCTTTCACTCTTAGAACATGAAAATATAAATCTTACCCCCCTCTCCCATGTTTCGGTCAATTACTCAAATTATCTCATAACATTAATTTTTTTTTTTTTACATTTCCACTTATTAATCATGACTCATTCGGCCTTAACAATGAACCATTCATCATACAAGAAAAATAACAATAAAAATGACATTCCATCTAAACTCCATATGACCGAATGTACAAGGTGCTACCCAACTACTTATTCAACAAATTCCACCCTATTTTAACGTCTACTTATTTAATTCAACATGAAAACAACCTCTAATTTTAATACTTTGGTACACGACATAGTGCCCAAACCACTATAGAAGTTTTAAACTTTCTTGACATTGCCAAAAGTGCATTTAGAAATTAACTTAACATATAAAAAGATTTAACCAACACTTCAAAACTTACCTCCTACTAGCAAAAGAAGGTGCCGAATTGCCTTAGGTAAAATTCCCTTTTTCTTTCCCTTTGTTTCAGCTTTGGAAGAAGAAGAAGATGAACACTCTCTCTCTCCTTCCCTTTTCTTCCTTTATTCATCCATTTCTTATTAATTCATTTCTATTTGGATTATTTAATCATTTGCTAACATAAAAGTATATTTAATTAGACTTAGTGGAGGAACATCATTACTTGGCTGGCCACTTCATGCATTATGGGCATTTTGACATGCAAACCCAAGCTTTCACACTTTGTAGTTATTTGATCCTTATAATTTTCCTATCATATTCTCCAAGTTTCTTAACTAAGTCCTTTCAAGAAAATTCACATTCCTAAGACTAAATTAAAACATTAAATTTTTCACACATACACTATCATACATAAAATATATGCAATTAAATTTAAAATAAATTTTTATGACTCAGTTTTGTGGTCTCGAAACCACATTCCGACTAGGGTCAAGTTAGGGCTATCACAGAAATGTTGGGAAAGTTAGACATCAATGCCATATCTAAAGAAAGAACTAGAGAAGAGAATCTGTCGAGCATTTTCCCCTACATACTTGGAAGTGTTCTGGACAACTGGACTGCGGAAGAGATTTCAGTAGTTTTTAGAGCTAATTCAGAGTAATGTCCAAAACACACTTATTACTCTAGGCCTAGGAGTAATAAGAATCTTTTATGAAATAGGCTTATGTTCAAAAATGTTATTTCAATAAAATGCACCTTTCGAGCAAATATTCTTTTATTCTTTCCATTTCATTCATAATCATATTATACAAATAATTGCTCTCAGATTCTTTTGTCTTTTGGACATTCTTCCAAATATTCTTTTGTTCTTCATTCATGATCATATCGTACAAATAAGTATTCTTAGATTCTTTTGGTTCTTTGTATCTTCCTTTATCCTCATAACAGGTCTCCAGATGTTAATAATATGAGCGACGCTGCTAATGACTCAGAGTCTCCTTTTAAGCAAGATATGTGTACGGAGGATTCTCAGGATTTTGAAGATGACCGAGGCTATGACCTATCCCCTGATTTGTTGAGGATGGTAGAGCAAGATGAAAAATAAATCCTACCTCACAAAGAGTCAGTGGAAATTGTGAGCTTAGGAGAGGAAGAAGAGATGAAGATCGGAACTTGTATCACCGTGGAGACAAAGCGAGACCTCATTAAATTACTCTAAGAATTCAAGGATGTTTTTGCATAGTCATATCAAGACATGCCAGGGCTAAGTACCGATATTGTGGTACATCGCCTCCCCATAAAAGAAGAATGTAAGCCAGTCCAATAGAAGCTCCAAAGGATGAGGCTCGATGTTTTACTAAAAATAAAAGAAGAGGTTAAGAAGCAGTTCGACGTGGGATTCTTAAAAGTGGTTAAATACTCAGAATGGGTAGCCAACATGGTCCCCGTCCCTAAAAAAGATGGAAAAGTCCGAATGTGTGTAGATTATAGGGATCTAAATAAAGCCAGCCTGAAAGATAATTTTCTACTGCCTTTCATCGACACCTTGGTGGACAACACGGCAGGGCACTCACTATTCTCGTTCATGGATGGTTTCTCTGGATACAACTAGATCAAGATGCATCCTGAAGACATGGAGAAAACCACATTCGTAACCATGTGGGGAACTTTCTGCTATAAAGTGATGCCATTTGGACTGAAAAATGCTGGAGCAATGTATCAAAGAGCCATGGTAACCCTGTTCCATGATATGATGCACAAAGAAGTCGAAGTTTATGTCGATGATCTGATCGTAAAATCTCGAATAGAGAAGGAACATGTTCAAGTCATGAGGAAATTGTTCTTAAGGTTTAGAAAGTCCTAGCTAAAGCTCAATCACCTTTGGAGCTAAGTCCAGGAAATTGCTTGGATTTGTAGTCAGTGGGAAAGGGATTGAGATCGACTTAAACAAAGTCAAAGCCATACAAGAGCTGCCTCCATCGCGTACTCAAAAAGAAGTTTGAGATTTCTTAGGGAGATTAAATTACATGGCCCGTTTTATTTTACAATTAGCGAAAAAATGCGACCGCATATTCCGTCTCCTTAAGAAACACAATCCAGGTGTATGGGATGAGGAACGCCAAAAGACTTTCAACAAGGTCAAACATTACTTGTCCAATGCCCCAGTACTAGTGCCACCTAACCCAGATAAGCCTCTGATACTGTACTTGGCGGTATTTGAGAATTCCATGGGATGCGTGCTCAGTCAACATGATGAGTCAAGAAAGAAAGAAAGAGCAATATACTACCTTAGTAAAAAGTTCACTGAGTGTAAGACAAGGTACTCACCAATCGAGAAGCTGTGTTGTGCCTTGATCTGGACAACCCGAAGGCTAAGGCAGTATATGATGTATCACACCATTTGGCTCATCTCGAAATTGGACCCTCTGAAGTACATGATGGAGTTAACTGCTTTGAATGGAAGAATGACCTGTTGGCAAATTTTACTGTCCGAGTTCGACATAGTTTATGTGAACTAGAAAGTGGTAAAAGGGAGCGCAATAGAAGATTTTCTAGCAAGTAGAGCTCTAGAAGATTACGAGCCTTTGAATTTTGATTTCCTAAATGAGGATCTGATGTGTGTTACAACCACTGAAGAAGGTGCTCCAAAAGAACTTCCCTGGAAACTAAACTTCAATGGGGCCTCAAATGCTGTAGATAATGGAATCGGGGCAGTCTTGGTATTCCCAAACGGAGATCATTATCCATTTACTAATAAATTGGATTTTGATTGTACGAATAACATGGCAGAATACGAAGCGTGCATCGTGGGTATCTATGACAGCCCTATTTTGACCCTAGTCGGGAAGTGATTTCGGGACCACAAAATCGAGTCATAAAAATAATTAAATGTTATATTCTATGCTTATTGTGTGTGCACATGCATGTATGAAAGTTTCATGCTTTAAATTTTGTCAAATGTATGTAAAATTTTCGTAATGGGACTTATGTGAGACAATTGTGAAATGTGTTAGGTAAAATTAAAGTGATCTATTAATGTACATATTCAAAAAATATGGACTTGCATGCCAAAATACCCTTTTTGGGATAGTGGCCGGCCATGATATTGATTAATAATGATAATATGTATTTTTCTATTAACATTTTTAGTTTACAAATTGTATTATTGAATAAAGAGTAATAAAATATTGGGTGAGTGGGAGGAGAAACCAAAGTTGGTTCATCTTTGCTCCACCATCGCCGTAACTTGAGGTGAGGAAGAAGAAAAAATCCTTGTTTGATATTCGGCTTGGATGATGTTTAGAAAGAGGTAAGTACTTTGAAATTCTTGAAAATTTATGTATAATTTAGGTGATTTGTTCAAATTTTGTTCATTCCATGGATTAATTTTTTGGTTGTTTGGAGGTTTGATATTCGGCCAAGTAGTTTGAAACTCTTGGCAGATATTTTTTTTTTATGTCATTAAAATGGATGGTATTATAGGATATGATGAGTGATAAATTGTTTTTAACTTGAAGGTTGAGATTAGTGTATGTTTAGAGGGAGGTGTCGAATGTTTTAATGAATAAAATGTGTATTTGAGGTTATAACATTCGGTTAAGTATTATGTGTGCTAGCAAATTTGGTATATTGTATAGTTGTAAATTGCCTTGTATTAGATGCTTTTTGAAGGATAGTAAATGGCTAATTAAGATGTTGTTGGGGAAATTTTAGTTTACTTATGTTAAAGCATTCGGCATTTCTTATAATAATGTATAAGAGAGTGGAAAAAAAAAGATTAGGAATTATGGTAAGTGAGTTGTGATCTTATAGGAGCAAGATAGAATCGGCTATATAGGTAATGGAGTGATTCGGTCATTGTGTGGCATAGGTAAAACCAATATGAAATTGCTACATTGATCATGGAATGAAAATTTTTATATAGAGGTTAAGTTTGTTTGATTAGGGCTGAATAGGGTTTATAAGTTAATGACATGTTAAATATATTTATATATGTGAATCCGTGGTTATGCATAAAATTAGTAATCGATTAAATTGTGATAGTCACACATAGGTATAGATATACGGATGCCTTGTGTATGTACCTTGAGACGTAGAGGCATTTGGATATATATATAGTTAAATTCGTGTATATGAAGCATGGTAAGTTATGTGAATTTTTGTTTGTGCATGCAAAATAGATGTTGGTGTAATAGGCATAAAATAATAATAATAATCATAGCATATTTT
This sequence comes from Gossypium anomalum, assembly GCA_025698475.1. Taxonomy (NCBI): domain Eukaryota; kingdom Viridiplantae; phylum Streptophyta; class Magnoliopsida; order Malvales; family Malvaceae; genus Gossypium; species Gossypium anomalum. The sequence continues at coordinate 44,563,330 of CM046968.1, read as the reverse complement.
ATAAAACATATTATGTTTCAAAGTTATATGATTGTCTATTGTGACTACTAAACTAAGAAGTAAAGTCGAGTAAATAATTTAAATAAATCTATTTGTTTTAATTAAGCTCAAGAGCAAAAAGGGTCTAAATCAGAGAGGGGAAAGGAGAAAGCAGTCGAGTAGATTATCCGCAACTGTTCAAAGTATCCGAGGTAAGTTTTAAGTAGTCACCTTTAAAATAATAAATGATGATGTCTTGGTATGAATACATTAGTTGAATCGTAATCTTTAGTCCTACTTGAAGTAAGTTATGTGATAAATGATTTATGTGTATGCCATATAGATGAGTGGTCACTATGGGTTAAGATTAAATGGTGAAATGGATATATATTATCTATGTGGGATTTTTGAACCGCAATGAAAATGGTCATATTCATATGGAGCTTGTATCCGAATGTAGTAAATGACTACTAATGTAGTAAGTTGAATGGGATGTGTTAATAAATGATTAAACAGGCACAACATATGATGTATTATATCCGGGTTAAATCCCGCAGGCTTAATGCTGGTATTATATCTGGGTTAAATCTAGCAGGCTTAATGCTGGTATTATATCCGGGTTTAAAGTCCCGCAGGCTTTATGCTAGTGACTGGATTCGTGTTTTGAAACCTAGCAGGCTTAACACCGGTGATTCGAGTGAGATTTCAATTTGAATGTTCGAAGCAAACTATTTTGGATTACATATGATACATGATAATACCCAGGTACGTATTAAGTACCTATATGTGAATCGATTTCAAGGTGAGATATTAGTATCAAATAACAATATAATTGTGTGGATGATTATTATATCTACGAATAAGGGAATGACCTACTCGGTCGATGTCTGTCATTGTATGAAAATATGTGAATTAAATTAGTGGTATACTTGTGTATATTTGGCCGAGAGATTGTATTTTGAATATGAGTTTTGTGACATTTAAATGTTGGTTTTCTTTTATGACATGTTTTAACTATTTGAAATGCTTAAAACTTACTAAGCCTCAAGAGCTTACTCTGTTTCTTATTTCTCTGTTTTATAGATTGTTGATATTGGCCACCAACTCGGGGATCGTCAACGGATCACCATACTATCAACGTTTTTGATATAGTTATATTTTGGACTTGATATGGCATGTATAGGTTAGACCGTTGGGAACAATATTTTGTATATGTAAATATGTAGCTATATAAATATACCTTTTATTCTAGAATGTTTGATCAGACTACAATTGGATTGTAAATTGTCTTTAATGACTCTGTGAATGTAATAATTAATGTTTAGCTCGGTAATATCTCTTAACTCTAATCTGGCAATCAGATATGGGATAGGGGTGTTACAGTATCCGTGCAGCCATAGAATGCAAGAGCAAAATGCTAGAGATGTATAGAGATTCCGCACTAGTGATTTATCAACTCAAGGGAGAATGGGAGACAAGAGATCCCAAGTTGATCGATTATCGAAAATTGGTCCTTGAATTGATTAAAGAGTTTGATGACATCACCTTCTGCTACCTTCTATGGGATGAAAATCAGATGGCCGATACTTTGGCTACCTTAGCTTCCATGATTAAGGTGAACAAATAAGAAGATGTAAAACCCATCCAGATGAGCATTTATGAAATTTCAGCTCACTGTTACAATATCAAAGAAGATGAAAAAGACGATCACCCCTGGTACCACGATATACTGTGATACGTGAAAAATCGTGAATACCCCAACCAAGCAACTGAGAATGATAAAAGGACGTTGAGAAGAATAGCCTGCGACTATGTCTTAGATGGGGAGATCCTATACAAAAGAAGAAAGGATCAGGTACTATTAAAATGTGTAGACGCCGTTGTGGCCAAGAAAATCTTGGAAGAAGTCCATGAGGGCATCTGTGAGACACACACTAATGGTCAATTGCCAGGAAAATTATGAGATTTGGGTATTATTGGTCCACCATTGAAGGAGACTGTATCAATTACGCCAAGAGATGTCATAAGTGCCAAATCTATGGAAACAAAATTCACGTGCCTCCTTTACCATTGCATGTCATGACTTCCCCATGGCCTTTCTCTATGTGGGGCGTGGATGTGATTGGACCAATATCGCCAAAAGCTTCTAATGGGCATTGATTCATCTTTGTGGTTATCGACTACTTCACCAAGTGGGTAGAGGCCACTTTATATGCCAATGTTACAAAATCAACCATGAGCAAATTCCTGAAGAAGGAGATCATATGTCGATATAGAATGCCGGAGAGGATTACATCTTACAATGCATTGAACTTAAACAATAGCACAATAGCGAAGGTTTGCAGTCAATTCAAGATTAGACACCACAACTCGTCACCGTATCGCTCGAAAATGAATGGGGCAGTGGAGGCAGCCAATAAAAACATTAAGAAGATCGTAGGGAAAATGGCTGAGACTTATAAAGATTGGCATGAGAAGTTACCATTTGCGCTCTTTGCTTAACGAACGTCTATCAGGACCTCTATCGGGGCAACGCCTTTCTCTTTGGTCATGGAATGAAGGCGGTTCTGCCTATCGAAGTTGAGATTCCTTCTCTATGAGTTTTGTCAGAGGTGAAGTTAGATAAAGCAGAATGGATCCAGTTTCGATATGATCAGTTGAATTTGATCGAAGAAAAGAGGCTAAGGGCTATCCGTCATGGTCAGATGTACCAAAAATGAATGATACGAGCCTATGACAAAATGGTTCGCCCTAGAGAATTCCATGAGGGGGACCTGGTTTTGAAAAAGATCCTTCCCATACAAAAAGATTTTAGAGGGAAATGGATGCCAAACTGGGAAGGACCTTATGTGGTAAATAAAGCCTTTTCCGGAGGAGCATTGATTCTAGCCAAGATGGAGCCAAGATGGATGGTAAAAAATTGCCTAATCTTGTGAATTCAAATTCAGTTAAGAAGCATTTTAGCTAAAGAGGGAGAGGCTAAGGCAAAAACTCGTAAAAGGTGCTTTGATACCTCCAAAAAAAAAAAGAAAATGGAGAGGCCAAGGTGAAAACCCTCAAAGGGCGTTTTGAGACCGAAGGGGTTTTTGAGTTGAAAACCCAAAAACGGACAGCTCAAATTTTGAATATGGGGCATGTGGTAATCTTGTTCTCTCAGAATTAACAAGAAAGAGGAACAGTATATCTTGGGGCATCAACAAAATACTTGAGATTTCCTGAACACATATCTAGCTCAAAATGGTCTTCGAGAAGTATGAACAGAGAAGTTCATGCTACGATATCTAGGGCACCTTTTTCTCATCTTATTCATTTTGTACCTTGGTAAAATTTGCTATCTTGATTAATTTATTTACTTTGAGCTTTGCTCTCAATAAAATTCCATCTTGTCCATTATGATAATCTCTTTCAAGCATTTTTCACTAAAACAACGATTTTTAGACTTATAATATTCACATAAAAGAAGTTATGCATATTACTCTAGAAAGTTTCTAAATAGTACAAGGACCTAAAACAGGACCACTAGTTAGAATTAACTAGATTCAGAAGTTGGAAACATTGGAAAAAGAATAGTCCAAATTGTGACCATTTATTCAAATTTTCTATCAAAGATACCGGCTAAACAATAAGGTGTGGTAGCACATCAGTGATAGAATCTTGATGAACAACGAGCGATGACAACCTAAGCATTAAAAAAGGATCATTCTCAAAAAATGACATTCTGCATTCATGCAAATATCATTAGTACATATCAAAATAGGAGCATTTGATTCATTCTGATCATAGCATCCTAATCATTTGGTATAAATAGTCCCATCAGACAGATTTTACAGGTCATGTTCCCTAGAGAATAGTGTAACAGATCAGCGAAACTATAAATCCTATACCTCTGAAGTTGCAGTAGGTTGGATTAAATCATCATGACGGATCTTATCTTCCTGAATTGCAGTGAAGCAGATTGAAGCCACCATCCTTATCTCCCTGAAAATGCAGTGGAGCAGGCTGAAGTTAAAGTATTATCTTAAAGTATAATCTCCTTGAAGTTACAGTGGAGCAGACTGAAGATAGTGAATCTTATTTCCCTGAAGTTGCAGCAGAACAAATTGAAGCTATAAATAAATAGATCTTACCTCTCTGAAGTTTCAGTAGAGCAAATCATAGCAAACCTTATCTCTCTAAAGTAACAGTGGAGCAGGTTGAAGTTAAAGTCTTATCTCTCTGAAGTTGTAGTGGAGCAAACTGAAGATAGTAGATCTTATCTCCTGAAGTTGGAGTGAAATAGATCGAATATAGCAAACCTTATCTCTCTGAAGTTGCAGTAGAGTGGATTAAAGTAGCAAGTCTTATCTCTCTGAAGTTGCAGTGGAGCAGACTAAAGATAGCAGATCTTATCTCCTTGAAGTTGCAGTGGACCAGATCGAAGCCACAATCCTTATCTCTCTGAAGTTGTAGTAGAGCAGTATAAAAATACACAAACCTTATCTCCCTGAAGTTAGAGCAGGTTGAAATTTTCAATTCTTATCTCCTTTAAGTTCCAGCGGAGCAGATCGAAGCTACAAATCTCTCCTCCTTGAAATTATATTGGAGTAAATCGAAGCTGCCAGTCTCATCTTCCTGAAGTTGCAGTAGGACTACTTGAAGAAGAAGAGCACCAAAGAAGTCAAGATTCGGCTAGACCGGGCAAAATTGGCCCTTTTTAAAAGTCTTTGCTCCATCCTCGTTACACGACAATGAGCAAATTTGCCCAGGGATACAAAATAAAACAAAAACAATCAAATAAAAGTCCAAAATGCATCGGTCCATTACAAAACCAGTCCAAAGTCCATATTACAAAACAACCCAATTCAAGCCCAAATAAACCTAAAATCTAGCCCAAAGTTACATGGCCCGATAGGCCTAAATATTTTAAACACTCAGAAACCCTAAGGTTTCTTTAGGCGCGCCGCAGCCCCCAGCCTCCAAGCGCCACCACCGCACTCCACATCAACGCACTGTACGACATCTCTGTACCTCCGTACGTGCCAGCAAACACCATACCTATAGAGAAGACAAACAAATACGACAGTAAAAAAATAGAAAAACTTGTATTTTTATCGTTTATTTCTCTCGGCCATAAAGCCCAAAGAGAATCATCTGTAATTTTTTTACACATGATTATTGAATACGAAGGCAATAACAATAAAAAAAACTCATATTCAAAGTTAAAAAATGTGATTTTCCTGTTTCGATTTGATTTTTATCCATTTTAGAGGCAAAATATTAAAATAGGAAAATGGTTTACCTCTCTTCTCCTTCTCGCGCCGTCGTCGAAGGTGTTTCCTGAACCTGAAAGCCACCCAACTCATTAGGGCTTCATCTGGGCTTAGGCCAAAAAGGGATGCGAAGGGCGTGTGACGAAGGGAAGAAAAATCGTCATTTTAAGGCATTCGCCTTTTGATCTAGGTTCTGGAAATTGATTTTTTTAAAAAAAAGAAAAGGGGGGCCTTTTGGCTTTTTCAGGCCACCGGGCATGGCGGAGACCATCGCTGGAGACCGTGGCCATCGACGAAGCACGGTGGTTCCTTGGCCGGAGCTAAATGGGTGTTGAGAGGGTTTTAAAATAGGTTTCGAAGTTTTTTTTTAAAGTGACCAGGGAAAAATGAAATTTTTAGCAAAATTTTATTATCTTATATATTACCCCCATATGGCGTCGTTTTGGAGCAAGCCTCAGACGCCCAAAACGGCACTGTTTTAGGCCATGCCCGAGATCCAACCCGAAAACTGCCTAGGATCCGCGTGTTTTTGGATTGAGGGTCTATTTGCACCCTCAGTCCTTCCGCTTTTGAGGCTGTTTTCTGTAACAACCCTAACCCGTACCCGTCACCGGGGGGATTAAAGAGTATTACAAAACAAGCATGAAATTTCATTTAACACTATTCCGATAATTCCTAAGTTCAAGTCACATCAAACCATTTAAAGCATTAATCGAATATCAACCACGCATACACATTAACTATATGGGACACATATAATAACTTAACAAGCCATTTTCGCATGGCTATACACATATACATTACTAAAAAGATAATTAAATAACATCAAAAGTCAATCCTATACATGCCATTATCGAAGTTCAATTACAAAAGTACCGAAAGGGCTTAGATAGTGTGGACGACTTCGACTTTGAAATTCCCGAAACCGATAGCTAACGAACAGGATCTATAAAACAAAGAATTAAGGCAACAGAGTAAGCATACTGATGCTTAATAAGTTTTAAGTAATGCAAACAATTTAAAACTTGTTATTAAAAAATCTAGTATTTAAAATCGCATACTAATATTCTAATTGGTTATCACTCGGCCGAATATGTACGTATATATATATATATATATATAAGAAAACTTCTAGCACATACTTCACTATTTACAAGGCTTATACTATTACCTTTAATCACATTCTTTCATATGATAACTTACATTAACCAATTATATCATTGTTTTATCCTCAAATACCGAATCCACTCACACACATATATATATGTATACCGTACACCGTACTTTGATACTAGTAATTCACATAGAAATTAACTCAAATTTGAGTACGTAACGCGAACATTAACATGTAAAATATATATGGTATCTACGCAACGATGTTTACCATGGACGTTCGAATTTACCATCTTACTTACATTATTGGCATCGGTTCTGTCAGATCTTAAAGCTCGGAATTTCATCACTAGCATGAGCCTGCAGGTCCTTAGCCCGGATATTTTTCCAGCACGTAGCCTGCAGACCTTAAGTCCGGATAGATTTCTAGCTTATAGCCTGCGGACCTCATGTCCGGATATATTCCCAGCCTATAGCCTGCGGACCTCATGTCCGGATATTTTTCTCAATATGCACATCATCATTCACATTTCAACTCCAAAGTTATACTCAAAATCACATATTCATATCACTATTACAGCTTAAACTCAAAGTGACTTCACTATAAGTCATATATACACACATTATTTAATAAACAGTTTCATTCAAGTGCAAACCAAAAATTTGCAATTCACCTATTATACTCTTATAAGGCATCATCAAATGTATACTAGAGGAGACTACTTAAAACTTACCTCGGTATATTGGAACAGTTGTGGATTGACTACTCTATTGCTTTCTCTTTTCCCCTGTCCAACTTTGATCCCCCTTGCTCTTGAGCTTAATAAATATAAATAGATGGGTTCAATATTTTGACCAATAATGTTTACTTATTATTCACATTCGGCAATCACATATCAAGCTCATTTTATTATATATTAACATTACCACAATGAATCTTAAACTTACAAATTTCATAAATAATACAATTTCATACACAATTGCTACTTTCGCCGAATGCTCATATAATTAAGATAACAATTTATCATTCAACTTTCAAAACCAAAACGTCATTTTATGACCACATATACATGCACCCATATACTTAAGCTCAATAATTATAATATAACATCATGTACTTATATTACTTATGTGGCCGAATATACTTGGTCATACATACACAAAATCAAAAATAAACTTCGAGAATTTCATATCATTTATGCACTAAGCCGAATACACTTGCCATGTTCACATACAATCTTCAACAAACTCTTCTTTAATCAAGCACATATTCGGCAAAAACAATGGAAATTTTAGCAAACTTTAATTTAACACTTAATTGGTTATAACACATTTAAGCATTCTTTTCATTTTATCAACTTAAAACACATACATTACTCAAATATAACAATTTCATATTCGGCAATAGTATCAAACATAATAGCCGATTCTTCCCACTTAGCATCTAATGCATCCATATGACCATTTGTTTAGTTCAAACACCTATCTATCATTATTCATCTAAATAGCATGAAACAACCACCATATCTTTCATTAACTACTATGATCGAAAGTCCTAATCATTCCCAAAATCAAAATTTCAACATGGGTTACATAAAGAACTTGATAACTAACTCAAAATTAACTAAAATTTCAAGCATTGGCATGAATTTCTTACCTTAATGAAAACCTAAGATGACCGAATGGTTTTCTTTTTTTTTTCTCCCCAATTCTTCTTTACTTTCGGCTTTGAAGGAACAAGATGATCACTTTGTTTTTTTCACCCACTTTGTACTTTTAATTATTATTATTCCATGATATTAAGCCATTTAACTAAAATAATGTTAATAGAAAATTCATATATTATATTTTAACTAGTAACATGGCCGGCCACTATCTAAAATGGGTAGTTTAGCATGCAAAACCATTCTTTTCAACACATGCATTAATAGACCATTATAAATTAACCTATCACATTTCAAAAGTGTCACACATAACTCCTATTAAATAAATTCACATGCAAATGACCAAATCAAAGCTTGAAACTTTCACACATGTATTTACTAACATCATAAACATAAAATATAACTTATAATTATTTTTATAACTCGGTTTTGTGGTCCCGAAACCACTTTCTAACTAGGGTCAAATTAGGGCTGTCACAACTCTCCCCTACATAAGAAATTTTTGTCCCCGAAAATCTTACCAGTGAATAAGTTAGGGTATCGATCTTTCATAGAGTCTTAAAGTTCCCAAGTAGCTTCTTCAACCCCGTGTTTAAACCACAATACTTTTACTAATAAGATTTTCTTATTTCGTAATTCTTTCACCTCACGAGCCAGAATACAAACCGGTTCTTCTTCGTAACTCAAATCAGATTGAATCTCAACCTCAGAGGGATTAATTATGTGCGATGGATCGGATCTATAATGTCGAAGCATCGAGACATGAAAAACGTTGTGAATCTTTTCAAGTTTAGGGGGTAAAATCAATCTGTATGTGACTGGCCCAATTCGTTCGGATATCTCATACGGTCCAATGAACCTCGGACTCAATTTGCCTTTACGGCCAAATCTAAGCACTTTTTCCAAGGTGAAACTTTAAGGAACACTTTGTCTCCTACCTGATATTCAATGTCTTTTCGCTTTAAATCTGCATACGACTTCTGACGATCTGAAGCTGCTTTTAGACTTTCACGGATTACTTTTACTTTCTGTTCAGTATCTTTAATCAAATCAACCCCGAATATTTTACTTTCACTAAGCTCGGTCCAAAACAACGGTGTACGGCATTTATGACCATACAAAGCCTCGTAAGGTGCCATCTTAACGCTTGATTGAAAACTATTGTTGTAAGCAAATTCAATCAAAGGTAAATATCGTTCCCATGAACCACTAAACTCAAGTATGCAACATCTCAACATATCCTCGAGTATCTGAATTATTCGCTCGGATTGACCATCAGTCTGGGGATGAAAAGCGGTGCTAAAATGCAGCTTAGTACCCAATGCATCTTGCAATTTCTTCCAAAATCGTGATATGAATCTCGGATCTCTATCCTACACAATAAAAATAGGTACTCCGTGTAACCTTACAATCTGAGAAACATACAATTCAGCTAGCTTGTCAAGGGAATAATCCGTACGTACAGGAATGAAATGAGCCGGCTTTGTCAATCTATCAACAACAACCCAGATCGTATCTTTCTTGCTCGACGATAATGGCAACCCAGATACAAAATCCATCATGACTTGAACCCACTTCCATTCGGGTATCATAATCGGCTGAAGTAACCCTGAAGGCACCTGATGTTTTGCTTTCACTTGTTGACATATCAAACACGTCGAAACAAAATCAGAAATGTCTCATTTCATACCATGCCACCAAAACTGACATCTCAGGTCATTGTACCTTTTCGTACTCCCCGGGTGAATTGATATTCGGCTAATATGAGCCTCATTCAAAATCCTCGAAATAAGTTCTGAATTTCTTGGAACACACAATCGACTTCTGAACCTCAAACAATCGTCGTCATCAATTTGAAACTCTGATTCCATATTCAAAACACATTCAGCTCGCTTTGCAACCAATTCATCGTCGACTTTCTGGGACTCACATATTTGATGAATCATTAATGGTTTGGCCTTTAATTCTGCTACTAACACATTATCGGATAAAATGGATAGGTATACATTCATCGCTCACAAAGTAAACAGCGATTTACGACTTAAAGCGTCGGCAACCACATTAGCCTTTCCAGGGTGATAGTCAATAACAAGCTCATAATCTTTCAACAACTCAAGCCAACGTCTTTGTCACAGATTCAAATCTCTTTGAGTCATCAAATATTTGAGACTTTTGTGATCCAAATATACATGACACCTCTCTCCAAACAAGTAGTGTCGCCAGATTTTCAAAGCGAATATAATGGTAGCTAATTCGAGATCATGGGTCGAATAGTTTCTCTCATGCGGCTTCAATTGCCTCGATGCGTAAGCTACAACTCGACCTTCTTGCATCAACACACAACCTAGCCCAAGCAAGGATGCATCACTGTAAATGACAAACTCTTTACCGGATTCGGGTTGCACTAATACGGGAGCTTCAGTCAAATAGGTTTTTAATTGATCAAAACTTTTCTGACATTTCTCTGACCATTCAAACTTAACATCTTTCTCTAGTAGTTTCATCATTGGTGTGGCTATCCTCGAGAAACCCTTTACGAATCGTCTGTAATAACCGGCAAGTCCCAAAAAGCTTCGAACTTCAGTAACATTTCTTGGAGGCTTCCAGTTAAGTACGGCCAAAATTTTGCTCGGATCAACTCGAATACCCGATGCAGATACCACATGACCCAAAAAGCTAACTTCTCTCAACCAGAAATCACAATTACTGAACTTAGCATATAACTGCTTATCCCGTAAAATCTGCAACACTAATCTCAGGTGCTCAGTATGTTCGATTTCATTTCGCAAATAGACCAAAATGTCATCGATAAACACAATTACAAACCGATCCAAATACGGTCTGAAGATCTGATTCATCAAGTCCATAAATACCGCAGGGGCATTATTGAGCTCAAACGGCATCACTAAAAACTCGTAGTGACCGTATCTCGTTCTAAAAGTAGTTTTAGGTATATCTGAGTCTCGAACTCGCAACTGATAATAACCCGATCTAAAATCTATCTTTGAAAATACTGAGGCTCCCTTCAGTTGATCGAACAAATCATCAATACGTGGTAACGGATATTTATTCTTTATTGTCACTTTATTCAATTGACGATAGTCGATGCACAGTCTCATGGTTCCGTCCTTCTTTTTCACAAACAATACTGGTGCACCCCAAGGTGAGAAACTCGGTCGAGCGAAACCTCTATCCATCAACTCCTGTAACTGAGCTTTCAATTCCTTTAATTCGGTTGGTGCCATATGATACGGAGCTATCGAAATCGGTGTAGTCCCAGGTACAAGTTCAATGCCAAACTCTACCTCCCGAACAGGTGGTAACCCCGGTAATTATTTGGGAAAAACATCCGGATATTCACAAACCACTGGCACTGATTCAAGCTTCTTTTCTGATTCATTATTATCAAGTACATATGCAAGATACGCTTCACACTCCTTTCTCACATATTTTTGAGCCAACATCGAGGATATTATTGCTGGTAATCCGTTCAAATCAGTAGACTCAACTCAGATTATCTCATTATTTGCACATCTCAAATAAATGGTCTTACTTTTGCAATTCACAACTGCATCATGTACGGTCAACCAATCCAAACCGAGAATAACATCAAATTTATCAAATGGTAAAAGCATCAAGTCGGCCGGAAAATAGGAGCCTCGGATTATTAAGGGGCATTTCTTACACACCTTATCGACAAGCACATAACGACCCAAGAGATTTGACACTCTAATAACGAACCCAGTAGACTCAACAGGTAAAGTCTTACTGGATGCTAAAGTCTCACATACATAAGAATGAGTAGAACCAGGGTCAATCAAAGCAATCACATCAGTATCAAAGAGGTAATAACATCAGGTGAAGAAGCATCCTCGCGTGCACGTATAACATAAGCTCTAGTAGGAGCACGAGCCTCAGATCTGGTGGTAGCATCTTTAGACCCTCTCTGACCGCCGCTAGCGTTCCCCGTATTCCTAGGTGGTCTACCTCGTACTGCAGTATTACTCGGTTTCCCACTCTGATTCATACTTTGTTTGGATAACCTCAGGCAATCTTTGATAAAGTGGTCGGCTGACCCGCATTTATAATAGGAGTGGTCATGAAATCTACAACTCCTCGAATGCCATTTACAACAATATTTACACTCTGTTCTGTCCCGACGATCGTTTCCAACACTGGCAACCGAAGTGGCTCGCGTACTCACTGGGGGTCGATTATGGTCTTGTCTGGAAAAGCCCAAAGTGTCTTTAGATCGACTTGAATCCTCTCTAAATTTCTTCGGGGATTGTTGTAAGGGCTTTCCCGAAGATCTCTTATGGAACTCTCTTGCTCCCACCTCAGCTTTTCTTTTCTCTTTACTAAGCTCTTCAGCCTTGCAAGCTCACTCTACAAGTATTACAAATTCTCTGATTTCGAGAATGCCAACGTACAATTTTATATCTTTATTTAATCCATCTTTGAAATGTTTACACATTATATCTTTTGAAGAAACACATTTTCGGGCATACCGGATAAGCCTCACAAATTTTTGTTCATAGTCAGTAACCGACATGGAACCTTATTTAAGTTCAAGAAATTCTTTCCGTTTCTAATCAATGAATCTCTGGCTGATATACTTTTTTCGAAACTCAGTTTGGAAGAACTCCCAAGTCACACGCTCTCTGGGTACAACAGAAATCAACGTGTTCCACCAATAATAGGCAGAATCACGTAACAAAGATATAGCACATTTTAAGCATTCATCGGGCGTGCATGACAGCTCATCAAACACTCGGATAGTGTTGTCTAACCAAAATTTAGCTTGCTCAGCATCATCGCTATCTGTAGCCTTAAATCCAGTAGCCCCGTACTTTCGGATTCTGTCAACCGGGGGCTTATTTAACCTCATCTGATCAGTTACAGGAGGTATCGTAGGTGCAGGGGGTGTATTATTCGGGAGTGGGGGTTGTGGGACAGCCGTATTAGTTCGAATATACTGATTGAACCAATCATTCAACACGCTATAAAAAGCCTGTCTAGCTTCATCGTCCTGATTACTAACAATAGGTTGAGAGTCCACGGTGCTGTCCCATGCGCGGGAGCAGGCACTACACTCTCAACATCATCAGCTACCGCTCGATTGGGATCGGGATCTATTACTATATGTAAACACATTTTTAACTATCAGAAATCACCACACTATCAAATAAACACATAATGGCATGTATAGCAAGACCCATTCGTATTACGGTAGTCTTAGAATCTACTAAACCATAGCTCTGATACTAATAAAATGTAACAACCCTAACCCGTACCCGTCGCCAGAGGGATTAAAGAGTATTACAAAACAAGCATGAAATTTCATTTAACACTATTCTGATAATTCCTAAGTTCAAGTCACATCAAACCATTTAAAGCATTAATTGAATATCAACCACGCATACACATTAACTATATGGGACACATATAATAACTTAACAAGCCATTTTCGCATGGCTATACACATATACATTACCCAAAAGATAATTAAATAACATCAAAAGTCAATCCTATACATGCCATTATCAAAGTTCAGTTACAAAAGTACCGAAAGGGCTTAGATAGTGTGGACGACTTCGACTTTGAAACTCTCGAAACTGATAGCTAACGAACAGGATCTATAAAACAAAGAATTAAGGCAACAGAGTAAGCATATTGATGCTTAATAAGTTTTAAGTAATGCAAACAATTTAAAACTTGTTATTAAAAAATCGAGTACTTAAAATCGCATACTAATATTCTAATTGGTTATCACTTGGCCAAATATGTACGTTTATATATATATATATATATATATATATATATATATATATATAAGAAAACTTCTAGCACATACTTCACTATTTACAAGGATTATACTATTACCTTTAATCACATTCTTTCATATGATAACTTACATTAACCAATTATATCATTGTCTTATCCTCAAATACCGAATTCATTGACACACATATATATATATGTATACCGTACTTTGATACTAGTAATTCACATAGAAATTAACTCAAATTTGAGTACGTAACGCGAACATTAACATGTAAAATATATATGGTATCTACGCAACGATGTTTACCATGGACGTTTGAATTTACCATCTTACTTACATTACTGGCATCAGTTCTGTCAGGTCTTAAAGCTCGAAATTTCATCACTAGCATGAACCTGCGGGTCCTTAGCCCAGATATTTTTCCAGCACGTAGCCTGCGGACCTCAAGTCCGGATAGATTTCTAGCATATAGCATGCGGACCTCATGTTCGGATATATTCCCAGCCTATAGCCTGCGAACCTCATGTCCGGATATTTTTCTCAATATGCACATCATCATTCACATTTCAACTCCAAAGTTGTACTCAAAATCACATATTCATATCACTATTACAGCTTAAACTCAAAGTGATTCACTATAAGTCATATATACACATATTATTTAATAAACAGTTTCATTCAACCAAAAATTTGCAATTCACCTATTATACTCTTATAAGGCATCATCAAATGTATACTAGAGGAGACTACTTAAAACTTACCTCGGTATATTGGAACGATTGTGGATTGACTACTCTATTGCTTTCTCTTTTCCCCTGTCCAACTTTGATCCCCCTTGCTCTTGAGCTTAATAAATATAAATAGATGGGTTCAATATTTTGACCAATAATGTTTACTTATTATTCACATTCGGCAATCACATATCAAGCTCATTTTATTATATATTAACATTACCACAATGAATCTTAAACTTACAAATTTCATAAATAATACAATTTCATACACAATTGCTACTTTCGTTGAATGCTTATATAATTAAGATAACAATTTATCATTCAACTTTCAAAACCAAAACGTCATTTTATGACCACATATACATGCACCCATATACTTAAGCTCAATAATTATAATATAACATCATGTACTTATATTACTTATGTGGCCGAATATACTTGGTAATACATACACATAATCAAAAATAAATTCCAAGATTTTCATATCATTTATGCACTAAGCCGAATACACTTGCCATGTTCACATACAATCTTCAACAAACTCTTCTTTAATCAAGCACATATTCGGCAAAAACAATGGAAATTTTAGCAAACTTTAATTTAACACTTAATTGGTTATAACACATTTAAGCATTCTTTTCATTTTATCAACTCAAAACACGTACATTACTCAAATATAACAATTTCATATTCGGCAATAGTATCAAACATAATAGCCGATTCTTCCCACTTAGCATCTAATGCATCCATATGACCATTTGTTTAGTTCAAACACCTATCTATCATTATTCATCTAAATAGCATGAAACAACCACCATATCTTTCATTAACTACTATGGCCGAAAGTCCTAATCATTCCCAAAATCAAAATTTCAACATGGGTTACATAAAGAACTTGATAACTGACTCAAAATTAACTAAAATTTCAAGAATTGGCATGAATTTCTTACCTTAATGAAAACCTAAGATGGCCGAATGGTTTTCTTTTTTTTTTCTCCCCAATTCTTCTTTACTTTCGGCTTTGAAGGAACAAGATGATCACTTTGTTTTTTTCACCCACTTTGTACTTTTAATTATTATTATTCCATGATATTAAGCCATTTAACTAAAATAATGTTAATAGAAAATTCATATATTATATTTTAACTAGTAACATGGCCGGCCACTATCTAAAATGGGTAATTTAACATGCAAAACCATTCTTTTCAACACATGCATTAATAGACCATTATAAATCAAACTATCACATTTCAAAAGTGTCACACATAAGTCCTATTAAATAAATTCACATGCAAATGACCAAATCAAAGCTTGAAACTTTCACATATGCATTTACTCACATCATAAACATAAAATATAACTTATAATTATTTTTATAACTCGGTTTTGTGGTCCCGAAACCACTTTTCGACTAGGGTCAAATTAGGGCTGTCACATTTTCAATCTGATCCTTTTACCTTTTTTTTATTTTCGCAAATTTGGCACCCGTCACTAGCTAGATGAAACGCTGCGTGTAAGGGCCATGATTAATTTCCTGATCAGTCCCCTGTCATTTTTCGCGCGTTCATTTAGGTCCTGATTTTTGTTTTATTAATTTTTATATTTTTTAATTTATGCCCCAAATTTTATTCTGATTTGCAATTCAATCCTTAATCTTTTAGCTTCATTTTTTTATACATTATTTATTTTAAACTGTTTATTATGTTATTTATTTTAATTTGTTTCATATACTATATGTTTAAAACTATCTCATATGTGTTTATTCTAAATTGTACTTACGCATTATTTATTGCAAACTGCTTTACTATATATTATTTAAAATTGTTTATACTATTTACCTTAAATTGCTTTATATATTGCTTATTTTAAACCTGTTTTTATGTATTAATTATTTTAAAATAGTTTTATTACTTATTTTAAATTGTTCTATATATTATTTATCTTTAAACCGTTTTCTATATTATATATTTTAAATTTCATTTCACATATTATTTATCTTAAACCTTTTATATGTTACTTTAAATTGTCTTATATATTATTTATTTTAAATTGCTTTGTATATTATTTGTTTTAAATTGTTTTATATATTATTTATTTTTAATTGTTTTATACTATTTACTTCAAATTGTCTTATATATTATTTTGTTTCATTTTCTTTGATCGTTGATATTGATATCAAAATAACATGTTTTTTGTGATTATTACCATTATGTGTTTTATAATTCGTTTATTCCTATTTTCACGTCAGTGTGACTCATTATTGTAATATTTTATTCGCAAATTATTATGCCATGTTCGATATTTTCATTCTATCTCGTTTCATTAAAACCACTTCAAAAGTCATGTTTTTATATCCATAATAGGCCGTTTTATTTTCTCCAAATAAAATAACCGCATATTGTTAAGTATTGTGCTCACTATTATTCAAAGGAGGAAAATTTCTAAATCAAGGTAATATTTCGCATTTCGGGAATTTGAGAAATTGTACCCTAACTTACGGGGTTTCGATTTTCCCATTAAACTAAAATAGCCCAATATTCCTTCAAATTTCAAAATACATGAATTCTAAATAAAAATAAAGGCAAAACTTCGTATTTAGAAATTCAAGAATGTCGTGCCCTAACTCACGAGATTGCGATTTTTCTCGTTGGATCTAAATGACCGAATACCCTTTAAAAATCAAAGTACATTTTTTAAAATAAAACAATTAAAAGGCAAGCTCATTTTCGAGAGTTCAAATGTCGTGTCCTAACTTACGGGATGTGATATTTTGATATCTCGAGACAAGAAAGCCTTTAACGCTTGTTTCAATTTATTCAAGTTTTTTTTTAAATCAACATCGATAAAGAAGGGATCGTATTTTAAATTTTTTTCGAGTTTCTGATTTTCGACGATAAGACATTAATTAATCAATTAGGTACCAATTTTGGGCGTAATGAGGGTGCTAATCCTTCCTCGTACGTAACCGACTCCCGAACCTGTTTTCTCGAATTTCATAGAACAAAATTATTGTTTTAGTAAATCAAAATGTTTTATTAAAATGATCAATCATGGGGTGACGTGATCACACCTCATAAAAAAAGATTGGTGGCGACTCTCGTTTTCGTTTTCAAAATAAAAAGTCAACCCCTTTTTTTCAAAACAAAATGATGGTTTCGACAGCAAATATATATGCATCACAAAATATACCAAAATAAGCCAAATCATATGGCTATACACTTAACCAACATTCATCATTTACAAGCCAAATCAAATGGCTATATCCATTACCAACATTTATACCATATAACCATAACTCCTATACATGCCATATAACCAAATACATAAGTTCAAAAGTACCAAAATGATAGCTTGACAGTGTGATGAGATCTTTAACTACTCTTAAATCTGAGCAAGCTTCGATATTCACAATAAAACATGGGAAAGTAAACATACTAAGCTATAAAGCTTAGTAAGCTCGAATGCTTAAAGTAAAACTTACCATATATACACAATTTAAGCAATTTAACATATGATACCATAACTCATATTGATCCACAAACCTATCACATATTCATTCACAAGGTTAGATATGAAATTTACAAGTTTCTTCGATTCAATGCTTGTATGGTTCAAGTACATACCTGTACTAACTTGTCAATCTTATACTCATCCATATCATTGATATAAACCATTTGGAATAATATTGGATACTCAGGAATCTCGCACCCTAAGTGCCAATACATAGCTGAAGCTATCTCAATCTCATATCTCATATAATGTTCACTCTCGAGCTATTAATGGGTCAGCTCACACAAGCTGACGGTCATGAAGTTGCTACACATTGCTGCTCACACAAGCATCCACAACACATGCCAGAAAACTCAACCATCGGTAAGACGTACGGACCAACACCCAAACACATTACCCCTAATGACATGTCATTCGTATCCTAATCTATTCCTAAGGTTCAACTGGGATTTCCAATTGCCGAATCTTCATTAAACATATCCGTAAGGTCGTATTCACGATTAATTCAATAATAAAGCATTTAAAACACAATTATATTAATGCTTATTAACATACGAACTTACCTCGATTCACAAAAAAATGATGAAACAGGATCGACTAGTCCAATACTTTATTTTTCCCCCGATCTTGATCCGAACTTCACTTTTCATAAGCTATATATAATCAAATTTAACTTATTTAATTATCATTCTATTCAATTTAGGCCAAAAAGCATATTATGGAAAAATTACACTTTTGCCCCTAATATTTCAACATCTTTACAATTTAGTCCTTAGCTCATAAAAATACATATTCATGCAATTAGGTCTCTACCCATGTTAGCCAAATTTCCTTTATTATCAAAGCAGCTCATATTTTTCATTATTTGACACATTTACCAGACAATTTATCACATTTCTCAATTTAATCCCTAATTGACAATTTTACCAAAAATCACTTTACAAATGTTGCTTATCTAACAACAACCATACATTTTCTATCATCAAACATAAAATATACATGTACATTAATCAATGGAAAAACCCTAAACCTTTAAAAGTTTTGCAAATTAGTCCCTGGGCTAGCTAAATTAAGCTACAACGACTCCGAAAACATAGAAATCATTAAAAGCAAGACAAAAATCACTCACCAAATAAGCGTTAAAGTAGCCAAACCCTAGCATGTATCCATGGAGGTTTCTCTCTTTTAGTTTTTGGTGTAAGAAGATGGACTAAAAGATGATATGTTTTGTTGTCTTTATTTTACTTAAGTTTATTTATTAATTTACCAAAATAACTTTAGTTATTAACATGCATAATACTTAACTAAATGCCCATATTTATCCACTTAAATAACCAACAGTCTAATTACCACTTAAGGACCTCTACTTTAAAGTTCTATAGCTATTAGACACCTTTAGCTATTAGAACACCACTTTTGCACTTTACACGATTGAATCCTTTTTATCAAATTAAAAGTTCAAAAGATAAAATTTCTTAATGAAATTTTCACACTATCATACTCTCATGCTGTAGAAATTAAAATAATAATAAAATAATTATTTAAACCTCAATTTTGTGGTCCCAAAACCACTGTTCTGATTTGACTAAAAACGGGCTGTTACACTAGGGTTACACCAAGGAAGGGTGCGCTGAGCTGTTATGCATATAGAGGAAATCAAGTGGCGTGTCAAATTCTGTGCATAAGTTATTGGAGCATAAAGTCAATATGTTTATAGCTAGAGTGTGTGCCTAAATAAATAAGCAGTACTCCAAGATGTACACAGTATACTAAGAGAGAAAGTAGGAAGGTATGATATTTTATTGATCCGAAATGATAACCATACATTGTATTTTGACAATAAGCTCTATAGTAACCATATATAGTAGTTTGTATATACGATAAGTGTAAATATAACCATATGTACGCCAATAAGAGACTCTGTTACTCTCATAGACAGATGCTTACATGAATAAGAAAGAGGAATTTTCAGTTACATCTATAAGAAGGACATGACACATGAGATTTAGTTATGGTAGATCAGGTCGGGTCAAGGGTGTTACATTGGAAATCAAGATTAAACCATTTATTATTAAAAGGGATAACTTAAGTGATGATTTAATGATGAATTATTGTAGTTTAGCATTGGTTCTACAAAGTTTAAGTGTAGGTCTAACTTAATATAAAAATTGTATGAATAATGGTTGTGTGATATTTATTAATGATTGAAAATTTTATAAGTATTCTGAAATGTGACTATAAGTGAATACACTAAGTATTCAAGGTGGATGATGAGAAATCCTTTAAAAAGGATGATTTTTAAGTAAGTGATTCTGAACTAGATAATTTGTGATGTTATAAATGTTTTTGTGTTTTATATTGATAGATGAAACATTATGTTTATGTTCTGACATTCATGTTATGTGATTTTAATGACATTATTTGATCAAGCAAAAATTTGATATCATGTTAAATCATGAGTATTGCATTCTATTTTGATAAGCATGAAAAATAAATCATGCCACCATTTCTGCTAATGAAAATCTGATTCACATGTTAAGCATGCCCATTGTATTGTTCCGTAATAAGAATCTGATTCGCATGTTAAACATGCCTATTGAAAATTTTTATTTTTGTATGCCATATCACATGCATGGGGTTGGGACGATATTGAAAGGAGGAAGATTCTAGCAGTATATCTGTGGTTCTGGTGGCTTGTCCACAATTTTGGTGTGTTATTGGATGGATGAGTTATGGGAAACTCTTTTATGGTGCGTAGCGGAGTTGGGTAGGAGCTTTTCTGAAAATTCTGCATTGATTTCTGAAAAACACTACATCAACATCATCAAGCATATTGATATTTGTAAAATTGGTCTGCTTATAAATTTTATGCTATATTCTGAAATGTACGATTTAATTACTTTTTTTTTCCTAAGTTAAGACTGTGGAATTAAGCTATATAAATTCTCCGTGCTATTCTGATTTGTATGCTATAATTCATGTTTAATACCTAAGATTAGACTCATACTGGGCTTATTTAGCTCACCCCCTTAGTCTACTATTTTTACAGATAACACTCGAGGTTAAGACTTGGACACAACTATCGGAGGAGCTTCTTAGATGTTTTCGTATTTAAGTATTTTAAATTAAATATTAATCATTATTTGGGACTATAATAAGTTTGTTAATGGACTATGACATGGGACATCGCTTTGGGGATTTTTATTCTGACTTGCATGATTTGACTGCATGACACTAAAGTTTTAAAAAATGCTCGAACTGGTATTTTTAAATGATTTCACACGAAAATCAGTTTTAAAATAGAATTTGTCATTAATACATTTTTTTGCTGCAAATACCGAAAAATGAGTTTTTAGTAAAATCTGAAATAATTTTAAGAATGATTGAATTTTTTTACAAATGAAATATTAAGTATTTCGACTCCTAAGATATTCAGGTTTTTACAAAATTAAGATAAACATTTGATTTCACTTGTTTGGAATTGATAAGCCAATAATTTTAAAATATGTTCAAAATTACGAAATTTTATTTTAGAACATTTTCGTGGACAAATGGTTTTGAAATGTGATTGAAAATAAAGAAAAATGATCAATTTCACCAATTTTGAACGATTTAATAAATTATTTTAAAATTACATTTGAAATTTTGAAATTTTATTTCAACCATTTCAGTGATTAATGTAACTTTTCGAATTCGGCCAAATGTCTTGTTTGAGTTTAGGAGGTTACATTTAGTAGTATCAGAGCTCAATTCAAAACTCGAACTATGGTTTTTGTTCGATGTCTACATGCATATTATAAAAGGGGTATTTTGGGAAAAACATGCCACAAGTGATCTTTTTAAAAGTTTTACAAAAACCCGAGACTCCAATGCTGTTTCGAAATTAGATACTGCTACTTCTAAAATCTATAACACCCTAGATCTAGAGGGTTCAAAGTTTTGGCATATAGCCATAAATAGTCTATCTAGCGTAGTGGCATCTGCCCAAAATATTATTTTGGTCTATACGTGTTGGCATATAGTAATCGCCACAAGAGTAAGTAAGAATTTGATTTTATGATATTTTACAATGTATTAAGGAGAAGTTTTTGTTAAGAAATTAAGGGTAAGTATAGAAGGAGTATTCGCCAAAAGTATAGTACACCTAGTTTGTATGGAATATTATGCTAGTTAAATTTTAAGTAACGTGGTTAGAAATAAACTAAATAGCCAAGTTGGATAACTTTGGTTCCAAAGCATCTATTAATATCTCTCTCAAAAACTATCGGCTATTAAGAAGGCAAGTTCTAAAACGTATGAAAATAGTTAAATTCCACTAAGTAAGTTGAGTCATATTTATATCTGAGAGATGAGTTCTGAAAGGGTTCTTCCTTTT
This sequence comes from Gossypium anomalum, assembly GCA_025698475.1. Taxonomy (NCBI): domain Eukaryota; kingdom Viridiplantae; phylum Streptophyta; class Magnoliopsida; order Malvales; family Malvaceae; genus Gossypium; species Gossypium anomalum. The sequence continues at coordinate 44,540,921 of CM046968.1, read as the reverse complement.
TCTTCCTTGTAACAACCCGATTTTGCGCCTAGTTGGAACAGTGGTTTCAGAACCACTAAACCGAGGTCAGAGAAATTATTTTTAATATTATTTTATGTGTTGTGTCATTATTATATGAGTGCATGAAAATTTTGGCGAAGTAATTTTAGCGTTTGTGAGCTTAATTTTGAAAAAGGACTAAATCGCATAAAATTTAAAAGTCTTAAATTGATAGTTAAGGGTGTTAATTTGCCATGAAACTTAAATTGGGGGTCTTTAAAGGTGAAATAGACCCTAGGAAGAGTGCTAGCCGACCATAGGAGACAAAAGAAAGAAAAATGGTCTAAATTAGGTAGTTGGTGACCAATTTTGACTAGAATAAAAATAAAATAAGGAGAAAAAGATATCATCTTTTCCTCTCCATCTTCACCACTGAAAATACTGAAAAAATAGGGGTTTTGAAAGCTTAAAATTTTTAGCCACTTAGTTCCCTCACAAATTATAACACCCTAAACCCGGCCCAGACGTTACGGCCGAATTCAGCATGCCACATGGAAATGTTGCTATTCGTTTTATCAAAAATCTCTTTGTTAAGGTTTAAAGAATGTTAGTGTTATAAGTTTAAGTGAATGGAGGCTGTGCACCAGGTAGGAAGCCAGGAAAGAGGAGGTGAGTCTGTTGGACTGCTTAAGTACCAAGCTCTTCCCGGATCCAATCCTAGACATGCACACATCCATTGCCACACTTAAAGCATATTACATATTCACGTTCATCAAATTTAGCTTATGCCTATTTAAAATATTTATTTCTCGTTATAAAACATTCACGTTGCGGAAGCTTTGTTCAGTTATCGTGTTGCTTTAAAAGTAGGTATCTTTTATAAGACGTGCCCTAGTGCTAACCAGTTTCATAATCTGAAATAAAAATAATTAAAAGAGCGGCCTTATTACAACTTTAAGAGAACAAAATGAAAATAATCAAAAGTAAAAGAAATGTGAACTTATTTAAAAACCAGGATTTATTCTTCATGGCCACTCTGAATCACGCCCAGCTCTAAGTCCACCAATTAGGGCTCACCTGCAAGGATGGAAAGGAAAGGGGTGAGTTTGGGGAAACTCAGTGTATACAGAAACCCATCCAAAGCCCAAGTCAGCTCGAGCCCATTAGGCCTAAGCCCTATTCAGATAACAGTACACAGTAGATCGAAGCCCTTTTCAGAATACAGTAACAAGGCCTTAGCCCCTTTTAACATAATAGTGTGGCCCATAGGCCCAATTCAGTAGCATGGTAACAATAATAACAATGAATGTCAACCCATCTGGGGAGACTACTCAACCCACCAACCGCTACACTGCACCCGTACCAGCCCTACACTCCATGTGGGAATATCTCAACCCACCCATTTACACTCTCCACGATTGCGGCAATCTTCGCTCGAATATCAGTAAGTTGAGGCAAAGCCTCCAGTACGTGGATAGACCACTTTCAGCACTTCCTCCATCAATATCCCAATCCCATGCAACAGATATTAATAAAAACATATCATGCAAAATACAGAATTAATCGATCATGCATTTAAGTCATTTTAAACCCTAGGGGTATTTCAGTAATTTTATTCCTAGGGCAAATCTGTAACCTTACGCATCTAAATAAGTTACTTCAGTAATTTTTAACAGTTTTATACAATTTGATTCCACCGTCTAACCAACAGGCTGATTCGCCTATCTCTTACCCATATAGGTTCGTAAGCCCATTGGGCCCAGTTTTGGCCCATCGAGGCCCTTTTTTCGAAGTACGTTAAAATGTCACACGAAACCAACTTACCGCCTTGCGGTGCCAGATCTAACAATTACTCTATGTCTTGAGAGCATTCGCATACTCACAAGCCCATGAAATGCTAGAATTTCGGTATTTCGGCTTTTATCAATTTGAACTGAGAAAGGGTGTCCGGTACACACCTGTTACGCGACGACTGCTACCGAGATCCCTTTCGATGTCCTACAATTGATTAGCACAGTTCTCATTTACAAACCTCAATCACTAAACCCAAAACTTGCTTATCCAAAATCGAACCATGTCCCTAAAGAGCCTTTAAAACCTTACCTTCCTGCCAAAACCGATAGCTAGCTCCGAATCTGATTGCTCCAATGAACCACGCCTTCAAACCAACGCTTAAGTAAACACTAATCATTGACAGAAAACATCAGTTAAAGACCTTAGAGAGCCATAGGCCCAAATCGACAGCCTCTCTATAATCTAGGGACTTCGGCTTTTCCTCACTTTGTAAAATAGGACCAGATCTGAGATGATAAGCACTTACCCCTTACACCTTTTTGATTTCCACGCAATCCAGTGCAGATCTATCCTTAAAACAACGGTAAAACTCAAATCCAAGAGTTGAAGAACTTTCGGCTATAAGCCCCTAAAGTTATGGTACTTACAGCTTTTGGGTGATGAAGAAGATAACGGTGTGAGGCTATGACTTTGAAGTAGAATTACCGATAGGTATCTAGGGTTTAGAAAGAATGATGGTTGATTAATGGGAACACAATGTTAAAGGGCTTGGCTTAGAAGAAATCGGCACCAGTAATGTGATCACAGGATTTTGGCTTTTGTGATTTCGGCAAAAGTGCTGATGAATAGCACGATTGATAGACGGCTTTGGAAAAGAGAATAGAGAAAGAAGAATAGGGAAGGTGAAAGTTTCGGCTAGAGAGGAAAAAGAGAGAAAAAGAAAAACCTTATGGTGTCTGAGCAGAAGAAAATGGCACCACACAAAACCCTAGGTGCCGAAATATTAACCTAAAACCCTCTGCCGAATTTTTCCCTTTTCAATTCCCTTAATTCGGCCAACTCTTAGTCTCTCTCCCAATCCCTTAAATCTCTCCCCTTATCACTCCTTAATCCAAGCGTTTGGACTGATTCAAACTTTCCTTTAGCAGAATCCACTTGGACTCCAACACTTACCCTTCCTGCACTAAAAAAATAAATGCATCTATTTGCGAACACAGGGAATCGATCCCATGCCTTCCCCAATGCTCCACACGCCACCTTTTTAGGAGCCTAGTGGCGTCACCCTTGCCACTTTACTAGAGCTCTTTTTGTGATGCAATTTACCCATCACTCTATATAAGGGCACCTAGCCAGAACCCCTAACTTTAAGTCCAAAATTCAAAAATTCAACCGGGTTTTGGCCAACACTTGGGCCTTCCATAAGCCCATTTACCTACTCAAGATGTTAATTTCTCATCCAAATACAAAATTTAAAAAACTTTACCAAAATATTGAAAACCATGAATAAATCCGAAAATCAGGATGTTACAACTCTACCCCCCTTAAAGAAATTTCGACCTCGAAATTTTACCTTTTTAGAACAGTTGAGGGTACTGTTGACGCATGGCCTCCTCAGTCTCCCAAGTAGCTTCTTCTTTGCCATGGTTCCTCCAAAGTACTTTCACTGGTGGTACTGACTTCCTTCTCCAACCTTGACGTCACGATCAAGTATTTGTACAGGTTCCTCTTCGAAAGTCAAATCTGACTGCACCTCGATTTCTGCAACTGGTATGACATGAGTTGGGTCAGATCGATACCGCCTCAGCATGGATACATGAAAAACATCATGGATACGATGCAGTTCCGGTGGTAGCTCTAGCTGATAAGCCACTGGTCCAATCCGCTTAACAACTCGGTAAGGCCCAATAAACCGTGGGCTTAACTTACCCTTCTTACCAAATCTCAATATCTTCTTCCAAGGTGAAACTTTCAAAAAGACCATGTCCCCAACAGCGAACTCAATCTCCTTGCGCTTCAGATCCGCATACGACTTCTGTCTATCAGATGCCTCCTTTAATCGATCTCTTACCAACCTAACCTTGCTTTTAGTGTCAGCCACCAATTTCGGTCCAAGCACTTGTCGTTTACCCAACTCTGTCCACCACGTCGGCGTACGAAATCTTCGCCCATAAAGCGCTTCATATGGAGCCATCTGAATGCTTGCTTGAGAACTGTTATTATATGCAAACTCCGCCAATGGCAAGTAATCCTCCCAACTACCACGAAAATCGATGATACAACCTCTCAACATATCCTCCAGAACTTGGATAACCCTTTCCGACTGTCCATCTGTCTGTGGGTCCAATCGTGTACCCAACGCTTCTTGCAACTTCTGCCAAAACCGAGATGTAAACCTAGGGTCTCGATCAGAAATTATCGACACTGGCACCCCATGCAGTCGCACTATCTCCTCCACATATAGCTTGGCCAACTTTTACAGTGAGTAATCGTTACGAACAGGTATGAAATGGGCAGATTTTGTTAACCTATCCACAACCACCCACACTGAATCTTTCTTGGTGGGCGTTAAAGGTAACCCACTCACAAAGTCCATTGTTACTCTTTCCCACTTCCATAGCGGAATTTTTACGGGCATATGTAATCCAGAAGGCAATTGGTGCTCACTTCTTAACTGGCCGCACGTCAAACATTTCCCAACGAATTGATCCACTTCTCACTTTAATCCAAAGCCACCAAGACATCTCTCGTAAGTCTTTATATAACTTACTTCCTCCAGGATGCATGGCACAGAGTCCCCCATGAGCCTCTTTTAGACTTAACTGCCTCAATTCAGGGTCCTTCGGAATACAAACCCTTCCACGAAAGCACAGAACTCCTTCAGTGTTCAGTCCAAAATCCTCGTTCTCACCATTCCTAACTTGCTGGAATCGAAGAGCTAATGAATCGTCCTTCAACTGTTTTTCCTTAACCTGCTCAGTCCAAGTAGGCCTTACTTGCAGTTCTGCCAACAAGCTTCCATCGTCGTACAGGCTTAAACGTGCGAACAAAGCTCTCAAATTAGTAACAACCCTTCCAATCAATGCATCTGCCACCACATTAGCCTTTCCTGGGTGGTACTCAATCGAACAGTCGTAATCCTTAAGCAACTCCATCCATCTACGTTGCCTAAGGTTCAACTCCTTCTGAGTCAACAAATACTTTAGGCTCTTGTGATCTATGTATATGATACACTTTTCCCCATATAAGTAATGTCTCCAAATCTTTAACGCAAAAATCACCACTGCTAGCTCCAAATCATGCGTAGGGTAATTCACCTCATGAGTCTTAAGCTGTCGCGACGCATAAGCGACCACCTTGCCCTCTTGCATCATTACGCAACCTAACCTCACATGCGACGCATCGCTGTATACAGTAAAGTCCTTTCCAGACACTGGTGGAATCAACACTGGTGCTTCAGTTAATACCTTTTTCAACTGATCAAAAGCTTTTTGCTATTTCTCGGTCTAGAAAAATGGTACTCCTTTCCTTATGAGTCCTGTCAAGGGTGCTGCCAACACCGAGAAACCCTCCACAAACCTTCTGTAGTAACCTACTAACCCTAGAAAACTCTGAATTTCTGACACTGACCTAGGTGGCTTCCATTCCAGAATCGCTTCAATTGTACGAGGATCCACCTTAATCCCCTCAGCAGAGACCACATGTCCTAAGAAAGTTACCTCCCTCAACCAGAATTCACACTTGCTGAATTTTGCATAGAGTTTCTTTTCCCTTAACACTTGTAGCACAATACGGAGATGCTCATCATGCTTCGTCTTCGTTTCTGAGTATACCAGGATATCGTCGATAAAGACGACTACGAACCGATCCAAGTAAGGTTGGAATACTCGATTCATCAGATCCATGAAAGCTGCAGGTGCGTTCGTCAGCCCAAACGGCATGACCAAAAACTCATAATGTCCATATCGAGTTCGGAATGCTGTCTTATGAATATCCCCTTCTTTTACCCTTAGTTGATGGTATCCCGAACGAAGATCAATTTTGGAGAATACTGAAGCCCCCCTAAGTTGATCGAACAAATCATCAATCCTTGGCAGTGGATACTTATTCTTAATTGTCAGTTTGTTCAACTGGCGATAATCGATGCACATGCACATTGTTCCATCCTTTTTCTTCACAAACAGAACCGGTGCTTCCCACAGAGACACACTAGGTCTAATGAAGCCCCTATCCAACAACTCTTGGATTTGAGCTTTCAATTCCACCAACTTTTTCGGTGCCATCCTATAGGGTGCAATGGACACTGGAGCTGTTCCAGGCAACAAATCGATTCCAAACTCAACTTCCCGATTCGGAGGTAATCCAGGAAGCTCTTCCGGAAAAACATCCCAAAATTCCCTAACAGTTCTGATGGTCTCTACAGTCGGATCCTCAGTTCCCGCTTGGCTCAAGCCAAATATGCCTCGCACCCCTTGTGCAACAGCTTCTCAGCCCTCAACACCGATACTACATTAGACAACTAATCCCTTCGTTCTCTAATAATCATTACCTCTTCATCATTGACAGTCCTTAGCACCATTCTCTTAGCTGCAAAATCCAAAGTTGCCTTATGCTTGGTCAACCTGATACGATCCGCCTCGAGATGAGTCGAGTCGTATACTGAGTTGCCCGATCGTCTTAACGAGAAGTTCCGTTTGTAACTAAAAGGCTTAGGTGATAAAGGATGGAGTTGTGTTGGTTGCTAATATTTGACAAGGGTGGTCGTAGGGTATGGAATTAGGTAGCTTAAGAACAAGTAGAACCGACACTAAAGAGTGACGACCCGAAACTTCTAGTTTCTTAAGGTGAATGGTAAAATGATAAAACTGCGACCCACTATCTATGAAGATAGGAACCTTGGTATAGGCTTGAAAGAAACAGGGTTGACGCCACTACTAGGTAGATAAGTCAACAAAGTCTCAAACAAAGTTTAGAGAAGAAAATTCTCACAGGATTAAATTCAATAAAAAATTTGGCGAAAAGTCCCCTTACAATTGAAAGAAAACAAATATTTATAGGCACATAGATGACCATTCAAATTCGGCATCTAGGTGTTCACACAATAATAAAAACGTTCACATTAATGTATTAAAATAGTTCATAAATTCGGCAGATTCATGAACTAATTGAATGTACACTTTCTTTCCCCTAAGTGTGTGCATGAATACTTAATCATAAAGAAAAGCTTCAAGTGACTTGTATGTGCACCAAAGGTTTGCATTCATCTCCTTGGGACGTTCATGCACTTGTATGGAACATGTATCCTCATAATTAAACTCTTTAATAGCATGTAGGTTCATAAATGGCAGCATGAACCTAGTAAATTCGTTCTCCCCTTTGTGCATGCACTTAATTCAATCAATATGTTGAATTATTGAGTTAATTCCTTCCTTTGGACGTTCTTGAACCCATCCATGCATGTGTAGTAGCTTATAGGTCAATTCAAAGTGTGAATAGTTACTTCTTGGCCGAATAAGTGCCTTGGAAAGTTAGGAGACAGCCACCATACATGCACTTAAGCCATTCATGCATTCTATCATCCCATGCATTTGATCCATTCATGGATTTGTAGAAACCTTTAATGTCCATACATGCATTTGACACATGCATGAATTTGTAGAAACCTTGCATCTAGCCATACATGCACCAGCATTTAATACTTCTTCGTTCATGAGCGTGGAATGCCCAAAAGAGATGTTTCTTCATCCATACATTGTACCGTCCAAAGGGATGTACCTATATGAATAAAACAAGTCATTAAGATATCTCATGAACACTCATAAATTCGGCATGATGTGAAAACATTAATGTCATGCATTAATTCAGCTATGTAAACACAATCAATTTATGTAATGACTATGACATATTAATAAAAAATATTAATATAAGACAAGTTTAATGCTTAAATAAATATGTGCAAATTTTTATTTAATGCATTAAAGACAAAAACCGAGTTTAAACTAAAATGAGCTAAGCTTTAGCTCGTGAGCTAAAGTTGAGCTGAGGCTAAACTCCTAAGCTGAAGTTGAGCTAAGGTTTAGCTCGTGAGTTGAAAGTGAGCTAGAAGTGAGCTCGGTTTAGCTTAGACAAGATAGATTAAGCTCGAATAAGCTGAGTTGAGCTGGACGGAGCTCGTGGAGGTGGAAACGAGCTGGGATCAGCTTGCCAACATGTCATTGCTCGGCTTGACAGATTTGCTCGATAAAGTTCGCGGGGCGTGCTCATATCATTCCTCCCTCTTTTAGGTGACTTGTCCTCAAGTCGAGCCGTTTGTCCATGGGAGAACTTTAACTAGTGCATGGTTTTCCACGATCAAATGGGATGGAAGATGTCACACAAACCTGAAAAATTCTTACCACAGCCGGTAAAAAGAAACTCAAAGGAGTCAAATTCAAATGTGTTCGATAGTTCATAAAAAATTCATTCAATCGAACATATGCTAAAAATCTCAATTGGACAAAGCAGGCATACGTAAATTTATCAAAGAGTTTCGTTAGACCATCGTTGCAATCATGAAAACTAAGTTGGATCAAGGGATAATTGGTTGTAAATGACTATGGACACTTAAACACATTATTCCTCACCCAAAACATTTTAATTTCTTTAATCGAATATAGCAACTCATTTGGTCCCTTGTCTTGTTCATGCAAGGTATGCCATGGCCAAAGGTATGCTAACTCTTCCTTTCGTTTTTGAACAACATGAGGGGTGTCTCCAAATTCCAACATAATAATCACATCATTACAATGCCAAAAGGAAAAATCCATCACATCAAAGTATAAATAATTTCCAAACAACAAATCAATGGACTTTTCAACTTCAATCGAATTGAGCAAAGATATTTGAAAGTTTTCAGATGACTTACCTTGACGAATGTGAAGAGAAGACAATTGAGGATTGGATTTACCTTTCTCGGTCAAAATGAATCTTCTCTCTTTGGATAGATAACGTAAGACAAAACTATTACTCTGATAAATTTGAACAGGTGATGACGCACCATGACATGTCTTGCTCCTCGAGGGGTGGAATTCACAAAAATGAGAATGTTTAGTATTAATGAAAACTATGGACTTAAATGAAAAAGGAAAGTTACCATGGAAATTTGATTCAATTCCAAAAACATAGGTTGGTCTTACCTTTTCGATATGAAACGAAAATTCCAGATGTGGCCAAGTAAGGTGGTTAGTAAATGAATCAAAATTGAAACCCAAATCATTGAATTTCACCTTCTTATCAAAAGTTCGAACATCAAGCAAACATAATTTGTATGCAAATGATGCAAAGTGCTTAATGTTTCCATAAAATGAATTCATGTAGCAAATACCAGGCTTGAACACACGAACTTGATTAGGAATTCCAACAAGCAACATATTAGAAGAAGATATAATCAACTCACCACACGAATTATACTTCACTAGTTTAAACACACATGTTGAATTGACAAAGCCGAGCATACCAATATGCAAAGGTTCATGCTTCAAGAGTATTAATCGGGAATGTAAATCACTACATGGAAATTTCGCACAAAAACTCAAAGATTGTTCATGAAGAACACAATTGCACATATCATGTGAAGATCTTTTAACATGGATGCCAAATAAAGAATTTTTAAAGAACATGCAACTTTTCAAACAGGCAGATTTATCACAAATCAATTGAGCAGGCATATTTAAACATAAAGATTTAACAAATGAGTTTAAAAAGTTTGCATGATCAAACACATCAGAATTTTTAAGTGACAGACTTTGATCAAACACATTCAAAATTCGCTTAGAGAAAACTAATCCAATGTTGTCAACAAATTTGCCATTGTAGTAATCGTCATAAGAAAAGCTGTATATGGCACCTTTTAAAACAAAATCGTTAGCAACAATAAGTGAACAAAAATTAGCCAAATCAAGTGACTTCGATTTGATAAACAAAGAATCCTTACCTTCCTTACCTTCGATCGCAAGTGGGTGGTTGTCATTCGCGAACTTACCTTTTTTGAACAACCTAAAACTCCTCTCGTTTGGAAGGTAATGTAGATGGAATTGGTCGCACAAACTTCTAGGAACCAGAAAAGTTAAATCACAAGAAGATCGAATAGATGGGTTAGTAGAAATAATCCTCACTTGCTCACTTGTTTTCTCACTTGATTCTTTTTCTTCTGAATCACTCGTTTGTTTTGTTTCAATTTCTTTTTCATCTTCTTTTTTACTCTCAAATTCTTTTTCATTCTCTTTTCGTTTTTCAAAGGCTTTTTCAAAGGCTTTTTCAAGTTCTCTCAAGATTCGCTCATTTTCTCTCTTACTTGCCTCTTGCCTCTCTTTTCTTTTTATTTCGTTTTCTTTTTCTTCTTTTGCCTTTTCTTTTCTTTTCTTTGTTTTCTCTTTACAATAATGTACAAAAGAATCATGAGGATAGAGATTATGTTCGAAAGATGAAGAACTATTTGCATATGGTTCACAATCAAAACTTCATGAAGAATACTCCGAGTAAGATTTCTTTGAAGATCTAGTAGGAGTATGTCTTTCTCTTTGAACGCCATCTTGGAACGAATCAAAATCGTAATCGGCTTCTCGTCTTCTCGAATTCCTTGACGAAAAATAATCTCGATAGTAATCTCTTGGTCTTGAAGTCGATGTCGAATATGAATTACCATGGGTCTCTTTTCTCATGTAATAATTGGGTGTATATCTTCGTGGGGTTCTCGACTCTATGTTTTGACTTGATGAAACTCGTTCTCGTGGATCTCTTTGTTCCAATCGATTTAATCTCTCATGCAATTTATCGAATTTGGACTTCACCATTCTTTGCATTTCTTGTACCAAGTATTGGTATTCCGATTCGGTGAACTCTTCGCGTGACATGGTTTTTGTTACTGAAAAGAAAATGTTAGTTTACAAAACAAAATAAAAAAAAATAAGTATCTCACCACAAACCTCACAATTTCGCTCGGAAAGAATAAGGAAAAGGTGTCACTCCCACTCGTGTTTACACTCGTTTGGCTTTTACCTCCACTCGAATGTTCTCACTCGCTCGTACCTTTTACCTCTCAATCTTCCTCTCGTAACCTTGTAACAGACTTAGTATAACTTGATCTCTAGTATTGTGGATCGGTTTCAAATGGTTTTACAAAGGATAGCAAATGAGGGGTTACGGGTTGGCAGAAAGAAAAGGGAATTGGGTAAAAAGTGTGGCGTGGATGAAATTAGAATAGAAGATGAATCGGGAACGATATCAAACCAAGGCTTGATGTTCAAATAGCAATCAAATGGCATAAACACCTCTCTTTTTTTTATTTTCAATTTTTTTTTGAATTTTTTTGAATTTTTTTTGAATTTTTTTTAACTTGTATTACTTTTTTTTTTTTACTATATCGGCAAACTAAATACAATAGGAACACTTTTGTACACGATTTTTTTTCGGCTGCGTAGATATTTTTGTTTTTATAATAACAGCAACAAACTAATCAAAATGAGAAAACTTTGGTATACGAAAAAAAAATTTCTATACTTTTTTTTCTTTTTTTTTTTTTGGATCCTACATACTCGCGTACACTTGGACTAGTCCGGAATTGATTTCTTCGCACGATCTTCTCGTTTCAGTAGCTCTGATACCAAATGATACGATCCACCTCGGGATGAGTCGAGTCGTATACTGAGTTGCCCGATCGTCTTAACGAGAAGTTCCGTTTGTAACTTTAAGGCTTAGGGGATAAAGGATGGAGTTGTGTTGGTTGCTAATATTTGACAAGGGTGGTCGTAGGGTATGGAATTAGGTAGCTTAAGAACAAGTAGAACCGACACTAAAGAGTCACGACCTGAAACTTATAGTTTCTTAAAGTGAATGGTAAAATGATAAAACTGCGACCCACTATCTACGAAGATAGGAACCTTGGTATAGGCTTGAAAGAAACAGGGTTGACGCCACTACTAGGTAGATAAGTCAACAAAGTCTCAAACAAAGTTTAGAGAAGAAAATTCTCACAGGATTAAATTCAATAAAAATTTGGCAAAAGTCCTTACAATTGAAAGAAAACAAATATTTATAGGCACATAGATGACCATTCAAATTCGGCATCTAGGTGTTCACACAATAATAAAAACGTTCACACTAATGTATTAAAATAGTTCATAAATTCGGTAGATTCATGAACTAATTGAATGGGCACTTTCTTCCCCCTAAGTGTGTGCATGAATACTTAATCATAAAGAAAGGCTTCAAGTGACTTGTACGTGCACCAAAGGTTGCATTCATCTCCTTGGGACGTTCATGCACTTGTATGGAACATGTATCCTCATAATTAAACTCTTTAATAGCATGTAGGTTCATAAATGGCAGCATGAACCTAGTAAATTCGTTCTTCCCTTTGTGCATGCACTTAATTCAATCAATATGTTGAATTATTGAGTTAATTCCTTCCTTTGGATGTTCTTGAACCTATCCATGCATGTGTTGGAGCTTATAGGTCAATTCAAAGTGTGAACAGCTACTTCTTGGCCGAATAAGTGCCTTGGAAAGTTAGGAGACAGCCACCATACATGCACTTAAGCCATTCATGCATTCTATCATCCCATGCATTTGATCCATTCATGGATTTGTAGAAACCTTTAATGTCCATACATGCATTTGACACATGCATGAATTTGTAGAAAGCTTGCATCTAGCCGTACATGCACCAGCATTTAATACTTCTTCATTCATGAGTGTGGAATGCCCAAAAGAGATGTTTCTTCATCCATACATTGTACCGTCCAAAGGGATGTACCTACATGAATAAAACAAGTCATTAAGATATCTCATGAACACTCATAAATTCGGCATGATGTGAACACGTTAATGTCATGCATTAAGTCAGCTATGTAAACATAATCAATTTATGTAATGACTATGACATATTAATAACAAATATTAATATAAGACAAGTTTAATGCTTAAATAAATATGTGCAAATTTTTATTTAATGCATTAAAGACAAAAACTGAGTTTAAACTAAAATGAGCTAAGCTTTAGCTCGTAAGCTAAAGTGAGAGTGAGGCTAAACTCCTAAGTGAAGTTGAGCTAAGGTTTAGCTCGTGAGTTGAAAGTGAGCTAGGAGTGAGCTCAGTTTAGCTCAGACAAGATGGATTGAGCTCGAATAAGCTGGAGTTGAGCTGGATGGAGCTCGTAGAGCTGGAAACGAGCTGGGATCAACTTGCCAACATGTCATTGCTCGGCTTGACAGATTTGCTCGATAAAGTTCGCGGAGCGTGCTTATATCACAACCAATCCATCCCTAGAATCAAGTCGAATTCTTCAAACGGTACCTCCATCAAATCTCTACAGAAAACCCTACCTTGAATCTCTAAAGGCACCTCCCTGAAGAGTTTCTCTATCTTAACCGAATGACCTAAAGGACTTATCACAGTTACCCCACATACAGTCTCCTCAAAGTGCACACCCAATACCCCAGAAATGTTATATGCCACATATGAATGAGTTGATCCCACATCAATCAGAGCGGTATAAGGTACACCATAGATCAAGAACGTACCAATTATGACATCAGGTGCGTCACCCTCCTCGCAGCGACGAGTAGCATACACCAAAGCTGGCTGACGAGCATCAGCGTTACTAATACCCCTGCCAGGTGCGCCATGTCCACGACCATTACCACCGCGACCTTGTCCACAACCTCTTGGCAGCGGCGGTCCATCCCTCACTGGTTGAGCCGGTCGCACAGCCCCTTGTTCAGCCACTGGAGCCTAAGCGGCCCTCCTAGGACAATCCTTTATCCTATGCTCCTTTGACCCACAACGAAGACAAGCCCCAGAACGCTTCCAGCACTCCCCTTGATGCATTCTACCACAATCTCCACAAGCTTGCGGTCTAACTGTGTTCACCAGAACTGTTCGAACCAGTTCCTCCATCCTAGCTCTCTTAACATTTCGATTTACAAAGACCATGTGCCCAGAAGATCCTCCTGAACCGATTTCGATCCCTGTCGCGGTTCTTCCGTTCAGCTTGTTTCACCTCTTCGGCTATCTTAGCCTTCTCTACCAGTGCAGGAAAATCTCGCTCTCTCTGCGGAGCTATAAGTACCCTTAGCTCATCCCTGAGGCCATCCTCAAACCAAACGCTGTGCTCATATTCAGTGGAAACGATGCCCCTAGCATACCGGCTTAGTCGTAGAAACTCTGCCTCATATTCAGCAACGGTCTTACTTCCCTGGGTCAGATTTAGGAACTCCTTTTTGTGTGCATCCACATAGCTAGCTCCAACATATTTTGCCTTAAAAGTCTACTTGAACAGCTCCCATGTTACCCTCTCAGCTAGGGTACCCTCTCTCACAGTAATCCACCACTGATACGCTTCGTCCCGTGGCAATGACACCATCCCTTTCAGCTTTTGTTCTACTGAGCACTCCAAGTCATCCATAATCCGCTCTGTGGCTTCCAACCACTACTCAGCCACATTTGGGGCTACTCCAGATACGCCCCTAAAAACCTCAGCTCCGTTAGCCCGAAGTCGTTCAGAAATGGACCCCCTATTAATGGGTCCGACATTAGCTCCGGCCACCCTTTCCAAAACCCTCAACATGGCCTGAGACAAAGCGTCGTCCCCTGCGGCCCGATCATACGGCCCATTTTCATTAACCGGTGGTGGACGAGCCTTGCCAGCTGGTATGTGTTCAGAGGATACAGATCCAGCTTGAGTACTACCTCGACCTCGACCACGGCCTCTTCTCCGAGTAGCCCTTGCACTCATATCAATTTATCTGATTACGAATTTTATGACATTAGATTACTGGTTCCACTGTTTATTACAAAATGTCTTATGAATAGATAGAGTTTCAGAGTTATTTTCGCGCAATCGCAATCTAGCTACCGTCTCAGTTTTGTAGCCTTAATACTACATTATGTATAGAGCTCAGTACTATCTACAGTACTATTTTTAGTTCAGTTCCATATAAATATTTAAAGCAGAAAAATAACACTTACAGACTTGGTGTCGGGGATTCAGTGTGCCACCTCTTTGTCAGCCCATTTCAAAAAACCATGTTTTTGTTCACCGAAAAATAAAAATTTGATTTGGAGAAAACGCTTTTATTTTGAAATTATTGATTTTAACCCCGTTTAAAACTTGAACATAAAAAAACTTACCATCTCCCAAAATACCCTTCTTAGGCCTAAGTTTTTTTGAAAAGATTTTTGGACCCGATCCACAGCCGAGTTGTTGCAACCTGGCTTTGATACCACTAAATGTAACACCCTAAACCCGGCCCAGACGTTACGGCCGAATTCAGCATGCCACATGGAAATGTTGCTATTCGTTTTATCAAAAATCTCTTTGTTAAGGTTTAAAGAATGTTAGTGTTATAAGTTTAAGTGAATGGAGGCTGTGCACCAGGTAGGAAGCCAGGAAAGAGGAGGTGATTCTATTGGACTGCTTAAGTACCAAGCTCTTCCCGGATCCAATCCTAGACATGCACACATCCATTGCCACACTTAAAGCATATTACATATTCACGTTCATCAACTTTAGCTTATGCCTATTTAAAATATTTATTTCTCGTTATAAAACATTCACATTGCGAAAGCTTTGTTCGGTTATCGTGTTGCTTTAAAAGTAGGTATCTTTTATAAGACGTGCCCTAGTGCTAACCAGTTTAATAATCTGAAATAAAAATAATTAAAAGAGCGGCCTTATTACAACTTTAAGAGAACAAAATGAAAATAATCAAAAGTAAAAGCAATGTGAACTTATTTAAAAACCAGGATTTATTCTTCATGGCCACTCTGAATCACACCCAGCTCCAAGTCCACCAATTAGGGCTCACCTGCAAGGATGGAAAGGAAAGTGGAGAGTTTGGGGAAATTCAGTGTATACAGAAACCCATCCAAAGCCCAAGTCAGCTCGAGCCCATTGGGCCTAAGCCCTATTCAGATAACAGTACACAGTGGACCGAAGCCCTTTTCAGAATACAGTAACATGGCCTTAGCCCCTTTTAACATAACTGTGTGGCCCATAGGCCCAATTCAGTAGCATGGTAACAATAATAACAATGAATGCAAACCCATCTGGGGAGACTACTCAACCCACCATTACACCGCACTCTGCATCACCCCCTACACTCCATGTGGGGAATATCTCAACCCACCCAGCCCTACACTCCACAGTTGCAGCAATGCTGCTCGAATATCAGTAAGTTGAGGCAAAGCCTCTAGTACGTGGATAGACCACTTTCAGCACTTCCTCCATCAATATCCCAATCCCATGCAACAGATATTAATAAAACATATCATGCAAAATACAGAATTAATCGATCATGCATTTAAGTCATTTTAAACCCTAGGGGTATTTCAGTAATTTTGTTCCTAGGGTAAATCTGTAACCTTACGCATCTACATAAGTTACTTCAGTAATTTTTAACAGTTTTATACAATTTGATTCCACCGTCTAACCAACAGGCTGATTCGCCCATCTCTTACCTATATAGGTTCGTAAGCCCATTGGGCCCAGTTTTGGCCCATCGAGGCCCTTTTTCTGAAGTACGTTAAAATGTCACACGAAACCAACTTACCGCCTTGCGGTGCCAGATCTAACAATAGCTCTATGTCTTGAGAGCATTCACATACTCACAAGCCCATGAAATGCCAGAATTTCAGCATTTCGGCTTTTGCCGATTTGAACTGAGAAAGGGTGTTCGGTACACACCTGTTACGCGACGACTGCTACCGAGATCCCTTTCGATGTCCTACAATTGATTAGCACAGTTCTCATTTACAAACCTCAATCACTAAACCCAAAACTTACTTATCCAAAATCGAACCATGTCCCTAAAAAGCCTTTAAAACCTTACCTTCCTGCCAAAACCGATAGCTAGCTCCGAATCTGATTGCTCCAATGAACCACGCCTTCAAACCAACGCTTAAGTAGACACTAATCATTGACAGAAAACATCAGTTAAAGACCTTAGAGAGCCATAGGCCCAAATCGACAGCCTCTCTATAATCTAGGGACTTCGGCTTTTCCTCACTTTGTAAAATAGGACCAGATCTGAGATGATAAGCACTTACCCCTTACACCTTTTTGATTTCCATGTAATCCGGTGCAGATCCATCTTTAAAACAATGGCAAAACTCGAATCCAGGAGTTGAAGAAGTTTCGGCTATAAGCCCCTAAAGTTATGGTACTTCCAGCTTTTGGGTGATGAAGAAGATAACGATGTGAGGCTATGACCTTGAAGTAGAATTACCGACAGGTATCTAGGGTTTAGAAAGAATGATTGTTGATTAATGGGAACACAATGTTAAAGGGCTTGGCTTAGAAGAAATCGGCACCAGTAATGTGATCACAGGATTTCGGCTTTTGTGATTTCAGAAAAAGTGCTGATGAATAGCAAGATTGATGGACGGCTTTGGAGAAGAGAATAGAGAAAGAAGAATAGGGAAGGTGAAAGTTTCGGCTAGAGAGGAAAAAGAGAGAAAAAGAAAAACCTTATGGTGTCTGAGTAGAAGAAAACGGCACCACACAAAACCCTAGGTGCCGAAATATTAACCTAAAACCCTCTGCCAAAATTTCCCCTCTTTAATTCCCTTAATTCGACCAACTCTTAGTCTCTCTCCCAATCCCTTAAATCTCTCCCCTTATCACTCCTTAATCCAAGCGTTTGGACTGATTCAAACTTTCCTTTAGCAGAATCCACTTGGACTCCAACACTTACCCTTCCTGCACTAAAAAAATAATTGCATCTATTTGCCAACACAGGGAATCGATCCCATGCCTTCCCCAATGCTCCACACGCCACCTTTTTAGGAGCTTAGTGGCATCACCCTTGCCACTTTACTAGATCTCTTTTTGTGATGCAATTTACCCATCACTCTATATAAGGGCACCTAGCCAGAACCCCTAACTTTAAGTCCAAAATTCAAAAATTCAACCGGGCTTTGGCCAACACATGGGCCTTCTATAAGCCCATTTACCTACTCAAGATGTTAATTTCTCATCCAAATACAAAATTTAAAAAACTTTACCAGAATATTGAAAACCACGAATAAATCTGAAAATCAGGATGTTACACAAATAAGTGATTTTGATGAGTTTTCTTGTTGATTTTTACTGTAACACCCTTAGCCTGTATCCGTTGCTGGATTAAGGTTATGAGGCATTATCGATCAAAACACAATTCCAATTATGTTTTTAATCTTCCAATCAAGTTAAAACCCTTTTTTTTAAAAATTAATAACATAGTCAACTTTCAAACTTACATTTCAAAACATATATTATTAGGTCATTAATGAAGTTATGCATAACCATCAAATATCACAAGCTTACTTATATAATATAACAAGTCATAATATACATATATAAAATTCCTTAAGCATGCAACTTAAATCAAAATCAATTTTAAACTTGCATGCTTTGAACTTATATATGAAATGATACATCCAATCGGCACCAACCATACATTATATAATAAGTAAAAAGAACTTAAGTCATAGTCTAACAAAAAAACCAAAATTAAACATAGATTTTAAGCCGTTTTTCACGGCCTTTATGTACAATGTGATCAATTCACAAAATCTCCCAAAATATTATCCTATACATGCCATATTGTTAACTTAGGATTAACTAAGAAGAGGTACCAAAACGTTGTAGGCTGGTGTGATGACTTCGACGACGATCCCGAGCACACAAAACGGATTAAAGAGATATAAATGGGAGACAAGTAAACACACCAAATGAGTATTCAACTCAGTAAGTCATAAGCAATATAATACGGACTGTAAACATAGGATTATGAGAAAAATAATG
Source organism: Gossypium anomalum (assembly GCA_025698475.1). Lineage (NCBI taxonomy): Eukaryota > Viridiplantae > Streptophyta > Magnoliopsida > Malvales > Malvaceae > Gossypium > Gossypium anomalum. The sequence goes on along the minus strand of CM046968.1, from coordinate 44,522,330 downwards.
TAAGATCAACTACTACTGCCATACCGAACTATGCCATAGCTACTTAGATTATCGATCCAACCACAAGCCAAATCCTACTATCCAATCGCAAATCAAAGCAACCAAATGATTTAAATCCAATCTCAAGATATGAAACTATGATGAACTAGACGAATCCATGCATTTCATGTCTCAAATTCAATATTTTCGTTAATAGTTCTATCACTCCATTCATTTCCTGCACATATTATATTATCAACCGAATTCGCACACAAAGTGCTAATTAAATTCGCACACTTAGTGCCATACTAAACCGCACACTTAGTGCCTAGAATTTCCCTCATGTATCGCCATCCAAATCAGCACACATAGTGCCATTCAATTTCGCACACTTAGTGCCAAAGTTGACTCATTATAATATGGCTATTTACTTAATTCAAATAGCATACATGGTCACATTAATAAATATGAATATCACTCCAAAAGAATACCTAACAAAAGAACTTCTTTCATGATTCACTAGTATTATTTATGTACAAAACTAATCAACTTAGAATTGCTTAAGGACTTACCTTATGTCGGATGAAATGATTCCTGAATGACTATTCAATATTCTTTGCTTTGCCTTTACTTGATTCTCCTCCCTTGGATTCTTGAGCTTGATTAATCCTTAGTTGACCGAATGCTTCAAACAATTTTTCTTTCTTTCTTTCTTTAGGTTTCGGTTTTTAGCAAGGAGAAGATGAACACTCTCCCACCTTCCTTTCTTATTTTATTCATCTTTTTCTTATAAATTTATTATATCATTTGCCAATTAAAATTGTATTTAATTTAACTTAGTGGAACAACATCATTTCATGGCCGACCACTATATGCATTAAGGGTAAATTGACATGCAAACCCAAGCTTTCTCACCTCATTATTTTTAGATCCTTACAAATTACCTACCATCTTTTCTAAATTTTTCAACTAAATCCTTTCAAGAAGAATTTACATTCCTAAGACTAAATTAAAACTTTTAATTTTTCATACATACACTATCACACATAAATATATGCAATTTAAAATTAAATAAATTTTTGTGACTCGATTTTGTGGTCCCGAAACCACATTTCGACTAGGGTCTAATTAGGGTTGTCACAACTCTCCTGCACATAAGGAATTTTCTTCCCCGAAAATCTTACCAGCGAATAAGTTAGGATATCGATCTTTCATAGTATCTTCGTGTTCCCAAGTGGCTTCTTCGACCCCGTGTTTAACCCACAGTACTTTTACTAATGAGATTTTCTTATTTCGCAATTCTTTTACTTCACGTGCCAAAATACGAACCGGTTCTTCTTCGTAACTCAAATCAGGTTGAATTTCAACCTCTGATGGATTAACTATGTGCGATGGATCGGATCTATAACGTCGAAGCATCGAGACATGAAAAACGTTGTGAATCTTCTCAAGTTCAGGGCAAAATCAATCATGCGCGATCGCCCAATTCATTCGGATATCTCGTACGGCCCGATGAACCTCGGACTCAATTTGCCTTTACAGCCAAATCTGAGTACTTTTTTCCAAGGTGAAACTTTAAGAAACACCTTGTCTCTGACCTGATATTCAATGTCTTTTCGCTTCAAATCCGCTTACGACTTCTGACGATTTGAAGCTGCTTTCAGACTTTCACTGATTACTTTTACTTTTTGCTCAACATCTTTAATCAAATCAACCCCGAAGATTTTACTCTCACTAAGCTCGGTCTAAAATAACGATGTACGGCATTTACAACCATACAAAGCCTCGTAAGGTACCATCTTAATGCTTGATTGAAAACTATTGTTGTAAGTGAATTCAACCAAAGGCAAATACCTTTCCCATGAACCACGAAACTCTAGGATACAACATCTCAACATGTCCTCGAGTATTTGAATTATCTGCTCGAATTGACCATCAGTCTAGGGATGAAAAGCGGTGCTAAAATGCAACTTGATACCCAAAGCTTCTTGCAATTTCTTCCAAAATCGTGATGTGAATCTCGGGTCTCTATCAGGCACAATTGAAATAGGCACTCCATGTAATCGGACAATTTGAGAGACATATAATTCTGCCAATTTATCGAGCGAGCAATTCTTACGGACAGGAATAAAATGAGCAGTCTTAGTCAATCTATCAATAATAACCCAGATCGAGTCGTTCTTATTATGCGTCAACGGCAACCCAGATACGAAATCCATCGTGACTCGATCCCACTTCCATTCGGGTATCCTGATCGGTTGAAGTAATCCCGAAGGCACTTGATGTTCTGCTTTCACTTGTTGACATATCAAACACTTCGAAACAAAGTTAGAAATTTCTCGTTTCATACCAGGCCACCAAAATTGACGTTTTAGATCATTGTACATTTTCGTACTACCCAGGTGAACTGACATTCGACTACTATGAGCTTCGCTCAAAATTATCAAAATAAGTTTTGGATTTCTTGGAACACATAATCGATTCTTAAACGTCAAGCAATCATTATCGTCAATTTGAAACTCTGATTCCACATTTGAAACACATTCAACCCGTTTAGCAACCAATTCATCGTCGACTTTCTGGGATTCAAGTATTTGATGAATTAATAATGGTTTGGCCTTTAATTCTGCTATTAACACATTATCAGATGAAATGGACAAGTGAACATTCATTGCTCTCAAAACAAACAGCGATTTACGACTTAAAGCATCGGCAACCACGTTAGCCTTTCCCGGGTGATAATCAATGACGAGCTCATAATCTTTCAACAATTCAAGCCAACGTCTTTGTCGCAGATTCAAATCTCTTTGAGTCATCAAATATTTGAGGCTTTTTTGGTCCAAATAAACATGACACCTCTCTCCAAACAAGTAGTGTCTCCATATTTTTAAAGCGAAAACAATGGCCGCCAATTCAAGATCATGGGTCGGATAGTTTTTCTCATGCGGCTTTAATTGCCTCGATGCTTAAGCCACAACTCGACCTTCTTGCATCAATACACAACCCAGCCCAAGTAAGGATGCATCACTATAAATAACAAATTCTTTACCGGATTCTGGCTGCACTAGCACTGGAGCTTCAGTTAAACAGGTTTTCAATCGGTCGAAACTTTTCTGATATTTTTCTGACCATTCAAACTTAACATCTTTTTGAAGTAATTTCGTCATCGGTGAGGCTATCATCGAGAAACACTTTACAAACAGTCTGTAGTAACCGGCAAGTCCCAAAAAGCTCCTAACTTTAGTAACATTCCTCGAAGGCTTCCAATCCATTATGGCCAAAATTTTGCTCGGATCAACTCGAATACCCAATGCGGATACCACATGTCCCAAAAAGCTAACTTCACTCAACCAGAACTCACATTTACTGAACTTCGCGTATAACTGCTTGTCTCGTAAAATCTGTAATACCAATTTCAGGTGCTCGGCATGTTCAGATTCATCGCGCGAATAGATTAATATGTCATCTATAAACACCACTACAAACCGATCTAAATACTATCTAAATATTCGATTCATCAAGTCCATAAATACCGCAGGGGCATTAGTGAGCCCAAACGGCATCACTAAGAACTCGTAGTGACCATATCTCGTTCTGAAAGCAGTTTTAGGTATATCTGAGTCTCGAACTCGCAACTGATAATAACCCGATCTCAAATCTATCTTTGAGAACACTAGGCTCCCTTCAGTTGATCAAACAAGTCATCAATACGCGGTAACGGATATTTATTCTTTATTGTCACTTTATTCAATTGACGATAATCGATGCACATCCTCATGGTTCCATCTTTCTTTTTCACGAATAATACTGGTGCACCCCAAGGTGAGAAACTCGGTCGAGCAAAACCTCTATCCGTCAACTCTTGCAACTGAGTTTTCAATTCCTTCAATTCTGTTGGTGCCATACGATACGGAGCTATCGAAATTGGTATGGTACCAGGTGCAAGTTCGATGCCGAATTCTACTTCTCGAACGAGTGGTAATCCCGGTAACTCCTCAGGAAAAACATCTGAATACTCACAAACCACTGGTACCGATTCAAGTTTCTTTTCTGACTCTTTGCGATCAAGTACGTACTCAAGATATGCTTCACTCTCCTTTCTCATATATTTCTGAGAGATCAACGAGGATATTATTGTTGGCACTCTGTTCAAGTCAGTAGACTCAACTCGAACAATCTTATTATTTGCACACCTCAAATCAATGGTCTTTCTTTTGCAATTTACAAGTACATCATGTATAGTCAACCAATCCATATCGAGAATAACATCAAATTCATCAAACGGTAAAAGTATCAAATCGGCCGAAAAATAGGAATCTCGAATTATCAGGGGGCATTTCTTACACACTTTGTCAACGAGTACATATCGACCCAAGGGATTCGACACTCAAATTACGAACTCAGTAGACTCAACAGGTAGAGTCTTACTGGATGCTAAAGTCTCACATACATATGAATGAGTAGAACTAGGGTCAATCAATGCAATCACATTAGTATCAAAGAGAGTGAAAGTACCAGTGATGACATCAGGGGAAGATGCCTCCTCTCGTGCACAGATGGCATAAGCTCTGGCAGGAGCTCGAGTCTCAGATCGAACAACCGTATCAGAAATCCCTCTCTGACTACCACCCCTACCTTCTGTATTTCTCGGTGATCTACCTTTAGTCATTGCGTCACTCGATCTCGTACCTTGCACCTTATTCTTTTCATCAGGTTCCGTACAATCTCGAATAAAATGATCTCGCGATCCACATCTATAACAAGCTCTGTTAATAGACTTACCCTAACATTCACCTACATGTCGTCTTCCACATTGTAGACATTCAGGTTTTTCTTGTTGATTGTTACCAACACTAGCAACCGAAGTAGCTCGAGAATCCGTTGACGGTCGCTCCCTGATAGAAATTCCTGCAGTCGTCTTCGATTTATTAGTATCGTCTCTGAATTTCTTTCCAGCCGAGAAAGAAGCTTTACCCGCCGATCTTTTACGAAAGTCTCTGCCTTCAGATTCAGATTTCTTTTTCTCCTTTCCAAGCTCTTCAGCCTTGCAAGGCCGTTCAACTAGTGTTACAAATTCTTTTATTTCTAGAATACCCACCAGTAACTTTAAATCTTCATTCAATCCTTCTTCGAATCTTTTACACATGGCGACTTCATCAGCTACACACTCCCGAGCATATCGAATTAGTCTCACAAACTCACGTTCGTATTCAGATACTGTCAAACGACCTTATTTAAGCTCTAAAAATTTTTTACGCTTTTGATCCATGAATCGTTGGCTAATAAACTTTTTACGAAACTCTGCCTGAAAGAAATCCCAAGTAACTCATTCCTTCAGGATAATAGAAGTCAGGGTTCTCCACCAATAGTAGGCCGAGTCCCGTAACAAGGATATGGTACACTTTAGACACTCATCAGGTGTACAAGATAGCTCTTCAAAAACACGGATAGCGTTATCAAGCCAAAACTCGGCCCTTTCAAAGATCATCATCGATCGTGTGGCTGGAATTCCTCGGTCCCACGCTTCCTAATCAAATCCACAAGAGGTTTACTCGGCCTCAAAGGATCAGTATTTGCTGGTATTATAGGCACCTGAGGTGGATTATTTAAATTCAAAAATGGTTGAGCAATTCAAGTTAGTTCGGGCGATTGTGCGACCCACTCATTCATCATGGTAAAGAAGGCTTGTTTTGCCCCATCATCTTGATTATTCGCAGATGATTGAGGTTCAACAGGTGGTGTCCCTTGTGCAGGAGCAGCCGCTACACTCTCAACATCATCCGCTAAGGCCCTCTCTAAATTGGGTTCCATTTACTAATCAAAACAATAATTTCAACCGTCAGAAGTCATCACACTATCATATACTAACATTATGGCATGTATAGCTAAACTCATACTCGCTACGATAGTGAAAGAACTGACTAAACTGTGGCTCTGATACCAATAAAATGTAACACCCTTAGCCTGTATCCGTCGCCGGATTAAGGTTATGAGGCATTATCGATCAAAACACAATTCCAATTATGTTTTTAATCTTCCAATCAAGTTAAAACCCTTTTTTTTAAAAATTAATAACATAGTCAACTTTCAAACTTACATTTCAAAACATATATTATTAGGTCATTAATGAAGTTATGCATAACCATCAAATATCACAAGCTTACTTATATAATATAACAAGTCATAATATACATATATAAAATTCCTTAGGCATGCAACTTAAATCAAAATCAATTTTAAACTTGCATGCTTTGAACTTATATATGAAATGATACATCCAATCGGCACCAACCATACATTATATAATAAGTAAAAAGAACTTAAGTCATAGTCTAACAAAAAAAACCAAAATTAAGCATAGATTTTTAAGCCGTTTTCTCACGGCCTTTATGTACAATGTGATCAATTCACAAAATCTCCCAAAATATTATCCTATACATGCCATAATGTTAACTTAGGATTAACTAAGAAGAGGTACCAAAACGTTGTAGGCTGGTGTGATGACTTCGACGAGGATCCCGAGCACACAAAACAGATTAAAGAGATCTAAATGGGAGACAAGTAAACACACCAAATGAGTATTTAACTCAGTAAGTCATAAGCAATATAATACGGACTGTAAACATAGGATTATGAGAAAAATAATGTAAGATCAACTACTACTGCCATACCGAACTATGCCATAGCTACTTAGATTATCGATCCAACCACAAGCCAAATCCTACTATCCAATCGCAAATCAAAGCAACCAAATGATTTAAATCCAATCTCAAGATATGAAACTATGATGAACTAGACGAATCCATGCATATACGTTTCATGTCTCAAATTCAATATTTCCGTTAATAGTTCTATCACTCCATTCATTTCCTGCACATATTATATTATCAACCGAATTCGCACACAAAGTGCTAATTAAATTCGCACACTTAGTGCCATACTAAACCGTACACTTAGTGCCTAGAATTTCCCTCATGTATCGCCATCCAAATCAGCACACATAGTGCCATTCAATTTCGCACACTTAGTGCCAAAGTTGACTCATTATAATATGGCTATTTACTTAATTCAAATAGCATACATGGTCACATTAATAAATATGAATATCACTCCAAAAGAATACCTAACAAAAGAACTTCTTTCATGATTCACTAGTATTATTTATGTACAAAACTAATCAACTTACAATTGCTTAAGGACTTACCTTATGTCGGATGAAATGATTCCCGAATGACTATTCAATATTCTTTGCTTTGCCTTTACTTGATTCTCCTCCCTTGGATTCTTGAGCTTGATTAATCCTTAGTTGACCGAATGCTTCAAACAATTTTTCTTTCTTTCTTTCTTTAGGTTTCGGTTTTTAGCAAGGAGAAGATGAACACTCTCCCACCTTCCTTTCTTATTTTATTCATCTTTTTCTTATAAATTTATTATATCATTTGCCAATTAAAATTGTATTTAATTTAACTTAGTGGAACAACATCATTTCATGGCCAACCACTATATGCATTAAGGGTAAATTGACATGCAAACCCAAGCTTTCTTACCTCATTATTTTTAGATCCTTACAAATTACCTACCATCTTTTCTAAATTTTTCAACTAAATCCTTTCAAGAAGAGTTTACATTCCTAAGACTAAATTAAAACTTTTAATTTTTCATACATACACTATCACACATAAATATATGCAATTTAAAATTAAATAAATTTTTGTGACTCGGTTTTGTGGTCCCGAAACCACATTTCGACTAGGGTCTAATTAGGTTGTCACAAATATTTTTGAATTCTTGGAACACAATCGACTTCCGAACCTCAAACAATCATTGTCGCAATTTGATAGTTTGAAACACATTTAGCTCGTTTAGCAACCATTCATCGTCGACTTTTTCCTTCATGTATTTGATAAAACAATAATAGTTTAGCTTTTAATGCATTTAACACATTATCGGATGAAACGCATAGTGTACATTCATCGCCGCAAAAAAAATAGTGACTTGTGACTTAAGCGTATAAACATGTAAACGTTAGCCTTTCCGGTGATAGTCAATGACAAGCTCGTATTCAACAATTCAAGCCAACATCTTTGTCACAAATTCAAATACTTTAAGTCATCAAATATTTGAGGCTATTTGGGAAATCCGAATATACATGACACCTCTCTCCAAACAAGTAGTGTCGCCATATTTTCGTGAGCAATACGATGAGCTAATTCGAGATCATGGGTCTGATAGTTTTTCTCATGTGGCTTCAATTGCCTCGACGCCAGCTACAACTCGACCCTCTTGCATCAATACACAACCTGTCTCCCATGTAAGGAGGCATCACATTATGAAATGACAGTTGTAACTCTTTACCCGACGCTACACTAACACTAGAGCTTCACCAAATAAGTTTTTAGTTGGTCGAAACTTTTCTCGCACTTGACCATTCAAGAGAGAGTAACATCTTTCAAGCAATGCGTGGCTATCATCGAGAAACCCTTTACAACTCTCTTGTAGGTAATCGATGGTCCCAAAGCTATTTGAACTTCAACTAGGAGGCTTCCAATCAAGTATGGCTGATATTTTACTCGGATCCGGTCGTAGCATCTTAGACTCTCTGACGCCACTAGCATTTCTCGTATTCCTAGATGGTCTACCTCGAGCTGTAGCAGCACCGGCTTCCACTTTTTCACATTTTGCTCGACAACTTCGCGGCATCGATAAAGTGGTCGGAGTGATCCACAACAGAGTGATCATGAAATCTACGCTCCCCGAATGCCATTTTCCACAACACCTTGACACTTGGTCCTATCCCGACGATCATTTCCAACACCGCAATCGATGGCTCACGTACTAATTGGAGGTCGACATGGTCTCGTCTGGAAATCAAGTGTTCTTAGATTGGCCCGAACATCTAAAAATTATTCGGTGATTGCTGAAAAGGTTTTCCAAAGATCTTTTACGAAACTCCTCGCTGTGATTCCTTTTTCTTTACTAAGCTCAGCTCGCCAACAAGTACTACGAACTCTAATTTCAAGAATACCAACGAAAATTTTAATATTTTCATTTAACCTGTCTAGTTTACACATAATAGCCTCGACGATACGACGATTCCGAGCATATCCGCTAAGTCCGACGGTGCAGAATAAGGGCCCGCGAAATAGGTTAGTAACCACAAATATAAGTCGATAGGAGAAATAATTATTTTGATTATTTTGAGGTCTATGACACGATTTCATGATTGTGCCGAAACTCCTGTAGTTTGAAGAAATTTTATGCATAAAGTGCTTAAATTGAAATTAGAACGCTTCTTCGAATAATGGATGCAAAAACGCACATTCTAGAGAGTTTTAGTATGAAATTGGGCTTTGGAATATTAATGAGAGGCGCTTAAATAATTTGACCAATTTCTAAGAGTCTATGTGACAAAAATTGGACATGGATGTTTTGGAAAGTGTAGTAGTATGGGCATTTTAGTCATTTGGTAATTAAAAGAAATAAAAGGAAAATAAAGCCAAAATTGACTCATCTTTTCATGGAGCCTATTAGCATGGGGAAGCCATGGCTGGTTCAAGCTTTCCAAGCTCAATAGAAGTCCATTCTAACCCTGAAGTTGACGAGTTGTCCTGAACTTGATTAAGCTTATGCTAGCAATAATTCAACCTAGGGTTCGATTCGGAAAAATACCCATGGTGAAATTTGTGTATTTTAGTGTTTTATGATATTATGAGGTTTTAAATATGTTAAACAACTCAGTCTGTAGGAAAACGAGTAAAGGGCTTAATCTGTAAAAATACCTAATAAGTCAATAAGTATATATTAGAGTGAGAATTGACTGCCATAGAAGGGAAAATGATCAGCATGTCATAAAACATAAGAAAATAGGATGAAGTTTAATTTCAACCTTGGCAAAAGTGCAAATATGCAAAAGTTTAGGGTCAAAATGAAAATTTGTAAAATATGATTTTGTGGATGAATAATGTGACTAATTATTAGGCTAAATGTGATATTATAGATGAAGGAAATCGAGATTTGGGGTTAAATCGAAAATACAAGGTTATGGACTAAAATAGTAAATTGTCGCGGATCGAGGTAAGTTGGTATAATAATAATATCGCAATTGTTGCTTTAAATTTGAAAGTTAAATTTAGTGAATTAATTGCAAGGTGCTAAGTAATTGATTTAAAAATTCTATGGTGATTTGAATTATCATACAGATGTGATTTCTATGTTATGGATATTATGAGCAATTGTACAATGTGTAATTTAATGTTATTGCCTTGATATTAAATGAGATGTAAGTAATATATCAATTTTACTTGTATTATGATATTTTATAATGATATTGGAAATATGTTTGTTGATAATTACTTGATTGGTGAGTTGAAGAAGAGACTTAACCTTTGTAATTTTGATTGGATGATTACGATCTCGGTATGTAGCTAGGTCACATGTATCGGTTGAGTGCACATATGTGTACAAGAACAGACATTATGATGAGCTGGTCGCATGAATGATACTCATGGTACGACGCATGTGACAAGAGAGCACGATATATGTAGCCAGGTCGCATGCGGTCCAAGTGAAGGACACTATGTAGACAAGAGAGCTACGAGATAAATCGCTAAGTCACATGGGTATGATACTAAGTGCACATGTGTACAAGAGAGCCAACTTTATGACTATGTGAGGGCTACCAAGGCATCATGATTTTATGGTGACCTTGTAATCATGGCCCTATAATGTGATATGAAATGTGAAAATGATTTGTGATATGTAGTTATGGTTAATACAAAGAAAGTGTGAGAGTGAATTAGCAATAAAATTGTTTTGACAGCAGCAGTACGGTGACTGTTGAAAATTCTAAAAATTGTGGAAGTTGAATAAAATGCAAATGGTAGATGAAAATAAAGCTTAATTGAGTCTATTTTCACATGAAATAAACAGGAGAAGTAAAATTATTCAGATATTGTGTGATATTCAAATTCTTGAAACAGGTCTGAATGAATTCGAGGTCCCCTGTTCTGACTTTAGAAATTCACCATAAATTGTAAAAAATATTATTAAGAGTCATATTTTACGATGAATGGATTCCTGTTAGAAGTATGTCGTTGGAATTCTGTGACAGGAGAAATTTAAAGTGCACAGAGGACCTTGTACTCACAAACGGGGAGACTTTAACTAATAAACTATACTAATTGAATAAACTAAAAATTCAAATCATAATGGGAGAAAGATAAGAGTTTCAAGGAAAATTAACGGAAATAAATTTGGAGTTTTGTAGCTTCAGATATGAATGATTTAGTAATCAGAACTCGATAACACACTTAACTCGAATATGTGTAATTGTACAATTATAATGGCGTTTTATCTTGAAAAGCATGGTAGTAATTGCTTATTATTTTCAAAATATGAACTTACTAGCGTAAAGCTTACATCCTCTACATTTCTTTAGTATTGACAGTTGGCTCGGAAATGTTAGAGATCGTCGGAGGCAAAATCACACTATCAAACTATCATTTTTGGGAGAATTTTTCAAATATGCTGGAATATCAAGTGAGCGCATAGGAAGTTGCTATTTGTATATGTATTTTTATTATGATTTTGGACCATCGTATCGTGCTATTGAGTTATCATATATGATTATGAGATGTGGTCCTTATCCATTATGGTTTATAAGTTTAATTAATCGTGCTATGCTGTCATTAATGTAATGATATAGTTAACTTTGTTTGTGTATGCATATGTTCAAAAGTTTTGAATTAAATGAAATTTTATGGCCCGATTGTCTATGTGTATTGTTAAGTCTGTAATGCCTCGCAACAAATCTTCGGCCTTAGATATGAGTAATATATTTAGCATGTATGGTGTCTGCACTAACCTATCATGGTAAAATGTAACTATACATCCCGCTTAGTCCGTATGTGATAGTGTGATGTCTCCCGACGCGCATGAACACCGCCTTGTTTAGATAGAGGTACTTCAACCGAGCCACCACCATGTTCAATGTGATGCAGTGTTTGAATAAAATTACGATTATGATGAGTCTCGATTTAGAAAAGTATGAATAGAATTTATGATATATATATATATATGATAACACAAGATGAAAGGTCATGTTGTAATAAATATCTACATGCTTGATGCTCATATGATGTAAGAGTCATTTGATTGTACCTGATAAAGTGAATGGGATAAATAGAAATTCGTAGGAGGTATGATAAAAGTTCTAGATATTATGATGAATAAAATGTCATTGTTTGATTGAACATTGAATGTTGATGAATGTTGATATTTATGAGATAAATGATTATAATGAAATGAAATGGGGATTATGATGTTAAAAATTGTTCGATTGAATTATGTGATTGTGATCATGTATATAATGATGCACGAAATGAAGGTTGCCATTGTGATGCAAATATCTATGTTTATTCTAACCCTTATATGATGTCATGAGCATGATTTGTTCGACCATATAGCGTAGATCTTGAATGGATAGCAAGCCATATGCATGCATAATTATACTTGACTAGCGTGTCTGAGATAAATGGAACGGCATAAACCAATATGAATGTTAGTTACTAGAAATGAATGACATGATTGAGATATGATTGCTATGATGAAAACTGTTCATATGTATATGATTGAGTCGAGGCCCTACGCCCCTTCCCTTATCAAAGGGTGTGGAATTTCATGAGATTTGTACTAAATAAGTTTCGGTTGAGAAACCAAAGAGCCTTAGTGCTAGAATAATGATAAATATGATTAGAGGAAGAATGAGTTGAGCAGTAAAGTCAAAGCTAGAAAAGTATCGATTGGCATAAGGATTATTGGGTTGCACTCTGCTCCATAGAACAAGAAATTCTATTTTACTATAAATCGAATTACTAAGGTACAAGGTCGAGAAAAGTGCTTCAACTCGTGTATTCGAACTTCTTCTAGTGAAAAGTAATATGAAATTTGTGATGACAGAAATAGTTGGAAATGATAATCCAAATGTGTTATATCCGAGTGTGACACACACTGGATGATTTTAGCTTTTCTTAAGATGATCCGTCTCTGAGATATTTCTATGGTTATTGATCTTTTGTTTTGTTATGGGGATGTTTTCTCGATGTTAGACGTGAAAAGCATGTAGCTTAATAAGTCATTGGTTTATGGCATTTGTATTGCTCATTCCTTCATATCTTATTACTGATGTAAAAGTAGAGAATATATGATGGATTTTGTTTCTTCTATTTGATGCTCCATTTGATATGTATTTATGGGAAGATACATTGTTCTTGTTGCATTTGATTCCAATGAGATTAAATGATGTTTCTCAAAGGAATTATGGTCTTTATATTATGAGTTTGGTTTTGATTTTCTAGCATAGTATCGTATCTTAAAAAATTTCTTTTTATTTCTAATAGGTTTCTCTAAGATTGGATTTCTTTATTTGGTTTTCTTGTTATCTTTATTCGTAATTTGTCAATTATGACTCATGTTTGGAGTGTATTCTTCACTCGTATAATCATGTCAAGTATAACTTGATCTGACGTTTGATTCTATGTGGTAATTTAGACTTGGGATTTTTCTAATTTTCGTGTGAGGTTTGACAAAAGAGGCATAAATAAAAGTGCAGTTTCTGTATGGTGGATTACTTCCAGGAGGCATAAGTCACATAGTTAATGTCTTCAATTGATATATTTTGGTTACTTGCTACCAATTGGACAGATTAACGAAGGAATAGTAATGTTGGTCATTGATGAATTTGTTTTGTAACTAAAAGTCGATTATTTTTTGACTAGTCGGAATAGTGATGTCGGGACCACAAATTCGAGATAGAAATAATTATTTTATGATTATTTTGAGGTCTATGATATGATTGCATGATTGTGTGAAAATTTCGTGAAGAAATTCAATGCATAAAGTGCTTAATTTAAAGTTAGGGACTAAATTGAATAAGTTGCAAAACTTGCATTCTAGAAGTTTTAGTATGAAATTGCATTGAAATATTAATTAGGAGGTCTTAAATAGCAATTTGACCAATTTTAAGTTCATGGACAAAATTAGGACATGGAAGGAATTTTTGAAAGTTTAGTAGTAAGGGCATTTTGGTCATTTAGGGGTAAAATGAATTAAAATACAAAATTAAAAGCCAATTTCGCTCATCTTCTTCATGGAGGCCGAAATTAGCATGGGGGAGGCCATGGCTAGGGTTTTCAAGCTTTCCAAGCTCAATAGTAAGTGATTCCAAGCCCCGTTTTTAATGTTCATTACGTTTTTGGAATCCCGTGAGCTCGATTAAGCTTATTCTAGCAATAATTTAAGCTAGGGTTCATATTTGGAAAAATACCCATAGGTGAAATTTGTGTATTTTGATGTTTTATGATAGAATATGAGGTTTTAAATTATGTTAAACAACTTGTGCTACTCGGTTTTAAGTGAAAACGAGTAAAACGGCATAATCGATAAAAATACTTATTGTTCATAACTATATGTTAGAGTGAGAATTTGATGTTGTTGTAGAAGAGAAAAATGTTCAACATGTCATAAAACATAGGAATAAGGGCTGAAATTAAATTTTCGAGTCTTGGGGCAAAAGTGCAAATATGCAAAAGTTTAGGGGTCAAAATGCAAATTTGTAAAAATATGATTTTTGGACCCGTATGAATAATGTGACTAATTATTAGGCTAAATGTGATATTATAGATGAAGGAAATCGAGATTCGGGCTTAAATCGGGGAAAATACAAGGTTATGGATTAAAATAGTAAATTGCCGTTTAAGAATCGAGGTAAGTTCGTGTGTTAATAATAATGCAATACCATGCATGAATTGTAATTCTCTATTGATATGGCATAAATTGTATGATTTAATATGTTTAAGAGAAGTTGATGGATGGTATGTATGATATAAAAAAATGTAATGCTAGTTGTGTCATGTGAAATTGAATGGAATTATTGTTACAAGAATTGAGTGTTAAATTACTATTAAATCAGGTTGTATGAATTGTTGCAGTTGTACTGATGAGATTTTGATAAGTTTATGCGTAAATAATTTATCGATTTATTTTATTTTATTTTATTATATTTTGTTATCATATGAAATGTGGCTACCTATAGATTGACTATTTCTTTGTAAATTGAAAATTGAAAAAGGACTATGAATAAATTTGTAACATATTGGAAATATGTTTGTTGGTAATTACTTGATTGGTGAAATTGTTAGAAAAGAGAGAGAAATCCCGGTTGAACCTTGGAAAGATTGGATGATCTGAGATGGTATGTAGCTAGGTCACATGTATGGTGCTGAGTGCACATCATGTGTACAAGAGAGCTATGAGATATTATGATGTAGCTAGGTCACATGGGTGATACTATGTGTACACCATGTAGACAAGAGAGCTCTACGGGATATATGTAGCTAGGTCGCATGCGTGGTTCAGTGAAGGACACCATGTAGACAAGAGAGCTACGAGATAAGCGGCTAGGTCACATGGGTGATACTAAGTGTTCACCATGTGTACAAGAGAGCCGAACTTTATGATGGGTGGAGCTATTTGCGGAAACCACCAAGTATCGAGGATTGATCCGAAGTGTTCAACGGAGACTTATTATGTCTTTGCTTTGTGAGTTTTGTGATGAATAAGTGCAGGAATTTGGTTATGTGAATAATGTGTTCATTAAGTGATCGGGTTGTGGTAAGGTTATAAACAATTAAGTTATACATGAGGATGATTTTATGGTGACCTTGTAATCATGGGCCTATAGTTGTGATGTATGAAATGTGGTGAAAATGATTTGTGATATGTATGTTAAAATGAGGTTAATACAAAGAAAGTGTGAAAGAGTGAATTAGCAATAAAATTGTCTTGGACAGCAGCAGTTGTGTGACTTTGAAAATTCACTAAAAATTGTGGAAGTTGAATAAAAACGCAAATGATATATGAAAATAAAGCTTAATGAGTCTATTTTCACATGAAAGAAACATGGGAAGCAAAAGAATTCTATATTGTGTGATATTTGAATTATTGTGAAATAGGGTCTGAATGAATTTGAGATCCCCTATTCTGACTTTAGAAATTCATAATAAATTGTACAAAACTTATTAAGAGTCATACCTTATATGCATGGATTCCTTATTGAGTCTATTTTTAAGGGAAACAAACGGCATGGTCGTTGGAATTCTGTACAGAGAGAAATTTGGTTCGTAGTACACAGAGGTCAGAGTAGTCATACTCTGAAACAGGGGAGAATTTAACTAATAAACTGTACTAATTGGCCAAACCAAAAATTTTGGAAATTTTATGGGAGAAAGATATATGAATCTAGTTTCAAATAAAATTAACGAAACTAAAGTTGGAGTTTTGTAGCTTCAGATATGAATGATTTAGTAACTGTAACTCAATAACATAGCTTAACCTGAATATATGTAATTGTACAATTATAGTGTTTTATCTTGAAAAGCATGGTAGTAATTGCTTATTATTTTCATATGAACTTACTAAGCGTAAAGCTTACCCATCCTCTCCATTTCTTTAGTATTGATAGGTCGGCTCGGGGTTGGAGATCATCGGAGGCAAAATCACACTATCAAACTATCATTTTTGGGAGAATTAATTCAAATATTAGAAATATCAAGTGAGTGGCATGTATAGGAAGTTGGTTTGTAATATGTATTTTTTTTTATTATGATTTTGATAAGACGTATCATCCGCATTGAGTTATTGTATATGATTATGAGATGTGGTCCTTATCCATTATGGTTTATAAGTTTAATTAATCATGCTACGTCATACGTTTTGATGTAATGATATAGTTAGCTTTGTTTGTTATGCATGTGTTCGAAAAGTTTTAAATTAAATGAAATTTTATGGCCCAGTTTTTGTCTATTTGTGTTGTTAAGTCTGGTAATGCCTCGTACTCTGTTCCGGCCTTGGATACGGGTAAGGGGTGTTACATTACAAATCATCCAAACCCCATGCATGTGATTGACATATAAACAATATTTTTAGTGGGCATGCTTAACATGCAAATTAGATTCATAACCAGTACAGTGGACATGCTTAACATGCGAATCATATCTCAATTTCAATATCAGTGGCATGATTTATATATCATGCATATCATGTAATGCCACTATATCACACATCATGAGAATTAGAATGTAAATATATTTTCACCATCAACTTGTATCACATCAACATAACCATACGATCACAAAATAATCAATTTGGAGTACTTACTTGAGAATCACCTTTTTTTGCGGATTTTTGCATCCCTTTTTGAATACATAGTGTATTGACATTAATTCACAATATGGAGATCTTAACAAAGTTTTATACTTTAATAAAATATTTTCATATTAAACAATAAATGTAATCCCTCAAACTGGGCCTAGACGTTACAACCCAATCTAAGCGATTACATGGGCCATAGAGATGGCCAAAACGTGAGTTAAAACCAACTTATTAATATTTTGAAAACACGTACTAATATTTCCTTTAAATATGATATTTTAAAACATAACTTGAGAAGAAATCTTATTTATTATTGTTTGTTAATCATTATGATCAATTTTAAATCGATCAAATGAGTTTGCGAAAAACGAATTTTATTAAGAAAGCATTAAAACAATTTATCCATACTAAAACCCATGCAAAATGTTCAATTGTTTATAGTTTTTAAATCAAATAATCCATGCCATAGTTCAATAAAAACCTCAAAATGTAAATCCCAATATAAAAGTTTAAAATTCCACGAATGTTTCAAAAATACAAAATAGTCCATAACCATAAAAATCATTTATTTTCGAGAGCCTCACCGATGTCTGAATCTAAGTCCAAACCATGAGGATTATTTGAAACACATAAGTAATATGGGTGAACTTTAAATGGCTCAGCGTGAGATCAACACACAAAATATATACTTGCATACATATCAACATACATATAACAATCATTATATAATCATACATCATCAAGATCATGGAATTTAACACTGATATCCATGCATGAACATATCGATACATATTTAAAATTGATGCACATTTTATAAAATTCCTACCCATCTCCGCTACACACCAATATCAAGTTCCCTAGAACTCGTCCATCCAAAACACCATTTGTGGGCATGCCACCACTGGTTGGCAAATAAACTGCCATTGATTTACAGATAAACTACCACTGATTTGTAGATAAATTATCCCTGATTTGCAAATAAACTGTCACTGATAACACTGATGTGGGCAAGCCACCACTAGTATGCAGATTTACTTCCACTGAATTGATTATGTGGACAAGCCACCACTGATTTGCAAATATACTGCCACTACTTCCACCTTTCACAAAATCCCACCCCATGCATGTGATATGGCAATTTTCACTTAGAACACATGTAGATCACTTATACACTTATGCATGTAAACATGCTCTCATAATCACTTAAAATATAGTAATCACTTTTAACACGTTTAACATGCTTTTCACATTAGATCATAGATCTTGATTTATCATACACATATACACATAAGCCATATATCACATATCATTAGCATAAAATCTACACATACATCATAATAAGAAACATAAATATCGATTGTCATGCATTTCATAGAACCACTTGGTTAGAATCACTTACTTAGTATCCATCTCGATAAGTTATACAACTCTTCACGAATATCTAGAGTATTCATATTTTTAATATAATTAAATTATTAATAATAAAATATCGATGTCACATAAATAAATTGTATCGATCCCACACCTTAGATTGTAGATCTGATTTGCCTCAACCCTTATTAACAGTTTCACTCAATCTATGTCCCAAGACGACCTATTACATAAGTAACATGTATTAGTGTGGATATTTGAAAATGTTTTGTTACTTAAGAGATCTATCACATATATTCTCAACATCACTCACCCACGATCTAAGACTCTCAAAAGGAGAATAATTTTCGATGTGAAGTTAGAGGTCTCCCAAACGATTATCGTTTGGCAGTTCAAAGTGATAAGAAGTAGTGTTAGTACCATTGTACATAAACAAATAATAATAAAATATCACTATGACTTATGAAACTATACCATTCGGCCATGTTAAGGAAACACTAGGAAAAGGGTTTGTACGACCCAAAATAATCTTTACTTACACTTGATTAATTCAAATAGATCAATGAATCGAGCAATCTAGAAAGGATAATTATAATGAAAGAAAGAGTTTGATTAAATTAAAAAGAGAAACAACACAAATAGAGGGAAAGGAAAGAAAAGAAAGATTTTTGGTCACCGACGATGGCTATGACGGTCCAACGGTGGAGGAGCTATGTCTGATGGTGGCTAAGTGGTAGTCCAATGGTGGCGGTGTTATGTGGTTCAGCTAAGGAGAGGGGAAGAAAGGAGTAGGTGAAGAAAAAAATAAAATAAAAGTGGAGGAAGATGAGGACTTGTAGTGGCGCACGATGGCGGCCATGGTGGCAATGGAAGGAGGGAGATGAGAAGAGTGGAGGTATGGCAACCACGAGAGGTGGTAATTGGTGGAAGAAGTTTGGGTCACGATGGAGGAAGAAAAAGATGATTAAGGGAGTGGTGGTGGTGGTTGGCCAAAATGGAGAGAAAAAGGTGAGAAAATAAATGAAAAATGGAAGAAAGTGAGAGGCTGTAGGAGTATGGACGGTAATGGAAGGGTGGAATGCTTGGTCAACCTTGGCAAGGTTCAATGTATCTTGCAATTGGGTAAGATGTAAGGTTATGGCAAGGGAGGGAGGCATGGACTAAAAAAGGGATCACGTACCCCCTAACCATGGCATGTTTGACCTTCAATAGAGGATACAAATCCTCCTAATTATGGTGATAGAGGTGGACAAAAATGCTTATCAAACATGAGGAAAAATTGTCATAAGAATTAATTGAAAAGTGTGAAAAATGAGGCTTGAACCTTGGACCACTAGGATAGATAAGTAGCTACTAAACCACTAGGCCATTATTTACCTTGTTCTCATTCATGAGCACAAAATAAATAAAATATATAGGATGTGACAATAAATCTCATATATGTGTGCTATTAAGTTAAAACCACACCTTGATTGGTAGATCCAACGCAACACAAGACTTCCTTGAGCACCCACACTTGGATCATTATCTTAATTATTCATTGATTTGAATGGTTTAATCAAAGTTTCTAAACCAACACTTACACTATTACGGTTTAAAAAGAGTCACAATTCCTTTTCAAAGTTAGTGGCAATCCATGTTGATAGCGAACAGTCCTTCAACATACGAATAATATGAGTTGTTAATATTAAAACAAAATGATATCTATAATTGTAACACCTCTAACCTATATCTGTCGCTGAAATAGGGTTACAAAGCATTACCGTAAAAATAAAACATCATAACATGCATTTCAAACATTAATATAACATAACATAAGGCATCCATTCACATGCATATCGACCCTAAATCGAGCCTTTGAGGCTTTAAAAATACATTACGAATCAATTGAAAATTTCATGAAAAAGTTAGAAAATTTGGATTGCAGGGATCACACGGCTGAGACACACACCGATGTCTCAGGCTGTGTAACAATCAAAATAGGGACACACGACTATGTCCTAGCCTGTGTAACTTTCGAATTTGGGTCACACTGTCAACCCACACACCCATGTGCTAGGCCGTGTAACTGTTTGTGAACACCCCTTACCCGTATTCGACGCCAGAACAAGGTACGAGGAATTATCAGACTTAAACATAATCAAACATACAAAACCAAGATGTAAATTTCCATCTAAATTTAAAACTTTTCATTTACATTCATATTGTCCCTAAAACGAACCTACGAGGCTCAAAACATGCATTGGAAGCGGTTCGAGACTTAACCGAGAATTTTAGAAAATTTCACGACACTTAGAAAATTTTTCATGTTTTAAGGGCCACACACCCGTGTGGGCAAGCCGTGTGGTCACACACGCCTGTGTCTCTGCCCATGTATGCAATATTGAGTATTCTGTTTTGTAACAATTAAGGTGCAGAGGACACGCGGCTGGAACACACGCCCATGGGGTAAGGCGTGTGTCACACACGGCCTAGACACACGCCCGTGTGGACAAAAATAAGGCTATTTACCAAGCCATTTTGTCACCCTTTTTGTGTACACACCTACACAACAAAAACATAGCACCAATCCAAGCAATTACATTCAACCAATTCAACCACAATCAAGACATCCACACATCATTCAGATGCTACCATTTATCACATACAAACATCACATACTTATCAACTTAAACCATGCAAATTTCCACATCCATGAAAACATCATCATATGCATATATATACTTAAACCAATATTAGCTAATTTCAATGGTCATTTACGAAATGCATTATCAACCAATATAGGCCAACACATTAGGTCAATTCAATTATGACACATAACAAAATAACAAAGTCCCTATACATGCCATAACTCAAAATGTCAATGTAACACCCCTAACATCTGTTGCCGGAATAAAGACATAAGGCATTACAGAATAAATATAATCCCAAATAATTAAATACATAAATATATATAATTATTCATATAATCAAATCTCAAAGTTTAACTCAAATCATTTAAATAAACTAATACAACTTTTAAATTTGGATATTGCATATCATATGTAAGAATAAATAGACGTACATTCACATGTAACAGTATAAAATTTAAATTGTATGAACAAATTCAAATCTGCAGCATTAATATAGCAATCTATACAAATCTCACATGAATTACAATTTATTACTATTAAAAGCATTTACTAGGTTATACGTCAACTTACTGTATTTCTTGGTTTAATCGGTCAATATATGTATATCATTTATACACATTCTCAACTTACACTTAATTAATAGTTTTATTTAGCCATATATTATGGTAAATAACACTCATAAATATGAACACCTTGCAATTATTCAAGACACATAGAAACTTACTTAAATAAACGAATCCATATGTCAAGTGCGCATGTCATAACTTAATTCATAAATGAACATCTACTAAGTTCATAATTCGTATTAACTCCATGACATTCATAAAGAACAATATGACTGAGTGTATGTAACACCCCAAACCCGGCCTAGACGTTATGACCGGATCTGACATGCTACATCGAAGTGTTCAAAACATTTTATATTGTTGGTTTAGAAAACTTGCTTAGTGTTTTAAAAGATACTTTCATTATAGGTTAAAAGTGAATGGAAGCTGTGCACCAGGTAGGAAATTGGAAAAGAGGAGGTGAGTCCATCAGACTGCTTAAGTACCAAGCTCCCTTCGGATCCAATCCTAGACATGCACACCGCCATTGCCACACCTTAACATCATGTATATTTTCAGGCAACCCTTTTGATTAAGTCCATTTTAGGAAAAGTGATCAATTTTGGAAAACATTTTCATTGCGGAAGCTTTGCTTGTTGTTGTGTTATTTTGAAATCAATTATTGTTTTTGAAAATGTGCCCTAAAGTTAATCAATTTCGACAGTTAAATATAAGTAATGCCTATCTTAATAAAACATATTAAAACCATCAAAAATAATTAAGCAGCCTTATTACATTTAAAAACCCAAAACCATAAATGTAAATAAAAGGAAGTCCAATTCACCAGAAGAAAAATCGAATTTGCAGAGCATGTGGCCACTCTGAATCCCTCACAGCTCCAAGCCCACTATGGTTGGGGATTACCTACGTGGAGGAAACTAAAGGGGAGTTTGGGGAAACTCAATGTGTAAATTAGCCCAACCATAGCCTATATTAGCTCAAACCACAGAAACAGAATAAGTTGTCCTTAGCCCAGAACAGAATTCAGAATAAAGCCCATAGGCCCATAACAGAATAGAATAGATATCACATGATTATGCAGAAACCCAACCCATATCCAACCATATGCACCCCCATACCAGCCTTACGCCATGTGGGGAGACTACTCGACCCACCCAACCGCTACACGCCACAGAAATATGCGCATGGTGCGCAGAATGCATTATGTGACAGAGTCACGAAGCAGATAATCGTGGCAGAGCCACGTATCAGATATATGTGGCAGAGCCACCAGATCAGATAATTTGTGGCATAGCCACCAGGACGCTTCCTCCATAATATAACCCATGTCCCCATGCAACAAATATACAATCATGGCATACATCACACAGAATAAGATCATCATGCTTTTCAGACAAAATTAACCCTAGGGGTATAATGACCATTTTGCACCTAGGGGTATCATGGTAATTTTCCATACATAGGGGTATTCTAGAAATTTAAATATTTTAGGGTTTTCATGCATATCACAGCCATCTATGTACTAACAGAAACACTTACCGAGTGTTCTTACCGAATTGGGCCCGTTGGCCCATTTTCTCTATTTTGGCCCATTAAGCCTAAAAACATCGAATTGCACGGAATCGTGCACTTTGCAGTCTTGTCACTTGAATTTATAATACACATCAAACTATTAACCTTACGAGCATTCGCCAATCGCAAGTTCTCAAAATACTGACTTTTCGGCATTTCAGCTTTTGTCGATCTAGTCTATAAGAGGGTGTCAGTTACACACCTGTTTTATGATGGTTCGCTGACGAGATCCACACACGAACTGCCTACAATTGGATTGCTAACATATTACTCTAAATATTAAAATAAAACTGCGTATTTAACCCCTTATCATATTCGGCCAACCATGCTTAAAACCCTATTGCTCTTACCTTCTTGCCAAAATATGGATTAGATCCAAAGATCCAACCGAATAGTCTTCAAGTCCTTCGCTGTACACTCCCTTGTCCACGCTAATGCTTACACATTCAAAAAAAAAAAAAGAGGCATAATGCCCTTAGTCCAAACGTTAGCCACCCCTTAAGGATTTCGGCTTTTTCTTAAAACATGTATGATTAACGCAAATTACTTTAACAATTTACCTATCATTGTTCGGCTTAAAAGAGTGCGCCTATCCACGATCCTAACTCCAATCTACCGTACTCGTGAGAAGAAACAGATTCCAACAACCCAAGTTTCGGCTTCCTCCACCACAGGTTTATAGATTTCAGTTTTTATAAGTAAGTAAGAGAAGTTCGGCTACCACAAGATTCGGCTCTTGGAGAATATGAGAGATGGTAACAATAATGGATGCGACAGAGAAGGAAGGGTATGAGTTAGATTATGAGGAAAAGAGAAGATAAAAGAAAGAAAAGGATGATAAAAGAGGTAGTATTCAGCTATGGAGAAAACGACACAGTGAGAGGTTTATAGGTCCGGCTAAAAGAAAAAGAAAAGATGAATAGAAGAAGAGATGAGCAGAGAATTCGATTTTGTGGTTGTGAAGTCGACACAGGTGTAGTTTTCTGCTTTTAGCAAAAATAAAAGGGAAGAGAAGAGAAACCTAATTTTCGGCAGAACAAACTAAATAACCTAGTCCCGAAATACAAAAGAATTCGGCAGCCCCTAGACCAAATGCCGAAATTCCCAACATAAGGTGACCTAGCCGAATGTGCACTTGTAGAGTCCCCTATATGGCCAACTCCTACTTCCTACTCAGATTCCTTGATTTTCTCCCCTTATCCCTCCTTTACTCAATCCCCTGAACAACTCCAACTCCTCCTGACAGTCTTTTACTTGAGTTCCATTACTTATCATTCCTACTCATAAAAATAATTCCTTTGATTATGCTCTCATTGTGACTTGAACCTTGGTTCTCCCTAGCATCCACACGCCACTTTTATAGCCTTCCCAGTAGCGTCACATGCCACTTTGCCAGCTATTTCCTTGTGTTTTATTTTACCCAATTAATACTTAAAAGCCCAGTCGACCAGAACCCCCTTTTTCTTATGGAATTAAAATTAATTAAAATTACTGGGTTTTAACTTAAGCTTGGGCCTTCTAGAGGCTCACTAACATAATTAAACCTACGCCAAGCAGACAGAACACAGAAATTTTAAATTTTGCCAACCTTAACAGAATTCCCGAAAACTGGGGCGTTACAGTGTACATATCACCATGGTAAATGTATGTATTATGACTACGCCCTTGATATAGACTTAATATAAAACCAAACATTTATTTATAACTGAATGATCACATATACATACATGGTGCGCGTTTACCCATATGCCAATGCCACACTTATCATTAAAATAATAAATACATACCAAATAGTTGACTAAATTAATCATGAAGCACATGCATCATTTAACACTTAATAATCGAATCTATTTAACTAGTATACTTTCACCCATCACTAATTATCACATTACATAATTCCATCAAAAAATAGATTAAGTATACCTAAAACATACTATCAAAGCCAAACCTCATTACTATAAATTACTCATGTATACAAGACTTCTATTATCATTTTATCAACAATCAAGCTTGTTAATATGTTTCATTTAAAGACATAACAAGTTAAGACTAAACATAGTAATCAACCTCACCTTTCTAATTCATAATAGAATGAACACAACCAAGGTAATCAACCATACTTATGATCGATTTATTCAAGCCTCAACTAAAATCATTAATCAACTTCTATGAACAATCACATAACACATGAGATATTCATTCATAGCACATAGCAAAATAACCAAATAAACTTAAACCATAACTATGCCAAAACCAAAAATTCTAGCATAATATTTAAGCCATCTTCGCATGGCCTTATACATAACCAAAGTTCATTATTTCAAACTATAATCTAGCCTATACATGTCATAGATTCGAAAATTTAGTTTATAAAATACCTAAGATAGCCGATAGTATGATAAGCTTCTCTGACGATTCCCGAGCTCGAAACTTGAATCCAAAATCTCTAAAATAAAGGTGAATATGAACACACACACAGAGTAAGCTTTCATAGCTTAGTAAGTCATAAGCAAATAAACAACTTAGTTTCATAATCAAATCATTTAAACTAAACCAAATTATACCATCATAGTTACTTTAAATCTTAAGCTTTCAATTTTATGTAATTTATATGTACTTTGACATATATATTACTCATGGCCGAATGAACCCATATATATATATATATATATATCTTAACAAACTATCATTCAGTTTCCAAGCCAAAATATCTTTATCATAACTAGCACATAAACTCTTATATGCATAAATTCATAGGTCAAAGGATAATAATCACATACATATTTATATTATATAACCGAGTGCACACACATATATATATATATAAGCAAAATATCCTTCAATTTCAAAGCTAAATATCATTATGTGAACACATATACTTATATTTATGAATCAAAATATAGCTTTTTATACATAAGCATAGCAATGACCAAATGAACACTTTCATATATATAAAAATACATTAACAAACTTTCATTCAATGACTAAGACAAAACATTTTTATCATACCAAATACACATACACTTTTATGCATATACTTGTAAGTCAAGGTATAATAATCATATATATATATTTATCAATGATCGAATATACCACCATTTGTATATATATTCACAAATAATTTCAATAATGTTCATATTATTTATTTAAAAAGCCGAATACCTTTTTCACATTCACATATATTCTTACTTTACTTCAAGCATGTTTTGCAACAAATATTAAGTAACTTACTCACTTTGTTTCAAATAGTTAATAAACCATTTCATACCTGAACATTTTAGCTCACATTTTGTACACCTGATTACTACTTATCAAGGCCCGCTGAACCATTCGGAATTGGATAGGACACTCGGATAATCACACATATATCGTACAATGCCAACGTTCCAGATTTGATCTTACATGTAACCACATATCGATGCCACTATCCCAGACAGGGTCTTACTCCTACACATTTATCGGAGTCACATATCGATGCCATGGTCTTACTCGCACATCACATATCGAAATCCTATGTCATGACATATGTATCCTAGCTATTCCTAAGGTTCATACGGGGCTTTCAGACGTCGAAACTCGATCGAAAAAAATGCTTGAACATGGTTACCAAGCTTATTCACATTCGGCATAAGCATATATAAATTCATACTTTTCATACCAGCATATATATTTAACATTTATCTACAATTAAACACATCTATTTGCCTATAACTTACCTTGGACGTTATAAAACGGAACAGGGCAGTTATTCGAAAACTTTCGTTTTCCCCCGATCCAAATCCGATTTCTTCAGTTCTTGATCTAGACATATTCAAATTAAGCTCATTCAAACATATTTTTATTCAATTCAGTCCAAAAATACATAAATGGGGAAATTACCATTTTACCCTTGACATTTACATTTTTTTTCAATTTAGTCCCTATTGCATAAAACCCAAAATATACAAAATTTCCCTATACTCATGTTGGGCCTAATTTTACCCATTACCATACAAGTCCATATATTTTATTTATTTCACATTTTAGTCCCTCAAATTATTATTTTTGCAATTTAGTCCTAATTACTCAAAATCTTCAAAAATCCAATACAAAATATGTTAATCTAAAACATATCTTCCATATTTCATCATCAAACAACAAAAATCACAAGCTATCAACAATGGCACCACTCAAAATATTCATCAAAATAAAAAATTAAAGCATGGGTCTTGAAGATTACTAAGCAACGATCTTAAAAACGTAGAAATTATCAAAAACTGAGTAAAAATGAACCTTGAATCAAGCTTGGGTGTTGGCCGAACCTAGCTTTCTTTTATTTCTTTTCTTCTGTTTTCATATTCGGTAGATGAACAAGGAATATAATGAATATAATAACTTTGGTTTTATTTTAGTATATGTTTATATTATAATAACTTATTTTATTAACTTACCAAATTAACTTTAATTAAAAAAAATTATATTATCACATATATATGTCCTTTGCCATCCACCTATATTAACAATGGCATAATTACCTCATAAATGCTTCATGTTACAAAGACAATTACACTTTGGTCCTTACACATTAAACTATTAAGTTTTCTTTTTACGCGATTAAGCCCTACTATTTAATCGGACACTCAAATAATAAAATTAAAGCACGAAAATTTCACACATGCAAATTCACATATAATAAACACAGAAAATAATTTTTAAATATTTTTTTGACTCAGATTCGTGGTCTTGAAACCACCGTTCTGGCTGGGGTCTAATTCGGGCTGTTAGAACTCTCCCCCCTTATGGATTTTCGTCCCCGAAAATCTTACCAATGAATAGGTTCGGATAACGTTCTTTCATTGCATCTTTCTTGCTAGGTGTTAATTCAAAATCGGATACAAAATCCATCATGACTCTATCCCATTTTCATTCAGGTATCATAATCGGCTGAAGCAATCCAGAAGGTACCTGATGCTTGGCTTTTTACTTGTTGACAGATTAAGCATTTCGAAACAAAGTTAGAAATATCTCTTTTCATACCATGCCACCAATAAAGCTGTTTCAGATCATTATACATTTTTGTACTACCTGGGTGAACAAACAATCAACTACTGTGGGCTTCATTCAGAATCATCTGAATCAACATCTGAATTCCTCAGAACACATATTTGGTTTCTGAACCTCAGACAACCTTCAGCATCAACTCAAAACTCTGAATCAACCTTCAAATCACCTTGGACCTGCTTTGCTAACAAATCATTATCAACCTTTTTGAGTATCACAAATTTTGCTGAATAAATAACGGTCTTACTTTTAATTCAACTATTATTGAACCATCATTAGACATTGCTATATGCACATTCATTGCACACAAAGCAAACAGTGATTTTCGGCTTAAAACATCAGTAACAACATTAACCTTTCTTGGATGGTAGTCAATTACAAGCTCATAGTCTTTTAACAATTCTAACCATAAAGAATCATAGGATGTCTCTGTATACTCCATTATTAGAACATACTTCAACTCGTTCATTGACACATGACTGAGCTTCGTAAACTTTTCATTCAATTTAGGCTAAATCAGAACTAATATTTTACTGGATAATGTCTTTGTGCAGGAGAAAGCTTCAACAATTGAACTAACTTTAATTTACCACAACATTTTTCAAATAGAATTATTTCAATAGACATAATTCTGTATCAAATCCTTAAGAATACAAGTTCTACTTCCATACTATCCTTCAGATCACACATGTACATTTAAAGTTTATTTTCGATCTTGTGGATAAATTCAAATGCATATAACCCAGTTACATTTTCAATCAAATAATTTCAGATCAGATTAAACCATAGAATCGGTCTTTTCGAAGAAATATTTTCTTCTTGATAGAGAGAATAATCCAAACATATCTTTATATATATGCTACAACCACTGTTTCGACTAGGCCTTAAATCGGGTTGTTACAATTCTCCCCCCTTTAGGGATTTTTGTCCCCGAAAATCTTACCAAAAAATAGGTTTGAGTACTATTTTCTCATAGCCTCTTCGGGTTCCCACGTAGCCTCTTCGACCCCATGTCATTGCCATAAAACTTTCACTAGGGCTATACTCTTATTTCTCAACTGTTTAACTTCACTAGCTATAATCTTGATCGGTTCTTCACCATAAGTCATATCCGGTCGAATCTCAATCTCCGTTGGAGAGATCACATGTGAAGGATCAGAACGATATCGTCGCAACATCGACACATGAAAGACATTATGAATCCTTTCCAACTCTGTCGATAAAGCTAACCGATATGCCATTGGCCCTATTCTTTCGATAACCTCATACGGCCCAATGAAACATGGACTCAACTTGCCTTTATGGCCAAATCTTAGAATCTTCTTCCACGGGGATACTTTCAAAAATACTTTATCACTGACCTGATATTTGATATCTTTTCTTTTCAAATCTGCATACGAATTTTGTCAATCTAAAGCTGCTTTCAAGTAATCACGGATTACCTTTACTTTTTTTTCGGTTTCCCTAACCAAGTTAACCCTATGAATTTGTTTCTCACTAAGCTCGGTCCAATATAAGGGTGTCTGGCACTTGCGGCCATTCAATGCCTCATAAGGTACCATCTTAATACTCGATTGAAAACTGTTGTTATAAGCAAACTCGACGAATATACTTTTCCTAACTACCCTCGAATTCTAGAACACAACAATGGAGCATATCTTTGAGTACCTGAATAGTTCTTTCAGACTGACCGTCAATTTTTGAATGAAATGTGGTACTAAAGTTAACTTTGTACCCAAAGCCTCTTGTAACTTTTTCCAAAATCTCGAAGTGAACCTCGGATCTCTATCCGAAATAATAGACATAGGCACCCTGTGCAATCTTACAATCTTAGAAATGCACAATTCGGCTAACTTATCAAGTCAGCGGTTAGTATGTACCAGAATAAAATGAGCCAATTTCGTTAATCTATCAACAACAACCCATACGACATCCTTCTTTTTCAGAGCCAAAGGCAACCTAGTTACAAAGTCCATAGTAATCCTATCCCACTTCCACTCAGGTACCATCACTGGCTGAAGTAAACCCGAAGGCACTTGGTGTTCGGCTTTTACTTGTTGGCAAATCAAACACTTCGAAACAAACTCTAAAATATCTCGTTTCATACCTGACCACCAATACAATTTCTTCAAATCATTATACATTTTCATTCTACAAGGATGCACAAATAAACAACCATTATGTACTTCATGAAGAACTTCCTGAATAAGTTTAAAATTTTTCGGTACATAAATTTTGCCTTGGAACATCAAATAATCATCGTATCCGATATGAAAATCTAAATCATTACCTGATTTAACAAGAACTCTTTTGGCTTGCAAATCATTGTCACATTTCTGAGCTTCACAAATTTGTTGAAGAAATAATAGTCTAGCTCTCAATTCAGCTAGAATCGAACCATTATCAGACAAATTCAACAGTGTATTCATCGCTCTCAAAGCAAACAAAGTCTTTCTACTCAACATATTTGCGACTATATTTGCCTTACCTGGGTAGTAATTAATTACTAGCTCGTAATCCTTTGGTAGCTCGAGCCATCTTCGTTGCCGCAAGTTTAAATCTTTCTAAGTCATCAAGTATTTTAAACTCTTATAATCAGCAAAGATATGTCATTTCTCACTGTATAAATGGGAACAACATTAAATTAGCTGGAAAATAGTGACCTCGAATCATCAATGGACAATTCTTGCAAACTCTAACAACTAATACATGTTTGCCTAAAGGGTTTGACACTTTAAACACAAATTCAGTAAACTCAACAGGCAAGCTTTTACTAGCTACCAATTTCATATAAACATAAGAGTGAGTCGATCCAGGGTCAACCAATGCAACTACATTAGTATTATAGAGAAAAAAAGTACTACTGATAACATCAGGAGATGTTGCTTCTTCACGAGCATAGATGTCATAGGCTCTAGCAGGTGCTCGAGCTTCGGATCTCATAGTTGTATCTTTCATCAAACCTTTACTACTAACTCCATTTTCGGTATTCCTCGGTGGCCTACCCCTATTAGTAGTATTACTCGGCCTTGCACTCTGAAATTTTTCTTTCTCAGCCATTTTAGGGCAATCTCGGATAAAATGCTCTTGGAAGCCACATTTGAAGCAAGCCCGTCATTCATCCTACACTCGCTGGGATGTCCTCTTCCATAATACTGACATTCGGGTCTATTAGGCCTTACATTATCCACACTTGCCATTACAGTGGCCTAAGATTTAACACTCGAGTATTGCTTCCTGCGGCCTCTGTGGGAATACCCAACTGATACATTCGAAAGAGAATACATTTCTTTAGATTTCTTTGAATGAGATGGATATGACTTACTCATCAGTCTTTTCCTCAAATCTTTAGCTTCACAGTCAGCTTTCCTCTTTTCATTATTCAACTTTTCGGCCTTACAACCTCGTTTGACTAACACCACAAATTCTTTTAGCTCTAGGATCACAACTAACACACGAATGTCCTCGTTCAATCCATCCTCAAATCTGTTGCACATGATAGCCTCGGTGGAAACACACTCTCGAGCATATTTGCTATGTCTGACAAATTCTCGCTCATATTCTGTTACTGACATTCGACCCTATTTTAGCTCAAGAAATTCCTTACGTTTCTTATCGATGAATCACTGACTAATATATTTCTTTCAGAACTCCTCTTGAAAGAATTCCCATGTTACCTTCTCTCTCGGTACCATCAATACCAGTGTATTCCACCAGTGATATGCAGAATCTCTCAGAAGTAAGATGGCATACTTTAAACACTCATCCGGTGTGTAGAACAACTCATCAAATACCCTGATGGAGTTCTTGAGCCAAAACTGAGCTCTCTCAGGATCATCATCCACATTAGCTGTAACACCCCAAACCCGACCCAGACGTTATGGCCAGATCCAGCATGTCACATTGAAGTGTTTTATCGAAAACCTTGTTTTCATTGGAAACCTTTCAAAGGAGAAAATTAAGTAACATTCAGTTTGTATTTGTTGTTTTCAAAGCGAGGTGTATTTAAAGAAAACTATTCCTTCTTGTATGATAATAATAACTTTGTAAAATCTCTTTTTAGTTGCGAAAGCTTTATTTAAAACAGATGATATATGAAAACTTGTCATTTAAAAATTGAGTTGCGAAAACGTAGTATTTAAAAACAGTTATGGATTAGGAAAACCATGTTCTACTTCTAATAAATATAAAGCATGAAAATAATAATAATCCTAATTTGAAATAATAACCAGAGGAAAGGCCTTATTACAATCCGGACTGAAATAACATAAAATACTAGAAATTATAGGCTTAATAAAACTAGTCCAAGCCGTCTTGCTACATGGCCACCTCGGAGTCCCTCCAACAATCAAACCACCTACTGAGGATCACCTGAGAAAAATAAAAGAGGGGGTGAATTTTCAAAAAATCAGTGTGTACAACCCTCGGCAAATAGAAAAGCATGCAATAGCAAGTCTTTTCGGGCCTGAGCCCCATTCAATATCAGAACAGATGTAAGGAATCAAGTATGCAGGGATCCCACCCATCCAACCGCTACACACCATCTCCATCCCCTGATACACACCATGTGGGGATATAAATATCGACTCACCCATCCGGTACACTCCAATGGTAGCCCGATTGTGGTACTACCTAACGTTACAGCAAAGCTGCTAATCATATATTGGGCTTAAAAAGCCATCGGTGGATCCACGGTCGTCAAGCAACCATGCAATCCTCATATACTTCCTTCGTTCCACAATTCCCAACCCATATGCAACCTAAATAGAATATCTATGAATGCAGCAGGTATACATGTAACATCCATAAATCTTACATTCAACACATAGGGGTATTTTACTCATTTTTGCCCTTAGGGGCTTTTCGGTAGTTTCTCTTTATTATGGGTTATTACTTACCTTGGCCCGTTAACAAGCCCTCGTTGGCTAAAATGAACAGATACTATGCATCAGGTAGGAATCCAGAGAAGAGGAGGTGGGTCAATAAGACCGCTTAAGTACCAAGCTCTCTCTAAATCCAATCCTAGACATGCATATACCCATTGCCACAACTTAACCTTATGGCTTGTCCACGATCACAATTAATTAATTATTCAAGTTTTATGTTTGTTTAAGCAGTTATCAGATACTAGGCCCAAAACCCCTTACAAAGCCCAAACGAGTCTACATACATGCATATGGCCCACTAGGCCCAATCTTATTCATATGGCCCATTAGGCCTAAATCACATTCATATGGCCCGTCAGGCCAAATCACATTCATGCAAAAATATGATTTTTTTCATCACTTAGTAACAAATTGCCAATTTTGCCTATTGTGGGCCCTACAGCCCATCGGGCCCATTTAGCCCATTCTGGCTCGGTTGGCCAATACACGGCCCAAGTCTACAGAATCGGGCATAGGGCCACTGATAACCTATCGATTTCCCCTTACAAGTGTTCGCGTACTTGCAAGTCTATTGTAGCCAAACTTCCAGCTTTTCGGCATTTCGGGATTTGCCGATCTACTGTGTGTGTGCAGTGTATGTACACACCTAGTACTAAAACGTGCTACGATCTCCTTAGCCCCGAACCTACAAACGATGTCACTCAATGATTAATCACACACTTATCAAATACGATCACCAAAAGCCAAAAATCTCACCTTTGCCTTACCTGAACGACAAGCCTTAACAGCCCTTCCTTGATCACTAATCACGAGTATTTCTTAAATCCAAAACCTCAAAATGCCTAGGAGCAATTCGATAGAGATCTGGAACCCAAGATTCGATACTAATCCCTCAAGAATCGGTCGAAGTAGAGGGAGTAGCGGCAGCACAGAGGGTCTTCAGCCAAAGAGGTATTCGGCTTTTGAGATTTGTATGGTGAAAGGGTTATTCGGCATAAATAAAAAGAAGAGAAGAAGGAATAGGCTAAAACCAAAGGTGAATCAAAAGAGAATTTGAGAAGAAAAAGAATGGAAAATCGGCAAGTAAGGAACAAGGAATTCAGCTTCTAAGCACTTAGAGAGAAAAGTGTTTCGGCAACACAAAAAAAAAATAAGAAATTCGGCTAAAGGAAGAGAAGCAATTTTGGCATTACCTAGAATTCCCAAAATTGGCACCTATATATACTATAGCTAAATTTACCTATCCCCAAATTCCCTATTCGGCTCCACTTCTCTACATCATTTATCTCCTAACTTTTCTCCCTGATAAATCCTTAATCCCTTCCTTAAATTTCTCCTCTGATCACTCCCTTCAAAGTTCACATCCAACGCCACTACTGGCCATTTATTGAGCAAAAATAAATCCTTCTTTTGAGCAAGGAGGGATTCGAACCCCAAACCTCCTTGCCATGCATGTAACGCCACCTCTAAGCCCCACATGTGACACTACTTGCCACTCCAACACAAGGCTCCTTGTGTCCAATTCCTCATTCATTTATTTAAAAACCAAACTACTTGCCATCAAGGTTCTTTTAATTATTAAACTATAATTTCCTTCACCCCAAAGTTCAAATTCAAAACTTAACCAGGCCGATTATCACATAAATAACACTCGACTAGAAATATTAAGCACACGTTTTATCAAAATTGAAAAAGAAGTTCAGGATTTTTGGGGCGTTACATTAGCTCTAAAATCTTCAACCCTATGCTTTTGGATTTTATCAACTAGGGGCTTATTCATTCTTACAAATTCCATACCTTGTGAAGCTACGAGAAACGATCGAGGAATATGTGGGGGTGGAGGAGGATGGGCATTCGGGTTTGTTCAAACAAACTTAGTATACCACAAATTCATCATATAGAGGAAGGTTTCCCTACCCCCTTCTCCCTGACCAATCGTTGAGGGTCTATTATTAGATGGCGTTGCCTCTTGAGTGGTAGCCGGGGCATTACTTTCAACGTCATCAGCCTCAGCTCGATTGGGATCCATTTACTATATGAAAACACAATTTAAAATTGTCGGGAGTCATCACACTATCACAGTTCATTTATGGCATGTATAGCTAGACTCTTATACACGTTACGTTAGTCTGAGAATCGACTAAACTATAGCTCTGATACCACTAAATGTAACACCCCTTACCTGTATTTGATGCCGGAATAGGGTACGAGGCATTACCAAACTTAAACATAAGCAAACATACAAAACTGATACGTAAATTTCCATCCAAATTTAAAACTTTTCATTTACATTCATATTGTCCCTAAACAAACCTACGAGGATCAAAACATGCATTGGAAGCGGTTCGGGACTTAACTGAGAACTTTAGAAAATTTCACGACACTTAGAAAATTTTTCATGTTTTAAGTGCTACACGCCCGTATCGCTTGGGACACACCCGTGTGGGCAGGCTATGTGGTCAGTCACGCCCTTGTCCCTAACCCGTGTAACTCTCTACTTGTCACCCAAGAACAAATTGAAGACACACGGCCAAGTCACACGTCTGTGTGCTAGGCCGTGTGGTCAATTTAATTTTCATAATTTTTCATAAAATAAATGCAGACTTCACACGGCCAGGGCACACGCCCGTGTTCAAGGTCGTGCCGTCCACACGGCTGAGACACACGCCTGTATCTCTGCCCGTGTGCATGATACTGAGCATTCTGTTCTACAACAATTAAGGTGTAGGGGACACATGGCCAGAACACACGCCCATGGGGCAAGCCGTGTGTAACACCCCTAACCCGTATCCGTCGCTAAAATAGGTTTACGAGGTATTACCAATCAATAGACATCTCTTAAAATACATTACTCATACATTTATGCATTCATAATCAAATACCTTATAAGGGCCTACGAGGCCTTAAACATGCTTTAGAAGTGGTTTGGGAGCAAACCGATAATGTAACACCCCTTACCCATATCCGACACCGGGATAGGGTCTGAGGCGTTAACGAACTCAAACATAAACATTCATATAAAATCAACCATAAAATTTTACCCAAATTAAAACCATTCATTCGCATGCATATTGTCCCTTATACGAGCCCACGAGGCCCAAAACATTCATTAGGCATGGTTCGGGACTAAACCGAGAACTTTCGAAACTTTTACAAAACTTAGAAAAATTTCTTGTTTTGGAGGGCACAAGCCCGTGTAGGTGGGCCGTGTGATGACACACGCCCATGTGGCTTGGGACATGTCTGTGTCCTCAGCCTGTGTAACTCTCTATTTATGACATCATCACAAAATAGGGTTACACGGCCAAGTCTCACGCCAGCGTGCTTAGGCCGTGTGGCAAATTAAATTCTAAAAATCAGGTGTAGACTTTACACAGCCAGGGCACACACCCATGTCCTGAGGCTGTGTCCTTCACATGGCTGAGACACACGACCGTGTCTCTGCCTGTGTGTTTACTACTGGGCATTTTGTTTTACCTAATTAGGGTGCAGGGGGCACACGACCGAATCACATGCCCATGGGGCAGACCGTGTGTCACACAAGGCCTAGACACATGCCCGTGTGTCTACCCGTGCAGACAACTTTGAGGCTATTTTCCAAACCAATTGCCACCCTTATTTGCACAAGCACATACATGACTTCAAGGGCACTTGACATGGCATAATTGAGAACTTAAACATACACAAACAAAACACGATTATAGCATTATCATGTTAGCTTATACATGCACAAGACACCATACTTTATCAAGCCCATCTTATTAATTCTCACTTAAGTCATGGTTTTCATCATATTAAACAAATCCCAATTAAATCTTCAAGCATTCATAGCCTCAACACATCTCATCACATACACATAACCACTAACCACATCACAATTTCATGGGCACGTGTATGCTTGAATAAATAGGCTTACAACCCAATAATCATTATAAGCCATATCTCATGGCCTTATACAAAATGAATCAAATATCATCATAAGCCAACACATTTGGCTAAACCAATATGACATATAACAAAAAGACCAAGTCTCTATACATGCCATACTCAAAATGTTAAGACTAACTATACCCAAATGTCTAATTGATAGTGTGATAGAGTCTCTGACGTCCTTCGATCCCTGAGCTAGCTTGGCGATACTATAAGAAATGGAAAAGAAAGGGGAGTAAGCATAAATCTTAGTAAGTTCACATGCAAATAAATAGCAACATAATCATGAATATTATACCATTAACATCACATAATTTACATATATGTCATCATAGTTTCATAGGCATAACTTACTCATTTTCAATCTTATCAAAAGTTCATCACATACCGAGCTCATTCATATTTGTTTTTTGTACATACCTGTACCAACTCGTAACAAATTCTCATAATTCCTTATCATTGACTTACTTGTCAAATAACCCACTGATTTACCTGTTGAACACTTGGAATACTATTGGATACATGAAAAGCTTGTACATAGTGCTTCATACGTAGCCACATGCTACCTCATATCACATATCACACATTACTCACTCTCGAGCTAATCACGGGCCTGCTCACACAAGCTGATAGGTACCCGCAACACTTGCCAGGCAACCCACCCACCGGTAGACGTACAAGACCAGCACTTGGATCACATTATATACATCACATAATCTCATGGGCTCATAATCACATAGTTCCTAGTGACATGTTACTCGTATCCAAATCTATTCCTAAGGTTCAAACGGGATTTTCTCGATGTCACATCTTTGTTGAACTCATCCACAGTGTCATTCTCATAGACCATAACGTCGTTCATACACTCATCATAACAATTAAGCATAGAAACTCATACATTAGTAAAGAATTAAAACATGATATGTAACACCCCAAGCCCAAGTCCGATCACCAGTTGAGGCTAAGAGGGATTACAGAGCTAAACATTTAATATCATTCACATAATCTATTAACTAAAACCGAAATCAAGTTGAAACATACTGAACTTCGAGTTATATTTATATATATATACCATTTTCACATAGCCAAAATATTTACAAATACAAAACATAACTATCACCGGTCTAATCCATACATGCCATATTAAGTCCGAAATACAACTATACCAAAAAGGGTCGACAGTATGATGAACTGCTGATGATTCCTGAGTCGGTGGCCA
Source organism: Gossypium anomalum (assembly GCA_025698475.1). Classification (NCBI taxonomy): domain Eukaryota; kingdom Viridiplantae; phylum Streptophyta; class Magnoliopsida; order Malvales; family Malvaceae; genus Gossypium; species Gossypium anomalum. The sequence continues at coordinate 44,483,926 of CM046968.1, read as the reverse complement.
GTCTCTACAATCTATAAAACGAAGAAATAAAGAACAGAGTAAGCTTTCATGGCTTACTAAGTTTTTTTAGCATTTCAATAATTAAAGCATGCCATTTTAAAACGAAAAACAATAAAACGAATATGCACAAGTTTACTACATATAACGATTATTGGCCGAATACATAAAAACACACAAATAAATTTAGTACATACTTCACTTTACTTTTTGACTCAAACAACCGATCTAATTCACATATAAGTACTTAATACGTACCTGGACATTATCGTTTATCATCATAATCAATAATAGTTACTTTGAAGATTCGAATTTGTAATCTCTCTCAAATCATCGGCATTTAGCCTATTAGGTCTTAGGATTTGAATTCAATACCAATACAAGCTTACGAAAATTTTAAACTCGGTATAGCACCAGCTCGAAGCCTGCAAAATTTTAACCGGATATATTCCAGCATGTAGCCTGCGGACTTTAAGTCCGGATATATTCCAGCATATAGCCTGCGGACTTTAAGTCCGGATATATTCCTTCACTGAGCACCGTACATATTTATTTACAAAGAATTCAATTCACATAACATCTCAAAATCTTGGTTCATTTACTCATTCGAATAGTGATATGCCATGCACCAACTATATAACTTTTTGCTATAAGCTTTAAGCATAATTTATTCGTCATACAACTATATTCAAAAGAATCAATTAAGCATAGTACAGTTATTATTCACATATCAAGACATTATCAAGATGTACTAAATGTGACTATCCGAACTTACCTCGGTATATTGGAACGGTTGTGGATTGACTACTCTATTGCTTTCTCTTTTCCCTTATCCAACTTTGATCCTCCTTGCTCTTGAGCTTAATAAATACAAATAGAGGTGTTTAATATTTTTGACCAATTCTGTTTACTTATTATTCACGTTCGGCAATCACATATCAAACTCATTATGTATTATATTTTGTAAATATGCCATAGTTCAATTTCATATATATTCATGACCGAAAATGGCAAGAATTTATCAAGCCATGAAAGTCATTTATAACTCAAACTCAAAATGACCATATGACCTTAATAAACGATTATTCAACTTATACCAATTTCACATAAACAAGCTAAACTCACATAGCCTATCTTTTTTTTTAACACTAGTTTAACTGCTACAAATATTACCAAATAAATCACATATATGCAGCACTATGCAATTCACATATACATCTACTATCAAAATTTTCACTCCTTAGCTAATGCCGAAACATTTGTTTAAAGAGGACCTAGCCGAACACCTTACTTAGTAAAAAGAATCATACAAAACACTAATAGCCAACTCAATTTCATCTTTAATAACTCTTATAACAAAATTTATCAAGATTCAATAAGGAATACATTAAATTCCATGATCGAATTTTTCCTTTCACTAAGATAACCACTTGCCATTAAAACCATTAAACCACACTTATACAATTTTTTTACCAAGCTCGACTTAACTTATAATTATCTAAATTATTTAAACATTCAACAACAAACTCTTCTTTAATCAAGCACATATTCGGCAAGAACATTGGTAATTTAGCAAATTTTAATTTAACACCTAATTGTTTATAACACATTTTAAGCACCCCTTTTCACTCCATCAATTTTAAGCTATACATTACTCAAACATAACCAAATTCACATTCGGTCATAGCACATAACAAGATAGCCGATTCTATTCCCTTAGCATCTAATGCTCACATATGATCATTTGTATAGCTCAAACACTCATCTACCATTATTCATCTAAATTAACATGAAACAACAACCATAACCTTTATTAACTACTATGGCCGAAAGCTCTAATCATTCCCAAAATAAAAAATTCAACATGGGTTACAAAAAGAACTTGGTATCTAACTCAAGATTAACCAAAATTTCAAGAATTAACATAAACTTCTTACCTTAATGTAGACCTAAGATGACCGAATGGCTTTTTTTCCCTTCTTCCGCTTTACATTCGGCCAAGAAGAACAAAGATGAAGCTTTGTTTTCATCACCTATATTCCTTATTTTTTTTATTCCTTTATTTTATATAAAGTATAAAACCATTTAACTAAAAATTACTACATATTTTAATATAAAGTCATCATCATGGCCGGCCACTATTAACAAAAAGGGGTATTTGACATGCAAGTCCAAGTTTTTTTTTTTATAACATGCATTAATGGACCACTTTTAAAATTACCTATCACATTTCACAATTGTCTCACATAAGTCCTATTAAATAAATTCACATTCAAATGAATAAGTTAAAGATTGGAACTTTCACACATGCATGTTCACGTACAATAAGCATAGAAAATAACAGTTAATTATTTTTATGACTCAGTTTTATGGTCCCGAAACCACTTTTTGACTAGGGTCAATTTAGGGCTGTCACAACTCTCCCCCACATAAGAAATTTTCGTCCTCGAAAATCTTGCAAGTGAATAAGTTAGGATATTGTTCTTTCATAGAGTTCTCAGGTTCCCAAGTAGCTTCTTCAATCCCGTGCTTGAGCCATAATACCTTTACTAACGGAACCTTTTTGTTTCGCAACTCTTTTATCTCGCGAGCTAGGATACGAATTGGTTCTTCTTCATAACTCAAATCAAATTGAATTTCAACCTCTGTTGGATTAATTATGTGAGATGGATCGGATTTATAACGTCGAAGCATCGAGACATGAAAAACGTTGTGAATCTTTTCAACTTCAGGGGGTAAAATCAATCTGTAAGCGACTGGCCCAATTCGTTCGGATATTTCATATGGCCCGATGAACCTCGGACCAAATCTGAGCACCTTTTTCCAAGGTGAAACTTTAAGAAACACTTTATCTCCGACCTGATATTCAATATCTTTTCGTTTTAAATCCGCATACGACTTCTGACGATCTGAAGCTGCTTTCAGACTTTCACGAATTACTTTTACTTTCCGCTCAGCATCTATAATCAAACCAACCCCAAAAATTTTACTTTCACTAAGCTCGGTCCAAAGTATGACAGTTACGACCGTACAAAGCCTCGTAAGGTGCCATCTTAATGCTTGATTGAAAACTTTTATTGTAAGAGAATTCAATCAAAGGCAAATACCATTCCCATGAACCACAAAACTCAAGGATGCAACATCTCAACATATCCTCGAGTATCTAAATTATTCGCTCGGATTGACCATCAGTTTGGGGATGAAAAGCAATGCTAAAATGCAACTTGGTACCCAAAGCTTCTTGCAATTTCTTCCAAAATCACGATGTGAATCTCGGATCTCTATCCGTCACAATAGAAATAGGTACCCCATGTAATCTTACGATCTGAGAAACGTACAATTCAGCTAGTTTGTCTAGTGAATAATCCGTACGTACGGGAATAAAATGAGCTGACTTTGTCAGTCTATCAACAACAACCCAAATCGCATCCTTCTTACCTGACGATAATGGCAACCCAGATACAAAATCTATCGTAATTCGATCCCATTTCCATTCAGGTATCATGATCGGCTGAAGTAATCTCGAAGGCAGTTGGTGTTCCGCTTTCACTTGTTGACATATCAAACACTTCGAAACAGAATCAGAAATATCTCGTTTCATACCAGGCCACCAAAACTGACGTTTCAGATCATTGTACATTTTCGTACTTCCCTGGTGAACGGACATTCGGCTACTATGAGCCTCGCTCAAAATCACCAAAATAAGTTTCAAATTTCTTGGAATACACAATCGACTTCTGAACTTTAAACAATCATTGTCGTCGATTTGAAACTCGATTCTACATTTGAGACACATTCGGTTCATTTAGTAACCAATTCATCGACGACTTTCTGAGCTTCACGAATTTGATGAATCAATAATGGTTTGGCCTTTAATTCTGTTACTAACACATTATCGGATGAAACGGACAGGTGTACATTCATCGCTCGTAAAGCAAACAGTGATTTATGACTTAAGGCATCAGCAACCACATTAGCCTTTCTCGGGTGATAGTCAATAATAAGTTCATAATCTTTCAATAACTCAAGCCAACATCTTTGTCGAAGATTCAAATCCCTTTGAGTCATTAAATATTTGAGGCTTTTGTGATCCGAATATAAATGGCACTTCTCTCCAAACAAGTAATGTCGCCATATTTTCAAAGCGAAAATAATTACAGCTAATTCGAGATCATGGGTCGGATAGTTTTTCTCATGCGGCTTCAACTGCCTCGATGCGTAAGCTACCACTCGACCTTCTTGCATCAACACACAACCCATCCCAAGTAAAGATGCATCACTGTAAATGACAAACTCTTTACCGGATTGGATTCGGCCACACTGCTGGAGCTTGATCAAATAAGTTTTCAATTGATCGAAACTTTTCTGACATTTTTCTGACCATTCAAACTTAACCTCTTTCTGAAGTAGTTTCGTCATTGTAGTGGCTATCATCGAGAAACCCTTTACAAATCTTCTATAGAAATCGGAAAGCCCCAAAAAGCTCCGAACCTCAGTAACATTTCTCGGAGGCTTCCAGTTAAGCACGGCTAAAATTTTGCTCGGATCAACTCGAATACCCGATGCAGATACCACATGACCCAAAAAGCTAACTTCTCTCAACCAGAACTCACATTTACTGAACTTAGCATATAACTGCTTATCCCGTAAAATCTGCAACACTAATCTCAGGTGTTTAGCATGATTAGTTTCATCTCGCGAACAGACCAAAATGTCATCGATAAACACAACTACAAACCGATCTAAATACGGTCTGAAGATCCGATTCATCAAGTCCATAAATACTGCAGGGGCATTAGTGAGCCCAAACGGCATCACTAAGAACTCGTAGTGACCGTATCTCGTTCTAAAAGTAGTTTTAGGTATATCTGAGTCTCGAACTCGCAACTGATAATAACCCAATCTCAAATTTATCTTTGAAAACACTGAGGCTCCCTTCAGTTGATCAAACAAATCATCAATACGCGGTAACGGATATTTATTATTTATTGTCACTTTATTCAACTGACGATAGTCGATGCATAATCTCATGGTTCCGTCTTTCTTTTTCACAAACAATACTGGTGCACCCACGGTGAGAAACTCGATCGAGCGAAACCTCTATCCGTCAACTCTTGCAACTGAGCTTTTAATTCCTTTAATTCGGTTGGTGCCATACGATACGGAGCTATCGAAATCGGTGTAGTCCCAGGTACAAGTTCAATGCCAAAATCTACCTCTCGAACAGGTGGTAACCCCGGTAATTCCTCGGGAAAAACATCCGGATATTCACAAACCACTAGCACTAATTCAAACTTCTTTTCTAATTCTTTACTATCAAGTACATATGCAAGATACGCTTCACACCCCTTTCTCACATATTTTTGAGCCAACATCGAGGATATTATTATTGCTGGCAATCCGTTTAAATCAGAAGACTCAAATCGGATTATCTCATTATTTGCACATCTCAAATCAATGGTCTTACTTTTGCAATTCACAACTGTATCATGTACGGTGAACCAATCCATACCAAGAATAACATCAAATTCATCAAACGGTAAAAGCATCAAGTTGGCCAGAAAACAGGAACCTCGAATTAATAAGGGGCATTTCTTACACACCTTGTCGACAAGCACATATCGACCCAAGGGATTCGACACTCTAATAACGAACTCATGAGACTCAACAAGTGTAAAGTCTTCACTTTGGATGCTAAAGTCTCACATACATAAGAATGAGTAGAACCAGGGTCAATCAAAGCAATTACATCAGTATCAACGTCAGGTGAAAGTACCGGTAATAACGTCAGGTGAAGAAGCATAAGCTCTAGTAGGAGCACGAGCCTCGGATCTGGTTGTAGTATCTTTAGACCCTCTATGACTGCCACTAGCATTCCCCGTATTCTTAGGTGGTCTACCTCGTGCTGTAATATTACTCGGTTTCCCACTCTGATTCACATTTTGTTCAGATAATCTCAGGCAATCTTTGATAAAGTGGTCGGCTGACCCGCATTTATAACAGGAGCGGTCATGAAATCTACAACTCCCCGAATGCCATTTACCACAATACTTGCACTCTATTCTATCCCAACGATCATTTCCAACACTGGCAACCGAAGTGGCTCGCGTACTCACTGGGGGTCGATTATGGTCTTGTCTGGAAAAGCCTGAAGTGTCTTTAGATCGACCTGAATCCTCTCTAAATTTCTTCAGTGACTGCTGAAAAGGCTTTCTCGAAGATCTCTTATGGAACTGTCTTGCTCCCACCTTAGCTTTTCTTTTCTCTTTGCTAAGCTCTTCGGCCTTGCAAGCTCGCTCGACAAGTATTACAAATTCTCTGATTTCGAGAATGCCAACATACAATTTTATATCTTCGTTCAATCCATCTCTGAAACGTTTACACATTATAGCTTCTGAAGAAACACATTCTCGGGCATACCGACTAAGCCTCACAAATTTTCGTTCATAATCAGTAACCGACATGGAACCTTGTTTAAGTTTAAGAAATTCTTTCCGTTCCTGATCAATGAATCTCTGGCTGATATACTTTTTCTGAAACTCGGTTTGAAAGAACTCCCAAGTCACTCGCTCTCTGGGTACAACAGAAATCAATGTATTTCACCAATAATAGGCAGAATCACGTAGCAAAGATATAGCACATTTTAAGCATTCATCGGGTGTGCAGGACAGTTCATCAAACACTCGGATAGTGTTGTCCAACCAAAATTGAGCTTGCTCAGCATCATCACTATCTGTAGCCTTAAATTCAGTAGCCCCGTGCTTTCGGATTTTGTCAACAGTGGGCTTATTTAACCTCGTCTGATCAGTTACCGGAGGTATCGTAGGTGCAGGGGGTGTATTATTTGGGAGTGGGGGTTGTGGAATTGTTGTATTGGTTCGAATGTATTGGTTGAACCAATCATTCATTACACTATAGAAAGCCTGTCTAGCCTCATCATTCTGATTACTTGCAATAGGTTGAGAGTCCACCATTTGCCCCATGCGTGGGCAGCGCTACACTTTCAACATCATCGACTACCATTCGATTGGGATCGAGATCCATTACTATACGAAAACACATTTTTAACTGTCAGAATTCATCATACTATCGTATTAATACTATATGGCATGTATAGATAGACTCAAACACTCTACGTTAGTCCTAGAATCGACTAAATCGTAGCTCTGATACCAATAAAATGTAACACCCCAAGCCCAAGTCCGATTGCCGGTTGAGGCTAAGAGGGATTACAGAGCTAAACATTTAATATCATTCACATAATCTATTAACTAAAACCAAAATCGAGTTGAAACATACTGAACTTAGAGTTATATTTATATATATATACCATTTTCACATAGCCGAAATATTTACAAATACAAAACATAACTATCACCGGTCTAATCCATACATGCCATATCAAGTCCGAAATACAACTATACCAAAAAGGGTCGATAGTATGATGAACTACTGATGATCCCTGAGTCGGTGGCCAGTCTCTACAATCTATAAAACAAAGAAATAAAGAACAGAGTAAGCTTTCAAGGCTTACTAAGTTTTTTTAGCATTTCAATAATTAAAGCATGCCATTTTAAAACGGAAAACAATAAAACGAATATGCACAAGTTTACTACATATAACGATTATTGGCCGAATACATAAAAACACCACAAATAAATTTTTAGTACATACTTCACTTTACTTTATGGCTCAAACAACCGATCTAATTCACATATAAGTACTTAATACGTACCTGGACATTATCGTTTATCATCATAATCAATAATAGTTACTTTGAAGATTCGAATTTGTAATCTCTCTCAAATCACCGGCGTTTATCCTATTAGGTCTTAGGATTTGAATTCAATACCAATACAAGCTTACAGAAATTTTAAACTCGGTATAGCACCAGCTCGAAGCCTGCAGAATTTTAACCCGGATATATTCCAGCATGTAGCCTGTGGACTTTAAGTCCGGATATATTCCGGCATATAGCCTGCGGACTTTAAGTTCGGATATATTCCAGCATATAGCCTGCGGACTTTAAGTCCGGATATATTCCTTCACTGAGCACCGTACATATTTATTTACAAAGAATTCAATTCACATAACATCTCAAAATCTTGGTTCATTTACTCATTCGAATAGTGATATGCCATGCACCAACTATATAACTTTTTGCTATAAGCTTTAACCATAATTTATTCGTCATACAACTATATTCAAAAGAATCAATTAAGCATAGTACAGTTATTATTCACATATCAAGACATTATCAAGATGTACTAAATGTGACTATCCGAACTTACCTCGGTATATTGGAACGGTTGTGGATTGACTACTCTATTGCTTTCTCTTTTCCCTTATCCAACTTTGATCCTCCTTGCTCTTGAGCTTAATAAATACAAATAGAGGTGTTTAATATTTTGACCAATTCTGTTTACTTATTATTCACGTTCGGCAATCACATATCAAACTCATTATGTATTATATTTTGTAAATATGCCATAGTTCAATTTCATATATATTCATGACCGAAAATGGCAAGAATTTATCAAGCCATGAAAGTCACTTATAACTCAAACTCAAAATGACCATATGACCTTAATAAACGATTATTCAACTTATACCAATTTCACATACACAAGCCAAACTCACATAGCCTATCTTTTTTTTGTATACAATAGTTTAACTGCTACAAATATTACCAAATAAATCACATATATGCAGCACTATACAATTCACATATACATCGACTATCAAAATTTTTACTCCTTAGCTAATGCCGAAACATTTGTTTAAAGAGGACCTAGCCAAACACCTTACTTACTAAAAAGAATCATACAAAACACTAATAGCCAACTCAATTTCATCTTTAATAACTCTTATAACAAAATTTATCAAGATTCAATAAGGAATACATTAAATTCCATGACCGAATTTTGCCTTTCACCAAGATAGCCACTTGCCATTAAAACCATTAAACCACACTTATACAATTTTTTTACCAAGCTCGACTTAACTTATAATTATCTAAATTATTTAAACATTCAACAACAAACTCTTCTTTAATCAAGCACATATTCGACAAGAACATTGGTAATTTAGCAAATTTTAATTTAACACCTAATTGTTTATAACACATTTTAAGCACCCCTTTTCACTCCATCAATTTTAAGCATATACATTACTCAAACATAACCAAATTCACATTCGGTCATAGCACATAACAAGATAGCCGATTCTTTTCCCTTAGCATCTAATGCTCACATATGATCATTTTTATAGCTCAAACACTCATCTACCATTATTCATCTAAATTAACATGAAACAAAAACCATAGCCTTTATTAACTACTATGGCCGAAAGCTCTAATCATTCCCAAAATCAAAAATTCAACATGGGTTACAAAAAGAACTTGGTATCTAACTCAAGATTAACCAAAATTTCAAGAATTAACATAAACTTCTTACCTTAATGTAGACCTAAGATGACCGAATGGCTTTTTTCCCCTTCTTCCGCTTTACATTCGGCCAAGAAGAACAAATATGAAGCTTTGTTTTCATCACCCATTTTCCTTATTTTTTTCATTCCTTTATTTTATATAAAGTATAAAACCATTTAACTAAAAATTACTACATATTTTAATATAAAGTCATCATCATGGCCGACCACTACTAACAAAAAAGGGTATTTGACATGCAAGTCCAAGTTTTTTTTATAACATGCATTAATGGACCACTTTTAAAATTACTTATCACATTTCACAATTGTCTTAAATAAGTCCTATTAAATAAATTCACATTCAAATGAATAAATTAAAGATTGGAACTTTCACACATGCATGTTCACGCACCATAAGCATAGAAAATAACAGTTAATTATTTTTATGACTCGGTTTTGTGGTCCCGAAACCACTTTCCGACTAGGGTCAATTTAGGGCTATCACATGATACATCATTGCATTATTTACACATGAACTTACCTCGGTACAAAAATAGTAAAAATGGATCTAATCGCCGTACACCTTGTTTTTCCCCTGATCAAGGTCCGTTCCTCGTTTTTCTTGTTGTATAATACCAAATTTAGCTTATTTAATACACACATTATTCAATTCAGTCCATAACTCATACTTTGACAAAATTACCTTTTTACCCCTAAACTTTCACATTTACAAATTAGTCCCTAGGCTCGTAAAATGAAATGTACTCATTTTCTTTGTTACCCACACACATGCTCAGATCGGCCCACATTTTTCATCAAAATTAGATTTTTACTACACATTTTACATCTTTTACAAATAAGTCCTTTTTATGCATTTCCATAAAAAATCACTTAGTAAAAGATGTCAAACATACATTAAACTTTCATAATCTACTATGAAACATCAAAATACATGCATGTCACACATGGGTAGATTTTTTAACATGACTGCTAGCTCAAACAAATGGTAGAGATAGCTAGATCGGTTGATGACAACTTCAAAATTACAAAGAACATTAAAAACGGGGCTAGGATGTACTTACTATTGAGCTTGAAAGGATGAACAAAACCCTAGCTATGGCTCCTTGGAAATTTCAGCAATGAAGGAGGAAGATGGACACAATTTTTGACTTATTTTCCCTTTTTATGCTTTTATTAACCAAATGACAAAAATGCCCTTATGGCATTTCTTCCAAATTTTTCCTATTCATGCCCATTTTTGTCCAAAAATATAGAAATTGGTCAAATTGCCATTTAAGGCCCTCTAATTAATAATTCAAATCTATTTCATACTTAAAGCTTTTAGAATCCCATATATTTCAACTTTTGCAATTTAGTCCTAAAATTAAATTGGACACTTTTTCACAAAATTTCTTCATGAAACTTTCACACAATCATGCAAACATGTCATGGACTTGAAAACAATAATAAAACAAATATTTCTACTTCGAATTTATGGTATCAAAACCACATTTTCGACTAGACCCAAAATCGGGATGTTACAAATAACATATGAAAATTTTGGAAACATAGAAAAATTTCAACATTTCAAGGGTCACACGCCCGTGTGAACAGGCCGTACGGAAAGAGGGCATAGATACTGACTTGGGTTACACGGCTGACCACACGCACGTGTGCCCTTCGAAATGGCCACACACTCCCGTGTGCCAGGCCGTGTGCTAGGCTGTGCCAAAATTGTAGGGTATACTAACTTATACAACGCAGCCAAGTCACATGCCCGTGTGCTAGGCCATGTGCCAATTAAGGGACATACTGTCTTGTACCACACGGCTAGTCACATGCCCGTGTGTGAGACCGTGTGAAGCATACTGACTTTATTTTAACAACAACACTAGGGGACACACGGCCGTGTAACATGACCGTGTGTCACACACGACTGAGACACACGCCCGTGTCTCTGCCCGATTGGACAAAAATAGACTATTTGCAAAGCCATTATGCCACCCTATTTTCACATGTAAACACAAGCATAAATGGTAACATTTTTACAACACAATAGGCAGCCATTTCATAACGTTTCATACACATATAATACCAGTCCCACATAATATTTAATTGCTTAACTAATATTATACATTTTCCATTCATAAGCTTACTATATAACAAAACACATTTTCATATTTCCATATCATCAACTTTTTACCAAAACATTCCAAACCATAATATCAAGTTTAGCCAAATCACATGGCTTAGACTTATAACACAAAATGTACCAAAATCACAATCTCAGGTAGCCATAACTATCACCATTATAACTAGCCTATACATGCCATTTTTAGAAATATACACAAGTTCAAACATACCAATTAGTAACTGGATAGTGTGATGCGTAACTCTGACTTGTCTGAAACAAGCGAGCTATTGGACCTCTATAAAACATGGAAAAAGAAATAGAGTAAGCTTTATAGCTTAGTAAGCCCGTATAATTCAGAATTAAACTTACTATTTATACAAAATTAAGGCAAATAATGAAGGTGTATTCAATTCAATTTTCAAATGCCTAAACACAAGCATTCATCATAAGTTAGTCACCTAAATACATGAAACCATCCATTATAGTAATACATTGCATCATACCAAATTTATATATATCATGTACAACATTGGTAACATTTCATTTCTAATCATATAAACAATAATTCGTTTGAAAACCATAACTCATCCGTATAAACAATACTTCATGCATATAAATAGAATTTATGCCCGTTGAACTTATTAGAATCTCGAGGGATACTCGGGTGATATACAGTACATATAAATTAGTAATCCGTCAATTCCTTATCATTTTCAGCTCTTTCGAGCTATGAACGAGAAGCTCCTCCCGGTGAGAGGCGAGCTCTCACGGCGAGCTAAATCAAGAAGCTCATACGGTGAGAACGATGAAGCTCTTACGGTGATATATCAGTAAGCTCATTCGAGCTTTGGTGAGTCCACAACACATGCAGGATCTCGACCAAAACGGTAACCCTAGTGACATGTCCTTCGTATCCTACGAATTCTTACGGTTCAACCGGGGCTCGGTAACCATTAAATTATATCAATAAAGCATTAATATTCCAAGTATATCAATTACTCAATTATACACATTCATTACAAGTAAATACAAGTATTTTAAAAGTTTGATTCTATTCATACGAACTTACCTTGTATCACTCGGATATCAACTATCGGCTATTCGTCAATCTTTTCTTTTCCCTGATCTAAACTCGATCTCAGCTTATCTTGATCTAAATATTATAAAAATTAGCTTATTTATCAACTATTTATGCAATTTAGTCCAAAACACATATTAGGGCTATTTCACATATTTGCCCCTAAACTTTCATATTTTTACAACTATTACACAAAATTGCAAATTCATGCAATTTCTCACCAACCCATGTTTAGCCAAATTTTCTATATGTTACTAGTAGCCCATATTTTCAATTTATTTACACTTTAACCTACATAATTTAACTATTTCTCAAATTTGTCCCTTTTTGACATTTTTGTCAAAAATCACTTTACAAAACTAATTTATCTAACAACAACTATTCAAAGTCCATCATCAACCATCAAATGACTCAAACATTCAATGATGGCAACATGAAAAATCTTTAACCATATTGAAATCTCAGGTACGGGCTAACTAGTATACGAAGCAACGATCTCAAAAATGTAAAAATCATTAAAAATCGAGTCAAAATACATACCTAATTGAATTATTCAAGGTTGCCAAATTTTAAACCCTAATTTAGTTTCTTCTTCATCAAATTTTCGGCTAAAATGATGAATAAATAAAGAAATTTGGTTTTGTTTTATTAATATTAGCATTAATTACTAATTTACTTTTATAACCTTTAAAAATATTAAAAATTACACCAATTGCCATGCTATCATCATCCACTAACTGTAAGACCCCAAACTCGGCCTAGACGTTATGGCCACATCTGATGATGTCACATTGAATGAGATTCAAAAACGAGATTGTCGAGTTAAAACCTTCCAGTTAACTAATCTTTGACTTAATTCAGAGTAAAAGCATGTCCTTTGTTATGTCAAAAAAACGTGTCCCTTTTAGCAGAAGCTTTGATAAAGTTTGTCTTTGGTAAACAGTTCGAATTTAAGAAAACCGTCAATTTGGTTAAAAACTGAGTTTAAACCAAAATCCTACAATAGTTTAAAAATCCAAATAAAGTCCAACAGTCCATAAAGCATCAAAAACAACCCAGAAAATATTTAAGAAGTAAATATCGAAACTGAATTTAAAACAGTCTAAATATGTATGGCCAATGTCGAGTCCTCCGCTACACCAAATCGTCAAGTCTGGGGATTACCTATACAGATTAAACAAAAACGGTGAGTTTTCACAAATTCAGTGTGTAATCCCCACAGAATACATGCACACAGCATAATATCAGAAATCAATCATGTGTATACAGTTCGGGCCTGAGCCCATTATAGAATCAGTGGGGCCTTAGCCCATTCAGATATGATACGCAGATCAGAGCAGAATATCGAAATCCTAGCCACAAGCCTTTACACACCATCTCCATCCAACCCTACACACCATGTGGGGATTAAATCAACCTACCCATCCCTACACGCCATGCTATACTGAAATGAGGTACATAAACAGATATTTGCCCCGAAATGCGACACAAAGTCAGAATATCGTAGCAAGCTGCTAGATAACAGGCTTAAGAGCCTTTCAGACACTTCCTCTAATAAATCATCAACCCACCCCGATGCAATGCAACATACATACCATGTCATGCTATCATGCAATTACAGTTCATACAGTCTTTTTTTAGAATTCATGCTTAGTATAGAAATCAGACAGGTAGATCACTAATATAAGGGTCTAAGTAATACTTATCGACCCTATAGTAGGTCCACAATTGACTCGGGTGACTCGTGTAACCCTGTAGAACATTTTAGAAAAATGGGCTCACACTCCAATGTGGCATGCCCGTGTGGGTCCACACGGCCCAATTTGGACTTGGCCTTGTGGATCACATGGCCTGGCCCAGAATTCCACACACTCATGTGGTTTACCCGTGTGGGCCCACATGCCTATATGGCCTACACAGTCCAAATCAGTCTAGCCCGTGTGTCGCATATGGCCTACTTGGCCATCACATGGCAGTGTCACGTGCCCACAGCCTGGCTCGTCGATCACACACCCGTGTTCCGTCACATGGCCTACCACACGGGCGACCATACACCCTTATGGCATCGACAGATTACTTTTTTGGCTTTTCACTGAATCTCATTTTCTGTATTTCGGGTACACACCTGGTTTCAATTCAAAGCTAAAGTCACCATGAGCACTCTAGAACCTATTATTGACTAACATTTGCTCAATTAGTCACTTAAATGATTGAATTTAACTTAGTCCCAAAACAGAAAGTCATCTTCCAAACGAAAAAACCCTTACCTTACGAACTACAGACGGTTCCCTCTATAACTCGGCACCAGCACAACCCCTCACACTAGATTTTTGGCTGTCAATACAGTTAAACCAAAGTTCCCCAATTAATAACTTAAATACCAAAATTTTAAAGCACCATTATCACTTACCGAACAGACTGAATCGAAGGTTGCACAATCGAGGAACAATTACAGCAGGGAAACAAAAGAAAAGAAACGACAAGGATAAGGGAGGAAAAAGCAAAATTCAGTAGAAGAAAGGGGGAAAAATAAAGAATTGGCAGAGAATTTTGAAAGCGAAAAACTATTTGAAACAATTCAAAATATCTTATATGCCACCCAATCCCTTAATCTTCTCCCACTATCCCCACTACACACAACTACTCAGAATCCCGGTTACATCAAACTCTTAGCCACCTAGTTGAGCAAAAATAATCTTTTTCGCCAACGCAGGGATTCAAACACAGAACCTCAACCAGACTGACACTCCACTCAACCACTAGACCAGCAGGCCCATTCTGATATAACTCTACCAATAATTAAATAAGAGTCTACTGAATAGAGATAAGGCTTTATTCATAAAATTCCAAAATTTAACCCAAGTAAGGCTTGAACTTGGGACCTCTCACACACACCCAGAACATTTAACCATTAAGCAGATATACAATAGTGTCAAAATTTACAAAAATCGAAATAAAAAATTTGGGGTGTTACACTAACCATAAATGGTCTATTTATCACTTAAGGACCTTTACTTTAATGTTCTATAACTATCTGACACTTTTAGCTAATAGAACACAAGTTTTACGCTTTACGCGATTTAGTCCTTTTTACTGAATTAAGCATATAAAAGATCAAATTTCTTTACGAAAATTTCACACATACTGTAACACCCCAAACCTGGCCTGGACGTTATGGTTGAATCTGGTGATGTCACATTGAAGTTTTTTTCATAAAGCATGGTATCGTTTGAAAAACCCAATCTTTATTTAGCCTCTTTGTGTGATCTAAAAGATGATTTTAAAACTTGCGTCACTATCAAAAAGTATTTACTTTAAAACGTTATTAATCTAAAAGAGGATCTTCGTGAGCAGTATTGGTGGTCAGGACTTAAGCATGATGTGATTGATTTTGTGGCGAATGCTTGACATGCTAAGAAGTCAAGGCTCAGCACCAATTTCCTTCTAGTTTACTCCAACCTATTCAGATTCCTCAGTGGAAATGGGATCATGCCACTATGGACTTTGTTAGTGGGCTACCTTTGACGCCTTCTAAGAAAGACTCCATCTAGGTGATTGTTGATCGGTTGGCTAAGTTTGCTCATTTTTTGCTAGTGCGCACCGACTACTCATTACTGAGGTTGGAAAGGTTGTGTATCTCTAAGATTGTGAGACTCCATGGGTACCAGTCTCTATCATTTCTGATCGGGATCCTCGTTTCACATCTTGATTTTGGAAGAAACTGCATGAGGCTCTTCGTACGAGCTTGAGCTTCAGTGAACTTTTCATCTGCAATTTGATGGGCAGTCTGAGAGGGTTATCTAGATTCTTAAGGACATGTTGAGAGGTTGCGTGATTGATTTTGAGGCAGTTGGGGGAAACATCAATTAATTGTTGAATTCATGTATAATAATAGCTTTCAGTTGAGCATTCAGATGGCTTCTTATGAAGCTCTTTATGGACGCAAGTATAGGACACCTCTATGTTAGACTGAAATGGGGAAGAAGAAAGTATTAGGACCAAATTTAGTGTAAGAGACTGTGTAACACCCCAAACCCGACCTGAACGTTATGGCCGAATCTGGTGCATCACATTGAAGTGTTTTAGAAAAAACCGTGTTTTCATTGAAAACCCTTCTTAAAGTAAAAGAAACCTTAACTATCCTTAAAAAAAACTCCTTTCAATCACTTGTTTAAAATATATGATTTTATGAAAACATGTACTTGCGGAAACGTAGAAGAGTCATACTATAATTTAAGAAACCATGTTTAACTTCTTATAATTACATCACATAAAAATAATCCAAATAACAATAAATTAGAAGCCCTATTACAATCTGATTTGAAAAGTACTTAATAACATAGAAACTGATTAGCTTTAAAAAGAAAAACAAGTCCAAATTATCTTGCAAGCTGGCCACCCAGAGTACCTCCAAACATTGAACCTTCTACTGAGCATCACCTGAAAATAAAATAAAAGAGGGGGTGAGTTTTCGCAAACTCAGTGTGTACAACCCTCGACAAAAACAAGCATTCAAAAGTCATCATACATCAAACATGTAATGCAATGTAGTACAACCCACCCCAATAATCCAACAGGTACACTTCTGCTCTGTCCCCCTTTTCACAACCTATGGGGATATAAATATCGACCCACCCAATCGATACACATCAATGGTAGCCCGGTTGTGGAACTACCCAAGTTGCAGCAAGCTGCTAATCACATATTAGGCTTAAAAGCCATCGGTGGATCCACGGTTGTCAAGCAACGATGCGACCTTCATATACTCCCTCCGTTCCATAATTCCCAACCCATATGCAGCCTAAACAGGATATCATATGAATACATATGAATGCATGTAGCAATCATAAATCTTACACACAACACTTAGGGGTATTTTAGTCATTTTTGCCCTTAGGGGCGTTTCGATAATTTTTCTTTATTACGGGTTTTTACTTACCTTGGCCCGTTAACAAATCCCGTGAGCTAAGATGAACGAACACTATGCACCATGTAGGATTCCAGTGAAGAGGAGGTGAGTCATTAAGACTGCTTAAGTACCAAGCTCTCCCTAGATCCAATCCTAGACATGCATATACCCGTTGCCACACCTTAACTCTATGACTTGTCCACGGTCGCAATATATTAATTCAGTTTTATGTGGTTATCATATACTAGGCCCAAAACCCCTTACGAAGCCCAAACAAATTCACATACCTGTATCTGGCCCATTAAGCCCAATCATATTCATATGGCCCATTAGGCCCAAATCACATTTATATGGCCCACTTGGCCCAGTCACATTCATATTCATGAACTCATACAAATTCCCATCACATAGCATCAATATTTAGTTTTTGCCTAGTATGGGCCCAACAGCCCATTGGGCCCATTTAGCCCATTTTAGCCCCTACAGCCAAATCACAACCCAAACCCACTAGATCGCCCGTGGGTCTCAGGCAACCTATCGATCTCCTCTTTACTAGTGTTCGTGCACTCGCAAGACTACCGTAGCCACACTTTCAGCTTTTTAGCATTTTAGCATTTCGGATTCGGCTTTTGCCGATTCATAGTGTGTGTGAAGTGTATGTACACACCTAGTAAGCAAGCGTGTTGCGATCTCCTTAGCCCCAAACCTTGCGCGATAAGTATCACAACCCCTTCTTAAATCCCTGACCACGATCAATTCCCAGATCTGTACAAATCTTAACTATTAAAACAGAATAATAGATGACTCGTATCCAACACAAGTCCCCTTACCTTAACTATAAACAATCAACCACCTTAGCCAATGGGAGAGGAATACTTACCAAGATCACAAACACCTAAAGAGCAGTTTCGGCAGAGAGCTAAGATCCGAGATCTGATACTAATTCCCTACCACAGTTGATTAGAAAGAGTAAGAGACAATATTCGATACTTAGCAAAGAAAACCGATGGGAAGAGTAACACTTACACTAGATTCGGTCAAAGAGTATTAGGCTCTAGAGATTTGAATGGCACAATTGCTTATTCGACACCAAGGGAGAGAGGAAGAAGAATCTACTAAACCCAAAACTGAAACAAAGAAATCGACACAAGAAAAATAAAAGGAGAATAATGGTTTTCAGCTTTTGGAGAAATCAGCAGAAAGAAAAGGAAGAAAATAAAAGGGTTTTCGATAACAGGGTGAAGGAAATTCGGCACTAGCATGGCAACCCTGCATTCGAAACTTATTTATAACCCTATAACCGAATTGCCTAGCCCTCAGTTCCCCATTCGGCTCCATCACTTCCCCCTCTCATCTCTTCATTTTTCTCCCTGATAACCCCTTGATCCTTTCCTTAATTTTCTCTCCTGAACATTCCCCTTAGAGTCCATCTTCACACCACTTCCAACCTTCTAGAAGGCCAAAATTAAACTCCTAAAAATACTAAGCTAGGATTTGAACCTAGGATCTCCTTGCTAGCCACTAATGCCACCTCCCTACACTCTAAGTGGCATCACTTAGCCACTCCACCACAAGGCTTTTTGATGCCATTTTCCCCTATATTTATTTAAAATCCCAACTGCTTGCCAACAAGGCCCTTTTAATTATTAAACTTTAATTTCTTCTACCCCTAGATTCAAACTCAAACCTTGACCATGTAACACCCTGAATTTGGGCCTAGAAGTTTTGGGCCTTGAGTATGGGAGCGGTTGAAGGCAGCTTATAATATTTTGTTGTGCATGTAAATTTCGTTAATGAAGGCTTGTTTTAGTGGTTAAGTGTGCTGAGAAGTGTTGGATAAGTCTTGGGTTCAAACCTGGACTCTAGCAAAAATTTTGGTTTAAGGTGAATCAAACCCTGGGTGTAGTAGGTAGGCCTTAAGAATATTGTTGGAGAAAAGATGACACAAAAAGGAATGTGGTGTAGTGGCAAGGTGGCTCCATTTAGGGGATAAGGAAGTGACACCATAGAGGAAGCAAGGAGTCTAAGGTTCAAGTCTTGGCTCTTGCAATATATTTTGGTTTTCCTTTTCAATAAATCTGGAAGCAAGTAGGTGCGCTTTAAAGTTTAATATGTTGGATTTATGACACAAATGAGTTGATGGCCTAATAGTGGTGGCGTGGGTTGGCATGTGAGAGGACTTTGGTTCGAATCCCTTAGCACGTGAAGGTTGATTATTTTGCTATGTTGGGACGGCAAGAGTTGGTGTTGGTTTTGAACTCTGGTGATGGAAGGATCCCACATCGGGAAGCTAACATAGGAGTAGATAGAGAGCTGGCTTTAAATAGAGCAAACCATGAGGAGAGTAGGCATACCCTTCTTGGCTGATCCCTTTCGCTTTATGGCGTGCTCGTTTGGGTTGGGCGTCGGCTAAGAGTGCTCGGAGCGCGGATTAACTCCAGTCTCCTACCAGGTGTGTATTTCTCGCTACTCTAGCAGTAGGACGACTATTTCGGGCCGTGATGGGCTGAAATGGGCCATGTGGTCCCAATGGGTCCGTAGGCCCAAGTGGTTAAGTTACAAAATTACCAAAATACCCTTAGTTTGCAAAATTACCAAAATACCCCTGGTTTGCAAAATTACCAAAATACACCTGGTTTACAAAATTACCAAAATACCCCTGGTTTATAAAATTACCAAAATACCCCTGGTTTACAAAATTACCAAAAAACCCCTGGTTTACAAAATTACCAAAATACCCCTGTAGGGTAGAATTACCGAGATACCCTTGTGGGGTAAAATTACCATTTTGCCTTTAGAGTGATAAATGACCGTTTTGCCCTTGTGGGCAAGTGACTGACTTGGATTGTGTGGTTGACGGATTTGATTGTGAATATATGTTGGTGATATGGATGACTTGACTGTGATTTTTTTATTCAAATATGGGCATGATATTCTGTTTCTGTATACGTATGCCATGACATATTATTTTTGTTGCATGGGACATGGGTTATATTGATGGAGGAAGCGTTTTGGCAGCCACGCTGCAATCTGGTGGCCTCGCCACATATATTTGTTCTGGTGACTTCATCACAATATCTGGTAGCCTCGCTGCAATCTAGTGGCTTCACCACATATATATATATATCTGTTCTGGTGGCTTAGCCACAATATCTGTATCTAGTGACTTCGTCATAATATCTGGCAGCATCGCTGCAATTTCTGTGGTGTGTAGCGGTTGGGTGGGTTGAGTAGTCTCCCCACATGGTGTAAGGCTGGTACGGAGGAGTTACGGATGGATTGGGTTGGGATTGTATTCACATTCTTATTTTGATTCTGTCACCTGATTCTGATTCTGATTCTGATTCTCATTTTGATTCTAGTTGTGATAATGTTTCTTATTCTGTAATGGGCTAAGGCCCATCTGGTACTCTCTGTTATGATGGGCTAAGGCCCAATTGATACCGAAACTGTAAGGAGGTCTGGGGCCAGACTTTTAATTCTTTTATATGACTGACTGCTACTTTTATATAGTAGGGGATTTCACACTGAGTTTTCGTAAACTCACCCCGTTTATTAACCTTTCAGGTAATTTCCAGCCTTAGACAGATCGAAGCTGCGAGGGGCTCGGAGGGAGCTACACACACTGTTTAAGTTACAGTTTTGATTATTGCTTTAAAAATGTTTTTATGTGAGTTGTAGTAAAGCTATTGTAATTTTCTAGATTTCTAATTTGGAATTTTATTTATAATTGCTAGTATTAGAACACTGTTTTCCAAAGTAACTACTATTTTCAAAACATCACGTATTCACAATTGTTTTAAATTAAGCTTCCGCAACTGCCAGGTTTTTTTACAAAGATATTAAGAATGTTATTCAGCTGAGGTTTTCTAACAAGGTTTAAAAAGGGTATAAGTTTTTAATTAAGAAGGGTTTTTAATGGAAACATGGTTTTCGAAAAACACTTCAATATGACACGCCAGATTCGAGCCAAACTCCCAGGCCGGGTTTGGGGTGTTACAGACCTACCAACACGTAATTAACACTTAACCGGAATTGCTAAGCATAAAAAGAAAAATTCAAGATTTTGAGATTTTTGGGTTTCGAGATTTTTGGGTTTTGGGATTTTTAGGGTGTTACAACTCTTCCCCCTAAAAGAAATTTCGTCCTTGAAATTTCTAACTACTAACACAGACTACCACACCACACTTCCGCTGCGCACTCTAATTCCAACTCAGGTAAATAGCACCCGATGGTAAGTACGTACCATTATTCACCTCTGGAACGTTTCCATCCTCTTGACGACGTGCTACATAGACCAAAGCTGGCTGCCTCGCCTCAGCATGACCAGCACCTCTGCCCGGTGCTCCACAACCCAAACCGTTTTTACCTCTAGCCTGATCACGGCCTCTCAGTGGTTGCTGACCACCCTTAGTAGTCAGACACCACCTCGGTCCATGATCGCACCCGAGCCGCATGCAGGGGGCAATTCTTGATCCTATGCTCCATGGATCCACAAGCTAGACAAGCTGTCGTCCTCTTCCAACACTCGCCTACATGGCCTTTCCCACAATCAGTACAAAGTGGCACCCTTGGATTAACAGCAAGGGCCCTGCTCTAACTGGCCCAATAACTCTGGTCCTAGCCCTAGGTCTCTGATCGACACCAGGAGTCTCAGCCTCCCTTTTATTCTTACCCCTTTCTTTTTCCCGATTTAGGCGATCAATGCGCTTTACCTCCTCTTCTATCTTTGTTTTCTCTACCAACTCTGAGAAAACTCACTCCCTTTGTGGGGCTATCAATACTCTGATGCTATCTCTAAGTCCATCCTCAAACTTAACGCAGCGCTCATAGTCCGTTGCCATCATAACTCTTGCATACCTACTAAGGCGTAGAAACTCCGCCTCAAACTCTGCCACCGATTTATTTCCTTGGGTCAAGTTTAGGAACTCCTTCCTTCTAGCATCCACATAGCTTGCACCTACATACTTCCCTTGGAATGCAGCTTTGAAAAACTCCCAAGTGACCCGCTCCGGTTGGGTGCCCTCTTTCACCGTCAGCCACCACTGGTAGGCTTCTTCCCTAAGTAGTGACATGGCTCCTTTTAACTTTTGTTCAAGTGAACAGTCCAGGTCCTCCATTATCCTTTCAGTGGCCTCCAACCAATATTCTGCCACGTTAGGAGCCACGCCAGCCACGCCCTTAAAGATCTCAGCCCCGTTCAATCGAAGTAGCTCTGGAATGGACCCCGATTTCCAGTGCCATTTTTGGGCCCAGCGACCCTGTCCAAAATCCTCAGCATTGCCTGCGACAATGTATCTTCTTCGGTGGCCCGATCATACAGTCCATTCCCAGCCACAGGTGAGGCTGGAGCCTCTTCTACTCCAACACCGGGCATATGGCCCGATGTCAACAATTCAGCCCTAACACTTCCACGGCCTCAGCCACGGCCTCTTGTACCTCTTCTAGCAGTCATCGTCGATTCGCGTATTATCTAGATTAAAAATTTTATGAAGTTTTAGTTAGTTTAATAGTTAACCCGATGTTTTATGGAAATTATTAAAGAGAAGATTACTTTCAAAAATCCTTTACAGGTTCAAGTTCCTGCGGGCTTTGGTTCCATTCTAATAAGATCACCTAATGTAGCTCTCTAACTAACTACTGTATAACAATTTAAACAATATTTAAGAATAATTCCTTTTTTCCAAAACTTGGTTCGACGTCGGAGACTTGGCGTGCCGCTCAGCAATACTTCCCTTTTTCCAAAACATTGTGATTCAATCATTTTTTTTAAAACACAAAAAGAAACCAAGTAATAAGGCCCAATTCACAGCCCGAGTTTAGCAATCGGGCTCTGATACCACTAAATGTAAAATCTCAAACCCGGCCTAAACGTTATGGCTAAATCTGGCGTATCACATTGAAGTGTTTTAGCGAAAACCGTGTTTTTATTGAAAACCGTTCTTAAAATAAAAGAAACCTTAACTATCCTTAAAAAAAACTCCTTTCAATCACTTGTTTAAAATATATGATTTTATGAAAACATGTAGTTGCAGAAACGTAGAAGAGTCATACTACAGTTTAAGAAACCATGTTCAACTTCTTATAATTACATCACATAAAAATAATCCAAATAACAATAAATTGGAAGCCCTATTACAATCTGATTTGAAAAGTACTTAATAACATAGAAACTGATAAGCTTTAGAAAGAAAAATAAGTCTAAATTATCTTGCTAGATGACCACCCAGAGTCCCTCCAAACATCAAACCTTCTACTGAGCATCACCTGAAAATAAAATAAAAGAGGGGGTGAGTTTTTGCAAACTCAGTGTGTACAACCCTCAACGAAAACAAGCATTCAAAAGTCATACATCAAACATGTAATGCAATGTAGTGCAACCCACCCCAATAATCCAACCGGTACACTTCTGCTCCGTCACCCTTTTCACAACCTGTGGGGATATAAATATCGACCCACCCAACCAATACATATCAATGGTAGCCCAGTTGCGGAACTACCCAAGTTGCAGCAAGCTGCCAATCACATATTGGGCTTAAAAGCCATCGGTGGATCCACGGTTGTCAAGCAACCATGCGACCCTCATATACTCCTACCGTTCCATAATTCCCAACCCATATACAACCTAAACAGGATATCATATGAATACATATGAATGCATGTAGCAATCATAAATCTTACACACAACACTTAGAGGTATTTTAGTCATTTTCGCCCTTAGGGCATTTTGATAATTTTCCTTTATTACGGGTTTTTACTTACCTTGGCCCGTTAACAAATCCCGTGAGCTAAGATGAATGAACACTATACACCATGTAGGATCCCAGAGAAGAGGAGGTGAGTCATTAAGACTGCTTAAGTACCAAGCTCTCCCTAGATCCAATCCTAGAGATGCATATACCCGTTGCCGCACCTTAACTCTATGACTTATCCATGGTCGCAATATATTAGTTAAGTTTTATGTGGTTATCATATACTAGGACCAAGACCCCTTACGAAGCCCAAACAAATTCACATACCTGTATCTGGCCCATTAAGCCTAATCATATCCATATGGCCCATTAGGCCCAAATCACATTTACATGGCCAGCTTGGCCTAGTCACATTCATATTCATGCACACATACAAATTCCCATCACATAGCATCAATATTCGATTTTTGCCTATTATGGGCCCAACAACCCATCGGGCCCATTTAGCCCATTTCGGCCTGTATGGCCCACTAGATCGCTCGTGCGTCTCAGGCAACCTATCGGTCTCCTCCTTACGAGTGTTCGCGCACTCGCAAGACTACTGTAGCCACACTTTTGGCTTTTCAGCATTTCAGCATTTCGGCATTCAGCATTTCAGCATTCGACATTTCAGCTTTTGCCGATTAATAGTGTGTGTGCAGTGTATGTACACACCTGGTAAGCAAGCGTGATGTGATCTCCTTAGCCCCAAACCTTGCACGTTAAGTATAATAACCCCTTCTTAAATCCCTAACCACAATTAATTCCTAGATCTGTACCAATCTTAACTATTAAAACAGAATAATAGGTGACTCGTATCCAACACAAGTCCCCTTACCTTAACTATGAACAATCGGCCACCTTAGCCAATAGGGGAGGAATACTTACCAAGATTGCGAACACCTAAAGAGCAATTTCGGCAGAGAGCTACGATCCAAGATCTGATACTAATTCCCTACCATAGTCGATTAGAAAGAGTAAGGGACAATATTCGATACATAGTAAAGAAAATCGATTGGAAAAGTAACACTTACACTAGATTCAGTCAAAGAGTAATCAGCTCTAGAGATCTGAATGGCACAATTGCTTATTCGGCACCAAGGGAGAGAGGAAGAAGAATCGGCTAAAACCAAAAGTGAAACAAAGAAATTGACACAAGAAAAATAAAAGGAGAACAAGGGTTTTCAGTTTTTGGAGAAATTGACAGAAAGAAAAGGAAGAAAACAAAAGGGTTTTCGATAACAAGGTGAAGGAAATTCAGCACTAGCCTGGCAACCCTGCATTCGACACCTATTTATAACCCTATAGCCGAATTACCTGGCCCTCAGTTCCCCATTCGGCTCCATCACTTCCCCCTCTCATCTTCTCGTTTTTCACTTTGATAACCCCTTGATCCTTTCCTTAATTTTCTCTTTTGAACACTTCCCTTAGAGTCCATCTTCACGCCACTTACAACCTTCTAGAAGGCCAAAATTAAACTTATAAAAATACTAAGCTAGGATTCGAACCTAGGATCTCCTTGCTAGCCACTAATGCCACCTCCCTACACTCTAAGTGGCGTTACTTAGCCACTCCACCACAAGGCTTTTTGATGTCATTTTCCCCTATCTTTATTTAAAAGCCCAACTGCTTGCCAACAAGGCCCTTTTAATTATTAAACTTTAATTTCTTCTACCCCTAGATTCGAACTCAAACCTTGACCAAGACCTACCAACACGTAATTAACACTTAACCAGGATTGCTAAGCACAAAAAGAAAAATTCAAGATTTTGAGATTTTGGGTTTCAAGATTTTTGGGTTTCGAGATTTTTGGGGTGTTACAGACTGAGAATACTGTGAAGCTTATCTGGGATCGCTTAAGAGATTCTAACTTGAAGAGGAAGGATATAAAGTTCAGTGTTGGTGATCAAGTCTTCCTTAAGGTTTTGCCTTAGAAGAAAGGGTTGAGGTTTGGCCGTAAGGGAAAGTTGAGTCTGAGGTATTGGACCCTATCACTTTGTTAATAGTGTTGGACCAGTGGCATATCAGCTAGTGTAAAACCTCTAACCCGTATCCGTCACTAGAACAGGGTTACAGAGTTTACTATACAAACAACCATAATTTTGAACATTTCATAAATATCAATATTCATATAAAAAAACCCAATCAAAATCGTTCATATTGTCCCACATACAAGCCCTCAAGGCCAAAAATATGCACTAGAAACCAGTCGACACTAGATGGAAAACTCACAGAATTTTTTGGAAAACATTGAAAATTTTCAAAGCTGCAGGGGTCACATGGCCGTGTGGCTAGGCTATGTTACTCACACGACCAAGAGACACGCCCGTGTCTTAGACCATGTGGGCATTTGAATTAGGGACACACGACAGTGTCCCATCCTATGTCCGTGCCCGTGTAACTCACTAACTTGGTCACTCGGCAAAACCACACGCCCGTGTGCTAGGCCGTGTAGCAGGCTAACTTGCAACCCATTGAAAGCTACAGAGGACACATAGCCATGTGTCATACGCAGTTGAGACACACACCTGTGTCTCTGCCCATGTGGAAAAAAATAAACCATTTTACGAGCCATATTTCTCACCCAAATTTGCATAAACCTATACATAACATTATACATATAAGCAAACCATAATAAGGTACCAAAACCATGTATTTTCTAGGTTTATACAAATGGTATGATCACATACAACCAATATGCCCTTAGGTACCACAAATAACAATTTATAAACATGACTAACCATGTGTTCAATATAACCAATTGATAAACTAACATATATGCATATTTGCACCAAAACTTACCATGTAGATCAATTATCAAAACATACCATTGGGTACCAATTATACCACTCAATCACTACCACCAAATGGTCATATAATTCACATATAACTTGTACATTAAAAAGACCAAATAAGCCATTCAAACAAGTACCAATTCACAACAATTCTATCAAGCTTCAAAGCTTATACAAAATGCATATTCAAACCATAATTTTACCATCCATCATTCTACCATATCAAGCCATGCATCGACATGATAAGGCTACCTATATACGTACCAAAATATGCCAAAACACAAGCCAAATTATATGGCCACAAGCACAACAGCACATATAGGCCAACATTAGCCAAAGTAACCTATACATGCCATTATAACCAAACTGAAACCAACTGAAAGAGCTGATGGATAGTGTGATATACCTCCGACCAGCTTCCAATCAGAACAAGCTTTCGATTCACTAAAAACACAGAAAATTCAAAGAGTAATCATTTAAGCTTAGTAAGTTCGTTTAACTTACCATTTAGTTACAAGTTAGGTAAGTAAACATAGCATATCCTAACTCAATTTGGCCAAAAGCCTAAGCACATATTCACCAACATGTTAGCCATGTAAAACACATATAATAGCCAACAAGCATGAATGAACATAACAACTAAGCAAGTTTCATATATATGTAGCATCCATTTCATGTTTCAATATATCATGTAATATCACTTCCATGTGTTTATGTATATATTTGTAATAGTTTGTATCGAACTCATATAATCTCGTAACAAAATATTGCCTATTGAACCATTTAGAATATCGTTGTATACTCGGGATAGCTCACACATAGTGTGCTAAACTGTAATCCGTCAATTCTTGTACATGAATGCTCATACGAGCTATGAATCGGTATGCTCTCACGAGCTATAAATCGGTAAGCTCATTCGAGCTGAGAATCAGTAAGCTCTCACGAGCTGCAAATCGGTAAGCTCATACAAGCTGTGGTGTGTGTGCAACATATGCAGGACCTCAACCAAATGGTAACCCTAATGACATGTCATTTGTTTCCTACGAATTCCTAAGGTTCAAATAGGACTCGGTAAATCTTCGTATGTCGTCGAATATGCGATCGGTATTTATACATGGCAATTATACAAATCACATACATATAATTCAATTAAAACATATAAATACTCAATTTAATTACATGAACTTACCTCGACCAGTATACCTAGATATGAAGGCGATTAATTTGAGATTTTCTCTTTGCCTCGATCTAACTCCCACGAGGTCGGACTGGATCTATATAGATAAATTTAACCCAATTCAATATATTTCACATTCAATTTAGTCCAACTCATATTTTTGCAAAATTACCATTTTACCCTAATACTTTTAGTTTCTTTGTAATTTAGTCCCTAGGCTCAAAAAAGGAAATTCATGCAATTTAATCCTTACCCAAGCCTAGCTAATTTTTATACATATTAGTAGCAGCCCAAATATTTCATAAATTCACAATTTAACCACAAAATATTTTTTTTTCAATTTAGCCCCTAATTGATAATTTCATCAAAAATTCTTTTACAAAAGTTGTTTATCTAACAACAACTATTCATTTTCTATTATCAAACTTAAAAAATCATAAATAATCATTAATGGTAAAAACCCTAATAATTTAACACTTTCACAAATTAGTTCTCGGCCTAGATGGATTAAGCTACAACGATCCCGGAAACATAAAAATCATTTAAAACGAGACAAAAATCACTTACCAATTGAGCTTACAAGCTTGGTTGAACCTAGCTTCATAAATGGCTTCTTTCTTTTGTGAAGAATCGGTTGATGATGATGAATAAAGGTGATGGTTAATTTTATTTCTTTTATTTTTATCATTAATTACCTTTTTACTAATTTAAACTTTATAAACTTTAATAATTAAACAATTGCCAAGCCATCATATTCCACTAACATATAAATGGTCTAAGTACCATATAAGAACTTCAACTTTAAAGTTCTATAGCTATTTAATACCTTTAGCTATTAGAACACAACTTTTGTACTTTACGCGATTTAGTCTTTTTTTATTAAATTAAGCATGCAAATAGTTAAATTTCTTAACAAAATTTTTATATGGTACTTCTATCATGCTGTAGGAATAAAATAATAATAAAATAAATGTTTTGACTTTAGATTTGTGGTTCTAAAACCATTGTTCTAATTTCACTGAAAACGAGCTGTTATAGCTAGAGTTACCTCCAGAGTTAGATCGTATTCAAGATGTTTTCCACGTGTCCATGTTGAGATGATACAGATCTGACCCTTCTCATATAGTTTCAATTGAGGAGATTGAGGTTCATCCAGAATTTTCATTTGATGAGGAACCTATACAAATCCTTGATCGCGAGGTCAAAGTTTTGCGGAGGAAATATATTTCACTTTTGAAAGTTTTGTGAAGGAATCATGGCTCTAATGAGGCCATTTGGGAGCCGAAAGAGTCGATGCGACAACAACATCCTCACCTTTTCCCATCAGGTAAATTTTGAGGATGAAATTTGTTTTGAAGGAGGGTAAAGTTGTCACATCCCATATTTTTATTATTAGTCACGCAAAAATAAAAGCAAGTGAAGTGGTCAAGTAGTTTTGTGCTCCTTAGCTATCCTAAAGGTCCTAAGTTCAAGTCCTCTTGTTCTCATTTTTTATTTAATTTTTAACACATTTTCCCATGCGCATTATATGCTTGTTGTCCACCCCTCTTGTTACCATGCTTGGAGGATTCCTTTCTTATTTAAAGAGTCAAACTTACCATAAGTTGAGGTAACATGATCCCCTTTTTTACTCTATGTCTCCCTCTCTTGCCATTTCTTCCCAACATTGCTAAAGAAGTGGTTCATTGAACCTAGACAAGGTTGACCACCCTTCTCCCTCACTCCATACCTCTCATTGTCATCCCCTCCTCCCTCTCTTCTATATTTTTCTTTTTCCTCTCCTTTCTCATCCGTTTCTCTCCCTTTTTGCTAGCCATCACTTTTTTCCTTCTTCATTTTTTCTTCCTTCCTCCACCGTGACTGACCTTATTACCACCAATTACCACACCCTTTTAGCCACCATAGCTCCTTCTCCTCCTCTTTCTCTTCCTTGTTATCGTCACCAAACTACCGTTATCGTTATTGGTGGTTGGGTTTTTCCTCTTTTTCTCCTCATTTTTATGTCATTTTTTTATTATGGTTGATCTTATACCCTCCTTGCTTTAATAATTCTTTTAGATCACCCAACTCTTTAACCTCGTGTCTATATCGACCCACTGGCCATCCCGAATTGATTAAGTTGTGTAAGTGTAGGTTATTTGATCGTTAACTTCTCCTTTTAGTGTTTCACTCTCTTGTTCGAATGGTATATTGGCCATGGAAGTTATTTTTTTATTTATTTACGTGTTAATATTATTCCCTATGCTCTTTGAAGGTCCAATCGATAACAATAGGATAAATCCTTAACTTTGGATCATAAATCATCGATTCAAGTGTGCAAATTATGGGGTAAGTGTATGGTGATTTTTTAGTGATTAATCTTTAGTAATAAAACATCTTTGATGGAACCTTATCAAAATATGTTATTTGTGCATTGATACATCTTTTGGGTTTAGATCCAAGTAAAATCACTAGTAGGGGATTGTGGCTTATCGGATCTACGAAAATGGTCTGGATTCAATACTATTAGATTAAATATAATGTGGTGTTAAATAAGTATATTAGTAATAAAACTGTGATCAAATGCAAGAACATTAAGTACTACAAAGGAGAGTTAAAAAACTCATCGAAAAGAAATACCAAGTAAACCTAATCAAATGATTCTATGAAAGCATGATATATGATGTGATGATAATTGTGAATGTGATATATGAGTAAATCTCATCCTTATGATATGTGATACATGGTATGTGTGATAATTTTGATGATTTAAAGCATGTGATATTTATATATGTGTATGTGTAAATTTGAGATCCATGATATAATGTGAAAAGCATGTTAAAACATGGTAAAGTGATTATAAGTGGTCAATAAGTGATATGTGATTATGAGAGCATGTTTACATGCCTAAGTGTAAAAGTGAACAATATGTGTTAAAAAGTGAAATTGCCATATCACATGTATGGGGTGGGTTTTGTGAAAGGTGGAAGTACGTGGCAATTTATTTTCAAATTAGTGGTGGCTTGTCCACGAAGTGTTTTAGTGGCAGTATATTGGGAAATATGGCGGCTTGTCCACAAAGTTTTATCAGTGGCAGTTTATCTGCAAGTCAGTGGGGGCTTGTCCACAAATGGTGTTTCAGATGGATGAGTTCTAGAGAACTCGATACTAGTGTGTAGGTGGAGATGGGTAGGAAATTTTATTAAATGTGCATCATTTTAAAATATACATTGACATGTTCATGCATAAGTATCAGTGTTAGAACTTGTGATTATTATGATGATTGATATGTTGAGATTGATATTTTGCTATGTACACGATTATATTTGTGTTGATCTCATATTGAGCTCTTTAAAGCTTACCCACTTTACTTGTGTGTTTCAGATAATCCTCGTGGCTAGGACTCGGGTGCGGTCATCAGTGATGCTCTCAAAAATGGTTTTTAAATAAATATAACCTCTTATTTATGATTTGGATTTTTATGGACTTTATTGCTATTTGGGACTTTTTATGTTCAACTATGGTACCGTGGCATGAGATTTTTAACTTTGGACATTTTGCATGGATTATACCTATGGATTGAATAAATTGGACTTTTTCTATTAATTAAAGTTTTGAATAACTGAAGAAAAAACCGTTTCTTTTGTAAACTCACTTTATTGAATTTGAATTTAAAAATCACTAAAGTTGTTTTTTTTTCAAATAATGACAAAGGATTTCTATCAAAAGTTTTTGAACTTAAACTCATCATTTAAAAAATAATAATAACACATATTTTCAAAGATGAATGAAATCACTCCAACTAATATTTTTTCCATATCTATGACCCATGTAATTGCTTTGATTGGGCCGTAATATTTAGGCCAGGTTTGAGGGGTTACACAACCCCATGTATTGCATAATGGAAGACAAATCACATAGCAAATTAGTATACATGACAATCACGCTTTCATGTACATATAATTTTCAATATCCATGGTAATCCATGTTTTCATGATAATCAAATAGCCATGATTTTTGCACAACATGAGATTAGAAAGTATTTTTCAATACATACAATGTATATCACATCTTATCATAAAGACTCAAGTAAGAATAACTTACCTTATAACCACAAAGTCAATCACTTGAAATAACAAAGATTATGCTTTCATTTGTATAATAGTTAGATATTTTATAGTCAATTCCTTACGTATTTAACTTGTATAAACTGCACACCTTTTGCAATTTGAATCGTAAATCCTACTAAATCTTCCTCACTTCCAATCAAAGAGAATATGAACTTTGATTCACACCTAAAGAAACCGTACATGTGGTTAGAATTCTCTTATCTCCAATAAAAGAATTTCCAAAATAAAATCATCTACTCACATCTCAGCTTATAAAACTTATCCTTTATTCCAAGATGATCCAAGATGAACACTTTTAAAGTTAATAACTTGAGTTGGTGTGAGGATCTAGTTTAATGAAAAGATTGAGTGAATTGAATTAGTTTTCATGAAAAGAAAAGAAAATAGATAAGATTATGAATAAAAATTAAAATAAGAAATAAAATATACTTGTTACCCAAATATTGTCAAATATGTCAAGAGTTGAAGAAGTCTCCGAGAGGAACTTTAAAATTTTAGCAATGGAGAAGTATTAAGATCTTCTAAGTGATGATCAAAAGAAATAGTAAAAGAAGAGGAGAAAAAAAAGAAATCGATTTTGGGTGATGGTGCTAGAATGATGATACGATTTTGATGTAGTGGTGGTGTGGTGGTGCTAAGGTGGTTGAATGGTGGTGATATGTTGGTTGTTTGGTGGTGATATTGTGATTTTTGGGTGGTGTTTTGATTTAAAGTTGGAAAATTAAGCAAAAATAAAATAAAGAAACAAGGAGAAGCAACCAATTTGGGCGGCACAAGGAGGAGATGGAAGAGAAAAGAGAGAAAATTGTTGTGAAAACAAAACAATGGAAAGAGTGAGAAGGTGAAAAGTGGATGGTCACGAAGAGTAAACTCCCAACAAAGCATTCATGAGGGGGGGGAATGTTAGAGATAATTAAGCATAATTACTTTAGGACTTTCACCATTTGAAATTTAAAATTTGGTGTTACAGAAAAAAATAAAAATAGGAGTTACATGCTTATGGTTTGACAGTTTTGCATAGGAAAGTTGACCAAATTTTTGCATGAATTTTAAAAAATAGTTGATGTTATAGAGACTAGAACTTGGGTAATTTTGGAGTTACTTAAACTATTTAACCACTACACCATTTATTAAGCTTTGTTAAATGCTAACGTCATTTATTTTTAAACAAGGCATAATAAAAATTAGGATTTTGAAAAACAATTGATTAAAATAGAAAATGATGTGAGGGAAGGGACTCAAACTTAGATCTTCAAGGACAACTCCAACGTTACTTAAGCACTAGACTAGATACTTATTTATTATCTATTTTTCAAAGATAACTTTTAAAAAGTGGGGTGTGACCACTCTTGGTTCACTAACCCTAATTTATTCTAACCTAATTTTATGGATGTGACAAAAAAAGCTTATGGTTAACTCTTAAGAAAGGTAAGTATGATAAATCAATGATTGTTGGTAAGAATATATATATACATCAATATGGCGCATAGTATAAAGTAGTACTACCGGCGAAGTAATGTTCTCTCAAAAACCCTTTTCGACTTATAGAATGGGCGGACTCTGACATGAAAATAAATAGACAAGGTCTCTCTGTCAAATTACGATGATAAGTGAAATGGAAGTGGTAATTATGAAAGGAATGGTTATAAGGTATGAGTTCACGCCAGTGATATAGTACATCTAGTGACCAATGTGGTCCCATGACAACTAAAATGTGAGGAAAGCTAGTTAGGAGTTAGCCAAACGTGAACTAGAAAGGTTAAAGGCTAAAAGAGTAATCAAGTAAGTTCTTAGAGGTGTTAGATTTTGATAAGGCCACTCAGTCTTGATGTTATGTTTACCAAGTTCCCATGGAGACTTGGGTTAAGTTAAAAGGATACTTCGGCTGGGTTACGAAAAGAAAAATGTTGTCTTTTTTCCCTTTCTCCTTTGAAAAAAAATTAAGGTTAAAGAGAGATAGAAACATTTGTAACACCCCTATCCCGTAACCGTCACCAGACTAGGTAAGGGGCATCGCCGGAAGGACAGAGCATTTCAGAACAATACAGAATCACGGATATTAAATAACATAAATACATAGGCATTCATCCACCATTCATCCTTTAAGATAGTCTACGAGATCTAAAACATACATTTACGAGAGGTCGAGACTAAACCGAACACATTCAGAATTTTCTAAACTTCATCAAATCTTTCAAAACTGTCAAAGTCACACACCCGTATGACCAGGCCGTGTGACTCACACAGGCAGAAGACACGCCCATGTGATCCAACCGTGCCAAAAAGAGGTCCTATACTAACTTTTTCACATGGCCAACGGACACGGCCATGTGCCATAACTGTGTGATACTTAGCTAGCTACTGACTTAAGCCCACAACCATAAGGCACGCCCGTGTTCCCTGACCGTGTAGCACAATGCAGGCTAGGTTTAAGCCAATTTGCCACCCCTTTTTGGGTCAAATCCTACAAGCAATAATGCACAACATTCATACCAAAATTTTAACCAATTTCACACTTAAAGAAGACTAATTCACATTAGAACATAGCACATCACAAACATACACCAAAACTATGCACAAAACTTATCATTTTCTAGCCAATTGACATGGCATAACATATATACATATCAAGCTTACATTCTTAAACCTTCTATCCTATACATGCCATACTTATAAATATGTACATTTCCAAAAGTACCAAAATGAGATTGACAGTGTGGTGACAATCCTCGACTATCCCAAGCCTTCAGTAGCTACGATATCTGCAAAGCAGACAGAAATCACACAGAGTAAGCTACAAAGAGCTTAGTAAATCAAATACAATTACCCAAACTAATATAGCATATAAGCAATAGTTAATAGCCAAAATAACAACCGTATCATAGAATACTTCATTACTTCACAGAAACATAGTCTTTTCTATTCAAAAATCTAGTACGATACAAACGTACCTGAATGAATTATACATTTCATAAATTGATTTCCATATCTCATACTTTATCATTAGAAAATTCAGAAACGAAACAGATGTTCATAGCTAAGTACAATGCTGACATCCCAGACGTGGTCTTACATGTAATTCAATATCGAGGCCTCTGTCCCAGATAGGGTCTTACACAAAATCTCAAATCGAGGCCTGTGTCCCAGACACAGTCTTACACAATATCTCAGATTAATGTCAGCATTCTTTTAAGAACATGCAGAGCTTTTCAGACACCAACACGTTATCGGAGTTTATTCATCAGGCTCTCAAGATCGTCCAATACAAATCACAATTTATATATATACACAGAATTTAATCAATTTAACACGTAATTGTAGTTTGACTTACCTCGTACGAATTTCAGACGAACCGAGTTAACTATTCAACTACTTTAGACTTCCCTCGATCTAAATCTGATTTTCTTTGTTCTTGATCTAATACAATTGAAATTCAACCATTCCATCACTCATTTCATTCAAAATAATCCATGAACACATATTTAGGGCACTTTACATTATAGCCCTTATATTTTCACACTTTGACAAGTGAGTCCATTTTTTAAAAAAATCACAAATATGCAAAATTCACCAAGACTATAGTTTGACCGAATACTTATAGCTTTCATATAAGTCCAAATAATATATTTAATTTACAAATTAGTCCTTCAAAACCTTATTTTCACAAATTAGCCCGAATAGCTCTATTTGATAAAAATTCAAAGACAAAACTTATAAATTATCTACCAAGCCTTCATAATTCATCCAAGAACATCACAAAACTCATGATATCAACAATGAAATTTCATGAAATCTTTAACAGAAGCAGAAATTCAGACATGGGCTTTGAAGAACATGAAGCAACGATCACAGAAACGTAGAAATTATCAAAAACGGACGAAAATTCGTACCTTAATCAAGGATTAAGCTAGCTGAATATCAAAACCCCAATTTAACTATTTTCCTTGCTTCATTTGGCCAAGAGAATTATAAAATGGCCATTATTTTATGTTTTCATTTTATTATAACAACTTTAATTATCATTTTCCCATTTTGCCCTTGACTACTAACATTAAAACTTACCAAATACATGTCCATACTTGTCCACCATTAACATAAATGGTAAATTTGACATGCAAGGACCTTCACTTAAATAAGCCAAATCAAATAGGTGCTTTATCATCCAACACTCAACTTTTACACTTTACGCCATTTAATCCTTTTTCATAATTAAGCACAGAAGCAGACAAATTAAATCACAGTAATTTCATAGATATAAATTCATATATCACAGACATAGAAAATAATATTAAAATATTTTTCAGACTCGAATTTGTGGTCCCGAAACCACTATTTTGACTAGGGTCTAAACTGAGCTGTTACAACATTACTTTGAGCTGAGTTAAGAAACATGGGTATTTCTAGTGATTTTCTTTACTACAAGGTGTATTTCATGACTTTGTCTGTCAAGGAAACATTGATCTATAAGTATGATTGAAGAAACATGGCTTTGAGAGATGTTTGAGTTCTAAATGATGATAATGGTTACCCGGATGGGTTCTAACGAAGTGTTTCTATTTTACAAGGCAGGGGAGGTTGTAGCATCCTACTGAATGATGGATCTAAAGGTTAAGATACTCTTCAAGGTTATCAATTGAGTCACTGGGCTGACTCTAGCATGTAGTATGTAGTCTAGGAAGTTTTATGCTAAGTAACCAAATCGTGAAATAGAAACCAGTAAAGTATGATGTGATGAATCTGATGAGGAATATAGGATTTATGAACTTGCATGTATGAATGACATGAAGTTTCATGGTCAAAGTATGAAACATGAATCTTAAGGTTAAAAGATGTTTTTTTTATGGATAATGGAAATGTGTTAATGGGTCTGTAAGGTTTGGATGTGTCTATTATGAGTAAGTCAAGGTATGATGAGTTCGTGAAAGATAGATCTAAGTATAAAGAGTTTGTGTCTATCTCTGGAGTCATCAAAGGGGTCCGTAGGGACTAAAAACATGAATCTCTAAAAGGACAAGTCCATGGCCAGACACTAAAGGACCATATTGTGTAAGACCGTAACTGGTGGGTTATGGCATCATATGAAAAAAAGACCATATCATGTAACACTGTAACTAGTGGGTTAAGAAAGATTATTACCAAATGTGGTTCTTTGTATGTCCTAGGACGATGAATGGAAAACCTCACTAAGTGCGAGTCTAAGGAAATTCATATTGTAGCATCCCATAAACTGGATTAGTAGAAATTGGGTTAATTAACCAAGAGTGGTCATGACTAAATTTTTATTTAGACAGTCTTTGCTCATTTGATAATAAATATATATCAATTATAGTGATTGATTAGTGGTGAAGCTGTCCTTGATGATTTGAGTTTGAATCCCTTCGCTCTTGTTAATTTCTATTTGGTGCAAATTTGTTTTAAACCCTTAGCAAATGTCATCCCATATTTTTATTTTTATTTACGCAAGTTTGAGAATAAAGAAATGAGTAGTCTAATGGATTATTAACTCCTTAGCTATCTTGAGGTCCAAGGTTCAAGTCCTAATGTTCACACTCTTCTATTTTATTTTTTTTAACAATTTTACCATGTGGTTTAAGTGCTTGTCGTCCACCCCTTTTTCATCATAAATGGGAGGATTCCTTTCCTCCAATATAGGTCAAACTTAAAGTTGAGGGTGGGTGATCCCCTTTTTTACTCCATGTCCCCCTCCCTTGCCATAACCTCACCACTTACCTTGTTTCATGATACATTGAACCTGGCCATGGTTGACCAAGCCCTTCTCCTTTGCATTATCGTCCATACCCCCTCTCTATAACAGCCCGTTTTTGGTCAAATCAGAATAGTGGTTTTGGGACCACAAATATAAAGTAAAAATATTTATTTTATTATTATTTTAATGTCTACATTATGATAGTATGATTGTTTGAAAATTTTGTTAAGAAATTTTATCATTTGAATGCTTAATTTGATAAAAAGGACTAAATCGCGTAAAGTGTAAAAGCGGAGTTCTATTAGCTAAAGGTGTGTAATAGCTATGGAATCTTAAATTAGAGGTCCTTATGTGGTAATTAGCCCATTTTTAATATGAGTGGAAAAATATGGGCATTAATTAGGTGATTTTAATTTTTTAATTAAAGGTTAATTTTGGTATTTATTAAATAAAGGTTAAATAAATAAAACAAAACAATTTTATATTCTTTCATCATCTTCTCCAACTGAACCTAGGGTGTAAAAAAGCCATTTCTAAGATTCAATATTCAACTATCTTCATTTCTTGCAATTAGGTATGATTTTTGTCCCGTTTTTAGTGATTTCTATGTTTTTGAGATCGTTGCAGCTTAATCTAGCTAGCCCAGGGACTAATTTGAAATTTTTTTAAAGGTTTAGGGTTTTTTCATTGATGAATATATGTTTATTTTGATGTTTGATGATAGAAAATGAATGCTAGTTGTTAGATAAACAACATTTGTAAAGTGATTTATGGTAAAATTGCTAATTAGGGATTAAATTGTGAAATGTGTAAATTTTGTGGTTAAATAGTGA
The DNA here is from genome assembly GCA_025698475.1 of Gossypium anomalum. Classification (NCBI taxonomy): domain Eukaryota; kingdom Viridiplantae; phylum Streptophyta; class Magnoliopsida; order Malvales; family Malvaceae; genus Gossypium; species Gossypium anomalum. The sequence goes on along the minus strand of CM046968.1, from coordinate 44,445,030 downwards.
AATAAATGAAAAATATGGACTACTTTGGGGCTATATAAAATTCGGCTAGCATGGGTAGGGGCCTAATTGCATGAATTTGTGTTTTTATAAGATAATGACTAAATTGTAAAAATGTTAAAATATTAGGGGTAAAAGTGTAAGGTTGCCATAATATGCATTTTGGACTAAATTGAATAGAATGATAATTAAATAAGTTAATTTTGATTACATATGGATCAAGAAAAGTAAAATTCAGATTTAAATTGGGGAAAAATAAAGTGTTGGACTAATCGACTCATTTTGTCATTTTTGTAATTGTGTTTTAAATGCTTTATAATTGAATTGTTGATGAATTTGATTGTACGGAAATGTTCAACGATGATTCGACAAATGTGAAATCCCGGTTGAACCTTAAGAACAGATTAGGATATGATGACATGTCATTAAGGGTTATGTGATTTGGGTGTTGGTTCGTATGTACTACCAGTGGCTGAGTTATTCGGCATGTATTGTGGATTCTCGTCAGCTTGTGTAAGCAGCACCGTGTAGCTATGTCATGACCATCAGCTTGTGTGAGCAGACTTGTTGATAGCTCGAGATTGAGCATTATATGTGATATGAGATTGAGATAGCTTCGACTATGTATTGGCACTTAGGGTGCAAATTTCCCAAGTATCTGGTAGTATTCCAAATGGTTCAATGGGTATATCAAAGATATGGATGAGTATGAGATTGATACGAGTTGATACAGGTATGTACATGAACTATACAAGCATTGAATTGAAGAAACTTGTGAATTTCATATCTAAACTTGTTTATGTATATATGATAGTTTTGTGGAGCAACATGAATTATATTATGATATGTTTAAATTGCTTAAATTATATTTGTATGGTAAGTTAAGTTTATTACTATACAAGCTTACTAAGCTCTATAGCTTACTTCGTTTACTTCGTTTACTTTTTTGTGTTTTGTAGTGACTATCAAAGCTAGCTTGGATTGGGAGTCGTCGGAGATCTTATCACACTATCAAGCTTTCACTTTGGTACTTTTGAACTTATGTAATTTGGTTATATGACATGTATAGGAGTTATGGTCATTTTGGCTTATAGTTTGGTAATAAATTTAGCCATTTGAGTTGGCTTGTAAATGATAAGTGTTTGGTTTTGTGTATAGCCATGGGAGTTAGCTTATTTTGGTATATTTGGTAATGTATATATTTGTGCAAATGCCTTTTGTTGTGAGGTTGATAAATTCCATTTTACATGCTTGTTGTGAATTGGTATTTAGAGTATCATATGGTTGAAATTTGAAGGATTGGTATGCATGTGATTAGAAGTAAGAAAGTACATATATGAAGTTAACTAGTTAAGTGAATGGAGAATGTGAATTTGGTATAAAATTGAATAGCAATTTGTGGTACTTGTGTGCCTTGTAGTTGATGGTATTGAAATGGAATGAATTATGCTTGGTTGAGATTGGTTTGAATGTCTATTGATGCTTTACTATATTCCAATTGATGTTTTTAGGTGTTTGCAATTTGGGTGAGAAAGATGTCTTGGTAAATAGTCTATTTTTGTCCACACGAGCAAAGATATGGGCATGGGTCTCAGTCATGTGTGACACACGGTCAGGTGACACGACCATGTGTCCTCTAGTGTTTAATTAGAAATCAAGTCAGTATGCTCCACATGGCCCAGCACACGGGCGTGTGACTTGGCCGTGTGGCATAAGTTTGTATACCCTACGGGTTTGGCACGGCCTAGCACATGGCCTGGCACACAGGTGTGTGAGGCCATTTCGTAGAACACACGGGCTAGTCACTTGGGCGTGTGGTTGGCCATGTGACCCAAGTCAGAGAGTTACACGGGTCAGACATGGGCTGGGACACGTTCATGTGATACCATTTCGAATGTCCCCATGGCCTGTGACATGGGCGTGTCTTTGGCCATGTGAGACACACGGTCGAGCCATACAAGCGTGTGTCCCCTGTATTTTGAAAAAAAATTTATGTTTTCTGAAAATTTCCTAAGATATCAGTTTAGTCCCAAACAACTCCTAAAGCATGTTTTGGGCCTCGCATGCTCATATTAGGGACGTTATGAATGATTGTGAATGTTTTATATTTGAGATGGAAAAATGTATGTGAAATGTATGTTTGATTGTGTTGTAAGTTTGGTAAAGCTCTGTAACCCTATTTCAGTGACGGATAGGGTTAGGGGTGTTACACACTCTCTCACACTTTCTTTAATTTTTCATTTTTTTCTCACAATTTTCTCTCCTTTTTGCAAACAACCACCACTATCCTCCTAATCTTTTCTTCTTCCACTGTGACCTAAACTTCCTTCCATTGATTACCACCTCTTGTGGCCACTGCTTCTCCACTCTTTTCATCAGCCTCTTCCAGTCGCTGTCGTGAGTGCTGTTGTGGTCACTGTTGTGTGCCACCACAAGTCCTCCACCTCCTCCTCTATTTTTATTTAATTTTCTTTCTCTTCTTTCTTCCCTCTTTTTAGTTGAACCTTACAACTCATGTACCATAGTCGCCATTGCCATCATCGGACCATCGCCGCTGTCGTCGGACCACCACCACATCCGATGACCAAAAAATCTTCCTTTCCTTTTTCTTTTCCTCTCCTTGTGTCGTTTCTCACTTACTTTAATCAAACTTATTCTTTCATTGTAATGGTCTTTTCTAGATTGCTCGATTTTTCAACATTGCTCCTTTCTGATTCATTGATCGATTCGAATTAATCAAGTGTAAGTAAAGATTAATTTGGGTCGTAAAAACCCTTCTCCTAGTGATTCCTTAATATGGTCGAATGGTATAGTGCCATGAATCATAGTGGTATTTTGTTATTGTTATTTATTTATGAACTATAGTACTAATACTTCTTCGTATCACTTTGAAGGACCAAACAATAATCGTAGGGGAGACCTCTAACTTCGCAAAAGAAAATCCTCTTTTCGAGAGTCTTAGATCGTGGGGTAAGTGATGTTAAGACTATTAGTGATAGATCTCTTAAGTGACAACATTTTCTAAGATCCATAGTAATACATGTGACTTATGTGGTAGATCGTCTTGCAAGATAGATCGAGTGAAACCATAAATAAGGGGTTGAGGCAATTTGAATCTACAATCTAAGGTGTTGATCGATGCCATTTGTTTGGGTGACATCGGTATTTTATTATTAACAAATTAATTATATTAAAATATATGAATATACTAAATATTTATGAAAAGTTGTATAACTTACCGAGATGGATACCAAGTAAGTGTTCTAACCAAGTGGATCTATGATTTACATGACAAGTGATATGCTTATGATTGTGGTTATGATATTTGTGTATATCTCATGTTCATGATATGTGATGTATGGCTTATATGATATATGTGATGATTTAAGCATGTGAAACTTATATATGCGTATGTGAAAATTGAGATCCATGATCTAATGTGAAAAACATGTTTAACATGTTAAAAGTGATTATTATGTGATAACTGATTATGAGGGCATGTTTACATGCATAAGTGTAACAACCCGTTTTAGTGAAATCAGAACAGTGTTTTTGAGACCACAAATCCAATGAGTAAATTATTATTTTATTATTATTGTAATGTCCATGGTATGTTAGTAAAGTCATATAAAAAATTCGTTAAAAAATTTTAGCGTTTGCATGCTTAATTAAGTGAAGAGGACTAAATTGTAAAAGGTGCAAAAGTAGAGTTCTAGTAGCTAAAGGTATCAAATAGCTATGAAACTTTAATGTAAGAGGACTTAGATGGTAAATAGGCCATTTATATAGTTAGTGGATATTCATGGATTGGTTTTGTTGAAATTATGAATACTTTTAAAGGTTAAAAATGTAAAGAGGTAAATAAAGATAAAATTAAATAAGTAAAAGGTATCATCTTCCTCAATATGTTTCTTCTTCCACCAATTCTTCAAAGGGAGTATAGCTAGGGTTCGGTCAAGCCATTTTTTCTTGCATGGTATGTATTTCGATTCCATTTTTAATGATTTTTATGTTTCTAGGACCGTTGTAGCTTAATCTAGCCAGCCCAAGGACTAATTTGCAAAACAGATAAAGGTTTAGGATTTTTCCATGAATGTTCTTGCATGATTTTTTTAATTTTAATAAATAATATAAATCTTTGTTGTTAAATAAACAAGTTTTGTAAAGGGATTTTTTATGAAATTGTCATTTACGGACTTATTTGTAAAAGTAGTAAAATACCATGTTAAATTTGTGAAATGCTGATTTGTATGAATTAGTAGAGGTCCCTAGTCCATTTGGCTAGCAAGAAATATGGATGAAATTGCTTAAATTTCAATTTACGAGCTTAAGAACTAAATTGTAAAGAATTAAAATATTAGGGGCCAAATTATAATTTTGTAAAAATATAAATTATGGACTGAATTGAGTAATAAAAGTATTAAATGAATTGAATTTGCTTATTTAGATTAAGATAAACCTCGTACGGATCTAGATCAAGGAAAAGCTAAAGCATCGGATTAGTTTATCTCGATTTTACGTTTTTGTCATAGAGGTAAGTTCGTATGTTTAAATAACGATTTAATGTTATTTTGATCCATATGTCATTGTGCTATATATGATGTAAATAAATGTTGGAAATCTAATGATGTTGTGATGATTACTAAACCTCGTTTGAACCCTAGGAATATATAGGATACAAATGACATGTCATTAGGGTTACCATGTTTCAGGTGTTGGTCTTGAAAGTCCTATCGATGGCTGAGGTCTGACATTTGTTGTAGATACTCAACAGCTTGTGTGAGCAGCATCGCATAGCTTACATTCTGACCATCAGCTTGTGTGAGAAGACCCATTTCACGGCTCGAGTGAGCAACGATGTAAAGGAAAAGGAAAGGTTATATGTTTAGCACATTTTGTGTGAGCTTTCCCACGTATCCGATGTTATTCTAAATGGTTCAATGGGCATGAAAAGGAAAGGAACGGTAAGTATTCAAATGACTTATGTCATGATTCTAAGAAAAATATTGGAAAGGAAATGTTCATGAAAGTATATCTATGTTCATGAAAATGATGATTTCATATGATGTTCATGTATAATGACTAACCTTATGTTAATTCAAGTGAATTGTGAAATGATACACTAACATGTGTTGTTGATAATGCTTAGGCTTGTGCCAAGCTTATGGATGGATTGTATCATGTTTATTTTTAAAGTTATGCATTGAAATGGTAAGTTATGTTCATGTTTTACGAACTTACTAAGCATTATATTCTTACGCAGTTTTCTTTCCCATGTTTTATAGATAATCAGAAGCTTATCAGTTTGGAAGCTCGTCAGATATCTATCACACTATCCAGTGAATATATCAGTAGTTTTTGATGTTTTGGCCAAGGTTATAATAGCATGTATAGGTGGACTTTTGTTAATGATCTAGTTGATATGTTTGGCATGTATACGTTATTATGGTCTATATACTTATGGTACTTTTGATACTTTGATGGTAGGTGTCATTATGGGTAAGTTATAAAACATGATTTAATGGCCAATATGGTATATGTTGGAATAGTTTTGATGTGGTCAAAATAGGGTAAGTTTGGAAATGGTATTGATCTTAATGTGTATGTATGAAATGTAGTAATGTTTCCATGTTTAGGTAAGATATGGTTGAATGCATTAGAGGTGCCTTGTTGGCATATTGGTTGGATGGATCTATGGTTCATTCAATTGATTGTTACATGCATGAATTGATATGTTTTGATGCCTTGAAGTTGGGTACAAAATGCTTGAAGGTATATGCTTGAAATGGGTGATGTAAAAGGCTTGATTTTGGCCAATTTCATGTCCACACTGCCTAAGACACGGGCGTGTGTCTCAACTATGTGTGATACATAGCCATACGACACAGCCGTGTGTCCCTTGTAGGTTTAAAGGTTACAAGTCAGGCAGTTACACGGCCTAGGACACGGGCGTGTGAGGCCATTTCGAGAGTTACACGGCCTAACACACGGGTATGTGGCTTGATCATGTGACCTAACTGAGAGAGTTACATGGGCACGAACATGGGCTAGGACACGGCTGTGTGTCCCTATTTTGAATGTTACACGGCCTGAGACACGGGGTGTGGCCCATGTAGTTTAATTTTTCTAACTTTTTCTTAAATGTTCCAAATGTTTCCGATTTAGTCTTGAATCATTTCTAAGGTGTTTCTAAGGCCTCGAAGGCTTGAATAAGGGATGATATGCATGTGTTTACATGTTTTATATCATGTTTATGTTGAGTGCTTGAAATGTATGTTTTAAAGTTATGTTTTTATGGTAACGCTCTGTAACCCTATTTCAGCTACGGATACAGGTTAGGGGTGTTACAATAAGTGTATAAGTGATCTATATGTGTTATAAGTGAAAATTGCCATATCACATGCATGGGGCGGGATTTTTTGAAAGGTGGAACCAGTGGCAGTATATCTACAATTTAGTGGTGGCTTGTCTATATCAGTGTTATCAGTGGTAGTTTATCTACAAATCAGTGGTGGCTTTTCCACAAATGGTGTTTTGAGTAGACGAGTTCTAGGGAACTCGATATTGGTGTGCAGCGGAGATGGGTAGGAAATTTTATAAAATGTGCATTAGAACTTGTGATTAATATGGTGATTAATATGATTAATATGTATGTAATTATATTTGTGTTGATCTCACACTAGGCTTTTAAAGCTCTCCCTTTTTTAATTTTGACATTTCAGATAATAATCGAGGTTAGGACGTGGCTTACATAAGTGCTCTCGGTCATATTCAGAAAAATATATTATTTTTGGGGTGTGTTTTTATTACTGTGTACTTTTGCTTGGGGTTTTCTTTTGGATTATTTTGATTTTGGATTTTTCTACATAATTTAGGTTTTAAAATTATCATTTAAAAGATTGTGAAATTGACAATTTATGATGGATTTTTCATAACTAAGTAAAACAAGGCCCAACAAGGGTGTTTTCAAAATTCAATGCTTTGTTTTCGAAACTCAACACTATCTACTCACAAAATTGATATTTTATGAAATATATATTAAATCTATGTTCTTAAAATGACAAACGAGTTTTAGATATGCAAATTATCCACTATGATGTTTTAATTGAAAACGAAACTTTCTAAAAAAATTTATCAAAACTTGAGTTCTCTAAAGATAAGCAATTTCAAACAAAATTTGGTTTTCTGAACAAGGACGTTTTTAGCAACGACGATTTTTAAGAGAAAATAGCTAAATGATGTTTCTTCACCATCAATATGGCCAATGTGATCTTCAAGATTCGACTATAACGTCTAGGCCGAGTTTAGGGGGTTACACATAGCGCCTAAATCACCAGGAGATAGAAACTCCTTTATGGAAAAACTCTAGACAAGAAAGCCTTTGTGGCGAGTACTAGATGTAAAGGACAGCCCTTGTGGCAAAACTCTATACAAGAAAGCCTTTGTGGCGAGTATTGAATGAAAGGGATGTGTAACATCCCAAAATAGGGCCTAGTCAAAATAGTGGTTTCGGGACCACAAATCTGACATTATGATTATTATGAGGTCTAGAATATGAGAATATGCATGTGTTAAAATTTCATGAAGAAATTCTTTGAGTAAGGTGTCCAATTTGAAATTAGGGACTAAATTGAATAAACTGCAAAACTTGGATTCTAGAAGCAATTTGTATGAAATTGCTTTAGATTATAAATTAGAAGGTCTTGGAGAGCAATTTGCCCAATTTCTAAGTTTTTGGACAAAAGTGGGCTTGCATGGATGAAATTTTAAAGAAAGGGCTTAAGGGCATTTTGGTTATTTGGCATTTTAATGAAATAAATGGGAAAAATGAACCAAAAATCAGCCATCTTCTCCCTTGTAGCAGCCGAAATTCTCAAGCCCTCCATAACTAGGGTTTTCAAGCTTTTCAAGCTCATTAGTAAATGCTCTCAGGCCCTGTTTTTAATGTTCCTTGTATTTTTTAGATCCCGATAGCTTACTCTTTCCATTTCTACCCATATTTCATGCTAGGGTTCATGTTTAAAAATTTACCCATGCATGAGTTACTTGTATTTTGATGGTTTATGGAGGAATATGAAAGTTGGATGTGTGTTAAACATCTTTCCTAGGTGATTTTCATGAAAAACCCCTACAGGGACCTTTTTGCAAAAGTTATTAAATGTGTGGTAGAAATGTGAAAATAATGGAAAATATGGGCTGCCATAAAAGGGAAAAGTGTTCGGCTATGCTTGGGAAAGATAGAAATTACATGTGTTTCATTATACGAGCCTAGGGACTAAATCGTAAAAATGTGAAAAGTTAGGGGCAAAATGGTCATTTGGATCGAGGGTGGAAATTTAGACTTGAAAAATATAATGTGGAGTGTTAATGATTTAATTTTGTTGTTATAGACCCCGAGGAACAAATTTCAGAGGTCGATTAGGAAAGCGAAAGGTTTTGGAATAACCGAAACACAACACTGAAACGAATACCAAGTAAGTTCGGATAACTTAAAGTAAACTCCTAATATGCCTAATTATATGATTTGTAAATGAATGATGTTTGCATTTATTGATGACATAAAAGTTTCGTGAAATGCATCTTTGATAATGATATGTTGAAAAATGTCTCGGTTGAGGTTTAAAAGGGAATTCGATGGATAAACCATGTTTTACATGTGTAATGAGATCCTGCATGTGTTGCAGAAAGGATTTAACCCAGATGGGTAATCTGTTGATCTCAAATATGAAAAGGATCTATCCCGGACGAGTGTTCCTTTGGATGATCGAGGCCCTCGAAGAATACATGTGCATTATGGATTTAGCTCGAACGGGTAATCGTTGAGGGTCTAAATTTAGCCTAGACTGGTAATTTAGATTCGAGTTCAATAAAGGTGTTTGTCGTTATAAGGGATTTAGCCTGGACTGGTAATCCTGACATCACCTTATGAGTTTATAAAATAAGAGATTTAGCCGGGACTGGTAATCCTGCCATAAGATGTGAGGTTCGCGGGAGTGCATACCTGAAATAATCATCCTTATGAATTGACGGTTAATGGATATTCTATCAAGATTTCCTAGAAACTCAACAGGATTAGCATGAGAATGATGTATAAGTGAAACGATGTATGATGAGCTTATCTAAGATAAATTACATGGTACTTTGTTGTGTGATTAACTTATTGATTGAGTGCATGTGATAGGGAACCATTTCATACTTGTTGGTTTCATTATCCATTATGGATGTATGCTAATTACTTGGTAAGTTTACTTTCCGGTTATTCGAGTTTACTAAGCATGTTAATGCTTACCCCTCTCTTTTTCTTGCTTTTAAGAGCTCGAGGACTCGTAAGGATTGGAAGACGGTTGGAGAGCCAGCACGCTATCAAATAGACCATCTTTGGTATAAAGACATTTCTATTTTGCTCAATGGCATGTATAGAACTTTTGAGTATTTTGTTGTTTATGTCATTTGATTTGCCAAACGAAGGCATGTAAAAATATATCGATCTTTTTGTATATGGCTATGGGAATTGGCTTAATTTGAAGTAGGCTATGACCTACAAATATATGCATGTTTATACTTCATATGATGGTTTGTTTTTAATTGGCAATGAGTCACAAGAATGTACCAATCTCAAACGTGTCAATGAGACAAGGAATCTCCTTAAATACAAGATAGGAATTAACCTAGCATGTGTAAAACCAATGATATGAGGTTTACATGCAATGAGGTTCATCAAAGTGTTGAGTAAGTATATAAATTGGGTCTTAGTATGTATTAAAGTAACCTATATTTATGATTGGTTGATAAGAGTGTGACAGCCCTATTCCGACCCTAGTCGAGAAGTGGTTTCAGGACCGCTAAACCGAGTCTCAGAAATAATTGAATATAATATTTTATGTCTAAAATATGTGATCATGCATGTGTGAAATTTGAATGCTTTGATTTTTGTCAATTTGAATGTGTTTCTAAATAAAAAGGACTTATGTGAGAAGCTTTGAATATATGTGTGGCTTATTTTAAGTGATTAATTATTGAATGATGCAAATAAGTGGGTTTGCATGTCAAATTGCCACTTTTAATGTTAGTGGCCGGCCATGATGGTTTTGGTGAGCAAAATAAGCATATTTTATGTGTATAATAATGAATTGATATTTTTTTAAGTAGTTTATTGATATATTCATTATTATATAGTTATTGATAAAAATAAAATAAGAATTGGGTGAAGAAAACAAGAACTCATCTTTGTTTCTTCACCTAGCTGAAATTCATAAAAAGAAGAAGAGTGAAGGATGGTTTTGGGACCGTTCGGTCAATTGGAGGTAAATTTGAAGGTAATTTGATGTGGTTTTGTAAATTATTGATGAATTTGTGTTTCTCTTCTTTTTCTAGCCGAAACCCACTTGATAAATTTAGTTTATGAGGCATTTTAGATTCGACCTTAGTGAAAATGAGTGAGGAAATTTGAGTTGAGGATAGAAGATAGTAAACGAATGTTCAGTGGACAATTTGATACCAAAATTCATATGTTTATGAGCTTGTTTTTGAAAAGTATGTTACATGTGAGTGATTAGTTCATGAAGGGATTTTCGGTTATGTTTGTTTTGTATGAGTAATGGATTGTTGAGTTCATGCTATTATGAATAAAATTGATTAAGAGAGGCTTGAGATAATTAAATACGCATGTTGGTGGTAAGATGAGCATTCGGTTTTTATCATGGAAGCATAGGGAGCTTGTTAAAAGTTGAATTTTATAAAAGTTAAATGTGTGTGCTTGTGCTAGTGCCGAATGTGCCTCGGGTGATTTAGCATTGAGTTTGGTGTTATATGAATTGAGTTTTATGGTTTTTGGATTTTTAAGTGTTGTTAAATACTTTGAATAATTCATGACACCTCAAGCAAATTAGTTTTAGATGTTATTAAATATTGAAGATTATTTAAGCATATTACCAAATGTGATTTTAGTTAATGATTCGGTGGTGAGTGCTGATTTTGTTTTATAATTAGCCGAATGTGTATATGTATGCTATGAGGTGGTTTAGCTTAAAGAAAATTAAGGTGCTTGGAAGGTGATTGCCGTGGATAGTTTAAGTAATGAAATTTAATGACTGTTGCTCAGGAAGACAGCTTGTAGTGAATTTGTGATTATGTTGTAAACATTGATAAAACTATTTGAGTTGCTTATAAGATATTGATTAAAACCATATGTGAATTTTGAATTGTGACGTTAGGAAATGATATATAAGTGGTTTTGATATGATGAAATTGATGTACAAGATATGTATATGTGGTGAGGCCGAAATGGCTAATATCAAATGTGTGCAAGTTAACTGAATGGCTTTTATGAAAATGTGTGCTATCTTTTTTGTACAGTGAAGCCGAATGGTTACTTAGAAATGTAATATGGCTGAGTGGTTATTTAAATGAAAGCAAAGTATATGATGTATTAGCAAGTAATGATAAAAGCATTATCTTATATATGTGCTTGTGTATGTGATGTGACCGAATGGGTAAGTGTAACATCCCGAAATAGGGCCTAAACGGAATAGTGGTTGCGAAACCACAAATCCGAGGTAGAAAAATTTATTTTATTATTATTTTGAGGTCTATGATATGTTTGCATGATTGTGTGAAAAGTTCGTGAAGAAATTCTATGCATAAAGTGCTTAAGTTGAGATTAGGGACTAAATCGAATAATTTGCAAAACTTGCATTCTAGAAGTTTTTAGTATGAAATTGCTTTGAAATATTAATTAGGAGGTCTTAAATAGCAATTTGACCAATTTTAAGTTCATGGACAAAATTAGGACATGGAAGGAATTTTTGGAAAGTTTAGTAGTAAGGGCATTTTGGTCATTTAGTTATTAAAATGAATTAAAAACAAAATTAAAAGCCAATTTTTGTCCATCTTCTTCATTAGAACGAAATTTCAAGGGTTCTCCATAGCTAGGGTTTGTTTCAAGCTTTCAAGCTCCATAGTAAGTGATTCCAAGCCCCGTTTTTAATGTTCTTTACGCTTTTTGAGTCCCCAGAGCTCGATAAAGCTTATGCTAGCAATAATTTAAGTTAGGGTTCATATTTGGAAAAATACCCATAGGTGAAATTTGTGTATTTTGATGTTTTATGATAGAATATGAGGTTTTAAATTATGTTAGACAATTTGTACTACTCGGTTTTAAGCAAAAACGAGTAAAACGACTTAATCGGTAAAAATACCTAATAGTCATAAGTGCATGTTAGAGTATGAATTTGATGCTGCCATAGAAGGAAAAATGACCAGCATGTCATAAAACATAAGAAAATAGGATGAAGTTAAATTTACTGAGCTTTGGGGCAAAAGTGTAAATATCACGAAAGTTTAGGGGCAAAACTGTAGTTTTGCCAAAATATGATTTTGGGTCAATTTGAATAATGTGAGTCCTAATTAGACTATATTTTAAATGATAGAGCAAGGAAAACTGAAATTCGGGCTAAAATGGAGAAAATACCAAGTTATGGACGAAATGGTAAAAGTAGCTATTTTTGCATACGAGGTAAGTTTCTGAAGAAATAAATGCAATATTCTTTTATTTTACATTATTATTGTAAATTTTCAGCATTTATATACTTATTTTATGAGAATATTTAAAGTCAAATTAAAGGCGAAGTGACAGAGAAAAAGCATTAGGAAGCCCCGTTTGAACCTTAGGAATATTAGGATATTGGGGTTGACAGACAGACAGATGCAGAAATGAGCCATGTAAGTCCATATCGAGTTATATGGCTTTGGAGACAGGAATGAGCCATGTAAGCCCATATATATATATATGGCATTGGAGACAGGAATAATTCATGTAAGTCCATGTCGAAGACATCGCATTAGCGAGGATATTGATAGCGAGAACGACCCCAAAGATCCTTAGTATTCCGAGTGGTTCAATGGGTCATTGTACACGTTAAATTACAGTGAATTATCAGCAAAAGGGAAGGTAGATTATATTTATGAATAGTGAAAGGTCAGGTAAGAAAGAAGGTAAGTAAGTAAAGAAGAAGGTAGAAAATGAGAAGTAAAGAAAGTTTATGAGGCTAGGTGACATTATGTATAATCATTCATTATCTTTGAATGTTGTAATTTATTTGCTTGTAAGCTTACTAAGCCTAGTGCTTACTCTCTTTATTTTCTTTTTCTTATAGTTTTTATCAAGCCACTCGGGGATCGAAGGAAACGTCGGAGACCCGATCACACTATCGAAGAAATCACATTGGTATAGTTAGACGTTTAGTTTTGTGTATGGCATGTATAGGAACTTGGTTTCTTTTGATATGATATGATTAATGAATGATGTGTAAATACTTGCTAGTGATTAACTAATAGAAGGGCTGATGATATACATGTTTAATAGTATGTATGAATAAGTAGTAACTATCACATGAAAACTAAGAAAAATGTGAAAGTAACTTAAAAACAGATTCAAGTATCAGAAATAATGTGATTTTGAAAAATTAGTAAAAATCGTAGAGACATGGTTTGATGGTGAATAATATATGAAATTAAAGCTTATTATGTGTATTTTCTTATGGAATAAGAAAAACAGGTAAAGGTATTATATTTTATGACATATCTGAGTTTTAGTGAAATAGGGTCAGAGAAAATTCTAGATCCCCTGTTTCAACTTTGGAAATTCACCATAAATTGTAAAAAAATAATTAGGTGGTTTAATTTATATGGTTAGAATCCTTATTGAATCTAGTTTTAATAGAAACAAACGGTATAGTTATATTAATTTTGTATAGGGAGAAAAGTGGTTCGTAGTAAGTAGAGGTCAGTGCAGTCGAATTCTGAAACAGGGGTAACTTTAACTAATAAACTGTACTAATTGGCTAAGTAAAAAATTCTAGAAAAAAATTAGTGGATAGATATATGAGTCTAGTTTCAGAAAAAAATTACGGATCTAAATTTTGAGTTTCAGAACTCAAGATATGAATTTTTAGGCGACTACAACGTAGAATGACAGCACATTCCGAAAAGTTTAAATAAACAATTTTAAAACTATTTAAGTGATAGATTAAGTTTAGTAATGCCTCGTGCTCGATTTTGGCAACAGTCTCGGGTAAGGGGTGTTACATTTATTGGTATCAGAGCAGGTTTAGTCGGTTCTCGGAATAGTTAGTGTGAGTAAAAGTCTAGCTATACATGCCATACCTGTATTTTGATAGTGTGATGACTCCTGACGATTTTTAAATATTTTGTTTTATTGTAATGGATCCCGAGTGAGCTGGTGATGATGATGTAGAAAGTAATGCGCCTGCTCCCGTGGAAGGGATAGCGCCATATGAGAATAGGCCAGTAATAGTTAATTAGGGAGGAGTGACTCGAGAAGCTCTCTTCCAAGCTTTGAATGATTGGTTTGCCGAGTTCGTTCGTACGAATTCGGTAGTTAGACCTCCACCCCCTCATGATTCTCAGGCTACCCATGTAGCTCAAGCTTCCCCAGTCACAGGTACAATGATAAGAGAAAAGCCACCAGTTGATAGAATCAGGAAACAAGGGGCAGAAGAATTTCGAGCAACAAAAGATGATGATGCAGAAAGAGCAGAATTTTGGTTAGAAAATACTATCAGAGTCTTTGACGAATTATCTTGTACACCCGAGGAATGTATGAAATGTGTAGTATCACTTTTTGGAGACTCAGCCTACTACTGGTGAAAGACACTTATATCAGTTGTACCAAAGGAGAGGGTCACTTGGGATTTCTTTCAGGAGGAATTTCGTAAAAAGTACATCAGTCAGAGGTTTATTGACCAGAAGAGAAAAGAATTCCTGGAATTGAAACAAGGCAATATGACGGTGACTGATTATGAGCGTGAATTTGTCAGGCTTAGTAAATATGCTCAAGAATGTGTGTCCACAGAGGCTATCATGTGTAAAAGGTTTGAGGATGGGTTAAATGATGATATCCGACTGTCAGTGGGTAGGAATGAGAAGGGTGTAACAGCCCATTTTTAGGGTTAATCGGAACAGTGGTTTCGGGGCCACTAAATTCGACGAGTAGGTTTGTAAATATTATATTTAATATTTACGAGCTAATTGTGATTTAAAAAAAAAATATTTTTGATATTGTGATTTTTGTTTTATAATTGTGATTTTAAAAAAATATTTTTGATATTGTGATTTTTGTTTTATAAGCGATTTATTAAGTTCAAGTGGTATGACCCTAAGGTCAAGTGGGTTTAGAAAATGAGGTATCGGGACCTTGTTTCTATAAACCGAGTTGTAAATATTTTTATAAATATTTATGTAGTGGCAATAAGATGGTATTAAAGTTTCGTTAAAAATTTTATCGTTTCGATAGTTAATTAAGCAAAAAGGACTAAATTGCGTAAAGTTCAAAAGTTCATTCTATAAGCTAAAGGTATTAAATAGATATAGAACTTAAAAGTGAAAGTCCTTGTTTGGTAATTAGCCTATTAAAGAGATAGTGGGATATGATGGCTTGGCATTTGGTGTAATAAATAAAGTGTATAAAGGTTAATATTGTAAATTGGTTAAAAATAATAATAAAATGAATAAAATAAAAGAACCAAGGTGTCATCTTTTTCATTCTCTTTTACCAGCCGAATATGAAGCTTGAGAAGCCATGGAAGAAGCTTCCAACTTTCGGCTAATGCATGGTAGGCATTTCTAGTCCCGCTTTTTAATTATTTTTATATTTTAGGGATCGTTGTTGCTTAATCTATCTAATGAGTGGGCTATTTTGCAAAACCTTTGAATAGTTTGATATTTTCCATTGATGAGTATAATAGGGTTTTGAAGTTTAATGGAAGAATATGAGTCCTTGTTGATAGTTAAACACTTTTTGTTAAGTGAATTTTTGTGAAATTGACAATTAAGGGCTAAATTGATAAATGTGAAAACTTTATGGTTAAAATGTCAAATAAATGAAATGTGTGGGCTGCTAGAGACACTAATGATATTATTCTATAGTAGAATTTTACTCAATTTCATGAATTTGCATTTTTATGATATAGGGACTAAATTGTAAAGAAGTTGAAATATTAGGGGCAAAACTATAATTTTGCCATAAAGTGAATTATGGACTATTTTGATACCATGAACATTTGGCTAAGCTTAATTATGGTTAAAATGATTAATTTGCATGTTTTGAGCTCAGGGACTAAAATGAATAAAAGTAAAACTTTAGGGGTAATTTTGTAAAAATGATAAAAATGACCAAATTTTATGAAATGATGTGTTTTATTGTCTAAATTAATATATTGAATGAAATTGTTAATTTAGATCAAGATCGGGTGGAAAATCGAGGAAAATGAGAAAATTACCAAAATACCCCTGAACTTTGGTAACTCTACAATTTAGCCAGGTAAGTTCATATGCAATAAGCATTGTTAAATTTATGTTTCTAATGCTTTGATATCATTATAAATTGTATATACGTGAATATTTTAATGTTTGACGACATATCGACAAAATGTGGCACTTAGTGTGCGGGGCAATCAAATATGGTACTCAGTGTACGAAATATTGAGAATGGCACTTAATGTGCGAGATATTGAGAATGACACTTAGTGTGCAAAATATTGAATGATTAAATAGAGCAAAGTGAGCAGGTGTATACATGCTATATTATATGAATTGTTTATGAGACGACTTTATAATGGTGTTATATCAGGCTAAGTCCAGAAGGCATTAAATCTTGGTGTCAGGGCTAAGTCCCAAGGCATTTGTCTTTGGTGTTATATCGGGCTAAGCCCAAGGCATTCGTCTTTGGTGTTATATCCAAGCAAAGTCCCGCAGAGCTTTGTGTTGGTATTACATCAGGGCTTAAAGTCCCGCATGCTTTGTGGTGGTGATTGGATTTGGGTTTTAAACCTAGCGGACTTAATGCCGATGATTCGAGTAAGATTATGATTTGAATGTTCAGTAGTAAACTACCATTGAATATGTTCAATGCATTAAGTTGGTCGGTATGTATTATATACTTTTATATGTTAGATTGATTGGAATTGAATCATGAATGCGAAATGAGAAGTATATGTGAAAATATCATATGTGTATGTGTGTATTCGGTTATGGTGAAAGGTTACATGAGATTGATTTGGTGATATACATGTTAAATAATATGAATGCAAAGAATGTGTAATAAATCTGCTTGGGAAAGCAGTGATAACGTGATTTCGGAAAATCACCATAAATTGTGGGAGTTGAGTTAGAGGCTGAATAAATTATGTCATGAAATATTAATGAGTCTAGTTTCTTATAAAAGAAACCATGTAAGCAAAAGAATTGCCAATAATGAGATATTTGAAGTGGCATGGAACAGAGTCAAAATGACTTGAGGTCCCTGATTCTGTTTTGAGAAAATCATTATAAATGGTACAAAAATGGTTATAAGATAAAATTTATATTCTTAGACTCCTTATTGAGTTTAGTTTCAAATGAATAAACGACAACATATTTTGAATTCTGTATAATGAGAAATTTGATTTGTAGTGAAGATTGTCGGAATAGTCAAATAGTGAAATAGGGGAAAACTTCAAGAAAAATCTGGTATTGAGTGGTCAAACCAAAAATTCTTAAAATTTTATAGATGGAAGATATATGAGTCTATTTTCAAGGAAAATTAACTTCACTTCATTTGGAGTTTCTTAGCTCCAGTTATAAATAATTTAGTGACTGTTGCTCAGGAAGACAGCTTGTAGTGAATTTGTGATTTTGTTGCAAACATGGTTAAAACTTGTTAATGAGATTCTTTTTGAGTTCTTATGATCTTATTTTTTTTATTTCAATATTTGGTTTTAATTCAGTTCAGATTCAAGTGAGGTGAATCTGCTACATATGCATTATGTTCATGGATACTTGGCCAAAATGGAAATTATCTAGGAATGATTTCTTGAAAATTTGAATAATCGATCTATAAGTAAATTAATTGTTTGCATTGCTTAAAACTTACTAAGCATTGAAGCTTAATCCGTGTTCTCTTTTCCATTTCTTATAGGTTTATACTTTAGCTCGAGTTGGAAGAAGTAGGAGATATCATCACACTATCGAGTCATTATGTGAGTTGAGAAGATTGTATATCATCATGGTTTAAGGCATGTATAGGATAGACTATAGGTAGAATGATATTTCGACTTGTATACATTATAGCCATGCGAAGATGGCTTGCTCATTTTGTTTAGAGAAGCCTTATAATTGAACTAATGTGGTGAAATGTTTTAGTTATAACTTGATAGTATTTAAATTGTTATTAGATATTCGGTTATGTTTTGATAGTGAGTCATTTTGGAAATTTAAGAGCTCCTATGGAAAATCAATGAGACATGTTTACATTGTTGATAATTTATGTCTGGTAAGTATCTTTGACCTTATAGAAGTTTTGTTCAGTCAAGTAATACCTCATAACCTTATTCCGGCGACGGATACGGGTTAGAAGTGTTACAAAGGGGCATTTCTGAGTTTGTTTCTAGATGTTTGATCATCGGCGCAGTAAAGGCCGAACATCGGTACCTTCAGTTTATTGCGACTGTGCTAGTCCATGAGTGTAAATGGGATCGAGTTACTATAGATTTTGTGACAGGATTGCCGTTTACATCGAGAAAGAAAGATGCAATATGGGTTGTGATTGATAAGTTAACTAAGTTGGCTCATTTTATCCCAATCCGTATGGATTACTCATTTGACAAGTTACTGAGTTATACATTTCAGAGATAGTTAGACTACATGGAGTGCCATTATCGATTATTTCGCAGACAGAGATCCAAGATTTACTTCACGGTTTTGGAAGAAATTACAGAAGGCTTTGGGCACAAAGTTGAGTTTTAGTACTGACTTTCCATCCTCAAACCGAACGGTCGATCAGAGAGAGTTATTCAGTACTTGAAGATATGCTTAGATCTTGTGTATTGGAATTTCAAGGCGGTTGGGAAAAATATTTACCATTAGTAGAATTTGCCTACAATAATAGTTATCATCGAGTTTGAAGATGGCACCTTATGAAGCTTTGTATGGACGTAAATGTCGCACACCTTTGTATTGGAGATGAGCTTAAGGGAAATCAGATTACTGAGTTGATCTAGTTAAGGAAACAGAAGAGAAAGTAAAAATCATCAGAGATTGCTTAAAAGCGACCTCGCATGGACAAAAGTCGTATGCGATTTGAAGAGAAAAGAGATTGAGTATCAAGTTGGTGACAAAGTTTTTTTGAAAGTATCCCGTTGAAGAAAGTTCTCGATTTGGCAAGAAAGGCAAACTAAGTCCACGTTTTATTGGACCGTTTGAAGTGATTGAGAGAGTCGGACCATTAGCATATCGGTTAGCTTTGCCAATTGAGTTAGAGAAGATTCATAATGTATTTCATGTGTCTATGCTACGTCATTATCGTTCAGATCCGTCACATGTAATTTCTCGACAGAGGTTGAGATTGATCGGACATGACTTACGGTGAAGAACCAAGAAAGATTCTAGCTCGAGAGGTAAAGCAATTAAGGAACAAAAGTATTGTACTTGTGAAAGTACTATGGAATAGGCATGGGGTAGACGAGGCTACATGGGAATCCAAGAGGCTATGCAAAAACAGTACCCAAATCTTTTCACAGTGTAAGATTTTTGGGACGAAAATCCCTAAAGGGGGAGAAATGTAACATCCCGAAATAGGGCCTAAACGGAATAGTGGTTATGAAACCACAAATCCGAGGTAGAAAAATTTATTTTATTATTATTTTGAGGTCTATGATATGTTTGCATGATTGTGTGAAAAGTTCGTGAAGAAATTCTATGCATAAAGTGCTTAAGTTGAGATTAGGGACTAAATCGAATAATTTGCAAAACTTGCATTCTAGAAGTTTTTAGTATGAAATTGCTTTGAAATATTAATTAGGAGGTCTTAAATAGCAATTTGACCAATTTTAAGTTCATGGACAAAATTAGGACATGGAAGGAATTTTTGGAAAGTTTAGTAGTAAGGGCATTTTGGTCATTTAGTTATTAAAATGAATTAAAAACAAAATTAAAAGCCAATTTTTGTCCATCTTCTTCATTAGAACGAAATTTCAAGGGTTCTCCATAGCTAGGGTTTGTTTCAAGCTTTCAAGCTCCATAGTAAGTGATTCCAAGCCCCTTTTTAATGTTCTTTACGTTTTTGAGTCCCAGAGCTAGCTCGATAAAGCTTATGCTAGCAATAATTTAAGTTAGGGTTCATATTTGGAAAAATACCCATAGGTGAAATTTGTGTATTTTGATGTTTTATGATAGAATATGAGGTTTTAAATTATGTTAGACAATTTGTACTACTCGGTTTTAAGCAAAAACGAGTAAAACGACTTAATCGGTAAAAATACCTAATAGTCATAAGTGCATGTTAGAGTATGAATTTGATGCTGCCATAGAAGGGAAAAATGACCAGCATGTCATAAAACATAAGAAAATAGGATGAAGTTAAATTTACGAGCTTTGGGGCAAAAGTGTAAATATGCGAAAGTTTAGGGGCAAAACTGTAGTTTTGCCAAAATATGATTTTGGGTCAATTTGAATAATGTGAGTCCTAATTAGACTATATTTTAAATGATAGAGCAAGGAAAACTGAAATTCGTGCTAAAATGGAGAAAATACCAAGTTGTGGACGAAATGGTAAAAGTAGCTATTTTTGCATACTAGGTAAGTTTACAGTAAATAAATGCAATATTCTTTTATTTTACATTATTATTGTAAATTTTCAGCATTTATATACTTATTTTATGAGAATATTTAAAGTCAAATTAAAAAGTAGTGACAGAGAAAAAGCATTAGGAAGCCCCGTTTGAACCTTAGGAATATTAGGATATTGGGGTTGACATGACAGGACAGGACAGAAATGAGCCATGTAAGTCCATATCAGTTATATGGCTTTGGAGACAGGAATGAGCCATGTAAGCCCATATTATATATATATGGCATTGGAGACAGAATAATTCATGTAAGTCCATGTCGAAGACATCGCATTAGCGAGGATATTGATAGACAGAACGACCCGGTATCCTTAGTATTCCGAGTGGTTCAATGGGTCATTACACGTTAAATTACAGTGAATTATCAGCAAAAGGGAAGGTAGATTATATTTATGAATAGTGAAAGGTCGGAGTAAGAAAGAAGGTAAGTAAGTAAAGAAGAAGGTAGAAAATGAGAAGTAAAGAAAGTTTATGAGGCTAGGTGACATTATGTATAATCATTCATTATCTTTGAATGTTGTAATTTATTTGCTTGTGTTTACTAAGCCTAGTGCTTACTCTCTTTATTTTCTTTTTCTTATAGTTTTTATCAAGCCACTCGGGATCGAAGGAAACGCGTCGGAGACCCGATCACACTATCGAAGAAATCACATTGGTATAGTTAGACGTTTAGTTTTGTGTATGGCATGTATAGGAACTTGGTTTCTTTTGATATGATATGATCAATGAATGATATGTAAATACTTGCTAGTGATTAACTAATAGAAGGGCTGATGATATACATGTTTAATAGTATGTATGAATAAGTAGTAACTATCACATGAAAACTAAGAAAAATGTGAAAGTAACTTAAAAACAGATTCAAGTATCAGAAATAATGTGATTTTGAAAAATTAGTAAAAATCATAGAGACATGGTTTGATGGTGAATAATATATGAAATTAAAGCTTATTATGTCTATTTTCTTATGGAATAAGAAAAATGGGTAAAGGTATTATATTTTATGACATATCTGAGTTTTAGTGAAACAGGGTCAGAGAAAATTCTAGATCCCCTGTTTCAACTTTGGAAATTCACCATAAATTGTAAAAAAATAATTAGGTGGTTTAATTTATATGGTTAGAATCCTTATTGAATCTAGTTTTAATAGAAACAAACAGTATAGTTATATTAATTTTGTATAGGGAGAAAAGTGGTTCGTAGTAAGTAGAGGTCAGTGCAGTCGAATTCTGAAACAGGGGTAACTTTAACTAATAAACTGTACTAATTGGCTAAGTCAAAAATTCTAGAAAAAAATTAGTGGATAGATATATGAGTCTAGTTTCAGAAAAAAATTACGGATCTAAATTTTGAGTTTCAGAACTCAAGATATGAATTTTTAGGCGACTACAACGTAGAATGACAGCACATTCCGAAAAGTTTAAATAAACAATTTTAAAACTATTTAAGTGATAGATTAAGTTTAGTAATGCCTCGTGCTCGATTTTGGAAACAGTCTCGGGTAAGGGGTGTTACAGTAAGTGTGAAATGTACATATGTTTATGTGTATATAATGTGGCCAAATGACCAATTGTGAAAGGTGGGTATTATTAGATATTTGATGAGGCCAAATTAGTAAAAAGTGTATAAAATAAATTGTACTGAGATTGTATCCGGATTTAAAGTCTCGTAGGCTTCATGCTGGTGCTATGTTCGGAATTTATACCTCGCAGGCCAAATGCTAGTGATTTCGATAAAGCATATGACGAGATCCTATGCTAAGATGATAAATTGAACTCGTATTACACATTAAGTGATTCAGGTATGTGATATATATATTATATATGTGAGATTGATCTGACGGGAATTAAGAATGTGTAATGAGAAGCATATGAAAAGATGTTGTAAATTCATATGTATATTTGTATATGTGTGCATTCAGTTATTATGCAAAGTTACAAGATAGTTTTCGATATGCCACTTAACTATGAATGTTGAAAGTAAGTGTGGGTAAGAAATGATACACTAGTGAAATTTGAAAGGATTAAAGTTAATCCGGAAGCTTGTAAATACTATGTTTATATGAGTTTGAGTATAAACGGAGTAAAATGATATGTGTTTATGCATAATCGGCCAAATAGTATTGTACTCAGAAAGTGTTATGTGATTTCAAACATTTGGTTTATTTTTAAGTTCAATTGTTTAAATTGCTTAAGACTTACTAAGCTTTTGAAAGCTTACTTTGAATGTTATGTTTCTCTATTTATTTTTGTAGATCGTTGACTCTCACTATTAGCTTGGGGGTCGTCAGCACTTCATCACACTATCTACTATTGTGGTAATCATGTGATTTGGACTTAGCTTATGGCATGTATAGGTTAGACTATAAGTAGAATGATATTTTGACTATTGTATATAAGCCATGCGAATATGGTATCTTATAGAAGTTTACTTTTATAAGTTTTAAATTCGATCTTTGTTTGTGTCTATAGTTATATAAATAAATTATCTTTTATTTAAGAAAAGGTTCAAAATTTTACTCTTCTGATCCGATTTCTAATTTCTAGTAACGTCTCGTCCTATTCCGGCGACGTTTACGGGATAGTGGTGTTACAAAGAGGGTGATCAAAGGCTTGGAAAATAGCCTAACAGGATCCACACGGTTAGACACACGGGCGTGTGTCTAGACCGTGTGTGACACACAGCTCACCCCCACGGGTGCGTGGTATGGCCGTGCGTCCCCTGCACCTAAAATATTAAGTCAATGTTATACACGGGCTAGGCACCTGGACGTGTGTCTCGATCGTGTGTCCCTAATTGAATGATGAGGTTATAGTTAGTATCGCACATGGGCTGAGGGCACGGGCGTGTCCCAAGTCACATGGGTATGTGTGACCACATGGCCCCACCGACACGGGCGTGTGACTATTCAAAGTAAGGGAATTTTCTATGGTGCCCAAAGTTCATTAAATGTTTTCGGTTTTATCCCGAATCGACCTTATGTATGTTTTAGGCCTTAAAAGCCTGTATTTGGGATGTCATGCACATGTTTAAAAAGTTTTAAATTTGGGCGAAACTTGGTGACCTGATTTGGTATGATTGTAAATGTGAAATCCTGATAACGCCTCGAACCCTATCCTGGCGTTAGATACGGGTGAGGGGTGTTACATTTAGTGGTATCAGAACCACAATTTAGTCAGTTCTAGGACTACCGTAAAGGATATTGAGGTTTGCTATACATGCCATTATTCAAATATTGATAGTGTGATATCTCCTAGCTGTTTAAATTGTTTTGAATATAGTAAATATCTTCCAATCAAGCATAAGATGAGTCCGAGGGAGCCGAGAGCCATGCTCCAACTTCCATACAATGAACTCTATCTAGTAGTAGTAGAAGGCTTATGTCAGAAGGCCGGGAAGAGGCCCGAGTCGCCTTCTTTGATATGATGGATGAATGGTTTGGGGATTACCTGAGGAATCACCCCAACATACCAAGACCACCCCCGCCCCCTAACCAACCTGATGAGGATTTGCCATGAGGTATGACACTGATAAAAATTGGTAAGGCCCCTGTAGATAAGCTTAGAAAGTATGGGGCTGAGGAATTTAGAGCTAAAATCAAGGATGATGCTGAAAGAGTCGAGTTCTGGCTCAAGAATACTCCAAGGGTGTTAGATGAATTATCGTGCACACCCGAGGAGTGTTTAAAGTGTACCGTGTCTCTCCTAAAGTATATTGCATACCATTGGTGGAAGACTATATCCTCAGTAGTGCCAAAGGAAAATATCACTTGGGATTTCTTCCAAACAGAGTTTAGGAAAAAATACATTAGCCAAAGGTTTTTAAACTCGAAGCGAAAGGAGTTTCTGGAACTTAAACAAGGGAATAAGACTGTAGCAAAATACGAAAGAGAGTTCATAAGACTAAGCCAGTACGCAACTGAATGGGTTCAAACTGAGTCAAAAATGTGTAAACGCTTTGAGGAAGTCCTGAATGAGGAAATCAAGTTGTTGATTGGGATTCTTGAAATACGAGAGTTTGTCGCATTGGCTAATCGGGCCAAGAAGGCCGAGGAGCTTAATAATGAAAGAAAGAAAGCAAAGAGAGAGGCTCGAGTTTCAAGTAAGAGGTCTAGTGGTAAAACACTCTCGTTTCCCACAAAGAAATCAATGAGCCAACATGAACGCTCCACTTCATCGGTAGGATATTCGAGTAGAGTGAGAGGCTCTAAACGACGAAGTTAGAAGTCTTCCTCCCCGATGGTGACTAGTGTGGAGAGTGTAGATGATCAAAGGCCGAAGTATAAGAGTTGCAACAAATTTTACTTCGGAAAGTGCCGAATGAAGAGTGGTGCATGTTTCAGATGTGGTTCTCTTGACCACTTTCTCAGAGACTACCCAGAAAGAGTCGAAAAAGAAGTGGAAGTAGCCCCGAAGTTGAGTACTCCCATTTCACTGGGTAGACCTCTAAGATATCCCAAAAGTGCTAATGGCAGTTGAGTTGCGGCTAATGATACTGCAAAACCAGAGGCCCGAGCCTTGGCAAGAACGTATGCGATACGCGCTCAAGAGAAAGCCTCTGCTCCTGATGTCATTACGGGTACTTTTTCTCTTTTTAATACATGTGTTATTGGCTTAATTGACCCGGGATCGATGCATTCATACATTTACATGAGATTGGTATCTAGTATGAACTTACCCATTAAGCCTACGGAATTTATTATTAAAGTGTCAAACCCACTAGGCAGGTCAGTCCTGATTGATAAAGTCTGTAAGAATTGTCCTTTGACAATTCAGGGTTACTCTTTTTCAGCTAACCTTATGTTGTTACCATTTGATGAATTCAATGTAATACTTGGTATGGATTGGTTAGCCCTGCATGATGTAATTGTAAATTGTGGTAGCAAGTATATTAAATTGAAATGCCTGGATGGTGAGATTCTACAAGTTGATTCAAGAGAATTGGGTTCACCGTAGATTGAAATCATGGCAATGGTTGCTCAGAGATATATGAGAAAAGGGTATGAAGCTTACCTTGCATTTGTAATGAACGCTAAGGAAATGGAGTTAAAGATTGAGTCTGTGCCGATAGTATGTGAGTATTCGGACGTGTTCCTGAAAGAATTACCATGATTACCTCATGAAAGGGAGATAGAATTTGGTATTGAATTGGTGCCAGGGACAGCTCCCATTTCTATTGCTCCGTACAGAATGGCGCCAACTGAGTTGAAAGAGTTAAAAACCCAGTTGCAAGAGCTGACGGATAAATGATTTGCAAGGCCAAGTTTTTCACCTTGGGGTGCCCCGATGCTGTTTGTAAAGAAGAAAGATGGTTCGATGAGGCTATGTATAGATTATCGGCAACTAAACAAGTTAACTATCAAGAATAAGTATCCTTTGCCAAGGATCGATGATTTGTTTGACCAGTTGAGAGGAGCCACCGTGTTCTCTAAGATAGACCTGAGGTCTGGCTACTATCAGTTGCGAGTTAAAGAATCGGATGTTCCTAAGACAGCTTTCAGGACGAGGTATGGTCATTATGAATTTCTTGTCATGCCGTTTGGGCTGAAGAATACACCGACTGTATTTATGGACCTAATGAATAGGATCTTCCGGCCATATTTGGATAAGTTTGTCGTTGTGTTCATTGACGACATCTTAATTTATTCCAAAGATGAGACAGAGCATACGAAGCAGCTAAGAGTTGTGTTGTAGACCTTGCGGGAAAAGCAATTGTATGCTAAGTTTAGCAAGAGTGAGTTTTGGCTCTAGGAAGTTGGATTTTTGGGTCATATTGTTTCAAGTGAAGGCATCCGAGTTGATCCAAGTAAGATTTCTACTATAGTTGAATGGGAACTGCCTAAAAATGTAACCGAGGTTAGAAGCTTTTTGGGTTTAGCCGGTTATTATCGAAGGTTTGTGAAAGGATTCTCCATGATAGCGACTCCGATGACAAGGTTGCTACAGAAAGACGTTAAGTTTGAATGGACGGAGAAGTGTCAACAAAGTTTTGAGAAGTTAAAAACATTGCTGACTGAAGCTCCTGTTTTAGTACTACCTGAACCGAGAAAAGAGTTTGTGATATATAGTGATGCATCTTTAAATGGATTGGGTTGTGTACTTATGCAAGATGGCAAGGTGATAGCCTATGCTTCACGGCAATTGAAACCACACGAGAAGAACTACCCGACACATGACCTAGAGCTCGCCATCATTGTTTTTGCCTTGAAAATTTGAAGGCATTATTTATATGGTGAGACTTGCTGCATATTCACAGACCACAAGAGTTTGAAGTATTTAATGACTCAAAAAGAATTAAATCTGAGACATCAGAGATGGTTGGAATTAATTAAGGATTATTATCTGATTATCGACTATCACCCGAGAAAGGCGAATGTGGTTGCCGACACGTTGAGCAGAAAATCCTTGTTTGCATTGAGGGCCATGGATGCTCGATTGGCATTGCTTGATGATGGTTCAGTTTTGGTAGAGCTAGAGGCTAGGCCGACATTTCTGCAGGAAATTTACAATGCTCAATCTAAAGATAGAGACCTTCAAGCTAAAAGAACTCAATGTGAGTCGGGTATTGAATTCGATTTTTGAATTAGTTCTGATGGATGTTTTATGTTTAGAGATAGGGTTTGTGTACCCAAAGACGATGAGCTTATTCAGAAAATCTTGCAAGAAGCACATAACATCCATTTGTCAATTCACCCGGGAAGTACCAAGATGTACAACGATTTGAAGAAAATGTACTGGTGGAACGGCATAAAAAGAGATATTTCTAAATTTGTATCAAAATTCCTGGTATGTCAACAAGTTAAAGCTAAACATCAAGTACCTTCAGGTTTGTTATAGCCTGTGATGGTCCCCGAATGGAACTGGGACAGAGTTACTATGGATTTTGTGACAGGATTGCCATTAACTCTAAAAAAGAAAGATGCCATAAGGGTTGTAGTAGATAAGTTGGCGAAGTCGGCTCATTTTATTCCTGTAAGGACAGATTTCTCTCTTGATAAGTTGGCCAACTTATACATTTCTGAGATTGTAAGATTGCATGGAGTACCACTATCGATTATTTCAGACAAAGACCCAAGGTTCACTTCGAGATTTTGGAAGAAGTTACAAGAAGCCTTGGGCATGAAGTTGAGCTTTAGTACAACTTTTCACCCTCAGATCGATGGTCAGTCTAAGCGGATGATTGAGATTCTCGAGGATATGTTGCGATGTTGCATCCTCGAATTTCAGAGTAGTTGGGAAAAATATTTGCCGCTAGTAAAATTTGCCTACAACAACAGTTTTCAAACAAGTTTGAAGATGGCACCTTATGAGGTATGGCAGGAAGTGCCGAACTCCATTGTACTGGACAGAACTCAAGGAAAGACAGATTCATGGGGTTGATCTGATTAAGGAAACTGAAGAAAAAGTTAAAGTGATACGAGATTGTTTAAAAGCGGCATCAGATAGGCAAAAGTCATATGCTAATCTGAAAAGACAGGAAATTGAGTTCCAAGTTGGAGATAAAGTATTCTTGAATGTACCTCCATGGAAAATGGTGTTGAGATTTGATCAAAAAGGCAAATTGAGTCCACGATTTATCGGACCGTACAAGATCACCGAAAGAGTTGGACCATTAGCCTATCGTTTGGCATTGCCACCCGAACTGGGAAAGATTCATGATGTGTTCCATGTATCTATGTTAAGGTGATACCGATTAGACCCCTCTCATGTGATTTCGCCGATCGAGGTTGAAATTTGACCGGACATGACCTATGGAGAGGAACCGGTTAAGATTTTGACCCGTGAGATTAAACAGTTGAGGAATAAAGACGTGACTACATAGGAGCCAGGAGAAACCATGAGAAGCCAATATCCGAACCTGTTTACTGGTAAGACTTTCGAGGACGAAAGTCCCTAAGGGGGGAGAAAATGTAACATCCCAAAATAGGGCCTAGTCGGAATAGTGGTTTTGGGACCACAAATCTGACATCAAAATATTTATTTTATGATTATTATGAGGTCTAGAATATGAGAATATGTATGTGTTAAAATCTCATGAAGAAATTCTTTGAGTAAGGTGTCCAATTGGAAATTAGGGACTAAATTGAATAAATTGCAAAACTTGGATTCTAGAAGCAATTTGCATGAAATTGCTTTAGATTATAAATTAGAAGGTCTTGGAGAGTAATTTTCCCAATTTCTAAGTTTTTGGACAAAAATGGGCTTGCATGGATGAAATTTTAAAGAAAGGGCTTAAGGGCATTTTGGTCGTTTGGCATTTTAATGAAATAAATGGGAAAAATGAACCAAAAATCAGCCATCTTCTCCCTTGTACCAGCCAAAATTATCAAGCCCTCTATAGCTAGGGTTCTCAAGCTTTTCAAGCTCATTAGTAAGTGCTCCCAAGCCCCGTTTTTAATGTTCCTTGTATTTTTGAGATCCCAGTAGCTTACTCTCTCCATTTCTACCCATATTTCATGCTAGGGTTCATGTTTAAAAATTTACCCATGCATGAGTTACTTGTATTTTGATGGTTTATGGAGGAATATGAAAGTTGGATGTGTGTTAAACATCTTTTCCTAGGTGATTTGGGTGAACTCTATATTAAGTAATGGGCGTAGTCTA
This sequence comes from Gossypium anomalum, assembly GCA_025698475.1. NCBI lineage: Eukaryota > Viridiplantae > Streptophyta > Magnoliopsida > Malvales > Malvaceae > Gossypium > Gossypium anomalum. The sequence continues at coordinate 44,415,749 of CM046968.1, read as the reverse complement.
GCTTGCCCAAAGGTAGTGGAAAAGCCAGTAAGTTTGGATTAAGATTTTAAGTTTATAAATAAGGTAAGTGAAATGGTTAGGTACTATACAAAGATAAGATTTAAGATAGGACTTAGAAAGTGAAGAGATTCTAAGTATAGTACCCTTAAAGGAAAGAAACAACCATTTGAGTTTGGGCTTCAAATCTAGACCAGAATAATGAACATGAGAGAAAGATAAGTTACTAAGAAACCTGAGAGTAAGACAAAGGTCTCAAATAGAGAAGAGTAATTATAGTCTATTAATAGGGAAATCTTAGTGAAGTATTTGCCAGATGAAATGAGGAAAAGTCAAAGGACACATGAAGGACATACGAAACAAAGCTTTCATCTTTTACCATTTTCAACCGAATTTCACAAGAAAACAAAGCCATTGAAAAAGCTAGGTTCGGCCATCTTTGTTTGCTCAATTAGGTATGCATTTTTGTCTCATTTTTAATGATTTCTATGTTTTTGAGATTGTTGTAGCTTAATCTAGCTAGCCCGGGGACTAATTTGTGAAATTGTTAAACTATTAGGGTTTTTCCTTTGATCTATGTACATGAGTTTTGAATTTTGATAATAGAAAATGAATGGTTGTTGTTAGATAAACAACTTTCGTAAAGGGATTTTTTGTGAAATTGTCAAATAGGGACTAAATTGAAAAATAGTAAATGTTAAATGGTATAATTTGTGAATTAGTAAAATGTGTGGGCTGCTATAAGTGTATAAGATATTCGACTAGGCTTGGGTAAGGGTAAAATTGTATGAATTTTATTTTCTGAGCCTAAGGACTAATTTGCAAAGATGTTAAAAGTATAGGGGCAAAATGGTAATTTTTTCAAAATATGATTTAGGTTAAATTGAATGAAAATATATTGAATTGAGTTAAATTTATCTATATAGATCAAGACGGACCTCATACGGAGTTAGATCGGGGCAAAGGGAAAATCTTGGATTAATGGCCTCCGTATGTACGTATACTCGTCGAGGTAAGTTCATGTAATTACATTATGTTTATATTTTTTTTATTTGAATTATATATATGCTATGAATTTTTAGACATAATTACCGAGTGCATATCCAACGACATACGATGATTACTGAGTCCTGTTTGAACCTTAGGAATCCGTAGGATACAAATGACATGTCATTAGGGTTACATGATTTGAGTACTAGTCTTGAACATCCTACTGATGGCTAAGGTCTTGCATGTGTTGCGGATACTCCACAGCTCATGTGAGCAGCATCTTGTAGCTATGTTCTGACCCACAACTCTTGTGAGCAGCATCGTGTTGCTATGTTCCGACCCATAGCTCGTGTGAGCATACCAATTTATAGCTCATGAGAGCATACCGATCTACAGCTGGAGTGAGCATACCGATTCACAGCTCATATGATCATACATGTACATGAATTGACGAATTATAGTTATATGAGCTAGCACACTATGTGTGAGCTATCCCAGGTACCCAATGGTATTCTAAACGGTTCAACAGGTAATGTTTTGATACGAAATAATAAGAGTTCAATATGAACTATTGCAGGTATACATGTGAATTACATAGAAATGTTGTTACATGGTATATGGAAACTTGAATTGGTTGATACATGTATATGGAACTTGATCAATGGTTATGTTCATCTAAGTTTATTGGCTTGTATATGTAATTATATGGCTAACATGGTTGGTGTATATGTGCTTAGGCATTTGGCCAAATTGTGTTGGGATATGCTTGTTTACTTACCTATTATATGACTAAATGGTAAGTTATATTCTATATTATACGAACTTAGTTAGCTTAAATGCTTACTCTATGTTATTTTTTGCGTTTTATAGTGAATCAAAAGCTTGTTCGGGTTGGAAGCTTGTTGGAGCTATATCACACTATCCATCAGCTCTTTTGGTACTTTTGGATATTTAATTTTGGTTATAATGGCATGTATAGGTATTTTGGATAACGTGGCCATGTATTTTGGGTTGCTAAATGACCATTTGTTGGCTTGTGTTTTTGCACTTTAATGATGGTATGAGTTTAGTATATGACATGTAAATATTAGCTTTCCGATGGTTGATGTTTAGAATTGTTGTGAAATGGCACTTGGTTTGAATGGCTTATATGGTTTTAGATGGTAGTGGTTGAATGGCATGATTATTACCATTTGGTATATTTTGGGCAAGTAATTTCCATGTTATGTATTAAGGCAAACATGCCTATAAGTTAGTTGATTAATTAGCCAAAATGAATACATAGCTATACATGTTTATTTATTATCATTTGAGGTGCCTAAGGGCACATTGGTTGTATGTGATCATACCATTTTTTTAAGGCTAGAATATGCATGGTTTTACTGCCTTATTATGGCTTGTGTATTTGTGCACTTGTTGTTGCAGGTATATGCCAAATTGGTTGAGAAAAATGGCTTCTAAAATGGCCTATTTTCGTTCACACGGGTAGAGACACGGGTGTGTCTCTTAGCCATGTGTGACACCCGGCCAGGTGATACGGTCATGTTGTCCCCTGTAGCTTTCAAAGGGTTGCAAGTTAGGCTGTTACACGCCTAGCACACAGCTTGGCATACGGGCGTATGGCTTGGCCATGTGACCCAAGTCAGTGAGTTACATAGGTACGGACACGGGCTGGGACACGACCTTATGTCCCTACTTTGAATGCCCATAGGGCTTGAGACATGGGCGTGTCTCTTGGTCGTGTGAGTCACACGGCCTGGCCACACGACTATGTAACCCCTACAGTGTTAAAAAATTTCATTATTTTTTGAAAAATTCTCTGATTTTTCTATTTAGTCTCGACTTTTTTCTAACAGTATGTATGATTTGACTTGGTTTTTATATGTTTATTGATATGCTATGAAATGTTTGAAAATTTAGCCCGTTTGAATTGTAAACTCTGGTAATGCTCTATAACCCTGTTCTGGCAACGAATACAGGTTAAGGGTGTTACATGGGATGTTATGCATACAAAGAAAGTTAAGTGGCATGCTTAAGTTTGAGCATAAGTTTGTTAAGTTGCATTCAAATATGTATACATTAGGCCTAGAGATAAAATAGAGAATACTAAAATTTTATTATCATGAATTGTAAATGTAATCCTTACAATGTACGTCCACTAGAGACTTAGCTATATTCATAGATAGAACTTGTACACAGAAAGAAAATTTAAGTTACATCTATTATAAGACATAACACCCAATACTTGGATCTGGTTCATCGGGTCAGGTGGAGGGCGTTACATATAACATAAGAATATTACACACATGGAAGTAAGAAGGACCTCACTAGAATACAACAAAGTCTATAAAGTAGGACCTTTGCCTTTGTCACTCATCCCTTCAATAGCGTCTTGAGCTAAAATGTGGATAATTACACTTACTAGATTATTACTCCATTTAATCCAAACATGCATGCAAGAAACATTAACACATAACCTAGAATCAGGAAGATTCCTTCCTTACATATAATTCTAACACTTATGCATGCAAAGTTAAAAATACATAAATAAATTTGAAAATAACCTAGGATTCATTAGTATTTACTAGAGAGCTAAAATAACATGAGAGTTGGCTGAATATAGGGAACCCAACTTTAGCAAGGTTTCTAGACTTAAGCTTTGAGAGAGAATCTAGATAAAATCAAGAAGAAGATGAACGCAAAGAAAATGCAAAAGTTTATTGCTGAAGACACTAATATCCTTATATACTTAAGCATAGAGACAAGGTTTAGTGGAAGGATCAGATTATTCCACCAACACTCTTGATTTTTGTGATTAAGTGCACTTATCATAACTTAATTTTTATCAACTATAGTATCTTAGTTTCATTTTAACCAATTCTTACTGGACTAACTAAATAGTCTTATAAAAATAATAAACGAATCTATGATACTACAAATTTAACGATCTCGCCAAAACATCTAGGGTGGCGTATTCTCGAATCCTCATCAAGATCATCACATTATACTTTACAGGTTAGTATTTCACAATTTTTTTTACTTATCATAGAAGTTCCTAGACATATATACTACATGCAAGAGTCATCCTAGGGACTCACCTAATAAACTCGAAGAGTAGCTTAACCTTTAGGCCCATCATCCAGCAGGATTCTACAACCTCCCCTGCCTTTCAGAATAGAAACACTTTGATAGAACCCATCCGGGTAACCATTATCACCATTTAGAACCCAAACATCTCTCAAATCCATGTTTCTTCAATCATAATTATAGATTAATGTTTCCTTGACAGTCAGAGTCACAAAACGTACCTTGTAGTGAAAAAAATCAATAGAAATATCTAGGATTCCTAACTCTGCTTAGAGTAATATTTTTATCTCTCTTTAGCCCTAAATCCTTTTTGTTTTTCAGGGGAGAAAAGGAAAGGAGATAACCTTTTCTTTTCTTAACCTAACAGGAGTGTCCTTTTAACTTAACCCAAGTCTCTATGGGAACTTGGTAAACATCACATCAAGACTGAGTGGCCTTATCAAAATCTGCCACCTATAAGAACTTGATTACTCCTTTAGCCTTTAAACTTTTTAGTTCACGTTCAGCTAATTCCAAACCAGCTTTCCTCACAATTTAGCTGGCATGGGACCATGTTGGTCACTGGATGTACTATATCACTAGCATGGACTCATACCTTATAACCATTCCTTTCATAATTACCACTTCTATTTCACTTATTATCATAATTTATGGGGAGTCCTTGTCTATTTATTTTCATGTCAGAGTCCACCCGTTCTATAAGCAAAAAAAGGCTTTTGGGCGAACACTACTTCGCTAATAGTACTTCTTTATACTATGTGTCATATTCATATATATTATTACCAACACTCCTTGATTTGTCATACTTACCTTTTGTTCAAAGTTATCCATAAGCTTTGTTCTTTCAGATATCCTATATGATGTACATACGAGAGTTTTTCATGGGTTCCTTTCCTTTCATTCATAGTCCTCCAGACCAGGGCATCATTGGCGCACTCAAGAAGTCCTTGCACGTAATCGAGTCCTAATGTTGACCACTTGAAACTTACCCTTAAGCCTTACTTTTTTTAAACACTTAAATAGTCAAGACTTCACAGGGCAGGATGTTACACCGATACTCTAGTATCTAAAATGCAGTCGAATATAGTTTACAACCTTTCTCTACCAATACTCGAGCTAATATTGTTGATTTGATATTGGTTGAATAATCTGATCTATCTGTCTCCATATCTATCAGTCTATTCTTTTGATATCTCATTAGCGTTCTTTTTCTATCTACGGTTGACTATAACATCATGCATAGTTAATTAGTCTCTATCGAGGATAATATCAATCAACTATGGTTTTAGGAATTGTAGCCTCTTCTTTTGTAACGCCCCAGTTTTCGAGAATTTTATGAATGTTGGCAAAATTTAAAATTTTTGTGTTCTGTCTGCTTGGCATAGGTTTAATTATGTTAGTGGGCCTCTAGAAGGCCCAAGCTTAAGTTAAAACATGATAATTTTAATTAATTTTAATTCCATAAGAAAAAGGGGGTTCTGGTCGACTAGGCTTTTAAGTATTAATTGGGTAAAATAAAACACAAGGAAACAAGTGGCAAAGTGGCATGTGACGCCACTGGGAAGGCTATAAAAGTGGCATGTGGATGCAAGGGAGAACTGAGGTTCAAGTCACAATAACAGCATATTAAGGGAATTATTTTTATGAGTATGAAAGGTAAGTAATGGAACTCAAGTAAAAGTCTATCAGGAGGAGTTTGAGTTGCTTAGGAGATTGAGCAAGGAGGGGATAACGGAGAGAATTTAGGAGTTGATTAGAGAGAGCAGTGTTGGCGGAATGGTGGACTCTTGAGGAGCAAGAGTTGGCCGGCCAAGGGTTTCTTTAGGGGGCAAATTTTGGCTAGGTTAAGTGCCAAATATAAATTCGGCATTAGGGGTAAGTTGTGTCGTTTCCTAACCATTCTTCCTCTTCTTTTCTTTTATCCTCTCTTCATCAACTTCTTTTCTTTTTTTTGTCCGTCGAATCTCCCTACCATTCTGCTCATCTTTATCTTTTACTAGTTGTTTTCAAGCTTATAGCCGATTGCTAAAAAAGCCGAAATCCCGAAAGCCTAATTTCTTTTGTGTCGATTTCTTATAGCCAAAACCCTCTTATTTTTCCTTATCTTCTTGACTGATTCTCTAGTCCTCTGAACCCCAAGTTTCTGTTGATAAAGCCATTACAAAATCCTCATCTTTTCCCCACTATTACAAAAAGCCGAAAACGCATAGCCATAGGGACATAGCTGAATTTTAAGGTCACTAAAGGCTCGAATTTTGTTATCATTTGAGGGGTTAGATCTGCATCAGAATCGAGTAGGAGTTAGCTGGAATCATTGACCGAAGGAACCGGTGATAAGTCTTTAAACCTATTCTTTATTTCAGGTATTAGAAAATAAGCCGAAACCGTTAAAGGTTAGGGAGGCTGTCGATTTGGGCTTGTAGCTCTAAGGGTTTTGATAACTATTTTATTTTGATAATAGTGTGATCTGGAGGCTGCTGATCGAAGGCTGGGACAAGTGGAATGACTGGATCTAGACATAATCGGTAATATCGGCAAAGGTAGGATCGCTAGTGCCTAAAGTGTTAAAGGCCGACTATGGTAAGGGCTTAAATACGTAGTTGATTTTGATAGTTAGATTAACGTGTTAGTAGTCCAATTGTAGGCAGTTCGGGTGTGGATCTTGCCAACGTACCGCTATAAATCAGGTGTGTAACTGACACCCTCTCATAGACAAGATCGGCAAAAGTCAAAATGCTAAAAAGCCGGTATTTTAGGAACTTGCAGGTGTGCAAATGCTCGTGATATTGAAAGTTGATGTATATGGTAAAATAAAGCAATAAGACTGCAGAGTGCACGATTCCATGCATTTTGATATTTTGGGCTTAATGGGCCAACGGGCCCAATTCAGTAGGAACACTCCGTAAGTGTTTCTGTTAGTACGTAAACAGTTATGATATGCACGAAAACCCTAAGAATAGTAAAATTACTAGAATACCCTTATGTATGCAAAATTACCTTTATACCCCTAGGTGTAAAATGACCATTATACCCCTAGGGTTAATTTTGTCTGAAAAGCATGATGATCTGATTCTATATGATGTATGCCATGATTGTATATCTGTTGCATGGGGACATGGGTTATATTATGGAGGAAGCGTCCTGGTGGCTATGCCACAAATTATCTGATCTGGTGGCTCTGCCACATATATTTGTTCTGGTGGCTCTGCCACGATTATCTGTTTCTGGTGACTCTGTCACATTATTGTTCTGACAGCCATGCTGCATATTTCTGTGGCATGCAGCGGTTGGGTGGGTCGAGTAGTCTCCCCACATGGCGTAAGGTTGGTATGGGGATGCATATGGTTGGATATGGGTTGGGTTTCTGCATATACATGTGATATCTGTTCTGTTCTGTTATGGGCCTATGGGCTTTATTCTGAATTTTGTTCTGGGCTAAGGCCAACTTATTCTGTTTTTGTGGTTTGAGCCGATATAGGCTATGGTTGGGTTAATTTACACACTGAGTTTCCCCAAACTCACCCCTTTATTTTCATCCACGCAGGTAATCCCCAACCATAGTGGGCTTGGAACTGTGAGGGATTCGGAGTGGCCACACGTTCTACAAATTTAGTTTTTTCTTCTGGTAAACTAGACATCCTTTTATTTACATTTAAGGTTTTGGGTTTTAAATGTAATAAGGCTGCTTAATTATTTTTGATGGTTTTAATATGTTTTATCAAGATAGGTATTACTTATATTTAACTGTCAAAATTGGATAGCTTTAGGGCGCGTTTTCAAAAACAGTAAGTGATTTCAAAATAAAACAACAACAAGTAAAGCTTCCGCAATGGAAGTGTTTTCCAAAATTAATCACTTTTCCTAAAAAGGACTTAATCAAATTGGTTTCCTAAAAATATACATGACGTTAAGGTGTGGCAATGGCGGTGTGCATGTCTAGGATTGGATCCGAAGGGAGCTTGGTACTTAAGCAGTCCGATGGACTCACCTCCACTTTTTCGGTTACCTACCTGGTGCACAGCTTCCATTCACTTTAACCTATAATAAAATTATCTTTTAAAACACTAAGTAAGTTTTCCTAGATCAACAATATAAAATATTTTGAACACTTCGATGTGGCACATCGGATCCTGCCACAACGTCTAGGCCGGGTTTGGGGTGTTACATCTTTAGCTCAGACAACATAAGCTTTGACTGGTGCGCGAGCTTCAGATCTCAATGTTGTATCTTTAGTCTCACCTTGACTGGTTCCTACATTACTACTAATTCTTGGTTTCTTACTTCTCTATGAAGTTAACATCGGTCTAACATTCTAATCACTAATAACATTTGATTCTATCAGGAAATCCTTCATCAAGTGCTTGTTAAAGTCGAATTTGAAACAGGTTCCAATTCTCACTATGTATTTCCTTGAAATGATTTTTTTTGCAATTATCATAAATCGGTTTATTTGTGTTCCTGACACTACCCGTACTAACCATTGACTTAACCTGAGGCTTCGAACAACTCTGTTTAAGCATATCTTTCCTCGAATCTCCTATAGGGTAAATGCTTAAATTTTAAAATTTCGCGTTTGCTTGGATGAGGAGTTAGAAAAGATCTGGTCACACTATGCTTTTTAATGTCACTGATGTTAGGGTTACCCACTACTGGTACACTTTTTTTTTTGTAACAATACTGTGTAGTTCAAACTATCTTTTGGAGAATACATTCATTCATCAGACACTCTCATAATATTTTTAGTTAATATTCAACTCTTGTCGAATCGTTGTCCTTTAAATCTCAGATTTATCAATCGAGGGTCGATCAACATCAATCGTGTTAGGTTTGTGAGGATAATAGGGTGCCATATAAGGCACAATTGGGGGTAGAGGTTGTTTTAGTGATTTTGGAGCTAAAAGGGTAGCTCCTAAGTATTAGGTGAATCTCTGGTTTAATAATTAGAGGAAGGCATATCTCACCTCATTCCCTAACACTTGCAGAACGAGCTCTCTATAACAATTCCCTAATCGAAATTAGGAACATTACTATTTACTTGCCAGATATGACATAATTTAATTTGGCCATCATAATATATAAAAAGAGAGTCAATCTGGATCTGAAGACATCACTGTATAACTGGTTATTGTGGCATGTATTTTTGACTCAATACATGCTATGTTCATTCCTAGAATCGACTGAACCTGTAACTCTGATACCATAAAACGTAACACCCCGAGCCCAATCCGATCACCAGACCGGAGTTTCAGGCTACTACTATAGTTATCGAAACATTCACATGCAGATCATAACATTGAACTCAATTTAAATCAACAAGTTGTTCTTATTTCATGCATAATAGAAGTTATGTACAAACAGAAACTAAATTGAGCATACAGACATAGTTTAGTATATTAGAGTATGATTATAGACCAATCTAAAAAAATTTTAAACTTTGGAACTAGGTATCGATACCAAAGAAATAAGTATTAATATTTTTATGATAGGTATCAATACTTAAAACAATATTGATGCCATTTTGGCATTCTACTAAATTTTGAAAAGTATTCATTTGGTAAAGTACAGATACTTTGGTCCCTGATATCGATACTTTTTCCCAGAAAGTCAGAAATCTCAAGTTTAAAAATACATTCATGCTCAAATCAAGTCACTTTATAATAAGTAACATAAACATAATTAGGCCTACATAATATTCAATCCAAGCATTACCAAGCATTACAATAAACAAAATTTTTAATCACATTCCATTATTATACCAATATGCCACATATGGCACCCAATTCAATCACCAGTTAATTGAGGTTGTTATATCAATCAACTATAACAATAATCCTCATTGTAATATTCAATCAACTTTGTAACTAACCAAAATGATACCAACCATCTAATAACCATCTCTTTAACATTATAACAAAGTAATACCTTCTATTCAAATATTCTTCATCATTCACTATCACCATTTTGCTTAACCATTTTTCACCACAATATCATAGGTACATTTTCATTTCAAACTTATATATACATGTCATATAAGCACTAAGATCAACCATGTCATATGTTCTTTTAACATCAACACCATCTGAAAGATCAAGATCATCAAGATTTAAATCAATCACACTTATTAAACAACCCTATATATATTTATAAACTCTATAAACATGCCAAAATATCATATATCACCCTTTCAAACCATCTAATGCAACCCTTCCACAATTTGGCATAAAAACATATCAAAATAACTTAAAATAAACTCAACATCATCAGTCAATTCTTTTATCCATAACATGACATCATATTATCTATGTAATTGCATACTCAAAATGTTATTTCAATAGCCATTAGCACTGTCACACCTTGAGTTTGGCAGATCTGGGTTTAAGGCGTAGAGCTGTGAGGTTATCTATTTGGTGTAGTGTAATTCGCCATATTACATTCTTCTGGCGAATTGGAATCTTGTATATAGTAACCACCATTGAGGGGAATAAAGGCTTTAGGTTATCGTTATTCTGTTATAAGGAGAAGGATATATCAAGTGAAGTATAAGTCGCCTGAGAAGGGGTTGTAAGGAAAAATTAAGAAGGAAAAATTTTGGATTCTAGTGACACTTGTTATGTTCCAATAAGAGAAGTTGGTTATATATATATGGGTGAGAAGGGGTTGTAAGGAAGTTTCTTCTTCCTTCAATATTACTTCTACTTTTTTTTCTTAAATTTAAATGTTATCTTTTCCTTAGTAAGCTGGAAGCTAAGGTTCTTGATTTAATCAGTGGTTGTTCCATTTATTGGTAAGTATTATAGCTCTGCATGTTAAGTTTTTGAAGGAGTAAAAATTTTAAGAAATGTAGGAACAGTAAGTTACGAATACAAGTATTGCATGGAGGTTATCTATGATTGAGATGGTAGCAATTTGTATGGAAATGGGTTTTAATGGTGAATCTATGTTCTTTAAGCAGTTGTAGGATGTTCAAGTTTGGAGTTAGAGCTATAGTTTAGGTGAGTATTAGGTGAGCCTCTATTCTGACTCGTTCATGTTAATTGTTCAGGTAAAAAATTATATATAATGACAAAACCTCAGATAAAGAGTTAGTGGGTGAAGCATAGAAAAAATGTTATGTATGTGTGATGATATTATGCATGAACTATTGAACTATTGTATGAATAAAAAGTTATTGGTAAGTATGTAGGTAGAGTTTGATATATGAATATACGAATCGATCAGCTATGCGTGAACAAATCTGGGTAAGCAAATTCTGGGTAAAATGTCCCTTGTGATGCCTCTAGTAGAGCAGGTATATTACTAACTAGACTGACAGATCATGATACGAAAATAAGTGTAAGACCATGTGGTTGAGACCATGGTAATGTATGATATGAAAACACTCATGGTATAGCCTCTAGAAAGATAAAGGCTAGACTGGTAGATCACGACATGAGAACGTGTAAGTGTATGTGGCTGAGACCCATAACTGTATAAATATTCATGGTGATGCCTTAAGTAATTTGTAAACCAGACTAACAGATCACGACATGAAAATATGTATAAGTCTGTCACATCCCAAATTTTAGATGTTGTTGTTAGTTTATTTAAAAGCTTGAGAACTAGTGTAGTGGTTAAGTATCTTAAGTAACTCCCAAGTGAACTAAGTTCAAGTCTCCTTTTTAAAATCTTTTGATAAATGATTGGTCAACTTAGCCATGCAAACTGTCCATGCATGTGAGAATGGATGTAAGTCCATTTCAATTTTGTAACATTTTTTCTTTTTCAAAGTTATTCATATTATGTTTTGAAACTCCCATGTTTATTTCATCATCAATTCATTCTAACTCCCTTGTCTCCTAATGAATGAGATGTTGGGACTTTGAATTTTGATTTTGGAATTGGGTAGTTGGTGTTGCTTTCCCATAGCAAGCATTTTGGTTAAAAATATTTTTGGTTTGCCATCAAATTCTCTCTTTTTCTCCTCCCTATCAACAATCATGAGCCACCATTCTTTAGAAGTTTTCCCCCATATTTATTTTATTTTCTATTGTCTTTCACCATTCAACTCTTCTTTTCTACCATTACACCACCTTTGGCCTCCCATAACCACCATATCACCACCACAAAAACAACCTTGTACCACCATTCTTCTTCATCTTTCATTTTCTATCACCACTCTTGTTCATTTTTCTTTCATTTATCTTCTTTTTATTTAATTTACTTGGCTATTATTCTTCTTCTATTCAATATCATTTTGAATCTCCTTCATAGACAACCACTGTGCACCATCGTTCGTCGCTTTTGATCATCGCTGGCAACCGTCATATTTTATCTATTACTTATTTTTTTCTCTTTTTTTTTCACCTTATTATTATTTCATTTTAATCTCTACTTTTTATTTGTTCCTTCTTTTCTTTTGATGTTTAAATCCTTACACTAATTTAGATCATCAACATTCGTAGATCTTCTTTGACTTTTGGAAATAAAGGTATAAGTATAAATGTGGTGTAAGTTTATTGCAATTTTATGAAGTTTTTATTGATGGAGAAAAGTTGAGTGATCTTTAAATCAAGTTATTGTTTTGGATTAAAGGTTTGATTCAAGAATCATAATTCTTTTATGATTCCAACTTTGAGTTGTAGTTGAAAAAGATTAAGGGTAAGTGTTTGTTACAGGCATGAAGAGTAAGTTGGATATTTGGTTTGAAGTTGATTTCTTCTATCGATTATAAATGAATTCTAATTTTCAAAATAATATGATTAGGAACAAATCAAGTTTCTACTCATTTGGATCTAAAGTCTTTGACTTGAATCTAGGATTTACGATTTTGACAATTAAAGGTATGTATTTTATTCAAGTATTTTTGTTTGAAATTGATAGTTTTGATTATAATGTTTATACAATTAAATAGTTATTAATATAAGTATAATTTAGTAGCAAAAAATGTAATAGCCTGGTTTAAACCCTATTCAAAATAGTGGTTTTAGGACCACAAATTCGAGTCAAAAAAATATTTTAATATTATTTTTAGTGTCTACAGCAATGTTAATTTATATGTTTGAAAATTTCGTATGAAAATTTTATCGTTTGTGTGTCCGATTTAATAAAAGGACTTAATCGCGCAAAGGTAAAAATGGCTAACTAATTGTTAAAGTGCTAAATTGATGTGTTCTTTTAATGTGGGGTCCTTATGTTAATAATATACCATTGAAATTATGGATGGACAAAAATGCCTAAGGTTAGTGGATTTTAAATAAAAATAAAAGGCTAATTTGGTAATTAACATATTAAAATGTAATATAATTAAAAGAAAACATGAAATGTCCATTATGTTCATCTTTCTTGACCGAATGTTAAAAGAGAAAAGAAAGAAAATAAGTTTGTTAGGTTCAGCACACTTGGAAGCTTGAATTAGGTATGTGTTTTGCTCGGTTTTTGATGAGTTTTATGTTTTTGTGATCGTTGCTTCGTGTTCTAGCTAGCCCATACCTCAATTTTTGAAATTTATGATGATTTTGTATTTTTCCATTGTTGAACGTTTGATGATTTTTATGTTTGATGATGAAAAATAAATATATGTTGTTAGATTAATATGTTTAATTAAGTGATTTTTTAGTATAAATGCCTAATTAGGATTAAATTGTAAATTTTGTAAATTGAGGGGTCAAAATGTGAAATAAATGAAACATATGGGCTTATATGGGCTAGGGGTAAATTCGGCCTAACATAAGTGTAGTCAAATTTTGAATATTTTGTGTTTTGTGAAATAGGGACTAAATTGTGAAATATGTGAAATGTCAGAGGCAAAAGTGTTATTGGCCCATTTATGTGTTTTTGGATGAATTTGACTAAATATTTGATTAAATAAGTTTAATTTATATTAATTTAGATAAAGAAAAGAGAAAATCATATTTGGATTGGGAGAAATCTAAAGTTGTTGAATAGTCAACCCGGACTGTTCGTCTTCGTACGAGGCAAGTTCATAAGTAAATACATGTCGTTAAATGTGATTGTATATATTATATTTGTGCCGAATTGAACTATTTCTTGTATATATATGTGTTCAAGCCAAATTTGTTTAAGTATGGAAAAGTATTTATAAGCCTGAATCGATCGAGTTACGACGTTTGAAAGTCCCGTACGAACCTTAGGAATAGTTAGGATACATATGTCATGACATAGGATTCCGATATGTGATTTCGTGTAAGACCACGTCTGGGACGTTGGTGTTGTACGAGCTTTCGATTATTTGAGTATCCTTATTAATTTCGAATGGTTCAACGGGCAATATCGAGTTAAAATCAAATCTGAAACCGAGCTAAAAGGTTAGGTATGTACTAAGTTAAATGATTGAGTAGTAAGGTAAGTATATACTTTATATGAATATATGAAATGTGCATTATGAAAGTGAGAGTTAAATATGTTTATGAATATATGTGTATTTGGTCAAGTGGAAAATAATGCTATAGTATATGTATTGATATATGAAGTTACAAGCTTGATAATTGTATATGTGATAATGGTTAGTATGATTCGGTTTAATTAAGTTAAATTACGAGTGTCATTGAAATGATTTATTTACTTATGACTTACTAAGCTAATCAAGCTTACTGTGTGTGTATGTTATTTGTTTTATAGATTTTGGAAGCTAGTTACAAGCTCGGGGATTGTCAAGGAAATCTTTCACACTATCGATCGCTATTTTGGTACCTTTATAGCTTAAATTTTGAACCTATGCCTTGTATAGTCTAGTATTTGTTTTGGTTGGATTTCAGTTTGTAATTATTAAAGCCATGCAAAAATGGCTAGAAATGATGTCTAAGCTTAGGTGATTTCGGTTATGATATATATATGTGTGAAGTGTTGGTATGAATTGCAATTATGGTTTGATATATTAGATGAGTAATATGTATGCTATATGTGTCTGATGTGTTTGGAATATGCTTAAGGTTTAAAGTAATGTTATGTAAATCTCATGTTTATTCATTTGGTAAATTTGATATATGTGGTTGATAAATATATTTAGGTTATGAATAGTTAATGACTTATTATTGAGATGCATAATTTGTAACATGAATTGGTTTGAACATTGCTTATAAGGTATTTATGTATTCGGTTATGAAATGAAATATATAGGTAATGATTTAAAGTTATTTATAATTTGGCTATGGTGTTTAAATCTTGTCTTCAAGTGTTTAGTTATATGTTAATGCTGGATTTGTGGTATTGGACATATGTGAACTATGTTAGGCTATGAAAATTGGATTAAGAAATGTGGTTTTTGTGTCGATTTGAAATGGCATGCTTAAATGGGTAATTTGGTTTAGAAATGATAATGATAATGTATATGTATATATGGTTAAGGCATTGGAACTATACTGATAAGCATGAGATTTGGTTTATAACATATTTATAAAAATATATTATGTATTGAATGTTATATAGAATGACTGAATATGTAATAATTTAGTTTGATTGTGTGAATGAAATTTTGGCATGAATTAAAGCATATAAAAATTAGCATATGAATTATGTGTACTCTTAGCTGTTATTTGTGTTTAAAATGGCTTAAGATAACAAGGTCTTATGCGCATGGTTTTGTGATTTGGAAAGAAGTATGTTTAGTCTTAAATTATGTTAGTTTAAATGCAACCAATGCCACATAAGTGAGTGATACTTAAGTTGTGTTATGGTTCATATTGTTTGGGTATAAATGCGCTCTATGTTTGCTAATAAACAACAATATATTCGGCCATAATGTATAATAATCAAGGTTGCATTTTTGTGTAGATGTTAATTGGTTTTAATATGTGAACATGCTTAGATTATGAAATGTTATGTTTGATATTTAGTTTATGAAAAATAGCTACTATATGTCTGGTATATGTTGTGTAATGATTTATATATATACTTGAATAAACTTTAAATATGTCAATGATAGTAATATAGAAGTTTCAAGTTTGAAATTGAAAAAGATAAATGTTCTGTTGAGTTTAAATTACGAAGCAAGAAATGTAGTAAATGTCTATTCTGAACTGTGCTATGTCCAGTAATGCCTCGTAGCCCTAATTCGGCAATGGATACGGGTTAGGAGTGTTATAAAAAACTAATATGGCGAGTGATGTATTTTAACTTAAATCTTTTTGATATGTTAGGTTAATGATTATTAATGTGTTTTTGTACTAATTCTCATGGCATTATGGCATATTTGTTTATCATGATTTGTTAGTATTGAAAATTTGAAATGTCCGCTCTGTAAAGCACGGTGTAACCCTCTAAACTCAACCTAAACATTATGGCCGAATCTCGAAGATCACATTGCCCATGTTGATGGCATGGAAAAACACTTAATCAATTTATTTCAACAATTGACGTTATCTAAATTTGTTATTTAAAATATCTTGTTAAAAACCTAAAGTAATGTCTCATGTAAAATTATTTTGAATCAGAATTTGATTGGTTTAGAAAAATCCAAGTTTTGATCTTTAGAAGGAAAAGATCATTTTCAAATATATTGTAGCAAAAAAACAACTAAAACCTTATACTCTTCGTAAAATATCACAAAAGTGAATAAGCAAATTTAAGTTCCGTAAAAACATATTTTTGAGTTTAAAATAAGAATTGGGTTGTGTTCGTCATTTAGTTAAAAATCTAGTTTTTTCTTATCAAATAGATAAACCATTTTAAATGATAGCTTTGAAAACCAATCATACAAAGCGTCTAAAAATCCAAAATAGTGTGCCATGCCATAGTCCATACTAAATAAGCAAACAGTCCCAAAAATATTGAAAATAAAGTATCATGGTTTATTCAAATAAATACTTGAGAGCACCTCCGTAAGTTGAGCCCATGTCCTAACCTCGATTATTATCTGAAAAATCATAAACTTAAAGGGTTGAAGTTGTAAGCTCAGTGTGGGTCAATTTGCATATCAATAGAAAATTAAGACAGAAGCTCAATAGTATAATAGATCAAATATACATAAATATACAACCACAGAATCGCATTTAACAGTATGCATATCAATGATGTCGATGCAGCTCTTTTCCAGACACAATGCAAATTTTTGGAAAACATTTCCTACCCATCTCCGCTACACACCATAATGAGTTCCCAGAACTCGGCCATCAAATAATACACCAATAATGTTGACAAGCCACCAGATAATGTAGTCAAACTATTAGATACAGAATATTGTGGTCAAGCCACCAGATAATGCAATAAAATTGCCAGATATTATGGTTAAACCACCAGAATGTGCAGATTATTAAACTGCTAGAATCTTCCTCCATACAATCTTATCCCAACCCCATGCATGTGATATGACATACAAAACAAATTTTTTTGTAGGCTTGCTTTTCATGCAAATCATATCTCATTACAATTGAACACAATGGCATGCTTTACATGTGAATTAGAATCTGTATAGTGGCATGCTTAACATGAGAATCAGAATCATTATATGGCATGCTTAACAAGTGAATCAGAATATCAACAAAAATAGTAGCATGTTTATTTTTCATGCATATCCAATAACGCCATATGTCACAATACATGAGTGTCAAGAAATCAAATAGCATTACATTTAATAGTAAATCACACAAACACATACTTATTATCACATATCCAAAAGTTTATAATCACTTACTTGGAATCCTCTTTTTTTTATGGATTTTGATCCATTTGAATGCATAATGTATTTGCCCATTTTTGTGTTACATAATTTATTAAATAAATATTTAATTGATCTTAACTATTTAATTAATAACAATTTCACATATTTTAAGATAAATAAATCCCCACACCTGATTTCGCGAATTCTGATGGTATCAACTCTTTATCCAACTCTAAGTGTAACACCCTAAACCCGGCCTGGACGTTATGGCCAAATCTGACAATGTCACATGAAAGGGTTTTCGAAACTAAGTTGCTGCTAAAACCATATTGCGTTTTTAATCAAATCACATTATTTGTTTCCAGAAGTTATTCATTCTCAAAACATTCTTTAATTTCAAATCGTTATACTTTGCGGAAGCTCTTAAATCAGGTTGCGTATTCATGGTATTTTTAAAAAACATTTATCCTTTTGAAAACTTGCGTCCTACGGCTAGTAGTTATAAATCAAAACAAGTAAAAACCCAATTTAAAGATTAAAAATTTAAAGAGGTCTTATTACATAAAAAATACCCAAAATCCAAACTACTTATAATTTAAAATAAAATAAGAAAGTACGTGCGGTTGTGTGGCCACCTTTGAATCCCTTTTGCGCAGGCACCGCCTAAGCACTGGGATTACATGCAGATAAACAGATGGGTGATTTTACGAAAACTCAGTGTGTAATCCCATATAAGCAAACAGTCAATCAAACAATGCAAATACAGTCTGGGCCTATGCCCATATCAGTAATAGTGGCAATATCAGTTTGAGCTTTAGCCCATCTCAATACTGAAGCTTGATCATATGTTGGGCCTTGGCCATTGCGAGAATGATAGAATGCAATACAATGATGCAGTTTTGGTGATGCAAGTCCTACCCATCCAGCCTCTAGACTCCATCTCCGTCCAACCCTACACTCCATGTGGGGATATAATCAACCCACCCATCCCTACAGTCCAGAATTAGCATCGATTGCGGCACTAAACAGTATTTGCAGCAGAGCTGCAAGTATAATAGGCTTAGAGCCATTAGTGATTTGCAGCAGAGCTGCAGTACAGTACACTTCCTCCCATCATATATAAACCCATACCCATGCAATGCATCATGCGACGTGTCATGACATATCATAATATTATACATGTGCTAAATACAGTTACAAATAGCATGCTAAAATATAAAGATACATCACATAGGGGCAAAACAATCATTTTACCACATAAGGGCAAAATAGTTATTTAACCTCACAAGGGCAAAACAGTCATTTTACCACATAGGGGCAAAGCAGTCATTCTATCAGTTAGGGGCAAAATAGTCATTTCATCAAATTGGGGTCTGGGTATACTTACTGACCCAACAGTAGGTCCACAGTCGTCTCGAGGGACCCGTGCAACCTTAAATGTCAAACAGTGAAAATGGGCCCAAAGTCTATAACACGACCCATGTGGGCCTACACGCCCGTGTACCCCACAAAGCCCAAAAATAGCATTGGCCGTGTAAACTACACAGCCTGGCCCAATAATCTCCACACGTTCGTGTGGTTTACGCGTGTAGGGCCCACAAATCTGTGGGGCCCACACGACCTAACTCGGCCTAACGTGGCCCAAAATGGCCCTAGCCCATGAAATCGCTCATGGTGGCCTCTACGATCAAACGCCTACGTCTATGCGTTATGATTACCACACAAGCGAGCGCACGTCCATGTGGCATCAAAGATTACATTTTTTGGCTTTTTGCCAATCTACGAGTAGAGGCAGTGTTTACACACCTGTTTCCGAATAGAGCGCAATCTCCACGAACACCAAATCTAGATTCAATCATGACCCAATGTCAGTCCTTAAATTATTAGGGTTAAACACCCTCTTATTAGCACTTAATCCCCAATATGGTACATGTTACCTACCTTGTTTGAGCAAGTACGGTTTAATCCCCCTTAAATCAGTGATCATAATTGACTTCCAAATCCTTGGCAAAATTTGCATTGCATCCTACTCTTATTAATTACCACCATAAACGAAAATAACTATAACTGAAATAACAAAAACTTACCACCACGTAGAACTAAGAATGGTTGATAGAAGTAATCGGTGTATACCCACACAAGAGCCGAAAGTACACAGGATAATAGAGGCAAAACGGATTGTTTGTACCCACACCAGTAGAAATACAATAGTCCAGAACTGAAAGAGAAGAAGGGGAAGTATTTGGCTTAGCCACTAGTTACAAACAGGAAGGAGTTGTGAGAGAAAAAAAAGACAAGATGTTCGGCCAAGGAACAATAACCGATTGGGAGGGATGATGAAGGAAGCAATCGGTCAAGGAATTAAGAACTTAGAGCCGAAAGAAATGGAAGAGAGGAAGAGGAGCAATATTCGGCCAAAACAAAATAAAGTAAAGAGAGGGGAATGAGAGATAATCGGTCAGTAGGGCATTGTGAAAGAGTAAGCCGAGATAGACCAAAAGAATGAAAGGTACCCTAGATGCACCAATCGACCTCAAAGAGGAAAACGCAACAAACCGAAAAATGAGTAGCCCCAAAACTTGAAACACAGGTTCAGCATCTAAAGAAAGAAAAAGAAACCAAAAGCTGACAGCTACCAAAAATGAACAGCAAAATGCCAACCCCAAAACTGAATTATTGGGTACCTACAATCATAATTCGGCACCAACACTCTTTTCACTTCAAATCCCCTTGATATCCTCCTAAAATCCCTTCATCAATATCTTCTCAACCACCAATATGAATTCCCCCAACCACTTCA
This sequence comes from Gossypium anomalum, assembly GCA_025698475.1. Lineage (NCBI taxonomy): Eukaryota > Viridiplantae > Streptophyta > Magnoliopsida > Malvales > Malvaceae > Gossypium > Gossypium anomalum. The sequence goes on along the minus strand of CM046968.1, from coordinate 44,395,281 downwards.
GTGTTTCGGTCAAACTACAACTCCTCCACAGCATTTTTAGCAAAATAAAACACTCCATTGCGTCAAACAGGACTTGAACTATGACCTCTTGGAACACTCCACATGCCCCTATCCCCTAGATCAGTAGGCCTTTTTATGTCATGCATTACCCAAATTTATTTAAAAGCCTACTAACTAGAGACAGGGTTTATTCCCTAAAAAACAATTTTTTTGCACATGCCTAGGCTTGAACCCAAGACTTCTCAGAAACTTAACCACTAAACAAACATGCGTTTCTGTTACTTTCTCGCACAACTTAATATCTATGTGTAGCTTCCTAACTGCACCCCTGCTCAAAACCTAATACTTCTAGGCCCAAAATTCGGGGCGTTACACTAAAGGAGGAGATCGATCCTTGGATCTTTAGTTTTTGAAAAAGTTTTGCATCGTATCAAAATAATGATATTTTGATGAATATCTCTCATTTTAATGATTAAGTAAAATATTTACTTAATCGATTGCCCAAAATGCACGCTTCCAAAATATGGAGTATATAGATCTGAGATTTACGAATATCACTTCACGAATGCAAGATAAAACTTAATATTAGAATCATCTTAATCAAGAATAAAATTAAAAGAATTAATTGTGATTGGAGGATCTTCAATACTTACACAATATCGATAGTAATGAGGCTCAATGATTCCTACAATAATTTGTTTGAAGAGGAGGGTCCTCTACTAACAAATAAAATAAAGATGAAGAATTAGAAAGGCTATCGATAAAACCTTTAAAAAATTAGAATATAATTTTTTTACATATAGAAAAATTAATTACAAGATAGAGGAGGAGAAGAGGATGAAAAATAGAGAAGAAAGGTGAAGGATGACGATGGTGGCGTGGTGGCAGTGTGAAGACACGACGACAGTGATGGAGGTTTGACAAGGGTGGTGTGGTGGTGAGATGGTGTTTAGTTGGCTAAAAGTGGTGGAGGAGTGGAAGAAATATAAAGAAAAAGGGTATTTTAGGTGTTGAAGTGGAAGAAAAATTAGAGAAAGGGGAGGAACAATGAGGAGGAGCAGCAAAAGGGACGAGGAGAGTATAATGAACAAAAAAATAAAAGTATTTCATGTGTCTAGGTACATTAGATGATTAAAGTATGGTTAGGGAGGTAAAATGGCATATTGAAGGGATAATGGCATGGAAAGGGGATCATAGGAGTGAAAAGGGGGCTATTGAGGGAAAGTTGACCATGTAAACAAGTAAAGAATCCTCCCAAACATAACAACAATGGGTTGGATGGAAAGGGGGTTGACCAACCCCAATTTTGAATGCCAAAAACTCTATAAAAAATATGAGTAAGGGGAATTTAACCTAGGGTCTCTAGGAATTTAATCAGGCATTTAACTAGTTGACTACTCACTAGCTTGTTTATGAATTGACAAATTAATTAATAAAAATATGGGGTGTGAACCATGGAATACCATGTCCATTTTTTATTTGTATATGACTGCATGTTTAACATGCTTAATGTCCCATCCCATATATTTTTATTAAAATGTCCACAAGGATGAGAATAAGGGAATATGTAGTTTACTAGTTTAGAGACTTCTTAGCTATCTTAGGGATCCAAGGTTCAAGTCTTAATGTTCACACTCTTCTATTTAATTTTTTTTACAATTTTTCCATGTGATTTAAGTGCTTGCCATCCTACCCCTCATAGTTCCCTCAAATAACTTGATTCCCTTCCCCTTTTATGAGTCAAACTTGCCTTAAGTTGGGAAACACGATCCCCTTTATGCTCCTATGTTCCCTCTCTTTCCTTTCACTTCATTCTTGCCTATTTGCTATGATTCAATGAACCTGGTGACAACTCTTGGAAAGAGGTATATTTCATGCCTTTAGACCTAGCTAATTGCTTGTACTTGAGCACATTTAGTGGCATTTTAGGAAATTTTAATAGTATTTTTATCATTCGTGTAACACCCCAAACCCGGCCTAGACGTTATGGCCGAATTTGGCGATGTCACATTAAAGTTTTTTTGAAATTGTGATTTCATTGAAACCCTTCTTCCTATTTAAAACTTGTGTAAAGTCTGAGTTTGTGTTCGTTAAATTTCAAATTGTGGTTCATTGAAAAGTTAATCACTTTTAAAAACGTTATTAATTTCGTTGAAAATCTCTTTCAATTGCGGAAGCTAATTTAAATTAAAGAAGTTTAAAATATATGTTCTTGAAAACAGTAATTGGTTTGAAAACTCGTCTTCCCCTAGACAAGCAGTTTAAAGTGAATAATCAAAAACCCAATTAAAAGTAAATCGCACAAATGGCCTTATTACATAACCAGAAACCTAATATGAAATTTAAATAAATAAAGATAAATGTAGAACATAAGCAATCGTGTGGCCACCTCCGAGTCCCTCGTAGCTCCAAACCGTCTAAGGCTGGGGATTACCTGTATAGTTAATAAACAGGGTGAATTTATGAAAATTTAGTGTGTAATCCCTTAATAGACAATATAAATCAGAATATGCAAAACAGTTTGGGCCCTAGCCCTATACAGTATCAGTCAGTCTAGGCCTGAGCCCTATACAGTAATAGTGTCAGGTGGCCTTAGCCCATTAACAGAATCAGGTGGGCCTAAGACCAATACAGAATCAGTATCAGATGCAGATATGCAAACAAATATCCAGCCCAATCTAACCAATACACCACATGTACCAACCAACACACCATGTGGGGATAAAATCGGCCCACCCAGCCAACACACCAAGTTTAGCACCGGTTGCGGCACTAAGTCAACAGAACGGCTCAACGCCGTAGACAGAATGGCTAAAGGCCATAAATATCACAGAAAGGCTGAAAGCCTTGTACAGAATGGCTACGGGCTGTACACTTCCTCCGTCAATATTAACCCAACCCCATGTAGGATGACATGTCACAGTAACATACGTGAATACAGGATGTCAGGCTCAGTATCAATCATATAACTATCATACATACATCAGCCAACCTACCACTAGGGATGTAACGAACATCTCGTCAGTCAGGGGCATTACGATCATTTTACAAATCGGGGGTCTTTATGACCCATCAAATGGTCCACCGTTGCCTCGAGCGACTTAAGTAACCTAATCAGACATAATGGCGCAAGTGAGCCTAATTTACTCGGCCCAAGTAGGCCCACACGCTCATGTGGCCCATTTAGCCCAAAAGACAACCTGAGTCATATGCGCAACATGACAAGTCTATCTACTTCCCGCTTAACAGTGAAATTTACCCACGCGGGGCCACGTGCCTATTGGGCCTATTCGGCCCATTATGGCGTAAGCCCATGGATTCATTAATGGCGGCCTCTTCTGCCGTACACCCACGTTTCGTGAGCTTGGTTCACCACACGTGCGATCGCATGCTCGTGTGGCATCATACGCTATGTTTTCGGCTTTTCGACATTTTTTCGATCTACAGTCATAGCAAAGTGAACATCACACACAATTTTGGCTTTTTAGCCGATTAACAAACAAAGCATCCGATTACACACCTAATCACGTAGAGTACTAAGAATTCACGATCGCTAGAACCTATATTCAAACATAACATTCAGTTAATCACTAATCAACAAAGTTAAAAGAACATTAACCAAATCCCTAGCCAAAGGATCGACTACCACTTGCCTTGACTCAAACGGTCAACTGTAATTTGCCTACTTACTCCAAAGTTTGGTGCAGTCACCCTTCCGCAACCTGGCGAAAAGTCCCGAACCGCTAACACCCTACATCGCTTAAACTTGGGGGCTAAGGCTATGCGTCCACTCCCAATCGGCACCACTGTCATCATTTTATTGCTAGAACCCCCTTTCTTAATCGCGAGTTTGATTAACAGAGATTACTTGCCAAATTGAGAACAAAAATGGAGAGAGAGGTTCGACAATTGTTAAAAAACCACTACCAAATCATAAATAAAACAAAAAGGGAAGAAGAATCCAGAAATCAGTCACAAGGATTAAGAACTAAAAGCCAAAAGGAAATGGAGAAGGAGTAAAGAAATATGTATTTGGCTAGGTTGTGAGAAGGAGAGGAGAGCAAAGAAGAAGAAGTGATTGCCAACGAACAGAGGAGTGGGAAGAATGAAATTAGGAAAGGAGTATTCAGCTTTAGAGAAGAGGGGACAAAGAAGGGAGAAAGATGAAAAGTACCTACCAAAAGGTCGTCTCGGTTTTAACCCAAAAAACACACAACACACAAGAAGAGAAATTGTCGAGAAAACGAAAAGAAAAGGAGAACAAAATAAAACCCCAAAGATCCCCCTAAAGGCTCTCAATTTCCAAAATGAACACTCCTCCCCCAAAGCTGAAACTATCAGCTTTACCCCAAGTAAAAATGGCATAAACTTACCCACTCTCCAACTCCCCTTTCTTCTCCTAAAATTCCTTTCCTCTACAAATCACTCCAACTTCCCATTCAAATTCAATTCAAATTCTTATGACCAATTCAAACTTAGAGTCCCCATCTAACTCAAATACTAACCATCCCATGTAGCAAAATAAACACTTCTTTTATGCTGAGCCAGCACTCGAACCTTAGACCTCGAGGTTACTCTACACGCCACCTTGCCACCACACCACAGGCTCCTTTGTGACACATTTTATCCTCAATTAATTATAAGGTCTAAAGGCCAAAGTCTAGGTTCCTTTAAAAGAAAAACCAAAATAAATTGCAAGAGCCAAGACTTGAACCCAAGCTCCCTTGCAACCTTAATGATGCCATAACCACTAGACCACATGCTTCCTTGTGTCATTTATTTACCATAATAATCTAAAAGGCCTTCGTCCAAGCATCCAGGGTTTTATTCACTTAAAACCAAAATTTTGCTGAAGCCCAGGTTTGAACCCATGACTTTTCCAACTCCTCTCAGGACCCTTAACCACTTGAGCAGACATTTAATTGTGTCATTTCTTGCACAACTAAATACTTATATCAAGCCTTCTCACAGTTCCCCTGCTCAAGGCCCATTCCTTCTAGGCCCAAAATTTAGGGCGTTACAATTTGCATTAAGAGTTTGGATGTGTTTACATATTAGATACTTTTACTTGAGTGTGGAAGGGTTGTGTTTGATGGTTTGGTAGGTGCAGGATATGGAGAAAGAAATAAAAAAGTGAAGGTTTGTCAAGGCAAAAGGTTGAACAATTTGCCTCCTTGTATGCCATGGCATTTTTAGGAAGATGATCGAGTCAACACTCATCGTAGACCAGTTTCAACCCAACTCTACTTGATGTAAGCACGCCCCAAAGCTCACCAAGCTCAAGCAAGGATTCCATTGAACAGCCCGAAGGTCCTATCAACCGAGCTCGAGCTAAGCTCTTTAAAGAAGCAGTTTCGTCTTTGGTCACCCAAATTTGGGGTGAAACAAAGCTCAACCCTCTTGATGAAGCTCAGTCCAACTCCATGAAGATTCCTTGCACCCTTGTACAAGTCGACTTTAGCTCTTTTTCCAGCTCCCTGAGCTCTATTCAGCTCAAATTAGCTCACTTGAGCTTATTTCAACTCGTTTGAGCCCATTTCAGCTTCATTTTAGCTCAGTTACTTAATTACTAGAATAAACTAAGTTATTATTTTAATTAGTTTATTTTACAATAGCTCATAAGTTCATTTATTAGCTTACTTTAGCTTAATACGTGTTTTCAAGTCATTTTGAGCTAGCTGAAATTATTGTGATTGGCTAAGTCTATATTAAATGTGTTATAATTTAATTATATGTTTATTAATGTGTCTAGATTATGTCTTTTCTTTGGTTCAGTTGAACTTAGGTTGTGTTTAATGTGTTCAATGTGTTTTGTGTTGCAGCCAAATGCATGAAAGGAAATTAATACAAGGTGCATGCATAGTTGGGTGCAACGCATGGAAGGATTCATGCATGGTTAGCTACAATGAATGGTGTACTGATTGTTGGCTTTCCCAAGTACTCATTCGGCTAAGGAGTAGCTTCAAATTAAATCCTCAAGCTGGTCGAACATCTCCCCAAGACAACCATCAAGATGTTCACACTAGCCAAACTTTCCGTTCACACTAGTTGTCCATTCGGCTATGTGTTTTCACATTTCAAGAGACTCTTCAAGGTTTATTTTGTAACACCCCTAACCCGTATCCATCGCTGAACTAGGGTTAAAGGCATTACTGGACAAACTGAAACATTTAACATACATTTCACAAACATCATAGCATTAAAAGTCAAACATTATCATATTATCCCTTGTATCGGTCATCGAGACCTTAATCATGCATTGGAAAAGGGTCGAGACTAAACCGAGCTCATACAAAATTTTTTGAAACATAAACATTTTTCAAAAAAGTACAGATCACACGCCCGTGTGAATAGGCCATGTGCTTCACACAGCTTTAGACATGCCTGTGTGTCTAGGCCATGTCGAAATAGGGCATACATACTGACTTGCCCACGTGGCCACAAGACACGCTGGTGTGCCTTGTCCGTGGTTGAAACTGACTTGGGCCACACGGCTAGCCACACGCCCATGTGCCTTGGCCGTGCTCAAGCCTGACTTAAAATCATAGGGTACCTCAGGGGACACATAGCCATGCAACATGACCGTGTGTCGCATACGGCTAAGACACACGCCCGTGCCTCTGCCCGCGTGGACAAAAATAGGCCATTTGAAAAGCCAATTTGCCACCCAATTTGGGGTTAAACCTACAAGCATCAAACCAAGCCCATTTGCACTATAATTTCAGCCAATTCCAATACCAAAACATAAAAAACCATGCCATAACATTATCAACCAATTTCATGTTCATAAACTATACTCAATCATACCAAATTTTGAGCCAAAATCATATTAAATCATATGCTTCATAATCCCAATTCACCCCATTCATTCACATGCTAAAACCTTACAAAATTGACCATTTCACTAGGCCATTCAAAACATATCATATTGTTCATATTGCATCACATATTTCATACCAAAAACACATTCATATATACAACCATAATCAAGCCAAATCATATGGCTAGGTATACATTTTACAAAACATATTCAAAGCACTTCTAGCCTATACATGCCATACTTCAATGAATACATTTCAAAAAGGCACCAAAATATAGTTCGATAGTGTGGTGACGATCCTCGACGATCCCCGAGCTCTCAGTAGCTTCGATATCTATAAAATATTTGAAAAACACACACAATAAGCTTTCAAAATCTTAGTAAGCCATGTACAAATAAACTTAACAACTTAAGCATATAAACATTATAAAATACATATACTTTATGGCCAAATTACTAACATATACCACATGGTTCACATATAATTCATATATTTCCAATCCATTTGCTCATATAACATATTTTCTCATAATTATATCATAGGTTCACAAAAGTACATATACTTACCTTTCATTCTCAACATAGTGTACAATTCAAACATACCTGAATCGAATACACATTTCATATAATCATTTGTATATCGAAATGCCCATTGAACCATTCAGAATCATAAGAATACGCGGATAGCTCGGAAAGCACATACAATGCCAATGTCCCAGACGTGGTTTTACATGTAATCAAACATTGATGCCACTGCCCCAGACAGGGTCTTACACGAAATCAAGTACGATGCCAACATCCCAGACATGGTCTTACATGTAAATCATAAGTCGATGCAAACGTCCCAGACGTGGGCTTACATGGTAACACATACCGGATCCTATGTCATGACATATGTATCCTAACTTTTCGTATGGGGCTTTTCGGATGTCGGAACTTTGTCAATACTTTCTCAGATATCTCATATTCAACTCTCATAATATCATTCATCATAATAAAATGTCATATATACATGAATAAATCAATTCAAATACATTTATTTGTACATTGACTTACCTCATACGGATTCGGATTAACAAAATCGGCTACTTGATGACTTTCGACTTTCCCTGATCTAATTCCGTTTTCTTTAGTTCTTGATCAATATAAATTAAAATTTAACTTATTCGAGCTCACATTCATTGAAAAAAATCCAAAAACACATATTTAGGGCATTTTACAATTTAGCCCTCACATTTTCATATTTTGACACTTTAGTCCTTATTTCACAAAATCACAAAATACACATAATTTCTTTAGACATGTGCTTTGCCGAATATTCATAGTACTCATACAAGTCCATATATTTTAGCTATTTCATATTTTAGTCCCTCAATTTTCAATTTTCACAATTTAGCCCATTTTACTCAAATTCATCAAACATCCAAAAATAAAATATATTAACTCAACATCAAGCTTTCATATTTCACCATTTAACAACACAAAACTCATGAATTCATCCATGGAATATTTCAAAATCATCATCAAAATCAGAAATTGAGACATGGGTTTGATAGTATACAATGCAACAATTACAAAAAAACGTAGAAATTATCAAAAATCGATACAAAACCATACCTTAATCAAGAAAAGTATTGGTCGAACCCTAGGTAAGCTTTTATCTTTTCTTTTCCTTTGATTTTCGGCAAGGATGAACACAAAATGACTTATTTCATGCTTTTAGTTTATTTTAATTAACATAATTATTCATTTTACCAATTTCCCTTATAATAAAACATTATAAAATCACATATATTAAGGTCATTAATGTCCATTAACCATGTTAATGGTCCAATTGCAACATAAGGACCTTTCTTTTACAAAGACATATAAAATAAGCACTTTTAACAAATAACAGGAAACTTTTACATTTTACGCGATTTGGTCCTTTTATCAAATTAAGCATACAAACGATTAAATTTTCATATGAAACATTCACACATGCTAATTCACATATTATAAACACAGAAAATAATATTTAAAATATTTTTTTGACTCAAATTTGTGGTCCCAAAACCACTATTCCGACTAGGGTCTAAACTGAACTGTTACAATTCTCCCCCCTTAGGGATTTTCGCCCCCAAAAACTTACCGTTGAAAAGATTCGGATATTGCTGTCTCATAGCATCTTCGGGCTCCCACGTAGCCTCTTCTAAACCGTGCCGATGCCACATCACTTTTACTAACGAAATTTTCTTATTTCTCAATTTTTTAACCGCACGAGCTAGGATACAGATCAATTTTTCATCGTAGTTCATATCAGACTGAACCTCAATCTCAAATGGAGGAATTACATGCGAAGGATCGGATCTGTATCGTCGAAGCATCGATACGTGAAAAACATTATGAATCTTTTCTAACTCTGGTGGAAAAATCAATCTATAAGCAACTGGCTCAATACGTTCGGTAATCTCATACGACCCAATGAATCTCGGACTCAATTTGCCTTTTCTGCCAAAACGGAGTACTTTCTTTCACGGAGACACTTTCAGAAATACATTATCGTTGATCTCAAATTCAATGTCTTTTTGTTTCAAATCTGCATATGATTTCTGACGATCAGAAGCTGCTTTCAGACTATCTCAGGTCACTTTTACTTTTTGTTCAGTCTCTTTTATCAAATAGACTCCGTGAATCTTATTCTCACTTAGCTCAGTCCAATACAAAGGTGTATGACATTTGCGACCATATAAAGCTTCGTACGGTGCCATTTTGATGCTCGATTGAAAACTTTTATTATAAGCGAATTCAATCAAAGGTAAATACTGTTCCCATATACCTTCAAACTCAAGAATGCAACATCTCAACATGTCCTCGAGTATCTGAATAATTCGCTCAGATTGACCATCCGTTTGCAGGTGAAAAATAGCACTGAAGTGTAATTTCCTACCCAGAGAATCTTGCAACTTCTTCCAAAATTGTAATGTGAATCTCGGATCTCTGTTTGACACAATAGATAATAGCACACCATGCAATCAGCTAACTTATCAAGTGAGTAATAAGATCGTACCGGAATAAAATGAGCTGATTTCGTCAATCGATCAACCACTACCCAGATTGCGTCTTTCTTTCTCAGAGATAGGGGTAAACCCCAAACAAAGTCCATTGTCAATCTATCCCATTTTCATTCTGGAATCATAATTGGTTGTAACAAACTAGATGGCACCTGATGTTCAGCTTTAACTTGCTAACAGATTAAACATTTCGAAACAAAATCAGAGATATTTCTTTTCATTCCAGACCACCAGTAATGTTATTTCAAATTACTACCTAGATGCACAAATAACTGACTGTTGTGAGCTTCATTCAAAATCATCTGAATTAACTTTGGATTTTTAGGAACACAAATTCTATCTCAAAATCTCAGACAATCATCTTTATCAATTCTGAATTCTGAATCGGAATCTAATTCACACTGAGCTCGTTTTGCTAAAATCTCATTATCAATCTTCTGAGCTTCGATAATTTGCTGTAAGAACAAAGGTCTCACTTTTAATTCTACTAAAACCAAGCCATCATCAGACAAAGCTAAATAAGCATTCAAGGTACGTAGAGCAAATAATGATTTTCAACTCAAAGCATTAGCAATAACATTTGCTTTTCTTGGATGATAGTCAATAACAAGCTCATAGTCTTTTAACATTCTAGCCTCCTTCTCTGTCGCGAATTCCAATCTTTCTGAGTTATCAGATATTTCAAACTTTTATGATTAGAATATATGTGACATTTCTAACTGAACAGATAGTGGCGCCAAATTTTCAAAGCAAACACAATCGCAGCTAATTCCAGGTCATGCGTCGGATAGTTCTTTTCATGTGGCTTTAACTGTCTCGAAGCATAAGCAATAAATTTTCCTTTCTGCATCAAAACACATCCCAGACAGATCAAAGAAGCATCATTATAGATCACAAATTCTTTCCCAGATTCTGGTTGTACTAACATTGGAGCTTCCGTCAAAAGAGCCTTCAACTGATCAAAGCTTTTCTGGCACTTTTCAGACCATTCAAACTTCACATCTTTCTGAAGCAACTTTGTCAAAAGATTCACAATCATAGAAAAGCCTTAAACGAACCATCTATAATAACTGACAAGTCCCAGAAAACTGTAGACTTTAGAAACATTTCTCAGAGGCTTCCAATCCAAAATAGCTAAAATCTTGCTCGAATCAACTTGGATACCTGATGCTAATACAATATGGCCCAGAAAACCAACTTCATGCAACCATAATTCACATTTACTAAACTTCGCATACAACTGCTTTTCTCTCAAAGCCTGCAACACTATTCTCAGATGCTCGGCATGCTCAGATTTATCACGCGAATAAATCAATATGTCATCAATGATACAATGACAAATCGATCTAAATACGGTCTAAAAATTCTGTTCATCAAATCCATAAAAACAGTAGGTGCATTTGTTAATCCAAAAGGCATAACTAAGAATTCATGCTGGCCATACCTCGTTTGGAAAGCAATTTTCAGAATGTCTGAATCTTTTACTCTCAACTGATAATAACCCGATCTTAGATCTATCTTTGAAAACACAGTAGTTCCTTTTAACTGATCAAACAAATCGTCAATTCAGGGCAAAGGATACTTATTCTTGATAGTCACTTTGTTCAACTGACGATAATCAATGCACATTCTCATCGTATCATCTTTCTTTTTCACAAATAGAACAGGAGCACCCCAAGGTGAAAAACTCGATCTTGCAAATCCTCTGTCAGTCAACTCTTACAATTGAGACTTTAATTCTTTTAGTTTAGTCGGAGCCATTCTATATGGAGCTATCAAAATCGGAGTAGTTCTTGGTACTAACTCAATACCAAATTCAACTTCTCGTATCAGAGGTAATCCCAGAAGTTCTTCAGGAAACACATCAGAAAATTCACAAATAGGCACAGATTCAACTTTCTTTTCTGATACTTTCGAATCAATCACATAGGCAAAGTAGGCTTCACAACCCTTTCTTACAATACTCAAAGCTTTCATCTCACAACAGGCAATCCATTTAAATCACTAGATCCAATTCGAAATATTTCATCATTCTTGCATCTCAAATCAACAGTGTTTTGTTTGCAATTCACAATAGCATCGTGCAAAATTAGCCAATCCATACCAAAAATTATATCAAACTCACCAAAGGGCAATAACATCATATCAACCAAAAAATAAATGTCTCGAAACATTAGCAGACAATTCTTGCAAACTTTATCAACCAAAACAGATCTAATTAGGGGGTTTGAAACTTTAATTACAAATTCAGTAGACTCTACAGGCAAAGTCTTATTGTTCCAGGATCTATCAAAGCAATCACAGAAGTATCATAAAGAGTAAATGTACCCGTAATCACATCTGGAGATGAAGCTTCCTCATGAGCTCGGATAGCATAGACTCTGGTAGGTGCACGTGCCTCAAATCTAACAATAGTGTCTTTTGTTCCTCTTTGAATGCCACACATATTTCTCTTATTTCTGGGAGGTCTACCACGAGATGTATTGCCACTTGGCCTCAAATTTTGCACAATCTCTTGCTCGACAGATTCAGGGCAATCACAGAAAAAATGATCTAAAGATCCACATTTGAAACAGGCCCAATCATACAATCTACAATTACCAAGATGTCTTTTACTAAATGTTTACGCTCGGGTTGATCAAATTAGCATTTCCAACACTAGCTACTTTTGTAGCTGGAGTTCCGAAGTTCGAATATGATCTAGCATGATCTCTACTTGAATGTCCCACATTAGCCTTTGAACGGCTATAATCATCTCTAAACTTCTTTGATACAGATTGAAATGACTTGCTAGATGATCTCTTTCGCACTTCTCTAACTTCTGAATCAGCTTTTCTTTTCCCTTTCCTGAGCTCTTCAGCTTTACATGCTTGCTCAACAAACACAACGAATTCTTTGATCTCAAGAATCCCGACTAACAAACGGATATCCTCGTTCAAGCCATCCTCAAATCTTTTGCACATTATTGCTTTAGTAGAGACACATTCTCGTGCATACTGGCTCAATCTAGTAAATTCTCGCTCATATTCTGTAACAGACATATGGCCTTCTTTAAGCTCAAGAAACTCTTTACGTTTCTAATCAATAAATCTTTGACTGATGTATTTCTTTTGGAATTCAGCTTGAAAGAAATCCCAGGTGACTCGCTCTCTCAAAACCACAGAATCAATGTCTTCCACCAGTGATAAGCCATATCTCTCAAAAGTGAGACAACACACTTAAGGCGTTCATCGGGATTCAATGACAATTCATCAAATACTCTTATCGTATTCTCTAACCAGAGCTCAACTCTCTCAGCATCATCACTAGTGGTAGCTCGAAACTCTTCAGGCCCATATTTTTTAATTTTATCGACCGGTGGCTTATTTATCTGAATTGAATTCGCTTGTGGCATAACAGGAACTTAAGGGGAATTAGCTAGGGTTGGGGGTTGTTGAACAACCGGATTAGTTCTAATGTATTGGGTGAACCAATCATTCATCATTTGATAGAAGGCTTGTTCCACCTCTCTATCATGGCTACTCGTAGCCGGTCTAGAATCGGGTGGCATTGTCCTTTGTCCGGGAGCAGGCGTGCTGCTCTCGACATCGTCAGCTATAGCTCGTTCGAGATCCATTTGCTATATAAAAACACATTTTCATTGTTAGGTCTCACCACACTATCGCAGTTCACAAATATGGCATGTATAGCTAGACTCACATATACTATGGTAGTCCTAGAATCGACTAAACCATAGCTCTGATACCAATAAAATGTAACACCCTTAACCCGTATCCGTTGTCGAACTAGGGTTAAAGGGTATTACCAGACAAACCAAAACATTTAACATACATTTCACAAAAAACATAGCATTAAAGGTCAAACATTATCATATTGTCCCTTGTATCAGCCATCGAGACCTTAATCATGCATTGTGAGCTAATACAAAAATTTTCAAAACTTAAACATTTTTCAAAGATGTACAGATTACACACCCGTGTGAATGGGCTGTGTGCTTCACACGACTTTAGACACACCCGTATGTCTAGGCCATGTCAAAACAGGGCATACATATTGGCTTGTTCACATGGCCACAAGACATGCCTGTGTGCCTTGTCCATGGTTGAAACTGACTTGGGCCACATGGCTAGCTAGCCACACGCCCGTGTGCCTTGGTCGTGCTCAAGCCTGACTTAAAATCATAGGGTACCTCATGGGACACATGGCCGTGCAACAAGACCGTGTGTCGCACACGGCTAAGACACACGCCCATGTCTCTGCCCATGTGGACAAAAATAGGTCATTTGAAAAGCCAATTTGCCACCCAATTTGGGATCAAACCTACAAGCATCAAACTAAGCACATGTGCACTATAATTTCAGCCAATTCCAAAACCAAAACATACAACAACCATGCCATAACATTATCAACCAATTTCATGTTCATAAACTATACTCAATCATACCAAATCTTGAGCCAAAATCATATTAAATTATATGTTTCATAATCCCAATTCACCTCATTCATTCACATGCTAAAACCTTACAAAATTGACCATTTCACTAGGCCATTCAAAACATATCATATTGTTCATATTGCATCACATATTTCAGACCAACAACACATTCATATATACAACCATAATCAAGCCAAATCACATGGCTAGATATACACTTTACAAAACATATTCAAAGGACTTCTAGCCTATACATGCCATACTTCAATGTATACATTTCAAAAAAGTACCAAAATATAGTTCGATAGTGTGGTGACGATCCTCAACGATCCTCGAGCTCTTAGTAGCTTCGATATCTATAAAATAGTTGAAAAACATACAAAGTAAGCTTTCAAAAGCTTAGTAAGCCATATACAAATAAACTTAACAACTTAAGCGTATAAACATTATAAAATACATATACTTCATGGCCAAATTACTAACATACACCACATGATTCCCATATAATTCATATATTTCCACTCCATTTGCTCACATAACATATTTTCTCATAATTATATCATAGATTCACAAAAGTACATATACTTACCTTTCATTCTCAACATAGTGTACAATTCAAAAATACCTGAATCAAATACGCATTTCATATAATTATTCGTATATCGAAAAGCCCATTAAACCATTCAAAATCATAAGGATACACGGATAGCTTGGAAAGCACATACAATGCCAACGTCCTAGACGTGGTCTTACATGTAATCAAACATCGATGCCACAGTCCTAGACAAGGTCTTACACAAAATCAAGTACGATGCCAAAATCCCAGATGTCGCCTTACACGTAAATCATAAGTCGATGCCAACATCCCAAACATGGTCTTACACGATAACACATATCGGATCTTGTGTCATGACATATGTATTCTAACTTTTTCTAAGGTTCGTACGGGGCTTTCTGGACGTCAGAACTTTGTCGATACTTTCTCAAATATCTCATATTGAGCTCTTATAATATCATTACAATGTCATATATACATGAATAAATCAATTCAAATACATTTATTTGAATATCGACTTACCTCGTACAGATTCGGAATAACAATATCGACTACTCGACGACTTTTGACTTTCCCCGATCTAATTTTGTTTTCTTTAGTTCTTGATCTATATAAATTCAATTTTAACTTATTCAAGCTCACTTTCATTCAAAACAATCCAAAAACACATATTTAGGGCATTTTACAATTTAGCCCTCACATTTTCACATTTTGACACTTTAGTCCTTATTTCACAAAATCACAAAATATTTCTTTAGACATGTGCTTGGCTGAATATTCATAGTACTCATACAAGTCCATATATTTCATTTATTTCACATTTTAGTCCCTCAATTTATAATTTTCATAATTTAGCCAATTTTACCAAAATTCATCAAAAATCCAAAAATAAAATATATTAACCCAACATCAAGCTTTCATATTTCACCATTTAACAACACAAAACTCATGAATTCATCCATGGCATATTTCAAAATCAACATCAAAATCAAAAATTGAGACTTGGGCTTGATAGTATACAAAACAACAATTACAAAAATGTAGAAATTATCAAAACCGATTCAAAACCATACCTTAATCAAGAAAAGTATTGGCCGAACCCTAGGTAAGCTTTTATCTTTTCTTTTCCTTCGATTTTCAGCAAGGATGAACACAAAATGTCTTATTTCATGCTTTTAGTTTATTTTAATTAACATAATTATTCATTTTACCAATTTGCCCATATAATAAAACATTATAAAATCACATATATTAAGTTCATTAACGTCTATTACCCATGTTAATGGTCAAATTGAAACATAAGGACCTTTCATTTACAAAGACATATAAAATAAGCACTTTTAACAAATAACAGGTAACTTCTACATTTTACGCGATTTGGTCCTTTTATCAAATTAAGCACACAAACGATTAAATTTTCATACGAAACTTTCACACATGCTAATTCACATATTATAAACACAAAATGATATTTAAAATATTTTTCTGACTCAGATTTGTGGTCTTGGAACCACTATTCTGAATAGGGTCTAAACCAGACTATTACAGATGTTCACACTCCAAGTGACCATTCAAGCTGCCCCTTTATTGTTGACACCTATTCGACCAAGCATTACAAATTGAATGACTCATTTAAGCTCATTGCCGAATCTAGACAAGGCCATTTAGCACCCTTGCATCCAAGTTCATCCAGCCGAATTTCCTTTATCATGAAGCATGTCCATTGGTGTCTCAAGTAGCTGAATATAGACATAGCACTTCAATAGTTTTATTCTAGAATATCCTATCTCTTTAATGGCTGAATACTTAGTCATGAAGTAATGTAAGTTTATCCATTTGGCTAGCCTATGTAATAGCTATAAATACTTAGCTTATTTCATGTTGGATAGACTTTTTGCCATTTTGAATAAACATAGTGTTCTTTGTGAGGTTTCTTCCTCTCTAATTTCATTTGAGTCTCACCTTGACTTATCTGCTCGTCAGTGGCGTCAACCTAATTCATTTTGAACTTATCACCGATTCAGTATGGCGTTCATCCTTATCTTGATACCTTTGGTTCCTACCTCTTTAGGTAATGGGTTAAGGTCTCATTTCCTTTATCACATTTCCACCTTAAGCAATATAAGTCTTGATATGACACACTCTATAGTGTTGGATCATTCTTGACACTTGAGTTTGATTTCCATTCCACCCACTATCCAAAAATTACCTATCTTTATTTCTTTGTAACCGGACCTAGCTTATTCATACTTAGCCTAACTTTGAACCTATTTTGATAACTTTAGCCTCTACTTAGCCAAATACAACTCTCGCTTAAAATCGAATGATACTTTCTTGTCAACAATCAGGCAACTAAGAACAACTTGACTCACATCACTTAGCCGGTTCACATCATTTGGTATCAGAGCTACTAAATCGAGAAGTACTTCCCAAAGTAGGTTCGTGAAAAGAAAATTTATTCTGTATCAAAAGTGTTCTTCATGAATTCATCTTATTGTAATTGGAAAAAAAATAGTTGAAGTATAAAAAAAGAAGAAGTTGTGTTGAAAGTTTTGATGTTATTGTTCTTGTAATCCCGACCAGCAAGTACGTTCTTTCTTCAACTCCATTTACCACTCTACATACCACACCCTAAAATTGAATTTTATTTTCTTTCGGCCTACCCTATACCCTTTACATCAATCCCTTGTAAACATTTGAAGCCGACCCTAGATGGTAATATAGTTATAAAGAGACTTTTATGAAATCATAAGAGGAAGAATAGAGTGGTAAAAGGCACGAGTGTATGAGCGCAATAGAGTGAAGAAAAAGCCTTATATCGAGAGCAAACACGAGTGTGAGTGCTAAATTATTTCTTTTCTTTTCGAGTGACTAGTGAGGTTCTTGTGGTGAGGATTATAAATTTTCTATTTCAAGGAGCCTAGAGGAAACTATGGTGGATAGACCCGAAAGACATCCAATTCGTAACATACTAGATCTCAATCTTCAAGCTCTCTTGCGTGAAGTGGAGCGATTATTCGATCAGAAGCTTAACCCCATACAAGAAAGGCTTAACCACATGGAAGGAAGAGCCCAACGAGAGAGGACGCCCCTAAGCCTACCGAGAAACTGAGACCGGTGACCATTCCAAGAAGAGGAGTTATCTAAACCTAGTAATACCGAGAGTGATTAAGGTTCTAATATAAGTGACCGATGGAGGGGCCAACGAAACCTGGCCAAAGAGAATGTGAGAGATACAATGATGACCTTAAAAGCATCAAACTGGCAATTCCATCTTTCCAAGGCTGATTGAACCTGGAGGTATATCTCGAGTGGGAGAAGAAGATAGAACTCGTGTTTGAGTGCCACAACTATTTCGAAGCCAAAAAGGCCTAGTTGGCAGCAATCGAGTTTTTCGACTATGCCATGATATGGTGGGACTAATTTACCACGAGTCAGAGGAGAAATAGAGAGCGACCCATCAGCACATAGGCTGAAATGAAATCGGTGATGCACTAGAGATTCATTCCATCATACTATCATCGCGAGCTCTACCAAAAGCTCCAAAATCTTACCCAAGAGATGAGAAGCATAGATGATTACTATAAGGAGATAGAAATTACTATGATACATGTGGATGTGCAAGAAGATAGTGAGATGACTATGGCATGTTTTCTAGCCAGACTTAACCGCGACATAGCTAACATTATGGAGCTTCAGCACTATGTCGAAATCATTGATATGGTGCATATGGCCATTACGGTCGAGAAGCAAATTAAGAGAAAGGGTGCTGTTCGAGGCTTTTCTATTTCCAATGTTTCTAAATGGAGTCAAGGTGCAAGTAAGAATGCTTCAGCAAGCCAAACCAAAGAGCCAACAGTGCCGGTAGAGTCAACTAAACCTGTGGCTGAATCCAGCAAAGGCAAGGCTGTCGAAAGTTTCCCAAACTGTTCGAGAGACATTGAATGTTTTAAGTGTCTCGGAAGGGGCCATATAGCTAGCCAATACCCAAATCAGAGTACAATGGTGGTTCGAGCCAATGGCGACATTGAATCAGATAAGGAGGATGAAAAAGTAGAAAATAAACCCGACACACCTACCGATGAAGAAGAAGAGTTGAAATATGCGGTCAAAGGAGAGATGCTTGTTGTTAAAAGGAGTTTGAGTGTGCAAAGCACCGAAAGTGAGCCGCAATAGGAAACCTATTCCATACCCGATGGTGTGACAACCCTAATTTAACCCTAGTCAGAAAGTGGTTTCGGGACCACAAAATCGAGTTATAAAAATATTTATGAATTATATTTCATGATTTCGAAGTGAGTAAATACAAAGGTGAAAATTTCCAGCTTTGATTTGGTCATTTGCATGTGAATTCATTCAATAGGACTAAAATGTGACACTTTTGAAATGTGATAGGCTAATTTAGAGTGAGTAAATAATGCATGTGTTTAAAGGAATGGTTTTGCATGTTAAATTGCCCATTTTTAGATAGTGGCCGGCCATGTGCTAGTTATGTTATAAAATATGAATTTTCTATTAGTTTTATTTAGTTAAATGATATAATAACATGAATTAATGAAATAAAATAAGGAACTAAAATAGAAAGTGGGTGAAAATAACAAAGTTAGCACCTTGTTCATCCTAAAAGCCGAAAGTGAAGAAGAGTTGGGGAGAAGAACCATTCGGTCACTTAGATCTTCTTTAAGGTATGAGATTCATGTGAATTTTTGAAATGCTTGATAAATTTGAACAAATTGCTAAGTTCTTTAGGTAACCCATGTTAGAAATTTTGATATTAGGATGACTAGCACTTTCGGCCATGGTAGTTTGAGGATTAAGGATTTTATTTCTTGTTAAATTGGATGGATCTTAGTCTGTGAGTGTTCGAACTAACTAAGGATCAAAAAGATGCATAGGTACAAGTAGAAAGAATCGGCTACTATGGTTGATGCTAATGCCGAATGTGAAAATGCTATATGTGGATAATGTATGTGATTTGACTTAATAATGTGAAAAGAATATTTAGATGTATTATAATTGATTAGGTATTAAGTTAAAAGTTGCTAAAATTGCCATTTCTTTTAGCAGAATATGTGGTTGATCAATGAAGAATTTGTTGAAGAATATAGGTGAACTTGGTAAGAGTATTCGGCCTAGTGTATAAATGATATAAAGATGTTAGAAATTATTTTTGATTTGGTATATGTATAATTAAGCATATAATCGGCCTCAACATACACATGCATATTCGGCCATAGGAAGAAGATTGGTGTTGCATGCATTCGGTTAGAGGCAAGCATATTGATGCTTTTATCTTGGCCTAAACAATCGGCTAAAAGAGAGTGTGGGTTAATATGTTGAGTTGATTCATGATTTCATATATAAGTGACTCTAATGTATAATGTATATATATATGGGCTAAGTACCTTGAGTTCCTCTTTTCGATGCTCAAATGACTAAATCAATTTATTTGTTAAATTAAGCTCAAGAGCAAAGGGGAACTAAATCCGATAAAGGGAAGGAAAAAGTGGTCGAATAGTCATTGGAATCGTTCGACAACATCCGAGGTAAGTTTTCGAGTAGTGAGACTTATTTTACAATTTAATTAAGTTATGACGCATTTGAGCATAACAAATATATGGCGATATGATGATTCTACTTGAATTATATGTTGAATTAATTAGTCTATACGTATGACGGGTAGCCGTATGTACATAGAGATCGTGTCGTAAAGCAAACTAAACCATGCTGTTTGTATGTGACTAGTGAGCCGAAAATGGGATTGCTTAATACGTGATTTGTGTTTGAACTCTAATTACGAAAATGAAATATAGATATGTCATGATTTATGGATATGTGCATGAATATTTGGATATATCCGGGCTATGTCCTGAAGGCAATTGTGCGAGTTACTATATCCGGGCTATGTCTCGAAGGCAATTGTGAGAGTTACTATATCCGGGCTATGTCCCGAAGGCAATTGTGCGAGTTACTTTATCCGGGCTATGTCCCGAAGGCAATTGTGCGAGTTACTATATCCGGGTTATGTCCCGAAGGCATTCAAGCGAGTAGCTATATCCGGTTAAATCCCGAAGGTACTTGGCTTGGGAATGAGCAACTTGCTCTAATAGTTTCAATTGATACGCTCGTAGAATTCCAGCGATGAGGTATGTTTCGTGTTTGCATTGAATTAGTTGATCCCTTACAAGTAGTTTTCGCTCGGTCGATAAATGGACTACCGGCCTTTGACTAAGTTGATCTTTTGTGCATGAGTATAAGGGTAGTAATGTGATGTAGGTATGATTTTGAGAATATGTATGCATGAAATTATTCGTTTAGTCGTTTGAATGTTATACTTCGGTTGTGCATAATTTCATTATTCAATCTTACTAAGCATTAAATGCTTACTCCGTTTCTTTGATTCTCTGTTTCATAGATTTTGGTTCGTCAGCTATCGGACTCGGGATTGTCGAAGTTGAAGTCGTCCACACTATCAAAGCCCTCTTTCGGTACACTTTTGGTTAAACTTTGAAATGGCATGTATAGGACTACCCTTTTTGATGTTTGTCTTACACCTTTCGGTTTTGTACAAATTAGATAGTCATGCGAAAATGGCTTATATATATATATGTTTTGAGCAAATTGTTATAATCTTCGTGTATGTATATGGTTATTGAGAAGTGTTAATATGCTTGGCAATGATTGACCATTGGGATGGTTAATCACAATCTTATTTTGTGCTATATATACTAAAGGGTTGGTTAAATCATGGAAACTAAGTATTAGATAAAGTCTACCCTAAAGGCAGATGTTGACAGCATCAGTAGTGTCAATTTGAAAAATCATTAAAAATAGCAGGAATCGAGTTAATTAGTGAATAAATTATGTAATCGAACCTTGATAAATATACTTTCATATGGAAGAATCGAAATGGCCAAATGAGTCGGATTTTATGAGATATTTAGGTTTTCGTGAAACAGGGCCAGAGCGATTTCTGGATCCGCTGTTCTGACTTTGAAAATTTACTATAAATTAACCAGAGATAATTAGAAGTTATTCCCTATATGTACAGATTCCTTGTCGAGTCTAGTTTCTTTAGAAATAAACGGCATAAGTTTTGAAGTTCTGTATAGGTAGATACCTAAGTTGCAACGCATGAAGGTCTGATTAGTTGAACCCTGTAACAGGGTAGAATTAAACAAATAAACTGCACTGTTTGGCCCGGTCAAAAATTCTAGAAAAACATTTGTAGATAGATATATGAGTCTAGTTTCAGGAAAAATTTACGGAATAAGTTTTCGAGCTTCGGAACTCGAGATATGATTTTTAAAGTGGCCGTGATGCAGTTAGCCAGCATGTCTGAAATTTTAAAAAAGAACCGTGTAAGTCAATGAATTAAGTCCGTAAATACCTCGTGTTAACCCCTGTACGGTCGGTCCTGCACGGGTGTTACATTTTATTGGTATCGAGCTACGGTTTAGTCGATTCTAGGACTAACGTAGCATGTGTGAGTCTAGTTATACATGCCATTTTCAGTGTTAATACGATAGTGTGATGATTTCTGACAGTTTAAATGTGTGTTTTTGTTAGTAATGGATCCCGATCCCAATCGAGCGATAGCTGATGATGTGGAGAGTAGTAGCGCTGCTCACAAGACGGGGCGACAAAGGCCGATGGACTCTCAACCTATGGCAAGCAATCAGAATGACGAGGCTAGACAAGCCTTTTATAATGTGATGAATGATTGGTTTAACCAATACATTCGAACTAATACGGCTATTCCACAACCCCACCCCGACTAATACATCCTCGCGTGACCCGCAGTACCTCCAGAACCGATCGATGAGATTAAACAAGCCCCGATTGATGAGAATCCGAAAGCACGGGGCTCGAATTTAAAGCTACTGACAATGATGATGCCGAGCAAGTGAATTTTGGTTGGACAACACTATCCGGTACTTGATGAACTATCTTGCACAACCGAGGAATGCCTAAAGTGTACTATCTCTTTGCTACGTGATTTCGCCTACTATTGGTGGAATACGTTGATTTCTAGCAGCCCAGAGAGCGGGTAACTTGGGAGTTTTTCCAAACCGAGTTTTGAAAAAAAGTATATCATCAGAGATTCATTGATCAAAACGAAAAGAATTTCTTAAACTTAAACAAGGTTCCATGACTGACATCGATTATGAACGAAAGTTTGTGAGGCTTAGCCGGTACGCTCGAGAATGCGTTTCTTCAGAAGCTATAATGTGTAAACGTTTTGAAGATGGTTTGAATGAAGATATAAAATTGTATGTTGGCATTTTAGAGATCAGAGAGTTTGTAGTGCTTGTCGAGCGAGCTTGCAAAGCCGAAGAGCTCGGTAAGGAGAAAAGAAAAGCTGAAATGGGAGCCAAAGAGTTTCGTAAGAGATCATCGGGAAAGCCCTTTTTCACGATCATCGAAGAAATTTAGAGATGATTCTCGCCGATCCAAAGACACTTCGGGTTTTTCAAGACGAGATTGAGATCGACCCCCTGTGAGTACGCGAGTCACTTCGGTTGCCAGTGTGGGAAATGGTCGTCGGGACAGGACAGAGTGTCAGTATTGTGGTAAATGGCATTCGGGGAGTTGTAGATTCCATGACCGCTCCTGCTATAAGTGTGGATCAGCTGACCACTTTATCCAGGATTGCCCGAGACTGTCTGAGCAGAATGTAAAGCAGAGTGGGAAACCGGGTGCTACTACTACTCGAGGTAGACCATCTAGAAATGCGGGGAATGCTAGCGGCGATCAGAGAGGATCTAGAGATGCTACAACCAGATCTGAGGCTCGTGCGCCTGCTAGGGCTTACGCTATACACGCCCGCGAGGATGCTTCCTCGCCAGATGTTATTACCGGTACTTTTACTCTCTCTGATACTAATGTGATTGCTTTGATTGACCTTGGTTCTACTCATTCTTATATATGTGAAACCTTAGCATCCAGTAAGACTCTACTTGTTGAGTCTACTGAGTTTGTAATTCGGTTGTCAAATCCCTTGGGTGCACGCATTTGCTTATCGACAAAGTGTGCAAGAAATGCCCCTAGTAATCCGAGGTTCCTGTTTTCCGGCTGATTTGATGCTTTTGCCGTTTGACGAATTTGATGTTATCCTCGATATGGATTGGTTGACCGTGCATGACGCAATTGTAAATTGCAAAAGAAAAACCATCGATTTGAGGTGTGAAAATAACGAGATAATCCGAGTCGAGCTCATCGACTTGAATAGGTTGCCGGTTGTATATATCGTCGATCTTGGCTCGAAATGTGTGTAAAAGGGTGTGAAACATACCTTGCATATGTACTTGATGGCAAAGAGTTAGAAAAGAAGCCTGAATCTGTGCCAGTGGTTTGTGAATACCCGGATGTTTTTCCCATGGAATTACCGGGTTTACCACCTGTTCGGGAGGTAGAGTTTGGCATCGAGCTTGTGCCTGGGACTACACCAATTTCGATAACTCCGTATCGTATGGCACCAATGCAATTAAAAGAATTGAAAGTTGATTGCAAGAGTTGACGGATAAAGGTTTCGCTCGACCAAGTTTCTCACCTTGGGGTGCACCGGTATTGTTTGTGAAAAGAAGGACGGAACTATGAGGTTGTGCATTGACTATCGTCATTTGAATAAAGTGACGATAAAGAATAAATATCTCATTATCAGCGTATTGATGATTTATTTGATCAACTGAAGGGAGCCTCGATGTTTTCAAAGATAGATTTGAGATCGGGTTATTATCAGCTGCGAATTCGAGATTCGGATATACCCAAAATTGCTTTCAGAACGAGATACAGCCATTACGAGTTCTTAGTGATGCCGTTTGGGCTCGCTAATGCCCCTACGGTATTTATGGATTTGATGAATTGGATCTTCAGACAGTATTTGGACCGGTTCGTAGTTGTGTTTATTGATGACATCTTGGTCTATTCAAGAGACGAGATCGAACATGCTGAGCACCTGAGATTAGTGTTGCGAATTTTACGAGATAAGCAGTTATATGCTAAGTTCAGTAAGTGTGAGTTCTGGTTAAAAGAGGTTAGCTTTTTGGGTCATGTGGTATCCGCATCAGGTATTCGAGTTGATCCGAGCAAAATTTCAGCCATACTTAACCTGGAAGCCTCCAGAAATATTATCGAGGTTCGAGCTTTTTGGGACTTGCTGGTTACTACCGACGATTTGTAAAAGGTTTCTCAATGATAGCCACACCAATGACGAAGCTACTCCAAAAAGATGTTAAGTTCGAATGGACGGAAAAATGTTAGCAAAGTTTTGATCAACTGAAAACTTATTTGACTGAAGCTCCAATCTTAGTGCAGCCCGAATCAGGCAAAGAGTTTGTCATTTATAGTGATGCCTCCCTACTTGGGTTAGGTTGCGTATTGATGCAAGAAGGTCGAGTTGTGGCCTATGCGTCGAGACAATTAAAGCCACATGAGAAAAATTATCCGACCCATGATCTCGAATTAGCTGCCATCGTATTCGCCTTGAAAATATGGCGACATTACCTATTTGGTGAGAAGTGCCATGTGTTTTCGGATCACAAAAGTCTCAAATATTTGATGACCCAAAGAGACTTAAATCTGCGACAAAGACGTTGGCTCGAGTTGTTAAAAGATTATGAGCTTATCATTGACTATCACCCGGGAAAGGCTAATGTGGTTGCGGATGCCTTAAGTTGTAAATCCCTGTTTGCTTTACGAGCAATGAATATACACTTGTCTATTCTATCCGACAATGTGTTAGTGGCGGAATTAAAGGCCAAACCATTGTTGATTCATCAAATTCGTGAAGCTCAGAAAATCGATGAAGAATTAGTTGCAACACGGGCTGAATGTGTCCCGAATATGGAATCGGAGTTTCAACTTGATAAGGACAATTGTTTGAGGTTCAAAAGTCAGTTGTGTGTTCCAAGAAATGCAGAACTCATTTCGATGATTCTGAACGAAGCTCATTGTAGTCGAATGTCACTTCACCCGGGGAGTACGAAAATGTACAATGATCTGAGACGTCAGTTTTGGTGGCATGGTATGAAACGAGACATTTCCAATTTTGTTTCGAAGTGTTTAATATGTCAGCAAGTGAAGGCGGAACATCAAGTGCCTACGGGTTTACTTCAGCCGATCATGATACCTGAATGGAAATGGGATCGAGTCACGATGGATTTTGTATGTGGGTTGCCATTGTCTACAAGTAAGAAAGATGCGATTTGGGTTGTTGTTGATAGATCGACTAAGTCACTCATTTTATCCCCGCACGCACGGATTTTTCATTGGATAAACTATTTGAATTGTATGTTTCTCGATTGTGAGATTACACGGGTACCGATTTCTATTGTGTCGGACAGAGATCCGAGATTCACCTCACGATTTTGGAAGAAATTGCAAGAAGCTTTGGGTACCAAGCTGTATTTTAGCAATCGCTTTTCATCCACAAGCGATGGTCAATCCGAGCGGATAATTCGGATACTTGAGGATATGTTGAGATGTTGCATCCTCGAGTTTAGTGGTTCATGGGAGCGGTATTTACCTTTGATTGAGTTCGCTTACAACAATAGTTTTCAATCAAGTATTAAGATGGCACCTTATGAGGCTTTATGCGCGGCGTAAATGCCGTGACGCCATTTTTTTTGGACCGAGCTCGGTGAAAGTAAAATTTTGAGTGGATTTGATTAAAGATGCTTTGTAAAGTAAAAATAATTCGTGAAAGTCAAGAAGCGACATCGGATCGTCGTAAATCGTATGCGAATTTAAAACGAAGAGATATTGAGTATCAGGTGGGAGACAAAGTGTTTCTTAAGGTCTCACCTTGGAAAAAAATACTCAGATTTGGCCGTAAGGGCAAACTGAGTCCGAGGTTCATAGGGCCATATGAAGTATCCGAACGAATTGGTCCAATTGCGTATAGATTGATTTTGCGCCCTGAACTTGAAAGGATTCACAATGTTTTTCATGTATCAATGCTTCGACGTTATAGATCTGATCCTTCGCATATAATTAATCCATCAGAGGTTGAAATTAAATCTGATTTGAGTTATGAATAAGAACCGATTCGTATCCTAGCTCGTGAAGTGAAAGAGTTGAGAAACAAAAAGGTTCCTTTAGTAAAGGTGTTATGGCTCAAACACGGAATCGAAGAAGCTACTTGGGAAACTGAGACCTATATGAAGGAACGATATCCAAATTTATTCACTGGTAAGATTTTCGGGGACGAAAATTTCTTAAGTGGGGGAGAGTTGTGACAACCCAAATTTAACCCTAGTCGGAAAGTGGTTTCGGGACCACAAAACCGAGTTATAAAAATATTTATGAATTATATTTCATGATTTCGAAGTGAGTAAATACAAGGGTGAAAATTTCCAGCTTTGATTTGGTCATTTGCATGTGAATTCATTCAATAGGACTAAAATGTGACACTTTTGAAATGTGATAGGCTAATTTAGAGTGAATAAATAATGCATGTGTTTAAAGGAATGGTTTTGCATGTTAAATTGCCCATTTTAGATAGTGGCGGCCATGTGCTAGTTATGTTATAAAATATGAATTTTCTATTAGTTTTATTTAGTTAAATGATATAATAACATGAATTAATGAAATAAAATAAGGAACTAAAATAGAAAGTGGGTGAAAATAACAAAGTTAGCACCTTGTTCATCCCAAAAATAGAAAGTGAAGAAGAGTTGGGGAGAAGAACCATTCGGTCACTTAGATCTTCTTTAAGGTATGAGATTCATGTGAATTTTTGAAATGCTTGATAAATTTGAACAAATTGCTAAGTTCTTTAGGTAACCCATGTTAGAAATTTTGATATTAGGATGACTAGCACTTTCGGCCATGGTAGTTTGAGGATTAAGGATTTTATTTCTTGTTAAATTGGATGGATCTTAGTGCGTGAGTGTTTGAACTAACTAAGGATCAAAAAGATGCATAGGTACAAGTAGAAAGAATCGGCTACTATGGTTGATGCTAATGCCGAATGTGAAAATGCTATATGTGGATAATGTATGTGATTTGACTTAATAATGTGAAAAGAATATTTAGATGTATTATAATTGATTAGGTATTAAGTTAAAAGTTGCTAAAATTGCCATTTCTTTAGCTAGAATATGTGGTTGATCAATGAAGAATTTGTTGAAGAACATAGGTGAACTTGGTAAGAGTATTCGGCCTAGTGTATAAATGATATAAAGATGTTAGAAATTATTTTTGATTTGGTGTATGTATAATTAAGCATATAATCGGCCTCAACATACACATTCATATTCGGCCATAGGAAGAAGATTGGTGTTGCATGCATTCGGTTAGAGGCAAGCATATTGATGCTTTTATCTTGGCCTAAACAATCGGCTAAAAGAGAGTGTGGGTTAATATGTTGAGTTGATTCATGATTTCATATATAAGTGACTCTAATGTATAATGTATATATATATGGGCTAAGTACCTTGAGTTCCTCTTTTCGATGCTCAAATGACTAAATCAATTTATTTGTTAAATTAAGCTCAAGAGCAAAGGGGAACTAAATCCGATAAAGGGAAGGAAAAAGTGGTCGAATAGTCATTGGAATCGTTCGACAACATCCGAGGTAAGTTTTCGAGTAATGAGACTTATTTTACAATTTAATTAAGTTATGACGTACGAGCATAACAAATATATGGCGATATGATGATTCTACTTGAATTATATGTTGAATTAATTAGTCTATACGTATGACGGGTAGCCGTATGTACATAGAGATCGTGTCGTAAAGCAAACTAAACCATGCTGTTTGTATGTGACTAGTGAGCCGAAAATGGGATTGCTTAATACGTGATTTGTGTTTGAACTCTAATTACGAAAATGAAATATAGATATGTCATGATTTATGGATATGTGCATGAATATTTGGATATATCCGGGCTATGTCCCGAAGGCAATTGTGCGAGTTACTATATCCGGGCTATGTCCCGAAGGCAATTGTGCGAGTTACTATATCCGGGCTATGTCCCGAAGGCAATTGTGCGAGTTACTATATCCAGGTTATGTCGAAGGCATTCAAGCGAGTAGCTATATCCGGTTAAATCTCGAAGGTACTTGGCTTGGGAATGAGCAACTTGCTATAATAGTTTCAATTGATACGCTCGTAGAATTCCAATGATGAGGTATGTTTTCGTGTTTGCATTGAATTAGTTGATCCCTTACAAGTAGTTTTTTCTCGGTCGATAAATGGACTACCGCCTTTGACTAAGTTGATCTTTTGTGCATGAGTATAAGGGTAGTAATGTGATGTAGGTATGATTTTGAGAATATGTATGCATGAAATTATTCGTTTAGTCGTTTGAATGTTATACTTCGGTTGTGCATAATTTCATTATTCAATCTTACTAAGCATTAAATGCTTACTCCGTTTCTTTGATTCTCTGTTTCATAGATTTTGGTTCGTCAGCTATCGGACTCGAGATTGTCGAAGTTGAAGTCGTCCACACTATCAAAGCCCTCTTTCGGTACACTTTTGGTTAAACTTTGAAATGGCATGTATAGGACTACCCTTTTTGATGTTTGTCTTACACCTTTCGGTTTTGTACAAATTAGATAGTCATGCGAAAATGGCTTATATATATATGTTTTGAGCAAATTGTTATAATCTTCGTGTATGTATATGGTTATTGAGAAGTGTTAATATGCTTGGCAATGATTGACAATTGGGATGGTTGATCACAATCTTATTTTGTGCTATATATACTAAAGGGTTGGTTAAATCATGGAAACTAAGTAATAGATAAAGTCTACCCTAAAGGCAGATGTTGACAGCATCAGTAGTGTCAATTTGAAAATTCATTAAAAATAGTAGGAATGGATTTAATTAGTGAATAAATTATGTAATCGAACCTTGATAAATCTACTTTCATATGGAAGAATCGAAATGGCCAAATAAGTCGGATTTTATGAGATATTTAGGTTTTCGTGAAACAGGGCCAGAGCAATTTCTGGATCCCCTGTTCTGACTTTGAAAATTTACTATAAATTAACCAGAGATAATTAGAAGTTATTCCCTATATGTACAGATTCCTTGTCGAGTCTAGTTTCTTTATAAATAAACGGCATAAGTTTTGAAGTTCTGTATAGGGAGATACCTAAGTTGCAACGCATGAAGGTCTGATTAGTTGAACCCTGTAACAGGGTAGAATTAAACAAATAAACTGTACTGTTTGGCCCGATCAAAAATTCTAGAAAAAAATTTGTAGATAGATATATGAGTCTAGTTTCAGGATACATTTACAGAATAAGTTTTCGAGCTTCAGAACTCGAGATATGATTTTTAAAGTGGCCGTGATGCAGTTAGCCAGCATGTCTGAAATTTTAAAAAAGAACCGTGTAAGTCAATGAATTAAGTCCGTAAAAACCTCGTGTTAAACCCCGGTAACGGTCTCGGGTACGGGGTGTTACATTTTATTGGTATCAGAGCTACGGTTTAGTCAATTCTAGGACTAACGTAGCATGTGTGAGTCTAGTTATACATGCCATTTCAGTGTTAATACGATAGTGTGATGATTTCTGACAGTTTAAATGTGTGTTTTTGTTAGTAATGGATCCCGATCCCAATCGAGCGGTAGCTGACGATGTGGAGAGTGTAGCGCCTGCTCCCGCGCACGGGACAGCGCCGATGGACTCTCAACCTATGGCAAGCAATCAGAATGACGAGGCTAGACAAGCCTTTTATAATGTGATGAATGATTGGTTTAACCAATACATTCGAACTAATACGGCTGTTCCACAACCCCCACCCCCGACTAATACATCCCCTGCACCCGCGGTACCTCCGGTAACCGATCAGATGAGATTAAACAAGCCCCCAGTTGACAGAATCCGAAAGCACGGGGCTACTGAATTTAAAGCTACAGACAGCGATGATGCCGAGCAAGCTGAATTTTGGTTGGACAACACTATCCGGGTACTTGATGAACTATCTTGCACACCCGAGGAATGCCTAAAGTGTACTATCTCTTTGCTACGTGATTCTGCCTACTATTGGTGGAATACGTTGATTTCTGTTGTGCCCAGAGAGCGGGTAACTTGGGAGTTTTTCCAAACTGAGTTTTGAAAAAAGTATATCAGCCAGAGATTCATTGATCAAAAACTAAAAGAATTTCTTGAACTTAAACAAGGTTCCATGATGGTTACTGATTATGAACGAAAGTTTGTGAGGCTTAGCCGGTACGCTCGAGAATGCGTTTCTTCAGAAGCTATAATGTGTAAACATTTTGAAGATGGTTTGAATGAAGATATAAAATTGTATGTTGGCATTTTAGAGATCAGAGAGTTTGTAGTGCTTGTCGAGCGAGCTTGCAAAGCCGAAGAGCTCGGTAAGGAGAAAAGAAAAGCTGAAATGGGAGCCAAAGAGTTTCGTAAGAGATCATCGGGAAAGCCCTTTCAACAGTCATCGAAGAAATTTAGAGATGATTCTGGCTGATCCAAAGACACTTCGGGTTTTTCAAGACGAGATCGCGATCGACCCCTTGTGAGTACGCGAGTCACTTCGGTTGCCAGTGTGGGAAATGATCGTCGGGACAGGACAGAGTGTCAGTATTGTGGTAAATGGCATTCGGGGAGTTGTAGATTCCATGACCGCTCTTGCTATAAGTGTGGATCAGCTGACCACTTTATCAAGGATTGCCCGAGACTGTCTGAGCAGAATGTAAAGTAGAGTGGGAAACCGGGTGCTACTACTACTCGAGGTAGACCATCTAGAAATGCGGGGAATGCTAGCGGCGGTCAGAGAGGATCTAGAGATGCTACAAGCAGATCTGAGGCTCGTGCGCCTGCTAGGGCTTACGCTATACGCGCCCGCGAGGATGTTTCCTCGCCAGATGTTACTACCGGTACTTTTACTCTCTCTGATACTAATGTGATTGCTTTGATTGACCCTGGTTCTACTCATTCTTATATATGTGAAACCTTAGCATCCAAAGAAGACTCTCACCGTTGAGTCTCATCGAGTTTGTAATTCGGTGTCAAATCCCTTGGGTCGTTACGTACTTGTCGACAAAGTGTGCAAGAAATGCCCCCTAGTAATTCGAGGTTCCTGTTTTCTGGCTGATTTGATGCTTTTACCGTTTGATGAATTTGATGTTATCCTCGATATGGATTGGTTGACCGTGCATGACGCAATTGTAAATTGCAAAAGAAAAACCATCGATTTGAGGTGTGAAAATAACGAGATAATCCGAGTCGAGTCTCATCGACTTGAATAGGTTGCCAGCTGTAATATCATCGATCTTTGGCTCGTAAATGTGTAAGAAAGGGTGTGAAACATACCTTGCATATGTACTTGATGGCAAAGAGTTAGAAAAGAAGCTCGAATCGTGCGCTGGTTTGTGAATACCGGATGTTTTTCCCGAGGAATTACTGGGTTTACCACTGTTCGGGAGGTAGAGTTTGGCATCGAGCTTGTGCAGGACTACACCGATTTCGATAACTCCGATCGTATGGCACCAACGGAATTAAAAGAATTGAAAGTTCAGTTGCAAGAGTTGACGGATAAAGGTTTCGCTCGACCAAGTTTCTCACCTTGGGGTGCACCAGTATTGTTTATGAAAAAGAAGGACGGAACTATGAGGTTGTGCATTGACTATCGTCAGCTGAATAAAGTGACGATAAAGAATAAATATCCGTTATCGCGTATTGATGATTTATTTGATCAACTGAAGGGAGCCTCGATGTTTTCAAAGATAGATTTGAGATCGGGTTATTATCAGCTGCGAGTTCGAGATTCGGATATACCCAAAATTGCTTTCAGAACGAGATACGGCCATTACGAGTTCTTAGTGATGCCGTTTGGGCTCATTAATGCCCCTGCGGTATTTATGGATTTGATGAATCGGATCTTCAGACAGTATTTGGACCGGTTCGTAGTTGTGTTTATTGATGACATCTTGGTCTATTCAAGAGACGAGACCGAACATGCTGAGCACCTGAGATTAGTGTTGCAAATTTTATGAGATAAGCAGTTATATGCTAAGTTCAGTAAGTGTGAGTTCTGGATAAAAGAGGTTAGCTTTTTGGGTCATGTGGTATCCGTGATCGTATTCGAGTTGATCCGAGCAAAATTTCAGCCATACTTAACTGGAAGCCTCCAGAAATATTATCGAGGTTCGGAGCTTTTTGGGACTTCTTTGGTTACTACCGACGATTTGTAAAAGGTTTCTCAATGATAGCCACACCAATGACGGCTACTCCAAAAAGATGTTAAGTTCGAATGGACGGAAAAATGTCAGAAAAGTTTTGATCAACTGAAAACTTATTTGACTGAAGCTCCAATCTTAGTGCAGCCCGAATCAGGCAAAGAGTTTGTCATTTATAGTGATGCCTCCCTACTTGGGTTAGGTTGCGTATTGATGCAAGAAGGTCGAGTTGTGGCCTATGCGTCGAGACAATTAAAGCCACATGAGAAAAATTATCCGACCCATGATCTCGAATTAGCTGCCATCGTATTCGCCTTGAAAATATGGCGACATTACCTATTTGGTGAGAAGTGCCATGTGTTTTCGGATCACAAAAGTCTCAAATATTTGATGACCCAAAGAGACTTAAATCTGCGACAAAGACGTTGGCTCGAGTTGTTAAAAGATTTTGAGCTTATCATTGACTATCACCCGGGAAAGGCTAATGTGGTTGCGGATGCCTTAAGTTGTAAATCCCTGTTTGCTTTGCGAGCAATGAATGTACACTTGTCTATTCTACCCGACAATGTGTTAGTGGCGGAATTAAAGGCCAAACCATTGTTGATTCATCAAATTCGTGAAGCTCAGAAAATCGATGAAGAATTAGTTGCAAAACGAGCTGAATGTGTCCCGAATATGGAATCGGAGTTTCAACTTGATAAGGACGATTGTTTGAGGTTCAGAAGTCGGTTGTGTGTTCCAAGAAATGCAGAACTCATTTCGATGATTCTGAACGAAGCTCATTGTAGTCGAATGTCACTTCACCCGGGGAGTACGAAAATGTACAATGATCTGAGACGTCAGTTTTGGTGGCATGGTATGAAACGAGACATTTCCAATTTTGTTTCGAAGTGTTTAATATGTCAGCAAGTGAAGGCGAAACATCAAGTGCCTACGGGTTTACTTCAGCCGATCATGATACCTGAATGGAAATGGGATCGAGTCACGATGGATTTTGTATGTGGGTTGCCATTGTCTACAAGTAAGAAAGATGCGATTTGGGTTGTTGTTGATAGACTGACTAAATCGGCTCATTTTATCCCCGTACGTACGGATTTTTCATTGGATAAACTAGCTGAATTGTATGTTTCTCAGATTGTGAGATTACACGAGGTACCGATTTCTATTGTGTCGGACAGAGATTCGAGATTCACCTCACGATTTTGGAAGAAATTGCAAGAAGCTTTGGGTACCAAGCTGCATTTTAGCACTGCTTTTCATCCACAAATCGATGGTCAATCCGAGCGGATAATTCAGATACTTGAGGATATGTTGAGATGTTGCATCCTCGAGTTTAGTGGTTCATGGAGCGTATTTACCTTTGATTGAGTTCGCTTACAACAATAGTTTTCAATCAAGTATTAAGATGGCACCTTATGAGGCTTTTTGCGGGCGTAAATACCGTGACGCCATTGTTTTGGACCGAGCTCGGTGAAAGTAAAATTTTCGGAGTGGATTTGATTAAAGATGCTTTGACAGTAAAGTAAAAATAATTCGTGAAAGTCTCAAGGCAAAGATCGGATCTTCGTAAATCGTGATGCGGATTTAAAACGAAGAGATATTGAGTATCGGTGGGAGACAAAGTGTTTCTTAAGGTCTCACCTTGAAAAAATACTCAGATTTGGCCGTAAGGGCAAACTGAGTCCGAGGTTCATAGGGCCATATGAAGTATCCGAACGAATTGGTCCAGTTGCGTATAGATTGATTTTGCCCCCTGAACTTGAAAGGATTCACAATGTTTTTCATGTATCAATGCTTCGACGTTATAGATCTGATCCTTCGCATATAATTAATCCATCAGAGGTTGAAATTAAATCTGATTTAAGTTATGAGTAAGAACCGATTCGTATCCTAGCTCGTGAAGTGAAAGAGTTGAGAAACAAAAAGGTTCCTTTAGTAAAGGTGTTATGGCTCAAACACGGAATCGAAGAAGCTATTTGGGAAACTGAGACCTCTATGAAGGAACGATATCCAAATTTATTCACTGGTAAGATTTTCGGGGACGAAAATTTCTTAAGTGGGGGAGAGTTGTGACAACCCT
Organism: Gossypium anomalum; assembly: GCA_025698475.1. Classification (NCBI taxonomy): domain Eukaryota; kingdom Viridiplantae; phylum Streptophyta; class Magnoliopsida; order Malvales; family Malvaceae; genus Gossypium; species Gossypium anomalum. The sequence goes on along the minus strand of CM046968.1, from coordinate 44,360,182 downwards.
AATTTAACCCTAGTCGGAAAGTGGTTTCGGGACCACAAAACCGAGTTATAAAAATATTTATGAATTATATTTCATGATTTCGAAGTGAGTAAATACAAGGGTGAAAATTTCCAGCTTTGATTTGGTCATTTGCATGTGAATTCATTCAATAGGACTAAAATGTGACACTTTTGAAATGTGATAGGCTAATTTAGAGTGAATAAATAATGCATGTGTTTAAAGGAATGGTTTTGCATGTTAAATTGCCCATTTTTAGATAGTGGCCGGCCATGTGCTAGTTATGTTATAAAATATGAATTTTCTATTAGTTTTATTTAGTTAAATGATATAATAACATGAATTAATGAAATAAAATAAGGAACTAAAATAGAAAGTGGGTGAAAATAACAAAGTTAGCACCTTGTTCATCCCAAAAGCCGAAAGTGAAGAAGAGTTGGGGAGAAGAACCATTCGGTCACTTAGATCTTCTTTAAGGTATGAGATTCATGTGAATTTTTGAAATGCTTGATAAATTTGAACAAATTGCTAAGTTCTTTAGGTAACCCATGTTAGAAATTTTGATATTAGGATGACTAGCACTTTCGGCCATGGTAGTTTGAGGATTAAGGATTTTATTTCTTGTTAAATTGGATGGATCTTAGTCTGTGAGTGTTTGAACTAACTAAGGATCAAAAAGATGCATAGGTACAAGTAGAAAGAATCGGCTACTATGGTTGATGCTAATGCCGAATGTGAAAATGCTATATGTGGATAATGTATGTGATTTGACTTAATAATGTGAAAAGAATATTTAGATGTATTATAATTGATTAGGTATTAAGTTAAAAGTTGCTAAAATTGCCATTTCTTTAGCCGAATATGTGGTTGATCAATGAAGAATTTGTTGAAGAATATAGGTGAACTTGGTAAGAGTATTCGGCCTAGTGTATAAATGATATAAAGATGTTAGAAATTATTTTTGATTTGGTGTATGTATAATTAAGCATATAATCGGCCTCAACATACACATGCATATTCGGCCATAGGAAGAAGATTGGTGTTGCATGCATTCGGTTAGAGGCAAGCATATTGATGCTTTTATCTTGGCCTAAACAATCGGCTAAAAGAGAGTGTGGGTTAATATGTTGAGTTGATTCATGATTTCATATATAAGTGACTCTAATGTATAATGTATATATATATGGGCTAAGTACCTTGAGTTCCTCTTTTCGATGCTCAAATGACTAAATCAATTTATTTGTTAAATTAAGCTCAAGAGCAAAAGGGAACTAAACCGATAAAGGGAAGGAAAAAGTGGTCGAATAGTCATTGGAATCGTTCAAAACATCCGAGGTAAGTTTTAGAGTAATGAGACTTAGTTTACAATTTAATTAAGTTATGACGCATTTGAGCATAACAAATATATGGCGATATGATGATTCTACTTGAATTATATGTTGAATTAATTAGTCTATACGTATGACGGGTAGCCGTATGTACATAGAGATCGTGTCGTAAAGCAAAATAAACCATGCTGTTTGTATGTGACTAGTGAGCCGAAAATGGGATTGCTTAATACGTGATTTGTGTTTGAACTCTAATTACGAAAATGAAATATAGATATGTCATGATTTATGGATATGTGCATGAATATTTGGATATATCCGGGCTATGTCCCGAAGGCAATTGTACGAGTTACTATATCCGGGCTATGTCCCGAAGGCAATTGTGCGAGTTACTATATCCGGGCTATGTCCCGAAGGCAATTGTGCGAGTTACTATATTCGGGCTATGTCCCGAAGGCAATTGTGCGAGTTACTATATCCGGGTTATGTCCCGAAGGCATTCAAGCGAGTAGCTATATCCGGTTAAATCCCGAAGGTACTTGGCTTGGGAATGAGCAACTTGCTGTAATAGTTTCAATTGGTACGCTCGTAGAATTCCAGCGATGAGGTATGTTTCGTGTTTGCATTGAATTAGTTGATCCCTTACAAGTAGTTTTCGCTCGGTCGATAAATGGACTACCGGCCTTTGACTAAGTTGATCTTTTGTGCATGAGTATAAGGGTAGTAATGTGATGTAGGTATGATTTTGAGAATATGTATGCATGAAATTATTCGTTTAGTCGTTTGAATGTTATACTTCGGTTGTGCATAATTTCATTATTCAATCTTACTAAGCATTAAATGCTTACTCCGTTTCTTTGATTCTCTGTTTCATTGATTTTGGTTCGTCAGCTATCGGACTCGGGATTGTCGAAGTTGAAGTCGTCCACACTATCAAAGCCCTCTTTCGGTACACTTTTGGTTAAACTTTGAAATGGCATGTATAGGACTACCCTTTTTGATGTTTGTCTTACACCTTTCGGTTTTGTACAAATTAGATAGTCATGCGAAAATGGCTTATATATATATATATGTTTTGAGCAAATTGTTATAATCTTCGTGTATGTATATGGTTATTGAGAAGTGTTAATATGCTTGGCAATGATTGACCATTGGGATGGTTAATCACAATCTTATTTTGTGCTATATATACTAAAGGGTTGGTTAAATCATGGAAACTAAGTAATAGATAAAGTCTACCCTAAAGGCAGATGTTGACAGCATCAGTAGTGTCAATTTGAAAAATCATTAAAAATAGTAGGAATGGAGTTAATTAGTGAATAAATTATGTAATCGAACCTTGATAAATCTACTTTCATATGGAAGAATCGAAATGGCCAAATGAGTCGGATTTTAAGAGATATTTAGGTTTTCGTGAAACAGGGCCAGAGCGATTTCTGGATCTCCTGTTCTGACTTTGAAAATTTACTATAAATTAACCAGAGATAATTAGAAGTTATTCCCTATATGTACAGATTCCTTGTCGAGTCTAGTTTCTTTAGAAATAAACGGCATAAGTTTTGAAGTTCTGTATAGGGAGATACCTAAGTTGCAATGCATGAAGGTCTGATTAGTTGAACCCTGTAACAGGGGAGAATTAAACAAATAAACTGTACTGTTTGGCCTGATAAAAAATTCTAGAAAAAAATTTGTAGATAGATATATGAGTCTAGTTTCAGGGAAAATTTACGAAATAAGTTTTCAAGCTTCGAAACTCGAGATATGATTTTTAAAGTGGCCATGATGCAGTTAGCCAGCATGTCTGAAATTTTAAAAAATGAACCGTGTAAGTCAATGAATTAAGTCCGTAAATACCTCGTGTTAAACCCCGGTAACGGTCTCGGGTACGGGGTGTTACAATACTTAACCAATATAATTCGAAATAAATTAACCACTACACAATTGGCTATAAATTCACCATTTAATCCATTACAAGCCAAATCATACAACTCATCACACTTGCAAATCAATCTATATATTAAGCTTACTAAATGAGCTATTTATAAATCATTCACTTTGCAAACAACTACTTAAAACCATATTCACCTACAAATATGTTTCCTAACCGAATATGTCAACCACAACCAATATATCAACCACATCATTTACTTAACCATGTAAACATGCTTGGCAAGATAAACAAGCCACTTTCGCTTGGCTTTTTAACATATATACATATCAAAATCAAATATGTCCAAAAGATAATATAGCCTATACATGCCATAAGTTTGAATTTAAAACTTTTAAAAGTACTGAAAATAAACGATAGTGCGATTGACTTTACTGACGATCCCCGAGCATGTAATGATCTTCAAAATCTATAAAACAAAGACAAATATATACCCACAAAGTAAGCTAATTTAGCTTAGTAAGCCTTAAGCAAATAAACAACTCAAAAGCATTATGAAATCAATTTAGCTAAATTAATACATAATTCTTAATTCCATTTAGTATCAAACTTGCAATTTATAAACATTATATACTTTCATATATATAACCTTATCTTGACCTAATATAAAGACATATATTCATCATAAAAAATCATTTAATTCAAAGCCACAATATCATTACATAACCGATTATGTGTATATATAAATAAAATTTCAATATCACATACTTATTCATTAAATCACATATAGCTTCAAACATCACCATTAGCATCCTTATAACTTATACCACATATCAATAACCAACTTACCTTACTTTCAAGTAGGCAATTAATTTTTACGTACATGTTCACTTTAACCTGATTACATTCATATGTAACTTATCATTTCCCGTTGAACCATTCGGATTTGAATAAGATACTCAGATAATCACATATGTCATACAATGCCAACGTCCCAGACGTGGTCTTACATGCTATCTCATATCGATGCCACTATCCCAGACAGGGTCTTACTCGAATCGTCAATGTCCCAGACATGGTCTTACACATAACCACATATATCGATGCCAACATCCCAGACGTAGTCTTACACGAAAACACATATATCGATGTAACGCCCCAATTTTTGGGAACTTTGGAAAAAATCTGTAAAATTTAAAATTTTGTGTTCTGCTTGTTATGTGTAGGATTTATTATGATAGTGGGCCTCTAGAAGGCCCAAGCTTAGGATAAAACCTGGTAGTTTTAATTAATTTTAATTCCATGGGAGAAAGGGGTTCTGTTAAATTAGGCTTTTAGGAATTAATTGTGTAAAATGGATCACAAGGAAGCATGTGGTAAAGTGGCTAAGTGACGCCACTGGGAAGGATGTAGGTGGCGTGTGTAAGCTTAGGAGGACCCAGGTTCAAGCCACAATAACAGCAAAACAAGGGATTTATTTTTATGAACAGAAAAGGTAAGTAGTGGAGCTAAAGTGAAAGACTGTCAGGAGGAGTTTGAGTTGCTCAGGAGATTGAGTAAGGAGGGGATAAGGGAGAGGATTTAGGAGCTGATCAAGGAGGATAGTGTTGGCCGAATATTGGACTCTTGAGGAGCAAGAGGTGGCCGGCCAAGGGATTCTTAAAGGGGGCAAATTCGGCTAGGTTAGAGGGCTAGTATAAATTCGGCTTTAGGGAGGGAGTTGTGCCGTTTGCTGCTATTTTTCACCTTCTCTCTTTATCCATCTTTTCCTCTTCTTTTCCCCATAGCTGAATCCTTCAGCCACCCTACCCTATACCACCTTCCTTCCATTAATTCTTTCTAGACTAAAGCCGAACCCCAAATTCCAAAATCCTGAAACTTGACTCCTTTTGCACCGATTTTTCCTAGCCAAACCTCTTACTTTTCTCATCATCTTTGGCCGATTCTCTCAACCTCTAAACCCCAGGTTTCTGTCGATAAAACCACAAGTAAAAACCCTCATATTTTATCTTTCTCTACACTTTTGCAAAAAAGCCGAAACTCCCACACCATCCTAGGGACATAGCCGAATACTGAGATCACTGAGGGCTCGACTTTTGTTATCGTTTGAGGGCTTGGAACGGCATCAGAATCAAGTAGGAACTAAGGGGAAACGTTGACTGGAAGAATCGGTGGTAAGTCTGTCCAACTTAGTCTATCTTGCATATTTTAAGAAAAGCCGGAATCCCTAAAAGGTTAGGGAGGTTGTCATTTTTTTTAACTTATAGCCCTTAGGGGTTGTGATGATAGTATTATTTTGGTAATAGTGTGATTAAGAGGCTGTTGATCAAGGTCTTGGACAAGTGGAACAATCGGATCATTGGAGCTAACCATATTTCGGCATCAAGGTAAGGGCAATAGGGGTTTTAAGCATGTTTGGCCGAATGTGGTAAGGGACTAAATACATGGTGTTACTTTGGTATTTAGAGTAATATTTTAGTGACTCAATTGTAGGCAGTTCGTGTGTAGAGCTCGTCGAGGAAATCGCAAAACAGGTGTGTAACCTACACCCTTCTATAGACTAGATCGGCAAAAGCCGAAAAGTCAAAATTCCGAAAAGTCAAAATACTGAAAAGTCAGTATTTTTGGAACTTACGAGTGTGCGAATGCTCGTAAGAGGAAAGGGGTTATTAATTCTGGTATTCCGTGATGATAAGACTGCAAAGAGCACCAATCCGTGCGTTTTGACAATTTTGGGCTTAATGGGCCAAAAGTCGGTTAATGGGCCAGCGGGCCCAACTCGGTAAGTATGTGCGGTAAGTGGTTCTGAATATACGTAAATAGTGAAAATATGCATGAAAACCCTAAGAATAGACAAATTACTAGACTACCCTCATGTATGAAAAATTACTGTTATACCCTTAGGTGTAAAATGACCTAAATACCCCTAGGGTTAATTATGTCTGAAAAGCATGTTGATGATATTCTGTATGATGTATGACATGAATGTATATCTGTTGCATGGGGACATGGGTTATGTAATGGAGGAAGCGTCCTGGTGGCTATGCCACAAATTATCTGTTTTGGTGGCTTTGCCACATATATATCTGATTCCGTGGCTTTGCCACATATATCTCAGATCCGTGACTCTGTCACATTTTCGTATCCGCAGCCAAGTCTGTATATTTCTATGGCGTGTAGCGGTTGGGTGGGTCGAGTAATCTCCCCACATAGCGTAAGGTTGGATGGGGGTGTACATGGTTGGATATGGGTTGGGTTTCTGCATAAGCATGATATATCTATTCTGTTCTGTTCTGGGCCTATGGGTTATATTCTGAAATTTGTTCTGGGCTAAGGCCAACTTATTCTATTTCTGTGGTTTAATCTGATTTAGGCTATGGTTGGGTTAATTTACGCACTGAGTTTCCCCAAACTCAACCCTCCATTCTCATCTTTGCAGGTAATCCCCAACCATAGTGGGCTTGGAGCCGTGAGGAATTCGGAGTGGCCACTTGTTTCCGCAATTCAGTTTCTTCCGGATGAACTGGACGTCTTTTATTTCATTTACGTTTTCTTTGGGTTTTAAGTGTAATAAGGCCGTTTAATTATTTTTTTTAAGGTTTTGATTTATTTTTATTATGATAAGAATGAACTGAGATAACTATTAAAATGGGTTAGCTCTAGGACGCGTTTTCAGAAATGTTAAGAGATTACAAATAAGGCTTCCGCTAAGCAAACGTTTTCAAACTTAAACATTTTTCTTAAGATGGACTTAACCAAAATAGTTTTCTCAAAATCATACGAGATGTTAGAGTGTGGCAATGGCAGTGTGCATGTCTAGGATTGGATCCAGAAGGGAGCTTGGTACTTAAGCGGTCAAGCGGACTCACCTCCTCTTTTAGGTTTCCTACGGTGCACGACTTCCATTCACTTTAACCTACTTTCAAAAGTGTCTTTTACAAACACCAACTAAGTTTTCCAAACTAAGTAATACGAAATGTTTTGAACGCATCAATGTGGCGCACTGGATCCAGTCATAACGTCTAGGCCGGATTTGGGGTGTTACATTTAGTGATATCAGAGCCAGGTTGCAACAACTCGGCTGTGGAATGGGTTTACAAAAACAACGATTTTCAAAAATAAGATTTTTATGAAATTCAGTTAGAAGGTGGCATTCTGAATCTCCGGTCCAAGTCTGTAAGTAATTCTGAACTTTTCTGAATATATATTTTGAATTATCTGTCTGTAGTAGAACCCTACTAGGATACTCTAGATAGGATGCTACTGAAACCGTAGGAAAACTTGATAAAAGACTAAAATGATAGCTAGACATCGACTCTGCGAAAACCAACTCTGAATTTCTGTCTAAATCATAAAACATCTGTAATAAACACTGGAATGCTAAAATTGATACATAAAATTTGTAGTCAGATAATACGATATGAGTACGCGAGCAGCTCGAGGTAGAGGCCGTGGACGAGGCCAAGGAAGAGCCCGAGCGGGATCTTCATCTTCGGGACATATGCCAGCGGCTGAAACACTGGTACCATCAGCGACGGAAGTGGAGTCACATGATCGTGGTGCCGGGGATGATGCTTTGTCACAGGCAATGCTCCGAGTTCTGGAAAGGGTTGCCGAGGCAAGTTCGGGCAACGGATTTCGAGGGTCGATTTCGAACGACTCGTGCTAACGGCGGAGATCTTTAGGGGCGATCACGGTGTAGCCCGAATGTGGCAGTATTGGTTGGAGGCCACAGAACGGATTATGGATGATTTGGACTGTTCTGTGGAGCAGAAACTAAAGGGAGCCGTATCGTTGCTGCAAGATGAGGCTTATCAGTGGTGGCTCACCGTGAGGGATGGAACCCACCGATGTGTGGTCACTTGGGAGCTGTTTAAAATGGCCTTTAAGGGGAAGTATGTTGGGGCAAGCTATGTGGATGCCCGTAGAAAAGAATTCCTGAATCTGGTCTAAGGAGGCAAAACCGTTGCTGAGTACGAGGCTGAGTTTCTGAGGCTGAGTAGGTATGCTGTGGGAATAGTTGCTACGGAGTATGAATGTAGCATTCATTTTGATGATGGACTCAGAGATGAACTTAAGGTGCTGATTGCTCCGCAGAGGGAGCGTGACTTCGCGGTTCTGGTAGAAAAAGCTAAGATAGCTAAGGAGGTAAAGCGTACTGAGAAGCAGAACCGTGAGAAAGATCGAAACTGTTTCCGGAGGAATTCTAGACCTTCGAGTGGAGTAAGCAAGAATGTCAAAAGGGCAAGAGTGGAAGAGCCAGTTCGAGCCGTTCCGACGAATGTGGTTAGACTGCCAATCTGTGGGGACTGTGGTAAGGTACACCTGCGTGAATGTAGGAAACGTTCTGGTGCTTGTTTCAGATGTGGATCTATGGAGCACAGAGTTAAGGACTGTTCTCAAAGAGCTGATCAGGTTCAAGTTGCAGAACAGAGGGTTGCTCAACCAGTGAGAGGTGGACCACAACCACCGAGAGGACGTGGACAAGGTAGGGGCAGAAATGGAAATGGAAATGGTCGAGGTCGAGGGGCGCCTGGAAAGGGAACCGGAAATGCTGAGGCTCGACAGCCAGCGTTGGTATATGCAGCTCGTCGTCGAGAGGAGGGCGACGCACCTGATGTCATAACTGGTACGTTTTTGGTTTCTAATATACCGTTTACTGCCTTGGTGGATATTGGATCTACTCATTCTTATGTCACGTGTGCCATATTTGGGTCATTGGGAGTGCATTCTGAGAAGATAACGAGTAGGGTATCTATGCTAAGTCCTTTGGGTCACTCGGTTAGGGTAGACAAGTTGTATAGGGATGTACCCTTAGAAACTCAAGGAAGGGTCTTTTCTGGCGATCTAATGGAGTTGCCGTTTGGAGAGTTTGATCTCATTCTGGGAATGGACTGGCTTGTTAAGCATAAGGCGACTTTGGACTGTGCCGCTAAGCAAATGGTGCTAAGGACCACGGAAGGTGATGAGGTTATGATGATAGGTGAGAGAAGGGACTATTTGTCTAATGTGATATCGGCATTGGGGGCTGAGAAGTGGATTCGAAAGGGTGGTGAGGCCTATTTGGCATTTATAAGTCTAAAAGATGAAGAGGGGCTGACAATGGATAAGGTTAGAACGGTAAAAGAGTTCCAAGATGTCTTTTCGGAGGAGCTTCCCGGATTGCCTCCAAACCGAGAAGTCGAATTTGGAATCGATCTGTTGCCTGGGACAGCACCAGTGTCCATTGCACCATATAGGATGGCACCGAAGGAGTTGGTAGAGTTAAAGGCGCAAATTCAGGAGTTGTTGGATAGGGACTTTATTAGGCCAAGTGTGTCTCCGTGGGGAGCACCAGTGCTATTCGTGAAGAAGAAGGATGGGACGATGCGCATGTGCATTGATTATCGCCTTGATTGAACAAACCGGACGATTAAGAATAAGTACCCTACGCCAAGGATTGACGATTTGTTCGATCAGCTTAAAGGAGCTTCTGTATTTTCCAAGATCGATCTTCGATCTGGATATCATCAGTTAAGGGTCAAGGAGGCAGATATTCATAAGACAGCATTCAGGACTCGTTATGGTCATTACGAGTTTCTGGTTATGCCTTTTGGACTGAAAAATGCTCCTGCAGCGTTTATGGATCTGATGAATCGTGTGTTTCAACCATTTCTGGATCGGTTCGTGGTCGTCTTTATTGACAATATCCTGGTATATTCTGAGACTGAAGCAAAACATGATGAGCATCTCCGTACTGTGTTGCAAATGTTAAGGGAGAGAGAACTTTATGCGAAGTTCAACAAGTGTGAGTTTTGGTTGAGGGAGGTAACCTTTTTGGGGCATGTGGTCTCTGCAGAGGGGATTAAGGTGGATCCTCTAAAGATTAAAGCAATTCTGGAATGGAAGCCACCTAGGTCGGTGTCAGAAATTTAAAGTTTCCTTGGGTTGGCAGGTTACTACAGAAGGTTCGTGGAAGGTTTTTTTCGTGATGGCAGCACTCCTCGACTGAAACTCATAAGGAAAGGAGTACCGTTTGTTTGGGTGAGAAACAGCAAGAAGCTTTTGAGAGGTTGAAGAAAGTTCGATCAAGCACTGTGTTAATCGGTGAGAGTCTAGAAAGGATTTTATCATGCACAAGTGATGCATCACACGTAGGTTTGGGTTGTGTGTTGATGCAAGAGGGTAAGGTGGTTGCTTATGCGTCCACGACAACTTAAGCCTCACGCAGAGGGAACTATCCTACTCATGATTTGGAGTTGGCGCAGTGATCTTTGCTCTTAAGATTTGGAGACACTACTTGTATGGGGAAAGGTGTATCATATACACAGATCATAAGAGTCTTAAGTACTTGTTGACTCAAAAGGAGCTGAACCTTAGGCAAAGGAGATGGATTGAGTTGCTTAAGGATTATGACTGTTCGATCGAATACCACCCGTGCAAGGCTAATGTGGTAGCCGATGCTCTAAGTCGTAGAGTCAGATCGATCCGAGGCAATGTTTGCTCGTCTAAGTACATTTGATGATGGAAGCTTTGTTGGGTGAATTGCAAGTAAGGCCAACTTGGGTGGATCAGATTAAAAAGAAGCAGTTGAAGGATGAGTCTTTGGTCGCTCGTTTTCAACAAGTTAAGGAAGGGGGAACTTCTGAATTTGGGTTAAATAATGAAGGGGTTCTGTGTTTTCAAGGGAGAATTTGTGTTCCGAAGGACTCGACTTTGAGGCAGTCAATCTTGAGGAAGCTCATGGGGATCGTGTGCCATGCATCCTGGAGGGAATAAGTTGTATCACGACTTGCGAGAACTGTATTGGTGGCCTGGACTTAAACGAGAAGTAACAGAATTTGTGGGGAAATGTCTGACATGCCAGCAAGTGAAAGCTGAGCATCAATTACCTTCTGGATTATTGCAACCGGTAAAAATACCACTTTGGAAGTGGGAGAGGGTAACCATGGACTTTGTGAGTGGGCTACCCTTGACACCCTCGAAGAAAGACTTGATATGGGTGATTGTGGATAGGTTGACTAAGTCGGCACATTTCATACCTGTTCGCACTGACTTTTCACTGCAGAAATTAGCCAAGTTGTATGTGGCAAAAATTGTACGACTTCATGGAGTTCCAATTTCAATTATCTCTGACCAAGATCCTGGATTCACATCTCGTTTTTGGCAAAAGTTGCATGAGGCATTGGGAACGCGGTTGAACTTTAGTACGGCTTTCCATCCCCAAACTGATGGTCAGTCGGAAAGAGTTATTCAGATTCTGGAGGATATGTTGAGGGGATGTGTAATAGATTTCCGAGGCAGTTGGGAGGATTACTTACCTTTGGCAGAGTTTGCCTACAACAATAGCTATCAGTCGAGTATTCGAATGGCACCTTATGAAGCACTGTATGGGCGAAGGTGTCGAACACCTAGTTGTCTGAACTGGGGGAGCGACAAGTTCTTGGACCTGAGTTGGTGGCAGATACTGAGGATAAGGTCAAGTTGATTAGAGATCAGTTAAAGGAAGCGTCTGATAGGCAAAAGTCGTATGCAGATTTGAAGCATAAAGAGATTGAATACTCAGTGGGTGATATGGTTTTCTTGAAGGTTTCACCTTGGAAGAAGATACTAAGGTTTGGTAAGAAGGGCAAGTTGAGTCCGTGGTTCATTGGGCCTTATCGGGTTTTGAAGCGAGTAGGCCTAGTGGCTTATCAGTTGGAATTGCCTCCAGAGTTAGACAGGATTCATGATGTTTTTCATGTCTCCATGCTAAGGCGTTATCGTTCTGACCCTACTCATGTCGTGCCAGTTACAGAAATTGAGGTGCGACCTGATTTAACCTTTGAGGAGGAGCCTGTGCAAATATTGGATCGAGACGTTAAGGTTCTGAGGAGGAAATCCGTCCCATTAGTGAAAGTACTTTAGCGTAATCATGGCAGAGAGGAAGCTACTTGGGAGCCAGAGGAGGCAATGCAGCAACAATACCCTCATCTGTTCGGACCAGGTAGATTCCGAGGACGAAATTTCGTTAAGGAGGGTAGAGTTGTAACGCCCCAATTTTCGGGAACTTTGGAAAAAATCTGTAAAATTTAAAATTTTGTGTTCTTCTTGTTATGTGTAGGATTTATTATGATAGTGGGCCTCTAGAAGGCCCAAGCTTAGGATAAAACCCGATAGTTTTAATTAATTTTAATTCCATAGGAGAAAGGGGTTCTGTTAAATTAGGCTTTTAGGAATTAATTGTGTAAAATAGATCACAAGGAAGCATGTGGTAAAGTGGCTAAGTGACGCCACTGGGAAGGATGTAGGTGGCGTGTGTAAGCTTAGGAGGACCCAGGTTCAAGCCACAATAATAGCAAAACAAGGGATTTATTTTTATGAACAGAAAAGGTAAGTAGTGGAGCTAAAGTGAAAGACTGTCAGGAGGAGTTTGAGTTGCTCAGGAGATTGAGAAAGGAGGGGATAAGGGAGAGGATTTAGAAGCTAATCAAGGAGGATAGTGTTGGCCGAATATTGGACTCTTGAGGAGCAAGAGGTGGCCGGCCAAGGGATTCTTAAAGGGGGCAAATTCGGCTAGGTTAGAGGGCTAGTATAAATTCGGCATTAGGGAGGGAGTTGTGTCGTTTGCTGCTATTTTTCACCTTCTCTCTTTATCCATCTTTTCCTCTTCTTTTCCCCATAGCCGAATCCTTCAGCCACCCTACCCTATACCACCTTCCTTCCATTAATTCTTTCTAGACTAAAGCCGAACCCCAAATTCCAAAATCCTAAAAACTTGACTCCTTTTGCACCGATTTTTCCTAGCCAAACCTCTTACTTTTCTCATCATCTTTGGCTGGTTCTCTCAACCTCTAAACCCCAGGTTTCTGTCGATAAAACCACAAGTAAAAACCCTCATATTTTATCTTTCTCTACACTTTTGCAAAAAAGCCGAAACTCCCACACCATCCTAGGGACATAGCCGAATATTGAGATCACTGAGGGCTCGACTTTTGTTATCATTTGAGGGCTTGGAACGGCATTAAAATCAAGTAGGAACTAAGGGGAAACGTTGACTGGAAGAATCGGTGGTAAGTCTGTCCAACTTAGTCTATCTTACATATTTTAAGAAAAGACGGAATCCTTAAAAGGTTAGGGAGGTTGTCGTTTTTTTTTACTTATAGCCCTTAGGGGTTTTGATGACAGTATTATTTTGGTAATAGTGTGATTAAGAGGCTGTTGATCAAGGGCTTGGACAAGTGGAACAATCGGATCATTGGAGCTAACCATCTTTCGGCATCAAGGTAAGGGCAATAGGGGTTTTAAGCATGTTTGGCCGAATGTGGTAAGGGACTAAATACTTGGTGTTACTTTGGTATTTAGAGTAATATTTTAGTGACTCAATTGCAGGTAGTTCGTGTGTAGAGCTCATCGAGGAAATCGCAAAACAGGTGTGTAACCTACACCCTTCTATAGACTAGATCGGCAAAAGCCGAAAAGTCGAAATACCGAAAAGCCGGTATTTTGGGAACTTACGAGTGTGCAAATGCTCGTAAGAGGAAAGGGGTTATTAATTCTGGTATTCCGTGATGATAAGACTGCAAAGTGCACCAATCCGTGCGTTTTGACAATTTTGGGCTTAATAGGCCAAAAGTCGGTTAATGGGCCAACGGGCCCAACTCGGTAAGTATGTGCTGTAAGTGGTTCTGAATATACGTAAGTAGTGAAAATATGCATGAAAACCCTAAGAATAGACAAATTACTAGACTACCCTCATGTATGAAAAATTACTGTTATACTCCTAGGTGTAAAATGACCTAAATACCCCTAGGGTTAATTATGTCTGAAAAGCATGTTGATGATATTCTGTATGATGTATGACATGAATGTATATCGTTGCATGGGGACATGGGTTATGTTATGGAGGAAGCGTCCTGGTGGCTATGCCACAAATTATCTGTTCTGGTGGCTTTGCCACATATACTCTGATACAGTGGCTTTGCCCATATATTCATATCCGTGACTCTGTCACATTTTTAGATATCGCGGCCATGCTACATATTTCTGTGGCGTGTAGCGGTTGGGTGGGTCGAGTAATCTCCCCACATGGCGTAAGGTTGGATGGGGGTGTACATGGTTGGATATGGGTTGGGTTTCTGCATAAGCATGATATATCTATTCTGTTCTGTTCTGGGCCTATGGGTTATATTCTGAAATTTGTTCTGGGCTATGGCCAACTTATTCTGTTTCTGTGGTTTAATCTGATTTAGGCTATGGTTGGGTTAATTTATGCACTGAGTTTCCCCAAACTCACCCCTCCATTCTCATCTTTGCAGGTAATCCCCAACCGTAGTGGGCTTGGAGCCGTGAGGAATTCGGAGTGGCCACTTGTTTCCGCAATTTAGTTTCTTCCGGATGAACTGGACGTCTTTTATTTCATTTACGTTTTCTTTGGGTTTTAAGTGTAATAAGGCCGCTTAATTATTTTTTTTAAGGTTTTGATTTATTTTTATTATGATAAGAATGAACTGAGATAACTATTAAAATGGGTTAGCTCTAGGACGCGTTTTCAGAAATGTTAAGAGATTACAAATAAGGCTTCCGCTAAGCAAACGTTTTCAAACTTAAACATTTTTCTTAAGATGGACTTAACCAAAATAGTTTTCTCAAAATCATACGAGATGTTAGAGTGTGGCAATGGCAGTGTGCATGTCTAGGATTGGATCCGAAGGGAGCTTGGTACTTAAGCAGTCCAACAGACTCACCTCCTCTTTTCCGGTTTCCTACCTGGTGCACAGCTTCCTTTCACTTTAACCTACTTTCAAAAGTGTCTTTTACAAACACCAACTAAGTTTTCCAAACTAAGTAATACGAAATGTTTTGAACGCATCAATGTGGCACACTGGATCCAGTCATAACGTCTAGGCCAGGTTTGGAGTGTTACAATCGATGCCAACGTCCCAGACGTGGTCTTACTTGAAAATACATATGAAAATCTTATGGTACAAACGGGCTTTCGGACGTCGTAACTTAATCGAATCGAGCTTTTACATATAACTTCCAAGTATATTCAAATTTAGCTTTCATGTATATATTTTTACACAATTCAATTCAGCATATAAATCTAGTATTTATTCAAAGTTAACAACATTTATTTGCTTATAAACTTACCTCGGACGATGAATAACTGGAATGGGACAGCTAGTCGACAACTTTCATTTTCCCCCTATCCAAATCCGATTTCTTTGGTTCTTGATCTAAACATATTCAAATTAAGCTCATTCAAACATATTTTCATTCAATTTAGTCCAAATATACATAAATGGGTAAATTACCATTTTACCCCTAACATTTACACTTTTTACAATTTAGTCCCTATTGTACAAAACACAAAATATGCAAATTCTCAAAATACTCATGCTTGGCCGAATGTTCTTAGTGTTCATACAAGTCCATAAATTTCATTTATTTCACATTTTAGTCCCTTAAATATTTATTTTTTGTAATTTAGACCTAATTACTCAAATTCATCAAAAATTCCAATACAAAACATATTAATCCAAAGCTTATATTTCATAATTCATCATCAAACATCATAAAGCACAAATATTCATCAATGGCATAACTCAAAATATTCATCAAAATCAGAAATTCTAACATGAGTCGGATAGTATTCGAAGCAACGATTTCAAAAACGTAAAAATCATCAAAAACCAAAACCAAACTAACCTTGAATCAAGCTTGAGAATGGTCGAATATCACAAAGCTTTTGTTTCTTTTTCTTTTATTTAGTTCCAGTGATGAGAGAATGAAATGAATATAAATTTATTTTATGTTTTATTATAATATATGTTAACTTATAAATTAATTACTTATTTATCCTTTATAAAAAAATATGAAACAATTATAAACATGGGCACTACCGTCCATCACACATGTTTATGGTTTATTTACAACATAAATACTCCAATTTAAAAAGCCATTAACAATTCAGCCCTTATGCTTTAAACTATCAAGTTTTCAATTTACGCGATTAAGTCTCTTTTATTAAATTAAACACACAAACGATCAAATTTTCATACGAAACTTTCACACATGCAAATTCACATATAATAAACATGAAAAATAATATTTAAATATTTTTTTGACTCAGATTCGTGGTCCCGAAATCACCGTTCCAACTAGGGTCTAAATTAGGCTGTTACATATTCAACAGACTGGAAAGGGAGGAAAGAAAAATCGAATCACCCTACCAAAAGATGTACGAAAAGAAAAGTAAAGCTGGGCTTCTGAAGTGTGGAGTGAAAAGCATCACAATTTGCCAAAAAAAAACCCAAAATGAAGTGACCACAACTTACCTATAGCCGAAATCCTTAGTAGTTGATGTCCACCAACGTCCACAACTCTTAGACCTTAGACCTCCAGCAACTACCACACGCCACTTACCACAGGACCACAAGCTCTTTCTGTGACACATTTTACCTACAAATATTTATAAGGCCAACAAGCTAAAGCCAAGGTTCACGTAAGGGGAAAAACTAAAATTTTGCTAAAGCCTAGATTTGAACCCAGGACTTCTCAGACATCCCCAAACACACCCAATTCACTTAACCAACACACCAAACATGCAATTTGTGCCACTTTCTTGCTCAACTAAAATATTTATAAGCCGCCTACTAACAGATCCCACGCTCAAGGCCTAATACTTCTAGGCCCAAAATTCAGGGCGTTACAAATCCTATGTCATGACATATGTATCCTAACTATTCCTAAAGTTCGTACGGGGCTTTTCAGACGTCGAAACTTTCTCGGATAGCACATATTTAGCTCGGACATTCATTCATCATAATTCAATATCAAATGATTAATAATAATTCAATTCAAACAAGCTTATTTGTATATCAACTTACTTTTCAGGGATTCAGATGGATGGAATTGGTTACTCGATGACTTTTGACTTTCCCCGATCTAATTCTGTATTCTTTAATTCTTGATCTATAAAAATTCAAATTTAACTTATTCAATCATAAATTCATTCAAAAAATCCATAGACACATATTTAGGGCAATTTGCAAATTAGCCCTCACAGTTTCACACTTTGACACTGTAACACCCCTAACTTGTAACCGTTGCCGGAACAGGTTAAGAGGCATTACCTAACCCGTAACATAGTTTAGAAAAATCGAATATCAAATATCAACTCATTGTAGTAAATGTCATTCATTCATATTCATTAAGAAGATAAAATTGAGATACGATATTAAAACATGCATTCGGGACCAAAATGATAACTTATAAAAGTTTCAGAACTTGTAAAAAATTTCAACTTTTCAAAGGTCACACGCCCGTGTCTCGTGTGCCTCATACGGCCTTAGACATGCTCGTGTGTCTAAGCCATGGCAAAACAGGGCATACATACTGACTTGTCCACACAGCCACAAGACACGCCCGTGTTCCAGGCCGTGTGAAAATTAGGGAGGCTACTGACTTGGCCATACGGCCGACTATACACCCGTGTGTCAACCTGTGTGCTACACATGACCAATAGACACGTCAGTGTGTCTAAGCTGTGTCAAAACTGGAGGGTATACTGCCTTTAATTCGTAGGGTACCCCAGGGGACACACGGTCGTGTAATGTGACTGTGTGTCGCACACGGCTGAGACACACGCTCGTGTCTCTGTCTATCTGGACAAAAATAAGACATTTGAATAGAAAATTTGCCACCCCAAATTGGGTCAACCTACAAGCAAAGAAACAAACATATTTTCACAACCAATTCAGCCAAATTCCAAACCAAAACATAAGCCATTCATCTCATATAATAGTCACCCAAATCCATACTCATTAAACCTTACTAATCTATGTCAAAACATATATGTCAAAAGCATATCAAAGCATTTCTTTCCATACATCATTCAATCTCATGCTAAAACTTACCAAAACTTACCAACATTTACCATTTCTTTTGTCCAACTAAAATATACCACAATTGCACATTAACATCGTATACCATAAGCCATTATCAACTATGAGTTCAAACACAAACTAGCCATATCACATGGCTAAAATTTTATACATCACAAAACATAATCTCACAACTACTAGCCTATACATGTCATACTTCAAAATGTACATTTTCAAAAGTACCAAAATGAGGTTCGATAGTGTGGTGTCGATCCTTGACGATCCCCAAGCTCACAGTAACTTCGATATCTAAAGAAAAACAATGCAAATACACACAAAGTAAGCTTTCAAAAGCTTAGTAAGCTCGTACTAAAATTTTCAAATCATATAAGTATTTATATACAATGCAAATACACACAAAGTAAACATCAACACATAAGTATTTATAAATTCTCAAATCATCTATCCAATTATACCAACACCATCCACATGTTTATACCATTTCAATAAACTTTATATACATAATACCATCTACCACATAGGTATTATACGTACCTGAACCTTCCTGTATTCATTCATTTTCGTTCTCACCTCTCATTAGGATATTTTAAATCTTCGGAAGATTATTCATGCTATAACTAGCGGTACACTTAGTGCCTTAAGGGTTAGCTGCAGCTATAATAATTTCGCACACTTAGTGCCATCTCAATTAACCGAAGCTATCTTGGTACCGCACACTTAGTGCCTCATATAGCCGAAGCTAATTTAAATCGCACACTTAGTGCCAAATACCATTGATTTATCATCATATTCATCCAAGCGAAATAAATATACAATCTATGTATAATCAAAGCATCAAAACATACTTGTAACATCATATTTTACGTACGAACTTACCTCGTACTTGAACTTGTCGACTCATTTTGACTACTCTATAATCTCCGACTTCCCTCAGTCTAAATCTGAATTCCTCTTTTCTTGATCTATATGTATTCAAAATTAACCCTTTTATTCACCAAATCATTCAAAACAATCCATATACACACAATTAGGGCATTTTGCAAACTAGCCCTCACATTTTCACATTTCAACTATTTAGTCCTTAATTCACAAAACCATAAAATACACAAAATTTATTTGCACACATGCCTAGCCGAATATTCATAGTGTTCATATAAGCCACCACATTTCATTTATTTTACATTTTAGTGCCTCAATTTCTCATTTTCACAATTTAATCCCTAATATGCATTTTTACTCAAAATCACTTTATAAAACATGTATATCAAGCACTAAGCTTTCATAATTCATCATTTAACATCACAAAACTCATGAATTCATCAATGGAATCTCATCAAATCATCAACAATTTCATGAACTTAAGCATGGGCTAGCTAGAACACTTAACAACGATCACAAAAGCGTAGAAATTATCAAAAACCGAACAAAACTCATACCTTAATCAAGCTTCAACCATAGACGAATGAAAACCTAGCCTTTTCCTTTCTTCTTTTCTAATTTTTGGTCAAAAATGATGATAATAAGGATGATTTTATGGTTTGTTTTATTTAACATAACTTAATTACTAAATACCAATTTTAACGTTAGCTATTTCATTAAAATTCCACTAACTATTGTCCATATTTGTCCATTCATTAAACTAGCGGTCTATTTGCATCATAAGGACATCTCATTTATAAAGCCAAATCAAATAGGCAATTTTAACAAACAGCATGCAACTTTTACATTTTACGCGATTAGGTCCTTTTATCAAATTAAGCACACAAACGATTAAATTTTTATACGAGACTTTCACACATGCTCATTCACGTATCATAAACACGGAAAATAATATTTAAAATATTTTTTTGACTCGGATATGTGGTCCTTAAATGACTATTTCGACTAGGGTTTAAACCAGATTGTTACAATATTCCCCTCGTAGGGATTTTTGTCCTCGAAAGTCTTACTATAGAACAGATTCAGATATTGCTACCTCATAACACCTTCAGGCTCCCACATGGCCTCTTTAGTACTGTGTCGATGCCACGTCACTTTAACTAATAGAATTTTCTTATTTCGTAGCTTTTTAACCTCTCGAGTTAAGATACGAATTGGCTTTTCTTCGTAAGTCATATCAGACTGAATTTCAATCTCGGACGGAGAAATTACATGAGACGGATCAGATCTGTATCGTCGAAGCATCGATACATGAAACACATTATGAATCTTTTCTAGCTCTGGTGGAAACAATAATCTATACGCTACCGGCCCAATACGCTCAGTAATCTCATACAGCCCAATAAACCTCAGACTCAATTTGCTTTTTCTACCGAACCGAAGCACTTTCTTCCACAGAGATACCTTTAAAAACACTTTGTCACTGATCTCAAACTCAATGTCTTTTCTTTTCAAATCTGCATATGATTTCTAACGATTGGAAGCTGCTTTCAAACTATCTCAAATTACTTTTACCTTCTGTTCTGTTTCTTTTATCAAATCAACCCCGTGAATCTTATTTTCGCTGAGCTCATCCAATACAAAGGTGTACGACATTTACGACCATATAAAGCTTCGTATGGTGCCATTTTAATGCTCGACTGAAAACTGTTATTATAAACAAATTCAATCAAAGGTAAATATTGTTCCCACGTACCTTCAAACTCAAGAATGCAACATCTCAGCATATCCTCGAGTATCTGAATAATTTACTCAGATTGATCATCCGTTTGTGGGTGAAAAGTAGTACTAAAGTGCAATTTAGTACCCAGAGCATCTTGCAATTTCTTCCAGAATCGTGATGTGAATCTCGAATCTCTGTCCGATACAATAGATGATGGCACACCATGCAATCTCACAATATCAGAAATGTATAACTCAACTAACTTATCAAGTGAGTAATTAGGTCGAACCGGAATAAAATGAGCTGATTTCATCAATGGATCAACTACAACCCAAATTGTATCTTTCTTTCTCAGAGACAAGGGTAAATCTAAAACTGTAACCCCCTAAATTTGGGCCTAGAAGTATTGGGCCTTGAGTATGGGTCCATAAGGAGGTTGTATGTAAGTATTTAATTGTGCAAGGAAATGACACAATTAAATGTCTACCTTGGTGGTTAATGGCCCTGAGAAGTGTTGGAGAAATCTTAGGTTCAAACCTGGGCTTTAGCAAAAATTTTGATATTAAGTGAATAAAACCCTAGATGCTTGGATGATGGCCTTTTAAATTATTGTGTTAAATAAATGAAATAAGGAAGCAAGTGGTCTAGTGGTTGTGGCGTCCTTAAGGTTGCAAGGGAGACTGGGTTCAAGTCTTGGCTCTTACAATCCATTTTGGTTTTTCTCTTAAGTAAATTTGGACGCTGGCACATATGTCTTAAAGTTAATTATGGATGTTTTTATCACACAAAAAGCCTTGTGGTGGAGTGGCAAGGTGGCATGTTGTGTAGCTGTGAGGTTTAAGGTTCAAGTCTTGGGACGCGCAGTGGAGTATTTATTTTGCCATTTAAGCTACAAATGAGGTGGATTTGGACTGAAACTTTGCGGTTGAAGTGGTCATAAGAATGAGGAATTTTCCCAATGGTTGAAAGTAATCCCACATCGGGAAGCTAACATGAAAATTGGTGAGAACCTGGCTTTAAATAGAGCGAGCCAGATGAGTTGGGAGGAAGACTGAATGCAGGATGTGCCAAGGTTGGTGATCGTGGACTTCGACGTGTTCTCATAAATAGGAGTGTATTTTGCACTACTCTAGTTGTAGAACGACAAATGTCGGAATGCCGAAATACTGGTCACACGGCAATGGCAGCCACACGAGCGTGCGAGCGCATGTGTGGGAGCTTTGACGTGATGGTTGAGGCCATCATGAGTGCTCTTGTGGACTTAGGTTAGTATTGGATTGGACTATGTGAATCTCGTATCTATAGGTTAGTATTACGGAAATACCCTATAGGGTAGAATTACGAAATACCCCTGTAGGGTAGAATTATAGAAATACCCTCGACTTGTAAAATTACCGAAATACCTTTATTTGTAAAATTACCAAAATACCCCTAATTTGTGAAATTACTAAAATATCCTTGACTTGTAAAATTACCAAAATATCCTCAATTTGTAAAATTACCAAAATACCCTTGATTTAGAAAATTACCGAAATACCCTTGATTTAGAAAATTACCGAAATACCCCTTATTTACAAAATCACAGAAATACCTTTGATTTGCAAAATTACTAAAATATCCTTGGTTTGAGATTTACCAAAACACCCTTATAGGGTGAAATGACTAAAATACCCCTAATAGGTAAAAAGACCGTTCTGCCCCTCTAGGGTATATGACTCACTGATAATATAATTTGATTGATTTGACTATGTTCTGATTGAGAATGTATGATCGTGATTGAATTTGTGGATTTGTGATTGGTATGATTTTGTATGCCGTGTGTATATTTGCTGCATTCATATAATATTATGTTGCACATGGGTGGGAATTATGGAACGGAGGAAATATATGAGGATCGCATGATTGCTTGACGATCGTGGATCCACCGATTGAGGGTCACATGGTTGCTTGATGACCATGGATCCACCGATGGCTTTTAAGCCTAATATATGATTACTGACGACTCTGTGTCGGTCATATTTACCCTAGGCTGTGTGCCGACTATATTACCGTCGCTGATGGCTATGTGCCTAACATGATACAGTGACCGATGGCTTAAAGCCAATTATTCTGATTATGGCTTTGCGCCAACCTACATATGGCTCTGTGCCAACCTAATTATGGCTGTGTGTCAAACGTATTTGCCTAAGGCTATGTGCCAATATATGATTATTAACGACTCGGTGTCGATCACATTTACTTAGGGCTATGTGCCGGTTATGTTACTCTAGTTGATGGCTATGTGCCGAACTTATTACTGTTACCAATGGCTTTGTACCAATTATAACACCGCTACTGAAGGCTTAAAGCTGTATCTATGCTAGCAGCTTGCTGCAATGAAGGTAGTACCACAACTGGGCTACCATTGATGTGTATCGGATGGGTGGGTCGATAGTTATATCCCCACATGATGTGTACCGGGGGACGAAGTTGGTGTATAGCGGTTGGATGGGATGGGTTAGCATACATTTTTGCATTATGCATATGGTTTGATTCTGACAAGGGCTGAGACCCAAGTGATTTGTAATGGGCTGTGGCCCACGTATGCTTTGAACTGGACTGTACTGTTAGCGTTAAAGGGCTCTGACCCAGACTGTTTTTGTTTTTGTTTCTGTATACCGACTGTTACTCTAGTAGGGGATTACACACTGAGTTTTCATAAACTCACCCTGTTTATTAACTGTGCAGGTAATCCCCAGTGTTAGGTGGATCGGTGTCGCAGAGGAACTCAGAGATGATGATCGTGATTTTTCGTGATAAGTTTTACAAATTTATAATTAATCATTCTTGAAACTAACTATTATCACGATGTAATGTACCTATCAAATAGTAGTATAGCTTTAGCAAGACCAGATTGTTAGACCCAAAGGACTAAAAGTACTAGTAATGACCGTCTTTTTATTATCTAGCCTAAGAATAAAGGGGTTTGTTTTAACTAACTAATTAACTAAACTAAGAA
Organism: Gossypium anomalum; assembly: GCA_025698475.1. NCBI lineage: Eukaryota > Viridiplantae > Streptophyta > Magnoliopsida > Malvales > Malvaceae > Gossypium > Gossypium anomalum. The sequence goes on along the minus strand of CM046968.1, from coordinate 44,336,502 downwards.
GTTGCAGAAAATAGAATTGGGGAATTACTTTTGGGAAAAACGATTGATTTAGGACAATGCCTAAGGAAAAATCCACCAGACTTTACTTGTTATTTTGGCTCTGAACCAGATGATTTATTCATTTAACTTGTTCCGTAGAAATCCCTAAGTTATGTTATTATCCCTATTCAAGACTAATAATGTCTAATCCCTAGGTTGAATAATTGAGACTTTTCTCTAATTAACACCCAAGGGTTGCATTAACTCGATCTATGGATCCCTTTATTACGTTTCACCCTAATCTGGCAAAATCTTGTCACCCTATCTCTAGGCGCGCAATCAACTTCGCTTAATTATAACAAAGTCACTCTTAGCCAGGGACTATTCATCCTCTAACTAAGAGCATTAATGTAACACCCCAAACCTGGCCTGGACGTTATGGCCGAATCTGGCGCATCACATTGAAGTGTTTTAGCGAAAACCGTGCTTTTATTGAAAACCCTTCTTAGAATAAAAGAAGCCTTAACTATCCTTAAAAAACTCATGTCAATCACTTGTTTAAAATATATGATTTTATGAAAACATGTCATTTTAAAATGTAGTAGCGAAAACGTAGAAAAGTCATACTATAGTTTAAGAAACCGTATTCAACTTTTTATAATTACATCACATAAAAAAATAATAATCCAAATAATAATAAAGTGGAAGCACTATTACAATCTGATTTGAGAAGTACTTAATAACATAGAAATTGATAAGCTTTAAAAAGAAAAACAAGTCCAAATTATCTTGCTAGTTGGCCCCCCAGAGTCCCTCCAAACATCGCACCTTTTACTGAGCATCACCTGAAAATAAAATAAAAGAGGGGGTGAGTTTTCGCAAACTTAGTGTGTACAACCCTCGACGAAAAAAAGCATTCAAAAGTCATCATACATCAAACATGCAATGCAATGTAGTGCAACCCACCCCAAATAATCCAACCGGTACACTTCTGCTCCGTCCCCCTTTTCACAACCTATGGGGATATAAATATCAGCCCACCTAACCAATACACATCAATGGTAGCCCGGTTACGGAACTACCCAAGTTGCAGCAAGCTGCCAATCACATATTGGGCTTAAAATCCCTCGGTAGATCCACGGTTGTCAAGCAACCATGCGAACCTCATATACTCCCTCCGTTCCATAATTCCCAACCCATATGCAACCTAAACAGGATATCATATGAATACATATGAATGCATGTATCAATCATAAATCTTACACACAACACTTAGGGGTATTTTGGTCATTATCGCCCTTAGGGGCATTTCAATAATTTTCTTTTATTACGGGTTTTTACTTACCTTGGCCCGTTAACAAATCCCGTGAGCTAAGATGAACGAATGCTATGCACCAGGTAGGATTCCAGAGAAGAGGAGGTGAGTCATTAAGACCGCCTAAGTACCAAGCTCTCCCTAGATCCAATCCTAGACATGCATATACCCGTTGCCACACCTTAACCCTATGACTTGTCCACGGTCGCAATATATATTTATTAAGTTTTATGTGGTTATCATATACTAGGCCCAAAACCCCTACATACATGTAACGCCCCAGTTTTCGGGAATTCTGTGAATGTTGGCAAAATTTAAAATTTCTTTGTTCTGTCTGCTTGGCGTAGGTTTAATTATGTTAGTGGGCCTTTAGAAGGCCCAAGATTAAGTTAAAACCCGGTAATTTTAAATAATTTTAATTCTATAAAAAAAAGGGGGTTCTGGTCGACTAGGCTTTTAAGTATTAATTGGGTAAAATAAAACACAAGGAAACAGGTGGCAAAGTGGCATGTGACGCCACTGGGAAGGCTATAAAAGTGGTGTGTGGATGCAAGGGAGAACTGAGGTTCAAGTCACAATAACAGCATATTAAGGGAATTATTTTTATGAGTATGAAAGGTAAGTAATGGAACTCAAGTAAAAGTCTGTCAAGAGGAGTTTGAGTTGCTCAGGAGATTGAGCAAGGAGGGGATAAAGGAGAGAATTTAGGAGCTGATTAGGGAGAGCAGTGTTGGCCGAATGGTGGACTCTTGAGGAGCAAGAGTTGGCCAGCCAAGGGTTTCTTTAGGGGGCAAATTTCAGCTAGGTTAAGTGCTAAATATAAATTCGGCATTAGGGGTAAGTTGTGCCGTTTCCTGACCATTCTTCCATTTCTTTTCTTTTCTCCTCTCTTCATCAACTTCTTTTCTTCTTTTTGTCTATCGAATCTCCCCACCATTCTGCTCATCTTCATCTTTTACCAGTTGTTTTCAAGCCTATAGCCAATTGCTCAAAAAGCTGAAATCCCGAAAGCCTGATTTCTTTTGTGGCGATTTCTTATAGCCAAAACCCTCTTATTTTTCCTCATCTTCTTGACCGATTCTCTAGTCCTCTGAACCCTAAGTTTCTGTCGACAAAGCCATTACAAAATCCTGATCTTTTCTCCACTATTACAAAAAGCCAAAAATGCATAGCCATAGTGTAACGCCCCGTACCCGAGACCGTCGCTAGATTCGAACACGAGGTGTTAACAGACTTAATTCATTACTTAAACCGCTCAAACAAATTTTTTTTTTTAAGTTTCCAGTCAAGCTAGCAATGTGTATCACAGTCGCTTAAAAATTCATATATCGAGTTCCAAAACTCAAAATCCAATTCCGTAAATTTTACCTGAAACTAGACTCATATATCTATTTACTAATTTTTTTCTATAATTTTTGGTGAAGCCAATTAGTACAGTTTATTAGTTAAAGTCTCCCCTGTTTTAGGGTTCGACTGCTCTGACCTCTGTGTATTACGAATCAGATATCTCTCTGTACAGAATTTCAATGTCTATGATGTTTGTTTCTCTTAAAACTAGACTCAATAAGAAATCTTTACATATAAAGCATGACTTCTAATTATTTGTTTAAAATTTATTACGAATTTTTAAAATCAGAACAGGGGATCCAGAAATCATTCTGGCCCTGTTTCACAAAAATTCAAATATCTCATAAAATATAATTCATATACCTGTTTTGTTCAATCCATATGAAAATAGACTCATAAATATTAAATTTCATAACTTACTCATCATTTAATTCCATTTCTAATATTTTTAGTGATTTTTCAAATTTACATCACTGCTGCTTCTGCTGCATGATTACATTTTATGGCAAATTTCACTTTACTAAGGATTTTCATGGACTAAATATCATTTTAAACATTCATAACATCAAATATGACTTAGATTGGTCGTTCCAATGGCTAATCATTTACAAACCCTTTTCTTGCCAAACCATAGCCATATCATAAGATCATTTACACAAAGTGAGTATTTTGCCATACATGCCACATTCAAAACACACAAGCCATTTTACCAATTTAGGCCTTCGGATAGTGTGAACGAGTCTTCGACCTATCCCGATTCTCAAGCCGGCTTGTCAAAACTACAATGAAAGAAAAGGAGGGAGTAAGCACAAATGCTTAGTAAGTTCACATGCAAATAACAAGTAACATAATCACACAATCCCACAAAAACATTATTTGCATAAACAACACCAAGACATTCATATTTTATTTGTATTTAATATCTTTCTACGATTTCATCATACCAAGTTCTCAACCCGAGGGTTTAAGCACATACCTGTCAAATTTTCTTATTACCACACTTACCAACATGTCACCTTCATTTTAGGCCTTCTTCTTATTCACTTAAGATTCACCCGTTGAACACATCAGAATATAATTCGAATAAGCAGATCTCATGAACATAAGAGCCATACCATGACATGGACAAACTCAATAGCACTGGGAACTTATGTAGCCAAGCTACCATGTAACCCGCCCATAAGTGAACTCGGACTCAACTCAACGAGCTCAGGCGTTCGCATCCATAAGTGAACTCGGACTCAACTCAACGAGCTCGGATGCCTAGTTACATCTCACGAACTCGGACTCAACTCAACGAGTTCGGAACTCAACCATCCTAGTGACATGTCACTTGTATTCTAATCTATTCCCAAGGTTCAAACGGGCTTTTTCCTCGATCACATATCTTTGCTGTCTTCCATGGAATATCAAAACCGATACTCGGTAGCAATTCATATTTAACCAGTAATAAACATAATTTGCATATTACTCAACAATAACCACAAAGCATAATATTTCATAATAATAATAATCATCATATCATATAAATATCATTAAGTTAATTAAAATGGCAAATATGTTACTACATTTACACATGAACTTACCCCGGTACAAAATTATTAGCAATCGAGCCTATTCTTCGTAAACTTTATTTTTCCCTCAATCGCGACTTGAATCTCATTTCTCTTGACCTATAATGCCAAATTAATCTTATTTAATACATACATTCATCAAAACAGCATTTAATACAAACTTTGGCAAAATTACATTTTTGCCCCTAAACTTTTGCATAATTACACTTTTGCCCCTAGGCTCGAGAATTAAACTTCATCCCTTATTCTTATGTTTTATGACATGCTGATCATTTTTTCCTTCTATGGCAACATCAAATTTTCACTCTAACATGTACTTATGACTATTAGGTATTTTTTACCGATTAAGCCCTTTTTCTCGTTTTCACTTAAAACCGAGTATCACAAGTTGTCTAACATAATTTAAAACCTCATTTTCTATCATAAAACACCAAAATACACAAATTTCACCTGTGGGTATTTTTCCAAATATGAACCCTAGGTTGAATTATTGCTAGCATAAGCTTAATCGAGCTACCGGGATTCCAAAAACGTAAAGAACATTAAAAAAGGGGCTTGGAATCACTTACTATGGAGCTTGGAAGCTTGAAACAAACCCTAGCTATGGAGAACCCTTGAAATTTTGGCCTAATGAAGAAGATGGACAAAAATTGACTTTTAATTTTGTTTTTAATTCATTTTAATAACTAAATGACCAAAATGCCCTTACTACTAAACTTTCCAAAAATTCCATCCATGTCCAATTTTTGTCCATAGACTTAGAAATTGGTCAAATTGCTATTTAAGACCTCCTCATTAACATTTCAAAACAATTTCATACTAAAAACTCCTTAGAATGAAAGTTTTACAAATTATTTGATTTAGTCCCTAATTTCAATCTAAGCACTTTAGGCATAGGATTTCATCGCGAAATTTTCACACAATCATGCAATCATATCATAAACATCAAAATAATTATAAAATAATTATCTCTATCTCGGGTTTGTGGTCACGAAACCACTATTCTGATTAGGCCCTAATTCGGGATATTACAACTCTCCCCCCTTTAAGGATTTTCGTCCTCGAAAATCTTACCAGTAAACAGGTGTGGGTATTGGTTTCTCATAGTTTCTTCAGGTTCCCATGTATTTTCTTCTACTCCGTGCTTTTGCCACAATACTTTCACGAGAGCGACACTTTTATTTCTTAGTTGCTTGACCTCTCGAGCTAAAATCTTAATCGGTTCTTCTTCGTAAGTCATATCCGGTCGTAGCTCAATTTCTATCGGTGAAATTATATGTGAAGGATCCGAACGATACCGACGTAGCATAGATATGTGGAATACATGTAACACCCCTTACCCGTATCCAAGGCCGAAACAGAGTACGAGGCATTACCAGACTTAACAACACACATAGACAAAAACTGGGCCATAAAATTTCATTTAATTTAAAACTTTTCGAACACATGCATAACAAACAAAGCTAACTATATCATTACATCAAAACTTATGACGTAGCATGATTAATTAAACTTATAAACCATAATGGATAAGGACCACATCTCATAATCATATACAATAACTCAATGCAGACTGATACGTACGATCAAAATCATAATAAAAAATACATATTACAAACCAACTTCCTATACATGCCACTCACTTGATATTTCTAATATTTGAATTAATTCTCCCAAAAATGATAGTTTGATAGTGTGATTTCGCCTCCGATGATCTCCAACCCTTGAGCCGACCTATCAATACTAAAGAAATGGAGAGGATGGGTAAGCTTTACACTTAGTAAGTTCATATGAAAATAATAAGCAATTACTACCATGCTTTTCAAGATAAAACACTATAATTGTACAATTACATATATTCAGGTTAAGCTGTGTTATTGAGTTACAGTTACTAAATCATTCATATCTGAAGCTACAAAACTCCAACTTTAGTTTCGTTAATTTTATTTGAAACTAGATTCATATATCTTTCTCCCATAAAATTTACAAAATTTTTGGTTTGGCCAATTAGTACAGTTTATTAGTTAAATTCTCCCCTGTTTCAGAGTATGACTACTCTGACCTCTGTGTACTACGAACCAAATTTCTCTCTGTACAGAATTCCAACGACCATGCCGTTTGTTTCCCTTAAAAATAGACTCAATAGGGAATCCATGCATGTAAGGTATGACTCTTAATAAGTTTTTTACAATTTATGATGAATTTCTAAAGTCAGAACAGGGGATCTCGAATTCATTCAGACCCTATTTCACAATAATTCAAATATCACACAATATAGAATTCTTTTGCTTCCCCTGTTTCTTTCATGTGAAAATAGACTCATTGAGCTTTATTTTCATATATCATTTGCATTTTTATTCAACTTCCACAATTTTTAGTGAATTTTCAAAGTCACGCAACTGCTGCTGTCCAAGACAATTTTATTGCTAATTCACTCTTTCACACTTTCTTTGTATTAACCTCATTTTAACATACATATCACAAATCATTTTCACCACATTTCATACATCACAAGTATAGGCCCATGATTACAAGGTCACCATAAAATCATCCTCATGTATAACTTAATTGTTTATAACCTTACCACAACCCGATCACTTAATGAACACATTATTCACATAACCAAATTCCTGCACTTATTCATCACAAAACTCACAAAGCAAGACATAATAAGTCTCCCGTTGAACACTTGGATCAATCCTCGATACTTGGTGGTTTCCGCAAATAGCTCCACCCATCATAAAGTTCGGCTCTCTTGTACACATGGTGAACACTTAGTATCACCCATGTGACCTAGCCGATTTATCTCGTAGCTCTCTTGTCTACATGGTGTCCTTCACTGGAACCATGCATGCGACCTAGCTACATATATCCCGTAGCTCTCTTGTCTACATGGTGTACACATAGTATCACCCATGTGACCTAGCTACATCATAATATCTCGTAGCTCTCTTTATGCGGATGATGTGCACTCAAAGCACCATACATGTGACCTAGCTACATACCATCTCAGTATCATCCAATCTTTCAGAAGGTTCAGCAGGATTTCTCTCTCTTTTCTAACAATTTCACCAATCAAGTAATTACCAACAAACATATTTCCAATATGTTACAAATTTATTCATAGTCCTTTTTCAATTTTCAATTTACTGACAAATAGTCAATCTATAGGTAGCCACATTTCATATGATAACAAAATATAATAAAATAAAATAAAATAAATTGATAAATTATTTACGTACAAACTTATCAAAATCTCATCAGGTACAACTGTGCAACAATTCATACAACTTGATTAATAGTAATTTAACACTCAATTCTTGTAACAATAATTCCATTCAATTTCACATGACACAACTAGCATTACATTTTTTTATATCATACATACCATCCATCAACTTCTCTTAAACATATTAAATCATACAATTTATGCCATATCAATAGAGAATTACAATTCATGCATGGTATTGCATTATTATTAACACACACGAACTTACCTCGATCGATTCGTAAAGCGGCAATTTACTATTTTAATCCATAACCTTGTATTTTCCCGATTTAAGCCCGAATCTCAATTTCCTTCATCTATAATATCACATTTAGCCTAATAATTAGTCACATTATTCATACGGGTCCAAAAATCATATTTTTACAAATTTGCATTTTGACCCCTAAACTTTGCATATTTGCACTTTTGCCCCAAGACTCGAAAATTTAATTTCAGCCCTTATTCCTATGTTTTATGACATGCTGAACATTTTTCTCTTCTAGAACAACATCAAATTCTCACTCTAACATATAGTTATGAACAATAAGTATTTTTACCAGATTATCTTAGTTTTACTCGTTTTCACTTAAAATCGAGTAGCACAATTTGTTTAACATAATTTAAAACCTCATATTCTATCATAAAACATCAAAATACACAAATTTCACCTATGGGTATTTTTCCAAATATGAACCCTAGCTTAAATTATTGCTAGAATAAGCTTAATCGAACTCAAGGGATTCCAAAAACGTAAAGAACATTAAAAACGGGGCTTGGAATCACTTACTATTGAGCTTGGAAAGCTTGAAAACCCTAGCCATGGCCTCCCCCATGCTAATTTCGGCCTCCATGAAGAAGATGAGCAAAATTGGCTTTTAATTTTGTATTTTAATTCATTTTACCCCTAAATGACCAAAATGCCCTTACTACTAAACTTTCAAAAATTCCTTCCATGTCCTAATTTTTTCCATGAACTTAAAATTGGTCAAATTGCTTTTTAAGACCTCCTAATTAATATTTCAATGCAATTTCATACTAAAAACTTCTAGAATGCAAGTTTTGCAACTTATTCAATTTAGTCCCTAACTTTAAATTAAGCACTTTATTCATTGAATTTCTTCACGAAATTTTCACACAATCATGCAATCATATCATAGACCTCAAAATAATCATAAAATAATTATTTCTATCTCGAATTTGTGGTCCCGACATCACTATTCGACTAGGCCCAAAATCGTGGTGTTACAACTCTCCCCCTTTAGGGATTTTCGTCCCAGAAAATCTTACCGAAAAAGTGGTCTTCACTTAGATTCCTCAATCTCATACTCAATAATAAAGTACCTTAACTCAGAGCAAGTGCTTCCAATACATCTCTTTAATTTCTCATTTCCATCCTAATATCAATCACGGCAAAGATAATTTCGTAGATTTTGATGCTCGGCTTTAACCCCATTAACAATTTAGATTCTCTGTGGCATCGAATGCTCTATACTATCACATTACCTTATTGTCTTGAAACACATCACAATTCATACAACAGTACATTACTAAAAAAAATAGGAAGTCTTTACTCAATACAGACTAGTCCAGCTCAGATATTCCAGTTAACAATATTCTCATCTGTTCAAACTTTACCAACATGTAATAAACTTTTCAGCTTTCACAAAATGAAAACCTCATCATTCGTAGTGGTTTTTACTCATATAATTTTTTTTTTTTTAAGAGATATACACTTCTCGTTCAGAATATTTGCCTTTTATCCGTACAGAAATGAAATTCTATTATCAGACTTGAGAAAAATAATCCTGACATAATTGTCACATGAAATATTTCAAATAAATAATTCACACTGATTGAACACTCGAGTCGATCTTAATCATCAGTGAATGACATTTCCAGTAATCTTTTACTGTTCATTCATTACGCTAACTAAAACCATCTCAATTGCATTAGTTCAAGTAACCAAAATATCTCAATTGAAGTCATTAATTATAATTGACTTATTTGAGAGAAGTAATCCACCATATCGATTGAGACTCGATCTTTTATGACTTATGTCTTTACTTATCAATTCATTCTTAATCTCTAATTATACTTATAATTATTCTATCACTGAACTCTCTTTAAATTTTCAAGCGGAAACTTATTCAGTATAGATCTCATGAAATTCAATCATAAGCACCACTTCTATAAGAGGGAGGGGTTATAGGGCCTCTAACTCGTCTTTCTTATACATACACATATGACACAATTTCCATCATCATAGCAACATCATCAAAATCATGTCATTCATTCAGGCAATGCAACATTCATGTTGGCTTACACAAATTTTTCCTATTGTCCCATTTAGACAATATACTTATGCATACATTCTATGTTTTCTAGATAGCTTTACTTATCGATTCATTTAATTAAATTAAGTCATGCTCATGACATCATATAAGGCCAAACAACCATAGATACTTGTACCACAATTACAACTTTCATTTCATGCATCATCATGTACATATCATTACAATCATATAATTCAGTCCAAACAATTTAACATAGATAAGTTCATTTCATTATAATCCTTTATCTCATAAAAAAAAAATATCATTGTCATTCATCAACATTCAACGTCCAACTAGGACAATGACATTTTTATTCGTATTAAAATATTAAAACCTTTATTCATACCTTTCTCGAATCTAAACTTATTATAATCGTAATTTACTCAATTACCTTTGCATCACGTTAAACATGGTCGGTGCAGCTCGGTTGAGAGTACCTCTGTCTAAACAAGACGGTCCTCATACGCGTCGGAAGACATCACACTATCATAGATCCGTGGCATATATATAGCTAGACTTTTTCACATGCTAGGTTAGTCCGAGAACCGACTAAACCATAGCTCACGATACTACTAAATGTAACACCCTTACCCGTATCCAAGGCGGAACAGAGAGTACGAGGCATTACGGACTTAACAACACACATAGACAAAAAGCTGGGCCATAAAATTTCATTTAATTTATAACTTTTCGAACACATGCATAACAAACAAAGCTAACTATATCATTACATCAAAACATATGACGTAGCATGATTAATTAAACTTATAAACCATAATGGATAAGGACCACATCTCATAATCATATACAATAACTCAATGCGATCGATACGCATTTGCGATCAAAATCATAATAAAAATACATATTACAAACCAACTTCCTATACATGCCACTCACTTGATATTTCTAATATTTGAATTAATTCTCCCAAAAATGATAGTTTGATAGTGTGATTACGCCTCCGATGATCTCCAACCCGAGAGCGACCTATCAATACTAAAGAAATGGAGAGGATGGGTAAGCTATACGCTTAGTAAGTTCATATGAAAATAATAAGCAATTACTACCATGCTTTTCAAGATAAAACACTATAATTGTACAATTACATATATTCAAAGTTAAGCTGTGTTATTGAGTTACAGTTACTAAATCATTCATATCTGAAGCTACAAAACTCCAACTTTAGTTTCGTTAATTTTATTTGAAATTAGATTCATATATCTTTCTCCCATAAAATTTCCAAAATTTTTGGTTTGGCCAATTAGTACAGTTTATTAGTTAAATTCTCCCCTGTTTCAGAGTATGACTACTCTGACCTCTGTGTACTACGAACCAAATTTCTCTCTGTACAGAATTCCAACGACCATGCAGTTTGTTTCCCTTAAAAATAGACTCAATAGGGAATCCATGCATGTAAGGTATGACTCTTAATAAGTTTTGTACAATTTATGATGAATTTCTAAAGTTAGAACAGGGGATCTCGAATTCATTCAGACCCTATTTCACAATAATTCAAATATCACACAATATAGAATTCTTTTGCTTCCCCTGTTTCTTTCATGTGAAAATAGACTCATTAAGCTTTATTTTCATATATCATTTGCATTTTATTCAACTTCCACAATTTTTAGTGAATTTTCAAAGTCACGCAACTGCTGCTGTCCAAGACAATTTTATTGCTAATTCACTCTTTCACACTTTCTTTGTATTAACCTCATTTTAACATACATATCACAAATCATTTTCACCACATTTCATACATCACAAGTATAGGCCCATGATTACAAGGTCACCATAAAATCATCCTCATGTATAACTTAATTGTTTATAACCTTACCACAACCCAATCACTTAATGAACACATTATTCACATAACCAAATTCCTGCACTTATTCATCACAAAACTCACAAAGCAAATTACATAATAAGTCTCCGTTGAACACTTCGGATCAATCCTCGATACTTGGTGGTTTCGCAAATAGCTCCACCCATCATAAAGTTCGGCTCTCTTGTACACATGGTGAACACTTAGTATCACCCATGTGACCTAGCCGATTTATCTCGTAGCTCTCTTGTCTACATGGTGTCCTTCACTGGAACCACGCATGCGACCTAGCTACATATATCCCGTAGCTCTCTTGTCTACATGGTGTACACATAGTATCACCCATGTGACCTAGCTACATCATAATATCTCGTAGCTCTCTTGTACACATGATGTGCACTCAAGCACCATACATGTGACCTAGCTACATACCATCTGTATCATCCAATCTTTCCGAAGGTTCAATGGGATTTCTCTCTCTTTTCTAACAATTTCACCAATCAAGTAATTACCAACAAACATATTTCCAATATGTTACAAATTTATTCATAGTCCTTTTTCAATTTTCAATTTACAACAAATAGTCAATCTATAGGTAGCCACATTTCATATGATAACAAAATATAATAAAATAAAATAAAATAAATCGATAAATTATTTACAAACTTATCAAAATCTCATCAGAGGTGTACAAACTGCAACAATTCATACAACTTGATTAATAGTAATTTAACACTCAATTCTTGTAACAATAATTCCATTCAATTTCACATGACACAACTAGCATTACATTTTTTTATATCATACATACCATCCATCAACTTCTCTTAAACATATTAAATCATACAATTTATGCCATATCAATAGAGAATTACAATTCATGCATGGTATTGCATTATTATTAACACACGAACTTACCTCGATTGAAACGGCAATTTACTATTTTAATCCATAACCTTGTATTTTCCGATTTAAGCCCGAATCTCAATTTCCTTCATCTATAATATCACATTTAGCCTAATAATTAGTCACATTATTCATACGGGTCCAAAAATCATATTTTTATAAATTTGCATTTTGACCCCTAAACTTTTGCATATTTGCACTTTTGCCCCAAGACTAAAAAAATTTAATTTCAGCCCTTATTCCTATGTTTTATGACATGCTGAACATTTTCTCTTCTACAACAACATCAAATTCTCACTCTAACATATAGTTATGAACAATAAGTATTTTTACTGGATTCGCTGTAGTTTTACTCGTTTTCACTTAAAATCGAGTAGCACAAGTTGTTTAACATAATTTAAAACCTCATATTATATCATAAAACATCAAAATACACAAATTTCACCTATGGGTATTTTTCCAAATATGAACCCTAGCTTAAATTATTGCTAGAATAAGCTTAATCGAGCTCTGGGATTCCAAAAACGTAAAGAACATTAAAAAGCGGGCTTGGAATCACTTACTATTGAGCTTGGAAAGCTTGAAAACCCTAGCCATGGCCTCCCCATGCTAATTTCGGCCTCCATGAAGAAGATGAGCAAAATTGGCTTTTAATTTTGTATTTTAATTCATTTTACCCCTAAATGACCAAAATGCCCTTACTACTAAACTTTCAAAAATTCCTTCCATGTCCTAATTTTGTCCATGAACTTAAAATTGGTCAAATTGCTATTTAAGACCTCCTAATTAATATTTCAATGCAATTTCAATCTAAAAACTTCTAGAATGCAAGTTTTGTAACTTATTCAATTTAGTCCCTAACTTTAAATTAAGCACTTTATGCATTGAATTTCTTCACGAAATTTTCACACAATCATGCAATCATATCATAGACCTCAAAATAATCATAAAATAATTATTTATATCTCGAATTTGTGGTCCCGACATCACTATTCCGACTAGGCCCAAAATCAGGGTGTTACAATACATCATGCATCTTCTGTAATTCAGATGGTAATGATAACTGATAAGCTACTGGTCCAACTCTCTCAATCACTTCAAACGGTCCAATAAAACGTGGAATTAATTTGCCTTTCTTACCAAATCTGAGAACTTTCTTCCACGGGGATACTTTCAAAAACACTTTGTCACCAACTTGATATTCAATCTCTTTTCTCTTCAAATCTACATACGATTTTTGTCTGTCTGAAGCTGCTTTCAAGCAATCTCTGATGACTTTTACTTTCTCTTCTGTTTCCTTAACTAGATCAACCTCGTAAATCTGATTTTCCTTAAGCTCTGTCCAATACAAAGGTGTGCGACATTTACGTCCGTATAAAGCTTCATAAGGTGCCATCTTCAGACTCATCTGATAACTATTATTATAAGTAAATTCTACCAACGGTAAATACCTTTCCCAACTACCTCGAAATTCCAATACGCAACATCTGAGCATGTCTTCAAGAATCTAAATTACTCTCTCTGATTGTCCATCAGTTTGTGGATGAAAGGCAGTGCTGAAATTCAACTTTATACCTAATGCCTCTTGTAACTTTTTCCAAAACCGTGAAGTAAATCTCGGATCTCTATCTGAAATAATTGACAAAGGTGTTCCATGAAGTCTAACAATCTCACTGATATACAATTCAGCCAACTTATTAAAAGAATAATCTGTATGTAGCGGAATAAAATGAGCCGATTTAGTTAGTCTGTCAACTATTACTCATATGGCATTTTTCTTCCCTGGAGTTAATGGCAACCTTGATACAAAATCCATAGTAATCCGATCCCATTTCCATTCAGGAACCATGATAGGCTGAAGTAGTCCCGAAGGTGTTCAGCTTTCACTTGTTGACAAATTAAGCACTTTGATACAAACTCGGAGATATCTCTTTTCATTCCATTCCACCAATACATTTTTTTCAAGTCATTATACATTTTTGTACTGCCCGGGTGAACCGCCAAACAAACATTATGTGCTTCATGCAAAATATTTTGAATCAACTCATCATTTTTCAGTACACAAATCTGGTTTTTAAACATCAAGCAACCATCAAAACCGATTCTGAAATCTGATCTCGTATCAACTTCACACTGCTTTCTCTTGGTTTGCAAATCTTGGTCATTTTTTTGAGCTTCACAAATCTCTTGTAAAAACATCGGTCTTGCTCTTAACTCTGCTAGAATCGAACCATCATCTGATACCTTTAACCAAGTGTTCATAGCTCTCAAAGCAAACAGTAACTTTCTGCTCAAAGCATCAGCAACCATATTCACTTTTCCCGGATGGTAGTCAATAACAAGCTCGTAATCTTTCAATAACTCCAACCATCTTCGCTGTTCCAAATTCAAATCTTTTTGTGACATTAAGTATTTAAGACTTTTGTGGTCGGTATATACTCAGCACTTTTCACCATACAAATAATTTCTCCAAATCTTCAAAGCAAACACTATAGCAGCCAATTCCAAATCATGAGTCGGATAATTTCTTTTGTGAGATTTTAACTGCCTCGAAGCATACGCCACCACTTTTCCTTCTTGCATAAGTACACATCCTAAGCCATTTCGAGAAGCATCACTATACACCACAAATTCTTTACCTGATTCGGATTGTACCAACACTGGTGCTTCAGTTAATAACTTTTTCAATTCTTTAAAACTTTCTTGACATTCTTCCGTCCATTCAAATTTAACATTCTTTCAGAGTAGTCTAGTCATAGGAGCAGCAATTATAGAAAATCCATTTACAAACCGCCGATAATACCCAGTTAGCCCTAAGAAACTTCTAACCTCGGTTACATTTTTCTGTGGTTTCCAATCAATAATGGCTGAAATCTTACTAGGATCAACCTGTATACCATCACCTGAAACAATATGACCCAAAAATCCAACTTCCCGGAGCCAAAATTCACTTTTACTAAACTTAGCATACAGCTGCTTATCTCTCAAAGTTTGCAAAACTATCCTCAAATGCTCAGCATGCTCTGTCTCATCTTTTGAATAAATTAAAATATCATCTATAAACACCACAACAAATTTGTCCAAGTATGGCCATTAAATCCATAAACACAGCAGGAGCATTTGTCAACCCGAATGGCATAATTAAAAATTCATAATGACCGTACCTTGTTCTAAAAGCAGTTTTAGGCACATCCGACTCTTTTACTCGCAGCTGGTAGTACCCAGATCTCAAGTCAATCTTTGAAAACCATGTCGCTCCTTTTAGCTGATCAAATAAATCATCAATTCTTGGCAACGGATACTTGTTTTTGATTGTCACCTTGTTTAACTGTCGATAGTCAACACACAACCTCATAGAATCATCCTTCTTTTTCACAAATAACACAGGAGGACCCCAAGGTGAAAAACTCGGTCTCACAAAGCCTTTATCAGTCAACTCTTACAACTGCGACTTTAATTCTTTCAACTCTGCTGGTGCCATTTTATATGGAGCAACTGAGATCGGAGCTGTTCCCGGTATCAAATCAATACCAAATTCTTCCCCTCGAGTCTGCACCGCTGGCTTTTACACTCTGAAATTTTTCTTTCTCAACTCTCTCTAGGCAATCTCTAATAAAATGATCCGGAGAACCACACCGAAAACATTCATTCGCTCTACATGGGCCAAAATGATTTCTGCCACACCGCTGGCACTCGGGCTTAACAAATCTCGTATTTCCCACACTAGCTGCAGAAGTAGTCTGAGATTTAGGACCCACATTTTGCTTCTTAAAATTTCCATATGATTGTCCAGTGAGAAACACGTGAACGAGGATTCATATTTTTAGATTTTCTAGATTCTTTGTGAGAATGAAGCGCTCGTCGATCTTTTCTTCCAATTTCTAGTCTCCGCTCTACTACTTTTTCTTCTCTTTAAGTAGTTCTTCACCTTGCAAGCTCGATCAACCAGTACTACCATTTCTTTTAATTCAAGAATCCCAACAAATACTTTGATGTCTTCATTGAGTCCGTCTTCAAATCGCTCGCACATTTTAGCTTCAGAGGAATATATTCTCTAGCATACTTACTCAACCCGACAAACTCCCTTTCGTATTCGAAGAATCGTATGTTCCCCGCTTTAATTCAAGAAACTCTTTACGCTTCGATCAATAAATCTTTCATCGATATATTTCTTCCGAAATTCTTCTTGAAAGAACTCCCAAGTTACTTTCTCTTTCGATACTACTGAAGTCAATGTCTTCCACCAATGGTAAGCTGAATCCCTCAACAATGATATAGCACATTTCAAGCATTCTTTAGGTGTACAAGACAATTCATCAAATACTCGAATAGAATTCTCAAGCCAAAACTCTGCTTTCTCGGTATCATCATCAATATTTGCCCTAAATTCTTCGGCCCCTTGTTTACGGATTTTGTCAACTGGAGTTCTGTGAAATTTCATCAGATCTACACCTTGAGGCATTAGGGGTACAGGTTGAGGAATCAGGGGAGGTGGGGGAGATTGTGCATTCTGGTTCGTAAGAACGAACTCAGTATACCAGGCACTCATCATCTAGAGAAAGGCTTCTCGAGCCCCTTCTCCTCCTCCTTGACCGACAGTAGGAGGTGGATTTTCAGTTGGCACCGCCCCTTCAGCCAGAGCTGGTGCATTACTCTCTACATCATCAGCCGCAACTGGATCAGGATCCATTTACTATAAAAAAAAAATCATTTAAAAGGTCAGAAGCCGTCACACTATCATAATTTATATATATGGCATGTATAGCAAAACCTGTACATACAACACATTAGTCCGAGAACCGACTAAACCTACTCTGATACCACCAAATGTAATGCCCCATACCCGAGACCGTCAGTGGATTCGAACACGAGGTGTTAACAGACTTAATTCATTACTTAAACCGCTCAAACAATTTTTTTTAAAGTTTCTAGTCAAGCTAGCAATCTGCATCACAGTCGCTTAAAAATTCATATCTCGAGTTTTGAAACTTGAAATCCAATTCTGTAAATTTTACCTAAAACTAGACTCAAATATCTATTTACAAATTTTTTTTTATAATTGTTGGTGAAGCCAATTAGTACAGTTTATTAGTTAAAGTCTCCCCTGTTTTAGGGTTCGACTGCTCTAACCTCTGTGAATTACGAATCAGATATCTCTTTGTACAGAATTTCAATGTCTATGATGTTTGTTTCTCTTAAAACTAGACTCAATAATAAATCTTTACATATAAAGCATGACTTCTAATTATTTGTTTACAATTCATTATGAATTTTTAAAGTCAGAACAGGGGATCCAGAAATCACTCTGGCCCTATTTCACAAAAATTCAAATATCTCATAAAATATAATTCATATACCTGTTTTGTTCAATCCATATGAAAATAGACTCATAAATATTCAATTTCATAACTTACTCATCATTTAATTCCATTTCTACTATTTTTAGTGATTTTTCAAATTTACATCATCTTCTTTCTTTGCTAGATTCTCGATTTATGGCAAATTTCACTTTACTAAGGATTTTCATGGACTAAATATCATTTTAAACATACATAACATCAAATATGACTTAGATTGGTCATTCCAATGGCTAATCATTTACAAACCCTTTTCTTGCCAAACCATAGCCATATCATAAGATCATTTACACAAAGTGAGTATTTTGCCATACATGCCACATTCAAAACACACAAGCCATTTTACCAATTTAGGCCTTCTGGATAGTGTGAACAGTCTTCGACCTATCCCGATTCTCAAGCCCGGCTTGTCAAAACTACAATGAAAGAAAAGGAGGGAGTAAGCACAAATGCTTAGTAAGTTCACATGCAAATAGCAAGTAACATAATCACACAATCCCACAAAAACATTATTTGCATAAACAACACCAAGACATTCATATTTTATTTGTATTTAATATCTTTCTACGATTTCATCATACCAAGTTCTTAACCCGAGGGTTTAAGCACATACCTGTCAAATTTTCTCATTACCACACTTACCGACATGTCACCTTCATTTTAAGCCTTCTTCTTATTCACTTAAGATTCACCCGTTGAACACATCGGAATATAATTCGAATACGCGGATCTCATGAACATAAGAGCCATACCCACAACTAGACAAACTCAATAGCCTGGGGAACTTATGTAGCCAAGCTACCATGTAACCTGCCCATAAGTGAACTCGGACTCAACTCAACGAGCTCGGGTGTTCGCGCATCCATAAGTGAACTCGGACTCAACTCAACGAGCTCGGATGCCTAGTTACATCTCACGAACTCGGACTCAACTCAACGAGTTCGGAACTCAACCATCCTAGTGACATGTCACTTGTATTCTAATCTATTCCCAAGGTTCAAATGGGCTTTTTCCTTGATCACATATCATTGCCGTCTTCCATGGAATATCAAAACCGATACTCGGTAGCAATTCATATTTAACCAGTAATAAACATAATTTGCATATTACTCAACAATAACCACAAAGCATAATATTTCATAATAATAATCATCATATCATATAAATATCATTAAGTTAATTAAAATGATAATTATGTTACTACATTTACACATGAACTTACCTCGGTACAAAATTATTAGCAATCGAGCCTATTCTTCGTAAACTTTGTTTTTCCCTCGATCGCGACTTGAATCTCGTTTCCCTTGATCTATAATGCCAAGTTAATCTTATTTAATACATACATTCATCAAAACAGTATTTAATACAAACTTTGGCAAAATTACATTTTTGCCCCTAAACTTTTGCATAATTACACTTTTGCCCCTAGGCTCGGGAATTGAACTTCATCCCTTATTCTTATGTTTTATGACATGCTGATCATTTTTTTTCTTCTATGGCAACATCAAATTCTCACTATAACATGTACTTATGACTACTAGGTATTTTTTACCGATTAAGCCTTTTTCTCGTTTTCACTTAAAACCGAGTAGCACAAGTTGTCTAACATAATTTAAAACCTCATTTTCTATCATAAAACACCAAAATACACAAATTTCACCTATGGGTATTTTTCCAAATATGAACCCTAGGTTGAATTATTGCTAGCATAAGCTTAATCGAGCTACCAGGATTCCAAAAACGTAAAGAACATTAAAAACGGGGCATCACTTACTATGGAGCTTGGAAGCTTGAAACAAACCCTAGATATGGAGAACCCTTGAAATTTCAGCCTAATGAAGAAGATGGACAAAAATTGGCTTTTAATTTTGTTTTTAATTCATTTTAATAACTAAATGACCAAAATGCCCTTACTACTAAACTTTCCAAAAATTCCATCCATGTCCAATTTTTGTCCATAGACTTAGAAATTGGTCAAATTGATATTTAAGACCTCCTCATTAATATTCCAAAACAATTTCATACTAAAAACTCCTAGAATGCAAGTTTTACAAATTATTCGATTTAGTCCCTAATTTCAATCTAAGCACTTTAGGCATAGGATTTCATCGCGAAATTTTCACACAATCATGCAATCATATCATAAACATCAAAATATTTATAAAATAATTATCTCTATCTCGGATTTGTGGTCACGAAACCACTATTCCGATTAGGCCCTAATTTGGGATATTACACATAGGGACATAGCTGAATTTTAAGGTCACTAAAGGCTCGACTTTTGTTATCATTTGAGGGGATAGATCTACATCAAAATTGAGTAGGAGTTAACTGGAATCATTGACCGAAGGAACCAGTGGTAAGTCTTTGAACCTATTCTTTATTTCAGGTTTTAGAAAATAAGTCGAAACCCCTAAAGGTTAGGGAGGCTATCGATTTGGGCCTGTAGCTCTAAGGGTTGTAATAACTATTTTATTTTGATAATAGTGTGATCTGGAGGCTGCTAATCGAAGGCTTGGACAAGTGGAACGACTGGATCTAGACATAATCGCTAATCTTGGCAAAGGTAGGATCGCTAGTGCCTGAAGTGTTAAAGGCCGAATATGGTAAGGGCTTAAATATGTAGTTGATTTCGATAGTTAGATTAACGTGTTAGTAGTCCAATTGTAGGCAGTTCGTGTATGGATCTTGCCAACGTACCACTATAAATCAGGTGTGTAACTGACACCCTCTCATAGACTAGATCTGCAAAAGCCGAAAAGCTAAAATGTCGAAAAGCTGGTATTTTGGGAACTTACGAGTGTGTGAATGCTCGTGAGATTGAAAGTTGATGTATATGGTAAAATAAATTAATAAGATTGCAGAGTGCACGATTCCGTGCATTTCGATATTTTGGGCTTAATGGGCCAAAGTCGGGATAATGGGCTAACGGGCCCAATTCGGTAAGTACACTCGGTAAGTGTTTCTGTTAGTACGTAAACAGTTATGATATGCATGAAAACCCTAAGAATAGTAAAATTACTAGAATACCCCTATGTATGCAAAATTACCATTATACCCCTAGGTGTAAAATGACCATTATACCCCTAGGGTTAATTTTGTCTGAAAAGCATGATGATCTGATTCTGTATGATGTATGCCATGATTGTATATCTGTTGCATGGGGACAAGGGTTATATTATGGAGGAAGTGTCCTGGTGGCTATGCCACATATTATCTGATCTGGTGGCTCTGCCACATATATCTATTCTGGTGGCTCTATCACGATTATCTGTTTTTGGTGACTCTGTCACATTATCTGTTCTGGTAGCCATGTTGCATATTTCTATGGCGTGTAGCGGTTGGGTGGGTCGAGTAGTCTCCCCACATGGCGTAAGGCTGGTATAGGGGTGCATAAGGTTGGATATGGGTTGGGTTTCTGCATATACATGTGATATCTGTTCTGTTCTGTCATGGGCCTATGGGCTTTATTCTAAATTCTGTTCTGGGCTAAGGCCAACTTATTCTATTTCTGTGGTTTAAGCCGATATAGGTTATGGTTGGGTTAATTTACACACTGAGTTTCCCCAAACTCACCCCTTTATTTTAATCCATGCAGGTAATCCCCAACCACAGTGGGCTTGGAGCTGTGAGGGATTTGGAGTGGCCACACATTCTGCAAATTCAATTTTTCTTCTGGTGAACTGGACATCCTTTTATTTACGTTTAAGGTTTTGGGTTTTAAATGTAATAGGGCCACTTAATTATTTTTGATGGTTTTAATATGTTTTATCAAGATAGGTATTACTTATATTTAACTGTCGAAATTGGATAGCTTTAGGGCACGTTTTCAAAAACAGTAAGTGATTTCAAAATAAAACGACAACAAGCAAAGCTACCACAATGGAAATGTTTTCCAAAATTAATCACTTTTCCTAAAAAGGACTTAATCAAATTGGTTTCCTGAAAATATACATGACGTTAAGGTGTGGCAATGGCGGTGTGCATGTCTAGGATTGGATACGAAGGGAGCTTGGTACTTAAGCAGTCCGATGGACTCACCTCTTCTTTTCCGGTTACCTACCTGGTGCACAGCTTCCATTCACTTTAACCTATAATGAAATTATCTTTTAAAACACTAAGTAAGTTTTCCTAGATCAACAATATAAAATGTTTTGAACGCTTCGATGTGGCACGTCAGATTCGGCCATAACGTCTAGGCCAGGTTTGGGGTGTTAAAATACATGCATATGGCCCTCTTGGCCCAATCTCATTCATATGGCCCATCAGGCCCAATTCACATTCATATGGCCCATCAGGCCCCATTCACGTTCATATGGCCCATTAGGCCCAATCTCATTTATATGGCCCATCCGGCCCAAATCACATTATATTCAAGCTCACATATAAATTTCCTATCATATAGCATCTGATACGACCACACCTCCTGAGTTGCCAGCTGCCAATGTAGATCCTCTCGAGTTGCCCGTAGGACCGATCACCCGAGCTCGAGCAAAGAGATTCAAAGACACAACAACAGCCTTAGTTGATAGAGTTTAGGGTGAAACCATTGCTGGACTTATCGAAAGCTTTTGGATCAGCAAGCCGAGTGATCCATGCATTCTCCTTCAAGCTCAAATCAGCTCAACTTAGCTTAAGAGCCTATTTTCTGCTCATTTTATTTTTACGTTTAATTTGCTGGAATAAAATCATTTAATTTGCTATTAGTTAAATTAGTTAATTAGGTCTCAATAATTAATTTGTCAAAATCTGGACTTTATAAATAGGTATAATGGTATCTTAAACTAGCTTAATTTATTAGCTAAATAATTTGTCAAGTTTAAAACCGATTTTAAATGTGCTGCTCATTAAATTTGCCCAGTCGGTTTTTGCTATTAAATTTGTCTAAGTTCCAGCCGATTTAATACATGTCTTAACCTTGCATGATTAATTTGCCTTAGCTACTACAAGTTTTAAATGTGTCTTGAGCACCCGAAATTAATGTGTCTAAATTAATTAATGTGCTGAATTAATTTGTGTGTGCAGGTACAAAGCATGGGACGGCATTTAATCAAATTAAAGTGGCTGAATTAGTTTTCCCAAAAGCCATGATGGATCGGCCAATGCAACAATCACCATAAGCTGATGGTTACTCTCCCCAACGTGGCTATTCAATTTTCGAAGGTCTACATTCAAGATTTTCACACCAACAACCATGCGTTCACATTGAGGGGTTGTCCATTGATTTGCTTTCACATTTTATGGCCGGATTTAAATATGCATTTCAGCTCCCAAAAAGTGCCATTAATTCCAACTGAACAAATGCTTCTAGAATGCTGTCCAATGGGTTCTCCAAAGCCAAGAAGCTTCAAGGAAACTTCCTAAATGAATCTGGAATTTTCTAGCTTAATTAGGAAGAAAACAAAAGGCTATTTAGCTACCTAAAATGGCTATTCGACTAGCCTTTGCAATAGCTATAAATAGTTTGTTTATTTCTTGTAAATGAAATTTTTACGAAATTTTATATAGCCGAACTTTTGTTCCTGTAAAAATTTCTTCTCTAAGTCTTGTTTAAGATTTTCGTTGGCTTATCTACCTAGTAGTGGCGTCAACCTATTTCTTTTACGAAACCGAACTTATCATAGTTTTAGTGTGGCGTTCAAAACCCTTTATACTGAGGTTCCTATCTGCTTAGATAGTGGGTCGAGGTCCATTTCGTTTCAACCATTCCTTCTTAAGAATTCATAAGTCTCAGGTCAATATTTGCTAATATCGGTTCAACTTGTTCTTAGGACCAACCTTACCTTATTTCATCTGTTTCCCAAATATTCTAAATTTAACCGACTTTTGTTTCTTTCCCGAACCATAAACCACCTACCAGCTATCCTAACTTTCTTCTTTCTTAAACCTAAACTAATCACCTTTATCGAACCTAAACTTTGACATTCAAGTCTCTTTCAAACCTGAAATCACTTCTCCATTCCAATTCTCATCAACACCTTCTCGTTGACGATTGGGCAATCTACATACGACTCAACTCAAGTCGAGGCGAGTTCGTATCATTTGGTATCAGAGCTACCTAAAATGATAAGCTTAGACGTTCGAAGCGGAGCATTCCCGAGGTAGGTTCAGAAAAAAAAGAGTAAAAAAAAAAGAAAAAAATTTGCTTCGTGAAATTCAAGTACTATATTGTATTTACCATTTTAGTAGTTTATAAACAAAAATATATATATACAAAAAAATTTACTTCGTGAAATTCAAGTATTATATTTTAATTATCATTTTAGTAGTTATCAAAAAAAGTATATTAAAAAAAATTCAAAAAAAGAAGAAGAAGAATTCAAAAAAAAAAGGTGTTTTATGCAATTCGAATGTTATTTGAGTGTCAAGCCTTGATTTGATATAGTTCCCAACCTATCTTCTGTTCTAATCTCCCTAACCATATACACGCCACACTTTTTACCCAATTCCCTGTTCTTTCAGCCAACCCTAAACCTATACGCATCTCCATTGTTACCCTTTTGAAACCGACTCACAAACTAGAAGATCAAGCCTAGTAAATCCTTTACGAGGTTATAAGAGAAGAAAGGAGTGGAAAAAGGCACGAGTGAGTGAGCGCATTCGAGGGGAGGTAAAAGCCAAACGAGCATAAACACGAGTGTGAGTGCCATCATTCTTTCTTTCCGAGAGATCTTGTAAGGTTTCTAGTGAGGTTACAACATGTCGCGAAGTCCAGAATGTAACATGAATGAAGGACTACCAAGACAACCTTTAAGGAACGTGGCTTCCGGAGGCAGAGGAGTCCCTGATTTAGGCCAGTAAGCCCTCCTAAGGGAAATCCAACGTATGTTCCGCAATGAACTCGAGTCCATAAACGAGAGACTAGACCGAGTCGAAGAGAGGGGGTGATGAGAAAGAATGCCTCAAGGCCCTAGACATGAAAGAGGACGGGCAAGGCCGTTCGAAGACGAGATGTATGACCCAAGTGATTTAGAAAGCGACCAAGGTTCAAATCAAAGTGAGCGACGCCGAGGTCAGCGAAATCGGGGTCAAAGTGATCGAGGCCGAGTTGATGATGATTTGAAGAACATTAAGCTCTCCATACCACCCTTCCAAGGCAAATCTGATCCGGAGGCATACTTGGAATGGGAAAAGAAAATAGAATTGGTGTTCGACTGCCATAACTACTCAGAGGCCAAGAAAGTCAAGTTGGTGGCAATCGAATTCTCTGACTACGCCATGGTGTGGTGGGACCAATTAACAACAAGTCGAAGATGAAACAGAGAGAGACCAATCTCAACATGGCAAGAGATGAAGGAGGTGATGAGAAAGAGATTTATCCCATCCTATTACCATCGGGAATTATACCAAAAGTTGCAAAACCTTACGCTACGCCACCGGAGCGTGAAGGATAATATTAAAGAGATGGAAATAGCAATGATTCGTGCGAATGTGGAAGAAGACAACGAGGCAACCATGGCTAGGTTCTTAGCCGGGCTAAATCGAGAGATTGCTAACGTGGTGGAGCTTTAACACTATGTCGAGGTGACCGACATGGTTCATGTTGCGATTAAAGTTGAAAAACAACTCAAGAAGAAAAGCTCCGTTTGGACCTATGCCAGCAAACAACTCAAAGTGGGGACAAGGTACGAGCAAAAAGGACTTCCCTAATGGCTCGAAGGAAAAAAACCATCCTGCGAAGTTTAATAAACCCGTTGGTGAATCGAGCAAAGGCAAAGAAGTTGCCAATCCAAATCACACGAGGGACATCAAGTGCTTTAAGTGCTTGGGGTGAGGGCACATCGCTAGTCAATGCCTTAACCAAAGAACAATGGTGATGAGCGCCAGCGGCGAAATTGAGTCAGAAGATGAGAAAGAAGAGGAATCTGACACCCCTATCAGTGATGAAGAAGGCGATCTTGAGTATGCCGTCGAAGGTGAAATCCTTGTAATCAAATTTAGCCTAAGTGTATAAAGTGCGGAATGAACAACAACGCGAGAATATCTTCCATACGCGCTGCCTTGTGCAAGGCAAGGTGTGTAGCCTTATTGTGGATAGCGAGAGTTGTACAAACATCGCTAGTACGTTAATGGTGGAGAAACTCGGCTTGGCCACAACGAAGCACCCTTGTCCGTATAAGCTTCAATGGCCTAATGATGGTGGGGAGTTGAAGGTGACAAAACAAGTATTGGTGCCGTTTTCCATTGGAAAATACAACGATGAAATTCTCTGCGACGTGGTTCCCATGCATGCCGGGCACCTTTTGTTAGGCCGTCCACGGCAATTTGATCAAAAGGTGGTACATGATGGCTACACCAACCGATACACCTTCAAGCATTTAGGCAAGAACATCACTTTAGCGCCTTTGACACTGAGACAAGTATACGATGATCAAGTGAAGTTGCGTGATTCAATTGAAGATTTTAAATAGAATGAAAAGAAAGAAAAGAGTGAAAAGGTGTGTGACAAAGTGAGTGAAAAGAAACGAGGGAAACAAGTAGTTAAAATGAGATAAAAGAATAAAGAATAAGAAAAACAAAAGAGTGAAGAAAAAACGAGTGCAAAAATCAGTGTTTATGCGAAAGGGAGTGACATTCGAAAATCTTTTATGTTAAGGCAGCCTATACTTGTACTCATGTACAAGGAATCATATTTGAATACTAATGAACTAGATGCTGCTTTACCTTCTTCTGTTGTCTCTCTCTTGCAGGAATTCGAAGATGTATTTCCCGATGAAGTTTTGAGTGGCTTACCACCTATTCGAGGAATAGAACATTATATCGACTTCATTCCTGGCGTGTCTATACAAACTGACTGGCTTATCGTAGTAATCCCGAAGAGACCAAGAAGCTGCAAAAATAAGTGAATGAACTCCTTGAAAAGGGATTCATCCGCTAGAGCCTTAGTCCATGCGATGTTCCTGTTTTATTGGTGTCGAAGAAGGATGGGACTTGGCGCATGTGCATTGACTGTCGCGCCGTGAACAAAATCACGATTAAGTATCGTCATCCAATACCGTGCCTAGATGATATGCTCGACAAACTAAGTGGTGTTCATTTGTTCTCCAAAATCAACCTCAAAAGCGGTTACCATCAAATACAGATGCGCAAGGAAGATGGGTGGAAAACAGTGTTTAAAACTAAACACGGTTTGTACGAGTGGTTGGTAATGCCATTCGGTCTTACTAACGCTCCTAGTACCTTTATGCATTTAATGAACCATGTTCTATGAGCTTTCATTGGTAAATTTTGTGTGGTTTACTTTGATGATATTCTTGTTTATAGTAGATCCTTAGATGACCACTTGAAGCATTTACGAGCTGTTCTTGATGTGTTGCGAAAGGAAACTTTATATGCCAATCTTAAGAAATGCACATTTTGTTCTAACCAAGTTATTTTCCTAGGATTTGTTGTCAGCTCGCAAGGACTTCAAGTTGATCAAGAAAGGGTGAAAGTGATCCGAGAGTGGCCTAGACCGACCAGCATAAGCCATGTATGAAGTTTCCATGGCTTGGTGAGTTTCTACCGTCGGTTCGTCCCAAATATCAACACATTGGTCGCACCTCTCACGAATGTGATAAAAAAGAATTCTGCTTTCTTGTGGGGCGAGGAGCAAGAAAAATCTTTAATTTCACTTAAAGATTATTTAACTAATGCTCCATTACTCATATTACCTGATTTTGATAAAACATTTGAAATTGAGTGTGATGCCTCAGGTATAGGGATTGGTGCTGTGTTGACCCAAGAAGGGAAGCCCGTGGCGTATTTTAGTGAAAAGCTAAGTGGCGCACCATTGAATTATCCCACATACGATAAGGAAATGTATGCTTTGATCCAGGCATTGGAAACGTGGCAACATTATTTGTGGCCGAAGGAGTTTGTCATCCATTCAGACCATGAATCGCTCAAGCACATCAAAGGCCAGCACAAGCTCAACAAAAGGCACGCAAAGTGGGTAGAATTTCTTGAATCCTTCCCTTATGTTATATGGTACAAAAAAGGTAAGGAAAATATTGTGGCCGATGCACTATCTCGTCGATATACCTTGTTAAATCATTTGGATTCAAAACTACTTGGGTTTACATTTTTGAAAGATTTGTATAACTCTGATGCTGATTTTGGGGATGTATATAAATTGTCTTAACATGCTGTTGTTGATAAGTTTTTTAGGTTCGATGGCTTCCTTTTTCGAGAAGGCAAGCTCTGTATCCTACAAAGTTCCGTGCGAGAGTTGCTAGTACTCGAGGCACATGGTGGTGGTCTCATGGGCCATTTTGGCATTGCAAAGACTTTGGCCATGCTGCAAGAACACTTCTTTTGGCCACGGATGAAACGGGATGTCGAGAAAATATGTTCGTGATGTTTGGTTTGTAAGAAGGCAGAATAAAAAGTTAACCCACATGGGCTGTACATGCCTTTGCCCATTCCCGAAGGGCCTTAGGTTGATCTATCAATGGATTTTATCTTAGGTTTACCGCGAACTCGAACCGGAAAAGATTCTATTTTTGTTGTAGTAGATCGATTTTCAAAAATGTCACATTTTATTGCTTGTTCGAAAACTGATGATGCTGTTAATATTGCTAACCTTTTCTTTAAACAAGTTGTCAGGTTGGATGGAATTCCGAAGAGATAGTGTCCGATCGCGATGCAAAATTTCTTAGCCATTTTTGAAGGACACTTTGGAGCAAGCTAGGCACGAAGCTCTTATTCTCCACGACATGTCATCCTCAAACAGATGGACAAACTGAGGTGGTGAACCGTGTAATATCCACTCTACTATGGGCCATCCTTCGCAAAAATCTCAAATCGTGGGAGGAATGCCTGCTTCATATAGAGTTTTCTTATAATCAAACCGTTCACTCTGCTACTAAATTCTCTCCATTTGAAATAGTTTACGGTTTTAATCCTTTATCTCCTCTTGATTTAATTCCATTACCTAACGATCAAATTGTTAATGCAGATGCCAAGAAGAAAGCGGACTATGTGAAACAATTGCATCAAAAGGTCAAAGCTAATATCGAGGCTAGACGGAGCAGTATGTGCGCAAGGCCAACAAAGGGCGAAAACAAGTCATATTTGAACCTAGAGATAGGGTGTGGGTTCATATGCGAAAGGAAAGATTTCTGGCTTAGTGAAAGTCAAAGTTGTTGCCGAGAGGAGATGGGCCATTTCAAGTTTTGGAATAAATAAACGATAATTCTTATAAACCTGGAGACAGGCAAATCGCTTTGAAGAGAGGGGGAATGATATGACCACACCTCCCGAGTTGCCAGTTGCCAATATAGATCCTCTCGAGTTGCCCGTAGGATCGATCACCCGAGCTCGAGCAAAAAGATTCAAAGACGCAACAACAGCCTTAGTTGATAGAGTTTGGGGTGAAACCGTTGCTGGACTTATCGAAAGCTTTTGGATCAGCAAGCCGAGCGATCCATGCATTCTCTTTCAAGCTCAAATCAGCTCAACTTAGCTTAAGAGCCTATTTTCTGCTCATTTTATTTTTACGTTTAATTTGCTGGAATAAAATCATTTAATTTGCTGTTAGTTAAATTAGTTATTAGGTCTTAATAATTAATTTGTCAAAATCTGGACTTTATAAATAGGTATAATGGTGTCTTAAACTAGCTTAATTTATTAGCTAATTAATTTGTCAAGTTTAAGACCGATTTTAAATGTGCTGCTCAATAAATTTGCCCAGCCGGTTTTTGCTATTAAATTTGTCTAAGTTCCAGCCGATTTAATACATGTCTTAACCTTGCATAATTAATTTGCCTTAGCTACTACAAGTTTTAAATGTGTGTTGAGCACCCGAAATTAATGTGTCTAAATTAATTAATGTGCTGAATTAATTTGTGTGTGCAGGTGCAAAGCATGGGACGGCATTTAATCAAATTAAAGTGGCTGAATTAGTTTTCCTAAAAGCCATAATGGTTTGGTCAATGCAACAATCACCATAAGCTGATGGTTACTCTCCCCAACGTGGCTACTCAATTTTCGAAGCTGGCATTCAAGATTTTCACACCAACAACCATTTGTTCACATTGAGGGGCTGTCCATTGATTTGCTTTCACATTTTATGGCCGGCCAACTACTTAAGGAGCTCATTTAAATGCTAAAACCATTCAACTCTTCCAAGCATTAGCTTAATTAAGCTCCCAAGTTCCAATGCCGAATTTAAATATGCATTTCAGCTCCCAAAACGTGCCATTAATTCCAGCTGAACAAATGCTTTTAGAATGCTGTCCAATGAGTTCTCCAAAGCCAAGAAGCTTCAAGGAAACTTCCTAAATGAATCTGGAATTTTCTAGCTTAATTAGGAAGAAAACAAAAGGCTATGTAGCTACTTAAAATGGCTATTCGGCTAGCCTTTGCAACATCTATAAATAGTTTGTTTATTTCTTGTAAATGGACTTTTTGCCAAATTTTATATAGCCGAACTTTTGTTCTTGTAAAAATTTCTTCTCTAAGTCTCGATTAAGATTTTTGTTGGCTTATCTACCTAGTAGTGGCGTCAACCTATTTCTTTTACGAAACTGAACTTATCACTAGTTTTAGTGTGGAATTCAAAACCCTTTATACCGAGGTTCCTATCTGCTTAGATAGTGGGTCGAGGTCTATTTCGTTTCAACCATTCCTTCTTAAGAATTCATAAGTCTCGGGTCAATATTTGCCAATATCGGTTCAACTTGTTCTTAGGACCAACCTTACCTTATTTCGTCCGTTTCCCAAATATTCTAAATTTAACCAACTTTCATTTCTTTCCCGAACCATAAACCACCTACCAGCTATCCTAACTTATTTCTTTCTTAAACCTAAACTAATCACCTTTATCGAACCTAAACTTTGACATTCAAGTCTCTTTCAAACCTGAAATCACTTCTCCATTCCAATTTTCATCAACACCTTCTCGTTGACGATTGGGCAATCTACATATGACTCAACTCAACTCAAGGCGAGTTCGTATCAGCATCGTTTATGAAATTTTTCCTATTATGGGCCCAATAGCCCATCGGGCCCATTTAGCCCATTCTGGCCCACTTGGCCTATTGACAACCCAAGTCCATGGAATCGCCCATAGGCCTCAGGCAACCTATCGGTCTCCCCCTTACGAGTATTCGTGCACTCACAGCCAAACATTCGGTTTTTTGGCTTTTCGGTATTTTGACTTTTGCCGATTCATAGTGTGTGTGCAGTGTATGTACACACCTGGTAAGCAAGCATGATACGATCTCCTTAGCCCAAACCTTGAGCCCAATCCTTAATCACTTTTCCTTGATCACGTATCCTTAGATCTGCACCAATATTAACTATTAAAACCCGAATAGTAGATGACTTGTATCCAACACAAGTCCCTTACCTTGCCCATGGCTATTCGGCCAACCTTAGTCAATGGAAGAGGAACACTTACCAAAACCACAATACCTAAGGAGCAATTCAGCAATGAGCTAAGATCCGAGATCCGATACTAATTCCCTACCACAGTTGATTAGAAAGAGTGAGGGACAATATATGATATTTAGCAAAGAAACCGATTGGAAAAGTAACACTTACACTAGATTCGATCAAAGAGTATTCGGCTCTAGAGATCTGAATGGCACAATTGCTTATTCGGTACCAAGGGAGAGAGGAAGAAGAATTAGGTAAACCTAAAAGTGAAACAAAGAAATCAACACAAGAAAAATAAAAGGAGAACAAGGGTTTTTGGCTTTTGGAGAAATCGGCAGAAAGAAAAGGAAGAAAATAAAAGGGTTTTTGACTTTTAGGGAAAAGGGTTTCCGGTAACAGGGTGAAGAAAATTCGACACTAGCCTGGCAACCCTGCATTCGGCACTTATTTATAGCCCTTATAGCTGAATTAAATGGCCCTCAGCTCCCCATTTGGCTCCATCACTTCCCCCTTTTCATCTCCCTAATTTTCTCCCTAATAACCCATTGATCCTTTCCTTAATTTTCTCTCCTGAACACTCCCCTTGGAGTCCATCTTCACGCCCAACCTTCTAGAAGGTCAAAATTAAAATCCTAAAAATACTAAGCTAGGATTCGAACCTTGGACCTCCTTGCTAGCAATTAACGCCACCTCCCTACACTTTAAGTGGCGTCACTTAGCCACTCCACCACAAGGCTTTTTGATGTTATTTTCCCCTATCTTTATTTAAAACCCCAACTACTTGCCAACCCTGATTCTTTTAATAATTAAATTGTAATTTCTTCTACCTCCTAATTTGAACTCAAACCTTGTCCAAGACCTACCTTTGCATAATTAACACTTAGCCGGAATTGCTAAGCACAAAAAGAAAAATTCATGATTTCAGGATTTTTGGGTTTTAGGATTTTCGGTGCGTTACAATTAACTTGAATCGATATCCTAAAATACCAAAACAAGAATTAAGAACACATAATTAAGAACAAGTCAAGTATTTATCATACAATTCAGAAAATAATAATAAGATTTGTCCTAGGTTTCATCCCCCTTAGGTACTTAGGGGTTTTAGTTCATAACTAAATAAGAAAAAATCTCAGAAGAATAAAGAATACAAAACATAAAGAAAACCAAAACTCCTGAAGGGAAATTGAGGAGAGATCTTCAGTCTTGATAATGAATCTGGCTTCTAGGATGGATCAATCGGCTTCCTTAGAGTAATTCCTTACTCCCTATTCTCTGTCTCCCTTTTAGTCTTCCTCTAGGGTGTTTAAATAGGCTTTAGAATGCCTAAAAGCCCTCAAACTTGGCCTTTTCCGAATGGAACTTAGCTAGGGCTAGGTAGGGACACGCCCGTATGCGATTACTTCAAGCCGTGGTCGAGCCTGTTAGATCAACACGCCCGTGCTGAGGTTGATTTGGGCCGTGGTCGAGCCTGTTAGATTGGCACGGGCATGTGTTCTGCCCGTGTGAGGAAGTACAAGCCATGATGTTTTCCCCTATCGGCCTATTTTCTCTGTTTTTGGCCCGTTTCTCATTTTTTTCATCCTCCTATGCTCACTTAAGTATAAAACATGAAATTAAAGGATTAGGAGCATCAAATTCACCAAATCTAAGGAGAAATCATTCATAAACGTGTTAAGCGAGGGATAAAAATATGTATAAATTACGGTTTATCAAATACCCCCACACTTGAGCGTTTGTTTGTCCTCAAGCAAAATCCTCAATTCATAATTAAGAATTCACTTTTCTCAACTTATAATTCCTATCAATAATATCTCAAACTTAATCCATAAGTAATCATACATTGAGAATTCAACTAAAAGAATATTTTCCAAGTTGAGTTTTTAATCACGAAAAATTTAGACATCTCCCCTCATCTAAGTAGTTACCATCGATTTGAAATCTCACCAATTTTAACAACCTCACTTAAAGATTCACTCAAATCACTCGAAGTGTTTTAAGGACAATGATATCAACACTCATCAGTCAATATGAAAAGTTATTACCATAAGCTTGCATGAAAATCAAATCTTCACCACTATAATTTGAGATGATACATCAATCAAAAGGTCTTTAGAGGGTTGTAACGAAGCTTGGTTAGGGGGGTGGTCACAAGCTGAAAGAAAAGGTTAGAATCGAGATTGACTTGAAAAATTACTTAACTAGAAAAATATTTAATCATCACTTGCGTACAACAGAGCTTCTTCTCTATGGAATTTGAATACTGAAGCTTACAAACAAAAGATCACTACTAATATGTATACATGTGTGTGTGTTTTTTTTTAGAACAAGTCAAATAACATAAACTAACTATTAATAACAAGACATAGCTAAGCAATTTATTCAAATCAAATCTCGACAAAAATAGGGATCAAATTAATTGAGGGGATTTCAACAATAATGGGTTAAGGGTTAATATTAAGGGTAATACAAGAAATGGCTTGTTAAGCCCAAAGGGGTTTACTAAGGGTTAATCGTGGAGGTAGGCTTTTCAAGGCATGAGTGGATTAATCCTAAGTCCCTCTATCATCTTGACATATCAAATCAAATGGTGTGGTCTTGACATGCATAATCAAGCAAGTTCTAGAATAACAATTTGATATTGACACACTCAAAGTAATAATAAAAGTGAGCATGAAAGAATTAATAGATGCTTTTATAGGCTCAATAATCTCGCAAAAATTATGGCTTTTTTATGTTTAAACTTGTGGATTTCAGTTCAAGATAATACCTAAACTTGGGGAAAGAACCTAAAATTTTAAATTCTTAAAAATCAACTTATCATGCTTAATTCTCTAATGTCTTAAAGTTTAAATAATCAATGCATGAATGCCTATATCAAGATATATCAATAAAAATCATAAGTCAATCAAAATTCATCCTAAACATGATATGAGAGATTTACAAGAGAACAAGACAACATTTAGGGTTTTTTCTGATAATGAAATGAGTACCCCTCCCCCCACACTTAAGATGTACATTGCCCTAAATGTACAAAGATAGATAGATAGAGAAATATAAATATAAGATCATAAGATAGGGAGAGAATTAAAACTTTCAGAGTGTTAAATGAATGAACTCCCTAGTTTGGCGAAAGCGAGAATTGACAATAGAGCTGGATGTAAGGCATTATTCTGAGGAAGAAATAATCTGATAATAATCATAAAGATAAGCCGCGTCTAAAGAATACGTGAATCAAAAAATAACTAAGAATAAAAGTAAAAATAAGAGAAATAATCTAATTTTGTAAGTGGCACGGCCGTCTCACATGCCTGTGTGGTTCGTGGACAGCCCGTGTTTGTCGCGAACTGATAGTTCGTCACACGACCTTAAGACACGCCCGCGTGTCTTGGCCGTGTGGCTGCATGATCGTAATGCACGACCGTGTGCAATGTGGTTCGCTTCTCCCACGCCCATGTACCTATGCGCACGCTTGTGTTATTTTGGCAGTGTCAACCGCAGGCGCTAGGCACGGGTGTGTCACACACCCATGTTATTTTGGCAGTGTCAACCACGACCCGCTCACATGATCGTGGGAATTTATCACATCCCGTGTTTTGGGAAAACTTTTACTCTATTTTCACACGGCCGTATCGCATGGCCGTGTCTATTCTCGTGTTACGGGCACAGCCTAGAGCATGCCCGTATGGATGGCCGTGTGGATTTTGTGGACCTGTGTTCAAAGATTCAGTTAGTGATTTAAATATTAAAATTTTTGAAATTAAAATAAAATTTAGGTAAATAAAAACTGTTAGTACTCGGGTTGCCTCCCAAGAAGCGCTTGTTTATAGTCTCAACTCGACTTTCCTTTGTTGGTGTATTCAGGGAGGTTTGTGGAGTCGTAACTCCTTTCCATCGTCCTTAAAATTCTCGCCGTTATAAAGTTTGAGACGTTGACCGTTTACCTTGAAAGTTCCCTGTGATGGGTGACTTACCTCTACTGTGCCATATGAAACAATAGATTGAACTACGAAAGGTCTTGACTATCGTGATTTAAGTTTCCCAGGAAACAATTTGAGTTTCAAATTATAGAGCAAGACAAAATCTCTGACTTTGAATTGTTTCTGTTGCTTCAAACGAGCGTCGTGGCGCCGCTTTGTTGCTTCTTGTATAGGCGTGAATTTTCATATGCATTGGCTCGCCATTCATCTAACTCGTTAAACTGCATCAACCTATTTTTACCTGTAATTTTGGGATCAAGGTTTAGAAATTTAATAGCCCAAAAAGCTTTATGCTCTAGTTCGAATGGTAGATGACAACTTTTTCCATAAACAAGTCTGTAAGGTGATGTTCCTATGAGAGTCTTAAAAGTAGTTCTATAAGCCCATAAAGCATCATCTACTTTCATTGCCCAATCTTTCATGTTTGATTTTACTGTCTTTTTAAGAATCTGTTTGTTTTCTCAGTTTGCCACTTCAACTTGTCCACTAGTTTGAGGATGGTATGGGGTGGCTGTTCTATGATGAACTCCGTATTTTTTAAGGGTTTTCTCAAATTGGGTGTTACAAAAATGAGTGCCCCTGTCATTGATAACTGCTCTAGGTGTTTCGAATCTCGAGAAGAGTTTCTTAAGGAAACGTACTACCACTCTAGCATCATTAGTAGGTAAAGCTTGGGCTTCTACCCATTTGGACATATAATCAACTGCTACTAAGATGAAGTTATTCCCAAACGAACTAGGAAACGGACCCATGAAGTCAATACCCCAAACGTCAAATATTTCACATGAAAGCATATAGTATTGAGGCATTTCATCGCGTTTGGAGAGATTACCTGTCCGTTAGCATTTTTCGTAAGAAGTCACATATCTGTTAGCTTCTTTGAATAACGACGGCTAATAAAAACCTGATTCAAGTATTTTATGGTCAGTCTTAGTTCCACTATAGTATCCTCCAGTCGGTCCTGAGTGGCAATGTTCCACTATCGTTGATGTTTTTGACCTTGTAACGCATCTTTTAATGACTTGATCTGCACATATACGAAAAAGAAAAGGGTCGTCCCAAAAGTAATTTTTCACATCACTAAAGAATTGCTTTTTTTGCTGGTGTGTGATGCGGCTAAAAAAATTACGATGTCTGCAAACCAAGGTACCTCAGAATTAGATATAGTGAAAAATTGTTCTTCAGGAAACGAATCATTTATTTCAACTTCATCTAGTTCTTTGGTATTTGAGTTTTCAAACCTGGACAGATGATCCGTCGTGAGATTTTCAGCTCCTTTCTTATCCTAAATTTCTAAGTCAA
The DNA here is from genome assembly GCA_025698475.1 of Gossypium anomalum. Lineage (NCBI taxonomy): Eukaryota > Viridiplantae > Streptophyta > Magnoliopsida > Malvales > Malvaceae > Gossypium > Gossypium anomalum. The sequence goes on along the minus strand of CM046968.1, from coordinate 44,299,957 downwards.
ATTCCTGCAACAACAAAATCCATCGAATGAGTCGAGGTTTTGCATCAGTTTTAGTTAAAATGTATCGAAGGGCAGAATGGTCAATGTAAACAACAGCTTTAGACAATATGAGATATGATCAAAATTTATCAAATGCAAAAACCACAGCTAGCAATTCTTTTTCCGTGGTAGTGTAGTTTTCTTGTGCGGCTGTTAACCTCTTGCTAGCGTAATAGATAGGTTGAAAGTGCTTGTCTCTTCGCTGTCCCAAAACTGCACCTACTGCACAGTCACTCGCATCACACATTAATTGAAAAGGTAAATTCCAGTCAGGTGCAATTATAATTGGAGCATTAATTAATTTATCTTTTAAGGTGTTAAATGCTTCTAAGCATTCCTGATCGAAATTAAAAGGCATTTCTTTTTCTAGCAATTTAGTCAAAGGCTTAGCTATTTTAGAAAAATCCTTAATAAATCTTCTATAAAAACCAGCATGTCTTAAAAAGCTTCTAATAGCCTTGACCGAACTAGGAGGGGGTAATTTTTTCATTGTTTCAATTTTAGATTTGTCCACTTCAATCCCTTTACTAGAAATTTTATGCCCTAATACGATACCTTCTTGAACCATGAAGTGACATTTCTCCCACTTAAGCACAAGGTTCATTTCCTCACATCTTATTAAAACTCGTTTTAAATTTTTAAGGCAAAGATGGAAAGAGTTACCGAATACTGAGAAATCATCCATAAATACCTCTATGATGTCTTCCACGAGTTTGTCAAAGATGGCCATCATACAGCGCTGAAAAGTGGCAGGAGCATTACATAATCCAAAAGGCATTCTATGATAAGCGAATGTACCATATGGGCATGTGAATGTCGTCTTTTCTTAATCTTCAAGAGCTATTGGGATTTGGAAGTAGCCAGAGAGTCTGTCTAGAAAGTAGTAATACATGTGCCCGGATAATCTTTCCAACATTTGGTCAATATATGGCAAGGGAAAGTGATATTTTCTTGTGGCATCATTCAGCTTCCTATAGTCAATACAAACTCTCCAACCTGTGACTGTTCTTGTCGAGATTAATTCATTCTTTTCGTTGGTCACAACCGTCATGCCTCCTTTCTTAGGAACAACCTGCACAGGACTTACCCAAAAATTGTCAAAAATAGGATAAATAATTCCTGCATCTAGAAGTTTAATTACCTCAGCTTTAACAACTTCTTTCATATTAGGGTTCAGTCGTCTTTAAGCCTACATGCATGGCTTATACTCATCTTCCATTAAAATTTTATGGGTGCAAAAAGAGGGACTAATTCCTTTTATGTCAGAAATTTTCCGAGCTATGGCCTTTTTATGTTCTTTTAATACTTGGATTAATTCCTCTTTTTCCTTGGGTTGCAGGTTAGAAGCAATAATCACTGGTAATGTAGAATTATTTCCAAGATATGCATATTCCAAGTGATTTGAATTGTTTAAGTTCCAGTTTGGGAGGTTCTTCAATAGAGGGTTTTTGCTTAAGTTCATCGTTTATCTTGATACCCTCATATTCTGCTTGTCTTGAGGAATGTTAGTTGGATTCATCATCTGCCTCCTCTCCTTGAGCTAGATACAGTTCCGCCGTGTCCTTCAGTATAATTTCCTGAAAAGAGTCTTGAGTAGCATGATCAATAGAATCAATAAGAGTCTTGAGTAGCATGATCAATAGAATCAATAAAATAACTTGAATTATCCTGTTCCCTAGAGAATCTCATAGCGTCATAAATTTTAAAGATAATTTCTTCATCACCTACTCTAAGTACCAATTTGCCATCACCCACATCAATTACAGCCCTAGCAATGGCTAAAAATGGATGCCCTAAGATTAAAGGCACATCCACATCTTCGTCCATGTCAAGCACAACGAAGTCAACAGGGAATATGAATTTATCTACTTTCACAAGTATGTCTTCTATAATACCCTTAGGGTATTTAACAGATCTATCGGCTAGTTGAATACTTATCCTAGTGGGTTTAGGTTCCCCAAGACTGAGTTGTTTGAACATTTTATATGGCATTAAATTAATGTTAGTGCCTAAATCAGCTAGTGCTTTCTCAACATTCAAACTACCAATAAACTTCCTGGATCTTTCAGTTTGGTTGGTAGTTTATTTTGGAGTATGGCTAAGCACTCCTCGTTCAGTTCCACTGTAGATAAGTCCTCAAACTTCCTTTTATTTGTTAGAAGCTCCTTTAAAAATTTTGCGTTTGTAGGCATCTGCGAGATAGCTTCAACAAAAGGTAAGTTCATATGTAATTGCTTAAAAAGTTCAAGAAACTTACCGAATTGTGCATCCATGCGATCCTTTTTCAACTTTTCTGGGTATGGAACTGATGGTGTATATTCTTTTGGCACTGGTTTGTCAATATTTTTGGGTATTTCCTCCTCTTTTTCGCTTATCACGGCTTCTTGTGTTAGCTTCTTTTCAGATTCAGCTAACACTTTCCCACTCCTTAGTGTAACTGCTTTCACATGCTCTTTTGGATTTGGTTTGGTGTTACTAGGTAAACTTTCTAATGGTTTTTTGGAAATTAGTTTGGACAGCTAGCCTATTTGAGTTTCGAGCCCTTGGATCGACTCTTGTTGATTTTTAAGTGCTATCTCGGTATTCTGGAAACAAGTTTTTGACATCGCGATGAATTTGGATAGCATCTCCTCAAGGTTCGGTTTCTTTTCCTGTTGATAAGGTGGCTGTTGAAAAACCGGAGGATTTTATGGCCTTTGATTCCCTTGACCACCCCAGGAGAAATTTGGGTGGTCCCTCCAACCTGCATTATAAGTATTACTGTATGGGTTATTTTGTAATCTAAAGTTATTGTTACCTATATAGTTGACTTGTTCCTTTTCGGTTGTAGGATTGAATGGTTGATATTCTGTATGCACACCTCCTCCACTTGAATCACACCTCATTACTAGATGTACTTACGTAGAACCAAGTAAACCATCAATCTTTTTATTCAGAAGTTCTACTTGATTTGACAACATAGTAACCGAATTGACGTTATAAATGCCTACTGTTTTAGTTGGCTTAGTCCTCATGACTTGCCACTGATAGTTATTCAGTGACATCTCCTCAATAAATTCCTAATCCTCTTCAGGTGTTTTATTATTGATGGTTCTACTAGTGGCTGTGTCAATCATCTGTCTTGTCGAGGGATTCACACCATTGTAGAACGTTTGAACTTGCAGCCATAGAGGTAACCCATGGTGAGGGCACCTTCGCAGTAGGTCCTTGTATCTCTCCCATGCATCGTAAAGTGTTTCTAAATCCATCTGCACAAAAGAAGAGATATCATTACGTAATTTAGCCGTTTTAGCTGGCGAGAATATTTTAATAAAAATTTTTTAGTCATTTGTTTCCAAGTAGTGATGGACCCTAGTGGTAACGAGTTTAACCACTATTTAGCTTTGTTCCTCAGTGAAAAAGGGAATAACCGCAGACGAATGGCTTCATCAGAAATGCCATTAATTTTAAAAGTGTCGCAGATTTCTAGAAAATTCTTCAAGTGAGTGTTGGGGTTCTCATCCTGCAAACCATCAAACTGAACAAATTGCTGTATCATTTGAATCGTGTTAGGTTTCAATTCAAAATTATTTGCAGCAATAGCAGGCCTAACTATACTTGAATCAGTTCCTGTTAAATTAGGTTTAGCATAATCATACATAGTACAAGGAGCAGGATTCTGATTTGCTAGATTAGCGGGTATCGCAGGAGGTAACTGATTGTTTTGATTTTCAGCCATATCCTCGGTTGTAGTTGAGATATCGTCTTCTTGCTCTTCCTCTGTGTATCTTAAGCTTCGCCTTATTTCTTGTCAGTTTCTACGAGCTATGCGATTGATTTCTTCGTCAAACTGTAATGGTCCTGACGGGTTTCTTCTAGTCATAAACTATAAGAACCTGCCAGAAGAAAGAAAAAGAAAATTAGTAAAATAAAAATTAAAATAAAATTAATTTACAAGAAAAATAAATGGCTAAAGTAATAAAAATTGAGTGTTCCTAATATTTTAGTCCCCGGCAACGGCGCCAAAATCTTGATCGTGATTTTCTGTGATAAGTTTTACAAATTTATAATTAATCGTTCTTGAAACTAACTATTATCATGATGTAGGCAAGTGTACCTATCAAATAGTAGTATAGCTTTAGCAAGACTGGATTGTCGAACCCAAAGGACTAAAAGTACTAGTAATGACTGTCTTTTTATTATCTAGCCTAAGAATAAAGGGGTTTGTTTTAACTAACTAATTAACTAAACTAAGAAGTTGCAAAAAATAGAATTGGGGAATTACTTTTGGGAAAATCGATTGATTTAGGACAATACCTAAGGAAAAATCCACCAAGAATTTACTTGTTATTTTGGCTCTAAACCGGACGATTTATTCATTTAACTTGTTCCGTAGAAATCCCTAAGTTATGTTATTATCCCTATTCAAGACTAATAACATCCAATCCCTAGGTTGAATAATTGAGACTTTTCTCTAATTAACACCCTAGGGTTGCATTAACTCAATCTATGGATCCCTTTATTAGGTTTCACCCTAATCTGGCAAAATCTTATCACCCTATCTCTAGGTGCGCAATCAACTCCGCTTAATTATGACAAAGTCACTCTTAGTTAGGGACTATTCATCCTCAAACTAAGAGCATTAACTTGAATCGATATCCTGAAATACCAAAACAAGAATTAAGAACACATAATTAGGAACAAGTCAAATATTTATCATACAATTCAGAAAATAATAACAAGATTCGTCTTAGGTTTCATCCCCCTTAGGGATTTAGGGGTTTTAGTTCATAACTAAATAAGAAAACATCTCAGAAGAATAAAGAATACAAAACATAAAGAAAACCCAAAACTCCTGAAGGGAAATTGAGGAGAGATCTTCAGTTTTGATGATGAATCTAGCTTCTAAGATGGATCAATCGGCTTCCTTGGAGTAATTCCTTACTCCCTATTCACTGTCTCCCTTTTAGTCTTCCTCTAGGGTGTTTAAATAGGCGTTAGAATGCCTAAAAGCCCTCAAACTTGCTCTTTTCTGAATGGAACTTAGCTAAGGCTCGGTAGGGACACGCCTGTGTGACACGCCTGTGTGCGATTACTTCAGGCCGTGGTCGAGCTTGTTAGATTGGCACAGACATGTGTTCTGCCCGTGTGAGAAAGTCCAGGCCGTGTTGTTTTCCCCTGTCGGCCTATTTTCTCTGTTTTTGGCCCGTTTCTCGTTCTTTTTGTCCTCCTATGCTCACCTAAGTATAAAACATGAACTTAAAGGATTAAGAGTATCAAATTCACCAAATCTAAGGAGAAATCATTCATAAACGTGTTAAGCGAGGGATGAAAATATGTATAAATTACGGTTTATCAGACGACCACACATCTGCACATGTTTTTATATTTCGTTTATTTAGTTAAGCCCTTTGGTTTTTGATTTGGGTTGTAATAGGGTCTCTTTATTTTCTTTCTTAACTTTTCATTTGGGAAAATTTATTTACTATGTTTGATATTTGTTAGAATTAGATCGCGGTTTTCAAAACACTATGCTTTCGTAACTTAACTTTTAAACATTACGTTTTCGTAAATCGATTACTTTTAGAATTAGCTTTCGCAAAGTAAAAAAGAATTTTGGAAATAAAATTAAAAAGTTTTCAATGCACTATGTTTTAAATAAGAAAGGTTTCTAATAAAAATATGGTTTTCGAAAAACACTTCAATGTGGCACGCCAAATTCGGGTCTAACTTCTGGGCCGAGTTTGAGGTGTTACATTTAGTAGTATCAGAGTCAGGTTACAAAACTCGGCTATGGAATGGGTTTTAAAATTGGACTTCTGAAAGAATTGTTACAAAAAGGTTTTAAAAGATTTGAAGTATTTGAAATGTTTTTCTGAATATTTTCCTGAATGTGTGGTTACCGAGTCTCCGGCGCTGAATCCGTAAGTTTTCTGTTAGACTGTACTTAAAGTTAGATTTTGTACTTATTCATTGTATGTTCTGGAACTCAGATTGTTTTTTGTTAGCAACAATACTGTGATGGATTACGAAGGCAAGCAGGGTAGCGAGGAGTTTCCCATCTCCCCGGAACATGAGATGATTCAGAAAACTGTAGTCAAGGTAAGTCCGTCAACTTCGAGTAACAATAACCCGAAGCTTGGTACGAAGGCACTGACCCAGTTGGTAAGGGAAGTGCTGGAAGAATTGTTCGAGGCAAGAGTTAAGGCGTATGGTGAAACACTTCAGGCTAGGCGCTTGAAGTGCAGCAGAAAGAGGGATCACAGTCCTCTAAAGCATGAGCTCCGTTCTGTGAAACGCGTTAAGACACATCCAAAATTTTCAGCTTGCGAGCATTGCAAAAGGTGCCATTCGGGCTAGTGCTGGAGAAAGTCATGAGCGTGTATCAGATGCGGGTCTAAAGAGCATCGGGTTTGGGATTGCACAGTTCCTTTTAAGTCAGGTGTGTTTTGTTTGGATGGTGATGTTTAAATATAGAAATTGTATGCATGTGTGGTAAATATCTGTTTGCTTCTGTAGTTAGATGTTTGGTTGGGTGTGAGAGGTTTTAAGATTAAGTTAAAAATGTATTAGTGTAGTTTGGAACTAGAGTGCGCAGCGGGAGTGTCGTGGCGTAGGTTGAGCTCAGCGCTTATTCAGATAGTTGGAAATTTTGAGGACGAAATTTCTTTAAGGGGGTAGAATTGTAACGCCTCGAATTTGGGCCTAGAAGTATTGGGCCTTGAGTATGGGTCCGTAAGGAGGTTGTATATAAGTATTTAATTGTGCAAGGAAATGACACAATTAAATGTCTACCTTGGTGGTTAATGGCCTTGAGAAGTGTTGAAGAAATCTTGGGTTCAAACCTGGGCTTTAGCAAAAATTTTGATATTAAGTGAATAAAACCCTGGATGCTTGGATGATGGCCTTTTAAATTATTGTGTTACATAAATGACACAAGGAAGCAGGTGGGCTAGTGGTTGTGGCGTCCTTAAGGTTGCACAGGAGCCTGGGTTCAAGTCTTGGCTCTTACAATTCATTTTGGTTTTTCTCTTAAGTGAATCTGGACACTGGCACATATGTCTTAAAGTTAATTATGAACGTTTTTATCACTCAAAAAGCCTTGTGGTGGAGTGGCAAGGTGGCGTGTTGTGTAACTGTGAGGTTTGAGGTTCAAGTCTTAGGATGCATAGTGGAGTATTTATTTTGCTATTTGAGCTGCGAAGGAGGTGGAGTTGGACTGAAACTCTGTAGTTGAAGTGGTCATAAGAATGAGGAATTTTCCTAATGGTTGAAAGTAATCCCACATCGGGAAGCTAACATGAGAATTGGTGAGAAGCTGGCTTTAAATAGAGTGAACCAGATGAGTTGGGAGGAAGACTGAATGCAGGATGTGCCAAGGTTGGTGATCGTGGACTTCGGCGCGTTCTCATAAAATGGTGTGCATTTTGCACTACTTTAGTTGTAGAATGGCAAATGCCGAAATGTAGAAATGTCGGTCACACGACGATGACAGCCACACGAGCGTGCCAACGCACGTGTGGGAGCTTTGACGTGATGGTTGAGGCTATCATGAGTGCTCTCGTGGGCTTAGGTTGCTTTGGGCCAGGATGGGCCATGTGGGCCTAATGGGCCCATGGGCCTAAGTGGGTAAATTGTATGATTGTGTAGTAAATATTAGATTAGACTATGTGAATCTCATATCTGTAGGTTAGTATTACGAAAATACCCTTGTAAGGTAGAATTATCGAAATACCCTCGACTTTTAAAATTACTGAAATACTCTCGATCTGTAAAATTACCAAAATATCCCTAATTTGTGAAATTACTAAAATACCATCGACTTGTAAAATTACCAAAATACCCTCAATTTGTAAAATTACCAAAATACCCCTGATTTGGAAAATTACAGAAATACCCCTTATTTACAAAATCATAGAAATACCCTTGATTTGCAAAATTACTGAAATACCCTTGGTTTCAGATTTACCAAAACACCCTTGTAGGGTGAAATGACTAAAATACCCCTAATAGGTAAAAAGACCGTTCTGCCTCTTTAGGGTATATGACTCACTGATAATACAATTTGATTTATTTGACTATGTTCTGGCTGAGAATTTATGACTGTGATTGGACTGTTGTGACTGTGATTGGTATGATTTTGTATGCCGTGTGTATATTTGCTACATTTATATAATATTATGTTGCACATGGGTGGGAATTATGGAACGGAGGAAGTATATGAGGATCGCATGGTTGCTTGACGACCGTGGATCCACCGATTGAGGGTCGCATGGTTGCTTGACGACTGTGGATCCACCTGTGGCTTTTAAGCCCAATATATGATTACTGACGACTCTGTGTCGATCATATTTACCTGAGGCTATGTGCCGATTATATTACCATCGTTGATGGCTATGTGCCTAACATGATACAGCTACCGATGGCTTAAAGCCAATTATTCTGGTTATGGCTTTGCGCCAACCTACATATGGCTATGTTCCAACCTGATTATGGCTGTGTGCCATGTGACAGCCCTAATTTGACCCTAGTCAGAAAATGGTTTTGGGACCACAAAAACGAGTCACAAAATTATTTAAATCCTCTTTTCTATGTTTATTATATGTGAAGTTTCATGTGTGAAAGTATCGTGTCTTAATTTTGTCATTTGAATGTGGAATTAGCTAAAAATGACTTGTTTGAGAAACTTTGAAAATGTGGTAGGTGAATGTCCAAGTGATTAATTTTGTAAATTATTAAAGTAGAGGATTTGCATGTCTATTTTACCACTTTATTTAAGTGTACGGTAGTGGGGTTGGTTTAATGCATCATGTGCTTTATATAATAATAAATTATAAACTTAAATTATGGTATAAAATAATATATGTTATTTTATAACATAAGATGAGGTGATAAAAACAAAGTTGAGCTTTATTTTTTATCACTTAGCTGAAACTAAAGAAAAAGAAAGAAGAAGAGAAGCTCTTGAATATTTGGTCATTTGAGGAGATAAATTTAAGGTAAGTTCATGGTAGTTTACTTATATCTTGATGTTTATGAGTTCCTTTCTTGGTTCTACCTTAAACCCATGAAGTATATTTTTGATTTTTGGTGTTGTTGGAGGTTTCGGTCATGGGTAGAAAAATTATAGATTTTGAGATTTATGATAGAAGTTAATGAGTGAGAGTTGGATAGATATTATGATGTTAAATTATCATGAAGTGATGTTAAATGCTTTGAATATTGAGTATATATTGTTATAAGTTGAATTTAAGGTTTGTTAAATTGTCTTTGTCATTGTCGAATGTGAGTATAGTTAAAGAAAATTTGTTAAAGTGCTTAGTTAATTGATATTAGGTTAATGGTGTGTGTATAAATTATTTAAAATATAAACTTTGTGTGAGTATTAAAGGTTGTATATGAATTTGGCCTTGGGAGAATTTTTAGTATAAAATGCTTGAATGTTAAATTAATTGTATTAAATTGCTTAATGTGATTAAAATTGTGTATGACCATTTTGTATTTGAGCTAAAAGTAGCTATATGACCTATTAAATTTCTTGTCATATTCGGCCATAAGTTAGCATGATGGGACTTTAATAAGTTAAATTTGTTTGAATTAGCTCAAAAGCATAGAGAACCAAGGTTGGATAGGGGAAAAGAGAAAGTAGTTGAATAGCTGATCCGAGACTGTTCGAAAATATTCGAGGTAACTTTTAAGTAGTTAAACATAAATAATATTCGATAATGACATGACATATTATGAGAATTAAGTATTACTTGTAATGTATGTATATGGCCGAATGGCAAATATAATATAGAAGTAAAATGTGATATGCTTTTATGATCAAATGATAAGTGTGAATGATGAAATGAAATAAAAGTGAACAAAATGTAGGATGATATATTCGAATGATGCTAGTACCTAATTTGGTGTGATTGTGTTATATGAAACTTGTTGATTTGAATATCGTATGGTACTATTCGGGCCTTTGAGCCTAGCAGGCTATGATGCCAGTAAGATACTATTCGAGCCTTTGAGCCTAGCAGGCTATAATGCCGGTGAGATACTATTCGGGCCTTCGAGCCTAGCAGGCTATAATGCCTGTGAAATGATATCGGGCTTCGAGCCTAGCAATCAAAATGCCGCTGATTTGATAAAGTCTAAGACTAAGATACCTCGTGTTAGAATGACAAATGAATACATTCAATATATTAAGTTGGCCACGTACGTATTATGTACTTATATGTGAGTTTGAGTTGAATTGAATCATAAGTGTATAATGTGATACATATGTGAATAAATGTTATAACTATATCTATGATCATGATACATTCGGTCAAGGTGTGAAAGTATGTGAAAGTATTTGATTTATTCATGTTATATGAATTCAAATTAAGTGAAATAAGAATGCTAAATGTGCATTATGTGCTTGTGTATATTCGGCCAAATGGTAATATACCTAGAAAATGGCCTCTTGAGAAATTGAATGATCGAATTATAATTGAGTTTATTTGTTTGCAATGCTTAAAACTTACTAAGCTTATAAAAGCTTACTCCGTTTGTTATGTTTCTCTGTTTTATAGATCGTTGACTCCAGCCACTTGCTCGAGGATCGTCAGCAACTCGTCACACTATCTATCGTTTTGGTACTATTATGTTTTGGAATTCGTATGGCGTGTATAGAATAGACTTAAGTGAATGATATTTTGAGTTGTTGTTGTATATAAGCCACGTGAATATGGCAACTTTTGAATGTTAGTATAAGTCTGAATTTCGATCTTTGATTGTGTTTGGCTATGCATATAATTGCTAATGAACTTATGTAAATGTGAATGTACAAATGTAGTGTTTTTGGATTGGTAACTCTTCATAACCCACTTCGGCGACGGATACGGGTTATAGGGGTGTTACATGCCAAAAGTATTTGCCTAAGGATAAGTGCCGAACTTATTATAGTTACCGATGGCTTTGTGCCAATTATAATACCACTACTGAAGGCTTAAAGCCATATATATGCTAGCAGCTTGCTACAATGAAGGTAGTACCGCAACCGGGCTACCATTGATGTGTATCGGATGGGTGGGTCGATAGTTATATCCCCACATGATGTGTAATGCCCCCGTACCCGAGACCATCGTTGGAGTCGGGCACGAGGTGTTACTAACCTTAATTTATCACTTAAACAGCTCAAACAATTTATTTTAAAAAGTTCCAGACAAGCTAATTAACTGCATCACAGTCGCTTAAAAATTCATATCTCGAGTTTTGAAACTCAAAATTAAGATCCGTAAATTTTCTCTGAAACTAGACTCATATATATATCTATTAATTTGTTTCTAGAATTTTTGGTCAGGCCAATTAGTACAGTTTATTAGTTAAAGTCTCCCATGTTTCAGGGTTCGACTACTCTGACCTCTGTTCACTACAAACCACTTTTCTCTTTGTAAAGAATTCAAAAGACTATGGTGTTTGTTTCTATTAAAACTAGACTTAATAAGGAATCTGTAAATATAAAGAATGATTTCTAATTATCTTTATACAATTTTTAGTGAATTTCCAAATTCAGAACAGGAGATCCAGAAATCACTCTGGCCCTATTTCACAAAAATTTAAATATCTCATAAAATATAACTCATATACCTGTTTTTTTCCATCCACATGAAAATATACTCATAATTATTAAATTCCATATTTTATTCATTATCTAGTTATATCTCTACTATTTTTAGTGATTTTTCAAACTCACATCACTGCTGCTGTGAAATTCTGTTTTATAGCCAATTTCACTTTACTATAGATTTTCATGGACTAAATAGCATTTTAAACATACATGACATCAAATATGATTTAGATTGGCCATTCCAATGGCTAATCATTTACAAAGCCTTTTCTTACCAAACCATAACCATATCATAAGATCGTTTACAAAAAGTGAGTATAGTGCTATACATGCCACATTCAAAGTATACAAGCCATTTTACCAATATAAGTCTTCGGATAGTGTGAACGAGTCTTCGACCTATCCCGATTCTCAAGCCGGCTTGTCAAAACTACAATGAAAGAAAAGGAGGGAGTAAGCATAAATGCTTAGTAAGTTCACATGCAAATAGCAAGTAACATAATCATGCAATTCAACATAAACATCATTTGCATAAACAACACCAAGACATTCACATTACATTTGCATTTAATATCTTGCTACGATTTCATCATACCAAGTTCTTAACCCGAGGGTTTAAGCACATACCTGTCAAATTTTCTCATTCACCACACTTACCAACATATCACCTTCATTTTAGGTATTCTCCTTATTCACTTAAGATTCACCCGTTGAACACATCGGAATATAATTCGAATACACGGATTTCATGAACGTAAGTGTCATACTCGCAGCTAGACAAGCTCAATAGGCTGCGGAACTTATGTAGCCAAGCTACCATGTAACCCGCCCATAAGTGAACTCGGACTCAACTCAACAAGCTCGGACGTTCGCATCATAAGTGAACTCAGACTCAACTCAACGAGCTCGGATGCCTAGTCACATCTCACGAACTCGGACTCAACTCAACGAGTTCGAAACTCAATATCCTAGTGACATGTCACTTGTATTCTAATCTATTCCCAAGGTTCAAACGGGATTTTTCCTCGATCACATATCTTTGCCGTCTTCCTTGGAATATCGAAACCGACACTCGGTAGAAATTCATATTTATCAAGTAGTAAACATAGTATGCATATTACTCAATAATAACCACAAAGCATAATATTTCATGATAAAAAATCTTCATATCATATAAATAACTTTAATGATAATAATCATCATATCATATAAATAACATTATATTACTTAAATTTACAATTATGTTACCACATTTACACATGAACTTACCTCGATACAAAATATTAGCAATCGAGCCTATTCCTCATAAACTTTGTTTTTCCTTCGATCACGACTTGAATCTCGTTTCTCTTGATAATCAAAGTTTAAAAGTGTTGTAACCCTAGCTATGGTGGACAGAAAAATTCAGCAGCAACTTCTGGAGAAGATGATCATTTTGTGTTATTTTTCCCATTTTATTTCATTTAATATGCAAATGACCAAAATGCCCTTCCTTACTAAATTTTCAAAAATTCCATCCATGTCCAATTTTTGTCCATAAAATTAGAAATTGGTCAAATTGCTATTTAAGACCTCCTCATTAATATTCCAAAATAATTTCATACTAAAAACTTCTAGAATGCAATTTTTGCAAATTATTCGATTTAGTCCCTAATTTCAATCTAAGCACTTTAGGCATAGGATTTCATCACGAAATTTTCACACAATCATGCAATCATATCATAAACATCAAAATAATTATAAAATAATTATCTCTATCTCGGATTTGTGGTCACGAAACCACTATTCCGATTAGGCCCTAATTTGGGATATTACATGATGTGTACCGGGGGACGGAGTTGGTGTATAGCGGTTGGATGGGATTGGTTAGCATACATTTTTGCATTATGCATATGGTTTGATTCTGAAAAGGGCTGAGACCCAAGTGATTTGTAATGGGTTGTGGCCCACGTATGCTCTGAACTGGACTGTACTGTTATCGTTAAAGGGCTCTAGCCCAGACTATTTCTATTTTTGTTTCTATATACTGACTATTACTCTAGTAAGGGGATTACACACTGAGTTTTCGTAAACTCACCACGTTTATTAACTGTGCAGGTAATCCCCAGCGTTAGGTGGATCGGTGTCGCAGAGGAACTCGGAGACGACCACACATCTGCACATGTTTTTATATTTCGTTTATTTAGTTAAGCCCTTTGGTTTTTGATTTGGGTTGTAATAGGGCCTCTTTATTTTCTTTCTTAACTTTTCATTTGGGAAAATTGATCTACTATGTTTGATATTTGTTAGAAGTAGATCCCGGTTTTCAAAACACTACGTTTTCGTAATTTAACTTTTAAACATCACGTTTTCGTAAATAGGTTACTTTTAGAATTAGCTTCCGCAAAGTAAAAAGGAATTTTGGAAATAAAATTAAGAAGTTTTCAATGCACTACATTTTAAATAAGAAGGGTTTCTAATGAAAACATGGTTTTCGAAAAACACTTCAATGTGGCACGCCAGATTCGGGTCTAACTTTAGGGTCGGGTTTGGGGTGTTACAGAAACAAAGTCTATTGTCACTCGATCCCATTTCCACTTCAGAACTATAATAGGTTGTAATAAAGCAGATGGCACCTGATGTTCAGCTTTAACTTGCTGACAGATCAAACATTTAGAAACAAATTCAGAGATATCTCTTTTCATTCTGGACCACCAGTAATGTTGTTTTAAATCATTATACATTTTTGTACTACCCAGATGCACAGATAACCGGCTATTGTGAGCTTCACTCAAAATCATCTGAATTAACTCTAAATTTCTCATAACATAAATTCGATCTCAAAATCTCAAACAATCATCTTTATCAACTCTGAATTCTGAATCAGACTCTACATCACACTGAGCTCGTTTTGCTAAAATCTTATTATCAATCTTCTGAGCTTCAATAATATGTTGTAAGAACAAAGGTCTTGCTTTCAATTTAGCTAAAACTAAACCATCATCGGATAGAACCAAATGAACATTCATCGCACGCAAAGCAAACAATGATTTTCGACTCACGGCGTCAGCAACAACATTTGCTTTTCCCAAATGATAATCAATCACAAGTTCGTAATCTTTTAGCAGTTCTAACCATCTTCTCTGTCGTAGATTCAGATCTTTCTGAGTCATCAGATATTTCAAACTCTTATGATCAGAATACACATGACATTTCTCACCGAACAGGTAGTTTTGCCAAATCTTTAAAGCAAACACAATCACGGCTAACTCAAGATCATGTGTTGGATAGTTCTTTTCATGCCACTTTAACTGTCTCGAAGCATAAGCAATGACTTTTTCTTCTTGCATTAAAACACATCCCAGACCGATCAACGAAGCATCACTGTAGATCACAAATTCTTTACCTAATTCGAGTTGTACCAATACCGGAGCTTCAGGCAACAAAGTTTTCAATTGATCAAAACTATTCTGACATTTTTCTGACCACTCAAATTTCACATCTTTCTGAAGCAATTTTGTTAACGAAGTCACAATCATAGAAATCTTCTATAATAACCAGCAAGTCCCAGAAAACTATAGACTTCAGAGACATTCCTCGAAGGTTTCCAATCTAAAATAGCTAAAATTTTGCTCGGATCAACTCGTATACCAGAGGCTGATACAATATGACCTAGAAAACCAACTTCTCGCAACCAGAATTCACATTTGCTGAACTTTGCATACGACTGTTTATCTCGCAGAATCTGTAGCACTAATCTCAAATGCTCGGCATGTTTAGATTCATCACATGAATAAATCAACATATCATCAATGGATACAACAACAAATTGATCTAAATACGGTCTGAAAATTCTATTCATCAAATCCATAAAGATAGTAGGTGCGTTAGTCAATCCGAAAGGCATAACTAAGAATTCATAGTGGTCGTACCTCGTTCGGAAGGCAGTTTTCAGAATATCTGAATCTTTCACTCTCAACTGATAATAGCCTGATCTCAAATCTATTTTCGAAAACACAGCAGCTCCTTTCAACTGATCAAACAAATCATCAATTCGGTGCAGGGGATACTTATTCTTGATAGTCACTTTGTTCAACTAACGATAATCTATACATATTCTCATCGTACCGTCTTTCTTTTTCACGAATAAAATCGGAGCACCCCAAGGTGAGAAACTCGATCTAGCAAATCGTCTATCGGACAACTCTTGTAACTGAGATTTTAATTCTTTTAGTTCAGCCAGAGCCATTATGTACGGAGCTATCGAAATCGGAGTAGTACCAGGTACCAATTCAATGCAAATTCTACTTCTCTAATTGGAGGTAATCCCGAAAGTTCTTTAGAAAATACATCAGGGAACTCACACACAATAGGCACTGATTCAACTTTCTTTTCTGACACTCTCGAATCAATCACATATGCAAAATAAGCTTTACAACCCTTTCTCAAAATACTTAAAGCTTTCATCGAAGATATAATAGCAAACAATCCACTCAAATCACTAGATTCAATTCTGACTATCTTATCATTCTTGCATCTCAAATCAATAATTTTCCGTTTGCAGTTCACAACAGCACCATGCAAAGCTAACCAATCCATACCCAGAATTATATCAAATTCATCAAAAGGTAACAGCATCAGATTAGCCGAAAAACAAGTGTCCCGAAACATTAACGGACAATACTTGCAGACTTTATCAACCAAAACACATCTGCCTAGGGGCTTCGAAACTCTAATTACAAATTCAGTAGACTCTACAGGCAAAGTCTTACTGTTCACTAAGTTCATGCATATATACGAATGTGTTGATCCAGGGTCTATCAAAGTAATCATAGAAGTATTATAAAGAGTAAATGTACCCGTAATCACATCTGGCGATGAAACTTCCTCACGAGCTCGGATAGCATAAGCTCTAGCAGGTGTAGGAGCCTCAGATCTAACAACTATGTCTTTTGTTCCTCTTTGGCTACCGCTTACATTTCCCGTATTTCTGGGAGGTCTACCACGAGAAGCGTTACCACTCGGCCTTAGATTTTGAACATTATCTTTTTCAGCTAAATCTAGGCAATCTTTTATAAAGTGATTTCGTGAACCACAACTGTAACAAGCTTAGTTATTACCTTTTCCCTAGCATTCACCAAAATGTCGTCTTCCACATTGATCACACTCAGGATTTTCTTTCTTTGCATTATCAACACTGGCAACAGACGTAGCTGGAGCTTTGAAGTTCGATTGCGATCTAGCATGATCTCTGTTGAAATGTCCCACACTAGTCTTTGAATGGCTATTATCATCTCTAAACTTCTTTGATCCATATTGAAATTACTTGCCCGATGATCTCTTTCGTACTTCTTTAGCTTCAAAATTAGCTTTACTTTTCTCTTTTCTGAGATCTTCAGCTTTAATGCTCGTTCAACAAGCACCACAAATTATTTGATTTTTAGAATCCCGACTAAAAAACAAGTATCCTCGTTTAAGCTATCCTTGAATCTTTTGTACATTATTGCTTCTGTAGATACACATTTACGAGTATACTGACTTAATCTTATGAATTCTTGCTTGTATTCTGTGACAGACATACGGCTTTATTTCAGCTCGAGAAACTCTTTACGTTTCTGATCAATGAATCTTTGATTGATATATTTCTTCCAAAATTCAGCTTGGAAGAAACCCCAAGTAACTCGTTCACTCAAACCACAGATGTCAAAGTCTTCCACCAATGGTACGTCGTATCTCTCAGAACAGAAACGACACATTTTATGCATTCTTCTGGAATCAAGGACAGTTCATCAAACACTCTTATCTGCTCTCTATAAAGAACTCAACTTTTTCTGTATCACCGCTTGTTGTAGCTCGGAACTCTTTAGCCTCATATTTTCTAATCTTATCGACTGGTGGTCTACTTAACTGAACCAGATTCACTGGTGGCATAACAGGAGTTTGAGGAGGATTAACCGGGGGTGGAGGTTGTTGTACAGCCGAATTGGTTCTAATATATTGGGTGAGCCAATCATTCATCATCTGATAGAAGGCTTGTCTAGCCTCACCATCATAGCTACTCGTAGCTGGTTGAGAATCAGATGGCACCGTCCCTTGCGCGGGAGTAGGCGCATTGCTTTCGACATCGTTTGCTACTCTCTTTCGAGATCCATTTGCTATATAAAAGTACATTTCAATGTTAGGATTCATCACACTATCGCAGTTCATAAATATGGCATGTATAGCTAGACTCACATATGCGATGGTAGTCCTAGAACCGACTAAACCATAGCTTTGATACTAATAAAATGTAACACCCCTAACTTGTAACCGTCACCAAAATAGGTTAAGAGGCAGGACCTGACCCGTAACATAGTTCAGAACAAACAAATATCAAATATCAACTTATTACAGTAAATGTCATTCATTCATATTCATTAAGAACATAAAATTGAGCATACGATACTAAAACATGCATTCGGGACCAAAATGATAACATATAAAAGTTTCAGAACTTATAAAAAATTTCAACTTTTCAAATGTCACACACCTGTGTGAATAGGCACACGGCCATAGACACACTTGTGTGTCTAATTCATGGCAAAACAGGGCATACATACTAACTTGTCCACATGGCCACAAGACACGCCCATGTTCCAGGCCGTGTGAAAATTAGGGAGGCTACTGACTTGGCCACACGACCGACCACATGCCCATGTGTCAACCCGTGTGCTACACACAACCAGTGTCTCTGCCCGTGTGGACAAAACTAAGCCATTTGAATAGCCAATTTGCCACCCCAAATTGGGTCAACCTACAAGCAAAGAAACAAGCATATTTGCACAACCAATTCAGGCAAATTCCAAACCAAAACATAAGCCATTTATCTCATATAACAGTCACCCAAATCCATACTCATAAACCTTACTAATCTATGTCAAAACATATATTTCAAAAGCATATCAAAGCATTTCTTTCCATACATCATTCAATCTCATGCTAAAACTTACCAAAACTTACCAACATTTACCATTTCTTTTGTCCAACTAAAATATACCACAATTGCACATTAACATCACATACCATAAGTCATTATCAACTATGAGTTCAAACACAAACTAGCCATATCACATGGCTAAAATTTTATTCATCACAAAACATAATCCCATAACTACTAGCCTATATATATCATACTTCAAAATGTACATTTTCAAAAGTACCAAAATGAGGTTCGATAGTGTGGTGTCGATCCTTGACGATCCCCGAGCTCACAGTAGCTTCGATATCTAAAAAAAACAATACAAATACACACAAAGTAAGCTTTCAAAAGCTTAGTAAGCTAGTACTAATGTAACATCCCGAAATAGGGCCTAAACGGAACAGTGGTTACGAAACCAAAAATCTGAGGTAGAAAAATTTATTTTATTATTATTTTGAGGTCTATGATATGTTTGTATGATTGTGTGAAAAGTTCGTGAAGAAATTCTATGCATAAAGTGCTTAATTTGAAATTAGGGACTAAATTGAATAAATTGCAAAACTTGTGTTCTAGAAGTATTTTGCATAAAATTGAATTAGATTATTAATTAGAGGTCCTTAAAGAGTAATTTTACCAATTTTAAGTTCATGGACAAAATTAGGACATGGAAGGAATTTTTGAAAGTTTAGTAGTAAGGGCATTTTGGTCATTTAGTTATTAAAATGAATTAAAATACAAAATTAAAAGCCAATTTTGCTCATCTTCAACCCCATGGCCGAATATAGCAAGGAGAAACCATGGCTAGGGTTTTTCAAGCTTCCAAGCTCGATTGTAAGTCCGTTCTAGCTCGTTTTTAATGATTTTTACGTTTTTGGAGTCCCGGTAGCTCGATTAAGCTTATGCTAGCAATAATTCAACCTAGGGTTCATATTTGGAAAAATACCCATAGGTGAAATTTGTGTATTTTGGTGTTTTATGATAGAATATGAGGTTTTAAATTATGTTAGACAACTTGTACTACTCGGTTTTAAGCAAAATGAGTAAAAGGACTTAATCAGTAAAAATACCTAATAGTCATAAGTGCATGTTAGAGTATGAATTTGATGCTGCCATAGAAGGAAAAATGACCAGCATGTCATAAAACATAAGAAAATAGGCTGAAGTTTAATTTACGAGCTTTGGGGCAAAAGTGTAAATATCACGAAAGTTTAGGGGCAAATCGTAATTTTGCCAAAATATGATTTTAGGTCAATTTGAATAATGTGAGTCCTAATTAGACTATATTTTAAATGATAGAGCAAGGAAAACTGAAATTCAAGCTAAAATGGAGAAAATACCAAGTTGTGGACGAAATGGTAAAAGTAGCTATTTTTGCATACGAGGTAAGTTTACAGTAAATAAATGCAATGTTCTTTTATTTTACATTATTATTGTTAATTTCCAGAATTTATATACTTATTTTATGAGAATATTAAAGTCAAATTAAAGGCGAAGTGACAGAGAAAAAGCATTAGGAAGCCCCGTTTGAACCTTAGGAATGTTAGGATATTGGGGTTGACAGACAGACAGAGATGAGAAATGAGCCATGTAAGTCCATATCAGATATATGGATTTGGAGACAGGAATGAGCCATGTAAGCCCATATTAGATATATATATATATATGGCATTGGAGATAGGAATAATTCATGTAAGTCCATGTCGAAGACATGGCATTGGCAGGATATTGATAGACAGAACGAGCGACCCCAAAGTATCCTTAGTATTCCGAGTGGTTCAATGGGTCATTGTACACGTTAAATTACAGTGAATTATCAGCAAAAGGGAAGGTAGATTATATTTATGAATAGTGAAAGGTCAGGTAAGAAAGAAGGTAAGTAAGAAAAGAAGAAGGTAGAAAATGAGAAGTAAAGAAAGTTTATGAGGCTAGGTGACATTATGTATAATTATTCATTATCTTTGAATGTTGTAATTTATTTGCTTGTAAGCTTACTAAGCCTAGTGCTTACTCTCTTTATTTTCTTTTTCTTATAGTTTTATCAAGCCACTCGGGGATCGAAGAAACGTCGGAGACCGATCACACTATCGAAGGAATCACATTGGTATAGTTAGACGTTTAGTTTTGTGTATGGCATGTATAGGAACTTGGTTTCTTTTGATATGATATGATCAATGAATGATGTGTAAATGCTTGCTAGTGATTAGCTAATAGAATGGCTGATGATATACATTTTTAATAGTATGTATGAATAAGTAGTAACTATCACATGAAAACTATGAAAAATGTGAAAGTAACTTAAAAACGGATTCAAGTATCAGAAATAACATGAATTTGAAAAATCACTAAAAATCTTAGAGACATGTTTTGATGGTGAATAATATATTAAATTAAAACTCATTGTGTCTATTTTCATATGGAATAAGCAAAATAGGTAAAGGTTTTGTATTTTATAACATATCTGAGTTTTAGTGAAATAGGGCCAGAGCGATTTCTGGATCCCCTGTTTCAACTTTAGGAATTCACCATAAATTTTACAAAAATAATTAGGTGTTGTAATTTATATGGTTAAATCCTTATTGAATCTAGTTTTAATATAAATAAACGGTATAGTCATATGATTTTTGTACAGAGAGAAAAGTGGTTCGTAGTAAGTAGAGGCCAGTGCAGTCGAATTCTGAAACAAGGGTAACTTTAACTAATAAACTGTACTAATTGGCTAAGTCAAAAATTCTA
This sequence comes from Gossypium anomalum, assembly GCA_025698475.1. Taxonomy (NCBI): domain Eukaryota; kingdom Viridiplantae; phylum Streptophyta; class Magnoliopsida; order Malvales; family Malvaceae; genus Gossypium; species Gossypium anomalum. Next base: position 44,278,667 of record CM046968.1, on the reverse strand, counting down.
GAAAAAAATTAGTAGATATATATATGAGTCTAGTTTCAGGAAAAATTTACGGATCTTAATTTTGACTTTTGAAACTCGAGAAATGAACTTTTAAGCAACCATGACGCAGAAAAATAGTTTATTCCGAAAATTAAAATAAGAGGTTTAGAGTTGTTTAAAAGGTAAGATAAGTTTAGTAACACCTCAAGCTTGACTCCAGTGACGGTTTTGGGCGTGGGGGCGTTACAACTAAAAATCATCAATAGAGTATAAAATATAGAACATCAACACGTAAGTATTTATAACTTCTCAAATCATCTATCCAATTATACCAATACCATCCACATGTTTATAGCATTTCAATAAACTTTATATACATAATACCATCTACCACATAGGTATTATACGTACCTGAACCTTCCCGTATTCATTCATTTTCGTTCTCACCTCTCGTTAGGATATTTTAAATCTTCAAAAGATTATTCATGCTATAACCATCCGCAAACTTAGTGCCTTAAGGGTTAGCCGGAGCTATAATAATTTTGCACACTTAGTGCCATCTCAATCAACCGAAGCTATCTCGGTACCGCACACTTAGTGCCTCATATAGCCAAAGCTAATTTAAATCACACACTTAGTGCCAAACACCATTGATTTATCATTGTATTCACCCAAACCAATTATATATACAATCTATGTATAATCAAATCATCAAAACATACTTGTAACATCATATTTTATGTACGAACTTACCTCGTACTCGAAGTTGTCAACTCGTTTCGTCTACTCTATAATCTTCGACTTTCCTTGGTCTAAATCTGAATTCCTCTTTTCTTGATCTATATGTATTCAAAATTAACCCTTTTATTCACCAAATCATTCAAAACAATCCATATAAACACAATTAGGGCATTTTACAAACTAGCCCTCATATTTTCACATTTCGACACTTTAGTCCTTAATTCACAAAATCAAAAAATACACAAAATTTCTTTGCACACATGCCTAGCTGAATATTCATAGTGTTCATATAAGCCTCCACATTTCATTTATTTCACATTTTAGTCCCTTAATTTCTCATTTTCACAATTTAATCCCTAATATGCATTTTTACTCAAAATCACTTTACAAAACATGTATATCAAGCACTTTCATAATTCATCATTTAACATAAAAAAAACTCATGAATTCATTAATGGCATCTCATCAAATCATCAACAATTTCATGAATGAAAACCTAGCCTTTGGATTTCTTCTTTTATAATTTTTGGTCAAAAATGATTATAATAAGGATGATTTTATGGTTTATTTTATTTAACATAACTTAATTACTAAATACCAATTTTAACCTTAACTATTTCATTAAAATTCCACTAACTATTGCCCATATTTGTCTATTCATTAAACCAATGGTCTATTTCCATCATAAGGACCTCTCATTTATAAAGCCAAATCAAATAGGCACTTTTAACAAATAGCATTCAACTTTTACATTTTACGCGATTAGGTCCTTTTATCAAATTAAGCACACAAACAATTAAATTTTTATACGAGACTTTCACACATGCTCATTCACGTATCATAAACACAGAAAATAATATTTAAAATATATTTTTGACTCGGATATGTGGTCCCTAAACCACTATTCCGACTAGGGTCTAAACCGGACTGTTACAAACACTTTAGTCCCTAATTCACAAAATCACAAAATACACATAATTTGCTTGTACACAAGCTTGGCTGAATATTCATAGCTCTCATAAAAGTCCACACACTTAATTTATTTCACATTTTAGTCCCTTAATTTACAAATTTCACAATTTAGCCCATTTTACTCAAAATTATCAAAAATCCAAAGACAAAACATATAAACTCAACATCAAACTCTCATATTTCATCATATCAACATAAAACTCATGACTTCATCAATGGTACATTTCAAAATCATCAAAAAAAAAAAAGAAATTGAGACATGGACTTGATAGTATACGAAGCAACGATTACGAAAACGTAGAAATTATCAAAAACTGAAAAATAACGAACCTTTAATCAAGCTAGATGATGGCCGAATGCTTCAAACACATAAACCCTGTATTTTCCTCTTCAATTTTGGCAAATATGGAAGATAATGACTTATTTTATGCTTTTGTTTTATTATAAAACATATTATTACTAAATTCCAAATTTACCTTTGTTATAAAATTATTTATTCACCTAACACATGCCCTTTTATGTCATTTAATTCATTAAATGGTCAAATAACTTCATAAGGACCTCACAATCATAAAGCCAAATCAATTAAGCACTTTTAACAAATAGCATGCAACTTTTACATTTTACGCGATTAGGTCCTTTTTCAAAATTAAGCACACAAACATTGAAATTTTCATACGAGACTTTCATATATGCTAATTCATATATCAAAAGCACGAAAAATAATATTTAAATATTTTTTACTCGGATATATGGTCTCGAACCACTATTCCAACTAGGGTCTAAATTGGACTGTTACAATCATCATGTTTTGTAAAGTGATTTTTGGTAAAAATACATATTAGGGATTAAATTGAGAAATTTGTAAATTTAGGGGTTGAATTGTTAAATAAATTAAAATAATGGGCTACTAGGATTCTATGAAGAATTCAGCTAGCATGAAATTGGGAAGAAATTATGTAATTTGTGTTTTTATGAAATAAGGACTAAATTGTAAGAAATATAAAAGTTTAGGGCCAAAGTGTAAAAATTCCCAAATATGTATTTGTGGACTGAATTGAATGATTTGGTGAATAAATAAGTTAGATTTGAATTCATATAGATCAAGAAAGAAAGAAACTAGATTTAGATCGGGGGAAATCGAAAGTTGTCAAGTAGTCGATCTAATTTGTTCGTCGTATATACGAGGTAAGTTCATATGCAAATAAATGTATTTAAATTGATTTATAAATGTTTATTTGTCATTGAATTGCTATGAATGTTGAACGAGCAAATACGAGCAAGTATCGACGAAGTAATGTTAACCGAAAGTCCCGTACAAACCCTAGGAATAGTATACGAATGTCATGACATTAGGATTACCGAGATGTGATTACATGTAAGACCATGTCTGGGACACTGGCATTGTATTATGATTACATATAAGACCATATCTAGGACATTGGCATTGTTATATGATTTCGTATAAGACCTTATCTGGGATAGTGGCATCGACAGGTGATAACACATATAAGACCATATCCGTGATATGGCATTGTACGTGCTATATGTGATTTTTTAGTATCCTTAACGATTCTGAACGATTCAACAGGAAAAGTCAAGTCGAGAAAAGAATGTGTGAATGAGTTAAGTGATTCAGGTACGTACAAGATTCATATGAGTATTGAAAAGGGAAGTATTTGATGAATTCAATTATGATATTGAATATGTGTACAATGAGAAAGGTTTGTGAACTTATATTTGTTTACTTATAGTTTGCCTATTGATCGAAATGATGTTGATTCATGTTGTAATTTTATTTATATATGGCTTACTAAGCTTTTAAAGCTTACTTTGTGTGTTCTTTCCCTATTTTAGAGATAATCGAAGCTAGCTTAGACTCGAGGATCATCGGGAACATTGTCACACTATCGATTATCTTGTTGGTACTTTGAAAGCTTTGTATATATGGTATATGGCATGTATAGGCTAGTGTTAAGATGATAAGTTTTGAGTTATGATTTTAGCCATGAGATTTGGCTTGCAAATGATGTAAATGTTGGTGTGAATTTGGCCATTTAAGTTTTCTTATGTTTTAGGCATATTTGGTATGGTTTTATGATTGCTCTACTAGCTAGATGTTAATTTGCATATTATTGCCTGGAAGATGGTATGTATGGCTTGATTTTGAGATGATGAAATGGAATGTTTTGAGGCATGAAATAGACGATAAGATGATGAGAAAATGCATTTAGAAGTTATGTAAGTTTGATGATTTTGACATATTGATTTGGTATGTTCTGGCTATGGAATTGAGTAGTTAAGAGAATGGTCTCTAAATGGCATAAAATGTGTATGAAATAGCATGTTTTGGTTGCTTATATACGTATGAAAATGGTAAAATTTGATGTGGTTTAGGTGTGATCAAGGAGGGTGAGAAATGTGGCTTCAACCAAGCCTATTTTCACTCTACACGGCCAAGCACATGGGCGTGTAGCTCGACTGTGTGTGACACATGGCCTTGGTACACGGCCGTGTGTCCCTTGGTGTAGCCCTTCGAATTAAGCCAATATACCCTACAGGTTTGACATGGCCTAGACACACAGGCATGTCTATTGGTCGTGTGTGACACATGGGCATGTGGCCAGCCGTATGACCCAAGTCAGTAACCGCTCTAGATTTTACGCAGCCTGGCACACGGGCGTGTCCTCGGCTGTGTGGTGCAAGTCAATATGTATGCCCTATTTTCAGACGGCCGGAGACACGGGCGTGTCAGGTGACCGTGTAAGGCACACGGCCTGTTCACACGGGCGTGTGACCCTTGTATGTTTGAAAATTTTCTAAGTTTCCCAAAGTTTTTAAATGTTATCGGTTTAGTCTCAAACCTTGTGCAAGCATGTTTTAAGGTCTCGTAGAGCCTTATAAGGGACAATGTGATTATGATTTATTGATGTTTATGTAATAATGAATTCAAGTATGAGAAATATATGCTGTATGATGTATTTGCTTGGTAATGCCTCGTAGCCCTATTCCGGTGATAGATACGGGTTAGGGGTGTTATATTTATTAGTATCAGAGCTACGATTTAGTCAATTTTAAGACTAATATAGCATGTGAGAGTCTAGCTATACATGACATATATATAAATTGCGATAGTGTGATGATTCCTTGTAACAGTTAGGTTTAGGCCCTAGTCGGAATAGTGGTTTTGGGACCACAAATCTGATTCAAAAAAACATTTAAATATTATTTTCTATGCTTAAAATATGTGAATTAGCATATGCAAAAGTTTCGTATGAAAAAATCGATCGTTTGTGTGCTTAATTTAATAAAAAGACCTAATCACGTAAAATGTAAAAGTAGCATTCTATTTGTTAAAGTGCTTATTTGAAATGTCTTTATAAATGGAAGGTCCTTATGTTACAATTGGACCATTACCATGGTTAATGGACTTTTATGGACAACCATTATAAGTTTTTATTATTATTTCATTAAGGTTAAAATGGTATTTGATAAATTATGTTTAATTAATAAAGCAAATGCATGAAATTTAGTTCATTTATGCTTATTATTGTTGAAAATCAAATAGAAAAGAAAAGAAAAAGAACACTAGGGTTTGGCCATTGAATCCTTTGATTAAGGTATGAGTTTTGATCCGTTGTTGTGATTGTTGCTTTGTGTTTTACTAAGCCCATGCCTCAATTTCTGATTTTGATGATGATTTTGAAATATGCCATGGATGAATTCATGAGCTTTATTTTGTTAAATGATGAAATATGAAAGCTTGATGTTGGGTTAATATCTTTTGTCTTTGGATTTTTGATGAATTTGAGTAAAATGGGTTAAATTGTGGAACTTGTAAATTGAAGGACTAAAATGTAAAATAAATGAAATGTGTGGACTAGTATGAGTACTAGGAGAATTTGGCCAAGCATGAGTATATGCAAATTATGTGTATTTTGTGATTTTATGAAATAGGGACTAAAGTGTCGAAATGTAAAAATGTGAGGGCTAATTTGTAAAATGACTTAAATTTTTGTTTATGGATTGTTTTGAATGAATGTGTGATTGAATAAGTCAAAATTGAATTTATATAGATCAAGAGTTAAAGAAAACAGAATTAGATCGGGGAAAGTCAAAAGTCGTCGAGTAGCTGATTCCGTCCATTTCAATCCGTACGAGGTAAGTTGATATACAAATAAATGTGTTTGAATTGAATTATTATTTATATGATATTATTATAATGAATGAATATTCAAACTATATATGTGCTATCCGAGAAAGTATCAATAAAGTTCTGACGTCTGAAAAGCCCGTACGAACCTTAAAAATAGTTAGGATACATATGTCATAACATGGGATCCGATATGTGTTATTGTAAGACCACGTCTGAGACGTTGGCATCGACTTCTAATTTACGTGTAAGACCAAGTCTGGGACATTGGCATTGTATCTGATTTCATGTAAGACCCTGTCTGGGACAATGGCATCGATGTTTGATTACATGTAAGACCACGTCTGGGACGTTGGCATTGTATATGCTTTCCAAGCTATTTGCATATCCTTATGTTTTTGAACGGTTCAAACAGGCATTCCAAGAAAATGAATGACTTTGTGAAATTGTATCCGATCCAGGTACGTTTGATTTGTACACTATGTTGGTAATGAAAGGTAAGTACATGTACCTTGTGAACATATGATATAATTATGAGAAAATATGTTATATGAACAAACGGATTGGAAATATATGAATGATATGTGAACTATGTGATATATGTTAGGATTTTGGTCATGAAGTATAAGTATTTTATGATGTTTATGTGCTTAAGTTGATAAGTTTATTTGTATATGGCTTACTAAGCTTTTAAAAGCTTATTTTGTGTGTGTTTGCATTGTTTTATAGATATCATAGCTATCAGGAGCTCGGGGATCGTCAAGGATCGTCACCACACTATCGAGTCTTATTTTGGTACCTTTTGAATATGTAAATATTGAAGTATGGCATGTATAGGCTAGAAGTGTTTTGATATGTTTTGTAATGTATATATCATGCCATGTGATATGGTTAGATTGTGTTTGAATTTATGGTTAGATAATGATATATGATATATAATGCAATGGTGGTATATATGATGTGTTTTATACGGCCAAGAGAGTTGGTCAATTTGGTAAGTTTTGTTATGTGTTTATTTGAGAATTTGGTAAGTACATAGCATGAGATGGAATGATGTGTATTAAGGTTTATAAACCATATGTTTCGATATGATTTTTCTTATGTTTTGGCATAAATTAGTAAGGTTTATGAACATATAAATGATTGATAATGTTATATCATGTTTGATGTATGGTTTGGTATAGAAATTGGCTGAAATTGTTGTGCAAATATACTTGGTTTGGTGCTTGTAGGTTTAACCCAAATAGGGTGGCAATTTGGCTAATCAAATGACCTATTTTTGTCCACATGGGCAGAGACACGGGCATGTGTCTCAGTCGTGTGTGACACACGGTCATGTTGCACGACCGTGTGTCCCTAGGGTACCCTACAATTATAAGTAAGGCTCGACCACGGCCAAGGCACATGGGCGTGTGGCTAGCCATGTGACCCAAATCAGTCTCGACCATGACCAAGGCATACGGGCATGTCTTGCGGCCGTGTGTGCAAGTCAGTATGTATGCCCTGTTTTGACACGGCCTAGACACACGGGCATGTCTAATACCGTGTAAGGCACACGGCCTATTCACACGGGTATGTAATATGTGAAGCTTTGAAAATTGTTTAAGTTTTAAAAAAATTTGTATGTGTTTGGTTTAGTCCCAACCCTTTTATAATGCATGTTTAAGGTCTCAATGACCTATATAAGGGACTTTATATAGATGTTTGATCCCTGATGCTATGATGTTTATGAAATGAATGTTAAATGTTTTGATTTGTCCGGTAATGCCTTTAACCATAGTCCGGTGACAGATATGGGTTTGGGGTGTTACATTTTATTGGTATCAAAGCTATAGTTTAGTCAGTTCTAGGACTACCACAGCTTATGTGAGTCTAGCTATACATGCCACATTTATGAACTACAATAGTGTGATGAGTCTTGACATTGATAATGTGCTTTTATATAGCAAATGGATCCCCAAGGAGCCATAGCTGATAATGTCGAAAGTAATGAGCCTACACTTGTGCAAAGGACTGCGCCCTCTGACTCTAGACCGGCTACGAGTAGCCATGATGGTGAGGCTAGACAAGCCTTCTATCAAATGATGAATGATTGGTTCACCCAATACATTAGAACTAATCTGACTGTACAATAACTTCCACCCTCATTAAATCCTCCATAAGCTCCTGTTATGCCACCAATGAATCCAATTCAGTTAAATAAGCCACCAATTGATAAGATTAGAAAATATGGGGCCGAAGAGTTCCGAGCTACAACGAATGATGATGCTGAAAGAGCCTAGTTCTGGTTAGAGAACACGATATGAGTGTTCGATGAATTGTCTTTGAATCCTGAGGATTGCATAAAATGTGCCATTTCACTTCTGAGAGATACGGCGTACCACTTGTTGAAGACTTTGATATTAGAGGTTCCGAGTGAGCGAGTCACTTGGGATTCTTCCAAGCTGAATTTTGGAAGAAATACATTAGTCAAAGATTTATTGATCAGAAAAGTAAAGAGTTTCTTGAACTTAAACAAGGCCGTATGTCAGTTACAAAATACGAGCAAGAATTTGTAAAACTGAGTCAGTATGCTCGTGAATGTGTATCTACTAAAGCAATAATGTGCAAAAGATTCGAGGATGGCTTGAACGAGGATATCCGTTTGTTAGTCAGGATTCTTGAGATCAAAGAATTCGTTGTGCTTGTTGAACGAGCATGTAAAGCTGAAGATCTCGAGAAAGAGAAAAGAAAAACTGATTCAGAAGCTAGAGAAGTGCGAAAGAGATGATAATAGCCATTCAAAGGCTAATGTGGGACATTCGAGTAGAGATCGTGCTAGATCACATTCGAGCTTCAAAGCTCCAGCTACTTCTGTTGCTAGTGTTGGAAATGCTAGATCCAATCGACCCGAGTGTAAACATTATGGTAAAAGAAATCCCGGCAATTGTAGACTATTTGATCAGGCTTGTTTCAAATGTAGATCATTAGACCATTTCATTCGTGATTGCCCTGAATCTGTTGAGCAAGAGATTGTGCAAAATCTGCGGCCAAGTGGCAATGCTTCTCGTGGTAGACCTCCCAGAAATACAGGAAATGTAAGTGGCAGTTAGAGAGGAACAAAAGATATAGCTGTTAGATCCGAGGCTCGTGCATCTGCCAGAGCCTATGCCATTCGAGCTCGTGAGAAAGCTTCGTCTCCAAATGTGATTACGGGTACATTCACACTTTATGATACTTCTGTGATTGCTTTGATAGATCCTGGATCAACACATTCGTATGTATGCATGAACTTAGTGAACAGTAAGACTTTGCCTGTATAGTCTATTGAATTTGTAATTAGAGTTTCGAACCCCCTAGGCAGATCTGTTTTGGTTGATAAAGTCTGAAAGAATTGTCTATTAATGTTTTGAGATACTTGTTTTCCGGCTGATCTGATGTTATTGCCCTTTGATGAGTTTGATATAATTTTGGGTATGGATTGGTTAACTTTGCATGATGCTGTTATGCATTGCAAATGGAAAACTATTGATTTGAGATGCAAGAATGATGAAATAGTTTGAATTGAATCTAGTGATTTGAATGGACTACTTGCTGTAATATCTTCGATGAAAGCTTTAAGTATTGTGAGAAAGGGTTGTGAAGCCGACTTTGCTTATGTGATCGATTCGAAAGTATCTAAAAAGAAAGTTGAATTAGTGTTTGTTGTTTGTGAATTCCCTGATGTGTTTCCTGAAGAACTTCCGAGATTACCTCCGATACAAGAAGTTGAATTTGGTATTGAATTAGTACCAGGAACTACTCCGATTTCGATAGCTCCGTATAGAATGGCTCAACCAAACTAAAAGAATTAAAGTCTCAGTTACAAGAGTTGACCGATAGAGGGTTTGCTAGACCGAGTTTCTCACCTTGGGGTGCTCCAGTTTTGTTTGTGAAAAAGAAAGACGGTACAATGAGATTGTGTATAGATTATCGTCAGTTGAACAAAGTGACTATCAAGAATAAGTATCCACTGCCCCGAATTAATGATTTGTTGGATCAATTGAAAGGAGCTATTGTGTTTTCGAAGATAGATCTTAGATTAGGCTATTATCAGTTGCGAGTAAAAGACTCAGACATTCCGAAAACTGCTTTCAGAACGAGGTACATACACTATAAGGTTTTAGTTATGCCTTTCAGATTGACTAATGCACCTGCTATCTTTATGGATTTGATGAATAGAATTTTTAGACCGTATTTGGATCGATTTGTTGTTGTATTCATTGATGACATATTGATTTACTCACGTGATGACTACGAGCATGTCGAGCATCTGAGAATAGTACTACAGATCTTGCGTGATAAGCAATTGTATGCAAAGTTCAGTAAATGTGAATTCTGGTTGTGCGAAGTTGGTTTTCTGGGCCATATTGTGTCAGCATCTGGTAGTCAAGTTGATTCGAGCAAAATTTCAGCTATTTTGGATTGGAAGCCTCCGAGAAATGTCTCTGAAGTCTGCAGTTTTTTGGGACTTGCCGATTATTATAGAGGTTCGTAAAAGGCTTTTCGATGATTGCGACACCATTGACAAAGCTGCTTCAGAAAGATGTGAAGTTTGAATGGTCTGAAAAGTGTCAGAATAGCTTTGATCAGCTAAAAACTTTGTTGACTGAAGCTCCGATGTTGGTACAACCCGAATTAGGTAAAGAATTTGTATTATATAGTGATGCTTCGTTGATTGGTCTGGGATGCATTTTGATGCAAGAAGGTAAAGTCATTGCTTATGCTTCGAGACAATTAAAGCCCCATGAAAAGAACTATCCAACTCACGATCTGGAATTGGCGGATATTGTGTTTGTTTTGAAGATTTGGCGCCACTATCTGTTTGGTGAAAAATGTCACGTATATTCTAATCGTAAGAGTTTGAAATATATGATGACTTAGAAAGATTTGAATCTGCAGCAGAGAAGATGGTTAGAATTGTTAAAAGACTATGAGCTTGTGATTGATTATCATCCGAGAAAAGCAAATGTTGTTGTTGATGCTCCAAGTAAAAAATCATTATTTGCTCTGCATGCGATAAATGCTCAGTTGTGTATGTCTGATGATGGTTCAGTTTTAGTGAAATTAAAAGTGAGACCTTTGTTTTTACAGCAGATTATCGAAGCTCAGAAAATTGATAATGAGATCTTAGCAAAATGAAATCAATGTGATTTGGATTCTGATTTAGAATTCAGAATTGATAAATATGATTGTTCGAGATTTCGAGATCGAATTTGTGTTCCGAGAAAGCCAGAGTTAATTCAAATGATTTTGAATGAAGCTCACAATAATCGGCTATCTGTGCATTTGGGTAGTACGAAAATGTATAATTATTTGAAACAGCTTTATTGGTGGCCTAGTATGAAGCATGATATCCCTGAATTTTTTGAGAAATGCTTAATCTGTCAACAAGTTAAAGCTGAACATCATGTGCCATCTGGTTTGTTACAACCAATTATGATTCTGGAATGGAAATGGGATAGAGTGGCAATGGACTTTGTTTCAGGTTTGCTCCTATCTCTGAGAAAGAAAGATGCAATTTGGGTTATAGTTGATCAATTGACGAAATCAGCTCATTTTATTCCGGTGTGATCCGATTACTTGCTTGATAAATTAGCTGAGTTATATATTTCCAATGCTATGAGATTGCATGGCATGCCATTGTCTATCGTGTCAGACAGAGATCCGAGATTCACTTCGTGATTCTGGAAGAAATTACAAGATGCTCTGGGTACGAAATTGCATTTTAGTACTGCTTTTCACCTGCAAACGGACGGTCAATCCAAGCGGATTATTCAGATACTCGAGGATATGTTGAGATGTTGTATTCTTGAGTTTGAAGGTACGTGGGAACAATATTTCCCTTTGATTGAATTTTCTTATAATAACCATTTTCAATCGAGCATTAAAAAGGCACCGTATGAAGCCTTATATGGTCGTAAATGCCGTATACCTTTGTATTGGACTGAGCTCAGTTAGAATAAGATTCACGGGATTGATTTGATAAAAGAAGTAGAATAGAAAGTAAAATTGATCCGAGATAGTTTGAAGACAGCTTCCGATCGTCAGAAATCTTATGCGGATTTGAAAAGAAAGGATATTGAATTTGAAATCGGCGACAAAGTATTTTTGAAGGTATCTCTATGGAAGAAAGTGCTTCGGTTCGGTAGAAAAGGCAAATTGAGTCCAAGGTTCATCGGGTCGTATGAGATTACCGAGCGTATTGGGTCAGTAGCATATAGATTGTTGTTGCCACCAGAGCTAGAAAAGATTCATGATGTGTTTCACGTATCGATGCTTCAATGATACAGATCCGACCCTTCGCATATGATTCCTCCGTCTAAGATTGAGATTTAGTCTGGTATGACCTATGTAGAAAAATCGATCCGTATTTTGGCTCGCGAAGTTAAAGAACTAGGAAATAAGAAAATTCTGTTAGTAAAAGTGATGTGGCATCAGCATGGTGTTGAAGATGCTATGTGGGAGCCTGAAGATATTATGAGACAACAATATCCGAATCTGTTCAACAGTAAGATTTCAGGGATGAAAATCCCTAAGGGGGAGAATTGTAATAGTCCGGTTTAGGCCCTAGTTGTAACACCCCTAACCCGTATCCGCCACAGGACTAGGTTACGAGATATTACCAATCAAAATATAGATTCAAACAATCACATGCATATACTTGTACAAACTTATAAACCAATCAATCTTAGTATAAATAAAAAGTCAATTTATTAATTAACATCACCTAACCAGATGTAATATGGATACAACTTTTTAATTATACAAAATATACAATCATACCTCAAATGAAAAAGTCACAAGTAAATAGAATTCACAAAATCAAGTACATCAATCCATTCCAACATTATCATGTCAAGATCGACTTTTTTAATATGGTACATATTTTGTCAATTTATACTATAATTAAAAGACATATACACTGACAACTTAATATTTACTTACTATCGTACAAGTCATCATTCAATTTTCCATTTTCATTGCATTTAATCGAATTTAAAAGCATTACCCATGATGCTCAACAATTATTCATTTCTAACCTTATTCACCCATTTATAAAAAAATCAATACTTATTTAATATGCATATTAAAACATATACCGAACATATTTCTCCTATTCATAACCGGCATTTTAACTTATTAATGTAAAACTCATTATAACACAATATACATTCCCTATTCATGCATAACCGAACATATCATTAGACATTATCATGCTTATATTTATAAGCATATATACCTTAAGACAAATTATATATCAAGTCAATTCCTTATGCATAATTACTTATATATTTAAATGCCAAATCACAAGTTGATTAAAACCATTTCAAATGACTTCATTTATAACAAACAAATCAAAATGGTCAACATTCGGACATTTAAGCTATGGTTTGCTTATTGCTAATCATGACTCAATTTAATAGCAAAATCATGGTACCAAGTTTAAACATGCAATCTTAAATACCATGTACCAACAAATCAAAACAAATTATCATATACATATATGTATATATATATTTATAAGCAATGTCGAATCACAACTTAAACATAACCATCATATTCAATTCCATTTTATGACCGAATATACCAAATTCATATATGTTTTGCCTATACAAAACATTAGCCGAATCAATTAAGCATGCTTATGACCGATTCTACCATGCCACATACAAGGTCATAACCAACCTTAATATATAATCACATAATGCAATTCATAATTATTCATAGCACGCGTCATCTTGATTAAAATAGACTTAAACCATAATTAAATCGAAACCAAAATCAAGCAAAATAATTAAGCCATTTTCACATGGCTAATATACATTCATTTTCAAAACAACTAACTTCAAAGCCAGCCTATACATGCCATAATTTAAGTTTAGCATATAAGGTACCAAAATAGTAGGTAGTGTGATGAACTTGGCTGATAGTTCCTGAGCTTGTAGCTTGACTCCAAATCTATTAAACAAAGACAAATATTCACACAGTAAGCTATTTATAGCTTAGTAAATCATAAGCAAATAAACAATTCAATAATATTGACTCTTCAACTAAACTAAATCAAATTATATCATTATTACCATATTCAATCTCAAACATATAAATTTCATTATTAATATATTTCTATACATAAAAGAAATCACTTTGGCTAAATATCCATATGGTCAAATTAGCATTTTAACATTAAATTTTTCCAAGTCAATAAACATTGTAAAAACCTAATTCACATACTCTCCAACATTTAAACTCATATATCACAACAAACTTTATATACCTAAGCTTGATTTGTGACCGAATATACATGGTCTCGTATATGCATATAGTTAGACATCATTTCAATCATATTCATAAGATCAAATACACTTACCTCATTTAATTAGTAATAAGCTAATACATACCTGTCTATTTATCTTCTTTACACACTCGAGAATAACTTATCTTTGCCCGATGAAACATTCAGAATTGGATAGGACACTCGGATAATCACACAAGTCGTACAATGCGAACGTCCTAGATGTGGTCTTACATGTAGTCACATATTGATGCCACTATCCCAGACAGGGCCTTACTTGTAAACACATATCGAAATCACATATCGGTGCCATTGTCTTACTCGCACACATATATTGGAATCCTATTTCATGACATATGTATCCTAACTATTCCTAAGGTTCATACGGGGCTTTCGGACGTCATAACTCGGTCAAATCGAAAGCTTGAACATTATTACTAAGCTTATTCTCATTCGGCTTTAACATATATAAAATTATATAATTCATTTTAGCATATATATAATACAATTAATTATAATTAAGTACGTCTATTTGCTTATAAACTTACCTCGGACAACAAAAAATCGGTACGGATCGACTAGTTGACAACTTTCATTTTTCCCCGATCCAAATCCGATGTCTTTGGTTCTTGATCTAAACATATTCAAATTAAGCTCATTCAAACATATTTTCAGTCAATTTAGTCTAAAAACACATAAATGGGCAAATTACCATTTTACCGCTAACATTTACAATTTTTACAATTTAGTCCCTATTACACAAAACACAAAATATGCAAAATTTTCCTATACCCATGTTTGGCCAAATCTTACCCATTACCATACAAGTCCATATATTTCATTAATTTTACATTTTAGTCCCTCAAATTATTATTTTTGTAATTAAGTCCTAATTACTCAAAATCATCAAAAACTCCAATACAAAACATGTTAATCTAAAACATATCTTTCATTTCTCATCATCAAACAACAAAAATCACAAGCTATCAACAATGGCACAACTCAAAATATTCATCAAAATCAAAAATTCAAACATGGGTTTTGTAGTACTCGAAGCAACGATCTCAAAAATGTAAAAATTATCAAAAACTGAACAAAAAACGAACCTTGATTGAGCTAAATAGATGGCCAAACCCTAGCTTGTTGTTCTTCTCTTTTGTTTCAGCAATTAGGAAATAAAAATGATGAATATGGCTTTCTTATTATGTTATAATATGATATATTATAACATTTTATTTCATTTCCTATTTTAACCTTAATGAAATAATAATGGAATTATATAATATATGTCCATTACCGTCCAACTAACATGAAAGTGGGTTATTTACCACATAAAGGTTCTCACTTAAAAATCCATTAACAAATAGGCCCCTTTTAGAAAAAAACCACCAAATTTTCATTTTACGCGATTAAGTCCTTTTATTTAATCGGACACCTAAACGATAAAATTAAATCACAAAAATTTCACAGATATAAATTCACACAAAATAAACATAAAATATTTTTAAAATATTTTTCTGACTCAGATTTGTGGTCCCAAAACCACCGTTTCGATTAGGGTCTAAATCGGGCTGTTACAACTCTCCCCCTTAGAGATTTTCATCCTCGAAAATCTTACCGGTGAATAGGTTCGGATAGCGTTCTCTCATTGCATCCTCTGGTTCCCACGTTGCTTTCTCAACACTGTGTTTATGCCATAATACTTTACCAATGGAATCTTCTTCTTTCGTAACTCTTTAATCTCATGAGCCAGAATACGAATCGGTTCTTCCTCGTATGTCATATCGGGTTTAATCTCAATCTCAGACGGGCTATTCACATGTGAAGGATCAGATCAATATCTATGAAGCATCGAAACATGGAATACATTGTGGATCTTTTCTAACTCAGATGGCAACAATAGTCTGTAAGTAACCGGCCTGATACGTTCTATAACCTCATACGACCTAATAAACTTCAGACTCAATTTGCCTTTATGACCGAAACTGAGTATTTTTTTCCATGGTGAGACCTTCAAAAAGACTTTATCTCTGATCTGAAACTCTATATCTTTACGTTTCAAGTCCGCATAAGATTTCTGACGATCTGACGCTGCTTTCAAACTTTCACGGATTACTTTCACCTTCTGTTCAGTTTCTCTAATCAAGTCAACCCGTGTATCTTATTTTCACTGAGCTCAGTCCAGTACAATGGCATACGACATTTACGACCATACAAAGCTTCATAAGGTGCCATTTTGATACTCGATTGAAAGCTATTATTATACGCAAATTCAATCAGAGATAGGTATCGTTCCCATGTACCTTCAAACTCGAGAATGCAACATCTCAACATATCCTCAAGTATCTGAATGATTCGCTTAGACTGGCTATCTGTTTGTGGATGGAAAGTAGTACTAAAATGTAATTTCGTACCTAGTGCATCTTGTAATTTTTTCCAAAACCGCGATGTAAACCTCGGATCTCTATCCGAAACAATAGATATAGGCACACCATGTAATCTCACAATCTAAGAAACATAAAATTCAGTCAGCTTATCCAGTGAGTAGTTTGTACGTATTAAAACAAAATGATCCGATTTAGTCAATCTATCTACAACAACCGAGATTGCATCTTTCTTGTTCGGTGTCAACGGTAAACCAGATACAAAATCCATCGTGACTATATCCCACTTCCACTCAAGTACCAAGATAGGTTGAAGTAATCCTGAAGGCACCTGATGTTCAGCTTTTACTTGTTGACAGACTAAACATCTTGCAACAAAGTCAAAAATGTCTCGTTTCATACCATGCCACCAATAAAGCTGTTTCAAATCATTATACATCTTTGTACTACCTGGGTGAACAGATAACCGACTGCTATGAGCTTCATTCAAAATCATCTGAATCAACTCTGAATTTCTCGGAACGCATATTTAGTTTTTGAATCTCAAACAGACATCAGCATCAACTCTGAATTCTGAATCAGCATCTGTCTCACACTGAACTCATTTTGCGATCAACTCATTATCAACCTTCTGTGCATCACAAATTTGTTGAATATATAATGGTCTTGCTTTCAATTCACCTACTATCGAACCATCATCAGACATAGCCATATGCGCATTCATTGCACGCAAAGCAAACAGTGACTTTCGGCTTAAAGAATTAGCAACAACATTAGCCTTTCCCGGGTGATAGTCAATTACAAGCTCAAAATCTTTTAGTAATTCTAACCATCGACGTTGTCTCAAATTTAGATCTTTCTGAGTCATCAAGTATTTTAGGCTTTTATGATCAGAATAAACATGACATTTTTCACGAAACAGATAATGACGCCAAATTTTCAATGCAAACACAATGGCTGCCAATTCTAGGTCGTGTGTCAGATAGTTCTTTTCATGTGGCTTCAACTGTCTCGAGGCATAAGCTATAACTTTGCCTTCCTGCATCAAAACACAGCCAAAACCATTCAAAGATGCATCACTATAAATAACAAATTCTTTACCCGATTCTGGTTGAACTAGCACTTGAGCTTCAGTCAAAAGGGCTTTCAACTGATCAAAGCTTTTCTGGCACTTTTCTGATCACTCAAATTTGACATCCTTCTGCAATAGCTTTGTCATCAGAGCTGCAATCATAGAGAACCTTTCACGAATCATCTATAATAACCAGCAAATCCTAGAAAACTTCAGACCTTAGAAACATTCTTCGGAGGTTTCCAATCAAGTATAGCTAAAATTTTGCTCGGATCAACTCGAATACCCGATGCTGATACCACATGACCAAAAAAACTGACTTTACTTAACCATAACTCACATTTATTGAATTTCGCATACAATTGCTTATCTCGCAAAGTCTGCAACACAAGTCTTAAATGTTCAGCATGTTCAACTTCCTCACGAGAGTAAATCAATATGTCACAAATTGGTCCAGATACTGTTTGAAGATTCGATTCATCAAATCCATGAAAATAGCAGGTGCATTAATGTAATGCCCCCACGCCCGAGACCGTCACCGGAGTCGAGTATGAGGTGTTACTAAGCTTAATTTAACATTTTTAGAACTTTGGATTATTTGTTTCTACATTCACAGCTTTTAAGCTACTTGCGTCACAGTCACAAGAAAAATCATATCTCAAGTTACGAAACTCGAAATCAAGATCCGTAAATTTTCTTTGAATCTAGACTCATATACCTATCTACTAATTTTTTCTAGAATTTTTGGTTGAGCCAATTAGTACAGTTTATTAGTTAAAGTTACCCCTATTTCAGGACTTGACTGGTTTGACCTCTGTTTACTACAAACCACATTTCTCTCTGTACAAAATTCATATGACTATGAGGTTTATTTAAACTAAAACTATACTAAAAGGATTTTTAGGATATAAAATACACCACCTAATTATATCTTTACAATTTATGGTGAATTTCTAAAGTTGGAACAGGGGATTCAGAAACTGCTATAACCCTGTTTCACTAAAATTCAAATATCTTTTAACATATAATTCCTCTACCTGTTTCATTTGTTTCATGTGAAACTAGACATAATAAGCTTCAATTTGATATGTATTCCATCACCAAATTCAATTTCTATGATTTTTAGTAAATTTTAAAAGTCGTATCGGTGTTCTTTGCAGATTCTGCATTTATGGCAAATTTCATCCCTTTTATAAGTTTTTTTATGCACTAAGTATCTTAATAATTTTCCTTAACATCAAACATAATCTAAACTAACCATTTTCATAATTTATCATTATCAAACATTTTCTCAACCATTCCATCACCATATCATAAGATCATTTACACAAAATAGGTATATTGCTATACATGCCATACTTAAATTTAAAAGCCATTTACCAAAAGTCTTCCGGATAGTGTGATTGAGCCTTCGACCTATCTCGATTCTTGAGCTGGCTTGTCCAAAACTACAATGAGTAAGAAGGAGGGAGTAAGCATAAATGCTTAGTAAGTTCATATGCAAATAATAAGTAACATAACAAACGGTCATACCAATCAACATTAGCATGCATCACTAAAACACATATCACATTTCTAATCATTTTTCATCATCTTATTACCTTATCGTGATTGTATCAATACTCAACCCGAGGGTTAAATACATACCTGTCCAAAATATCCATTTCACATCACTTACCAATACGTCTCTTTACATCTCGAATATTCCTCCATTTGAGTATAACTTTACCCGTTGAACACATCGGAATATAATTCGGATACATGGATAACTTGCACATAAGTGCCATATATGCAATCCAGCAATCATGTAACCCACCCATAAGTTAAACTCGGACTCAACTCAACGAGCTCGGGCGTTCGCATCCATAAGTGAACTCGGACTCAACTCAACGAGCTCGGATGCCTAGTTACATCTCACGAACTCGGACTCAACTCAACGAGTTCGGACATTTGCATCCATAAGTGAACTCGGACTCAACTCAACGAGTTCGGATGCTCAACCATCCTAGTGACATGTCACTTGTATCCTAATCTATTCCTAAGGTTCAAGCGGGATTTTCCTCAAACACATATCCTTGCCATCTTCCATAAAATACCAAACCAATACTCAGTAACACTTTATATTTAACAAATAATACAAATAATTTGCATTTTATTAAGAAAATAACCACAAAGCATATATTTCATGATAAAAATTCAGCATATCATATAATTAACATCAATAATTTAAAAAAAAACAATTATACTATATTATTTACACATGAACTTACCTTGGTACCAAAATACAAAGATTTTGCAATTTAGTCCACAATCTTTTCTTTTCCTCGATTGAGGTCGATTCCACGTCTTTCTTGATCTAAAATAACACATTTAGCTTATTTAATACTCACATTATCAAATTAATCCTTAACTCAAATTTTGGCAAAATTACAATTTTACCCCTAAACTTTTACATATTTACATTTTTGCCCCTAGGCTCGGGATTAAACTTTATTCCTTATTCTTATGTTTTACAACATGCTGATCAGTTTTCTCTTCTATGGAAACATCAAATTCTCACTCTAACATGTACTTGTGACTATTAGGTATTTTTACCGATTAAGCCCTTTTACTCGTTTTTGCTTAAAATCGAGTAGTACAAGTTGTCTAACATAATTTAAAACTTCATATTCTATCATAAAACATCAAAATACACAAATTTCACCTATGGGTATTTTTCCAAATATAAACCCTAGGTTAAATTATTGCTAACATAAGCTTAATCGAGTTATTGGGATCTCAAAACGTAAAGAACATTAAAAGCAGGGCTTGGAATCACTTACTATGGAGCTTGGAAGCTTGAAAAAACCCTAGCTATGGAGAACCCTTGAAATTTTGGCCTAATGAAGAAGATGGACAAAAATTGGCTTTTAATTTTGTTTTTAATTCATTTTAATAACTAAATGACCAAAATGCCCTTACTACTAAACTTTCCAAAAATTCCTTCCATGTCCTAATTTTGTCCATGAACTTAAATTAGTCAAATTGCTATTTAAGACCTCCTAATTAATACTTCAATGCAATTTCATACTAAAAACTTCTAGAATGCAAATTTTGCAACTTATTCGATTTAGTCCCTACTTTCAATTTAAACACTTTAGGCATAGAATTTCTTCACGAAATTTTCACACAATCATGTAATCATATCATAAACCTCAAAATAATTATAAAATAATTATTTCTATCTCGTATTTGTGGTCACAAAATCACTATTCTGATTAGGCCCTAATTCGGGATATTACAACTCTCCCCCCCTTTAAGGATTTTGTCCTCGAAAATCTTACCGGTAAACAGATGTGGGTATTGATTTCTCATAGTTTCTTCAGATTCCCATGTAGCTTCTTCTATTCCATGCCTTTGCCACAACACCTTCACAAGTGCAACATTTTTATTCCTTAGTTGTTTGACCTCTCGAGCTAAAATCTTAATCGGTTCTTCTTCGTAGGTCATATCTAGTTGTAGTTCAATTTCTGTCAGTGAAACTACATGTGAAGGATCCAAACGATACCGACGTAACATAGATACGTGGAACACATCATGAATCTTCTCTAATCCAGGTGGTAATGCTAGCCGATATGCTACCAGTCCAACTTTTTCAATTACTTCATACGGCCCAATAAAACGCAGACTTAATTTGCCCTTCCGTCCAAATCTAAGGACTTTCTTCCACGGAGACACCTTTAAAAATACTTTATCGCCAACTTGAAATTCAATGTCTTTTCGTTTTAGATCTGCATAAGATTTCTGTCTATCTGAAGCAGCTTTCAAACAATCTCGAATTACTTTCACTTTTTCTTCAGTTTCTTTTATTAGATCAACTCCATAAATTTGATTTTCCTTGAGCTCAGTCCAATACAAAGGCGTTTGACACTTACGACCATACAATGCTTCATAAGGTGCCATTTTCAAGCTCGTCTGATAACTATTGTTGTAAGCAAATTCTACCAACGGCAAATATCTTTCCCAACTTCCTTGAAATTCCAATACACAACATCCGAGCATGTCTTCAAGAATGAATTACTCTTTTTACGATTGTCCATCGGTTTGTGGATGAAAGGCAGTGCTGAAATTTAACTTTGTACCTAATGCTTCTTGCAACTTTTTCCAAAACCGTGAAGTAAATCTCGGATCTCTATCCGAAATGATTGACAAAGGTATTCCATGAAGTCTAACAATCTCACGGATATACAATTCAGCCAACTTATTAAGAGAATAATCTATACGTACCGAAATAAAATGAGCCGATTTAGTCAGTCTGTCAACTATTACCTAGATGGCATTTTTCTTCCCCGGAGTTAACGGCAACCCTGATATAAAATCCATGGTAATTCGATCCCATTTCCATTCAGGAACCATGATAGGCTGAAGTAATCCCGAAGGCACTTGGTGTTGATTTTTCACTGTTGACAAATTAAGCATTTGGACACAAACTCGATATATCTCTTTTCATTCCATTCCACCAATACATTTTCTTCAAGTCATTATACATTTTCGTACTACCGGATGAATCGAGAAATAACCACTATGTGCTTCTGTAGGATCTTTTGAATCAATTCCTCATTCTTTGGTACACAAATCCGATCTTTAAACATTAAACATCCATTAGAACCAATTCTGAAATCTGACTCTGTATCAACTTCACACTGTTTTCTCTTGGCTTGCAAATCTTAATCATTTTTCTGAGCTTCATAAATCTCTTGTAAAAACATCGGTCTTGCTCTTA
Organism: Gossypium anomalum; assembly: GCA_025698475.1. Classification (NCBI taxonomy): domain Eukaryota; kingdom Viridiplantae; phylum Streptophyta; class Magnoliopsida; order Malvales; family Malvaceae; genus Gossypium; species Gossypium anomalum. The sequence goes on along the minus strand of CM046968.1, from coordinate 44,256,290 downwards.
ACTCTGCTAGAATCGAACCATCATCTGAGACTTTTAACCGAGTGTTCATAGCTCTCAAAGCAAACAACAGTAACTTCTCGCTCAAAGCATCAAGAACCACATTCGCTTTTCCGGATGATAATCAATAACAAGCTCGTAATCTTTCAAGAACTCCAACCATCTTATTTGTCTTAAATTCAAGTCTTTTTGTGACATCAAGTACTTAAGACTTTTATCGTCGGTATATACCCGGCACTTTTCACCATACAAATAATGTCGCCAAATTTTCAAAGCAAACACCACCGCTGCCAATTCCAAATCGTGAGTAGGATAATTCCTCTCATGAGGTTTTAACTGCCTCAAAGCATATGCCACCACTTTTCCTTCTTGCATGAGCACACACCCCAAACCATTTAGAGCAAATTCTTTACCTGATTCGGGCTGTACTAACACTGGTGCCTCTGTTAATAACTTTTTCAATTCTTCAAAACTCTGTTGACATTCTTCCGTCCATTCAAATTTAACATCCTTTCGGAGTAATCTAGTTATAGGAGTAACAATTATAGAAAATCCATTTACAAACCATGATAATACCCAACTAGCCCCAAGAAACTTCTAACTTGATTTACATTTTTTGGTGGTTTCCAATCAACAATGGCTGAAATTTTACTAGGATCAACCCATATACCATCACCTGAAACAATATGACCCAAAAATCCAACTTCTCGTAGCCAAAATTCACTTTTACTAAACTTAGCATACAGCTGCTTATCTCTCAAAGTTTGTAAAACTATCCTCAAATGCTCAGCATGCTCTGTATCATCTTTTGAATAAATTAAAATATCATCTATAAACACCACAACAAATTTGTCCAAGTATGGTCAAAATATGCGATTCATTAAATCCATAAACACAGCAGGAGCATTTGTCAACCCGAATGGCATAACTAAAAATTCATAATGACCATACCTTGTTCTAAAAGCAGTTTTAGGCACATCCGACTCTTTTACCCGCAGTTGGTAATACCCAGATCTCAAGTCAATCTTTGAAAACCATGTCGCTCCTTTTAGCTGATCAAACAAATCATCAATTCTTGGCAACGGATATTTGTTTTTGATTGTCACCTTGTTTAACCTGGCGATAATCAACACACAACCTCATAGAACCATCCTTCTTTTTCACAAATAACACGGAGCACCCCAAGGTGAAAAACTCGGTCTCACAAAACCTTTATCAGTCAACTCTTGCAATCTGCGACTTTAATTCCTTCAACTCACTTTGGTGCCATTCTATACTGAGCAATCGAAATCGGAGCTGTTCGGTATCAAATCAATACCAAATTCTACTTCGACGATCGAGGCAAACCCGGCAATTCTTACCGAAATACGTCCGCAAATTCACACACAACCTAAGACTCGATTCAACTTTCTTTTCAACTTCTTTTGTATTAATTACATACACCAAATAAGCTTCATAACCCTTTCTCGGATATCTTTGAGCCGACATTGAAGAAATCACACTAGGTAATGCCTCTCGATTTATCCGATTCAACCCGCAGAGTTTCACCATTTTCACACTTTAATTCTATAACCTTTTCTTTGCAATTTATTTTAGCATCATGCAATGTCAACCAATCCATACCCAAAATAACATCAAACTCATCAAACGGCAACAACATCAAGTCGATAGGAAAGTAATGATCCCGAATCATTAAAGGACATTTCTTACATACTTTATCATGATACACATTTGCCTAACTGATTCGACACTCTAATCATAAATTTCGTGTTCTCAACGGTATATTCATACTAGACACCAATTTCATGCATACATATGAATGAGTAGAACCGGATCAATCAAAGCAATAACATTAACATTATAGAGAGAAAATGTACGGTAATCACATCGGGTGAGGAAGCATCTTCACGCGCTTTAATAGCATAAGTTCTATTTGGAGCCCTTCCTTTAGGTCTAACTGGTGCATCCTCGGCTACATTCTTATCGCTTGCTTTCGCTCCAGCTTTTCTTGGATATCTTCCTCTCAAATCCGCCCCACTTGTTTTTGTATTCTCAAATTTTTCTTTTCAGACTCTCTCAAGGCGATCTCTAATAAAATGATCAGGAGAACCACATCAAAACATTCATTTGCTCTACACGGACCAAAATGATTTCTACCACACCGCCGCACTTCAAGTTTAACAAATCTCGAGTTCCCTACACTGGTCTGCCAAGTAGTCCGGGATTTAGGACCCACATTTTGCTTCTTATAATTCCTATATGCTTGCCGGTGAAGCTTGGGAACGAGGATTCATATTCCTTGACTTTCCAGTTCTTTGTGAAAATGAACCGCTCATCGGTCTTTTCTTCCAATTTCTAGTCTCAGCCTCTACCTTTTTCTTTTCTTTAAGTAATTCTTCGGTCTTACAAGCTCGATCAACCAATACTACCATTTCTTTTAATTCAAGAATTCCAAAAAATACCTTGATGTCTTCGTTGAGCCCGTCTTCAAATCGTCGGCACATCTTGGCCTCTGTAGGAACATACTCTCTAGCATACTTACTTAATCGAACAAACTCTCTTTCATATTTTGTAACCGTCATATTACCTTGCTTCAGCTCAAGAAATTCTTTATGCTTCTGATCAATAAATCTTTCACTAATATATTTCTTCCGAAACTCTTCTTGAAAGAATTCCCAAGTTATTTTCTCTTTCGGTACCACCGAAATCAAAGTCTTCCACCAATTATAAGCTGAATCCCTCAACAAAGATATAGCACATTTCAAACATTCTTCAAGTGTACAAGATAATTCGTCAAATGCCCAGATAGAATTTTCAAGCCAGAACTCTGCTTTCTCGGCATCATCATCAATATTTGCTTTAAATTCTTCAGCCCTTTGCTTGCGAATTCTATCAACTGGAGTTCTGTGAAATTTCATCAGATCCATACCTTGAGGCGTCGAGGGTACAGGTTGAGGAATTGGGGGAGGTGGGGGAGGTTGTACATTTGGGTTCGTACGAACGAACTCAGTGTACCATGCACTCATCATTTGGAGAAAGGCTTCCCGACCCCTTTCTCCTCCTCCCTGACCAACAGTAGGAGGTGGATTTTCGATCGTGTTGCTCCTTTGCCGAGTGGCGCATTACTCTCTACTTCATCTGCCACAGCTGGATCAGGATTCATTTACTATAAAAAAATCATTTAAATGGTCAGAAGTCGTCACACTATCACAATTTATACATATGGCATGTATAGCAAAATCCGTACATACAACACGTAGTCCGAGGACCGACTAAACCTGCTCTGATACCACTTAATGTAACGCCCCCACGCCCGAGACCGTCGCCGGAGTCGAGTATGAGGTGTTACTAAGCTTAATTTAACATTTTTAGAACTTTGGATTATTTGTTTCTACATTCACAGCTTTTAAGCTACTTCCATCACAGTCACAAGAAAAATCATATCTCGAATTACGAAACTCGAAATCAAGATCCGTAAATTTTCCTTAAATCTAGACTCATATACCTATCTGCTAATTTTTTTCTAGAATTTTTGGTTGAGACAATTAGTACAGTTTATTAGTTAAAGTTACCCCTGTTTCAGGACTTGACTGGTTTGACCTCTGTTTACTACAAACCACATTTTTCTCTGTACAAAATTCATATGACTATGAGGTTTATTTATACTAAAACTAGACTCAATAATGATTTTTATGATATAAAATACACCACCTAATTATATCTTTACAATTTATGGTGAATTTCTAAAGTTGGAACAGGGGATTCAGAAACTGCTATGACCCTGTTTCACTAAAATTCAAATATCTTTTAACATATAATTCCTATACCTGTTTCATTTGTTTCATGTGAAACTAGACATAATGAGCTTAAATTTGATATGTATTACATCACTAAATTCAATTTCTATGATTTTTAGTAAATTTTCAAACTCGTGTCAAGTGTTGTTGCTGAAGATTTACATTTATGGCAAATTTCATCCCTTTTATGAGTTTTTTTATGCACTAAGTATCTTAATAATTTTCCTTAACATCAAACATAATCTAAACTAACCATTTTCATAATTTATCATTGTCAAACATTTTCTCAACCATTCCATCACCATATCATAAGATCATTTACACAAAATAGGTATATTGCTAGACATGCCATACTTAAATTTACAAGCCATTTACCAAAAGTCTTCCGGATAGTGTGATTGAGCCTTCGACCTATCCCGATTCCTGAGCTGGCTTGTCCAAAACTACAATGAGTAAGAAAGAGGGAGTAAGCATAAATGCTTAGTAAGTTCATATGCAAATAATAAGTAACATAACAAACGGTCATACCAATCAACATTAGCATGCATCACTAAAACACATATCACATTTCTAATCATTTTTCATCATCTTATTACCTTATCGTGATTTTATCAATACTCAACCCGAGGGTTAAATACATACCTGTCCAAAATATCCATTTCACATCACTTACCAATACGTCTCTTTACATCTCGAATATTCCTCCATTTGAGTATAACTTTACCCGTTGAACACATCGGAATATAATTCGGATACATGGATAACTTGCACATAAGTGCCATATATGCAATCCAAGCAATCATGTAACCCGCCCATAAGTTTAACTCGGACTCAACTCAACAAGCTCGGGCGTTCGCATCCATAAGTGAACTCGGACTCAACTCAACGAGCTCGGATGCCTAGTTACATCTCACGAACTCGGACTCAACTCAACGAGTTCGGACATTTGCATCCATAAGTGAATCCCGGACTCAACTCAACGAGTTCGGATGCTCAACCATCCTAGTGACATGTCACTTGTATCCTAATCTATTCCTAAGGTTCAAACGGGATTTTCCTCGAACACATATCCTTGCCATCTTAGTAAAATACCAAACCAATACTCAGAAAACACTTTATATTTAACAAATAATACAAATAATTTGCATTTTATTCGAAAATAACCACAAAGCATATATTTCATGATAAAAATTCAGCATATCATATAATTAACATCAATAATTTAAAGAAAACAATTATACTATATTATTTACACATGAACTTACCTTGGTACCAAAATACAAAGATTTTGCAATTTAGTCCACAATCTTTTCTTTTCCTCGATTGAGGTCGATTCCACGTCTTTCTTGATCTAAAATAACACATTTAGCTTATTTAATACTCACATTATCAAATTAATCCTTAACTCAAACTTTGGCAAAATTACAATTTTACCCCTAAACTTTTACATATTTACATTTTTGCCCCTAGGCTCGGGATTAAACTCTATTCCTTATTCTTATGTTTTACAACATGATGACCACTTTTCTCTTCTATGGAAACATCAAATTCTCACTCTAACATGTACTTTGTGACTATTAGGTATTTTTCTTGATTATTAGTTTTACTCGTTTTTGCTTAAAATCGAGTAGTACAAGTTGTCTAACATAATTTAAAACTTCATATTCTATCATAAAACATCAAAATACACAAATTTCACCTATGGGTATTTTTCCAAATATAAAGCCTAGGTTAAATTATTGCTAACATAAGCTTAATCGAGTTATCGGGATCTCAAAAACGTAAAGAACATTAAAAACGGGGCTTGGAATCACTTACTATGGAGCTTGGAAGCTTGAAACAAACCATAGCTATGGAGAACCCTTGAAATTTCGGCCTAATGAAGAAGATGGACAAAAATTGGCTTTTAATTTTGTTTTTAATTCATTTTAATAACTAAATGACCAAAATGCCCTTACTACTAAACTTTCCAAAAATTCCTTCCATGTCCTAATTTTGTCCGTGAACTTAAATTAGTCAAATTGCTATTTAAGACCTCCTAATTAATACTTCAATGCAATTTCATACTAAAAACTTCTAGAATGCAAATTTTGCAACTTATTCGATTTAGTCCCTACTTTCAATTTAAACACTTTAGGCATAGAATTTCTTCACGAAATTTTCACACAATCATGTAATCATATCATAAACCTCAAAATAATTATAAAATAATTATTTCTATCTCAGATTTGTGGTCACAAAACCACTATTCCGATTAGGCCCTAATTCGGGATATTACACATTAGTGAGCCTGAATGGCATAACCAAAAACTCATAGTGTCCGTACCTCGTTCTGAAAGTAGTCTTTGGCATATCTGAATCTTTAACTCGTAACTGATAGTAACCTGATCTCAAATCTATCTTTGAAAATACCGTAGCTCCTTTCAGTTGGTCAAATAGATCGTCAATCCATTGCAACAGATACTTATTCTTTATAGTCACCTTATTAAGCTGTCTATAATCGATGCACATTCTCATAGTTCCATCTTTCTTTTTCCCAAACAACACAGGTGCACCCCACAGAGAGAAACTTGGTCATGCAAAACCTCTATTTGTCAATTATTGCAGCTGAGCTTTCAATTCTTTTAATTCTGTAGGTGCCATTCTGTACGGTGGTATAGATATCGGTGTCATCCCAAGCACTAACTTAATACCAAACTCTACTTCCCGAGTAGGTGGCAAACCCGGTAATTCTTTAAGAAACACATTTGGATACTCGCACACAACAGGTGCTAATTCAATGTTTCTTTCAGCCACTTTACTATCGAGCACGTAGGCAAAATAAGCTTCACACCCTTTTCTCACATATTTCTGAGCTAGCATCGAAGAAATTACTGCTGGTAAACCATACAAATCACTAGATTCAATCCGAATAACCTCATCATTCTGACTTTGAAGATCAATGGTCTTTTTCTTGCAGTTCACGATAGCATCATGTAAAGTCAACCAGTCCATACCCAGAATTATGTTGAACTCATCAAATGGCAGCAACATCAAATCAGTCGGAAAGCACTGATCTCGAACCATCAGGGGACAATTCTTACACACTTTGTCGACCATAACACACCGACCCAAGGGGTTTGACACTCTAATCACAAACTCAGTTGACTCAACAGGTAGAGTCTTGCTGAATACTAATGTCTCACATACATAAGAATGAGTAGAACCAGGATCAATCAATGCAATTACATTAGTATCATAGAGAGTGAATATACTAGTAATAACATCTGGGGACGAAGCTTCCTCGCGTGCACGTATAGCATAGGCTCTGGCAGGTGCACGAGTCTCAGATCTGTTTGTTGTATCTTTAGTTCCTCTCTGACTGTCGCCCTTATTACCTGCATTTCTAGATGGTCTACCTCGAGTCGCAGTATTACCCGATCTTGAGTTCTGTACTGGATTTTCTTCAGCTAATCTTGGGTAATCTAGAATATAGTGATTCGTCGATCCGCATTTAAAATAGGTCCGATCGTACAATCTACAACTTCCAGGATGTCGTTTACCATAATGCTCAAACTCAGGTTGATTAGATCTAACATTACCCACACTGGCTACCGAGGTAGCTCTCGAGCTAGCAGGTGGTCTATTCTGATCCCGTTTGGAGTAACCCGAAGTGGGTCTAGAAGGACTAAAATCATCTTGAAACTTTTTTTGTGTTGACTAGAATGACTTACTGAATGATCTCTTACGCGAGTCTCTAGCTTTAAAATTAGCTTTTCTCTTTACTTTCCCGAGCTCTTCAGCTTTGCAAGCTCGTTCAACCAGTACTACAAACTCTTTTATCTCAAGTATGCCAACTAACAGTTTAATGTCTTCATTCAGCCCATCTTCAAATCTTTTACACATTATGCCTTCGGTAGAAACACACTCTCGGGCATACCGACTGAGTCTCACGAATTTTTGCTCATACTCTGTTACGGTCATCCGACCCCTTTTCAACTCCAGAAATTCTTTTCGCTTATGATCAATAAATCTCTAGCTAATATATTTCTTACGGAACTCTGCCTGAAAGAATTCCCAGGTCACCCGCTCTCACGGAACTATTGATACTAGGGTATTCTACCAATGGTATGTTGTGTCTCCAAGCAAAGATATGGCACACTACAAACATTCATCTAGGGTACAGGACAGCTCATCAAATGCACGGATAGTATTATCAAGCCAGAACTCAGCTCGTTCAGCATCATCATCATTATTAGCTTTAAACTCTTCAACCCCATATTTTCTGATTTTGTCAACAGGTGGCTTATACAATCTCAACGGATCACTTACTTGAGGTAGAGCAAGCATCGAAGATGGATTAGACGGGGGTGGAGGTTATTGTGCAGCTGGGTTAGTCTGGATATACTGAGTAAATCAGTCATTCATCATTTGGTAAAAGGCTTGTCTAGCCTCTCCATCCTGGTTACTCGAAATCGGTTGAGAATTTACCAGCACTGTCCCTTACGCGGGAGTAGGCGCTACACTCTCGACATCATCAACAACAGCTCTGTCGGGATCCATTTACTATATGAAAACACATTTCAAATGTCAAAAGTCATCACACTATCATAGTATATAATTATGGCATGTATAGCTAAACTCACACACTCTATGTTAGTCCTAGAACCGACTAAACCACGGCTCTGATACCAATAAAATATAACACCCAAACTTGGCCTAGACGTTATGACCTGATCTGATGTGCCACATTGAAGTGTTCAAAACATTTTATATTGTTGGTTTAGAAAACTTTCTTAGTGTTTTAAAAGATACTTTCATTATAGGTTAAAGTGAATGGAAGCTGTACACTAGGTAGGAAACCAAAAAAGAGGAGGTGAGTCCATCAGATTGCTTAAGTACCAAGCTCCCTTCGGATCCAATCCTAGACATGCACACCGCCATTGCCACACCTTAACATCATGTATATTTTCCGGCAACCCTTTTGATTAAGTCCATTTTAGGAAAAGTGATCAATTTTGGAAAACATTTTCATTGCGAAAGCTTTGCTTGTCGTCGTGTTATTTTGAAATCAATTATTGTTTTTGAAAACATGTCCTAAAGTTAATCAATTTCGACAGTTAAATATAAGTAATGCCTATCTTAATAAAACATATTAAAACCATCAAAAATAATTAAGCGGCCTTATTACATTTAAAAACCCAAAACCATAAACGTAAATAAAAGGATGTCCAGTTCACCAGAAGAAAAATCGAATTTGCAGAGCATATGGCCACTCCGAATCCCTCACAGCTACAAGCCCACTATGGTTGGGGATTACCTACGTGGAGGAAAATAAAGGGGTGAGTTTGGGGAAACTCAGTGTGTAAATTAACCCAACCATAGCCTATATCAGCTCAAACCACAGAAACAGAATAAGTTGGCCTTAGCCCAGAACGGAATTCAGAATAAATCCCATAGGCCCATAACAGAACAGAACAGATATCACATGATTATGCAGAAACCCAACCCATATCCAACCATATGCACCCTCATACCAGCCTTACGCTATGTGGGGAGACTACTCGACCCACCCAATTACTAGACGCCACAGAAATATGCAGCATGGCTGCCAAAACAGATTATGTGACAGAGTCACCAGAAACAGATAATCGTGGCAGAGCCACCAGAATAGATATATGTGGCAGAGCCACCAGATCAGATAATTTGCGGCATAGCCACCAAGACGCTTCCTCCATAATATAAGCCATGTCCCCATGCAACAAATATACAATCATGGCATACATCACATAGAATCAGATCATCATGCTTTTCAGACAAAATTAACCCTAGGGGTATAATGGTCATTTTGCATCTAGGGGTATCATGGTAATTTTCCATACATAGGGGTATTCTAGAAATTTAACCATTTTAGGGTTTTGATGCATATCATAGCCATCTATGTACAAACAGAAACACTTACCAAGTGTTCTTACAGAATTGGGCCCGTTGGCCCATTTTCCCGATTTTGGCCCATTAAGCCCAAAAACATCGAATTGTACGGAATCGTGCACTTTGTAGTCTTGTCACTTGAATTTATAATACACATCAAACTATTAACCTTATGAGCATTCGCACACTCGTAAGTTCTCAAAATACCGGCTTTTTGGCATTTCGGCATTTCGACTTTTGTCGATCTAGTCTATAAGAGGGTGTCAGTTACACACTTGTTTTATGACGGTTCGTTGAAGAGATCCAACATGAACTGCCTACAATTGGATTGCTAACATATTACTCTAAATATCGAAATAAAACTGTGTATTTAACCCCTTACCATATTTGGCCAACCATGCTTAAAACCCTATTACTCTTACCTTCTTGCCGAAATATGGATTAGATCCAAAGATCCAACCGAATAGTCTTCAAAGTCCTTCGCTGTACGCTCCCTTGTCCACGTTAATGCTTACACATTCAAAAAGAAAGAGGCATAATGCCCTTAGTCCAAACGTGAGCCACCCCTTAAGGATTTCGACTTTTTCTTAAAACATGTATGATTAATGCAAATTACTTTAACAACTTACCTATCTTTGTTTGGCTTAAAAGAGTGCACCTATCCATGATCCTAACTCTGATCTACCGTACTCGTGAGAAGAAACAGATTCCAACAACCCAAGTTTCGACTTCCTCCACCATAGGTTTATAGATTTCAGTTTTTATAAATAAGTAAGAGAAGTTCGGCTACCACAAGATTCGGCTCTTGGAGAATATGGGAGATGGTAACAATAATGGATGCGATAGAGAAGGAAGGGTATGTGTTCGATTATAAGGAAAAGAGAAGATAGAAGAAAGAAAAGGATGATAAAAGAGGTAGTATTCGGCTATGGAGAAAACGGCACAGTGAGAGGTTTCTAGGTTCGGCTAAAAGAAAAGGAAAAGATGAACAGAAGAAGAGATGAGCAGAGAATTTGGTTTTGTGGTTGTGAAGTCGGCACAGGTGTAGTTTTTGGCTTTTCGAAAATATAAAATGGAAGAGAAGAGAAACCTAATTTTCGGTAGAACAAACTAAATAACCTAGTCCCGAAATACAAAAGAATTCGGCAGCCCCTAAACCAAATGCCGAAATTCCCTACATAAGGTGACCTAGCCGAATGTGCACTTGCAGAGTCCCCTATACGGCCAACTCCTACTTCCTACTCAGATTCCTTGATTTTCTCCCCTTATCCCTCCTTTACTCAATCCCCTGAACAACTCCAACTCCTCCTGACAGTCTTTTACTTGAGTTCCATTACTTACCATTCCTACTCATAAAAATAATTCCTTTGATTATGCTTTCATCGTGACTTGAACCTTGGTTCTCCCTAGCATCCACACGCCACTTTTATAGCCTTCCCAGTGGCGTCACATGCCACTTTGCCAGCTGTTTCCTTGTGTTTTATTTTATCTAATTAATACTTAAAAGCCCAGTTGACCAGAACCCCCTTTTTCTTATGGAATTAAAATTAATTAAAATTACCGGGTTTTAACTTAAGCTTGGGCCTTCTAGAGGCCCACTAACATAATTAAACCTACGCCAAGCAGACAGAACATAGAAATTTTAAATTTTTCCAACATTCACAGAATTCCCGAAAACTAGGGTGTTACAACTCTACCCTCCTTAAAGAAATTTCATCCTTGAAATTTACCTGATCCAAACAGATGAGGGTATTGCTGTTGGATCGCCTCTTCTGGCTCCCAAATAGCTTCCTCTCTTCCATGATTACGCCAAAGCACCTTCACTAATGGGACAGATTTCCTTCTTAGAACCTTAACATCTCGATCCAATATTTGCACAGGCTCCTCCTCAAAGGTTAAATCAGTTTGCACCTCAATTTTTACAACCGGCACGACATGAGTAGGGTCAGAACGATACCGCCTTAACATGAAGACATGGAAAACATTGTGAATCCTGTCTAACTCTGGAGGCAATTCCAATTGATAAGCCACTGGGCCTACTTGTTTCAAAACCCGATAAGGCCTAATGAACCGCGAACTTAACTTGCCCTTCTTACCAAACCTCAATATCTTCTTCCAAGGAGAAACCTTCAAGAAGACCATATCACCTACTGAATACTCAATCTCTTTACGCTTTAAATCCGTATACGACTTTTGCCTATCAGATGTTTCCTTCAGCCGATCTCTGATTACTTTGACCTTATCTTCAGTATCAGCTACCAACTCTGGTCCAAGAACCAACCGTTCTCCTAATTTGGTCCAACAACTAGGTGTACGACACCTTCATCCATACAGTGCTTCACACGGTGCCATTCGAATACTTGCCTGATAACTGTTGTTGTACGCAAACTCCGCCAATGGCAAGTACTCCTCCCAACTACCTCAAAAGTCAATAACACATCCCCTCAACATGTCCTCTAGAATCTGAATAACCCTTTCCGACTGACCATCAGTTTGGGGATGGAAAGCCATACTAAAGTTCAATCGCATCCCCAACGCTTCATGTAACTTTTGCCAAAACCGAGATGTGAATCTAGGATCCCGATCAGAGATAATCGAAACTGGGACTCCATGAAGTCGCACAATCTCCGCCACATACAACTTGGCTAACTTTTGAAGTGAAAAGTCAGTGCGGACAGGTATGAAATGAGCTGATTTGGTCAACCTATCCACAATAACCCAAACCGAGTCTTTCTTTGATGGCGTCAAGGGTAGTCCACTCACAAAGTCCATGGTTACCCTCTCCCACTTCCAAAGTGGTATCTTTACTGGTTGCAAAAGTCCTGAAGGTAGTTGATGCTCAGCTTTCACTTGCTGGCATGTCAAACATTTCCCTACAAACTCCGTTACTTCCCATTTCAGCCCAGGCCACCAATACAATTCTCGTAAGTCTAATACAACTTATTCCCTCCAGGATGCATGGTACAATGTCCCCCATGAACTTCCTTAAGTATTGAGTGCCTTAAGTTAGAGTCCTTCAAAACACAAATTCTTCCTCGAAAACACAGAACTCCTTCACGATTCAACCCAAACTCAGAAGTTCCCCCTTCCTTAACTTGTTGGAAACGAGCAACCAAAGACTCATCTCTCAATTGCTTTTCCTTAATCTGATCCACCCAGGTTGGCCTTACTTGCAACTCAGCCAATAGACTCCCATCATCATACAGAATCAGACGTGCAAACATTGCTTTCAGATCAGATACAGCTCTACAACTTAGAGCATCGGCTACCACATTAGCCTTGGCTAGGTGATACTCGATCGAACAGTCATAATCCTTAAGCAACTCAATCCATCTCCTTTGCCTAAGGTTCAGCTCCTTCTGAGTCAACAAATACTTAAGACTCTTATGGTCCGTGTATATAACACACCTTTCTCCGTACAAGTAATGTCTCTAAATCTTAAGTGCAAAGATTACTGCTGCCAACTCCAAATCATGAGTAGGATAGTTTTCTTCATGAGACTTAAGCTGTCGTGATGCATAAGCAACCACCTTACCCTCTTGCATCAACACACAACCCAAACCTACATGTGATGCATCACTGTACACAGTAAAATCCTTTCCGCATCTCATTTGAATTAACACAGTGCTTCAATGTAACTTTCTTCAACTTCTCAAAAGCTTCCCGCCGCTTTCTTTGTCCAAATAAACGGTACTCCTTTCCTAATGAGTTTTGTCAAAGGTGCTGCCATCATAGAAAATCCTTCCACAAACCTTCTGTAGTACCCTGCCAACCCTAGGAAACTCTGAATTTCTGACGCCGACCTAGGTGGTTTCCATTCCAGAATCGCTTCAACCTTCCGAGGGTTCACCTTAATCCCCTCAAACAGAGACCACATGTCCTAAGAAGGTTACCTCCTCAACCGTAATTCACACTTGCCGAACTTTGTATAGAGTTCCTTCTCCTTTAACACTTGAAGCACAATGCGGAGATGCTCATCATGTTTCGCTTCAGTTTCAAAATATACCAAAATATCGTCAATAAAGACGACTACGAACCGATCCAAGAATGGTTGGAACACACGATTCATGAGATCCATAAATGTTGCAGGAGCGTTCGTCAGTCCAAATGGCATAACCAGAAACTCGTAATGACCATACCGAGTCCTGAATACCGTCTTATGAATATCTGCCTCTTTAACCGTTAACTGATGATATCCAGATCGAAGATCAATCTTGGAAAATACAGAAGCTCCTCTAAGTTGGTCAAACAGATCGTCAATCCTTGGCCGAGGGTACTTATTCTTAATCGTCAGTTTGTTCAACTGGCGATAATCAACACACATTCGCATCGTCCCATCCTTCTTCTTCACGAACAGCACCGGTGCTCCCCATGGAGACAAACTTGGCCTAATAAAGCCCCTATCCAACAACTCTTGAATTTGAGCTTTCAGCTCTACTAACTCCTTCGGTGCCATCTTATACGGTGCGATGGACACTGGTGCCGTTTCAGGCAACAAGTCGATTCCAAACTCGACCTCTCAGTTTGGAGGCAATCCCGGAAGCTCCTCCGGAAAAACATCTTGAAACTCTTTTACGGTCCTAACCTTATCCATTTGTCGCCCCTCCTCTTTCGACTGACTTACAAATGCCAAATAGGCCTCACAACCTTTCCGAATCCACTTTTCACCCCTCAATGCTGACACCACATTGGACAAATAGTCCCTTCGTTCACCTATCATCATAACCTCCTCACCCTCCGTGCTCCTTAGCACCATTCGCTTAGTAGCACAATCCAAAGTCGCCTTATGCTTAACAAGCCAGTCCATTCCCAGAATGAGGTCAAACTCTCCGAACGGTAACTCCATTAGATCTCCAAGAAAAATCCTTTCCAGACTCCGGCTGAATTAACACAGGTGCTTCAGTCAGAACTTTCTTCAACTTCTCAAAAGCTTCCTGCTGCTTCACTGTCCAAATAAACGGTACTCCTTTCCTAATGAGTTTTGTCAAAGGTGCTGCCATCATAGAAAATCCTTCCACAAACCTTCTGTAGTACCCTGCCAACCCTAGGAAACTCTGAATTTCTGACGCCGACCTAGGTGGCTTCCATTCCAGAATCGCTTCAACCTTCCGAGGGTTCACCTTAATCCCCTCAGCAGAGACCACATGTCCTAAGAAGGTTACCTCCCTCAACCAGAATTCACACTTGCTGAACTTTGTATAGAGTTCCTTCTCCTTTAACACTTGAAGCACAATGCGGAGATGCTCATCATGTTTCGCTTCAGTTTCAAAATATACCAAAATATCGTCAATAAAGACGACTACGAATCGATCCAAGAATGGTTGGAACACACGATTCATGAGATCCATAAATGTTGCAGGAGCGTTCGTCAGTCCAAATGGCATAACCAGAAACTCGTAATGACCATACCGAGTCCTGAATACCGTCTTATGAATATCTGCCTCTTTAACCGTTAACTGATGATATCCAGATCGAAGATCGATCTTGGAAAATACAGAAGCTCCTCTAAGTTGGTCAAACAGATCGTCAATCCTTGGCCGAGGGTACTTATTCTTAATCGTCAGTTTGTTCAACTGGCGATAATCAACACACATTCGCATCGTCCCATCCTTCTTCTTCACGAACAGCACCGGTGCTCCCCATGGAGACAAACTTGGCCTAATAAAGCCCCTATCCAACAACTCTTGAATTTGAGCTTTCAGCTCTACTAACTCCTTCGGTGCCATCTTATACGGTGCGATGGACACTGGTGCCGTTTCAGGCAACAAGTCGATTCCAAACTCGACCTCTCAGTTTGGAGGCAATCCCGGAAGCTCCTCCGGAAAAACATCTTGAAACTCTTTTACGGTCCTAACCTTATCCACTGTCAGCCCCTCCTCTTTCGACTGACTTACAAATGCCAAATAGGCCTCACAACCTTTCCGAATCCACTTTTCACCCCTCAATGCTGACACCACATTGGACAAATAGTCCCTTCGTTCACCTATCATCATAACCTCCTCACCCTCCGTGCTCCTTAGCACCATTCGCTTAGTAGCACAATCCAAAGTCGCCTTATGCTTAACAAGCCAGTCCTTTCCCAGAATGAGGTCAAACTCTCCGAACGGTAACTCCATTAGATCTCCAAGAAAAATCCTACCTTGAGTTTCTAAGGGTACATCCCTATACAGTTTGTCTACCCTAACCGAGTGACCCAAAGGACTTAGTACAGATACCCCACTCACAATCTCCTCAGAGTACACACCCAACGACCCAGATATGGCACATGCAACATAGGAATGGGTAGATCCAATATCCACCAAAGTAGTATATGGCATGCTAAAAACCAAAAACGTATCAGTTATGACGTCAGGTGCGTCGCCCTCCTCTCGACGACTAGCTGCATACACCAATGCTGGCTGTTGAGCCTCAGCATTTTTGGCACCCCTGCCAGGCGCCCCTCGACCTCAACCATTTCCATTTCTATTTCCATTTTTGCCCCTACCTTGTCCACGTCCTCTCGGTGGTTGTGGTCCACCCCTCACGGGTTGAGCAACCCTCTGCTCAAAGAACTCGAAACTCGATCACTCACCGAGATGGTCCTTAACTCTATGCCCCATAGATCTACATCGAAAACAAGCATCGAAACATTTTCTAAACTCGCCCAAGTATACCTTACCACAGTCTCCACAGATTGGTGGTCTAACAACATTCATCAGAACTGCTCGAACTGGTTCCTCCACTCTTGCTCTCTTAACATTCCTATTTGCACCACCCGAAGGTCCGGAATCCTTCTGAAAATGGTTTTGATCCTTCTCACGGTTCTGCCTCTCAGTACGCTTCACCTCCTCAGCTATCTTAGCTTTTTCCACCAGAATCGCGAAATCACGCTCCCTCTGTGGAGCAATCAGGACCTTCAGTTCATCCCTGAGTCTATCCTCGAAGCGCACGCTATGCTCATACTCCGTAGCGACTATTCCCACAGCATACCGGCTTAACCTCAAAAACTTAGCCTCATACTCCGCAACTGGCTTATTTCCTTGAACCAGATTCAAGAATTCCTTCCTGTGGGCGTCCACATAACTCGCCCCAACATCCTTCCCTTCAAAGGCCATCTTAAACAGCCCAAGTTACCCTATCAGCTAGGGTTCCATCTCTCACGGTGAGCCACCACTGATAGGCCTCGTCTCGTAGCAGCGATACGGCTCCCTTCAGCTTCTGCTCCATAGAGTAGTCCAAGTCATCCATAATCCGTTCTGTGGCCTCTAACCAATATTCTGCCACATTCGGGGCTACGCCAGATACGCCCCTAAAGATCTCTGCTCCGTTAGCCCAGAGTCGTTCAAAAATAGATCCTCAAATTTCGTTGCCCGTACTTGCCCCGGCAACCCTTTCCAGAACACGAAGCATTGCCTGCGACAGGGCGTCATCCCCGGCACCACGATCATGAGACTCCACTTCTGTTGCCGGATGTACTGGTGCATCTGCCGCCGGCATATGTCTCGAGCCGAAGATCTCGCTCGAGCACTTCCTCGGCCACGTCCACGGCCTTTTCCATAAGCGGCTCTTGTACTCATATCGTATTATCTGATTACAAATTTTATGCATTAATTCAATATTCCAGTGATTATTACAGATGTTTTATGAATCGCATGATAATTGAGTTTGTTTTCGTGAGAATCAAGTCTAGCTACGCTTTTGATCTCTTATCAAATTTTTCCTATGGTTTCAGTATCATCCTATCTAGAGTACTCTAGTAGGGTTTCAGTACAGACAGATAATTCAGAAAAAAAATTCAAAAAAGTTTAGAGTAATACTTACAGGCTTGAGCCAGAGATTCGGAATGCCACTTGAAGATCCAGATTGTGAAAATAGAGTTTTACAGTCTTTGTAAAACTTTTATTTCCAAAAACCTTTGTTTTTGTAAACCCATTCCACAGTCGAGTTGTTATAACCTGGCTCTGATACCACTAAATGTAACCCCCCAAACCCAGCCTAGACGTTATGATCGAATCCGATGTGCCACATCGAAGTGTTCAAAACATTTTATATTGTTCGTTTAGAAAACTTACTTAGTGTTTTAAAAGATACTTTCATTAGAGGTTAAAGTGAATGGAAGCTGTGCACCAGGTAGGAAACTGGAAAAGAGGAGGTGAGTCCATCGGACTGCTTAAGTACTAAGCTCCCTTCGGATCCAATCCTAGACATGCACACCGCCATTGCCACACCTTAACATCATGTATATTTTCAGGCAACCCTTTTGATTAAGTCCATTTTAGGAAAAGTGATCAATTTTGGAAAACATTTTCATTGCGGAAGCTTTGCTTGTTGTCGTGTTATTTTGAAATCAATTATTGTTTTTGAAAACGCGCCCTAAAGTTAATCAATTTCGACAGTTAACTATAAGCAATGTCTATCTTAATAAAACATATTAAAACCATCAAAAATAATTAAGCGACCTTATTACATTTAAAAAACCCAAAACCATAAACGTAAATAAAAGGATGTCCAGTTCGCTAGAAGAAAAATCAAATTTGCAGAGCGTGTGGCCACTCCGAATCCCTTACAGCTACAAGCCCACTACGATTGGGGATTACCTGCGTGGAGGAAAATAAAGGGGTGAGTTTGGGGAAACTCAGTGTGCAAATTAACCCAACCATAGCCTATATCAGCTCAAACCACAGAAACAAAATAAGTTGGCCTTAGCCCAGAACAGAATTCAAAATAAAGACCATAGGCCCATAACAGAACAGAACAGATATCACATGATTATGCAGAAACCCAACCCATATCCAACCATATGCACCCCCATACCAGCCTTACGCCATGTGGGGAGACTACTCGACCCACCCAACCGCTACACGCTATAGAAATATACAGCATTGCTACCATAACAGATTATGTGACAGAGTCACCAAAAACAGATAATCGTGGCAGAGCCACCAGAACAGATATATGTGGCAGAGCCACCATATTAGATAATTTGTGGCATAGCCACCAGGACGCTTCCTCCATAATATAACCCATGTCCCCATGCAACAAATATACAATCATGGCATGCATCACATAGAATCAGATCATCATGCTTTTCAGACAAAATTAACCGTAGGGGTATAATGGTCATTTTGCACCTAGGGGTATATGGTAATTTTCCATACGTAGGGGTATTCTAGAAATTTAACTATTTTAGGGTTTTCATGCATATCATAGCCATCTATGTACTAACAGAAACCACTTACCGAGTGTTCTTACCGAATTGGGCCCGTTGGCCTATTTTCCTGATTTTGGCCCATTAAGCCCAAAAACATCGAATTGCACGGAATCGTGCACTTTGTAGTCTTGTCACTTGAATTTATAATACACATCGAACTATTAACCTTACGAGCATTCGTACACTCGTAAGTTCTCAAAATACCAGCTTTTTGGCATTTCGGTTTTTCGGCTTTTGCCGATCTAGTCTATAAGAGGGTGTCAGTTGCACACCTGTTTTATGACGGTTCATTGATGAGATCCACACACGAACTGCCTACAATTGGATTGCTAACATATTACTCTAAATATCAAAATAAAATTGCGTATTTAACCCCTTACCATATTTGGCCAACCATGCTTAAAACCCTATTGCTCTTACCTTCTTGTCGAAATATGGATTAGATCCAAAGATCCAACCGAATAGTCTTCAAAGTCCTTCGCTGTACGCTCCCTTGTCCACGTTAATGCTTACACATTCAAAAAGAAAGAGGCATAATGCCCTTAGTCCAAACGTGAGCCACCCCTTAAGGATTTCGACTTTTTCTTAAAACATGTATGATTAATGCAAATTACTTTAACAACTTACCTATCTTTGTTTGGCTTAAAAGAGTGCACCTATCCATGATCCTAACTCTGATCTACCGTACTTGTGAGAAGAAACAGATTCCAACAACCCAAGTTTCGACTTCCTCCACCATAGGTTTATAGATTTTAGTTTTTATAAATAAGTAAGAGAAGTTCGGCTACCACAAGAATTGGCTCTTGGAGAATATGGGAGATGGTAACAATAATGGATGCGATAGAGAAGGAAGGGTATGTGTTCGATTATAAGGAAAAGAAAAGATAGAAGAAAGAAAAGGATGATAAAAGAGGTAGTATTCGGTTCTAGGTTCGGCTAAAAGAAAAGGAAAAGATGAACAGAAGAAGAGATGAGCAGAGAATTTGGTTTTGTGGTTGTGAAGTCGGCACAGGTGTAGTTTTTGGCTTTTAGAAAAAATAAAAGGGAAGAGAAGAGAAACCTAATTTTCAGTAGAACAAACTAAATAACCTAGTCCCGAAATACAAAAGAATTCGGCACCCCCTAAACCAAATGCCGAAATTCCCTACATAAGGTGACCTAGCCGAATGTGCACTTGCAGAGTCCCCTATACGGCCAACTCCTACTTCCTACTCAGATTCCTTGATTTTCTCCCCTTATCCCTCCTTTACTCAATCCCCTGAACAACTCCAACTCCTCCTGACAGTCTTTTACTTGAGTTCCATTACTTACCATTCCTACTCATAAAAATAATTCCTTTGATTATGCTCTCATTGTGACTTGAACCTTGGTTCTCTCTAGCATCCACATGCCATTTTTATAGCCTTCCCAGTGGCGTCACATGCCACTTTGCCAGCTGTTTCCTTGTGTTTTATTTTGTAACAACCCTAAAGTGACCCTAGTCGGAAAGCGGTTTCGGGACCGCTAAACCGAGTCACTGAATTATTTGAATATAATATTTACGATCTAAAATATGTGAATTTTGAATGTGTGAAAGTTTTAAGTTTCGATTTAGTCAATTGAATGTGAATTTAGTTAATAGGACTTATGAGTGACACTTTTGAAATATGATAGGTTAATCTAAAAGGACCTATTAGTTCAAGTTATAAAAAGACAAGGATTTGCATGTCAAATTTCCACTATTGAGAGTAGTGGCCGGCCATGATGGAACTAAATACATATAATATGTGTTAATTAATAGCTAGTGGCTTAATATTTTATATCAAAAAAAAAAAAAGAAGAAAAGTAATTAAAAATAAGGAATTGGATGGTGAAGAAAACAAAGTAACATTTGTTCTTCTTAGCCGAATTAGAAAGAAAGGGAGAAGAGAAGGTTTTGGTCACTTTAAGCTTAGGGAGGTTAGTAAATTGTGTTAGATTTTTAATTTCAAGCTTGTTTTTAATTAGTTAGCTAATTTCTTACATAACCCATGTTAAAATTTTGAAATCTTGGTGATGTTTGAGCATTCGGTTATAGTTATAAAATGATGAGATTAGGCTATGGTTTTATGTTTTATGATGAATTGTTGAAGAGAAGGGTTTAAGTTAGTAAAATTATAAATCTTAATGCTCATGAGTACAATGGCCAAACATAGATTTGTCTAAGGAATGGAACAAAGGCCGTGTGAGTGAATGGAATGAATAAGTTGGAGGTTGGATCATTTTAAGATTCGGCTATGTACATAAAGCTTAAGAGTTGATGTTTTTTTATGATTATTGGAAGTTAATTAAGGTTATGCACAAGATACATATTAAGAAATGGTTGTTGTTCATGTTATTTGGAGGAAAAGTGATACATAGGTGAATTAGAGCTTAGCAAATAAGCACAATTGGGCAATTGTGTTACATGGAAAAGAATCGGCTAACTAGGGTGTTCTAGGGCCGAATGTGGTTTTAGGCAATTGAGTAATGTATACATTTTTTTTAATGGATACTTTAATTGTGTTAAGAACAATTGTAGGTTAAAATAAGGATTGATAAGTTAGCTATCAAGGTGAAATGCAAATGTTAACAATTGATTTCTAGTGTATATATATGTGTGTATTAGCCGAATGTTTAAATTGAATAATGGTTTGAACACCATGTATTGTATTAAGAATGTTGAAGTAAATCTTATAGATAGTTATTTTATAAGTTTGATTGCTTAAATACATACTTGAATAAAATGTATACTAGGAACGTTTGAAAAAAAAGTGATTTAGTGTTAAACTGCTTGGGGACAGCAGCAGTAAGGTGATTTTGGAAAATCACCATAATTTGTAGGAATTGAGTTAGAAGCTGGATGAATTATGTAATGAAAGCTTGAAGAGTCTAGTTTCTTTCAAAGGAAACTATAGAAATAAAAGAGTTACCGATTTTGAGATATTTGGGATATTGTGAGGTTGAGTCGAAATGACTAATAGATTTCCTGTTCTGTTTTTATAAAATCAGTATAAATTGTACAAAAATGGCCTTAGGATAAAATTTATATGCTTAGATTCCTTAATGGGTGTAGTTTCAAATGAAATAAGTGAGAACACATTTTGAATCTTGTACAATGAGAAACCTGATTCGTATCGAAGAATGGTCAGTTTAGTCAAGCAGTGAAACAGGGTAGACTTTAAGAAAAATCTGGTAGTGATTGGCTAGACTAAAAATTATGAAAATTTTATGGCTAAAAGATAAATTAGTCTATTTTCGAGGAAAATTTACGGTCTTTGATTTGGAGTTTCGTAGCTCAAGTTATAAGTAAATTAATGACTGTTGCTCAGTAACTCGACTTATAGGGAAGTTGTGATTTACTAATGACTTGCTTATTGATTTTTATAAGTTTACTATAAGTTGTATGTGTGAAATTCAAATATATATATATATATGTGTGCTATATTCTGAAAGTAATGCTTGAGTAATTGATTAATGGTTAGTTTAAAATTTATTGATTAAGCTCAAGAGCATAGAGGGCAACCTCGGATAAGGGAAAAGCTAAAGTCGCGGAATAGCCAACCCGAACTTGCTCGAGGAAAGATACAAGGTAAGTCTTTGAGTAATGGAATATAACTTATATTTAGACATAGAAATTATTAAATTATGATTGCGATGAATAAATTATGACAAAATGGTCTTGCTTGCATCTTATGATCAAATAAATAGGTAAAATACTTGTTTGTAATCGCATGAAAATAGAAAGCTTAGGAATAATGAAACGAGAATATGTTATTTGTTATGACTAGTGAATTAATGGTAAAATGATTAGAAAGAGTGCTGAAATTGTATTCAAATATCAATGCGTTGTTTAAATGTGTGAACGTATGATTGTTGATCAAGGTTTGAAACCGAGCTAAGTCTCGAAGGGCTATCACCGATGCTAAAAATCGGACTGGTTAGAAGGGCTTTAAGCCATCGATAAAGCCGAACTTAGTTCCGAAGGCTCTGCGCTTGATGTTATTGCGAACTTAGTTGAAGGGCCTTTAAGCCAGGCGTAAACCGAGCTTAGTCTCGAAGGGCTTCGAGCAGTTCTAAGATTTGGATTTAGTTCACAAGGACGTCTTCACGCGCCTATTAGTTGGGTGGAGAAACCGTAAGTATGCACAAGTAAATTTATATAATGCATGTCGAGTTAATTCCAAGCATAAGTACAATTTAACGTGAAGTGATCAAGTAAGTAAATGCTTTCGTTGAAGATATGATTGATTGTTATATTTCGTGTTTGAAAGTCGAAATTATGCTTAGACTATTGTTTAAAATCCTTTGAATGTTTATGATTGAATTAGAAGGTATGAGTACTAACTTAGACAATTTCAACATCACTAGTAAGCTACATATATATGCATGAAATTTGTCAAAAAAAAAAAAATTGAGAAGATTGCATTCTTGTTATGAATTAAAGAAATAGATGGACATGTTGATTTCCCCTTTCGATATGATTGATGAGGAAGTATCTTCGTTAGGTTTGGATTCGACCCAAAGTTAATTCAAATAGACTTGATATTAATATGCTAATTTCTAGATGATTTCATTACTTAAAGCTTACTAAACATTGAAATGCTTATTCTTTTGTTTGGTTTCTCTGTTTATAGATTTTGCTCGTCATCCATCGGATTCGGAAGTTCCAAAGTCAAGTCAACCACACTATCTAAGCTTTTTGGTACTTTTGTTTAAATTTGAAAATGGCATGTATAGGATTGACTTTGTAATTTGACCTAGTACCTTTTGGATGATGTATACATATATGTATAGCCATACGCAAATGGCTTATTTAGTCAACTTACATTTTTATTTTTAGATGATGAAAACGTGTATGAATGTGATCAATGATGCTTGAATGTTTTATTTAGATGGTTGATATTAGAAACGAAATTAAGGTTTACTTAGTGACATTCTTAACTCCTCCGGCGACGGATGCGGGCTAGGGGTGTTACATTTTATTGGTATCAGAGCTACGGTTTAGTCGATTCTAGGACTACCGTATTGCAAATTGGTCTAGCTATACATGCCATTATATGTTTATTTGATAGTGTGGTGATTTCTGACAGTTAAAAATGCGTTTATGTATAGTGATGGATCCCAATCCCAACCGAGCAATAGTTGATGATGTTGAGAGCGTGGCACCTGCCCCCGCGCAAGGGACAGCCCCGGTGAACTCTCAACCAATAGCTAGTAATCAGAACGAGGAAGCTAGACAAGCTTTTATAGCGTGATGAATGATTGGTTCAACCAAGACATTCGAACTAACACGGCTATTCCCAAACCCCCACTTTCGACCAATACACCCGCACACAAATGGTGTACTCTCCAGAATCGACGGATGAGGTTAAACAAGCCCCGATTGATGTAATTTGAAAGCACGGGGCTCATCGAATTTAAAGCTACGGACAGCGATGATGCCGAGCAAGCTGAATTTTGTTGACAACACTATCCGGTACTTGATGAACTTTCTTGCACACCGATGAATGCTTGAAGTGTGCTATCTCTTTGTTACGTGATTTCGCTTATTATTGGTGGAATACGTTGATTTTGGTTGTACCAGAGAACGGGTAACATGGGAGTTTTTCAAACCGAGTTTGGAAGAAGTATATCACCGAGATTTATCGATCAAAAACGGAAAGAATTTCTTGAGCTTAAACAAGGTTCCATGTCGGCCATCTGATTATGAATGAAAGTTTGTGAGGCTCAAAGTGGTATGCTCGAGAATGCGTTTCTTGTAAGATGTAATGTGTAAACGTTTCGAGGAGGGGTGAACGAAGATATAAAATTGTTCGTTGGCATTCTAGAAATCGGAGAATTTGTAGTACTTGTTGAGCGAGCTTGCAAAGCCGAAGAGCTCGAAGAAGGAAAAAGGAGAGCTGATTTGGGAGCAAGGGAGTTTCGAAAAGATCTTTGGAAAACCATTTCATCAATCATCGAAGAAGTTTAGAGATGATCCAAATAGATCTAAGAATACTTGGGTTTTTACGGACGGGATCGTAATCGACCCCTATGAGTACACGAGCTATACTTTGCGGTGTTGGCAATGATCGTCGGGATAGATCGATTGTCGCGATTGTGGCAAGTGGCATTCGGAAGCTGTAGAGTTCGTGGACCGTTCTGTTTCAAATGTGGATCGACCGATCATTTTATCAAAGATTGCCCGAGATTGTGCGGTCGAATGTGAATGAGTGAAAAACCGACTAATACCGCAAGAAGAGGTAGGCCCCTAGAAATCCGGGAATGCTAGTGGCGGTCGAGAGAGGGCCTAAAGATACCACCACCAAATCGGAGGCTCGTGCTCTCGCTAGAGCTTATGCTATATACGCGCACGTGAGGATGCTTCTTCACGAGATATTATTACGGTACTTTTACTCTCTTTGATACTAATGTGATTGCTTTGATTGACCTCGATTCTACTCATTCCTATATATGTGAGACCTTAGCATCCAGTGAAGACTTTACTGTCGAGTCTCATCGAGTTTGTAATCCGAGTGTCAAATCCTTTGGGTCGTTATGTACTTGTGGACAAGGTGTGTAAGAAATGTCCTCTAGTAATCGAGAGATTCTGTTTTCACCGATTTGATGCTTTTACCGTTCAATGAGTTTGATGTTATTCTCGGTATGGATTGGTTGATCGTACATGATGCAATTGTAAATTGCAAGGAAAAACCATCGATTTGAGGTGTATGAATAACGAGATAATTCGAGTTGAGTCTACCGATTTGAATAGGTTGCCACCGTAATATCGTCAATCTTTGGCTCGTAAATGTGCAAGAAAGGGTGTGAAAACATACCTTGCGTATGTACTTGACGACAAAGAATTAGAAAAGAAGCACGAATCTGTGCGGTGGTTTGTGAATACCGGATGTTTTTCCGAAGAATTCTGGGTTTACCACTGTTGCTCGGAGGTAGAGTTTAGCATCGAGCTTGTACAGGACTACACCGATTTCGATAGCTCTCAGATCGTATGGCACCAAATGAATTAAAAGAATTGAAAGCTCGATTGCAAGAGTTGACGGATAAAGGTTTCGCTCGACCAAGTTTCTCACCTTGGGGTGCACCAGTATTGTTTGTGAAAAAGAAGGACGGGACCATGAGGTTGTGCATTGACTATCGTCAGCTGAATAAGGTAATGATAAAGAATAAATATCCGCTACCTCGTATTGATGATTTGTTTGATCAACTGAGGGGAGCCTCTGTGTTTTCAAAGATAGATTTGAGATCGGGTTATTATCAGCTGCGAGTTCGAGATTCAGATATACCTAAAATTGCTTTCAGAACGAGATACGGACTATGAGTTTTTGGTGATGCCGTTTGGGCTCACTAATGCTCCTGCGGTATTTATGGATTTGATGAATCGAATCTTCAGACAATATTTGGACCGGTTTGTAGTCGTGTTTATTGATGACATCTTGGTCTATTCAAGAGATGAGACCGAACATGCCGAGCACTGAGATTAGTGTTGCAAATTTTACGGGATAAGCGATTTATATGCTAAGTTCGGTAAGTGTGAGTTACAGTTAAGGAGGTTAGCTTTTTGGGTCATGTGGTATCCGTGATCGGGTATTCGAGTTGATCAGAACAAAATCTCACCATACTTAATCGAAACCTCCAGAAATAATGCGAGGTTCGGAGCTTTTTGGGACTTGCGGTTACTACCGAATATTTGTAAAAGGTTTTTTTCGATGATAGCCACGCCAATGACGAAGCTACTTCAAAAGGATGTTAAGTTCGAATGGACGGAAAAGTGTCAGAAAAGTTTTGATCAACTGAAGACTTATTTGACCGAAGCTCCGGTACTGGTACAGCCCGAATCCGGTAAAGAGTTTGTCATTTACAGTGATGCATCCTTGCTTGGGTTGGGTTGTGTGTTGATGCAAGAAGGTCGAGTCATAGCATATGCGTCGAGGCAATTAAAGCCACATGAGAAAAACTATCCGACTCATGATCTCGAATTAGCTGCCATTGTATTTGCTCTTAAAATATGGCGACACTACTTGTTTGGTGAGAAGTGCCATGTATTTTCAGATCACAAAAGTCTCAAATATTTGATGACTCAGAGAGAATTAAATTTGCGACAAAGACGTTGGCTGGAGTTGTTGAAAGATTATGAGCTTGTCATTGACTATCACCCGGGAAAGGCTAATGTGGTTGCGGATGCCTTAAGTCGTAAGTCATCGCTTTGTTTTTTACGAGCAATGAATGTACATTTGTCTATTCTATTCGACAATGTGTTAGTGGCGGAATTAAAGGCCAAACCATTGTTGATTCATCAAATTCGTGAAGCTCGTAAAATCGATGAAGAATTGGTGCAAAACGGTTTGAATATGTCCCGAATACGGAATCGAGTTTCAACTCGATGAGGACGATTGTTTGAGGTTCGGAAAGTCGGTTGTGTGTTCCAAGAAATGCAGAACTCATTTCGATGATTACGAACGAAGCTCATTGTAGTCGTATGTCGCTTCACCCGGGAGTACGAAAATGTACAACGATCCGAGACGTCGATTTTGGTGGCATGGTATGAAACGAGACATTTCCGATTTTGTTTGAAGTGTCTAATATGTCGCAAGTGAAGGCGAACATCAAGTGCCTACGGGTTTACTTCACCGATCATGATACGAATGGAAATGGGATCGAGTCACGATGGATTTTGTAATCAAGTTACCGTTATCGACAAGTAAGAAAGATGCGATTTGGGTTGTTGTTGATAGATCGACTAAGTCGGCTCATTTTATCCCCGACGTATGGATTTTCCATTGGATAAACTAGCTGAATTGTATGTTTCTCAGATTGTGAGATTACATGGGGTACCAATTTCTATTGTGTCGACAGAGATCCGAGATTCACCTCACGATTTTGGAAGAAATTACAAGAAGCCTTGGGTACCAAGTCGCATTTTAGCACCGCCTATCATCCATAAATCGATGGTCAATCCGAGCGGATAATTCGGATACTTGAGGATATGTTGAGATGTTGCATCCTCGAGTTTAGTGGTTCGTGGGAGCGTATTTACCTTTGATTGAGTTCGCTTACAACAATAGTTTTCAATCAAGTATTAAAATGGCACCTTATGAAGCTTTGTGCGGGCGTAAATGCCGCATACACCATTGTGTTGGACCGAGCTTGGTGAAAGTAAAATTTTTGAGTTGATTTGATTAAAGATCTGAGTGAGTAAAGTAAAATAATTCATGAAAGTTTGAAAGCGTCAGATCGTCAAAAGTCGACGCGGACTTAAAACGAAGAGATATTGAGTATCGTGGGAGACAAGGTATTTCTTAAAGTTTCACCTTGAAAGATACTCGATTTTGGCCGTAAGGGCAAACCGAGTCCGAGGTTCATAGGCCGTATGAAATATCCGAACGAGTTGGTCCAAATGGCATATAGATTGATTTTACCCCGACCTCGAGAAGATTCACAACGTTTTTCATGTATCAATGCTTCGACGTTATAGATCTGATCCTTCGCACATAATTAATCCATCAGAGGTTGAAGTTCAATCTGACTTGAGTTATGAAGAAGAACCGATTCGTATCCTAGCTCGTGAAGTGAAAGTGTTACTGAAACAAAAGGTTCCTTTAGTAAAAGTATTATGGCTCAAGCACGGGATCGAAGAAGCTACGTGGGAAGGCGAGAACTCTATGAGAGAGAGAGATACACAAATTTATTCATTGGTAAGATTTTTGGGACGAAAAATTCTTTATGTGGGGGAGAGTTGTAACAACCCTAAAGTGACCCTAGTCGGAAAGCGGTTTCGGGACCGCTAAACCGAGTCACTGAATTATTTGAATATAATATTTACGATCTAAAATATGTGAATTTTGAATGTGTGAAAGTTTTAAGTTTCGATTTAGTCAATTGAATGTGAATTTAGTTAATAGGACTTATGAGTGACACTTTTGAAATATGATAGGTTAATCTAAAAGGACCTATTAGTTCAAGTTATAAAAACACAAGGATTTGCATGTCAAATTTCCACTATTGAGAGTAGTGGCCGGCCATGATGGAACTAAATACATATAATATGTGTTAATTAATAGCTAGTGGCTTAATATTTTATATCAAAAAAAAATAAGAAGAAAAGTAATTAAAAATAAGGAATTGGATGGTGAAGAAAACAAAGTAACATTTGTTCTTCTTAGCCGAATTAGAAAGAAAGGAGAAGAGAAGGTTTTGGTCACTTTAAGCTTAAGGGAGGTTAGTAAATTGTGTTAGATTTTTTAATTTCAAGCTTGTTTTTAATTAGTTAGCTAATTTCTTACATAACCCATGTTAAAATTTTGAAATCTTGGTGATGTTTGAGCATTCGGTTATAGTTATAAAATGATGAGATTAGGCTATGGTTTTATGTTTTATGATGAATTGTTGAAGAGAAGGGTTTAAGTTAGTAAAATTATAAATCTTAATGCTCATGAGTACAATGGCCAAACATAGATTTGTCTAAGGAATGGAACAAAGGCCGTGTGAGTGAATGGAATGAATAAGTTGGAGGTTGGATCATTTTAAGATTGCTATGTACATAAAGCTTAAGAGTTGATGTTTTTTTATGATTATTGGAAGTTAATTAAGGTTATGCACAAGATACATATTAAGAAATGGTTGTTGTTCATGTTATTTGGAGGAAAAGTGATACATAGGTGAATTAGAGCTTAGCAAATAAGCACAATTGGGCAATTGTGTTACATGGAAAAGAATCGGCTAACTAGGGTGTTCTAGGGCCGAATGTGGTTTTAGGCAATTGAGTAATGTATACATTTTTTTTAATGGATACTTTAATTGTGTTAAGAACAATTGTAGGTTAAAATAAGGATTGATAAGTTAGCTATCAAGGTGAAATGCAAATGTTAACAATTGATTTCTAGTGTATATATATGTGTGTATTAGCGAATGTTTAAATTGAATAATGGTTTGAACACCATGTATTGTATTAAGAATGTTGAAGTAAATCTTATAGATAGTTATTTGATAAGTTTGATTGCTTAAATACATACTTGAATAAAATGTATACTAGGAATGTTGAAAAAAAAAGTGATTTAGTGTTAAACTGCTTGGGGACAGCAGCAGTAAGGTGATTTTGGAAAATCACCATAATTTGTAGGAATTGAGTTAGAAGCTGTATGAATTATGTAATGAAAGCTTGAAGAGTCTAGTTTCTTTCAAAGGAAACTATAGAAATAAAAGAGTTACCGATTTTGAGATATTTGGGATATTGTGAGGTTGAGTCGAAATGACTAATAGATTTCCTGTTCTGTTTTTATAAAATCAGTATAAATTGTAAAAAAATGGCCTTAGGATAAAATTTATATGCTTAGATTCCTTAATGGGTGTAGTTTCAAATGAAATAAGTGAGAACACATTTTGAATCTTGTACAATGAGAAACCTGATTCGTATCGAAGAATGGTCAGTTTAGTCAAGCAGTGAAACAGGGTGAACTTTAAGAAAAATCTGGTAGTGATTGGCTAGACTAAAAATTATGAAAATTTTATGGCTAAAAGATAAATTAGTCTATTTTCGAGGAAAATTTACGGTCTTTGATTTGGAGTTTCGTAGCTCAAGTTATAAGTAAATTAATGACTGTTGCTCAGTAACTCGACTTATAGGGAAGTTGTGATTTACTAATGACTTGCTTATTGATTTTTATAAGTTTACTATAAGTTGTATGTGTGAAATTCAAATATATATATATATGTGTGCTATATTCTGAAAGTAATGCTTGAGTAATTGATTAATGGTTAGTTTAAAATTTATTGATTAAGCTCAAGAGCATAGAGGGGCAACCTCGGATAAGGGAAAAGCTAAAGTCGCGGAATAGCCAACCCGAACTTGCTCAGAAAGATACAAGGTAAGTCTTTGAGTAATGGAATATAACTTATATTTAGACATAGAAATTATTAAATTATGATTGCGATGAATAAATTATGACAAAATGGTCTTGCTTGCATCTTATGATCAAATAAATAGGTAAAATACTTGTTTGTAATCGCATGAAAATAGAAAGCTTCCGGAATAATGAAACGAGAATATGTTATTTGTTATGACTAGTGAATTAATGGTAAAATGATTAGAAAGAGTGCTGAAATTGTATTCAAATATCAATGCGTTGTTTAAATGTGTGAACGTATGATTGTTGATCAAGGTTTGAAACCGAGCTAAGTCTCGAAGGGCTATCAGCCAGTGCTAAAAACGGACTGGTTAGAAGGGCTTTAAGCCATCGATAAAGCGGACTTAGTTCCGGCGGCTCTGCTGCGCAGTGTTATTGCCGAACTTAGTTCGAAGGGCCTTTAAGCCAGCAGCGTAAACCGAGCTTAGTCTCGAAGGGCTTCTGAGCCAGTTCTAAGATTTGGATTTAGTTCACAAGGACGTCTTCGCCGGCCTATTAGTTGGGTGGAGAAACCGTAAGTATGCACAAGTAAATTTATATAATGCATGTCGAGTTAATTCCAAGCATAAGTACAATTTAACGTGAAGTGATCAAGTAAGTAAATGCTTTCGTTGAAGATATGATTGATTGTTATATTTCGTGTTTCGAAAGTCGGAAATTATGCTTAGACTATTGTTTAAAATCCTTTGAATGTTTATGATTGAATTAGAAGGTATGAGTACTAACTTAGACAATTTCAACATCACTAGTAAGCTACATATATATGCATGAAATTTGTCAAAAAAAAAAAAATTGAGAAGATTGCATTCGGTTATGAATTAAAGAAATAGATGGACATGTTGATTTCCCCTTTTCGATATGATTGATGAGGAAGTATCTTCGTTAGGTTTGGATTCGACCCAAAGTTAATTCAAATAGACTTGATATTAATATGCTAATTTCCTAGATGATTTCATTACTTAAAGCTTACTAAGCATTGAAATGCTTATTCTTTTGTTTGGTTTCTCTGTTTTATAGATTTTGCTCGTCATCCATCGGATTCGGAAGTTCCAAAGTCGAAGTCAACCACACTATCTAAGCTTTTTGGTACTTTTGTTTAAATTTCGAAAATGGCATGTATAGGATTGACTTTGTAATTTGACCTAGTACTTTTTGGATGATGTATACATATATGTATAGCCATACGCAAATGGCTTATTTAGTCAACTTACATTTTTATTTTTAGATGATGAAAACGTGTATGAATGTGATCAATGATGCTTGAATGTTTTATTTAGATGGTTGATATTAGAAACGAAATTAAGGTTTACTTAGTGACATTCTTAACTCCTCCGGCGACGGATGCGGGCTAGGGGTGTTACATATTTTACCCAATTAATACTTAAAAGCCCAGTCGACCAGAACCCCCTTTTCTTATGGAATTAAAATTAATTAAAATTACCGGGTTTTAACTTAAGCTTGGGCCTTCTAGAGGCCCACTAACATAATTAAACCTACGCCAAGCAGACAGAACACAGAAATTTCAAATTTTGCCAACATTCACAGAATTCCCGAAAACTGGGGCGTTACATAACCTGTATCCGCCGCCGGACTGGGTTACGAGATATTACCAATCAAAACATAGATTCGAACAATCACATGCATATACTTGTACAAACTTATAAACCAATCAATCTTAGTATAAAAAAAAGTCAATTTATTAATTAACATCACGTAACCAGATGTAATATGGATACAACTTTTTAATTATACAAAATATACAATCATACCTCAAATGAAAAAGTCACAGGTAAATAGAATTCACAAAATCAAGTACATCAATCCATTCCAACTTTATCATGTCAAGATCGACTTTTTTAATATGGTACATATTTTGTCAATTTATACTATAACTAAAAGACATATACACTGGCAACTTAATATTTACTTACTATTGTACAAGTCATCATTCAATTTGCCATTTTCATTGCATTTAATCAAATTTAAAAGCATTATCCATGATGCTCAACAATTATTCATTTCTAACCTTATTCACCCATTTTTAAAAAAATCAATACTTATTTAATATGCATATTAAAACATATACCGAACATATTTCTCCTATTCATAACCGGCATTTTAACTTATTAATGCAAAACTCATTATAACACAATATACATTCCCTATTCATGCATAATCGAACATATCATTAGACATCATCATGCTTATATTTATAATCATATATACCTAAAGACAAATTATATATCAAGTCAATTCCTTATGCATAATTATTTATATATTTAAATGCCAAATCACAAGTTGATCAAAACCATTTCAAATGACTTCATTTATAACAAACAAATCAAAACGGTCAACATTTGAACATTTAAGCTATGGTTCACTTATTGCAAATCATGACTCAATTTAATAGCAAAATCATGGTACCAAGTTTAAACATGCAATCTTAAATACCATGTACCAACAAATCAAAACAATGATTTGAATGGTTTACCAGCAGTGATTTCATCGATGTTAGCTCAGAAATATATGAGAATGGGTTGCAAAGCTTATTTTGCTTATGTCCTTGATACAAAAGTGACAGAAAAGAAGATCGAACCAGTGCCGATTGTGTGTGAGTATCCAGATGTGTTTCCTAAAGAGTTACCAGGTTTACCATTGATCCGAGAGGTTGAGTTTGGCATTGAATTATTACCGGGTACTACGTCAATATCGATAGCTCCGTACAAATGGCTCCGATAGAGTTAAAAGAATTGAAAGCTCAGTTGCAAGAACTGACGGATAGAGGTTTTACTAGACCGAGTTTTTTGCCCTAGGGTGCTCCTATGTTGTTTGTGAAAAAGAAAGATGGCACGATGAGAATGTGTATAGACTACTGTCAGCTTAACAAAGTGACAATCAAGAACAAATACCCTCTACCACAAATTGATGATCTGTTTGATCAATTAAAAGTGACAGTCAAGACCATGTCTGAGATATTGGCATTGTATTGTTATTACGTGTAAGACTATTTCTGGGACATTGGCATCGTTATATGATTTCGTATAAGACCCTGTCTGGGATAGTGGCATCGATATGTGATAACATGTAAGACCATATTTGAGATATGGCATTGTATGAGCTATATGTGATTTTTGAGTATCCTTAACAATTCTGAACGATTCAATGGGCAAAGTCAAGTCAAGAAAAGAATGTGTGAATGAGTTAAGTGATTCAGGTACATACGAGATTCATACAAGTATTGAAAAGGGAAGTATTTGATGAATTCAATTATGATATTGAATATGTGAACAATGAGAAAGGTTTGTGAACTTTTATGTGCTTACTTATAGTTTGCCTATTGATGGAAATGATGTTGATTCATGTGGTAATTTTATTTGTATATTGCTTACTAAGCTTTTAAAGCTTACTTTGTGTGTTCTTTCCCTGTTTTATAGATAATCAAAGCTAGCTCAGACTCGAGGATCATCGGGAACATCGTCACACTATCGATTATCTTGTTGGTACTTTTAAAGCTTTGTATATATGGTATATGGCATGTATAGGCTAGTGTTAAGATGATAAGTTTTGAGTTATGATTTTAGCCATGAGATTTGGCTTGCAAATGATGTAAATGTTGGTGTGAATTTGGCCATTTAAGTTTTCTTATGTTTTGGGCATATTTGGTATGGTTTTATGATTGCTCTACTAGCTAGAAGTTAATTGGTATATTATTGCTTAGAAGATGGTATGTTATGGCTTGATTTTGAGATGATGAAATGGTATGTTTTAAGGCATGAAATAGATGATAAGATGATGAGAAAATGCATTTATAAGTTATGTAAGTTCGATGATTTTGGCATATTGATTTGGTATGTTTTGGTTATGGAATTGAGTAGTTAAGAGAATGGTCTCTAAATGGCATGAAATTTGTATGAAATAGCATGTTTTGGTTGCTTATATATGTATGAAAATGGTAAATTTTGATGTGGTTTAGGTGTGATCAAGGAGGTTGTGTCAAACCTATAGGGTATACTGACTTAATTTGAAAATGTGTCACACATGGCCCTAGTATATGGTCGTCTGTCCCCTGGGGTAGCCCTTCGACTTAAGTCAGTATACCTTATAGGTTTGACACAGCCTAGACACACGAGCATGTCTACTGGTCATGTGTGACACACAGGCCGGCACATGGGCGTGTGGCCGGCCGTGTGACCCAAGTCAGTAACCTCTCTAGATTTCACCCGGCCTGGCACACGAGCGTGTCCTCGGCCGTGTGGTTCAAGTCAGTATGTATGCCCTGTTTTCAAACGGCCTAAGACACAGGCGTTTCAGGTGGCCGTGTGAGGCAGACGGCCTGTTCACATGAGCATGTGACCCCTATATGTTTGAAAATTTTCTAAGTTTCCTAAAGTTTTCAAATGTTATCGTTTTAGTCCCAAACCTCGTACAAGCATGTTTTAACATCTCGTAGAGCCTTATAAGGGACAATGTGATTATGATTGATTGATGTTTATGTAATAATGAATTCAAGTATGAGAAATATATGTTGTATGCTGTATTTGATCGGTAATGCCTTGTAGCCCTATTCCGGCGACGGATATGGGTTAGGGTGTTACAAACCCATAGCGCCTTTTGTGAAAATCCATAGGGACAATAAGGTGATTCTATATGATTGCTTATGTGGCGTGATCTGCTAAGCCTTTGTGGTGTATTATGTATGGCTTTTGTGGCAAGTTTTGTATCAACCTATGGGTGTATTCAGTGATATATATGTGTATAGAGAGTTAAGTTATTCGCCCTTGTGTTAATATTTGGGTGATTTTTTATATCTCTTCGATAGTTATGAGTATCTAACGAGTTTGAAAATAGATTGGGTTATTTGATCTAGTAATAAAGTTTTATAAGTTGTACGAGATAAATTCTGAATGAAAAATTGCATTTGTACTTCTAAAGAGAATTCACCATGATAGTATCTTCGATTAGAATATGGGTGTATTCAAATTACTATATGTATAAGTGTCTGTTAGTACGAATTTGGACTATGTTATGAAAGATTGAAATATGAACTATCTGATATTTGGCACATTTGAGTAGTATCATGTCTTATTTGGGATAGTTGGAATCTAAGTTTTTCGATAAATATGGTATTCTTATTCTGTGAGATATAGATGTTTGGATTTTTTCTGAATGACCAGGAGTTTTCCTCATCAGTGAGTTTATATATTGGGTTGAATCAGGGTATGATCTGATTGATGATTTTTTTTAGCAAACTTGGTATGGGAATCGACCAAAAGAAAGGCCAATAAGTAGTATCCGCCAAGAGAATAGTACATATGATTAACTGTTTAGAATAACCAAAGAGAGTTTTCTGAAGAGAAGAGAAAATGTAGTATCATCTGGTAAGATCTAGAGTCAGACATTTAGTTAGAAGAAATATGACATGTTAAGAAAGTATGTTGTGTATAAGCATGTGTTTATCCAACGATGTGAAAGTATCCGCCAAAAAACAAAAGTGGGTAATATGTAACTTGTATTTCAAACTCACTAAGTTCGTGTAACTTATAAATGTTATGTTTATGTTTCAGGTATTATTGGAAGAATTAGTTCACCAAGAGGGACAACACCGGGAATGCGCCAAGGAAGTGTCGATATATGTTATTATGCATACAATGGACATCTTTGGATAGTGGCGTATTGTAAGATTACGCCTTGAAAGTATGTCCTTAGCAAACTCTTGGTGTGGTAATATGTTGTAACCAAACTAATGTATTATTTTATTTTATTTTATTTTTAAATACCTTTCTTTATTTCTTTGATATTGAGTCTTTAAATAAATTGATAAGAAAAATGTTTTAAATACAAAGTAATCATCAATTGTTTTGAAATTTTACTAAGTTGTGTGTAGTTGGAAACACGAAAATATATAGACTTTTTCATACCATTTTTAACTCAAATTCATGTAGTTTCGGTAAAATTCTTGTCAAAAAAATATAATTATTATAAAATAATTAAATTGTACTTAAATTATTAACATGTTTAATTTTAATTAATTTCATAATAAATTTTGATTAAATTTGATCATTTTTGATAGATTTGCACAAAGGGCAAAAATTGGCTCGGCAGACAGTGCTAGAAGCACAAAACTGAGAAGCAATTTTAAGGCATCAAGGAAAATTAATTTTTTAGCCTAAGATGGTCGAAATTATGAATATTAATTCATAATATAATAAATCTTAATTTTAATCCAATTTAATTTCAGTAAAATAAATTATAATTAATTAATTATGAAAAAAAGCCTAGTTGAGCTGAACCGAGAAAATTAATCCAACCGAGCACTAGGCAGCCCAAAACCGTCCCACATGCTGACCCAATCAGCTTGTTTGGCTGATTAATTGGCTTGCAAAATATCCCTTGAAGACTCCTTCAATTTGCATTCAAACCCCTCCACTATTTATGTCCTCCTAGATTTGCCCCAACCTTAAAATAGCAAGTTTGAAACCTTCAAACTTGCCATATGTGTGGCCGACCATGGGGGGACTCTATGGCTACTGATATTTTATATTTTTAGCAGGCTACTCAACCTACAAATACCCCCCTTGGCTGCTCACTTCAAACATATCTCAAAACCTCTCATATCTTCACTTCTCTCTCATTTTTCTCTTTTCTAACCCCTTCCATTGTTCTTCATTTTCTTCCCCATTCCTTTTTCGATTTCACCTCTTGAGAAAGAGTCCTTCAACCACCATTTGGAGCAGTACCCAAGTGTTCATGGAGGTCTCGGTTCAACAAGAACAAGCAGAGAAGGAGGAGCAAAGCAAACTAGTCAAGCCTCGAAAAAACACAGGATTTGATTCTTGCTCCTTATCCTTTTAAGTTTATTGTTGTTGTTATGAATATGTCTATGAATATTTGTAATGCTTATATATTTAATTTAATTAATATGGCTTGAATTTAATTTACGTTAATTTGATTGCATTTTGTCCACTTAATTTATTAAAATTGTATTTGTGTTGTTTTAGGCCTTGGTAAGATGTTTGATTAAGTAAAATCATGACTAAGTTATTATTGCATTACAATTGGAAGGTAACTAATGAATTAATTATTTAAATGGATTGAAATTATAATTAATTGACACAATACTTAATCAGTGCATGTTTAATCAGCTAAGGTAGCTGAGGGTTAAATTAGCAACGGTATCTAACGATACATTAGCCTTGCATAACCTGCAAGATTATTGTGATTAAAATGTTTCAAGGTAGGAATATATTGTTACCTCACGTAATCTTTTATGTGCTTATGAGATTGAATTAATTGTTTGAATTTTCATAGAGATATGTACAAGAGATTATTTTAATTTCATAAGTATGTATGTGCATTAACACATTTACTTATTAAAATTTGTTTAATCGGTTGAATTGGCATAGAGATATAGTCGAGAGATAAATGGATTTTGCTAGGTGAGTATGTTCATAAGTTAGCAAATTACCGAGTTGCCGTGAATTTATTCGTAACAACATGAACATGAGTTTATAATTCTAAGTTAAGAAATGTAATTAATCTAACACAATTATGTCAGTTTGATTAAAATCATATTTTGAAGTCATGCATTGGAACTTTTATTTTATTTTTATTTATTTTGCTTAGTTAAAACCCTAGTTTTTAATCACCTCCTCAAAACAAAATATTTTTCTTCACCAAATTGTTTTTAATTGCATTCATAAATAATTCTTTTCACAGTCCCTATGGGTACAATAACTCGACACTTACTTGTCACTTTATTACTTATTGCGATTGTGTACACTTGTACATTTTCGTCGTTCCAGTAGTAACACCTGAAATCCAGACCTGGTGAATTGGGTCGGGTTGAAGGCGTTACAAGTTAGTATTAGAGCCTAGTTTAGCCGGTCCTTTTGCAATCGATGAGGGAGATAGCATTGTATATATAATACACCAAACCTGGCCTAGTCTCTTAGGTATGTTAAAACTATTTTTTGTGTGAAGGATGTATTGTTATAATAATATTATGATTAGAAAGATAGGGAAGGAACAAATGGTAGTTTCATTAATAAAATCGAGAAAATGTTACATGAATAACAGAAAGAAAAAGTATAGGATAGAACAAATAGAAAATTTTAGTTTCCTCCTTCAGTAGGACGGTTTGTGGGCTCTGTAGGGACCGTTTCTATTTAAGGATGATTTTCAAGGTTTTGCTCTATAAATATTAAGTCATCTTCATTGTCTTCAACTTCAAGCATAGTGGAAATTAAAAAGTTAGCTTATTGTTTCCATTCTCTTTGAAAAGATTCCCAATGATCACCCTCAGGGTGGTAGACATTGAACTTTAGTGACTTAGTAGAGATATCCTTAAGGGAGGTAAAGTCTACTCTACTAAGATCAAGAGGACCTACAACCACCTGAGCTTGTAGAACTAAGTTGGACCTCAATTTTGTCAAAGCTTCATTAAGGTTCTTTTTGGTGTCCTCTTGGAATCTTCTAGAAGCTTATTTATTGGATCAACATAGACTTTCCAACTCTGTTTTGTGGTGTTCCTCTTGAGCTTTGAGCTTTCCTTCCCAAGTGGGTTCTTGATCCTTCAACTGATTGTTCTCCTCCTTTAACTATTTACATTTAGTATATGTCTCCTATATTTTCCTTTCAAAGCCATGACAAGATCAAATCTTACAATCAAGTTGATAGATTCTTAATTATCTCGGCATAATTCAACCATAGATTTTTCACCAGTTTTTATAGCCTTCTCCAAATCTGCAATTTTAACATTATACCGATCACTAGCTTCTTGGAGGGCCCGAATCCAAAATCCATATTCTATAGATAAAGCTTGTGATGACTTTACCAAAAGTTATAATGGAGATAATTCAGAGTTTGAAGAGAGATAAGAGAAGAGAGCCTCATTTATATGCTGAGGCATAGAACCAAGTTGTTGCTAAAATATAGAGCTTAGAGAAATAGAAGACAACCCTGATTTTAACAAATCATGCCAGGGGAAGAACTCTTCACCTTCGCTAGAGGAAGCATTGAGAGGTTGAGAAATGGATGGAACCCTTACCTATTTGGACTTATTATTAGAGTTCCTAATAGAAAAGGATCAATAGTATGAATTAGAGAGTGTGCTACTTAGGTAGACTCCATTGGTGAGGATGAAATTCCAGGTAAGGCA
This sequence comes from Gossypium anomalum, assembly GCA_025698475.1. NCBI lineage: Eukaryota > Viridiplantae > Streptophyta > Magnoliopsida > Malvales > Malvaceae > Gossypium > Gossypium anomalum. Next base: position 44,216,336 of record CM046968.1, on the reverse strand, counting down.
GGGAATGGAAAAGTGTGAATGATTGTTGTAATAGGCTCTTTCTCGGGTTTACACTGTGTCAAAGGAGTGCAATCACAACTCTCAGTTTCTTGAGTACTTTTTTCCAATCTAGGCCTCTTCTTAGTTTTCTTTATTGTTGTTTTTCTTATTGGAACAATAGTAACCTTCCCCTTATCTCAAGCTTCACCAAGAAGGGAGGTAATGTCCATGTTTTAAGTTGGAACATGAGAAAATTGAGAATTTGAGGAAGACCCTACACCATCAACATGAGAGTTAGCCTGATTTGAAGAAGAAGTTGAAGTTGTACGAGGGTTACTTAAGATATTCCAATTGCATCGGTGAAGACCACAAATGTTGTAAAAGAAAAAGGGAGGTTCTCTTATACACCCCACTAAAACATGTGTCAATTTACCATTTGTGTTATAAGGTCAAGCCATAGAAGTAGAGGGCACGTCGAAATCATCCAACTAATTTATAGAATCATTTGGTTGAATACCATTTGGACCCAACTCTTATAGACAATATTAGAATATGTTTCTAACTGAAATAATTTCTACCAATTCAAGTACATGTCCCCTTCTTAGTCATTTGTATTGTTTCAAAGCGACTTGAGAGTCTACTAGCTGGCACTATGGACTGCCTTCAAACGTACTAACGTCTAGAATATGAATACTATGGACTGCCTTCAAACGTACTAACGTCTAGAATATGAATACTACAACTAAATATATGAAATCAAGATGGTGTCCACAAATATACGAGTCAAGTTGTAATATAGTTTTTATAACAAAATAGGTGAGTACTTCGATGATCGTACCCAATGGAGGCGAGTACTAAATTAATATTAACCTAAACATAAATAAAATTAATAAGTACTTTAAATAAATTATATTAAGAGAACTCATAAAATAGAAAATAGTTTGAGTTTTATAAGAAAATATATAAACATGCAAAATAGAGTTAACATAGAAAACTAATGTGTAAATCAATCAAATCTAAGGCATGGGTGATTATTTTGCTTCAGTGGTCATAACTAATTCCTATTTCGAGTTTCTACTCAATCAACTAGTCGTTACCATAGTAGGATCTCTTGATCTTCCACTAAACTAACAAGTCAACAAGAACTATTTATATCTCGACCTCACAGTCCAAAGCGGATTAGGATATGGGGTTCACAGATAAGCAATACCAATTTTGGGTTAATTCTCACCTAGATGACTTCTTAGGGTTGTCAGGCCTAAGGTTTAAGTTTTTCCTATCTCAAACAGTTGGTCCACTTAGAAAACCCTACATATAAATTAATTAATCACACTTTCACCCACTGATCCCCCATAAAAAAATTAGTTCCTCATAGATTTCAAAAACAATATAAACTTGATAAAATAAATAAACATTATGAACAAATCAATAATAAAATTTTAATAAGAAATCCTGATTGTATTGAATATTTGAAGCGCAGAAATCCACAGAGTTTGTGTTGAATCTACCAATCAACTCTTTCGATGAACAAGAATGAAAAATAACTGAAAATAATTCCTAATTCTAAAAAGAACTAGAAACTAAAAACTAAACTAAAAATAAAATTCTAAGTTACAAAAGTGGTCATTTCCCAAGTGTTTTATGAGTCTATTTATAGTGAAGGTTGGCCATCGTCTTTAGCCCTAGGTCAGCTGATGTTTTTACATTAAATTCCATTATGCAGACCAAAACGCCCTCAAACATAATTTCTTCATGTACAGGGCCGATGTCACGACATCTTGTGCCTATGTCGCGACACTGAAGGTAATTTTCTTTGCGTTAGGTTTAGCTTCAGGGATGTGCCGCGACACCAAAGGCAATCTTGGAATTTTGGCACTCTGTTCACTATGTTGCAACATTGAACTCCCATGTTGCAACATGGCGACAAGCCTCAAGCTCTCATACCTTTAAATGGTGTCCTGCATACTCACTAAGTACGTTTGTAACACCCCCAACCATTATCCATTGCCGAAATAGGGTTACGGAGCATTAACAGACTTTTTAGATCAAATACAAACATTACATAATTATCCATACAAAAACATCATAATTCAATCATATCATCCCTTTTATGAGCCCTCGAGACCCAAGACACATGTTAGAAACAAATCGAGACTTAATCGGTTACTTTAGAAATTTTTCGTGAAATTTCAAATTTTTTCGAAGTGCAAGGGACACACGCCTGTTAGGCTAAGGGACACGCCCATTTGACTATGAACATGCCTGTGCCTCAGGCCGTGTCCGACCCCGTAACTCTCTGACTTATCATACGATCAGCCACACACACGTGTGCTAGGCCGTGTGCCTCACATGGCTGAGACACAAGCTCGTGTCACTGCCCGTGTGAAATTACTTGAGCATTCTATTTTGAAATTTTAAGTTGCTGAGGACACACGGCCAAATCACACACCCATGTGTTAGCCGTGTGGACTCAAAATGAACCTTATACACCTATCCCTACAAACTTAAACACCAAATAACTCAAAAACCATTTATCCATCCATTCCAAAACACAATCAAATACATCTAAAACATATCAGAATAATCAACCTAATGACCAAACCAATGTACCTACATAGGTACCTCACATATATCATCTAAATCAATCCAATAAAACACCATTCAAGCTAATTCTAAATTTCATACTAATTTCAACCAAAACATACCATTTGATAGATTTAACACAACACATAAGTTCATATATTTAACCAACTAATATCAGCTCATAATTTACAATCACTCCATAAAATAGTAAGCATTAGACAACCTATGTAACACCCCAAGCCTAAGTCCGATCACCGGTTTAGGCTATAAGGTATTATTGAGCTAAACATTTAAATTTTTCAATCACAAATTTAGCAATAAAAGTAGAAATTTAGCTGATTATATATACAGAACCTTAAGTTATAAATGCCATTTTCATATGGCCAAAACATTTACAATTACAAAACATATTCATCAACAGCCTAATTTATACATGCCATATCGAGTCCAAAATATAACTGTACCAAAAAGATCGATAGTATGAAGAACTGCTGACGATCCCTGAGTCGGCGGCCAAAATCAACAATCTATAAAACAGAGAAATAAGAAATAGAGTAAGCTTTCGAGGCTTAGTAAGTTTTAAGCAATTCATACTATTAAAGCTTGTCATTAAAATTGAACATTGAGTATCACAAAACTTGTATTCTAACTGTAATTCACTTGACCAAATATGCACTAGTACATTAGTTACAAAACCTATTGGCCGAATATGTATGTATGTAAACACAAGAAACTTCTTGCACATATTTCACTATTTACAAAGATTATACTAATACCTTTAATCACATTCTTTCATATGATGACTTACATTAACCGATTATATTGTTGTCTTATCCTCAAATACCGAATTCATTCACACATATATATATTTCGTTCTTTGATACAAGTAAATCACTTAAAAATCAATTCAAATATGAGCACATATCACGAACCTTAACATGTAAAATATATAATACTTATGCAACGATGTTTACCACTAACATTCGAAGTCGAAATCTTACTTAACTTACTGGCATCGGTTCTGTCAAATCTTAGAGCTCGGAATACATTACTAGCATAAGCCTGCGGATCTTTAACCCGGATATTTTTCCAGCACATAGCCTGCGGACCTCAAGTCCGGATATATTTCTAGCATATAGCCTGCGGATCTCATGTCCGGATATTTTTCCTGCATATAGCCTGCGGACCTCATGTCCGGATATATTTTCAATCTCATACATATTTGATCATATTTTAACACATCTCAGTCATCTTATCACTTAATATTCGTATATTACATTCGAATATATACTCGATACGTACATCATCATTCACATTTCAGCTCAATGGTTATATCCCATATCACTCATTCTCTTCACCATTTAATCTTAAATTCAAAGTGGCCATCAAACTATAAGTCATATATACATGCATTATCTATTATACATCTTAATTCAAGTGCAAGCCAAAGATCGCAATTTACCTACTATAATCTTATAATGGCATCGTCAATTATATACTAAAGGAAACTACTTAAAAGTTACCTCCGTATATTCGAACGGTTGTAGATTGGCTACTCTATTGCTTTCTCTTTTCCCCTATCCAACTTCGATCCTCCTTGCTCTTTAGCTTAATGAATGCAAATAGATTTGTTTAATATCTTAACCAATATTGTTTACTTATTATTCACATTCGGCAATCACATAACAAATTCAATATGTATTATAATTTATAAATATGCCATGATTCAAATTTCATACTTATTTGTAACCGAAAATGGCAAGAACTTATCAAGCCATGATAGTCAATTTTAACTCAAACTCAAAATGATCATATAACCCTAATAACCGATCATTCAACTTATACTAGGTTCGCATACACAAGCAAAACTCACATAGTTTATCTCGTTTTCTTATGCACTAGTTTAACCAATACGATTATTACCAAATAAATTATATACGTATAACACTACTCATTTACATATACATTATCTATCAAAATTCTCACTCCTTAGCTAATGCCAAATGCTTATATAAGCCCTAAGTCATCTTTACACATTTATCAACTTTCCAACTCAACTTAATACCAAAAATTAGTGTCATTTAAAAAGCCAACTCAATTTCATCCTTAATATCTCTTATAACAAAATTTATCAAAATCCAATATGAAATACATTAAATTCTATGACCGAATTTGCATTTCACCATAATAGTCACTTGCCATAAAACAATTAAGCCACAATCGTTTAATTTTACCTAGCTTAGACTTAGATTAATAATTATCTAAATTATTTAAAACATTCAACACAACTCTTCTTTAATTAAGCACATATTCGGCAAGGAAAATGGTAATTTAGCAAACCTTAGCTTAACATATAATTTGCTTATAACACATTTTAAGCATTCTTTTTATTCCATCAACTCAAAACACATACATCACTCAAATATAACCAAGTTCATATTCGGCAATAGCCTCCAACATGATAGCCGATTCTTCCCACTTAGTATCTAATGCACACATATGATCATTTGTTTGGCTCAAACACCCATCCACCAAGATTCATCCAAATTAACATGAAACAACAACCATATTCTTTATTGAATACTATGGCCGAAAGCTCTATTCATTCCTAAAATCAAAAATTTAACATGAGTCCAATAAGGAACTTGGTAACTAACTCAAAATTAACTAAAATTTCAATTAACATAAACTTCTTACCTTAATTTAAGCCTAGGATGACCAAATGGTGTTTCTCCCCTATTCTTCCTTCACATTCGGCTTAGAAGAAACAAAGATGAACACTTTGTTTTCATCACCCATTTCCCCTTTTAATTATTATTATTGTATAATATAATGCCATTTAATTAAAATATTGATAATAGAAAATTCATATATTATATATTAACTAGTAACATGGCCGGCCACTATCTAAAATGGGTAATTTGACATGCAAAACAATTCTTTTCAATACATGCATTAATAGACCATTTTAAAATTAACCTATCACATTTCAAAAGTGTTTCACATAAGTCCTCTTTAATAAATTCACATACAAATGACCAAATCAAAGCATGAAATTTTCACACATGCATTTACTCACATCAAAAACTTAGAATATAACATTTAATTATTTTTTATAACTCAGTTTTGTGGTCCCGAAACCACTTTCCGACTAGGGTCAAATTAGGGCTGTCACAACTCTTCCCTACATAAGGAATTTTTATCCCCGAAAATATTTCCAATGAATAAGTTAGGATATCATTCTTTCATAGAGTTCTCAGGTTCCCATGTAGCTTTTTCGATCCCGTGCTTGAGCCATAATACCTTTACTAACAGAACCTTTTTGTTTCACAACTCTTTTACCTCGCGAGCTAAGATACGAATCGGTTCTTCTTCATAACTCAAGTTAGATTGAATTTCAACCTCTGATGGATTAATTATGTGCGATGGATCGGATCTATAACGTCGAAGCATCGAGACATGAAAAATGTTGTGAATCTTTTCAAGTTCAAGGGGCAAAATCAATCTGTATGCGACTGGCCCAATTCGTTCGGATATTTCATACGGCCCGATGAACCTCGGACTCAATTTGCCTTTACGACCAAATCTGAGCACCTTTTTTCAAGGTGAAACTTTAAGAAACACTTTGTCTCTGACCTGATATTCAATATCTTTTCGTTTTAAATCCGCATACGACTTACGATGATCCAAGTCGCTTTGGACTTTCACGGATTACTTTTACTTTCTGCTCAGCATCTATAATCAAATCAACCCCAAAAATTTTACTTTCACTAAGCTCGGTCCAAAACAACGGTGTACAACATTTACGACCGTACAAAGCCTCGTAAGGTGCCATCTTAATGCTTGATTGAAAACTATTGTTGTAAGCGAATTCAATCAAAGGCAAATACCATTCCCATGAACCACAAAACTCAAGAATGCAACATCTCAACATATCCTCGAGTATCTGAATTATCCGCTCGGATTGACCATCAGTCTGGGGATGAAAAGCAGTGCTAAAATGCAACTTGGTACCCAATGCTTCTTGCAATTTCTTCCAAAATCGTGATGTGAATCTCGGATCTCTATCTGACACAATAGAAATAGGTACCCCGTATAACCTTACGATCTGAGAAACGTACAATTCAGCTAGCTTGTCCAGTGAATAATATGTACAGGAATAAAATGAGCCGACTTAGTTAGTCTATCAACAACAACCCAAATCGCATCTTTCTTACTTGCCGACAATGGCAACCCAGATACAAAATCCATCGTGACTCGATCCCATTTCCATTCGGGAATCATGATCGGCTGAAGTAACCCTGAAGGCACTTGACGTTTTGCTTTCACTTGTTGACATATCAAACACTTCGAAACAAAGTCAGAAATGTCTCGTTTCATACCAGGCCACCAAAATTGACGTTTCAGATCGTTGTACATTTTCGTACTCCCCGGGTGAATTGACATTCGGCTACTATGAGTCTCGTTCAAAATTACCGAAATAAGTTCTGAATTTCTTGGAACACACAATCGACTTCTGAACCTCAAACAATCATTGTCATCAATTTGAAATTCTGATTCAATATTTAAAACACATTCAGCTCAATTAGCAACCAATTCATCGTCGACTTTCTGGGACTCACGTATTTGATGAATCATTAATGGTTTGGCCTTTAATTCAGCTACTAACGCATTATCGGATGAAACGGACAGGTGTACATTCATCGCTCTTAAAGCAAACAGTGATTTACGACTTAAAGCATCGGTAACCACGTTAGCCTTTCCCGGGTGATAGTTAATGACAAGCTCATAATCTTTCAACAACTCAAGCCAACATCTTTGTCGCAGATTCAAATCTCTTTAAGTCATCAAATATTTGAGACTTTTGTGATCCGAATATACATGACACCTCTCCAAACAAGTAGTGTCGCCATATTTTCAAAGCAAATACGATGGCAGCTAATTTGAGATCATGGGTCGGATAGTTTTTCTCATGCGGCTTCAATTGTCTCGACGCGTAAGCTACAACTCGACCTTCTTGCATCAACACACAACCCAGCCCAAGTAAGGATGCATCACTGTAAATGACAAACTCTTTATCGGATTCGGGCTGCACTAGTACTAGAGCTTCAGTCAAATAAGTTTTTAATTGATCGAAACTTTTCTGACATTTCTCTGACCATTCAAACTTAACATCTTTCTGAAGTAGTTTCGTTATTGGTGTGGCTATCATCGAGAAACCCTTTACAAATCGTCTGTAATAACCGGTAAGTCCCAAAAAGCTTCGAACTTCAGTAAGACTTCTTGGAGGCTTCCAGTTGAGTACGGCCGAAATTTTGCTCGGATCAACTCGAATACCCGATGCGAATACCACATGACCCAAAAAGCTAACTTCTCTCAACCAGAACTCATAACTGCTTATCCCGTAAAATCTGTAACACTAATCCCAGGTGCTCAGCATGTACGATTTCATCTCATGAATAGACTAAAATGTCGTCAATAAACACAACTACAAACCGATCTAAATACGGTCTGAAGATCCGATTCATCAAGTCCATAAATACCGCAGGGGCATTAGTGAGCCCAAACGGCATCACTAAGAACTCGTAGTGACCGTATCTCGTTCTGAAAGTAGTTTTAGGTATATCTGAGTCTCGAACTCATAACTGATAATAACCCAATCTCAAATCTATTTTTGAAAACACTGAGGCTCCCTTCAGTTGATCAAACAAATCATCAATACGCAGTAACGGATATTTATTCTTTATTGTCACTTTATTCAACTGACGATAGTCGATGCACAACCTCATGGTTCTGTCCTTCTTTTTCACAAACAATACTGGTGCAACCCAAGGTGAGAAACTCGGTCGAGTGAAACCTCTATCCGTCAACTCTTGCAACTGAGCTTTCAATTCCTTTAATTCAGTTGGTGCCATACGATCGGAGGAGCTATCGAAATCGAGTGTAGTCCTAAGTACAAGTTCAATGCCAAACTCTACCTCCCGAACAGTGGTAACCGGTAATTTTTGGGAAAACATCCAGATATTCACAAACCACTGGCACTGATTCAAGCTTCTTTTCTGATTTTTTACTATCAAGTACGTATGCAAGATACGTTTCACACCCCTTTCTTACATATTTTTGAGCCAACATTGAGGATATTATTATTGCTGGCAATCCGTTCAAATCAGCAGACTCAACTCAGATTATCTCATTATTTACACATCTCAAATCAATGGTCTTACTTTTTCAATTCACAACTGCATCATGTACGGTCAACCAATCCATACCGAGAATAACATCAAATTTATCAAATGGTAAAAGCATCAAGTCGGCTGAAAAATAAGAACCTCAGATTATTAAGGGGCATTTCTTACACACCTTGTCGACAAGCACATATCGACCCAAGGGATTCGACACCCTAATAACGAACTCAGTAGACTCAACAGGTAAAGTCTTACTAGATGCTAAAGTCTCACATACATAAGAATGAGTAGAACCAGGGTCAATCAAAGCAATCACATCAGTATCAAAGAGAGTGAAAGTACCGGTAATAACGTCAGGCGAAGAAGCATCCTCGCGTGCACGTATAGCATAAGCTCTAGCAGGAGCACGAGCCTCGGATCTGGTTGTAGCATCTTTAGACCCTCTCTGACCGCCGCTAGCATTCCCAGTATTCCTAGATGGTCTACCTCGTGCTGTGGTATTACTCGGTTTCCCACTCTAATTCACACTTTGTTCAGATAATCTCGGGCAATCTTGATAAAGTGGTCGGCTAACCCGCATTTATAACGGGAGCGGTCATGAAATTTACAACTCCCCGAATGTCATTTACCACAATACTTGCACTCTGTTCTATCCTGACGATCGTTTCCAACACTGGCAACCGAAGTGGCTCGCGTACTCACTAGGGGTCGATTATGGTCTTGTCTGGAAAAGCCCGAAGTGTCTTTAAATCGACATGAATCCTCTCTAAATTTCTTCGGTGACTGCTGAAAGGGCTTTCCTGAAGATCTCTTATGGAACTCTCTTGCTCCCACCTCAGCTTTTCTTTTCTCTTTACTAAGCTCTTCGGCCTTGCAAGCTCGCTCGATAAGTATTACAAATTTTCTGATTTCGAGAATGCCAACATACAATTTTATATCTTCGTTCAATCCATCTTCGAAATGTTTACACATTATAGCTTCTGAAGAAACACATTCTCGAGCATACCGGCTAAGCCTCACAAATTTTCGTTCATAGTCAGTAACCGACATGGAACCTTATTTAAGTTCAAGAAATTCTTTTCGTTTCTGATCAATGAATCTCTGGCTGATATACTTTTTTTTGAAACTCGATTTGGAAGAACTCCCAAGTCACTCGCTCTCTAGGCACAATAGAAATCAACGTATTCCACCAATTGTAACGCCCCCACGCCCGAGACCGTCGCCGGAGTCGAGTATGAGGTGTTACGAAGCTTAATTTAACATTTTTAGAACTTTGGATTATTTGTTTCTACATTCACAGCTTTTAAGCTACTTGCGTCACAGTCACAAGAAAAATCATATCTCGACAATTTATAGTGAATTTCTAAAGTTGGAACAGGGGATTTAGAAACTGCTATGACCCTATTTCACTAAAATTAAAATATCTTTTAACATATAATTCCTTTACCTGTTTCATTTGTTTCATGTGAAACTAGACATAATAAGCTTCAATTTTATATGTATTCCATCACCAAATTCAATTTCTATGATTTTTAGTAAATTTTCAAACTCATCGTTGTTGTTTAAGATATTGCATTTATGGCAAATTTCATCCCTTTTATGAGTTTTTTTATGCACTAAGTATCTTAATAATTTTCCTTAACATCAAACATAATCTAAACTAACCATTTTCATAATTTATCATTATCAAACATTTTCTCAACCATTCCATCACCATATCATAAGATCATTTACACAAAATAGGTATATTGCTATACATGCCATACTTAAATTTACAAGCCATTTACCAAAAGTCTTCTTAGGATAGTGTGATTGAGCCTTCGACCTATCCCGATTCCCTGAGTGGCTTGTCCAAAACTACAATGAGTAAGAAGGAGGAGTAAGCATAAATGCTTAGTAAGTTCATATGCAAATAATAAGTAACATAACAAACGGTCATACCAATCAACATTAGCATGCATCACTAAAACACATATCACATTTCTAATCATTTTTCATCATCTTATTACCTTATCGTGATTGTATCAATACTCAACCCGAGGGTTAAATACATACCTGTCCAAAATATCCATTTCACATCACTTACCAATACGTCTCTTTACATCTCGAATATTCCTCTATTTGAGTATAACTTTACCCGTTGAACACATCGGAATATAATTCGGATACATGGATAACTTGCACATAAGTGCCATATATGCAATCCAAGCAATCATGTAACCCGCCCATAAGCGAACTCGGACTCAACTCAACGAGCTCGGGCGTTCGCATCCATAAGTGAACTCGGACTCAACTCAACGAGCTCGGATGCCTAGTTACATCTCACGAACTCGGACTCAACTCAACGAGTTCGGACATTCGCATCCATAAGTGAACTCGGACTCAACTCAACGAGTTCGAATGCTCAACCATCCTAGTGACATGTCACTTGTATCCTAATCTATTCCTAAGGTTCAAACGGGATTTTCCTCGAACACATATCCTTGCCATCTTTAGTAAAATACGAAACCAATACTCGGTAACACTTTATATTTAACAAATAATACAAATAATTTGCATTTTATTCGAAAATAACCACAAAGCATATATTTCATGATAAAAATCAGCATATCATATAATTAACATCAATAATTAAAAAAAAACAATTATACTACATTATTTACACATGAACTTACCTTGGTACCAAAATACAAAGATTTTGCAATTTAGTCCACAATCTTTTCTTTTCCTCGATTGAGGTCGATTCCACGTCTTTCTTGATTATGGAGCTTGGAAGCTTGAAACAAACCCTAGCTATGGAGAACCCTTGAAATTTCAGCCTAATGAAGAAGATGGACAAAAATTGGCTTTTAATTTTGTTTTTAATTCATTTTAATAACTAAATGACCAAAATGCCCTTACTACTAAACTTTCCAAAAATTCCTTCCATGTCCTAATTTTGTCCATGAACTTAAATTAGTCAAATTGCTATTTAAGACCTCCTAATTAATATTTCAATGCAATTTCATACTAAAAACTTCTAGAATGCAAATTTTGCAACTTATTCGATTTAGTCCCTACTTTCAATTTAAACACTTTAGGCATAGAATTTCTTCACGAAATTTTCACACAATCATGTAATCATATCATAAACCTCAAAATAATTATAAAATAATTATTTCTATCTCGGATTTGTGGTCACGAAACCACTATTTCGATTAGGCCCTAATTCGGGATATTACACCAATAATAGGCAGAATCACGTAGCAAAGATATGGCACATTTTAAGCATTCATCGGGTGTGCAGGACAGTTCATCAAACACTCGAATAGTGTTGTCCAACCAAAATTCAGCTTGCTCAGTGTCATCGCTATCTGTAGCCTTAAATTCAGTAGCCTCGTGCTTCCAGATTCTGTCAATCGGGGGCTTATTTAACCTCGTCTGATCAGTTACCAGAGGTATCATAGGTGCAGGGGGTGTATTATTCGGGATTGGGGGTTGTGGAATAGCCTTATTGGTTCGAATGTATTGGTTAAACCAGTCATTCAATACACTAGAGAAAGCCTGTCTAGCCTCATCGTTCTGATTACTTGCAATAGGTTGAGAGTCCATCGGCGCTGTCCCATGCGCGGGAGCAGGCGCTACACTCTCAACATCATCAGCTACCACTCGATTGGGATCGGGATCCATTACTATAAGAAAACACATTTTTAACTATCAGAATTCATCATACTATCGTATTAATACTATATGGCATGTATAACTAGACTCAAACACTCTACGTTAGTCCTAAAATCGACTAAACGTAGCTCTGATACCAATAAAATGTAATACCCCAAGCCTAAGTCCGATCGCCGGTTTAGGCTATAAGCTATTATTGAGCTAAACATTCAAATTTTTCAATCACAAATTTAGCAATAAAAGTAGAAATTTGGCTGATTATATATACAGAACCTTGAGTTATAAATTCCATTTTCATATGGCTAAAACATTTACAATTACAAAACATATTCGTCAACAGTCTATACATGCCATATCGAGCCCAAAATATAACTGTACCAAAAAGATCGATAGTATGAAGAACTGCTGACGATCGCCAAGTCGGCGACCAAAGTCAACAATCTATAAAACAGAGAAATAAGAAATAGAGTAATCTTTCGAGGCTTAGTAAGTTTTAAGCAATTCATACTATTAAAGCTTGTCATTAAAATTGAACATTGACTATCACAAAACTTGTATTCTAATTGTAATTCACTTGACCAAATATGCACTAGTACATTAGTTACAAAACCCATTGGTTGAATATGTATGTATGTATACACAAGAAACTTCTTGCACATATTTCACTATTTACAAAGATTATACTAATACCTTTAATCACATTCTTTCATATGATGACTTACATTAACCGATTATATTGTTGTCTTATCCTCAAATACTAAATTCATTCACACACATATATATATATATATTTCGTTCTTTGATACTAGTAAATCACTTAAAAATCAATTCAAATATGAGCACATATCACGAACCTTAACATGTAAAATATATAATACTTACGCAACGATGTTTACCACTAACATTCGAAGTCGAAATCTTACTTAACTTACTGGCATTGGTTCTGTCAAATCTTAGAGCTCGGAATACATTACTAGCATAAGCCTGTGGGTCTTTAACCCGGATATTTTTCCAGCACGTAGCCTGCAGACCTCAAGTCCGGATATATTTCTAGCATATAGTCTGCAGATCTAATGTCTGGATATTTTTCCTGCATATAGCCTGTGGACCTCATGTCCGGATATATTTTCAATCTCATACATATTTGATCATATTTTAACACATCTCTGTCATCTTATCACTTAATATTTGTATATTACATTCGAATATATACTCGATACGTACATCATCATTCACATTTCAGCTCAATGGTTACATCTCATATCACTCATTCTCTTCACCATTTAATCTTAAATTCAAAGTGGCCATCAAACTATAAGTCATATATACATGCATTATCTATTATACATCTTAATTCAAGTGCAAGACAAGGATCGCAATTTACCTACTATAATCTTATAATGGCATCGTCAATTATATACTAAAGGAAACTACTTAAAACTTACCTCGGTATATTCGAACGGTTGTAGATTGGCTACTCTATTGCTTTCTCTTTTCCCCTATCCAACTTCGATCCTCCTTGCTCTTTAACTTAATGAATGCAAATAGATTTGTTTAATATCTTAACCAATATTGTTTACTTATTATTCACATTCGGCAATCACTTAACAAATTCAATATGTATTATAATTTATAAATATGCCATGATTCAAATTTCATACTTATTTGTAACCGAAAATGGCAAGAACTTATCAAGCCATGATAGTCACTTATAACTCAAACTCAAAATGATCATATAACCCTAATAACCGATCATTCAACTTATACTAGTTTCGCATACACAAGCAAAACTCACATAGTTTATCTCGTTTTCTTATACACTAGTTTAACCAATACAATTATTACCAAATAAATTATATACGTATAACACTACTCATTTACATATACATTATCTATCAAAATTCTCACTCCTTAGCTAATGCCGAATGCTTATATAAGCCCTAAGTCATATTTACACATTTATCAACTTTCCAATTCAACTTAATACCAAAAATTAGTGTCATTTAAAAAGCCAACTCAATTTCATCCTTAATATCTCTTATAACAAAATTTATCAAAATCCAATAAGAAATACATTAAATTCTATGACCGAATTTGCATTTCACCATAATAGTCACTTTCCATAAAACAATTAAGCCACAATCATTTAATTTTACCTAGCTTAGACTTAGATTAATAATTATCTAAATTATTTAAAACATTCAACACAACTCTTCTTTAATTAAGCACATATTTGGCAAGGAAAATGGTAATTTAGCAAACCTTAGCTTAACATATAATTTGCTTATAACACATTTTAAGCATTCTTTTTATTCCATCAACTCAAAACACATACATCACTCAAATATAACCAAGTTCATATTCGACAATAGCCTCCAACATGATAGTCGATTCTTCCCACTTAGTATCTAATGCACACATATGATCATTTGTTTGGCTCAAACACCCATCCACCAAGATTAATCCAAATTAACATGAAACAAAAACTATATTCTTTATTGACTACTATGGCCGAAAGCTCTATTCATTCCCAAAATCAAAAATTTAACATGGGTCAAATAAGGAACTTGGTAACTAACTTAAAATTAACTAAAATTTCAAGAATTAACATAAACTTCTTACCTTAATTTAAGCCTAGGATGACCGAATGGTGTGTCTCCCCTATTCTTCCTTCACATTCAGCTTAGAAGAAACAAAGATGAACACTTTGTTTTCATCAACCATTTTCCCCTTTTAATTATTATTATTCTATAATATAAAGCCATTTAATTAAAATATTGATAATAGAAAATTCATATATTATATATTAACTAGTAACATGGCCGGCCACTATCTAAAATGGGTAATTTGACATGCAAAACCATTCTTTTCAATACATGCATTAATAGACCATTTTAAAATTAACCTATCACATTTCAAAAGTGTTTCACATAAGTCCTCTTTAATAAATTCACATACAAATGACCAAATCAAAGCATGAAATTTTCACACATGCATTTACTCAAATCAAAAACTTAGAATATAACATTTAATTATTTTTTATAACTCAGTTTTGTGGTCCCAAAACCACTTTCCGACTAGGGTCAAATTAGGGCTGTCACATCCTAGGTACATGCCGACACAAAAAGAAGTGTACATCACCACGTTTTGAGTTCGAGATCATTTTGGATACTGAATTGACGATCAACTTTAAAGTACCTAACCTGCGCACGAAAAACAAACCGTACACTGAGTATGAACTCAGTGGTATTTCTATAATCTGAGTGCTTAAAGGTAAATTAGTATAAAATATACATTAAATCATACAATAACCATAGTTATACAATTACTCAATTCATAGAGATGCATTTATATCACATTCAATTCTTATCATTTGCTATCTCAGATAGCTTTTGACAATGTAAACTCAATTCATTTGAACAACAATGTTGTTCAATTGTAACCAATTCATAAATTCACAATTCTTATGTTTCTATCCATATCTCATTTCATCATTCAATGTCAATCATGTCACTGTTTAATTCAATTACCCCTCTCGGACTCAGACGGATACACGAATCCAACCAAAACACACCAGTTTGGCACCCAGTGCCTCATCAGATAATTTGAAGCAATAAGTTGACACCCAGTGTCTCATCGGCCATGCCGAAGTAAATTGGTACCCAGTATCTCATCAAATTTATTCGAAGTATTAAATTAACACCCAGTGTCTCATCGACTCGAAGTTAAAGTATCCCTTAACTCTTCCAACTCTAGGGCATGCTATCTATATCTGACTCAGCCAGATATAGTTAATAGGGTTTCAATTCATTTTTCAAATGCCACAATCATCCAATATTCAAATATCACATTAATCACTAATTCACATACAATCAATTCAATATCAAAATGCTAATTACTCACCTCATTCACTTACCATAATCATTAAATCAAAAATACATAAAATAATATTTAGATCGAATTATAGAAATACAAACCAGAATTTTCCGAGCTACTTCTCGTCGACTTTATCTTTTCTTTTCTTAGTTGAAGCTTCGGGCACAACATTAGCTACGGAATTGAAACAATTTAAATTCATCAATACAATACAAATTCACATTAAATATTTCAATTTGTACTCAACTTTTGCCTGAATTCCAATTTAATCCCTAAATCGAGACTAACTTTATTTCTTCAAAACTAATTTCATATTTTCATTCAATTTCCACTTTAGACTAAATTCAACTCTCTAATTTTACTAAATCCCTAAATTTGGAAATTTTCACAATTTAGTCCCTATTATTCAAAACTTATAATTTATTTTACAATTCAATCCCTTTTTGTAACAGCCCGATTTAGACCCTATCCGAAACGGTGGTTTTGGGACCACGAATTGGAGTCAAAAAATATTTAAAAATTATTTTCTGTGTTTATTATGTGTGAATTAATATCCGTGAAATTTTTGTGTTTTAATTTTATTGTTTGAGTGCCCAATTTAATAAAAGGGCTTAATCGCGTAAAGTGAAAATTTAATGGTTTAATGTGTAAGGACCAAAATGTGATTGTCTTTATAACTTGAAGTGTTTAAGTTGTAATTGTCCATGATAGCATGTAATGGACGATAGTAACCTTATATTATATAGTTTTATTATTAAATTATAAAGGTTAATCAAGTAAAATGCATAATAAGTTATCATAAAATAAAACATAAAATTTAAAAGCCATTAGTTTATTTTTCTTCTTTTGACCGAAACTTGAAAAAGAAAGAAAAGAAACAAAGCTTAGGTATTCGGCCATTGTTGAAGCTTAATCAAGGTATGTAACTAGCTCGGGTTTTTGATCATTTTTACGTTTTTAAGATCGTTGCAGTGTAATGTACAAAGCCCATGTTTAAATTTCTTATTTTGATGAATATTTTGAGTTATTCCATTGATGAATATTTGAGTTTTGTGATGTTAGCTAATGAATTATGAAAGATATGTTTTGAATTGACATGTTTTGTAAATTTTTGATGATTTTGAGTAACTAGGGCTAAATTGAAAAAATAATAAATTGAAGGACTAAAATGTGAAATAAATGAAATGTATGGACTTGTATGAACATGGATAGTATTCAGCCTAAGCATGGTATGTGTAAATTTTGCATGTTTTGTGTTTTGTGCAATTTGGACTAAATTGTAAAATGTCAGGGGTAAAATAGTAATTTTCCCATTTATGTGTTTTTGGACCAAATTGAGTGAAAATATGTTTGAATGAGTTTAATTTGAATATGTTTAGATCAAGAACCAAAGAAATCAAATTTGAATCGGGGGAAAAACAAAGTTGTCGATTAGTCGTCTCGTTCTGACTTTCGTTGTCTGAGGTAAGTTTATAAGCAAATAGATGTTGTTTATTTTAAATAAATATGAACTTTATATGCTGAGATGAATTATGTGTAGTATATATGTTATTATCTGAATAAGTATAAGCTTGGGAGCTATGTTTACAAGTTTGTTTCAACCGAGTTACGACATCTAAAAGCCCCGTATGAACCTTAGGAATAACTAGGATACATATGTCATGACATAGGATTGCGATATGTGATGTGCGAGTAAGACCATGGCATCGACATATGTGTGCGAGAAAGACCACGTTTTATACGTTGGCATTGATATGTGACTCCGATATATGTGTACGAGTAAGACCCTATCTGGGATAGTGGCATCGATATGTGATTACATGAAAGACCAAGTCTAGGACATTGCCATTGTACGATATATGTGATTATCCAAATGTCCTATCCAATTTCGAATGGTTCAACGGGCAATGATAAGTTGTGGTCGAATGTGTAAAACGAGCTAAAACGATCAGGTATGAGTTATTTGAGTACCTATTTGAAAATAAGGTAAGTTTGTTATTTGATATGTAATGCAAATTTTATAAATTATAATAAAGTAAATATACGTCCATTTGTGTGGTATATTCGGTCATATGCTATGTATAAGTTTGTGATGTTAAAGCTTGATTTATGAGTATATGTATATGAGTCTATATACATTCGATTATATAATGATATTATGTCTTTGGAAATTGAATGATAATTTGAATATATATATGTACATTCGGTTAAGATAAGGTTTATTTTTGAAAACATATGTTATATATGAAATGTTAAGCTTGAGATTAAATGTGATTATGAATTGATAATGTCTTTGAGTTTTTATTTGTTTATGACTTACTAAACTATGATAGCTTACTGTGTGTGTTTATGTTTGCTTCTATTTTATAGATTTTGAAGTCAGATACGAGTTCAGGGATCGTCAGCAAAGTCTATCACACTATCGACTATTTTTGTTACATTATAAGTTTAAACTTGATATTATGGCATGTATAAGCTAGGTTTTATTTAATTAAGTTTGAAGTTGTGTATATATTAAGCCATGCAAAATTGGCTAATATGACAAGTGATTATATGAAACTTTAGTCATGTTTATATGTGTTATATGCATTGAAAATGGTTGGTGATTTTGGATGTGTATGTTTGGTTGATTCGACTAAGGTACATGCATAGATAAAAATATATGAGAAATTTTGGTTGTTGAGTTTGGATAAGGTGTCACAAAATGCTTATGATTAGTTCATCTTTGGTAAGTTTTAAGCATGTTATGCTATGTTTTTGTGAATGGATTTATAAATCAGCTAGTAATGAAGTAAAATAACAATTATATATCCGACTATGTATTGGTTATTTTGGATCGGTTTGTCAAGGAAATGTATGTGCATATGTTATGCTTAAATGTTTGGTGGAAGCAAATAATGAATATGTGATATGATAACTTTGGTGGATATGTTTTTTTGAGGTTCGGTAATGAAAGATTAAAATGTTAGGTTAAATATTTGAGTTGGAAATGTACCATATTATGAATTATAATTTGGTATGTAATAGATAGGTACTTTGATATGATTTGTTTCAATACTAGTGTATATAAATAATTAAATGATTGTTAAATGAATATGTTTGTTTATGTGTATTATATATGCATGCCTATTATATCATGAGGTAGTTTAAATTTAGACAATTATGCTTAATATGTGATTTGGTATAATTAAGATTTAATTAATGGAATAGGTTAAAATATATTCGGTAATTACAAAATAAAAAGGTTACATTTAGAGTAAAAATGTGTATATTTGAACGACATCAAAGGTATGTACGATCATATTGTTATGTTACTAATGTCGCATATATGTGTTTGGACAATAAGTTGTATGCATATTGTGTAACAGTCCGGTTTAGACCCTAGACGGAACAGTGGTTTTGGGACCACAAATTTGAGTCTGAAAAATATTTTAATATTATTTTTCGTGTCTGTGGTAAGTGAATTTATATCTGTGAAGTTTCTATGATTTAATTTGTCTGTTTCTGTGATAGATTTTACAAAAAGGACTAAATCACATAAAAAGTGAAATTAGCATGCTACATGTTTAACGTATGAATTTGACTTGGCTTATTAAAGAAGAGGTCCTTATGTTGTTATTTAACCATTGAGTATATTAGTGGACATTAATGGCCTTAATATATGTGAAATTAAAATGGATTATTGAAGGGTAAAATGGTAAATGGTGAATTAAATGAATTAAAGTAAAAAAATGCATGAAATAAGCCATTATGTTCATCATCTTGCCGAAAATACTAAGGAAAATAAAAGAAAAAGAGCTTTAGGGTTTCGACTAGTTCAAGGCTTAATCAAGGTATGTATTTTATTTAGTTTTTGATAACTTTTACGTTTCTGTGATTGTTGCTTCATGTTCTTCAAAGCCCATGTCTGAATTTCTATTTCTGTTAAAGATTTCATGAAATGCCATTGTTGATATCATGAGTTTTGTGATGTTTTTGGATGAATTATGAAGGCTTGGTAGATGATTTATAAGTATTGTCTTTGAATTTTGATGAAATAGAGCTATTTGGGCTGATTTGTGAAAATGAGGTTTTGAAGGACCAAATTGTGAATTAAATATGTTATTTGGGCTTGTATGGAAGCTATGTATATTCGGCCAAGCTATAGTCTTGGTGAATTTTGCATATTTGTGATTTTGTGAAAAATGGACTAAATTGTCAAAGTGTGAAAATATAAGGGCTAAAATGCAAAGTGTCCTAAATGTGTGTATATGGATTAAATTGAATGAAATGAATGATTAAATGGTTGAATTTGAATTGTATTAGATCAAGAACAAAGAAAATCAGACTTAGATCTAGGGAAGTCCAAAATAGTTGAATAGTCGACTCGTTCCGTCCGAAACTCGTACAAGGTAAGTCGAATTATAATTACGTATTAAATTGACTAAATTCTGCGTATATAAACTGTAATCTGTATTGGACGGCCTTGAGAGCCTGATGAAAAAATTTTGAATAAACTCCAATAACATGTTGGTGTCTGAAAAGCTCTATACATTCTTGAAAGAATGTTGACATTGATCTGAGATATCGTGTAAGACCGTGTCTGGGACACAGGCCTCGATTTGAGATTTCGTGTAAGACCCTGTCTAGGACAGAGGCATCAATACCGAATTACATGTAAGACCACGTCTGGGACGTCGGCATTGTACCTGTCTATGAATATCTACTTCTTTTCTGAACTGTCTGATGATAAAGTACGAGATATGGAAATCAATATATGAAATGTGTAACGGCCCTAGATTGACCCTAGTCGGGAAGTGGTTTCGGGACCACGAGACCGAGTATTAAGTAATTAAAATATATTTATTTTGGTGTTTACAATGTGAGTAGACGCTGGAGTGAAAGTTTCATGCATTAATTTGATCATCTCTAAGAGAATTTATAAAGAAAGGACTTACATGAAACATTGTAAAATGTAATAGGTTAATCTTATAATGGTCTATTAGTGCATGCATGGAAATGAGTGGTTTTGCATGTCAATTTTCCCAAATTCCATTAAGTGGCCGGCCAAGTGATGATGGCTCTCCACTAAGTCTAATTATTTATAATTTTTGATTATAAAATAATAATAAAAATTGTAAAACAAAAGACTAAAGAAAATAATTTAGAAAAGAAAAAGATGTTCATCTTCTTCTACCTCCAAGAGCCGAAACTAAAGAGAGGAAAATAGGAAATCTTCATTAAGAGAATTCGGCTTTGGCTACTTGCTAATTGGAGGTGAGTTTGAATTATTAGTTATATATATTCTCACATGTTTAAATTAAATTGCAAAGTAGCTTGGAAATGTTAAGGAAATTATAAATTGTTTTGTAGTGATTGGGCACTAAGTCGTGTACAACTTGCTAAGTTTTGTGATTTGTTTTCTTGCATTGTTGAAGAATTAGATGTTAGGATGATATGAAATTGTTGAAATTATACTTGGATGATATTTGGGTATTCGGTTATATGGGGTTTTAATTGAATGCTTATTTGATTTAAATTGTCATCCTAGGAAAGAAATGGTATTTTAGTATAGCCGAATGCTCTTGTTGGATTAATTGAGATGCAAAAAAAAAAAAAAGATTTAGTTTAGTGTATTTACTTAGGTCTAAATATTGTGGAGAATTCGGCTAAGAGAGTTGGAAAATGTGTGTGTTTGACAATCTCTAAACTTAGACCATGAGGGTTTTAATGAGCAATATAAGGTTGAACTTATGGAATTAGAAGTAGATGAGCTAGATGATGTCTATATGAAGGTGCGAATAAATGGAAGGCTTTTGGCCAAATTAGAAGTACACGGCCAAAGTGGTTGTGAAGTGAAACTAGATATTAAAATGATGAATTGCATTCGGCCTTGAGACCTTATATAGGCATAAATTGAAGGTTTAAAATAATGAACAAGGATAATTATAAGTTAATGAGGAAATCATCGAATGGTATAATTGAGTATTTTTAACAAGGTGTGGTTACCAGTAAAGACATGTATATGTATATAGGTGAATTTCATTGAAGTATGGATTAGCTAATGATAGTGAATAATTATTGAATGATCAATAGCCGAATGGTTAATTATGATGAAAACATAAGTGTTGTGTCATTTTCTTTCTTTGTGTGATGTGAAATTTTAATAGTGTAGGGTATGATTAACTAGTGAGGTAATTAAATTGTTAAATTCATTTATTTTAGCTCAAGAACTCAAGGGAGGGGAATCAAGCAAAGGCAAAAACAAAGAAATCGAATAGGTGATTGAGGATCATTTCGAACTATCAAGTAAGTCCATAAGTTCTTTTCTATAAAAGTGATTATAGACTTATATACAAATATACATGTATTTAAATTCGTGGCCATATATGCTAATGTAGTTAATTAAGTTGTCTTCTTGTAAGTATCCTATACTAACACTATGTGTGTGAATCAAAAGGCACTGTGTGTGCTGAATTGAAAGCCAATTCGTGAGATAGTTTTGAGGCACTAAGTGTGCGATGTATCTTGGCACTATGTGTGCAGAAAAACCTTTGGGCACTATGTGTGCGACTGTGACTAATGGTATATGTAGTATAAGGAAGAGACATGGTGTTGTATCATTATTCGAGGTATCAAGTTGAGATATAAAATGAATATGTGTGTATGTATGAGGTTGACATTGTTGTACGTATATTGAGTGATGTTTAAAGCTATTTATTTGGTTGGTAGATGATTTTTTTATTGTCCTTAGCTTGTGGATGGTTTACTTAATTATATGATTGTAATATGATTGGCATGACCTAAATAGGTGAATTTTATACATTTTCTCTTCTTATATCAATGGTATGTATAGAAATTACTTATGACTTCATTGGGTTGTATACTCATTCTATCTTTCTTTGTGTTTTGTTGCTATCCACATAGATTTCTGAATCATTTGCGAGTTCGGATCATCGTCAAAGCTATCACGCCTGTGTGTGGTACATTTGGTATCTCTTCTTAGTTATTTAGGCAGACATTACGGCATGTATAGGCTTGATTATGTGTTTTGAAGTGTATATTTTGTTTATGTACTCGAAGCCATGTGAAAATGGCTTGATATGTATATATAAATCTAGGTTCGGTTTGGCATAAAATCACATGTGTAGTTTTATATTTATGTAACTAATGTCTAGTGAATACGTCTAGGGTTTGATAATATGAAATCACAAAGAAAGTTTTAAAAGTATAATTAAGCATTTGCGTAAATGATCTTGAAGTTGTGGTTCGGTCGTTTGAGTACTAAAATGTATTGATGATATAGGTGTAAATGTGATGTACCGTTTTAGCATTTTAAAATGAAATCACTTCCTTATTTAGCTCACTCGTGGACAAGAAACTTATACTTCGGTTGTATGCTACACGGGTGTTACATTTTATTGGTATCAGAGCTACGGTTTAGTTGGTCCTAGGACTACCGTAGCGCGTACGAGTCTAGCTATACATGCCTTAATGTTAGTATATGATAGTGTGATGGCTTTTGACGGTTGAAATTATTGTTTTGATTAGTAAATGGAACCTAATCACGAGAGAGCCTTGGCGGATGATGTTGAAAGTGTAATGTTGCTCCGCACAAGGAACACCGCTGTTGAACCTCAATCCTCTCGCTAATAATCAAGATGATGGGGCAAAACAAGCCTTCTTTTCTATGATGAACGAATGGGTCGCATCACGCCGGACTAACCCGGCTGCTCAACCGTTTCGAACTTAAATAATCCGCCTCGAGTTCTGTCATACCAACGACTATTGATCCTTTGAGGTGAGTAAGTCTCTGTAGATTTAGTAAGAAAGCGCGGAGCGAGGAATTTCGAGCTACTCATCGATGATCTTTGAAAGGGCCGAGTTTTGGCTTGATAACACCATTCGTGTTTTTGAAGAGCTTTCGTGTACACGGAAGAGTGTTTAAAGTGTGCTATATCCTTAATGCAAGACTCGGCCTACTATTGGTGGAGAACTCGATTTCTATAGTCCGAAGGAACGTGTTACTTGGGAATTCTTTGATGCAATTTGAAAGAAGTATATTAGTCAACGATTCAACGACCAAAAGCGTAAAGAATTTTTGGAGCTCAAACAAGGTCGTTTGTGATGATCCCGAATCTGACGCGAGTTTGTAAGACTCGGTCGATATGCTCGAGAGTGTGTAGGTGATGAAGTCGCTATGTGTAAAAGATTTGAAGAAGGATTGAATGAAGATTTAAAGCTCGCTGGTGGGTATTTTGGAAATAAAGGAATTTGTAACACTTGGTGGAGCAGGCATGCAAGGTGAAGAGCTCGGGAAGGAGAAAAGAAAGTGAATCGAAGCCGAGAGATTTTCGTGAAAAGAATGGCGGGTAAAACTACTTTCTCGACTCCAAAGAGATTCGGGGACGATACTAGCAAATCAAAGACGACTACAGAATTTCTATTAGGGAGCAACCAGTCAACGGATTCTCGAGTTACTTGGTTGCTAGTGTTGGTAACAATGACAAGAAAAACTCAATGCACCCAATGTGGAAGACGACATGTAGGTGAATGTTGGGGTAAGACTATTAACCGAGCCTATTATAGATGCGGATCGCGGGATCATTTTGTTCGAGATTGTACGGAACCTGATGAGAAGAATAAGATACAAGGTACAAGATCGACGTAGGCGCAGCAGATTAGAGAGTAGACCATCGAGAAATACCGGAGGCGTAAGGGGGGAGTCGAGAGGATTTACGTCACGGTGATCGGTCTCGAAATTCGTGTGCTCTGCTAGAGCTTATGCCATTCGTGCACGAGAGGAAGCATCTTCTCCTGATGTTATCACTGGTACATTTACTCTCTTTAATACTGATGTTGTTGCTTTGATTGACCCTGGTTCTACTCATTCATATATATGTGAGACTTTAGTATCTAGTAAGACTCTACTTGTCGAGTCTACTGAGTTCGTAATCCGAGTGTCAAATCCCTTGGGCCGTTATGTACTCGTGAATAAAGTGTGTAAGAAATGTCTTCTAGTAGTCAGAGGCTCCTGCTTTCCAGCTGACTTGATGCTTTTACCGTTTGATGAATTTGATGTTATCCTTGGTATGGATTGGTTGACTATCCATGATGCAGTGGTGAATTGCAAAGGAAAGACTATTGATTTGAGATGTGCAAATGATGAGATAATACGAGTCAAGTCTACTGATAGGATCGGGTTACCAGTAATTATATCCTCGATGATGGCTCAAAAACATGTGAGAAAGGGGTGTGAGGTATACCTGGCATACGTGTTTGATGACAAGGAGTTAGAGAAGAAGCTTGAATCAGTGCCGGTGGTTTGTGATTATCCGGATGTTTTTCCCGAGGAACTACCGGGGTTACCACCTGTTCGGGAGGTAGAGTTTGGCATTGAACTTGTACCTGGGACTACACCGATTTCTACAGCTCCGTATCGTATGGCACCAACGGAATTGAAAGAATTGAAAACTCAGTTGCAAGAGTTGATGGATAGAGGATTCGCTCGTCCAAGTTCCTCGCCTTGGGGTGCACCAGTGTTATTTGTGAAAAAGAAGGACGGAACCATGCGATTATGCATCGACTATCGTCAATTGAATAAGGTGACAATAAAGAATAAATATCCGTTACCGCGTATTGATGATTTATTCGATCAACTGAAAGGGGCCTCTGTATTTTCGAAGATAGATTTGAGATCGGGATATTATCAGCTACGAGTTAGAGACTCAGATATACCCAAAAGCGCTGTAAGCGAGATATGGACACTATGAGTTCTTAGTAATGCCGTTTGGGCTTACTAATGCCCCTGCGGTATTTATGGATTTGATGAATCAGATTTTCAGACCATATCTGGATCGGTTTGTAGTTGTGTTTATCGATGACATTTTGGTCTATTCGAGAAATGAAATGGCCGAACATCTTTGAGCACACCGAGATTAGTGTTACGGATTTTACGGGACAAGCAATTGTATGCTAAGTTCAGTAAATGTGAGTTACAGTTGAGAGAAGTTAGTTTTTGGGTCATGTGGTGTCCGTGATCGGGTATTCGAGTTGATCCGAGTAAAATTATGGCTATACTTAATTGGAAGCCTCGAGGAATATTAATGAAGTTCAAGCTTTTGGGACTTTGCGGTTATTTACAGACGTTTTGTAAAGGGTTTTTCGACGATAGCCACACCAATGACAAGACTACTGCAGAAAGATGTTAAGTTCGTTTGGTCAGAAAAATGTCAGAGAAGTTTCGATCAACTGAAAACGTATCTAACTAAAGCTCCCGTGCTTGTGCAACCCGAATCCGGTAAAGAGTTTGTCGTCTATAGTGATGCGTCTTTGCTTGGGTTGGGTTGCGTGTTGATGCAAGAAGGTCGAGTGGTAGCATATGCATCAAGACAGTTGAAGCCACATGAGAAGAACTATCCGACTCATGATCTTGAGTTAGCTGCCATTGTTTTCGCTTTGAAGATATGGCGACATTACTTGTTTGGCGAGAAGTGTCATGTATACTCGGATCATAAAAGCCTCAAATATTTCATGACTCAGAGAGAATTGAATTTGCGACAAAGACGTTGGCTTGAGTTGTTGAAAGATTATGAGCTGGTCATCAACTATCACCCGGGAAAGGCTAACGTAGTTGCTGATGCGTTAAGTCGCAAATCACTGTTTGCTTTACGAGCAATGAACGTACATTTGACCGCTCCATCCGATAATGCATTAGCAGCAGAATTAAAGGCTAGACCACTGTGGATTCACCAAATTAGTGAAGCTCAAAGGGGTGACGGTGAATTGGTTGCTAAACGAGCTGAATGTGCCACGGGTAGGGAATCAGAATTTCAAATTGATGATGACGACTGTTTAAGATTCAGAAACCGATTGTGTGTTCCAAGAAATTCAGAACTTATTTCGATGATTCTAAATGAAGCTCATAATAGCCGGATGTCGATCCATCCTGGTAGCACGAAAATGTACAACGACTTAAAATGTCAGTTTTGGTGGTCTGGTATGAAACGAGACATTTCCGATTTTGTTTCGAAGTGTTTGGTATGTCAACAAGTGAAGGCGGAACATCAAGTACCTTCAGGATTACTTCAGCCGATCACGATACCCGAATGGAAAAGGGATCGAATAACGATGGATTTTGTAGCCGGGTTGCCGTTGTCGCAAATGCCAGAAAGATGCGATTTGGGTTATTGTAGATAGATTGACAAAGTCGGCTCATTTCATTTCCGTGCGCATGGATTATTCACTTGATAAACTAGCCGAGTTGTATGTTTCTCAAATTGTGAAGTTGCATGGAGTACCTATTTCTATTGTGTCGGATAGAGATCCAAGACTCACATCGCGATTCTGGAAAAAGCTACAAGAAGCTTTGGGTACTAAGTTGCATTTTAGCACCGGTTTTCATCCCCAGACGGATGGTCAATCGGAACGGACTATTCAAATACTAGAGGATATGTTGAGATGTTGCATCCTGGAATTTGGTGGTTCGTGGGAACGATACTTACCATTGATTGAATTTGCTTACAACAATAGCTTTCAATCAAGCATTAAGATGGCACCATACGAGGCCTTATATGGTCGAAAATGCCGTACTCCGTTGTTTTGGACCGAACTTAGCGAAAGTAAAATTTTCTGAGTTGATTTGATCAAAGACGCTGAACTTAAAGTAAAGAAAATTAGTAAAAGCTTGAAAAGCGACTTCAGATCGACAAAAGTCGAATGCATGGACTTAAAAAGAAAAGACATTGAATATCGAATCGGAGACAAGGTATTTCTTAAAGTCTCGCCTTGGAAGAAGGTACTCGATTTGGCCGTAAGGGCAAATTGAGCCGAGGTTTATCGGACCGTATAAGATATCCGAACGAATTGGACCGATCGCATACTGATTAGTTTTACCCCGAACTTGAAAGGATCCACAACGTTTTCCATGTTTCAATGCTTCGATGTTATAGATCCGATCCATCGCACATAATTAGTCCAATAGAGGTTGAAATTAAATCTGATTTGAGTTATGAGGAAGAACCGATCCGTATCCTAGCTCGCGAAGTGAAAGAGATGCTTGGAACAAAAAGGTCCCGTTAGTAAAGGTACTATGGCTCAAGCATGGGATTGAAGAAGCTACTTGGGAAACCGAGAACTTTATGAAAGAGAGATACCCAAACCTTTTCTTTGGTAAGATTTTGGGACGAAAACTCCTTAAGTGGGGAAGAATTGTAATGACCCCTAGATTGACCCTAGTCGGGAAGTGGTTTGGGACCACGAGACCGAGTATTAAGTAATTAAAATATATTTATTTTGGTGTTTACAATGTGAGTAGACGCGGGAGTGAAAGTTTCATGCATTAATTTGATCATCTCTAAGAGAATTTATAAAGAAAGGACTTATATGAAACATTGTAAAATGTAATAGGTTAATCTTATAATGGTCTATTAGTGCATGCATGGAAATGAGTGGTTTTGCATGTCAATTTTCCCAAATTCCATTAAGTGGCGGCCAAGTGATGATGGCTCTCCACTAAGTCTAATTATTTATAATTTTTGATTATAAAATAATAATAAAAATTGTAAAACAAAAGACTAAAGAAAATAATTTAGAAAAGAAAAAGATGTTCATCTTCTTCTACCTCCAAGATAGAAACTAAAGAGAGGAAAATAGGAAATCTTCATTAAGAGAATTCGGCTTTGGCTACTTGCTAATTGGAGGTGAGTTTGAATTATTAGTTATATATATTCTCACATGTTTAAATTAAATTGCAAAGTAGCTTGGAAATGTTAAGGAAATTATAAATTGTTTTGTAGTGATTGGGCACTAAGCCGTGTACAACTTGCTAAGTTTTGTGATTTGTTTTCTTGCATTGTTGAAGAATTAGATGTTAGGATGATATGAAATTGTTGAAATTATACTTGGATGACATTTGGGTATTCGGTTATATGGGGTTTTAATTGAATGCTTATTTGATTTAAATTGTCATCCTAGGAAAGAAATGGTATTTTAGTATAGCCGAATGCTCTTGTTGGATTAATTGAGATGCAAAAAAAAAAAAAAAGATTTAGTTTAGTGTATTTACTTAGGTCTAAGTATTGTGGAGAATTTGGCTAAGAGAGTTGGAAAATGTGTGTGTTTGACAATCTCTAAACTTAGACCATGAGGGTTTTAATAAGCAATAGAAGGTTGAACTTATGGAATTAGAAGTAGATGAGCTAGATGATGTCTATATGAAGGTGCGAATAAATGGAAGGCTTTTGGCCAAATTAGAAGTACACGGCCAAAGTGGTTGTGAAGTGAAACTAGATATTAAAATGATGAATTGCATTCGGCCTTGAGACCTTATATAGGCATAAATTGAAGGTTTAAAATAATGAACAAGGATAATTATAAGTTAATGAGGAAATCATCGAATGGTATAATTAAGTATTTTTAACAAGGTGTGGTTTGAAGTAAAGACATGTATATGTATATAGGTGAATTTCATTGAAGTATGGATTAGCTAATGATAGTGAATAATTATTGAATGATCAATAGCCGAATGGTTAATTATGATGAAAACATAAGTGTTGTGTCATTTTCTTTCTTTGTGTGATGTGAAATTTTAATAGTGTAGGGTATGATTAACTAGTGAGGTAATTAAATTGTTAAATTCATTTATTTTAGCTCAAGAACTCAAGGGAGGGGAATCAAGCAAAGGCAAAAACAAAGAAATCGAATAGGTGATTGAGGATCATTTCGAACTATCAAGTAAGTCCATAAGTTCTTTTCTATAAAAGTGATTATAGACTTATATACAAATATACATGTATTTAAATTCGTGGCCATATATGCTAATGTAGTTAATTAAGTTGTCTTCTTGTAAGTATCCTATACTAACACTATGTGTGTGAATCAAAAGGCACTGTGTGTGCTGAATTGAAAGCCAATTCGTGAGATAGTTTTGAGGCACTAAGTGTGCGATGTATCTTGGCACTATGTGTGCGGAAAAACCTTTGGGCACTATGTGTGCGACTGTGACTAATGGTATATGTAGTATAAGGAAGAGACATGGTGTTGTATCATTATTCGAGGTATCAAGTTGAGATATAAAATGAATATGTGTGTATGTATGAGGTTGACATTGTTGTACGTATATTGAGTGATGTTTAAAGCTATTTATTTGATTGGTAGATGATTTTTTTTTTATTGTCCTTGGCTTGTGGATGGTTTACTTAATTATATGATTGTAATATGATTCGGCATGACCTAAATAGGTGAATTTTATACATTTTCTCTTCTTATATCAATGGTATGTATAGAAATTACTTATGACTTACTGGGTTGTATACTCATTCTATCTTTCTTTGTGTTTTGTTGCTATCCACATAGATTTCCTGAATCATTTGCGAGTTCGGATCATCGTCAAAGCTATCACGCCCGTGTGGTACATTTGGTATCTCTTCTTAGTTATTTAGGCAGACATTACGGCATGTATAGGCTTGATTATGTGTTTTGAAGTGTATATTTTGTTTATGTACTCGAAGCCATGTGAAAATGGCTTGATATGTATATATAAATCTAGGTTCGGTTTGGCATAAAATCACATGTGTAGTTTTATATTTATGTAACTAATGTCTAGTGAATACGTCTAGGGTTTGATAATATGAAATCACAAAGAAAGTTTTAAAAGTATAATTAAGCATTTGCGTAAATGATCTTGAAGTTGTGGTTCGGCTGTTTGAGTACTAAAACGTATTGATGATATAGGTGTAAATGTGATGTACCGTTTTAGCATTTTAAAATGAAATCACTTCCTTATTTAGCTCACTCGTGGACAAGAAACTTATACTTGGGTTGTATGCTACACGGGTGTTACAAAATGTATAATTTATACAGGTACGTTTGTATCATACTAGAATTCTGAATAGGAAAGACTATGTTTCTGTGAAATAATGAAATACTCTGTGAGACGATTGTGAATTCTGGCTGTTGACTTTTACTTTATATGCTATATTAGCTAGGATAATTGTATTTGGCTTACTAAGCTCGTTGTAGCTTACTCTATGCAATTTTTGTCTGTTTTACAGTTATCGTAGCTACTGAAGGCTTGGGGATAGTCGAGGATTCTCACCATACTATCGAACTCATTTTGGTACTTTTGAAAGTGTAAATAATTCTAAGTATGGCATGTATAGGCTAGAATGTTTATGTATTCAAGCTTTGGTATAGGTATATGTTATGCCATGAGAGATGGCTAGCAAATGGTATGTTTGTGCTTAGTTTTAGTAAATGGTTTGTAATGCCAAGTTGGGGAAATGGTAAGTTTAAGCATGAGTTAGAAGGTGCCATAATTAAGTTATGAAGTGAGCATTTTGGCATGTTGATATAATGAGATTCTTAATGTGTTTTGGGATGGATTTGAATAGGTTATTGAATGATAATGATTTAGTTATAATAAAGCATGTTTTGAGCAATGTATTGGCTAAAAATTTTGGCATGAATGTTGTTTAATATTGCTTGTAGGAATGACCCAAATAGGGGTGGCAAGTTGGCTTAAACCAAGCCTGCATTGTGCCACACGGTTAGGGAACACGGGCGTGTCTTATAGCCGTGGGCTTAAGTCAATAGCTAGCTAAGTATCACACGGCCATGGCACACGGCCGTGTCTGTTGGCCATGTATGAAAGTCAGTATATGTACTCTGTTTAGCACAATTAGATCACATGGGTGTGCTTGGTGCTCGTGTGTGCCACACGGCTTGGTCACCCGGGCGTGTGACTTCAATAGGATTGAAAAATTTTTCTAAGTTCTAAAAATTCTGAATGTGTTCAGTTTAGTCCCGACCTTTTCTAAAAGTATGTCTTAAGTCTTTTGAGATCTCCATAACGAATGAATTTTTGATGAAGATCTATGTATTAATTTTATATGATATCTGTGATTCTGTATTGATCTATAATGTTCTGTCCGTCTGGTAATGCCCCTTACCTATTCTGACAACGGTTACAGGATAGGGGTGTTACATATTGGTTGATTGGTTTCATCATATACATGAAAAGAAATTGTAAAATAATATATTTGATGCTTAACTAATGAGATTATGTACTTATAAATTGTTTGCATACGAAAAGTGAGATGATATGCTTGAATTTGGTTTAATGGCAAAAATGCAATTAATGTATTGTATTCAGGGAATTGAATGATGAAAGTGTTAAATATGTGCACATGACTTTGATGTTTAAATGTTTGATAATGTTATAAACGTACCGTTATTCTATAAAGCATGAAAAGTGATAAACAACAGTACTAATTTGTGAATTGTCCGGTAATTGTAACGCCCCAAAAAACCCAAAACCCAAAAATCTCGAAATCCTAAAATTTTTTTGTTTTCGGTTTTGATAAAAATTGTGTTTTATGTTCCTAGCCATGTGATAATTATAGTAGGTCTTAAATAAGGTTTGAGTTCGAACCTAGGAATAAATGAAATTATAGTTTAATTATTAAAAGAATCATGGTTGGCAAGTAGTTGGGCTTTTAAATAAAAATAAGGGGAAAATAGCATCAAAAAGCCTTGTGGAGGAGTGGCTAAGTGACGCCACTTAGAGAGCAGGGAGGTGGTGTTAGTAGCTAGCAAGGAGATCCAAGGTTAGAATCCTAGCTTAGTATTTTTAGAAGTTTAATTTTGGCCTTCTAGAAGAATGGTAGTGGCGTGAAAGAGGACTCCAAGGGAAGTGTTCAGGAGAGAAAATTAAGGAAAAGATCAAGGGGTTATCAGGGAGAAAAAATGAGGAGATGAGAAGGGAGAAGTGATGGAGTCGAATTGGGAATTGGGCATGGAAAATTCAGCTCTAAGGGCTATAAATAGGGGACGAATACAGGGTTGTCAGGCTACTGTCGAAATTTTTCTTCACCTTGTTGCCAGAAACCCCTTTCTCCAAAAGCCGAAAACCCTTTTCTTTTCAAGATCCAAAAAGCTAAAAACCCTTTTGTTTTTCTTTCTTTTCTTCCTGCCTATTTCTATTCTTCTCTACACAATTTTCTTTGTTCCACTTAGCCGATTTCTTCTTCTACTCTTCTTCTTTAATCTGTACCAAATAAACCTTATTCACCATACTAAATTTGAAAAGCCGAATCTCTCAAGCGCTGAATACTCTTTGACCGAATCTAGTGGAATTAGTGTTAGATCTCGATTTTGGATTCCTGTCGATTTGCTCTTCAGATCTGAGAAATATGCGTGTTTAGTGATCAAAGTAAAAGTTAGTAAAGGCTTGGCGTTCAAGTAAGGTTAAGGTGAGATTCCAGCTTTTGGTAAAGTATTCGATAAGTATGTAAGATTAATCTTTGAGTGATATCGATTGTAGGTTTGGGCTAAGGAGATCGCATCACGCTTGCTTACCAGGTGTGTACATACACTGCACACACATTATGAATCGGCAAAAGCTGAAATGCCGAAATGCCGAAAAGCCGAAAGTTTGGCTACAGTGGTCTTGCGAGTGCGCGAACACTCGTAAAGGAGAGACCGATAGGTTTTCTGAGACCCACGGGTGATTTTGTGGACTTGGGTTGTGATTTGGCCATACAGGTCGGAATGGGCTAAATGGCCCGATGGGCTGTTGGACCCACAATAGGCAAAAACTGAATATTGATGCTATGTGATAGGAATTTGTATGTGAGCATGAATATGAATGTGACTAGGCCTAACGGGCCATATAAATGTGTCTGGGCCTAACGAGCCATATACATGTGATTTGGGCCTTATGGGCCATATACAAGTGAATTGAGCCTAATGGGCCATATGAATATGATTGGGCTTAATGGGCCATATACAAGTATGTGAATTTGTTTGGGCTTTGTAAGGGGTTTTGGGCCTATTATATGATGACTACATAAGACTTAATTAATATTTTGCGACCGTGGACAAGTCATAGGGTTAAGACGTGGCAACGGGTATATACATGTCTAGGATTGGATCTAGGGAGAGCTTGGTACTTAAGCGGTCTTAATGACTCACCTCCTCTTCTCTGGAATCCTACCTAGTGCATAGCATTCGTTCATCTTAGCTCTCGGGATTTGTCAGCGGGCCAAGGTAAGTGGAAACCATAATTAAGGGAAAATTACCGAAATGCCCCTAAGGGCAAAAATGACCAAAATACCTTAGGTGTTGAATGCAAGTTTTATGGATGTGACATGCATACATATGAGTTTTGCTTAGGTTACATATGGGGTGTGAACTATGGAACGGAGGAAGTATATGAGGATCGCATGATTGCCTGACAATCGTGGATCCACCGACGGCTTTTAAAGCCTAATATGTAAATGAGGGTAGTTCCGCAACCGGGCTACCTTTGGTGTGTGGGCTGGGTGGGTCGATATTCATATCCCCACATGGTGTGACGGGGGACGGAGCTGATGTGTAGCGAATGGATAATTTGGATGGGATTGCATTGCATGTTTGATGATTTTTCTTGAATGCTTGTTTCCATCGAAGGTTGTACACATTGAGTTTGCGAAAACTCACCCCCTCTTTTATTTTATTTTCAGGTGATGCCCAATAGAAGGTTCGATGTCAGGAGGGACTCTGGGTGGCCGGCTAGCAAGATAATTCGGACTTGTTTTTTTTTTAAGCATTTAAGTTTTTATTTCTTTTTAAGTATGCTCAGACCAGATTGTAATAAGGTCTTCACTATGCTATTATTACTCGAATTGTTATTATTATTTTCACTGTAACCACGAGAAGTTGAACATGGATTTCTTAAATTATAGTATGTTTTCTACGTTTCCGCAACTTAATTTTTAAATGATAAAGTTAATTAAGGTTTCTTTTGTTTAAGAAGGGTTTTCAATGAAAACACAGTTTTCGCTAAAACACTTCAATCAGACTCAGCCATAACGTCTGGGCCGGGTTTGGGGTGTTACAG
Source organism: Gossypium anomalum (assembly GCA_025698475.1). Classification (NCBI taxonomy): domain Eukaryota; kingdom Viridiplantae; phylum Streptophyta; class Magnoliopsida; order Malvales; family Malvaceae; genus Gossypium; species Gossypium anomalum. Next base: position 44,181,194 of record CM046968.1, on the reverse strand, counting down.
TAATACCTCGTAACCCCATTCCTACGACAGATACAGGTTAGGGGTGTTACACTTTTTCATTTCTAAATTAAAATTCTATCAATTTAACCCCAAATACTTAAATTAATCCAACATAAACATCATCTAAAAATCCAATATTTTCTAAAATTTCAACATAGATTAAGTAGTATTTGATATTAGGATTCAAAAAGCATAAAAATTATAAGAAAATGGACTAAATTGATCTACAATTAAGCTTTGAACTTGAAACCTTAATTTTTCTTTTTCTTTATTTATTTTGTTTTATGTTATATTATAATAATATAATAATATAATAATATTAATATATTTACTTAAATAATAAGTAAGTTTAATTTATTATTAAATATATGTATATTATTTACACACAGGGAATTATTTTTACCATACACTTGTTATATAATGATTAATTACTTATTTAGTCCCTTCACTTTTCTCTAATCTATAATTCAACTTTCTCCGTATATTCAATTTAATCTTTGCACCTAATTTCCCTTAATTCAAGCTAATTCACCTAGCCAAAACCTAATTAATCACACAACTAACTTCATAAATATTTTTAATAAATATCTACGAATCTGTTTTACAAAAACAGAAACCCGAAAATACACTTTTCGACTACCCGTAACTATCGGGTCGCTACAATGTTAGTCTTCCTTTAGGCCTCCTTTGGCCCCTAAAGTCATAAAAAAACTCAAATTACACTTTTTATTATATTAAAACTAAAATGGAAAAACTAATTAAAATATAGAAATATTGCTTAAATTCAAACTCTTTAAATATGAAAACTAGTTTAATTTGCCACAACAAATTATGGCAGATCAAGCTCCCCTACACTTAAGACATTGCTTATCCTCAAGCAAAGAAAGATTAAAATGAAAAAAATAAAAGACGGCTCTTGAATAAGTATGATACAAAGACTAATTTGGAACACATAACTAGGTATATTCATATCTACACATAATTCTAGCATGATAAATAAATGACTTACTATTTTCAATTTCAAACACCTAAGTTCAGTATATTACAAAGTATACAACCAATAAGATCCACAGATATATGTTAGAGTATGTCCAAAGACCAATCATGAGATGATTGTAATCACATACTCGTTTTACCTTGTTTGTTAATGTAAGGCATTGCCATTATTATTTTATTTTCTTTTTCTGTATGTATAAATAAACTGATTTGTAATAAAATCCTAAGAATAATATGATTATTCTTAAAAAGGTCCTTAGTTGAGTATTATTGGGGGCATGGACAATGATAATGCATTGAGACTAATGTGTAATTGATTGATGAAAAAGTGTTGTCATTGACAAAGGGATGTCAAAATCAATACATAAGTATATGTTAGAGAACAACATACTAGACTGACCTACCATGAGTATGTTTCTTGGATTATTATGTCACAAATATTACTCATAGTGATAACTATGTATATGATATTCAGACTTGAGATCATCATTGTCCCAACATTGTGAGTAGTATAGTCAAATGTATACCGTAACAAGTTGTGCTATAAAGACTGATTTTGGATATACTGTAACAGCCCCATTTTCAGTAAAATCGAAACAGTAGTTTCGGGACCACAAATCCGACCCAAAAATAAGATTTATTTTTATTTCATTATATGGTCCGTATTATAGTAGACAAGTCGTGTGAAAGTTTTGAAACGGAAATTTTATCGCTTAAGTGCTTAATTACGAGAAGGACTAAATCGTATAAAATGCAAAAGTTAAATTCTAGTAGCTATAAGGGTTAAATAACTATGGAATTCAAATCTAGAGGTCCTTATGTGGTAGTTAGACCATCAAGAAAAGTATGTAGATTTTTCTTGGTGACTCATCCATGGAAATATAAAAAAATGGTAAGGACTAAATTGGAAATAGCAAAATACTTAATTAATTAAAAGATGAAAAGAAAATATATCATCTTTTTCAACATAAAAGCACATGGAAACTCTAGATGAGAGAAAAGAAACTTTCAAGGCCAAATTGGGTAAGTTTCCTTATCCCATTTTTAGTAATTTTGGTATTTTTGAAACCGGGATAGCTTAATCTCTCTATTTGAAGGATTAATTTGAAAAGTTATCAAGGTATGAAAAATGGGCCATGGATGTATATGCTAGAAATTAGAAATTTATGGTAGAAAATGAAAGATTGTTGATAGATAAACAACTTATACAAAGTGATTTTTGATGAAAACATGATTTAAGAACTAAAATGAAAAGTTGTAAATTTTGATGAAAATTTCTGAAACTTTATGAATACATGTGTTGTAAAATTTGTAATGGGGTTTTGGTTAGGCTTGGAATAGGGAGTAATTTGCACAAGTTTCATTTTCTGAGCCTAGAGACAAAATTGAAATTTATGGAAAAGTTAGGGGCAAAATGGTAACTTTGCCTAGGACGTAAATTGAGTTCATTTAAATATGAAATGTGTGAAATCGAACTCCTCTGAGCTAACGTTAAATAAAGTATTTAGCCTGGATTGGTAATCCTATTATATGATATGTGGCTTGAGGGAGTGTTTCTTGGTAAAGTTCCCTAATGGGTACCCTTGAATAAGAAATTGACGGATTATTGAATCGTACACTTCGAGTGTACTACTTAAGCATCCATTGGAATTCAATGATTCAACAGACATATAACTCTAGACATGGCATCAGAATTATGAGATGAAATGATAATGTCTTGAAAGTGTATTGCATGATGAGCTCATCTATTCTTACTTGATGCATATGTAAACTTTGTGACTAACATGTTTGATTGAATGTATGTGGTTAGGCAATTTAGCCAAATGGATGGAAAACTTGTTATTGTATGCTTAAATTTAATAAACAGGATTGGTAAGTTTAGTTTCTGTTATACGAACTTACTAAGTATGTAATGCTTACTCCATTTATTTTTTCCCTGTTTTATAGTGCTCGGAAGCTCGTGAAGGTTGGAGATTACTGGAGCATCGTCACACTATCAACTAGTCATTTTGGGTATACTTAGTAAAATCATTTTGGTATAATGGCATGTATAGGACAATTTGGCCAATAGTGGTTTGAAATGTTATTTTGTAACCTAGCCATTGGAATGGCTAGTAATGGTTAATTTTGGTATAACTAAGTAGATTATTATGATATACATATACACATGTGTTATATTATGAATATGTGATCAATGTTGTGGATGCCTAAGTTAAACTAAGGTAAGGTTGTGGTCATGTATGCTCGTAGTGATATGCCTTGTGAATGATGAAATTTGCTTAAGTTGAATGCTTAGAATGGCTGGTATTGGTTGAATATTTCAAGTGCAGGTATTGGGTGAAATTTTGGGTGAGAAATTAAGCTAGAAATGGCTTCATTTTGTCCTTACGGGTAGACACACGGGTATGTGTCTAGACCGTGTATGGCACACGACCTGGTAACATGGGCATGTGGTTAGGCCATGTGTCCTCTACACCTTAATTTTGAGAAATAGAATGCTCAGAATTGAGCAACGAGTAGAGACACGGGCGTGTGTCTCAGCCTGTGTGCCACACGGCCTAGAACATAGGCGTGTGTCTTGGCCGTGTGAAACCTTCACCTAATTTCAAATTGAATTAATTAACCACACGGCCTAGCACACGGGTGTGTGTGCAAGTCAGAGAGTTACACGGGGTAGAACACGGCCTCTAGCACGGGTGTGTCCCAGGGTCACACGAGTGTGTCCCTTGGACCATACGGGCATGTGAGCCCTGCACCTTGGAAAAATTTTGAAAAGTCACGAAAATCCTGATTAAGTCCCGACTCGATTCTAATGCCCGTATTGGGCCTCGAGGGCCCAATAAAGGGACATTATGAATGATCTTGATAAATGAATAGTAATTTATATAAGTTATTTGTAAATGGTTTTGAATGTTTCGATAATACTCGTAACCCTATTCTGGTAACGGATACGGGTTAGGGGTGTTACATTTAGTGGTATCAAAACTACGGTTTGGCCGATTCTCAAATTTGACGTAGCAAACACAAGTTTAGCTATACATGCCATTATATAAGTTGTGATAGTGTGAAGACTCCTGATCATTTTAAATGTGTTTTTCATATAGTAATGTCATCCAACTGAACTAGAGCTGAATCCGAGGAAGTTGAGAGCAATGCTTCAACTTCAGTTCAAAGAGTTGCGTCTGCTTTTGGTAGTGAAAGGCCCGTGTCTGAGGGCTGAAGTGAGGAGGTAAAACAAGCCTTCTTTCAAATAATGAATGAATGGTTTACACAGTGCTTGAGAACAAACCCTGCTATACAACGACCTCCCCCACCTGCTCCCCAATTGATTCCTAAGGTACCACAGGGTGCTAAACCTGTTAGAATTGGTAAGCCTCCGATAGATAAAATCCGCAAGCATAGGGTGGAAGAATTTAGAGCTACCGCAAGTGATGATCCGAAAAGGGCTGAGTTTTGGCTAGAAAATACTATCCGAGTTTTTGATGAACTATCCTGCACACCTACAAAATGTCTAAAATGTGCAGTATCCTTACTGAAAGATACAACTTATCATTGGTTGAATACCATAACTTCAGTTGTACCAAAAGAGAATGTTACATGGGAATTCTTCCAAGCTAAATTTAGAAAGAAGTATGTAAGTCAAAGATTTATGGATCAGAAAAAGAAAGAATTTCTAGAGCTCAAATAAGGAAACATGACTGTGTTTGAATATGAATGAGAATTTGTTTGATTAAGTAAGTATTCCTGAGAATGGGTTCTGGCCGAGGTTGAGATGTGTAAATGCTTTGAAGAGGGTTTAAATGAGGATATCAAGCTATTGATTGGAATTTTCAAAATAAGGAAATTTGCGGTGTTATCCAATCAAGCCCATAAAACTGAGGAATTGAGTAAAGAAAAGAGACAAGCCAAAAGAGAGGCTCGGGTTTCTAGAAAAAGAACTATGAGTCAGTCACAATCGTTTGCTTCCAAGAAATTAAAGAAGTATAATGATTGTGTGACCACCTCTATGGGATATTCTAGAAGAGAGCGGGGCTCTCAACATTCTAACCCGAGGTCTTGTTCCCCATCTGTGACTAGTGTGGGTAGTGTTGGTAATCCCAAACCAAAATGTAAAAATTGTAACAAATTTCATCATGGGGAATGTCGGTCTAGAAGTGGAGCTTGTTTCGGATGTGGTTCACTTGACCATTTTCTCAGGGATTGTCCCGAAAGAGTTGAAAAAGAAATAGAACCAGCTCCAAAGCCGAGTAATCATGTCTCAAGGGGCAGACCACCCCGCCATCCCGGCAATGTTGGTGGTAGTCACCAAGGATACAACAGTTAGATCTGAGGCACGAGCACCTACAAGGACATATACTATTCATGCTAGAGAAGATGCCTCTGCGTCAGACATCATTACTAGTATACTTTCTCTACTTGACACTGATATTACTGCATTGATTGATCCTGGTTCCACACTTTCATAAATATGCACGAATCTAGTATCTGTTAAAAATTTACCTGTTGAATTCACTGAATTTTTGGTTAAAGTTTCAAACCCCCAAGGCTAGTGTGTTATGGTGGATAAAGTTTGTAAGAACTATCCGTTGATGGTAAAAGATTATTGTTGTTCGCTGACTTGATGTTATTGTCGTTTAATAAATTTGATGTGACTTTGGGAATGGATTCATTAACCCGATATGATGCAGAGGTAAACAGAAATATATTGTATTGAAATATGAGAATGGTGAATTACTTCGTGTTGAATCTAATAAATTGGATGGATTACCTAAGCTGATTTTAGCAATATTAGCACAGAAATATGTCTGAAAGGGTTATGATGCTTACCTTGTATATGTGTTGGATACTAAAGTATCTAAGTCAAAGATTCAGTCAGTGTCGGTTGTATGTGAATTCCCTGATGTATTCCCAGAAGAATTACGTGGTCTACCACTAGATAGAGAAGTGGAATTCTCCATAGATCTTGTTTCGGGTATAACACCTATATCCATAGCACGTTACACAATGGCTCCTACTGAATTGAAAGAGCTAAAAGTACAGTTGCAAGAGTTGATTGACAGAGGTTTTTCTCGACCTAGTTTCTCACCTTAGGGTGCACCGGTTCTATTTTTAAAGAAGAAGGATGGATCGTTGAGGCTGTGTATTGATTACAGACAGCTCAACAAGGTTACAATAAAGAACAAGTATCCATTACCTCGAATCGATGACTTGTTTGAGCAGTTAAAATGTGCCATTGTATTTTCAAAGATTAATCTCCGTTACAGTTATTATGAACTACAGGTAAAATAATCGGATGTACCAAAGACAGCTTTTAGAGCCAGGTATGGACATTATGAGTTTCTTGTGATGCCATTTGGCTTGAAAAATGCACCTGCAGTGTTTATGGATTTCATGAATAGAATTTTCAGCCTGTATTTGGATAGGTTTGTGGTGGTATTTATAGATGATATTTTGGTTTATTCTCGAGATGAAAATGAACATGCTGAGCACTTGAGAATAGTGTTGCAAACCTTGCGAGAGAAACAACTGTATGCCAAATTAAGTAAATGTGAATTTTGACTACGGGAAGTTAGTTTTCTTGGGCATATAGTATCTGCTGAAGGTGTCAGAGTAGACCCAAATAAAATTTCAGCCATTGTTAATTGAAAGCCACCGAAGAATGTGTCTAAAGTCTGAAGTTTTTTGGGACTAGCTGGTTAATATCAGAGATTTGTAAAAAAAAATTCAATGATAGCTTCTCTGATAGCTCGTTTACTGTAAAAAGATGTAAATTTTGAGTGGACTGATAAATGCCAACAGAGTTTTGATAGATTAAACGCTTTATTAATAGAAGCACCAGTGTTAGTTCAGCCAGAATCGGGTAAGGAATTTATAGTTTACAGTGATGCGTCATTGAATGATTTAGGCTGTGTTTTGATACAAGATGGTAAAGTAGTAGCCTATGCTTCATGACAGGTAAAGCCACATGAAAAGAACTACCCGACACACGATCTTGAATTGGCAGCCATAGTGTTTGCATTGAAAATCTGGCAGCATTACTTGTTTAGTGAAAAATGTCACATATTCACCGATCATAAAAGTCTAAAATTCTTGATGTCACAGAAAGATTTGAATTTGAGACTGTAACACCCCAAACCCGGCCTGGACGTTATGGCTGATTCTGGCGATGTCACATGGCAGTGTTTTGAAAATATAATTAATACCTTAAAACGATACCGGTTATTATCTTTTACTTAGTTCGGGAAAACATGTATTAATTGATTTACTTTAATCCATTTCTTGTACGCAAAAGCTTTTGAAACCACATAATTTTTTACACTGATTTCATTTATAGAAAATGTTTGTTTGTTTTGGAAAATTGTACTTTGTTGCGTTGCAGTTTATAAATCTGATAAAACAGTTCAAAAATCCCAAATTAAAAATAAAAAATCCGTAATGGCCATATTTACATCAAAATCTCCCCAAATCAGAAATTAAAATCGTAATAAGCATAAAACCGTAAGTTTATCGCGAGGTATAAGCAGTGGTCACAGTCGAGTCCTCCGCTGCACCGATCCGTCTACTACTGGGGATTACCTGAATAGATTAAACAGAAAAGGGTGAGTTTTCGTAAACTCAGTGTGTAATCCCCCCAGAAATCACATAAAAGGATACACATCAGATATCACAAATAAATAGTCCAGGCCGAAGCCCTTTACAGAATCAATTAAGGCCTTAGCCTAATCAAATACAGAATACAGATTAGAATATCAAAATCCTACCCACTAGCCTCTACACACCATCTCCATCCAACCCTACACACCATGTGGGGATATAATCAACCCACCCATCCCTGCACACCATACTATATCGAAATGTGGCACATAACTGAATAACTTGGTGAAGCCGCTGGATAATGAGCTTAAAGCCTTTCAGACACTTCTTCCAATATAACAACAACCCAACCCCGATGCAATGCAACATACAATAATGACATATAAAAATGTAATTTACCAGATCATTCGAACAGTTCCGATTTACATGCTAAATATCACATACTTAAATCATACATCACATAATCAGATCACAAAGTTAGGGTCTAAGTAATGCTTACCGACCCTACGACAGGTCACAATCGACTTGGGCGACCTGTGCAACCTTACAGATTTTTCCAAAAAAATGGGCTCACATGCCCATATGGTCTGCCCGTGTGGCCCACATGGCCCAATTTGGCCTTGGTCATGTGGATCACAAGGCTTGGCCTAGATTCCATACACCCGTGTCGTTCACCCGTGTGGGCCCACACAGCCCAATTGGTCGAGCCAGTGTCTCCCACACGGCCTCGCCTATCCTCACACGGCGGTGTCATGCGCCCGTGTCATGTACGCACGGCCTAATTCATCAATCACACGCCCGTGTACTACCACACGGCCTACCACACAGGCGACTACACGCCCGTGTGGCATCGACAAAATTATTTTTCGGCTTCCGTTGATTCTCATTTTCTATGTTTTCGAGTACACACCTATATCGTTTTCAACGCGTAAACACTCCTAAGCCTCCATAACCTAGAAATCGACTATAATAACATTCAGTTAATCACTTATTTTGATTCTTCAATCAACTAAATTTAGAAGAAACACTTCCTAAAGTCGAACGAAGCCCTTACCTTCGAGCAAGAATAGCGATTCCGTACACCAGAGTACCAACTGGCCGACCACAGTCCCTTAACTCCCTCCTACGTATCAAAACAAGCCCCCCATTAATAGCATATTCGTTAACCCAAAACAAAAATGTACTTAATCAACTTACCGAACACACGAAAATAACGGATGTAAACGCCGAATTGGAAAGATTGTAAAAAGTATACTGAACGAAAAAGAAGAACAAAAGAACAATAGAGAAGAAAAAATAGGAGAAATGGAGGGGACGTCAGAAACTTTTGGAGAAGCCAAAATTTTGGGAAAAACTCACAAAAAGATGATACCAATCCCTAGTTTTCCTCCCACTACTCCCACTACTCAACTTCCTCAGAATTTCTGTTTGACCAAAATGCTCCCGGTCAAACAAGCAAAAATATATTCTTATGCTTCTCCAGAGATTCAAACACAAGAGCTCCAGCTAAACAACACACCCCTTAACCAATAGACTAGCAGGCCCATTTTGATATAATTTTACCACCACTTAAATATAAGCCTTAAAAACAAGGTGAAGGCTTTATTCAGAAAAACATCAAATTTTTCCAAATGCAAGGCTTGAACCTAGGACCTTATAAACACACCCAAAACACTTAACCACTGAAGTAGACATGCATTTGTGTCATATTCTAACAGAATCAAAAACATAAATTTTGGGGCATTCCAACTCTACCCCCTAAAAAAATTCCGTCCCTGAAATTTACCTGGTCAGAATAAGTGAGGATACTACTACCGCATCACATTCTCAGGCTCCCACGTAGCCTCATCAGTGCTATGATTCTGCCACAGAACCTTCACCAATCGAATGGATTTCCTCTTTCGAACCTTGACGTCGCGATCTAGAATCTAAACTGGCTCCTACTCAAAGGTCAAATCAGGTCGAACCTCGACTTCCTCTATAGGGACGATATGCGTGGGATCAGAGCGATAGCGCCTCAACATCGAGACATGGAATACATCATGAATGCAGTCTAACTCTGGAGGTAGCTTCAACTGGTATGCAACTGGCCCCACTCTTTTCAAAATTCAGTGCTGCCCAATAAACTGAGGGCTTAGCTTGCCCTTGCGATCGAACCTCAATACTTTCTTCCATGGCGATACCTTGAGAAAGACGAGATCCCCCACCGAATACTTAATCTCACGACGCTTCAGATCAGCATAAGAGTTCTGCCTGTCGAAAATAGCCTTCAGACGATCCCTAATCAGTCAAACTTTATTCTCTATCTTGGAAACTAATCCCAAAACACGTCGCTCGCCCAACTCAGTCCAACACAGGGGAGTGCGACACTTACAACCATACAGAGCTTCATAAGGTGCCATCTGAATGCTAGACTGGAAGCTATTATTATAGGCGAACTCAACCAACGGCAGATAGTCCTCCCAACTACCTCAAAACTCGATAGCACAGCTCCTCAACATGTCCTCTAGTACCTGAATCACCCTCTCAGATTGGCCGTCTATCTGAGGATGAAAAATAGTATTGAAGTCTAACCTTAAACCCAGAGCCTCATCAAGCTTCTTCCAGAACTGAGACGTGAAGCGAGGATCCCTATCAGAGATGATCGAGACAGGTACCCCATGTAGCCTCACTATTTCCAAGATTTAGAGTTTCACCAATTTCTATAGAGAGAAGTCTGTCCTAACCAGGATAAAGTGTGTAGATTTGGTCAATCGATCCACGATGACCCAGACAGAATCCTTCTTAGTGGGTGTTAGAGGCAACCCACTAACGAAGTCCATCGTTACTCGCTCTCATTATGACAACCTGAATTAGGGCTTAATCAGAATAGTAGTTTTGTGACCACAAATCTGAGATAGAAATAACTATTTTATAATTATTTTGAGGTTTATGATATGATTTCATGATTTTGTGAAAATTTCGTGATGAAATTCTATGCATTGAGCGCTTAAGTTGAGATTAGGGACTAAACCGAATAAATTGCAAAACTCGTGTTTTAGAAGTTTTTAGTATGAAATTTCTTTGGGATATTAATTAGGAGGTCCTAAATAGCAATTTGACCAGTTCCTAAGTTATGGAAAAAAGTTGGACATGGAGGAAATTTTTGGAAAGTTTAGTAGTAAGGGCATTTTGGTCATTTGTATATTAAATGAAATAAAATGGAAAAAATAACACAAAAATTGGTCATCACCTTCACTAGTTGCTGTTGAAATTTTCTCTCCTCCATAGCTAGGGTTTCTTCAACTTTCAAGCTTCATAGTAAGTGATTTTAAGCCCCGTTTTTAATGTTCTTTACATTTTTGAAATCCTCGTAACTCGGTTGACCTAGTTCTACCATTATTTCGAGTTAAGGTTTTTGTTAAAAAATTTACCCATGAATGATAGGCATGTATTTTGATGTTTGATGGTAGAATATGAATGTTTGAAGTTAGGAGAATGATCTTTTCTGAGCGATTTTTAGCAAAAACGAGCAAAACGGCATAATTGATAAAAATATATATTATTCATAACTATGTGTTAGAGTGAGAATTTGATGTTACCATAGAAGATAAAAATGATCAGCGTGTCATTAAACATAAGAATAAGGGCTGAAATTAAATTTTCGAGCCTTGGGGCAAAATCGTAATTTTGTAAAAGATAGGGGGCAAAATTGTAATTTTTGCATAATGTGATTTTTGGATTGAAATAAATAGTTCGAGTGTTAAATAAGCTAAATGTGTTGTTATAGATCAAGAAAGGCGTGGAATCGATCTCGAACGGAGGAAGGAAAAAGTTTTGGACTAAATTGCAAAATTCTCATATTTGCACCGAGGTAAGTTTGTATGTAAATAATACGTTAATTTCATTTACATTCTTATATTTCAGCCTATTATATATATATATATATATATATATATATATATATATTAGCTGATGTTCAAGCATAAATCGACTATTGGAAGAATGGAAATAGTAATAGAGAGAGAAATCCCGGTTGAACATTCGGAAAGATCAAATAAAATAGATGGAGCGTAGCTAGGTCACATGTATGGTGCTAAGTGCACATCATGTGTACAAGAAAGCTACGAGATACTATGTAGTGGCTAGGTCACATGTGTGATAAGGGATGTATCCCATGTAGACAAGAGAGCTACAGGAGAGATAAATGTAGCTAGGTCGCATGTGTGATTCCAAGTGAAGGATACCATGTAGACAAGGGAGCTACGAGATAAATTGGCTAGGTCGCATGGGTGGTACTAGGTGTTCTCCATGTGTACAAGAGAGCCAAATTAAATGAAATGTGAAGGTGTAATGTGTGTCTTTGAAACCATCAAGTATCGAGAATTGATCCGAATTGTTCAACGGGATGGCTTTGTGGTGACATTGTAATCATGGGCCTATACTTGTGAGTATGAGAAGTGGTGAAAATGATTTGTGATATATATAAGTTAAAATGAGGTTAATACAAAGAAAGTGTGAAAGAGTGAATTATCACTAAAACTGTTTTGGGACAGTAGCAGTGACGTGATTTTGAAAAATCACCAAAAATAGTAGGAATTTAATTATAGGATTAATGAGATGTTAAATTAAATCCTAATGAGTCTATTTTCATATAAAAGAAACAGAGCAAGTAAAGGAATTCTATATTTTTAGATATTTATAATTGTGTGTGACTTGCTTAGAATGACTATGTGATCCCCTATTCCAAATTTAAAAAATCATTAAACATTGTACAAAACAAATTAAGAAATATAGTTTATATGCCTAAATTCCTTATTGAGTATAGTTTTAAATGAAATAGGTTTCATGGTCATTTGAATTGTATACTGCAAGAAATTCAATTCGTAGTGAACAGAGGTCAGATTAGTCGAGCTGTGTAACAGGGGAAACTTTCACTAATAAACTGTACTAATTGGCTGAACCAAAAATTCTAGAAAACAATTAGTAAGAGTTTTTATGAGTCTAGATTCAGGGAAATTTTACGAATTTAAATTTTGAGTTTTGTAACTCGAGTTATGATTTATTTAGTGATCATGACGTAGGAGGGACAGCTTGATCAAATTGAAGTAAATAATGAAATTCAAATAAACATATATGATATAATTGAGTTATGTTGTAAACATATTAGATTCTTTATTTGTTATTTATATACTTACTTACTAAGCTATAAGCTTACTTTCTTTTCTCTCTTTTGTCTTATAGTGTCATCCGGGCAAGTTCGGAGTTAGAGATCGTTGAAGATCCGCTCGCACTATCAATACTTTTGGTATTTGAACTCAACATTTTGAATTATGGCATGTATAGTAGACTTAGTTATTTTATTACGTGTCATAATTGCCTGGGTTTAAAATGTTAATTATATTATCAAACTAATCATTTTGTACGAAGCCTTTGAAATTGGCTTGTATTGTTAATGGCATATGTTATAATGATTCATGATCAAATTGCACGTCATATTTTTGTCTCAGTTTTATTTAATAGTACGTATTATAATTTGTTAATATCTCGTACCCTATTCCAGCGACGGATACGGGTAAGGGGTGTTACATTTAGTGGTAACAGAGCTACGGTTTAGTTGGTTCTCGGACTAATAAAGTGTGTGTAAAAGTCTAGCTATACATGCCATAAAAATATTGTGATAGTGTGGTGACTCCTGATTATTCTAAATTGTGTTTTGTCTTAATATAGTAATGGATCCTAACGGAATTGCGGCTGATGATGCTGCTAGTAATACGCTGGCTCCCGCACAAGGGACCGCGCCTGTGGAAAGTAGACCTGAGACATTGAGACAGGGAGATGAGGCTCAAGATGCCTTTCTCCAAATGATGAACAATTGGTATACTGAATTTATTCGAGCAAACCCAAATGTTCAACCTCCTCCACCCCCTCCCATACCTCAGACGGTTCCTGTAGCTGCTCAAGGCATAGATTTGGTAAGAATGAACAAGCCTCCGGTTGACAAGATTCGAAAACAAGGGGCCGAAGGGTTTAGAGCAAAGATCAATGATGATCCCGAGAAAGCGGAGTTCTGGCTTGAAAATTCTACCCGTGTATTTGATGAGCTCTCATGTACACTTGAGGAGTGCTTAAAGTGTGCTATATCACTTTTGAGAGATTCGGCCTACCACTGGTGGAAGACCTTGGTAGCAGTGGTGCCTAAAGAAAGAGTTACTTGGGATTTCTTTCAAGAAGAATTTAGAAAGAAATACATAAGTCAGCGATTTATTGATAAAAAACGAAAGGAGTTCCTTGAATTGAAAAAGGGCAAGATGTCTGTGGCAGAGTATGAACGTGAATTTGTAAGACTCAGCAAGTATGCCCAGGAATGTGTGTCCACCGAGGCTATTATGTGCAAAAGATTTGAGGATGGGCTTAATGAGGACATTAAAGTGTTTGTGGGAATTCTGGAGCTGAAAGAATTTGTAGTATTGGTTGACCGAGCTCTTAAAGCTGAAGAATTGAATAAAGAAAGAAGAAAAGCTGCTATTGAGGCCCGAGATGCCAAAAAGAGGCCGATAAGCAAGTCATTTCAATCTCAGTCAAAGAGGTCTAAAGAGACAAACCCTCGAATGACAGTTTCAGCTGGAGATTCACACCGAGATCGTGGTAAGGCATATTCGGGGTCTAAAGCTCAAGCTACTTTAGTGGCAAGTATGGGTAATGTGCGGTCTAGAAAACCCGAATGTCAGCAATGTGGCAGGCAACATTTTGGTGAGTGCTGGGGGAACGAGCGAGCTTGTTTTAGGTGTGGTTCTCGCGAGCATTTTATCAGAGACTGCCCGGAGAAAGTTAAAGAAGAAAAATTTTAGAGCGCTAGACAGAGTACTACCGTCAGCAGAGGTAGACCCCCGAGAAATACTGGAAGTGGAGCTAGCAAGAAAAGCGTGATGAAAGATTCAGCAGAATGAGATCGAAGCTAGAGCGCTGCTAGAGCTTATACCATACGTGCGAGAGGATGCATCATCTCCGATGTGATTATCGGTACATTTTTTCTTTATGATACTATTGTTGTTGCATTGATTGATCCCGGTCTACTCATTCCTATATTTGTGTGAATTTAGTATCTAATAAGAAGTTGCCTGTTGAGTTTACTGAGTATGCGATTAAAGTGTTGAACCCCTTAGGCCAATATGTGCTAGTTGATAAGGTTTGCAAGAATTGCCCATTAATGATTCAAGGTCACTGTTTTCTGGCTAATTTGATGTTTGTTACCATTTGATGAGTTTGATGTTATCTTGGGAATGGACTGGTTGACATTGTATAATGCCAAGGTAAATTGTAAACAGAAAATACTAGAGTTGAAATGTGAAAACGGTGAAATTCTGTGGGTTGAAACAGATGAATCAAATAAATTGCCTATGGTGATTTCGCACATGTCTGCACTGAAATACGTAAGGAAAAGGTGAAGCTTATCTTGCCTATGTAATAAATCTTTGAAATATCTCGAATCGAAGCTTGAATCGGTGCCGATAGTCCGTGAATTTCGGATGTATTTCGGAGGAATTGCCAGGTTGCCTCGAGCAGAGAGATAGAGTTTGCCATTGATTTGTTCCGGGATCGCACCGATCTCGATTGCTCCATATAGAATGGCTCGACCGAATTAAGAGAATTGAAGGCTCAGTTGCAAGATTTAACAGACAAGGGATTTGTGAGACCGAGTTTCTCTCCTTGGGGTGCTCCTGTATTGTTTGTAAAGAAGAAAGATGGCTCAATGAGGCTTTGCATTGATTACCGTCAGCTCAATAAGGTGACTATAAAGAAAAAGTACCCGTTACCGAGGATTGACGATTTATTCGATCAGTTGAAGGGGGCAACAGTGTTTTCAAAGATCGATTTGAGGTCCGATTACTACCAATTGAGAGTTAAGGAGTCGGATGTGCCGAAAACCACCTTTAAGACAAGGTATGGACATTATGAGTTCCTTGTGATGCCTTTTGGCTTAACAAATGCTCCAGCTATATTTATGGACTTGATGAACCGAATCTTTCGGCCATATTTAGATAAGTTTGTAGTAGTGTTTATAGATGACATTCTAATTTATTCTCAGGATGAGTCTGAACACGCCGAACACTTGAGAACCATATTGCAGATCTTGAGGGAAAAGAAACTGTTTGCTAAGTTTAGTAAAAGTGAGTTCTGGCTTCGTGAAGTCAGATTTTTGGGACATATAGTCTCGGGTGATGGTATTCGGGTGGACCCGAGCAAGATTTTCGCGATCGTTGATTGGAAACCGCCAAAGAATGTATCCGAGGTTAGAAGCTTTTTAGGCTTGGCTGGGTATTATAGACGTTTTATCGGGGGATTTTCAATGATTGCCTCTCCTATGACTAAGTTGCTGCAAAAGAATGTTAAGTTTGAATGGACTGATAAATGTCAGCAGAGTTTTGAAAAGCTGAAAGCACGATTGACTGAAGCACCAATTTTAGTACAGCCCGAGCCAAGGAAGGAGTTCGTAATTTATAGTGATGCATCATTGACAGGCCTTGGATGTGTGTTGATGCAAGAGGGTAAAGTGGTAGCTTATGCCTCGAGACAGTTAAAACCACATGAGAAGAACTATCCTACACATGATTTGGAATTGGCCGCTATTGTCTTTGCCTTGAAGATTTGGCGGCATTATTTGTATGGTGAAAAATGTCGAATTTTTACTGATCACAAAAGTTTGAAGTATTTGATGAATCAAAAGGATTTGAATCTGCGACAACGGATATGGCTTGAATTATTGAAGGACTATGAGCTAGTGATTGATTATCATCCGGGAAAAGCAAATGTAGTTGTTGACGCCTTGAGCAGGAAATCTCTTTTTACTTTGAGGGCCATGAATACGAAGTTAGCATTGTCTGATGTCAATCTTGGCAGAGATGAGGGTTAAACCGTTGTTTCTCCAGCTAATCTGTGATGCTCAAAAGAATGATAGTGAGTTGCAAACTAAGAGAACTCAGTGCAAATCGGGTTACGACTCAGATTTCCGAGTTGGACCAGATGACTGTTTGATGTTTCGAGATAGGATTTGTGTATCGAAAAATGATGAATTGATTCAGAAAATATTACATGAGGCGCACAGTGGCTGTTTGTCAGTTCACCCTGGTAGCACAAAAATGTATAATGATTTAAAGAAGTTATATTGGTGGCCAGGCATGAAAATGGACATTTCTGAATTTGTAACCAAGTGTTTGATCTTTCAACAAGTAAAAGCTGAACATCAAGTGCCTTCAGGATTACTCCAACCGGTAATGGTGCCTGAGTGCAAATAGGATAAGATTACCATGGATTTTGTAACCGGTTTGCCTTTGACTCCTAAAAAAAAGGATGCTATCTGGGTAGTGGTTGATAGGTTAACAAAGTCGGCTCACTTTATACCGATACGTACCGGTTACTCACTTGATGAATTAGCTGAATTATATATTACTGAAATTGTGAAGTTGCACGGGGTACCTATGTCTATAATATCAGATAGAGATCTGAGATTTACCTCGAGATTCTGGAAAAAGTTACAAGAAGCTTTGGGCACAAAATTGAACTTTAGTACCGCGTTTCATCCACAAACAGATGGTCAGTTGAAAAGAGTAATCCAGGTACTCGAAGATATGCTCAGATGCTGTGTTTTAGAACTTAGAGGTAGTTGGGAGAAATATCTATCTTTGGTTGAATTTGCATACAATAACAGTTTTCATTCAAGTATACAGATGGCACCATACGAAGCCTTGTATGGTCGCAAGTGTCGAACTCCTTTATATTGAACTGAACTTAGTGAGAAACAGATTCATGGGGTTGATCTAATTAAAGAAACCGAAGAGAAAGTAAAAGTAATTCGTGACTGCCTGAAAGCTGCTTCAGATCGACAAAAGTCATATGCAGATTTAAAAAGGAAAGAGATTGAATTTCAGGTAGGTGATAAAGTGTTCTTGAAGGTATCACCATGGAAAAAGATTCTAAGATTTGGCCGGAAAGGCAAGTTGAGTCCACATTTTATTGGGCCGTACGAGATTACTGAAAGGATCGGACCAGTGGCATATCGGTTGGCCTTACCGGCAGAGTTAGAAAGAATTCATAACGTGTTTCATGTATCAATGTTGCGACGTTATCGTTCTGATCCTTCACATGTGATTTCTCCAACAGAAATTGAGATTCGACAGGATATGACCTATGAGGAGGAACCAATAAAGATTTTGGCTCGGGAAATTAAACAGTTAAGAAATAAAAGTATAGCATTAGTGAAAGTATTGTGGCACAGACATGGGATAGAAGAGGCTACCTGGGAACCTGAGGAAGCTATGAGGAAACAGTACCCGAACCTCTTTACCGGCAAGATTTTCGGGGACGAAAATCCCTAAAGGGGGGAGAATTGTGACAACCCGAATTAGGGCCTAATCGGAATAGTGGTTTCGTGACCACAAATCCTAGATAGAAATAATTATTTTATAATTATTTTGAGGTTTATGATATGATTTCATGATTTCGTGAAAATTTCGTCATGAAATTCTATGCATTGAGCGCTTAAGTTGAGATTAGGGACTAAACCGAATAAATTACAAAACTTGTGTTTTAGAAGTTTTTAGTATGAAATTTCTTTGGGATATTAATTAGGAGGTCTTAAATAGCAATTTGACCAATTCCTAAGTTATGGACAAAAGTTGGACATGGAGGAATTTTTGGAAAGTTTAGTAGTAAGGGCATTTTGGTCATTTGTATATTAAATGAAATAAAATGGGAAAAATAACACAAAAATTGGTCATCACCTTCACTAGTTGCTGCTGAAATTTTCTCTCCTCCATAGCTAGGGTTTCTTCAACTTTCAAGCTTCATAGTAAGTGATTTTAAGCCCCGTTTTTAATGTTCTTTACATTTTTGAAATCCTCGTAACTCGGTTGACCTATTTCTACCATTATTTCGAGTTAGGGTTTATGTTAAAAAATTTACCCATGAATTATAGGCATTTATTTTGATGTTTGATGGTAGAATATGAATGTTTGAAGTTATGAGAACGATCTTTTCTAAGCGATTTTTAGCGAAAACGAGCAAAACGGCATAATCAATAAAAATATCTATTGTTCATAACTATGTGTTAGAGTGAGAATTTGATGTTGCCATAGAAGAGAAAAATGATCAGCATGTCATTAAACATAGGAATGAGGGCTGAAATTAAATTTCTGAGCCTTGGGGAAAAATCATAATTTTGTAAAAGTTACGGGGCAAAAATGTAATTTTTGCATAATGTGATTTTTGGATTGAAATAAATAGTTCGAGTGTTAAATAAGCTAAATGTGTTGTTATAGATCAAGAAAGGCGTGGAATCGATCTCGAACGGGGGAAGGAAAAAGTTTTGGACTAAATTGCAAAATTCCCATATTTTACACCGAGGTAAGTTTGTATGTAAATAATACGTTAATTTCATTTACATTCTTATATTTCAGCCTATTATATATATATATATATATATTAGCTGATGTTGAAGCATAAATCGACTATTGGAAGAATGGAAACAGTAATAGAGAGAGAAATCCCGGTTGAACATTCGGAAAGATCAAATAAAATAGATGGAGCATAGCTAGGTCACATGTATGGTGCTGAGTGCACATCATGTGTACAAGAAAGCTACGAGATACTATGTAGTGGCTAGGTCACATGTGTGATACGGGATGTATCCCATGTAGACAAGAGAGCTACGGGAGAGATAAATGTAGCTAGGTTGCATGTGTGATTCCAAGTGAAGGACACCATGTAGACAAGGGAGCTACGAGATAAATTGGCTAGGTCGCATGGGTGGTACTAGGTGTTCTCCATGTGTACAAGAGAGCCAAATTAAATGAAATGTGAAGGTGAAATGTGTGTCTTTGAAACCATCAAGTATCGAGAATTAATCCGAATTGTTCAACGGGATGGCTTTGTGGTGACATTGTAATCATGGGCCTATACTTGTGATGTATGAGAAGTGGTGAAAATGATTTGTGATATATATAAGTTAAAATGAGGTTAATACAAAGAAAGTGTGAAAGAGTGAATTATCACTAAAACTGTTTTGGGACAGTAGCAGTGACGTGATTTTGAAAAATCACCAAAAATAGTACGAATTTAATTAGAGGCTGAATGAGATGTGAAATTAAATCTTAATGAGCCTATTTTCATATAAAAGAAACGGAGCAAGTAAAGGAATTCTATATTTTGAGATATTTATAATTGTGTGTGACTTGCTCAGAATGACTATGTGATCCCCTATTCCAAATTTGAAAAATCATTAAAAATTGTACCAACAAATTAAGAAATATAGTTTATTTTCCTAAATTCCTTGTTGAGTCTAGTTTTAAATGAAACAGATTTCATGGTCATTTGAATTGTGTACTGCGAGAAATTCAATTCGTAGTGAACAGAAGTCAGATCAGTCGAGCTATGTAATAGGGGAAACTTTAACTAATAAACTGTACTAATTTGCTGAACCAAAAATTCTAGAAAAAAATTAGTAAGAAGGTTTATGAGTCTAGATTCAGGAAAATTTTACAGATTAGAATTTCAAGTTTCGTAACTCAAGTTATGATTTATTTAGTGATCATGACGCAGGAGGGATAGCTTGATCAAATTGAAGTAAATAGTGAAATTCAAATAAACATATATGATATAATTGAGTTATGTTGTAAACATATTAGATTCTTTATTTGTTATTTATATACTTACTTACTAAGCTATAAGCTTACTTACTTACTAGCTCAGGAGTGAGAGATCGTTGAAGATCCGCTCGCACTATCAATACTTTTGGTATTTGAACTCAACATTTTGAATTATGGCATGTATAGTAGACTTAGTTATTTTGTTACGTGTCATAATTACCTAGGTTTAAAATGTTAATTATAGTATCAAAATAATCATTTTGTACGAAGCCTTTGAAATTGGCTTGTATTGTTAATGGCATATGTTATAATGATTCATGATCAAATTGCATGTCATATTTTTGTCTCAGTTTTATTAAATAGTATGTATTATAATTTGTTAATATCTCGTACCCTATTTCGGCGATGGATACGAGTAAGGGGTGTTACACCCATTTCCACATCGGAATCTTAACTGGATGCAGCAACCTAGAAGGTAAATGATGCTCAGCCTTAACCTGCTGACAAGTCAAACAACGAGCAACGAAGTCAGTAACCTCATGCTTCAACCCTAATTCTTATATTTTATGACATGCTGATCATTTATTTACCTACAGCAACATCAAATTCCCACTCTAATATGTACTTATGACCATTAGGTATTTTTACTGATTATGTCATTTTACTCGTTTTCGCTTAAAATCGCTTAGCTCAAGTCGTTTAACATAATTTAAAGCCTCATATTCTACCATAAAACATCAAAATAAACACATTTCACCTATGGGTATTTTTCCAGATATGAACCCTAGGTTAAATTATTGCTAGAATAAGCTAAATCAAGTTACCGGGACTTCAAAAACGTAAAGAACATTAAAAACGGGGCTTGAAATCACTTACTATGAAGCTTGAAAGCTTGACAAAACCCTAGCTATGAAGAACCCTTGAAATTTCAGCCTAATGAAGAAGATGGGCACACTTTGCCATTTGTTTCCCTTTTTTAATTTTTTAATTACCAAATAACTAAAATACCCTTCATTAAAACTTTAGTTATTTTTATCTATGTATGTCCATTATTTTCCATGAAAACCTAATGGTCTAATTACCATTTAAGGACCTCTACTTCAATTATACTCTTCAATTTAATCCTTTAGCATCTAAAACTCATATTTATCAACTTTTGCAATTAAGCCCTAGTAGGCAAATTAAGCATGCTATCTATAAAATTTTCCATCGATACTCTAACACATGCATCTAATCACTTGGTAAATTATAAAAATTAATCAGAATAAACTTTTCTATCACGGATTTGTGGTTTCACAATCACTATTACGTTTAGGCCCTATTTTGGGATGTTACATTTCTCACCCCTTTAGGGATTTTCGTCCTCAAAAATCTTACTTGTGAAAAGATTTGGATACTATTTTCACATAACCTATTCAGGCTCCCATGTAGCCTCGTCTACCCCATGCCTATTCCATAATACTTTCATAAGTGCAATACTTTTTTTCCTTAGTTGCTTGACCTCTCGAGCTACAATCTTTTCCTGTTCTTCACCATAAGTCATATCTTGCAGAATCTCAACCTCTATTTGTGAAATCACATGTGAAGGATCAGAATGATAACGACGTAACATGGACACATGGAACACATCCTGAATCTTCTCTAACTCTGGCTGCAAAGCTAACCGATATGCTAATGGTCTAACTCTTTCAGTCACCTCAAACGGTCCAATAAAATGTGGACTTAGTTTGCCTTTCTTGCCAAATCTAAAGACTTTCTTCCACAAGGATACTTTTAAGAACACTTTGTCACCAACTTGATACTCAACCTCTTTTCTTTTCAAATCCGCATAAGACTTCTATCTATCTGAAGCTGCTTTCAAGCAATCTCTGATAACTCTCACTTTCTCTTCAGTTTCTTTAACTATATCAACCCCGTAAATCTAATTTTCTTTAAGCTCTATCCAATATAAAGGTGTGCGACATTTACGTCCATACAAAGATTCATAATGTGCCATTTTCAAACTCGACTGGTAACTATTATTATAAGCAAACTCTACCAACAGCAAATATTTCTCCCAACTACCTTGAAATTCTAAGACACAACATCTGAGCATATCCTCAAGCATCTAAATAACTCTCCCTGACTGACCATCGGTCTGAGGATGGAAAGCTGTACTAAAACTCAACTTTGTGCCTAAAGCTTCCTATAACTTCTTCCAAAATCACAAAGTGAATCTCAGGTCTCTATCTGAAATAATCGATAACAGTACTCCATGTAGTCTGATTATCTCTGAAATATACAACTCGGCCAACTTGTCAAGTGAATAATCCATACGTACAGGAATAAAATGAGCCGACTTCATTAGCTTATCAATCACAACCCATATTGCATGTTTCTTTCTCTGTGTCAACGACAATCCTGTCACAAAATCCATGGCAACTCGATCCCATTTCCACTCAGGAACTAACACAGGCTGCAATAAACCTGAAGGTACCTGACGTTCGACTTTCACTTGCTGACAGATCAAGCATCTAGAAACAAACTCTGAGATATCTCTCTTCATTCCTACCCACCAATACATTTTCTTCAAATTATTATACATCTTTGTACTACATGGGTGAATAGACAAAGAACTGCTATGTGCTTCCTCTAAAATCTTTCGAATAAGCTCATTATTCTTTGGTAGACATATCCAATTTCTAAACATTAAATAATCGTCAGAACTGATCTAAAAATCTGACACTATACCCGACTCACACTGAGCTCTTTTGGCTTGCAACTCACTGTCATCTTTCTGAACTTCACAAATTTCTTTAAGAAACATTGGCTTAGCTCTTAATTCGGTAATTCGGCTAAGATAGAACCATCATCCGATAAGGTTAAACTAGTGTTCAAAGCTCTTAATGTAAATAAAGATTTTCTACTCAAAGCATCAGCAACTACGTTTGCCTTACCCGGGTGATAATCGATCACTAGTTCATAATCTTTAATTGAACTCTAGCCATCTTCTTTGCCTCAAGTTCAAATATTTCTGAGTTATCAAGTATTTCAAACTTTTATGATCAGTAAATATTCGACACTTTGCACCATACAAGTGTTGTCTCCAGATTTTCAACTCAAATACAATGGCAGCTAGTTCTAAATCATGTATCGGATAATTTTTCTTATGTGGATTTAGCTGTCTAGAGGCATAAGCAATTACCTTTCCTTCCTGCATAAGAACATAGCCTAGTCCATTCAAGGACGCATCACTGTGAATCACAAAATCTTTACCAGGTTCTGGTTGTATTAAGACAGGAGCTTCAGTCAACAATGCCTTTAACTTGTCAAAACTCTGCTGACACCTTTCAGTCCATTCAAACTTTACATCTTTCTATAGAAATCTTGTCAATGGAGTAGCTATCATGGAAAATCCCTCTACAAATCGTCTATAATAACCGGCGAGACCAAGAAAACTTCTGACCTCTGATATATTCCTAGGAGGCTTCCAATCAACAATGGCTGAAATCTTGCTCGAATCAACTCTAATACCTTCACCTGAGACTATATGTCCAAGAAAACTAACTTCCCATAACCAGAACTCACTTTTGCTAAACTTGGCATAAAGCTGATTATCTCTCAAAGTCTGTAAAACTGTTCTCAAATGCTCTGAATGCTCGGTCTTATCATGAGAATAAATCAAGATATCATCAATGAACACAACTACAAATTTATCCAAGTAAGGTCTAAAAATTCGATTTATTAAGTCCATAAAAATGGCAGGAGCATTAGTCAAGCCAAATGGCATCACAAGGAACTCATAATAGCCATACCTAGTCTGAAAAGTAGTCTTCGGAACATATGACTCTTTAACTCACAATTGATAATATCTGAATCTAAAATCTATCTTGGAGAACATAGTAGCTCCCTTCAATTGATCAAACAAATCGTCAATTCTAGGCAGTGGATACTTGTTCTTAATAGTCACCTTATTAAGCTGTCGATAATCTATGCACAATCTCATCGAACCATATTTCTTTTTCATAAAGAGCACTAGTGCACCCCATGGTGAACAACTCGGTCTTGCAAAGCCTTTCTCTGTTAGTTCCTGCAACTGAACTTTCAATTCTGTCAATTCCATTGGAGTCATTCTATAAGGAGCAATAGAAATGGGTGTTGTACCCGGAACCAATTCAATACCAAACTCAACTTCTCTAATTGGAGGCAACCCTAGTAGTTCTTCCGGAAACACATCAAGAAACTCACATACCACAGGCACTGATTCAATTTTCAACTCTGGATCTTTAGTATTCAACACAAAAGCAAGTTAAGCTTCATATCCTTTTCTCAAGCATTTCTAAGCAGACATAACAGAAATCATGGCAATTGAACTATCTGACTCATTTGAATTAACCCGAAGAATTTCACCATTTTCACATTTCAACTCAATGAATTTCTTTCCACAATTCACTATCACGTCATGTGCAGTCAGCCAATCCATACCAAGAATCACATCAAACTCATCAAATGACAATAGCATGAGATTAGCTGAAAAACAATAAACCTCGAATCATCAAAGGGCAATTTTTACATACTTTGTCTACTAATACATACTGACCCAATGGATTTGATACTTTAATCACAAATCCCGTAGACTCTATGGACTGTTCATACTGGGCATCAG
Organism: Gossypium anomalum; assembly: GCA_025698475.1. Classification (NCBI taxonomy): domain Eukaryota; kingdom Viridiplantae; phylum Streptophyta; class Magnoliopsida; order Malvales; family Malvaceae; genus Gossypium; species Gossypium anomalum. Next base: position 44,156,336 of record CM046968.1, on the reverse strand, counting down.
TTTCATGTAAAAATAGGAATGGGTCGAACCCGGATCAATCAAAGCAATAACGTTAACATCATGAAAAGAAAATGTACCTGTAATTACATCGGGGGAGGATGCCTCTTCATGAGCACGGATAGCATAGGTCCTTGCAGGTGCTCTAACATCTGGTCTCATTGCTGAATCTCTAGATGCACCTTTACCTGCCCCTATTCCCGACCTTCACTGAGGTCTGCCTCTAATAGGGGTATTGCCTAATCTTACACTGGGTATTACTTCTCTTTTAACCATTTCAGGACACTCCCGAATGAAATGACCCAATGCACCACATCGGAAACAACCATTATCAGCTGCTCGACATTGACCTGGATGACGTCGACCATATTGAGGACACTCGAGTCTATCAGGTTGAATACTGCTAACACTCGCAATTGAAGTGGTCTGAGCTTTCTGACCCATAAATCTTCTACTTCTGTTTTAACTAGAATACCCTGTTGAAAAATTAGATCTCGTAGAGAACTCTTTAGCCCTCTTGGATGTAGACTAAAACGACTTGCTCATCTGTCTTTTCTTCGTGTCTTGCATCTCAATTTTAGCTTTACCCTTTCCTTTCAACAACTCCTCTGCCTTACAAGCTCTTTCAACTAAAATGACGAACTCTTGTATTTCTAAGACACCGACTGACAGTCGAATATCATCATTGAGCCCATCTTCAAATCTCTTGCACATAATAGCTTCAGTAGACACACACTCTCGAGCATAATTACTGAGTCTGACAAATTCACGTTCATATTCAATCACTGTCATCTTACCCTACTTTAGTTCAAGGAATTCTTTTCTTTTCTGATCGATGAACCTCTGCCTAATGTATTTCTTACGGAACTCTTCTTGAAAGAAATCCCAAGTAACCCTCTATTTCGGTACTACAAACACAAGTGTCTTCCACCAATGGTAGGTCGAGTCTCATAAAAGTGATACAACACACTTCATGCACTCTTCAGGTGTGCAGGATAACTCATCAAAGACCCTGATAGTATTCTCGAGCCAAAACTCAACTTTCTCTGTATCGTCATCTTTAGTAGCCCGAAACTCTTCGACACCTTATTTTCTAATTTTATCAATTGGTAGCTTCTCTCTTCTAACTGTATCTGTAACTGGGGAAGCTACATGGGTAGTCTGAGGATCATGAGGGGGTGGAGGTCTAACGGCCGGATTTGTACGAACAAACTTGGCAAACCATTCATTCATAGCTTGGAAGCAGGCTTCTCGAGCCCCTCCTCCTTGACTAACTGTAACGGGCCTTTCACTACTATCTGGTGGCACCATCCCTTCAATAGGAGCGGGCGCGTTACTTTCTAAATATCTGCACCAACTTGTTCGAAATCCATAACTATAAAAGAAAAACATTTTAAAATCGTCAGGAGTCATCACACTATCAAAATATAAGTACAGCATGTATAGCTGACTCTTACTCATATTGAATATTTCGAGAACCGACTAAACTCTTACTCTGATACCAATAAATGTAACACCCCTTACCCGAGACCGTCGCCGGAGTCGAGCACGAGGCGTTACCATACTTATCTTACTTATTCGGGGCATAAAAAAATTTACTTTAAAAAAATTTAATTCGCTCACATTCATCCAATAAATCCCTAAAAAGGGCCCTCGAGGCCCTAAAACATGCAATTGGAATGGTTTGGGACCAAACTGGGAACATTAAAAATTTTCCAATGACTTACACAAATCAAAACAATTTATTTCACTATTTATAATAAAACTGTTCATCTGCTTAACAGTCACTAAATTAATTATAACTCGAGATACGAAACTTGAAATTTAAATCTGTAAATTTTCCCTAAAACTAGACTCATATATCTTCTTACCGTAATTTTTCCAGAATTTTTGGTTTGGTCAAATGGTACAGTTTACTCATTAAAGTTTCCCCGACTTCGCAGTTCAGCCGACCTATCCTCTCTTCACTAAAAATCAATTATCTCATTATACAGAAATCGAATAACATTGTTGTTTGTTTCTAATGAAAATAGACTCATCAAGTAATCCAAAAATATAAACTTTGACTTATAATTATTTTTTTTACAATTTCTAGTGATTTTCCAAAGTTGGAATAGGGGATCACGAAGTCACTCTAAACCAGTCTTACAGAAATTTAAATATCTCAGAATATAGACTTCCTTTTCTTTCTCTATTTCATTCCTATAAAAATAGACTCAATAATATTTAATTATATAGTTCATTCACCATTTAATTTCATTTATACAATTTTTAGTTATTTTTCAAAACCACGTCGCTGTTGTTGTCTCCTAACTGTTCCATGGCCAACTCTTACTCTTTCATAGTTTCTTTGCATCAAACCTCATTTAGGCATACATAATACCAAAGCATGTTCTTAATTAGCTATATAATAGGCTAATCATTACCAAGTATTCACATTCCATTCTTTAATCATATCATAAGGACATACACACAAAATAGCCAAGTCCCTATACATGCCATAACTTAAAGTATTTCTAGTCATAAAATACCGAGATAACTCGTTGATAGTGTGAGGCGATCTCTGACGTCCTTACGATTTTCTAAGTTGGCTTTGCAATACTATAAAATAGAGAGAAAATAAAGGTAGTAAGCATAAAGCTTAGTAAGTTTGCATGTAAATAAATAATGACATTCTAAATGAATTATCAAGATAACCTAAATCTTTCGAACATGGACTTATCTTACCTTCCCTTTGGTACACTCTTTGAATTTTCCGTTGAACCATTTGGAATACTAAGGATACACGGGTAATTTTCCTTTTTAAACTTACCATTGCCATGTCTGACATGGTCTTACGTGGTATCCTTGCCTTATGAACTCACCATTGCCATGCCTTGGCATGGTCTTACATGGGATCTTTGCCTTATAGTAGTTTATCAATGCCATGTCTTAACATGGTCTTACATGATTTCCTTGCCTTGTAAAACTTACCAATGCCATGCCTTGGCATGGCCTTACTTGGTATCCTTAAACCCTAATGTCATGACATTTGTATCCTACACATTCCTAGGGTTCAACCGAAACTTTTAAGTATCATTTCTCCGTCAATTATTACTTGAATCATCAAGGAATAAATTTACAAAAAAAGCATATAGATGCTGAAAAATAACATCATTAATTACAAATAATAAAAAATTACATTTATTTACCGCAAACTTACCTCGATACAAAATACGATCAAATATTTTGATTTAGTCCTCAACCTTTTTCTTTCCTCGGTCTAACCCCGAATTTCTTTCTTCTTGACCTATAATAGCAAATTTAACTTATTTAATATTCACATTTATCAAAACAGTCCTTAACTCTAACTTTGGCAAAATTACAATTTTACCCCTAAACTTTTGCATATTTACACTTTTTCCCCAAGGCTCGAAAATGAAACTTTATCCCTAATTCTTGTGTTTTATGACATTCTGATCATTTATTTACCTACAGCAACATCAAATTCCCACTCTAACATGTACTTATGACCATTAGGTATTTTTACCGTTTATGTCGTTTTACTCGTTTTCACTTAAAATCACTTAGCTCAAGTCGTTTAACATAATTCCAAGCTTCATATTCCACCATAAAGCATCAAAATAAACACATTTCACCTATAGGTATTTTTCCAAATATGAACCCTAGGTTAAATTATTGCTAGAATAAGCTAAATCAAGTTACCGGGACTTTCAAAACGTAAAGAACATTAAAAAGGGGCTTGGAATCACTTACTATGAAGCTTGAAAGCTTGACAAAACCCTAGCTATGAAGAACCCTTGAAATTTTAGCCTAATGAAGAAGATGGGCACATTTTCCCATCTGTTTCCCTTTTTTAATCTTTTAATTACCAAATGACGAAAATACCCTTCATTAAAACTTTAGTTGTTTTTATCTATGTATGTCCATTTTTGTCCATGAAAACCTAATGGTCTAATTACCAATTAAGGATCCCTACTTCAATTATACTCTTCAATTTAATCCTTTAGCATCTAAAACTCATATTTATCAACTTTTGCAATTAAGCCCTAGTAGGCAAATTAAGCATGCTATCTATAAAATTTTCCATCGATACTCTAACACATACATCTAATCACTCGGTAAATTATAAAAATTAATCAGAATAAACTTTGCTATCTCGGATTCACAGTTTCACAACCACTGTTCCGTTTAGGCCCTATTTTGGGATGTTACACCCAACTTGGAGGTAATCCGGTAGCTCCTCAGGAAACACATCTGGAAAATCCCTCACAGTTCTGATGTCTTTAACTGAAGAATCCCCAGATTCGGAAACACCGATGTAGGCTAAGAATGCCTTACCTCCCTTTCTCACCAACTTTTCCGCTAGCAAAGCTGAGATCACATTAGTCAGGTAGTCACGTCGTTCCCCAATCACCACTACCTCACTGTCCTCCTCGATCCTTAAGACAACCCTTTTTGACGCACAATCCAGACTCACCCGATGTTTAACTAGCCAGTCCATTCCCAAAATCAGATCAAACTCCCCAAACGGAAGCTCCATTAGATCAGCCAGAAATACTGTCCCTTGGACCTCTAACGGTACATCTTTAAATAATTTACTTACCCGGATGAACTGTCCCAACGGACTCACAATAGTTACCTCGCTAGAAGTACTCTTAACCGGAATCCCCAAGGTTTCAGACACAATACTAGCTACATAAGAGGGTGCAGAGCCTATGTCTATCAATGTCAAACAAGGTACATTAGATATTAAAAACATACCCGTAATGACATCCAGAGCATCCCGGTCCTCACGACGACGAGCAGCATAAACCAGTGCAGGCTGTCTCGCCTCAGTTAGTCTAGCACCTCTACCCAGTGCTCTCTACCCTCGATCCATGCCGTTACCACCCCTGGCCTGACCACGGCCCCTACGTGGTTGCTGAACAACTCTCGGTAGCTGTGCATTACCAGAACCCGCAGCTTGCATCTAATCAGTCCTCAACGGACAATCTCTGACATGATGCTCAGTCGATCCACATCTTAGACATGCCCCTGTAGTCCTCCAACACTCACCCAGATGGCGTCTTCCACAGTGCCCACACAGCACCACTCTAGTAGATATAACAGGGGGCCCAACTCTCACCAACCCATCAGATCTAGCCTTTTTCTTAGGCCTCATCCCAGAACTCGAGGGCTCTAATTCCCTCTTATTCTCCCCTTTCTTTCAGTTTTGGCGCTCAGCGCGCTTAACCTCCTCATCAATCTTGGCCTTCTCGACCAACACAGTGAACTCACGCTCCCTCTGCGGAGCTATCAGCACCCTCAGGTTATCCCTAAAACCATCCTCAAAATAGACACATCTCTCATATTCAGTCGCCACCATGCCTCGCGCATAACGGCTCAGTCTCCGAAATTTGACCTCATACTCGGCCACTGTATGGTCTCCCTGAGTGAGATTAAAGAACTCACGCCTCCTGGCATCAATGTAGCTGGCCCCAACATACTTACCCTGGTATGAAGTCTTAAATTAATCCCAAATCAATCGGTCGGGCTGAGTGCCCTCCTTAACCGTGAGCCACCACTGGTACGCCTCATCACGAAGTAGAGATACAGCTTATTTGAGCTTCTGCTCAGCAGTAAAGTCCAAGTCATCCATAATCCTCTCCGTGGCCTCCATCCAATACTCGGCCACGTTAGGGGCGACTCCAGCGACACCCCTGAATAACTCAGCCCCATTGGACCAGATTTGTTCCATAACCGACCCTCGGCCCCCAGATCCAGTGTTGGGCCCAGCGACCTCTCTAAAATCAGTAGCATGGCTTGGCACATTGCATCGTCCCTAGCCATACGATCATGAGACCCTGATCTAGTCTCTGTAACAGGTGACACCGGCGTCTCGCTAGTTTCCAAATTTGAAATAGTATCCGATGCCAAGAACTCAGTTCGAGCCCCTCTACAGCCCCTACCATGGCCTCTAGTACCCTATCCATGAGTACCACGTGTGCTCATCGTAAATTTCAAAACTTATCTATATTACAAATTTTATGGATCAGTTACAGTTTCAATATTTATTAACAGATGTTTTATGTAAACAGTATCAGGAGTTCAGTGTTTGTTTTCACAAGTCGCAGTCATACTACAGTTTTTAATTTACACTACCTAGAGTGTTTTTAGTACGGTATTCTACCTAAAGTAGTTTCAGAATATTCCAATCACATTTTTAGACTATACAAAATAGAGTTTCAGAAAACTTACAAGATCGGCAGCGGAGACTTGGTGTACCACTTCTTTATTCTAAAAATAGTTCAAAATATTTACAAATCTTTTTTTTTTAAAAAACCAATCTTTAAAATCCAAATCCACAGTCGAGTTTCGCAACCTGAATCTAATACCACTAAATGTAACACCCCAAACCTGGCTTGGACGTTATGGCCGATTCTTGCGATGTCACATGGCAGTGTTTTGAAAACACAATTAATACCTTAAAATGGTACCGGTTATTGTCTTTTACTTAGTTTGGGAAAACATGTATTAATTGATTTACTTTAATCCATTTCTTGTACGTGAAAGCTTTTGAAACCACATAATTTTTGAAATTGATTTCATTTACAGAAAATCTTAGTTTGTTTTAGAAAACTGTACTTTGTTGCGTTGCAGTTTATAAATCTGATAAAATAGTTCAAAAATCCCAAATTAAAAATCAGAAATCCATAATGGCCAAATTTCCATCAAAATCTCCCCAAATAAGAAACTAAAATCATAATAAACATAAAACCGTAAGTTTATCGCGAGGTAGAAGCAGTGGTCACAGTCGAGTCCTCCGCTGCACCGATCCGTCTACTACTGGGAATTACCTAAGCAAATTAAACAGAAAAGGTTGAGTTTTCATAAACTCAGTATGTAATCCCCACAGAAAACACATAACAGGATACATATCAGATATCACAAATAAATAGTCCGGGCCAAAGCCCTTTACGGAATCAGTTAGGGCCTTAGCCCAATCAGATCAGAATACAAATCAGAATATCATAATCCTACCCACCAGCCTCTACACACCATCTCTGTCCAACCCTACATACTATGTGGGCATATAATCAACCCACCATCCCTACACACCATACTGTACCGAAATGCGACACATAAACAGAATAACACAGCTAAGCTACCAGATAACAGGCTTAAAGCCTTCTAGACACTTCTTCCAATATAACAACAACCTAACCCCGATGCAATGCAACATAAAATAATGACATATAAAAATGTAATTTACCAGATCATTCGAACAGTTCTGATTTACATGCTAAATATCACATACTTAAATTATACATTACATAATCAGATCAAGAAGTTAGGGTCTAAGAAATGCTTACTGACCCTACGACAGGTCACAGTCGACTTGGGTAACCCATGCAACCTTACAGAGTTTTCCAAAAAAATGGGCTTACACGTCCATATGGGCCCACACGCCGGTATGGCCCACACGGCCCAATTTGGCCTTAGCCGTTTGGATCACACGGCCTGGCCCAGATTTTTACACGCCTGTGTGGTTCACCCGTGTGGGCCTACACGCCCGTGTGGCCCACAAGGCCCAATTGGTTGAGCCCGTATCTCCCACACGGCCTCGCCTATCCTCACACGGCCGTGCCATGCGCCTGTGTCACACGTACACGACCTGGTTCGTCGATTACACACCCGTGTACTACCACACAGACTACTACATGGGTGACCACACGCCCATGTGGCATCGACAAAATCATTTTTCGGCTTTTACCGATTCTTGTTTTCTGTGTTTTCAGGTACACACTTGTATCATTTTTTACGCGTTAACACCCTTAAGCCTCCAGATCTTAGAAATCGACCATAATAACATTCAGTTAATCACTTATTTCGATTCCTCAATCAACTAAATTCAAAAGAAACACTTCCTAAAGTCAACAAAGCCCTTACCTTCAAGCAAGAACAACAATTTTGTACACCAGAGTACCGACTGGCCGACCACAGTCCATTAACTCCCTCATACGTATCAAAACAAGCCCCCCATTAATAGCTTATTCGTTAACCTAAAACAAAAAATGTACTTAATCAACTTACCGAACACACGAAAATGACAGATGGGAATGCTGAATTGGAAGGATTGTAAAAAGTATACTGAACGACAAAGAAGAACAAAAGAACAGTAGAAAAGAGAAAAGAGGAGAAATGAAGGGGACGTCAGAAACTTTTGGAGAAACTAAAATTTTGGGAAAAATTACAAAAAGATGATACCAATCTCTAGTTTTCCTCCCACTACTCAACTTCCTCAGAATTTCTGTTTAACCAAAACTCTCCCGGTCAAACAAGCAAAAATATATTCCTACGTTCCTGTGGAGATTCAAACGCAAGACCTCCAGCTAAACAACACACCCCTAACCAACAGACCAGCAGGCCCATTCTGATATAATTTTACCACCACTTAAATATAAGCCTTAAGAATAAGGTGAAGGCTTTATTCAGAAAAGCATCAAATTTTTCCAAATGCAATGTTTGAACTTGGGACCTTATAAACACACCCAAAACACTTAACCGCTGAAGCAGACATGTATTTGTGTCATATTCTAACATAATCAAAAACATAAATTTTGGGGCGTTACAGAGACAGCGCAGGTGGCTTGAGTTATTGAAAGATTATGATCTTGTTATTGACTATCATCCAGGAAAAGCCAATGTGGTTGCTGATGCTCTGAGAAGAAAATCCCTATTTTCTCTGCGATCTATGAATACTCGATTGTCATTATCTGATGATGGTTTAATCATAGCCGAGTTAAAAGCTAGACCAATATTTTTGCAACAGATCTTTGAAGCTCAAAAAATGATAGTAAGTTGCAAGCAAGACGGGTACAAAGCGAATCGACTCCTGACTCAAAATTCCAGATTGGGGCTGATGGTTGTTTGTTATTCAGAGGCAAAGTATGTGTACCGAAAAGTTCAGAATTGATACATAAGATTTTGAATGAAGTTCATAATGGTAACATGTTTATTCATCCTGGTAGTAATAAAATGTATAATGATCTGAAAAAGATGTACTGGTGGCCAAGAATGAAATGAGATATTTTTTAGTTTGTATCTAAGTGTTTTATATGTTAGCAAGTAAAAGCTGAACATCAGTTGCCTTCTGGATTATTACAGCCGCTTACGATACCGGAATGGAAATGGAAAAGAATTACCATTGACTTTGTAACGGGATTACCCCTGTCTACAAAGAAAAAGGATGTCATTTGGGTAATTGTTGATCGATTGACAAAGCCTGCACACTTTATTCCGGTACATATGGATTATCCCTTGGATAAATTGGTTGAATTATATGTTTCTGAGATTGTCAGATTGCATGGAGTGCCTGTCTCCGTTATTTCAGATAGAGATCCTCGGTTTACATCCCGATTCTGGAACAAATTACAAAAAGCTTTAGATACTCAGTTACACTTTAGTACTGCATTTCATCCCCAGACAGATGGTCAATCTGAACGAGTAATACAGATCTTGGAAGATATGCTTTGGTGTTGTAGACTCGAGTTTGAAGGCAACTGGGAAAAGTATTTGCCTTTGGTTGAATTTGCTAATAATAACATTTATCAGTCTAGTATTAAAACGGCACCGTATGAAGTCTTGTATAGTCGCAAACTCCATTATATTGAACGAAACTCAGTGAGAGAAAGTTACACGGAGTTGACTTGGTCCAAGAGACAGAGGAAAAAGTGAAGGTAATTCGAGATAGCTTGAAAGCAGCCTCTGATCATCAAAGTCCTACGCTGATTTGAAACGAAAAGAAATAGAATTTCAAGTCGGTGACAAAGTATTCTTCAAAGTGTCGTCTTGGAAGAAAGTACTCCGGTTTGGTCGCAAAGGAAAACTGAGTCCACGGTTTATTGGACCATATGAGATTATAGAAAGAATTGGACCGGTTGCATATCGGTTAGCTTTACCACCAGGACTTGATCGGATTCATAATGTTTTTCATGTGTCTATGTTACGACGGTACCAATCCGATCCTTCACACGTTATTTCTCCGGCAGAGGTAGAGATTCAGCCAATCAAAATCTTAGCCCGGGAAACAAAAGAGTTAAGAAATAAAAAGGTAGCTTTAGTGAAAATTATTTGGTAACGAAACGGTATTGAAGAAGCTACCTAAAAGTCAGAGGATACTATGAGGAAGCAATACCCGAATCTTTTTATTGGTAAGATTTTCGAGGATGAAAATCCTTAAGGGGGAGAGTTGTAACAACCCATTTTTCAGTAAAATCAAAATAGTTTTCGGGACCACAAATCTAACCCAAAAATAAGGTTTATTTTCATTTCATCATATGGTCTGTATTATAATAGACATGTCGTGTGAAAATTTTGAAACGAAAATTTTATCGATTAAGTGCTTAATTACGAGAATGACTAAATCGCATAAAATGCGAAAGTTGAATTCTAGTAGCTATAAGGGTTAAATAGCTATGGAATTCAAATCTAGAGGTCCTTATATGGTAATTAGATCATCAAGAAAAGCATTTAGATTTTTCTTGGTGACTCATCCATGGAAATATAGAAAAAGGGCAAGGACTAAATTGGAAATAGCAAAATACTTAATTAATTAAAAGATGAAAAGAAACTATATTATCTTCTTCAACCTAAAAACACATGGAAACCCTAGGTGAGAGAAAAGAAACTTTCAAGGCCAAATTGGGTAAGTTTCCTTGTCCCGTTTTTAGTAATTTTTGTATTTTTAAAATCGGGATAGCTTAATCTCCTTATTTGAGGGATTAATTTGAAAAGTTATCAAGGTATAAAAAATGGGTCATGGATGTATATGCTGGAAATTGGAAATTTATGGTAGAAAATGAAAGATCATTGATAGATAAACAACTTTTACAAAGTGATTTTTGATGAAAACATAATTTAGGGACTAAAATGAAAAGTTGTAAAATTTGATGAAAAATTCTAAAATTTGATGAAAAATTCTAAAATTTTATGAATACATGTGCTGTAAAATTTGTAATGGGATTTTGGTTAGGCTTGGAATAAGGAGTAATTTGCACAAGTTTCATTTTTCTGAGCTTAGGGACAAAATCATAATTTATGGAAAAGTTAGGGGTAAAATGGCAATTTTTTCTAAGACATAAATTGAGTCCATTTAAATATGAAATGTGTGAAATTGATGGTTAAATTCATTTATATAGATCCGAACAACATTAATTCGAGGTTAGATCGAGGAAAATAAAAGGTTTAGGATTAGTAGACTTTTTATGCGAACAAGTGTCGAGTTAAGTTCGTGTAACTTAACCGAACTTGTAAATATGTTTAATTGAATGTTGTGTTTGTATGTAATGTGACTTATATTGATATGATTTATTTGATTGTTATGACGAATGTTTGAATACATGCTTGAAATGATGATAAAGGGGTAAGTCCCGATTGAATACTAAATTCTGATGATTATATGCGCTTTCCCAAAATTAATAAGGTCTTGCATTTATTGCGGGTAGGATTTAGCTTGGACGACTAATCTCATTGACCTTGTTATATAAAGGATTTAGCCTAGACGGGTAATGCCGATACAATACCTCTTGAGCATACGTTATGATTAGGGTTTAACCTAGATTGGTAATCCTGTTATACGATATGTGGCTCAAGAGAGTGTTTCTTGGTTAAGTGCCCTAATGGGTACCCTTAAATAAGAAATTGACGGATTATTGAATCGTACACTTCGAATGTACTACTTAACCATCCATCGAAATTTAATGATTCAACGGACATATAACTCTAGACATGGCATGAGAATTATGAGATGAAATGATAATGTCTTGAAAGTGTATTGCATGATGAGCTCATCTATTTTTACTTGATGTATATGTAAACTTTGTGGCTAACATGTTTGATTGAATGTATGTGTTTAGGCAATTTAGCCAAATGGATGGAAAAACTTGTTATTGCATGCTTAGATTTAATAAACGGGATTGGTAGTTTCCGATATACAAACTTACTAAGCATGTAATGCTTACTCCGTTTATTTTTCCCCTATTTTATAGTGCTCGGAAGCTCGTGAAGGTTGAAGATCACTGGAGCATCGTCACACTATCAACTAGTCATTTTGGGTATACTTAGTAAAATCATTTTGGTATAATGGCATATATAGGACAACTTGGCCAATAGTGGTTTGAAATGTTATTTTGTAACCTAGCCATTGGAATGGCTAGTAATGGTTCATTTTGGTATAACTAAGTAGATTATTATGATATAAATATACACATGTGTTAATTTATGAATATGTGATCAATGTTGTGGATGCCTAAGTTAAACTAAGGTAAGGTTGTGGTCATGTATGCTCGTAGTGATATGCCTTGCGAATGATGAAATTTGCTTAAGTTGAATGCTTGGAATGGCTGGTATTGGTTGAATGTCTCAAGTGCAGGTCTTAGGTGAAATTTTGGGTGAGAAATTAAGCTAGAAATGGCTTCTTTTTGTCTACACGGGCAGACACACGGGCGAGTCTCTAGACCATGTGTAACACACAGCCTGGTAACATAGGCATGTGGCTAGGCTGTGTGTCCCCTGCACCTTAATTTTGAGAAACAGAATGCTCAGAATTGAGCACGTGGGAAGAGACACGGGCGTGTGAAACCTACACCTAATTTCGAATTTAATTAATTAACCACACGGCCTAGCACACGGGGCGTGTGGTATGGCCATGTGTGCAAGTTAGAGAATTACACGGGGTAGAACACGGCCTCTAGCACGGGCATGTCCTAGGGTCACACAGGCGTTTCCCTTGGACCACACAGGCGTGTGAGCCCTGCATCTTGGAAAAATTTTAAAAAGTCGCAAAAAATTCTTAAAGTCCCCAATTAAGTCCCGACTCGATTCTAATGCTCGTATTGGGCCTCGAGGGCCCAATCAAGGGATGTTATGAATGATCTCAGTAAATGAATAGTAATTTACATAAGTTACTTGTAAATGTTTCCGAATGTTTCGGTAATACTCCGTAACCCTGTTCCGGCGACGAATACTAGTCAGGGGTGTTAGATATACCATAATCCATGTAGTGGGATATGGTTGATCAATATAGGATTTATCCTTCCTACATAATGGGAGCAATACCTTAGGCCTCTTGATAGAGTGAGACTAAAAATGCATGGCCATACTCGAATAAATCGAATGAACTTCAAAAATTATGATTGACACCCCTAAGGGAAAAACAAGATAAGTGAGACCGAGAGGTAATATTACTGGGCACCAATTCATTAGTCTTGGGTTATTTGGGTGAGGTTGAGAGATAAACCAGATTAATTTATCTAAGTTGATAAAGTGGAGACCGAGAGGTAAAATGAAACTAATTTAAGAGTAATCACGATTTAGATCCCTAATTCAAAAGTTAACCAACCACATAGAAATCAACCAACCGTTTCCTATTCTCGTATTTGGTAGTTTTTTATTTTGTTTTATTTACAATTTAGTCCCTTTTTTGTCTTAGATAATTAATTAGTTTTACTTAACTTCATTTATGCTTTGTCGTAATATAGAAATTAGTGAGTAGCTAGCTGGACTCTGTTCTTGCATGCTTCTTGAATAGAAATCACTAAATCGCTAACTCGTTTGAGTTTGATCCTTGGAATATTCCGGTGCTCTATTGTAACACTATAAATACTACAACTGACACTGTATGCTTACAGTTAAAATCGTACTTTAAAAATTATTTATTTTTCTGCGCATGCGCGCATGCGATCAGAGGTACCTGAACTTGACAATTTTTACAAACTTAGAACTAAACATAAAAACTATAAGTCAGTTTGATATTTTTTTTAGATACCTAACTAGCTATTGTTAAATTATTATTTTCATCCAATCATATCAATACCTAAATTTAAAAATTGTAAGCCAATTTGATATTTTCTTTAAATACCTGATTAACTGTCGTTAAATTATTAATTTCATCGAATCTATTGACACCGCGCGTTTCAAACAAAGAATCATATTCAACCATGTGTATTAAGAAAAACAACATTTAATTATATTCTTTTTCACTTTTCTTTTAATTTTTATTAATGTAATAAACTTTTATTTGATTAATGAATCAACTTTTTCAATTTTATTTTCTTCATTTTTTACTTTTTCCATCCTTTTTCTCCCAACACTATCACCGTTCAAGCCCTATCTTGCTCCATCAAAACACTTTTTCCCTTTTAGCTTCATTTTCCTTCTCAAACCAAGATAAACTCTCCCTTGAAACCCTGGAGTTGCTTCGTCGCCACCGTCGGTAGGGTCTACTTCCGGTGTCCTTTTGCCCCGATTTCAACGATGAAATGCTTCTCTCTTGCTCCTCGCTCTTTTTACCGGCTCGATTCTCCCTGAAACTCCACCACTGAAGTGCTATCTTAAAACCTAGAAATGGGTTCTTCACCTTTTACTTTGCCTTGCTCGTTCTGTTTCTTCTTTCTCATATGTTTGTTTTTTTTTTATACTATTTTGAGTTAGGTGGTAACACGTTTCATTGGGCGGCCAAAGACGATGGAGTTCGGCGACAAAGCAGCGGCAGCAGTGCAAGGCAGCCAAAGGATAAGGGGAAGATAACGGGGAGAAAAGGGGAGCTTTGGACATCAAAGAAGACCGTCAACGGCAAGACGCAACAATGGCGGTGGCGCAATAAGAGTAGTGGCTAGGGTTCTTAAAAAGATTCAATTTTTATCTCGTCTGTAGTGAAGAAGAGAATGAATTAATATTTTTAATTGATAAAATTTAAAAGAAAATTGAAAAAAATAAATTAAATGGTTTTTTTTCTTTTTTAACACACTTGGCATAATATGATTGGGTGAAAAGAAAATTTAACATGTAAAAAAAAATACTAAATTCAGTTGTGATTTCTAAATTTAGATATCAATATTTTTCTGATCATATTTCTTGATATAATATTAATAAGAATTATTTTTTTTCTTCCGTTTATCGCATTTAAATTTATATTTTTTTAAATCTAAAGAATACTTATAAATTATTAAGTTGAGATACTCTCATGTATGTTAGTTACCTATAACATTAAAATGCTAAACGTTCACAAATCGTCAAACCAATTCATATATGCCAAAAAACCTGTATTTTCAGTTTTTCAAAAAATGATCATTAAGGCGTAACTGGAATTCTATACCATAATATCCATGATTTTAAGTCCATATGCATGAGATTACCCATACAAGCATGCTTTAAAAAATATAAATTACAAATCTAGTTCAAGCATGGTTAAAATTTTTAAATAAGACATTAATATTATTTTAGGTAGCAAAATAATGCTATCATCTGAGTTAAGATTAAATTTCAAAATTCTTAAAAAAAACAAACAAAAAACAAAAGATCATATTAGAAAACAAAAAGTAAAACCACTTCACATAACATTACACATAATTCTTGAACTATAGCAAAGTCTAACCTAATGATTTAACGACTACTTTGAGCCAATGTTAAATTTTAAAATTTTAAAAATATAAAATCTAAACTAAACCAGATTAAAGTAAAAATGCCTATTTCCGCAATTTATATGTATTATCAATATCATAATGGAGACTAACAAAACCTAAATTTAAATCTTCACTTTTTAATAAAAGTAATTTAATTTAAATCAAAAGTTTTATAAGTTGAGTCAAGTTGGATTTTAACTAAAGTATGATATTAACATTTTGTATGTTTACTCGAACTTGATCTAACTTGAAATATGAACTTAAAATTTTACCAAAACCTATTCATAATTGTAACTTGTTAATCAAAATCTATTTTAAACCTATCCATATTATTTTTTAAAATTTTAAAAAATGTACATTTATATTATTCTTAATTTTTTTATTCATTAAAATTTTATATATATTCATCTTGAGAATTTTTAATGTTTACATTATGATACTATTATATATTACTATAGATTTAATTTTTACATATAAAATAACATATAAAAATAATAAAATATAAAAACTTTAGATGAGGCCAAACTCAAGCTTTAAATGTTTATCCTCGAGCCCAGCCGATCTAATTGTTTTGTCCAAATTCATTTTTCAAATTTAATATTTTTATCCAAATTCTCCCAAATTTCAAATGGATCTAGCCCATAAACAGTTCTAAGTTCTAATTTAAACCAAAGTACAAAAGAATCTAATATTTTCATTATAATATAAAATAAAAGATGTTGTAAGACCTAACCAAATCTAAAACATGATAAAGAGAACCTGAAATGATTCAAATACAAAATAACCCGGAACCAAACATAGTTGAATACAAAATGCACGGAACCCAAAATGACCGCCCAACCCTGGTAAAGCCCGTCCAATTGCCACCCTTAGCTCCCACTCTGAAGTTGGTATGGAATGTCAATCTCGACCCTAAGTTGAGATCAGAGGATACACTGAGATACAACATACAAATGAAAGAATCGAACGATTAGGAGTCGGGACAAAATTTACACATTTACATCCTTTTCATCCTTGACCGCATCCAGTGACTTCAGTTCCGCCAACAACTGTCCATACTCGCGTTGCACCTCTCTCATTTCATTTTTAAGCTCTTCTACCTATCCCAGTTAAAGGTTAGATTTAGTTTCCATAATTATTGATACAAGATTTGAGAGACCAACAGATTTAAATACCTTGATGGTAAGTTCTTCTCCTCTCTTGTCATACTCCAAGCATCTAAAATACAACAATTGCCAGCAGTTAGCTGCCAGTTCATTGCTGGGCTAAATTTTGAGACTAAAGACTGGTTATCACAAAATACATGTGATAAATCTATATATAAGAATTTGATGTCTTTCACAGAACTAATAAAACCATTTCCAGTGAAAGATGTGGAAACCACGTAGACATATTCTACTCACTTTGCACGAAGTTTCTTGTTTTCTTGCAACAAGTTCTGGGTTTCTTCATCTCTCAAGTGATTTCCAATACCATTGAGGGGCTACACCGAAAAAAAAAAGGCACACATGGTTAGCAATAGAAATCTGTTTTGTTAATGAGACTGATATATACTACAAGGGGTAAGCAAAAGAAAACCAAATTTCCAAACAGCTGCGTAAAGAAAGATAGAACTAATCAATACTACTGACTTGCTAACGTAATTGCCCATGTAACCAACTAAAGACGATACCACTCAGAATTGGGCAGCAAACTCATACAATGAGCAGGAAGACTAGAAGGGTTTGCATACATTGACTGAAAAGAATCACGCTTTCATTGAAGCATAAAACAGTGAACTTAGTTGCATCTTTAGCAGACTCCAGTTTCTGCAATGAACCTATTACCCCCTCTTTGTATTCTAATAATTGTAAGAGCATGCTCCCTACACAGACCTGTAGATATGTTTTGCCACCTGTCCCTGCTTGGCGTTTCACCTTTTCAATTTTTACCAGGTCAACATGTTCTTTCCTTTTCATAGGCAATCCTGTTTAACCACAAGACACCATGACTTGAAAATAATAAGATCATATTAGTGCCAAAAGAAGATTGATATAGTACTTACCTTGCATGCTTCTTCCATGAGAGGAGATGGGGATTGACTGCTCGGTGACATCTAAACGTCCTTTTACTCTATCAGAAACCATATAAATTTTGTTCAACCCAACAGATTCTTGCACACTGCTCTGTCCTGTAAAATGAGATGAATAATGAGATGCTGGTGGCTGAGACTTTTTCTTGATCTGGTATCCAATTAGTCCGCAATGATAATCCCTGCCAGATAGAATAATGAGCTTCAGGTATCTGTGATGAACATGAACTGAAAACCTCATGAAGTATCATCAAAAGAAATTAAGGATCACATTGCAAACATGCAACAAAGGCACAGTATATGATGCCTAAATCCATACTCCAAAATAATATTTTCAAGCCATCAAATTTAGCATTTGTATAAAAACAGAAGCATGAAGTTAATATTTTTCTCAGCAAATAATAAAAAATATAAGTACATAGTTTTTAATTTTTATCCCAAACATATAATGAAAACATGAAAAATGCAGATTTCCTACCATAAACATCCATGGTAAGCCTATAGGTAGATATTGCAAAAAGAGAAATTGCAAGGCTAATTAGATAGGAAGAAAACTAGGAGTAAAACAGTAAGTGGGAGAAACAACAAACTATGAAAGCATACATGTGACTAAGGTAGCGTTTGGTATCACTTATAAGATCACATGGTAATAAGATGATTAAGGTAATTTGATCACGAGTGATTTCATATTATCATGTTTTGGTATAACACTATAAATTACTGGTGATCTTAAACTACAATATTTGGTAATAAAAGGAAAAAAGATCATTTAGAACAAATTATCCAAAATACCCTTACTATAAAGAAAAAAAATTGCTTGCTTACTGACATATTTCACTTATTTTTGGTATCCAAAATTTTGCTCTTCAGAAAATTTTTGTGCGTAAAATTACACCATGAGCAACAAAACCATTGATGCCAGCACCTTAAAACACAAGCCTCAAATTTTTTAGCCAAGTTTAGAGAGGTCTATGCCAAGAATTAGCAAGCATTTTGTCACATGTTTTCCCAATTCTATCTAAACAGTTAGTGAAAAAATAGTGTTAATGAAAATTACCTTCATTGATCCTTTTGGATGGAAATCAAATCACTGCTTAAGGCAGTTTATATCACTGCAATGATTTAATATTAATGCCACATAGGATTCTCAAATTACTGAAAAACACAGTGATGTAATCATCGAATGTAGATCACCCTAATTTTGGGATGAACACTTCATACCAAACATCCCCTTAGGCTTTATATAATAGATTACCAGTATTCAAATTCTAAAAAGAAAAAAAGGGATTACCAGTATTCCCATGTCATTTCCTTCAAGCGACCTTCAAGCTTCTGAAAAAGGGAAGTTCTCTCAAAATCTTGTTTGTTATGAGTTGGCTCAACGAAATTAGCTTCCAAAACACCTGAAAGAACAAAAAAATAAATTTTAAAAAGAAAGAAAAAACTTTGTACCAAGATTTTAGGTGTAGTTAACCTACAATGAAGAAAAAGGAATCAAATATCAAGAAGTTAATATATCCTTACCAACCACACCTCTACCCCTACTGTCTGAATAGCTAACGACCTGCCAAAATGGCTGCAAAAGAAGGAAAAGGAAAGACTTGAAGAAACCAACAATTGTCACTTGAAACAAACATGTAAATAAATTGTGTGCAGCAGAACAAGTCTCATCCTTAAAGACATCCAGAGGCATGTAATGCAAATGCCAAGGAGAACAACTTCCCTCAAAGATATCTATGCACAGACAGATTATATAACAATCCACAATAACTATTGATACAGTATTCCTGAACCCAATCCTAAGACAGAAATGACATTTTGTTCAAGGAAAATTAGAAATGATTTGTTTATATGTTGGACAATCATGAGCTTTGCAGATCAGAAGCTATTTTTAAAATTTTATGAAGTTTCTGCTATTAACTTATTATCATTTTTTTTCTATATAAAAAAGAACTATTATCATTTTAGATTACCAGAAATCAAAGAATATATGTACTTAATTCTTCGACGCACAAAAAAAGGTTTCAATAAAAATGAATAAAAGACCATGACAAACCAAGTATGTTTCTATACTAGACTCCTATATTTAAATCCACCAAACATAACATGGTTGAAAATCAGCAGTGTTATTTTTCAGGGAGAACTATAAATGAGCAACATTTTGAGATATAGCTGGAACAAAGGATATGTTCATTTATTTCACCAAATGAAGTTATACCATTTAGTCATTAGCATGTTTCATCCCTAACATTAACAAAGAAAGTCTAACCATCTAAAAAAGGTTAAACTTTTTCATGACAGTTACCAGAATTAGACGGTTCTTGTGGTAGACACAAAATCCATGGATATTAACTCGAGGAGCTTCTTTAAGGAAACCAATTGTAGATACAACAGCACCCTGCATTTAAATCAGAAAGCAGAAATGTAATACATGGAAGAGTCAAAGAAAAATCCAGACAATCACCATCAAGGGATTCAAGGAATACAATCATATCCATACGAGCAACTTCCAGTAAAATTTACAGTGGCAGTACCCAACAGATGTAAAGGCAGTAGGCTAATTTCATGTTAAATTACAGAGGATGACTGTTTAGAATCGGAAAAACAGTGGTTCATATAGATCATTAGTTTTCAACGAAGATACAATGATAAGTAACAAAGATAATGCTCAGAATAAGTAATAGTACCTCCACAGATCCAACGCTTTGTGGTTTATACAAGATATACTCTATATATTTCAGATCATCTGCAATGTTATGATGCTCAACAATTTCTCCGCGCAATATTATTCTGAAAGTTTCAGGAATTCGCAAATACAAGATGGACAGATATACCTGTATGGTGAGACAGAATCGAACTTAAGAAACATGAATCCTTTTACTCATTAGTTTAACATAAAATATACAGAAACTACAGCCTCACACGAAGAGAATGATGGTAACGTCTAGCAATGTGTTGTTCATTTACAGCTTTCCAAGCAGGGATTGTATCGACCTTTTTGATGTCTCCACTAATGCAAATATCCTGCAGAGAGAATCATAAGATTTCACTTGAAAGAGGGTACAAAATTTATTGGAAAAAAGACAGAAGAGGATGAACAAAAAAATTTCAACCTTTTCATCAGAATCAAAGTCTAGCTCTGAATTCCCATCATTATTGAGCCATAAATTGTAGATGATAATTTTTGTGCCATGGGAACCAATGTCATCAAACTGCACTTAGATGAAGATATGTGAAGTTAGTGAGACAAGAATAACTTCAAAGACCAAAAATTTTCATGAAATGTCAAATAAAAGACTTTTCTCAGTTTGATCCATGCTCTACTGCTCCAGATGAGGTGTTGTATAAATTCAAAGTAGATTTCAGTTTGAAGTGAAATTTACTTTACCCAATAAAATGTAATTTTTAGGAAGCTATTTTAATTACCTACTGTCTCACCAAACCCATGTTCCCCTTGTGCACTTGGCCATTCTTTTATGACTAAAACAAATTAAGGGGACAACAATACAAAGAATCTTCTTAAAACCATAACAACAAAAAAACATGAGCTTTATTTGAATGCACGGTTAATTTTATGGGTTGAATCAAGTCACTCAAGCCAATGTAAAAGAATGACATAATTAGGCTTGAAAGTCATCAAGCCAAGGGCCAGTCAAAAGTCTGTAAAGTATTTTCAAGAAAACCTCAGCTCGGAGTTAGGTTATTTTGCTTACACCATATGGTATTCCATTTAACACAATATCCTTAATTCAACAAATATAATATTCCTGTTGTTCTTTTTTTGTCTTCTATTTTCCATTTTGATTTAAGCATATTATATTAAGCCTAACTTTTAGAATGTAGTCTTTTGTATCATTTTCAACATTACAAGGTGATCTTACCACTTGTGATTAGAAATCACCTTATTTGGCCAGCAACCATTAGTTCTTAAGAATTAAAGGTTATATATTTGCGCTTGATATGAAAGAAAATTAAATTTCGCAAATGTTAGTGATGAACAATTCAATTAGCAGCAATAATAGTAGTTGGCAATTCCATGAAGAAAGTAAAATAAATAAAAATGAAGAAATGTCTAAGGCCTACTTGCTTCAAAAGCTCAGCTTCTGTTGAAAATGGAGACCATTTTAACAGAATGGAAAGATTAGACGCAAAATGTTCTCTACCATGCAACACGTCCAAAGTGCCATTTGACAAATTAAGCTCGTAATCCACCTGCAGTTTGCACAAAGATCTTATAGTATGAATTGGAAACTAACATAAACTCAATGGAAAGAGGATGCTCACCATAGGTACAACTATTCTGTCATGGCATGTTCTTGTCAAAAATGAATAAGAGAGTAGACCAATGCTTTGAGTCAATGACCTGATCAAGCAATAAAAGGAATTAACAATTTAAAAGTAGCAATACAAGTGTAAAATAAAAAAAGTAAGATAGAACTTGATCTCCATATATGCCTAAGATAGAACAGAAAAATCTCTTCAGCTAACAGAACCCAAGCTCATACACAACTTTATTGACTTGAATCACATAAAAGCAAAGCTTACATTAGGAATTTTAGATTATTAGAAATTAGTGAGTTAAACTATATACAAAGCCAAACATCGATCTTCATTTGGGATGGTTTCCAAACAAAAACTTAATTCCTTGTCAAGGCCCACCCTCATGTACCGAACCAAGATGACACAAGAACACAAAAGCTCAACTGTGACCTCCTAAAACATTCAAGTATGCATGTTGTGATAAACTGATACAAATAATAATGATTCAACCCACCACCCCCAATTCAACAACTTCCAAACTTTGAGTCACATGACATCCAAAAGCCTAAACTCAGGTTGCAAGAAAAGTCACTTGAACTCTAATATGCAATCCATCTATCTTACTAATTTTTAACACAGGTTGGACAATCAATTCTTTAAAATAAATATAACAAGTTAAAATAATATTGCTCCCTTGTGTTCTGAGGAAAAAAAAAAAAGATTGATAGCCTTATCATTGCAAAAGTTTCCAGCAATACTTCAGTTTTTTTTCATAAATAAAAATAATTTTTCATCAGAAATTTATGGAAATGACAAATTTATCCTATAAACCAACATGAAATAATAATAAACTTTAATAGTCTACCTATAGAAAACATACAAGACTAACAAGAATACAATTTTGATGCACAAGGAAGAAAATGATCATTGTAGAGGAACCAAACCTATCATCCAGGTGGCGGCTGAATACAATCACATCTGCTCCAAGTCTCATAGAACTAGTCTTGAAACCATTGCCATCTGGAAGCCAAAACTTTTGTAAATATAAAAAGAAAGAACCAACAAATATTCCAAACAAAACATAAGATTAATACATTGTCCAATTGCAGATTTTGACTTCTTATCTGAAAATCCAAAGCTCATGCAGCGACGCATTGCTTCAGGGTCCATTCCACCACCATCATCTAATGGTAAATTATCAAGTTATGAGAAGTGCTAGTTACAAATATTGGATTATAGACAACTTTTACAAAGAAGCAAAAAATAAAGGATAATAAATGAAAAGGTATATGATCATTTTTATTAAATTGAGAAAAAAATACCTTGAACTAACAAAGCTGGACTCCCATCCCTCGGGTTTGATGTTTTATCTACAATGACAAAAGTGGCCCCATTTTGGATCTATCCAATTTGAAAGAAATAAGATATGAATTGCCCAACATTGAGAATTCATCAAAATAGCAAATAGGGGAACACATTGTAGTAATCTACTTAACTGTGCGTATATTTACCTACAAAAAGGCTATTAATAGGGTAATAATGCGATATAAGCTGCATCTATGCTTAAATTTTCAGTCATTAAACACGCTAACCATAATTTTAATAAAAATATATACATACAAGAAGAATTTGTCTTCTGGCCAAAAAAAAGAGCTTGTTTAGCCTAGTAAACCACTAATACTTAGCTTTGGTCTAGTTACAACATTACCTGTATTGCAGCCTTTACTTTATTCAGGTTGGTCTTATTCCCATCTTTTAATGATTACAGGAATATACAAGTTGAATTATGACTTCTAAGATCGTAATAGAAAATTTAAATCTCTAGTTACAGGTCAATCCACATTAACATTCATAACCTGGTCTACCTTCTAATTGTAAACATAAATCAATGCCGTTGTTAAATCACTAAATTCTGGAGTCCCGTACAAATTTTAATATCAATTACAATAAATCAGACAAAACAGTTATATTATTAAACCCTCGTTTTACGACCATTTTATCATATAATAAAGTTTTCAAAAAGAAATCCTATACCATGCATTTGTACCGATAAACAAGACAGATATACTCCACCAACAAATTAAGTTGAAATTCACCTCATCAATGGCATTGTCAAGTAGTTCAGCAACAGCTGCAAATAAATAACAAACAAAATACAGTGTAATAATGCAAAGGTACTCATTGCAAAAAGAAAATCTACGAAGTACAAAAAATTATCTGCATAAGCTAGACATACCACCAAAAGCCCACTTATGTGAGGTGGCATTTGAATGAAGAAACAAGGGGTGCACATGTAGATAATTTGTGCTATCTGTTGTTTTTTTTTTTTTAAAAAAGCACAATAAAAAGTTAAGATGGATCAGCAATTAGGGAATCACAATTCATTAGCAACACGTTGCAAAAATAACTGATAGCTGCATACTTTGCAGCGTGACCTTGGAACCAAGGCCCCCTTCATAGCTCCCAGCTTTCCAGAATTGTCGACAAATTGGTGCTGGAGATACAGCTGATGTCGAACAGACCCCTGTATCATCCCCTGGAGACTGGCATTGCTCCAAAACACTAGTACTACTTTGACCAGTACTTAAAGCATTATTTGAGCTTTTATTTTCTTCAGAGGCTTGTTTTCTAGCTTGTGTTTTGGAACTGAAAAGCTTAACAGGTTGAACGCTATGGTTATGTTGCTGCTGTATCATGCTCCCAATGGTACCAGGTTCCAATTTAACAGGTTTCAGGTCGACCTCTCCAAGTTCATCATCACTAGATAAGTCCACAACGTCTATACAATTCATCTCCAAAACTGTAAATAGATATGAAAACAGAATCACCTAAGAACATGTTACAAAAAAAAATCATAATGCATGCAAAAAGAAAACCCGATAGCTTCGATTCCCAGTAACTAAGGAAATTGAAATTATTCAAATTAAACATAACTCAATCGGAAACATCTATTATACCCAGAACTTAAGAGGTAAATAAATTAAATTAGGGGAGGCGGAACCTTTTGCTAGGAAAACCTAAGGGTTCTTCGGTGAAAAAGACTATGGACGCCAAACTGCAACGCAGAAGCTGCACAATATCTTTTCAGTTTAGATTTCCCCAACATCAATTAAATAACATGAAAATCTACTGATATCAAAGTATAAAACTCAAGAAAAACTGAGAACAGAAGGAAAACAAACAAAAAAAAAACAAACGGGACTTTCAAGTTTCTTTGGCGGGGTTCAGAAATTTTTGAAACCCTAACTTGTATTCACCAAGGGCAGAGAAGAGAATAAATCAACAAAGGAGGCCAAAGTGAAATTAGAATGTAGCCTTCAAAATCAACCGAAATCAGAACTGTAAACAGGGATGCAAAAGGCGGTTTAAGGGTTGTGGCGAATGCTGGCGCTCGCCTGTTGAAATTGGAAGGAGGGCCGAAACAGTAGATTACATGAGTGCTGCTTCAGGCGGGTTGAAGGCAAAGGGAATAGACTCGAGGCTGTTTAGCTGGCGTGGGTAACCTCGAGTCTGTTAAGCTGGTGCGGGTAATTTAGATTATGGCATAATCAAAATTAGGCAGAAAACACTGTAAACTATCTGTATATTATTTTATTGTATTATATATTAAACTACAACTTTTCAGAAACTTTTACATTCACAAGAATATTTTTTATATTTTACTATATTATTAAATTAATATTTAAAATATATTTTAGTTTAAGACTATTAATTATAAATTTATTTAAAATTAATTTGTGATTATTTTATTGACTCTAAAATAGAATTATAACTTAAATAAAAATTTAAGCATAGTGACTTTCAATAAGTCAAAATAATTAATAATTAATGTTAAAATAAATAAAGTTATAATTTGAATAGAAATCTAAGTATATAAAGAGGGATTGATTTTTTACATTAAAAAATAGAGATTGATTTTATCTTTTAACTATCACTTAATTAGTATTAAAATTATATATCAATTTAAATTTAAATTTATAAATAGTATATATTACATTTAAGTAAAATCATCGGTAAAAAGAATGAAAATTATTAGCATTAATAAATTAAAAGTATTTCAAAATAGAAATATTCAAACGATAATTACACCGAAGAGATATGTAAGATTATTTTAATTAATGATGATATTATATAATATTATATAATTTAAAAAATAATAATTATAAGTTTTTTATTTCGCGCGAAGCATGTACTCTTTTATACTTTCGTTTTTACCTTATTATTCAATGCACAACTTTACCTGCACAAAGTCACTTCAATTTCATACCCAAACATGTCCAACTAATCACATTCATCATCAATTCAACTTATAACATCTACATGGTCTTTAAACATATCATTCCTTTATAAAAGTTTACATATCAACCATTAACCATTTACCATCTTTATCATTATCAATTCACATCTAATATTACCATTTCAAATGTTATAATCACAACTCAAACCATTTACCAAAAGCATATTATCTCAACAAGCATTACCATTAGGTAAAGTCATACATAAAATAGATTTTAAACTAAGTTATTATTCAAGGTTAACCAAATACAAAACACATATATATATGCCACAAAACCAAGCTTAAAATGATTGAAAACTACCGAATCAATAACAGGATAGTGTGAGCTTCTCGATGATTCACAAGTTGGCAATCTACAAGAAAAAGGAAAACAATGGAGTAATCATATCGAATGTGTTAAACTAAGTTTTGATAAAATATTTTGATATAACAAATATAATATCTTTTAATACAAATTGTTTTTTAACAAAGACTTAATTAAGTTTAAAGTAAAAAATTTTCAAACACTTTAAGAATCACTTTGAACACTTAAATACTTTGAACAAATTTCAAACTTCTTAAAACAAGTATCGATATTTTTCAATATGTATCGATACATATACATTTTTATTGATACATATTCTTAGTATCCATACGAAAATGCCATTATGGATTTTTTTTTATCAAAGTAGAAATACCAATATTTATCATTAAGTATAGAAACCATGATATTTTTATCGATATCTTTTTCAGTATTGATACAAAATTGGCAGTCTGACTTCGAATGAGAATTGAGCAAAAGTATTAGTATCGATACCTATAAAAAATTTATTGATACCCTCCATTGGTATTAATATGATTTAAGGTTCGATGTTTTGAAAATTATTCAAAAAATTACCCTAGTATCGATACCCATAAAAAATATCGATACTTTTAATCAAGTATTGATAAATCTCTCCAGGTATCGATGTGAAAATGGGCCAACAGTCACTAAATTGGACATTAAATGCTCTAAGTATCGATGCCCATAAAAAATTATCGATGCCTATTATTACAGGTGGCATTAATGTTCTAGTCTTTTACATCCCAACAACTCTATTCAATTTCACAACAATCACAATGGTTGGAAATCAATTTGGGAGTAAGATCAAAAGCTTTATCATATCAACCTTTTTGCAAAAAAGTTCTTCACATATTTCTTGTATACATTTGTGAGCATTCATTGTTTTTCTATCAGCTTAAGTTTTTTCTTTATATTAGTGCTTAATTGGAAAACATCCTAATCTTGTAAGGATTATTCCTTTGTTTGCTCTTTTGAGAGGGTTTGTATTTTAAGATTTTGGTAGAAATCTTAAGGGGGTTGTAAGGTTTAACATCGTCCTCAAAGGTTCATCAAATTAGTGAATTTAGAAAAATCCTTAGTTATGGAAAGCTAAGGTAGTAGAGTACGCAATTGGGGCTAAACTAATATAAATTTCTTTTGCTCATTGTCTTATACATTTTCCTTTGCTTCCACAAATTTTTAAAAGACCAATTCACCCCCTCTTGGCTATTTTGATTGATTGATCAAGCTAACAGAATGCTTAGTAAGTTCATAGGCATTAAATAACAACTTAGCTCAATTTACAATTTAATAGAGTAAGCTACTAGCTTTGTAACACCCCTAACCCGTATTTGTCGCAGGAATAGGGTTACGAGCATTACCGGAGTGTACATTTCTAACAAATAAAAATTTTAAAAACATTTTAATTCACATCATTAAACATAACAAAACTAATCCATAACATGCATATTGTCCCTTATACGAGCCCTGTGGCCCTAAAAACACATTAGAAACAAGTCAGGACTAAATCAGAAGCTTATAGAATTTTTCAGGAAACAATAAAAATTTTCAAATCTGCAGGGGTCACACGACTGTGTGGACATTCGAAGTAGGGACACATGGCCGTGTCCCAGCCCGTTTCTGTGCCCGTGTAACTCATTGACTTGGGTCACACGGCCGAGCCACAAGCTCGTGTGCTAGGCCATGTACCCTTTAAAATGACCTCACACACCCGTGTGCCAGACCATGTCCTAGGCTGCGTAACAACCTAACTTGCAACCCTATGAAAACCACAGGGGACACACGGTCGTGTCGCCAGCCCGTGTGTCACACACGGCTGAGACTTACACCTGTGTGGACGAAAAATAGGTCATTTCCAAGCCATTTTTCTCACCCATTCAAGCATATACCTACAATCACTTTTGCACATATAAACAAGCCTTCAAATTGCACTAGGACCATGCAAAATCAAGCTATCCAAATATGGTACATTTGCATACAACCAATATACCCAAAAGGGAACCTTAATCTCAACACCTAAAACATGTATAACCATGTGTTCAAATTAGCCAAAATATTCACTAACTTCTAACTAAGTTTATGTCAAAACATACCATTTGATTTACCTATCAATTTCACACAAAATGATATCAAATGTACCATTCATCAATTAGCACCAATAGCCAAATATGTCATTTATAACAATTGTACCAATTCACCACATTCAATCATATCACAAGACCATTTATAACATGCATTTTAAACTACCATTCCATATTTAATAATTCAAGCATCATGAACTAAGATATCAACAAAAAACACTTATACATGTATATATTTATCCAATTATCAATTAACTTGCTACCATGCCAAAACATAACATAATTGATACATAATCACCATATCATATTAGATTCATGCCATATTTAGCTCAAAACCTTTCCAAAGCATACCATATCTTGACCATGTTGAGGTCAATTCATCATATATCACTTTGGCCATTCAAACATGCTTTAACACATTATCAAATTAACACATATCAACAAGGCACCAAATGTACCAAGGCTACATCTCCCAAAATGACATATACATGCCAAACACATCAACTAACATTCAACTAATCATCAACCTTAAGTTCACCTATACATGCCATTATAACCCTAACCAAGACATCGAAATCTAACGATAAAATTGATGATAGTGTGATAGATCTCTGACTAGCTTTCAACCCGATCGAGCTTCCAATAATCTGGAAAGTAGAGGAAAAACCACTATGTAAGCAATGAATGCTTAGTAAGCTCGTATAAACCATAAGCATAAAATTACATTTCAATAATAAATTTTATAGGTTAAATACAAGACTATACCGATGCCTCAAGATTTATCCAACCATAATTATCAACTCACAATTGAATAAGTTAATTAATGTCACATAATTATTAACTATTCATAACATGATAGGATTTCATGAGACATAATATATAATCATCAACCTTTCTATAAAATTATATATCTTTCCATTTACATATGCATAGTACAAACATAATCACAAACATTAATCATATCTGTAAGCTTGGCATAAGCCCTAGCACATCAACAACACATGTTAGCTAATTTAAACATGATTCATATGAATTTGACATGGATAACCATTATACTTGAGAATGATTCAATTGGATTTATAATCCATCACAACCTATCATGTCTTTCCATGTATCACCATCCCACTGAGTTTTATATAAACATGTCTTGGTTCTTATTGAACACTTACCATTTCATTTGCATACACATATGACATAAACAATACATTGACCATTGCCACAAGCTGGTGATTAAACACATAACTTAACAATATCATCACATGTTAAGATATGGAACATAACATAGCATCAATTATATCATACCTTTCATAAACATAAATATTCATACTTTGATCATTTGAGATAACATACCTTTCCATATTTTTCATAGTGAAGTCAATCGGAACCCTTACCGGAGGTCACATAAAGTGTGCTAAACGATAGTCGTAACCGTCCCTTTTCATATTCGATGGTTGAAACCATCCCTTTTCATTAATCGATGGTCGTCACCATCCTTTTTCATAGTTGATGGTCATCACCATCCCTTGTTATAATAGATAGCCAAAGCTATCCATTTTCATATTCGATAGTCGAAGCTATCCCTTTTCATATTTGACGATCGCCGATAAACCGTTGGAATTATGTCGTTTCATAACGCGATAAATTGTATAATAAAATTTTGCCTGTTTAAGTCTAGGAGAGAGACGTTAGGCCCTGGTGTTTAAGACAAGATAATAACAGAAGGTTTTAGGTACCGGAGATGAATAACATGGAAGAAACAGATTGTTTATATAAAGATAAAACATGCAGTCATATTATGCATATAGATTCTAAACAAGAAAATAATATTTCGGCCCTTAGTAAAGGATTTAATAGTTTAATAGATATAACCTCTATATATTTTAATAAAATATATAATAAGGTCAATAATATAGAAGAAAAGGTAAATAATCTAGGAAATATTAAGGAATTAGATTTGAACAACAAATCTAAAGAAATATTGTCAGAAGTTAATAACAAATTAGAACAAGTTATAAATAATAATATAGAGTCAGACATAGATTTAGGTCCTTTATATTATGGTAATAGTAATATAATTTTAACTTTATCGGACGAAGAAGAAGAAACTTCTTCAGAAGAATCATCTAATACTATTAAAAGAAATAAAAAATCAGAAAAAAGAAAATCTATAACTCAACAAAAATATGATTTCCAATCCTATAAAGAACTCATAGAACATTGGAAAAGAAGATTTACAAACAGTAAAGATAAAAATGAAAGAGTAGAATATCTAAAATTAATAGAAGAACTTTATGAAAAACATAAAGACCTATTTGCTACGTTTAATTATCATTATATGTTAAATTACGACACTACGTAAAGTAGTAGTTCTAGTAATTACGATAATCAAAAGATTTAAAAGTCACTAGTTATAAATCGATGAAGAAGACACTTCAAACAGATGAGGAAGAAAATATAAAAATACCGGAACCTATGGATATTGAAAAAGCAGATCCTTATGGTAAAAGAAAAATAGATTCGGATATTCAAAAGATGATTATCGAGAACTCTAAATAAAGACTTTGAAACAATAGATAATACAATTAGGATTTTTGGTAATCAAACCAGAAGATATAGCTACTAATGAAATTAAAACCGAATATATGGGAGAATCTTCTAATCAACAACCTAGTCAAACTATACCTATACCACATAGGATAGATGATTTAAATAAAAGAAATGTGGCCCAAGGAGGAATATATTTAGACTTGACTAATATTCAAATAGCAGACTATGAAAAAACTATAGATGATTGGGCATGATCAATGACAATTGTTGTAAACAACAAAAGATACTTGGTCAAAAGAAAATTTTTAAACTATTTTGTTGGAACATTTCAAGGAGATGTTTTACAATTTTTAAGAAGATGGGAAGAATCTGATGTAGGAAAAATCCAAAAAGGACAATTAATTAATCAGATAGGTACCCCTAAAGACCTTTTGAAAGGATTAACAAATATTCTAAAAACAGAATTTTGTGGTTATTTTGATAAAAAGATCAAGATAGTATAGCAAGTTATGTTTTGTCAAAAATAAAATTATGTGATATAAGATATTTAGAAGAATTTTCTAAAAAATTTCTTCATGAATAACAAAAGCTTAAAAACGAAAATATAGAATTTTGGAAAAACCAATATTTTCATAAATTACCTCCACCATGGGATGAGATATGTATAAAGAAATATGTATCTTATTTAGATAAACATAGTAAAAAGCAGGAATAGCAAAAGAAAATATAGATTCTATAGGTAATAGGATAAATTTTGCAAAAGAAAGAATAACTTTGCATTGCTTACAAACTAAAGCAAACTAAACAAGTAAAAATAAATTAAGTTATAGTCATTGTACAAAAATTCTAGAAAATGAATGGGAATTTGGATGTAAAACAATACGTCCTAGTACTTATAAAAAACATAGAAAGAAAAATAGGAAATATAAATTTGTTAGATGGAAACCAGGAAATAAAAGATATACTGGTAATAATAATAATAATAAGAAGAAAAAGAAAAAATTTATTAGAAGAAAAACTTCTAAAAAATCTAAAAAAACAAATATGTAAATGTTTTATATGTGATGAAGAAGGTCATATAGCAACAAACTGTCCTAATAAAGGCAAAAGTGCTAAAAAGGTAATTAAAAGTCTTGAAGAACAAGATTTAGAAATATGTTTTGAAGAGGAAATAAATCCCGAAGAAATATTATATGAGCTAATATCAGAAACAGATTCTGATTCAGATGAAGAAGAATATATATTTATGTATAATGTAGGAAGTAGTTCTAAAAATCAATTAGAAGAAATTCCTCAAAAAGAACAGCAAGATATTAAATTAGGGAATTTAATTGGAGAAGAAAAGACTTTTTCGATGAAATGATAGAAAAATTAATAAAAATCATATTTCTAAAGAAGAAATATATAAAATATCTAAGTTTAAAATTTGGAGTCAAAGACATATAGAAAAAATTAGTGGCAATACAAATCAGCTAAAGATACTAGGGGAGGATTAACAGAAATCCCATTATTTACTAAAGAAAAATCATGAGGATTAAAAGAAATACCCTCGAGTTAGATATATACATTTAGGAATAATTATGATAACAATTAGAGCTTTATTTAGAAGAGGTCATGATATACCTATAATAGCAGTATTATTAGATAAAAGATTTGAAAATCCAATAAAAGCACTTATTGGAGGTATTCAGTCTAATTTACATAATGGAGTAATAGGATTTAAAGTAAAACCAAATTATTTTATATCCATAACAGATCCTCTAATAGAAGAATGTTTATGCTTAAGAATTCAGACAAAAAATTCTGAAATTAAGGATTTAGCAGAAGATCTAGCAATAATTGGACTTCTATTAATGAATATACCAACACGGCAGAAGTAGAAATTAAAGAAATTAATAATAAAATAATTGAGCTATTTGAGCCTAATAAATTTACTACAGAAATTCAGCCTAAATTATTACATTTAAAATATTTATCAATAGCAAGAGATTGGATAATAGATAGAATAAGTGGAGCTAGTACTTCAAAACTAGTAAGTACAATAGAATATGTGTCATCAGGAGATAGACTATATTTTAAAAATAATGCTATAACAAATACGAATGACAATTTAGTTTTACCCTCTAATTCTCAAACAGAAGAAGATGAGGATAATATAAGTACAAATTCAACACCAATAGGTATGAAAACAGTTCAAATACCTATTTTTCCTACAGAACCTAGTAGAAATTCTAGAAACACTAGAATGGAAGAAATACAATCTGCCACCATTATTCAACAAATGAAAATGGGAAAAAATGATATTATTACATTTTCAAACTTTCAACCTAGAAAGTATTATACATATATAGAAATTACATTTCAATTTAGAGAATATAAAACATATTCTTTACATGCTTTGTTAGATACAGAGCTACCACCAAGTAGTTGCTGGAGAAAATGCAATACTGTAGAAAAATGGGAATTAATGAAAAACCCAATAGAGCTATAGGAATAGATGGTAAAGAAACCATAATTCAATTTAAAGCTAGAAATATACCAATCTACATAAATAATGTTAGATTTGTAATTCCTAAAATATTATGTTTCCTGTAAATGCATGGAGATATATTATTAGAAAATAATTTTATATATCATCATTTACCATTTTCTATAGATAGAAATTTAGTTATATTATCAATGTAAAAACTTACGTAGAAATACCTTTAATAGAAAATCATAAATTTATATGTGATAAGGGTTTTAGACCAACAAGAAAAGAACAAATTAAACAACTAGAAACAAATCATTGGTTGTTTAAAATTTTAGAAAATAATTTTAGTGAAGAACCACTAAAACTATGGGAAAAGCAGTCCAAGATATTGCGAGATAAAATTAAAAATCCTAATAAAATTATTAGAATCAAACCCATGATCTATACTAAACAAGATATAGATGAATTTGATATACAAATTAAAGAATTATTAGAAAAGGATTAATAGAAAAAACTAATAGTCCACACTCAAGTCCGACCTTTATGGTAAGAAACCATTTGAAATAAAAAGAGGAAAAGCTAGAATGGTAATTAATTATAAAAGACTAAACCAAAATACTATTTTTGATGGATACTTTATACCAAGAAAAGATGTTTTGATAAATCAAGCTAAACAAGCAAAATATTTTAGTAAATTTGACTGTAAATCAGGATTTTGGCAAATAATGCTAACTGATGAATCTAAACCATTAACAGCTTTTAGTGCACCTAATGGTCATTATCAATGGAGAGTAATGCCATTTGGATTATGTAATGCACCTCAAATCTTCCAAAGATGGATGGATTCTATATTTAATAAATATAAAAAATTTTGTGTAGTTTATATAGATGATATTTTAATATTTTCAGAAACACTGGAAAAACATAGAAAACATTTAAATATTATCTCTCAAGAATTCATAAAACATGGAATTATTTTAAGTCCTAAGAAAATAGAATTAGAAAAAACAGAAATAGAATTTTTATGTTTAAATTTATCTGCTGATGGTCTTAAACTACAAGATCATATTATAATAAAAATAAAAGAATTTCCTGAAGAAATTAAAGATAAAAAACAACTTCAACAATTTCTAGGAATAGTTAATTATGGTAGAAACTTCTTTCCTAATTTGTCCCAAAAAATAGGTGACTTATATGAAAAATTAAAAAAGGAGAAACTTTTTTATTTGGTCTAAAGAAGACTCAGAAATTATTAAAAATATAAAATCAGAAATAAATTATACTCCAAAAGTCTATTTACCTAAACAAGGTGATAAATTAATTTTAGAGACTGATGCATCACAAAATTATTGGGGATGTATTTTAAAAGCTAAAACAAAAAAAATAAAGAAGAACTAATATGCGGATATAGTTCGGAAAATTTAAACCAAGCGAAATTAATTATGCTATATATGAAAAGAATTATTAGCCATTAAAAAGCAATAAAAACCTTTTTATATATCTAGCATCTCGAAAATTTTATTATCAAAATCGACAATCAGTGATTAAACAATTTCTTACTAATAATAGTTTAGAAAATGTACCTAGAAGAATTAGATGGTACAATGAATTATGTAGTTTTAATTTGAAGTTTTATATGTTAAAAGCGCTGACAATGTTATTGTTGATTATCTTAGCAGCCTTATGGATAGAGGTAAAAACCTCTAGAACAAGTCGGAGAATGGACTACGGTTCATAAAAAACCCAACAAAGGGAAGCAAACAAATCCTAATCAAGGATTTACTCCGATATTAACATCATATTATGCCAATCAAGGTTATTATGTTCCTTATCCAATGGTAAGACAACCAATTGGATCTTCTCCATCTTATGCACCAAAAATGGCAAGCCAATACCCACCAAGAAGAATAAGCCAAACAAGCCAATTCCCTTGGTCTCAAGATCCAAACTCAGCTTTCCAAGCCAGTTATTCTGAGGTTATAAAAGGAGCAGAAGAATTGTTAAAACAACAGCAAATCTTTCCTGAAGTAAAAGACTTCTATAACCCAGGTTTACCTATAAATCTATACAACCTTAATGAAATATGGAAAACCCATATTACAGACCAAAGAGCAAATTTTAGAAGAGCTCTTACAAAACTTTCCTAATTTTTAGTTGAAAAAACAACTAAAGAAAATGAAGCCCATGATTTATTATTAAAATCCATTTTATACAGAGATTGGGAAGAATTCGAAATAGAGTTCAAAAATATCAATGAGATAAATAATCTTATTGATATATTTCAATATTTTATTCATAAAGGAACAAATAGTCCCATTATGAATAAAATGTTTAGAATATGCTTATATAATAAAGCTAAAAATATATTACCATTTGAAGTTTTTGAAAAAATTAATAGAGCCATTTGCAACCAAAGAAGCTCAATTTAAAAAAGTTTTTTGAATACTTTTACAATCTTTTATTTATATAAATGAAATAGGAGAAGAATTTCCTACTATAAAATTTAGACTAGACCATGAACCATTTGATATAAGCGAGTATTGAATGGGGTTTTGTTAGAGAAATAGTAGTACAAAATTTTTCCTTTCATCTTCTTAAAAATTTTTTCTGCTATTATAAAAGCCATATTATCATTATTAGTATATGCAGATGATTTTTCTACTATTTTTATATCCAAATAAGTAGTCTAATTGGTATTCTTTGAAAAGAACGTTTTTATCAACCTTATCAAATATGGATTATTCAAAAAATGATTGATAGTCCTTATTTATCGTGACCAAAGAAGACAAAAACACTTGACAAAAACTATTGACAAGTGTTACAATGATCAAAAATATTTTCAAATCCAAGCAGGAATTGATTTAATGTCAACAGCTCGACATGTACTCCAAGATCAGACATATACACTACATACTGATGGAAGAAGAATAATAGCTGATAAAAATAGTGTAAGACAGAAGTCGAGAGATGAAGAATCCATACAATTGCTAAAGAAAATAGCAGATATGGAACTCGATGATTTTCCTTCTGACATAACAGAAGAAATCAAAAACACGTGGAAGGCTTGGAATTCACCAGAGCCATCACCAGAATCTTTACACTTGGATGAAATTGAAACGCTAAATCTTGATAACATTCAAGAAGGATAGAGACAAAACCACGTGGAAAGCCAAAAAGACTTTCAAGAAGATTTTCAAGATTGGCAGTAAATAAACATTCAAGGCATCCAAGTATGGACAAAGAGATGAAATGACATCTGACAACATACGTGGAAGCAACAATAAATTCATCCTTATCAGAAACACTGTTCGGGATTGAAGAAGAAATTAAATAGAATTTGTAAATTCTACTATAAATAAGAATGTAAAGAGCCCAGAAGAGGCATCGAAAAATAGTTTAGATATCTTTTCTTTTTACTTTGAATATTCTCTTTTGTAAACAATCTTTCCTTGTAAACATTCATTCACTTTCAAATTAAAAAAAATCATATAATAACATTTAATTTAACCAACATTATACATAATAAAGTTCATACGAACTTACGTAGCTAATTTGTAGAAATGACAAAGTATATGGGCATTTTGGTTATTTTCTATTTTCCTCGATTTTCCACTCGATCTTGATGTAAATTAATAATTTCATTAAATATATTAATTTAGATAGTATAAAAATGTATTTTATGTAATTTAGTCATTTTTTGAATTTTTTACAAAATTGCCCCTAAAGTTTTACTCTTCTTTATTTAGTCCCTAAGTCCAAAACATGCAAATTAACCATTTTTAATACAAACCCAAGCTAATGAATATTCATAGCATTCAATACAGCCTATTTTTGCAATAATTTCACAATAAACCCTTTTATTTTTACTATTTTAACAATTTAGTCCCTAGCCGATAAATTCATCAAAAATCACTTAATAAAATATTTTTAATTATCAATCAACATTCCAAATTCATCATCTAAAATAAAAATTCTCAAGATTCATCAATGACACCATTCAAAATCTTTAACAGTTTTAAAATCGAAGGTACGGGCTAGCTGGACCTGGTTACAACGATCTCAAAAACATAAAAATTATTAGAAACGAGCTAAATCAGACTTACATGCACACAATGAAGTTTGGCCGAAGCTTTCAAGCCTTTAGCAATGGCTTTCTCCTTTCTCAAATCGGTGAAAGAAATGAATTGGAAAAGATGATACAAACTTATTTAATTTAATTTAATTTAATTATAAAATTACCATATTAACCTTAGTTAATAATTAAATAAAACATCAAATTCATGTCCACTATTGTCCACTAACACCTTAAATGGTCTAATAGCCATTCAAGTCCCTTTTCCTTTATTCAATTAACCATTTAGTCACTCATATCAGATAGTGATTAAATTTTACATCTTTTATGATTTAGTCCTTTTTAATTAATTAACTATAGAAAAGTTAAAATTTTTCAATGAAAATTTAATACCACCTTAATGACAAATTTACGGCTTGGTTTATAGAAACGAGGTCCCGATACCTCATTTTCTAAAACCATTTGACCTTAAGGTTATACCACTCGAACTTAATAAATCGCTTATAAATCATAATTTATCAAATCAAAAACCTTTTTAGAAAACATATTTGACTCATAAATATTAAATAATAATATTTATAAACTTACTCGTCGGATTTGGTAGCCCTGGAACCACTATTTTCGGCACCACTGTAAAATGAACTGTTACAAGCTTGACAAGTTTGCCTAAACATGGCAACCACATATCAACAAGTTGAGTTCAATTTATAATTGTATCATATAGTAATTCAAATATATAACATTCCAATTCACTTATAATCAACATTTCAATGCCATTCACATAATCAGTTAGCATTTAATCAATTCAATATCAAATTCATATCCTTTTTCGAATCGAATTGATTAATTCGTCACGTTCTCATATCAGTCCTCTGGACTCGTATATCTGGTTTGCATAATCTTTCTTATATTATCGAAATTCATATATTATAATTCTTCTGTTTAACATTATTTCACAATATCAATTCAATTGATATACCATTATCAACTTTACATTTTATACCCCTATTAACCTGATTCGGACCCGAACGGATACACAGATCCAACCAATATACCAAATTCAGCTCCCAGTGCCTCATCGGAAAATCCAAAGTAAATATATTACGCCCAATGCTCATCAATATAACTAAAGTATAATTTGTGCCTAGAACTCATAGGCATGTAGTCAAAGCAACTCGTACTCAATCTATCCTATGGCATGCCAACTATATCCGATTTTGTCGAAATAGTTAATAGGGTAAAAATTTATTCAATCATCATTTTGTTTAATTCGCATCTCATCAATTCAATTCATTGTTCAAATCATTAATTCATCACATAGAAAATTCTATTTCAGCCCAATTCAAAGTTAATTCCATAATTTCATCGAATTTTACTATTTTTAATTCTATTCAATTTAGTCCCCCATTTAAAAATAAACCATTTACATACCAATTCAATTCAAATAGTCAATCTCAAATTGCAATTCATCATATTCATTTTATCAGTCAATTTATCATTTCTTTACAATTTAGTCCATATCTCACCTTTTGTACCAAATGGCAAACAATTCAAATTGCCATCAAACATACACAAAATCATCATTCAAATATATAAAATTTAAATACAATTCATACCATATGAACTTACCTGAAAAAAATCAATAATTAAGTTGGAACTTCAAGGACTACTCAACATTTTTTGTCTTTTCCACGATTATTTTTTATTTGGTCCAGTTCCCAATCTAAACTATATTTCAGTTCAATTTATTAATTCTAAATAGTTGATAATATCCTATAATAAGTATGAATCAGTTTAATTTTCATTTTTGAATACCCTAAAGTTTTGCAATTTATTCAATTTAGTCCCTAAAACCAAAACTGCAATATCTTTCAAATTTGAGTTTCGATTTCAAAACTAATCTCAATTACATCCTTTTAGGACTCTCTATTATCAATAGTTATAGAAATTTTAGACCTACTTTGAAATTTGAATACTTTAATCCTTACATTCAAAACTAACAATTACACTTTACAATCTAGTCCTTTTTCACATCTAAGCTTAAAATCTAACCATTTAATACCAATTCCATCAAGAATTCATCAATGAAAACTTTTAGGATTGAAAGGTTGAAAGCTCAAGCCCTATTTTTTTTTCTTTTATTTTGAGAAAAAGAAGAAAATGAACATGAAATGTCTCATTTTTCTTTTAATTTTACTTATATATTTAGTTTAACTTTTAATTAATTATAATTAACCTAATTAACCTTTAATTAACTAAATTTAAACATGATTAACAAGGTGAATCACTTACAACTAGCCTCCACCACCACTATTTAGAACTTTTAGAATAACCCAATTGCTTAATGGGTCTTTCGGCTAATTAAAAATCTATATCAATAAACTTTTACTACGTTTACAATTTAGTCATTGTACCTTAGTTGACTATCAATTTGAAAAAAATTAAAGGACCAAACTCTAATT
Source organism: Gossypium anomalum (assembly GCA_025698475.1). Classification (NCBI taxonomy): domain Eukaryota; kingdom Viridiplantae; phylum Streptophyta; class Magnoliopsida; order Malvales; family Malvaceae; genus Gossypium; species Gossypium anomalum. The sequence continues at coordinate 44,116,308 of CM046968.1, read as the reverse complement.
AACCTTTATACTAAACTCATAAATATTAAACAATAATATTTACAGACTTGAACATCAAAAAAAGGGGTTTTGAAACTGTCGTTTTTGACACCACTGAAAAACAGGTTATTACATGGTATCACCATAAATCTAAATTTACTTTAAACTAGGTCTCAACTCAATTGAGTAATTACCAAAAGCTTCTTTATTGAGTTGGTATCACTTATCAACAAAAACTTACCTTTATTTGAGTAATTATTAAAAGTTTCTTTCTTTTAGTATTTATCTCTTTTTTATATTTTGATAAATCTAAAAAATACATATAAAATAACAAGAATCTTGGGATTTAAACTTGAGGCTTTCTACTATTTATTATATTAACTTTATCATTTTAACAAAAGCCAATATCCATTTTTTACATGTAAAGTACTTGAGAGATCTCTGTATTAGAAGGATTGTATCAATTTAGTCCCTCTATTATTGAATGGATCAATTTAGTCTCTTTACTATTAAAAAGAATCAAATACGGACAAATGGCAATAGAATCAGCATTTGTTGTAAGAAAAATATCTTGAAAATTACTTTTTTTTTTCAATTGTAGAAAAATATTTCATTTATAAAATAAAAAAAAACTCAAAAAATATTAACTCTATAAAACAATAAATGACACTTTTAAACAATAAATGTTAACTCTATTCTAATGTCACGGAGCTAGAACTTTAGTCTCGCAATCTGTGCGGCCTTAAGTGATTTATTCGCTCCAAAAATACTTAAGTCAGCCTAACTCCCAACAATTGAGGATTCAAACAAAATTCCTCCAAGGCACCAAAGCAAAGCAGAAGCAACAGAAAGCCAAAAGAATGTTCAAAGAACAAAATAGCCACAGAAAACAATACACGAGAAGTGTTCGAGTAAATGCTCTCAAAGAATTCTATTACTCTAAGAATTCAAGATACAATGGATCAATAGATGATTTACAACTGAGAAGGACGCTCTTTATTTATAGTTGAGCTCCCCCAAATCCAACGGTCTAGCTAAATTTACATCAACGGACGAGATGAAGCCTATCCCTTAAATTAAGGGATTTTACAAGATTACATAATCAAATCAAATATAATCTTATTAGATTTTATTCACCCCAATCTTCTAATATTAGTTTCCCTATTTACCAAGGTAACCTAACTTTTTAAATCTGCTTCATTGGGCCACCCAAGCTTCAACTAGACATGCTTTACCATCAGTTCTTTGAATTGGGCCAGCTCTCGTGGGTCAAATGATCCCTATCTAACTAATTGACTTCAATGGGATGCATTTTGTGCAATGGTCATGGGCTTTGAACTGCGGCTTGTGACATTCTCCCTTACCCACTCACAACACCCTTGTTGCGCCTTTGGAATAGCACTGGCTTGATTCACCTTGGAGCTTTCTCGACGCCTTAGGTTTTTTCCGACTAGTCTCACTATTAGGTTGTCCTGCCCCTCAGAACTTTTGCCTCGGATTTCGTCGCCTCTTAGCTCGATTCGTTACAATCGTTGGCAAGAAGCCCTCTATTTCACTTGCCCCAATTCTGACTTGCCTCGATCTAGATCCTCTTGATCCATCAACTAGTCTTTCGCATGCCCACAGCCCCTCAGCTTCCTTGTTTTAGAACTTTTAAAGGGCCCTTATGTTCTTGCCAAGCCAATGGTAAGTCAAAATGTAAAACACTACCATAGTGTTTGAAATTTACCTTGTTCGTTACATTTACTCATCTCGACTATCCAATTTGCATCATCATTTTCCCAAAGCCTGATGCAAAACCTACATTTCCCATAGGTGGTAGCTCCTTCAATAACTCAATAGAGATTAGCCACATTGGTCCTAGCTTCAATGTTTGCACCGCTACTTTTTTCTCTACTTTTGATGCACAACTCACCTCTTCCTTAGATGGAAGCCTTTTCGATGCCTTAGCAAAGTCCACCGCTTTCCCTGAATTGAGTCTCATTAGTCTTAGCTTTAATGTTTGCATCACTAATTTTCCCCTAAGTCTGATCCACAACTTACCTCTTCCTTGGGTGAAAGCCCTTCCGATGACTCAATAAGCTTTGTTACTACCTTTCTATTGACCACGTATAACTTGGATTATTCTAGATAGTTCCGACACTCATACGGACCACAACACAAGAAGCATTTCACTTGCTTCTTCTTGTTCCTCTTTGCCCTCTTGGCTTTGACACCCCTTACGCTCAAACCAAGTCTCTTGGGAGCTTTGTTGAGCTTTGTTTGACTCATTGTTCCCTTCGGTGGCAGACTTCTTTGGATAGTTACGAAACCTATACAGACCTCCACACAAGAAGCACTCCACTAACTTCTTATTTTCTTTGGCCTCCTTGGCTTCGGCATCATTTGCACTCAACCCAAGTCTCTTAGCCCCTCTTTTTGATTTGTCATTTCTTGAAAGAACGGATCGCTACAGACATCTCTTCAACATATGTGAACCGTTGTAAAGAAAGTGTAACACTCCTCACTCGTATTCGATGCCAAAACTGGGTACGAGGTATTACCGGTCTTAAACACAATCAAACACACAGAACCAGGCCATAAAATTTCATTTAATTTAAAATTATTCATTCACATGCATTTCGTCCCTTATAAGGGCCTACGAGGCCCAAAGCATACATCAGGAAAGATTCGGGACTAAACCAGAAACTTTCGGGACAGCACTTAAAAAATTTTCTTATTTTGGAGAGTTACACGCCAGTGTGGGTAGGCTATGTGGTCCCACACGCCCGTGTGCTTGGGACAGGCCCGTGTCCTCAAGCTGTGTAACTCTCTATTTATGACATCATCAATCAAATAAGGTCACATGGCCAAGTCACACACCCGTGTGCATAGGCCGTGTGGCGAATTAAATTCTAAAAATCAAGTGCAGACTTCACACGGCCTGGGCACACGCCCTTGTCCTGAGGCCATGTCCTCCACACGGCTAGGACACATGACCGTGTCTCTACCTATGTGTTTACTACTGGGCATTCTATTTTGCATTAATTAGGGTGCAGGGGACACACGACCGGACCATATGCCCATGGGGCACATCATATGTCACACACGGCCTAGACACACGCCCGTGTGTCTAACCGTGTGGACAATTTCTAGGCAATTTTCCAAGCCATTAGTCACCCTTTTGGTCATAAACTATCCATCAAACACATAAGCTATTCATTACACTTATCATCCACAACCACAACTTTAACACCTTTAACCCGTATCCGTCGTCGTAATAGGGTTATGAGGTATTACCGAAAATTACACATCATTTACAAACATTTAAACATTCATAATCAACATTCATTCCAATCATTCACATTGTCCCTTGTAAGGTCCTACGAGACCTTAAAACATACTTAAAAGTGGTTTGGAACTAAACTGATAACATATACAAATTTTAGGAAACCTAGAAAATTTTCTTTAATTTTAGGGTCACACGCCCGTGTGAACAGGCCGTGTGCCTCACACGACTACCAGACACGCTCGTGTCACAGGCCGTGTGAAAACAGGGCATATATACTGACTTGTACCACACGGTCGACCATACGCCTGTGTGTCAAACCCGTGTACTCTTCGAAATGGCCACACTCGCCCATGTGCCAAGGCTGTGCAATTTACATGGCCACTAGACACGCCCGTGTGTCTAGCCCGTGCTTAAGACTGACTTGAATTTTTAATTATTCACAAGGGACACACAGCCGTGTAACATAACCGTGTGTCGCACACTGCTGAGACACACGCCCCTGTCTCTGCCCGTGTGGACAAAAATAGGCTATTTGCAAAGCCAATTTGCCACCTTTTCCATAAACACACATAACAACCAAAATAGCACCATTTCTATACATCTATAAACAACCAAAAACATGCCAATTCATACTCATATCATGTCATTTATTCACAACCAATTCAACTACTCAATCGTACAACTAAAACATACCATACCAATATGCCAAAATCATCAAACTTGTTATCTTCTAAATGCATTTACTCATCAACTTATCACCTATTTCATACCTCAAAATGTACCATTTCATCATCTCAAAGCCAAACCACAACATATCATCAATTCTAGCATTAGCTTTCCATAAAACAACTAATTACTTAAGCAAACTTATAACCATCACAAAACCACAAATAATATGCCAAAACAAGCCATTACATAAGGCATTATGTACATTACATGTATCACATATTAAACACACAATTCAAGCTAACTTTAATGGCCATACACACCAACATTTACAAGCCAAATCTCATGGCTAATATCACAACTCAAAACATACCAAGATGACTCTAGCCTATACATTCCATATACCATATATACAAAGCTCCAAAAGTACCAACAAGTAGTCGATAGTGTGATGATGTTCCCAATAATCCCGATGTCCGAGCTAGCTTTGATGATCTATAAAACATGAAAAGAACACACAAAGTAAGCTTTAAAAGCTTAGTAAGTTCATACCAACAATACTCAAAAGTTTATAATATACAAACCATCAATTAATAAACACTTAATAGTTCTCATATCATCATTCAATTCTAATTCATGACGATTTATCGTATATATATATACAAATTCATCAAGCTTCATGCACTTAGTATCAACTACCACATAGGTATCGTACGTACTTGTACTTTCCCATATTTAATTATCTTATTCTCACCTCTTTGTTCAATACGTTAAATCGTTCAGAAATCTTTCAATGCTTTAAGGACTTACACACTTAGTGCATAAATATTTAGCCGAAGCTATAATGATATTGCACACTTAGTGCTATCACATTAAACTGAAGCTATCTCGGTATCGCACACTTAGTGCCACATAAAGCCAAAACTATTCCAATTCGCACACTAAATGCTGTATATAAACGAAGCTATCTCGAAACGCACACTAAGTGCCAAACATAGACAATTTGTCGTTGTACGCATTTGTAGTTGAATATATACAATTTATGTATTATTAAAGCATTAAAAACATAATTGTAACAATATTTATCACGTACGAACTTACCTCAGACGAAATTATGACGAAACTAGTTGATTAATCGAGTACTTTGCTCTTGCCTCGATCTAAGTCCAGGTTCCTCTTTTCTTGATCTATATTATAACAAATTCAACTAATTTAATCATATAATCTTTCAATTTAGTCCAAAAACATATATTTGGGCCTTTTTGCACTCTAGCCCCTAAAGTTCCACATTTTTTACAATTTAGTCCTTATTACACAAATACACAAAATTCACAAAATTTCATTGCACCCAAGCCTAGCCGAATTTCATGTAAGTCCCTAGCAGCCCAAAAATTTCATTTATGTCACAATTTAACCTCTCAATTTACACTTTTCTCAATTTAATCCTCAATATGCATTTTTACTCAAAATCACTTTACAAGACATATGCATCAAGCACCAAGCTTTCATAATTCATCATCAAACATCATAAAACACATGAATTCATCAATGGAAACTTTCAAAATCATCAACACTTTCAAAAATTTAGGCATGGGCTAGCTAGTACTCAAAGCAACGATCATAAAAACATAGAAATCACAAAAAACCGAGCTAAATAGACTTACCTAGTTAATCATGCAATGGCTGAATGTTAGAAAGCTTCAATGACTTCTTCTTATTTTGTTATTTAGTTGAAGAAAGATGAATGAAACCATATTTTTATGTTTTTGTTTTATTAATAATACATTAATACATAGTTTACATTTTTACCCTTAGTTATTAAACCATTTAATCATCAAACATTAGGCCATTTATGTCTATTAACCTTATCAATGGCATATTATCATCATAAGGACCTTTAATTTAATAAGCCATGGCAATTAAGCACTTTTAACAAGTGGAATGAAACTTTTACATTTTACGCGATTTAGTCCTTTTATCAAATTGAGCTATTAAACGATAAAATTAGCTCACGAAATTTTCACACGCATATATTCACATGCCGTAAACACCAAAAAAAATATGAAAATAATTTCACGACCTCAAATTTGTGGTTCCAAAATAATGGTTCTGATTTAGCTAAAATCGGGCTGTTACAACACCAAAGCATAAACACACTTGCATGCATGCATAATTATTTAAGGTTACAACCCATTAACCAATATGGGCCATCTCTCATGGCCATATACAAAATAATTGTAACACCATCATAAGCCAACACATTTGGCTAACCAATATGACACAAAACAAAATAACCAAGTTTCCTATACATGCCATACTCAAAATAATGAGACTAACTATACCCAAAAGATCCAATTGATAGTGTGAGCGAGCCTTTGACGTCCTTTGATCCTCGAGCTAGCTTGGCGATACTATAAGAAAATGGAAAAAGAGAGGGAGTAAGCATAAAGCTTAGTAAGCTTGCATGTAATTAATAAACAATAAAAATAAGCATTTTCATACACATACATAACATAATTTAAATCATCTCATCCTCAATAATCATTGTAGTCATATTCTATCTCATTCGATTTACATAATATTCAATAGAACTCAAGATCATAATTTCTTCATTTCCACATTACCAAGGTTTTATCATTTCGTAATCTCAATAACTACGAGCTTGGTATACATACCTGTACCCTTTCAACACAATCACACCTCGACTTTCCTTTGATAAATCCTTGGACTATCCGTTGAACCACTTGGAATACTAAGGGATACTTAGGAAATCATGTACACATGGTGAGGTGCCAATGCCATATCCCAGATATGGTCTTACATGGGACCACATATCGAAGCCAATGCCATGTCCCAGACATGGTCTTACGGATCACATATATCGAAGCCGATAGCCTAGCTATGGTCTTATACGATGCCTCATACAGATGCCAAAGCCATGTCCCATACATGGTCTTACATGGGATCACATAACAATGCCAAAGCCATGTCCCAGACATGGTCTTACATAGGATCTCACGTCGATGCCGATGCCATATCCCAGATATGGTCTTATATGGGATCTCATCAACCCAATGTCTTGATATTTATGCACTAAGTATTCTTAAGGTTCAACCGGCTTTCATCACCTCAAATCTTTGTCGGACAACATCAATTATACTTACAAAGACAAACATACAATCCATACAACAGTAAGTGTTAAATACATAATAAAATGCTGTATCAATTACACATAACCTTACCTTGGTACAAAATATGGACAATTAGTTTGATTTAGTCCAAAATCTTGCTCTTTCCCCGGTCTAGGCCCGAACTCCGTTTTGCTTGATCTATAATAGCAAATTTCACTTATTTAATTATCACATTATTTAAAATAGCCCATAAATCATATTTTGGAAAAATTATAGTTTTTCCCCTAAACTTTCACATAATTACAATTTAGCCCTTGGGCTCGTAAAATGAAATGTGTCTATTTTCTTGGTTACCCAAGCCTAACTGATTCATATTTCCTCTAATAACAGCCCATATTTTTCATCAAATCACATTTTAACACCTATTTTTACAAGTTTTACAAATAAGTCCTTTTAGGTGTTTTCATGAAAAATCACTGAGAAAAAGATGTTCATCTAGCACCAATCCTTCATATTCCTCCATTAATCATCAAAATACATACATGACACACATGGGTAAAATTCTAAACATAAACCCTAGTTCAAATAAAGGGTAGAAATGGCTAAATCATGCTTCAAGGATCTCAAAAATGCAAAGAACATTAAAAACGGGGCTAGGATTGACTTACTATCAAGCTTGAAAGTTGAAGAAACCCTAGCTATGGTGACTCTTCAAATGCGACACTTGCATGGAGAAGATGAGCAAATTTTGCTTGATTTTTCCCTTTTTATTCTTTTATTAACCAAATGACCAAAATGCCATTTTCACTAAACTTTCAAATTTTATCCATGCATGCCCCTTTTTGTCCATAAAAATGAAAAATGGTCAAATTGCTATTTAGGGACCTCTAATTAATAATCCAAATCTATTTCATAATAAAAGCTTCTAGAAACACATATTTTGCAACTTATTCAATTTAGTCCCTAAAGTTAAATTGGACACTTTACACATAAAATTTCTTCATGAAATTTTCACACAAGCATGAATTCATATCATAGACATCACAATATTCACAAACTAATTATTTTTACTTCAGATTTGTGGTCTTGAAATCACTATTTTGACTAGACCCTAATTTGGGATGTTACAGAAAGCATTTCATCTTGCTCATATTTTTCTTCAAGTTGTTGGGTTTCCTTTTCCTAACTTGTGGTTTCCCATTACCACCATTACTGTTTCCATTGCCATTATCTTTCTCATGGTTCCCCCCACATACGCCCTTTTCCTTGGATAAGAAGACTTAAGTTTGTCTTTCCCTGGACCTAGCTTGACTACGGACTCCGCTACTGCCATGGCTTTCGACAGCTTTTAGACTCCTCAACGTTCCAATTCCTGTCTGACCCACAACTTTAACCCATTATTGAAGGTAAAAAATGCCTTGTTTTCATTTACATTTGAAATTTGGAAAATGAGTTCTTTGAACTCTCGCACATACTCCCCAATGGTGCCTCGTTGTGTAAGCCGTCGCAACTTTTTTTGAGCTTCCTCTTTGACATATTCTGGATAAAGCTGGCCTTTCAACTCATATTGAAACTCTTCCCAAGTCTTAATCTCACTATGCCTTTTATCTATGGACCTGCTCCGCCACCATACAAGCGCAAAATCAGTAAGAAACATGGTAGTAGTATTTACATTAATAGCATTGTCAATGATGCCTTTGGCAGAGAAGTATTGCTCCATTCTCCACAAGAAATTGTCCACATTATATGACCTTGTCCCCACAAGTTTTTTTGGCTTTGGGACGTCTACCTCGCAATTAATTGTTGTACTTGACATTCCTTTATCCATTGCTGCTTGACATAAGCCAAGCTCTACCTCGAGCTCTTTTATTCTTGTGCTTAAAGCCCTTATCGTGGCCATTGTTTCCTCCTAAAAAACTATCACCATGGCCTCAAAAGTAACGTTCCTCTCCGTCATCTTATTTTTAGTGGAATTGAGCAACTCTTTCACCTTTTCCACATTAGAACCGTAACATCGCAAAAATTGGGGGTTAGTAGAATCGAGTTTGTGAATCGAGAGAGAGTGATCATGCCTTAATTTTTTAAATTATCTATGCATTTTTAGGGAATAAATGAGGTATTGGTTTGTTGGTTAAGTGATAGTGTAACGTTTCTTGAAACCCAAGTTCAAATCCCTTCTCTCGCATCATTTTTATTATGTTGCAAATTTTGTCTTAAACCCTAGTATGTGTGTAACACCCCAAACCTGGCCTAAAAGTTTGGCTCGAATCTGGCATGTCACATTGAAGTGTTTTTCGAAAACCATGTTTCCATTAAAAACCCTTCTTAATAATTAAAAACTTATACCCTTTTTAAACCTTGTTAGAAAACCTCAGCTGAATAACATTCTTAACAACTTTGTAAAAATCTTGGTAGTTGCAGAAGCTTAATTTAAAAACAATTGCTGATACGCGATGTTTTGAAAACAGTAGTTACTTTGGAAAACCGTGTTCTAATACTAGCAATTATAAGAATAATAAATAAAATTCCAAATTAGAAATCCAGAAAATTACAACGACTTTACTACAACCCATATAAAATAATTTAAAAGTAATAATCCAAACTGTAACATAAACAGTGTGTGTGGCTCCCTTCGAGCCCCTCGCAGCTCCGATCTGTCTAAGGCTGGAAATTGCCTGAAAGGTTAATAAACAGGGTGAGTTTACGAAAACTCAGTGTGTAATCCCCTACTTTATAAAAGGAACAGTCAGTCATATAAAAAAATTAAAAGCCTGGCCCCAGCCCTACTTATAATTTCAGTATCAATTGGGCCTTAGCCTATTATAACAGACAATACCAGATGTGCCTTAGCCCTATACAAAATTCAGAATGAAGCCCATAGGTCCACAACAGATACAGAACAGATATTTCATGTATACAGAAACCCAACCCATATCCATCCGTATACACCCCTATACCAACCTTACACCATGTGGGGAGACAACTCGACCCACCCATCCGCTACACACCACAGAATTTGCAGCATGGCTACAGAGCAGAGATATTGTGTGAGTCACAGATATGAGATATTTGTGGCATAGCCACCAGATATTGTGACAGAGTCACCAGATACAGATATTTGTGGCATAGCCATCAGAATAGATATTTGTGGCCTAGCCACCAGAACGCTTCCTCCATCAATATAACCCATATCCCATGCAACAGATATACATGTCATGGTATACAACATACAGAATCAGAATATCGTGTCCATATTTGAATCAAACAATCATAGTCAAGTCATTCATATCACCAACATATATTCACAATCAAATCCGTCAACCACACAGTCTAAGTCAGTCACTTGCCCATAAGGGTAAAACGGTTATTTAACACCCTAGAGGCAAAATGGTAATTTTACCCCACAAGGGTATCTCGGTAATTCTACCCTACAGGGGAATTTTGGTATTTCTACCCTACAAGGGTATTTCGATAGTAATTCTACCCTACAGGGGTATTTCAATAGTTTTGAAAATCAAGGGTAAAACGGTAATTCTATAAATCGGGGGTACTTTGGTAATTTTACAAGTCGAGGGTATTTAAGTAATTTAGTAAACTAAAGTATTCTAAACAGGGATAACAAGACGAATGGGCCTAAAGCCCTCTCTCAGCCCAAATGGGCCCACACGCTCGTGTGACCCTTTTAGCCCAAATCTAGCCACAGATATGAGATTCACCTAGCCTAGTCCAATATTTACTACACAATCAAACAACTTATCCAATTGGGCTCGTAGGCCCATTGGGCCCTCATGGCCCCTTTCGGCCCATCGCTGCCCGAATTAGCCATCCTACAGCCAGAGTAGTGAGCAATACACACCTGATAGGATACTGGAGTTAATTCGCGCTCTGAGCACTCTTCGCCGCCCAACCCAAACAAGCACGCCATAAAGCAAAAGGGATCAGCCAAGAAAGGTACATTTACTCTCCTCATGGTTCTCTCTATTTAAAGCCAGCTTCGCATCCACTCTTATGTTAGCTTCCCGATGTAGGATCCCTCCATCATCAGAGTTTAAATTCAACACCAACTCTTACCGCCCCCTGTTAGCAAAATAAATGCTCTTTGATTGCCATGAGTTTTGAACCCTGGACCTCCTTGCCAACTCTATGACGCCACCTTCCTGCCTCTTATGTGGCGCGTCGGATTCGGCCATAACGTTTAGGCCAGGTTTGGGGTGTTACAATGTGACATGCCTTGTTTTTAAAAATAAATATTTCAAATTATATCAAGAATTAGTTATTGGTTTGATGGTTAAGCATTGGTGAATTTATCCTTGAGGTCCTAACTTCAATTCCCTTCCCATGCAAATAATTTAATTTTTTTGACAAAATCTCCTTCTTTTAATGTGTGGGCCATCCAAGCCTAGTTAACCTAGGTATAAATATTAATTTTTTCACTAATAATCAGCCTTTAATCCTCCTCCTCATTTCCCTAGCCATTCCTCTCCTCCTCTCATTCTCTTTGATTTTAATTTTTTTCCTTTCCTCCATTGTTATCGTCGCCTACACCTAGTTTTACCATTTTTTTTCTTTTTGCCACAAGATTTGTTAACATATTGTAACATCCTGATTTTCGGGTTTATTTATGGTTCTCGATATTTTGGTTAAATTGTAACATCTGTGTATTTGGATGTGAAATTGATATTTTAAGTATGATAATGGGCTTATGGAAGGCCCATGTGTTGGCCAAAACCCGTAGATTTTTTTGAAGTTTTGGATTTAAGAGTTAGGGGTTCTGGCTAGGTGGTCCTTATTTAGAGTGATGGGTGATTTGTATCACAAAAAGAGCTGTAGTAAAGTGGCAAGGGTGACGCCACTAAGCTCCTAAAAATGTGGCGCGTGGAGCATTGGGGGAAGGCATGGGATCGATTCCCCATGCTGGCAAATTGGTGCATTTATTTTTAGGTGCAGAAAGGGTAAGTGTTGGAGTCCAAGGGGATTCTGCCAGAAGAGTGTTTGATCAGTTCAAATGCTTGAATTAAGGAGTGATAAAGGGAGAGATTTAAGGGATTGGGTGAGAGTTTAGAGTTGGCGAACTGGGAATTGAAGAGGGAAATTCGGCAATAGGGTTTAGGTTGATATTTTCGGCACCTAGGGCTTTTGTGGTGCCGTTTTCTTCTGCTCAGTCACCACAGAGAGTTTTCTTTTTCTTTCTTTTTCCCTCCCTAGCCGAAACCTTCATCTTTCTATTCTATTTCTCTACTTTCTTCTCCAAAGCTGTTCGTCAAACCTGGTAATCATCAACACCTTTGCCGAAATCACAAAAAAGCCGAAATCCTGTGATCACTGCTTGTGCCGATTTCTTCAAAGTTAGGTTCTTCTATGTTCTTTTGTTTTATTTAAACTACAATCATCTTTTCTTAATTCTAAATACCTAACGGTAGTCCTACTTCAAGGTCATAGCCACACATCGTTATTTTCTTCACCACCCAAAAGCCGAAAGTGTCAGTGGTTTAGGGGCTTATAGCCGAAACTTCAAGACTCTTGGATTCGAACTCTGTCGCTTGTTAGAAGTTAAATCTGCATCAGCTTACGTAGAAATCAAAAGGAAGTAAGGGGGTAAGTGCTTATCATCTCAGTTTTGGTTTTATTTTGTCGATATTAGGAAAAGCGAAAATCCTAAAAATGGGGAGGTCATCGATTTGGGCATAAGGCTCTAAGGGTTTGTTATTAATATTTTCTTTCGGTGATTAGAGTCTTCTTAAGCGTGGGATCAAGGCGTAAATCACTGGAGCAATCGAATTTGGAGCAAGCTATCGGTTTTTGGCAGGAAGGTAAGATTTTAAGGCTTTCTAGGGACATGGCTTGATTTTGGTTAAGCAATTTTTTAGGGTTTAGTGGTTGAGGTTTGTAAATAAAAACTGTGCTAAACGATTGTAGGACAGCATAAGGGATCTCGGTAGCAGTCGTCGCAAAACAGCTATGTACCGAACACCCTTTCTCTATTCAAATCGGCAAAAGCCGAAAAGCTGAAATTCGGTATTTCATGGGCTTGTGAGTACGCGAATGCTCTCAAGCCATAGACTAATGGTTAGGTACGGCATCGCAACGTGGTAAGTTGGTTGTGTGCGAAAATACGTGAACATCGGTAAGTGGGCCTCGATGGGCCAACACTGGGCCCAATGGGCTTACGGATCAATATGGGTAAGAGATGGGCAAATCAGCCTGTTAGTTAGTTGGTAGACTCGAATTGCTTTTAACTATTAAAAGTTCTTTGAAATAACTTTTGTGTAGATGAGTAAGTTTACGAATGTAACCCTAAAGGGCAAAAAAATTTCGATATACCCCTAGGTTTATATTGACTAAAATGCATGATTGATAAAAGCAGATTCGCATGATATGCTTTCATTTATGTCTCATTGCATGGGATTGGGATATTGATGGAGGAAGTGTTTAAAGTGGTTCATCCACGTACTGGAGGCTTTGCCTCATCTTACTGATAACTGAGCAGCAATGCTGCAACTGTGGAGTGTAGGGTTGGGTGGGTTGAGATATTCCCCACATGGAGTGTGTAGGTGAGTGCGGGAGTGTAGCGGTTGGTGGGTTGAGTAGTCTCCCCAAACGGGATTGCATTTATTGTTATTACTGTTACATGTATTACTGAATTGGGCCGATAGGCCACACTGTTCTGAAAAAGGGCTAAAGCCTTGTTACTGCATTCTGAAAAGGGCTTCGGTCCACTGTGAACTGATATCTGGATAGGGCTTAGGCCCAATGGGCTCGAGCTAATTTGGGCTTTGGATGGGTTTCTGTATACACTGAGTTTCCCCAAAACTCACCCCTTTTCTTTCCATCCTTGCAGGTGAGCCCTAATTGGTGGACTTGGAGCTGGGCGGGATTCAGAGTGGCCATGAAGAACAAATTCTAGTTTTTAAATTAGATCACACTTTCTTTACTTTTAATTATTTTCGTTTTGTTTGAAGGTTGTAATAAGGCCGCTCATTAAATTATTTCATTTATGGATTATTGAACTGGTTAGCACTAGGACGCGTTTTAAAAAGACTATATGTTTTCAAAATGTCTCGGTGACGTGTAAGACTTCCGCAATATAAATGTTTTCAAAGAAAATAAATATCTAAACCTGACTTAAACATGATTTATTTTTCATAGACACATAACATGCTTTAAGTGTGGCAATGGATGTGTGCATGTCTAGGATTGGATCCGGGAAGAGCTTGGTACTTAAGCAGTCCAACAGACTCACCTCCTCTTTTCTGGCTTCTTACCTGGTGCACAGCTTCCATTCACTTAAACCTATAGCATTAACATTTTTAACCTCTAAGAGAGAGATTTTTAATGAAACAAATCGCAACTTTTCTCATGTGGCATGCTGAATTCGGCCATAACGTCTGGACCGGGTTGTGGGTGTTACACATATTATCCACCATATTTCTGTCATTTTTCCTCATTAAAATTAGCCCCAAATCTAAAATCTTGAACTCCAAGATCGATCCCGAACATTGCCAAGAAAGTGTCATTGTCGTTTCTCTCGACTAGCTTGGGTAAGGTCTCTTCTCTCTTCAATTTCTTTATTAATCTTGTCCATTAAAAACATAAATTTCTAGATCTGGAATTTGAGGGATTTTAAATTATTTCAAAGGTATTTTTCCATAATTTAATGAGATCTCAAACTATTTTAAAATTCAGCCCCAAATTGGGCCGCCATGGGTGGTGGTGTGTGCGCCTATGTACAAGAAAGGGGGCTGTTTTATTTCTTGGTTCTTGCCTATATTTTTCCAGCATTAATTTGAGTTCTTGAACCCTCCCAATCAGATTTTAAACCCATTTAAATTAGGGAAAAATGTTCTTGATCGATTGGCCATTCGGATCCCACAAATCGTGAAGCGTAAGTGCAACTAAGGGTAATTAGTTTATTATTTCGACATAATTGTTGGGTAAAGGTTATGAATTGATTAAATGAAGGAATTTAATCATTAATTAGCTACTTATTTTCCAGTATATTATTGAATTATGTGCTGACCCAAACGCCCCAAATCATCCGTAAAGGCGAAGAATGATTGTACGTACGGTTTGCATCGATACAGTGTAAAGAATCTAACTAGTTTGGATTCATAAAATAGTTATAATTTCAACGATTGGTTTGAAATCATAAGTGGGTGTTAGGGGGGATGGTTTAATGGTAAATTTATTTAATTTATACTGAATTTTAGTTTAAGTTCGTTTAAGGAATTATTAAGGAAAATTAGAAGATTCGCTAGTGTGCTACGAGGAAGCGAAAAATAAGGTGTGGGTCCTAAACTCATAAAATTGTTTGAAAATGTTAAATATCATGTTATATATGATACATTAGCTTACTTATTGGATTGTCTTAATAGCCAGATTATTTATTTTGTGAGTGGTCGTACCAGGTATGTTTTGAGCCTTAAAAGATTGACATGTTGGCAAAATTGCTAGTTTGATAGCATGAATGATTGATTGAGTTTGTAATTGCATATTTGAGTTATGAGATATGACAATGTTTGACTGAATGATATAATGTGTTGAGATATTAAGCTTATGTATGATTTAAATGCATGAGATATTTGTTATATTGTGTACTGAAAAATGGTGCTATTTATGCACAATTAAAATCCGTAAAGTATGTGAAATTAAACGATATTAATTGATACCAACACAATGGTAATTTGAAAGATTGGAACACTTTTTCCAGTAACTGAAAGTATGTGATTATTGAGGACATGCTGACCATGTCAAATGAATGTGAAAAGTATTGAGATATGATTATGTATGAGATTGTGTGACATATAGCATATGCATTGGGTTGGGATTTTGTGGTTGACAGAGGAGTTCCGTGGAGTACTGGCGGCATATTAAGTCCGCATTGTTCGTAGTCAGTGCACTGCATTTGGAGTACCGAAGGGATTGGTGATTTTATCGCATATTATATGTTATTGGCGATTGTATCACACTATTTGATATCTGACAGATTTTCTGCATTATTGATTATTCAGTGCTTTTACCACATCGAGCTATGCTCATAATGTTTTGGAGTTTGGCAGACGGGTTTTGGGGAACTCGTGGTGTGTAGTGGATAGTATGGGTAGGAAACTTTTTGCACTGCATCATGTGCACGACATTTTCGAATTTTATTGATTTATGCACGCATTGTATTTTGTTATATTAAATGGTATCAAAATTAATGATTGTTACTCGAATGAATGATGACCTATGCTCATACACCATTTGACATCAATTTGATAATGGCTATGTAATGACATGAAATTCCTATGATGGTTCTTTTTTCTTCTGTTGATGCTAATATGTTTCACTATATTTGATGTTTTTGCCCGTTTAAATAACTATTCGACTCACACTGAGCTTTTCATAAGCTCACCCCCAATAGTGTTTAACTTTTCAAGTAAACCTCAAAATTAGGATCAGACTTGACATTCAGAGAATCAACTTGGACCTCGGATTATTATTTTTTAATTAAGTAAGTCTTTATTGGTTTTGGCTTGTAATTTTTAATTATTTTTGGTCCGCGGCTTGGTAACTTTTCTTTTGGGGATTTTTGCATTCATGAACTACTCAAGCATAATAACCGGATAATGCATGATATCGGGCTTAAGTAAAATTTGATACTGTTCCCTAGTTTCCATTTCATTGCAAAGGAACTATTTTTGAAAAACAAATCGATAAGGCAACTAATTTTCCAAAATGACTTGAAAAATGGTTTTTCCTCTGCATTAGTTTAACTTTGAGTTTTTTTTAAAGAAGAGCGACAAGCAAACGGTTTTTCTAAAATAGCACTGTCAACAATAAAATGAGTCCTAAGCATACACGACCTAAGGAATGAATGCTTTTAAGCTAACTCAAAGTACAACTACGGTTTTCTCTAAAATGAGTTTATTTAAAGCCTTAAAAAGTAACGTAAGTTAGCTTAGCAATTTCGGTAGCTAATGTAGCCTTCTCAATCTAGCCATAACGTCTAGGCCAGGTTTGGGAGGTTATAGGAACTGAGAGACATCAACGCAAAGTCCCTGAGTTGCTCCTTCAAGTCGTCTATGGATCCCTTGACCACATCGAGTGTCTCCTTCATGCCCCCATGGACTCCTCGAGATTGGTAACTGTTAGGACTATCGGTATGCCCCATGGAGCAATGAAAAAATTATTCCAGTGATCCACAGCCAAGGATCCATGTTCGAGGAACGAATCGGTTGAAATAGGATTGAAAATATACCTTCTTTAGTGAAAACATTGAAATGGTGCTACTGATTTGATGTCGATTCCAAGCCACAACGAAAACGTTCCGACCTCTACGTAGTCCACCCCGTAAAAAATGAACAACCACTTTCTCTTGAACTTTTCAGAGAGAATTAAAAAATTGTCCCTAGACCTTTATTTTATTAAGTTGGTAACATTTTCACACAAAGGGATTATCATCCTTTTATCCTCTTTGATATAACGTATTAAAAAGGAAAACTAGGATTATTCTCTTATTAATAGAGAAGGAAAATGGAAAGGTAGAAAAATAAATCATATTCTTTCCAAAAGAATATTAATTTCCATGTCTTTTATATTTTGACCAAAATTAATTAATATAATTATTTATATTAATAAATTCAGTAAAATATATACAATTAATATTTTGTATGAATCAAATTCATATATTAATTATATTCTTTCCAAATCCATGTCTTTTATAATTTGACCAAAATTAATTAATATAACTGTTTATATTAATAAATTCAGTAAAATATATACTGTAACACCCCAAACCTAACCTAGTCGTTATGGCCAAATTCAGAAAGCTACATTGGCCACTGGAATGGCCCAGAAAAACTTTCTTGATTTCAAACGTATTTTTTTAAACAATTTGCATAGTTAGCTCAAAACTAGTAAAATTGAATGTTCAACTTTAATTTCAAACTCATTTCAAAACCTATTTGTCCATGAAAATGACCGAAATAAACTTTCGGTGCCCAATCTAGATATAAAGGATAAAAGGATATAATACATGAAAAGTTTATCATAAAAAAGTTTATGTCGAATCATGACTTCTTGTAACTTGGGTAGAAATGACGCATTGCTAGACACCACTCATTTCTTGTAACATTATAAATATTCTAGTATTACTGCCAAAGTTGCAAGAACCTACATGGTCACACCTTATGGTTAAAGCGAATAGACAATAGAATGGGCATATACCCTCCTACATATGATCATGACAAATTCTTATCCTTGGAGGATAAGTATCGCCTGGCGGACAAAATAGCCTGGCGGACAAAATAACTTGGCAGATAGAATTACTTGGCGAATAGGATTGCCTTGCAAATATGATTTTCAACAGCTTTCCAAAGTTAATATTTATGAAAGTTAGCATTCTTTTGGAAATAATATAATTTCAATATCTTTCATGATAATGGGTAATGGTTTTAATATAGATGATATTAATAAAAGGAATACAATCCCGAATTGTGGAGAGTGAGTAAGAAAATCAAACTAGGTATAACAGCCAAAAGTTTGCATACTTTCTGAAAAGGTCAAAAGAATTTTCTATTCCTGATTGACTGGCTGCGACACTTTGTTACGGCTAAGATTGACATCGTGCAAAGGTTTTCAACCAACGACATTAGTTGCCATTTTTAGTTTTGAAAGGTATATCTTTAACCCTATTTCAACACGATTCGTTCCTCGTATATGGATCCGTGGTTGACGATTGCTGGAATATTTTTTCGCTGTGGCACGGGGCATACTAGTGATCCAATATGAACACCTTACCCTTGTATTTCGACTAGGGTTGCCATTGTAACACCCCTTAACCCGTATCTGTCGCCGGAATAGGGTTACGGAGCATTACCAAAACTTTCAAAACATTTTACAAATAATTTATGTAAATTACTATTCATTATCCGAGATCCTTCAAAACGACCCTTAATTGGACCCTCGAGGCCCAATACGAGCACTAGAATCAAGTCGGGACTTAATCAGGAACTTTAAGAATTTTTCGTGACATTTCAAAAATTTTCCAAGGTATAGGGCTCACACGCTTGTGTGGTCCAAGGGACACGCTCGTGTGACCCTAGGACACGCCCATGCTGCAAGCCGTGTTCGAACCCGTGTAACTCTCTGACTTGTGCACACGGCCATGCCACACGCCCGTGTGCTAGGCTGTATGGTTAATTAATTCAATTCGAAATTAGGTGCAGGTTTCACACGGCCAAGACACACGTCCGTGTTCTAGGCCGTATAGCACACACGGCTAAGACACACGCCTGTGTGCTCAATTCTGAGCATTTTGTTTCTCAAAATTAAGGTCCAGGGGACACACAGCCTAAAAACACGCCCATGTACTCGGCTGTTTGTCACACACGGTCTGGGCACACGCCCGTGTGCCTTCTTGTGTGGACAAAATAAAGCCATTTCTAGCTTCATTTCTCACCAAAACACACACCAAAGGCATGCACTTAAGACCCACATCCAATACCAACCATTTCAAGCATTTAAATTAAGCAAACTCCATCATTCAACAAGGCATATCATTACATGCATATATGTTTATAAACTTACCTTGGTTTAACTTAGGTATTAACTTCATTTGATCACATATACTTAATATAACACATGTGTATATACCATAATAACCTACTTAATCATACCAAAATAAACCATTACTAGCCATTCCAATGGCTAGGTTACAAAACATCATTTTCAAGCCACATTGGCCAAATTGTCCTATACATGCCATTGTACTAAAATGATTCTGCTATAAATATCCAAATAGCTAGTAAATAGTGTGACGATGCTCCAATGATCTTCAACCTTCGCAAGCTTCCGAGTACTATAAAACAAGGGAAAATAAAACGGAGTAAGCATTACGTGCTTAGTAAGTTCGTATAACGGAAACTAAACTTACCAATCCTGTTTATTAAATCTAAGCATACAATATCATGTTTTCCATCCATTTGCCATAATTGCCTAAACACATGCATTGAATCAAACATGTTAGTCACAAAATCTTCATATCAATCAAGTAAACATAGATGAGCTCTTCATACTAATTTCCTTCAAGTCATCATTTATTTCATTCCATAATTCTCTTATCATGCCAAGAAGTTTTGTGTCCGTTGAATCATTGAAATTCCGATGGATACTCAAGTGGTACACTCAAGGTGTATGACTCAATAACTCGTCAATTTTTTTTTCAAGAGTACCTATTAAGGCACTTAATCGAGGAACACACTCTCGAGTCACATATAGTATAACAAGATTACCAGTCTAGGCTAAATCCTTTATATAACGTATGCTCGAAAGAGTTCAATTAGGATTACCAGTCTAGGCTAAATCCTAATTGTAACATATATTCGAGAGGTATTATATCAGGATTACCCATCTGGGCTAAATCCTTTCCATAATGAGGTAAATAGGATTACTCGTCCGAGCTAAATCCTGTCAACAACAAATGTAGGACCTCATTCATTTTGGGAAAGCATATATGTTTATCAGAATTCAATATTCAATCGAGACATAACACTTTTTCACCATTTTCGAACATGTATTAATTTCTCATATTGTAACATCCAAGTAAATCACATAAATGATAATCACATTTCATACAATCACAACATTTAATTTAACATAATTACAAGCTCGATTAAGTTACACGAATTTACCTCAACATTTGTTCGCGTAAGTAATCTACTTGTCCCAAACCTTTTCTTTTCCTCGATCTAACCTCGAATGTGAGTTGTCTGGATCTATATAAATAGCTTTAATTATCAATTTCTCATATTTCATACTCATTTGGACTCAATTTACGTCCTAGGAAAAATTACCATTTTGCCACTAACTTTTCTACAAATTCCAATTTCGTCCCTAGGCTTAGAAAATGAAACTTGTGCAATTTACTCCTTCTCCAAGCCTAACCAAAATCCCATTAAAAAATTTACAGCATATGTATTCATAAAAAAATAGCATTTTTCTTCAATTTCACAATTAAAATTACCATTTTGCCCCTAACTTTTTCATAAATTTCAATTTCGTCCCTAGGCTCAGAAAATAAAACTTGTGCAATTTACTCCCTATTCCAAGCCTAACCAAAATCCCATTACAAAATTTACAGAACATGTATTCATAAAAATTTAGCATTTTTCTTCAATTTCACAATTTTACATTTTAGTCCCTAAATCATGTTTTTATCAAAAATCACTTTGTAAAAGTTGTTTATCTATCAACAACCTTTTATTTTCTACCATAAATTTATAATTTTCAGCATATTCATCCATGACCCATATTTCATACCTTGATAACTTTTCAAATTAATCCCGCAAATAGATAGATTAAGCTATCCCGGTTTCAAAAATATCAAAATTACTAAAAACGGGACAAGAAAACTTACCTAATTAAGCCATGAAAGTTTCTTCTCTCTTCTAGGGTTTCCATGTATTTTAGGTTGAAGAAGATGAGAAAATAAGGTGATATTTTCTTTTCATCCTTTAATTAATTAAATATTTTTTAAATTCCAATTTAGTCCTTGCCTTTTTTTTTCTAAATTTCCATGGATGAGTCACCAAAAATCTACATACTTTTCTTTAATGGTCTAATTACCATATAAGGAACTCTAGTTTTGAATTCCATAGCTATTTAATCCTTATAGCTACTAGAATTTAACTTTCGCATTTTATGCGATTTAGTCCTTCTCGTAATTAAACACTTAGTCAATAAAATTTTCGTATTAAAATTTTCACATGACATGTCTATCATAATACAGACCATATACTAAAATAAAAATAAACTTTATTTTCAGATCAGATTTGTGGTCCCTAAACCACTGTTCCGATTTCACTGAAAAATGGATTGTTACAACTCTCTCCATTTAAGGATTTTCGTCCTCGAAAATCTTACTAGTAAAAAGATTCGGGTATTCTTCCTTATAGTATCCTCCGGTTCCCAGGTAGCCTCTTCTATACCGTGTCGTTGCCAAAGAACTTTTACTAATTCTACCTTTTTATTTCTTAACTCTTTTGTTTCCCGAGCTAAGATTTTGATTGGTTCTTCACTATATGTCATATCATGTTGAATTCCTACCTCTGTAAGAGAAATAACATGTGAAGGATCAGATCGGTACCGTCGTATCATAGACACATGAAAAACATTATGAATCTGATCAAGTTCTGGTGGTAAAGCTAATCGATACACAACTGGTCCGATTCTTTCTATAATCTCGTATGGTCCAATGAACTGTGGACTCAATTTTCCTTTGCGACCAAAATGGAGAACTTTCTTCCAGGACGATACTTTCAAGAATAACTCGTCATCGACTTGAAATTCTATTTCTTTTCCTAAGATCAGCATAGGACTTTTGACGATTAGAGGTTGCTTTCAAACTGTCTCGTATTACTTTCACTTTTTCCTCGGTTTCACGGACTAAGTTAACTCCGTGTAACTTTTTCTCACTGATTTCTATCTAATACAATGGAGTGCTACATTTGTGACCATACAATGCTTTATACGTACCATTTTGATACTAGTCTGATAACTGTTGTTGTAAGCAAATTCAACTAAAGGTAAAATACTTTTCTCAGTTACCTTAAAACTCAAGTATACAACACCGAAGCATACCTTCCAAAATCTATATTACTCGTTCAAATTGACCATCTGTCTGGGGATGAAATGCAGTACTAAAGTGTAACTGAGTACCCAGAGCTTCTTACAATTTGCTCTAGAATTAAGATGTAAATCGAGGGTCTCTATCTGAAATAATGGAGACAGGCACTCTATGCAATCTGGCAATCTCAGAAACATATAATTTAGCCAATTTGTCCAAAGAATAATCCATACGTATAGGAATAAAGTGTGAAGACTTAGTCAACCGATCAATAATCACCCTAACGGCATCTTTCTTCTTTGGAGATAGGGGTAATCCTATACAAAGTCCATGGTAATTCTTTCCCATTTTCATTCGGGTATCGTAACTGGCCGAATAGTCCAGAAGGCAACTGATGTTTAGCTTTTACTTGTTGACATATCAAACATTTAGACACAAACTCATAAATATCCCGTTTCATTCCCAGCCACCAGTACATCTTTTTCAAATCATTATACATTTTATTACTACCAGGATGAATAGACATGTTACCATTGTGAGCTTCATGCAAAATCTTCTGTACTAGTTCTAAACCTTTCGGTACACATACTCTACCTCTGAATAACAAACAATGTAACACCCCTAACCCGTATCCATTTCCAGAGTAGGGTTACGAGGTATTACCGATTAATACACAACGTATAGCATACATTTATCAACCACAAAGCATTCATTCTCATAAATCATTCAACACAATCACATTGTCCCTTATAAGGGCCTACGAGGCCTTAAACATGCTTTAGAACTGGTTCGAGACTAAATCGGTATCATACAAAAATTTTGGAAATTTAGTAAAATCTTAACCATACAGGGGTCACACGCCCGTGTGAACAGGCCGTGTGGAAGCAGGGCATACATACTGAATTGGGTCACACGGCCAACCATACGCCCGTGTGTCTAGCCCGTGTGCCCTTCGAAGTGGCCACACACACTCGTGTGCCAGGCCGTGTACTAGGCTGTGTCAAAACTATAGGGTATACTAACTTATGCAACATGGCCAAGTCACATGCCAGTGTGCTAGACCGTGTGCCGATTAGGGGGTATACTGACTTGTACCACACGGCCAGTCACACACCCGTGTGTGAGACCGTGTAGAGCATACTGACTTCATTTTTATAACATCACCAGGGGACATACGGCCGTGTAACATGACCGTGTGTCACACACGACTGAGACATACGCATGTGTCTCTACTCATATGGACAAAAATAGGCCATTTGCAACGCCAGTTTGCCACCTTTACTCATGCTCACCTAAACAATCAAAATGGTATCATTTCATCATACAATTAGGTAGCCAAAATCATCAACCAAATGCACAATTCATACAATATCCATTTCAACCAATTTCAATACTCAATTCAATGCCATTTACCTAATTAAATACTTATCAATTCAACTTCTAAAATCATACCTCATCAAAGCATTTTTCAAGCATTTAAACTCCACAATTCAATTTACCATGTTCATACCATGCATGTCAATATAAACCATTTCTATTAGCCAAACATACATCAACATTAACATCATTTACAAGCCAACTCTCATGGATATAATCACAACCAAAATACCACAAGTAGCCTATACATGCCATATACCATATTTATATAACTCAAAAGTACCAATTAGATGTCTGATAGTGCGATGATGTTCCCGATGACTCCTGGATCTGAGCTAGCCTTGATTCATAAAACATAGAAAAATAACACACAGTAAGCTTCATAGCTTAGTAAACTTGTATGAAAACAACTTAATTCATAGAATAAATACAAATCAACTAATTACACATGATAAAACCATATACACATTAACTACAAACCTTTCTCATGTCTCAAAACATGATCAAATAAAATTTCATCGAACTTCACTAGTTAATACTTGAATAGATTCTATACATACCTGTATCACTTTGTACTAACCTCTTTCTCAACCACATCATTCGTGTACCTGTTGAACCATTCAGAATAGAAATCGGATGCTCATATGTCTTGTATGATAAGTATCTATACCATGGCCTGTAGCCAGATCAAGGTAACTTATCCGAACAACTATTTTCCTGGCCCAAAGCCAAAACATCTGATATGCATGGCCAGAAGCCAAATTGGTATAACTCGTACCTAAAGTGCTAATAACATGGCCTGAAGCCAACTCATCCGATATGCATGGCCCGAAGCCAAATCGACATATCATCTTATAACATATCACCAGTATCCAAAATCTATTCCTAAGGTTCAACCGGGACTTCTAGCTTATCGATATCATCTTCAAATATTTCCGTAGAATTGCATTTACAATTCATACATTAATGAAAATCTCAGAATCACATTTTAGGAAATATCAAAGCATTTATCATACATTTATAAAGAAATCGTCACATACGAACTTACCTTGGTTATGAAAAAGGCGAAATGAGTCAATTACTTGATAATCTTACCTTTCCCCCGATCTAATTCTGGATTCCTCTTTTCTTGATCTAAATATATTTAAAATTAACTTATTCAGTCTCATATTCTTTCAATTTAATCCAAAACAAACATTTAGGCCTTTTTACACATTAGCCCCTAAATTTTCACATTTAATCAATTTAGTCCCTATTTCACAAATACACAAAATTCACATAATTTCAATAAACCCAAGCTTGGCTGAATTACCATAGTACCCCTAGTAGACCAAAACTTTCATTTATTTCCACTCAATTCGCATATTTCACAATTTAATCCCTTTTTGACATTTTTGTCAAAAATCACTTAACAAAACATGTAAAACTATCATCAAGCTTTCATATTTCAACATTAAACATCAAAGAACACACAGATTCAATAATGACACTTCTCAAAATCTTTAACAGTTTCAAAATTAAAGATA
Organism: Gossypium anomalum; assembly: GCA_025698475.1. Taxonomy (NCBI): domain Eukaryota; kingdom Viridiplantae; phylum Streptophyta; class Magnoliopsida; order Malvales; family Malvaceae; genus Gossypium; species Gossypium anomalum. The sequence continues at coordinate 44,090,754 of CM046968.1, read as the reverse complement.
CGGGCTAGCTAGATTGAGCTGCAAGGATTATAAAAACATAGAAATCATTAAAAACAGAGCTAAAACTGTACCTTAATCAAGCTAGGAGTTGGGAAAATATCTCAAGCCCTAAATGGTTTTCTTCTCCCTTTATTTTCAGTTACATTGCATTTTACGCGATTTAGTCTTTTTTCTCAATTTAACCAACCAATTGATAAAATTAGCTCACGAAAATTTCACACATTCATACTTTCATACTCTAAACACATAAAATAATATTAAAATAATTTTTTGACATCGAATTTGTGGTTTTGAAACCACTCTTTCGATTTAACTAAAATTGGGCTGTTACAAACAATCATCAGTCCCGATTTGAAATTCTGAGTCAGGAGTCGATTCACTTTGTATCTGTTTTGCTTACAACTTACTATCATTTTTCTGAGCTTCAGAGTTCTGTTGCAAAAACAAGGGTCTAGATTTTAACTCAGCTATAGTTGAACTATTATCAGATAATGACAATCGAGTATTCATAGCTCGTAAGGAAAATAGAGATTTTCTGCTCAGAGCATCTGCTACTACATTGGCTTTTCCCGGATGATAGTCAATGACAAGGTCATAATCTTTCAGTAATTCAAGCCAACTGCACTGTCTCAAATTCAAATCTTTCTGAGTCATCAAGTACTTCAGACTTTGATGATCCGTGAATATGTGACATTTTTCACCAAATAAGTAATGCTGCCAGATTTTCAATGAAAACACTATGGCTGCCAATTCAAGATCGTCTGTCCGGTAGTTCTTTTCATGTGACTTTAGCTGTCGTGAAGCATAGGCTACCACTTTACCTTCTTGCATCAAAACACAGCCTAAACCATTCAATAACGCATCACTATAAACTATAAATTCCTTACCCGATTCTGGCTGAACTAACACTGGAGCTTTTGTCAATAAAGCTTTTAATCTGTCAAAACTCTGTTGGCATTTATTAGTCCACTCAAATTTCATATCTTTTTGCAATAGACGGGTCATTGGAGAAGTTATCATTGAAATTTTTTTTACAAACCTCCGATAATAACCAGCTAGTCCTAGAAAACTTCGGACTTCAAACACATTCTTCGGTGGCTTCCAAATAACAATGGCTGAAATTTTATTCAAGTCCACCCTGACACCTTCCGCAGATACTATATGCCCAAGAAAACTAACTTCCCGTAGCCAAAATTCACATTTACTAAATTTGGCATACAATTGTTTCTCTCGCAAAGTTTGCAACACTATTCTCAAATGCTCCGTATGTTCATTTTCATCTTGGGAGTAAACCAAAATATCATCTATAAATACCACCACAAACTTGTCTAAATATGGGCTGAAAATTTTGTTCATCAGATCCATAAACACTGCAGGTGTATTTGTCAAACCAAATGGCATCACAAGAAACTCATAGTGTCCATACCTGGTTCTAAAAGCTATCTTTGGCACATCTGAATCTTTTACCCGTAGTTGATAGTAACCAGAACAGAGATCGATCTTTGAAGATACAGTGACACATTTTAACTGGTCAAACAAGTCATCAATACGAGGCAATGGATACTTGTTCTTTATTGTAACTTTGTTGAGCTGTCTATAATCAATGTACAGCCTCAACGGTCCATCTTTCTTCTTTACAAATAGAACCGGTGCACCCCAAGGTGAGAAACTAGGTCGAACAAAACCTCTGTCAATCAATTCTTGCAACTGTACTTTCAACTCTTTCAATTCAGTAGGAGCCATTCTGTAGGGTGCTATAGATATAGGTTTTGTACCCGAGACAAGATCTATAGAGAATTCTACCTCTCTATTCGGTGGTAAACCAGGTAATTCTTCTGGGAATACATCAGGAAATTCACATACAATCGGTATTGACAGAATCTTTGACTTAGATACTTTAGTATCCAACACATATGCAAGATAAACATCATAACCCTTTTTGACATATTTCAGTATTGATATTGCTGAAATCACATTAGGTAATCCATCCAGTTTATCAGATTCAACATGAAGTAATTCACCACTCTCACACTTCAATACAATATATTTCTATTTACAATTCACCACTGCATCATATTGGGTTAACCAATCCATTCTTAAAATCAAATCAAATTCGTCAAATGGAAATAACATCAAGTCAGCCAAAAAGTAATAACCTTTTACCATCAACAGATAGTTCTTACAAACTTTATCCATCATAACACACTAGCCCAAGGGGTTTGAAACTTTAACCACAAATTTAGTGAATTCAATGGGTAAATTCTTAACAGACACTAAGTTTGTGTATATGTATGAATGTGTGGAACCAGGATCAATCAAAGCAGCAATATCAGTGTTAAGTAGAGAAATGTAATAGTAATGACGTTTGGCGCAAATGCATCTTCTCTAGCACGAATAGCATATGTCTTTGCAGGTGCTCGTGCATCAGATCTAACTGTTTTATCCTTGGTAGTACCTCAATTACCACCAACATTACCAGGATGACGGGGTGGTCTGCCTTTCGAGACAGGATTACTAGGCTTTGGAGCTGGTTCTATCTCGTTTTCAACTCTTTCTGGACAACCTCTGATAAAATGGTCAAGTGAACCACATCCAAAACAAGCTCCACTTCTAGACCGACATTCCCCATGATGAAATTTGTTACAATGTTTATGTAACACCTCTTACCCGTATTCGACGCCAGAATAGGGTACGAGGTATTACCAGACTTATACACAAGCAATTAAACAAAACCGAGATGTAAATTTCCATCCAAATTTAAAACTTTTCATATACATTCATATCGTCTCTAAAACGAGCCTACGAGGCCCAAAACATACATTGGAAGCAATTCAGGACTAAACTGAGAACTTTAGAAAATTTCACAACACTTAGAAAATTTTTCATGTTTTAAGAGCCGCACGCCCGTGTCACCTGGGACACGCCGGTGTAGGTAGGCCATGTGGTCACACACGTCTGTGTCCCTAACCTGTTTAACTCTTTGTTTGTAATCCAAGAACAAATTGAAGTCACACGGCCAAGGCACACATCCGTGTGCTTAGGCCGTGTGGTCGATTTAATTTTCATAATTTTTCATAAAATAGGTGCAGACTTCACACGCCCAGGGCACACGCCTGTGCCTGAGGCCGTGTCATCCACATGTTTGAGACACATGCCCATGTCTTTGCCCGTGTGCTCAATTCTGAGCATTCTATTTTGCAACAATTAAGGTGCAAGGGACACACGGCTGGAACAAACGCCCAAAGGGCAAGTGTGTCACACATGGCTTAGACACACACCCATGTGTCTACCCATATGGACAAAATAAGGCTGTTTTCCAAGCCATATTGTCACCCTTCCATGCACAAACCTATACAACAAAACATAGCACCACTCCAAGTATATACATTCAACCAAAATCAGCCACAACCAAGGCATCAATACCTCATTCTCATGCTATCATTTATCATACACAAACATCACATATATCCCAACTCAAATCATGCAATTTCCCACATCCATGAAAGACATCATCATATGCATATATACTTGAATCAATATTAGCCAATTTCAATAGCCATTTACAAAATGAATTATCAACCAACATAAGCCAACACATTTGGCCAAATCAATTATGACACATAACAAAATGACCAAGTCCCTATACATGCCATAACTCAAAATATTGAAATCATTGGTACCCAAAATATTAAGTTGATAGTGTGACTGGATCTCTGATAATCTCTGATCCCCGAGTTGGCTTGGTGACACTATAAGAAAAGGGAAAAGAAAGGGGAGTAAGCTATAAAGCTTAGTAAGTTCCCATGCAAATAATAAGCATTATAAACTCACATTTAACGTACAATTAACATGAAGTAAATTAACATAAACGTCATTATGAATCTCATAGTCAAACTTACTCAATCACAACCTTACCGAGGGATTCATCAGATATTGAGCTCATTAAGCATGAGTTTTATGTACATACTGGTACCAATTTAGAACATATCAAAGTCTTTCACAACTTTGACATTCTCGTTGCATTTCCCATTGAACCATCTGGAATACTAAAGGATACTCAGGAATCTCGCACACATAGTACCATACCAATGCCATATCCCAGATATGGTCTTACATGGGATCTCGTATCGATGCCAATAGCCTGGCTATGGTCTTACACGAAGTCTCATTTCGATGCCATATCCTAGATATGGTCTTACACGTAATGTAACGCCCTAAATTTTGGGCCTAGAAGTATTAGGTCTTGAGTATGGGAACAGTTAGGAGGCAGCACATAAATGATTAGTTATGCAAGAAGTGACACACAAATGCATGTCTGCTTCAGTGGTTAAGTGTTCTGGGAAGTGTCTGAGAAGTCTTGGGTACAAGCCTTGGCTTGTGAAAAATTTTGTTTTTTCTTGAATAAACCTTGTCTCTAGTTAGTAGGTTTCTTAAATAAATGTCAGTATTTCATGACAAAAAAAGGTCCTATTGGTCTAGGGGATAAGTGGCGTGTTACCTATGCTAGAGGACTGAGGTTCGAATCCTGGGGAGCGCAGTGGAGTGTTTTATTTTGCTGTTGGCCATGGGAGAGTTTTAGTTTGACCGAAACTTGAGTGTTTGGAGAGTGTGGGGAGTTGTGGCCGAATTTTAAGAGATTTTTAAGGAATTTTGGTTGTTAGGGGGATTTGGGGAGTGTTTTATGGAGGAAATTTTGGATAGAAGAAGTTGTGTGGAATTCAAATTGGTGGGTGGAGTGATGTAAGGAGATTTTCAAGGAATGGATCAAGGGAAGAGGAGTGTGTACCGAAATAGGATTTTTGCTTCTCAAGGTTCAGCTTTGGTTGGTATGCTCAATTTCCTTTCTCAGTTTCTACCAATTGTTCTTTTTTGGCTTCTTGTCACTTTGTTGTATGACTGAATATCCTCTCTTCCTTTCTCTACCCTTTCCCTTCCCAATCGTTTCGTTTACCATCTCTTCTCCTTGTGTTCACTGTCGATTACCCTTCTCTTCTTATTTCTCTCAACAGTCCACTCTTGACATTCCTTCTTCTTAATACTTTAACCATTTACTACATCTCTCTCAACTCTCTTCTTATTATCCTTCCATCTTGATACTTGGGCCGATTAAGGTATCTCTCCCTCTTTTCATTTTGTTTCCGATTGTTGCGATTGTTCTTGACCAATCAGTGGGTGATGTTTCTTCTCTGTTCTCTTTTTCTCTATGTTGTAGTATTCCTGCTAACATTCTTCTTACTGTCGTTCATGGCTAGGGTTGTGTTGGCGGTAATCTCTGTCTCGGTAATAGTGTTTGTGTTCGACTGGCGTTGGGGTAAAAGTCAATTACTCCTTTTCTAGTGTGGCGCATTCGGTAAGTGTTATGTGGTTAATACAATGTGTTGGTTATGATCATTACATGGTTTGAGTTTTTAAGCCTTGGTTGTATGGCAGGATACCTCAAAAAGGAATTTGGAATCAGCCTCTTGCAACGGATTAAATAGGTGATCCTCAGTCGATCGATCTAGGAAAGTGTTAAGAAACCGTGTTAATGAATGTTATAGAGGGGATGGTTGAATCTTGTTGTCAAGGGAACTAATGGTGTATTGTGTTTAAATCTAGGTTTGGAGTGCTTGTGGTCCTTTCGTACATTTTCGTAGACAAGGTGTGTAAAACACTGCATCTACTCGTAAATCGACAAAAACCGAAATAAGAGATCGTCGGTGCCACACGAACGTACGCTCGCTCGTGTGGTAGTTTGAGCGCAAAAACATGGGTGTTGAATCGTAGAGGCCACCATGAGCGATTTCATGGGCTTAGGCCAGTTTGGGCCATGTTGGGCTGAAATAGGCCATGTGGACCCCATGAGCTCATGGGTCCACACGGGTAAACCACACGGACGTGTGGAGATTATTGGTCCAAGCTGTGTAATTTACATGGCAATGCCATTTTTGGGCTTAGTGGGCCCATATGGGCCTACATTATGGGCCTTGGGCCCATTTTTAATGTTTGACTGTTAAGGTTGCACGGGTCGCCCGAGACGACTGTGAACTTACTGTTGGGTCGGTAAGCATACCTCGACCCCAAATTGATGAATGACTATTATGCCCCTATGAGGTAAAATGACTATTATGCCCTTATGAGATGTATGACTGTACTGAGCATACAATTTTATATATGTTGTATACATGCATGATATTATGATATGTTGCATGGGTATGGGTTATTATGATTGGAGGAAGTGTACTGTACTGGCAGCTCTGCTGCAATTTTTATTTAGTGCCGCAACCGGTGCTATTTTTTGTGTGTAAGGATGGGTGGGTTGATTTTATCCCCACATAGTGTGTAGGGCTGGACGGAGTAGTGTGTAGAGGCTAGTTGGGTAGGATTTCTGATTGCATATCTGTACTGTGACCGCTGCTGAATTAGGCTAAGGCCCACACTGATTCTGATACTGTAATGGGCTAAGGCCCTAATTGATCTTTCGGATCATTCATCGAAATGGGCTTAGGCCTGCATCGAATTTGCCTATTATATGACTGACTGTTTGTTTAATAAGGGATTACACACTGAGTTTTCATAAATTCACCGTTCTATTTTACTGCGCAAGTAATCCTTCGACAGATCGGTGCTGCGAGGGACTCGAAGGTGGCCACACAACCGCATTTGCTTTCATTTTTAACTTTTAATTTATAAGTATTTAATTTGGGTGTTTTGTTTTGTAATAAGGCCTCCCTAAGTTTTTATTTTAATTTGGGATTTATTTACTTGATTCATATCTGCTAGTAGTAGGCCACAGATTTTGAAAAAAAATATATAGATGCTTTTCAAACACCACATTTACGCAACTTATTTTGAAAAGCTTCCGCAACAAATATTATTTTTAAAAATGTAATAAGAATCTAATATGATTAACATTTTGCTAAATCGACTTGAGTTTTAACAAAGGACGAGATATTCAAAATTTGCGTTAGGATCGCAAAGAGGTTTTTAATATAAAACGAATTTTTCAACGGTGTTGTTTTTTTTTGAAAAACACTTCAATGTGACATAATAGATTCGGCCATAATGTCTAGGCCGGGTATGGGGTGTTACACGACATTTGTATCCTAACTATTCCTAAGGTTCAAACGAGATTTCTCGCTTATCAAACTTTGTCAATTACGTTCAAAAACAATTCACAATTCATACAATATTAAATCAATTAAAGCATAAATAACAATTTTTACATACGAACTTACCTCGGTACAAAAATAGTAGAAATGGACCTAATCGTCAAACATTTTATTTTTCTCCTGATCTAGGTCCGAACCTCGTTTCTCTTGATCTATAATAGAAATTTTAACTCATTTATTATCCACATTATTCAATTCAGTCCAAAAATCATATTATGGCAAAATTACATTTTTGCCCCTAAACTTTAACATATATATATTTTTGGTCCCTAGGCTCGTAAATTGAAATCTATTCAATTTCTTCAAGACCCAAGCCTACCAGAAGCTCTTTTGTACTTATAATAGCCCACAATTTTCATTTAATCACACTTTCACACACATTTTTGTACCTTTTACAAATCAGTCCTTTTTAGGTGTTTCATAAAAAAATCACTTAGGAAAATTTATTTATCATACTCCAAACATACCTTTTCTACCATTAGACATCAAAATACAAAAATATCTAACATGGATCAAACCCTAAACCTTAATCATTTCTCAAATTAATGGTAGAAATAGATAGATCAAGTGATAACGACTTTAAAAATGTAAAGAGCATTAAAAATGGGGTAAGAACAGACTTACAATTGAGCTTGAAAGTGGCTAAACCCTAGCTATGGCTTCCTTCTAAATTTTGGCACAAGCATGAAGAAGATGGACTAAATTTTGGCTTGATTTTTGGTTTTTAATTCATTTACTTACCAAATAACCAAAATGCCCTTTTCTCAGAACACTAAAATTCATCTTACCTCATGTCCATTTTTATCCAACTTAAAGTAAAATGGTCTAATTACCATATAAGGACCTTCAATTTAAAATTTCATAGTAATTAGACACCTCTAGCATATAGAACTCCACTTTTGCACTTTTTACAATTTAGTCCTTTTTGCTGAATTGAGTGCTTAAACGTCAAAATTTTCGAACGAGATTTTTATGAGATCATTCTATAGAATTTTAGACTATAAAAATATAATAAAAATAAGTTTTTCTACGTTGGATTCGTGGTCCCAAAACCACTGTTTCGGCTAGGCCCAAAATCGGGCTATTACAGTGTACATTTTAGTTTGGGATTACCAACACTGCCCACACTGGTCACAGATGGAGATGGAGACCTTGGGTTAGAATGTTGAGAGCCCCGCTCTCTTCCAAAATATCTCGTAGAGGCGGTAACACGATGATAATATTTCTTTAATTTCTTAGAAGCAAATGATTGTGACTTACTCATAGTAATTTTTCCAAAAACCCGAGCCTCTCGTTGAGCTTGTTTCTTTTCTTTACTCAATTCTTCAGCTTTGTGTGCTCGATCGGCTAACACCACAAATTCCCTTATTTTGAGAATTCCAATAAACAATTTGATGTCTTCATTTAAACCCTCTTCAAAGCGTTTACACATCTCGGCCTCAGACTATACCCATTTTTTGGCATATTTACTCAGCCGAACAAATTCTCGTTCATACTCATATACAGTCATGTCTCCCAACTTAAGTTCTAAAATGCTTTCTTTTTCTGATCCATGAATCTCTGATTAACATATTTCTTTCTTAATTTAGCCTGGAAGAATTCCCATCTAACATTTTCTCTCGGTACAATTGAAATTATGGTATTCCACTAATGATAAGTTGTATCTTTCAGTAGAGATACTACATATTTCAGACATTCAATAGGTGTACAAGATAATTCATCAAAAACTCGAATAGTATTTTCCAACCAAAATTCAGCCCTTTTCGGATCATCATCTATGATAGCTCTAAATTCTTCCACTCCATGTTTACGGATTTTATCTACCGGAGGCTTACCAGTTCTAACAGGTTCAGCACCCTTTGGCATCTCGAAAATCGATTGGGAAGCAGGTGGGGGAGGTCGTTGTACAGCGGGGTTTGTTTTTAAATACTCAGTAAACCATTCATTCATTAATTGTAAGAAGGCCTATTTTACCTCCTCACTTCGGCCCTCAGACACGGGCCTTTCACTACCAGACGCAGACGCAACTCTTTGAACTGAGGCTGAAGCATTGCTCTTAGATTCCTCGGATTCAGCTTTAGCTTGGTTGGATGACATTACTATCTGAAAAACACATTTAAAGTGATCAAGAGTCATCACACTATCACAAATTATATAATGGCATGTAAAGCTAAACTCGTGTTTGCTACATTAAATCCGAGAATCGACTAAACTGTAGCTCTTATACCACTAAATGTAACACCCCTTAACCCGTATCCATCGTCAGAATAGGGTTACGGAGCATTACCGAAACTTTCAAAAAATTTTACAAATAATTTATGCAAATTACTATTTATTATCCGAGATCATTCAAAACGTCCCTTAATTGGACCCTCGAGGCCCAACACGAGCACTAGAATCAAGTCAGGACTTAATCGGGACCTCTAAGAATTTTTCATGACATTTCAAAAATTTTCCAATATACGGGGCTCACACGCCCATGTGGTCCAAGGGACACGCCCATGTGACCCTAAGACACGTCTGTGTTGCAGGCCGTGTTCGAACTCGTGTAACTCTCAGACTTGTGCACACGGCCATGCCACACACCCGTGTACTAGGCCATGTGGTTAATTGATTCAATTCAAAATTAGGTGCAGGTTTCACATGGCCAAGACACACGCCCGTGTTCTAGGCCGTGTAGCACACACGGCTGAGACACACGCTCATGCCTCTGCTCATGTGCTCAATTTTGAGCATTTTGTTTCTCAAAATTAAGGTGTAAGGGACACACGGCCTAAAAGCAAGCCTATGTACTCAGCCGTATGACACACACGGTCTGGACACACGCCTATGTGTCTCCCCGTATGGACAAAATAAAGCCATTTCTAGCTCCATTTCTCACCTAAAATCACACCAAAGGCCTGCACTTAAGACCCACATCCAATACCAACCATTTCAAGCATTTAAATTAAGCAAACTCCATCATTCAACAAGGCATATCATTACATGAATATATGTTTATAAACTTACCTTGGTTTAACTTAGGCATTAACATCATTTGATCACATATACTTAACATAACACATATGTATATATCATAATAACCTACTTAATCATACCAAAATAAACCATTATTAGCCATTCCAATGGCTAGGTTACAAAATATCATTTTCAAGCCACTATTGGCCAAATTGTCCTATACATGCCATTATACCAAAATTATTCTACTATAAATACCCAAATAGCTAGTAGATAGTGTGACGATGCTCCAATGATCTCCAACCTTCGTGAGCTTCCGAGCACTATAAAACAGGGGAAAATAAAACGGAGTAAGCATTACATGCTTAGTAAGTTCGTATAACGGAAACTAAACTTACCAATCCCGTTTATTAAATCTAAGCATATAGTATCATGTTTTCCATCCATTTGGCATAATTGCCTAAAATTCATGCATTCAATCAAACATGTTAGTCACAAAATCTTCATATCAATAAAGTAAACATAGATGAGCTCTTCATACTAATTTCCTTTAATTCATCATTTATTTCATTCCATAATTCTCTTATCATGCCAAGAAGTTTTGTGTCCATTGAATCATTGAAATTTTGATGTATCTTAAGTGGTACACTCAAGGTGTACGATTCAATAACTCGTCAATTCTTTTTTCAAGAGTACCCATTAGGGCACTTAATCGAGGAACACACTCTCAAGTCACATATCATATAACAAGATTACCAGTTCAGGCTAAATCCTTTATATAATGTACGCTCGGAAGAGTTTAATTAGGATTACCAGTCCAGGATAAATCCTAATTGTAACATATATTCGAGAGGTATTATATCAGGATTACCCGCCCGGGCTAAATCCTTTCCATAATGAGGTCAATAGGATTACTCATCCGAGCTAAATTCTGTCAGCAACAAATGCAGGGCCTCATTCATTTTGGGAAAGCATATATGTTTATCGGAAGTCAATATTCAATCGGGACGTAACCCTTTTTCACCATTTTCAAGCATGTATTAATTTCTCATATTGTAACATCCAAGTAAATCACATAAATGATAATCACATTTCATACAATCAGAACATTTAATTTAACATAATTACAAGCTTGATTAAGTTACACGAACTTATCTCGACACTTGTTCGCGTAAGCAATCTACTTGTCCGAAACCTTTTCTTTTCCTCGATCTAACCTCAAATGTGAGTTGTTTGGATCTATATAAATAGCTTTAATCATCAATTTCTCATATTTCATACTCATTTGGACTCAACTTACGTCCTAGGCAAAATTACCATTTTGCCCCTAGGTTTTCCATAAATTTCAATTTCGTCCCTAGGCTCAAAAAATGAAACTTATGCAATTTACTCCCTATTCCAAGCCTAACCAAAATCCCATTACAAAATTTACAACACATGTATTGTAACAGCCTGTTTTTAGGGGTATTCAGAATAGTGGTTCGAGACCACAATTCGAAGTTAAAATATTTATTTTATTATTTTATTAAGGTTAAAAGTATGATAGAATGTTCATGTGAAAAGTTCATAAAGAAATTTTATCGTTTGAGTGGTTAATTCGGGAAAAAGAACTAAATCACAGAAAGTGCAAAAGTAGTGTTTTATTAGCTAAAGGTATTAAATAACTATAGAACCTTAAATTTAAGGTCCTTATGTGATTATTAACCCATTTATAAGATAGTGGAAGTTAGTGGCATGACAGTTGGAGTAGTTATTAATGTTCATTAAAGGTTAATTTAATAAAAACAAAATGATTTCTTTTGTCCATCTTCATCATCTAGCCGATTCTTGCTAAGGAAAAACACCATTTGAGCTTGCTAGATTTGGCCATGGTATCCTTGGGTGTATGGTGAGTATCTTTGATCCATTTTTAATGATTTTTACGTTTTTGAGATCGTTGTTTAGTAATTTAGCTAGCCCGTACCTTAATTTTTGAATTGGTTGATGAATTTGTAAATTGCCATTGATGATTGCTTGATGTTTTTGAATATTGATGATGGAAAATGAATATTTGTTGATAGATTTTAATGTTTTGTAAAGTGATTTTTGACAAAAATGTTAATTTTGGACTAAATTGAGAAATATTGAAATTATGTGGTTAAAAGTGTGATTATTTGGAAAATGTGGGCTGCTAAGGCAATAAGAAGAATTCAGATAAGCATGGGTAGGGTGAAATTGCATGAAATTGTAATGTTATGTGATAAGGACTAAATTACAAAAATATGGAATAATAGGGGCAAAAGCATAATCTTGCCAAAATATGTAACTTGTGTTAAATTGAATGAATTAATGATTGAATAAGATGATTTTGATTATGACTAGATTGAGAAAAGCGGAATACAGGTTTAGATCATGAAAAAGATAAAGTATCAGACTAGTTGATCCGTTTTTTCGTTTTAACTATCGAGGTAAGTTCGTATGCTAATAAACGTACTTAAATTGTGTTATAAATGCTTATTTATTATTGAATTGAATTGAATGCTGAATGGTCATGATTACGAGCCGAAAACAATAGAGTTATAATATTCTAAAGTCCCGTACGAACCTTAGGAATAGTATAGGATACATATGTCATGACATTAGGTTACCAAGATGTGATTACATGTAAGACCATGTCTGGGACATTGGGTTTGTATTATGATTACGTGTAAGACCATGCCTGGGACATTGGCATCGTTAATCAATTACGTGTAAGACCCTGTCTGGGACAGTGGCATCGGTATGTGATAACATGTAAGACCATATCTAGGATATGGCATTGTACGAGCTTATGTGATTTTCGGGTATCCTTAACGATTCTGAATGGTTCAATGGGCAAAGTCAAGACGAGAATGAAAGTATAATCGAGTTAAATGATATAAGTACGTACAGAATCTATATGAAAATCAAATGAAGGAAAATTGATAAGTTCTTAGTGTATCATGTATATGAAATGAGAAAGATTTGTGTATAAGTATGTTTCATGCCAAAATGTGTTTATTTGGCTATAATGAGGTATGAATTGAATGATATGTGAGATATGAGTTGTAGTTGTTTAAATATATATACATGAGGTATATAACGTGCAAAATACTATTATTTGCAAAATACTATTATTTGATGATATTTATCATAAATCACTTGGCTAAAGAAAAGGTGATGAATATTGAATTGAATAAAGTTCATATATAATTGCTTATGCATATAAAAATGTGAATCAATTGATAAGAAGTATTCAAACCATACGTGTTTCGAATGAATAAACTCATGAAAATCTTGATTAATTACATGCAAGGATTTGAGATAGAATAGTGCAATCATATGAATTATATCATGTTTTGAATAACTGTTTTAAATGCGGTTATTTAATAATATGAGTTTATTATCATAGAGCTTACTAAGCTTTATAGCTTACTTGTGCTATTTTTCTATGTTTTATAGTGACTCGAACATTCACTCGGGTTGGAAGTCGGCGGATATCACATCACACTATCCAATTTTTTATTTCAGTATTTATACCCTTGTGACTTGGTTATATGGAATGTATAGGCTTGAGTTATGGGGACATGTATTTTGGTAATGTTGAATGTAAATTTGGCAATTTATGCCTATGTGTTTCATTGGTAATTAGCCATGTGATTTGTCTTAAATGTGGTGTATGTGGTGGTATATAATTGTATGAGTTGTGATGTTTGGTCAATGATTGTTATATTAATACTTTGATTGTAAATTGGTGATTTGAATTGGCATTTAGGTATAGAGTTGGATGTTCAAATGGTTAAGGATAAGTGATGAATATGTGTAATTGCGTTATGCTTGATCTTGGCTTTGTATGAATGCCAAGATGGTTGGATAAATATTTGATTTTGGTATGTGATTATATGTGGTTAAATTGAGATAGCTGATGATTTTGGTTGAACATAGATTAAGTATTATTGAGAAATTATGGTTGATGAATCATGATATACATGGTATGTTTTGGCAAGGAATTGATGGAATGAAATGTGCAAATGTTGTCTTGTATTGTAATTGGTGTAAGAACAGATTATGCATGGTATTAATTAGGTAAATGAGTACCAAGTTGAATTGGTATAATATGTGTATGAAATGTATTGAAATGGTACCATTTTGGTTGCTAGGTGTGCATGAGAAAAGGGTGGCAAATTGGCTTCGCAAATAGCCTATTTTTGTCAACACGGGCAGAGACACGGGCGTGTGTCTCAGCCGTGTGTGACACACGGTCATGATACACGACCGTGTGTCCCCTGGGGTAGCCTTTCAAATTCAAGTCAGTCTCGAGCACGGCCTAGACACACGGGCGTGTCTGGTGGCAGTGTAAAGCACACAGCCTTGGCACATGGGTGTGTGTGGCCATTTCGAAGGATACACGGACAGGCGTGTGGTCGACCGTATGACCTAAGTCAGTATGTATGCCCTGTTTTGACACGGCTTGTGACACGGACGTGTCTGGTAACCGTGTGAGGCACATGGCCTATTCACACGGGCGTGTGTCCCTTGTATGCATGAAAATTTTCTAAGTTTTCTTAAAGTTTTCAAATGTTATCGGTTTAGTCCCAAACCTCTTTAAGCATGTTTTTAGGCCTCATAGAGCTATAAAAGGGACAATGTGATTATGTTAGATTGATATTTATGTGAAATTGGACCATGTATGAGAAATGTATATTATTTGTTGTGCTTTGATTTGTAATGCCTCGTAACCCTATTCCGGCAATGGATACGGGTTAAGGGTGTTACACGTATTCATAAAAAATTAGCATTTTTCTTCAATTTCTCAAATTTACATTTTAGTCCCCAAATCATGTTTTCATCAAAAAATCACTTTGTAAAAGTTGTTTATCTATCAACAACCTTTCATTTTCTAACATAAATTTCTAATTTTTAGCATATTCATCCATGACCCAAATTTCATACCTTGATAACTTTTCAAATTAATCCCCCAAATAGTAGATTAAGCTATCCCGGTTTCAAAAATATCAAAATTACTAAAAACGGGACAAAGAAACTTACCCAATTAAGCCATGAAAGTTTCTTCTCTCTCTCCTAGGGTTTCCATGTATTTTAGGTTGAAGGAGATGAGAAAATAAGATGATATTTTCTTTTCATCTTTTATTAATTAAATATTTTTCAAATTTCAATTTAGTCCTTGCCTTTTTTCTAAATTTCCATGGATGAGTCACCAAAAATCTACATACTTTTCTTTAATGGTCTAATTACCATATAGCTATTTAATCCTTATAACTACTGGAATTCAATTTTCGCATTTGTAATTAAACACTTGATCGATAAAATTTTCGTATCAAAATTTTCACACGACATGTTTATCATAATATGGATCATATAATAAAATAAAAATAAACTTTATTTTCAGATCGGATTTGTGGTCCCGAAACCACTGTTTTGATTTCACTGAAAAATGGGTTGTTACAGCCATCCCCTTTAAGTTATATGAGGGGTTTTGGGCTTCTCTCACATCGGATCAAATTACAAGTATTTCTTGGCCCTTTTTAACCCAGTACTTTATAATATGATTCGACCTGATTCAATTTTTCTATTTCCCAAAATAAACTTTAATATCTACATATTAAATAATTTTCTCATCCGAATTTTACCCCAATAAAATCTTGAAAATTTTCCCCTGGTGAATTTTTAACTATTTTAACCCTGATAAAATTTTGAGAAAATTTGTTCAATATGTCACAACTCAACATGTTCACTATGACCGAATGGTTTATTTTTATTTTTGGGCTTCAAAAAAATCCAAAAATATAAACTCATTCTTCCATCATTTTTTTAAGTAACTATATAAGATTGCAAGTTTCTATTTTCATTTTCATTTCCATTTCGATTTTTAGAAACCTACATTCATTTCCAAATGATTCAATTTCTCCATTTTGAAGAAAACCATAATTATTCTTGAATGTTTCCAATTTCTCTTTTTCTATTAATTCCGTTCATTTCTATTCAAGCACACAATTCATTTCTGGTTTCAACGAGCTAACGAAAGGATCAATTGGACATATGTAGTTGATGCTCAAATGATTTATAATTAAGTTCTAACTTTTCGCCTATTAATTATAAACTCATTTAGTCATGAAGTCATTCAACTATAGTATCGTGACTGAGCTCTCCTCAACGACATACCATTACAAAAGCAACTACTCAATGCTCGTCTAGTGACACTATTATTAGTGTATTACCCTTATAAGATATCTTTGATCTCTTTGGGATAGTATCCATTCTCCCAATATGATACTATTTTGTCTCATGGTAACCATTACATCTTCCTTCATGAAAAGTCAATCACTATCAAATAGTGATCAAGTCATCCATCACAAAGACAGACGACCCGTGGCCACACTTACTTTTCATCAACCATGTCATGCCAATGAGAGGGTATCATTTACCCATATTTTGGGCTATGAATTCCACTATTGTGAATGACGCTACATACTACAGAAGTCACACACCCAGCAAACCAACTTTTGGTTCCATATCTATTTGAACTCAAGTTTTTACTTACATCAAAGTGTACGAGTCATGCATACATAGTTTACCATCAACTCAGGATTTAGGCATGTCACACTGTGAATGTCACAATTGAATAAATGCATAAATGAAATTAGGATCCATTCTGTTTGGGTCCTGTCCTATGTACTGTCAGGCTAGTCAGACACATCTATATCTTTATCTTTTGGGAGTCATCCGCTCCGATGCCCAGGACATGACATCTTCCCAATTGGACTTAATAGATGACATATTAGTCTTTCAATCGGTTTGCTCATTTCTGATTAGACTAAGGACATGTTTAGGTTCGTCTACTAATAAAAGTTGTCTTTTTGTAATACGATCCAACCACATAATACTGTTTAGTATTAGTTAAACATTTAGACAACCAATGAGTAATATTTTCTTCTATTTTTCTTTGTGTGCAAAAACCATGTGAGGAAAATAATACAAAATATATTAATTTAATTCATGAATAATTTTATTAATCAATCTATTCAAAAAATTACAAGTGTACTTAGACAAAAATACTATACTTAGGGCACCAGATCCAATAGTTTCCCACTTGCCCTAGTGAAGTAGATGAGTCATGTTTCACATTCTTGTGCCCATCCATATGTTTCCCAAAGAGCTTTCTAGCTATAAGAGTCTTGTATAAACAAATCCCCCAAGTTTTTCTTTATATGCGATCTTTGACTACGTCTACCATTCTGTCAAACACTACTGTCTCCCGTATATGGTTAATTTGAGTTCAGCTATATTCTCACTATTATAGTGCCATTTCTTTTCTGTACCTCATATTCTACCCTCCATAGTGAAGTTAGCAGTGCAACCCTGATTGACACTTGTTCACACTATGGACCTGCCATCTAACACAAAAAACAACCTGATGTCAATTTCCTTGAATCTTGACACGTTTGGAAGTCAGAATTAGTATAACCAATAGGAGTGAGATCTTCTCCGAAATACACAAGCATATAATCCCTCATTCACTTTAAATACTTAACTGTATGCTTAACTGCTTGCTAATGCCTTGGTCCTGGATTCACCTAATATCAATTTACCAAACCCACTACAAAATAAATATCTGGATGTGTGCATAGCATAACATACATGAGTTTTATCCCTTTTCGTAAGTCTACAAGTCCCCTTACTGAGTTGGAGTACATAGAGTCTATCTTAGCTTTCATAGTTATTTTCTAGATGTTGGAATCAGCACTCTGTATCGCTTCATCATATGTGAGTAGGTCATCATCTTCCTGTTCGATAGACTCAATGTTAAAAACATTTCCACTGGATTAGAAGAACTCAAGCCTACGAGAGACCCTCCCACTATGACGAAGCTCCTTATGTCACTAAACGTTTGTAAGTATACTATTAGGAGTTGGTCTTGGAATCATTTCCGTAGGGTTTTCTATATTTCTCGAAAGCTCCTCGAGTACCTCTTTTCTCCGAGGCTTGAAGTCATTCATGTAACTTTCTTCAAGGAAAGTAGCATGAGTTGAGGCTATAATAGTTTTCTGTTTCGAGTTATAAAACAAACCTCCATTTGTTCCCTTTGGATATCCTACAAACATGCACAATCCTGTTTGTGAGTCTAACTTTTTCACATCTTTATCTAATACATGGGTTGGACTTCCCAAAATCCTAAAATAATTAAGATTCAACTTCATAACATGCCACAATTCGTATGGGGTTTTCAATGCTGCCTTAGTTGGCACCTCATTCAAAATATAACAAGTCGTTTGTATAGCGTATCCCTAAAAAGAGATTGACAGGTTCAAATAACTTAACATCAAACATACCATGTCTAACAACATTCAATTTCTTCTCTCTGCCACACCATTCTGTTGTGGAGTTCTCATGGTTAACTAGGATAGAATCCCATTCTCTATGAGGTCCTTAAGACCTCATCAGATAAATATTCCCCACCTCAATCAAATCGAAGTGTCTTTATAGGTAAACCTAGTTGTTTCTCCACTTCCACATGAAACTCTTTAAATTTATCAAAGGTTTCGCAATTGTGGTGCATCATGTATACACACCCATATCTGGAATAGTCATCAATAAAGGTTACATAGTACTCATAACCACCTCTTGCACTAACACTCATGGGGTCACATATATTAGTATGCACAAGCTCTAAGGATTTTCCAACCCTCGTTCTATTTGCATTAAAATATCGCTAAGTCATCTTACCTTCCAAGCAAGATTCACATTGTGGAAGATCAACTTTTTAAGTGAACTTAAGACTTAGTCTTTCTCGGGCCTAGTGATTCTTTCTTGATTAATTTGATCAAGTCTCAAATGCCAATGGTACGCCTCATTAGAGTGAGAAGTTTTAAGTCTTTTATTCGACATTTCAATCTCAAGTAGTGTGTACATCTTTGGTTTGATGAAATAGAGATTATTTGGCATCCATCTATTACATATAATATTGTGATTTCTAAATATTACAATTCCATTATTAAAAGTCATGGTCAAGCCTTCTTTATATAACCATGCAATAGAAATTAAGTTTCTTTTTAAACTTGGTACATAGAAAACATATTTTAAAAAAATCTTCCTAAAATTATCAAAATAAATATGTACATCTTCCACTGCTTCAGCTACCACACTTGTCTCATTCTTGGTCTATAATAATAAGCTCTTATCTCTAAGATCGTTTATCTCTTTGAGCCCCTGTAGAAAAACACAAACATAATTAGTGGCTCTCGAATTAATGACCACGTCATTTATTAAAACAAGCTTCTATCATCAAGAGTTCCATATCTTTGCCTTTGGTAGCTATGTATTCCTTCCACTCTTTATAGTTTGCCTTGAAGTGCCCTTTCTTGCTGCAGAATAAACATTTAGACTTAGATAAGTCTTTAGGCCTTTTAGTTCTCTTCCTTTCCACTTGTGGTGGCCTAGAGACCTTAGTCTTACCTTTCTTAGCGCGTTTTCCCTTTTCTTTTGAGGAAAAAGAAACAACTATATTCGCTTATGCTCTTTAGACCGGCTGACCGCCATTCAACATCAACTTATAGGATTGTAATTCCTTCATGATTTGTGTAAAGTCAAGTTTTTGTTGCAAATGTTGTATGTGGTCTAAAAACTAGCAAAAACCTTTGATAGCCCATGACAATTATCAGGTTCATTTTTCATTCCTTATATTATTTATGTTCAATTAGTTTTCAGTATGTTCAATAAGGGAGTTGGTGCAATTTTCGAATTGAAAATAAAACATTCATATATTGATATCTTTGTATTAAGCAAATGTTTAAAAACTATTCGCAACAATACGAAATGCATTAAGATGATGCATATGTCTTACATTAAACCTTGAAAACATTTGAAAGCCATTGCAACGATAATTCCTACACCCATTGAATCAAGCCACCTTGGAGTGATCATGATCAACTAGTAAGAACATGGATTTCCAATTTTTGGGAAAAACCCAATTTGAAAAAGGTTTTCTTGCACAACAGAAAATTAAAATTTTGAAAATAGACTCAATTTGTAATATTTATAAAAATAAACCTTAACTGAATACGCACTTCTGTTTTTTGATAAGTGGTTCCTTGATGTTTTCCAAATTTCAACCAAAGAATCTTCTCTGTTATTCTCATACCACGAACTACTTCAAGTGTGGGTTCAAACCGATTGAACCAAAACACAGAACTAGAAAAAGTTTTCTTTTTTGAGTGAAAATGAAAATTGTCTCTTTTGTAAAAGAAACCGGAAAAATTCTTATTCTAGAAAAATATATTTAAAAGTTAATAATAAATTCTCTCTATTTTTTGGCAGAAAAACAATCTCTCAAAACTTTTATTAATAGCTCTACCAGTGTCATCTATTTATATGAAGAAAAGGTAAAACCCTTGTAGAGTTGTAGAGGTTCATTTTAAATAGAAAAACAAAATCCCACTTAGAGTAGGAAAGGGGTGAACGACTCACCCTTGTATTTCAACTAAGGTTGCCATCCCCTTCATGTTATATGAGGGGTTTTGGGCCTCTGTCACATCGGATCTAATTACGAGTACTTCTCGGGCCTTCTTGACCTACTACTCTATAATATGGTCTAACCTGATTCAGTTTTTATATTTCCCAAAATAAACTTTAATATTAACATATTAAATAATTTTCTCATTCCAATTTTAACCCCGATGAAATTTTGACTATTTAACCTCCGATAAAATTTTAAGAAAATTTATTTAATATGTCACAACTCAACATGTTCACTATGACTGAATAGTTTATTTTCATTTTCGGGCTTCAAAACAGTCCAAAAACATAAACTCATTCTTCCATCATTTTTTAAGTAATCTTATATAAGATTGCAAGTTTCTATTTTCATTTTCATTTCCATTTCCATTTTGATTTTTGGAAACCTGCATTCTTTTTCCAAATGATTCCATTTCTCCATTTTGGAGGAAACCATAATCATTCCTGAACTTTTCCCATTTCTCTTTTTCTATTAATTCTGTTTATTTCTATTCAAACATGCAATTTATTTCTAGTTTCAACGATCTAGCGGAGGGACCGATTGGACATATGTATTTGAGGCTCAAATGATTTATAATTAAGTTTCGACTTTTCACCTATTAATTATAAACTCATTTAGTCATGAAGTCATTCCACTATAGTATTGTGACTGAACTCTCCCCAACGACATACCATTACGAAAGCAACTAATCAATGCTCGTCTAATGACCTTGTTATTAGTGTGTTACCCTCATAGGGTATCCTTGATCTCTTTGGGATAGTATCCATTCTCCTAAGATGATACCATTTTATGTCATGGTAACCATTATATCTTCTTTTAAGAAAAGTCAATCATTATCAAATAGTGATCAAGTCATCCATCACAAAGATGGACGACCCGTGGCCATGTTTACTTTTCATCAACCATGTAATGCTAATGGGAGGATATTATTTACCCATGTTTTGGGCTATAAATTCAACTATTGTGAATGACGCTACATACTATAGAAGTCGCACACCCAACGCACCAACTTTCAGTTCCTTATCTATTTGAACTCAAGCTTTTACTTACATCAAAGTGTATGAGTTACGCATACATAGTCTGCCATCAACTCAGGATTTAGGTATGTCACACTATGAATGTCACAATTGAATAAATCCATAAACGGATCCAGTGTAACACCCCTAACCCATATTCGTCGCTGGATTAGGGCTAAAAACATTATCGAACATGCGAAACAATTAGCATTCATTTCATAAACATCATAGCATCAAAGGTCAAACATTGTCATAGAGTCCCTTATATAAGTCATCAAGACCCAAAACATGCATTAGAAAGGGTTCGGGACTAAACTGAGCTCATACAAAATTTTTCGAAACTTAAACATTTTTCAAAGATGAACAGGTCATACGCAAGTGTGAACAGGCCGTGTGCCTCACACGGTATTAGACACGCCCGTGTGTCTAGGCCATGTCAAAATATGTCATACATACTGACTTATTCACACGGCCACAAGACACGCCCGTGTGCCTTGGCTGTGGTCGAAAATAACTTGGGTCACACAGCTAGCCACACGCCCGTGTGCCTTGGCCGTGCTCAAGCCTGACTTACAATTGTAGGGTACCCTAGGGGACACAAGACTGTGCAACATAACTGTGTGTTGCACACGACTGAGACACACGCCCGTGTGGACAAAAATTGGCCATTTAAAAAGCCAATTTGCCACCCCATTTGGGTCAAACCTAAAAGCATCAAACAAAGCATATTTATACTATAATTTTAGCCAATTTCAATACCAAAACATACATAATTTATGTCATAACATTAACAACAAATTCATGCTTGTAACTCATACCAATTCATGTCCTTCCATAAGCCAAAAACATACCAAAATATATGATTTCATAATCTCAAACATACAATCAAATCTCACACCAAAACCTT
Organism: Gossypium anomalum; assembly: GCA_025698475.1. Lineage (NCBI taxonomy): Eukaryota > Viridiplantae > Streptophyta > Magnoliopsida > Malvales > Malvaceae > Gossypium > Gossypium anomalum. The sequence goes on along the minus strand of CM046968.1, from coordinate 44,068,191 downwards.
ACCAAATTAACCATTTCCTTTGGCCAACTAAAAGCACATCACAATGGCACATTTGCATCACATATAATATATCATTACCAACCATAAGTTCAAACACAAGCTAGTCATATCACATGGCATGATATATATACATTACAAAACATATCCAAATACTCCTAGCCTATACATGCCATATTCCATATATACAATTCTCAAATTAGTACCAAAATAGCTGTCGATAGTGTGAATGAGTTGCTAACGATCGCCGAATCTGAGCTAGCTTTATAACACTGTAAAACAGAGAACATTTCACACAGTAAGCTTTGAAGCTTAGTAAGTTCGTACCACAAATAAACAACAGTTTATAATATACGAAACATTAACTAATAAACACTTAGAAGTTCACAATTCATCCATCAATTCTATTCTATCTCATATAACATGATAATACTAATTCATTAAACTTCATACACATAGTATCATTTGCCACATAGGTACCAAACATACCTGAACTTTTCCATATAATTTCATTTCATTCTCACCTCTCGTTCAGATACATTAGTTCATTCAGAAGTCTTTTCATGCTTTAAGATTTCGCACACTTAGTGCATCAGTAATTTGCCGAAGTTGTAACAATCTCGCACACTTAGTGCCATTTCAATAAATCAAAGCTATCTCAATATCGCACACTTAGTGTCTTTTATAGCTAAAGCTATTCCAACTTGCACACTTAGTGCCATTTTTAACCGAAGCTATTTCGAATCGCACATTAAGTGCCGAACATAGTTGATTATCATCATGTTCAAACCATAATCAGATATCTATACAATTTATGCATTATCAAAGCATTAAAACATAACTATAACATCATTTATCACGTATGAACTTACCTTGTACTCAGAGTTGACGATTTCGATCGTTTACTCAATAACCTTCGATTTCTCTCGATCTAAATCCAAATTCCTCTTTTCTTGATCTATATGTATTCAAAATTAACCCTTTTATTCAAAAAATCATTTAATTTAATACACAAGCACATCTTTGGGCATTTTTGCACTTTAGCCCCTAAAATTACACATTTTGACATTTTAGTCCTTATTACACGAAACACCAAATATATAAAATTCATCAAAACCATGCCTTAGCCAGATTTTCCTATGATCCCTATCAGCCCATATTTATCATTTATTTCATATTTTAGTCCCTCAATTTCTCATTTTCATAATTTAGTCCAAAATACTCAAATTCATTAAAAATCTCAATACAAAACATAATAATAACACATATCTTCCACTTACTAACATAAAACTTCATAATACTTACATTATCAACAATGTCTTAACTCAAAATAATCAAAAATTTCCAAAATTCAGACATGGGCTTGAAAGTATATAGAGTAACAATCACAAAAACGTAGAAATGATCAAAAACTGAGCAAAAATCACATATCAATTAAGCCTTACAAATGCCAAATGTTCAAAGCATCCCAAACCCTATTATTTTCTTCTATTTTAGGCAAAGATGAAGAAATAATGAACAAATTTTTACTTTGGTTTTATTTAATTAACCTTTATTTTACTAATTACCTTTTTAACCTTATTATTATCATATACAATCCATTATCTAATGTCCATCCATGACATTTCTTGAATTCAATGGTCCATTTTCCTTTTAAGGACCTTACATTTAATAAGACATAGCAAATAAACACCTTTATCAATTAGAACACATCTTTTGCATTTTTTGCGATTAGATCCTTTTTGCAAATTAAGCACACAAACGATAAAATTTCCACATGAAACTTTCACACATATCAATTCACGTATTATAAACATATAAAATAATATAAAAATAATTTTTTGACCTCAAATTTGTGGTCCCAAAACCACTGTTTCAACTAGGGTCTAAACCGGGTTGTTACATCTAGGATCTATTCTGCTTGGGTCCTGTCTGATGTATGTTAGTCCAGTCAGTCATATCTATGTCTCTATCTTCTGGGAGTCATCTACTCCAATGCCCAAGGCAAGGCATCTCCACAATTGGACTTGATAGATAACATATTAGACTTTTAATCGGTTTGCTCATTTTTTTATTAGACTAAGGCATGTTTAGGTTCATCTAATAATACAAGCTGTCTTTTTGTACTACGATCCGACCACGTAATACCGCTTAGTATTAGTTAAACATTAGACAACCAATGAGCAATATTTGATTCTATTTTGCTTTGGATGCAAAAACCATGTGAGGAAAATTATACAAATTATATTAATTTAGCTCATGAATAATTTTATTAATCAATGTGTTTGAAAAAAATTACAAGTGTACTTAGATGAAAATACTACACTTAGGGCACCAAATCCAACACAACTATCATGGGGCTAGAACTTTAGTCTCGTAATTTGTGCGGCCTTAGGCGATTTGTTTGCTTCAAAAGCACCCAAGTCAGCCTAACTCCCAACAATTAAGGATTCAAATAGAATTCCTCCAAAGGACCAATGCAAAGCTAAAGTAACAAAAAGCCAAAAGAATGCTCAAAGAACAAAATAACCACATAAAAAATTACACGAGAGGTGTTTGAGTAAATACTCTCAAAGAATTCTATTACTCTAAGAATTCAAGATACAATGGATCAATGGATAATTTACAACTGAAGGGGGGACTCCCTATTTATAGTTGAGCTCCGCCAAATCTAATGGTCTATCTAAATTTACATCGACGGACGATATGAAGCCTATCCCTACAATTAAGGGATTTACAAAATTACATAATCAAATCAAATATAATCTTTCTAGATTTTATTCTCTTCAATCTTCTAAGATTAGTTTCCCTATTTGCCAAGGTAGCCTAACTTTCCATATTTAATTCATTGAGACACACAGGCTTCAAGTAGATAGGCTTCTCCATCAGTTCTTTGAATCGGGACAGCTCTCTTGGGTCAAATGATCCCCACTGGCTACATTTTGTGCAATGGTCACAGGCTTTGACCTACAACCGGTGACACTAATTTGTCCCTATTTGATACTTTTTAATATTTTTTATTTAATAGAAAAATAATATTAGGTGCGAGAGGGGTTGTCACATCCCAAATTTGGATGATCTGAATTGAAGGCATGTGTAGACGTGAAATTTTTTGTTCTGGTGCACTCTGGTGGTTAGTTCACCAAATTGTAAACTTCTAGCAAACTAATGTCTTGGTGAATTGAGTATCCGCCCATGGAAGTATGTTAGGATTTAGTTTTTGACATGTTTTTCAGTAAAAGAAATTTCAAGATTTAGGTTTTGACGAGTTCTTCAATAAAAGAAAGAATTCAATAAAAGAATAGTATGATTTATGTAGGTTACCACTAAGGATATTGTTCACCTAGTTTGCTTAAGCACCATGAAGAGCAAGTCTTGGTAACTGGATATGGTTATAAACCAACTAAATTGATCGGGCAAATAGCATATGGAAAAGACTTTCATTTATAATTCCTTCAGATTCTATAGGCCATTAGGATGGAAATATTCTGAAATTCCTTGACATTGGTCAAATTCCACTAAACGAGAGTGGATTATATATGTGTGTGAGAAGGGTTCGTGAGAATTTTTTTCTTCTTTAAAGATTACTCTTTAATTCTTTCTTTTTCTTAAATACGCTAATTACTGGTTGCTCTTCTTAAGTAAACTGAAAGTTAAGGATTCTTAGGAATAGATAGAGTATGTTCTATCTCCTAATAAGTTTGGTAGCTCTATATGTTAAGAGCAATAATGATATGAAGTATATAGATAGTAAGATTGAATAAGAATCCCTACATGGGGATTTTCTATAGATAAAGTGTTAGCAATCTATCTGTAAATGAGTATTAATGGTGAATTCATGTTCTTTAAGCACTGTTGCTGCTGGTTCAAATTTGATGTTTGAGTCTGAATATGGTAGTTGCAGTAGGTGAGTCTTAGGTGAATTCATAGTCTCTTGTAAATGACATTATTTTTCAAAAATATTATTTTAGTACTCCTCAATAAAATGAGAGAATAAGAGGAAACATTAACATATTTTAAATGTAGCTCATAATCAATGTTCTAAGGGTGATAAGTTTGCTAGTTGAAGTCTAAAGTGTGTTTTTATTGGCTACCCTTTTGGCAAAAAGTGTTGGTATTTATATGATTTAGATTCTAAGAAGTTTTTTGTGTCCTGCGATGTGAAACTTTTTAAGGATATTTTTCTGTATTTAGATGGAAATGCTACAACCATTGAGCCTGACAATGTTGCCTTGCCATATGAGAGTGCAGACGCAATTTTTGATACATATTTGGGTGAGTCAAATGTGTTACAACCCGCTATAATTCCTTTGCTTGCTACTTTACAGTCTGTGAGTTCGCCACTTGTGAGTTCCCGACACATGTGATATCTTCTTCTTCCCCTAATGACATTGTGATATAAGGGGCTTTGAGTAATGATGTGCCTGAATTGGGGCTAGGGCACAGGGATAAATTTCCCTTTGTAAAGCTTCGGGATTTTATCATTCATACCGTCATAAAGAAGATTCCATCTCCCACCTCACTTGCTTCAGAGCCTTCCTCAGGTGCTTCATTTTCTATAACGCATTATGTTAATTATGACAAATTTACTATGAAACACCAAAATTTTCTTATAGTTATTACTGCAAGGGTCAAGCCACTATCTTTTAAAGAGGCTGTGAAGGATGTCGTATGGCGTGATGCTATGCAAAATGAGATTTGTGCTCTGGAGGATAATGACACTTGGTCTATAGAAACACTTCCTCCTGGAAAGAAAGCACTAGGTTGTAAATGGGTGTACAAGATTAAATATAACCTCGATAGAAGTATTAAGAGACTTGAATCTTATCTTGTTGTTTTTGGTAATCACCAGGTAGAAGGTATTGACTATAATGAAACTTTCATACTTGTGGTGCTTTCTTAGCTATTGCAGCTTCAAAAAATTAGGAGTTACATCAGAGGGATGTCCATAATGTCTTCCTGCATGGTGATCTTGATGAAGAGGTTTACATGCAGCTTCTTCCAAGTTTTGCTTTTGATAAGCTTGGAATGGTTTGTTGTTTGCGCAAGTCTTTGTATGGTTTGAAATAGGCTCCTCAGTGTTGGTTTGCGAAGCTTATTACTGCACTTAAAGGGTATGGATTTCTCCAATCATATTTTGATTATTCTCTCTTTACATACACTAAGGGATCTATACGCATTAATGCACTAGATTATGTTGATGGTTTTCTTATTTTTGGGAACAATTCTGTTGCTTTGAGAACTTTTAAGGGGTATATCAGTTCTTGCTTCCATATAAAGGATCTTAGTGTGTTGAAATATTTTTTGGGGATAGAGGTAGCTCTTAGCTCTTTGAGGTTATTTCTTTGTCAAAGAAAATATGCACTTGATATTATTTCGAAGGTGAGTCTTTTGGGAGCAAAGCCCGTAGGATCACCAATAGAGAAAAATCATAAATTAGTTCATGCTAAAGGGACAATTTTGTCTAATCCTGAGCCATATAGATGGTTAATGGTTCATTTGATTTATTTGACAGTGACTAGACCAAATTTGGCATACTCGGTTCATGTCTTATCCTAATTAATGCATGAGCCAAGGCAGAAGCATTAGAATGCAGCTCCGCATATTGTCCAGTACTTGAAAAGCTCTCCTGGCCAAGGGATTCTTTTGAGATCTAATAGTGACTTGTCCTTGAAAGGGTGGTGTGATTCGGATTGGGCTGCTTGTCCGTTAACTCGGGGTTTGCTTACTGGTTGGCTTATCTTTCTAGGACAATTTCCTATTTCCTAGAAAACTAAGAAACAACATATTGTTTTCCCTTCTTCTGCTGAGGCTGAGTATAGGTCTATGACTTCCGTTATTTGTGAGCTCAAGTGGCTGAAGGCCGTGCTAATAAGCTTAGGTGTTCATCATCCTAAAGCAATTCTTTTATCTTGTAATAGTCAATCTATGTTACATATTGAATAGAATCTCGTATTTCATAATCGTACTAAACATATTGAAGTGGATTGTCACTTTGTTAGGAATGCAATCCATGATGAGTTGATTGTCCCTTCTTATGTCCTGACCTCCATTTAGTTAGCTTTCATTTTTACAAAGGCGCTTGGTAAATCACAATTTGAATATCTATTCAGCAAGTTGGACATTTATGATCTGCATGCTCCAACTTGAGGAGAGATGCTAGGATATTATTATGGGATATAATCTTTTAGCAATTTGATTCCTAATAGGATATTATAAGATATTATCTCTTAGCAACTTGGTTCCTAATAGGATATTATTTTGAGATATTATCTTTTAGTAATTTGATTCCTAAGTAACTACTACTATATAAATATATATACCCTTGAGGTAGAGGTGATCATGGGTCGGGCCGGGCCCAGACAAAATTTTAGGCCCGTCTACTAGGTCGGGGGCACTGCCCGACGAAATAAAATTGCTAAGCTTGAGTTCGGCTTGGAAAGCCCATATTAATTTTTTTTCTTATCTCATTAAATAAAAAAATTTAAAAATATAATAAATTAAATATATTTAAAAACATAAAAATAAATATTAAAACAAATAAAAATGATACTAAAACAATTCTTAAAACAATACACAAATTTACAATATAATAAAAAATAGTTATATTAAAAATTTAAAATTATTAAAAATAAAATAAAAAATATATTAATATATAATTCAGGCCGGGCCGGGCCCGAGCCAAAAACTCTTACCCGAGGCCCGGCCCGTTTTCTAAACGGGCCTCATTTTTTTGCCCAAGCTCATTTTTCGGGCCTATATTTTTACCCAAATCCTCCCATTTTTCGAGCGGGCCTTCGGGCCGGGCCGGGCCGCCCAGCCCATGATCAGCTCTACCTTGAGGTCTATCAATAAGATTCAAGAGATTACCTTATTATTGTCAAAAATATATTTTTTTACTTTTAATATATAAACCATATTACATATATATATATAATGTATATTTACATAAATTTTTTGAAATTTTGATTTTTTTTATTTTATATATTTTTAAAAAATGAGAAAAAATTTCTAAAATTTATTTATATTTTTCCAATTTTGTTTAATTTTTTTTGAAAAAAAAAAGAATGTGTATATGTTAATAAAGAAACGTATATTTTTTGAATTCCATGGAATTTTTTAATTTTTTTAATATTTTTTAAATTTAGAATTTTTTTCTCAATTTTTGCTAATTTTAGGTTTTTTCTTTTTGTGTTTTATATATTTACTTAAAAAGACAAGTATATATATATTTAAAATTCTTGGAAATTTCTATATTTTTTAATTTTTTTAAAAGTTTTTGAGAATTTTCTAAAACTTTTTTCTATCTTTTTATTTTTTATAAATTATTTTAATTATTTAAATTTATTAAAAAAATTGTGCGACATGGCTCACTCGGAGCACATCATGTTAGCTTTTTTTTAACTATGTCAATGGTTAGAGCAATGTGATATACAGTTGTAAACTTTAAGGGTGTGTTTGGTAAACCATTAAAAAAAAATTTAACATTTAATATTTTAAATTTGTTTGATAATTATTTTAAATTTTTATTTAATATAAAATTTTCAATAAAAATATGTTGAATAAGATAAGTAGATAGGTGGTATCTATTTATCAGTTAATGTAAAAAATATTAAATTTATTTTATTTTATCAAAACATAAAATAAATTATCACTTTCTTTTTTAAAAATGAGATATTCAAATTAGCATGTTTATTTTTATCCAAAACTATCCAAAATAATATAAAGTATTATATTTATAATATTAAAACTAAAAAATAAATAATCTTTTAAATATTAAAACTAAAATAATCTGTTCCTTTTTGAGACAATTCTTAGAACTACCCATAACTCCCTCCCAAACCCATAAATAGAAGGATAATGCGTTTCAGTGCACTCGAACTCACGTGCTCCTATATGGGCAACAATGCTCATGCCAGTCGAGCTAAGACTCAATTAGTGGTGAAACCAAAAAAATTTTTAGGGGGCGAAATTAAATTGTAATTTTTACGATAGCAAAAATGTAATTTCATCATTTTAATAGTCTATATCGTATAATTTTTAAAGGATTAAATTAAATTTTTATTATTTTTAAGAGGTCAAAGTGCAATTTTATCTTTACAAATTTAAATTTTTAAAAATTTAAAAAAATATAAATAAAAAATTTTTTATTTTAGAGGGTTTCTTACCGCAACTAACACAATCTAAAATTATATTCAATACTTATATTATTAATAATTTACCAAATAATTTTGAATGGAATGTATATCAAATTGAGTATTAAAAATTGATGCTTAAATTTTTAGCACTTTTAATCAAACACGCAAAGTGATAATTAGGCGCAATTCTCAACGTTAAATAATTCATTAATCCTATTTATATTTTTCTTGGATTTGTAATGGTAAAAAGAAAAATTGTAACCGCCGATCGTGGCAGTTTGATCTCTTACCCTCTTCAATGGTTTGATACAAAAGAAGACAAAAAGGCAGAAATAAAGACATGGAGAAAGAAGAAAACAATATTCAGATAAAAAGAAATCTCTGCAATTGTTTAAGGTAAAGGAACAACTTCTTCAGCTTGTTCTGGATCAACGGAGCAAACCGTATTTGGGAATCCTTGCTATAAAGTACGTTAAGATTGGCATTTAGTTTATGGATTACTCCACAACAATCATCATGAACCGAACCCCAGCTTCCTGCTTAGATCCCTCTATGGAAGAGCCACTTCCATTATCACTGTCGTCATCGTCTTCTACTATTATATCATTATTGTTATTGTATAGAATCATGAGTCAAAGGCGCTTTTTTTCATGAGGTTGAGGTTTGGCGTTGCTGCTGCTACTGCGGGGGGAAGAAACACTTTCTTTATCACTTCGATCATTAACGTCCAATTCGGTATCCGATTGGGAATGATCACCTTGCTCGTCCACCATCTCCTGATTACCACCACCACACTCCCTACTCAGCTTAGCTGAGATGCAATGCAATTTAGATGAGAGAGAAGGAGGGAGAGCTGGAGGAATTTTATTCTCTTCCGATGCAACTGAAAGATAACTCAATGCCGTCACCACGTCGCTCATCAAAGGACGGGCAGCAGCTTCGTCTTGCAGGCACATGGCTGCTATTGCAACTGCTTGATTCAAACCCCTTTCTGGGAATCGCTTCTTAAGCTTAGGATCTGCCATGTCTGGGAACTTTTTTGGTTCCCTGAACAATGGTTGAGCCTGTTCCAAACACAATCAATGTTTACTAATAGTTTCTATAGCAATAAAGATAACAATATTAGTTGTACGTAGAAACACGTACGTTTGCTTACCCAAGCAACTAAATTTTGCTCCTCCACAGGTTTGGTAGTGTCAATGGCTCTTCTTCCGGTGATAAGCTCCAATAGAACCACCCCAAAACTGTATACATCCGCAACAGTTGTGAGTCTACCTGATCTTGAATACTCTGGAGCACTGTAGCCATATGTCCCCATCCCCCTCGATTGCATTGGCATCTTTTCTGATGAGTGGTCAAGCTTGTCCAGTCCAATATCAGACAGTTTGGGGTTGAATTCTTCATCCAACAAAACATTTGAGGACTTGAGATCACGGTATATTACTGGAGGATTGGCCTTATCGTGCAAGTACTCTAGCGCTTGAGCTGCCCCATATGCTATTTTCATTCGGGTTAACCAATCTAATTGTGGCTTCTCTTCATCCTTGGGAGCTGCAATTACACTACAAATATTAAAACTGATTTTCACTTTTCAATCCACATCGCCCAAGTCATTGAGTCTAATGTTGGGATGCTATTGAAACCGAGACAGATAATAATAACGATGATGATAATATCTATGGAAAAATTAAACAAGTTTGTATGTACCAAGTAGATTATCTTCAAGGGAACCCCCAGGCATGAAATCATAGACCAACAGCCTCTGATCTCCATCAGCACAGTATCCAATGAGATTAACTAGATTTGCATGCTGTAAGAGGCTCAGTCGAGCCACCTCTACAAGAAACTCCTTGCATCCTTTCATTACATTCCTGTCGAGTTGTTTCACAGCAACCACCTATGTATCTCCAAATTCCAAAAAGAAAAAAGAAAAAAGAAATTATATAAAGTTACATTTCAATCTCTTCATAAGTTCTTAATCTAATTGTATTTTGATCCCCAGATTTCGAATGAATGAATATGTTGTAAAATAGATCTGATATTCTGAATGAACTTCGGAATCATTTTTTATTTTTTTGAAAAAAAAAATTAAGGGGATCAAATAAATTAAAAGAGCACCTGGCCATTAGCCTGAAGAGTTCCCTTGTAAACTCTTCCGAAACCACCTTCACCCAGCAAGCATTCTTGACGGAAATTCTTGGTTGCAGCGGCTAGATCTCGGAAACTGAATCTTTGAGCTGCAATTTTCGCATGCTCTGCTTGGTTCTCCTCCATACTAGCTATTCCCACAAACACACAAAACAGCAGATTAAATGACTTTGCACAATATCCAATATTTTGTTTTCTTTAGATAATAATCGATAAACTACTGAACGGGAATTTTGGATTTAACTCAACAAAATCATGTAGTTATGACATCACATCTAGTAAGATTCATATTCTAATTTTAGCATATCTCTTATTTTCATTGTTTGAAAAATAGAACTACGCTTTGGTTAATCTGTACCTGCTTAATTTGGTATTCGATAAGCATAAGTTTATTCAAATTAAGATGTACCATAAAAGTGATTACGAAGTTAACGGTTTTTTTAGAACTAATTCAGTGATTAAAATTCGTTTAGCGAGAAATGACAGGAAAGAGAAATAAAATAAAAATAATGAAAAATAAAGGAAAGGAGAGATAAATAAATGAAAACAGAAGAAGCAAAAACACAATTTTTTACCTTTTGCAAAATATTGTAAATTTTTAACATTTAATTTTTTGTTTTTGCTCACAAGTTTTTATAATTATAATTTGAATTTGAAAAATATGAATATTCAATCAATAAACTACAACTTGGGTTCAACTTTTTTAAGTTATTATAAATTAGATGTTTGTGATTATCATGCATACATTAATGTAAATAATTTGAAGATTCTTGAAAGATTACAAGGCGTGGTGCGATGTAAAATATAAAAGTCGTTATCCTACATCTCACCGTGATGAAGAAACATAATACTTTTGATATTTTCGTTTTCATTTTTTTCCTGGTTATACTATAAGAAACATAAAATTGGGTTTAGGGAACTAATTCCTTAATCCCATAATCCCATAATATTCATGAATTATAGAACCCCTCCCATCAAAGTAATTAAATGGTTAAGTTGTCGTCTCTAATTAATCTATTTTGATTCCACACAAGTAAAGTTTCGGTAATTATTTATTTCCTTAGAAAACAAAAAGAAAAGAGGGAAGGGCGAGGCAGGGCATACCAAGTATTCTGGCTCGAATAAGTTCGTCAGCGGAAGAGTCATGATCCCTTTTACCGTTTTCTTTTTTGCCTTTTTGTGTTGAGAAACAAGGGAAACAATTCATGTTATTCGCCAGGATTGCGAATCTAGAAATTCCCGAAACTCAGTATTTTGAATGGAAGAGTTGTCGTTGAAGTTGCCTCTAGGCGTGGGGGTTTCAAGAAAATTGCAAATGAGGCAAATTTGGCGTAGGAGCTGAGGGGAACCTTCAGTAGATTGAAGGACTCCTCATTGGAGGAGGCAGTTTTGGAACCAAAGAAAACAAGAAGAGATCATGACTACCCATGTTTGGAAACTAGCAAAACGAAAATGTAAGTTTTTTCCTTAGACTTCTCGGAGAAAAAGAGGGAGAATTGAGTGGACAATCCAACCCATTGCTGCATCAACCTTTCCAACCATTGATTTTCGATATCAATCAATTAAAGTCCACTATTAACATATTTTTGACATGTCCAACTTTTCTATTGTTTTTTCCCTCAAAATTTGACTTATCCAACTTTTAAATTACAATACATTGACATGTAAGAAAATAACTAAAAAAAATAAGGGTAAACTACACTCATGGTCACTCTAAAATAAGGTTTGTCTATTTTGATCACTCTATTTTTTTTTTCAATTTAGTCACTCTAATTAGGATAATTATTTGAATTGTCACTGTCATGAAAAATTCCGTTAATCCACTAATGAATTATTGATGTGGCACATTAACCTATTGAGTCACTCTTTTGTTTGGTTGGCTATTCTGTTTCTAACTTTCTATATGTATTTATTGGAAAATATCTGAATTTTTTTATAGTTCATGTAATCTACACAAGAACTTCAATTAATCTTAATTGAAAACTTTTGAACTTGGTAAGTATATTTATTTTTAAAAAAAAGTATGAACTTGTGTTCTTTTATATGTACAAAAGATAAGGGCGTCTAGTCATATTTTTTTGGAAAATTTTGAAAAAAATAGAATATATGTTAAAAAAAGCACTTCAGTTCTTCTTTGTTGGAAAGATTTGGAAATTTTATAAATAAGCACTTACCAGAGATAAGAACTTAATTCATCTTGATTCTTCATATCAATATGCTCTAAAAGTTAATTTTCATTCATGATGTTATTTGTTTAGTGATTAAAAAAGCAAGGGAAGTTTGATTATATCATTAATTTTTTATTATTATTTATAACTTATGCGTGTGGAACAAGATCGTAAGTTTATCCAAGTCGTAGATTTGGTCTAAAGCTCTAGACGAATGAAGAAAACTTGGAGTTTGACACAACCTGAAAACACAAACAATCCAGATCTAAGAATTAAGAGGGCAACAACTAAACAAGTAATTAAGATAGAAAAGAACGAGGAATCTGAATCAAATTAGGATTCTTGAGAAAAAGTCTAATTCGACTATGTAGAGACTTGTTCTTGATGAGTTCTAACCAAATTAGGGTTGCCAAGATAGGAAAACAAAGAATTATTAACAGATCCAGGCAAATGAGAGTTTTTTGGACCGATCTTGGTGAAAAAGAGGTTGTTGAATTCAGATTTGACCAAAAGAAACAAAAAAATTAGTTTTGACTAAATTGAATGAAAAGAAAATCAAAGAACAAAAGAAGAAATGATGGCCAAGAAGAAGTCCAAGAATGAATAGAATAGAATTTCTTGGTAAAGAAGAAACAATTCTCGAACAAAGAGAAGACCTCCAACTAGATCTGGAAAACAAACAACAAAACAATTTGCTAGAATGAATAATTAAGCAAAATAAAAATTGTTTTGCAACAAAAGAATTCAAATCAACAAGAAAAGAAAATAACTCCTATTTTTTAATGTTTCTTGATGTGGGAGAACGTGTTTTCTTTACTGATTAAGACTTGGAAATAAATCAAACAAATATTAGATAAAAAACAACAAAAATCAAATGGAAAACTAAAGAAAAGAAAGAAGACAGATGAAATAAGATAAATATGGCATGTAGAAGTGATAACTCTAAATTATTTAGATTTTTAGAGCACCTTTTACTTAGAATTTATGCAAATCCCAAGTATTTTGATAGCTAATTATGTGTTTTTAGTACATAATGAGAATGTTGGCACAATTAAAGCAAGATTATAGTTTTTGAGTAAATCAGTGCTAAACTCACATAATTCTACTCTATGTTGCTGCATTTCGAAATTTCATAATTTATGCTACAATTGTTGTAGCTTAGTCAATATGTGTGGCACATGCACATGACCTGATATCCATCAGCATGGGACGACAAAGCCAAGGAATTGGACTCAAAGAATTTAGTTTAACCTAGCTTGGAAGTGGGTTGTTGAAAAGAACAAGTTTGCGTTCACATTGGAGCCCAGAACTATCCATTAAGGTGGAAAGAAACCTAAATTCAGCAATGACTTAGTAGAGTAGCTCAATCAAATTTGAAATAATTATTTGAGGGTTCTTACATGTGTAAAAAAATTACAAATCAGCCCCAGTCAAACCCCAAGGTTTCCATTCAACCCATGCCACAAATCAAGCAAGAATCAAGTTTGATATCATGAAAAAAAACAATCATTTTTCCATAAAACGTGGCCGACCATGCATGAGAGGGATTCAAGGGATGATTATGTTATTTTTAGAAAACTCCCAAGCTCTCCGTCATGTATAAATACCATATTCATTCCTCATCCCTCGTCACTCAACATTCACTCACATTTCTCTTATCTCTTCCACACCTAAGCCCTCCATTCTCTTTATTTTTCCATCCTCTTTTTGAGAGTTCCTTTAGCAAGCAATTCTTGAGAGAAAAGCTCTTTTGGCCGACCCTCTTGAGGAGTAATTTGCATTGGATTAATGACGGGAACCGGAGGAAGCCACCGTAAATAGTTTTCGAGAAATCACCGAATTCATCTCAAAGTTTCTTCTTCCTTTCTTTTTTAATTATTCTTAGTTTATCAACATGACTGCAAATTATTTGATTGTTTTTTCTTTAATAATAATGACTTAAATTTGTTTCAACTAGGATGGTTGCAACACCTTGATTTAATTTGATGACTTACAAATAGTCCGTGTAACTCATTGACTTGAAACACTAAGAAATTTCAAATGACACAAGGTCGTGTCACCAGGCCATGTGTGTCACATGGCCGGGTGATAGCCCGTGTCCCAGGCCGTGTGAACCCAAAAATTTACCTAAAATCAAGTCATTTCAAGTCCAATTCATACCTAACCATTCAAACCATTTGGGCACAGATTCAAGGGATTTAAACATCATTCAAATACATATAAACATGCCATTTAAAACACCCTAATTCATCTAACCAACATGCCATTCAAAGACATCACAAATATATCAAAACATCACTTACCATAACAAGTCAATATTGCATCTACCCAAGCATATTAACCTAGTTCAATTAACTACCACACATGACCATTTGTAAGTCATCAAAGCATACCAAAAGAACCTTATTTACAAGCACTTAAAAGTGACCAAATCAACATAACTTCAAAAGCTTAAACATACCAAAACATACATTACAAAGATCCTATACATGCCATTATTAACCTTGGCCAAAATACTCAAAAACTACTGAAATGGTTGTTGGATAGTGTGATAGGTCTCTAACGAGCTTCCAATCGATTGAGCTTCCGATAATCTATAAAACAAAGGAAAGTAACTACATAAGCAATGAGGGCTTAATAAGCTCGTATAAACTTAAACATAACTTACCATTTCATTTATACAATTCCTAGATCAAGCATAAATCATTTCCAATGCCATAAGCTTAGTAAAAGCCTATACAACATCATCAAACTCACAAGTTAGTACACTTGTCCATGATACAAATGAAATCAACCATAAGATATGTAGTTTACCATATATAAACACATCATTTAACTCATCAATGTCATTATAAGATCATGATTCATTCCATTTGCATACTTACCATTTCATTTCCTTTTCTTACCCATTGAATCGTCTAGAATTACATCAGATACTAGGGAATGTTCACACATAATGTGCCTTTCCATATAACAGTAACCTTTCCTTTACACCAATACTCACACGAGCTGTGAAATGGGCCTGCTCAGATGAGCTGTGGGTCAGAATGTAAGCTACACGATGTTGCTCGCACGAGCTGTGGAGAATCTACAACAAATACAGGACCTCAACCATCAGTAGGACATTCAAGACTAGTACCGGAAAAATGAAATCCCTAATGACATGTCATTTGTATCCTAAGAATTCTTAAGGTTCAACCGGGACTCGTTATCTATCAATTCATCATAAAATGGATACATATCTATATCTATATCTATATCTATATATTTTATATTAAAACAACATAGCAAATATTTAATTTAGCTAACATTAAAATGATCATAGTTCATACAAACTTACCTCGATAACTAGGGCGTAGAGGTAGAATCGAACACTAATCCGAAGCTTTAGCTTTTCCTTGATTTAAGTCTGGTTGTTGTTTATCTTAATCTAAATAAATAATTTCATTCAATTAAGTACTTCTAGAATTCCATTTAATCCATAATTCATATTTATGCAAAATTACAAATTTACCCCTAACATTTTAAGTTTTCACAATTTAGTCTTTAAGTTCATAACTTGAATATAAATCATTTTAGCCTAAATCCAACTTAACCAATGTTACAAGGGACCTTGAAAAAACCCATCATTTCAAACAATTCACAACAAAACCCATGAATTTATACTTTTAATAATTTAATCCCTATTTCCAAAATTCAATAAAAATCACTTAACAAAACATGTTTATTTTGCAACAAAGATTAATAATCTATCAAATAACATAAAAAATCATTCAAAATCATCCATTTAAAGTCCCTCAACCTTTAATAGTTTTGCAAATTAACCCTCGGGCTAGCTAGATTAAGCTAAAACAAACTTAAAAACATAAAAATCATTAAAAATGGGACACAAAATCATACCATGCAAGGAATTTTGACCTAGCCAAACTTAAAGCTTCTCTTTCCATGGAGAATTTTGTTGTAACAAAATAATAGGAGGAAGATGATGATTTTAGCCTATTTGATTTTAAGTTTATTTACCATTTTACCCTTTTAAAACTACCAAAATTTCATTAAAACCTTATCCATGTAGATCCACTAACACTTTAAATGGTATATTTACTATTCAAGTCTTTATTTTAAGATTTCATAGCCATTGGACCCCTTTAACTAATAGAACTCAACTTTTATACTTTTTATGATTTAGTCCTTTTTACCTAATTAACCATTTAAACATCAAAATTTCTTAACGAAAATTTAATACAACCTTAATATAATCCCGTAGACATTAAATAAACAATAAAATTATAACTCACTTGTCAGAATTGTGGTCCCAAAACCACTATTTCTGACATCATTGAAGACGGGCTGTTACATTAACAGTTCGTAATAATTCCAAAGGAATACTATTACCTTACATAACTTTAGATTTATGTAATTAAATTGTTTCAAACCTAACCTGTCTCTGTTACTTTGCATAAATTCTATGGAATCCTTAGTTAAACTGTGACATAGAAATATGCATGTTTGTCTAAGTGGCAAATTTAAGATCTCGAAAGAGCTTATGGTTTAGATTCCAAGTTCATAAATGATCGAGTTTTCGTGGAATTTTTTTAGAACATTGTTAAACATGATGAAGAATGAATTGAATTAAGAGTTGTAATTGTTCTAGCTTATTCATGCTATTGTTGTTAAAACTTGTGAATTGTTGCTAAAATATCCATTGCATGTTATTTCATCTAATTTGCATATTAGTTGTTAAATTAATTAGGACATCCATCACTTTAAAATATTTTATTTTCTTAACCAATTTGTGAATTACTAATTTTACAATTATTGATTATCAACATAATCCCTCTGGAGATGATACTCTATTTACTTACTTATTACTTGATAACTACTGTGCAGATTTACACATTCCGTCGTGAACCAAGAAGTCCTAAGGAGCCTTAGAAACAGGATGAATCACAACACACTTTAAACAACTCTAATTTCCCTTCCATGAAAGAATAATTCGCAACAAAAAGCTTGAAGATGATTCTCACAGTCTAAAATGATTGTTAAAAATAAAATAAAACTCAAGAGAAATTATTTAAAAGAAAAATCAAAGGGAATTTTATTAACTCAAAAGTGAATAATTAATGAATGGGAGGCACCCTATTTATAGCCTCCTATCATTAGTTAATCTCTTAAATTTAAAGAATGTGATAAGTATGACAACTAAGCACGAAAACTCATCAACTAAATAACTAACTAACTAACATGAAAAGATGTATAAGTATGGAAATATGATAAGAAATTCATCCAAGGGTCTAAATGGGTTCCTTGGGCCAAATTTTTACATGTTGATCCACTTATTAAATAAAATTGAATAGAAATTTTGAAAAAGGTTTACAAATTAGGCCACTTTGACAATTTGGCTTGATTTTCAACTAAGTCCTTAAAGCTTCATGATGGACTTATGGACATCCCGATGGGAAAATTTTCAAGAACTTAGACTTGTGATCCGTTTGCTCCTAAAATTGGCTCATTTAAGCTTATACATGTAATCCATTGTGTATCGACTTCAAGTTTTAGTTTCTTGGACCAAGAATTCTAAAATTTTGAAATCTTGATTTTCTTAATTCTTGAAATCTCTCGAAACTGCATAATTAGACAAAGATTTAGTTTCTTGATTTTCTTGAAAAGAAGAAAGTGAATCTTCAAATTTTCCCTTGTATGCATGTCTAGGGCCTTTGTAACAAAGTCTTGTATGGTATCGCTCAATCATGCTTTGATTTTCTTGGCCTTTGACCTTGTTATTAGGTCTTGAGGTAGTATAAGCCCATCACATCCATGGGTTAAAGATCAGGCTTGAGCCTCACATCAACTTCCCAAGAATTATTTGGTCTTGGAGAATATAAAAGCTTGAAAGGGGTTTTAAAGGGTTTCTTTTAATTTGTGGGGTTTTATATCATTTTCTTTTCTACTTTTGTTAATATGTTGTTATTGTTTTTTTTATTCCAAGTAAAATCACATAGATCGATATCTTTGTAATGGTGTGGAGGATTTGCTTGTCCCCAAAAATCAAGGATTAGAAAATAATCTCCCTTCACTAGAAAGTTGGTCAAAATGAGAATTTATGTAATACCCCATACTCGACTCGATTGTTGGGTCCGAGCTATAGGATGTCACATTTGTTGTTCAAGTAACTACAATCAATAATATTCAAATACCAACATTTGGCATCTGCAACTTGTCTCTGAGTTGCTTGTCTTCTCCTTTGTCTAAAGGTGCGTTCAATTTCAGGGTCAACTAGGAGTAGATCAATAATTCGGTCTATGTTCATAAACACCTGAAAAATAACAAAAATAAATAAGTTAATATTAATAAAAAAACCAAATCACAAAATAATTAACTTCACAAATAATATCTAAAACACAGTCCCCGGCAACTGTGCCAAAAACTTGTCGTAAAATATTTGAATGGTGTGCAAGTGTACACAGTTGTCAACAAGTAATAAAGTAGTGAGTGAAGAGTATCATCTCCATAGAGACTATTTAAATAAGGCAAATATTGTGGAAATAAAAACTTAGCAATTTGGTGATGAAAATAATTGGGAGTAAATTGAGTTAACTAATTAACCTAATTAAAATTAACTGTATGCTTAAAACAAATGAAAGTGTAACATAGAATAAATAGCAGCAATTCACAAGATTAAATTAATATGACATGAAGGAGTTAGATTAATTGCTTCCCTTAACTTAAAATTATTAAAAACAATGTCAAGTATGTTATGGCAAAAACCATGGCAATTCGACTAATTACTAACCCAAAATTTAATAGCTATGAAGTCATACTTATTTTGTAACGCCCCGTACCAGAGACCGTCGCTGGAGTCGAATACGAGGTGTTAACAGACTTAATTCATTACTTAAACAGCTCAAACAATTTAATTTTAAAATTTTCAGACAAACTGAAAATCTGCGTCCCAGTCACTAAAAAATTCATATCTCGAGTTACGAAACTCGAAATTAAGATTCGTAAATTTTCTATGAAACTAGACTCATATTTCTATCTACTAATTTTTTTCTAGAATTTTTGGCTGAGCCAAATAGTACAGTTTATTAGTTAAAGTCTCCCCTGTTTCAGGGTTCGACTACTCTGACCTCTGTGTATTACAAATCAGATATCTCTCTATAAAAAATTTCAATGACTATGAGGTTTGTTTCTATTAAAACTAGACTCAATAAGGAATCTGTACATATAAATAAAAACTTCTAATTATTTTTGTAAAATTTATTATGAATTTTTAAAGTCAGAATAGGGGATCCAGAAATCACTCTGGCCCTATTTCACAAAAGTTTAAATATCTCATAAAATATAATTTATATGCCTGTTTCGTTCATTCCATATGAAAATAGGCTCATCAAGCTTCGATTCCATAACTTATTCATTATTTAATTCCATTTCTACTATTTTTAGTGATTTTTCAAATTCACATCACTACTGCTGTCTGAATCTATTTTATGGTAAATTTTACCTATTTCATGGTTTCCATGGATTAGCTAGCAATTTGACATACATAACACCAAATATGATCATGATTAGCCATTGGAATGGCTAATCATTACCAAGCATTTTCATACCAATCAATAACCATAGCATAAGACCATATATACAAAATGATTATAGTGCTATACATGCCATACTCAAAATATACAAGCCATTATGCCAAGATGGTATACGGATAGTGTGAGCGAGCCTCCGACTGTTCCCGATTTTCGAAGTGACTTGTCAAAACTACAAGGAATGAAAAGGAGGAGTAAGCATAAATACTTAGTAAGTTCACATGCAAATAGCAAGTAACATAACCATATAAGCAAACATAAAATATCATTTGCATAATCATCATCAAGACATTCATGTCATATTTTCATTTATCATCTTACCACATTGTTGATATATCGAGTTTTCAACCCGAGGGTTAAGTACATACCTATTCAAAGTATCCATCTCACAACACTTACCAATATGTCCCTTTCATCTCTAGTATTCCTCCATTTGAGTAGAACTTTACCCGTTGAACACATCGGAAAATAATTCGGATACATGGAAAGTTTGCACATAAGTGCCACATATGTAGCCAAGCTACCATGTAACCCGCCCATAAGTGAACTCGGACTCAACTCAACGAGCTCGGGCGTTCGCATCCATAAGTGAACTCGGACTCAACTCAACGAGTTCGGATGCCTAGTTACATCTCACGAACTCGGACTCAACTCAACGAGTTCGGACATTCGCATCCATAAGTGAACTCGGACTCAACTCAACGAGTTCGGATGCCTAGTTACATCTCACGAACTCGGACACAACTCAACGAGTTCAAACATTCGCATCCATAAGTGAACTCGGACTCAACTCAACGAGTTCGGATGCTCAACCATCCTAGTGACATGTCACTTGTATCCTAATCTATTCCTAAGGTTCAAACGGGCTTTTTCCCTCGATCTGACATTTGCCGTCTTCCACGGAATATCGAAACCGATACTCGGTAGCAATTCATATTTATCAAGTAGTAAACATAATTTGCATATTACTCAACATTAACCACAAAGAATAATATTTCACGATTAAAAATCAGCATATCATATAATTAACATCAATAACTTAAAAATAACAATTATGCTACACTATTTACACATGAACTTACCTTATATGCGAAAATGGCTACTTTTACCATTTCGTCCACAACTTGGTATTTTCCCCATTTTAGCCCGAATTTCAGTTTTCCTTGCTCTATCATTTAAAATATAGTCTAATTAGGACTCACATTATTCAAATTGACCCAAAATCATATTTTGGCAAAATTACAATTTTGCCCCTAAACTTTTGCATATTTACACTTTTGACCCAAAGCTCGTAAATTAAACTTCAGCCTATTTTCTTATGTTTTATGACATTCTAATCATTTTTCCCTTCTGTAGCAACATCCAATTCTCACTCTAACATGTACTCATGAACATTAGGTATTTTTACCGATTATGTCGTTTTACTCGTTTTTACATAAAATCACTTAGCAAAAGTTGTTTAACACAATTTCAAGCTTCATATTCTACCATAAAACATCAAAATAAACACATTTCACCTATGGGTATTTTTCCAAATATGAACCCTAGCTTAAATTATTGCTAGAATAAGCTTAATCGAGCTCTGGGATTCCAAAAACGTAAAGAACATTAAAAGCAGGGCTTGAATCACTTACTATTGAGCTTGGAAAGCTTGAAAACCCTAGCCATGGCTTCCCCATGCTAATTTCGGCCTCCATGAAGAAGATGAGCAAAATTGGCTTTTAATTTTGTATTTTAATTCATTTTACCCCTAAATGACCAAAATGCCCTTACTACTAAACTTTCAAAAATTCCTTCCATGTCCTAATTTTGTCCATGAACTTAAAATTGGTCAAATTTCTATTTAAGACCTCCTAATTAATATTTCAATGCAATTTCATACTAAAAACTTCTAGAATGCAAATTTTGCAACTTATTCGATTTAGTCCTTACTTTCAATTTAAACACTTTAGGCATAGAATTTCATCACGAAATTTTCACACAGTCATGCAATCATATCATAATCATCAAAATAATCATAAAATAATTATTTCTATCTCAAATTTTGTGGTCACGAAACTCCTATTCCGACTAAGCCCAAAATCAGGATATTACAACTCTCCCCCCATTTTAAGGATTTTCGTCCTCGAAAATCTTACCGGAAAAGTGGTCTTCACTTTTAATCTCATATTCGGTGCGAAAAACTTTCACTTAGGTTTGTACCTCCAATACATCTCTTTAATTTCTCATATGATCTCGAAAGCTTACGATGCAACTCTCATTGTTCTTAAATTTTCAACCCTTCTCAATTTCCCATGATATCATGACATAATACCGGATCTCAACTTGATTAATGGAGACCGGAATTCCAAGAAATCCAACAATCAAAGAGACCTAAAATTCCATGAATCGATGAGTAGTAATTCATTCAATATAGATATGATTTATGGATCTCGCCATTTTCCTCTTTCCGCTTACGAAATAATTACGATATGGCCTCAAGAATAATCCTTCTCATTTTTCATCCCAATATCAACACTTTGGTAAGGATAATTTTGATAGATCCCAATGCTCGGCTTTAACCTCTTTAACAATTCAGATTTTATGTAACATCGAATGCTCTAAACTATCACATTACCTCACTATCTTGAAACACATCACAATTCATACAGAGAGTACATTCTTTGAAAGTCAAGAAGTTTTACTCAATTCAGACTAGTCTAGTTCAGACGCTTCGGTTACCAATATTCTCATCTATCTGAACTCTGTCAAGATGTAATAAACTTTTCAGCTTTCACAAAACAAAAACCTTATCATTCGTAGTGACTTTAACTAATATCCAACTATTTCGAATAAATATACACTTCTCGTTCAGACTATTTACTCTTTTATCAGTACAAAAATGAAATTCTATTATCAGACTTGGGAAAAATAATCCTGACATAATTGTTACATAAAATCTTTCAAATAAATAATTCACCATACCGACTGAAACTCGCATTTTTATCACTTATGCCTTTACTGATGTCAAATCCTTACACAGAAATTAGAATAAAAAAACCCCAATACTAAAATCACCACATTACCAAGATCAAATTAGAAGTATAGTCATATTTGACATGATTATCACGAGCTGAAGAACACACTTCGACCATGAGTCATAATTGATAAATTATGGAACAAAGATAACAAGAAAACCGAATAAAGAAATCCAAGTTAGAGAAACTCAGAATAAAGAAATCCAGAATAAAGAGACCTAAGATACGATACTATGCCGGAGAATCGAAAACCAAACTCATAGAGAAAATACGGAATACCCCGATAATTCTTCAAAGAAAGAAAGTCCAAAAGAAAACATCATTTAATCCCCTTTGAAATCAAATATAACAAGATCAATATATCTTCTCATACATATGTATCGGATGAAGCATCAAGTAGAAGAAAGCAGAATCATAATATCATATGTATTCTCTCATCAATTCTTATCGAGACGAAATGAAATAGAATACCGATGAAATAGAGCAATATAAATTATAAACCCGATCAGATTACCAATGCTTTCATCCAACACGAATTAGAAGACATTCCCATATAACAAAAATTTCTTTAGAAGATCAATAGCCATAGAAATATTTACGAGAACGGGTAAACACATATAACATCTCAAAAGAGATTGCTAAATCTGTCCGGTCATAATTGTCACACACTCGAGATAGTTCACATTTCAAATATCATTTCCCCAACTAGTTCTGCCGTTACAAATTTCATATTAAACCATTCACTAAAGAAGGCCAATTCTGAATAAGTTTCGATTTACACTTTTCTCAACCTTGCACTTGAGTAATTCGATTTACCAAAGAGAATTCCTTCTCTAATTGGGACAGTACATAACTCCAGTAATCTTTACGTCAATCCGATACTTACTGTCTTTGACTTTACTTATCAGCTCATTTTCAATCTCTGATCATACTTATAATTATTCTATCAGTGAACTCTTTGGGTTCTCAACCAGAAACTTATTCAATACAGATCTCATGAAATTCCATTATAAGTACCACTTCGGTAAAGGGGAGGGGTTGTAGGACCTCTGACTCGACTTTCTTATACATACACATATGACACAACTTCCATCATCATAGCAACATCATCAAAATCATGTCATTCATTCAGGCAATGCAACATTCATGTTGGCTTACACAAATTTTCCTATTGTCCCATTTAGACAATATACTTATGCATACATTCTGTGTTTTCTAGATAGCTTTACTTATCGATTCATTTAATTAAATTAAGTCATGCTCATGACATCATATAAGGCCAAACAAACATAGATATTTGCACCACAATTACAACTTTCATTTCGTGCATCATCATGTACATATCATTACAATCATATAATTCGGTCCAACAATTTAACATAGATAAGTTCATTTCATTATAATCCTTTATCTCGTAAAAATTATATATCATTAACATTTATCAACATTCGAAGTCCAAATCAAGACAAGGACATTTCCATTCATCTTATCAAGTAAGCCACATACACTACATCACATGAGCATTAAACAATTATGGATATTTATCACATATGCATAATAAACTTTTATTCATACTTTTCTGAACTGAGACTTACCATAATCATAACTTTACTCAAATACCTTCACATAATATTAAACATGGTCGGTGCAGCTCGGTTGGAGAGTACCCTGTCTAAATAAGACGATACTCATACGCGTCGGAAGACATCACACTATCACAGATCAGTGGCATGTACAGCTAAACTTTTACACATGCTAGGCTAGTCCGAGAACCGACTAAACCTGCACTGATACCACCAAATGTAACGCCCCATACCCGAGACCGTCGCTGGAGTCGAATACGAGGTGTTAACAGACTTAATTCATTACTTAAACAGCTTAAACAATTTAATTTTAAAATTTTTAGACAAGCTGAAAAATCTGTGTCACAGTCGCTAAAAAATTCATATCTCGAGTTACGAAACTCAAAATTAAGTTCCGTAAATTTTTTATGAAACTAGACTCATATTTCTATCTACTAATTTTTTTCTAGAATTTTTAGTTGAGCCAAATAGTACAGTTTATTAGTTAAAGTCTCCCCTGTATCAGGATTCGACTACTCTGACCTCTGTGTATTACGAATCAGATATCTCTCTATAAAAAATTTCAATGACTATGAGGTTTGTTTCTATTAAAACTAGACTCAATAACGAATCTGTAAATATAAATAAAAACTTATAATTATTTTTGTAAAATTTATTATGAATTTTTAAAGACAGAATAGGGGATCCAAAAATCACTCTGGCCCTGTTTCACAAAAGTTTAAATATCTCATAAAATATAATTTATATGCCTGTTTTGTTCATTCCATATGAAAATAGACTCATCAAGCTTCGATTCCATAACTTATTCATTATTTAATTCCATTTCTACTATTTTTAGTAATTTTTCAAATTCACGTCACTACTGCTGTCTGAATCTATTTTATGGTAAATTTTACCTATTTCATGGTTTCCAAGGATTAGCTAGCAATTTGACATACATAACACCAAATATGATCATGATTAGCCATTGGAATGGCTAATCATTACCAAGCATTTTCATACCACTCAATAACCATAGCATAAGACCATATATACAAAATGATTATAGTGCTATACATGCCATACTCAAAATATACAAGCCATTATGCCAAGATGGTATACGGATAGTGTGAGCGAGCCTCAGGCCGTTCCGATTTACGAGCTAACTTGTCAAAACTACAAGGAATGAAAAGGAGGGAGTAAGCATAAATACTTAGTAAGTTCACATGCAAATAGCAAGTAACATAACCATATAAGCAAACATAAAATATCATTTGCATAATCATCATCAAGACATTCATGTCATATTTTCATTTATCATCTTACCACATTGTTGATATATCGAGTTTTCAACCCGAGGGTTAAGTACATACCTATTCAAAGTATCCATCTCACAACACTTACCAATATGTCCCTTTCATCTCTAGTATTCCTCCATTTGAGTAGAACTTTACCCGTTGAACACATCGGAATATAATTCGGATACATGGAAAGTTTGCACATAAGTGCCACATATGTAGCCAAGCTACCATGTAACCCGCCCATAAGTGAACTCGGACTCAACTCAACGAGCTCGGGCGTTCGCATCCATAAGTGAACTCGGACTCAACTCAACGAGTTCGGATGCCTAGTTACATCTCACGAACTCGGACTCAACTCAACGAGTTCGGACATTCGCATCCATAAGTGAACTCGGACTCAACTCAACGAGTTCGGATGCCTAGTTACATCTCATGAACTCGGACACAACTCAACGAGTTCGGACATTTGCATCCATAAGTGAACTCGGACTCAACTCAACGAGTTCGGATGCTCAACCATCCTAGTGACATGTCACTTGTATCCTAATCTATTCCTAAGGTTCAAACGGGCTTTTTCCCTCGATCTGACATTTGCCGTCTTCCACGGAATATCGAAACTGATACTCGGTAGCAATTCATATTTATCAAGTAGTAAACATAATTTGCATATTACTCAACATTAACCACAAAGCATAATATTTCACGATTAAAAATTAGCATATCATATAATTAACATCAATAACTTAAAAATAACAATTATGCTACACTATTTACACATGAACTTACCTCGTATGCGAAAATGGCTACTTTTACCATTTCGTCCACAACTTGGTATTTTCCCCATTTTAGCCCGAATTTCAGTTTTCCTTGCTCTATCATTTAAAATATAGTCTAGTTAGGACTCACATTATTCAAATTGACCCAAAATCATATTTTGGCAAAATTACAATTTTGCCCCTAAACTTTTGCATATTTATACTTTTGCCCCAAAGCTCGTAAATTAAACTTCAGCCTATTTTCTTATGTTTTATGACATTCTAATCATTTTTCCCTTCTATAGCAACATCAAATTCTCACTCTAACATGTACTCATGAACATTAGGTATTTTTAATCGATTATGTCGTTTTACTCGTTTTACATAAAATCACTTAGCAAAAGTTGTTTAACACAATTTCAAGCTTCATATTCTACCATAAAACATCAAAATAAACACATTTCACCTATGGGTATTTTTCCAAATATGAACCCTAGCTTAAATTATTGCTAGAATAAGCTTAATCGAGCTCAAGGGATTCCAAAAACGTAAAGAACATTAAAAACGGGGCTTGGAATCACTTACTATTGAGCTTGGAAAGCTTGAAAACCCTAGCCATGGCTTCCCCCATGCTAATTTCGGCCTCCATGAAGAAGATGAGCAAAATTGGCTTTTAATTTTGTATTTTAATTCATTTTACCCCTAAATGACCAAAATGCCCTTATTACTAAACTTTCAAAAATTCCTTCCATGTCCTAATTTTGTCCATGAACTTAAAATTGGTCAAATTGCTATTTAAGACCTCCTAATTAATATTTCAATGCAATTTCATACTAAAAACTTCTAGAATGCAAATTTTGTAACTTATTCGATTTAGTCCCTACTTTCAATTTAAACACTTTAGGCATAGAATTTCATCACGAAATTTTCACACAGTCATGCAATCATATCATAATCATCAAAATAATCATAAAATAATTATTTCTATCTCAAATTTTGTGGTCACGAAACTACTATTCCGACTAAGCCCAAAATCAGGATATTACATATTTAATCATTAAGTTTCTCTAGCATACTTCTATGTTCAATCAACTTTACAATTTCATAAGCAAACATCATATAAGAGTTATATAAGGTAAAATTATTGTTTAAAATTATTACTAATTTAATCATTAAGTGATCAAACATGCACCACTGTAAACTCGAAATTATATAGGGTTTTTCTATATATTTTTACCAACTTTCTACTTAATAAATGCGTTTATCTCGAGTAATTATTATTAAAATAAGTGAATTTTACTTAATTAGTAATTTTAGACATGAATTTAGAAAGTATGTGAAATTATGCTTAATTATATGATTTTTATGCACAATTTATATTAATTCATGTTAATTTATTAATGTATGTATTTTTCACTATGAAGGAGGTCCATTGGAGACATGGTTTAAATAAATAAAACATGGACATGTACAAGTTATCCATGTGGATGGCAAGACCATGCAATTTGGGGCATGAGGTTGACTACTTGACCCAATAAAGAAGGTGATGAAAGGTGGACATATCTACTAAGTTTTAGACTGAAGAACCGTCTAATAAGAGGAACTAGGAGCCCAAATTCGGCACATAAAGGTGGCTGCCCAAAACATGTTTCTAGATAATTAATTGAAGGTCCTTATAATTGGAAAATAATCAAAATTAAGCCCAACAACTTCTTTGTTGGAACCATCTACTCTATAGCTATTTTTAGCTTGAATTTGAAATTAAAATTGAAAAGACTTTGTCATCCCTTGTTCCTTGAAGCATGACTGACCACATGAGAGAGGGAAGGAAGGAAATTTAAACCTATTTGTAGTAAACTCAACCCCTTACCTTCACCTATAAATACCTTGCCATCCCTCACTTTTAAGATCATCCCTCATCCCTCAACATTCCTCTCTCACTCTCACTAGTTTTCATCTCAATTCTTTTTCCTTTTTTCCCTTGCATAGCCGTCCATCCCTCCTCCATTCTTTAGCTTCAAAAGCTTTGTCAAAAGCACTCCTTAGCTGGCTACCCCTTAAACAGTTAGCAAAAGAAACATCAATTAGAATGGGGGAGCACATCAGTCAGAATAGATCCGAAAGGCTGCTAAACTGAATAAAGTTTACTCTTTCTTCTTGTTATTTATTTTAATCATGTTTGCTTTGAGTTTATTGCTTTTTACATCAAAAATGATATTTTAAATCCTATTTGCTAGGATGATTGTGTTAATTCAATAAGATCTATTTTATTCATGTTTAACATGTTTAGGCATCAGTCAATCATGTTTTCAATTAATATCATGATGCATTTCATTCATACGTGATTGGGTGCACTCAGATTAGCTGAGCGATCCTAAGCAGACGACGGCTAGTAGACACATAATTGAAAAGTGCAATGCTCAATTTAGGTCATTAAACCCGATTAAGTTGAGGTTCATAATATTAGTTAGCTCTATTGCCTCCCATAGTTTTTAGGTTTATGTAATTAAACTGTTGCAAACGTAAATGTCCCTGTGATCTTACATAAATGCTAAGAAACCCTTAGTTAATATGATAAGTAAAATGCATATTTAACTAAGTAAAAGACTCTGAAAGGACTTAATTTGGTTTCCAAACTCATGAAAGATCGAGTTACCATGGAAGTATTTCCGAACATTTTTAAGCATGTCAAAGTAAATTGAATTGATTAATATAATTATCCTAGCTCATTTAATGTTGGTTGTTTTTGTTGCTAAAGTCATTCATTCATACATTTAGGTAAATTGCATTTAGATTAGAATTGCATAGGGATCAATCTTTGCATCTAACTAATTTACTTAGTTTAATCATCACCATCCAAATTATTGAGTTTTTACATCAAATTGTGAAGTTATAATTTTACAAATATTGGTTAAGCTTATACAGTTCATGTAGAGATGATAACTCATTTTACTTACTCATTACTTGAACGACTGTGTACACTTGCACAAACCCCATTACAAGTTTTTGGCGCCGTTGCCAGGGACTGTTGACGAGGACTATTGCCTTAATCATTCTTTGTGAAATTATTTTTTACAATTTGGTTTTATTTTTATTTAATTTTTAACTCTACTAATTTATTTTTTATTCTTTATTCTTTATTTGTGATTTATTTTTTAGGTTTTTTATGAGCATATCGAATCATTGATTTATTACCCGTGGACCTTGAAAATCAAGTGGATTTTTAGACCAAAAAGACATGAGAGATTTGCTTAAAGACAAGCCAAGATGGACCTTGGAAATCAAAACGATGGACAAGATAATGGAGTCAATCAAGTGCACAACCCAACCCTTATTGTTGATGATAGGGATCGTGCCATCAGACAATATGATGTGCCGCTCTTCAATGAGTTAAATCTGGGAATTAGAAGGCCGAATATCAAGGCACCTATAAATGGAAAAATATAAAAGATTTTTCCTATGTCATTTATCACATTTTTGCTTAAAATTGTTGTTAAACTAAGTAATTGTTTAATAAATTAATGAAATATGTGAAAATATGAAATTAGGACATAGAAATTATTAAAATGTGATTTTATGCTTTATTATATAGTTTTCATGCAATAAATGGCTTATTTTATATTAATTTGAATATATTATATTTTTTTAAGACATAAAGTGGGCCATGCATGATTAAATTAAATGATAAAATATAAAATTATATTTAATAATTCATTTTAAAATATTTCATTAATAATTTGGGTTTTAAATTAATTAATTAAACTGAATAAATTTTATTTTTTGGTCCTCTAACTTGTTGATTTATTCTGGATAGGTCTGACAGCTTTGCTAGATTACAAAACCGTCCAAATTGAGGACCAAGTCAACCCAAAATTCGGCTGCACATGGCTGTCCATAAACCACGTTTTGGTTTAATTGCACAAGGTCCTTGAAGAGTTGAAGAAATTAGAGATTTACCTGAAGATTTGCACTTGACCGAGTCTTAGTCCTGAGTTGTTGTGGTACTCAAATTGACCAAAAATCAAGCAAAAATCAGCTCAACTTCCTCAATTTATGGTCGACCACCCATGGAAGATGCTTTAAAAGATGAAAACTCTTATTTTTAGTAAACTACCCCTCTTTCCTCACCTATAAATAAAACCTCATTCTCACATTTCTACTCATCCCTCATCCCTCATCCTTCATTCCTCATTCATTCTCTTAGCATTATTCTTTTCTCCCCACGCCTATCATCATCTTTTCATAAAGATTTTAGCATTCTTAAAGAACTCTTGGTCTGCCACCTTGGAGAGCTATCAGCAAAGGAGCGAAGCAAAGCAAAAGAACGAAGAAGCCTCGTCAGTCAGAGTCTTGGGTGACAGCCACTTTGAATTGGGTTTAATCTTTCTTTAATTTAATTTAAAGATGTTTGCTATGTGTTCTTTGTTCTTGTTTACAACAATGTTAGCTTAATTTTATTTAAGCTAGGATGATTTCTTTGATTAAATAATATTTATTAGATTCATGCTTATAATGTTTGTGCCTTAGTCGATCATGTTTTCAATTAAAATCAAGTCTATATTTCATTCATACGTGATTGAAATGCACCTGAATTAGCTGAGCTATCCTAACCAAATGACGGCTAGTGGACACATAATTGAAATGTGCATGCTCAATTTAGATCCTAACCTGATTAAATTGCAGGTTGCATAACAACCCCTAACTGAGGGCTCACTATTATCTGCATAGTTTTTAGATTTGTGTGATTAAACTGTTTCAAACCTAACATGTCCCTATTACCTCGCACGAATACTAAGAAACCCTTAGTAAATAAGGATCAGTAAAATGCGTATTTACTAAGTAAAAGATTCTGAAAGGACCTAACGTGGTTTCTAAACTCATGAAAGATTGAGTTGCCATGGAATGTTTTTCCAAATATTATTAAGCATGCTGATAATAAATTGAGCTTAATTAAAGTAATTGTCCTAGTTTATTTATGTTATAATTGTTGCAAATTGTGTTTAATTTTGCTAAAATCTATTTCAATTCATATAGTTTGCATACTTAGGTTAATTTGCATAAGGGATCATTGCATTTAGTTTAATATATTTTAATCATCACTTCTCAACTAAATTGTGTTTGTATTTACCAAAATGTTAATATAATTTTACAAATTAAGTGACTTAGCACAAATACAATCCCTGTGGAGACGATAACTCGATACTTACTTATTACTTGATAACGACTGTGTACATTTGCACAAACCTACGCGTTAGAACACCCTAATTCAAGTTGAAACCAGTAATGTTTGAAATGCTCCAAACGGTGGTCCAGTTCAGTGGTATGCCCATAAAAGATCCACACTTACACCTTCGATTATTCATGGAGGTGAGTGATTCATTTAAGTTAGCTGGCATGACTGAAGACGTACTAAGGTGCAAACTATTTTTGTACTCGTTGTGAGATTGAGCACGAGCATGGCTGAATTCAATGCCACCAAGTTCAATATCTACTTGGCAAGAATTAGCAGAAAAGTTTTTGGTAAAATATTTTCCACCAAGTAAGAAAGCAAAATTGCGTAATAAGATAACAACTTTCCAAAAATTGGATGACGAATCTTTGTATGAGGCGTGAGAAAGATTCAAGGAATTACTTCGTAAGTGTCCTCATTATGGGGATTCCTTATTGTATCCAATTGGAAACATGTTATAATGGTCTCAATGCACATACAAGATTAATGGTGGATGCTTCTATGAATGGTGCAATTTTTTTTAAGTCTTATAATGAGGGTTATGAGATCATTGAAAGGATTGCAAGCAACAATTACCAATGGCCGATAAATTGGGCAGTTTCAGGAAGACGTGTAGCCGAAGTGCATGAAGTGGATGCACTAACTTCACTCTTTTGTAACACCCCAAACCCGGCCCAGACATTATGGCCAAATCTGACGTGCCACATAGAAGTTTAAAAATCCATGTTTCATTTTATTATCTAAAAACCGACTATTGATGGGCTAACCAGAGTGAATGGAGGCTGGGTACCAGGTAGGTATCCGAAACAGAGGAGGTGAGCCATGAAGGCTGCTTAAGTACCAAGCTCTTGATTGGATCCAATCCTAGACATGCCCACCACCATTGCCACACTTTGGTAAACGAGTTGAAAATTCATTTAGGTAGTTATCTTGTTTATTCCAGTTATGTGTGTCGTGGTGTTAATTTGAAAACAAGTATTGTTTTGGAAACGCGTCCTAAGTCTAGCCCAATTAACATCAACCAATCTAAATAAAATAATCCCAGAATTGAAAGAAAATAAAGTTAAAGTTAAAATGGCCTTATTACAACCCGAAAATAGATAATAAATAAAGTAAACTTAGTGAAAACCAAATACTTATTCAAAAGCCCAAAAGCGATCACCGTGGCCACTCTGAATCCTCTCCGACTCCAAGTCCCCCAATTCAAGGCTCGCCTGCAAGGTTAAGGAAAGGGGGTGAGTTTGGAAACTCAATGTGCAACAAGCCCCTTTCAGAGCCCAAAACAATATCAGCCTGCTGGGCCTAAGCCCAAGTCCAATCTCAACATATATTAGGCCGAAGCCCTTTTCATATTTCATATTTCATGACACCGGGCTGAAGCCTTTACTGTAAACGGTATGGCCCATAAGCCCATTTCAATTTCACATGTATTATTAATGCATGAATGCAAGCCCATTTGGGGAGACTACTCGACCCACCATCCGTTACTCTCCACCCGTACCAACCAAGCTCTCCATATGGGGAATAACTCAACCTACCCAACCATAACTCTCCACTGGCAGCATAGCTGCTTTATCATATAACTGGAGGCCTAGCCTCTTTTAATAACTAGGGCGTAAGCCCTTTTAAATAAACTGGGGCATAAGCCCTTTTCAATAAACTGGGGCATAAGCCCTTTTCAATAAACTGGGACATAAGCCCTTTTCAATAATTGGGGCATAAGCCCTTTTCAATAACTGGGGCATAAGCCCTTTTTGCACTTCCTCCATCCATATAAAAACCCAACCCAATGCATTTATGAATACATCATGTGCATATCATACTTATCATGCGCATATCATACATATCATGTGCATATCATACGTATCATGTGCATATCATATCAATCGTGTATATCAAAATCTCATATATCAAATTCATAACTAAACTCTAGGGGTATAATGGTCTTTTTAACCTAGGGGCAAAATAGTCATTTTCATATTATAAGGGTAATTTCGTAATTTTACCAAATATTAGGGTTTCCATGCTCATTATCAGTTACTAACTATTCATTTGTTTGAACAGTGTTTCTGGCCCATTTTTAGCGAAACTGAGTTATTGGGCCTAAAACCTCTAATGGGCCCTACATAGCCGGTTTTGTCATCTAGGCCCATTTAGCCCATAATCCATAATGGTGTCAACAGTCTTAACACGCAATTTAACAGGTTTTCATTTTCTACCAAATTTACACAAATGGGCCCGATTTTAACCCCTCGAGGGCTAACTTACCGTGAATGCCAAAAATCATGCTATTACCTTTCCAACGTTCCTAATCATCAACTTAGAGGATCTAATTAACCAATGAGCGTTTGCTTGCTCACAAGTCCTCGAAATGCTAGAATTTCGGCATTTTGGCTTTTTGGCAAATATCGAGTTAAGCTACGAAAGAAGGTTTGTTACACACCTGTTTTGTGACGTTCGCTAACAAAGTCTCCCACGACAACCTACAATTAATCACCACCATTCTTAGTTTACAGTTCATGCTTAATCAAACCCAACATCCACCTTACCATATTCGGCCAAAGAACCCCTAATAGCCCTAGATCACTTACCTTCGCAAGGTCCGATGATTCGATCCAAGTTTATCCAAACCGATACTCCAAGCCTTCTTTGCTCCTCCAAAATTATGCAGTATCACCAACATACATTCACAATCAAATCCGTCAACCACACAGTCCAAGTCAGTCACTTGCCCACAAGGGCAAGATAGTCATTTAACACTCTAAGGGCAAAATGGTAATTTTACCCATAAGGGTATCTAGGTAATTCTACCCTACAGGGGTATTTCGGTAATTCTAACCTACAGGGGTATTTCAATAATTCTACCCTACAGGGGTATTTCGGTAACTCTACAAACCAGGGGTATTTTGGTAATTTTACAAACCAGGGGTATTTTGGTAATTTTGTAAACCAGGGGTATTTTGGTAATTTTGTAAATCGAGGGTAAAATGGTAATTCTATAAATCGGGGGTACTTTGGTAATTTTACAAGTCGAGGTATTTCAGTAATTCGGTGAACTAAAGTATTCTAAACAGGGATAACAACACGAGTGGGACTAAAGCCCTCTCTCAGCCCAAATGGGCCCACATGCTCGTGTGGCCCTTTTAGCCCAAATCTAGCCACAAATACGAGATTCACCTAGCCTAGTCCAATATTTACTACACAATCAAACAACTTATCCAATTGGGCACGTAGGCCCATTGGGCCTACATGGCCCCTTTCGGCCCATCACGGCCCGAAGTAGCCATCCTACAGCTAGAGTAGTGAGAAATACACACCTGATAGGAGACTGGAGTTAATCCACGCTCCGAGCACTCTTAGCCGACGCCCAACCCAAACGAGGACGCCATAAAGCGAAAGGGATCAGCCAAGAAAGGTACCTTTACTCTCCTCATGGTTCTCTCTATTTAAAGCCAGCTTCACATCCACTCTTATGTTAGCTTCCCGATGTGGGATCCCTCCATCATCAGAGTTTAAATTCAGCACCAACTTTTGTCGCCCCTTTTTAGCAAAATAAATGCTCTTTGCTTGCCATGAGTTTTGAACCCTGGACCTCCTTGCCAACTCCATGACGCCACCTTCTTGCCTCTTATGTGGCGCGACTTTGCCACTAGACCACAAGGCTTTTTGTGTCACAACTTCTCTTACAATATTCTTAAGGCCTACCTACTACACCCAGGGTTTGATTCACCTTAAACCAAAATTTTTGCTAGAGTCCAGGTTTGAACCCAAGACTTCTCCAACACTTCTCAGCACACTTAACCACTAAAACAAGTCTTCATTAATGAAATTTACATACACAACGAAATATTATAAACTGCCTTCAACCGCTCCCATGCTCAAGGCCCAAAACTTCTAGGCCCAAATTCAGGGTGTTACATCTTTGCTCAAGTATCTTCTATTTCCTCTATGTTAAAACAGTTTACCACTAATGGTTTGAATAATTTTACAGCTCAATCACGAAGTCAATATGAAGTAGCTTCTTATGCATACAGTGGGGATGGTTATTCTTTCGAGAATTACTCTTCAAATCCCAAATCAGTTTGTTATGTAAGGAACCAATATCAAAATAGAAGTCGATAAGGACTACAGTCCCACTTCTACAATCCTTTATGGTAAAACCATCTACATTTTTCCTAGAGTAACTAAGGAAATGGAGCAAACAATAATCAGATGCAACATAGACCCAACCAAACCCAAAGGTTTAACCAACAAGCCTCAAAACCACCCCAAGCTAAATTATTGAATAGTTTGGAGGACTTGTTGAAGGCATATATGGTGAAAAATGATGCATTAATCCAAAGTCAAACAACAACGCTAAACAATCTAGAGAACTAGATGGGTCAGTTAGCTACTGAGCTTCATAGTAGATCGCAATGAGCCTTACCAAGCGACATTAAAAATCCAAGAAATTTGGGTAAAGAGCATTACAAAGTGGTAAGATTTTGGACCCTAAAAAGGTTGTGGTTAAAGATGAGCCTACTAAAAAAGAGGAAAGTCAACCAATAGTTGAAGTTCCTACAATAGAAAAATCATATGCTGAAAATTTTAATGAGGTAAACCCTAAACTAGTGAATTCTAGAAAGCAAACACCTACTTTTTCATATTTACCTCCTCAAAAAAGTTGTCTATATCAACCTAGAGCTCCATATCCTCAAAGACTTTAGCAAAACAAGCAGAAACAAGAGGTACAATTTAAGAAGTTCTTGGATGTTTTAAAGCAATTATACATCAACATCCCATTGGTGGAGGCTTTATAACAAATTCCCAATTATGTAAAGTTTATGAAAGATATCTTTTCCAAGAAGAAATAACTTAATGAGTATGAGACTGTCGCTTTGACGAAGGAGTGTAGTGCATTTTTATAGAACTAGCTACCTCCAAAACTAAAGGATCTTGGAAGCTTTACGATACCTTGCAACATTGGTGAATCATATTGCGGTAAAACTTTGTGTGACTTAGGACCAAGCATCAACTTGATGCCCAAATCTATTTTCAAGCTATTGGGAATAGGTGAAGTAAGACCTACTACTGTAACCCTTCAACTTGCAGATTAGTCATTGGTATATCCCGAAGGAAAGGTCGAGGATGTTTTGATAAGAGTTGATAAATTCATTTTTCCTACTAATTTCATTGTTTTGGATTTTGAAGCAGACAAAGAAGTTCCGATCATCCTTGGGAGACATTTCCTAGCCACGGGAAGAGTGTTGATAGATGTGCAAAAAGGCAAACTTATGATGCGAGTTCAAGATGATAACATATCGTTTAATGTTCTGAAGGCAATGAAATTTCCTGATTAAATGGAAAAGTGTTCAGTAATGGAAGAATTAGAAACCTTAGTTTTTATGGGAAGTAATTCTGAAGAAGACCCGTTGGGGAATGCTTTAGAGTATGAACCATTTGAAGATGTAAAAAGTAATCAAGGTTTGGCTTTGATGGAAGTGAATTCGAGGAGTTATATTCTACCACCGCTGTTCGAATCGCTAGAGTTGGAAGTTCGATAATTTACACAACCGAAATTGTCAATCGAGGAACCACCTAAACTCAAACTAAAGGTACTTCTGTCTCACTTAAAATGAGTTTATCTTAGTAATAGTTCTACTTTGCCCATGATTATTTCAACAGACTTGACAGAATATCAAGAGGAGCAATTGATTGCTGTTTTACAGAAGTTTAAAAAGGCAATTGGTTGGACAATAGCTGACATACGAGGTATAATTCCTTCCTTTTTTATGCATAAAATTATTTTAGAGGAAGATGGAAAATTTAAGATTGATGGGCAAATGAGACTTAACCCTATCATGAAATAAGTGGTATGGAAAGAGATAATCAAATGGTTAGATGTAAGAATTATTTACCCCATCTCAGATAGTTCTTGGGTAAGTTCAGTACAATGTGTACCGAAGAAAGGTAGAATCACGATCATAAAAATTGAACGAAAGGAGTTAATCTTGGCAAGAACTGTCACGGGTTAGAGAATCTGTATTGACTATAGAAAGTTGAACAAAGCCACTCGTAATGATCATTTTCCTTTACCTTTTATGGATCAAATGCTAGATCGACTAGCAAGTAACAAATTTTATTACTTTTTATATGGATATTTGGGATACAACCAAATAGTTGTAGCCCCGGAAGACCAACATAAAACTAATTTTACCTGTCCATACGGTACATTTCTTTTTGGGCCAATGCCTTTCAGCTTATGTAATGCACTTGCCACATTTCAATGATGTATGATGACCATTTTCACTAATATGGTTGAAAATTATGTTGAGGTTTTCATGGATGATGTCTCTGTTTTTGGTAATACTTATGATATTTGCTTGAATAATTTGGCTAAGATACTCAAAATATGTGAGGAGAAGAATCTCAGTCCTTGACTGGGAGAAGTGCCATTTTATGGTTAATGAGAGAATTGTCTTAGGCCATAAAATTTTCAAGAAGGGAATCGAAGTGGATAAAGCAAAGGTGGACGTAATTGAAAGATTACCGCCCCCAATTAGTGTGAAATGAGTTAGAAGTTTCTTAGGCCATGTCTATTTTTATCATAGATTTATAAAGGATTTTTAAAAAATTTCTAAACCTTTATGTATGCTTTTAGAAAAATATGTTGTTTTTTTATTTTAACAAAGCATGTTTAGAAGCTTTTGAGAAATTAAAAAGCCGGTTAATTTCAGCCTCAATAATTGTTACACCTGATTGGAACTCACCTTTTGAGTTGATATGTAATGCAAGCGATTTCACTGTTGGAGCTGTGATGGGTCAAAGAAGGAAAAAAGTCTTTCATCCTATCTACTATGCAAATAGAATTTTGACAGGAGCCTAGATTAATTATACGGTAACTGAAAAATAACTCTTTGCTATAGTTTTTGTTTTTGACAAGTTCCGTTCATATCTTATAGGTACCAAAGTTACATTGTTTACCAATCATGCGACTATTAAGTACATACTCATGAAGAAATATGCTAAACCGAGACTAATTCAATGGGTACTTTTACTCTAAGAATTTGACCTTGAGATCCAAGTGAGAAAAGGTGTTGAAAATCAAGTAGTTGATCATCTGTCGAGGCTAGAACAAAATAAGGTAACCTCTTCACTTGTTCCAATTAGTGAGAATTTTCCTGATGAGCATACCTTCGAGGTAAGTCAAATCTATGAAACACCTTGGTTTGCTAATTTTGCCAATTATTTAGCATGTGGAATAATTCCTCGAGAAATGACGTACCAACAAAGGAAGAAATTCCTTTATGATAGTCGGTATTATTTCTGGGAGGATCCATTTTTTTAAAAATAATATGCAGATAACATAATCAGGATGTGCGTAGCTGGAAGTGAGATTGATAAGATTCTATACCACTACCATTCATCTTCAAGTGGGGGACACTTTGGGGGTTCACATATAGCAGCAAAGATTTTACAGGCTGGGTTCTTTTGGCCTACATTGTTCAAAGATGCATATGCTTATGTGAAAAACTACGATAGATGCCAAAGAACTGGAAACATATCAAGGAGGAACGAGATGCCCTTGACAATTATTTTAGAGATAGAACTATTTGATGTATGGGACATTGATTTTCTAGGCCTGTTTCCTTCTTCCTATGGGAAAAAGTATATCTTGGTAGATGTGGATTGTGACACCCCAAACTCTATCGGGACGGACCGACTCGAATCCGAAGCTTACATTAGCCACCAAAGCGACTCTCTAGCTAACAACCACCCGACGCACACCCTAACCTTATAACACCTCATTTATGGCTAATTAACTGTCATTTATTAATGCGAAAACAATTTATGAACCATATTTAAACTTTTTCTAAGTATTTAAACCTAAGGGTATTTTGGTCATTATACAACTTAAGGTTAAAACTATCTTGATTTCTAAATAGTTACCGACCTTCTTTTAGTAAAATTATGCAAGCACTAAAATTTCAACTTAATTTGAGTTCATTTACTATGTCTAAAACAAGTTTTATTATTATGGACTAAATCGTAACTTTTATATACTTTTATTACATTTTCCAAATTAAAAATTAAGAGCGTTTCTACCAAATAATAGCAATTACAAGTCTAATTCTAAAATATTACCAAGTTTCCCTATCATTAAAGGCTTCAATTAATCTAATCAAGTTTTAAGATTAAAATATAAATTAAGCAAATTAGAATACTAGATTACAAAAACAAAAAATTAAACCCCCAAAAGCCCACACGCCCGTGTGCAAACTACTGCACCTATTTTGTCAAAAAAGTTGTCTTAATTTCCCTATTTTACATATTTTACTTACCCATTAAACTTGAAATAGCTACAATTAATTACCATAAACATCCACACATCTCAAACTTATTTTATTTACAACAAATATGCAATAATTAATCAAAATTTAACACCCAATTACACGCTTAGCAAACACCAATTAATTCATGCAAGCTACATACCTTAGTCGCAAGCAATCCACTCCATGGTAAGCTTCAATTAAACATTGTTAATATAAAATACATGCTTCATACACCATATTATCAACCACCGTACAAACACTCATCAACATACCATAAATCAAACATCAATTAAACATAAAATCATGTATTAAAGCAATTATAAAATTACCAAAATTAAAGTCTAAAATTTAATGTCTAATGTCCATTACAAGTAAAATAACACTAGTCCCAAAAGCATCACAATGCCCCTATATAGTTTTTAAAGTAAATTTCTTAAGCTACTACCGAGCCTTATTCTTGGATCGCCCTTGCACTCGCTTCTCGACTCCATATGCCTGGAAATTCTTTACATGAAATGTGAAGGTGTGAGCTTAAAAAACTCAGTGAATGATAGTAAAAATATAAAGTAATTTGCACCCAATCATGCGTAAATCAAAGAAATTAAGCATTAAATTTTTAGTCACAACATGTTAACATTTCACCACAACATCACATGTTATTTCAAGAATTAAGAATCAATTTTTCCATGGCATGTAAAATCATATTTTAACACATAAACACTCAATTATATTGGCATAATCAATCAATTATATAGTCATAATACATCCATGGAAATAAGTAAATGTGTGATCGTACATTGGATAAACAGATTTCTGAACTCCCACAAATCAAATACAATCTTCTAAATTGGGCAGGCTGAAGCCACACGCTCCCTTATAGCGCCTCAAATAACTCGATGAGTGGAGACTCAAGCTCAACATTCCTTTATCTACTCCAAACAAATCAGTCCACCAAGAGCCATATGCTCAAAATATCATAAATCCTATGGCATGCCAACTATATCAAATGGATCCACCATGCAATGTTGCCAATATCATCATACATACAATGCATAAAATCTGTTGTTTAATCATGTAACACCCTTTACCCGTATTTGATGTGGGAACATGGTACGAGGCATTACCGATCTTATACACAAGCAATCACACAAAACCGAGACATAAATTTCCATCCAAATTTAAAACTTTTCACAAACATTCATAACATCCCTAAAACAAGCCTACAAGGCCCAAAACATAAATTGGAAGCGGTTCGGGATTAAACCGAGAACCTTAGAAAACTTCACAACACTTAGAAAACTTTTCATGTTTTTAGGAGCCACACGCCCATGTGGCTTGGGACACGCTGGTGTGGGTAGGCCGTGTGGTCAAACATGCCCGTGTGCTAGGCCGTGTGGCCGAATTAAAAATTATGATTTTTCATAAATTAGGTGCAAATTTCACAAGCCCAGGGCACACGCCCGTGCCTGAGGCCGTGTCATCCACAAGGCTGAGACACACGCCTGTGTCTCTGCCTGTGTGCTTAATACTGAGCATTCTATTTTGCAACAATTAAGATGCAAGGGACACACGGCCGGAACACACGCCTATGGGGCAAGCCGTGTGTCGCACACGGCCTAGACACATGCACTTGAGTCTACCCATGTGGACAAAAAAAAGGCTACTTACCAAGCCATTTTGTCACCATTCCATGCACAACCTACACAACAACACATAGCACCATTCCAAGTATATACATTCAACCAAACCAGCCACAACCAAGGCATCAATACCTCATTCACATGCTATCATTTAACATACACAAACATCACATATATTTCAACTCAAATCATATAATTTCCCACATCCATGAAAGACATCATCATATTTATAGATAATTAGACCAATATTAGCCAATTTCAATGGCCATTTACAAAATGAATTATGAACCATCATAAGCTAACACATTTGGCCAAATTAATTATGACACATAACAGAATGACCAAACCCCTATACATGCCATAACTCAAAATATTGAAATAATTTGTACCCCAAAATATTACGTTGATAGTGTGACTGGATCTCTGACAATCTCCGATCCCCGTGCTGGCTTGGTGACATAATAAGACAAGGGAAAATAAAGGGGAGTAAGCTATATAGCTTAGTAAGTTCCCATGCAAATAATAGGCATCATAAACCAGCACTTAACATACAATTAACATGGTGATAATTGGCATAAATATTATTAAGATCTTATAGTCATAACTTACTCAGTCATAACCTTACTGAGGGTTTATCATATAACGAGCTCATCACGTATGAGTTTTTCGTACATACCTGAGTCATCTCGAATTGATGTTACACACAATTCATCTTTGACATACTCATTAAATTTCCCGTTGAACCACTTGAAATACTAAAGGATACTCGGGAGTTTCGTACACATGGTACCATACCAATGCCATATCCCAGATATGGTCTTACATGTAATCTCGTATCGATGCCAATAGCCTAGATATGGTCTTACATGAAATCTCACATCGATGCCATATCCCAGATATGGTCTTACACATAGTCTCAGTAACCCTAATGTCATGACATTTGTATCCAATCTATTCCTAAGGTTCAACCGGGATTTCACTCTTGTCGTAACTTTGTCTAATACGTCCATGAGTCAATCACAATTCATACAATAATAAAGCATTTAAAACATAATTAAAACAATGCATTATTTACATAAAAATTACCTCGGTACAAAAATAGTAAAAATGGACCTAATCGTTAAACACTTTATTTTTCCCCCGATCTAGGTCTGAACCTCGTTTGTCTTGATCTATAATAGCAAATTTAACTCATTTATTATTCACATGACTCAATTCAGTCCAAAAATTACATTGTGGGAAAAATACATTTTTGCCCCTAAACTTTGACATATTTACATTTTAGTCCCTAGGCTTGTAAAATGAAATCTATTCAATTTCATCAAGACCCAAGCCTAACCAAACCTCTTTCATGCTTATAAAAGCCCACATTTTCCATTTAATCACACTTTTACACACATTTTGAAATCTTTTTACAAATGAGTCCTTTTGACATTTTCACCAAAAATCTCCTAGCAAAAGTTGTTTATCTAACATTAAACTTGCATAATCTACCATTAGACATCAAAATACATAAATATCTAACATGGGTTAAACCCTAGACCTCAATCATATCTAAAATTAATGGTAGAAATAGATAGATCGAGTGATAACGACTTCAAAAATGTATAGAGCATTAAAAACGGGGCAAGAACGGACTTACAATCGAGCTTGA
Source organism: Gossypium anomalum (assembly GCA_025698475.1). Lineage (NCBI taxonomy): Eukaryota > Viridiplantae > Streptophyta > Magnoliopsida > Malvales > Malvaceae > Gossypium > Gossypium anomalum. Next base: position 44,024,680 of record CM046968.1, on the reverse strand, counting down.
TTATGGCCAAACCCTAAATATGGCTTCTCTTCTAATTTTTAGCCAAGCATGAAGAAGATGGACTAAATTTTGGCTTGATTTTTGCTTTTTAATTCATTTAAATACCAAATGACCAAAATGCCCTTTTCTCAAAACACTAAAATTCTCTTACCTCATGTCTATTTTTGTCCAACTTAAAGTAAAATGGTATAATTACATTTTAAAGACCTCCAATTTAAAATTTCATAACAATTAGACACCTTTAGCATGTAGAACTCAACTTTTGCACTTTTTACAATTTAGTCCTTTTTGAGTGCCCAAACGTCAAAATTTTCGAACGAAATTTTCACGAAATTATTCCATAAAACTGTAGACCATAAAATATGTAATAAAAAAGTTTTACATATCAGATTCGTGGTCTCGAAACCACTATTCTGACTAGGCCCTAAATTGGGTTATTACAATTCTCCCCGTTTAGGGATTTTCGTCCCTAAAAATCTTACCAAAAAATAGGTTTAGGTACTATTTTCTCATAGCCTCCTTGGATTCCCACGTAGCCTCTTCAACCTCATGTCGTTGCCATAAAACTTTTGTAACACCCTGAATTTGAGCCTAGAAGTTTTGGGCCTTGAGCATAGGAGCGGTTGAAGGCAGCTTTTAATTTTTTGTTGTGCATGTAAATTTCGTTAATGAAGGCTTGTTTTAGTGGTAAAGTGTGCTGAGAAGTGTTGGAGAAGTCTTGGGTTTAAACCTGGACTCTAGCAAAAAATTGGTTTAAGGTGTATCAAACCCTGGGTGTAGTAGGTAGGCCTTAAGTATATTGTTGGAGAAATTGTGCCACAAAAAGGAGTGTGGTGTAGTGGCAAGGTGGCGCCACTTAGAGGACAAGGAAGTGACGCCATAGAGGAAGCAAGGGGTCCAAGGTTCAAGTCTTGGCTCTTGCAATATATTTTGGTTTTTCTTTTCAATAAATCTGGAAGCAAGTAAGTGCACTTTAAAGTTTAATATGTTGGATTTATGACACAAATGAGTTGATGGCCTAGTGGTGGTGGCGGGAGTTGGCATGTGAGAGGCCTTTGGTTCGAATCCCTTGGCACGCAAAGGTTGATTATTTTGCTATGTTGGGACGACAAGAGTTAGTGTTGAATTTAAACTCTGATGATGGAGGGATCCCACATCGGGAAGCTAGCATAGGAGTGGATGCAAGGCTGGCTTTAAATAGAGAGAACCATGAGGAGAGTAAAGGTACCTTTCTTGGCTGATCCCTTTCGTTTTATGGCGTGCTCGTTTGGGTTGGGTGTCGGCTAAGAGTGCTCGGAGCGCGGATTAACTCCAGTCTCCTATCAGGTGTGTATTTCTCACTACTCTGGCTGTAGGATAGCTACTTCGGGCCGAAAGGGGCCATGTGGGCCCAATGGGCCTACGAGCCCAATTGGATAAGTTGTTTGATTGTGTAGTAAATATTGGACTAGGCTAGGTGAATCTCATATCTGTGGCTAGATTTAGGCTAAAAGGGCCACACGAGCGTGTGGGCCCATTTGGGCTGAGAAAGGGTTTTAGGCCTATTCGTATTGCTATCCCTGTTTAGAATACTTTAGTTTACCAAATTATTGAAATACCCTCGACTTGTAAAATTACCAAAGTACCCCCGGTTTACAGAATTACCATTTTACCCTCAATTTACAAAATTGCCAAAATACCCCTGGTTTGCAAAATTACCAAAATACCCTTGGTTTGTAAAACTACCAAAATACCCCTAATTTGTAAAATTACCAAAATATCCGTGGTTTATAAAATTACCAAAATACTCCTGGTTTGCAAAATTACCAAAATACCCCTAGTTTGCAAAATTACCAAAATACCCCTGTAGGGTAGAATTACCGAGATACCCTTGTAGGGTAAAATGACCATTTTGCCCCTAGGGTGTTAAATGATTGTTTTGCCGTTGTGGGCAAGTGACTGACTTGGACTGTGTGGTTGACGGATTTGATTGTGAATATATATTGGTGATATGAATGACTTAACTGTGATTGTTTGATTCAAATATGGGCATGATATTCGATTACGTATCGTATGCCATGACATATTATTTCATTGCATGGGACATGGGTTTATATTGATGGAGGAAGCGTTCTGGCAGCCTCGCTGCAATCTGGTGGCCTCGTCACATATACGATGCACCGTGACTTCGCCACAATATCCGCAACCTCGCTATAATCCGGTGGCTTCGCCACATATATATATCTGTCTGCGGTGGCCTAGCCACAATATCTCATATCTGGTGACCTCGTCACAATATCGATGACCTCATTTGCAATTTACGTGGTGTGTAACGGTTGGGCGGATCAAGTAGTCTCCCCACATGGTGTAAGGTTGGTATGAGGGTGTTACGGATGGATTGGGTTGGGATTGCATTCACATTCGATTCGATTCATTACTGATTCTCGATTACGATTACATTACGATTCTCGATTCTCATTTTGATTCTAGTTTAGATAATGTTTCTTATTCTGTAATGGGCTAAGGCCTATCTGGTACTGTCTGTTATAATGGGCTAAGGCCTAATTGATACTGAAACTGTAAGTAGGGCTGGGGCCAGACTTTTAATTCTTTTATATGACTGACTGTTCCTTTTTTATAGTAGGGGATTACACACTGAGTTTTCGTAAACTCACCCCGTTTATTAACTTTTCAGGTAATTTCCAGCCTTAGACGGATCGAGAATGCGAGGGCTCGAGAGGGAGCCGCACACTGCTATTTATGTTATAGTTTTGATTATTGCTTTTAAATGTTTTTATGTGAGTTGTAGTAAAGCTGTTGTAATTTTTTAAATTTCTAATTTGGAATTTTATTTATTATTCTTATAATTGCTAGTATTAGAACATGGTTTTCCAAAGCAACTACTGTTTTCAAAACATCATGTATCCGCAATTGCTTTAAATTAAGCTTCCGCAACTGCCAAGATTTTTACAAAGTTGTTAAGAATGTTTTTCAGCTGCGGTTTTCTAACAAGGTTTAAAAAGGGTATAATTTTTTAATTATTAAGAAGGGTTTTTAATGGAAACATGGTTTTCGAAAAAAATACTTCAATGTGATACGCCAGATTCGAGCCAAACTTCCAGGCTGGGTTTGGGATGTTACAACTTTCATTAGGGCTATGCTTTTATTTCTCAACCGTTTAACCTCCCGAGCTAAGATCTTGATTGGTTCTTCACCATACGTCATATTCGGTCGAATCTTAATCCTTGATGAAAAAATCACATGTGAAGGATCAAAACAATATCGTCGCAACATCGACACATGAAACATATTATGAATTCTTTCTAACTCTGTTGGTAAAGCTAAGCGATATGCCACTGGCCCTACTCTTTTAACGACTTTGTACGGCCCAATGAAACGTGGACTTGCCTTTACAACCAAACCTTAGAATCTTATTCCACGGAGATACTTTCAAAAATACTTTATCATCGACCTGATATTCAATCCCTTTTCTTTTCAAATCTGCGTACGAATTTTGTCTATCTGAAGCTGCTTTCAAGCAATCACGGATTACCTTTACTTTTTCTTCGATTTCCCTAACCAAGTCAACCCTGTGAATCTATCTCTCACTAAGCTCGGTCCAATACAAGGGTGTTTGGCACTTGCGTCCATACAATGCCTCATAAGGTGCCATCTTTATGCTCGACTGAAAACTGTTGTTATAGGTATATTCGACCAACGGCAGATATTTTTCCCAACTACCTTCGAATTCTAAAACACAACATCAGAGCATATCTTCGAGTACCTGAATCATTCTTTCAGACTAACCGTCGATTTGTGGATGAAATGCGATACTAAAGTTCAACTTTGTACCCAAAGCCTCTTGTAACTTCTTCCAAAATCTCGAAGTGAACCTCGGATCTCTATCCGAAATAATAGACATAGACACCCCGTGCAATCTCACAATCTCAGAAATGTATAATTCAGCTAACTTATCAAGTGAGTAGTCAGTAAGTACCAGAATAAAATGAGCCGATTTCATCAGTCTATCAACCACAACCCATACGGTATCTTTTTTTTTTTGAGTCAAAGGTAAACCCGTTTTGAAATCCATCGTAATCCTATCCCATTTCCACTCGGGTACCATCACTGGTTGAAGTAAACCCGAAGGCACTTGGTGTTCGGCTTTTACTTGTTGACAAATCAAACACTTCAAAACAAACTAGGAAATGTCCCGTTTCATACCTGGCCACCAATACAATTTCTTCAAATCATTATACATTTTCATACTACTCGGATGCACGGATAAACAACCATTATGTGCTCCATGAAGAGTTTTCTGAATAAGTTCATCATTTTTTTGTACACAAGTTCTGCCTCGAAACATCAAACAATCATTGGACTAATATAAAATCTGAATCATTACCCGATTCACAAAAAACTCTTTTGGCTTACAAATCACTGTCACATTTCTGAGCTTTAAAAATTTGTTGAAGAAATAACGGTTTAGCTCTCAACTCAGCTAGAATCAAACCATTATCGGACAAAGTCAATGTGTATTCTTCACTCTTAAAGCAAGCAAAGTCTTTTTATTCAACACATCTGCGACTACATTTACCTTACCCGGGTGGTAATCAATTACTAGCTCATAATCCTTCAGTAACTCGAGCCATCTCCATTGTCGCAAGTTTAAATCTTTCTAAGTCATCAAGTATTTTAAACTCTTATGATCAGAAAAGACATGAAATTTCTCACCGTACGAATTATGTCTCCAAAATTTTAAAGCAAAGACAATGGCAGCTAATTCCAAATCATGCGTTGGATAATTCTTCTCGTGCGGTTTCAACTGCCTCGAGGCGTAAGCTATCGCTTTGCCCTTCTATCAACACACATCCTAATCCATTCAGTGACACATCACTATAAATCACAAACTTTTTTCCTGGCTCAGGTTGCACTAAAATCGGCGCCTCAGTCAATAATACTTTTAACTTCTCAAAACTTTGCTAACATTTTTTTGACCATTCAAACTTAACATCTTTTTGCAACAACTTAGTCATAGGAGTAGCAATCATCAAAAATCCCTTGACAAAATATCGGTAATATCAGCTAAGCCCAAAAAGCTTTGAACTTCAGATATATTTCTCGACGGTTTCCAATCAACAATTGTCGATATCTTACTTGGATCAACCCAAATACTATCGCCTGAAACTATATGTCCTAAAAATCTGACTTCTCAGAGCCAAAACTCACTTTTACTGAATTTAGTAAACAATTTCTTATCTCTTAAAGTCTGCAATGCAGCTCTCAAGTGCTCGGCATGCTGGGACTCATCTCGAGAATAAATCAGAATGTCATCAATAAACACACAAACTTGTCCAAATACGGTCAGAAAATTCTATTCATCAAGCCCATAAAAATAGTAGGCGCATTTGTTAATCCAAAAGGCATAACAATGAATTCATAGTCTCCATACCTTGTTCTGAAAGTGGTTTTCGGTACATCTGACTCTTTAACTCTCAACTAGTAATAGCTAGATCTCAAACCAATCTTCGAGAATACTGTTGCTCCTTTCAACTGATCAAACAAGTCATCAATTCTCAACAAAGGATACTTGTTCTTTATAGTCACCTTGCTGAGCTATCGGTAATCGATACAAAGTCTCATAGATCTGTCTTTCTTCTTTACGAATAACACTGGAGCACCCCAGGGAGAATAACTCGATTTCGCAAAACCTTTATCTGTTAACTCTTGCAACTGAGCCTTTAATTCTTTCAATTCAGTCAGAGCCATCCTATATAGAGCAATAGATATCGGTGAGGTCCCTGGTACTAAATCAATACCAAACTCAACTTCTCTAAGTGGTGGTAACCAAGGCAACTTTTTTGGGAACACATCCAGATATTCACCAACTATCGGCACTGATTCAATTTTCAATTCAGACACTTTTGTATTCAGTACATAAGCAAGATATGCTTCACAGCCTTTTCTTACATATCTTTGGGCAGACATCGAAGAAATCACAACAAGTATCTCACCCGACTCATCTGAATCAATCCGAAGAATTTCACCATTTTCACATTTCAGTTCAATAATCTTTCTTTTACAGTTCACCACAGCATCATGCAGTGTCAACAAATCATGCCCAAAATAACATCGAATTCATCAAATGGCAACAACATTAAATCAGCCAGAAAATAGTCCTGGAATCATCAAGGGACAATTCTTGCAAACTCTATCAACTAATACATGTTTGCCTAAGGGATTTGACACTCTAATCACAATTTCAGTAAACTCAACAGGCAAGCTCTTACTAGCTACCAATTTCACACAAACATAAGAATGAGTTGATCTAGGGTCAATCAATGCAACTACATTAGTATTATAGAGAGAAAAAGTACCAGTGATGACATCAAGAGATGTCACTTCTTCGCAAGCACAAATGGCATAGGCTCTAGTAAGTGCTCGAGCTTCAGATCGCACAGCTGTATCTTTCGTTACGCCTTTACTACTGGCTCCATTTTTGGTATTCCTCAGTGGCCTACCCCTATTAGTAATATTACTCGACCTTGCACTTTGAAAATTTTCTTTCTCAGCTATTTCGGGGCAGTCTCGAATAAAATTCTCTTGAAAACCACTTGAAACAAGCCCGGTCATTCATCTTACACTCGTCGGGATGGCTTCTTCCACAATGCTGACATTCGGGTCTGTTAGGCCTTACATTACCCACACTTGCCATTGAAGTGGCTTGAGATTTAACACTCGAGTATTGCTTCCCACGGTTTTTGTAGGAATACCCAGCTGATACATTCAAACGAGAATACATTTCTTTAGATTTCTTTGAATGAGATGGAAATGACTTACTCATAGGTATTTTCCTCAAACCTCTAGTTTCAAGATCAGCTTTCCTCGTTTCTTTATTCAACTCTTCAGCCTTACAGGCTTACTCGACCAATACCACAAATTCTTTCAGCTCTAAGATCCCAACTAATACACGAATATCCTTATTCAATCCAACCTCAAATCTCTTGCACATGATAGCCTCGGTGGAAACACACTCACGAGCATATTTACTAAGTTTGACAAATTCTCGCTCATATTCTGTCACTGACATTCGACCCTGTTTCAGCTCAAGAAATTCCTTACGTTTCTAATTAATGAACTACTGCCTAATATATTTCTTTCGGAACTCCTCTTGAAAGAATTCTCATGTAATCCTCTCTCGGGGTACCACTGATAGTAGTGTATTCCACCAGTGATATGCAGAATCTCTCAGTAGTGAGACAACACACTTTAAACACTCATATAATGTGCAAGACAACTCATTAAATACCCTGATAGAGTTTTCGAGCCAAAACTCGTGTCTCTCGGGATCATCAACCATATTAGCTCTAAAATCTTCAGCCCTATGCTTTTGGATCTTATCAACCGGGGGCTTATTCATTCTCACAAATTCCATACCTTGTGGAGCTATGGGAACTGGTCGAGGAATAGGTAGGGGTGGAGGAGGTTGGGCATTCAGATTTGTTCGAACAAATTTCGTATGCCACTCATTCATCATATGGAGAAAGGCTTCCCTACCCCTTTCCCCCTGACCAACAGTTGGGGGTCTACTATTAGACGGCACTGCCCTTTGAGTGGGAGCCGGCGTATTAGTTTCAACGTCATCAGCCTCAGCTCGATTGGGATCCATTTACTATATGAAAGCACAATTTAAAATTGTCAGGAGTCATCACACTATCACAGTTTATTTATGGCATGTATAGCTAGACTCTTACACACGCTATGTTAGTCCGAGAATTGACTAAACCGTAACTCTGATACCACTAAATGTAACACCCTTTACCTGTATTCGATGCCAAAATAGGGTACGAGGTATTATCAGACTTATACACAAGCAATCATACAAAACCGAGACATAAATTTCCATCCAAATTTAAAACTTTTCTCAAACATTCATAACGTCCCTAAAACAATTACGAGACCCAAAACATACATTGGAAGTGGTTCGGGACTAAACCGAGAACTTTAGAAAACTTCACAACACATAAAAAATTTTTCATGTTTTGAGGAGCCACACGTCCGTGTGGGCAGGTCGTGTGGTCACACACGCCCATGTTCTTAACCTGTTTAACTATTTGTTTGTCACCCAAGAACAAATTGAAGTCACACGGCCAAGTCACACGCTCGTGTGCTAGGCCGTGTGGTCGATTTAAAAATTATGATTTTTCATAAATTAGGTGCAGACTTTACACGCCCAGGGCACACGCCCATGCCTGAGGCCGTATCATACACATGACTGAGACACATGCTCGTGTCTCTGGCCGTGTGCTCAATACTGAGCATTCTGTTTTGCAACAATTAAGATGTAGGGGACACACGACCAGAACACATGCCTATGGAGCAAGCCGTGTGGACAAAAATAAGGCTACTTACCAAGCCCTTTTGTCACCCTTCCATGCACAACCTACACAAAAACACATAGCACCATTTCAAGTATATACATTCAACCAAGCCAGCCACAACCAAGGTATCAATACCTCCTTCACATGCTATCATTTATCATACACAAACATCACATATATCCCAACTCAAATCATGCAATTTCCCACATCCATGAAATACATTATCATATGCATATATACTTAAACCAATATTTGCCAATTTCAATTGCCATTTACAAAATGAATTATCAACCATCATAACCTAACACATTTGGGCAAATTAATTATGACACATAACAAAATGACCAAGTCCCTATACATGCCATAACTCAAAATATTGGAAATCATTTGTACCCCAGAATATTAAGTTGATAGTGTGACTGGATCTTCGACAACCTCCGATCCCTGAGCTGGCTTAGTGACACTATAAGGCAAGGGACAAGAAAGGACAGTAAGCTATATAGCTTAGTAAGTTCCCATGCAAATAATAGGCATCATAAACCAACATTTAACATACAATTAACATGGTGATAATTGTCATAAATATTATTAAGATCTTATAGTCATAACTTACTCAATCATAACCTTACCGATGGTTCATCACATAACGAGCTCATCACGTATGAGTTTTTCGTACATACCAGAGTCATCTCGAATTGGAGTTACATACAATTCATCTTTGACATACTCATTAAATTACCCGTTGAACCATTTGGAATACTAAAGGATAGTCGGGAGTTCCGTACACACGGTACCATACCAATGCCATATCCCAGATATGGTCTTACATGTAATCTCGTATCGATACCCATAGCCCAGCTATGGTCTTACTTGAAATGTACATCGATGTCTATCCCAGATATGGTTTTGTACGAAGTCTCACATTGATTTCATATCGAAATATGGTCTTACGCATAGTCTCAGTAACCCTAATGTCATGACATTTGATCCTATCTATTCTTAAGGTGCAACCGAGATTTCACTATTGTCCTAACTTTGTTGAATACGTCCATGAGTCAATCATAATTCATAAAATAATAAATCATTTAAAACATAATTAAAACAATGCATTATTTACATAAGAATTTAACTCGGTACAAAAATAGTAGAAATGGACCTAATCATCAAACACTTTATTTTTCCCCCGATCTAGGTTCAAACCTCGTTTCTCTTGATCTATAATAGCAAATTTAACTCATTTATTATTCACATTACTCAATTCAGTCCAAAAATTACATTATGGAAAAATTACATTTTTGCCCTCAAACTTTAACATATTTACATTTTAGTCCCTAGGCTCGTAAAATGAAATCTATTCAATTTCATCAAGACCTAAGCCTAGCCGAACCTCTTTCATGCTTATAACAACCCATATTTTCCATTTAATCACACTTTTACACACATTTTCAAATCTTTTTACAAATTGGTCCTTTTGACATTTTCACCAAAAATCACCTAACAAAAGTTATTTATCTAACATTAAACTTGTAATAGCCCGATTTTGGGTCTTCTCAGAAAAGTGATTTTGGGGCCATGAATTAGACATAGAAAAATTTATTTTTATTATATTTTTATGGTCTATAGTTTTACGAATTGACATCGGCAAAGGTATAGATAGTGGAAGTTCAAGCTCAAATTGTATAATAGTTTTCATTTCTCAGGTAAGTTTGTTCAAAGTCAATGAATTCAATTAGGATATTTTGTTTCCTTAAGCTAATACAGTTGTAAAGATCCTTGATTAGCATGTTAAGGGAATTATAAAAGATTGTATGTTTGAGGTGTTTAATAGCATGAAGAAATGAGTATTTTGATATGTTATTATTTGATAGTTGAGATAGACTAAGTTGTTTTTATCTGAGTGAGCCGGTCAGTTGAAAGGTAATTTGAGTTATATGCTTTTAAGTTTATCCTCAGGTAAGAAAATAAAATCTTATACATTTTCGGGTGAATAGACGGACAGTTTGAAGGAGGAATTCATATTCTAGAAAGTATGATACATATGTATACCTATTAGATTTGTTATAATTGAATGATGTTGTTATGAGTTAAAGCTATCCCAATTGATGAGTTATCTCATTTGTGAAAGTCTGAATAGTCTGTTGCATGTTAACAAAGTTGAAAACAGTCAAAGGTGTTATTAACCAAAACACTGGTTCTGGGTTCAGTTTGAATTGAGTAAAGAATTCATGATTTTTCAGCGGTGCACTATCAAACGGAATGGAATGTGTTTAATCAAGAATGTAAAGTAACAATTTATGCTTTTAGACGGTTAAAGTCTCATTAAAAGAATTGTCCGATGGGTGATTTAGAGTCGGCCGCTAGTATGTCTGTGTTGAGAAATTGATGACATTGTTTGTTCGACGAAAAACGTTATGTGCTTCTTGATTCCAAGAGTATAAAGTATCTAGTGTTATAAAAAAATCTGAAATTAAGACAATGTTGATGGCTTGAATTATTGAAAGATTGTGAATAATTAATGATTAACTTTGGGGAAGTAGGTATAGTTGCAAATGCTTGAATGGAAAGCCTTTGTTCATTTTGTGAGTGTTGGTTACATGATTAATCATATTGATGAAGTCTGAATCTAGCTAAAGTAAAAAGCTAAAGCGATATTTTCTTTACAAGATTGAGAATATCAGGAATGTGATAGTGAGTGGTAAACTAAACAAGTACAGTGCGAGATGACTTTTGATTTTGATTTCTATTATTATTACTCCGAAATAGAATTCGTGTAATGAATTATCCAGAGCTTATACAGAAATTGTTGTACGAGACTCAGTAGTAGCTTGTTTGTTCATTCAGGGAGTAATAAATATACAATTATTTGAAGAAGACATTCTGATGATCGGGTATGTAATCTGATATTTTTGAGCTTGTGTTCAGATGTCGATTTGTCAACAGGTAAAAACCGAATATCAAGAATATTTAAGGCTATTGTAATTAGTGATAATACTAAAGTAATAATGATACAAAGATACTATAGATATCACTCTGAGTACGCAGTTGCTTCTGGGCAATGTAATTCATCTTTAGATTGATGGTAAGCTTGAGAAAGTAATACAGAACTTTGACAGTATGCTCTAACACTATGTTTCAGAGATCAAAGATGATTGGAAAGAGATATACGAGGTGGAAATGATTTGTGATTCTGAGGAAAGAGATCGATGACAAAGTGCTTCTGGAAGTATTGGCCTCGGAGAGGACTCCTCGATGAGTTAGAGGAAACTATGAGAATGTTACCCTAATCTCTTTTCTGGTAAGATTTTCGGGGACGAAAATCCCTAAGTGGGGGAGAGTTGTAACAACTCGATTTTGAGTCTAGTCGGAACAGTGGTTTTGGGACCATGAATCTGACATAGAAAAATTTATTTTTTATTATATTTTTATGGTCTACATTTTACAGAATGATTCTGTGAAAATTTCGTTCAAAAATTTTGACGTTTGGGCACTCAATTTAGCCAAAAGGACTAAATTGTAAAAAGTGCAAAATGTGAGTTCTATAGGTTAAAGGTGTCTGATTGCTATGAAATTTTAAGTTGAAGGTCCTTAGATGGTAATTAAACCATTTGTTAAGTTAGTGAACAAAAATGGACATGGTTAGGTATCTTTCTAAAGTTTTTCATTAAGGGCATGTTAGTAATTTGGTAATTAAATGAGTTAAAAAGCCAAAATTAAAAGAAAAATTTTGTTCATCTTCCTCCCATGGCCGGATTTTACAAGGAGAAGCCATGGCTAGGGTTTTTCTGGAAGTCTGTTCTAGCCCCGTTTTTAAAGATTTTTATGTTTTTGAAATCCTCGAAACATGGTCTATCTATTTCTACCACTAATTTAAGAAATAATAAAAGTCTAAAATTTTACCCATGATGGATATTTGTGTATTTTTATGTCTAATGGTAGAAAATGTGTGTTTGGTGTATGATAAACGACTTTTGCTAAGTGATTTTCGATGAAAATTCCTAAAAGGACCTATTTGTACAAAGTTATAAAATGGGTGTTAAAATGCAAGTTAAAGAAAAATGTAGGCTGCTATAAACATGTATAAGGCTCGGCTAGGCATGAGTATTAAAGAAATTGAGTACATTTCATTTTACGAGCCTAGAGACTAAATTGTAAAAATGTCAAACTTTAGGGGCAAAAATGTAATTTTTTCCATATTATGATTTTGGGCTGATTTGAATAGTTAATGATTAAATAAGTTAAATGTGATATTATAGATCGAGAAAAATGTGGTTCGAAACTAGAATAGGGGAAAAATGAGTATTTAACGGTTAGGTCCTTTTCGCCATTTTTATGCCGAGGTAAGTTCGTATGTTTAATAAGCATTAAATTATACATGTATAAATGCTTGATTGATATAATTGTGGTAAATGCTATATTATTGAAATGATATGTGATGCTATTGAGTACGATACTACGAAAATGACCGACGGGGATTCGATACAGCGATAATCCCGGTTGAACCTTAGGAATATATAGGATACAAATGTCATGACATTAGGGTTACTGAGATTACATGTAAGACCATATCTGGGATATGGAATCGATATGAGACTTCGTGTAAGACCATATCTACGATATGGCATCGATATGGGACTTCGTGTAAGACCATAGCTGGGCTATTGGCATCGATACGAGATTACATGTAAGAGCATATCTAGGATATGACATTGGAATGGTACTGTGTGTACGAGATTCCCAAGCATCCTTTAGCATTCCAAGTGGTTCAACGGGTAATTTAATGGGTATGCCAAAGAAAAGAAAGAGAATGTAAATAAAGTTTATAAGCATTGACTTCATGATATTGTGAATTCATGGTTTCCATGAGAATGTTTTTGTGAAAGCCTTGTGATTATTGGTCTATATTTGTGATGTATGAAATACATGGTGAATTCGGTTGGCGATTGTGTAATTGGTTTTTGAGCCAAATTGAGTTATGATATAGCATGTTTTATTCACACAAATTGGGATCTATCAGATATGAGAAAAAAGGAAAGATTGGTATAATTGCCTATTAAAATGATTATCGAAGTATGAGAAGATATGAACTTGGAATAATTGAAAGTTGTTAAAATATATGCTTGAAATGAGCATACTCATAATTCATGTGCATGTTTACTTTGAGGTTTGAAATGACTTTTTAATTTTTGTAATATGTTACAAAGGAGAGGTTACGATTGTTAGGCTAATGCCAAGATATGTTAAATTATGCTTATGAGTTTAAAGAGTAAACATTGTGACTAAATAAAATTATAACTGTGAAATTCATGGCTATTAGTTTTATCTTGTGTTTAAATTGTTGGACTTGATAAAAGATTAATAAGAGTTGCTTATTATTTTCATACGGACTTACTAAGCTATATAGCTTACCCCCTTTCCTTTCCCATGTTTTATAGAGCCGTGAAGTTAGCTCGAGCTAGAGATCACCGGAGATCCTATCACACTATCAAGCCATCATTTTGGGTATTGATGAATTCAAGTATTTTGAGTTTATGGCATGTATAGGGACTTGGTCTTTTGGTCATATGTGTGATTAAGACTTTAGCCAATGTATTGGCTTGTAAGGGTCAAAGGCTTGTTTTGATATTTGGCCCTGTAAATTGGCTTATTTGGCTAACATGGTTGTAAGCGTAAGCACATTCATATATATGTCAATGTCTTTGGTGATATGAGCATGGTATGCTTGGTGAATGTGAATTGTTTGGAAATGTGATTTATGGCATGAATGTGAAACGTTTAGTAATATTGTCTATTGATAAGATGATAAATTTGTGTGTACAATATGGTAACTAGAGAATAGTTAAATGAAGCCTAATGAAGGTGAAATTGACATGAATGATTTATGGCATGATAAATGTTGTGTGTATGAATGATGTTGATATGGTATTGGTATGTGATGGTCATAATTGTGAATGGTTTGGTAGCTCTTACATGCTTGAAATTATACCATGTGTTGTTGTGTAGATGGGTGCAAGTGAGGTTGGCAAAATGGCTTGGTAAATAGCCTTATTTTTGTCATCACGGGTAGACATAGGGGCGTGTGTCTAGGCCGTGTGTGACACACGATCAGCCCCATGGGTGTGTGATCTGGCCGTGTGTCCCCTGTGCCTAAATTTTTGCAAAACAGAATGCTTAGTATCGAGCACACGGGCATGAGAGAAGGCCGTGGGTCTCAGCCGTGAGAAGGACACGGCCTCGTGACATGGGCGTGTTTCTAGGCCGTGTGTCTTTAATTTGTCCTTGGGTGATAAACAGAGAGTTACACGGGTTAGGGGCACGGGCGTGTCTGACCACACGGACTACCTACACGAGTGTGTCCCAAACCACACGGGCATGTGACCCCTGTTTAGGCAAAAATTTTCTAAGTGTTGTAAAATTTTCTAAAGTTCTCAATTTAGTCTCGAATCACTTCCAAAGCATGTTTTGGGCCTCGTAGGCTCGTGTTAGGGACTTTATGCTCGATTTCAAAAGTTTTAGTTTGGACAAAAATTTGTGACTCGGAAATGTATGTTGCTTGTGTTTAAGACCAGTAATGCCTCGTACCCTGTTCTGACGTCAAATACGGGTAAGGGGTGTTACATTTAGTGGTATTAGAGCTATGGTTTAGTCGATTCTCGGACTAACCTAGCATGTGTGAGAGTCTAGCTATACATGCCAATTAGAACCTGTGATAGTTTGATATCTCCCGACTCTGATGGAATTGTTTTGTTGAGACAGAGATGCCTTCCAATGGAGCTACTTTCGAAAATGCTAAAAGTGATACTAAGATATTCAAAATTGTGTTTGTGATAAGTTGAAACTTGGAAAGGTATGAATAAGATTTCATAATATGTATGTGGTAATGTACAAAATGAAATAACCATAAGTTGAGAAATATGGGTAAAATGTCATTGTTCCGGTTGAGCGTTGTGTTTCGATGGATTATGGTAATTTTATGAAACGAAATGACAATTTATATTGTGATAAACTGATCCATGTTTGTTTGGCATTCATATGTTGTTATGTGCCTGACCTGTTTGATTAAGTGAATGCGATAAGTAAACTTACTCAAAATTATGGAATGTATGTGCAAGTGCACTTGTTTGAATAAGATAATCGAAAAGTTCGTGTAACATAGATATGTATGTTAATTTTCCTGAAGTGAATTATATGACTGTGATGATATTATGAAGATGATGAATGTTAAGTCACATGTGTGTATATATGAGAGTCGAATTAGAGGCTTTACAACCTCACCGCCTTACCAATATGGTATTTTATAATGAAATTTCGTGAGATTTATGTTGAATGAGCTCATAAGTGAGAGACTAAAGAGTTTAGAAATGAAATAACTAATAATGTGGTCAGAGTTGAGAATAGTGTGGCAAGTGAATACAGTTTGGAAAAGATGTTAGGTTATTCTAAAGGTCATTCAGATTTTGCAATGTCACGGTTAAAGAAAAAGTTAATCTCGGCTAATCGACTTATTTAGGTATGATGTTTAAAGTATGTATTTGCTAGAATTTCTTTCGGATTGATTTTCATTAGTGAATAGAATAACACGAGATTAGTGATGACAGAATTAGTTAGAGAAATGATGTTTGAATCGTAAAGATGTCTGAGTATAACAGTTGTAATTGAATAGATTATGATGATCTCTCCTGGGTATTTTATATATTCATTTATCCTCAGAGATATGTTTGATTATTCGTTTTCTGATTAAATTCTTATCGTATGAGAATGCTAGCTGATTATAATGTTAGATGAAAGCACTATTGGTCTGGCTGGTTGATGTTCAGCATATCTTATCTCTTTCTTTGTGATTCTATTCTATTATATTTGGAATAAAAGTTTATGGTGAAAATTTATGTGAGGCTATTCTTTTATTTTTACTGGATGTTGTTTTGTTTTTTATATATATTTGGAAATTATATTATCTCTACTACAATTGATTTCAGAGCACGTAGGCATTGCTTTCTTCTGGTTTTCTCTGAGAAATCATCAATATTATTATTTTTTTTCTTATGAATTATGATCTCGGGCTTCCAGAATGGTATCGCATCTTGGATTTTATTATCTCGATCTTCTTATCAACCTTAATTCATAAATTATCAATCTTGGCTCATCTTTAAAGTGTGTTCTTTGGCTTGTGATAACTATGTCTATTATGGGGTGTTTCTAGTTCTATCATAGGAACGTGGTAATTCAGGTATTAGGATTTCTCTAATTTTTGTGAAAGGAATTGACATCGGGAAAGGTATAGATAGTGGAAGTTCAAGCTCAAATTGTATGATGGTTTTCTTTTCTTAGGTAAGTTTATTTAAAGTCAATGAATTCAATCAGGATATTTTGTTTCCTTGAGCTAATGTAGTTGTAAAGATCCTTGATTAACATGTTAAGGGAATTATAAAAGATTGTATGTTTGAGTTGTTTAATAGCATGAAAAAAGGAGTATTTTGATATGTTATTATTTGATAGTTGAGATCGACTAAGTTATTTTTATCTAAGTGAGCCGGTTAGTTGAAAGGTAATTTGATTTATATGCTTTTAAGTTTATCCTCAGGTAAGAAAATAAAATCTTGTACATTTTCGGGTGAATAGACGGATAGTTTGAAGGAAGAATTCATATTCTAGAAAGTATGATACAGAGGTATACCTATTAGATTTGTTCTAATTGAATGATGTTGTTATGAGTTAAAGTTATCCCGATTGATGAGTTATCTCATTTGTGAAAGTTTGAATGGTCTGTTGCATGTTAACAAAGTTGAAAACAGTCAAAGGAATTATTCACTGAAACACTGGTTCTGGGTTCTGTCTGAATTGAATAAAGAATTCGTGATTTTTCAACGGTGCACTATCAAACGGATTGGAATGTGTTTAATACAAGAATGTAAAGTAACAATTTATGCTTTCATAAGGTTAAAGTCTCATTAAAAGAATTGTCGAATGGGTGATTTAGAGTTGGCTACTAGTATGTCTATGTTAATAAATTGATGACATCATTTGTTCGACGAAAAATGTTATGTGCTTCTTGATTCCAAGAGTATAAAGTATCTAGTGTTACAGAAAAATCTGAAATTAAGAGAACCTTGATGGCTTGAACTATTGAAAGATTGTGAATAATTAATGATTAACTTTGGAAAAGTAGGTATAGTTGCAAATGCTTGAATGGAAAACCTTTGTTCGTTTTGTGAGTGTTGGTTACATGATTAATCTTATTGATGGAAGTCTGAATCTAGCGAAAGTAAAAAGCTAAAGTGATGTTTTCTTTGCAAGATTGAGAATCTCAGGAATGCGATAGTGAGTGGTAAACTAAACGAGTACAGTGTGAGATGACTGTTGATTTCAATTTCTGTTATTATTACTCTGAGATAGAATTCTTACAATGGATCATTTAGATCTTACACAGAAATTGTTGTATGAGACTCAGTAGTAGCTCATTTGTTCATTGAGCGAGTAATAAATATGCAGTTATTTGAAGAAGACATTCTGATGATCGAGTATGTAATATGATATTTTTGAGTTTGTGTTCAGATGTTGATTTGTCAACAGGTAAAAGCCGAATTCAAGAATATTCAAGGCTATTGTAATTAGTGATAATACTGGAGTAATAATGAGATAGAGATACCATAGATATCACTTTGAGTACGCAGTTGCATCTGGGCAATGTAATTCATCTTTAGATTGATGGTAAGCCTAAGAAAGTAATTCAGATCTTTGACAATATGCTCCAACACTGTGTTTCAGAGTTCAAAGATTATTGGAAAGAGATATACGAGGTGGAAATGGTTTGTGATTCTGAGGAAAAGGATCGATGACAGAGTGCTTTTGGAAGTATTGCCCTTCAAGAGGAATCCTCGATGAGGTAGAGGAAACTATGAGAATGTTACCCTAATATCTTTTCTGGTAAGATTTTCAGGGACGAAAATCACTAAAGGGGGAGAGTTGTAACAGCCCGATTTTGGGTCTATTCGGAACAGTGGTTTCGGGATCACGAATCTGACATAGAAAAATTTATTTTTTATTATATTTTTATGGTCTAAAATTTTATGAAATGATTCTGTGAAAATTTCGTTCAAAAATTTTGACGTTTGGGCACTCAATTTAGCCAAAAGGACTAAATTGTAAAAAAGTGCAAAATATGAGTTCTATTGGTTAAAGGTGTCTAATTGCTATGAAATTTTAAATTGAAGGTCCTTAAATGGAATTAGACCATTTTTTAAGTTAATGGAAGAAAATGGACATGGTTAGGTATGTTTCTAAAGTTTTTAATTAAGGGTATTTTTGTAATTTGGTAATTAAATCAATTAAAAAGCCAAAATTAAAAGCCAAATTTTGTCCATCTTCCTCGCATGGCCGAATATTACAAGGAGAAACCATGGCTTGGGTTTTTCAAGCTTTCAAGCTCGATTGTAAGTCTGTTGTAGGCCCGTTTTTAATGATTTTTATGTTTTTGAAATCCTCGTAACATGGTCTATCTTTTTCTACCACTAATTTAAGAAATAATCATAGTCTAAAATTTTACTCATAATGGATATTTGTGTATTTTGATGTCTAATGGTAGAAAATGTATGTTTGGTGTATGATAAATGACTTTTGCTAAGTGATTTTCAATAAAAATGCCTAAAAGGACCTATTTGTAAAATCTTGTAAAATGGGTGTTAAAATGCAAATTAAAGAAAAATGTGGGCTGCTATAAGCATGTATAAGGTTCGACTAGGCATGGGTATTGAAGAAATTGAGTACATTTCATTTTATGAGCCTAGGGACTAAATTGTAAAAATGTCAAACTTTAAGGGCAAAAATGTAATTTTTGCCATATTATGATTTGGGGCTGATTTGAATAGTTAATGATTAAATAAGTTAAATATGATATTATAGATCAAGAAAAACAAGGTTAAAACTAGAATGGGGGAAAACGAGTATTTGACGGTTAGGTCCTTTTTGCCATTTTTATCCCGAGGTAAGTTCGTATGTTTAATAAGCATTAAATTATACATGTATAAATGCTTAATTGACATAATTGTGATAAATGCTATATTATTGAAATGATATGTGATGCTATTGAGTATAATACTACGGAAATGACCAACGGAGACTCGATACAGTGAAAATCCCGGTTGAACCTTAGGAATAGATAGGATACAAATGTCATGACATTAGGGTTACTGAGATTATTTGTAAGACCATATCTGGGATATGGCATTGATATGAGACTTCGTGTAAGACCATATCTAGGATATGGCATTGATAGGGGACTTCGTGTAAGACCATAGCTCGACTATTGGCATCGATATGAGATTACATTTAAGACCATATTTGGGATATGGCATTGGAACAGTACTGTGTGTATGAGATTCTCGAGTATCCTTTAGTATTCCAAGTGGTTCAATAGGTAATTTAATGGGTATGTCAAAGAAGAGAAAGAGCATGTAAGTATTACGAATTAGTACAGGTATGTACATAAAGTTTATAAGCATTGACTTCATGATATTGTGAATTCATGGTTTCTATGAGAATGTTTTTGTGAAAGCCTTGTGATTATTGGTCTATATTTGTGATGTATGAAATACATGGTGAATTCGGTTGGCGATTGTGTAATTGGTTTTTGAGCCAAATTGAGTTATGATATAGCATGTTTTATTCACACAAATTGGGATCTATCAGATATGAGAAAAAAGGAAAGATTGGTATAATTGCCTATTAAAATGATTATCGAAGTATGAGAAGATATGAACTTGGAATAATTGAAAGTTGTTAAAATATATGCTTGAAATGAGCATACTCATAATTCATGTGCATGTTTACTTTGAGGTTTGAAATGACTTTTTAATTTTTGTAATATGTTACAAAGGAGAGGTTACGATTGTTAGGCTAATGCCAAGATATGTTAAATTATGCTTATGAGTTTAAAGAGTAAACATTGTGACTAAATAAAATTATAACTGTGAAATTCATGGCTATTAGTACTATCTTGTGTTTAGATTGTTGGACTTGATAAAAGATTAATAAGAGTTGCTTATTATTTTCATACATACTTACTAAGCTATATAGCTTACCCCCTTTCCTTTCCCATGTTTTATAGAGTCGTAAAGCTAGCTCGAGTTGGAGATCGCCGGAGATCCCCTATCACACTATCAAGCCATCATTTTGGGTATTGATGAATTCAAGTATTTTGAGTTTATGGCATGTACAGGGACTTGGTCGTTTGGTCATATGTGTGATTATGACTTTAGCCAATGTATTGGCTTGTAAGGGTCAAAGGCTTGTTCTAATACTTGGCCATGTAAATTGGCTTATTTGGCTAACATGGTTGTAAGCGTAAGTACATTCATATATATGTCAATGTCTTTGGTGATATGATCATGGTATGCTTGGTGAATGTGAATTGTTTGGAAATGCGATTTATGGCATGAATGTGAAACGTTTAGTAATGTGGTCTATTGATGAGATGATAAATTTGTGTGTACAATATGGTAACTATAGAGTAGTTAAATGAAGCCAGGGAAATTAACATGAATGATTTATGGCATGATAAATGTTGTGTGTATGAAAGATGTTGATATGGTATTTAAATGTGATGGTCATAATTGTGAATGGTTTGGTAGCTCTTACATGCTTGAAATTGTACCATGTATTGTTGTGTAGATGTGTGCAAGTGAGGGTGGCAAAATGGCTTGTTAAATAACCTTGTTTTTGTCCACACGGGTAGACACAGGGGCGTGTGTCTAGGCTATGTGTGACACACGATCAGCCCCATGGGTGTGTGATCCGGCTGTGTGTCCCCTGCACCTAAGTTGTTGCAAAACAGAATGCTCAGTATTGAGCACACTGGCATGAGACACGACCGTGTGTCTTAGCTATGTGAAGGACGCGGCCTCAGGACACGAGCGTGTGGCTAGGCCGTGTGTCTTCAATTTGTCCTTGGGTGAAAAATAGAGAGTTACACAAGTTAGGGACACGGGCGTGTGTGACCACACGGCCTACCTACACGGGTGTGTCCCAAACCACATGGACGTGTTACCCCTGTTTAGGCAAAAATTTTCTAAGTGTTGTAAAATTTTTTAAATTTCTCGATTTAGTCCCATATCATTTCCAAAGCATGTTTTGGGCCTCGTAGGCTTGTGTTAGGGACTTTATGCTCGATGTCAAAAAGTTTTAGTTTGGACGAAAATTTGTGATTCGAAAATGTATGTTGCTTGTGTTTAAGATCGATAATGCCTCGTACCCTGTTTCGACGTCGAACACGGGTAAGGGGTGTTACAAAACTTGCATAATCTACCATTAGACATCATAATGTACAAATATCTAACATGGGTCAATCCCTAGAGCTTAAATATATCTCAAATTAATGGTAGAGATAGATAGATCGAGTGATAACGACTTCAAAAATGTAAAGAGTATTAAAAACAGGGCAAGAATGGACTTGCAATCGAGCTTGAAAGTGGTCAAACCCTAACTAAGGCTTCTCTTCTAATTTTCGGCCAAGCATGAAGAAGATGGACTAAATTGAGTACCCAAACATCAAAAATTTCGAACGAAATTTTCATGAAATCATTCCATAAAATTGTAGACCATAAAAATGTAATAAAAACAAGTTTTACTACGTCAGATTTGTGGTCCCGAAACCACTATTTTGACTAAGCCCTAAATCAGGTTGTTACAAATCACTTAATTTAGGATGTTAAAATGCAAGTAAAAGCATGTTGCTAAGCAATTTTAACATCAATAAAATTAAGCATAGAAAATATCGTTTTCCCAATATTCATATATTAATTAGAACACCTTTATCAAATGTTCAATAAATTAGCAATTCATGCTCCAAATATTAATTTATTCCATACAATTTAATCATGCTAAAAGCATAATACACAACTTACCAAACCAATTTCCATTTTGCTCTTTTATAAAATAAAACCTATTTTTGCAAATCCAACCATCCAATATGCAATTAATCATTAACAACACCAATTAAATCTTTAATTTAACACATAATCAGGCTAATTTACTAAATTGTCCTTAATATCACTCACATCCACACTTAGCTCTTTAAGCAAAAATGTGTTCAAACAAGCAAGTTTGAGCTTACCTTATGATTTGTATGTTCCTCCTCTTGATATGGAGTATGGAGCTTTAACAAAGAGAAAGTATGCATTAGAAACTAACAATAGCAACAAGAAACACGAAATTTGATAAAATATATGAATCTAAATTATTGCTCTAAACTACCTTACCGATGTTGCACAATTAAGCCAAAATATGGAATTCTGAACTAAACTCCCTTTCCAGCACCTCTAACCACTTCTAATCTTCATTTCTAGTCCAATAACATGTATTCTAAGTGTTAATTTGATCATTTAATCTGTTGCATAATTTTCCGAAAAAATCATCCATGTTCTTGATCAAATTCGAATTTCTCAAAATTGATCCATAAAACGTGTGTGATCTTTTGGTTTAAGATTAAAAACCTCTTACTAGACCTATTTTGAGCTTAGACATCCATTAATATTTGGATTCCAACTCAAAATTAAATATCCACCATTGTTGATCCTTAAGTTTAAGAAAAAAAGAAATTAAAGTTGAAAATCCATTATAATCACTTTAATTAACAAGTAATGATTAAAATCAACTTAAAAACAAGTTTAGTGATGATGATTACCTTCAATTGAACTCAAATCATTAATTTGGAAGTTTGAATCAAAATGCTTGAAGAAATTTGGATGACTTTTTGCCCAACTTTGAAAATTATTTCGAGAGATTTTAGAGAGAATTTTGGAAGAGAAAAGGTTTAGATCTATTCTCTGATATTTGGTTTATGGAAACGAGCAAAAAAAAAAAAAGGAGAGAAAAAGCTCTCAATTCGGGTACAAATGAGTGAAAAGTGAGGTAGTTTCAGAGTTTTTAGAACTGAAAACCCCCACCTAATTTTCAAAATTTGGGAAATTTGCCATCAGGCCACTCCCCCTTTCCCCTTGTTTTATAATTTGCTCATTTCCTTCTGAAAATATGGTTTATTTGCTATAAAACCTCTTACACATTTCCCTTGTTTTTCAAATTAGTCCCATTTAATTAATATTTTAAATCACCCAATTAAATCCCCATTTTAAATTATTTTTAAATTCCAATTTAACCCAAAATATTTATTTTTACCCAAAAATTATTTAAAACCATAAAATTAAATTTTCTAAAAATATTTTTATTTTCTAGAATATTATTTACCGATTTTTCAGATGAAATTATGCTAACTAATTAAGAATATAAATTTGTAATTAACTTGACTAATTCTCTATTTTCACTCGAAACTCGATAAACTTACCTATTTTCGGGGCCTTACATGGACTATACGTCCAAGTAGGTTGAAGCCGAGGCGTACCCAACTAATGACGCTATGGTAGTCATGCGATTCCTACATAAGCACGTATTTACACAATTTGGGACTCCTAGATCTATAATTAGCGATGAAGGATCTCACTTTGTAAATAAGTGGCTTAAGTGGTTGCTTGACAAGTATGATGTGAAACATAAGATTGCTACTACCTATCACCTACAATCAAATGGGCAAGTTGAAAAGGTGAATCATGAAATTAAAGGTATACTTGAAAGAGTAGTGCACCCTAACAGAACAGAATGGTCTCAAAGGCTTGATGATGCACTATAGGCCTATCGAACTACCTTTAAGGCACCATTAGGAATGACTCCCTATCGGTTAGTTTTTGGAAAGGCATGTCATTTGTCGCTTGAATTGGAGAATAAAGCTCACTAGGCTTTGAAGCAATTGAATTTTGATATTAAGCAAGCCAGTGAGAGAAGGATGTTACAACTTGATGAGTTGGAGGAGTTGAGGTTATTTTCATATGAGAATACCAAGATGTGTAAAGAAAAATATAAGAGATGGCATGATAGGCATATTCAACCTCGTGAATTCAAAGAAGGTTAGAAAGTGTTGTTATTTAATTCGATGCTAAGGTTATTTCTTGGAAAGCTCAATCCCAATGGAAAGGACCTTATACCATCCACAAAGTTTATCCATATGGAGCTATAGAATTGTACGAAAACCATGGGGGTACATTTAAAGTTAATGGTCAACGTCTTAAGCATTATTGGATGGTGAAATTGAGCAAATTAAAACCTTGCTCAAATTAAGACACCCTTAATTTTTCATAAACCTACTTTTTAATAAAAAGTTAGAAATTATTTTCTTAAATTAGTACACTTAATTAATTCTATCTAAGGAGATTGAAACTTAAGAGAGACTGTTGTGACCCCTCCAACCTTTCCTCGGAATTAATTTAATGTAATTCTTTGAGAATAAAATTTCAATTTAATTTTAAAATTTTTATTTCTAGTTTTATTTTTATTTCCCATTTTTATCTTTGCCTTTAATTCTAATTTTTATTTAATTTGTTTATGTTTAATAAAGGGAGTCAAATTGGCCCAATTACTAATCAGTTTATTTATTTTTAAGCTGTCTAGTTTGTAAATACAGTTTGGGCTTAAGGCATCGACAATAAAGAGTAGAAATTTACCCCATCAATGTTGTCCATTAGGGTTCCCTAAAACCTTAAATTTTGCCATCATATTTTCCCTCCATCTTACTTGCCACCCAAGTAACTAAAAATTAGCCAAATTTTAGTTACAAGACCACCTTGCCGTCCAAGTCACTTAAACTAGCTAAATTTTAGCTACAAAATTTCCCTAATTCATCATTATATAAACCCTTCTCTACCTTTATGATTTTCACAACCCTTCAAGCTATTAGCTTAAATCCTAAACCACTCATTCTTTTCCCTCTTAACTGTTGGCCTAGATCCCAAAATTTCTCCTCAAAATTCTTCTTTGTTGCAAGCTCCTAGTACTGCTATTGCACAAGTTTTATCAGAGCAACTCTTTCTCCATTGCATCCCTATCGCCGCCGTATTATATCACCGTCGTAAGCTTTTCACCACCTCAAGCTCCTCGCTGCCGGAAAGCAATTGTGACCACAAAACCTTGCTCTTAACCTTTGCCTATTTTTTCATTCCTTTTGCTAAAAATTTGCTTAATTTTTGGGCAAAATGTCCACATCTCGCAAAAGAACAATATCTTCCAAGACCTTTTTCGAAAATCCCATTGTGATTCAAGATGAAGTGAAAGAGAGGTTTGATTCAATATTTAAGAATCAACCTATGATGCCGGAAAAAGGTTTCAACTTGGAAAGTAATGATAAGATAGTTGTGCCTTTAACGACTCGAAAGACAATTGATGCCCTCAATTGGAATTATTTTTGCGACGCAAGATCATTACCCGATGAGGAGTAAGTTCGAGAGTTCTACGCCAGTTTGACTAAGCCGAATACTACTAAAGTTCTTGTTTGTAAGTAAAAGGTACCTATAACTTCTAAATATATTAATGATTTGTTTAACTTATCTGATGTTGAAGAAGATGAGTACTTTGCCATGATGAAAAATATAAATTGGGATTTTCATCAGCAAGTACTTCATGTTGGAACAAATCTGAGATCCCAATGGATTATAAGGAAGTATGGCAGTTATCCTAGTCAAACGGAATATCTAAAATCATTGGCTAAGGTATGGTTTTACTTTGTTCGATATAGTTTCCTGCCTATCTCACATAGTTGGACCATCTCTATGGAACAAATGCTTTTGTTGTATGCAATTATGACAGAAAAGACTATCAACGTTGGGAAGGTTATTCTTAAAGAGATCCATGATTGTGTTAAAAAGAAGGCTGGAAGTGCTTACTTCTCATCCTTGATAACTTCACTTTGCTTAAGGGCCCCAGTTAAGACAAAAGAAAACCTGAAGGGCCTACATGTTTAAGGTTGCATCACAACTCATGATCTTGAAAGGTTAGTGGAAAATGTCCATGAACTAAACCCAATTGAACTAAGTGAGCCAATAGAACTAGAAATCAATGAGTCATTGAACAAATTTGAAATTGAAACTAAATCAGTTATTAAAATAAAAGAGGTAGAATCAGAGGAAGAACTGTAACACCCCTAACCCGTATTCATTGCCTAAATAGGGTTACAGAGCATTATTGGAGTTTACATTTCAATACTATCAAAAATTTAAAACATTTAATTCACAACATCAATCAGTGGAAAACTAATCAATGACATGCATATTGCCCTTGTATAAGACTTCGAGGCCCTAAAAACACATTAGAAACAAGTCGAGACTAAATAAAAAACATATAGAATTTTAAAGAAAAAGATGAAATTTTTTAAAATGCACGGGTCACACCGCTGTGTGGCCAAGCTGTGTGACTCACACAGCTGAGACACACGCCCATGTCTCTGTGTGGGCATTCAATGTAGGAACACACAGCTGTGTCCCAGCCCGTGTAATTCTCTGACCTGGGTCATACGGCCAAGCCACACGCTCGTGCGCCAAGTCGTGTGCTAGGTCGTGTAACTACCTGACTTGCAACGCTTTGAAAGTTACTGAGGACATACGTCCATGTCGCATGACCGTGTGTCACACACGACTGAGACACACGCCAGTGTCCCTGCTCATGTAGACGAAAAATAGGCCATTTCCAAGCCATTTTTCTCACCCAATCATGCATACACCTACAACTAATTTTTCCACATGTAAACAAGCATTCAAAATGCACCAAATAATGCATCCACACGCTAAACCAATAAGGTATATGTGCATACAACCAATATGCCCAAAAGGCACCTCAATCACAACAATTAAACATGTATAACCATATGATTAGTTTAGCCAATAGTTCAATCAAATTATAACAAGTTTATGCCAAAACTTCCCACTTTATTTACCTATCAAATTCACACCAAAAATACCAAATTGTCCATTTGACATTTAGCACCATTTGCCATATACGTTCGCCATTCCAAATACCAAAATGACCATATTCACCATGTCAAAGAATATTCCATTACACACATTTTAAATACCATTTGAACTTCCATCATTTAAGCATCATAAAGACTATAAAATCAACCATCATAAGGTCACATATATATACCAGAATTACAAGCCAAAACATAATAGCTGTAACATCAACCAAAACACCTATATATGTACATATTTAACCAATTATCACTTAACTTGTTTTCATGTCAAAACATAACATAATTGATACATAACAACCATACCAATTTTGGTCATTTTAAAACATACACCAATTTGACCATATTAACCACAACCAACAAGCTATCTATAGTTCCTTAAATGTAACAACCCATTTTTTACTGAAGTCGGAATAATGGTTTCGGGACCACAAATCTGATCTAAAAATAAATTTTATTTTTATTTTATTATATGATCCATATTATGATAGATATGTCGAGTGAAAATTTTGATACGAAAATTTTATCGATTAAGTGTTTAATTACGAGAAGGACCAAATCGCATAAAATGTAAAAGTTGAATTCTAGTAGCTATAAGGATTAAATAGCTATGGAATTCAAAACTAGAGGTTCTTATATGGTAATTAGACATTAAAGAAAAGTATGTATATTTTTTGGTGACTCATCCACGAAAAAATTAGAAAAGAGTAGAGACTCAATTGGAAATCACAAAAATTAAAAGATGATAATTAATTAAAAAGAAATTATCATCTTATTTTCATGTCTTCTTCACCAAAATTTCTATGGAAACCCTAAGAGAGAGGAAGAAAACTTTCCAAGCTTAAAAAGGTATGAAATCAAGTCCTGTTTTTAGTAATTTTTATATTTTTGGAATTAGGATAGTTTAATCTATCTATTTGGGGGATTAATTTGAAAAGTTATCAAGGTATGAAATTTGGGTCATGGATGAATATGCTAAAAATTTGAACTTTATGGTAGAAAATGAAAGGTTGTTGATAATAAACAACTTTTACAAAGCAATTTTTGATGAAAACATGATTTAAGGACTACAATGTAAAGTTGTGAACTTCGATGAAAGAAATCCTGAAGTTTTATGAATACATGTGCTATAAATTTTGTAATGGGATTTTGGTTAGCTTGGAAAAAGGAGCAAATTGCACAAGTTTCATTTTCTGAGCATAAGGATGAAATTGGAATTTATGGAAAAGTTAGGGGAAAAATGACAATTTTTCCTAGAACGTAAATTGAGTCCAAATGAGTATGAAATATGAGAAATTGATGATTAAAGCTATCTATATAGATCCGGTGAACTCACATTCAAGGTTAGATCGAGGAAAATAAAAGGTTTCGGATTAGTAGATTACTTACGCGAACAAGTGTCGAGGTAAGTTCGTGTAACTTAATCGAACATGTAAATATGTTTAATTAAATGTTGTGTTTGTATGGAATATGAATTATATTGATGTACATTATTTGAATGCTATAATGAAAATTTAATACATGCTTGAAATGGTGAAAAAGGGTTAAGTCCCAATTGAATATTGAATCCCAATGAATATATGTGCTTTCCCGAAATAGATAAGGTCATGCATTTGTTGCTAACGGGATTTAGCTCAGACGAGTACTCCTATTGACTTTATTATAGAAAGGATTTAGCCCAGACGAGTAATCCTGACACGATATCTCTCGAGTATATGTTACAATTAGGGGTTTAGCCTGGACTGATAATCCTAATTGAGCTCTTTTAAGCATACGTTATATAAAGGATTTAGCCTGGACTGGTAATCCTGTTATACGATATGTTGCTCAAGAGTGTGTTCTTTGATTAAGTGCCCTAATGGGTACTCTTGAATAAGAATTGACAGGTTATTGAATCGTACACCTTGAGTGTACCATTCGAAAATCCATCGGGATTTCAATGATTCAACGGACATAAAACTCTTGATATGGTATGAAAATTATGAGATGAAATGATAATTGCATGAAAGAATATTGCATGATGAGCTCATCTATCCTTACCTGATGTATATGTAAATTTTGTGACTAACATGTTTGATTGAATGCATGTGTTTAGGCAATTTTGCCAAATGGATGGAAAACATGATATTGTATGTTTAGATTTAATAAATGGGATTGGTAAGTTTAGTTTCCATTATACGAACTTACTAAGAATGTAATGCTTACTTTGTTTTATTTTTCCCATGTTCTATAATGGTCGGAAGCTCGTGAAGGTTGGAGATCATTGGAGCATCGTCACACTATCTACTAGCTATTTTGGATATTTATAATAGCATCATTTCGGTATAATGGCATGTATAGGACAACTTGGCCTTTAGTGGCTTGATAATGATGTTTGTAATCTAGCCATTGGAATGGCTAGTAATAGTTGTTTTGATATACTTGTAATGTCATGGTATGGTAGCTATATATATATATGTTAAGTAGTTGATAAACCGTAATTTATACATATTTTTACCCCTCGCTTAACACGTTTTATGAATGATTTTTCCTTAGAATTAGTTAATTCGATGCTCCTAATGCCTTAAGTTCATGTTTTATCCTTAGGTAAGCAAAGGAGAGCGAAAGGAACGAGAAACAGGCCAAAAATAGAGAAAATGGGCCAAAGCACGAAATCAACACGGCCTAAACCTCCTTACACGGGTAGCTCAGACGGCCGTGTCAATTTGGCAGAATTGAAGCACGACTCACACGGGTATAACACACGCCCGTGTACCTCGAACACGGCCTGAAGTTATCGCACACCGGCGCATCCCTGCCGAGCCCAAGTTGAGTCCAATTCGGAAAAGGCCACTTTTGAGGGTTCTTAGGCATTCCAAAGCCTATAAATACAACCTAAAAGAGGGAGAAAATGGAGACAGAGAATAGGGAGCAAGGAATTACTCCAAGGAAGCCGATTGATCCATCTCAGAAGCTGGATCCACTATCAAGACTGAAGATCTCTACTCAATTTCCCCTTCAGGAGTTTTGGGTTTTCTTTATGTTTTGTATTTATTATTATTCTGAGATGTTTTCTTGTTTAGTTATGAACTAAATCCATAAATACCTAAGGGGGATGAAACCTATGACGAAATCTTGTTATTATTTCTGAATCATATGATAAATATTTGGCTTGTTCTTAATTATGTGTTCTTAATTCTTGTTTTGGTATTTCAGGATATCACTTCAAGTTACTACTCTTAGTTGGAGAAGGAATAGACCCTGACTAAGAGTAACTTTGTCATGATTAAGTGGAGTTAATTGCGCGCCTAGAGATAGGGTGACAAGATTTTGCCGGATTAGGGTGATACCTAATAAGGGAATCCATAGATCGAGTTAATGCAACCTTAGAGTGTTAATTAGAGAAAAGTCTCATTTATTCAACCTAGGGATTAGACGTTGTTAGCCTCGAGAGGGATAATAATATACATTAGGGATTTCTACGGAACAAGTTAAATGAATAAATCGTCCGGTTCGGAGCCAGAATAACAAGTATAAGTCTAGGTGGATTTTTCCTTAGGTATTGTCTCAATCAATCATTTTCCCCCAAAAGTAATTTCCCAAATTCTATTTTCTGCAAGTTTTTAGTTTAATTAGTTAGTTAAAACAAACCTCTTTTCTTCGGCTAGATAATAAAAAGATAGCCATTACTAATACTCCTAGTCCTTTGGGTTTGACAATCCAGTCTTGCTAAAGCTATACTACTGTTCGATAGGTACACTTGCCTACATCGTGATAATAGTTAGTTTCAAGAACGATTCATTATAAATTTATAAAACTGATCACGGGAAAATCACGATCAAGTTTTTGGCACCGTTTCCGGGGACTAAGATATTAGGAACGCTCAATTTTTATTACTTTAGCCATTTATTTTCTTGCAATTTAACTTTAACTAATTTTCTTTCTCTTTCTCCTGGCAGGTTCTTGTAGTTTATGACTAGAAGAAACCCATCGGGACCATTGCTTTTTGACGAGGAAATTGATTGTACAGCTTGTAAAAACCGACGAGAAATCAGGCGCAGCTTAAGAAACACAGAGGAAGAGCAAGAGGATGATATCTCAACTATAACTGAGGAGATGGTTGAAAATCAAGACAATTCGCTACCTCCAGCCATACCCGCTAAATTAGCAAATCAGAATCCTACTCCTCGTACTATGTATGATTATGCTAAACCTAATTTTACAGGAACTGAGTCAAGTATAGTTAGGCCCGCTATTTCTGCAAATAATTTTGAACTGAAACCTAACACAATTCAGATGATATAGCAATTTGTTCAGTTTGATGGTTTGCAGGATGAGAACCTCAACACTCACTTGGCGAATTTCCTAGAACTGTGCAACACTTTCAAAATTAATGGTGTTCCTGATGATGCCATTGGCCTTCGATTATTCCCTTTTTCACTGAGGAACAAAGAGAAACAGTGGTTGAACTCATTACCACGAGGGTCCATTACCACTTGGGAACAAATGACCGAAATTTTTTTATTAAAATATGTTCCACCGGTAAAAATAGCTAAGTTGTGTAATGATATATCTTCTCTTGTGCAGATGGACTTAGAAACACTTTACGATGCATGGGAGAGATACAAAGACCTTTTGCGAAGGTGCCCACACCATGGGCTACCTCTATGGATACAAGTTCAAATGTTCTACAACGGTGTGAACCCTTCGACAAGACAAATGATTGATGCAGTTGCTGGTGGAACCATCAATAACAAAACACCTGAAGAGGCTTCTAAATTTATTGAGGAGATGTCACTGAATAACTATCAGTGGCAAGTCATGAGGACTAAGCCAACGAAAATAGCAGACGTTTATAACATCGATTCGGTTACTATGCTGTCAAATCAGGTAGAACTTCTGAATAAGAAAATTGATGGTTTACTTAATTCTACGTAGGTACATTCAGTGATGAGGTGTGATCCAAGTGGAGGAGGTGTGCATACAGAATACCCAAATTCAATCCTACAACTAAAGAGGAACAAGTCAACTATATAGGTAACAATAATTTTAAATCTCAAAATAATCCATATAGTAATACTTATAATGCAGGTTTACGCTTAGTAAGTCCATAAGTAAATAATAAGCAACATGAATACACATATACCATGAAGGCATTAAATTATCACCTTCATAACATCATTCATATCTCACAAGCATAACATACTCATTCTCATTCTTATTAGTCAATCATCATATATCAAGCTCATCGCTTATGAGTTTTATGCACATACCTGTACCAATTCGTAACATAATCCTTTCCGATCATATCTTTGTCATACCCATTGAACGCTTGGAATACTAATCGGATACTCAGAAAAACCTTTGCACATTGGTGCCTCAAATGTAGCTAAAGCTACCTCATATCTCATGACATTTACATGCTCACTCTATAGCTAGTCATCTAGACTCATAACTCCTAGTGACATGTCACTCGTATCCTATTCTATTCCTAAGGTTCAAATGGGATTTTTCCTCTCCTATCAAGGCTTTGTCTTAACACATCTTTGTCAATCATATACACATTAATATTTGTACAGTTCATGTAATAATAAAACATTTAAATACATGTAGAGCATTGCAATATTTACGTATGAACTTACCTCGATACCACAAAGGTGGAAAAGACCTAATCATCCCTTATCTGATTTTTTTCCCGTTCTAGGTCCAAATCGCGTTTTTCATCATCTAAAATATCACATTTAGCTTATTAATACCATATACTAATCACATGAGTCCAATGACACATTTTGGAAAAATTACAATTTTGCCCTTAAACTTTGCCATAATTACCAAATTGTCCCTAGGCTCGTAAAATGATTTTTATTCAATTTCTTTACTCTTTAAGCCTAGATGAACCATTTCTATAACTATAGCAACACACAAAATCCATTATTTCACACATTAACAACTCTTTTTACAACTTTGCAAAATAACCCTTTTAAGGTGTTTTCATGCAAACTTCCTTCACAAAAGTTGTTTATAACACTACTAAGACTCATATTCTTCCTTAAAAACTTAGAAAACAACACATATGATTTCATGGAAAAACCCTAGACTCTTACTCATTTTGAAAACTAGTCCCCTCATTTGAAAGCTCATGCTTTAGGGGTTCCAAAAATGTAAAAATCATCAGGAAACTATAAAAGATCACTTACTTGAGAGGACTCAAAGTGGCTGAAAGTTCAAAGCTCTCAAAACCCTTTCTTTTGCTAGTATAACCCGTCAAGGAGAAAAGAATGAAGAGAAAAACACACTAGCTTATGAGAGCTATCCCGAAAGAGAAAAAGTCCCTTATACGGGCTTATGAGGCCCAAAACATACATTTGGGGTGGTTCAGGACCAAACCGAAAACTTAAGAAAAACTTGGAAAATCCATGCGTTAAGGCTTCACACGCCCGTGTAGATATAGGGCACACACCCGTGTGACCAATTCACATGGCCGTGTTGGTCGCCTAAGTGCACCACACGGCCTATTGTATATCGGGGCACACCCTTGTCCCTCACCCGTGTCGATTTAATTCTCAAATTAACCTACAGGGGTTTTCACACGGCCTGGCACACGCCCGTCTGCTCAGCTCGTGTCCACTACATGAATGAGACACACGGCCGTGTCTCAGCCCGTGTGTTTACTACCATGCATACTGACTTGAATTTCCAAGGTGCAGCGGACACATGGCCAGTTCACACGCCCATGGGGCAGACCGTGTGTCACACACGGCCTAGACACACACCCGTGTGTCTACCCATGTGGACAAATACAAGGCTATTTTCCAAGCCATTTTGTCACCCTCACAACACATGCACCCATACTTATACCATAGCATACAACAAGGCATACATAAGAACTTAAACATTCATAAACATGTCAATTTCTCATGCAATAGATATCGTAGATTTTACTCACTTCTTTACAACATTCATGCTATAACTATCATCATATCACAAACCTCAATTCTGGCACTAAGCATTCATGATCAAATCACATAAAACCTTGAAACTTGCATGAATTTATAAGCAGGTTTACAACTCCAATATCAATATAAGCCAATACATTTGGCTAAAGCAAAACATCACATACTCAAATATTTAATCCCCTATACATGCCATAGACTCGAAGCATATGGAGTCACTTACACCAATAGTGATAGATTGACAGTGTGATATTATCTTCGATGAACTCCAACTCAAGCTAACCTGGCAACCCTAGAGAACATGGGAATGGAAGGGGGGTAAGCTTTACGCTTAGTAAGTCCATAAGTAAATAATAAGTAACATGAATACACATATACCATGAAGGCATTGAATTATTACCTTCATAACATCTTTCATGTCTCACAAGCATAACGTACTCATTCTCATTCTTATTAGTCAATCATCATATATCAAGCTCATCACTTATGAGTTTTATGCACATACCTGTACCTATTCATAACATAATGCTTTCTGATCATATCTTTGTCATACCCGTTGAACGCTTGGAATACTAATCGGATATTCGAAAAAACCTTTGCACATTAGTGCCTCAAATGTAGCTAAAGCTACCTCATATCTCATGACATTTACATGATCACTCTCGAGCTAGCCATCTGGACTCATAATTACTAGTGACATGTCACTCGTATCCTATTCTATTCCTAAGGTTTAAACTGGATTTTTCCTCGCCTATCAAGGCTCTATCTTAACACATCTTTGTCAATCATATACACATTAATATTTGTACAGTTCATGTAATAATAAAACATTTAAATACATGTGTAGCATGGCAATATTTACATATGAACTTACCTCGATACCACAAAGGTGGAAAAGACTTAATCGTCCCTTATCCGATTTTTTTCCCATTCTAGGTCCAAATCACGTTTTTCATCATCTAAAATATCACATTTAGCTTATTAATACTATATACTAATCAAATTAGTCCAATGACACATTTTTGCAAAATTTACAATTTTACCCCTAAACTTTGCCATAATTACCAAATTGTCCCTAGGCTCGTAAAATGATTTTTATTCAATTTATTTACTCTTTAAGCCTAGATGAACCATTTTCATAACTATAGCAACACACAAAATCCATTATTTCACACATTAACAACTCATTTTACAACTTTGCAAAATAACCCTTTTAAGGTGTTTTCATGCAAACTTCCTTCACAAAAGTTGTTTATAACACTAATAAGACACATATTCTTCCTTAAAAACTCAACCAACAACACATATGCTTTCATGGCAAAACCCTAGACTCTTAATCATTTTGCAAACTAGTCCCCTCAGTTGAAAGCTCATGCTTTAGGGGTTCAAAAAATGCAAAAATCATCAAGAAACTATCAAAGATCACTTACTTGAGAGGACTCAAAGTGGCTGAAAGTTCAAAGCTCTCAAAACCATTTCTTTTACTTGTATAATCAGAGAAGGAGAAATGAATGAAGTGAAAAAGACGCTAGCTAGACTTAGGCATTATTTTATCACATAAAAATGACATCACCCACCTAACAAGTTGACCATTTGAAATTTCTTGTCCCATGGCCAGCCATCACTCTTAAAAAGGGTCTAATTGCCCTTTAAAGGCCACAAATTTTAGTAATCTAGCCATTTAAAAATTTAGGCATTAAAAGACAACTTTTACCTTTTACGCGATTTAGTCTTTTTTCAAAATTGGGCTAGAAATCGCTAAAATTAGTTTACCAAAATTGAATGCATCTTAATAAACATGCTATAACAAATAAAATAACATCAAAATAATTTTCTCCAGCCTTGGACTATTGGTTCCGAAACCATTGTTCAGACTAGGCCAAAAAACGGGCTGTTACAATTCTTCCCCCCTTTAGGGATTTTCGTCCCCGAAAATCTTACCAGAAGAAGTTGCTTTAACTTTCACGAGTCACTTTCACCTTTTTCTCACAACTTAAAATCAACTCAGTCTCATATTCAAGGTTTCCTATAGCCTTTCCATAGTTACGGTATAAGTCTCGGCTTAATTCAAAAAAAACTGGTGACCGACATTCCAAGAACTATAAGCTCATGAATATATAACTCGGCCACATCTGAAGAGTAGTACATCTATACATACTAAAATAATTATGCGGACTACCATCATCAATCTATCACCATCCATTTGGCATCTCTCCTTTTTCCTGGATAAGAGAGATATCCCGAAATTCATATCAGTCTTTTCTCATTTTCTTTTCAATGTCCTCACCGACAATAACAGTCTTGAATACATCTGATATTCGGCTTTACCCTGTAGAAAATTCAATACCCTTTGGAAGAATAGTCAAGATGCTACTGTGGGCTCTCTTCACAATTCTCTGCTTAACCCAGAGTTTCTTGGTACTAGAATCTTACTCACTTATAGCCACATCTCTATGTTCAGGCCATCGACTATTTAGAAACCTTACTAACATGAATAAAATGATTCCAACTTCATAGATGTGATCTCCTTATCAATCAGGACAATTTTCCTTAAAAAAATATCTCTCAAATAAGAGAAATCAAACTAATATGTTTCTGTAACACACTTATAAGAATAACACCTCATCATTTCTGACTGTATGTCTACTTACCAATGAATGTGCAACATTATTCCCAGACCAGAGAATAAACTTAAATGCACATAACTTAATTTACCCTTGCTGATAACAATCCTTTACATGAAGATTTTAGAGAAATCTCGATATTGGGATCCCCACACTTCTATGATCGAGCTAGAAGCATAATCATAAGGGACATTATTATCCCAAGACAGATAATACCCTTAAAGATAAGCCAGATTTGATAATTCTCGAAACAAGAACGAGAGGAAAAACCAAGCTAAAGAATTACAAGATATAACACCATACCAGAAATCCGAGAATATAACTCATTAGAAAATAATGCGGAAGATTTGGAAAATACCTCAAAGA
This sequence comes from Gossypium anomalum, assembly GCA_025698475.1. Lineage (NCBI taxonomy): Eukaryota > Viridiplantae > Streptophyta > Magnoliopsida > Malvales > Malvaceae > Gossypium > Gossypium anomalum. The sequence continues at coordinate 43,987,563 of CM046968.1, read as the reverse complement.
AAACCAGAAGGAAACCACCATCTATAAGCTCTGAAATTCCATCATAACAGAGATAATATAATTCCTGCTTATATATGTAAAACCATAATCAATAAAAACATCAGAATGGTCTCACATGAATTTTTACAATCGACCCCATTCCGACATATCAGTATAGAACTTCGAAGAGATAAGAAGTGTTGATCATAACTACCCGCAGTCGCTAGCATCTTCATACAATAGAATTTTCACTAGAAATGAATAACCATACATATTTCCAAGAATAGAGAAAAATTACAGAATACTCAGAGGAGAGATATATCCATAACTTTTACTTAATTAAATCCGTCATACTCAGACATCTTTGCAAGTCCGACATCATTCCTCTGATTAATTCTATTCTCACTAATCCCATAATACTCCATTATTGCACTATTTAGTTTCCCATTTGTAAGCTTATACAACATATCTCTCATGAATTTCATCATATAACTCTATTCTGGTAAGGGGTGAAATTGTAAAACCTCTAAATTTTCGACTCTCACATATATACACATTTAACAACAATATAGCATCATGCACACTTGATTTAGACATTTCAAATTTTCAACTTGTTATTAACACATTTTCACATATCTTCGTAACACATGCAACTTTATTTCATATGAATACTAGTCAAACATCAGTGAATTTATCACAATACAAATTTTTATTTCTTTTTCTCAAATTACCATTAATGTATAATCAAGTTTCAACACTTATCTTTAATTTTACTTACCAGCCTTTATCAAATTAGAGAACGTCTTACGGTTTTGAGTACATCGTTTACTTGGTGCCATAGTCCAACTATGGTCTTATACTAGCTCTCATCCATCTGTGTCGATGATGTGTCCTAGGCAGGTCTTACACTGACACATATTAAGCCGATGCCATGTCCCAGACATGGTCTTACACTAGCTTTCACGATGTGGCTGATGCATGTCCCAGACATGTCTTACATTGGCACACATATCTCAAGTATTACCATGGTCCAACCATGGTCTTATCTATCAATTCATTAGTGAACGATTGTCCTCATTCCCCGCGTTCAACCCAATTTGACCTTTCGTTTCAACTTTCATGCTATTATAACATTTATGACATCTTTAATTTAGAAATCTAAACATAGATGTCAACCTCATGTACATACTGATTACCAATCATGCAATAAAAGTATTTATACATACATTCTATCATTTCGAGTAAATCTTCTTTTTATAATCACTTGGCCAATCAAGTTGGGCATATAACATCGCACGAATACTAACATGCATATAAGAGCTTATCATAACTTAACTTTCATTTCATTACACGTTTCCACATCTCTTAACTTATGATTATCATATATAGAATATTAGTTCATGTAAAAATCATGAATTTCTTTTCATACCTTTCCTAATTTCAACATATCACAAGCATGTTACAATCATCTCGACATTACTCTTATCGTTATCAAGATTCGCTCGGTTGGAAGTCCTTCTTGTCTTAACCGACAGTTTCATTAGAGTTGGAAGATATCACACTATCACGAGTAGTACTATGGCATGTATAGCTAGACTCACTTACACTATGTTAGTCCGAGAATCGACTAAACCATAGCTCTCATACCACTAAATGTAACACCCTTCTCCCGTATCCAATACCGGGGCAGGGTTCGAGGTGCTACCGGACTTAAACTCAATCAACTATATAAAACTGAGCCGTAAAATTTCAATCAATTAAAACTTTTCATTTCACATACATTTTGTCCCTTATACGGGCTTATGAGGCCCAAAACATACATTTGGGGTGGTTCAGGACCAAACCGAAAAATTAAGAAAAACTTGGAAAATCCATGCATTAAGGCTCCACACGCCCGTGTAGATATAGGGCACACACCCGTGTGACCAATTCACATGGCCGTGTTGGTCGCCTAAGTGCACCACACGGCCTAGTGTATATCGGGGCACACCCTTGTCCCTCACCCGTGTCGATTTAATTCTCAAATTAACCTACAGGGGTTTTCACACGGCCTGGCACACGCCCGTCTGCTCAGCTCGTGTCCACTACACGAATGAGACACACGGCCGTGCCTCAGCCCTTGTGTTTACTACCATGCATACTGACTTGAATTTCCAAGGTGCAGGGGACACATGGCCAGTTCACACGCCCATGGGGTAGACCGTGTGTCACACACGGCCTAGACACACACCCGTGTGTCTACCCATGTGGACAAATACAAGGCTATTTTCCAAGCCATTTTGTCACCCTCACAACACATGCACCCATATTTATACCATAGCATACAACAAGGCATACATAAGAACTTAAACATTCATAAACATGTCAATTTCTCATGCAATATATATCGTAGATTTTACTCACTTCTTTACAACATTCATGCCATAACTATCATCATATCACAAACCTCAATTCTGGCACTAAGCATTCATGATCAAATCACATAAAACCTTGAAACTTGCATGAATTTATAAACAGGTTTACAACTCCAATATCAATATAAGCCAATACATTTGGCTAAAGCAAAACATCACATACTCAAATATTTAATCCCCTATACATGCCATAGACTCGAAGCATATGGAGTCACTTACACCAATAGCGATAGATTGACAGTGTGATATTATCTTCGATGAAATCCAACTCAAGCTAACTTGGCAACCCTAGAGAACATGGGAATGGAAGGGGGGTAAGCTTTACGCTTAGTAAGTCCATAAGTAAATAATAAGTAACATGAATACACATATACCATGAAGGCATTGAATTATCACCTTCATAACATCTTTCATGTCTCACAAGCATAACATACTCATTCTCATTCTTATTAGTCAATCATCATATATCAAGCTCATCACTTATGAGTTTTATGCACATACCTGTACCTTTTCATAACATAATGCTTTCCGATCATATCTTTGTCATACCCATTGAACGCTTGGAATACTAATCGGATACTCGAAAAAACCTTTGCACATGAGTGCCTCAAATGTAGATAAAGCTACCTCATATCTCATGACATTTACATGCTCACTCTCGAGCTAGCCATCTGGACTCATAATTCCTAGTGACATGTCACTCGTATCCTATTCTATTCCAAAGGTTTAAACTGGATTTTTCTTCGCCTATCAAGGCTCTATCTTAACACATCTTTGTCAATCATATACACATTAATATTTGTACAATTCATGTAATAATAAAACATTTAAATACATGTGTAGCATGGCAATATTTACATATGAACTTACCTCGATACCACAAAGGTGGAAAAGACTTAATCGTCCCTTATCCAATTTTTTTCCCATTCTAGGTCCAAATCACGTTTTTCATCATCTAAAATATCACATTTAGCTTATTAATACCATATACTAATCAAATTAGTCCAATGACACATTTTGGCAAAATTTACAATTTTGCCCCTAAACTTTGCCATAATTACCAAATTGTCCCTAGGCTCGTAAAATGATTTTTATTCAATTTATTTACTCTTTAAGCCTAGATGAACCATTTTCATAACTATAGCAACACACAAAATCCATTATTTCACACATTAACAACTCATTTTACAACTTTGCAAAATAACCCTTTTAAGGTGTTTTCATGCAAACTTCCTTCACAAAAGTTGTTTATAACACTACTAAGACACATATTCTTCCTTAAAAACTCAACCAACAACACATATGCTTTCATGGCAAAACCCTAGACTTTTAATCATTTTGCAAACTAGTCCCCTCAATTGAAAGCTCATGCTTTAGGGGTTCAAAAAATGTAAAAATCATCAAGAAACTATCAAAGATCACTTACTTGAGAGGACTCAAAGTGGATGAAAGTTCAAAGCTCTCAAAACCCTTTCTTTTACTTGTATAATCAGAGAAGGAGAAATGAATGAAGTGAAAAAGACGCTAGCTAGACTTAGGCATTATTTTATCACATAAAAATGACATCACCCACCTAACAAGTTGACCATTTGATATTTCTTGTCCCATGGCCAGCCATCACTCTTAAAAAGGGTCTAATTTCCTTTTAAGGCCCCCAATTTTAGTACTCTAGCCATTTAAAACATTTAGGCATTAAAACACAACTTTTACCTTTTACGCGATTTAGTCCTTTTTCGAAATTGGGCTAGAAATCGCTAAAATTAGTTTACCAAAATTGACATGCATCTTAATAAACATGCTATGACAAATAAAATAATATCAAAATAATTTTCTCCAGCCTCAGAACAGTGGTTCCGAAACCACTGTTCTGACTAGGCCCAAAAGCGGGCTGTTACATGGCAAGTTGGCTATTCAAATGGCCTATTTTTGTCCTCACAAGCAGAAAAACAGGCGTGTGTCTCAGCCGTGTACAACACATGGCTATGTTGCATGGCCGTGTGTGTGACAGCCCTAATTTGACCCTAGTCAGAAAGTTGTTTCGGGACCACAGAACCGAGTCATAAAAATAATTAACCGTTATATTGTATGTTTATTATATGTGTAAATGCATGTGTGAAAGTTTCATGCTTTGATTTTGTCATTTATATGTGAAATTTATAAGATAGGACTCATGTGATAAGACTTGAAAATGTGATAGGTAAATTTTAAAGTGCCAAATAATGCATGAATTTTTGACATGGGGGACTTGCTTGTCAAATGGACCAATTTTAATATAGTGGCCGGCCATAATGATGGTTGATGGCTAATATATGTTTTATTTAAGTATTATAATAAGTAATGGCTTTATTTTAAAATAAAAATAATTAGTAAAATAAGAAAAGATGATAAAATAATGGATGTTCATCTTTCTTTCTTCATTGACGAATTTGAGAAAGAAAAATATTGAAGAAGAAGCCAAGACATTCGGCCATGGTTATCTCAATTTAAAGGTACAATGTAATTTTTTTTGTAATTGATTATGAAATTAAATTGATAAATACATAGCATAGTTAACCCATGGTTTAAATTCATGAATCAATGAACAAGTATCCATTCGACAAGTGCTAAATTTGTGTTATTTTGATAAGTTTTTGAGAAGATGTTAGTTATATGTTAAGTAGCTTAAATGATGGTTGAATAAGATGAATTGAAAATGTTAAAGATTGTTTCTAAGATTTGTTAAATTGTTGTGGCCATTGCAGAATATATGTTTAGTTAAAGAAAATTTTTAAAGTGTTTGTGTTTGTGTATGTGAACTAGATATTTAATGGATATTCGGCTAAAAGGGTTAAAGGTTAAGTTATAAGAATTTTGGTGATATACATATTTGGTCATTAGGGTTATATTTACTTTGGCTATGTGAGTTATGTGTTAAGTAAGCTATTTATTTGATATGCATATTCGATCATTGTTTGGCATGGGTGAAACCTTTGTGCAATTTGCTACATTTGATCATTAAATGGAAATTGTATATGAAAGCTATGTTTGAGTGGTTAGGGCCGAATGGGTATATAAGATATTAAGGCATGCTATAAATATATATAGGTGTATACGTGGTTGTGCATAAAACGAGTAATCGATTAAATTGTGATAGTCACACATAGGTATAAATATATATATGCCTTATGTATGTACCTTGTGACATAGAGACATTTGGATATACATATATATATTATATATAGTTAAATTCGTGTATAGGAAAGCATGGTAAGTGATGTGAATCTTTGTTTGTGTATGCAAATTAGATATTGATATAATAAGCATGAAATCGAGTCATGGCACATTTTATAAAACATAATATGCATTGAAGTTATATGTTTGTCAAATGTGACTATTAAAGAATCAAAGTTGAGTAAGTAATTAAACAAATTCATTTGTTTAAATTTAAAGCTCAAGAGCAAAGAGGAACTAAATCAGATAGGGGAAAGGAGAAAGCAATCGAGTAGCCTATCCGCAACTGTTCAAAACATCCGAGGTAAGTTTTGAGTAATCGTCTATAGTATGAAATTGATGATGCCTTGATATGTATATACTAGATGAATTTTGATCTTTTTGGTTCTAGTTGAATTAAGTTGTGTGGTACATAATCTAGGTATATGACCTATAGTTGAATGATCAATTGGGGTTACGCTTGATTGATGAAAGGTATATGTGATATTTAGGTATGATTGTTAAGCCGAAAGGAAAATGATGTGTTCATATGAAGCTTAAGTCCGAATGTAGCAAATGGCTACTAATGTGAAATGTTCCATAAGATGTTTTAGTATATGATTAAATAGGCATGATATTTGATGTGTGTATCTGGGCTTAAAGACCCACAGGCTATATGCTGGAATTGTATCCGGGCTTAAAGACCCGTAGGCTGTATACTGGAATTGTATCCGGGCATAAAGACCGCTGAGCTTACCGTCTTTGGAATGGTATTCGGGCATAAAAGACCCACGAGCTTCGTCTTTGGAATGGTATCCTGGTTAAAGACCCGTAGGCTTGTGCTAGAAATGTGTTTCGAGTTCTAAGACTTGACAGGATTGATGCCAGTAAGTTAAGTAAGATTATGACTTGAATATCCGTGGTAACCATCGTCGAGTAAGTACTATATATATTTTACATGTTAAGGTACGTATTATGTACTCATATGTGAAATGATTTCAAAGTGAATTATTAGTATCAAAGAATGATATATATATATATGTGTGTGGATGAATACAGTATTTAAGAATAAAAGAATGACCTATTCGGTCAATGTATGTCATTATATGAAAGTATGTGACTTATAGTAATTGTATGAGCCATATAGTATAGTGAAATATGTGCTTGAAATTTCTTGTGTATTCATATATATATATTTGGCCAATAGGCTTTATAACTAGTGTATTTGTGTATATTCGACCAAGTGAAGTACAATTGGAATTCGAGTTTTGTGATACTCAATGTTCGATTTAATTGACAAGCTTTAATTGTATGAAATGCGTAAAACTTACTAAGCCTTGAAAGCTTACTCTGTTTCTTATTTCTCTGTTTTATAGATTGTTGATTTTGGCCACTGACTCGGGGATCGTCAGTAGTTCATCATACTATTGATCTTGTTGGTACAGTTACATTTTGGCCTTGATATGGCATGTATAGGTTAGGCTGGTGATAGTTATATTTTGTTTTGTAAACATTTTTGGCCATATGAAAATGGCATTTATAACTTATAAATCAATATGTATTAGCTCGATTTCTGTTTTTGTTGATTGGTAATGTGAATGAAAAATTAAATGCTTAGCTCGGTAATACCTCTTAGCGTAAAACCGGTGATAGAATTCGGGCTAAGGGTGTTACATTTTATTGGTATTAGAGCTACGGTTTAGTCAATTCTAGGACTAACGTAAAGTGTTTGAGTCTAACTATACATGCCATATAGTATTAATACGATAGTATGATGAATTCAGACAGTTAAAAATGTATTTTCGTATAGTAATGGATCCCAATCCCAATCGAGCAGTAGCTGATCATGTTGAGAGCGTAGCGCCTACTCCCGCTCATGGGACAAAGCCGATGGACTCTCAACCTATCGCAAGCAATCAGAACGATGAGGCTAGACAAGCTTTTTATAGTGTGATGAATGATTGGTTCAACCAATACATTTGAACTAATATGGCTATTCCACAACCCCCACTCCCAAATAATACACCCCCTGCACCTACGATACCTCCGGTAATTGATCAGACGAGGTTAAATAAGCCCTCGGTTGATAGAATCTGAAATCACGGGGCTACTAAATTTAAGGCTACAGATAGTGATGATGCTGAGCAAGCTAAATTTTGGTTGGACAACACTATCCGAGTGTTTGAAGAACTGTCCTGCATACCCGATGAATGCTTAAAATGTGCTATATCTTTGCTACGTGATTCTGCCTACTATTGGTGGTTGATTTCTGTTGTGCCTAGAGAGCGAGTGACTTGGGAGTTCTGCCAAACCGAGTTTCGGAAAAAGTATATCAGCCAGAGATTCATTGATCGAATGTAAGCAATTTCTTAAACTTAAAACAGGTTCCTTGTCGCCATCGATTATGAACGAAAATTTGTGAGGCTTAGCCGGTATGCCCGAGAATGTGTTTCTTCAGAAGCTATAATGTGTAAACATTTTAAAGATAGATTGAACAAAGATATAAAACTGTTTGTTGGCATTCTTAAAATCAGAGAATTTGTAGTACTTGGCGAGCGAGCTTGCAAAGCCGAAGAGCTCAGTAAAGAGAAAAGAAAAGCTAAAGTGGGAGCAAGAGAATTCCGTAAGAGATCTTCGGGAAGCCCTTTCAGCAGTCACTGAAGAAATTTCGAGATGATTCAGGCCGATCTAAAGACACTTCGGGCTTTTCCAGACGAGACTGTGATCGACCCCCTGTGAGTACGCGAGTCACTTCAGTTGCCAGTGTTGGAAATGATCGTCGGGATAGGACCGAGTGCAAGTATTGTGGAAAATGGCATTCAGGAAGTTGTAGATTTCATGACTGCTCCTGTTATAAGTGTGGATTAGCTAACCACTTTATCAAAGATTGCCCGAGACTGTCTGAACAGAATATGAATCAGAGTGGGAAATCGGGTACTACTACAGCTCGAGGTAGACCCCCTAAAAATATAAGAAATACTAGTGGCAGTCAGAGAGGGTCTAGGATGCTATGATAAGATCTGAGGCTCGTGCTCCTGCTAGAGCTTATGCTATACGCGCACGCGAGGATGCTTCTTCGCTAGATGTTATTACCGGTACTTTCACTCTCTTTGATACTAATGTGATTGCATTGATTGACCCTGGTTCTACTTATTCATATGTATATGAGACTTTAGCATCCAGTAAGACTCTACCTATTGAGTCTACTGAGTTCGTAATTCGAGTGTCGAATCCCTTGGGTCGATATGTACTTGTCGACAAAGTGTGTAAGAAATGCCCCCTAATAATCTGAGGTTCCTGTTGTTCGGCCGATTTGACGCTTTTACTGTTTGATGAATTTGATGTTATTCTCGGTATGGATTGGTTGACCGTACGTGATGTAGTTGTGAATTGCAAAAGAAAGACCATTGATTTAAGGTGTGCAAATAATGAGATAATCCGAGTTGAGTCTATTGACTTGAATGGATTGCCAGCAATAATATCCTCGATGTTGGCTCAGAAATATGTGAGAAAGGGGTGTGAAGCATATCTTGCGTACGTACTTGATAGCAAAGAGTCAGAAAAGAAACTTGAATCAGTGCCAGTGGTTTGTGAGTTTTCAGATGTTTTTCCTGAGGAGTTACCGGGATTACCACCCGATCGAGAGGTAGAATTTGGCATCGAACTTGTACCTGGTACTACACCAATTTCGATAGCTCTGTATCGTATGGCACCAACAGAATTGAAGGAATTGAAAACTCAGTTGCAAGAGTTGACGGATAGAGGTTTTGCTCGACCAAGTTTCTCACCTTGGGGTGCACCAATATTATTAGTGAAAAAGAAAGACGGAACCATGAGGACGTGCATTGACTATCGTCAATTAAATAAAGTGATAATAAAGAATAAATATCCATTACCGCGTATTGATGATTTATTTGATTAGCTGAAGGGAGGCTCAGTGTTTTCAAAGATAGATTTGAGATCAGGTTATTATCAGTTGCGAGTTCAAGACTCAGATATACCAAAACTGCTTTCAGAATGAGATACGGTCACTACAAGTTCATAGTGATGCCGTTTGGGCTCACTATTGCCCCTGCGGTATTTATGGACTTAATGAATCGAATCTTTAGACAGTGTTTGGACCGGTTTGTAATTGTGTTTATTGACGACATTTTGGTCTATTCGCGAGATGAAACCGAACATGCCGAGCACCTGAGATTAGTGTTGCAGATTTTACGGGATAAGCAGTTATATGCTAAGTTCAGTAAATGTGAGTTCTGGTTGAGAGAAGTTAGCTTTTTGGGACATGTGGTATCCGCATCGGGTATTCGAGTTGATCTGAGCAAAATTTCGGCCATACTCGATTGGAAGCCTCTGAGAAATGTTACTGAAGTTCAGAGCTTTTTGGGACTTGCCGATTACTATAGACGATTTGTAAAGGGTTTCTCGATGATAGCCACACCAATGACGAAACTACTTCAGAAAGATGCTCAGTTTGAATGGTCAGAAAAATGTCAGAAAAGTTTCGATCAATTAAAAACTTATTTGACTGAAGCTCCAGTGCTAGTGCAGCCCGAATCCGGTAAAGAGTTTGTTATTTACAGTGATGCATCCTTACTTAGGCTGGGTTGTGTGTTGATGCAAGAAGGTCCAGTTGTAGCTTACGCGTCGAGCCAATTGAAGCCGCATGAGAAAAACTATCCGACCCATGATCTCAAATTAGCTGCCATCGTATTCGCTTTGAAAATATGGCGACACTACTTGTTTGGAGAGAGGTGTCATGTATATTCGGATCACAAAAGCCTCAAATATTTGATGACTCAAAGAGATTTGAATCTACGACAAAGACGTTGGCTTGAGTTGTTGAAAGATTATGAGCTCGTCATTGACTATCACCCGGGAAAGGCTAACGTGGTTGCCAATGCTTTAAGTCGTAAATCACTGTTTACTTTGCGAGCGATGAATGTACACCTGTCTGTTTCATCCGATAATGTGTTAGTAGCAGAATTAAAGGCCAAACCTTTATTGATTCATCAGATACGTAAATCTCAAAAGTCGATGAAGAATTGGTTGCTAAACGAGCTGAATGTGTCTCAAATGTGGAATCAGAGTTTCAAATTAACGACAACGATTGTTTGAAGTTCAGAAGTCGATTGTGTGTTCTAAGAAATTCGAAACTTATTTCGGTGATTTTGAGCGAGGCTCATAGTAGCCGAATGTCAGTCCACCAGGGTAGTATGAAAATGTACAACGATCTGAATCGTCAATTTTGGTGGCCTGGTATGAAACGAGACATTTTTGACTTTGTTTCGAAGGGTTTGATATGTCAACAAGTGAAAGCAGAACATCAAGTGCCTTCGGGATTACTTCAGCCGATCATGATACCCGAATGGAAATGGGATCGAGTCATGATGGATTTTGTATCTGGGTTGCTATTGTCATCAAGCAAGAAAGATGCGATCTGGGTTGTTATTGATAGACTGACAAATTTGGCTCATTTTATTCCCGTACGTACAGATTATTCACTTGACAAGTTAGTTGAATTGTATGTTTCTCAGATTGTAAGGTTACACGGGGTACCTATTTCTATTATGTCGGATAGAGATCCGAGATTCACATCGTGATTTTGGAAGAAATTGCAAGAAGCATTGGGTACCAAGTTGCATTTTAGCACCGCTTTTCACCCCCAGACTGATGGTCAATCCGAACGAATAATTCAGATACTCGAGGATATGTTGAGATGTTGCATCCTTGAGTTTAGTGGTTCATGGGAACGGTATTTGCCTTTGATTGAATTCGCTTACAACAATAGTTTTCAATCAAGCATTAAGATGGCACCTTACGAGGCTTTGTATAGTCGTAAATGCCGTACACCGTTGTTTTGGACCGAGCTTAGTGAAAGTAAAATCTTCGGGGTTGATTTGATTAAAGATGTTGAGCAGAAAGTAAAAGTGATCTGTGAAAGTCTGAAAGGAGCTTCAGATCGTCAGAAGTCGTATGCGGATTTAAAATGAAAAGACATTGAATATCAGGTTGGAGACAAAGTGTTTCTTAAAGTTTCACCTTGGAAAAAGGTGCTCAGATTTGGCCGTAAGGGCAAATTGAGTCCGAGGTTCATCGGGCCGTATGAAATATCCGAACGAGTTGGGCCAGTCGCAAACAGATTGATTTTACCCCCTGAGCTTGAAAAGATTCACAACGTTTTTCGTGTTTCGATTCTTCAACGTTATAGATCTGATCCATCGCATATAATTAATCCATCTGAGGTTGAGATTCAATCTGATTTGAGTTACGAAGAAGAACCGGTTCGTATTTTGGCTCGTGAAGTAAAAGAACTACGAAATAAGAAAATTTCATTAGTGAAGGTACTATGGCTTAAGCATGGGGTTGAAGGAGCTACATGGGAACCTGAAGACACCATGAAAGATCGATATCCTAACTTATTCATTGGTAAGATTTTTTGGGACGAAAATTCCTTATATGGGGGAGAGTTGTGACAGCCTTAATTTGACCATAGTCGGAAAGTGGTTTCGGGACCACAGAATCGAGTCATAAAAATAATTAACCGTTATATTCTATGTTTATTATATGTGTAAATACATGTGTGAAAGTTTGATGCTTTGATTTTGTCATTTATATGTGAAATTTATAAGATAGGACTCATGTGACAAGACATGAAAATGTGATAGGTAGATTTTAAAGTGCCAAATAATGCATGAATTTTTGACATGGGGGACTTGCATGTCAAATGGACCAATTTTAATATAGTGGCCGGCCATAATGATGGTTGATGGATAATATATGTTTTTTTTAAGTATTATAATAAGTAATGGCTTTATTTTGAAATAAAAATAATTAGTAAAATAAGAAAAGATGATAAAATAATGGATGTTCATCTTTCTTTCTTCATTGCCGAATTTGAGAAAGAAAAATATTGAAGAAGAAGCCAAGGCATTCGGCCATGGTTATCTCAATTTAAAGGTATGTAATGTAATTTTTTTTGTAATTGATTATGAAATTAAATTGATAAATACATAGCATAGTTAACCCATGGTTTAAATTCATGAATCAATGAACAAGTATCCATTTGGCAAGTGCTAAATTTGTGTTATTTTGATAAGTTTTTGGGAAGATGTTAGTCATATGTTAAGTAGCTTAAATGATGGTTGAATAAGATGAATTGAAAATGTTAAAGATTGTTTCTAAGATTTGTTAAATTGTTGTGCTCATTGCCGATTATATGTTTAGTTAAAGAAAATTTTTAAAGTGTTTGTGTTTGTGTATGTAAACTAGATATTTAATGGATATTCGGCTAAAAGGGTTAAAGGTTAAGTCATAAGAATTTTGGTGATATACATATTTGGTCATTAGGGTTATATGTACTTTGGCTATGTGAGTTATGTGTTAAGTAAGCTATTTATTTGATATGCATATTCGGTCATTGTTTGGCATGGGTGAAACCTATGTGCAATTTGCTACATTTGATCATGAAATGGAAATTGTATATGAAAGCTAAGTTTGAGTGGTTAGGGCCGAATGGGGTATATAGGATATTAAGGCATGCTATAAATATATATAGGTGTATACGTGGTTGTGCATAAAACGAGTAATCGATTAAATTGTGATAGTCACACATAGGTATAAATATATATATGCCTTATGTATGTACCTTGTGACATAGAGACATTCGGATATACATATATATATTATATATAGTTAAATTCGTGTATAGGAAAGCATGGTAAGTTATGTGAATCTTTGTTTGTGTATGCGAATTAGATATTGATATAATAAGCATGAAATCGAGTCATGGCACATTTTATAAAACGTAATATGCATTGAAGTTATATGTTTGTCAAATGTGACTATTAAAAAATCAAAGTTGAGTAAGTAATTAAACAAATTCATTTGTTTAAATTTAAAGCTCAAGAGCAAAGAGGAACTAAAGTAGATAGGGGAAAGGAGAAAGCAATCGACTAGCCTATCCGTAACTGTTCAAAACATCCGAGGTAAGTTTTGAGCAATCGTCTATAGTATGAAATTGATGATGCCTTGATATGTATATACTAGATGAATTTTGATCTTTTTGGTTCTAGTTGAATTAAGTTGTGTGGTACATAATCTAGGTATAGACCTATAGTTGAATGATCAATTCGGGTTAAGCTGGATTGATGAAAGGTATATGTGATATTTAGGTATGATTGTTAAGCCGAAAGGAAAATGATGTGTTCATATGAAGCTTAAGTCTGAATGTAGCAAATGGCTACTAATGTGAAATGTTCCATAAGATGTGTTAGTATATGATTAAATAGGTATGATATTTGATGTGTGTATCCGGGCTTAAAGACCCGCAGGCTATATGCAGGAATTGTATCCGGGCTTAAAGACCTGTAGGCTGTATACTAGAATTGTATCCGGGTATAAAGACTTGCAGGCTTCGTGCTGGAATGGTATCTGGGCATAAAGACCCACAGGCTTCGTGCTGGAACGGTATCCGGATGAAAGGCCCGTAGGCTTGTGCTAGAAATGTGTTTCGAGTTCTAAGACTTGACAGGATTGATGCCAGTAAGTTAAGTAAGATTATGACTTGAATATCCGTGGTAACCATCGTCGAGTAAGTACTATATATATTTTACATGTTAAGGTATGTATTATGTACTCATATGTTAAATGATTTCAAAGTGAATTATTAGTATCAAAGAACTATATATATATGTGTGTGGATGAATACAGTATTTAAGAATAAGAGAATGACCTATTCGGTCAATGTATGTCATTATATGAAAGTATGTGACTTATAGTAATTGTATGAGCCATATAGTATAGTGAAATATGTGCTAGAAATTTCTTGTGTATTCATATATATATATTCGGCCAATAGGCTTTATAACTAGTGTACTTGTGTATATTCAACCAAGTGAAGTACAATTGGAATTCGAGTTTTGTGATACTCAATGTTCGATTTAATTGACAAGCTTTAATTGTATGAAATGCTTAAAACTTACTAAGCCTCGAAAGCTTACTCTGTTTCTTATTTCTTTGTTTTATAGATTGTTGATTTTGGCCACCGGCTCGAGGATCGTCAGTAGTTCATCATACTATCGATCTTGTTGGTACAGTTACATTTTGGCCTTGATATGGCATGTATAGGTTCGGCTGGTGATAGTTATGTTTTGTTTTGTAAACATTTTGGCCGCATGAAAATGGCATTTATAACTTATAAATCAATATGTATTCAGCTCGATTTCTGTTTTTGTTGATTGGTAATGTGAATGAAAAATTAAATGCTTAGCTCGGTAATACCTCTTAGCGTAAAACCGGTGATCGAATTCGGGCTAAGGGTGTTACATTTTATTGGTATTAGAGCTACGGTTTAGTCAATTCTAGGACTAACGTAAAGTGTTTGAGTCTAACTATACATGCCATATAGTATTAATACGATAGTATGATGAATTCAGACAGTTAAAAATGTATTTTCGTATAGTAATGGATCCCAATCCCAATCGAGCAGTAGCTGATCATGTTGAGAGCGTAGCGCCTACTCCCGCTCATGGGACAAAGCCGATGGACTCTCAACCTATCGCAAGCAATCAGAACGATGAGGCTAGACAAGCTTTTTATAGTGTGATGAATGATTGGTTCAACCAATACATTTGAACTAATATGGCTATTCCACAACCCCCACTCCCAAATAATACACCCCCTGCACCTACGATACCTCCGGTAATTGATCAGACGAGGTTAAATAAGCCCTCGGTTGATAGAATCTGAAATCACGGGGCTACTAAATTTAAGGCTACAGATAGTGATGATGCTGAGCAAGCTAAATTTTGGTTGGACAACACTATCCGAGTGTTTGAAGAACTGTCCTGCATACCCGATGAATGCTTAAAATGTGCTATATCTTTGCTACGTGATTCTGCCTACTATTGGTGGTTGATTTCTGTTGTGCCTAGAGAGTGAGTGACTTGGGAGTTCTGCCAAACCGAGTTTCGGAAAAAGTTCATGAATTACCCCTGTTTTGCTTTTGATTGGGTTAAATTTTTAAAATTTTTGGTTTAGCCAATAAGTACAGTTTATTCTTTAAAATTACCCCTGTTTTGCTGTCTGATAGTTTCAACCCTCTTCACTAAAAATTAATTATCTCATAGTACGGGACTTAGATGATGTTCTTGTCTATTTCTCTTGAAAATATACTCGTTAATAATTCTAAACATATAAATTATAACCCATAACTATTTTTGTAAAATGTTTAATGATTTTCTCAAATCAGAGTAGGGGATTTCAAAATCATTCTAACTTTGTCTTGTAACAATTTAAATATTTCATAATATGAAACTCTTTTGCTTACAACACTTCTTCTATGTGAAACTAGACTCATTAAGATTTAATTTAATATTTTATTCAGCCACTAACTCAATTTCCATAGTTTTTGGTGGATTTTCAAAGTCAGATTATGGTTGCTGTCCAAAAACACTTTAGTGTAAATTAATGATACTAAGTTTATCACACCCCATTAATTCATTTTCACCACATTGGTAAAGATACATATTTATACATCCTAAGTATAAACCTATAATCACAAGGTCATCACAAAATCATTCTCATAGGCATGAATTACCTATTTACATCTTCACCAAATGTGCATCGTAAACTGAAATCATTTTTCATGAGCTTGGCATACATACCTGTGTTACTCAACATGCTCATATTCATTCCTTACTAATAATACAACATGAATTGAATTCTCATCTCATCAATTTCATGTAAGTACCTGTACCACTCACAACATAGTCATAAGCTTTATCATTTCGACTTAAACCTTAAATTTCCCGTTGAACCATTTGGAATACCACAGGATAATCACTAAGCCTCAAACATAGGGTACAATGCCGATGCCATGTTCCAAACATGGTCTTACACTGGCTCACATATCTAAGTCGATGCCATGTCCCAGACAGTTCTTACATTGACTTTCATATATCGAGGTCGATCCCATGTCCCAAACAGGTTTTACACTGGCTCTCATCTATTGGTGTCGATGCCATGTCCCAGATAGGTCTTACACTGACACATGTCAAGCAGATGCCATATCCCAAACAGGTCTTACACTAGCTTGCATATCTCAAGGCTGATGCATGTCCCAGACATGTCTTACGCTAGCTCTCGTCTTAATGCCAATGCCATGTCCCAGACATGGTCTTACACTGGCTCTCATAATGTGGCCGGTGCATGTCCCAGACATGTCTTACACTAGCACACATCCATATCACCCAAATGTCATGGTAAGGATATCCGATCTATTCCTAAGGTTCAACTGGGAGTTTTTACCGCATTAAATCTCACCATATATTACTCATAGATACATTCAAGCATCATATACATAATCAAATATTCAATTCATAAATACGACTAAGTTGCATTATTTACGTACAACTTACTCGTTTCTATGGGATATCATATTCCCTCAAACTTCTAATGTATTATATCATCATATGAATATTATTAATGTTTGGCATCGCTTTCACCATACTCAATATCATCAACATATGATTCAATACAACCAAAGCAAGATAGATTTCAAGTATATTAACAATAACATGGATAACATGCTTATTTAGTCACACGGACTTTGATAC
This sequence comes from Gossypium anomalum, assembly GCA_025698475.1. Taxonomy (NCBI): domain Eukaryota; kingdom Viridiplantae; phylum Streptophyta; class Magnoliopsida; order Malvales; family Malvaceae; genus Gossypium; species Gossypium anomalum. The sequence goes on along the minus strand of CM046968.1, from coordinate 43,970,363 downwards.
GATCCGCTTTGGGGAGAGTTGAGTCGTATGTTAGTTTGCCCAATCATCTATGAGAAGGTTTCGTTCGGCTTGTTTAGGGATGATACTTTTAAGCTAATGAATGCAAAAGCTATTGAAAAAGGTTTCTAAGATAGGTTTATGGATATGAATTTTATATATATTCGATTAAAGAAAATAAGGCAGGAATGGCATATGGAATAGGAATGAAATGGATTTTAGGTTCAAGAAAGGAATGGAAAATTTGGCTAACAATAAAATAAAGGATAGTGATGGAATGGAGTGAAACGAACTCAAAAGCAAGTAAGAACCAATACTAAAGAGTATTGACCCAAATACTTATAGGCTTTCAAGGTGGAAAGATGAAAGTGATAAAACCTCGACCTACTACTTAGAGAAATAGGAACTTCGGTATAAAAGGTGAATGCCACACTATGAAATAGTGATAAGTTCAGATAGAGAAGAAAACAGTTGACGCCACTAGGCTTCCTAGTTAAACCAACAAGTATTCAATGAAATATAAGAGAAGAAAATAGATGATGTAAATTTTCGATAAAGTGTCAAAAGTCCAAGACTGATAATTCCCCATTTGAAATGGCTGGTTACACTTATTTATAGGTATAGAAAAGCTAGCTGAAAAGTCACAACTTAATGTGCTAATTAAATCTAAAATTAAACTCAAGACTTTTGAAATTCTTGTAACTAATAACTCCTTGCTTGAATTCTTTTAAATTAAACTAAATGAATATCCATGCATGCTTGAAAAATGTCTCTTGAGTTGTCCCTTGGCTAGCCAAAAAGACACCAGCAACTAAATGGTGTTTTGAATGCTTGTTTTCTTCTTTGAATGAGCAAAAACTACTGGTAGATGAAAAGGGTTGCTGCCAAATTTAAGAGGAGTTAAAATGTCCCTTAAAACTCTTTGATTGATGTATAAAACATCTCTTGTAACAGCCACTTCATTTGTAATAGAAAATGACTTAAAAAGTCACTTTTTTTAATGTGTAACAGCCCTTGTAATATAACGGTTATGACTTGAAAAGACTCCTGCAATAAACACATTAAAATGAGCTTATTAAACACATGTAAACACTTATTAAACATAACACACATTAATACTTAACTTAGGTAAAAAAATTATGCATCAATTATCCCAGCAACTAGTTAATTAAAGAAGCATCATTATATAAACTTAACCCATGCATCAATAAATAATCCCAGTAACTAGATTAATTAAGAGCAACACTTATTAAATAAAGTTCAACAAAAACACTTATTAATTAAACTAAAATGAGTTGAATAAATGTCCAGCAAATCATTTATTAAAGTAAGATGCTTAAATGCATGGTTTAAAATGCAAACTAAATGAACAAATGAGTTACTTAATGCAAGACTTAATTTAATGAAGCTGACTTAAACTAACATTGGAGTTACATAATGCATGACTTTATTAAATGCAGAACACATAATGCATGTCATAATTAAAATATGTATTTAATAAACAAGACATAATTAAAGACTAAAGTAACTAAATTAAATCAAGTCCTTATTCCAACAGCATAAATGAAATTAAAAGTCTCATTTTGCACTTGGGCCCCTTCAAGTTTAGGCCAATCTCGACGTTGTCATAGTGTATCGAAACATGATGTGACCAGGTTCGCATCATACCCCCTCTTGGAATTAACTTGTCCTCAAGTCGAGCCATTTGTCCGTTTTAAAATGTCCCCTCTTGTGCAGCTTTCCTCGGTCGAATGGGATAATGGATATCACACAAACCTGAAGCAAAAGACATATTTTATCTTGCCAAAATGACTTACCAATTTTGACAATGACAAGTACAAAGTATTCAAATCCAAATCGCTCTTATAGAATGTAGTCCAAAGATCATATGGCAATAATCTTAATTGGGAAAAGCAAACATACTTCAATTTATTGAAAAGTTTCATTATTCCATCAATGCAAACATGTGGATTCAATTGGATAAAAGGGTACTTAGTCATGAATATTTGCAAAAAGTTAAGCATACTAATCCACATCCAAAACTTTTCAATATGTTTATTCAAAAATAGAAATTCATGTGATTGTACATGCAAAGTGTACCATGGCCAACATCTTTCAATCATTTACTTATTATCATGATTTGTGTTAACATTATGTCCATTGTCACAATCCAACACAAACGAATCAATACTAGGCCAAAAACTACAATCAAACACATCATGATTCAAATAATTTCCAAACATCCAATCAACAAAATTTTCATCTTCATTTGAATGAAGCAAATGTATTTGAAAATTTTCAGAGACTTTACCTTGACAGCCTTTAAGAGAGGAAATCTTATGAACAGTTTTACCTTTTTCAATCAGAACAAATCTTCTCTCCTCGAAAATGTAATGTAAAACAAACCTCTTATCTCGATCGACTAGGATGGGTGATGAAACACCAAGGTAGCTCGTGCTTCTCAAAGGGTGTCGTTCACAATAACGAAAAAGATTAGTATCTACAGAAATGATGGACTTAGAAAAAAATTAAATCATGTTCGAAATTCAATTCAAGTCCATATACATATGTCGACCTTACCTTTTCAAAATCGAACAAGCATTTCAAATGTGGCCAAGCAAAATGATTAAGGTTCAAAACAACATTGAAACCGAAGTCATTAAGTTTCATTGCCTTAATTAAAGTACGAATATCAAACAAACTTAAATAAGATGCACAACAAGCAAGTTGCTTGAAGTTTCTATAAAACAAATCAAAGTAACAAATACCAGGTTTGAACACACGAACTTGATCATTCGTTCCAACATGAAACATATTGTGATTAATTTCCAAAGTCCACAACATGTTAGAAAATGATGTAATCAACTCACTACAGGACTTAAATCCCACTCGATCAAGCAAGCATGCAGAGTTGACAAAACCAAGCAGATCAAGATATGGGAATCTCATATAAAAATTCAAAGTTTTATCTTGAAGGCCAAAATCAAATGGTTTGAACATTGCATGCGAAAGCATTTTAACATATATGTCAAACAAAGACATGATGAACATACAACTATTCAAAGATTCAAATCTATCACAAACCAAATGAACATGCATGTTTAAACAGACATATTTAGCACATGAGTTCAAAGAGTTTACATAACCAAAATTTGTATGTGCAAAGCTTTTATCAAACACATCTAAAATTCGATTAGGGTGAGCCAATCCAATAGAAGGATCAAACATGTCACAAGATAGAATTTTCACGGCACTTTTCGAAGTAAGGTCATCAAGAATTGAACAAGGACTAATCAAATCAAATGATGGAGGCATGTCAGAAATTGACCCATCAAAATCTTTATAAGCAATTTTTAAATCGGACGACCTTGATTCGATAAACATGGAATCCTTACCTTTCTTACCTTCAATCACAAGTGGGTGGTCGTCATTTGCATACTTACCTTTCTCAAATAACTGAAAACATCTCATTTGGAAGGTAGTGAAGCTGGAATTGGTCGTACAAGACTTTAGGAACTTGAAAAGTTACATCACAAGAAGATCAAACACGTGGGTTAGTGGAAACAATCCTTGCTTGCTCACTTTCTTTTTCACTTGATTCATTTTCTCGAGATCTCTCGTTTCTTTTTCCTCAATCTCTTTTTCCACTCGTTGTTCTTGTTCAACTTATTTTTCTCTCTCAAACTCTTCTTCATTATCTTTTTCTATGACTTTCTCGAGCTCTTTCAAGAATCTCTCATTTTCTCTCTTACTCGCCTCTTGCCTCTCTTTTATTTCTTTTTCTTTTTCTTCTTTTGCTTTTCTCATTTTCTTTTTACAAGAAGATACAAAAGAATCATGAAAATAATGATTTTGTTCAAAAGAAGGAAAATTATTTGCATATGAATCGTGATCAATGCTTCGTGAAAAATACTCCGAGTAAGATTTCTTTGAAGATCGAAAAGAGGTATGTTTATCTCTTCGGATGTCATCTTGGACGGGTTCAAAATCGAGATCAGACTCTTGTCGTCTTGAATTCCTTGACGAAAAGAAATCTCTATTAAAATCTCTTGGTCCCGAAGTCGATGACGAATAGGAATCACAATGGAAACCTTTTCTCGAATGATCATTGAATGTATGTCTTCGTGATATTCTTGATTCCACTTTTTGACTTGATGACATTCGTTCCCGTTGGTCTCTTTTCTTCACGCGGTCTAATCTCTCGTGCAATGTGTCAAATTTAGAATTCACCATTCTTTGCATTTCTTGCACCAAATATTGGAACTCTGATTCAGTAAATTCTTCGCGAGGCATGATTTGTTAGCTCGTGTTTACACTTATTTGGCTTTTACCTCCACTCGAATGCGCTCACTCACTCGTGCCTTTTACCTCTCAAACTTTCTCTCATAATTTCATATTCGGGCTCGCCAAGGCCTTATCGTAGGCTTAGGGGTCGGTTGCAAAATGGGAAACAAGGGAAATAATGAAGAGGGATAGGATAGGCTAAAAGAAAGATGAAAAGGGCTTTAAGTGTGGCGTGAAGGGTATATAAAGATGATAGAAATGGGATTTGATAATTGAGAACATAAGAAAATGAACACAAACCTCTTCGATCACTCTTTTTTTTTTAATTCTGAATTTTTTTTTTTCAAATTTTTTTTCAAATTTGATTTTTTTCAATACATATAAACTCAATACAACTTGAATTACACTAAAATTTTTTTTGTCGAATTTTTTTTGAACTTACTCCGGCACTTCACGAACTATTCCGAGATAGTCACGAACGTCCATACTTCTCATTTTTTTAGCTCTGATACCAAACGATAGATCTACTTTGGGGAGAGTCGATTCGTTTGCTAGTTTTCCCAGTTGTCTATGAGAAGGTTTCGTTCGGCTTGTTTAGAGATGATACTTTTAAGCTAATGAATGCAAAAGCTATTGAAAAGGGTTTCTAAGATAGGTTTGTAACACCCCAAACCCGGCCTAGACGTTACGGTCGAATTCAGCGTGCCACATGGAAAATGTTGCTAAAGAAGTTACGTTTTATCTAAAAATCTCTCTTAGGGTTTAAATGATGTTTTTGTTTTAAGTTTAAGTGAATGGAAGCTGTGCACCAGGTAGGAAGCCAGAAAAGAGGAGGTGAGTCTATTGGACTGCTTAAGTACCAAGCTTTTCCCAGAACCCAATCCTAGACATGCACACATCCATTGCCACACTTAAAGCATGTTACTTGTTCACGAACATCAAATTTAGTTTAAGCCTTATTTAAAATATTTATGTCCTTTTTAAAACATTACGTTGCGTAAGCTTTACTCAGTTATCGTGATATTTTGAAAACAAGTAACCTTTATAAATTGCGCCCTAGTGCTAACCAGTTTAATAATCCCAAAATAAAAATAATTAAAAGAGTAGCCTTATTACAACTTTGTGCAAAATAAAATAATCAAAAGTAAAATGTGAACTTATTTAAAACCAGAAATCAATCATCGTGGCCACTCTGAATCCCGCCTAGCTCTAAGTCCACCAACTAAGGCTCACCTGCAAGGATGGAAGAGAGAGGGGTGAGTTTGGAAAAATCAGTGTGTACGGTAACCCATCCAAAGCCCAAGTCAGCTCGAGCCTATTGGGGTTGAGCCCCCTTCAGTAAGTGAATTATTCTGGGACCGAAGCCCTTTTTAGAATCTGATGGCGGGCCTTAGCTCCTTACAGATAACAGTGTGGCCCATAGGCCCAATTCCAGAATATAACATATTCCAGAATATATACATACGTGTATCCAAGCCCAACCCAGCCTATAACCAACCGCTACACTCCACCCGTACCAGCCCTACACTCCATGTGGGGAATATCTCAACCCACCCAGCCCTACACTCTACAGTTGCAGCATTGCTGCTTAATATCGGTAAATTAAGGCAAAGCCTCCAGTACGTGGATGAGCCACTTTCAGTACTTCCTCTATCAATATCCCAGTCCCATGCAGCAGATAATAATAATATGATATGTAGTAAACAGTAACAGTCAATCATGCATTTCGGTCAACCTTAACCCAAGGGGTATATCAGTAATTTTGCTCCTAGGAGTAAATCTATAAACCTTCCCACCTATAAAGGTATTTTAGTAATTTTATCGATTTTAATCAGTTTTGATTCCACAGTCTAATAGAACATATTTATTTGCCCATTTTTTTGTTATCTTACCCACATGGACCCGTAAGCCCATTGGGCCCAGTTTTAGCCTACCGAGGCCCAATTATCGAAGTGCACGAAATTTCACACACGACTAACTTACCATTTTTCTCTTCCAGATCTAATGATTTCTAAACGTCTTGTGAGCACTCGCACACTCACAACCCCACAAAATACCAGAATTTTAGAGTTTCGGCTTTTGCCGAATTGAACTATGAAAGGGTGTTCAATACACACCTGTTTCGCGACGACTGCTACTGAGATCCCTTACGATGTCCTACAATGGATTACCCCAATTCTTAGATTGCAAACCACAACACTAATCTCAATATTCACTTACCCATGTTCGACCCATGCCCCTAACAACCTTTAAAATCTTACCTTTTTTTCGAAAACCGATGACTAGATCCAAGTCTGATTGCTCCAACGATCCAAGCCTTCGTTCCAACACTCAAGAAGACACTAATCACCAAAAGAAATCATCGGTTAAGGACCCTTAAAGCCCTATGCCCAAATCGACAGCCTCCCTAGATTTTAGGGACTTCGGCTTTTTCTAACTTGTAAAATAAGACTAGATCTGAGGTGATGAGCACTTACCACTTATTCCTCTTTGATTTCTACGCAGATCTGATGCAGATCTATCCCCTAAACGATGGTAGAACTCGAATCTAGGAGATCTGAAGTTTCGGCTATAAGCCCCTAAATCTATGGTATTTCGACTTTTTAGGTGATGAAAAAGATGATGATTTGAGGATATAACCTTGGAGTAATGTTGCCGACAGATACTAAGGGTTTAGAGAAGATGAATGTTGATCAAAAGGAACAAAAATACTGAAGGATTTGGCTTTGGAGAAATCGGCACAAGTAGTGAGTTTTCAGGATTTCGGCTTTTTAATGGCAATCGGTGATGAAGGTTTAATGGAGGATGGAATCGGCTGAAGAGGTGAATAAGATGGTCAGAAAGTTTCGGCTAGAAGGAGAAGCATAAAGGAAGGGAAAACATGGAGGAAAAGAGAAGAAGAAAATTCGGCACAATGAGAAAAAGACTTGTGTTTTTGGCTCTTGTGAGAATTCAGAAAAGATGAGAGAAAGCTTTCAGGTGGCTAACCCTAAATCTCCAGGACAGAAAAAGAAAAGAACCTAACCTTAATATCAACTAAAGCAATCGGCCCAACCTCCCTAAGGCCCTTGCCGAAATTCACTTGAGTGATCACATGCCCAGTACATGCCTAAAAATTAAAAAAAGTAACAATATGCCTACCTTACAACTTGAACCCTGGACCTCTAATTCCTTCTCAGGCACTATTTTTTTAGGAACCTAGTGGCGCCACCTTGCCACTTTACCAAGGCCTTATCTGTGTCATAACTTACACAGTTATTCTTGAAAGCCCACTTAACCAAATCTCCCATTCACTTAAGAATCCAACCTCGATATTTTGCCGTGTATAACTTAAGCTTGGGCCTTCTAAAGGCCCACTACCACATTTAAACATAATACCCATATTCAAGACATGAAAATTTCAAAATTTACCAAAAATCACGAAAACCCGAAAAATATTGAAAATCAAGGCGTTACAACTCTACCCCCATAAAGAAATTTCAGCCTCGAAATTTACCTGATCCAAATAACTGAGGGTATTGCTGACGCATAGTCTCTTCTGACTCCCAAGTAGCCTCTTCCCTTCCATGATTGCACCACAATACCTTTACCAACGGAACCGACTTCCTTCTTAAAACTTTAACCTCTCGATCTAAAATTTGCACGGGTTCCTCCTCAAAGGTCAAATCAGTCTTTACTTCAATCTCCTCCACCGGGACAACATGTGATGGATCCGATCGATATCATCTCAGCATAGACACATAAAAGACATCATGGATTCTGTCCAACTCCGGTGGTAGCTCTATCTGATATGCTACTGGCCCTACCCGTTTGAGAATCCGATAAGGCCCTATAAACCGTGGACTCAGTTTGCCTTTCTTGCCGAACCTCAAGATCTTCTTCCAAGGTGAAACCTTCAAGAAAACCATATCCCCAATAGTGAACTCAATCTCTTTGCTCTTTAAATCGGCATATGACTTCTATCTATCAGAAGCCTCCTTTAATCGATCCCTTATCAACTTAACCTTACTTTCAGTATCTAGCACTAATTCCGGTCCAAGCACTTGTCATTCACCCAATTCTATCCAATACGTAGGCGCACGACATCTTAACCCATAAAGTGCCTCATATGGAGCCATCTAAATACTTGTTTGATAGCTGTTGTCGTATGCAAACTCTGCCAATGGCAAGTAGTCCTCCCAACTACCGCGAAAATCGATGATACAACCTCTCAATATATCCTCCAAAACTTGAATAACCCTTCCTGACTGTCCATCGGTCTGTGGGTGAAAAACAGTACTGAAATCCAATCGTGTACCCAATGCTTCCTGCAACTTCCGCTAGAACTGAGATGTAAACCTAGGGTCTTGATCAGAAATAATCGACAATAGCACCCCATGCAATCACACTATCTCCGCCACATATAACTTGGCCAACTTTTGCTGTGAGTAATCAGTACGAACAGGTATGAAATGGGCAGATTTTGTTAACCTATCCACAACTACCCACACCAAATCTTTCTTGGTGGGTGTCAAAGGTAGCCCACTCACAAAATCCATAGTTACTCTCTCTCACTTCCATAGCGAAATTTTTACCGGTTGCAGTAATCCAGAAGGCAATTGGTGCTCGGCCTTAACTTGCTGGCACGTCAGACATTTCCTAACAAATTCAGTTACCTCCCCTTTTAATCTAGGCCACCAGTACAACTCTCGCAGATCTCGATATAACTTATCCCTCCAGGATGCATGGCACAGGGTCCACCATGAGCCTCTTTTAGAATTGTCCGCCTCATTTCAGGGTCCTTCGGAATACAAACTCTTCCATGAAAGCACAGAACTCCGTCGGTATTCAGTCCAAAATCTTCATTTTCACCATTCTTAACTTGCCGAAACTGAAGAACTAATGAATCATCCTTCAACTATTTTTCTTTAATCTGTTCAGTCCAAGTAGGCCTTACTTGCAATTCTGCCAACAGACTTCCATCGTCGAACAGACTCAAACATGCAAACAAGGCTCTCAAATCATTAACAACCCTTCGACTCAACGCATCAGCCACCACGTTAGCCTTACCTAGGTTGTACTCAATCGAACAGTCGTAATCCCTAAGCAATTTTACCCATCTTCGTTGCATAAGGTTTAACTCCTTCTGAGTCAATAGATACTTTAGGCTCTTATGATCTGTGTATATGATACACTTTTCTCCATATAAATAATGTCTTCAGATTTCTAACGCAAAAATCACCGCTGCTAGCTCTAAATCGTGCGTAGGGTAGTTCGCTTCATAAGGCATAAGCTATCGCGAAGCATAAGTGACCACCTTACCCTCCTGTATCATTACACATCCTAACCCCACATGCGACACATCGCTGTACACAGTGAAGTCCTTCCCAGACTCCGATTGAATCAACACTAGCGCTTCAGTCAATACCTTTTTCAACTGGTCAAAAGCTTTTTGCTGTTTCTCGGTCCATACAAACAGTACTCCTTTCCTTATGAGTTTTGTCAAGGGTGCTGCCATCACTGAGAAACCTTTCACAAACCTTCTGTAGTATCCTGCCAACCCTAGGAAACTTTGAATTTTCGATACTGACCTGGGTGGCTTCCATTCCAGAATTGCTTCAATTTTACGAGGGTCCACCTTAATCCCCTCGACGGAGACTACATGCCCTAAGAAGGTTACCTCCCTCAACCAGAATTCACACTTGCTGAATTTCGCATAGAGTTCCTTCTCCATTAACACTTGCAGCACAATGCGGAGATGATCATCATGTTTCGTTTCCATTTCAGAATACACCGGGATGTCGTCAATAAAGACGACTACGAACTGATCCAAGTAAGGTTGGAATATTCGATTCATCAGATCTATAAATGCTGCAGGCGCGTTCGTCAACCCAAATGGCATAACCAGAAACTCGTAATGACCATATCGAGTTCTGAATGCTATCTTATGAATATCCACTTCTTTTACCTTTAACTGATGGTATCCAGAACGAAGATCAATTTTGGAAAATACAGAAGCTCCCCTAAGTTGGTCGAACAAATCATCAATTCTTGGCCGTGGGTATTTATTCTTTATCGTCAGTTTGTTCAACTGGCGATAATTGATGCACATGCGCATCGTCCCATCCTTTTTCTTCACAAACAGGACTGGTGCTCCCTATGGAAACACACTAGGTCTAATGAAGCCTCTATCCAACAACTCTTGAATTTGAGCTTTCAGTTCCACTAACTCCTTCGGTGCCATCCTATAGGATGCGATAGATACTGGAGCTGTTCCAGGTAGCAAATCGATTCCAAACTCGACTTCCCAATTCAGAGGTAATCCAGGAAGCTCTTCGGGGAAAACATCCCAGAATTCTTTAACAGTTCTGATGGTCTCCACAGTCAGATCCTCAGTGTCAGCTTGGCTTACAAAAGCCAAATATGCCTCGTATCCCTTACGCATTAGTTTCTTAGCCCTCAAAGCCGATACTACATTGGATAAGTAATCTCTTCGTTCTCCAATAATCATTAACTCTTCATCCTCGTCAGTCCTTAACATCATCCTCTTAGCCACGCAATCTAAAGTTGCCTTATGCTTGGTCAACCAATCCATCCCTAGGATCAAATCGAATTCTCCGAACGGTAACTCCATCAAGTCTTCATAGAAAATCCTGCCTTGAGTCTCTAAAGGCACCTCCCTGAAGATTTTCTCTACCTTAACCGAGTGACCTAAAGGACTTATCACAGTTACCCCATACACAGTCTCCTCAAAGTGAATACCAATGCTCTAGAAATGTCATATACAACATACAAATGAGTTAACCCCACATCTATCAGAGCAGTATAAGGTATACCAGAGATAAAAAATGTACCAGTTATGACATTAGGTGCGTCACCCTCCTCGTGATGACGAGCAACATAAACCAAAGCTAGCTGACGAGCCTCAGCATTACCAGTACCCCTGCCAGGTGCCCCACGTCCATGGCCATTGCCACCGCGACCTTGTCCACGACCTCTCGGTAGTGGCGATCCACCTCGCGCTGGTTGAACCGGTTGCACAACCCGTTACTCAGCTACTTGAGCCTGAGCTGCCCTTCTAGGACAATCCCTGATCCTATGCTCCTTTGACCCACAATGAAGACAAGCCCCAGAACACTTCCAGCACTCTCCCAGATGCATTCTACCACAATCTCCACAAGCTTGTGGTCTGACAGTGTTCACCGGAACTATTCGAACTGGTTGTTCCATCCTAGCTCTCTTAACATTTCGGTTTGCAGCACCAGCTGGTCCAGCATCCCTCTTAAACCGGTTTCGATCCCTATCGTGGTTCTTTCGTTCGGCTTGTTTCACCTCTTCGGCTATCTTAGCCTTTTTTAGCAGTGCGGCAAAATCGCGCTCTCTGCGGAGCTATGAGCACCCTTAGCTTATCCCTGAGGCCATCCTCAAAATGAACACTGCGCTCATATTAAGTGGAGACGATGCCACTAGCGTACCGGCTCAATCGTAGAAATTCTGCCTCATATTCTGCAATGGTCTTACTACCCTGAGTTAGGTTCAGGAATTCCTTTCTTCGTGCATCCACATAGCTATCCCCGACATATTTCGCCTTGAAAGACTGCTTAAACAGCTCCCATGTTACCTCTCAGCTGGGGTACCCTCTCTCACAGTGATCCACTATTGATATGCCTCGTCCCACAGTAACGACACCGCCCCTTTTAACTTCTACTCCACTGAGCAGTCCAGATCATCCATAATCCGCTCCGTGGCTTCCATCCAGTACTCAGCCACATTTGGGGCTACTCCAGATACGCCCTTAAAAACCTCCGCTCTGTTGGCCCGGAGTCGCTCAGTAATGGACCCCCTATTATGGGCCTGACATTAGCTCCGGCCATCCTTTCCAAAATTCTTACCATGGCCTGGGACAAAGTGTCGTCCCCTGCAGCCAGATCATACGGCCCATTTTCGTCCACCGGTGGTGGTCGTGCTTCGCCAGCTGGTATCTGTTCAGAAGACGCAGATCCAGCTTGAGTACTACCTCGGCCTCGACCACAGCCTCTTCCCTGAGCAGCTCTCATACTTATATCAATTTATCTGTTTACGAATTTTATGTCGTTAGTTTACTGTTTCAACTGTTTATTACAGAATGTCTTATGAACAGATAAAGGTTCAGAGTTGTTCTCGCGCAACCGCAGTTTAACTACTGTCTCAGTTTCCTCGGACTTAGTTTACCCTACAGTCTCATTTTTGTAGTCTTAATACTACCTTATAAATAGTAACGTATCCAAGGCTCGATTACTAGCTCTGATGTTATTTTTAATACTGATTCAAGATATATATAAGAGAGAGAAAAATACTTACAGACTTGGTGCCGGGGATTCAGTGTGCCACCTTATTAGTTTTCAGACAAACTTAAAAGATTTAGGCCTTATTAGAATCCATTTCTCAAACATTTAAAGAAACCAAGTTTGGAGATTATTTCCTTTAAACAGAAAATTTGTTTTCAAAAGTCAGATTTTTCCCAGAATACCCTCTTTGGGCTTATAGTTTTAAAAACACTTTTTGGACCCGATCCACAGCCGAGTTGTTGCAACTTGGCTCTGATACCACTAAATGTAACACCCCAAACTTGGCCTAGACGTTACGGCCGAATTCAGCGTGCCACATGAAAAATATTGCTAAAGAAGTTACGTTTTATCTAAAAATCTCTCTTAGGGTTTAAAGGATGTTTTTGTTTTAAGTTTAAGTGAATGGAAGCTGTGCACCAGGTAGGAAGCCAGAAAAGAGGAGGTGAGTCTATTGGACTACTTAAGTACCAAGCTCTTCCCGAAACCCAATCCTAGACATGCACACATCCATTGCCACACTTAAAGCATGTTACTCGTTCACGAACATCAAATTTAGTTTAACTCTTATTTAAAATATTTATTTCTTTTTTAAAACATTACGTTGCAGAAGCTTTACTTGGTTATTGTGATATTTTAAAAACAAGTAACTTTTATAAATCGCGCCCTAGTGCTAACCGGTTTAATAATCCCAAAATAAAAATAATTAAAAGAGCGGCCTTATTACAACTTTGTGCAAAATAAAATAATCAAAAGTAAAATGCGAACTTATTTAAAACCAGAAATCAATCTTCGTGGCCACTCTGAATCCCGCCCAGGTCCAAGTCCACCAACTTGGGCGCACCTACAAGGATGGAAGAGAGAGGGGTGAGTTTGGAAAACTTAATGTGTACGGTAACCCATGCAAAGCCCAAGTCAGCTCGAGCCCATTGGGCCTAAGCCCCCTTTCAGGTAACAGTAATTACCGGACCGAAGCCCTTTTTAGAATACAGTAAACTTGGCCTTAGCCCCTTACAGATAACAGTGTGGCCCATAGGCCCAATTCCAGAACAGAACATATATACATACGTGTATCCAAGCCCAACCCAGCCTATAAGCAACTGCTACACTCCACCCGTACCAGCCCTACACTCCATGTGGGGAATATCTCAACCCACCCAAATTTACACTCCACACGGCAAAGCATTGTCGCTCAATATCTCGTAAATTGAGGCAAAGCCTCTAGTACGTGGATGAGCCACTTTCAGTACTTCCTCCATCAATATCCCAGTCCCATGCAACAGATACTAATAATATGATATGCAGTAAACAGTAACAGCAATCATGCATTTCGGTCAACCTTAACCCTAGGGGTATATCAGTAATTTTGCTCCTAGGAGTAAATCTGTAAACTTTCCCACCTATAAAGGTATTTCAGTAATTTTATCGATTTTAATCAGTTTTGATTCCACAGTCTAATAGAACATATTTATTTGCCCATTTTTTTGTTATCTTACCCACATGGACCCGTAAGCCTATTGGGCCCATTTTTTAGCCTACCGAGGCCTAATTACCGAAGGGCACGAAATTTTAGACACGACTAACTTACCATTTTGCGCTTTCAGATCTAATTATTTCTAAACGTATTGTGAGCACTCGCACACTCACAAGCCCACGAAATGCCCGAATTTTAGCATTTCGGCTTTTACCGAATTGAACTATGAAAGGTTGTTCGATACACACCTGTTTCGCGATGACTGCTACTGAGATCCCTTACGATGTCCTACAATGGATTACCACAATTCTTAGATTGCAAACCACAACACTAATCTCAATATTCACTTACCCATGTTCGAACCATGCCCCTAACAACCTTTAAAATCTTACCTTTTTGCCGAAAACCGATGACTAGATCCAAGTCTGATTGCTCCAACGATCCAAGCCTTCGTTCTAACACTCAAGAAGACACTAATCACCAAAAGAAATCATCAGTTAAGGGCCTTTAAAGCCCTATGCCCAAATCGACAGCCTTCCTAGATTTTAGGGACTTCGGCTTTTTCTAACTTGTAAAATAAGACTAGATCTGAGGTGATGAGCACTTACCACTTATTCCTCTTTGATTTCTACGCAGATCTGATGCAGATCTATCCTCTAAATGATGTTAGAACTCGAATCCAGGAGATCTGAAGTTTCGGCTATAAGCCCCTAAATCTATGGTATTTCGACTTTTTAGGTGATGAAGAAGATGATGATTTGAGGCTATAACCTTGGAGTAATGTTGCCGACAGATACTAAGGGACTAGAGAAGATGAATGTTGGTCAAAAGGAACAAAAATACTGAAGGATTTGGCTTTGGACAAATCGGCACAAGTAGTGAGTTTTCAGGATTTTGGCTTTTTAATGGCAATCGGTGATGAAGGTTTAATGGAGGATGGAATCGGCAGAGGAGGTGAATAAGATGGTAAGAAAGTTTCGGCTAGAGGGAGAAGCATAAAGGAAGAGAAAACATAGAGGAAAAGAGAAGAAGAAAATTCGGCACAATGAGAAAAAGACTTGTGTTTTCGGCTCTTGTGAGAATTCAGAAAAGATGAGAGAAAGCTTTCATGTGGCTAACCTTAATTCTCCAGGACAGAAAAAGAAAAGAACCTAACCCTAATATCAACTAAAGAAATCAGCCCAGCCTCCCTAAGGCCCTTGCCGAAATTCACTTGAGTGATCACATGCCCAGTACATGTCTAAAAATTAAAAAAAGTAACAATATGCCTACCTTACAACTTGAACCCTGGACCTCCAATTCCTTCTCAGGCTCTATTTTTTTAGGAACCTAGTGGCGCCACCTTGCCACTTTACCAAGGCCTTATCTGTGTCATAAATTACGTAGTTCTTCTTGAAAGCCCACTTAACCAAATCTTCCATTCACTTAAGAATCCAACCTCGATATTTTACCGTGTATAACTTAAGCTTGGACCTTCTAAAGGCCCACTACCACATTTAAACATAATACCCATATTCAAAAAATGATAATTTCAAATTTTACCAAAAATCACGAAAACCTGAAAAATCCCAAAAATCAGGGCGTTACAAGGTTTATGGATATGAATTTTATATATATTCGATTAAAGAAAATAAGGTGAGAATGGCATATGGAATAGGAATGAAATGGATTTTAGGTTCAAGAAAGGAATGGAAAATTTGGCTAACAATAAAATAAAGGATAGTGATGGAATGGAGTGAAACGAACTCAAAAGCAAGTAAGAACCAATACTAAAGAGTATTGACCCAAATACTTATAGGCTTTCAAGGTGGAAAGATGAAAGTGATAAGACCTCAACCCACTACTTAGAGAAGTAGGAACCTCGATATACAAGGTGAACACCACACTATGAAATAGTGATAAGTTCAGATAGAGAAGAAAACAAGTTGACGCCATAGGCTTCCTAGATAAGCCAACAAGTATTCAACGAAATATGAGAGAAAGATTTCTCACAAGATGATGTAAATTTTCATTGAAGTGTCAAAAGTCCAAGACCAAAAATTCCCTTTTTGAAATGGTTGGTTACACTTATTTATAGGTATAGAAAAGCTAGCTGAAAAGTCACAACTTAATGTGTAACTAAATCTAAAATTAAACTCAAGACTTTTGAAATTCTTGTAACTAATAACTCCTTGCTTGAATTCATTTAAATCAGCTAAATGAATATCCGTGAATGCTTGAAAAATGTCTCTTGAGTTGTCCCTTGGCTAGCCGAAAAGACACCAGCAACTAAATGGTGTTTTGAATGCTTGTTTTTATCTTTGAATGAGCAAAAATTGCTGGTAGATGAAAAGGGTTGCTGCCAAATTTAAGAGGAGTTAAAATTTCCCTTAAAACTCTTTAATTGATGTATAAAACATCCCTTGTAACAGCCACTTCATTTGTAACCGAAAATGACTTAAAAAGTCACTTTTTTTAATATGTAATAGCCCTTGTAATGTAATGGTTATGACTAGAAAAGACTCCTGCAATAAACACATTAAAATGAGCTTATTAAACACATGTAAACACTTATTAAACACAACACACATTAATACTTAACTTAGGTAAAAATTTTATGCATCAATTATTCCAGCAACTAATTAATTAAAGAAGCATCATTAAATAAACTTAACTCATGCATCAATAAATAATCCTAGTAACTAGATTAATTAAGAGTAACACTTATTAAATAAAGTTCAACAAAAACACTTATTAATTAAATTAAGATGAGTTGAATAAATGTCCAGCAACCCATTTATTAAATTAAGATGCTTAAATGCATGGTTTAAAAGGCAAACTAAATGAACAAATGAGTTACTTAATGCAAGACTTAATTTAATGAAGCTGACTTAAACTAACATGAGAGTTACATAATGCATGGCTTTATTAAATGCAGAACACATAATGCATGTCATAATTAAAATATGTATTTAATAAACAAGACATAATTAAAGACTGAAGTAACTGAATTAAATCAAGTCTTTATTCCAACAGCATAAATGAAATTAAAAGTCTCATTTTGCACTTGGGCCCCCATGAGTTTAGGCCAATCTCGATGTCGTCATAGTGTATCGAAACATGATGCGACCAGGTTCGCATCAGACTTACCTCGAATACAATTTCGGCTAATTATTCCATTTTAGTCCATAACCTCATACTTTCTAATTTAAGCCCAAATCTCGATTTTCTTGATCTAACATGATGAAATTCACTCATTTAATCATTATATTAATTAAAACATTCTATAATTCATAATTTGTCAAAATGACTATTTTGCCCTTAGACTTTACAAAAATTATGATTTTTCCCTTAGGTTCGTAAATCGATTTTTATCAAATTTTATCCTTTACAAGCCTAGCTGAATTCTTTTTATAACTATAGAAACTCACAATTTCACTTATTTCACACATTTACAACTTATTTTACAAACTTTACAAAATAGCCCTATTTAGTGTTTTCATGAAAATCCCTTTACAAAAGTTGTTTATTACACAACCATGATTTATTTTCTTCCATAAAAATTCAGCAAACAAAATAAATATTCACATGGTAAAACCCTATACTTTCAACAATTTTGCAAAATAATCCCCCAATTAGCTAGATTAAGCTACAAGGGTTCCAAAAATACAAAATTTATCAAAAATGACCATCAAAATCACTTACTTGCAAGGGAACTAAGTGACTGAAAACTTGAGCTTCAAAACCCCCATGTTTGCTGCCATTTTCGGTGGAAAAAGAAGAAGAAATGAAAAAGATGACAACTTTTTCTTTATTTTATTTTATTACCAAAAAAAAGTCACCTAATGTCCACCAAATTTGACTTTTCAACTTTCTTGTCCCCTATGGCCGGCCATCACTCCCCAAATGGCCTATTTGTACTTTAAAGACTTCCAATTTTGGTTCTCTAGCTATTTAACATATTTGGGTAGTAAAACAAAACTTTTGCCTTTTATACGATTTAGTCCTTTTTCGCAATTAAGCTCACAAACGCTAAAATTAATTCACCAAATTTTTCATGCACCCATATAATCATGCTATAACACATAAAATAATATTAAAATAATTTATTGACATTGGATTTGTGGTTTTGAAATCGCTGTTCTGACTAGGCCTAAAATCGAGCTATTACATGCGCAGTCTTGAAAAAATAGGTACATGGGAAATGATAGAATTACTTGTAAGGAAAAAAATAGTGGGATATAAATGGGCATTCACAACCAAATTCAAATCGGATGGATCTTTAGATAGATACAAAGCCCGACTGGTGGCTAAAGGGTACACTTAAACATATGGGATAGACTATCTTGAAACATTTACTCCAGTATCCAGGTTAAATTTTGTTAGAGTTCTTTAATCAATTTTTGTTAATCTTGATTGGTCTTTTCAGTAGCTAGATGTGAAGAATGCTTTCCTAAATTGGAAACTAGAAGAAGAAGTTTACATGGATCCTTCTCCAGGTTTTGAAGAAAAATTTGGAATTCAAGTATGTAAGCTCAAGTATCTTTGTATGGTCTAAAGCAGTCTCCTCTAGCTTGGTTTGAATGGTTCACTCAAGTTGTTTAAAAACAAGGTTACTCACAAGGGCAAGCTGATCACATAATGTTCCATCGACACTCACAAAGAGTTAGAATAGTAGTTATTATAGTTTATGTCGATGATATCATTCTTACAGGAAATGATGTGGATGAAATAAAGCGTCTCAAGGAGCATCTGGCATTGGAGTTTGAGATCAAAGACTAGGGTCTTTTAAAATACTTTCTTGGAATAGAAGTTGCTCGATCAAAGAAAGGTCTTGTGGTCTCTTAGAAATAGTATGTGATTGATATTTTAAGAAAGGCTGGGATGAGTGGTTGCCGCCCAGCTGACACACCAATTAATCCAAATGTAAAATTCAGAAATAAAGAATGACAATTAGTTGATAAAGGGAAGTTAATTTACTTATCACATACAAGGCCAGACATAGCTTTTTTAGTGAGCTTAGTGAGTCAATTTATGCACTCCCTAATGTAGGAACATGAAGAAGTAGCATTTCAGATTCTAAGATACTTGAAGAGTTCACCTAGCAAGGGCTTATTTTTCAAGAAATCCGAACAAAGAGGAATTAAAGCTTATACAGATGCAGATTGGGCAGGTTTGATAAAAAATAGATGATCTACATTAGGATATTGTGCATTTGTTTCGGGAAACCTTGTGGATTGGCGAAGAAAAATAAAAAGTGTTGTAGCAAGAAGTAGTGTAGAGGCTAAGTTTAGATTAATGGCTCAAGAAATTTGTGAAATGATGTCATTAAAAAGAATCATGGAAGAGCTGAGGTAATCAATAACTTCACCAATGAAGGTGTACTGTGATAGCAAAGCTACCATTTATATTGCTCACAACCTAGTCCAGCATGACAGAACTAAACACTTTGGGATTGATAGACACTGTAACACCTATTACCCATATTCGACATTGGAACCGAGTACGAGGCATTACCAGACTTATCACACAAACTTTCATACAATTCCGAGTCATCAATTTGCGTCCAAATTAAAACTTTTTGCATTTAATCATGAAGTCCCTAATACGAGGCTACGAGGCCCAAAACATCCATCGAAAGTGGTTTGGGACTAAACCGAGAACTTTAGAAAATTTTGAAACACTTAGAAAATTTTCCACTAAACAGGGGTCACACGCCCGTGTGTCTACCCGTGTGGACCAAAATAAGGCTATTTACCAAGCCATTTTGCCACCTTTTAATGCACACACTTACACAACATAACACCAATGCAAACACATATATACAATCAAATCATCCACAACTAAGACATCAACACATCATTCACATGCTACCATCTTTTATACACAAACATCACATACTCATCAACCCAAATCATGTAAATTTCCACATCCATGAAACACATCATCATATAAATTGCTTAAACCAATAGTAGCCAATTTCAAATGGCCTTATACAAAATGAACTTTCAACCAATATAAGCCAACATATTTGGCCAAATCAATTGTGACACATAACAAAATGACCAAGTCTCCTATACATGCCATAACTCAAAATGTTTAAATCATTGGTACCAAAATAAGTGTTGATAGTGTGAGTGGATCTTTGATAGTCTCTGATCCTCGAGCTAGCTTGGTAACACCATAAGACAAGGGAAAGAAAAGGGAAGTAAGCTTTATAGCTTAGTAAGTTCCTACACAAATAATAAGCATCATAACCACACATTTAACATACAATTAGCATGATAAAAATTAACATGATTGATATCAAAATCTTTAGTCTTAACTTACTCAACCATAACCTTACCAAGGGTTCATCACAAATCGAGCTCATTACGTATGAGTTTTACGTACATACCTATGCCAACTCGTAACATACAATAGCCTTTCACAACTTTGACATTCCCGTTGAACACTCGGAATATTAACGGATAGGCAGAAATCTTGGACATAAGTGCCATACATGTAACCAAAGCTACCTCACATCTCATAATACATATAGGCTCGTTTTTGAGCTACTAACGGGCCTGCTTACACAAGTTGTTAGTCGGGACGTAGCTACACAGTGCTGCTCACACAAGCTGTCAAGTACCCGCAACTCATGCCAAACTATCCAGCCACTGGTAGGATGTACGAGACCAGCACTCGGATCACATAAACACATATACACATGGGTTCCTAGTGACATGTCACTCGTATCCTATTCTATTCCTAAGGTTCAACTGGGATTTCTCTCTTGTCAAAACTTTGTAGAATGTGTCCCAAAGAGTCAATCACAATTCATACAATATTAAAGCATTTAAAACATAAATATAACAATGCATTATTTACATACGAACTTACCTCGGTACAAAAAAAATAGTAGATTTTGACCTAATCGTCAAACACTTTGGTTTTCCCCTGATCTAGGTCCAAACCTCATTTATCTTGATCTATAATAACAAATTTAACTTATTTAATACACACATTGTTCGATTCAGTCAAAAAATCATATTATGGAAAAATTACATTTTTGCGCTTAATGTTTCACTTTTTTACAATTTAGTCCATAGGCTCGTATGTATTCAATTTCTTTAAAACCCAAGCCTAGCCAAACCATTTTCATACTTGTACCAGCCCAGATTTTCCACTTAATCACACTTTTATTATTTATTTTATAACTTTTACAATTAGGTCCTTTTTGACATTTTTACCGAAATCACTTAGCAAAAGTTATTTTTCTAACATCAAACATGCATTTTCTACCATTAGCCATCAAAATACACACATGTCTAACATGGGTCAAACCCTAGACTTTAATCATACCTCAAATTAGTGCTAGAAATAGGTAGATCGAGTTACAATGACTTTAAAAGTGTAAAGAACATTAAAAATGGGGCTAGAACGGACTTACAATTGAGCTTGGAAGCTTGAAAAACCCTAGCTATGTCTTCCTCTTGTAAATTTTGGCCAAGGGGTAGAAGATAGCAAAAGTTGGCTTTTAATTTGCTTATTAATTCATTTAATTACCAAATGACCAAAATGCCCTTTTCTTAAAACACTAAAATTTCTCTTACTTCATGTCTATTTTTGTCCACTAACTTAACAAATGGTCTAATTACCATATAAGGACCTTCAATTTAAAATTTCATAGCAATTAGACACCTCTAGCTTCTAGAACTCAAGTTTTTCACTTTTTGCAATTTAGTCCTTTTTACTAAATTGAGTGCTCAAACGTCAAAATTTTCGAACGAAATTTTCACAGAATCATTCCATAAAACTGTAGACCATAAAAATATAAGAAAAATAAATTTTTCTGCGTTGAATTTGTGGTCCCGAAACCACTGTTCCGACTAGGCCCAAAATCGGGCAGTTACAACTCTCCCCCCTTTAGGGATTTTCGTCCCCGAAAATCTTACCAGAAAATAGGTTTGGGCACTGTTTTCTCATAGCTTCCTCGGGTTCGCTCGTAGCCTCTTCGACCCCATGTCGTTGCCATAAAACTTTCACTAAAGCTATACTTTTATTTCTCAATTGTTTAACTTCTTGAGCTAAGATCTTGATCGGTTCCTCACCATAAGTCATATCAAGTTGTATCTCAATCTCTGTCGGAGAAATCACATGTGAGGGGTCAGAAGGGTATCGTCGCAACATCGACACATGAAACGCATTATGAATCATTTCCAACTCTGTCGGTAAAGCTAACCGATATGCCACTGGACCATACAATGCCTCATACGGTGCCATCTTTATACTTGACTGAAAACTGTTGTTATAAGCAAATTCGACCAATGGTAGATATTTCTCCCAACTACCTTCGAATTCTAGAACACAACATCGGAGCATATCTTCAAGAATCTCAATTACTCTTTTGGATTGACCATCAATTTGTGGATGAAAAGCGGTACTAAAATTTAACTTCGTACCCAAAGCCTCTTGTAATTTCTTCCAAAATCTCAAAGTAAACCTCGGATCTCTATCCAAAATTGTGACAACCCTAATTTGGCCCAAATCGAAAAGTGGTTTCGGGACCACAAAACCGAGTCGAAATGATAATTAATTGTCACATTTGATACTTATTATATGTGAATATGCATGTGTGAAAATTTCATGCTTGAATTTTGTTGGTTGTATGTGAATTTTATCAAATAGGACTTATATAAAAAAAAAAGGTAGAAATGTGCTAGACAAAAATAAAAATGGCCTAATAATGCATAATGTTAAAAGAATTATACTTGCATGTCAAATTAGCCAAATATTTGATAGTGGCCGGCCATGTTATGGAATAAAAGATATTATAATATTTTGTTTATAAATTAATGTTACAAAAAAATGAATTAAAGAATAAAGAAATGAAAAATATGGATAGTGGGAGGAGAAACCAAGGTTGGCTATATTCTTCTCCTCCATTGCCGTAGCTAGGAAAGAAGAGAAAGTGAAGCTTTGAGAAATTTGGTCATGGTGATTACTAATTAAGGTAAGTTCAATGATGATTATTAAAATTTTTTAGCATCTTTTGAGTTAGTTATTAGGTTCTTTTCTTAACCCATAATCAAATTTAGAATTGTTTAGTACCTTGGGCATTCGGCTATGGCAAAAGATGAAAGAGGTTTATGGTTGTTAATTTGAGTAGTTTAAGGTATGTGCAAGTAGTTTAATAGTTGGACAATATTAATAAATCATCTTTTGTTCTGGTGAAATAGCCGAATTTGAATTAGGAAATTATTGTACAATGTTGTATTTTAAGTGATAGAATACGATGAAAGCTTAGAATGTTAGATGCATGGATTAAAAATGGAACTAAAGGCTGTTATATTGCCTTATTTTCTTTCGAATATATGTGCTTTGGCAAGAAATTGAGGGTTGATGTTTAAATGATATAAGTATAGGTATATTCGGCTTGTAGTTTTATAGATGTAAAATGAGTATAGTTCGGAATGATGTTTAAGTACGAATGTATTTGGATGATTAATTAAATTCTACTCATTTTATGGTTAGAATATAGGTTGTGTATGAGTTAAGTTTGGTTAAGGTGAATTGTTTTAATGTCATTAGCATGCTAAGTGTGGAACTTTGTAATGATACTGTGATGGTGGTTTGATTAAGGGTTTTAAGAGGAAATTATGCCATAGCCGAATGTGTCTTGAAGAAGATGTCATATGTGCTTATTATTGATACATGAGTATTCGGCTAATGAATTAAAATTAATGTAGCATAAGCTACCTATGTTCTTGCCGAATGAGTGTTTAATAATCAAGGAGTTTGTTATTTAATGCTTAAATAAATTTGATAAGGTCTAATATGACTAAACTTATTTAACATAGCTCAAGAGCATAAAGGGGCAACATCGGATAGAGGAAAAGCTAAAGTCACGGAATAGCTAAAGCGAGATTGTTCAGAAGGGTATAAGGTAAGTTTTCAAGCAATGAAACTTAGTTTATGACTTGATTAAGTCATGACATATAAGCATAATAAATAAACGGTGATATAATGATTCTATTTGAATTATTTATTGAGGTGATTAGTTTATACCTATGACGGGCATCCAAATGTGTATAGAGATCATTTTATAAAACCCATAAAAATCATGTTCTTTGTATGTGACTATTTAACCGATATTAGTAAGGTTTGATAAATGTTTTGTATTTGAGCTTCAGAAATGAAAATTAAAAATGGATGTATCATGATTAAATGACATATGTGTATGATTATTCGATGACATCCGGGCTAAGACCCAAAGGCATTTTGCTAGTGAATATATCCGGGCTAAGACCCGAAGGCATTTGTGCTATTGAATATATCCGGGCTAAGACCCGAAGGCAATTTGTGCTAGTGACTATATCCGGGCTAAAACCCGAAGGCTTTTGCACTATTGAATATATCCGGGCTAAGTCCCGAAGGCATTTGTGCGAGTTGCTACATTCGGCTAAATCCCGAAGGTACTTGGATTTGGAAATGAACAATCTTGCTGTAATAATTTTAATTAATACGTTCATACAAATCCAAACGATAAGGTATGTTTGTATATGTATCGGAAAGGTAAATTCCTTTTTGATAGTAATTGCTTTATTGATTAACAACTTCCGGCCCTTAGTTAGGTTTGATCCCATATGTATGAATATACTGGTTGGTGTGTGAGGTAAGCATGACTTCGGGAATAAGCGTATATGCAAATATTCATTTAGTTATATGAATGCTATACTGTAATCGTAAATAATTTTATTACTTGAACTTACTAAGCATTTAAATGCTTACTTTGTTACTTTGATTCTCTGTTTTATAGATTTTGTTCGTCAGCTATAGGATTTGGGAGGGTCAAGGTCGAAGTCATTCACACTATCTAAGCCACTTTTGGTACTCTCTTAGTTCTATATTGAAAACGGCATGTATAGGACTAACCTTGTTGTTAATTAAGTCCCTTTTTGGTAATGTATATATATATTCGGTAGGCCATGCGAAAATGGCTTATATATTTTGAGTATAGTGTTATAATCATTTTGTTTATACATGGTTATAGAGAGGTGTGAAAATGTTGGCAATGGTTAATCCCGATCTTAATTGATGCTATGTATGTCAAATAGCTAGTTGTATTATGGAAAACTAGGAAATAGGTGTAATTGGCCTTAAAATAGATGTTGATAACAGCAGTGGTGTGAGTTTGAAAAATCACTAAAAATTGTAGAAATATAACTAAATAATGAATAAAATATATAATCGAATCTTGATGAGTTTATTTTCATATGGAAGAAGCGAAACGACCATATGAGCCGTATTTTATGAGATATTTAAGTTTTCGTGGAACTGGGCCAGAACGATTACTGGATCCCCTGTTCTGACTTTGAAAATTCACCATAAATTAACCAGAGATAATTAGAAGTCATGCCTTATATGTATAGATTCCTTTCTGAGTCTAGTTTCATTAGAAACAAATATAATATGTATTGGAGCCCTGTACAGGGAGATATATAGGTCGTAATGCATAAAGGTCAGAGTAGTCAAACCCTGAAATAGGGGAGACTTTAGATAATAAACTGTACTAATTTGCCTGACAAAAAATTCTAGAAAAAAATTTGTAGATATATATATGAGTCTAGTTTTAGGAAAAATTTACGGAATCAGTTTTCGAGTTTCCAAACTTGAGATATGATTTTTGAGGTAACTATGACGTAGTTAGCCAGCTTGTCTGAAAATTTTTTTAAAATGAACTGTGTAAAGAAAAGAATGAAGCCCGTTAATACCTCGTGTTTGACTCCGGTAACAGTCTCGTGTACGGGGCGTTACAATTTTATTGGTATCAGAGCACGGTTTAGTCGATTCTCGGACTAACATAGTATGTGTGAGTCTAGCTATACATGCCGTTAACTGTTATTACGATAGTGTGATGATTTCTGACAGTTAAAATGTGTTTTTGTTAGTAATGGATCCCGATCCCAATCGAGTGGTAGCTGATGATGTGGAGAGTGTAGCGCTCGCTCCGCGCATGGGACGGCGCCAATGGACTCTCAACTTTGTTGCAAGCAATCAAAACGACGAGGCTAGACAAGCCTTTTATAATGTGATGAATGATTGGTTTAACCAGTACATCCGAACTAATATGGCTGTTCCACATCCCCAATCCCTGCTAATACATCCCCAGACCGCATGATACCTCAGAACCGATCGGATGAGGTTAAACAAGCCCCGATTGATGTAATCCGAAAGCACGGGGCTCACGATAGCGACGATCTTTGAGCAAGCTGAATTTTGGTTGGATAACACTATCCGGGTACTTGATGAACTATCTTGCACACCCAAGGAATGCCTAAAGTGTACTATCTCTCTGCTACGTGATTCTCGCCTACTATTGGTGGAATACGTTGATTTCTATTGTGCCCAGAGCGGGTAACTTGGGAGTTTTTCCAAACCGAGTTTGAAAAAGTATATCACCAGAGATTTGTTGATCAAAACAAAAGAATTTCTTGAACTTAAACAAGGTTCCATGACGGTTCATCGATTATGAACGAAAGTTTGTGAGGCTTAGCCGGTACGCTCGAGAATATGTTTCTTCAGAAGCTGTAATGTGTAAACGTTTTAAAGATGGTTTGAACGAAGATATAAAGTTGTATATTGGTGTTCTAGAAATCAGAGAGTTCGTAGTACTTGTCGAGCGAGCTTGCAAAGCCAAGAGCTCAAGAAGGAGAAAAGAAAAGCTGAAATGGGAGCCAAAGAGTTTCGTAAGAGATCTTCGGGAAAGCCCTTTCAACAGTCATCGAAGAAGTTTAGAGATGATTCTGGTCAATCCAAAGACACTTGGGTTTTTTCAGACGAGATCGCGATCGACCCCGTGAGTACGCGAGTCACTTCACTTGATTGCCGTGTGGGAAATGATCGTCGGGACAGACAGAGTGTCGATGATTGTGGTAAATGGCATTCGGGAGTTGTAGATTCCATGATCGCCTGCTATAAGTGTGGATCGGTGACCACTTTATTAAGGATTGCCCGAGACATGCTCGAGCAGTAATGTAAAGCGAGTGGGAAACCAGGTGCTACTACTATCGCTCGAGGTAGACCATCTAGAAATGCGGGGATGCTAGCGGTGGTCGAGAGAGGATCTAGAGATGCTACAACTAGATCTCGAGGCTAGTGCTCCGCTAAAGCTTATGCTATACGCGCACGCGAGGATGCTTCTTCGCCGGATGTTATTACGGGTACTTTTACTCTCTTTGATATCGATGTGATTGCTTTGATAGACCCGGTTCTACTCATTCATATGTATGTGAGACTTTAGCATCCAGTAAGACTCTACCTATTGAGTCTCATCGAGTTCGTAATCCGAGTGTCAAATCCTTTGGGTCATTATGTATTTGTTAATAAGGTGTGTAAGAAATGTCCCCTAAGCAACCCGAGGTTCCTATTTTCCTAACTGATTTGATGCTTTTACCATTTGATGAATTTGATGTTATCCTTGGTATGGATTGGTTGATATCCATGATGCGATTGTGAATTGCAAAAGAAAGACTATTGATTTGAGATGCGCAAACAACGAGATAATCCGAGTTGAGTCATCGATAAGAACGGGTTGCCACCAATTATATCTTCGATTTGGCCCAAAAATATGTTAAAAAGGGTGTGAGGCATATCTTGCGTATGTACTCGATAGTAAGGAATTAGAAAAGAAGCTTGAATCGCGTACGATGGTTTGTGAATATTCGGATGTTTTTCCGAGGAGTTACGGGATTACCACCCGTTCGAGAAGTTGAATTCGGCATCGATCCGTACTGGTACCACACCAATTTTAATGGCTCCGTATCGTATGGCACCAACGGAATTGAAAGAATTGAAAACTCGGTGAAAGAGTTGACGGATAGAGGTTTTGCTCGACCGAGAGTTTTTCACCTTGGGGTGCACGGTTTTATTTGTGAAAAAGAAGGACGGAACCTTGAGAATGTGCATCGACTATCGTCAATTGAATAAAGTGACCATAAAAAATAAATGCCCGTTGCCACGTATTGATGATTTGTTTGATCAGTTGAAGGGAGCCTCAGTGTTTTCAAAGATAGATTTGAGATCGGGTTATTATCGATTGCGAGTTCGAGACTCGAGATATACCCAAAGCGCGCCCGAGCGAGATACGGTCACTACGAGTTCTTAGTGATGCCGTTTGGGCTTACAAATGCCCCTGCGGTATTTATGGATTTGATGAATCGAATTTTCAGACAATATTTGGACCAGTTTGTGGTTGTGTTTATAGACGACATCTTGATTTATTCACGCGATGAAATCGAACATGCCGAGCACCTGAGATTAGTGTTGCGTGATTTTGCGAGATAAAGCGATTTGTATGCTAAGTTCAGTAAATGTGAGTTCGGTTAAGAGAAGTTAGCTTTTCGGGACACGTGGTATCTGTGATCGGGTATTAGATTTGATCCGAGCAAAATTTCAGCCATACTCGATTGGAAGCCCCCAAGGAATATTACTGAAGTCCGGAGCTTTTTGGGACTTGCCGGTTACTACAGGCGCTTTGTAAAAGGTTTCTCGATGATAGCCACACCAATGACGAGATTACTTCAGAAAGATGTTAAGTTCGATTGGTCAGAGAAATGTCAAAAAAGTTTTGATCAATTGAAAACTTATTTGACTGAAGCCCCAGTATTAGTACAACCCGTATCCGGTAAAGAATTTGTCATTTACAGTGATGCATCCTTGCTTGGGCTGGGTTGTGTATTGATGCAAGAAGGTCGAGTGGTAGCTTATGCATCAAGACAATTGAAGCCGCATGAGAAAAACTATCCGACTCATGATCTCGAGCTAGTTGCCATTGTTTTTGCTTTAAAAATTTGGCGTCACTATTTGTTTGGTGAGAAGTGCCATATATATTCGGATCACAAAAGTCTCAAGTATTTGATGACTCAAAGAGATTTGAATCTGCGACAAAGACGTTGGCTTGAATTGTTAAAAGATTATGAGCTTGTCATTGATTATCACCGGGAAAGGCTAATGTGGTTGCGGATGCTTTAAGTTGCAAATCATCATTTACTTTACTACACGAACAATGAATGTATACCATCGGTTTTATCCGATGGTGAGTTAGTAGCAGAATTAAAGGCCAAACCATTGTGGATTCTTCAAATTCATGAAGCTCAGAAAGTCGATGACGAATTGGTTGCTAAACGAGCTGAATGTGTTTCGAATGCGGAATCAGAGTTTCAAGTTGATAATGATGATTGTTTGAGGTTCAGAGGTCGTTTCTGTGTTCCAAGAAATTCAGAACTTATTTCAACGATTCTGAGCGAAGCTCATTGTAACCGAATGTCGTTTCACCCGGGAAGTACGAAAATGTACAACGATTTGAGACGTCAGTTTTGGTGGCATGGTATGAAACGAGACATTTCCGATTTTGTTTCAAAGTGTTTAATATGTCAACAAGTGAAAGCAGAACATCAAGTGCCCTCGGGATTACTTCAGCCGATCATGATACCAGAATGGAAGTGGGATTGAGTCACAATGGATTTTGTATCTGGATTGCCATTGTCGGCAAGTAAGAAATATGCGATTTGGGTTGTTGTTGATAAACTGACTAAGTCGGCTCATTTTATTCCCGTACATACGGATTATTCACTGGATAAATTAGCTGAATTGTATGTTTCTCAGATTGTAAGATTGCACGGGGTACCTATTTCTATTGTGTCGGATAGAGATCCGAGATTCACCTCGCGATTTTGGAAGAAATTGCAAGAAGCTTTGGGTACTAAGTTGCATTTTAGCACCGTTTTTCATCCACAGACTGATGGTCAACCCGAGCGGATAATTCAGATACTCGAAGATATGTTGAGATGTTGTATCCTTGAGTTTAGTGGTTCATGGGAACGGTATTTGCCTTTGATTGAATTCGCTTACAACAATAGTTTTCAATCACGTATTAAGATGGCACCTTACGAGGCTTTGTACGGTCGTAAATGCCGTACACCATTGTTTTGGACCGAGCTCGGTGAAAGTAAAATTTTCGGAGTTGATTTGATTAAAGATGCTGAGCAGAAAGTAAAAATAATTCGTGAGAGTCGAAGGCGACCTCGGATCGTCGGAAGTAAATGACGTGGATTTAAAGCGAAGAGATATTGAGTATCGGTGGGAGACAAAGTATTTCTTAAAGTTTCACCTTGGAAAAGATACTCGATTTGGCCGCAAGGGCAAAGCGAGTTCGAGGTTTATAGAGGCGTATGAAATATCCGAACGAGTTGGTCGAGAGCATATAGATTGATTTTACCCCCTGATCTCGAGAAGATTCACAACGTTTTTCATGTTTTGATGCTTCGACGTTACAGATCTGATCCTTCACACATAATAAATCCCTCCGAGGTTGAAATTCAAGCCGATATGAGTTATGAAGAAGAACCGATTCGTATCCTAGCTCGTGAAGTGAAAGAGTTGCGAAACAAAAGGGTTCCGTTAGTAAAGGTGTTATGGCTCAAACACAAGATCGAAGAAGCTACTTGGGAAACCGAAAACTCTATGAAATAACGATACCCAAACCTATTTACCGGTAAGATTTTCGGGGACGAAAATTTCTTAAGTGGGGGAGAGTTGTGACAACCCTAATTTGGCCCAAATCGGAAAGTGGTTTCGGGACCACAAAACCGAGTCGAAATGATAATTAATTGTCACATTTGATACTTATTATATGTGAATATGCATGTGTGAAAATTTCATGCTTGAATTTTGTTGGTTGTATGTGAATTTTATCAACTAGGACTTATATAAAAAAAAGGTAGAAATGTGCTAGACAAAAATAAAAATGGCCTAATAATGCATAATGTTAAAAGAATTATACTTGCATGTCAAATTAGCCAAATATTTGATAGTGGCCGGCCATGTTATGGAATAAAAGATATTATAATATTTTGTTTATAAATTAATGTTACAAAAAAATGAATTAAAGAATAAAGAAATGAAAAATATGGATAGTGGGAGGAGAAACCAAGGTTGGCTATATTCTTCTCCTCCATTGCCGTAGCTAGGAAAGAAGAGAAAGTGAAGCTTTGAGAAATTCGGTCATGGTGATTACTAATTAAAGTAAGTTCAATGATGATTATTAAAATTTTTTAGCATCTTTTGAGTTAGTTATTAGGTTCTTTTCTTAACCCATAATCAAATTTAGAATTGTTTAGTACCTTGGGCATTCGGCTATGGCAAAAGATGAAAGAGGTTTATGGTTGTTAATTTGAGTAGTTTAAGGTATGTGCAAGTAGTTTAATAGTTGGACAATATTAATAAATCATCTTTTGTTACGGTGAAATAGCCGAATTTGAATTAGGAAATTATTGTACAATGTTGTATTTTAAGTGATAGAATACGATGAAAGCTTAGAATGTTAGATGCATGGATTAAAAATGGAACTAAAGGTCTGTTATATTGCCTTATTTTCTTTCGAATATATGTGCTTTGGCAAGAAATTGAGGTTGATGTTTAAATGATATAAGTATAGGTATATTCGGCTTGTAGTTTTATAGATGTAAAATGAGTATAGTTCGGAATGATGTTTAAGTACGAATGTATTTGGATGATTAATTAAAATTCTACTCATTTTATGGTTAGAATATAGGTTGTGTATGAGTTAAGTTTCGGTTAAGGTGAATTGTTTTAATGTCATTAGCATGCTAAGTGTGGAACTTTGTAATGATACCTGTGATGGTGGTTTGATTAAGGGTTTTAAGAGGAAATTATGCCATAGCCGAATGTGTCTTGAAGAAGATGTCATATGTGCTTATTATTGATACATGAGTATTCGGCTAATGAATTAAAATTAATGTAGCATAAGCTACCTATGTTCTTGCCGAATGAGTGTTTAATAATCAAGGAGTTTGTTATTTAATGCTTAAATAAATTTGATAAGGTCTAATATGACTAAACTTATTTAACATAGCTCAAGAGCATAAAGGGCAACATCGGATAGAGGAAAAGCTAAAGTCACGGAATAGCTAAAGCGAGATTGTTGAGAAGGGTATAAGGTAAGTTTTCAAGCAATGAAACTTAGTTTATGACTTGATTAAGTCATGACATATAAGCATAATAAATAAGCGGTGATATAATGATTCTATTTGAATTATTTATTGAGGTGATTAGTTTATACCTATGACGGGCATCCAAATGTGTATAGAGATCATTTTATAAAACCCATAAAAATCATGTTCTTTGTATGTGACTATTTAACCGATATTAGTAAGGTTTGATAAATGTTTTGTATTTGAGCTTGAAATGAAAATTAAAAATGGATGTATCATGATTAAATGACATATGTGTATGATTATTCGATGACATCCGGGCTAAGACCAGAAGGCATTTTGCTAGTGAATATATCAGGGCTAAGACCAGAAGGCATTTGTGCTATTGAATATATCAGGGCTAAGACCAGAAGGCAATTTGTGCTAGTGACTATATCAGGGCTAAAACCGAAGGCTTTTGCACTATTGAATATATCCGGGCTAAGTCAGAAGGCATTTGTGCGAGTTGCTACATTCGGCTAAATCCCGAAGGTACTTGGATTTGAAATGAACAATCTTGCTGTAATAATTTTAATTAATACGTTCATACAAATCCAAAGCGATAAGGTATGTTTGTATATGTATCGGAAAGGTAAATTCCTTTTTGATAGTAATTGCTTTATTGATTAACAACTTAGGCCCTTAGTTAGGTTTGATCCCATATGTATGAATATCTTTGGTTGGTGTGTGAGGTAAGCATGACTTCGGGAATAAGCGTATATGCAAATATTCATTTAGTTATATGAATGCTATACTGTAATCGTAAATAATTTTATTACTTGAACTTACTAAGCATTTAAATGCTTACTTTGTTACTTTGATTCTCTGTTTTATAGATTTTGTTAAGTCAGCTATAGGATTTGGGAGGGTCAAGGTCGAAGTCATTCACACTATCTAAGCCACTTTTTGGTACTCTCTTAGTTCTATATTGAAAACGGCATGTATAGGACTAACCTTGTTGTTAATTAAGTCCCTTTTTGGTAATGTATATATATATATTCGGTGAGGCCATGCGAAAATGGCTTATATATTTTGAGTATAGTGTTATAATCATTTTGTTTATACATGGTTATAGAGAGGTGTGAAAATGTTGGCAATGGTTAATCCCGATCTTAATTGATGCTATGTATGTCAAATAGCTAGTTGTATTATGGAAAACTAGGAAATAGGTGTAATTGGCCTTAAAATAGATGTTGATAACAGCAGTGGTGTGAGTTTGAAAAATCACTAAAAATTGTAGAAATATAACTAAATAATGAATAAAATATATAATCGAATCTTGATGAGTCTATTTTCATATGGAAGAAGCGAAACGACCATATGAGCCGTATTTTATGAGATATTTAAGTTTTCGTGGAACTGGGCCAGAACGATTACTGGATCCCCTGTTCTGACTTTGAAAATTCACCATAAATTAATCAGAGATAATTAGAAGTCATGCCTTATATGTATAGATTCCTTTCTGAGTCTAGTTTCATTAGAAACAAATAGAATATGTATTGGAGCCCTGTACAGGGAGATATATAGGTCGTAATGCATAAAGGTCAGAGTAGTCGAACCCTGAAATAGGGGAGACTTTAGATAATAAACTGTACTAATTTGCCTGACCAAAAATTCTAGAAAAAAATTTGTAGATATATATATGAGTCTAGTTTTAGGAAAAATTTACGGAATCAGTTTTCGAGTTTCCAAACTTGAGATATGATTTTTGAGGTAACTGTGACGCAGTTAGCCAGCTTGTCTGAAAATTTTTTTAAAATGAACTGTGTAAAGAAAAGAATGAAGCCCGTTAATACCTCGTGTTTGACTCCGGTAACAGTCTCGGGTACGGGGCGTTACAAAAATAATAGAAATAGGCACTCCGTGCAATTTCACAATCTCATAAATGTACAACTCAGCTAACTTGTCAAGTGAGTAGTCAATACATATCGAAATAAAATGAGCCAATTTTGTCAATCTATCGACAATAAATCAGATAACATATTTCTTTTTCAGAATCAAAGGCAAACCCATCACGAAGTCCATTGTAATTCTATCCCATTTCCACTCGAGGACCATCACTGGCTGAAGTAAACCCGAAGGCACTTAGTGTTCGGCTTTTACTTGTTGACAAATCAAACATCTCGATACAAATTCAGAAATATCTCTTTTCATACCTGACCACCAATACAATTTCTTCAAATCATTATACATCTTTGTACTACCTGGATGAACTGATAAACAACCATTATATGCTTCGTGTAGAATTTTTTGAATGAGTTCATCATTTTTTGTTACGCATACTCTATCCTGGAACATCAAACAATCATCTGAACCAATCTGAAAGTCTGTATCACTACCCGATTCACACTGAGCTCTTTTGGCTTGTAATTCACTATCATTTTTCCGAGCTTTACAAATTTGCTGAAAAATACCGGTCTAGCTCTCAACTCGGCCAAAATTAAACCATCACTAGACAAGGTCAATCTTGTATTCATAGCTCTCAAAGCAAACAAGGACTTTTTGCTTAAAGCATCTGCGACTACATTCTCCAATCACTAGTTCATAATCCTTCAGTAACTCGAGCCATCTCTGTTGTCGCAAGTTCAGATCATTCTGAGTCATCAAATATTTTAAACTCTTATGATCTGTAAAGATATGGCATTTCTCACCGTACAAATGATGACGCCAAATTTTCAAAGCAAAAACAATGGCGACTAATTCCAAATCGTGTGTCGGATAATTCTTCTCGTGCGGTTTCAATTGTCTCGAGGCATAAGCTACCACTTTGCCCTCTTGCATTAGCACACAACCCAAACCATTCAATGACGCATCACTATAAATTACAGATTCTTTTCTCGATTCAGGTTGTACTAAAATCAGTGCTTCAGTCAGTAATGCCTTCAATTTCTCAAAACTTTGCTGACATTTTTGTGACCATTCAAATTTAACATCTTTTTGCAGCAACTTGGTCATAGGAGTAGCAATCATCAAAAATCCTTTGACAAAACGTTGGTAATAACTGGCTAAACCCAAAAAGCTTCTAACTTCAAATACATTCCTCAATGGTTTCCAATAAACAATTGCCAAAATCTTACTTGGATCAACCTGAATACCATCACCTGAAACAATATGTTCCAAAAATCTGACTTCTCGAAGCCAAAAATCACTTTTACTGAATTTAGCAAACAACTGCTTCTCTCTCAAAGTCTGTAACACAGTTCTCAAGTGCTCGGCATGCTCAGACTCATCTCGTGTAACACCTCTTACCTGTATTCGACGCCGGAACAGGATATGAGGCATTATCAAACTTAAAAACAAGCAAACATACAATTCCGAGTCATAAATTTGCGTCCAAATTAAAACCATTTGCATTTAATCATAAAGTCCCTAATATGAGCCTACGAGGCCCAAAACATGCTTTGGAAGCAGTTCGAGACTAAATTGAGAAATTTAGAAAATTTTACGACACTTGGAAAATTTTTGCTAAAACAGGGGTCACACGCCCGTGTGGCTTGGGACACGTCCGTGTGGGTAGGCCATGTGGTCGCACACGCCTGTGTCCTTAACCCGTGTAACTCTCTGTTTGTCACCCAAGAACAAATTAAACTCACATGGCCAAGACACAGGCCCGTGTCCTTCAAACGGCTGAGACACACAGCCTTGTCTCATACCCATGTGCTCGATATTGAGCATTCTGTTTTGCAACAATTTAGGTGTAAGGGACACCCGGCCGGATCACATACCCGTGTGTCTGGTCGTGTGGACAAAAGCATTGCTATTTACCAAGCCATTTTGCCACCCTCACTTGCACACATCTACACAACATCACATGGCACAAATTCAAGCATGTAAGAGCAGCCAAACAATCACAACCAAGACAATAACATGTCATTCTCATACAATTATTAATCATGCTTAAAACACCAACCTCTCCACATTAAATCATGCAAGTTTCAACATTTACAAATAACATTATACAAATATACTCATAACCAACATTAGCCAACTTTCAAGGCTATATAAAAAATGAACCATGAACCATTATAAGCCAACACATATGACTAAAAGACCAAGTCCCTATACATGTCTTAAACTCAAAATACTTGAATTTATCAATACCTAAAATGATAACTTGATAGTGTGATAGGATCTCCGGTGATCTCCAACCCGAGCTGGCTTGATGACACTATAAAACATAGGAAAGGAAGGGGGTAAGCTATATAGCTTAGTAAGTCCATATGAACATAATAAACAACTCTTACCAAACATTTACCAAGACCAACAATATAAACACAGGATAATATAAATTACGATAAAGCTCACAGTTATAACTTATTCGGTCACATTGTTTGCTCTATCAATTTGCAAGCATAATCTAACATGGCTTGACATTAGCCTAACAACCATAATCTCTCCATTATAATATATTACTACAATCGACCAATCATTTCAAATCTCATAATAAAATTGCACATCAATTATGGGTATTCACATTTCAAGCATATATTTTAACATCTTTCAATTGTTTAAAGCTCATATCTTCCCATAGTCATTTTAATAGGCAATTATGCCAATCTTTCCTTTTTCTCATATCCGATAAATCAAAATTTATGTGAATGAAACATGCTATATCATAACTCAATTTGGCCCGAAAGCCAATTACACGATCATCAACTGAATTTACCATGTATTTCATACATCACAAGCATGGATCGATAATTACAAGGCTTTCAGAAAAACATTATCGTGGAAACTATGAACTCACAATGTCATGAAGTCAATGCTTATAAACTTATGTACATACCTGTGCTAATTCGTAATACTTACATGCTCTTTCTCTTCTTTGACATACCCATTAAATTTCCCGTTGAACCACTTGGAATACTAAAGGATACTTGAGAATCTCGTACACACAGTACCATCCCAATGCCATATCCCAGATATAGTTTTACATGTAATTTCCTATCGATGCCAATAGCCCAGCTATAGTCTTACACAAAGTCTCATATCGATGCCATATCCCACATATGGTCTTGCACGTAATCTCAGTAACCCTAATGTCATGAAATTTGTATCCTATCTATTCCTAAGGTTCAACCGGGACTTTCATTGTATCGAATCTCTGTTGGTCATTTCCGTAGTATCGTACTCAATAGCATTCACATTTTGTTTCAATAATATAACATTTCCCACAATTATACCAATTAAGCATTTATACATATATAATTAATGCTTATTAAACATACTAACTTACCTCGGCATAAAAATGGCGAAAAGGACCTAACCGTCAAATACTTGTTTTTCCCCCGTTCTAATTTCAAACCTTATTTTTCTTGATAATCGAGCTTGGAAGCTTGACAAACCCTAGCCATTGTTTCCTCTTGTGAATTTCAGCCATGGGAGGAAGATGGACAAAAATTGGCTCTTATTTTGGCTTTTTAATTCATTTAATTACCAAATTACTAAAATGCCCTTAAAAAAAACTTTATAACCATGTCCATTTTTGTCCACCAACTTAACCAATGGTCTAATTACCATTGAAGGACCTCCAATTTAAAATTTCATAACAATTTGACACCTTTAACCTATAGGACTCATATTTTGCACTTATTGCAATTTAGTCTTTTTGACCAAATTGAGTGCCCAAATGTCAAAATCTTTGAACGAAATTTTCACAAAATCATTCCATTAAACTGTAGACCATAAAAATATAATAAAAATTAATTTCTCTAAGTCAGATTCGTGGTCCTAAAACCACTGTTCCGACTAGACCCAAAATCGGGCTGTTACAACTCTCCCCCTTTTAGGGATTTTTGTCCCTGAAAATCTTACCAGAAAAGAGATTAGGGTAACGTTCTCGTAGTTTCCTCTACCTTATCGAAGAGTCCTCTTTGAGGGAAATACTTCCAAAAGCACTCTGTCATCGATCTAGAATCCAATATCTTAAATTTTCAAATTTGTA
Source organism: Gossypium anomalum (assembly GCA_025698475.1). Taxonomy (NCBI): domain Eukaryota; kingdom Viridiplantae; phylum Streptophyta; class Magnoliopsida; order Malvales; family Malvaceae; genus Gossypium; species Gossypium anomalum. The sequence continues at coordinate 43,932,347 of CM046968.1, read as the reverse complement.
TACTACTTATGTCAGTCTAAAGTTGCTTTTAACTTTCATGAATCACTTTCATCTTTTTCCTGAGAATCACAAATTGATTTCACTTCGTATATCTCTTTCAAATCACCTTTGAACTCTGAAACACAGTTTTGGAGCATATCGTCAAAGATTTGAATTACTCTCTCAGGCTTACCATCAATCTAAAGATGAATTATGTTGCCAAGATGCAACTGTGTACTCAGATTATATTCCCGATCATCAAAGCATCTTTTTCAAATAATTGCATATTTATTACTCCCTGAATGAACAAACGAGCTACTACTGAGTCTCGTACAAGATTTTATGCATAAGCTCTGGGTAATTCATTGCACAAATTCTATCTCGAAGTAATAATAACAAAAATCAGAATCAAAAGTTGTCTCACACTGTACTCGTTTTGTTTACCACTCACTATCACATTCCTAAAGTTCTTAATCTTGCAAAGAAAACATCGCTTTAGCTTTTTAATTTAGCTAGATTCAGACTTCCATTAAATAAGATTAATCATGTAACCAACACTCATAAAATGAACAAAGGCTTTCCATTCAAGCATCTGCAACTATATCTACTTCCCCAAAGGTTAACCGTTAACTATTCACAATCTTTCAATAGTTCAAGCCATCAATGTTGTCTTAATTTTAGAATTTTTTGTAATATTAGATATTTTATACTCTTGGAATCGAGAAGCATATGATGTTTTTCGTCGAACAAACGATGTTATCAATTTCTCAACACAGACATACTAGCGGCTGACTCTAAGTCACTCATCGAACAATTCTTTTAATGAGACTTTAATTGTCTAAAAGCATAAACTGTCACTTTACATTATTGCATTAAAACACATTCCAATCCGTTTGATAGTGCATCACTAAAAAATCATGAATTCTTTACTCAATTCAAACAGAACCCAGAACCCGTGCTTCGGTTAATAACATCTTCAACTATTTTTAACTTTGCTAACATGCAACAAACCTTTCAAACTTTCATAAATGTGATAACTTTATCAATCGGAGCAGCTTTAACTCATAACAACATCATTCGATTAGATTAATAAGTATATATTTGTATCATATTTTCTAGAATATGAATTCTTCCTTCAAACTGTCTGTCTATTCACCCATGAATGTACAAGATTTTATTTTCTTACCTGAGGATAAACTTAAATGCATATAACTCAAATTACCTTCCAACTGACCAGCTCACTCAGATAAAAAAAATAAAACTGAGTCGATCTCAACTATTAAATAATAACATATCAAAATACTCCTTTCTTCATGCTGTTAAACAACTCAAACTTACAATCTTTTATAATTTCCTTAACATGCTAATCAAAGATCTTTACAACTACATTAGCTTAAGGAAACAAAATATCCTGATTGAACTCATTGACTTTAATCAAACTTACCTGAGAAAAGAAAACCATCATACAATTTGAGCTTGAGCTTCCACTATTTATACCTTTGCCGATGTCATATCCTTTCATGAAAATTAGAGAAATTTTGATACCAGAATCATCACGTTCCTATGATCAAACCAGAAATACACCCATAATAGACATAATTATCACAAGCCAAAGAACACACTTTAAAGATGAGCCAAGATTTACAATTCACGAAATAAGGATGATAAGAAAATCGAGATAAAGAAATCCAAGATGCGATACTATACTAGAAGTCTGAGAACATAACTCATAAGAAAATAATAAAGATCCTGATGATTTCTCAGAGAAAACCAGAAGAAAAACAATGCTTACACGCTCTGGAATCAATTGTAATAGAGATAATATACTTCCCAAATATATACGTAAAACAAAACAACATCCAATAGTAATAGGAGAAAAGCTTCACATACATTTTCACCATCAATTTTTTTTCCAAACATAATAGAATAGAACCCCAAAGAAAGAGATAAGATATGCTGATCATCAACCAACTAGACCAACAGTGCTTTCATCTAACATTATAATCAGCTAGCATTCTCATACGATAAGAATTTCATCAGAAAACGAACAATCACATATATCTCTGAGGATAAATAAATTTATAAAATACCCAGGAGAGATCATCATAATCCATTCAATTACAACTGTTACACTCAGACATCTTTACGATTCAAATATCATTTCTTTGACTAATTCTATCATTACTAATCTCGTATTATTCCATTCACTAACGAAAATCAATCTGAAAAAAATTCCAGTAATTACATACTCTAGACATCATACCTGAATGAGTCGATTAGCCGAGATTAACTCTTTCTTTAACTGTGACATTACGAAATCTGAATGATTTTTATAATAACCTAGCATCTTTTCCAAAACTGTATTCACTTAGTTATTCTACTATTGAACTCTGTAGTCTCTCACTTATGAACTCATTCAATATAAATCTCGTGAAACTTCATTATAAAATACTACATTGGTAAGGGGGTGAGGTCGTAAAGCCTCTAACTCGACTCTCATATATACAAATATGTGACTTAACATTCATCATCATCATAATATCATCACAGTTATATAATTCACTTCAAGCAAATTAACATACATATTTATGTTACATGAACTTTCTGATTATCTTATTCAAACAAGTGCACTTATACATACATTCCATAAAGTTTGAGTAAGTTTACTTATCGCATTCACTTAATCAAACAAGTCAGGCACATAACACCATATGAATGCCAAACAAACATGGATGCTTATCACAATATAAACTTTCATTTTGTGTCACTTTTCCATATTTCAAGAATAATTCCCATTGAACTATTGTAGTTTCGATGGATATTCAGGTAGTATACTCAAGGTATGCAAGTTAACAATCCGTCATTTCATATTCAAAGGTTCCCTTTTGGCACATATTCATAGAGCACACTCTAGAGCCACATATGATATAGCAGAATTGCCAATCCAAGCTAAATCCTTTCGGTAACGTATGCTCTAGAGGGCTTACTCTGGATTACCCATCCAGGATAAATCCATTTCATAACATTTATAACATTTTATCCGTTTCATAAAATCACCATAACCCATCGAAATACAATGTTCAATCAGAACAATGACATTTTACCTATGTTTCTCAACTGATGGTTATTTCATTTTGTACATCATCACATACATATCATGAACTCTTATTCATACCTTTCCAAGTTTTGACTCATCACAACACATTTTCAAATATCTCAGTATCACTTTTAGTATTTTCAAAAATAGCTCGGCTGGAAAGCATCTTTGTCTCAACAAAACAATTTCATCAGAGTTGGGAGATATCACACTATCACAGGTTATATATGGCATGTATAGCTAGACTCTCACACATGCTAGGTTAGTCTGAGAATCGAATAAATCATAGCTCTGATACCACTAAATGTAACACCCCTTACCCGTATTCGACGCCGGAATAGGGTGTGAGGCATTACCAGACTTAAACACAAGCAAACATACAATTTCGAGTAATAAATTTGCGTCCAAATTAAAACCATTTACATTTATTCATAAAGTCCCTAATACGAACCTACGAGGCCAAAACGTTCTTTGGAAGCAGTTCGAGACTAAACTAAGAACTTTAGAAATTTTTACGACACTTGGAAAATTTTTGCTAAAATAGGGGTCACATGCTTGTGTGGCTTGGGACACGCCCGTGTGGGCAGGCCGTGTGGTCGCACACGCCCATGTCTCTAACCCGTGTAACTCTCTGTTTGTCACCCAAGAACAAATTGAAGTTACATGGCCAAGATACACGCCCATGTCCCGAGGCCGTTTCCTTCACACGGCTGAGACACACGGCCGTGTCTCATACCCGTGTGCTCGATATTGAACATTCTGTTTTGCAAAAATTTAGGTGCAGGGGACACACGGTAGGATCACACGCCCGTGTGCCTGGCCGTGTGGACAAAAACATAGCTATTTACCAAGCCATTTTGCCACCCTCACTTGCACACATCTACACAACATTACATGGCACAAATTCAAGCATGTAAAAGTAGCCAAACAATCACAACCAAGACAATAACATGCCATTCTCATACTATTATTAATCATGCTTAAAACATCAACCTCTCCACATCAAATCATGCAAGTTTGACATTAATATAAATATACTCATAACCAACATTAGCCAACTTTCAAGGCTATATACAAAATGAACCATGAGCCATTATAAGCCAACACATATGACCAAAAGACCACGTCCCTATACATGCTGTAAACTCAAAATACTTCAATTCATCGATACCCAAAATGATAACTAGATAGTGTGATAGGATCTGTGACGATCTCCAACGATCTCCAACCTGAGCTGGCATGACAGCATTATAAAACATGGGAAAGGAATGGGGTAAGTTATGTAGCTTAGTAAGTCCGTGTGAACATAATAAGCAACTCTTACCAAACATTTACCAAGACCAACAATATAAACACAATATAATATAAATTACTATAAAGCTACAGTTATAACTTATTCGATCACATTGTTTGCTCTATCAATTTGCAAGCATAATCTAACATGTCTTGACATTAGCCTAACAACTGTAATCTCTCCATTATAACAGATTACTACAATCGACTAATCATTTCAAACCACATAATAAACTTGCACATGAATTATGGGTATTCACATTTCAAGCATATATTTTAACATCTTTCAATTGTTTAAAGCTCATATCTTCCCATAGTCATTTTAATAGGCAATTATGCCAATCTTTCCTTTTTATCATATCCAATAAATCACAATTTATGTGAATGAAACATGCTATATCATAACTCAATTTGGCCCGAAAGCCAATTACACGATCACCAACCGAATTTACCATGTATTTCATACATCACAAGCATAGACCAATAATCACAAGGCTTTCACAAAAACATTATCGTGGAAACCATGAACTCACAATGTCATGAAGTCAATACTTATAAACTTGTGTACATACTTGTGCTAATTCATAATACTTACATGCTCTTTCTCTTCTTTGACATACCCATTGAATTTCCTGTTGAACCACTTGGAATACTAAAGGATACTTGAGAATCTAGTACACACAGTACTGTACCAATGCCATATCCCAGATATGGTCTTACATGTAGTCTCGTACCGATGCCAATAGCCCAGCTATGGTCTTACATAAAGTCTCATATCGATGCCATATCCCACATATGGTGTTACATGTAATCTCAGTAACCCTAATGTCATGACATTTGTATCGTATCTATTCCTATGGTTCAACCGGAACTTTCGCTGTATCGAATCTCTGCCGATCATTTTTGTAGTATCGTACTCAATAGCATTCACATTTCATTTCAATAATATAGCATTTACCACAATTATACCAATTAAGTATTTATACATATATAATTTAATGCTTATTAAACATACGAACTTACCTCGACATAAAAATGGCGAAAAGGACCTAATCGTCAAATACTTATTTTTCTCCCGTTCTAATTTTGAACCTCATTTTTCTTGATAATCGAGCTTGGAAGCTTGACAAACCCTAGCCATGGTTTCCTCTTGTGAATTTCGGCCATGGGAGGAAGATGGACAAAAATTAGCTTTTATTTTGGCTTTTTTAATTCATTTAATTACCAAATTACTAAAATGTCCTTAATAAAAAACTTTAGAAATATACCTAACCATGTCCATTTTTGTCCACCAACTTAACAATGGTCTAATTACCATTTAATGACCTCCAATTTAAAATTTCATAACAATTTGACACCTTTAACCTATAGAACTCACATTTTGCACTTATTACAATTTAGTCCTTTTGACCAAATTGAGTGCCCAAACGTCAAAATTTTTTAACGAATTTTTCACGAAATCATTCCATAAAGTTGTAGACCATTAAAATATAATAAAAATAAATTTTTCTACGTCGGATTTGTGGTCCCGAAACTACTGTTCTGACTAGACCCAAAATCGGGCTGTTACATCTCGTGAATAAATCAGGATGTCATCAATGAACACAACCACAAACTTATCTAAATACGGTTAGAAAATCTAATTCATCAAGTCCATAAAAATGATAGGTGCATTAGTTAATCCGAAAGGCATAACAAGAAATTCATAATGCCTATACCTTGTCCTGAAAGCAGTCTTCGGCACGTCCGACTCTTTAACTCTCAACTGATAGTAGCCAGATCTCAAATCAATCTTCGAGAATACCGTTGCTCCTTTCAACTGATCAAACAAGTCATCAATTCTCGGCAAAGTATATTTGTTCTTTATAGTCACCTTGTTGAGCTGTCGGTAATCTATACAAAGCCTCATAGATCTATCTTTCTTCTTTACAAATAACACTGGAGCACCCCAGGGAGAAAAACTCAGTCTCGCAAAACCCTTATCTGTCAACTCTTGCAACTGAGTTTTAATTCCTTCAATTCATTCGGGGCCATCCTATACAGAGAAATCGATATCGGTGAAGTCCCAGGTACTAAATCGATAGCAAACTCCACTCCACTTCTCTGACCGGTGGTAACCCTAGTAACTCTTTCAAGAACACATCCGGATATTCACAAACTATCGACACTGATTCAATTTTCAATTCAGACATCTTTGTGTTCAACACATAAGCAAGATAAGCTTCACAACCTTTCCTTACGTACCTCTGAGTAGACATAGATGAAATCACAATAGGCAATTCACTTGATTAATCGGCATCAACCCAAAGAACCTCACCATTTTCACATTTCAATTCAATAGTTTTCTGTCTACAATTCACTACGGCATCATGCAATGTCAACCAGTCCATGCCCAAAATAACATCGAATTCATCAAATGGCAACAACATTAAGTCAGCTAGAAAACAGTGACCTCGAATCATCAAAAGACAATTCTTACAAACTTTATCAACTAGTATATATTTACCTAAGGGGTTTGACACTTTAATCACAAACTCAGTAGACTCAACAAGCAAACTCTTACTAGATACCAAATTCACACATACATAAGAATGAGTCGATCCAGGATCAATCAATGTAATAACATTAGTGTCATAAAGAGAAAATGTACCAGTAATCACATCGGGAGATGACACATCCTCACGTGCATGAATGGCATATGCTCTAGTATGTGCTCTGGCCTCAGATCTCACAGCTGTATCTTTTATCACACCTTTACTAGTAGTTCCATTCGAGGTATTTCTCGGTGGCCTACCCTATTGGTAGTATTACTCGACCTCGTACTCTGAAATTGTTCTTTCTCAGCCATCTTAGGGCAATCTCAGATAAAATGCTCTTGAGAACAACACTTAAAACAAGCTCGATCATTCATCCTACACTCACCGGGATGTCTTCTTCCACAATGCTGACATTCGGGTCTGTTAAACCTAACATTACCCACACTTGCCATTGAAGTAGCTTGAGATTTAAAACTCGAATATTGTTTCCCGCAGTCTTTGTGCGAATACCCAGCTGATACATTCGAACAAGAATTCATTTCTCTAGATTTCTTTGACTGGGATTGAAATGACTTACTCATTGACCTTTTTCTTGCATCTCTAGCCTCACTCTCGGCTTTTCTTTTCTCTTTGCTTAGCTCTTCGGCTTTGCAAGCTCGTTCAACCAATACAACAAATTCTTTTAGTTCCAAGATTCCAACTAATAGTCAAATATCCTCATTCATCCCATCTTTGAACCTTTTACACATAATAGCCTCGAAGGAAACACACACTCGGGCATAATTACTGAGTCTGACAAATTCTCGCTCATACTCTATCTTGACATTTAGCCCTGTTTCCACTTAAGAAATTCTTTATGCTTCTAATCGATGAACCACTAACTGATATATTTCTTTCAAAATTCCTCTTGAAAGAACTCCCATGTAACCCTCTCTCTTGGTACTATAGATACTAGTGTCTTCCACCAGTGATATGTTGTGTCCCTTAATAACAATAAAGCACATTTCAACCATTCTTCGAGTGTACATGATAACTCGTCAAATACCCTGATAGTATTCTCAAGCCAGAACTCGGCCCTCTCGGGGTCATCATTAACATTAACCCTGAATTCCTCAGCCCCTTGCTTTTGAATCTTATCAACCGGAGGCTTATTCTATTTTACTAAATCCACACCTTGAGGAACTACAGGAATTGGTTGAGGATAAGGAGGGGGCAGATGATGTTGAACATTTGGATTTGTTCGAACAAGTTTTGAATACCACTCATTCATCATATGGAGGAACGCTTCCCTAGCCCCTCTTCCCTGACTTACTGTGAGAGGTCTATTTTTGGATAACGTTGCCCTTTGAGCGGGAGTCGGCGCATTACTTTCTACATCATCAGCTACAGCTCGGTCGGGATCCATTTACTATATAAAAACATAGTTTAAAATTGTCAGAAGTCATCACACTATCACAGTTTCTATATGGCATGTATAGCTAGACTCTTACACACGTTATGCTAGTCTGAGAATCGACTTAACCATACTTCTGATTCCATTAAATGTAACACCCCTTACCCGTATTCAACACTGAAATAAGGTACGAGGCATTACCAGAATTAAACACAAACAAACATACCATTTCCAGTCATAAATTTTTGTCCAAATTAAAACCATTCATATACAATCACAATATCCTTACCACGAGCCTATAAGGCCCAAAACATACTTTGGAGGTGGTTCGGGACTAAACCGATAACTTTAGAAAATTTCACATCTCTTAGAAAATTTTCCATTAAACAGGGGTCACACGCTTGTGTGGGCAGGCCGTGTGGTCACACACGCCCGTGTCCTGAACCCGTGTAACTCTCTGTTTGTCACTCATGAACAAATTAGAGACACACGACCAAGTTACACGCTCATTTCTAGGCCATGTGGTCAATTGAAAATTTATGATTTTTCATAAAATAGGTGCAGACTTCACACGCCCAGGACACACGCCCGTGCCTGAGGGCGTGTCATCCACACTGGTAAAGACACGGGCGTGCATCTCAACCGTGTGGATGACACGGCCTCGTGCACGCGAGGCGTGTATCTTGGGCGTGTGCAGTCTGCACCTATTTTATGAAAAATCATAAATTTTAAATCGACCACACGGCCTAGCACACGGGCGTGTGACTTGGCCATGTGTCTCCAATTTGTTCTTGGGTAACAAACAAAGAGTTACACGGGTTCGCGACACGGGCGTGTGTGATCACAAGGATTGCCCACACAGGCGTGTCCCATATCCACATGGGCGTGTGACCCCTGTTTAGTGGAAAATTTTCTAAGAGATGTGAAATTTTTTAAAGTTCTTGGTTTAGTCCTGAACCACCTCCAAAGTATGTTTTGGGCCTCGTAGGCTCGTAGTAGGGACATTGTGTTTCTATATGAATGGTTTTAATTTGGACGAAAATTTATGACTCGAAAATGTATGTTTGTTTATGTTTAAGTCCGGTAATGCCTCGTACCCTATTCCAGCGTCAAATACGGGTAAGGGGTGTTACAAACACTTTATCAAGGAGAAGATTGAAGAAGACGAATTGCACATGCCATTTGTTCCTTCAAAACTACAAATTGATGATGGACTCACCAAAAGGCTCTTTAAGACAAGCTTTGATTTTCTTATAAGCAAGTTAGGCATGACTGATATATATGCACCAACTTGAGGGAGGGTGTTGGAATACGTGAAACCCCATATATTTTGAGGATATTTTTTAAATTTATTTTGGGATATTCCTTGGCGTGTGAAGTCTGCACCTATTTTATGAAAAATCATAAATTTTAAATCGACCATACGGCCTAGCACACGGACGTGTGACTTGTCCGTGTGTCTCTAATTTTCTCTTGGGTGACAAACAGAGAGTTACACAGGTTTAGGACACAGATATGTGTGACCACACGGCCTGCCCACATGGGCATGTAACCCCTGTTTAGTGGAAAATTTTTTAAGAGATGTGAAATTTTCTAAAGTTTTCCGTTTAGTCCCAAACCGCCTCTAAAGTATGTTTTGGGCCCCGTAGGCTAGTACTAGGGGCATTGTGATTGTATATGAATGGTTTTAAGTTGGACAAAAATTTATGAATCGAAAATGTATGTTTGTTTATGTTTAAGTCTGGTAATGCCTCCTACCCTGTTTTAGCGTCGAATAGGGGTAAGGGGTGTTATAGACACTTTATCAAGGAGAAGATTGAAGAAGACCATTTGTGCATGCCATTTGTTCCTTTAAAACAACAAATTGATGACAGACTCACCAGAGGGCTCTCTAAGACAAGCTTTGATTTTCTTGTAAGCAATTTGGGCATGATTGATATTTATGCACCAACTTGAGGGAGGGTGTTGAAATACGTGAAACCTTATATATTTTGGGGATATTTTTTAAAGTTATTTAGGTAGATAAATATTAGCAGAAATCAATTGAGATTTTTTAGGAATATTTTATTTTATCTTTTTTGTAGTTTATTAGAATCAGGGAATTATTTTCCCAGTTAGGTTATGAACTCTTTCCTTTATTTAAATTCAGTTCTTCAGTTAATAAAAAAGAGAACAATTTTATTAATTACTCTCTTGAAAACTTTTAGGTTTGTCATTTATTTCCAGGTATGTTGAAGAGGTTTCACCTGGAGGGACGATGCCAGGAGTATGCCAAGTTGGTGGCAGAGTGGGCTGTTATGTATACAATGGATTTGTGGCGCAGTCTTGAACGCGTCCTTTGAGTCTATCTTAAAATAGTCTTCTATCTTGTAAAGAACTGTATCAAATCTGATGTAATAAGTTATTTATCATATATTTTATTTTGAATGTTCAAATGTGAAGTTTTTCTTTTGGAAATTCAAGTAACAAGTTTAAAAATAAATGAGAAATTGTAAACTATTTTTGTTAAATGTTTCATATTGTTTAGTGACACCCGAGATCTGAACCCGATGAATCAGGTTGGGTTGAGGGCATTACAGTTTGTGGCAATCATTTGAAGGTATGGACCTAGCCTACCAAGTCCTTCCTCTAGGATACTATCATGGTCTACCATCCATGATGGCTCTCATATTCTCATAAAGACGAATGACAAATGCCAAATGTTCTTTAACATACTGTGATAGCCGCCTTACGAGCTCTAACCTATATTAAGCCCATCACCTTTCACAAGGTGGAGCTTGGATATCCTAGGGCCTTTACCTAGCACCTCGACAGAAAGGATGTTTGTGATAGCTGAAGTGGATCATTTCACCAAATGGATAGAAGCGAAAGCCCGCTTAACTATAATAAAGGCCCAAGTTGAAAACTTTGTAAGGAAGAATGCCATTTTCCATTTTGGAAATCCCTGTTATTTTGTCATGGACAATGGGAAACAATTTGACATTCCTTTATTTTGGGAATTTTGTAAAAGGCTAAGGATCAAACTTTGATTTTCTTTAGTCACACATCTGTATTATAATAGATTGATCAAAGATAAAACTAAATAGATACTTCAAGGGCTTAAAAAAAGACTAGAATGTGACAAGGGGAGATGGGCAAAATAGTTACTCGTATTCTTAGCATATCAAATGAAACAAAAGGAATTAGCTGGGAAACTATTTTTTTCTTTAACTTATGGTATCAAAGTTGTTGTTCCTATAACACCCCATACCTGACTCAATTGACAGATTTGAATGTGCGCTGTAACATTACGTTGTCAAAGCAACACTACAACTCAGTACATTTCCATTACTTTAACATATATGTATCATTTAGATCTAATCAATCATCATTATTATCAATGTACATGCATTATAGAAGTCAAATATATTAATTTATCAAGTCTTGGAGTTATACGAGGTCAAAATTGGAGCCAAAATTTGAATCCAGACTCAATTTATCAAATTTGTACAGTATGTCTCAAAGACATAGGGTTTATATCTAGGGATATATGTCTTGAAACATTGGCCTTTATATCCTGAGACAAGGCTCCCTTATTTTGGCTAATTACACTCGATGTTTGGTTGTCTCGATACAAAGGGGTTATTTTCTCAATACATGGGGCATGTCAAAACTATTTTAGCTTCAAAGTGTTATTGTCTCAAAACATATGGCCATAGTCTCATGACCTAGCAATGTATGTCTCGAAACATGTCTTGAGACTCAAACCTAGAGAAATATGAAATGATCATTTTTGTTCTTGGTGTCTTGAGACACACTCTTTATGTCTCGAGACCAAATGACCATTTTCCTATAATATGCATCATTTCAACAAGAATTCTAACTTAAAAACTTACATAACATAAACTAGATTCATTCCATACCAATGCAAAGTCATTTATCACATTATAACACATGTAACAAGTTAGTAACACTCCATTTCATGTAGTAATACTTAGTGTAATTGAACAAATCATCAAATAAGCCAAAATATATATCACCATTCAATTAGCTAATCAAACTTATTTCAAGACACTTAAAGATTCAATATCAGACCAAAACATACTAAATCATCAAAAAAGAAACTTACGCACATGACCCAAGCTAGGTACATGCCATTAACTATATACAAACAAAAGAACACAAATTTATCTAACATGAGTCGCTAAACCTTGGATGGTTTACGAGTCCTGAACTTTACCAAAATCTACCTTAAACATGCGCACAAAAATAAACAAATCCGTAAACTGAGTATTGAATACTCAATAGTGCTAATATAATTCAAATTCAATACATAATTAAATTAAACTAATAACAATTATATAAATGCATAGCATTAAATAACATTGCTACATTCTTTTTGGTTTTTAATCATAGAATCAATATTTATAAAATGCCAAGATAAATAGGGTTATATCATCATCATATAATTCATACCATTATACCAAAGATCCATGCTACCTTTAGGGTATTATGGCCAACACTTTCCACTATTTTCATATTTTTACCAAGTGTAACTGTATATCATTCTTCCATATAGTTCCCAAATTCTCAATTTCTATATTTCATCAATCAATATTCATTACAAAAAAATCATAATTTCATAACAAGGTGTATTTAACTATAACACCCTATACCAAACCCGACCACTAGGTCTGGGTACCGGATGATACAATAACCTAAATAAGTTAACGATGTTTTTGATTTTGCTTAAATTACATGCGTAAACAACATAAATTTCAAAATCTAACTATTATTAAAGCTCATACAGAACCATTGGTAAATTCTTACAACTTTGATTCCAACAACTATTTACAAACTTTAAGTTAAGACTCGAACACAAATATAATCAACTTAAACCCAAAGGCATGGCCTCTAGGGATGCCCCTCTATATACATGAACAACTACCCCATCCTTCATTAGACTTTAGCGGTGTTTGGCTTGGTCCCTCCACTCGATTTCTCTGAGTCAACTTCTACCCTTCATACAAGTAGTAAAATTTTATAAGCTCGAAAGAACTTAGTGAGATCCTATATAGAAGGCTTCTTAAAATTTAGGGAAAATGAGACTTTACGCACAAATGTAAAATTCCCTGAAGTTCATAGGAGAATTTGTAAATTCTGCCAGTGTAGCCAATGCTTTGTTTACTTTGAGCTAAAGGATAGTGGGCATAACTACCAACCATCGCTATGTTATATCATCATTACTTCTGTTTTTTTTTCTTTATTATGGGCCTTGACCCTGATTATCATTATTCCAAACTTTCCTTATACCCCTCATACTGTGTCTCATCTTTGATACCCATTGATCGACATCACACGTGTGCAAATAAAAGAATGATTTTAGAAGAAAATTTTTAAAGCACGATTTTATTACAAGCGTACAGTTCTGTTGTAATATTTATAGTGTTACAATGGAACACTAGAGTATTCCAATGATAAAACCCAAAGAAGTTGGAGATTTAGTGATTTCTATTCAAAAGTGCATGCAAGAAAGGAGTCTAGCTAGCTACTCACTAATTGCTATAGTACGACAAACCATTAATGAAGTTAATCAAAACAAATTACTTATCTAAGGCAAAAAGGACTAAATTATAAATAACACAAAATATAAAACTACTAAATACGATAACAAGCCGTGGATGGTTGATTTCCATGTTGTTAATTAACACTCGAATTAGGGACTAAATCGCCTACATTCCTAAATTGGCTCTATTTTACCTCTCGATCTGAACTTTACTAACTTAGACAAATTAATTTGGTTTATCTCTCGATCTCACTGGCTAACCTGGGACTAAAGAATTGGAGCCCAATAAGATCTTCTCTTGGATTCAGATGTCTTGATATTCCCTTAAGGTCGTCAATCCTAAGTTTTTAGGTTTATTCGATTTAGTTTAGTTTTATGATTTAGTTCCCATATTCAAAAAATAACCAAACAACATTTCAACCAACAAACCACCTAGGATTCAGTTACCCATTACCATATTAAATCTAACAAACATGAAAGAAACAACTATGGAAGCCATTAACATAAACTTGAACAAAAAGATGAAAGCTTTGGTTGCTAACTTAATAAACTTAAATGAAAAGCAACTAACACAAAGATAATAAAGGTGATAACTTTAACCGATGAAAAGAAAGAAATCTTAAATAGCATTAAACTAAATATTAAAGAGTGATTACAACTAAGTTTAAAGTCTTTAACATGTAAATAAAACTATGCTACAACAAAAACTAACTTAACTAACAACTATGAAACTAAGTAGAACCAGAAAGAAACATAAAATAAACCCTAAAACTATAGAAAAGAAAACAACCTTAAAACTAAAGAGCTTACTAACCTAAAACTACAGTCTTCTCTTGTTCTTAGCCAAAAATGGCTTTAAATAGCTTATTTTTGGCCGAAAAATGTTGCCTAAAGTGCCCTTCAACGTTGGCTTTTGATTGGTGCTCCGGGTGGAGAAACTCTACCCCTAATGTCATTTTTATCTCCAGACAATAGGGATATCGTGATATGCTAGTCAGAATATACAGAGGGAGTTGTCATTAGGTGGGTATCACGATACCCCAATAACTTGGTCCCAAATCTTCTCTATTTCAAGTTTGTCGAAGGTATTGTGATACCCTAGCTCTAGTATCGGGATACCACTACTTATGGCTTGAATTCCACTCCATTTGAGCTGACTACTTGTTCCCACAACACTCAAACACACATTAGGGTCCCCAATCGCACAATTGGCTATTTTGGATCAAAAATGCGAAAAAAAGAGGCAATTTCACAAATCTATTTGTAAAAACTAAAATTACGTAAAGATACTAAAAAGATACTAAAAACACTAGAAAACAAGCTCTTAAGTGAAAAATAGAGCCCAATTTGACACATGAATTTGTGGCAAATCAACTCCCTCACACTTAATTCTTTGCTTGTCCTTAAGCAAACACACAAAACATGCAAAAAGAAAGACGACCCTTGAACAATGAATTTATTTGAAATTTGATGAATAGGCATGCAATATATACCAATTTATTTTATTGTACAACTTCTAATTGATTCATTGTAAACTCATAGGTTTGAGAATAAATTATCTTAGTCCAAAAAGTTATAGAGCAAACAAAAGTAGAGGTAGTTTATGAAAATCTAATTTTTATACATTATTTCTCCTTGTCTCACCTTCCTTACCTCTCTAATAATATGGAAGAGATAGGTCGATTTTAGCTCATTTTTATACACTATGATTTTGAGACATTAATGTTATGCTCTTTTCTTTTTCTTCTTTTGAACATATTTGTCATTAGGTTGTTCTTTTCTCTCACAATGCTTTTGATCCTCACTTATTCTCTTTGTAACGCCCCAATTTTTGGGAATTCTGAAAATGTTGGTAAAATTTAATATTCTATGTTTTGTCTGCTTGGCGTAGGATTAATTATGTTAGTGGGCCTCTAGAAGGCCCAAGCTTAAGTTAAAACCCGGTAGTTTTAGTTAATTTTAATTCCATAAGAAAAAGGGGGTTCTGGTAAGCTCGGCTTTTAAGTATTAATTGTGTAAAATAAAACACAAGGAAGCAAGTAGCATAGTGGCATGTGACGCCACTGGGAAGGCTATAAGTGGCGTGTGGATGTTGAGGAGGACCCAGGTTCAAGTCACAATGACAGCATATTAAGGGAATTATTTTTATGAGTATGAAAGGTAAGTAATGGAACTGAAGTGAAAGACTGTTAGGAAGAGTTGGAGTTGCTCAAGAGATTGAGTGAGGAAGGGATAAGGGAGAGGATTTAGGAGCTAATTGGGGAGAGCTATGTTGGCCGAATAGTGGACTCTTGAGGAGCAAGAGTTGGCCGGCCAAGGGGAGCTTTAGGGAGGCAAAATTCGGCTAGGGTTAGTGCTAGTATAAATTCGGCATTTAGGGTAATTTGTGCTATTTCCTGACTGTTCTCCTCATCTTTTCTTTTCTCCTCTCTTCATCCATTTTCTTTTTCTTCTTCTTTCTTCCATAGCTAAATATTCTTACCATCCTGTTCATCTCCATCTTTTTCTTCAGATGTTTCTAAACCCTCATAGTCATTTGCCATAAAAAGCCGAAATCCCGAAAGCTATACTCACTACTTGTGCCGATTTCTCCAAAGCCAAATCCTTCAATATTTTTGTTCCTTTGTGATCAAAATTCTTCTTCTCTAAATCTTTAATATCTGTCAGTGACATTACTTCAAGGTTATAGCCTCAAATCATCACCTTCTTCATCACCTAAAAAGCCGAAAATACCATAAATTTAGGGGCTTATAGCCGAAACTTCAAATCTCCTAGATTCGAGTTCTACCATTGTTTAGAGGATAAATCTACATCAGATCTGCATGAAATCAGAAAGGAATAAGTGGTAAGTACTCATCACTTCAGATCTAGTCTTATTTTACAAGTTAGGAAAAAATCGAAGTCCCTAAAATCTAGGGAGACTGTCGATTTGGGCATAGGGCTTTGAGGGTCTTTAATCGATGATTTATTTTGGTGATTAGTGTCTTCTTGAGTGTTGGATCAAAGGCTTGGATCTTTGGAGCAACCAGACTTGGATCTAGTCATTGGTTTTCGGCTAAAAGGTAAGGTTTTTAAGGCTTTTGGGGACATGGTTCGAATATGGGTAAGTGAATATTGAGATTAGTGCTATAGCTTGCAATCTAAGAATTGTGGTAATCCATTGTAGGGCATCGTAAGGGACCTCAGTAGCAGTCATCACGAAACAGGTGTGTAACTGACACCCTCTCATAGACTAGATCAGCAAAAGTCGAAAAGCTGAAATGCTGAAAAGTCGGTATTTTGGGAAGTTACAAGTGTGCGAATGCTCGTAAGATAAATGGGTTAATAATTCTGGTAATTTGAAGTGATAAAACTGCAGTACGCGCAATTTCGTGCATTATTGATATTTTGGGCTTAGTGGGCCAAAAATCGGTTAATGGGTCAACGGGCCCAATTCGGTAAGTATGCGCGGTAAGTGTTTCTGATTGCACGTAAATGGTAGAAATATGCATGAAAACCCTAAGATAGCTAAATTACTAAAATACCCCTTTGTATGGAAAATTACCATGATACCCCTAGGTGTAAAATGACCTTTATACCCCTAGGGTTAATTTTGTCTGAAAAGCATGATGATTTAAATTTGTATGATGTATGCCATGAATGAATATCTGTTGCATGGGGACATGGGTTATATTATGGAGGAAGCGTCCTGGTGGCTATGCCACAAATTATCTGATCTGGTGGCTCTGCCACATATATATCTGTTCTGGTGGCTTAGCCACAATTATCTGTTTCTGGTGACTCCGTCACATTATTCTGCTCAGCGACCATGCTTTGCATATTTCTGTGGTGTGTAGTGGTTGGGTGGGTCGAGTAGTCTCCCCACATGGTGAAAGGATGGTATGGGGGTGTACATGGTTGGATATGGGTTGGGTTTTTGCATAAGCATGTAATATCTGTTCTGATTTGTTATGGGCCAATGGGCTTTATTCTGAATTTTGTTCTGGGCTAAGGCCAATTTATTTTGTTTCTGTGGTTTGAACTGATTTAGGCTATGGTTGGGTTTACTTACACACTGAGTTTCCCAAAACTCACCCCCTTTGTTTATCCACGCAGGTGATCCCCAACCATAGTGGGCTTGGAGCCGTGAGGGATTCGGAGTGGCCACATGTTTCTACAAACTTGGTTTCTTTCTGGTGAACTGGACGTCCTTTTATTTTTGTTTATGGTTTTGGGTTTTTAAATGTAATAAGGCTGCTTATTTATTTTTATGGTTTTGATTTACATTTTATTATGATGAAAATGATATACTTTAACTATCGAAGTAGATTAGTTCTAGGGCGTGTTTTCTGAAACAATAATTGATTTCAAAATAACACGATCACAAGTAAGGCTTCCGCTAAGCAGATGGTTTTTCAAGAATTAATCACTTTTCTAAGATGGACTTAATCAAATGGGTTTCTTAAAAATATACGTGATGTTAGAGTGTGGCAATGGCGGTGTGCATGTCTAGGATTGGATCTGAAGGGAGCTTGGTACTTAAGTAGTCCGACAGACTCACCTCCTCTTTTTCGGTTTCCTACCTGGTGCACAACTTCCATTCACTTTAATATATTTAAAAGGGTATCTTTTAAAACACCAACTAAGTTTTCTAAACTAGGTAATATGGAATGTTTTGAACGCTTCGATGTGTCACGTCGGATCCGGTCATAACGTCTAGGCTAGGTTTGGGGTGTTACACTCTTTCTTTCACATTTTTGTTTCTTTTTATGCATAATTTTTTAGTATGAATCACTTACAAGCTGAATCAACCTCTCTTCACTAGTGACTTAAGCAAAATTCATATGAAACCTCTACAACGTTCCTACCTAAACCTCGATGTCCACGACCTGACGTCCATTTGATAGTGCGCAAAGTTTAAGGACTGTGAAGGGTTGAGTTTTTGAACTCAATTTTCGCTCAAGGTTTCAAACATAAAGGCTCATTAAGAAAAGACAACGTAAGGCTCAAATTCGGGAACAAGGGATAACTCAACATCCAAGGTTGGTCTTTTAGGCTCTAGGTGAAACAAACAATGCCTTAAGTTATCCCTTAGCATTTCATGGAAAACAAAACTGAAACATATTTCTATTTATCTGAATAATGACAATTTCTAAAACATGCATGTATACACCTATCTCCATTCTTATTGGTCATCTGGATAAAACAAAGAATTTTTCAACTACTTTTATCCTATTATACAATGTAATTCATTGAACTAAACAATTTTTTCACAAAGAAAAGAATTCATAAAGCATCAATTAAAATTTATACATTCAAAGTACTTAATACATAATACCATGCCGCAATCCATCGATGTCAATCACTTCATGTTCAAGCATCATGCACACAAATCAAAGAAATAAAAGAAAAATATTTTTGAAATTTTTTGAAAATCTTTTGAAAAATGGCATAAAAGCCAAAAACATGCAAAAGACGTGCATCCCCCCACACTTAAATTACATATTGTCCTCAATGTGTAGTCCAATAAAAAAGATTAAGGGTTATTGGACTTCCTTAAAAGGAGCATCAGACTAGCTTGGGTCGTTCACCTTCACATTTAAGCTTGAAGTTTTTGTGTAATCTTCGAATGGGTGGCCTGCATAGGAAAAAAAACAACACACAAAAGAAAATAAAGGTAAATAGCAAAATAAACAAAAACAAAAAATAATAGTCTAAACTAAGTAGGGAGTTTAGGGCTTGAAACTAAGTCAAATTAGGGTTTTAGGGTGAGTGTTAGGTTTTAAAAAGGGTGGTATGCTTTCAAGCTAAAACTTAATTTTGAAAATGTTTGGGATATCACGATACTAAAGGGTCGATATTGCGATTTCAAAAGGTGTTTTGGCCTCCCCTAAAAATTGTTTGTGCTATCACAATATTGACTCATGGGTATCGCGATATAATTGTAATATACCCCAAAAATTAAACCTACAAAATCCTAAATTTAAACATGCAATAAATTTTAAATCTAAATTAAGCAGAAGTAAATAGAGTCTCAGCTAGAATAAGTTTAAATTTAAAATCGCCCTCTAGTGTTATGTCATTCCTCCGAAGTGGAACTTCCAAGAAGTCCTCGAGACCTTGACCCTTCTTTTGTTTATCTTCGGGTTGATCAGGGCCTTCTTCAGCAAATGTACATATCAATCCTGCCTTGATTTAGGTTTGATATGTACATTTCGATCCATTTCTCATCGAAACCAAACCCACTCCTTTACACCTTTCGAGGGATCTTTAATTATAAGATCGCAAACTCAAATTTTTCTGAGTTCTCCACCTTCATTTGAACATACCCTTATTGGAGCGCTTCCTTGACCAATTCTTTCCGTGGGCTTTCTTCTAAAACATCCGAGATGTGTGGCAGCTCCTCCACACTTACCTCACTAGAGTCAAATATTTCCTCAATAACGTCTAATACTTAACTCAATTCTCTGATTTCAAGTCATGTGGTTAAAAAACCATATAGGAGGCCTCCTCCTTAACTTCAAAAGTGTTTGGCTCAACACACTCATTCACTAGAGCACTTTCCCTAACTTGAAGTTTGTTAACTTTTAATACGAGGCCCAACTGATCTTATATGGTTTTCAAATTTTCTCAGAACTCAAACATGTCATCCTCAAATGTGCTACTCCAAATAGTTTGGTACCGATCTTCATTAGGCTTTTCCCAATACACACCCCCATTCTCGTAAGAATATGAGGAATACGGGTTGTACAGGTCGTCTATCAAGTGACTACCTTCCCATCCTTGGTTGTCGCTTTCCACTAAACATGCATAACTATATGAATCATAACAAAGACCATATCCTTACCTCACATAAGGTTCATAATCATCCCAGCTAGGTGTTGAAGTGCCATGTGCATTAAACACGATTTGTGACAGCCCTAATTTGACCTTAGTCGGAAAGTGGTTTCGGGACCACAAAACCGAGTCATAAAAATAATTAAATGTTAAATTTTGTGTTTATTATATGTGTAAATGCATGTGTGAAAGTTTCATGCTTTGATTTGGTCAATTGTATGTGAAATTTAGAAGATAGGACTCATGTGATAAAACTTGAAAGTGTGATAGGTAAATTTTAAAGTACCAAATAATGCATGAAATGATGACATGAGGGACTTGCATGTCAAATGGACCAATTTTGTCTAGTGGCTGGCCATAAATGATGGTTGATGTATAATATATGCTTTATTTTAGTATTATAATAAGTGATGGCTTTATTTTTTAAAATAAATTAATTAGTAAAACAATAAAGGCTGATAAAAAAAAGTGGATTTTCATCTTTCTTTTTGATTGCCGAATTTGGGAAAGAAAATATTGAAGAAAGAAAAGGGAAGACTTTCGGTCATTTAAATGCTTAAGAAGGTTAGTATATTGTGTTAAAGTTGTGAAATTTTAGCTTGTTTTAGGTTAATTATCATGGTTCTTACTTAGCCCATGTTGAATTTTTAAGTTTTGATGGATGGATGGAGCATTTGGCTATGGTTATTAAAGAAGGAATTTGATTATTTTTCTTTAAATTTTGATGAAAAATGTGTTGAAGAAAGAAATTGATCTTGCTAAAAATACGAATTTTTAATGCTCATATATGTAATAGCCGAAAATAAAAAAATGCTTGATGTCTTGAACAAATTTTGTTTTAATGTGTTGAATTGAGTAAATTAGATGTTTGAACACTTAAGAATTCGACATTGTTCATGATATTTTTTTTAGAATGTGATTTTGAATGATTTGAGTAATGTTATGCATAGGTTTCAGCTTTGATAAGTAAAATATAATGGTGGCTTAATTTGAATAACATTTGGCTAAGGATTATAAATGTTAGCTAATTCAGCATAAGAGTATAGGTGACAACTACTTTGTATTTGCAGTTTTGAAGAATAGGTAGGGTTTAATTAAGTGATGAAGTTTAAATTTTTAAGTTTGGTTAAATTGGGCATTCGGCATTACTTATGACATCGGACATGAGTGTATGAAAGATTAAGTTTGAGTAGTTAAGTACATTAAAATAGTTAATGATTTGAGTATTACCTATGGTTGATTCGGTTATGGTCTTTGCATAAGTAAAGTGTTATAATGTGCATATATGCTAAGGAATATTCAACTATGTTATAAATACTATAAAAAAATGAAATGATGTATATGGAATTATGATAAGAGATATATTTTGATTTTGTTACAAATTATAATCCAGCACTTACTCCATGATAAAATACATGAAATTGTATGCAAATTTAGTTTATGAAATTCGAATAGGCAAGGTAATAAGTTAGTAAAATATTCCTTGATAGTTTAGTTTATTCATTGGGAATAAATGTGATTGTTGATTGTAGCCTAGTAATATGTTCGATTATGCATGAGTAGGGCATATGAATGATGTTTAAATAGCTAGTTTAGTAAGGTCATTGTACCTTAAATATATGATATATATATATATACGTATTAAATTAAATTGATTAATTGATAAGTAATTGAACAAATTCATTTGTTTAAATTAAGCTCAAGAGCAAAGAGGAACTAATTCAGATAGGTGAAGGAGAAAGCAATCGAGTAGCCCATCTGCAACTGTTCAAAGATATATGAGTTAAGTTTTGAGTAATTACAATTATTAGATAATTGATATATTGAAATAAGTATGATAAATAGATTGAGTATATGGCATATAACCGAATGGATAGTAGAAGTTAAGCTGAGACAAATAGATGGTTATGTGTTCTTGCGTATAAGTGTTGAACCAATGTTCTATTATAAGTATGTTTTCGTTGTGTGCTCATACTCGAATAAAGAAAATGAAGTACAAATGTAATATGTTATATGAGCCGAATTATCATGTGGGTAAATATGCTTAGCTCTCGATATAATATATATATTCGGGTTAAATCCTGCAGGCTTCGTGCTGGTAATATATATCCGGGTTAAATCCCGCAGGCTTTGTGCTGGTAATAGATATCCGGGTTAAATCCATGAGCTTAATATTTGGTACTATATCCGGACTTAAAGTTCCGTAGGCTTTGAGCTAGTAATTGGATTTGAGTTTTGAAACCTAGCGGGCTTAATCTAGGTGATTCGAATGAGATTACAAATTTAAATGTTCAAAGTAAACTACTATCGAGTATGTATGATACATGGTAATGACCAGGTACGTATTATATACTGTTATGTGAATGATTAATAGATTTATGAATAAGAGAAATGATCTATTCGATCGATGTTTGAATTAAATTAGTTGTATGAGCCATAAAGTAAAGTGAAGCATGTGCTAAAAATTTCTTTGAGTATTTACATTCGGCCAATAGTTTTTATGTGTGGTATACTTATGTATATTTGGCGTAATGATTGTAATTTCAATACCAATTTGGTAATATTCATTGTTCGATCTAAATGACATGATTTAATTGTTGAAATGCTTAAAACTTACTAAGCCTCGAAAGCTTACTCTGTTTCTTATTTCTCTGTTTTATAGATTGTTGATTTTGGCCAACTTCTTGGGGATCGTCAGCAGTTCTTCATACTATCAATGTTTTTGGTACAGTTATATTTTGGACTCGATATGGCATCTATAGGTTAGGCTGTTGACAAAATATGTTTTGAAATTGTAAATATTTTGGCCATATGAAAATGGCATATATATAACTCAAAGTTTGGTATGTTTAGTTCGATTTTTGCTTTTATTTCTAAATTTTGAGAATGAAAAATTAAATGTTTAGCTCAGTAATACTTTATAGCCTAAACCGGTGATCAGACTTTGGCTAGGGGTGTTACATTTTATTGGTATCAGAGCTACAGTTTAGTCGATTCTAAGATTAAAGTAGCGTGTATGAGTCTAGCTATACATGCCATATAGTATTAATACGATAGTATGATGAATTCTGATAGTTAAAAATGTGTTTTCGTATAGTAATGGATCCCGATCCCAATCGAGCGATAGCTGATGATGTTGAGAGTGTAGCGCCTGCTCCCGCTCATGGGATAGCGCTGATGGACTCTCAACCTATTGCAAGCAATCAGAATGATGAGGCTAGACAGGCTTTTTATAGTGTGATGAATGATTGGTTCAACCAATACATTCAAACTAATACGGCTGCTCCACAACCCCCACTCTCGAATAATTCACCCCCGGCACCTACAATACCTTTGATAATTGATTAGACGAGGTTAAATAAGCTCCGGTTGACAGAATCAGAAAGCACGAGGCTACTAAATTTAAAGCTACAGATAGTGATGATGCCGAACAAGCTGAATTTTGGTTGGACAACACTATTCGGGTACTTGATGAACTATCTTGCACACCCGATGAATGCCTGAAATGTGCTATATCCTTGCTACGTGATTCTGCTTACTATTGGTGGAACACATTGGTTTCTGTTGTACCCAGAGGAACGGGTGACGTGGGAGTTCTTTCAAACTAAATTCTGAAAAAAATATATCAGTCAGAGGTTCATTGATCAGAAACGAAAAGAATTTCTTGAGCTTAAACAGGGTTCCATGTCAGTTACTGATTATGAACGGAAGTTTGTCAAACTCAGTAGATATGCTTGGGAATGTGTATCGTCTGAGGCTATTATGTGTAAACGTTTTGAAGATGGGCTGAATGAAGATATAAAGATGTTTGTTGGCATTCTTGAAATATGAGAGTTTGTATTACTTGTTGAGCGAGCTTGCAAAGCCGAAGAACTTAGTAAAGAAAAAAAGAAAGCTGATGTCGAAGCTGGAGAATTTCATAAAAGATCTTCAGGAAAGTCTTTTCAGCAATCATCGAAGAAATTTCAAGATGATTCAGGCCGATGAAAGAATCTTTGGGTTTTTCCAGACTAGACCACGATCGACCCCCTGTGAGTACACGAGCCACTTCAGTTGCCAGTGTTAGAAATGATCGTCAGGACAGGACAGAGTGCAAGTATTGTGGTAAATGGCATTCGGGGAGTTGTAGATTTCATGACCGCTCCTGTTATAAATGCGGATCAGCAGACCACTTTATTAAGGACTGCCCGAGATTGTCTGAACAGAATATGAATCAGAGTAGGAAACTGAGTACTACAGCACGGGGAATGCTAGTGGCGGTCAGAAAGTGTCTAGAGATGCTACAACCAGATCCGAGGCTCGTGCTCCTGCCAGAGCTTATGCTATACGGGCACGCGAGGATGCTTCTTCACCTGATGTTATTACTAGTACTTTCACTCTCTTTGATACTAATGTGATTGCATTGATTGACCCTGGTTCTACTCATTCATATGTATGTGAAACTCTAGCATCCAGTAAGACTCTACCTATTGAGTCTACTGAGTTCGTAATTCGAGTGTCGAATCCCTTGGGTCATTGTGTGCTTGTCGACAAGGTGTGTAAAAAATGCCCCTTAGTAATCCGAGGTTCCTGTTTTTTGACCGATTTAATGCTTTTACCGTTTAATGAATTTGATGTTATTCTCGATATGGATTGGTTGACCGTACATGATGTAGTTGTAAATTGCAAAAGAAAGACCATTGATTTGAGGTGTGCAAATAATGAGATAATTCGAATTGAGTCTACTTACTTAAACGGATTGCCAGCAATAATATCCTCGATGTTGGCTCAGAAATATGTGAAAAAGGGGTGTGAAGCATATCTTGCGTACGTACTTGATAGCAAAGAGTCAAGAAAAGAGACTTGAATTAGTGCCAGTGGTTTGTGAGTATTCAGATGTTTTTCCTGAAGAGTTACCGGGATTACCACCCGTCCGAGAGGTAAAATTTGGCATCGAACTAGTACCTGGTACCACACCAATTTTGATAGCTCCGTATCGTATGGCACCAACGGAATTGAAGGAATTGAAAACCCAGTTGCAAGAATTGACGGATAGAGGTTTTGCTCGACCGAGTTTCTCACCTTGGGGTGCACCAGTTTTATTCGTGAAAAAGAAAGATGGAACCATGAGGATGTGCATCGACTATCGTCAATTAAATAAAGTGACAATAAAGAATAAATATCCGTTACCGCGTATTGATGATTTGTTTGATCAGCTGAAGGGAGCCTCAGTGTTTTCAAAGATAGATTTGAGATCGGGCTATTATCAGTTGCGTCGAGACTCAGATATACCTAAAACTGCTTTCAGAACGAGATATGGTCACTACGAGTTCTTAGTGATGCCGTTTGGGCTCACTAATGGCCCTGAAGTATTTATGAACTTGATGAATCGGATCTTCAAACAGTGTTTGGACCGATTTGTAGTTGTGTTTATTAACGATATTTTGGTCTATTCGCGAGATGAAACCGATCATGCCGAGCACCTGAGATTAGTGTTGCAGATTTTACGGGATAAGCAGTTATATGCTAAGTTCAGTAAATGTGAGTTCTGGTTGAGAGAAGTTAGCTTTTTGGGACATGTGGGTTGATCTGAGCAAAATTTTGGCCATACTCGATAGGAAGCCTCCGAGAAATGTTACTGAAGTTCGTAGCTTTTTGGGACTTGCCGATTACTACAGACGATTTGTAAAGGGTTTCTCGATGATAGCCACACCAATGACGAAACTACTTCAGAAAGATGTTAAGTTTGAATGGTCAGAAAAATGTCAGAAAAGTTTCGATCAATTGAAAACTTATTTGACTGAAGCTCCGGTGCTAGTACAGCCCGAATCCGGTAAAGAGTTTGTCATTTACAGTGATGCATCCTTACTTGGGCTGGGTTGTGTGTTGATGCAAGAAGGTCGAGTTGTATCTTACGCGTCGAGGCAATTGAAGCCGCATGAGAAAAACTATCACCCTGGAAAGGCTAACGTGGTTGCCGATACTTTGAGTCGCAAATCACTGTTTGCTTTGCGAGTGATGAATGTTCACTTGTCCGTTTCATCCGATAATGTGTTAGTAGCAGAATTAAAAGCCAAACCGTTATTGACTCATCAAATATGTGAAACTCAGAAAGTTGATGATGAATTGGTGGCTAAACGAGCTAAATGTGTTTTGAATGTGGATTCAGAGTTTCAAATTGACGACAACGATTGTTTGAGGTTCAGAAGTCGATTGTGTGTTCCAAGAAATTCAGAACTTATTTTGATGATTTTGAACGAAGCTTATAATAGCCGAATGTCGATCCATCTTGGTAGCACGAAAATGTACAACGATCTGAAACGTCAATTTTGGTGGCCTGGTATGAAACAAGACATTTCTGATTTTGTTTCGAAGTGTTTGATATGTCAACAAGTGAAAGCGGAACATCAAGTGCCTTTGGGATTACTTCAGCCCATCATGATACCCGAATGGAAATGGGATCGAATCACGATGGATTTTGTATCTGGGTTGCCATTGTCGTCAAGTAAGAAAGATGAGATTTGGGTTGTTGTTGATAGACTGACAAAGTCGGCTCATTTTATTCCTGTACGTACGGATTATTAACTTGACAAACTAGCCGAGTTGTATGTTTCTCAGATTGTGAGATTACACGGGGTACCTATTTCTATTGTGTCGGATAGAGATCTGAGATTCACATCACGATTCTGGAAGAAGTTGCAAGAAGCATTGGGTACCATATTGCATTTTAGCACTGCTTTTCATCCTCAGACTGATGGTCAATCAGAGCGGATCATTCAGATACTCGAGGATATGTTGAAATGTTGCATCCTTGAGTTTAGTGGTTCATGGGAACAATATTTGCCTTTGATTAAATTCACTTACAACAATAGTTTTCAATCAAGCATTAAGATGGCACCTTACGAGGCTTTGTACGGTCGTAAATACCGTACATCGTTGTTTTGGACCGAGCTTAGTGAAAGTAAAATCTTCAAGGTTGATTTGGTTAAAGATGCTGAGCAGAAAGTAAAAGTAATCCGTGAAAGTCTGAAAGCAACTTCAGATCGTCAGAAGCCGTATACGGATTTAAAACGAAAAGACATTGAATTTTAGGTCAGAGATAAAGTGTTTCTTAAAGTTTCATCTTGGAAAAAGGTGCTCAGATTTGGTCGTAAAGGCAAATTGAGTCCGAGATTCATTTGGCCGTATAAAATATCCGAACGAATTGGACCAGTCCAATACAAATTGAGTTTACCCCCTGAACTTGAAAAGATTCACAACGTTTTTCATGTCTCGATACTTCGACGTTATAGATCTGATCCATCGCACATAATTAATCCATCAGAGGTTGAAATTCAATCTGATTTGAGTTATGAAGAAGAACCGATTCGTATTCTAGCTCGCGAGGTGAAAGAGTTGCGAAACAAAAAGGTTCCGTTAGTAAAGGTATTATGGCTCAAGCACGGGATCAAAGAAGCTACTTAGGAACCTGAGAACTCTATGAAAGAACGATATCCTAACTTATTCACTGGTAAGATTTTCGGGGACGAAAATTTCTTATGTGGGGGAGAGTTGTGACAGCCCTAATTTGACCCTAGTCGAAAAGTGGTTTCGGGACCACAAAGCTGAGTCATAAAAATAATTAACTGTTAAATTCTGTGTTTATTATATGTGTAAATGCATGTGTGAAAGTTTCATGCTTTGATTTGGTCAATTGTATGTGAAATTTAGAAGATAGGACTCATGTGACAAAACTTGAAAGTGTGATAGGTAAATTTTAAAGTACCAAATAATGCATGAAATGATGACATGAGGGACTTGCATGTCAAATGGACCAATTTTGTCTAGTGGCCGACCATAAATGATGGTTGATGTATAATAAATGCTTTATTTAAGTATTATAATAAGTGATGGCTTTATTTTTTTTAAATAAATTAATTAGTAAAACAATAAAGGTTGATAAAAAAAATAGATGTTCATCTTTCTTTTTGATTGCCGAATTTGGGAAAGAATATATTGAAGAAAGAAAAGGGGAAGACTTTCAGTCATTTGAATGCTTAAGAAGGTTAGTATATTGTGTTAAAGTTGTGAAATTTTAGCTTGTTTTAGGTTAATTATCATGGTTCTTACTTAGCCCATGTTGAATTTTTAAGTTTTGATGGATGGATGGAGCATTCGGCTATGGTTATTAAAGAAGGAATTTGATTATTTTTCTTTAAATTTTGATGAAAAATGTGTTGAAGAAAGAAATTGATCTTGCTAAAAATATGAATTTTTAATGCTCATATATGTAATAATAATAGAAAATAAAAAAATGCTTGATGTCTTGAACAAATGTTGTTTTGATGTGTTGAATTGAGTAAATTAGATGTTTGAACACTTAAGGATTCGGCATTGTTCATGATATTTTTTTTAGAATGTGATTTTGAATGATTTGAGTAATGTTATGCATAGGTTTAGGCTTTGATAAGTAAAATATAATGGTGGCTTAATTTGAATAACATTCGGCTAAGGATTATAAATGTTAGCTAATTCGGCATAAGAGTATAGGTGACAACTACTTTGTATTTGCAGTTTTGAAGAATAGGTAGGGTTTAATTAAGTGATGAAGGTTAAATTTTTAAGTTTGGTTAAATTGGGCATTCGGCATTACTTATGACATCGGACATGAGTGTATGAGAGATTAAGTTTGAGTAGTTAAGTACATTAAAATAGTTAATGATTTGAGTATTACCTATGGTTGATTCGGTTATGGTCTTTGCATGAGTAAAGTGTTATTATGTGCATATATGCTAAGGAATATTCAACTATGTTATAAATACTATAAAAAAATGAAATGATGTATATGGAATTATGATAAGAGATATACTTTGATTTTGTTACAATTTATAATCCAGCACTTACTCCATGATAAAATACATGAAATTGTATGCAAATTTAGTTTATGAAATTCGAATAGGCAAGGTAATAAGTTAGTAAAATAGTCCTTGATAGTTTAGTTTATTCATTGGGAATAAATGTGATTGTCGATTGTAGCCTAGTAATATGTTCGATTATGCATGAGTAGGGCATATGAATGATGTTTAAATAGCTAGTTTACTAAGGTCATTGTACCTTAAATATATGATATATATATATATACGTATTAAATTAAATTGATTAATTGATAAGTAATTGAACAAATTCATTTGTTTAAATTAAGCTCAAGAGCAAAGAGGAACTAATTCAGATAGGGGAAAGGAGAAAGCAATCGAGTAGCCCATCTGCAACTGTTCAAAGATATACGAGGTAAGTTTTGAGTAATTACAATTATTAGATAATTGATATAATGAAATAAGTATGATAAATAGATTGAGTATATGGCATATAACCGAATGGAAAGTAGAAGTTAAGGTCTGACAAATAGATGGTTATGTGTTCTTGCGTATAAGTGTTGAACCGATGTTATATTGAAAGTATGTTTTCGTTGTGTGCTCATACTCGAATAAAGAAAATGAAGTACAAATGTGATATGTTATATGAGCCGAATTATCATGTGGGTAAATATGCTTAGCTCTCGATATAATATATATATATCCGGGTTAAATCCCGCAGGCTTCGTGCTGGTAATATATATCCGGGTTAAATCCCGCAGGCTTTGTGCTAGTAATAGATATTCGGGTTAAATCCTGCAGGCTTAGTACTGGCACTATATCCGGACTTAAAGTTCCACAGGCTTTGAGCTAGTAATTGGATTCAGGTTTTGAAACCTAGCAGGCTTAATGCCGGTGATTCGAATGAGATTACAAATTTAAATGTTCAAAGTAAACTACTATCGAGTATGTATGATACATGGTAATGACCAGTGCGTATATATATCTTGTTATGTGAATGATTAATAGATCTATGAATAAGAGAAATGATCTATTCGATCGATGTTTGCCATTATATGAAAATATGTGAATTAAATTAGTTGTATGAGCCATAAAGTAAAGTGAAGCATGTGCTAAAAATTTCTTTGAGTATTTACATTCGGCC
Organism: Gossypium anomalum; assembly: GCA_025698475.1. Lineage (NCBI taxonomy): Eukaryota > Viridiplantae > Streptophyta > Magnoliopsida > Malvales > Malvaceae > Gossypium > Gossypium anomalum. The sequence goes on along the minus strand of CM046968.1, from coordinate 43,901,712 downwards.
AATAGTCTTTATGTGTGGTATACTTGTGTATATTTGGCCTAGTGATTTAATTTGAATACCAATTTGGTAATATTCATTGTTCGATCTAAATGACATGATTTAATTGTTGAAATGCTTAAAACTTACTAAGCCTCGAAAGCTTACTCTGTTTCTTATTTCTCTGTTTTATAGATTGTTAATTTTGGCCACCGTCTCAAGGATCATCAGCAGTTCTTCATACTATCAATCTTTTTGGTACAGTTATATTTTGGACTCGATATGGCATGTATAGGTTAAATTTCATTGACAAAATATGTTTTGAAATTGTAAATATTTTGGCCATATGAAAATGGCATGTATATAACTCAAAGTTTGGTATGTGTTCAGTTCGATTTTTTCTTTTATTGCTAAATTTTGAGAATGAAAAATTAAATGTTTAGCTCGGTAATACTTTATAGCCTAAACCGGCGATCAGACTTTGGCTAGGGGTGTTACACGATTGGTCTTTCATCCACCTATACTTACCGTTGAACGTGACTATCAGTCAACAATCAACAAAATAAAACCAAGAAAACCAAAAAAAATTCATATCTATAAACTTAATTTTTGCAAATGATCTCCCTAATGAGCATGCAAGAATTAAAGAAAAATCACTAAATCTTACACTGACTCCTTGACAACGGTGCCAACAACTAAACCGACATCACGCATGTGTGCATAAAACAATGATTTTAGAAGATAATTTTCAAAGCATGATTTTACTGCAAGTGTGTATATCAGTTGTATTATTTATAGTGTTACAATGGAACACTAGAATATTCCAAGGATCGAACCCAATTTTTTTTGCAATTTAGCAATTTCTATTCAAAAGTGTATATAAGAATGGAGTCTAGCTAGCTAATCACTAATTGCTATTGTATGAAAAACCATTAATAGTGTTGTAACAAGAAATCCATATCTCTCATGTGCATGACATTCTATTAAAGATCTGCGCGGTGGTTGTGTTTCTACAACAGTTACTTGTTCCTTAATTTCTTGTGGCACCTACTATTGTTCTATCTCTGGTTCAGTGGTATTTTGTGGTTCTCGAATGTCTTCAAGTTCAATCTTTCTGTCACTTCCTTTTCTAGAGACAAATTCTTTTTCTAGGAAGACACCAGTCCAAGTAACAAACACTTTGTTCTCAGTAGGACTAAAGAAATAATATCCTTTGGTTTCTTTGAGATATCCCAGAAATATACACTATTTAGATTTGGGTTCAAGCTTAGTAGACGTCTGACGTTTAATAAGCTTTACAACCCCAAATCTTCATAAAAGACATACTGGGACGTTTTCTAGTCCATATCTCATATGGCATATTTTGAACCGATTTAGATGGAATGTGAAAGCAACTGTCTCAAGTGCATGTCCCCAAAAGGAAGCCAATAGATCAGTATGACTTATCATTGATCGAACCATGTCCAACAGAGTTTGATTTCTTCTCTCAGAAACTTCATTCCATTGAAGAGTACCAGGAGGAGTAAGTTGTGAGACTATCCCACATTCCTTTAAAAGGTCATCAAACTCTAGGCTAAAAAACTCTCCACCTCGATCAGATCAAAGTGTCTTGATAGTTTTTCCTAGTTGATTGTAACACCCCAGACCAGACCTGGACGTTATGGCCGAATCTGGCAATGTCACATTGAAGTGTTTTTTGTAAAGCGTGATATCGTTTGAAAAGCCCAATCTTTATTAAACCTTTTTGAACGATGTTAAAGAAGATTTCAAGGCTTGTCGTTTATTGTCAAAATGTACATCGTTTATCGAGAATTAATCATATTAAAACATCGTTAATTATTTTAAAACATTGTTTCTTGTAGAAGCTTTTAAATCATGTTGCGGAAACGTGATGTTTTGAAAAGCATTTGTCTTTTGAAAACCTGTGTCCTACAGCTAGAAGATATAAATCAATATAAGTAAAACTCCAAATTAAAGATTAAAAATTGTAAGAGGCCTTATTACAGTCAAAATACCCAGAATAAAATTACTTATAAATATAAAGCAAATATGATAGTAAATGCGGTTGTGTGGCCACCATCGAGTCTCTCGCAACACTAATCCGCCTAAGGATTACCTGAGCAGAAAAGCAGAAGGGTGAGTTTACGAAAACTCAGTGCGTAATCCCTTAGTAACAGACAGTCAGACATATAGTGAGCAAATATAGTCTGGGCCTAAGCCCTTTTTAGTGACAGTGGCAATATCAGTTTGGGCTTTAGCCCATCTTAATACAGAAGTAGTCATATATTCGGGCCTTGGCCCATTATGAGAATGATAAATAGTGCGATAATGAATAAATAGTGCGATGAGATGTAAATAGTATGCAAGTCCTATCCATCTAGCCTCTACACACCATCTCCGTCCAACCTTACACTCCATGTGGGGATATAATCAACCTTACACTTTTACATTTATCGTAATTGTAACACCCCTTACCCGAGACTGTTGCCAAAATCGATCACGAGGCATTACTAAACTTAATCTATCACTTAAATAGTTTTAAAATTGTTTATTTAAACTTTTCGGAATGTGCTGTCATTCTGCATTGTAGTCGCCTAAAAATTCATATCTTGAGTTCCGAAACTCAAAATTTAGATCCGTAATTTTTTTCTGAAACTAGACTCATATATCTATCCACTAATTTTTTTCTAGAATTTTTTACTTAGCCAATTAGTACAGTTTATTAGTTAAAGTTACCCCTGTTTCAGAATTCGACTGCACTGACCTCTACTTACTACGAACCACTTTTCTCCCTATAAAAAATTAGTATAACTATAAAGTTTGTTTCTGTTAAAACTAGATTCAATAAGGATTCTAACCATATAAATTACACCACCTAATTATTTTTGTACAATTTATGGTGAATTTTCAAAGTTGAAACAGGGGATCTAGAAATTTCTCTGACCCTGTTTCACTAAAACTCAGATATCTCATAAAATATAATACCTTTACCTGTTTTGCTTATTCCATAAGAAAATAGACATAATAAGATTTAATTTCATATATTATTCACCATCAAACCATGTCTCTATGATTTTTAGTGATTTTTAAAAGTCATGCTATTTCTGATACTTAAATCTGTTTTTAAGTTACTTTCACATTTTTCTTAGTTTTCATGTGATAGTTACTACTTATTCATACATACTATTAAACATGTATATCATCAGCCCTTCTATTAGTTAATCACTAGCAAGTATTTACACATCATTCATTAGTTAATCACTGTTTTCGCATAGCCTCTTCGGGTTCCCATGTAGCCTCGTCTACCCCATGCCTATTCCATAGTACTTTCACAAGTACAATACTTTTTTTCCTTAATTGCTTTACCTCTCGAGTTAGAATCTTTACTGGTTCTTCACCGTAAGTCATGTCTGACTGAATCTCAACCTCTGTCTGAGAAATTACATGTGACGGATCTGAACGATAACGACGTAGCATAGATACATGAAATACATTATGAATCTTCTCTAACTCAATCGGCAAAGCTAACCGATATGCTAATGGTCCGACTCTCTCAATCACTTCAAACGGTCCAATAAAACGTGGACTTAGTTTGCCTTTCTTGCCAAATCTGAGAACTTTCTTCCACGGGGATACTTTCAAAAAAAAAAAAAACTTTGTCACCAACTTGATACTCAATCTCTTTTCTCTTCAAATGCATCGACTTTTGTGCATGCGAGGTCGCTTTTAAGCAATCTCTGATGATTTTACTTTCTCTTCTGTTTCCTTAACTAGATCAACTCCGTAAATCTGATTTCCCTTAAGCTCTGTCCAATACAAAGGTGTGCGACATTTACGTCCATACAAAGCTTCATAAGGTGCCATCTTCAAACTCGACTGATAACTATTATTGTAGGCAAATTCTACTAATGGTAAATATTTTTTCCCAACTGCCTTGAAATTCCAATACACAGCATCTAAGCATATCTTCAAGTACCTGAATAACTCTCTCTGACTGACCGTCGGTTTGAGGATGGAAAGCTGTACTAAAACTCAACTTTGTGCCCAAAGCCTTCTGTAATTTCTTCCAAAACCGTGAAGTAAATCTTGGATCTCATGCGAAATAATCGATAATGGCACCCATGTAGTCTAACTATCTCGAAATGTATAACTCAAACCAACTTGTCAAGTGAGTAATCCATACGGATTGGGATAAAATGAGCCGACTTAGTTAACTTATCAATCACAACCCATATTGCATCTTTCTTTCTCGATGTAAACGGCAATCCTGTCACAAAATCTATAGTAACTCGATCCCATTTCCACTCAGGGACTAGCACAGGCTGCAATAAACCTGAAGGTACCTGATGTTCGGCCTTTAACTACCTGCTGACAGATCAAGCATCTAGAAATAAACTCGAAATGCCCTTCTCATTCCTACCCACCGACGATCGGATATCATCATTTAACCCATCCTCAAACCTTTTACACATGATAGCCTCTGTGGACACACATTCTTGAGCATATTTATCGAGCGACAAATTCACGCTCATAATCGGTCACCGTCATATTGCCTTGTTTCAATTCCAGAATTCTTTTCTCTTACGGTCAATAAACCTCTGGTGATGTACTTTTTACGAAATTCCTCTGAAAGAAATCCCAAGTGACCCTCTCCTTTGGTACAACTGATATAAGTGTCTTCCACAGTAGTAGGTGAGTCTCCAAAAAGTGATACTACACATTTCATACATTCCTCGGGTGTACAAGATAATTCGTCAAAGACTACGATAGTATTTTCTAACCAAAATTCACGCTCTTTCGCATCATCATCTTTTGTTGCTCAAAAATTCTTACGCCCCTTGTTTCTGATTCTATCAATCTGGTGGCTTTTCTCTTATCATCGCACTGTGGATGTGGGGAGCTTGAGCTACATGGGTAGCCCGAGAATCATGAGAGGGTGGAGGTCTAACTCACGGATTCGCATGCGAACGAACTCGGCAAACCAATCATTCAAAGCTTGGAAGAGAGCTTCTCGAGTCACTCTCTCCCGATTAATCATTCATTGGCCTATTCTCATATGGCGCTACCCCTTCCACAGGAGCGGGCGCATTACTTCCTACATCATCATCACCAGCTCACTCGGGATCCATTACAATAAAAAAATATTTAAAAATCATCAGGAGTCATCACACTATCAAAATACAGGTATGGCATGTATAGCTAGACTTTTACTCACACTAACTATTCCGAGAACCGACTAAACCTGCTCTGATACCAATAAATGTAACACCCCTTACCCGAGACTGTTGCCAAAATCGAGCACGAGGCATTACTAAACTTAATCTATCACTTAAATAGTTTTAAAATTGTTTATTTAAACTTTTCGGAATGTGCTGTCATTCTGCGTTGTAGTCGCCTAAAAATTCATATCTTGAGTTCCAAAACTCAAAATTTAGATCCGTAATTTTTTTCTAAAACTATACTCATATATCTATCCACTAATTTTTTTCTATAATTTTTTACTTAGCCAATTAGTACATTTTATTAGTTAAAGTTACCCCTGTTTCAGAATTCAACTGCACTGACCTCTACTTACTACAAACCACTTTTATCCCTATAAAAAATTAATATAACTATACCGTTTGTTTCTATTAAAACTAGATTCAATAAGTATTCTAACCATATAAATTACACCACCTAATTATTTTTTTACAATTTATGGTGAATTTTCAAAGTTGAAACAGGGGATCTAGAAATTTCTCTAACCCTGTTTCACTAAAACTCAGATATCTCATAAAATATAATACCTTTACCTGTTTTGCTTATTCCATAAGAAAATAGACATAATAATATTTAATTTTATATATTATTCACCATCAAACCATGTCTCTACGATTTTTAGTGATTTTTAAAAGTCATGCTATTTCTGATACTTAAATCTGTTTTTAAGTTACTTTCACATTTTTCTTAATTTTCATGTGATAGTTACTACTTATTCATACATACTATTAAACATGTATATCATCAGTCCTTCTATTAGTTAATCACTAGCAAGTATTTACACATCATTCATTGATCATATCATATCAAAAGAATCCAAGTTCCTATACATGCCATACACAAAACGAAACGTCTAACTATACCAATGTGATTCCTTCGATAGTGTGATCGGGTCTCCGACGTTTCCTTCGATCCCCGAGTGGCTTGATAAAAACTATAAGAAAAAGAAAATAAAGAGAGTAAGCACTAGGCTTAGTAAGCTTACAAGCAAATAAATTACAACATTCAGCATAATGAATAATTATACATAATGTCACCTAGCCTCATAAACTTTATTTACTTCTCATTTTCTACCTTCTTCTTTACTCACTTAACTTCTTTCTTACCTGACCTTTCACTATTCATAAATATAATCTACCTTCCCTTTTGCTGATAATTCACTGTAATTTAACGCGTGTACAATGACCCATTGAACCACTCGGAATACTAAGGATATTGGGGTCGTTCTGTCTATCAATATCTCGCTAATGCCATGTCTTCGACATGGACTTACATGAATTATTCTGTCTCCAATGCCATATATATATCTAATATGGGCTTACATGGCTCATTCATGTCTCCAAAGCCATATATCTGATATGTACTTACATGGCTCATTTACATTCTCATCTGTCTGTCAACCCCAATATCCTAACATTCCTAAGGTTCAAACAGGGCTTCCTAATGCTTTTTCTCTGTCACTTCGCCTTTAATTCGACTTTAAATATTCTCATGAAATAAGTATATAAATGCTGGAAATTGACAATAATAATGTAAAATAAAAGAATATTGCATTTATTTACTGTAAACTTACCTCGTATGCAAAAAAATAGCTACTTTTACCATTTCGTCCACAACTTGGTATTTTCTCCATTTTAGCCCGAATTTCAGTTTTCCTTGCTCTATCATTTAAAATATAGTCTAATTAGGACTCACATTATTCAAATTGACCCAAAATCATATTTTGGAAAAATTCTGATTTTGCCCCTAAACTTTCGCATATTTACACTTTTGCCCCAAAGCTCGTAAATTTAACTTCATCCTATTTTCTTATGTTTTATGACATGCTGGTCATTTTTCCCTTCTATGGCAGCATCAAATTCATACTCTAACATGCACTTATGACTATTAGGTATTTTTGGAGATTAAGTCGTTTTACTCGTTTTTGCTTAAAACCGAGTAGTACAAATTGTCTAACATAATTTAAAACCTCATATTCTATCATAAAACATCAAAATACACAAATTTCACCTATGGGTATTTTTCCAAATATGAACCCTAACTTAAATTATTGCTAGCATAAGCTTTATCGAGCTACCGGGACTCAAAAGCGTAAAGAACATTAAAAAGCAGGGCTTGAAATCACTTACTATGGAGCTTGAAAGCTTGAAAAAACCCTAGCTATGGAGAACCCTTGAAATTTCGTCCTAATGAAGAAGATGGACAAAAATTGGCTTTTAATTTTGTTTTTAATTCATTTTAATAACTAAATGACCAAAATGCCCTTACTACTAAACTTTCCAAAAATTCCTTCCATGTCCTAATTTTGTCCATGAACTTAAAATTGGTCAAATTGCTATTTAAGACCTCCTAATTAATATTTCAAAGCAATTTCATACTAAAAACTTCTAGAATGCAAGTTTTGCAAATTATTCGATTTAGTCCCTAATCTCAACTTAAGCACTTTATGCATAGAATTTCATCACGAAATTTTCACACAATCATGTAATCATATCATGAACCTCAAAATAATAATAAAATAAATTTTTTTACCATGAATTTGTGGTTTCGCAACCACTATTCCGTTTAGGCCCTATTTCGGGATGTTACAGTAATTTAGTCCCAAAACTTAAATCTCTAAATTTAGTAAAATTTGCCAAATACCAATGCTAGCAGAATGTATTACCAAATTGGTACAGTTCATAACTATTCAAAATTCACAATATTTGTAACACCCCTAACCCATCTCCATCAACGAATTAGGGTTACGGAGCATTACCATACAATCAGAAACATTTAAACATCATAATATTTAATAATCTAAATATATTTTAAACCATTCATTCTCATCAATTTCGTCCCCAAATTGAGCCCTTGAGGCCATAGAAATAACTTGGAAGCAATGTGGCCAGGCTGTGTGACATCACCCCAGGCCGTGTCACTTTTGAACAAGGGACACACATCCGTGTTCTAGCCCGTGTCCTCACCCATGTAACTACTGATTAGGGTCACACGGCCATATCACACGCCCATTTGCTAGGTCGTGTAACTTCCTGAGTAGCCCCACACACTCGTGTGGCAGGTCGTGTAAACCTAAAATTTACCTAAAATCAAGCCATTTCACAATCATTCCACACCTAACCAATATAACCATTTAAGCATACATCTAAGGGACTTAAACATCATTCATAACCATATAAACATTCCATTTTAGACACCCTAAATCAACTAACCAATGTGCCATTCAAAGACACCACAATTATGTCAACACATCAACTATCAAAACATTTCAATATTGCCTCATTTCATGCATGATAACCTAGTTCAATTATGCACCAAAAAATACCACAAATAATCATTTTCAAACCACTCTAATTACACCAGAAAGAACTTTATTTACAAGTATATTAAAATAACCAAGTGACATAAATTGGTAAAGTATCAAAGTGTACCAAACTAACATATTTATCTATATATACATGCCACTACCCTAGGAGGTACAAAAACTACCAACTTAGATGGATAGTGTGAGCCGTTTGAATGATCCTTTCAAACTGTCAGCAACGTTTATCTACAAAATAATCCATAAGAATTGATAAGCTTACAAAGCTTAGTAAGGACATAGTATAACATTTAATCTAAATACAAATAAATATAGTTTATATTATTTAATTCAGAGTTACCAGAGTATAAGCAGGGGCACGAAAGTATATTCAAAGTAACCAAAGTACAAACAGAGGCATGTATGTGCATTCTAGGGCATCGAAGTACAAACAGGGCCACGTATGTGCATTCATATAATAATTTTCAATAAACATATTAATTAAAGAATCATAATATAAGAACACAAGTAGATTGAGATACCATGAGCATACCTACTATTCGATTCTGACCAACACGTAGGGACTAATTCGCTATTTTCCCTTTTCCTCAGTTATTGTCTTTTTGATCCATGTTTTGATCTATATAATAATTAAATACATATAAATCTCATACATATTTCACATTCCATTCAATTTATATCCTTAACTTTTAATTAATTACACATTTTTCCTAAACTTTTACAACTTTTGCAATTTAGTCCTCTAACCCGATATTCATCAAATTGACCATTTCCTAAGAACCAAATTATAGCCAAATATTTTAGGCTCTTTAACAGTCCCTATTATACCTCAAATTCACTATCAAACCTTGAAGTTTTGACATTTTCATAATTTAATCCTTAAATCAAAATCTAAGAAAAATCACTTCACAAAACAACCAAATACCACAATCAAACATATAGTTATCAAAAAAAAAAACATTCAAGATTCATTAATGGCAACTTCTAAATTTTTTAACAGATTCTAAAATGGAGGTATGGGCTAATTGGACCTAGTTGCAATGATTACAAAATTATAAAAATTGCAAGAAACAAGCATCAATTTCACTTACATGTAAAGTATTAGTCTTGCTCAATTCTTCAAGCTACTCTTTAATGGTATTTCAACAAAGATGAAGAAGAATGAATATGAAAATGTCTTTTACTTCATTTAATTTTGTTTTAATTTTATAATATTTACCATTGAAACATGTATTATTTTATGATTTTCATCCTTAATGCCATCCAACATTATTAAATAGGGACTAATTGTTACATAGGTACTCTACCCTTTATTAATGAAGCTATTTGATCACTTAAATGCAATAATTACTAAGTTTTGCACTTTTTACAATGTAGTCCTTTTTCTTTAATTAGAATCTAAACGATAAAATTTCTTAACCAAAAATTAATACGACTCTAATGGCCTCATAAATATTGTATAAATAATATTTATGAGCTAACATGATGGAAATTTTTGGTGTCGAAACCACCATTCCGTCACCACTAAAAAATAGGCTATTACAACTCTCCCCCTTAGAAATTTCATCTTCAAAATTATTACCTGAGACTAAATTCGGATATTTTAATTTCATTGATACTTCAGTTTCCCAGGTAGCCTCATCAATACCATGCTGATGGCACAAGACTTTCATCAACAGTACTCGTTTATTCTGAAGATCTTTGACTTTTAGAGCCAAAATTTTCACTGGTTCTTCAGAATACGTCAAATCTGGCTATAATTTTATTTCACTATAAGTAATCACGTGTGAAGGATCTGATCTGTACCTTTTTTGCATTGAAACATGGAACACGTTATGAATTTTCTCTAGTTCAAAAGGTAAAGCTAATCTGTAAGCTATAGGATCGATTCTTCAGTAATCTCGTACGACCCGATAAATCTCAAACTCAACTTTCCTTTCTTTCCGAATCGTAGCACTTTCTTCCATGGAGAAACTTTTAAAAATGCCCAACCACCAATAGAAAATTCTATATCTTTTCTTTTCAAATCAGTGTACGACTTCAATTGCAACTTTCAAACAATCTTGAATAATTAGAACTTTTTCTTTAGTTTCTTAAATCAAATCAATCCCTACCATTTTGGATTTTCTCAGCTCAGTCCAATACAACAGCATTTTACATTTTCTTCTATATAAAGCTTCAAATGGTGTAATTTTAATACTGGATTGATAACTATGATTATAAGCAAACTCAGCTAATGATAGATATTTTTCCCAGCTACCCTCGAACTCAAGAATACAACATCATAACATGTCTTCTAAAATCTGAATTAGTCATCCTGATTGCCCGTTCGTCTGAGGATGAAACGCTGTTCTAAAATTGAGTTTAGTGCCTAAAGCCTCGTGAAGTTTACTCTAAAATCTCGATGTAAATTGCGGATCACGATTAGAAATAATAGGTGTTAGAACTCCCTGCAACCTTACAATCTCTAACACATATAATTCTGCTAGCCTCCCAAGTGAGTAACCTATTCTGACTAGAATAAAATGGGCCGACTTAGTTAATCTGTCAACAATCACCCAGATCAAATCTTTCTTTTTTGGAGTTACAGGCAAACCAAATATGAAATCCATCGTGACTCGCTCCCACTTCCACTTAGGAATCATAACAGGGTGTAATAATACCGACAACACTTGATGCTCTACTTTTACCTACTGGCAAATCAAACTTTTGGCTATGAACTCACAAATCTCATGTTTCATATCCGACCACCAGTACATCTATTTCAAATCACAATACATCTTTATTCTACCCAGATGAATGGAATATGTACTAATATAAGCCTCTAATAGAATATCACTTTTCAAATTTGAACTGTTTGGAACACAAATTCTGCTACGGTAATGCAATGTACCATCATCACCAATACTGTACTCAGTAGTTAAATTATCCTGAATCAAGTTTCATTTCATTATCAACTTCAGATCATCATTTTGCAACTCCTGAAGTCATTATAGAAACAAGGGTTTAGTGTTCAATTATGCCAATACAGAACCATCGACATTCAAAGCCAAATGAGCGTTCAATGCTCGAAGTGCAAACAATGATGACTTTTTACTAAGTGCATCCGCAACCACATTAGCCTTTCTTAGATGGTAATTAATAACCAAATCATAATCTTTTAGTAGCTTTAACCAACGTTGCTATCTCAAATTTTGTTCCTTCTGAGTCATTAAATATTTTAAGCTTTTATGATCAGTGTGCACATGACCTTTCTCGCCGTATAAATAATGCCTCCATATCTTCAAAACGAAGACAATCGCGGCCGACTCAAGATTGTGAGTAGGATAATTCTTTTCATGTGGCTTTAATTGTCGAGAAGTATAAGCTACCACTTTCCCTGACTGCATTAACAAGCAACCTAAACCATTGAGAGACGCATCACTGTAACAATATATGTCGTTCCAGCTTCAGATTGAGTTAACACTAGAGCTTCTGTTAACATGGTTTTGAGCTAATTAAAACTCTATTGACACTTATCAAACCAAAAAAATTCAACATTTTTCTATAATAACCTGATCATAGGTGAAGCAATGATTGAGAAGTTTTTAACGAATCACCGATAGTATCTGGCTAATCCTAAGAAACTTCAAACGTCAGAAACATTCTTTGGAATTTTCTAATCAACTATCACAAATACTTTATTCGAATCAACCTTAATTCCATTAAAAGATATAACATGTCCTAGAAAATCAACTTCTTATAGCCAGAATTCATAGTTACCGAATTTCACATATAGTTGTTTTTCACTCAAGGTTTGCATCACAACTCTTAAATGTTCGGCATGATCCGACTTATTTAGTGAAAAAATCATAATGTCATCAATGAATACCGCAAAAAATTGATCTAAATATGGCTAAAACACCCGATTCATCAAGTCCATGAATGTTGCAGGGGCATTAGTCAAACAAAATTGCATCACTAAAAATTCATAGTGACCATATCTAGTTCTTAATGTAGTTTTTGGTACATCTTGCTCTTTAACTTGCAACTGATAATATTCGAATCTCAAGTCAATTTCAAAAACACTGTAGCTCCTTCTGACTGATCGAGTAAATCAACAATACGAGGTAATATGTATTCATTCTTAACGATGGCTCTATTCAGCTGTTGATAATCTATACATAGTCTCATTGACCTATCTTTCTTTTTCACGAACAAAACTAGAGCACCCAAAGGTGAGACGCTCATTCGAATAAATTTGTGATCTAACAACTCTTGCAACTACACTTTTACTCTTTCAATTCCATAGGGGACATCCTGTACGACATTATCAAAATTGGAGCTATTCTAGGCACAAGTTTAATCACAAATTCTACTTCTCGAGTTGGTGGCTATCAGGGTAGTTCTTCAGGAAACACATTAGCATACTCTTTGACTATCGAAACTTGCTTGATTTTTGAATTAGCTACTTTCAAATTAAGAACGTAGGCTAAATAAAATTCACATCCCTTTTTAATCAATTTTAGAGCTGACAGTGCTAAAACTACATTTGTAATACAATTGTCCACATCTACCCTAACACAAATAAATTCACCATTCAGACGTTTCAAACTAACTTGCTTCTTTCGGCAACTCACTATTGCATCATGCTCAGATAGCCAATTCATTCCCAGAATGATATCAAAATCATCAAAAGGTAACAACATCAAACTAGCGGGAAAATTGTAACCCTTAACTTTCAGTGGACACAATTTACATATCTAATTAACTAAAACACACTGACCTAGTGGATTTGTAACTTTGACAGTATATTCAGTGAACTCAATAAGTAGTTTCTTTTTGTCTACTAATGCAGTGCATATATACGAGTGAGTTGATCCAGGATCAATCAATGCATATGCATTAATATCAAAGAGAGAAAAAGTACTTGCAATAACATCTGGGGTAGTAGCTTCCTCACGAGCTCCGATTGCATAGGCTCTAACTGGCGTTCTCACTTCAGATCGTTCATTCAACTCGTTATTCTTCCCTTGACCAAAAGTAGTGGTTTTAGCATTTCTAGATCGTCTGACTCTCTGTGAGGTTTCTTCAAGCTTATTTGTTTGATTGCCAAAATCATTCTGCTTTTTCGGACAATCACGAAGGAAGTGGTCAGTAGATCCACAAAGGAAACAAGCTCCTAACTTTGACCGACACTCACCAAAATGCCTTTTGTTGTAATCATCACAAATAAGAATAATTCTTTCAACATTTCTTACAATTCCAACACTATCCACTACAAAATTAACAAACTGGAAATTGTTTTACCTCAATTTCTCCTACCAGTGAACTCTGAAGGGGTAGCTGATCGTCTTGTGTAATTTCTAAATTTCTTTGACGGAGACATTTGAACGAGCTAGAACAACCATCTTTTGTTAAAATCTTAAAATTTTGAATCTTGCTGTCGTTTACTTTTGCAAATTTCTTCAGATTTTTTGAGCCAGTTCTGAAAGTGCTACAAATTCCAGTATCTTTAGTGCTGCCACAGACATACGAATATCATCATTCAACCCGTCCTCAAAATTAATACACATTTCCCCCTCATTTGATACTATATTATGGTCAAACTTACTTTGTAACACCCCTAACTCCTACCCGTCATCAGAATAGAGTTACGGAGTATTTTCAAAAAATTTAAAACTTTAAACATTCAATTCTAATCAATTCATAAATCATATTATAATACATTCAAATACATGCACCTTATCCCTTATACGAGCCTTTGAGGCTCTAAAAACACTTTAGAAATAATTTGGGACTAAATTAGAAACACAAACAATTTTTAGGACACATGCTCGTGTCTTAGGGGTCACACGGCCATGTGGCCAGGCCGTATGACTCACACGGCTGAGACACATGCTCGTGTCTTAGGCCGTGTGGGCATTTGAAATAGGGACACACGCACGTGTGTCAGCCCATGTACCGTTCGAAATGGCCTCACACGCCTGTGTGTCAAGCTATGTGCTAGGCCATCTAACAACTTGACTTGTAGCCTTTTGTAAGCTACAGGGGACACACAGCTATTTCCCATGGCTATGTGGACAAGAAATAGGCTATTTTTGTGATAGCCCTAATTTGACCTTAGTCGAAAAGTGGTTTTGAGACCACAAAACCGAGTCGTAAAAATAATTAACCATCATATTCGATGCTTATTATATGTGAACGTGCATGTGTGAAAGTTTCATATTGTAATTTTGTCAATTGTATGTGAAATTATTAAATAGGACTTATGTGAGAAAATTTTGAAATGTGATAGGTAAATTTATAAGTGGTTGATTAATGCATGTTTTAAAGAGGTAGGACTTGCATGTCAAATGTTCCTTTTTGTTCAAAGTGGCCGGCCATGTTGTTGTTTATGACAATATATATGTATTATTTATTAGTTCTAAGGCAACTAAATGACTTTATAATTTTTATAATATTAATGAATAAAGAGTAATAAAATATTGGGTGAGTGGGAGGAGAAACCAAAGTCGGTTCATCCTTGCTCCTCCATTACCGAAACCTGAAGTGAGGAAGAAGAAAAAAAATTTTGATATTCGGCTTGGATGATGGTTAGAAAGAGGTAAGTACTTTGAGATTCTTGAAAATTTATGTATAATTAAGATGTTTAGTTCAAATTCTACCGATTCCATGGATTAAATTTTTGGTTGTTTGGAGATTTGATATTCGGCCAAGTAGCTTGAAACTCTTAGTAGATTTTTTTTATGTCATTAAAATGGATGGTAATTGTTTTTAACTCTTAGGAGTTGTTAATTGTTTTTAACTTGAAAGTTGAGATTAATGTGTTTATAGAGAGGTGCCGAATGTGGTCATTGAAGGTGTTTTAATGAACAATATGTGTGGCTTGGGTTAATAACATTCGGTTAAGGAATTTTTTTTTGCTAGCAAGTTTGGTTTAATGTATAGATGTAAATCACCTTGTATTCGATGTTTTGAAGTATAGGAAAGGGCAAATTAAAATGATGTTGGGTAAATTTTTAGTTTAGTTATGTTTAAGCATTCGGCATTAATTATAATATTGGCTATGAGAGTGTGAAAGATTAGAGATTATTTTAAGTGAATTATGACCTTAATATGAGCAAGATAAAAAAAAAAAATTGGCTATAAATGTGATTGAGTGATTCGGTCATTGTTGGGAAATATTGTAACCTAAGTGTATTTTGCTACTTTTAATCATGAGATGGAAGTGGTATATGAAAGCTAAGTTCGAGTGGTTAGAATGAATGGGGATTATAAGATATTAAAGCATGCTATAATTATATATTAGTGTATATGTGGTTGTATTAAATTCTCTACTTGAATTCGGTTAGGTATAGTCATGGTATGAGCTCATTAGGGATAATACCTTATAAGTGAATGTAGCTTTAGTTAACTTTATGTGTTATGTGTGTGTTTAAATAATTAGGTATATGGTTTGGTTTCATTATTGAGTATAAGGGTTAAGTACCTTACATTTACCTTGATGTTCAAAATGATTAAATCAATTCATTTGTTTAAATTAAGCTCAAGAGCAAAGAGGACCTAAATCAGATAAAGGGAAGGAGAAAGCAATCGAGTAGTCTATCCGTAACTATTCAAATATACCCGAGGTAAGTTTTAAGTATCTTCCTCTAGTATATAATTGACGATGCCATTATAAGAGTATAGTATGTAAATTGCGATCTTTGGCTTGCATTTGAATTAAGATGTATAATAGATAATGCATTTATATGACTTTTAGTTGGATAGTCACTTTGAGTTTAAGATTTAATGGTAAAGAGAATGAGTAATATGAGATATAACCATTGAGCTGAATGTGAATGATGAAGTGTGTATCGAGTTGGTATTCGAATGTAATATACGACTATTAAATGATAAGATGACTGAGATGTGTTGAATTATGATAAAAAATGTATGAGATTGAAAATATATCCGGACTTGAGGTCCGCAGGCTATATACTGGAAAAATATCCGGATATGAGATCCGCAGGCTATATGCTAGAAATATATCCGGACTTGAGGTCCACAGGCTATATGCTGGAAAAATATCCGGGCTAAAGACCCCCAGGCTTATGCTAGTAATGTATTCCGAGCTCTAAGATTTGACAAAACCGATGCCAGTAATGTAAGTAAGATTTCAACTTCGAACATCAGTGGTAAACATCGTTACATCAGTTTTATATATTTTACATGTTAATGTTCGCGTTACTTACTCATATTTGAAATGATTTCTATGTGAATTACTAGTATCAAAGTACGGTATATATATATGTGTGTGAATAAATTCGGTATTTGAGGATAAGACAACGATATAATTGGTTAATGTGAGTCATCATATGAAAGAATGTAATTAAAGGTATTAGTATAATCTTCGTAAATAGTGAAATATGTGCAAGAAGTTTTCTTGTGTATACATACATACATATTAATGGGTTTTGTAACTAATGTACGGGTGTATATTTTGTCAGGTGAATTACAATTAGAATACAAGTTTGGTGATATTCAATGTTCAATTTTAATTACAAGCTTTAATAATATGAATTGCTTAAAACTTACTAAGCCTCGAAAGCTTACTCTGTTTCTTATTTCTCTATTTTATAGATTGTTGACTTTGGCCGCCGACTCGGGGATTGTCAGTAGTTCTTCATACTATCGATCTTTTTGGTACAATTATATTTTGGACTCGATATGGCATGTATAGATTAGGCTGTTGACAAGTATGTTTTGTAATCATAAATGTTTTGGCCATATGAAAATGGCATTTATAACTCAAGGTTCAGTATGTATTCAGCTAAATTTCTGTTTTTTTTTTTTCTAAATTTTGTGAATGGAAAATTAAATGTTTAGCTCAATAATACCTTATAGCCTAAACCGGCGATCGGATTCAGGCTTGGGGTGTTACATTTTATTGGTATCAGAGCTACGATTTAGTCAATTCTAAGACTAACGTAGAGTGTTTGAGTCTAGTTATACATGCCATATAGTATTAATACGATAGTATGATGAATTCTGACAGTTAAAAATGTGTGTTTCTTATAGTAATGGATCCCGATCCTAATCGAGCAGTAGCTGATGATGTTGAGAGTGTAGCGCCTGCTCCCGCGCATGGAACAGCGCCGTTGGACTCTCAACCTATTGCAAGTAATCAGATCGATGAGGCTAGACAGGCTTTCTATAGTGTAATGAATGATTGGTTCAACTAATACATTCAAACCAATACGGCTGTTCCACAGCCCCCACTCCTGAATAATACACCCCTGCACCTACGATACCTCCAGCAACTAATCAGATAAGATTAAATAAGCCCCCGGTTGACAGAATCTGGAAGCATAGGGCTACTGAATTTAAGGCTACAGATAGCGATAATGCTGAGCAAGCTGAATTTTGGTTGGACAACACTATTCAAGTGTTTGACGAACTGTCCTGCACACCCGATGAATGCTTAAAATGTGCTATATCTTTACTACATGATTCTGCCTATTATTGGTAGAATACGTTGATTTCTGTTGTGCCCAGAGAGCGAGTGACTTGGGAGTTCTTTCAAACCGAGTTTCGAAAAAAGTATATCAGTCAGAAATTCATTGATCAGAATCAGAAAGAATTCCTTGAACTTAAACAAGGTTCCATGTCGGTTACTGACTATGAACGAAAATTTGTGCGGCTTAGCCGGTATGCCCGAGAGTGTGTTTCTTCAGAAGCTATATTGTGTAAACGTTTCAAAGACGGATTAAACGAAGATATAAAATTGTATATTGGCATTCTCGAAATCAGAGAAGTTGTAATACTTGTAGAGCGAGCTTGCAAGGCTGAAGAGCTTAGTAAAGAGAAAAGAAAAGCTGAGGTGGGAGCCAGAGAGTTCCGAAAGAGATATTCGGGAAAGCCCTTTCAGTAGTCACAGAAGAAATTTAGAGAGGATTCAGGTCGATCTAAAGACACTTTAGGCTTTTCCAGATAAGACCAATCGACCCCTAGTGAGTACGCGAGCCACTTCAGTTGCCAGTGTTGGAAACGATCGTCGGGACAGAACAGAATGCAAGTATTATGGTAAATGGCATTCGGGGAGTTGTAGATTTCATGACCGCTCCTGTTATAAATGCGGGTCAGCCGACCACTTTATCAAAGACTGCCCGAGATTGTCCGAACAAAATATGAATCAGAATAGGAAATCGAGTAATACTAGTAGACCACCTAGGAATACGAGGAATGCTAACGGCGGTCAGAGAGGGTCTAAAGATGCTACCACCAGATCCGAGGCTCGTGCTCCTGCTAGAGCTTATGCTATACTCGCACGCGAGGATGCTTCTTCGCCTGACATTATTACTGGTATTTTCACTCTCTTTGAAACTGATGTAATTGCTTTGATTGACCCTGGTTCTACTCATTCTTATGTATGTGAGACTTTAGCATCCAGTAAGACTTTACTTGTTGAGTCTACTAAGTTCGTTATTAGAGTGTCGAATCCCTTGGGTCGATATGTGCTTGTTGACAAGGTGTGTAAGAAATGCCCCTTATTAATCCGAGGTTCCTGTTTTTCGGCCGACTTGATGCTTTTACCATTTGACGAATTTGATGTTATTCTCGGTATGGATTGGTTGATCGTACATGATGCAGTTGTGAATTGCAAAAGTAAGACCATTGATTTGAGATGTGTAAATAATGAGATAATCCGAGTTGAGTCTACTGATTTTAATGGATTGCCAGCAATAATAATATCCTCGATGTTGGCTCAAGAATATGTGATAAAGGGTTGTGAAACGTAGCTTGTATACGTACTCGATAGTAAAGAATCAGAAAAGAAGCTTGAATCAGTACCAGTGGTTTGTGAATATACGGATGTTTTTCTCGAAGAATTACCGGGGTTATCACCTGTTCGGGAGGTAGAGTTTGGCATTGAACTGGTACCTGGGACTACACCAATTTCGATAGCTCTGTATCGTATGGCACCAACCGAGTTAAAGGAATTGAAAGCTCAATTGCAAGAGTTAACGGATATAGGATTCGCTCGACCGAGTTTCTCACCTTGGGGTGCACCAGTATTGTTTGTGAAAAAGAAGGACGGAACCATGAGATTGTGCATCGACTATCAGTAATTAAATAAGGTAACAATAAAGAATAAATATCTGTTACCGCGTATCGACGACTTGTTTGATCAGCTGAAAGGAGCTTCAGTGTTTTCAAAGATAGACTTGAGATCAGGTTATTATCAGTTGCGAGTTCGAGACTCAGATATACCTAAAACTACTTTTAGAATGAGATATGGTCACTATGAGTTCTTAGTGATTCCATTTGGGCTCACTAATGCCTCTGCGGTATTTATGGACTTGATGAATCGGATCTTCAGACTGTATTTAGATCGTTTTGTAGTTGTTTATTGACGACATTTTGGTCTATTTGCGAGATGAAACCGAACATGCTGAGCACCTGAGATTAGTGTTGCAGATTTTACGGGATAAGCAGTTATATGGTAAGTTCAGTAAACGTGAGTTCTGGTTGAGAGAAGTTAGCTTTTTGGGTCATGTGGTATCCGTATCGGGAATTCGAGTTGATCCGAGTAAAATTTCAGCCGTACTTAACTGAAAGCCTCCAAGAAATGTTACTGAAGTTCGAAGCTTTTTAGGACTTGCTGGTTGTTACAGACGATTTGTAAAGGGTTTCTCGATGATAGCCACACCAATGAAGAAACTACTTCAGAAGGATGTTAGGTTTGAATAGTCAGAGAAATGTCAGAAAAGTTTCGATCAATTGAAAACTTATTTGACTGAAGCTCCAGTACTAGTGCAGCCTGAATCCGGTAAAGAGTTTGTCATTTACAGTGATGCATCCTTACTTGGGCTGGTTGTGTGTTGATGCAAGAAGGTCGAGTTGTAGCTTACGCGTCGAGGCAATTGAAGCCGCATGAGAAAAACTATCCGACCCGTGATCTCGAATTAGCTGCCATCGTATTCACTTTGAAAATATGGTGACACTACTTGTTTGGGGAGAGGTGTTATGTATATTTGGATCATAAAAGTCTCAAATATTTGATGACTCAAAGAGATTTGAATCTCCGACAAAGACGTTGGCTTCAGTTTCTAAAAGATTATGAGCTTGTCATTGACTATCACCCGGGAAAGGCTAACGTGGTTACCGATGCTTTAAGTCGTAAATCACTGTTTGCTTTACGAACAATGAATGTACGCCTGTCTGTTTCATCTAATAAGGCGTTAGTAGCAGAATTAAAGGCCAAACCATTAATGATTCATCATATACATGAGTCCCAAAAATTCGACGATGAATTAGTTGCTAAACGAGCTGAATGTGTTTCAAATATGGAATCAGAGTTTCAAATTGATGACGATGATCATTTGAGGTTCAAAATTCGATTGTGTGTTCCAAGAAATTCAGAACTTATTTCGATGATTTTGAACGAGGCTCATAGTAATCGAATTTCAATCCATCCGAGGAGTACGAAAATGTACAACGATTTGAAACGTCAATTTTGGTGGCACGGTATGAAACGAGACATTTCTGATTTTGTTTCGAAGTGTTTGATATGTCAACAAGTGAAAGCGGAACATCAAGTGCCTTTGGGACTACTTCAGCCGATCATGATACCCGAATGGAAATAGGATCGAATTACAACGGATTTTGTATCAGGGTTGCCATTGTCGTCAAGTAAGAAAGATGCGATTTGGGTTATTGTTGACAGATTGACAAAGTCAGCTCATTTCATTCCTGTACGTACGGATTATTCCCTTGACAAGCTAGCTGAATTTTATGTTTCTCAGATTGTAAGGTTACATGGGGTACCTATTTCTATTGTGTCGGATAGAGATCCGAGATTCACATCACGATTTTGGAAGAAATTACAAGAAGCTCTGGGTACCAAGTTACATTTTAGCACCGCTTTTCATCCCTAGACTGATGGTGAATCCGAGCAGATAATTCAGATACTTGAGGATATGTTGAGATGCTGTATCCTTGAGTTTAGTGGTTCATGGGAGTGGTATTTACCTTTGATTGAATTTGCTTACAATAATAGTTTTCAATCAAGTATTAAGATGGCACCTTATGAGGCTTTGTACGGTCGTAAATACACCGTTATTTTGGACCGAGCTTAGTGAAAATAAAATCTTCGGGGTTGATTTGATTCAAGATGCTGAGCAGAAAGTAAAAGTAATCCATGAAAGTCTGAAGGCAGCTTTGGATCGTCAGAAATCATATGTGGATTTAAAACGAAAAGACATTGAATATCAGGTTGGAGATAAAGTGTTTCTTAAAGTTTCACCTTGGAAAAAAGTGCTCAGATTTGGCCGTAAGGGCAAATTGAGTTTGAGGTTGATCGGGCCATATGAAATATCCAAACGAGTTGGACCGGTTGCATACAGACTGATTTTACCCCCTGAACTTGAAAAGATTCACAATGTTTTCCATGTTTCGATGCTTCGACGTTATAGATCAGATCCATCGCATATAATTAATCCATCTGAGGTTGAGATTCAATCTGATTTGAGTTACGAAGAAGAACCAGTTCAAATTCTGGCACGAGAAGTAAAAGAACTACGAAATAAGAAAATATCATTAGTGAAGGTACTATGGATTAAGCACGGGGTTGAAGAAGCTACATGGGAACTTGAAGACACAATGAAGGATTGATATCCTAACTTATTCATTGGTAAGATTTTCAGGGACGAAAATTCCTTATGTGGGGGAAAGTCGACCTTAGTCGGAAAGTGGTTTCGGGACCACAAAACTGAGTCGTAAAAATAATTAACCGTCATATTCGATGCTTATTATATGTGAACGTGCATGTGTGAAAGTTTCATATTGTAATTTTGTCAATTGTATGTGAAATTATTAAATAGGACATATGTGAGAAAATTTTGAAATGTGATAGGTAAATTTATAAGTGGTTTATTAATGCATGTTTTAAAGAGGTAGGACATGCATGTCAAATGTTCCTTTTTGTTCAAAGTGGCCGCCATGTTGTTTATGACAATATATATGTATTATTTATTAGTTTTAAGGCAACTAAATGACTTTATAATTTTTATAATATTAATGAATAAAGAGTAATAAAATATTGGGTGAGTGGGAGGAGAAACCAAAGTTGGTTCATCCTTGCTCCTCCATTACCGAAACTTGAAGTGAGGAAGAAGAAAAAAAAATTTTGTTTGATATTCGGCTTGGATGATGGTTAGAAAGAGGTAAGTACTTTGAGATTCTTGAAAATTTATGTATAATTAAGATGTTTAGTTCAAATTCTACCCATTCCATGGATTAAATTTTTGGTTGTTTGGAGATTTGATATTCGGCCAAGTAGCTTGAAACTCTTAGTAGATTTTTATTATGTCATTAAAATGGATGGTAATGTAATGTATGAGGAGTTGTTAATTGTTTTTAACTTGAAAGTTGAGATTAATGTGTTTATAGGGAGGTGTCGAATGTGGTTATTGAAGGTGTTTTAATGAACAATATGTGTGGCTTGGGTTAATAACATTCGGTTAAGGAATTTTTTTTGCTAGCAAGTTTGGTTTAATGTATAGATGTAAATCACCTTGTATTCAATGTTTTGAAGTATAGGAAAGGGCAAATTAAAATGATTTTGGGTAAATTTTTAGTTTAGTTATGTTTAAGCATTCGGCATTAATTATAATATTGGCTATGAGAGTGTGAAAGATTAGAGATTATTTTAAGTGAATTATGACCTTAATATGAGCAAGATAAAAAAAATTGGCTATAAATGTGATTGAGTGATTCGGTCATTGTTGGGAAATATTGTAACCTAAGTGTATTTCGCTACTTTTAATCATGAGATGGAATTGGTATATGAAAGCTAAGTTGAGTGGTTAGGGCCGAATGGGGATTATAAGATATTAAAGCATGCTATAATTATATATTAGTGTATATGTGGTTGTATTAAATTCTCTACTTGAATTCAGTTAGGTATAGTCATGGTATTAGCTCATTAGGGATAATACCTTATAAGTGAATGTAGCTTTAGTTAACTTTATGTGTTATGTGTGTGTTTAAATAATTAGGTATATGGTTTGGTTTCATTATTGAGTATAAGGGTTAACTACCTTACATTTACCTTGATGTTCAAAATGATTAAATCAATTCATTTGTTTAAATTAAGCTCAAGAGCAAAGAGGACCTAAATCAGATAAAGGGAAGGAGAAAGCAATCGAGTAGTCTATCTATAACTATTCAAATATACCCGAGGTAAGTTTTAAGTATCTTCCTTTAGTATATAATTGACGATGCCATTATAAGAGTATAGTATGTAAATTGTGATCTTTGGCTTGCATTTGAATTAAGATGTATAATAGATAATGCATGTATATGACTTTTAGTTGGATAGTCACTTTGAGTTTAAGAGTTAATGGTAAAGAGAATGAGTAATATGAGATATAACCATTGAGCTGAATGTGAATGATGAAGTGTGTATCGAGTTGGTATTCGAATGTAATATACGACTATTAAATGATAAGATGACTGAAATGTGTTGAAATATGATCAAAAATGTATGAGATTGAAAATATATCTGGACTTGAGGTCCGCAGGCTATATGCTGGAAAAATATCCGGATGTGATATCCGCAGGCTATATGCTAGAAATATATCAGGACTTGAGGTCCGCAGGCTATATGCTGGAAAAATATCCGGGCTAAGGACCCGCAGGCTTATGCTAGTAATGTATTCCGAGCTCTAAGATTTGACAAAATCGATGCCAGTAATATAAGTAAGATTTCAACTTCAAACATCAGTGGTAAACATCGTTGCGTCAGTTTTATATATTTTACATGTTAATGTTCACGTTACGTACTCATATTTGAAATGATTTCTATGTGAATTACTAGTATCAAAGTACGGTATATATATATGTGTGTGTGAATGAATTTGGAATTTAAGGATAGGACAACGATATAATTGGTTAATGTGAGTCATCATATGAAAGAATGTAATTAAAGGTATTAGTATAATCTTCGTAAATAGTGAAATATGTGCAAGAAGTTTTCTTGTGTATACATACATACATATTCGGCCAATGGGTTTTGTAACTAATGTACGGGTGTATATTTTGTCAGGTGAATTACAATTAGAATACAAGTTTGGTGATATTCAATGTTCAATTTTAATTACAAGCTTTAATAGTATGAATTGCTTAAAACTTACTAAGCTTCGAAAGCTTACTCTGTTTCTTATTTCTCTGTTTTATAGATTGTTGACTTTGGCCACCGACTCAGGGATCGTCAGTAGTTCTTCATACTATCGATCTTTTTGGTACAGTTATATTTTGGACTCGATATGGCATGTATAGATTAGGCTGTTGACAAGTATGTTTTGTAAGCATAAATGTTTTGGCCATATGAAAATGGCATTTATAACTCAAGGTTCAGTATGTATTCAGCTAAATTTCTATTTTTTTTATTTCTAAATTTTGTGAATGGAAAATTAAATGTTTAGCTTAATAATACCTTATAGCCTAAACCGGCTATCGGATTCAAGCTTGGGGTGTTACAATTTTCAAGCCATTTCTCCCTGCCAAATTGTGCTCACTCATGCAATTCAAATGTACCTAAATTAAGCCTCCAAAATGTGCCTAAAATGTGCATAATCAAGCTACAAAAATATGATACCAATTCAAATATACCAAAATGGTCACTAAAACATACATTAACTTGATCATTCCAACATCAAGCAAAAAAAGCACCAAAATGACAAATTAGCAACCATCATTGTAACAGCCCATTTTTGAGTCAAATCAGAACTGTGGTTTTGATACCACAAATCTGAGGTCAAAATATTTATTTTATTATTTTATTAAATTTTACTACATGATATATTTATCTATTTGAATGCTT
Source organism: Gossypium anomalum (assembly GCA_025698475.1). NCBI lineage: Eukaryota > Viridiplantae > Streptophyta > Magnoliopsida > Malvales > Malvaceae > Gossypium > Gossypium anomalum. Next base: position 43,876,306 of record CM046968.1, on the reverse strand, counting down.
AATTCAGTAAAAAAGACTAAATCGTGTAAAATGAAAAATGTATGTTCTACTAGTTAAAGGTGTTAAATAGCTTTGGCTTTTCCTCAAATGGTAATTAAACCTTTTGAAACATTAGTGGACTAATATGGACATATTTTAAGTGATTTAAATGGTTATATATTAAGGTTATATTTGTAATTTAGTAATTTATCATAAAATAAATAAAACAAAGGTAATTAAAAGTTTCCCATTATCATCTTACAACCCAAATTTAGTGGAAGAAGAATCTAATATAGGGTCCTTCATTCAGCAACCATAAATTCTTCAATTAGGTATGTACTTTGACTCAATTTTTAATGATTTCTACGTTTTTGAGATCGTTGCTTCGTATTCTAGCTAGCCCGTACCATAGATTTCAAATTTGTTAAATATTTATCATGTTGCCATTGTTGAATGCTTGAGTAAATTGATGAGTTATGATAAATTATGAAGGTTTATTGATAGATTTACTAGTTTTGTAACGTAATTTTTGACAAAAATGTCAAAAAGGGATTAAATTGAGAAAATGTAAAATTAGGTGGGTAAAAGTGTGAATAAATTGAAAATATGGGCTGCTAGTAACATGTGGTAAATTCGGCTAAGCATGTAATTGTATTAAATTGCATGGATTTGCAATTTTATGTAAAAAGGACTAAATTGTAAAAATGTGAAAGTCTAAGGGCAAATATGTAAAATAGCCTTAATATGTGTTTTGGACTAAATTGCATAAATAGTTAATTAAATAAGTTGAATTTGATATAGATTAAGATAAGACGAGATCAGGTTTAGATTGGGGAAAAGGAAAAGTTAACGATTAGCCGATATTTGCTATTCGAGCAACTCGAGGTAAGTTCGTATAATTAGAATCGAACTTTTAAATACTTGAAATATTTGTAATGAATTTGTATAATTGAGTAGTTGATATATTTGGAATGTGAATTCCTTATTGATATAGTTTAATTGTTATCGAGCCCCGTTTGAACCATAAGAATTCGTAGGATACGAGTAACATGTCAATAGGGTTACCATTTTGGTTGAGATCCTGCATGTGTTGCGGACTCACTGCAGCTCATATGAGCTTGCTGATATATCAGGTCGTAAGAGCTTACTGTTCTCAGCTCGTATGAGCTTAGTGATTCAACTCATCAGAGCTTACCGTTTCAGCTTAATAGAGCTAACTGTCCATCAGCTCAAGAGGAGCTTACTGTTCATAGCTCGAAAGAGTGGAAAATGATAATGAATTGGCGGATTACTGAATTATATGTATTGTATATCACCTGAGCATCCCTCAAGATTCTAATAGGTTCAACGAGCATAAATTTTTTGATATGGTAAAGTACTGTTTATACGACCGAATTACTGTTATACGATTGAAAGTAAAATGTTACAAATTATGTACACGATGTATGTGAAGTTGATATGATACAAAGTATTCAGTATCTATATTTAGTTAATGGATGATTTCATGTATTTAAGTGACTAACTTGGGATGAATGTTTGTGTTTAGGCATTTGGTAATTGAATTGAATGCACCTTAATTATTGCTTTGATTATGTATAAATGGTAAGTTTAATTTTGAATTATACAGGCTTATTAAGCTATAAAGCTTACTCTGTTTCTTTTCCATGTTTTATAGAGGTTCGATAGCTCGCTCATTTCGGTCAAGTCAGAGTTACACATCACACTATCCGATTGTCGATTGGTACTTTTGAACTTGTGGATATATGTAAATATGGCATGTATAGGCTAGTTATAAAGATGTTAGTTATGGCTATTTGAGATTGTGATTTTGGTACATTTTGTTCTATAAGTCTAAGCCATGTGATTTGGCTAAACTTTGATATTATGTTTTGGCAAGTAGTAGATGGAATGGAAATATGCAAATGTGTTTTGTTACATGGTAGGCTTATGAATGGAAAATGTATGATATCAGTTAAGTATTTGAATACTATGTGGAATTGTTATCATATGTGTATGAAATTTTATGGAATGGTTGCCTTTTCGGTTGTAAAAATGTTGCTATTTATGCTTGTGCATACATGTGAAAATAGGGTGGCATAATGGCTTTGCAAGTAGCCTATTTTTGTCTACGCGGGTAGAGACACGGGCATGTGTCTCAGCCGTGTGTGACACACGGTCATGTTACACGACCGTGTGTCCCTTGGTGTTGATTTTAAATGAAGTCAGTATGCTCCACACGATCTCACACACAGGCATTTGACCGGCCGTGTGGTACAAGTTAGTATACCCCTAATTTGTCATGCAGCTTAGCACACGGTCACATGACTTGGCCGTGTTGTATAAGTCAGTATACCCTACAGGTTTGGCACGGCTTAGTACACAGCCTGGCACATGGGCGTGTATGGCCACTTCGAAGGGCACACAGGCTAGACACATGCGCGTGTGGTTGGCCGTGTGACCCAAGTCAGTATACTCTCTAGTTTTCACACGGCCTAGCACACAGGCGTGTCTTCGGCCGTGTGATGTAAGTTAGTATGTATGCCCTATTTCCACAAGGCCTAAGACACGGGCGTGTCTACTAGCCGTGTGAGGCACACGGCCTATTCACACCGGCGTGTGATCCCTGTATGTTTGAAATTTTTCTAAGTTTCAAAAATTTTCATATGTTATCGATTTAGTCCCGAACCACTTCTAAAGCATGTTTAAGGCATTCTAAGCCCTTATAAGGGACAATATGATTGTGTTGAATGGTATTTGAATATGAATGCATAAATGTATAAGTTATGTATGTTAAATGATGTGTATTGATCGGTAATACCTCGTAACCCAACTCCGGTGACGAATACGAGTTAGGGGTGTTGCAATCATAGGACCACATATATACAAACTAACATGACAACTAATTCCTTATCCAAAATACCACATTTACAAGCCAAACATAATGGCTATTTCAACAAGCAATAAACACCTATACATGCCATTATAAGCATGACTCAAAATCATCAAAATCTACTGGTAATGCCGATGGATAGTGTGATAGGTCTCTGACTAACTTCCAACCCGCACGAACTTCCGATTAACTACAAAACATAGAAAATGAACACAAAGTAAGCATATTATGCTTAGTAAGTTCATAATATATAATCTATGCTTGTCAATGCATTGATTAATCTTAAAATACATATGTATCAATCCAACATAAGAATAAATGGTTCATAAGATTAAATCATATGAATTCATACTTTTCATTGTCATGAAAACACATACTTCCTACCTTTTGTAGTAGTAAGGTAAATTACATAGAAAACTCTTACCGAAGCTCACACGAAGAAAAATCACGATGGTTGTCACCATCCTTTTCCATAATTCGATAGCTAAAGCTATATCTTTTCATATTTTGATGGTCGTCACCATCCCTTTTCATAGTTAATGGTCATCACCATCCCGTTTTATAATTTGATAGCTGAAGGTATCCTTTTTCATTATTCGATAGCTGAAGCTATCCCTTTTCATAGCTCGATGGTCGTGACCATCCCTTTTCATTGTTGATGGTAGTCACCATCCCTTTTCGTAATTTGACAGTCGAAGCTATCCCTTTTCGTTAATTGATAGTTGAAGCTATCCCTTTTTATTAGTTGTTGATTGTCAATATGCCGTGGAATTTTTCCATCAAGACAGAAATTGATATTTTAAAATAATAGCATTTAAAACATAATTTAAAATGTTGTTTAAATGTATGAAATTACCTCGACGATAAAACGTAAAAATAGAGTCGGTTAATCTGAAGCTTTCTCCTTGCCTCGATCTAAAGCCGTATGAGGTCTATCTTGATCTAAATCAATAAATTCAATAAATTTAATAACCATTCTATTCAATTCAATCCAAATTAACATTTTTGCAACAATTTCACCCCTACCCAAGCCTAGCCAAATTTCATACAAGCTCATAGCAGCCCACATATTTCATTATTTCACAAATTACACCATGAATATTTCATAGTTTACAATTAAATCCCTAATTGACAAATTCATCAAAAATCACTTAACAAAATTTTTTTTATGTAACAACAAGATTTCATTTTCTACCATCAAACTTCACAAACAACATGGATTTATTCATGGGAAAACTTAAATCTTTTAATAGTTTTTCAAATTAGTCCCTGGGCTAGCTAAATTAAGCTACAATGACTACAAAAATATAGAAATCATTAAAAACGAAACAAAAACACACTTACATGCACAAGGAAGCAATGGTCGAATGAAAGAACCCTAAATGTAACAGTTCAATTTTGACCCTAGTCAGAATAATGGTTTCGGGACCACATATTCAAGTCAAAAAAAATATTTTAATATTATTCTCTATGCTTGTTATAAGTAAATTGACATGTGTGAAAGTTTCGTGTGAAAATTTAACTGTTTGTATGCTTAATTTGCAAAAAAGACTTATTAGCATAAAATGTAAAAGCTGTGTGCTAGATGTTAAAAGTGCCTATTTGATTTGGCTTTATAATTGTGAGGTCCTTATGTGGTTATTTAACCATTGGAAGTTTGAATGGACAATAATAACCATCCATTATGTGATTTTATAATAGTTTAACAAAGGTTATAATAGTAAAATGTCTATTATGTTAATATTAATAAAACAAACATGAAATTTGCTCATTATTTTCTTCATCTTTGCCAAAACTTAAGAAAGAAAGGATAGGTTTTTTCACACTTTGATATTCGGCTACTTCCAACTTGATTCAAGGTTCATTTTTGTTCGATTTTTGATAATTTCTACGTTTTTGTAATCATTGCTTCGTATACTATCGAACCCATGCTTCAATTTCTATTTTTGGTGATGATTTTGAAATGTTCCATTGATGAAACTATGAGTTTTGTGATGTTAGTTGATGAATTATGGAAGCTTAATGTTGGGTTTAAATGTGTTGTCTTTGAATTTTTGATGAAATTGAGTAATTTGGGCTAAATTGTAAAAATATTATTTTAAGGGACTAAAATATGAAATAAATGAAATGTATGGACTTGTATGAGAGTCATGAAAATTTGGCTAAGCTTGTGTACAAGCAAATTCTGTGTATTTTGTGATTTTGTGAATTAGGGACTAAAGTGTCGAAATGTGAAAATGTGAGGGCTATTTTGCAAAATGCCCTAATTATGTGTATATGGATTGTTTTGAATGATTTGGTGAATAAAACGATTAATTTTGAATACATATAGATCAAGAAAAGAGGAATTCCAACTTAGACCGAGGGAAATCTAATATCGTAGAATAAACAGTCCGAGTCGACAAATTTTGAGTACGAGGTAAATTTTGACTTAAAATATGATGTTAAGTAGGTTTTGATGCCTTTATTATACATGGATTGTATATAATTTAATTGGATGAATATGATGATGAATCGAAAGTATTTGGCACTAAGTGTGCGATTTAAACTAGCTTCGGCTACTAAAGGCACTAAGTGTGCGAACTTAGCTTCGGTTAGTTGAGATGGCACAAGTGTAAGGAATCGTTCTAGCTTTGGCTAATCTTTAAGCACTAAGTGTGAAAATAATTAAAGCATTGGTGATCATCAAAAAGTCTTAAAGTATTCAAACAAGAGGTGAGATTGAAAACGAATGAATATGAAAATGTTTCGGTAAGTATAATAACTATGTGGTAGGTGGTAAAATGTATAAAATTTTATTGAATTTGTATAAAATATAGTTGTTGTTAGCATGGACTTGATGGATGAATTGAGAAATTATAATTACTTATGTATTGATGTTTCATATTTTATATTGTTGATGTTTTGGTACGAGCTTACTAAGCTTTTGAAAGCTTACTTTGTGTGTGTTTACATTGTTTTATAGATATCAAAGCTACTGCAAGCTCGGGGATCGTCCAGGATCGTCACCACACTATCAAACCTCATTTTGGTACTTTTAAAAATGCATATTTATGAAGTATGGCATGTATAGGCTAGTAGTGTGTGAAGTATGTTTTGTGATGTATATGCTTAGCCATGTGACTTGGGTAATTTGTGCTTGAACTCATGGTTGATAATGGTTCATGGTATGTGATGACATTATGAAATTGTGGTACATTTTAGTTGGTAATTCTTGGTAAGATTAACTTGAGATTGAATGGTGTGTGGAAGGAAATGCTTTGGTATGATGTTACCTTATGTTTGGTATGAATTGGTAAGGTTTATGGGTATGAATTTTGGTGACTATTATATGATATGAAAAGGGTTAGGTTTTGGTGCTGAATTTGGCTGAAATGGTATGTTAGTTTCCTTTGCTTGTAGGATGACCAAATTGAGGTGGCAAATTGGCTATTTAAATGGCCTGTTTTTCTCCACACGGGCAGAGACACGGGTGTGTGTCTCAACCGTACGCGACACACGGCCATGTTGCACGGTCGTGTGTCCCCTAAGGTACCCTTCAATTGTAAGTTAGGCTCGAACAAGCCCAAGACACACGGGCGTGTGGTCTGACTGTGTGACCCTAATTTGTATGCTGACGTCAGAAACAGAATACCCCCTATTTTTGGCACAGCCTAGCACACGGCCTGGACACGGCTGTATGCATAGCACACGGGCTAGACACACGAGCATGTGGTCTGCCCGTGTGGGCAAGTCAGTACCGTGTGAGGCACACGGCTTGTTCACACGGGCATGTGACCTTTTAAAAGTTGAAAATTCTTTTAAGCTCTAAAACTTTCATATGTTGTCAATTTGGTCCGAATGCATGTTTTAAGTATTGTATATTTGCTTTTACGATCTTATTAAATGTGAATGTATGAAATTTACTGTAATGAAATGATATTCAATTATCTTGAATTGTGTTATGGATTAAGTAATACCTCTTAACCTACTCCGACGACGGATACGGTTTAGGGGTCTTACACTAAAATTGGCTTCTTTTCTTCTAATTTTTGGTCAAACATCACAAGGTTGAGGTCGATACAACCATTATACACATTTTAATTTAGACATAATTATTTTATTACTTATTTAACCTTTCAATTAACCTTTGAAAACACATGTATAATGTCCACTCAAATGTCAAATGGTCAAATTACCTCATAAACTCTCCAATCATTTAATATCATACTCATTAGATCCCTTTAGCATATATAACTCAAGTTTAACGCCTTTTGCAATTTAGCCCTTTTTTTCAAATTTAGCATACAAACGATAAAATTTCTTAACGAAATTTTTATACAACACTACTAACGTGCTATAGGCATTAAAATAATAATAAATTAAATATTTTTACATCAGATTTGAGGTCCCAAAACCACTATTCTGGTTTCACTGAAAACGAGCTATTACAACTCCCCCTTAAAGAAATTTTCATCCAAGAAAATCATACCAAAAAAGAGGTTCAAATATTATTTTCTCATAGCTTCTTCCAGTTCTCAGGTGGCTTCCTCTGTCCCGTGTTGTTTCCAGAGAACTTTTACTAAAGCTATGTTTTTAATTCGTAATTCTTTAACCTCTCGAGCTAAGATTCTGATTGGTTCTTCACTGTACGACAAATCGGGCTGAATCTGAATGTCAACAGGTGAGATAACACATGAAGGGTCTGATCGATACCGTCATAACATAGATATGTGAAACACATTATGAATCTTTTCCAGCTCTGATGGCAAAGCTAAACGGTATGCTACTGGCCAGATTCTTTCAATAATCTCATACGGCCCGATAAATCGCGGACTTAACTTTCCTTTATGACCAAAACAAAGAACTTTCTTCCAGGGCGATACTTTCAAGAACACTTTATCACCGATTTGAAATTCAATATCTTTATGTTTTAAATTCGCATATGATTTCTGTTGATCTGATGTTGCTTTTAAACTATCTTGGATTACTTTCACTTTTTCCTCAGTCTTTCGAATCAAATCAATCCCGTGAATCTTTTTCTCAGATCAGTCCAATGCATAGGAGTTCGATATTTACGACCGTACAAAGCTTCATACGGTGCCATCTTTACGCTCGATTGGTAATTGTTATTGTACGCGAACTCAAACAACGGTAAATATTTCTCCCAATTGCCTTCGAATTCTAATATGCAACATCGAAGTATATCTTTGAGTACCTATGTAACCGCATACCTAGAGCCTCCTATAACTCGCTCTAGAATCGTGATGTAAATTGCGGATCTCTATCCGAAATAATGTAATCTGGCACCCTATGTAATTTGACAATCTCATAAACATAAAGCTCAGCTAACCTCTCAAGAGAATAATCTGAACATACTGGAATAAAATGTGCACACTTTGTCAGACGATCAACGAAAACCCAAATTGCATCTCTCTTCCTCGGAGACAAGGGTAATCCCATTACGAAATCCATGGTGACATGCTCCCATTTCCACTCTGGTATCATCACTGGCTGTAACAAACTAGAAGGTACTTGATGTTTAGCTTTAACTTGCTGACATACTAAACATCTTGATACAAACTCATAAATTTTTCATTTTATACTCGTCCACCAGTACATTTGTTTCAAGCCATACAAATCTGTTGTAAAAACATCAGTCTAGCCTTCAACTCACCTAAGATTGAACCATCATCAAGCAACATCAATCGCGTATTCAACGTTAGCAAAGCAAATAGAGATTTTCTACATAAAGCATCAGCGACTACATTCCCTTTACTCGTATGATAATTAATGATCAAGTCATAATCTTTCAATAATTCGAGCCATCTGCACTGTCTCAAATCTAAATCTTTCTGCGACATTAAATACTTCAAACTTTTATGATCTGTAAAGATGTGACACTTTTCGTCATATAAATGGTGTCGCCAAATCTTCAACGCAAACACAATAGCTTCAAGTTCTAAATCATGCGTCGGATAATTCCTTTTGTGCAGCTTTAACTATCTAGAAGCATAAGCAATTACTTTGCTTTCCTGCATCAAAACACAGCCTAAACCATTCAAAGAAGCATCACTGAAAATCACAAACACTTTACTCAACTCAGGCTAAACTAACACCGGTGCCTCAGTCAACAATGCTTTCAACTGATTGAAACTTTGCTGACATTTCTCAGACCACTCGAACTTCACATCTTTTCGCAATAATCTCGTATCGGTGTAGCAATTATCGAGAATCCCTTAACAGACCTTTTGTAATGTCCGGCTAGTCCCAGAAAGCTTCTAAACTTTGATACATTTTTCAGAGGTTTCCAATCAACAGTAGCCGAAATCTTGCTCAGATAAACTTTGATGCCCTTGGTTTACACAACATGTCCCAAAAAACTGACTTCCTAAAGCCAAAATTCACATTTGCTAAACTTGGCAAATAATTGTTTCTCATGCAAGGTTTGTAATACAATTCTCAAATACTTCATATGTTAAAACTCATCTCGAGAGTAAATCAAGATATCATCAGTGAGTAGCATGACAAATCGAACTAAATACGGTCAAAAAATTGTGTTCATCAAATCCATAAATACTGTAGGTGCATTACTTAAACCAAACTGCATCACAAGAAATTCATAATGTTTGTACCTAATCCTGAGCACAGTTTTCGGCATATCAAAATCTTTAACTCGCAGTTGATAATAACTAGAACGAAGATCAATCTTCATAAATACTGTTGCACCTTTCAACTGATCAAACAAATTGTAAATTTGTGGCAATGGATACTTATTCTTGATCGTAGCTTTGCTGAGCTGGCGGTAGTCAATACATTATCTCATAGATCTGTCCTTTTTCTTAATGAATAAAACAGGTGCACCCGAAGGTGAAAAACTGGGTCGAGGAAAACCCCTATCTGTCAACTCTTACAACTGTGCTTTCAACTCTTTCAACTTTGTAGGAGCCATTTTGTAATGAGCTATTGATATCGATGATGTTCCTGGTACTAACTCAATGGAAAACAGAACTCTCTGATTGGCGGTAACCCGGGTAACTCCTCTGGAAACACATTTGGATACTAGCATACCACTAGAACCGATTCTATCTTCAACTTAGAAACTCTAGAATCAAACATATATGCAAGGTGTGCATCGCAGCCTTTCCTCACATATCTCTGTGCTGATATAGCTGAAATAACAACAAATTAGCTGGAAAGCTATAACCTTGAATCATTAAAGGATAGCTCTTGTAAACCTTATCAACTAACACATACTAACCTAGGGGGTTCAACACTTTAACCACGAATTCAGTGGACTCAACAGGTAAATTCTTACTTGATACTAAATTCATGCATACATACGAATGGATTGATCCCAGATATAACACCCCTAACCCGCATCCGTCGTTGAAACAAGGTTTAGGGGCATTATAAGAACTTTTAAAACATTTTACAAATAATTTATGTAAATAACTATTTATTAACCGACATCATGCAAAATGTCCCCTAATTGGACCCTCGAGACCCAATACGAGCGTTAGAATTGAGTCGGGACTTAATTGGAAGCTCTAAGAATTTTTCGCGAAATTATAAAAATTTTCCAAGGTGCAGGGCTCACACGCCCGTGTGGTCCAAGGGACACGCTCGTGCTAGAGGCCATGTTTGACCCTGTGTTACTCTTTGGCTTGAGCACATGACCCTGCCACATGCCCGTGTGCTAGGCCATGTGGTTAATTAATTCAATTCGAAAATAGGTGCATTCTTTACACGGCCAAGACACATGCCCGTGTTCTAGGCCGTGTAGCACGCACGGCTGAGATACACGCTTGTGTCTCTACCTGTGAGCTCAATTCTGAGCATTCTATTTCTCAAAGTTAAGATGTAGGGGATACATGCCTAACAACATGCCCACGTTACAAGGCCGTGTGTGATACACGGTCTAGACACACGCCCATGTATCTGCCCGTGTGGACAAAATAAAGCCATTTCCTAGCTTCATTTGTCACCCAAATTTACCATTTTCCTGCACTAAAACATACCAAACACATTCCAACCATTTCTAAGCATTCCAATTAAGAAATTTTCATCATTTGTCATGGCATACCATTACATGCATACATGCTCACAATCTTACCTTGATTCAATCAATATATAACTACTTAACATATATTTAACTACCAAAACATGACATTACAAGTATATCAAAACAACCATTACTAGCCATTCCAATGGCTAGATTACAAGCATCATTATCATGCCACTAATGTTCAAGTTGTCCTATACATGCCATTATACCAAAATGATTTTACTAAGTATACCCAAAATAAGCTAGATGATAGTGTGACGATGCTCCAATGATCTCCAACCTTTACGAGCTTTCGAGCACTATAGAATAAGGGAAAGATAAAATGGAATAAGCATTACATGCTTAGTAAGTTCGTATAGCGAAAACTAAACTTACCAATCCCTTTTATTAAATCTAAGCATACAATAACATGTTTTCCATCCATTTGGCAAAATTGCATAAACACATGCATCCAATCAAACATGTTAGTTACAAAGTTTACATCTACATCAAGTAAGGATAGATAAGCTCATCATGTAATACTCTTTCAAGATATTATCATTTCATCACATAATTCTCATGCCATGTCAAGACTTTTACGTCCGTTGAATCATTGAAATTACGATGGATACTCAAGTAGTACACTCGGGGTGTACGATTCAATAATCCATCAATTCTTATTCGAGGGTACCCATTAGGGCACTTAATCAAGAAACACACTCTCGAGCTACATATCGTATAACAGGATTACCAGTCTAGGCTAAATCCTTTATACAACATAAGCTCAAAAGAGCTCAACTAGGATTACCAGTCCAGGTTAAACCTTAACCATAACGTATCCTCGAGAGGTATTATATCCGGATTGCTTGTCCAGGATAAATCTTTTCTGTAACAACGTCAATAGGATTACTCGTCTGAGTTACATCCCGTCCGCAACAAATGCAGGACCTTATTTGTTTCGGGAAAGCGCATATATTCATCGAAATTCAATATTCAATCAGGACTTAACCCTTTTTCACCATTTCAAACATGTATTCAATTTTTCATTATAGCATTCAAATAATGTACACCAAAATAAGTCACATTCCATACAAACACAACATTCAATTAAATATATTTTCATGCTTGATTAAGTTACACGAACTTACCTTGACACTTGTTCGCGTATAAAATCTACTAATCCAAAATCTTTTCTTTTCCTCGGTCTAACCTCGAATTTTTGTTGTTCGGATCTATATAAATAGCTTTAATCATCAATTTCACATGTTTCATATTTATTTGAACTCAATTTACATCCTAGGTAAAATTACCATTTTGCCCTTAACTTTTCCATAAATTCCCATTTCGTTTCTAGGCTCGGAAAATGAAACTTGTGCAATTTACTCCTTATTCCAAGCCTAACCAAAATCCCATTACAAAATTTACAGCACATGTATTCATAAAAATTTAGAATTTTTCATCAAATATCACAACATTACATTTTAGTCCCTAAATCATGTTTTCATCAAAAATCACTTTGTAAAAGTTGTTTATCTATCAACAACCTTTCATTTTCTACCATAAATTTCTAATTTTCAGCATATTCATCCATGACCCAAATTTCATACCTTGATAACTTTTCAAATTAATTTCCCAAACAGATAGACTAAACTATCCCGGTTTCAAAAATATCAAAATTACCAAAAACAGTACAAGGAAACTTGCCCAATTAAGCCTTGAAAGTTTCTTCTCTCTCCTAGGGTTTCCATATAATTTTGGGGAAGGAGATGAGAAAAATAAGATGATTTTTTTTTTCATCTTTTAATCAATTAAATTATTTCAATTCCAATTTAGTCCTTGCCCTTTTCTAATTTTTCCATGGATGAAGTCACCAAAAATCTACATACTTTTCTTTAATGGTCTAACCTCTAGTTTTGAATTCCATAGCTATTTAATCCTTATAGCTACTAGAATTCAACTTTCGCATTTTATGCAATTTAGTCCATCTCGTAATTAAACACTTAATCAATAAAATTTTCGTATCAAAATTTTTAAACGACATGTTTATCATAATACGGACCATCTAATAAAATAAAATAAATTTTATTTTTGGGTTGGATTTGTGGTCTCGAAACCACAGTTCCAATTTCACTGAAAAATAGACTGTTACAACTCTCCCCTTTAAGGATTTTCGTCCTCAAAAATCTTACCAGTAAAAAGTTTCAAGTATTGCTTCCTCATAGTATCCTCCAGTTCCCAGGTAGCCTCCTCTATACCATGTCGTTTCCAAAGAACTTTTACTAACACTACCTTTTTATTTCTTAACTCTTTTGTTTCCCGAGCTAAGATTTTGATCGGTTCTTCACTATATGTCATATCAGGCAGAATCTATACCTCTGTCATAGAGATAACATGTGAAGGATCGGATCGATGCCATCGTAGCATAAACATGTGAAAAACATTGTGAATCCGATTAAGTTCTGGTGGTAAAGCTAACCAATATGCAACCGGTCCAATTCTTTCTATAATCTCATATGGTCTAATGAACCGTGGACTCAGTTTTCCTTTACGACCAAACCGAAGAGCTTTCTTCCAAGGCGATACTTTCAAGAATACTTTGTCACCAACTTGAAATTCTATTTCTTTTCGTTTCAGATTAGCATAAGACTTTTGACAATCAGAGGCTGCTTTCAAACTGTCTCGAATTACCTTCACTCTTTCCTTAGTCTCTCGGACTAAGTCAACTCCGTGCAACTTTTCTCACTGAGTTCTGTCCAATACAATGGAGTCCTACATTTGCGACCATGCAAATCTTCATACAGTGCCATTTTGATGTTGGACTGATAACTGTTATTGTAAGCAAATTCAACTAAAGGCAAATACTTTTCCCAATTACCTTCAAACTCAAGTATACAACATCGAAGCATATCTTCCAAGATCTATATTACCCGTTCAGATTGACCATCTATCTGGGGATGAAATGCAGTACTAAAGTGTAACTGAGTACCCAGAGTTTCATATAATTTCCTCTAGAATTAATATGTAAACCAAGGGTCTCTATTTGACATAATGGAGACAAGCACTCCATGCAATCTGACAATCTCAAAGGCATATAATTTAGCCAATCTGTCCAAAGAATAATCCATGCATACCAGAATAAAGTGCGCATACCGAAATAAAGTATGCAGACTTTGTCAACTGATCAACAATTACCCAAATGGCATCTTTCTTTTTTGGAGACAGGGGTAATCCCGATACAAAGTCCACAGTAATTCTTTCCCTTTTCCATTATGGTATCATAACTGGTTAAATAGTGCAAAAGGCAACTGAGGTTCAGCTTTTACTTGCTGACATATCAAACACTTAGATAAAAACTCAGAAATATCCTCTTTCATTCCTGGCCACCAGTACATCTTTTTCAAATCATTATACATTTTATTACTACTAGGATGCATAGACATGTTACCATTATGAGCTTCATTCAAAATCTTCTGTACTAGTTCTGAAGTTTTTGGTACATATACTCTGCCTATGAATAACAAACAATCATCAGTCCCGATCTGAAATTCTAAATCAGAGTCAATTCACTTTGTACTAGTTTTGCTTGCAACTTACTATCATATTTTTGAGCTTCAGAGATCTATTGCAAAAACATTGGTCTAGCTTTTAACTCATCTATGATTGAACCATCACCAGACAACAACAATCGGGTGTTCATTGCTTGCAAAGTATAAAGTGATTTTCTGCTCAAAGCATCTGCCACTACGTTAGCTTTTCCTGGATGGTGGTCAATAACAAGATCATAATCTTTCAATAACTCAAGCCAGTTGCGCTGTCTCAAATTCAAATCTTTTTATGACATTGAATATTTCAAACTTTTATGATCAGTGAATATGTGACATTTTTCACGAAGTAAGTAATGCCGCCAGATTTTCAATGCAAACACTATGGTTCCAATTCAAGATCATGTTTTGGGTAGTTCTTTTCATGTTTCTTTAGTTGTTGTGAAGCATAGGCTACCACTTTACCTTCTTGCGTCAAAACAAAACCTAAACCATTCAATGATACATCACTGTAGATTATAAATTCCTTACCTAATTCAGGCTGGACTAACACAGGTGCTTCTGTCAATAAAGCCTTTAATCTGTCAAAACTCTCCTGGCATTTATTAGTCCACTCAAACTTTACATCTTTCTGTAGCAAACGAGTCATCGAAGAAGCTGTCATTGAAAATTTTTTTACAAATCTCCGACAATAACTAGCTAGTCCCATAAAACTTTGGACTTCAGACAAATTCTTTGGTGGCTTCCAATTAACAATGGCTGAAATTTTATTCGGGTCTACTCTGACACCTTCAGCAAATACAATATGCCTAAGAAAACTAACTTCCTGTAGCCAAAACTCACATTTACTAAATTTGACATACAATTGTTTCTCTCACGGAGTTTGCAACACTATTCTCAAATATTCTACATGTTCATTCTCATCTCGGGAGTAAACCAAAATATCATCTATAAATACCACCACAAACCTGTCTAAATATGGGCTAAAAATTCTGTTCATCAGATCCATAAACACTGCAGGTGCATTTGTCAAACCGAATGGCATCACAAGAAACCCATAGTGTCCATACCCGATTCTAAAAACTGTCTTTGGCACATCTGAATCTTTTACCCGTAGTTGATAGTAACTAGAACGGAGATCAATCTTTGAAAATACAGTGGCACATTTTAACTAGTCAAATAGGTCATCAATACGAGGCAATGGATACTTGTTCTTTGTTGTAACTTTGTTAAGCTATCTGTAATAAATGCACAGCCTCAATAATTTATCTTTCTTCTTTACAAATAGAACCGGTGCACCCTAAGGTGAGAAACTAGGTCAAGCAATACCTCTGTCAATCAATTCTTGCAACTGTGCTTTCAACTCTTTTAATTCAGTAGGAGAAATTCTATAAGGTGCTACGGATATTACTGAAATCACATTAGGTAATCCATTTAGTTTATCATATTCAACATGAAGTAATTCACCATTCTCACATTTCAATACAATATATTTATGTTTGTAATTCACCACTGCATCATATTGGGTTAAGCAAACCATTCCCAAGATCACATCAAATTCATCAAATGGCAATAACATCAAGTTAGCCAGAAAGCAATAACCTTTTACCATCAACGGACAGTTCTTACAAACTTTATCCACAATCACACACTGGTCTAGAGGGTTTGAAACTTTAACCACAAATTTAGTGAATTCAACAGGCTAATTTTTAACAATCACTAAGTTCGTGCATATGTATAAATGTGTGGAACCAGGATCAATCAATGCAGTAATATCAGTATCAAGTAGAGAACATGTACCAGTAATGACGTCTCGTGTAGAGGCATCTTCTCTTACACGAATAGCATATGTCCTTGCAGGTGCTCGTGCCTCAGATCTAACTGTTGTATCCTTGGTAGTACCTCAACTACTACCAACATTATCGGGATGACGGGGTGGCCTACCTCTCGAGATAAGATTACTAGGCTTTGGAGTTGGTTCTATCTCGTTTTCAACTCTTTCTGGACAATCTCTGAGAAAATGGTCAAGTGAACCACATCCAAAACAAGCTCCACTTCTAGTCCGACATTCCCCATGATGAAATTTGTTACAATGTTTACATTTTGGTTTGGGATTACCAACACTACCCACACTGGTCACAGATGGTGATGAAGACCTCGAGTTAGAACGTTGAGAGCCCCGCTCTCTTCTAGAATATCCCGTAGAGATGGTCACCCGCTCATAATACTTCTTTAATTTCTTAGAATCAAATGATTGTGACTTACTCATAGTTCTTTTTCTAGAAACCCAAGCCTCTCTTTCAGCCTGTTTCTTTTTCTTACTCAACTCTTCAGCTTTGTGTGCTCGATCAGCTAACACCGTAAATTCCCTTATTTCGAGAATTTTGATCAATAACTTGATATCTTCATTTAGACCCTCTTCAAAGAATTTACACATCTCGGCCTCGGTTAGAACCTATTCTCTAGCATATTTACTCAACCAGACAAATTCTCATTCATATTTGGATACAGTCATGTTTCCCTGTTTAAGTTCTAAAAATTCTTTCTTTTTCTGATCCATGAATCTCTAACTAACATATTTCTTTCTGAATTTAGCCTGGAAGAATTCCCATGTAATGTTCTCTCTAGGTACAACTGAAGTTATGGTATTCCACCAATGGTAAGTTGTATCCTTTAATAGGGATACTACATATTTTATACATTCGGCTAGTGTACATAATTCATCAAAAACCCGGATAGTATTTTCTAGACAAAACTCAGCCCTTTCCAGATCATCATCTATGGTAGCTCTAAATTCTTCCACCCCATACTTGCAAATTTTATCTATCGGAGGCTTACCAATTCTAACAGGTTCAGCACCCTGTGGTACCTCAGGAACTAGTTGAGGAGTAGGTAGGGGAGGTCATTGTACAACAGGGTTTGTTCTTATGTACTCAGTAAACCACTCATTCATCAATTGAAAGAAGGCCTATTTTGCATCCTTACCTCGGCCCTCAGACATGGGCCTTTCACTACCAAATGCTAACGCAACTCTTTGAACTGAAGCAAAAGCATTGCTCTCAGCTTCCTCAGATTTAGCTCTAGCTCCATTGGATGACATTACTATATGAAAAACACATTTAAAATGATCAGGAATCATCACATTATCACAAATTGTATAATGGCATGTATAGCTAAACTCGTGTTGGCTACGTCAAATCTGAGAATCGGCTAAACCGTAGCTTTGATACCACTAAATGTAACACCCCTAACCTGCATCCATCATCAGAACAGGGTTTTGGGGCATTATCAAAACTTTTAGAACATTTTACAAATAATTTATGTAAATTACTATTCATTAACCGAGATCATTCAAAACTTCCCTTAATTGGAACCTCGATGCCCAATATAAGCATTAAAATCGAGTCGGGACTTAATAGGAAGCTTTAAGCATTTTTCGAAATTATAAAAATTTTCCAAGGTGCAAGGCTCACACGCCCGTGTGGTCCAAGAGACATGCCTGTGTGACCCTAGGACACGCCCGTGCTAGAGGCCGTGTTTGACCCTCTGTAACACTCTAACTTAAGCACATGAACATGCCACATGCCCGTGTGCTAGGCCGTCTGGTTAATTAATTCAATTCAAAAATAGGTGCAGGTTTCACACAGCCACGACACACGCCCGTGTTCTAGGACGTGTAGCACACACGTTTGAGACACACACTCGTGGCTTTGTCTGTGTGCTCAATTCTAAGCTTTTTATTTCTCAAATCTAAGGTGCAGGGGACACATGGCCTAACCACACACCCATGTTACAAGGTTGTGTGTCATATACGGTCTATACACACGCCCGTGTGTCTACTCGTGTGGACAAAATAAAGCCATTTCCTTGCTTCATTTGTCACCCAAATTTTCCATTTTCCTGCACTAAAACATACCAAACACATTCCAACCATTTATAAGCATTCCAGTTAAGCAATTTCCATCATTCATCATGGCATACCATTACATGCATACATGCTCACAATCTTACCTTGATTCAATCCATATATTAGACATAATTTGATCAACTACTTAACATATATTTAACTACCATAGCATGACATTACAAGTATATCAAAACAACCATTACTAGCCATTCCATTGGCTAGATTACAAGCATCAGTATCAAGCCACTAATGTTCAAGTTGTCCTACACATGCCATTATACCAAAATGATTTTACTAAGTATACCCAAAATAAGCTAGATGATAGTGTGACGATGCTCGAATGATCTCTAACCTTCACGAGCTTCCGAGTATTATAAAACAAGGGAAAAATAAAGCGGATTAAGCATTACATGCTTAGTAAGTTTGTATAACGAAAACTAAACTTACCAATCCCATTTATTAAATCTACACATACAAGAACATGTTTTCCATCCATTTGGAAAAATTGCCTAAACACATGCATCCAGTCAAACATGTTAGTCACAAAGTTTACATATACATTAAGGATAGATGAGTTCATCATGCAATACTCTTTTAAGATATTATCATTTCATCTCATAATTCTCATGCCATGTCAAGAGTTTTATGTCCGTTGAATCATTGAAATTTCGATGGATACTCAAGTAGTACACTCGGGGTGTACAATTCAACAATCCATCAATTCTTATTCGAGGGTACCCATTAGGGCACTTAATGTAACATCCCAAAATAGGGCCTAAACGGAATAGTGGTTACGAAACCACAAATACGAGGTAGAAAAATTTATTTTATTATTATTTTGAGGTTCATGATATGATTTCATGATTGTGTGAAAATTTCGTGATGAAATTCTATCATAAAGTGCTTAAGTTGAGATTAGGGACTAAATCGAATAATTTGCAAAACTTGCATTCTAGAAGTTTTTAGTATGAAATTGCTTTGGAATATTAATTATGAGGGTTTAAATAACAATTTGACCAATTTCTAAGTTCATGGACAAAATAGGACATGGGTGGAATTTTTGAAAGTTTAATAAGGAAGGGCATTTTGGTCATTTGGATATTAAATGAAATAAAAAGGGAAAAAATAACACAAAATTCATCATCTTCTTCATTAGCACGAAATTTAAAGGGTTCTCCATACCTAGGGTTTGTTTCAAGCTTTCAAGCTCCATAGTAAGTGATTCCAAGCCCCGTTTTTAATGTTCTTTACGTTTTCGGAGTCTCGGTAGCTCGATAAAGCTTATGCTAGCAATAATTTAAGTTAGGGTTCATATTTGGAAAAATACCCATAGGTGAAAAGTGTTTATTTTGATGTTTTATGATAGAATATGAGGTCTTAGATTATTTTAGACAACTTGTGCTACTCGGTCTTAGGTAAAAACGAGTAAAAAGGCTTAATCAGTAAAAATACCTAATAGTCATAAGTATATGTTAGAGTGAGAATTTGATTTTGCTATAGAAGGGAAAAACGATCAGCATGTCATAAAAGATAAGAAAATAGGCTGAAGTTTAATTTACGAGATTTGGGGCAAAAGTGTAAATATGCAAAAGTTTAGGGGCAAAAATGTAATTTTTCCAAAGTTTGAGTAAAGGACTGTTTTGATAAATGTGAATATTAAATAAATTAAATTTGCTATTGTAGATCAAGAAGAGCGAAATTCGGGAGTAGATTGGGGAAAAGAAAAGTAAAGGACTAAATTGTAAAGTTTAGTCACATTTTGTATCGAGGTAAGTTTACCAAGAAATAAATGCAATATTCTTTTATTTTACATTATTATTGTAAATTTCCAGCATTTATATACTTATTTTATGAGAATATTTGAAGTCAAATTAAAGCGAAGAAGCCCCGTTTGAACCTTAGGAATGTTAGGATATTGGGGTTGACAGACAGACGGAGATGAGAAATGAGCCATGTAAGTCCATATCGGATATATGGCTTTGGAGACAGGAATGAGCCATGTAAGCCCATATTAGATATATATATATGGCATTGGAGACAGAAAAATTATGTAAGTCCATGTCGAAGACATGGCATTGGCGAGATATTGATAGGCGGTGAACGACCCTAGTATCCTTAGTATTCCAAGTGGTTCAATGGGTCATTGTACACACGTTAAATTACAGTGAATTATCAGCAAAGCGGAAGGTAGATTATATTTATGAATAGTGAAAGGTCGGGTAAGAAAGAAGGTATGTGAGTAAAGAAGAAGGTAGAAAATGAGAAGTAAAGAAAGTTTATGAGGCTAGGTGACATTATGTATAATTATTCATTATGTTGAATGTTGTAATTTATTTGCTTGTAAGCTTACTAAGCCTAGTGCTTACTCTCTTTATTTTCTTTTTCTTATAGTTTTTATCAAGCCACTCACTGGGATCGAAGGAAACGTCGGAGACCCGATCACACTATCGAAGGAATCACATTGGTATAGTTAGACGTTTCGTTTTGTGTATGGCATGTATAGGAACTTGGTTTCTTTTGATATGATATGATCAGTGAATGATGTGTAAATACTTGCTAGTGATTAGCTAATATAATGGCTGATGATATACATGTTTAATAGTATGTATGATTAAGTAGTAACTATTACATGAAAACTATGAAAAATGTGAAAGTAACTTAAAAACAGATTCAAGTATCAGAAATAACGTGACTTTGAAAAATCACTAAAAATCGTAGAGACATGGTTTGATGGTGAATAATATATGAAATTAAAACTCATTGTGTCTATTTTCATATGGAATAAGCAAAACAGATAAAGATTTTGTATTTTATAAGATATCTGAGTTTTAGTGAAATAGGGCCAGAGCAATTTCTGGATCCCCTGTTTCAACTTTATAAATTCACCATAAATTTTACGAAAATAATTAGGTGTTGTAATTTATATGGTTAGAATCATTATTGAATCTAGTTTTAATAAAAATAAACTTTATAGTCATATGAATTTTTTAGAGGGAGAAAAGTGGTTCGTAGTAAGTAGAGGTCAGTGCAGTCGAATTCTAAAATAGGGGTAACTTTAACTAATAAACTGTACTAATTGGCTAAGTAAAAAATTCTAGAAAAAAATTAGTAGATAGATATATGAGTCTAGTTTCAGGAAAAAAATTATGGATCTTAATTTCGAGTTTTGAAACTCGAGAAATGAATTTTTAAGCAACCATGACGCAGAAAAATAGTTTATTCCGAAAATTAAAATCAGTGGTTTAGAGTTATTTAAAAGGTAAAATAAGTTTAGTAACACCTCAAGCTTGACTCCGGTGACGGTTTCGGACGTGGGGGCTTTACATTTATTGGTATCAGAGTAGGTTTAGTCGGTTCTCGGAATAGTTAGTGTGAGTAAAAGTCTAGCTATACATGCCATACCTGTATTTTGATAGTGTGACGACTCCTGACGATTTTTAAATATTTTGTTTTATAGTAATGGATCCCAAGCGAGCTGGTGATGATGATGTAGAAAGTAATGCGCTCGCTCTGCGGAAGGGGCAGCGCCATCCGAGAATAGGCGAGAATGATTGATCGGGAGGAGTGACTCGAGAAGCTCTCTTCCAAGCTTTGAATGATTGGTTTGCCGAGTTCGTTCGCACGAATCGGCGATTAGACCTCTCACCCCCTCATGATTCTCAAAGCTACCCTTGTAGCTCAAGCTCCCCTAGTCACAGTACAAGAATAAGAGAAAA
This sequence comes from Gossypium anomalum, assembly GCA_025698475.1. NCBI lineage: Eukaryota > Viridiplantae > Streptophyta > Magnoliopsida > Malvales > Malvaceae > Gossypium > Gossypium anomalum. The sequence goes on along the minus strand of CM046968.1, from coordinate 43,854,246 downwards.
GCCACCATTGATAGAATCAGAAACACAGGGCGTAAGAGTTTTGAGCAACAAAAGATGATGATGCAGAGAAGAGCAGAATTTTGGTTAGAAAATACTATCGAGTCTTTGACGAATTATCTTGTACACCCGAGGAATGTATGAAATGTGTAGTATCACTTCTTAGAGACTCAGTCTACCACTGGTGGAAGACACTTGTATCAATTGTACCAAAGGAGAGGGTCACTTGGGATTTCTTTCAGGAGGAGTTTCGTAAAAAATACATTAGTCAGAGGTTTATTGACCAGAAGAGAAAGGAATTCCTGGAATTGAAACAAGGTAATATGACGGTGACTGATTATGAGCGCGAATTTGTCAGGCTTAGTAAATATGCTCGAGAATGTGTGTCCACAGAGGCTATCATGTGTAAAAGGTTTGAGGATGGGTTAAATGATAATATCCGACTGTCAGTGGGTGACCTAGAAATAAAAGAGTTTGTTATTTTAGTTGAGAGAGCCTGTAAGGCAGAGGAGCTATTAAAAAGAAAAGGCAAAGTTGAGACAAGGACACAAGATACAAAGAAGAGACAGATGAGCAGGTCATTCCAGGCTACATCCAAAAGGCCAAAGGAGTTTTCTACCAGATCTAGTTTCTCAGCTGGGTATTCTAGTCAGAATAGAGGCAGCAGATTTAAGGATCCGAAGGCTCAGACCATCTCGACTGCGAGTGTAGGTAATGTTGGACAGGGTAGATCAGGGTGTCCATGGTGTGGTAGACTTCATTATGGTCCTTCGGGCAGGCGAAAATGTTTGTTATAAATATGGTGCTCCAGATCATTTTGTACGAGAATGTCCAGAGGTGGCTAACCGAGAGGTAACACAGAGTGCTAGATCCGGAAATGCTCCTACTAGAGGCAGATCACCGAGGCAACCGGGAGTAGGAGCAAGTAACAGAGGTACCTCAAGAGATTCGGCTGTGAGACCAGATGTTAGAGCCCCTGCAAGGACTTATGCTATCCGTGCTCGCGAAGAGGCATCCATCCCCGATGTGATTACGGGTATATTTTGTCTACATGATATTAATGTCATTGCTTTGATTGATCCAGGTTCAACTCATTCATATGTTTTCAAGAAATTAATGCTTAGTATAAGTATGCCTATAGAATCTACAGAATTTGTGATTAAAGTATCGAATCCATTAGGCAAGCATGTATTAGTAGATAAAGTATGTAGAAATTGTCCTTTGATGATTAGAGGCTACTGTTTTCTGGCCGATCTCATGCTATTGCCATTTGATGAGTTTGATGTGATTCTTGGTATGGATTGGTTAACTACACATGATGTGATAGTGAATTATGGAAAGAAATCCTTTGAGTTGAAGTGTGAAAATGGTGAAATTCTTCGGGTTAATTCAGAAGAGTCAGATAGTTCATTTCTCATAATTTCTGTTATGTCTGCTCAGAAATGTTTGAGAAAAGGGTATGAAGCTTATCTTGCTTTTGTGTTGAACACTAAAGATCCAGAATTGAAATTTAAATCAGTGCCTATGGTATGTGAGTTTCCCGATGTGTTTCTGGAAGAACTACCAAGTTTACCTCCTGTTAGAGAAGTTGAGTTTGGTATTGAGTTGATTCCAGGTACCACGCCCACTTCTATTGCTCCTTATAGAATGGCTCCGTTGGAATTGAAAGAATTGAAAGCTCATTGCGAGGAATTGAGATAAAGGCTTTGTAAGACCCAAGAGTTCACCATGGGGTGCACAATCTGCTATTTGTGAAAAAGAAAGACGGATCGATGAGATTGTGCATAGATTATCAAGCAACTTAACAAGGTAATGAGAAAGAACAAGTATCCATTGCCTAGAATTGATGATCCGTTTGATCAATTGAAGGAGCTACTGTGTTCTCCAAGATAGATTTGAGATCCGGATACTATCGATTTGCGAGTTAAAGAGTCGATGTCCCCAAGACGCGCTTCCGGACTAGATATGGTCATTATGAGTTCCTTGTGATACCATTTGGCTTGACTAATGCTCCCGCCATTTTCATGGACTTAATGAACCGAATTTTCAGACCGTACTTGGATAAGTTTGTAGTTGTGTTCATTGATGATATCTTGATTTATTCTCATGATGAGACTGAGTATGCAAAGCATTTGAGAACAGTTTTACAGATTCTGAGAGATAATCAGTTGTATGCCAAGTTCAGCAAAAGTGAGTTCTGGTTAGGAGAAGTTGGCTTTCTTGGACATATTATCTCAGGTGAAGGTATTAAGGTTGATTCGAGCAAGATTTCAGCCATTGTTGATTGGAAGCCTCCTAGAAATGTATCAGAAGTTAGAAGTTTTCTTGGTCTTGCCGGATATTATAGACGATTTGTAAATGGATTTTCCATGATAGCTACCCCGCTGACAAGATTGCTGCGAAAGGATATCAAGTTTGAATGGACTGAGAAGAGTCAACAGAGTTTTGACAAGTTAAAAACATTGTTGACTAAAGCTCCTGCTTTAGTACAACTTGAGAACTGTAAGGAGTTTGTGATTTACTGATGATGCGCCCATGAATGGACTTGGTTGTGTACTTATGCAGGAAGGGAAGGTAATTGCTTATGCCTCTAGACAGCTAAAGCCACATGAGAAGAACTATCCGACACATGATTTAGAGCTAGCTACCATTATTTTTGCATTGAAGATTTGGAGGCATCATTTATACGGTGAGAAGTGCCATATATTCACTGATCACAAAAATTTGAAATATTTGATGATTCAAAAAGATTTGAATTTAAGGCAAAGAAGATGGTTAGAGTTGATTAAAGATTATGAGCTAGTGATCGATTATCACCCAGGTAAGGCAAACATTGTTGCTGATGCTTTGAGTAGGAAATCTTTATTTGCATTAAGAGTTTTGAACACTAGTCTAGCCTTATCAGATGATGGTTTTATCTTAGCTGAGTTGAGAGCTAAACCGATGTTTCTTGAAGAAATTTTTGAAGCTCAAAAAAATGACAGTGAGTTGTTAGCCAAAAGAGATCAGTGTGAGTCGGATATAGAGTCAGATTTTCAGATCGATTCGACAGGTTGTTTGATGTTTCGAGATGTGGTATGTGTACCAAGAATGATGAGCTTATTCGAAAGATCTTACAGAAGCACATAGTAGTTTTTGTCTATTCATCCAGGTAGTACAAAGATGTATAATGATTTGAAGAAAATGTACTAGTGGGTAGGAATGAAAAGGGACATTTCTGAGTTTGTTTCTAGGTGCTTGATCCACAATTTGGTAAAGGCCGAACATCAGTACCTTGAGTTTATTGCGACTGTGCTAGTCCCCTCGAGTGGAAATGGGATCGAGTTACTATGGATTTTGTGACAGGATTGCCGTTTAACCGAGAAAGAAAGATGCAATATGGGTTGTGATTGATAAGTTAACGAAGTCGGCTCATTTTATCCCGATTCAGATGGATTATTCACTTGACAAGTTGGTTGAGTTGTATATTTCGAGAGATAGTCGACACACGGGGTACCATTATCGATCATTTCGAGATAGAGATCCAAGATTTACTTCACGGTTTTGGAAGAAATTACGTAAGGCTTTGGGCACAAATTTGAGTTTTAGTACTGACTTTCCATCCTCAAACCGACTGGTCGATCAGAGAGAGTTATTCAGTACTTGAAGATATGCTTAGATGTCTTTGTAATCTTTGGAATTTCAAGGCGATTGGGAAAAATATTTACCATTAGTAGAGTTTGCCTACAATAATAGTTATCAATCGAGTTTGAAGATGGCACCTTATGAAGCTTTGTATGGACGTAAATGTCGCACACCTTTGTATTGGACAGAGCTTAAGGAAAATCAGATTTACGGGGTTGATCTAGTTAAGGAAACAGTAAGAGAAAGTAAAAATCATTAGAGATTGCTTGAAAGCAAACTTGCATGCATAAAAGTCGATGCAGATTTGAAGAGAAAAGAGATTGAGTATCAAGTTGGTGACAAAGTTTTTTTGAAAGTATCCCCGTGGAAGAAAGTTCTCAGATTTGGCAAGAAAGGCAAACGAAGTCTACGTTTTATTGGACCGTTTGAAGTGATTGAGAGAGTCGGACCATTAGCATATCGGTTAGCTTTGCCAATTGAGTTAGAGAAGATTCATAATGTATTTCATGTGTCTATGCTACGTCGTTATCTTCAGATCCATCACATGTGATTTCTCAGACAGAGGTTGAGATTCGGCCAGACATGACTTACGGTGAAGAACCGGTAAAGATTCTAGTTCAAGAGGTAAAGCAATTAAGGAACAAAAGTATTACACTTGTGAAAGTACCATGGAATAGACATGGGGTAGACGAGGCTACATGGGAACCCGAAGAGGCTATGCGAAAACAGTACCCAAATCTTTTCATAGGTAAGATTTTCGGGGACGAAAATCCCTAAAGGGGGGAGAAATGTAACATCCCGAAATAGGGCCTAAACGGAATAGTGGTTGCAAAACCACAAATTCGAGGTAGAAAAATTTATTTTATTATTATTTTGAGGTTCATGATATGATTTCATGATTGTGTGAAAATTTCGTGATGAAATTCTATGCATAAAGTGCTTAAGTTGAGATTAGGGACTAAATCGAATAATTTGCAAAACTTGCATTCTAGAAGTTTTTAGTATGAAATTGCTTTGGAATATTAATTAGGAGGGTTTAAATAACAATTTGACCAATTTCTAAGTTCATGGACAAAATAGGACATGGATGGAATTTTTGAAAGTCTAATAAGGAAGGGCATTTTGGTCATTTGGATATTAAATGAAATAAAAAGGGAAAAAATAACACAAAATTCATAATCTCCTTCATTAGCACGAAATTTCAAGGGTTCTCCATACCTAGGGTTTGTTTCAAGCTTTCAAGCTCCATAGTAAGTGATTCCAAGCCCCGTTTTTAATGTTCTTTACGTTTTCGGAGTCTCGGTAGCTCGATAAAGCTTATGCTAGCAATAATTTAAGTTAGGGTTCATATTTGGAAAAATACCCACAGGTGAAAAGTGTTTATTTTCATGTTTTATGATAGAATATGAGGTCTTAGATTATGTTAGACAACTTGTGCTCCTCGTTTTTAGGTAAAAACGAGTAAAAGGGCTTAATCGATAAAAATACCTAATAGTCATAAGTATATGTTCGAGTGAGAATTTGATTTTGCTATATAAGAGAAAAATGATCAGCATTTCATAAAACATAAGAAAATTTACGAGATTTGGGGCAAAAGTGTAAATATGCAAAAGTTTAGGGGCCAAAATGTAATTTTTCCAAAGTTTGAGTAAAGGACTGTTTTGATAAATGTGAATATTAAATAAATTAAATTTGCTATTATAGATCAAGAAGAGCGAAATTCGGGAGTAGATTGGGGAAAAGAAAAAGTAAAGGACTAAATTGTAAAGTTTAGTCACATTTTGTATCGAGAGTAAGTTTACAAGAAATAAATGCAATATTCTTTTATTTTACATTATTATTGTAAATTTCAGCATTTATATACTTATTTTATGAGAATATTTGAAGTCAAATTAAAGCGAAGAAGCCCCGTTTGAACCTTAGGAATGTTAAGATATTGGGGTTGGCGAGACAGATGAGATGAGAAATGAGCCATGAAAGTCCATATCGGATATATGGCTTTGGAGACAGAATGAGCCATGTAAGCCCATATTAGATATATATATATATATGGCATTGGAGACAGGAAAAATTCATGTAAGTCCATGTCGAAGACATGGCATTAGCGAGGATATTGATAGGCGTGAACGACCTAGTATCCTTAGTATTCCAAGTGGTTCAACGGGTCATTGTACACGTTAAATTACAAGATGAATTATCAGCAAAAGGGAAGGTAGATTATATTTATGAATAGTGAAAGGTCAGGTAAGAAAGAAGGTATATGAGTAAAGAAGAAGGTAGAAAATGAGAAGTAAAGAAAGTTTATGAGGCTAGGTGACATTATGTATAATTATTCATTATGTTGAATGTTGCAATTTATTTGCTTGTAAGCTTACTAAGCCTAGTGCTTACTCTCTTTATTTTCTTTTTCTTATAGTTTTTATCAAGCCACTCGGGGATCGAAGGAAACGTCGGAGACCCGATCACACTATCGAAGGAATCACATTGGTATAGTTAGACATTTCGTTTTGTGTATGGCATGTATAGGAACTTGGTTTCTTTTAATATGATATGATCAATGAATGATGTGTAAATACTTGCTAGTGATTAGCTAATAGAATGGCTGATGATATACATGTTTAATAGTATGTATGATTAAGTAGTAACTATCACATGAAAACTATGAAAAATGTGAAAGTAACTTAAAAACAGATTCAAGTATCAGAAATAACGTGAATTTGAAAAATCACTAAAAATCGTAGAGACATGGTTTGATGGTGAATAATATATGAAATTAAAACTCATTGTGTCTATTTTCATATGAAATAAGGAAAACAGGTAAAGGTTCTGTATTTTATAAGATATATGAGTTTTAGTGAAATAGGGCCAGAGCGATTTCTGGATCCCCTGTTTCAACTTTATAAATTCACCATAAATTTTACAAAAATAATTAGGTGGTTTAATTTTAATAGAACCAAACTATATAGTCATATGAATTTTTTAGAGGGAGAAAAGTGGTTCGTAGTAAGTAGAGGTCGATGCAATGACTCAAACAGGGTAATTTTAACTAATAAACTGTACTAATTGGCTAAGTAAAAAATTCTAGAAAAACATTAGTAGATAGATATATGAGTCTAGTTTCAGGAAAAAATTACGGATCTTAATTTAGAGTTTTGAAACTCGAGAAATGAATTTTTAAGCAACCATGACGCAGAAAAATAGTTTATTCCGAAAATTAAAATCAGTGGTTTAGAGTTGTTTAAAAGGTAAAATAAGTTTAGTAACACCTCAAGCTTGACTCCGGTGACGGTTTCGGGCGTGGGGGTGTTACACTTAATCAAGGAACACACTCTCGAGCCACATATCGTATAACAAGATTACATGTCCAGGCTAAATCCTTTATATAACGTAGGCTCAAAAGAGCTCAACTAGGATTAGCAGTCCAGGCTAAACCCTAATCATAACGTATACTTGAGAGGTATGATATCAGGATTACCTGTCTGAGCTAAATTCTTTCTATAACAAGGTCAATAGGATTACTCGTTTGAGCTAAATCCCGTCCGCAACAAATTCAAGACCTTATTTGTTTCAAGAAAGTGCATATATTCATCAGAATTCAATATTCAATCGGGACTTAACCTTTTTTCACCAGTTCAAGCATGTATTCAATTTTTCATTATAACATTCAAACAATTTACATCAATATAAGTCACATTCCATACAAACACAACATTCAATTAAACATATTTTCATGCTCGATTAAGTTACACGAACTTACCTCAACACTTGTTCGCGTTTGTGTTGTTCGAATCTATATAAATAGTTTTAATCATCACTTTCACATATTCCATATTTATTTGAACTAAATTTACATCGTAGGCAAAATTACCATTTTGCCCCTATCTTTTCCATAAATTTCCATTTTGTCCCTAGGCTCGGAAAATGAAACTTGTGTAATTTACTCTCTATTCCAAGCCTAGCCAAAATCCCATTACAAAATTTACAGCACATGTGTTCATAAAAATTCAAAATTGTTCATCAAATTTCACAACTTTACATTTTAGTCCCTAAATCATGCTTTCATCAAAAATCACTTTGTAAAAGTTGTTTATCTATCAACAACCTTTAATTTTCTACCATAAATTTCTAATTTTCAGCATATTCATCCATGACCCAAATTTCATACCTTGATAACTTTTCAAATTAATCCCCCAAATAGATTAGACTATCACGGTTTCAAACATATCAAAATAACTAAAAACGGGACAAGGAAACTTACCCAATTAAGCCTTGAAAGTTTTTTCTCTCTCTCCTAGGGTTTCCATATAATTTTGGGGAAGAAGATGAGAAAAATAAGATGATATTTCTTTTTATCATCTTTTAATTAATTAAATTATTTCAATTCCAATTTAGTCTTTGCCCTTTTCTAATTTTTCCATGGATGAGTCACCAAAAATCTACATACTTTTCTTTAATGGTCTAATTACCATATAGGGACCTCTAGATTTGAATTTCATAGCTATTTAATCCTTATAGCTATTAGAATTCAACTTTCGCATTTTATGCAATGTAGTCCATCTCATAATTAAACACTTAATCAATAAAATTTTCATATCAAACTTTTCACACGACATGTCTATCATAATACAGACCATCTAATAAAAAAATAAATTTTATTTTTGGGTCAAATTTGTGGTCCCAAAACCACTGTTTCGATTTCACTAAAAAATGGGTTGTTACACCGGATCAATCAAAGCAGTAACATTTGTGTCAAAGATAGAAAATATACCAGAAATAACATCTGGCGTTGAAGCTTCCTCTTGTACTTGAATTGGGTAAGCTCTGGCTGGTGCTCATGCCTCAAATCTCACAGCAGAGTCTTTTGTTCCAGTATGACTATTACTCGCATTTCCAGGACTACAAGGTGGTCTACCTCTCGTGGCAGTATTGCTATGTCAAATTCTCAAAAACTTTTCTTTCTCGAGTACCACCGGGCATTCTCGAATAAAATGCTTATATTAACCACATTTGAAACACGCACCGTCTTTCACCTTGTACTCACCAAAATGTCGATGTCCACACTGTTGACAATCAGGTTTATTGTCTTTAGCACTACCTACGCTCACTACAGACATAGCTTGCACCTTTGAACCCACATGTTGTTTACCTTGATCTCTATAATAATATCCCACTAAAGTATTTTTGTAATATCCCGAATTAGGGCCTAATCGGAATAGTGGTTTTGTGACCACAAATCTGAGATAGAGATAATTATTTTATAATTATTTTGATGTTTATGATATGATTGCATGATTGTGTGAAAATTTCATGATGAAATCCTATGCCTAAAGTGCTTAAATTGAAATTAGGGACTAAATCGAATAATTTGTAAAACTTGCATTCTAGGAGTTTTTAGTATGAAATTGTCTTGGAATATTAATGAGGAGGTCTTAAATAGAAATTTGACCAATTTCTAAGTCTATGGACAAAAATTAGACATGGATGGAATTTTTGGAAAGTTTAGTAGTAAGGGCATTTTGGTCATTTAGTTATTAAAACGAATTAAAAACAAAATTAAAAGCCAATTTTTGTCCATCTTCGTCATTAGGCCAAAATTTCAAGGGTTGTCCATAGCTAGGGTTTGTTTCAAGATTCCAAGCTCCATAGTAAGTGATTCCAAGCCCCGTTTTTGATGTTCTTTACGTTTTTGGAATCCCGGTAGCTCGATTAAGCTTATGCTAGCAATAATTCAACCTAGGGTTCATATTTGGAAAACTATCCATAGGTGAAATTTGTGTATTTTGGTGTTTTATGATATAAATTAGGTTTTAAATTATGTTAGACAATTTGCACTACTCGGTTTTAAGCGAAAATGAGTAAAAGGGCTTAATTGGTAAAAATACCTAATAGTCATAAGTACATGTTAGAGTGTGAATTTGATGTTACCATAGAAGGGAAAAATGATCAGCATGTCATAAAACATAAGAATAAGGGATGAAGTTTAATTCCCAAGCCTAGGGGCAAAAGTGTAATTATGAAAAAGTTTAGGGGCAAAAATGTAATTTTGCCAAAGTTTGTATTAAATGCTGTTTTGATGAATGTATGTATTAAATAAGATTAATTTGGCATTATAGATCAAGAGAAACGAGATTCAAGTCGCGATCGAGGAAAAACAAAGTTTACTGAAGAATAGGCTCGATTCTTTAATAATTTTGTACCGAGGTAAGTTCATGTGTAAATGTAGTAACATGATTGTCATTTTAATTAAATTAATGATATTTATATGATATGATGATTATTATTATGAAATATTATGCTTTGTGGTTATTGTTGAGTAATATGCAAATTATGTTTATTACTTGTTAAATATGAATTGCTACCGAGTATCGGTTTCGATATTCCGTGGAAGACGGCAAAGATGTGTGGTTGAGGAAAAAGCCCGTTTGAACCTTTGGAATAGATTAGAATACAAGTGACATGTCACTAGGATGGTTGAGTTCCGAACTCGTTGAGTTGAGTCTGAGTTCGTGAGATGTAACTACGCATCCGAGCTCGTTGAGTTGAGTCCGAGTTCACTTATGGATGCGAACGCCCGAGCTCGTTGAGTTGAGTCTGAGTTCACTTAGGGGCGGGTTACATGCTAGCTTGACTACATAAGTTCCACAGACTATTGAGTTTGTCTAGCTGCGAGTATGGCTCTTATGTTCATGAGATCCGCGTATTCAAATTATATTCCGATGTGTTCAACGGGTGAATCTTAAGTGAATAAGAAGAAGGTCTAAAATGAAGGTGACATGTTGGTAAGTGTGGTAAATGAGGAAATTTGAAAGGTATGTGCTTAAACCCTCGGGTTGAGAACTTGGTATGATGAAATCATAGAAAGATATTAAATACAAATGAAACATGAATGTCTTGGTGTTGTTTATGCAAATAATATTTTTGTGGGATTGTGTGATTATGTTACTTGCTATTTGCATGTGAACTTACTAAGCATTTGTGCTTACTCCCTCCTTTTCTTTCATTGTAGTTTTGACAAGCCGGCTTGAGAATCAGGATAGGTCGAAGACTCGTTCACACTACCCGAAGGCCTAAATTGGTAAACTGGCTTGTGTGTTTTGAATGTGTCATGTATGGCAAAATACTCACTTTGTGTAGATGATCTTATGATATGGCTATGGTTTGGAAAGAAAAGGGTTTGTAAATGATTAGCCATTGGAATGGCCAATCTAAGTCATATTTAATGTTATGTATGTTTAAAATGATATTGAGTCCATGAAAATCCTTAGTAAAGTGAAATTTGCCATAAAATAGAATCTGACAGCAGCAGTGATGTAAATTTGAAAAATCACTAAAAATAGTAGAAATGGAATTAAACGATGAGTAATGAGTCTATTTTCATATGGATTGAACAAAACAGGTATATAAATTATATTTTATGAGATATTTGAATTTTTGTGAAACAGGGCTAGAGTGATTTCTGGATCCCCTATTCTAACTTTAAAAATTCATAATAAATTGAAAATAAATAATTATAAGTCATACTTTATATGTAAAGATTTCTTATTGAGTCTAGTTTTAATAGAAACAAACTTCATAGACATTAAAATTCTGTACAGAGAGATATCTGATTCGTAATAGACATAGGTCAGAGCAGTCAAACCCTGAAACAGGGGAGACTTTAACTAATAAACTGTACTAATTGGCTTGACCATAAATTCTATAAAAAAATTAGTAAATAGATATATGATTCTAGTTTCAGGTAAAATTTACAGAATTGAATTTTGAGTTTTGAAACTCGAGATATGAATTTTTAAGTGATGTGACGTAGATTGCTAGCTTGACTGGAAATTTTAAAAAAAATAAATTGTTTGAGCGGTTTAAGTAATGAATTAATTCTGCTAACACCTCGTGTTCGAATCTGGTGATGGTCTCGAGTATGGGGCGTTACATTTGGTGGTATTAGAGCAGGTTTAGTCGGTTCTCGGACTAATGTGTTGTATGTACGGGTTTTGCTATACATGCCATATATATAAATTGTGATAGTGTGACGACTTCTGACCTTTTAAATGAATTTTTTTATAGTAAATGGATCCCGATCCAATTACGACTGATGATGTAGAGAGTAATGCACCAGCTCCGGCTGAAGGGGCGGTGCCAACTGAAAATCCACCTCTTACTGTCGGTCAAGGAGGAGGAGAAGGGGCTCGGGAACCCTTTCTCCAAATGATGAGTGCTCAGTATATCGAGTTCGCTGCATTTAACTCGAATGCACAACCTCCCCACCTTCCCGATTCCTCAACCTGCACCCCGATGCCTCAAGGTGTAGATCCGATGAAATTTCACGAACTCCGGTTGACAAAATCAGTAAACAATGGGCCAAGAATTGGGGCAAATATTGATGATGATTTGAGAAAGCGAGTTTTGGCTCGAGAATTCTATTCGAGTATTTGATGAATTGTCTTGTACACTGAAGAATGCTTGAAATGTGCTATATCATTGTTGAGGGATCCAGCTTATCATTGGTGGAAGACATTGATTTCAGTAGTACCGAAAGAGAAAGTAACTTGGGAGTTCTTTCAAGAAGAATTTCGGAAGAAATATATCAGTAAAAGATTTATTGATCGAAGCGTAAAGAGTTTCTTGAATTAAAGCGAGGAACATGATGATTCATCGAATACGAAAGGGAGTTTGTCAGGTTGAGTAAGTATGCTAGAAAATATATTCCTACAGAAGCTAAAATGTGTAGACGATTTGAAGACGGACTCAATGAAGACATCAAAGTATTTGTTGGGATTCTTGAATTAAAAGAAATGGTAGTACTGGTTGATCGAGCTTGCAAGGTGAAGAACTACTTAAAGAGAAGAAAAAGGTAGAAATTTGAGACTAGAAATTGGAAGAAAAGACCGACGACGAGCGGTTCATTCTCACAAAGCAATCCAGAAAATCTAGAAATATGAATCCTCGTTCACAGGTTTCGGCTGGACAATCATATGGAAATTTTAAGAAGCAAAATGTGGGTCCTAAATCTTATACTACTTCTGCAGCTAGTGTAGGAAATACGAGATTTGTTAAGCCTGAGTGCCAGCGGTGTGGCAGAAATCATTTTGGCCCATGTAGAGCGAACGAATGTTTTGGTGTGGTTCTCCGGATCATTTTATTAGAGATCGCCGAGAGAGAGTCGAGAAAGAAAAATTTCAGAATGTAAAAGCTAGTAGTGCAGACTCGAGGGGAAGATATTCGAGAAAAGCTGGAAATGAAGCAAGCAGCAAAAATCTAGCCAAAGATTCAGCAGCTAAATCTGAAGCAAGTGCTCCAGCTAGAACTTATGCTATAAAGGCACGTGAAGATGCATCACCCGATGTGATTAATGGTATATTTTCTCTTTATGATGTTAATGTTATTGCTTTGATTGATCCCGGTTCTACTCATTCATATGTATGCATGAAATTGGTGTTTAGTATGAATATACCTGTTGAGAACACAGAATTTATGATTAGAGTGTCGAATCCGTTAGGCAAATGTGTGATAGTTGATAAAGTATGCAAGAAATGCCCTTTAATGATTCAGTGGTCATTACTTTTTAGTGACTTGATGTTGTTGCCGTTTGATGAATTTGATGTTATTTTGGGTATGGATTGGTTGACATTGCATGATGCTATAATAAATTGCAAAGAAAAGGTTATAGAATTAAAGTGTGAAAGTGGTAAAACTCTGCGGGTTGAACCAGACAAATCAGAGGCATTATCTAGTATGATTTCTTCAATGTCGGCTCAGAAATATTTAAGAAAGGGTTATGAAGCTTATTCAGCGTATGTAATTAATACAAAAGAATTTGAAAAGAAAGTTGAATCGGTCTTAGGTTGTGTGTGAATTTGCGGACGTATTTCTAGAAGAATTGCCAGTTTGCTCCAAATCAGGAAGTAGAATTTGGTATTGATTTGATACCGAACACTCCGATCTCAATTGCTCTATATAGAATGGCACCAAAGCAGAGTTCAAAGAATTAAAGTCGCAGATTGCAAGAGTTGGTGATAAAGGCTTTGGGAGATCGAGTTTTTCACCTTGGGGTGCTCTGTGTTATTTGTGAAAAGAATGATGGTTCTATGAGGTTGTGTGTTGACTATCGAGTTAAACAAGGTGACAATCAAAAACAAGTATCCCGTTGCCAAGAATTGATGATTTATTTGATCGGCTAAAAGGAGCGACATGGTTTTCAAAGATTGATTTGAGATCCAGGTACTACGATTATGCGAGTAAAAGATTGATGTGCCTAAAACTACTTTTAGAACAAGGTACGGTCATTATGAATTTTTAGTTATGCCATTCGGGTTGACAAATGCTCTCTTTGTGTTTATGGATTTAATGAATGGCATATTTTTCGCCATACTTGGACAAATTTGTTGTGGTGTTTATAGATGATATTTTAATTTATTCAAAAGATGAGACAGAGCATCTTTGAGCATTTGAGGATAGTTTTGCAAACTTTGAGAAATAAGCGATTATATGCCAAGTTTAGTAAAAGTGAATTTTGGCTTCAGGAAGTTGGATTTTTGGGTCATATTGTTTCAGGTGATGGTATACGGGTTGATCCTAGTAAAATTTTAGCCATTGTTGATTGGAAACCACCGAAAAATGTAACCGAGGTTAGAAGTTTCTTGGGGCTAGCTGGGTATTATCGGCGGTTTGTAAATGGATTTTCTATAATTGCTGCTCCTATGACTAGACTACTCCGAAAGAATGTTAAATTTGAATGGACGGAAGAATGTTAACAAAGTTTTGAAGAATTGAAAAAGTTATTAACTGAAGCACCAGTGTTGGTACAACCCGAATCAGGTAAAGAATTTGTCGTGTATAGTGATGCTTCTCGAAATGGCTTAGGATGTGTACTTATGCAAGAAGGAAAAGTGGTGGCTTATGCTTCGAGGCAGTTAAAATCTCACGAAAGAAATTATCCAACTCATGATTTGGAATTGGCTGCTATAGTGTTTGCTTTGAAGATTTAGCGACATTATTTGTATGGTGAAAAATGCTGAGTATATACCGACCACAAAAGTCTTAAATACTTAATGTCACAAAAAGACTTGAATTTGAGACAGTGAAGATGGTTGGAGTTATTGAAAGATTACGAGCTTGTTATTGATTACCATCCGGGAAAAGTGAATGTGGTTACCGATGCTTTAAGCAGAAAATTGCTATTTGCTTTGAGAGCTATGAACAGTCGGTTAAAGATATTAAATGGTGGATTGATTCTAGCAGAGTTAAGAGCAAGACCAATGTTTTTACAAGAGATTTCTGAAGCTCAAAAAAATGATCAAGATTTGCAAGCCAAGAGAAAGCAGTGTGAAGCTGATATGGGATCAGATTTCAGAATCGGTTCTGATGGTTGCTTCATGTTTAAAAATCAGATTTGTGTACCGAAAAATGATGAGTTGATTCAAAAGATTTTGCATGAAGCACATAATGGTTGTTTGGCGGTTCATCCGGGCAGTATGAAAATGTATAATGACTTGAACAAAATGTACCAGTGGAGTGGAATGAAAAGAGATATTTCCGAGTTTGTATCAAAGTGCTTAGTTTGTCAACAAGTGAAACCTGAACACCAAGTACCTTCGGGATTACTCCAGCCTATCATGGTTCCTGAATGGAAATGGGATCAGATTACTATGGATTTTATATCGAGGTTGCCGTTAACTCAGGGAAGAAGAAAATGCCATCCGGGTAATAGTTGTGATCAAGCTAATCGGCTCATTTTATTCCGGTACGTACGGATTATTCTCTTAATAAGTTGGCTAAATTGTATATCCGTGAGATTGTTAGGCTTCATGGAATACCTTTGTCAATCATTTCAGACAGAGATCCGAGATTTACTTCACGGTTTTGGCAAAAGTTGCAAGAGGCATTAGGTACAAAGTTAAATTTCAAAGATCGCTTTCATCCGTAAACCGATGGACAATCGAGAGAGAGTAATTGATTCTTGAAGACATGCTCAGATGTTGCGTATTGGAATTTCAAGGTAGTTGGGAAAGGTACTTACCGTTGGTAGAATTTGCTTATAATAATAGTTATCAGAAGAGTTTGAAGATGGCACCTTATGAAGCATTGTATGGTCGTAAATGTCGGACGCCATTGTATTGGACTGAACTCAAGGAAAATCAAATTTATGGGGTTGATCTAATAAAAGAAACCGAAGAAAAGGTGAAAGTGATTCGAGATTGTTTGAAAGCTGCTTCAGATAGACAGAAATCTTATGCGGATTTGAAACGAAGGGAAATCGAGTTTCAAGTTGGTGATAAGGTATTTTTGAAAGTGTCTCCATGGAAGAAATTCCTTAGATTTGGACGGAAGGGCAAGTTAAGTCCACGTTTTATTGGACCGTATGAAATAATTGAAAAAGTTAGACCGGTAGCATATCGGCTAGCATTACAATCTGAATTAGAGAAAATTCATGATGTGTTCCACGTATCTATGTTACGTCGATAACGTTCAGATCCTTCACATATAATTACACCGACAGAAATTGAACTACGACCAGATATGACCTACGAAGAAGAACCAATTAAGATTTTAGCTCCAGAAGTCAAACAACTAAGAAATAAAAGTGTCGCTCTCGTGAAAGTATTGTGGCAAAAGCACAGTGTAGAAGAGACTACATGGGAACCTGAAGAAACTATGAGAAACCAATACCCACACCTGTTTACTGGTAAGATTTTCGAGGATGAAAATCCTTAAAGGGGGGAGAGTTGTAATATCCCGAATTAGGGCCTAATCAGAATAGTGGTTTCGTGACCACAAATCCGAGATAGAGATAATTATTTTATAATTATTTTGATGTTTATGATATGACTGCATGATTGTGTGAAAATTTCGTGATGAAATCCTATGCCTAAAGTGCTTAAATTGAAATTAGGGACTAAATCAAATAATTTGTAAAACTTGCATTCTAGGAGTTTTTAGTATGAAATTGTTCTGGAATATTAATGAGGAGGTCTTAAATAGAAATTTGACCAATTTCTAAGTCTATGGACAAAAATTGGACATGGATGGAATTTTTGGAAAGTTTAATAGTAAGGGCATTTTGGTCATTTAGTTATTAAAATGAATTAAAAACAAAATTAAAATCCAATTTTTGTCCATCTTCTTCATTAGGCCGAAATTTCAAGGGTTCTCCATAGCTAAGGTTTGTTTCAAGCTTCCAAGCTCCATAGTAAGTGATTCCAAGCCCCGTTTTTAATGTTCTTTACGTTTTTGGAATCCCGGTAGCTCGATTAAGCTTATGCTAGCAATAATTCAACCTAGGGTTCATATTTGGAAAAATACCCATAGGTGAAATTTGTGTATTTTGGTGTTTTATGATAGAAAATGAGGTTTTAAATTATGTTAGACAATTTGTACTACTCGATTTTAAGCTTAAAACGAGTAAAAGGGCTTAATCCAGAAAATACCTAATAGTCATAAGTACATGTTAGAGTGTGAATTTGATGTTACCATAGAAGGGAAAAATGATCAGCATGTCATAGAACATAAGAATAAGGGATGAAGATTAATTCCCAAGCCTAGGGGCAAAAGTGTAATTATGCAAAAGTTTAGGGGCAAAAATGTAATTTTTCCAAAGTTTGTATTAAATGCTGTTTTGATGAATGTATGTATTAAATAAGATTAATTTGGCATTATAGATCAAGAGAAACGAGATTCAAGTCGCGATCGAGGAAAAACAAAGTTTACGAAGAATAGGCTCGATTCTTTAATAATTTTGTACCGAGGTAAGTTCATGTGTAAATGTAGTAACATAATTGTCATTTTAATTAACTTAATGATATTTATATGATATGATGATTATTATTATGAAATATTATGCTTTGTGGTTATTGTTGAGTAATATGCAAATTATGTTTATTACTTGTTAAATATGAATTGCTACCGAGTATCGGTTTCGATATTTCGTGGAAGACGGCAAAGATGTGTGATTGAGGAAAAAGCCCGTTTGAACCTTTGGAATAGATTAGAATACAATTGACATGTCACTAGGATGGTTGAGTTCCGAACTCGTTGAGTTGAATCTGAGTTCGTGAGATGTAACTAGGCATCCGAGCTCGTTGAGTTGAGTCCGAGTTCACTTATGGATGCGAATGCCCGAGCTCGTTGAGTTGAGTCCGAGTTCACTTATGGGCGGGTTACATGGTAGCTTGGCTACATAAGTTCCACAGACTATTGAGTTTGTCTAGCTGCGGGTATGGCTCTTATATTCATGAGATCCGCGTATTCAAATTATATTCCGATGTGTTCAATGGGTGAATCTTAAGTGAATAAGAAGAAGGTCTAAAATGAAGGTGACATGTTGGTAAGTGTGGTAAATGAGAAAATTTGACAGGTATGTGCTTAAACCCTCTGTAATATCCTGAATTAGGGCTTAATCGGAATAGTGGTTTCGTGACCACAAATCCAAGATAGAAATAATTATTTTATAATTATTTTGATAATTATGATATGATTGCATGATTGTGTGAAAATTTCGTGATGAAATCCTATACCTAAAGTGCTTAAATTGAAATTAGGGACTAAATCGAATAATTTGAAAAACCTGCATTCTAGGATTTTTTAGTATGAAATTGTTTTGGAATATTAATGAGGAGGTCTTAAATAGCAATTTGAACAATTTCTAAGTCTATGGACAAAAATTGGACATGGATGGAATTATTGGAAAGTTTAGTAGTAAGGGCATTTTAGTCATTTAGTTATTAAAATGAATTAAAAACAAAATTAAAAGCCAATTTTTGTCCATCTTCTTCATTAGGCCGAAATTTCAAGGGTTCTCCATAGCTAGGGTTTGTTTCAAGCTTCCAAGCTCCATAGTAAGTGATTCCAAGCCCCGTTTTTAATGTTCTTTACGTTTTTGGAATCCGTGACTCTGATTAAGCTTATGCTAGCAATAATTCAACCTAGGGTTTATATTTGGAAAAATACCCATAGGTGAAATTTGTGTATTTTGATGTTTTATGATAGAATATGAGGTTTTAAATTATGTTAGACAACTTGTGCTACTCGGTTTTGAGTGAAAACGAGTAAAAGGGCTTAATAGGTAAAAATACCTAATAGTCATAAGTACATGTTAGAGTGTGAATTTGATATTGTCATAGAAGGGAAAAATGATCAGCATGTCATAAAACATCAGAATAAGGGATAAATTTTAATTCCCGAGCCTAGGGGCAAAAGTGTAATTATGCAAAAGTTTAGGGGCAAAAGTGTAATTTTCCAAAGTTCGTATTAAATGCTGTTTTGATGAATGTATGTATTAGATAAGATTAATTTGGTATTATAGATCAAGAGAAACGGGAATCAAGTCGCGATTGAGGAAAAGAAAAGATTGTGGACTAAATTGCAAAATCTTTATATTTTGGTACCAAGGTAAGTTCATGTGTAAATAATGTAGCATAATTGTTATTTTTAAGTTATTGATGTTAATTATATGATATGCTGATTTTTATCGTGAAATATTATGCTTTGTGGTTAATGTTGAGTAATATGCAAATTATGTTTACTACTTGATAAATATGAATCGCTCACCGAGTATTGCCCGATATTCCGTGGAAGACGGCTAATGTCGATCGAGGAAAAAGCCCGTTTGAACCTTAGGAATAGATTAGGATACAAGTGACATGTCACTAGGATGGTTGAGCATCCAAACTCGTTGAGTTGAGTCCGAGTATGCGAATGTTTGAACTCGTTGAGTTGAGTCCGAGTTCGTGAGATGTAACTAGGCATCCGAACTCGTTGAGTTGAGTCCGAGTTCACTTATGGATGGGAACGCCCGAGCTCGTTGAGTTGAGTCCAAGTTCACTTATGGGCGGGTTACATGATTGCTTGATTACATATGTGGCATTTATGTGCAAATTATCCGTGTATCCGAGTTATATCCCGATGTGTTCAACGGGTGAAAATTTCTATGAAATGGAAGAACACTTACGATGCAAGTGACGTTTTGGTAAGTGTTGTGAAATGGACACTTTGGACAGGTATGTACTTAACCCTTGGGTTGAAAATAGATACAACAACGATAAAGTGGTAAGAAGATGAATGATGTTTAGAAATGTGATATATGTTTTGGTGATGCCATGCTAAGGTTGTTTGGTATAATTGTATTGTTATGTTACTTGTTATTTGCATATGAAACTTACTAAGCACTTATGCTTACTCCTTTCTTTTCATTCATTGTAGTTTTGAACAAGTCAGCTCGGGAATTGGGACAGGTCGAAGTTTCGATCACACTATCCGAAGGATTTCTATTGGTAAATGGCTTGTAAAACTTAAGTATGGCATGTATAGCAATGTACCTATTTTGTGTAAATAATTTTATGATATGGCCATGTTTGGTTGAGAAAATGTTTGATATTGATAAGTCATGGTGATGGCTAATTAGATCATGTTTGATATCATGAAAGTTTAATAGGTTATCTAGTTCATAAAAAAATTCATGGAAAGATGAAACTTGCCTTAAAACAGAATATTGCTACAGCAATGACATGAATTTGAAAAATCACTAAAAATAGTATAAGTGGAACTAAATGATGAGTAAGTTATGAAATTGAATCTTAAAGAGTCTATTTTCATGTGGATTGAACAAAACAGGCATATAAATTATATTTTATGAGATATTTAAACTTTTTTGAAACAGGGCCAGAATGATTTCTGGATCCCCTATTTTGACTTTAAAAATTTATAATAAATTTTTAAAAAATAATTATAAGTTTTTCTTTACATATACATATTTGTTGTTGAGTCTAGTTTTAATAGAAACAAACCTCACAGTCATTGAAATTTTGTATAGATAGATATCTGATTCATAATACACAGAGTTCAGAGTAGTCAAACCCTGAAATAGGGGAGACTTTAACTAATAAAATGTACTAATTGGCCCAACCAAAAATTATAGGAAAAACTTAGTAAATAGATATATGAGTCAAGATTTAGATAAAATTTACGGATCTTGATTTCGAGTTTTGTAACTCGAGATATGATTTTTCTTGTAACTGTGACGCAGATAGCTAGAAAGCTGTGAATGTAGAAACAAATGATTCGAAGTACTTAAATTGATAAATTATGTTCGGTAACACCTCAAGATCGATTCCGGCGTCGATCTTGGGCGTGGGGGCGTTACATCTGGTGGTATCAGAGGAGTTTTAGTCGGTTCTCGGACTAATGTGTTGTATGTACGGATTTTTGCTATACATGCCATATGTATAAATTGTGATAGTGTGACGACTTCTGACCTTTTTAAATGATTTTTATATAGTAAATGGATCCCGATCCAGCTGTGGCAGATGAAGTAGAGAGTAATGCGCCAGCTCCGGCTAAAGGGGCAGCGCCGACTGAAAACCCACCTCTTACTATTGGTCAGGGAGGAGGAGAAAGGGATCGGGAAGCCTTTCTCCAAATGATGAGTGCATGGTACACTGAGTTCGTTCGTACGAACCCAAATGTACGACCTCCCCCACCTCCTCCAATTCCTCAACCTATGCCTCCGATGCCTCAAGGATTGGATATGATAAAATTTCACAAAAACCCTATTGATAGAATCTGTAAACAAGGGGCCGAAGAATTCAGGGCAAATATAGATGATGATGCCGAGAAAGCAGAGTTCTGGCTTGAAAATTCTATCTGGGTATTTGATGAATTATCTTGTACACCTGAAGAATGTTTGAAATGTGCTACATCTTTGTTGAGAGATTCAGCCTATAATTGGTGGAAGAATTTAATTTCGGTGGTACCGAAAGAGAGGGTAACCTGGGAATTCTTTCAAGAAGAGTTTCGGAAGAAATATATTAGTGAAAGATTTATTGATCAGAAATGTAAAGAGTTTCTTGAGCTGAAGAAAGGTAATATGATAGTCTCAGAATATGAAAGAGAGTTTGTTCGATTGAGTAAGTATGCCAGGGAATATGTTCCTACAGAAGCTAAGATGTGCCGACGATTTGAAGACGGGCTCAACGAAGACATTAAGATATTTGTCGGGATCCTTGAACTGAAAGAAATGGTAGTACTGGTTGATCGATCTTGCAAGGCTGAAGAACCACTTAAAGAGAAGAGAAAGGTAGAGGCTGAGACACGAAATTGGAAGAAAAAGCCAATGAGTAAGGCACCTTCACAGCAACCCGGAAAGTCAAGAAATATGAATCCTCATTCCCAAGTTTCAGCTAGGCAATCATATGGAAATTTTAAGAAGCAGAATGTGGGTCCTAAATCTCAGAATACTTCTACAGCCAGTGTAGGGAACTTGAGATTTGTTAAACCTGAGTGCCAGTGATGTGGTAGAAATCATTTTGGTCCGTGCAGAGCAAATGAATGTTTTTGATGTGGTTCTCCGGATTATTTTATTAGAGACTGCCTAGAGAGAGCTAAGAAAGAAAAATTTCAAAATGTAAAAGCTAGTGGTGCAGACTTGAGGGGAAGGTATCCGAGAAAAGTTGGAAGTGAAACAAGCAGTAAGAATGTAGCCAGAGATGTAGCAGTTAGATCTGAAGGAAGAACTCCGGCTAGAACTTATGCTATTAAAGCGCGTGAAGATGCTTCCTCACCCGATGTGATTACCGGTACATTTTTCTTTATGATATTAATGTTATTGCTTTGATTGATCCGGTTCTACTCATTCATATGTATGCATGAAACTCGGTGTCTAGTATGAATATACCGTTGAGAAACACGTAATTTATGGTTAGAATGTCGAATCCGTTAGGCAAATGTGTGATAGTTGATAAAGTATGCAAGAAATGTCCTTTAATGATTCGGGATCATTACTTTCCGGCTGACTTGATGTTGTTGCCGCTTGATGATGATTTGATGTTATTTTGGGTATGGATTGGTTGACATTGCATGATGCTATAGTAAATTGCAAAGAAAAGGTTATAGAATTAAAGTGTGAAAACGGTGAAACTCTACGGGTTGAATCAGATAAATCAGAGGCATTGTCTAGTGTGATTTCTTCGATGTCGGCTCAGAGATATTTGAGAAAGGGTTATGAAGCTTATTTGGCATATGTAATTAATACAAAAGAAGTTGAAAAGAAAGTTGAATCAAGTCTTGGGTTGTGTGTGAATTTACGGATGTATTTCGTAAGAATTGCCGGGTTTGCCTCCAAATGTGGGAAGTAGAATTTGGTATTGATTTGATACCGAACAGACTCGATCTCGATTGCTCCATATAGAATGGCACCAACAGAGTTGAAAGAATTAAAGTCACAGTTGCAAGAGTTGACTGATAAAGGCTTTGTAAGACCGAGTTTTTCACCTTAGGGTGCTCCTGTGTTATTTGTGAAAAAGAAGGATGGTTCTATGAGATTATGTGTTGATTATTGGCAGTTAAACAAGGTGACAATCAAAAACAAGTATCCATTGCCGAGAATTGATGATTTGTTTGATCAGCTAAAAGGAGCGACATGGTTTTCAAAGATTGACTTGAGATCCAGGTATTATCACCGCGAGTAAAAGAGTCGATGTGCCTAAACCGCTTTTAGAACAAGGTACGGTCATTATGAATTTTTAGTTATGCCATTCGGGTTGACAAATGCTCCTGCTGTGTTTATGGATTTAATGAATCGCATATTTCGGCCATACTTGGACAAATTTGTTGTGGTGTTTATAGATGATATTTTAATTTATTCAAAAGATGAGATAAAGCATGCTGAGCATTTGAGGATAGTTTTGCAAAATTTGAGAGATAAACAGTTGTATGCTAAGTTTAGTAAAAGTGAATTTTGGCTCCGGGAAGTTGGATTTTTGGGTCATATTGTTTCAGGTGATGGTATACGGGTTGATCCTAGTAAAATTTCAGCCATTATTGATTGGAAACCACCGAAAAATGTAACTGAAGTTAGAAGTTTCTTAGGGCTAGCTGGGTATTATCGGCGGTTTGTAAACGGATTTTCTATAATTGCTGCTCCTATGACTAGACTACTCCGAAAGGATGTTAAATTTGAATGGACGGAAGAATGTCAACAAAGTTTCGAAGAATTGAAAAAGTTATTAATCAAGCACCGGTGTTAGTACAACCCGAATCTGTAAAGAATTTGTGGTGTATAGTGATGCTTCTCTAAATGGCTTGGGGTGTGTACTCATGCAAGAAGGAAAAGTGGTGGCTTATGCTTCGAGGCAGTTAAAACCTCATGAGAGGAATTATCCTACTCACGATTTGGAATTGGCTACGGTGGTATTTGCTTTGAAGATTTGGCGACATTATTTGTATGGTGAAAAGTGCCGAGTATATACTGATCACAAAAGTCTTAAATACTTGATGTCACAAAAAGACTTAAATTTGAGACAGCGTAGATGGTTGGAGTTATTGAAAGATTATGAGCTTGTTATTGATTATCATCCGAGAAAAGCGAATGTGGTTGCCGATGCTTTAAGTAGAAAGTTGTTGTTTGCTTTGAGAGTTATGAACACTCAGTTGAAAATGTCAGATGATAGTTCGATTCTAGCAGAGATAAGAGCTAGACTGATGTTTTTACAAGAGATTTCTGAAGCTTAGAAAAATGATCAAGATTTGCTAGCCAAGAGAAGACAGTGTGAAGCTGATACGGGATCAGATTTCAGAATCGGTTCTGATGATTTCTTGATGTTTAAAAACCGGATTTGTGTACCGAAAAATGATGAGTTGATTCAAAAGATTTTGCATGAAGCACATAATGGTTGCTTGGCAGTTCATCCGGGCAGTGCGAAAATGTATAATAACTTGAAGAAAATGTATTGGTGGAGTGGAATAAAAAGAGATATTTCTGAGTTTGTATCAAAGTGCTTAATTTGTCAACAGGTGAAAGCTGAACACCAAGTGCCTTCAGGATTACTTCAGCCTATTATGGTTCCTAAATGGAAATGGGATCGGATTACTATGGATTTTATTTTAGGGTTGCCATTGACTCCGGGAAAGAAAGATGCCATCTGATACCACCAAATGTAACACCCCCACGCCCGAGACCGATGTCGGAATCGAGCGTGAGGTGTTACCGAACATAATTTATCAATTTAAGTACTTGAATCATTTGTTTCTACATTCACATGACTTTCTAGCTATCTCTCATACACGATTATAAGAAAAACATATCTCGAGTTACGAAACTCAAATAAAGATCCATAAATTTTTCCTAAATCTAGACTCATATATCTATTTACTAAGTTTTTCTAGAATTTTTGTTGGGCCAATTAGTACAGTTTATTAGTTAAAGTCTCCCCTGCTTTTGTGGTTCGACCGCTCCGACCTCTCAGATATTATGAATAAGATATCTCTCTATAAAAAATTTCAATGACTATGCGGTTTGTTTCTCTTAAAACTAGACTCAATAAGGAATCTGTACATGTAAATAACAACTTATAATTATTTTTTAAAATTTATTATAAATTTTGAAGTCAGAACAGGGGATCCAGAAATCATTCTGGCCCTGTTTCACAAAAGTTTAAATATCTCATAAAATATAATTTATATGCCTGTTTTGTTCAATCCACACGAAAATAGACTCATTAAGCTTAAATTTCATAACTTACTCATCATTTAGTTCCACTTATACTATTTTTAGTGATTTTTCAAATTCATGTCATTGCTGCAGCAATATTCTGTTTTAAGGCAAGTTTCATCTTTCCATGAATTTTTTTTTTATGAACTAGATAACCTATTAAACTTCCATGATATCAAACATGATCTAATTAGCCATCACCATGACTTATCAATATCAAACATTTTCTCAACCAAACATGGCCATATCATAAAATTATTTACACAAAATATGTATATTGCTATACATGCCATACTTAAGTTTTACAAGCCATTTACCAATAGAAATCCTTCGGATAGTGTAATCGAAACTTCGACCTGTCCCGATTTCCGAGCTGACTTGTTCAAAACGACAATGAATGAAAAGGACGGAGTAAGCATAAATGCTTAATAAGTTCATATGCAAATAACAAGTAACATAACAATACAATTATACCAAACAACCTTAGCATGGCATAACCAAAACATATATCACATTTCTAAACATCATTCATCATCTTACCACTTTATCGTTGTTGTATCTATTTTCAACCCGAGGGTTAAGTACATACCTGTCCAAAGTGCCCATTTCACAACACTTACCAAAACGTCACTTGCATCTTAAGTGTTCTTCCATTTCATAGAAATTTTCACCCGTTGAACACATCGAAATATAACTCGGATACACGGATAATTTGCACATAAGTGCCACATATGTAATCAAGCAATCATGTAACCCGCCCATAAGTGAACTCGGACTCAACTCAACGAGCTCGGGCGTTCGCATCCACAAGTGAACTCGAACTCAACTCAACGAGTTCGGATGCCTAGTTACATCTCACGAACTCGGACTCAACTCAACGAGTTCGAACATTCGCATCTATAATTGAACTCGAACTCAACTCAACGAGTTCGGATGCTCAACCATCCTAGTGACATGTCACTTGTATCCTAATCTATTCCTAAGGTTCAAACGGGCTTTTTCCCTCGATCTGACATTAATGTCTTCCACGGAATATCTGAACCGATATACTGTAGAGCAATTCATATTTATCAAGTAGTAAACATAATTTGCATATTACTCAACATTAACCACAAAGCATAATATTTCACGATAAAAAATCAGCATATCATATAATTAACATCAACAACTTAAAAATAACAATTATGCTACATTATTTACACATGAACTTACCTTGGTACCAAAATATAAAGATTTTGCAATTTAGTCCACAATCTTTTCTTTTCCTCGATCGCGACTTGATTCCCGTTTCTCTTGATTATGGAGCTTGGAAGCTTGAAACAAACCCTAGCTATGGAGAACCCTTGAAATTTCGTCCTAATGAAGAAGATGGACAAAAATTGGCTTTTAATTTTGTTTTTAATTCATTTTAATAACTAAATGACCAAAATGCCCTTACTACTAAACTTTCAAAAATTCCTTCCATGTCCTAATTTTGTCCATGAACTTAAAATTGGTCAAATTGCTATTAAAGACCTCCTAATTAATATTTCAGTGCAATTTCATACTAAAAACTTCTAGAATGCAAATTTTGCAACTTATTCGATTTAGTCCCTACTTTCAATTTAAACACTTTAGGCATAGAATTTCATCATGAAATTTTCACACAATCATGCAATCATATCATAATCATCAAAATAATTATAAAATAATTATTTCTATCTCGAATTTGTGGTCACGAAACCACTATTCCGATTAAGCCCTAATTCAGGATATTACAACTCTCCCCCCCTTTTAAGGATTTTCGTCCTCGAAAATCTTACCGATAAACAGGTGTGGGTATTGGTTTCTCATAGTTTCTTTAGGTTCCCATGTAGTCTCTTCTACCCCATGCTTTTGCCGCAATACCTTCACGAGAGCGACACTTTTATTTCTTAGTTTCTTGACCTCTCAAGCTAAGATCTTAATCGGTTCTTCGTAAGTCATATCCGGTCGTAGTTCAATTTCTGTCAGTGAAATTATATGTGAAGGATCCGAACGATACCGATGTAGCATAGATACGTGGAACACATCATGAATCCTCTCTAATTCAGGTGGTAATGCTAGCCGATATGCTACCGGTCCAACTTTTTCAATTATTTCATACGGCCCAATAAAACGCAGACTTAACCTGCACTTTCGTCCAAATCTAAGGACTTTCTTCCATGGAGACACTTTCAAAAATACCTTATCACCAACTTGAAACTCGATTTCTTTTCGTTTCAAACCGCATAAGATTTCGTCTATCTCAAGCAAACTTTCAAACAATCTCGAATCACTTTCACCTTTTCTTGGTTTCTTTTATTAGATCAACTCCATAAATCTGATTTTCCTTGAGTTCAGTCCAATACAAAGGTGTTCGACACTTACGACCATATAATGCTTCATAAGGTGACATTTTCAAACTCGTCTGATAACTATTATTATAAGCAAATTCTACCAACGGTAAGTACCTTTCCCAACTACCTTGAAATTCCAATACGCAACATCTGAGCATATCTTCAAGAATCTGAATTACTCTCTCTGGTTATCCATCGGTTTGTGGATGAAAGGCAGTGCTGAAATTTAACTTTGTACCTAATGCTTCTTGCAACTTTTGCCAAAACCGTGAAGTAAATCTCGGATCTCTATCCAAAATGATTGACAAAGGTATTCCATGAAGTCTAACAATCTCACAGATATACAATTCAGCCAACTTATTAAGAGAATAATCTGTACGTACCGGAATAAAATGAGCCAATTTAGTCAGTCTATCAACTATTACCCAGATGGCATCTTTCTTTCCTGGAGTTAACGGCAACCCTGATATAAAATCCATGGTAATTCGATCCCATTTCCATTCAGGAACCATGATAGGCTGAAGTAATCCCGAAGGTACTTGGTGTTCGGCTTTCACCTGTTGACAAATTAAGCACTTTGATACAAACTCGGAAATATCTCTTTTCATTCCACTCCACCAATACATTTTCTTCTAGAATTTTTGGTTGGGCCAATTAGTACAGTTTATTAGTTAAAGTCTCCCCTGTTTCAGGGTTCGACTGCTCTGACCTCTATATATTACGAATAAGATATCTCTCTATAAAAAATTTCAATGACTATGAGGTTTGTTTCTCTTAAAACTAGACTCAATAAGGAATCTGTACATGTAAAGAAAAACTTATAATTATTTTTTTAAAATTTATTATAAATTTTTGAAGTCAGAACAGGGGATCCAGAAATCATTCTGGCCCTGTTTTACAAAAGTTTAAATATCTCATAAAATATAATTTATATGCCTGTTTTGTTCAATCCACATGAAAATAGACTCATTAAGCTTCAATTTCATAACTTACTCATCATTTAGTTCCACTTATACTATTTTTAGTGATTTTTCAAATTCATGTCATTGCTGCAGCAATATTCTGTTTTAGGGCAAGTTTCATCTTTCCATGAATTTTTTTATGAACTAGATAACCTATTAAACTTCCATGATATTAAACATGATCTAATTAGCCATCACCATGACTTATCAATATCAAACATTTTCTCAACCAAACATGGCCATATCATAAAATTATTTGCACAAAATAGGTACATTGCTATACATGTCATACTTAAGTTTTATAAGCCATTTACCAATAGAAATCCTTCGGATAGTGTGATCGAAACTTTGACCTATTCCGATTCCCGAGCTGACTTGTTCAAAACTACAATGAATGAAAAGGAGGGAGTAAGCATAAATGCTTAGTAAGTTCATATGCAAATAACAAGTAACATAACAATACAATTATACCAAACAACCTTGGCATGGCATCACCAAAACATATATCACATTTCTAAACATCATTCTTCATCTTACCACTTTATCGTTGTTGTATCTATTTTTAACCCGAGGGTTAAGTACATACCTGTCCAAAGTGCCCATTTCACAACACTTACCAAAACGTCACTTGTATCTTAAGTGTTCTTCCATTTCATAGAAATTTTCACACGTTGAACACATCGGAATATAACTCAGATACACGGATAATTTGCACATAAGTGCCACATATGTAATCAAGCAATCATGTAACCCGCCCATAAATGAACTCGGACTCAACTCAACGAGCTCGGCGTCGTGATCCATAAGTGAACTCGGACTCAACTCAACGAGTTCGGATGCCTAGTTACATCTCACGAACTCTGACTCAACTCAACGAGTTCGAACATTCGCATCCATAAGTGAAATCGGACTCAACTCAACGAGTTCGGATGCTCAACCATCCTAGTGACATGTCACTTGTATCCTAATCTATTCCTAAGGTTCAAACGGGCTTTTTCCCTCGATCTAACATTAGCCGTCTTCCACGGAATATCGAAACCAATACTTAGTAGCAATTCATATTTATCAAGTAGTAAACATAATTTGCATATTACTCAACATTAACCACAAAGCATAATATTTCACGATAAAAAAAATAGCATATCATATAATTAACATCAATAACTTAAAAATAACAATTATGCTACATTATTTACACATGAACTTACCTTGGTACCAAAATATAAAGATTTTGCAATTTAGTCCACAATCTTTTCTTTTCCTCGATCGCGACTTGATTCCCGTTTCTCTTGATCTATAATACCAAATTAATCTTATTTAATACATACATTCATCAAAACAGCATTTAATATGAACTTTGGAAAATTACACTTTTGCCCCTAAACTTTTGCATAATTACACTTTTACCCCGAGGCTCGGGAATTAAACTTTATTCCTTATTCTTATGTTTTATAACATGCTGATCACTTTTCCCTTCAATGGCAACATCAAATTCTCTCTCTAACATATACTTGTGACTATTAGGTATTTTTACCGATTAAGCCCTTTTTCTCGTTTTCACTTAAAACCAAGTAGCACAAGTTGTCTAACATAATTTACAACCTCATATTCTATCATAAAACTTCAAAATACACAAATTTCACCTATGGGTATTTTTCCAAATATAAATCCTAGGTTGAATTATTGCTAGCATAAGCTTAATCGAGCTACCGAGATTCCAAAAACGTAAAGAACATTAAAAACGGGGCTTGGAATCACTTACTATGGAGCTTGGAAGCTTGAAACAAACCCTAGCTATGGAGAACCCTTGAAATTTCGTCCTAATGAAGAAGATGGACAAAAATTGGCTTTTAATTTTGTTTTTAATCCATTTTAATAACTAAATGACCAAAATGCCCTTACTACTAAACTTTCCAAAAATTCCTTCCATGTCCTAATTTTGTCCATGAACTTAAAATTGGTCAAATTGCTATTTAAGACCTCCTAATTAATATTTCAATGCAATTTCAGATTTGTATATCCGTGAGATTGTTAGACTTCATGGAACACCTTTGTCAATCATTTCGGATAGAGATCCGAGATTTACTTCACGATTTTGGTAAAAGTTGCAAGAGGCATTAGGTACAAAGTTAAATTTCAAAGATCGCTTTCATCCACAAACTGATGGGCAATCAGAGAGAGTAATTCAGATTCTTGAAGACATGCTCAGATGTTGCGTATTGGAATTTCAAGGTAGTTGGGAAAGGTACTTACCGTTGGTAGAATTTGCTTATAATAATAGTTATCAAACGAGTTTGAAAATGGCACCTTATGAAGAATTATATGGTCGTAAGTGTCGAACGCCTTTGTATTGGACTGAACTCAAGGAAAATCAGATTTATGGAGTTGATCTAATAAAAGAAACCGAAGAAAAGGTGAAAGTAATTCGAGATTGTTTGAAAGCTGCTTCAGATAGACAGAAATCTTACGCGGATTTGAAACGAAAAGAAATTGAGTTTCAAGTTGGTGATAAGGTATTTTTGAAAGTGTCTCCATGGAAGAAAGTCCTTAGATTTGGATGGAAGGGCAAGTTAAGTCCGCGTTTTATTGGGTCGTATGCAATAATTGAAAAAGTTGGACCAGTAGAATATCGGCTAGCATTACCACCTGAATTAGAGAGGATTCATGATGTATTCCACGTATCTATGCTACGTCGGTATCGGTCGGATCCTTCACATATAATTTCACCGACAGAAATTGAACTACGACCAGATATGATTTACGAAGAAGAACCGATTAAGATCTTAGCTCGAGAGGTCAAGAAACTAAGAAATAAAAGTGTCGCTCTCGTGAAAGTATTGTGGCAAAAGCATGGGGTAGAAGAGACTACATGGGAACCTGAAGAAACTATGGGAAACCAATACCCACACCTATTTACCGGTAAAATTTTCGAGGACGAAAATCCTTAAAAGGGGGGAAGAGTTGTAATATCCTAAATTAGGGCTTAATCGGAATAGTGGTTTTGTGACCACAAATCCGAGATAGAAATAATTATTTTATAATTATTTTGATGATTATGATATGATTGCATGATTGTGTGAAAATTTCGTGATGAAATCCTATGCTTAAAGTGCTTAGATTGAAATTAGGGACTAAATCGAATAATTTGTAAAACTTGCATTCTAGGAGTTTTTAGTATGAAATTGTTTTGGAATATTAATGAGGAGGTCTTAAATAGCAATTTGACCAATTTCTAAGTCTATGGACAAAAATTGGACATGGATGGAATTTTTGGAAAGTTTAGTAGTAAGGGCATTTTAGTCATTTAGTTATTAAAATGAATTAAAAACAAAATTAAAAGCCAATTTTTGTCCATCTTCTTCATTAGGCCGAAATTTCAAGGGTTCTCCATAGCTAGGGTTTGTTTCAAGCTTCCAAGCTCCATAGTAAGTGATTCCAAGCTCCGTTTTTAATGTTCTTTACGTTTTTGGAATCCCAGTAGCTCGATTAAGCTTATGCTAGCAATAATTCAACCTAGGGTTTATATTTAGAAAAATACACATACGTGAAATTTGTGTATTTTGATGTTTTATGATAGAAAATGAGGTTTTAAATTATGTTAGACAACTTGTGCTACTCGGTTTTGGGTGAAAACGAGTAAAAGGTCTTAATCGGTAAAAATACCTAATAGTCATAAGTACATGTTAGAGTGTGAATTTGATATTGTCATAGAAGGAAAAACTGATCAGCATGTCATAAAACATAAGAATAAGGGATAAAGTTTAATTCCCGAGCCTAGGGGCAAAAGTGTAATTATGCAAAAGTTTAGGGGCAAAAGTGTAATTTTCCAAAGTTCGTATTAAATGCTGTTTTGATGAATGTATGTATTAAATAAGATTAATTTGGTATTATAGATCAAGAGAAACGGGAATCAAGTCGCGATCGAGGAAAAGAAAAGATTGTGGACTAAATTGCAAAATCTTTATATTTTGGTACCAAGGTAAGTTCATGTGTAAATAATGTAGCATAATTGTTATTTTTAAGTTATTGATGTTAATTATATGATATGCTGATTTTTTATCGTGAAATATTATGCTTTGTGGTTAATGTTGAGTAATATGCAAATTATGTTTACTACTTGATAAATATGAATTGCTACTGAGTATCGGTTCCGATATTACGTGGAAGACGGCTAATGTCAGATCGAGGGAAAAAGCCCGTTTGAACCTTAGGGATAGATTAGGATACAAGTGACATGTCACTAGGATGGTTGAGCATCCGAACTCATTGAGTTGAGTCCGAGTTCACTTATGGATGCGAATGTTCAAACTCGTTGAGTTGAGTCCGAGTTCGTGAGATGTAACTAGGCATCCGAACTCGTTGAGTTGAGTTCGAGTTCACTTATGGATGCGAACGCCCGAGCTCGTTGAGTTGAGTCCGAGTTCACTTATGGGCGGGTTACATGATTGCTTGATTACATATGTGGCACTTATGTGCAAATTATCCGTGTATCCGAGTTATATTCCGATGTGTTCAACGGGTGAAAATTTCTATGAAATGGAAGAACACTTAAGATGCAAGTGACGTCTTGGTAAGTGTTGTGAAATGGACACTTTGGACAGGTATGTACTTAACCCTTGGGTTGAAAATAGATACAACAACGATAAAGTGGTAAGAAGATGAATGATGTTTAGAAATGTGATATATGTTTTGGTGATGCCATGCTAAGGTTGTTTGGTATAATTGTATTGTTATGTTACTTGTTATTTGCATATGAACTTACTAAGCATTTATGCTTACTCCTTTCTTTTCATTCATTGTAGTTTTGAACAAGTCAGCTCGGGAATCGGGACAGGTCGAAGTTTGATCACACTATCCGAAGGATTTCTATTGGTAAATGGCTTGTAAAACTTAAGTATGGCATGTATAGCAATGTACCTATTTTGTGTAAATAATTTTATGATATGGCCATGTTTGGTTGAGAAAATGTTTGATATTGATAAGTCATGGTGATGGCTAATTAGATCATGTTTGATATCATGGAAGTTTAATAGGTTATCTAGCTCATAAAAAAATTCATGGAAAGATGAAACTTGCCTTAAAACAAAGATATTGTTTAAAGCAATGACATGAATTTGAAAATTCACTAAAAATAGTATAAGTGGAACTAAATGATGAGTAAGTTATGAAATTGAATATTAAAGAGTCTATTTTCATTTGGATTGAACAAAACAGGCATATAAATTATATTTTATGAGATATTTAAACTTTTGTGAAACAGGACCAGAATGATTTCTGGATCCCCTGTTCTGACTTTAAAATTTATAATAAATTTTACAAAAATAATTACAAGTTTTTATTTACATGTACAGATTTCTGATTGAGTCTAGTTTTAAGAGAAACAAACCTCATAGTCATTGAAATTTTTTATAGATAGATATCTGATTCGTAATACACAGAGGCAGAGCAGTCAAACCCTGAAATAGGGGGGACTTTAAATAATAAAATGTACTAATTTACCCAACCAAAAATTCTAGAAAAAATTTAGTAAATAGATATATGAGTCTAGATTTAGAGAAAATTTACGGATCTTTAACTCGAGATATGATTTTTCTTGTAACTGTGACGCAGATAGCTAGAAAGCTGTGAATGTAGAAACAAATGATTCGAAGTACTTAAATTGATAAATTATGTTCGGTAACACCTCAAGCTCGATTCCGGCGTCGCTCTCGGGCGTGGGGGCGTTACACCCTCGGGTTGAGAACTTGGTATGATGAAATCGTAGAAAGATATTAAATACAAATGAAACATGAATGTCTTGGTGTTGTTTATGCAAATAATATTTTTGTGGGATTGTGTGATTATATTACTTGCTATTTGCATGCGAACTTACTAAGCATTTGTGCTTACTCCCTCCTTTTCTTTCATTGTAGTTTTGACAATCCGGCTTGAGAATCGGGATAGGTCGAAGACTCGTTCACACTACCCGAAGGCCTAAATTGGTAAAATGGCTTGTGTGTTTTGAATGTGGCATTTATGGCAAAATACTCACTTTGTGTAGATGATCTTATGATATGGCTATGGTTTGGCAAGAAAAGGGTTTGTAAATGATTAGCCATTGGAATGGCCAATCTAAGTCATATTTGATGTTATGTATGTTTAAAATGATATTGAGTCCATGAAAATCCTTAGTAAAGTGAAATTTGCCATAAAACAGAATCGATGAAAGAAGTAGAAGTGATGTAAATTTGAAAAATCACTAAAAATAGTAGAAATGGAATTAAATGCTGAGTAAGTTATGAAATTGAATATTAATGAGTCTATTTTCATATGGATTGAACAAAATAGGTATATGAATTATATTTTATGAGATATTTGAATTTTTGTGAAACAGGGCCAGAGTGATTTTGATCCCACATTCGACTTTAAAAATTCATAATAAATTGAAAAGAAATAATTATAAAGACAGATTTCTTATTGAGTCTAGTTTTAATAGAAACAAACTTCATAGACATTGAAATTCTTTACACAGAGATATCTGATTCGTAATACACATAGGTCAGAGCAGTCAAACCCTGAAACAGGGGAGACTTTAACTAATAAACTGTACTAATTGGCTTGACCATAAATTCTAGAAAAAAATTAGTAAATAGATATATGAGTCTAGTTTCAGGTAAAATTTATTTGAATTGGATTTTGAGTTTGTAACTCGAGATATGAATTTTTAAGCTCTTGTGACGCAGATTGCTAGCTTGACTGGAAATTTTAAAAAAATAAATTGTTTGAGCGGTTTAAGTAATGAATTAAGTTTGTTAACACCTCGTGTTCGAATCCGGCGATGGTCTCGGGTACGGGGCGTTACAATTTTAGCGGTTATAATGTTCTCTGTATTTCTTTGATGACAACTGATATGACTTTCCCAATGATCTCTTTCTTGAATCTCTAACTTCATAATCAGTTTTTCTCTTATCTTTGCTAAGCTTCTCGGCTTTATGATCTCGATCAACTAACACAATGAATTCTTTTAGTTCAAGTATCCCGACTAGAAGCTTTATATCTTCATTCAACCCTTCCTCAAACCTTTTACACATAGCACCCTCAATTGAAATACATTCCTAGGCATATTTGCTCAATTTGAAAAATTCCCTTTCGTATTTAGACACTAACATTCAGCCCTGTTTAAGTTTGAGAAATTCTTTATGATTCTAATTAAGGAATCTCTGACTTATATACTTCTTTCTAAACTCAATTTGAAAGAATTCCTAGTCGATACACTCTTTTGGCACAACCAAAACTAAGGTATTCCACCACTGATATGCTGACTCTTTTAGTAGAGATACAACACATTTTACACACCCTGTCAGTGTACAGGATAACTCGTCAAAAACTCTAATAGTATTCTCTAACCAAAATTCAGCTCTCTCAAGATCATCAACTATAGCTCTAAATTCTTCAGCCCTATATTTACGAATTTTCTCGACTGGTGGTTTATTAACTTGCATAGTTTCCAAACCTTGTGAAACGAAAGGGATTGTAACATCCTGATTTTCGGTTAATTCGCGATTCTCAATATTTTGGTAAAGTTGTTTAAATTTTGTAGTTGGATGTGAAATTAATATTTTCAGTAGATAAATGGGCTTATGGAAGGCCCATGTGTTGGTCAAAAACCCAGTTGAATTGTTGAATTTTGGATTTAAGAGTTAGGGGTTCTGGCTAGTTGGCCCTTATGTAAAGTTATGGATAAAATGCATCACAAAAGAGCCTCTAGTAAAGTGTCTAAGTGACGCCACTAGGGAGCTATAAGGGTGGCGTGTAAGAGGTTTGGGAGGTCATGGGATCGATTCCCTGTGTTGGCAATAGAAGCATTTATTTTTTAAGTGCAGGAAGGGAAGGTGGTGGAGTCCAAATGGATTCTGCTAAGGAGGAGTTTTGATTCGGTCAGATGCTTGATTTAAGGAGTGATAAGGGGAGAGATTTTAGGGATTTGATAAGGGGGAGAGAGTTGGCCGAATAAGGGAGTCCGAGAGGGAAAATTCGGCTAAGAGGTTTTGTTAGGGAATTTCGGCACTTAAGTATTTTTCAGGCTGTTTTTCTCCGAGAGATTGGTCTTTCTTCTTTTTTCTCTTTTGCAGCCGAACCTATCATCTTCCTACCATCTTTTATCCTTCTCCTTCTTCCAAATCAGCCCACTATTCCCTTTCTTTCACCATTGTTCTTCCCTTATCTCTACTTTTACCAAAACACCGCAAAGCCGAAAGTTTGTGCAAGTCAAAGTGGTGCCGACTTTTTTGGTTACCAATGACCATCTTCTTTCTTTATTTTGTTTATCGGTGATCAACTCTCCTATCTCCTAGGGCTAGATAGATTCAAGAAGAAGAGACGGTGGTAAGTGATCAAAACCTTAAGCAATTTTATGTAGGACTATTAACAAGGGCCAAACCCCTATGTTTTAGGAAGTGGCCGATTATGGGTATAGGCTCATGGGATGATTCTTTTATTAATGTTATGATTTTTATGGTAAAGGAGCAGCAACACGTATTGACGGCTTGAGTCGGTTGAATCTTTGGAGTGGCTGGATCTAAGGGAATCAGTGTCGACAAGGTAAGGTTTTTAGGCTACTTTAGAGGGTGGCCGAATGTGTAAGTGTTAGTATTAAATGGTTTCCGTTTTGGTTTCATCTATGGAAGCTGATTTATTAACGGGTTGGTTATAGGAGAAATCGTGTAGGAGATCTCGTGGAGGAATATCGCAAACAGGTGTGTAATAAACCCAATTTCGTGGCTTAACTCAATAAATGCCGAAAGCCGAAATGCCAAATTCGCATCTTGAGGACTTGTGAGCATGCGAAAGCTCATAGGTTAGGTAGATACGTTAAGTTTGATGATCGGGACCATTGAAATGGTAATGGCGCAAATTTCTGCGTTACATGTAAGTTGGGCCTCGAGGGGGCTAAATCGGGCCCAATGGGCTTTCGGACCCATTTGGGTAAATTTGATAGAAAATGAAAACTGTTAAATTGCATGTTGACACCGATAATATTATTATGGAATATAAGATAAGTGGGCTTGGATGACTAAATCGACTACGTAGGGCCCATTAGGGTTTTTGGCCCAATAACTCGGTTTCGCTAGAAATGGGCTCGAATCATTGTTTAAACACTTGAAATGTTAGTAATTGATGATGAACATGGAAAACCCTAATATTTGGTAAAATTACGAGAATGCCCTTATAACATGAAAATGACCATTATACCCCTAGGGTTAATTATGAGGTTTATACAAGGGTTTTGATAAAAATATGTATGATATGTACATGATATGTATGATATGCACATGAAATGTATGATATGCACGTGACATGTATGGTATGCACATGATATGTATGAGATGTAAATGATAGATTTATGATATGCATTTGGGTTGGGTTTTATATGTGGATGGAGGAAGTGCAAAAGGGCTTATGCCCATTTCATCTAAAAGGGCTTATGCCCCGCTTATACAAAGGGCTTTTGCCCAGTTATTAAAAAGAGGCTAGGCCTCGATTATATGATAAAGCAAGCAATGCCGCAGTGGAGAGTTTGGTTGGGTGGGTGAGTTATTCCCACATGGAGAGCTTGGTTGGTACGGGTGGAGAGTAGCGGTTGGTGGGTCGAGTAGTCTCCCAAATGGGCTTGCATTCATGCATTAATTTTACATGTGATATTGAAATGGGCCTATGGGCCATACTGTCTCTGAATAAGGCTTCGCCCAAGAACATGAGTAATAAAGAAAAGGCTTTGCCCAAGATTATGATATGTGTTATATGAAAAGGCTTCGCCCGAAGATATGATATGTGTTATATGAAAAGGCTTGCCCAAAGATTATGATATGTGTGATATGAAAAGGCTTCGCCCAAAGATTATGATATGAATTATAAAAGGCTTCCCCAAAGAAAGGTGGTAATTAAGTTTGGGCGTAGGCCCGAGAAGTCGATATTGATTTGGGCTCTGAAGGGGCTTGTTGCACATCGAGTTTTCCCAAACTCACCCCCTTTTCTTTCTTATCTTACAGGTGAGCCTTGACTTGGGGACTTGGAGTGGAGGGGATTTGAGTGGCCATGATGATCGATTTGGACTTTTCAATAAGTAAATGGGTTTTTTTTATTTTATTTATCATTTATTTTGGGGTTGTAATAAGGCCATTTTAACCTTAACTTTATTTCCTTGCTTTTACGGATTATTTTGTTAAATGGGTGATAATAAATAAATAAAATGGGCTAGACTTAGGACGCGTTTTCAAAATGATACCTACTTTTAAATAACACAACGTCACACATAATTGGTTAACAAAGATAACTACTCAAATGAATTTTCCACTCGTTTACCAAAGTGTGGCAATGGTTGTGGGCATGTCTAGGATTGGTTCTATCCGGGAGCTTGGTACTTTAAGCAGCCTTCATGGCTCACCTCCTCGCTTTTGGATGCCTACACGGTGCTGACCTCCATTCACTTTGGTTAGCCACTTTAGGCGATTTCCTAATCAACCAAACGAAACACGAATTTTTAAACACATGTGACACGTCAGATTCAGCCATAGCGTCTAGGCCGGGTTTGGGGTGTTACAGGGATCAGTTGGGGAATAGGTGGGGGTAGAGATCGTTGAACTGCCAGGTTCGTCCATACGAACACGGTAAACCACTCACTTATCATTTGGAAGAAAGCTTCCCTAGCATCTCCTTCCTGGCCCTTAGATACAGGCATTGAACCACTCAACGCTGCTCCATGAATGGAGGCTTGCGTGATACTTTTGACTTCATCAAAGTTTTCTCGGTTGGATGTGATTACTATATGAAAACATTTTCAAACGTGTCAAGAGTTATCACACTATCACAGGTTATATAATGGCATGTATTTCTAGACTCACACATGTAACACCCCTAACCCGTATTCGTCGCCAGAATGGGGTTACGAGGTATTACCGGACGTGACATAAATTCTAAACAATCGTATGCAGCTCAAACTCTTAAACCAATCAAATATTAACATATATAACTAATTTAAATTCTTTACGAATCATATCATAACATTTTATTCAAACATATAATCAGTTATGTAATTCATAAACAAATAGTGCCGAATATATCATTTACCACATAGAATATGCACATATCAATGATAATACAAATAATTCAATCTACTATTACATACATAAATCATATAAAGCAAACATATTAAAGTATATATCATTTTTAGCAAAACTCCATTCGGCACAATAAGGATATATCAAATTTAACTATATCATTCATGGCATATGTACATTACTACATATGATTTGAAATGACTAAAACATGAACAAATCTACTTATAATTTCATGTTTGTAGTTTTGCGCAAGACTAATAGGTCCTGTATCAATTTAGACATATTTTAAAAGAACACCAAATAGTCTATCCATCAAAATACATACAAAATTTCACGAATCATTTCCATAAGGAAAATCGAATTTCACATACAAACAACTTCAATGTTATTCTTATTTGA
Source organism: Gossypium anomalum (assembly GCA_025698475.1). NCBI lineage: Eukaryota > Viridiplantae > Streptophyta > Magnoliopsida > Malvales > Malvaceae > Gossypium > Gossypium anomalum. The sequence goes on along the minus strand of CM046968.1, from coordinate 43,814,336 downwards.
CCAAATAATAAACTTATAAATCAATCAACTTATGCTCATCATTTAATGACTAACATATACACTACTCAACCATCAAATTTTTTTAACCAAGTCGGACATATATGCATCAAATAAAACTCATATAATTTTCTTGTTTTACCAATGCACAAATCACTATTCATTTGGTCATTTTTCAGAGCATTAGCCAAATGTAATCATGCTTAATACATATGCTTTGTTCAATGTTTAAATTTTCATCTTTTTTAATCTATCACTTTATACGCATATAACCTTTCATAGAAATAAATCAATATACATATATATCAACCATAATTTGCAAATCAAGTCAAACATATTACAAATATATCTCATCTAATATATAAAAATATCAAACCAATACATCATATACTTATATATATATAACGCCAAATCATGATTAACTTACTAACATGATTCATAACAATTTCTTCATTTAACACAAGCATATTGAACTCACATTTATCACAAGCCATAACCGAATTACCTAGTTACCATAATACATAGCAAATCTAAATAAAATATGTTTCATATATAAATACAAAGCATGGTTGAACAATCAATCAAATATAAATCTATTACCTCAATTCAACATTTAATCGAATACATTCATCAACCAAATTAAATCATTACTATCAAATACAATACATAGCTGAATCATTAAAACAACAGGTAACATATCAAGCATAATTCATACTTATATATGTACAATAGCCGAATCAACCAAACCAAATAAAATCATCATTTGAGCATAACATAGAAACCAAACTTAACACACACAAGAACCATGATCAAGATAGAAAATACTTATATATCAAATTAGCCATTTTCGCATGGCATATTATACAACACTTTAAACATATCCGAAAAGTAGTATAGCCTATACATGCCATAGGTTCAAAATTTAGCTTTTTAAAAATACCGATAAATAGATGATAGTGTCATAGACTTCACTGACGATCCCTGAGCCCGTAACTAGTCTCCAAAATCTATAAAACAGAGGCAAACATACACATACAATAAGCTATCATAGCTTAGTAAGTCATAAGCAAATAAATTACCAAAATGCGCATATGTTATACATGATTTTGCATTTTGTTATAAATTCATTAACATTAAATATCGCATAGCCAAAAACACAATTAACCTTTAATACAAATATATAATTTGTATCACATACCATGTAACAGCCCGATTTTAGGGCTAGTCAGAACAGTGGTTTTGGAAACACTAACCCGAGGTTGAAGAAATTATTTTTAATATTTTCTATGTATTGTAGCATGATTAGATAAGCACATGAAAATTTTGGTGAATCAATTTTGACGATTGCTTGCTTAATTGTGAAAAAAGACTAAATCGCATAAAGTGCAAAAGTCCTTTCGTGTTAGATAAGGGTGTCAATTAGCTAAAGAACCTAAATTGGGGGTCTTTAAAGATCAATTAGACCCTTTAATACTTAAGCTGGCCGGCCATAGGGGACAAAGTGATGAGAAAGTCAAAATTAGGTGGTGTTTTGGTCACCAATTTTGACTAGCTTTAAATAAAATAAACAACTAAAGTTCCCATCTTTTCACTCTTCTTCTTCCACCAAAATTTATCCATTAGAGGGGATTTTGAAGCTTGAAAATTTTAGCAACTCTAAGTGTAATATCCCGAATAAGGGCCTAATCGGAATAGTGGTTTCATGACCATAAATCTAAGATAGAAATAATTATTTTATGATTATTTTGAGGTCTATGACATGATTTCATGATTGTGTGAAAATTTTGTGAAGAAATTTTATGCATAAAGTGCTTAAATTGAAATTAGGGACTAAATCGAATAATTTGCAAGACTTGCATTCTAGAAGTTTTTAGTATGAAATTACTTTGGAATATTAATGAGGAGGTCTTAAATAGAAATTTGACCAATTTATAAGTCTATGGACAAAAATTGGACATGGATGGAATTTTTGGAAAGTTTAGTAGTAAGGGCATTTTGGTCATTTAGTTATTAAAATGAATTAAAAACAAAATTAAAAGCCAATTTTTGTCCATATTCTTCATTAGGCAGAAATTTCAAGGGTTCTCCATAGCTAGGGTTTGTTTCAAGCTTCCAAGATCCATAGTAAGTGATTCCAAGCCCCGTTTTTAATGTTCTTTACGTTTTTGAATCCCGTGCTTTCGATTAAGCTTATGCTAGCAATAATTCAACCTAGGGTTCATATTTGGAAAAATACCCATAGGTGAAATTTGTGTATTTTGGTGTTTTGTGATAGAAAATTAGGTTTTAAATTATGTTAGACAATTTGTACTACTCGGTTTTAAGTGAAAACGAGTAAAAGGGCTTAATCGGTAAAAATACCTAATAGTCATAAGTACATGTTAGAGTGTGAATTTGATGTTACCATAGAAGGGAAAAATGATCAGCATGTCATAAAACACAAGAAAATAGGATGAAGTTTAATTTCCGAGTCTTGGGGCAAAAGTGCAAATATGCAAAAGTTTAAGGGTCAAAATGTAAATTTGTAAAAATATGATTTTTGGAGCCGTATGAATAATGTGACTAATTATTAGGCTGAATGTCATATTATAGATGAAGAAAATTGAGATCCGGGCTTAAATAAAAAAAAATACAAGGTTATGGACTAAAATAGTAAATTGCCGTTTCTGGATCGAGGTAAATTGGTATGATAATAATACTACAATAATGTTGTAATTTATATTTGAAAGTTAAATTTAGTGAATTAATTGAATTATGTTAAATTAAATGTTATGGTGCTAAGTTTATGAATTGATTTAAAAATATGTCTATGGTACATAAAGTGCATTGAATTATCATACATAAATGTGATTTCTATGATTATGGATATTATGAGCAATTGTAAGTTCATATGATTTTTAATAATGCAATGTGTAATTTAATGTTATTGCCTTGATATTAAATGAGATGTATGTAATATTATCAATTTTACTTGTATTATGATATTTTATAATAATATTGGAAATATGTTTGTTGATAATTACTTGATTGGTGAAATTGTTGGAAAAGAGAGAAATCCCGGTTGAACCTTCAGAAAGATTGGATGATACAGATGGTATGTAGCTAGGTCACATGTATGGTGCTGAGTGCACATATGTGTACAAGAGAGCTACGAGACATTATGATGTAGCTAGGTCGCATGGGTGATACTATGTGTACACCATGTAGACAAGAGAGCTACGGGATATATGTAGCTAGGTCGCATGCGTGGTTCCAGGTGAAGGACATCATGTAGACAAGAGAGCTACGAGATAAACTGGCTAGGTCACATGGGTGATACTAAGTGTTCACCATGTGTACAAGAGAGCCGAACTTTATTATGGATGGAGCTATGTTCTGAAACCACCAAGTATCGAGGATTGATCCGAAGTGTTCAACGGGAGACTTACTATGTACTGCTTTGTGAGTTTTGTGATGAATAAGTGCAGGAATTTGCTTATGTGAATGATGTGTTCATTAAGTGACCGGGACGTGGTAAGGTTATAAACAAGTAAGTTATACATGAGGATGATTTTATGGTGACCTTGTAATCATGGGCCTATACTTGTGATGTATGAAATGTGATGAAAATGATTTGTGATATGTATGTTAAAATGAGGTTAATACAAAGAAAGTGTGAAAGAGTGAATTAGCAATAAAATTGTTTTGGACAGCAGCAGTGACGTGACTTTGAAAATTCACTAAAAATTGTGGAAGTTGAACAAAAATGCAAATGATATATGAAAATAAAGCTTAATGAGTCTATTTTCATATGAAAGAAATAGGGGAAGCAAAATAATTATATATTTTGTGATATTTGAATTCTTGTGAAACAGGGTCTGAATGAATTCGAGATCCCCTGTTCTGACTTTAGAAATTCACCATAAATTGTACAAATATTTTTAAGAGTCATATTTTAGATGAATGGATTCCTTATTGAGTCTATTTTAAGGGAAACAAATTTTATGGTCGTTGGAATTCTGTACAGGGAGAAATTTGGTTCGTAGTGCACAGAGGTCAGAGTAGTCGTACACTGAAACAGGGGAGATTTTAACTAATAAACTGTAGTAATTGGAAAAACTAAAAATTCTGGAAATTTTATGGGAGAAATATATATGAATCTAGTTTCAAGGAAAATTAACGAAACTAAATTTTGAGTTTTGTATCTTCAGATATGAATGATTTAGTAACTGTAACTCGATAACACAGCTTAACCTGAATATGTGTAATTGTACAATTATAGTGTTTTATCTTGAAAAGCGTGGTAGTAATTGCTTATTATTTTCATGCGAGCTTACTAAGCATAAAGCTTACTTCCTCCTTTCCATTTTTTTTTAGTTTGTCAGGTCAGCTCAGGGGTTGGAGATCGTTGGAGGCAGCATCACATTATCAAGCCATTATCCTTGGAGTATTGGCAAGTATATGTTAAATATTTTCATGTGAGTGGCATGTATAGGAAGTTTGTTTCATGTCATGTATTATTATTATGATTTGGCTTATGTATTGGCCTACATCGAGCTGTTGTATATGGCCATGAGATGTGGCCTTTATTCATTGTGGTTTGTAAGTTTTAATTTTGGGCAAAAACTTGGTGACTCGATTTTATATGTTTGTGAATGTTTGAGTCGGTAACGCCTCGAATCCTGTCCCAGAGTTGGATACGGGTGAAGGGTGTTACACTAAGCCTTCAGAAGTAAGTGATTTTCATGAATTTTCTTGATGATTTTTACATTTTTGGACCCCTAGAAGCAAGAGCTTTCAAATGAGGGGACTATTTTGCAAAATGAACAAGCGTTTAGGGTTTTTCCATGAAAGCTTGTATGTTGTTAACTAAAATTTTATGGAAGAATATGAGTACTAGATGTGTAATAAATAACTTTTGTAAAGAGATTTCTCATGAAAACCCTAAAAAGGACTATTTTGCGTAAGTTATAAAACTTATGATAAATATGTGAAATACTGGAAATTTTGGATTGCTATAAGAGTAAAAAGGGTTCGGCTAGGCTTATAATATGAAGAAATTTGATAAAAATCAATTCTCGAGCTTAGGGATAAAATGGTCATTTTGTGAAAGTCTAAGGGCAAAATAGTCATTTTGCCCAATTATGAACTTTCAAGTGTCTAAATTGATGTTCTGATGAAATGAGTAAATTTTATTAATTTAGATTAAGAGAAACGTGATTCGGGTCTTGATCGGGGTAAGGACAAAGTTTACGAGGATTAAGCTCGTCTTCATCATTTTGTATCAAGGTAAGTACATATGTGAATAATGTGTTATTGAAATTTACTTTGGATATATTTTGATCATATATTTGGGTACTTGATTTATTTTTGTTAAGTATTTAAATTCTACTTGTTGCCATGAAAGTATGAATGACATGTTATGTGAGTAAATTACATTCGAGTAAATGCGATGCTATTTAGTTAGGTATGAAATCTCGTTGAACTTTAGACAGAGCATAGGATACAAAAGGGGCATGTTACGAAAATTATATGGTCTGAACTCATGAGTTGAGTTTGAGATCATGAGATGAATGTTATAGGTAACGTGGGTCCGGGTACTGGCTTAGTGTACAAACCCGTGAGTGGCTCAATGAGTGAACATTACATGATAGCTATGGGGTCCCAGTCCTAATTTGATAAAAAGGCCCCGTAAGTAGCTCAAATGTGAGTGTTTCATGGCACGAGGTAGCCCTCACTACTTATATGGCATTTAGATGTAAACTCTCCGCATATTCATATGTATTTCGAGAGTTCAACGGGTAACTTGAAGATTTAGTTGGTGAAAACTTTGATGATGTATGTATACTGAACTCATGGATAGTATTTGTGCAAGAAACGAGATGCATTAAGTATACATGAATGAAAGGAAGAGTAAGATAGAGATGTTAAGTGATTTATATCTTTAAGCATGACAAGTTACCATTTGAAAAATATGATTTTCTTTTAATTACACTTTATTTGCATATATATACTTACTAAGCTCCCACGTTTACCCTCCTTTCTTTTTTTTTCTTTTAGTGCTGCCAAGCTAGCATCGGGGATCCAGTGATGTCTAAAAGCTTCGATCACACTCTCACCTGAGGCCTTGGTATAGCTAGTTTAATTGTTTTGATTTTGGCATGTATAGGGACTCGAGTCTTTTGTTTAGTAGTTTGTTAGTTAGCCACAATGTGTTGGCCCATATGATAAATATGATACTCATTTTGTATAGGCCACAAATGTTGGGTAACACCAATTATTATTCAATACAATGGCGCAAATTATAATGGTTGTAACTGTTTTGGTTATGTATGTTATGCTTGTATTGGTCTTGATTGCTCTTGTGTAGATACGTGTATGTAAGGGTGGCAAAGTGGCTTGGTAAATAGCCTTATTTTGTCCACACGGGTAGACACATGGGCGTGTTGTTCAGCTGTATGTCACCTGCACGTAAAAATTTCAAGTCAAAATGCATGGTAGTAAATACACGGGCAGAGACACAGCCGTGTGTCTCAGCCGTGTAAAGGGCACGGTCTAGCACACGGGCCTGTGCCTTGGCCGTGTGGCCCTTAAGGTTTGCTGACGTCAAAAATAGAATGTCCAGGTTTTTGTACATGGGCTAAGACACGGGTGTGTCATGGCCATTTTAGGGACACGGTCCATGGACACGAGCGTGTGCCAAGCCGTGTGAAAATCACTGTAGGTTTGAATTAGAAAATAAATTTACATGGGTTAGGGAGACGGGCGTGTCCCAATGTACTTAGGTCGTGTGAGCCACACGGGCCATCAGTACGGCCATGTCTAAATGGTCACACAGGCATGTCGCCCTTCCACACGGGCGTGTGCCCATAGGTCAAATGTTATTTTTAAATTTCTTTAAAGGACTCGGATATGTTTTGAATGGGTTCCAATGCAGGATTTGAGCGTCGTAGGCTCATATTAAGAATTTTATAATAAAGATTGAAAAGGCTTTAAATTTCACCAAATTTGGTGACTTAGAAATGTATGAATGCATGTGTTTTAGTTAGGTAATACCTCGTATTCCGTCTCGGCGTAGGGTACGGGTGTGGGGTGTTACATTTAGTGGTATCAGAGCCACAGTTTAGTCGATCCTCGGACTAACGTAGAGTGTGTACGAGTCTAGCTATACATGCCACAAATAAATTGTGATAGTGTGACGGCTACTATTTTTTTTTAAATTGTGTTTTCATATAGTAATGGATCTCGATCGAACTATGGCGGATGATGTAGAAAGTAACATACCAGCTCCCGTTAAAGGGGCGGTGCCAATTGATAATCGACCTCCCACGGTTAGCCAGGAAAGAGGAGAAGGGGCTTGATAAGCCTTTCTCTACATTATGAATGAATGGTACACGGAGTTCATCTGAGCGAACCCGAATGCTCAACCCCCTCCACCCCCACCTATCCCTCAACTTGTCCCTGTATCACCCCAGGGTATGGACTTTGAGAGGCAGAATAGACCTCCAGTGGACAAGATCTGGAAGCATATAGCCAAGGAATTTTGTGCTAATAAAGATGATAACCTTAAAAGGGCAAAATTCTGGCTTGAGAATACCATCAGGGTATTCAATGAATTATCATGTACTTCCGAAGAATGCTTGAAATGTTCCATATCTTTGTTGAGGGGCTCTGCATACTACTGGTGGAAGATGTTAGTCTTAGTGGTGCATCACGAAAGGGTCACATGGGAATTCTTCCAAGAGGAATTCTAAAAGAAATACATCAGTGAGAGATATATGGATCAAAAGCGTAAGGAATTTCTTGATTTGAAACAAGGCCACATGACGGTTACTGCATATGAAAGAGAATTCATTCGACTTACTAAGTATGCTTGGGAGTGTGTATCCTCCGAGGCTAAATGTGTCGAAGGTTCGCAGACGGACTTAATAAGGATATTAGACTGTCAATCGGCATCCTTGAGTTGAGAGACTTCGTAGTACTAGTTGATCGGGCCTATAAAGTAGTGGAATTAATCAAGGAGAAGAAGAAAACCAAAGCTGAAACTAGAGATGCAAGGAAGAGGCATCCAAGCAAGTCATTTCTATCTCAGTCTAAGAAATCCAGAGACGTCTACTCTCATTCTCACGCATCTACTGGACACTCGTACCAAGATCGTAAGAAGCAAGATTCAGATTTTAAGTCTCGGGCTACATCAGTGGCTAGCTTGGGCAATGTCAGATCTTCCAAACCAGAATGCCAACATTGTGGTAGAAACCACTTTGGCAAGTGTAGAATGAATGATGGATCTTGTTTCCGGTGCGGTTCGCAATACCACTTTATCAAGGATTGCCCTGAGACGACTGATAAAGAAAAATTTCAAGGTACAAGGCCAAACGGTACCAACTCCAAAGGAAGGCCTCAAAAGAATGTTATAGTTGGGGCTGGCAGCAAGAATGTAACGGTGAAACTGGTACGTGTGTGTGCATGAAATTGGTGTCTAGCACGAATATGCCTGTTGAGTCTATGGAGTTTATGATTAAAGTGTCAAACCCATTAGGAAAACATGTGATAGTCAATAAAGTATGCAAGAAATGTCCTTTGGTAGTTAAAGGTCATTATTTTCTGGCTAATATGATGTTATTACCATTTGATGAGTTTGATGTCATATTGGGTATGGACTGGGTGACATTCCATAATGCTGTAGTAAACTATAGACAAAAGGTTATTAGATTGAAATGTGAAAACGGTGAAACCCTTTAGGTTGAATCAAGTGAGCCAGGGAACTTTCCTATTGTAATATCCTCAATGTCTGCCCAGAAATGTTTTAGGAAAGAATGTGAAGCTTATTTGGCTTTTGTAATGAGTACTAAGGAATCGGAGTTGAAAGTTGAGTCAGTGCTGGTTGTAAGTGAATATGTGGATGTATTCCCATAAGAATTGCCTGCGTTACCCCCTAATAGAGAGGTTGAATTTGGTATAGAGCTAATGCCAAGGACAACGCTTATTTCGATTACTCTGTATCGGATAGCCCCAACTGAGCTGAAAGAACTAAAGTTCACAGTTGCAAGAATTGACCGACAAGGATTTCGTGAGACCAAGCTTTTCACCGTGGGGTGCTCCGGTGTTATTTGTGAAAAAGAAAGATGGATCTATGAGGTTGTCCATAAATTACTGACAGTTAAATAAGAGGATGATCAAGAACAAATACCCGTTGCCATGAATTGACGACTTGTTTGACCAACTGAAAGGAGCAGCAGGGTTTTCTAAGATAGACTTGAGATCTGGCTACTATCAACTACGAGTTAAAGAAGCAGATGTGCCTAAAACCGCTTTTAGGACGTGGTATGGCCACTATGAGTTTCTTGTCATGCCTTTCGGCTTAACAAATGCTCCCGCCATGTTTATGGATTTAATGAATAGAATATTTCGGCCATACCTAGATAAGTTTGTTGTTGTATTCATCGATGATATCTTGATCTATTCTAGAGACAAGGTAGAACGTGCTGAACATTTGAAAACCATTTTGCAAACTCTGAGGGACAATTAGTTGTATGCCAAATTTAGTAAAATTGAGTTTTGGCTTCGAGAAGTTGGCTTTTTGGGCCATATTGTCTCCACTGATGGCATTAGGATTAATCCCAACAAGACTTCTGCTATTGTTGAATGGAAACCACCAAAGAATGTGATTGAGGTTAGAAGCTTTTTAGGGATGGCCAATTATTACAGGCGATTTGTAAATGACTTCTCTATGATTGCGACTCCCATGACAAGGTTGCTGCAAAAAAGAGTTAAGTTTGAATGGTCGGATAAGTGTCAGTAGAGTTTCGAGAAGTTGAAGATGTTGTTGACTGAGGCTCCAATACTAATACAACCCGAATTAGGAAAGGAGTTTGTAATTTATAGAGATGCTTCTCTAAATGGGTTGGAATGCGTACTTATGCAAGAAGGAAAGGTGGTGGCTTATGCCTCGAGAAAATTGAAACCCACGAGAAGAACTATCCAACACACGACTTAGAGTTAGCCGCCATAGTGTTCGCTCTGAAAATCTGGCGACATTATTTGTTCGGAGAGATATGCCATGTATACAATGATCATAAAAGTCTTAAGTACTTGATGACTTAGAAGGATTTAAATCTGAGGCAACGGAGATGGTTGGAACTATTAAAAGATTATGAGTTGATTATCGACTACCATCCGGGAAAAGCGAACGTGGTTGCCAATGCATTAAGTAGAAAATCATTGTTTGCATTGAAAGTAATGAATGCCCAATTGACCTTGTCAGAGGATGGTTCGGTTCTAGCGACTGACATTTCTTCAAGAAATTTGTTAGGCTCAGAAGAGTGACAGTGAGTTACTATCCAAGAAAACCCAGTGTGAATCGAATGTTGAATCGAATTTTCGGATTAGTTCAAATGGTTGCTTGAGATTTCGGGAAAGGATTTGTATTCCTAAGGACACCGAGTTGATTCAGAAGATTTTAGATGAGGCACATAGTGGTTGTTTGTCAGTACAAACTGGAAGTACAAAAATGTACAACGATTTGAAGAAATTATATTGGTGGCCAGGGATGAAAAAAGATATTTCGGGGTTCATGTCCAAATGCCTAGTATGTCAACAAGTGAAAGTCGAGAACCAAGTACCTTCGAGTTTACTTCAGCCTATTATGGTCCCAGACTGGAAGTGGGATCAGATTACAATGGACTTTGTAATGGGTTTCCCGGTGACCCCGAGGAAGAAAGATGTTGTATGGGTTGTGGTTGATCGATTGACAAAGTCGGCTCATTTTGTAACAGCCAAATTTTTCAGTGGTGTCGGAAACAATGATTCGAGATCACTAAATCCAACGAGTAAGTTTAGAAATTTTAATAAATAGTAATTATGGGCCAAGCGCGAATTTAAAAGAATTTTTGAATTAGTGAATTTTGCGATTTTAAAAGAATTAATCAGGTAAATTGGGTAAGAAACGAGGTATCGAGACCTCAGATTCATAAACCAAGCCATAAATACTTTTATAAATATTTATGGAGTGTTATTAAGTTAGTATTAAAGTTTTGTTAGAAAATTTTAACGTTTGGTTAGTCAATTAATTAAAAAGGACTAAATTGAAAATAGTATGAAATTTGTTAAATTGTGATTAAATAGCTTAAGTGATTAAAAAGGAGGGATTTAAAAGGCAATTGGACCCAAATTGTATGGGCTGGACGGTTGGGCAAGAAAATCAGCAAAAAGACAATGAGAAACAAGGGCAAAATGGGAAATTTTGCAAATTAAACATATAAAACAAGACAAAATTGAAAAATCTAGAGATATCATCATTTTTCTTCAGCAAAAACGCCATGGGAGGTCTGAAAGTTGCTGGTTTTTCATACTTTGACATATGTGAGTTCAATTCTTGCCCTTTTCTTTGAGATTTTTATGTTTTTGTGACCTTTACAATTAGGTCGAAGTGTTTAATTCATTAGTTTTTTATTTTATGGACAAAATTGAAAGTTACCATTGATAAGTGTTGGCTGTTTATGATGAAATAAAATGAATTTGAAGCTTTGATTTTGTTGTTTGATGATTTTGTCAAGTAATTTCAATAGAAATTGATTTTAGGACCTAATTGTGAAAAAGTTGTGAATTAAGGTATAGTGTTAAAATTCTGATTTTCAAAGGTTGTGTAATAGTTTAGAATGATGGAATAAAATGTTAATTGAGAAAAATTAGCTTAATAGATGGGCTAATTCAGCAAGGACTAAATCGTATGACTTGTGAAATTTAGAGGAAAAATGGTAATAAACATCTTGAACTAAAACAGTTTTGGACAGCAGCAGTAGGTTAACTTTGAAAAATCACCATAAATTTTAGAAATTGAATTAAAGGATGAAAAAAATGTTGAATTAAAGCTTATTGAGTCTAGTTTCTCATAGAAGAAACAGTGTAAGAAATTAAATTGTAAATTATGAGATATGATGAATTTTGTGAGACAAGGTCAGAATGAATTCGGGTTTCCCTATTCTGACTTTGGAAAATCACCAAAAATTTGATACAAATAATTAGAGGCTAAAATTCATATGCTTAGAATCCTTAATGAGTATATTTTCAATATAAATCAATGGGAACATTATCCGAGTTCTGTACTATGATATAATTGATTTTTAGTGAAGAGAGGTCAGAACTTTCAGATAGTGAAACAGGGGAAACTTAAATGAATAAACTGTACTAATTGGCTAAACCAAAAATTCTTAAAATTTTATGGTGGAAGGATATGTGAGTCTAGTTTCAGGAAAAATTTACGGATTTTAATTTGGAGCTCTGTAGCTCAAATTATGAATAATTGAGTGACTATGACTCGTGTGGACAGCTTGATGTGAGCATTAATAAGTAAATTGTGAAATTGTACTTACAAGAATGTTATATACATTAAGGATGTGGAATGGAGAGGAGGAGGAGGAAAATAAATGATATATGTTTATAGGAAAACAGTATAAGAATGATACACATCATGACATGTATATATATATATGACTAGTTTCAATATGATGCTTGTTGGGTATGAAGTTGGATTGAAATGTCTCAGGCAAGTATTTTATTCTGCATATCTGAAATGTGGTATTTTATAAAGATATGATCTAGCTTTAAATATGAATGCTTGATGATTAAGCTGAAAATATTTGGTAAGATGATAATCATGGTATAAAAGTATAAGTGGTACCATAATAGACAAGGTAAAATGAGTATGAGAGACAAATGTATAATGACATACAAATGCTATGTTTGTAATTTAATTGAGATTGTTTAATTATTAAATGCATACCATGTTATATGCTTTTGATTTTGTATAAGTGTGTAAGAGATTAAAGTTGACCAAGGCTTGGAAAATAGCTTAGGTATTGACCACACAGGCAGAGACACGGCCGTGTGTCTCAGCCGTGTATGGAACACGACTTTAGGGCACGGGCGTACGATGTAGCTGTGTGCCCCCTAGATTGATGATGATGTCATAAATAGAGAGCTCCACGGACAAGAGACACGGGCATGTCGCAAGCCATACGGGCGTGTGGGTAGTTCACAAGTAAAACTTTTAAAATTTAAGCGAAAAATTTTATGAGAAATTGGTTGAGTTCTGACTTGATTTTAATGTTCATGTTAGGCTTCGAGGGCCCAAATAAAGGTCGTTATACATATATGTTCACAGAAAGTGAATAGTAATGTTTCGATTAATCTGTAAATGTTCTGTATGTACTGGTAACACTCTGTAACCCTGTTTCGACGACGGATACGGTTTCGGGATATTACACATTTTATTCCAGTACGCACTGATTTCTCACTCGATAAGCTAGCAGAGCTGTATATTTCTGAAATTGTAAAGTTGCATAGAGTACCTTTATCGATCATATCGGATAGAGATCCAAGGTTCACATGTAGTTTTGGAAAAAGCTCCAAGAAGTTTTAGGTACAAAGTTAAATTTTAGTACGGCTTTCCACCCGTAGATCGATGGTCAATCAGAGAGAGTAATTCAGACCTTGGAAGACATGCTCCGATGTTGTGTATTGGAATTTCAAGGCAGTTGGTAAAAGTACTTGCCGTTGGTGGAGTTTGCTTATAATAATAGCTTTAGTCGAGTTTGAAGATGGCACCTTATGAAGCATTGTATGGGCGTAAGTGTTGAACGCCTTTGTATTGGACCGAACTTAGAGAGAGTCAGATTCACGGAGTCGACTTAGTCAAGAAGACCAAAGAAAAAGTTAAGGTGATTCGTGATTGTTTAAAGGCTGCTTTAGATAGCTAGAAATCCTATACGAATTTGAAACGAAAAGAGATCGAGTTTCAGGTCGGTGATAAGGTATTTCTAAAAGTATCCCCTTGGAGGAAGGTTCTTAGATTCAGTAAAAACGGTAAACTGAGTTCGCGTTTTATCGAACCTTATGAAGTGATTAAAAGAGTCGGGCCGGTAGCCTATCGGTTAGCCTTACCACCAAAATTGGAAAAGATTCATGACGTATTCCATGTGTCCATGTTACGCCGATACTGCTCTGACCCTTCACATGTGATTTCTCCGACTAAAGTAGAGATTAGATCGGATATGTCTTATGGTGAGGAACCTGTTAAGATCCTAGCTAGAGAAGTTAAGCAACTGAGAAATAAGAGTGTTCCCCTTGTGAAAGTGTTATGGCAGAGACATGGGGTTGAAGAGGCCACATGGGAGCCCAAAGAAATCACGAAAAGCCCATAGCCAAACCTTTTTATCGGTAAGATTTTCAGGGACGAAAATCCCTAAAGGTGGGAGAGTTGAAACAGCCCGATTTTGGGGCTAGTCAGAACAGTGGCTTCAAAACCACTAACTCGAGGTCGAAGATATTATTTTTAATATTATTTTATGTATTGTAGCATGATTAGATAAGCACATGAAAATTTTGGTGAATTAATTTTGACGATTGCTTGCTTAATTGTGAAAAAGAACTAAATCGCATAAAGTGCAAAAGTCCTATCTTGTTAGATAATGGTGTCAATTAGCTAAAGAACCTAAATTGGGGGCCTTTAAAGAGCAATTAGACCTCCCTAATACTTAGGCTGGCCAGCCATAGGGAACAAAGTGATGAGAAAGTCAAAATTAGGTGGTGTTTTGGTCACCAATTTTGACTAGCTTTAAATAAAATAAACAACTAAAGTTCTCATTTTTTCACTCTTTCTTCTTCCACAAAAATTTAGCCATTAGAGGGGTTTTTGAAGCTTGAAAATTTCAGTAACTCTAAGCCTTCACAAGTAAGTGATTTTCATGACTTTTCTGGATGATTTTTACATTTTTTTGACCCCTAGAAGCAAGAGCTTTGAAATGAGGAGACTATTTTGCAAAATGAACAAGAGTTTAGGGTTTTGCCATGAAAGCTTGTATGTTTTTAACTAAAATTTTATGGAATAATATGAGTACTAGATGTATAATAAATAACTTTTGTAAAGAGATTTCTCATGAAAACCCTAAAAATGACCATTTTGCATAAGTTGTAAAATTTATAATAAATATGTGAAATAGTGGAAATTTTGGATTGCTATAAGAGTAAAAAGGGTTCGGCTAGGCTTATAATATGAAGAAATTTGATAAAAATCAATTTTCGAGCATAGGGGTAAAATGGTCATTTTGTGAAGGTCTAGGGGCAAAATTGTCATTTTGCCCAATTATGAACTTTCAAGTGTCTAAATTGATGTGCTGATGAAATGAGTAAATTTTATTAATTTAGATCAAGAGAAGCGTGATTCGGGTCTTCATCGGGGTAAGGACAAAGTTTACGAAGATTAAGCTCGTCTTCATCATTTTGTATCGAGGTAAGTACATATATGAATAATGTGTTATTGAAATTTACTTTGGGTATATTTTTATCATATGTATGGGTACTTGATTTATTGTTGTTATGTATCTAAATTCTACTTGTTGCCATGAAAGTATGAATGACATGTTATGTGAGTAAATTACATTACAAGCAAATACGATGCTATTCGGTAAGATATGAAATCTCGTTGAACTTTAAACATAGCATAGGATACAAAAGGGGCATGTTACGAAAATTATGTCGTCTGAACTCATGAGTTGAGTCTGAGTTCATGAGATGAATGTTCTAAGTAATGTGGGTCCGGGTACTGGCTTAGTGTACAGACCCGTGAGTAGCTTAATGAGTGAACATTACATGATAGCTATGTGGTCTGGGTCCTGATTTCATAAAAAGGCTCGTAAGTAGCTCAGATGTGAGCACCTCGTAGCACGAAGTAGCCCTAACTACTTATATGGCATTTAGATGTAAACTCTCCGCGTATCCATATGTATTCCGAGAGTTCAACGGGTAACTTGAAGATTTAGTTGGTGAAAATTTTGATGAGGTATGTATACTGAACTCATGGATAGTACCTGAGTAAGGAACGAGATGCATTAAGTATACATGAATGAAAGGAAGAGTATGATAGAGATGTTAAGTGATTTATATCTTTAAGCATGACAAGTTACCGTTTGACGAATATGATTTTATTTTAATTACACTTTATTTGCATATATGTACTTACTAAGCTCCCATGCTTACCCTCCTTTCTCTTTTTTTCTTTTAGTGCCGCCAAGCTAGCATCGGGGATCCAGTGACGTCTAAAAGCTTCGATCACACTATCACCTGAGGCCTTGGTATAGCTAGTTTAATTGTTTTGATTTTGGCATGTATAGGGACTCGAGTCTTTTGTTTAGTAATTTGTTAGTTAGCCACAATGTGTTGGCTCATATGATAAATATGATACTCATTTTGTATAGGCCACAAATGTTGGCTAACACCAATTATTGTTCAATGCAATGGCGCAAATTATAATGGTTGTGATTGTTTTGGTTATGTATGTTATGCTTGTATTGGTCTTGATTGCTCTTGTGTAGATAGGTGTATGTGAGGGTGGCAAAGAGGCTTGCTAAATAGCCTTATTTTGTCCACACGGGTCGACACACGAGCATTTTTTTAGGTCGTGTGTGACACACAGTCAACCCCATGGGCGTGTTGTTCAGCTGTGTGTCCCCTGCACGTAAAAATTTCAAGTCAAAATGCATGGTAGTAAACACACGGGCAGAGACACGGCCGTGTGTCTCAGCCGTGTCAAGGGCACGGCCTAGGACACGGGCGTGTGCCTTGGCCGTGTGGCCCTTAATGTTTGCTGACGTTAGAAACAGAATGTCCAGGTTGTTGCATACAGGCTAAGACACGGGCGCGTCATGGCCGTGTGAGGGACACGGTCCATGGGCATAGACGTGTGTCAGGCCGTGTGAAAACCGCTGTAGGTTCAAATTAGAAAATAAATCCACATGGGTTAGGGACACGGGCGTGTCCCAATGTGCTTAGGCCGTTTGAGCCACACAGGCCATCAGTACGGCCATGTCTAAATGGTCACACGAGCGTGTCGCCCTTCCATACGGGCGTGTGCCCCTAGGTCAAATGTTATTTTTAATATTCTTTAGTGGACTTGGATCGGTTCTGAATAGGTTCCAATGGAGGATTTGAGCCTCGTAGGCTCATATTAAGAAGTTTATAATAAAGATTGAAAAGGCTTTAAATTTCACCAATTTTGGTGACTCAGAAATGTGTGAATGCATGCATTTTAGTTAGATAATGCCTCGTATTTCGTCCCGACATAGGGTACGGGTGTGGGATGTTACATACCAAATAGCCAACTTACCTTATTTTCAAATAAACATTTATCTATCACATACCTGATCACTTTAGCTCAATTACACAGTCGATCACAACTCATCATTGCCCGTTGAACCATTCGAAATTGAATAGGATAATCAGATAATCACACATATCGTACAATGCCAACGTCCCAGACGTGGTCTTACATATAATCACATATTGATTTCACTATCCCAGATAGGGTCTTACACAAGAACACATATCGATGCCAACATCCCAGACGTGGTCTTACACGAGAACACATATCGAAATTCCTATGTCATGACATATATATCCTAGCTATTCTTAAAGTTCATACCGGGTTTTTAGACGTCGTAACTCTGTCGAATCAAATTCGTAAACATAGCTCCCAAGCATATACACATTCAGCTATCACATGTATAATCTCACATAATTAATTTCAGCATATAAACTCATATTTATTTAAAATTAACAACATCTATTTGCTTATAAACTTACCTCGAAAAACGATAATCAGACCGAGACGATTATTTAACAACTTTGGTTTTCCCCCGATCCAAATCCGATTTCTTTGGTTCTTGATCTAAACATATTCAAATTAAACTTATTCAAACATAATTTCATTCAATTTAGTCCAAAAACACATAAATGGGCAAATTACCATTTTGCCCTTGACATTTCACATTTTTTACAATTTAGTCCAAATTGCACAAAACATAAAACATGCAAAATTTGAGTACACCATGCTTAGGCCAAATCTTCCTTATGCTCATACAAGTCCATACATTTCATTTATTTCACATTTTAGTACCTCAATTTATTATTTTTGCAATTTAGCCCTAATTACTCAAATTCATCAAAAATTCCAATACAAAATATATTAATCCAAAACATATCTTTCATAATTCATCATCTAACATCACAAAGCTCATAAATTCATCAATGGCATAACTAAAAATATTCATCAAAATAAAAAATTAAGGCATGAGCTTTGTAAATTTCATAGCAACGATCTCAAAAACGTAAAAATTATCAAAAACCGAGCTAGTTACATACCTTAATCAAGTTATCAAATGGATAAATACCCTAAAGCTTTATTTCTTTCCTTTCCTTTGATGTTTTGGTCATGTGAAAAAGATGAATGCATGGTTGTTTACTTTATGTTTTATTATAACATATATATTTTTTAACATTTTACAAGTTTAACCTTTGTTATAAAATATGAAACCATTATAAACCATGCCTTTAATCGTCTATCCTTTATAATATGGGTTTAATTTCCCTTTAAGGACCCCACATTATAAAGACAATAGCAAATTAACACTTTAATAAATAGTTAGCAACTTTTATAACTTACACGATTAAGCCCTTTTATTAAATCGGGCACTCACACGATCAAATTAAAACACAAAAATTTCACACATATAAATTCACACATTATAAACACAGAAAATAATATTAAAATATTTTTTTGACGAGGATTTGTGGTCCCAAAACCACTATTTCAAATGTGTCTAAATTGGGTTGTTACAACACACGCTACATTAAGTCTGAGAATCAACTAAATAATAGCTCTGATACCAATAAATGTAACACCCCTAACTCGTATTCGTCGCTGGAATAGAGTTACGGAGTATTTTTAAAAAATTAAAAACTTTAAACATTTAATTCTAAATAATTCATAAATTATATTATAATCCATTCAAATACATGCATTTTGTCCCTTGTACGAGCCCCCAATGCCCTAAAAATACTTTAGAAATGAATTGGGACTAAATTGGAAACACAAACAATTTTTAGGAAAAAGCTAATTTTTTTCATACTATAGGGGTCACACGCTGTGTGGCCAGGCCGTGTGACACACACGGTCGAGACCCAGGCCAGTGTCTCGGGTCGTGTGGGCATTCAAAGTAGGGACACACGACTGTATCCCAGCCCGTGTCCATGCCCGTGTAACTCTCTAACTTGGGTCGCACGGCCAAGCCACATGCCCGTGTACCATTCGAAGGGCATGTGCCAAGCAGTGTGCTAGGCCGTGTAACAACTTGACTTACAACCCTTTGTAAACTACAAGGGACACACGACCATGTCTCATGGCCGTGTGTCATACACGGCTAAGACATATGCCCGTGTCTTAAGTTGTGTGGACAAGAAATAGGTTATTTTCAAGCCATTTCTCTCACCCAAATTATGCTCACTCATGCAACTCAAATGTACCTAAATTAAGCCTCCAAAATGTACCTAAAATGTGCATAATCAAGCTACAACAATATGATACCAATTCAATCAACCAATATGCCCTAAAGAGCCTCAATTTACATGACATTAATCATATCCAAACACAAGAATAACTTAGCCATTTAACAACTCAATAATTGCAACCAGTTTTCATACCAAATTCTACTAAAATGTCCATACCAAAATCAAATTCAAATATACCAAAATGGTCACTAAAACATACATTAACTTGATCATTCCAAAATCAATCACAAAAAGCACCAAAATGACACATTAGTAACCATCATAGGACCACATATATACAAGCTAACATGAAAACTAATTCCTTCCCCAAAATACCACATTTACAAGCCAAACATAGTGGCTATTTCAACAAGCAATAAACACCTATACATGCCATTATAACCATGACTCAAAATCATCAAAATCTACCGATAATGCCTGTAACACCCTAAACCTAGCCCGAACGTTATGGCCAGATCCAGCATGTCACATTGAAGTGTTTTATCGAAAACCTTGTTTTCATTGGAAACCCTTCAAAGGAGAAAATTAAGTAACATTCAGTTTGTATTTGTTGCTTTCAAAGTGAGGTGTATTTAAAGAAAATTGTTCCTTCTTGTATGATAATAATTACTTTGTAAAATCTTTTTTCAGTTGTGGAAGCTTTATTTAAAACAGATGATCTATGAAAACTTGTCATTTTCAAATTGAGTTACGGAAACGTAGTATTTAAAAACAGTTATAGATTAGGAAAACCATGTTCTACTTCTAATAAATATAAAGCATGAAAATAATAATAATCCTAATTTTAAATAATAACCAAAGGAAAGGCCTTATTACAATCTGGACTGAAATAACTTAAAATACTAGAAATTATAGGCTTAAGAAAACCAGTCCAAGCTGTCTTGCTAGTTGGGCACCTCAGAGTCCCTCCAACCGTCAAACCACCTACTGAGGATCACCTGAGAAAAATAAAAGAGCGGGTGAGTTTTCAAAAACTCAGTGTGTACAACCCTCGGCAAATAGAAAAGCATGCAATAGCAAGTCTTTTCGGGCCTGAGCCCAATTCAATATCAGAATAGATGTAAGGCAACCAAATATGCACGGATCCTACCATCCAACCGCTACACACCATCTTATCCCCCAATACACACCATGTGGGGATATAAATATCGACCTACCCATCCGATACACTCCAATGGTAGCCAGGTTACGGTAGTACCTAACGTTGCAGCAAAGCTGCTAATCATATATTGGGCTTAAAAAGCCATCGGTGGATCCACGATCGTCAAGCAACCATGCAATCCTCATATACTTTCTCCGTTCCATAATTCCCGACCAATATGCAACCTAAACAGAATATCATATGAATGTAGCAGGTATACATGTAACATCCATAAACCTTACATTCAACACATAGGGGTATTTTAGTCATTTTTGCCCTTAAGGGCTTTTTGGTAATTTCTCTTTATTATGGGTTATTACTTACCTTGGCCCGTTAACAAGTCTTTGTTGGCTAAAGCGAACAGATACTATGCACCAGGTAGGAATCCAGAGAAGAGGAGGTGGGTCAATAGGACCGCTTAAGTACCAAGCTCTCCCTAGATCCAATCCTAGACATGCATATACCCATTGCCACACCTTAACCTTATGACTTGTCCACGGTCGTAATTAATTAATTATTTAAGTTTTATGTCTGTTTAAGTAGTTATCAGATACTAGGCCCAAAACCCCTTACAAAGCCCAGACAAGTCTACATACATGCATATGGCCCACTAGGCCCAATCTCATTCATATGGCCTATTAGGCCCAAATCACATTCGTATCGCCCGTTTGGCCCAAATCACATTCATATAGACCGTCAGGCCCAATCACATTCATAGTCACGCAATCATATGATTTTTCATCACTTAGTAACAAATTGCCAATTTTGCCTATTATGGACCCTACGGTCCATCGGGCCCATTTAGCCCATTCTGGTCCGGTTGGCTAATACACAACCCAAGTCCACAGAATCGCACATGGGGCCTCTGATAACCTATCGGTTTCCCCTTACAAGTGTTCACGCACTCGCAAGTCTATTGTAGCCAAACTTCTGGCTTTTTAGCATTTTGACTTTTCGGCATTTCAAGATTTGCCGATCTACTCTGTGTGTGCAGTGTATGTACATACCTGGTACTAAAACGTGTTACGATCTCCTTAGCCATGAACCTATAAATGAGGTCACTCAACGATTAATCACACACTTATCAAATACGATCACCAAAAGCTGAAAATCTCACCTTTACATTACCTTAAACGACAAGCCTTAATAGCCCTTCCTTGATCACTAATCATGAGTATTTCTTAAATCGGCATCAATCTTAATCATTAAAACTAAACAACAAGTGACTCACAATCATTTTAAGTCACTCTCAAATCCTCCATGGCCATTCGGCCAACCTTAACCAATAAAAGAGGAATACTTTCCCAAAACCTCAAAATGCCCAGGAATAATTCAGCAGAGATCTGGAATTCAAGATTCGATACTAATCCCATAAGAATTGGCCAAAGTAGAGGGAGTAGAGGCGACACAGAGGTCTTCAGCCAAAGAGGTATTCGGCTTTTGAGATTTGTATGGTGAAAGGGTTATTCGACAAAAATAAGAAGAAGAGAAGAAAGAATCGGCTAAAACTAAAGGTGAATCAAAAGAGAATTTGAGAAGAGAAAGAATGGAAAATCAGCAAGCAAGGAACAAGGAATTCAGCTTCTGAGCACTTAGAGAGAAAAGTGTTTCGGTAACACAAAAAAAATGAGAAATTCGGCTAAAGGAAGAGAAGCAATTTTGGCATTACCTAGAATCCCCAAAATCGACACCTATATATACTATAGCCAAATTTACCTATCCTCAAATTCCCTATTCGGCTCCACTTCTCTACACCCCTCATCTCCTAACTTTTCTCCCTGATAACTCCTTAATCCCTTCCTTAAATTTCTCCTATGATCACTCCCTTCAAAGTTCACACCAACGCCACTACTGTCTATTTATTGAGCAAAAATAAATCATTCTTTTGAGCAAGGAGGGATTCGAACCCCAAACCTCCTTGTCATGCATGTGACGCCACCTCTAAGCCCACATGTGCCACTCCAACGTAAGGCTCCTTGCGTCCAATTCCTCCTTCATTTATTTAAAAACCAAACTACTTGCCATCAAGGTTTTTTTAATTATTAAACTATAATTTCCTTCACCCCAAAGTTTGAACTCAAAACTTAACCAGGCCTATTATCACATAAATAACACTCGACTAGGAATATTAAGAACACCTTTTATCAAAATCGAAAAATAAAGAAAGTTTAGGATTTTTGGGGCGTTACAATGCCGATGGATAATGTGATAGGTCTCCAACAAACTTCCAACCCACACGAGCTTCCAATTAACTACAAAACATAGAAAATGAACATAAAGTAAGCATGTTATGCTTAGTAAGTTCGTAATATATAATCTATGCTTGTCAATGTATTGCATAATCTTAAAATACATATGTATCAGTCCAACATAAGAATAAATTATTCATAAGCTTAAATCATATGAATTCATACTTTTCATTGTCATGAAAACACATACTTATTACCTCTGTAGTAATAAGGTAAATTACATTGAAAACTCTTACCGAAGCTCACACAAAGAAAAATCACGATGGTTGTCATCATCCTTTTCCAGAATTCTATAGCCAAAGCTATCCCTTTCATATTTTGATAGTCATCACCATCCCTTGTCATAGTTGATGGTCGTCACCATTCCTTTTCATTATTGATGGTTGTCACTATCCCTTTTCATAATTTCACAAAAAAAGCTATCCCTTTTCATTGATCAATAATCAAAGCTATCCTTTTTTATTGGTCGATGATCGTCAATATGACATGGAATGTTTTCATCAAGACACAAATTGATATTTTAAAATAATAACATTTAAAATATAATTTAAAACGCTATTTAAAGTACAAACTTACTTTGACGATAAAACGTAGAAATAAAGTCGGCTAATCTGAAGTTTTCTCTTTGCCTCGATCTAAAGCCGTACGAGGTCTATCTTGATCTAAATGAATAAATTCAATCAATTTAATAACCATTCTGTCCAATTCAATCCAAATTCACATTTTTACAAAATTACCCTTTTTCCCCTAATGTTTTGATTTCTTTACAATTTAGTCCTTAAGCTCGTAAAATGAAATTCATGCAATTTCACCCTTACCTAAGCCTAGCCGAATTTCATACAAGCTCAAAGCAGCCCACATATTTCATTATTTCACAAATTACACCATGAATATTTTACATTTTACAATTAAATTCCTAATTGACAAATTCATCAAAAATCACTTAACAAAAGTTGTTTATCTAACAACAAGATTTCATTTTCTACCATAAAACTTCACAAACAACATGGATTCATTCATGGCAAAACTTAAATCTTTTAAAAATTTTACAATTAGTCCCTGGGCTAGCTAGATTAAGCTACAACAACTTTAAAAATATATAAATCATTAAAAAGGGACAAAAACACACTTACATGCACAAAAAAGCAATGGCCGAATAAAAGAACCCTAAAAATGGCTTCTCTTCTTCTAATTTTCAGTCACACATCACAAGGTTGAATATGATACAACTATTATACACATTTTAATTTAGACATAATTATTTAATTGGTAACACCCTAAACCCGGCCTAAACGTTATGGCCGAATATGTGATGTCACATTGGAGTGTTTTTCTAAAACCAAATTTTAGAAGATCCGTTCTACGTAAAGCTTCTTTGGGTTTTTAACAAAAGTTTAGGTTGTTTGGTTCATCGTGAAAACTCAAGTTGTTTAAGCAAAATATTAATTATATTAGCTTGTTATTACACCTTAAAATAGTGGTTGTTGTGGAAGCTTTCAAAATGTGTTGCGTAAACGTGATGTTTTTGGAAAAATATTTATTTGTATTTTCTTGAAAAGAAATCCGGGTCCTATTTCTAACAGGTAAAATAAAATAAATAAAATTCCCAAATTAAAAATAGAAATCAAAGAGGCCTTATTACATAAAGAAACCTAAAATAAAATCTTAATTATAATACTAAAAGAAACTCCGTCGAGTGGCCACCTCTGAGTCTTTCGACGCCTCGATCCAACTAAGCCTGGGTATTACCTGCACAGATAACAAGTGGGTGAGTTTACGAAAACTCAGTGTGTAATCCCATAATAGCATATAGTCAGAGTAAACACAATTTGGGTCTAAGCCTTTTTAGTTTCAGTTGGGGCTTTAGCCCTTTTTTCAGTAACAGTAGCAGTCTGGGCCTTAAGCCGTTTCAGTAATAGGGGTAGTCTAGGCCTTAGCCCATTTTAGTATAGTATGCAAGCAAAGAATCCTACCCAATCCATCTGCTACACACCATCTTTGTACTAGCCCTACACACCATATGGGGATAAAATCAACCCACCCAACCCTACACACCAAGTCGTGCTGATTCCGATACTAAAATAGTATTTGTAGTAGAGCTGCCAGTAATAGGCTCATAGCCTTTCAGTACACTTCCTCTAAAAACATATATCCCGCCCCATGTAATGCAAAATAATATCATACGTGTATGCAGAAATGTCATGCACAAAAACAGTTATAGCTAATACAGGGGTATTTCAGTCAATTTACCTCACAGGGGTATAATGGTCATTTCATCAGTATGGGCTCCAAGCGTACTTACCGACCCACCAGTAGGTCCACAGTCGTCTTTAGCGATCCGTGCAACCTTATCAGTCAATCAGTGCTAATAGGCCTATAACCTATACTACGGGCCCATATAGCCTAAAAATGGCCTCGGTCATGTAGTTCACGCAACCTGGCCCATAATTTACCACATTTTGTGCAATTTCTCCATATGGGGCCCACAAGCCCCTTGGGCCCAAACGGCTCAGTTCGGCCCAGAATGGCCCAACACCGTTTCGGTCCATGAAATCACTCATGGCCATTTCGTTGACATCACGTGTAACAGCCCAAACCCGGCCAGGACATTATGGCCGAATCTGGTGTGTCACATTGAAGTGTTTTACCGAAAACCTTGTTTTCATTGAAAACCCTTCCTTAGAACAATACATCTCAATTACTTCATAAAATCTCTTTTCAGTTGCGAAAGCTTGTTCAGAACATTTGATATAAGAAAAACTGTCATTTTAGAATTTAGTTGCGGAAACGTGGAAAACATTCTATGATTTAGGAAACCGTGTTCAACTTTCCATGATTACATCACATAAAAAAATAAACCAAATAATAGCAAAGAGGGGAGGCCTTATTACAATCCAAACTAAAGAAAAGGAAACTACTTAATAAACTAGTAACTTAAATGCTTTTTAAACAAATACAAGTTGTCCTGCTAGCCGGCCACCCTGATTTCCTCCAAACATCGAACCTCCTATTTAGCATCACCTGAGAAAATAAAAGAGGGGGTGAGTTTTCGAAAACTCAGTGTGTACAACCCTCATCAAACAACCATGCAACAGACAAATCATTTTGGGCCTAAGCCCAATTCAAATACGGTGGCCTCTGGGCCTTAGCCCATTTTGGCCTCAGTAGGGCCTGAACCCATGTCAATTTCCACATATCACATTTAACTGGGCCAAGCCCTCTTCATAATCCAATCATGACGTATGTATGCAAATGCTTATATCCTCATCCAACCTGTACACCCTCTTTCCAACCAACACTTACTGCGGAGAGATACTCGACCCACCCATCCTTATTACAACCTAGTGTGGAACCAATGCGGCTCCAATTAATGGTGCAGCATAGCTGCTTATAAAAGGTGTAGCACCGGTTACGGCACTACTTAACGGTGCAGCAAAGCTGCTCGGTGGCTAAAAACCCTTAGGTGGATCCACAGTCGTCGAGCAACCATGCAATCCTTATACACTTCCTCCAATCATAAACCCAGCCCATATGCAACATAATAATGTATGGATGCAGCATATATCATACATAGATCATACTCATAACACATAGAGTATGTCAATAATTTCTACCCTACAAGGGTATTTTGGTAATTTCTTAGCAGTATGGGTCTTAATTACGAACTTTGGCCCGTTAACAAGTCCTCGTTGGCCAAGTGAATAGATACTATGCACCAGGTAGGATTCTAGAGAATAGGAGGTGGGTCATTATGACCGCTTAAGTACCAAGCTCTCCCTAAATCCAATCCTAGACATGCATATGCCCATTGCCACACTTTACCCTTATGACTTGTCCACAGACAAATTTGATAAATTAGTTAAGTTTTATAATGCTTAAGGATTTATTAGAAACTAGCCTACAAGTCCATGACAAAACCCTAGCAAGTCTACAGGCTTCCATACATTCATATGGCCCATCAGGCTTACGCGGCCCATTAGGCTAAATCACGCTTATATGGCCCATCAAGCCCGAATCCAATCCAAACCATTCAACAAACTTAATCAGCTCATCACATATTACCAAATTATCAACTTTTGCTTATTTAGGCTCACGGGCCCGTCGGGCCCATTTGGCCCATTCTGGACCAGTTGGCCAAAACGTGACCCAAGTCCATGAGATCTCTCATAGGGTCTCTGGTATCATATTGAATACCCTCTTACAAGTGTTTGCGCACTTGCAAGAATACCGTATCCAAACTTTCATCTTTTCGGCATTTCGGCATTTTGGCTTTTCGACATTTCAGAATTTGCCGATCTACTGTGTGTGCGAAGTGTGTGTACACACTTGGTAATCGAGCGTGCTACGATTCCCTTAGTCACAAACCTTGAACACCAATCCCTAATAGCTTTTCCTTGATTACGTATTCCCTAGATTAAAACCGCAAAACACCTAATGAGCAATTCGGCATAGAGCAAAAATTCGAGATCCAATACTAATTCCCTACCAAAGTCGATTAGAAAGAGTGAGGGGGAGGAGTAATCGGTATTAACAATACTAGCCGAAAAAGAGATAAGGTACTTACACCAAAAGAGCAATCAGCCCAAGGGAGATTCGGCTTTTCGACTTTTAAACTAATATGGTGAAAAAGGTTTATTTGGCATAAATTAAAAAAGAAGAGTCGAAGAAGGATTCGACTAACCTAAAGGGTAAATCAAAAGAGAATTAAGGAGAGAAAGAATGGAAAAAGAATCAACTAGCAATATGGAAAAGCCAATCGGCACTAAGAAAAATAAAGAATTTGGCATTAGCCTAGGATCCCAAACTCAGCACATATTTATAGCCTATAGCCAAATTGCCTGACCCTCAATTCCCAATTCAGCTCTATCACTTCCCCGTTCTCACCTCCACGTTTTTCTCCCTGATAACTCCCCAATCTATTTCCTAAATTTTCTCTACTGAACACTCCCCTTAGAGTCCATCTTCACGCCACTTCCAACCTTCTAGAAGGCAAAAATTAAACTCCTAAAAATACTAAGCTAGGATTCGAACCTAGGATCTTCTTGCTAGCCACTAACGCCACCTCACCACACCCTAAATGGCCTCAGTTAGCCACACCACCACAAGGCTTTTTGATGCCATTTTTCCCCTATTTTTATTTAAAAGCCCAACTACTCACAACCTTGGTTTTTTTAATAATTAAATTAAAATTCTTCCACCACAAAACTCGAGCCTAGAACTTTTCCAACATACCTAGACACTTCAAATTCATTAAACCCTTAAAGCCAACATATCATTTGTCATTTTCTTGCTCGCTTAAAAATTTTTTGAGACCTAAAGCCCAAAGCCCGATTCCTCTAAGCCCAAAATTTGGGGCGTTACAACTCTACCCCCTTAAAAAATTTCGTCCTCGAAATTTCCAACTAACCATTAATCGTAGCACCCAAGTCTCACCATTATGCTTTCACTGCGCACTCTAATTCTAAAGCCAAAATAAACACTTAGTACACTATGGTAGGGTACGCACCAGTATTCGCATCTAGAGCATCTTCGTCCCTTTGGCGACATGCTGCATAAAACAAAGTTGGCTTCCTTGCCTCACCATAGCCTGCACCTCTGCCTGGTGCTCCATGACCGCGTTCATTACCATTTTCGCCCCTGGCCTGACCTCGTCCCCTTGGCGGCTGTTGACCACCCCTCTGTGGTTGACCATTACTTCGGCCCACAGCTTGACCCAAATCCAGCCTCCTAGGGTAATTCTTAACCTTATGCTCCATAGATCCACAAGCCAAACAAGCTCTTGTCCTCCTCTAGCACTCGCCCAAATGACCTTTTTCGTAGGTAGCACAAATTCGCATCCCCAGATTAGCACCAGGGGTCCCGCTCTAATCGAAAGATTCACTCTGGTCCTAGCTGTAGGTCTCTGTCTAGCACTAGGAGACTCTGCATCCTTTTTATTCTTGCCCTTTTCTTTTTTCCGGTTTCAGCGCTGAGTGCGCTTTACCTATTCTGCTATCTTTGCCTTCTCCACTAAAGTCGCGAAGTCTCGCTCTCTCTGCAGGGCTATCAGCACCCTGAGGCTATCCTTGAGGCCATCCTCAAACCTTACGCAACGCTCATAGTCCGTTGCCACCTTCACCCTTGCATATCGACTATGGCATAAAAACTCCGCCTCATATTCAGCCACAGACTTATCTCCTTGCGACAAGTTCAGAAACTCCTTCCTTCAAGCATCCATATAGCTTGCACGCACATATTTCCCCTAGAACGCGGATTTGAAGAAATCCCAAGTGATTCGCTCAGGTTAGATGCCCTCTTTCACCGTTAGCCACCACTTGTAGGCTTCCTCCCTAAGCAACGATACTGCCCCTTTTAACTTTTGCTCTGGCATGCAGTCCAAATCATCCATTATCCTTTTAGTGGCCTCCATCCAGTACTCAGCTACGTTCAGAGCCACACCAGCCACACCCTTAAAGATCTCAGTTCCATTAGATCGAAGTCGCTCTGAAATTCACCCACGACTTTTCACACCATTATTGGGCACAGCGACCCTTTCCAAAATCCTCAGCATTGCTTGTGACAATGCTTCTTCTCCAGCGGCCCGATCATACGGCCCAGTCTCAACTACAGGTGAGGCCGGAGCCTCTTCTACTCCAACATCGGGCATATGGCCCGATGCCGACGATTCAGCCCTAACACTCCCGCGGCCTCGTACACGGCCTCTTGCACCTCTTCTAGCACTCATCATAGATTCGCGTATTATCTGGATTAAAAATTTTATGAAGTTTTAGTTAGTTTAATAATTAAACCGATGTTTTATGAAAATATTTATAGAGAAGATTGTTTTAAAAAATCCTCTACAGTTTCAAGATTTACGGGCTTCGGTTCCACTCTAACAAAATCATCTAAAGTAGCCCTCTAACTATCTACTGTATAACAATTTAAACAAGCTTAAAAACAGAAGTACTTACTTGGTTCGACGTCAGAGACTCGGTGTGTTGCTCAGCAAGATTTCCCTTTTTCCAAAACGGTGTGATCCAAAATTTTTTTTTGTAGAAAGGAAAAGAAACCAAATAATAAGGCCCACTTCGCAGCCCGAGTTTTGCAACTTAGGCTCTGATACCACTAAATGTAACACCCCAAACCCGACCCGAACGTTATGGCCGAATCTGGTGTGTCATATTGAAGTGTTTTAGTGAAAACCTTATTTTCATTGAAAACCCTTCCTTAGAACAATACATCTCAATTACTTCGTAAAATCTCTTTTCAGTTGCGAAAGCTTGTTCGAAACATTTGATATAAGAGAAACTGTCATTTTAGAATTTAGTTACGGAAACGTGGAAAACATTCTATGATTTAGGAAACTGTGTTCAACTTTCCATGATTACATCACATAAAAAAAAAAACCAAATAATAGCAAAGAGGGAAGGCCTTATTACAATCTAGACTAAAGAAAAGGAAATTACTTAATAAATTAGTAACTTAAATGCTTTTTAAACAAATTCAAGTTATCCTACTAGCTGGCCACCCTAAGTTCCTCCAAACATCGAACCTCCTATTGAGCATCACCTGAGAAAATAAAAGAGGGGGTAAGTTTTTGAAAACTCAGTGTGTACAACCCTCATCAAACAACCATGCAACAGACAAATCATTTTGGGCTTAAGCCCAATTCAAATACGGTGGCCTCTAGGCCTTAGCCCATTTTGGCCTCAGTAGGGCCTGAACCCATGTCAATTTCCACATATCACATTTAACTGGGCCAAGCCCTTTTCATAATCCAATCATGACGTATGTATGCAAATGCTTATATCCCCATCCAACCTGTACACCCCCTTTCCAACAAACACTTACTGTGGGGAGATACTCGACCCACCCATCCTTATTACAACTCAGTGTGGAACCAATGCGGCCCCACTTAACGGTGCAGCATAGCTACTTATAAACGGTGTAGCACCAGTTACGGCACTACTTAACGGTGCAGCAAAGCTGCTCGGTGGCTAAAAACCCTTCGGTGGATCCACAGTCGTCGAGCAACCATGTGATCCTTATACACTTCCTCCAATCATAACCCAGCCCATATGCAACATAATAATGTATGGATGCAACATATATCATACATAGATCATACTCATAACACATAGGGGTACTTCAATAATTTTTACCCTATAGGGGTATTTGGTAATTTCTTAGCAGTATGGGTCTTAATTACGAACTTTGGCCCGCCAACAAGTCCTCGTTGGCCTAAGTGAACAGATACTATGCACCAAGTAGGATTCCAGAGAAGAGGAGGTAGGTTATTAAGACCGCTTAAGTACCAAGCTCTCCCTAGATCCAATCCTAGACATGTATATGCCTACTGCCACACTTTACCCTTATGACTTGTCCACACCCGAATTTGATAAATTAGTTAAGTTTTATGCTGCTTAAGGATTTATTAGAAACTTGGCCTACAAGTCCATGACAAAACCCTAGCAAGTCTACAGGCTTCCATACATTCATATGGCCCATCAGGCTTATACGGCCCATTAGGCTCAATCACACTTATATGGCCCATCAAGCCCGAATCCAATCCAAACCATTGTACAAACTTAATCTGCTCATCACATATTACCAATTTATCAACTTTTGCTTATTTGGGCTCACGGGCCCGTCGGTAAGGGTGTTCAATCGGTTAACCGACCCTTTAAAATTTTTAGCCGTTAACTGAACCGAAATTTTTTTAAAAAAATTAACCGAACCAAAATTTTTTCAGTCAATTCGGTTGGTTAACCGAATTAACCAAAAATTATATGTATTTTTATTTTTGGTTAAAATAAGTATAAAATTAACCGAATTAACCGAATTAATCAAATTACCCGAATTACCTGAATTACCCGAATTACCCGAATTACCCGAATTAACCGAATTAACCGAATTATTTGTATAAAATTATATGTTTTTTATTTTTATTTTTAATATTAGATTTTTGTTTTTGTTTATTAAATTATTTGTAATTTTTATGATTGGGTTGGGTTGGGTACTTGGGTTAATATATATTAGATTGGGTATTTGGGTTTATGTTGGATTGGGTTTGAGTGAATAGTGGGCTATTTATATATTATAATTTTATTTATTAAATTTTTTGGTTAAACCGAAAAAATTTGATTAACCGACCGATTTTGAATCGAATTAACCGTTAACCAAAAACTCATAAAATTATTAACCGTCCCCCGATCGAATTAATTCGGTTAACCGACCGATTAACCAAATTCAGTCGGTTAACCAAATTTTTTCGATTTTACCTGAATTTTGCATACCCCTTCCCATCAGGCCCATTTGGCCCATTCTAGCCCAGTTGGCCAAAACGTGACCCAAGTCCATGACATCTCTCATGGGGTCTCTGGTATCGTATCGAATACCCTCTTATGAGTGTTCGCACACTCGCAAGACTACCGTATCCAAACTTTTGGCTTTTCGGCATTTCAGCTTTTCGGCATTTCAGAATTTACCAATCTACTGTGTGTGCGAAGTGTGTGTACACACCTGGTAATCGAGCGTGTTGCGATTCCCTTTGTTACAAACCTTGAACACCAATCCCTAATAGCTTTTCCTTGATCACGTATTCCCTAGATCAAAACCGCAAAACACCTAATGAGCAATTCAGCAGAGAGCTAAAATTCGATATCCAATACTAATTCCCTACCAAAGTCGATTAGAAAGAGTGAGGGATAGGAGTAATCGGTATTAACAATACTAGCCGAAAAAGAGATAAGGTACTTACACCAAAAGAGCAATCGGCCCAAGGGAGATTAAGCTTTTCGACTTTTAAACTAATATGGTGAATAAGGTTTATTCGGCACAAATTAAAGAAGAAGAGTAGGAGAAGGATTCGACTAACCTAAAGGGTAAATCAAAAGAGAATTGAGGAGAGAAAGAATGGAAAAAGAATCAGCTAGCAAATATGTAAAAGCCAATCGGCACTAAAAAAATGAAGAATTTGGCATTAGCCTAAGATCCCAAACTCAGCACATATTTATAGCCTATAGCCAAATTGCCTGACCCTCAATTCCCAATTCAGCTCCATCACTTCCCCCTTCTCATCTCCTCGTTTTTCTCCCTAATAACTCCCGAATCTATTTCCTAAATTTTCTCTCCTGGACACTCCCCTTAGAGTACATCTTCACGCCACTTCCAACCTTCTAGAAGGCCAAAATTAAACTCTTAAAAATACTAAGCTAGGATTCGAACCTAGGATCTCCTTGCTAGCCACTAACGCCACCTCCCCACACCCTAAGTGGCGTCACTTAGCCACTCCACCACAAGGCTTTTTAATGCCAATTTTCCCCTATGTTTATTTAAAAGCCCAACTACTCACAACCCTGGTTCTTTTCCTCTACCACAAAACTCGAACCCAGAACTTTTCCAACACACCTAGACACTCCAAATTCATTAGACCTTTAAAGCCAACATATCATTTGTCATTTTCTTACTCACTTAAAAATTTTATGAGACCTAAAGCCCAAAGCCCAATTCCTCTAGGCCCAAAATTTAGGGCGTTACATCACGGCCTCGTTTTGCTACTAGGCCTGCCACACGGGTGGCCAAACGCCCGTGTGGTGCCAACAATCCATTTTTCGACTATTCAGCTTTTGCTATCACACCTCTAGTGATAGTGTTTACACACCTATTATGGAGTTGTAGCCGAAATGCCTCCGAGATCGAGAACCTATGGTCAACCACAACCTTTCATTAGTCCAAAACCCTTATTAAACCAAAACTATACTGATGTTGAATAAAAATGTTTTAACCATATCATCACTACTTACCAAACAACAATCGTAACCCCTCCTTTTTTCTAAACCACATATTCTCCCCAATACTTAACCCTTCACAAAAACAATTAACTGATTCATAAGAATCTGCAATCCCACACAACCACATCTAGAACTTAAACACTTACCAATAAAGGGATTATCACTTGTAAAGGGAAGGCAATCGCCCAACGCCTTACTTAATGAAATCGAGCCCCTAGCAACATTCGGTAAAAACACAGTGTCACAAGTCAAGCATTAAGGTGAAGAAAGGAATGAGTAAGAAGGGTACATTCCGCCCATAAAAAAAGAAGTCGGCATTCCCTAAGAAGAAGACTTACCAATATTTAGCCAAGACCCAAGCCTAGAAGTCGCCCGAATTGTAAAGAGGTATTCGACCAAGAACTATTTGGCCAAGAGAAGAAAGAAGGAAAGTGGAAACAAGGTGTTCGACTTTGAAGAACAAAGAACCTTAGGTTTGGCCAACACAGTGGAAAAGCAAAGAAAGTCGAAGGGGAGAGAGAGAAGACAGTCGATCAGTAAAGCATTGTTGTGAAGAGCCAAAAAAAGATAGGCAGCCTCCAAAGGCCCGAATGGTCAAAAAGAAAAGTACCCCCAAAGATCCCTAGCAAAAAATCGGCTACTCAGCAAGTGAAAAGAACCCCAAAAGGCAAAAGGGAAAAAAATAAGAATACAAAACTGACCAAAATGAGAAGCGTGACCCCTAAGCCAAATTTTTGAGTGCCTAGAATCCCCATTCGGCACCAACTCCCCACAACTTTAAAATCCCTTGATTCTCTCCTAAAAACTCTCCTCATATCTCTCCTCAACTGCCTCCTACAATCCCTCCATGACCGATTCAAACTTCCCCCCACCCATCCGTGTTTCGATCAAACACAACTACCTCCCCAAAGCAAGCAATAAAAATAATCTCCCTTTACCACTAGGCTAGCATTCTCACTCTATCATGTTTTTAACAAGTTCTGCATATAACCATATTGACCAAGGGTAGGGGTTTTAATCATAAAAAGAAAAATTTTGCTCAACCCAAGGCTTGAACTCATGACTTCTCAGACACTCCCAAAGCACTAAACCACTAAGGCAAACACACATTCATCCTACAACAAACAAAAATAATTTAACAGGGGTTTTCGGGATTTAGGGCGTGACATAATTACTTGTTTAACCTTTTAATTAACCTTTGAAAACACATGTATAATGTCCATAAATGTCCACTCAAATGTCAAATGGTCTAATTACCTCAAACCCTCCAATCATTCAATATCATAGTTATTAGATCCCTTTAGCATATAGAACTCAAGTTTTGCACCTTTTGCAATTTAGCCCTTTTTATCAAATTAAGCATACAAACGATAAAATTTCTTAACAAATTATTTATACAACACTACTAATGTGCTATAGACATTAAAATAATAATAAATTAAATATTTTTACGTCAGATTTGTTGTCCTGAAACCACTATTCTGATTTTACTGAAAACGAGTTGTTATATGCTTAACTGTACAAATTCCTGCTCATACTCATTTACAATTCAATTCCCTTATTTTAACTCAAGAAAATCTTTCTTTTTCTTATCAATAAGCATCCGACTAACATAGTTCTTCTTGAATTCAGCCTGAAAGAAATCTCAATTAATACGATCGTTTAATGTCATCGTGTTCAAAGTGTCCCACCATAAGTATGTTTCATCTTTTAGTAACAACACAGCACATCTCAAACAATCTTCAGGAGTGCACATCAATTCTGTGAATACTCTCGTTATATTCATTAAACAGTACTCGACTTTGTAGGATCATCATCGACCTTGCCTCTAAATTCTTCCGCTCTACATTTTCAAATTTTATCTACGGATACTTGAGTAACTGTCATACGTACAGGATTTTGAGGACCCAGGGGTGCCAAAGGAGGCACAATAGGGGTGGAGGTGTCGGAATTGCAAGATTTGTATTTTTGAATTAATTGAACCATTGGCTCATCATTCTGAGAAACATATTTTTCATTTCGTCACCAAAGGACTATGGAATCAATGCACTATTACTTGCTTCAGGGTTCGAAGTTTGAACATTACTTTCGACTTCATTAATTATAGCCCGATTCGACTCAGCTAACATCTTGAATCCATAAGAAAATACAATATTATAGCGGATCAAAAGCATCACACTATCACAGCGTATATGTGGCATGTATATACTAAAATCTACTCCTCTACATTAGTCCTAAAATCGAATAAACCATAGCTTTGATACCACTAAATGTAACACCTCTAACCTGTCTCTATCGTTGAATTAAGGTTACAGAGCATTACCATACAATTGGAAACATTTAAACACCATAACATTCAATAATCTAAATATATTATAAACCATTCAGTCTCATACATTTCGTCCCTAAATCGAGCCCTCAAGGCCCAAGAAATAACTTGGAAGCAATTCGGGACAAATTTGAAACAAAATGAAAAGTTGAAGAAAAAGTTGCAAAAATTGGAAACAGGGGTCACACGGCCGTGTGACATCACTCCAGGCTGTGTA
This sequence comes from Gossypium anomalum, assembly GCA_025698475.1. Classification (NCBI taxonomy): domain Eukaryota; kingdom Viridiplantae; phylum Streptophyta; class Magnoliopsida; order Malvales; family Malvaceae; genus Gossypium; species Gossypium anomalum. The sequence continues at coordinate 43,778,251 of CM046968.1, read as the reverse complement.
ACTTTTGAACAAGGGACACACAGTTGTGACCCAGCTCATGTAACTCACTGAGTAGGGTCACACAGCTATGTCACACGCCCGTGTGCCAGGTCGTGTTCTAGGTCATGTAACTCACTCGCTTAAACCCTAAGAAATTCTCAGATGACACATGGCCGTATGATAGCCCGTGTCCCAGGCTGTGTGAACCTAAAATTTACCTAAAATCAAGCCATTTCACAATCATTTCACACCTAACCAATCTAACCATTTAAGCATACATCCAAAGGACTTAAACATCATTCACAACCGCATAAACATTCCATTTTAGACACCCTAAATCAACTAACCAATGTGCCATTCAAAGACACCACAATTATGTCAACACATCAACTATTAAAACATGTCAATATTGCCTCATTTCATGCAAGATAACCTAGTTCAATTATGTACCAAAACATATCACAAATAATCATTTTCAAACCACTCTAATTACACCAAAAAGAACCTTATTTACAAGTATATTAAAATAACCAAGTGACATAATTTGGTAAAGTATCAAAGTGTACCAAACTAACATATTTATCTATATATACATGTCACTACCCTAGGAGATGCAAAAACTACCAACTTAGATGCATAGTGTGAGCCGGTTGAATGATCCTTCCAAATTGTTAGCAATGTTTATCTACTAAACAATCCATAAGAACCTATACGCTTACAAAGCTTAGTAAGGACATAGTATAACATTTAATCTAAATACAAATAAATATAGTTCATATACTATTTGATTCAAAGTTACCAGTGTAACACCTCTAACCTGTATCTGTCGCCGGAATAGGATTACGAGGCATTACCGGATAATACACATCATTCATATACATTTATACAATCATAATCAAAATCCATTCAATTCAATCACATTGTCCCTTATAAGGTCTTATAGGACATTAAAACATGCTTAGAAGTGGTTCGGGACTAAACCGATAACAGTTGCAAATTTTGAGAAACTTAGAAAATTTTCCAATATTTAAGGGTACACACCCGTGTGAATAGGCCGTGTGCCTCACACGACTACCAGACATACCCGTGTCACAAGCTATGTGAAAACAAGCCATACATACTGACTTGTACCACACGACTGAGGACACGCCCGTGTGCCAGCCGTGAGAAATATAAGGGGGTTACTGACTTGGGTCACAAGGCCGACTACACGCCCATGTGCCAACCCATGTGCCACACACGGCTAGTAGACATGGCCCTGTGTATAGGCCGTGTCAAAACTGTAGGGTATACTGACTATAATTCGAAGGGTACCCTAGGGGACACACGCCTGAGTCTCTGCCCGTGTGGACAAAAATAGGCCATTTGCAAAGCCAATTTGCCACCCTTTTCTCATGTTCACCTAGCCATCAAAATGTTATCAATTCATTACATATATAGGCAGCCAAAACATACCAAATCACATATAATTCATGTCAATTCCTAATCAACCATTTCACTACTTAAATTCTCAACCACAATCATTCCAAAACAATGAAACTTGCATAACTTGTAAATGCATTTCATCATAATCATCTTATACCCTATTTCAAACCACAAGACTTACCATTTTAACATCCCATAATCAAGCCATCACATAAGCATTATATACATCATGTAACTTACTTATCAAACATCTCATTTAGGCCAACTTAAATGACCAAATACATACCAACAATTACAACCAAAAGTAAGCCAAATCTCATGGCTTAAATCATAATTCAAAACATATCATCAACTCACTAGCCTATACATGTCATATACCATATTTACAAGCATCCAAAAGTACCAACAAGATGATCGATAGTGTGATGACGTATTCCCGACGATCCCCGAGACTGAGCTAGCTTCGATAATCTATAAAACAAATACAAATAACACACAGTAAGCTTCATAGCTTAGTACGCTTGTACCAACAATACTCAACAGTTCATAAAATACAAATCATCAATTAATAAACACTTTGTAGATCTCATATCATCATTCAGTTCTAATTCATGACCATTTATTGTGTATATACAAATTCATCAGCTTCATACGCATAGTATCAACTACCACATAGATATAGTACGTACCAATACTTTCCTATATTTATTTATCTCATTCTCACCTCTTTGTTCAATACATTAAATCGTTCAAAAATCTTTCAATTCTTTAAAAACTCGCACACTTAGTGTATAAATGTTTAGCCGAAGCTATAATGATATCGCACACTTAGTGCCATTACATTAAACCAAAACTATCTTGATATCGCACACTTAGTGCCACGTATAGCCGAAGCTATTCCAATTCGCACACTAAGTGTTGTATAGCTGAAGCTATCTCAAAACGCACACTAAGTGCCAAATATAGTCTATTGTCGTCGTACACATTCATAGTCGCATATATACAATTTATGCATTATTAAAGCATTAAAAACATAATTGTAACAATGTTTATCAGGTACGAACTTACCTTGTACTCAAAAATGATGAATCGAATCGATTACTTAATAACTTAAATTTTCCCCTATCTAAATCCGAGTTCTTTCTTTCTTGATCTATATATATATTAAAAATTAACCCATTTAATCACCAATTCATTCAATTTAATCCACGAACACATATTTGGGTAGTTTTGCACTTTAGTCCCTAAAGTTCCATACAAAAACACAAATTACACAAAATTTAATTACACCCAAGCCTAACCAAATTTCCTAGGGACTCCTAGCAGCCCAAAACTTTCATTTATTTCACAATTTCGCCCATCAATTTACACTATTCTTAATTTAATCCCTAATATGCATTTTTACTCAAAATCACTTTACAAAACATGTATATCAAGCACCAAGCTTTCATAATTCATCATCAAACATCATAAAACATATGAGTTCATCAATGGAAACTTTCAAAATCATCAACACTTTTAGAAATTGAGGCATGGGCTAGCTAGTACTCAAAGCAACAATCACAAAAACATGGAAATCATCAAAAACGGGACAAAAACCGTACCTTAGTTGACCAACATAACATAGCCGAATGAAATCCTAAATAAAAGGTTTTCTTCTCTTCAAAATTCAACAGCAAGAAGATGATAATCATATTGAATTTGTTTGTTTTATTTGTTATAATCTTATTAACCAAATTACTAAATTAACCTTGTTATAAAACATTTAATATCATCCACTTAATGCCCATTTATGTCAAATTCCACTATCAATGGTCTAATTACATCATAAGGACCTCCCATTTAATACACCATAGCAATTAAGCACTTTGAACAAGTAGAATGCAACTTTTGCATTTTATGCGATTTAGTCTTTTTTCTCAAATTGAGCTACTAAACGATAAAATTAGCTCATGAAATTTTCACACATACATACTCACATGCTATAAACATCAAAAATAATATTAAAATAATTTTACGACCTCAGATTTGTGGTCCTGAAACCCCTATTCTGATTTAGTTAAAACTGGGCTGTTACAACCAGAGTATAAACAGGGACATGAAAGTGCATTCATAGTACTGAAGTACAAACAGGGGCGCGTATGTGTATTCAGGGGTACCGAAGTACAAACAGGGGCACGTATGTGCATTCATAAAATAATTTTCAATCAACATATTAGTTAAAGAATCATAATATAAGAACACAAGTACAAATTCATTTACGTATTGAAATACCATGAACTTACCTACTATTCGATTCCGACCAACACACTGAGACTAATCCGCTATTTTCCCTTTTCCTCGGTTATTGTCTTTTTGATCCGAGTTTTGATCTATATAATAATTAAATAAAATATATTAGTCTCATACATATTTCACATTCCATTCAATGAGTATGACCCTTAACTTTTCTTTAATTACACATTTTCCCTAAACTTTTACAACTTTTACAATTTAATCTTCTAACCCGATATTCATCAAATTGACTGTTTTCTAAGAACCAAATTATAGTAGAATATTCTATGCTCTTTAATAGTCCCTATTATACCTCAAACTCACTATCAAACCTTAAAATTTTGACATTTTAACAATTTAATCCTTAAATCAAAATCTAAAAAAAAAATCACTTCACAAAACAACCAAATACCACAATCAAAGCTTCAAACACATAGTTATCATCAAAACAATTCAAGATTCATCAATGGAAACTTCTAAATTTTTTTAATAGATTCAAAAACAGAGGTACGGGCTAGCTGGATCTAGTTACAACAATCACAAAAACTTATAAGAAATAGGCATCAATTTCACTTACATGCAAAGTATTAGTCTTGGTTGATTCTTCAAGCTACTCTTTAATGGTATTTTGGCAAAGATGAAGAAGAATGAATACAAAAATGTCTTTTACTTCATTTAATTTTGTTTGAATTTTATAATTTACCAGTTTGCCCTTGAAACATGTATTATTTTATGATTTTCACCCATAATGCTGTCCAACATTATTAACTAGGGACTAATTGCTACATAGGTCCTTCCTCCTTTATTAATTAAGCTAATTAGTCACTTAAATGCAATAATTACTAATTTTTGAACTTTTTACAATTTAGTCCTTTTTCTTTAATTAGCTATCTAGACTATAAAATTTCTTAACAAAAAATAAGTACGAATTTAATGGCCTCATAAATATTCTATAAATAACATTTACGAGTTGACACGATGGAAATTTGTGGTCCCGAAACCACTGTTTGATCACCTCTAGAAAAGGGCTATTACAAGATTACCATGTAAATTTTAATATTTTATCAAATTAATCATTAACTTAAAAACTAACAAAATTGCCCTTTAAACAATTTCTAATCAACAACTAAAACCTCCATTTCATCATTTAACTTTCAATATAACAAGAATTCATTAATGGAAACATCTAAAATCTTTGGCAATTTCAAAAACGAAGGTATGGGTTAGCTAGACCTTGTTGTAACGATATCAAAAACATAGAAATTACAAGAAACTAGTCTAAAAATCACACCATGAAAGCCTAAAGGAGAAGACTAAAGCTTAAAAATCCCCTTCCATGGAGGTTTCGATTGTCCAAAGAAAGAAATAAAGATGATATCACTTTTGTTTTATGATTTTCCTATTTTATTATATCATTTATCATTATTAACAAATATTATAAAGTATAAAAACAATGAAATTCACCTAATAACCATCCCACATAAACATAAATGATATATTTACCATTTAAATCATTCCTTTTATGACGTTTAAGCCCTTTAATCTATACAATTCACTTGTAACAAGAGTTTTCCATCTTTTGCAATCTAACCCTTTTTCTTAAATTAACTAAGTAAACCTTAAAATTTCTTTACCAAAATTTAATTCAACCCTGATGTAACTCCATAAACTTTAACCAAACAATAAAATGCGACCCCATATATCGAAATTGTGGTCTTGGAACCACATTTTTTGATAGCACTAAAAAATGAGATATTACAACTCTCACCCCCTAAATATATTTTCGTCCTCAAAAATCTTACCAAAGAAAAGGTTCAGATATTGAGATTTCATATCTTCTTCTATTTCCGACGTCACTTCTTCTATCACATGTCGATGCCATAAGACTTTAACTAACGGTACAGATTTATTTCTCAACTCTTTTATTTCCTGGGCTAAAATTTTCACAAGCTCTTCCTCATACATCACATTCAACTATAATTCAATTTCATCCATAGTTATAACATGCAACGGATTAGAACAATAATGTTGGAGCATCGAAACATGAAAAGCATTATGAATTCTATCAAATTTCAGAGGTAATGCCAAGCGATATGCTACAGGTTCAATTCTCTCTAGAACCGATAAATCTAGGATTGAGTTTCAAATCTGCATAAGATTTTTTATAATCAAACGCAACTTTCAAGTTATCTCAGATAATTTGAACATTTTCTTTTGTTTCTCAAAGTAAATCAACTCCAGCTAACTTCTTCTCATTAAATTTAGACCAATACAACTTCTTCATTTACATCCGTATAAAGCCTCGTACGAAGCCATCTTTATGCTTGACTGATAGTTGTTATTATACGTGAACTTAGCTAACGACAAATATTTTTTTCCAATTGCCTTCAAATTCAATAATACAACACCGTAACATATCTTTTAAGATATTTATTATTTGTTCAGACTAGCCATTAGTTTGCGGATGAAATATTGTACTAAAATTCAATTTGGAGCCCCAAACCTCATGCAACTTACCCTAAAATTTGGAGGTAAACCTCAAATCACGATATGATATAATCGAAATGGTACGTCGTATAATCTCATAATTTTTAAAAACTTATAATTTTTCCAATTTCTCGAGTGAATAATCAGATCGAACAGGTAGAAAATGAGCTTGTAACAACCCAATTTTAGTGAAATCGAAATAGTGGTTTCGGGACCACAAATTTGAGATTGAAAGAAAATTTATTTTAATATTATTGCATAGTATGCATTATGATAGAGATGTCATATGAAAATTCTGATAAGAAAATTTTACCGATTATGTGTTTAATTGATTAAAGGACCAAATTGCATGGAATGCAAAAGTTGAGTTCTAGTAGCTAGAAGGATTAAATAACTATGGAATTCAAAACTTGAGGTCCTTATATGGTAATTAGACCATTAAAGGAAAGTTAGTAGATATTTTTTGTGTTTCATCCGTGGAAAAATTAGAAAAGGCTAAGGACTAAATTGGAAATCAAAATAATTAAAGATGATAAATAATTAAATAGAAATATCATCTTATTTTATTATCATCTTCATCCCCAAATTTCATGGAAACCTTAAGAGAGAGAGAAGAAACTAATCAAGCTTAATTGGGTAAGTATTCTTGTCTCGTTTTTAGTAATTTTTATATTTTTGAGATTGGAATAGCTTAATCTATCTATTTTAGAAATTAATTTGAAAAGTTATCAAAGTATAAAAGTTTTGCCATAGATGAATAAGCTAAAATTTTGAAATTTATGGTAGAAAATAAAAGGTTTTTGATAGACAAACAACTTTTACAAAGAGAATTTTGATGAAATCATGATTTAGGGACTAAATTGGAAAGCAAAAAAACCTATGGAAAAATTTTGAATTTTGTGAAATATAAGTGCTGTAAATGTTATATGAAAATTTGGTTAGGCTTGGAATAAAGATTAAATTACAAGAATTTCATTTTCCAAGCCTAGGGATTAAATTGAAATCAATTGAATATGAAATGGATTAAATTGATGATTAAATTCATTTATATAGATTCAGACAACTCAAATTCGAAGCTAAATCAAGGAAAAGAAAAAGTTTTGGATTAGTAGAATTTCTTGTACGGATGATTATTAAGGTAAGTCCGTGTAACTTATTTATGTATGTTAATATGTTTGAATTCAATGTTGTATTTGGGTGAATTATATAAATGTTTAAAGTATGAAACAAATTATATGTCTGATTTAGCTTAAATAAATGTTAAGTTCCGTTTGAATAATGAAATTTGATGGATATATGTAATTTTCTAATTTGAATTTGATCCTGCATATGTTGCAGACAGGATTTAGCTCGGACGAGTAATCCTGATAAAGCCCTCTCGAGCATCCTGATAAATAGTTCTTGCGAGCATCTTGATCGGTAGTGATTTTGCATGTGTTGCACATTACCGCAGCTCTGAGTGAGCGTCCGGTTACATGATTCGATCTGTTGTGATCCAGCATATAATGTAGACACAAACGCAAGTCTGCATGAGTGTCCTGATATAAGTTCTTATGGGCTTCGTGACATGGCTCACTTGAACTCCCTGTTACCTTATTCAGTGCTCCCTGATATTAACTCTTCAGGTTATCTGTTAAAAAGCTCTATGAGCTTCCTGATTAAAAACTCTTATGAGTTTCTTGTTTAGCTCGTATAAGTGTCTTGATACATGGCTCAACTGAGTATCCTGATATGTGGCTCGAGAGTATGCTCCCTGATTAAGTGCCCTAATGGGTACCCCTGATTACGAGTTGACAGTTTACAGTTTTGTACACCTCGTGTGTACTATCTTATTATCCATCGAAATTTTAATGATTCAACGGATAAATTCCCGAAATGAGAATCTATGATATTAAATGAATTATATCTCGAGTGTTCATAAAATTCCTGAAAATTTGTAACATGATGAGCTCATCCATGCTATTTAATGTACATGTGAATTATATGACTAACATACTTGTTTGAGTGTATATGATTAGGCAAATTTTCCAATGTGTTGGGATTCATGTTATTGTATGCTTATTTGAATGAATGTAATTGGTAAGTTTAATTCTTGTTAAACGAGCTTACTAATCATTAAATGCTTTCTCTATTTTATAGTGCTCAGAAGCTTGTAAAGGTTGGAGATTGGTTGGAGCAATATCACATTATCTTTTAGCCCATTTTGGTATAAATAGCAAACTTTTTATGGTATAATGGCATGTATAAGTTAGTTAGGCAAAATGATGATATATTTTGATTGTAACTAGCCATAGGAATGGCTAGTGTAAAGTATATTTTGATGTAATTATATATGGCCTAGTCATGTCTGATGAATGAATGGTTTTAAATTGGTATATATGATAACATAAATCTATAGTTATAATTATGTCATTGGTAAGTTTAATCAGATAAATAAATGAATTAATAAGTCATGCAAAAGACTTGTTTTTGGCTGATTATTATGCCTTGAATTGGTTGATATAAGTATGTAAGTGTTGATGTAGGTTGTTGGCAAAATTTGGGTGAGAAATAAAGCTAAGAAATGACTTTATTTTGTCCACACGGATAGATACACGGGAGTGTGTCTTGACCGTGTGTGAGACACGGCCTGGTACATGGGCATGTGGTTTGGCTATGTGTCCCCTGCATCTTAAATTTGAGAAACAGAATGCTCAAAATTGAGCACACGGGTAGAGACACTGTAACAGCCCGATTTTGGGCCTAGTCAGAACAGAGGTTTTGGGACCAATAATCTGACGTAAAAAATTTATTTTTATTATATTTTTATGGTCTACGATTTTAAAAAATGATTTCATGAAAATTTCGTCTCAAAATTTCGACGTTTGGGCACTCAATTTAGTCAGGAGGACTAAATTGTAAAAAGTGCAAAAGTTGAGTCCTACATGCTGGAGGTGTCCAATTGTTATGAAATTTTAATTTAGAGGTCCTTATGTGGTAATTAAACTATTAGTTCAGTTGTGGACAAAAATGGACATGGTTATGTATGTTTTAAATTGTTTTTCATTAAGGGTATTTTAGTAATTTGGCTAATAAAGCAAAATAACATGAAAAAAAGATGTCATCTTCTTCATTTTTCATGGCATGGTCAAATTTCGCAAAGGGAGACCATAGCTAGGGTTTTCCAAGCTTTCCAAGCTCCATAGTAAGTCCGTTCTAGCCCTTTTTAATGATTTTTACGTTTTTGAAGTCGTTATCACTCGATCTATCTATTTCTACCAATATTTTGAGATATGGTTGAAGTCTAGGGTTTTGACCCATGGTAAATATGTGTTTGTTTTGATGTTTAATGGTATATTATGCAAGTTTATGGTTAGAGAAGTGACTTTTACTAAGTGATTTTCAGTGGAAACGCTAAAAAGGACTAATTTGTAAATGTTATAAAATTTGTCATAAAAGTGTGATTTAGTGGAAATTTTAGGCTGATATAGTTATGAAAATGGTTCGGCTAGGCTTAAAGTACAAGGAAATTGAATGAAAATCATTTTATGAGCCTAGGGGCAAAAGTGTAAATATGTGAAAGTTTAGGGGCAAAGACATAATTTTTCCATAATATGTTTTTGGGTCACAATGAATAATGTGACTAATAAGTGAGCTAAATTAGATATTATAGATCAAGAAAAACGAGATTTGAGCCTAGAACGAGGAAAAACGTGAAATTAATGGTTAGGTCCCTTTTGCCATTTTGGTGTCGAGGTAAGTTCATGTGTAAATAATACAATGTTGTATCATGTTTTAATGCTATATTAATGTATGAATTTCCATGTTTAATTATTGTAAAGAGTGTATGAATAATATTATGGTCAATAAGAATGATTGTGAACAAGTTCGACGAAGATGTATCATCAAAGAATCTCGTTTGAACCTTAGGAATAGTTTAGGATACAAGTGACATGTCACTAGGAATTATGTGATCTGAAATCATTGAGTTGTGGTCTGAGTTCATGATTTATGTGATTTGAACTCATGACTAGTGGTCTGAGTTCATGACATATGTTACACATGTTATGGCATTTCGGGTTCTGGTCTGGTATGTTTGACCTATGGCTGGGTAGTTTGGCATGTGTTGTGGATACCTAACAGCCACTGTAGACAGACCCGTGAGTAGCTCAAAAGCGGGCAACATGTGATATGTGATATGAAGTAGCTTTAGCTACAAATGTGGCACTTATGTGCGAGCTTTCCGTGTATCCAATAGTATTCCAAGAGTTCAACGGGTAAATTAGTGAGTTATTTGACAAGTAAGTCAATGATGAGGAAATATGAGAATGTGCTACGAGTTAGTATAGGAATGTACTTATAACTCATGAGTAAAGGTTCGGTATACTATGAAAATGTGGTAAGAATGCATATGAAAAAGAATGTGACTATATTATGTGAGGTACAAGTATGTACACGAACAGGTTATGATTGTGAAACATTGATAACCTTGTGACAAATGATCTACATTTATGATGAATGGATGCATGATAAGATTTGATAATAATCATGTGATAGGCATATGAGCTTAATCGAATTATGAAGTAGTAGTACGATGTATATACTTAAGCCGTGATTCAATAGATGTGTGAAAGATTGTTAAGGTATATGTAGAAATTATGATTACTCGTAAATGATGTGTATGTTGTTAAGAGAATTGAAATAACTTGTTAAATAATGTGATTTGCTATAATGAGGAGATCATGGTTGTTAATCTAATGCCAAGAAATGCAACTAGTGTTAGTAAGATAAAGAGCAATCATTATGAATGAGTAAGTGGTAATCATGAGATTTAATGCAAATTGTATTAATAACATTTTTATGAATGGTTAAAATAAATGAATTATAATAGTTGTTTATTATTTTCATACGAATTTACTAAGCTTTGAAGCTTACTCCCTTTCCTTTCTCATCTCTTATAGGTTAAATTATCTAGCTCGGGTTGGAGACCACCAGAGATGCCATCACACTATCAAGCTACCATTTGGGTATAAGTGAACACAAGTGTTTTAAATTTATGGAATGTATAGGGACTTTGTCTATTGGTTCATTATGTCATTATTAATTTGGCCAAGTGTGTTGGCTTATAATGATTTAGTGGTTCATTTTGTATTTGGCCATGAGATGTGGCTCCCATTGTGTATTGGGTTGTAAACCTATTCATATATGAATGCATGCGCCTATGCAAATGTGTTGTGACTATGGATGTTTGATGATTGAATTGTGAATGAATGGCATGATGGCATCTGAGACATGAGTATGTTAAATAGACGTAACTACAACTCTTAGTGCATGCAAATTTATAAGTTTGGCTTGACAAAGTATGAAGTCTTATGAATGTATTAGTAAAGATGAAATGATCATGATCATGTTTTGTTTGTGTATATTTATGTTCTCGATTATGCCATGTTAATTGCCTTTGAAGTCATGTATGTGTTTGAGTGCTTAAGGGTGGCAATTGGCTTGGAAAATAGCCTAGAAATTGTCCACACTGTTAGACACACGGGCGTGTGTGACAGACGGTCTGCCCCATGGGCATGTGATCCGGTCGTGTGTCCCCTGCACCCTAATAAATGCAAAACAGAATGCTTAGTAGTAAACACATAGGCAGAGACATGGCCATGCGTCTAAATCGTGTGGCGGACACTGCCTAAGCATACGAGCGTGTGACTTGGCCGTGTGACCTTATTTGGTTGATGATGTCATATTCAGAGAGTTACATGAGCTGAGGACACGGGTGTGTCCCAAGCCACACAGGCGTGTGTGACCACACGGCCTACCCACACGGGTGTGTGACTCCTTAAAACATGAAAATTTTCTAAGTGTTGTAAAAGTTCCGAAAGTTTTCAGTTTTGTCCCTAACCATCTCCAATGTATTTTTTGGGCCTTGTAGGCTCATATAAGGGACGTTATGCATGTATATGAATGGTTTTAAAATTGAATGAAATTTTATGGGTCAGTTTTGTATGAATGATTATGTTTAAGTCCAGAAATGCCTCAAACCCTATCCCGGTGTCGGATACGGGTAAGGGGTGTTATAGATAAGGGCGTGTGTCTCAGCCATGTGTAATACACGGCCTAGAACACAAGCGTGTATCTTGGCCGTGTGAACCCTACACTTAATTTTCAAAAATTAAATTAACCACATGGCCTAGCACATGGGCGTGTGGCAGGCTGTGTGGCACAAGTCAGAGAATTACACGGGGTTGGACACGGCATGTAGCACGGGTGTGTCCCTTGACCACACGGGCGTGTCTGCCCTGCATCTAGGAAAAAATTTTGAAATCTCGTGAAAAATTTTTTGAGTTCCTGATTTACTCCTGACTCGATTCCAATATTTATATTGGGCCCCAATGGTCCACTCAGGAGATAATATGGTTAGTTACGAAAATGAATAGTAATTAACATGAATTATCTGTAATTGTTCTATAAACCCTGGTAATACTCTGTAACCCTATTCCAGCGATGAATACAGGTTGGGGGTGTTACAGAGCTAATTTTGTTAATTTGTCAATAATAACCCAAATATAATCTTTTCTTTTCGGAGTCAAAGCTAATCCCAAAACAAAATACATAGAAATTCGTTCCCACTTCCACTCAGGAATCATCACAAGCTATAACAAACTCGATGGAACTTGATGTTCTGTTTTCACCTATTGGCAAACTAGACATCTAGACACAAACTCTGTTATCTCGTGTTTCATTCTAGGCCACCAACAATGTTGTTGCAGATCTTATACATTTTTGTACTTCCAGCGTGAATCGAGTAAACACTATTGTGAGCTTCATCTAACAATTTCTGCTTTAACTCTGAATCATGTGGTACACATAGTTGATCTTGAAAATATAGAAAATCATCATTCCTGATACCAAAATCAGATTTCTGATTACTTTTAACCAAGTTGAACTTGGACAACAACTCTGGATCTATTTTCTGTAATTCTTGAATTTTTCATAGGAATACCGGCTTTACTATCAACTCTGCCAAGATAGAACCATCGTGTTTTAATGTCAAGTTTGCATTCATAGCTCTCAAAGCAAATAGGGACTTTTGACTTAAAGCATCAGTGACAATATAAGCTTTCCTTGGATAATAATCAACTACTAAATCGTAATCTTTTAGCAATTCAAGCCACCTTCCCTGACGCAAATTCAATTCTTTCTGAGACAATAAATATTTCAAACTTTTATGATCAATAAATATATGGCATTTTTCACTGTATAAATAGTGTCACCAGATCTTTAGGGCAAAAACCACTACAACTAGATCCAAATCATGTGTTGGGTAGTTCCTCTCATAAGGTTTTTATTATCTCGAGGCATATGCAATTACTTTACTACTTCGCATGAAAACAAAAGCTAAACCACAAAGAGACGTATCACTAAACACAGTAAATTCCTTTACAAATTTAGGTTGCGTCAAAACTGGAGCTTCAGTTAACATGCTCTTCAGTTGTTCAAAGCTTTTTCTCTCATTTATCTGTCTAGACAAAGGTGACAATTTTCTGCAACAATTTTGTCATCGACAATGGTATAATAGAAAAGTTTTTAACAAAGCACCGAATAATATCTTGCTAAACCCAGAATGTTATGAACCTCAGGAACATTCTTTAGAACTTTCCAATCAACAATTGTAGATATTTTATTTGGATAAACACGGATACCAGCAGCCAAAATAACATGACCCAAAAAACCAACTCTCCTCAACCAAAATTCACATTTGTTGAATTTTGCATATAGTTGCTTATTGCGTAAAGTTTGCAACACAATTCTCAAATGCTCAGCGTGATCCGATTCATTCAACGAGTATATACGGATATTGTTAATGAATACTACAACAAATTGATCTAAACATGGTTAAAGGACTCAATTCATTAAGTCCATAAATGCTGCAAGGGCAATAGTTAATCCTAATGGCATTACCAGAAATTCATAATGACCATATCGAGTTCTGAATATAATCTTAGGTACATTCAGCTCTTTAACTCAGAATTGGTAATATCTAAACCTTAAATCAATCTTTGAAAACATTGTATCTCCTTTTAACTGATTGAACAAATCGTCAATATGAGGTAATGGATAATTATTCTTAATGGTGACTCGATTTAGCTGTCGATAATCTATACACAATCTAATTGACCCATCTTTCTTCTTCACAAATAGAACTGGAATAGCTCAAGATGATACACTGGGTCAAATAAATCCTTGGTCTAACAATTCTTGCAACTGTCCTTTCAACTATTTTAACTCGGTAAGCCATCCTGTAGGAAGCTATTGAAATTGGAGCTGTTCCTGGCACAAGTTCAATTACAAATTCAACTTCTCAAATGGGTGGTGACCCAAGCAATTCTTTAAGGAAAACATCAACATATTCTTTAATTGCTAGTACTTGATCTATTTTTTATTTTTCCACCTTCAAATCAAGAACATAAGCTAAATAAGCTTCGCACCCTTTTCTGGTCAATTTATGAGCTGACATTGTCGAAATCACATTTGTTGCACAATCAACCCCATCTACCTTGACACAAATATATTCGCCATTCAGACGTTTCAAACTAACTTTTTTCCTTCGGCAACTTACTATTACATCATGCTCTGACAACCAATCCATTCCCAAAATGAGATCAAAATCATCAAAAGGTAATAACATCAAAGTAGTAGGAAAGTAGTAACCCTGAACTTTCAGTGGACATGATTTATAGATCTAGTTAACTAAAACACACTGACCAAGTGGATTTGTTACCTTAACAGTATAATCAGTGGACACAATAGGCAAATTCTTTTTGTCTCCTAATGCAGTGCATATATAAGAGTGAGTTAGTCCAGGATCAATCAATTCATGCACATTAAGATCAAAAGGAGAGAAAATACTAGCAATAACATCTGGAGCAGTAGCTTCTTCACGAGCTCTGATTGCATATGCTCTGGAAGGTGCTCTCGCTTCAGATTGTTCATTTGTATCACCAGTCTTTCCTTGATCAGAAGTAGCATTTCTACCACTACCAGGTCGTCTACCTCTCTGTGTAGGTGCTTTAAGTTTTCTAGTCTGATTTCCTTAGTCATTTTGCCATTTTGGACAATTACAAAGGAAAGGATCAGTAGATCCAGAACGGAAATAAGTTTCTAATTTAGATCGACATTTCCCAAACTGTCTTTTACCACAATCATCACAAATGGGGACAATTTTCTCAACATTTCTCACACTACCAACACTACCCACTGGAGAATTTATAGAATTCAAGTTACTATGCCTCAGTTTATCTTTGTTAGTGAACTCTGAAGGGGTAGTCAATTGACTTGCTTCATTTATGAATTTCTTCGATAGGAACATTTAAGCAGACTTAAAAGACCATATTTTGTTAAAATCTCAAAATTTTAAATCTGATTATCATTTAGTCTTGCAGATTTCTTCAATTTTTTAGGCTCGTACTGAAAGTTCTACAAATTACGGGCCACAGACATTCGAATGTCATCATTCAACCCATCTTCGAATCTAATACACATTTCTTCTTTATTTGATACTATATTACAGGCATACTTGATTAACTACACAAACTCGAATTCATACAAAGCTATTAACTGATTTCCTTGTTTTAGTTCAAGAAATTCTTTCTTTTTCTTGTCAAGAAACAACCGGCTAACGTACTTTTTCTTGAATTTATTTTAAAATAAATCCCAATTAATATGATCACTGGATGTAATTGTGCTCAAAGTGTCCCATCATAAGTATGCTTCATCCTTTAACAACACATCTAAGACAATCTTCAGGGGTACACATCAATTTCAAAAAGACTCTCTTCATACTTACTAACCAGTACCCTACTTTTGTAGGATCATCATCAATTTTTCCTCTAAATTTTTCATCTCCAGATTTTCAAATTTATCCACTGAAGGTCAAGTACCCACCATGGGTACAAAATTTTGAGAATACAGAGGTGCCAGAGGAGGCACAGTAGGGGTGGAGGCTGCAGAGTTATAGGATTTGTTTGTTTAAATTCATTGAACCACTGGGTTCATCATTCCGAAAAACACATTTGTCATCTCGTTACTAAAGGACTGTGGAACCGATGCACTATTACTTAATTCAAGATTTGAAGCTTGGACATTACTTTTAGCTTCGTTAACTATGGCCTGATTTGACTCAGATGACATTTTGAATCTGTAAGTAAATACAATATTAGAGCAGATCAAAAGCATCACACTATCACAGGGTATATATGGCATGTATATACTAGACTAAACTATAGCTCTGATACTACTAAATGTAACACCCATATCCCATCTCCATTATTGGATTAAGGATTGGAGTGTTATAGATCCAAACAGAACAATTTATCTTAATTCAAAATAACTATTCAATTAATTTATAAACATATATCATTTCATAGGATAAATATGCACATAGGCCTTAATTCGAGTTTACGGGACCCTAAAATTAGTTTGAAAGCAATCGGGGATCAAAATGAATCAAAAAATAAATTTTAGGAAAAACTTGAAAATTTGGAAACAAGGGTCACACGGCCGTGTGACACAGCCCAAACTGTGTGGGCATTCAAAGTAGGGACACATGGCCGTGTCCCAGCCCGTGTATCAAACTATGTAACTCATTGACTTGGCTCACATGGTTGTGTAGCAGGCCGTGTGCTAGCCCATGTAACCTACTGACTTGAGACACGCGGTCGTATCTCAAACCATGTGAAACTTACACCTAAAACACTAAAGCACACATGGCCATCTAGGGTGACTGTGTGTGGCACATGGTAGTCTAACAGCCCGTGTCCCGAGCCATGTGCTAACAAATTACCCCCTAAAGTAAGCTAATTCTATGCTAATCTTGCCCAACAAGGTATACCTACAACATAAAGCATATCATGACCAAACACTCAAAACACATACTTAAAACATGTCAAAATAATCATCCTAAAATTCTAACCAATATACCATTCATAGGTACCTCAATTTATAACCAACCACATTGACACATTTTAAACATACTACAAAATTTACCAGATACATATTGAGATATTCATTTATACATAAAGGTTACCTACTCCAACATTACAAATCATACTCAAAAGAACTTAGCTACTCTTCATCATCATCCATGACTATTAACATTAACAAATTCACAACAAAACCTATATACATTCCACAACCCAAAAAGAGATACAAAAGCTACCAAAATAGCTGGATAGTGTGAGCTTTGAGGTCGATCCTTCCAATCAGTCTGTAACTGTTACTGACAAAATAACATGAGAAAAATGATAATAAGCTTAAATAGCTTAGTAAGATCATTGTATAATATCTACTTGACTTATTTTTGTTAACATAAACACTTGAAGATATAGCATACTAACTAAAATCCTCAAATTACATTGCACATAAGTTCTCATAATAAACCAAATCAAATGAATAACTTCTTAGAAAATTTATCATAACAAGAATATACCAATTCCATGTAACCTCCATATCATTTAGACTAAATCACCAATACTTAGTTCACATACTCGATCATTACTCCATTTTCAGAGCCATCGTAGATGCAAAACAAGGGCACATATGTGCAATAAGAAGCTCCAAAGTGCAAACAGTGGCACAAATGTGCGAACAGGGCATCGAAGAGCAAATAAGGAGACTAAAGTGTATTTAAGGGCACAGTTGTGCAAAAAAGAGAACTTTTTCATTTCCATATACATGATAAAACTCCTTTAATTCACATATAATTTATTACAAATCCAAGGAGCACCACTAACAAAACAATCCCTTCTCCATTTCATGTAAACATAAATACTTGCAATTTTCATTGTTATACAAATAACTAAAGTAACTTCACACTTTAATACATCAATTATTTAGAAACTAGTAATCTAACACAAGTAATTACAATTTCTAAAACAAATCAATATGAACTTACCTACGGTCACTCCCGATTTCACAACAGGGACAACTCCAAAATTTTTCATTTTCTAAGATTTTTGTCTTTTTGAGTCAAGTATTGATCTAAAATAATAATTAAATAAAATTTATTAAAATCGCATACATTTCACACTCAATTTAATGCGTATTATCCTGAACCTTTCATAATTACACATTTTCCCTAAACTTTGACATTTATCAATGGCAACATAAAAAATCTTTGACAGTTTCAAAAGTGAAGGTATGGGTTAGTTGGACCTAGTTGTAATGATCTGAAAAACATAAAAATTACAAGAAATAGATCTAAAAATCATACCATGCAAGCCTAAATGAGAAGATTGAAGCTCAAAAATCCCCTTCCATGGAGGTTTTGGTTGTCCAAAAAAAGAAATAAAGATGATACCACTTTTGTTTTATGATTTTCCTATTTTATTATATCATTTATTATTAATAATAAATATTATAAAGTATAAAACCAATGAAATTCACCTAATAACCGTCCCACATAAACACAAATGGTATATTTACCATTTAAATCCATTTTTTTCTGATGTTTAAGCCATTGAATCTATACAATTCACTTATAACAAGAGTTTTCCATCTTTTGCAATCTAATCCTTTTTCTTAAATTAACTAAGTAAATCTTAAAATGTCTTTACCAATATTTAATACAACCCTGATGTAACTCCATAAACTTTAGCCAAATAATAAAACGTGACCCCACATATCAAAATTGTGGTCCCGAAACCACATTTTTTGATACCACTAAAAAATGAGAAATTACACAACGTACCGAGTATCCCAAAAATACCTGCCCAAGAGGTAACTATGGATAATACTGATGAACTTCAAGATAATTCCATAGAAGTAGAAGACAGACTTGAACCAAAAGAAAAGAAGGCACCGGTTGTTGAGATAGAAAAGAGACATCTAATGAAGCCGAAATCATGAAAGTCCCATTCCAAACAAGATTAGAAGAAAGACGAAAGTGGGACGAGGATGAATTTATAAGTTTTCTGAACCTCTTTAAAATTTTAAATGTTAACCTACCTTTAATCAAGCTAATTAAGAAGGTTCCCAAATACGCCAATTTTTTAAAGGAGATGATAACAAGGTGTAAGAAAATCAAGGTAGGAGAACAAGTTAATTTAAGTGTGACAGCCCTATTTTGACCCTAATCGGGAAATGGTTTCGGGACCGCTAAACTGAGTCACTGAAATGTTTAAATATAACATTTTATGTCTAAAATATGTGTTTATGCCTATGTGAATTTTTAAATGCTTTAATTGTTGCAAATTGATGTCAAATTAATTGAAAATGGACTTGTGTGAAAATTTTGAGAATGTGTTAGGTAAATTTTGAAATGGCCTTGTATTATGTGACTTTAAAACATAAGGACTTGCATGTCAAATTGACATTTTTTTATATAGTGGCCGGCCATGTGGAATAATCATTGAAATGTATGTATTTTATACATATATTTGTA
The DNA here is from genome assembly GCA_025698475.1 of Gossypium anomalum. Classification (NCBI taxonomy): domain Eukaryota; kingdom Viridiplantae; phylum Streptophyta; class Magnoliopsida; order Malvales; family Malvaceae; genus Gossypium; species Gossypium anomalum. Next base: position 43,758,666 of record CM046968.1, on the reverse strand, counting down.
TTATAATATAATTATAATTATATATGTTATTGGTGTTATAATAAAATAAATAAAATAGTGAAAGGTGAAAAGAACAAGGCTTAGTTCATCTTTTGTTCTTCATTTGCCGAATATAGGAGGGAAAGCTAGGCTTTCGGTCACTCTTTGATTTTTTGCTTGATTAAGGTAAAAATTTCATGTTATTTCCTTTAAATTTTTTTTAAGTGTGGTTGATAGCTAAGTATTTGACTTAGCCCATTTTGAAATTTCGAATTCTATGATGATTTGGGTATTCAGCCATGATATGGATGGCAAAAATGGTGGTTGTTTTATGCTCTTATGAGTAAAGGTGGATAAGTGAGGTTTAAACTTGTTAGATATGCATAGTAGTGGTTTAGGTGCTTTGGGGAATTTTGGCTAACATGTTTGTGCTTACCGAAATTGAAGTTGAGGTTTTGAGCATAATTTGTGTAACTTGTGAATGAAATACTTGAAATTATGAATTAGGAACATGAATTTAGTTGCTACTTAAGACAAATTGTCAAATAATGCTCAACATTAGTGTTATTTACTTAATTTGCAAATTAAGCTTAGAATAGGTGAATTCGTGGGTATGGGGCAAAGTATTTATATTCGGCCATTAGCTAGATTTTGTTAAGATTTGGATAATTGAGAATTTAGTCAATATGCTTAAAAAGAAGCTTTCATGGTTGCCGAATTGTAAAGTGAGAAGTTGCTAAGTAAAATTGATGTTAAAATCAATGAAATAGAGAATGGTAGGTTTAATTGAAGAAGTCATGCTTTGTGTGCCTTATTTGCTTATTGAATATTCAGCTTTGTCCCTAGAGAATGAATGAATTGATGATAATTGTTTATGGGAATTAGCTTTTCCATGTTTATGTTAACAAGATGAGAAATGAATTAAGATGGTCCTAGTGTGCCGATTGGGAGCTAGGAAATTGAGTTAAAGATAGAAGATAGTGAGTAAATATTTCATAGACATTTTTGACACTTAAGTTCACATGAATTTCAGCTTACTAAGTGATCACATATTCGGCTCTTGATGATTATTATGTCATGAATAATGAGTTTGATTTAAAGGTTATGTAAACTTGATCTAATCAATAATTTAGTTGTGACTTGTAACATAGTTGTATTTGGCCGAATGTGTATGTAAAGGAAAATTGTGTGTGTGTGTGTGTGTCATATTGGAATGAAAGTGTAATTATTGAATGAGAGGTATGAATAAGGTTTAATATAATTAAACTTGTTTAACATAGCTCAAGAGCATAGAGGGGCAACATCGGATAAGGGAAAAGCTAAAGTCACGAAATAGCCAACCCGAAATTTGTTCAGAAAGATACAAGGTAAGTCTTTGAGTAATGGAACTTAGCTTATGATTTGATAAAATCATGATATATAAGCATAATAAATAAATTGCGACCTAATGGTTCTACTTCAATTACATAGTGAGATAAATAATTTGTGCATATGACTTGTAGCCGAATGGTTATAGAAATCATGTTGGATAGCGAAACAAAATTGTGTTCTTTGTATGTGGCTATTGAGCCGAAAGTGGAATGGTTGATAAGCATGTTGTGCTTGTGTTCTAGTAATGTAAATGAAATGCTAATGTGTTATGATATATATATATATATATGTGCATGATAATTGAGGATTATAACTGGGCTAAGACCCGCAGGCCTAGTGTGAGATTAATATCCAGGCTAAGTCCCGAAGGCATTCGTGCTGGTGTTATATCCGGGCTAAGTCCTGAAGGCATTCGTGCTGGTGTTATATCCGGGCTAGGTCCCAAAGGCATTCGTACTGGTGTTATATCTGGGCTAAGTCACGAAGGCATTTGTGTTGGAAATGTGTGATCTTGCTGTAATAATTCCAATTAATGTGCATCACAACCTTAAGATGGTCATGGAACACCCCTTACCCGTATCCAAGGCCGGAATAGAGTACGAGGCATTACCAGACTTAACAACACACATAGACAAAAACTGGGCCATAAAATTTCATTTAATTTAAAACTTTTCGAATACATGCATAACAAACAAAGCTAACTATATCATTACATCAAAACATATGACGTAGCATGATTAATTAAACTTATAAACCATAATGGATAAGGACCACATCTCATAATCATATACAATAACTCAATGCAGACTGATACGTACGATCAAAATCATAATAAAAAATACATATTACAAACCAACTTCCTATACATGCCACTCACTTGATATTTCTAATATTTGAATTAATTCTCCCAAAAATGATAGTTTGATAGTGTGATTTTGCCTCCGATGATCTCCAACCCCGAGCCCACCTATCAATACTAAAGAAATGGAGAGGATGGGTAAGCTTTACGCTTAGTAAGTTCATATGAAAATAATAAGCAATTACTACCATGCTTTTCAAGATAAAACACTATAATTGTACAATTACATATATTCAGGTTAAGCTGTGTTATTGAGTTACAGTTACTAAATCATTCATATCTGAAGCTACAAAACTCAAACTTTAGTTTCGTTAATTTTATTTGAAACTAGATTCATATATCTTTCTCCCATAAAATTTCCAAAATTTTTGGTTTGGCCAATTAGTACAGTTTATTAGTTAAATTCTCCCCTGTTTCAGAGTATGACTACTCTGAACTCTGTGTACTACGAACCAAATTTCTCTCTGTACAGAATTCCAACGACCATGCTGTTTGTTTCCCTTAAAAATAGACTCAATAAGGAATCCACGCATGTAAGGTATGACTCTTAATAAGTTTTGTACAATTTATGATGAATTTCTAAAGTCAGAACAGGGGATCTCGAATTCATTCAGACCCTATTTCACAATAATTCAAATATCACACAATATAGAATTCTTTTGCTTCCCCTGTTTCTTTCATGTGAAAATAGACTCATTAAGCTTTATTTTAATATATCATTTGCATTTTTATTCAACTTCCACAATTTTTAGTGAATTTTCAAAGTCACGCAACTGCTGCTGTCCAAGACAATTTTATTGCTAATTCACTCTTTCACACTTTCTTTGTATTAACCTCATTTTAACATACATATCACAAATCATTTTCACCACATTTCATACATCACAAGTATAGGCCCATGATTACAAGGTCACCATAAAATCATCCTCATGTATAACTTAATTGTTTATAACCTTACCACAACCCGATCACTTAATGAACACATTATTCACATAACCAAATTCCTGCACTTATTCATCACAAAACTCACAAAGCAATTACATAATAAGTCTCTCCGTTGAACACTTCGGATCAATCCTCGATACTTGGTGGTTTCCGCAAATAGCTCCACCCATCATAAAGTTCGGCTCTCTTGTACACATGGTGAACACTTATTATCACCCATGTGACCTAGCCAGTTTATCTCGTAACTCTCTTGTCTACATGGTGTCCTTCACCTGGAACACGCACGCGACCTAGCTACATATATCCCGTAGCTCTCTTGTCTACATGGTGTACACATAGTATCACCCATGTGACCTAGCTACATCATAATATCTCGTAGCTCTCTTGTACACATGATGTGCACTCAAAGCACCATACATGTGACCTAGCTACATACCATCTGTATCATCCAATCTTTCAGAAGGTTCAACGGGATTTCTCTCTCTTTTCTAACAATTTCACCAATCAAGTAATTACCAACAAACATATTTCCAATATGTTACAAATTTATTCATAGTCCTTTTTCAATTTTCAATTTACAGCAAATAGTCAATCTATAGGTAGCCACATTTCATATGATAACAAAATATAATAAAATAAAATAAAATAAATCGATAAATTATTTACGTACAAACTTATCAAAATCTCATCAGGTACATAGTGCAACAATTCATACAACCTGATTAATAGTAATTTAACACTCAATTCTTGTAACAATAATTCCATTCAATTTCACATGACACAACTAGCATTACATTTTTTTTTTTTTTTATATCATACATACCATCCATCAATTTCTCTTAAACATATTAAATCATACAATTTATGCCATATCAATAGAGAATTACAATTCATGCATGGTATTGCATTATTATTAACACACGAACTTACCTCGATTGTAAAACGACAATTTACTATTTTAATCCATAACCTTGTATTTTCCCGATTTAAGCCGAATCTCGATTTCCTTCATCTATAATATCACATTTAGCCTAATAATTAGTCACATTATTCATACGGGTCCAAAATCATATTTTTACAAATTTGCATTTTGACCCCTAAACTTTTGCATATTTGCACTTTTGCCCCAAGACTCGAAAATTTAATTTCAGCCCTTATTCCTATGTTTTATGACATGCTGAACATTTTTCTCTTCTACAACAACATCAAATTCTCACTCTAACATATAGTTATGAACAATAATTATTTTTACCGATTATGCCGTTTTACTCGTTTTCACTTAAAACCGAGTAGCACAAGTTGTTTAACATAATTTAAAACCTCATATTCTATCATAAAACATCAAAATACGTAAATTTCACCTATGGGTATTTTTCCAAATATGAACCCTAGCTTAAATTATTGCTAGAATAAGCTTAATCGAGCTACCGGGATTCCAAAAACGTAAAGAACATTAAAAACGGGGCTTGGAATCACTTACTATTGAGCTTGGAAAGCTTGAAAACCCTATCCATGGCCTCCCCCATGCTAATTTCGGCCTCCATGAAGAAGATGAGCAAAATTGGCTTTTAATTTTGTATTTTAATTCATTTTACCCCTAAATGACCAAAATGCCCTTACTACTAAACTTTCAAAAATTCCTTCCATGTCCTAATTTTGTCCATGAACTTAAAATTGGTCAAATTTCTATTTAAGACCTCCTAATTAATATTTCAATGCAATTTCATACTAGAAACTTCTAGAATGCAAGTTTTGTAACTTATTCAATTTAGTCCCTAACTTTAAATTAAGCACTTTATGCATTGAATTTCTTCACGAAATTTTCACACAATCATGCAATCATATCATAGACCTCAAAATAATCATAAAACAATTATTTCTATCTCGAATTTGTGGTCCCGACATCACTATTCTGACTAGGCCCAAAATCAGGGTGTTACAACTCTCCCCCCTTTAGGGATTTTCGTCCCCGAAAATCTTACCGAAAAAGTGGTCTTCACTTAGATTCCTCAATCTCATACTCAATAATAAAGTACCTTAACTCAGCAAAGTGCTTCCAATACATCTCTTTAATTTCTCATTTCCATCCTAATATCAATCCTGGCAAAGATAATTCTGGTAGATTCTGATGCTCGGCTTTAACCCCATTAACAATTTAGATTCTCTGTGGCATCGAATGCTCTATACTATCACATTACCTTATTGTCTTGAAACACATCACAATTCATACAACAAGACATTACTAAAAAAATCGAGAAGTCTTTACTCAATACAGACTAGTCCAATTTCGGATATTCCAGTTAACAATATTCTCATCTGTTCAAACTTTACCAACATGTAATAAACTTTTCAGCTTTCACGAAATGAAAACCTCATCATTCGTAGTGGTTTTTACTCATATAATTTTTTTTTAAGAGATATACACTTCGTTCAGAATATTTGCCTTTTATCCGCATACAGAAATGAAATTCTATTATCGGACTTGAGAAAAATAATCTCGACATAATTGTCACATGAAATATTTCAAATAAATAATTCACTAATCGATTGAACACTCAAGTCGATCTTAATCATCGATGAATGACATTTCCAGTAATCTTTACTGTTCATTCATTACGCTAACTAAAACCATCTCAATTGCATTAGTTCAAGTAACCAAAATATCTCAATTGAAGTCATTAATTATAATTGACTTATTTGAGAGAAGTAATCCACCATATCGATTGAGACTCGATCTTTTATCACTTATGTCTTTACTTATCAATTCATTCTTAATCTCTAATTATACTTATAATTATTCTATCACTGAACTCTCTTTAAATTTTCAAGCGGAAACTTATTCAGTATGGATCTCATGAAATTCAATCATAAGCACCACTTCTATAAGAGGAGGGGTTATAGGGCCTCTAACTCGTCTTTCTTATACATACACATATGACACAATTTCCATCATCATAGCAACATCATCAAAATCATGTCATTCATTCAGGCAATGCAACATTCATGTTGGCTTACACAAAATTTTCCTATTGTCCCATTTAGACAATATACTTATGCATACATTCTATGTTTTCTAGATAGCTTTACTTATCGATTCATTTAATTAAATTAAGTCATGCTCATGACATCATATAAGGCCAAACAACCATAGATACTTGTACCACAATTACAACTTTCATTTCATGCATCATCATGTACATATCATTACAATCATATAATTCAGTCTAAACAATTTAACATAGATAAGTTCATTTCATTATAATCCTTTATCTCATAAAAAAAATATCATTGTCATTCATCAACATTCAACGTCCAACCAGGACAATGACATTTTTATTCATATTAAAATATTATAAACCTTTATTCATACCTTTTTGAATCTAAACTTATTATAATCGTAATTTACTCAATTACCTTTGCATCACGTTAAACATGGTCGGTGCAACTCGGTTGGAGAGTACCTCTGTCTAAACAAGACGGTCCTCATACGCATCGGAAGACATCACACTATCATAGATCCGTGGCATATATATAGCTAGACTTTTTCACATGCTAAGTTAGTCCGAGAAATAGCTCTGATACCACAAAATGTAACACCCCTTACCCGTATCCAAGGCCGGAATAGAGTACGAGGCATTACCAGACTTAACAACACACATAGACAAAAACTGGGCCATAAAATTTCATTTAATTTAAAACTTTTCGAATACATGCATAACAAACAAAGCTAACTATATCATTACATCAAAACATATGACGTAGCATGATTAATTAAACTTATAAACCATAATGGATAAGGACCACATCTCATAATCATATACAATAACTCAATGCAGACTGATACGTACGATCAAAATCATAATAAAAAATACATATTACAAACCAACTTCCTATACATGCCACTCACTTGATATTTCTAATATTTGAATTAATTCTCCCAAAAATGATAGTTTGATAGTGTGATTTTGCCTCCGATGATCTCCAACCCCGAGCCGACCTATCAATACTAAAGAAATGGAGAGGATGGGTAAGCTTTACGCTTAGTAAGTTCATATGAAAATAATAAGCAATTACTACCATGCTTTTCAAGATAAAACACTATAATTGTACAATTACATATATTCAAAGTTAAGCTGTGTTATTGAGTTACAGTTACTAAATCATTCATATCTGAAGCTACAAAACTCCAACTTTAGTTTCATTAATTTTATTTGAAACTAGATTCATATATCCTTCTCCCATAAAATTTCCAAAATTTTGGGTTTGGCCAATTAGTACAGTTTATTAGTTAATTTCTCCCTGTTTCAGAGTATGACTACTCTGAACTCTGTGTACTATGAACCAAATTTCTCTCTGTACAGAATTCCAACGACCATGCCGTTTGTTTCCCTTAAAAATAGACTCAATAAGGAATCCATGCATGTAAGGTATGACTCTTAATAAGTTTTGTACAATTTATGATGAATTTCTAAAGTCAGAACAGGGATCTCTGAATTCATTCAGACCCTATTTCACAATAATTCAAATATCACACAATATAGAATTCTTTTGCTTCCCCTGTTTCTTTCATGTGAAAATAGACTCATTAAGATTTATTTTCATATATCATTTGCATTTTTATTCAACTTCCACAATTTTTAGTGAATTTTCAAAGTCACGCAACTGCTGCTGTCCAAGACAATTTTATTGCTAATTCACTCTTTCACACTTTCTTTGTATTAACCTCATTTTAACATACATATCACAAATCATTTTCACCACATTTCATACATCACAAGTATAGGCCCATGATTACAAGGTCACCATAAAATCATCCTCATGTATAACTTAATTGTTTATAACCTTACCACAACCCGATCACTTAATGAACACATTATTCACATAACCAAATTCCTGCACTTATTCATCACAAAACTCACAAAGCAGTACATAATAAGTCTCCCGTTGAACACTTCGGATCAATCCTCGATACTTGGTGGTTTCGCAAATAGCTCCACCCATCATAAAGTTCGGCTCTCTTGTACACATGGTGAACACTTAGTATCACCCATGTGACCTAGCCATTTATCTCGTAGCTCTCTTGTCTACATGGTGTCCTTCACTGGAACCACGCATGCGACCTAGCTACATATATCCCGTAGCTCTCTTGTCTACATGGTGTACACATAGTATCACCCATGTGACCTAGCTACATCATAATATCTCGTAGCTCTCTTGTACACATGATGTGCACTCAAGACCATACATGTGACCTAGCTACATACCATCTCTGTATCATCCAATCTTTCCAGAAGGTTCAACCGGGATTCTCTCTCTTTTCTAACAATTTCACCAATCAAGTAATTACCAACAAACATATTTCCAATATGTTACAAATTTATTCATAGTCCTTTTTCAATTTTCAATTTACTGACAAATAGTCAATCTATAGGTAGCCACATTTCATATGATAACAAAATATAATAAAATAAAATAAAATAAATCGATAAATTATTTACGTACAAACTTATCAAAATCTCATCAGGTATAACCGTGCAACAATTCATACAACCCAGCTTAATAGTAATTTAACACTCAATTCTTGTAACAATAATTCCATTCAATTTCACATGACACAACTAGCATTACATTTTTTTTTATATCATACATACCATCCATCAACTTCTCTTAAACATATTAAATCATACAATTTATGCCATATCAATAGAGAATTACAATTCATGCATGGTATTGCATTATTATTAACACACGAACTTACCTCGATCAGAAAACGGCAATTTACTATTTTAATCCATAACCTTGTATTTTCCCGATTTAAGCCCGAATCTCGATTTCCTTCATCTATAATATCACATTTAGCCTAATAATTAGTCACATTATTCATACGGGTCCAAAAATCATATTTTTACAAATTTGCATTTTGACCCCTAAACTTTTGCATATTTGCACTTTTGCCCCAAGACTCGAAAATTTAATTTCAGCACTTATTCCTATGTTTTATGACATGCTGAACATTTTCTCTTCTACAACAACATCAAATTCTCACTCTAACATATAGTTATGAACAATAAGTATTTTTACCGATTATGCTTGTTTTACTCGTTTTCACTTAAAACCGAGTAGCACAAGTTGTTTAACATAATTTAAAACCTCATATTCTATCATAAAACATCAAAATACACAAATTTCACCTATAGGTATTTTTCCAAATATGAACCCTAGCTTAAATTATTGCTAGAATAAGCTTAATCGAGCTAATGGATTCCAAAAACGTAAAGAACATTAAAACGGGGCTTGGAATCACTTATTATTGAGCTTGGAAAGCTTGAAAACCCTATCCATGGCCTCCCCCATGCTAATTTCGGCCTCCATGAAGAAGATGAGCAAAATTGGCTTTTAATTTTGTATTTTAATTCATTTTACCCCTAAATGACCAAAATGCCCTTACTACTAAACTTTCAAAAATTCCTTCCATGTCCTAATTTTGTCCATGAACTTAAAATTGGTCAAATTCTATTTAAGACCTCCTAATTAATATTTCAATGCAATTTCATACTAAAAACTTCTAGAATGCAAGTTTTGCAACTTATTCAATTTAGTCCCTAACTTTAAATTAAGCACTTTATGCATTGAATTTCTTCACGAAATTTTCACACAATCATGCAATCATATCATAGACCTTAAAATAATCATAAAATAATTATTTCTATCTCAAATTTGTGGTCCCGACATCACTATTCTGACTAGGCCCAAAATAGGGTGTTACAGGTCAGGTATGTACCGTATATACGTTGTAAAATTTGATTCGGTTTAAATTGTGATTATTCATTTGGATAGTGCTCTTCCAGCCATTGCTTAGGTTTGTATGAAGTCTATAGCTTATTCAGGATACATGAATTTTGATTCAAGTGGAAATATGTCAAGATTGGCTCTGAGCATGTGAGTATATTAGTTGAAGTGTGAAGCAACATGAATATGTGATTATGCATATATATATATATATATATATATATATATATATATATATATATATATATTTATTTAGCCTTGTAATTGAATTAGATGTATTCGGCCAAATGATGAAGTTGGTTGGATAAAAAGAAGTTATCTACGTGATATGAATTTGTGTTTAAGGAAAAATTTAAAATGACATGCATGAACAATAATGGTATATTTAGTCATGGTTACATTCGGTTAGAAAAGATGATAAGTCTTATGAATGCTATGCTTTAATTTTAAATGATTTCATTTCTTAAAACTTACTAAGCATAGAAATGCTTACTCTGTTACCCTTAATTCTCTGTTTTATAGATCTCGTTCATTAGCTACGGTCTCGGAAATCTCAAAGTCAAAGTCGTCCACACTATCTAAGCCCATTCGGTACTCTAGTAGCTGAACTTTGATAATGGCATGTATAGGCTTGACTTTTTGATGTTAAATAAGTATCTTTTTGATGATGTATATATGTATAGCCATGCGAAAATGGCTTGTTAAGTTACTATAGGTGTTCCACATAGTTAAGGTGAATGTGTGGTTGATGTTCGATTAATGTTTTCAATGTTTTGATGTGAATTGAATTTAAGAATGAATCAATGTACCCATTAACTTGAAGATGACTCTTTGTATATTGTATAATTGAAAAAAAAAAACAAGTTGGAATTCGGTTTTATAAGTGTGCCAACGGGAGTTATTCGAATAAAGTTAAATGGAATTTCGTGCTTGTATGGTAATACTCCTTAACCGTCCGGCGACGGGTACGGGTTAGGGGTGTTACATTTAATTGGTATCAGAGCCACGGTTTAGTCGATTCTAGGACTAACGTAGCACGTATGAGTCTAGCTATACATGCCATTTAGTGTTAATACGATAGTGTGATGATTTCTGACAGTTAAAAAACATTATTTTTTCGTATAGTAATGGATCCCGATCGAGCGATAGCTGATGATGTTGAGAGTGTAGCGACGGCTCCCGCACACGGGACCACACCGATAAACTCTCAACCTAACGCAAGCAATCAAAATGATGAGGCTGGACAAGCCTTTTATAATGTGATGAATGATTGGTTCAACCAATACATTCGGACAAATATGGCTGCTCCACAACCCCCACTTCCAACAAATACAGCCCCTGCACCTATGATACCTCTAGTGATTGATCACATGAGGTTGAATAAGCCCCCGATAGACAGAATTAGAAAGCATGGGGCTACTGAATTTAAAGCTACAGACAGTGATGATGCCGAGCAAGCTGAGTTTTGGTTGGACAATACTATCCGAGTATTCGATGAACTATCTTGCACACTTGATGAATGCCTGAAATGTGCCATATCTCTGCTACGTGATTCTGCCTATTATTGGTGGAATACATTGGTTTCTATTGTGCCCAAATAACGGGTGATGTGGGAATTCTTCCAGACTGAGTTCCAAAAAAGGTATATCAATCAGAGGTTCATCGATTAGAAACGAAAAGAATTTCTTGAGCTTAAACAGGGTTCCATTTCAGTTACTGATTATGAACGGAAGTTTGTCAGACTTAGTAGATATGCTCAGGAATGTGTATCGTCTAAGGCTATTATGTGTAAACATTTTGAAGATGGGCTGAATGAAGATATAAAAATGTTTGTTGGCATTCTTGAAATACGAGAGTTCGTAGTACTTGTCGAGCGAGCTTGCAAAGCCGAAGAACTTAGTAAAGAGAAAAGAAAAGCTGATGCCAGATCGTAAAAGATCTTCAGAAAAGTCTTTTCAGCAATCATCGAAGAAATTTTGAGATGATTCAGGCAGATCAAAGAACACTTCGGGTTTTTCCAGACGAGACCGCGATCGACCCCCTGTGAGTACACGACCCACTTCAGTTGCCAGTGTTGGAAATGATCGACGGGATAGGACCGAGTGCAAGTATTGTGGAAAATGGCATTTGGGGAGCTGTAGATTTCATGACCGCTCCTGTTATAGATGCGGATCAGTCGACCATTTTATCAAAGACTGCCTGAGATTATCCGAACAAAATGTGAACCAGAGTGGGAAACTGAGTACTACTACAGCACGAGGTAGAACACCTAGGAATACGGGGAATGCTAGCGGTGGTCAGAGAGGGTCTAAAGATGCTACAACCAGATCCGAGGCTCGTGCTCCTGTTAAAGCTTATACTATACGCGCACGCTGTAACACCCCGTACCCGAGACCGTTACCGGGGTTTAACACGAGGTATTTACAGACTTAATTCATTGACTTACACGGTTCATTTTTAAAATTTCAGACATGCTGGCTAACTGCATCACGGACACTTTAAAAAATCATATCTTGAGTTCCGAAGCTCGAAAACTTATTCCGTAAATTTTACCTGAAACTAGACTCATATATCTATCTACAAATTTTTTTCTAGAATTTTTTATTGGGCCAAACAGTACAGTTTATTTGTTTAATTCTCCCCTGTTACAGGGTTCAACTAATCAGACCTTCATGCATTGCAACTTAGGTATCTCCCTATACAGAACTTAAAAACTTATGCCGTTTATTTCTAAAGAAACTAGACTCGACAAGGAATCAGTACATATAGGGCATAACTTCTAATTATCTCTGGTTAATTTATAGTAAATTTTCAAAGTCAGAACAGGGGATCCAGAAATTGCTCTGGCCCTGTTTCACGAAAACCTAAATAACTCTTAAAATCCGACTCATTTGGCCTTTTCGATTCTTCCATATGAAAGTAGATTTATCAAGGTTCGATTACATAATTTATTCACTAATTAACTCCATTCCTACTATTTTTAATGATTTTTAAAATTGACACTACTGATGCTGTCAACATCTGCCTTTAGGGTAGACTTTATCTATTACTTAGTTTCCATGATTTAACCAACCCTTTAGTATATATAGCACAAAATAAGATTGTGATTAACCATCCCAATGGTCAATCATTTCCAAGCATATTAACACTTCTCAATAACCATATACATACATGAAGATTATAACAATTTGCTCAAAACATATATATATAAGCCATTTTCGCATGACTATCTAATTTGTACAAAACCGAAAGGTGTAAGACAAACATCAAAAAGGGTAGTCCTATACATGCCATTTCAAAGTTTAACCAAAAGTGTACCGAAAGAGGGCTTTGATAGTGTGGACGACTTCAACTTCGACAATCCCGAGTCCGATAGCTGACGAACCAAAATCTATGAAACGGAGAATCAAAGAAACGGAGTAAGCATTTAATGCTTAGTAAGATTGAATAATGAAATTATGCACAATCGAAGTATAACATTCAAACGACTAAACGAATAATTTCATGCATACATATTCTCAAAATCATACCTACATCACATTACTACCCTTATACTCATGCACAAAAGATCAACTTAGCCAAAGGCCGGTAGTCCATTTATCGACCGAGCGAAAACTACTTGTAAGGGATCAACTAATTCAATGCAAACACGAAACATACCTCATCGCTGGAATTCTACAAGCGTATCAATTGAAACTATTACAGCAAGTTCATTCCCAAGCCAAGTACCTTCGGGATTTAACCGGATATAGCTACTCGCTTGAATGCCTTCGGGACATAACCCGGATATAGTAACTCGCACAATTGCCTTCGGGACATAGCCCGGATATAGTAACTCGCACAATTGCCTTCGGGACATAACCTGGATATAGTAACTCGCACAATTGCCTTCGGGACATAGCCCGAATATAGTAACTCGCACAATTGCCTTCGGGACATAGCCCGGATATATCCAAATATTCATGCACATATCCATAAATCATGACATATCTATATTTCATTTTCGTAATTAGAGTTCAAACACAAATCACGTATTAAGCAATCCCATTTTCGGCTCACTAGTCACATACAAACAGCATGGTTTAGTTTGCTTTACGACACGATCTCTATGTACATACTGACTAGTAGTCATACACGTATAGACTAATTAATTCAACATATAATTCAAGTAGAATCATCATATCGCCATATACTTGTTATGCTCGTACGTCATAACTTAATTAAATTGTAAACTAAGTCTCATTACTCGAAAACTTACCTCGGATGTTGTCGAACGATTCCAATGACTATTCGACCACTTTTTCCTTCCCTTTATCGGATTTAGTTCCCCTTTGCTCTTGAGCTTAATTCAACAAATAAATTGATTTAGTCATTTGAGCATCGAAAAGAGGAACTCAAGGTACTTAGCCCATATATATATACATTATACATTAGAGTCACTTATATATGAAATCATGAATCAACTCAACATATTAACCCACACTCTCTTTTAGCCGATTGTTTAGGCCAAGATAAAAGCATCAATATGCTTGCCTCTAACCGAATGCATGCAACACCAATCTTCTTCCTATGGCCGAATATGCATGTCTATGTTGAGGCCGATTATATGCTTAATTATACATACACCAAATCAAAAATAATTTCTAACATCTTTATATCATTTATACACTAGGCCGAATACTCTTACCAAGTTCACCTATATTCTTCAACAAATTCTTCATTGATCAACCACATATTCGGCTAAAGAAATGGCAATTTTCGCAACTTTTAACTTAATACCTAATCAATTATAATACATCTAAATATTCTTTTCACATTATTAACTCAAATCACATACATTATCCACATATAGCATTTTCACATTCGGCATTAGCATCAACCATAGTAGCCGATTCTTTCTACTTGTACCTATGCATCTTTTTGATCCTTAGTTAGTTCAAACACTCACACACTAAGATCCATCCAATTTAACAAGAAATAAAATCCTTAATCCTCAAACTACCATGGCGAAAGTGCTAGTCATCCTAATATCAAAATTTCTAACATGGGTTACCTAAAGAACTTAGCAATTTGTTCAAATTTATCAAGCATTTCAAAAATTCACATGAATCTCATACCTTAAAGAAGATCTAAGTGACCGAATGGTTCTTCTCCCCAACTCTTCTTCACTTTCGGCTTTTGGGATGAACAAGGTGCTAACTTTGTTATTTTCACCCACTTTCTATTTTAGTTCCTTATTTTATTTCATTAATTCATGTGATTATATCATTTAACTAAATAAAACTAATAGAAAATTCATATTTTATAACATAACTAGCACATGGCCTAGCCATTATCTAAAAATGGGCAATTTAACATGCAAAACCATTCCTTTAAACACATGCATTATTTACTCACTCTAAATTAGCCTATCACATTTCAAAAGTGTCACATTTTAGTCCTATTGAATGAATTCACATGCAAATGACCAAATCAAAGCTGGAAATTTTCACCCTTGTATTTACTCATTTGAAATCATGAAATATAATTCATAAATATTTTTATAACTCAGTTTTGTGGTCCCAAACCACTTTCTCGACTAGGTTAAATTAGGGTTGTCACAACTCTCCCCACTTAAGAAATTTTCGTCCCGAAAATCTTACGATGAATAAATTTGGATATCGTTCCTTCATAGAGGTCTCGGCCATAAGTAGCTTCTTTGATTCCGTGTTTGAGCCATAACACCTTTACTAAAGGAACCTTTTGTTTCTCAACTCTTTCACTTCACGAGCTAGGATACGAATCGGTTCTTCTTCATAACTCAAATCGATTTAATTTCAACCTCGATGGATTAATATATATGCGAAGGATCGGATCTATAACGTCGAAGCATTGATACATGAAAAACATTGTGAATCCTTTCAAGTTCAGGGGGCAAAATCAATCTATACGCAACTGGACCAATTCGTTCGGATACTTCATATGGCCCTATGAACCTTGGACTCGATTTGCCTTACGGCCAAATCTGAGTATTTTTTTCCAAGGTGAGACCTTAAGAAACACTTTGTCTCCCACCTGATACTCAATATCTCTTCGTTTTAAATCCGCATACGATTTTCGATGATCGATGTCGCTTTGGACTTTCACGAATTATTTTTACTACATTCAAAGCATCTTTAATCAAATCTACTCCGAAAATTTTACTTTCACCGAGCTCGGTCCAAAACAATGGCGTACGGTATTTACGCCGGTACAAAGCCTCATAAGGTGCCATCTTAATACTTGATTGAAAACTATTGTTGTAAGCGAACTCAATCAAAGGTAAATACCGCTCCCATGAACCACTAAACTCGAGGATGCAACATCTCAACATATCCTCAAGTATCTGAATTATCCGCTCGGATTGACCATCGATTTGTGGATGAAAAGCGGTGCTAAAATGCACTTGGTACCCAAAGCTTCTTGCAATTTCTTTCAAAATCGTGAGGTGAATCTCGGATCTCGTCCGACACAATAGAAAATCGGTACTCTCGTGTAATCTCACAATCGAGAAACATACAATTCAACTAGTTTATCCAATGAAAAATCCGTGCGTCTGGGATAAAATGAGCCGACTTAGTCAGTCTATCAACAACAACCCAAATCGCATCTTTCTTACTTGTAGACAATGGCAACCCACATACAAAATCCATCGTGACTCGATCCCATTTCCATTCAGGTATCATGATCGGCTGAAGTAAACCCGTAGGCACTTGATGTTCCGCCTTCACTTGCTGACATATTAAACACTTCGAAACAAAATCAGAAATGCCATGCCACCAAAACTGACGTCTCAGATCATTGTACATTTTCGTACTCCCCGGGTGAAGTGACATTCGACTACAATGAGCTTCGTTCAGAATCATCGAAATGAGTTCTGCATTTCTTGGAACACACAACCGACTTCTGAACCTCAAACAATCGTCCTTATCAAGGTGAAACTCTGATTCCATATTCGGGACACATTCAGCCCGTTTTGCAACTAATTCTTCATCGATTTTCTGAGCTTCACGAATTTGATGAATCAACAATGGTTTGGCCTTTAATTCCGCCACTAACACATTGTCGGATAGAATAGACAAGTGTACATTCATTGCTCGCAAAGCAAATAGGGATTTACGACTTAAGGCATCCGCAACCACATTAGCCTTTCCCGAGTGATAGTCAATGATAAGCTCATAATCTTTTAACAACTCGAGCCAACGTCTTTGTCGCAGATTTAAGTCTCTTTGGGTCATCAAATATTTGAGACTTTTGTGATCCGAAAACACATGGCACTTCTCACCAAATAGGTAATGTCGCCATATTTTCAAGGCGAATACGATGGCAGCTAATTCGAGATCATGGGTCGGATAATTTTTCTCATGTGGCTTTAATTGTCTCGACGCATAGGCCACAACTCGACCTTCTTGCATCAATACGCAACCTAACCCAAGTAGGGAGGCATCACTATAAATGACAAACTCTTTGCCTGATTCGGGCTGCACTAAGATTGGAACTTCAGTCAAATAAGTTTTTAGTTGATCAAAACTTTGCTGACGTTTTTCCGTCCATTCGAACTTAACATCTTTTTGGAGTAGCTTCGTCATTGGTGTGGCTATCATTGAGAAACCTTTTACAAATCGTCAGTAGTAACCAGCAAGTCCCAAAAAGCTCCGAACCTCAGTAATATTTCTCGGAGGCTTCCAGTTAAGTATGGCTGAAATTTTGCTCGGATCAACTCGAATACCTGATGCGGATACCACATGACCCAAAAAGCTAACCTCTTTTAACCAGAACTCACACTTACTGAACTTAGCATATAACTGCTTATCTCGTAAAATTCGCAACACTAATCTCAGGTGCTCAGCATGTTCGGTCTCGTCTCTTGAATAGACCAAGATGTCATCAATAAACACAACTACGAACCGGTCCAAATACTGTCTGAAGATCAGATTCATCAAATCCATAAATACCGCAGGGGCATTAGTGAGCCCAAACGGCATCACTAAGAACTCGTAATGGCCGTATCTCGTTCTGAAAGCAGTTTTGGGTATATCCGAATCTCGAACTCGCAGCTGATAATAACCCGATCTCAAATCTATCTTTGAAAACACCGAGGCTCCCTTCAGTTGATCAAATAAATCATCAATACGCGGTAACGGATATTTATTCTTTATCGTCACTTTATTCAGCTGACGATAGTCAATGCACAACCTCATAGTTTTGTCCTTCTTTTTCACAAACAATACTGGTGCACCCCAAGGTGAGAAACTTGGTCGAGCGAAACCTTTATCCGTCAACTCTTGCAACTGAACTTTCAATTCTTTTAATTCCGTTGGTGCCATACGATACGGAGTTATCAAAATCGGTGTAGTCCTAGGCACAAGCTCGATGCCAAACTCTACCCCCCGAACAGGTGGTAAACCCGGTAATTCCTCAGGAAAAACATCCGGGTATTCACAAACCACTGGCACAGATTCAGGCTTCTTTTCTAACTCTTTGCCATCAAGTACATACGCAAGGTATGTTTCACACCCCTTTCTTACACATTTTCGAGCCAAAGATCGATCGGCGATATTACGGTGGCAACCTATTCAAGTCAGTAGACTCGACTCGGATTATCTCGTTATTTTCACACCTCAAATCGATGGTTTTTCTTTTGCAATTTACAATTGCGTCATGCACGGTCAACCAATCCATACCGAGGATAACATCAAATTCGTCAAACGGTAAAAGCATCAAATCAAGCAGGAAAACAGAACCTCGGATTACTAGGGGCATTTCTTGCACACTTTGTCGACAAGTACGTAACGACCCAAGGGATTTGACACCCGAATTACAAACTCAGTAGACTCAACAGGTAGAGTCTTCTTTGGATGCTAAGGTTTCACATATACAAGAATGAGTAGAACCAGGGTCAATCAAAGCAATCACATTAGTATCAGAGAGAGTAAAAGTACCGGTAATAACATCCGCGAGGAAGCATCCTCGCGGCAGCAGATAGCGTAAGCCCTAGCAGGCGCACGAGCCTCAGATCTGGTTGTAGCATCTCTAGATCCTCTCTGACCGCCGCTAGCATTCCCCGCATTTCTAGATGGTCTACCTCGAGTAGTAGTAGCACTCAGTTTCCCTCTCTGCTTTACATTCTGCTCAGACAGTCTCGGGCAATCCTTGATAAAGTGGTCAGCTGATCCACACTTATAGCAGGAGCGGTCATAGAATCTACAACTCCCCGAATGCCATTTACCACAATACTGACACTCTGTCCTATCCCGACGATCATTTCCCACTTTGTCAACCAAGTGACTCGCAGACTCCACTTGGGGTCGATCGCGATCTCGTCTTGAAAAACCGAAGTGTCTTTGGATCGGCGCCGAATCATCTCTAAATTTCTTCGATGATGTTGAAAGGGCTTTCCGATGATCTCTTACGAAATTCTTTGGCTCCCATTTCAGCTTTTCTTTTCTCCTTACCGAGCTCTTTGGCTTTGCAAGCTCTCGTCGACAAGCACTACAAACTCTCTCGATCTCTAAAATGCCAACATACAATTTTTATATCTTCATTCAAACCATCTTCAAAACGTTTACACATTATAGCTTCAAGAAACGCATTCTCGAGCGCATGGCTAAAGCCTCACAAACTTTCGTTCATAATCGATGAATCGTCATGGAACCTTGTTTAAGTTCAAGAAATTCTTTTCGTTTTTAATCAATGAATCTCTCGATCGATATACTTTTTCAAACTCGGTTTGGAAAAACTCCCAAGTTACCCGCTCTCTGGGTACAACAGAAATCAACGTATTCCACCAATAGTAGGCAGAATCACGTAGCAAAGAGATAGTACACTTTAGGCATTCCTCGGGTGTGCAAGATAGTTCATCAAGTACCCGGATAGTGTTGTCCAACCAAAATTCAGCTTGCTCGGCATCATCATTGTCTATAGCTTTAAATTCGTAGAGCCCGTGCTTTCGGATTACATCAACCGGGGGCTTGTTTAATCTCATCGATCGGTTACTGCAGGTATCACGCGGGTGCAGGGATGTATTAGTCGGGGTGGGGTTGTGGAGCAGTCGTATTAGTTCGAATGTATTGGTTAAACCAATCATTCATCACATTATAAAAGGCTTGTCTAGCCTCGTCATTCGATTGCTTGCCACAAAGTTGAGAGTCCATCGGCGCTGCCCCCGCGCGCGCGGAGCAGCGCTAGACTCTCCACATCGTCACCATCGCTTCGATTGGGATCGGGATCCATTACTAACAAAAAAACACATTTAAACTGTCAGAAATCATCACACTATCGTATTAACACTGAAATGGCATGTATAACTAGACTCACACATGCTACGTTAGTCCTAGAATCGACTAAACCGTAGCTCTGATACCAATAAAATGTAACACCCCATACCCGAGACCGTTACCGGGGTTTAACACGAGGTATTTACGGACTTAATTCATTGACTTACATGGTTCATTTTTAAAATTTCAGACATGCTGGCTAACTGCATCACGGACACTTTAAAAAATCATATCTTGAGTTCCGAAGCTCGAAAACTTATTCCGTAAATTTTACCTGAAACTAGACTCATATATCTATCTACAAATTTTTTTATAGAATTTTTTATTGGGCCAAACAGTACAGTTTATTTGTTTAATTCTCCCCTATTACAGGGTTCAACTAATCAGACCTTCATGCATTGTAACTTAGGTATCTCCCTATACAGAACTTCAAAACTTATGCCGTTTATTTCTAAAGAAACTAGACTTGACAAGGAATCTGTACATATAGGGCATAACTTCTAATTATCTCTGGTTAATTTATAGTAAATTTTCAAAGTCAGAACAGGGGATCCAGAAATCGCTCTGGCCCTGTTTCACGAAAACCTAAATATCTCTTAAAATCCGACTCATTTGGCCGTTTCTATTCTTCCATATGAAAGTAGATTTATCAAGGTTCGATTACATAATTTATTCACTAATTAACTCCATTCCTACTATTTTTAATGATTTTTCAAATTGACACTACTGATGCTGTCAACATCTGCCTTTAGGGTAGACTTTATCTATTACTTAGTTTCCATGATTTAACCAACCCTTTAGTATATATAGCACAAAATAAGATTGTGATTAACCACCCCAATGGTCAATCATTTCCAAGCATATTAACACTTCTCAATAACCATATACATACACGAAGATTATAACAATTTGCTCAAAACATATATATATAAGCCATTTTCGCATGACTATCTAATTTGTACAAAACCGAAAGGTGTAAGACAAACATCAAAAAGGGTAGTCCTATACATGCCATTTCAAAGTTTAACCAAAAGTGTACCGAAAGAGGGCTTTGATAGTGTGGATGACTTCAACTTCGACAATCCCGAGTCCGATAGCTGACGAACCAAAATCTATGAAACAGAGAATCAAAGAAACGGAGTAAGCATTTAATGCTTAGTAAGATTGAATAATGAAATTATGCACAACCGAAGTATAACATTCAAACGACTAAACGAATAATTTCATGCATACATATTCTCAAAATCATACCTACATCACATTACTACCCTTATACTCATGCACAAAAGATCAACTTAGTCAAAGGCCGGTAGTCCATTTATCGACCGAGCGAAAACTACTTGTAAGGGATCAACTAATTCAATGCAAACACGAAACATACCTCATCGCTGGAATTCTACGAGCGTATCAATTGAAACTATTACAGCAAGTTGCTCATTCCCAAGCCAAGTACCTTCGGGATTTAACCGGATATAACTACTCGCTTGAATGCCTTCGGGACATAACCTGGATATAGTAACTCACACAATTGCCTTCGGGACATAGCCCGGATATAGTAACTCGCACAATTGCCTTGGGACATAGCCGGATATAGTAACTCTCGCACAATTGCCTTCGGGACATAGCCGGATATATCCAAATATTCATGCACATATCCATAAATCATGACATATCTATATTTCATTTTCGTAATTAGAGTTCAAACACAAATCACGTATTAAGCAATCCCATTTTCGGCTCACTAGTCACATACAAACAGCATGGTTTAGTTTGCTTTACGACACGATCTCTATGTACATACGCTGCCAGTCATACACGTATAGACTAATTAATTCAACATATAATTCAAGTAGAATCATCATATCGCCATATATTTGTTATGCTCGTACGTCATAACTTAATTAAATTGTAAACCAAGTCTCATTACTCGAAAACTTACCTCGAATATTGTCGAACGATTCCAATGACTATTCGACCACTTTTTCCTTCCCTTTATCGGATTTAGTTCCCCTTTTCTCTTGAGCTTAATTTAACAAATAAATTGATTTAGTCATTTGAGCATCGAAAAGAGGAACTCAAGGTACTTAGCCCATATATATATACATTATACATTAGAGTCACTTATATATGAAATCATGAATCAACTCAACATATTAACCCACACTCTCTTTTAGCCGATTGTTTAGGCCAAGATAAAAGCATCAATATGCTTGCCTCTAACCGAATGCATGCAACACCAATCTTCTTCCTATGGCCGAATATGTATGTCTATGTTGAGGCCGATTATATGCTTAATTATACATACACCAAATCAAAAATAATTTCTAACATCTTTATATCATTTATACACTAGGCCGAATACTCTTACCAAGTTCACCTATATTCTTCAACAAATTCTTCATTGATCAACCACATATTCGGCTAAAGAAATGGCAATTTTAGCAACTTTTAACTTAATACCTAATCAATTATAATACATCTAAATATTCTCTTCACATTATTAACTCAAATCACATACATTATCCACATATAGCATTTTCACATTCGGCATTAGCATCAACCATAGTAGCCGATTCTTTCTACTTGTACCTATGCATCTTTTTGATCCTTAGTTAGTTCAAACACTCACACACTAAGATCCATCCAATTTAACAAGAAATAAAATCCTTAATCCTCAAACTACCATGGCCGAAAGTGCTAGTCATCCTAATATCAAAATTTCTAACATGGGTTACCTAAAGAACTTAGCAATTTGCTCAAATTTATCAAGCATTTCAAAAATTCACATGAATCTCATACCTTAAAGAAGATCTAAGTGACCGAATGGTTCTTCTCCCCAACTCTTCTTCACTTTCGGCTTTTGGGATGAACAAGGTGCTAACTTTGTTATTTTCACCCACTTTCTATTTTAGTTCCTTATTTTATTTCATTAATTCATGTTATTATATCATTTAACTAAATAAAACTAATAGAAAATTCATATTTTATAACATAACTAGCACATGGCCGGCCACTATCTAAAAATGGGCAATTTAACATGCAAAACCATTCCTTTAAACACATGCATTATTTACTCACTCTAAATTAGCCTATCACATTTCAAAAGTGTCACATTTTAGTCCTATTGAATGAATTCACATGCAAATGACCAAATCAAAGCTGGAAATTTTCACCCTTGTATTTACTCACTTCGAAATCATGAAATATAATTCATAAATATTTTTATAACTCAGTTTTGTGGTCCCGAAACCACTTTCTGACTAGGGTTAAATTAGGGTTGTCACACACGCGAGGATGCTTCTTCTCCTGATGTTATTACCGGTACTTTCACTCTCTTTGATACTGATGTGATTGCTTTGGTTGACCCTAGTTCTACTCATTCATATGTAAGTGAGACTTTAGCATCCAGTAAGACTCTACCTGTTGAGTCTACTGAGTTCGTGATTTGAGTATCGAATCCCTTGGGTCAATATGTGCTAGTCGACAAAGTGTGCAGGAAATGCCCCCTGATGGTTCGAGATTTCTGTTCCCCAGCCGACTTGATGCTTTTACCCTTCAACAAGTTTGACATTATTCTCAGACTGGATTGGTTGACTGTGCACGATGCTGTAGTGAATTGCAAGCGAAAGACTATCGATTTGCGATGTTCGAATAATGAGATAATTCAGGTTGCATCCACTTATTTAAACGAGCTATCAGCCGTATTAACTTCCATGTCAGCTCAGAAATATGTGAGGAAGGGCTGTGAAGTGTATCTGGCCTATGTGTTAGACAACAAAGTATCCGAACAAGAGCTTGAGACTGTACCTGTGGTTTGTGAGTATTCAGATGTGTTTCCCAAAGAGTTGCCGGGATTACCACCTATTCGTGAAGTAGAGTTTGGCATTGAACTTGTACCTAGGACTATACCAATTTTGATAGCTCCATATCGTATGGCACCAACCGAATTGAAGGAATTGAAAGCTCAGTTGCAGGAGTTGACGGATAGAGGTTTCGCACGACCGAGTTTCTCACCATGGGGCGCACCAGTTTTTTTTGTGAAAAAGAAAGACGGGACTATGAGAATGTGTATCGACTATAGACAATTGAATAAAGTCACTATAAAGAATAAATATTCGTTGCCCCAAATCGATGACCTGTTTGATCAGTTGAAAGGAGCTTCAGTGTTTTCAAAGATTGATCTGCGATCCGGTTATTACCAGTTGAGGGTTACAGATTTCGACGTGCCAAAGACTACTTTCAAAATGAGATACGGACATTACGAATTTTTAGTGATGTCGTTCGGGCTCACTAATGCCCCTGTGGTTTTCATAGACTTGATGAATCGGGTGTTTAGACAGTATCTGGATCTATTTGTGGTGGTGTTCATCGATGACATTTTGATTTACTCTCGCGATGAGATTAAGCATGCCGAGCATTTGAGACTCGTGCTTCAGACTTTATGTGATGATCAAATGTCCGCGAAATTTAGTAAATGCGAGTTCTGGTTGTGCGAGGTCAGCTTTTTGGGACATATAGTGTCTGCTTCGGGTATTCGAGTTGATCCAAACAAGATTTCAGCCATTCTCGACTAGAAACCTCCTAGAAATGTTTCAGAAGTTTAGAGCTTCTTAAAACTTGTTGGTTACTACCGACAATTCGTAAAAGGTTTTTCGATGATCACGACACCTTTGACAAAATTGCTACAAAAAGACGTCAAATTCGAGTGGTCTAAAAAGTGTTAGAAAAGTTTCGACCAGCTGAAAACGCTTTTGAAGAAAGCCCCAGTGTTAGTTCAGCCATAATCCGGCAAGGAGTTCGTGATTTATAGTGATGCATCTCTGAATGGTCTGGGCTGTATTTTGATGCAAGAGGGTCGAGTTGTCACATATGCTTTAAGGCAGTTAAAGCCTCACGAGCGGAACTATCCGACTCATGATCTGGAGCTAGCTGCTATTGTTTTCGCTCTGAAGATTTGGCGTCACTATCTGTTCGGTGAGAAATGCCACGTCTTTTCCGATCATAAAAGTCTCAAATATTTAATGACTCAAAGAGATTTGAATCTGAGACAAAGACGATGGTTGGAGTTACTTAAAGACTACGAGCTTGTCATTGACTACCACCCGGGAAAAGCTAATGTAGTTGCGGACACTCTTAACCGAATATCATTATTTTCCTTACGAGCTATGAACGTACAATTATCATTGTCGGTAGATGATGTGTTGATAGCCGAGTTAAAAGCAAGACCAGTGTTAATACGACAAATTTGTGAAGCTCAGATAGTCGATGATAAGTTGGTTGCTAGGCGAGTTTAGTGTGAATCAAGTGTGGATTCAGAGTTTCGAATTGATGATAATGATTGTTTGAGGTTCAAGGATCCTGTGTGTGTTCCAAGAAACTCAGAGCTTATTTCGATGATTTTGAGCGAGGCTCATAGTAGCTGAATGTCACAAAAGGGCTCATTTCGGTGGATCTGACAATGTGTAAGACCACTAAAGTCAGTGCCGTCCATCCTGGTAGCACGAAAATGTATAATGATATAAAACGTCAGTATTGGTGGCATGGTATGAAATGTGACATATCTAATTTTGTATCAATATGTTTAATATGTCAACAAGTGAAAGCAGAACATCAAATGCCTTCGGGGTTACTTCAGCCGATCATGATACCCGAGTGGAAATGGGATCAAGTTACGATATACTTTGTGTCTGGTTTACCGCTGATGCCGAGCAAGAAAGACTCCATTTGGGTTATTGTGGATAGATTAACGAAGTCAGCTCATTTCATCCCTGTTCGTATGGACTTTTCACTTGATAAGCTAGCGGAATTATACGTCTCTCAGATTGTACAATTGCACGGGGTGCCGACTTCTATTGTTTCAGGAAAAGATCCCCGATTTACTTCACGATTTTGGCAAAAATTGCATGAGGCGTTGGGTACCAAGCTCTATTTTAGTACTGCCTTTCATCCCCAGACCGATGGTCAGTCTGAAAGAACGATTCTAATACTCGAGGATATATTGAGATGCTGCATTCTGGAGTTTAGTGGCTCGTGGGGGCAATACGTACCGTTGATTGAATTTGCCTATAATAATAGCTTTTAAACGAGTATTAAGATGGCGCCTTACGAGGCCTTATACAGACGTAAATGTCGTACACCTTTGTTTTGGATCGAGCTCAGCGAGTATAAGTTATATGGGGTTGATTTAATTAAAGAAGCCGAACAGTAAGTGAAAATAATTCATGATAGCTTAAAAGTAGCATCGGATCGTCAGAAATCATACACGGACTTAAAGCGTAAAAAAATGGAATTTCAGGTTGGAGAAAAACTTTTTCTGAAAGTCTCGCCGTGGAAAAAGATACTCCGTTTTGGCCATAAAGGCAAATTGAGTCCGAGATTTATTGGACCGTATGAGATTTCAGAGAGGATTGGGCCTGTTGCTTATAAACTAATTCTACCCCCTGATCTTGAAAAGATTCACAACGTTTTTCATGTATCGATGCTTCGTCGTTATAGATCCGATCCTTCTCATGTAATTAGTCCGTCAGAAATTGAAATTCAGTCCGATTTGAGTTATGAAGAAGAACCGATTCGTATCCTAGCTCGCGAGATGAAAGAGTTGCAAAACAAAAAGGTTCTGTTAGTAAAGGTGTTATGGCTCAAGCACGGGATCGAAGAAGCTACTTGGGAACCCGAGAACTCTATGAAAGAACGATACCCAAATCTATTTACTTGTAAGATTTCCGGGGACGAAAATTCCTAAAGGGGGGAGAGTTGTGACAGCCCCATTTTGACCCTAGTCAGGAAGTGGTTTCGGGACTGCTAAATCGAGTCACCAAAATATTTGAATATAATATTTTATGTCTAAAATATGTGTTTATGCCTGTGTGAATTTTTAAATGCTTTAATTGTTGCAAATTGATGTGAAATTAATTGAAAATGGACTTGTGTGAAAATTTTGAGAATGTGTTAGGTAAATTTTGAAATGGCCTTGTATTATGTGACTTTAAAACATAAGGACTTGCATGTCAAATTGACATTTTTTTATATAGTGGCCGGCCATGTGGAATAATCATTGAAATGTATGTATTTTATACATATATTTGTATTATAATATAATTATAATTATATATAATAAAATAAATAAAATAGTGAAAGGTGAAAAGAACAAGGCTTAGTTCATCTTTTGTTCTTCATTTGCCGAATATAAGAGGGAAAGCTAGGCTTTCGGTCACTCTTTGATTTTTTTCTTGATTAAGGTAAAAATTTCATGTTATTTCCTTTGAATTTTTTTAAGTGTGGGTTGATAGCTAAGTATTTGACTTAGCCCATTTTGAAATTTTGAATTCTATGGTGATTTGGGTATTCGGCCATGATATGGATGGTAAGAAATGGTGGTTGTTTTATGCTCTTATAAGTAAAGGTGGATAAGTGAGGTTTAAACTTGTTAGATATGCATAGTAGTAGTTTAGGTGCTTTGGGGAATTTTGGCTAACATATTTGTGCTTACCGAAATTGAAGTTGAGGTTTTGGGCATAATTTGTGTAACTTGTGAATGAAATACTTGAAATTATGAATTAGGAACATGAACTTAGTCGGCTACTTAAGACAAATTGTCAAATAATGCTCAACATTAGTGTTATTTGCTTAATTGGCAAATTGAGCTTAGAATAGGTGAATTCGTGGGTATGGGGCAATTCGGCCATTAGCTAGATTTTGTTAAGATTTGGATAATTGAGAATTTAGTCAATATTCTTAAAAAGAAGCTTTCATGGTTGCCGAATTGTAAAGTGAGAAGTTGCTAAGTAAAATTGATGTTAAAATCAATGAAATAGAGAATGGTAGGTTTAATTGAAGAAGTCCTGGTTTGTGTGCCTTATTTGCTTATTGAACATTCGGCTTTGTCCCTAAAGAATGAATGAATTGATGATAATTGTTTATGGGAATTAGCTTTCCCATGTTTATGTTAACAAGATGAGAAATGAATTAAGATGGTCCTAGTGTGCCGATTGGGAGCTAGGAAATTGAGTTAAAGATAGAAGATAGTGAGTAAATATTTCATAGACATTTTTGACACTTAAGTTCACATGAATTTCAGCTTACTACGTGATCACATATTCGGCTCTTGATGATTATTATGTCATGAATAATGAGTTTGATTTAAAGGTTATGTAAACTTGATCTAATCAATAATTTAGTTGTGACTTGTAACATAGTTGTATTTGGCCGAATGTGTATGTAAAGGAAAATTGTGTGTGTGTGTGTGTGTCATATTGGAATGAAAGTGTAATTATTGAATGAAAGGTATGAAAAAGGTTTAATATAATTAAACTTGTTTAACATAGCTCAAGAGCATAGAAGGGCAACATCGGATAAGGGAAAAGCTAAAGTCACGGAATAGCCAACTCGAAATTTGTTCAGAAAGATACAAGGTAAGTCTTTGAGTAATGGAACTTAGCTTATGATTTGATAAAATCATGATATATAAGCATAATAAATAAATTGTGACCTAATGGTTCTACTTCAATTACGTAGTGAGATAAATAATTTGTGCATATGACTT
Organism: Gossypium anomalum; assembly: GCA_025698475.1. Classification (NCBI taxonomy): domain Eukaryota; kingdom Viridiplantae; phylum Streptophyta; class Magnoliopsida; order Malvales; family Malvaceae; genus Gossypium; species Gossypium anomalum. Next base: position 43,729,886 of record CM046968.1, on the reverse strand, counting down.
GTAGCCGAATGGTTATAGAAATCATGTTGGATAGCGAAACGAAATCGTGTTCTTTGTATGTGGCTATTGAGCCGAAAGTGGAATGGTTGATAAGCATGTTGTGCTTGTGTTCTAGTAATGTAAATGAAATGCTAATGTGTTATGATATATATATGTGCATGATAATTGAAGATTATAACTGGGCTAAGACCCGCTGGCCTTGTGTGAGATTTATATCCGGGCTAAGTCCCGAAGGCATTCGTGCTGGTGTTATATCCGGGCTAAGTCCCGAAGGCATTTGTGTTGTAAATGTGTGATCTTGCTGTAATAATACCAATTAATGTGCATCACAACCTTAAGATGGTCAGGTATGTACCGTATATACGTTGTAAAATTTGATTTGGTTTAAATTGTGATTATTCATTTGGATAGTGCTCTTCCGGCCATTGCTTAGGGTTGTATGAAGTCTAAAGCTTATTCAGGATACATGAATTTTGATTCAAGTGGAAATATGTTATGATTGGCTCTAAGCATATGAGTATATTGGTTGAAGTGTGAATTAACATGAATATGTGATTATGCATATATATATATATATATATTTAGCCTTGTAATTGAATTAGATGTATTCAGCCAAATGATGAAGTTGGTTGGATAAAAAGAAGTTATCTACGTGATATGAATTTGTGTTTAAGGAAAAATTTAAAATGACATGCATGAACAATAGTGGTATATTTAGTCATGGTTACATTCGGTTAGAAAAGATGATAAGTCTTATGAATGCTATGCTTTAATTTTAAATGATTTCATTGCTTGAAACTTACTAAGCATAGAAATGCTTACTCTGTTGCCCTTAATTCTCTTTTTTATCGATCTCGTTCGTTAGCTACGATCTTAGGAATCTCAAAGTCGAAGTCGTCCACACTGTCTAAGCCCATTCGGTACTCTAGTAGCTGAACTTTGATAATGGGATGTATAGGCTTGACTTTTTGATGTTAAATAAGTATCTTTTTGATGATGTATATATGTATAGCCATGCGAAAATGGCTTGTTAAGTTACTATATGTGTTCCACATAGTTAAGGTGAATGTGTGGTTGATGTTCGATTAATGTTTTCAATGTTTTGATATGAATTGAACTTAAGAATGAATCAATGTACCCATTAACTTGAAGATGACTCTTTGTATATTGTATAATTGAAAAAAAAAACAAGTTGGAATTCAGTTTTATAAGTGTGCCAACGGGAGTTATTCGAATAAAGTTAAATAGAATTTCGTGCTTGTATGGTAATACTCCTTAACCCTTCGGCGACGGGTACGGGTTAGGGGTGTTACATTAATTGCTTCCTGTAGGGTGATTATCTCAAGACAAGTTCGTCGGAAGTTGAAGACCAAGAAAGTTTCACTATTCTCCTAGATATAGGAGCATTCATTTTAATAGAGCTCTATGTGATTTAGGATCTAGTATCAATTTAATGCCCTTATTGATTTTTGAAAAAATCGGGTTAGGGAATCTTAAAACAACTTAAATAACATTACAATTAGCTGACAAGTCTTCGGTATATCCGAAGGGAGTACTAGAAGATGTGTTAGTCAAGGTGCAAAGTTTTATTATTCTAGTATATTTTGTAGTACTTGATTTATAAAAAAAAAAAGAGCTAACCATGAAACTTTACAGTGAGACTGAAATCTTCAAATGTGGTTATCAACCAAATGAAGAAGAACAGCGGATATTAGGGAGTATTACAAAAAAAATTATTCATTTCTAATATTCCCGAGTTAAGGGGAATGATTCCCTTTAAGAACGTAGAAAGAATAAACAGGTTCAAAGAACGGGATAAGTGGGCAACTGTGGAGTGGCAGGACGGTTGGTGGACTAATACTGATAGAATAAAGAAATTGTCCATGGGTGAATCGACAATATTGCTAGATAAATATGGTAGTATAACTTAAAATATGTGAATTGCTACATGATTTTTATTTTGTAAATTATTATATATTTAACTAAGCCCATATTTAAATTCTAACTTTTATCTAATGTATGTTCACCTTTTAGACCGAAACATCCTTGAGGTGGAATTTTGGACCGAACTAGAGTCATTGTCACGATATTGCACTAGAAAGTCAAACCATAGCAAATAGTCCCTGAGAATCTCCAAACTGGCGGATGTGTCGCGGCATGGAACCCCTATGTCATGACATCGGTAGCCTTTTAGAGATGTCGCAACACGGACCCCAATGTTGAGACATCACTGCAATTTTTTATAGGGTTGACTCGATCCACTGCATAACCCGATGGCTTAAAAACTAACTTTACTCGATTTTTAACCCTTAAAACCCTATTTTATAACCCAAAAACTATATCTATTACTAATTAAAATACCCATTAACGCTTATCTCCTCAAACTCTCTCAAAACTATTCACATCTCTTAAACCCTAGACCCAATTTTCCCCAAATTCCATTTCATAAACTTGGTCAACAAGGAACGGGGACCTCACGAGCAAGCAAGAAATTCAAACAAACCTCAACTATACATTCAAGGTTAAGGGTTCCTAAAATCAATTTTTTTTACTATTCCATTGAATTCATTGCTTAGATTGAAATACAATGCCTCATAGGAAAATAAGGCGAATCATGGAAACAGAGCCATTGATGGTTCAAAATCCCTCTAATTTTCCAAATCTGAATGTTGAAAAGTATTTCAATGAACTTCAAGGAAAAACATTCATTCAGGAGAGGGGTTTCCTCCATCGATGATCTTGTTTAAAGAAATATGGTCTTTGGTAAGGTATCGTTGATTGGAACATTTTTGGATGATCCCAAAGGATAATGTCGTGGTCCCCGTTGTATAAGAATTCTACGCATCTTTACGGTACCATGAGTTTAGAAATACTGAAGGTCGTATATGGGATATAGTACTTGCACGAGGGAAAGAGGTAAGAATAACCCCTTGAATAATTTTCAATTTCTACAATGCTCCATATTATAAGAATGATTTCATTGATGAAACTAACTTAGAATATTTTAGAGACAAAGATATGGATAGTATTATAAACTTTTTAACTAAAGGAAGGGGTGAATGGAAGTATTGCGCAGGTATCAATATCTTAGTATCTTTTCATCAAGCTATTATGTTTCATGAGGCTAAGATGTGGATTCAATTTGTTTGCACATGAATTGTACTTGTTTTAAATGTTTCTAATATTAATGCCTTTAGAGCAGTTTTACTCTATGCTATTCTACAGAAAAAGTAGGTATGTGTTGACAAATGGATTCACAATAACATGAGAAGATGCATTAGTACCCAGAAGGTGGGAGTATTCTTCCCCACCTCATGACGGCTTTATGCAAAAAGGAAGGTGTACCTATGACATCCACTGAGTACTCGTTGAAACCATCTCAAAGTATTATCGACAACACCTTGTTCCAACAATACATCTAGCTAAGGGCCAAACATATAAAATATGGGAACGAGCAACAACAAGAAATGACAGTTACACCCACGTCGTCAGAAAGGTTGGCACAAGCACAACAAGGTGTTGGTGAGAGTAGTCACCCAAAACTAGATTGGATTATTCAGTAGATACAAGAATTGGGACCTATTTTCCAAGAATTCATAAGGCAAAACAACATTTGGGTCTCCAATTACACACCTAATATGTTTGGGCTGACGAGTATAGAACGAGAAAAAGTGCATGAAAGCGAAGAAGAAAGAGAAAATGAGGAGGATGATGAGAGTAAGGAGAAGGATGAGGAAGACGATTGAATTATTTTAATATGATGAAGACTTGTATTAATTTTTGGATGATTTGAACTTTGTAGGAGTAGGATTAATAAGTAGATTTTTAGTTTTGTTGCATTTTGTTTAGCCTTTCTATGTAGGAACCCAACATGAAGAAGACAAACAATTCGAGCTTTACACAATCAAAGGAGGAAGCACTGACCAATAGGAGTTAAAGCAATCACAATCAATCAGGTAACTTTTTCCTTATCTTTTGATGGGCTACACATTGAGGACAATGTGTCAACTAAAGTGTGGGGGGCTAACATAGGTTGCTTTTAATTTTTTATTTATTTTTCATTGTTTTTTGGTGTGCTTAAGCTTGTAAAAATACAAGTGATTGGTTAGGAGCATGTACATAGGTTGCTTATGTTTATGAATAAGTTTGACATGACGATTGGAGAATTTAAAATTTTTTATTATTAGACTACTAAAATTCTATATGTTACACGGTAAATAGGTATCAAACTATCATTTATACCAAGTGATATAGAAAATACAAGGAAACAAGCATGCTAGTATGAATAATAAATGGTTGAATTTGTGATTATTTGGGTGATTAAATTTGTGCATGATGAGATATTTAAGGATGACCTAAGGCATTGTTTGGAGTACATCTAGAGACAAAAAGCTATCCTATTTTACTCTACCTTTAGTGCCAATTTTGAGCCTTTTCGACACTTCTTGAGGAACCACATTACAAACCTTGAGCCTAAAAATGTTCATTTGTATGTGCCATTTTTCTTTGGTCCTGTTCCGCACAATTATAGACATCTAGCCATACATATTGAGGGTTAAGTAGATACATCACGACATAGCTTGTAAAACTAGAGTAAAATAGAAAAGATTTGCGTGATATAAGAACTATATGTAACACCCCTTACCCATATTCAACACCGGAATAGGATACGAGGTATTATCGAACTTACAAAGTGAGCAAACATACAATTCTGGGTCATAAATTTTCATTGAAATTAAAACCATTCGCATTTAATCATAAAGTCCCTAATACGAGCCTATGAGGCCCGAAACATGCTTTGGAAGTGGTTCGAGACTAAACCAAGCACTTAGGAATTTTTTGTAAAACTTAGAAATTTTTTGCTATAAATAAGGGTCACACGCCCGTGTGGTTTTAGGACATGCCCATGTCCCTAACCCGTGTAACTCTCTAACTTGCAAGTCATGAACAAATTGAATTCACACGGCCAAGTCACATGCCCATGTGCTAGGCCGTGTGGATAATTTAATTTTCATAAAATAGGTGTAGACTTCACACGTTCGTGACACACGCCCATGCCTGAGGCCGTGTCCCTCACACGTCTGAGACACATGCCCTTGCCTCTATCCGTGTGCTCAATTCTAAGTATTCTGTTTCTCAAAATTAAGGTCCAGGGGACACACGGCCAGAACACATGCCCATGGGGCAGACCGTGTGTCACACACGGCCTAGACACATGCCCGTATGTCTACCCGTGTGGATAAAATAAAGGCTATCTACCAAGCCATTTGTCACCTTCATTTACACCTACACACACATAAGTTCAATGGCATAATCCATGGCATGTTTAAGCAATCAAAACATCCATAATCAAGGCTAAATCATATCATTTATTACCAACACTTAACATATTTACTATAGCATAATTTACCAAATCAATTCATACCAAACTCACATTCACAAGTATCAACATGAATACTTTCATCATGCATAATTCTACTTAGATTTCCTAGCACACCAAAGGACCCATCTCATCCATTTCACAACAAGTCATTTAACCAGAATAAACACATAGCAACCCATTACAAAACACAAAAGCAAGAAGGCATTAACACATATATAAATGGGCTTACAATCATTTTAGGCAAAATAAGCCAATTACATGGCTAAATACCAAATCACCTTAAACAAATATAAGCCAACACATTTGGCCAAATCAAATGACACATAAAACAAAATGACCAAGTCCTTATACATGCCATACTCTCAAAATGTTTTAAGTTTATCGGTACCCAAAGGACAGATTGATAGTGTGATGCGACTTCTGACGATCTCCAATCCCAAGCTAGCTTGGTGACACTATAAAACATTGAAAATAAAACGGAGTAAGCTATATAGCTTAGTAAGCTCGTATGAAGAAATAAGCAACCTTACCATACATTAATCATGCAAGTAATACAACATAAGATAACATAATTTACCATAATCTCATGATCATAATTCACTTCCATCATAACTTACCTTGACATCATCATTTCACGAATTTATAATCATAAGCTTTGAGTACATACCTGTACCATCCCATAACAAATTTATACTTATTCTCATCTTTGACATACCCGTGAAATATTCGGAATAATCATGTCAGATACTTGGGAATCTTGCACACTATGTGCCACATATGTAGCCAATGCTACCTCAATCTCATATCACATAATTGCTCTCTCTCGAGATAATCAACGGGCCTTCTCACACAAGCTGTCAGTCAAGACATAGCTACTCGGTGCTGCCCACACAAGCTGTCAAGTAATCGCAACATATGCCGGTATCCTCAGCCATCGATAGGACATACGAGACTAGCACCCGGATCACATAATCACATAGCACATGGTAACCCTAGTGACATGTCACATGTATCCTAATCTATTCCTAAGGTTCAAACGAGATTTCTTACTTATCGAACCGTCGTCGAACTCGTCCATAAAGTTAAACTCATTCACACAATCAATCATACAGTTCATACAATATTAAAGGATTTAAATACAATTATATTAAGTCTTATTTAACGTACGAACTTCCTCCGGTTACAAAAACAACTATTAGTTCGATTTAGTCCACAACATTGTTCTTTCCGCGGTCTAAACTCGAACTTTGTTTTTCTTGATCTATAATATCAAATTTAACTTATTTAATCATCGCATTATTCAATTTAGCCAACTTTTAATGATGTTGGAAACAGTGGTTTGAGAATACTAGATTCAGTAAATAAGCTCGTAAATTTATTTATTTAATAATTACGAGTCAAATTTAATTTTTGAGAGATTTTTTTATTAGTAATTTGTGTTTTATAAAGATTTATTAAGTCAAGAAATTGAGGAAAATAAGTATTGAGACCTCGATGTTATAAATCGAGCCATAAATATTTTTATAAATATTTATGGAGTGTCAATAAGGTATTAAAATTTCGTCAGAAAATTTTGACGTTTGGGTGGTTAATTAAATAAAAAGGACTAAATTGAAAAAGGTGTAAAAGTTGCTAAAAGGATTAAATAGCTCAATTGTCAAATGAGGAAGGACCTAAAGTGAAAATAAGCCCAAAGGAGATATTTTGGGCGACAATAGATGAGAAAAATCAGGAAATGGGTGAAATAAAGGCAAAATTGGAAAATTGACAAAATTAGCTAAATAAAAATGGGACCAAATTGGAATATCCAGAATTCTCTTCATTTCTCTTCATTTTCATCAGCTGAAAAATAGCCATGGAAGAGGGTCCAAGCTGGTTTTCATACTCTATCTTCATGTAAGTTTAATTCTTGCTTTCTCCTTGAAATTTCTATGTTTTTGGACTTTTACAATTGGGTCTAACTTACTATGTCATTAGTTTTTGATTCCATGACTAATTTTTAAAGTTTCTATGGATGAGTATTGGAAGCATATGATGAATAAACCTAGAATTGAAGCTTTAATTTTGATATATTATGATTTTATCAAGTAAAATTGATGGAAATTGATTTTAGGACCTAATTGTGAAAGAGTTTGGAATTAAGGTCTAGTGCTAAAGTTCTGATTTTCAAGGGTTATGAAGTAGTTTAAAATGATAGAATAAAGTATTAAATGAGAAGAATTAGCTCAATTTAGGGGTTAATTGAGCAAGGATTGAATTCTATGAACTGTGAAATTTGGGGCAAAATTGAAATCAACATTTTGCACTAAAACTATTTTGGATAGCAGCAGTAGTGTAACTTTGAAAAATCACCAAAAATAGTATAAATCGAATTAGAGGATGAATAAAATATGAAATTAAATATTATTGAGTCTAGTTTCTTATAGAAGAAACGATGTAAGTAATGGAATTGTAAATTATGAGATATAATAAATGTTTCAAGACAAGGTCAGAAAATGATTTCTGGTTCCCCTGTTCTAACTTTGGAAAATCATCAAAAATTGGAGAAAAATAATTAGGGGTTTAAATTTATATTTTTAGAATCCTTAGTTAGTATATTTTCAAGATAAACAAATGGAAATATCATTTGAAATCTGTACAAGGAGATAATTAATTTTTAGTGAAGAAGGATTTGAACTGTTAGACAGCAGAATAGGGGTGACTTTAAAGAATAAACTGTACTTATTGGTTAAACCAAAATTTTTTACAATTTTATGGTAAGTAGATACGTGAGTCTAGTTTCAGGAAAATTAATGGATCTTAATTTGGAGTTCTGTAGCTCAAGGTAAAAATAATTTAATGACTATGACATGTATGGATAGCTTGAATATTCACATAAGTAAATAGTGAAAATCATGGATAATGTTACTTACAAGTGTGTTATTTATACTAAGGATGTGAAATGGAGAGGAGGAGGAGGAAAATATATGAATGACTTGTGTATAAATTGATCACATGCCCGATTATAATCGATGAACGTTGAATTAGAAATGAGATAATGTTTTATTTCAAATATTTATTATGAAATTAAGATTATCGTTATGGTATAAAAATCGAATTGTAAGTTCGTGTAACTTGAATTATATTCTTAAATGCTTGAAATGTATGATATTGATGTGAATATGATTTGAATGTTCATTGAATGAAAATTGATGAAACATTGATATATTTGATGAAAAGGGAAAATAAATCCCGGTTGAATGAAAGGAAAATTTGATGGATCTCTGAAAAAGAATTGACGGCAAAAAGGATCTAGCCCGGATGGGTGATCCTATCCTGATATAGCCCTCCAGAAGAATATGTGGAAAATGGATTTAGCCCAGACGGGTAATCCGAATTAGGGTTTGAATTTAGCCTGGACTGGTAATTCAGATCCAAGCTCATTAAAGTAATTGTCGTTGCAAGAATTTAGCCTGGACTGGTAATCCCGACAATACTCTATGAGTTTATATTACAGGGAATTTAGCTTGGACTGGTAATCCCGCTGTAAGAATGAGGTTCGCGAGGGTGTGCTCTTTGAAATGGAAATGTGCACACATGAATATGAATTGACGGACCCGGAATTGTACACTAAAAGTGTACCTCTGAAAATCCATCGAAATTTTAAGAAATTCAATGGGATAAATATGGAAAACAGTAAATACATGGAATTATGAAATTGGTGAGTGTATTCACAAGAATTTGTCATTTGAAATGGTGATTAACAGTAATAAATAGCAAATTGCATACTTATGTATGGTTACAAGTATTTATCTGAAATACAAGAAAATGATGGTTATTGATATATGGAGACATGAGACTATGATATATAAACATAGAATGTGTTTGATAAATATGTTCATTCATAATTATGGAATTGTGTACCTCATGTGTACTATTTGCATAAAGATGATATTTCAAATACTTTGATGAGTAAAGCTCAAATATAAAATAGTATGAAATCAAGACAAGTTTTTATGAAAATGTATTTAAAATATAGAGCTATGGTTTCTATATGTTATATGATTACATAATGTGAAATTGTTTATATATATGAGAAATTTAATAAGAATTAAGGCCATACGTGTTTCTTGGTGTTTATACGAACTGTACGACTAACAAGAGTGATGAGGTCATGTGTTAGGGTCGTGATCAAGATGATTGAATATGCCTTATATGTTTATATTAAGTTTAAATGAGTGAGTTTTCGGAAGCTCATTGGTTAGGAAGCTCGACGGAGATCACTCACACTATCCATCGGCCTATTTTGGTATGTATGGTAAATGAATTATGGTTATAATGGCAGGTATAGGTTAATTAGTTAATGTTGACTTATAAATGATCTAACTGTAACTAGCCATGAGTATGGCTTGTATTTAGTAAGTTTGAGTTACAAATAATTATGATTTTATCATGATTGATATGGCTACGAAATGAATAAACGATGATAATTATAAGGCTTGGTTGAATATCTTAAAATGGTTCATGAATGTATTAAAATGTTGGTGAAGATAAATGATCAAATGGGTGAGAAATGTGGCTTGGTAAATAGCCTAATTTTTGTCCACACGGGTAGACACACGAGCGTGTGTCATGACTATGTGTGACATACGGCTTAGTACACGGGCGTGTGACTAGGCCGTGTGACCTTTGCACCTAAATAAATTACAAGTCAGAGAGTTACACGAGTTAGGGGCACAGGTGTGTACCCTACCCCACACGGGCGTGTGTGCCCTGTACATTGCTGAAATCGTTAAATTGCATGGGGTGCCAGTTTCAATTATTTTGGATAGAGATCCGAGATTTACATCACGATTTTGGAAGAAACTACAAGAAGCTCTGGGTATGAAGTTGAATTTCAGTATAGCTTTTCATTCGCAAACTGACGGATAGACTGAACGAGTAATTCAGATTCTTGAAGATATGCTCAGATGTTGTGTTTTAGATTTCGAAGGCAATTGGGAGAAATATTTGTCGCTGGTTGAATTTGCGTATAATAAAAGCTTTCAATTGAGCATAAAGATGGCACCGTACGGAGCTTTGTAAGGTTATAAATGCCGAACTCCATTGTACTAGACCGAGCTTGGCGACAAATAGATTCACGGGGTTGATTTGGTTAGAGAAACTGAATAGAAAGTGAAAGTAATTCACGATTGTTTGAGAGTAGCTTCAGATCGTCAAAAATCGTACGCGGATTTGAAACAAAAAGACTTTGAATTTTAGATCGGTGATAAATTATTCTTGAAAGTATCTCCGCGGAAGAAAATACTTCGATTTGGTCGCAAAGGCTAAATGAGTCCGTGTTTCATCGGGCCATATGAGATTACTGAAAGAATAGGGCCAGTAGCATATCGGCTAGCTTTGCCGACTGAGTTAGAGAAAATTTGTAACACCCCTTACCCATATCCAACGCCGGGACAGGGTTCGAGGCGTTACCAAACTCAAACATTTATAAACATGCAAAACCAGGCCACAAAATTTCGTCCAAATTAAAACTTTTCAAACACATGCATATCGTCCCTTATACAGGCCTTTGAGGCCTATAACATACATCAGGGAGTTCATGGATTTACCTAAGTCAGGTTATGGACCAATACAAGAAAATATTTTTTTATATTCGAAACCAATTAATTATAAGGGGCAGTGCACGAGAAATCAAATCATACATAAAAAATCGAATCCCCCAGCGCCCCCATAACATAAGGTGCTCAAAAATGGTTGAAGAACTTATCTTTCTTTAATTTCATTTTGAATTTTATTTTAAAAATGTAAGAAAAAGCCCATTCGTTAGAAATTAGAAGTTAGAAAAGGCACACTAGAAAAAATGAAGGATGGCTGGAATCTACACATTGATTTTTTTTCGCAATTTTTGTTGAACCGTATGCATCAAAAGGTGCCTATTCTTTCCTCAGACCCTACTAGTAATAAGGATGTTCATTTCTTAAAATATCCTAGATGTATATTTTCTATTTGATATTGGTTGACACGGGTATATAAGTCATGTTATACTGTTGAACAATTTCAACGAAATCTTTCAATTTCTTATTTTACTATGTTCAACTCTATGTATTCCTCTATCCGTAGAGTACATTGAATGTACAGAAATGGCTATAGCAGAGTTTTTATTATTCGTATTAACAGCTACTCTAGGAGGAATGTTTTTATGCGGTGCTAACAATTTAATAACTATCTTTGTAGCTCCAGAATGTTTCAGTTTATGCTCCTACCTATTATCTGGATATACCAAGAAAGATGTACAGTCTAATGAGGCTACTACGAAATATTTACTCATGGGTGGGGCAAGCTCTTCTATTCTGGTTCATGGTTTCTCTTGGCTATATAGTTCATCCGGGGGAGAGATCGAGCTTCAAGAAATAGTGAATGGTCTTATCAATACACAAATGTATAACTCCCCAGGAATATAGATACCAATGGTCCAATGGGAGCAAGAATTTCCAAGAGCATTTGGAACATTTCGTTTTTGAGCAGAAGAGCCGTTTTCAAGTAGTGTTCGATTGATTATGTATTAATCAATATTCGATTGATTGGTCTGAGGTTATCGACAAAAAAGATTTGTCTAAGTCACTTCGTTTCTTTTTGTCCAAGTTACTTCTCTTTTTGTCCAAGTTGCTTCTCTTTTTGTCTAACTCACTTCCTTTTTTCTTTGTGAGTTTCGGGAATATCCCCATTCATAGGTCTGAGATCCACATCTATGAATTGAAAGGTCTGAATGATCAACTTTGCAATCAGTTGTTAGAATCAATAGGTCTTCAAATCATTCATTTGAAAAAATTGAAACCTTTCTTATTAGATGATCATAGCCCAATTACCGATTAGAAGATTTAGCTTGTATGAATCGATATTGGTTTAATTCTAATAACGGCAATCGTTTCAGTATGATAAGGATCCGTATGTATCCGCGTCTGAAAATTCATTAATGGTACATTTTAATGGTACATTTTCCCCTATATTATATATGTATCGTGCCGGGTATATGAAAACAAATAGATGGTCACAAGGATTGTCTTACATATCAACACCGATGTCATGTCCCAGACATGGTCTTACACTAGCTCTCATCTCGGATGTCGATGCCATGTCCTAGACATGGTCTTACACTGGCTCTCATCTCGGATACCGATGTCATGTCCCAGACATGGTCTTACATGGGATCTCATTAACCATGGTGTCATGATATCTGAATCCTAAGCGTTCCTAAAGGTCCCCTGGGATTTCCAAGATACAATGTTATCATCAAGATTCCATTGAATCATCACAACCCAATTTTATTAGGGCATACATACATGCATCATATGATATCAAATGTTAAACACATAATAATGGAATTGTTGAATTACTTACACACAAACTTACAATTCATGTAATATCAAGCAATAAAATTCAAGTATAATATTGCATTATTATTATTACACGAACTTACCTCGAATGCGAGCACAGCTATTTATTCTGATTTTGTCCATAATCTCATTCATTTCCAATCTATACCCGAATCTCATTTTCCTTGATCTATAAAATCACATTTAGCTTACTAATTAGTCACATTATTCATATGGGTCCAAAAATCATATTTTTACAAATTTGCATTCTGACCCCTAAACTTTCACATATTTGCTCTTTGGCCCTTAGGCTCGTAAAATTGTTTTTATTCAATTTCCTTGCATTTTAAGCCTAGATGAATCATTTTCATAGCTATAGAAGCCCCCAATTTCCACTAAATCACACTTTTATGACAAATTTTATAACTTTTTACAAAACGGTCCTTTTAAGCATTTTCACCAAAAATCACCTAGTAAAAGTCGTTTCTCTAACCATAAACTTGCATGATCTACCATAAAACATCAAAATACACACATATTTATCATGTTTCAAAACCCTATACCTTCATCATAACTCAAATAAATGGTAGAAATAGGTAGATCTTGTTACGAAGATTTTAAAAACGTAAAAATCATTAAAAACGAGGCAAGAACAGACTTACAATCGAGCTTGAAAGTTTGGAAAACCCTAGCCATGGTTTTTTCATGCAATATTCGGCCAAGGAAGAAGATGGATAAGAAATTTTGGCTTTTTTTTGTTTTTAATTCGTTTTAATTACTAGATTACCAAAATGCCCCTAACTTTAAAATATTTTATTTCACTCATTTCATGTCCATTTTTGTCCAAAAATTTATCCAATGGTCTAATTACCATTTAAGGACCTCTAATTTAAACTTTCATAACAATTAGACACCTCTAACATGTAGAACTCAACTTTTGCTCTTTTCTACAATTTAGTCCTTTTGGCTAAATTGAGTGCCCAAACGTCAAAATTTTCTAATGAAATTTTCAAAAAATCATTCCTTATAATTTTATACCATATAAATATAATAAAAACAAATTTTACTATGTCAGATTTGTGGTTCCGAAGCCACTGTTCCGACTAGGCCTTAATTCAGGATGTTACAAAATCCATAATGTATTTCATGTATCGATGTTGTGTTGATATAGATCAGATCCTTCATACATAATTTCTTGGTAGAAATTGAAATTCAAACTGATATAACGTACAACGAAGAACCGATCAAAATTCTAGCTCGAGGGATCAAAGAACTGAGAAATAAACACATAGCTTTAGTAAAAGTCTTATGGCAACATCATGATGTTGAAGAGGCTAGGTGAGAGCTCAATGAAGCTATGAGAAAACAGTACCCTAACTTATTTACTGGTAAGATTTTCGGAGATGAAAATCCTTAAGGGGGAGAGTTGTAAAATCCTATTTTTAGTCAAATTGGAACAGTGGTTTCGGGACCACAAATCTGAGGTCAAAATATTTATTTTATTATTATTTTATTGTTACAGCATGATTGAATGGTTGTGTGAAAGTTTCGTTTAAAAATTTTATCGTTTGGTTAGTCAATTTGATAAAAAGGACTAAATCACGTAAAATGTAAAAGTTTTGTTCTATTAGCTAAAGGTGTTTAATAGCTATAGAACCTTACAATTAAGGTCCGTAAGTACTTGGACCATTTTATTTGTGAGTGGACTAATATGGGCATATAATTAGTGATTATAATATTTATTAATTAAGGTTAAATAAGTAAATGTGTAAATAAGCTTAAAATAAATAAAACAAAAACCATATTCATCTTTATTTCTTCATCTTCAATCAAAAATAACAAGGAAGCCATTTTTGTCCATTTTAGGGTTCGGCCACATGCAAGCTTGATTGTAAGTCCATTTTTTCTATTTTTAGTGATTTTTATGTTTTGAGATCGCTGCAGTTAGGTCTAGCTAGCCCAGGGACTATTTTGCAAAAATGTTAAAATTTTTTAGAGTTTCCATCGATGAATACATGAATATTTTGATGTTTGATGATAGATTTTGAATAATTTTTTATAGTTAAACAAGTTTTGTTAAGTAATTTTTAGTGAAAATGCAAAATAAGGATTAAATTGTGAAATGTGTAAAGTTAGTGGTTAAATGTGAAATAAATGAAAAATATGGGCTGTTAGGGGCATTATGGTAATCCGGCTAGCATGGGCATATTTGGAATTTCATTAATTTGTGATTTTTATGAAATAAGGACTAAATTGTGAAAAATGTGAAATGTGTGGGGCAAAAGTGTAAATATGTTTTAAAGTGTATTCTGGACTAAATTGAATGAATAGATGATTGAATAAGTCAATTTTGAATATATTTAGATCAAGAAAGGAGAAATACAGACTTAGATCGGGGAAAGAATAAAGTTACGGATTAGTTAACTCGATTCGTCGTTTTAGCATCTGAGGTAAGTTCGTATGTTATAATTTCATTTCAAATGTATTTTATATGCTTTGATATAGCATAAATTGTGATTATGTGACTTCGGAAAAGTTTAAGAATGATTCGACGATAATTCGATGATGATTTGCCAGTTGGAAGCTCGGTTGAACCATAAGAATAGTTTAGGATGCTAGTAACATGTCATTAAGGATATTTTGAGTTGGCTTCAGGCCATGATATAGCACTTCAGGTGCGAGATAAACTGATTTGGCTTCGAGCCATGCATATCGGCTGATTTGGCTTCGGGCCATGGTATCAGTATTTCGGATAAGTTACCTTGATTTGGCTTCAGGCCATGGTATAGGTACTTATCGTGTGAGACCCTTGAGTATTCGACTTCTATTCCAAATGGTTCCACGGGTAAATGAAAGACGAGAATGTATATGAGATTGGTACGAGATGGTACAGGTATGTGTGTAAACTATTTTGGCATTGAATCGAAGAAATGATGATGAAGTATATAGTTTTGTGAATGAGTATTTGAAAGGTTTGATAGTTAAGTATAGCTACATAATGATGTATTCAAATTATGGAGTTAAGTTTATATCATACGAGCTTACTAAGCTTTATAGCTTACTTTGTTTATTTTTTCGTGTTTTATAGAGAATTCAAAGCTAGCTCGGATTCAGGGGTCGTCGAGATCGCTTCACACTATCTACCTATCACTTGGTACCTAAGAACTTTGGTATTTTAAGTATATGCCATGTATAGGTATTTTAAGTCATTTTGATTATGGGTTGATTGTGATTTTGGTTATTTGTAATGACTTGTAATGAAATATGTTTTGGTTTGTAAATATGGCCATGAGTGATAGCTTAATTTGGTGGATTTGTTTATGTGCATATATGTGTATATAGGGTTGATATGGAAATTGTTAAATGGTCTGATGTTGATATTGGTAATGTTAGTTGTTAGTGAACCAAAGTAAAGAATACATGTTTTTGAGTAGCTATATTGATGATTTAAGGTTGTGGGATTTTGGTATAAAAGAATTGGTTTATTTGACTACTTGTGTGTATTGAGAAATGTAGTATAGAATATGCATGATTCATGTTTGAATTGGCTGGTTTAAATGCCTATTTATGTTTTGAGATGGTGCAAATTGATGTCTTGTAGGTACATTTAAATTTGGGTGGCAAATAGGCTTGGTAAATAGCCTATTTTTGTCCACACGGACAGAGACACGGACGTGTGTCTCAGCCGTGTATGACGCACGGTTATGTTACACGGCCGTGTGTCCCCTGGTGTGATTTTAGAAATCAAGCCAGTATGCTCCACACGGCCTCACATACGGGCGTGTGACTTGGCCGTGTGGCATAAGTCAATATACCCTACAAGTTTGGCATGACCTAGCACACGGCCTAGCACACGGGCGTGTGTGGCCATTTTTAGGGCACACGGGCATGTGTGTTGGCCATGTGACCCAAGTAAGAGAGTTTTACGAGGTCGAACACAGGCTGGGACATGGCCATGTGCTTCCATTTTGAATGTCTACACGGCTTGTGACATGGACGTATCTGGTGGCCTTGTGAGACACACGGCCTGGCCACACTGGCGTGTGTCCCCTATTTTGGGGAAAATTTTTTAAGTTTTGTAAACATTTTATAAGTTATCGGTTTAGTCCTGAACCATTCCCAAAGCATGTTTATGGCTTCGTAGGCTCGTATTAGAGAAAAATTGATTGAGATTGAATGACGATTGTATGATTTGATGAAATAAATGTGAAAAGTATGTTTAAATGTGTTGTAAGTCTAGTAATACTTCGTAACCCTATTCTGACGTTGAGTACAGGTGATGGGTGTTACAGTAAAGCCCCATGTGACCTAATTATCCTTATACATAAATGGACATCATACTAAAAATTCACATAAATAACTATTTGTATTGTACTCGGATAATCAAATTACTTGTATGATTTGTTGATGGATTCCTATATGTGATAACCCTAATACTTGTATATTTTGTAACATACTAAACTTCGATGTTTGTAATCAAAAGTGGTAAGGCAATTACTCATCATGTTGAAACTGTTAATAAGTATGAATGCCTAAGTCATATGCTCCAAAACCAATACTTCTATCATACTTGCTCAAGCGTCATCATTTTTATTTGTCATCTTTGTTTATGTTGCTTAAGGACAAGCAATGACTTAAGTGCAGGGGAGTTTGTTATATCGTGATTCGGTGTAGCAAAGTAAACTAGTTTTCACATTTAAGGAACTTGAATACAAGCATTTTCGTTATATTTTAGTTAAGTTTCTTTAGTTTTATTTACATTTAATAAAATGTGGGCATCAAGTGTTTTATTGACCTCAAGGGCCAAATGAGGCCTAAGGGAGAACTAATGTACTTCATGAGTGTACAGGAGACCATTAGAAGGCATTTTAGGATGATATTCGACACTATGTCACAACATATAGAACAGTATGAAGAAAATTCAAGTTCACCTTCGATGTCACGACACAAGCTGAGGATGTTGTGGCATACCCCTAAAGATGGCTACAGAGGAGCATATTGGTTGCTATGGCGTGACACAAGTCCTGTTATGTTGTGACATCGACTCTGTGATGAAAATAAAACATAAAGCATGGGTGTTTTGGTCTGCACAATCAAACTTAAAGCTTCAGAACGTCAGCTAACCTAGGGTTAAGGACAATTATCACCTGAAGGCTATAAATAGGCTACTTTAGCATACGTTATGAAGACCATTCCTTTGGCTTAGATTCTTTCTTTAGGTTTTAGATTTGTTTTTTTTTTCTTTCTTAGGTTTAGTTTATTTCTTTCTTTAAGAGATCTTATTGTAAAGGAGATCAATTTCTGTGGATTCGCTATATTCATCAATACCAATCTGGCTTTCTTAAACTTTCTATTTTTGTAACACCCCAAAAATCCTAAGTATTTATTTTTGTATGCTTGTGTTACACAATTGAGTGTTTGCTTCAGTGGTTAGGTGTTCTGGGAAGTGTCTGAGAAGTATTGGGTTCAAACCTTAGCTTGTGTAAAAGTTTTGTTTTAAATGGATAAACCCCTGTCTCTAGCCAGCATGTTTTTAAATAAATATAGGGAAAACATGTCAGAAAAGGGCCTACTGGTCTAGGGGATAAGTGGCGTGTCATGGTTACTAAAGGTCTTGAGTTCGAGTCTTGGCGATGCAGGGGAGTTTTTATTTTGCTGGATGTCGTGTAAGTGTTTATATAACAGTGGAATTCTGATGCTAGTGGGAGGGTTGTTGTGGCCAAATTTTAGGAGGATGTTGTGGAGAAGTTTAGGGATAGGTTGAGTGTTGTGCCGAATTTGAACTCCCTTTCTTATTCAAAATTTCGGCAGAGGTGTTGTGTGCTCCTCATTTTGCTCCTTGTTTTTTTTTTTTTTTGGTTTCCTTTCCTTTCTTTTTTCTTCTGCCGAAGTGTGCTTCCCCAAAACTCATCCCTCTACTGCTGATTTGCTTTTCTACTTCCTGTTACTACCATTTTTGTTTTCTTTGGGTTGGTTTACTCATCTCTTTTTCTTCATTTCCCTAAAAACTTTGTCGAATTCCTATTCCCTCTCTACTCTAGATTTTCGGCTTCTCTCTGAAAAGGGGGAATTGGCGTTGGTGTTTCTCTGTCCCCTTGGTCGATTACTTGATCTTCCCTATCCTCCCTCTTCTGTCAATTTCCCTTCTCTTAAGCAGTTGTTCCTGTCCAGGGCGAGTTGCTTCCGGGTGGTAAGACTTTTGCTAAGGGCGGAAGTTATGTCTCAAACGTTTGAGAGATATTGTTGTTTATTAATCAGTTAAGTTCCTAACATTTGGTTATGTCGAATTCTGGTTGGCAGAAACTAATCGTAACAAACTAGGTCTACCTTCAAAATAGTAGGGTACATCCTTTTGAGCGATAGGGGTGAACGGCGTTATTGGTGTTTGATTGTTGTTGTTGTAATGGTATTCGTTTTAAGTACAACTGATTGTGGGTTATGGAATTGTCATTGTTTAGGTACTTTTGTCTCGGGAGTGGTTGCATACCAAAAATCACATCAGGTGTGTATAGACGTAACTCCGGTTATACAAATTAACAAAAGCCGGAATGAGTGAATGTCGTTGCCACACGGGCGTCCTTGTGGTCTTGTTGGTAGGCCATGTGATTAAACATAGGCGCATTGTCGACATGGCCAGCCATGAGCGATTTTATGGGCTGAGGCCGTACTGGCCCGTATTGGGCCAAATTGGGCCGTGTGGGCCACTAGCATATGGGCCCCACACGGGTAAAACACACGGACGTGTGGAGAATGTTGGGCCAGGCTGTGTAATCCACACGGCCAAGGCCATTTCTGGGCTATGTGGGCCACACGGGCATGTGGGCCCACATAGGCCCCTAATATGGTTCATAGGCTCATTTTCACTGTAGGACTGTTAAGGTTGCACGAGTCGCCCAAGACAACTCTGGACCTATGTTGGGTCGGTAAGTTTACCTAAACCCCCTAATTGATAAAATGACGATTGTGCCCCTATGTGATGTATGATTGTGATAAGTATGCCATTTTAGACGTATTGAGTACATATATGATATTATGACATGACATGATGCATGATGTGTTGCATGGGGTGGGGTTTCATTATGATTGGAGGAAGTGTACTATACTGGCAGCTCTACTGCAAATACTGTTTATTGCCGCAACCAGTACTATTTAGAGTGTAGAGATGGGTGGGTTGATTATATCTCCACATGAAGTGCAGGGCTGGATGAAGATGGAGTGTAAAAGCTTGTTGGGTACGATCTCTTGATTGCATATCTGTACTGCTACTGTCACTAAGATGGGCTCAAGCCCAAACTGATATTGATATTACAATGGGCTAAGGCCTTAACTGAGACTAAACCATTACTGAATTGGGCTTAGGCCCAGACTGTATATGCATTGTTGCTTATTTGGTATGGGATTACACATTGAGCTTTCATAACTCACCCATTTGTTTATCTGTACAGGTAATCCCAGTCTTAGGCGGATTGGTGCTATGAGGGACTCAAAGGTGGCCACACAACCGCGCATACTTTCATTGTTGGTTTTTAAATTATAAGTAATTTTATTTTGGGTATTTTTATTGTAATAAGGCCTTTATAGATTTTTACTTCAATTTGGGTTTTTATTTGATTTGATTCATAACTGCTAGCAGTAGGGTAAGACGCGAGTTTTCAAAAAGATAAATGCTTTTTAAAAATACCACGAATACGCAACCTGTTTTAAGAGCTTCCGCAAGAAATAACGTTTTAAAAATTTAATGATGTCTTAGTATGATCAACTTTTTGCCAAACGGCTTACATTTTGAAAATGAACGAGACATCCTAAAGTCATCGTTAAGATCACAAAAAGGATAAATATAGAATGGGTTTTTCTATGATATCTCACTTTACGAAAAATACTTCAATGTGACATCATCAGATTCAACCATAACGTCCAGGCCGGGTTTGAGGTGTTACATTTAGTGGTATCAGAGTCAGGTTGCAAAAATCAGCTGTGGATTTAGGTTCCTTTCAAAACTTGGAATTTCTAAAAGAACTGTTTCAAATGATATGAAATAGTTTGAAATGTTTTACCGAATGTGTGGTACTCTGAGTTTTCGGTGCCAATTCTGTAAGTCTTCTGAAACTGTTGTTTGTTTGAATTGAAATACTGAGACTACTATAGGTAGTAGACTGTACTGAAATACTCTATTTAGCGTACACTAAAAATTATAGTAAGACTGCGATCTGCAAAAATGAACTCTAAATCACTAATATTGTTTTTCATAAAACATCCGTTAATAAACACTAAAACTGTAAACTGATGCATAAAACTCTTAATACAGAAAAAACGTAATTCGATAAGGAGCACCAGAGGTACTCGTGGAAGGGGTACAAGAGGTCACGGCGGAGGCCGTGGAGGTGCTCGAGCTGGGTCCTCTTCATCTGGCCACATGCCTAATGATGAAACTAGAGAGGCACCGGCTTCACCGGTGACTGAGATTGGGTCTAATGATCGTGCGGCTGGGGACGATGCACTGTCCCAAGCTATGTTGTAGATTTTAGAGAGGGTCGCTGGGCCCAATACTGGTACTGTGGGTCATGGGTCGGTTATGGAATGACTCTGGTCTAATGGAGTTGAGATTTTTAGGGGATTACTAGAGTTGCCCCTAATGTGGCTGAGTATTGGATCGAGGCCACAGAGAGGATCATGGACAATCACGACTGCATCTCTGATTAGAAACTAAAGGGTGCAGTGTCACTGCTGAGAGATGAGGCTTATTAGTGGTAACTTACGGTTAAAGAGGGCACTCAGCCTAATCGACTGACCTGGGAATTTTTTAAGACTGCTTTTTAGGGAAAGTATCTGGGTGCTAGTTATGTGGATGCCTGGAAGAGAGAGTTTCTGGATCTGACACAGGGGGATAAATCAGTGGGTGAATATAAGGCTGGATTTTTGCGATTAAGCCGCTATGCGCGAGGGATGGTGGCAACCGAGTACGAGCTGTGTGTTCGTTTCAAAGACGACCTTAGGGATAGTCTGCGGGTTCTGATAGCTCCACAGAGGGTGCGAGGTTTTGCTGCATTAGTTGATAAGGCAAAGATCGCCGATGAGGTGAAGGACGCTAAGCGCCAGAACCGTGAGAAGAAGAAAGGTAGGAACAAGAGGGATTCGGAGCCCTCAAGTTCCTTTCTGAGGCCTAAGAAAAAGGCCAGAGTTGATGGGTCAGTCAGAGCTGGGGCCCCTATTGCTCCTATTGGACCGTAGCCCTATACTGATTGTGGGAGATGCCATCAGGGCGAGTGCTAGAAAAGGATTGGGGCTTGTTTAAAGTGCGGATCTATGGAGCACCGTATCAAAGAGTGTCCACGAAGGCTCAATCAAATGCAAGCTTGGGTAATGTACTGCCGCCGAAGGGTGTTCAGTAGCCACTGAGAGGCCGTGGTCAGGCCAGAGGTGGTAATGGTATGGGCCTTGGTCAGAGGGTACCGAGTAGAGGTGCGGGGCATACTGAGGCGAGGCAGCTGACTTTAGTTTATACTGCACGACACCGAGAGAATGGTGATGCTTCGGATGTTATTATGGGTACGTTCTTTATCTATAATGTACTTTATATTGCACTGATAGATATAGGATCTACTCATTCCTATATAGCTTGTACTGTGTCTAAGACTCTGAGTATCTTGGTCGAGAGTACTACGAGTAAGGTTACTGTGTTGGGTCCATTAGGGCAGTCAGTGAGGCTAAATAAACTATTCAGATATGTACCTTTGGAGGTTCAATGAGTTATATTTTTGATGGATTTGATGGAACTTCCCTTTAGAGAATTTGACTTAATTCTGGGAATAGACTGGCTGGTTAAACATCGGGTAAGCTTGGACTGCCCTACCAAACGGATGGTACTGAGAACTGCGGAGGGTGATGAGGTAGTTGTAATTGGGAAGCGTCGGAACTACTTGTCAAATGTGATCTCTACACTGAGGACAGATAAGTTGGTTCGTAAGGTTTGGGAGGCGTACCTGACCTACATTAGTGTTTCGGATTCTAGGGTTTCTTCTGTTAAAGATATTAGAATAGTTAAAGACTTTTTGGATGTTTTTCCTAATGAGCTACCTAGGTTACCTTCAAATCGTGAAGTTGAGTTTGGGATTGGGCTCCTGCTTGGTACAGCTTTGGTCTCCATAACCCTTTATAGAATGGCACCGAAGGAGCTTGTGGAGCTTAAAGCTCAGATTCAAGAGTTGTTAGATCGTGGGTTCATCTGCTCTAGTGTGTCTCCGTGGGGAGCACCAGTTTTGTTTGTGAAAAAAAAGGATAGATCCATGCTTATATGCATCAATTACCGGAAATTGAATAAATTGACCATTAAGAATAAGTACCCCTTACCGAGGATAGATGATCTATTTGACCAGTTTCGAGGAGCTTCGATTTTCTCTAAGATTAAACTCCGATTGGGGTACAATCAACTGAGGGTCAAAAAGACTAATGTATACAAGACAGTGTTTAGGACTCGTTATGGTCATTACGAGTTCCTAGTGATACCGTTTGGACTAACGAATGCACCAGCGGTTTTTATGGATCTGATGCACCTAATGTTCTAACCTTACCTAGAACGGTTCGTAGTGGTTTTTATTGATCACATTCTGGTGTATTCGAGAACTGAAGATGAACATGATGCACATCTCTAAGTTATTCTACAGATTCTGAGGGAGAAACAACTGTACACCAAGTTCAGTAAGTGTGAGTTCTGGTTACGAAAGGTAACATTTCTGGGCCATGCTTTATCTGCTAAAGGGATTAGGGTTGATCCTCGAAAGATTGAGGCTGTTTTGGTTCGGAAGCCGCCTAAGATTGTATCTGAGATTCACAATTTTCTTGAACTGAAAGGGTATTATCGGTGATTCGTAGAGGGGTTTTCATTGATTGTAGCACCTTTAACTAAGCTGTTACATAAGGGTGTGCCGTTTAACTTGACTGATGCGCAGAGAGCTTTGAGAAGATCAAGAAAGTACTGACTGAGGCCCCTATCTTGATACAACCAAAGTTTGGGAAGGAGTTCACTGTCTACAGCAATGTATCACATGTTGGGTTGGGATATGTGTTGATGCAAGAGGGTAAGGTGGTTGCATATACGTCCCGTCAGCTTAAGACTCATGAGGCGAATTACCCGATGCATAATTTGGAGTTGATTGCGGTGGTATTCGTATTGAAGATCTGGAGGCATTACCTGTACAGTGAGAACTGTATCATTTACACTGATCACAAGAGCCTCAGGTATCTCCTCACTCAGAAGGAGCTAAATCTTAGGCAGCGTAAATGGATTGAGCTGCTAAAAGATTATGATTGTTTGATCGAATACCATCCTGGGAAGGCCAATATGGTGGCGGACGTACTGAGTCGTAGAGCTATGACTGATCTATGGGCGATGTTAGCTCACCTCAGTTTATTTTATGATGGTAGTTTATTGGCCGAGCTTTAAGTTAAACCGACATGAATTGAGCGGATTAAGGGTAAATAGTTAGAGGATGAGTCACTGGTCTTTATTTTTGATAGGTTGAGAGTGGGGATGTTGTGGATTTCGGACTGAACAACAAAGGGGTACTCTGTTTCCATTAGAGAATCTGTGTACCAAAAGATACTGATTTGAGGTAGTCTATACTGCGAGAAGCGCATAGTAGCCCTTATGCTATGCATCCTGGTCAAAATAAGATGTACCGAAACCTTCATGAGTTATATTGGTGGTCGGGTCTTAAGCGTGAAGTTACTAACTTCGTGGGTAAATGTTTGACATGCCAACAGGTTAAGGCTGAACATCAATTACCTTCAGGGTTGCTTCAGCCAGTGAAAATTCCACTTTGGAAGTGGGAGGAAGTGACTATGGACTTAGCTAGTGGGCTGCCTCTAACGCCTACTAAGAAGGATTCAGTATGGGTCATCATGGATCAATTGACCAAATCTGCCCATTTCGTACTCGGCCAGATGATCGATTACTCTTTTGAAGTTTCGCTAAGTCAGTATGTGTCTGAGACAGTGAGACTGCATGGGGTACTGGTTTCAATAATATCTTATAGGGATCCTCACTTCACGTCTCAGTTCTAGATGAAGTTGCATGAAGCTTTGGGTACAAGGTTAGACTTCAGTATTGCGTTTCACCCTCAGACAGGTGGCTAATAAGAGAGGGTGATTCAGGTACTGAAGGACATGTTAAGGAGTTGCGCGATTAATTTCTGAGGCAGTTGGGAGGATTACTTGCCGCTAGCAGAGTTTCTTATAGCAATAGTTATCAGGCAGATAGCACCTTACGAGGCATTATATAGTCGTAGGTGTCGCACTCCTTCGTGTTGGACTGAGTTGGGCGAGCGGCATGTTCTGTGCCCCAAATTAATTTTTGATATCGAGGATAAAGTTAGACTAATCTGGGATAGACTAAAGGCGGCATCAGACAAACAAAAGTCGCATGCGGATCTGAAGCGTAAAGAGATTGAGTATTCTGTGGGGGACTTCGTGTTCCTCAAGGTCTCGCCATGGAAGAAGGTACTGAGGTTTGGACATAAGGGCAAGTTGAGCCCTAGGTTTATTGGGCTATACCACATACTGAAACGTGTGGGACCGGTTACCTATCAACTAGAGTTACCTCTAGAGTTAGACCGGATTCACGATGTGTTCCATGTCTTTATGTTGAGGTGCTACCGCTCTAATCTCACACATGTTATTTTGGTTGATGAGATTGAGGTTAGACTAGATCTAACTTTCAAGGAAGATCTGGTTCAGATATTAGATCGTGATGTAAAGGTTTTAAGGAGGAAGTCTATTCCACTAGTTAAGGCTCTTTGGCGTAATCACAGCTCGGAGGAGGCCACGTGGGAACCTGAGGAGGCGATGCTACAACAATACCCTCATATGTTTTGATCAGGTGAAATTTTGAGGCCAAAATTTTCTTTTAGTGGGTAGAGTTGTAACGCTTCAAAAATCCTAAGTATTTATTTTTGTTACACAATTGAGCGTTTGCTTCAGTGGTTAGGTATTCTGGGAAGTGTTTGAGAAGTCTTGGGTTCAAACCTTGGCTTGTGCAAAAGTTTTGTTTTAAATGGATAAACCTTGTCTCTAGCCAGTATGTTTTTAAATAAATATGGGGAAAACATGTCAAAAAAGAGCCTGCTAGTCAAGGGGATAAGTGGCGTGTCATGGTTACTAAAGGTCTTGAGTTTGAGTCTTAGTGATGCAAGGGAGTGTTTTATTTTACTGAATGCCGTGTAAGTGTTCATATGGGAGTGGAATTTTGATGCTAGTGGGAGGGTTCTTGTGGCCAAATTTTTGGAGGATATTGTAGAGAAGTTTAGGGATAGGTTGAGTGTTGTGCCGAATTTGAACTCCCTTTTCTTACTCAAAATTTCGACAGGGGTGTTGTGTGCTCCTCATTTTGTTCTTTGTTTTATTTTTTTTGGTTTCCTTTCCTTTCTTTTTTCTTTTGTCGAAGTGTGCTTCCCTAAAACTCCTCCCTCTGCTGCCGATTTGCTTTTCTACTTCCTGTTACTACCGTTTTTGTTTTCTTTGGGTTGGTTTACTCATCTCTTTTTCTTCCTTTCCCTAAAAGCTTTTCTGAATTCCTGTTCCCTCTCTACTCTAGATTTTTGGTTTCTCTCTGAAAAGGGGGAATTGGCATTGGTGTTTCTCTGTCCCCTTGGTCAAATACTTGATCTTCCCCATCCTCCCTCTTCTGTCAATTTCCCTTCTCTTAAGCAGTTGTGAGGGTAAGACTTTTGGTAAGGGTGGAAGTTATGTCTCAAATGTTTGAGAGATATTGTTGTTTATTAATCAGTTAAGTTCCTAACATTCGGTTATGTCGAATTCTGGTTGGCAGCAACTAATCATAACGTACTAGGTCTACCTTCAGAATCGTAGGCTATATCCTTTGGAGCGGTAAGGGTAAGCGGCGTTATTGGTGTTTGATTCATGTTGTTGTAATGGTATTCGTTTTAAGTATGACTGATTGTGGGTTATGGAATTGTCATTGTTTAGGTGCTTTTGTCTCGGGAGTGGTTGCATACCAAAAATCACATCAGGTGTGTACAGGAGCAACTCCGGTTATAAAAATCGACAAAAGTCGGAATGAGTGAATGTCGTCGCCACACGAGTGTGCTTGCGGCCGTGTTGGTAGGCCATGTGATTAAAAATAGGCGTATTGTCGACATGGCCGGCCATGAGTGATTTCATGGGCTGAGGCCGTTTTGGGCAGTATTGGGCCGAACTGGGCCGTGTGGGCCACAAACATATAGGCGCCACACGGGTAAACCACACGGACGTGTGGAGAATGTTGAGCCAGGCTGTTAATCCACACGGCCAAGGCCATTTCTGGGCTATGTGGGCCACACGGGCGTGTGGGCCTACATGGGCCCGCAATATAGGCTGTGGGCTCATTTTCACTATAAGACTGTTAAGGTTTCACGGGTTGCCTGAGATGACTCTGGACCTACTGTTGGGTCGGTAAGTTTACCTAGACCCCCTAATTGATAAAATGACTGTTATGCCCCTATGTGATATATGATTGTGATAAGCATGCCATTTTAGACGTATTAAGTACATATATGATATTATGACATGACATGATGCATGATGTGTTGCATGGGGTGGGGTTTTTTTATGATTGGAGAAAGTGTATTGTATTGGCAGCTCTATTGCAAATATTGTTTAGTGCTGCAACTGGTACTATTTGGAGTGTAAAGATGGGTGGGTTGATTATATCCCCACATGGAATGCAGGGTTGGACGAAGATGGAGTGTAGAGGCTGGCTGGATAGGATCTCTTGATTGCATATCTGTACTACTACTGTCACTGAGATGGGCTCAGGCCCAAACTGATACTAATATTGCAATGGGATAAGGCCCTAACTAAGACTAAACCATTACTGAATTGGGATTAAGCCCAGACTGTATATGCACTGTTGCTTATTTGGTATGGGATTACACACTGAGTTTTCATAACTCACCCATTTGTTTATCTGTACAGGTAATCCCCAGTCTTAGGTGGATCGGTGCTATGAGGGACTCAAAGGTGGCCACACAACCACGCATACTTTTATTTTTGGTTTTTAAATTATAAGCAATTTTATTTTGGGTATTTTTACTGTAATAAGGCCTTTATGGATTTTTACTTCAATTTGGGTTTTTATTTGATTTGATTCATAACTACTAGTAGTAGGGTAAGATGCGGGTTTTCAAAAATTTAAATGCTTTTCAAAAATACCACGAATACGTAACTTATTTTAAGAGCTTTTGCAAGAAATAACGTTTTAAAATTTTAATGATGTCTTAGTATGATCAATTTTTTGCCAAATGGCTTACGTTTTGAAAATGAACGAGACATCCTAAAATCATCGTTCAAATCACAAAGAGGTTAAATATAGAACGGGTTTTTCTACGATATCTCACTTTATGAAAAACACTTCAATGTGACATCGCCAGATTCAGCCATAACGTCCAGGCCGGGTTTGGGGTGTTACAATTTCAATTCATTCCCTATGATTAATTCTTTCATTCTTTCCATGTTGTTTATGAAATCCATGAGAAACTAATCCTTTTATAGGGGATTAGCGAGTGGAGGCATGATCTCTTAACTATTTTGTAGGGTTATTCTACAGATCAACTGTTTGGGAAAGGAAGAACATGAAAGAAACCCTAAGCCTGGCAACCCTGTGAAGTCATCAAGGTGGGAATTAACCCAAAATTGGTATTGACCATTCGTGAACTCCTTTACCCCAAGCCAGTCTAGACTGTGAGGTCGAAAGATAAGTGATTCTATGTTAGTGGAAGACCGAAAGATCCTGCTAGGGAAGTTACTAGTTGGTTGACAAAGAACTTGATATGACAATTAATTAAGATTTCCAAAGCAAGCTGATCACCCATCCTCAAATTTGATTCACTTTATCTATCTCTATCTCTTACAATTTTAATTCTTTGATTTTTTTTATTTTATCTTACTATTTTACAAACCCTAAACATATTTCTTATTTTACTCTCATACCCGAAAACCACGCCAGTGCTATGAACCTAACTTAATAAAGATTGGATTTTAATAATGAATGTTTTTCTCAAAATAACAAAGGTAACCGCTGTTTTATTAAAAAGAGAGTACGTCTAAGGTTTTCAACCATCGATAGGGTAGATTCGTAGTTTAGATGTTCCATGTGACTTTCACAATTCGACCATAACATCTAAGCCAAGTTTGAAAGGTTATAAGCATCCACCACTATCCTTGTGCGTTTGTTGAGACCATTATAGAATATCTCTAGTTGGATGCAATAAATTCCGTGATGGGGGCATTTTAGTAATAATTTTTTAGGAAGCGTTCTACCAACTCTTGCCATGTTCTAGTTGAATCGGGTGGCAACGAGTTTAACTAGGCTCGAGTTGTATCCCTTACTGAATATAGGAACAACTTCAGCCTCAATTCATCTTTGGGTACTCCAACCAGCTTGAAAGAGTCGCTCACCTCCATAAACAATCTGAGGTGAAGGTTATGATCTTTCATAGGTATTCTAATGAACTAGCCCACTGTCTGAAGCATCTAAAACATAACAGGCTTCAACTCGAATTGTTGTGCCTCAATCTCAGGCCTTCTAATTTTCGAATTAAGCTTATGAAAAAGTGGCATAGCATATTGTCTCAAGGCTCGATTCCTGTCATCAACAACAAGGATAGGATTTTTAGTATCATTTGCTCTACTTCCTTGATTTTGGTTCTCAAGATTCATCTCTTCGGTTCGTCTCTGAGTTGCTTGTCTTCTCCTTCATCTAAAAGTTCTTTCAATTTTGGGGTCTACTAGGAGTAAGTCAATAATTTGATCAATACTCATAAACTCCTAAAAAGAAAAAAATTTAATTTAAAATTTAACAGAAAAATAGACCAAAATGTAAAATTAATAATTTCACAAATAATGTCATTTTAACAGTCCCCGACAACGATGCCAAAAACTTAGAATGACAGAAATGTGTAAGTGTACACAATTGTAACAAGTAATAAAGTAATAAGTATCAAGTATTGTCTCCACAAGGACTGTTTAGGTAAAAATTTATGAAATAAAGGCTTTAGCAAATTGGTGGTGGAAAATAATATTTTTATGAGTAAGATAATATTAACTAAATTAATCAAACTAGTAAGTACCTAAGTATGCAATTAAAATTATCACAAAAATTTTATGCAAGTCTTAAGAGTTTATCACAATGGCATGCTTGTGTCAAAACGATCATCCTTCTTAGCTTAGAATTCTTCAAACTGTTAAAAGATGTTACGGAAATTTCATGGCTAAATTGATCATATATTAACCCTTAACTAAATTTAGTAAAATATTTAACTTAATTAAATACTAAACCTATTTCACATATTTCTATGTTTAACAGACTCAAAATTTCATAAGCAAAACATATTATAAGGTTACGTATGTTAATAATAGTTTTTGTATTATTACAGATTTAATCCCTACATGATTAAACATTACACCATACAAGTAGTTTGTCAATTAATTAAAATACTGTTTAGATTAATTAAATAATTCATACATTTCTTCACCTTTATCATGCAACAAAAACTTAATCATGATTTTACTTATATGAATAAATAGATCAAAAAGCACAAAACACCTTTTAACAGAAATGATTAAAATGAACTAAGAAAATCAGATCATTCTAACACCAACAAATTTAAGAAATCATAATATTATTGAAAAGAAAACTCTTAATTGAACTCATGTTTATTAATTGAACAAAACAAAAGATTAAAAAAGGAAGAAGAAACTCTAGCCAATTCTAGATGTTCCCAAGGCATAAATTGATCGCTCCTTCCTTTGCTGTTCTTGTCTTGTCGTCACAAATAAGCCAATTTACCCTCAATAAAGCTGACTAAGGCTACTCTCGAGGTTGTGCAAGAACTCTTTTTCAAGAGAAAAAATTAGGAAATGGAGAAGAAAGAAAAGAGAAAGCTAGTGGAGAGAAAATGAACAGATGATGAAGAGTGAATGAAATGCTTTGAAAGGAAAATGAGGGTCCTATTTATACTAGTTGGTGCTAGCTAAAATTAGCATTTAGGAGCCTTGAATTTCTCCTTCAAGTGGTCAGCCATGAATTGAGGAGAGAGGGGTTAATTGGTTTACTAAAATTAGCTTGGTGCTTAAAAATGGAAGGCTTGAAAAGTGGAGGGGTTGGAATGGTAATAAAGAGAAATTTAAGGGTTGTTTCTAAATTGTTGAAATCAGTTTAAATTAGCTTATGTGGGAAGTAATTTGGGATGGTTTGAGCTACTCTCCTCTTTGAAGATTAGTCCTCTCTCAGTTGGATATTCTGGGCCCATTTCTCTACTTTAAGTTGTCCAAATTAATTGCCCCAATTAAGAACTGGGTTAATTAAAATGTAGAGGTCCAAAATTAATTTTCTTGGGCACCCATGGTTGTTGAATATTCAGCATTCCTTGTGTAACAAATGCTTCTGAAAAATACTTCAGTAATTTGACCTTCTTAAGGTGCCTTCAAGATTGATTTTGTCCTTATTTCGCAAAACTGCTCAAAATTGGCAGAATTACGTAAATTTATTATCAAAATAACTAAAATTCAATGTTTATCTCAAATCATGTCCAATTTAATTATTTTATAATATGAGCACAAAATTCGATAGAAAACACTTGGAATTTGCATGAATTAATGTTCAGAAGGAATTGAAAAGGTCTATATATTTTAGTGTTTCCAAGTATCATATCATAAAGGGAGATGGTTGCAGATGGAATTGTGAATGTAGTCAAGCTCGCATCTGAGGACAACCTTGCGGACTTGTTTACCAAGAATCTACTAGCTACGAGTTTTAAGAAACACTTGGAGAGCATGGGAATACAAAATATTACACATCTACTTCATTGGGCAAGTGAGAGACTATTAGATATGGTGCCCTGAGTGTAGTATATTCATTTGTAAAATTTTAATTATTTCAAACAAGTTGGTTAATAAAAAAAATTCATGAATTACATTAATATACTTTGTATAATTGTCCTCATATGGTTTTTGCACACAAAGCAAAATAGAAGCAAATATTAGCTCATTAGTTGTCTAATGTTTAAACTAATACTAAGAGGTATTATGTGGTCGAATCATAATACAAAAAGACAACTTGTATTAGTAGAAAAACTTAAACATATTATTAGTCTAATTGAAAAAGAGAAAACCGATTAAAAGACTAATATGTCATCTATAAAGTCCAATTGGGGAGATAACTTGTCTTAGGCATCGAAGTGGATGAATCCCAATAGATAGAGACATACATGTGACTGACAGTACATCAGACTAGACCCAAAAAGAATAGACCCTGAATCCGTTTATGGATTTATTCACTTGTGACGTTCATAATGTGGCATACTTAAATCCTGACTGGATGACGGGTTATGCATGCATGACTCGTATACTTTGATGTAAGTAAAAGCTTGAGTTTAAATAGATAAGGAACTGAAAGCTGGTGCGTTGGGTATACAACTTCTGTAGTATGTAGCGTCATTCACAACAGCAGAATTCATAGCCCGAGACATGGGTAAATGATATCCACTCATTGTCATTACATGGTTGATGAAAAGTAAAAATAGCCACTGGTTGTTTGTCTTTATGATGAATAACTTAATTATTATTGGATAGTAATTGACTTTTCATAAAGGAAGATGTAATGATTATCATGAGATAAAATAGGATCATAATGGGAGAATGGATATTATCCCAAAGAGATTAAGGATATTATATAAGAGTAACACATTTATGATAAGGTCATTGAACAAGCACTGATCGAGTTGTTTTTGTAATGGTATGTCGTTGTGGAGAGCTCAGTCACAATACTATAGTGGAATGACTTTATGACTAAATGAGTTTATAATTAATAGGCAAAAAGATGGAAATTAATTATAAATCATTTGAGCCTCAATAGCATATATCCAATCGGTCCCTCCGTTAGCTCGTTAAAACTAGAAATGAATTGCATGTTGAATCAAATGAACAGAAATGAATAAAAATGGTAAGAATGGAGAAATGGGTAATATTTGGAAATGATTATGGTTTTCTCCAAAATGAAAATGAAAATGAAAATGGAGAAATGGAATCTTGAGTGTGGTTTGATCCAAAATGAAAATAAAAAATGAAAATGACTTAGAAATGAATTTATGTTTTTCAAATTAAATGAAATTCAAAAATGGAAATAAATCATTTAGTCAAAGTAAACCAATTGAATGTAGAAATATTAAATATATTTTTTCATAGATTCTTTTAAGGTAAAGCCGTCATGATTTTAACGAAACTAGAATTGGGTTGAAAAGATTATTTAATTGAAATATATTGAGATGTTATTTTGGGAAATAGAAAAAAAAATATCGGGTTGGGCCAAATTATAAAGTACTAGGTTAAAAGTTTGAGAAGTACTTGTAATTGTGTCTGCTATAGGAGAAGCTCAAAAGCCCCTCATGTTAATAAAGGGGACAACAAACCCTAGTAATATTAACTAAAGTTGCTACCCCCTATACTCTTAGATGGACTAAGAATTCGTTTTTCTAATTGAAATACACTTCTACGATTCAACAATAGTTCTACCTCATCTCCCTATAAATAGATGGCACTGGTAGGGCTATTTACACAACTGGAAGATATTGTTAATATGCCCGAAAATAAAAAGAATTTATTCTCAACTATTAAGTCTATTTTTTTTAAATAACAATTTACGTCGGTTTCTATTTGAAAAGAGTTTTTTCATTTTCACACTTAAACAAAGAAAATTATTTATAGTTTTGTGTTTTGATTCGAATTGTTCGAGCCCACGCTCGAAGTAATTCGAGGTATGAGAATAGTGGAGTGTTGGATCATCAATAAGCCCCAGGGCGCAATGGAAAAATTATTCTGGCGATCATCAATCATAAATCCATGTACAAGGAATGAATCAAGTTGAAACAAGGGTTGAAAATATACCTTTCAAAACTGAAAAGTGGCGAACAACGTTGTTGATAGGATCCCATTCGGAGATTTCAATCCCAAGCTGCAACAATAACGTCTCGGCCTCTATATAATTCACCCAGCCAAAGAACGAACAAAAATATCTCTTGAATTGTTCAAAGAGAAAAATAAAAAACTACTAGACCTCTTGATTTTCTTTTCCTTAGTAACCCTAACACATTAAGGGATTATATTCCTTTTATTTTCTTTGATATCACATATCAAAAAAAAAAGGGATTATTCCCTTATATTAGAGAAACAAATGGAAAGTCAAAAAAGAAATTATATTCTTTCCTAAAGAATATCAATTTTCATATCTTTTATATTTTGACTGAAATTAATTATTATAACTGTTTATATTAATAATTTCAATAAACTATATATAATTAATATTTTGTATGAATCAAATTCATATATTAATTTTATCTATGTTCTCTATTTGTGTACAACAAGTTTGTACATATAATGTGTTCAATATTTAACTATCAAATTAAATTAATTCAATAATTAATTTAATTCATGTGATAGCTAAATACAATACCGAATGTATTTGGTTTCTGTTCGCTTCAACTATAGCATGTGACCCTGTAGGCTCTTGTAACATTAGTAGTAATACTAGAACGTTTATAATATTACAAGCAATGAGTGGCATCTAGCAATGCATCATTGCTACTCAAGTTATAAAAAGTCGTGATTCGACATTACCTTTCTGTGATAATTTTTTTCATGTATTATATCATTTTATCCTTAATATCGAGATTGGACACAAGTCATAGAATAGTCACACTTTTATAGTCCAATCCCATATTTCTTGATATTCTGAGTAAACCATGTTAAACAAATAAGGGTGATATTTCATATCAACTTATTTGAGCATGACCATGCATTTCTAGTCTTACTTCGTCAAGTGGCCCAAGATATTACTCCCATTATGTAGGAGAGATAAATTCTATCTTGATAAACTATATCCCACTACATTGTGGTATATCCAACATCAGTCTTTATAGTACAACATGTTACGATAAATGGTTGACTATATCAAAATATATGACTCGTTATGTTGGGACAATTATGATCTAAAGTCCGAGGATCATATACATAGTTATCATTATGAGTAATATTTGTGACTATTATATAATAATCTAAGAAACATATGATCTGTCAAAATTCAGTGCAGCAAATTAAACTAGTTTTCACACTTAAGGAGCCTGAATACAAGCATTTTCATTGCATTTTAGTTAAGTTTATTTAGTTTTACTTATATTCAATAAAATGTGCAAATTGAGTCTTTTATTGACCCTAAGGGAGAGCTAATGTACTTTGTGACTATGCAGGAGATCATTAGAAGGCATTTTAGGACAATACTGGACACTATGTCGCAACATGGGAGAACTAATGTCGCAACATATGGAACAGAATGAAGAAAATTTAAGTCTGCCTTTGATGTCGTGACACAGACTGAGGGTGTCTCGACATACCCCTGAAGCTGGCTATAGAAGAGCATATTGGTTTCTATGTCACGACATAGGTCCTGGTGTGTTGCGACATCGACTCTGAAACTAAAATTAAACACAAAGTAGGGGCATTTTGGTCCGTACAATCAAACTTAAAGCTAACCTAGGGTTAAGGACAACGACCACCTGAAGGCCATAAATAGGCTCCTTTGGCACATGTTATAGACACCTTTTCATTAACCTAGTTTCTTTCTTTAGATTTAGTTTCGTTTTCTTTCTTTCTTAGGTTTTTAGAGTTTAGTTTATTTGTTAGCTGCTTTCTTTCAAGAGATCTGAATTGTGGAATCATTTAACTCTGTGGATTTACGTTTAATATCAATACAATTAGACTTTTTCATTTACTTTATCTTCTCGATTTAATTAGCATGCTTTCTCTTTGCATCGATTATATATTGTTTATGAACGTCATGAGGAACTAATCCTTCTATGGAGGATTAGCGAGTGGAGGTATGATCTATTAAATGTTTTGTAGGGTTACTCAACGGATCAACTGTTTGGGAAATAGAGAACGTGAAACAAATCCTAGGCCTGACAACCCCGAGAAGTCATCAAGGTAGGAATTAATCCAAAATTTGTATTGCTCATCCATGAAAACCTTAACCTCAAACCAGTCTAGACTGTGAGGTCGGAAGGTAAGTAGTTCTTACTAACTCGTTATGTTAGTGGAATATCGAAAGATCCTACTAGGGTAGCGGCCAGTTGATTGACGAGGATCCCAAAGTGACAGTTGATGGAGATTACCGAAGTGAGCTAATCACCCATAATCAAATTTAATTTATTCATCCTTTTTAATATTTTGAATTTTATCTTTTTATGTTGTTTTATTTTTATCATTATAAAAACCTCAAAAATCATTTATTCTATATTCTTTGTACTATAACTGAATCTAAAGTACTAATTAGATCTTTTAGTGTTTAGGTTGGGATTGATCTAGCACTCGCCTCCCTTGGGTACAATCCTCGAAGTACTCACCCACTCCGTTGTAAGACTATATTACAACTAGACTCATGGTAGGTTAGTCTTGTATGTTGTTCTCTAACACATACTCATGTATTGATTTTGACATCCCTATGTCAATGACAATACTTTCTCATCAATCAACTACACATTAGTCTCAATGCATTATTATTGTTCAAACCCACAATAATAATTGACTAAGGACCTTTTAAGAATAATCATATTATTCTTAGGACTTTATTATTGATCAGTTTATTTATACAAACAGGAATAGAAATTGAAATAACAATGGCAATGCATTATATTAATAACAAGGTAAAACGAGTATGTAATTACAATCATCTTATGATTGGTCTTTTAGGCATACTCTAACATGAAGAATATTTTTCGGTTGAAAGTCGAGAATGACAATGATTCGTCTACCTGAAAACACAAGTACGAATTTAGTTTGGGGTTTATTGCTATAAATATCACAAACCGAGTCAATTTTCAAAATTTTTATTTTCCGTTGTACAAGAAAACCGTTTTCGAATCAGATTTTTTCAACACTATCTACTAACTAAAATTGGTTTATTTATCATTTTAATCTTTTGGATAATTACTATCTAAGTCTCCAATCTTTTCTTAATTAAAACTTAATAGCGAATATACTTTTACACTTTAGTTTCTGAGCCTTAATTAACTATTTTTTCAACTAAATTACTTAACTAAATTTCAATATATTTTTATATTAACTCCATAAATATTCTTATTTTATATTTACAGATTCGATTTACCGAAATAATATTCTGAAATCGCATTTTTTGACATCAGTGGAATTTAAATTATTACACTTGCACATAAGCTTGTAACTTTAGTTTTACTTTGAACTTTGAACAAAGTAAACTAGAGCTCAAATGATCTTACCCTAGCATTTTGTATATAATTCATTATACCCCTACCATTTTGTATATAAACTCATCACATATTTCGATTGTTATTATAGTGATTCAATTTAGAGAATATTTGGGGTGATATACATTTTACATTTGTATACTCAAGAGTAACATAGATCCACATGAACTTTTATGCTATTAACTCATGTAAATTTTAACATTTTCTGAGTCATGCTCAAATTACTTTTTTATGTTTTCATATTTTAATTATTTTTTATGTCATATCTTTATTATTTTATTATTTTTCTGGTACAGCAAAGGAGGGAAACATCCTAAACAGTCACTCAAGAATCATACGGGTGAAGGAACAGTCACAACATCAGCTAACAACCAAGTCAATGACACTTCTTGGTGGTCCATCAAATACGCACACCTCTAGTTTCGAGTAGCTCATTCTTTACCAACCAATCAGCCACAAAATTCCGTTCCCATAGCCATTCATTTCCTAACAATGCCCGAATTGATTCAACAAAACCAAAAGTAAGGGTGAAATTGGCTCACCTCTTACGGATCATAACAACCGACGTCCCTAAATCCGACTCAATAATGATTCTCCTAACTGCCGTCCAAGCGACCTGAATACCATGATAAATGCCCCATAACTCAGCAAGACTACTGTTTCGATTCCCACAAAAGGCTGAGAAACCCACCAACCAAGTGCCATTACTGTCCCGAGGCACGTCCCCTGCCCCTGCCCTCACCCTCACCCTCACGATCCCAACTGCCGTCAACATTGCGACGAGCCCACAAACACCTCCACATTTCGCCACTTCCAAGCATACCAGCACACTGTTGAGAACACCAATGGCCAGCCCCAATCCCAAGCCGTAAAGAACGACACTAAATAAAATTAAATACCACCATTCATCCATCGGCAATGATAAAAACTTGACATTTTTATATTTTACCTAATCTATCATAATAATTTAATTAGTTGCCGGACAAATTTCAGATATATATTTATCTTGAAGTTCAAAACTAAAATTATAACCAGCTACCCAAATTTTTAACCGAAACGACTTTTCTAGAATTAAAAAGGGTACTACTGAGTAGCGTATTAAGAACATGATATCAGATGAGAGCTTAAGGATGGCTCTCCTGTATCAGTATCGCTCACGATCAAAAAACTTCGTACACAAGTCCCAATACCCACCCCTTCATTTCATCATCTTAACAAGATTTTACAACATAACTTGCAATTTGTACCCACGCTTAGGAGCCAAAAAAGGGTAACAGAAGGCAATGTTATGTCTGGTTGAATGTACAACCCTGTTGCTCATGGGCAGCAGAACCGGGTTTCTGTAATTGCTGAGGAGAGGATTCAGTGATACTAGGGCTGCAAACACTCTTTGCAGCAGGAGGCAAGCACCTTTTCGAGAAAAAAGCAGCAATACTTTTGGTTTGTCCACCCCCCTTCTCTGTCAGGTTTATAAAAGAAATGGTTCAGTCAATGAAAATTAAAATTAAACCAGTTGAGTTGAGACACATAAATACCTGGTGAAACTGACATGCCAAGCTTCACTAAGATTTCTTTCTTGACCTGCAGAGAGATCATTCATATCAGTAAAACAAATAGTTTGTGTCAGACTCAAAGCATAACTTACATTTGCTATTTTAAGACAGACGGGCATGGAATTGGTTGGTGAAGTAAACTAGGTGCGGTGTGGTATCAGAAGGCATGACAGTTGCAGCTTTGATATAAAGGCATGCTTGGAATATATTATGTAATCATCAGCTTGTTGGAAATTCATGGCCTAAATTTAACCCTCTTACCAAGGACTGGGGATAGTCAAAATTAATCAGAACCCTTGCAACTGTTGAGAAGGCAAGAAAAGGTAAATTTACTGGAGGGTAAGACCAAAAAAGGAACACCGAACATTCAGCTAACTAATTCATGAAAATGATTTTCAAGCATTAAATCATTAATTTCACATTTCCCTAGTCTAACTTATCCATTCTACTTCGTTAGAGGTTAATTCAACTACTTAAACCAAGCATGGTACAATAGTATTCTCAAAAAGGGGTGCAATCCTAATGTCATCCATGTAAGCACCCCAAAATAAATATAGAAATAAATGCCACTAGCAAAGAGCGAGATCTAAAATCAGGAATGAGTCACTAACCTGCCAACGATTATCAGAGAATTCTGAAATTTCACGCACTGTGTCCTTTAACTGAGACTTTGGAATTGAAGGAAACTTCTCTTGCAAAGACTCTACCAAGCTTTTGATACCATGGGAGCATGACTGGATTGTAGATACCTAAAACCAGCAATATCAAAATTAGCAGCAAACCACAGCAGTTTAGTATTTTTAACAGAAATTAATTTTCAAGCGCCTAACATGTCATAATATCACCTTGCTGTTACTATCATGATGAGATTCAAGAATAGCAGGGAGAATATATTCCTGAACATTATAACAAAAGGATGTTTTACATTAAACTGTGGTTAGAAGTGCAACTTACGATAAGAGGCAAATCTGAGTCCGGAATTGGTACCACAGATATGACCGGTGTTACTCCAGCCTTCACACTTGACAAACAAGCTTCTTGATTGTCATGTACCTTGCTATCAATTGATATCTCTATAGAATGGCCACCAGGATATGCCCGCATGCTCAGGGCTTGTAAACATGTCTGCTCCAATTTAGGAGTACCATTAAGATCTTCAGCCATCAGCAATGACGCCTTTTCATGCAACAAATTTAATATAATCAGCACTTGATTTTTCCTTAGTGCTTGCTCAGTTATATTGTTTAGACACTTCTGTTGCCGAAGCAATGCACTAAACTCCTCATTCTGCCCATCTTGCTCGCTGATATGGGAACTTTGGATATCCTGCACTGGAACATCAGATTCCATCCTGTCAACTTGTACACCCTGCATATAAGCCTCAAATAAGCACTTTAAGCCTGTGGTTTTCGAGTAATGGTAGGTGATTCTTTTTTAGTTCAGAAGCTAACAGGGTGGAGCATCTTCCAAGTTTTTACCTCATCTTCCGAGAGATATCCATCTGGTACAAAAAAGCCATCTTCACTTTCATCTTCATCATTGGCTTTGGAGCATCCTTCACAACTTTCCTCCTCTTCATCTTTATCACAATCTGAGAGGTTTTCACCAGGCTCCTCCTGTCAAGTGAAAAGGTTATTTCCAGGTTTACATCTAATTTTCAGTCTGAATAACTTACAGTACCTCCTCCCATTCTTCATCACTATCCACATCATAGTCTAAATCTGGGTCCTTCCTCCATGGGTGACGAGGTCCCACAACATTACTGAAAATACAGCAAAACACAACTTATCGACAAATTGCAACAATGAAAGCAACGCGACATCAATGCAACAACTTCACAAAGAATACTAACTAAATGACATCAAATATTTTTGTCCCAATCATTATCAGCACTATTGCCTTTTAATACCATTTCATTTAAGATACCACTGAAAGGTAAAGAGATTAAAAAATAATAATAATAATAATTTTCATATTTTTACAGTACAATCATAAAAATAATGGGAGCTATGAAGCACACTTGAATACTTAACTATTTTTCATTTGACTCCTAGAACTATTAAGACTCAGCAAATGAAGCTTAGAACAGGATATGGAGTCAAATACACTAGAATGTTGCAAATGCAATCACCTGGAAACAGAACATATGGTCAACAAAGAGATTGATAACTTTTAAACAACTTTCCACTTGGGTTTCTATTTGATTTTTTGTTGAAAAAACTCTACCGCTGGGACTTAATTTAACAAAAGCACAGAAAGCATTAGGTGATCCAAATTTGTTGATTGTCTATTACTATGAATTCTGAAAAGATGCAAGAGGTAAAGAAAAAACTAATTGCTCTGGTGGAAAGGAATTCTCCTTGGTACACAATATTACAGAACATTGAAGAAAAGGAGTTCTCATAGAGAATCCACGTAGGATACTTTTCCTCAAACTTCAGTCCTTCAAATTTACACAAGCTTGAAAACCATCAAGTTCTTGAAACTCCTAACTCCTCTCAGCTTAGTTAACAGAGCTCCAAGCCAACCAGAGCTAATTCCAAGATCCATGCAGGATTTTTTCCCTCAATCATACTTCGGTTGTTTAAATTTACACAAGCTTGAAAAATATTAAAGCTTAGTTAACAGAGCCCCAAGCCAACCAAGAGCAAATTCCAGGATCTCAGCTTAAACAACAAAAA
Organism: Gossypium anomalum; assembly: GCA_025698475.1. Classification (NCBI taxonomy): domain Eukaryota; kingdom Viridiplantae; phylum Streptophyta; class Magnoliopsida; order Malvales; family Malvaceae; genus Gossypium; species Gossypium anomalum. The sequence continues at coordinate 43,688,591 of CM046968.1, read as the reverse complement.
GCAGCTCATACCATGACGTAAAGCTTGAAACTCAATGTCCTTGATATATATATATATATATAAAGGTTTAGAAGCCATACATTTTGGAGGCCAAATATCAAAAAGTCTAACTGGCCCTGGACAGTTTCAATGTGGCGTTACACATGCAAGATGCCTTTCAATTTGATTGGCAAAGCAGGAGAGGAGGGGATCACAAAAAAAAATAAAAATAAAAACATATATCCACATTTACAATGTCCCTAACTATATTAAGTCTTCATTTTTAAGGAAAAAGTATATAGTTTGAAGTAGCATTTTCCAAAATAATAGATTATGTGCAATCTATACTGCATTTTATTCAATGACCTTAGGCCAAATATGAATAATATTAAAGCTTCAAGTAGTCAAATCTACAAGTACAAAACACATTATTATCCGAGTATTTTCACAAAGAAAGGTTTATTGGATTTTTGTGTGAAGATTAATGAGTCAAACTTACAAATGTGCAAACTCAGATCTTTGAGATCGAGTGTAAAAATAGTATTACTACTTGTTCACAGAGCTTCATAAATGAACTCTAGCCAAGCTAGTTTAAGGAGTATGAATGAGCACTTACTCTACACATACAGCTTGTACAGTCAGACAAGCTACCTTAAGCAAACAAAGATTAAAACTGATAAATTAATTTATCCCAGGCATATTTTTAATCAGTTATAGCAAGCTATTATCGAACTTTCAAGGGGAAAAAAAAAAGAATGTAGTTGAGAAGTAGAATTCAAACGTGTATCCACTGCTTCTTGTACCAATTTTTCCTGACACTTTATTAATTCCCTTGGCATAGAGTGTTATTTCAATAGATAACTCTTCTATACAGTTGATTAATTTGTGAATTCATTACTTTAACCCCACCTATCTGAAAGATCGGTCTTAACCTGGAAGGAAACGCAGGTAATAGACATAAAACCGTCCATTATGGTTTTATATTTGTTCAAATAAAATGCTTAGAAATGCTTAGCCAACTCCACATATTCTGATACAACAGTGCATTTTCTTTAGATCTACCTATTGGGTGTTTAGGGTTTGGGACAATTTCAAGCTCAGTTCAATTTAGTTTGAGTCAATTCGGATTAAAATTGTTGGTTTTTTATGATCAAATTGGATTGGGCTAGATTTGGGTTTGAGTTGATTTGGTCATTCTTTTTCCAGTTGGGGTCAAAATTGACAGGTCAGACGTTCTTTTATACAAGAAGAATGAACCTTTCACAAGATACTAATCTTCTAGGCTGAATGCTTATTTAGAAGGATGCAAAAGCAAGAAATAGGAGTCTACCTTTTCTTAGGCCAAATACCATAAAATGCAGGTCTGTAGCTCTTATCAAACTGCAACAACTGCTTCCTTACACAACAACTTTTAACATCAGAAACTGAAACATCATCATTATGGCAGGATCTATCATCAGAATTCTGTTCTCCCCATCCATCTACATGCCTTTCAAGGGTCAAACCTTCGCGGGATAACCCTTTATTAGCAGTTAACTTAAGTTCCTTAAACAATTCAGTCCTAGGATTCATACGCATGCCCCAACACTGTTTATGATTTGAATGAAGAGAATGACCTAAGTGACGCCAAGAAGATAAGTGTAACCTGAGAAGTAAAATAATAGAATGTGAACTTGAAATATAAAACCAAAGCCTGTAAAAGCATACAAGTCAAAGAAAACAAAGAAACCCACTTGCGAAGATCATCAGTATCAGTTTCTTCCTTAGATGAAAGAGCCCTGTCCATGGAGAGCATGATTGGTTCAGGCACATTTTCACTTTTTTCGGTAGATGGAGAATATATGGTTGGCTTAGTTATTTCCTCAATCTGACATGGTGATGTTTTACATTTTTTGAGGAAGCGTTCCATAACTGAAGCTTGCTTTTGTATTGAAAGTTTCTTTTTCAGTTCAGCATCTTCCTTCTCACGCCGTCGTTGATCTCTCTCAGCTTCCTCTTGCTGTTTCCGCAGCTGCTTCCTCATCTCAGCCTCCTCTCTTTCACGACGCTTTTCATCCCTTTCTGCTTCATCCAGCAATCGCTTTCTCACCTTTTCCTGAAATAAACTATGTTCATGAAAATCTGAGAAATAAAAAAGGATTGTAACTGCAAATGACATACCCAACACAATCACTGTCCTGGGAGTAATTCAGATTTACACATTCCAATAGCACAACCACAAAACTAAAATTTGATAATTCACACATGGACAAACTTTAAAAAGTTGCACATACATTTTGCAACTTTTCCTTCTGGAGCTCGCGGTCCACTTTCTTCTTCTTCTTCTCAATTTCCCTTTTATTTCTCTCCAGTTGCATTATTAACAATTTTTCTTCTCGCTTTGCTTCTTTCTCAGCCCTTTGGCAACAGACAAAAGCTTTTACTATTAAGAAACTAATTCAAGCACAAAATCTATAGAACCACATAAATACATACATCTTTGCACCAGTCTTCTGCAACATGTTACACATTAACAAGCGAATGTCTGCCTCACTTAATACCTTGGCAAGCTTTTCTGATACTTTCACGAAATCATGCTCGTTGCTATGATCATTCTCCGACTTCTGTAACAGAGTTATCATTGCTGCAATGATCCATAAATATCATTAACCACTTGAAGCATGAAATTAAGGTATTACAGTTGAAAATTTGCTCTTCACATTCCATGCAACAACATATGTGAAAGAATTAAACATCAAATTGATTTTTTTTTTTCAATATGAAAATCAATTAAACAACTCATTCCTCAGTTAAAAACAAAGCACATGTTTGCAGGAAAGATGCCAACAGGGAATATAATAAGGCAATAAACATAAGATACGTAAGAGTACTTTTTCCCAATTAACACAGGGTAAGCTGTTAGAACACTGGATGTGCGCAAAAGCTTGAGTAGAGAGCAGAACCAAAGAAAAAACATGTATAGAGAAGAGATTATAAAGCATGACCAATGTTACGAGTTTAGATAGGGATGAAATCGACAAAAGTTAACGTTTGATTAAGGATTAATCTAAGGCCAAAGTTCTAAACACCAGTTGGACGAAAAGGGCCCCTCAATTGACTGGATTCAGCAAAACTTTTTGCCTAGAAGAATTGCCTAAAAGAACCAAACAAATGGTTAAGAAAGACATTAAGGCAGACACACCTATTCCACTGAGACCACAGTATTCATTTCAGTAACGAAACAAGAATCAAGAGAATTTAATAGCAAAGAAATCAGTGAGATTTCTTCCTACCAGAAACAGCAGTAATTCTCTCATTTATCTTCTTTCTACAGGTACGCCGAGTTCTTAACGTGGTTCGTACAGCTTTTGGTATCAACTTTGCATCTCTTGTCTGACAGGGAAGTATGTATGTAACTGTAAATACTAAAAAAAATCCAAAAAAATAAAAAGCAAAGAAAATGTACCTCCCAACACCAAAGAGAAGAGTGGGAATCATCCTCCAAAATATCAGCTTCTTCATTATCCAATCCATATTTCACTCTCTGCCCTACAAGCAGCACAACGCTTTTCACAGCGGCCAAACTCACATTTCCCATTTTGTCCTTAACCTTCTCATGAATTGCCTCCAACAATTTCGACAGCGGCAAGTCGCTCTCCTCCATCAGAATCGCAACCACTGAATTTAGTGAACAACCGGACTCAACCAACCCCATGTCGTACCCCATCCCGAGACCCGATTTCTGCTCCATCATTTCTTTGTAATACCCAAAAAGCCCCTCCATTTCTTGCTTCAATCCCTTGATCTGGGCCTCTCTTTGTTCACCGCTCAAGTTCTCTGAATACCATGACGTTCTCCTTCGCTTCGTACCCTTCTTGTGTTGATCTTGACCGTCCATTTTGAGGGCTTTCGGATCATCAGCCACGTCGATTACCGGCACTGAAACCGCAATTATAACCAATACAGACCCGAATCCTAACCTAGAAAAAAGAAAATGAAGCTGGACGGTAGCTAGTAATAAAGATATTAATCTTTAAATAATTCTTTTCTACCTCTTTTTTCCCGCCCGAAGTGTGGTAAAAAAGAAACACATTTAATGAAATTTGGCGCGTTAACATTTGGAGTGAGCGGTCACAACATAATATTTATGTAAAGGTTAACTGCTTTAATAATCATTATTTTGATTTTGATTTCATCAGTAAATTATAAAAATTTTCACTTTAATCGTTAAATTATCTAAATTCGTTTTTAGTCACTATCTTATTAATGTATTAACGGCATAATGATGTAAATTTTTAAAATATTTTATTTAAAATTATAGGTTTAATCCATAGGACCATTTTTGGACTTTTGGGATCCTCAAGTTAGAATGTTGAAGAGATACATTGTTCTACAAATAAGGTAAATGATAAAAATTATTGTACTAAAAGATCATATTAAGTTTAATTCTCAAAAAATATTAGAGAGATAAATGGTCCCATTTAAAATTTAATCTTTTAGACATTTTTTTTTTACAATGTAATTTAATATCACAATATATCATTATAATTGTATCCTATAAAATATTGTAAGATAAATAAAAACAATAAAGATCACAAGAAATTTAACTTGGTTCAGTAAATTACAGTTACGTCCTCAGACGCTGCTAAATATATTTTACTGCAAAAAACATAAGTCAAAAATTACAAATAGGAAGAATTCTTATGAAGAAAATGACAAATTTTGGAATAATTTAAAAGTGGAGAAACAAGCTCTGTTTATAATAGTACAAACACTCCACAACCTTATATTTTTTAGATGTTGGATTGTGTTATTTAAAAAATCTTCACATTAGAAAATTTCCACATATTCAATCTCCTTGCAAAACAGCATTTGATATTGTCTTCAAATTTCAACCTTTAAGTTTTAACATTTGTAACACCCCTAACACATATTCGTCGCCAGAACAGGGTTACAGAGTATTACTGGAGTTTACATATCAAATACTATTAATTCATGTCATTTACTATTCATATTCGAAACCAATCATATCATCCCTTAAATGGACCCTCGAAGCCCAATTTATGCATTATAAACAAATCGGGACTATATCGGAAACTCGGAGAATTTTTTGCAAAATTTAAATTTTTTCTTAAATATAGAGGTCACATGCCCGTGTGGGTAGGTCGTGTGGCTCACACGTCCAAATGACACACCTGTGTCCTAGGCCGTATGGGCATTCATATAAGGCACACAGCCGTGTCCCAACCCGTGTTCATACCCGTGTAACTCTCTGATTTGGGTCACACGGCCAGCCACACGCCCACGTGCTAGGCCGTGTAGACAATTTAATTTTTGAAAATTAGGTGCAAGATTCACACGGCCAAGACACACGCCCGTGTGTTGGTCCATGTGTTTTACACGGCTGAGACACATGCCCATGTCTCTGCCCATGTGACCAATTCTAAGCATTCTATTTCTCAATTTTTAAGATGCAGGGGACACACGGCCAAACCACACACCCGTGCGCGTGGCCGTGTGTCACACATGGCTGAGACATACGCCCATGTCTCTCCCTGTGTGGACAAAATAAGGCCATTTTCAAGCCTTATTTCTCACCCAACCTGAAATCAACATACCCAACCAATTTTTGTACCATTACAAGTCATAATAGAACATTCAATTCAAGCCAATTTCAAGTTCAATACATGTCATAACATCTCATTTAACCAAATATTTGATCTTACCTAATTGACCATATAAACATATTAGTATACTTTGCCCATTCATGCAACCATTAATATATTTATGTATCTTCCATCATTCAACCATTCCAATACACTCATCAAGCATGATAAGACCTTATATAACTATATCAAAATATAATTAACACTAGCCATTATAATGGCTAGTTATAACTAAAACATTTTATCATTATGCCTACTTAGCTTATACATGTCATTATACCAATACCAAAAATTTTCTTATTTTATATACCAAAAAGTCCGAGGGATAGTGTGATGTGTCTCCGACCAGTTCCAACTTCACGAGCTTCCGAGAACTATAAAACAGAGGAAATAAACAAAGTAAGCATTTAATGCTTAGTAAGTTCGTATAACAGGAATTTAACTTACCAATCATATTCATTTTAAGTAAGCATACAAATATGCATCCAAAACATTTTGGCCAATTACCTAAACACATGCTTTCATCAAACACGTTAGTTATGAAATTCACATGATTTTTAAGAGAACAAAGATGAGCTCATCGTGCAACAATTTCCAAGAATTTCAAAGATATTCAAGATATAATTCATTTAAATTTCGTATTTTCTCACAACATGAGTTTGTCTGTTGAATCATTGAAATATTGATGGATACTCAGGTAGTACACACAAGGTGTACCAAACAGTAATTCGTCAATTCATATTCGGGGGTGCTCGTTAAAGAACATAATCGGGAAGCACAATCTTGAGCATTTAACAGGAAGCTCATGTGAGCCATGTAACGGGAAGCTTATCCAGGCTATATAACGGGAAGCTCATAAGAGCCATAATAAGGAAGCTCATGTGAGCAAATAACAGGTAGCTCCGAAGAGCCATTAATCAAGAAGCTTCGGATAGCCATATATTGGGAAGTTCGAGCAAGCCATATCTGTAAGCTCTGGAGAGCCATTAATTAGGAAGCTCACAAAGAGCCTTTAATCGGGAAGCTCATGAAGAGCCATATAACGGGATGCTCATAAGAGCTAAGGTGTGTCCACAACACATGTAGAATCACAACCTATCAGAACTCTCTGAAGAGCTACAATAGGAAGCTCACAATAACCAATTAACAGGAAGCTCGAGAGGGCTAATAACAGGACACTCATAAGAGATGTGGTGTGTTTGCAACATATGCTAGCTCACAACCAATACGGGAAATACTGTATCCATTGAATTTCATTTATTCAAACAGGACTTGACATTTTTCGAGCATTGTCGAATATGTGATCATTTCATATATTTATGACATTTATACAATTCACATAAACACATTCAATTCAAGCATATAAGAATACACAATTTAGTTACATGAACTTATAGCGATATTTGTTCGTATATGAGAATCTACTAATCCAAAATTTTTTCTTTTCCTCTATCTAACTCCTTATTTGGTATTTTCGGATCTATATAAATGAATTTAATCATCAATTTATTACATTCCACATTCAAATCAATCCAATTCACATCTTAGGTAAAAGTACCATTTTGCCCCTATATTTTTCATTAATTCCAATTTCGTCTCTAGGCTTGAAAAATGAAATTTATGTAATTTAATCCTTATTCCAAGCCTAGCCGAACCTTTTTATATAACATTTACAGCTCATGCATTTCACAAAAATCAAAATTTTTTCATGAATTTTACATCTTTACAATTTAGTCCCTAAATCACAAATTCATAAAAGTTCAATTTACAAAAGTTGTTTATCTATCAACAACCTTTTAATTTCTACCATAAATTTCAAAATTTCAGCATATACATCCATGGAAAAATTTTAATACCTTGATAACTTGACAAATTAATCCCCAAAATAACTAGATTAGGCTATTCCGATCTCGAAAATATAAAAATTACTAAAAACGGGACAAGAATACTTACCCAATTAGGCTTGCTTGTTTTTCTTTCTCTTTCCTAGGGTTTCCATAAAAAATTGGGGAAGAAGATGATAATAATATTATATTTTTATCTTTTAATTTAATTATCATCTTTAATTTTTCAACTTTCCAATTTAGTCCTTTTCTTTTCTTTAATTTCCATGGATGAATCATCATAAATATCTACTAACTTTTCTTAATGGTCTAATTACCATATAAGGACCTCAAGTTTTGAATTCCATAGCTATGTACTACCTATAGCTACTAGAACTCAACTTTTACATTTTATGCAATTTGGTCCTTTCTATAATTAAACATGAATCGGTAAAGCTTTCTTATCGAAATTTTCATACATATTTCCTATCATAATGCAGACCATGCAATAATATTAAAATATTTTTTTTGACTCGAATTTGTGGTCTTGAAACCACTATTTCGATTTCACTAAAAACGGGCTGTTACAACATTGATCATGTCCAAACATAGTTGGAACTTAGCCGTAGTCATTGTAATGCCCTCAACCTAACTCGATTCACCGAGTCTGGATCTCAGGTGTTACTACATATAACACTTAACGAAATTTCAAAATAGTTGAAGGATACTCCTTACTTAATACATATTTCTTATTATTTTATTTAAAGACTCAATTTCAAAGAAACAAAGAAAGGTATTTGAAAATAATATACATCAAACTTATCATCATTTAATTACAACACAAAATTTTATTGAAAACAAACACGAAGAAGTGTAAATATATATATTATTCCATAATCGAAATATGACATTGTTCATATATGGTGGATATCCAACATATCTGACTTCCAACCTTACAAAATACAGACGAAATCAAACCAATAGTCGCTTAGATATCTAAGATTATGCCGATTCCTGAATTGATAGATAACCACGACGGATACTCTCCTCGAACATGCAAATCCATACTTTTTGTCAAGAAATTTCCTTTAAAACTCATTCGATTTCATCACAGAACTTGTCAAACCAAAACAACTTCAGACAAATCATATCCTTAACATAGACTTATCTAACAAGGAACATCCAAAATATACCTAGAACTTACCACTTAGACTTAGCAAATTACGCCATAAGGGCCAAATAGATCACGCCTCAAAGGCAACATATAGAGTCACGTGTTTACTGTCTTGATGGATTTCACAGAAGATGTCATAGGTTTCTCCCTCATGGACTTATACAAAATTTCATGTTGTGATCTGTCAGTTCGATTACATTTTATCGAAGGCTTCACTATAAACTTTCATATCATCATATCATATTATGCCATGGGTTTCAACCACATAAGGTTACACACTTTCATGTCATGATCTGCCAATCCAATCTTCATCTTACTGGAGGTTACACCATGAGTGTTTTCATATCCTACATTACCATGGGTCTAAACCATATGATCTTACACTTATTTTCGTAGTGTGATCATCCAGTCTGGTTAGCACTATAACTGCCCTACTAAAGTCTTCACAAAGAGACATTACTCATATTTCACTTACCAGATTGTTCACACAACTAGCCGATTCAAAATTTTCCTTATATTAGACTTTACTTACATAATCACTTTATATTCATACAGTACTTTATGCATAACTTCATTAGACACATATAACATCTTTACTATACTTCACAAACTTACCCGTTATCTGAAGTTTTATCATTATATATATACTTTACAGGAACAATTAACATGCAGGAGTCAAAATAAAGACTCGCCTAACACTCACCTTTAGTAGCTCGAAGTTTCAGACTCAAACATCCTTTTCGAAATAGAAGCAACAACTGCTTAACGAACATAGATTCCATTACAACCCTCATTTATACCAATTACTAACATCTCAATCTTAAATAACCTCCATGCAAGACCTTGCATTCATAATTTATTATTCCTACACTTCTTACAATCTTTAATCCTTCAAAAACTTAACACGCAAAGGTATAATAATTACCATGAGGTAAAACAACCACTAACTAGATTAAAAACCTTATATTTGTAACACACTTTACCCGAGACTATTGCCAAAATCGAGCACGAGGCATTACTAAACTTAATCTATCACTTAAATAGTTTTAAAATTGTTTATTTAAACTTTTCGGAATGTGCTGTCATTCTGCGTTGTAGTCGCCTAAAAATTCATATCTTGAGTTGCGAAACTCAAAATTTAGATCCATAATTTTTTTCTGAAACTAGACTCATATACCTATCCACTAATTTTTTTCTAGAATTTTTGACTTAGCCAATTAGTACAGTTTATTAGTTAAAGTTACCCCTATTTCAGAAGTTGACTGTACTGACCTCTACTTACTACGAACCACTTTTCTCCATATAAAAAATTAATACAACTATACCGTTTGTTTCTATTAAAACTAGATTCAATAAGGATTCTAACCATATAAATTACACCACCTAATTATTTTTGTACAATTTATGGTGAATTTCCAAAGTTGAAATAGGGGATCTAGAAATTTCTCTGACCCTGTTTCACTAAAACTCAGATATCTCATAAAATATAATACCTTTACCTGTTTTGCTTATTCCATAAGAAAATAGACATAATAAGCTTTAATTTCATATATTATTCACCATCAAAACATGTCTCTACAATTTTTAGTGATTTTTAAAAGTCATGCTATTTCTGATACTTAAATCTGTTTTTAAGTTACTTTCACATTTTTCTTAGTTTTCATGTGATAGTTACTACTTATTCATACATACTATTAAACATGTATATCATCAGCCCTTCTATTAGTTAATCACTAGCAAGTATTTACACATCATTCATTGATCATATCATATCAAAAGAAACCAAGTTCCTATACATGCCATACACAAACGTAAACGTCTAACTATACCAATGTGATTCCTTCGATAGTGTGATCGGGTCTCCGACGCGTTTCCTTCGATCCCCCGAGTGGCTTGATAAAAACTATAAAAAAAGAAAATAAAGAGAGTAAGCACTAGGCATTGTAAGCTTACAAGCAAATAAATTACAACATTCAAAGATAATGAATAATTATACATAATGTCACCTAGCGTCATAAACTTTATTTACTTCTCATTTTCTACCTTCTTCTTTACTCACTTAACTTCTTTCTTACCTGACCTTTCACTATTCATAAATATAATCTACCTTCCCTTTTGCTGATAATTCACTGTAATTTAACGTGTACAATGACCCATTGAACCACTCGGAATACTAAGGATATTGGGGTCGTTCTCGTCTATCAATATCTCGCCAATGCCATGTCTTCGACATGGACTTACATGAATTATTCTGTCTCCAATGCCATATATATATCTAATATGGGCTTACATGGCTCATTCTCTGTATCCAAAGCCATATATCCGATATGGACTTACATGGCTCATTTCATTACGTCTGTCTGTCAACCCCAATATCCTAACATTCCTAAGGTTCAAACGGGGCTTCCTAATGCTTTTTCTCTGTCATCGCCTTTAATTCCACTTTAAATATTCTCATGAAATAAGTATATAAATGCTGGAAATTGACAATAATAATTTAAAATAAAAGAATATTGCATTTATTTCATGTAAACTTACCTCGTATGCAAAAAAAAATAGCTACTTTTACCATTTCGTCCACAACTTGGTATTTTCTCCATTTTAGCCCGAATTTCAGCTTTTCCTTGCTCTATCATTTAAAATATAGTCTAATTAGGACTCACATTATTCAAATTGACCCAAAATCATATTTTGGCAAAATTACTGCTTTTGCCCCTAAACTTTCGTGATATTTACACTTTTGCCCCAAAGCTCGTAAATTTAACTTCATCCTATTTTCTTATGTTTTATGACATGCTGGTCATTTTTCCCTTCTATGGAAGCATCAAATTCATACTCTAACATGCACTTATGACTATTAGGTATTTTTACCGATTAAGTCGTTTTACTCGCTTTTTGCTTAAAACCGAGTAGTACAAATTGTCTAACATAATTTAAAACCTCATATTCTATCATAAAACATCAAAATACACAAATTTCACCTATGGGTATTTTTCCAAATATGAACCCTAACTTAAATTATTGCTAGCATAAGCTTTATCGAGCCAGGGACTTCAAAACGTAAAGAACATTAAAAACGGGGCTTGGAATCACTTACTATGGAGCTTGAAAGCTTGAAACAAACCCTAGCTATGGAGAATCCTTGAAATTTCGTCCTAATGAAGAAGATGGACAAAAATTGGCTTTTAATTTTGTTTTTAATTCATTTTAATAACTAAATGACCAAAATGCCCTACTACTACTAAACTTTCCAAAAATTCCTTCCATGTCCTAATTTTGTCCATGAACTTAAAATTGGTCAAATTGCTATTTAAGACCTCCTAATTAATATTTCAAAGCAATTTCATACTAAAAACTTCTAGAATGCAAGTTTTGCAAATTATTCGATTTAGTCACTAATCTCAACTTAAGCACTTTATGCATAGAATTTCATCACGAAATTTTCACACAATCATGTAATCATATCATGAACCTCAAAATAATAATAAAATAAATTTTTCTACCTTGAATTTGTGGTTTTGCAACCACTATTCCGTTTAGGCCCTATTTCGGGATGTTACATTTCTCCCCCCTTTAGGGATTTTCGTCCCCGAAAATCTTACCTGTGAAAAGATTTGGGTACTGTTTTCGCATAGCCTCTTTGGGTTCCAATGTAGCCTCGTCTACCCCATGCCTATTCCATAGTACTTTCACAAGTACAATACTTTTGTTCCTTAATTTCTTTACCTCTCGAGCTAGAATCTTTACTGGTTCTTCACCGTAAGTCATGTCCGATGAATCTCAACCTGTCTCGAGAAATTACATGTGACGGATCTGAACGATAATGACGTAGCATAGACACATGAAATACATTATGAATCTTCTCTAACTCAATCGCAAAGCTAACCGATATGCTAATGGTCCGACTCTCTCAATCACTTCAAACGGTCCAATAAAACGTGGACTTAGTTTTTGCCTTTCTTGCCAAATCGAGAACTTTCTTCCACGGGGATACTTTCAAAAAAAAAAACTTTGTCACCAACTTGATACTCAATCTCTTTTCTCTTCAAATGCATACGACTTTTGTGCGTTCGAGGCTACTTTTAAGCAATCTCGATGATTTTTACTTTCTCTTCTATTTCCTTAACTAGATCAACTCGTAGAAATCGATTTCCCTTAAGCTCTGTCCAATACAAAGGTGTGCGACATTTACGTCCATACAAAGCTTCATAAGGTGCCATATTCAAACTCGATTGATAACTATTATTGTAGGCAAATTCTACTAATGGTAAATATTTTTTCCCAATCGCCTTGAAATTCCAATACACAAACATCTAAGCATATCTTCAAGTACTGAATAACTCTCTCTCTGGTGACCGTCGGTTTGAGGATGGAAAGTCTGTACTAAAACTTAACTTTGTGCCCAAAGCCTTCACGTAATTTCTTCCAAAACGTGAAGTAAATCTTGGATCTCTCATCTGAAATAATCGATAATGGCACTCCATGTAGTCTAACTATCTCGAAATGTATAACTCAACCAACTTGTCAAGTGAGTAATCCATACGGATTGGGATAAAATGAGCCGACTTAGTTAACTTATCAATCACAACCCATATTGCATCTTTCTTTCTCGATGTAAACGGCAATCTGTCACAAAATCTATAGTAACTCGATCCCATTTCCACTCGAGGACTAGCACAGTGCAATAAACTGAAGGTACGATGTTCGGCCTTTACTGCCGACATGATCAAGCATCTAGAAATAAACTCGAAATGCCCCTTCTCATTCCTACCCACCTTGTGATCGGATATCATCATTTAACCCATCCTCAAACCTTTTACACATGATAGCCTCTGTGGACACACATTCTTGAGCATATTTACTGAGCCTGACAAATTCACGTTCATAATCGGTCACCGTCATATTGCCTTGTTTCAATTCCAGGAATTCTTTTCTCTTCTAGTCAATAAACCTCGATCGATGTACTTTTACTGAAATTCCTCTGAAAGAAATCCCAAGTGACCCTCTCCTTTGGTACAACTGATATAAGTGTCTTCCACCAGTAGTAGGCTGAGTCTCCAAAAAGTGATACTACACATTTCATACATTCCTCGGGTGTACAAGATAATTCGTCAAAGACTCTAATAGTATTTTCTAACCAAAATTATGCTCTTTCTGCATCATCATCTTTTGTTGCTCGAAATTCTTCTGCCCCTTGTTTCCTGATTCTATCAACTGGTGGCTTTTCTCTTATCACTTTGCACTGTGGATCTGGGGAGCTTGAGCTACATGGGTAGCCTGAGAATCATGAGGGGTGGAGGTCTAACTACCGGATTCGTACGAACGAACTCGGCAAACCAATCATTCAAAGCTTGGAAGAGAGCTTCTCGAGTCACTCCTCCCTGATTAATCAGCATCTTGGCCTATTCTCATATATGGCGCTACCCCTTCCACGGAGCAGCGCATTACTTCCTACTACATCATCATCACCAGCTCACTCGGGATCCATTACAATAAAACAAAATATTTAAAAATCGTCAGAGTCATCACACTATCAAAATACGGGTATGGCATGTATAGCTAGACTTTTACTCACACTAACTATTCCGAGAACCGACTAAACCTGCTCGATACCAATAAATGTAACACACCTTACCGAGACTATTGCCAAAATCGAGCACGAGGCATTACTAAACTTAATCTATCACTTAAATAGTTTTAAAATTGTTTATTTAAACTTTTGGAATGTCTTTGTCATTCTGCGTTGTAGTCTCCTAAAAATTCATATCTTGAGTTGCGAAACTCAAAATTTAGATCCATAATTTTTTTCTGAAACTAGACTCATATACCTATCCACTAATTTTTTTCTAGAATTTTTGACTTAGCCAATTAGTACAGTTTATTAGTTAAAGTTACCCCTATTTGAAGTTGACTGTACTGACCTCTACTTACTACGAACCACTTTTCTCCATATAAAAATTAATACAACTATACCGTTTGTTTCTATTAAAACTAGATTCAATAAGGATTCTAACCATATAAATTACACCACCTAATTATTTTTGTACAATTTATGGTGAATTTCCAAAGTTGAAATAGGGGATCTAGAAATTTCTCTGACCCTGTTTCACTAAAACTCAGATATCTCATAAAATATAATACCTTTACCTGTTTTGCTTATTCCATAAGAAAATAGACATAATAAGCTTTAATTTCATATATTATTCACCATCAAAACATGTCTCTACAATTTTTAGTGATTTTTAAAAGTCATGCTATTTTCGATACTTAAATCTGTTTTTAAGTTACTTTCACATTTTTCTTAGTTTTCATGTGATAGTTACTACTTATTCATACATACTATTAAACATGTATATCATCAGCCCTTCTATTAGTTAATCACTAGCAAGTATTTACACATCATTCATTGATCATATCATATCAAAAGAAACCAAGTTCCTATACATGCCATACACAAAACTAAACGCCTAACTATACCAATGTGATTCCTTCGATAGTGTGATCGGGTCTCCCAGCGTTTCCTTCGATCCCGAGTGGCTTGATAAAAACTATAAGAAAAAGAAAATAAAGAGAGTAAGCACTAGGCATTGTAAGCTTACAAGCAAATAAATTACAACATTCAAACATAATGAATAATTATACATAATGTCACCTAGCGTCATAAACTTTATTTACTTCTCATTTTCTACCTTCTTCTTTACTCACTTAACTTCTTTCTTTACGACCTTTCACTATTCATAAATATAATCTACCTTCCCTTTTGCTGATAATTCACTGTAATTTAACGTGTACAATGACCCATTGAACCACTCGGAATACTAAGGATATTGGGGTCGTTCCTGTCTATCAATATCCTGCCAATGCCATGTCTTCGACATGGACTTACATGAATTATTCCTGTCTCCAATGCCATATATATATCTAATATGGGCTTACATGGCTCATTCCTGTCTCCAAAGCCATATATCGATATGGACTTACATGGCTCATTTTACATTTTACGTCTGTCTGTCAACCCCAATATCCTAACATTCCTAAGGTTCAAACGGGGCTTCCTAATGCTTTTTCTCTGTCACTTCGCCTTTAATTCGACTTTAAATATTCTCATGAAATAAGTATATAAATGCTGGAAATTGACAATAATAATGTAAAATAAAAGAATATTGCATTTATTTACTGTAAACTTACCTCGTATGCAAAAAAAATAGCTACTTTTACCATTTCGTCCACAACTTGGTATTTTCTCCATTTTAGCCCGAATTTCAGTTTTCCTTGCTCTATCATTTAAAATATAGTCTAATTAGGACTCACATTATTCAAATTGACCCAAAATCATATTTTGGCAAAATTACAGTTTTGCCCCTAAACTTTCGCATATTTACACTTTTGCCCCAAAGCTCGTAAATTTAACTTCATCCTATTTTCTTATGTTTTATGACATGCTGGTCATTTTTCCCTTCTATGGAAGCATCAAATTCATACTCTAACATGCACTTATGACTATTAGGTATTTTTACCGATTAAGTCGTTTTACTCGTTTTTGCTTAAAACCGAGTAGTACAAATTGTCTAACATAATTTAAAACCTCATATTCTATCATAAAACATCAAAATACACAAATTTCACCTATGGGTATTTTTCCAAATATGAACCCTAACTTAAATTATTGCTAGCATAAGCTTTATCGAGCTACCGGGACTTCGAAAACGTAAAGAACATTAAAAACGGGGCTTGGAATCACTTACTATGGAGCTTGAAAGCTTGAAACAAACCCTAGCTATGGAGAATCCTTGAAATTTCGTCCTAATGAAGAAGATGGACAAAAATTGGCTTTTAATTTTGTTTTTAATTCATTTTAATAACTAAATGACCAAAATGCCCTTACTACTAAACTTTCCAAAAATTCCTTCCATGTCCTAATTTTGTCCATGAACTTAAAATTGGTCAAATTGCTATTTAAGACCTCTTAATTAATATTTCAAAGCAATTTCATACTAAAAACTTCTAGAATGCAAGTTTTGCAAATTATTCGATTTAGTCACTAATCTCAACTTAAGCACTTTATGCATAGAATTTCATCACGAAATTTTCACACAATCATGTAATCATATCATGAACCTCAAAATAATAATAAAATAAATTTTTCTACCTTGAATTTGTGGTTTTGCAACCACTATTCCGTTTAGGCCCTATTTCGGGATGTTACAATATTCCAGTTTAATAAGAAAAAAGATAACATTTAGATTTAAGAACAAGAAAGTAGAAAGTAATATTGAAGGAAGAAAAAATTCCCTCCTAAACCCTTCTCACCCACATATATATAACCAACTTCTCTTTTTTGAACTTGACAAGTGTCGACTGTATCTAGAATTTGTCCCCCTTAATGGCCTACAGGTTCCCAGAGAAACATAAATGAGCATATTATGCAATTGATATTTGACTACTCAATATAGTTGACTTTTAAACATATCTCACTACAGAACCCAACTAATACAGTACTTAGGTAAATTGGGCATACTATGTATATGGCGGTAACTCACTCGCCTTATACTTCAGTTGATATATCCTTCTCTTAGATAATATAATAAGAATAACCTGAAACCTTTATTCACATCTACGTTAGCTAATATACACTACACTCCCATTCGCCAGAAAACTATAACACGATGATCTACACTATGCCAAATAGATAACTTCACAACTTTAAACCTTAAACTTGAATCCGTCAAATTTGGGGTGTGACAGTCACAACCTTAGTCATCATATTAATAGGATTCTTAGTAGTTGAAATTTTCTGGGTCTTTACTCTACCTTCTTCCAGAATTTCTCAAACGAAATGATATCGAACATCAATGTGTTTCGTCCTTACATATAAACTTGATTCTTTGCTAACTAAATAACACTTTGACTATTTCAATATACTTTGACATACTTCTACTTCATTTATGGTTCATTAAGCAACCCTTGAAGCTAAATTTCCATATACTCTGCTTCTATAGAAGATAAAGCACCTGTTGACTATAAAGTAGACTTCCAACTAACTAGTGCCTGTGAAAGTGTAAATATAGAATCAGTAGTTGATTGTCGTTTGTTCAAATCACTAACATAATATGAATCACAATATCCAACCACGCCCTGATTATCTTCATGCTCAAAAATCAATCCAATATCCATTGTATTCTAGATATATCACAAATTTCATTTCATAGCTTGCCAATGCTCCTTTCCTGAATCATGCATATACCTACTCACACCCCACTACTTATGAAATATAAAGTCTTGTACATACCATAACATACATTAAGCTTGTAACACTCTTAACCCGTATCCGACGCCGGAGGGGTAAGGGATGTTACCGAATAAGCCTTAATTTCTTTTCTAAATATCATCCATATAAATAAAACGTTTCAAGCATTACTAATCACATCCCTAAACACATACATTACTTATGAAAAACACTTGTTAACTTAATAAGCCATTTTCGCATGGCTATACATATATACATCACCAACAGATATCAGGTCAAATTACAAAGTCAATCCTATACATGCCATTATCAAAATTTCATCAAAAGTGTACCAAAAAGCTTAGATAGTGTGGGCGACTTCGACTTTGAAACTCCCGAATCCGATGGATGACGAGCAAAAATCTATAAAACACAGAATCAAAGCAAAAGAATAAGCATTTCTATGCTTTGTAAGCTTTAAGTAATGAAATCATTTAAAAGATTTGCATAATAATGTCAAGCCTATATAAACCAACTCTTGACCGAATCTAAACATATCTAAAGTACTTCTTTATCGATCATATCACAAAGAATGAAATCAATACATCCATCTATTTTCATTTATAGCCGAATACATTCGTCTCAAATTTTCATGCAAATCTCATGAATATATATATACATACATATCATACTAGTGATGTTGGATTTGTCTAATTCGGTACTCATACATTCTAATCAAATCATAAACGTTCAAAGGATTTAAAACAATGGTCTAAGCATACTTACCGACTTTCGTAATACTAAATTAAACAATTAATCATATTCTCAACGAGAGTAAGTTACTTACTTGATCGTTTCACGGTAAGTCGCACATGTGTTTGAAATTAATTTGACATGTATTATATAATTTCTCTTACGCATACTTACAGTTTATCAACCCAATTATTAGGCCGGCATAGACGTCCTTCTGAACTAAACCCGAATCTTAGCACTAGCTCAGAAGCCCTTCGAGACCAAGCTCAGTTTATGCCGCTGACTTGAAGGCCCTTCGAAACTAAGTTCGGTTATAACGCTGGCTCAAAGCCCTTCGGAACTAAGTCCGGTTATGACGCTGGCTTAAAGCCCTTCGGAACTAAGTTCGGTTATAACACTGGCTCAAAGCCCTTCGAGACCAAGCTCGAATTTAAACCTCGATTAACATTCACACATATATGCACATTTAAATATCACTTTGATACTCGAATACAATTTCAGCATTCTTACTAACTATATCGCGATCAGTTCACTAATCATAAACAAATAACATGATCCCGTTTCATTATCCCAGAAGCTTTCTATTATCATACGGCTCCAAACGAATACTCTACTTATTTATTTGGTCATGTAACGCAAGCAGAACCACTAGGTCATAAATTATTTATCGCACTCATAATTATATAATTTCTTTATCTAAACATAAGCTAAATTCCATTACTCAAAGACTTACCTCGAATATGATTGGGTAGTTACGGATAGACTACTCGACTGCTTTCTCTTTTCCTTTATCTGATTTTGATCCCCTTAGCTCTTGAGCTTAAAAATTAAACAAATAAACTTATTTAATTATTTCTTACTAGGGCAATTCTATTTGATACATGTATGCCATACAATTTAAGTACAATGACCTTGTTCACTATTTAAACATCATGCATCATCGAACTCCATCAACTCCATTTAATCTCAATTAGAAATACATAACATCCTAAGTCGATACACAAGTCAAGTACAACATTTAAATCACCATAGTCCACTAAATCCACTAATATAGTCTTATAAAATATATATATATATATATACATTACTAAGTTAAACAAAACATAACTTACGACTAAGCAAGCATTCGTGTATGAATCATTACCCGACTTTACCAATTGGATAGCATGCTCAAGACACCATAAAATATTCTCAATTCTTTTCTCATCAATATGACTAACTAATTAATTGTTAGGACACATAAAAAAAATAATCTTACCACCACAATTAAAGTTCGATAATAAGTCACAATTTAGTCATCCCTCTATCATATTTTCTTCACTTAAGCCGAATTAGTTAGTCCATATAGTTTTTAGCCGAATGACATATAACCCAATTCATCAAGAGTTTTATTATTAACACCTTAGATATTAATAGCTAAATAGGTTAGTAGTATATATACATAACATGAATCAAATTATTCAAAATCCCATTAGCAAAATATCATGTACTATGCCGAACCTAAAAATCAAAAACCTAGCTTATCCATTTCTAAACACCTAATCGGCCTTTGATCAAGACTTTAAACAAAGTCTATGTTCGGCTATCACACACATGGGCATTACAAGTTTAAGGTTTTAACAAGGTTAATTTCTTTCATCAACAATCTTTTTGCTTCTTTTTTTTCTATCCAAAATTTAAGGGTAAAAATCAAGTTCTTCACTCATAAACCATAACCGAAAGTTCCATACAACCATCTTAATTCAAAATTTTTAATATGGGCTAGGTAAGAAGCATGATGATTGACCTAAAACAATCTAAGATTCCAAGAAAATTAACATAATTTACTAACCTTCTCTTGATTAAAGAGGCCGAATGTTTCCCCCTTCTTTTTCTTCTTCTAGTTCGGCTAAGAAGAACAAGATGATACCTTGTTTTTTTCACCATTCATTTCTTTATTTTAATTACTTTTCCTATTTATTTATTTATGTTATAAAATATAAGCCACTAGCTAATAATTAGTACATATTATATGCATATAATTTCCATCATGGCCGGCCACTATTTAATATAAATGGAAATTTGACATGCAAACCCATCTTTTCTATAATATGCATTATTTAACCACTTTGATATTAACCTATCACATTTTAAAAGTATCATGTATAAGTCCTATTGAATAAATTCACATGTAAATGACCAAATCAAAGCTTGAAACTTTCACACTTATATTCACTCACTTCATAAACACAAAATATAACTTGTAATTATTTTTATAGATCGGTTTTGTAGTCCCGAAACCACTTTCCGTCTAGGGTCAAATTAGGGCTGTCACAACTCTACCCCACATAAGAAATTTTCGTCCCCGAAAATCTTACCGGTAAATAGGTTTGGGTATCGTTCTTTCATAGAGTTTTCGGTTTCCCAAGTAGCTTCTTCGATCCCATGTTTGAGCCATAACACCTTTACTAAAGGAACCTTTTTGTTTCATAACTCTTTCACCTCACGAGCTAGAATACGAATCGGTTCTTCTTCATAACTCAAATCAGATCGAATTTCAACCTCTAATGGATTAATTATGTGTGAAGGATCGGATCTATAACGTCGAAGCATCGAAACATGAAAAACGTTGTGAATCTTCTCGAGATCAGGGGGTAAGATCAATCTATATGCCACTGGTCCAATTCGTTCAGATATCTCGTATGGCCCGATAATCCTTGGACTCAATTTACCTTTACGGCCAAATCTGAGCACCTTTTTCCAAGGTGAAACCTTAAGAAACACTTTGTCACCGACCTGATATTCAATGTCTTTTCGTTTCAAATCCGCGTACGACTTCTGACGATCTGCGGTGCTCGGACTTTCACCGATTACTTTCACTTTCATTCAAGCATCTTTGATCAAATCCACTCGAAAATTTTACCTTCACCGAGTTCGGTCCAAAAACAATGTATACGGCATTTACGACCATACAAAGCCTCGTAAGGTGCCATCTTAATGCTTTATTGAAAGCTATTGTTGTAAGAAAATTCAATCAAAGGCAAATATCGTTCCCACGAACCACTAAACTCAAGGATGCAACATCTCAACATATCCTCGAGTATTTGAATAATCCGTTCTGATTGACCATCAGTCTGGGGATGAAAAGCGATGCTAAAATGCAACTTGGTGCCCAAAGCTTCTTGTAACTTCTTCCAGAATCGCGATGTGAATCTTGGATCTCTATCTGACACAATAGAAATAGGTACTTCGTGTAACTTCACAATCTGAGAAATATACAACTCGGCTAGTTTGTCAAGTGAATAATCCGTGCGTACGGAAATAAAATGAGCTGACTTTGTCAATCTATCAACAATAACCCAGATTGCATCTTTCTTGCTTGACAACAACGGCAACCCAGAGACAAAATCCATCGTTACTCTATCCCATTTCCATTCGGGTATCATGATCGGCTGAAGTAATCCCGAAGGTACTTGATGTTCCGCTTTCACTTGTTGATATACCAAACACTTCGAAACAAAGTCGGAAATGTCTCGTTTCATAGCAGACCACCAAAACTGACATTTTAGATCATTGTACATTTTCGTGCTACCCGGATGGATCGACATTCGGCTATTATGAGCTTCATTTAAAATCATCGAAATAAGTTCTGAATTTCTTGGAACACACAATCGGTTTCTGAACCTTAAACAGTCGTCGTCATCAATTTGAAATTCTGATTCCATACCCGTGGCACATTCAACTCGTTTAGCAACCAATTCATCATCGACTTTTTGAGCTTCACTAATTTGATGAATCCACAGTGGTCTAGCCTTTAATTCTGCTACTAACGCACTATCGGATAGAACGGACAAGTGTGCATTCATTGCTCGTAAAACAAACAGTGATTTGTGACTTAAAGCATCCGCAACCACATTAACCTTTCCCGAGTGATAATCAATGACAAGCTCATAATCTTTCAACAACTCAAGCCAACGTCTTTGTCGCAAATTTAATTCTCTCTGAGTCATCAAATATTTGAGACTTTTGTGATCTGAAAATACATGGCACTTCTCACCAAACAAGTAGTGTCACCATATTTTAAGAGCAAATACAATGGCAGCTAATTCGAGATCATGAGTCGGATAGTTTTTCTCATGTGGCTTCAATTGCGTCGACGCGTATGCTACGACTCGACCTCCTTGCATCAACACACAACCCAACCCAAGTAAGGATGCATCACTGTAAATGACAAACTCTTTACCGGATTGAAAGTGTACAAGATCGGAGCTTCGGTCAAATAAGTTTTCAGTTGATCAAAACTTTTCTGACACTTTTCTGACCAATCAAACTTAACATCTTTTTGAAGTAGTCTAGTCATAGGTGAGGCTATCATCGAGAAACCCTTTACAAAACGTGCGTAATAACCGGCCAAGTCCCAAAAAGCTTGAACTCTCGGTAACATTTCTCGGAGACTTCGGTTAAGTATGGCTGAAATTTTACTCGGATCAACTCGGATACCGATGTAGACACCACATGGCCCAAAAAGCTAACTTCTCTCAAACGTAATTCACATTTCATCGAACTTAGCATATAATCGTTTATCCCGTAAAAAATCAGTAACACTAATCTCAATCGCTCCGCATGTTCGGTTTCATCTTTCGAGTAGACCAAAATGTCATCGATAAACAAAACTACAAACCGATCCAAATATGGTCTCAAGATCCGATTCATCAAATCCATAAATACGCGAGGGCATTAGTGAGCCCAAGCGGCATCACTAAGAACTCATAGTGACCATATCTCGTTTCGAAAGCATTTTTGGGTATATCTCGAGTCTCGAACTCGCATCGATGATAATACCCGATCTCAAATCTATCTTTGAAAATACAGAGCTCTCTTCAGATTGATCAAACAAATCATCAATACGCTGTAACGGATATTTATTCTTTATCGTCACTTTATTTAAGCGACGGTGAGTCGATGCACAATCTCAAGGTTCCATCCTTCTTTTCACAAACAAAGCGTGCACCCTGTGGTGAAAAACTCGGTCGAGCAAAACCTCTATCCACCAACTCTTGTAACTGAGTTTTAATTCTTTCAATTCTGGCGGTGCCATACGATATGGAGCTATAGAAATTGGAGTAGTACCAAGTACTAGTTCGATGCCGAATTCAACTTCTCGAGGCTGGTGGTAATCCCGTAACTCTTCAGAAAAACATCCGAATACTCACAAACCACTGACACTGATTCAAGCTTCATTTCTGACTCTTTGTTATCTAGTACATACGCGAGATATGCTTCACATCCCTTTCTCACATTTTTCTGAGCCAACATCGAGGATATTATTGCTGGTGATGCGTTCAAGTCAGTAGACTCAACCCGAATTATCTTATTATTTACACATCTCAAATCAATAGTTTTTCTTTTGCAATTTACAACTGCATCATGTACGGTCAACCAATCCATACCGAAGATAACATCAAATTCATCAAACGGTAAAAGCATCAAATCAGCCGGAAAACAAAAGCCTCAAATTATTAGGGGACATTTCTTACACACCTTGTCAACACGCCTCGACCCAAGGGATTTGACACTCGGATTATGAACTCAGTAGACTCGACAAGTAGAGTCTTACTGGATGCTAAAGTCTCACATATATATGAATGAGTAGAACCAGGGTCAATCAAAGCAATTACATCAGTATCAAAGAGAGTAAAAGTACCGGTAATAACGTCTGGCGAAGAAGCATCCTCGCGAGCGCGTATAGCATAAGCTCTAGCAGGAGCACGAGCCTCCGATTTGGTGGTAGCATCTTTAGGCCCTCTCTGACCACCACTAGCATTCCCCGGGTTTCTTGAGGGTCTACCTCTTGCCGTAGTATTATTCAGTTTCTCACTCTGATTCACATTCTATTCAGACAATCTCGGGCAATCTTTGATAAAATGATCAGTCGACCCACATTTGAAACAGGAGCGGTCACGAACTCTACAGCTTCCCGAATGCCACTTGCCATAATGCTGGCACTCAGATCTGTCCTGACGATTATTGCCAACACCGCAATGCAGAGGTAGCTCGTGTACTCATAGGGGTCGACACGATCCCGTCCAGAAAAACTCGAAGTATTCTTAGATCTGTTTGGATCATCTCTAAACTTCTTCGATGATTGATGAAAGGGATTTCCCGAAGATCTTTTACGAAACTCTCTTGTTCCCATATCAGCTTTTCTTTTCTCTTTACTGAGCTCTTCGGCTTTGCAAGCTCGCTCAACAAGTACTACAAATTCTACGATTTCTAGAATGCCAACATACGATTTTATATCTTCGTTCAGCCCTTCTTGAACGCGTTTACATTACATCTTCTCAAGAAAGCGCTTTCTCGAGCATACCAGTTGAGCCTCACAAACTTTCGTTCATAATCGATGAATGAGACATAGAACCTTGTTTAAGTTCAAGAAATTCTTTCCGTTTTTGATCAATAAATCTCTGGCTGATATACTTCTTCCGAAATTCAGTTTGGAAAAACTCCCAAGTTACCCGCTCTCTGGGTACAACCGAAATCAACGTATTCCACCAATAATAGGCAGAATCACATAACAAAGAGATAGCACACTTCAGACATTCTTCGGGTGTACAAGAAAGTTCATCAAGTACTCGGATGGTGTAATCCAACCAAAACTCGGCTTGTTCAGCATCATCGCTGTTAGTTGCTTTAAATTCAGTAGCCCCGTGCTTTTGGATTCTATCAACTGGGGGCTTATTTAACCTCATCTGATCGGTTCACGGAGGTATCACTCTTTGCAGTGCAGGGGTGTATTGGTCGGAAGTGGGGGTTGTGGAACAGCCGTGTTAGTTCGAATGTACTGATTGAACCAATCATTCATCACGCTATAAAAAGCTTGCCTAGCTTCATCGTTCTGATTACTAGCCATAGGTTGAGAGTTCACCGGGGCTGTCTCTTACGCAGGAGCAGGGGCCACACTCTCAACATCATCAACTATCGCTCGATTGGGATCGGGATCCATCACTATACATAAACGCATTTTTAACTGTTAGAAATTACCACACTATCAAATAAACACATAATGGCATGTATAGCTAGACCCATTCACATTACGGTAGTCCTAGAATCGACTAAACCGTAGCTCTGATACCAATTAAAATGTAACACTCTTAACCCGTATCCGTCACCGGAGGGGTAAGGGATGTTACCGAATAAGCCTTAATTTCTTTTCTAAATATCATCCATATAAATAAAACGTTTCAAGCATTACTAATCACATCCCTAAACACATACATTACTTATGAAAAACACTTGTTAACTTAATAAGCCATTTTCGCATGGCTATACATATATACATCACCAACAGATATCAGGTCAAATTACAAAGTCAATCCTATACATGCCATTATCAAAATTTCATCAAAAGTGTACCAAAAAGCTTAGATAGTGTGGGCGACTTCGACTTTGAAACTCCCGAATCCGATGGATGACGAGCAAAAATCTATAAAACACAGAATCAAAGCAAAAGAATAAGCATTTCTATGCTTAGTAAGCTTTACGTAATGAAATCATTTAAAAGATTTGCATAATAATGTCAAGCCTATATAAACCAACTCTTGACCGAATCTAAACATATCTAAAGTACTTCTTTATCGATCATATCACAAAGAATGAAATCAATACATCCATCTATTTTCATTTATAGCCGAATACATTCGTCTCAAATTTTTATGCAAATCTCATGAATATATATATACATACATATCATACTAGTGATGTTGGATTTGTCTAATTCGGTACTCATACATTCTAATCAAATCATAAACGTTCAAAGGATTTAAAACAATGGTCTAAGCATACTTACCGACTTTCGTAATACTAAATTAAACAATTAATCATATTCTCAACGAGAGTAAGTTACTTACTTGATCGTTTCACAGTAAGTCGCACATGTGTTTGAAATTAATTTGACATGTATTATATAATTTCTCTTACGCATACTTACGGTTTATCAACCCAATTATTAGGCGGCATAGACGCCCTTACGAACTAAACCCGAATCTTAGCAAGATCGGCTCGAAGGCCTTCGAGACCAAGCTCGGTTTATGCCGCTGACTTGAAGGCCCTTCGAAACTAAGTTCGGTTATAACGCTGGCTCAAAGCCCTTTGGAACTAGGTCCGGTTATGACGCTGGCTTAAAGCCCTTCGGAACTAAGTCCGGTTATAACACTGGCTCAAAGCCCTTCGACACCAAGCTCGGATTTAAACCTTGATTAACATTCACACACATATGCACATTTAAATATCACTTTGATACTCGAATACAATTCAAAGCATTCTTACTAACTATATCGCGATCGGTTCACTAATCATAAACAAATAACATGATCCCGTTTCATTATCCCGAAGCTTTCTATTATCATACCACTACAAGCGAATACTCTACTTATTTATTTGGTCATGTAACATAAAGCAGAACCACTAGGTCATAAATTATTTATCGCACTCATAATTATATAATTTTACGTATCTAAACATAAGCTAAATTCCATTACTCAAAGACTTACCTCGAATATGATTGGGTAGTTACGGATAGACTACTCATTGCTTTCTCCTTTCCTTTATCGATTTTGATCCTTAGATCTTGAGCTAAAAAAATTAAACAAATAAACTTATTTAATTATTTCTTACTAGGGCAATTCTATTTGATACATGTATGCCATACAATTTAAGTACAATGACCTTGTTCAATACTATTTAAACATCATGCATCATCGAACTCCATCAACTCCATTTAATCTCAATTAGAAATACATAACATCCTAAGTCGATACACAATTCAAGTACAACATTTAAATCACCATAGTCCACTAAATCCACTAATATAGTCTTATAGAATATATATATATATACACATTACTAAGTTAAACAAAACATAACTTACGACTAAGCAAGCATTCGTGTATGAATCATTACCCGACTTTACCAATTGGATAGCATGCTCAAGACACCATAAAATATTCTCAATTCTTTTCTCATCAATATGACTAACTAATTAATTGTTAGGACACATAAAAAAAATAATCTTACCACCACAATTAAAGTTCGATAATAAGTCACAATTTAGTCATCCCTCTATCATATTTTCTTCACTTAAGCCGAATTAGTTAGTCCATATAGTTTTTAGCCGAATGACATATAACCCAATTCATCAAGAGTTTTATTATTAACACCTTAGATATTAATAGCTAAATAGGTTAGTAGTATATATACATAACATGAATCAAATTATTCAAAATCCCATTAGCAAAATATCATGTACTATGCCGAACCTAAAAATCAAACACCTAGCTTATCCATTTCTAAACACCTAACCGGCCTTTGATCAAGACTTTAAACAAAGTCTATGTTAAAGCTATCACACACATGGGCATTACAAGTTTAAGGTTTTAACAAGGTTAATTTCTTTCATCAACAATCTTTTTTGCTTTTTTTTTTCTATCCAAAATTTAAGGGTAAAAATCAAGTTCTTCACTCATAAACCATAACAGAAAGTTCCATACAACCATCTTAATTCAAAATTTTTAATATGGGCTAGGTAAGAAGCATGATGATTGACCTAAAACAATCTAAGATTCCAAGAAAATTAACATAATTTACTAACCTTCTCTTGATTAAAGAGGCCGAATGTTTCCCCTTCTTTTTCTTCTTCTAGTTCATTAAGAAGAACAAGATGATACCTTTTTTTTCACCATTCATTTCTTTATTTTAATTACTTTTCCTATTTATTTATTTATGTTATAAAATATAATCCACTAGCTAATTATTAGTACATATTATATGCATATAATTTCCATCATGGCCGGCCACTATTTAATATAAATGGAAATTTGACATGCAAACCCATCTTTTCTATAATATGCATTATTTAACCACTTTGATATTAACCTATCACATTTTAAAAGTATCATGTATAAGTCCTATTGAATAAATTCACATGCAAATGACCAAATCAAAGCTTAAAACTTTCACACTTATATTCACTCACTTCATAAACACGAAATATAACTTGTAATTATTTTTATAGATCAGTTTTGTGGTCCCGAAACCACTTTCCGTCTGGGGTCAAATTAGGGCTGTCACAAAGCTACTAACAACATTTGCATTATAATAACCCAAATTTCAATGGTGTTGGGAAACACAGTTCCAAAACCTCATCATAAATTGATTCCGTAAGGATGAAAAATAAAGATTGAGGAAATTAGTATGAAAATATATTGAAGTTTGGTTAAGTAATTCAACTAAGAATTTAATTAATTAAAATTCAATGACTAAATTGTAAAAGTCCAATCGCTATTGAGTTTTAATTTAGAAAATGCTTAAGGACCTAGATAACAATTATGCAAAAGATAAAGTAAACAAACCAATTCATAACATGAGATAGTGGATGTTGATGATGTTTCCACTTAGATTAATTAAGAATAAGATTAGTATAATTAAAGCTTAATTATACTAATTAATCTAGATTAATAAAAGCCTAATTAAAGTAAGTATATATCTATATTCTTCACATCGTACACCATTGTTAAATAGAAAAGAAACCTTTAAGCTTTATTAAACTTTTGGTCATCAATTTAAGTTTAAATAGAAAATAAGTTATTTTTCTCTAATTTTTATGGAACTTTAATCATGGGAGTTTGATTTAGCTAACCCATGTATCAATTTGTTTCAATTTCAAGATTTTAGCAAGTTACCATTATAAAGAAATTGATGAGTTAGGCTTGAAATTGATAAATATTAAGCTTAGATCATGATAAGGATTAAATTGTAAAGTTAATTAAGCTTGTTAGGTAACATTGAAACATTAGGGAAAAAATTGAATAAATAGAAATTTTTCATAAGGTTATGCTATAAATAGAAAGTACAGAGTCTCTAATGAAAGAATGTGAAATTGGATTTCGATCTGAAGCTAGATGTTGAAAAATATGTATATTTCGAGTATAAGGATTAAATTGAATAAAATGCAAAATATGAGTGGCTATATATTTGGATGTTAATTGGATGAAATCTAATATAGTTTTATTTATGTAATACCAAACATAGCTAAAGATGACGTTGGGACGTCGAAAGGGAAATGAAAGGCGAGAGTCGTTGACAAGTGACAACGATTTCAGTTTGTATTTTTTTATTCGAGCTCATTACATAAACACATATTCATATGCATATATACACATATGTTTAATACGATACTACCTATTTAGGTACACATAATACTATTGTATGATTCGGTTAACACTTATTAATATTGAATGTCAATTGTCGAAACCATTTTTAAATCGAGTTTTGGTAAATGAGAATCGACTTTAAGAAAAATGAAAACGGGAGTCGCCACCAATCTTTTTAGGTGTGATTGGATCACCTTATAAAATGTTTTGTTTTAAAACATTAATTTTGGTCTACGAAAGTCGAGAAAAATAGATTCGGGAGTCGGTTACATACGAGGAAGGGTTAGCACCCTCGTAACGCCCAAAAATTGGTACCTAATTGATTATCAAGTGTCTTTAATGTCAGAAATTTGAAAGTTTAAAATGCAATCCTCTTATTGATTTTGAAAATTAGAGCTCATCCGTATCAAAATATTGACACTGAGTTAGCCTTTTGGAAATCCCTATCTCGAAACAATAAAACGACACATCCAGTAAGTTAGGACATATTGCTTTGAAATTCCAAGACAGTCGCTTACATTTTGAAAACCTTTAAAAACTTGGAAGGGTACTTGATTATTCGAACTCAACGAGAAGAGTCGCAACCCAATAAGTTAGGGCACTACTTTCTCGAAATTTCCAAACATCAAGCATTGCCTTTATATTTTTGAAAACTTTGGAGCCTTTTTAAAAAAAAAAAAAGATGTGTAGGGAATTATATTACATTATAAATCACACATAGTAACATATTATTGTAGTAGGTAAATAATACATGCATTTAAACAAAGTAATGGTAATAATATAAAGATCGTGCATTAGATATATACATATAAAAATTAATATATATATAGCAAACATTAACAATATGCATACAAAGATAAATATAGCATGTCTTGAGTAAGAATAAACATACAAACATACAAAGTGATAATTAAATAATGCATGATATAAAAAAAAGAGTAATGCAATATCTATGTACATATTCATGAAATGTAATATCCAACAATAAATATAAAATAACATAATATTTAATAATAATCTTAAGTTAGTATTTGCTATACAATGTGTGAGATATAATAACAAAATATTTGTTAAAGAATAATAATAATAATAAAATATATCGGGTAAAGAAATATAAAATAAAAACATGTAAAAGAATTTATAAAATAACACATAATATAAAAATATCGTTTTAAAATAATACATAATAAATAATTAATTAATGGTTTAATATGTGTATAATATGAAATAGAAATATAATTTAATTTACGAATTTTAAAATTTAAGTAATATAATGCATAATACAAACATAAAGAATATAATAGATAATATATGATATATATAACATGTATAAAGATAAAAAATAAGTGATATAAAAAAAATAATGAACGTTATATAATAAAATATAATTTAAATATATAGGAAATAAGGAATATAATAGATATAACCAAAAATAATAAAAGTATATATGTATGAACAATATATATGGATAATTAATAAGTATATAATACAAGTAAAGTATAATAATAATGTAAAATAATAATAATTTGTAAAAAGTGATATATAATAAATAACAATATAATAAAATAATTAGATAATAAAAAAAATTTTAAAAAGGTTTTATAAATAATAATAATAGAAACAAATATGTAGGGTTAAATTCAGAATTCAGCAAAATCACAAGGGTGAATTTAAAAATAAAACTGAATTAAGGCCCTGATTAGAACGTGCATAAAACAAAAGGGACTCATTGGGCAAATTACCCTATTCCCAAAACGACTGCTTTTTAATCTGGGACTTTAAACAATCACTGTGGGGACTAAATTAAAACTAAAACAAAAAAATAGGGCCGAATCATAAATAAAATAAAATTTAATTGTAAACGCAAAAAGAGGTAGAAGGATCGATTGGGAAATTAACCCAATTTTAAAAAATGCGCGGATCCTCCCTGGGTAATCGGGTCAACATGCTGATCCTGGGGGTCTAAAAACGACGCCATTTTATCAAGGCTATATAAGCCAATCTCTTAGTTTTAAAATCATTTGAAACCTAAGTTTTTTAAAAAAAACTTAAAATTTTCTCTGAAAGAGAGAGGGAGAGAGGAGCTCCGGGCTTTGGCCTTCGTAGGTCACACTCCGGTCATTGGCCCTACACTCGCCCGCGCGTCGCCGTCGTCTCCACCACGCGCGGTGGTCAGAGGTTAAAAACCTCTTCTTTCAATGCCGATTAAAGGTATTACTTCCTTTTCCGTATTTGCAATATATATGTGTACATATATTTAAAAAGTTTCACCTTTGTATATTCGATCGGTTGAGATGTTTACAGTGTATATATGCACGAGAATAAATTCTTTGGCTGAAACTATTTTTTTATTGATTATCTCTGTATATTTTTTTTTTGGAACGTCCGTCCTTTACAAGTGAAATGAAAGGCTTTATAGCTTTGGTCCCTTACATATTCTGGGAAAGAAATCTAAGATATCTTTCCATTTCGTGTCTACTATGATTTTCCTGCCATTTCCTGCTCTGTTTTTCGTGTACCTGCTATTTGTTTCCTTTTCTTGCAGGTTCCCCGAAGATCTCGGCTGTGGTCGTGCTGTTTGTGGCGCGATTCGGGGCCAGATAGAGGGACGACCGATGATCGGGGCACCGATGGGCATTGAAGGCCCTTGGGATAGCGCATTGATGGCGCGTCAATAGTGCATTGATGGCCTCGATTTTAGGAAGTTGAACAGCTGTTCCTCGAAGCTTCCAGAATCCTTTGCGGTGCGAGGAGAAAAAGAGTTAGGGTTTCTAACCCTATCTGGGAGTCATTTGGGCCTTTTTGGGCCACCTTGTAATTGGGTTAAGGTATTAAGGTTTGTATTGGGTCTGTAGGTTTAAGTTGGGCTATGGGTGTATTTGGGTACATGGGTTTAGGTAACTGGGTTTGTGTTTGGACTCTTGTGCATAGACTGTTTAAATAAACACACAAACATTTATTTATTTATTTTTTGTATTTCTGTTTTAGTTTCAAGGCCTGGTCAAATTTGGGCTACTACAGCTGCCCCTCTTTGCTTATTGTTGTATAACAGGAATCAAGCAAAGACTCATAGAAAAACCAAATTTGATCGGCCCTATCAAATCATAGTATTCAACTTTTTTATGACTGCCATGTTAATATCTTTGATCTGCTCCCCGCCGAACATAGAGATGTTGAATCTGCTTTTTCAATTTGTAGGGATGCCAAATCAACTTGAGTCTATTTGAGAACATCTGAGAGTCAAATCTGCTACGTCCTCGATTTGTTCTTTGTAAACACAAGAATGCCAAATCATCTTGGATCTGCTTCAGTATAAGCATCTGAAGGTTAGATCTGCTTATGCGTGAGAACATTTGAGAGTCAAACCTGCTCTGTCCTTGATTTATTCCTTGTAAACACAAGAATACCAAATCATCTTGGATCTGCTTCAGTATAAACATCTGAAGGTTAGATCTGCTTATGTGTGAGAACATTTGAGAGTCAAACCTGCTCTGTCCTCGATTGTTCCTTGTAAACACAAGAATACCAAATCATCTTGGATCTGCTTCAGTATAAACATCTGAAGGTTAGATCTGCTTATGTGTGAGAACATTTGAGAGTCAAACCTACTCTGTCCTCGATTTGTTCCTTGTAAACACAAGAATACCAAATCATCTTGGATTTGCTTCAGTATAAACATCTGAAGGTTAGATCTGCTTATGTGTGAGAACATTTTAGAGTCAAATCTGCTGTGTAAACACAGGAATGCCAAATCATCTTGGATCTACTTCAATATAAACATCTGAACGTTAGATCTGCTTATGTGTGAGAACATTTGAGAGTCAAACCTGCTCTGTCCTTGATTTGTTCCTTGTAAACATAAGAATACCAAATCATCTTGGATCTGCTTTAGTATAAACATCTGAAGGTTAGATCTGCTTATGTGTGAGAACATTTGAAAGTCAAACCTGCTCTGTCCTCGATTTGTTCCTTGCAAACACAAGAATACCAAATCATCTTGGATCTGCTTCAGTATAAACATCTGAAGGTTAGATCTACTAAACTGCGGCCTATTACCCTGCTATTTAGGGGACTAAAGCACGTCATATTTGATAACCTGTAGAATGATTATGCTTGGTAATTAGGATGCTATGCTCAAAGTGAGTCGAATGTCCCTAATTAAACATGTTATGATGCAAAGTGCTGTGAATATAACCCCTATCTTAGGCGTCACCATTCATTCCTTCATTTGTCTTTTCTTTTCTCAAAATTTCATTCTTACTCAGCTTGTAGGCCTTCTTCCAATGCTACAATCTACTGAGGATGTCTGTAAGAAATGAATCACTGGTTTTGTCCATTTCCTTTTGGACTGGAAGAAAGAAATTCC
Organism: Gossypium anomalum; assembly: GCA_025698475.1. Taxonomy (NCBI): domain Eukaryota; kingdom Viridiplantae; phylum Streptophyta; class Magnoliopsida; order Malvales; family Malvaceae; genus Gossypium; species Gossypium anomalum. The sequence goes on along the minus strand of CM046968.1, from coordinate 43,654,439 downwards.
TCAAGTTCCTTCATCCCTTACTTACGTGAATTTCTTGAACAATTGTCCTGTTTTAGTTTCTTGCATTATCTAGAAATTCCAAAGTAATGTGTAAAACTTCATTTGTGAAAATATTTTAGTTCATCTATCATTATTTCAATGCAACATACTTTAAGAATATCGGAAGATGAATAAATATTTAAGAAGAAATAGAATCTAAAGATAGCAAACAGGATAAAAATTAGATGCTCTAAATATCGCCGCTTCAGCGTCTATACATTAGTTCCATGAAATCTTTCTTGAGTTCGACATGTGTTTAAAAGATCCAAAGTACTTTGTTGATGCCCCAATGCACACTGTGCCTCACTCTTTGCCAAGTCAGATACAGCAAGATTGCTGTATGCCCTTCAAAATTTGAGTTGCCCTTTCGAGTTTTCAACTCAAAACCCTTTTGGTCACAAGGCGCCCTTTGCGGGTTTTCACCTTGGATTCTTTTCTCCTTTAGACAAAGTACTTTTTGACTGAGTCTGAGTTCACTGGATTGGGTAGGCTCTTTCCATCCATTTCTATCAAAATCAATGCACCGCCAGAGAAAGCCTTCTTCACGACGTACGGCCCCTCCCAATTTGGCATCCATTTTCCTCTAAAGTCTTTCTGAATGGGAAGGATTTTCTTTAGCACAAGGTCCCCCTCATGGAATTCCCTTGGACAAACCTTTTTATCATGGGCTCACATCATACACTTCTGGTACATCTGACCATGTCGAATAGCTTTCAGCCTCTTTTTCTCAATCAAGTTTAGCTGGTCATATCGGGACTGAACCCATTCAGCTTCATCTAAACTTATCTCTATTAAAATTTGGAGAGAAGGTATTTCTACCTCAATAGGTAACACTGCTTCTATCACATAAACTAACGAGGATGGGGTTGCCCTAGCAGAGGTTCTGACAGATGTTCGATAGGCCAGGAGTGCGAACGATAGTTTCTCATGCCAACCTCTATAGGTTTCAGTTATTTTTCCAACTATTTTCTTAATGTTCTTGTTGGCGGCCTCCACTGCCCCATTCATTTTTGGATGATAGGGTGAAGAGTTGTTATGCTTGATCTTAATCTGGTTGCAAACCTCTACTATCGTTTTGTTGTTCAAATTCAATGCATTGTCGGATATGATTTTCTCAGGCATTCCATACCGACAAATGATCTCCTTCTTCAAAAATCGACTTACAGCTGACTTAGTAACATTTGCGTAAGAAGCAGCCTCTACCCATTTTGTAAAGTAGTCAATCACCACGAAGATAAACCGATGTCTATTTGAAGCTTTCGGCGATATTGGTCCGATGACATCCATGCCCCACATGAAAAACGGCCATGGAGACGTCATGACATGTAAAGGTGAGGGTGGTACATGAATTTTGTCCCCATAAATCTGACACTTATGGCATTTTTTTGCATAGTTGATGCAGTCTCCTTCCATAGTGGCCCAGTAATAGCCAAACCTCATGATTTGCCTTGCCATCATGAACCCATTTGCATGCGTACCACATACACCTTCATGAACCTCTTCTAGAATTAGCTTGGCTTCCACAGCATCGACACATCTCAAAAGTACTTGGTCTTTCATCCTCTTGTACAGAACATCCCCGTCCAAGGCATAGTCACAAGCTAACCTTCCCAAAGTTCGTTTGTCATTTTCGGTTGCCTGCTCTAGATATTTACGATCTCTTACATATTGCAGTATATCCTAATACCAAGGATTATCATCATTTTCTTCCTCTTCAAGGTTACAACAGCTAGTTGGAGCTTCATAGACACTCATTTGAATTGGTCTTATCTCTTCCTCTTTATTAGCCTTAATCATTGAGGCCAAGGTTGCTAGAGCATCTGCCATCTGATTTTCATCTCGTGGGAGATAATTAAAGGTGATATCATCAAACTCCTCAAGTAATCCCAAGACTACCTTTCGATAATTGATCAATTTAGGGTCCCTCGTCTTCCATTCACCCCTAAGCTGATAAATTACCAATGCTGAATCTCTATATACTTCTAAGGTTTTTATACCTCCCTCTATGACTGCTTGAAGTCCCATGATGCATGCTTCATACTCAGCCATATTGTTCGTGCAATCAAAGTCCAACTTGCACGTGAAGGGGTAGTGATCGCCATTAGGGGATACTAAGACTGTCCCAATTCCATTTCCAACTGCATTAGAAGCCCTATCAAAATTAAGCTTCCATGGAGAATCTTCAGTCATTGCTATACACATTAACTCCTCATTTGGAAAATCAAAATTTAATGGCTCATAATCCTCTAAAGCTCTACTAGCCAAGAAATCAGCTACCGCATATCCTTTTATAGCCTTCTAACTTACGTAGACTATATCAAACTCTGAAAGCAAAATTTGCCATCTCGCCATTCTCCCATTTAGAGCTGTTGACTCCATCAAGTATTTCAATGGATCCAGCTTTGAGATGAGCCAAGTGGTATGGTATAGCATGTATTGTCTTAATCTCCAGGTAGTCCAGATTAGCGCACAACAAAACTTTTTGATTGGTGAATATCTCATTTCACAATCAGTTAATTTTTTACTGAGATAATAAATTGCTTTCTCCTTTTTCCCCGACTCATCATGTTGACCAAGCACACATCCCATAGAATTACGGAACACTGACAAGTACAGTATTAATGGTTTATCTGGACTAGGTGGAGATAACACTGGAGCATTCAACAAATACTATTTGACTTTTTCAAAAGCATTCTGGCATTCTTCATCCCAAGTACCTTGATTGTGCTTTTTGAGGAGGCGAAAGATAGGATCATATTTCTCGATCAATTGTGAAATGAACCGAGTGATGTAATTCAACCTTCCTAGGAATCCTCGAACTTCCTTTTGGGTACATGGCAGAGGCAACTCTCGTATGGCTCTGACCTTGTCTGAGTCAACTTCAATTCCCTTTTCACTGACTACGAAGCCTAATAACTTTCCCCATCTGGCTCCAAAGGTGCACTTTGCTAGATTGAGCTTCAACTGAAATTTTCTCAACCTTAAGAACAATCTTCTCAAGACCTCAATGTGTTCTTTTTCTGTTCGCGACTTGGCGATCATATCATCAACGTATACCTCAATATCCTTTTACATCATGTCGTGGAACAAGTTTACCATGGCTCGTTGATAAGTTGCCCCTGCGTTCTTCAGTCTAAACGGCATTACTTTGTAACAAAATGTGCCCCACAAGGTTATGAAAGTAGTTTTATCCATATCCTCGGGATGCATCTTTATCTGATTGTATCCTGAGAAGCCATCCATGAAGGAGAACAACGAATAACCCGCTATATTGTCTACTAAGGTGTCAATGTGTGGCAGAGGAAAATTATCCTTTGGGCTTGCTTTGTTTAGATCTCTGTAATCAACACACATTCGTACCTTCCCGTCCTTCTTAGGAACAGGTACAATGTTAGCTACCCATTCGGAGTACTTCACTTCTTGCATGAATCTTGCATCAAATTGCTTCTTGACTTCATCCTTTATTTTCAGAACAATATCTGGCCGCATTCTCTGCAACTTTTGTTGGACTGGTTTGCAATCTTGTCTTATAGGAAGACGATGTACTACAATGTCAGTACTCAATCCGGGCATATCCTGATAAGACCATGCAAAAATATCCTTGAATTCCTGAAGCAACTCAATCAAGCCACGCCTTGTGTCTTTAGTGATCAGTGTTCCAATTTTCACCTCCTTCCCTTCCTCTAAGGCTATATTCTCTATTGCCTCTTTCTCATATGGCATGATTTGTTTCTCCTCCTGTTTTACCATTCTTAATAAATCGAGAGATACGTCATAATCTTGAACATCTTCAAAATCCTGACGTTCCTCTAAACGCATGCCTTACTCGTAAGAGAAATCAGGAACGACAGTATTAGTGCTCATATCATTGATATCTAGAGACCTGTAAGGGGTATGAAAGAATATACAGAGAATGAATGAATTCAAGAATGATCATTTATGTGCTATGAATAAAAGAATAAGAATTGTCAGAATTTAAAGGAATATTGGTTGATAAAAATGAAACAATACTCTTTTAAATTGATAAAAGTTATGTTTTATTTGAATAATAAGAGATGAACATAAGCCTATTTTCACAAATGTAATCTTACTACTCTTAGGCCCTAGAGTAATAGACATGTTTCGAGAATTATTCTGAAAAATTCCTAAAGACTACAGGAAGATCCTCCGCAGTCCAATTGTTCAGAGAGCTCCCTGGTTCGTAAGGGTGAATACCCTCAAAGCTTCTTTGCTTCAATTCCCCATCATTTACGACATTAATTTGTCGAGTCTCTTCTACTCGCAACCCTCCTGATTTAAAGGATTTGGATATAGGTGGGAATGTCATCGGTTCCCACTCCACTTCTCTTCCGTTCAAACGCGCTTTCCTTCTTGCTTGGCACTTCTCAATTTCTTGCCTCTTATGCTTATGGTCTGGCTTAAAGCCCAAACCAAAGCGATCCTTCTTTTCAATCAATTTTGGGATTTGAATCCCTCCTTGCAACTGTCTTCCTAGTCCTTTTCCTGTTAATGCTCCCCTACCCATCATCATTTGCAGGGCCATCCTTGTAGCTCCAGACATTTTGGGTATTGGCATCTCACTTCCTTCTAGGATGAAGGTTGCGTTAATAATTTCTAGAGAGCGGAAAGAACACTCAAAGGACTTTTCATTGGTCTCGCATAAGAGGCTTTGCTAGTGACCGTTGCTATGATATCCTCCTCCGCATTGATAGTTATTAACCGTCCATCTGTCACTAACTTCAGTTTTTGGTGCAATGAGGAGGGCACTGCTCCTGCCGAATGTATCCATGGTCTCCCCAACAAGCAATTATAGGAGGGTTTGATATCCATCACCAAGAAATCAACTTCATACGTATTTGGCCCAATCTCTAAAGGGATGTCGATTCGTCCCATCACTTTCCTTTCAGTTCCATCGAAGGCTCTTACTACATTATGACATGTCTTCATATGCGAACTGTCAATGGGTAATCTGTTCAATGTGGATAATGGAAGGACGTTCAAAGCAGACTCATTATCAACTAGTACACTTGGAAACGTGTATCCCTTGCATCGAGTAGTGATGTGCAAGGCCTTAGTTGACCCCATGCCCCCAGGTGGAATTTCATCATCATTAAAGTAGATGAAATTATCAGCACTGATGTTATTTACCAGCTGGTCCAACTTATTGACAGATATATCGTGAGTGACATATGTCTCATTGAGTACCTTCAACAATGCATCTCGATGTACTTCAAAACTCAGAAGTAAGGCTAAAACTGATATGCGCGCTGGTTGTTTACGTAACTGCTCGACCACACTGTACTCACTATGCTTAAGGAACTTTAGAAATTCCTTAGCCTCCTCCTCCCTTACTGGCTCGTTAATGGGTACATCAATCTTTCTCACTTTTTCAACCTCAACACTTTTTGATTTTGTGGGCTCTACTCTAACGCCCCGTATCATAACGCTTCCCACTCCGCGTATGGGAACCTTCAACTTGTACATCTTTAGATGTGCTGGCTATATTTTCTTCCTCCCAAGACCTTTGTCACGCTCTGATCATAACTCCATGGTACTTTCTTGCTATCCTTGTAAAGAAAGGAGTAGGTTTATGGATAATGACCTTGGGCGCTGCTGGTGCCTCCCTGGCAAGGAGATAATGATCCTTGGTCTACTGGTTCTTTGCTGTTCATTTTCCAGCGCACATACTTGCTTTTCACTAGAGCTACCTTCACAAATCTGTAGCTCTTTATTATCTATAAAGCATTGCACCAAGGCCTTAAATTCCTCGCAATCTTCATGGAACTCACCGTAGTCTCTCGTTCTTCTTCTCGTATTTTTAAAGGTCAACATACCTCTCTTCATCATCTCCTCCCAGATCACCCTCATAGGCATCCTTATCTCAGCAACATTTTCCTTCTCCTCTTTTCCACCGGCTTCACCAATGGCATTCACTCTCAGTATTTGGGGTACTCTCAAATTTCAAAACCCCATTTTTGATCAACCTCTCTACGGCTTTCTTGAATCCAGTGCAGTTCTCAATTGAGTGCCCCGATATTCCAGCATGATACTCACATCTGACATTTGCATCGTACCATTTAGGATATGGAGGCTGTAATGGTTTCAAATGGAAAGGGGCTATGGCATGCGTATCATATAAGTTTTGATAAAGCTCCCGATACGTCACAGGTATAGGTGTAAATTGCATCCTCTCATGCCTGGTGCTGGATTCCTGCTTTTGAGAGCCCTGTTGCCCAACTGTGGCTACTTTGGGTTGGCTGACCGTGACTGCTTTTGAATTGAAACTACTTGTATTGTTCACCTCATTGTCCTTTCTTCTTGGGGCCGATCTTTTGGCCGCTTCCCCCTCAATTTTACCCCCTCTTATGGCATTCTCTATCATCTCTCCTCCCATAACTATGTCCGCGAAACTTTTAGTAGTGCTTCCAATCATATGCGTGATAAATGGGGCTGTCGAGACCATTTTTAAATCGAGTTTTGAAAAATGGGAATCAACTTTAAAAACGAAAACGGGAGTCACCGCCAATCTTTTTAGGTGTGATTGGATCACCTTTAAAACATTTTTGTTTTAAAATCATCGGTTTTGGTCTACGAAATCAAAAGAACGGGTTCGGGAGTCGGTTACGTACGAGGAAGGGTTAGCACCCTCGTAACGCCCAAAAATTGGTACCAAATTGATTATCAAATGTCTTTAAGGTTGGAAATTAGAAATTTTAAGACGCAATCCTCTTTAAAATATTTTGGATTTTGAAAATTGGAACTCACTCGTAAAATATTGACATTGAGTTAGCCTTTTGGAAATCCCTATCTCGAAACAACAAAACGCCACATCCAGTAAGTTTGGACATATTGCTTTGAAATTCCAAGACAGTCACTTACATTTTGAAAACCTTTAAAAACCTAGAAGGGTACTTGATTATTCGAACTCAACGAGAAGAGTCGCAACCAATAAGTTAGGGCACTACTTTCCTGAAATTTCCAAACATCAAGCATTGCCTTTATATTTTTTGAAAACTTTGGAGCCCTCTTTTTTAAAAAGATGATGATGTGTGAGGAGTAACATATTATTGTAGTAGGTAAATAACACATGCATTTAAACAAAGTAATGGTAATAATATAAAGATTGTGCATTAGACACATACATATAAAAATAATATATATAGCAAACATTAACAATATGCATACAAAGTTATATATAGTATGAATTGAGAAAGAATAAACATACAAACATACAAAATAATAATTAAATAATGCATGATATACAAAAAGGTAATACAATATCAATGTACATATTCATGAAATGTAATAATATATATAAAATAACATATGATATATGCAATATATATAAAAAATTGGAGCGAGTTATTATTAACAAAATATACATAGATTACAAATAAAGACCTAAAATCTAAAAAAATAATTTTAAAATAGTATTTGCTATATAATATGTAAAATATAATAACAAAATATTTATAATAGTTATATGTAAAATATATTGGTTTTTTTTAAAAAAAACTATATAGATAAAAGTATGTAGACGAATATAAAAATATCATTTAAAATAAAATAATTCATAATGAATAATCAATAGTTTGATATATAATATGAGTTTTAAAAAAAAAATTTATTTACAAATTTTAAGAATTTAAATAATATAATGAATAATATATATAATGCAATAAATATTATATGATATACATAAAAATTAATAAGTAAAGAAGATATTTAGATGTCATATATTATATATACTTTAAATTTATAGGAAATAAGAAATATGATAGATATAATATAAAATAATGAAAGTAATATGTAAAACAATATATATATATATATATATATAGATAATTAATAAATATATATAATATATGTGAAAATATAATAATAATATAAAAATGATATAAAATAATAATAATTTGAGAAAAAAATATATAATAAATAAAATAATACTTAGAATAAAATAATCTTATAATGTATAATATAAAAATAAAACAAATAACAATATATAAAAATATATATATAAAATAATAATAAATAAATATAGGACTAAATTTAAAATTCAGCAAAATGACAGGGCGAATTTCAAAGAAACAAAACTGGACTAAGGCGCTATTTAAAACGTGCGTAAAACTAGAGGGACTCACTGGGCAAATTTCCCTATTCCCAAAACGGCAGCGTTTTAATTCTGGACTTAAAATTACTATTGCAGGGACTAAATCACAACTGAAACAAAATATTAAGGCTAAATCATAAGTAAAATAAAACAGAATTGTAAATACAAAAGAGGCGGAAGGACCAATTGGGTAATTAACCCAATCCTCAAAAACACGCGGATCCACCCCGGGTAATCGGGTCAACACGCGGATCCTGAGGGTCTAAAACGTCGTCGTTTTAAGCTTATCAGACTAAGCTAAAACGGTTTCGTTTTGTTACGGCTATATAAGCCAAAACTAAAGCTTAAAAATCATTTCAGATATCGTTTTAGAAAAAAACAAAATCCTCTGAAGAGGAATAGGGGCCGGCCATCAGAGTTCTGTGGAGTCTCCGTTCACCGGTTCTCACGCGCCTACGCGCCTCCACGCATGGTGGTCGGAGGGTTAAAAATCCTCCCCTTTTCAAGCGTGATACAGGTAACTTTCTTTCCTTTTTAAAACTCAACAATCTTTGCTTAGAATGATTTATATATGCATGCTAAAATAAGAACAAGGTACACAATTAAAACACCTTTTAGAGACTTCTTGTATTTCTCTCAACGAATGTAGGTATCCTTCTATTCTATTTTTTAAAAAAATCTGTGTCCTGTACAACGTTTAGATTCGGGCTTTATAGCCACTATTTATTACAAAAATTTAGGAAAGAAATCTCCGATTTCTTTCTATTTCTTGCCTACTATATCTTTGATCGTGATTTGCTGAGATACTTTTTTAGTTTTCTTTTTCTTGCTCTATGTATCCGCTGTGTTTCCTTTTCTGCTTCGTGTCCTTTGTCTTATCTTGCAGGTATTTGCCAAAAATCCGGCAGTGGCAAAGGCTTGACGATAGTCCACTGGTGGCGTTGATCTCGGCGTGACTCGGGGCCTGGAATCATGGCCTGGATGGGGTAGCTGGAACGGCAGGAGCTGAAGGGTCATGAGGCTTGGCTTCTGGAACCTTCTGTTTACGGTGCAAGGAGAAAGGCAGAAACCCTAGGGTTTCGTGCCTTGGTGTAACAAGCTGGGCCAATTGGGCCACTTTTGTCCTGGGTCCATTTGGGTCTGTTGTAATGGGTCTTAGTTTAGTGTATCTGGGTAGGATGTAACAGTGGGCCTGCTGGTTTTTTAACATTTGTAAAAGGACTGTAAAGATTTTAATTATTATTTTGGATATATTGGATTATGCCTTGGCTTCCCATGGGCCGGGCAAAATTGAGGTATTATAGCTGCCCCTCTTTGCTCATTGCTGTATAACAGGAATAGAGCAAAGATATAAAAGAACCAATTTTGCCCAGGCTCACCGAGGCTTGATTTCTTCGATCTGCTCCTCGCCGAATCTGCTTCTTCAATTCGTTTTAAAGATACTAGGTTAATCTTAGATTTGCTTCAGCGCAAATATGTGAAAGCCAAATCTACTTATGTCTTTGATTTGTTCCTTGTGAGTATAAGGATGCCGAACCATCTTGAGTCTGCTCCCTGTTGAAGTGGAGATGCCTGACTTCGATTTGTTCTCCGGCAATACAGAGACGAAAAATCCTCTTAGATTTGCTTTCGTAAACACGTGAAAGTCAAATCAGCTATGTCTTTGATTTGTTCCTTGTAAGCATAAGGATGCCAAACCATCTGGAGTCTGTTTGAGAACATCTGAGAGTCAAATCTACTATGTCCTCGATTTGTTTCTTGTAAACACAAGAATGTCAAATCATCTTGGATCTCAAGCCAAAGATAAACATCTCAAGGTTAGATCTCGCTATATCTCGAGAACGTCTCGATAGTCAAATCTGCTATGTCCTTGATTTGTTCCTTGTAAACACAAGAATACCAAATCATCTTGGATCTGCTTCAATATAAACATCTGAAGGCTAGATCTGCCATAACTGAGAACATCTGAGAGTCAAATCTGCTATGTCCTTGATTTGTTCCTTGTAAACTCAAGGATACCAAATCATCTTGGATCTGCTTCAGTATAAACATCTGAAGGTTAGATCTGCTATATCTGAGAACGTCTGAGAGTCAAATCTGCTATGTCCTCGATTTGTTCCTTGTAAACACAAGAATACCAAATCATCTTAGATCTACTTCAATATAAACATCTTAAGGCTAAATCTGCCATAACTGAGAACATCTGAGAGTCAAATTTGCTATGTCCTTGATTTGTTTCTTGTAAACACAAGAATACCAAATCATCTTGGATCTGCTTCAGTATAAACGTCTGAAGTCTAGATCGCTATATATCATGACCTATTACCTATTTGTTTAGGGGACTAAAGCACGCCGTCTTTGATAACCTATAGAATAATTATGCCTGGTAATTAGGATGCTATGCTCAAAGTGAGTCGAATGCCCCTAACATGTTATGATGCAAAGCGCTGTGAATATGACCCCTATCTTAGGCGTCACCATTCATTCCTTCATTTGTCTTTTCTTTTCTCAAAATTTCATTCTTACTTAGCTTGTAGGCCTTCCTCCAATGCTACGATCTACTGAGGATGTCTGTAAGAATTGAATCATTGGTTTTGTCCATTTCCTTTTGGACTGGAAGAAAGAAATTCCTTGAGTTCCTTCATCCTTTACTTACGTGAATTTCTCGAACAATTGTCCTGTTTTAGTTTCTTGCATTATCTAGAAATTCCAAAGTAATGTGCAAAACTTCGTTTGTGAAAATATTTTAGTTCATCTATCATTATTTCAATGCAACATACTTTAATAATATCGGAAGATAAATAAATCTTTAAGAATAATTTGATTTGAATGAATTGTTAACAATACAAAGGAAATAAGTCTGATAGCATATCTTTAAGAAGAAATAGAATCTAAAGATAGCAAACAGGATAAAAATTAGATGCTCTAAATATCGCCGCTTGAGCGTCTATACATTAGTTCCATGAAACCTTTCTTGAGTTCGACATGTGTTTAAAAGATCCAAAGTACTTTGTTGATGCCCCAATGTACACCATGCTTTACTCTTTGCCGAGTTAGATATAGCAAAATTGCTGTATGCCCTTCAAAATTTGAGCTGCCCTTTCGGGTTTTCAACTCAAAACCCCTTTGGTCATAAGGCGCCCTTTGCGGGTTTTCACCTTGGCCTCTCTATTTTTTTGAAGTTTCAACGCGCCCTTTGCGGGTTTTCACCTTGGATTCTTTTCTCCTTTAGACAAAGTACTTTTTGACTGAGTCTGAGTTCACTGGATTGAGTAGGCTCTTTCCATCCATTTCTGTCAAAATCAATGCACCGCCAGAAAAAACCTTCTTCATGACGTATGGCCCCTCCCAATTTGGCATCCACTTTCCTCTAAAGTCCTTCTGAATGGGAAGGATTTTCTTTAGCACAAGGTCTCCCTCATGGAATTCCCTTGGACGAACCTTTTTATCATAAGCTCGCATCATACGCTTCTGGTACATCTGACCATGTCGGATAGCTTTTAGCCTCTTTTCCTCAATCAATTTTAGCTGGTCATATCGGGACTGAACCCAATCAGCTTCATCTAACCTTATCTTTGTTAAAATTCGGAGAGATGGTATTTCTACTTCAATAGGTAACACTGCTTCCATTCCGTAAACTAACGAGAACGGGGTTGCCCCAGTAGAAGTTATGACAGATGTTCGATAGGCCAAGAGTGCAAACGGTAGCTTTTCATGCCAATCCCTATAAGTCTCAGTCATTTTTCCCACTATTTTCTTAATGTTCTTATTGGCAGCCTCCACTGCCCCATTCATCTTTGGGCGATAAGGTGAAGAGTTGTGATGCTTGATTTTGAACTGGTCGCAAACCTCTGCTATCGTTTTATTGTTCAAATTTAATGCATTGTCGGATATGATCCTCTCAGGCATTCCATACCGACAAATGATTTTCTTATTCAAAAATTGACTTATAGCTGACTTAGTAACATTTGCGTAAGAAGCAGCCTCTACCTATTTTGTAAAGTAGTCAATCACCACAAAGATAAACCGATGTCCATTCGAAGCTTTCGGCGATATTGGTCTGATAACATCCATGCCCCACATGGAAAACGGCCATGGAGACGTCATGACATGTAAAGGTGAGGGTGGTACATGAATTTTGTCCCCATAAATCTGACACTTATGGCATTTTTTGGCATAGTTGATGCAGTCTCCTTCCATAGTGGCCCAGTAATAGCCAAACCTCATGATTTGTCTTGCCATCGTGAATCCATTTGCATGCGTACCACATACACCTTCATGAACCTTTTCTAGAATTAGCTTGGCTTCCACAGCATCGACACATCTCAAAAGTACTTAGTCTTTCCTCCTCTTGTACAGAACATCTCCGTCCAAGATATAGTCACAAGCTAACCTTCTCAAAGTTCGTTTGTCATTTTCAGTTGCCTGCTCTGGATACTTACGATCTCTTACATATCACAATATATCCTGATACCAAGGATTATCATCCTTTTCTTCCTCTTCAAGGTTACAACAACTAGCTGGAGCTTCATAGACACTCATTTGAATTGGTCTTATATCTTTCTCTTTATTTGCCTTAATCATTGAGGCCAAGGTTGCTAGAGCATTTGCCATCTGATTTTCGTCTCATGGGAGATAATTAAAGGTGATATCATCAAACTCCTTAAGTAACCCCAAAACTACCTTTCGATAATTGATCAATTTAAGGTCCCTTGTCTCCCATTCACCTCTAAGCTGATAAATTACCAACGCTGAATCTCCATATACTTCTAGGATTCTTATACCTCGCACTATGGCCACTTGAAGTCCCATAATGCATGCTTCATACTCAGCCATATTGTTCGTGCAATCAAAGTCCAACTTGCACGTGAATGGGTAGTGATCCCCATTAGGGGATACCAAGGTTGCCTCAATTCCATTTCCCACTGCATTAGAAGCCCCATCAAAATTAAGCTTCCACGGAGAATCTTCAGTCATTGCTATACACATTAACTCCTCATTTGTAAAATCAAAATTTAATGGCTCATAATCCTCTAGAGCTCTACTAGCCAAGAAATCAGCTACCGCACTTCCTTTTATAGCCTTCTGACTTACGTAGACTATTCAAACTCTGAAAGTAAAATCTGCCACCTCGCCATCCTTCCATTCAGAGCAGTTGACTCCATCAAGTATTTCAATGGATCCAACTTGGAGATAAGCCAAGTGGTATGGTATAGCATGTACTATCTTAATCTCCGGGTGGTCCAGATTAGCGCACAACATAACTTTTCAATTGGTGAATATCTCATTTTACAATCAGTGATTTTTTTACTGAGATAATAAATTGCCTTCTCCCTTTTCCCTGACTTGTCATGTTGACCAAGTACACATCCCATAGAATTGCTAAATACTGATAAATACAGTATTAATGGTTTATCCGGGCTAGGTGGAGATAACACTGTAGCATTCAACAAATACTGCTTGACCTTCTCAAAAGCGTTTTGGCATTTTTCATCCCAACTACCTTGATTGTGCTTTCTGAGGAGGCGAAAGATAGGATCACATTTCTCGGTTAATTGTGAGATGAACTGAGCGATGTAATTCAACCTTCCGAGGAATCCTCGAACTTTCTTTTGAGTACGTGGCGGAGGCAACTCCCGTATGGCTCTGACCTTGTCTGAGTCAACTTCAATTCCTTTTTCACTGACCACGAAGCCTAATAACTTTCCCGATCTGGCTCCAAAGGTGCACTTTGCTGGATTAAGCTTTAACTGAAATTTTCTCAACCTTAAGAACAATCTTCTTAAGACCTCAATATGCTTTTTTTCTGTTCTCGATTTGGCAATCATATCATCAACATATACCTCAATATCCTTATGCATCATGTCATGAAACAAGTTTACCATGGCTCGTCGATATGTTGCCCCTGCGTTCTTCAGCCCAAACGGCATTACTTTGTAACAAAAGGTACCCCACAATGTTATGAAAGTAGTTTTATCCATATCCTCTGGATGCATCTTTATCTGATTGTATCCTGAGAAGCCATCCATGAAAGAGAACAATGAATATCCCGCTGTGTTGTCTTGTAACGCCCCGTGCTTGAGACCGTCACCGGATTCGAACACGAGGTGTTAACAGACTTAATTCATTACTTAAACCGCTCAAACGATTTATTTTTTTTAAAATTTCCAGTCAAGCTAGCAATCTGCATCACAGTCGCTTAAAAATTCATATCTTGAGTTCCAAAACTCGAAATCAAATTTCGTAAATTTTACCTGAAACTAGACTCATATATCTATTTACTAATTTTTTTTCTATAATTTTTGGTCAAGCCAATAACTACAGTTTATTAGTTAAATTCTCCCCTATTTCAGGGTTTTACTGCTCTGACCTCTGTGTATTACGAATAATATATCTCGCTGTACAGAATTTCAACGTCTATGAAGTTTATTTATCTTAAAACTAGACTAAATAAAAAATCTGTACATATAAAGCATGACTTCTAATTATTTTTTTACAATTTATTATGAATTTTTAAAGTCAGAAAAGGGGATCCAGAAATCACTCTGGCCCTGTTTCACAAAAATTTAAATATCTCATAAAATATAATTCATATACCTGTTTTGCTCCATCCATATGAAAATAGACTCATTAATCTTCAATATCATAACTTACTCATCATTTAATTACATTTATACTATTTTTAGTGATTTTTCAAATTTACATCACTGCTGCTGCCAGATTCTGTTTTATGGCAAATTTCACTTTACTAAGGATTTTCATGGACTAAATATCATTTTAAACATACATAACATCAAATATGACTTAGATTGGCCATTCCAATGGCTAATCATTTACAAACCCTTTTCTTGCCAAACCATAGCCATATCATAAGATCAAATACACAAACTGAGTATTTTGCCATACATGCCACATTCAAAACACACAAGCCATTTTACCAATTTAGGCCTTCGGATAGTGTGAACGAGTCTTCGACCTATCCCGATTCTCAAGCCGGCTTGTCAAAACTATAATGAAAGAAAAGGAGGGAGTAAGCACAAATGCTTAGTAAGTTCACATGCAAATAGAAAGTAACATAATCACACAATCCCACAAAAACATTATTTGCATAAACAACACCAAGACATTCATGTTTCATTTGTATTTAATATCTTTCTACGATTTCATCATACCAAGTTCTCAACCTGAGGTTTTAAGCACATACCTGTCAAATTTTCTCATTTACCATACTTACCAACATGTCACCTTCATTTTAGGCCTTCTTCTTATTCACTTAAGATTCACCCGTTGAACACATCGGAATATAATTTGAATACGCGGATCTCATGAACATAAGAGCCATACCCGCAGCTAGACAAACTCAATAGCCTGCGGAACTTATGTAGCCAAGCTACCATGTAACCCGCCCATAAGTGAACTCGGGCTCAACTCAACGAGCTCGGGCATTCGCATCCATAAGTGAACTCGGACTCAACTCAACGAGCTCGGATGCCTAGTTACATCTCACGAACTCAGACTCAACTCAACGAGTTCGGAACTCAACCATCCTAGTGACATGTTACTTGTATTCTAATCTATTCCCAAGGCTCAAAGGGGCTTTTTCCTCGATCACATATCTTTGCCGTCTTCCATGGAATATTGAAACCGATACTCGGTAGCAATTCATATTTAACAAGTAATAAACATAATTTGCATATTACTCAACAATAACCACAAAGAATAATATTTCATAATAATAATCATCATATCATATAAATATCATTAAGTTAATTAAAATGAAAATTATGTTACTACATTTACACATGAACTTACCTCGGTACAAAATTATTAGCAATCGAGCCTATTCTTCGTAAACTTTGTTTTTCCCTCGATCGCGATTTGAATCTTGTTTCTCTTGATCTATAATGCCAAATAAATCTTATTTAATACATACATTCATCAAAACAGCATTTAATACAAACTTTGGCAAAATTACATTTTTGCCCCTAAACTTTTGCATAATTACACTTTTACCCCTAGGCTCGGGAATTGAACTTCATCCCTTATTCTTATGATTTTATGACATGCTGATCATTTTTCCCTTCTATGGTAACGTCAAATTCACACTCTAACATGTACTTATGACTATTAGGTATTTTTACCGATTAAGCCCTTTTACTCATTTTCGCTTAAAACCGAGTAGTACAAGTTGTCTAACATAATTTAAAACCTCATTTTCTATCATAAAACACCAAAATACACAAATTTCATCTATGGATATTTTTCCAAATATGAACCCTAGGTTGAATTATTGCTAGCATAAGCTTAATCAAGCTACCGGGATTCTAAAAACGTAAAGAACATTAAAAACGGGGCTTGGAATCACTTACTATGGAGCTTGGAAGCTTGAAACAAACCCTAGCTATGGAGAACCCTTGAAATTTCGGCCTAATAAAGAAGATGGACAAAAATTGACTTTTAATTTTGTTTTTAATTCATTTTAATAACTAAATGACCAAAATGCCCTTACTACTAAACTTTCCAAAAATTCCATCCATGTCCAATTTTTGTCCATAGACTTAGAAATTGGTCAAATTTCTATGTAAGACCTCCTCATTAATATTCCAAAACAATTTCATACTAAAAACTCCTAGAATGTAAGTTTTACAAATTATTCGATTTAGTCCCTAATTTCAATCTAAGCACTTTAGGCATAGGATTTCATCACGAAATTTTCACACAATCATGCAATCATATCATAAACATCAAAATAACTATAAAATAATTATCTCTATCTCGGATTTGTGGTCAAGAAACCACTATTTCGATTAGGCCCTAATTCGGGATATTACAACTCTCCCCCCTTTAAGGATTTTCGTCCTCTAAAAATCTTACTACAGAAACAGTGTGGGTATTGGTTTCTCATAGTTTCTTCAGTTCCCATGTAGTCTCTTCTACCCTGTGCTTTTGCCACAATACTTTCACGAGAGCGACACTTTTATTTCTTAGTTGTTTGACTTCTTGAGGTAAAATCTTAATCGGTTCTTCTTCGTAAGTCATATCCGGTCGTAGTTCAATTTCTGTCGGTGAAATTATATGTGAAGGATCTGAACTGTAACACCTCTATCCCGTAACCGTCGCCGAAATAGGACGAGGCGTTACCAGAAAATTTGGAAGCGGATCAAAACAGTAAAATTTTGAACTTTTTTTTCGTGAATAAAGATTATTCATTTAATTAAATTTCTAAACATAAATAAAGATCAAACTTATAACTTATAAAAATATACTTCCAAAGGATGCCATATTCGCATGGCTTATAAATAATAGTTATGATATCATTCTAGTATAATCTATCCTATACATGCCATAAGCTAAATCCAAATCACAAGGTTTCCATAATAGTAGATAGTGTGATGAAGTGCTGACGATCCCCGAGCTGGTAATCAGAGTCCTTAATCTATAAAACAAATACAAAAGACAAACGGAGTTAGCTTACATAAGCTTAGTAAGTCTTAAGTAAAACGATAATTTTGCAGAATCAAATTCAATTATCATTTATCACTCGATTTTTTTTTTCTAATCAATGAAGTCACTCTAGAACTCCATAACGAACTATAATTTCAATAACCACATCATTTAGTTACCACAATTTATTTCATGATAATGACCAAAATGGTCAAATATTCGTATGCTCACATGGCACACTTAGCTCATAATTACACTCCAATCTAAATGCCTCTATTATAGTTTAATCGAATACATTCTTATGGCATAACACATTGGCCAAATGTATCATAATCACATATCTGTGGTCACATTTGCATTCATACACTCATTCACATATGCATCGCTTTGTATACTTTTAATCTAATCCGAATTGAAAATCACATACAAGTACACGATACATACAGCCAACTTAATGTATTGAACATCTCTAATCGTTGTTTCATTACTAAGCCTCATCATCTTAGACCTTGCAGAAACCCCGTTTAACAATATCAAGAGATCTCACCATTCCGTCACATAGTTCAAACCTCATGCACGCATATATAGTTTATCTATTTCTTCCAAATTTAATTCGCATAGTCTTTCGTGATCTGGAAACCTCATATCTACTTCTAATTCAATCAATCAAACTAAAACATAATACTTTTACCACGTTTAGTTTCCATATTTAGAAGCACATAGTAATATCATAATTTATCATGAATAGATTCATAGAGTCACTACTCATTTAGCATAACATATACTCTTTCAATAATCATAATCACTTGCTCAAACGTACTCGTTTCATGCACATACATGAATATATATATATATATATAAATTTAATTCCTTATTTCATAATCGCATCAAAACTTTCGAGTATTTAAACGTGGCATGTATTGAATTACAGTACGTATGGGTACGCAAAGAACCAAACATAAACCTTATCACATATACGTAGGTTGACAAAATACAATCCTTCCCTTGCATTTGTACATCTAGCCGAATACAATTTATTCTCAATTCATAAGGCCTTTTTGGCCGAATATGCACAATTACATATATAAATCTCAGCACATACTTTTCTTTACTTAAAGCTCATACGATAAATTTAAATCAAATACTTTTTCATACTAACAACCATTGGTGAATAGATTATTCCCTTATTCAAAGATATAATAATCATTCCCACATATGTATCGTTCTTTAATACTAATAATTCACAGAATCGTTGGTCGAATGTACATGAGTACATTCATGAAAGCTTAGTATATACTACATTATACAAGCATACCAAGATCGATTAGATCATCCTCATTTTCGCAATATAATAATCAATCACATATACGTTTTTCTTGAATGCTAGTTATTCACTTTGAGGTAAACTTACAAATGAGGAGGTAATATGTATCTGAACATCTTAAATGTATAATACTTACTTGATGGTAGCTCACTGCGAACATTCAAGATCATAATCTTACGTAATTCACCAGCATTAAGCCTGCGGGACTTTAAACCCGAATACAATCCCAGCATGAAGCCAGCGGGTCTCTAACCCGGATACAATCTCAGCACAATTCATTTAATATATATTTATATTTTTTACTAACCTTAGCTTCATTAAATATCTAATATTGCACACTTTTCACAATTGGTCATTCGGCCTTATCACATATTCCCTTACACATATATCACATTAACCATTCGGCCTTATCTCATGTATGCACTTTCACATTCATCACATTGGCCATTCGGCCTTATCACATATACACACTTTCATATTCATCACATTGGCCATTCGGCCTTATCTCATGTATGCACTTTCACATTCATCACATTGGCCATTCGGCCTTATCACATATACACACTTTCACATTCATCACATTGGCCATTCGGCCTTAAGCTAGATATTACGCCTTGTCATTTTATTTCGTCTTAGGTACAAAATCACATTAGTAAATTGATTCAAATACGAAAAATTTTCCATTCGGCCTTAGAACATATCATGGCCACATCATATTTTTCAATTTAGCCATTTCTATAATAGTATCCATTAATCAAAACTCAAAATAGGTTTAATTACTTAGAGACTTACCTCGAATGTCGTCGAATGACTATGGATCGGCTATTTGGTTAGTTTAGCTTTTCCTCTATCCGAATTAGGCTCCTTAAGCTCTTAAGCTTAATCTAAAACAAATTTAACTTATTAAAAACCCATTGTGCTTGCTTATGGCCGAATACCACAAGAAATTTAATAAGCCATATAACTACTTTTAGCTCAATATAAAATAATCGTACGCATCTTTAATCACCTTAAACAATTTACTAAGTATTATAGAAAATCAAAGCATACTCATCATTAGCCTTATTCGGCCATCTCAATACGTTCTAAGTGACCATATGTATATGTCTAATTTAAAGTGCTTTACATTAATAACACCATATCAACAATGTATAATGCCGACCCCTTTAAACTAATTATCCATACAATTATTATTTGTACACATTTCCTTACCTAAATTTCACATTCGGCAACCACTTAATAACTTAACAAATTTTCTATACTTCAAAACCACAAGTAAATATCATAATTTGTATCATTACATCGATTAAACTAAATCATGCATTAGCTTTTAGCACATTCGGCCATTAAAGAGACAACCCAATTAACATTCAAACCTTTTTAAGCTTAGATTTCCCAAGGCCGAATATCACATAAAGACCTTTAATACACATGCAAAATTTACACTTTAACTAATTATACATATACTAATAAACCGAATATTATTTAACCAACCATTTGAATAATTCTTTATCACATGTTCACAATCGGCATAACCATGTTACAAATTCAATACATAAAAATCTTCTTATCCAAGGCTATATTTGACCTATATGTATTTTCTTTACAACCAATCATCAACAATTAAGCACATGTTTAATGGTCAATGCACATACCTCTTACTCATTCTTAATGATTTTTTTTTATTATCAAGCTTCCATTTCCACTTAACTAGATTTTGCCATAGGCTTGCTTCCATACTTGAGACCATTCAAATAAATTTTCAAACTTAATCCTTCATTTCATTTCTCATTTTAGCACATATTCGGCTAATATATAAATATATGCATATGTGACTAAAACAAATTGAACCATTTTGAACACAAATATTAACTAAAATACAACCATTTCGCATGTTTATTATTATGCTTATAATTACATATTTTCAATATAAGCTAAATCATGACCGAATTATCACTATAATTGACATCATTAACAAACCATTTCCAAAACATATAACACCTTCAAAGATACCCATACAACCCATAGCCAAATGCATCATTTCAAATCATAACAAAAATTAAGTCATGGGCTATGAAAGGAGCTTAGCAATTAACTCAATTTCACATAAATTATCAAGAAATAAAATCAACATACCTCCAAATTAGAATACCAAGGCCGAATACCCAAGAACCCTTTTGTTTTACTTCTTCTTTCAATTTCGGCAAAGATGAAAGAAGAATGGATGAAAACTTTGTTTTTCTCACCTATTTTCTTTCATTAATTCATGTTTTCAAATTATAAACTATTAAATATTATTTACTAAACATAATATACACATAATGCCAAAATAATAACATCATTACCATCCACTAATGTTAAAAGTGGGCCATTTGACATGCAAGTCCACAACTTTAGTAATTTAACATTTTACTCACTTGGACATTTGCCTATCATATTTTTAAAGTTTCTCAAATATGTCCTTTTTAGCTAATTTCACATCCAATGGCAAAATTAAAACATGAAATTTTTACACATACTTATTCACAAATAATGAGCATAGAATATAACAATTAATTATTTTTGTGACTCGATTTTGTGGTCCCGAAACCACTTTCTGACTAGGGTCGAATTAGGGGTGTCACATGAACGATATCGACGTAACATAGATACGTGGAACACATCATGAATCTTCTCTAATTCAGGTGGTAATGCTAGCCGATATGCTACCGGTCCAACTTTTTCAATTAATTCATACGGTCTAATAAAACGCGGACTTAACTTACCCTTCCGTCCAAATCTAAGGACTTTCTTCCATGGAGACACTTTCAAAAATACCTTATCACCAACTTGAAACTCGATTTCCCTTCATTTCAAATCCGCATAAGATTTACGTCTATCTCAAGGCGACTTTCAAAAATCTCGAATCACTTTCACCTTTTCTTCAGTTTCTTTTATTAGATCAACTCCATAAATCTGATTTTCCTTGAGTTCAGTCCAATACAATGGCGTCTGACATTTATGACCATACAATGCTTCATAAGGTGCCATCTTCAAACTCGTCTGATAACTATTATTATAAGCAAATTCTACCAACGGCAAGTACCTTTCCCAACTACCTTGAAATTCCAATACGCAACATCTGAGCATGTCTTCAAGAATCTGAATTACTCTCTCTAATTGTCCATCAGTTTGTGGATGAAAGGCAGTGCTGAAATTTAACTTTGTACCTAATGCCTCTTGCAACTTTTGCCAAAATCGTGAAGTAAATCTCGGATCTCTATCCGAAATGATTGACAAAGGTATTCCATGAAGCCTAACAATCTCACGGATATACAATTCAGCCAACTTATTAAGAGAATAATCCGTACGTACCGAAATAAAATGAGCTGATTTAGTCAGTTTGTCAACTATTACCCAGATGGCATTTTTCTTCCCCGGAGTTAACGGCAATCCTAATATAAAATCCATAGTAATCCGATCCCATTTCCATTTAGGAACCATGATAGGCTAAAGTAATCCCGAAGGTACTTGGTGTTCAGCTTTCACTTGTTGACAAACTAAGCACTTTGATACAAACTCGGAAATATCTCTTTTCATTCCACTCCACCAGTACATTTTCTTCAAGTCATTATACATTTTCATACTGCCCGGATGAACCACCAAACAACCATTATGTGCTTCATGCAAAATCTTTTAAATCAACTCATCATTTTTTTGGTACACAAATCTGATTTTTAAACATCAAGCAACCATCAGAACCGATTCTGAAATCTGATCCCGTATCATCTTCACACTGCTTTCTCTTGGCTTGCAAATCTTGATCATTTTTCTGAGCTTCAGAAATCTGTTGTAAAAACATCAGTCTTGCTCTTAACTCTGCTAGAATCAATCCATCATTTAATATCTTTAACCAAGTGTTCATAGCTCTCATAGCAAATAGCAATTTTCTGCTTAAAGCATCGGCAACCACATTCGCTTTTCCCGGATGGTAATCAATAACAAGCTCGTAATCTTTCGTATTCAGTAACTGTCATGTTCCCCTGCTTTAATTCAAGAAACTCTTTGCGCTTCTGATCAATAAATCTTTCACTGATATATTTCTTCCGAAATTCTTCTTGAAAGAACTCCCAAGTTACTTTCTCTTTCAGTACTACTGAAATCAATGTCTTCCACCAATGATAGGCTGAATCCCTCAACAATGATATAGCACATTTCAAGCATTCTTCAGGTGTACAAGACAATTCTTCAAATACTCGAATAGAATTTTTGAGCCAAAACTCTGCTTTCTCGGCATCATCATCAATATTTGCCCTGAATTCTTCGGCCCCTTGTTTACGGATTTTGCCAACTGGAGTTCTGTGAAATTTCATCGATCTATACCTTGAGGCATCTGGGGTGCAGTTGAGGAATCGGGGAGGTGGGGAGGTTGTGCATCGGGTTCGCATCTAACGCAACTAAGTATACGTGCACTCATCATCCGGAGAAAGGCTTCTCGAGCCCCTTCTCCTCCTCCTTGACCGACAGTAGGAGGTGGATTTTCAGTTAGCACCGCCCCTTCAGCCGGAGCTAGTGCATTACTCTCTACATCATCAACCGCAACTGGATCGGGATCCATTTACTATAAAAAAATCATTTAAAAGGTCAGAAGTCGTCACACTATCACAATTTATATATATGGCATGTATAGCAAAACCCGTACATACAACACAATAGTCCGAGAACCGACTAAACCTGCTCTGATACCACCAAATGTAATGCCCCATACCCGAGACCATCGCCAGCTTCGAACATGAGGTGTTAACAGACTTAATCCATTACTTAAACCGCTCAAATGATTTATTTTTTTAAATTTTTATTATGAATTTTTAAAGTAAGAACAGGGGATCCAGAAATCACTCTGGCCCTGTTTCACAAAAATTTAAATATCTCATAAAATATAATTCATATACCTATTTTGTTCCATCCATATGAAAATAGACTCATTAATCTTCAATTTCATAACTTACTCATCATTTAATTCCATTTATACTATTTTTAGTGATTTTTCAAATTTATATCATCACTTTCACGCATGATCTCTGTTTTATGGTAAATTTCACTTTACTAAGGATTTTCATGGACTAAATATCATTTTAAACATACATAACATCAAATATGACTTAGATTGGCCATTCCAATGGCTAATTTACAAACCCTTTTCTTGCCAAACCATAGCCATATCATAAGATCAATTACACAAACTGAGTATTTTGCCATACATGCCACATTCAAAACACACAAGCCATTTTACCAATTTAGGCCTTCGGATAGTGTGAACGAGTCTTCGACCTATCCCGATTCTCAAGCCGGCTTATCAAAACTACAATGAAAGAAAAGGAGGGAGTAAGCACAAATGCTTAGTAAGTTCACATGCAAATAGCAAGTAACATAATCACACAATCCCAAAAAACATTATTTGCATAAGCAACGCCAAGACATTCATGTTTCATTTGTATTTAATATCTTTCTACGATTTCATCATACCAAGTTCTCAACCCGAGGGTTTAAGCACATACCTGTCAAATTTTCTCATTTACCACACTTACCAACATGTCACCTTCATTTTAGGCCTTCTTCTTATTCACTTAAGATTCACCTGTTGAACACATCGGAATATAATTTGAATACGCGGATCTCATGAACATAAGAGCCATACCCGCAGCTAGACAAACTCAATAGCCTGCGGAACTTATGTAGCCAAGCTACCATGTAACCCGCCTGTGACAACCCTAATTTGACCCTAGTCGGGAAGTGGCCTCGGGACCACAAAACCGAGTCATAAAAATATTTAGCCTTCATATTTTATGTTTATTATATGTGAATATGAATGTGTGAAAGTTTTAAGTTTCGATTTAGTCGATTGCATGTGAATCTAGTTAATAGGACTTATGTGTGACACTTTTGAAATGTGATAGGTTAATCCATAAGGATTTATTAAAGCATGTATTGGAAACAATGGTTTTGCGTGTCAAATAACCCTTTTTATACATAGTGGCCGGCCATAATGATTGTTGTTGGGTAAAATGTGTTTAATTAAATATTATAATAAGAATTTGCATTGTTTGAAATAAAATAATAATTAGTAAAATAAGGTAAAGAAAAAAAAATAAAAGAATGCTCATCTTTCTTCTTCATTGCCGAAATTGAGAAAGAAAAGATTAAAAAAGAAACCAAGGCATTCGGCCATGGCTATTCCCATTTAAAGGTATGCATTGTGATATATTTTTTAATTGATTATGAGACTAAGTTAATAAGAGTATGGTTTAGTTAGCCCATAGTTAAGATTTATGAAGTCTTAAGTATATATAACTATTTGGCAAGTAGATAAATTTATTTAATTGATGAATTTTGAAGGATGTTTGATATGTTAAGGTAGCCTAGTTGAATAAGTTGATTTCATTGTTGGAAGGTAAGAATAGAAGTTGCCGTATGTATATGTATATATATGCATTTTGGAAAGATGATTTTTTTTGTGTTATTCGAGTTTCTCTATACATACATGTGTATGTGTATTTGGCCATTAGGGGTAATAGGATAAATTGAAAATGGTTGTGGTCATTACCGAATACATTTGGATTAAGGGAAAATAGGATTAGGTATCGGTTTGATGAGCAAATTATGTGTATATACTCGGCCTTAAGAGATTATGTTTTTGTATGTAAACTAGATGTTTAATGAACATTCGGAAAAAAAGGATAAATGGTTAAATCATAGGAATTGTGGAGATGCACATTCGGCCATTAAGGTTATATATGCATATATGTATATACTTTTGTCACGTGAGATACGTATTAAGTAAGTATTTTTTTTTTGAGATGTATATTTAGTCATTGTTTAGCATGGGTGAAATCTATGTACAATTTGCTACTTTGATCATGAGATAGAACTTTTATATGGAAACTAAATTGAGTGGTTAGAAATGAATGTAGTACATGAAGTGTCAAAGCATGTTATAAATATATATGGGTATATGTGGTGATGTATGAAATGAGTATTGATTAAATTGTGTTAGTCACACATAGGTATATAAATATATGAGCCTTAGGTGAGTACCTTGTGACATAAAAACATTCGGTTATACTTATATATATATATTATATATAGTTAAGTTTGTGTATATGATAAACATGATACCGAGTTAAGGCACATTTTATTAAACGTATTATGCATCGAAATTATATGTTTGTCATAGATGACTATTAAAGAATTAATGATGCGTAAGTAATTAAACAAATTCATTTATTTAATTTAAAGCTCAAGAGCAAGGAGGAACTAAATCAGGTAAAGGAAAGGAGAAAGCAATCGAGTAGCCGAACCGTAACTATTCAAACCTATTTGAGGTAAGTTTTAAGTATCTTCCTATAGAATATGATTAATGATGTTATTATAAGAGATTAGTATGTAAGTTCGGATGGTTACATTTAGTGCATCTTGATATGGGAATTGAATAGTAACTGCCGTACTATGCTTACTTGTTTCTTTGATGGAGTCGTTTGATGAATAAATCATGCTTCAAACTTATAGCAAAACAATTATTAAATTGGTGCATGGTGTATCACTATTAGAATGAGTAAATTTTGAAATGCTGTGTGAATTGGATTAATTGTAAATAAGTATGTATGTTGTTCATGAAAGGAATATAACCGGACTTATAGTCCATAGGCTTTGTGCTGGCATTAGATATCCGGACTTCGTGTCCGCAGGCTATGTGCTGGAATTATATCCGGACTTCGTGGCTGCAGGCTATGTGCTGGAATTATATCCGAACTTCGTGTCCGCAGCTATGTCTTTGGAATTATATCCGACTCGTGTTCGCAGGCTAAGTGCGGGAATTATAACCGGACTTCGTGTCCGCAGCTAAATCTTTGGAATTATAACCGGACTTCAGGTTCGCAGGCCATGTGCAGAAATTGTGACCGGGCTTAAGGTCCCGAAGACTTTGTGCTAGTGATTTGGACTCGGGTTTTAACCTAGTAGGCTTAATGTCAGTAAGTCGGGTAAAGTGATGAATTAAGTGTTCGGGGTAACTGCCATTAGTTATGTATTGTACAATATGAAGATCTGGTATGAATTTGATGCGCCTAAGTGAATCAATCTCTATATTTAAATAATTTCATCAATGAATGAAATTTGTGTGTGTGTGTGAATAGATATATATGTAGATGATTACCGAATCTATGAATATGAAAAGGACCATTTCAGGCGATGTTTAATTTTGACATGAAAGTTTATGACTAAATTGATTATATAAACCATATTGATGATCGAAACTCAGGTGGTAAATTTTTGGTGTTGGCTTATATATATATATGTGTACTTATGTGTTATCGGTAAGGGGTGTAAAGTTGATCTTGAGTTTGGTATTTCATAATATTAATATACTGTGAAGTTTGTATCTGTTGATTTACTTAAGACTTACTAAGCATTAATATGCTTACTTAGTTGTCTTGATTATTTGTTTTATAGATCCTGTTCATTAGCTATCGTCTTCGGGAGTTCTGAAATTGAAGTCATCCACACTATCTAAGTCCTTTTGGTACTTTTGTAACTGAACTTGTTAAAGGCATGTATAGGACTGACCTTTGCTAGTAATTAAGTATCTTTTGGTATTGTATATTCGTATAGCCATGCGAAAATGGCTTGTTAAGATATTATACGTATTTCATATAGTTAATATGTATGTGTGGTCGATATTCAATTAATGTTGTAAATGTTTTTGTTATAAGTGAACTTAGGTAATTATTCTATAGTGTTAAAGGAGATTTCTTGCTTGTTCTGTAATACTTCTTGATCCTTCCGGCGACGGGTACGGGTTGGAGGTGTTACACCGCCCATAAGTGAACTCGGACTCAACTCAACGAGCTCGGGCGTTCGCATCCATAAGTGAACTCAGACTCAACTCAACGAGCTCGGATGCCTAGTTACATCTCACGAACTCGGACTCAACTCAACGAGTTCGGAACTCAACCATCCTAGTGACCTGTTACTTGTATTCTAATCCATTCCCAAGGTTCAAATGGGCTTTTTCCTCGATCACATATCTTTGCCGTCTTCCATGGAATATTAAAACCGATACTCGGTAGCAATTCATATTTAACAAGTAATAAACATAATTTGCATATTACTCAACAATAACCACAAAGAATAATATTTCATAATAATAATCATCATATCATATAAATATCATTAAGTTAATTAAAATGACAATTATGTTACTACATTTACACATGAACTTACCTCGGTACAAAATTATTAGCAATCAAGCCTATTCTTCGTAAACTTTGTTTTTCCCTCGATTGCGACTTGAATCTCGTTTCTCTTGATCTATAATGCCAAATTAATCTTATTAAATACATACATTCATCAAAACAGCATTTAATGCAAACTTTCACAAAATTACATTTTTGCCCCTAAACTTTTACATAATTACACTTTTGCCCCTAGGCTCGAGAATTAAACTTCATCCCTTATTCTTATGTTTTATGACATGATGATCATTTTTCCCTTCTATGGTAACATCAAATTCACACTCTAACATGTACTTATGACTATTAGGTATTTTTACCGATTAAGCCCTTTTACTCGTTTTCGCTTAAAATCAAGTAGTACAAGTTGTCTAATATAATTTAAAACCTCATTTTCTATCATAAAACACCAAAATACACAAATTTCACCTATGGGTATTTTTCCAAATATGAACCCTAGGTTGAATTATTGCTAGCATAAGCTTAATCGAGCTACCGGGATTCTAAAAACGTAAAGAACATTAAAAAGGGGGCTTGGAATCACTTACTATGGAGCTTGGAAGCTTGAAACAAACCCTAGCTATGGAGAACCCTTGAAATTTCGGCCTAATGAAGAAGATGGACAAAAATTGGCTTTTATGTTTTTAATTCATTTTAATAACTAAATGACCAAAATGCCCTTACTACTAAACTTTCCAAAAATTCCATCCATGTCCAATTTTTTTCCATTAGACTTATAAATTGGTCAAATTACTATTTAAGACCTTCTCATTAATATTCCAAAACAATTTCATACTAAAAACTCCTAGAATGCAAGTTTTACAAATTATTCGATTTAGTCCCTAATTTCAATATAAGCACTTTAGGCATAGGATTTCATCACGAAATTTTCACACAATCATGCAATCATATAATAAACATCAAAATAACTATAAAATAATTATCTCTATCTCGGATTTGTGGTCACGAAACCACTATGCTGATTAGGCCCTAATTCGGGATATAAGTGTCAATATGTGGCAGAGGAAAATTGTCCTTTGGGCTTGCTTTGTTTAAATCTCTGTAATCAATGCACATTCGTACCTTCCCGTCCTTCTTAGGAATAGGTACAATGTTAGCTACCCATTCGGAGTACTTCACTTCCTGCAAGAATCCTGCATCAAACTGCTTCTTGACTTCATCCTTTATTTTCAGAACAATATTTGGCCGCATTCTCCGCAACTTTTGTTGGACTGGTTTGCAATCTTGTCTTATAGGAAGACGATGTACTACGATGTCGGTACTCAATCCGGGCATATCCTGATAAGACCATGCAAAAATATCCTTGAATTCTTAAAGCAACTCAATCAAGCTACGCCTTGTGCCTTTAGTGATCAGTGTTCCACTTTTCACCTCCTTCCCTTTCTCTAGGGCTATATTCTCTATTGCCTTTTTCTCATGTGGCATGATTTGTTTCTCCTCCTGTTTCACCATTCTTAATAGATCGAGAGATACGTCACAATCTTTAACATCTTCAAAATCCCGAGGCTCCTCTAAACACATGTCTTGATCACAAGAGAAATCAGGAGCGGCAGTATTAGTGCTCATATCATTGATATCTAGAGACCTGTGAGGGGTACGAAAGAATATACAAAGAATGAATGAATTTAAGAATGATCGTTTATGTGTTATGAATAAAAGAATAAGAATTGTTAGAATTTAAAGGAATATTGGTTGATAAAAATGAAACAATACTCTTTTAAATTGATAAAAGTTATGTTTTATTTGAATAATAATAGATGAACATAAGCCTATTTTCACAAATGTAATCTTACTACTCCTAGGCCCTAGAGTAATAGACATGTTTCGAGAAATACTCTAAAAAATTTCTAAAGACTACAGGAAGATCCTCCGCAGTCCAATTGTTCAGAGAGCTCCCCGGTTCGTAAGGGCGAATATCTTCAAGGTTTTCCTGCTCCAACCTTTCACTATGTACAACATTGATTTGATGACTCTCTTCTACCACCAACCCTCCTGACTTAAAGGTTTTGGATATAGGTGGGAATGTCATCGGTTCCCACTCCACTTCTTCTCCATTCAAACGCGCCTTCCTTCTTGCTTGGCACTTCTTAATCTTCTGCCTCTTGTGTTTATGGTCTGGCTTAAAACCCAAACCAAAGCGGTCCTTCTTCTCCATCAGTTTTGGGATTTAAATCCCTCCTTGCAACTATTTTCCTAGTCCTTTTCCCGACGATGCTCCTCTTCTCATCATCATTTGCAGAGCCATTCTTGTAGCTCTAGACATTTTGGGCGTTGGCACCTTACTTCCTTCCGACATGAAGGTTGTGTTGATAATTTCTAGAGAGCAAAAAGAACATTCAATAGACTCTTCATCGGTCTCGACATAAGGGACTTTACCAGTGACTGTTGCTATGATATCCTCCTCTGCATTGATAGTTATTAACCGTCAATCTGTTACTAACTTCAATTTTTGGTGCAATGAGGAGGGCACTATTCCTGCCGAGTGTATCCATGGTCTCCCCAACAAGCAATTATAGGAGGGTTTGATATCTATCACCAAGAAATTGATTTCATACGTATTTCGCCCAATCTCCAGAGGGATGTCAATTTATCCCATCACTTTCCTTTTAGTTCCATCGAAGGCTCTTACTACATTATGACACGTCTTCATATGTGAACTGTCAATGGGTAATCTATTCAATGTGGATAATGGAAGGACGTTCAAGGCGGACCCATTATCAACAAGTACACTTGGAAGCATGTATCCTTTGCAACGAGTGGTGATATGCAAAGCCTTAGTTGACCCTATGCCCCCAGGTGGAATTTCATCATCATTGAAGTAGATGAAATTATCAGCACTGATATTATTTATCAACCGGTCCAACTTATTGATAGATATATCGTTGAGTACCTTCAACAATGCTTCTCGATGCACTTCAGAGCTCAGTAGTAAGGCTAAAACCGATATGCGTACTGGTTGCTTACGCAACTGCTCGACCACACTGTACTCACTATGCTTAAGGAACTTTAGAAATTCTTTAGCCTCCTCCTCCCTCACTGGCTCGTTAACAGGTACTTCGATCTTTTTCTCTTTTTCAATCTCAACACTCTTTGATTTTGTGGACTCCACTCTGACGTCCCCCATATTATAACTCTTCCCACTCCGCGTATGGGAACCTTCAACTTGTACATCTTTATATGTGCTGGCTATATTTCCTTCCTCCGGCACTGTCACGTTACAGTCATAACTTCATGGTACTTTCTTACTATCCTTGTAAGGGAAGGGAGTAGGTTTATGGATAATGACTTTGGGCGCTGCTGGTGTCCCCACTTCATTATTCCCTGGCGGAGAAATAATGATCCTTGGCCTGCTGGTTCTTTACTGTTCATTTTCCAGTGCACATACTTGCTCTTCACTAGAGCTACCTTCCCAAATCTATAGCTCTTTATTATCCATAAAGCCTTGCAACAAGGCCTTGAATTCCTCGCACCAAGGCCTTGAATTCCTCGCAATCTTCATGGAACTCACAATAGTCCCTCGTTCCTCCTCTCGTATTTTTAGAGGTCAACATACCTCTCTTCATCATCTCCTCTCAGATCACCCTCATAGGCATTCTTATCTTAGCAACATTTTCCTTTCCCCTTCTTCCACCAGTTTTAACAATGGTTTTCACTCCTTGATTGTCATGGTTCGGCAAAGGGTTCTCAGTATTTGAGGTACTCTCAAATTTTAAAACCCCATTCTTGATTAACCTCTCTACGGCTTTCTTGAATCCCGTACAGTTCTCAATTGAGTGCCCCCATATTTCAGCATGATACTCACATCTGGCATTTGCATCATACCATTTAGGATATGGAGGTTGTAATGGTTTCAAATGGAAAAGGGCTATGGCATGCGCATCATATAGATTTTGATAGAGCTCCCTGTACGTCACAGGTATAGGTGTAAATTGCATCCTCTCATGTCTGGTGTTGGATTCCTACTTTTGAGAGTCCTGTTGCTCAACTGTGGCCACTTTGGGCTAGCTAACCGTGACTGCTTTTGAATTAAAACCACTTGTATTGTTCACCTCATTGTCTTTTCTTCTTGGGGCTGATCTTTTGACCACTTCCCCCTCAATTCTTACCCCTCTTATGGCATTCTCTATCATCTCTCCTGCCATAACTATATCCGCAAAACTTTTAGTAGTGCTTCCAATCATATGAGTAATAAATGGGGCTTTCAGAGTATTAATGAATAACATAGTGGTCTCCTTCTCCAGTAGTGGTGGTTGAACCTGCATTGCTACCTCTCTCCACCTCTGTGCATATTGCCTAAAATTCTCATTAGGTTTCTTCTCCATGTTTTGCAAGGTAATCCTGTCAGGGGTCATGTCTGCCACATGATTGTACTACTGTATGAAGGCTTGTGCAAGATCCCTCTATGAACTTATTCTGGGCCGACTCAACTGATTGTACCATCTGGCTGCCGCACCTATCAAAATATCTTGAAAACAATGGATCAACAGCTGATCATTATTTATATACCCAGTCATCCTTCTGCAGAACATTGTGATGTGGGCCTTTGGGCAAGTAGTACCATTGTACTTTTCAAATTCTGGCATTTTAAATTTGTGAGGCAGCACTAGGTTTGGGACTAGACTTAAATCCTTGGCATCAATCCCATGCTGATTGCCAGTGCCTTCCAAAGCCTTGAACTTTTCTTCTAGCCATCTGCAGCGTTCATCCAATTGCCTTGCAGCCTCGGCTTTCAAATCCTCCTTTTCCACCATATCCAGATCGGGAACGAGAGGATTAGTAGGATTGTCACCCATATTAAATCCTGAACCAACCGGGAAATTCATATGGATACCAGCATCAATTGGCCCATGCTGAGGCCTCACAGTAGCAGATGGCCTTCTAGGAGGTGCCTCAGTTTGCAATGGTACATGAGGCGGAGTAAAACCTGGAGGAGGACCCTCATTTTCTTCTTCAGTGATGGCCATAGGAGCCTTTCCCTTATCAGTGGTCCTCAGTAACTGAGCTATTTCGGCTATCATATTCCTCTGAGCTTCCATCATTTTCTCCCTTATCTCATTCTGCATTTTAGCCAACTGCTCTTGCAACTGGTCTTGCACATCCTTTTACAACTGCTCAAACCTTTGATCCATGTTTTTAGTTTTAGTGCGAGTGTCGTAGGGATCTGTGATTTCCAGATTTTCTTTTCTACCTTTTATAAAGAAACTTTAACTAATTAGGGTCTTTCTAGAATCTTGAATGCATATGATATGATGTAATACAAATGCATGAATGCAACAAAGGCATCAATCTTGATTCAATCTCATTTAGAAAACTTTATTTAGAAAAAGAATATCTTTACATATAAATGGATTACAAGTACGCTTTCGCCCTAATGCCCAAAGTTTTAACTCTATCTAATAAAAGGGCTAACTCTCGTCCTATATCTGACGACGACTCACACATCAGACTCAATACATCGGCTCGTACTGCTAAGTCTTGCACATATTCAGCAACCTCTCGAATCTGGGCTATGGCTTCTCCTATGACATGATCCCTTTCTTTGACTTGCCCTTTAGACTGATGAAGCTCTCCCTTTAGATAATCTTCTTGCGTCTCAAGTTGCTCGATTCGAAGTTTACCTTTATGCAATGCTACTTCCAAATCTTCAACTTTACTCTTTAACTCTTTTAACTCGACCGTAGAATCATGGCTACGATGCCAACGAAGGGTTCTTCCAAGCTCAGTTACTTTGGACTTCAGCCCTTTATTCTCTTCCTCTAATGCCAAATTCCGCGACTGCATCTCCTAGAACTTCTTCTCCCAATATTCAGCTCTAGCCTTTCCTTCTTGGACTTCTTTCTGCAACTGATCTGAGGACCCTCTTATTCTTGCTCTCCTCAAGGATACCTGTGCCTTTTTGTAGTGTTCCTTTGAATCATCTCTATCCTCCTCAATTTTCCTCTTTTCTTTTCTTTCTTTTTCGACCTCTATCTTCTGGACATCAACGTCTAAACTCAAGTACACCTTTTCTTATTCGAGCTTTGCTATCCTTTTCTCAACCTCCAAATTTTTCCTCTCAAATTCTTGCTTCATAATTTCCAACTCCGAGGGCATCACTTGTAAATATTCCTCCATCGGTCGAGCTCCTTCCACGCTTAGCTCAGGAATATTATCATTGATCCTTCTACCTCTCTATTCAATATACTCTGGAGTCGTAGCAGGGCTAATAGCTACTCCTTTCAACCGATACGTCTTGTTCCAAGCACTAGAAATCTCACCGACCCTTTTCTTGTAATCAGCTCCTCTATATGCGAACTCACTTTGAGCTAGCCCATGAGTTGTTGGTACGAACTGCCTTAAGCCAAATTGCCTCAACACGAGCAAGGGGGCATAACCAATGGCACTCTAAATTCCCAATAGAGGGACCCAATCGAAACTACCACATCGATAAAGAATCTCGCCAGGAATCATCCACGGAGCTCTCCACTCAACATCTTTTGACTGAAGATTCTGAAGTAATGCTATCCAATTCTCCTCTGAAACATCAACTCTCCTAGTTGAAGCGACTATGTCCTTCAGCGGCGAATAATCCTCAAAGAAAACCTGACAAATGTCTATCAATCAAAAATGGCTATAGAATCAAGCTAGAAGTAATTGGGCACAACCGACAAACCTGCCTGCACCAGCCTTCCAACATGTGCCTAAAGACCTGAATGTCTTCGTCAAAATCACAAGGACAGAAGTGACCTTCTTACTGAGTCGATGGAAAAAATCTGTGGTTGCCTTGTCCACATATCCCAAAGCCCTAGGAAACACCATCAATCCATACAAACTTAAGGCGAAAACATCTACTTTCTTTGTTTCATCAGGGTGTGTCAAAATTAGACCCTTCAAAACATCCCATAAAATACACTTGCACTCACCCTTCTCTTTAATTCTAGCAATGATCCACTGCTCGCTTATCCCTATAATAGTCATCAACTTCTTCCAAAAGGTAGGGACATTAGCAGCTCGAGAATAGATCCTATCAACCTGAAATTTGGGACAACGAAGTAAGGCAGTGTACTCCTCTACGGTAGGCACCAAGTTTACCTCCCCAAAAGTGAAACAACTGTACGCTGGGTTCCAAAACTGAGCGAGGGCTTGGAACAAATGCTCATCTATTTGAACATCGAGCAAGTAAGGTAAGTCTCCGTAATTACCGTAGAATACCTGTTTGGTCTCATTACCCCATTGATCCCAAATTTCCTTAAGCTCTTGGAGATTATTTTGTGTGACACTGATGTGAGTGTAATTCGACAGTTTCGACGTATATCCCCAATCTAAACTATCTCCCTTTTCTAATTGAGTTTGCTCGGACCATCTATGGACGTTGACGTTACCCTCCACTCTATCAAGAAGTCCGTTCTCCATAACAAAACTCTCTAACTTAGAAACTGACTGTGAATCGATACCTTTGTAAATGCAAAATGTCATGCAAACAAAAGAAAAGAAATAGTCAGTATCACATGATATCAATAAATCTCAACAATAATTTATAAGGGTAATATCTAAAGTTTAACTCTAACTAAGTTGGGCTCTTACGATTTTTTTTCTATATGAGGTTGGTTCTAAAGTTTTAGGTACCTGAACCAGCATATTCCTCGATCCTCACCCATTATAGGCTCATTTGAATCAAGTTTAGTTCAGGGGAATACATTTCCCTATGGCTACACGGAGATGAAAATCTTACGAAACTATAGGTACGGATGTATCCCGAAAGTGATCCACTATCCTGCATAGAGGCGAAAACCTCTCGAAGGCGTAGCTTCTCACTCCCACTTAAGGGTGTGACCACAACGGTCATGCAAATGCAATGTGTATTAGAATATAGCAACACATGCAATAACACAAACACATGTAATGCAAAGAGGATTAAATTTTAAAATTTTTAATTTCCGACATTAAGACAAGAGATAATCAATTACACGGCTTGACTCTCTTATTATTCCCCAGTGGAGTCGCCAAGCTGTCAAGACCATTTTTAAATCGAGTTTTGGAAAATGGGAATCGACTTTAAAAACGAAAACGGGAGTCGCCACCAATCTTTTTAGGTGTGATTGGATCACCTTTAAAACATTTTTGTTTTAAAATCATCAGTTTTGGTCTACGAAATCAAAAGAACGGGTTCGGAAGTCGGTTACATACGAGGAAGGGTTAGCACCCTCGTAACGCCCAAAAATTGGTACCAAATTGATTATCAAATATCTTTAAGGTCGAAAATTAGAAATTTTAAGACGCAATCCTCTTTAAAATATTTTGGATTTTGAAAATTGGAACTCACTCGTAAAATATTGACATTGAGTTAGCCTTTTGGAAATCCCTATCTCGAAACAACAAAATGCCACATCCAGTAAGTTTGGACATATTGCTTTGAAATTCCAAGACAGTCACTTACATTTTGAAAACCTTTAAAAACCTAGAAGGGTACTTGATTATTCGAACTCAACGAGAAGAGTCGCAACCCAATAAGTTAGGGCACTACTTTCCCGAAATTTCCAAACATCAAGCATTGCCTTTATATTTTCTGAAAACTTTGGAGCCCTTTTTTTTAAAAAGATGATGATGTGTGAGGAGTAACATATTATTGTAGTAGGTAAATAACACATGCATTTAAACAAATAATGGTAATAATATAAAGATTCTGCATTAGACACATACATATAAAAATAAAATATATAGCAAACATTAACAATATGCATACAAAGTTATATATAGTATGAATTGAGAAAGAATAAACATACAAACATACAAAATAATAATTAAATAATGCATGATATACAAAAAGGTAATACAATATCAATGTACATATTCATGAAATGTAATAATATATATAAAATAACATATGATATATGCAATATATATAAAAAATTGGAGCGAGTTATTATTAACAAAATATACATAGATTACAAATAAAGACCTAAAATCTAAAAAAATAATTTTAAAATAGTATTTGCTATATAATATGTAAAATATAATAACAAAATATTTATAATAGTTATATGTAAAATATATTGATTTTTTTAAAAAAAAATATATAGATAAAAGTATGTAGACGAATATAAAAATATCATTTAAAATAAAATAATTCATAATTCATAATGAATAGTTTGATATATAATATGAGTTTTAAAAAAAAAAATTTATTTACAAATTTTAAGAATTTAAATAATATAATGAATAATATATATAATGTAATAAATATTATATGATATACATAAAAATTAATAAGTAAACAAGATATTTAGATGTCATATAATAGAATATACTTTAAATTTATAGGAAATAAGAAATACGATAGATATAATATAAAATAATGAAAGGAATATGTAAAACAATATATATATATAGATAATTAATAAATATATATAATATATGTGAAAATATAATAATAATATAAAAAATGATGTAAAATAATAATAATTTGAGAAAAAACAATATATAATAAATAAAATAATACTTATAATAAAATAATCTTATAATGTATAATATAAAAATAAAACAAATAACAATATATAAAAATATATATATATAAAATAATAATAAATAAATATAGGACTAAATTTAAAATTCAGCAAAATGACAGGGCGAATTTCAAAGAAACAAAACTGGACTAAGGCCCTATTTAAAACGCGCGTAAAATTAGAGGGACTCACTGGGCAAAGTTCCCTATTCCCAAAACGGCAGCGTTTTAATTCTGGACTTAAAATTACTATTGCAGGGACTAAATCACAACTGAAACAAAATATTAGGGCTAAATCATAAGTAAAATAAAACAGAATTGTAAATACAAAAGAGGCGGAAGGACCAATTGGGTAATTAACCCAATCCTCAAAAACACGCGGATCCGCCCCGGGTAATCAACAAGCAGATCCTGAGGGTCTAAAACGTCGTCGTTTTAAGCTTATCAGACTAAGCTAAAACGGTGTCGTTTTGTTACGGCTATATAAGCCAAAACTAAAGCTTAAAAATCATTTGAGATATCGTTTTAGAAAAAAACAAAATCCTCTGAAGAGGAATAGGGGCCGACCATCAGAGTTCTGTGGAGTCTCCGTTCACCGGTTCTCACGAGCCTACGCGCCGCCACACACAGTGGTCGGAGGGTTAAAAATCCTCCCCTTTTCAAGCGTGATACAGGTAACTTTCTTTCCTTTTTAAAATTCAACAATCTTTGCTTAGAATGATTTATACATGCATGCTAAAATAAGAACAAGGTACACAATTAAAACACCTTTTAGAGACTTCTTGTATTTCTCTCAACGAATGTAGGTATCCTTCTATTCTGTTTTTTAAAAAAATCCGTGTCCTATACAACGTTTAGATTTGGGCTTTATAGCCACTGTTTATTACAAAAATTTAGGAAAGAAATCTTCGATTTCTTTCTATTTCTTGCCTACTGTATCTTTGATCGTGATTTGCTGAGATACTTTTTTAGTTTCCTTTTTCTTGCTCTATGTATCCGCTGTGTTTCCTTCTCTGCTTCGTGTCCTTTGTCTTGTCTTGCAGGTATTTGCGAAAAATCCGGCAGTGACAAAGGCTTGACGATGGTCCACTGGTGGCATTTATCTCGGGGCCTGGAATCATGGCCTGGATGGGGTAGCTGGAACGGCAGGAGCTGAAGGGTCATAAGGCTTGGCTTCTGGAACCTTCTGTTTGCGGCGCAAGGAGAAAGGCAGAAACCCTAGGGTTTCATGCCTTGGTGTAACAAGCTGGGCCAATTGGGCCACTTTTGTCCTGGGTCTATTTGGGTCTGTTGTAATGGGTCTTAGTTTAGTGTATCTGGGTAGGATGTAACAGTGGGCCTGCTGGTTTTTTAACATTTGTAAAAGGACTGTAAAGACTTTTATTATTATTTTGGATATATTGGATTATGCCTTGGCTTCCCATGGGCCAGGCAAAATTGAGGTATTATAGGGGCTTTCAGTGTATTGATGAATAACATAGTGGTCTCCTTCTCCAGCAGTGGCGGTTGAACCTGCATTGCTACCTCTCTCCACCTCTGCGCATATTGCCTAAAATTCTCATTAGGCTTCTTCTCCACGTTTTGCAGGGTAATCCTATCAGGGGTCATGTCTGTCACATGATTGTATTGCTGCATGAAGGCTTGTGCAAGGTCCCTCCATGAATTTATTCTAGCTTGACTAAACTGATTGTACCATCTGGCTGCCACACCTATTAAACTATCTTGAAAATAGTAGATCAACAGCTGATCATTGTTTACATACCCAGTCATCCTTCTGCAGAACATTGTGGTGTGGGTCTCCGGGCAAGTAGTACCATTGTACTTCTCAAACTCCGGCATTTTGAATTTGTGAGGCAGCAATAGGTTTGGGACTAGACTTAAATCTTTGGCATCAATCCCATGATTACTGCCAGTGCCTTCCAAAGCCTTGAACTTTTCTTCTAACCATCTGCAGTGCTCATCCAACTGCCTTATAGCTTCAGCTTTCAGATCCTCCTTTTCTACCATATTTAAATCAGGAACGAGAGGATTAGTAGGATTGTCACCCAAATTGAATCCCGAACCAGTAGGGAAGTTCATATGGATACTGGCATCAATTGGCCCATGTTGAGGCCTCACAGTGACAGATGGCCTTCTAGGAGGTGCCTCAGTTTGCAATGGCATATGAGGCGGAGTAAAACTTGGAGGAGGACCCTTATTTTCCTCTTCAGTGATAGCCATAGGAGCCTTTCCCTTATCAGTGGCCCTCATTAACTGAGCCATTTTGGCCATCATGTTTCTCTGGGCTTCCAACATTTGCTCTCTCATCTCATTCTGCATTTTGGCCAACTGCTCTTGCAACTGGTCTTGCATATCCTTTTGCAACTGTTCAAACCTTTGATCCATGTTCTTAGTTTTAGTGCGAGTACCGTAAGGATGTGTGATTTCCAGATTTTCTTTTCTACCTTTATAAAGAAATTTTAACTAATTAGGGTCTTTCTACAACCTTGAATGCATATGATATGATGTAATGCAAATGCATGAATGCAACAAAGTCATCAATCACTATTCAATCTCATTTAGAAAACTTTATTTAGAAAAAGAATATCTTTACATATAAATGGATTACAAGTACGCTTTTGCCCTAATGCCTAAAGTTTTAACTCTATCTAATAAAAGGGCTAACTCTCGTCCTATATCTGACGATGACCTACACATCAGACTCAATACATCAGCTCGTACTGCAAAGTCCTGCACATATTTAGCAACCTCTCGAATCCGGGCTATGGCTTCTCCCATGACATGATCCCTTTCTCTGACCTGCCCTCGAGACTGATGAAGCTCTCCCTTTAGATAATCTTCTTGCGACTCAAGCTGCTTGATCCGAAGGTTACCTTCATGTAATGCTACTTGCAAATCTTCCACTTTACTTTTTAGTTCCTTTAATTCGACCGTAGAATCATGGCTACGATGCCAACGAAGGGATCTTCCAAGCTCAATTACTTTGGACTTCAACCCTTTATTTTCTTCCTCTAATGCCAAATTCCGTGACTGCATCTCCTGAAACTTTTTCTCCCAATACTCAGCTCTAGCCTTTCCTTCCTGGACTTCTTTCTGCAACTGATCTGAAGACCCTCCTACTCTTGCTCTCCTCAAGGATACCTGTGCCTTTTTGTAGTGTTCCTTCAAATCATCTCTATCCTCCTCGATTTTGCTCTTTTCCTTTCTTTCTTTTTCGACCTCCATCTTCTGGACATCAATGTCTAAACTCTTCGAGCTTTGCTATTCTTTTCTCAAGCTCCAAATTCTTTCTCTCAAATTCTTGCTTTATAATTTCCAACTCCGAGGGCATCACTTGCAAATATTCCTCCATCGGTCGA
The DNA here is from genome assembly GCA_025698475.1 of Gossypium anomalum. Classification (NCBI taxonomy): domain Eukaryota; kingdom Viridiplantae; phylum Streptophyta; class Magnoliopsida; order Malvales; family Malvaceae; genus Gossypium; species Gossypium anomalum. Next base: position 43,613,395 of record CM046968.1, on the reverse strand, counting down.
GCTCCTTCCACGCTTGGCTCAGGGATATTATCATTGATCCTTTTGCCTCTCCATTCAACATACTCTGGAGTTGTAGCAAGGCTAATAGCTACTCCTTTCAACTGACACGTCTTGTTCCAAGCACTAGAGATCTCTCTGACCTTTTTCTTGTAATCGGCTCCTCTATAAGCGAACTCACTTTGAGCCGGCCCATGAGTTGCTGGCACGAACTGCCTTAAACCAAATTGCCTTAACACAAGCAAGGGGGCATAACCAATGGCAACCCAAATTCCCAATAGAAGGACCCAATCGAAACTGCTGCACCGGTAAAGAATCTCACCAGGAATCATCCACGGAGCTCTTCACTCAACATCTTTCGACTGAAGATTCTGAAGTAGTGCTATCCAATTCTCCTCTGGAACATCAACTCTCCTAGTTGAAGCGACTATTTCCTTCAGCGATGAATAATCTTCGAAGAAAAACTGACAAATGACCCTATCAATCAATCGAAAATGGCTATAGAACCAAGCTAAAAGTAACTGAGCACAACCAACAAACCTGCCTACACCAGCCTTCCTACATGTACCTAAAGGACCTGAATGTCTCCGCCAAAATCGCAGGGACAGAAGTGACCCTCTTACCGAGTCGATGGAAAAGATCCGTGGTTGCCTCATCCACATATCCCAAAGCCCTAGGGAATACCATCAATCCATACAAACTTAAGGCAAAAACTTCTACCTTCTTCGTCTCATCAGGGTGTGTCAAAATTAGACCCTTCAAAGCGTCCCACGAAATGCACTTGCACTCACCCTTCTCTTTAATTTTGGCCGTAATCTACTGCTCACTCATCCCCGTAATAGTCATCAATTTCTTCCAAAAGGTAGGGACACTAGCAGCTCGACCTATCAACCTGAAATTTGGGACAACGAAGTAAGGCAGTGTACTCTTCCACGGTAGGTACCAAGTCTACTTCCCCAAAAATGAAACAACTATATACCGGATTCCAAAACTGGGCAAGGGCTCGGAACAAGCGCTCATCTACCTGAACATCGAGTAAGTAAGGTAAATCTCCATAATTACCATAGAATAACTGCTTGGTCTCATTGCCCACTGATCCCAAATTTCCTCAAGCTCCTGGAGGTTGTTCTGCGTGACACTAATACGAGTATATCCCGACAGCTCCGACATATATCCCGTAGCTATACTATCTCCCTTTTCTAATTGAGTTTGCTCAGACCATCTATGGACGTTGGCGTTGCCCTCCACTCTATCAAGAAGTCCGTTCTCCATAATAAAACTCTCTAACTTAGAAACTGACCGTGAATCGATACCTTTATAAATGCAAAATGTCATGCAAACAAAAGAAAAGAAATAGTCAGTATCACATGATATCAATAAATCTCAACAATAATTTATAAGGGTAATATCTAAAGTTTAACTCTAACTAAGTTGGGCTCTTACGGTTTTTTCTATATGAGATTGGTTCTAAAGTTTTAGGTACCTGAACCAGCAGATTCCTCGATCCTCACCCATTATAGGCTCATTTGAATCGAGTTCAGTTCAGGGGAATACATTTCCTTATGGCTACACGGAGATGAAAGTCTCACAAAACCATAGGTATGGATGTATCCCGAAAGTGACCCACTATCCTGCACGGAGGAGAAAACCTCACGAAGGCGTGGCTTCTCACTCCCACTTAAGGGTGTGACCACAACGGTCATGCAAATGCAATGCGTATTAGAATATAGCAACACATGCAATAATACAAACACGTGTAATGCAAAGAGGATTAAATTTTAAAATTTTTAATTTCTGACATTAGGACAAGAGATAATCAATTACACGGCTTGACTCTCTTATTAGTCCCCAGTGGAGTCGCCAAGCTGTCGAAACCATTTTTAAATCAAATTTTGGAAAATGGGAATTGACTTTAAGAAAAACGAAAACGGGAGTCGCCACCAATCTTTTTAGGTGTGATTGGATCACCTTATAAAATGTTTTGTTTTAAAACATTAATTTTGGTCTACAAAAGTCGAGAAAAATAGATTCAGGAGTCGGTTACGTACGAGGAAGGGTTAGCACCCTCGTAACGCCCAAAAATTGGTACCTAATTGATTATCAAGTGTCTTTAATGTCGGAAATTTGAAAGTTTAAAATGCAATCCTCTTTAAAATATTATTGATTTTGAAAATTAGAGCTCACCCGTATCAAAATATTGACACTGAGTTAGCCTTTTGGAAATCCCTATCTCGAAACAACAAAACGACACATCCAGTAAGTTAGGACATATTGCTTTGAAATTCCAAGACAGTCGCTTACATTTTGAAAACCTTTAAAAACTTGGAAGGGTACTTGATTATTCGAACTCAACGAGAAGAGTCGCAACCCAATAAGTTAGGGCACTACTTTCTCGAAATTTCCAAACATCAAGCATTGCCTTTATATTTTTGAAAACTTTGGAGCCTTTTTAAAAAAAAAAATGATGTGTGGGGAATTATATTACATTATAAATCACACATAGTAACATATTATTGTAGTAGGTAAATAATACATGCATTTAAACAAAGTAATGGTAATAATATAAAGATCGTGCATTAGATATATACATATAAAAATTAATATATATAGCAAACATTAACAATATGCATACAAAGATAAATATAGCATGTCTTGAGTAAGAATAAACATACAAACATATAAAGTGATAATTAAATAATGCATGATATAAAAAAAGAGTAATGCAATATCTATGTACATATTCATGAAATGTAATATCCAATAATAAATATAAAATAACATAATATTTAATAATAATCTTAAGATAGTATTTGCTATACAATGTGTGAGATATAATAACAAAATATTTGTAAAAGAATAATAATAATAAAATATATCGGGTAAAGAAATATAAAATAAAAACATGTAAAAGAATTTATAAAATAACACATAATATAAAAATATCGTTTTAAAATAATACATAATAAATAAATAATTAACTGTTTAATATGTCTATAATATGAAATAGAAATATAATATAATTTACGAATTTTAAAATTTAAGTAATATAATACATAATACAAACATAAAGAATATAATAGATAATATATGATATATATAACATGTATAAAGATAAAAAATAAGTGATATAAAAAAAATAATGAACGTTATATAATAAAATATAATTTAAATATATAGGAAATAAGGAATATAATAGATATAACCAAAAATAATAAAAGTATATATGTATGAACAATATATATGGATAATTAATAAGTATATAATACAAGTAAAGTATAATAATAATGTAAAATAATAATAATAATTTGTAAAAAGTGATATATAATAAATAACAATATAATAAAATAATTAGATAATAAAAAAAAATTAAAAAGGTTTTATAAATAATAATAGAAACAAATATGTAGGGTTAAATTCAGAATTCAGCAAAATCACGGGGGTGAATTTAAAAATAAAACTGAATTAAGGCCCTGATTAGAACGTGCATAAAACAAAAGGGACTCATTGGGCAAATTGCCCTATTCCCAAAACGATCGTTTTTTTAACGGGACTTCAAACATCCATCGTGGGGACTAAATTAAAACTAAAACAAAATAATAGGGCCGAATCATAAATAAAATAAAATTTAATTGTAAACGTAAAAAGGGGTAGAAGGACCGATTGGGAAATTAACCCAATTCTAAAAAAAGCGCAGCTCCTCCCCAGGTAATCGGGTCAACACGCGGATCCTGGGGGTCTAAAAACGACGCCGTTTTATCAAGGCTATATAAGCCAATCTCTCAGTTTTAAAATCATTTGAAACCTAAGTTTTTTAAAAAAAACTTAAAATTTTCTCTGAAAGAGAGAGGGAGGAGAGGAGCTCCGGGCTTTGGCTTCCGTAGGTCACGCTCTGGTCATTGGCCCTACACTCGCCCACACGCCGTCGTCATCTCCACCACGCGCGGTGGTCAGAGGTTAAAACCTCTTCTTTCAATGCCGATTAAAGGTATTACTTCCTTTTCCGTATTTGCAATATATATGTGTACATATATTTAAAAAGTTTCACCTTTGTATATTCGATCAATTGATATGTTTGCAGTGTATATATGCGCGAGAATAAATTCTTTGGCTGAAACTAGTTTTTTATTGATTATCTCTGTATATTTTTTTTTTTGAACATCCGTCCTTTACAAGTGATATGAAAGGCTTTATAGCTTTGGTCCCTTACATATTCTGGGAAAGAAATCTAAGATATCTTTCCATTTCATGTCTACTATGATTTTCCTGCCATTTCCTGCTCTGTTTTTCGTGTATCTGCTGTTTGTTTCCTTTTCTTGCAGGTTCCCCGAAGATCTCGGCGGTGGTTGTGCTATTCGTGGCGCGATTCGGGGCCAGATAGAGGGACGACCAATGATCGGGGCACCGATGGGCATTGAAGGCCCTTCGGATAGCGCATTGATGGCCTCGATTTTAGGAAGTTGAACAGCTGTTTCCGAAGCTTCCAGAATCCTTTGTGGCGCGAGGAGAAAGAGTCTGGGAGTCATTTGGGCCTTTTTGGGCCACCTTGTAATTGGGTTAAGGTATTAGGGTTTGTATTGGGTCTGTAGGTTTAAGTTAGGCTATGGGTGTATTTGGGTACATGGGTTTAGGTACCTGGGTTTGTGTTTGGACTCTTATAGATGGACTGTTTAAATAAACACACAAACATTTATTTATTTATTTTTTGTATTTCTGTTTTGGTTTCAAGGCCCGGTCAAATTTGGGCTACTACAATATTTGGACTAAATTGAATATACTAGAAAAGAGTATAAAATGAATTGATAAATGAGATGGGATATGAATTGATGATGAATTTGTTGGATCTGGTGCCTTAAGTTTAGTATTTTTGTCTATGTACACTTGTAAGTTTTACAAACAGTTTAGTTAATAAAATTATTCATGTATTACATATATACCCTTTGTATAGTGTCCTTACATAGTTTTTGCATATAAAGCAAAATAGAAGCAAATATTATCTCACTGGTTACCTAATTTTTAACTAATACTAAGTTGTATTACGTGGTCAGATCGTAATACGAAAATATAACTTATATTAGTAGATGAACCTAAACATATCCTTAGTCTAATCAGAAATGAGCAAACCAATTGAAGGACTAATATGTTGTTTATCAAGTCCAATTGGGGAGATGCTTTGTCTTTGGAATCAGAATGGATGACTTTCAGAAGATAGAGACATAGATGTGGTTGACTAGACTAACAGTACAACAGATAAGACCTAAGTGGAGTAGATCTTGAATTCGTTTATAGATTTATTCACATATGACGTTCATAATGTGGCATACCTTAATCCTAAGTGGATGATGGACTATGTGTGTGTGACTTGTATAATTTGATGTAAGTAAAAGCCTAAGTTTGAATAGATAAGGAGCCGAAAGTTGGTGCGTTGGGTATACAACTTTTGTAGTATGTAACATCATTAACAATAGTAGAATTCATAACCCGAGTGTAATGCCCTCAACCTGACTAGAATCTCTTGGTTTAGATCTCAGGTGTTACCTCACATAATACTTAGCAAAATTTTCAAAAAGAATCAACGTATACTATTGACTTAACACATTTTTCTTATTACTTTATCTAAGGTCTCATTATTAAAGAAACAAAAAAATTTATTTAAAAATAAAATTATACATTAGACTTGTGATAACTCTTGAAAAGAGTTATATTTTGTGCCCTTAGGTTTAGTTAATTGCCTATACTTAGGTGAGTTTAGTTGCAATTTAGGATATTGCATTGGTATTTTTAGAGTATTGCATTAAAGAGCTTGAATTGTATTTAAGTGTTATTACATGTTGCTTTTAATTGTTTATAAGGAGGACTTGCTTGGTGGTTGATTGGCAGGTGTAGAATGTAGGAAAATGAGTAAAGGATTGAAGGTTTGCCGTGACAAATTTTGGATAGATTGCCAACACAAATGCTGTGGCAATGCCTGGAAGATTCCTAGTCAGCACTCAATAAGTACCATTCTCACCCCTAGCTGTATTTGTACTAGATAAATCCATTTGAAAAAGAGAGAATGGATTATAGGCTACCTACCTTAAAAGGTCAAACTTATAAAAGCCAAAGGGGTAACCCTAAAAAAGGGAGCAATTTTTGATTGAAAGAGAGGAGGAGTAGCTTTTAATAGAAAAGAAGGGGGAATGACCATGAAGGAAGGCGACTAAAGAAAGAGAAAATAATTGCATCATCTTTGGCAACTGGAAGACATTACATTGTCGGTGTTGGGAGCTGGATAACCAAAAGTTATCATATCGAATTTTCTCCTTTGATTCTTATCGTGCTTCTTTTAGAACTTATGTGTTATTGATGATGTTGGTTGTTGAATTAAACTTGAACTTGATTTTCCCAGCTATAAGCTAAATCTCTTAGGCTCAAGATTACTTTGCTAAACCCTTTATTTTCTATTAATGTTTACAATTTGAGTTGGAATTGTTCTACTATTTTATTTAATGGTATTTCATGTTATATGTAGGCTATGCATTGACGAATGTGCAATAGGTTATTAAAGATAACTTAATTTCGATAGGGTTAGGTTAACTAGATAGACATTGGATAATATGAATGAATGATAAATTATTTATTTGCAGTAGCCACTAGACATAGAGCCTTGCCTCATACGAAAGAAGGTAGAAAATATTAGTGGTAACCGAACTCAAGTCTATAGACATATAGTGATTTAGGGGAGCTAACCAAAGGTTTTGCTCTCGAAAGAAGCAGACTGTTGTAGAAACCTATCAAGTTGTACAATGTTCAAGACTTTGCTGTGGCATTAATAGTTAGAGTAGGTAGATGCATCAGTAATCCCAGGTGTCCTAATGAACATTGAAGTTCCTTAATCTTCTTTTGTATAATGGATTTTTTGTGACATTCTTATTTTGTTTATTTGTTTTGTACGTTTTATACATCATCATTATCTCATTTTGCTACTGCATTCTCACTGTTATTTTGCTTAGTATTAATCAAACTTAACTTTAATAACTCAACCAAATTATACCTATCTAATCCTTGTGGAGACGATATTCACTTACCACTTTATTACTTGTTTCAACATGTATACTTGCACAATTCGCACATCATATTTACACAGAACAAGTTTTTGTTGTTGTTTCTGAGAATTGGCAATTGGTGAAATTTGGTTTTGTTATTTTTATTTTATTTCATTACTTTTAGATAACTTAGTTATATTTAATTTCTATAGATTTGCCATCAGTGCATGAGAAGAGGCATTCCTATAGAATAAGAGTATCCTTTTGACCTAGAGATTGAGAGAACTTTGCTAAGAAGGAGAAGAGAATTACATAATATGGCTAGGCAAGGGATTGATCTTGGTTTGAATGATCCATTAAATCCAAATGGTCGGGATGTTAATCTTTCTATTCGCCGTGCGATAGATGACCGAGGCAGGCCAATTTGAGAGCATGTTGTTCCGATTTTAGATGACCTAAATCCAAGGATAGTAAGACCACACATACAAGCTCAGCATTTTGAGTTGAAACCGGTAATGTTTCATATGCTACAAACTATTGGACAATTCAGTGGGTCACCAACTGAAGATTCGAACTACATTTGAGACTTTTTCTGAAGGTCTGTGACTCATTTAGACAATAGGGTGTTCCTGAAGACACCTTGCGGCTCAAATTGTTCCCATACTCCTTGAAAGCTCGTACAAGAGCATGGCTTCATGCCTTACCGTCGAGAATGATGGCATCATGGAATGACCTGTGCTAGAGGTTTTTGCTACAGTATAATCTACCAAACATGAATGCCAAGCTCAGAAATGACATAACATCTTTTTGACAATCAGAGGATGAAACATTCTACGAAGCCTAGGAAATATTTAAGGAATTACTTAGAAAATGTCTAAAGCATGGATCCAACACTAGAATCAGATGTAGATGTTTTATAATGGGCTGAATGCACATAAAAGGATGGTACTCGGTGTATCTGCCAATGGTACTTTGTTGGATAAATCCTATAATGAAGCATATAAGATCTTGGAATGGATTGCAAACAATGATTATCAATATCCTACCACGCGAATTGGGACTGGCAGAAGAGCTGCTATGACTATGGAGTATGATGCAATCACTTCATTGACAGCCTATGTATCCTCTTTAGCTAATATGATCAAGATAATGGAGAGGCCAACTACAGTCCATGAGATAAAATTAACTGTGCTATCTTGTGTTTATTATGGTGAAGACCATGTGTTTGATGAATGCCTATCAAACCCAACATCTGTATACTACAAGGGTAATTTCAACCGGAATAACAATCCCTATTCTAACACCTACGAATCCAGGGTGGAAGCAACATCCAAACGTTGGTTGGAATAATCAAGGTACAAGGAATTCAAATAATGTTGTTAGACAGAATGCCGATAGGGTATTGCCTGGTTATAATCAACCCATGCCGCGACAAATGTCCAGTAAGGTCAAGCATTAACTTCTGCATCTATTGAAGATCTACTGAAAGAATATATGACCAATAATGATGCTGTGATACAAAGTCGAGCTGCATCCTTACGAGCCTTAAGAATCAAGTGGGGCATATAGCAAATGCTTTAAATTCGAGACCACAAGGAGCTTTGCCAAGTGATACTGAGAATTTGAGATCACAAGGGAAGGAGAATTGCAAGACAATCACTTTCAGAAGTCGGAATCAGCTGAATGAAATTGTTAAAGATGCAACTCCAAAAGAGGACAAATCATGTTTCAACCATGTAAGGAATTCAGAACAATATAAATAGCACATTACAACTAAAAAGGCTAAATAGAAGATTGTTGTAGTAGAATCAGATCATGTTGCCAATAAAAATGCCATAACAAAACAATATTAGTGACCTGAAGGACGGCCACCTCCACGTTTTCCTCAGTGATTCCATAATTGTAAACAAGATTTCCAGTTCAAAATATTTCTGGATGTCTTGAAACAACTCCACATCAACATATTGTTGGTAGAATCTTTGGAGCAAATGCCCAATAATGTGGACTTTATGAAAGATATACTGTCAAAGAAGCAAAGATTAGGAGAATTTGAAATTGTTTCTCTCACTAAGGGGTGCACGGGGATGTTGACGAATAAATTGCCTCAAAGTTGAAGGACCTAAGGAGTTTGACTATCCTATGTTCAATTGGAAATCATTATGTTGGTAAGGTATTGTGTGATTTAGGAGTGAGCATCAATTTAATGTTTATGTTTGTCTTTAGGAAGCTTGGAATCAGAAAAGCAAGGCCTACTACAGTCACGTTGAAGCTAGCTAATCGATCCTATGCACATCTGAAAGGTAAAATTAAAGACATGCTGGTAAAAGTAGATCAACTTATTTTTCTGCCGATTTCATTATTTTAGAATGTGAAGCTAACAAAGATGTGTTGATCATTCTTGGAAGACCTTTTCTTACTAAGGGCAGAACTTTGATTGATATGCAAAAAGGTGAACTGACCATGAGGATGAATGATTAGTAGATCACCTTCTAAGTATTTGATGCCCTAAAATGTGCTGATGAGAATGAATAGTGCCACACCATTAGTTTGATAGAAACAACAATGTAGGAAGAGTTTTCAAAATGTTGCCACAACAATTCTGATAGTGATACAATTCACTTGAGCTAAATGAAATAAAGACTTTTGAAGAATTTAGTGAGTCCATGGAGGTAAAACAGATGTGTACAGACTAAGGAAAAAGTTTGAGTCCTTGGATTTATCAGCTCGCACTTTCAATCCTCTTAAACCATCTATAGAGGGACCTCCCGCACTAGAGTTGAAGCCTTTGCCGCTACATTTGAAATATGCTTACTTGGGAGACAACAACACATTGCCAATAGTTATTTCTGAGGAATTGACATCTGATCAGGAGGTCAAGTTGTTGGAAGTTCTACGACGATCTAATAAGGCATTAGGATGGACAATTGCTGACATCAAGGGAATTAGCCTTACTTTATGCATGCATAAAATTTTATTGGAGAATTGCCATGGCAATTCTATTGAGCAGAAAAGAAGGTTGAATCCTATTATGAAGGAAGTTGTTAAGAAAGAGATAATCAAGTGGCTTGATACCGATATTATCTATTCGATCTCAAATAGCTCTTGCATAAGTTCTGTATATTGTGTGCCCAAAAAGGGTGGTGTTACGGTGTTTAGTAATGGAAATAACGAGCTTATACCAACTCGCCTTATCACAAGATGGAAAGTGTTCATGGATTATCGCAAGCTCAACAAGGCAACTCGGAAGGACCATTTCCCCTTACCTTTTATTGACCAAATGTTGGATAGATTAGCTGGCAAAGCCTTCTACTTCTTGGACGGATATTTAGGGTATAATCAGATTGTTATAGCTCCCAATGACCAAGAGAAGACAACTTTCAATTGTCCATATGGTACTTTTACATTTAGACAATGCCATTCAGGTTATGTAATGCCCCGACAACATTTTAGCGTTATATGATGGCAATATTCTCTTACATGGTGGAAATTTTTTTCGAAATCTTTATGGATGATTTCTCTATATTTAGCAAGAACTTTAAGGGCTATTTGAAAAATCTGTAATTGGTTTTTTTCCACTATGAAGAAACAAATCTTGTATTGAATTAGAAAAAATGCCATTTCATGGTCCGTGAAGGCATAGTTCTGGGGCATAAATTATCGCAAAAATGGATTGAAGTTGACAAACCAAAAATTAAAGTAAAAGAAAAATTTCCACCTCCTATTAGTGTCAAGGGTATTCAGAGTTTCTTAAGCCATGCGGGTTTTTTTAGAAGATTCACTAAGGATTTCTTGAAGATATCTAAACCCTTATGTGCCTTGCTGGAGCCAAATAGACCTTTCAATTTTGCAGAACCTTATTTGATAGCTTTCGAGGAATTGAAGAAACAACAGGGAGCAACACCAATTGTAATAGCTCTAGAGTGGACATTGCCTTTCGAACTTATGTGTAACACCAACGATTATGCTATGGGAGCAGTGTTGGGGAAAAGGAAAGACAAGGTATTTTATGCAATCTATTATGAAAGTAGGACCCTGACGGATGCACAACTTAACTACACCACCACTGAAAAGGAGTTATTGGCCGTGGTATTCGCGTTCAATAAATTCTGATCTTATTTAGTTGGTACCAAGGTCATAGTCTACACAAACCACTCTACTATTAAGTATTTGGCAACCAATAAAGATGCAAAGCCAAGATTAATTCGGTGGATACTCTTGCTATAGGAGTTTGATTTAGAAATTCGAGATAGAAAATGGAGTAGAAATCAAGTGGCTGATCACCTATCAAGATCAGAAGTTGGAAATGAAGATGGCAATGTCAAACTTATTAAGGAAGACTTCTCAAATGAGCAACTATTAGTTGCCATGGCATTACCTTGGTATGCCGATATAGTAAACTTTTTAGTAAGTGGTTTGATGCCACCTGATCTCATCAGCCAGAAAAAATAGAAATTCCTTCATGATGACAGGCATTATTATTGGGATGAACCCTTTCTATTCAAGCATTTTGTTGATTAGATAATTAGAAATGTGTACTTGATGATGAAATACACAACATCCTGCAACATTGTGATTCAACTCTTTATGGATGGCATTTTGGAGGAGTTAGAATCACAACTAAGGTACTCCATTTTTTTTTTATTGGCCAAATTTGTTCAAAGATGCCCATGAATTTATAAGTCATGCGATCGTTGTCAGAGGATAAGCAATCTATCTAGGAGACACGTAATGCTGATGCAAAATATTTTGGAATTGAATTGTCTGATGTATGGGGGATAGACTTTATAGGTCCATTTCCACCCTTGTTCGACAATTTATACATACTGGTTGATAGTCAATTATGTCTCCAAATGGATAGAAGCCACAACTTTACCTACTAATGATGCCAAGTCCGAGCTGAAGTTTCTTCACAAGAACATCTTTACAAGATTTGGTACACCTCAAGCCATTATCAGTGATGAGGGATCTCACTTTGATTGCAAGCTAGTTGCTATGCTTTACAACTGTATGGTGTAAAATAAAATATTGCCATGACATATTATCCACAAATGAATGGGCAAGCTAAAATTTCCAACAGAGAAATTAAGCAGATTTTAGAGAAGGTTGTTAACCCAAATCATAAGGATTGGTCCTTAAGATTCGATAAAGCCTTATAGGCCTATTGCATTGCTTATAAAACTCCATTAGAAATGTCACCATTCAAGCTTGTCTATGGAAAACCTTTCCATTTTTCGGTTGAGTTAGAGTATAGGGCATATTGGGCTGTGAAACAGTTGAACATGGACTGGAAAGCTACTGGTAATAGAAGATTATTGGAGTTAAATGAAATGGAAGAATTCAAGGCACAAGCACATGAGAATGCTAAATTATACAAGGAGAAGTCCAAGTATTGGCATGATAAGAGGATTATACCACGACAATCTGAACCAGAACAACAGGTGCAGTTATTCAACTCAAGGTTAAAGTTTTTTTCCTAGCAAACTAAAATCCCAATAGTCAGGTTCCTTTGAAGTAACCCAAGTATACCCTAATAGAGTTCTTGATGTCAAGGATATGAAAACGGGGGTCACATTTAAAGTTAATGGCCAGCGCTTGAAGCACTACTGGGGTGCTCATATGAATCAGGACAGACAATCCATTGATCTCCGATATGTTTAACCTCAGCATCTAGATAATTTTGTTTATTTTTGCTGTTTTTAAATTTCTCCTAGCTCTCTTATTTGATTTGTTTAATAATTTTTGTTTACTTTGCATACAGGTATGTATTTCTATATCCTTAACGACAGTAGAGGGATTAGGCTCTCTACATACCAAGTTGGCCCAACGGAAATTGTTCCTCAAACATTAGGCCTTCATTCTTTTTCAATTTTCCTCCAATTCCCATCACAACCACGTCAGGCCATAATTACCGCAGTTGTAAAACCCATTGCACACCCTAATTAACACTTACATTACTATTGTTACTTCTACCTTTACCTTAGTCCCATCTTTTTTCCTTACAGTTACCCAACTCTTTTATCTTTCAAAAATACTTGTGCCTTTTCAACAACTACAATTTTTCCTCTTTCTCTTCTAAACCAATGTTGTCCATACTTGCAACAATGGCTAGATGAATTACCCCCCAAACAGCTGTTGTACCACCACAAACATTCTTCAATGCTGCAATAGAGGAGAAGTATAGGACAATATATCTAAGAGACCATTTTGCCTCAAAAAAGGCTTTCTTTTCAAAGATGAACCTTTTATAGGGTGTGACGTCTCAATCTCATCCGTGGTAGAAAAACATGGTTGGCAAATATTTTACTTTCATCCTGAGGATGTTTTGACTAAGCTTGTTGTGAGTTTTATGCTCACATCACTTCGCCTAATAACGCTTTCATATATGTTTAAAGAACGTCGGTGTTGTTGATGAGGATAGCATCCATGCTCAATATGGGTTCTCTGATATACAAGATGAGCATCCTCAATTTACTGCAACAGTCACCTTTGATGGTTTGAATCAGGTCTTGCATGACCTTTGTGGTAAGGGAACTCAATGGACGGTATCTAGAAAAGACTATTACACAATTGAAAGGGCATTTTTAAAGCCCAGTTGTAGAGTTTGGTATCATTTCTTAAATATGAGATTAATCCCTTCTACCCATAACTCTACAGTCTCTAAAGAGCGGATGTTGTTACTCCACTCCATAATGATGGGCTGAAAAATTAATGTGGGCAAAACAATATTCAATGAAGTCCACTATTATGCACTGAAAAATGCAGGGAGTTTCAACTTTCCATCCCTAATCATTGTACTTTGCCAGTACGTCAATGTCCAAGTCTAGCCCACCGAGGATGTAACCTCAAATAAGGGGGAATCACAAGGGTTATTGTAGCCAAGATATTTGGAGAGGTCTTGTCACAACAACAACCACCTAACTAAACTTCTACATCCTCTACACCAATGTTTGCCATAGCAACCACTTCTACTTCCAACAGTTTATTTGAGGAGCCGGTGCTCAGCTCATTTGAGAGGTTACAGAAACAACTATATCTCTTCGAGACTCAAAAACTTTGAATTGCTGCATACTTGGCAAAGGTGCAAGAAAGAATGGCAATTTTCTAGGCCTATGTGGAGAAGAGAGATGCTATTCTAAAGAGGTCTCTTCAAAAGAACTTCACCAAGCCTATGCCTACATTCCCTAAATTTCCTAGGGAATTGCAAGAATCTGTCGAAGAAGGGATGGCCAAAGCAGAGCCAGTTGAAGCTTTAACCACTAACCTTCCTGCTGAAGAGAAAGAAACTAAATCACCTGACAAAGGCACAGAAAAGACTGAATCAGTCCGCACAGAGACTGATGACGAGGGGATTGAAGAAGCAACCCCTGTACCGAAACCACCAGAGGATAGTACTGCAGCTGTCCCATCTACATCCACTAAGGTAATGACTGGACAAGATTGCAAAATCAATAGTATCATTGGTGAGATCATCAAGTCCAACAACGAAGAGGACGTGCCATTCCAATCACTAAAAAGGAAAATCCATTATAAGCAGCATTCGACACGAAAGTCCACCCGTCGAAATTGAAGCAACTATAATCAAGTTCTGAGCCAGGGGAATTCTTTTCCCTTTATTGCATCATAACATCCATATTTTTGCCATGACATTCTAGGTGCAAATATATTCTAGCATTCATGATTCATGTTTGTGCATCCATTGAGGATAATGCATCTATTAGGTTTGGGGGTGTGTTCAGCATTTAGGATGCATTAGATATTTAGTTGAGCATGTTCATTTTTCCATGACACACGTAATTTTCAAGGATTGTGTAACACCCCTAAGCCGTCTCTGTCGTCTACGGAGAATTACCGTACAATTGAAAATATTTAAATGACATAATATTCAATAATTTAAATATATCATAAACCATTCATTCACATACATTTCATCCCTAAATCGAGCCTCCGTGACCCTAAAAATAGCTTAGAAGCAATTCAAGACTAATTTGAAACAATTTAGAAAGTGTAGGAAAAAGTTGCAAAAATTGGAAACAGGGGTCACAGATCGTGTGGCTAAGCCATGTGGAATTTCCCCAGGCCGTGTAACTTTCGAAGAAGGGACACACGGCTGTGTCCCAGCTTGTGTCCTCACCTGTAAAACTCACTGAGTAGGGTTATACGGCCGTGTCACACACCTGTGTGCCAGGTAGTGTAACTCTCTAAGTTGCCCCACACGTTCATGTACCAGGTTGCGTGTTAAGCCGTAATTCATTGACTTGGACCCTAAGAAAACTCTCAGATGAACACAGTCATATCACCAGATTGTGTTCCTCACACGGCTATGTCACACGTCCTATGTCCCAAGCCGTGTGAACCTAAGATTTTACCTAAAATCAAACCATTTCATACCTAATTCATGCATAACCATTCAACCTATTTAAGCACACAATCAAGGGTTTCAAACATGCATAAACATGCCATTTCAAACATCCTAAATCATCTAACCAATATGCCATTCAAAGGCACCACAGTTATACAAAAACATTACATACCAAAACTAGTCAACAATTCCTTATTTCAAGCATATAACTTAGTTCAATTACCTACCAAAACATATCACAATTGACCATTACATGACCATAAAAGACTAATTCCAAACCATCATTTACTTACCAAAAGAGCCATATATACAAGTATTTAAGGATGGTCAAAATGACCAAACTTTAAACAAGCATTAAAAGTTCATCAAGTTCAAACATAAACTTTACAAGTATGATCATACTAATTCACCATTTACACATTCACAAAACATCATAATACTAAAGACTTGTCCTATTACATGCCACTTTAACCAACCTGAAACAAGTACAAAATGACTACCAAGGTATAGATGATAGTGTGTGAGCTTCCAAGTCGATCCAATCGATGCAACGATTCCAAGTGTCTTACAAGATCAAATTTAAATGAATAAGCATGAAGAAGCTTAATAAGTTCAATAAGTTAACTCATTTACTATCAATTTCCAAGTTTCCTAAGGATGTTAACATTTATTACACCGACAATAAGCCTGAATAACATCGGCACTAAGCCTGCCAGGCACTAAGCCTGAATAGCACCAGTACTAAGCCTGAATAGCACCGGCACTAAGCCTTAATAACATCGGCACTAAGCTTGCTAGGCACTAAGCTTGAATAACACCAGCACTAAACCTAACCAACAGTACGATTCAAAATTTATACGTTAATACATAACAAAATTTAAAGACTAAATCACTAACAAAGAATTGAATTTAACTATAAATAAACATAAAACGAACTTACAAGACTAGTTTGCAGTAATCGCGAAAGCATATGGACTTATAAATTTCAATTTAATCCATAATTCATATTTATATAAAATTACGAGATTACCCCTAACATTTTAATTTTTCACAATTTAGTCCTTAAACTCATAACTTACAATTTAACCATTTTAACTAAAATCCAATTTAACCAATGATACAAAGAATCTTGAAACAATCCATTATTACCCACATTTAACAACAAAACCATGGATTTGCACTTTTAACAATTTAATCCCTATTTTTAAAATTCATCAAAAATCACTTAACAAAACATGTTTATCTTACAACAAAGATCAATAATTTATCAAATAACATCAAAACACATTAAAAAAATCCATGTTAGGTCCCTCAACCTTTAACAATTCTACAAATTAACCCCCAGGGTAGCTAGATTAAGCTAAAACAGATTCAAAAACATACAAATCATTAGAAACAGGACTCAAAATCATTTACATGCAACAAACTAGCTTGACCGAAACTTCAAAGCTCAAAAATTCTTCTCTTCAAAAATTGGTGGAGAAAAACACTAGAAAGATAGACCAATTTGTTTTATTTAATTTTTGTTTTAAATATTAAATTACCATTTTAACCTTTAAAAACTATCAAAATTTCACTTAAACCATGTCCGTGACTATCCACTAATCCATTAAATGATATATTTACAATTTAAGTCCATTTCCTTTCATTTCCATAGCCATTTAGCGCTTTTAACTAATAGAACTCAACTTTTACACCTTTTATGATTTAGTCCCTTTTACCTAATTAACTATGTAAACTTCAAAATTTCTTAACGAAATTTTAATTTGACCTTAATATAATCCCATAGACACTAAATAAATAATAAAATAATAATTCACTAGTCAGAATTATGGTCTCGAAACCACTATTTCTGACACCACTGAAAACGAGCTGTTACAGCTCTTCCCCCTAAAGAAATTTTTGTCCTTGAAAATTTTAGCAGAAAATAGGTTTGGTATTGTGAACTCATTAATTCTTGTGTCTCCCACATAGCCTTTTCAACCCCATGATGATTCCACAAGACTTTAACCAACGTACTCTTTTGTTTTGGAGTTCTTTTACTTCACATGTTAAAATCTTGATCGGTTCCTCAGAATATGACAGATTAGGCTGAATCTCCACTTCACAATGAGTTATTATATGTGAAGGATCTAATCTATATCGTCTCAACATTAAAACATGGAAAACATTATGAATCTTTTCAAGCTCTGAGGGTAAAGCTAACCTGTAAGCGATAGGACCGACTCTTTCAATTATTTCATAAGTCCCGATAAACCTCAGGCTCAACTTTCCCTTTTTGTCGAGATGAAGCACATTATTCCATGGTGAGATTTTTAAGAATACTCGATCCCCAAAAACAAACTCTATATCTTTCATTTCAGATTAGCATATGACTTCTAACGATCCGATGCTACCTTTAAACAATCCTGAATCACATAGACTTTGTCTTCAGTCTCACGAATTAAGACTGTACCAACTAGCTTGGGTTCATTCAACTTTGACCAATATAATGGTGTTCTACATGGCCTCACACGGTGCCACCTTAATACTAGATTGATAGTTGTTATTATACGCAAATTCTACCAGCGATAAAAACCTTTCCCAGCTACCTTCGAACTCAGGAACACAACAATGTAACATATCTTCTAGAATTTGAATTACTCGTTCTGATTGCCCATCTGTCTGTGGGTGATATGTTGTACCAAAATTAAGTTTAGTACCAAGAGCCTCATGAATCTTACCCCAAAATCTTGAGATGAATCTCGGATCTCTGTCAGAAATGATCAATAATGGCACTCCATGCAATTTGACAATATCAAATACATACAACTCTGCTAACTTCTCTAATGGATAATCAATATGTATAGGAATGAAATGAGCTGATTTCGTAAGTCTGTCAACTATAACTGTAACACCCCTAACTCGTATCCATTGCCAGAATGGGGTTACGAGGTATTACCGAACAAGACACAACTTCCGGACATTCATGGATACACATAGGAATTAATCAATTTATTACTCATTATTCAAGACCAAATATACATGCAACCTTATTATAAGTTTTGACTAAACCAAGCTTACTTAATTGCTATTCCATTAATACACACAAAAACATCATATAACATATACTTAATAATTAAAGCACAATTAACGAAGCCACATACTAAACTTGCATCAAACCATCTTGTTTAATAAAAACATAAATTACTATTCATATGGTCAATTTCTAAAGCTTTAACAATTGTCCACTTTCAACTTTATTCAATCATTTTACATGCCTAAACATTTTCAAAGAACTAAACTAGTATATCAGACATAGTTTGCCTTTCACATCAACGCATCATAAATATATATAAACATAATACATAGCAACAATTTGTCTAACATTTAAACATACCAAATCCGAAGCTAAACATGCTAATATTACTTATTATGCAATGTAACAAAGGTCATATTCAAACTAATTCAATGATCACATATCGTTTAAGTACATAAATATACATATAATTAAAATTTATATCATGTGAAACATATTACAAATATGTCTCAACTAATGTATAAACATTAAACCAATACATCATATACCTACATATATAAGTACCTAATCATGTTTGAATTACTAATATGATTCATATCAATTTCTTTTATATACCAATACCAAATTCACTAAAATACCAAATCATAGATCCACACTTTAACAAGTTTATCAAATCAATTTCACCTATATTCACTTATATACAAGTCATAATCGAATCACCCAAAACCAAAGCCAAGCATAACCACCATTAGATTCAAGCTCAAACGCCAAATTTCAATCAACTTACATCTTTTAACTATATTTAATATCGAATTTCACCTATATCAAATCAATATCGAATTTCACCTATATCGAATTTCAATCAACTTATATCAAATCAATTTCACCTATATTCACTTATATACAAGTCATAATCGAATCACCCAAAACCAAAGCCAAGCATAACCACCATTAGATTCAAGCTCAAACGCCAAATTTCAATCAACTTACATCTTTTAACTATATTTAATATCATAGCCGAATTTAATGATCAATCACATATATATTATTAGGAACTTCACATAATCTATATATCAAAACCAAATTTACCTTGATACTAAATTACAAAACGAACCATAATCTAAACATCGAAATGAAACATATTCGTAACTTGATCAAGACATAAAATCCAACACAATAAAATAATAAGCCATTTTTCAATGGCATATTATATACACAACTTCAATATATTCAAAAAGTAGTATAGCCTATACATGCTATAGGTTTGAAATTTAGCTTTTAAAAGTACCGACAAACAGACGATAGTGTGATAGACTTCGCTGACAATCCCCAAGCCCGTAATTAATCTCCAAACTCTATAAAACAGAGGCAAACATACACACACAGTAAGCTAACTTAGTAAGTTATAAGTAAATAACAATTCAATGACATTTATAATTCAATACAACATAATCGAATTATGCTATTATGTTCATATAAAATTTCAAACTTGCAATTACATTTACAACATATACTTTCATATATAATCTTTATCTTGGCCGAATATACATATATCTATTATCAAAGTATCATTCAATTTCAAAGCCATAATATCATATAAATAACCGAATATATATAAACTCATATGCATATACTCATGAATCAAACTTTAATATCACATACTTATACATAACATGTGGTCAAATATACTACACAAATACACATATATTTACATTAGCAACATGTATAATTTGCATCACATATCAAATAACTAATTTACCTTATTTTCAAATAGGTAATCAACTATCACATACCTGGCCACTTTAGCTCGATTTACACATTCGATCACAACTTATCATTGCCCGTTGAACCATTCGAAAATGAATAGGATAATCGGATAATCACACATATCATACAATGCCAATGTCCCAGACGTGGTCTTACATGTAATCACATATCGATGCCACTGTCCCAGACAGGGTCTTACACGAATCAAATACGATGCCGATGTCGCAGACATGGTCTTACACGTAATCACATATCGATGCCAACGTCCTAGACGTGATTTTACTCGTACACATATATCAAAATCCTATGTCATGACATATATATTCTATCTATTCCTAAGGCTCATACGGGTCTTCCGTATGTTGTAACTCGATCGAATCGAACTCGTAACCATTGCTCTCAAACATATATCATTTTGGCACATTCTCAAACAATTATAACAATTCAATTCAGAATTTATAATATACATATATTGAAATTAACAACATGTATTTTCCTATAAACTTACCTCGGACAACAGTAATTGGAACAGGACGATTATTCGACAACTTTGGTTTTCCCCCGATCAAAATCTGATTTCTTTTGTTCTTGATCTAAACATATTCAAATTAAACTCATTCAAACATAATTTCATTCAATTTAATCCAAAAACACATTAATGGGCAAATTACCATTTTTCCCCTGACATTTTACACTTTTTACAATTTAGTCCAAATTGTACAAAACACAAAACATGCAAAATTTGAGTTACCATGCTTAGGCTGAATCTTCCTTATGCTCATACAAGTCCATACATTTCATTTATTTCATATTTTAGTCCCTCAAATTATTATTTATACAATTTAGCCCTAATTACTCAAATTCATAAAAAATTCCTATACAAAACATATTAATCCAAAACATATCTTTCATAATTCATCAACTAACATCACAAAACTCAATTATTCATCAATGGCATAACTCAAAATATTTGTCAAAATAAAAAATTAAAGCATGGGCTTTGTACATTTCACTGCAACGATAAAAAAAACATAAAAGTTATAAAAAACCGAGCTAAATTACATACCTTAATTAAGCATGTTCATGATCGAACCCTTAAACTCTTTATTTCTTTTCTTTCTTACAACATTCGGCCATTAAAAAGATGAATGCATGGCTTTTAATTATTTTATGTTTTATTATATCTTATATTATTTAACATATTACAAAATTAACCTTTGTAAAATTATTCCCATTCCACTAACTAATGGTCGAATTTTCCATGCTAAAATTCAAGGGTATAATTGCATTATAAATACTCCACATTAAAAGAACAAAGCAATTAGGCACTTTAACAATTAGCATGCAAATTTTGCATTTAATGTGATTAAGCCCTTTTATTAAATTGGGCACTCAAACGATAAAATTAAAACACGAAAATTTCACACATATAAATTCACACATTATAAATACAGAAAATAATATTAAAAATATTTTTCTGACTCAGATTCATGGTCTTGAACAATCATTCCGAATAGGATCTAATCGGGTTGTTACAATAACCCATATAGTCTTTCTCCTCAGTGTCACAAGTAAACTTGATACAAAATCCATTGTAACCCTCTTCCATTTCCATTCAAGAATAGTGACAAGCTGTAATAATCTTAACGGTACTTGATGTTCAACTTTTATCTATTGGAAAACCAGACATTTAATCACAAATTCAGATATCTCACGCTTCATACCTGGCCACCAATAAATTTTCTTCAAGTTATTAAACATCTTCGTGCTACCCGGATGAAAGAAGTATGTGCTACTATGAGCTTTCAATAAAATGTCTCATTTTAAATAGGAATTATCTGGAATAAATAGTCGATTACAAAACTACATCATACCATTGTCACTCACAGTGAATCCTACAGTCGAATCACTCTGGATCAACTCTCGTTTGGCTACTAACTTCGGGTCATCAATTTGTAATTCCCAAATTCGTTGAAGAAATAACGGCTTAGCCCTAAGCTTAGCTATAATAGAACCATCACTTTCCAAGGATAAATGTGCATTCATTATTCTTAAAGCAAATAATGATTTGCGACTTAAAGCATCTGCAACAATATTTACCTTCCCAGGATGGTAATCAATCATGGAGTCATAATCTTTCAATAGCTCTAACCTCCGTCACTGTCTCAGATTTAGTTCCTTCTGTGTCATCAAATACTTCAAACTTTTATAATTTGTAAATATGTGACACTTTTCACCGTAGAGGTAATGGCGCCAAATTTTTAGAGCAAAAACAATGGCGGCCAACCCTAAGTCATACGCCGGGTAATTCCTCTCATGAGGTTTCAACTGACAAGAAGCATAAGCTAATACTTTTCTAGCTTGTATCAGTACACACCCTAATCCACTAAACGAAACATCATTGTAAACAACAAATTCCTTTCCAGACGTAAGCTGTATCAAAATTTAAGCTTTTTGGAACGACGAAAAATGTGCAAGTGTACACAATCGCAACAAGTAATAAAGTGACAAGTAAATATCGAGTTATTGTACCCACAAGGACTGTAAAAAGAATTATTTATGAAATTAATTGTAAAACACTTTGGTGAGGTAAAAATAATTTGGTTTTGAAAGGTGGTCAAAAACTATTTAAAAACTAAGTAAATAATTAAAATAAAACAAAGGAGTTCTAATGCATGATTTTAACTAAGATTTAATCAAGATAACATACTTGTGTTGGATTAATTATATTTATTTAACTTAGAATTATCAAACTTTTGTTTATATTGCTGCGAATAAATTCACGGCAACTCAGTAATTTGCTAACTACTGCTGATACATACTTATTAAATTAATCAATCTCTTGAACATTTTTCAATGTCAATCTAAGCGATTAATCAATCTTCATAAGCATATAAAAGATTAAGTGAGGTAATAGGGTATTTCTACCTTGAAATAGTTTAATCACAAAAATCTTGCAAGTTATGCAAGGCATATGCATCGCCAAATACAATGCTAATTTAAACTTCAGCTACCTTAGAAGAATAAACATGCACTGATTAAGCATTGTGTCTATTAATTATAATTTCAATATGATTTAATAATTAATTCATTAGTTATTTAAAAATTATATTGCAAGAATAGCTTAGGCATGATTTTACTTAACCTAGCAATTTACCAAGGTCTATAACAACATAAACATCATTTTAACAATTCAAGCAGACAGAATATAATCAACCCAACACAAACTTAATTTAAGCTAAATTAATTAAAATAACCATTTAAATAGCATAAATATTCATAAACATGTTCTTCAAAACAACAATAAAAATTAAAGAGATAGGGAACAAGAAAATCCAGTGTTTCTCCGTGGCTTGACTAGTTGCTCCGTTTTCATTCTTCGTTGCCCTCGGTTATCAAGGTGGCTTATGAACACCTAATTGCTGCTCCAAAATGGATGATGAGAGCCTCTTTCCCAAGAGAAGAAATGGTCACTTGAACAAAAAGGGAAATGGGATGGAAAAAATGGAGAGAAAAGTGATAGAGGAGAAGAGAGAATGAGAGAATGAGAGAATGTTGTGAGATTGAGGGATGGTTTGAATGATCAGCAAGGGGTGGCTTTTATAGCTGATTGTGGCTGCTAAAAATAGTAAATTCCAGCAGCCAAAGAGCCGGCAAAAGTTGAGACTTTCAACTTTGCTAAAAATAGCCTGGGGCAAATATACAAAGCCACAATTAAAGGTGGGGTTTGAATGCAATTTGGAAGTCTTTCAAGGGAATTTTTGCAAGCATATTTAATCAGCTAAAATACTGCTTTGGGTCAGCATATGGACGGTTCTGGGCTGTCCAATTAGTGGCTGGTTTGGTTCACTCAATTTGGTTCAACCAGTGCGGTTCAACTGGACCCTTTCTCCATAATTAATTAAAAATAATTTATTTAACCCAAATTAAATGGGGAATAAATTAAAATTAATTAAATTATGAATTAATACACATTTCTGGACCATCTCAGGCTAGAAATTAATGTGCCTCGATGCTTCAAATTGCTTCTCGGTTTTGTGCTTTCAGCAGTGTCAGCCGAGCCAATTTTCGTCTTTTGCGTGAATCTGTCGAAAACAGTCAAAATTAATCAAAATTAAGTATAAAATTAATTAAAATTCACCATGTTTATATTTTTAACACAATTTAATTATTTTATAATATTTAATTATTTTTGAACAAGAATTTAACCGGTTTTGTACGAATTCAACTAAAAATGGGTATGAAAAAGTATATAAATTTTTATGTTTCCACTTTCATCAACATTCTTTTTAACTGATCAAAACTCCGTTGGTACTCGTTTGACCAAACAAACTGAACATTCTTCTGTAGTAACTTAGTCATCATCGAGGCTATTAAAGAAAAGTTTTTAACAAATGACGATAGTAACCAGCCAGTCCCAAAAAACTATGCACATTAGAAACATTCTTCGTGGCTTTCCAATTAATAATGGAAGAGGTCTTATTCAGATCAACACTTATACCTTTTGTGGAAATCACGTGACCATGGAACCCAACTTCCTGCAGCCAAAACTCGCATTTACTGAATTTTGCATACAATTGCTTTTCACGCAAGGTCTGTAATATTGTTCTCAAATGCTGAGCGTGTTCAGTCTCTGTTTTGGAGTAGATCAGTATATCATCAATAAACACCACCACAAATCTATCTAACTGAAGCTGAAAAACCCTGTTCATCAAATCCATGATAGCTACTGGGGCATTATTCAACCTAAAAGACATTTCCAATAATTCATAGTGTCCATATCGTGTTCGAAAGGCAGTCTTCAGTACATCACAATCTTTTACCCGCAGCTAATAATATCCAGATCTA
Source organism: Gossypium anomalum (assembly GCA_025698475.1). Lineage (NCBI taxonomy): Eukaryota > Viridiplantae > Streptophyta > Magnoliopsida > Malvales > Malvaceae > Gossypium > Gossypium anomalum. The sequence goes on along the minus strand of CM046968.1, from coordinate 43,588,383 downwards.
AGATCTATCTTTGAAAATATTGTTGCATCTTTCAATTGATCAAAGAATTCATCAATACAAGGCAATGGATATTTGTTCTTTACTGTTACCCTGTTTCGCTATCGATAGTCTATCAATAATCTCATCGATCCATCTTCCTTTTTCACAAATAATACTGGAGCTCCCCAAGGAGAAATATTTGGCCGAATGAAACCTCTATTTAATAATTCTTGTAACTATGCTTGTATCCCTAAACTGAGTCTAGTAGTTTCAGGTATATTTTTCGGGTTCCGAATTTGAAACTAGGAATTTATGAGGTTCCTAGTAATTTTTAATTTAATTTAGGAGGTTAATTTCATCTAAAATCAATTAAAAAATAATTCAGAAAAATAAAAATATTTTTTGAAAATTAATTTTAAAGTAATTAAATAATTATTAGTGAAAATAATTAATTTGGGTCGAAAAAGAATTTTAAAATAATTTTTATTGGGGGTTAATTTGAGCTAAATTTAAATATTAATTAAATTGGGTTTAATTGTAAAACAAGGGAAAATTTAGAGTATTTATTTGAAAAATAAACCTTAAAATTTAGAATTTTGGAGGGAAAGGATCAATTGGTAAATTAAGAGAAATGTGGGAGTGGCCATTAGGCAAATTCCCTAATTTTTAAATTCTAGTAGGTTGTTTCAGTTTTAAAAATAATGCATCTAGCGTACTTTTCACACCATTTACATCAGATTAGACAGCTATAAATTTTGTTTTCTTTGCATGATTATAAAGATCTATCATCAGAGAATAAATCCAAGTAATTTCCTTCTCAAAATACTCTCTCATTCACCCAAAATTATTATCAAAATTAGCAAAAAGTATTCTGAAATTTCTCAAGCTTCTTAAATCAAGATTTTCAATCAATGAATTTAGAGCAAATCAAAGGTAATCTTCAATCCTAAACTTGTTTTTATGAAGATTAGAAACATTTTTACATGATTTGAGAGTCAATTAAATGATTTTTTATCAATGTCATCTTCTTTAAAAGCTTAAGGTGATTTAATGGTGGATCTTGAATTTTGAGAGGAAATCCACAAATCAATGGATGTTCCAACTCAAAATGGATCTATTAAAAGGTTTTTTGTTTTATACATCAAGTTTAAACATGATTTGTGAGGTAATTTGAAGAACTCTGAATTTCACCATCTTCTTGAATTAATTTTCTAGATTTTTGCGAAATTAATTTAAATATGAAATTGATGCTTAGTTTATGTGTATTTGGTTTAGTATTGATGTTTGGAAGTGATTAGGAGGGCTGGAGAGATCAATTTTGTGAGGAATCAAGTTTTCAACTTTATGTTACAAAAGGTATCTTTGTGAGTGAATTCGATTAGCATAGTTAATTAAAAATAATGTTTAATATAGTTGTGGAAAGGTGGTAATGTCTACTTTACCTCTGTTGAAGCTTCAAATCTTGAAGAGAACCGAGAAAACCAAAATTGAAGCTCGAAATTGCCTAGTTGATAACCTGTTGTGATAGAATAAAATTGTGTGGTGAGTGTTTCTAAGGGTGATTTGGTAAATTGACCCTCAATAATGTTTAATTAGTACCTTAATTATTGATTAAAATTAATTAATTATGGATGAATGGTTGATTTTGAAATATTGGTATTAAATGTGAAAAAATTGAATTTGTATTGAAAACAAATGGTAAGTGAGTTTTTGGGTGGTGTAGTGCTATTTAATTAAATTAATTTTAAGGATGATTTTAAGCATGTGTACTGAAATTTTTGATCATGATATGTTGATGTTTCAATTGGTAATTGAATATGGGAAATTGATGAATGAATTGCTAGATTTAATTGGATGCTAAATGGCTATGTTACAAGTTATACATAACTATTTTGTCACATTAAATTGAGTACAATAATGACTGATTTATATGCTATGTTTGACTAAATATATTGACAACATGCATGGTGGATCCATTGGATATTGTTGGCAATCATAGGACTTGTGGTACTCACCATTATTTGTGACATTATGAGAATATGACTCTAGGTGGACTGATTTGTTTGGAGTAGATAAGGGAGTGTTAAGCATGAGTCTCCACTCAATGGGTTATTTGAGGTGCTATAAGGGAGCACTTGCTTCGACCCGCTCAACTCGGTGGACTATATTTGATATTTGTGGAAGTTTGGAGATCCATTTATCCAATGTATGATCACCCAATTAAGCCATGAAAAGTGTATGCCAATATATTTATGTGTGATTGTTGCTATGTTAACTGATGATTGCAAACCATGAATAATTGATTTTTGGTATTGGAAATGCTTATAGAAATTAAATTGACATGTCTAATTATTTTTGGCTAACATTTGGTGAATGATTGGTTGTGAATTAAGCATGAATTGGATGTTAATTTACTTATTGTTTTTATTAACATTCATTGAGCTTTTTAAAGCTCATACCCTCACATTCGTGCAGATAATCATCGGGATTGAGGAGCTGAGGAGCCGAGCAAGAGAGTTTCAAGAGATCTAGGCTTGGTAAAGAATTTATTACACATTCTAGAGACTGTAGTCGGGCATTGTGGAACTCCCGAGAATTAGTTGATTTTGGTTGTAATTGGACTTTGGACATTGAATATTTATTTTGGATGATTTTATTATAACTTTGAGGCATGTTTGAGTTTAATTAATGAATGATTTACGGTATTTTATTGCTTGATAACATGGTGTTTGAAGCATGAAATTTGTGCTAACGATTGTTTAAATTAAGCTTTCATGGAGTGGTTTACTAGCAACTAAGGGATGCCACTTGTTTGATTTATTCGGTGTTTGTTATGCATGAAATTGATTGCCTAATTCTATTTCATTAAAGCTTAATTGATGTCCATAAATTCAATTGAGGGTGTATGTATATATATATATGTTAATTAGTTGTATTTAAATCGAGTTTAATTGGTCATTAACATATGCAAAATCGGGATTTAAAACAAGTTTTTCGCAAAAATAGGTGCAATGGTTTTCACACGGGCGTGTGCCTGTCCACATGGGCATGTGGGTAAGTGACACGGGTGTGTGGAAACAGGAGCTATCACACACGGGAGTGTGCGATCAGCCAAAAAGTCACGACACAAACATGGGCCTTTAGTGACACACAGTCTGGGGGACACGGCCATGTGGGTTTTTGGGGGCTTGAATTTTTATCTTTTTAAATTGGTATTCTAATTTGTTTAAGTTAAGATTTAGTCCTGACTATTGATTATTATAATTAGAGCCCTAGATGATAAGGAAGCTTGGTAAAATTTTAGGATTAGTCTCATAATGGGTAAAAATTGATAGGAACACACTTAATTTGTAACTCGGAATAGGTCCTGATAGTTTGTATTTGTTACAATTTAGTCCATAATAGTAAAACTTGAATTAGACATAGCAAACAAACTCAATTTAAGCTGAAATTTTTAGGCTTGTATAATTTTGACTAAAAGAAGGTCAGTAAACATTTAGATCTAAAATTAGGTTAGTTTTACCATAGGTGGTAAAATGACAAAATTGCCCTTAGGTTAAATTACCTAGGAAAAGTTTAAAATTGACTCATAAGTTGCTTCTACGTTAATAAATAACTAATATTTATATAAGATTGAGGTGTTATAAGGTCAGGGTGTGTCTTGGGTGGTTGTTAGTCAGAGAGTCACTTAGGTGGCTAATGTAACGCTTCGAATTCGGGCCGGTCTGTCCCAGTCAGGTTTGGGGTGTCACATTGCTTTAAGTTTTTTTAACTCGGTCAGTGCCATTCCATATGGCGAAATCAATATCGGTGTTGTATCGGGTATTAGATCAATGGAAAATTCAACTTCCTTCTCTAGCACAATCTCGATAACTCTTCAGGAAATACGTTTGAGAATTCACATACTATTGGTACTTGATCCACCTTCTTCTCTAATACTTTGGTGTCCAGAATGTAAGCTAAAAATGTATCACAACCTTTTTGTACTAGTTTTTGCGCTTTCACTGTCGAGATCATAGTCGAAATACCATCACTTTTATCAAATCTAAAAGAAATTTTCTTACCATCAGAACACCTCAAATCAACCTTTTTTCATCGACAATTAATCACCATATCATGTAGGTTCAACCAATCCATTCCCAAAATGACATCAAACTCATTAAAAGGTAAAAGCATTAAATCAGCAAGAAAGTTGTAACCTTGAATTTTCAGTGGACATTGCTTGCATACTAAGTCAACTATAACACTGTGACATAAAGGATTCGTGACTTTGACGACACAATCAGTGGATTCAATAGGTAAATTCTTTTTTGTCACTAACATAGTGCATATATATGAATGTGTTGACCCTGGGTCAATTAATGCATATACACTAACATTAAAAAAAAGAAAAGGTACCAAAATAATGTTGCAAGCTAAGGCCTCCTCTCATGTACGAATAGCAGAAGTTCTAACAGGAGCTCTAGCTTCAAGTCTATTCGACTTGTCCTTAGCTCCACTCCAATTAACTCTAGCTGAATTGCTATTTCCAGGTTGCCGACCCCGTGTAGGAGTAATCACAAATTTTCTATTTTGATCTTTATTAGGCTTATTTCGACTTGGGCAATCCTTTTAAAGTGATCAGGGGATCCACAAATAAAGCATGTCCCGTTATTAACCCTACATACTCTGAAATGACATCGACCACATTGTTTGCACTTGGTCCTGTTGGTATTTCACATATTGCCCGTACTTGCCACTAAAAGAGTTGGAACTTTCTTGCCACTTTGCTTCGAACAACCCCTTCTGATGGTTTTGAGAATCTATCATTAGATTCCCTCTGCTTCTTTTGCGGAGAACCAGAGAAAGTTTTAGACCCAATGCATTTGCCAAAATCGTAGGATTTCGCCTCATTTTGTCTTTTATTAGTACCGGTTTCTTTCATCTTTTAGGCTCAATCAGACAGAAACACAAACTCATAAATCTCCATGGCTCCAATTAATAGTTTGATTTCATCATTTAATCCATCTTCAAAATGACCACACATGTCTTCCTCTGAAGATACAATCTTACAAGCATATTTACTAAGCTATACAAACTGTCTCTCATACTCGGTCACTATTCTATTCCCTTACTTTAATTCAAGAAATTCTTTCTTCTTTCACTCCAGATATCATTTGCTAATATAGTTCTTATGAAACTCAAATTTAAAGAAATCCCAATTGGCTCTTTCCTTCTGTAATAGCCCAAACTCGGCCTGGACGTTACGGCCAAATCTGGCAATGTCACATTGAAGTGTTTTTTGTAAAGCGAGATATTGTCGAAAAACCTATTCTCTATTTAAACTTTTTGTGCGATCTTAAAGACGTTCGTTTAGGTTCAAAATGTTAGTTGTTTGCCAAAAAGTTATTCATATTAAAACATCCTTATTATATTTTTTTAAAAACGTTATTCATTTCCAAAATATCATTTTATAGCGAAAGCTTTTTAAAACAGCTGCGTACTTGCGTTTACTTTGTAAAAACATTATTTCTTTTGAAAACTCGAGTTTTCCTAACACCAGCAATTCAAAACCAAAGCAAATAAAAATCCCTAATTTAAAGTTAAAATCCATAAAGGCCATTATTACAGTAAAATGCCCGAAAAATTAAATCAAAATCGTAAAATTCTATCTAAAATTAGATATGTCGTGTGGCCACCGCTGAGTCCTCCGTTGCACTAATCTGCCTAAGTCTAGGGATTACTTGTAAAGTTAAAACAGATGGGTGAGTTTATGAAAACTCAGTGTGTAATCCCATATAAGCAAACAGTCAGAGAAAACAAGCGCGATGCAGGCCTAAGCCCTTTGTAATGCTGATGACAATATCAGTTTGGGCTTTAGCCCATCTCAATACAGAAATAGTTATGTGTTTGGGTCTTGGCCCATTGTAGTATAGAAATCAGTGCAGTAACAGTTTAAACAGTATGCAAGTCCTACCCATCCAGCCTCCACACTCCATCTCCGTCCAACCTTACACTCCATGTGGGGATATAATCAACCCACCCATCCCTACAGTCCAAAATAGCACCGGTTGCAGCACTAAATTGTATTTACAGTAGAGCTGCCAGTAAAATAGGCTTAGAGCCATTAGTGATTTGCAGCAGAGCTGCCAGTACAATACACTTCCTTCAAATATATCAAAACCCACCCCTATGCAATACATCATGCCACATGTCATGTCATAGTATACTATTAAACATGTACTAAACACAGTTATAATAGCATGCTAAAATATAAACATATATCACATAGGGGCAAAACAGTTAGTTTACCATGTGGGGGCATTTCAGTCATTTTGCCACATAAGGGCAAAACAGTTATTTTACCCCATAAGGGCAAAACAATCATTTTATCCCATAAGGACAAAACAATCATTTTACCACATAAGGGAAAAACAATCATTTTACCCCATAAGGGCAAAATAGTCATTTTACCCCATAAGGGCAAAATAGTCATTTTACCCTATAAGGGCAAAACAGTCATTTTACCCACAAGGGCAAAATAGTCATTTTACCATATAAGGGAAAAATAGTCATTTTATCGATTAAGGGTCTAGGTACGCTTACTGACCCAATAGAAGGTCCACAGCCACCCTAGGCGACCCGTGCAACCTTAACAGTCAAACAGTAAAAATAGGCCCAATGCGCATAATACGAGACCATGTGGGCGCATATGCCTGTGTGGCCCACAAAACCAAAAAATGGACTTGTCCCTGTAAACTACACAGCCTACCCTAATAATCTCCACACATCCATGTGATTTACCCATGTGGGGCCCACAAGCCTGTGGGGCCCACACAACCCATTTCAGCCTAATGTGGCCCAAAATGGCCTAAGCCCATAAAATCGCTCATGGTGGCCTCTACGATCAAACGCCCACGTTTTTACGCATTCAGATTACCACACAAGTGAGCGCACAGTCGTGTAGCATCAATAGTCATACTTTTTTGGCTTTTACCGATCTATATTTATAGCAGTGTGGTTACACACCTGTTTGCAAAAATACGTAACTAGGACACGAGCACTCCAACCTATTTCAACAAAAGCCTTGGTTAGTAGCCTAACAATCGAGTTGAAGTGAACCTTAATCAAAGCCCTTAATCACAAAATTACCTATCACTTGTCTAGATTGGTCGATTGAAGCTCGCCCACTAACTTCGTTGCAAGAGCCTAATCCTTAGACCTTAGGGTGGTTACCTGCACTCAACTGGGCCTTATCAACCATCAATCAAATGAACAGTTGCACAAAATGTATATTACTTACCGAAATTGCAAGGTCAAGATTAGAGGTAAGGGACAATCAGCCTACAACCACACAAGAGCCGAATATACCCAGAATGATCGAAGCAAAGAGGAACACTCGCACCCCTATCAGAAATGGCCGCACTGGAAGATGTTAAGTGCAAAACTAACATGGCAAATAGGGAGAAAAAAAAGGATCGTATACCCATACCAAAGATCAGACTTACTAAAATGCAAAACTGACGAATAAGAATGACTACAGAGACGACAGACAACAATGAAAGGAAAGTCAGCACAGTGAGGGTAAGAGAGGCAGGAGTATACTGCCAAGTATTATGATTGAGAGAGAGGGAAGATAAGAAGATAATCGGCCAGCCAAGAAACGATTGAAGGGAGGGGGAGAGGAGAAGGAATCGGTCAAGCATTAGGAGTTAAAAGCTGAAGAATTTGAGAGAGGGGAGTAGAGGGAACATTCGGCCAAAGAGAACCACAAACAACAGAAAAAGAAAAGAAAGGTACTAGTCGTACCCACAACAATAATCGGTGTTTAAAAGAGAAAACAGTTGGCAGAAATAGAAAATGAAAAATGAAAAATTTGGCACAATGGGAGAAAATGTGAGTTAATACCATCCCAAGCTGAATTCTTGAGAGCCACCAGTTCCAAATCGGTTCCCTCTCCCACTCCTATCAAATTCCGAATTTGGCAACATGCAAATCCCACATTCAGCATGCTACTCCCTCTCTCTTCAACCTCCATTGATTTCCTCCTAAAATCTCTCCTCAAATCCCTAAACCGATCTTAACTACATAGTTCAAACTCCACTCCAACACCCACTACTCAGACTTTTAATGAAACACAAACTCTAGCTGTCCAGCAATGTAAAATTTTAATCCCTTCGTGCATGCAAGGATTTGAAACTCAGACCTTTTGGAACACTCCACACGCCTCTATCCACTAGACTAGCAAGCCTTTTTGTCATAAAATACCCACAATTATTCAAAAGCCTACTGACTAGAGATAGTGCTTATTCCTTTAAAAAAAAACTTTTTGCACTTACTCAGGCTTGAACCCAAGACTTCTCAGACTCCTCCCAGCACACTTAACCACTGAAACAGATGTAGATTTGTGTCACTTTCTTGCCAATTAAATATTTATGTGCAACCTCCAAACTGTACCCCTGCTCAAAACCTAATAATTCTAGGCCCAAAATTTGGGGCGTTACACCTTCGGTACCACTGATGTTAACATGGACCACCACTAAAAAGCCTTTTCTTTTAACAACGACCCCGTGCATTGTAAACAATTCTCTGGAGAACACATTATTTCATTGAACACCCTCTCGGTATGCTCTAACCAATACTCGGCCCTGGTTGGATTGTCACCCACATTACCAAAATATTTCATGGCACCACATTTTCTAACTTTATCAATAGTAATTCTCGGAACATTTTGATGAGTCAAACTTTGTGGATGTAGGGAATTAGTTGGTTGAGCTGTTGAATTTACCTTTTAGTATGCCTCATACATATCGTGCATCATGCAGAGAAAAGCATTCGGTGCAATATATCCAGGCCCTTGTAATTTGGGCTCATTTCGAGCACTACCTTCATTAGTAGCTGGAATAAAACTTTCTACCTCGTCGGAATATGCTCGATTGGATCCATATGACATCCTTATCTATATGAACATTTCAAAAATAATCAAAAGCCATCACACTATCATCGGTTAAATAAGTGGCATGTATTTCTAGACTCTAAACACGCTATGTTTAGTCTAAGAACCGACTAAATCGTAGCTCTGATACCACTAAATATAACACTCTTAATTTGTCTCCGTTACCAGATTAGGGTTACAGAGCATTATCATACAATTAAAAATATTTAAACAACATAATATTCAATAATTTAAATATATCATAAACCATTCATTCATATACATTTCGTCCCTAAATCAAGCCTTCGTGGCCCTAAAAATAGATTAGAACTAATTTGGGACTAATTTGAAATAATTTGGAAAGTTTAGGAAAAAGTGGCAAAAATTGGAAACAATGGTCACACGGCCGTGTAGAATTTTCCCAGGCCGTCTAACTTTCGAAAAATGGACACATGGCCGTGTCCCAACCCGTGTCCTCACCCGTCTAACTCATTATGTAGGGTTATACGGCCGTGTCACACGCCCATGTGCCGGGACATCTAACTCTCTGAGTTGCCCCATACGCCAATGTGCTAGGCCGTGTAACTCACAGACTTGGACCCTAAGAAAATTCTCAGATGACACATGGCTATATCACACGCCCGTGTCCCAAGTCGTGTGAGCCTAATATTTTACCTAAAATTTAACCCTTTCATACCTAATTCATGCATAACCATTCAGCCTATTTAAACACACAATCAAGGGTTTCAAACATGTATAAACATGCCATTTCAAATATCCTAAGTCACCTAACCAATATGCCATTCAAAGGCACCACAATTATACCAAAACATTACATACCAAAACTAGTCAACAATTCCTTATTTCAAGCATATAACTTAGTTCAATTACCTACCAAAACATATCACAATTGACCATTACATGACCATAAAAGACCAATTCCAAACCATGATTTACTTACCAAAAGAGCCATATATACAAGTATTTAAGGATGGTCAAAATGACCAAACTTTAAACAAGCATTAAAAGTTTATCAAGTTCAAACTTAAACTTCACAAGTATGATCATAATAATTCACCATTTACACAATCACAAAACATCATAATACTAAAGACTTCTCCTATTACATGCCACTTTAACCAACTTGAAACAAGTACAAAATGACTACCAAGGTATAGATGATAGTGTGTGAGCTTCCAAGCCAATCCAATTGATGCAACAATTCCAAAAGTCCTAAAAGATCAAAATTAAACGAATAACCACGAAGAAGCTTAGTAAGTTCAATAGTTCAACCTATTTACTATCAATTTCCAAGTTTCCTAAGGACGTTAACATTTATTACACAGACAATAAGCTTGAATAACACTAGCACTAAGCCTTCTAGGCACTATGCCTGAATAACACCGGCACTAAGCCTGCTAGGCACTAATCCTGAATAACACCATCACCAAGCCTGAATAGCACTGGTACTAGGCCTGCTAGGCACTAAGCCTGAATAACACTGGCACTAAGCCTACTAGGCACTAAGCCTGAATAACAATATGATTCAACATTTAAAGACTAAATCACTAATAAGGAATTGAATTCAACTATACATAAACATAAAACGAATTTACAAGACTAGTTTGTAGTAATCGCAAAAGCAGAGGAACTACTCCGAAATCTTTTCTTTTCCACAATCGTCAACATGCTCGTGATCTAAAAAAATAGTTTCATTCAATTGAGTACTTATAAACTTCAATTTAGTCCATAATTCATATGATACACAATCACAGGATTACCTTAACATTTTAATTTTTCACAATTTTTTCCTTAAACTCATAACTTGCAATTTAACCATTTTAAAAAAAAAATCCAATTTAACAATGATACAAAGAACCTTGAAAAAAATCCATTATTACCTACTTTTCATAACAAAACTATGGATTTACACTTTTAACAATTTAATCCCTATTTTTAAAATTCATCAAAGATCACTTAACAAAACAAGTTTATCTTACAAAAAAGATTAATAATCTATCAAATAACATCAAAACACATTCAAAAACATCCATGTCAAGTCACTCAACCTTTAACATTTTTGCAAATTAACCCCCGAGCTAGTTAAATTAAGCTAAAACGGATTCAAAAACATAAAAATAATTAAAAACGGGACTCGAAAGCACTTACATGTAAGAAACTAGCTTGACCAAAACTTCAAAGCTCAAAAATGGCTTTTTTTCTCTTCAAAAATCGGTGGAGAAGAAGACTAGAAAAGATGGACCAATTTGTTTTATTTAATTTTGGTTTTAAATATTCAAGTACCATTTTAACCTTTAAAAACTATCAAAATTTCACTTAAACCATGTCCATGGCTATCCACTAACCCATTAAATGGTTTATTTACCATTTAAGTCCATTTACTTTCCTTTCCATAGCAATTTAGCCCTTTTACCTAACAGAACTCTACTTTTACACCTTTTACTATTTAGTCCTTTTTACCTAATTAATTATGTAAACTTCAAAATTTCTTAATGAAATTTTAATTTGACCTTAATATAATCCCGTAGACACTAAATAAATAATAAAATAATAATTCACCCATCGAAATTGTGGTTCCAAAACCACTATTTCTGACACCACTGAAAACGGGCTGTTAGAGATTGTTTAGACTGTTATGAGTGTAATTTTTGTCTGTGATGTTCTGTAAGGAGATTAAATTTTAAATAAATCTAGAAAAATTTGACAGTGCATTTGGCGATTTTAACTCAGGATAGTTTCTTTGAGAATCGATCCATAAAAATAAGATGTCTTAACTTCAATTACAACTGGTCTTTAGTAAGTTCTTTTTATAAACTTAAAGATTTTTGAAGCTAAGCTCAATAAAATGGCAATACTCAATAATGAATAAAATGGAAAAACTAAAGAAAAATCAAAGAAATGCCATAAAACACTCTAATGCTTAGAATTGCCAAATAGGTCAGCAACACTTTGTTTGCTCCATTGTATTTTTTATTAGAAAAAGCAAGTTTAGGCAAAAGTGTGTAATAAAGACAAAGAAGTTTAGGGGCACTCCATTATAGTAATAGGCTGAGTAGCTAAAGAGATAGTTGTTTGCTCCATCCATCTTCTAAGTCAAAAGCCTTAACTTCATGAGTGAATTCCATTCCACTTGTGACATTATTAAATACTTGGCAATTTAGTGTATGCACCACTGTGATTGTCAAGTTAGAGAACCATGTGACGAGTTGAATCCTGTAGTTCTAAAATATATATAATATTAATATAATAAATAGACATGTATTTATTTGAGTTGATACGGCGCCATGGTTAAAAACAAAACTAATTTTAGGTAAAAGATGAACCAAGTAAATTAGAAGATATTTGCTACAGTCAAATTGCATACAGAAGTATGTAGGATTTTTATTTTTAGGGAAAATTTTTTTAGATTTCCTTTGCTAAATAAACTGTGGCAATTCTTGCGTTTATACCTACGTAAATGCTTTGATTTAGGGCAAGCAATAGTTCAGGATTAGAGGTGTGATAACTCTTGAAAAGAGTTATATTTCATGCCCTTAGGCTTAGTTAATTATCTGTACTCAAGTGAGTTTAGTTGCATTTTTGGATATTGCATTGGTATTTTTAGAGCATTGCATTAAAGAGCTTGAATTGTACTTAAGTGTTATTACATGTTTCTTTTAACTACCCGTGGAAGGACATGCTTAGTGGTTGATTGGCAGGTGTAGAGTGTAGGAAAAGGAGTAAAGGATTGAAGGTTTACCGTGACAAATTTTGGATAGATTGCCAACACAAATGCTGTGATTAGAAGATGCCTAGTCAACACTCAATAAGTACCATTCTCATCCCCAACTATACTTGTACAAGATAAATCCACATGAAAAAGAGAGAAAGGATTATAGGCTACCTACCCTAAAAGGTCAAACTTATAAAAGCCAAAGAAGGAACCCTAGAAAAGAGAGCAGTTTTTGGTAGAAAGAGAGGAGGACCAACTTACAACCAAAAAGAAGGGGGAATGACCAAGAAGGAAGGTGACTGAAGAAGGAGAAAATGACTGTATCATCTTTGGCAGCTGCAAGACATTACGCTGCTGGTGTTGAGAGTTGGATAGGTGAAAGCTATTATCTCGAATTTTCTCCTTTGATTCTAATCGCGCTTCTTTTAGAACTTATTTGTTATTGATGATGTTGGTTGTTGAATTAAACTTGAACTTGACTTGCCCAACTATGAGGTAAATCTCTTAGGCTCGGGATTACTTTGCTGAACCCTTTATTTTCTATTAATGTTTACAGTTTGAGTTGAAATTGTTCTGCTATTTTATTCAATGGTATTTCATGTTATGTGCAGGTTGTGCATTGAAAAATGTGTAGGAAGTTATTAAAGATAACTTAATTCTGATAGGTTTAGGTTAAATAGATAGACATTGGATAATATGAGTGAATGATAAATAATTTATTCGCAACATGTAACATCCCGATTTTGGGCCTATTCAGAATAGTGGTTTTGAGACCACAAATTTAAAGTAGAAATATTTGTTTTATGATTATTTTGAGGCCTATGGCATGATTTCATGATTGTGTGAAAGTTTCATGAAGAAATTTTGTGAATAAGTGCCCAATTTGAATTTTAGGACTAAATTGCAAAAGTTACAAAATTAGAGATTCTAGAAGCTTTAAGTATGAAATGGCTTTAGATTATTAATTAGGGGTCCTTAAATAGCAATTTTCCCAATTTTTATTTTTATGGACAAAATGGGCATGCATGGGTAAAATTTTAAAGAAAGGCCTTAAAGGCATTTTTTTTCATTTGGTAAATAAAAGAATTAAAAGGGAAAATGAAGTGAAAATCTTGTCCATCTTCTTCAAAGGTGTGCCTAAATTTCTAAGGATCATAGCTAGAGTTTTTCTTCTTCAACTTTTCAAGCTTGAAAGTAAGTACATCCTAGCCCCGTTTTTGATGTTCTTTATGTTTTTGAGATCATTGAAGCATGATCTAGCTATTTCTACCATTATTTTGAGCTAGGGTTCATGTTCAAAAACTTACCCATGTGTTTCATGCATGTATTTTGGTGTTTAATGGAGGAATATGAAAGTTTGATGCATGACAAACATCTTTTACTAAGTGATTTTTCATGAAAACCCCTAAAAGGACCTTTATGTGAAAGTTGTAAAAATGAGCATTAAAAATATGAATTGAAGGAAAATGTGGGCTATTATGAGTATGTGTTAGGTTCGGCTAGGCTTGGGTAACAAATAAAAGGAGTACATTTCATTTTACAAGCCTAGGGACTAATTTGTAAATATCTAAAAGCTTAAGGGCAAAATGGTAATTTTGCCAAAATATGATTTATGGACTGTTTTGAATAATTTGATAATTAAATAAGTGAAAATTTCTATTATAGATCAAGAAAAATGGAGTCTAAGCCTAGATTGAGGAAAAGCAAGATCTTAGACTAAATCGAATTAATTGTCTATATTTTGTGCCGAGGTCAGTTTGTGTGTAATTGATACAGCATTTTATTAGGTATTTAACATTTAAGGTTGCATGAATTGTATATTTGTATTGGTGAATATTATTGTTGGAATCTGAGGTGAAGAAAACTGGTTGAATCTTATAAATACTTATGGTACAAATACCTTAACATTTGGGTTGATGAGATTCTATATAAGACCATTTCTGGGATATGGCATCAGCATCGATATGTGTTATCATGTAAGACCATATCTGGGATATGGCGTTGATATGAGATTTCGTATAAGACCACGTCTGGGACATGGCATAGAAATGAGATTTCGTATAAGACCATATCTGGGATATGGCATCGATGTGAGATCCCATGTAAGACCACGTCTGGGACATGACATAGGTATCTTATTGTGTGTATGAAAATCCCGAGTATCCATAGTATTCCAAGTGGTTCAATGAGTAGTCTAAGGATTGGTCAAAGAAATGACAAGGTATGATCATGTTGAAAGGGTACAGGTATGTACGCCAAGCTCGTAGTTATTGAGATTACGAAATGATAAAACTTCGGTAAAAAGTGAATGAATGAATTATGATCATGAGTTTATGGTTCTCTATGTAAATGACATGAGATAAAGTATACCTTTGATACTTGATGACATTGTGATAAATTATATTAAGTTATGTGTATAATGATGCATGGTTAATGTTGTTAATAGTTACATGCAAACTTACTAAGCTTTAAGCTTACTCCCTTTCTTTTCCATTTTTCTTATAGTATCGCTAAGCTAGCTCAAGGATTGAAGGACGTCAAAGTTCGATTCACACTATCAAACTAATCTTTTGCGTATTTTAAGTTTGGCATGTATAGGGACTTGGTCTTTTTGTTATATGTCATATTGATTTAGCCAAATGTGTTGGCTTGTGATGATATTTGATTTATTTTGTATAAGGCCATGAGATGTGGCTCATTATGAATTTTGGGTTGTAAGCCAATTCAATTATGCATGTATGTGCTAATGCCATTATGATATGGCCGATGGTTATTGATGGTTGAATGATGATGGTAGTTTGGTGTGTGAATAAGTTAATATGTTAATGCATGCATGCAATCTAGGGAATATTGTTTATTTGTATATGTGTGTGTTGGTAAAATTGGTTTTCCATGATATGGAGTCTTAACCAAGTACAATGTGATGAGAAGTTGTCATGCATGAGCTATGTCCATGAAGGTTTAAGTACATGAAATTTATGTCATGTGGAGCTGCCATTGAAGTTATGTTTGTGTATGTGCAATTAAGGTTGGCAATTGGCTTGGAAAATAGCCTCAATAATTTTCCACACGGGTAGACACACAGGCATGTGTCTAGGCCGTGTGTGACACACGGTCTATCCCATGGGCGTGTGGTCCGGCCGTGTGTCCCCTGCACCCTAATTAATGCAAAATAGAATGCCTAGTAGTAAACACACGGGCAGAGACACGGCTGTGTGTCTCAGCCGTGTGGAGAACACGGTCTTGGGACATGGGCGTGTGCCCTGGCCGTGTAAAGTCAGCACTTAATTTTAAGAATTTAATTTGCCACACAGCCTAAGCACACGGGCGTGTGCTGTAGCCGTGTGACCTTATTTTACTGATGATGTCATAAATAGAGAGTTACATGGGCTAAGGACACGGGCATGTGTGATCATACGGCCTACCCACACGGGCGCGTGACTCTCCAAAACATGAAAATTTTCTAAGTGTTGTAAAAGTTCCAAAGGTTCTCGGTTTAGTCCTGAAGCACTTTCGGTGTATGTTTTAGGCCTCTAAGGGTGATAATAGGGACGATATGAATATAATGAAAAGTTTTAAATTTGGACAGAAATTCATGTCTCGATTTTGTATGAATGCTTGTGTTCAAGTCTGGTAATGCCTCGTATCCTATTCTGGTGTCGAATACGGGTAAGAGGTGTTACACAACAACCTCTAGACATAGTGCCTTACCTCATACGAAAGAAGGTAGAAAATATTAGTGGTGACTGAACTCATGTCTATAGACATATAGTGCTTTAGGGGAGGTAACCCAAGGTTTTGCTCTCGAAAGAAGTAGTAGAAACCTGTCGAGCAGTAGAATGTTCAAGACTGTACCGTGGCATTAATAGTTAGAGAAGGTAGATGCATTAGTAATCCTAGCCGTCCTAATCAACATTGTAGTTCCTTAATCTTCTTTTCTGTAGTGGCTTTGTCGTGACAGTCTTATTTCATTTATTTGTTTTGTACATTTTATACATCATCATTCTCTTATTTTGCCATTGCATTCTTACTGTTATTTTGCTTAGCATTAATCAAACTTAACTTTAATAACTCAACCAAATTATGCCTACCTAATCCCTGTGAAGACGGTTTCACTTAACGCTTTATTACTTATTTCGACGTGTATACTTGCATAATCCACACATCCTATTCACACGCAACAACTTGTCACAATGTTTTAAAATACATATGTAATAGCCCATTTTTATGACAAATCAGAACAATGGTTTCAGACCACAAATTCAAAGTCAAAATATTTATTTTATTATTTTAATAAGGTTTACAGCATGATAGATTATTTATGTGAAAGTTTCGTAAAGAAAATTTACCGTTTAATTACTCAATTCGGTAAAAAGGACTAAATCGCGTAACGCGTAAAAGTTGAATACTATTGTTTTAAGGTAGTATATGGCCATAGCTTGAAATGTGGAAGTCCTTGCATGTCAAACATACCTTTATAAGGGTTAGTGGAAGTTTTTAGCTAGGTATTTTTGAAATTATTAAATTTTATAAAGGTTAATTTAGTAAATTGTAAATTAATGTTAATTTTAATAAAACCAAAATTCATTTTATGCTTTCTCATCTTCTCCAAATCGATTTTGGGAACGAAAAATCAGCCATTTTTAGGGCAAGGTTCGGCCAGGCTGAAAGGCGGTGCTCGGTGAAAACAACGTTCCTTGTAAGTTGCGGATCTAGGATTGAAGCAAACACTTCCCTGCAATCAAAACAAGACACAATGGATGTTCTAGGCTTAGAACGATCTTAGGAACAAGAAAAGAAACAAAGAAGAAAAAAAAATGAAAAAAAAGAAAGGGTTAAAATTTCTGGCAGATTTGAATCAAGGTTAAAGATGAATTCTTGAAGCTTCATTCATGGCAGCCTTGAACATTCAAAGATGGCAGACTTGATGTAGAATATTGCTGGAAATTTAAAAAAACGAGGAACTCGAAAGAACTCATACAATATGCTAAACGAACCCAAATCGAATATGTTCTTCGTCAACGAACTTAGACCCACTAGATAGCAATCTAGGAACCCGAAGTATCAATTAAAATTGACACAACAAACACAGTTTGATATGCCAAGAAAGTTCGGTGAAAAACCAAAGTTTGAGAGAAAATCTCACAAAGAATATATTTCATTCAAAAGTGTTTGTCTTCTTACATTGTTTTTACTCGTATATATGGATAACAAGAGGTGTATGGCTGAATTTCCTTGTGTGGCTAAAAATAGAGGATTTAAAATTCAAATTTTAAACTCCTAATAACTCCTAAAATGGGTGGCATTGTATGGCAGCCTTGTATTTGAAATTTGAAATTCAAACACAAACTACTTGATCTTATCTTGGCAGCCTTGTATTTGAAATTTAAAATTCAAACACAAACTACTTGATCTTATCCTTTAAGTTGATGCCAAGTAAGAAAAAGGAAGATTTGCTCCAATTCGGCCAATAATGTACTCATTCATCCAAGCTGCCACGCGGATGTGTGAATGACCGGATGCCATTTGGGCTGCCACATGTGCACTAGGACACTCCCCGACTTGTAAATCATTATTCAGCTACATCTAGACTTGCCAGCTGAAGTTGAGCTAGTGGTGCTGAAATTGAGCTGACGGAAATTGAACTGAGCTAGAACGAGCTAGCCACAAGTGGAGTGAGCTGGCATGAGCTGGTGTAGAGTACTCTGAGCTATCTTGAGCTGAAGATGAGCTGCATATACACTCTTGAGCTAGTGTCCCTTCGAGTACTTAATCCAAAAGGCATAAACACTTATCAAAGTTTATGTAGACTTAATGTAACATAGCCTTAATAAGTTGTAAACAAGTGCACACTTATTTATTAACATCCAAACAACTTAGAAACAATACAAACACTATCAAACCAATCCCAAAACATACGTAGCATAATATATATATAACACACAGAATGAATAGTATAACCTAAATATGTCACATATCAGCATGCAACACATTATAAATCCTATGTTCTAAGGCATAAACATGATCGAATGAATCTGGAATTGTAGCACAAGTAAGGAAAAGAACTTCTCTAAATTTCTTTACCTTAGAATAGGTGAATGGTAAGACCTCTGGATCAATTTCCTTGATTGGAATGGATGTGCTCACATCACAGGCTAATTGTGCTCATTAAGGTACGGTTTTGACTCGATTTTTAATGATTTCTACGTTTTTGAGCTCGTTGCAGCTTAATCTAGCTAGATCGTACCTTTATTTTTGAAACTGTTATAGATTTTGAAAAGTGCCATTGTTGAATACTTGAGTTCTTTGTTATTAAATGATAGATTTTGGAGGTTTGATGATAGTTTTACTAGTTTTGTAAAGTGGTTTTTGACAAAAATGCAAAATAGGGACTAAATTGTAAAATTGTAAAAAGTAGTAGTTAAAAGTGTGAAAAATGAAAGTTTTGGGCTGATAGTAGCATACAAGAAATTTGACTACCATTGGTTATAGCCTAATTATATAAATTTACCATTTTGTGTATAAAGGACTAAATTGCAAAGTAGTCAAAAGTCTAGGGGTAAATTTGTAATTTGGCCAAAAATGAATGTTTTAGGCTAAATTGAATTGAATGAAATTTTGAATGAGTTAATTTGATATCATATAGATCAAGATAAACAAATACCGGAATTAGATCGGGGGAAACAAAAGGTAGACGGGTAGTCGGCGGTTATCCAAGCAACTTGAGGTAAGTTCGTATAATTAGAATCGAAATATATTATACTTGCAATGGTTGTATTGAATGTTTATAATTGAATTACTTGATGATATATCGAATGTGTTATGAGCTTTAGGTGAACTATAAGAATTCATTAGATACGAGTGACATGTTACTGTACTTACCGAAATGGTCGAGCTCCTGCATTTGTTGTGGACTCACCATAGCTCGTAAGAGCTTCCCGTTTAGCTCAATAGAGCTTCCCGTTTTTAGCTCATGATGAGCTTACTGGCCATGTCTCGAAAGAACATGTATGATGATGAAGTGACGGATTATTGACATTGTTTACTCGATTATCCTTTGAAGTTTTAATAGATTCAACAAGCCTAAATAATGTTATATAAACAAGATATGGTTTATGCATTAGTTGAATAACTAACATGTGATGATTATGTGTAATTAGGTGATGGATTTATATTGAATTGTTGGCTTGTTTATTATTGCCTTCGATTTCTTTAAATGGTAAGTTTAATTTTAAATTTTACGAGCTTACTAAGCTTAGAAGCTTACTCTGTTCTTGTTTTTTAGAAGCTTACTCTGTTCTTGTTTTTATGTCTTTTAGAGGTTCGTTAGCTCGCTCGTTCTAGACATGTCGGAGTTGTGCGTCACATTATCTAAATTTCCATTTGGTATTTTGAACTTATGAACCTTTGTAAAGATGGCATGTATAGGCTAGCTTGATAGCATAATTTATGTTTTAGAACCATGTTTTGAGTAAAAATTGTATATAAGTTAAGCCATGTGATTTGGCTTAATTTTTACTATGTTTTAGTTATATATATGTGTGTGATCATGGTATGTTTTAGTATGATAATGTATGAATGAGATTATGCAAAGGTAGTCTTGATTTAGGAGGTTAAATGGATGAATTGTATATGATGTTATATAGGTGCATGAACATGTGAATGGTAAGTTTGGATATAGCTTTATTTGTGTATTGATTTAGTTCATTTGGCTGTAAATTGAATTGTTCATATGGGGTCAAATTTGAATGTATTTGTTTGTGTTTTAGGGTGGCAAATTTGGCTATTCAAATGGCCTATTTTTGTCCACACGGGCATGTGTCTCAACCGTGTGCGACACACGGTCATGTTACATGGCCGTGTGTCCCCTAGAGTACCCTACGAATTAAGGTCAGTATACCCTCCAGTTTTGACACAGTCTAGACACACGGGCGTGTCTAATGGTCGTGTGTGTCACACGGGCTGGAACACAGGCGTGTGGTTGGCCGTGTAGCCAAGTCAGTAGCCTCCTTAATTTTCACACAGCTTGGCACACAGGCACGTCTTGTGGCTGTGTGGATAAGTCAATATGTATGCCCTGTTTTGCCACGACTTAGACACAGGGACATGTCTAAGGTCGTGTGAGGCACACGGCCTATTCACGTGGGCGTGTGACCATTTAAAAGTTGAAAATTTTATATGTTTTTTGAAACTTTTATATGTTATCAATTTAGTCTCAAATGTATGTTTTAAGTTTAGTATGCTCGATTTTAAGTTCATATTGAATGTGAAAGAATGACATTTATTGTAATGAGTTGATATTAGATGTGAAATTGTTCTGAACTGAATAACAAGTTCGGTAATGCCTCTTAACCTATTCCGGCGATGGATTACAGGTTAGAGGTGTTACATTTTATTGGTATTAGAGCTACAGTTTAGTCGGTTCTAGGACTAACGTAGCGTATTTGAGTCTAGCTATACATGGCATATTTAAAACTGTGATAGTGTGACGACTCCTGACTTTTCTGAATGTGCTTTTATATAGTAGTGGATCCTGAACGAGCCATAGCAGATGACGTAGAAAGTAACACACCAGCTCCCGCTCAAGGAGCAGCGCCTACCGAATCTAGACCTGTGACGAGTAGCCACGGGGGTGAGGCCAAAGAAGCCTTCTTTCAGATATTAAATGAGTGATTCACACAATATATACATATGAACCCGGCTGTTCTGCAACCTCCACTCCCACCTGTTTCCGAATCGATTCCAGTAGTTCCTCAATGTACCAATCTTTTGCGATCGAATAAACCATCTGTTGATAGAGTACAAAAACACGGGGCGGAAGATTTTAGAGCTACTGCTAATGATGACCCTGAAAAGGCTGAATTTTGGCTCGAGAACACGATTCGGGTATTTGATGAATTGTCCTGCCCATCCGAAGAATCTATGAAGTGTGTGGTATCGTTGCTGAGAAATACTGCGTATCTGTAACACCCTGAACCCAGCCCAGACGTTATGGCTGAATCCGGCGTGTCACATAAAAGTGCTTTTCCAAAAATTTGATCTTCTTGAAGAAAACCCATTTGGAAGTTTATAACCTTTTTGTTAGAACTTGAATCATTCTAGCCATTTGTTATTTATTTTAATTTGTTATTACTTTTAAACATTGTTTCTTACGGAAGCTTTTCAAAAGTGTTGCGAAAACGTAGTGTTTTGAAAATAGTTATCATTTTGAAAAACCGCGCTCTACTTCTAGTAGATATCACCCATAATCAACAAAAAATCACAAATGAAAAGCTAGAACACAAGAAAGGCGTTATTACACAATTTAAACCCAAAACAAAGCTTTAAGTATAAATAAAACCAAATGTAAATTAATTGTAGTCGTGTGGCCACCTCCGAGTCCCTCGTAGCACTAAATTGCCTAAAGCTGGGGATTACCTGCACAGTCAAAAGAAAAGGTGAGTTTACGAAAACTCAGTGTGTAATCCCATATCATTCGATCGGTACACAACATACAGTCACAGTCTGGGCCTAAGCCTTATCCAAAAATAGAGCAGAGTGGCCATAGCCCAATACAATAACAAAATAGTACAGTAATGCAACCCATCCCAATTTAGCCAACACACCACTCCATACCACCAATACACCATGTGGGGACAGAGTCGACCCACCTAGCCAACACACCAATAACGTAACAAAGGCGCCAAGATAATATCGCAGCTAAGCCGCGAATGTGAACGCAAAGAAAGCCGCGATGATCGATATGTGGTAGAGCCACCGATGTGATATACTTCCTCCTCAACAGAATCCCAACCCCATGTAGAATGTCATGTCATAAATCATACGTGTATGCAGAATGTCATCCTCAGAAAGGACAGTTATATCATAGCATAAATCAGCCATTGACCCTCGAGGAGTAAAATAGTCATTTTACCCTATAGGGGTATTTTGGTCATTCTACTTGCCTTAAGGTCTAGGTATTCTAATCGACCCATCAGAAGGTCTACAGTCACCTCAAACAACTCGTGTTACCCTAACGGTCCTAACAGGGTAAATGGGCCCAAGTAGGCCCACACGCCCGTGTGGCCCATCAAGCCCAAAAATTACCATAGCCATGCGAACTACACAACCCAGTCCAGCAACTTACCATATATTGTGGAATTTATCTATGTGGAGCCTACAAGTCTATTTGGCCCACACGGCCCATTTTGGCACATCGTGGCCCAGAACGACCAATCCTATGAGAATGCTCATGGCGGCCTCTATCATCTAACACCAAAGTTTCATGGGCTCAGCTTACCTCACGAGCGATCACATGTTCATGTGGCCTCAAACGCCGTGTTTTCTGCTTTTCGGCATTTGTCGTTTTACAGTTGAAAGGGGGTGTGATTACACACCTGGTTGCGAATACTTGCGAAAAACCTTCGAGCACGAACCTACAATAACCAAGACATTTAGTTACATGTTTGGCACTAGGGTCAACACCCATTTTCTAATACTTAATCCTAAAAGAAAAGCATTAACACTTGCCTTAGTCAACGGATGTGATTAAACCCGTCAATAATGTTAACCGAAAGTTGGCCACACCTTCCTTTGCCGAAAAATTGCATTAGCCAGGGAACCAATCAACAACAATTGCATAAACCAAAGACTTGAGTCGATACCTGATAGACGCCAAATTATACATATTGTTACCCAAAATACTTAGCATATTTATGGATATTTACTATTAAATTTGTGGATTTTGGTGCTCTTAATCCGGTTATTTCATGTTTTGTACTCAGGAGAGCACCAAGAGTCAAAAGGAGCCAAAAACGAGCTTAAAAGAGAGAAAAAGGACCAAATCAAGAAGATCACACGGCCTAAGCCTTGCTACACGGGCTGCTTACACGCCTGTGTCTGTCGAGGGTGTCGTCTAAGGATTTCACAATTCACACGGCCTGGCTATTGACCCACACGGTCGTGTTAAATTTAGCAGAATGAGCATGGCCTGGCAAACACGTCACACGGCCGTGGCACATGGGCGTGTCCCTTTTTCAAAGAGTTGTATTTTACACGGAAAAAGGATACTTAGGGAAGAAGAAAGCCAATCCAAAGCCTATAAACACCCTAAGTATGACCTACTAAGGGGGGCTTCTAGAACTTTTCTAGAACAGAGAACCACACGCCAAGAATTACTTGAAGGAAGCCAGACGATCCATATTACTTGAAGGAAGCCAGACGATCCATCCCAAAAAGTCAGAGCTACTCCAAGACTGAAGATCTCTCTCAGAATCCCTTTAGGAGTTTTAGAGTTTTCTTCATGTTTTGTTATTTTTATACTTTTGAGATGTACTCTTATTTCATTATGAACTAAACCCCTTAGATACCTAAGGGGGATGAAACCTATGATGGATCTTGTTATTATTATCTGAACTATATGATAAATACTTGATTTGTTCTTAATTATGTGTTTTTAATGCTTGAGTTAATATTCTGGGTATTGACTCATGATTTAATGTGCTTATGTAGAGGAGGAATAGACCCTGCCTAAGAGTAGATTTGGCATAATTAAGCGGAGTTGATCGAACGCCTAGAGATAGGGTTACGAGATTTTACCGGATTAGGGTGAAACCTAATATGGGAGTCCATAGATCGATTTACTACTTCCCTAGGGGTTTTAATTAGAAAGAGATTTCAATTAATTCAACTGAGGGTTAGGCGTTATTAGTCTCGAAAGAGATAATAATGTAGGTTAGAGAGTCTCACGGATCAAGTCAAGTGAATAAATCGTCTGGTTCAGAGTCAGATAACAAGTGAAATCTAGGTGGATTCCTCCTTGGGTGTCGTCTTTATCAATTTCTTCTCTTCAAGTCTTTTTCCAAATTTTCTCTTCACTTTAATTAAATTAGTTAATCAATTTAGATAATTAGTTTAATAAACAAACCCTTTTATTCCTAGGTTAAATAATAAAAAGATAGTTATTACTAGTACTTTTGGTTCTCTTGGGTACGATATTCCGATCTTGCCATTACTATGCTATTGTTCGATAGGTGCGCTTGCCTTTTCGTCGTGATAATAGGTAGTCTAGGTTTGATCTTTATTATAAATATTTATTACTTGTTACGAATCACGCGATCAAGTTTTTCGCACCATTGCCGGGGTACTGAAATATTAGGAACACTTAATTTTTATTATTTTAGCCATTTATTTTTCTTGCAATTTAACTCTATTTCTATTTTTATTTTACTAACTTTCTTCTTCTTTCTCCTGGCAGGTTCTTGTAGTGTATGACTAGAAGAAACCCGTTAGGACCGTTGCTTTTTGACGAGGAAATTGGTCGTACAGCTCATAGAAATCGACGAGAAATCAGGCGTAGCTTAAGATACACAGAGAAAGAGCAAGAGGAACTACTACTGAAGAGATAGCTGAAAATCAAGACAATCCGCTACCGCCACCATACCCGCTGAATTAGCAAATCAGAATCCTGCTCCTCGTACTATGTATGATTATGCTAAACCTAATTTTACAGGAACTGAGTCAAGTATAGTTAGACCTGCTGTTGCTGCTAACAATTTTGAACTGAAACCTAACATGATTCAGATGATACGGTAATTTGTTTAGTTTGATGGTTTGCAGGATGAGAACCCCAACACATACTTGGCAAATTTCCTAGAACTGTGCGACACTTTCAAAATTAATGGTGTTTCTGATGATGTCACCCACCTTCGGTTATTCCCTTTTTCACTGAGGAATAAAGCTAAACAGTGGTTGAACTCACTACCATGAGGATCCATTACCACTTGGGAGCAAATGACCAAAAAATTTCTATTAAAATATTTTCCACCGGCAAAAACAACTAAGTTGCGTAATGATATTTCTTCTTTTGTGCAGATGGACTTAGGGACACTTTACAATGCATGGGAGAGATACAAGGATCTATTGAGAAGGTGCCCTCACCATGGGTTACCTCTATTGCTGCAAGTTCAAACGTTCTACAATGGTGTGAATCCCTCGATAAGACAAATGATTGATGCAACTGCTGGCGGAACCATCAACAATAAGACATCGGAAGATGCTTATCAATTTATAAAGGAGATGTCACTGAATAATTATCAGTGGCAAGTTATGAGGACAAAGCCAATGAAAACAGCCGGCATTTATAACATCGATTCGGTCACCATGATCTCTAATCAGGTAGAACTTCTAAATAAGAAAATTGATGGTTTACTTGGTTTTACACAGGTACATCCAGTAATGAGGTGTGACTCAAGTGGATGAGGCATGCATATAGAATACCCACCATTCAATCCTACAACAGAAGAGGAACAAGTCAACTATATGGGTAACAATAATTTCAGATCTCAGAATAACCTCTATAGTAACACTTATAATGCAGGTTGGAAGAACCACCCAAATTTCTCTTGGGGTGGTCAATAGAATCAAGGGCCACAGAATCCTTAGAATTTTCAACAGCCACCGTATCAACAAGAGAAGAAACCAAACCTTGAAGAGATGCTATCCAAATTTATCTCGGTGTCAGAAACTCGCTTCCAGAATACTGAGATAGCACTCAAAAATAAACAAGAATCAATTTAAAGACTCGAAACTCATATAGGCCAACTATCCAAATTAATTTCTGAACGACTACAAGGTAGTTTGCCAAGTAATACTGAACCAAACCCAAGGGAATAGCTCAATGCAATTGATACTCAAGAAGGATACGATGAGACTAAGCTAGAAGCAAGGTAAGAAAATGTGGAAAGCAAAGGTGATGGTGAGAAAAGTCATAATAAAACGGTAAGTACGAATTATAAATCTCGTGTGCCATATCCTAAAGCGATGACAAAAGACAGAACGGAAGAACAATTCGATAAGTTTGTCAAACTCTTAAAGAAATTGCATATTAACTTGCCTTTTATTGAAGTTCTTTCGCAGATGCCCAACTCAGCAAAATTCTTAAAGGAACTTCTGACCAATAAAAGAAAATTAGACGCTACGTCGCATGTGGAACTCAATGCAGTCTGCTCAGCTATTCTAAAGAATAAGCTACCTAACAAGTTGAAAGATCCAGGGAGTTTTACAATTCCTTGCTTAATTGGTAGTTTATCTGTGAATAATGCTTTAGCTGATTTAGGGGCAAGTATAAATGTTATGCCGTATAAAATGTTTAAACGACTAGGTCTCGATAAACCCAAACAGACTAGGATGAGCATATAATTGGCTGACAAAATTGTTAGATTTCCTAAGGGTATTATTAAAGATGTTCTCGTTAAAATTGATAAGTTTATTTACCCAGTAGACTTTGTCGTCCTAGATATGGATGAGGATAACGAGGTACCTTTAATTTTAGGACGACCTTTTTTAGCAACTGCCAGAACAATTATTAATGTCGGCACAGGAGAGCTAACACTTTGTACAAGTGACGATGCAGTAACACTTCAAGCACGCGACTCAGTCAAAACCTCTAAGACTCAGGATAATGCTATAAAACCTGTCGATGATAAAACTAATATTCAATCGTCCTTGCAGGAACCTCCTCAAACCAAGACAACAGAGACAGTGCGCTACTATCATGAAGAAAACAAAGACGTCCATGAAGAACGAAGGTTACGGATAGAGGAGCTGGACGAATGACGAGAACACAAACCGAGAACACATGATAAACTGAAACTTTGCCAAAACAAGCCCGATACCTCTCCTAATCAACTTAAGGTAGGCGATAAAGTGCTACTAGATGCCACAGATCCCCACATTGTCACTACCACACCAAATGAGGAGATCCCTCTTACGGTACTCAGTACTTTTTATTCGGTACAGTTGAGGTGAGTCATCCCAAGTTTGGCACTTTTAAGGTAAACAACACCCGATTAAAACCTTATTTTAAGATTGACAGCAGGAACAAGGAGTATGAACTCCTCAAACCACCAGGATAAATCAACGGAGAGGTAAGTCGAGCTTAGACTATAAATAAGCGCTTCTCGGGAGGCAACCCGAGTACTAACATATTTTGATTTCTTACTTATAACACTTTAAATAATTAAGTATTTTAATTACAAAGTTTTTCAGAACACACGGCCACCCACACGGGCGTGCCTAAGCCGTGGCAAAATAGGGGAAGCAACACGGCCGTGCGATACAGTAATGTGGAAACAGGGCAAAGATTTTCCCAAAAAACACGGGAT
The DNA here is from genome assembly GCA_025698475.1 of Gossypium anomalum. Classification (NCBI taxonomy): domain Eukaryota; kingdom Viridiplantae; phylum Streptophyta; class Magnoliopsida; order Malvales; family Malvaceae; genus Gossypium; species Gossypium anomalum. The sequence continues at coordinate 43,560,614 of CM046968.1, read as the reverse complement.
ATGATAAATCCCCACGGTTGTGCGACATGGCCGTGGGTGAGGTTGATAGATGAACACGGGTGTGGAAATGGAAAAACACGGGTGTGCCAAGGGCAAGGCTCAATTCTGTTTCTCTAACACGGGCGTGCGACACACCCGTGCCATTAAATCGTGGATAATAATACACGGGCGTGGTACCATATACAGTGAACCCCCTTTGAGCCTACTAACCCTTTTTCTTTATTGATTAACCCTCATTATTAACCCAATAACCCATTCGTATTGAAATCCCCTTACTTAATTTGACCCTTTTTATCGAGATTGATTTTCATATTGTTACCTCACTATGATCACCAATTTTTGTTACTGAATCATGGAGTATAAATTCTATATTGTATTGACTTGATTTGTTCTTAAAAAAAAAACTAACCTCAGTTTTGTTATTGTAATTCTTAGCAAGCTAAAGTTGTCATGAAAAAGAGAGCTCGTAATATAGTTCTAGATATTTGTTGTCATTCAGTAATTAAGTTTTTGATAGTGGGATGATATATTGAAATCATCTCAATTCTAACCTTTGTTTCTTCAGCTTGTATCCATACCTGTAACCTAAACCTCATTACAACCATGCAAAGACCTTTTGATTTGTGCATCATATCATTTACAAGTGGTGGAGATTTGATTTTCAGGCAAGCCCATAGTGATAACATCCCATGTTAGACAATCGAGTGCTTAATTTTGAACCTTAAACACTTTGAGTGATTTGAGTGAACCCTTAGGGAGGATGTCATCTCTTGTATATTTAGGAATAAAGTTAACTACTTAGAGGAAGGAGATTACCTATAATTTTATTATCAAAATATTCGATTTAGATTGTTTGAGGTTTTTAATGCCCCTATGGTTGAATTCTCACTTTATGATTCTCCGTGGAATAATTTGTAACATTATCGGTGATGATTATGTGATTGAAAGAAATGAATTCTAGCAGTAAATGAGAGTTTTGCTTGAGGACAAGCAAATGCTTAAGTGTGGGGGTATTTGATAAACGCCAAATTATACATATTGTTACCCCAAATACTTAGCATATTTATGGATATTTACTATTAAATTTGTGGATTTTGGTGCTCTTAATCCGGTTATTTCATGTTTTCTACTTAGGAGAGCACCAAGAGTCAAAAGGATCCAAAAACGAGCTTAAAAGAGACAAAAAGGACTAAATCAAGAAGATTACACGGCCTAAGCCTTGCCACATGGGCTACTCACATGCCAGTGTCTGTCGAGGGTGTCATCCAAGGATTTCACGATTCACACGGCCTGGCCATTGACCCACACGGTTGTGTGAAATTTAGCATAACGAGCACGACCTGGCAAACACGTCACATGGCCATGGCACACAGGCGTGTCCCTTTTTCAAAGAGTTGTATTTTACACGGAAAAAAGGATACTTAAGGAAGAAGAAAGCCAAACCAAAGCCTATATAAACACCCTAAGTATGACCTACTAAGGGGGGCTTCTAGAACTTTTCTAGAATAGAGAACCACACGTCAGGAATTACTTGAAGGAAGCCAGACGATCCATCCCAAAAAGTCAGAGCTACTCCAAGACTGAAGATCTCTCTCAGAATCCCTTCAGGAGTTTTAGAGTTTTCTTTATGTTTTGTTATTTTTATACTTTTGAGAGGTACTTTTATTTCATTATGAACTAAACCCCTTAGATACCTAAGAGGGATGAAACCTATGATGGATCTTGTTACTATTATCTGAACTATATGATAAATACCTGATTTGTTTTTAATTATGTGTTTCTAATGTTTGAGTTAATATTCCGGGTATTGACTGTATTGACTCATGATTTAATGTGCTTATACAGAGGAGGAATAGACCCTGCCTAAGAGTAGATTTGGCATAATTAAGCGGAGTTGATCGAACGCCTAGAGATAGGGTTACGAGATTTTCCGGATTAGGGTGAAACCTAATATGGGAGTCCATAAATCGATTTACTGCTTCCCTAGGGGTTTTAATTAGAAAGAGATTTCAATTAATTCAACTGAGGGTTAGGCGTTATTAGTCTCGAAAGAGATAATAATGTAGGTTAGGGAGTCTCATGGATCAAGTCAAGTGAATAAATAAATGCAGTTGAGTCAGATAACAAGTGAAATATAAGTGGATTCCTCCTTGGGTGTCATCTTTATCAATTGCTTCTCTTCAAGTCTTTTTCCAAATTTTCTCTTCGCTTTAATTAAATTAGTTAATCATTTTAGATAATTAGTTTAATAAACAAACCCTTTTATTTCTAGGTTAAATAATAAAAAGATAGTTATTATTAGTACTTTTGGTTCCCTTGGGTACGATATCCTGGTCCTGCCATTACTATACTAGTGTTCGATAGGTGTGCTTGCCTTTTCGTCATGATAATAGTTAGTCTAGGTTTGATCTTTATTATAAATATTTATTACTCGTTATGAATCACGCGATCAATACCTATTGCCTAAATAACATTCAAAACCAGAGATAGGGCATTCAACCAACACCCTAACATGTTAGCCTACATACTTACCTTAAGTCGAGTGATAAGAAACCAGTTTCAACGGTAAAACTATCACTAAAACTCCTTCACCTCTCGAGGATCAAAAGAATAGCGCACCTAAAAGAAGAGGACAAGAATCGACTATAATAGAACAAGAGAAGGGAGGAGCATTCGGCTTAAAGCAGAGGTCATGAAAAGATTAAAAAAAATAAGCAAGAGTCGGATGCACTTACAATAATCATTAAGTTGCAACAAGATGAAGAGATGAGGAGGAAAGAAACACAAAGAAGGGGAAAAAAAGAGGTTCTGCAAGAAGGGAAAACCAAAAGACAGAATAGTGGGGGACAGAAAAGGTGTATTCAGCCAGCAACTGACCAAAGTGCGATTAACGCTGGTACGAACCAAGAATATCCTACTAGAAGGAAAAATGCAAAAGGAAAAGTGTCAAAAGTGAACCGAAACAAGGAATACTCCTCTAAAAGAAGCTATAGTCAAAATTCTGAGTAGCTAGAAACCCTATTCGGCACTAACACATCCATACCCCCACATTCCTTGATTTTCTAGTATTATCTCTCCATGATTTTCTCCACAAATCACTCCAACTTCCCATTCAAACTCTATTCAAACTCCCATGAAAAATTCAACCTTAGAGTCTCAGTCTAACTCGATTACTTACCCAGCTCAATCAGGAAAATAAATTCTCTATTGCGCAACCCAAGACTCAAACTCCAGCCCCCCAGCAGAAGCAATACGCCACCTTGCCACTAGACCACATGCTCTCTTTGTGTCATAAAACAAACACAATTATTTATAAGGCCTATATGACAATGTCCAGATTCATTTAAAAGCAACACTAAAATTTTTTGCAAAAACCAAAACTTGAAACCAGGCTTCACAACTACTCCCAAACCCATTCAAATCACTAAGCTAGTAAAGTAAACATGCAATTTATGTCAAGCAACGTAAAATCAAAGTCTCTAAATTTTTGAGGCGTTACAGTATCAGTGGTGGAATACCTTGATATCCGTAGTTCCGCTAGAACGAGTCACTTGGGATTTCTTTCAAGCTGAATTTAGAAAGAAATACATTAGCCAAAGATTTATGGATCAAAAAAGAAAAGAATTCCTTGAATTAAAGCAGGGTCGTATGTTAGTTATAGAATATGAACGAGAGTTTGTACGACTTAGCAAATATGCCCGTGAATGTGTATCATCTGAAGCTATTATGTGTAGACGATTCGAGGATGGATTAAATGAAGAAATCAAAGTGTTGGTGGGAATTCTTAAGCTAAAAAAGTTTTTCGTTCTGGTTGACCGAGCTTGTAAGGCTGAAGATCTGTGCAAAGAGAAAAGAAAAGCTGATTTTGAGTTTAGAGAGTCTAGAAAAAGATTTATGGGTAAATCACATTAATCAACATCCAAGAAATTTAAAGAAAATCACCCTTGTTCTACAACTTCTGCTGGAATTTCTATCAAAGACAAAAATGTGAGACAATCAGGTTTAAAAGCTCAGGCAACATCTATGGCCAGCACGGGAAGTGTTAGAAATGCTACATCTAAATGTAAACATTGCAGTAAGTGACATTTCGGTGAATGCAGATTAGTAAGCGGAGCTTGTTTTAAATGTGGATCTACGGATCATGTTCTCCGTGATTGTCCAAAAAAGCTCACAACTAAAAAAGAACAGCCAGTAAAAACAAGTAACACAGCTGCTAGAGGGAGACCGCCAAGAAACACCGAAAACGCGAGTGGTAATCGAGGTGCTACGAGAGATTCTACTGTGAGATCTGAGGCACGGGCACCTGCCAGAGCATATGCTATAAGTGCATGAGAGGAAGCATCATCACAAGATGTTATCACCGGTACTTTTTCTCTTTTTGATACTGATATAGTTGCGTTGATAGATCCTGGATCAACCTATTCATATATCTGTATGAATTTAGTATTTAAAAAGAGCTTACATGTTGAGTCTACAGAATTTGTTATTAAAGTATCGAACCCCTCAGGCAAGTTTGTTTTAGTTGATAAAATTTGTAAGAGTTGTCCTCTGATAATCCGGGGTTACTGTTTTCGGGCTGATTTGATACTTCTACCATTCGATGAGTTTGATGTGATTCTAGGTATGGACTGGCTGACTATGCATGATGCAGTTGTGAATTGTAGATAGAAGATTATTGAATTGAATTGTCAAAATGGTAAGATTCTTCAGATTGATTCTAATGATTCGAACGAATTACCTACTGTAATATAATTTATGTTAGCTCAGAAATACTTGAGGAATGGCTATGATGCATATCTTGCGTATATTTTGGACACGAAGGTGTCAGAATCAAAGATTGAATCCCTACCTGTTGTTTGTAAATTTTTGGATGTATTTTCAGAAGAATTACCGGGACTACCGCTGATCAGAGAAGTCAAATTTGGTATTGAGTTAATACCGGGAACAACTCCGATATCAATAGTTCTGTATAGAATGGCTCTAACAGAATTAAAAGAGTTGAAAGCTCAGTTGCAAGAATTGTCAGATAGAGGTTTTGTACAATAGAGTTATTCTCCTTGAGGTGTACCAGTACTGTTTGTGAAAAAGAAAGATGACTCTATGTGCATGTGTATCGACTATAGACAGTTGAATAAAGTGACTATAAAGAACAAGTACCCTCTCCCACGGATTGATGACTTATTTGATCAGTTGAAAGGGGATATGGTATTTTCAAAAATCGATCTAAGATTGGGTTACTATCAGTTGCGATTTAAAGAGTCTGATGTGCCGAAAACCACTTTTAGAACAAGGTATGGCCATTATGAATTCCTTGTTATGCCTTTCAGGTTAACTAATGCTCTTGCCATTTTTATGGATTTGATGAATCGTATATTCAGGCCGTATTTAGACAGATTTGTTGTGATACTTATTGACGATATTCTGATCTATTCACGATATGAATTTGAGCATGCCGAACAATTGAGAATTGTGTTACAAACTTTTCGTGATAAGCAGTTATTTGCAAAGTTCAATAAATGTGAGTTCTAGCTCAAAGAGGTGGAATTTTTGGGGCATATTGTTTCAGCTGATGGTATTAGAGTTGATGCGAGCAAAATTTCTACTATTGTTGGCTGGATACCTCTGAGAAACGTATCTGAAGTCTATAGCGTTTTGGGCTTAGCAGGCTATTATCGAAGATTTGTAAAAGGCTTTTCAATGATTGCAATAACAATGACTCACCTACTACAGAAAGATGTGAAGTTTGAATGGTCAGAAAAGTGTCAACAGAGTTTTGAAGAGTTAAAAGCACTGTTAACAGAAGCACCAGTGTTGGTTCAACCTGAATCGGGTAAAGAATTCATGATTTATAGTGATGCATCACTGAACGGATTAGGCTGTGTTTTAATGCAAGAATTAAAGGTTATAGCTTATGCTTCCCTGTAACACCCCAAACCCGGCCTAGACGTTATGACCGGATCTAGTGCGCCACATTGATGCGTTCAAAACATTCCATATTACTTAGTTTAGAAAACTTAGTTGGTGTTTGTAAAAGACACTTTGAAAGTAGGTTAAAGTGAATAGAAGCTGTGCACCAGGTAGGAAACCGGAAAAGAGGAGGTGAGTCTGTCAGACTGCTTAAGTACCAAGCTCCCTTCGGATCCAATCCTAGACATGCACACCGCCATTGCCACACTCTAACATCTCGTATGATTTTGAGAAAACTATTTTGGTTATGCCCATCTTAAGAAAAATGTTTAAGTTTGAAAACGTTTGCTTAGTGGAAGCCTTATCTGTAATTTCTTAACATTTTAGAAAACGCGTCCTAGAGCTAATCCATTTTAATAGTTATCTCAGTTCATTCTTATCATAATAAAAAAAAAAATCAAAACCTTAAAAAAATAATAATTAAGCGGCCTTATTACACTTAAAACCCAAAGAAAACGTAAATGAAATAAAAGGCGTCCAGTTCATCAGGAAGAAACTGAATTGCGAAAACAAGTGGCCACACCGAATCCCTCACAGCTCCAAGCCTACTATGGTTGGGGATTACCTGCAAAGATGAAAATGGAGGGGTGAGTTTGGGAAAAACTCAGTGTGTAATTATCTCAACCATAGCCTAAATCAGTTCATTCTTTTGCATGAAGCACACAGTAGTTGTTTTTCTATTCATCCGGGTAATACCAAGGTGTATAATAATTTGAAACAGCAGTATTGGTGGTTAGGAATGAAACGAGATATCTCGGAGTTTGTATCAAAATGTTTGATTTATCAACAAGTAAAAACTGAACATCTGGTACCATCTGGTTTACTGCAGCCTGTATTGATTCCTGAATGGAAATGGGATAGAATCACTATGGATTTCTTATCAGGACTGCCCTTAACTCCGAAAAAGAAAGATGCTATCTGGGTTGTCATTGATTGACTAACAAAATTTGCTCATTTCATACCGGTACGTACAGATTTCTCTTTGGATAGACTAGCAAAATTGTATTTGTCTAAAATCGTACGATTGCATGGTGTACCACTGTCTATTATCTCCGACAGAGATCTGAGATTTACATCATGATTCTGTAAGAAATTTCAAGAAGCTCTTGGAACGAAATTGAATTTCAGCACAGCTTTCCATCTCCAGGTAGACGGTCAATCCGAAAGAGTTATACAGATACTTGAAGATATGTTACGTTGTTGCATTCTTGAGTTTGAAAGTAATTGGGAGAAATATCTGCCTGTGATTGAGTTTGCATATAACAATAGTTTTCAAACCAGTATAAAGATCGCATCGTACGAAGCTGTATGTGGTCGCAAGTGTCGAACACTGTTATACTAGACTGAATTGAGTGAGAAAAAAATTCACGGGGTTGAATTAATCAAAGAAACAAAAGAAAAAGTGAAAATGATCCGACATAGTTTAAAAGCAGCTTCAGATCGATAGAAATCTTATGCAGATTTGAAACGTAGAGATTAAATTTTGAGTTGGAGACAAAGTGTTTCTAAAGGCGTCACTATGGAAAAAGGTTCTTCGATTCGTTCGTAAAGGAAAGTTAAGTCTACGATTTATCGGGCCGTATAAGATTGTGGAAAGCATAGGACCTGTAGCCTATCGACTTGCTTTACCGTCAGAACTAGAAAAGATACATAATGTTTTTCATGTTTTGATGTTTCGTCGGTATAGATTAGATTCGTCACATGTGATTTCTCCCGTTGAAGTTGAGATACAGTCTGATTTATCGTATAAAGAAGAACCGATCAGGATTCTAGCTCAAAAGATCAAAGAATTGAGAAATAAGCGTATAGCACATATAAAGGTTCTTTGGCATAAACACAGGATCGAGGAAGCTACGTGGGAACCTGAAGAAGCTATGCAAAAATAGTACCCTAACCTCTTTACCGGTAAGATTTTCGGGGACGAAAATCCCTAAGGGGGGAGAGTTGTAACAGCCTGTTTTTAGGTCAAATCAGAACAGTCATTTCAGGACCACAAATCTGAAGTTAAAATATTTATTTTATTGAGCATGATAGATTATTTATGTGAAAGTTTCGTAAAGAAATTTTACCATTTAAATGATCAATTCGGTAAAAAGGACTAAATCGCGTAACGCGTAAAAGTTGAATACTATTGTTTAAAGGTAGTATATGGCCATAGCTTGAAATGTGGGAGTCCTTACATGTCAAATATACCTTTATAAGGGTTAGTGGAAGTTGTTAGCTAGGTATTTTTGAAATTATTAAATTTTATAAAGGTTAATTTAGTAAATTGTAAATTAATGTTAATTTTAATAAAACCAAAATTCATTTTATGCTTTCTCATCTTCTCCAAATCGATTTTGAGAGGAAAAATTAGCCATTTTTAGGGCAAGCTTCGACCGAGCTAATTGTGCTCATTAAGGTACGGTTTTGACTTAGTTTTTAATGATTTCTATGTTTTTGAGCTCGTTGCAGCTTAATCTAGCTAGCCCGTACCTTCATTTTTTAAACTGTTATAGATTTTGAAAAGTGCCATTGTTGTATACTTGAGTTCTTTGTTATTAAATGATAGATTTTGGAGGTTTGGTGATAGTTTTACTAGTTTTGTAAAACGATTTTTGACAAAAATGCAAAATAGGGACTAAATTGTAAAATTGTAAAAAGTAGTTAAAAGTGTGAAATAATGAAAGTTTTGGGTTGATAGTAGCATATAAGAAATTCAGCTACCATGAGTTATGGCCTAATTGTGTAAATTTACCATTTTGAGTATAAAGGACTAAATTTCAAAGTAGTCAAAAGTCTAGGGGTAAATTTGTAATTTAGCCAAAAATGAATGTTTTAGGCTAAATTGAATTGAATGAAATTTTGAATGAGTTAATTTGATATCATATAGATCAAGATAAGCAAAGACCAGAATTAGATCGGGAGAAACAAAAGGTAGACGAGTAGTCGGCGGTTGTCCGAGCAACTTGAAGTAAGTTCGTATAATTAGAATCGAACTATATTATACTTGCAATGGTTGTATTGAATGTTTATAATTGAATTAGTTGATGATATATCGAATGTGTTACGAGCTTTAGTTGAACTATAAGAATTCATTGGATACGAGTGACATGTTACTGTACTTACCGAAATGGTCGAGCTCCTGCATTTGTTGCGGACTCACCATAGCTCGTAAGAGCTTCCCGTTCAGCTCAATAGAGCTTCCCGGTTTTAGCTCATGATAATCTTACTGGCCATGTCTCAAAAAAGCATGTATGATGATGAATTGACTGATTATTGACATTGTTTACTCGATTATCCTTTGAAGTTCTAATAGATTCAACAAGCCTAAATAATGTTATATAAACAAGATATGGTTTATGTATTAGTTGAATAACTAACATGTGATGATTATGTGTAATTAGGTGATGGATTTATATTGAATTGCTGGCTTGTTTATTATTGCCTTCGATTTCTTTAAATGGTAAGTTTAATTCTGAATTGTACGAACTTACTAAGCTTAGAAGCTCACTCTATTCCTGTTTCTATGTCTTTTAGAGGTTTGTTAGCTCGCTCGTTCTGGACAAGTCAGAGTTGCGCGTCACACTATCCAAATTTCCGTTTGGTATTTTGAACTTATGAACCTTTGTAAAGATGGCGTGTATAGGCTAGCTTGATAGCATAATTTATGTTTTAGAACCATGTTTTGAGTGAAAATTGTATATAAGTTAAGCCATGTGACTTGGCTTAATTGTTACTATGTTTTAGTTATATATATGTGTGTGATCATGGTATGTTTTAGTATGATAATGTATGAATGAGATTATGCAAAGGTAGTCTTGATTTAGGAGGTTAAATGGATGAATTGTATATGATGTTATATAGGTTCATGAACATGTGAATGGTAAGTTTGGATATAGCTTTATTTGTGTATTGATTTCGTTCATTTGGTTGCAAATTCAATTATTTATATGGGGTCAAATTCGAATCCCTGCCTGTGTAAATGGAGATTATTTTTACTGATGGCCATGGGAGGAAGTTGTGTTTGATCGAAATACCCCCATAGGGTAAAATGATCGAAATACCCCCATAGGGTAAAATGACCAAAATACCCCCACAGGGTAAAATGATCGAAATACCCCTATAAGGTAAGATGACTGTAATACCCCTGTAAGGTAAAATGACTGATTTGCTCTATGATGTGTATGACTGTATTTAAGCATGCCACGTTATATGAATGTTGCACCCATGTAAGATATTATGATACGATGCATGATATGTTGCATGGGGTTGGGATTGTTATGTTGGAGGAAGTGTACTATACTGATAGGGTCGCACGGGTCGCCTAAGACTATTGTGGACCTACTGATGGCTTTAAGCCGTGCATATCACTGGCAACTTTGCTGCAACACTATTTATTGTCGCAACCGGTGCTAATTCTGGAGTGTAGGGATAGGTGGGTCAATTTTATCCCCACATGATGTGTAAGGTTGGTATGGAGATGGTGTGTAAAGGCTGGATGTGTAGGACCTGCATACTGTTTACTGTTACTGCAAAGGGCCAAGGCTCGAACATATGACTGTTTCTGCATTGAGATGGGCTAAAGCCCAAACTGATATTTCCACTATTACTGATATGGGCTTAGGCCCAAATTGTATTTGTTCACTGTATGTTTGACTGTTTGCTTATATGGGATTATAGACTGAGTTTTCGTAAAATCACCCATCTGTATTAACTGTACAGGTAATCCCCAAACTTAGGCGGATCAGTACAGCCGAGGACTTAGCGGTGGCCACACGACCTATCTAAGTTTAGATAGCAATTTATGATTTTCATTTAATTTTAGGGTTATTTTGCTGTAATAATGGCCTTTTATGGATTTCAACTTTAAATTGGGGATTTTTATTTGCTTTGGTTTTGAACTGCTCGTGTTAGGAAAACTCGAGTTTTAAAAAGCTTTCGCTATAAAATGATATTTTGGAAATGAATAAAGTTGTTTTTTTTAATATAATGAGGACGTTTTAATATGAATAACTTTTTGGCAAACAATTCACATTTTGAACCTAAACGAACGTCCTTAAAATCGCATAAAGAGTTTAAATAGAGAATGGGTTTTTCAACAATATCTCGCTTTACAAAAAACACTTCAATGTGACATCGCCAGATTCGGCCATAACGTCCCAGCTAGGTTTGGGATGTTACATTTAGTGGTATCAGATCCAGATTACAAAACTCGACTGTGGATTGGGTTTGTAGACTTGAATTTCTGAAAGAACTGTTTTAAACGATTTGAAGTATTTTTGAAATGTTATACTGAATGTGTGTTACATCGAGTCTCTGTACCGATCCGGTAAGTGTAACACCCTATGACCTTCATCCGTCTTCGGAATAGATTCATAAGGTATTACCTATCAAAAGACAGATCAGACTAGCCATTCATAATCAATCATGTATAACAAAATATAGTTCTTTAACCTTTCAACTATGAACAAATTTTTAACTAAGGTTAAAATAACTAATAAATTTCAAGGATACTTGACACATAAATCCCTTGAACCATATACTCGTGTTTAGGAATTTAGCAAGCCATTTCGCATGGCTAGAATATTTACAATTTTAAAATATATCTTGTTTCAAAAGAGAGTTAAGCGTATACATGCCATATTTCAATATATAAACTATCAAAAAGTACCAAAACAGTGACGATAGTGTAGATGACTTCGAACGTGAATTCCCCGAGCTCGTAGCTTTTAAACAAGATCTATAAAATGAGACAACATAAAACATTCACAGTAAGCCATTAAGCTTAGTAAGTTTAAAGTATCTTAAACAACAAAACTTATTTATACACATTATAACATATTCGAATTGCAACACTAATTAACCGGATATACAAAACCACGTTAGATCCATTTCATTAACTTATTATTTCTTCAGAGTTTCAATTTCATAAGCACACCTTCTAAATGACTCGTAGTAATTCATCGATTCGACCTTATAAAGTTAATTCAAATCATTTCATTCATATATAATTTCAAAGATCATAATTGTATATATATAACATATACTTTCATATACCAAATTCATAATGGCCGAACATAACTATACACAAGCACATTTCATATACTTCTCTTTTCAATTCATACATTAATTCACATTTCTTCCTATGCATAACAACTTATACGTACCTGGACAATTTAATCTATCGAATGAATTTAGATGCCATATAGCATAATCTCATATTCATAGACTTTTATTGTTTCACCGGTAATTTGCCTACTAGGTATAAACCTGAACTTAACACCGGCATGAGGCCTGCTAGGTATAAACCTGAATTTAACACCGGCACGAGGCCTGCTAGACATAAAGTCTAAAACTCATTCACCGGCATTATGCCTGCTAGGCTTATGGCCCGAAACAATTCCATCTGCTAAAAGCTTGCTGAGGCATAGGCCCGAAACATAATTCGAATATAAATTTCACAATTTCATAACATATACACTTCTTGTATTTATGCATTTCACATAAGCTAATCACATCAGTCCACTTTGACTTCATTCACGTATAATCACTTGATAACTATCACACTATTGCTTTTTAATTTACCATTACATATCTTCAATCTAATGAATACAACTCACGGCAAGATGATTCCAACAAATTTCCTTATTTAAATCTCATGCATACTATTTGGCTTCAAGTATGTGTATATATATATTTATGCTAAAGGTATGGCTAAATTCTCATGACATATCATGATTCATTCATAAATAGCTTATGTTTAAATACTAAAAACTTACCTCGAGTATTCTTCGAAAAACTACGGGTCAGCTACTCAACTACTTTAGCTTTTCCTTTATCCGAATTTGTCCCTCTATGCTCTTGAGCTTAAATTCAAAAATTTTAAACTAATCATTATTCGACTATTCAAGCATTACTTCAAAATATAATAAATATACATATTCAACTTTCACATATATAAATCATAGTAAACAAAAAAAAATACATTATAGGTCATCTTTGACTTTTCTATTTTCATCAATTTGAACCATTCCTTGGCCAAATATTTCATTCGGCATTAAGATACAAACAAGTTAACATTTTATTTATACACAACCTCAAGACCACATGCATAATTCATTTATTTTAAAGCACATATCACACAACAGCTTAACTAAAGTTTCATTCATTCACAACATATAAACCCTATTAAGCTCATACCCTGCACATACCAAACCGAATTCAAGTGGAGAAATTATCACAACTAAGATACATTCCAAAACCAACTTAACCATTTAGCCACATAACAGGGTAAGTAACACTGCATTCGAGACACATAGTAACATAAAAAAATTAAACAAATAGAAAGGTCAAGTGCGCATGTCTTAATATAAATACCATAATTCATATTAATTTAGAGACATACATAAAAAATCTATATGACTGAAGGTTCATGTATTCATGATAAATGTGTTTATTATAATTGTATCCTTAATATAAGCTTGATATAAAATTTACCATTTATAATCAACCAAATCAATACATATACATACCATCATAGCTGAACATAATTTATAATGCGTGTAATAAAATCAACCCAATTCCCACTAGAACACTGTCGAATATTTTTTTAGCACAAATACATATATTAGAACCTTAATAAAACATAATAACCATTTCCATATATAAATATTTTACTCATGCAAAACCATGACCGAATCACTTGTAAATACTACCTAAACCATCATCTATTTTAAACACAAATATTATTCAAAGATTACCCTAGTTCACATTTGGCAATTTCACAAATACACAAGCCGATTTTTCATATCATCTAAACTACCTATATGAACATTACACTATCTCAAGCATCACCAATTTGCAATTTTTCATTAAAACTTAAAGACAACCATCATTTCTCTTCATTATCTACCATGGCCGAATGCTCAAATCATCACCCAAATTTCAAAATTTTGGACATGGGCTAAGTAAGGAACTTGGTAACTAACTTAAAATAAGCTAAAATTTCAAGGACTAACATGAATTTCTTACCTTAATTCATGCCTAAGATGACCGAATGGTTTTTGCTCCCCTTTTCTTTCTTCACAATCGGTTAATAAGAAAACCAAGATGAATACATTGTTTTCTTCCCCTTTTTCTATTTTTAATTATCAATATTATAAAATATAAAGCCATTTTGTTGCATTAATACTAATAGATAATACATATATTTTATATTAAATAACAACATGGCTGGCCACTATCTTAAAGTGGATAATTTGACATGCAAGTCCATTTTTTTTATCATGCATTAATAGACCATTACAATTTAACCTATCACATTTTCAAAGTTTCTCACATAAGTCCTATTTAATAAATTTCACATACAAATGACAAAATCAAAGCATGAAACTTTCACACATGCACTTACACATATAATAAGCATAGAATATAACATTTAATTATTTTTGTGACTCGATTTTGTGGTCCCGAAACCACTTTTCGACTAGGGTCAAATTAGGGCTGTCACAGTAAGTCTCTCTGAAACTGTATTTTGGTTTTGATTGAAACTACCATAGGTATGATTACTGAGACTACTGTAGGTAGTAAGACTGTACAGAAATACTCTATTTAGGGTAAACTAGAAAACTGTAGTAAGACAGCTATCTGTGAAAACAAACTCTGTATTACTACTGTCTCCATAAAACATCTGTGAATAAACACTTGAACTGTAAACTGATGCATGAAACTATTAATAAGATAAAACGCGAATAGGCAATGAGCACCTGAGGTACTTACGGAAGGGGTACAAGAGGCCACCCAAGTTAAAGGTGGAATTTTGGAACTAGAGTGCAAAGCGAGAGCGTAGTGGTGTAGTCTGTGTTAAGCGACCGTTCTGATAGTTGAAAATTTAGGGGACGAAATTTCTTTAAGAAGGGGTGAGTTGTAACGCCCCAAATTTGGGCCTAGAAGTATTAGGTCTTGAGCATGGGAGCAGTTGGGAAGCTACTCATAAATATTTGGTTGTGCAAGAAAGTGACACAAATGCATGTTTGGTTTAATGGTTGTGTGCTCTGGAAGAGTCTGGGAAGTCATGGTTTCAAGCCTTGGCTTCCACAAAATTTTACTTTTTAAGGATAAAACCCCTATCTTTAGCTAATAGGATTATAAGTAAAATTTGTTAAAAGCTTGACATAATGGGCTTGTTGGTCTAGTGGATAGTGGCGTGTGGAGTGTGCTAGTGGTCTGAGGTTCGAATCTCTGCTTGTGCAAATGGAGATTATTTTTACTGATGGCCATGGGAGGAAGTTGTGTTTGATCGAAATACCCCCATAGGTTAAAATGATCGAAATACCCCCATAGGGTAAAATGATCAAAATACCCCCATAGGGTAAAATAATCGAAATACCCCCACAGGGTAAAATGATCGAAATACCCCTATAAGGTAAGATGACTGTAATACCCCTGTAAGGTAAAATGACTGATTTGCTCTACGATGTGTATGACTATATTTAAGCATGCCACGTTATATGTATGTTGCATCCATGTAAGATATTATGATACGATGCATGATATGTTGCATGGGGTTAGGATTGTTATGTTGGAGGAAGTGTACTGTACTGATAGGGTCGCACGGGTTGCCCAAGATAACTGTGGACCTACTGATCGATTTAAGCCGTGCATATCACTAGCAGCTTTGCTGAAATACTATTTAGTGCCGTAACCAATGCTAATTCTAGAGTGTAGGGATGGGTGGGTAGATTTTATCCCCACATGGTGTGTAGGGTTGGTACGGAGATGGTGTGCAAAAGCTGGATGTGTAGGAGCTGCATACTGTTTACTGTTACTGCATACTATTTACTGTTACTACAAAGGGCCAAGGCCCAAACATATCTGTTTTCAGATTGAGATGGGCTAAAAGCCAAACCGATATTGCCATCATTTCATCGATATGGGCTTAGGCGCAGATTATATTTGTTCACTGTATGTTTGACTGTTTGCTTATATGGGATTATACACTGAGTTTTCGTAAACTCACCCATCTATATTAACTGTACAGGTAATCCCCAGACTTAGGTGGATCAGTGCAGCAGAGGACTCAGCGGTGGCTACACGACCTATCTAAGTTTAGATAGCAATTTACGATTTCGATTTCATTTTTGGGGTATTTTACTGTAATAATGGCCTTTTATGGATTTTAACTTTAAATTGGGGATTTTTATTTGCTTTGGTTTTGAACTGCTAGTGTTAGGAAAACTCGAGTTTTCAAAAGAAATAATTTTTTACAAAGTAAACGCAGGTACGCAACTGTTTTAAAAAGCTTCCGCTATAAAATGATATTTTGGAAATGAATAACATTTTTTTTAAATATAATGAGGACGTTTTAATATGAATAACTTTTTGGCAAACAACTCACATTTTGAACCTAAACGAACGTCCTTAAGATCGCACAAAGAGCTTAAATAGAGAATAGGTTTTTCAACAATATCTCGCTTTATGAAAAACACTTCAATGTGACATCGCCAGATTCGGCCATAACGTCTAGGTCGGGTTTAGGATGTTACAGTTGCCACGAGTTAAACTTCTTGCACTCGTTTGTTTTTCTATAAAATTAAAACTTAAATACCTCTTTCAAAACATTTTGTTGAATAAATCGAAACCCTAATTTCTTTCTTGTCCAAATTTTTTTCTTCATCTTTAGTCATTTTTTTCTCAAAGGTAGTATTTATTCTTCCTTTTTTTTTTTATTTCATTAACATACAAATGGTTAAAACCACCACCCGCGGTAGAGGTCGTAGCAGCCATGCCTCTGGCAGTCAAAGTAATCTCCACAAAATTACCTTTCCATTTGGACCCATAGGTTTTGACTGTACCCAATGAGTAGTCACTCCTTATCATGAATGTTCCACCACTAAAAAGGAACTAGCCATTTACATAGTGGCTAGGGGAATTTTATGTTCAAAATTTGCTTTTGCTATCCAAATCATTTAAGGGGGTTGTCATTTGAGCAATAACACTGAGGGGTTTATCCTCCCATTCTTTTTGTTTGAGGCTAGGTTTCATTTGCCTCTACATTCTTTCTTTTGCTCTGTACTCAACGAGTATGACATTGCTCCTAGGTAACTCTTTGCTCTTTCTTGGTGGATGCTTGTAGCCTACTTCCTCGACTGTTGTATACACAATGAACCACCTATTCTTGGTGTATTGCAAAAGATATACTTATTGAAGGTAATTAGGAAAGGTGCCTCAATTGGAATAGCCCACTTTAGTGCGCGTAAAAGCTTCGAGCCTACCATCCAAAATTAATTTTCTAATCTTCACCTCAGAAAGAACAAATTTGCAAAAGTCATAAGAAAACTTGAGATCAGTTTTGGCATCCCTACTCTTTCGTCTCTTTCTTATGAAGATGCTTGTCAATAGAACTAGGGGGTGGATTCTATGGTTGCTAAGGATTAGTATGAACGCTTAAAAGAAGCGCACATTCGGGAGTTATTGGAACTTATTTCTATTAGGAATATTTTCCAGTACTACTTGGAAGAGTTGAGTCCCAATGTTTATTGGACACATGACCTTCTTATTTGAACGAACTCTCACAGAGCTCCTTCAGTTGACTCAGCTTGGCCATACAATGCTAATGATGACTTGGCACAAATCTTAGGAGGAAGGGAAAGGAAACCCCCATTTTATTTCTATGACATCTGTGGGCTACGTCCTAAATATTGGAACATTGTGGTTAAAACCACTGATAACAATATGCATAAAATTCTACTAGAAAAAATACAGACAAGTTGTCAGTAAAAATGCGATAAATCGCCATTCCCCTCGGTACTCTAGGTACATTACACTGACTATGAACAATGCGAACTTAATATGTCGTCGGTACTCCATGGAACACATTTGTCAACCACAAAATCTCAACCCAATGCATATGCAATATGTCACACAATCTCATACATAATCATATCTCAAAGCTTTTTACATTCATTTGACATGCTCAGCATGTCCTTAATAATCATATACTTTCAGTAAATGGAAACAGTGTTGTAACATCCCAAAAATCAGGGGTTAACAGAATCGGGTTTGTAAATCGAGAGAGTGTGATAATGCCTTAATTTTTTTAATTATCTATGCATTTTTAGGAAATAAATGAGGTATTGGTTTGTTGGTTAAGTGTTAGTGTAACGTTTCTTGAAAACCAAGCTCAAATCTCTTCTATCGCATCATTTTTATTATTTTACAAATTTTGCCTTAAACCTTAGTATGTAGCATGTCTTGTTTTTTAAAATAAATATTCTAAAATTATTTCAAGAATGAGGAAAAATTATAATGGTTAAAAGAAATATGAGAAAGCATGGAAATTAAATAAGGTCCCAAGTTCGAATCCCTTCCCTTGAGAAATAATTAAATTTTGCAAAATCTCTTTTTTTTTAATGTATGTGCCATCCATACCCTTGAACCCTAAGTATAAATATAAATTTTTATTGTATTTTTCAGCCTTTAATTAAAATTTTACCTACCCAAGCCATTCACCCTCTTCATCTCCTCTTTTCTCTTTATTTTTTTCCTTTCCTCCATTGTTGTCGTGTCCTACACCTAGTTTTACCATCTCTTTATTTTATTTTTATTTTTATTTTTGGCCACAAGATTTGTTAACATATTCTCCACCATATTGCTGTCATTTCTCCTCATTAAAATCAGCCCCAAATCTGAAATCTTGAACTGTAAGATCAATCTTGAACATTGCCAAGAAAGTGTCATTGTCATTTCTCTCGACTAGCTTGGGTAAGGTCTCTTCTCTCTTCAATTTATTAATTAATCTTGTCCATTCAAAACCTAAATTTCCAAATCTGGAATTTGGGGGATTTTAAATTATTTCAAAGGTATTTTTCCAGAATTTAATGATATCTCAAACCATTTTAAAATTTAGCCCCAATTTTGGCCACCATGGGTGGTGGTGCGTGCGCCTATGTGCAAGAAAGGGGGTTGTTTTGTTTCTTGGTTCTTACTTATATTTTTCTAGCATTAATTTGAGTTCTTGAACCCTCCTAATCAGCTTTTAAACCCATTTCAATTAGGTAAAAACGTTCTTGATTGATTAGTCATTCAGATCCCACAAATCGTGAAGCGTAAGTGCAATTAAGGGTAACTAGTTTGTTATTTCGACATAGTTGTTGGGTAAAAGTTATGATTTGATAAAATGAAGGAATTTAATAATTAATTAGATACTTATTTTACATTATATTATTGCATTAGGTGCTGAACCAAACACCCCAAATCATCCGTAACGGCGAAGAATGATTGTACGTACGGTTTGCATCGATACAGTGTAAGGAATCTAACTAGTATGGATTCATAAAATAGTTATAATTCCAACGATTGGTTTGAACTCATAATTGGGTGTTTTGGGGATGGTTTAATGATAAATTGATTGAATTTATATTGAATTTTGGTTTAATTTCGTTTAAGGAATTATTAAGGAAAATTTGAAAATTCGCTAGTGTGCTGCGAGGAAGCGAAAAATAAGATGTGGATCCTAAACTCATAAAATTCTTTGAAAATGTTAAAATCGTGTTATATTTGATAAATTATCTTACTAAATGGATTGGATTAATAGCTAAATTATTGATTTTGTGAGTGGCCGAACTAGGTATGTGTCGAGCCTTCAAAGATTGACATGTTGGCAAAATAGCTAGTCTGATAGTATGGATGTTTGATTGAGTTTGTAATTGCATATTTCAGTTATGAGATATGGGAATGTTTGAATGAATGATATAATGTGTTGAGATATTAAGCTTTTATATGATTTAGACGCATGAGATATTTGTTATATTGTGTATTAAAAAGGTTGCTATTTATGCACAATGAAAATCTGTAAAGTATGTGAAATTGAACGATATTGATTGATACCAACTCAATG
Organism: Gossypium anomalum; assembly: GCA_025698475.1. Taxonomy (NCBI): domain Eukaryota; kingdom Viridiplantae; phylum Streptophyta; class Magnoliopsida; order Malvales; family Malvaceae; genus Gossypium; species Gossypium anomalum. The sequence continues at coordinate 43,540,768 of CM046968.1, read as the reverse complement.
GTAATTTGAAAGATTGGAACACTATTTCAATTCACTGAAAGAATGTGATTATTGAAGACATGCTGAGCATGTCAAATGAATGTGAAAAGTATTGAGATATGATTATGTATGAGATTGTGTGACATATTGCATATGCATTAGGTTGGGATTCTATGGCTGATGGAGGGGTTCTGTGGAGTATCAGCGGCATATTAAGTCTACATTATTTGTAGTCAATGCACTGCACCTAGAGTATCAAGGGGATTGGCGATTTTATCACATATTACATGTTATTGGCGATTGTATTGCACTATTTGATATCCGACAGATTTTTTGCATTATTAATTATTTGGTGATTTTACCACATTGAGCTATGCTCATAATGTTTTGGATATTGGTAAACGGGTTCCGGGTGTGTAGCGGATGGTATGGGTAGGAACATTTTTGCATTGCATCATGTGCACGACATGTAACAGCCCAATTTTGGGTCTAGTCAGAATAGTGGTTTCAGGACCACAAATATAGAAACATTTATTTTTATTATATTTTTATGGTGTACAGTTTTATGGAATGATTCTATGAAAATTTCGTTCGAAAATTTTGCCGTTTGAGAACTCAATTTAGAAAAAAGGATTAAATTACAAAAAGTTCAAAACTTGAGTTCTAAATGCTAAAGGTGTTTATTTGCTATGAGATTTTAAATTAGAGGTCTTTAGATGATAATTAGACCATTTGTTAAGTTAGTGCACAAAAATGGACATGAAATAAAAGAAATTTAGTGTTTTAAGAAAAGGGCATTTTGGTCAATTGGTAATTAAATGAATTAAAAAGCAAAAATCAAGCCAAAATATTTGTCCATTTTCCTCACCATAGCTGAATTTTAGAAGGGGAATCCATAGCTAGGGTTTGGCCACTTCCAAGCTTGATTGTAAGTCTGTTCTTGCACCGTTTTTAATGCTCTTTACATTTTTGAATTCGTTGTAACCCGGTCTATCTATTTCTACCACTAATTTAAGAAATAATCAAAGTCTAAATTTTTACCCATGAAAGGTATTTGTGTATTTTGATGTCTAGTGGTAGAAATTGCATGTTTGGTGTTAGATAAATAACTTTTGCTAATTGATTTTCAGTAAAAATGTCAAAAAGGCTTATTTGTAAAAGTTATAAAATAAGTAGTAAAAGTATGATTAAGTGGAAAATGTGGGCTGGTATACGTATGAAAATGGTTCAGCTAGGCTTGGGTTTTGAAGAAATTAAATACATTTCATTTTACGAGCCTAGGGACTAAATCGTAAAAATGTGAAACATTAAGGGCAAAAATATAATTTTACCATAATATGATTTTTGAGCTAGATTGAATAATTTGAGTATTATATGAGTTAAATTTTTCATTATAGATCAAGAAAAACAAGGTTCGGACCTAGATCGGGGGAAAAACAAAGTGTTTGACGATTAGGTCAAATTCTACTATTTTTGTATTGAGGTAAGTTCGTATGTAAATAATGCATTATTATATTTATGTTTTAAATGCTTTAATAATGTATGAATTGTGATTGACTTTTTGGATGTATTCGACAAAGTTTTGACAAGCAAGAAATCCCGGTTGAACCTTAGGAATAGAATAGGATACGAGTGACATGTCACTAGGAGCCCATGTGTATATGCAATTATGTGATCCAGGTGCAGATCTCATACGTCCTACCAGTGGCTGGGTAGTCCAACATGAGTTGCAGATACTTGACAGCTTGTATGAGCAGCACTGTGTAGCTACGTCCTGACTGACAGCTTGTGTGAGTAGGCTCGTGAATAGCTCAAAAATGAGCCTATATGTATTATAAGATATGATTTGGGTACATAGATGTCACTTATGTGCAAGATTTTTGAGTATCCGTTAATATTCCGAGTGTTCAATGGGAATGTCAAGTTGTGAAAGGATATGGTTATGTTGCGAGTTGGTACAGGTATGTACGAAAAACTCATAAGTAATAAACTTGGTATGTGATGAATTCTAGGTCAGGTTGTGATCGAGCAAATCTATGATTATGAGATTTTAATAGCTTTTATGTTAACTTACATTATGCTAATTGTATGTTAAATCTGTGGTTATGATGCTTATTATTTGCATAGGAACTTACTAAGCTTTATAGCTTACTCCCCTTCCTTTCTCTTGTCTTATAGTGTCACTAAGCTAGCTCGGGGATCGGAGACCGTCGGAGATCCATTCACACTATCAACAATTATTTTGGTATCAATGATTTCAACATTTTGAGTTATGGCATGTATAGGGGACTTGGTCATTTTGTTATGTGTCATAATTGATTTGGCCAAATGTGTTGGCTTATATTGGTTGAAAGTTCATTTTGTATAAGGCCATTTGTAATTGGCTACTATTGGTATAAGTAATTTATATGACGACGCCTTTCATGGATGTAGGAATTTACATGATTTGAGTTGATAAGTATGTGATGTTGGTGTATGATAGACGGTAGTATGTGAATGATGTGTTGATGTCTTGGTTGTGGCTGATTTGGTTGTATGTATATGCTTGAATTGGTGTTATGTTATGTTGTGTAGGTGTGTGCATTAAAGAGTGGAAAAATGGCTTGGTAAATAGCCTTATTTTTGTCTACACGGGTAGACACATGGGCGTGTGTCTAGGCTGTGTGTGACACATGGCTTGCCCCACGGGCATGTGATTAGGTCTTGTGTCCCCTGCACCTAAATTTTGAGAAACAGAATGCTCAAATTTGAGCACACGGGCAGAAACACAGCTATGTGTCTCAACCGTGTGAGGGCCACGACCTTGGACACGGACGTGTATCCCCGGTGTCTAAAGTATGGACCTATTTAATAAAAAATCATAAATTTTAAATCGATCACACGACCTAGCACATGGGCGTGTGACTTGGCCGTATGTCTTCAATTTGTTCTTGGGTGACAAGCAGTGAATTACACGGGGTCAGGACACGGGCGTGTGTGACCACACGGCCTGCCCACACGGGCGCGTCCCATATCCACACGGGCTTGTGACCCCTGTTTAGTAAAAAAATTTCTAAGTCTTGTAAAATTTTCTAAAGTTCTCGGTCTATTCCTGAACCACTTCCAAAGCATGTTTTAGGCCTCGTAGGCTTGTATTAGGGACTTTATGATTAAATACAAAAAGTTTTAATTTAGACAAAAATCCATGGCTCAAAAATGTATGTTTGTTCATGTGATAAGTATGGTAATGCCTCGTACCTTATTCCGACGTTAAATACGGGTAAAGGGTGTTACAATAATCAAAATACATGTATAATTTATAGATGGACTCATATATTTGAAAACCTTAATATATGTGTACTTTGTAATATACTGAACTTAGGTGTTTGATATTAAGAGTAGTAAGTCACTTATATATCATGTCAAGATTATGTATAAATATGAAAATACCTAGCTATGTACTCCAAAACCAATCTTTGCAATATACCTACTCTAGGGTTGTCATTTACTTTATATTTTTATTTAGCTTTGCTTAAGGATAAGAAATGACTTATGTGTGGGGGAGTTTGATCTCTTGTAATTTTGTGTAGTAGATTAAACTAGTTTTTCTACTTGAGGAGCTTGAATACAAGCATTTTCATTATATTTTAATATGTTTTCTTAGTTTAGTATAAATCCACCTAAAAGTAAGATAATATACTTAATGAGTGTGCAGGAGACCATTCAAAAGTGTAGAAACTCAATACTGGTCACTGTGTTGAAACAAGAGAAGTTTAATGTCGCAACATAAGGAGCAGAAGACACAACCATGGAATGTTGCAACACATTTCTGAAGCTACCCTGAACCTAAGCATACTGCCTTCGATGTCACGACACAAGCACTAGGGTGTTGTGTCATCAGCCTTGTACGAGAAATACCTACAAGCAAAGGACATTTTGGTTTGCATAATGAAAATTTAATATGAGAATGTCAGCTGACCTAGGGTTAAGGACAATGACAATCCTAACTCTATAAATAGGCTCTTAAAGAGGATAGCTTTGGAGATTATCAAGTTTTCTTTGTAAATTTAGTTTTCAGTTTTTCCTTTTTCTTAGGTTTTAGATTTCTTTTTAGTTTATTTCTATTGGCATTCATTGGATGATCTCATTTGTAGATTCAATCAAACTCTTTATGGATTTTGCGCTCATCAATTAAATACAATCAAGATTTCCCTTTATACTCTATTCTTGAGTTGCTCTTAATGTCTATTTATTTTATCAAGTTTACTCTGTTTATGAAATCCATGAGGAACTAATCATCTTATGGGGTATTAGTGAGTGGAAATGTGATTAATTAATTATTTTGTAGGGTTTTCTTAGCATATTAGCTACTTGGGAAAGCTAGAACTTAAACCCTAGGCTTGATGACCCTAGAAAGTCATTTAAGAGGGAATTAACCCAAAATCGGTATGACCTATCTATGAACACCTTAGCCTGAATTGAACTGAACTATGAGATCAAGAGATAAGTACTTCTTGTCGGCTCATTAGTTTAGTGGAAGATTGAGAGATCCTGCTAGGGTAATGACTAGTTGATTGAATAGAAACCCAAGATAGGAATTAGTTATGATTGCCAAAATGAACTAAGCACTCATGCTTATATTTCATTGAGTTTAGAGATTCAGTTTTTTGTCGTTCTTATTTTATGCATTTTATTTCTTTCCTTAGGTTATAGGAAATTTCTTCCTTTTATATTTATTCATAATATGATTTATTTAAAGTACTAATTAGATCTATTTGCATTTAGGTTAGAATTAATCTAGAATTGCGTCCTTTGGGTACGATCCTCGAAGTATTCACCCACTCTTTGTAACTATATTACAACCTAACCTGTATACTCGTGGACACCATCTCTATATTTCATATCTTTTAGCTACAGTATTCATACTCTGGATGTTGGTACATACAGAGGCGGTCACACCCTAAATTATATTTTGGGTCTTCAATTTTGCCATCAAGGACTTTTTTTGTGGCATCGATTCACATTTTTGTCATCGCCATCTTTCTATTGCTATTTGCATGTTGTTGCTGCTGTCGGCCATCGCCGAGAAAAATTGGGTTATCATAGGTCATCGTTGGACCACCAACGACTCTTGTTGCTAGACCACTATCGGCGATCCTCCGGTTCACGTTTGTGTTATACTGTCTCAGTTCTCGGGTTTTGTCAAAAAATAATTTTACCAAAACTCATATGTTTGTTTTCGGCTCATATATTTTATTCTTAATTAATAAATTTAAAATCCTATGTAGAGATGATAGTCCATGGCCTAAAATATACATACCCAAAAAATAAATTAAATTACAAAGAAATTTTTAGGAATCACAACTTTTGCAAAATTACTTTATCATCCATAACAATAAAATAATTATATACATTCATTCACATACATTGCCCTACAAGAATGTTGGAAATAATTACAAGAATGTCACATCTTATCAAATATTAATCAAACAATATGGAGAGATTCGTTCTTGATTTACATGACAAACATAGCACAACTTGGCTTTGATACCAATTGTTGGAAAAGAATCTAGTTTGAAAATGGTTTTCTTACATAGCGGAAAATTAAAATTTTGAAAACTGGCCCGATTTGTGATATTATAGCAATAAACCTTAGACTGAAATCGTACCTAAGTTTTCAAATAAGCGGATCCTTGATGTTTTCTTGATTTCAACCAAATAATCTTCTCCGCTATTCTCATACCACGAACTGCTTCGAGTGTAGGCTCGAATCAATTGAACCAAAATATAGAACTAGAAAAAGCTTTCTTTTCTTTTTGGGGTGAAAACGAAAATTCTCTCATTTTTAATAGAAATCAGTCGAATTGTTATTCTTGAAAAATATATTTAATAGTTGAGAATAAATTCTCTCTATTTTTCAGCACAGTACAATCTCTCAAAGTTGTGTAAATGGCTCTATCGGTGCCAACTATTTATATAGAGAAAAAGTAGAACCCTTATTGAATTGTAAATGTTTATTTCAGATAGAAAAATAACTTTCTAGTCCAAACAAGAGAGGGAGAGGGGCTTATAGGGTGTGTTTCCCCTCATATGTATTATGATGAGGATTCGAGCCTCTCATTGTATTAGGCCCAATTATATGTGATTTCTATTTAATCCAACCCAATACATATGTTTCTATTTTCCAAAATAAACATTAATATTAACTAATTTTCTCATCCCAATTTTAGCCTCGATAAAATTATAACAATTTTACCCCTGGTAAAATTTTCAAGAAAATATATTCAATATTTCGCAACTCAATTTGTTCACTATGACCGAATGATTTATTTTCATTTTTGAGCTTTAAAACTGCTAAAAAATATAAACTCATTGTTTTGATCATTTCTGAGTAATCCATGTACATTTGCAAATGAATCATTTTTCATTTTCATTTTCATTTTCATTTCCGTTTCCATTTTGAGAAAACCACATCCATTTCCAAATGATTGCATTTATACATTTCAGAGAAAACCATCATCATTTCTAAATGTTTGCCATTTCTTTATTTCTATTCATTTTGTTCATTTTCAATTCAACATGCAATTCATTTTTGGTTTCAACAAGCTAACGAAGGGACCGACTAGACATATATAGTTAGGGCTCAAATGGTTTATAATTAAGTTTCGACTTTTTACCTATTAATTATAAACTCATTCAGTCATGAAGTGATTCTACTATAGTACCATGACTGAGCTCCCCCTAAGGACATACCATTATGAAAGCATCTACTTAGTGCTTATCTAATGACATTATCATAAGTGTGTTACCCTCATAGGATTTCCTCGATCTCTCTGTGATAATATCTGTTCTCCCAATACAATTTTATTTTATCTCATGGTAACCATTACATCTTCCTTCATGAAAAGTCAATCACTATCAAATAGTGATCAAGTCATTCATCACAAACAAGAACAAACTGTGGCCACGTTTACTTTTCATCAACCATGTAATGCCAATGAGAGGATATCATTTACCCATATACCAGGCTATGAATTCCACTATTGTGAATGATGCTACATACTATAGAAGTTATACACCAAACGCACCAACTTTCGACTCCATATCTATTCAAACTCGGGCTTTTACTTACATCAACGTGTATGAGTCACGCGACATAGCCCATCATTCACTCAGGATTTAGGTATGCCACACTATGAACATCATAATTGAATAAACCATAAAAGGATTCAGATCTATTCTTCTTGGGTCCAGTCCGGTGTACTATCAGTCATGTTGTCACATCTATGTCTTTATCTTCTGGGAGTCATTTGCATCGATGCTCAAGACAAAACATCTCCCCAATTGGATTTGATAGACGACATATTAGTCTTTCAATCGTTTTGCTCATTTACGATTAAACTAAGGGTATGTTTAGGCTTGTCGACTAATATAAGTTATATTTATGTATTACGATCCAACCACATAATAACATTTAATATTAGTTAAAATTAGACAACCAGTAAGTAACATTTGCTTCCATTTTGCTTTGCGTGCAAAAACCATGTTAGGAAAATATATAAAGTATTAATGTAATTCATGAATAACTTTATTTCCCAATCTATTTGAAAAATTACAAGTGTACTTAGACAAAAATACTACACTTAGGGCACCAAATCAAATAATGACCTTATTTTGGTAAGTGTCGAACAAACCATCGGATAAACCATTCAATATGTGGCCTATGCATATGCAATCATCATTGTCCCATTTTTGGCTTTCTCAGGTTGCAGCAGTAGGTTCATTTTTATTCTCTTTCGGTTTTGGAGTATCCAAGCCAAAAGCAATATTCAAAATTGATAGTAAGAAGTGCATCTTTTTCTGCCATCGTTGGAAATTTTCACCATCAAACCAATCAAGCTTGGTAAAGTTGGAAGTCAACTCCCTTAGTGTTACACTTTCATGTGTTGTAGTATCTATCATGAAAACAAATAGAATGTAACATCTCGAAATAAGGCCTAAATGGAATAGTGGAAACCACAAATCTGAGATAGAAAATTTTATTTCGATTAATTTTTATGACTTACCGAGTGATTAGATGCATGTGTTAGAGTATTGATAAGAAATTTTATAGATTGCATGTTTAATTTGTCTATTAGGGCTTATTTGCAGAAGTTGCTGTAACAGCCCGATTTAGGGCCTAAACGGAATGATGGTTTTAGAACCACGAATTCGAAGTCAAAAATTTTATTCTGATTAAGTTTTAAGGTTTGTTTATTGATTAAAATATTATGTAAAAATATCGTTAAGAAATTTTACTGATAAAGTGCTTAGTTGGACTTTTAGGACTAAATTGCAAAAGTTGCAAAATATATATTCTAATTCATAAGTACTTGATTGAAATGGGAGTTTTAAGAGGAGATCCTTAAATGATAATTAGACCATTATATTTCGTTTGGACAAAAATGGGCATGAATAGGACAAAATTTTAAAGAAAGGCCTTAAGGGCATTTTAGTTATTTGGTAATTAAAAGAAATAAAAAGGGAAAATAAAGCCAAAATTGACTCATCTTTTTCACGGAGGCCGAAATTAGCATGGGGGAAGCCATGGCTAGGGTTTTCAAGCTTTCCAAGGTCAATAGTAAGTCCATTCTAGCCCCTTTTTTCAAGTTCTTTACATTTTTGGAATCTCGGTAACTTGATTAAGCTTATTCTAGCAATAATTTAAGCTAGGGTTCATATTTGGAAAAATACCCATAGGTGAAATGTATTTATTTTGATGTTTTATGTCAGAATATGAAGGCTGAAATTATGTTAAACAACTTTTGCTAGGCGGTTTTAAGCAAAAATGAGTAAAACGGCTTAATAGGTAAAAGTTGTTATTGTTCATAACTATGTGTTAGAGTGAGAATTTGATGTTGCCATAGAAGCGAAAAATGATCAGCATGTCATAAAACATAAGAGTAAGGGATGAAGTTTAATTCCCGAGCCTAGGGGCAAAAGTGTAAATATGCAAAAGTTTAAGGGCAAAATTATAATTTTGCAAAAGTTTGAGTGAAGGACTGTTTTGAATAGTACATTAATTAAATAAGTAAAATATGATGTTTTAGATCCCGAAAAATGAGATTTGAACCTAGAATGGGAGAAAAATCGAAAATCGAGAAAGTTGGTAAAATTGCCGTTTTAGTATCGAGGTAAGTTCATATGTATAATAAGCATTAAGTTATGCATGTTTCAATGTAATATTGATATAATTACTATGATTGTCGAGGTGTTGAAAGTAAATATAATTATGATGAATTAAATGCTCAAAATTAATTCGACATGAAAATGAGAAAGTATGTAAGTTTGTATGTAAATATTACATTATCTTTATTTATGTTTTTATATTTCAGCATATTTTATGTATTGTAACTGATTTTTGAATTATAATTGACTATTGGAAGAATGGAATAAAGTATTAGATAGTGAGATACTTCTTGTTTGAACCTTCGGAATCGAAAGAAACGGATGGTATGTAGCTAGGTCACATGTGTAATACGGGATGTATACCATGTGTACAAGAAAGCTACGGGATATATGTAGCTAGGTCGCATGCGTGTTTTCAAGTGAAGGACACCATGTAGACAAGAGAGCTACGAGATAAACTGGCTAGGTCACATGGGTGGTACTAAGTGTTCACCATGTGTACAAGAGAGCCAAAATTATGTGTACAATCGAGCTAGGTCACATGAGTGGTGCTAAGTGAAGGCCACTATGTGTGCAAGAGAGCTTCGATTTTAAAGGTGGGCTGTGTGCGATACCATCGCGTATCTGTTATTATTCCGAAGCGTTCAACTGAGAAATTGATTAAATGAAATTGTGTATGACTTTGTGATGATAAGTGTAAGCATATACGTGTGTAACTTAGGAGCAATATGCTCGATATGTGATTGGAAATTAGAAAGATTGTTATGGGTAAGTGATGAATACAATTGAAGTGTGAAAGATCAAAATTGACAATAAAACTGTTCGGGGTAGTTGCAGTGATGGAAATCTAAAAATTTACCAAAAATAGTAGAAATTGAATCAGAGACTGAATGAGATATCAAATTAGATCTTAATGAATTTATTTTCATATAAAGGAAACAGAGCAAGCAAAGGAATTCTATATTATGAGATATTTCAGTTTTTGAGAGACTGGTTCAGAATGACTACGTGATCCCCTATTCTGACTTGGAAAAATCATTAAAAATGGTACAAGAATAATTAGGGGATATAATTTATATGCTTGAAATCCTTAATGAGTTTAGTTTCAAATTAAATAAACTAGAACATCCTTTGAATTTTGTACGAGGAGAAAATTGATTCGTAGTGAAGAATGGTCAGGACAGTTGAGCAGTGAAATAGGGGTAACTTCAAAGAATTAAATGTACTAATTGGCTGGACCAAAAATTCTGAAACTTTTATGGTAAGAATATACATGAATCTAGTTTCAAGGAAAATTAACGTTTTGTAATTTGGAGTTCTGTAGCTCCAGAAATAAATAATTTAGCTGCTGGTACTCTGCTAGATAGCTTATTTTGAACCTATTTATGATTGTAATAGTGAAAGTATGTGTGTTTGTGATGGAAATATTCCGGGAACATGTTGTGACTTTGTTTAAAGTATGATAATTTATTTTCTATTAATATTTACATATTTACTTACTAAGCTATAATGCTTATTCCCTTCCTTTCCTTTTTCCTATAGTGTCACAGATATTAGTTTGAGTTGGAGGTCGCCGGAGGTTAAATCACACTATCAAACTATCAAACTATTGATCGATATATAAAGGTTTTAAAGTATTTTTTTTAGTCTTTGGCATGTATGGGGACTCGTTTAATTGTTATTAAGTTGCTAGGAGTTGGCCTAAAATACTGACCTATGTTAATTAAAGGTTTCTATTGTATAAAGTCATTAAATGAAGATAGTCTTGATTATGTTATTAATTAAATGATGTAATTTATGAATGTGTTTGAAAAAGTTTTAAACTAGAGTGAAATTATGAATCGATTTTTATACGATGATTAGTGATTAAGTCCGATAATGCCTCGTACCCTGTTCTGGCGTCGAACACGGGTAAGGGGTGTTACATAGAACCTTCAAAGTGTTAGTGCGAAACTTCGGTGAGGAAAATCTTGAGCACATGAACGAAACACGGATGAAACATAAACAGAAAAATGAAGCAATAGGACAAGGCTCTAAGGCATGTATCAAGCCACTATATTTAAGATTTTATTCGCCCCCACCTATACTTGGTGTGCAAATGAGTTTCAATCAAATTAATCTCGAGGATACAATGAAGTTAAGTGACTATTTGCGTTTTACACTGACGAAAATAGTCTACGAAGCACTAAATAGAGTATAACAGGAAAAATCAATTTCTATAAAGAATTTGCCTAGCTATGTATGGTTCCCTAACACGCTTCGGGTTGGGTTAAATTTTTTGGATCAAATTATATAGTAAATATTTAAAGGTTAAAATATACTTCAAATCTTTATACTCTTCATACATTTGGAATTTAATATTTATACTTTTATTTTTAAGAATTTAATTCCGCTACTTTTTGAATTTCAAAATTTTAAGTCCAATTGTTAAGACCGTTAAATTATTCTGTTAAATTTATTGGTGTGATATTTTGAAGTTAAAAAAAAAATTACATGATATTTATATAACAAAAAACAACGGTGCAATGGATTTGAATTTAATAAATCATTTTAATAACGTTAACAACTCTTAAAAATCACATCAGTATTTTAGTCAAAATAAAATATCTAAACAAATTATTGATATTATAAAAATTGAAATACAACTTATATTAAAAAGTTAAATTACAAAAATTAAAAAATGAAAATTAAAATTTAACTCTTACAAGAAATTTATGAGCCAAAAAAGTTGGAGTTTTTTTTTCCTTTTTCGTTGTAACACCTCGTCAAATTCAAACTTAAAAGGAATTACAAATCATATTTTCTTCAATTACTTCATTCTTCAACTTTGGGCTTCTAATACGAAAATAAAGGTTAAAATCTAATCCGCGTGTCAATGTATAAAACCTGATGGACATTCTTTTTTGTTAAGTTTTTTTTTTTTTGACATTTTAAAATTAAAAAAATATATGTGAAAAAAATAATATTATAATATATTTAATTTTAACAAAAAAATTAATGATATTAATATTTCTTTAAATATATGTTAGCATTTTAATTAGAATAAAGTATTTATACCAACTATTGATATTATAAATATTGTGGTATTAAATTATGTCAAAATTTAAAGTATGTGATTAAGTTTCAAATTTGAGCATAGTATAGGAATTGAAATTGATAATTGACAATTTTTATATAATCTAAAAATAGAGGGACCGTGGTTGCTATTTAACCATTGTTATTATTAATGTAAAAAAAAGGACATATGTAAAAGGTAAAGGACCATAATTGCAATTTAAAAGAAGGAAAAAAGGATGGGCGTGAAAGTTAGGCCTTTCTTTTATATATAGAGTAGTAAGAATAGATAATATATTATGAATGCTATTAAGTAGATGTTCAACCTTTCACCTTTCATCTCCCTTAACCTTCTACCTTTCATCTTTCTTAAACCATTTATCTTCTTGTAACCTTTTTTACTATTTATGTATTAGAATATGAAGAGTCTAATCTCCCTCTATATATATAGAGGAGTATACTAGTTGAAAAGATGATGAAAAATATAAAAGGCAATAAAAATCCTTATATTCTCATATCCATCTTTTGTATATTATTTTTGTTTATAATAGAGCACTTAAATTAATCCAAGAGCTTTGTGTTTTTTATTACTTTGGAGCAAGGTATGTAATACATTTTATCATATGTCAATTATGATAAAATTACTTATATTTATAATTTGTTTCATTTTTTAAGGGTTCCACTAATTCTGTAATTTGTTAAAAACTTTTAACATAGTCAAATTACTTATAATTTATTTTATGACTAAATTTTTGTAAATATTTTTTTTCATATTATGTTATACTTGAAAGTTTTGTTAAGGGATTACATATGTTTTCTAGAAAGTTTGTTAAGGAATTATTTATATTTATATTAAATTTTATATTGTAGCTATATTATCGATGTTGAACCTTACAAAACTTAAATTTATGGCATTTGATATTATAGAAAGAACTATTTATCATGGATGTTAGATGTTGAAATACACTTAGATGCAAATGGCCTTGGTGAAACTATTAGTGAAGGAAATGAAACATCTAGTCAAGATAAGGCCAAAGCTATGATATTTCTTCGCCATCACATCCATTAGGGACTAAAGACTGAATATGTGACTGTTAAAGATTCACTTGTCCTTTGGAGTAGTCTATAAAGAAAGATATGACCACCAGAAAATCGTAATACTTCTTAAAGCTCACTATGATTGGCTACATTTGAAATTACAAGATTTTAAATCTGTGAGTGAATATAACATGGCTATTTTTACTAAAGACTGAATATGTGACTGTTAAAGATCCACTTGTCCTTTGGAATAGTCTATAAAGAAATATATGACCACTAGAAAATCGTAATACTTCTTAAAGCTTGCTATGTTTGGCTACATTTGAAATTATAAGATTTTAAATCTGTGAGTGAATATAACATGGCTATTTTAAAAATCACTTCCCAATTGAAATTATGTGGAGAGAACATAATTGATGAGGATATGTTAGACAAAAAAAACATACTCCACATTTCACGCAAATAATGTTGTCCTACAAACGCAATATCGTGAAAAAAGTTTTAAGAAATATTTTGAGTTAATATCTTGTCTTCTTATGGCTAAGCAAAATAATGAACTGTTAATGAAAAATGATGAGTCACGTCCAACTGGTTCTACTCCATTCCCTGAAGCGAACGCGACATTATATAATAGAAGGGATAAAGGCCACGCTAGCAGTCGTGGTCGAGGACATGGCCGTGGACATGGTTGTGGTCATGGTCAAGGACGTGGATGTGAATGAGGTGGTTGCTTCAGAAATACCCATTAAAAGTGGGATTATAAGGATGGAAACAATGATAAAAATACAACTGGGAAAGTGGAAAGTTTGTATTATCATTGTGGAACCTGTCGTACACCAAAGCATCTTGTGGAACTATGTCAATAATCATTTAAGGATTAAGAGAATAAAATAGAGATAAATTTTGTTTGTGAGAATGACAAAGATGATTATAGCATTGTTGCTACAACTCATTTGGAATTTGTTGATTTCTTCACCACCCCTAAAGGAAAAAATTGATCTTTTAATTTTATTATTATAGTTTTAAATAATAAATTTTATGCAATTTTGTTATGTTATTAACAGCATGGTTATTATATTATGTTTTAAACTATTTATGAAAATTTTATATATTTTGAAAATCTATGTGATATTTATTTGTTTTTCTTTGAAGAATATGAATACCTCTCAAATTCAATTAGCGATAAATGGTGAAGACTTATACTAGTGCAACTACTCATACTATACTTAATAATAAGAAATATTTTTCTCATTTGACAGTACAAAAAGCTAGTGTGAGTACTATATCTGGTAGTACCAAAATCATAGAAGGCTCCGAAAGAGCAAATATATTGTTGCCTAGAGGAACTAAATTTCAAATTAATAATGTGTTATGCTATCCTAAATCTCAAAGAAATTTGTTGAATTTTAAAGATTTTCGCCATAATGGATATCATATTGAGACAATAAGTGAAGGGAATGATGAATATCTTCAAATTACAAGTATTATTCAAGGAAATAAAAATATTTTGGAAAACTTGTCTACACTCTCCTCTAGTTTGTACTACATGAGAATTAGTACAATTGAAGCACACGCTATAATAAATCAGAAGTTTACTGATGACTTTATTATTTGGCTTGACCGGTTAGGCCATCCTGGTTCAATTATGATGCGAAAAGTTATTGACAATTCATGTGAACATTCATTGAAGAGCTAGTAGATTTTTCAAGTTTTCATGTGATGCTTGCTCTCAAGGCAAATTAATCATTCAACCATCACCAACCATGATAAATTATGAATCTATCACTTTTCTAGAATAGATACAATGAGATATATATAGACCTATACACCATCCGTGTAGACCATTTAGGTATTTTCTGGTTTTACTTGATTCTTCGACTAGATGGTCTCATGTATCATTATTATCGACTCGCAACCTGGCATTTGCAAGGTTACTTGCTCAGTTGATAAAATTACAAGCACATTTTTCGAATTTCCCTATCAAGACAATTCGTCTTGACAATGTTGGTGAATTTACTTCCCAAGCTTTCAATGATTTTTGTATGTCTATTAGAATAAGTGGTGAACATCCTACAGTACATGTTTATACACAAAATGGTCTTGTTGAATCATTAATCAAACATCTTCAATTGATTTCAAAACCATTCCTTATGAAGTCAAAACTTCCAATTTTTGCTTGGGGACATGTCATACTACATGCAACATCACTAATTTGAGTCAGAAGAATAATTTATCATAAGTTCTTCCAATTACAAATGGTTTTTGGTTAAGAACCAAATACTTCCCATCTGAGAATTTTTGGAAATGTTGTATATGTTCCGATTGCTCCACCACAACGCTCTAAGATGGGTCCTCAAAGGAGGTTAGGAATATATGTTGGATATGAATCCCTATCAATAATTAAATATCTCAAGCCATCAACGGGAAATTTATTTACGACTCGATTTGCTGACTGTCATTTTAATGATTCAGTTTTTCCAACATTAAGGGGAGAAAATAAATAGCTAGAAAAGTAAATAGATTGGAATGAATTATCATTGTCTCATCTTGATCTTCGTACACAACAATGTGAACTGGAGGTTCAGAGGATAATTCATTTACAAAGTTTAGCAAATCAATTGCTAGACACAATTACTAATCCAAAAAGAGTGACAAAATCACATATTCTAGCTATAAATGCTCCAATCAAATGTCCCTGAAGGACAAACTCTAGTTGCTAGTGAGTCTAAAACACGTTTGAAGCGTGGTAGACTAGTTGGTTCCAAATATAAGAATCCTCAAAAAAGAAAAGAAGCAAAAATATATGATGATTAGATCGAGGAAGTAATGAGTTTAGAAGGATCTCTAGAAGAGATTTTAGGCATGACTGAAGTTCAAGAAAAATCTCAATTACCTGATAATGAAAAGATCTCTACAAATTATGTCATGTCAAGAATTAAGTGGAATCAAAATCAAATCGACGTCAATAACATATTTTCATGCGACACAACACTAGATATTTTGAATGACAATGTAGATTATGAACCAATATCAATTGAAGAATGTAGACAAAGAGATGACTGGCCAAAATGGAAAGAAGCAATTAATGCGGAGTTAAAATCTCTTGCGAAGAGAGATGTATTTGGACATGTAGTTCGTACACCTGAAGGTATAAAACCTGTGGGATATAAATAGGTTTTTGTGACAAAGAGAAATGAAAAGGGACAAATTGTGAGATATAAAGCGCATTTGGTTGCACAATGATTTCCACAAAGACCTAATATTGATTATGAAGAGACATACTCTCTTGTGATGGATGCAACTACTTTTTGGTTCTTAATTAGTCTGGCAATAAAGAAGGGCTTAATTTACGCCTAATGGATGTAGTTACAGTGTATTTAAATGACCAACTTGATAATAACATTTACATGAAACTCTTAGAAGGTTTTAAACTGCTAGAAGCAGCTAATTCATGTTCTCGAGATATTACTCAATCAAAATAAATAGACCCCTTTATGGATTGAAACAATTTGGGCTCATATGCTATAATCGCCTTAGTGAGTACTAATTGAGGGAAGACTATAAGAATGATCTCATTTCCCCATGCATTTTTATAAAGAGGTTTGGATCTGGATTTGTTATAATTGTTGTGTATGTTGATGATTTAAATATAATTGGGATTTTTAAGAGATTTTAGTGACAATAGAGTGCTTAAAGAAATAATTTGAAATGAAAGACCTTGGAAAGAAAAGATTTTGTCTAAGGTTACAAATTAAGCACCTAAAGAATGGAATCCTTGTGCATCAAACAACATATATAGAAAAAGTGCTAAGAGTATTTTACATGCATAACGCACAACCGTTGAGCACCCCAATGGTTGTTAGGTTACTTTTTGTAAATAAAGACCCTTTCTATCCTTGGGAAAATGATGAAGTTTTTTTTGGTCCTGAAGTATTATATTTAAGTGCTATTGATGCATTAATGTATCTTGCTAGTCATACACAACCAGATATATCATTTATTGTCAACTTATTAGAAATATTTAGCTCTTATCCAACCCAAAGACATTGGAATTGGGTTAAGCATGTTTTTCATTATTTTCAAGGTACAAGAGATATAGGTTTTTATTTCCCTAACCTACCCAAAACAGAATTGGTTGGTTTTGCAGATTCAGGGTACTTATCTGATCCTCACAATGCTCGATCACAAATTGGTTATGTTTCCCCATATAGTGGTACTGCAATTTCTTGGCGCTCTATGAAACAAACAATTACTGCTACTTCTTTTAATCATATTGAGATTTTGGTAATCCATGAGACTAGTCATGAATGCGTGTGGCTAATGTTTGTAATTCATCGCATACAAAAAGGTTGTTGTTTTGTGTTCTAAAAAAAGAAGGTCTAACAGTCTTATATGAAGATAATACAGATTGCATTGCACTACTTAAAGAAGGATATATTAAAGGTGATAGAACAAAACATATATCACCAAAATTTTTCTTCACTCATTATCTATAAAAGAATAGAGATATAAATGTTCAACAAATTCATTCAAATGAAAATTTGACAGATCTTTTAAGAAGTTAATTTTTAACATTGGATTGCATTGTCTCAAAGATCTTAAGTGATGCTTACATTTTTTTTGTGATATACTATGTATCAAAGGATTAGTACTATTTTTCTTTCACTAGATTTTTGTTCCACAGAGTTTTTCCTAGTAAAATTTTTAATGAGGCATATCCTTTATACAATGAACACAGGAGGAGTGTTATGAATGCTATTAAGTGAATGTTCAACCTTTTACCTTTCATCTCCCTTAACCTTCCACCATTAACCTTTTATTTTCCTTAAACCTTTCATCTTTTTGTAACTCTTTTCCTATTTATGGTTAGAAAATAAAGAGTCTAAACTCCTTAAATATAGAGAGGTGTATGCTGCTTGAAAAGATAATGAAAATATAGAAGGCAGTAGAAATGCTCATATTTTCATATCATCTTTTGTCTATTATTTTTTGTTTATAATATAGTAAGTATAATATAAGATTATATAAATATTAATTTTTAAGTTAAATTTCCTGAAACGTAGTGAGAGCATTTTCTTGTAAATATAGGCAGATGTATTCACACAGCCACTGATTTGTATCGAAATGCTGCACATGCAGAGGGAAAAAGAACAGGGCAATTAAGGTTGCCACTTGCCAGTGTAGAACAAGCACGTTGAACTGCGGAAACTAATCTCTGCATGCAAATCGACATCTGCCTGTCTCCTCTTCCAACACGTGTCATTGTCAACACTCTCCACTCTCCTTTTAGTTGCCTTGCATCTTACACTTTGCATTTTTCCTCCCAGGTTTTCAATCGAAACATCATCTGCTCTCTCAGAAGATTCGTCATGGCCTCATCCACTTTCAAACTAACCATTCATCTACCACTCTCAGGTATAGTTTCTAAATTAAAGGCTTACACAAATCGAATCTGTTCTTTTCTCATTCCTTTTTCTTTCTGTTGTTCTTCATTGCTCTTTCTCTCCCCTTGAAATCCTCGTCATATACTTAGTTTGATGATCATGTTTCAGAATTTGAAGTCATCTTCGCGATAGATTAATTAGGTTCCTGTTTCAAAAACTTTTCTGTTTTGCAGCATCCATCGAAGTCTGAAGCCAAGTTACAAATTAACCATACAAACGGTTAGCTGCATACAATTTAGATTTTGTGGGTGATACTAGTATTTGTTGTTTAGATAAGTAAGAAACTAATTTCAAGGCTTTGTTTAAGTGGTTCTAGGATGGATGATCCAGAATTAGAATGGGAAATCCAAGAATCATCAACAGGGTATAGTGAGAATGGCAAACTAAGTTGGTTGATGAGATTGGGAAGGAAAATATTTGTCACTGGAATTGTTATATCATCTGCACCACTTGTCTTTCCTCCAATTATGGCTATTTCTGCTATTGGGTTCCTCTGTTCGGTCCCTTATGGAATCTTATTAGTAAGCTATGTTTGCACTAAGACTTTAATGAGTAGGTTACTTCCAATGCCTTCGCGATCTGCCCCATTATTGTTGGAATATGGAAAAGCATGTAATGGCGAAGAAGAAGAAGAAGAAACTAATGGAGTACAAAATGAAGTTATTAAAGGAGATATTAGCATAGAGAGGGAGGAGGAAGAGTTAAAAGAGGACATTATTGAAGAAATTGAGGCTAGAATTGAATTGGTTGACAAGAGAAATGAGGAACCCGATAAAGGGGATATTTTGCAAAAGGGTGCATATCAGAAAGATGGGGTCCAAAATGATGTAAAGAGATCAGCTGGAGATGATAGTGAATTTATGAATGAAAGAACATCCCTAAGTTTTGAAGAAGTTAAGGAAATAACAGGAATGCAAACAGAGCAGCCAATGATAGGGGAATGTCGAAACAAACCGCCAGCAGAAAAGGGCCAGGGTATTGAAGCTGTTGTCCAAAGAGACGAAAAGTGCAGCAGCAATCCTGTGAAAGAAACGCCATTGGGATCCGGAAATGTGAAAGAGAAAGATGAATACGTTCAGTTAATTCGGGCCATTGATTCTTTAGTGAATGAGAAATTAAGAGGGACAACTGGAGAACAACAAAAAGAAAAGGAGGTTCAGGGAATAAATGAAGTTAAAGAAGAGGAATATGTGAGAGATAAACAGCCAATAGAGGAGGCCTGTAATGTTGTGATTGAGTTTGTGGAAGATGAGAAGAATGGAAACAATAAGGAGAACGAAACACAATTTCTGATGGAAAAGGTAGATGTGCATTTCACCCAGTCTACTGATATTGAAGAGGATGAAGAGTTAGTAACGGTGACTAAGGGATTATTAGAAAAAATCCGGGACCAGGGGGAAAGGGCTTATATGGATGATAAGTCGAGTACAGAAAAAGTGCATGTTGGTACTGAGAAAGATGATAAGCAAATTTTGCAAATTTCTGCAAATACCGTCGCTGATTATGGGATGGAAATGCCAACTAGTGAATCTGAAACCGAAGTAGAAAAAAATAAAGCTGATAGCAAAGAGCAAATCAAGGGATCTGTGGAAATGGATATTCAGAAAAGGGAGCAACCAGTAGGGCGAGTGAGTGAAACTGCGAATGATGATAGCATTACAAAGGGGCTTACAGTCGAAATTGCTACATCGATAGTAGAACAAGCAAAAGATGAAAACATTGAAGATCCAAGCTATCGACTGAATAAGGAGAAGAAAGATGTGGTTTTTTCCAATAAAGATGAAAGAGAGATCAATGACGAACAAGGGCTTGACCCGTCAGAAAATTTAAGTACAGTTAGTCTGCAGGGGTCTCCTCCAGAAGTGAACACTGAAGGTAGCATCTGCAATAGTTGCTTTTCAGCTTAATTTGTTTCATGTTTTGCTTTTGTTTATAAAGTTAATTGTGATTCTAATGATTATACTCCAATGCTACATATGCAGAAAGTTGGCCTTCATCTAGTTACTCTCTTCACCAAGACGCTTCTGATTCTTCAGATCTTCCTGTTTCTACAAAAGCTCAGGAAGGAGATAACACTAAAATTCCTGTAGAAAATGGCACGGATGCCCCATGCAATGAGGTTAGGCCTAAGATAATTTATGTCGCATGTCACGCAACTATTACTTAATATATATGTCTGTCAGTCTCATTAAGATCGGGAGCCATGCTCCAAATAATTGAAGTATAAGGTCAGAATTCTTTTATTGACCAAACTGGTCTTATTACCTGCTAGAATAGTCATGTACACATGTTCAATTTCAATTTAAATGATGTTCCCTTGTCTTGAGCATTTTTAAAGCGTAGTTTTTAATGAATTACCATGTCAAGGCATGTCCGTCCCTCGTGCTGGTAAACCCCTACTAGAACCATTTATTACCTATAAATGTGCTTACCACAAAGGATTATGAACATGGATATGTAGGTTTCTCATGAAGAGTAGTTCACCACATTGATCACACATTTAACTATCATCTGACTGCAGGCAATTCACTGTGAGGAGAAGATTTGGGAACAAATGAATGCTCTGAGAACAATAGTGGGGTATAAAGCCGCCCGAAGAGAGACATGCATAGATGAATTGAAAGCTCTGTATGTGTTCACTGGAATTGAGCCCCCTGCATCCTTGAAGGACACGTGTGATCCTGCAGAAGTCGATGCGAAGCTTGGGTTTCTCAAATCTGTAGTTGGTGTTAAATAGGAATGTGGTTCATTATGGACTTGCTTTTAGGTACTTGGTCGAACTTTACTTAATTAGTTTTATAGTTTGTGACGTTAGAGACATTAGATTTAAGAGTAGAGAAGCTTGGAGTGCAGGATATTGAATGAATTCTGTGTCGTGTCTTGGAGTGAGAACTCTGGAGGCCTTTTCCTTGCGGTAATAGTTCTCCAGCTTTTTTTTTTTTTTTTTTTTTTTTTTTACAGAAAATTTATATTAGTAAATTTCTTTGTTCCATTCCTTTTTTTTCCCTTAATCCACATAGGGAACTTAAACTCTACGTTTTTCTCATCTCGGTATCTGATTTTTTTTTTCCTTTTTTGGTCATACTTAGACTAATTTTTTGTTCAAGTATCACTAAAAATTGACTTTATTTAAAGAAAAATTAACTTGGTATCCTATCTAAATTATGTATTTCATATCGTTAGTTTTTCAATTTAATTCGTTTGATTCGATGAAATACATTATTAAAAAATTTATGAAAATAAAAATAAAATATATTTTTAAAAGAATCAATCTAATCAAAGTTTATTAGTCCGGTTTAACCGATACAAGTCAAACTCTATCTTCGAATATCTCAAAGTTAGTTACAGGTCAAACTCTTATCTTCTCAGCATCTCAAATTTGGTTTGGTTTTAGATTGATGAAAGAACTTTTTATCTTGTCTGAAGTTGAAAAACAAAATTCTCGGCCTTAAGAGGATGAAGAAAAATAAGATAAAATAAAACAATTAATTTTTTTATATTTTAAAAGTTCTTAATAATCTATTAAATTAAAATAATTTAACTATTTGTGATTAAATTTTTTTATACTAAGTTAAAAAAATAGTTTAGAATTTTTTTAAAAATAGATTTAATGATTTGATTAACCAAGAAAAAAATAATTTGAATATAAAAAAATTGAATTTAGAAACTGTCAATTTGTGACTTCAGAAATTTTTTAACATTCGAATACTTTATTTTAACACGCTTTTATCTTACAATGATGCAGTACGTTGTCT
The DNA here is from genome assembly GCA_025698475.1 of Gossypium anomalum. NCBI lineage: Eukaryota > Viridiplantae > Streptophyta > Magnoliopsida > Malvales > Malvaceae > Gossypium > Gossypium anomalum. Next base: position 43,518,351 of record CM046968.1, on the reverse strand, counting down.
GTGATGTGATACTTATTTCAAAGAAATTAAATTATTAATTTTTGTTTAAGGTAGAATTTGAATTTGACAGATTAAAAAATTAAATGTAGACAGAATTTTTAGTAGATTTAGTGAAATGTTAGGATATAATTGTCATGTTTAGAGTTTTGTTATCTCTGGGTAAATTATTTTGATATAATTGGCATGATAGGTGTTTCAGTGTAATATATTTGCCAAAAGGCGCAGTAAGGGGTTCGCCAGATTCACCATAAGTGTATTCGTCAGCGTTTTTGACGAGCTAGGATTTCTCATGTAAGTTGTGAACTGGGGATTCGCCAGTCTGTTTAGCGAACTGGGATTTGCCAATCATAGATTGAGTCAGACTCGAATTAGGAAATAAAGATATGGTGTATTTATGAATACTTTATGTGTAAGTAACACCTTTCCTAAGTCAAGTAGGGCATCTTAAGATTTTCAGGACACTTAAGTCCATAATTGTGACCCTTAATTCATGAGAGTTGTCTCTTTAAATATTCTGTTGTCAAGTCTCTATTTCTGAACCAAGTTCGTAGCAATCAAGGTAAGTCTCTATCAGGTTAGGTAATTCTTTAGAAAGCTAGGTTCATTTGCATGTGTGAATTCTGTAAGTATGGTCTGTTTAAGTAATCTGTGTGTATGTTTATATTGCGAACCAGCCGGACCGTCCACCAACAAGTATAAGGCAAAGCTAAGCTTGTTTAGTTTCTTAGTTTTTCAGTAAGTGATTTGAGATACATCATAAGCATGTTCATTATCATGATTTCTAGTCTGAATGCTTAAGGTTCGTATCTTGTGTGTAAACTATGATGACTTTTAAGAACTTTGTTTTCAAACTAAGTTTCAAAAGCTCAAGGAAACCCTAGTTTCAAGTTTTGAGAATCTGTTTCGAAACGTGTTTTTAAGTTTGTTTTTTAAATATACGTTTTATGTGAGCTTCTAAGCAAGTTGACTTTTTTAAACATGTTTTACAAAATAGTTTTATAAATTGGGTTTTTAAGAGATTTTGTGCAAGCTTTTTACAAGTGTTTTCAAGTAAGCTCCCTATGCGAGCTCTTTGTGATATGTCTCTATGTGTGCTCCTTTACAAGCCATGTTGGACATATTGACATACTAAAGTATTATGAGTACTCACATCCTTGTTTCTGTGACTTTAGGCATTGAGGCCTTGGGACATGTAGCGTGATAAGAGAATGTGGAACTATACTCCATTCACTGGCACATGTTGATGTACAAGAGAGTGTATTGCCTCGTGATACACTTTATGGGACATATTATAAGGATCTTTGAGTCATTCTGAGGCATTATAAGGAGATCCACATATCCAGCAAGACTAAGATAAGTGTGGGATTAAACATATCTTATATTCCTCAGCCATACTGATAAGCATGTTAAGTGCGAGAACATATTTTATGTTTCTTAGCAAGATATGTATGTGAGCATGTCTTTATGCTGTATACGTTCTGTTTTCAAGAATGCACAAGTTAAGTTTTTAAGTATGAATTTTCATTAACACATACGAAATTGTTTTTCAAACTTATGTGTTCTAACAAGATCTGTGAACTGGGTCTCGCAACCTCACCAGCAAACCAACACGTGAAACGATTTTAAGATTAAGTTTTCTTTATGTTTTAAAAGTTCTATTCTAAAAGCATACTCTGTTGATTCCTATTTAATCACTGAGTTCTTAATGGACTTACCCACTTCTCTTTTACTTCGCAGGTAAGTAGGTCGTGGATAGCAGTGGCGAGGTGGACGACTTGGCGAGGCTCACTTCTAACTAGATATTTTCAAACCTAGGAAAATAGGCAATAAGGTTTATTTTATGAGGGCTTTAGACTTATTATATTTTGATTCTGTTCTCTAAATAGGTCCTTTAAAGTTTTAGCTATTTTGTTTTGTGAACCATGACTTAGAATATTGATTATCTTATGTTACGAATAAATTCGATGTTTTCATGCAAGAATGCTACGTTGAGTTGCTATTAAAACATGCGAGTACACTAAACATTGTTTTTTGCGATCCCTATATGTTTTTTATTCCAAAATTACACGTGTACCCCTAATTTAGCGAACCCATGCATACAGACAAACACTGCGTGTATAATTTTTTTTTTTTGTGAAACTTGTTAGTATGCGAACCTTTGATGTGTGTTTGGGTGCGAACTTCATAAAATATGTGAACTGTTGTATTGTGAACTTTAGCTATAAATGAATGATTTAACTTGTGTTGTGAACCTGTATGGGCAAACATAGTCTAAGTTGTTATTTGTGGACCTACGCTGATTTGCGAACTTGTAATCTTGTGTGAACTCATACCATTTGCATTATACAAACTTATATTGTATTTTATCATGTGTTCGAACCTTAACTTGTTCATATATGACCTATGAACCATCCTTTGTGGTTTTGTAAGCTCACATGTTTTCTGCTGTGTGAATTATTTTCGCTGTTGTGTTTTAATTTAACACATTATCTGTTATTATTATGTGGTGTGTTGGAAGTTAGATTGGGAGTTAACAGAGAGTCATTTTAGTGGCTAATGTAGCTGACCAGATTCAGGTTAGACCTACTCAGTCGGGTTTGGGGTGTTACATATTTGATGCTCTTTGGTGTGGTGGAGGGATACATTACCATGCTTTCGAGTTTAGCACTTTGGTGCCTTTTGGTGTGGTGGACAAATGTGTTACGCTGTCTTACGACTTAACATTTTGGTGATTTTTGGTTTGGTGGAGGAGTTTGTGTATTGGAGTTGATTTTATTAGAGTTTACTATGGGTGAAAATGAACTGAAATGTTAATAATGAATTTCAAATGTGAACATAGATTCTTAAAAGTAAAATTAAGTGTTGTGAACTAAATGAGATGAAAAGATAGTAATTAAATAGTTAATATATTAATAATTTAATATGATAATGTGTTCTAAAAGTGTGTGACCGAGTGAATTCATCTTAAATTGTAATACCCCATACCCAGCCCGGTCGCTAAGCTCAAATACTAGGACGCTACACCACCGTCTCACATCGATTTAATTACAATTGTCACATTTAGTATACATTTATTTTCTTTTGTTACTACAACATTTATGTGAATACTAAGACATACAAACTCAATTTAACATTTAATCAAGTTTTCAAACGACAAATGAACATAAAATAGGCATAAATCAAGCCTTGGAACCACTTAGCAAAATTTCCAAAATCATACGTGAGGTATCGATCGACGACCTTTCTGATGATCGATACAGCCTTTCTGAGATCGATATTTTCCTTAAGTGGTATCGATACCATCTGGAAAATCGATACCAAACTAGCATTCTATTTCTTTCCAAATTTTAAAACATCAAAAATTATCAATACCTTTCGCAAGGTATCGATAAACTTACCTCGAGTATCAATGTTCGGGCCAAGGTATCGATACCAATTCTATATCCTGACTCCTTGCACTTTTAAAGTTACAGATGTATCATTTTTAAAATCCATATAACAATACCTCTATCCAGACTACCAAATTTCAACATATATCAGCATTAAAATCATTTAAACTCAATCCAAAATAACATGTAACACCTCTAACCCGTATCTGTCTTCGGAACAGAGTTTCAAGGCATTATCGAAACTTTCAAAACATTTTACAAATAATTTATGTAAATTACTATTTATTAACCGAGATCATTCAAAATGTCCCCTAATTGGACCCTCAAGGCCCAATACGAGCATTAGAATCGAGTCGGGACTTAATCTGGAACTCTAAATTTTTTTCGCGAAATTACAAAAAATTTTCCAAAATAAAATGGAGTAAGCATTACATGCTTAGTAAGTTCGTATAACAAAAACTAAACTTTCAAAACTCGTTTATTAAATCTAAACATACAATAACATGTTTTCCATCCATGTGGCAAAATTGCCTAAACACATGCATCCAATCAAACATGTTAGTCACAAAGTTTACATATACATCAAGTAAGGATAGATGAGCTCATCATGCAATACTCTTTCAAGACATTATCATTTCATCTCATAATTCTCATGCCATGTCAAGATTTTCATGTTTATTGAATCCTTGAAATTCTGATAGATACTCAAGTAATACACTTGGGGTGTACGATTCAATAATCCGTCAATTCTTATTCGAGGGTACCCATTAGGGCACTTAATCAAGGAACACACTCTCATGTCACTTATCGTATAACGGGATTACCAGTCCAGGCTAAATCCTTTATATAACGTAAGCTCAAAAGAGCTCAATTAAGATTATCAATCCAGGCTAAACCCTAATCGTAACGTATACTCGAGAGGTATTATATCAGGATTACCCGTCCGGGCTAAATCTTTTCTATAAAAAGGTCAATAGGATTACTCGTCCGAGCTAAATCTCGTCCACAACAAATGCAGGACCTTATTCGTTTCAAGAAATCACATATATTCATCGAAATTTAATATTCAATCGGGACTTAACCCTTTTTCACCATTTCAAGCATGTGTTCAATTTTTCATTATAGCATTCATATAATGTACATCAATATAAGTCACATTCCATACAAACACAACATTCAATTAAAAATATTTACATGCTCGATTAAGTTACATGAACTTACCTCGACACTTGTTCGCGTATAAAATCTTCTAATCCGAACCCTTTCCTTTTCCTCAGTCTAACCTCGAATTTGTGTTGTCCGGATCTATATAAATAGCTTTAATCATCAATTTCACATATTTCATATTTATTTGGACTCAATTTACATCCAAGGCAAAATTACCATTTTGCCCGTAACTTTTCCATAAATTCCCATTTCGTCCTTAGGCTCGGAAAATGAAACTTGTGCAATTTACTCCTTATTCCAAGCCTAACCAAAATCTCATTACAAAATTTACAGCACATGTATTCATAAAAATTCAGAATTTTTCATCAAATTTCACAACTTTACATTTTAGTTCCTTGATAAGTCATAATTTATACATATTTTTATCCTATGCTTAGCACATTTTTAGATGAATTATCATTATATTTGTGGAATTTGATGCTCCTAATCCTTTAATTTCATATCTTATACTTAAGTGAGCATAGGGAAGTAAAAAGAGTGAGAAACGGGCCAAAAACAGAAAAAATGGGCCAACGTGGAAAATCAGCACGGCTTGGACTTCCTCACACGGGTAGACCACATACCCGTTTCTTCTTAGCAAACTTCAACACGGCCTAAGACCACATCACATGGGCATGTCCATTTAACAGTCTTGAACATGGTTTGAAGCAATTGCACACGGGCGTGGCACACGGCCATGTCCCTGACGAGCCCAAATCTAGTTCTACTTGGAAAAGGCTACTTTTGGGCTATTTTGGGCATTATAAAGTATATTTAAACACCCTAGAGGAGGATTAAAAGAAAAAAGAGAGTAGGAAGCAAGGAATTACTCGAAAAAAGCTGATTAATCCATCTCAGAAGCCAGATTCTCTTTCAAGACTGAAGATCTCCCTTCAATTTCCTTCAGGGGTTTTTGGGTTTTTTTTATGTTTTGTCATTATTATTATTCTAAGATGTTTTCTTTTATAATTATGAACTAAATCCCCTAATACCTAAGGGGGATGAAACCTAAGACGGATCTTGTTAATATTTTCTGAACTATATGATAAATCGTTGATTTGTTCTTAATTATGTTTTTAACTCTTGTTTTAATATTCTAAGATTTTGATTCAAGTATTAATGTTCTTATTCAGAGGAGAAAAAGTCCCTGTCTAAGAGTGGATCATTCATAATTAAGCGGAGTTTCATGCAATCCTAGAGATAGGACGACATAAATCTACCGGATTAGAGTAAAATCTAATAAGAGAATCCATAGATCGAGTTAATGTAGCACTAGGGGTTTTAATTAGAAAGAGATTTCAATTAATCAACCTAGGATTAAACGTTATTAGTCTCGAGAGGGAAAATAATATAAATTAGGGATTTCTATAGATCAAGTCAAGTGGATAAATTGTCTAGTTCAGAGTCGAATAACAAGTGAAGTCTAGGTGGATTCTTCCTTGGGTATTGTCTAAATCAATTAGTTTTCCCAAAAGTTTTTACCCAATTTACTTTCTGTGCATTCTTCGTTTAATTAATTAGTTTAGATAAACCAAATCCCCTTATTCTTAGGCTAGATAATAAAAAGAAAGTTAATACTAGTACTTTTAGTTCCTATGGGTTCGACATCCGGTCTTCCTATAAACTATACTACTATTCGATAGGTGCGCTTGTCTTTATTGTGATAATAGTTAGTTTCTAAGTACGATCAATCATAAATATTAAAACTTATCACGAATCAGTCAATCAAGTTTTTGGCACCGTTGCCGGGGAACTAAGATATTAGGAACACTTAATTTTTATTACTTTAGCCATTATTTTCTTTTTTTATTTAATTTTGTTTTTATTTTTATTTTTACTAAATTTTCTTTTATTTTCTTCTGACAGGTTTTTCATAGTTTATGAGTAGAAGAAACCCGTCAAGACCTTTACTCTTTAATAGTGAAATTGAAAGCACAGCTCGCAGAAAATGAAGAGAAATTAGGAGAAGCCTAAGATACATAGAGGAAGAGCGAGAGGACGATATCGATACTACAAACGAGGAGATGGCTGATAATCAGAATAATCCGCTACCTCCTGCGATTGCTACTGATCCAGTAAATCAGAATCCTACTCCACGTACTATGTATGATTATGTTAAACCGACGTTAACAGGAACTGAATCAAGTATAGTTAGGCCTGCTGTTGCTGCAAATACTTTTGAACTGAAACCTAACGCGATTCAAATGATACAATAGTTTGTTCAGTTTGATGGTTTGCAGGACGAGGACCCAAACACTCATTTGGCAAATTTTCTGGAGCTCTGCGACACATTTAAGATCAATGGCATTTCTGATGATGCCATTCGTCTTCAGTTGTTTCCCTTTTCACTAAGGAATAAGACTAAACAGTGGTTGAACTCGTTACCACGAGGGTCAATCACTACTTGGGAACAAATGATCGAAAAATTTTTACTAAAATATTTTCCGCTAGCTAAGATGGCTAACTTAAGGAATGATATATCTTCTTTTGTGTAGATCGATTTAGAAACACTTTACGATGCATGGGAAAGATATAAGGACCTACTGTGAAAGTGCCCTCACCATGGGTTACCTCTTTGGCTACAACTTCAAACTTTTTACAATAGTGTGAACCCCTCGACAAGACAAATGATTGATGCAGCCGCTGGTGGAACCATCAACAACAAAACACCTGAAGAGGCTTATGAATTTATTGAAGAAATGTCACTGAATAACTATCAGTGGCAAGTTATGAGGACTAAGCAGACTAAAGCAGTAGGCGTTTATAACGTCGACTCGGTTACTATGCTGTCAAATCAGGTAGAACTCTTAAATAAAAAGATTGATGGTTTACTTGGTTCCATGCAGGTACATTCAGTGATGAGGTGCGATTCAAATGGAGGAGGAGTACACACAGAATATCAATCCTTCAACCCTAGCACCGAGGAGGAACAAGTCCACTATATGGGTAACAACTCTAGACCTCAAAATAACCCGTATAGTAACACTTATAATGCAGGTTGGAGGAACCATCCTAACTTCTCGTGGTGTGGCTAAGGAAATCAAAGGCCACAAAATCCTCCGGGGTTTTCAACAACTACCTTACCAGCAGGACAAGAAGCCGAACCTTGAGGAGATACTAACGAAGTTCATCTCGGTGTCAGAAACTTGTTTTTAAAATACGGAGACAGCACTTAAGAACCAACAAGCGTCGATCCAAGGGCTCGAAACTCAGATAGGCCAGCTTGCCAAATTGATTCTAAACGACCACAAGGTAGCTTGCTGAGTAATACTGAATCTAACCCAAGGGAATAGCTCAATGCGATTAACGTTCGAGATGAAGAAGGGTTAGTTGAACCTAAACCAGAACCGAGGCAAGGAATTGTGGAAAGCAAAGGTAAGGATGAGGTGGACCATAGTGAGCGAAAACAGGTAAGTGAAGAATACAAACCTCAAGTACCATACCCCAATGCGACAAGGAAAGGCCGCACTGACAAACAATTTGGTAAATTCCTTAAACTACTAAAAAAATTACATATTAACTTACCATTTATTGAAGCTTTTTTGCAGGTGCCGAACGCAATGAAATTTTTAAAGGAGCTTTTAGCAAAAAAATAGAAGTTGGATAAGACGTCGCATGTGGAGTTGAACGCAGTTTGCTCAACCATTCTACAGAATAAGCTACCTGACAAGTTGAAAGATCCAGGAAGTTTTATGATCCCTTGTTTAATTGGTAATTTAAATGTTAACTATGCTTTGGCTGATTTGGGGGCTAGTATTAATGTCATGCCCTATAAAACGTTTAAACAACTAGGTCTTGGGAAACCCAAACAAACTAGGATGAGCATTCAATTGGCAGATAAAACCATTAGATTTCTTAGGGGTATCATTGAAGATGTACTTGTAAAAATTGATAAATTTATATTCCTAATTGATTTTATTGTTCTAGACATAGAAGAGGACAGTGACATGCCTTTAATTTTAGGAAGGCCCTTTTTAGTAACTGCCAGAACCATTATTGATGTTGGTACAGGTGAACTCACACTTCGTGTGGGTGATGAAACAATCACTATTCGAGCTCGTAATTCGAGTAACACATCAAAAATCGATGGTGGTTGTATAAATCATGCTACTGATACTGATCATGTGGTGCAACCTTCTTTGTAGGAACCACGTTCGAAGAGCATAAATAAGCTATGTTTACATATCAACAAAAAACCTATCTATGATGAACGAAGACTACAGATTGAGGAACTAGATGAATGGAGGACATAGAAATCGAGAACACATGATAAACCGAAACCACGCCATGACGGACTCGATTTTTCACCTAATCAACTTAAGGTTGGAGACAAAGTACTATTAGATGCAGCAGACCCTCGTATTGCCACTTCTAAACCAAATGGAGAAATCCCTTTTACGATACTTAACATCTTCCCATACGGTACAGTCGAGGTAACTCATTCTAAATTTGGCACTTTTAAGGTAAATAGTACTAGTCTAAAACCTTATTTTGATAAAACTGATAGTAGAAATGAGGAGTGTAAACTCCTCGTACCACCATGACCACGCGAAATCTAGGTAAGTTGAGCTTAGACTATAAATAAGCGCTTCTCGGGAGGCAACCCGAGCACTAACCATATTAATTTCTTTAAATTTTAGTGTTTAACATCTAAATCACTAAGTCCTTGAACACAGGCTGTCCAAATCCACACAGCTAGCACGCGGGCGTGCCTTAGGCCGTGTGAAAACAGAGTCTAATTTTTACCAAACACGGGATGCGATACGTTACCACGGCCGTGCGACCTAGCCGTGGCCAATCCTGCCAATTCAACACGGGCGTGCGATACGCCCGTGCCCACCACCCGTGGTCGAACCTGTCAAATTAACACAGGTGTGCGTCTATAAACACGGGCGTAGGAGAAGCAAATGATGCAGCACATGACTATGCGACACGGTCGTGTGCACCAACACGCCCAAAGAACACGAGCGTGGGTCGAATTTTAGACGCGCTCAAATTCAAAAATCACAAAAAACACAGGCTAAAATCAGGGCACATGGGCGTGCCCCACGACTGTGTGCCCCAAAATCTATATAAACCCCTCACTATTCATTATCCCCTTCCCCTAAACCTAACCTTAGCCACCGCACACCCCTTTCCCCCCACTGACCGACCACTTTTAGCATCCCAAATCTCCCTTCTTCTTCTATTTTTCTTCCTTCCCATACCTCCTTTCCTATCTCTTTCCATTTTTCCCCTCTTTCTTCTTCTTTTTCTCCGCTCTTTTTCTCTTTTCCTTCCTTTCCTACCACCATTTCTCTTCTTCCCTTTCTTTCCCCTTTTTTTTTTCTCCCTTTCACCTTCATCGCATGGCTCACCTCCAAGCCCGTGGTCAGTCCGAAGCACATACCCCAGGCCACCGTCGTCATCCCCGACCGACTCACCACCACCCATTATTGGTTCCCCTCTTTTTCTCTATTTTTACTTAGTTATTTTTATATTTATGAGTAAAAAAATTAATTTTTATTACTATCTATTTAGAATTTTACTTGTTTAGTGATTATTAGTGCTTAGTTGAACTTGGCTTTGCTCAATTGTTGATCATTCCATATTTATTTAGTATTGAACATTAACATTATCTTGCATAAATTTTTAGGGTCATCGTTTTCTATTAGTCATGTTCTGCTTAACCATTATTTAGTAGGCATTCCCATTCTACTTATTTCATTGCTTGATTGAACCTAACTTGGATGTTCTTTCTTACTCGTTTGCCTATTGTGTTGATTCTTCCCACTGAATTTTAGGATTATTTTCGCAGGCACATTATGTCAAACCCATAAGGCAAAAAGACTGCGGTTCCCGCATCGAAGAAGAGAAAAGAAGCAGCATCCTCCTCGGGTCCTACTTCGGAGATCCGGCATCCATTCCTCCAATTCCTACCTGGAAATCAGGAGGAACTTTTTCAGGTACTACAGGCCCGACCCTTAAAAGTGGGTCGATGTATCGATTGGGCCCCACTAAAACAGATTCAACTTGATGACGTGGTCCGGGCCCTCTTAACTACTGACCCATGGGGGCTTTTCTTCGGGATCGTCGAGCCGACATATCTCGAGCTCACGTTGGAACTCTACTCAACCTTCCACCTCCAAACTGTTATGAAAAATTTTGATGATCCTGGAATGGTCCAGTTCCGTCTTGGCGGTTTAGTCCGCCAGTTGAGCGTACTTGAGTTTGGTGTTGCGTTGGGACTGTATACGGAGGAGTTCATGGATGAAAACGACCTCAACACTCTCTATCGCCACATCCACTATTCTCCTTTGAAGTGTTGGAATACCCTCGTCCCTGTCTCGACTACTTATGACCCTAGCCGCTCCAAGGCATCGGCTCTTGCCCCATCCTTAAGATATCTACACAGCATCTTAGCCCACACCTTGACAGGACGGTGAGAGAGTACCGGCGTGGTCAACACTACCGATGCCTATTTCTTATGGAACATGGCGCATGGGCACGTATTCGACCTTGCCTATTTCATTATCTTAGCCATTCGTCATCAGATGGAGCGGCATCTCGAGTATGCTCCATATGAGGATGATCGAGGTGGATTTGATCCTCCTCAGTACCGCCTCATCTAGTCAGCCGAGCAGGAAAACCCAGAGGACATTACTGATAATGTTCCTCCACCTTACGAGGCTCCACCATCTCAGCCACCACCTATTCACCGTCCAGTTCATGTGACTGCTTCACTTTCTGACATTTCTGAGCGCCTTACTCTATTTGAACAGCAATGTTTTTAACGCTTTGATCACATTGATGCAACTCTACATCAGATCTGTCAGCATCTTCATATCTCATCGCCACCCTTACCTCGAGAACCATCTGGCGATGAAGATTTTTAAAGACCTTTCTATTTATTATTTTTATTTTTATCTTTATTTATCTTTTTAATGTACTTTTAATTTTATTTCTCTTTAAAGACTATTTTTATTTCATCTTTAGGTTTTACAATTTTTATTAAGTAATTTATGTTTTTGGCCATTTCTTTATGAGTAATCCTACTTTTCTATATTCCTAAAGAGTTATTGATTCTATCGCAGTTATAAAGAGCATCAAAGCTCACTATTACTTAAGAATTTGCGACTCCACTGGAAAAGGTCATCCACGACTGCCATGTCTACCCGACCACCACGATAACCTCTTCGCTGGACACTGTGGTTGTGGAACCCAACCTCTACCACCACCGGAGTATCCTCCTCCTTGCCTTAGCCGATTACTTTCCATAACTACAATTCAAGGAATCCATTTAACATTCAGGAAGTTTCACTTCTCTCCCTATCTTATGATCTTATATCTATATTTTCTAGTACATCTATCTTTGTACATTAAGGACAATGTACATCTTAAGTGGGGGGTTATTTATATCACTATCAGAAAAATCCCTAAATTTTGTCTTATTCTCATGTGAGTCACTTATATTACTATTAGAATAAATTTTGATTAATTTATGATTTTTTATTGATATGTCTTGAATTAAAACATAGGTATTTATGCATTGATGGTTTAAAGTTTAAGTAATTAGAGAATCAAGCATGATAAGTTGATTTTTAAGTTTTAAAATTTTAGGTTATCTCCTCGAGTTTAGGTATTATCTTGGAATTGAAATTCACAGGGTTAACATCAAAAAGCCATAATTTTTGTGAGATCTTGAGCCTTTAGAGCATATATTATTTCTTTCATGCTCACTTTTATTGTTGCTATGAGTAAGATAATCTTGATTTGTTATTCTAGAACTTGCTTCGATTATGCATGTCAAGACCACACCATTGATTTGATATGTCAAAATGATAAAGGCACTTAGGTTTAACCCACTTACTCCATAAAAGCCTACCTTTATAATTAACCCTTAGTGAACCCCCTTGAGCCTAACAAGCCATTCATTGATTTACCCCCAACATTAACCCATAACACATTATTGTCGAAATCCCCTAAATTAATTTGATCCCTATTTTTGTCGAGATTTGATTTGAATAAATCGCTTAGCTATTTTTTATTTTTGATAGTTAACAAAATTCTATGTTACTTGATTTGTTCTTAAAAAAAAAGTTGATGTAATTGAAATTTGTCGTTTAGCATATTACGAAATTATGTAATGCTTGGGTTAAAACGAGTTATCAATGAAGAAAAGCTCAACTCTAGGTTTTCTAATTAGGAATGTAATTTGTCAGTTTTAGTATTTTTCTAGTTAGGTAATTTTTCAATTCAATCTCGATTCTAACCTTCTCTTTCAGCTTGTAACCACACCCCCTAACCAAAGCCACGTTACAACCCTCTAATGACCTTTTAATTGATGTATCATCTCAATATATAGTGGTGGAGATTTGATTTTCACGCAAACCTATGGTAATAACTTTTCATATTGACTGTTGAGTGCTAAATTTACTATCCTTAAACACCTCGAGTGATTTGAGTGAATCCTTAGTGAGAATGTTAAACTCTGTGATATTTTGAATCAAAGGTGATTACTTAGATGAGGGGAGACACATATGTTTTTCATGATAAAATATTCAACTTGGAATGTTTGAAACTTTAATGTTCTTCTAGTTGACTTCTCAATGTATGATTGTTTATGGATTATTCTGAGATATTATTGATAGGAATTATAAGTTGAGAAAAATGATTTCTTAATTGTGAATTCAGAATTTTGCTTGAGGACAAGCAAACGCTTAAGTGTGGGGGTATTTGATAAGTCGTAATTTATACATATTTTTATCCCATGCTTAGCACATTTTTGGATGAATTATCATTAGATTTGTGGAATTTGATGCTCCTAATCCTTTAATTTCATATATTATACTTAGGTGAGCATAAGAAAGTAAAATGAGTGAGAAATGGGCCAAAAATAGAGAAAATGGGCCAACGTGGAAAATCAGCACGGCCTGGACTGCCTCACATGGGTAGACCACACTCTCGTGTCTTCTTAGCAAACTTCAACACGGCCTAAGACCACCTCACATGGATGTGTCTATTTAACAGTCTTAAACACGGTTTGAAGCAATTGCACACGGGTGTGGCACACGGGCGTGTCCCTGACGAGCCCAAATCTAGGTCTACTCGAAAAAGGCTACTTTTGGGCTATTTTGGGCATTGGAAAGTCTATTTAAACACCAAAGAGGAGGATTAAAAGAAAATAAGGAGTAAGAAGCAAGGAATTACTTGAAGAAAGTCGATTGATCCATCTCAGAAGCCAGATTCTCCTTCAAGATTGAAGACCTCCATTCAATTTCCTTTAGGGGTTTTTGGGTTTTCTTTATGTTTTGTCATTATTATTCTTCTGAGATGGTTTCTTTTATAATTATGAACTAAATCCCCTAATACTAAAGGGGATGAAACTTAAGACAGATCTTGTTAATATTTTCTAAACTATATGATAAATACTTGATTTGTTCTTAATTATGTTTTTAACTCTTGTTTTAATATTCTAGGATATTGATTCAAGTATTGATGTGCTTATTCAGAGGAGCAAAAAGTTCATGTCTAAGAGTAGATCATTCATAATTAAGCGGAGTTACATGCAATCCTAGAGATAGGACGACATATATCTGCCAGATTAGAGTAAAATCTAATAAGGGAATCCATAGATCGAGTTAATGCAGCACTAGGGGTTTTAATTAGAAAGAGATTTCAATTAATCAACCTAGGATTAGATGTTATTAGTCTCGAGAGGGATAATAATATAAATTAGGGATTTCTGCGGATCAAGTCACGTTAATAAATCGTCTAGTTCAAAGTCGAATAACAAGTGAAGTCTAGGTGGATTCTTCCTTGGGTATTGTCTAAATCAATCAGTTTCCCCAAAAGTTTTTCCCCAATTTACTTTCTGTGCATTCTTAGTTTAATTAATTAGTTTAGATAAACCAAATCCCCTAATTCTTAAGCTAGATAATAAAAAGAAGGTTAATACTAGTACTTTTAGTTCCTATGGATTTGACATCCGGTCTTGCTATAAACTATACTTCTGTTCGATAGGTGCGCTTGCCTTTATCGTGATAATAGTTAGTTTCTAAGTACAATCAATCATAAATATTAAAATTTATCACGAATCAGTCAATCATTCCTAAATCATGTTTTCATCAAAAACCACTTTGTAAAAGTTGTTTATCTATCAACAGCCTTTCATTTTCTACCATAAATTTCTAATTTTCAGCATATTCATCCATGACCCAAATTTCATACCTTGATAACTTTTCAAATTAATCCCTCAAATAGATAGTTTAAGCTATCATGGTTTCAAAAATATCAAAATTACTAAAAACGGGACAAGGAAACTTACCCAATTAGGCTTTGAAAGTTTCTTATTTCTCTCCTAGGGTTTCCATATAATTTTGGGGTTGAAGATGACAATAATAAGATGATATTTCTTTTTATCATCTTTTAATTAATTAAATTATTTCAATTCCAATTTAGTCCTTACCCTTTTTCTAAATTTTTATGGATGAGTCACCAAAAATCTATATACTTTTCTTTAATGGTCTAGTTACCTTATAAGGACCTCAAGTTTTAAATTCCATAGCTAGTTAATCCTTATAACTACTAGAATTCAACTTTCACATTTTATGCGATTTAGTCCTCCTTGTAATTAAACACTTAATCATTACAATTTTCGTATCAAAATTTTCACACGACATATCTATCATAATACGGACCATATAATAAAAATAAAAACAAACTTTATTTTCGGATCGATTTCTGGTCCTGAAACCACTGTTCCTATTTCACTAAAAAATGGGTTGTTACAACTCTCCCTCCTTTAAGGTTTTTCGTCCTCGAAAATCTAACCAGTAAAAAGATTCGGGTATTGCTTTCTCATAGTATCCTCCGTGTTCCCAGGTAGCCTCTTCAATATCATGTCATTGCCAAAGAACTTTTACTAACGCTACCTTTTTATTTCTTAACTCTTTGGTTTCCTAAGTTAAGATTTTGATCGGTTCTTCACTATATGTCATATCAGGCTGAATCTCTACCTCTGTCGGAAAGATAACATGTCAAGAATTGGATTGACACCACAGTAGCATAGACACATGAAAGACATTGTGAATTCAATCAAGCTCTGGTGGTAAAGCTAACCGATATGCAATCGGTCCAATTCTTTCTGTAACCTCATATGGTCCAATGAACCGTGGACTCGGTTTTCCTTTACAACCAAACCGAAGAACTTTCTTCTAAGGCGATACTTTCAAGAATACCTTATCAGCGACTTGAAATTCTATTTCTTTCATTTAAGATCAACATAAGACTTTTGACGGTCTGAGGCCGCTTTTAAACTATCTCGAATTATCTTCACCTTTTCTTCGGTTTCCCGAATGAAGTCAACCCCGTGTATCTTTTTCTCACTTAAATTTGTCCAATATAATGGGTTTTACATTTACGATCATATAGAGCCTCATATGACGCCATTCTAATACTGGACTAATAACTGTTATTGTAAGCAAATTCAATCAAAGGCAAGTATTTTGCCCAGTTACCTTCAAACTCAAGTATACAACATCGAAGCATATCTTTCAAGATATGTATTACTCGTTCAGATTGGCCATCTGTCTGGGGATGAAATGCAGTGCTAAAGTGTAACTGAGTACCCAGAGCTTCTTGCAATTTGCTCCAGAATCGAGTTGTAAACCGAGGGTTTCTATCTGAAATAATGAAGACAGACACTCCATGCAATTTGACAATCTCAAAAACATATAATTCAGCCAATCTATCCAAGGAAAAATCCATACGTACTGGAATAAAATGTGCAGACTTTGTCAACCGATCAACAATTACCCAAATGACATCCTTCTTCTTTGGAGATAGGGGTAACCCCGATACAAAGTCCATAGTAATTATTTCCCACTTCCATTCTGGTATCGTAACCGGCTGTAATAGTCTAGAAGGCACTGGTGTTCAGCTTTTACTTGCTGACATATCAAACATTTATATACAAACTTAGAAATATCTCATTTCATTCCTGGCCACTAGTACATCATTTTCAGATCATTATACATTTTATTACTAACAGGATGAATAGACATGTTACCTTTATGAGCTTCATTCAAAATCTTCTGTACTAGTTTTGAACTTTTCAGTACACATACTCTGCCTCTGAATAACAAACAACCATTAATCCCGATCTGAAATTCTGAGTCAGGAGTCAATTCACTTTGTACTTGTTTTGCTTGCAACTTACTATCATTTTTCTGAGCTTCAGAGATCTGTTGCAAAAACATTAGTCTAGATTTTAACTTATTGAACCATCATTAGATAATGACAATCAAGTATTCATTGCTCGCAAAGTATACAGAGATTTTCTGCTCAGAGCATCTGCCACTACATTGGCTTTTCCTGGACGATAGTCAATGACGAGGTCATAATCTTTCAGTAATTCAAGCTATCTGCGCTATCTCAAGTTCAAATCTTTCTAAGTCATCAAGTACTTCAGACTTTTATGATCCGTGAATATGTGACATTTTTCACCAAATAAGTAATGCCGCCAGATTTTCAATGCAAACACTATGGCTGTCAGTTCAAGATCATGTGTCTGGTAGTTTCTTTCATGTGGTTTTAGCTGTCTTGAAGCATAGGCTACTACTTTACCTTCTTGCATCAAAACACAGCCTAAACAATTTAATGACGCATCATTGTAGACTATATGCCCGAGAAAACTAACTTTCCGTAGCCAAAATTCACATTTACTGAATTTGGCGTACAATTGTTTCTCTCGCAGGGTTTGCAACACTATTCCCAAATGCTCAGCATGTTCATTTTCATCTCAGGAGTAAATCAAAATATCATCTATAAATACCACCACAAACCTATCCAAATACAAGCTAGTTCATCAGATCCATAAACACTACAAGTGCATTTGTCAAGTCGAATGGCATCACAAGAAACTCATAGTGTCCATACCTAGTTCTAAAAGCTATCTTTGGTACATCTGAATCTTTTACTTGTAATTAATAATAGCTAGAACGGAAATCATTCTTGGAAAATACAATGGCACTTAGTCAAACAGGTCATCAATACGAGGCAAAGGATACTTGTTCTTTATTTTAACTTTGTTGAGCTGTCTATAATCAATACACAGCCTCAACGATCTATCCTTCTTCTTTACAAATAGAACCGACGCACCCCAAGGTGAGAAACTAGGTTGAGAAAAACTTCTGTCAATAAATTCTTGCAACTGTGTTTACAGTTCTTTCAATTCAGTAGGAGCCATCATGTAAGGTGCTATGGATATAGGTGTTGTACTCGGAACAAGATCTATAGAGAATTCCACTTCTCTATCTAGTGGTAAACCATGTAATTCTTCTGGGAATACATCAGAAAATTCACATATAACCGGTACTGACTGAATCTTTGCCTCAAATACTTTAGTATCCAACACATATGCAAGATAAGCATCATAACCCTTTTTGATATATTTTTGTGCTGATATTGCTGAAATCAGATTAGGTAATCCATCCAGTTTATCAGATTCAACATGAAGTAATTCACCACTCTCACATTTCAATACAATATATTTTTGCTTACAATTCACCACTGCATCATATTGGGTTAACCAATCCATTCCCAAAATCACATCAAATTCATCAAATGGCAATAACATCAAGTCAGCAGAAAAGCAATAAATTTTTACCATCAACGGATAGTTCTTACAAACTTTATCCACCATAACATACTGGCCTAGGGGGTTTAAAACTTTAACCATAAATTTAGTGAATTCAACAGGTAAATTTTAACAGTCACTAAGTTTATGCATATGTATAAATGTTTGGAACTAGGATCAATCAAAGCAGTAATATCAGTATCAAGTAGAGAAATGTACTAGTAATGACGTCTGGTGCAGAGGCATCTTCTCTAACACGAATAGCATATGTTCTTGTAGGTGCTCGTGCCTTAGATCTAGCTATTGTATCCCTGGTAGTACCTCAACTACCACTAACATTGCTGGGGTGACAGGGTGGTCTACCTCTCAAAACAGGATAACTAGGCTTTGGAGCTGGTTCTATTTATTTTTCAACTCTTTCGGGACAATCTCTGAGAAAATGGTCAAGTGAACCACATCCAAATCAAGCTCCACTTCTAGACCAACATTCCCCATGATGAAATTTGTTACAATGTTTACATTTCGATTTGGGATTACCGACACTACCCACACTGCTCACATATGGAGATGAAGACCTCGGGTTAGAACGTTGAGAGCCCCACTCTCTTCCGGAATATCCCATAGAGGTGGTAACATGATCATAATACCTCTTTAATTTCTTAAAAGCAAATGATTGTGACTTACTCATAATTATTTTTTCCAAAAACCCGAGCCTCTCTTTTAGCTTGTTTCTTCTCTTTACTTAATTCATCAGCTTTGTGTGCTCGATCGGCTAACACTGTAAACTCCCTTATTTTGAGAATTCCAATCAACAACTTTATATCTTCATTTAAACCCTCTTTAAAGCATTTACACATTTCAGCCTCAGTTAGAACCCATTCTCTAGTATACTTACTCAACGAAACAAATTCTCGTTCATACTCAAACATAGTCATATTTCCTTATTTGAGCTCTAAAAATTCTTTCTTTTTCTCATCCATAAATCTCTGACTAACATATTTCTTTTTGAATTCAGCCTGGAAGAATTCCCATGTAACGTTTTCTCTCGGTACCACTGAAGTTATGGTATTCCACCGATGATAAGCTGTATATTTTAGTAGGGATACTACATATTTCAGACATTCAGCATGTGTTGTAACACCCCTCATCCATATCTAACATCGGGACAGGGCTCGAGGCGTTACCGTACTTAAACATTCACAAACATACAAAATCGGGTCACCAAATTTTGCCCAAAACTAAAACTTTTCAAACACATGTATATCGTCCCTTATACAGGCCTTCGAGGCCTAAAACATACATCAGGGCGGTTCGGGACAAAACCAAAAACATTCGATAAACTTTGGGCAACTTAATAATTTTTTTTTGCTTTGGAGAGTCACACGCTCATGTGGGTGGGGCCGTGTGGTCACACACGCCCGTGTGGCTTGGGACAAGCCCGCGTCCTCAGCCCGTGTAACTCTCTATTTATGACATTAGCAAAATAATTTATACCACATGGCCAGGCCACACGCCCGTGTACTAGGCTGTGTCCTCCACACGGTTGAGACACATGGCCGTGTCTCTGTCCATGTAGCTAACACTTAAGCTATTTTCCAAGCCTTATGTTGACCTTATTTTTCCCCTATACTTTTACACATCATAAGCACAAATTATAACATCAATTTAATGTTTAATCAACCTTTGGTGAAATTCAATTAAATAATTTGCATGTTGACATACATGTGTTTATTACCCAACACTTAATCTCTACATATTCAACAATTGTCCATGTTCAATCATTATCATCTTACTACCATGCCACACATTCACTCCATGGCCACGACCATCTCAAATGGTCCTGGGGCATTCATCATGTACATGTGCCATATACTTCTCATACATAGTGAACAAGCATGATCACATAAACACATCACAAGACATTAACACATACCATGGACAAATAGGCTTACAAACCAAAAATCATTATAAGCCACATCTCATGGCTATATACAATGAATTAATATAAGCCAACATCTTGGCCAAAACATAAAAACCCATATCAATAATTAAGTCCCTATACATGCCACTCACTTGAAGAAATTAAGTTTCAACAATACTCCAAAGATGGTAGCTTGATAGTGTGAGGTTGCCTTCGACGATCTCCAACCCCGAACCGACCTAAGGACACTAGAAGAAATGGAAGGGGGAGTAAGTTTTACGCTTAGTAAGTCCATATGAAAATAATAAGCATTAAAACAACATGTTTCCTAGGTAAAACAACTATAATTACACTTTTACTCATATTCTGGTCAAGCTATATACTCGAGTCATAGTCGATAAATTATTTATAACTCAAGCTACAGGACTCTAAATTAAGATCCGTTAATTTTTCCTGAAACTAGACTCATATATATTCTTACCATAAAATTTTTAGAATTTTTGTCTAGTAAATAAGTACAGTTTATTCTTTAAACTCTTCCCTATTTTGCTGTCTAAAAGTTTCAACCTCTATCTACTAAAAATCAAATATCTCGTAGTATGAGACTCGGATAATGTTCCTGTATCTTTTTCTTGAAAATATACTCATTATGGATTTCATTAACATGAATTTTAACTCATAATTATTTTTTTATAATTTCTAGTGATTTTTCAAAGTTAAGAGAGGGGAGTCTAGAATCACTCAGACTCTATCTCACAAGAATTCAAATATATCATAATAAAAAATTCTTTTT
The DNA here is from genome assembly GCA_025698475.1 of Gossypium anomalum. Lineage (NCBI taxonomy): Eukaryota > Viridiplantae > Streptophyta > Magnoliopsida > Malvales > Malvaceae > Gossypium > Gossypium anomalum. Next base: position 43,497,424 of record CM046968.1, on the reverse strand, counting down.
CTTACACCGTTTCCTTTATGTGAAACTAGACTCATTAAGCTTTAATTTCATATATTATTCAGCCTCTAATTCAATTTTCACTATTTATGGTGATTTTTCAAAGTCGGGATATTGTTGCTATTCAACACTATTTCGGTGCAAAATCACAATAGCTATCATAATTTCATTATCACATTGATCATGGACTCATTATTTCATAAGTCCCATATTCAATTACACAATGTAAGTTAACTTGATATTGTAACACAATTCATAACCATAAGCATAAGGATGTTTCATCTTTCAAATCTTTTCACTTGTTCATCATAACCATAAGCATAAGGATGGTTCATCTTTCAAATCTTTTCACTTGTTCATCATGTATACACATACATATGCATGAATTCGCTTACTCATCATTTATCACATATCAATAAGGCATCACTTATGAGTATAGTGTACGTAACTGTACATATCCGTAGCATATCAATTAACTTTACCTTTATCACCATGCTCATCTTGGGACTTTCATCGCATTATTCATTATAATACCCGTTGAACTTCTCAGAAATCTCAATGGATAATCCATTTATCGTCAAGTCATACAAGTGATCATCTCAAGTACGCACTCCTGCAAACCTCACATCTTACGGCGGGATTACCAGTCCAGGATAAATCCCTCGTAACGACAAGCACTCTCAATGAGCTTGGATCTAAATTACCAGTCCAGGCTAAATTCAGATCCTAATCGGATTACCTATCTGGGCTAAATCCTTAATGCACACATATTCTTCGGGAGGCTCGATCACTCAAGGAACACCCGTCTGGTCTAGATCCTTTCTATATTTGAGATCAACGGATTACCCGTCCGGGCTAAATCTTTTTCTGCAACACATGCAGGATCTCAAGTCATATAAGCCATGGTTTATCCATCGGATTTCTCTTTTTATTCAACCGAGATTTTTCTCTTTTCATCAAGTATCTCATTGTGCATAGCTGATCATGCAATGTACATCCAATTCAACACACTTCCATGTTTATTTAGACATTAGTCCATGAAATAAACATGGTATTGCATATAATTTTATTTAGGCATTTGTTACAATATATAAAATCTTTATATCAACTAAATAAACATCCATCACACAATGCTAATACATCAATTTAAGTTCAAGTATGAACAATAATATCATTGCATTATCATTGACATATGAACTTACCTCGGTTTCGAGTACGACTATTTATTTCGAGTTTGTGCTTAACCTTGTTCAACCTCGTTCTAAGCCCGAACCTTGTTTTCCTTGATCTATAATATCACATTTAGCCTACTAATTAGTCACATTATTCATATGAGTCCAAAAATCATATTTTTACAAATTTTCATTTTGACACCTAAACTTTCACATATTTTCACTTTTACCCCAATGCTCGTAAAATGATTTTTATTCAATTTCCTTGCATTTCAAGCCTAGCCGAATCATTTTCATAACTATGGCAGCCCCCAATTTCCACTAAATCACCCTTTTATGACCAATTTTATAATTTTTACAAAACGGTCCTTTCGGACGTTTTCATTAAAAACCGCTTAGTAAAAGTCGTTTATTACACACCGAGCCTTCATATTATACCATTAAACATCAAAATACATGCCTATCATTCATGGGTAAATTTTTAAACATGAACCTTAGCTCAAATTAATGGTAGAAATATGTAGAACATGTTACCGAGACTTAAAAGATGCATAGAACGTTAAAAACGGAGCTCAGAATCACTTACTATTGAGCTTAGGAGCTTGGCCAAACCCTAACCATAGCTGCTCTTGGTACATTCGGCTGAAGCAAGAAGAAAGGGGTACATTTGGGTTTTAAAATTTGTCTTTTAATTCATTTTACCCCTAAATGACCAAAATGCCCTTTTAACTATTCTTTCAAATTTTACCCAACCAAGGCCATTTTTGTCCAAATATTTAGGACTTGGTCAATTTTCTCTTTGAGGACCTCTAATTAATAATCTAATTCAATTTCATGTAAATTGCTTCTAGAACATAGGTTGTACAAATTATTCGATTCGATCCCTAAAGTCCAATTAAGCACCTTTCACATAAAATTTCCTTATGAAATTTTCACACAAGCATAGAAATACATCAATGACCTTATAATAATCATAAAATAAATATTTCTATCTCATATTTGTTGTCTCGAAACCATTATTCTGACTAGGCCCTAATTTGGGATGTTACAGGTGTACAGGATAATTCATCAAAAACCCAGATAGTATTTTCTAGCCAAAATACAACCCTTTCCGGATCATCATCTGCAGTATCTCTAAATTCTTTCGGCCCATGCTTGCGAATTTTATCTACCAGAGGCTTACCAATTCTAACAGGTTTAGCACCCTGTGGTACCTTAAAAACTGGTTGAGAAGCAGGATGGGGAAGTTGTTGCACAGTGGGGTTTGCTCTTAAGTACTCGGTAAACCACTCATTCATCAATTGAAAGATGGCCTGTTTTGCCTCCTCACCTCGGCCCTCAGACACGGGCCTTTCACTACCAGACGCAGACGCAACTCTTTGAACTGAAGCTGAAGCATTGCTCTCAACTTCCTCAAATTTAGCTCTAGATTAGTTGGATGACAATACTGTATGAAAAATACATTTAAAATTATCAGGAGTCATCACACTATCACAAATTATATAATGGCACGTATAGCTAAACTCGTGTTTGCTACGTTAAATCTGAGAATCGGCTAAACCGTAGCTCTAATACCAGAAAATGTAACACTTTAACCTGTATCCATCTTTGAAATAGGGTTTTGGGGCATTATCAAAACTTTCAAAACTTTTTACAAATAATTTATGTAAATTACTATTCATTAATCGAGATCATTCAAAACATCCCCTAATTGGACCCTCGAGGCCCAATACGAGCATTAGAATTGAGCCGGGACCTAATCTGAAACTCTAAGAATTTTTCGCGAAATTATAAAAAAATTTCCAAGGCGCAGGGTTCACACTCCTGTGTGTGTTCGACCCTGTGTAACTCTCTGACTTGTGCATACGGTCATGCCACACGCCCGTGTGCTAGGCCGTGTGGTCAATTAATTCTTTTCGAAATTAGGTGCAGGTTTCATACGGCCAAGACACACGCCTGTGTTCTAGGCCGTGAAGCACACATGGCTAAGACACACGCCCGTGCCTCTGCCTGAGTGTTCAACTCTAAGCATTTTGTTTCTCAAAATTAAGGTACAGGGGGCACACGGCCTAACCACACAACCATGTACTAGGCCGTGTGCCATACACGTTCTAGACACACGCCCGTGTGTCTGCCTGTGTGGACAAAATAAAGCCATTTCCTAGCCTCATTTGTCACCCAAATTTACCATTTTTCTGCGCTATAACATACGAAACACATTCCAACCATTTCTAAGTATTCAAGTTAAGAAATTTCCATCATTCATCATGGCATACCATTATATGCATACATGCTCACAATCTTACATTGATTCAGTCTATATATTAGACATAATTTGATCAACTACTTAACATATATTTAACTAACATAACATGACATTACAAGTATATCAAAACAACCATTACTAGCCATTCCAATGGCTAGATTACAAGCATCATTATCAAGCCACTAATGACCAAGTTGTCCAATACATGCCATTATACCAAAATGATTTTACTAAGTATACCCAAAACAAGCTAGATGATAGTGTGACGATGCTCCAATGATCTCCAACCTTCGCGAGCTTTCGAGCACTATATAACAGGGTGAAAATAAAACTAAGTAAGCATTACATGCTTAGTAAGTTCGTATAACAGAAACTAAACTTGCCAATCCCGTTTATTAAATCTAAGCATACAATAACATGTTTTCCATCCATATGGCAAAATTGCCTAAACACATGCTTCCAATCAAACTTGTTAGTCATAAAATTTACATATACATCAAGTAAGGATAGATGAGCTCATCATGCAATACTATCATTTCATCTCATAATTCTCATGCCATGTCAAGAGTTTTATGTCTGTTGAATCATTGAAATTTCGATGAATACTCAAGTAGTACACTCGGGGTGTACGATTCAATAATCCGTCAATTCTTATTCGAGGGTACCCATTAGGGCACTTAATCAAGGAACACACTCTAGAGCCACATATCGTATAACAGGATTACCAGTCCAGGCTAAATCCTATATGTAATGTAAGCTCAAAAGAGCTCAATTAAGATTACCAGTCTAGGCTAAACCCTAATCGTAACGTATACTCGAGAGGTATTATATTAGGATTACCCGCTCGGGCTAAATCCTTTCTATAACAAGGACAATAGGATTACTCGTTCGGGCTAAATCTCATCTACGACAAATGTAGGAATATACTTGTTTCGGGAAAGCGCATATATTCATCAAAATTCAATATTTAATCGGGACTTAACCCTTTTTCACCATTTCAAGCATGTATTCATTTTTTCATTATAGCATTCAAATAATGCACATCAATATACGTCACATTTCATACAAACACAACATTCAATTAAACATATTTATAGGCGACACTTGTTCGCGTATAAAATCTACTAATCCAAACCCTTTTTTTCCTTGGTCTGACCTTGAATTTGTGTTGTCCGGATCTATCTTTAATCATCAATTTCATATATGTCATATTTATTTGGACTCAATTTACATCCTAGGAAAAATTACCATTTTGTCCCTAACTTTTCCATAAATTCCTATTTTGTCCCTAGGCTCGAAAAATGAAACTTGTGCAATTTACTCCTTATTCCAAGCCTAACCAAAATCCCATTACAAAATTTATAGCACATGTATTCATAAAAATTTAGAATTTTTCATCAAATTTCACAACTTTACATTTTAGTCCCTAAATCATGTTTTCATCAAAAATCACTTTGTAAAAGTTGTTTATCTATCAACAACCTTTCATTTTCTACCATAAATTTCTAATTTTCAGCATATTCATCCATGACCCAAATTTCATACCTTGATAACTTTTCAAATTAATCCCCCAAATAGATAGTTTAAGTTACCCCGGTTTCAAAAATATCAAAATTACTAAAAACGAGACAAGGAAACTTACCCAATTAAGCCTTGAAAGTTTTTTCTCTCTCTCCTAGGGTTTCCATATAATTTTGGGGTTAAAGATGACCAAAATAAGATGATATTTCTTTTTATCATCTTTTAATTAATTAAATTATTTCAATTCGAATTTAGTCCTTGCCCTTTTTCTAAATTTCCATGGATGAGTCACCAAAAATCTACATACTTTTCTTTCATGGTCCAATTATCATATAAGGACCTCAAGTTTTAAATTCCATAGCTATTTAATCCTTATAGCTACTAGAATTCAACTTTCACATTTAATGCGATTTAGTCCTTCTCGTAATTAAACACTTAATCGATAAAATTTTCGTATCAAAATTTTCACACAAATAATAAAAATAAAAATAAACTTTGTTTTCAGATCGAATTTTTGGTCCCGAAACCACTGTTCCGATTTCACTGGAAAATGGGCTGTTATATAACATGTTTCATTCACCTAGTTAAATAAACATCAAAGTATCCAAAATAACAATCCCAACATCATATTCATGTTCACATAGTTCCAAACATAAATAGCATGCAAACAACCCAAAAATTGACTTAGCAAAACCTATATAAAATCTACCACATTGCCTTAAACTCTCATATCAAAATAACCATTAACACCTACTATAGCGACTAAAGATTGGCTTGGATCAATCCCTTGAAGGCTACACCCTTACACTAGGAACGCAACTACTCTGCAAAGGTTAAAATGGAGTGGATGAGAATAACAAGCTTAGTGAATGCTCAGAACAACCACTATGTAAACAAGTCACTATGCATAAACTAAACAGACATTTCTCATATTCATAACATATTTAACTTTAATATCATATTTCACACATTTAACCACATGATTATTTATGTAACAGTCCGGTTTAGACCCTAGTCAGAATAGTGGTTTCGGGACCACAAATCCGAGGTTAGTTAAATATTTTAATATTATTTTTTGTGTTTATAATATGTGAATTGATATCTGTGAAAGTTTCATCTGAAAATTTTATCGTTTGTGTGCCGATTTGATAAAAGGATCTAATCGCGTAAAATGCAAAATTTGCATTCTATTTGTTAAAGTGCCTAATTGCTATGTCTCCTTAAATGTGAGGTCCTTATGTTGTAAATAGACCATGGCTTTAATGAATAGACATATAAGGATATGTGATAATGGATTTTAAATGAATTTAACAAGGCTAAAATGGTAAAATGAATATAAATGTTAATTAAATTAAATAAAACATAAATTAAGCCATTTATGTTCATGTTGGCCGATTATATCAAAGAAAAAGAAGAAGAAACACACAACTAGGGTTCGGCACTTGCAATTGTTGATTAAGGTATGTATTTTGCTCGATTTTTGATGATTTTTATTTTTTTTATTGTTGTTAAGTGTTCTAGCTAGCCCATGTTTAAATTCATGAAATTGTTGATGATTTGATGAGATGCCATTGATGAATTCATGAATTTTGTGATGTTAAATGGTGAATTATGAAAGTTTAGTGCTTGATATACATGTTTTGTAAAGAGATTTTGAGTAAAAGTGCATATTAGGGATTAAATTGAGAAAAGTGTAAATTGAGGGGTTGAAATGTGAAATAAATGATAAACATCGGTTGATGGGGACTATAAGAAAATTCGGTTAAGGCATGATTTTGATGAATTTTGTATATTTTGGTGTTTTCTGTAATAATGACTAAAATGTCTAAATGTGTAATTTAAGGGCTAAAGTGCAAAATGCCCAAAAATGTGTTTGTGTATTAAATTGAATGTGTTAGTGATTAAATGAGTTAATTTTGAATACATTTAGATCAACAAAGGAGAAATTTAGACCTAGATCAAGGCAAAAATAAAGTGCTCGATTGATCGACTAATATCATCGTATTTACCTCTGAGGTAAGTTTGTGTATAATACATATTGTTTAAACAATTTTTGTATGAGTTGAAATGAATAGAAATGTAATTGTGAAGTTTGAATATGTGAATTTTGGATTGAATATATGAGGCACTAAGTGTGCGAATAAAGAAATAGCTACGGCTACAAAAATGGCACTAAGTGTGCAATATTAAAATAGTGTTGGCTGAATAAATGGCACTATGTGTACGATACCGATATTAATTCAGTTTATTGTAATGGCACTAAGTGTGCGATACTATTATAGATTTGGCTACTTAATTGGCACTAAGTGTGCGAGTTCATTGAATGTTTAAAGATGATCGAAGGAATTAGTGCATCGAGCATTGAAGTGACAAATGTGATAGATGAAAATGTGATAGTACAGCTATGTACAGAACCTATGTGGTTGATGATATAGAGTATGAAATAGATGAAAGATTTTGTAAATGAATGATGAAATGAGTAATGTGATGAGTTGTATTAAGTATTAGTTAATTGATTGAATTATATTTTAAATTGATGAGTTAAATGTATTATATCATGAACTTACTAAGCTTTAAAGCTTACTGTGTGAGATGTTCTTTATTTTACAATGTTATAAAGCTAGCTCGAATTTGGGGATCGTCAACATTTCATTCACACTATCAGACATCTATTTTGGTACCATTTTGAGAGTTGTATATATGGTATATGACATGTATAGGCTAGAGGTATTTTGGTATATTTTGTGATGTGAATATCTAGCCATGAGATCTGGCTTATAAATATTGGTATGTATAGCCTTTTAAATTGGTCTAAATGATGTGTTTGATAGGTAAGTTATATGATGTATATAATGCTTATGTGATGGTTTGAATATGGAATGTTGAATTGGTAAGTTTTGTGGTATGAAGTATGTGACAAAATGATGAGTTTATGCACTTTGAATTTATGTAAGTTATAATGATTTTGGCATGCTTTGGTTGTGAAATTGAGTAGTGAATTGGATGGTATTTGAATAGCATGAAATATTACAAATTGGTTGCCTATGAATGCATACAAATGATGATATAATGTTGTGGTTTTAATGCATGTAGGTATGACCCAAAATGGGTGGCAAATTGGATTTTTAAATGACCTATTTTTGTCTACACGGACAGAGACACGGGCGTGTGTCCTAGCCGTGTGTGACACATCGTCATGTTACACGACCGTGTGTCCTCTGGCGTAGTCCTACAATTTAAATTCAGTCTCAAGCGCGGTCAAGGCACACGGGCGTGTGGTTAGCCGTGTGTCCCAAGTCAGTTTCGACCACGGCCTGGCACACGTGCGTGTCTAAAGCCGTGTAAGGCACACGGCCCCGTTCACACGGGCTTGTGACCTGTTCAACTTTGAAAATTGTTTAAATTTTGAAAATTTTGTATAAGCTCAGTTTAGTCCCGACCCCTTTCTAAAGCATGAGGGACAATTGTGTATGATTATTATATGTTTTGATTATGTTATGCTTAAGTATATGTGAATGTTCTGATATGTACGGTAACGCCTTTAACCCAATTTCAGCGATGGATACGGGTTAGAGGTGTTACATTTTATTAGTATCAGAGCTATTGTTTAGTCGATTTTAGAACTACCATAGCATATGTGAGTCTAGCTATACATGCCATATATATATGAATTTCGATAGTGTGATGATTCCTGGCAGTTAAAATGTGTTTTTCATATAGCAAATGGATCCTGAACGAGTGATAGCTGATGATGTTGAAAGTAATGCACCCGCTCCCCCTCAAGAGGCAGCGCCGACCAAATCTAGGTTGATATCTAGTAGTCAGGGAGGAGAGGCTAAGCAAGCCTTCTTCCAAATGATGACTGAATGGTTTACGAAATTCGTACGAACGAATCCAACTACTCAACAACCTCCACCCCTACCTGTTCCTCAACAAGTCCCGGTTGTGCCACAAGTAATAGACCCGATTCGATTGAGTAAGCCACCTGTTGATAAGATTTGTAAACATGGGGCTAAAGAGTTTCAAGCTACAATTGATGTTGATGCCAAGAGGGCTGAGTTTTGGCTTGAGAACACTATCCGAGTATTCGATGAGTTGTCCTATACTATAGATGAATGTATCAAATGTGTAGTATCCTTGCTTAGAGATAATGCATATCACTGGTGGAAAACGTTGACATCGGTGGTTCCTAGGGAACAGGTCACCTTGGAATTCTTTCTAACTGAGTTCTGGAAAAAGTACATAAGCCAAAGATTCCTTGATTAGAAACATAAAGAGTTTCTAGAGTTGAAACCATACCGGATGACTGAATAGAATATGAAAGAGAATTTGACCATTTGAGCAAGTATGCTCGAGAATATGTGTTTACTGAAGAGATCATGTGTAAAAGATTTGTTGATGGATTGAACGAAGATATAAAACTATTAGTCGGGATACTTGAACTGAAGGAGTTCGTAGTATTGGTTGAGAGGGCCTGTAAAGCCGAGGATCTTAGCAAAGAAAAGAGAAAAGCTGATTCAGAGGCTAGAGATTCGAGAAAGAGATCAATGAATAAATCTTATCATTCCTCGTCAAAAAAATCTAGAGATTTTATTGATAGATCGATAGCTTCAGTGGGGAATCATAATAGAGATCGTGGAAAGTAATATACCAACCCTAAAGTTCAAACTACCTCACTATCGAGTGTTGGTAACGCAAATGATATAAAGCCTGAGTATAAAAAATATGGAAGACGGCATTTTAGAGATTGCTGGGGAAAAGTAATAATAGAGCTTGTTACAGTTGTGGTTCACGATGTCATTTTATAAAAGATTGCCTAGAGTTAGCTGAAAAAGATAATGCTCAGAACATGAGGCCGAGTAACACTGTAGTTAGAGGTAGACCACCGAGAAACATGGGAAATGTGAGTGGTGGTAGAGGTGTGACGCGAGACACTGTAACGAGATCTGATGCTAGAGCACCTGCACGAGCTTACTCTATTCGCGCTCATGAAGAAGTGTCATCTCCAAATGTTATTATTGGCACTTTTACTCTTTATGATACTAAAGTTATTGCATTGATAGATCCAGGGTCTACTCATTTGTATATATATGTGAATTTAGTATCCAGTAAGACTTTGCCTGTAGAGTCTGCTGAATTTGTAATTAGAGTATCGAACCCCTTAGGCAAGTGTGTTTTGGTTGATAAAGTGTGTAAGAATTGTCTATTAATGATTCGGGGTAATTATTTTTCGATTGATTTGATCTTTTTACCATTTGACGAGTTTGACATAATCCTGGGTATGGATTGGCTAACGATGCATGATGCTGTTGTGAATTGCAAATGGAAGATGATTGATTTTGATATGCTAAAATAATGAGATTATCCGTATTGAATCAGATGATTTGAATGGATTGCCAACAATGTTTTCAATGGTGATAGCTCAAAAATATATGAGAAAGGGTTGCGAAGCTTATTTAGCTTATGTGCTTGATACGAAAGTGACTGAAAAGAAGATTGAATCAGTGCCAATTGTTTGTGAATATCCAGATGTGTTTCCTGATAAGTTACCGAGATTACCTCCGATTTGAGAAGTTGAATTTGGCATTGAGTTAATATCGAGAACTACTCCGATTTCGATAACTCCATATAAAATGGCTCCGACCGAGTTAAAAGATTTAAGGTCTCAATTGCAAGAATTAACCGATAGAGGATTCGCAAGACCAAGTTTTTCACCTTAAGGTGTGCCTGTTCTGTTTGTGAAAAAGAAAGACGGCACGATGAGAATGTGCATTGATTATCGTTAGTTGAACAAAGTGACTATTAAGAACAAATATCCTCTGCCCCGAATTGATGATTTGTTTGATCAGTTGAAAGGAGCTACTGTGTTTTCAAAGATAGATCTTGTAACACCCCAAACCCGACCTGGACGTTATGGCCGAATTTGGCGCATCACATTGAAATGTTTTAGCGAAACCGTGTTTTCATTGAAAACCCTTCTTAATGTAAAAGAAACCTTAACTATCCTAAAAAAAAAAACTCTTTTCAATCACTTGTTTAAAATATATGATTTTATGAAAACATGTCATTTTAAAATGTAGTTGCAGAAACGTAGAAAAGTCATACTATAGTTTAAGAAACCATGTTCAACTTCTTATAATTACATCACATAAAAATAATAATCCAAATAATAATAAAGTGGAAGCCCTATTACAATCTGATTTGAAAAGTACTTAATAACATAGAAACTGATAAGCTTTAAAAAGAAAAAAAAGTCCAAATTATCTTGCTAGCTAGCTACCCAGAGTCCCTCCAAACATCGAACCTTCTACTGAGCATTACCTGAAAATAAAATAAAAGAAGGGGTGAGTTTTCGCAAACTCAGTGTGTACAACCCTCGATGGAAAACAAGCACTCAAAGAAGAATCATTACACATGCAATGCAATCCCATTAAAATTATCTATCCGCTACACACCAGCTCTGTCCCCCGTCACACCATGTGGGGATATGTGTAACACCCCTAACCCGTACCCGTCGCCGGAGGGATTAAGGAGTATTACAAAACAAGCACGAAATTTCATTTAAAAATATTCCACTAATTCCTAAGTTCAATTCACATCAAAACATTTAAAGCATTAACCAAATATCGACCACACATACGCATTAGTTATATGGAATACATACAATAACTTAACAAGCCATTTTCGCATGGCTATATATATATACATTACCAAAAAGTTACTTAATTACCATCAAAAGTCAATCCTATACATGCCATTATCAAAGTTCAATTACAAGAGTACCGAAAGGGCTTAGATAGTGTGGACGACTCTGACTTTGAAACTCCCGAGTCCGATAGCTAATGAACAAAATCTACAAAACAAAGAATTAAAGCAACAGAGTAAGCATTTCGATGCTTAGTAAGATTATAAGTAAGGAAATCATTTGAAACTAAAACATAGCATTCATAAAAATTTGAATAAATACATATACACAAAATCACATATTCATTTTACTTCACACTTCTATCAATATAGTTACACGCTCAAAGTCAAACATAACTAAATTTCACTTGAATCAAATTTCATGTAACTCGAGTAAGCTATAGACTTCATACAACCCTAAGAAATGGTCGGGAGAGCACTATTCGATTACATATTCACAACTTATACCGGATCGAATTTTTCCAATGTATATACGATACATACCTGATCATCTTAGGGATTGTGAGCACATTAATCGAAATTATTACAACAGGATCGCACCTTTCCAAACATAAATGCCTTCAGAACTTGGCCTGGTTATATCAACCAGCACGAATGCCTTCGGCACTTAACCCGGTTATAACAACCAGCACGAATGCCTTCGGGACTTAACCCGGATATAACAACCAGCACGAATGCCTTCGGGACTTAACCCGGATATATTCCTCAATTATCATGCATAATATATATATACTTCACAATCATTAACATTTCATTTACATTATTCGAACACAAGCACAACATGCTTATCAATCATTACACTTTCGGTTCTATAGCCACATACAAATAACACGATTCCGTTTTGCTATCCCACATGATTTCTATAACCATTCGGCTACAAGTAAATACACCACTTATTTATTTCAATATGTAATTCAAGTAGAATCATTAGGTCACAAATTATTTATTATGCTCATATATATATCATTGCTTTATCAAATCATAAGCTAAGTTCCATTACTCAAAGACTTACCTCGGATATTTTTTTTTGGAACAGTTGTAGACAGGCTATTCGTCTGCTTTCTCATTTCCCTGATCGGATCTAGTTCCCTTTTGCTCTTGAGCTTGATTTAAACAAATAAATTTGTTTAATCATTTCGAACATCAAAGGTAATTTAAAGCTTTTATCCCTTATACTCAATATTGAAACCCAACTATATAACTAATTATTTTAACACATCACTTTAAGTATATATATATTTTTAACTAACATACACCCATTTCACATACCAATTAACCATGAATAGAAATACATATATATCACCAATATTCTAATTACTTATTCGATCATATAGGGTAACTTCAACGCATTCTATATATACAATTTGCCATACACGTACTGCATAGCATTCTATATATACAATTTGCCATACACGTACTGCATACTTAACAAACCGAAATTACTCTGACATATATTCCATTATAAACATCTCATATATATTGTATCATAATTGAATATTCCTTAGCATAAATGCATGTATTAACACTTTCGTAAAATATAACAATTATTTCCATATGTAAATTTTTACTCATGCCAAGACCATAATCGAAACAACCATAAGAATCACCCAATCATCAACTATTTTAACACACATAACTACTCAAAATCAACCTTTCATACACTCATATCTAATATCATAGGTAATGTCGAATGCTCAAATTCAACTAAATTTAAAGATTTAACCTTCATCATTTTAATTAATCACTACCTATTCTTCAAAACTTCAAATACAAGGTAATTAACACATATACTCATTTTATTCAAAATTATACCCTTAATTCATATACACAACAGAACCTTTTATTACTTAATTCTCTATTTATTTATTCAATCATCCAAACGGCATTTGCTCCCCATTTGACATTTAAATACAACATCACTCAAGGATATTCTTAACTCAAATTCGGTAATTACACTAGTACACAAAATGGTTAAATTATTATTCTTCATTCATCCAAACTACTTACAAGTACCTTAACTAGAAGACAACCATGTATTTTATTTTATTTCCACCATGACCGAAAGCTCAAATTCTTCCCAAAACTCAAAATTTTAACATGGGTTGAAATAAGAACTTAATAACTAACTTAAAAACAACTAAAATTTTAAGAACTAATAAAAATTCTTACCTTGATTTAAGCCTATGGTAACCGAATGAAGTTTTCTCCCCTTTCCTCTCTTACATTTCGGCCAAGAAGAACCAAGGTGAAGCTTTGTTTTCATCACCCATTTTCTCTTTATTAATTCATTACTAAATTAAAATTATAAAGCCATTATAATTAAATCATATATAAATTCTATATAACATATCATCATGGCCGGCCACTACCTAAATAAAATGAATATTTGACATACAAGTCCATCCTCTTTGTCACATGCATTAATAGGCCACTTAAGATTAACCTATCACATTTCAGAATTTTCTCACATAAGTCCTATTTAATAATTTCACATACAATTGACCAAATTAAAACATGAAACTTTCACACATGCATGTAGACATATAGTAAGCATAGATTATAACGGTTAATTATTTTTATGACTCAATTTTGTGGTCCCAAAACCACTTTTCGACTAGGGTTAAAATAAAGCTGTCACAATATGAATATCGACCCACCCAGCCCACACACCAATGGTAGCCCGGTTGCGGAACTACTTTTATTTACATATTGGGCTTTAAAAGCCGTCGGTAGATCCACGATCGTCAGGCAACCATGCGATCCTCATATACTTCCTCCGTTCCATAGTTCCCACCCCATGTACAACCTAAGTAGAACATCATATGTATGCATGCCACATCCATAAAACTGACATTCAACACCTAGGGGTATTTTGGTCATTTTCGCCCTTAGGGGCATTTCGGTAATTTTCCCTTAAGTATGGTTCCCACTTACCTTGGCCCGTTAACAAGTTTCGCGAGCTAAGATGAATGAATACTATGCACCAGATAGGATTCCAGAGAAGAGGAAGTGGGTCATTAAGACCACTTAAGTACCAAGCTCTCTCTAGATCCAATCCTAGACATGCATATACCCGTTGCCACACCTTAACCCTTTGACCTGTCTACGATTGCAAAATATTAATTAAGCCTTATGTAGTTATCATATGCTAGGCCCAGAACCCCTTACAAAGCCCAAACAAAGTCACATACCTGTATTTGGCCCATTAAGCCCAATCATATTCATATGGCCCATTAGGCTCAAATCACCTGTATATGGCCCATTAGACCCAGTCACATTCATATTCATGCTCACATACAGATTCCTATCACATAGCATCAATATTCAGTCTTTGCCTATTATGGGCCCAATAGCCCACCAGGCCCATTTAGCCCATTCCGGCCCGTATGGCCAAATCACAACCCAAGTTTACAGAATCGCCTGTGGGTCTCAGGTAACCTATCAGTCTCTCCCTTACGAGTGTTCGTGCACTCGCAAGACTACCGTAGCCACACTTTTGACTTTTTGGCATTTCGGTATTTTGGTATTTCAGCTTTTGCCAATTCATAGTGTGTGTGCAGTGTATGTCACACCTAGTAAGCAAGCGTGATTCGATCTCCTTTTCCCTAAACCTACAATCAATATCACTCTTCGATTAATCGCATGTTTAATACATAACTTTTCTAAAACCTGAAGCTTCACCTTAACCTTACCTTGAACACCAATCCTTAATAGTTTTTCCCTGATCACGTACTCCTTAGATCTGCATTAAACTTATTTATTAAAACTAGAATAGTAGGTGACTCATATCCAACAAAATTCCCCTTACCGTATCTGTGAACATTCAGCCGCCTTAGCCAATAGGAGAGGAATACTTACCAAAATCGCAAACACTTAAAGAGTAATTTCGACAGAGAGCTAAGATCCAATATTCGATACTAATTCCCTACCATATTTGATTAGAAAGAGTGAGGAAAGAACAGCGTAATAGATTCTTAGCAATATCGATTGGAAGAACACACACTGACACTAGATTCGGTCGAAGAGTATTTGGCCCTTTGAAGATTCGACTTTTTAACTTAGTATGGTGAATAAGGTTTATTTGGTACAGATTAAAGAAGAAAAGTAGAAGAAGAAATAGAAAATCAGCACAAGGAAAAGAGAGTAAAACAAAAAGGTTTTCGACTTTTAGGGAAAAGGGTTTCTGGTAACAGGGTGAAGAAAATTTGGCACTAGCCTGGCAACCCTGCATTCGGCACTTATTTATAGCCCTTATAGCCGAATTGCTTGGCCCTCAATTTCCTATTCGGCTCCATCACTTCCCCCTTCTCATCTCCTCGTTTTTCTCACTTTGATCATTTCCTTAATTTTCTCTCCTGAACACTCTCCTTAGAGTCCATCTTCACGCCACTTCCAACCTTCTAGAAGGCCAAAATTAAACTCCTATATATACTAAGCTAGGATTCGAACCTAGGATCTCCCTGCTAGCCACTAACGCCACCTTCCTACACTCTAAATGGCGTCCCTTAGTCACTCCACCACAAGGCTTTTCGATGCCATTTTCCCCTATCTTTATTTAAAAGCCCAATTACTTGCCAACAAGGCCTTTTTAATTATTAAACTATAATTTCTTCTACCCTTAGATTCGATCTCAAACCTTGACCAAGACCTACCAGTGCGTAATTAACACTTAATCAGGATTGATAAGCGAAAAAAAAATTCAATACTTTGGGATTTTTGGGTTTCGGGATTTTTGGGTTTCGAGATTTTTGGGGCGTTACAACTCTACCCCCTAAAAAAAATTTCATCATCGAAATTCCCAACTACTAACACAGACTACCACACCATTTTAGATTTTGGTTACAAAAAGTCAGTTTTCTAGGACATATTGTGTCGGCATCTGGTATCCAAGTTGATCCGAGCAAGGTTTCGACTATTTTAGATTGGAAGCCTCCGAGAAATGTTTCTAAAATTCGCAGTTTTCTTGGACATGTTGGTTATTATCGAAGATTCATAGAAGGCTTTTCTATGATTGCAACTCCGTTGACAAAACTACTTTAGAAAGATGTGCAATTTGAATGGTCTGAAAAGTGTCAGAAAAGTTTTGATCAGTTGAAGGCTTTATTGACTGAAGCTCTGGTGTTAATTCAGCCAGAATCGGGTAAAGAATTTATGATCTATAGTGATACATCTTTGAATGGTTTGGGATGTGTTTTGATGCAGGAAGGCAAAGTCATAGCTTATGCCTCGAGATAGTTAAAGCCACATGAAAAGAACTATCTGACACACGATCTGGAATTGGCAGCTATAATATTTGCTTTAAAGATTTGGCACCACTATCTGTTTGGTGAGAAATGTCACGTTTATTCTGATCATAAAAGTTTGAAATATCTGATGACTCAGAAAGATTTGCACTTACGACAGAGAAGATGGTTAGAATTGCTAAAAGACTACGAGTTTATTATTGATTATCATCCGGGAAAAGCAAATGTTGCTGCTGATGCTTTGATTCAGAAATCATTGTTTGCATTATGTGCCATGAATGCTCATTTAGCTTTGTCTGATGATGGTTCGATTTTAGAGAAATTGAAAGCAAGACCTTTGTTTTTATAGCAGATTATTGATGCTTAGAAGGTTGATAATGATATTTTAGCAAAACGAGCCCAGTGTGATTTAGATTCTGATTCTGATTTTCAAGTTGATAATGATGATGGTCTGAGGTTCCGAGATTGGATTTGTGTTTCGAGAAATCCAGAATTGATTTAGATGATTTTGAACGAAGCTCACAACAGTTGTTTATCTGTGCATCTGGGTAGTACGAAAATGTATAACGATCTGAAACAACTTTATTAGTGGCCTGATATGAAGCGTGACATCTCTGAATTTGTTGCAAAATATTTGATCTGTCAGCAAGTTAAAGCTGAACATCAAGTGCCATCCGATTTGTTACAACTGATTATGATTCTGAAGTGGAATGGGACAGAATTACGATGGATTTTGTATTGGGTTTACCTCTGCCACCGAGTAAGAAAGATGCAATTTGGGTTGTTGTTGATAGATTGACTAAATCGACTCATTTCATTCCAGTTCGTACAGATTATTCACTTGATAAGCTTGCTGAGTTATACATTTCTCAAATTGTGAGATTGCACGAAGTACCTATTTCTGTTGTATCGGATAGAAATCCGAGGTTCACATCACGGTTTTTGAAGAAACTGCAAGATGCTTTAGGTACGAAATTACACTCTAGCGCTATTTTTCACCCACAAATGGATGGTCAATTTGAGCGGATTATTCAGATACTCGAGGATGTTGAGATGTTGTATTCTTGAGTTTGAAGGTACGTGGGGAAGATATTTGCCACTAATTGAATTTGCATATAATAATAGCTTTCAATCGAGTATCAAAATCGCTCCTTACGAAGCCTTGTACGGTTACAAATGTCGAACACCATTGTATTGGTCAGAGCTTAGTAAGAATAAGATTCACAGGGTTGATTTGATCAGAGAAATAGAAGAAAAAATGAAAGTAATACGAGATAGTTTGAAAGCAGCTGCAGATCATCAGAAATCGTATGCAAATTTAAAAAGAAAAGATATTGAATTTGCAATCGGTGATAAAGTGTTTTTGAAAGCCTCACCGTGAAAGAAAGTATTTTGATTTGGCAGAAAAGGCAAATTGAGTCCGAGGTTCATCGGGCCATATGAGATTATAGAGCGTATTGGGCCAGCTGCTTATATATTTTTGTTGCCACCAAAGCTAGAAAAGATTCTTGATGTGTTTCACGTATCGATGCTTCGACAATACAGATCAGATCCTTTGCATGTTATTTCCCCTACTGTGATAAAGTTGTTAAGGATGATGATTCATCCATGGAAAATAAAATAAAGAAAAGGATGAAATTGGAAAATGATAAAAATAAAGATGATAAATGATAAAAAAATGAAAATATCATCAATTTATCATCTTCTTCCCCAAAAATATATGGAAACCCTAGGAAAGAGAAAGCAAGCTTTCTTGGCTTAATTGGGTAAGTAATCTTGTCCTTTTTTTAGTAGTTTTTATATTTCTGAGATCGGAATAGCTTAATCTATCTATTTTAGGGATTAATTTGTAAAGATATCAAAGTATAGAAATTTTTCCATTGATGTAAATGCTAAAATTTTGAAATTTATGGTAGAAAATGAAAGGTTGTTGATAGATAAACAACTTTTATAAAGTGAATTTTGATGAAATTATGATTTTAGGACTAAATTATAAAGTTGTAAAATTCACGGAAAATTCTAAATTTTTATGAAATACATGGGTTGTAAATGTTACATGCAAAATTCAGCTAGGCTTGGAATAATGATTAAATTGCATGAATTTCATTTTTCGAGCTTAGGGACGAAATCCTCATTAATTAAAAGTTTAGGGACAAAAATGGTAATTTTGCCTAAGATTTGAATTGGACTGAATTGAGTATGAATTGTATTAAATTGATGTTAAATTTACTCGTATAGATCCCGATAGATCAAATTCGAAGCTAGAGCGAGGAAAATAGAAAGTGTCGAATTAGTAGATTTTATGTACATTAACATTTGTTGAGGTAAGTTTGTGTAACTAAATTGTATTTATTTTCATACTTGAATTGAGTGTGGTATGTGTTTATATGAGTTATATAAATGTTAAAAATGTATGAAATAATCACATGATCAATAATGTCCAGAAAATGATAAGTTCTGTTTGAATAATGAAAATTCGATGGATACATGATTTTCCGTATTTAATGTGGTCCTGTATATTTTGCGGATAAAATATAGCTCGAATGAGCAATCCTGTTATAAGCCCTCTCGAGCATCCTGACTGATAGTTATTTTGCATGTGTAACGCACTACCGCAACTCTTTGTGAGCATCCTGTTACATGATTCAATCTATTGTGGTCCAACATTTATTGAGGACACAAACGCAACTCTTTGTGAGCATCCTGATATAGGCTCTTATGAGCTTCCCGACATGCCTCGCTTGAACGTCCTGTTAAGCTATCCGGAGCTCTTATTACATGGCTCTTTGTGAGCATTCTTGATAGGCTCTTTGTGAGCTTCCTTATTAAAAGTTATTTGTGAACTTCCTACTATAGATTCTTATGAGTTTCCTAGTCTAGCCCGAATAAGCTTCCTGTTACATGGCTCATATGAGCATCCTGATATATAGCTCGAGAGTGTGCTTTCTGATTATGTGCCCTTATGGGTACCCCTGAACATGAATTGACAGATTTTTTATTTGTACACTTTGAGTGTACTACCTGTATATCCGTCAATATTTCAAATAAATTCAACGAGTAAAATCCTGACATGAGAAAATATGAGCAATAAAATGATGATACATGATATATGGAAGTATGAGATGATGATATATGAACATAGAAATCGTTTGATGAATATGTTTATCTATGATTATAGATTTGTACATCTCGAGTACAAGTATACTTTCCATGTTTTCATCGATATTTTAAATAGTTCAACGGGTAAAATTTTGAAATGAAACAATCTGAATTGTGAAAAAATTTTATGGGTACATACTTGAATTACATGGACATGAATTATACCTGATATTCGAATACTTGTTGTGGAAAGTATGAGCGTATGGAAAAGGGATTATTATTATTGAGCTCATACAAGTTTATTGATATTCATATGAAATACATATTACTAACATGTTTTGTACATGCTACATGAACACATGATGAGAGAAATATTTGAACATATAAATGATACCACTTGATATATTGAAGCATGGTATGCTTGATACACAAATGTGAAACATGCTTAATGACTTTGTTCATCTATAATTTAGTATATGGCTGAAATACATGAAACTGATATTACAAAACATGTTGAAATGTGAGATGGATGGTACATGTGTATAAAATTTACTTGATTGTTATGTTAATTATGAATATGAAATATTATATGGATTACAGTGATTAACATGTTGATGAGGATATTTGTTTAGGCACTTGGCCAACACGAGTTGGCAATGAAATGTATGTTTACCTTATGTTTATAAAATAGTGGTAAGTTAAATTTCCTGTTATACGAACTTACTAAGCTTAAAAGCTTACTCTATTTTTAATTTCCCTTTTTAAAAGGAATTTGGAAGCTCGTTGGGTTAGAAGCTTGGTGGAGATATTTCACACTATCCATCGATCCATTTGGTGCAAATGGTAAAATTAATTCTGGTTATAATGGCATGCATAGGTTAATTTGACCAATGTTGGCATGATAATTCTTTGGTTGTAACTAGCCATTGGAATGACTAGTATTAAACATATTTTGGTGAAATTGTATAAGGCCTTATTATGTTTGATGTGTTTGAAATGGTTATGTGATGAAAAGCATATAAACCTAATGATAAATGGCTTTAAGTAAGCATAAATGAGAAAAATACTTATATGTATATATATATGTGTATTTGATAAGTTTAAACACTTGAACATAGGTAATGATAAGTCATGCATAAGACTCGATTTTAGCTTGATTTGAACGTTTTGTATTGACTTGGGAATGTATTAAAATGTCAATGTAAGTGGGAGACATATTTGGGGGAGAAATAAGGCTTAGAAATGGCTTTATTTTGTCCACACGGGCAGAGACACGGCCATATGTCTCAGCCATGTGTGACACACGACCATGCGCACATGCTTGTGGTTTGGCCGTGTGTCCCTTGCATCTTTAAAATTTTAAAATAGAATGTCCAGGTATTTCCACACGGCCTAGCACACGGGCGTGTGGCTTGGCCGTGTGACCTAAGTTAGAGAGTTACATCGCCTAAGACACGGGCGTGTCCCTTGGCTGTGTGAACCACACGGCCTGACCACACGGGCATGTGACCCCTGCACCTAGAAAAAATTTGTAATTTTGCAAAAAATTCTTTGAGTTTGCAATTTAGTCCCGACTTACTTGTAATGCATATTTTGGGCCTCGACGGCTTTTATAAGGGACTTAATGATTGATTTCTGATATGAATACTGTATAAATGTGAAATTTTTATTATATGATCTGTAATCTATGGTAATACTCTGTAACCCTATTTCGACGATGAATTCGGGTTAGGGGTGTTACATTTATTGGTATCAGAGCTATGGTTTAGTCAATTCTCGGACTAACGTAGCATATACGAGTCTAGTTATACATGTCATTATACAACCTGTGATAGTGTGATATCTTCTGACCATTTTAAAATATGTTTTTCATAATGTAACGTTATCCAACCGAACTGATTCTAAAAAAAATGAAAGTAATGCTCAAGCCTTAGTGCAAAAAGCAGTCTTGAGTAGTAAAAGGATCGTATTTGAGGGCCAAGGAGGAGAGGCTAAAGAAGTCTCCTTCCAAATGATGAATAAGTAGTTTACTAAAATTGTAAAAACGAATCCAGTTGTACAACAACCTCCAACCCTCCTGTTCCTCAAATTGGTTCCCAAAGCGCTTAAAGTACAGAACTTGTCTGAACAAAAAATACTAATAGAGTTCTTGATGACTTGTCATGTACACAAATTGAATACTTAAAGTATGTGATGTCTCTGTTAAAAGATTCAGTTTATCAATGGTGGAATATCTTGATTTTGTTGTGCCAAAAGAGAGGGTTACATGACCGTATCTGAGTATGAAAGAGAATTTTTCTGACTTAATAAATATGCCAGAGAATGTATTTTAATTGAAATTGCAATGTGCAAGTGATTGAAGGTGGTTTAAATGAGGACATAAAAGTTTAGTCAGAATTCTTGGATATAAAGAATTTGTTGTAATAGTTGGCCGGGCATAAAAAGCCGATGAAGCTTAGCAAAGAGAAAAGACAGGCTGAGATAAAAACTACAACTTTAAGTAGAAGATTGACAGAAAAGTTATATCATTCAACCTCAAAAAAAAAAATCAAAGAAATATTATGTTCTTTCTACTGTCTCTGTGGGATACTCTAGTAAAGACAGAGGTACCCGATACTCAAGTCCAAGATCACAGAATACATCTGTAGTAAGTGCAGGAAATGTTAGAAACACTAAGCCCAAGTGCAAGTATTATAATAAACTACATTTTGGAGAATGAAGAATAAAAAGTGACACAAGTTTTGAATGTGGTTCTTTTTAACCACCATCTTAAAGATTGCTCAAAAAAAGTTGAAAAAGATATTATTCAAATTTCAAGACTGAGTAACACAGCTACCTGAGGTAGATCACCTCGTAAACTTGGAAATACAAATGGTAACCGATGTGCGACAAAAGACTTCACTGTAAAATCTAAAACACGAGTATCAGTTAGTACATATACTATTCGTGCATAGGAAGATACTTCTGTGTCAGATGTCATTACTAGTGTAACAACCCATTTTTAGTTAAATCAAAACAGTGGTTTCAGGACCACAAATCTAAAGTCAAAATATTTATTTTATTATTATTTTGAGGTCTACAACATGATATTATGATTGTATAAAAATTTTGTTAAGAAATTTTATCGTTTGCCTGCTTAATTTGATAAAAATGACTAAATTGTGTAAAGTGTAAAAGTTATGTTCTAATAGCTAAAGGTGTCTAATAGCTATGGAACCTTAAATTAGAGGTCCTTATGTGGTAATTAAACCATCCATAATGTGAGTGGACATATATGGACATATTATTAAGTGTTTTAAAGGTTATTAATTATGGTTAAAATAGTAAATTAGTAAATAACTTAGTAAAATAACAAAAACATGATATCATCTTTAATTTTTGTTCATCTTCC
The DNA here is from genome assembly GCA_025698475.1 of Gossypium anomalum. NCBI lineage: Eukaryota > Viridiplantae > Streptophyta > Magnoliopsida > Malvales > Malvaceae > Gossypium > Gossypium anomalum. Next base: position 43,474,030 of record CM046968.1, on the reverse strand, counting down.
ACTGAAGGAGCTTAAACATTCGGCTATTCAAGTTCTTTGCATGGTATGATTTTTTACTTGGTTTTTTAATGATTCCTATGTTTTTGGAATCGTTGTAGCTTAATCTAGCTAGCCTAGGGACTAATTTGCAAAATTGTTAAAGGTCTAGGGTTTTACCATTGATGAATATGTGTTTATTTTGATGTTTGATGATAGAAAATGAATGGTTGTTGTTAGATAAACGACATTTGTTAAGTGAATTTTGATGAATTTGTCAATTAGGGATTTATTTGTAAAATGTGAAAAATTTATGGTGAAATGTGTGAAATTATGAAAAATATGGGCTGAATGGATATATATATATAATTCGATTAGCATGGGTATAAGTTGAATTACATGAATTTGCATTTTTATGAGCTAGGGACTAAATTGTAAAGAATTCAAAATTTAAGGGGCAAAAGTGTATTTTTACCATAATATGATTTTTGGGTTAAATTGAATAGAATGATAATTAAATAAGTTAAATTTGATTACATATAGATCAAGAAAAGCGAAGTTTGGAATTAGATCGAGGGAAAAATAAAATAGTAGATTGATAGCTCGTTTCTTTCCGTATAAATCCGAGGTAAGTTCGTATGTTAATAAGCATTAATGTAATTGTGTTTTAAATGCTTTATAATTATATGGTTGATGAGTAGGATCTTACAAAAAATTTTAACAAACATTCGGCAATGTGAAATCCTGGTTGAACCTTAGGAATAGATAGGATACAAATGACATGTCATTAGGGGTTATTGTGTTTAGGTGCTGGTCTGTATGTTCTACCAGTGGCTGAGTTTTTTAGCATGTGTTGTAGACTCTCATCAACTTGTGTGAGCAGCATCGTGTAGACATGTTTTGACAATTAGCTTGTGTGAGTAGACCCATTGATAGCTCGAAAGTGAGCATTATATGAGATATGAGATTGAAATAGCTTCGGCTTTGTATTGGCACATAGGGTGTGAGATTCCTGAGTATTTGATATTATTCTAAATGGTTCAACGGGTAAATTGAAGATATGAAAGGGTAAGAGATTGATACGTGTCAGTGAAGGTATGTACGTAAACCGTATAAGCATTGAATCCATGAAGTTTGTGAGTTACATGACCAACTATATGGATGAGCATATATTAGCTTTGTGATTAAGTTGAATTGTAATTTTTTATGATAGATAACTTAATTTGAGAACAAATGGTAAGTTTTACTTATTAACTATATGAGCTTACTAAGCTTTATAGCTTACTCTGTTTACTTTTTTGTGTCTTATAGTGATTATCAAAGCTTGCTCGGATTGCGAGTTTTCGGAGATCTCATCACAGTATCCAGCTATCATTTTGGTAGTTTTGAACTTGTGTATTTGGTTATATGGCATGTATAGGTGTTGTGGTTAATATGGTCTATATGTTGGTAATGGATTTAGCCAATTGATTTGGCTTGTTAATGATGAATGTTTGGTTATGAGTATAGCCATTTCGAAGGGTACACAGGCTAGTCACACGGGTGTGTGGTTGGCCATGTGACCCAAGTCAGAGAGTTACACGGGGTAGGACACGGGTTAGGACACGGCCATGTGATTCCATTTCGAATGTCTACACGGCTTGTTACACAAGTGCGTCTTTGGCCGTGTGAGACACATAGCCGGGCCACACGAGCGTGTGTCCCCTATATTTTGAAAAATTTTCTAAGTTTTCCAAAAATTTTCTAAGTTATCGGTTTAGTCCCGAACCACTTCTAATGCATGATTTGGGTCTCGATAGCTCGTATTAGAGACAATATGATTGAATGTGAATGGTTTTTATTTGGAAATGAAAATTGCATAAGAAATGTATGTTTGTTTAAGTAATAAGTTTGGTAATGCTCCATAACCCTATTCCGATGACGAATACGAGTTAGGGGTGTTACAATTGGTACTTTCTTCCTTATTGATTCTGAGGTGATTATTTTAATTTATCCTGGTTCAACTTATTCATATAACTGTATGAATTTAATATCTGGTAAAGATTTACCTATCGAGTTCATTAAATTCATGATTAAAGCATCAAACTCTCTAGACCAGTATCTATGTGTTTATAAAATTTCAAGAATTATCCATTGATGATACGATATTATTGTTTTCCATTTGATTTGATGCTATTGCTTTTGGATGAATTTGATGTGATTTTGGGAATAGACAGGTTAACTCTGTTTGATGCCGAGACAAATGGTAAATAAGAGTATATTGTATTGAAATGTTAGGAAGATGAAATACTCTGTCTTGAATCAGAAAAATTGAATGATTTGCCTACTGTGATATCAACCAAGTCAGCACAAAAATGTATCAGAAAAGGTTAAAATACTTACTTTGATTACATTTTTTATATTAAATTATCTAAGTCAAATTTAAATCAGTGGCAGTGGTATGCGAAAATTCTGATGTGTTTCTAGAAAAATTACTTGGATTACTGTTGGTTAGAGAAGTCGAATTTGCTATAGATCTTGTGCTTGAAATAATATTGAAAAATGTATCAGAAGTTAAAAGTTTTCTAGAATTAGCCGGTTATTATATAAAGATATGAAATTTAAATGGTCTAATAAGTGTTAACAAAGTTTTGAACAGTTGAAAGCTCTGTTGACTGAAGCATCAGTTTTGGTTAAGCTTGAAATCCAGTAAGGAATTTGTGATTTACATAATGTGTCAGTGAACAGTTTGTGTTGTGTTTTGATGAAAAAGAGCCAAGCAATAGTCTAAGCTTCTAGAAAATTAGAGCTATATGATATAGAATTGGCAGTTATTGTATTTGCATTGAAAGATTATAACTTGGTTATTGATTATCACCCAGGAAAAATAAATGTGGTTGCGAATGCTCTGGATAGAAAATCTTTGTTTGCCTTACAAGCTATGAATACCTGATTGTCATTGTCTGATGATGGCTTGATTTTAGCTGAGTTAAAGCTAAACCGATGTTTCTACAACAGATCTGTTAAGCTCAGAAAAATGATAACGGGTTGCAAGTTAAACAAATACAAAGTGAGTCCACCTCTAATTTAGAATTTCAGAATGGATCTAATAATTTTCTATTCTTCAAAGGTAGAGCCTGTGTATTGAAGGATTCAAAGCTTGCATAGGAAATTTTACATAAATGCTCACAGTGGTATTATGTCTGTTCATCTGAAGAATAATAAAATGCATAACGATCTAAAATAAATGTAATGGTAACCTGGAATGAAACGTGGTATTTTTGAATTTGTGATCAAATGTTAGATATGTCAGCAAGTTAAAGTTGAATATGAGGTACTAATACCTTCAGAACTTTTATAGTCAGTTATGATACCGAAATAGAAATGGGATAAAGTTAATATGAATTTTATATCAGGATTACCCCTATCTCTAAAAAAGAAAGATGTTAGTTAGGTAATCGTCGATTGTTTGATGAAGCCTGCATATTTTATCCTAGTATGAATGGATTTCTCACTGAATAGATTGTTTGAATTATTTGTTTCTGAGATTGTCAGATTTCATGGTATGCCAATTTCCATTATTTCTGATTGAGATTTACAATTCATATCCCTATTCTAGAATAAGTTACAAGAAGCTCTGGGTATGTGGTTACATTTTAGTACCACATTTCATCCTCAGATGGATGGTCAATCTGAATGTATGATTTAGATTTTGAAGATATGTTTCGATATTGTATTTTACAGGTTGAAGGCAATTGGAAAAGAAATAATTACCATTAGTCGAATTCGCATATAATAACAGTTTCCAGTCAACTATTAAATGGCACCATATGAAACTCTATATGATCATAAATATAAAACTTTATAGTATTGGACTGAGCTTTGTGAGAAAAGGAAATAGATATCCGAGTTAGTGATAAAATATCCTTAAAAATTTTGTCATGGAAGAAGTTCTCCGGTTTGGCCATAAAGGCATATTAAGTCCACAGTTTATCAAGCCATATGAGATTATTGAAAAGAATTAGACTTGTTACGTACATATTGGCATTATTTTCAGAGCTTGATAGAATCATAAATGTTATTTATGTGTATGTGCTACGACGGTATCGATCAGATCCGTCACATGTTACTTCTCTAATAGATATTAGAATTTAGCTTGACATGACTCACAATGAGGGACTAATTGAAATTCTGGCATGTAAAGTGAAAGAACTGAGAAATAAAAAGTTAGCTTTAGTAAAAATTTTCTGGCAATGACACGATACAAAAGAAGCAATAACTGAACCCCGTTACTGGTAAGATTTTCGAGGACAAAAATCTTTAAGGGGGAGAGTTGTAATAGCTCGTTTTCGATAAAATCAGAATAGTGGTTTGGGGACTACAAATCTGATTCCAGAAAGGAAATTTATTTTAATATTATTTTATGATTTAAGTATGATAATAATGTCATATGAAAATTTCATAAAGAAATTTTACCGATTATATGTTTAATTTGATAAAGGACCAAATTGTACAAAGTGCAAAAGTTGAGTTCTAATAGTTAAAGGGATTAAATAGCTATGGAATTCAAAATTTGAGGCCCTTAAGTGGTAAATAGACTATTAAAAATGCTTAGTTGTTAAGGATGATAATTCATCCATGGAAAATAAAATAAAGAAAAGGATGAAATTGGAAAGTGAAAAAAAATAAAGATGATAAATGATAAAAAAAATGAAAATATCATCAATTTATCATCTTCTTCCCCAAAAATATATGGAAACCCTAGGAAAGAGAAAGAAAGCTTTCTTGGCTTAATTGGGAAAGTAATCCTATCCCGGTTTTAGTAATTTTTAAATTTCTGAGATCGAAATAGCTTAATCTATCTATTTTGGGGATTAATTTGTAAAGATATCAAAGTATAGAAATTTTTCCATGGATGTAAATGCTGAAATTTTGAAATTTATGGAAAAAAATGAAAGGTTGCTGATAGATAAACAACTTTTGTAAAGTGAATTTTGATGAAATTATTATTTTAGGACTAAATTGTAAAGCTATAAAATTCATGGAAAATTTTAAATTTTTATGAAATACATGGGCTATAAATGTTACATGTAAAATTCTGCTAGGTTTTGAATAAGGATTAAATTGTTTGAATTTCATTTTCCGAGCCTAGGGACAAAATCGTCATTAATTAAAAGTTTAGGGACAAAAATAGTAATTTTGCCTAAGATGTGAATTGGACTGAATTGAGTATGAATTGCATTAAATTGATGTTAAATTTATTCTTATAGATCCGGATAGATCAAATTCGGAGTTAGAGCGAGGAAAAGAGAAAGTGTCGAATTAGTAGATTTTACGTACACAAACATTTGTTGAGGTAAGTTCATGTAACTAAATTTTATTTATTATCATGCTTGAATTGAGTGTGGTATGTGTTTATATGAATTATACAAATGTTAAAAATGTATGAAATAATCACATGATCAATAATGTCCAGAAAATGATAAGTTCCGTTTCAATAATAAAATTCGATGGATACATGATTTTCTGTATTGAATGTGGTCCTGCATATGTTGCGGACAAAAAATAGCTCAGACGAGCAATCCTATTATAAGCCCTCTCGAGCGTCCTGTTATATAGTTCCTACGAGCATCCTGATCGGTAGTGATTTTGCATGTGTTGCACACTACCGCAGCTCTTTGTGAGCATCCTGTTACACTATCTGATCGGTTGTGGTCCAGCATTTATTGCGGACACAAACGCTACTATTCTTGAGCTTCCTGATATAGGCTCTTATGAGCTTCCTGACTTGCCTCACTTGAATTTCCTCTATCCGAAGCTCCTATTACATGGCTCTTTGTGAGCATTCCTGATAGGCCCTTCGTGAGCTTCCTGATTAAAAGTTCTTTGTGAACTTCCTATTATAGACTCTTATGAGTTTCCTGGTATAGTCCGAATAAGCTTCTTGTTACATGGCTCATATGAGCATCCTGATATATAGCTCAAAAGTGTGCTTCCTGATTATGTACCCTTATGGGTACCCCTGAACATGAATTGACGGATTTCTGATTTGTACACTTCGAGTGTACTACCTGTATATCTATCGATATTTCAAATAAATTCAATGGGAAAAATCCTAACATGAGAAAATATGAACATGAAAATTATGATACATGATATATGAACATGAAAATGATGATACATAGATATTTCAAATACATTCTTGCACAAGACAGTTTGTTTTTGTCTTTAAAATCACTTCTAACAAATTTGTTTATGTTTTGTGTTTCCAAATTTGGTTGGGGCATTTTCTTGAGGTCCAAGGATGATTTCTTTCCATCCAAGAAAAGCTAATTTGTTCTCTTTTGGAGTCTTTATCAGTCGATTCATCTTTCTTTTATTTTAATGTAACAACCCGATTTTGGGGTTAATCAAAATAGTAGTTTCAGAGCTGCTAATCCAAGGCTGGAGAATTATTTCTAATATTATTTTATGTGTTATAGTATAATTATATAAGTGCTTGAAAATTTTGATGAGCTAATTTTAGTGATTGTGAGCTTAATTGCTAAAAAGGACTAAATCGCATAAAGTGTAAAAGTCCTATTTTGATAGCTAAGGGTGTTAAATAGCTAGAGAACCAAAATTAAGGGTATTTAAAGGGCAAATAGACCCTTTAGAAGCTGATGGCCAGCCATAGGGGACAAGGAATTCAAATGGTTAATGGTTAGGTGACTTATTACATAGTAAAATATTACCCTAGGGTCTAGCCATCATCTTTTTCATTTTTCACTTCTTCTCCGCTGAATTTTTTAGAAAAAATGGGGTTTTTGGAAGCTTGAAATTTCATCAACTTGTAGCCCTCACAAGTAAGTGGTTTTGATGGTATTTCTTGATAATTTTTGCATTTTTAGAACCCTTGTAACATGAGCTTTCAAATGAGGGGACTATTTTGGAAAATAGTTGAAGGGTAGGGTTTTACCATGAGAGTATTTATGTTGTTTTCTGAAATTTTATGGAAAAAAAATGAATCATAGTTGTGAAATAAACAACTTTGGCGAAAGGATTTCTCATGAAAACCCTAATAGGACTATTTTGTAAAGTTCGTAAAATAGATAGTAATGTTATGAAATATTGGAAATTTGGGGTTGTCATAAGAGAGATAAATGGTCTGTTAGGCTTGGCTAATAAGGAAATTCAATAAAAATTGAATTTCGAAACTAGGGGTAAAATGGTCATTTTGTGAAAGTCTGGGGGCAAAATGGTCAATTTGCCAAGAATGGGAATTGCTGATTATGTGAACTTATCTGGTGAATTTTTATCCTTTTAGATCAAGAAAAATAAGGAACGAACCTTGACCCGGGGAAAAATAAGGTGTACGAAGACTAGGCTCATAATTATAAATTTTGTACCGAGATAAGTTCACACGTAAATAATGCAATGTGAATTATGTATAAATGCTTAAATGATGCATGAATCGTAATTTCTACGCTTGAAGGTAAGTTGCAATATTTTTATATATATGTGGGATTATGTAATAACCCTTTTATCATGAAAATATAAAATTGCCTATGTGATCGAGTTTGTTGAAGGTAAGTCTAAGAGAAAAATCCCATTTGAACTTTAGGAATAAATTAGGATACAATGTGACATGTCACTAGGAACTATGTGATTATGAGCTCATTTGTATATGTGATGTGTGATTTTATAAATCCGGGCACTAGTCATGTACGTTCTACCGGTGGTTGGGTAACCCGGCATGTGTTGCGGGTACCTGTTAGCTTGTGTGAGCAGGCCCATGATTAGCTCGAGAACGAGCAACATGTGATGTGTTAAATAAGGTAACATGTGGCTACATATAATGCGATGTTGTGTAAGATTTCCGAGTATCCAATAATAATCCTAGTGTTCAACTGGTAAGTTAGAAATTATTCGATGACTAAGCCAATGATGGAAATTATGCAATTGTATTACGAGTTAGGACAGGTATGTACGTAAAATTCTTAAGTAGAGAATTCGATATGTCAAGTACTTGTGGTAAGAGTGTGTATAAGTAAGTCAAGCTTATGAAACTTTGCCTTATTTTAAATTAACAAGTTATGTTGTTTATTATTTGCATGTGAGCTTACTAAGCTTTATGCTTACTCATTTCCTTTCCATTTTCTTATAGTGTCGTCAAGCTAGTATCGGGGATCAAGAGGCATCGGAGGCATTGATCACACTATCACCCGAAGCTTTTGGTATAGCTAGTTCAAATGTTTTGATTTTTGGCATGTATAGGGACTCAAAATCATAGTCCAGTTTCTTGTTAGTTTAGCCACAAGTGTTGGCTCATATGATGGATGTGATATTAATTTTGTATAGGCCGTTAATGACGGCCAATGTTAATTATTATTATATGCATTGATGCAAATTTCTAGGGGTTGTGGCTTATTTCGTTGTACACATATTATGGTTGTATTAGTTTGGTTGATTTTTGTGTAGGTTGTTGCAAGTAAGGGTGACAAAGAGGCTTGGTAAATAGCCTTAATTTGTCCACACGAGCAGACACATGGGCATGTGTCTAGGCCGTGTGTGACACATGGCCAACCTCATAGGCGTGTTGTCCGGCCATGTGTCCCCTGCATGTAGAAATTTCAAGTCAGTATGCATGGTAGTAAACACACGGGCAGAGACACGGCCATGTGTCTCAGCCTTGTGGAGGACACGGCCTTTGGCCACGGGCATGTGCCTTGGCCGTGTGCCCCTAATTGGGTGCTAACGTCAGAAACAGAATGTTAAGGTTTTTGGACACGGGCTAAGATATGGGCATGTCAAGGCCGTATGAGGGACACGGGCATGTGTTAGGCCGTGTGAAAACCCCTGTAGGTTCGAATTTAAAATTTAATTCACACGGGCATGGGACACGGGCGTGTCCCTAGATGCTTAGGCCGTGTGTATCACACGGACCACCAACACGGCCATGTCATAATAGCCACATGGGCGTGTTGCCCTTCCACATAGGTGTGTGCCCTGCTTTAAAGGTCATTTTTCTAAAGGTTGATTAAGGACCTGGGTTGGTCCTGAATTGTTTCCAATGTACGTTTGAGGTGCCGTAGGTCCATGTTAAGGTGCCTAGACAAAGTTGAAAATTTTTAAATTTGATTAAGTCTTGATGATTTGAAAACGATGGAATGCATGTGTTTAAGTTTGGTAATGCCTCGTATTCTGTCCCGGCGTAGGGCTCGGGTGTGGGGTGTTACATTTAATTTCTTTTGACTCTCTTTTGTGACAACTAATCTATTTTTTTGTTTCTCGTTTCAGTTTACATTCATTTACATATCTAGGTTAAATCCACAACTTAGAAAAGGTACGATCCTATTCTATACACGTGTTGTATCATTCTTTATCATTTGGTACCTGAGCTGGGCATTTTGGTTGTTTATGGTTGATTTTTAAACTGATTTCCATTGCAGAACAGCCTATAAGCAATTTTTACCCAGAATTTTTTTCGAAAAAAATATTTTTGAGTGGATAAACGTTTTTTCAATTGATCTAAAATTTTACATATTTTTCTTGGAAATATTTTATAATATAAAAAATTATTTCCCACAAAAAATTGATCAAAAAGTCTAAAAATAGAAAAACACGAAAAAAAATTATATGGATTGAATTTTATGTCGAAATTTTCCATATTAGATCTACATCATCCGAGTGGCTCTAGTTTAAATTTCGTGATTTTTGGAAATCAGGAACACTTCGAACGAATTTTGTCAAGTTGCTTCGCAATTTTTCGGGTTTTCGAGCTTTAATAATTTTCATTGACTCTTAGCCCTAGGTTTTCATTTGTTTTGTTTTTTTATTGGTCATTTATTCATTCCAACACTTTATTGTTTCTTGTGTTAGTAGGCTAAAGCACGTTGCACATTCCTTCTTCAGTGCAAACATAATTCTTTTGTGTCTAGCCAACTTTGGACTCCTAGTGTCGTTAGAATATTAAGTAGTTAGATTCTTTAGCATTCTGATTGATTTTCATAAATGATCCTAAAAGACTCACAACATTAATTCTTACCTCATTGAGAATTCAATTTTATTTTTTGAGTGCATAACGGTGAGATTTGTTTAATTTTTTCTTTTTCAGTGCTGTGTTTTTTTTTTTAAGATTTTTCACAATGTCTCGTTATGGCAAAGGAAGTGATGACCAGAGTGACACACCACTAGTGACCATCGAAAATCTTGCTGGTTTCGCAACAAAATTACAACATGACCTCAATGAAGTCAATGATAAGCTCAAACACAGGTTCGATAAGTTGCAACGAAATCTAAAGGATCAAAATGCTCAAGATAAAAAATGTGACACTATTCTAGATACAATCAGTAAAATTTGGAATGCCTAAGTGTAACATCCTGAATTAGGGCCTCATCGAAACAGTGGTTTTGAGACCACAAATCCAAAGTAGAAATAATTATTTTATGATTCTTATGAGCTCTATGATATGATTGCATGCTTGTGAGAAAATTTCATGAAGAAATTTTATTGATAAAGTGCCCAATTTGACATTTAGGACCAAATTGCAAAAGTTGCAAAATGTGAGTTCTATAAGCTTTAAGTATGAAATTGCCATGGATTATTAATTAGAGGTCCTTAAATAGAAATTTGCCCAATTTCTATAATTATGGACAAAAATGGGCATGAATAAGAAAATTTTGAAAGAAAGGCCTTAAGGGCATTTTTGTCATTTGGTTAATAAAACAATAAAAAGGGAAAAATAAGTCAAAATTGATGTCCATCTTCTTCATGTGTGCCGGAAATTCTAAGGGTTCTATAGCTAGGGTTTCTTCAACTTTCAAGCTCAATAGTAAGTGCATCCTAGCCCCGTTTTTAATGCTCTTTACATTTTTGAAACCCTCATAACCCGATTTACCTATTTTTAGCCATATTTTGAAGTAGGGTTCATGTTTGAAATTTGACCCATGTATGACATGCATGTATTTTGATGTTTCATGGTAGATTATGGAAGTTTGATGTGCGTTTAACATCTTTTACCAAGTGATTTCTAGTGAAAATGGCTAAAAATGACTTACTTGCAAAGTTTGTAAAATGAGTAGTAAGATGTATGATTTAATGAGAAATGTGGGCTGCTATGAGCATGTTATAAGTTCGGTTAGGCTTGGGTAACAAATAAAATGAACACATTTCATTTTACGAGCCTAGGGGCTAATTTGTAAATATGTGAAAATTTAAAGTAAAATTGTAATTCTGCCAAAGTATGATTTATGGACTGATTTGAACAATGTGATAATTAAATAAGTGAAATTTGCTATTATAGATCAAGAAAACGGAGTCTGAACCTAAACCGAGGAAAGAACAAGGTTGTGGACTAAATCGAATAGTTAGCCATATTTTGGTACCGAGGTAAGTTCGTGTTTAAATAATGCAACATTACATTATTATGTTTTTAATGCTTTAATATTGCATAAATTGTGTAATTGTCTTTGTGGATTTAATTAATGATGACTCGATGACAATTCGACGAAGTTTGATATCTCGAAACCTCGGTTGAACCTTAGGAATAGTTAGGATACAAATGTCATGACATTAGGATTATATCCAATCCCATATAAGACCATGTCTGAGACATGGCTTTGGCATCGATATGTAATTTCGTGTAAGACCATAGCTGGGCTATTAGCATCGATATGTGATCCTATGTAAGACCATGTCTGGGACATGGAATTGGCATCGATATGTGATCCCATGTAAGACCATATCCGAGATATGGCATTGGCATCCTACCATGTGTATGAGAGTTCCCGAGTATCCTTTAGTATTCCAAGTGGTTCAACAGGTAATCCAACGATTATGTCAAAGAGATGACAAGGTATGATCATGTTGAAAGGGTACAGGTATGTATACAAAGCTCATAAACATTGAGATTATGAATCGATGAGACCTTGAAAGAAGTGAATGAATGAATTATGATCATGAGTTTTATTGTACATTATGTAAATGGCATGACTTAAAATGTACCTATGATACTTGATGACATTGTGATAAATATTATTGTGTTATGTGTATATTAATGCATGGTTAATGTTGTCAATTATTTACATGCAAACTTACTAAGCTTTATACTTACTCCCTTTTCTTTTCCATTTTCTTTTAGTATCGCCAAGCTAGCTCGGGGATCGAAGGACGTCGGAGCTCGATTCACACTATCAAACTAATATTTTGGGTATAGTAAAATTCAAGTATTTTAAGTATGACATGTATAAGGACTTGGTCTTTTTGTTATATGTCATATTTGTGTAGCCAAATGTGTTGGCTTATAATGATTTAATGATTCATTTTGTATATGGCCATGAGATATGGCTCATATGGGGATGTAATCCTATTCATACATGCATACATGTGCTATGGTCACTTAGGTTGTGGTTAAATTCATTTGGCATGGATGAATTGTAGATTTGATCATGGATGTTTGATGATGGAAATGAGAGTAAATGGCATAATAAAAACTAAGGCATGAATGTATAAAATGGAAGTAAATTGATGTTTCATATTGCATGTGATCTGGTAAGCTTGGTCTAAATGTAATATGAAGTCTTAAGAAAGTATAAATTGATAAGAAGTTGATATGCATGAGCCATGTTTGTGAATGTGGAAGTGCTCATTTATGTTGTGTAGGATGTCATTGAGATGTGTATGTGTGCATGTGTTATTGAGGGTGACAAAAGGTTTTGAAAATAGCCTCAAAATTATCCACACAGGTAGGCACACAGGTGTGTGTCTAGACCGTGTGTCACACACGGTCTACCCCATAGATGTGTGATCCGGTGGTGTGTCCCTTACACCCTAATTAGGTATAATAGAATGCCCAGTAGTAAACACACGAGTAGAGACAAAGCCGTGTGTCTCAGCCATGTGAAGCACACGGCCTCAGGACATGGGCGTGTGGCCAGGCCCTGTGAAGTCTGCACCTGATTTTTGGAATTTAATTCGCCACATGGCCTAAGCACATGGGCGTGTGACTTTGCCGTGTGACCCTATTTAGTTGATGACTTCATAAACAGAGAGTTACACGGGCTGAAGACACGGGTGTGTACCAAGCCACAAGGGCATGTCCCAAGCCACAAGGGTGTGTCCCAAGCCACAAGGGCGTGTGTGACCACACGGCTTACATACACGGGTGGGTGACCCCCCAAAACAAAAAAATTTCTAAGTGTCACAAAAGTTTCGAAAGTTCTTGGTTTAGTCCTGAACCACACCCAATGTATGTTTTGGGCCTCGTGGGCCCGTATAAGGGACGAGATGCATGTTTATGAATGGTTTTACATTGAATGAAATTTTATGGCCCAGTTTTATATGAATGTTTATGTTTAAGTCCGGTAATGCCTCGGACCCTATCCCGGTGTCAGATACGGGTAAGGGGTGTTACACTAAGTACCAAAATTGAGTGTTGAAATCGTAATTCAAGAGATAAGGTTGATCAACCTTGTCTTCGTGCAAATAATGCTCGATGTGTCTCTCATGTAAATGATGAGACTTTGGTTAATAATGACCATGGGCAACATTTTTAAGCAAAATCAAAGTTCTTAATTCTAGAATTTAATGGAAAGAATGATCAAGAGACTTATTGTTATGGAAAAAGTGGTAATAAATTAGTTTGTCAAATCAAGGGGAGATGGCCAAACGAAAGGAGAAATATGATTGAGCCATCACCTTTTGGCAATGTTATTGGTGTAGTTCAAAAGATCATAAGGGTTTCCAATGTCCAATTAAATACCCAACTAGAGAAGAAAGTAAATATGACTTTGTACCTTTTGTTGACTAATACTCTAGTGGAAAAGAGATTTGTGATGGTGAACTTTGTGAACCAGAAAAAGATGATAGTGAGATTTTTTCCTTGAATCTATTGAGTTAGATGAGATAGAAAATTCATGTTCTCCTACTGAGATGTATTGTATTGAATTGAATATTCATAATACTTGTGAAGGGGATATAGGAAGTGAGACAAAATTATGTGAAAAGACCGAGAGAAAAGAGACTTTAAGTGATAAAAGTCCACTTGACGGACCAAATTTTGGGAGTGAAAATCCATATGAGGTAAAATTGGAGAGTTCTCAAGTGGAAAAAGAAAAAGAAAAGCAAGAAAATAGCCATACAAAAGTGAGGAATGATTATGTTTTAACTAACCCTAACTCAAATTTGTTTAGTGGTGTTTCTTTATTACAAAATTTCAAGGATCCATTTACGGACTTCCAATTATATTACTCTACAATCGAGAGACAATTTTACTTATAGACGAGAGGTAAGTTGAACATTGATATTTCTCCTCAAGTGCTACAATGTAAGAAAGGTAAGAAAACATTAGAAATTGATTTAAGAAGGCATAACTTGAATGTTTTTTATAAGTATGCTACTGATTTTGTTTGTAAAATATTTCCTTACAACATGTTTCCTTGTTGGTCAAATTTTATTAAACCTTGGTCTAAAAGTTCAACTGATTTTATGGGTTTATCTAGGTATGTCAAACTTACTTTTGTTGCATTCGATAGGTTTATTAAAGAACTTCATGCATTTGATCTTGCAACAAAATTTTCTACCTTAGACTTTAAATATGAATTTTTATATAATGATATTAAACTTCTGAATTTTGATAATTATGTGAAATTATTGACTAATCTTTGGAAATTCTTATGGATGACCATGCATATTCAAAGAAAGTTATAATTTATTTTTTACTTGAACACTCATGTGCCTAACATTTCTTTGTTTAGTGTTGATACCTTGTTTTTAAAGGACACGTCAATTATCGAAGCTAATTTTAAGGATCAAAATAATGTGTTTGATCCCGGAGATAGTTTTGGCATACAAGAAAGTTAAGGTAAGTATTTTTTATTTTATTGTTATTTATTCTAATCCCTTTTTATTTTTGTACAGCTAAAGATTCGGGGACGAATCTTAATGAGGAAGGGGGAATGATGCAAGCCTTAAGGCCCAAAATCAGGCTCATGAACGTGATAGGCTCAAATTTCCTCAAGGCCCAATAATGAGGTCGAAGGCCAAGCAAATCCGAGAAAGATTGAACGGGACCATCCAAGACTTTGTTACCAATGCCCTAGATGTGCACACAACCAAAAAAGAAAATCAAGATTCACTTTCTTATTTTCATGAAACTCAAGAATGTAACAACCCGTTTTTAGGTCAAATCAGAACAGTGATTTTGGGACCACAAATTCGAAGTCAAAATATTTATTTTATTATTTTAATAAGGTTTACAACATGATATTAATTACATGAAAGTTTCGTAAAGAAATTTTACTGTTTAAATGCTTAATTCGGTAAAAGGACTAAATCGCGTAAAGCATAAAATATGAGTTCTATTGTTTAAAGGTATTAAATAGCTATGGTTTATTAATATGGAAGTCCTTATAATGTTATTTGACCTTAATTAAAGTTAGTGGACATTCATGTCCATGAATTTCATGATATATTAAGTTTAATTACAAGGTTATATTAGTAATTTAGTTATTAAGTTTAATTTAATAAAAACAAAACCAAAAATTTTGTCATATTCATCCATCTTTAGCCAAAAATAACAAAGCAGAAGAAGAAAAATAGGGCTTTGATTTTCGGCAACTTCAACCTTTCATTAAGGTACGGTTTTTGCTCAATTTTTAATGATTTCTATGTTTTTGAGCTCATTGCAGCTTAATCTAGCTAGCCCATACCTTCGTTTTTGAAATTTTTATAGATTTTGAGAGATGCCATTGTTGAATACTTAGCTATTTTGAAGTCTTTTGTTAGATTATTGATGGTTGTTAATAGTTATACAAGTTTTATAAAGTAATTTTTGACAAAAATGAGAATTAGGGAAATTGTAAAAGATAGAAATGTTGTGGTTAAAAATGTGAATAAAATGAAAATATGGGTTGTTATGTGATTATAGGAAATTCGGCTATCTTGGGTTATAGCCTAATTGTATAATTTGACATTTTGTGTATAAAGGACTAATTTACAAAATAGCTAAAAGTCTAGGGGTAAATTGTTAATTTAGCCAAAATATGTGTTTTAGGCTAAATTGAATTGAATGAAAGTTTGAATGAGGTAATTTGATATCATATAGATCAAGATAAGTAAATACCGGAATTAGATCGGGGAAAACGAAAGGTAGACGACTAGTCGACGGTTATCTGAGCAACTCGAGGTAAGTTCGTATAATTAGAATCGAACTTTACTATACTTGTAATGGTTGAATTGAATGTATTTAATTGAATTATTTGAGATATGAATGCCTTGATGATATATCGAATCTGTTACCGAGCCTTGGTTGAACTATGTGAATTCATTGGATACGAGTGACGTGTTACTAGAATTACCGAAATGGTCAAGCTCCTGCATTTGTTGCAGACTCATCATAGCTCGTATGAGCTTACTGATTCAGCTCAAAAGAGCTTATTGTTTTCAGCTCAACAGAGCTTACTATTATCAGCTCATGAAGAGCTTATTGGCCATGTCTCGAAAGAGCATGTATGATGATGAATTGACGGATTATTGACATTGTTCACTCGATTATCCTTTGAAGTTCTAATAGATTCAACAGGCTTAAACAATGTTATATGAACAAGTTATGTTTTATGTACTAGTCAAATGACTAACATGTGATGATTATGTGTGATTAGGTGATGGTTATATTGAATTGTTGACATGTTATTATTGCATTTGATTACTTTAAATGGTAAGTTTAATTCTAAATTATACGGGCTTACTAAGCTTTAATCTTACTCTGTTTCTGTTTCTATGTTTTATAGAGGTTCGTTAGCTCACTCGTTCAGGACAAGTTGGAGTTGCACGTCACACTATCCAAATTTTCGTTTGGTATTTTGAACTTATGAACTTTTGTAAATATGGCATGTATAGGCTAGTTTGATAGTAAAAGTTATGTTTGGGAATCATGGTTTGAGTATGAAATTGTATATAAGTTAAGCCATGTGATTTGGCTTATTTGGTACCATATTTTGGTTGTATATACTTGTGTTTTAATATGGTATGTTTTGGTATGGTAATGTTTGAAGGAAATTATGCAAATGAAGTCTTGATATATGGATGTTAAATGAACAAATTGTATATGTAATTTTATAGGTTTATGGTCATGTAAATGGTAAGTTTGATTATGGCTTATAATGTGTATTGAAATGGTTGATTTGGTTGCCAATTGAGTTGCTTAAATGTGGTCAAATATGAATGTATATGCTTGTGTTTTAGAGTGGCAAATTTGGCTTTTCAATTGGCCTTTTTTTTTGTCCACATGGGTAGAGACACGGGCGTGTATCTCAGCCGTGTACGACACACGGTCACGTTACACAGCCGTGTGTCCCCTGGGGTACCCTACGAATTAAAGTCAGTATACCCTCCAGTTTTGACACGACCTAGACACACGAGCGTGTGTATTGGTTGTGTGTGGCACACAGGCTGGTATACGGGCGTGTGATGGGCCGTGTGACCTCAGTCAGTAGCCTCCCTAATTTTCATACAGCCTGGCACAGGGGCGTATCTTGTGGTCGTGTGGACAAGTTAGTATGTATGCCCTGTTTAGCCACAGCTTTGACACAGGAGCGTTCCTAATGCCGTGTGAGGCACATGGCCTATTCACACTGACGTGTGACACTTGAAAAGTTAAAAAATTTCTAAGTCTCTGAAACTTTTACATGTTATCAAATTAGTCCTAAACACGTGATTAAAGCTTTGTATGATTATTTTTAAATACATTGGAATGTGAAAGATTGATAGTTATTGAATTGAGATAGAATTTGTTAAATGAATGTTCTGAATTGAGTTACAGGTTTGGTAATGCCTCTTAACCTATTCAGGCGACGGTTACGGGTTAGGGGTGTTACATTTTATTGTGTCAGAGCTACAGTTTAGTCGATTCTAGGACTAACGTAGCGTATGTGAGTCTAGCTATACATGCCATATATAAAATTATGATAGTGTAATGACTCCTGACATTCTTAAATATGTTTTTATATAGTAATGGATCCCGAAACAAGTCAGAAGCAAGCGCACGTAAAAGCATCTGCGCCAGCCTCCCGCTCAAGGAGCAAAAGACTCATGAATCTAGACCTGTGACAAGTAGTCACGGGGGTGAGGCTAAAGAAGCCTTCTTTCAGATATTAAATGAGTGGTTCACACAGTATATACGTACGAACTCGGTTGTTTCACAACCTCCACCCCCACCTGTTCCTCAACCGATTCCAGTAGTTCCTTAAGGTACCAATCTTCTGTGATTGAATAAACCACATGTTGACAGAATACGAAAACATAGGGCTGAGGAATTTAGAGCTACTGCTAATGATGACCTTGAAAAGGCTGAATTTTGGCTTGAGAACACGATTCAAGGTTCGATGAATTGTCCTGTACACGCGAAGAATGTATGAAGTGTGTTGTATTATTGATGAGAGATACTGCGTATCAGTGGTGGAATACCTTGATATCTGAAGTTCCGCCAGAGTGAGTCACTTGGGATTTCTTCCAAGCTGAATTTAGAAAGAAATACATTAGTCAAAGATTCATTGATCAGAAGAGAAAAGAATTTCTTGAATTGAAGCAAGGTCGTATGTCAGTTACTGAATATGAACGAGAGTTTGTACGACTCAGCAAATATGCCCGTGAATGTGTATCGTCTGAAGCTATAATGTGTAAACGATTCGAGGATGGATTGAATGAAGAAATTAGAGTGTTAGTTGGAATTCTTGAGCATAAAGAGTTTGTTGTTCTGTTTGATCGAGCCTATAAGGCCAAATATCTGTGTAAAGAGAAAAGAAAAGCTGATTCTGAAGCTAGAGAGTTTAGAAAAAGATTTACAGGTAAATCATATCAATCAGCATCAAATAAATTTAAAGAATATCATTCTCGTTTTACAGCCTCTGCGGGAATTTCTATCAAAGACAGAAATGCGAGACAATCAAGTTCAAAACCTCAGGCAACATCGGTGGCCAATGCAGGAAGTGTTAGAAATGCTGCATCTGAATGTAAACATTGCAATAAGCGACATTACAGTGAATGCGGATTAGTGAGCGGAGCTTGTTTTAAATGTGGATCCTTTGATCATTTTCTCAGTGATTGTCCAAAAAAGTTCACAGTTGAAAGAGAACAACCAGTAAAAACAAGTAACACGACTACCAGAGGAAGACCGCCGAAACACCAAAAATGCAAGTGGTAATCGGGGTACTACAAGAGATTCGACTGTGAGATCCGAGGCACAAGCACCTGCCAGGGCCTATGCTATACGTGCACGAGAGGTGCATCATCACCAGACATTATCACCGGTACTTTTTCTCTTTTTGATATTGATATAGTTACGTTGATAGATCCTAGATCAACCTATTCATATATCTGTATGAATTTAGTATTTAAAAACAATTTACATGTCAAGTCTACAGAATTTGTAATTAAAGTATCGAAACCCTTAGGCAAGTTTGTTTTAGTTGATAAAATTTGTAAGACTTGTCCTCTGATGATCCAGGGTTACTGTTTTTGGGTCGATTTGATGCTTCTCCCGTTCGATGAGTTTGATGTGATTCTGGGTATGGACTGGCTGACTATGCATGATGCAGTTGTGAATTGTAGACAGAAGATTATTCAATTGAAATGTCAAAATGGTGAGATACTTTGGATTGATTCTGATGATTCGAATGAATTACCTACTATAATATAGTCTATGTTAGCTCAGAAATACTTGAGAAAGGGCTATGATGCATATCTTACATATATTTTGGATATGAAAGTGTTACAATCAAAGATTGAATTCGTACCTGTTGTTTGTGAGTTCTCGGATGTATTTCCAAAAGAATTATCGGGATTACCGCCGATCAGAGAAGTCAAATTAGGTATAGAGTTAATACCGAGAAAAACTCCGATATAGATAGCTCCGTATAGAAAGGCTCTAGCAGAATTAAAAGAGTTGAAAACTCAATTGCAAGAATTGTCAGACAGAGGTTTTGTACAACCGAGTTATTCTCCTTGGGGTGCACCAGTACTATTTGTAAAAAAGAAATATGGCTTGATGCGCATGTGTATCGATTATAGACAGTTGAATAAAGTGACTATAAAGAATAAATACCTTCTACCACAGATTGATGACTTATTTGATCAGTCGAAAGGGGCTACAGTATTGTCAAAGATTGATCTGAGATCGGGTTATTATCAATTGCGAGTTAAAGAGACGGATGTACCGGAAACTGCTTTTAGAATAAGGTATGGTCATTATGAATTCCTTGTTATGCCTTTCGGTTTAACTAATGCTCCTGCCATTTTTATGGACTTGATGAATTGTATATTCAGACCGTATTTAGACAAATTTTTTGTGGTATTTATTGATGATATTCTGATCTATTCACGAGATGAATTTGAGCATACCGAGTATTTGAGAATTGTGTTACAAACTCTACATGATAAGCGGTTATTTGCAAAGTTCAGTAAATGTGATTTTTGGCTCAAAGAGGTTGGATTTTTGGGGCATATTGTTTCAGCCGACAGTATTAGAGTTGATCCGAGCAAGATTTCTGCTAGTGTTGACTGGAAGTATCCGAGAAATGTATTTGAAATCCGTAGCTTTTTGGGTTTAGCGGGCTATTATCGAAGATTTGTAAAAGGCTTTTCAATGATTGCAACACCAATGACTCGATTACTACAAAAAGATGTGAAGTTTGAATGGACAGAAAAGTGTCAGCAGAGTTTTGAACAATTGAAAGCATTGTTAACAGAAGCACCAGTTTTAGTTCAACCTGAATCAGGTAAGGAATTTGTAATTTATAGCGATGCATCACTAAATGGATTGGGTTGTGTTTTGATGCAAGAAGGAAAAGTTCTAGCTTATCCTTCTTGATAGCTGAAATCGCATGAAAAGAACTATCCGACGCATGATTTAGAACTGGCTTTTTGTATTAAAGATTTGGCGACACTACTTGTACGATGAAAAATGCCACATCTATACAGACCATAAGAGCTTGAAATATTTGATGTCACAGAAGGATTTGAATTTACGGCAACGAAGATGGCTTGTATGGCTTTTTGATTGATTATCACCTGGGAAAAGCTAATGTAGTTGCTGATGCCTTAAGCTGAAAATCATTGTTTGCATTACAAGCCTTGAATACTCAGTTGATGATATGTGATGATGGGTCTATTTTAGCTGAATTAAAAGCTAAACCTGTATTTCTGCAACAAATATGTGAATCTAAGAAGAATGAGCGTAGACTGCAAGCTAAACGAATTCATTGTGATTTTATTTCTGATTCAGAATTTCATATTGGAACTGATGATTGTTTAATGTTCCGAAATAGGATTTGTGTACCGAAAAATACAGAGCTTATTCAGAAAATTCTGCATGATGCACACAGTAGTCGATTTTCTATTCATCCGGGTATTACTAAGATGTATAATGATTTGAAACAGCAGTATTGGTGGTCGAGAATGAAACGGGATATATTAGAGTTTGTAACGAAATGTTTGATTTGTCAACAAGTGAAAGCTGAACATCAAGTACCATATGGTTTTCTACAGCCTGTATTGATTCTTGAGTGGAAATGGGATAGAGTCACTATGGATTTTGTATCGGAACTGCCCCTAACTCCAAAAAAGAAAGATGCTATTTGGGTTGTCGTTGATCGACTAACAAAATCTGTTCATTTCATACCGGTACGTATGGATTACTCTCTGGATAGATTAGCTGAATTGTACTTGTCAGAAATCGTGCGATTACATGGCGTACCACTATCTATTATCTCCAATAGAGATCCGAGATTTACATCAAGATTCTGGAAGAAATTACAAGAAGCTCTTGGAACGAAATTAAATTTCAGCATAGCTTTTCATCTTTAGACGGACGGTTAGTCAGAAAGAGTTATATGAATACTTGAGGATATGTTGTGTTGTTGTATTCTTGAGTTTGAAGGTAACTGGGAGAAATACTTGCCTCTGATTGAATTTGCGTATAACAACAATTTTCAAACAAGTATAAAGATGGCACTGTACTAAGATTTATCTGGTTGCAAGTGTCGAACACAATTATACTGGACTAAATTGAGCGAGAAAAAGATTCACGGAGTTGAATTAATCAGAAAAACAAAAGAAAAAGTAAAAATGATTCGTGATAGTTTAAAAGTAGCTTCAGATCGACAGAAACCTTATGCAAATTTAAAACGTAGAGAGATTGAATTTCAAGTCAGAGACAAAGTGTTTATAAAAGTGTCACCGTGGAGAAATATTCTTCGATTCGGTCGTAAAGGGAAGTTAAGTCTGCGATTTATTGGGCCATATGAGATTGTTGAAAGAATAGGGCCGGTAGCATATCGACTATCGTTACCATCTGAGCTAGAAAAGATACATAATGTTTTTAGTGTTTCGATGCTACATCAAATACAGATCGGATCCGTCACATGTGATATCTCCGGTTGATATTGAGATACAGTCTGATTTATCGTATAACGAAGAACAGATCAAGATTCTGGCTCGAGAGATTAAAAAATTGAGGAATAAACATATAGCTCTTGGGAAAGTTCTTTAGCATAAACACAGAATAGAGGATGCTACGTGGGAACCCGAGGAAGCTATGCGAAAATAGTACCCTAACCTCTTTACCGATAAGATTTTCGGGGACGAATATCCTTCAAGGGGGAGAGTTGTAACAGCCCGTTTTTAGGTCAAATCAGAACAGTGGTTTCGAGAGCACAAATCTGAAGTCAAAATATTTATTTTATTATTTTAATAAGGTTTACAGCATGATATATTAGTTATGTTAAAGTTTCATAAAGAAATTTTACCGTTAAAATGCTTAATTCGGTAAAAAAAACTAAATCGCGTAAAGCGTAAAATATGAGTTCTATTGTTTAAAGGTATTAAATAGCTATGGTTTATTAATATGGAAGTCCTTATAATGTTATTTGACCATAATTTAAGTTAGTGGACATTCATGTCCCTGAATTTCACGATATATTAAGTTTAATTATAAGGTTATATTAGTAATTTAGTTATTAAGTTTAATTTAATAAAAACAAAACCAAAAAATTTGTCATATTCATCTATCCTTAGCCAAAAATATCAAAGAAGAAGAAGAAAAATAAGGCTTTGATTTTCGGCAACTTCAACCTTTGATTAAGGTATGGTTTTAGCTCGATTTTTACTGATTTCTATGTTTTTGAGCTCGTTACAGCTTAATCTAGCTAGCCCGTACCTTCGTTTTTCAAATTTTTATAGATTTTGAGAGATGCCATTTTTGAATACTTAGGTATTTTGAAGTCTTTTGTTAGATTATTGATGGTTGTTAATAGTTATACAAGTTTTATAAAGTAATTTTTGATAAAAATGAGAATTAGGGATTACATTGTAAAAGATAGAAATGTTGTGGTTAAAAATGTGAATAAAATGAAAATATGGGTTGTTATGTGATTATAGGAAATTTGGCTATCTTGGGTTATAGCCTAATTGTATAATTTGACATTTTTGTGTATAAAGGACTAATTTGCAAAATAGGTAAAAGTCTAAGGGGAAATTGGTAATTTAGCGAAAATGTGTGTTTTAGGCTAAATTGAATTGAATGAAAGTTTGAATGAGTTAATTTGACATCATATAGATTAAGATAAGTAAATACCAGAATTAGATCGAGGAAAACGAAAGGTAGACTAGTAATCGACTGTTATACGAGCAAATCGAGGTAAGTTCGTATAATTAGAATCAAACTTTACTATACTTGTAATGGCTGAATTGAATGTATTTAATTGAATTATTTGAGATATGAATGCCTTGATGATATATCGAATCTGTTACCGAGTCTTGGTTGAACTATGTGAATTCATTGGATACGAGTGACGTGTTACTGGAATTACCTAAATGGTCAAGCTCATGCATTTGTTGCGGACTCACCATAGCTCGTATGAGCTTACTGATTCAGCTCAAAAGAGCTTACTGTTTTCAGCTCAATAGAGCTTACTGTTATTAGCTCATGAAGAGCTTACTGGCCATGTCTCGAAAGAGCATGTATGATGATGAATTGACGGATTATTGACATTGTTCACTCGATTATCCTTTGAAGTTCTAATAGATTCAACGGGCTTAAACAATGTTATATGAACAAGTTATGTTTTATATACTAGTCAAATGACTAACATGTGATGATTATGTGTGATTAGGTGATGGTTATATTAAATTATTGGCATGTTATTATTGCATTTGATTACTTTAAATAGTAAGTTTAATTCTGAATTATACGGGCTTACTAAGCTTTAAGCTTACTCTGTTTCTGTTTCTATGTTTTATAGAGGTTAGTTAGCTCACTCGTTCCGAACAAGTTGGAGTTACACGTCACACTATCCAAATTTTTGTTTGGTATTTTAAACTTATGAACTTTTGTAAATATGGCATGTATAGGCTAGTTTGATAGTAAAAGTTATGTTTTGGAATCATGGTTTGAGTATGAAATTGTATATAAGTTAAGCCATGTGATTTGGCTTATTTGGTACCATATTTTGGTTGTATATACTTGTGTTTTAATATGGTATGTTTTGGTATGGTAATGTTTGAAGGAAATTATGCAAATGAAGTCTTGATATATGGATGTTAAATGAACAAATTGTATATGTAATTTTATAGGTTTATGGTCATGTAAATGGTAAGTTTAATTATGGCTTATAATGTGTATTGAAATGGTTGATTTGGTTGCCAATTGAGTTGCTTAAATGTGGTCAAATATGAATGTATATGCTTGTGTTTTAGAGTGGCAAATTTGGCTTTTCAATTGGCCTATTTTTTTGTCCACATGGGTAGAGACACGGGCGTGTATCTCAGCCGTGTACGACACACGGTCATGTTACACAGCCGTGTGTCCCCTGGGGTACCCTACGAATTAAAGTCAGTATACCCTCCAGTTTTGACACGACCTAGACACACGGGCGTGTGTATTGGTTGTGTGTGGCATACGGGCTGGCACACGGGCGTGTGATGGGCCATGTGACCTAAGTCAGTAGCCTCCCTAATTTTCACACGGCCTGGCACACGGGCGTGTCTTGTTGCCGTGAGGAAAAGTCAGTATGTATGCTCTGTTTAGCCATGGCTTTGACACACGGGCGTGTCTAATGCCTTGTGAGCACACGACCTGTTCACACGGGCGTGTGACACTTGAAAAGTTAAAAAATTTCTATGTTTCTGAAACTTTTACTTATTATCAAATTAGTCCTAAATGCGTGATTAAAGCTTTGTATGATTGTTTTTAAATACATTGGAATGTGAATGATTGATGGTTATTGAATTGAGATAGAATTTGTTAAATGAATGTTCTGAATTGAGTTACAGTTTGGTAATGCCTCTTAACCTATTCCGGTGACGGTTACGGGTTAGAGGTGTTACAAAGAAATCGAATCTTGGTCCAATTTTGTTATTTCGTACAATTTCAAGAATCAAGAAAATCAAGAATTCAAATCTTTGAAATCCTTGTCCAAGAAACAGAATCTTGCAGCCAAGGCACATTGGATTTCATGTACAAGCTTGAACTGGCCAATTTCGAGAGAAAACGAATCACAAGACCAAGTTCTTGAATAAATGACCCATTAAGATGTCTACAAGCGCATCCTGAAGTTTGGAAGGTAATTTAATTGAATATCAGACCAAATTATCAAAGTGGCCCAAATTATAAAATATTTAAAATTTAGGTCCAATTTTATTTTAATAGATGGATCATCATGTAAGAATTCAACCCAATGAGCCTATTTAGTTCCCTTGGTCGAATTCTTATTAAAATTCAACACTAAGAATTATTTTGTTTTTTTTTATTCGATAAGTTGTCATGTTAGTTATTCCATTAGGGTTAGAAAAACTTATTTTGGGGGCCTATATATAGCATGGACATCCACCCTTATACACACATAATTGATTTTTGTTTTTTTAAGTTAATAATAATTCTCTTTGAGTTTTTCATCAAGAATTGCTCTTGAGTTTCTTTTAGAAGTTGTTTTAACAATCTTTTAGGTTATGGGAATCATCTTCAAGCTTTTTCTTGCCAAGATATTTTTCTTGGAGGGGGAATTAGATCCATTGGAAGGATTTTTGGATTCTTAATGTTTCCAAGGCTTCTTAGGACATCACATTCTCTTTTCTATCCTTAATTTATCATTTCTTGCTTATTTAAGTTAGTTCTTACTGTTTTGGCTTGTTGATTTTATTAACTTTCATTCTAGGTTAAAGTTGCTTCAAGAAAGATGTTCTCCTATCTGTTCCATCAAGAAACAAATCAAAATTAGGAGTTCTAATCTTTTCTTATTGTTTCAAAATTCTTGCACAAAACAGTTTGTTTTTATCTTTAAAATCACATCTAACAATTTTGTTTTTGTTTTTTTTTCCAGATCTGGTTGGGGCGTTTGCTTGAGGTCCAATGACGGTTTCTTTCCATCCAAGAAAACCTAATTCATTCTTTTTTGGAGTCTTTACCTGCCGGTTCATATTTCTTTTGTTTTAATTTCATTTGACTCTCATTTTTGACAACTAATCTTTTTTTTTTGTTTCTCATTTCAGTTTTCGTTCGTCTAGAGATCTAGGTTAAATCCGCAACTTAGACGAGGTATGATCCTATTACACACATGTGTCGTATCATTCTTTATCAGAGAGTGTTAGCTTAATGCTTCACTTACAGGACATGTTTGACTCTATGAGTCTATGTGTTGGGTTAGAGATCCGTGTATCTGATGAGTGGTGATAGAGCCCACTTTTACATTTCTGAGCTTAAGTGCCAAATTATTTATAAATATGTTTGTGTATTGTAATGTATGCATGAATATGTATGAACTGACTCTGTAAATCATCTATTGTATATGCATGTGAAGTAAAATATGTCAACTATGTTAAGGCTGCTATAATTATGCTACATGTAAGTTTCACTAATGTTTGATGACATGTTTGCGTAATAGTTGTTCTAGGAATTCATTAAGCTTGTAAAACTCACCCACTCCCTTTTAAAACCTTTGCAGATTAATTATGTATCGATGTGAGCAATGTAGTTTTAAGGGGTGATTCGAGCAAGTCTACTTCCGTATTTCTGTAGGTGTTGTTATTACTTGTTTATGTTTTACGGACAAGACAATGTAGTAGACTTTACGCTAGTATTTGATGTAATACTTAGGATGTTTCCATGGTTAAATTGCTCTTAGGATTTTAAGTTTTGATTCGTATTATGCTTATTATTTCTCAGACTCAATTAGAATGTTTTGGACAATTATTTCAGCATTTTATTGCTCGTTTGATGATGTGGATAAAGCATGTTGATTAGACTTTTGTTGATATGATTGATATACTTAAAATTGTTGTATTTGACATCTATAGCAAGGGTATAGATATTCGGGTTTAAATATCGATACCTCCATGAATTTTGAAAGTGTAGGAAGATAGTAATGTAATTTGGTATCGTACCCTATCTCGAGTATTGATACTTAGGGCGGGATAATCGATACTTTGGCAAAGTTACTGATAATTTTCAAAGTTTGGATTTTTATGTAAGAAACAATGAGCAATTTTTGTACTGATTTTCCAAGTGGTATCGATACCACTAGAGAAAATTATCGATACCTCAATTTCAATATCGATACCTACGTAGCCAGGTTTAAAATTTTATGAAATAGATCTTAAGCATGTGTAACTATGATTATAAGTCTTTTAGATGAATATTTAACATGTGATGATGATAGTTAAAGAGCATGTTGACAAAAACCAATACGAATGATAATAATAATGTTTCTGTAAGAATGAGCTTTTAATTGTTATGTAAAACATGAGACGGTGGTGTGGCATCCTGATATTCGGGCTCGACGACTGGGCCAAGTATAGGGTGTTATAGTTTTAAACATGTAGGTTTTGGATTCATAAAAAAGCCTAAGTTTCAGCTTGGGAGTGCATCTCTATCCATCTTAAGGTTTCATATCATTTGTTTTGGATGTCTTTGTTGTTAGAATTTGACATGTACATAAAAGACATAGTTTGGGTATTGTATTTGTGAAATTTAAGTTGTTATTAAGTCATTTTGATGTTTTTAACCAAGCTTTATTCCATTATTTGGCATGAATGTGTTTATGACTTTTTTTTTTTTTTAGCTTTAAATAAGTTTAGAAATTGATTTATAATGGTTTGAATCTCAATGGTATGTTATGGTAGTGTATGGATATGTTTTATTGTGTTTTTAGACTAATTTTCAGCTCCAAGGGTCTAACTATAGATATTTTGCCTTAGAGGTATTACAATAAGTCAAATAGAATACAAGTTGCTACATTTCTAGGTAGTTGTTTCGCAACATGGAATAGTTGTATCGGAAAGGTATCATAATAAGTCAAACAGAATACGAATTGCTACATTTCTAGGTAGTTGTTTCGCAACATGGAATAGTTGTATCGGAAAGGTATCATAATAAGTCAAACAGAATACGAATTGCTACATTTCTAGGTAGTTGTTTTGCAACATGGAATAGTTGTATTGGAACAATTATCCTTGCTCCTACGAACTTTAGTTTTTAGGCTTCGGAATGACCCCGAATGATGCCCAAGCATTCTCATATCATGATGAGACCTTGGAAATGGTATAAAATGACCTTTAAGAACTCAAAAATACTTTAATGAAGTGTCAAATTTAAGGGTGGATTTTGAATTTGGTTTAACATTTTCTTACTCAAGTTGATTTGAAAAGTTGTATTTTGATCTATTTAAATGTAACCTTTGTAACAAGCCAAAAAATTGGTTATAAGATGTGGAGGAAGGGTGTTTGGGTTTGAGGGTATAGGGGTGGTTGATGGTGGCTTGGGCGGTGGTTCAGAAGTGTGGCAGTTTGGAGCAAGGTGCAATGGCTAGTGGCTTAATGGAATTAGGGACGTACGACTGCTGCTGATTGGGGAGAAAATGTGGCGATGCTGCTTTGGTTGAAGGAAAGGTACGGTGTTGGGTTGAATTAAGGATGTAGGTGCGACGGTGGAGCAACTAGCTAGGGTGGCCAATGGTATTAGGGAATGGAAGCAATGTGCGGCTGTATTTAAAGGGTCAACAAGGTGGTGTATGGGCAGCAGTCAGAAGTAGGAGTGAAGAAGGAGAAAATATGGCATGTAACACCCCTAACCTTTGCGTCGCCATATTAAGGTTACAGAACATTACTATACAATCAGGAACAATTAACATCATAACATTCAAATAGACTAAACATATCATAATCCATCCAATCTCATGCACTTTGTCCCTAAATTGAGCCTTCAAGGCTAGAAAAATAGTTTAAAAGCAATTGGAGACTAATTTGAAACAAATTGGAAAGTTTAAGAAAAATATGCAAAATTTTCGAAACAAGAGTCACACGGCCGTGTGGTAAGGCCATGTGACATAGCCCCAGGCCGTGTAAATTTTGAACTAGGGACACTCGGCCATGTTGCAACCCATATCCTCACCCATGTAAATCACTGAGTAGGGTCACACGCCCGTGTGCCAAGCTATATAACTCTCTGAGTTGCCTCACACACTCGTGTACTAGGCTGTGTAACTCACTGACTTGAACCCTAAGAAATTCTCAAATGACACACGGCCATGTCGCTAGGCCGTGTGCCTCACACGGCTGTGTCCCAGGCCGTGTGAACCTAAAATTTACCTAAAATCAAGCCACTTCACAAACAATTCATTCCTAACTAATTTAACCATTTGAGCATACATCCAAGGGACTTAAACATCATTCACCACTACATAAACATGTCATTTTAAACATCCTAAATCAACCAACCAAAACATACCACAATTAATCATTTTCAAACCATTCTAATCACACCAAAAGAACCTTATTTACAAATATGTTAAAATACCAAGTGACATAATTTGGTAAGTATCAAAGTTAACCAAACCAACATATTTATCTATATAAACATGCCACTACCCTAGGAGATTCAAAAACTACCAACTTAGATGGATAGTGTGAGCTGGTTGATTGATCCTTCCAAAATGTCAGCAACGATTATCTACAAAACAGACCACAATAACCGGTAAGCTTACATAACTTAGTAAGGACATAGTATAACATTTAATTTAAAAATAATTAGACACAGTTCATATACTATTTGATCCAGGGTTACCAAAGTATAATCAAGGGCATGTAAGTGCATTCAGGGAATACAAAAGTACAAACAAGGGAACATATGTGCATTCAGGGGTACCGAAGTACAAACAGGGGCACGTACGTGTGCAATCAGGGGTATCGAAGTACAAACAGGGGCACGTATGTGTAATCATCAATAATTATATATAAACATATTAATTAAAGAGAAATTATATAAGATTGCAAGTAAAAATTTATTTATGTATTGAAATACTATGAACTTACCTCTAAAGCACTTTCGATTTGAACACAAGGACTACTCTGTAATTTTTCCTTTTCCCCGGTTATTGTCTTTTGAATCAAATCTTGATCTATACAGTAATTAAATACAACTATTAAATTCACATTCAATTCAATACGTTTAACCCTTAACTTTTTATTAATTACACATTTTCCTTAAACTTTTACATTTTTTACAATTTAGTCCCTAAACTTAAAGTCTCAAATTTTAGTAAAATTTGCCATTCAATCATGCTATCCAAATATATATCCCTTTGTTCCTAGCCCAAATATATTCTAAATTCCACACCTTTACCCATGAATTCTAGCATTTAACTAATTCAACCCTTTAATAAAAAATAACAAAAATCACATTACAAAACAATCCAAAATCACAAGAAAGACTTCAAACTCATCATTATCATCAAGAATAATCAATATTCACTAATGGAAACATTCAAAATTTTTAACAGTTTCAAAAATGAAGGTTCTAGTTAGCTGAACCTAGTTGCAACGATTTCAAAAACATAAAAATTACAAGAAACGGACTCAAAACGGACTTACATGCAATAAGAATTATGGTCGAACCTCCCTAAGCACTTTAATGGTGTTTTCCCTTTCAAAATTCGATGGAACCATGGAGAAGATGATACAAATTTTATTTTTATTATTCCTTATCTTATTAATGCTTAATTACAATTTTATCCCTTTTTAATAAACATACCAAATGACAATTTTATTGCCCTTTACCGTCCATCTAACTTCTCTATGATCTAATTACTACTTAAGTCCCTTCTCTTTTGATAATTGAACTATCACATCATTACAATTCAATAATTACTAAGTTTTGCATCTTTTTTTTTCAATTTAGTCCTTTTTCTTTAATTAGCTATTTAAACATTAAAATTTCTTAACCAAATCTTAATACGACTCTAATGACACCGTAAATATTCTATAAATAACATTTACGAGTTGACAATACAAAAATTTGTGGTCCCAAAACCACTATTCCATCACCACTGAAAAACGAATTGTTACATGGTAAATTTTAAGGTGTTAGTAAAATGGCTTTAAGAAATTAAATACAAACACTTAACAATTAAAATAAGATTAAAATATTACTAATCCTAGTTCTAAAAAAATTGATAACAATTAATATATAATATATGTATATATATTACTATTATCATATTAATTAAACAAAAAGAAAAAACTTTTATTTATGGTTGTTAAAAAAATATTTACAAAAAACACAAGGAATAATTAAAAACAAATCAATTAAGTATCTGTACTGAAGAATAAATTGAAAAGAAAACAGAAAATTAACATTTGGATCAAAATTGACCCTTTATTCAACAAATTAGAATTTATTTGTCCACTTAGGAATTTTTTTTCTTGGAAATTTAAGGTAAAATCAATTCACAAGAAAGATTGGAGGTGTCACAAGCAATTTTGCTTAAATCTCAACCTCCTAAACTGAATTTGTTTTAATATAATAATCTAGAAAATATTGCCTAAGTTGGTTATTTGAAAATTTTAAGAATTTTGAAAAAGTGAGCGAGGTTTTATTCCGTTCAACTTTATCACCCCATTAATGTATCAAGCGTTGACCATTAAATACATTAAATGTTACCTGATTGTCCTAAACGCGCATGGTAAACTCGCCCTTCTATTCATCAATTGGGGTCCTTCTGATTGTCAGGAAAGGCTTTCCTAAGATGATTGCCACTTCTTTATCTACTTTAAAATCTAAGACAATAAAATCAGCAGGAAAAATAAAATTTTCTACACGTACCAATACATCCTAGATTTTTCCTTCTGGATGTGCTAAGGATCTATCTGCCAGTTGAAGCGTAACTGTAATTGGTCTGCCTTCACCTATCCCCAATTTTCTAAATACAGACATGGGCATCAAGTTCATGCTCGCTCCTAGATCACACAATGCCTTACCACAATAAGATGCCCTAATGTTACAGGGTATGGTAAAGCATCCCGGATCCTTCATTTTTGGGGTTGACTTATCTTATAGGAATGCACTACACTCTTTTGTCAATGCTATCGTCTCAAATTCTCCAAGTCTCCTCTTTTTGAATAAGATGTCCTTCATAAATTTGATGTAATTTGACATTTATTCAAGGGCTTCCACCAATGG
This sequence comes from Gossypium anomalum, assembly GCA_025698475.1. Taxonomy (NCBI): domain Eukaryota; kingdom Viridiplantae; phylum Streptophyta; class Magnoliopsida; order Malvales; family Malvaceae; genus Gossypium; species Gossypium anomalum. The sequence continues at coordinate 43,441,592 of CM046968.1, read as the reverse complement.
GATATTGATATGAAGCTACTTGAGTACATTTAAGAACTTCTTAAATTGGAGTTCTTACTTCTGCTTACAAAGACTTTGAGGATAGGGTGGTGGAGGATTCTTAACTTGTACTCGGTAATTCTTTTATCACGACAGTTTTTCTACGTCTAACAAAATTGTTAGTTTATCGAAATTGACCAGTTTAGGGGTTACCTAATTAGAGTTTATAGAATCTGGCTCCTATGAAGCTGAAGTTTCAACAAATGGTTGAACTTCCACTTTATCTTGAGCATCAGTAGGTTCTTTTTCAGCTTCAACAGTATTGGACTCTAATGTCCTTCCACTTCTTAGAGTCACTGCTTTGCAATGTTCTTTACCTGGGTTTCTTGGATTTTTCATATCACTGGGTAAAGTGCCTTGTGGTCGATTCCTAAGTTTAGTGGAAAGTTGACCCACTTGATTCTCTAAATTCCCTAGAGTGGCATCATTCTTCGCCATATATGCTTTCAATAGGTTTTCCAAGCTATTAGAAGGTTTGACTTATGGTAGCTTCTAAACTTGTTGGGTAAATCCAAGTGGTTGGATTGGTCTGGGTTGCAAGTAAGTGTTACTGGGTCTAGCTCATTGGTTACTCCAATAAAAATTCATGTGGTCTCGCCATGACGGGTTATAAAAGTTGGACTTTAGTCCCTACCTACCTCTGTTCTGGTTTTGACTACCCATGTAATAAATAGACTTTGGGTTTGATGGGTAATTTTTGAATAAGTGCCCTTCCCCAGAATAAACACATGCTACGTTCTCGAATTCATTAGGTGGTTGTATTGCAACATTATTAAACTCATTAGTAGTAAAATTCTTAAGCATTGAAGATATCGAAATACCTGAGCTGCAAGTGAAGTGAGGGCGTCCACTTCATGTACTCCTACGACTCATCTTCCTGAAGTTATTTGGTTGGTTGGCTATTGGTAATTATTACTGCTAGTTTTCTCAATAATTTCATAAGCCTCATTATAATACTTAGAAAGGAGAGCACCATTTGCAGAAGCGTCCGCCATTATCCTCATGTGTGCGCTGAGACCATTATAGAATGTCTTTGTAACACCCCTAACATTTATCTATCGCCAGTTTAGGGTTATAGAGTATTATCCTACAATCTAAAACATTTATACTTAACTTCATTCAATAATATAAACAAATCATACACATACATACTATCCCTAGATCGAGCCTGGAGGCCCTAAAAATACCTTAGAAATGATTCGGGACCAATCTGAAATCATTTGAAAGGTCTAGGAAAAAGTCACAAACATTTGAAAACAAGGGTCACATGGCATTGTGGCTAGGCCGTGTACCTCACACGGTTCAGACACACGCCCATGTCTTAGGCCGTGTAACCTTCAAACTAGGGACACACAGCCGTGTCCCAGCCCATGTCCTTGCCCGTGTAACTCTTTAAGTAAGGTCGCACGCCTGTGTACCAGGCCATGTGCTAGGCCCGGGCCAAACCAGACTCGAAAAATAGGCCTAAAATTTTGTCCAAGCCTAACCCAAATAAAAATACTAAAACCCAGGCTCGGCCCGACCGTATTAATTTTTTATATTATTTTTTAAAAAATATAATACATCAAAAATACTAAAAATATTAAAATAAATGTTTACCAACAAATTAAAAATAAATTTAAAAAAATATGTATATTTAAATAACATTAAGATAAGTGCAACTTAACAAGCAAATGCTTCTAAAATAGTAACAAAATTAATAATAAAACAAGAGTTATACAATAACAACAAAATAGTAGTAATATAATATTGAAATGGTAGCAAAATAGTGAAAATAATAATAAGAAAATAGTAACAGAATAGTAAAAATATAGCATATTTTTTTTGGCATATTCGGACTGGGCAGGCTGGGCTTGGCTCGGGCAAAAAAAGCCTTACTTGAGGCTCAACATTTTTTCTAAACGGGTCTTATTTTTTTGCTCAAGCCTATTTTTGAGCCTATATTTTTACCCATACCCTCCCACTTTTCGGGCCGGCCTTCGAGTCAGTCTACTGTAACAACCCATTTTTTAGTTGTGTCAAAAATGGTGGTTTTGAGGCCAAAAATTCGACGAGTGAGTTCATAAATATTATTATTTAATATTTACAAGTCAAATATAGAATTTCGTTGATATTTGATTTAATGATTTTTGCTAATTGAAAGAATAATCAAGTTCAAGTGGTATGTCTCTAAAGCAATTGATTTTAAAAAATGAGGTATGAAAACCTCATTTCTATAAATCAAACCCATAAATATTTTATTAAATATTTACGGAGTGATATTAGGGTCATATTAAAATTTGGTTAATAAATTTTAATGTTTAAAAGGTTAATTAGATAAAATAGACTTAAGTGAATAAGGTGCAAAAGTTGATTTCTAATAAATAAAGTGGTCAAATGGTTATGGAATCTTAAATTAATGGTCTTATATGGTAATTATGCCATGTTATAAACTAATGGACGATAATAGGTTTATGTTTTGGTTTATTAGAATATATTATTAAAGGGTAAATTGGTAATTTAATAATTAAAACTTTAACAAAAAAAAATAATGGCATCATCATCTTCCAAAAGCTTTGGTTGCCGAAATTGAAATTGAATAACACCATTTTTGGTGTTTAAGGTTCGGTCAAGTATTGGATGCGTGCATGTAAGCAATTTTATACCTGTTTCTTGTAATTTTTATATTTTTGAGATCGTTGCAATTAAGTTCAGCTAACTCGTATATCCATTGTCGAAACTATAAAAGAATTTGATTTTTACCATTAATGAATCTTAGTTAATTTTGATGTTAAATGATAAATTTATAGTCTTGGTTGTTGATTAGAGCTAGTTTGTGAAATGATTTTGTTAGTTTTTAGTTAAAGGACCAATTTGATTAAATGTTAAAATTTACATGGAACTTGTTTGGATTTTGAATAAATATGGATTGTACTTGTATAAGAATTATTCGGCTAGCACGGGTATTTGAAAAATCTTGTTAAATTTAGAGTTCTGGGTTTAAGGACTAATTCATGATAAATATAAAAGTTCAGGGAAAATGTGTAAATAATGAAAACTTAAAGGTCATATGCATAAAAGTGAGCTTGAATATGTATTTGAATTTGATAAATTTGAATTTAATTATTATAGATCAAGATTTGATCCGTATGGAAGATAACTGAAAAAAGGAAAAATTACGGAATAGTCCCTACGAGTCAACCATTGGTATATAATAGCTAAGTTCAATGTGTAAGTATGTGTATATGAATATTACTTTATATTTGTATTACTGTTTGCTGGATATTTATATTTAATGTGAAATTTCATTATTTACCTATAAATTATTAAATATTACGATTGAGTACAAATGGTAAATGAATATTTTGAAGTCATGAATTTTGTAGTTGCACAAAATTGAAATGAATATAAAGGACTTATGGTATGTGTATAAAAATAAGAAATGCCTCTGAATGATTAATTGATCAATATTGTGAATATGATTATAATGCCCGGTTGAACGTAGTAAACGGTTAGGATACGATTGGCATGCCAATAGGGTCAGTAAGAGCGCTTGTATGAGATTGCACTTCGGTGCCTCTGTAGACAATTTGGTGTCTCTATTTGCACTACAGTGCCTTGATTGCACATTTTTGCCTCTATCTGCACTTTGGTGCCTTTGTTATGCATCAATGCCTTTGGTGTAGTATAGTTACCCGAGTATCCGAGTGAAGTTACTTAATTCATCGGGCTATGTATTCATTGAATTACAACTTAGTTATGTGCTTAAATGATATTGCATATTCTTGGTAGTAGTAAGTGAAAAATGTTTCAATAAATTTCATGTTTATATGTGTGCATAGCTAAATTGAGGAAATATGGTTTATGATAATGGTAAGTCCTTTGAGAAGGGGTTATTATGATATGTTTAGATATGTGAAAATAATAATAATATGGTGTGTTTAAAGAATTAAATGGTTTATGAGTATTTTTCAAGTATTCAAGGTTGATCCATTTTGTTCAACAGTTAAATAAAGCTTTAAAAGGGTATGTGATTACATGAAATGAACTATAATTTTTGAGTAATTATATGAATAATGATGAAATGTGTAATTGAAAGGAAAAGATGATTTAGTATATATATATATATTGAGTGGTGTATTATGAAAGTGAAATGTTAGATATGTTCTATGCCATGTTTTGATTGGAATTATATATGCAATGATACACCAACTAACCTTGTGTGATGGTGTATATAGGAAAGGAAAGTTAGCTTATGACATAACGAAAATTATGCTTGGTTGTTTAACTTAAAATGTTCGGTAAGTTAAGTTTCATTTTTATGAGCTTACTAAGCATTAGTTGCTTACATAGTTGTTGTTCTTTTCTCTATTTTGTAGATCGTCGAAAGCTCAACCTGTTGGAACCGTATAGGAGTACAATCACACTATTCATTTGTCATATTGGTAGTTTTGGTTGTTTTGGATTTCAGTTATAAATGGCATGTATTAGGAGTGTTTATGTTATTTATCAATGTGATGTGGTTTAAGTTTATTTTCCTAACTGCCTTGATGTTGGCTTATAATTCTAAATATGTAAGTATATGTTTTGGTCACTAGTGAATACCTTGAGATTTAGATGCCTTTTGGTCATTAAAGTGTGAATGAAGTGGTTAAATGGTAGATGTGTGATGTAAGTTTAAAGTATGAATTTATAGCATTGGATTTGAAATAATTAGGATGTTAAAATTGTAATACCAAAGTGGGTATATTGGATAGACATTTAAATTACATGATATGAGTGTATTTTGGCATGTAATAAGGCTTGAATGTTGATATGATAATTTGGTTTGTTTTGAGTTTGTGCCAAGCTTATATGTATCTTACTTAGTTGATGATTGCAAATGGAAGTGTAAAAATATGGTATGTGACATTTATGTATGCTCATATGAAAGTAGGTAAAATATGGTTGAATAGTATGCTTTGAAATGGTTATTTGACATATATAAATTATGCTTAATGAATGAATTTGAAAGGTTGAATTGAGTCAATTTGATGTGTTGAATTGTGGTGTCAATTCTTGGCATATTGGTTAGACACCTAAGTTGGTTGGTTTTAGCATGTTTTTGGTATATTTTAAAGTGTTTTGGTTATTTGAATGTTTGTGGAAATGGTGTGTCTTGGTGTATAAGATTTGAGATGGAAATGGCTTGATTTAGAAGCAACTTTTGCTGCACACAGCCACCCTACATGACCATGTGTCATTATTGTTTTAAGTGCAGATTTCACACGATCTTAGACATGGCCATGTGACATAAGTCAGTATGTAACACAGTTTGGCACACGGCCTGCGACATGGCCATGGCCATATTTTGGTTACTCACACGGGTGATCACATGGGCTGGGACACGGCCGTGTGTCCAGACTTCGAATGTTCACACGATTTATGCTAAGTCACACGGCCTTGTGACCCTTGTTTTCAATTTTCTAAAATTTCCTATTTTATTTCAAATTGATCCCAAAATGTCATCAAAATATTTTTAAGGCCCCGTAGGTTTGGATTAAGGCCCGTAAGTGTATGTTTTCTATAATTAAGTTGCGTTATTGAATGTTATTAATTAAATCACATGAAAATTTTATTGTAAGTTAAATGTTTTGAATTGTACTGTAGTGCTTCGTAACCCTAATCTGGCGACAGAGACGAGTTGATGGTGTTACATCTACCTCCTACAACCTCTCCCTATTTTCGTATACAACGATTTACAACTACAAAGAATGAGAAAGAGAGGCCAACATTTTTGTTTTTAGAAAGGAAAAGTAGAAAAAAATTCATTCTCGTTTTCAATATCTTTCACTAGCATCGTCACCATTCCATTTCTAAGCTTCTCCCTTATACCTTTTGACTCAACCATCACCATAACCACCCCAATAGTCAATTTTGTGAGAGAGAGAGAAGGAGATAGAGGGAGAGAGGGAGAGAGGGAGAGAGAGGGAGGGATAGAGATAGATAGATAGAGAGAGAGAGAGAGAGAGAGAGAGAAGATTTCAATAATGCCAAATTGAGAAAATTAATCTAAAAAGAAAAAAAAGACGAAGAAATAAGAAGTAAGCATGGAGTTGAGAACCTAAAAAGCAAATGACAGAAAAGAGTTAGAATTAGCACCAAATTGGGATAATTATATATAGAATTTATTATATTTTTTGAAAATATTTATGTATATATATTTTTTAGAATTAGGACCAAATTGAGATAATTTATAATGATGAGGGTTATTTCTTTTAAAATTATGACTAAATTAACATAATATGTAAAAATTGAGGGCTAAATTTATTATTATATTAATTTTTAAACTGCCACTTCACCCTTCTATCAAAAACTTAACGGAAAATAAAAAAAATATAATTAATTGAGTGACCAATTTAAAACATTTAATAGTTAGATAACTAAAAAAAACTAAATCATAATTGAGTTACTTACAATGTAGTTTACCCAAAAAAATACTTTTTTCTTTAAATATAATTTTTCGTACTTTATTTTTACGAGTTCTAACTAAGGGTGAGTTTAAAAATAAAACTGATATTGACATTAAATACTATAATAATATTGTACCGTACATAGCTCGACTAAAAAAGAAAGCTAAAAGAAAACTAAAGGGAGAACACATAAGTAAACCTCCGTCGAAAAGAACACTAACCAGTAGTGGGTCCTAAATAGTAGTTGTGGATTTAAAGCGCGGCGGCATTCTATTTACAGGCAAAAAGAATTAAAATCAGAAAATGTTAACGCTTTTCTTCATTTCCTTATTTCTTATTCTCGTTCTCTCCGCTCTTCTCTTCAAGTTTGCCATTTCTGATGGTAAAGTTGTCTAATAAATCCTGTTATAGTTTCATTTTCTTCTTTGGTAGCATTTAATCTAATTCTCTCAAATTTGTATCTCTTTGTTTTTTCTTTTCGGAATTTTCTTATACACTTCAGGAGATTTTACTTTACTATCTAGAAGGCATGTAAAGCGTGAAGAAATTGAAGATAAGGTAATTCCTTGTATATTATTTCTGAAAGTTTAAGCTTTTTTTTATTGTTTTTTGGGGTATTTATATATTTTTTCCCCACTTTCCTTTTCTTGAAATTGGATAGGTTGTGTGGATTACTGGAGCTAGCCGTGGGATTGGTAAAATTTCTAATAGTATTTATTTATTTTTGTTCATTTCCTAAATTTTGCTACTTATTTTGGGTTTGTAAAATTAATTCATTAAATTCAATTCATAACAATATGGTTTGAGGTTGTTTGTTAATTTTTGCCTATCTTTGATAATTATATGTTTTTAGGCTTCTTTTTGGGACTTAGAGCATATATAGTTTACTCATGCTAAATAACCATTTCTATTGTTTTTTTTTTTTTTTTTGGTTTTATAAATTGTTCCAAATATTGAAGAAACATCTCGTACCTAACTCTCATTGATATATCTATACAGTTCCAAGTTCCAATAGTAATCATGCTTGACTTTTAGGTATAAGAAGTCAGCTATTTTTCTGGTCTATAGTAATAGACTAATGATTCAAGACTTTGAGTTAGTTCTTTCTTTTTTGTCAATAAATTACCACAGAAAATGTCAGGGAAGGTGGTTTGAGTTATTGCCAAACCTAGATGCAGTGTAATGCTGCTTGGCCAGTTGGTAAATACCTTCAGAACGGCTCAAATAAATACAATCTCTTTGGTAAATGATGCCTGAATAGAACTAACACGGTGAACGGACCAGAGTGTTTGTGACATCTTGAATTGTCATCCTAAAATAAAAAGGGATTAATAGATAGTTTACCGTACCTTAAATCTTGCACATTAGATTTACACTTTTAGTGGTGCAAAAATCTATGCTTTTCCATCAAAATAGATTAGGGTTCTGAAATTTAAGGCTATAAAATATGTACCTTAATTTTAATGTTGATATAAAGCATACGTACTAGGGTCTAGATAGAGAACACGTGGAGGTTGTGTATGGATAGCTTACTACTGACAGAATGCTCACTCACCAATTTAAAATCAATAATTATGTTATATTATAAATTGGTGACTACGACAAGTGGAATCTGAGGGCTTGTTTAAATTTCAAACACATTTTAACAGATTCTTGGATAGTCTTATTCCGTGAAGAACTAAAAATGTCTTTTCGTTCATCTTGTTTTATGTCCCACTTTTTTAAATACTATGTTCTGCCGAATTTTAGTACAGGATGACAAACCTTATTTGAATATTGCAATTAAGTTCTTGCCCTACTTTTAAGAGGTTTCGTCTATTGATAGCTTTTGCCTTTGAGGGATTTTTGAGCTGTGTTCCCTTTGTTGATTCTGTCTTCTATGATGTGGCATAGATTTTCTTTTATTGTTTTGCAGTTGATTTGCTTCGCTGTTTCACATTTTTGACACATTCTATTTGTAATGGTGTGTTTAGGAGAAATTCTTGCTAAACAATTGGCAAGTTTAGGGGCCAAACTTATTCTTTCTGCACGAAATGAAACTGAACTGGAGCGAGTTAGGAAACAACTTACTGGTATGCCTGAGGCCTGGGTCCTAGCTTTTAATTTTTAATAAAAATTTTAAATTTATTTCCTAGTTGGCTCCTCTTTAGTATATAATATTAGTATGCTTGCAGGTAAATATGCACCTGAACAGGTAAAGATTTTGCCCCTTGATTTGACATCTGGAGAGGCTACACTCAAGGAAGCTGTAGACAAAGCAGAATCCTTTTTTCCTGGTGTTGGTGTTGATTATATGATCCACAATGCAGCTTATGAGCGTCCTGTAAGTGTGCACAACCTAATTCTTGATAGAGATTCATCAGTCTTCTAGACTGCTGGATAGAAATGTGTGTATTGAACTTACGTTTTCTAATGTTAACTAGGTTTCTTGAAACGAATGAAAATAGAATAGTAAAATTAAATAAATCATTAGGATGTTTGCTGAAGTCCACGGTATTGGCCTTTTTCTTCTTATTTTGGTTGGGAGGGGCAGCAATTGAATATTAATATTTAAAAAGGTGGTATTAAGTTTTGATCTGTATTTAATTATTAATCATCATATTTCACTTCTCAAAGCTTTTGCTTTCAAACCTTTTACTGTTGAGGGTATCTATTTTCTCTTCAGTTGCATTGAAAAATATTTAATGCTTTTTCTTTTGCCAGTTTGTTGAAATAAATACTTTTACTTGATAGATGTTTTTGTGGTGTCAAAGTTATAGATGCTTACCCCTTTCCATCCTGCTCCAAACCAAAAGAAACAGGTTTTTATCACTTTTTGTTTTTTTTGGTGAAAAGAAAAGATTACAAAAGGATAAAAACTAAATCCTCATAGGAGGATCCTCAATCAATCTTAAGCCTAGTCTTTTAGAACGAACTGACTTGGCCAATCTATCGGCAACTAGATTTTCTTCGCGAGAAATATGGTGAATCCTCCAATTTTTTAGTGTTTTGAGGATAAATTGAATTCTTCTGACGAGTGCAGAATTAGGATTTCCTAAAGAACCTTCTTGAATAGCATTAACAACTTCAATACTATCAGTTTGGTTAAAGACCCTTTCAAAACTTCTATCCAAAATAAGGTTTAAGCCGTCTAAGATCCCCTAAAGCTCAGCCTCGACCACCGTACAATTGCCCAAATATCTGCAGTAGCCCATGATCCACCCATCATTATGTTCGCACACAAACCCCCAGCTGCTGCAAAGCCTTCATCCAGTCTAACAGAACCATCAGATTTCAAGCTTACCCAATTGCTATCTGTATGCGAAATGTGTGGGTAACCATGCGGCTTGTGATAAGCTGCTTTTGATGCTAATGAGTATTGCTTTGCCCAACTGTATGAGCCTTTAAGGATCTCTTAATAACTCTAAGAAAAGTCCTAAAAAATAAAGAAGTTACGGTTCTTCCAAATGCGCCAAGCAATAATCCCAAAAAAGCACGGCCAGTCCACCCCATCTAAAGAAATAGAGAAATTATTTTTGAGATTAATCGTCATCCAATTGTGAAGGGAACCAATATAAAACCTGGATCGTCTTTCTTCTGGGATAATATTATCCCAAATGATTCTGGCTGTAGAACAGTCTCTAACATCCTCGCATTCATGTCCACAAAATCTACAACCGCTGCTATTCCCAAAGCCTCGTCTTGTCCTTTCGGCGTTCGTAAGTAAGCGATGCTTGAGGGCAAGCCATAAAAAGAACCAGATTCGTTGGGGTCCACTAAAACTCCAAGGCATCTCCCAAATACATTCTTTAGGATTCAGTGTACCATCTTGAATCTTCTCATAGGCACTTTTGATAGAAAATAAGCCAGTCGATGTAGCTCCCCAGACTATTTTGTCAGGTCCTAAAAAAGGATGTGGTGGTGGAATTCTAACAATTTTGTTAACGATCTCTTCTGGAATCCACAAACGAAAAAGATCTAAACTCCACGATCCATCACCTGCAATCATATTACTAAGCGTACAATCCATATTAAGGTTAGTAGAGCATGGAATATAAGGTAATAAGGGGCCACAATTTGGGATCCAAGGATCTCGCCAACATTGAATACTCTTATCGTCTCCAACGGACCATTAAAGATTTTCATGGATAAGGGGTCATACCTTAGCAATGGATCTCCATAGGAAGGAACAACGCCCCCTCGAAATATTTTCACGTAAACTGCTGGGGATCCCATATTCTGTCCGAAGGACCTGAACCCATAAAGGATTGATATTAGAGACAATGTTAAAACTCATTTTCATCATGAAAGAAGTATTATGATCATCCAAATGTCTCAGACCAAGGCCCCCATAAGATTTCTGTTGACACACCGAATGCCAACTTACCAAAGCTACCTTAGCGTTACCATTAGTGGATCCCCAAACGAATTTTCGAACAATGTATTCGATCTCATTGCATAAACCTTTAGGAACCATCATTGTTTGCATAAAGTAACTTGGGATCGACAGAAGGACAAATTGAGCTAAAGTCACCCTACCTGCCAAAGAAAGTTGTCAGGCATCCCAACTAGACAACTTGTTACGAACCTTATCAACCACGAAGCGTAGAGTATTATTTGTAACCCTCTCGTGAAAAAGGGGAACACCTAAGTAAAACCCCAAGTTGTTCACTTCCTGAAAACCAAAAAAACTGCTGATGAGCCTCCTTAAACTGCCATCCATGCCTTTGGAGAAAAAAATATTCGTCTTTCTTGTATTTATTTTATAGTCAAAGTAGTTACAAAAATCATCGAGAATATTCTTAATGGCCCGAGCTTGATGTTCCTCAGCATGACCGAAAAGGATCAAATCATTTGCGAAGAAAAGGTGAGAAAGCGGTGGACCATTACGAACCAGTCGAATAAGGGACCATTTGCCAACATTAATGGTAGCATGAATATTGTGACTCAACCACTCCATGCACAAAATGAATAAATAAGGAGATAAATGACAACTTTGTCGAACACATCTAGCTGGTCGAAATTTAGGAGTTGGAATCCCGTTCGACAACACCTGCATAGTAGAGCTGGAAATTGCAAATATAATAACATTGCGTAAAAAATTAGGAATACCTGCAGCTTGGAGCGACGAGTCAATGAAATCCCAACGCACTCGATCATAAGCTTTTTCCAGATCAATTTTGACGGCCATCCACTTCCTATTTTTCTGCGTGCTCCTCATTGAGTGGATAACCTCTTGTGCAATGACTATATTATCTGTAATATTCCGTCCTGCTAAAAAACTAGTTTGCTCAGGAGCTATAATTTTGGGGAAAACTACTTTAAACCGATTAGCAATAACCTTCATAACCAGTTTGTAGAGAACAGAGCACAAACTAATTGGTCGAAACTGAGCAAAGCCTTCCGGATTTTGGGTTTTAGGGATAAGAACAATAAGCGAATTATTTAAATCCGGATCAATGTTTTCACCAGCAAAAATCCCCTTAACCCATTTGCAAACGGAGGCGCCAACGTGATCCCATTGACTTTGGTAAAAAAGGGCGTGAAAACCATCACTTCCTGGAGCCTTCAAAGGTGCCATGTCAAACAAAGCAACTTTGATTTCCTCATCAAAAATTGGATTATTAACGAGGTTAAAATCCTCGTCAGTGAGGGTCGGGAAAGCGCTCGTGGGTAAACCTCTCGTCGGGCCGGGATGCTCGCCATACAAAGATTTATAAAAATTGACTGCTTCGATCTTTAGCTACTCTTCATCCATGATCCACTCTCCCAAATCATTTTTAAGGCGGTTATTTGATTCTGCTTCCTTTTCCTCATGTGAAAAAATTTGGTGTTGCGATCCCCCAAGACTAACTCAAAGTGACAAGGCATCTTATGTAATTCTCTAACTCAAACAAACCGACTTGTATTGATAGTCAGTGCATGATAGTACATGATATTTTGCTATAATATTTCTAGAGATAGTTTCATAGCTGTTTATTTGAACAGTTGCATCTCAAGCATAGAGTGGCTTTCTTATGCTGTTTATTGTTATTATTATTGTTTTTCTCGTGTGCAGAAAACAACAGCTTTGGATGTAACAGAGGAAAGCCTTAAGGTATGGCGGAGTCCTTGTGCAATAGTAATTTTTAGATCTAGTTGATATATTTGAAATTCCATATGTTGCTACAAAATTTCAAATGGTCATAGGTTTGCTGGGGCAATATACATTCTCAGTCTAGGTATCATGGAACATTACATATGGATTATATGTATAATTTTCTGTTGTCTTTAGAAAATAAATATTTCATTCTTTTTATTTGCTACTAGGCTACATTCAATGTCAATGTATTTGGGACAATATGTCTCACACGGCTACTGACACCTTTTATGCTGAGGAGGGGAAGAGGTCACTTTGTTGTGGTATGTGGAACTGAATAATATTTCACCCATAGAAAATTGCAATTATCTTCTTTTAATCGTAAGAAAAAGGGAGTTATGTGAAGACTAGCTCATCCTTAAAATATCGGATGAATTCATGATATTTTTGGGGCATTTACCATGGCTTTTTACTTCTGGAAAATAGTTGATCAGATGCTGCATGCTGTAAGTTTAATTGCTATTCTTTGCATTTTACTTTGTGATACAGATTTCTTTTCCCTATTTGCTGTCCAGTTGCTTAGCATCTTATATGTTGATGGCATGTTTTCTGAGTTATCAAGAGTTGAAATTAGAGTTATTTTGTTTCCTTTTCTTTTGATTTTAATCAATTTTGTTGTGATAGATGTTTGGTTTGATTGCAATCATGTGCAGATGAGCAGTGCTGCTGGAAAGACACCTGCACCTGGTCAGGCAGTATACTCTGCTTCTAAATATGCTTTAACTGGATACTTTCATTCCTTGCGTTCTGAGGTATGTAGAGAATTTTTCCTGATGAGAAAAGGAATCATCTCATTGCCTTGTTTCAGGTTCTAAGAAATGATTCTTGTGAGATCTTATGCTGAACTAGTTTTTTGTTTGTAACGAACCAATGGGCCATTTCATAGAAACTATAAAAATTCAATTGCCATCTGAAGGTCAACTTTTTCCTTTAGCAGGTTTAGTGATTTTAACATGTTTTTAGTTTTAAAAAAAAAAAAGAAGGCCTACTCTTTAGTTTCTGATGCTGTAGTTCTATCATTCTATGGTTAACATTCACATGTTGTGGGGATACAAACATGCTGTTAGTAATAGTATATATCCTGAGTCAGAGAGTCATCCTGACTTAGGTCGGAACCAGGTGTTTAGGGATTAAAAGAAGTAAAACGAGTTTTAAAAGGCTTAACATTACTAGGAATTCAGTTTGGTGATGCAATAGTTTTTGAGTAGTGCATATGGTGATTTCATGGATTTCCTATCTATAATTGATTAAGGAAATCATTGTTCAATATAAACAAATTCATATGTGAAAGCTGGAAATTATTATGTAATTTGTTAGGATTAAGAGTGTTATTTGGTTTAGTCATTTCTGTTTCTGCTAAAGCTTACTATTGATACAATTGATATTTCATAATGGTGCCATTGGGAGTAATTTCATCCTTTGCAAGGTTCCAATATGGGTTCTAGATATCTTCTGAGTTATGCAATTGAAATATCAAATGGTACAAGGAGATTATTGCCTTTCTTAAATTCACAATAAAAGTTCAAATTCCCTAGGATTTGGTCATAGGGACAATTTTGATGTTGGATGCTGAATTTGGTGAAGTCCAGTGTGCGTAGTATATAACTAATCTTGTATTTGAAAAATAATGGTCTTCTAGTTCGGACCATTTTATCTTTGCTTCTCTATGTTATGATGAGGATACTTTTTTATGCTTTGAGATGTTTTCAACAGCCTTCTGAATATGGAGGTCTCGTTGATTGAAAATTTGTACGTTGTTTTGCATGTAACATGGTAAATTGTTCAGTTCTCAGTGAATTGATTGAAACTTTTTCAAATCTAAGAGTGGGAAAGGGGCAATTTAAAAGAGATTGCAATTGAAAAGCCTGGTAATGCACAGAAGTCCAACATCTCAGAGGGTTCAATTGTGATGATATGTTTTGTATTTCAATAGTAAGTGCAATAAGGGTTACGCTAATGAATAATGGAAGAGTTTGTTTAAAGATTTGTGCTTCTAGCATAGTTTTTATAAGTGAATTTTTCAAGAAGTTTTTGGCTTAGAGTATTTTGACTGCAGCATGGGATTTGAGTTGAGGATTCCTTACACTCTTTTAGAGGTGGGCTAGTTTTATTAGAATTAAAGTTGTTTTGGGTTTCTTAGCTATTAGGGAAGTTTGAAAACCTGTTAGAGTTTATATTGAAGGGACACTAACTGTCAGATTACAGTTTCCTAATTAAAGAATATTTGAGTGTATCAAATAGGATTCTGTAAATATTTTATCCCTAACTTTAAGGCTATTTTTTAGGGACAGCATCCCTAGAATTAGTCTGTTTCCTAGTGTAAAGTTTCCTAAGTTAGGCTCACTATGTGTATATATATTTATGTAATTTCTTGTGAAAAAAAGAATCGAAATAGCCTGTCTTTTAACATGGTATCAGAGATTTTTTAGCCCGATTTTTGGGATTTTTTCTGTTTGGCAATTTTTTTTCTCACTCCTAACCGGCCCTCAAGCCTGTAGAATTTGTTCAAAAAAAAATGACTGAAACTGTCAAGACTAGTAACACTGGGGATGTCTCAGAAGTTTCTGTGAACAACTCAAACCCAACAAGTGAGTTTCAGAACATCCAAGCAGCCTACAGGCTAAATGGGAAAAATTACCTAAAGTGATCTCAACTGGTTCGCACGTTCTTGAAGAGAAGAGGAAAGCTAGGTCACTTACTCGGAACTGGACCTAAAGAAGGAGATTCTAAGTTTGATACTTGGGATGAACAAGACTCTATGGTAATGTCTTGGTTATGGAACTCTATGATACCAGAAATCAGTGATACATGCATGTTTCTTAACACATCCAAAGAAATATGGGAAGTTGTGAAGCAGACTTATTCTAAAGTTCGAGATGCTGCTCAAATCTATGAAATCAAGACTAAGATTTCATCTACCAAGCAAGGAAGTCGATCAATCACGGAGTATTTCAATCTGTTGCAAAGTTTATGGCAAGAGATGGATCATTACAGTGCATTCAAATGAAGTGCGATGAAGGTGCAACACTCACGAAAAGGTTCGTTGAAAAGGATCGAATTTATGATTTTCTTCTTTGTACTAAATGTTGAGTTTGATGCGTAAGAATTCAAATACTTGGAAAAGAGGAACTACCGGTACTAAATGAGACAATTGTGATTGTTCGTCTTTGAGGAAGGAAGAAGAGGAGTTATGGTTGAGAAAGTTAAGTGGATAGTTCAGCCTTGGTTACAAAAGCTGTAAATGAGAGGAGATTTGGCACAGAGTAGCCAACTAGTGAAGAAGATAGTAGAGATGAGAACATATAAAGCGTATTAACAGGATTCCAGTATGGTGCACCTACTATAAAAAGACCGTCACACCAAAAAAGATCTTTGGAAACTCCATGGGAAGCCACAAACAACAAACAAAAATTTTTGAGAAAAAAGTGGACAACCAAAGAGATAAGGGCACTGCAAATACTGACAAGGCAATTTGGATGGAAAAAATAATTCTCAGGAATCACTGTTGAATTCAATAAAGAAGAAATTGAGAAGTTAAAAATTTCTTTGGGATCATTGAAAAAATCTTCTTCAACAGGTACTTGTAGTTTGGCTTTTTCAGGTATATCCTCTTCTCAAGATTCTAAAGTCTCGGATATTCTCACCAAAAGTTCTTGGGTCATTGACTCAGGAGCTACAGACTACATTACCCACTCCTCATAAAAATTTGTTTCATATACACCTTGCCTTAGTAGTAGAAAAAACAAGATGGTTGATGGTTACTGTGATCACGATGGCTAGTCAAGGTGATATTGTTATAAACAAAACCCTTACTCTTAAAAATGTCCTTCATGTTTTAAAACTATTTACTGATCTTTTATCCATCCAAAGAATTACCAAAGACTCTAACTGTAATGTAGTTTTCTATCACAATTGATGTCTTTTTTAGGAACAGAATATGAGGAGGATGATTGGACATGCTAAGGAAGTAAATGGCTTATACTATCTTGAAGAATCCAATGGAGAAGTTAGTGCTTTGAATTCCTCACCATTATCTTTCATATCTGAATATATTAAAACCAATAAAGACCAAATTTGGCTCTATCACCTTCGCCTTGGTCATCCATTGTTTATAGTCCTTAAAATTATGTTTCCTTCATTGTTCAAAGGATTAACTGTTGAAAAATTCCATTGTGATGTCTGTGAACTTGCAAAACATAAACGTATCTCTTTTCCGGTAAGCAATAAAAGAACATCCACTCCTTTTACTCTTATCACTATTTCAAATATTTCTGGGGCTCGGTGGTTTGTATCCTTTATTGATGATTGTACTCTTGTGTCTTGGATATTTCTTTTAAAACAAAAATTTGATGTAAGGTCTGTCTTTCCAACCTTTTACAACATGATCAAAACATAATTTGGAGCTGAAATAAAAAGGTTTAGGTCAGATAATGCCAAGGATTATTTCAATTAATTTCTCTCAACATATTTCCAAGAAAGAGGCATTATACATGAGTCATCTTGTGTTTGTACATCCCAACAAAATGGTGTTGCCGAAAGAAAGAATAGTCACATTTTAGCTATTACAAGAGCCCTTTTGTTCCAAAAAAATGTTCCTAAACAATACTGGGTGGAAGCTGTTTTAACTGCTACTCATATGATAAATAGAATGCCTACAAAAGTCCTTTAATCTCAAAATCCTGTGCAAGTTCTAGCAAAATTCTTTCTTAATTTCAATACTTCAAGTAACCTTACTCCCAAAATATTTGGCTGTGTTGCCTTTGTACATGTTCATTCTCAAAATAGAGGAAAATTTGATCCACGAGCTATCAAGTGTGTCTTTCTCGGTTATTCTTCCACTCAAAAGGGGTACAAATGTTATCATTTAGCCACAAAATTTTTTTTGTAACAGCGGATGTTACTTTTGCAGAACAAGAGAATTTCTTTACTTGTCCTTATCTTCAGGGGGAGATTTTATTCGAAGAAGATAAGGATAAAGAATTCTTTCTTCTTGACATTCCAGCTCCTGTCCAGCAACCAAACACTCACATTCCAGCTCCTGTCCAGCAACCAAACACTCCCACTCAGTCCTTGCCTGCTAACCAACATGCCCGACTTGAAACAATGGCCCTTATATAACCTGAAACAGAGCCTAATACACCCAAATCATCAAGAGGAATTCAAGACACTACTCGTCCTTTACTGGTTTACTAAAGGAAGAAGGCACCGATGCAAGTTCAATCAACTTCTTCTCCCATACGACCTGAGGTAATTGTTGAACCTACTTTGAATTTTAATACTGAAACTACTGCAAATTTAGATGATTTTCCCATTGTTATTAGAAAGGGGACTAGAGCCTGTATAAAACATCTCTTGTACCTATTCTTGCCTTACAAAAACTTATCCCATAAGCACAAAGCCTTTCTTACTAACCTAAATTCTATCTCCATTCCCAAAACTGTATCCGAGGCATTAGAAGATGAGAATTGGAGAAATGCCATGAAAGTTGAAATGGAAGCTCTTGAAAAAAATAAGACATGGGACTTAGTGAAATTACCAAGAGGAAAGAAACCAGTGGGATGTCACTGGGTAAACACAGTGAAATATAAGTCAGATGGTTCTTTGGAGAGGTACAAAGTAAGATTGGTTGCTAAAGGGTACACTCAAATGTATGGAATAGACTACCTTGAGACATTTGTCCCTGTTGCAAAGATGAATACTGTAAGAGTGTTGTTGTCACTAGCTGCCAACCGAGGCTGGAAATTACAACAATTTGACATCAAAAATGCCTTTTTACACGGTGATCTTGAGGAGGAATTCTATATAGATGTTCCACCAGGATTCGGTCCAAATACAGGACAGGTAGTTTGCAGACTAAAAAAGGCTTTGTACGGACTAAAACAGTCCCCGAGGGCTTGGTTTGGAAGATTTACCAAAGTAATGCTCAAGTTAGGTATAAACAGAGTCAAGGAGATCACACTCTGTTTGTAAAACACTTATCTTCAGGGGGAGTGACTGCTTTATTAGTCTATGTAGATGACATTATAGTGATTGGTGATGATCTAAAAAGAATGGAGAATTTAAAGAAATGCCTAGTAAAAGAATTCGAAGTCAAAGAGCTCGGTAAGTTAAAATATTTCCTTATGAAGTGGCACACTCTCGGGAAGGAATCTTCATATCTTAGCCAAAATAGTTGATTTGTTGACAGAGACGGGCAAGTTGGGATGTAAACCAGCAGAGACACCCATAGAGGTGAACCACAGACTTGGAGATGCACTAGAAGATGCAGCAGTTGATAAAAGTTCATATCAAAGACTTGTGGGGAAGCTCATTTGCTTGTCTCATACCAGACCAGATATTGCCTATGCGATCGGTGTTGTAAGTCGGTTTATGCACAACCCCAAAGAATCACATCTTAGAGCAGTATATCGATTCTACAAGATTTTAAAGGGCACGCTGAGCAAAGGAATCTGTTTAAAAAGGGGGAGAATTTAACCCTTGAAGCCTATACTGATGCAGATTATGCAGGATCTATGGTTGATAGAAGATCAACCTCGGGCCATTGCACTTTCCTAGGAGGCAACCTTCTGACTTGGAGGAGTAAAAAACAAAATGTTGTGGCTAGATCTAGTGCAGAAGCTGAATTTAGGGCGATGGCTCTCGGAATTTGTGAGTTGTTATGGCTAAAAATTATTTTGGAAGATTTGAAGATCAAGTGGAAAGGTCCAATGAAGTTGTATTGTGATAATAAGTCTGCTATCAATATTGCACATAATTCAATTCAACATGATCGAACGAAGCACGTTGAGGTTGACAAACATTTTATAAAGGAAAAATTGGACGGTGGCTTAATTTGCACTCCATTTGTGTCCATTGATGGTCAACTAGCAAACATATTTACCAAAGGATTGTCTAGGAAGTTGTTTCTGAAACTAGTAAGCAAGCTGAGAATGGATGATATCCACTTCCCGGCTTGAGGGGAGTGTCAGATTACAGTTTCCTAATTAAGGAATTTTTGAGTGTATCAAATAGGATTCTGTAAATATTTTATCCCTAACTTTAAGGCTGTTTTTTAGGGACAACATCCCTAGAATTAGTCTGTTTCCTAGTGTAAAGTTTCCTAAGTTAGGCTCACTATGTGTATATATATTTATGTAATTTCTTGTGAAAAAAAGAATCGAAATAGCCTGATTTTTAACACTAACTCATGCGACCAAATTTTTTCTGCTTACCTCCATGAAATGTGTGCATGGAAAGGGCATTGTTGAACGATAAAGGATGAAAACATTTTCTAACCTGTCCCAGGTGTTTGGAAGAGTGAGTGGTTTTCTGCAGTTTATATGGCTAAGTTGATTTACTATTGATGACAACTTAAGTTTTTGTGTTTGTCAAAGGCTGTGTTTATTTATTTATTTTTATTATTATTCCTAAATTAGTAAGGGTATAAAGTTTGGGTGACTTTACTTTCCTTCCTAAAAGAAAAAAATTGTCTGGTTGTAGACTTAGTGTGGAAGTTGTCAGCTAGTAACATATACCACAAATTATGTTTTGTTTTCTAATGGCTATCTGTCTTCTGCTTCTTCTTTTTTCCTTTCTCTCATTCTTCCCTGTGGTCTTTTATTTTCTGGCATGCAGCTTTGTCAGAAAGGTATCAAGGTTACTGTTGTTTGCCCAGGGCCAATAGAAACATCAAATGGTTCTGGAGCAACTACTTCTGGAACTAAGGTTTCCTCCGAGGTTAGACCATTTTTTTCAACAGTAAAACTTTTTGGTTCTCAAAATGTTTTTCAGTTAACTGCAAATTTGTTGTCTTCCCTAACACCTATAAAAGTCAGTTTTTGTCCCTTTTTCGCTGCTGTTATGCTATTACAAGAAGTGAGCAAGGTTGTTACATCCTTTCCTGTACAAATGAAAAGTTTTCCTTCATGTTCATGCCCTTTAACAGTCATTTAGTATTGTGCGGTACTTGTGTAAAACATTTCTCAGATCCAATTGGTAGACACTGGACATGATTTTAATACTCTTTTTTTTTTGGTCTATAGAAGCGTGTGTCAGCTGAAAGGTGTGTAGAACTCACAATCATTGCTGCCTCTCATGGTTTAAAGGAAGTTTGGATATCCTACCAGGTATTTGCATAGTAGTTTAATTTCTTTTTGATCATGCATACTAGTTTAATTTCTTATCATTTGTTTTTCACTTTATGTCTAATGATGACCTTTTATGTTATGTGTCAATCCTTACAACTAGGAAGTATGGAACAGTATAACCAATAACCACACGCTATATGTTAAATCTATATAAGCAATTCAAGGATAAGGAGGTTGGGGTTTAGTTGGAGTGACTCCTAATTTTGTCAAAAGCAAAAAAGTAGAATAATGTTTGGGGGAAATTAAAAATATAAGAAATATAAAAATTTAAGCATAATTGAAAAGAAGAAAGTATAAAGAAATCAGACACAATACTTGATACTGGATTTGCTGCTTTCTTAAGGCACCTATGTCCTCTCCCTTAGTTTCAGTAACAACCAGTCCAATCCATTATTTTTCTCGAGCTTTAGAAATAACTTTGGAGTCAAAAGGTATAACTTCTGTAATCACTTAAATTTCTCAAGCTCTACAAGAAAAGTGTCATGTTGATTCTCTTTTTCTTAACTTAATGCTTTTTTATCTTACTTTTGTATTTACTAATTCATTTTTTATATAATAACAAACTTAGCTTTGAAAGTTACGACATTTTCCATTTTTGCTCCTACCTTTTTTTTGAAGCAAATGAACACTTGGGCTTTTATTTTTAGTCAAATTAATCAGAAGTTAATTGAAAATATGACGTGATCATTAAATGCCTAACTTGGCCGTTAATTGTTGCCGTGTGATGGTTCACATGCATTTCATTGTTGATTTTGTACTAAGTTTATGTTATATGCCACCTTAGTAAATAATTTGAAAATTCAGAATTTTCAAAATTTTTAAAAATTACCAAAAACTAAGAAAGGAATAAAAACTCTTTGAAATTTAAAAAAATATAAAAAATACATTAAGGGTTTGTTTCGATGGAATTTTAAAATTGTAGGTTTTTAAAACACATTATTTCAAAATGTTGTTTTTTGTGATTATTTTGTTTGAATACATAATTTTCTTGGAAAAGTATAGGCTATTGAAATTTTATGAGTTAAAAAATGTTATTAAAAGAAGAAAAATAACATAAAAAATAAATAATATAAAAAAATGCGATATGTATATCATTATATTTTAATAATATAAGCTATAAAAAAATATATTAGAATTACATGATATTTTGACATTTAAGTTTTTTAATTTATAATAGGATCATGTGTATGAAATGAAATAGAATTATGATGAATATTCAAAAATCACATATTGGGGTAGAATTTGAATAGCATTTTTAAGTTATTAAAATCCTATTTTGAAATTTCTTACAAATTTTGAAATTCTCTATTATTTTTATTCAAACAAGAAAATTTATTTTTGGAAATTTGAAAACTTTGGTTGTGTTACATATTCTTAGGAAATTAAATTAGGTTTTTGTATTCTCTTTCCTTATTTACACTATATAAACATATAAATTAACTAACTCAAGAGATGAAATATAGGTAACTTTTCGTCAATCTATTCTTCTCTTGTTTTCATTCTTCTCTTAGTAACCATTAACATAGTATCAGAGCACCTTGACTCGATTTAGTGAATTTGTTGTTTTGAACACAAATCATTAGGATATTTTTGGGTTATTTTTTCAAAGTCATCTTTTGGGTACAACTCCGTCACAGGGAGGTGAGCCACCTGCTCGACAGCCAAACTGTTAATTTTGGCGTCTAGGCTCATGTGCCGCTAGAAGATCCAGGTACCCTCTTCACATGTCGACTCGTGTGGGCGCATGGCGCGGTGTTAGGCCATCGACTTTTGTTTCCAATGTCAACTTGGTCCGATCATAGCCTAGTGGTTGGGTGCTTGATTGGTTGAAGGTTTGTGGGTTGTTTTTTGATTTTTGATTTTTGATTTTTTGAGGTTTCACATTGTTTTGGTACTATTGACGGGTACTATTTGGGTGTTCACGACCACTGTTTGAGTATTGTTCGAGTGTTGTTTTGGGTTGTTTGTATTCTTTCCTTTTGTGGGTTTTGTTGGCTTTCGTCATATCATGGTTCCCTTTGCTTCGTTTGCAGATCTAGGTAAATCTAATGCATGTTTTATTTCCTCTTCATCCAAATGATTTATCGATTTAGGAGCTATAGATCATATGATAGGTAATCTCAATTTTTTCTCTACTTTTCAGTCACAAAATTCACCTTCCCTTGTTACTATTGCTGATGGATCCACCTATAAAGTTGTTGGTTCTGGAAGTATTAACCTAATGCCTATCACCTTATCATTAATATTAAATTTACGTAACATTGCCTTTAATTTAATCTCTGTCAGTAAACGTACCCGTGACCTAAATTGCTCCCATCTCGTTTTCTTCCCGATCATTGTCTTTTATAGGATATTGTAACGAACAACACTATTGGTAAATGACATGTATTTAATGATCTTTATATTTTCGACTCATGCATGGCTTGTCCCATTCTCTCTCTGATCGAAGCACATTATTGATTGAGACATCCTTCTCTTTATTTGTTGAAGAAGTTATGTCCTTAATTTCAAGACCTACCTTATTTGGAATGTGAAGTACGTTACTTTGCGAAGCACTGACGGGGACCCTTGAGATCAAGCTCTAAAAAATGAGCTAGTTTCACTTTTGAATTAGTACACTCAGATGTTTGGGGACCATGTTCGGTAGTATCTAGACTTGGATTTTGATATTTTTTTATGTTTGTTGATGAATATTCTCAAATGACATGGATATATTTTATGAAAAATCAGAGGTGTTTTCTCATATTCATGCTTTTTGTGCTGAGATAAGAACTCAGTTTCTTGGCTGGATTTTGTGCAACAATAATGCCAAATTTCGACTCTTGCAAGGCCTTTATGACCAAAAATGAGATTCTTCATCAATCCTCTTGTGTTGGCATGCCATCTCAGAATGGTGTAGTTGAACGGAAGAACAAACATCTCCTTGAGACAGCTAGAGCTCTTTTATTTCGAACTGAAGTAACAATTTTGGGTTGGTACTGTTTTGACGGCCTGCTCTTTGATCTATCGCATGTTCCTTGTACTTGATGGTGATAACCCATACAATGTTCTATTTCCTTCCAAACCATTATTTCCTTCCAAACCATTACTTCCTATAGAACTAAGAATTTTCTAGTGTACTTGTTTTGCTTGAGATGTTCGGCCCCATCTCACAAAATCCTTAAAGTGTGTATTTTTTGGGATATTCTCGTCTGGTATTGATGTTACAGTTTAGACCTCAAGAAATATTTGGTGCCTATTGATGTTGCATTCTCAGAACAAATATCATTCTTTTCAGAAGAGATGCCTTCAAATCTTCCAAAAAACTGGGGGAGGAAGATGATTGGTTAATGTACACTGTCACTATTTGGACTCTTGCTCTGACAAGTCCATCGGTTATTTAAGTTTGTTCCAGACGAAAAGAGACTTACGATACATGTCTGATGTCGGTGTTTCCATCATCAGATCCAACTCCAAGTGACCTTGACCTTCCCATTATTCTATGTAATAGTAAATGCCAATTTACCTATTCTATTTTTAATTTTGTTTCATATAACCATTTGTCTCCTCCTTACTCTTTAATTGAATCCCTAGATTTTATTCTATTCCTAAGACAGTTCGAGAGCCTTTGAATCATCCTGGTTTCTATGATGCAATGTTGGAGGAAATACATGCATTAGATGAAAATGGTATTTGGAACCTAGGGGGTTTACTTGTTGGTGAACAGGCTGTTGGTGCAAATGGGTATTCACTGTTAAGGTAAATCCAGATGGCTTAGTGGCTAGACTTAAAGCTAGATTAGTTGCAAAAAGATATGCTCAGGCTTATGGAGTGGATTATTCAGATACTTTCTCTTCTGTGGCAAAACTCACCTTTGTTTGTCTATTCATCTCACTAGTCGCTTTTCATAATTGGCCTTTACAACAAATTAGATATCAAGAATGTCTTTCTTTATGGGGATCTCGAAGAAGTATATATGGAACAATCGCTGGGTTTGTTGCTCAGGGGGAGCCTGGAAAGGTTTGTCATCTGAAAAAAATCCTTTTTATGGAATGAAACAAAGCCCTTGTGCTAGGTTTGGAAAGTTCAGTGAGATAGTTCAACAGTTTGGGTTGAAGAAAAACAGTTGTGATCATTCGGTGTTTTAAAAACGATCTGAGGTTGGAGTCATTCTTGTAGTATATGTTGATGATATTGTTATTACAAGAAAGACTTGGGTCAATTGTTATTTTGGGGGATAAAAGTGTTGAGAAGCACGAAAAGAATTTTTCTATCTCAAAGAAAGTATGTTCTTGATCTGGCAAAAATTGGAAAGTTGGTAGCTAAACCTTGTACTACTTTAATGGTTCTGAACGTGCATCTTACAAAAGATGATGGTGATTTCTTTGATGACCCCAAGAGGTATAGCTGGATAGTCGGGAAATTAAATTATCTCATTGTAACTAGTTCGAATATCGCATTTGTTGTGAGTATTGTTAGCTAGTTTATGTCCGCACCCATGGTCAAACATTGGGCAACCCAATGGGCATACTCGTATCGAGTGTTTTGTAGATGCTAATTGGGTCAGATCTAAGATAGATAGGAGTACTACTACTGGATACTGTGTTTTTGTTGGTGAAACTTAGTATCATGGAGGAGCAAGAAGTAGAATATTGTATCTCGGCCTAGTGCAGAATTGGAATATAGGGTTATGACACAGTCCACGTGTGAAATTATGTGGATAAGACATTTGTTAATTGAAATCGGGTTGTTGTATTCGTAACCAGCAAAGCTCTTTGCGGTAATCAAGCAGTTCTTGAAGAAAATTTACTTTAAATGGAAATGTTCTTAAAACTATTATTGTTCTTAACAATTGGTATCAAGATTTGAGTTATATATGTTATTATCATTGATATTTGTTATATCAATCTTGTATCGAACTTTGAATTACATATGGTTGAATATTTTTGCAATTCATTCCAATAGCAAGCAATAGCAAGAAACAGGTAATATGTACTTGCAAATAATGGAGTCAGAGTCTGAAAGTCACTCTTGGCTTTTTAAGTTGTATAATGGAGAATTTTATTTAGTTTTCATGCATGAGACGGGTTGTCAACGTTCTTCTTGTGCAAATAGTAGGTGAGAACAAATTTTGATGTTTTTACTCTCTTTTCTTCAGCCTGTACTTGCGGTAATGTATCTGGTGCAGTACATGCCTACAATTGGCTATTGGCTTATGGACAAGGTATGGTCTGTCATTCTTATTTCAGTCCATTCCACGACATGATCTTATTTATATGTTGATAGTCTCCCAAAGTTTCCATAAGACCCTGTAATACTTTTAACTGCAATTAAACTGTTGTTTCAGTTCATGCTTCTTGTGATTAATTTCTCGAAACCGTTTCTGAGGGTTTTGCTTTATAGTTTGCTCCTTTTGTCACTACTTCAGTTGTATTTGATTTATATGTTAATCTAGTGTGAGTTCGTCTAGGTTGGAGGGCGTCGAGTGGAAGCTGCTGCGCAGAAAGGCAACACCTACTCGTTGGGATTACTTTTTGGGAAAAAGAAGGCAGCTTGATCTCAACCATCTTAAATCCTTTTTCTTTCTTACTTGTTGGCTACTGGGATCACAGGATGTAAAGAATATATTAATTTCTGTTGCAGACCAGATTGAGATCTTTACTATTATGTCACCTTACCAAGCTAATCTATACCTATCTGTAAAAGTTATCCGTAACAATGGCATTGCTCAATGTCAATTTTAGTGTTCAACAACTAATATTTGGTATTAAATGATTGTATAGAATCTTTAAAGTATTTTGATGGATTAATAAAAGGGTTAGAAATAAAAATGGAAAGGAAAGAAAAAAATATGGTAAAAGCTATAAGATTATGGGTGTAAAAAGTCTTCAAATTAAAAAAAAAAATTAAGTTCTTATTTTTAATTTTTTTGCACTAAATCGGGTATTTAAATTTTTAAATTGCATCAAAAACACCCTCAAAATTTTTTAAAAATAGTAATTAAGTGTTTATTTATTTATTTATTTATTTTGCACTTTGGGTATTCTAATTGTCAAAATGAACTTGTTAACTTTAACAGTTAAAAGTTAACTGCCCTTAGTTTTTTATCACCACGTGACATGTGATTAAAAGATAAAAATTAATAAAAAATTATTAAATTATTATAGAAAAAAATTATACAATTTTATAAAGTTGTAAGAAAATTATAAAAAGTGTAAAGAAATACAAAATTTGCAATAAAAATTATAAAAATTATCGTACCAAAAGAAACATTTTATGATTTTTCTATAATTTTTATTTATTTTTATTTTTGTCATTTTTTGTCACATATTACACTGTGTTGCGACATGTGATAATTTTAATTGAAAAAAAAATTTGGGGTTCGTGAACTTTAAGGGTCAATAGTTAAAGTTAATGGTTAAAGGACATTTTTTATGTATTTTATAGTTTTTATGATTTTTATAAAATTTTACAATTTTTTTATATTTCTTTTACTATTTTTACAAAAAAATTCTAATTTTCAATAAAATTTTATATTTTTAATTAAAATTTAATAATTTTTATAAATTTTATTGGTTTTTATTTTTTATAATTTTTTTGCCACATGTCACATAGTGGTTCTGACACAAGATGATTTTAATTAAAAAAAATAAAGATAATTAGTTTTAACGATCAACTGTTAAAGTTAACAGTCAAAAAGTTTTTTTGATACCTTTTGACAATAAGTACTTAATTGAGTAAAAAAAAGCCCCTTAAGCCAAAATTATATATTCATGTTATATTTGTATTGTGCTATTTTTATTGCACTGTAGAATATTCAAGGTATTCTATATAGAATTTGACATATTAATAATTTGTTTTACATAGATTTTGGGATGCTGATATATTTGTCATATTTATGTTTTTCATGTCATGTAATGTTTTACTTTTTGTATTGCATTTGCATTTCAGTTATGTTTCTTAGATATTTCTATATGTTTTGAAATGTTATAATTCTTTTTATGTGTATTTTCATTTACGTGAAATGTCCATGTTTTATTATCGTTCAACTATTAATATCTGTATAAAAACACTGTTTTTAGTATCATGTTTATGTTGCATAATCATGTTGAGTTCAAAATTACTTTGATTGACAATTCAATAGTTCTCGGTTATGTGGAATTTTTGGTATAATAATGAGAGAGATTATTTCTCTATATTAAATTTGATAATTTGATATTTATATATTATTTTAAGGCTTAATATTTGATATATTGGTAGTGTAATTTTTTATTTCATAAGCAATTTTAAAAAATTTATTTTTTAATATTTTGTTATATCTTCATAGGACACTTGTTAAGTTTTTTTACTTGCTTATGGAGTTTAAAAACTTTATTGATAGTGTACCAAATATTATTTCTTATTTTAATAATTATAAATGAAAATATTTGACTTATGGTAATTATTTCATTTAAATTTTAAGTTTCTTGGCTTTTGACCCAAAGTAATCAATACGGGTAGTTTAGGCTTAAGCAAACATAAATGACACACTGAGCATGTTTAGGTCAAATAATAAAAGCATGTTAAAGGCAAATAACCCACATACATAATAGGGTAGACAATTAAGGCCTATCAAGGGATCTTCCCTCATAAAAGGATTAGTGCTCCTCTTTAAAATATCCTCGTCTTCTTCTACATTTTTAATTTGAAGCTTCCTCATAGCACAAAATATATGAGGGATCTAGTGATCCTAAATTCACAAGGGAGTTATGAATAAAGTTGTTAGATTCTCCTAATCAATCTTGATAGAATATGAAGTTTATAAATATGTATGTATGCCTCTAAGTTAGGTATGTTAACTTTTAAAACTAAAAGTATCTCTCTTGTTTTCCATTGTTTGCACCAATACTAAAACATTAGAGGACACTCCAAAGATAAAACTCAGGTGCCTTTTAACCCTTTTCTCTTCTTTTGTATATTATCTCACTTATCAACCCAACTTATTAAAAACGACATCAACAAATTGGCGTCGTATGTGAGAACTTCGGCCAAGCAATCTAGCCAAACACGTTATCAACACTCAAACTCTTGAACTAATGTTATCAACTCAAGCTACTTTTTAGTCGTCCATTGTTACTTTAACTACCAATCCACCTCCCAAACCCACAATCATAGGAAACACTAAATTCTCTTCAACTACTTATATAACACCCCATATCAATCCTGACAACCAATACGGATAGGAGATGTTACTGTAACATTTTCTTAACTAGTAAACAAATTTTCTTTCCGTAAACACCGTTTCACGACTTGGTGAAAATTCTTTAAAACCATTCTCATAATTTAGAAAGCTTGAATAAATTTTTAAAATGATTTTGAATCATTCTAAAACCATTTCAAAACTCAATTAAGCATACATACATGTATCATATCAGTTTATAATTCAAAGGTTAACATAAACATTCAAATAGTTTTAGAAGTCACTAGATTTCATAAAATTCAAATACTTCAATTCCTTTAATAGTTTAAGTCTCTATGTATATGCCACGATACAAGTAATAATTACAATCAACAAAGAAACATTAAAACCTCAAAATCTTGAATGGTGATACGATGCTTCCAAGTCGGAATAGTAAGCTTCTTGACAAGTCTACAACTTATGCATTTAAATAACTAGTGCATGAGATCGATGAGTATAATAACCACACAAGGATAAACCTACTTACCTATTTCTTATTAGCATTGAGCCCTTAGGAGTAATAAGTCAAAGTTCAATCAAGACACATTGTAACACTCCCTAAATTTCAGATAAGGAATCTGATACTATTTTAAGATGGAAAATAGCAATATTTTGAGAAAAAATTGAGAAATTAGCTGATAAAGGATTCTTATGAAAATAAAGTTGATATTGTATATGATAATTAATGAAAAGAATTTTAAAGGTGAGATTGTGGCAAAATGACTAAATTGCAAATTCTAAAAATGAAGTTTGAGGATTAAAGTAAAATTTGACCAAAATGTAAAATGTGAGTTAGTATTGCTTAATTGGCATAATAATAAGTTATAATATATATGTTGTGATGAAAATCACTTTTGGGACTAAATTGAAAAATATTTGAAAGTATATAGACTAATAAATTTCCCATTTTTATCGAGAAATGGGTAAAATTGTAATTTTCTTCATCCAAGGATTATTATTAAGATTTAATTGTGAAATATGAGTTTTAGATTGGATAAGTGCTTTTTATTCTGAAGAAATTGTGCTTTTGAGGGAAAAGGCACAAAATGATAATCTTATCGTTTAAGGTATCATGTAAAGGCATTTTGCTAATTTCTCAAGAATTTTTATAATGGAATATTAATTAGATTATATATTTGATGTGAGATAATTATGGACTATTGAGTCATATATTAGAAAAGTGGGCCATAAGTTATGGAATTTTAGATTTAAGTGTTAAATTTGGATTTTTGGCCCACATGGATGATACTTTAAATGGGAAAAGGAAGTTAGAAAACCCCCATCAGCCATTATCTTTGCTGCTGCTGACCAGCCTCTTCCATAGAGGTCTTCTTTTTCTCCTCTTTCATTTTTCAAGCTTTTTATTTTATTCTTAAAATCTCTTTAAAGATTCAATAACCACCTTGAGATTTTATTAAAATCACATAAAAAACCTATTTCATAAGCTTGAATCCACCTTCAAATCTCCATTTTTCAGTAAGGGTTTTCATGGGGTTGAGAGAGAAAATGAAAGCTAGAGAGAGAAAGCTTCATCGAGGTAAGAAGTGGTGATTAGATTCTAATGTTTGGTTATTTGCTGTATATGAGAACATGAGGAAATCTTGGATGTTGGGTTTTCAAGCAAGAATGAGAGTGGATTCAAACATTTGGAAGTTTGATTTTGAGTATAGATGCATCCACGAGGTAGATACCTTTGGATATTCTTACCTTTAGTATTCTAACTGGTTAAGAAATGGTAAATTGTGTGATTAAAATGAGTTTATGTTGAAATAAGATTTCTAAGTGAAAATTTGTAAGTTCTATGTTCTAAAATATTAAAATAAATAATTGATAAGTTGTGGTATAATATTTGGTTATCAAATGCCATATTGATTAATAATATGTTATGGAATTAGTTTTTCACGAAATTCGCAATTATAAGTAATTTGAAATATAGGAAAGTTTGGTGAAATATGATATTTAAAGTGGAAAATATATTAACATGGCAATATGGTAATTATGTGACTAATGTCCTAATTTTTTTCAATGTTGTCAATAAAGTCGATATATGGTTATAAATGAGAAAAACATGTTACTAAGATAACCAACTTGTACATTAGACAAGATTCATATGAATTAATGTAACACCTCAAAATCGATTCGAAAGTCCGACTGGATTCAGAGCATTACAATAGTCGCCGGAGCAACTCGCTTAATAAATCGTTCTTCTATACACACTAAAAATAGGAATTTTAAAACATATATCATGGTTTCAGAAAAAAATATTAGAACCAATTAACATAGCTTAATAAAATAAATAATCAATTAACCAATGTAAAAGAGACCCGCTAATCAAATCGTCCTAAGTACATGCCAAGTCTAAACTAATGAAAATGTCATTATAAAATATGGATTGTTAAGACTTTTGTGGGCTATACTGCTCGATAACGAAATTTGTAACATGCCAAACCCGATCCTATAATAGGATCCAAGATTAGTGTATTACTACTTGAAAACAGACTGACTTAAACACATTTTGGCAGAAGCTTTGAAGAATTCTTACAAGTTATAGAATTAAAACATAATTTAGTTGCTATTTTAATAAGGTGAAAGAAATATCATCACTTTGAAAATATTATATAATTCATATGCCATATAAATTCAAATATGATACTTCTTAGAATATATTGACTTAAACACAAATATTAATACTTCATAAAATTGTTATCAAAACAAAGTCTTAGTATACAAAAGTTCTTTATACATATCATTTTCAAAATGTACTTAAACGCCACCCCCATATATCATGCATGATACAGGCACAAAACAACCAGCTCACGATCTTAACAACTCTCTAGCGTAGTCTTTGATCAAAATCTTCCTTCAATCAACAAATTCTGATAAGGAAAAATACAACAAATAAGTTCGTATGAACTTAGTGAGTTCCAAAGAGAAAGGAATATGAATGGAATATATGATATGAATCTGACTAAGGATTTGGGTACGTGGTTGGCATGGAAAAGGTTTATATGTATGGTCATATGGGCATAGTGTATGTGCCAAAGGAATAGTAAACCGGTGTATAGACTGTCTATGTATAGTACTCGCCATCTAGCTAATGGTATGATTGTGTTTGACTTTTTGATATGATATGTTTGAAGTATTAACAATTATTGATAAAACTTCTTATGGAACTCAATAAGTTCTTTGAACTCATCCCGTTTCTTTTTTTCTTCTCAGGCTTACTATTGAAGGAAGACATTTTGTTAGACTATGCCAGAGGACATCTACTACTACGAGACTTATGTTGTTTTGTATTATGCATGATGATGGGGGTGATGTCTGATTGTATTTTGGAAAGAAATTGTAATTAAGACTTGTGTTGAAGAATTATGACTCTATAACGTTTCATTAAAATTTATGAAATGATTTAAAAGTATTTTTATTTTAGGTTGATAAAACATATTACTGAAATCCTATACGCCACTTAGCTTATACTTCATTTTCCATATTTTATTAAAGGTTTATTTCAAATATTATGGTTTTATAATGTTTATGCCAGAAAAAATTTAAGATAATGATTTCTAAGAAGTGACATGTCACATTCAGATCCTCCTAAAGGATCGAGTTTGGTGTGTTACAGTAGACATGTCTACCATGTTTTCGGTTCAATGGTAACGGTAGGCATGTTGAACATGCAATCAGTAATATAGTGATGAGAATAATAGTAACAATTCATCATAAATACAGTGATAGTAGACATGCAACATTCACATATCATCATTATAATATTCACAATTCCATTATCAACTCTAAAATTCTAGCACGTTCATAATATCAGGGACACAATCGAGTGTATAAAATCTCTAAAAATAATTTGGGGATTATACAGGGACTAATCTGAACAATTCACAAATTCTGGGCAAAATTGTAAAATAGAGGTCCTACAGCCTTGTGGTCAGGCTGTCAACAGTTTGTGACCGTGTGGTAAATGTTAAAAATTACCTTATAAAAAAGAAACGACTGTGTGGCAGACCATGTGGAAGAGCTAAGGTCGTGTTGTTCATGAACTAGCCTAAGGTTTACATAGGCATATAGTCGTGCGGTGGTCGTGCAGGAGACCTAGTGGCCTTAATCCTACACATGGTTTGCCCTAATTCACTTGGGAAAGAACATACACCTTTCTCCGAGAGTCTGATTGATGTCCCTCATGCCCGATTCTGATTTGTTTTACTTAAATCTGATCCTTCAAATGACATTTACACCCAAATTAATGATTGGTTTCAAGATTTGACAAGATTAACAAAAGATTTGGTAAGAATCGTAAAATATTGATTAATCGAACATAAGATTAGCATATGATAGAAATATTATGAAAATTCAGGATCTAAACATCGAAATCAAGATGTACTTACCGATTATTGGCAAGAATAGGGATGTTATCGACGACCATTCTAAACTCTGATAGAAATTAAATATACGAGGAAGGATTTGATTCAGGGAAAGAAAAATAATTGTCAGCAATTATGATGAAAATATGGTGTAAAGGAAAGGGAAAGAAAATAACAAGAGAAGAAATAAAAAGATGGAGAGTAAATTCTATTAGGATTTGAAAAATGGTAATATAAAAATCTAATTAGGAAAAGAAGGTGGAATCCTAATTCTATTGGAATTTTGAGAAAGGGTAATATATGAATTCTAATTAGGAAAGAATTTATTAATTCTTAAGGTTTGTAAACCCTAGGGGCAACACATTCAATTTACCCAACTTAGGAGTAAGGGGCGAAAATTTGCAAATTTCCCCTAGCATTTTCGAAATTGGAAAAATGAAGGGGAAAGAGGGGGCTCGAACATGGGTCTAGAGGGTTCTAGCGCTTTAACCATTAAGCCTATTGTACACATTTTTTTCAAGAGACTTGTTGAATTACCAAAATAAAATGGGAAAAAGGGGGTTTAAACCTTGGCTTTTAAGGAGGATGTACCAATGCCTTAACCATTTAGCCTATGTCTTATTTCTTACTTATTTTAGACACTTAATTGTATATATGTTTTGGGGCATATTTGCCGAAATCACAAAATTAAAAGGAAAAGGAGAGGTTCAAACCTAGGACCTTAGGATATATGCTCTAACTCTTAACCATTAAGCCTCAAGCTCATTTCTTGCTTAATTTTATTTCTTAATTGTATATATTTATTTTGGGATGTAACGTTTACCCTAGTTTGCCGAAAATAATAAAAATATAATAGGGAGAGAATCAAACTCAGGTTTCAAGAGATCATAAGGCTAGAATATCCACAATTACCCATATTTATTTACTATTTTAATGCACATAACCTATGTTCATTTCTATCCATTCACACCATAATCTCATACGCAATACATGTTTATCGGACTCATATTTAATTGCACTCTAAGTGCCAAAATAATGCTCATTGAGCTATCATATATCATATTTCATGTGTGCATTAAAAACAACATATCACAAATCACATTCACATTTTTTTCACATAGTACCTGTTATAATAGCATCACACAATACAACACAACTTACTTAGGCATGACTTTCTAACAAAAGCAACAAGTATAGGGAAGACTTACTCTCTAAACTTAAGATAGGGGTTTAGGTTAGGAGAGAGAAGAAAAAGGCAGTGGAAATTCCTAGTAGAAGACTAATTTCCCAAAAATTGGGCAAGTTTCCCTTTTGGTTACTCCCTGTTTCTCCCCTTTTCCAATTAGGTCCTAACTCAATTAAAACACACCATTTTCAAATCAAACCTCGTAATCAAGTTTTGTTTGATTATATTGTTTTAGTACTTTAATTATTTATTTATAATCCTAATTTTGGTATCTATTTCAAACCCTCGATTTATTTACAAACGCATAAAGCCTTATAAATCGGGACGTGACCACTCTAGATTTTCACAAACCCGGTTATTCTAACCTGGTTTTTGGGATGTGACACCATTCCTTGATGCCACCCAAACTCCCTTGAATCTTTATTTCAGTCTGCCTATTTCTCCAATATGCCAATTATTCCTATCTTCATCTACCCTATCGAGGTAAATTCCTCTATACTCCGCATATAATATAATCATGCATATCGCTCAAGTCATTACACTTATTACTTACTATTATGTCATACAGTTAGCCATTGATTACTTAGTCAATTCATATACATTTAACATCCATCATACACATTTACATGGTATGAGTCATATTCAACATGCTTATTTGCCATTTTTATACACAACAATAGTTTCAGACAAACTCAAACACAAACCATCCAAACAGTACATTATCAACGATAACCTAACGATAAAGCATAAAAACTCACTTGGACTTATTCACCCTCGTCAACTTAGTTTTTCCAAATGCCAGAGCCTCCATCATCTTAGAAGTTAAGCACAACAACCATATATTGGTTGAATCAAAGGTATTCAAGCCTTAAAACCCAAAACTTATTTACAAAAATTTATCAAGAATTTTTTACCCTCTCTTTTCCTCTAAACCACAAGTATAGGAAGATAAGAGAGCTTACCAATTCCTCAATTTCTCTACTTCCATTCAGTTCTCATGACCACTGATTCATGCAGAACTCTCTTAAATTTTCTTCTTCTTCTTCAAAACAACCGAAGAAGATGATGCAAAGGATAAGAAAATTATAAACTAATTGAGGAGAATTATTTTCTTCCTCACACACACATATATCCTAATTTAGCACAATCTCCATAGTCCACCTTAGTCATCCATCACAAATTATTTTCTCCCTCACTAGGGAACTAGCCAGTGCAACCTTACTAAACTAGAATTGAAACTTAACTATTTGCCTGACAATCACAAAATTTTCCAAAATTCCAAGTAGAGTCCACCAACTGACTATTTTGTTCAATTGACTCTCAAAGATACTTTAAATTCGAGACCTTAAAGAAATCTAGGTGTGACATTACCCATCTGATGAGGCTCAACTTAAATCATAAGACCCTTTGTATTAATTCTAGACCAAAACTTATTTTATCTAGAGGTCGGCCCTTTCAATTTTTAGTTAGGTGGATTGAACATCCGAGGATTTCAGATTTCGTAAAAAAAAAAGTGGAGTTTTGATGGTAACATGTTAGATTTTTGGCCCAGATGATATCCAATATGAAACGATCAGTTTTTTCCAAAAGTTGTATGGGGAGCTACCGACATTGTTGAGAGACTTGCCTCCTAGTTCTTTTCCGTAGCTTGACCAATGTCATAAGGATTTCTTGGGGAAGGTGATTTCGGATGAGGAAATTAAGAGTGCTCTTTTTGACATGGCACCTTTGAAGGCCTTTCGGTAGTGATAGTTTCCATACGTTTTTTTTCCAAAACTAGTGGAAGAGTATTGATGGTGATATTTGTGAGCAGGTCAAACAAGTGTTTGATGGTAAAATGATAGATCAGGGGTTGAACAACACGCTTGCTATTCTCATTCATAAGGTATCTAACTTTAAGAGTATCTCCTAGTTTCAACCTATCAGTCTCTATTCAGTTTTATACAAGTTGATTATGAGGATCATAACTAATTAGCTCAAGATGGTTTTTCCTAAAATCATTGCACCTGAGCAAGCTGAATTCATTCGGGAAGGAACATTTCTGATAATATTTTTACCTCTTAAGAGATTATACATTCTATAAGGGTAAAAAGAAGAGATGGATGGAAGTCAAAATTGATCTAGAGAAAACGTACGATGAGACTTTATTAATGGTTCACTCTGAGTAGTTGGAATTCCAGATTTTCTCAGGAAAGTTATCATGTTAGCTATTTCGAATTCCACTATGCAGATTTTGTAGAATAGGGTGCCAACTCAAAATTTCATGCCTGCAAGAGGGATTTGTCAAAGGTGCCCTCTATCTCCATATTTGTTTGCGTTGTGCATATAATGGTTAGGACAGGGTATCCATTCAACTATTTTAAGTGGTGAATGAAGTCCTATCAAATTGTATCGTTCGAGCCCAAAGTTATCAAACTTATTCTTTGCTGATGATCTATTTATTTTTTCCAAAGCTGATTTAGAGCATGCTTTGATTCTTAAAGAAATTTTTGACATGTTCTACTCTCTCTTAAGTCATCATGTTAACGCTCGTAAGACCAACATTTTTTTCTTTAGAGGCGTGGATGGTGAACTAAGTGATAGGTTGAGTACTTTACTTGGCTTCTAAAGAGTTCATAACCTTGAAACATACTTGGAAGTCCCTCTCTTCCATGACAGAGTAACTTGTGGTACATTGGGTTTGTGCCGAAGAATGCTTGAAGCAAGCTGAGTAACTGAGATGCTAGGTAACTTTCTTTTGTAGGCAGAATTACTCTCGCATAATCAGTACTTCTTTCCATACCAAATTATTTTATTCAATCTATGAGGATTCCAAAAGGTGTATGTGAACAAATTGAACATATCGTCTGACAATTTATATGGGGGTCTGTTAACAGAAGGAATAAGATGTCTTTGGGTGATTGGGACTCTGTTTGTCAACCTCGTAGATGTGGAGGTTTAGGTTTCAGACACCTAGAAGACCAAAATACTTCTTTCCCACTAAAGTTGGGGTTTAACCTAGCCTCAAAAGATGACGCCCTTTGGGTTTGTGCTCTTTGGTCAAAGTATGGGATAAAAGAGCGTCTACATGTTAGTATAGTACAAGGAAACTGTTCTTTTTTCTAGAGATCCCTTGCTAAGTTATGGCCTCTATTGTGCGAACTTAATTTGGTTAGTTAGGAAGGAAAATTCTATATGGTGTTGGAAGGATCCTTGGATTTTGAACTTAAGGTCGTTGTTAAATCACATGTTTTCTTACAAGTATTTTAATTTAGATTGTACTCTTAGCGATATGATAATAGAGGAGGGTATGTAGAATCTTGATCTGTTCAGGGTCGGCTGCCGAAAGATATTGTCAAAAAAATAGTAAGCATTCTTCCTCTTCACCCTTTTGCAGGAGCAGATAGAATAAATTGGATTCGCACCTCAAATGGGTTTTGGGTTTAAAGTGCGTATTGGCCTCTCAGGGAAACCACGTGTAATTCGAAGGATAAGTGTTGAAAAGTAGGTTGGAAGTTTTAAAGACCTCAGCGTGTTCGAATTTTCTTATGGCTCGTGTTTAAACAACATATTCTTACCAATGTGGAGAGGATAAGAAGGGGTATTGACCATGATGGCTTTTTTTTTTCTGTTACGTAATCATGATTCTGAGGACATTCTTCATGTTCTTAGGGATTATCATGTTGCCAAAGAAGTCTGGTTAAGTATTTTGCTAATTAATCATCAACTTAGTTTTTTTTTTCCTCTAGTAACTTGTTTGAATTGATGACCAATTTATACAATCCTTTAGGGATGCCAAATGAGGGGATCAATTGGACTTACCTATTTGGTTTAATTTCTTGGCGCATGTGGAAAAATAAAAACCTTTTTGTATTTCAATGAATAACTTGGAGTTCCTATAAGACTATTAAATCATTTGTTAGCTAGGCTAAGTAGTTTGATTTAGCTCACAAGAAGGCTTCACCAAGACAATTTGATATTGCTCTTAACCTACCTTTTTCAGGTAATTGGATTAACTTACAAACTGATTGTAACAACCCGATTTTGGGCCTAGTTGGAACAGTGGTTTTGGAACCACTAATCCGATGCCGGAGAAATTATTTTTTGATATTATTTTTATGTGTTATAGCATGATTATATGAGTGCATGAAAATTTTGGTGAAATAGTTTTAGCGATTGCTTGCTTAATTTCGAAAAAGGACTAAATCACATAAAGTGCAAAAGATTTGTTTTACTAGCTAAAAGTGTTAAATGGCTATGAAGCATTAAATTAGAGGTCCTTAGTGAGTAAATAGACCACAAATTTATTAGTGGCTGGACATAGAGCCTTAATTCATGGAATAGTCAAATGTTAGGTGACTTAATTTATAATAAAATATTAACCTAAAAGGTTAGCTATCATCTTTTTCATTTTCCTTTCTTCTCCACTGAAAATTTCAGCAAAGAGGGGGTTTTGAGAGCTCAAAAATTTCAACAACTTCTATCCCTTGCAAGTAAGTGATTTTGATGGTTATTTTTGTTGATTTTTGTGTTTTTAGAAACCTTATAGCTTAATCTAGCTAATGAGGGGACTATTTTGTAAAATGGTTGAAATTTTAGGGTTTTTCCATGAGAGTATTCATGTTGTTTGTTGAATTTTTATAGAAAAAATGAATCATGGTTGTTAAAAAAACAACTTTTGTGAAAGGTGTTTTCATGAAAACACCTAAAATGACCATTTTGTGAAGTTTATAAAATAGGTTGTAAATGTGTGAAATAATTGAAAATTGTGAGTTGCTATAAGAGTAATAAAGGTTCGTCTAGGCTTGTTAAAAGAGGAAATTTGATTAAAATCATTTTACGAGCCTAGGGGTAAAATCGTAAGTATGTGAAAGTTTAGGGGTAAAATGGTAATTTTTCCCAGGTATGAATTATAGATTGTTTTGATTAATGTAGTGATTAAATAAGTAAATTTGTCATTATAGATCAAGAAAAACGGAGTTCGGACCCAGACCAAGGGAAGACCAAGCTAGTAGACTAATTCAATCTAGTCGCCCACTTTTTGTATATCGAGGTAAGTTGTACGTAAATAATACAAATTTATTGTTATTATGTATTGAACAATTAATATGGCATAAAGTGTTTGGTTATTGTTGTGAATATGCATGATGAGAATTGATAACGTAAAAACTCCCGGTCAAACCTTGGGAATAGATTGGATATCTATGCCATGACATTTGGATGATATGTGTGCTAGTGTAAGACCATGTCTGGGATATGGCATCGGTGTTGATATGTGTACTAGTGTAGGACCATGTTTGGGACATGACATCGGCTACATTATGAGAGCCAGTGTAAGACCATGTCTAGGACTTGGCATCGGCCACATTATGAGAGCCAGTGTAAGACCATGTCTGGGACATAGCATCGGCGTTGATATGTGTGCTAGTGTAAGACCATGTCTAGAACATGGCATCAGCATTAAGACGAGAGCTAGTGTAAGACCATGTTTGGGACATGGCATCGGCCTCGACATATGAGCGAGTGTAAGACCATGTCTAGGACATGCATCGACAATTTACCTCCTGCATGAGGCTTATAGGACATCCTTTAGTATTCCAAATGGTTTCATGGGTTATTTTAAGCTTATGATAAAGGTATGAAATGATATAATCATGTTGTGAGTGGTACAGGTTCTTACTCGAAACTCATGAGATATGAGCTTAGTTATGATGCCTTAATAGTAAGGATGAAATTGAGTAAGTTCTATCTATGAGAATGATTTCGGGTCGATCTTAAAATCTTTGGCTTATACTTGTGATGTGTAAAAATATAGTAAATCTACCATTGTTAAATAAAAAATTTGTGCTGGTTTATATTATGCTATGCGTTTAAAGATGCATGGTTGATGTTGTTACTTATTTACATGCAACTTACTAAGCTTTATGCTTACTCCCTTTCCTTTCCATTTTTTTATAGCATCGCCAAGCTAACTTGGGGATCAAAAGACGTCAGAGGCTCGATCACACTATCAATCAGAATATTTGGTATAGTTAGATTTATCATTTTGAGTATGGCATGTATAGGGACTTGGTCCTTTTTTTTTTTTTTTGCTAAGTGTCATATTGTTTTAGCCAAATATGTTGGCTTGCCATGAAGGTTAATTCATTTTGGTATAAGGCCATGGATGATGGCTAATATTTATTATTGTTAAATGCATTTAATGAAGATTTTCATGATGTGGTTATTGCATGGTTTGTATTGATAAGTAGGAGATGTTGTATGTAATAGAAAATAACTTAGAATCGATGTGTGGATGTTTGGTTGTGGTTGCTTTGGTTATGTGTTTATGCTTGTTTTGGAGATGTTTGATGGCAAAAAAGCTTGGTAGATAGCCTTGTTTTTGTCCACACAGTAGACACAAGGGCGTGTGTGACACACGGCCTGCCCCATGGGCGTGTAGTCAGGCCGTGTGTCACCTGCACCTAAATTTTGCAAAATAGAATGCCCAGTAGTAACCACATGGGTGGAGACATGGCCGTGTGTCTCAATCATGTGGAGGACTCGGCTATAATACATAGGCATGTCCCCAGGCCGTGCGAAGTCTGCACCTTAAATGCGAAATTAAATTCGCCACACGGCCTAGCATACGGGCGTGTGCCTTGGCCGTATGCCCCTAAATCGTTGATGACGTCAGAAACAGAATGTCAAGGTTTTAGTATACGGGCTGAGACACGAGCGTGTCATGGCCGTGTGAGGGACACGGGCCATGGACACGGGCGTGTGCCAGGCTGTGTGAAAACCTATGTAGGTTTGTATTGAGAAATAAATCCACACGGGATAGGGACACGGGCGTGTCCTGATAGGTTCAGGCCGTGTGAGCTACACGGGCCTTCAACATGGCCATGTTAAGAGGACACACAGGCGTGTTGCCCTTCCATATGGGTGTATGCCCCTATTTGCATTGAAATTTTTCAAAGTTTTCAAATATGTTCAGTTTATTCCCGAACTGTTTCCAAAGCATATTTTGGGTCTCGTAGGTCCATATTAGGGACGTTAAGAGGAAGTTTGAAAGTTTTAAATTTGAACGAAATTCTATGACCTGAAAATGTTTGTATGCATGTGTTTAAGTCTAATAACGCCTAGTAACCTGTCCCGGCATAGGATACGGGTGAGGGGTGTTACAACTGACGGGGTTGTTAAATTAGGTGTTGGTTTTATTGCTACTAGAAGTGTGGTACGAGAATAGATTGAGGATTGGATCCTTGGTTTCAATCACTATTTCGGGGACTACTCAGTTTTTTATGCTGAGCTTTTGGGTATTTTGGATTGTTTGATTCTTCTTCAAA
This sequence comes from Gossypium anomalum, assembly GCA_025698475.1. NCBI lineage: Eukaryota > Viridiplantae > Streptophyta > Magnoliopsida > Malvales > Malvaceae > Gossypium > Gossypium anomalum. The sequence continues at coordinate 43,399,818 of CM046968.1, read as the reverse complement.
GACCAGAGGGGGGTTACAACAAGGTATTTGTCCATGCTAACAGTTTAGAGGTGGTCAATGCCTTTCAGAATAGACACTTGGCTGAATCGACCTCAGCTTTGGTAAGAAAGATTTATCTGATATTATAGACTATGGATCAGTGGAGTATCAGACATGTTCCAAGAGAGAAGAACCAAGTGGCTAATCACATTGTTAAGATGGCTTCTGATAAGATAGAAGATGTGCATGTGTTTAGTAACATTCTTGAGTAGCTCGGAGTTGGTCTTTGTGCTGATAAAACAAATGGCTTTCCCGCATATGATGGATTAATTTAGGTTTTTTTTTGTCTGTTTTTTCAAAAAAAAATTTTCCTTTCCTTTTTTAAGCTTTTATGGGGGTATATTGATACTAAGTTGACAATTCTTGTTTAACTTTTACACATATTTAATAATTCAAAATAAAAATAACCTCATAAAAAATTTTCTATAAAAAAAGTGTGAAAAATAATAAGTAGATAAGGGCTATTTATCACTTAATATAGAATATTTTCAATTAATTCAATTTTATTTCATTTATTTTAATATTATGTTATCCTATAAATATTTTACCTTTAAAATTTGAATTTTTATTTAGAATAAAGTGAAATATTTTAAAATTAAGGATAATATGGATAATATGATTTTTCATAACTTAAAATCTATATTTATCAAACAATCTAATTACATTTTATAATTAATTTAATTAATATATGAAACAATTTTATAATTTAAATTCCGTACTTAAATTTTCAATAAATAAATTTAACACTTATTTATTTAATTTTTTTAAAAATTCTAAAAATGAATTTTAAAAAAATTCAAAAATTTTAATTAATTTCAAGAAAAGATTTGAATAGCTAAATTTTTTTTTTTTAACATATTCCATCTAGAGAGATACGATTTTTCAAAATCCTTACAATTTTATTTGATTTGCCTCACTAAGATAAAAATTTAAACTTTAAAAATAATCTTTTATTAAATTATTTTATACTTTTAGACTTTATTTTATTAAGGCTCGGTTTGCATTCACATTACTGCGATATCTTAGGAAAAAATATTTATAAATTTTTACAAATATAATTATATCCATATTATAATTTTTTATATTATATATTTTTAATATAATTATTTTCTTTTACTTGCCGTATCTTTCCTTTCCCTCCCCTTACCCAATCCAAACCTAGTCTAAAAGAAGTGGAACTGAAAAAAGAAAAACACTGACAAAACTGGAAGGGCCTGGAGCAAGTGTTTGACAACAAAGAATCGTACTGGCCTTCCTTCTGGCATCTATTTTTGAACCTTTGGTTTTTGAAGAAAATTGAAGACTGATTGTTGAAAATCACATGGCAAATCTATTTCTATACTTAATTCTAGCTATTCTATCTGAACCTCACACCTAAATTTGGGGAACCTTTTCCTTTTTTTTTGACCTCTGCTTAGATTGTTTCCTCAGATATTGTTGGGAAAAATTGGGAATCTCCTTATTTTTAGAATTTTCACACTCTCTTCTTTATCTATTATGATTTTCAATTTCCATTTACTCTTTTCTTCTTTCAATTTCCGGAAGCTTCAAATCATCGCATGATTCTGGTGAGTTTAATTCAACCTCTTTTTTATTCTTTATTTTTCTTGTTGGATTAGATTTTTACTGCTCTCTTGAAAGCTCTGGGAAAATCGCTTCCCCCCCCCCCTCTTTTGGTGTAGCATCTCTTTTCTGGGTTTTACCATTTTTTTCTTTGTTTGCTAATTATTTTTTTCCAGAATTTTAAATGCAAACACTTTTATTCCATGTTGTAAAAGAAATATAATGAACTAAATTATAAGGTTACAAGTATTTAAATTTTAAAGTAACATAATATAATTAGGAATTGGTTCTCTGTATTGTTTTCTTATATTTTAATTAAATAATTAGATCGAACTATCTTCTTAGCTTTTTTATATAATTATATCAGAATTTTGATTAATATTTATTTAATCATATTTTTATATTAATTCTGATAATTTCTTCTCAAGAAGTAACCAAAAACATTTGATATGATTTTTGATGGTATTATTTAATTCATACACTCTTTATAATTTTCTTTCTGTAATATGTTTTTCTTATATTATATAAATTTGTCTGATTTTATAGAAATAGGGATCGTATTGTAACTCATTATGTTTATATGTCTAATGTATTTTTACTATAAATTTTAAACATTTTTGTTTGTTTATTACACTTTATGTTAAACTAAATATATTTATTAAATTTACTTTTATATATGTTTTTCTTTTAATAAAAGATTAAAATAAGATATCATTATGAACACATTGACAAATAATCTCCCCACTCTGAAAAGTTGAAGTTAATGGAAACCAGAAATTTATTTGCATTGTTTATTTTGCAAAAAAAAAAAAAAAAACCGAAAATATGACATCAAACATTTTTCTTGAATTGCCTATTTTGTCTGTGGTTAATGTTCCGAACTCTACTAATGGCTGCTAGCATCTTGCTTGTTATATGTTGCAAAAGCTTGGATTATTCTGGATTTGACTTTCCTATGCTCAACTCTTTGACTAGTGTGGCTGTTTCTTTGTTTCAGCTTTCCGAAAATTGTGGTGTTTGTTGCATGCAGTATGATTGAGCAACTAGTAAACATTGTGGTTTATGTGGCCTTTTATGGTTTCAAATAATATAGATTTTTTTGATTGAGCTGAACTACTGCCCTTAGTTATTTCTTAAGTAGATCATATTCACTATGACCGTTTATTTGACACACACTATATAGTTCTGCTTCAGTTGAGTCCAGAATCTTCCTATTTTATGCTATGTGAAATTAAAGTGAAAATTGGCTTGACAGGTCATTTCACTATTTACCCGAGAAACTGAAATCGTTTAGCACTTTCCATGTTTGCATTGGAAATATAATTTCAAGATATTGGTACACGCAAAACCTGCTTTCCTCTTATTATTTTTCCATAAAGACTTTTGATGATTGCTTATTCTTTAAACTTTTTGAATATCACCAGTGTGTGTGGTTGTAGTGGTTAGTTCATTGAATGGCTCTAAAATGTCTTTTACATCAGCTATCTTTTTTCCATAGTTTGTCCAATTCTGTTATACCCCATTCCTGAGTTTGATTTTTCTTCTTTGATCTATATTGAGTTGGAATAGTTGCTTTATCTGGGTATTTTTCAGAGCTTTTCTTTGACTGAAATTTGTTGGTAGCCATTATGCTTTTGCCAATAGATTTTATAAACAGCTGTTCATTCTATAACTTGTGTGGAAAAACTTTGCTCTCAAATGTAGCTTTTGAGTGGAGTACTCTTCATCAGCTCTTTATAAGGTTGCCTGTTAATATGTTTGTGCTATTGACTTTGACAGACATAGCAAAAGATGCCTTGTGCCCTTCCACAAACCCATCTAGATAATCAGAAAGTGTCAAGAGGTAGGACAGACTAACTGTCGAAGAATTGTTTGCAGCTTAACAGTTCTAGAAGATCATCAGAGGTTAGATACTTTCCTATGCCAATATTAAATTGTTAAGTTATTAGTCTTTTACTTTGTGATCAGCTTGAATAAATTTTTTTTCTATCACTATACATAAATTATTCAGGTCTCTGGAATTTCTCCTTTCAATTTGAGGAACATTGACCAGAGGTAATCCAATTTTGGTTGTTAGATATGTAAGAATATACTTGTATGTTCTACAGCTTTAAATTAAATGTGATTCACCAAAAGTTGCTTTAGGTTGCTTTTTGGAAACCTAAACTTCTTTCCTCCTTTTTTCTTTAGGATAAGAGGTAGGTGGTGTCCAGGGTTCAAACCTGGGTTTAGTGTTAACTATGACTTGGATAAAAGCCCTTTGCCTCTCCACTTGTAGTTCAGTTGAAAACTTGAACTTAATTTAGCTTAAAAGTCAGCAATCTAGCTCATGAAAAAAAAAAGGCTTTCTTGATCATTTTGAAAATCATGGACCTGATAGTTTCTTTTGTTTTAGTAGAGGATTTGGAGTATCTTAACAATTCAGGAAATTTGAAATTATCTGCTTAAACTATTTTTAATATAAAGCTGTACTGAAACTTAATTAGATTTTAGATAACATTTACTTTCATCATTCACAATTTATATAACAAACTAAATTCAAATCCATCCTCCCAATTCATATTCCAAACATAGAAATTAATAAAATTTCTTTTTCTTGGTACTTAAGATAGTGCTTAAGCTGTCAATCTTCATTTTCTTCCTCAAATATTTTTTTCTCTAGATTTCTGCATTCAATGTGAATGCTTAATAATTGTTTTCAAATAACTCTCTTTAGATACTTTCTCATTTCTTAATATTGTATCTTTCTTTTATATCGTGAAACTACCTTTTGTGTACTACAAAAAAGAAAATAGAAAATTCCAGCTTCAGTACTCTGTAATTGGAATTGAATGAAAAAGAAGTTACTGTTTACTATTAATATTCTGATCAATATGAAAGAAAATCTTTGTTTCAAATCTGTTGAAATCCATCTCTTAAGAAGGGATATTTTGTTGAATGAACTAATTCTTATGACTTAAAGTAATTCCTTTTCTTTTGAACAAATATCATAGATGAAGTACGTCACATTTTGTTGAAATGATGTGCACAATGAAGTGAATGACCCTTTCCCTGCTACCAAAAGCTAATAATAAAAAATGAATAAATAAAAAGAAGGAAATAGAGGAGCCAAAAGATTTTATGTTTTTTAATGTATAGAACATATAGACAAATTAATTTCCTTCTTCCAAACCACCAGTTAATGCAAATTATGCATTTCATTTGCAAAGATTTGACAAACACTCTTAAAAATTTCAATTGTCTGTCTGCACTGTATATAAATGTGACTCAAGGGGTGTAAAAATTTTGTAAGGACTTGCTAGATATATTTAGGCCATACTCTTTTAAAAATTTCAATTGTCTATCTCTACTTGGGGTAAATTTATGATTCAGGAAATATGATTAGTTTGTTGATACATATTGCTAGACATTCCCTACACTTGAATTTTGTGAGGACTTGCTAGATATTTTGACTGGGTCTTTTGCCTGTTAATGTTTTTGGTGTGCCGTTGCGACATTCCCCACACTTGAATCTGATGGGCAGTGGAGAATCTTTGCACTACCCTTGCAATGCTTTGATCACACTAACCATTTAAGATCTGGAAATCAGGTGAATATGAATGACCTGCATCCGGGCTCCCCTTCATCTGTCAATTCATTTATGGTTGATAGATGGAAGACACAGAAAGGGCCTCAACCTGCAGTTACTTATCGTGCCAAGCCATTTAGAGGCAGAAGCTTTTCTGGATCCAATGTCCAACATCAATTTCGCAACAAGACCTTTGCTGCTAAAATAAATAAATTTAGTGAAGTGTCAAGCAATTCTTCCTATCATTGTTCCATCACTTGCAATGATTCCTCTGCTGTTAAGTCAAAAGGATTTAATGCTATGTTCATTGATTGTTCCAAAGAAAACAAGTCCAAAAGGAGAAATTCACAAAAGAGGACAAAAAAGAAGGGAAAACATAAAAAGAAACAGTTCTGTGATGTTGGCTCTACGGAGTCAGAATTTTATTCGCAGTATACCCGTGCAAGTTCAGCATCTGAAATCTGTGATAATAATGACATAGATTGTTGTATAGTAGTATCAGGTGCAACTTCACCAGAAGTTTCACCCTCTGATGGCTTGCTTAATGTGATTGATTTTTCAGAAAGCAGCAATGGTGCTGTTACAAGTTCTGGTTCACCAAATATAAGCACATCTGATGTTGACGAAGTGGATATAACTGGATCTGTTGTACCTACTCAAGTTCAGAAGTTTCCTAGGGAGCATCATTTAAATAATTCTGAAATTGGTGGTGAAGACCAGCAACTTTCCTGGTGTCAAGGAGCTATAGAGAGGAAACATCTTTCACATATGGGCTCTCTAGAAGGTTTACATGAGAAGGATTTCTCTGATATGCATAATTCTCTAGCCTTGGACTCAGTTTCTGTTGGTTCAAACAGTGAAGACAGTACAAGTGCTGGTCATATTGTGAAGCCATTTAATGACAACATCCATGAAATCAGTCAATCAGAGCTACCAGGTTCCGGTACCAAGAAGGACTCCTACCATCAAAAATCATTATGTAGTACTCTAGAAACCCATGAGTATATGGGGGAAAGCAAGCATGGTCTGGCTCGTAGCAGCCTTGGTGGACGAATGGTGGCATCAGGCAAGAGGGGTAAGAAATTTAAATGTATTCCTGGGAGTCCTAGTACTTGCAAACCTGGAACTATGGGAAGCTTGCATGGTCGAATGATACAAGAAAACAGTTATTCTGTTTGGCAAAGGGTTCAGAAGAATCCTGTAGAGAAATGCCGCACTGAATTGAAGAAAACGGGTCCAATTTGCTCAGAGTTTAATGTTTCTTTAAAGGATGCTCCTGAGCTGAAAAGAAATCCTAATGCTACCAATGTAACAAACTTATCTATTACTGATGGCAAGAGGAAGCCAAAAAGCATGGTTCCTAGGAAGTTCAAAAGAAAAGTTACTCCAGCATCAAAACAAGAAAACAACACTTTTTCCAGGAAGGAATGTCATCCCAACAAGGTAAATTTAAATGCTCATGTGAAGACTAGCATGCCAAAAAGTGCTATTAGATGTTTCAAATCCTATGTATGACCATGTATTAACTAAAAATCTTTCAAGGTCTTTTTCTCAGGTTGATTGTCCAAGGCTTGGGACCATGAAAACTGAATCAGTTAACAACTTTCAAGCTGGTCCAAGCAGCACAGAACCATGTGACACTGTCTGTGGTACTGGTTTTGGTTTGAATAATCTATGTGTAGAGAATCAAGACAGCTTGCTGCAAAAGTCATTTGTCCCTTTGGATCAGCTAAATTTGCTTGAGGAACAAAATCCAGTTCATCTCCCTCATCTGATGGTGAATGGTGTTGCTCAAATAGAAAAAGGAATTTCTCTGGCTGAAAATGGCAAGCAAAGCCATACTTTGGGTTCTGTTATGCAGAAATGGATACCCATTAGGATAAAAGATCGTGGATTGAAAACATCTTCTAAATCTGCCAATTTGTCTTTGGAACATGCTAATGGGCCAGATGCTGAAGATTGGACTTCCAAAAATACCTTTGAGGAGAACATTACTTCTTTTTCTGAAAATCTTTCTTCTTCTGTGAATGCTGGAACACTATGTAGGACTGGGAAGGATCCAGGACATGGAATTAGTTTTCTCGAAAATGGGAAAAATATTAAAAAATTGAGGAATCTTGATGCTTGTGTAAATGAGAATGAAAACAGGCATAGTGGGGCTGATTACTTAATTGATGAAACCAGAGAACAAGATTTATCAGCAGTGGCAACTGATTTAAACAAGATGGCAAAGGCATTGGATGATGTCTATAGGGCACATATGGCATCTGAAGCTGTTCAGATGGCCACTGGGTGTCCCATTGCCGAGTTTGAAAGGCTTCTTCACTTTTGCTCTCCAGTTATTTGTCATTCATACAGTTCAGTAGGTTGTCAAACTTGCTTGCTGGACCAGGTTCCTAGTGCTCTATTGTGTAGACATGAGACACCAAACATCCCATTGGGATGTCTGTGGCAGTGGTATGAGAAACATGGCAGATATGGATTAGAAATAAGGGCAGAAGATTATAAAAATCCAAAAAGATTGGGTATTGATCAGTTTGCATTTCGTGCCTACTTTATTCCTTACTTGTCAGCAGTTCAACTTTTCAGGAACAGTAAAAGTCATTCCACCCAGAATAACACCAGAATTTCTTCTCCTGGTGTTTCTGTGACTTCTGATATCAGTTCCACTTCAAGAAACTCTACTAATTGTGGTCCCATTCCAATATTTTCAGCACTTGTTCCACAGCCTCACACTGCAGAACCAAGTAGTCAGTTGCAAGTTGATGATGTGTTTAGATCAGAACCTGCTCCAGTTTCTCCTGAAGATATGTTGCCTGTTAAATCAGTTGATATTTCACTGTCTGATTGTCTTGAACTGGCCTTTGAGTACTTTGAATCTGAACAGCCTCAACAAAGACTGGCATTATATGAAAGGTAAGTGTTAATTGTATTTCTTTAGTAGTTTCCCTTTGAAATTTCACTTCAGTTAGCTAAATCTATTTATTTTAGTAGTTTCTGTTATGCATCAAGTTTCCTCCCCAAGTTGAATCTACTTTCATGCTTCTTGGTTTCAAACCTTTCCCTTATTCTCCCTTGACGCCCGCTAAGCATGTGTGTAGTAATTTGCCATTTTGTATCATTAAATACTCATAAAACTTTACATTTACTATTCTTGGCCTCTCATGCATTTGATGAGTGGAATCATGATCTGGCTGCACTTGCTTCGGAGAGAATGCTAGGCTGAAAGCAGTAGAAAGGTTCTTTTAGACTATAAGTCTTAGGTGGGCTTTTGTTTTATGCTGTTTTTGTGCATGTTCTTGCTGTTGCTGCTTTGTTATTAATGATATCTATAATTCACTGTCCTTGTTTTGGTTAAAAGTAAACAAGCATTTAATTGTGGGACAGCAGGTGAAGATACAGGTTGGCATATATTTAATTAGTCACTATAGTTTGGTTTAACCCTATTCTCTTGTTGGCAGCTTCAGGAAGCTTTATTTTGCAAATGAAGTAACAAGTCTATTTTCGTGGTTCTGTTTGTTTCAGGATACAAGAGATGGTTAGAGATGATGCATCTCCTCAGTGCAAAATGTATTGAGATCCAGTTTATCTGAACTCCATAAATATACATGATTTGCATCCTCAATCTTGGTTAGTGATAAAATATGCTTCACTGAAATAAATATGATGCATCTTTTGGTTTTATTTTAGATAAGATGAAAGTTCTGTATTACCTAGATATACTACCAATACTTGTTTTAATATTCAGTTGTTCTATATTTCAGGTATTCTGTTGCATGGTATCCTATTTATAAAATCCCAGATGGGAGTTTTCGTGCAGCATTTTTGACTTACCATTCACTTGGCCTTTTGGTTCGTAGAAGATCCAAGTTTGATTACCCTAGTGTGGATGCATCTATAGTATCTCCTGTTGTAGGTCTTCAGAGTTACAATGCTCAGGTACCCATAATAAATTACTCAATTACTATCATTTTGAATATAAACTTTGATACTTTTGGTGGCTTTGCAGGGCTCTTTTTTCTTTTTCTAATAAGAAAAACAGACTTTAAGATGTGTTGCCTAATTTATTTGTTTGGCAAACATCCAACTGTACTTTGATGTATTTCTTTTAGCTTAATATGGACATGCACTAATCCTTAACTTGGATAGGTGCTTCTTGAACATTAACCAGGCTTGGTTTTGCGAGATGTAAGCAGTCATCTGTATATACTGTTCTGTTTCTAATAGACAAAAGCAGCCTTATAAATTTTGTTAGTTCTACTTTAATGACAGGGTTTTTTGGCTGGTTTGTTTGAATTTTACATCCACATATGAAAATCCCAACCTAGAAGAGTCTAAAGAGTTAGTTATGTAATTCTCTGTTATTGGAATAATGAATTTTATTTGGGTAAATATATCAGCCTTATAAATTTTGTTAGTTCTACTTTAATGACAGGGTTTTTTGGCTGGTTTGTTTGAATTTTACATCCACATATGAAAATCCCAACCCAGAAGAGTCTAAAGAGTTAGTTATGTAATTCTCTGTTATTGGAATAATGAATTTTATTTGGGTAAATATATCTTTTGGTACCTGAACCTGGCTTCATGGTTCAAATAAGTCATCTATCGTAAGTACTAATTTGGACCAAAAAGCCAAGTTCAGAAAAAAAAACCTTAGGTATCAAATTGAACCTTAAAGATAAGTTCAAGTACCTAATTGGACTGAAAAGAAGCTTAGTTACCAAATTGAACCTTGAAGCCAAGTTCAGGTACCAAAATATATATTTGTCCATTATATTTTGCGTGAGTGATTATTATTTTGGGACATTCTAAATAATTAGAATTACATTCAAGTTGAAATTGGCAGAAGTACTCTATGTATGTTGGTACCTCTATCCGTATATACTTGATTAAGGAGGTTCAGAAAGGTAGGATTACGGATGCAAAATTACCTAATTGGGTGATTCTACTTCACTCCATTTCATCAGCATCCCATATTACTGTCTTCTTCCGGTCATTTGCACCAAATACAGAAGCAACCGTATTGTTTAAAACTTTCTAACTGATGTTTGTTCATGTTTAGAAGTCAATATAAACTTTTTTGGTATGTTATCTTAGTTCCCTATCAAAATAGATGTGCTTATTGGTATTGCTTGAGCGTCAGGGTGGTGCTAGAGGGCCGCAGGTAGGGGCCTTTGCTGCCCCCCGCCCCCAACAAATGAAAAATTGTTCTACTAGCCCCTTCTAAAGATTGCAAATGTTCAAGTTAATTCAGTAGTAAAGTTGCATTTTGTCCCCCTTCCCCCTTCCAGAAAAAAAAAAAAAAAGCTTCACCTCTTGAGTCCATACCATGAACAATGACATTAAAAGAGTATCCTATGCTTGAGCCCTTAGATAAAATCGGAACTGGAATTGATTGGTGAAACTTAGCTGATTAGCTTTGAATATGGAGAATGAATCTCGTCTCTTGAATAAAAAATCTGCATCCTAGCCTCATGGATCAAGATACATGAATTGAGTTTGCCTTTATTGATTAGTTATTATCTTTGTTGTTGTTTATTCTATTTAAGTAGTGTATTATAGAACTAGGTTCCTATAGTAAACATTCCATTCGTGTAATACTGCATAGTATAAGAATCATGAAATTATCTATTTGTTGATTATGAAATAATAATGTCCTTGATCCGGTCTAATATGCAAAGCATATCTTCTTATTTTTGTCACTGTCTCTTCAGGTAGTTATTAAATTTTGTTTTGCTGCTGCATTTGTAATGTAGTGCATCTATTTTTAAAGACGATGGATTCATTAATCAGAAATGCACCTCACTTGAACAGGGTGAATGCTGGTTCCAGCCGAGGCACTTTACAATAAATGATATTTGTAAAAACCAGGGATTAAGTCCATCCTGGATACTGAAGGAGCGATTAAGGACTCTGGAGGAGACTGCATCTCTTATGGCAAGGGTAGTTGTCACCAAGGGAAATAAGACATCAGTTAACAGGCACCCTGACTATGAGTTCTTTTTCTCAAGGCAACAATAGTTAATTTCGTGCAACTCAACAAGTAAGCTTATTCAGCTAGTTCAGCAACATCCAGGTAGAAGCTAACCTTGATAGGGGTCAGTGAATGCACCATTTTTTTACAGTTTGTATATGTTCCTTTGTTTTGATTTTGAAGGACTGTTAGTCTTCGAATTTTCAAATAGGGTGGGTGCATAGCTTTTAGCGTACTGCTAAATAATGTAAATAAATTTGATCAAAGTTTAAAGTTTGCCAGTTTATTCTCGTCAAACTGTGACCATGCACATGCCGGTTTTGTATTAGCTAAATAAATTAACTTCAAATCTTGAATAGAGTCAGTTTGGATGGAGAGAAAGTAGGAGGGAATGGGAAGCATGTCTCCATTTTGGTTGAGAGGGAACGGGGGGTGGGATGGAAATGGAAAGAGAGTTATTTGAATTTTTCATTTTTCTCTAAAATATTTTGTTCGTCATTTGTGATTGAAACATATACAAATTTCGAACATAGATGCTCAGATAGTATGAGTGAAAACAAACAGGATATGTGTATTCCATGTTTACATGCATTCGTATAATTGTACTGTCTAAACTTGGTAGAATCTAGTATTTTGATAGCGAGAGAGCAGGGACCTTTCCTAGGGTTGGTGATGATGAGAAAATAGGATGGAGAGAGATAACTGTTAACTAGATTTATAAACCATAAACTTGTATATCTGATAAGATAGCATTGCCATTGATGAATATCTATCATCTCTGGGTTGGAAGTAGTGAATTTAATTGACAAGCAATTAATCAAGTGGAAAGGAGCTTGTTTCTCGGCTATGGCTTCTCTCCCACATTCATAAATACTTAATCCCAAGTTGAACTTGTAAGATAATTAAAAGAAAACTACAAACTGATTTCTAACATTATTGAAATTGTTGTTAAATGTTATTGAATTGGTGGTAAGCGCTTTAACGGTTTTTTCATATTATTATTATTATTTAGCTACTCTTTTAATTTTCTCTAGAAGGTTTTCTTCTCCAATACTAACCCCTAAAACAAGATTTTTGCCGCCACTAAAGTCATCACCACAGACAGCTTCTTCCAGCCAAAATGACCACCAGTCCACTCCTCTTCTTTCCCAAGTTCTCCAATTAGATTTTCAAACATCTTTTGCAACAGCAAACCCTTTAAATTCTCACTTTTACTTTGATCTTCAAACCCTTCAACCCACTTTGTGCACCATTGAATCGGTCTTAGATTTCAACTCTAGTTTCCTCTTAACGGAAACCCTTTTTTCAATCGTTGGGATCTTTCGAAAGTCACCTATCGATCCAGGCGAAACTTTCTAAATTTTTTTTTACTTTTTATTTTGGTATCTTATTTTCTTTTTTGGATTTTGGATACGGTTGTTTTAGCTGTTAGTCTATAATAGGTAATGGTTACGTCTTCCTACCGTATGCTCTCGACAAAGTGCTTTTCTTTTTACGAAACAGAAGGAAAGAAGGAAGGAAAATAGCAATGTGTCTAAAGCCAATAGAACGAAGCGCTGGACACTGCGGCGTACTCCGCCTAACGCTTAGCTTCTAGCTGTAAATTAGGCCTATTTTCGTTGCTCCTCATGGCAAACGGGTGGGCTCAAACAGGTTTAGATTGAACTTTCATCAGATTCGGTTAAGTTTGGTTTGGATATTTTCGGATTCAGGTTCGGATTAAGCCGGATGAGTTTTGACGGATTTAAATAATTTTGAATTATTTAAGCTATAAATATATTCATTTCGAATGTAATGATTTATTACTTTTATTTAATGATAACATGATTTAAATTTGTCTTATAAAAAACATAAATTATGCCAATGTAATAGAGTTTTTTTATATAAAATAATTAAAATGCTTATTATATGTAAAATTCATTATTCTATGATATTATATGAAATAACGAAAATATCTTTTATTTATTATTATATTATATTATAAATTTGCGATGGTTATGAATACATTTTCAAAAGAAATAAAATAAAGAATTATCATTTATTTTTATTTTAAGTAAGATCACAAACTTATATTAATTATGAATGTTTATTATGACTATTCAGTTATAAATTTGACCTTTTTCAAGTTTTGGGTCGGACTTCAAGCTCAAGCCAGACTAATCTCAAGCTTGGATCTGTTACCGGCTCGGGTTTTCTCGAGCTCGAATTTTTTCAAGCTTGATTTTGTTACGGGCTCATATCGACATAGAGCGTATTGACAAGCATATGTTGAGTATTTCTGAAAAGTCGATGTGAGTTTCCATCCCACCTTTGACCTTCCCAAGGTAAGATTAACCCATAATTTTTCTTTATTGACCTTATATATTGTGATTCGATTTTCATGAAGAAAGAAGGCAACCCTAAGGACGAAAATTCTGGCTTGAAGTTTGGTGTAGTCTTAAAGCCTCTAGAAGTGACAAAAGGTCCCCTATGATGTCTTTAATGATGGCTGCCCCTTGCTCAAGTCTGCTAGAGATGCATAAACAAAGTTCCCCACTAACAAAATTAGTGGTTTGTGTCAAACTGTGACTTACCGAAGGTAAGTGAACAGGAGGTCTAAATCTTGGGGTGGTCCTTTCGAAAGATGGTACAATATTTTCAATCAAATCCTTGAGCTTTTGAATAGTTTCCAAATGATCTTGGATGGGTTTTGTTAAAACCATCTCATCTCTCACTTTCCAAATGATCCAGAGCACGCAAGTAAATGTGATTTAAAATCTATTGACTTCTAAATTGCTAAAGTTAGCGGTGAGTAACTATTGGGAGATTTACCTTGATATGGATGAAAGAGTAAATTGTTTGACTCTTAGTGAGAGAGAGCAACCCAACTAGATACATCTTGAAAATTAGCATCCAACAAAATAATGACCCAAGGGTTTAGCATCTTTAAGGCATAGAGGGAAAAGATTCTCACTCATCATGTTGTGTCTGGAAAGTTCAAGTTTTACATGCAGGTAATTGTTGCAGATTTTCCATAGAAATAAGATAAGTTTGAAAGGCAGTTTAAGCTTTCATAGGACAATCCATTTTTTATTATTGAAGCTCATGTTAGGGTTAGCAATATGAAATTATTTCCAAAGGAAAATATAGGTGTTATTAATAGAGAAAGATATTCTAGGGTCATCCCTTCAAACAACATTATCTTCTTCCCCCCCCCCAACCCAAAAAAAAAAGAAAAGAAAAAGAAATTGTCATGGTGATGAGTTCTTTTATACGTCTATCATCGAGATGGGTTCTCAATGTGTAATATTCTAGTTTCTCTTATTGAAGTTGAGGTAAGAGGTTGCATTTTCTAAGGAGTCATGTGTTCTTGTGGTTTCAAGATTGAGTCTGTTTTGGGTGCCATTAAACTAACACTTATCTCCATTTCAAATTTGGATTTCATTTCATTTGTTACAAATATTTTGGCCTTGTGACTGCAGCTCAACGTGTGAATGTTTAGGCTAAAAATCATGCAAAAATAAATATAATAATTAAGTGCGGTTTCTGCAAGAGAACAATTCAAATTGTAATATAGTGAATATTTACAATGAAACACTTGAAAAGTATTCCGAGGATCATATCCAAGTGATTGCTATTTGGAGAAAATTAATATTAAGTAAATTATAAAAAATAATTACTAATCTAATCAATTCACGAATTAGTAGTGCGAATCTAAAAAAAAATTACTAATTAAATTAAACTAAAATAACAATAATACAATTAATTAACTAAAACTAAACCTAGGTTAAGTTATCGGCTTATCATATTCCTACTTTTGACTTCACAAGTTACTCTAACCTAAATCCAATTATGTTACCTAATTATTATCTAAATCAATAATTACCGTTTATTAAGTATTTACCACCCTTAGCTAGGAACACCCTGTCGGTCTCATCTTAACTAAGGATTACCACCTAAGATACCCTTTCGATCTCACCTAATCACACAGATACCCTTTCGGTCTCACCGCTTGGCACAAGTCTACTCAACAGGATATCCTTTCGGTCTCACATGTCTAGATAGTTTACTAGGATCATCAATCCTAGTATACTAAGTTCTCTTGAATAACTACTCAATTTTAGGTTATTATTTACTTAATCAATTAATTAAGTTAGACAATTGAAACATGCAAGATATGTATAAAGCACGAGTTATTCTAATATTTACACAAGCATTCAATTAACAAAGTTAAAGAAATAGATATACATAATAGAATAAGAAGAGAGATAGAGAATTCTCATGGATTAATCGATGTAAAAGCGCGGTTTCAGAACAATCTTCGCTTGCGATAGTCTAACTTCAGAATAAGATTTCTCAATTAAGCGGACATGGAAATAAAACTAAGTAAAAATTGTAAAGAAATAAAAACTGAAAGCTAAACAATAATATTTGTTCAATCCCCCTTTGAATCTGGTTATATTGTTGTTTATATAGACAAAAATCAAAAGACTAAACTGCCTCTTTGTTTATAATGATATTAGGGTTTTAAGTTGGAAAAGACTCTTAACTGCCCTTAAATTTGTAGCTGGTGTGAGGAGGAATTTTTGGCCATGCTGAAGTGGTGTCGCGACATCAAAGTCCGATGTTTACATTTAGTTGATGTTGCGACATTCATGGAATTTTCACCCCAGGAAGTTGTTTTTGCTTCGGCCTTCGGTGTCGTGACATTGGTGTCCTAGTGTTGCAATATTGGCAATAGTTTCAGCCTGAATGTGCACTTTTAGCTCCCAATCCATCCCACATAACCACATAAAATTATTTAGATATCAAAATATTGTAAAAACTATAGAAAAACATAATTTACTGAATCAAATGATAAAAAAATACTAAAATGTCTTGATTTAGCTTATTAAACACGCTAAAGTTAGTGAAAAGGGATGTAAATAATACCCTAGGTTGTGGTTGATCACTGATCGTTTCCGCCATCGGCGTGTGAACACTGAGACAGAATAAACACTAAACAATCAAATATAATGCAGTATCTTCAAGTGTGACAGGTTAGTTGTAATATTTGTAATGTTTCAATGGCACCAAGGTATTCCAAGGATCAAACCCAAATGAGTCATATATTAAGTGATCTATAACAATTGGCAAGCAATTAAGGACTCCAGCTAACTACTCACTAAGTTTCATATTACAACAGGCCATAACTGAGGTTGATTGTGCTAATTAATTATCTAATTACTAACAATGACTAAATTGTAAAACAAACAAAATTACGAAATTAACAACTCAATAACATGTAGTAGTTGGTTGACTTCCATGTTGTTAATTAACCTTTGGATTAGGGATCTAAATCAATTGCACTCCTAAATTGGCTTAATTTTTCCTCTCGGTCTCAATCTTACCAAGTTAGAAAAATTAGTCCGTTTATCTCTCGACCTTACCAAAATAATCTGGGACTATCAAATTGGTGCTCATTGAGATCTCCTTTCGGTCCCACTCATCTAAATTTTCCCTTAGGGGCATCAATCCTAAGTTTTGAAGTCTATTCGACTTAGTCCAGATTTTGTGATTTAGTCCCTGAACTAGAAATTAACTAAACAACATTTTCATCAACCAACCACCTAGGATTTAGGTACTCATATTCATTCCTAAACAAACAATTATCCAAAATTCAAGTAAAAGAAACATCAAAGTAAACTCAATATAAAGTTGATAAAAACTCATGCTCTCTTGCAAAAACTTGAAGAAATCAACAATGGCAACAATGGTGGTAAATAAAAGCACAAAAGATGAGATTTTTATTATATAAAAATAAAACAAAGCTGAGTTGTATTAAAACTAAGGATTAAAGTGCAAATACAAATAAAGTATAAGGTACTAAATATCAATTAGCACTAAGCTACAATAAACTTAACAACTAACTAACTAACTAAATAAAAAATAAAAAAAGTTAAAGCTTAAACCCCAAAAAAGATAAAGAAAGTAACTAAACCCTAAGCTAAAAAGATGATAAAAGTTGAAGAATGTGAAAAAGTGTATATTTCTCTCAGCCAAAAGATAGCTTTTCAACTGATTACAACCCAATTTTTGTGACCAAATTGCCTCTCAAATCTAATTTTGATTGGTGTTGAGGTTGGACAAGAACTACCCCTGCAGTATTTTTTTCTCCGCTTGACAGGGGTATCGCGATACCCACTGTAGTCTTGAAATGGGGGATCCTTGGGTGTCTCAGTATCACGATACCCATGGTTGGTATAGTGATACCAATTAAGATGATCTC
Organism: Gossypium anomalum; assembly: GCA_025698475.1. Taxonomy (NCBI): domain Eukaryota; kingdom Viridiplantae; phylum Streptophyta; class Magnoliopsida; order Malvales; family Malvaceae; genus Gossypium; species Gossypium anomalum. The sequence goes on along the minus strand of CM046968.1, from coordinate 43,382,427 downwards.
AATTTGTAACACCCCTAACTCAAATCCATCGTCGAAACAGGATTACGAAGTATTATCAAAGTTTATGGGTCAAGTAACAGACATTTCATAAACGTTTAGTATTCATATCAGATTTCAATCAAATTTAATCATATAGTCCCTTACATGAGCCCTCGAGGCCCAAATCATGCATTAGAATCATGTCGGGACTAAACCGGGTACTCAGAAAATTTTTCGTAAAATTTCAAAATTTCTCCTAAGTGCAGGGGTCACACGCCCGTGTGGTTCACACGGCTAGGGACACGCCCGTGTCTCAAGCCATGTAACTCTCTAACTTGGGTCACACGGTCAGGTCACACACCCGTGTGCTAGACCGTGTGTAGGTGCAGGGGTCACACGGCCAAGCCACATGCCCTTGGCCGTGTGATCAACTCTGAGCATTCTGTTTTGACATTTTAAAGATGTAGGGGACACACGGCCAGATCACACGCCCATGTGACACACAGCCTTTACCCGTGTAGACAAAAATAGGCTATTTTTCAAGCTACATTTCTCACCCAAATTGTCTTCCTCTTACACTAATACTTTAACATATTCACAAACCATTTTAAAATAATTAATTCAAGACAAAAATGAATCTCATGCATGACATAACATCACATATAACCAATGTGCTCTTAAGCACCTCAAATAACACTTTACCATCATGTAATCAAACATGCAAAACTTACTTAACTTACCAAATTCACCTATATGCGTATTTTACCAAATATGCTAGAATTAATCATCAATATGCCAACATGATTTCTATCATTCAACCATTTAAGCACACACCAAACATGTTATAGCCCCATTAATACACATCAAAATATGTTCATCACAAGCCATTCTAATGGCTAGTTTTAACCCCAATATTTACATGCCAATATTGGCTAATTAACTTACACATGCTATTATAACCATAATTAATTTACCATATGTACCAAGATGGGTCGATGGATAGTGTGAGTGATCTCCACCGATGCTTCCAATCCAACGAGCTTCTGAATTACTATAGAATAAGGGAAAATAAAACAGAGTAAGCATGAAATGCTTAGTAAGTTCGTATAACATGGTAAATAACTCACCATATATTTATGTTTAGAATAAACTTGCAAGGCACTATCAATCAAGTTTATCATAAGCCCTAAACACATATCCTCCTCGTGTTAGCCAAGTAATCACATATGATATTCCTTAATCATGGATGGACAAAGTCATCAAGCATGATCCACATTCATGTAATAACCAATTCATGCATCATTGTATCAAGTAATGTCATTTCCATGTTACTTCATGTACATACGGGTAATAATTTGTTTCTAAGTCATACTATCTCATATAAACATCAAGAAACATGTATGGACTCAATAATAACCAAATTTCCATATACATATATTTTCCACATCATGGATTCAAATAATATATACAATTCATATCCTTGTATTTTAAGTACATTTTCATAATAATTCATCTCAAGTTTAGATTATTTCATGTTGGAACTTTACCCATTAAATCATTTGAAATATCAATGTTACATGAGAAATACACTCAAGGTGTACTAATCTATATTCATGGATGAACATATTTATTAAACAAATTCCATATTCATATATCATTAGCTTGTATTTCCATAAATCAAGTATCATCATTTCATATTTGTAACACCCCACACCTGTAACCCAGGCCGAGGCGGAGTACAAGGCATTACCTAACTTAATCTCATGCATACAAACAATCTCGAGTCACTAAGACTCGGTCCAAAATAAAACTTTTTCAATTTCTACCTTAAACTTCTTATTATGGGCCTACGAGCCCCAAATCGACCATTGGGAACTATTCGGGACCATTTCGGGTCCTTAAACCAACTATGGAAATTAAGTCTTTAAAACAGGGTACACGCCCGTGGGGAAGGGCAACACGCCCGTGTGACCATTTCGACATGGTAGTGCTGATGGCCCGTGTGGTTCACACGGCCTACACACATAGGGACACGCCCGTGTCCCCTACCCGTGTAGAATTAATTTCTAATTCACACCTACAGGGGTTTTCACATGGCTAGATATGTCTGTGTCAATGGCCAGTGTTCCTCACAAGGCCACGACACGCCCGTGTCCTAGCCTGTGTGAAAAAACATGGACATTCTATTTCTGATGTCAGCAAACTCAGAATGTCACACGGTCGATGCAAATGCCCGTGTACTAGGCCATGCCCTCCACACGGCTAACACACACGGCCGTGTCTCTACCCATGTGTTTATTACCATGCATACTAACTTGAAATTTTTACGTGCAGGAGACACACGGCCGAACTACATGCCCATGGAGAAAACCGTGTGTCATACGCAGCCTAGACACACGTCCGTGTGTCTACTCGTGTGGACAATTTAAGACTATTTACCAAGCCTCATTGCCACCTTTATATACCTAGTTCCATACAAATACCAATCAATACCAAAACAAGCACAATTCATATGACCAAATCAGCCACAATAGACATTCATTTATAAGGAAAATTACTCAACTGTGGAATTAGCATCTTTGCATATAATCAAAATGAATATTAACCACCATTCAAGGCTTAACACAAAACGAAGGGTTTCTAACCCAAGCCAACACATTTGGCCCATTCTCAAAGACACAAAATATTAAAGTTTAAACCCTATACATGCCATGTTCAAAAATATAAATCCAACTATACCGAAAGCTTCGAATGATAGTTTGATCGATATCTTTGACTTCCGATGATCCTTAAGCTAATTAGGCGGCACTGAGAGAGAGTGTAAAGGAAGAGGGAGTAAGCATAAAAGCTTAGTAAGTTGCATATAAATAAATATACAACAACAAATTCGTCAATGATCACCATACTCATAACACAAAGGCAGTCATAAGCATAACTTACTCATTACTGTCTATACAAGTCATATATTCTATATTGAGCTCGTTTCTCATACGTACCAATTAGGTACCTCTACCACTCAATACAAGGTTATACTTTCTTATTAACTCATAATTATAGCTTTCGCCGTTGAACTATTCGAAACACTATCGGATATTCCATAAGCCTCAAACATGGGGTAAGGTGCCGATGCCAAGTCCTAGACATGGTCTTACACTAGCTCTCGCATATCTGTGCTGATGCCATGTCCTAGACATGGTCTTACACTGACACATCTCGTAGCCGATGCATATCCCAGACATGTTTTCTACTGGCTTACGTCTCGAGGCCGATGCATGTCCCAGACATGTCTTACACTAGCACTCGTCTCAATGCCGATGCCATGTCCCAGACATGGTCTTACACTGGCTCTCATGTTGTGCCTGATGCATGACCCAGACATGTCTTACACTAGCTCACACAAGTGACTCAAATGTCACGGCATGAATATCCGGTTTATTTCCTAAGGTCCCAACCAGAATTCTACTATCTCATTATCATTATGCATTCTCAATTCACAATCAAGCAATTCATGCTATATTAATTCAATGACAATTCAAACACATATATTATCAATGTTGCTATATTGTTTACATACAACTTGCCTCGGATTACAAAATGTACTCAACTAGTCGGTTTAGTCGATTTGCTTGGCCTGCCCCCGGTCTAGGTTTGGATTTGGCAAATCTTTATTTGAGAGGGCTAAAAGTTGCTAAAATTTTGAAGGTTTCAAACTCCAAAAATGGATGATAATTTTGACTAAGGAGAAGAGAGAATGAAGAGATAAAACCTTTTTGTTTTAATAAAATAAAACTAGTCAAAATTGGTGACCAAATTTCACCTACTTTTGACAATTTTGTCTCCTCTAAAACTCCATGGCCGAATATGCCTATACTCAAGGGATTATTTTCCTTTTAAAGAACTCAAATTTTAGTTCCATGACAATTTAACATCTTTAGCTATCAATTTAGGACTTTTGCACTTTATGCGATTTAGTCTTTTTTCTCAATTGGGCTCACAATCGTCAAAATTAACTTACCAAAGTTTTCATGCAGTAATATAATCATGCTATGACTCCATAATAATAATAAAATAATTTTTTCTAGCTTCAGATTTGTGGTCCCAAGACCATTATTCTGACTAGGCCCTAAATCAGGCTGTTACATTTCTTCCCCTTAGGGATTTTCATCCTCGAAAATCTTATCGATGAACAAGTTTGGGTACTGATCTCTCATAGTCTCATCGGGTTCCCATGTAGCTTCTTTGACTCCATGTCTATGCCACAAAACCTTCACAAGTGCTATACTCTTATTTCTCAACTATTTGACTTCCCAAGCCAAAATCTTGACCGACTCTTCGCCATAAGTCATGTCTGGATGAATCTTAACTTCTGTCGGCTCAATTACATGCGAAGGGTCTAATCTATACCTATGTAACATGGAGCACATGAAACACGTCGTGAATCTTTTCCAACTCTGGTGGAAAATCGAATCGGTAGGCAACTAGTCCTATTCTCTTGGTAACCTCATAAGGTCCTATGAAACGAGGACTCAACTTGCCCCTCGTACCGAATCTGAGAACTTTCCTCCACGGGGAAACTTTCAAAAATACCTTATCATCGACTTGAAACTCAATTTCCTTTCGTTTCAAATCCGCATAGTATTTCTATCTATTGAGGCGGCCTTCAAGTAGTCACGAATCACTTTAACTTTATCTTTAGTCTCTTTAACTAAATCGACCTCGTGAATCTGACTCTCTTTCAGCTCAGTCCAGTATAAGGGCGTTTGACACTTTCGCCTATCCATAGCCTCATAAGGCGCCATTTTCAGACTTGACTGATAACTATTGTTGTAGGAGAATTCAACCAATGGCAAGTATCTTTCCCAACTTCCCTAAAACTCGAGAACACAACACCTCAACATGTCTTCTAAGATCTGAATTACTCTTTCTAACTATCCGTCAGTCTGCGAATGAAATGCCATGCTAAATGGTTCCCAAAGCCTCTTGTAACTTCTTCTAAAACCTGGAGGTAAACCTCAGGTCTCGGTCTGAGTTAATTGATAACGGCACTCCATGAAGCCTCACAATCTTGAAAATATATAAGTCATCTAATTTCTCGAGGGAGCAGTCAATACGCACTGGTATAAAGTGTGCTGACTTCATTAACCTATCCACAACAACCCATATCACATCTTTCTTTTTTGAGGTTACTGGCAAACCCGTCACAAAATCCATGGTGATCCAGCCCCACTTCCACTCAGGGACCATGATAGGCTGAAGTAGATTCGAAGGTACTTGGTGTTCAGCCTTCACTTGCTGACATACTAGGCACTTAGATACAAACTCTGAAATTTCTCTTTTCATACCCGACCACCAGTATATTTTCTTCAGGTCATTGTACATTTTCACACTACCCGGGTGGATGGATAAACAACCACTATGTGGCTCTCTCAGAATCTTCTGAATAAGCTCATTGTCCTTGGGTACACAAACCCTATCTTTGAACATTAAACACCCATCGATACTAATACGAAATTCATATTCACTTTTTGTTTCACCTTGAGCCATCTTAGTTTGCAACTTATTATCACCTTTCTGAGCTTTACGGATCTCTTACAGAAATGTCAGTCTAGCTCTCAACTCTGCTAAGACCGAACCATCGCTAGACACAGTTAACTGAGTATTCAAGGCTCTCAAGGCAAACAATGACTTTCTACTCAAAGCATCGGCGACCACGTTCGCCTTTCTCGGATGGTAATCTATTAGCAGCTCGTAATCCTTTATCAGTTCTAACCATCGGTGTTGCCGTAAATTTAACTCCTTTTGAGTCATCAAGTATTTTAAGCTCTTATAATCAGTGAATACTCGGCATTTCTCACCATACAGATGATGTCTCCAAAATTTCAACGCAAACACGATGGCGGCCAACTCTAAATCATGCGTCGGGTAGTTTTTCTCATGCGACTTTAGTTGTCTAGAAGCGTAAGCTATGACCTTACCTTCTTGCATAAGCACACACCCTAAACCGTTTAAGGAGGAGTCACTATAAATCATAAACTCTCTGCCCGAGTTCGGTTGTACTAACACCGGGGCTTTAGTTAACAAAGCCTTTAATTTGTTGAAACTCTGTTGGCACTTTTCTATCCATTCAAACTTGACGTCTTTTTGCAGCAGTCTAGTCATCAGGGTAGCTATCATAGAGAATTCGTTTACAAACCGTCTATAATATTCGGCCAAACCCAAAAAGCTTCAGACCTCTGTCACATTCTTTGGCGGTTTTCGTTCCACAATAGCTGAGATCTTGCTTGGGTCAACTCGGATCCCGTCACCCGACACAATGTGTCCTAGGAAACTGACCTCCTTAAGCCAAAATTCACTCCTACTGAATTTGGCGTATAACTTCTTGCCTCTTAAGGTTTGCAACACAACTCTCAGATGCTCCGCGTGTTCGCCCTCATCACGCGAATAGATCAGTATATCGTCGATAAAGATGATTACAAACTTATCCAGATACGGCCTGAATTTGCGGTTCATCAAATCCATAAACACCGCCGGGCCATTAGTCAATCCAAAGGGCATGACAAGAAACTCATAATGCCTGTATCTCTTCCGAAACGCAGTCTTCGGCACATCTTGCTCTTTAACCTTTAATTACTAGTATCCTGACCTCAGGTCAGTCTTGGAAAATCCAGTTGCCCCCTTTAACTGATCAAATATGTCATCAATCCTTAGTAAAGGATATTTGTTCTTCACTGTTACCTTTTTGAGCTACCCATAGTCAATGCATAACCTCATCAACCCATCTTTCTTCTTCGCAAGAGTATCGGAGCGCCCCACGAGGAATAGTTTGGTCTCGCAAAGCTCTTGTCCGTTATCTCTTGTAACTGTGCTTTCAACTCTTTCAACTCCGTTGGAGCCATCTTATACGGAGTGATTGATATAGGTACCGTTCTAGGGACCAACTCTATTCCAAACTCAACTTCCCTCACTGGAGGTAATCCGAGTAACTCCTCTAAAAACAAGTCCGTAAACTCACAAACTACTGGCACTGATTCTATTTTTAACTCAGACACTTGAGTATTCAGCAAAAAAGCTAAATAAGCCTCATATCCTTTTCTCAAATATTTCTCAGCAGTCAATGATGATACTAATACAGGCAAATTATTCGACTCATCTGGTCTAATCCGAAGAAGATTTTCGTCTTCACATTTCAACTCAATTACTTTCCTCCCACAGTCCACTAAAACACTATGGGAAGTCAACTAATCCATCCCTAGGATTACATCAAACTCATTAAACGGTAATAACATCAAGTTAGCTGGGAAACAATGACCTTTAATTGTCAAAGGACAATTTTTACACACTTGGTCCACTAGTACATATCTGCCTAAAGGGTTAGGCACTTTGATCACAAACCCAGTAGACTCTACCAGCATGCTCTTACGAGGTACCAATTCTATACAAATATAAGAGTGGGTAAATCTCGGGTCAATTAAAGCAACAACAATTATATCATGGATAGAAAAAGTACCCGTGATCACGTCGGGAGACTCTGCCTCTTCCCGGGCACATATAGCATACGTCCTTGCAGACGCTCTACCCTCGGACCTTGCTGCGATAGCTCTTGGCGTGCCTTTACTGCTAGCCGTACTCCCGGGGTTCTTTTGTGGTCTACCCCTCAACGGAGCACTACTTGCCTTCACTTCTTGCTTCATTTCTCTCTCTTTCATCTCAGGACAATCACGAATAAAATGGTCTAATGACCCACACTTGAAGTAGCCCCTCTCGTTTCCTTTGCACTCGCCAAAGTGACATCTTCCACATTACGGACACTCAGGCCTATTTGGCCGAGCACTGCCGACACTAGCGACCGAAGTGGTCTGGGCTTTAGATGTCGTATTCTGCTGATTCTTGTTTCTCCTCGAATACCCCACCGAAGCATTCGATTGAATAGAAAATTCCTTTGATATCTTGGATGAGAACTGGTGTGATTTCCCCATCTGCTTTTTCTTCTAATCCCGCGACTTAAAAGCTGCTTTCCTCCTCTTTTTAATCAGTTATTCTGCCTTACAGGCTCTCTCAACAAGTGCCACGAACTCCCGTAGCTCTAAAATGCCAACAGACACTCAAATGTCTTCATTGAGACAGTCCTCAAACCTCTTACACATCGTGGCTTCTGTAGAGACGCATTCTCGCACATATTTATATAGCCTCACAACTTCACGCTCGTACTCTGTCACTGACAATTGGCCTTGCTTTAGTTCTAATAATTCCTTTCTCTTTTGGTCTATGAATCTTTGGCTAATATATTTTTTTCGAAATTCCTCCTGGAAAAATTCCCAATTGATCCTCTCTCTCGGTACCACAGACACGAGAGTGTTCCACCATTGATAAGCCGAGTCTCGTAGGAGTGACACAGCACACTTCACGCACTCCTCATGTGTGCATGATAGTTCATCAAATACCCTTATGGTATTTTCTAGCCAAAACTCTGCCCTCTCCGAGTCATCATCTATACTAGCCCAGAATTCCTCGGCCCTTTGTTTCCGGATATTGTCTACTGGAGGCTTCTCTCTTCTAAACATGTCCGCACCTTGTGGAGCTACCGGGGCATACTGAGGAATCGGAGGAGGTAGGGGATACAGTGTTCGGGTTCGTACGAATAAACTCCGTGTACCAAGCATCCATCATTCGGAGGTAGGCTTCCCTAGCCCCTCCGCCTTGGCCTATATTCATGGGCTCGTTCTCAACTAGCCCGGCCCCTTCGACGGGAGCCAGCGCGTTACTTTCCACGTCATCCGTCGTGGCTCTATCAGGATTCATTTACTATATAAAAAAAACATAATTTATCATCATCAGGATTCGTCACACTATCAATATACAATTATGGCATGTATGGGTAGACTCGTACTATCGCTAGGTTTGTCCTAGAACCGAAAAAATCATAACTCTGGTACCACTAAACGTAACACCCCATACCCGTAACCCAGGCTGGGACAGAGTACAGGGCATTACCTAACTTAATCTCATGCATACAAATAATCTCGTGTCACCAAGACTCGGTCCAAAATAAAACTTTTTCAATTTCTATCTTAAACTTCTTATTGTGGGCCTACGAGCCCCAAATCGACCGTTGGAAACTATTCGGGACCATTTTGGGTCCTTAAACCAACTATGGAAATTATGTCTTTAAAACAGGGCACACGCCCATGGGGTAGGGCAACACGCCTGTGTGACCATCTTGACATGGTCGTGTTGATGGCCGGTGTGGTTCACACGACCCCTATACATAGGGACATGCCCGTGTCCCCTACCCGTGTGGAATTAATTTCTAATTCACACCTACAGGGGTTTTCACACGGCTAGACACACACCCGTGTCAATGGCTTGTGTTCCTAACACGGCCACGACACGCCCGTGTCCTAGCCCGTGTGCAAAAACATAGACATTCTATTTCTGACGTCAGTATACTCAGAATGTCACACGGCCATGGCATACGTCTGTATATTAGGCCGTGTCCTCCACACGGCTGAGACACACGGCCGTGTCTCTACCCGTGTATTTATTACCATGCATACTGACTTGAAATGTTTACGCGCAGGGGACACACAGCCGAACTACACGCCCATGGGGCAGACTGTGTGTCACACACGGCCTCGACACACGCCCGTGTGTCTACCTGTGTGGACAATTTAAGGCTATTTGCCAAGCCTCATTGCCACCCTTATATACCTAGTTCCATAGAAATACCAATCAATACCAAAACAAGCACAATTCATATGACCAAATCAGCCACAATAGACATTCATTTATAAGGCAAATTAGTCAACTATGGAAATAACATCTTTGCATATGATCAAATTGAATATTAGCCACCATTTAAGGCTTAATACGAAACAAAAGGTTTCTAACCCAAGCCAACACATTTGGCTAATTCTCAAAGACACAAAATATTAAAGTTTAAACCCTATACATGTAACAGCCCTAAATTGACCCTAATCGGAAAGTGGTTTCGGGACCACAAAACCGAGTCGTAATGATAATTAACCGTCACGTTTGATACTTATTATATGTGATTATACATGTGTGAAAATTTCATGTTTGAATTTTGCTGGTTGTATGTAAATTTATCAAATAGGACTTATATAAAAAAATGTAGAAATGTGCTTGACAAAAATAAAAATGATCTAATAATGCATATTGTAAAAAGAATGGTACTTGCATGTCAAATTGGCCAAATCTATGTTAGTGGCCGGCCATGTTAAAGGTTAGAATGAATTATAATATTCTTTATGTTAATAAATTAATGTTACAAAAATGAATTAAAGAATAAAGAAATGAAAACATGAGATAGTGGGAGGAGAAACCAAGGTTGACTATGCTTTCTCCTCCATTGCCGTAGCTAGAGAAAGAAGAGAAAGGGAAGCTTTAAGAATTCGGTCAATTGAAGCTAAGAAAGGTTAGTGAATGGTGTTAAATTTTCTTGAAATCTAAGCTTGTTTTAGGTAATCACCTTGTTTATTAATTAGCCCATGCAAAAATTTTAAGTTTAAAGGGTAAATGGAGCATTCGGCTATGGGGATTAAAGAAAGAATTTGATGATTTCATTCAATTGTTGATGATGGATGAGTTAAAAAAATATATATATATATATGTGGATATTTGATGTCATGAACAAATGTTATTAAGATGTTTTTGAATTGAGTAAATTAGACTTTGGAGCAAATGAAGATTTGGCATTCTCATAATGCTTTATTTAGAATATGATTTTTATTTTAGGATTATGATAGTTGGAATGTAAGTACATGTGCTTAGTCATAGAAGTTTGATATGAAATTTCATTAAGATTGAGTAAGGAATAGCCGAATAAGCTATAGGCTATACAAGGATAAATTTTGTATGTAAGTTGTGTATATGGCCGAATATGGTTTTGGGATGTTTGGGAAATGTATGTGTTTTTAATGGATGGAATGAAGAGTATGCTTTAATTGTGTTAAGAAAAAAATTGTAGGTTGAAATAAGGTTTGATAAGTTAGCTATTAAAGTGAAATACAAATGTTAACAATTGATTTCTAGTGTATATATATGTATGTATTAGCCGAATTTTGAACTTGAATAATAGCTTGAACACCATGTGTTGTATTGAAAATGTTGAAGTGACTTTGTAATTAATTAATTGATGAATTCGGTTGTTAATATACATGCTTAAATAGAATGTATGCAAGGAATGTTTGAAAGAGTGAGCTAGTATTAAACTGCTTGGGGACAGCAGCAGTAAGGTGGTTTTGGAAAATCACCATAATTTGTAGGAGTTGAGTTAGAAGCTGGATAAATTATGTCTTTAAAGCTTGAAGAGTCTAGTTTCTTGCTAAGGAAGCTATAGAAACGAATGAGTTACCGATTTTGAGATATTTGAAATATTGTGAGGTTGAGTCGAAATGACTAATAGGTTTCATGTTCTGTTTTTATAAAATCAGTATAAATTGTACAAAAATGGCCTTAGGATAAAATTTATATGCTTAGATTCCTTAATGGGTCTAGTTTCAAATGAAATAAGTGAGAACACATTTTGAATCTTGTACAATGAGAAACCTGATTCGTATCGAAGAATGGTCAGTTTAGTCAAGCAGTGAAACAGGGTGAACTTTAAGAAAAATATGGTAGTGATTGGCTAGACTAAAAATTATGAAAATTTTATGGCTAAAAGATAAATTAGTCTATTTTCGAGGAAAATTTACGGTCTTTGATTTGGAGTTTCGTAGCTCAAGTTATAAGTAAATTAATGACTGTTGCTCAGTAACTCAGCTTATAGGGAAGTCGTGATTTACTAATGACTTGCTTATTGATTTTTATAAGCTTACTATAAGTTGTATGTGTGAAATTCAAACATATATATATGTGTGCTATATTCTAAAAGTAATACTTGAGTAATTGATTAATGGTTAGTTTAAAATTTATTGATTAAGCTCAAGAGCATAGAGGGCAACCTCGGATAAGGGAAAAGCTAAAGTCATGAATAGCCAACCCGAACTTGCTCGAGAAAGATACAAGGTAAGTCTTTGAGTAATGGAATATAACTTATATTTAGACATAGAAATTATCAAATTATGATTGCGATGAATAAATTATGACGTAAGGGTCTTGCTTGCATCGTATGATCGAATAAATAGGTAGAATACTTGTTTGTAATCGCATGATAATAGAAAGTTTAGGAATAATGAAAAGAGAATATGTCATTTGTTATGACTAGTGAATTAATTGTAAAATGATTAGAAAGAATGCTGAAATTGTATTCAAATTTCAAAGTGTTGTTTAAATGTGTGAATGTATGATTGTTGATCAAGGTTTGAAACCGAGCTAAGTCTCAAGGGCTATAAGCCGTTGTTAAAAACCGGACTTGGTTCGAAGGGCTTTAAGCCATCGTTAAAGCCGGATTTAGTTCGAAGGGCTCGCGCCGCGATGTTATTGCCGAGCTTAGTCTCGAAGGGCTTCAGAGCGTTCTAAGATTCGGATTTAGTTCACAAGGACGTCTTCGCCGCCTATGAATTGGGTGGATAAACCGTAAGTATGCACAAGTGAATTTATATAATGCATGTCGAGTTAATTCCAAGCATAATGCAATTTAATGTGAAGTGATCAAGTAAGTAAATGCTTTCGTTGAAGATATGATTGATTGTTATATTTCGTGTTTCAAAGTCGGCAATTATGCTTAAACTAGCGTTTAAAACCCTTTGAATGTTTATTATTGGATTAGGAGGTATGAGTACTAACTTAGGCGATTTCAACATCACTAGTAGGCTATATATATATATATGCATGAGAGTTGTCTCAAAATTTGGGAAGATCGTATTCGGTTATAAATTAAAGGAATAAATGAACGTATTGATTATTATTATTTTTTTCCTTTTATGATATGATTCGATAAGGAAGCACCTTCGTTATGTTTGGGTTCACCCAAGGCTGATTCATATAGACTTGATATTAATATGTCAATTTCTTAGATTATTTCATTACTTAAAGCTTACTAAGCATTGAAATGCTTATTCTTTTGTTTTGCTTCTCTGTTTTATAGATTTTGCTCGTCATCCATCGGATTCGGAAGTTCCAAAGTCGAAGTCAACCACACTATCTAAGCTTTTTGGTACTTTTTGTTTAAATTTTGAAAATGGCATGTATAGGATCGACTTTGTAATTTGACCTAGTAACTTTTGGTGATGTATATACATGTATAGCCATACGCAAATGGCTTACTTAGACAACTTGCATTTTTATTTTTAAATGATGAAAGCGTTTATGAATGTGATCAATGATGCTTGAATGTTTTATTTAGATGGTTGATATTAGGAACGAAATTAAGACTTACTTAGTAACATTCTTTACTCCTCCGGCGACGGATGCGGGCTAGGGGTGTTACAATACATGCCATATTCAAAAATATAAATCCAACTATACCGAAAGCTTCGAATGATAGTGTGATCGATATCTCTGACTTCCGATGATCCTTGAGCTAATTAGGCGGTACTGAAAGAGAGTGGAAAGGAAGAGGGAGTAAGCATAAAAGCTTAGTAAGTTGCATATAAATAAATATACAACAACAAATTCGTCAATGATCAACATGCTCATAACACAAAGGTAGGCATAAGCATAACTTACTCATTACCATCTATACAAGTCACATATTCTATATTGAGATCGTTTCTCATACGTACCAATTAGGTACCTCTACCACTCAACACAAGGTTATACTTTCTTATTAACTCATAATTATAGCTTTCGCCGTTGAACCATTCGGAACACTACCGGATATTTCATAAGCCTCAAACATGGGGTAAGGTGTCAATGCCAAGTCCTAGACATGGTCTTACACTAGCTCTCGCATATCCGTGCTGATGCCATGTCCTAGACTTGGTCTTACACTGACACATCTCGTAGCCGATGCATGTCCCAGACATGTCTTACACTAGCACTCGTCTCAATGCCGATGCCATGTCCCAGACATGGTCTTACACTGGCTCTCATGATGTGCCTGATGCATGACCCAGACATGTCTTACACTAGCTCACACAAGTGACTCAAATGTCACGGCATGAATATCCGGTTTATTTCCTAGGGTCCCAACCAGAATTCTACTATCTCATTATCATTATGCATTCTCAATTCACAATCAAGCAATTCATGCTATATTAATTCAATGACAATTCAAACGCATATATTATCAATGTTGCTGTATTGTTTACATAAAACTTGCCTCGGATTACAAAATGTACTCGACTAGTCGGTTTAGTCAATTTGCTTGGCCTTCCCCCGGTCTAGGTTTGGATTTGGCAAATCTTGATTTGAGAGGGCTAAAAGTTGCTAAAATTTTGAAGGTTTCAAACCCCAAAAATGGCTGATAATTTTGAGTAAGGAGAAGAGAGAATGAAGAGATAAAACCTTTTTGTTTTAATAAAATAAAACTAGTCAAAATTGGTGACCAAATTTCCCCTACTTTTGACAATTTTGTCTCCTCTAAAACTCCATGGCCGGATATACCTATACTTAAGGGATTATTTTCCTTTTAAAGAACTCAAATTTTAGTTCCATGGCAATTTAACATCTTTAGCTATCAATTTAGGACTTTTGCACTTTATGCAATTTAGTCCTTTTTCTCAATTGGGCTCACAACCGTCAAAATTAACTTACCAAATTTTTCATGCAGTAATATAATCATGCTATGACCCCATAATAATAAAATAATTTTTTCTAGCTTTAGATTTGTGGTCCCGAGACCACTATTCTAACTAGGCCCTAAATCGGGATGTTACAATATATTTCAGGCAGACACTTGTAATAATTCGTTTCTTGTTCATATTTTCTTATGTCAGAAATTTGCCCATTGAATTTATTTGAAATATCAATGGATACGCAGGTAGTACACTCAAAGTGTACGCATCAGAAGTCCATCAAATCGTAATCAGGGGTACTCATTAGAGTACATAATCAGGAAGCACTCTCTCGAGTCATATATCAGGAATGCTCATATGAGCCATGTAATAGGAAGCTTATCTGGGCTAAATCAGGAAACTCATAATAGTTTAAAATGGAAAGTTCACAAAGAACTTTTAATTAGGATGCTCACGAAGAGCCTATCGAGAATGCTCACAAAGAGTCATGTAATGGGAGCTTCGGATAGCCATATATCAGGGAGTTCATATGAGCCATATCAAGACGCTCATAAAGAGCTGCGTTTGTGTCCACAACATATGCAGGATCACAATCGATCCCATAACAGGACGCTTATAAAGAGTTGCATTTGTGTCCACAACATATGGAGGACCACAATCTATCAATAAACAGGACGCTCACAAAGAGCTGCGGTAGTCGCAACATATGTAAGATTACTACCGATCAGGATGCTCGCAGAACTATATAACTGGAAACTCGAGAGTGTTAATAACAAAATGCTCATTCGAGCTATAGTATGTCTGCAACATATGCAAGACTACAACCATTACAGGAAATCTAGTAATCCATCAAATTTCATTTATTCAAACGAGACTTAACATTTTTCGGGCATTATCATTTATCGGGCTTTGTCGGATATGTCTTCAGTTTCATATATATATATAATATTTATACAATTCACATGCACAACATTCAATTCAAGTTTACAATTATACATAATTTAGTTACACGAACTTACCTCGACAATTGTTTGTGTACGTAAAATCTACTAATCCGACATTTTTCTCTTTTCCTCGTTCTAACTCTGAATTTGGTCTATCCGGATCTATACGAGTAAATTTTATGTCAATTTAATATAATTCATACTCAATTCAGTCCAATTCACATTTTAGGAAATATTACCATTTTGCCCCTAAACTTTTAATTAATGACGATTTCATCCCTAGGCTCGGAAATGAAATTCATGCAATTTAATCCTTATTCCAAGCCTAGCCAAATTTTTACAAGTAACATTTAAAGCCCATGTATTTCACAAAATTTAGAATTTTTCCATAAATTTTACAACTTTACAATTTAGTCCCTAATTCACATTTTCATCAAAATTCACATTACAAAAGTTGTTTATCTATCAACAACCTTTCATTTTCTACCATAAATTTCAAATTTTCATCATATTCATCCATGGAAAAATTTTAATACTTTGATAACTCTTCAAATTAATCCCCAAAATAGCTAGATTAGGTTATCCCAATCTCAAAAATATAAAAATTACTAAAAATGGGACTTGAATACTTACCTAATTTGGCCAAATAAGTTTTCTCTTTCTTCCATTCTTCATGTCTAGGGTTTCCATATTTATTTGGGAAAGATGATGATAAAAATGATGATATTTTCTTTATTTTATTAGTTATCATCTTTCCAATTTTGTCATTTTCTTTATTTTGTTTTCCATGGATGATTCATCATCCTTAACAACTAAGTATTTTTAATGGTCTATTTTTCATATAAGGACCTCAAATTTTGAATTCCATAGCTATTTAATCTTTTTAGCTATTATAACTCAACTTTTGCATTTTGTGCAATTTGGCCTTTTATCAAATTAAACATGTAATCGGTAAAATTTCTTTACGAAATTTTTATATGTCATTATTATCATACTGTAGATCATAAAATAATATTAAAATAAATTTCCTTTTTGAAATCGAATTTGTGGTCCTGAAACCACTATTTTAATTTTACCGAAAACGGGCAGTTACACAATTCTTCTTGTTTCAACACTATCAGGGGTATCACGACTTCAGTAACGCCCCGAATTTTGGGCCTAAATGAATTGGGCTTTGGGCTTTAGGTCTCATAAAATTTTTAAGTGAGCAAGAAAATGACAAATGATATGTTGGTTTTAAGGGTTTAATGAATTTGGAGTGTCTAGGTGTGATGGAGATGTACTGGGTTCGAGTTTTGTGGTGGAGGAATTTTAATTTAATTATTAAAAGAACCAGGGTTGTGAGTAGTTGGGATTTTAAATAAAAATAGGGGAAAATGGCATAAAAAAACCTTGTGGTGGAGTGGCTAAGTGACGCCACTTAGGGTGTGGGAGGTGGCTTTAGTGGCTAACAAGGAGATCCTAGGTTCGAATCCTAGCTTAGTATTTTTAGGAGTTTAATTTTGGCCTTCTAGAAGGTTGGAAGTGGCCTGAAGATGGACTCTAAGAGGAGTGTTCAGGAGAGAAAATTTAGGAAATAGATTGGGGAGTTATCAAGGAGAAAAATGAGGAGATGAAAAGGGGGAAGTGATGGAGCTGAATTGGGAATTGAAGGTCAGGCAATTTGGCTATAGGCTATAAATATGTGCAGAGTTTGGGATCCTAGGCTAATGCCAAATTCTTCATTTTTTCAAAGTGCCGATTGGCTTTTCCATCTTTGCTAGCTGATTCTTTTTCCATTCTTTTTCTCCTCAATTCTCTTTTGATTTACCCTTTAGGTTAGCCGATTCCTTCTTCTGCTCTTCTTCTTTAATTTGTACCGAATAAACCTTATTCACCATATTAGTTTAAAAGCCAAAAAACCGAATCTCCCTTGGGCCGATTGCTCTTTTGGTGTAAGTACCTTATCTCTTTTTCGGCTAGTATTGTTAATACTGATTACTCCTCTCCCTCACTCTTTCTAATCGACTTTGGTAGGGAATTAGTATGGGATCTCAAATTTTAACTCTCTGCCGAATTGCTCCTTAGGTGTTTTGCGGTTTTGATCTAGGGAATACGTGATCAAGGAAAAGCTATTAGGGATTGGTGTTCAAGGACTAAGGGAATCGCAGCACGCTCGATTACCAGGTGTGTACACACACTTCGCACACACAGTAGGCAAATGCTAAAATGTCGAAATGCTGAAATGTCGAAATGCTGAAAGTTTGGATACGATAGTCTTGCGAGTGCGCAAACACTCGTAAGAGGGTATTCGATACGATACCTGAGACCCCATGAGAGATCTCATGGACTTGGGTCATGTTTTGGCCAACTGGGCCAGAATGGGCCAAATGGGACCGACGGGCCCGTGAGCCCAAATAAGCAAAAGTTGATAATTTGGTAATATGTGATGAGTTGATTAAGTTTGTTGAATGGTTTGGATTGGATTCGGGCCTGATGGGCCATATAAGTGTGATTGAGCCTAATGGGCCGTATAAATGTAACTGGGCCTGATGGGCCATATGAATGTATGGAAGCCTGTAGAATTGCTAGGGTTTTTTCGTAGACTTGTAGGCCTAGTTTCTAATAAATCCCTAAGTAGCATAAAAATTAAATAATTTATCAAATTCGTCTGTGGACAAGTCATAAGGGTAAAGTGTGGCAATGGGCATATGCATGTCTAGGATTGGATCTAGGGAGAGCTTGGTACTTAACCGGTCTTAATGACCCACCTCCTTTTCTTTGGAATCCTACCTGGTGCATAGTGTCTGTTCACTTTGGCCAACAAGGACTTGTTGACGGGCCAAAGTTCGTAATTAAGACCCATACTACTAAGAAATTACCAAAATACCCTGTAGGGTAGAAGTTACTGAAATAACCCTATGTGTTATGAGTATGATCTATATATGATACATGCTGCATCCATACATTATTATGTTGCATATGGGCTGGGTTTATGATTGGAGGAAGTGTATAAGGATCGCATGGTTGCTCAACGACTGTGGATCCACCGAAAGCTTTTTAGCCACCGAGCAGCTTTGCTGCACCGTTAAGTAGTGCCGTAACCGGTGCTACGCTATTTATAAGCATCTATGCTGCACTGTTAAGTGGGGCCGCACTGGTTCCACACCGGGTTGTAATAAGGATGGGTGGGTCGAGTATCTCCCCACAGTAAGTGTTGGTTGGAAAGAGGGTGTACAAGTTGGATGGGGATATAAGCATTTGCATACATACGTCATGATTGGATTATGAAAAGGGCTTGGCCCAGTTAAATGTGATATATGGAAATTGACATGGGTTCAGGCCCTACTGAGGCCAAAATGGGCTAAGGCCTAAAGGCCACCGTATTTGAATTGGGCTTAGGCCCAGAATGACTTGTCTGTTGCATGTTTATTTGATGAGGGTTGTACACACTAAGTTTTCGAAAGCTCACCCCCTCTTTTATTTTATTTTTAGGTGATGCTCAGTAGAAGGTTCGATGTTTGGAGGGACTCTGGGTGGCCAGCTAGCAAGACAATTTAGATTTGTTTTTTTTTTCATTTTAAAGCATATAAGTTTCTGATTATTAAGTGATTTCAGACTAGATTGTAATAAGGCCTTCCATTTTGTTATTATTTGGATTATTATTTTTATGTGACGTAGTTATAAGAAGTTGAGCATGGTTTCTTAATCTATAGTATGTCTCTACTACGTTTCCACAACTACATTTTAAAATGACATGTTTTCATAAAATTATATATTTTAAACAAGTGGTTGAAAGGAGTTTTTTTTTTAAAAGGTAGTTAAGGTTTCTTTTATTTTAAGAAGGGCTTTCAATAAAAACACTGTTTTTGCTAAAACACTTCAATGTGATGCGCCAGATTCAGCAGTAACGTCTGGGTCGAGTTTGGGGTGTTACAACTTTCATGGTTTGATATCATGATACACCCTTTTAGGTGAAGTTTTCTTCACATTCGAGCCACCATTAGCTCTCTACAACACTCAATCCACTTATTAGGTTCCCTATAGCACATTTGGCCAACTCGGGTCTCAAAAAGAGCTTAAATCACGCAAAATCACTTATTCAAGCAAAAAGCGAAAACTAAATAAAAACCTGAAAAAGACATACAAATTTCTAGAGATTAAGCTCTTCAAGTGTAATGAAGAGCCTAATTCGACGTATTAAATTATGAACAGATCAAAATCTCCCACATTTAAGTCTTTGCTTGTCCTCAAGAAAACACAAAAAAATGAATAAGACGACCTTTAAACTAAATTGGACAAAAGAGAACATAATTTTTGAATATTGAATTTGTACAAAGATTATTTTACATGCAACTTAGGACTGATATTTAGCTAACTCACTACTCTGAAAGCAAACATGATTAGTTCAACAAGTTAAAGAGCTAACAAATCTAGAGGTAATTTAAATGAATATGTATTTAATTGTGTTATCCATCGACATAAAATATATAGATACATAATAGACACAAAATGTGAACCAAATAATTCATCAAGGAAAATGTACACAAGTCAAGAAAGTCGTGCAAAAGAAATGTTTAGGTCACATAGGTCTTCTAGGCTTGTAACGTTTAGAGGCTGAGGATGGCTTGGATTCCAAACAAAAGTTAACTCAAAATAGTTTCAAGTAATAGAAAAGGTGAAACACATGACATTGTCCCCTAATCACCCTCAATTGATCATTAAGCTCGCCTCCCTTATCTCTCAAAAGATTTAGAAGATACCATTTGATATTGGTGCATATAATACATTATAAAATGAAAGATTTTTTTTGAGGCTCGAAATTGATTTTTTTTCATTTGAGCTCTTTTAAAAAAATTGTCACTCTTTCAATCATAATTTTATTCCACTCACTTTGCTTTTAACCCTCACATTGCTTTTATTCTCTCAATTTTTTTTCATTTTAGTTCACTTAGCAAGGGTTTATATACACCATGTCATACAATCTCTTCTCTTTTCTTTTAAGAACAAAATGAAACCTCCATAATGTGTCTACCTAACCCTCAATATCCATGGCCCAACGTCCATTATATAATGCATTTTAATATTAAGGACAAATAGGGATTGAGTTTTTAACTTAATTTAGGCTTAAGGCTTTAAAATTCAAGCTCATTAATAAAGAAAGATTTGAGGCTCAAAATATGGGAACTAAGGGCATATAGCATAAAGGTTCGTTTTTTAGGCACTCGACTAATCAAACAATGCCTTAGTTCCTTCCTAAATATTTCATCTACAAGCTCGGCAGGAACTTCATCTGACTGACGTCGACCTTCAGGGTTTTGCTCCATGTCTACTAAGTCCCCTTCATTATCCTCAGCCACAGGCGAATTGGAGGTGGAAAATATAATAGGTTGTTTACACTTTCTTTGGAAGGCTTTTTACTCTTCACCTTTAAGATTGTAAATGTCAAAGTTGAGCAACTTTGTAGAGGTATCGTTTAAGTAATCGAAGTCTTCCTCACTAAGTTCAATGGGATCAACGATCACTTGGTCGTGCAGAATGAGATTCGATTTCCACTCTGATAGAGCTCAATGAGATTCTTATGAGTATCCTCTTGATATTTCTTGAAGCATTCATTATGGGATTTGCGTAGCCTCTCCAACTTAGCCTAGTGATTTTTCTCTTGAGCCTTGGACCTTCACTCAAAGACAAATTTTTCATCCCTCAAATGATTGATTTTGTCTTCCAACTAATTATTCTCTATTTGAACATACATGCACTTACTCTTTAGAGTCGTGATTTTGGTAGATAGCCTTGAGATCATATTGCTTGAGTTTTGGTATTTTTGGTGGAGTTCAGTTAGGGCGCCTTCATTAGATTTCATAGACTTCTCCAAATATGCTATTTTACTTTGGTAATGCCTACTAGCGTCTTGGAGGGCCCTTCTCCAAAGACCATGTTCGAGTGACGAGATCTTTGAGATTTAAGCCATGAGAGATAAAGGATCCTCTAAGGGATGGGATGTAATATAAGAGAAGAGAACTTCTTTTAGCTGTTGAGGTAACAAGTGTAGCTATTGTTGAAAGATAGAACTAAGAGGAGTGGTAGAGGGCATTGACTCTATAAGGCCGTGGTAAAGGAAGTTACTACTTGATTATGGAGGGGTTGATTCCTATGCTAGAGGAGGAAGAATATATTATTGAATTAGAGGGTTTATCTTCGAGGGATTCTCTGATGTAAGGAGGTCAGAAATGTGCTTCGCTAAGTCTATTTAAATAGATGAAGGTTGCAATAGGTTCCTTACTTGGTTTTTGCCTCGTTAAGGGTGGACATTCAATGCTTCAAGATTCGTGAGTATCTTCGACTGATTTGGCCTTTTTTCTTGCTGTCATTTTTATGGCGGTGTAGCAGCAGTCTTCCCTTAACCACAAGTTCCCTTAAGAATTGAGGAGATGTCCATGCCTTGAGGATCGAAACATGACGAAGACCCTACACCAGAAACATGTGAATTAGCTTGATCTGAAGATATAATGTAACACCCCAAACCTGGCCTGGACGTTTTGGCTGAATCTGGCGCATCACATTGAAGTGTTTTAGCGAAAACTGTGTTTTCATTAAAAACCCTTCTTAAAACAAAAGAACCCTTAACTATCCTTAAAAAAACTCCTTTCAATCAGTTGTTTAAAATATATGATTTTATGAAAACATGTCATTTTAAAATGTAGTTGCGGAAACGTAGAAAAGTCAAACTATAGTTTAGGAAACCATATTCAACTTCTTATAATTGCATCACATAAAAATAATAATCCAAATAATATCTGATTTGAAAAGTGCTTAATAACATAGAAACTGATAAGCTTTAGAAAGAAAAACAAGTCCAAATTATCTTGCTAGTTGGCCACCTAGAGTCCCTCCAAACATCGAACCTTCTAATGAGCATTACCTGAAAATAAAATAAAAGAGGGGGTGAGTTTTTGTAAACTCAGTGTGTACAACCCTCGACGAAAACAAGCATTCAAAAGTCATCATACATCAAACATGCAATGCAATGCAGTGCAACCCACCCCAATAATACAACCGGTACACTTCTGCTTCGTCCCCCTTTTCACAACCTGTGGGGATATAAATATCAACCCACGCAACCGATACACATCAATTGTAGCCCGGTTGCGGAACCACCCAAGTTGCAGCAAGCTGCCAATCATGTATTGGGCTTAAAAGCCGTCAGTGGATCGATAGTTGTCAAGCAACCATGCGACCCTCATATACTCTCTCCGTTCCATAATTCCCAACCCATATGCAACCTAAATAGGGTATCATATGAATACATATGGATGCATGTAGCAAACATAAATCTTACACTCAACATATAGGGGTATTTTAGTTATTTCTGCCCTTAGGGGCATTTCGGTAATTTTTCTTTATTATGACTTTTTACTTACCTTGGCCCGTTAACAAATCTCGTGAGCTAAGATGAACGAATGCTATGCACCAGGTAGGGTTCTAAAGAAGAGGAGGTGGGTCATTAAGACCGCTTAAGTACCAAGCTCTCTCGAGATCCAATCCTAGACATGCATATACCCGTTGCCACACCTTAACTCTATGACTTGTCCACAGTCGCAATATATTAATTAAGTTTTATGTGGTTATCATATACTAGGCCCAAAACCCCTACATACATGCATATGGCCCTCTTGGCCCAATCTCATACATATGGCCCATCAGGCCCAATTCACATTCATATGGCCCATCAAGCCCAATTGACGTTCATATGGCCCATTCAGTCCAATCTCATTTATATGGCCCATCTGGCCCAAACCACATTATATTCATGCTCACATACAAATTTTCTATCACATAGCATCGCTTATCAAATTTTGCCTATTATGGCCCCAACAGCCCATCAGACCCATTTAGCCCATTTCGGCCTATTCACAACCCAAGTCCATGGAATCGCCCATGGGCCTCGGGCAACCTATCGGTCTCTCCTTTACGAGTATTCACGCACTCGCAAGACTACCGTAGCCATACTTTTGGCATTTTGACATTTCGACATTTCGACTTTTCCCGATTCATAGTATGTGTGCAATGTATGTACACACCTGGTAAGCAAGCGTGATGCAATCTCCTTAGCCCCATAGCCCCAAACCTTGCGCGATAAGTATAACAACCCCTTCTTAAATCCTTAACCACGATCAACTCCCAGATCTGCACCAATCTTAACTATTAAAACAGAATAATAGGTGACTCGTATCCAACAGAAGTCCCCTTACCTTAGCTATGAACAATCGGCCAGTTTAACCAATGGAAGAGGAATACTTACCAAGATCGCAAACACCTAAAGAGAAATTTCGAAAGAGAGCTAAAATTCGAGATCCGATACTAATTCCCTACTACAGTCGATTAGAAAGAGTAAGGAACAATATTCGATACTTAGCAAAGAAAATCTATTGGAAGAGTAACACTTACACTAGATTCGGTCAAAGAGTATTCAACTCTAGAGATCTGAATGGCACAATTGCTTATTCGACACTAAGGGAGAGAGGAAGAAGAATCGGCTAAACCCAAAAGTGAAACAAAGAAATCGGCACAAGAAAAATAAAAGGAGAACAAGGGTTTTTGGCTTTTAGAGAAATCGACAGAAAGAAAAGGAAGAAAACAAAAGGGTTTTCGATAACAGGGTGAAGGAAATTCAGCACTAGCCTGGCAACCCTGCATTCAGCACTTATTTATAACCCTATAGCCGAACTACCTGGCCCTCAGTTCCCCATTCAGCTCCATCACTTCCCCCTCTCAGCTCTCCGTTTTTCTCCCTGATAACCCCTTGATCCTTTCCTTAATTTTCTCTCCTGAACACTCCCCTTAAAGTCCATCTTCATGCCACTTCCAACCTTCTAGAAGGCCAAAATTAAACTCCTAAAAATACTAAGCTAGGATTCGAACCTAGGATATCCTTGCTAGCCACTAACGCCACCTCCCTACACTCTAAGTGGCGTCACTTAGCCTCTTCACCACAAGGCTTTTTGATGCCATTTTTCCCTATCTTTATTTAAAAGCCCAACTACTTGCCAACAAGGCCCTTTTAATTATTAAAATTTAATTTCTTCTACCCTAGATTCAAACTCAAACCTTGACCAAGAGCTACCAACGCGTAATTAACACTGAACCGGGATTGCTAAGCACAAAAAGAAAAATTCACAAATTCAGAATTTTTGGGTTTCGAGAGTTTTAGGGCGTTACAGCTCTACCCCCTAAAAGAAATTTCCTCCTCGAAATTCCCAACTACTAACACAGACTACCACACTATACTTCCGCTGCGCACTCTAATTCCAACTCAGGTAAATAGCACCCGATGGGTAAGTACGTACCATTATTCGCCTCTGGACCGTCTCCATCCTCTTGACGACGTGCTGCATAGACCAAAACTGGTTGCCTCGCCTCAGCATGACCAGCACCTCTGTCCGGTGCTCCACGACCCAAACCGTTTCCACCACTGGCCTGATCATGGCCTCTCAGCAGTTCCTGACCACCCCTCGGTGGCTGAGCACCATCTCGGCCCACGTCTGGCACCTGTCTCGGCATTCTAGGGCAATTCCTGATCCTATGCTCCTTAGGTCCACAAGCTAAACAAGCTCCCGTCCTCTTCCAACACTCGCCTACATGACCTTTCCCACAATCAGCACAAGGTGGCACCCCTGGATTAACAGCAGGGGCCCAGCTCTAATTGGCTCATTAACTCTGGCCCTATCCCTAGGCCTCTGCTCAATACCAGGAGTCTCAACCTCCCTCTTGTTCTTACCCTTTTCTGTCTCCCGATTTAGGCACTCAGTGCGCTTTACCTCCTCCGCTATCTTTGCTTTCTCTACCAACTCCGAAAAAACTCACTCCCTTTGTGGAGCTATCAATACTCTGAGGCTATCTCTAAGTCCATCCTCAAACTTAACGCAACTCTCATAGTCTGTTGCCATCATAACTCTTGCATACCTACTAAGGCGTAGAAACTCCACCTTATACTCCGCCACCGATTTATTTCCTTGGGTCAAGTTCAGAAACTCCTTCCTTCTAGCATCCACACAGCTTGCACTCACATACTTCCCTTGGAATACAGCTCTGAAAAACTCCCAAGTGACCCACTCCGGTTGGGTGCCCTCTTTCACCGTCAGCCACCACTGGTAGGCTTTTTACTTAAGTAGTGACACGGCTCCTTTTAAATTTTGTTTAGGTGAACAGTCCAAGTCCTCCATTATCCTTTCAGTGGCCTCCAACCAATATTCCGCCACGTCAGGAGCCACGCCAGCCATGCCCTTAAAGATCTCAGCCCCGTTCGATCAAAGTCGCTCCGAAATGGACCCCCGATTTCCAGTGCCATTGTTGGGCCCAGTGACCCTTTCAAAAATCCTCAACATTGCCTGCGACAACGCATCTTCTCCCGCGGCCCGATCATACAGTCCATTCTCAGCCATAGGTGAGGTCGGAGCCTCATCTACTCCAACATTGGGCATATGGCCCGATACCGACAATTCAGCCCTAACACTTCCGTGGCCTCGGCCGCGGCCTCTTGCACCTCTTCTAGCACTCATCGTCGATTCCTGTATTATCTAGATTAAAAATTTTATGAAGTTTTAGTTAGTTTAATAGTTAACCTGATGTTTTATGGAAATTATTAAAGAGACGATTACTTTTGAAAATCCTCTACAAGTTCAAGTTCCTGCGAGCTTTGGTTGCATTCTAATAAGATCACTTAAAGTAGCCTTCTAACTAACTACTGTATAACAATTTAAACAATATTTAAGAATAAAAGTACTTACTTGGTTCGACGTCAGAGACTTGGTGTGCCGCTCAGCAAGACTTCCATTTTCTCAAAACATTGTAAAAAAATTTTTAACACAAAAAGAATCCAAGTAATAAGGCCCAATTCATAGCCCGAGTTTTACAACCTAGGCTCTGATACCACTAAATGTAACACCCAGAATCTGGCCTAGACGTTATGGCCGAATCTGGCGCATCACATTGAAGTGTTTTAGCAAAAACTGTGTTTTTATTGAAAACCCATTTAAAACAAAAGAACCCTTAACTATCCTTAAAAAAACTCCTTTCAATCACTTGTTTAAAATATATGAATTTATGAAAAAATGTCATTTTAAAATGTAGTTGCGAAAACGTAGAAAAGTCATACTATATTTTAAGAAACCATGTTCAACTTCTTATAATTGCATCACATAAAAATAATAATCTAAATAATAATAAAGTGGAAGCCCTATTACAATCTGATTTGAAAAGTACTTAATAACACAGAAACTGATAAGCTTTAGAAAGAAAAATAAGTCCAAATTATCTTGCTAGCTGGCCACCTAGAGTCCCTCCAAACATCTAACCTTCTACTGAGCATCACCTGAAAATAAAATAAAAGAGGGGGTGAGTTTTCGAAAACTCAGTGTGTACAACCCTTGACGAAAACAAGCATTCAAAAGTCATCATACATCAAACATGCAATGCAATGCAGTACAACCTACCCCAATAATACAATCGGTACACTTCTGCTCCGTCCCCCTTTTCACAACCTGTGAGGATATAAATATCGACCCACCCAACCGATACACATCAATGGTAGCCCGGTTGCGAAACTACCTAAGTTGCAGTAAGCTGCCAATCACGTATTGGGCTTAAAAGCCGTCGGTGGATCCATGGTTGTCAAGCAACCATGCGACCCTCATATACTCTCTCCGTTCCATAATTCTAACCCATATGCAACCTAAACAGGATATCATATGAATACATATGGATGCATGTAGCAAACATAAATCTTACACTCAACACATAGGGGTATTTTAGTCATTTCTGCCCTTAGGGGCATTTCGATAATTTTTCTTTATTACGAGTTCTTACTTACCTTGGACCATTAACATATCCCGTGAGCTAAGATGAACGAATACTATGCACCAGGTAGGGTTCCAGAGAAGAGGAGGTGGGTCATTAAGACCGCTTAACTACCAAACTCTCCCTAGATCCAATCCTAGACATGCATATACTCGTTGCCACACCTTAACTCTATGACTTGTCCACGGTCGCAATATATTAATTAAGTTTTATGTGGTTACCATATACTAGGCCCAAAACCCCTACATACATGCATATGGCCCTTTCGGCCCAATCTCATACATATGGCCCATCAGGCTCAATTCACATTCATATGGCCCATCAGGCCCAATTCACGTTCATATGGCCCATTCGGCCCAATCTCATTTATATGCCCCATCCATCCCAACCACATTATATTCATACTCATATACAAATTTCCTATCACATAGCATCGCTTATCAAATTTGGCCTATTATGGCCCCAACAGCCCATCGGCCCATTTAGCCCATTTCGGCCCACTTGGCCTATTCACAACCCAAGTCCATGGAATCACCCATGGGCCTCAGGCAACCTATCGGTCTTCTTTTTACGAGTATTCGCGCACTCACAAGACTACCGTAGCCATACTTTTAGCTTTTCAGCATTTTGACATTTCAGCAGTTTGGTTTTGTCGATTCATAGTATGTGTGTAGTGTATGTGCACACCTGGTAAGCAAGCGTGATGCGATCTCTTTAGCCCCAAACTTTGCGCGATAAGTATAATAACCCCTTCTTAAATCCCTAACCATGATCAACTCCCAAATCTGCACCAATCTTAGCTATTAAAACAGCATAATAGGTGACTCGTATCCAACACAAGTCCCCTTACCTTAGCTATGAACAATCGACCACTTTAGCCAATGGGAGAGGAATACTTTCCAAGATCGCAAACACCTAAAGAGAAATTTTGGAAAAGAGCTATGATCCGAGATCCGATACTAATTCCCTACCATAGTCGATTAGAAAGAGTAAGGAACAATATTTGATACTTAGCAAAGAAAACCGATTGGAAGAGTAACACTTACACTAGATTCGGTCAAAGGGTATTTAGCTCTAGAAATCTGAATGGCACAATTGCTTATTCGGTACTAAGGGAGAGAGGAAAAAGAATCGACTAAACCCAAAAGTGAAGTAAAGAAATCAGCACAAGAAAAATAAAAGGAGAACAAGGGTTTTTGGCTTTTGGAGAAATTGGCAGAAAAAAAGAAAAAAACAAAAGGGTTTTCGATAACAGGGTGAAGGAAATTCGGCACTAGCCTGGCAACCCTGCATTCGGCACTTATTTATAACCCTATAGCCGAATTACCTGGCCCTCAGTTCCCCGTTTGGCTCCATCACTTCCCCCTCTCATCTCCTCGTTTTTCTCCCTAATAACCCCTTGATCCTCTCCTTAATTTTCTCTCCTGAACACTCCCCTTAGAGTCCATCTTCATGCCATTTCCAACCTTCTAGAAGGCCAAAATTAAACTCCTAAAAATACTAAGCTAGGATTTGAACCTAAGATATCCTTGCTAGCCACTAACGCCACTCCCTAGACTCTAAGTGGCGTCACTTAGCCACTCCACCACAAGGCTTTTTGATGCCATTTTCCCCTATCTTTATTTAAAAGCCCAACTACTTGCCAACAAGGCCCTTTTAATTATTAAACTTTAATTGCTTCTACCCCTAGATTTGAACTCAAACCTTGACCAAGAGCTACCAACGCGTAATTAACACTTAACCGAGATTGCTAAGTACAAAAAGAAAAATTCACGATTTCGAGATTTTTGGGTTTCGAGATTTTTGAGGCGTTACATATAATTATCCAATTTTTTAGGCGTAGATTACATATACGATAAAAGTATGATAGAGTCTCTCGAATGCACCTTAGTAAAATGTGCATTAAATCACTGTCTGAATTGTATGGCCAAGCTTTGAGGGCAAAAGGAACAATAGGACTAATTCTCTGAATGTTGGATTGTAACCATTTGGACTTAGGTTTTTCATCCAATGCTAAAATGCATCTCTGACTAAAACCAACTCTATCAAATCAAGCACACAACCCATTTTCAACCTTTGGTATTGCCTTTCAGCTACATCAGAATCCTCTGGGTGGCATGTGTTGTAGATGCCTCCCCAAGGTAGGGGCCACTTGGTTGGGAAACCAAAACTAGACCGAGTTTGCTCACAACCCTGATGCACTTGTCCTTTCTCATATGAAGATTTGAAATTTTGTTCTTGATGAGAAGCTCATAACTGGACCATACACTGAAGTGAGCATTGCTAACAGAAGCTTCGATTCTCTGTTTCTTGAGTTGGTAAAATCTCTAGAAGACACTCAGTAGTGGACACTCATTTTTATGGAATAGTCAATGAAGAATGCCACTAATGTCTACCAAGATATGGCTGATAATTGACCCAATGCAATTTTATAATTGTTGAGTACGACACAAAAGAATGGTTGGAGAGATAGATGGAATCCAGCTTTCAACAGAGTGAGTGGTAACATGAAGCCTAGGAAACTGTCACTGGGATGACACTGATCAAGAAGCTAGAAATTGTAGGCAAAATTCTGGTTTTAGAGACCCCAAGCTCCCAAATAACGATTGATTTCCTCTTGAATGGTGGTGCAGTCACAAATTTCAGACTCAATATGAGGTGAAATTTCACGATCGACGGTTTGGTTGGACTAGTTACGACCCCTTCCTTTGATGGTGGTTCTTCTCAAGATTGGAATTAAAAGTTAAAATGTAACAGCCCGATTTAGACCCTATTCAAAACGGTGGTTTCGGGACCATGAATCTGAGTTAGAAAAATATTTAAAAATTAATTTTTGTGTTTATTATGTGTGAATTAATATCCGTGAAATTTTCGTGTCTAAATTTTGTCTTTTGAGTGCCTGATTTAATAAAAGGGCTTAATCGCGTAAAATAAAATTTTGATGGTTTATTTTTGTAATGGTCAAATTGTAGTTGTCTTTATAATTTGAAGTGTTTAAGTTGTAATTAGACCATAGTTAAAGGTGATGGACGGTTGTGACCTTATTTTATAATGGTTACATATTAATTAATAAAGGTTAAAAATGTAAAATGTTAAATAATATATATGTTATAATAAAACATAAAATAAACACATACATTCATATTTTTCCACCATGAACGAATGCTAAAAGAAAAGATAAAGAATAAGCTTTGAAAGTTTCGACCATTTGGTAGCATAATCAAGGTATGTAGCTAGCTCAGTTTTTGATAATTTTTACGTTTTTGAGATCGTTGCAGTGAAATGTACAAAGCCCATGCTTTAGTTTTTGATTTTGATGAATATTCTGAGTTATGCCATTTGATGAATAATTGAGTTTTGTGATGTTAGTTGATGAATTATTAAAGATATGTTTTGGATTACTATGTTTTGTATTGGAATTTTCGATGAATTTGAGTAATTAGGGCTAAATTGTAAAAATAATAATTTGAGGGACTAAAATGTAAAATAAATGTGATGTATGGACTTGTATGAGCATAAGGAAGATTCGATCTAAGCATGGTTTACTCAAAATTTGCATGTTTTGTGTTTTGTGCAATTTGGACTAAATTGTAAAAAGTGTGAAATGTCAGGGGCAAAATGGTAATTTTTTTATTTATGTGTTTTTAGACTAAATTGAATGAAATTATGTTTGAATAAGCTTAATTTGAATATTTTTAGATCAAGAACCGAAGAAATTAGATTTGGATCGGGGGAAAACTAAAGTTATCGAATAATCGTCCCGTTCCGATTATCGTTGTCCGAGGTAAGTTTATAAGAAAATAAATGTTCTTAATTTTGAATATATGTGAATTTAAAATGCTGAATTGAATTTTATGAGCATATATATATGATGGCTCAATGGTTATATACATGGGAGTAATGTGTACAAGTTCGATTCGACCGAGATACAACGTCTGAAAGCCCATACGAACCTTAGGAATAGTTAGGATACATAAGTCATGACATAGGATTCTGATATGTGTATTCGTGTAAGACCACGTCTGGGACATTGGCATCGTTATGTGATTACGTGTAAGACCCTATCTGGGACAGTAGCATCGATATGTGATTACATGTAAGACTACGTCTGGGACGTTGGCATTGTACGATATGTGCGATTATCTGAGTATCCTATTTAATTCCGAATGGTTCAGCGGGCAATGATAAGTTAAGACCGAATGTAATATCAAGTTAAAAGCCTCAGGTATGTATTCATACTAAGTTATGAAAATATGGTAAGTTGGATGCTTGAATTGATGATATAAAAGTTATATGTTAATGTGAACTATGTATGTGCATATGTGAATGTATACATTTGGCCAAACAATGTAATTGTGATGTAGAAAATGAAGGTTAAACATGCTAATGTTCAAATGAGTATTCGGCCAAAGGAAAACTTATGAAAAATTATATGTCTTGAGATATGAAATTATAAGTTTGGAAATGTATATGAATTTATGATGGTTTATTTTAGTTTAGCTAAATTGAATTATGAATGTGACTGAATGTCTCATTTGCTTATGACTTACTAAGCTGTGAAAGCTTACTGTGTGTATGTTTACTCTCTGTTTTATAGATTGCGGAATCTAGTTACGGGCTCGGGGATTGTCAGAAAAGTCTATCACACTATCGATTGTTTCGGTATTTTTTTTTAAGTTTGAACTCGAATCTATGGCATGTATAGGCTAGTTTATATATTTGATTTTGGGATATGTAAATATGAGCCATGCGAAAATGGCTTATGATTTTGTTAAGCTTGGATTTTATGCTTTGATGAAATGATGGTTATGTTTGGTTTCGGTGTTTCGGCTATGGCTTATATATATAAGTATATATATATATATATATATATATATATGTGAATCTTGTTTGATATGCTTTGTTAAGGTTTTGTTATGTGAATTGGTATTAAGGTAAATTCGGTTATGGCATATAGAGGAAGTGAAGTTGGTATGGTTTATTAATATTTGAGGTTTAGTAAGTTTGATTATGGATGAGTTTATTTTGGTAAAAATGTTAAAGATATATGTGTCTGATGAATGTATTTGGCTATGATATTAAATTTAGGTAATGAATATAAGCTGTTTGAGATTCGGCAATAGATTAATTAGGAAATTAATGTTTATTTATAAATGGCTATGATTAATATTAAATCTTATGCATTTCGACCATGTTTATATTTATATGATTTATTGATATATTTGTTTTTTATTTGAGAGTTTGGTTAGATTATGTATGTATATATATATAAACTTGTGAAGTGCTTGACATGAAATGCAAATTATGGTTGATGTATGGAATTTAATTTATGCAATGTTACATGCGTATGATATGGTTGAGTAAAATGAAAGTGGACATTGAATAAGCGTATGTATTTAGCAAGTTTATATTCAGCTAAGGCATTGGAAAATGACTAAATGAATAGTAAATTTAAGTTATAAGGAATCATGATTGTTTTTATGCAAATTAGGTAAGCTGATTTTTGAGTTTAAGTTATTAATCAAATGGTTCCTACTAATATGTACCATGCGCATAATGTTATAAATTTTAAAATTATGCTTTAGATATTTGTGTGATTTATTAATGCAATATTTGTTGTATGTTTAATAGTTATGAATTAACAATTGTTACTATATGTTTCAAAGCATGGTTACACATTATATTTATATGACTGTTTTTGAATATGACAGGGTTCGAGTATGAAATGAGATGTTTGTTTAATGTTAATGTTTCATAAAATTTTGCTATGTGTTTTATAAATTATTATGTATGCATTCGTAGTGACCTCAAAGTTTATGTAATCATTCGAAAGTTGTGTCTGGTCCGGTAATACCTCATAATCCAATTCCGGTGACGGATTTGGATTAGGGGTGTTTCATAAAAGTTAAAATAAGAAGGAAGAACAGAGTTACCTTGAGAAAAATCAAAATTGAATGATGAAGATTGTAGGAGGATTTAGCAGAGGAAAGTTAGAGTTTCAATCAATTTTGCAAAAGGAAACGATGAAGTGTTTAAGTACCTATTTTATAGAAGCAAACTTGCTCGAGAAGTTTATTTTAAAGGGACTTTTCAAATTCTCCAAAGTAAGGTTGACATCTATGATAAGGAGGTAAGTGTAACGTTCAAAAATTTTATGGTAACGGTTAAAAGTCAAAGAACGCAACTCATAGTACATGCCTAGCGAGAAGATCGGTTGTCAAATACACAATTTTAATTATTTTTCAAGATAAAAATTTTGAGGATGAAAATTTTTGTTAAGGGGAGGAAAGTTGTAACACCCAATTCTGGAGGGTTCTGAATTTGGCGGGTTCTAAACTTGGTTAGTTATCCAAGTAGTATTCTGAGCAGCATAATGCTACCTGCCCAACTGTTGCTCTTGGCGTGTAAAGTAGTAGTGTGGTAGGCATTGGAGTATTGCGAGTAATTGCCTTAGAAAAGGATTAATTGTTAAGAATAGGAGCTTGGTAATGAATTAAGGAATTTCAAGTGATTGGGCTATCAAACGTATTGTACGCCAAGTTTGGTTACTCATGGTGCTGGTTATGTTCTAATAAGGTGGTTAGAAGCGAGTGATGAAATTGCTATATGTGTGTATGTGTGTTGGGTTTTTTTATACATGTTTCTGTACAGCTATAAGCCAACAATACGAAAAATTGATTAAGATTATAACGCGTGTCAAGTTTCCATAGGGACAAAGGTTGTATATCTAGATAATCAGGTTAGGAAACATGGGAGTTTTCTTCTTCCTACTACAAGAAGTATTTTTTTCTAGATCTAAAGAAACCTAGAGCAATCCTTTCTTCCACTTAAGCGAAGTTGTAAATCTTGATCTCTTCTAGAGAATGCTTTATGCCAAGGTAAGATTTATAACCCTACATGTTTTGATTGTGAAAGAGTAAATCCATTTAACTTGGTAAGATAGATGATATAAGATCTTATTTGGGAATTTTAGTGTTTGAGATGAAAAAAAGGGTACATGAATTTACCTTGATGAATTTCCATGCTTTTTAGAAGTAGTTGCTGCTAATTGTTCGATAGAAGTCTGGATTTGGAGTTTGAAGTTGTAGAAGGTGAAAATCAAGTGACTCCCTAAAGCTGACTCTTGCGTGTCTACAATATATTATAGATGCTTCTGTTTAGTATCGTATGGACTATGAAACTGACCTTAGAAAATAAAGTGTATAGAGTATTCTATGGTATGTATAGCTGCGAGGTTTGCATGAATGGTTGTACAATAATTGACAAGTACCTTCACATAAAAATAAGATTGTACGAGAATAATTAAAATATATGGGAAGGGTTATGTGTATGTTCATCTTGTAATAACCCGAAATTCACGGGCACCGGAAAAGTGAGTTATAGGGCCTCCGTCTTAGTGAAATAAGTTCAAAAATAATTATTAAAAATATTTATGAGCCTAGTGGTGTGTCTAATTAGGATTTAATTAGGTGAATTTAGCTTAATTTAGAGTAATTAGTAAAAAGGATTAAATTGAATAAAGGGTAAAAGTTTAATTATAAAGCAATAGAAAATAAAAAGGATTAAAATGGCAATTAAACCATTGACTACAAAAGAGGCGGCATATTGGTAAAATAAAATCAAAGATTTTATTTAGGTTTTATATATTAAATTATATTATATATATATTATAATGATTATTATTATAGTTTTATATTAAATTATTATGATTATTTAATTGATAATATATTATAAATAAATTAAATAGAAGACAATTGTATGGTAATAAAATATACATGTGTAAGAATTGTATTGGTACATTTGTAATTTAAATATTTAATTACTTATAATTTAAGTATAAAGATATTTTATAATTATTAATTGTATTAATTAAATCATGAGATTTTTATTTGATAAGCAAATTAGATAATGACATTTGTGATAATATAAATATGTACACTTGTTATATAATTATTAATTTACTTAATATTAAAGTAAAAGATATTTTAATATATGATATTAATATTATATTATGTTAATAAAAATAATAAAGCATAAAAGAATTAAAGAA
This sequence comes from Gossypium anomalum, assembly GCA_025698475.1. Taxonomy (NCBI): domain Eukaryota; kingdom Viridiplantae; phylum Streptophyta; class Magnoliopsida; order Malvales; family Malvaceae; genus Gossypium; species Gossypium anomalum. Next base: position 43,346,980 of record CM046968.1, on the reverse strand, counting down.
ACAAAGAAACAAAACAAAAAGAAAGAGATTGAAAACAGGAAGCACGGGAGAAAAAGAGAAAGAAAAAGGGAAAGAAAAATAAAAGAGAAAACTAAGGATTTGAAGCTTGGAGTTAATTTGGTAAGTCAATTAAGTCATTTTTAGTTAATTTTGATGTTTTAGAAGCTTTAAAACAAGATTTTGATGAAATTAAGTTGATAGTTCAAGAGTTCATATGTTTCAGATATGGTTCATGTTGGACAAATTATGGAATTAGGGATTTAATTGAATGAATTCTAAGTTAGAATTGATTAAGGGATTAAATTGTAAACTAGGCTATAAGTTTTATGTTGTAGGGACTAAATTGAAGAAATTTCAAAATTAGAGAAATATGCTGGAAATTTTATAGTTAGATATAAGTTTAGACAAAATTTGAATAGAAAAAGAGAGTGAATTGGATTAAGAAAATAATTAAGATTAGTTAGGATTAAATTGGGAATAAGGTAGGAATTGTTTAGAAATTTAATTATTTATTATAATTAATGCTGTAAACAATAATGTAAATTACTATTATTTTCATAGCCAACAAAGAACCCAAGCATCAAGATCGAAAGGAAAGGAGAAAGTCATCGAGGACTAAAACGGAGAATTCATGTGTATTATCGTAATTCGAATTTTAATTATTATTGATTGCTTAATTTTTAATTGTTATGTATGGTAAGTAAGACTTGAGGTAAGTACGTGAAATTGATATGAATATTGAGTGAAAATGAAAATGATGCAAATTGAATCAAATTGAATTGAATAAGTGAATTATAGAATACGTGATTATTTGAAAAGTGTATTGATTGAAAAATGAATGGTGATTTGAATTGTGAATTGAAAGTGATATAGAATTGAGAAAGTGAACTGAATAGACTATTAACTAGTCCTGAAATGTGAGTCGGATATAGTTGGCATGCCATAGGATTGGAAGTGTTCAGGATACTTGACCTCGAAGTCGATGAGACACTAGGTGTCACTATATTTCTTGGATAGATTCGATGAGGCATCTGCGTACCAACTTTACTTCGGCTAGACCGATGAGACACTGGGTGTCAGCTATTACTTCGAACTATCCGATGAGGCTTTGGGTGCCATATTGGTGTGTTTGGTTGGATCGTGTATCCGCCAAAGTCCGAAAGTTACGTTAATAGGGTGAAAAAATTGAAATATGAATTTGAGGCATTGAAATGAGAAAAAGAAATTGAATTACAATTGAAGCTGGAATTGTGATAGTAAGAGAAAAGTATGAAATGTATGTTCATAAGTGATATAAATTTAAGTTTGAGAAAATACATTGATTTATGAATTAGTACATATGACATTAATTGTTAGGTATTTTAATATTTATGTTCTTACTATTGTTGATATAATTTGAATTATGGTAATACCACCGAGTATATCCGACTCAAATGCGTCACGGTTGTTTTCAGGTGCACAGTTAGTAGAAGTCAAGTGTCCCACAAAGATCCGAACATTCCCGACTCCAACACAAATTTGGTGATGTATATTTTTCTTTTGGGTAAAGGTGGCATGTACATAGGTGTTGTTTAGTCACTTGAATATGTATATTACTTTGGGTAGTGAAGGTTGAATTATAAGATTTAGATGGTTAAATGAAATGGTAAGGAATGTATATAATATTTTGATACATGAACAATAAGTTATTAAATGAATGAAGTTTTTAATCAATTTTGAATGATGCTATGATAGTTATTAAGTTAAAATTATGTTAATGATATAAATGTTAGTTATATGAACATGAAACATTGGTGCTGGTTGTTTTAGTTTGAATTTTGCAGGAGGTTTTAGGTAAAAATAAGCAGAAATGCTGCTGAAATTTTTATAAAAAAAAAATTCAGAATACTCGAACAAATCCCGTTCTACTTTTAATACGTGTTTGAACTTCGAGAGTTCAATATAGGGACTAAATTATTATATTATACTATAAAAGTTATATTAATTGTAAATTATTCGTAAGTTGTCTGATATGTTCGGTAATGCCTCATAACCTCGTTTCGGCAACGGTTTAGGGTTAGGGGGTGTTACAATTATTGGTATCAGAGCTATCAGGTTTAGCTGATTCTCGGGCTAAATTGGGCTCAGAAGTGAGTTTAGAAGTACATGCCACTATCGAGTCGAAATTGAGTCGGGATTTTTGGATGCTAATATATTTATTTGATTTTGTTTTATAGATAAAATGTCAGATGAAAGAATGGATAATGTTGAACAGGAAATGTATACTGGAAGTCGAGAATTAGAAGAAACTGAATCTGCTACACCTAGTGTGAATCCGTTAGATAATCAATCTCCTAACGTAAGGAGAGAAAGAAATGCCTCATAACTGTTAAGAGATATAGCTGATGTATTACAGTATATAGTAAGAACTATACCTACTACTACAACTGTACCTACTGTCAGACAGGCCCCAATTAAAGAGTTACGAAAATATGGTGCCACGGAATTTCAGGGATTAAAAAGAGATGATCCGTTCGCTGCTAAAAATTGGATGGAAACAACAAAAAGAGTTTTGCAACAATTAGACTGTACCTCCCGAGAGAGTCTGATATGTGTTGTATCACTGTTACAAGGAAAAGCGTATCTCTGGTGGGAATCTGTGGTTAGACATTTTCCGGATGATCAGGTAACCTGGGACTTGTTTCAAAAAGAATTTCAGAAGAAGTATATTGGGGAATTGTACATCGAAGAGAAAAAGTAAGAGTTTTTAGTGTTGAAACAGGGGAATATGTCAGTACTGGATTATGAGCGAGAGTTCTCTAGATTGAGCAGGTATGCTTTAGAATATGTTCCAACCGAGGCTGATAGTTGTAAACGATTTCTACGAGGACTGCGAGATGAAATCAAGATTCAATTGGTAAGTCTCAGATTTACTGAACTTGTTGATCTAGTCGAGCGAGCAAAAATGATAGAACAAGTACTGGGCCTGGATAAAAAATTAGAAATTGGTAAATCAGCTGGAAAACGTATGGGAACTACTAGTTCTAATCTATTACCGAAGAGATTTAAAGAATCAAGAAGTGACTGGAGATTTAGTTTTAGTTCAGACAGAGGTGGTAGAAGCAGAGGTAAACAGATGACAGTAACTACTAGCAGCGTGAGAGGTCCATCTCGAAGTGTAGAAATTCCAGACTGTGAGCACTGCGGAAAGAAACACAGAGGAGAATGTTGGAAAGTAACTAAAGGTTGCTTCAGATGTGGTTCTCTGAGACCATTTTATCGAGATCGTCAGAACACCGATAGTGCCGCACTGTATCGTCACAAAGATCGTGTATCTCGCCAGAGGCAGAGGGTCGTAGAGGTAGTTCGCCTGCAGGAGGTCTTTGGTAGAAGGAGCAGTGATATTGCTACTCAGCAGTCTGAAGCCAGAGTACCAGCCAGAGCATATGTGGTCGAAAACGAGAAGAATGTGATACTCGTGATGTGGTGACAGGTATATTTTTATTGTATTCAACTCGTTTATGCTTTGATTGATCCCGAATCTTCACATTCTTATATTAATTCAAAATTAGTCAAATCGGAAAACTAAAATCAAATGTCTAAAGTATCTATAGAGGTGTCAAGTCCGCTAGGCCAAACAGTGTTAGTGAATCAGGTTTGTCCGAGATGCTCGTTAATTATACAGAATAAAACTTTTCCTGTTGACTTGTTGATTATGCCATTTGGGGATTTTGATATAATATTGGGAATGGATTGGCTATCTGAATATGGAGTAATTTTGGACTGCTATAAAAAGAAATTTAGTATTCAAACAGACAGTGGGGATCAGATTGAAGTAGACGGTATTCGTACTAGTGGGCTGGCACGTATCATTTCAAAGCAATGAAGGCTAGTAAATTACTTCAAATGAGGTTGTTCAAAGCATATTTAGCATATGTTATTAATTCGATTTGGTTGGAAGCCAAAGTGTAGTAAAATCCGAGGACGGTTTGTGAGTTTCACGATGTATTTCAGAAGAATTACCAAAGTTTATCTTTGATAGAGAAGTTGAATTTGCTATAGAGGTTTATCCGGGTACTGCACCGATCTCTATACTTCCATATCGAATGTCACCTACAGAGTTGAAAGAATTGAAGATACAGTTGCAAGATTTGTTAGATCGTGGCTTTATTTGACCGAGTATATGACCATGGGGAGCTCCGGTTTTATTTGTTAAAAAGAAAGATGGCTCTATGCGACTTTGTATTGATTACCGACAGTTGAACAAGGTGACAATTAAAAATAAGTACCCATTGCCTCGCATTGATGATTTATTTGATCAGTTGAGAGGAGCTTCTGTGTTTTCGAAGATTGACTTAAGGTCGGTTACTATCAGTTAAAGGTAAAAGAAAGTGATGTACCGAAGACAGCTTTCCGTACGAGGTATGGCCATTATGAGTTTTTGGTAATGCCATTTGGGTTAACAAATGCCCATTTGCTTTATGGATCTCATGAATCGTATCTTTCACCGTATTTAGATCGGTTTGTGGTGGTTTTCATTGATGATATATTGGTTTATTCAAAGTCAGAGTCAGAACATGATCGGCATCTGAGGACTGTGCTACAGACTTTACGAGAGAAATAGCTATATGGAAAGCTCAGTAAATGCGAGTTTTGGTTATCAGAAGTGGTATTTCTGGGACATGTAGTATCTGCAGATGGAATCCGAGTTGATCCGAAAAAGATTGAAGCAATTGTTCAATGGAATGCACCGAGGAATGTATCTGAGGTACGTAGTTTTCTTGGTTTAGCTGGGTATTACAGAAGATTTGTAAATGGATTTTCAAATATAGCTTTGCCGATGACCAAGTTGCTGCAGAAGAATGTTCCTTTTATTTGGGATGATCAGTGTTAGAAAAGTTTTGAAACATTGAAGCAAATGTTAACCGAGGCACCAGTTCTAACATTGCCAGAATCAGGTAAAGATTTTATAGTGTATAGTGATGCTTCTTTGAGTGGTTTGGGTTGTGTATTGATGCAGGATGGGAAGGTAATAGCCTATGCATCTCGTCAATTGAAACCATATGAAAGGAATTATCCGACTCATGATCTTGAGTTAGCAGCTGTGATTTTTGCATTAAAGATTTGGAGACATTATCTTTATGGTGAAAAATGCTACATCTATACTGATCATAAGAGTTTGAAGTATCTTCTTTCTCAGAAGGAATTGAATTTGAGACAAAGGCGTTGGATCGAGCTTCTGAAAGATTATGATTGTGTTATAGACTATCATCCGGGAAGAAAAGCTGTAATTGAATTAAGAGCAATGTTTGCACGGCTTAGTATCAGTGATGATGGGAGTCTTTTGGCCGAATTGAGAGTAAAACCTGTAATGTTTGATCAGATTAGATCGGTTCAATTAGAAGATGACAAATTATTGAAGAAAAGAGAGATGGTACAGAATGGCACAGCAGAAAATTTTAGTATTGATGATTGTGGATGCTTGAGGTTTCGAAATCGGATTTGTATTCCAAATACTTCTGAGCTTAAAAAGTTGATTCTACGGGAAGATCATGATAGTTCATTTGCTATGCACCCCGGAGGTACGAAAATGTATCGAGATTTAAAAGAATTATACTGGTGGCCAAGGATGAAAAGAGACATAGTAGAATTTGTAAGTAAATGTTTGACTTGTCAACGGGTAAAGGCAGAACATCAGTTCCTCTTTGGATTGCTTGACCTATTAATATTCCCGAATGGAAATGGGATCGCATCACGATGGATTTTATTACGGGATTACCGTTGTCAGCAAGCAAAAAGAATGCTATTTGGGTAATAGTTGATAGATTTACCAAGTCAGCACATTTTGTAGCAGTTAGGACTGATTGGTCATTGCAGAAGCTTGCAGACGTGTATATTCGAGAAATTGTTAGATTACATAGCATTCCGATATCAATAATTTCAGATCGAGATCCTCGGTTCACATCGAGATTTTGGAGACAGTTACATGAGTCGTTGGGTACTAGACTTAGTTTTAGTACAGCTTTTCATCCCCAAACTGACGGACAGTCCGAACGGGTAATTCAGGTACTAGAAGATATGCTTCGAGCTTGTATTATTGATTTTGAAGCAGGTTGGGAGCGATATTTGCCACTAGCTGAGTTTATCTATAATAATAGTTTCCAATCTAGTATTCAGATGGCTCCGTATGAAGCATTATATGGTCGAAAATGTAGATCACCAGTATGTTGGACGGAGTTGAATGAAAGGAAAGTAATTGGGCCGGAATTAATTCAAGAAACAGAAGAAACAGTCAAAAAGATCAAAGATAGATTAAAGGTAGCTTTTGACAGACAAAAGTCTTATGCTAATTTGAAACGTCGAGACATTGAGTATTCAGTTGGAGATAAAGTATTTCTTAAGGTTTCTCCTTGGAAAAAGGTTTTGAGATTTGGTCGGAAAGGTAAATTAACCCCACGTTTTATTAGGCCATACGAAATAGTGGAAAGAATTGGACCAGTTGCATATCGATTGGCTTTACCTTCTGAATTACAAAAGATTCATGATGTTTTTCATGTTTCGATGCTACGAAAATATAGATCAGATCCTTCTCATATAATTTCTACAGAAGATATTGAAGTTCGACCTAATCTATCATATGAAGAAGAGCCAGTTCAAATTTTAGCACGGGAAGTGAAAGAATTAAGAAATAAAAAGGTTCCTTTAGTGAAAGTCCTATGGAGAAATCATAATATTGAAGAAGCGACTTGGGAACCAGAGGAAACTATGAGAGTACAATATCCTCACCTCTTCTCAGGTAAATTTCGAGGACGAAATTTGTTAAGGGGGGAGAAATGTAATGACCCGAAATTCATGGGCACCGGAAAAGTGAGTTATAGGGCCTCCGTCTTAGTGAAATAAGTTCAAAAATAATTATTAAAAATATTTATGAGCCTAGTGGTGTGTCTAATTAGGATTTAATTAGGTGAATTTAGCTTAATTTAGAGTAATTAGTAAAAAGGATTAAATTAAATAAAGGGTAAAAGTTTAATTATAAAGCAATAGAAAATAAAAAGGATTAAAATGGCAATTAAACCATTGACTACAAATGAGGCGGCATATTGGTAAAATAAAATCAAAGATTTTATTTAGGTTTTATATATTAAATTATATTATATATATATATATATTATAATGATTATTATTATAGTTTTATATTAAATTGTTATGATTATTTAATTGATAATATATTATAAATAAATGAAATAGACGACAATTGTATGGTAATAAAATATACATGTGTAAGAATTGTATTGGTACATTTGTAATTTAAATATTTAATTACTTATAATTTAAGTATAAAGATATTTTATAATTATTAATTGTATTAATTAAATCATGAGATTTTTATTTGATAAGCAAATTAGATAATGACATTTGTGATAATATAAATACGTACACTTGTTATATAATTATTAATTTACTTAATATTAAAGTAAAAGATATTTTAATATATGATATTAATATTATATTATGTTAATAAAAATAATAAAGCATAAAAGAATTAAAGAAACAAAGAAACAAAACAAAAGAAACAGAATTGAAAACGGGAAGCAGGGGAGAAAAAGAAAAAGAAAAAGGGAAAGAAAAATAAAAGAGAAAACTAAGGATTTGAAGCTTGGAGTTAATTTGGTAAGTCAATTAAGTCCTTTTTAGTTAATTTTGATGTTTTAGAAGCTTTAAAACAAGATTTTGATGAAATTAAGTTGATAGTTCAAGAGTTCATATGTTTCCAAATATGGTTCATGTTGGACAAATTATGGAATTAGGGATTTAATTGAATGAATTCTAAGTTAGAATTGATTAAGGGATTAAATTGTAAACTAGGCTATAAGTTTTATGTTGTAGGGACTAAATTGAAGAAATTTCAAAATTAGAGAAATATGCTGGAAATTTTATAGTTAGATATAAGTTTAGACAAAATTTGAATAGAAAAAGAGAGTGAATTGGATTAAGAAAATAATTAAGATTAGTTAGGATTAAATTGGGAATAAGGTAGGAATATTTAGAAATTTAATTATTTATTATAATTAATGCTGTAAATAATAATGTAAATTACTATTATTTTAGTAGCTAACAAAGAACCCAAGCATCAAAGATCGAAAGGAAAGGAGAAAGTCATCGAGGACTAAAACGGGAGAATTACGGTGTGTATTACTATAATTCGAATTTTAATTATTATTGATTGCTGAATTTTTAATTGTTATGTATGGTAAGTAAGACTTGAGGTAAGTATGTGAAATTGATATGAATATTGAGTGAAAATGAAAATGATGCAAATTGAATCAAATTGAATTGAATAAGTGAATTATAGAATATGTGATTATTTGAAAAGTGTATTGATTGAAAAATGAATGGTGATTTGAATTGTGAATTGAAAGTGATATAGAATTGAGAAAGTGAATGAATACCCTATTAACTAGTCTAAAATTTGAGTCGGATATAGTTGGCATGCCATAGGATTGGAAGTGTTCAGGATACTTGACTCGAGTCGATGAGACTTTGGGTGTCACTATATTTCTTCCGATAGATTCGATGAGGTACTGGGTACCAACTTTACTTCGGCTAGACCGATGAGACACTGGGTGTCAGCTATTACTTCGAACTATCCGATGAGGCACTGGGTGCCATATTGGTGTGTTTGGTTGGATCCGTGTATCCGCCAAAGTCTGAGTTACGTTAATAGGGTGAAAAAAATTGAAATGTGAATTTAAGGCATTGAAAAGAGAAAAAGAAATTGAATTACGAATTGAAATTGGAATTGTGATAGTAAGAGAAAAGTATGAAATGTATGTTCATAAGTGATATAAATTTAAGTTTGAGAAGATACATTGATTTATGAATTAGTACATATAACATTAATTGTTAGGTATTTTAATATTTATGTTTTTACTATTGTTGATATAATTTGAATTATGGTAATACCATCGAGTATATCCATACTCAAATGTGTCTGCAGTTGTTTCCGTGTACAGGTTAGTAGAAGTCAAGTGTCCCGGCTCAGCATCCAGAACATTCCCGACTCCAACACAAATTTGGTGATGTATATTTTTCTTTTGGGTAAAGGTGGCATGTACATAGGTGTTGTTTAGTCACTTGAATATGTATATTAATTTGGGTAGTGAAGGTTGAATTATAAGATTTAGATGGTTAAATGAAATGATAAGGAAAGTATATGATATTTTGATACATGAACATTAAGTTATTAAATGAATGAAGTTTTTAATCAATTTTGAATGATGCTATGATAGTTATTAAGTTAAAATTATGTTAATGATATAAATGTTAGTTATATGAACGTGAAACATTGGTGCTGGTTGTTTTAGTTTGAATTTTGCAGGAGGTTTTAGGTAAAAATAAGCAGAAATGCTGCCGAAATTTTTATAAAAAAAATTCGGAATACTCGAACAAGTCTCGTTCTACTTTTAATATGTGTTTGAACTTCGAGAGTTCAATATAGGGACTAAATTATTATATTATACTATAAAAGTTATATTAATTGTAAATTATTCGTAAGTTGTCTGATATGTTCGGTAATGCCTCATAACCTCGTTCCGGCGACGATTGGGGTTAGGGAGTGTTACACATCTGGTATATGTGAATGAATCAAAGGGACTAAGTATTAATATGGTATCAATCCATGAAAGTCTATCAAGTGAGTCTATGTTTGTCTCCGCAGTGTCGTCTAAAGGGGTTTGTCAGACTTTAAATATGATTATCTAAAACAGAAATTCCACAACACCATATCATGTAAAACCAGTGGGTTATGGCATCATATGGAAAGAACTACAGGAAAGTTATTATCAAATGAGGTTTTCTGCATGACCCATGATGATAAGGGGCAAACCTCACATAATGTGAGTCTAAGCGAATCCCTATTGTGAACATGTCAGAAAATGGAAGCCTTTGTGGTGTATTGGAAATGGAAGCCGTTGTGGCATATCTAAAAGGGAAGTCGTTGTGGCAATCTTCTAAAGGAAGCACCTCTATGGCAGCCCCTGAAAGAATGAAATAATTTCTATGATGTATTCTAATGGAAAGGATTTTGACGAATAAAGAAGGGAACTATATTAAAGGCGGATTCTAAACTTAGAACCTTCATAGCAAAGAACGAAGGATATGCCTTTGCGGTGGGTCACAAAGGAAATATCCTCTATGGTGGATCCTATAAAGAAAGTTTTCACGACACACATAGGATGGGATACTCCTGTGGCATGTACTGGAAAGGCTCCCAAGAATAAACTATGACGGATGCTTCTTGTGGTAGATTTTGTATTGACTGATAGGCGTATTTCTTATTATTCCTATATGCAAACACTATGATCAATAAATACGAAACGTATCGACAAGTATCATGGTAAAGTACTCGATACGACTAAGATTGGTTTAGAGATGGAAAATTAAGAAAATTAGCGAAGTAACGGTAATGTATTTTGAAAATGAGCGTAAACAGGATACGCCTAAAAAAATGTATTGATCACTTGTGTGTGGGTCTCTTCCTGAACTTCAAGAAAGTTATGGCTTGGTGAATAGTGAATATAGGTAAGGTATTAAAGGCACTAAGGAGAAAGAAAAGGACTCAGAGAAAGGCATGGTAACGAACCTAACTAAAGAAATGAAAATGGGGGCGGGGGGCAGTTTTTGTTAGAGAATCGTTGAAGAACGAGAATAACAATATAATTCTTGAAACCTTAAATGCGGTGTGCAAATATGATTCAGGTAAATGGTGGTTGCCTCACTAAGTTCCGTCAAACTTCTTTTTGCGTGTTATGTTTCAAGTAAACTCTCAAAGATTTGCGCTAGAGGGACGACACTAGGGCTACGCCAAGGGAGTGACGAGGCATGCTATTATGCATACAGAGCAAATTGTTGGCGTGTTCGAGTCTAAGTTGTTTTACAGAAATTGTTTTACACAGAATTATTATGATGGATCAAGATACTAAATTCGTCATGGTTGTAAATAAATTCTCTATGCATATTAATTAAAATTTTTCCTAGTTCTCACTCACATATTTCATAGAAAAGTCATAAATAAACAGTTGTAATTGAATGTAATTTGAATGAATAGAATTGGATTTCTTATGTACTTGAGTAGCAACTCCCTAGGTTGGGATTTGGATCATCGGATCGGGTTTAAGGCATTACATATCGATACTAATGTAAAAACGATACCATTTTAGCTCTCTGCCAATTTTTTGGTTTAAAACGTTTTATAGATACCTTCGCAGAGGTATTAGTATTTTTATCACGAGTATTAATACTCGTGATTGGGTATTGATACCAAATTTGGTTGGTATCGGTTTTTCAAAATTTTCTATTCTAATGTATCGCTATTTTGGTCTTGAGTATTGATACTTTTACTCAGAATGCAAAAATTCACGAGTTAAAATATTCTACATGCTCAAAATAACATTCTTACTCTGTAAAAAATTAATGGCTAACTCAATCAAACCTATTAACATCTTTTATCCATTTTCCATGCCATATTATCACATATTCATCAAGCAAACACCCGTAAACGTTCGAGTGCAATCACCGACTAGCAAGAGCAAGGTTGGCACCACCAATCCTTTAAAATGCCCCAATCATGGCTTGCATTAGAAGGTCAACACTCTCATATTGTATATTTCCTCTATGAGGTGATACAGGTGGTGCAAAGGATGTACCAATAGTGCAAACGTCTACGAGGCATATTGTATCTACTCTAAAACACATAAACAAACCAAGAGTGCGAGTGGCAAGAAATGATCCAAGGCATTTTCCTAAAAAAAAAAATTTAATAAAGGCAATTTTTTCCCAATCCTAGCCTTAAAACAAGCAATTTCATAATAATTTCAAACAGAGATATTCAAGTCAAACAACCTTACTACTATGAAAATCTAGGTCCAACGGTTATGTTACCTTAGTTCAGAATATTTAAAAACTTTAGGTCTGAGTGTTAGATAACCTAGGCTTTAATACCACCAAATGTAACACCCTTCAACCGGTCTGATCGCCGAACCTGAGTTACAAGATTATACAACAACTATTAGAACTGATACACATGCATACACAATTACAAATAAGAGCAACGACTACCACTATCAATCTTTTGAGATGAAATCATTAATTAAACATTTAAATAAATATTAGAATTAGAATTATTCGAGAAATAATGATAATTTTGAAAATTTTACGAAATACAGTGTGAGTATTGATACTAAACAAGCATGTATCGATATTTATGTGTTAGGTATCAATACTAATGTAAAAATTGATACCATTTTAGCTCTCTGCCAATTTTTTTGTTCAAAACATTTTATCGATAACTTTGCAGAGGTATCAAATTTTTATCACGAGTATCACTACACATGATTGGGTAATGATACAAAATTTGATTACTGTCACTTGATCTACCGTAATTCGATGTAATAGATTAAACTACTTTTCACATTTGAAGAGCTTAAATACAAGCACTTTAGTTAGATTTTAGTTAAGTTTTCTTTACTTTATTTAAATTCAATAAATTGTGTAATTTTATTCTTTTATTGACCTTAGGAGCCGAATAAGGTCTAAGGATGAGCTAATATGCTTTGTGAGTATGCAAGAGACCATTAGAAGGTGTCCTAACTTGATATTGGTCGCTATGTTACAACATAGGGAGTAAAAGAGAATAATTTCAAGATTGCCTTTGGTGTCATGACACAGTCTGTGGATGTTGCAACACACCCCTGAAGATACCTTAAAGATGATCATACTGCCTTCGATGTCGTGACACAAGACCTGGTGTGTCTCGACATCAACTCTATATGGGAAATAATGATTAGCCAAAGGTGTTTTGGTCCGCACAATAAAACATTAAGCACGAGGACGATAATTGGCCTAGGGTTAAGAACGATTATGACTCTAATTCTATAAATAGGCTCATTTAACACATGTTATGGATAGCTTTTCATATTTTATAATTTTCTTCATAGTTTAGTCTTTAGTTTTCTCTTTTCTTAGGTTTTAGGATTATTCTAGTTTTGTTATTTGCTTTCGTTGGGAGATCCGATCTGTGGAACTCAATCAAACTCTGTGTGGATTCGAAATTATTTTCAATACAATTCAGGCTTCTCCTAAACCTTATTCTCTTGATTCGTTCTTCATGTCTATTTTCTATATCAAGTTTACCATGTTTATGAGATCCATGAGGAACTAATCCTTTAATGGGGGATTAGCGAGTGGATGTATGATTAATTAATTATTTTGTAGGGTTTTCTTAACAAAATAGTTGTGTTTTCTTAACAAATTAGTTGTTTGGGGGAGGAAGAACATAAACCCTAAGCTTGGCAACCACAGGAAGTCATTTAGGTGGAAATTAACCCAAAATTTGTATGGCCTATCTGTGAACACCGTAGCCCCGAACCGATATGGACTGTGAGGTCAAGAGATAAGCAGTTCTTGCTGACTCTTTATTTTAGTGGAAGATCGGAAGATCCTGCTATGATAACGATCAGTTGATTGAATAAGAAGCCCAAAACAATATTTGGTTATGATTACTAAAGCAAGCTAATCACCCATGCTTAGATTTGATATTGTTTACTTATTGATTTCCAAACGTTTCTTTATTTATGTTATTATCTATATAAAAACTCCAAAAATCTTTACTTATATTTATTTGTAATATAATTTAGTTAAAGGACTAATTAAATTTATTGGTGTTTAAATTAGGGTTAATTTAGTATTGGCCTTCTGTGGGTACAATCCTCGGAGTACTCACCTACTTCATTGTAACTATATTAAAACCTAACCCGTATGCTTGCGGACATCGCCTTTTAAACATATTTTGTGTAGGAATTCTACTCTGGACGTTAGTATGTCCAGAGGCAGTCAAGTTGTTGCGTTGTTTCTGGGGAGGCAATGTCACTAGATTGATTTTAATTTTTGCATTTAAAATAGAATAATTAGGAAATATCTAAATTATAGATACGATAATTAGTTCATTTAGTTAGTTGTTAACATTACTAATACTTTTCTAAAATTAGTTCAGTAGAAACTATGGAAAACATTGACTTCATGTGGTCAGATGAGGAACAGGATTATGACGATGAAATTTACGAAGGAGTTTATGAGGAATAGAAGATTCAGGAAAATCAGAGATTACTCATGCTAGAACTGAGTCAAATTCGAGGTGAAAGTCCAACCGATTTGCGAGATTGTAACACAAGCATCAATGTAAATCTAATGGGTCACTAGTATGAGCAAGCCCAAAACCTGGACAAATAAGGAAACTTAACAGTAAACTTTTATGGGGAGAGGGAACCCTCAAAAAGTCGAATAGCTCTGAGTATGAAAGGATACCGAGGCAGGCTAGGAGAAATAATACCACGAAAAGTTACTCAGAAAGATGTAAAGCCTGTTGAGGAGATAGTGATCGGATAGACGACTAAATCAAGAGTTGAGTTCACCCTTCCAACAACGTCAGGTCTTCTCGATGAAAAGAATGAACAAGATCAAAATGTAGAAAATGGTACTCATGTTATGAATCCACCTCAATATTAGAGGCAATAATTATCCCTGTTAACTCAACGAAAGGATACCTAGAGTCTCGAAAACTTGTGGAAGAAAGTAGGGGCAACCATGCAACTTTTAAGGGAAATTATAATCTGAACATATTCTACAAAATAAGACACCTCAAAATTTTGACAATTTAGGAGTCTTTCGGATACTGATGAAGATTAGAAAAGTATATATTGATGGAATCTATGATTATAAAGTTATTAGTAGGAAAGTAGTACCAACACTAAACACAGAGAGGAAGTTGAAGGAACTACGAAGTATTCGATTCCTACAAGAATCACCTAATAAAATTGTAACTCAACACGAGGGAAAACCTGAAGGCCTTTGGAACAAACAACCAGGTAATGCGGTTCATAACGATTCCCTAATAAGGCTGTTTGAGGTAATCCTCGAGAAACCCTTTTCAGTGGATGATTTCCTTAAAAATTTTATCCAAAGTAGGTATGGAAAATATCTCCAGAATATCCTATAGAACAGGGACTGTACAAAAAGTTTAAGGTTGTTACATTGTTACCCGATTTTAAAAGTAGCTAATTGTCATGATTTGCGAAAAAAAAATTTAGTGATCAATTTAGGATGAAAGGGTAAATACAAAGAGCGAGATAAATGAAGAAGAGAAAAATGGCATGATGAATGTTGGACTGACATTGAAAGAAACAAAAAAAAAAACACCCTTGTATGCATCAAAGGAGTTGTCGGACAAATTCAGTAGTAAAACTTGATAATTTGGTTTAACTTTTATTTTTATATAAATTATTATATATTTAACTGTTTAGTCTAAATTCTAATTTGCATCAAATTTACATTTTATAACAACCAAAAAACTATGAAAATTGAAATTTTAGGTAAAAATAGAGTCGGTGTCGCAATAATGTAACCATGTGTCGCAACACCAAGGCTAGAATTGAAGAAATTACGAAAATCAACTTAACGTGGTGACATGGGCTCTGTGTGGTGCAACACCAAGGACAGTATACCCAGAATTCCAAAATTTCAGAGTGTCTCGCAACATTGAACCCTGATGTCACGACACAGAATCCCTGTGTTGTGACATCGCTGCAATTTCCTACAGGGTTAACCTGACCTGATCGTGCAACCCAGTGACTTTTTTTTTTATTTTACCTGGTTTTTAAAAGTAAAAAACCTTATTTTTAACTTCAAAACACCTTAACTCATTACCCAACCCTCCTTAAACACTAAACTTCTTAAAATACTCTCAACCTTCAAAACCCCTTTCCCCCAAACCTTTAAATCCATTAGCCTCCATCACTATTTTAAGTTCTACTTGGGTACAAAAACATCACCAACAGTTGGAGAAAGCACAACAAGGATTTCAAAAGAGGTTAAGCATTTTTTTACTTATTTTTACTATTTTGTCGACTATTATTTGATTTTTTTTAGTTGTTTTGGTATTGAATATTGAATATGCCTCCTAGAAAGAATAGGAAATCTAATGTCCAAAAAACTTCGGTGGTATCGGACCCTAAAAAATTCCAACATCCAAATGTCGAGAAATATTTTCTCAAATTACAAGGAAAAACTTTTATACAAAAGCAAGAGTTCGAACCATCAATGGCCATTTGCAAAGAAATTTGAAAATTAGTCAAGTACCATTGATGGGAGCGATTCTGTGTCACTTTTAAGGAGAATGCGATTATACTAGTAGTACAAGAATTTTACGCCTCTTTTAGAGATTAGAAAACGAGATAAAGGTAAGGTGAATTTTGGGACACTGTAACGATAATAGATGAAGAAGTACCGATTGCCCCTAGAGAAATATGTGAGTTTTACGATGTCCCTTACTATGAAAAAGATTTCCTTGATAATACTGACTTAATTGCATTTAACGACATAGAAATGGATGACGTTGTTAAATACTTGTTTCAAGGTAGAGGAATATGGAACCATAGGCCGGATACTGCAGTCCCGACTAATTTCAATCAAGCAATTATGTTCCGGTAGCCAAAATGTGGATGCAATTTATATGCACTAGAATAGCACCTGCATTAAATGTTTCTAATGTTAATACCTTTCGAGTTGTTATGGTATTTTCAAACGTAAACAAATATGGGTGGGTAGGTGTATATACCACAATATGAACCGTTGTATAAGTGGCCAAAAAGTAAGAGTCTTCTTTCCCCACCTTGTGATGACACTTTGTAAAAGGGTGGAGGTCCCGATGGGAGAAAATAAGCAATTAATAAAGCCAACAAGAAGCCTAATTGGTGATTCATTATATACTCAGTATGTTAAGCTCCAAAGAAAGCAAATCATTGACTAGAAACAGTGGAGGAAAGAGAAAATGGATGTTCTGACTTCGCTTAAAAGGGAGCACAGAAGAAAAGCTAGATGGAATGATAAGATGGATGTAAGAGACGAGTCCAGTTCTCCAAGAATTCACACAACAACATTGTTTGAGAGCTCCAAATTACCTACTGGACATGTTTGGGCCCATGTAAACTCATCAGAGAGATGATGAGGCGACTTCAGACAAGGAGGATAAGGTGGATGAACAGGAGTTCTATAGACAGGATGACAATTATGAGGCAGCATTCGAGCCACAATACTCTAAACCAAAGGGGCCCATCATTCGAAGCCTAGCCCAACATGCACCTTTAGCGGGTGGAAGCTCTCACCAAGGATATAGCTCGGGGAAGGGAAAAGTACCAATGGAAAGGAGCCATTAGGCTCATTTTGATAATTTGGATAAAGATTAAAACTGAATTTTTGGGTTTGTACTAACTTTGAAATTTTTTTCTTAGCAGTGTAAGTATTAGTAGATTATTATTTGTTTTGTGTTTTTTGTTTTCTCTGTAAGAACCTCACATGAAGAAGCACAACAAATTCAAACCTCCAATGATGAAAGTAGGAGGCACCCACCAACAGCTTACGAAACCACCACGATCAATCAGGTAAGTTCTCTCCTTAATCCTTTTGCTTTTCTTTGATTTTTTTTATTGTTAATAGTGTGCTTGAGCTTGTAGAAATACAAGTGATTGGTTAATAGTATATACATAGGTTGATTGTATTTCCTGTAAATTTGGCATGATGATATTTGAGTTTAAATTTTTTATTATTAGACTAATAAGTTCTATATATTACACTGTAAATAGGTATTGAGCAACTTAATATACCATATGATATAGGAAATAAAGAGAAACGAGCATGCTAGTATGTATGATAAATTGTTGAATTTGTGATTATTTGGTGGATTAAATTTGTGAATATTGAGATACCTAGGGATGACCTAAGGCATTGTTTGGTATACACCCATAACTAAAAATCTAACCTCATTTATCCATCCTTAGTACCTATATTTCAACCAAAAAATACTTCTTGAAGAACCTTCATGTAAAATCTGATCCAAAAACATTAATTTGTATTTTCCCTCTTTCTTTGGTCATGAATTGCACGACTATAGACGTCTGTTCATACATATTGAGGGTTAAGTAGATACATTATGGTGCAATTTTGCAAAAACAGGGCGGAATAGGAAAGATCAGTGTGAAAAAATAATTATAGATTAGCCAATTTGTGCAACAAAAGAAAAAATCAAAAAGAAAATAAAAACCGAGTAGAAAAACTTTGTGAAAGTAAAAGCATTTGTGAATAAGAAATGCATAGAAAAAAGAAAGAAAGAAAGGTGACAAAGTCACCAAAAATAGAGAGATTCGTTCATTACTGCACACAAACTCGTGAGCTAGCCATAGTTGTTGTATTATGTAGTGATTTCCCATGGAGAAATAAGGAAGGTGAGAGAAGGATAAGTAAAACAGTGAATGGGTAAAGATGGCTAAGGGGGAAGAATATATGATGTGCCAAACTATTTTCGTGCTTGAAACTATTTGATGCTTACAGTTTTTTGATTCCATACTTGTCCTAAGCCTGAGAACGTTACAAGCCGAAAAGCCCTATGTGATCTAGATAGACTTATTTACAAATTGACATCATAATGAATAATTGCATTTACGATTGTTTGTATTCTTCTAGGATAATAAAATTACTTGTTTAACTTATTTATGGATCCCTACATTTGAAGCCTTTAATGCTTGTATGCTTTGTAGTACACTGAACTTAGGTGTTTGATATCAAAAGTGGTAAGCCAGCTATATATCATGCCAAGATTATGAATGAATCTGGAACACTTAGTCATGTGCTCCAAAGCTAACATTTGTACTATATTTGCTCAAGGGTCGTCTTTTCATTTATTGCTTTTGTTTGCCTTGCTTGGGGACTAGCAATACTTAAGAGTGAGGGAGTTTGATCTGTCGTAATTTGGCGTAGCAGATTAAACTAGTTTTCGCATTTGAGGATCTTGAATACAAGCACTTTAGTTAGATTTTAGTTAAGTTTTCATGAATTTATTTAAATTCAATAAATTGTGTAATTTTAGTCTTTTATAGACCTTAGGGGCTGAATGAGGCCTAAGGATGAGCTAATATACTTTGTGAGTGTGTATGAGACCATTAGAAGGTGTGCTAACTTGACACTAGTCACTGTTGTGCAACATAAAAAGATGGATGTCGCAGCATAAGGAGTAGAAGAGAAAAATTTCAAGACTTCCTTTGGTACCGCAACACAGCCTGAGGATGTCATGACACACCCCTGAAGATACCTTGAAGATGAGCATACTGCCTTCGATGTCCGACACAGGACCTAGTGTGTCGCGACATTAACTCTGTACGGGAAAAAATGACAAACCAATGGTGTTTTGGTCTCCACAAGCAAACATTAAGCACGAGGATGACAGCTGACCTAGGTTTAAGGATGACGGTCACTCTAAGTCTATAAATAGGCTCATTTAACACATGTTGTGGACAACTTTTCATGTTGTATAATTTTCTTCATAATTTTAGTCTTTAGTTTTCTCTTTTCTTACGCTTTATGATTATTTCTAGTATTTTTATTTACTTTCATTGGGAGATCTAATCTGTGGAACCCAATCAAACTCTATGCGAATTCTACATTATTTTCAATACAATTTAGACTTCTCCTAAACCTTATTCTCTTGATTCGTTTTTCATGTCTATTTTTTATATCAAGTTTATCATGTGTATGAGATCCATGAGGAACTAATCGTCGACACAGAAGAGGCAAATTAGATAATGAAAGAAATTCATGATAGGGTATATAGTGCACATAGTAACGGATATATGATGGTAAGACAAATCATGAAACCCTATATTTCTGGTTGACTTTGGAACAAGATTGTTTAAACTATGCTCTGAAATGTCATAAGTGTCATATTTATGCAAACAGTATTAACGCTCACCCTACCAATCTTCATATCTTGGCACCTCCTTGGTCATTCTCAATGTGAGGCATAGATGTCATTGGTCCCATCACACCGAAAGCATCAAATGAGCATCACTTCATCTTTGTAATGATTGATTATTTCACCAAGTGGGTCGAAGCCGCTTCATATGTTAGCGTAACTCGATCAGTGATATACAAATTTCTAAAAATAGAGGTCATTTGTCGATACGGTTTACCAAAAAGAATCATCTCAGGTAATGCCAAGAACTTGAACAATGCTCTGATAGGAGAGGCTTGCACATAATTTAAGATCAAGCATCACAATTCTGTGCCATATCATCCAAAAATGAATAGGACAATCGAGACCGCAAATAAGAATATCATGAAGATCATTTGCAAGACAACATAAACGTATAGGGATTGGCATGAGAAACTCTCTTTTTCTCTCTACTCATACCGTACATCAGAGAGGACTTCGACTGGAACTACTCCATTTTCATTAGTGTATGGCATGGAAGCTGTTTTACCTATTGAGGTACAAATTCCATCTCTACGAGTGTTATGAGAGGTGCGACTAGAGGAGGCTGAATGGGTGCAAGAGAGATATAAGAAGTTGAATTTAGTTGAGGAAAAGAGATTAACAACTTTATGTAATGGCTAGTTGTATCAGTAAAGAATGATGAAGGCCTATAATAAGAAAGTGCGACCAAGGCAGTTCAGAGAAGGGGATCTGGTACTGAAGAAGATCCTGCCATATGGTCATGATCATTGGGGAAAATGGATGTCAAAATGGGAGGGACCGTATATGGTGAAGAAAGCTTTCTCTGGTATAGCATTGATTTTCGCTGAAATGGACGGAGACAAGATGTCGAACCCTGTAAATTCTGATGCAGTGAAAAAATACTTTGCTTAAAAACTAAGCTTGATTGTTCTTAAAGAGTTATTCACGTTAAGTAATATTTACTTGTTTAGTTTTTCTTTTCTTTTTGCATCACGTTTGTGGTTACATTTCACTTGAAATCTTGCATTCTCCTTAAGGTTAATTACTTAATAAGTTAGCCATGTTCAAAGTGACAAATGAAACTTTTGAAATATCCTTCACTTGAAGAAAATTTCATCCTCTATTAACCACTTTGGGCCACCTTTTTTTTTCAAAATTGACCTTTGCCGAAGGATCACCCTCCACATTGGAGGACAACTTGTGAGGTTTTGGGTATGGATCGATGATTTTACAACACTATGAGACAAACATGAAACTATGCGCAATTCAAATTGAAAACATGGGTGCATTCCCATGAATGACATTTATGATGAGATTAACCATATTTTGAAATGATAAATGGCATTCTTTTGTTCTCCCCGTCACTTGGAGAAAATTAAATCCCTTGCCACCCTATTTTGAGCTTAATGTATCCTTTTTCTGAACTATAATTAAAGTCATCCATCGAACATCACGGATTGACAAGAAATATCATGAAAAATGAAAGCAAAATTCTAAATTCTTTATCTCATTCCGAAAAAAGAAATAAGAAGAAATAAGGAAAGCGAATAAGAAATAAAAAAAAAAAGAAAGGAAATAGGAAAGAGTAAGAGCGAAGAAAAGTGATTGAGAGATGGAAGGAGCAATCAAAATTTTAAAATACTTCTCATGATTTTTATACTCTTTCACGTAATATATATTTTAGCCTGGAAAACCTTTCTCTGATTTACCCTTAACCCTCAGACCACGTTACAACCCTTAAAAGACTATTTTGATCGAATATGTTTGTTCAAATCAAGAAGTTAATCCTTGGGAAATTGTGACGTCTTCAAGAACATAAAAGAGGGAGATGAACTTTAAGGTGAAAACTCAGAAATGAGCAGTCTAGAGAGATTTCTAAAATAAACAAAAAGAAAAAAAAAGATATGAGATGCCTTAGAGGATAATCAAGATTTTCAAAAGGAATTGATCTTTCGATACGAGCCCTAAAGTCATCTATTTGAGCCTATTTTAGCCCTTTCTTTGGCATCCAAACTCGAGCTGACACTATAACCTTGGAACAAGTCCATCTCTAATTGCTCATGGTCGGTTTAAATTAGGGAATTAATCTACTTGGAGAATATAAGAGTCTATAGAAAGAAGATTTTTCTTAAATCAAGAAAAAAAGAAAGAAAAACAATAAAACAAAAAAGAAACCAAAAAATAAAGAGAGACCAAGAGAAAAGAATTGTATTGAAGAATATCTACTTTAAGACGCAATTTTGCAAAAGAGCATGGTATAGGGTTCACAGTTGGAATAGTCTAAAGTCAGGAAAAGGAAATTCGGCTTCACGAGAATTAACGAGTTGACTCTCAGTGCAAAAAAATTATGTTTCAAGGATGTATTTATGAAATCCGTATTATCAAGTCTGTTAAGTGAATTATCATTTGAGAATTTAATTTACGAGTCATAAAATCATTTTGAAATTTGCTAAGGTGATATCCTATGGAATTTGATTTTCATGATCTATTATGTGTGGATAGGGATTTGATCTTTTCAACCTAAAAACATGATTCTCAAAGTGATTACCTTTTATGAAAAGTTCAAGAAAGGAAGAAAGGAAAACATTTATTGCATTTAGAGGCCCAGGTGTGGAGGTTTATTTACTTTTCATTGCATTTAGAGGCCTAGGCGTAGAGGTCCATTTACTTTTCATTGCATTTAGAGACCCAAGTGTGGGGGTCCATTTACTTTTCATTGCATTTAAAAGCCTAGGTGTGGAGGTCCATTTACTTTTTATTGCATTTAGAGGCCCAGGTACGGAGTTTCATTTATTTTTTATTACATTTAGAGGCTCAGGTGTGGAGTTTCATTTACTTTTCATTGCATTTAGAGGCCCAAGTGTGGATGTCCATTTACTTTTCATTGCATTTAGAAGTCCAAGTGTGGAGGTTCATTTACTTTTCATTGCATTTAAAGACCCAGGTGTGGAGGTCCATTTGCTTTTCATTGCATTTAGAGGCCCAGGTGTGGAGGTCCATTCACTTTTCATTGCATTTAGAGACCTAGGTGTGGAGGTCCATTGACTTTTCATTGCATTTAGAGGCTTAGGTGTGGAGGTCCGTTTACTTTTCATTGTATTTAAAATCTCAGGTGTGGGGGTCCATTTACTTTTCATTGCATTGTATATGAAGGCACAGGTGTCAGGTCTATTTACATTTTTTCTGCATTCTCATTTCAAAGATTTGGTTGTGAGGTTTATCTTGTATCACTCTTCATGTGTTGATGGTTTGGTACCTACTTTTCTAGTTTTGGATAACGTAATATGTTTTGATCGATTTCGATTTTGGTAATTGCAAAAATTTGTTATTCCTTTTATTGCGATGTTGAATGGGATTTGATAGTGGTTAGGTGTCTACGTCTTTGTACGTTCCTTGCTACGTAAGCCACGAACAAAGAGGGGCAGCTGTAGACACCTATTTTGTCCGAGCCCAATTGGAGGCCCATTTAAATTTTTGTTCTCTCTTGGGCCGTTCGAAACCCACCCGATTTTGGTCAATTTGAGACATTTGTTTTTCTTTTACTTTTCTTTTCTTTTTGGGCTTGTCAAGGGCCCAAAATATTATTATCTTTACTATTATTATTATTATTAAATATTATTATTATCTTTTTTTACAAATAAACAAGGTTAAAAAACAATATATATAGATGAAATGAAATGAAAGAAAAAAGAAAATGAGGCTTTTCATATTTTGTTCTTAAAAAAAAAGGTAAAAAAAAAAAACAGGCATTCTAGTTTCTTTTTTCTTTTTTCTTTTTTTTTTTTTTTTTTGTTTTGCCATATACATATCTTGAAGGATCGGGTTTAAGTTCCGATGAAGGGGACGTCACCGGAGCATCGCTCTTTCACCCCCTAGGAGCCCCAAAAATCATGTTTTTTCACTTCCCCTTTCTAAAGTAAATGTTTTTTTTTTTTTTAAAGGGCTTGATCTTGGAAAAAGTTTTGATTTTTTTTAAAAGAAAGTTTTGATTTTGAAAGTAAAAATATGTTTTTTAGTCATATTAAAGGAAAAGTTTAAATTATTAAAACAAAGTTTTGATCTTTTTCAACTATTTCGAAATAAAGTTCTGATTTTTTTTAAAAAGAGAAAGTTTAGATTTTTAAAATAAAAATATGTTTTTTAGTTATATTAAAGGAAAAGTTTAAATTCTTAAAATAAAGTTTTGATATTTTTCAACTATTTCGAAATAAAGTTTTGATTTTTAAGAAAATTAGTGATTTGTTTTTAAAAGAGAAAGTTTAGATTTTTAAAATAAAAATATGTTTTTTAGTCATTTTAAAGGAAAGGTTTATTTTATTTTATTTTTGAAAAAAATAAGGTTAAAATGAAAGAATGAATAGTTTTTTTTTTCATTTACAGGTGCTAAAAATGGGTAATTTATTCACATCCCTTACTTTTTAAATTTACAAAAAATACCCCTTTTTTGCAGCACTGCCCTCACTCTCTGGTCTATTTACACCGGTAACCCTTTTGTTTATTCAAATCTTCGATTTAATACAAAATTTCAAATTTAAAAGTAAATTCATTGCTACATCAGTCCTCTGTCTTCTACATTTTTTATCTTTTAGTCCCAAAATCAAGCTATGTCATTTTGTTTCCATCTTTAATAAATTATTTACACTTATAGCTTCCCTTTCATTTGCATTTATACCTTATATATTTAATGTCAATTATGCACTTTATTTTAATGTTTTATATTTATTCACACTTGCATAATTTTTATTTATTCTTATTTTGTCTTTATTTTTTTTCATGTCTATTTATATTTATGTTTTTTTTTTATACATTTCGCTTACATACATTTTAATATTATTTATTTATGTTACTTTGATTCTTTTATTGTATTATGAATAATGTGCATTATTGTTACTATTATCATCATCATGTCAAGGTCTTATTTATTTTATTTATTGAAGTTTTCTTTTTATTATTGCCCATTTTGAAAGAGTTTTAACTTTTCATTAACTTTAGCCAATTTAATGAATTTTCCTATTTTATTACTATTCGTTTTAAAAGATGAAACTTTAGGTCATTTTTCATCCTATAAATGTTGGCATGAAGTTAGTTAAGTAGGTGTTACATTTCAATGAAACCATAAGGTTTTTACATTTGAATTTAGGTTAGTCTTTAAGATCTTGTTTACCATTTACCCTATAAAAATTATAAATAATATGTAGGTTAGTCTTCAAATCATGTAGAAATAATTGCAATGCATGAGGTTAGCCAAGAGTGTATTTGGCTAACGTTAATGACTCAACATATCTAAAAGATGTGTAATTTACTTCTACAGGAAAAGGCATCAACCATCTTATACGAAAATAATGCAACATGTATTGCTTAATTAAATGAAGGATACATTAAAAGAGATAAGAGCAAAACATATTTCACTAAACTTATTCTCAAAAAATTATTCTAGTGATAATTGAAAAGATTTTTTAACCAATACATTATCAACCACGACATTTGAAAGATTAATATACAAAATTAGAATGCACAAACTCTACAAAATTAGAATGCGCCAACTCAAAAATATAAAGTGACATAACATCATCATCAAGGAGAGTCTAAAATATGTTGCACTCTTTTTCCTTTAACCAAGTTTTGTTCTATTAGTTAATTGATGAGACAAAACTCTTTACTAATTTCATTAGCAGAAGATAACAATTAATTAAGTCTTTCCTTGTACTACAGAAATTTTCCTATGTTATTCACTCGTTAGAATTCTTTTATTTATTATTTTTTAACATATATTTTTTTTTTACAAATAAAATATATATCTTAAAATTAATAATAGCATACTACTATTGTATAAAATTAACTTTTTAAAATAAAATAATGTAGAAGGAAAAAACCATATGATACTAGAATTTCAATATAATATAATTGCTGTAAATTACCCGCTAATTGTTTTACTTCTCATTCTCCTCTGAGAATGGGAGATCCATACTCAAATTCAATTTAGTGAAACCCACTAAACATGTCCCATGTGTAATTTCAAATAATTACGTCCGATAATTTACATATGCAGGGTTCTATTGAAGGGATTCTTTTTCCTTTTCTTTTTGCTGTATTGGACAATGTTAAAAAAACCAGATGAGAGAACAGACTGATGAAACCTCTTGTCGATTTAACTAAATGCTAATGATGGAATCAAGGCAATTACATGACCACCCAAACATCCATTGCAGTAAACAGATGCTAAAACTAGGTCAACTGATTCAAAATAACTATAAATTTTCATAAACAAAGGTTTGACAACATGGTTTCACGGCATCTAACATGGAGACGTCGTTGAATTGCATGCTATAAGATGCATAGCGAACAGAGGGAATATTAAGGGGCAGTTTTAACTGATGATTTCCCTAACTAGCCAATCCAAACTGGGGAAAGCAAAGTACAAAATGAGAAAAGACGGGACAGCGAACACCACAGTGATAAGAATGTACAGAGCAAAAACGGCTGCACTTGCAGGTATGGCATATAAGACCATCAAAAGAAATATGACAATCAAAGGGAACTTAACTGTTAAGTGCAAAAGGAAAACCAAGGACTTACGGAGTGACAATTGAAGTCTTTCGGCACTGAAATAGTCGGTTATCAGGCGTCCCTGACTACGGCTTGTCGCTGAATGTTCCAAACAGTGCATAGTACATTGAGCTCGCCTCGTATTTATATGCCTAAGCTGAACACCACCATCTGTTATTCTATTTGTGGAACAGGCAGGTGGATGACCCCCATGAATGGAAGAATTCGATTTTGACCTATCACCATTCATGCTCTCAATCATCCAGAGGAGAAAGTAGTTCTTGCTTGGAAACTTGACGTTACCGTTGTAAACCAGCCTCAAGGAGAATAGATTACACCATGGGCAAGTCACGAAAAACGGAAGATGGATTGGTAATGTAGGGTATTTCAGAACAGCTCGTTGCAGCCCTAAGACACAATTTTTACATAAAGTATGGCCGCACCATAAAACATACGGTATATTCTCTACAACATTGAAGAATTCCCAGCATATCGGGCATTCCAATCTTTCCTCTCCACGGTTGTGCAAAGACGTATCATCATCCAAGCATTCTGAAGAAACCTGACTTGGTTTCAACGAACCAGTCTTAGACCCGCTGGCTCCAGTAAAGGCCTTCACAACAAAGTTCCACATGGTGATCATCTGATTAGCAGGCTTTATAGGAAGATAGTTTTTCAAGTGGACTTAGCCATGGATTTTAAACCTGATATATTGGCAATACAAACGGCATTGAGTTTGACAAGCAATCTTCACGAAATGAGATAATTAATGGATTGAAACTTTTTTGTGCTAATAGTGAAACAAATATTACAAAATAGGACAATCGATCCGACAAACATGTTTAAATGAAGCTCTTTTCTTTGTTCATTAATTTCCCCAGTCCCTGATCTCTTTTCTATTAATAACAATACAAAACCATTTGAACTTAAAGATCAAATGACGATCCACGAATAATCCAACCAAGAATATTTGTCTACCCCACATAACGTTTCTATGTCCTGGTTCTTGTAGTTGACCCCAGACAGGATTGAAGCTCGTTTGATTTGGTTTTGAATTTTATTTCAGTCAGCCATTTAAGCAAGCACATAGAATACAATATTACTACACTGTGATTGAATTTAATTATTTGAATAAAAAGAAACCAACATTAAACTATGAAGATTCCCAAGAACTTGAGCAATGGCAAAACCGCGAAAGGCAATGGCAATTTGAAAACTTCTAAAGGACTTTATAAACCCTAAACCCACCAAGAATAAGTCGATTTTAATCATTACCATGCGAAATTGAAATCATTGTTTCAAAAAATCCCCAAAATTTATTTGCATTACCAACATTATTTTTTTCTCTAGATACACATATTAAAACAAAAATTACGAAAACCATCAAAACTCACAGTTTCTTCACTTCCTCAATCTCTCTTCACCCTCATTAAGATTAACACTTTGAAGAAACAAGTCATTACCCATGAAATTTAAGAACTAAAAAAACACTAGAATATGCAAGATAAAGATCAGAAAATTAAATAAATAAAACAAAAAAAGAAGGATGTAAACTTACTAAAAGAAAAGAAGAAGAAAAGCCTACTTCTTTGAAAAAATTCATCTGTGTTCTTTTTTTTTTTTTTTTTTTTTTGGTTGGGGATTTTGGGAAAAGAATGGTGATGTGTTTAGCAGAGAAAGCAGAACAACGAGAAAGATGACTGATGTCTGATGAGATGAATCGATGGCTGATGCGATGCGTGTTATTGTTACAAGTTTATTACAAAGCAAAAACACGTGTCTAAATATGATAATTTGGGTTATTTTACCCAAATGACCCAAAAAATTAATTATTTATGCAAATGACTTTGGTTAAAAAATAATTACTTAAATGACTTAAAATGAACAGTAAAAATGAGTAATGAGGACTAAATGGCCGGCACCAGTATTTTTCCTGATACGGGTTAAAAAAATATATTTTTGGGTGTTAGACACTAGATGGCCAACAGCCCTGTATTTTTTTCAGCCCGTATCATACTGGTATATAGTTATACCAATATTTGAAAAACAATTTAGGGTGTTGGCACACTGATGGCTGGTACCCCTTTATTTAATTATGGGGTGTTGGCACACTAATAGTTGACACCCCTTTTATTTAATTAAAAAAATTTAGGGTGTTGGCACACCAATTATCGATACCCCTTTTAAAATTAAAAAAAAAATTAGAGTACTGGAACACTGGTGGCCGACACCCTTTTACCAGATTTTAAAAAAAAAAGAAGGGTGTTGGGACATTGATGATTGGCACCCTAGTACCAAATCTAAAAAAAGATTGGGGTGCTTGGACACTGATGGCCAACACCCCTTCTCCAGATAAAAAAAATTAGTGTCGAACTTTCAATATAAAGAGGTGTTTTGTCTTCCATTTGAGTTTTTTGTTTGTTTTATCAATTGAAAACCGAGATTAAGGATATCAATGTTTTGTTTGTTGAGGAGGAAGCAGAAATTATTGAATATGAGTTCCCAAATTTTGTTAGTTTATGTTCATTTCAATGGAGAAATGATAAATAAAGTTGAAAAAGGTTGTGCCTTTCAAAGTCGGAAAAAAATCAAAATGAGATTCAACAAGTGTGTTTTGCTGGTGGATTTGAAACAAAAGATCAATACAAAGATAGCTACCCGTTGCAGGAAGCAAATGTTGAGACTGTTTTACAAATTTCTAATTTCAACAGATCTGCTTAAGTTTTCAGGAATGGAGCTTGAAGATGAAGATGATGATTTATGGTCAATAATAACAATTTATCTCCCTCCTAAGATGGATAATCCCAGCCTAATTGAGTTGTTCGCGGAGATAATTGAACCGAAACCTATTCAAGTCGTAATTCCAGTAAATCAGTGTTCTGTAATTGATTTTCTTCTTAATATCCGTGGGGAAGATTAGTCGAGTTGTAGAATGTCACTACAAACTCCCAAAATTCCAAACTAGGGTGGATGTTCGTATAACATCCCAATCTTGTGTTCTCATCTAGAGATTCATCCAAAAGTGTTGGCCACCATAAAAGATGGTGATGAAGGGTCCGATAATGAAGAGCACTCCCACCATGATAATGAAGATGTCAATTACCTCGATTTGGATAACATCCCTGAAGACATAGACGATGAAGCTGCGGTGGAGGGTGAAGATGTACCCCTCCATTCGACCGGGAACACGGGATCTGGTATAGTTATCCATAATAATCTAGGGGCCTTCATGTTTGATGTAAATCCTGATGCGACGCTTGCACGCAAGTTCCACGAATATTAGAATATAATGTCAGCTCACCTACTGGATGAAGAATCGGGCACTGAAGAGTTGGTCGTAAGACAACAATTTAATAATAAGAAAGATTGTACATGCAATAAAGCAGTACAACTTGAAGTTGTCTATTAGCTACAAAATCACGAAGTCAACGTAGTCTTTATTTGTCAGAGAATGTTGGAAAGCCTCAAGTGGCTGTAACTGGTGTGTTCGAGTTGCATTAATGTAGCGGACTCAGATATAGACAATTAGGAAAATAGAAGGTCCTCACACATACACAGTCGCTAGTATGTCGCAAGACCATTGAAAATTGGATGCAAAAACCATATGCAACATTGGTGAAAGACATGCCCACTAACCCTATATCGATCCATATTACAGACATGCAAGCTTGATTCAAGTAAAGGGTTTCCTACAAGAAGGCATGGTGGGCAAAGCAAATGGCAATGCAGTAGTTGTATGGTGACTAGGATGCGTCATACAATGAACTTCAATGGTTGGTAGTCGTGATGCGGGAGTATATGTTGGGAACGGTGACTAATTTGCAAACACTGCCGCATAGAGGCCCGGACGACGAGATAGAACCAGGGAAACGAGTTTTCCACCGATTGTTTTGGACGTTCAAGCCGTGTGTTAAGGCATTTCGTTGGTGCGGGTGGATGGTACCTGGCTCTACAGAAAATACACGCAAATACTCCCGATTGTGGTTGCACAAGACGACAATTGGAATGTACTTCCTATTGCTTTTGCCATCATGGAGGGTAAGTGCTTTGAGTTTTGGGAATTTTTTTTGAAAAATCTGCGAAGGCATGCTGTCAAGCAAGACAACATCTACCTCATATCGGACAGATCGAATGGGATATTGGCTACAATAAGGCATTCAAGGATTCTATGGAGGTCCGTTTACTTTATCTGACACATCGCGACAAACTTACACAAAGATTATAAGAATAAAGAATAGCGCAAAGAAATCATGAACATGGGTAAAAAATATTGTTCTAAAATTGATATGCTCATATTTAAATTTTAATATATTTTGAAAATTTGTCAATGCATAATTTTTAAAATATGTTTGAAAAAATCACCAGTTTGTATATTTTTTATAATCTTTGTTCAAGATTTATTAGTTTTTTTTTAAAATCGTCTTTGAAATTTTATCAATTTATATTTTTTAAAATATTGATTCGAAAATTTGTAGTCATTTTTTAAAATATTTTTACAAAATTTGTAGTCATTTTAAAAATATTTTTTTTAATTTTTGTTCCAACTTGATAATTAACATTTTGAATGTGTTGCATTAATAGGGTACGAGCTAGAACCATGAACATTCATGCAACGGTTCGCGAGGCTTGAAGCTCAGATGACATCATTACTCGAAATCTCCAGCGTGGTTGGGTAGAATGGAGTACTGGTAGTGGAGTCAAAGTTACGATGATGGATTTCATTATGGCCAGATGACGACCAACCTCGTAGAAGCGGTTAACTCCGTCTTAAGGCATACACGTCAATTTCTACAGTTTTCTTGGGAACATTCTATAGGCTTGCCACATTGATGCCAATGATAGGGATAAGACAATCAAAGCAAATAGAGGTCGAGTATGTCTACATTGAGGCCGTCCAAAAGGCAATGGCAATAAACACTAAAAGAGCGTAGGCGATGAACACAAAATTGTATTCATCTGACTTGGAGACTTTCCAGGTTCAAGGGTACGTTGATTGCCGCTCGGGTCTTCTGCCCAGGTCGTATACAGTTGATCTGCAAAACAGGCGTTGCAAGTGCGAGAAGTTCTAAAGTGTAACAGCCCGTTTTCGGTGAAATCAGAAAAGTGATTTCGGGACCACAAATTCGATGTCAAAAAAATTGTTTTCTTATTATTTTAATTTCTACAGCATGTTAGTAGTGTCGTATAAAAGTTTCGCGAAGAAATTTTATCGTTTGCATATTTAATTTAATAAAAAGGATTAAATTGCAAAATATGCAAAATTTGAGTTCTATAAGGTAAAAAGGATTAAATAGTTTTGATAATAAAATTTTGGAGGGCTTATGTTGTAATTAAACCATCCATAATGTGAGTGGACTTATATGGACATATTATTAGTGGTTCTAAAGGTTATTAATTAAGGTTAAAGTTGTAATTTAATAAAATAAACTTAGTAAAATAATGAAAACAAAAATGTATCATCTTTCTAACCCATCTTCAACTGAAAATAAAGAAGCAAAAACTCCATTCTTGTGCTTTTAAAGGTTCGGTCATAGTCTCCTGGCATGTAATTGCATTTTCGACTCATTTTTAATGATTTCTATGTTTTCGAGATCGTTGTAGCTTAATCTAACTAGCCCGGAGACTAATTTGCAAAACTGTTAAAAGTCTAGGGTTTTACCACGATTGTATGTTAGTTGGTTTTTTATGTTTGATGGATGACAATGAATGCTTGATGATAGTTGAACAACTTTAGTAAAGGAAATTTGGATGAATTTGTCAATTAAGGGTTAAATTGAAAAATAGAAAAATATTCAAGGTTAAATTGTGAAATAAAAGAAATGTAGGGCTTACTAAGGGCATTAGTGATATTCAGCTATAGTGGGATTGTATCAATTTGCATGAATTTGCATTTTTATGAGCTAGGGACTAAATTGTATTGAATTCCAAATTTAAGGGGCAAAAGTGTAATTTTTTCCAAATATGATTTTTGGATTAAATTGAATAGAATGAAGTTTGAATTAGTTAAATTTGGTTATATTGATCAAGAAAAGCAACGTACGAATTTAGATCAAGGAAAAGAAAAAGTATTGGATTAATCGATCGTAATTCTCCGTTCGTGTTTAAGGTAAGTTTGTGTATTTAATTAGTATTGAATTATGTTTGAGTTAATGCCTTTACATTATATATACTGAAATTACGACTTTACGAAAATATCAAATGAAGTTCCGGCGACTTTCGGATCCCATTTAAACCTTAAGAATATATAGGATACAAATAACATGTCATTAGGGGTTACCGTGTTTTGGGGTGCTGGTTCGTACGTCCTACTGGTGGCTGAGTTTTCGGGATGTGTTGCGGTTACTTGATAGCTTGAGTGAGCAGCACCGTGTAGCTACGTCTTGACTGAAAACTTGTGTGAGAGACCCATTTATGGCTCGAGAGAGAACATTGATATGAGATATGAGTTAGTAGTGGTTTCGACCACATGTGGGCACTTAGTGTGCGAGATTACCACGTATTCGATATTATTCTAGTGGTTCAACGGGTATGAAAAAGGAAAGGTTCGACAAATGCTCCAGTAAGTGATATTATGAAAGTATGAAAAGTATGAGTTGCTAATGATTGAAATATGCTAAGCCATTTGTTGAAAGTATGAATGCTTTGAAGTAATATGTATAAAAGCTACAATGCTATGAGATGATTTGCTATGCTATATAATTTGCTAACTTGAAAGGTTGTTGTTGCTTAGGCTAATGCCAAGCCATGTTGGATAGTTTCAAGTTGATTTTTATGCTTTTAAGATGAAATGGTAAGTTTTGTTTATGAATTACGAACTTACTAAACATTACATGCTTACTTTGTGTTTCTAGATAATCGAAAGCTCGTTTGGGTTAAAAGTTGTTGAAGATTTCATCACACTATCCATTGGTTATATCAGTATATTTTGAAGATTTTGAGTTATGGTTATAATGGTATAGGTGTTTTGTTTGATGAATTCTAGCCATTAAGTGTGGATTGTATATATATGACATTATGGTTGATGATTTATTTGGTATGATGTATATTTTTGTGGTATCTTGTGTGGTTGGTAACTTCATATTGTGTTGGTTAAAACGATGATATGGAAATGTTATAATATGAGTTAGTGAATGGTGAAAAAGGGGATAGTTCATAATGTTACTAATGGCTTGATTTGGTAGTTTGGGAGTGACCATCTTTTGGTCAATTTGGTATGGTATAAGTTAGTTGTGAATATGGCTATTTTGTATTGATTATGTATAAATATTTGGTTTATGAACATTGTGGCAAATATAGCATTGGGATGACCCAATTAGTAGTTTAGATGTGGAATAAAATGGTTAATTGTTTAAGTAAAATTCATTTGTTGAAATTGAGGTGTCATTTCGGCATATTGGTTGAATGGTTAGTTTTTAGATTGTTTAAGCTTGATTCTTGCATTTGTTAAGTGTGTTTTGAATGTTTGATTTTAGGTACAATTGGCTTGTGTATGAGATGGGAGATTGGATGAGAAAAATGGCTTGAAAATGACTTATTTTTTGTCCATACGGGCAGAGACACTGGCGTATGTCTCAGCCATGCATGACACATGGCCAGGCGACATGGCCATGTGTCCCTTGTAGCTTTCAAAGAGTTACAAGTCAGGCTGTTACACGGCTTAGCACCCAGCTTGGCACACGGGCGTGTGACTTGGCCGTGTAGCCCAAGTTAATAAGTTACACGAGTGCGGACACAGGCTGAGACATAGCCGTGTGTCCCTATTTTGAATGCCCACACAGCTTAAGACATGGGCGTGTCTCTTGATCGTGTGACACATGCAATTTCAAAATTTTTAACTTTTTTCGAAAAATTTCATATGTTTCCGATTTAGTCCCGAACTGTTCCAATGTCTGTTTTGGGCTTCGATGGCTCATATAAGGGACCGTATGTATATTTTTGATTGATTTTGTTATGTTCTACCTTTTGATTTATTTATGATAATAAATTGTTCGTTATATGATGTTATGCTTTGGTAATACTCTATAACCCTAATCCAACGACGGATATGGGATAAAGATGTTACATAAAGTCTTCGATATTCGTGTACACATGTTCATGCAGCATGTGCGACATCAAACCTAGACGTTGAACAATTCATAAATGATGCCTACACGCTACAATGCATATTGCGTATCTTGGGAAACGAATTTCCCGTAATGTCAGATGACTCAAACTAGGAAATTTCATCGCTTGCTTTCGAGATGCTGCTAGATCGCAATCTCTGTAGAGATCTTAAAGGTCAACCACATTCGGCGAGGATTCAAAATGACATGGATGTCAAGGAGATGGGGGGAACCCAAATAGTGCAGAGTGTGCCGAAATTCCAGCCACAACCGATCTACTTGCCCACATTGAGTCTATTGTGCCAGTCAATCTTTCTCGTGATGCCCTCTTAGAAAATGATGAGTGATTTTTTATTTGTATCTATAAGTAAATCAATTTTGTATCTAATGATGAAAAAAAGTTTTAATTTGTATCAATTTTATATCAATTAATAACCCCAACTAGTTTTAATTTTAAAATATGGTTGTATAATTAATTATGGTTGTAAAACATTTAATTTTAAAATTAAATATTGTTGTAAAATTAAATAAATTAAAATGAAATTAATTTTAAAATTCAAAATTAATTAAAGAAATAAATTAATTACAATTTAAAAATATTATTTTAAAAAATCAAAATTATTTTAAAAATCAAAATTAATTAAAGAAACAAGTTAATTACAGTTTTAAATAAAATTAATTTTAAAAAATCAAATTTAAATTTAAAAATCAAATTTAATTATAGAAAATGGGATGACAGAAGATGTGATGTGGAAAAAATTACCAACTTTTTTGATTCAGGGGTTGCTAGGAAAATTCTGTGTATTCCCCTTGCTTTGAAGGCCCAGGAAGATGTGATCATTTGGCAAGCAGAGCCTTCAGGAGAATATACCGTTCGGAGTGGGTATAGGTTATTACAGGGTCCGGGTATGCAAATACAATAGAAGGGGACAATTCCTATGTACTTTTTTTACAACAAATTATGGAAGCTTAATTTGCCAGAAAAGGTAAAAATCATTTTCTGGCGTATTTTCAATAATCCAATTCCAAATTCCTATAATTCGTACAATAAAAGATTGGTTGGAGCAGCGACTTGCCCTTTTGCTTGAGAAGTGAGGAGACGTTGGAGGATGGTTTTCGTAACTGTCCGTTTGCAATTGAAACCTGGCATTTGTTAGATATCAGATGGGAAGGAGTAAGAAATGATGAAAGTTATCAACAGTGGATTCAAAATATTTTCACATTCTGCCTAGTTTTACCTGTCGAAAGATTGTTTGTGCAGTTTGGTCTCTTTGATCTACAAGAAATAAATGGGTTCATACCAAAACATTTATCTCACCACGGCAAATATTGAGGCAGACCATTGATTTTTTGAATGAAATAGATGAGATTGCAAAGAACCTACCTGTCACCAAGATGGGGTGCGAGAGGTGCAGGCCACCGGCAGTCCCTTTTATAAAAATCAATTTTGATGCCGCTTTCCGGGCTACCACATCAATATCTTATTCGGGAATAATTGTTAGAGATGGCAGATTGAGAATTTTAAGTACGAGAGCTTCACCTTTCGCGGCCGAAGCTCTTGCATGCCTCCAATCGCTCAAAGTGGGGAGGGATCCGGGGTTGAGGGAGGTGATGGTGGAGGGTGATTCATTATCTGTGATAAAGAAAGCAAGATCGGAAAATCTGGACAGATTAGCCATTGGCCCTTACATTTTGGACATAAAAAATGAAGCAGGGAAGTTCAAGGAGGTTCGCTTCACCTATGTTTCACGTTCGGCGAACAGATCTGCGCATTCTCTGGCAAAGGAGGGTTTTAGAAGGGAAGATGGCTGGGGTCTCGACCAAGACACGCTGGAGTTGTTTGTGGCTCCAGAGAATCGGAACACTTTCACTTACGCCGGCGAGGAAGATGTGGAGGTGACTGGATAGAACGATTTGTTTCTTCCAAAGGATTGTGAAGGGTGGAGAGGAAGTGAAGAATCTGGGTGATTGCTTTGGACGGGAAAAAGGAAATGTTTCATTTCCAAAAGATAATTCATTGACCTGCTCTTTTCAGTTTGGAGTGCCCCGAGAAGTGGCCTGCATTTTTTAGTGGGACTGAGCTCCATTTACTGTGCTGGGGTTTAAATTTTATTTTATTTCTTTTTTATTTTTCTTTTCTTTTTCAGTTTTGCTTCGGTTTAGTGTAACTGTCTTTTATTATATGATGTTTTTTGGTTTATTAATAAATTAACCCAACTAGTATTTATTCAAAAAAAATTTAAAATCGAAATTAATTAAAAAATTAATTAATTGCAGTTTAAAATAAAATTAATTTTAAAAAATAAAAATTTAAAATTAATAAGTTAAATTTAAAAATCAAGAAATAAGTTAATTAAAGTTTAAAATAAATTTTATATAAAAAACAAAATAAATTAAATAAATAGTGATGGGACGGGTCAATGGGCCATGGCCATATAATAGTTGGCACTTGGCATTGGATTGGGCTTAGGAAGGCTAGTGTAATACCCCTAACTCGTATCCGTCGCCAGAATAGGGTTACGGAGCATTACCGTAAAAACATAACTTATAATCATTCATTTCTAAACATTTCATAAATCATATCATAATCCATTCAAACATATCCATATCGTCCCTTATTTAAGCCCTCGAGGCCTATGAAAAACACTTTAAAACGATTTGAGACTAAATTAGAAACATTTAGAACTTTATGGAACAAGATAGAAAATTTCACACTGCAGGGGTCACACAGCCGTGTGGATAGGCCGTGTGCCTCACACAGCTGAGACACATGCCTATGTCCAGGCCGTGTAACAATCGAATAGGGACACATAGCCGGGTCCCAACCCGTGTCCGTGTCTGTGTAACTCACTGACTTTGTAATAGCCCGTTTTCAGTAAAATCTGAATAGTGGTTTCGGGACAACAAATTTGAAGTCAAAAAATTTATTTTTATTATTATTTTACGGTCTACAGCATGATAGAAATACTGTATAAAAATTTTGTTGAGAAATTTTACCGTTTACATGCTTAATTTGATAAAAAGGACTAAATCGCGTAAAGTGCAAAAGTTGAGTTCTTATAGCTAAAGGTATTAAATAGCTATAGGGCTTTTAAGTGGAAGTCCTTATATGGTAATTAGACCATTTTTGAGTTAGTGGAAGGTGTTGGCTTAGCAATTTTGAAATTTGGTTTAATTATTAAGGTTAATTTTGGAAATTAGTAACTATATGTTATAATAAATGAAACAAATGAAAAAGCCATCATCTTTTAATTGTTTTCAACCAAATTTAGAAGGGGAGAAGCCCTTGTTGAAGCTTAACTTTCAACAATCCTAATTTCTTCAATTAGGTATGTATTTTTAATCCGTTTTTAATGATTTCTATATTTTCGGGATCGTTATAGCTTAATCTAGCTAGCTCGGGGACTAATTTGTAAAACTATAAAACTATTAAGGTTTTACCATTGATGCATGTATATGATTTTTGAAGTTTGATGATAGAAAATGAATGGTTTTTGTTAGATAAACAACTTTTGTAAAAGAATTTTAGATGAAATTATCAATTAAGACCTAAATTAAAAAATAGAAAATATTGTGTGGTGAAATTGTGAATTTATGAAATATATGGGCTACTAATAATATGTATAAAAATCGGCTAAGCTTGGGTAAGGGTTAAATTGCATGAATTTCATTTTTTAAGCCTAGGGACTGAAGTGCAAAGAAATTAAAAGTATAGGGGTAAAATGATAATTTTGCCAAAAAATGTGTTGGACTAAATTGAATGTGAAATATATTGAATTGGGTTAAAATTTATCTATTTAGATCGAGTCAGACCTCGTACGGAGTTAGATCGAGGCAAAGAGAAAATCTCAGATTAATCGACTCCGTATCTACGTATACTGATACAGCCATGCCCTGAGAACACCCTTGGACTAGCTCACCAAGCGAGGCTTACCATCTTTTGTAAACTGACCTAGCTTAATACCAGCTCGTTGAGCTCAATTTTAGCTCATTGAGCTCGTTTTCATCCTTCTATTTTATTCATTCTAAACTTGCTGGAATAAAGTCAACTTGTTTAGCTTAGCTAGTTAATTCAATTAAGCTCAATCTTAGCTCATTGAGATCAAATTTAATTCTTTAGCTTATGCGTTTTTAAGGCTAGAATAAATTAATATTCTTAGTTAAATTAGTTAATTAGTTTTTAGCTTATAAATATGTTAAAATCTGGATTTCATAATTTAGTATTAAATGTGTCTGATTTTTATACAAGTCTTTAATGTGTCATAGTTAGAACATGTTATTAATTTGTCTTAGCCTATTACATGTTTTTAATATGTTCTAGCTTCAGCCGAATTTAATATTCTTGATATAAATATTTCATAAGTTTAAAACATGCTGTGATGGTGTCCTAGCTGCTACCAAATTAATGTGTCTTAAGATGAATTAATTTGCTGACTTAATTAGGTGCAGGTATATACAATGGACGGCATGAATGAAGTGAGCTGATGGTTTAGCTCACCCAAGCACCATTTCGTGGACTCCAATGGCCAAAGATGTGCTGCTGATTCTTCTTCCCAAGCTGACCGTCTAGCTCTCCAAAGCAACTTTGAAGATGTTCACATTGCTGGAAAATGCCTTTCACATGGAGTGACCATTCGGCTATGCATGTTCACACCTAAGGGACTTCTCCAATTTGGTTTCACACTTACATGGTCCTTGCAATGCTCCAAGCTACTCATTAAGGCTTCAGACCATTTAGCTGAACAAGACACTTGCATTTAAGCCTATTAAAGTACTATGGCTGAACATAGACATGGCTAATCAGCTCCCATTCATTCCAATAAACTCCAGCTGCATATGGAGACTCTAGAAGCTGTCCAATGGCATCTCCTAGGCTAAAGAAACTTCATGGGACCTTCATGGATTAATTCTGGAATTTTCAGCTCATTAAAAGCTGAATCAATTGTCCATTTAGCTACTTAGCCTTAGGATTTTACTATAAATATTCACCCATTTGCTGGTTGTATAGACTTTTTGCTTCTTGAATGAATTTTGTATTATTTGTGAGGTTTTCATCTCTCAAATTTTGTCCAAGACTCAGCTTGACTTATTTGCTAGTCAGTGGAGTCAACCTGTTTCTTCTATCGAACTTATCACTCTCGTAGTGTGGCTTCAACCAAAATTGATACCTTTGGTTCTTACCTTTCTAGGTAACGAGTCAAGGTCTTTTTTCCATCACCTATTCATCTTAAAGTTATATAAGTCCCGGGTCAGCACTCACCTATAGTGTTGGTTCGTTCTTGACACTTAAGCTCGTTTTCCATCCTACCCAAGCTATTACTTATCCATTTCAATTCTTTGTTAGCCGAACCTATAACAACAAATACTTAGCCATTTTTGAGCCTATTCTTAATACCTATGTCCATACTTAGCCGAATACACACATTGCTTGCAATCGAAACAATACTTCTTTGTTTGACGATCGGGCACATAAATGACTCGGACATCTGAACAAGGCCAAGATCGTATCATATACTCATCGAGATTAAATTGAGTATTTATATGTTTTAATTGAATTATATGTATGTGATTTGTATAATTGCCATGTATAAATACCGATAGCATATTCGACGACGTACGATGATTACCGAGTCTCATTTGAACCTTAAGAATTCGTAGGATACAAATGACATGTCATTAGGGATTACCAATTCTCAGCTCGTATGAGCTTATTGATTTGCAGCTTGTGACAGCTTACCGATTCTCAGCTCGTATGAGTTTACCAATTTACAGCTTGTGAGAGCATACCGATTCATAGCTCGTATGAACACACATGTACAGGAATTAACGGATTACAGTTTAGCAAACTATGTATGAGCTATCCCGAGTACCCAACATATTCTAAATGATTCAACAGGCAATTTTCTGTTACGAAATGATATGAGTTCAATACGAACTACTCAGGTATTTACATGAAATATATGGAAATGTTTTTACATGATACATGATATGGATGTTACATGTATATGGAAACTTGATTAATTGTTGAGATCATCCATGATTATTTATTCATATAAGAATTTACATGGCTAACATGGTTGGTGTATATGTGCATAGGCTTTTGGCCAAGTTGTGTCGGGATATGCTTTGTTACTTACCTATTATTTGACTAAATGGTAGTTAAATTCCATATTATATGAACTTACTAAGCTTAAATGCTTACTATGTGTATTTTACTATGTTTTATAGTGAATCGGAAGCTCGTTTGGGTTGGAAGCTTGCCGGAGCTATATCACACTATCCATCGGCTCTTTTGGTACATTCGGTTAGTTTAATTTTAGTTATAATGACATGTGTAGGTTATTTTGGCTAATGTTAGCCTATGTGTTTTGGTTGTGGAAATGACCATTTGGTTGGTTTGCATTATGACATGTTATTGATGAAATGACATATTTTGATGTGCATATAAGTTGCCTTAAATGGTTGAGGTATGGATTGTTATGTTTGAATTATGGAAGATGAAAATCATGTTATGAATGAGCATTTAATGTAACAGCTCGGTTTAGAACCCATCAGAATAGTAGTTTCAAGACCATAAATTCGAGTCAGAAAAATAATTTAATATTATTTTCCATGTTTACAGCATGATATTTGATATGTGTGAAAGTTTCGTACGAAAATTTTTTCGATTGTATGTTTAATTGGATAAAAGGACCTAATCGCAGAAAATGCAAAAGATGTGTTCTATTTGTTAAAGTGCCGAATTACTTTGTCTTTATTATGTGGGGTCCTTATGATGCAATTATACCATTGAATTAATCCATGGACAAATATGGACAACCATTAAATGAATTATAAGTTATATAGCCAAGGGTAAACTAGTAAATCATGCATAAATTAAAGATTAAATAAAACAAAACATGAATTTGGTGGGTTTTTCATCTATTATTGCCGAAATTGAAGAAAGAAAAGCTAGGGCTCATATGTTTTGATATTCGGCTACTTCCAAGCTTGATTAAAGGTCCGTTTTTGTTTGGTTTTTGATAATTTTTATGTTTTTAAGATTGTTGCTTAGTAATCTATTAAGCCCATGTCTCAATTTTTGAATTTGATGATGAATTTGAGTTATGCCATTGATGAAATTGTAAGCTTTGTGATGTTAGTTGATGGAAAATAAAAGATATGTGTTGGGTTAATATGTTTGTATTTGAATTTTTGATGAATTTGAGTATTTTGGACTAAATTGTGAAAATGAGAAATTGAAGGGTTAAAATGTGAAATAAGTGAAAGTTATGGGCTTCTCGAGACTATATGAAAATTTGACTAAGCATGAGAAATATGAAATTATGTGTATTTTGTGATTTTGTGAAATAGGGACTTAAATGTCAAATGTGAAAATGTGAGGGCTAATTTGTAAAATGCCCTAAATATGTGTATATGGATTGAATTGAAGGATTTTTTGAATAAAAGAGTTAAATTTGAATTTATATAGATCAAGAACCAAAGAAAACGAAATTAGATCGGGGAAAGACAAAAGTAGTTGAATAGTCGTTCGTTTCCGTTCATTTTCGTACCAGGTAAGTCGATATACAAATAAATGTATTTGAATTGAATTATTATTGCTTATATGTTAATGAATAATGATGAATGGCTATTTTGAGTTGAATATGAGAAATCGAGAAAGTTCCTATAATGTGACGATGTCTGAAAAGTCTCGTACAAACCATAAGAATAGTTAGGATACATATGTCATGACATAGGATTTCGATATGTGTTATCGTGTAAAACCACGTCTGGGACGTTGGCATCGATTTGATATTTACGTGTAAGACCATATCTGGAACATCGACATCGTATTTAATTTCGTGTAAGACCATGTCTGGGATAGTGGCATCAATATTAATTACATGTAAGACCACGTCTGGGACGTTGGCATTGTACGAGCTTTTTGAGCTATCCGCGTATCCTATTTGATTCCGAACGGTTCAATGGGCATTCTAAGAAATACGTGATTGAATGAATGAATATCCGATTCAGGTACGTTGAAATATGTTCAACATTTGTTAATGTGAAGTAAGTATATGTGCAAGTGATGATTTGCGATACACATATGAGAAAATATGCTATATATGCAAATGAATTGGAAATATTTGGAATGTATATGAACTATGAGGTTTGTGATAGTATTTGACTATGGAGTATATGTTTTTTATAATGCTTAGATGCTTAAAGTGATAAGTTTATTTGTATATGGCTTACTGAGCTTTTGAAAGCTTACTTTATGTGTGTTTGCATTATTTTATATATATCGAAGCTACCGGAGGCTTGGGGAATCGTCAAGGATCATCACCATACTATCGAATTATATTCTTGGTACTTATTCAAAAATGTATATATAGAAGTATGGCATGTATAGGCTAGAAGTCTTTGAATATGTTTTAAGATGTATATATATATATATCATGCCATGAGATATGGCTTGAATTTGGATGCAACTATGGTATGATTTTTGGTAAGTTTCATGTTGGTTAGGTAGTTGATATGATGATGAAATGGTATGTTTTGGATTGGTTTGAAATGAGATATGAACATATGTCTTTGGTATGGATTTGGCATGTGATTTTTGTATGTTTTGGTATGAGTGATGAGTATTATTTGGTTGAGAATATTATGATTTGAATGATGCATATTTTGGAGTTGAAATTAATTGTAAATGTGGTATAATTGATGCTTGAATTTGGCTTGTAGGAATGACCCAAAATGGGTGGCAAATCAGACTTGCAAATAGCCTATATTTTCCCACACGGTTGAGCACATGGGCGTGTGTCTTGACTATGTCCTTCAATATTTCTTTTTGAAGCAAGTCAGACTCGAGCACGGCCTAGACACACGGGCATGTGGCCGGTCGTGTGACCCAAGTCAGTTTCGACCATCGTTAAGGCACACGGGCGTATCTCTAGTCGTGTGGTATAAGTCAGTATTTATGCCCTATTTTCATACGGTATATGACACGGACGTGTTTGATAACCGTGTGAGGCACACGACCAGTTCACACAGGCGTGTGACCTATGATTTCAAAAATTCTTATAAGTGCCCGGAAACTTTTATATGTGATCAGTTTAGTTCTGAACCTTTTCTAAAGTGTGTTTAAGGTCTTATAGAGCTCCTAAAGGGATTATATGTGTACGAATTGCTATGAAAGGATGAGATATGACTGATGTTTGTAAATTGATTGTAAAAATGTTTTGAAATGTTTAGTAATGCCTCTTAACCCTATTCTGGCGATGGATACGGGTTAGGGGTGTTATATTTTATTGGTATCAGAGCTACGATTTAGTCGAGTCTAGGACTAATGTAGCATATATGAGTCTAGCTATACATGCCATATATATGAACTGTGATAGTGTGATGAATCCTGACAAACGAATTATGTTTTTCGTATAGTAATGGATCCCGAACGAGTCGTAGCTGATGATGTCGAAAGTAATGCACCTGCTCCCGCCTAAAGGACAGCGCCGTCTGATTCTAGACCCGTTACTAGTAGCCATGAGGGAGAGGCTAAGCAAGCTTTCTTCCAAATGATGAATGAGTGGTTCACTCAATATGTTAGAACAAACCTGGCTGCTCCCCAACCTCCATCCCCGCAAGTTTCTATAGCTCCTCAAGTGATAGATCCGATTTGTCTAAATAAGCCTCCAGTTGATAAGATTAGAAAATATAGGGTTGAAAAATTTCATGCTACTACTGATGATGATGCTGAGAGAGCTGAGTTCTGGCTCGAGAATACGATGCGGGTATTCGATGAATTATCCTGTACTCCGGAAGAATGTATTAAATATGTTGTTTCACTTCTGAGGAATACCGCGTACCATTGGTGGAAAACTTTGATATCAATGGTTCCGAGAGAACGAATCACCTGGGATTTCTTTCAAACCGAATTCTGAAAGAAATACATAAGTGAAAGATTTATAGATAAAAAAATGCAAAGAGATTCTTAAACTAAAATAGGGCGAATACAAACGAGAGTTTGTTAGATTGAGTCAGTATGCACGAGAATGTATCTCGACTGAAGCAATAATGTGTAAAAGGTTTGAAGACGGCTTGAATGAAGACATTCGTCTGTTAGTAGGGATTCTAGAAATAAAAGAGTTCGTTGGGCTTGTTGAACGAGCGTGTATAGCTGAGGAACTCGGGAAAGAGAAAAAAAAGCCGACTCAGAAGCTAGAGAAGTACGAAAAAGATCATCAAATATGTCATTTCAGTCAGCGTCAAAGATATTTTGAGATGATTCTAGTCGTTCAAAGGCTACTGCGAGTTAT
Source organism: Gossypium anomalum (assembly GCA_025698475.1). Classification (NCBI taxonomy): domain Eukaryota; kingdom Viridiplantae; phylum Streptophyta; class Magnoliopsida; order Malvales; family Malvaceae; genus Gossypium; species Gossypium anomalum. Next base: position 43,302,218 of record CM046968.1, on the reverse strand, counting down.
TCGAGACAAGATCAAGAGAAACCACCTGTGAATTCAAAAGCTACTTCAGTAGCTAGTGTGGGAAGTGTCAAACCAACACCACCTGAGTGCAAATATTGCGGTAAATGACATCCCGACAGTTGTTGATTAAATGATCGAGCTTGTTTTAAATGTGGATCTTTAGATCATTTTATTTGAGATTTCCCCGAGTAGATTGAATAAGAAATTGTACAGAATCTGAGACCGAGTAGCACTTTAGCTAGAGGCAGGCCTCCCAGAAATACGAGAAATATGAGTGGTAGCCGAAGAGCTACTAAAGATACAGCTGTTCGATCTAAGGCTAGAGCACCTGCCAGAGCCTACGCCATCCGAGCTCTTGAGAAAGCTTTGTCTCTAGAAGTGATTACGGGTACATTTACTCTTTATGATACTTCTGTGATTGCATTGATAGATCCAGGATCAACACATTCGTATATATGGATGAATTTAGCATCTAGTAAGACTTTATCTGTAGAGTCTACTGAATTTATAATTAGAATATCGAACCCCTTAGGCAAAAGTGTCTTGGTTGATAAAGTGTGCAAGAATTGTCCGTTGATGATTCAAGATAATTATTTTCTGGCTGATCTGATGCTATTACCTTTTGACGAATTTGATATAATTTTAGGTATGGATTGGCTAACTTTGCATGATGCTATTGTGAACTGCAAATAGAAAACTATTGATTTGAGATGCAAGAATGATGAGATAATCCGAATTGAGTCCAGTGACTTAAACGGGTTGCCGGCTGTGATATCTGCAATGAAAGCTTAAAAATATGTGAAAAAGGGTTTTGAAGCCTACTTTGCCTATGTGATTGATTCGAAAGTGGCAGAAAAGAAAATAAAATCTATATCGGTTGTCTGTGAGTTCCTTGATGTGTTTCTTGAAGAACTTCCGGGTTTATCTCCGATTCGAGAGGTTGAGTTTGGCATTGATTTAGTACCGGGAAATACTCTAATTTCGATAGCTCCGTATAAAATGGCTTCGACCGAGTTGAAAGAATTGAAGTCTCAGTTGCAAGAATTAATAGATAGAGGATTTACACGACCTGGTTTTTCACCTTGGGATGTTCCAGTTCTGTTTGTGGAAAAAAAAGACGGCACGACGAGAATGTGTATTGATTATCGTCAGTTGAAGAAAGTGACTATCAAGAACAAATATCCTCTGCCCAGAATTGACGATTTGTTTGATTAGTTGAAAGGTGCTACTGTGTTTTCAAAGATAGATCTAAGATCGGGCTATTATCAGTTGAGAGTAAAAGATTCAGACATTCTGAAAACAACCTTTCAAACGAGGTATGAAAACTATGAGTTCTTAGTTATGCCATTTGGATTAACAAATGCACCTGTTATTTTTATGAACCTAATGAACAGAATTTTTAGACTGTATTTAGACTAATTTGTTGTTGTATTCATTGATGACATTTTGATTTATTCGCGTGATGAAAATGAGCATGTCGAGCATTTGAGAGTAGTGCTACAGACTCTGCGTGATAAGCAACTATTTGCAAAGTTTAGTAAATGTAAGTTCTGGTTACGCGAAGTCAGTTTTTTGGGCCATATTGTGTCACCATCTGGTATACGAGTTAATCCAAGTAAGATTTCAGCAATTTTAGATTGGAAGCCTCCGAGAAATGTTTTTAAAGTTCGCAGTTTTCTGGGACTTGCTGGATATTATCGAAGGTTTATGAAAGGCTTTTCGATGATTGCAACTCCGTTGATAAAATTGCTGGAGAAAGACGTTAAGTTTGAATAGTCCTAAAAGTGTCAGAAAAGCTTTGATCAGTTGAAAGCCTTATTGACTGAAGCTTCGGTATTAGTGCAACCAAAATCAGGCAAAGAATTTGTGATATATAATGATGCTTCATTGAGCGGTCTGGGATGCGTTTTGATGCAGGAAGGCAAAGTTATAGCTTATGGCTCGAGACAATTAAAACCGCATGAAAAGAATTATCCGATCCACGACCTCGAGTTAGCTGCGATTGTGTTCGCTTTGAAGATTTGACGTCACTATCTATTTCGTGAGAAATGTCATGTGTTTTCAGATCATAAAAGTTTGAAGTATCTGAGTCATCAGAAAGATTTGAATCTGCGACAGAGAAGATGGCTAGAGTTACTAAAAGATTATGAGCTAGTTATTGATTATCATCCGGGAAAAGCAAATGTTGTTGCTGATGTTTTGAGTCAGAAATCATTATTTGCATTACGTGTTATGAATGCTCAGTTGTGTATATTTGATGATGGTTCAGTTTTAGAATTGAAAGCGAGATCGTTGTTTTTACAATAGATTATTGATGCTCTGAAAGTTGATAATGATATAATAGCGAAACGAGCTCAGTGTGAGTTGAATTCTGATTCAAAATTTTGAGTTGATAATGATGATTGTTTGAGATTCTGAGATCAGATTTGTGTTCCAAGAAATCCAGAGTTGATTTATATGATTTTGAAAGAAGCCTATAACAGTTTTTTATCTGTTCATCCGAGAAGTAAGAAAATGTATAATGACTTGAAACAGCTATACTGGTGGCCTAGAATGAAAAGAGATATCTCCGACTTTGTTTCAAAATGTTTAATCTGTTAGCAAGTTAAAGCTGAACATCAGGTGCCTTCTGGTTTATTACAGCCTATTATGATTCTCGAGTAGAAATGGAATAAAGTGATGATGGATTTTGTTTCGAGTTTACCCATATCTCCGAGAAAGAAAGATGCAATTTTGGATGTGGTTGACAGATTGACGAAATCAGCCCACTTCATTCCGATATGATCAGAATACTCACTTGAAAAGTTGCTGAGTCATATATTTCTAATATTGTCAGATTGCACGAGGTGCCATTATCGATTGTGTCAGATAGAGATCCGAGATTCACATCGAGGTTTTGAAAGAAACTGCAAGATGCTTTAGGTACGAAATTGTACTTTAGTACTGCCTTTCACCCACAGACGGATGGTCAATCTGAGCGGATTATTCAAATACTCGAGGATATGTTGAGATGTTGCATTCTTGAGTTTGAAGGCTCGTGGGAACAATATTTTCCATTGATTAAATTCGTGTATAATAATTTTCAATCGAGCATTAAAATGGCACCGTACGAAGCTTTATATGGTCGTAAATGTCGAACACCGTTATACTAGTCTGATCTTAGTGAGAATAAGATTTACGGGGTTAATTTGATCAAAGAGTGTAGCACCCCAAACCCGGTCTAGAAGCTAGGCCCGAATCTGGCGTGTCACATTGAAGTGTTTTTTGAAAATCATGTTTTCATTAAAAACCCTTCTCATTTAAAACGTAGTACATTGAAAACTTATTATTATTATTCCCGAAATTTGTTTTAGGTTGTGGAAGCATTTCCAAAAGTGTTACGAAAACGTAGTTTTTGAAAATATTTATCGTTTTGGAAAATCGCGACCTATTTTTAACAGATAGAAAACATAATAAACTAAAGATCCCAAATTAAAAATCAGAAACTAAAAGAGGCCTTATTACAACCCAGATCAAAATATAAGTACTTATAAGTAGATAACTGTAAAAGAAAATAGGAAACAATAGCAGTTGTATAGCCATCTCCGAGTCCCTCTACGACACTGATCCGCCTAACGCTGGGGATTACCTGCACAGTTAGTAAACGGGGTAAGTTTACGAAAACTCAGTGTGTAATCCCCTTACTAGAGTAACAGTTAGTATACAAAAACAGAAATAGTATGGGCCTGAGCCCTTTAACAGAAACAATACAATTTAGTTCAGAGTACAGGTGGCCAAAGCTCAATACAAATCACTTGGGTCTTAGCCCATAATAGAACCAATTGGGCCTTGCCCATATCAGTAAACAGTGTCAGGTGGGCCTTAGCCCAATAACAAAATCAGGTGGGCCAAAGCCCAGTACAGAATTAGTATCAGATGCAGATATGCAGACAGATTCCCAGCCCAGTCCAACCAACACACCACCCGTACCTACCAACACTATGTGGGGATAAAATTGACCCACCCAGCCAACACACCAAGCTTAGCACCGGTTGTGGCACTAAGTCAACAAGATGGCTCAGCACTGTAAACAGAACGGCTAAGCGCCGTAGACAGAACAACTCAACACAGTAGGCAAAACAGCTAAAGGCCGTAAATATCGTAGCAACGCTGCTAATTAACAGAACGGCTATAAACTGTAAGTATCACAGAAAGGCTGAAAGCCTTGTATAGAACGGCTACAGGCCGTACACTTCCTCCATCAATAATAACCCAACCCCATGCAGTATGTCATGTCATAAATATTACGTGTATGCAAAGTCATACTCAGTACAATCATATATGTAAATCATAAGCTCATCAGTCATATGGAACATAAGGCATAATCGTCATTCACCATACTGGAGTATTACAGTCATTTTACCTTACAGGGGCATTACGATCATTTTACACTACAATGGTATTTTGGTAATTTCACAAACCGGGGTCTTAACGACCTAACAAAAAGTCCACAGTCGCCTCGAGCGACTTAAGTAACCTAACAGACATAACGGTACAAATGGGACTAAGGCCCATTACTCGGCCCAAATTCAGATACAGCTAACTGTCCTACATAGCATAGTCCAATATTTATCACTTACCGCGAATTTAATCCGTCTAGGGTCCACGAGCCCATTAGGCCTACATGGCCCATTTCGGTCCATCGAGGCCCTTAACAGTCTAAGCCCACGAGGATGCTCGTGGTGGCCTCTACTGTCAGTCGCCCATGATTTATGAGCTCAGTTTACCCCACGAGCGATCGTACGCTTGTGAGGCCTCAAATGCCGAAGTTTTGGCTTTTCAGCTTTTGCCAACTTCCAACAACGAAGGGCGTGAATACACACCTGTTTATGAGAATGCGTCGAAGTCCATGATCACCAACCTTGGTTAAGCAGGTATGAAATAATCCCTCTTCAAACCAGTGATCCCCAACTCATCTTGTTTGCTCTATTTAAAGCCAGCTTCTCGCCAATTCTCATGTTAGCTTCCCGATATGGGATTACTTTCAACCATTAGGAAAATTCCTTATTTTTTTATGACCACTTTAACTACAAAGTTCTAGTCCAACTCCACCTCCTACACAGCTCAAACAACAAAATAAATACTCCATTATCTATCCCAAGACTTGAACCTTAGACCTCACAGTTACATAACACGCCACCTTACCACTCCACCACAGGCTCTTTCTGTGTCACCATTTAGCCTCAATTAATTATAAGATCTATAGGCCAGAGTCCAGGTTCCTTTAAAAGAAATACCAAAATAAATTGCAAGAGCCAAGACTTGAACCCAGGCTCCCTTGCAAGCTTAATAATGCCACAACCACTAGACCACATGCTTCCTTGTGTCATTTATTTCCCACAATATTATAAAAGGCCTACTTCCAAGCATCCATGGTTTTATTCACTTAAAACCAAAATTTTTGCTAAAGCCCAGGTTTGAACCCAGGACTTTTCCAACTCCTCTCAGGACCCTTAACCACTTGAGTAGCCATTTAATTGTGTCATATCCTTGCACAATTAAATGCTTATATACAACCTCCTTATGGACCCAAACTCAAGGCCTAATACTTCTAGGCCCAAATTCGGGGCGTTACAATTCTACCCCCTTAAAGAAATTTCATCCTCGAAATTTTCAACTATCAGAAAAGTCGCACAACCTAGCCTACCACACAACACTCTTGCTGCTCACTCTGATCCTAGCAATACAAGCACACACCAAACCATCTATCCATCGGAGCAGATAGATATCACATGCATACTATTTCCAAAACAGACACAGAATAAATACAAGCTCTAACTTTAAGTGTAACAATACAGTCTAATATCTAAGAAATCACAATATTTCTATCTACTGCTTTTCAATGAAAACAAACATCAGTTTCAAAAACTTACGGATTCGGTGCCGGAGACTCGGTATGCCACACAATCAGTCAAACATTTTCAATTCTTCAATTTATTTGAAACAGTTTTTTTAGAAATTCAAAATTTCAAAAACCCATTCCACAGTCGAGTTTTGCAACTTGGCTCTGATACCACTAAATGTAACATCCCAAACCTGGCCTATAAGTTAGGCCCAAATCTGGCGTGTCACATTGAAGTGTTTTTCGAAAACCATGTTTTCATTAAAAATCCTTCTTATTTAAAACGTAGTACATTGAAAACTTAATATTATTATTCCCGAAATTATTTTTAGGTTGCGGAAGCATTTCCAAAAGTGTTGTGAAAGCGTAGTGTTTTGAAAATAGTTATTGTTTTAAAAAATCGGGATCTATTTTTAACAGATAGAAAACATAATAAACTAAAAATCCCAAATTAAAAATCAGAAACTAAAAGAGGCCTTATTACAACCCAGATCAAAATATAAGAACTTATAAGTAGATAACTATAAAAGAAAATAGGAAACAATAGCAGTTGTGTGGCCATCTTCGAGTCCCTCTACGACACTGATCTGCCTAACGCTGGGGATTACCTGCACAGTTAATAAACGGGGTGAGTTTACGAAAACTCAGTGTGTAATCCCCTTACTAGAGTAATGATCGATATATAAAAATGAAGCTTGATATGGGCTGAGCCGTTTAACAAAAACAGTATAATTTTTTTAGAGTACATGTGGCCAAAGCTCAATACAAATCACTTGGGTCTTAGCCCATATCGAAACCAATTGGGCCAGCCCATATCAGTAAATAATGTTAGGTGGGCCTTAGCCCAATAATAGAATCAGGTGGGCCTAAACCCAATACAGAATCAGTATCAGATGCAGATATGTAGACAGATTCCCAGCCCAGTCTAACCAACACACCATCAATACCTACCAACACCATGTGGGGATAAAATCGACCCACTTAGCCAACACACCAAGCTTAGCACCGGTTGCAGTACTAAGTCAACAGGACGGCTCAGCGCCATAAACAGAATGACTCAACACCGTAGATAGAATGGGTAAAGACCGTAAATATCGCAACAACGCTGCCAATTAACAGAACGACTATAAACTATAAGTATCGCAGAAAGGCTGAAAGCCTTGTACAGAACGGCTACAGGCCGTACACTTCCTCCATCAATAATAACCCAACCCCATGCAGTATGTCATGTCATAAATATTACGTGCATGTAAAGTCATACTCAGTACAATCATATATGTAAATCATAAGCTCATCAGTCATACAGAGCATAAAGCATAATCGTCATTCTACCATACTGGGGTATTACAGTCATTTTACCCTACAGGGGCATTACTGTCATTTTACACTACAATGATATTTTAGTAATTTCACAAAACGGGGTCTTAACGACCCAACAGAAGGTCCACTGTCACCTCGAGTGACTTAAGTAACCTAACATACATAACGGTGCAAATGGGCCTAAGGCCTATTACTCAGCCCAAGTGGGCCCACACGCTCGTGTGGCCCATTTGGCCCAAATTTAGATACATCTAAGTGTCCTACATAGCGCAATCCAATATTTATCACTTATCACGAATTTAATCCGTCTGGGGCCCATGAGCCCATTGGGCCCACACGGCCCCTTTTGGCCCATCGAGGCCCTTAACAGCCTAAGCCCACGAGAACGCTCGTGGCGGCCTCTACTATTAGTCGCCCATGATTTATGAGCTCGATTTACCCCACGAGCGATCGTACGCTTGTAAGGCCTCAAATACCGAAGTTTCAGGTTTTCGGCTTTTGCCGACTTCTAATAAAGAAGGGCGTGAATACACACCTGTTTATGAGAATGCGTCGAAGTCCACGATCACCAACCTGGGTTAACCAGGTATGAAATAATCCCTCCTCAAACCAGTGATCCCCAACTCATCTTGTTCGCTCTATTTAAAGCCAGCTTCTCATCAATTCTCATGTTAGGTTCCTAATGTGGGATTACTTTCAAACATTAGGAAAATTCCTTATTTTTTTATGACCACTTCAACCACAAAGTTCCAGTCTATCTCTACCTCCTACACAGCTCAAACGGCAAAACAAATACTCCACTGCGCATCCCAAGACTTGAACCTTAGACCTCACAGTTACACAATACGCCACCTTGCCACTCCACCACAGGCTTTTTCTATGTCTCCATTTAACCTCAATTAATTATAAGGTCTATAGGCCAGAGTCCAGGTTCCTTTAAAAGAAATACCAAAATAAAATACAAGAGCCAATACTTGAACCCAGGCTCCCTTGCAACCTTAATAACGCCACAACCACTAGACCACATGTTTCCTCGTGTCATTTATTTCCCACAATATTATAAAAGGCCTACTTCCAAGCATCCAGGGTTTTATTCATTTAAAACTAAAATTTTTGCTAAAGCCCAGGTTTGAACCCAGGACTTTTCCAACTCCTCTCAGAACCCATAACCACTTGAGTTGTAACACCCTATGACCTTCATCCGTCGCCAGAATAGATTCATAAGGTATTACCTATCAAAAGACAGATCAGACTAGCCATTCATAATCAATCATGTATAACAAAATATAGTTCTTTAGCCTTTCAACTATGGACAAATTTTTAACTAAGGTTAAAATAACTAATAAATTTCAAGGATACTTGACACATAAATCCCTTGAACCATATACTCGTGTTTAGGAAATTTAGCAAGCCATTTTCGCATGGCTAGAATATTTACAATTTCAAAATATATCTTGTTTCAAAAGAGATGTAAGCATATACATGCCATATTTCAATATATAACCTATCAAAAAAAGTACCAAAACAGTGACGATAGTGTAGATGACTTTAAACGTGAATTCCCCGAGCTCGTAGCTTTCAAACAAGATCTATAAAATGAGACAACATAAAACATTCACAGTAAGCCATTAAGCTTAGTAAGTTTAAAGTATCTTAAACAACAAAACTTATTTATACACATTATACCATATTCTAATTGCAACACTAATTAACCGAATATACAAAACCACGTTAGATCCATTTCATTAACTTATTATTTCTTCAGAGTTTGAATTTCATAAGCACACCTTCTAAATGACTCGTAGTAATTCATCGATTCGACCTTATAAAGTTAATTCAAATCATTTCATTCATATATAATTTCAAATATCATAATTGTATATATATAACATATACTTTCATTTACCAAATTCATAATGGCCGAACATAGCTATACACAACCACATTTCATATACTTCTCTTTTCAATTCATACATTAATTCACATTTCTTCCTATGCATAACAACTTATACGTACCTGGACAATTTAATCTATCGAATGAATTTAGATGCCGTATAGCATAATCTCATATTCGTAGACTTTTATTATTTCACTGGCAATTTGCCTGCTAGGTATAAACCTGAACTTAACACCGACACGAGGCCTGCTAGGTATAAACCTGAATTTAACACCGGCACGCAGCCTGCTAGACATAAAGTCTGAAACTCATTCACCGGCATTATGCCTGCTAGGCTCATGGCCCGAAACAATTCCATCTGCTAAAAGCTTGCTGAGCCATAGGCCCGAAACATAATTCGAATATAAATTTCACAATTTCATAACATATACACTTCTTGTATTTATGCATTTCACATAAGCTAATCACATCAGTCCACTTTGACTTCATTCACGTATAATCACTTGATAACTATCACACTATTGCTTTTAAATTTACCATTACATATCTTCAATCTAATGAATACAACTCATGGCAAGATGATCCTAACAAATTTCCTTATTTAAATCTCATGCATACTATTCGGCTTCAAGTATGTGTATATATATATATTTATGCTAAAGGTATGGCTGAATTCTCGTGACATATCATGATTCATTCATAAATAGCTTATGTTTAAATACTGAAAACTTACCTCGAGTATTTTTCGAACAACTACGGGTCGGCTATTCAACTACTTTAGCTTTTCTCTTATCCAAATTTGTCCCTCTATGCTCTTGAGCTTAAATTCAAAAATTTTAAACTAATCATTATTCAACTATTCAAGCATTACTTCAAAATATAATAAATATACATATTCAGCTTTCACATATATAGATCATAGTAAACAAAATAAAATACATTATAGGTCATCTTTGACCTTTCTATTTTCATCAATTTTGAACCATTCCTTGGCCAAATATTTCATTCGACATTAAGATACAAACAAGTTAACATTTTCTTTATACACACCCTCAAGACCACATGCATAATTCATTTATTTTAAAGCATATATCACACGACAGCTTAACTAAAGTTTCATTCATTCACAACATATAAACCCTATTAAGCTCACACCCTGTACATACCAAACCGAATTCAAGTGGAGAAATTGTCACAACTAAGATACATTCCAAAACCAGCTTAACCATTTAGCCACATAACAGGGTAAGTAACACTCACAATTGTAAACACCTTGCACGCATTCAAGACACATAGTAACCTAAAAAATTAAACAAATAGAAAGGTCAAGTGCGCATGTCTTAATATAAATACCATAATTCATATTAACTTAGAGACATACATAAAAAATCTATATGACTGAAGGTTCATGTATTCATGATAAATGTGTTTATTATTATTGTATCCTTAATATAAGCTTAATATAAAATTTACCATTTATAATCAACCAAATCAATACATATACATACCATCATAGCCGAACATAATTTATAATGCGTGTAATAAAATCAACCCAATTCCCACTAGAACACTGTCGAATTTTTTTTAGCACAAATACATATATTAGCACCTTAATAAAACATAATAACCATTTCTATATATAAATATTTTACTCATGCAAAACCATGACCGAATCACTTGTAAATACTACCTAAGCCATCATCTATTTTAAACACAAACATTATTCAAATATTACCCTAGTTCATATTCGGCAATTTCACAAATACACAAGCCAATTTTTCCTATCATCTAAACTACCTATATGAACATTACACTATCTCAAGCATCACCCATTTGCAATTTTTCATTAAAACTTAAAGACAACCATCATTTCTCTTCATTATCTACCATGGCCGAATGCTCAAATCATCACCCAAATTTCAAAATTTTGGACATGGGCTAAGTAAGGAACTTGGTAACTAACTTAAAATAAGCTAAAATTTCAAGGACTAAAATGAATTTCTTACCTTAATTCATGCCTAAGATGGCCGAATGGTTTTTGCTCCCCTTTTCTTTCTTTACAATCGGTTAAGAAGAAAACCAAGATGAATACATTGTTTTCTTCCCCTTTTTCTATTTTTAATTATCAATATTATAAAATATAAAACTATTTTGTTGCCATAATACTAATAGATAATACATATATTTTATATTAAATAACAACATGGCCGGCCACTATCTTAAAGTGGATAATTTGACATGCAAGTCCATTTTTTTTTATCATGCATTAATAGACCATTACAATTTAACCTATCACATTTTCAAAATTTCTCACATAAGTCCTATTTAATAAATTTCACATACAAATGACAAAATCAAAGCATGAAACTTTCACACATGCACTTACACATATAATAAGCATATAATATAACATTTAATTATTTTTGTGACTCAGTTTTGTGGTCCCGAAACCACTTTTCGACTAAGGTCAAATTAGGGCTGTCACGAATCTCCCCCTTAGAAATTTTCGTCGTCGAAAATCTTACTAGCGAATAAATTAGGGTATTGTTTTTTCATGGAGTCTTCAAGTTCCCACGTTGCTTCTTCAACCCCGTGTTTGACCTACAACACTTTCACTAACGAAATTGTCTTGTTTCACAATTCTTTCACCTCGTGAGCCAAAATACGAATCGGTTCCTCTTCATAGCTCAAATCAGACCGAATTTCTATCTTTGATGGACTAATCACATGAGAAGGATTGGATCTGTACTGACGGAGCATCAAAACATGAAAAACGTTGTGAATCTTTTCAAGTTCAGGCGGCAAAAGTAGTCTATAAGCAATCGGCCCAATCCGTTCTGTAATTTCGTATGGTCCGATAAATCTTGGGCTTAATTTGCCTTTACGGCCAAATCTGAGTACCTTTTTCCACAGTGAAACTTTGAGAAACACTTTGTCTCCGACTTGATACTCAATATCTTTCCGTTTCAAGTTCGCATATGATTTCTGACGATCTGATGCTGTTTTCAGACTTTCACGGATCACTTTAACTTTTTGTTCGACCTCTTTAATCAAATCAACTCTGAAAATCTTATTCTCACTGAGTTCGGTCCAAAACAAAGGCGTACGACATTTACGACCGTACAAAGCTTCGTAAGGTGCCATCTTAATACTCGATTGAAAACTATTATTATACGCGAATTCAACCAAGGGCAAGTATCGTTCCTACGAAGCATTAAACTCAAGGATACAACATCTCAACATGTCCTCGAGTATCTGAATAATTCGCTCGGATTGACCATCGGTCTGGGGATGAAAAGCGGTGCTAAAATACAACTTAGTACCCAATGCTTCTTACAATTTCTTCCAAAACTGCAATGTGAATCTCGAATCTCTATCCGACACAATAGAAATAGGTACCCCATGTAACCTTACAATCTGAGAAATATACGATTCGGCTAGCTTATCAAGTGAATAATCCGTACGTACGGGAATAAAATGAGCTGACTTTGTCAATCTATAAACAACAACCCAGATCGCATCTTTCTTGCTTGGTGATAATGGCAACCCAGATACAAAATCCATCTTAACCCGATCCCACTTCCATTCGGGTATCATGATCGACTGAAGTAATCCCGAAGGCACTTGATGTTCCGCTTTCACTTGTTGACATATCAAACACTTCGAAACAAAGTTAGAAATGTCTCGTTTCATACCATGCCACCAGTATTGTTGTTTCAGATCGTTGTACATCTTCGTACTACCCGGGTGGACTGATATCCGACTGCTATGAGCCTCGCCCAAAATTATCAAAATAATTTCTGAATTTCTTGGAACACATAATCGATTTCTGAACCTCAGACAATCATTGCTATCAATCAAAAATTCTGAATCCTGTTTCGATACACATAGTGCTCATTTTGCAACTAATTCATCATCAACTTTTTGAGCTTCACGGATTTGTTGCATCAATAACGGTTTTGCTTTTAACTCCGGTATTAACACACCATCAGCGGATACAGAAAGGTGTACATTCATTGCTCACAAAACAAACAGTGACTTACGGCTTAAAGCATCAGCGACCACATTAGCTTTTCCCAGATGGTAATCAATGACAAGCTTGTAATATTTCAATAATTCTAGCCACTGTCTTTGTCTCAAATTCAAATCTCTCTGAGTCATCAAGTACTTGAGACTTTTGTGATCAGAATACACATGGCATTTTCCCCCGAACAAGTAGTGGCGCCAAATTTTTAAAGTAAAAACGATAGCAGCTAACTCGAGATCATGAGTCAGATAGTTCTTCTCGTGAGGCTTCAACTGTCTCGAAGCGTACGCTACTACTCTACCCTCTTGCATCAATACACAGCCCAAACCATTCAGAGACGCATCACTGTAAATCATAAATTCTTTACCCGATTCTGGTTGAACTAACACCGGAGCTTCGGTCAAAAGAGTTTTCAATTGATCAAAACTTTTCTGGCACTTTTCTGGCCATTCAAATTTGGTATCTTTTTGAAGCAAATTTGTCATCTGTATTGCTATCATCGAGAAACTTTTCACAAACCGTCTGTAGTACCCGACAAGTCCCAAAAAAGGTCAAACTTTTGAAACATTCCTCGGAGGCTTCCAATCGAGTATAGCTGAAATTTTGCTAGGATCAACTCGGATACCTGATGCGGATATAACATGTCCCAAAAAGATGACTTCCCTCAACCAGAACTCACATTTACTAAACTTCGCATATAATTGCTTGTCTCACAAAATCTGCAATACTAACTTCAAGTGTTCGGCATGCTCGATTTCGTCGCGTGAATAGATCAAAATGTCATCTATAAACATGACTACAAACTGATCCAAATACTGTTTGAAAATCTGATTCATTAGGTCCATAAAAATAGTAGGGGCATTAGTGAGCCCAAACGGCATCACTAGAAACTTAGAGTGTCCATACCTCATTCTAAAAGTAGTTTTAGGCACATCAGAGTCTCCAACCCGTAACTGATAATAACCGATCTCAAGTCTATTTTCGAAAATACTGAGGCTCCTTCCAGTTGATCAAACAAATCGTCGATTCGCGACAACGGATATTTATTCTTTATCGTTACCTTATTAAGCTGACGATAATTAATACACATTCTCACAGTTCTGTCTTTCTTTTTCACAAACAGCACTGGTGCACCCCAAGGAGAAAAACTCGGTCGAGCAAAACCTCTATCTTTCTGCAACGCCCCGAACCCGAGACCGTTACCGGGATTGAAAACGAGGTATTTACGAACTTACTTTATTGGCTTACACGGTTCATTTTTAAAATTTCAGACATGCTGGCTAACTGCGTCATGACCACCTTAAAAATCATATCTCGAGTTCCGAAGCTCGAAAACTTAATCCGTAAATTTTCCCTGAAACTAGACTCATGTATCTATCTACACATTTTTTTCTATAATTTTTGATCAGGCCAAAAGGTACAGTTTATTAGATTAAGTCTCCCATGTTACAGGGTTCGACTACACAGACCTTCATGCATTGCAACTTAAGTATCTTCCTATACAGGGCTTCAAATCTTATGCCGTTTGTTTCTAAAGAAACTAGACTCAATAAGGAATCTGCACATATGGGGCATGACTTCTAATTATCTCTGGTTAATTTATGGCAAATTTTCAAAGTCAATACAGGGGATCCAGAAATCGCTCTGGCCCTGTTACATGAAAACCTAAATATCTCTTAACATACGACTCATTTGACCGTTTTGTTTCTTCCATAAGAAAGTAGATTCATCAAGGTTCGATTAAATAATTTATCCACTAATTAACTCCATTCTTACAAATTTTACCGATTTTTCAAATTTGCCCCATTGATGCTGTCAACATCTGACTTTAGGGTAGACTTTACCTATTGCCTAGTTTCCATGACTTAACTAATCCGATAGCATACATAACACAATTTATAATTGTGATTAACCATCCCAATGGTCAATCATTGCCACACATATCCGTACTTCTCGATAACCATATACATACACGATGATTATAACATTATGATTCGAATATGAACACAAGCCATTTTCGCATGGCTAACCAAATTTATACAATTCAAAAGGTGCATAACCATCAAACAAAAAGGTAGTCCTATACATGCCATTTCAAAGTTCAACCAAAAATGTACCAAAAGGAGCGTTGATAGTGTGGGTGACTTATTGCGACAATCCCGAATCCGATAAGCTGGCGAACCAATATCTATAAAACAAAAATCAAAGAAAGCGGAATAAGCGTTTAATGCTTAGTAAGATTGAGTAGTGAAATTGTGCACAACCGAAATATAACATTCATATGACTAAACAATTTATCTCATACTCACTTATACTCAAAATCATACCTACTTCATATTTCTAATCCTTATATTCATGCGTAAGAAAATCAAATTAACTAAAAACGAAGGTGATTAATCGATAGAGCAAATACTGTTATTTTAACGGAATCAATATTTCGATTCATATTCAAAACATACCTCATCCATTGGGACTTTTCAAGTGTATTAATTGAATTATTACAGCAAAACCATTCATTCTTCAACCAAGTACCTTGGATTTGACCGGACATAGCTACATTTGCTCAAATGCCTTCGGGACTTAGCCCGGTTATGGTGACTCGCACAAATGCCTTCGGGACTCAGCCCGGATATGGTAACTCGTACAAAAATGTCTTCGGGATTTAGCCCGGATGTGGTAGCTCGCATAAATGCCTTCGGGACTCAACTCGGATATGGTATCTCGCACAATTGCCTTTGGGGCTCAGCCCAGTTATCATCATAATATCCATGCACGTAGTAATAAATCATGACATATATATATTTCAATTTCATAATTAGAATTCCAACACAAATCGCTTATTAAGCAATATCATTTTCGGTTCCTTAACTATATTCTAGAGCATGACTTTAATTTACTTAAAACATAATCTAAATTGAATCGTAACTACTCAAAGACTTACCTCGGGTATGCTTGGATAATTACGGATAGACTATTCGATTGCTTTCTCCTTTCCTTTATCGGATTTTGATCCTTTAGCTCTTGAGCTTAAATTTAAACAAATAAATCTATTTAATCCTTTCGAACATCAAAGGAAAATTTAAAGCTCCTAACTTTTATACTCAATAATGAAATCAACCATTTATCTAATTATTTTAACACCTCACTTCAAGCATATAATCTTAATGTCTAAATGCGTATGATACCTAAAATTCTTATAACTTAACCCTTTACCCCATCTTGCCGAAATGGTTATTGAATATCCCATTCACATACATATACATAATCCGAATTTGAAAATCTCCTTTAACCATCCCACATTCGGCAATGACCACAATGACTTGATAAGTTTTAGATACATTTCGTTTTCATCTATTTCTTTAAGGACCGAATATATATGTATATATATACAATAATAATGCTGTTAGCTATTAAAGTTACATACACAACTTGTATACAAATTTTATCCTTGTATAGCCTATAGCTTATTTGGCTATTCCTTACTCAATCTTAATGAAATTTCATATCAAACTTCTATGACTAAGCACACATGTACTTACATTCCAACTATCATAATCCTAAAATAAAAAATCATATTCTAAACAAAACATTATGAGAATGCCGAATCTTCATTTGCTCCAAAGTCTAATTCACTCAATTCAAAAACATCTTAATAATATTTGTTCATGACATCAAATATCCACATATATTTTTTTTAACTCATCCATCATCAACAATTGAATGAAATCATCAAATTCTTTCTTTAATTCCCATAGCCGAATGCTCCATTTATCCTTTAAACTTAAAATTTTTGCATGGGCTAATTAATAAACAAGGTGATTACCTAAAACAAGTTTAGATTTCAAGAAAATTTAACACCATTTACTAACCTTTCTAGCTTCAATTGACCGAATTCTTAAAGCTTCCCCTTTCTCTTCTTTCTCTAGCTACGGCAATGGAGGAGAAAGCATAGTCAACCTTGGTTTCTCCTCCCACTATCTCATGTTTTCATTTCTTTATTCTTTAATTCATTTTTGTAATATTAATTTACTAACATAAAGAATATTATAATTTATTCTAACCTTAAACATGGTGGCCACTAACATAGATTTGGCTAATTTGACATGCAAGTACCATTCTTTTTACATTATGCATTATTAGATCATTTTTATTTTTGTCAAGCACATTTCTACATTTTTTATATAAGTCCTATTTGATAAATTTACATACAACCAGACAAAATTCAAACATGAAATTTTCACACATGTATAATCACATATAATAAGTATCAAGCGTGACGGTTAATTATCATTACGACTCGATTTTGTGGTCCCGAAACCACTTTCCGATTAGGGTCAATTTAAATTTTATTACAACTCTCCCCACTTAAGAAATTTTCGTCCAGAAAATCTTACGATGAATAAATTTGGATATCGTTCCTTCATAGATGTTTGATTTCCCAAGTAGCTTCCTCAATTCCGTGTTTGAGCCATAACACCTTTACTAAAGGAACCTTTTTGTTTCTCAACTCTTTCACTTCACGAGCTAGGATACGAATCGGTTCTTCTTCATAACTCAAATCAGATTGAATTTCAACCTCTGATGGAGTAATTATGTGCGAAGGATCAGATCTATAACGTCGAAGCATTGATACATGAAAAACATTGTGAATCCTTTCAAGTTCAGGGGGCAAAATCAATCTATACACAACTGGACCAATTCGTTCGGATACTTCATATGGCCCTATGAACCTCGGACTCAGTTTGCCTTTACGGCTAAATCTAAGTATCTTTTTCCAAGGTGAGACCTTAAGAAACACTTTGTCTCCCACCTGATACTCAATATCTCTTCGCTTTAAGTCCGCATACGATTTCTGACGATCTGATGCTGCCTTCATATTTTCACGAATTATTCTTACTTTCTGTTCAGCATCTTTAATCAAATCCACTCCGAAAAGTTTGCTTTCACCGAGCTCGGTCCAAAACAATGGCGTCACGGCATTTACGCGTCATAAAGCTTCATAAGGTGCCATCTTAATACTTGATTGAAAACTATTGTTGTAAGCGAACTCAATCAAAGGTAAATACCGCTCCCATGAACCACTAAACTCAAGGATGCAACATCTCAACATATCCTCAAGTATCTGAATTATCCGCTCGGATTGACCATCAGTTTGTGGATGGAAAGCGGTGCTAAAATGCGACTTGGTACCCAAAGCTTCTTGCAATTTCTTCCAAAATCGTGAGGTGAATCTCGGATCTCGTCCGACACAATAGAAATCGGTACCGTGTAGTCTCACAATCGAGAAACATACAATTCAGCTAGTTTATCCAATGAAAAATCCGTACGTACGGGGATAAAATGAGCCGACTTAGTCAGTCTATCAACAACAACCCAAATCGCATCTTTCTTACTTGTCGACAATGGCAACCCAGATACAAAATCCATCGTGACTCGATCCCATTTCCATTCAGGTATCATGATCGGCTGAAGTAAACCCGTCGGCACTTGATGTTCCGCTTTCACTTGTTGACATATTAAACACTTCGAAACAAAATCAGAAATGTCTCGTTTCATGCCATGCCACCAAAACTGACGTCTCAGGTCGTTGTACATTTTCGTACTTCCTGGGTGAATTGCCATTCGGCTACAATGAGCTTCGTTCAGAATCGTCGAAATAAGTTCTGAATTTCTTGGAACACACAACCGACTTCTGAACCTCAAACAATCGTCATCATCAACTTGAAACTCTGATTCCATACTTGAAACACATTCAGCCCGTTTTGCAACCAATTCTTCATCGATTTTCTGAGTTTCGCGAATTTGATGAATCAACAATGGTTTGGCCTTTAATTCCGCCACTAACACATTGTCGGATAAAATAGACAAATGTACATTCATTGCTCGTAAAGCAAACAGTGATTTACGACTTAAGGCATCCGCAACCACATTAGCCTTCCCCGGGTGGTAGTCAATAACAAGTTCATAATCTTTTAACAACTCAAGCCAACGTCTTTGTCGCAGATTTAAGTCTCTTTGGGTCGTCAAATATTTGAGACTTTTGTGATCCGAGAACACATGGCACTTCTCACCAAATAAGTAATGTCACCATATTTTCAAGGCGAAAACAATGGCAGCTAATTCGAGATCATGAGTCGGATAATTTTTCTCATGTGGCTTTAATTGTCTCGACGCATACGCCACAACTCTACCTTCTTGCATCAATACGCAACCCATCCCAAGTAGGGAAGCATCACTATAAATGACAAATTCTTTGCCCGATTGATTGAAATTTGCACTAAGATTGGAGCTTGATCAAATAAGTTTTGATTGATCAAAACTTTTTCGACACCTTTCCGTCCATTCGAACTTAACATCCTTTTGAAGTAGCTTCGTCATTGGCGTGGCTATCATCGAAAAACCTTTTACAAATCTTCGGTAGTAACCGGCAAGTCCCAAAAAGCTCCGAACCTCAGTAATATTTCTCGGCGGTTTTCGATTAAGTATGGCTGAAATTTTGTTGGATCAACTCGAATACCCGATCACGGAGACCACATGACCCAAGAAGCTAACCTCTCTTAACCAGAACTCACACTTACTGAACTTAGCATATAACTGCTTATCCCGTAAAATTCGCAACACTAATCTTAGGTGCTCAGCATGTTCGGTCTCATCTCTTGAATAGACCAAGATGTCATCGATAAACACAACTACGAACCGGTCCAAATATTGTGCGAAGATTCGATTCATCAAATCCATAAATACCGCGAGGGCATTAGTGAGCCCAAAGCGGCATCACTAAGAACTCATAATGGCCATATCTCGTTACGAAAGCGGTTTTAGGTATATCCAGAATCTCGAACTCATGAATCGATAATAACTCGATCTCAAATCTATCTTTGAAAACACCGAGGCTCCCTTGGTTGATCAAACAAATCATCAATACGCGGTAACGGATATTTATTCTTTATCGTCACTTTATTCAGCTGACGATAGTCTATGCACAACCTCATGGTTCCGTCCTTCTTTTTCACAAACAAAACTGGCGCACCCCAAGGTGAGAAACTTGGTCGAGCGAAACCTTTATCTGTCAACTCTTGCAACTGAGCTTTCAATTCCTTTAATTCCGTTGGGGCCATACGATACGGAGCTATCGAAATCGGGGTAGTCCCAGGTACAAGCTCGATGCCAAACTCTACCTCCCGAACAGGTGGTAAACCCGGTAATTCTTCGGGAAAAACATCAGGGTATTCACAAACCACTGGTACAGATTCAGGCTTCTTTTCTAACTCTTTGTCATCCAGTACATACGCAAGGTATGTTTCACACCTCTTTCTTACATATTTACGAGCCAAAGATCGGCGATATTATCATTGGCAACCTATTCGAGTCGGTAGACTCGACTCGGATATCTCGTTATTTACACATCTCAAATCGATGGTTTTACTTTTGCAATTTACAATTGCATCATGTCTGATCAACCAATCCATACCGAGGATAACATCAAATTCGTCAAGCGGTAAAAGCATCAAATCGGTAGGAAAAGCGAAACCTCGGATTACTAGAGGACATTTCTTGCACACTTTGTCGACAAGCGCGTAACGACCCAAAGGGTTTGACACCTAATTACGAACTCGATGGGCTCGGCGGTAGAGTCTTCTTTGGATGCTAAGGTTTCACATACATATGAATGAGTAGAACCGGGGTCTATCAAAGCAATCACATCGGTATCAAAGAGAGTAAAAGTACCGTAATAACATCGGCGAAGAGGCATCCTCGCGTGCGCAGATAGCATAAGCTCTAGTGGAGCACGAGCCTCGAGATCTGGTTGTGACATCTCTAGATCCTCTCGACCTCCGCTAGCATTCCCGCATTTCTAGATGGTCTACCACGGCGCGATAAGTAGCACCCGGTTTCCCACTCGATTTACATTTCATTCGGACATTCTTGGACAATCCTTGATAAAATGGTGGTGATCCACACTTATAGCGGGGAGCGGTCATGGAATCTACAACTCCCGAATGCCATTTACCACAATCGCGACACTCGACCTATCCGTCGATCATTTCCCTGCGGCAACCGAAGTGACTCGTGTACTCACGGGGAGGTCGATCGCGATCTCGTCTTGAAAAACCCGAAGTGTCTTGGGATCGGCCAGAATCATCTCTAAATTTCTTCGATGACTGTTGGAAGGGCTTTCCCGATGATCTCTTACGAAACTCTTTGGCCCCCAATTCAGCTTTTCTTTTCTCCTTACCCAGCTCTTCGGCTTTGCAAGCTCGCTCGACAAGCACTACAAACTCTCTGATCTCTAAAATGCCAACATACAATTTTACATCCTCATTCAAACCATCTTCAAACCGTTTACACATTATAGCTTCTGAAGAAATGCATTCGCGAGCATACCGGCTAAGCCTCACAAACTTTCGTTCATAATCAGTAACTGTCATGGAACCTTGTTTAAGTTCAAGAAATTCCTTTCGTTTTTGATCAATGAATCTCTGGCTGATATACTTTTTTCGAAACTCGGTTTGAAAAAACTCCCAAGTTACCCGCTCTTTAGGGACAACAGAAATCAATGTATTCCACCAATAGTAGGCGGAATCACGTAACAAAGAGATAGTACACTTCAGGCATTCCTCGGGTGTGCAGGATAGTTCATCAAGTACCCGGATAGTGTTGTCCAACCAAAATTCAGCTTGCTCGGCATCATCGCTGTCCGTAGCTTTAAATTCAGTAGCCCCGTGCTTTCGGATTCTGTCAACCGGGGGCTTGTTTAACCTCATCTGGTCGATTATCGGAGGTACCGCAGGTGCAGGAGAGGTATTAGTCGGGAGTGGGGGTTGTGGAACAGCCGTATTAGTTCGAATGTATTGGTTAAACCAATCATTCATCACATTATACAAGGCTTGTCTAGCCTCATCATTTTGATTGCTCGCAACAGGTTGAGAGTCCATCGGCGCTGTCCCGTGCGCGGGAGCAGGCGCTACACTCTCCACATCGTCAGCTACCGCTCGATTGGGATCGGGATCCATTACTAACATAAGCACACATTTAAACTGTCAGAAATACCCACACTATCAAATAATCACAAAATGGCATGTATAGCTAGACCCAAACGTATTACGATAGTCCTAGAATCGACTAAACCATGGCTCGATACCAATAAAATGTAACGCCCCGAACCCGAGACCGTTACCGGGATTGAAAACGAGGTATTTACGAACTTACTTCATTGGCTTACACGGTTCATTTTTAAAATTTCAGACATGCTGGCTAACTGCGTCACGACCACCTTAAAAATCATATCTCGAGTTCCGAAGCTCGAAAACTTAATCCGTAAATTTTCCCTGAAACTAGACTCATGTATCTATCTACACATTTTTTTCTATAATTTTTGATCAGGCCAAACGGTACAGTTTATTAGATTAAGTCTCCCATGTTACAGGGTTCGACTACACAGACCTTCATGCATTGCAACTTAAGTATCTTCCTATACAGGGCTTCAAATCTTATGCCGTTTGTTTCTAAAGAAACTAGACTCAATAAGGAATCTGGACATATGGGGCATGACTTCTAATTATCTCTGGTTAATTTATGGAAAATTTTCAAAGTCAATACAGGGGATTCAGAAATCGCTCTGGCCCTGTTACATGAAAACCTAAATATCTCTTAACATACGACTCATTTGACCGTTTCGTTTCTTCCATAAGAAAGTAGATTCATCAAGGTTCGATTACATAATTTATCCACTAATTAACTCCATTCTTACAAATTTTACCGATTTTTCAAATTTGCCCCATTGATGCTGTCAACATCTGACTTTAGGGTAGACTTTACCTATTGCCTAGTTTCCATGACTTAACTAATCCGATAGCATACATAACACAATTTATAATTGTGATTAACCATCCCAATGGTCAATCATTGCCACACATATCCGTACTTCTCGATAACCATATACATACACGATGATTATAACATTATGATTCGAATATGAACACAAGCCATTTTCGCATGGCTAACCAAATTTATACAATTCCAAAAGGTGCATAACCATCAAACAAAAAGGTAGTCCTATACATGCCATTTCAAAGTTCAACCAAAAATGTACCAAAAAGGAGCGTTGATAGTGTGGGTGACTTCGACTGCGACAATCCCGAATCCGATAACTGACGAACCAATATCTATAAAACAAAAATCAAAGAAACAGAATAAGCGTTTAATGCTTAGTAAGATTGAGTAGTGAAATTGTGCACAACCAAATATAACATTCATATGACTAAACAATTTATCTCATACTCACTTATACTCAAAATCATACCTACTTCATATTTCTAATCCTTATATTCATGCGTAAGAAAATCAAATTAACTAAAAACGGAAGGTGATTAATCGATAGAGCAAATACTGTTATTTTAACGGAATCAATATTTCGATTCATATTCAAAACATACCTCATCCATTGGGACTTTTCAAGTGTATTAATTGAATTATTACAGCAAAACCATTCATTCTTCAACCAAGTACCTTCGGGATTTGACCGGACATAGCTACTATTTGCTCAAATGCCTTCGGGACTTAGCCGGTTATGGTGACTCGCACAAATGCCTTCGGGACTCAGCCCGGATATGGTAACTCGTACAAAAATGTCTTTGATTTAGCCGGATGTGGTAGCTTCGCATAAATGCCTTCGGGACTCAACCCGGATATGGTATCTCGCACAATTGCCTTTGGGGCTCAGCCCGGTTATCATCATAATATCCATGCAAGTAGTAATAAATCATGACATATATATATTTCAATTTCATAATTAGAATTTCAACACAAATCGCTTATTAAGCAATATCATTTTCGGTTCCTTAACTAAATTCTAGAGCATGACTTTAATTTACTTAAAACATAATCTAAATTGAATCGTAACTACTCAAAGACTTACCTCGGGTATGCTTGGATAATTACGGATAGACTATTCAGTTGCTTTCTCCTTTCCTTTATCGGATTTTGATCCCTTTAGCTCTTGAGCTTAAATTTAAACAAATAAATCTATTTAATCTTTTGAACATCAAAGGAAAATTTAAAGCTCTAACTTTTATACTCAATAATGAAATCAACCATTTATCTAATTATTTTAACACCTAACTTCAAGCATATAATCTTAATGTCTAAATGCGTATGATACCTAAAATTCTTATAACTTAACCCTTTACCCCATCTTGCCGAAATGGTTATTGAATATCCCATTCACATACATATACATAATCCGAATTTGAAAATCTCCTTTAACCATCCCACATTCGGCAATGACCACAATGACTTGATAAGTTTTAGATACATTTCGTTTTCATCCATTTCTTTAAGGACCGAATATATATGTATATATATACAATAATAATGCTGTTAGCTATTAAAGTTACATACACAACTTGTATACAAATTTTATCCTTGTATAGCCTATAGCTTATTCGGCTATTCCTTACTCAATCTTAATGAAATTTCATATCAAACTTCTATGACTAAGCACACATGTACTTACATTCCAACTATCATAATCCTAAAATAAAAATCATATTCTAAACAAAACATTATGAGAATGCCGAATCTTCATTTGCTCCAAAGTCTAATTCACTCAATTCAAAAACATCTTAATAATATTTGTTCATGACATCAAATATCCACATATATTTTTTTAACTCATCCATCATCAACAATTGAATGAAATCATCAAATTCTTTCTTTAATTCCCATAGCCGAATGCTCCATTTATCCTTTAAACTTAAAATTTTTGCATGGGCTAATTAATAAACAAGGTGATTACCTAAAACAAGTTTAGATTTCAAGAAAATTTAACACCATTTACTAACCTTTCTAGCTTCAATTGACCGAATTCTTAAAGCTTCCCTTTCTCTTCTTTCTCTCTAGCTACGGCAATGGAGGAGAAAGCATAGTCAACCTTGGTTTCTCCTCCCACTATCTCATGTTTTCATTTCTTTATTCTTTAATTCATTTTTGTAATATTAATTTACTAACATAAAGAATATTATAATTTATTCTAACCTTAAACATGGCCGGCCACTAACATAGATTTGGCTAATTTGACATGCAAGTACCATTCTTTTTACATTATGCATTATTAGATCATTTTTATTTTTTTGTCAAGCACATTTCTATATTTTTTTATATAAGTCCTATTTGATAAATTTACATACAACCAGCAAAATTCAAACATGAAATTTTCACACATGTATAATCACATATAATAAGTATCAAACGTGACGGTTAATTATCATTACGACTCGGTTTTGTGGTCCCAAAACCACTTTCTGATTAGGGTCAATTTAGGGCTGTTACACTGTCAACTCTTGCAACTGAGATTTCAATTCTTTTAGTTCGGTCGGTGCCATACGATACAGAGCTATCGAAATATGTGTAGTCCCTGGCACTAGTTCAATGCCAAACTCTACCTCTCGAACAGGTGGTAATCCAGGTAATTCTTCGGGAAATACATCAGGAAACTCACAAACTACTGACACTGTCTCAAGTTTCTTTTCAGACTCTTTACTATCCAGAACATACGCAAGATAAGCTTCACACCCCTTTTTCACATATTTCTGAGCTAACATCGAAGATATCATCCGGTAATCCATTTAAATCAGTATGCTCAACTTGGATTATCTCATCATTTGAACACCTCAAGTCAATTGTCTTTCGCTTATAATTCACTACTGCATCATGCACAGTTAACCAGTCCATACCGAGAATGACATCAAACTCGTCAAATGGTAATAACATTAAATCAGCCAGAAAGCAAGAACCTCGAATCATCAGGGGACATTTCTTACACACTTTGTCAACTAACACGTAACGGCTCAAAGGATTTGACACCCGAATCACAAACTCAGTAGACTCAACAGGTAGAGCCTTACTGGATGCTAAAGTTTCACACATATATGAATAAGTAGAACCGGGGTCAATCAAAGCAATAATATCAGTATCAAAAAGAGTGAAAGTACCGGTAATAACATCTAGCGAAGAAGCATCCTCGCGCGCTCGTATAGCATAGGCTTTGGCAGGAGCACGAGCCTCAGAATGTACAATAATATTTTTAGTCCCTCTTTGATTTCCACTAGCATTACCCGTGGGTCTAGGTGGTCTACCTCGCGTTGCAGTGTTGCTAGGTCTCCTAGGATCAGTATGCTGTTTAGCTAATTTCGGACAGTCTCGGATAAAATGATCAGCTGATTCACATTTGAAACAGGAGCGGTCACGGAATCTACAACTTTCTGAATGCCATTTGCCACAATGCTTGCACTCAGATCTGTCCTGACGATCATTTCCAACACTGGCAATAGAGGTGGCTCGTGTACTCACAGGGGGTCGATCACGGTCCTATTCAGAAAATCCCGATGTATTCTTAGATGGGCCTGAGTCATCCCTAAATTTCTTCGACGATTGATGAAAGGGTTTTCCTGAAGATCTTTTATGGAACTCTCTAGCTCCATCATTAGCTTTCCTTTTCTCTTTACCGAGCTCTTCGGCTTTACAAGCTCGCTCGACAAGCACTACAAACTCTTTGATTTCCAGAATACCCACCAACAGTTTAATGTCTTCATTCAACCCATCCTCGAAGCGTTTACACATGATAGCCTCAGACGAGACACATTCCCGAGCATATCTACTAAGTCTGACAAACTTTCACTCGTAATCAGTAACTAACATAGAGCCCTGTTTGAGCTTGAGAAATTCCTTACATTTCTGATCGATGAATCTTTGATTGATATATTTCTTGCGGAACTCTGTTTGAAAAAATTCCCAAGTAACCTGTTCTCTCAGCACAACAAAAATCGAAGTATTCCACCAATAGTAGGCAGAATCACGCAACAAAGATATAACACATTTTAAACACTCATCGGTTGTGCACGATAATTCATCAAACACTTGAATGGTGTTATCGAGCCAAAATTCAGCCTGCTCGGCATCACCACTGTCAATAGCTTTGAATTCAGTAGCCCCGTGCTTTTGAATTCTATCAACTGGGGGCTTGCTTAATCTTAACGGGTCGACAATCGGAGGTACCATAGGTGCAGGGTTTGTATTAGTCGGGGGTGGGGGTTGTGCAACAGCCGGATTAGTTCGAACATATTGGGTAAACCAATCGTTCATCATAGCATAGAAGGCTTGTTTAGCCTCATCATTTTGATTACTTGCATTTAGTTGAGAGTCAATCGGCGCTGTCCCGTGCGCGAGAGCAGGCGCTACACTCTCGATATCGTCAGTTACTGCTCGATTGGGATCAAAATCCATTACTATACGAAAAACACATTTCAACTGTCAGAAATCATCACACTATCGTATTAACACTATATGGCATGTATAGCTAGACTCACACACACTACTTTAGTCTTATAATCGACTAAACCGTAGCTCTGATACTAATAAAATGTAACACCCTATGACCTTCATCCTTAGCCGGAATAGATTCATAAGGTGTTACCAATCAAAAGACAGATCAGACTAGCCATTCATAATCAATCATGTATAACAAAATATAGTTCTTTAACCTTTCAACTATGAATAGATTTTTAACTAAGGTTAAAATAACTAATAAATTTCAAGGATACTTGACATATAAATCCCTTGAACCATATACTCGTGTTTAGGAAATTTAGCAAGCCATTTTCGCATGGCTAGAATATTTACAATTTCAAAATATATCTTGCTTCAAAAGAGAGTTAAGCGTATACATGCCATATTTCAATATATAAACTATCAAAAAGTACCAGAACAGTGACGATAGTGTAGATGACTTCAAACGTGAATTCCTCGAGCTCGTAGCTTTCAAATAAGATTTATAAAATGAGACAACATAAAACATTCACAGTAAGCCATTAAGCTTAGTAAGTTTAAAGTATCTTAAACAACAAAACTTATTTATACACATTATACCATATTCGAATTGCAACACTAATTAACCGAATATACAAAACCACGTTAGATCCATTTCATTAACTTATTATTTCTTCAGAGTTTGAATTTCATAAGCACACCTTCTAAATGACTCGTATTAATTCATCGATTCGACCTTATAAAGTTAATTCAAATCATTTCATTCATATATAATTTCAAAGATCATAATTGTATATATATAACATATACTTTCATTTACCAAATTCATAATGGCCGAACATAACTATACACAACCACATTTCATATACTTCTCTTTTCAATTCATACATTAATTCACATTTCTTCCTATGCATAACAACTTATACGTACCTGAACAATTTAATCTATCGAATGAATTTAGATGCTGTATAGCATAATCTCATATTTGTAGACTTTTATTGTTTCACCGGCAATTTGCCTGCTAGGTATAAACCTGAACTTAACACCTAACGAGAGGCACGCTAGGTATAAACTCAGATTTAACACCCAAGACGAGGGCCCGCTAGACATAAAGTCTGAAACTCATTCACCGGCATTATGCCTGCTAGGCTCATGGCCCGAAACAATTCCATCTGCTAAAAGCTTGCTGAGCCATAGGCCCAAAACATAATTCGAATATAAATTTCACAATTTCATAACATATACACTTCTTGTATTTATGCATTTCACATAAGCTAATCACATTAGTCCACTTTGACTTCATTCACGTATAATCACTTGATAACTGTCACACTATTGCTTTTTAATTTACCATTACATATCTTCAATCTAATGAATACAACTCACGGCAAGATGATCCTAACAAATTTCCTTATTTAAATCTCATGCATACTAGTCGGCTTCAAGTATGTGTATATATATATATATTTATGCTAAAGGTATGGCTAAATTCTCGTGACATATCATGATTCATTCATAAATAGCTTATGTTTAAATACTAAAAACTTACCTCGAGTATTTTTTGAACAACTATGGGTCGGCTACTCAACTACTTTAGCTTTTCCCTTATCCGAATTTGTCCCTCTATGCTCTTGAGCTTAAATTCAAAAATTTTAAACTAATCATTATTCGACTATTCAAGCATTACTTCAAAATATAATAAATATACACATTCAACTTTCACATATATAGATCATAGTAAACAAAATAAAATACATTATAGGTCATCTTTAACCTTTCTATTTTCATCAATTTGAACCATTCCTTGGCAAAATATTTCATTCGGCATTAAGATACAAACAAGTTAAC
Source organism: Gossypium anomalum (assembly GCA_025698475.1). Lineage (NCBI taxonomy): Eukaryota > Viridiplantae > Streptophyta > Magnoliopsida > Malvales > Malvaceae > Gossypium > Gossypium anomalum. The sequence goes on along the minus strand of CM046968.1, from coordinate 43,272,920 downwards.
ATTTTCTTTATACACACCCTCAAGACCACATGCATAATTCATTTATTTTAAAGCACATATCACACAACAGCTTAACTAAAGTTTCATTCATTCACAACATATAAACCCTATTAAGCTCATACCCTGCACATACCAAACCGAATTCAAGTGGAGAAATTATCACAACTAAGATACATTCCAAAACCAACTTAACCATTTAGCCACATAACAGGGTAAGTAACACTCACAATTGTAAAAACCTTGCAAGCATTCGAGACACATAGTAACATAAAAAATTAAACAAATAGAAAGGTCAAGTGCGCATGTCTTAATATAAATACCATAATTCATATTAACTTAGAGACATACATAAAAAAATCTATATGACTAAAGGTTCATGTATTCATGATAAATGTGTTTATTATAATTGTATCCTTAATATAAGCTTGATATAAAATTTACCGTTTATAATCAACCAAATCAATACATATACCTACCTTCATAGCTGGACATAATTTATAATGCGTGTAATAAAATCAACCCAATTCCCACTAAAACACTGTCGAATATATTTTTTAGGACAAATACATATACTAGCACCTTAATAAAACATAATAACCATTTCCATATATAAATATTTTACCCATGCAAAACCATGACCGAATCACTTGTAAATACTACCTAAGCCATCATCTATTTTAAACACAAACATTATTCAAATATTACCCTAGTTCACATTCGGCAATTTCACAAATACACAAGCTGATTTTTCCTATCATCTAAACTACCTATATGAACATTACACTATCTCAAGCATCACCCATTTGTAATTTTTCATTAAAACTTAAAGACAACCATCATTTCTCTTCATTATCTACCATGGCCGAATGCTCAAATCATCACCCAAATTTCAAAATTTTGGACATGGGCTAAGTAAGGAACTTGGTAACTAACTTAAAATAAGCTAAAATTTCAAGGACTAACATGAATTTCTTAACTTAATTCATGTCTAAGATGACCGAATGGTTTTTGCTCCCCTTTTCTTTCTTTACAAATGGTTAAGAAGAAAACCAAGATGAATACATTGTTTTCTTCCCCTTTTTCTATTTTTAATTATCAATATTATAAAATATAAAACTATTTTGTTGCCATAATACTAATAGATAATACATATATTTTATATTAAATAACAACATGGCCGACCACTATCTTAAAGTGGATAATTTGACATGCAAGTCCATTTTTTTTTTATCATGCATTAACAGACCATTACAATTTAACCTATCACATTTTTAAAATTTCTCACATAAGTCCTATTTAATAAATTTCACATACAAATGACAAAATCAAAGCATGAAACTTTCACACATGCACTTACACATATAATAAGCATAGAATATAACATTTAATTATTTTTATGACTTGATTTTGTGTCCCGAAACCACTTTCCGACTAGGGTCAAATTAGGGCTGTCACATGAGTAGCCATTTAATTGTGTCATATCCTTGCACAATTAAATGTTTATATAAAACCTCCTTACGGACCCAAACTCAAGGCCCAATACTTCTAGGCCCAAAGTCGGGGCGTTACAAAGAGACTGAACGAAAAGTAAAAGTGATTCGAAATAGTTTGAAAGCAACATCAGATCGTCAGAAATCATACGCAGACTTGAAATGAAAAGATATTGAATTTGAAATCGGCAACAATGTGTTTTTGAAAGTATCTCCATGGAAGAAAATACACCGATTCGACAGAAAAGGCAAATTGAGTCAAAGGTTCATCGGACCTTATGAGATTATCGAGAGTATCGGGCTGGTTGTTTATAGATTATCGTTGCCACATGAGTTAGAAAAGATTCATAATGTGTTTCACATATCGATGCTTGGACAATATTGATCTGATCCCTCACATGTAATTTCTCCATTAGAGATAGAAATTCAGTCTGATATGACATATGAAGAAGAACCGATCCGTATCTTGGTTCGGGAGGTTAAAGAATTGAGAAATAAGAAAATTCCATTAGTAAAAGTGTTATGGCATCGACACAGAGTCGAAGAAGCTATGTGGGAACCTGAAGATGCTATGAGACAGCAATATCTAAATCTGTTCAGCGGTAAGATTTTCAGGGACGAAAATCTCTAAATGGGAGAATTGTAACAGCTCGGTTTAGACCCTAGTCAGAACATTGGTTTCGAGACAAAAAATCTGAGTTTGAAAAATAATTTAATATTATTTTCTGTGTTTATAGCATGATATTTAATATGTGTGAAAGTTTCGTACGAAATTTTTTTTCGATTGTAGATAAAATGACCTAATCGCAGAAAATGCAAAATTTGTGTTCTATTTGTTAAAGTGCCGAATTGCTTTGTCTTTATTATGTGGGGTTCTTATGATGCAATTATACCATTGAATTAATTCATGGACAAATATGGACAACCATTAAATGAATTATAAGTTATATAGCCAAGGGTAAACTAGTAAATTAAGCATAAATTAAAGATTAAATAAAATAAAACGTGAATTTGGTGGGTTGTTCATCTATTATTGCCGAAATTGAAGAAATAAAAGCTAGGGCTTATATGTTTTGATATTCGGCTACTTCCAAGCTTGATTAAAGGTCCGTTTTTGTTTGGTTTTTGATAATTTTTATGTTTTTGAGATTGTTTCTTAGTAATCTATCAAGCCCATGTCTCAATTTTTGAATTTGATTATGAATTTGAGTTATGCCATTGATGAAATTGTAAGCTTTGTGATATTAGTTGATGGAAAATGAAAGATATGTGTTGGGTTAATATGTTTTATATTTGAATTTTTGATAAATTTGAGTATTTTAGACTAAATTGTGAAAATGAGAAATTTAAGGGTTAAAATATGAAATAAGTGAAAGTTATGGGCTGCTAGAGGCTATATGAAAATTTGGCTAAGCATGAGAAATATGAAATTATGTGTATTTTATGATTTTGTGAAATAGGGACTTAAATGTCAAATGTGAAAATGTGAGAGCTAATTTGTAAAATGCCTTAAATATGTGTATATGGATTGAATTGAATGATTTGTTAAATAAAAGAGTTAAATTTGAATTTATATAGATCAAGAACCAAAGAAAATGAAATTAGATCAGGGAAAGACGAAAATAGTTGAATAGCCATTCGTTTCTGTTCATTCTCGCACGAGGTAAGTCGATATACAAATAAATGTATTTGAATTGAATTATTATTGCTTATATGTCAATGAATGATGATGAATGGCTATTTTGAGTTGAATATGAGAAATCAAGAAAGTTCCTATAATGTGACGACGTCCGAAAAGTCCTGTACGAACCATAGGAATAGTTAGGACACATATGTCATGACATAGGATTCCGATATGTGTTATTGTGTAAGACCACGTCTGGGACGTTGGCATCGATTTGAGATTTACGTGTAAGACCATGTTTGGGACATTGGCATTGTATTTAATTTCGTGTAAGACCCTGTTTGGGACAATGGCATCAATATTAATTACATGTAAGACCATGTCTGGGACGTTGGCATTGTACGAGCTTTCCGAGCTATCCGCATATCCTATTTGATTCTGAACGGTTCAATAGGAATTCCGAGAATACGTGATTGAATGAATGAATATCCGATTCAGGTATGTTGAAATGAGTTCAACATTTGTTAATGTGAAGTAAGTATATGTGCAAGTGATGATTTGCGATACAAATATGAAAAAATATGTTATATGTGTAAATGAATTGGGAATATTTGAAATGTATATGAACTATGAGGTTTGTGATAGTATTTGACTATGGAGTATATGTATTTTATGATGCTTAGGTGCTTAAAGTGATAAGTTTATTTGTGTATGGCTTACTGAGCTTTTGAAAGCTTACTTTGTGTGTGTTTGCATTATTTTATAGATATCGAAGCTACCGGAGGCTCGGGGAATCGTCAAGGATCATCACCACACTATCGAATTATATTTTTGGTACTTATTCGAAAATGTATATATTGAAGTATGACATGTATAGGCTAGGAGTCTTTGAATATGTTTTAAGATGTATATATATATCATGCCATGGGATATGGCTTGATTTTGGATGCAACTATGGTATGATTTTTGGTAAGTTTCATGTTGGTTAGATAGTTGATATGATGATGAAATGGTATGTTTTGTATTGGTTTGAAATGAGATATGAACATATGTCTTTGGTATGGATTTGGAATGTGATTTTGGTATGTTTTGGTATGAGTGATGAGTATTATTTGGTTGAGAATATTATGATTTGAATGATGCGTATTTTGGAGTTGAAATTGGTTGAAAATGTGGTATATTTGATGCTTGAATTTGGCTTGTAGTGTAACACCCTGATTTTTCGGGATTTTCGTAATTTTCGAGAATTTGGTAAAAGTTTTAAACTTTGGAATCTGGTTGTGAAAATCATAATTGGAGTATGTAAATGGGCCTATGGAAGGCCCATGTGTTGGCCAAAACCCGATAGAATTTATAAATTTTGGACTTAAGGAGTTAGGGGCATTGGATAGGTGGCCTTATTAAAAGATGTGGGTAAAATATAACACAAGAGAGCCCCTGGTAAAGTGGTTAAGTGACGCCACTAAGGAGCTAAAAAAAGTGGCGTGTAAGTGGTTGGGGAAAGGCCAAGGTTCGATTCGCTAAGCTAGCAACTGTGTTGTTATTTTTATGTCTTGAGCATGCAAAAGTTTGAAGTTGAATGGAACTCTGTTGGAGAGAGTTTGAATCAGTCAAATGCTTGAATTAAGGAGTGATAAGGGGAGAGACTTTGGGGATTGAATGGAGGCTTAGTGTTGGCCGAATAGTGGGAAGTTAGGGAGGAGAAATCGGCTTAGGGGTTCGGCAATAGGGGCTTTAGTTGTGCCATTTCCTTTGTTTAGACATCAGAGGGTGATTCCTTTTATTCTTTTCTTCTCTAGCCGAAATCACCACTCTTTTCATCCATCTTTCTTTCTTTTCTTTTCCAAAACCAAACTACAACTCCCTTTTCTTTTCATCACCCTTGCCGAATAGCCACAAGAGCTGAAACCTTTGAAGATGGATTGTGCCCATTTCATTTAGACCAGCATCCTTATTTCCTTTTCATTGTTGTGATCGATCCCTTCAAACTCTAAAGTCCCTGACGGCAACACCAATACAAGCCACCACACCATTTCTTTTTCTTGGTCCTAAAAGCTGAAATACCTTAGTTTTAGGGGCTTAGCCGAACCTATAGACATCTAGGGTTCGAAGGCTGCTAGGTGGTTGAGGGCTAAGTCTACTTTGGGTCTAAAGCGAAGGGGGAGGGAAGGCGTGGTAAGTACTCGTTTTCCAAATCGATTCAGTAGTATAAATGTTGCGCAAAGTCGAAACCCCCTATAGTTTAAGAAGGTTGTCGATTTGAGGTATAGGCCTTACTGGGCCTTTTCATTTGACTTTTATGGTTTGTGTAGTGAAATAGGCAACTTTGGAGGAGCAGTAAGGCTTGGAGTATCAGTTTTGGATAAACTTGGATCGAATCATTGGACCCTGTGAAGGTAAGTGATCTATGGCTATTAGGGGTTCTTTGGCCGACTATGGTAAGGTGGACTTTGGGTTTGATTAGCATGAACTGTAAACTAAAAATGGTGGTGTTTAATTGTAGGTTGTCGTGGGAGACTTTGTTAGCGAACATCACAAAACAGGTGTGAAACAACCCTCGTAGTAGCTTAGGCTAATATTCGCTGAAAAGCCGAAATGCTAAAATTTCGGCATTTCGAGAACTTGAGATTTAGCATGTGGTTTTAGATGTGATAAATACGATATGATCGGGGTTTGGATCGATGGAATGGGTAAGAGCGCAGCTTTGTGCACGATAGAAAGTTGGGCCTCAATGGGCTGGAATTGGGCCTAATGGGCTTCCGGGCCCATTTGGGTAAAATTGATAGAAAATGGAACTTGGAAAAGTTGCATGTTAACACGGTTAGTACTGTTGTAAAATTTGGGTTAAGTGGGCATAATGGGCTAAATCGGCATTCATAAGACCCTTAGGGGTTTTGGGCCCAAAAGCCCGAATTTGATAAAGTGCGTTAAAATCATTGTTTAAACACTTGGAAATATTGATAATTGTTAATGAACGTGGAAAACCCATAATATTTGGTAAATTTACGAAATTACCCTTGAAATATGAAAAATGACTATTTTGCCCCTAGGTAAAAATGACCATTATACCCCTAGGGTTTAATTATGCATAAGATGCATGAGATATTGATATACATGATATGACATGATATGCACATGATATGTTATGATATGCACGTGATATGCTATGATATACTCATTATATGCTTGGGTTGGGTTTGATGTAAATGGAGGAAGTGCGAAAAAGGCTTTGCCCCAGTTTACCAAAAAGGGCTTTGCCCCAGTTATTAAAAGAGGCTAGGCCTCCAGTTATATGATATAGCAGCTATGCTGCCAATGGAGAGTTTGGTTGGGTGGGTTGAGTTATTCCCCACATGGAGAGCTTGGCTGGTACGGGTAGAGAGTAGCGGATGATGGGTAGAGAGTAGTCTCCTAAAATAGGCTTGCATACATTCATTGATATTTCATTTAAAATTGAAATGGGCCTATGGGCCATACCGTTTTTAGTAAAGGCTTAGGCCCGGTGATATGATTTATGAAAAGGCTTCGGCCTAGTGTAGATTAAACGAAAGGCTTTTACCAAAGATCTTTGATATTAGTTGGGCTCTGAAAGGGGCTTGTTGCACACTGAGCTCCCAAACTCACCCCTTTTCCTCAACCTTGCAGGTGAGCCTTGATGAGGAGACTTGGAGCCGGAGGGGATTCAGAGTGGCCATGGTGATCGCTTTTGAACTTTGCGATAAGTAACCGGTTTTTTTTTTTAAGTTTTATCTTAACTATTAATATTATTTGTTTTGGGGTTGTAATAAGGCCATTTTAACTATTTTTTTCTGGAATTATTTTATTTTTAATAACTCTATATGTTTTTGATAATAATTCAAAATGGGCTAGACTTAGGGCGCATTTTCAAAATGATACTCGTTTTCAAAATAACGCAACGATACAATTAATCGGTTTATAAAAAATATCTACTTAAATGAATTTCAACTCATTTACCAAAGTGTGGCAATGGTTGTGGGCATGTCTACGATTGGATCCATTCAAGAGCTTGGTACTTAAGCAGCCTTCATGGTTCACCTCCTCTGTTTTGGATACCTACTTGGTGCACAGCTTCCATTCACTATGATAACTTAGCAAAGACTATCTTTTAAAGCACTAAGAAGGACGTTGAAAGAGGCATGGGTTTTCTTAAAAAACTTCAATGTGACATGTCGGATCCGGCCATAACGTCTGGGCCGGGTTTGGGGTGTTACTTGTAGGAATGACCCAAAATGGGTGGCAAATCGGCCTTGCAGATGGCCTATATTTGCCCACACGGTTGAGCACATGGGCGTGTGTCTTGACCGTGTCCTTCAATGTTTCTTTTCAAAGTAAGTCAAACTCGAGCACGGCCTAGACACACGGGCGTGTGGTCGGTCGTGTGACCCAAGTCAGTTTCGACCACGGCTAAGGCATGTGGGCGTGTCTCTAGCCGTATGGTATAAGTCAGTATTTATGCTATGTTTTCACACGGTATATGACACGGGCGTGTCTAATAACCATGTGAGGTACACGGCCAGTTCACACGGGCGTGTGACCAGTGATTTAAAATTTTTTTATAAGTGTCCGAAAACTTTTATATGTGATCGATTTAGTTCCGAACCCTTTCTAAAGCATGTTTAAGGTCTCATAGAGCTTCTAAAGGGATTATATGTGTACGAATTGCTATGAAAGGATAATATATGATTGATGTTTGTGAATTGACTGTAAAAATGTTCTGAAATGTTCGGTAATGCCTCTTAACCCTATTCCGGTGACAGATATGGGTTAGGGGTGTTTCATTTAATATATGTGTCTTGTGATATAATGACTTGTGGTAGATTGGTACTTAAGTAGACATGATTTATATGGTAAATTGATGCTAGTTAAAGAATGGTAATTTTGGTACCAAATGGTTGTGTTTTGGTAAGTGAGTTACATGGTAAGTTTTGATGCAAATATGCACATATGTTAGTTGATCATTTGATTATATTGAATACATAGTTAAACATGTTTATAAATTGTCATTTGAGGTGCCTAAGGGCATATTGGTTGTAAGTGAATATAATATTTGTTTAAGGTTTGTTTATACTTGATTTGGATGCATTGCTATGGCTTGTAAGTTTGTAATTGTGGTTGTTAGTACATGCCAAGTTGGGTGAGAAAAATGGCTTGAAAAATAGCCTATTTTCGTCCAAATGGGCATGTGTCTCAGCTATGTGTGACACACGACCATGTGTCCCCTATAGCATTCAAAGGGTTGCAAGTCAGGTTATTACATGGCCTAGCACATGGCTTGGCACATAGGCATGTGAGGTTACTTCGAAGGGTACACGGCCTAGCACATGGGAGTGTGGCTTGGCTGTGTAGCTCAAGTCAGTGAGTTACACGGGCACGGACACAGGCTAAGACATGGCCGTGTGACTCCTACAACTTTGAATTTTTTTAATATTTTCCAAAAAATCTCTGAATTTCCGATTTAGTCCTGACTTGTTTCTAATGCATATTTTGGGCCTCGAGGGCTCGTATATGGGACAATATGAATGACTTTGATTGCGTTTTTTATATGAATATTGATATGTTATGAAATATTCAAAATTATGTTTGTTTGTACTGTAAACTCTGGTAATACTCTGTAACCCTATTTCAATGACGAATACAGGTTAGGGGTATTATAGACTTGGTTCACACGGTTGAGCCACACTCCTATGTGCCAGGCTGTGTAACCTTTGAAAAGTAACTATTAAAATGTATAGGGGACACACGACTGTGTCACTTTGCCATGTGTCACACACAGTTGAGACACGCCCGTGTCTTAGGCCATGTGGACAAGAAAATGGCCAAAATCAAGCCATTTCTCTCACGTTTTAAAACCTGAACCTACTAGCCACTTGCACATATACACAAGGCCTTAAAAAATACCCAAATCATGCATAAATTGACCAAATCTTTATACCAAATGTCCAAACAACCAATATGCCAAAAGGCACCTCAATCACAATTCATCACCTATCAAAACATGTGTATATTTATCCATTCATCAACTAATTACAACTAACCTATTTCCATTCCAAACTTACCATATTTGACTACATTAATATTATTACCAATAGTTCATAACTACCTCAAAGCATAATCCATCTTGGCCACATTATAAACATACCAAAACATAGTCATTCCAAACATGCATCGATTTAACCATATTAACAACCGCCAACTAAGCATCAAAATATATAGCACAACTCCAAATCAACATTACATGCCATGAATATCAACTAAACATTAGACATAAGTCGACCTATGCATGCCATTATAACCATAACCAAAATATCAAAATCTATCAATATAATCACTAGATAGTGTGAAAGATCTTCGACAAACTTCCAACCCAATCGAGCTTCTGATAATTTGTAAAGTAAGAGAAAGATAACCACATAAGCAAGGAATGCTTAGTAAGCTCGTATAAGCTTTAATCATAATATTCCATTTTAAATATGAACTTTATAAGTCATAAATAAACCTATACCAATGCCTCAAGATTTATCAAACTATAAAACTATCAACTCACAAATGAATAGGTTCATTAACATCCTGAATATTTTCCATTTATAACATAATAAGGTCTTATAAGCTGAATTGCATAATCATCAACATTTTCTTAAAATGGTGAACCATTTCATTTACTTACTTATCATTCCATTTACTTAGCATAAGCTTGATTACGTACCAATTCACGAATTAGTGTATTTACTCAGGACATAAGTAAACTCACATATATCATAAGTAAACTCCTTCCTTACAAGTAAGTCCTTTAACTCAAGAATCCTTTTTATTTCATCATATTTCATCTCAACTATGAACTTATCATTTCGTTATCTATCCGTTTTGTTTGCGTAACACACAAGACACAAGCATAAACATCAACCATAACCATAAGCTAGTGCATTTAAACATAACTCTTTAGGGATCAACTACATGATAAACCATTTCATAAGAAATTACATCTTTTGATTTGTACCACCTTTTCATGAACATAAGCATATTACCATTTGAAAACTTACCATTTCAATGTATTTCAGTAAGATTAAGCATGATATAATCCAATCATAAGCTTGGTACAAGCCTAAGCATCATCCGTAACATATGTTAGAGCATCAACTCATAAATCACTTGAAATAACATAAGGTAAGTCATATACATGAACAACATCATTTGAAATCATCAATTTCATGAACATAAACATACTTTCATTGAACATTACTTTACCAGGATTTCCAATTCGAAGAACGACTTACAGATAGGAGCACATCGTCATTCCAACCATAACATGCCAGATGCCCATACGAGCCAATCCCTCCAAAAACACATCAAATGCTCACAAGAGCTAGTCCAACCATAACACGCCAATTCTCATAAAAGCTAGTCCAATCGAAACACACCAATGTTCATAAGAGCTAGTCCAACCAAAACATGACAATGCCCATAAGAGCTAGTCCAACCGAAACACACCAATGCTTATAGAGCTAGTCCAACCGAAACACACCAAATAGAGACTATAACACGAGAGTTTGCAACAAATGTTGAACCTCAATTTACTCGAAAAGCAAGTATATACATCCCTCTAAACCATCTCCACTCCAATCCCCTACAACATACCATATCACGATTGTACTCTATCCCGCATTTAATCTAATCCTAACATCAAAATTCAATAAAATTTCACAAATATTCTTTCATCAACAATAATTAAATATATCATTTGTACCATCTAAATTATTCAAAAATTCCTATAAATGTTATATTTTAAACCGTACGAACTTAGCTGGCTAAATTTGCAAAAATGTCAAAGTACATGGGCTATTTGATAGTTTTACATTCTCCTCGATTTTCCACTCAATCTTGATCTAAATTAATAATTTCATTCAATTCATTAATTTAGATAGTAAAAAATTATTTTATGCAATTTATTCATTTTTTGAAATTTTTACAAAATTACCCCTAACATTTTACTTTTATTCAATCTAGTCCCTAGCCTAAAACATGCAGATTAACCATTTTTATTGCAAACTCATGGAAATCGAATGTTAATAGCATCTATTTCAGCCCATTTTTGCAACAATTTCACATCAAATCCTTGAGCTATTACTATTTCAACAATTTAGTCCCTAATTCGCAAATTCATAAAAAATTACTTAACAAAATACTTTTAAATACTAACTAACACTTCAAATTCATCATTTAACATGTAAAATCACAAAGATTCATCAATCGTTACATTCAAAATGTTTAACAGTTTCAAAAATGAAGGTACAGGCTAGCTGGACCTAGTTGCAACGATCTCCAAAACATAAAAATGATTAGAAATAGGGCCAAAATGACATACCATGCAACTTCAAAAAGAAGACCAAATGCTCAACCCCTTCCATGGCTTCCTTCTTTCTCAATTTCGGCAAAACATAAAAAGAGAAAGATGATTGTGCTTTGTTGTGTTTTATTACCTTAATAATTAGTTTTATTTTAATTAATAAAACATATAAATTCATAATAAAACAAAGCCAACAACCCACTCAAACATAATATGGTATATTTACCATATTAGTCCATGAATTTACTTTTTCATAGCTATTAAACATCTTTAGTTAATAGAATTCAATTTTCACACTTTTTATGATTTAGTCCTTATTAATTAATTAACTATCGAAACATTAAAATTTCTTAACGAAACGTTAATACAACCTTAATAACACTCTGTAAATATTTATAAAATTATTTATGACTCAGTTTATAGAAATGAGGTCCTGATACCTTATTTTCTAAATTCACTTTACCTTAAGGTCTTACCACTTAAACTTAATTAATCATTCGAATAGCATAAGTTACCATATCAAAACCTTTTTAAAACCATATTTGACTCGTAAATATTAAAAAAATAATATTTACGAACTTACTCGTCGGATTTGTGGCCCGGAAACCACTATTTCTGACACTACTGAAAAATGAATTGTTACAGCCAACACCTACAATAACAGGTAAAGCAGCTCAACTTTGGCCATTAAGTGGCTGGAACCTTACTCATGTCAACGTGCAGGTGGCTCCTAATGGCCGACATCAGTGGGCACCGATGTAACTTGACGAGCATGGGTCACGGTGCACTTAGGTAAGTTTTTTTCTCTCCTTTTTTCTTCTTTTCTTTCTCGTAACACCCTCCATTGGCCCCCACTATAAAACCCTCTATTGGTTCCCCACCATTCCACCACTGCAAGCACGATCACTGTTCAGCGAAAATATTTTTTCCCATTTTACCCTAGTACTTAAAAAATGTAAGTTAATATAACATGTTATTAATATAAAATTTTTTCAATAATTTCTTCATTTTTTAAATTGCTCGTGATAAATTGTTTAATTTTTACGCAGATATCGGAATGGATTCTCAATCTCTTTTAAATAATGAAAGTCACATTGCAAAGTTCGTACATGATATGGTAAATTTTTGACCAATTGAGACTTAAACAAAATCCATAAAATTTTTATTTTGAACGAGAAATAAAACATATTATTTTTACTATTTCTACAGAAATAGTATCGGGTTGTAAGACCTCAACTCCATGATTCGGGATATTTTCCCAATCAGAGGGTTTGCCATTTTTGAATGCCGTGGGGTTTGGGGTAACTGCATTCATTCAAATTGTTGACCTATGAGCCGATTTAGTATCAGCCCTAGTGGAAAGATGGCGCTCAAAGACACACACATTCCACCTCTGTGTGGGGAGGTAACCATAACACAACAAGATGTAGCAATCTAACTAGGGTTGTCTATTGATGAAGAAGTAGTGACTGGGCCAAGAAAAGTGATTGATCCATGGGGCACTTGTAAACGTTTACATGGAAGAGTGCCCCCAAATGATGAGGAAGGAAGACTAACCGATATTAAATTTACCTGGTTAAGAAATCATTTCAATCATCTACCAAGCCGTCCAAAGCAGATGGAGATTATCGACACTGCAATTGTAACACCGCTAACCCGTATCCGTCGCCGGAATAGAGTTACGGAGCATTACCGAAACTTTCAGAACATTTACAGATAAATCATGTCAATCACTGTTTATTTTTTGAGATTATTCAAAACATCCCTTAAATGGACCCTCGAGGCCCAATATAAGCATTAGAGTCAAGTCGGGACTTAATCGGAAACTATAAGAATTTTTCGCGACATTTCAAAAATTTCCTAAGTTACAGGACTCACACGCCCATGTGGTCCAAGGGACACGCCCGTGTGACCCTGGGACATGCTCGTGCTGCAGGCCGTGTTAGACCCTGTAACTCTCTGACTTGTGCACACGGCATGCCACACGCCTGTGTTCTAGGCTGTATGGTTAATTAAATTTTTTTTGAAATTAGGTGCAGGTTTCATACGGCCAAAACACACGCTCGTGTTCTAGGCTGTGTAGCACACACGGCTGAGACACACGCCCGTGTCTCTACCCATGTGCTCAATTCTGAGCATTCTGTTTCTCTAGTTTAAGGTGCAGGGGACACATGGCCTAACCACACACCCATGTACCAGGCCGTGTGTCACACATGGTCTAGACACATGCCCGTGTGTCTGCCTGTGTGGACAAAATAAAGTCATTTCTAGCTTCATTTCTCATCCAAAATCACACCAATGACCTACACTTAAACTCACACCCAAATACCAACCATTTCAAGCATTCAAATTAAGCAAACTCTATCATTCAACATGGCATATCATTACATGCATACATGTTTATAATCTTACCGTGGTATATTCCATATGATAGGCATAATTTGAACAACCTTTTAACATGTATATAGCTACCATAGTATGACATTACAAGTATATAAAAAACAACTATTACTAGCCATTCTAATGACTAGATTACAAACCACATATTTAAGCCATCTATAGCCAAGTTAGCCTATTCATGCCATCATACCAAAATGATTTTATTATATATACCCAAAATAAACTAGTGGATAGTGTGATGATTCTCCAATGATCTCCAACCTCCGCGAGCTTTCGAGCATTATAAAACAGGGGAAAATAAAATATAGTAAGCATTACATGCTTAAGTTCATATACCAACCCTGTTTACTAAATCTAAGCATACAAAGTCATGTTTTCCATCAACTTGGCAAAATTTCCTAAACACATGCATTCAATCAAACATGTTAGTCACAAAACTTTCATAAACACCAAGTAACATAGATGAGATCATCATGCAATATTCTTTCAAGACATTATCATTTCATCTCGTAATTCTCTCTTTATGCCAAGATTTTTGTCCGTTGAATCATTGAAATTCCGATGGATACTCAAGTGGTACACTCAAGGTGTACAATTCATTAACCTGTCAATTCTTATTCAAGAGCACCCATTAGGGCATTTAATCAAAGATCACACTCTCGAGCCACATATCATATTACAGGATTATCAGTCCAGGCTAAATCCTTTATGTAACGTATGCTTAGTAGAGTTCAATTAGAATTACCAGTCCAGGCTAAATTCTAATTGTAACATAATTATATCGGGATTACCCGTCTAGGCTAAATCCTTTTTATAACAAGGTCAATAGGATTACTCATCCGAGCTATATCCCGTCAACAACAAATGCAGGACCTCATTTTATAAGGCAATCACATTTATCCATCGAAATTCAATATTCAAACGAGACTTTACCCTTTTTCCAACATTTCCGAACATGTAATCATTTCACACGTTTATAATATTCACATAAATATAAATCATATTGCATACAAACATATCATTCAAGTTAACATATTTACATGCTTGATTAAGTTACACGAACTTACCTCGACACTGGTTTGCATAAATAATCTACTAATTCGAACTTTTTTCTTTTCCTCGATCTAACCTCGAATTTGTGTTGTCCGAATCTATATAAATAACTTTAATCATCAATTTCACACATTTCATATTCATTTGGACTCAATTTACGTCCTAGGCAAAATTACCATTTTGCCCTTAACTTTTTCGTAAATTCTAATTTCGTCCCTAGGCTCGGAAAATGAAATTCATGCACTTTACTCCCTATTCCAAGCCTAACCGAAATTTCAACATAAAATTTACAACACTTATTTTCTATAAATTTTAGAAATTTTTCATCAATTTTCACAACTTTACATTTTAGTCCCTAAATCATGTTTTCATCAAAAATCACTTTGTAAAAGTTGTTTATCTATCAACAACCTTTTATTTTCTACCATAAATTTCAATTTTTTAGCATATACATCCATGACCTAATTTCCATACTTTGATATCTCTTCAAATTGATTCCCCAAATAGATAGATTAAGATATCTCAGTTTCAAAAAAAATATCAAAATTACTAAAAACGTGGCAAGAAAACTTACCCAATTAAGCCATGAAAGTTTCTTCTCTCTCTCCTAGGGTTTCCATGTATTTTTGGGGAAGAAGATGAGTAAATAAGATGATATTTTCTTTTTTATCTTTTAATTAATTAAATTATTTTAAATTCTAATTTAGTCCTTGCCCTTTTCCTAAATTTCCATGGATGAGTCACCAAAATATCTACATACCTTTCTTTAATGGTCTAATTACCATGTAAGGACCTCAAGTTTTGAATTCCATAGCTGTTTAATCCTTCTAGCTACTAGAATTCAACTTTTTCATTTTATGCGATTTAGTCCATCCCGTAATTAAGCACTAAATTGATAAAATTTTATTATCAGAATTTTCACATGAAATTTGTAGCAAATTATGGACCATGTAATAAAATAAAAATAAATCTTATTTTTGGATCAGATTTGTGGTCCCGAAACCATTGTTCTGATTTCATTAAAAAATGGGCTGTTATAGCAATAGCATATGTTCTGCAACTGATAGGCGGGGTATTGATGCCAAACGTAAATTAGAATAAAGTCCATATCATGTACCTCTCTTTACTAGAAGATCTGGCCCAACAATATTGGCATGTTTATATCGGGAGCTTTGTCAAGCGACAAAGCCATCTACAAATACCATAGGCGGTTGTTGCCTTCTATTGTAGTCATGGGCGTCATATTGCATGTCATTTCTGGCATCAGTAAGTCACCAACCGTGGGTGTGGCCACTTGTAAATAGGTGATTGATAATTCGACTTTACTTTTTGTTTCTTAATTGTATGATATTGTAATTTTTTTTCATGCAAAAAATAATCCAAAATATGAATGTGTTTTTCAGATGGGCGATGATATCGAGAACAGGATGATTGTACACCATTTTAGTATATTACTAGATGGTAGAGGCTCGTTCTGGGGATAATGTAAAATACGCTTCCAAATTTATTTTTATTATTTATTTGCCAAAAAAATAACTTAACTAAAAACGTTTGCTCTATACTGTGCAATTTATAAGGATGTCGTACAAGGAGGAGGAAATTGCGGCCCTCGTACCATCATGGGTCCTCGAGTAGCAAGCTCTATTCGTGACATGGGTTCACGAGTAGCAAGCTCTATTCGTGACAAGTGTCCCATTGATTAATTTCCATATGGTCGAGCAGCACGTAGTGGAATAGGTCTTGAAACAGTTCAGTTGCATGTAACCTATCTCGAACCCTCCATAGGACTTCAAAGAACTCCACGAGATAGAAAAAAAAGGTAAGGACGCCATAAAATGTGCAAACCAACATGCTTTGTACATTATTATGTTGAATCCCGACATCAAAGGCAGACCCCTTTGTAGTCTCAAAGACTATGTTCTTACCTATGCATGAGTACACAACTTAGTACATGGTCCCAGAACACGCACAACCAGAATCTTCTCGATGGCAATGGATGAACACACAACCGTGCTGTAACCAAGTTCCACCATTCGGGAACACAAAATCTGCCTTATACCCTAACCTCGAGCCCCAATATACGGTATCTGGATCCTCATCGCATACCCTCTATCCCCAAGAACAACCTCTTTCACTCGAGGAGATGTTTGGCGACGACCCCAACCTTCAATATTCAGCACACTTCTGGCCATCCTTGTACCACCTGGAGCTTCAAGGAAGCGCATACACCAACCGTGAAGGATATTTTTACCTCAGCCCCTCAAGTATCGCAATACCCTGTCACACCCAATGATGGGGCATACGATTATACCACTTCTTTAGTACACCGGTACAACCACTAAAGGTTGACACAAGCATTTACCAATCCCCACATGAAGGTGCACACCCTCGCCAATGGAGACAGGCCGACCGTTCACTCCGAAGCCGGGGACATTTCCAGGATCCAGCCAATTCTGATTTTTTGTAATTATTAATTTTGTGCACATTCTTTCAATAAAAAAAAAACATATTTTAACATAATATTTTATTTTCATAGATGAATACAAAATATTAAGTATAAAAAAAATTATAATTCGACTAACAAATAATATAGACCAAAATTGATTTATAGATATAAAAAAATACGAATATTGTATACATTTGATATACGAAAAAAAATCCAACAACAAATAATACAAACCAACATTGATTTTTAGATAAAAAAATACAAACATTTTCAATAGTTGTTTTTCCATAGTTAGTCATCTTCTGCTTGAATCAAGTCCAGTTGCATTTAGTAATTTTTACCAGGTTTGCCCACCATCTTCTTTAACTGTAATTGGTCTACAAAATTCGTCATCTCTGATGATGTAATAGCCTGATTCTGGGGCTAGTCGGAATAGTAGTTTTGAGACCACGAATCTGACGTAGTAAAGTTTTTTTATTATATTTTTATGGTCTACAATTTCACAGAATGATTTCGTGAAAATTTCGTTTGAAAATTTTGACATTTGGGCACTGAATTTAGTCAAAAGGACTAAATCATAAAAAAGTGCAAAGTTGAGTTCTACATGTTAAAGGTGTCCAATTGCTATGAGATTTTAAATTAGAGGTCCTTATATGATAATTAGACCATTTTATATTTTTGTGGACAAATATGGGCATAGATAGGTGAATTTTGAAAGAAAGGCATTAAGGACATTTTTGCCATTCGATAAATAAAAGAATAAAAAGGGAAAATCAAGTCAAAATTTTATCCATCATCTTCTACCTTAGCCAAATTTCATAACGACACCATAGCTAGGGTTTCTTCAACTTTCAAGCTTGATAGTAAGTGCATTCTAGCCCCCTTTTTAATGTTCTTTACATTTTTGAAGTCCTTGCAACCTAATTTACCTATTTCTACCATTATTTTAAATTAGGGTTCATGTTTAAAAATTTACTGATGTATGATTATTTTTTTATTTTTAATGGTAGAAAATGAAAGTTTGATGTAACGCCCCCTTACCAGAGACCGTCGCCGGAGTCGAGCATGAGACATTACTAAACTTATTTTAACATTTAAACAAGTTCCAACAATTCTCGTAGTAAACTGTCAATCTGCATCACAGTTGCTAAAAAAATCATATCTTGAGTTACGAAACTCAAAATCCAATTCCGTAAATTTTTCTATAACTAGACTAATATATCTACTTACTAATTTTTTTCTAGAATTTTTGGTCTGGCCAATTAGTATAGTTTATTAGTTAAATTCTCCCCTATTTTAGGGTTCAGCTACTCTGACCCCTATGCACTACGAATCAAATTTCTTCCTGTACAGAGATCCAATGACTATTTTGTTTCTTTCTCTTAAAAATTTACTCAATAAGGAATCCATACATATAAAGTGTGAGTTCTAATTCTTTTTTCAAAATTTATGGTGAATTTATAAAGTCAGAACAGGGGATCCAGAAATTGCTCTAACCCTGTTTCACCAAAACGTAAATAACTCATAAAATAAAACTCTTTTACCTATTTCGTTTCTTCCACATGAAAATATATTCATTAAGATTCAATTTCATATTTTATTAATCATCTTTCTATCTCTACTATTTTTAGTGATTTTTCAAACTCACGTCACTGCTGCTGTGTGATTCTGTTTCATAGCCAATATCACCATTTTATGGATTTCTATAGATTAGTTAGCACATAAAGCATACGTGTTATTAAATATAATCTTGATTAGCCACTCAAATCGCTAATCATTCTCAAATATTTCCATGTCATCCATGAGCCATATCATACGATTATATACACAAAATGATTATAATGCTATACATGCCATATTCCCAAAATATACAAGTCATTATACCAAAATAGTTTGTTGATAGTGTGAGCGCGCCTCCGACCGTTCCCGATCTCCTAGCCGGCTTGACAAAATACAAAGAATAGAGAGGATGGAGTAAGCATAATTGCTTAATAAGTTCATATGCAAATAGCAAGTAACATAATCATGTAATCATACAAAATCAACATTTGCATAATATCACCAAGACATGTATCACATCTCCATTCATCACCTTACCATATTATTGTCGTTTTATCAAAGTCTCAACCCGAGGGTTAGGTACATACCTGTCCAAAGTACCTGTTCCACAACACTTACCAACATGTCACTTTCATCTCGAGTCTTCTTCCATTTCACTAGAACTTTACCCGTTGAACACATCTGAATATAACTCGGATACACGGAAGCCCGCAGCTAGACAAACTCAAGAGCCTGCGGTTTATGTAGCAAAGCTACCATAATCGCACCCATAATGAACTCAGAATGCAACTCAACGAGCTCAGGTGTTCGTATCCATAATAAACTCGAAACACAACTCAACGAGTTTGGATGCTTGCATCCATAGGTGAACTCGGAACGCAACTCAACGAGTTTGGATGCCTCATAATTCTCACGAACTCGAAACGCAACTCAACGAGTTCGGATCTCAATTTTCTAGTGACATGTCACTTGTATCCTAATCTATTCCTAATGTTCAAACGGGATTTTCCTTGATCATACTCCTTTGCCATCTTCCACGAAATGTCAAAATCGATACTTCGATGATAGTTTATACTCATCAAGTAATTCACATAATTACATATTTTTCAACAATAACCACAAAACATAACATTTCATTATAATAAGCATCATATCATATAAACAACATTAAATTGCTTAAAACAACAATTATGTTACCTTATTTACTCATGAACTTACCTCGGTACAAAATGTATAAATGTTACAATTTAGCTCGAAATCTTTTCTTTTCCCCGTTCAAGGTCGATTCCACGTCTTTCTTGATCTATAGTAACACATTTGACTTATTAATGTCTCAAATTACTCAAATTACTCCAAAAACATCCTATGGCAAAAATTACAATTTTACCCCTAAAGTTTCACAAAATTACAATTTTTTCCCTGACTTGAAAATTAATCTTCATCCTATTTTCTTATGTTTTATGACATGTTGATCATTTTTCCCTTCTATAGCAACATAAAATTCACACTCTATCATGTATTTATGAACATTAGGTATTTTTACCGATTACGTCATTTTAGTCATTTTTTACGTAAAATCACTTAGCAAAAGTTGTTTAACACAATCTCAAGCTTTATATTCTACCATAAAACATCAAAATTCATGCATATCATTCATGGGTAAATTTTTAAATATAAACCCTAGCTCAAAATATTGGTAGAAATAGGTAAACCGAGCTATGAGAATTTCAAAAATATAAAGAACATTAAAAACGGGGCTAGGATTGACTTACTATTGAGCTTAGAAGTTGAAGAAACCCTAGCTATGGTAGCAAGTAAAATTCAGCAGCAACATGAAGAAGATGAATGGATTTTTGCTTGATTTTTCCCATTTTAATTCATTAAAATCCAAATGACCAAAATGCCCTTCTTTACTAAACTTTCAAAAATTCCATCCATGTCCAATTTTTGTCCAAAAACTTAGAAATTGGTCAAATTTCTATTTAAGGCCTCTTAATTAATATTCCAAAGCAATTTCAAATTAAGCACTTTATGCATAGAATTTCTTCTCGAAACTTTCACACAATCATGCAATCATATCATAGACCTCAAAATAATTATAAAATAATTATTTCTATCTCAAATTTATGGTCCCAAAACCACTATTTTGATTAGGCCCTAATTCAGGATATCACATTTGATGTGTAATAAACAACTTTTACTAAGTGTTTTTTCATGAAAATACCTAAAAAGGACCTTTTTGTAAAAAGCTGTAAAATGGGTAGTAAAAATCTAATTTGATGAAAAATGTGGGCTGATATGAGCATGTTTATGGTTCCGGCTAGGCTTGGGTAGCAAAGAAATTGAATACATTTCATTTTAGGAGCCTAAGGACTAATTTGTAAAAATGTGAAACTTTAGGGGCAAAAAGGTAATTTTTCCATAATGTGATTTTTGGAATAATTTGAGTAATGTGAATGTTAAATAAGCTAAATTTGCTATTATAGATCAAGAAAAATGAAGTTCGAACCTTGATCGGGGAAAAAATAAGGTGTTTGACGATTAAATCCTTTTCTACTATTTTTTGTATCGAGGTAAGTTCGTATGTAAATAATACATTATTATTTATGCTTCAATTGTGTTATTATTGTATAAATTGTGATTTATTCTTTGAATGAATTCGACAAAGTTCGACAAGCGAGAAAGTCTCGGTTGAACCTTAGGAATAGTTAAGATACAAATGTCATGACATTAAGGTTAGTTGAGATTTCGTGTAAGACCATGTATGGGATATGGCATCGATATGAGATTTCGTGTACATAGCTAGGCTATTGGCATCGATATGAGATCCTATGTAAGACCATATCTAGGATATGGCATTGGTATGGTACTATGTGTGTGAGATTTCCCAAGTATCCTTTAGTATTCCAAGTGGTTCAACGGGTAACTTAACGACCACGTTAAAGTTATGAAATATTATGATATGTTGTGGAAGACAATAGTATGTTGCAAGTTGGTACAGGTATGTATAAAAAACTCATGCTTAAAGAGCTCGATATGTGATAAACACACGGTAAGGTTTGATTGAGTAAGTTACGATGTTAAGGTTTTAATATCATCTATGCTAAGTTTGATTATGAGATTTACAATGACACCTATGTTAATTTAATTCATGTTAAAAATATGTTAAAGTGTGTTTATGATGCCTATTATTTGCATAGGAACTTACTAAGCTTTAAAGCTTACCCCATTTCTTTTTCCCCTGTCTTATAGTGTCGCCAAACCAGCTGTAAGAGCCTGATTTAGACTCTATTCGGAACGGTGGTTTCAGGACCACTAATTTGAGATAGAAAAATATTTTAAAATTATTTTATGTGTTTATTATGTGTGAATTTATATCTGTGAAATTTTCGTGTTTTAATTTTGTCGTTTGAGTGCTCGATTTAATAAAAGGGCTTAATCGCGTAAAATGAAAAGCTGATGGTTTTATGTGTAAAGGCCGAATTATTATTGTCTTTATAATATGAAGTACTTAGGTTGAAATTACTCCATTGATTATATGAATGGACGGTAATGGCATGCAATATATAGTTTTGTTATTAAATCATTAAGGTTAAATATGTAAATTGAATAATAAGTTAATATATGTTATAATAAAACATAATTAAAAGCCATAGTGTTCATCTTTTGGTGTTGACCGATCAAAATAAAGAAAGAAAAATAAAACCTTTAAGGGTTCGGCCGAAGTTAGGCTTGATTAAGGTATGTAACTAGCTCAGTTTTTGATAATTTTTACATTTTTTGAGATCGTTGCAGTGTAATGTACAAAGCCCATGCTCGAATTTCTAATTTGATGAATATCTTGAGTTATGCCATTGATGATTTAAATATAGATAAATATGTGTGAACTTTGTTAATATGCTTTGTTAAGGTTTCGTTATGTGAGTTGGTATTAAGCTAAATTCAGTTATGGCATATACAGGAAGTGAAGTTGATATGTTTATTAATATTGAGGTTTAATAAGTTTGATTATGGATGAGTTTATTTCGGCAAAAAGGTTAAAGATATATGTGTAGTTGATGAATATATGTTTGGCTATGATATTTGACTATCTATGTTTGGTTTATGATGGCTAGAATGGATATGTTTTAACTGTTGTATGGAAGTTATATTAAATGACCAAATATATATATATTTGATTTAGTTGTGTATATGAAATTTTGACATGATTTATAACATATGGAATTGACATGTTTTGATTTGGTTAAATTATATGAAAAATTATTAATGTTAGTCAAGTGAGCAATGTATGAATTGATTATGTTGCAAGTAAAATTCGGTCATTTAGATATGATTATATGTATTTGTAAAATTTTGCTTTGTTAACCATGAGGTATAGTTCAACTTAGGCTAATATACACATATAGGAAAGCTTATAAATGAATGTATTGTTGTAAGTTGAGTATATGAAAATAAATTATGATTGATGTTTATTTTAAGTGTTCAAATGCCATGTTATTTAGTTAGTATGTTCGGCTAATA
The DNA here is from genome assembly GCA_025698475.1 of Gossypium anomalum. Classification (NCBI taxonomy): domain Eukaryota; kingdom Viridiplantae; phylum Streptophyta; class Magnoliopsida; order Malvales; family Malvaceae; genus Gossypium; species Gossypium anomalum. The sequence goes on along the minus strand of CM046968.1, from coordinate 43,249,464 downwards.
GAAATATAAAGTATATGCGATATGATATGTTTTATGTTAATGAGATTAGTAAAATGATTAAATAAATATTATTGATATATTTAATTTCTAAAGCAGGATTAGTATATATGTTATAAGTGGTAAAAATCATGTTGGTTTTTGTTTGGTTAAGTAATGCAGATGTGTGAATAATATAAGTTAATAACTATATGGTTTAAATTACTATAGTCTTATGCGCACAGTCTTATGATGAGTTAAAATGACTAGGCAAATTGATTTGGATTGGTTTTTGAGCATTCGGATTAGGTATGCTATGAAATGTCTTTGATGTTCGAAAATGATTAAAGATATTATAGTGGATTACACTTAGTAATGCACTTGATTATCTTTGATTAATTGATAATGATATTGATATCATTAAATTTTATAGCATGAATTTTTTTTTTTTGCAATATGATTAATAATGTATGTTCGATTTGTATTGGTTATGTGTTTTGTATATGTAGACTTAACTTATATGGATGAGTGATTGGTTGTTAATTGAGTGCAAAATTATTATAAAGAAGTCGATATAATATTGTGCATGAATTGTAATAAGTGACTGTGATGAGCTATGCTTATGTTGGTAATGCCTCGTAACTCTAATCCGACGACGGACACGGGTTAGGGGTGTTATACCAGCTCAGGGATCGAAGACTGTCAAAGATCCATTTACACTATCAACTTAACATTTTGGGTACCAATGACTTTAATATTTTGTGTTATGGCATGTATAGGGACTTGGTCATTTTGTTATATGTCATATTTGATTTGGCCAAATATGTTGACTTATAATGGTTAATAATTTATTTTGTAAACGACTATTTGATATTGGCTAATATTGGATAAGTATATATACATATGATGATGTCTTTCATGGATGTGGATTTTGCATGGTTTGAGATGATAAGTACGAGATATTGTATGTGATAGAGAATAGCATATAACTGATGTGTGGATGACTTGGTTGTGGTTGAATTGGTTGTGTGTATATGCTTGGATTGGTGTTGCTTGTTGTTGTGTAGGTTGGTGCAAGTAAGGGTTGCAAAATGAGCCTTATTTTTGTCCACATGGGTAGACACACGGGCGTGTGTCTAGGCCGTGTGTGACACACGGCTTGCCCTATGGGTGTGGGATTCCGGCTATGTGTTCCCTGTATCTTGAATTTTAGCTTCGAATTGGACACACGGGCAGAGACATGATTGTGTGTCTTAGTCGTGTGAAGGACACGGCCTAAGGACATGGGCGTGTGCTTAGGGCGTGTGCCCAGGGAATGTGAAGTCTGCACCTATTTTATGAAAAATTATGAAAATTAAATCGCCCACACAGCCTAAACACACAGGCGTGTGACTTGGCCGTGTGACTTCAATTTGTTGATGACGTCATAAATAGAGAGTTACATGGGTTAAGGACGCAGACGTGTATGACCACATGGCTTACCCACATGGGCGTGTCCTAAAGCCACACGGGCGTGTGACCCCTGTTTTGATGAAATTTTTTTTAAGTGTTGGGAAACTTTTCAAAAGTTCTCGGTTTAGTTCCGTACCACTCCTAATGCATGTTTTGGGCCTCGTAGGCTCGTTTAAGGGACGATATGAATGTTTTCAAAATGTTTTAAATTTGAGTGGAAGTTCATGTCTCGATTTTAAATGTTTGTTTGAGTTTAAGTCTAGTGATGCCTCGTACCCTGTTTCGACGTTGAATACGGGTAAGGGGTGTTACATTTAGTGATATTAGAGCTATGATTTAGTCGATTCTTAGACTAACATAGCGTGTGTAAGAGTCTAGCTATACATGCCATAAATGAACTGTGATAGTGTGATGACTCTTGACAATTGTAAATTGTGTTTTCATATAGTAATGGATCCTAATTGAGCCGAGGCTAATGAAGTCAAAAGTAAGGCGCTGGCTCCCGCTCAAGGGGCAACGCCGTCTGATAGTACGCCCCTTACGATTTGTCAAGGAGAAGGAGGCAGAAAAGCCTTTCTCCATATGATGAATGAGTGGTATACGGAATTTGTTCGAACAAATCCAAATGCCCAACCTCTTCCATCCCCACCTATTCCTAGACCGGTTCCCATAACCCTACTAGGTATGGACTTTGTAAGAATAAATAAGCCCTCAGTTGATAAGATCCGAAAGCATGAGGCTGAAGATTTCTGAGCCAATGTGGATGATGATCCCGAGAAAGCTGAGTTTTGGCTTGAAAACTCCATCAGAGTATTAGATGAGTTGTCCTACACACCGGATGAGTGTTTAAAGTGTGCTATCTCACTTTTGAGAGATTTTGCATACCATTGGTGGAATACACTCATATCTGTAGTTCTGAAAGAAAGGGTCACATGGGACTTATTTCAAGAGGAATTCCGAAAGAAGTATATTAGCCAACGGTTCATTGATTAGAAGCGTAAGGAATTTCTGGAGTTGAAACAGGGTCTCATGACCGTAACAGAGTATGAGTGAGAATTTTTCAGATTGACTAAGTATGTTCGGCAGTGTGTTTCCACCGAGGCTATCATGTGCAAGAGATTAGATGATGGATTGAATGAAGACATTCGTGTGCTAGTTGGGATCTTAGAGCTAAAAGAGTTTGTCATATTGGTTGAACGGGCTTGTAAGGCCGAAGAATTGAATAAAGAGAAGAGGAAAACTGATCTAGAAGCTAAAGATTCGAGGAAGAGACCGATGAGTAAGTCATTTCCGTCTCAGTTCACGAAGGCTAAAGAAATGTATTCCCATTCGAATGTTTTAGTGGGGTATTCACACAGAGATCTTGGGAAAAAAACATTCAAGTTTTAAATCTTAGGCTACTTCTATGGCAAGTGTAGGTAATGTTAAGTCTAACAGACCTAAATGTTAGCAATGTGGAAGAAGACATCCCGACGAGTGTAGAATTAATGATTGAGCTTGTTTTAAGTGTGGTTCTCAAGATCATTTTATCAGAGATTGCTCGGAGATGGTAGAGAAAGAGAAATTTCAAAGTGCAAGGCCTAGTAATAATGCTTCTAGAGGAAGGCCGTCGAGGAATACTAGAAATGGAGCCACTAGTACAAGTGTGACTAAAGAAACCGCTGTGAGATCTGAAGCTTGAGCACCGGTGAGAGCCTATGCTATCTGTGCTCGCGAAGAAGCGACGTCTCCCGATGTTATCACTTGTACTTTTTCTCTTTATGATACTAATGTTATTGCATTGATTGACCCTGGATCTACTCATTCGTATGTTTGTATGGATTTGGTAAATAATAAGAAAATGTTTATCGAGTTTACCGAATTTGTGATTAAGGTGTCAAACCCTTTAGGCAAGCATGTTTTAGTTGACAAAGTATGTAAGAAATGTCCTTTGATGAATAGAGGTTACTATTTTTCGGCTGACTTGATGTTGTTTCCATTTGATAAGTTTGATGTTATTTTGGGTATGGATTGGCTGATGTTGCATGATGCTATAGTAAATTGTAGATAGAAAGTTATTGAATTGAAATGAGAAAATGGTGAAATTCTTCGGGTTGAATCAGATGAGTCAGATAGATTGCCTATGGTGATTTCTTCAATGTCAACTCAGAAATGTATAAAAAAAGGTTGTGAAGCTTATCTAGCTTATGTGCTGAATCAAAAGAGTCTAAATTGAAAATTGAATCAGTACCGATAGTTTGTGAATATCCGGATGTGTTCCCAGAAGAGTTGCCTAGGTTACCTCCAATTAGAGGAGTTGAGTTTGGCATTGAGTTAGTCCCTGGTACTTCACCAATATCTATTACTCCATATAGAATGGCTCTAATTGAATTGAAAGAATTAAAAGCTCAATTGCAAGAATTAATAGATAAGGGTCTTGCGAGACCGAGTTATTCTCCCTGGGGTGCTTCGGTATTGTTTGTAAAGAAGAAAGATGGATCTATGAGACTTTGTATAGATTACCGCAGCTCAATATGGTAACCATAAAGAACAAGTACCCGTTGCCGAGGACAGATGACTTGTTTGATCAGTTGAAAGGAGCAACAATGTTTCCAAAATTGATTTGAGATCCGGGTATTACCAGTTGAGAGTTAAAGAGTCAGATGTACCGAAAACTGCTTTTAGAACAAGGTACGGGCACTATGAATTTCTTGTTATGCCATTTGGATTAACTAATGCCCCTACTATTTTCATGGAATTGATGAACCAAATTTTCTGGCGATATTTGGATAAGTTTGTTGTTGTTTTTATTGATGACATACTGATTTATTCTTGTGATGAGACCGAGCATGCCAAGCATTTGAGAACTGTTTTACAAACTTTGAGAGACAAACAGTTGTATGCTAAGTTCAGTAAAAGTGAGTTTTGGCTCAGAGAAGTTAGATTTTTAGGCCATATTGTCTTAGGTGATGGTATTCGGGTTGATCCAAGTGAAATTTTGGCAATTGTTGATTGAAAGCCACCGAGAAATGTGTCCGAAGTCAGAAGCTTTTTGGGCTTAGCCGATTATTATCGACAATTTGTTAAAAGATTTTCGATGATTGCTACTCCTATGACAAGATTGTTGCAAAATGACATCAAGTTTGAATATTCCAAAAAATGTCAGCAAAGTTTTGAGAAATTGAAAGCTTTATTGACTGAGGCACCGATTTTAGTGCAATCTGAATCGGGAAAAAAGTTTGTGATTTATAGCGACACGTCACTGAATGGACTAAGATGTGTGTTGATGCAAGAAGGCAAGGTGATAGCTTATGCCTCGAGACAATTGAAGCCACATGAGAAGAATTACGAGACGCATGATTTGGAATTAGCCACTATTGTGTTTGCTTTGAAGATATGGTGACACCATTTGTACGGTGAGAAATGTCATGTTTTTATCGACCATAAGAGCTTAAAGTATTTGATGACCCAGAAGGACTTGCACTTACGACAACGAAGATGGCTCGAGTTGCTGAAAGATTATGAGTTGGTGATTGACTACCACCCAGGTAAAGCAAATGTAGTCATAGACGCCTTGAGTAGGAAGACTTTGTTTGCTTTTAGAGCATTGGACACGAGATTGACTTTATCCGATGACGGTTCTATTCTAGCCGAGTTGAGAGCTAGGCCGATGTTTATTCAGCAGATTTGTGAAGCCCAGAAATGTGATAGTGATTTGCAAGCCAATGGAGCTCATTGTGAACCGGTTAGTGATTCAGACTTCTATGTCAGTCCGATGATTGTTTGATGTTTCGAGATAAGGTTTGTGTATCGAAAAATGATGAACTTATTCAAAAAAAATTTTATGAAGCACATAATGGTTGTTTATCTGTACATCCGAGTAGTACCAAAATGTATAATGACTTGAAGAAAATGTATTGGTGGTCAGGCATGAAAAGAGATATCTCCGAGTTTGTTTCGAGATGTCTGATTTATCAACAAGTGAAAGCTAAACACCAAGTTCCTTCGGGTTTATTTCAGCCAGTGATGGTACCCGAGTGGAAATGGGATAAAATTACGAAGGATTTTATAACGAGATTGCCTTTGACTCTGAGAAAGAAAGATGTCGTATGGGTTGTGGTTGATAGATTGACGAAATCGACTGAGTTGTACATTACTGATATTGTGAGATTGCACGGGTGCTCATTTCTATTATTTCGAATAGAGATCCGAGGTTTACTTTGAGGTTTTGGAACAAGTTACAAGAAGCCTTAGGTACGAAATTGAATTTTAGTACTGCATTTTAATCCACAGATCAACAGTCAATCCGAAAGGGTGATTCAGATACTTGAAGATATGCTTCGATGCTGTGTTCTAGAATTTGAGGGTAGTTAGGAAAAATATCTACCATCGGTCGAATTTGCCTATAACAATAGCTATCAGTCGAGTATAAAAATGGCACCTTATGAGGCATTGTATGGCCGCAAGTGCCAAACACTTTTGTATTGGACCAAACTTAGTGAGAAACAGATTTACAGGGTCGACTTGGTTAAGGAAACCAAAAAGAAAGTAAAAGTAATTCGAGATTGTTCGAAAGCTGTTTCCAATAGAAAAAAATCATACGCGGATTTGAAAAGAAAAGAGATTGAGTTTCAAGTTGGGGATAAAGTATTTTTGTAAGTATCTCTGTGGAAGAAGATTCTCAGATTTGGCCGTAAAGGCAAGTTGAGTCCACGTTTTATTAGGTCGTATGAAATTATTGAGAGAATAGGGCCAGTGGCATATCGGTTAGCTTTACCGACAGACTTAGAGAGGATTCATAATGTGTTTCATGTGTCGATGTTAAGACAATATCGTTCCGATCCTTCACATGTGATTTCTCTAACGGAGATTGAGATTCGACCAGATATGACGCATGGTGAAGAACCGATTAAAATCTTAGCACGAGAAGTTAAACAATTGAGGAATAAAAATATAGCTTTAGTGAAAGTTTTGTGGCAAAGACATGGTATTGAGGAAGCTACGTGGGAACTTGAGGAGGCTATGAGAAAACAGTACTCAAACCTCTTTCCTAGCAAGATTTTCAGGGACGAAAATCCCTAAAGGGGGAGAGCTGTAACAGCTCGATTTTGGGGCTAGTCAGAATAGTGGTTTTGAGACCACGAATCTGACACAGTAAAATTTTTTTATTATGTTTTTATGGTCTACAATTTCACGGGATGATTTCGTGAAAATTTCGTTCGAAAATTTTGATGTTTGGGCACTCAATTTAGTCAAAAGGACTAAATTGTAAAAAGAACAAAAGTTGAGTTCTACATGTTAAAGGTGTCCAATTGCTATGAGATTTTAAATTAGAGGTCCTTATATGATAATTAGACCATTTGATATTTTTGTGGACAAAAATAGGCGTGGATAGGTGAATTTTGAAAGAAAGGCATTAAGGGCGTTTTGGTCATTTGTAAATAAAAGAATAAAAAGGCAAAATCAAGTCAAAATTTTGTCCATCATCTTCTACCTTGGCCGAATTTCATAAGGACACCATAGATAGGGTTTCTTTAACTTTCAAGCTTGATAGTAAGTGCATTCTAGGCCCGTTTCTAATGTTCTTTACATTTTTGAAGTCCTCGTAACCTGATTTACCTATTTCTACCATTTTATTGAAGTAGGGTTCATGTTTAAAATTTTACCCATGTGTGACATGCATGTGTTTTGATGTTTAATGGTAGAAGATGAAAGTTTGATGTGTAATAAATAACTTTTACTAATTTTTCATGAAAATACCTAAAAAGGACCTATTTGTAAAAAGTTATACAATGGGTAGTAAAAATCTGATTTGATGAAAAATGTGGGTTGATATGAGCATGTTTACGGTTCGGCTAGGCTTGGGTAGCAAATAAATTGATTACATTTCATTTTACGAGCCTAAGGACTAATTTGTAAAAATGTGAAATTTTAGGGGCAAAAAGGTAATTTTTCCATAATGTGATTTTTGGAATAATTTTAGTAATATGAATATTAAATAAGCTAAAATTTCTATTATAGATCAAGAAAAACGAAGTTCGACCTTGATTGGGGAAAGAATAAGGTGTTTGACGATTAGATCCTTTTCTACTATTTTTTGTATAGAGGTAAGTTCGTATGTAAATAATACATTATTATTTATGCTTCAATTGTGTTATTATTGTATGAATTTTAATTTATTCTTTGAATGAATTCGACAAAGTTCGACAAGCAAGAAAGTCCCGGTTGAACCTTAGGAATACTTATGATACAAATGTCATGACATTAGGGTTAGTTGAGATTTCGTGTAAGACCATGTCTGGGATATGGCATCGATATGAGATTTCGTGTAAGACCATAGCTGGGCTATTGGCATCGATATGAGATCCCATGTAAGACCATATCTGGGACATGGCATTGGTATGGTACTATGTGTGTGAGATTTCCCGAGTACCCTTTAGTATTCTAAGTGGTTAACGCGTAACTTAACGACCATGTTAAAGTTATGAAAGATTATGGTATGTTGTGGAAGACTATGGTATATTGCAAGATGGTACATGTATGTACACAAAACTCATGTTTAATGAGCTCGATATGTGATAAACCCACAGTAATGTTTGATTGAGTAAGTTACAATGTTAAGGTTTTAATATCATCTATGCCAAGTTTTATTATGAGATTTACAATGACACCTATGTTAATTTACTTCATGTTAAAAATATGTTAAAGTGTGTTTATGATGCCTATTATTTGCATAGGAACTTACTAAGCTTTAAAGCTTACCCCATTTCTTTTTCCCTTGTCTTATAGTGTTGCCAAGCCAGCTCTGGGATCGAAGACTGTCAGAGATCCATTCACACTATCAACTTAACATTTTGGGTACCAATGACTTTAATATTTTGTGTTATGGCATGTATAGGGACTTGGTCATTTTGTTATGTGTCATATTCGATTTGGCCAAATGTGTTGGCTTATAATGGTTGATAATTTATTTTGTAAATGGCCATTTTATATTGGCTAATATTGGATAAGTATATATATACATATGATGATGTCTTTCATGGATGTGGATTTTGCATGGTTTGAGATAATAAATATGAGATGTTGCATGTGATAGAAAATAGCATGCAATTGATGTGTGGATGACTTGGTTGTGGTTGAATTGGTTGTGTGTATATGCTTGGGTTGGTGTTGCTTGTTGTTGTGTAGGTTGGTGCAAGTAAGGGTGAAAAAATGGCTTGGTAAATAGCCTTATTTTTGTCCACACGGGTAGACACATGGGCGTGTGTCTAGGCCATGTGTGACACACGGCTTGCCCTATGGGTGTAGGATTTCGGCCATGTGTCCCTTGCATCTTGAATTTTAGCTTCAAATTGGCCACACGGGCAGAGGCTTGGCCGTGTGTCTCAGTCGTATGAAAGACATAGCCCAAGGACATGGGCGTGTGCCCAGGGCGTGTGAAGTCTGCACCTATTTTATGAAAAATTATGGAAATTAAATCGCCCACATGGCCTAAGCACATGGGCGTGTGACTTGGCCGTGTGACTTCAATTTGTTGATGATGTCATAAATAGAGAGTTAGACGGGTTAGGGACACAGGCATGTGTGACCACACGGCCTACCCACATGGGCTTGTGTGACCACACGACCTACCCACATGGGCGTGTCCCAAAGCCACATAGGCATGTGACCCCTGTTTTGATGAAAAATTTTCTAAGTCTTGGGAAACTTTTCAAAAGTTCTCGGTTTAGTCCCGAACTACTCCTAATGCATGTTTTAGGCCTCATAGGCTTATTTATGGGGTGATATGAATGTTTTTGAAAATTTTTAAATTTGAGCGGAAGTTCATGCATTAGTTTTGAATGTTTGTTTGAGTTTAAGTCCGGTGATGCCTCATACCCTGTTTCGGTGTCGAATACGGGTAAGGGGTGTTACAGATGAAGAAAGTCATCAACTTTTGTAAATCGTAATTGGGTGTAGCCGGTACCTCCACCTTTTGATGGCATAACCATTACATTTCACGTCACAATATATAATTCAACTCTGATAAAACATGAAAGTTTATAATTCAACCCCGAAATTTGGTTGTACACTCCCAAACACTCCCATCTACAATCCACTACATCACACCCATTTGATGGTACACTCCCAAATTTGGTATCCCTATTTAATGGTACTCTCAACAAATTTTGCCCTCCAATTACAATACCACAACCCAAAGAGCTTCCATATATATAGATTAATGGGGTGCCGGCAATTAGTGTCCCAGCACCTGAATTTGTTTTTTTTAAAATCTGGTACTGGGTTGCTGGCCATCAATGTCCCAACACCAAAAACCTTTGTTTTTAAATTTTAAAAGGGGTGCCGGTCATTGGTGTGCCAGCACCCAAATTTTTTTTTCAAATAATCGTATAAATGTATAACAGTATGATACGGGGTGAAAAAATTACAAGTGTCCAACACCCAAAAAAGTATTTTTTTTACTGTTGACACTATCATTAGGCAATGATTGTGTCAGGAAAAACACTGGGGTAGGCCATTTAGTCCCCCTTACCCAATTTTACTGTTCATTTTAACTCATTTAGGTGATTGTTTTTGAATCAGGGTCATTTACGTAAATAATTAATTTTTTGGGTCATTTGGGTAAAATAACCGATAATTTGTAGGTGAAGTAAGGTACAATGGTAGATATCAAAACTAAACAATATTTTTTATGAGTAAATTACGAAATTGTTACTTTAAATTAGGTTTATATTATTTTAATCACTTTAAATTTTTTTAATTTATATATTTTAACTAAAATAATTATTTGAATTAGTTATTATCATTAAAAACTTCGTTAATCTAATAATGGATTGTCAACATGACACATTAATCCATTAAGTGACTAACATGTTACAATTTTTTTGACTTTTGATTAAAGTTAGAGACATCTTTATAATTTACCCAAAATACTTTGTTTTTTGTTTTTTCTATTCTCTTCTCTCCTTTTTCTTTTGTGTTTTTTTTTTTTTTGAGATGACATCAACTTATTTAAACTGTAAGTACTTTCATAACATCACTAACGTTCACCACAATAGCATTACAAATTGATTTAACTAGAATCTATTCATCTTTATGCCAAATTTGGAGTCCATAAACCTCGTTATATTGCCAAAGTAATGTTACTATATCTAAATTAGAGTGAAGGCTAAAAGAATAAGATCAAACTTTAAGCATGGTGAATAATAGTTTTATCCAAATATGGGTTTCCAAAAATATAAGGGAAATGATTGGGGCAAATATCTGCTAGTACCAAGCGTTTAAGAGATAGTGAGTAACTATCCCTATCAATTCCTGAAAAATACATACAAGCTCATAAAGACAGGTCACTGGTTCATCATATGGCATCGTTTTCATTTCAATTCCAGTTATTTCAGTCCAAATATAATATATAATTTCTTTGCATATATATATTGGTATGCAACGAACAAGTAAATAAAGTAAAATTGAAAAGACCAAACAAGCAAAATTTACATGGAAAAAATCATCAAAAGAGTATAAAAACTACGGGCAAAAGGAAATTTCACTATAATAAAACGAGAGTACAAAAGATGGAGAGAATCAAAAGAAAACCTGAAGCCTTGAAATAAAAACCCTTCAAAATGAAAAACATAATTCTCCCAATCTAAATATTTCTGTTATGTAAAACCTAGAGTAATTAAGGCCTATTTATAGGCTGAACTTCGTAGCATATATGATTAAAATAACCCTAGGTTAATCAGAGCTTAAGTGGGAAGCTAAAATAGAGTTTAACAGGAAGAAGAAAACCAAGAAGCTTGAGAAATGCATCGCCATGTCGTGGTGTGGAGTTCGCATTGTTGGGAAAAAGGGGACATCACGTCGTCGGGACGAAAACTCTCTTCTTGTCGTGGCATCGGCTATTCGTCGAGACAAAGAACAATTCCTCATTGCCATGTCACACACTGTTTGGCCCGAAAATACAAGGCAAAACTCTACAAATCTCCACCTTGACTCATATTTGACTCACTCCCTTGCCAAAGTCCTATTATGGGCCTAATTTGATCTTTGTCAAACACTCACCAAGTCCAAGGAATGCTTGAATTTTGAAACTGAAAGACTCTTTTTTAACATGTCGCTCAGATTGTGTTCTATGTCAATTTTATAAATTTGAACATCCCCTTGAATGATTACCTCTCGAACAAAGTGATAACGAATATCAATGTGCTTTGTCCTTTTGTGATGCATCCGATATTTGGTGAGATGTATGTGTAACACCCCTAACCCCTATCCGTCACCGAATTTGGGTTACGGAGCATTATTGTAAAATCAAAAACATTTTTCATCCTAATATTTAAATTAATGAAACATATAATAAACCATTCATACACATGCACTTTGTCCTTAACTCAAGCCTTTGAGGCCCTAAAAATAGCTAAGAAATAATTCGGGACTAATTTGAAACAAAATTATTATTTTTAGATAAAATTGTAAAATATGAAAAATAGGGGTCACATGGCCATGTGGTAGGCCGTGTGCCTCACACGACTAATACACATGTGACAACCCATTTTTAGTGAAATCGAAATAGTGGTTTCGGGACCACAAATCCAATGTGAGGATATTTATTTTACTATTATTTTAATGTTTATAACATGTTAGTAGTATCGTATAAAATTTTTGTTAAGAAATTTTATCGTTTGCACGTTTAATTTGATGAAAAGGACTAAATCATAAAAGGTGCAAAAGTTACATTCTATAAGCTAAAGGGGTCTAATGGCTATACTATTAAATGGTTGAGGGATTTATGTTGTTATTAGACCATAATTATATTGAGTGGAAAAATATGGACATTTATTAAGTGGCCTTAAGGTTTATAATAAAAGGTTAATTAAGTAAATTAATAAATAAGGTTAGTAAAATAATCAAAACAAAAGGCCAACATCTCTTTTTTTTTCTATTTTTGACAGAAAATAAGAGTAGAAAGAAGCCATAGCCAAGCTTGAGTATTCGATCATCTCTTTCTTATGCATGTAAGTGATTTTTCATCTCGTTTTTAATGATTTTTATGTTTTTGAAGTCGTTGTAGCTTAATCTAGCTAGCTTAGAGACTAATTTGCAAAATTGTTAAAAGGTTAGGGTTTTTCCATGAATGTATTCATATGGTTTTGATGTTTGATGGAAGAAAATGAGTCCTTGTTGATTTATAAACAACTTTTGTAAAGTGAATTTTGTTGAAAATATCAAATAGGGATTTAATTGAAAAATGTGAAGTATTCATGGTGAAAATTGTGAAATAATGATTGTATGAGTTGATTTGGATCTATATTGAATTCGACTAGCTTGTGTTAGGGATGAATTTGCATGAATTTCAATTTACAAGCTTAAGGACTAAATTGTAAAGCAATCAATATAATAGGGGCAAAATCATAATTTACAAAAATATGATTTATGGATTGAATTGAATAGAATGATTATTGAATGGATTGAATTTGATTATTTAGATCAAGTTAGCCTCGTATGGATTTAGATAGAGGGAAAGATAAAGTGTCGAACTAGTCGATCCTATTTCAACATTTTGTGATCGAGGTAAGTTTGTACGTTTAAATAGCGTTTTAATGTATTTGATTTAAATGCTAATATATTGTTTGTCATACCATGCCATGACGAAAAATTCAACGACGATACAATGACTATTGGGCTCTGTTTGAACTTTAGTAATATATATGATACAAATGACATGTCATTAGGGTTACCATGTTTCGGGTGTTGGTCTTAAATGTCCTACTGATGGCTAAGTTTCGACATTTGTTACAGATACTCGTCAGCTTGTGTGAGCGGCATTGTGTAGCTACGTTCGATCGTTAGCTTGTGTGAGTTGGCCCATTTATGTCTCGTAGGAGCGTTTACGTAAAGGAAAAGGAAAGGAATGGTTTCGACCATGCGTTAGCACACTATGTATGAGCTTCTTATGTATCCAATATTATTCTAAGTGGTTCAACGGGTATGACAAGGGATGAAACGGTAAGGGTTCCGATTGATTTCACTATGCAATTATGGAAAGGTATGAAGTATTGATGATCAAGTTTGTATAGCCATGATATGAAAAGTATGAGTTCATATGTATTATGTTCATTAAAATTACCTTGCCATGTGATGATATTATTAAGTTATGTGTTTAATCACTAACTTGTGTTCTTGATGATACTTAGGCTTGTGTCAAGCTATGTTGGATTGATTCATGTTTATTTTTAAGCTTATGCATTGAAATGGTAAGCATTGTTCATGATTTACGAATTTACTAAGCATTATATGCATACATTGTGTTTCTTTCCTATGTTTTATAGATTATTGGAAGCTCGATCGGTTTGAAAGCTCGTCAGAGACCTATCACACTATCCAACAACTATAAAGGTAGATTTTGATATTTTGATTCATGGTTATAATGACATGTATAGGTGAAATGTGTTTGATGAAATGGTCATTATACTTGGCTTGTAAATGTGGTGTTTTGGTTGATGAACTTTTGGCATTTTAATGCTTTGATGGTTGATGTTGAAATGGTCAAGTGAAGTTATGATTTGAATGGCTCTTTTGGTATTCTTGAATGCGACACAACCTTGTGTCCCTTGTAGGTTTCAAAGGTTTGCAAGTCAGGCAGTTACACGGCTTGGCACACAGGCGTGTGAGGCCATTTCAAGAGTTACACGGCCTGGCCACACGGCTGTGTGAACCCTGCAGTGTGAAAAATTCTTTCTTTTTCCATGAAGTTTTAATTTTTTTTATTTAGTCCCGAATCATTTCTAAAGTGTTTTTAAGGCCTTGAGAGCTTGAATAAGGGACGTTATGAATGAGTTTGATTGAATTATGCCTTGATTTATAAAGTGGTTGAAACTAAATGTTTTAAGTTAAACATTTTTGGTAATGCTCCGTAACCCTATTCTGGCAACGGATACAGTTTAAGGGTGTTACATTTAGTGGTATTAAAAACACATTCTTATATAATCTGTGATAGTGTGATAACCCCTGACTCGTTTGAAAATTATGCTTTCTTATAGAAATGACATCCAACAGAGCCAACGCCGATGAAGTTGAAGGAAATGTATTAGCCTCCATTCACAGAGTAGCGTCGAGTGGCACTAAGACCGTATCTGAGGGCCAGGGAGGAGAGGCTAAGGAAGTCTTCTTCCATATGAAGAACGAATGGTTTACTGAGTTCGTATGAACGAACCCAGTGGCTCAACGACCTCTATCCCCACTGGGTCCCCAATCGGTTCTCGTAATTCCTTAAGGTTTGGAACCAATGCGAATTAGTAAGCTGCCAGTTGATAAAATTTGTAAATATGGGGTTGAATAATTTAGAGCCATAGTTGAAGATGATCCAGAGAGATCCGAGTTCTGGTTAGAAAATACTATCAAGGTTTTCGACTAGTTGTCTTATACACCAAAAGAGTGTTAAATGTGTTGTATCTTTACTGAAAGGCTCAACTTATCAATGGTGGAATACTTTGGTTTCAGTGGTGCCAAGAGAGCAAATAGATTGGGAATTCTTTCAAACTGAGTTCCGAAAGAAGTACATAAGTTAGAGATTTCTTGACCAGAAATGCAAAGGATTTCTTAAGCTTAAATAAGGTCGAATGACTGTATCCGAGTATGAAAGGGAACTTGTTAGACTGAACAGGCATGCCCGGGATGTATTCCAACTGAAATTGCCATGTGTAAACTGTTCGAAGAAGGGTTAAATGAAGACATAAAGTTATTAGTTAGGATGCTTGAACTAAAGGAATTTGTTGTTTTAGTTGATCGAGCACATAAAGCCTAAAACCTTAGCAAAGAAAAGAGGAAAGATGATTATGAAGCTAGAGATTCAAGAAAGAGATTATTAGGAAAGTCATATCAGTCGTCATCGAAGAAGTTAAAAGAACGTTATAACTATTCAAAAGGTTTAATGGGATATTCCAGTACAGATAGAGATAAACAACATGCGAGTTCAACACCTCAAGCTATGTCTGTTGCGAGCGTAGGCAATGTCAAGGGCAATAAGCTCGATTGTCAATAGTGTGGATGTCGAAACTTTGGTGAATGCAAGATGAAAGTTGGGGCGTTTTTCAAATTTGGTTCATATGAGCATTTTATTTGAGATTGCCCTAGGAGATCTGAAAAAGAAAAAGCTCAGACTATTTGATCAAATAAACAGCTATGAGTGGGAGACATCCAAGGAACCCTGGAAATGTGGGTAAAAGTCATAGTGGGACCAAGGGCTATACTATGAGATCTGAGGCACGAGCACCAGCAAGAGCTTATGCGATCTGTGCACGAGAGGAGGCTTCAACACCAAATGTTATTACTTGTACATTTTCTATCTTTGATACTGATGTTACTACTTTGATTGATCCGAGATCAACACATTCGAATGTATGCATAAATTTAGTGTCAAGTAAGAATTTGCCTGTTGAGCCCACTGAGTTTGTGGTTAAAGTAGTGAACCCCCTAAGTCAGTATGTGTTAGTTAATAAGATTTGTAAAAATTTTCCTTTGATGATTTGGGGTTGTAACTTTTCAGCCTATTTGGTGTTGTTGTCGTTTGATGAGTTTGACATGATTATGAATTGTAGACGAAAGTTTATTGTGTTAAAGTGTCAGAATGGCGAAAAGCTTCAGATTGAGTCAGATAGATTAGATAATATGTCTAATGTTATTTCGGCTATGTTAGTATAGAGATATGTTAGAAAAGGGTGTGATGCATATCTTGCGTACATATTTGATTCTAGAGTTTCAGAGTTGAAACTAGAATCGGTTCCAGTGGTATGTGAATATCCAGATGTATTTCGAAAGAAGTTACCTAGGTTACCGCCAACCCGAGAGGTTGAGTTCGCTATTGAGCTAGTACCAGGAACATCTCCGATGTTGATAGTTCCTTACAGAATGGCACCTACAGAGTTGAAAGAGTTGAAAGCACAATTGCAATAGTTAACAGATAGAGGTTTTTCTCGACCCAGTTTTTCTTCTTAGGGTGCACCTATTCTACTCGTTAAGAAAAAGGATGGATCTATGAGATTATGTATTGACTATCGACAACTCAAAAAATTTACGATCAAGAATAAGCATCCATTACCTCGTATTGACAATCTGTTTAATCAATTTAAAAGTGCAACAGTATTCTCAAAGATTGATTTTCGTTCTGGTTATTATCAGTTGCGAGTTAAAGATTCAGATGTGCCAAAAATATCATTCAGAACCAAGAACAGACATTATGAATTTCTTGTGATGCCATTCGGTTTGACTAATGCATCTACAGTATTTACGGATTTGATGAACATAATTTTCAAATTGTATTTAGACAGATTCGTCGTAGTATTCATTGATGATATTTTGATATATTCATGTGATGCGTCAGAGCATGCCAAGCACTTGAGAATTGCTTTGCAAACCTTGCGTGAATAGCAATTGTTCGCTAAGTTTAATTCAAATGTGAATTCTAGCTTCAGGAAGTTGAATTTCTAGGACATGTTGTATCAACCAGGGCTATCAAAGTTGATCTGAGCAAAATTTTAGCTATTGTTGATTGGAAACCTCCTAAAAATGTGCGGGAAGTTAGAAGTTTTCTAGGATTAACCGGATATTACAGAAGGTTTGTCAAGGGATTCTTAATGATTGCTACACCATTGACAAGATTATTGCAAAAAGATGTGAAATTTGAAAGCATTGTTAATCAAGGCACCGATGTTAGTTCAGCCTGAGTAGATTAAAGAATCAGTGATTTTTAGTGATGCATCTTTAAATGGTTTAGGCTGTGTTTTGATGCAGGAAGGTAAGGTGATAGCTTGTGCTTCTAGACAGTTGAAACTGCATGAGAAGAATTATCTGGCGCATGATTTAAAGCTTGCGAGATTGCTTTTTCATTGAAGATTTGACGACACCATTTGTACGGCAAAAAATTCCATATCTTTACAGATTACAAAAGCTTGAAATATTTGATGTCACAGAAATATTTGAATCTGAGACATCGCAGGTGGCTCGAGTTATTGAAAGACTACGATTTGATTATTGACTATCATCTAGGTAAGGCAAATATATTTGCTGATCCTTTGAGTAGAAAGTCCTTATTTGTTTTGCTAGCGTTGAATACGCGATTGGCGTTGCCTGACGATGGTAAAATCTTAGTTGAGTTGAAAGCTAGACTGATGTTTTTACAACAGATTTATGAGGCTTAGAAATGTGATGACGTATTGTTAGCTAAATGGCAATAGAGTGAGTAGACTCCTGATTCAGATTTTTAGATTGGACCCGATGATTGTTTATACTTCAAAGGTAGAATTTGTGTTCCGAGAACATTAGATCTCATTTAGAAAATTTTGCACGAAGCTCATAATAGTAGTATGCCTATTCATCTTGGTAGCAACAAAATATACGGTGATTTGAAGCAAATGTACTGGTGGCCAGGTCTAAAGCAAGAGATTTCTGAGTTCGTATCGAGATGTTTAGTGTGTCAAGAAGTTAAAGCTGAACATCAGGTACCTTCTGGTCTGTTATAGCTAGTAATGATTTCAGATTGGAAATGGAATCATGTCATGAAGGATTTTGTATCGAGGTTACACTTGTCTCCAAGGAAGAAAGATATAATTTGGGTTTTTGTTGATTGTCTAACAAAGTCTGCACATTTTATCCCTGTACGTACAAATTATTCTCTTGAGACATTACCCGAGCTTTATGTTGCTGAGATTGTCAGATTGCACGGGGTACTAGCTTCTATTATTTCTGAAAGGGCTCTGCGATTTATGTCATGATTTTAGAGTAAGTTGCATGAGGCTCTAGGTACTCGTTCTTATTTTAGTACCGCGTTTCATCCGCAAACTGATGGTCAGTCTGAGCGAGTAATTCAGATGCTCGACGATATGCTTCGACGTTGTGTTTTAGAGTTCGAATGCAATTAGGAGAAATTTCTACAGTTTGTTGAATTCGTGTACAATAACATTTATTAATCGAGCATAAAGATGGCATTGTACGAAGCCTTGTATGGTCGTAAATGCCAAACTCTATTGTATTAGACTGAGCTCAGTGAGAAAAAGATTCACGGGGTTGATTTGGTATGCAAAAAAAAAGATAAGGTAAAAGTATTTCGAGATAGTTTGAAAGCAGCTTTAGATCGACAGAAATCATATGCGAATTTGAAAAGAAAAGACATTGAGTTTCAATTCAACGATAAAGTGTTCTTAAAAGTGTCGCACTGGAAGAAAGTTCTTCGATTTGATCGTAAAGGAAAGCTAAGTCTGTGATTTATCGGGTCGTATGAAATTATCGAAAGAATCGGACCAGTAGCTTATAGATTAGCTTTGTCGTTAGACTTAGAAAAGATCCATAATGTGTTTCATGTATCTATGTTACGATGGTACCGATCAGACCCTTCACATGTTATCTCACCAGTGGATGTCGAGATTCAATCTAATACGATGTACAACAAAGAACCGATCAAAATTATAGCTCGGGAGATTAAAGAATTGAGAAATAAAAGCATAGCTCTAGTGAAATTCCTTTGGCAATGACATGGTTTAGAAGAAGTTATGAAAGTTCAATACCGAAACATCTTTTCTAGTAAGAATTTTGGGAATGGAAATTTCTTTAGGGGGAAAGTTTTAATAGCCCATTTTCAGTGAAATCAGAACACTGGTTTTGAGACCACAAATCTGATGTGAGAATATTTATTTTATTATTATTTTAATGTCTACAACATGTTAGTAGTATCGTATAAAAATTTTGTTAATAAATTTTATCATTTGCATGTTTAATTTGATGGAAGGACTAAATCGTAAAAGGTGTAAAAGTTACATTCTATAAGCTAAAGGGGTCTAATTGTTATACTATTAAATGGTTGACGGATTTATGTTGTTATCAGACCACAACTATATTGAGTGGACAAATATGGACATTTATTAAGTGGTTTTAAGGTTTATAATAAAAGGTTAATTAAGTAAATCAATAAATAAGGTTAGTAAAATAATTAAAACAAAGGCCATCATCTTTGTTTGTCCATTTTTGACCGAAAATAAGAGTAGAAAGAAGCTATAGCCAAGCTTCAGTATTTGGTCATCTCTTTCTTGTGCATGTAAGTGATTTTTCATCTCATTTTTAATGATTTTTATGTTTTTGAAGTCGTTGTAGCTTAATCTAGCTAGCCTAGGGACCAATAAAAGGTTAGGGCTTTACCATGAATGTATTCATGTGGCTTTGATGTTTGATAGAAGAAAATGAATCCTTATTGATTTATAAACAACTTTTGTTAAGTGAATTTTGTTGAAAATGTCAAATAATGATTTAATTGAAAAATGTGAAGTGTTCATGGTGAAAATTGTAAAATAATGAATTGTATGAGTTTATTTGGATCTATATTGAATTTGGCTAGCTTGGGTTAGGGATGAATTTGCATGAATTTCAATTTACAAGCTTAAGGACTAAATTGTAAAGAAATCAAAACAATAGGGGCAAAAGTGTAATTTTAAAAAATATGATTTATGGATTCAATTGAATAAAATGATTATTGAATGGATTGAATTTGATTATTTAGATCAAGTTAAGCCTCGTACGGATTTGGATCGAGGGAAAGATAAAGTGTCAGACTAGTTGATCCTATTTCATCGTTTTGTGGTCGAGGTAAGTTCGTACGTTTAAATAGTGTTTTAATGTATTTGATTTAAAAGCTATTATATTATTTGTCATATCATGTCACGACGGAAAATTCAACGATGATATGAAAACTATTGAACCCTGTTTGGTCTTTAGTAATATATATGATACAAATGACATGTCATTAGGGTTACCATGTTTCGGGTGTTGGTCCTAAACGGCCTACTGATGGCTGAGTTCTAGAATTTGTTGCGGATACTCGTCAACTTTTGTGAATGGCATTGTGTAGCTACGTTTCGACCGTCAGCTTATGTAAGAAGGCCCATTTATGGCTCGTAAGAGCGTTTATGTAAAGGAAAAGAAATGGAATGGTTTCGACCATGTGTTAGCACACTATGTGTGAGCTTCCCATGTATCCGATATTATTCTAAGTGGTTCAATAGGCATGAAAAAGGATGAACTTGTAAGAGTTTCAATTGATTTCACTATGCAATTACGGAAAGGTATGAAGTATTGATGATCAAGTTTGTATGGCCATAATATGAAAAGTATGAGTTCATATGTATTATGTTGATGAAAATTACCTTACCATGTGATGATATTGTTAAGTTATGTGTTTAGTCACTAACTTGTGTTGTTGATGATACTTAGGCTTGTGCCAAGCTATGTTGGATTGATTCATGCTTATTTTTAAGCTTATGAAATGAAATGGTAAGCATTGTTCTTGATTTACGAACTTACTAAGCATTATATGCTTATGTTGTGTTTCTTTTCTAAGTTTTATAGATTATCGAAAGCTCGATCGGTTTGGAAGCTCGTCGGAGACCTATCACACTATCCAGTGACTATATCGGTAGATTTTGATATTTTTAATCATGGTTATAAGGGCATGTATAGGTGAATTGTGTTTGATGAAATGGTCATTATATTTGGCTTGTAAATGTGGTGTTTTGGTTGATGAACTTTTGGTATTTTAATGTTTTGATCGTTGGTGTTAAAATGGTCAAGTGAAGTTATGTTTTAAATAGCTCTTTTGGTATGCTTGAATGTGATTTTGGTATGTGGCCATTGTGGTAAGATTTGGTATGCAATTAGGTTACAAATGTTTGGTTGATAAATGGCTAAATTATGTTTATATTTAGGTAGATTTGATGCTATGTGATTAAGTTGCCTTTTGGCTTGTTGGTTCTATGGATAAATACCATGTTGAACTAGCTTTATTATGCATGTTTTAGGTATATTTTGTAGCTTGAAATTATGTACAAATGGCTTGTAGGTGTGAGCATGGTTTGGGTGAAAGAAAAGGCTTGAAAATGGCCTATTTCTTGTCCACACGGCCTAAGACACGGGCGTATGTCTCAGCCGTGTGTGACAAACGGCCTTGCGACACAGCCATGTGTCCTCTGTAGGTTTCAAAGGGTTGCAGGTCAAGCAGTTACACAACCTGGCACATGGCCGTGTAAGGCCATTTCAAGGGTTACACAGCCTGGCACACGGTCATGTGGCTTGGCCATGTGACCCAAGTCAGAGAGTTACATAGGCACAGACACGGGTTGGGACACAATCATGTGTCCCTACTTCAAATGTCCACACGGCTTGAGACACAGGTGTGTGTCTCAGCCGTGTGAGTCACACAGCCTGGCCACATGGCCGTGTGACCCCTGCAGTGTGAAAAATTCTCTCTTTTTCCATGAAGTTGTAAATGTTTTCGATTTAGTCCCGAATCGTTTCTAAAGTGCTTCTAAGGCCTCAAGAGCTTGAATAAGGGACATTATGCATGAATTTGATTGAATTATGTCATGATTTATAAAATGGTTGAAATTGAATGTTTTAAGTTAAAATTTTTTGGTAATGCTTCGTAACCCTATTCTGACGATGGATATGGGTTAGGGGTGTTATAGCACACGATCGTGTCTTAGGTTGTGTCACCTTCAAACTAGGGACACACGGCCGTGTGCCAGCCCGTGTCCTCACCCGTGTAACTCTTTGAGTAGGGTCACATAGCTGTGTCATACGTCCGTGTAACTCACTGAATTGTACCCTAAGAAATCCTCAAATGACACACGACTGTGTTTCCAGGCCATATTCCAAGATCTTTGAACCCAAAATTTACACAGAAACAAGTCATTTCACAACCGTTTCATGCATAACTCCCTATACCATTTGTGCACACTTTCAAGGAACTTAAACATCATTCAAAAGTAATTAATCTTGCAAATTCAAGCAACCTAAATCAACTAGCCAATATGTCATTCAAAGGCACCACATTTACATTCAAAAACCATTTACCAAAACATGTTAACATTTCCTAATTCCATGCATAAAGGCTAATTCTATTATTTGTTCAACCACAACATAAATACTACTTCAAACAGCTACAAAATCATACCACATTTATCACTTTCAAGCCATTACAAACATACCATGACACCATACATTTCAATTACCTTAAAGTAGTCAACAAGACTTTACTTAACAAGCTTTATAGGTTCGTCAACTAAACATCATCTTCAAAGACCTAGACATACTACATCAATCATTTTATTTATCTATAAATCATCAACACAAAAGACTTATACATGTTAACATTTCCATTTCCATACATGATAACCTAATTCAAGTATGAACTAAAGCATGTTACAAGTAACCAATTTCAAGCCATCATCATCATGTCAAGATAACCTTATAAACAAGCACTTTAAAGTAACCAAAATCACATAATTTGGTGATGCATCAAAGTGCATCAAACCAACATTGCTTTCCAAAGCTTATACATGCCAAAACATAATACCATTGCAAAGAACGCTATACATGCCATTATAAACCTTAACCAAATTACTCAAAAACTACCAAATTGTTTACTGGATAGTGTGATAGATCTCAGACGAGCTTCCAATCGATCAAGCTTTCGATAATCTATAAAACAAATAAAAATAACTACGTAAGCAATGAATGCTTAGTAAGCTCGTAAAAACTTTAAACATAACATACCATTTCAATGATGAATTTTATAGAATAAGTATAAACATTTACCAATGCCATAAGCTTAATAAAAGCCTATATAACACAATCAAACTCACAAGTTAGTACACTTGTTCATGATACATATGAAATCAACCATATATAAACATAACATTTAATTTATCATCATTACCATACGATCATGATTCATTCTATATGTTTACTTACCGTTTCTAATACCATGAGTTTAATATAAGCCTATTCAAGCATCATCAAGCTCACATGTTAGTAGATTCATTGACAATCATATAAGCTCATTTATAACATAAATAGATTTCATAAGATACATGATATAAGCATCAACCTTTTTATATAGTTATCAACCTTTCCATTAAGTCACTTACCATTCCATTCCTTTTCTTATCTGTTGAACCATTTAGAATTACATCAGATACTCGAGAAAGCTTACACAAAGTGTGCCTTTACATATAACTGTAACCTTTCCTTTACATCATTGCTCACACGAGCTGTGGGTTGGAATGTAAGCTACATGATGCTACTCACACGAGCTGTGGAGAATCCGTAACAAATGCAGGACTCAGCCATCGGTAGGACATTCAAGACAAGCACCCGAAACATGAAATCCCTAATGACATGTCATTTGTATCCTAAGAATTCTTAAGGTTCAACCAGGACTCGATATCTGTCAATTCGTCATAATTTGAGTGCATTCTCATATATATATATATATATATATATATATATATATATATTGATTCATTTACATTAAAAACAACATAGTAAACATGTAATTCAAATAAAATTATAATGATTACAGTTCATACGAACTTACCTGACTAAACTGCAACAATAACTAAGTATAGGGACTATTTGGTAATTTTCTCTTCTCAATTTTCCACTCAATCTTGATCTAAAATAATAATTCCATTCAATTCACTAATTCTAACAGAAAAATCAATTCATTTTAAGTAATTAAGTCCTTTTTGACATTTTACAAAATTTCTCCCAATTTAGGCTTTAAGCCCAAAACATGCAAATTAACCATTTTTATTCAATTAATCCCATTCTAGTATTTAAAATAACTAATTTAGCTTATAACCCATAATAATGAAAATTTACAAAATTACCCTCAAAGTTTAGCCTTTTTGCAATTTAGTCCCTAAACCCGAAACTTGCAATTTCATCATTTTTAATCATAAATCATGCTAGCCAAATTTTACCCAATCTTATAAAAACTCATATTTATCCATAATTTACAATATTTTCCATGAATTTTACCATTTTCATAAATCAGTCCTTAAACTTGAAAATCATCAAAAATTGCTTAACAAAATACTTATATTTTAGAACCAAGCTTAATAATCTATCATAAAATTTCAAGGACACTTCAATTTCATCCATGGTAAAATTCTAAACATTTAACAATTTAACAAGTTGATCCCCAGGTTAGCTAGATTAAGCTAATATGATAACAAAAACATAAAAATAATTAAAAACGGATGGAAAATGGACTTACATGCATACATTGAAGCTTGGACGAAATCTAAGAAGTACAAAAATGGTCTTTTATTCAACCACAGTTGGCAATAAAGGCATTGAAGATGATAACTCATTTATCATCTTTTTTATTAATTTTAATTTATTTATTAATTTACCATTATAACATTTATAACTTACCTAAAATTGTTTAAATTTGTACATTGAAATCATCCACTAATATAAAAAAAAGGTATATTTACCTTTTAATACCCTTAACTTATGGTTCTTTAGCCAATTAATATAATTAAGCTAATAGCAGTTGACTTTTGCATCATTTACAATTTAGTCTTTTTAATTAATTAACTATTTAAACATTAAAATTTCTTAACCAGACCTTAATAACATTCTGTAAATATTTAATAAAATATTTACGACTCGGTTTATAAAAATGAGGTCCCGATACCTTATTTTCCAAAATCACTTAACTTTAGGGTCATACCGCTTGAACCTAATTATTCATTCAAATAACATAAATTGCCAATTAAAAATTTGTTTTAATACCCTATTTGACTCGTAAATATTAAATAATATTTACAAACTTACTCATTGGATTTGTGGCCCCAAAATCACTATTTCTGACACCACTGAAAAACGAGCTGCTATAATATAACACTTTGATTATCACAATATGTGACAGTTGCCTCTTTTTCACTTACCAGTTTACTAAATAGGACTTTTAACCAAATTGTTTCTTTTACAGCTTTGGTAATTTCCATGTATTTTGTTTCAATAGTAGATAAGACTACTATAGCTTGAAATGTAGCTTTCCAACTAATAGCACAATCTCCAAAAGTGAATAGATAACCTGTAAGAGACCTCATTTAATCTAAGTCTCTTGCATAATCTAAATCAGCATATCTGACTAAAACCTTTTTGCTTTTTCCAAACTCTAAGAACATGTTTGAAGTATCTAATAAATATATAAATATCCACTTAACTGCATGCCAGCATAACTTACCGGATTTGGCCATGTATCTACTAACAACACTAACAACATGTGAAATATTAGGAAAAGTGTATACCATTGCATACATTAAACTTCTGGCTGCGCTTGAGTAAGGTACTTTTGACATGTACCTCTTTTCTTCTTCATTTTGGGAAGAATCTAAAATTGACAATTTAAAATGTACAATTAAGAGAGTACTTACCGATTTTGATTCTTGCATCTCAAAAGGATCTTCTTGATGTACCTTTGTTGCAATAAAAATAATTTCTCGAAATGGCTATCCCCTGAAATTTCCATCCCCAAAATTTTCTTTGTTGCACCTAAATCCTTCATTTCAAATTAGAGTTAAGCATGGTTTTAAATCTTTTAATTTCGAATGGATCCTTAGCTGCAATCAACATATCATCAACATAAAGCAATAAATATATGAATGAACCATCATCAATACATTGTAAATAAATAGAATGATCATACTTACTTCGTGAAAAACCAATACTTAACATGAAAAAGTCAAACTTTTTATACCACTGTCAAAAAGACTACTTCAGACCGTACAATGATTTTCTCAGAAGACAAACATGATCTTTCTTACCTTTAGTTCTAAAGTCTTTCAATTGCTACACGTATATATCCTCTACAAGGTCACCATGAAGGAAAGTAGTATTTACATCTAATTGTTCTAACTCAAGATTGTTTGATGCAACAAGAGACAAAAGCGCCCGAATGTATGTATGTTTACAATGAGAGAGAAAAAATCATGAAAATCAACTCCCTCCACTTGACAATAGCCCTTTAAAATCAATATTGCTTTGTACCTAGTTTCGTTTGGACCCGAACCTTCCTTCTTCTTAAACACCCATTTGCAACCAACTATTTTCTTACCAATTGGTGGTTTTACTAGCCACGAAGTCTCATTCTTTTGAAGTGATACCATCTTTTCTTCCATAGAAATGAGTCATTTTCTAGAATCAAAAGACTTATCTGCCTCAAAATAGCATGAAGGGTTAGTCGAATCAATGCTCTCTACAATACTTAGAACATATGTCATTAGTTTTCTTCATAGTACTTTTGTGGTGGTCGAATTTCTCGCCTTGTCTTGTCACGAGCCAACTTATACTTAGTTAACTAAGATGGTAAGGGTACTTGAGGGTCGAATGAAGTCCCAAACAGATCTGAAAAAACTTCAATTTCTTAAGAACTGAGATTTCGTCGCGTTATAATGTTCCGAAGAAGCTTTTTATGTCTTCGTGATGTCACCTCTGTTTCAGATTTTGACTCCACCTTTCTTGATACACTTTGATTTTTTGTGCCTTTACAAATAAGTGACCTATTATCTAATCAAAACATAGTAGATTCATCGAACATGACATCTCTATTAACAATAGTTTTGTCGGTTTCTGGACACCACATTTTGAAACCTTTCATACCAATAGAGTAACCTAAATAAATGCACTTTACAACCCTTGGAACAAGCTTTCTTTAGCTAAATTTAGCATAAGTGACCTCCTCCAGACGTACTAACGTCCAGACTGTGAATATTACAATAAAATATAGAAATACGAGGTAGTATCTATAAGTGTATGAGTTGAGTTGTAACATAGTTTTACAATGAAGTAGGTGAGTGCTAGATCAATTCTAACGTAAACACTAAAAGATCATACCTAAGGGAGGCGAGTGCTAGATCAATTCTAACATAAATACTAAAATATCTAATTACTACTCTAAATTAGTTATAGTACGAGAACATAATAAAAGGGTTTTTAAGGTTTTTGTAATGATAAAATAAAATAATATAAAAGAAATAAAATTCAAGAGATAGAAGAGTAGAATGAATCAAATCTTGATTATGGGTGATTAGCTCGCTTCGGTAATCCCCATGAACTGTCATTTTGGGTTCCTCATCAATCAACTAGTCGCTACCTTAGCAGGATCTTCTAATCTTCCACTAACATAACGAGTCAACAAGGACTACTTATCTTCTGACCTCACAGTCCAAACTGGCTTAGGGTGAAAGTGTTCACAGATGGGCAATACCAATTTTGGGTTAATTCCTACCTTGATGACTTCCTGAGGTTGTTAGGCCTAGGGCTTGTTTCTCGTTTTTGTTTTCCCAAAAAATTGATTCATTGAGTAACCCTACAAAATAGTTAATAGATTATACCTCCACACACTAATCCCTCCATAGGAGGATTAGTTCCTCATGGCTCTCATAAACAATATGGAGTTGGTGTAAAGAGAGAAAATGATAAATGAATTAAAGTGCAGAGTTTAAGAAAACACCTGATTTGTATTAAAGATGGAAACGAATCCACAGAGTTTGACAATTTCCACAAATTAGATCTCTTGTGTAACAACCCGTTTTCTAGTAGTTTCAGAAATAGCGGTTTCAGGACCAAGACTCCAACTTATCAGTCTGTAAATATTAATTATTTAATGTTTACGAGGTTATTAATGTTGGATTAGAATTTTGTTAGGATCGTTTAGATAGTTAATTAAGTAAAAAATGACTAAATCTTGAAAGTTGTAAAAGTTAGCTTCCATTAGTTGAAGGTGTCAAATAGCATAGCAAAGGTAAGCTAAGGGATTTAAATGGTAATTATACCATAGGTAATTATAGTGGACACTTATGGATATGTTTTAGTAATTTTATAAGCTATAATTAAAGGGTTAAATTTGTAAATAGTTAAATGATAAGTTAAAATTAAAGAATTAAAAGATAATATCATCATTTCCTTTCTTCTTCATGTTGAGAGAACCAAATAACCTAGAAGAAGCTAGAGAACCATTCGGCCAAGCTTAGGCCCTTTGATTTGATCAAAAACGAGTTAAAAATTGAGGAAAAAAGAAAGTTGTTGAATAGCCCCTGAACTTTTGTTATTGCTGCAGTTTATCTTGGTAAGTTCGTTCAATTTAACTTAATACATTTGCTATGTTTATCTTGTAAAATTAAATTGTTAAATGTTAGATTAATATAGTCAATTCTAAGGTAAGGAGAGTTAAAGATATGATTTGTATATACCATTGATGGTAATGTGAATCCCTGTGCCGGATTAACATAGGATAGAGTACGATTGGCATGCCAATAGGTTATAATACACACTGTACAGGATTGATATGAGACGAGATGATGATTCCTGTATATTTCCAATTCACTGAATATACCAAAGTCCTGCATTTATTGCAGACTATCGTATTATATTACAATGTTTTCTGGCATGTTACAGGGAACGGATGTTAGCCTACGGGCTAGGCACCTAGTGTCGAGGAGTGTTATCAGTTGGATTGGCTCATATGAGCATTTGGCGTGTTTCCAGATGGTTAATCATGTACTCATATCCATATATCATTCATCGGGAAATGTTCTAGTGAAAACGAATTATTATTGAAGTGTGAAAAGTTTGGTTATAAACTCTTGATAGCTTTATAAATCAAAAATGAATAATCGAATCCTTGTTTAAGTATTACTCACCTGTTGTGAACTATAGTTAACATGAACTCTATTTATTTATCTTTTTATTTAAATTATTATGTTTAATTCGATAAGCTTTTTCATTTTAATCGAAGAACTTACTAAGTTTTATGAAAGCTTACTCGTGTCATTTGTCTTGTTTCTTTGTAGATACTATTTTGTGGAAATCGGGTGATCAGATCAACTTGAAGAAATCACACTATCCAAGGACCTTTTGGTATATTTTGAATACAAACTTGGCTTATATGGCATGTAATATAAGGATTTGAATTTGTTTTATAATGGTTCATAAATACTCATGTTATAAAACTTGTTATGCATGATGTTGTTGTGTTGAAGTAACCATTTGAGATATGCATGATTAGTACTAGTTAAAGCATAGGTGGATGTTTAAGTACCTAAGCATTTTGGAGTGAAAATGAAAACTTTTGGGCCAATATTGGATGCATACGGCCTAGGACATGGGCTATCACAGGGCCTACTCACATGGCAGTGTGCCTTATTTGCTTTCAGTACAAGTTGGTCCAGACAGACATAGAGATTTACATAGCCTGGCAACACGGTCTTGTGACCCTGAGCTACACGATCACAGTGAGTTAATGGACTGGCCACACAGCCGTGTGACCTTATATTACACGAGTACAGTTAGTTACATGGTTAGAGTACATAGGCGTGCCAAGTAGTCACACGAGGATGTGAAGTAGCCACGCGACCATGCCTTCAGCCATACGGTTTGGGCTCTGTCACATGGCCTGGACACACAACCATGTGACCCAAGTTTTAAAATTTTTCATATTTTCCCTAAATCTTTTGATTTGTTTCTAGTTGGTCACCCATTGTTTTTGAACTATTTTTAAGGCAACGTAGACCCGATTTTAGGCCCATAAGTGTATGCTTCACTTTAAACTACATTATAATATAAATTTTAATAATTAATTAGAAAATTTGATGCTATTTGATACTAAATGTTCTAAATTGTACTGTAATACTCTGTAACCCTACTCCGACGACGGAGACGAGTTAGGGGTGTTACATCTTGAAAACAAAGAACAACTGAAAAATAAATTCTAAAAACCTAAAAAAGAAATAAAACTAAACTAAATTTAAAAGGAAGAATCTAGGCTAATTGAATGATGTCCATAACATGTGCCAAGAGAGCCTATTTATAGATCCTAAGTGGTTATCATCCTTAACCCTACGTTAGTTGACATTCTCGAGTTTTAAGTTTGATAATACAGACCAAAATACCCCTATTTCATATTTATCTCTTGTCTAGAGTCGATGCCGCGAAACACCAGGACCTGTGTCGTGACATAGCAGTCAGTGTACTCCTCTTGGGATATCTTCAGGGGTATGTCGTGACACCCTTGGTCTGTGTCACGACATTGAAGGCAGTCTTGAGCTTTTTCCACTATGCTCCCTATGTTGCAACATCAGACATCCCATATTGCTATGTAGCAACCAGTATCAGTTTAGTATGCCTTCTAAAGGTCTCTTGCACACTCACAAAGTGCGTTAGCTCACCCTTAGGCCTCATTCGACCTCTAAAGTCAATAAAAGACTCAATTTGCACATTTTATTTACTTATTAAAAACTTAAGAAAACATAATTCAAACCTATTAAAAATGCTTATCTTCAAGCTCTTAAAGTGCGATAATTAGTTTAATCTGCTACACCGGATTACGGAAAATCAAACTCCCCCACACTTAAGTCACTACTTGTCCTTAAGAAATAAGAAATAAAAGCGAAGATCCTTGAGCAAATATAGTACAAGTATTGACTTCGAAGCACATGACTTAGGCTTTAAACTTTCACTAACAACTTTAACATGATGAATAATTGACTTGCCACTTTTGATTACAAACATCTAAGTTCAGTATATTACAAAGTATACAAACATTAAGGGTCTCACCTGTAAAGATCCATAAAAAATCATACAAGTACTTTAATTATCTGAGCAGAACACAAATAGTCATTTATGCAATTATTTGGTATAATGCCCATTCATGCATGAGGATATTTCGGTCACATAGGACTTTTCAGCTTGTAACATTATGAGGCTTAGAACAGGTATGTAATTCAAGAACAGTAAGCATTAAGAGGTTTACAAACAAGAAAATAGTTTGGTACATTGTATCGATCCCTATTCTTCCCCCCTTAGTGACCCTTACTCGCTCACCTCCTTATTTCTCTTTCTCTCACCCTCCTTGTTTCTCCACATAAGAAATCATAGCATAACATAGTAACTACGGCTAGCCTACGAGTTTCTATGCATTAATGAACGAGTTTTTCCTATGCCTGTGACTTTGTCACTTTTCTCTTTTTTTCATGCATCTCACTCATGAATGCTTTTTCACTGTTTCAAGACTTTTTCTACTCGTACTACTTTTGCTTTTTGAATTTTTCTGTTGTTTTGCACTTTTAGCCTAACCTATAGTTCCCATATCGCACCAATTGTTTGTCCGTGTAATGCTCAAATTGTTTGTGTCTCCTTCATGTTAGGTTCCTTCATAGAAAACTTAAACAAAATATAACTAAAAATCTACTATTAATCCTACTCCTACACAAGTCTTTAAGAACAAAATTAAAAAAATTTGTTCAATATTCTTCTTCAAAATCTATCTCCTCGCTTCTGTCATCCTCTTCATCCTCTCATTCCCCTTCGCTTTCACGCCTCTCTTCTTCTTGTTCAAGATTTGTTCGCCCAAACATGTCAGATGTATTATTGGGGACTCGGATGTTGTTTTACCTAAAAAATTCCTGAAAAAGTTATCCCGACTCTTGTATCCATTGAATTATCCAATCTAACTTTGGATGACTACTCTAACCAACTTCCTATTGAGCTTGTGCCAACCTTTGTGATAAAGTTGGTGTAGCTGTCGCTTGTTCCAATCTTTTATCTGTTTGGCTCACAGTTCTATAAATTGTTGGAACATTGTGTCCTCTATAATAATTCGGGAAGGTTTCAGCGACTACTCAGTAGATGTCATAGATACAACCACCATTTTACATAAGGTCATCACTAGATGGGGAAAGAAAACTCCCACCTTCTGGACATAAATGCATCTCTTCATGTTCTGGTGGATCCATTTGCCGATACAAACCTACTTTTTTTGCAAGATTGCATATAGTAAAACTACTCGAAAGGCATTAACATTAGAAACATTTAAATCAGGTACTATTTATGTGCACATAAATTGAATCCACATTTTAGCATCTGGAAACATAATAGCTTGATGAAAGGACACGGGAACATTGGTACCTGAGTGATATTTCCATTCGCCCTTTCCTTCAGTTAGAAAATTTATAATGTTATCCATGTCTATGCCTCGAACATACCCTAGATAAGTTTCCTCAATAAAATATTTTTTATACTATGCAACATTATAAAAGTCGCAAATAATTTGAGGGGTTACTTGCACATCTTTCCCTCGCAAAAGTACTGATTACCACATACAACCTTCAGTGCTCTTAGACTCTTGGTCCCATAATGATGCATAAAATTCTTGAATAATAGGAACCACAACACTATCTTTAAGGATCGTCCAAAAAATTTCCCACCAAGTTATGACAAATCAACAAGTAGGACAATAAAAAATACTAAGATTAGAATAATTAGGAGGATTACCTGACCATATCGTTCCTATGACTTTTGTAACACCCCTAACTTGTATCCGTCGCTGGAATAGGGTTACAGAGCATTACTGCAAAAACATAACTCAAATCATTCATTTTCAATCATTTCATAAATCATAACATAATCCATTCAAACACATGCATATCATCCCTTATTCGAGCCATCGAGGCCTTAGAAACACTTTAGAAATGATTCGGTACTAGATCGAAACATTTAAAACTTTGAAGAAAAAGTTAGAAAAATTGACATTGCATGGGTCACAAGGCCATATGGCCAGGCTGTGTGGCGTGTGTCTCAGGCCGTGTAACAATCAAAATAGAGACACACGGCCATGTCCCAGCCCATGTCCGTGCCCATGTAACTCACTGACTTGGGTCACATGGCCAAGCCGCACGCCCGTGTGACAGGCCATGTAACCTTTAAAATGGCCTCACACGCCCACGTGCTAGGCCGTGTATCTTTCGAAAAGAAACCATTAAAACTTATAAGGGACACACGGACGTGTCGCATGGTCGTGTGTCACACACGGCTAAAACACACGCTCGTGTCTTAGGCTATATGGACAAGAAATAGGCCAAATTCAAGCCATTTCTTTCACCCAATTCAAGCACACACTTACAAGCCATTTGCACATACAATCAAGCCTTAAAACATACCTAAATCATACATATTAAGACCAATTCAATAGGCCATTTATCCATACAACCAATATGCCATAAGGCACCTCAATCACATACATCAAACATACCTAAGATGTGCATATTTAACCATTTATCAAAATTGACACACATCAACCATACCATATTAGATTCATGCCATATCAAAATAACCTTACCATTTGGACCACTTCATACATGCATCAAAACCATCAAAGTGACACCAAACTATCCATTTCCAAATGGTTCCAACAACCAACATATATATATACCAAATTTGACTCATGCACATCTATTGAAAACCTTTCCAAAGCATACCATAACTTGACCATGTTGTGCTTAATCCATCATCTACCACTTTAGTCATTCAAACATACATTAATATATTGTCAAAATGACACACATCAATAAGGCATCAAAAGTACCAAGGTTACACCAACCACAATGACATATACATGCCTAACTCATCAACTAACATGAACCACAAGTTCACCTATACATGCCATTATAACCTTGATTAAGACATCAAAATCTACCAATATAA
Organism: Gossypium anomalum; assembly: GCA_025698475.1. Classification (NCBI taxonomy): domain Eukaryota; kingdom Viridiplantae; phylum Streptophyta; class Magnoliopsida; order Malvales; family Malvaceae; genus Gossypium; species Gossypium anomalum. The sequence goes on along the minus strand of CM046968.1, from coordinate 43,215,684 downwards.
TCATTGGATAATGTGATACATCTCCGACGAGTTTCCAAACTGATCGAGCTTCCAATAACCTGTAAAGTAAAGGAAAAATAACTACGTAAGAGTAAATGCTCAGTAAGCTCGTATAAACTTTAAACATAACATTTGATTTTAAATGTGAACTTTATGGTGTAATTATAAACCTATACCAACTTCAAAAAGTTTATCAAACTTATAACCATCAACTGATAAATGAGTAAGTTCATCAATATCACATATATTTTTCATTCCTAACATAATAGGATTTTATAAGACTTTAAACTCTTCCATTTACTTACTTTTCATTGCATTTACTTACTTTAGATTAAATAACAACATCAATTCACTAATTAGTATATTTTTTCATGAGCTAGGTATATTTATCCATAGCATACGTAAATTTCTTACATATAAGTACATCATTCAACTCATCATTCCTTTTTTATCATATTATTCAACTATGAACTTACCATTTCATTCCCTTTCCTCACCTGTTTCATATGCATAACAAACAAGACATAAGCATAACATCAACCATGGCCACAAGTTAGTGCATTTAAACATAACTCTTTTGGTGTCAACTATATAATAAACCATTTCATAAGAAATTACATTGATCCTTACCACCTTTCATGAACAAAAGCACATTTCCATTTGAACACCTACCATTTCAATGCATAACTTTAAAAATAACAAATTACAATCCAACTAATAGCTTGGCACAAGCCTAAGCATCATCAACAATAGATGTTAGTGCATCAATTCATAATTCACTTGATTTAACATAAGATAAGTCATTAAACATGAATAACCTCACTTGAAATCATCAATTTCATGAACATAGACACACTTTCATTTAACACACACTTTTATTCCTTTTCATAGTTTTCATGAGATAAGTTATTTGAATATTTACCGTTCCTTTCCTTTTCATGCACGTTGAATCAAATTAAATAACATCAAATATTAGGCAAATACTCAAGTAACCATTTAATTCTCTAAACACACTACAACATCATGATTTAATGTATTTATAGAATAATAAAAATATATAATTACACCAATACATTAACTTACATTATCAGACTATACTAGTTAAACATTCAACTTGTAACGCCCCAAAAATCCTGAAATCCTAAATTTTTTTCGATTCTAATAAAAAAATGTGTGCTTAGTATTCCCGGTTAAGTGTTAATTAAGTGATAATAGGTATTGGTTAGTTTTGGAGTTAGAACTAAGAAGGGAGGGAAATTATAGTTTAATTATTAAAAGAACCCTGATGGCAAGTAGGTAGGCTTTTGAATAAATGAAGGAAGAATCGGACAGAAAAGAGCTTGTTGGCCCAGTGGATAAGTGGCATGTTGCTAGTGTTAGAGGTCTAGGGTTCAAATCCCTTCTTGCTCAAAAGGGGGATTTATTTTTGCTTAAGAGATGGACAGAGGTTGCGTTGGATATGAAATCTGTAGGGAGTGATAAAAGGAGAAATTTGAGAAGGGGATTAAGGAGTTATCAGGGAGAAAAATGAGGAGATGAGGAGTGAAGAAGAGGTGGAGCCAAATTTGGAATTTGGGCATGAGAAATTCGGCTATAGAGGCTATATATATGTGCCGAATGTGAGGTTGTCAGGCTAATGTCGAATTCTCCTTCACCTTGTTGCCAGAAACCCTTTTTCTAAAAGCTGAAAACCTTTGTTCTTCTTTCTTTTTCCTCCTTGTGCCGATTTTCCTCCTCTACTCAATTCTCTGTGATTCACTTTTAGGCTAGCCGACTTCTTCTTCTCTTTCCCCTTGGTGCCGAATAACCCTTCTCTTGCCATACAAATCGCAAGGGCCGAACACCTCTTTGGCAGAATACCCTTAGTGCCGCCACTACTCTTTCTAGTCGGTCAGTCCTAGTGTAAGTGATTTGGTTCTTCCAATCAGTTTTGCTAAGTATCGAATACTCTTTTCCTCACTTCTTCTTATCGGTTTTGGTAGGATTAGGTAACGAATCTCAGTCTTTTGGATCCCTGCCGATTTGCTCCTCAAGTGTGAGACTTTGGTAAGTGTTCTTGATCTTAGTTGGTCGAATGGTCATAGCTAAGGGAAGAGGGACTTGTGTTGGATACAAGTCACCTGTTATTCTGGTTTTAATAGTTAAGATTGGTGAAGATCTAGGAGTTGATCGTGGTTAGTGATTAAAGGAGGGGCTGTTATAACTTGTCGCGCAAGTTAAGGTGAAAGGTGAGATTTTGGTTTTGGTAAAGATATGTATTAAGCATGTGATTAATTGAAGGGTGATATCAATTTTAGGTTCGGGGCTAAGGAAATCGTAGCACGCTTTATTATCAGGTGTGTACATACACTACACACACAAGTAGATCGGTAAAAGCCAAAATGCCAAAAAGCCAAAAGTTTGGCTACGGTAGTCTTGCGAGTGTACGAACACTCGTAAGGGGGAAACCGATAGGTTTTCTGAGGCCCCATGGGAAATTCCATGGACGTGGGATGTGAATTGGCCAACCGGGCTAGAATGGGCTAAATTGGCCCGATGGGCTGTTAGGCCATAATAGGTAAAAATTGATAATTGATGCTATGTGATGGAAAATTGTATGTGAGCATGACTATAAATGTAATTTGGGCCTAATGGGCATAGGAATGTGATTTGGGCCTAATGGGCCACATATATGTGATTGGGCCTAGTGGGCCATATGAAAGAGATTAGGCCTAGTGGGCCATATACAAGTATGTGGATTTGTTTGGGCTTTGTAAGAGATTTTAGGCCTAGTATATGATGACTGTATAAAACTTAATTAACAAATTAAAGACCATGGACAAGTCATAAGGTTAAGGTGTGGCAACGGGTATATGCATGTCTAAGATTGGATTTAGGGAGAGCTTGGTACTTAAGCGGTCTTAATGACTCACCTCCTGTTATCTGGAATCCTACCTGGTGCATAGTATTTGTTCATCTTAGCTCACGGGATTTGTTAACGGGCCAAGGTCAGTAAAAACCCGTAATAAAAAATTACCAAACCGCCCCTAAAGGCAAAAATGACTAAAATACCCCTATGTGTTGAGTGTAAGATTTATGATTGCTACATGCATTCATATGCACTCATATGATATCCTGTTTAGGTTGCATATGGGTTGGGATTTATGAACGGAGGGAGTATATGAGGGTCGCATGGTTGCTTGACAACCGTGGATCAACTGACGGCTCTTAAGCCCAATATGTGATTGGCAGCTTGCTGCAACTTAGGTAGTTCCGCAACCGGGCTACCATTGATGTGTATCCGTTGGGTGGGTTGATAGTTATATCCCTACAGGATGTGAATCGGAGGATGGAGCAGAAGTGTACCGGTTGGATTATTGGGGTGGGTTGCACAGCATTACATTGCAAGTATGTTGTATGGTGATTGATGGATGCTTATTTCTCATTGAGGGTTGTACACACTGAGTTTTCGTAAACTCACCCCCTCTTTTATTTTCCCCAGGTGATGCTCAGTAGGAGGTTCGATGTTTGGAGGGACTCTGGGTGGCCAACTAGCAGGACAACTAGGATTTGATTTAAAAGCATATAAGTTATTAGTTTATTAAATAATTTAGTCTGAATTGTAATAAGGCCTCCCTTTTTTGTTATTATTTGGATTATTAATTTTTTGTATTGTAATTATGAGAAGTCGAACATGGATTTTCTAAACCGTAGTTTTTTTTATATACTACGTTTCCGCAACTAAATTTTTAAATGATAAGTTTTCTTAAATCAAATGTTTTAAAAAAAGCTTTCGCAACTAAAAAGAGATTTTACAAAGTAACTGAGATGTATCATTTGAAGGAATGGTTTTCAATGAAAATAAGGTTCTCGCTAAAACACTTCAATGTGACACGCTAGATTCGGCCATAAGTCCGGGCCAGATTTAGGATGTTACATTTAGTGGTATTAGAGCCCGATTGCAAAACTCGGGCTGTGAAGTGGGCCTTATTACTTGGTTTCTTTTGTGTTTAAAAAAAAGAATTTTGAATTACAATGTTCTAAAAAAAAGTCTTGCTGAGCGGCACACCGAGTCTCCGACAGCGAATCAAGTAAGTTCTTTTGTTCTTAAGCCTGTTTAATTATTATACAGTAGATAGTTAGAGGGCTACTTTAGATGATTATGTTAGAATGGAACTGAAGCCCGTAGGATCTTGAAACTGTAGAGGATTATCGAAAATAATCTTCTCTTTAAATACTTTCATAAAACATCAGTTTAATCATGGAAACTAACTAAAACTTCATAAGATTTTTAATCCAGAAGATACGTGAATCGACGATGAGTGCTAGGAGTGGTGCAAGAGGCTGTGGCCGAGGCCGCGGAAGTGTTAGGGCTGAATCATCGGCATCGGGCCATATGCCCAATGCTAGTGTAGAAGAGGCTCCGGCCTCACCTGTGGCTGGGAATGGACCGTATGATCCGGTCGCAAGGAAAGATGCATTGTTGCAGGCAATGTTGAGGATTTTGGAAAGGGTCGCAGGCCCAATAATGGCACGAGAAATCGAGGGTCCATTCCGGAGTGACTTCGATCAAATAGGGTTGAGATCTTTAAGGGCGTGTCTGGTGTGACCCCTAACGTGGCGGAATACTGGTTGGAAGCCACTAAAAGGATAATGGAGGATTTGGACTGTTCACCTGACCAAAAATTGAAAGGGGCAGTGTCACTGCTCAGGGAGGAAGCATACCAGTGGTGGCTAATAATGAAAGAGGGCACCCAACCTGAGCAGCTCACTTGGGAGTTCTTCAAAACTGCGTTCCAAGGGAAGTATGTAGGTGCGACTTATGTGGACTTTAGAAGGAAGGAGTTCCTAAACTTGACCCAGGTAAACAAATCTATGGCGGAGTATGAGGCGGAATTTCTACGTCTTATTAGGTATGTAAGAGTTATGGTGGCAACGAACTATGAGCTTTGCATTAGGTTTAAGGATGGACTTAGAGATAGCCTCAGAGTATTGATAGCTTCACAAAGGGAGCGAGTTTTCTTAAAATTGGTACAGAAAGCAAAGATAGCAGAGGAGGTAAAGCGCACTGAGCGCTTAAATCGGGGAAAAGAAAGGGGTAAGGATAAAAGGGAGGTTGAGACTCCTAGTGTCGATCAGAGGCCTAGGGCTAGGGCCAGAGTTAATGAGCCAGTTAGTGCAGGGGCCCCTCCTATTAATCCAGGGGTACCACCTTATGCTGATTGTGGGAAAGGTCATGTAGGCGAGTGTTAGAAGAGGACGGGAGCTTGTCTAGCTTGTCGATCCATGGAGCATAGGATCAAGAGTTGCCCTAGAATGTTTGGTCAGGTGCCAGTCATGGACCGAGGTGGTGTATAGCCACGAAGGGGTGGTCAGCAACCGCTGAGAGGCCATGATTAGGCCAGGGGTGAAAATGGTTTGGGTCGTGGAGCACTGAGCAGAGGTGCTGGTCATGTTGAGGAGAGGCAGCCAGCTTTGGTCTATGCAGGACGTTGTCAAGAGGATGGAGACGCTCTAGAGGCAAATAATGGAACGTACTTACCCATAGTGTGCTTTTTACCTAAGTTGGAATTAGAGTACGCAACAGAAGTGTGGTGTGGTAGTCTGTGTTAGTAGTTGGAAATTTCAAGGACGAAATTTCTTTTAGAGGTAGAGTTGTAACACCTTAAAAATCCCGAATCTCAAAATCCCAAAATCCTAAATTTTTTTTTCAGTTCTGATAAAAAAATGTGTGCTTAGTATTCCTAGTTAAGTGTTAATTAAGTGATAGTAGGTCTTGGTTAGTTTTGGAGTTAGAACTAAAAAGTGAAGGAAATTATAGTTTAATTATAAAAAAAAATCCTAATGGTAAGTAGGTAGGCTTTTGAATAAATGAAAGAAGAATTGGACAGAAAAGAGCTTGTTGGCTTAGTGGATAAGTGGGGTGTTGCTAGTGTCAGATGTCTGGGGTTCGAATCCCTCCTTTCTCAAAAGGGGGATTTATTTTTGCTTAAGAGATAGACAGAGGTGGCGTTGGATATGAACTCTGTAGGGAGTGATAAAAGGAGAAATTTGAAGAGGGATTAAGGAGTTATCAGGGAGAAAAATGAGGAGATGAGGATTGAAGAAGAGGTGGAGCCGAATTAGGAATTTGGGGATGGGAAATTCGGATATAGAGGCTATATATATGTGTTGAATGTGAGGTTTTCAGGCTAATGTCGAATTCTCTTTCACCTTGTTGCCAGAAACCCTTTTTCTAAAAGCTGAAAACCCTTGTTTTTCTTTCTTTTTCCTCTTTGTGCTGGTTTTCCTCCTCTACTCAATTTTCTGTGATTCACTTTTAGGCTAGCCGACTTCTTCTTCTCTTTCCCCTTGGTGCCGAATAACCTTTCTCTTACCATACAAATCGCAAGGGTCGAACACCTCTTTGGCCGAATACCCTTGGTACCACCACTACTCTTTCTAGTCGGTCAGTCCTAGTGTAAGTGTTTTGGTTCTTCCAATTGGTTTTGCTAAGTATTGAATACTCTTTTCCTCACTTCTTCTAATCGATTTTGGTAGGATTAGGCATCGAATCTCAATCTTTTGGATCCCTACCGATTTGCTCCTCAGGTGAGAGACTTTGGTAAGTGTTCTTGATCTAAGTTGGCCGAATGGTCATAGTTAAGGGAAGGGGGACTTGTTTTGGATACAAGTCACCTGTTATTCTGGTTTTAATAGTTAAGATGTGGAAAAGATCTAGGATTTTATCATGGTTAGTGATTAAAAGAGGGGCTGTTATAACTTGTCGCGCAAGGTAAGATGAATGGTGAGATTTCGGTTTTGGTAAAGATATGTATTGAGCATGAATTAATTGAAAGGTGATATCGATTGTTGGTTCAGGGATAAGGAAATCGTAGCACGCTTTATTATCAGGTGTGTACATACACTGCACACGCAAGTAGATCGGCAAAACCCAAAATGCAGAAAAGCCAAAAGTTTGGCTACGGTAGTCTTGCGAGTGTGCGAACACTCGTAAGGGGAAAATCGATAGGTTGTCTGAGGCCCCATTTGTGATTCCATGGACTTGGGCTATGAATTGGCCAACCGGGCCAGAATGGGCTAAATGGGCCCGATGGGCTGTTGGGCCATAATAGGCAAAAATTGATAATTGATGCTATGTGATGGAAAATTGTATGTGAGCATGATTGTAAATGTGATTTGGGCCTAATGGCCATAGGAATGTGATTTGGGCCTAAGGGGCCACATATATGTGATTGGGCCTAATGGGCCATATGAAAGAGATTGGGCCTAGTGGGCCATATACAGGTATGTGGATTTGTCTGGGCTTTGTAAGAGGTTTTAGGCCTAGTATATAATGACTGCATAAAACTTAATTAACAAATTAAACACTGTGGACAAGTCATAGGGTTAAGGTGTGGCAACGGGTATATGCATGTCTAGGACTGGATCTAAGGAGAGCTTGGTACTTAAGCGGTCTTAATGACTCACCTCCTGTTATCTGGAATCCTACCTGGTGCATAGTATTTGTTCTCACGGGATTTGTTAACAAGCCAAGGTAAGTAAAAACCTGTAATAAAAGAAAATTACCAAAATGCCCCTAAGGGCAAAAATGACTAAAATACCCCTATGTGTTGAGTGTAAGATTTATGATTGCTACATGCATTCATATGCATTCATATGATATCCTGTTTAGGTTGCATATGGGTTGGGATTTATGAACGAAGGGAGTATATGAGGGTCGCATGGTTGCTTGAGAACCGTGGATCCACCGACGGCTTTTAAGCCCAGTATGTGATTGGCAGCTTACTGCAACTTAGGTAGTTCCACAACCGGGCTACCATTGATGTGTATTGGTTGGGTGGGTCGATATTTATATCCCTACAGGATGTGAATTGGGGGACGGAGCAGAAGTGTACCAGTTGGATTATTAGGGTGGGTTGCACAGCATTGCATTGCATGTATGTTGTATGATGATTGATGAATGCTTGTTTCTCATCGAGGGTTGTACACACTGAGTTTTCGTAAACTCACCCCCTCTTTTATTTTCCTCAGGTGATGCTCAGTAGGAGGTTCGATGTCTAGAGGGACTCTGGTTGGCCAACTAGCAGGATAACTCAGATTTGATTTAAAAGCATATAAGTTATTAGTTTTATTAAGTAATTTAGTCTGAATTGTAATAAGGCCTCCCTTTTTGTTATTATTTGGATTATTAATTTTATGCGTTGTAATTATGAGAAGTCGAACATGGATTTTCTAAACCATAGTTTTTTTTTATATACTACGCTTCTGCAACTAAATTTTTAAATGATAAGTTTTCTTAAATAAAATGTTTTAAACAAAGCTTTCGCAACTGAAAAGAGATTTTGCAAATTAGCTGAGATGTATCATTTTAAGGAAGGGTTTTCAATGAAAATAAGGTTTTCGCTAAAACACTTGTATGTGACACGTCAGATTCGGCCATAATGTCCGGGCTGAGTTTGGGGTGTTACACAACTCGTATTCATACTTACGATACATACCTCACTTGAAACGTGTTACCTGAATATCAAATGATCAGAGTGTTCCATGGTGTCTTTCAACCATGGTCTTATTTATTCTCATCTTGATGCCAGAGTGTCTTTCAACCTTGGTCTTATTCATTTTTTATCATGTTGCCATAGTGTTTTTCAACCTTGGTCTTATTCATTTGATTCATGATGCCATTGTATCTTTTATTTATGGTCTTGCTCGATAGAATCGTGATGCCATAACGTCTTTCAATCATGGTCTTACTCGTTTCTGGTATAGTGCCAATTGTCTTTCAACTATGGTCTTATTTATTTTCCGGTATAGTGTCATAGTGTCTTTCAACTATGGTCTTGATAATTTTCCTTCAAGTCAATAAACTCAATTCATATATAAACAATTAGATATTAAACAATCAAAACCATAATTAATTGATTTAATCAAGTTACGAGCTTACCTGGGACAAAGTACAACGGTAATTTGGTAATTTTCCCTTCTTCTCGATTTTCCATTCGATTTACCATTTCATTACCTTTCCTCGCCCGTTTCATATGCATAACACATAAGATATAAGCATAACATCAACCATGACTACAAGCTAGTGCATTTAAAAATAGCTCTTTTGGAGTCAATTACATGATAAACCACTTCATAAGAAATTTCATACTTTCATTTATACCACATTTTTATGAACATAAGCACATTACCAATTAAAAACTTACCATTTCAATGTATTTCATTAAGATTAAGCATGATAAAATCCAATCATAAACTTAGCACAAGCCTACGCACCAACAACAACACATGTTAGCATACTTGAACATAATTCATGTGAACTTAACATAGATAACCATTATACTTAAGCATGATCCAATTGGATTTATCATCCTTCATAACATATCATGTTTTCCATGTATCACTATTTCAAATAGTTTCATATATACATGTCTTGGTTCATATTGAACACTTGCCATTTCATTTGCATAACACATAAGACACAAACATAACATTAACCATAGCCACAAGCTAGTGGTTAAACATATAACTTAGCAATATCATCACATGGTAAGATATGGTACATAAACATAGCATCACTTAAATCATACTTTTCATAATCATGAATGTTCACACTTTGATCATCGATACATCATACATTTCTATAATTTTCGTAGTGAAACCAATCGGAACCCTTACTGATTCATCCCTTTTCATGCCCGTTGAACCACTTAGAATAATATTGGATACGCAGAAAGCTCACACATTGCATGCTCACACATGGTCAAAACCATTCTTTTCCTTTTCCTTTACGTAAATGCTCCTACAAGCCATAAATAGGCTTGCTCACACAAGCTGACAATCAGAACGTAGCTACACGATGCTGCTTACACAAACTGACGAGTATTCGCAACAAATGTCAGAACTCAGCTATCGGTAGGACGTTCAGGACCAGCACCCAAAACATGGTAACCCTAATGACATGTCATTTGTATCCTATATATTCCTAAGGTTCAAACGGGGCTCGATAGTCGTCATAGGTCGTTGAATTTCCATCTTTTCTTTACATAATAAATTTCATAATAACATATATATATATATATATATATATATCTTAATTCATTTTCAAAATAACCATACATTAAACATTCAATTTAATCAACCATTAAATGATAATAGTTCATACAAACTTACCTGGCTAAAATGTAGAAATATCAAAGTACAAGGGTTTTTTGGTAATTTTTCATTCTCTTCGATTTCCACTCGATCTTGATCTAAATTAATAATTTCATTCAATTTATTAATTTATATAGTAAAAAAATTATTTTATGCAATTTAGTTATTTTTTACAATTTTAACAAATTTGCCCTTAACATTTTACTTTTCTTCAATTTAGTCCCTGAGCCTAAAACATGCAAATTAACTATTTTTAATGCAAACCCATGCCAAAAGAATATTAATAGCATCCAATACAGCCCATTTTTGCAACAATTTCACATCAAATCCTTGTATTTTACTATTTTAACAATTTAGTCCCTAATCGAAAAATTCATCAAAATTACTTAACAAAATACTTTTAAATATCAACCAACATTTCAAATTCATCATTTAATAACTAAAATCACATAGATTCATCAATGGCAACATTCAATATCTTTAACAGTTTCAAAATCGAAGGTATGGGCCAGATGGACCTAGTTGTAACGATCTCAAAAATATAAAAATTATTAAAAACAGGGCTAAAACAGACTTAAATGCACTAGGTAGACTTGGCCGAATATTGAGCCCTAGCTATGGCTTCCTTCTTCAACAAATTTCGGTGAAACAAAAGTTAAAGAAGACGATGTCATCTTTTTTTGTTTTATTTTTCTTTTAATTACTAAATTACTAATTTAACCTTTCTTATAAAAATCCAAATTCACCTATTTAATGTCCATCTTTGTCCACTATTTATAATAGTGGTCTAATTACCATTTAAGTCCCTTTTCCTTTATTCAATAAGCCATTTAATCACTCAAATCAAATAGTGATCAAATTTCATATCCTTTACAAATTAGTCTTTTTTAATTAATTAAATATCGAAACATTAAAATTTTTCAACGAAACTTTAATGCAACCTTAATGACACTCCGTAAATATTTATAAAAGTATTTACAGTTCAGTTTATGGAAATGAGGTCTCGATACCTCATTTTCTAAAACCACTTGCCATTAGGGTCTTGCAATTTAAACTTAATTAATCATTCCTAAAACAAAAAATACCCTATCAAAATCCTTTTTAAAACCAAAGTGACTCATAAATATTAAATAATAATATTTACAAATTTACTCGTCGAATTTTGTGGCTCCAAAGCCAGTATTTTCAATACCACTGGAAAACGAGTTGTTATAGTCCTAGTATCGATCATTAGAAAGGAACTTGTAGGATTTTTTACTATCTTAAGAAAACAAAAAATTTGGGATTATTCTATAGTGAATATTTCACAGTACTAGAAAGTTACTCAGATGCAAGTTGGATTACAAGTCTAATTTACAATAAGTCCACTTTAGGATGGATTTTTATGATCGGAGGTGAAGCCATTAGTTGGGCTTCCAAGAAACAAACTTGCATCTCACATTCAACTATGGAGGCTGAATTTATAGCCTTGGCAGCTATTGGCAAGGTAGTAGAATGGCTAAGAGATCTCTTGTTAGATATAAGTTGTGGCCACAATGTAGGTTCGCCATTTCCGTATATTGTGATAGTGAATCCACCATGTCTCAAGCGAATAATAAGCTGTACAATGGAAAGTCTTGACATATAAGTTTGAGATGTGAGTATGTGAGACAATTGATTAGGGAAGGTGTGATAACTGTTACCTATGTTAAGTCAATTGAAAATTTAGCGGGTCCATTAACAAAAAGTTTGTCAAGGGATTTGGTTAAGAGTACCACCACTAAGATGGGATTAAAATCATTCTAATCACATCATTGATAATGGAAACCCTACTTTGTTCTAGCCAAAAGTTATTTTTGAGGTTCAAAGGGTAATAACAAGTTATCGAATGACAACGTGCACTGAGAATCAGGATTTAATGTTTATGTTTTAGGAGGATGAGTTTTACTCTTAATGGATGGACATTAATTTTCATTAAATCCACCTATATAGACATGAAGTGGTGCTACTTCAACGATATTTTCTTTATGGTTTTCTCTTGTACATGTTTATGAAATGGGATGAGCACATGGCCATAGCAGTGCTAAAGCAAATAAACTCTTACTTTAATACTTTACGGTTATGCGTGAAATTTTTCCTGTGTTGAATTTAAGAGTGATGGTTCAAGCGGCTAGCTGCCATTCACTTTGTTGATACTCTGAGAGTTTGCACTAAAGGAAGGTTCAATCTGTGAACCCCTTTCTTTATGCATAATCGTTGTGCAGTTATTTTCTAGAATTAGCAATCTAGTTAGGGATTGTTGGAAATTATAGATTGCAAATTAATTATTCATGAGCACTATTTAAATTAAAAGTAATGATTTATCATCTTACAAATTTAATTATTCATAAGCACTATTCAAATTAAAAGTGATGATTTATCATCCAATGGATACATTTCCATGGAACATGTTTCTCCTAAGAAGTATGTCCAATATAAAGGGTTGTGGCTCTTCAAAATAGTATTCATTGAGTGCATATAAATAAATGCATTATGGTGCTCACAAATCACATTCTTTTAACAATCGTAAGAGAGGGAATTCTTCGACTTTGCTAATCAAAGGAAATTCAAAACTTCGTTGTATCCCGGGAGGACCTTTGTCTTAACCCTCTAGCAACTTTGTGTGAGGGAAAATAGTCCTCTTTGGTAAGCATCACCCGCACCTTGAAGTCTATTGTTTATTTCTATATAGTCTCTAGCTCTATCATCTCCACTCAATATATCCAACAGCCTTCTCCTGGTAAGTTGAAGTGCAACATAGATGCTATCATTTTCCATATTCTTGCAAATAGCTGGGTAGCTCTAGTTCGAAATGAATCAGGGGAATTAATTCGATGTGTTACAGGTTATTGGAAGCATTCACTTGAGCTCCATGTTTTGGTCTTTATCATTTTGTTAGACATGACCGTCTGCTAATAAAGTTTCTCACACTTAGGGAGGGTGACTTTGACTGAAGCAAACTATCTAGATTATGTTACTTATCCTTCTATTATTTTCTATCTTTTGTTATTCGATTGTATTGATTTTTAGAGAAATTAGGAAGTGTATTGGATAAACCTGATGGTTGTGGTATAGATTTTCCCCTATGCTCTGGTCTATTTTCCTAATTAATGAAGTTTATGTGTTTTACCAAAAAAAATTTACCAAAGCGAAATTTGGCTTTTATGTTTTTTTTATATGTTTGTTCCATAAATTGTAATAGTCCGTTTTTAGGGTTAATCGAAACAGTAGTTTTGAGACCATAATCTGAAGATAAACTATTTATTTTATTATTTTATTAAGGTTTACAGTATGATAGAATGTTTGTGTGAAAATTTCGTAAAGAAATTTTACCGTTTGGATAGTTAATTCGATAAAAAGGACTAAATAGCGTAAAGCGTAAAAGTTGAATTCTATAAGTTAAAGGTACTTAGTGGCCATGAAATTAAATATTGGGAGTCCTTAAGTGGTAATTATTCCATAAATGTTGACAGTGGAATTCTATGGCTTGGTATAATGGAAATTTTAAATGTTATTAAAGGTTAAAATGGTAAAATGGTTAAAATTTTAACAATAAATAAAACAAAATCAAATATCATCATCTTCCATCTATTTTACAATTGAAAAAGGGGTTTAAAACAGCCGTGGAAGAGCTTGACATTCTGTGACAACCCGAATTAGGGCCTAATCGGAATGGTGGTTGGCCTAATCGGAATGGTGGTTTCGTGACCACAAATCTGAGATAGAAATAATTATTTTATGATTATTTTGAGGTTTATGATATGATTTCGTGAAAATTTCGTGATGAAATTCTATGCATTGAGCGCTTAAGTTGAGATTAGGGACTAAACCGAATAAATTGTAAAACTCGTGTTTTAGAAGTTTTTTAGTATGAAATTGCTTTGGGATATTAATTAGGAGGTCTTAAATAGCAACTTGACTAATTCCTAAGTTATGGACAAAAGTGGGACATGGAGGGAATTTTTGGAAAGTTTAGTAGTAAGGGCATTTTGGTCATTTGTATATTAAATGAAATAAAATGGGAAAAATAACACAAAATTGGCCATCATCTTCATTAGTTGCTGCCGAAATTTGCTCTCCTCCATAGCTAGGGTTTCTTCAACTTTCAAGCTTTATAATAAGTGATTTCAAGCCCCGTTTTTAATGTTCTTTACATTTTTGAAATCCTCGTAGCTCGGTTTACCTATTTCTACCATTATTTCGAGTTAGGGTTTATGTTTAAAAATTTACCCATGAATGATAGGCATCTATTTTGATGTTTTATGGTAGAATATGAATGTTTGAAGTTAGGAGAACGATCTTTTCTAAGCGATTTTTAGCGAAAACGAGCAAAACGGCATAATCGATAAAAATATCTATTGTTCATAACTACGTGTTAGAGTGAGAATTTGATGTTGCCATAGAAGAGAAAAATGATCAGCATGTTATTAAACATAAGAATAAGGGCTGAAATTAAATTTTCGAGCCTTGGGGAAAAATCATAATTTTGTAAAAGTTAGGGGCAAAAATGTAATTTTTGTATAATGTGATTTTGGATTGAAATAAATAGTTCAGGTGTTAAATGAGCTAAATGTGTTGTTATAGATCAAGAAAGGCGTGGAATCGACCTCGAGCGGGGAAGGAAAAAGTTTTGGACTAAATTGCAAAATTCCCATATTTTGCACCGAGGTAAGTTTGTATGTAAATAATACATTAATTTCATTTACATTTTTATATTTCAGCCTACATTATATATATTAGCTAATGTTGAAGCATAAATAGACTATTAGAAGAATGGAAATAAGTAATAGAGAGAGAAATCCCGGTTGAACATTGGAAAGATCGAATAAAATACATGGAGCGTAGCTAGGTCACATGTATGGTCTTTGAGTGCACATCATGTGTACAAGAAAGCTACGAGATACTATGTGGTAGCTAGGTCACATGTGTGATACGGGGTGTATCCCATGTAGACAAGAGAGCTACGGGAGAGATAAATGTAGCTAGGTCGCATGTATGATTCCAAGTGTAGGACACCATGTGGACAAGAGAGCTACGTAATAAATTGGCTAGGTCACATGGGTGGTACTAAGTGTTCACCATGTGTACAAGAGAGCCGAATTATATGAAATATGATGGTCGAGTTGTGTGCTGAAACCATCAAGTATCGGGAATTGATCCGAATTGTTCAACGGGATGGCTTTATGGTGACATTATAATTATGGACCTATATTTGTGATGTATGAAATGTGGTGAAAATGATTTGTGATATATATATATATATAAGTTAAAATGAGGTTAATACAAAGAAAGTGTGAAAGAGTGAATTAGCACTAAAACTGTTGTGGGACAGTAGCAGTAACGTGATTTTGAAAAATCACCAAAAATAGTAATAATTTAATTAGAGGCTGAATGAGATGTGAAATTAAAGCTTAATGAGCCTATTTTCATATAAAAGAAACAGAGCAAGTAAAGGAGTTCTATATTTTGAGATATTTATAATTGTGTGTGACTTGCTCAGAATGACTATGTGATCCCCTGTTCCAACTTTGAAAAATCATTAAAAATTGTACAAAACAAATTAAGAAACATAGTTTATATTTATAAATTGATTATTGAGTCTAGTTTTAAATGAAATAGGTTTCATGGCTATTTGAATTGTATACTGGGAGAAATTAAATTCGTAGTGAACAGAGGTCAGATCAGTCGAGCTGTGTAATAGGGGAGACTTTAACTAATAAACTGTACTAATTGGCTGGACCAAAAATTCTAGAAAAAATTTAGTAAGAATTTTTATGAGTCTAGATTCAGGGAAATTTTACAGATTTGAATTTTGAGTTTCGTAACTCGAGTTATGATTTATTTAGTGATCATGACATAGGAGGGACAGCTTGATCAAATTGGAGTGAATAGTAAAATTTAAGAATATGATATAATTGAGTTATGTTGTGAACATATTAGATTCCTTATTTTTTATTTATATACTTACTTACTAAGCTATGTTTACTTTCTTTTCCTCTTTTGTCTTATAGTGTCATCCATTAGCACGAAGTTAGAGATCGTTGAAGATCCACTTTGCACTATCAATACTTTTGGTATTTGAACTCAACATTTTGAATTATGGCATGTATAGTAGACTTAGTTATTTTGTTACTGTCATAATTGCCTAGGTCTAAAATATTAATTATAGTATCAAACAAATCTTTTTGTACGATGTCTTTGAAATTGGCTTGTATTGTTAATGGCATATGTTGTAATGATTCATGATCAAATAGCACGCCATATTTTTGTCTCGGTTTTATTTAATAGTATGTATTATAATTTGTTAATACCTCGTACCCTGTTCTGGCAACGGATACGGGTAAGGGGTGTTACACATTCGGCCATGGTATTCTTGCTCAAATAGGTACGGTTTTAACTCCATTTTT
The DNA here is from genome assembly GCA_025698475.1 of Gossypium anomalum. Classification (NCBI taxonomy): domain Eukaryota; kingdom Viridiplantae; phylum Streptophyta; class Magnoliopsida; order Malvales; family Malvaceae; genus Gossypium; species Gossypium anomalum. Next base: position 43,199,122 of record CM046968.1, on the reverse strand, counting down.
AATGATTTCAACGATTTTGAGCTCGTTGCAGCTTAATCTAGCTAGCTTGTATCTCCGTTTTCAAAACTATTATAGATTTTGAATGATGCCATTGTTGAATTCTTGGTTGTTTAGATGTTTTATGATAGATTATTAAAGTTTGAAGTTAGATTAACAAGTTTTATAAAGTGATTTTTGACAAAAATGTCAAATAGGGATTAAATTGAGAAAATGTGAAATGTTGTGGTTAAAAGTGTGAAATAAATGAAAATATGGGCTGCTATAAGGTGGTATTAAATTCTTCTAGGATTGGGTTTGGCCAAAATTGAATGAATTTCATTATACGAGCTTAGGGACTAAATTGTAAAAGTGTGAACCTTTAGGGGCAAAAGCATAATTTTGCCAAAATGTGTATATAATGTCAAATTGAATAGAAAGGAAAGTTAATATGTTGAATTTGATATTATATATAGATCAAGATAAGCAATTATTGGAACTAGATCGAGAAAAACGAAAAGTGGACAAATAGCCGATAGTTTTATTTGAACAATACGAGGTAAGTTCGTATAATTAGAATCGAAATTTTCTATACTTGTAATGGTTGAATTGAATGTATATAATTGAAATACATGAAATATGAATGTCTTAATGATATATCGTATTTGTTACCGAGTCCCATTTGAACTATATGAATTCATTGGATACGAATGACGTGTTACTGAAATTACCAGTATTGGTTAAGTCCTGCATTTGTTGTAGACTCACCATAGCTCGTAAGAGCTTACTGTTTCAGCTCATTGAAGCTTACCGATTCAACTCGAAAGAGCTTACTGTTCAGCTCAATAAAGCTTACCGTTTTCAGCTCAATAGAGCTTATTGTTTATCAGTCCAGGAGGAGCTTACCGACCACGACTCGAAAGAGCATGTATGATGATGAATTGACGAATTACTGACATTGTTCACTCGACTATCCTTTGAAGTTCTAATAAGTTCAATGGGCCTAAATACTATTTATATGGATAAGTTATGGGTTATAGGTGATATTAATGTTATGTAAATTACATGGTATTGATGTTATTTGATGAATTAAATATGGAATGAAGTTATATGTACATGAGATTGAATATTATTGTTTTCACCTATGATGACCTGATGTTTACATCGATATAATGATACTAATCTATTGATGATTTTATATGCTTATGCATTGGGAAAATTGGTTGGATTATATTGAAGTGGTAATGTAGGTTATAATGACATACGAAGAAACGTTGTATGTGAATCGAGATATAGGTGGTCTCACCACAGCTCGTAAGAGCTTACTATTTTAGCTCATTGGAGCTTACTGATTCAACTCGAAAGAGCTTACTGTTCAGCTCAATAGAGCTTACCGTTTTCAACTCAATAGAGCTTATTGTTTATCAGTCCAGGAGGAGCTTACTGATCATGTCTCGAAAGAGCATGTATGATGATGAATTGACTAATTACTGACATTGTTCACTCGACTATCCTTTGAAGTTCTAATAAGTTTAATGGGCCTAAATACTATTTATACGGGTAAGTTACGGGTTATAAGTGATATTAATGTTATGTAAATTACATGGTATTGATGTTATTTGATGAATTAAATATGGAATGAAGTAATATGTACATGAGATTGAATATTATTGTTTTCACCTATGATGACCTGATGTTTACATCGATATAATGATACTAATCTATTGATGATTTTATATGCTTATGCATTGGGAAAAGTTGGTTGGATTATATTGAAGTGGTAATGTAGGTTATAATAACATACGAAGAAATGTTGTATGTGAATCGAGATATAGGTGGTCTAACCACATATATGCCATTAGTGTGCAAAATACAAAATATTTGATGTTATTTCCATGGTGCAACGGATAAGATAATGGTACAAGAATTGAAATGATAATATGAATCAGCTCAGGTATACATGACATGCTTGACAAGTAAGTAATATTTAATAATTGCATCTGATACATAAGTGAAAACCAATGAATACATACAGGAATTATCAGGTTGTTATTGTAATACATGTTAATTTCGATAGAGCTGATTTATATGTATTCATGCTTATCTAAAAGTATACAATACATACTAGTCATACGAGCTTACTAAGCTTATTAGCTTACTTTGTGTATCACTCGTATTTTACAATGATTTGAAAGCTCGCTCGGGTTGGAAGTCATCGAAGATTTCATCACACTATCCAGGTATTGAATTGGTATTTTTGAACTCTTCGAAATTGGTGATATGGCATGTATAGGCTAGTTGATTATAGGAGATGTATAAGTTATTTTAGCTATTGAAGCTTATACGTATTGATGTGTTTAAGCCATGTGATTTGGCTTAACTTGGTTAAATATTGGGTTATGTTTATGTGTACTAGATATGGCATGCTTTGATTGCCGAATTGAATGAAAGTATGGTGTTATATATGAGCTTAGGTGATTGAAGTTTGGGTGAGGAAAAGTGGCTTAAAACAAGCCTATTTCTCGTCCATGCGGTTGAGCACACGAGCGTGTGCCTCGACCTTGTGTCTGCTAAAGCTTAGTTAAAATAAGTTAGTGAGTTACATGGCCTAGACAGATGGGTGTGTCTATTGGCCGTGTGTGACACACGGGCTGAGACACGGCCGTGTGGTCGGTCGTGTGACCCAAGTTAGTATGTATGCTCTGTTTCTACATAGCCTATGACACGGGCGTGTCTAGTGGCCGTGTGAGGCGCACAGCCTGGGCATACAGGCGTGTGACCTCTTTATTCAAGAAAATTTTTTAAGTTTCCCAAAGTTTTCAAATGTTATCGATTTAGTCCTGAATACATGTTTTAAGTTGTTTATGCTCGACTTAAGCATGTTACAAGTGTAAATGAATGACTTTGATTGAAATGAGGTGTTTTAATGACAAATGAATGCTCTAAATTTTTACACACTTTATCGACCACACATTGGCCTAAGGGGTTCGATACTCTAATCACAAACTCAGTAGACTCAACAGCCAAAGTCTTACTAAAGACTAAAGTCTCACACACATAAAAATGAGTCGAACCAGGATCAATCAATGCAATTACATTAGTATCATAGAGAGTGAATGTACCAGTAATAACATCTGGGGATGAAGCCTTCTCGCGTGCGCGAATAGCATAGGCTCTGGCTGGTGCACGAGCCTCAAATCTAACTGTCGTATCTTTAGTCCCTCTCTGACTGCCACTCACATTACCTGTATTTCTGGGTGGTCTACCTCGAGCTGCAGTGTTACCCGATCTTGTATTCTATACTGGACTCTCTTCAGCTAACTCTGGGCACTCACGAATATAATGATCCATTGATCCACATTTAAAACAGGCCCGATCATGCAATCTGCAACTACTGGGATGTCATTTTCTGCAATGTTTACACTCGAGTTGATTTGATCTGACATTACCTACACTAGCTACTGAGGTTGCTCTCGAGCTCACAGGTGGTCTATTCTGATCTCGTCGAGAATAACTCGAAGTAGCTTTAGAACGACTAAAATCATCTCGGGACTTCTTTGGTGCCACGAGGTAGCTCTCGAGCATCACAAATTTGTTGAACATATAATGGTTTGGCTTTTAATTTAGCTATTATCGAACCATCATCAGATATAGCCATATACACATTCATTGAACGCAAAGCAAACAGTGATTTTTAGCTTAAAGCATCAGCAATAACATTAGCCTTTCCTAGAAGGTTGTCAATCATAAGCTCGTAGTCTTTTAGTAACTCTAACCATCGGCGTTGTCTCAAATTCAAATCTTTCTGAGTCATCAAGTATTTCAAGCTTTTATGATCAGAATAAACATGACATTTTTCACCGAACAGATAGTGATGCCAAATCTTCAACACAAATATAATAGCTGCCAATTCTAGGTCGTGCGTCGGATAGTTCTTTTCATGCGGCTTTAACTGTCTCGAGGCATAAGCTATAACTTTACCTTCCTGTATCAAAACACAACCCAAACCCTTTAAAGATGCATCACTATAGATAACAAATTCTTTACCCGATTCTGGCTGAACTAGCACTGGAGCTTCGGTCAAAAGGGCTTTCAACTGATCAAAACTTTTCTGGCACTTTTCTGACCACTTAAACTTAACATCTTTCTGTAATAGTTTCATCATCGGGGCTGCAATCATAGAGAAACCTTTCACGAACTGGCTATAATAACCAGCAAGTCCCAGAAAAATATGAACTTTAGAAACATTTCTCGAAGGTTTCCAATATAGTATAGCTGATATTTTACTTGAATCAACCCGAATACTCGATGCTGATACAACATGGCCCAAAAAACTGATTTCACTTAACAAGAATTCACATTTACTGAACTTTGCATACAACTATTTATCTCGCAAAGTCTGTAACACAAGTCTCAGATGTTCAGCGTGTTCGGATTCATCTCCGGAGTAAATCAAAATGTCATCTATGAACACAACCACAAATCGATCCAGATACTGTCTAAAGATCCGATTTATCAAATCCATGAAAACAGCAGGTGCATTAGTAAGTCCAAAAGGCATAACCAGAAACTCATAGTGTTCGTGCCTTGTCCAGAAGGTAGTCTTTAGCACATCGGAATCTTTAACTCGCAACTGGTAGAGGCCTAATCTCAAATCTATCTTCGAAAACACTGTAGCCCCTTTCAGTTGATCGAACAGATCGTCAATCTGTGGCAACGGATATTTATTCTTTATAGTCACCTTATTGAGCTATCTATAATCAATGCACATTCTCATAGTTCCATCTTTCTTTTTCACGAATAAAACTGGTGCACCCAGGGAGAGAAACTCGGTCACGCAAAACCTCTACTTGTCAACTTTTACAACTGAGCTTTCAATTCTTTTAATTTAGTAGGTGCCATTTTGTACGGAGCTATTGATATCGGAGTTGTCCCTAGCATTAACTCAATACAAAACTCAACTTCTCGAATAGGTGGCAAACCTAGCAGTTCTTCAGGAAACACATCCGGATACTCGCACACAACAGGTACTGATTCAATCTTTCTTTCAGCCACTTTACTATCAAGTACATAGGCAAAATAAGCTTCGCAACCTTTTCTTACATATTTTTGAGCTAACATCGAAGATATCACTGCTGGTAAACCATTCATATCATTAGATTCAATCTAAATAATCTCATCATTCTGGCACCGCAAATCAATACTCTTTCTTTTGCAATTTACAACAGCATCATGCAAAGTCAACCAGTCCATACCCAGAATCATGTCGAACTCATCAAATGGGAATAACATCAAATCAGCTGGAAAGCACGAATCTCGAATCATCAAGGGACAATTTTGACACACTTTATCGACCATAACACACCGGCCTAAGGGGTTCGATACTCTAATCAAAAACTCAGTAGACTCAACAGCCAAAGTCTTACTGAATACTAAAGTCTCACACACATAAGAATGAGTCGAACCAGGATCAATCAATGCAATTACATTAGTATCATAGAGAGTGAATGTACCAGTAATAACATCTGGGGATGAAGCCTCCTCACGTGCGCGAATAACATAGGCTCTAGTAGGTGCACGAGCCTCAGATCTAACAGTCGTATCTTTAGTCCCTCTCTAACTGCCACTCACATTACCCACATTTCTGGGTGGTCTACCTCGAGCTGCAGTGTTACCCGATCTCGTATTCTGTACTGGACTTTCTTCAGCTAACTCTGGGCACTCACGAATATAATGACCCATCGATTCACATTTAAAATAGGCCCGATCATACAATTTGCAATTGCTGAGATGTCATTTGCCGTAATGTTTACACTCGAGTTGATTTGATCTGACATTACCCACACTAGCTACTGAAGTAGCTCTCGAGCTCATAGGTGGTCTATTCTGATCTCGTCGAGAATAACCCGAAGTAGCTTTAGACCGACTAAAATCATCTCGGGACTTCTTTGGTGCCAACTAGAATGACTTACCAGATGATCTTTTACGTGCATATCTAGCTTCAAAGTCTGCTTTTCTTTTCTCTTTCCCTAGCTCTTTAGCTTTGCAGGCTCGCTCAACCAGTACTACGAACTCTTTTATCTCAATTATGCCAACTAACAGTTTAATGTCTTCATTCAGCCCGTCTTCAAATATTTTACACATTATAGCTTCGGTCGAAACACACTCTCGGGCATACCGACTAAGTCTCACAAATTTTCGCTCATAATTTGTCACAGTCATGCGACCCTGTTTCAACTCCAGAAATTCTTTGCGCTTCTGATCGATAAATCCGATAAATCTCTGGCTAATATATTTCTTACAAAACTCAGTCTGAAAGAATTCCCAGGTCACCCGCTCTTTCGGAACCACTGATACTAGAGTATTCCACCAATGATATGTGGTGTCTCGAAGTAAAGATATGGCACACTTCAAACATTCATCTGGGGTACAGGACAGCTCATCAAACACACGGATAGTATTATCAAGCCAGAATTCAGCTCGCTCAGCATCATCATCATCAGTAGCTTTAAACTCTTCAACCCCATGTTTTCTGATTTTATCAACAGATGGCTTATGTAATCTCAACGGGTCACTTACTTGAGGTATAGCAGGTATCGAAGATGGATTAGTCAGGGGTGGAGGTTGCTGTGTAGCTGGGTTAGTCCGGATATACTGAATAAACCAGTGATTCATCATTTGGTAAAAGGCTTGTCTAGCCTCTCCCTCTTGGTTACTCGAAGTCGGTCGAGAATCAACAGGCACTGTCCCTTGCTCGGGAGCAGGCACTACACTCTTGACATCATCAGCTACAGCTCTTTCGAGATCCATTTACTATATGAAAACACATTTTCAAATGTCAGAAGTCATCACACTATCGCAGTATATAATATGGCATGTATAGCTAGACTCACACACGCTACGTTAGTCCTAGAATCGACTAAACCATAGCTCTAATACCAATAAAATGTAACACCCCTAGCTCGTATCCGTCACCAGATTAGGGTTAAGAGGCATTACCGATCATATTGCAATTCATACAAATAAGCATTTTATGTTACAATTCGAGATTTTAATCACAAAAATGCTCATAACTCAATCTAATATCATATCATAAAATCATATCATTCACAACATAGCATAAATAAAACATAATCCAAAATATATCAAAACAAATTATTCATATACAGAACATATAACAAATCAATAACTTCATTAATTGAATATTAGACCTATTTTATGTAAGTCATACGCATGTACAAATTATACATCAATTGAAACAAATTTCATTACTAACCCTTTCACTCATCTATGCGGCATTAATATATTAGTCTATATGAAATTCATATGTTTTGCATATTAATACAAATTAAAAACAAGCATTTGGTTATATATATAAGACCCATTTCATTTCTTTATCTATTCGACTAACACAATTCATTTATATATATTCGTAAACTTACAAGTAACTAACGAATTTATATAGCCATATACATATACATATCATCCATAATATAAGCACATTCATATATATATGTAAAACATATAAAAGCTCAACTAACATATCATGGCCGAATACCAAGTACACATCCCCTTTATTAATAATCCAATCTCTTTAAAAAAAAAAACTAAATCCCATTATGTCTTGCTTACCATAACAAACAAATCAAGTGTCATACATATCATTAATATAGTCCATAATTGAACACTGAATTTATACCATGCATATGCCTTCATTTTTACCTAACAAATACATGATCTACCTTGGCTCTATTAACAACCATTATATACCATATGGCCAAAACACATAATGAACTTCACAAGCATACTATGTTTTGGATACATTTTCAATATAGGCTCAAACCAAGACCAAACATATGTAACATAGCCGATTCATTCATGACACATCCGAATTCATCAACCAACCTCAATATACAATCACATAACATAAATTATAATTATCCATAGTACACGGCATAATAACCAAAATAGACTTAAACCACAACTAAACCAAAACCGAACTCAAGCAAGGTAGTTAAGCCATTTTTGCATGGCTTTTGATATACATAACCAAAATCCAACATTTCAAAAGTATGTTCTAGTCTATACATACCATAATTCGAGTTCGACTTATTAAATACCGAGACAGTAGTTAGTGTGATGATCTTTGCTAATGATCCTTGAGCTCGTAACTTGATCCAAAATCTATAAAACAGAAACAAACATACACACACAGAGTAAGCTTTTATAGCTTAGTAAACCATAAGCAAATAAACAACCCAATGGTATTATCAACTTAATTAAACTAACTAAATTATATTATCAGTACCACATTTAGTTCCAAACATATAAAGTTCATAATTAATATATATATCTTCATTCATAATTGTCACCTTGGTCGAGTGCTCATATAACCAAATTAACATATTATCATTTAACTTCCAAAGCCAAATAGTCGTTATAAACCTAGTTCACATACACTCAAATACATAAGCTCATGTATCACAATATAACTTCATATACATATACTAGTTATGTGGCTGAATACACATGATCATACATGCATATAATTAAGATTCATTTCAATAATATTCACAAGGCCGAATACACTTACCTAGTTCACATATATTCTTCATTTGCATTACACATAATTTGTAATAAGTATCAAGTTACTTACTTACCTTATTTTAAGTAGACAACAAGCTAATTCATACCTGGTTATTTAGCTCGTTTTACACGTTCGATCACAAATTATCTTTGCCCGATGAACCATTCGAAATTGGATAGGACACTCGAATAATCACACATATCGTACAATGCCAACGTCCCAAACGTGGTCTTCCATGTAATCACAAATCGATGCCACTATCTCAAATAGGGTCTTACTCGCATACATATATCGGAATCACATATCGATGTCATGGTCTTACTCGCACATCACATATCAGAATCTTATGTCATGACATATGTATCCTAGCTATTCCTAAGGTTCATACGGGGCTTTCAGACGTCGTAACTCGGTTGGAATGAATTCGTAAACATAGTTGCCAAGCCTACTCACGTTCGGCTATTGCATATATATACTCATATTTTCCATTTCAGCATGTATAATTTGTATTTAATTAAAATTAAGTACATCTATTTGCTTATAAACTTACCTCAAACTTTGTAAAACAAAACGGGACGACTAGTCGACAACTTTCGTTTTCCCCTGATCCAAATTTGATTTATTTGGTTCTTGATCTAAACATATTCAAATTAAACTCATTCAACCATGTTTTCATTAAATTTAATCCAAAAACACATAAATAGTAAAATTACCATTTTACCCTGGCATTTTACACTTTTGACAATTTAGTCCCTATTGCACAAAACATAAAGTATGCAAAATCTCAACATACCCATGTTAGGCTGAATGTTCCTAATGTCCATAAAAGTCTATACATTTTATTTATTTCATATTTTAGTCCCTCAAATTATTATATTTGCAATTTAGTCCTAATTACTCAAAATCATCAAAAACTCCAATACAAAACTTGTTAACCCAAAACATATATTTCATATTTTATCATCAAACAACAAAAATCACAAGCTTTCAACAATGGCATAACTAAAAATATTCATCAAAATAAAAAAAATCAAGCATGGGTCTTGTAGATAGCTTAGCAACTATCTCAAAAACGTAAAAATTATCAAAAACCGAGTAAAAACAAACCTTGAATCAAGCTTGAAAGGTGGCCGAACCTAGGTTTCTTTTTCTTTTCTTCTTATTTTGTTATTTTGTCAAGAACATGATAATATAAAACCATATTATAAATTTTCATGTTTTATTATACATATATTATTAACCATTTTACATTTTTACTCTTTAATAATTGATAAACCGTAATTTATACATATTATTATCCCATGCTTAACACATTTATGAATGATTTCTCCTTAGATTTGGTGAATTTGATGCTCCTAATCCTTTAATTTCATGTTGTATACTTAGGTGAGCACAGGAGAGCAAAAAGAACAAGAAACGGGCCAAAAACGGAGAAACTAAGCCGACGTGGAAAAACAACACGGCCTGGACTTCCTCACACGGGTAGCACACACGCCCGTGCCATTCTAGCAGGCTCTAACATGGCCTAAAACAACCTCAACACGGGTGTGTCTATCGCTCAGCCTTGACCACGACCTGAAGTAATCGTACACGGGCGTGTCCCTGTCGAGCCCAAGTTAAGTTCTATTCAAAAAAGGGCGATTTGGAGGGCTTTTAGGCATTCTAAAGCCTATTTAAACACCCTAGAGGAGGATTAAAGAGGATACAGAGCGTAGAAAGCAAGGAATTACTCGAAGGAAGTCAATTGATCCATCTCAGAAGTCGAATTCATCTCCAAGACTGAAGATCTCCCTTCAATTGCCTTCAAGGGTTCTTGGGTTTTCTTTATGTTTTGTTATCATTCTTTTGAGATGTTTCTTTTCTAGTTATGAACTAAATCCCCTAAATACCAAAGGGGGATGAAACCTAAGACAGATCTTGTTAATATTTTATGAACTGTATGATAAATATTTGATTTGTTCTTAATTATGACTTTAACTCTTGTTTGAATATTCCAAGATATTGATTCAAGTATTGATGTGCTTATTCGGAGGATTAATAGTCTCTGTCTAAGAGTAGATCACTCATAATTAAGCGGAGTTGCATGCAATCCTAGAGATAGGATGACATAAATCTGCCAGATTAGAGTCAAATCTAATAAGGGAATCCATAGATCGAGTTAATGCAAAACTAGGGGTTTTAATTAGAAAGAGATTTCAATTAATCAACCTAGGGTTAGACGTTATTAGTCTTGAATAGGGATAATAACATAACTTAGGGATTCCTACGGATCAAGTCAAGTGAATAAATCGTCTGGTTCAGAGTCAGCTAACAAAAGAAGTCTGGGTGGATTCTTCCTTGGGTGTTGTCTTAAATCAATCAGTTTTCCAAAAGTATTTTCCCCAAATCTATTTTCTACGCATTCTTAGATTAGTTAATTAGTTAATTAAAACAATCTTCATTATTCTTAGGCTAGATAATAAAAAAAAGTTAATACTATTACTTTTAATTCCTTTAGGTTCGACATCCGGTCTTGCTAAAACTATACTACTGTTCGATAGGTGCACTTGCCTTCATCGTGATAATAGTTAGTTCGAGTACGATCATTTATAAATTTTAAAACTTATCGCGAGTGACAATCAATAATAAATAAACATAACACATGTTCTAAGGTCATTTCAGTACACACCATAATCCCATGGTCTAATTACATCTTAGGTACTTCAAATTAATAAGACAATAGTAATTCAGCCTTTATACAAATAACCATCAAATTTTTATTTTACGCGATTAAGTCCTTTTATTTAATCGGGCACTCAAACGACAAAATTAAAGCACGAAAATTTCACACATATAAATTCACACATAATAAACACAGAAAATAATTTTTTTTAAATATTTTTCTGACTCGGATTCGTGGTCCCGAAACCACCGTTCCGACTAGGGTCTAAATCTAGCTGTTACACTATTGGTTATTGTTCTGTTGAATATACATGAAGATTATATTGCTTCTGTTACCATTAATTCCAGTGCATATGAGTGATGCTTTACTTCTGGATTTCCTCTGAGACATCATCGAGATATTTACAATCTGATATGGGTGCTTCTCAAAAAGTTCAGTATAGTATTATATTTGAGATTTCAGTATCTCGGTTTTCTTATGATTCTGTATGGTTATCTGTGAAAGATATTTGAATGGATATAATTATATTTACTTCGATTATAATTTCTGGTTTGATCATAGTAACGTTGCCATACAAATCTTGGATTTATAGAGGTTGTGATTCTGCATTGGTTGTTATTGGAACTATATTTGATTTTCACTTTTATTTCAAATTGCATTATTGATAGAAGAGATCAACTCATTTGTTTAATCAAATTGAGTTATTCACTTGAAAGGTAATTGAATTTTGTGTACTTAAGTTTCTCCGTAGGTTCAAAAAATAAATCTTATACGCTCACGAGTGAACAATGGGTAGTCTGAATGAAGAGTTCATATTCTAGAAGACATGGTGTAGAATTATAACTATCAGATCAGATCTAATTTAAAAATGATTTTGTAAATTAAAGTTATTCTGATGGAGAAAGTTATTGCATTTGTGAATTTTGAATGGTTTGATACTTGTTAATAAAGTTATTAACTGTTTAAGGATTTTGGATTAGCGATTGATTATCATCTAGGGAAATTGATTGTAATCACAAATATTGGGAGCAGAAAATCTTTGCTTGTTTTACGGGTATTAAGTGCAGTTACTTTATCAGAAGGTGATGTGATATTGGCTAAGTTAAAAAGCTAAATCGATGTTTATTCAGCAAGTATGTAGGACTTGGAAATAAGATAGTGAATTGCAAGTTAAAAGAGTACAATAGAATACGTATTCTGATTTAGAGTTTAATATTAGAACTGATGATTACTTGTTGTTCCGAAACAGAGTTTGAGTATCGAGAAAATCCAAAAATTTTACAATGATTGATACACGAAGTTCACAGTAGTAGTTTGCCTATTTTTTCGGGAAAAACAAGATGATTAATGATCTAAAATTGTTGTATTGATAGACAGGCATGAAACAAGACATTTTTTACTCCGCTTAGAAGTTTAAAGTATCAGCAAGTTAAACGATTGCTATGTACCTTCGGGACTATTATAGTTTGAGATGATATCTAAGTGAAAAATGGGATAATATTATGATGGATTCTGTATTGGGACTTTTCTTATCACCGAAAAAGAAAGATGTTATTTGGGTTACTGTCAAATGTTTAAAAAGTCTGTATATTTATTTCTATACGTACAGATTTCTCTTTTGATAGACTTGTTGAGTTGTACATTTCAGAGATTTTTAGATTATACAGCGTGCCAATCTCCATTATTTTAGGAACCCGAGGTTTATATTGTGATTTTGTAGAAAACTACAATAAGTTTTGAGTATGAAGTTGAGTTCTAATATCGTATTTCATCCTCAAACTGATGGTTAATCTGAGACAGTGATTCAGATTCTCGGAAATATGTTTTGTTACTGTGTTTTAGAATTTGAAAGCAGCTGTGAAAGAAATTTACTGTTGGTTGAGTTTCCGTATAATAATGGTTATCATATTAGTATATAGATGGCATTGTATGAAATATTGTATAGTTGCAATTATCGAACTTTGTTGTATTGGATAGAGCTTTGGGAGAGAAAGATCCACTGAGTTGTTCTAATCAGGGAGATTGAAGAGATAGTTAAAGTAATTCATAACCGTTAGAAAGCAGTTTCAAATCGACTGAAAAATGATGCGAACTTGAAATGTAAAAACATTGAATTGTATTTAAAGGACAAAGTCTTTGAGAAAGTATCGCTGTGGATATAGCATTACCCGATTTAGCTGTAAAGAGAAGTTGGGTTTGCGATTTAAAGGGCCATATGAGATTTATGAGAGAATTAAGCTAGTGTTTCATATATTTACATTGCCATGGTGTAGATCAGATCTTTTGCATATAAATTCTCCTACCGATATTGAGATACACTCTTATATAAATAGTATAGTGAAGAGCAGATCAGGATTTTAGCTCGAGAGATCAAAGAGCTGAAAAACAAAAGAATAGCGTTACTAAAAGTTTTATTTTTGTATCGACACGGGATTGAAAAAACTATGTGAAAATTTGAAAATTCTATGAAAAAGCAATACTCTGATCTATTTCCTGGTAAGATTTTCGGGGACGAAAATCACTAATCGGGGAGAGTTGTAACAGCCCGTTTTTAGGGTTAACTGGAATAGTAGTTTCAAGAACACAATCCGAAGATAAAATATTTATTTTATTATTTTATTAAGGTTTAAAGTATGATAGAATGTTTGTGTGAAAATTTCGTAAAGAAATTTTACCTTTTGGATGGTTAATTCGATAAAAAGGACTAAATCGCGTAAAGTGTAAAAGTTCAAATCTATAAGTTAAAGATACTTAATGGCTATGAAATTAAATAGTGGGAGTCCTTAAGTGGTAATTATTCCATAAATGTTGATAGTGGAATTCTATGGCTTGGTATAATGGAAATTTTAAATGTTATTAAAGGTTAAAATGGTAAATTGGTTAAATTGTTAATAATAAATAAAACAAAATCAAATATCATCATCTTCCATCTATTTTACAACCAAAAATGGGGTTTAAAAAAGCCATGGAAGATCTTGACATTCGGCCATGGTATTCTTGCTCAAATAGGTATGGTTTTAACTCCGTTTGAAATATGTATATAATTGAAATATGTGAAATATAAATGTCTTAATGATATATCGTATTTGTTACCGAGTCCCATTTGAACTATATGAATTCATTGGATATGAGTGACGTGTTACTGAAATTACCAGAATTGTTTGCAGACTCACCACAGCTCGTAAAGCTTACTATTTCAGCTCATTGGAGCTTACCGGTTAAACTCGAAAGAGCTTACTGTTCAGCTCAAAAGAGCTTACCGTTTTCAGCTCAATAGAGTTTACTGTTTATCAGTTCAGGAGGAGCTTACCGACCATGACTCGAAAGAGCATGTATGATGATGAATTGACGGATTACTAACATTGTTCACTCAACTATCCTTTGAAGTTCTAATAAGTTCAATGGGCCTAAATATTGTTTATACGGATAAGTTACGGGTTATAAGTGATATTAATGTTATGTAAATTACATGGTATTGATGTTATTTGATGAATTAAATATGAAATGAAGTTATATGTACATGAGATTGAATATTATTGTTTTCACCTATGATGACTTGATGTTTACATCGATATAATGATACTAATCTATTGATGATTTTATATGCTTTTGCATTGGGAAAAATTGGTTGGATTATATTGAAGTGGTAATGTAGGTTATAATGACATACGAAGAAATGTTGTATGTGAATTGAGATATAGGTGGTCTAACCACATATATGCCATTAGTGTGCAAAATCAAAATATTCGATGTTATTTCCATGGTGCAACGAACAAGATAACGGTACGAGAATTGAAATGATAATATGAATCAGTTTAGGTATACGTGACATGCTCGACAAGTAAGTAATATTTAATAATTGCATCTGATACGTAAGTGAAAACTGATGAATACATATAGGAATTATCAGGTTATTATTGTAATACATGTTAATTTCGATGGAGCTGATTTATATGTATTCATGCTTATCTAATTTTGAATTAATTGATATATTGTATATAATACATACTAGTCATACGAGCATACTAAGCTTATTAGCTTACTTTGTTTATCTCTCTTATTTTACAGTGATTTGAAAGCTCACTCGGGTTGGAAGTCATCGAAGATTTCATCACACTATCCAGGAGTTGAATTGGTATTTTTGAACTTTTTTAAATTGGTGATATGGCATGTATAGGCTAGTTGATTATAGAAGATGTATAAGTTATTTTAGCTATTGAAGCTTATATGTATTGATGTGTTTAAGCCATGTGATTTAGCTTAACTTGGTTAAATATTGGGTTATGTTTATGTGTACTAGATATGGCATGTTTTGATTACCAAATTGAATGAAAGTATGGTGTTATATATGAGCTTAGGTGATTGAAGTTTGGGTGAGGAAAAGTGCTTAAAACAAGCCTATTTCTCGTCTACAAGGTTGAGCACATGGGCGTGTGAGTCGACCATGTGTCTGCTAAAGCTTAGTTAAAATAAGTCAGTGAGTTACATGACCTAGACACACAGGCGTATCTATTGGCCGTGTGTGACACACGAGCTGAGACACGGGCCTGTGGTTGGTCGTGTGACCCAAGTTAGTATGTATGTCTTGTTTCTACACGGCCTATGACACGGGCATGTCTGGTGGCTGTGTGAGGCACACAGCCTGGGTACACGAGCGTGTGACCTCTTAATTCAAGAAAATTTTCCAAGTTTCCCAAAGATTTCAAATGTTTTCGATTTAGTCCCGAATGCATGTTTTAAGTTGTTTATGCTTGACTTAAGCATGTTACAAGTGTAAATGAATGACTTTGATTGAAATGAGTTGTTTTAATGACAAATGAATGCTTTGAATTTTTACACACTTTATCGACCATAACACACCGGCCTAAGGGGTTTGATACTCTAATCACAAACTTAGTAGACTCAACAGGCAAAGTCTTACTGAGTACTAAAGTCTCACACACATAAGAATGAGTCGAACCAGAATCAATCAATGCAATTACATTAGTATCATAGAGAGTGAATGTACCAATAATAACATCTGGGGATGAAGCCTCTTCGCGTGCGCGAATAGCATAGGCTCTGGCAGGTGTACGAGCCTCAGATATAACTGTCGTATCTTTAGTCCCTCTCTGACTTCCACTTACATTACCCACATTTCTAGATGGTCTACCTCGAGCTACAGTGTTACCTGATCTTGTATTCTATACTGGACTTTCTTCAACTAACTCTGGGCACTCACGAATATAATGATCCATCGATCCATATTTAAAAAAGGCCCGATCATGCAGTCTGTAACTGTCGGGATGTCGTTTGCCGCAATGTTTACACTTGGGTTGATTTGATCTGACATTACCCACACTAGCTACTGAGGTAGCTCTTGAGCTCACAGGTGGTCTATTCTGATCTCGTCGAGAATAACCTGAACTAGCTTTAGAACAACTAAAATCATCTCGGGACTTCTTTGGTGCCGACTGGAATGACTTACCAGATGATCTTTTACGTGCATCTCTAGCTTTAAAGTCTGTTTTTATTTTCTCTTTCTCGAGCTCTTTAGCTTTGCAGGCTCGCTCAAATAGTACTATGAACTCTTTTATCTCAAGTATGTCAACTAACAGTTTAATGTCTTCATTCAGCCCGTCTTCAAATCTTTTACTCATTATGGCTTCGGTCGAAACACACTCTCGGGCATACCGACTAAGTTTCACAAATTTCCGCTCATACTCTATTACAGTCATGCGACCCTGTTTCAACTTCATAAATTCTTTACGCTTCTGATCGATAAATCTCTGGCTAATATATTTCTTACTAAACTCAGTCTGAAAGAATTCCCAGGTCATTCGCTCTCTCGGAACCACTGATACTAGAGTATTCCACCAATGATATGTAGTGTCTCAAAGTAAAGATATGGCACACTTCAAACATTCATTCGGGGTACAGGACAGCTCATCAAACACATGGATAGTATTATCAAGCCAGAATTCAGCTCGCTCAGCATCATCATCATCAGTAGCTTTAAACTCTTCAGCCCCATGTTTTCTGATTTTATCAACAGGTGGCTTATGTAATCTCAACGGGTCACTTACTTGAGGTATAGCAGGTATCGAAAATGGATTAGTTAGGTGTGGAGGTTATTGTACAGCCGGGTTAGTCCGGATATACTGAGTAAACCAGTGATTCATCATTTAGTAAAAGGCTTGTCTAGCCTCTCCCTCTTGGTTACTCGAAGTCGGTTAAGAATCAACCAGCGCTATCCCTTGCTTGAAAGCAAGCGCTACACTCTCGGCATCATTAGCTACAGCTCTGTCGGGATCCATTTACTATATGAAAATACATTTTCAAATGTCAGAAGTCATCACACTATCGCAGTATATAATATGGCATGTATAGCTAGACTCACACGTGCTACGCTAGTCCTAGAATCGACTACCATAGTTCCGATACTAATAAAATGTAACACCCCTAGCCCGTATCTGTTACCGAATTAGGGTTAAGAGGCATTACCGATCATATTACAATTCATACAAATAAGCATTTTATGTTACAATTCTAGATTTTAATCACAAAAATGCTCATAACTCAATCTAATATCAAATCATAAAATCATATCATTCACAACATAGCATAAATAAAACATAATCCAAAACATATCAAAACAAATTATACATATACAGAACATATAACAAATCAATAACTTCATTAATTGAATATTAGACCTATTTTATGTAAGTCATGCGCATGTACAAATTATACGTCAATTGAAACAAATTTCATTACTAACCCTGTCACTCATCTATACGGCATTAATATATTAGTCTATATGAAATTCATATGTTTTGCATATTAATACAAACTAAAAACAAACATTCGGTTATATATAAGACCCATTTCATTTCTTTATCTATTCGGCTAACACAATTCATTTATATACATTCGTAAACTTACAAGTAACTAACGAATTTATATAGCCATACACATATACATATCATCCATAATATAAGCACATTCATATATAGAGAGATTTATAGAGATTTCTTATTAGCTTCAGTTTATATTTCAGTTTTTTTCCTTTCTTCAAACAATTGCTGCTTTTCTTTTAGTTAATCAATTTCAATTATTTTAATTACTTTCGTTCGTAATTCTAAGGAGATTCAGACCCCGTTCCATCATCATCTACACTATCAGAGCTTCAACTTCATCATTGAGCATCTCTAAACCCTCACTTTTCTTGTTATTAATTTATTTAATGGCATCTGAATTAATAGGGTTTTGTAGTATGAAGATGGGTGATAACTAAATTCACTTGGAATTGGGTAAACGAAGTGGAATCAATTAATCTAGGGCTAGGGTTTAATTAAAGATAATAGGGTTAAATTGAATGAACTTTAAAACCTAGAATTGACGACATTAGGTGAAAACTTAGGTAAGTGAGACCAAAAGAGTATCTTATTAAACAACAAATTCAATTGTCCCAATTAGTTCAATTGAGGTCAAAAGATAATATTAGTCTGAATTGCTAGTTGTAAGTAACATGCCAAAAGGATCTTGAAAATTGATGTGTTATTCACTAAAATCCCTAACCCGAAGATTAATTGTGACCATGGAGATGAACCAATTCCTATTTATCACTCTCATTAATTCTATTGATATTTTGGTATTTTTGCTAGCAAGTCTTCTAATTTAGTTAATAGTCTAATTTTCACTTTATAATACGTTGTACTATAGTTAATAGATTTTCATGTTAGTTATTTAGTCTTTTTATTGTATGTTTTTACTCAACCTAGTTCTGGTTTAGCTCATACCTCCATTGGGTACGACGCTCAGAATACTCTGGTATTTCGTTGCAAAATTTAAATTATATTACAATTTAACTTATAACTTGCAAACACCACACTTCATCTTTATACTTAATTGCATTGTTTTTAGCCTCAGTGCACGTACACTAGGGAGCAGTCAAGTTGCTTGCTTCGTTGTAGGAGAGGTTTTCGGTGTATAAATTTGAATTTTTAGTAGTAATTGCATGCTTAGGAAGATAAGTAGCAAATTTTAGTATTATAGATATAGAAATTTCTTCCTTTGCAAATTTTATTTTTCTCATTATTCTATACTATTAATTTAGTTATCTTGCTTTGCAGTGTATGACTCTAAGCAGGAAAAACCCGATTGTATCAGATCTTGAACTAGAGAGGACACTACATAGAGTAAGAAGAGCAAATTCAACAACCAAATGAGTCGATTTTACAACTAGGAGAGCGAATGGCCGAATGCAATTATACATTAAGGGACTATGCGATGCCCAATTTGGAGGCTGTGCAAGGCAGCATCAATAGGCTAATAATTAATGCTAGTAATTTTAAGATTAAATTAGCCATGATCTAGATGATTCAGAACAATCTATAGTTTTGGGGTTCAATGAATGAAGACCCAAATCAACACCTTAAGCAATTTCTGACCTTATGCAATCCTTTCAAATATAACCGGGTGATTGATGATGCTATTCATTTTTAGCTCTTCCCTTTTTCATTGTGTCATGACACTTTTATGTGGTTGGATTCATAGGCTTAGGTTCCATATCCACTTAGGAAGAGCTCACTAATCAATTTCTTCCTAAATAATTTCCACCTAACAAGATGATGAAGTTGAGGATGGACATAACTAATTTTTGGTAGCTCAAAGGAGCATTTTCAATCTGATGTTACATAAATGCCTATATCATGGTCTTCAAGACTAGCTGCAACTTCTAACATTCTAATATGGATTGGATGGAAACCTATGGTCTAGTTTAGACAGAGCATTTTTTAGGGCGTCTATGTCTAAAACATATGTAGAGGGGTGCCAACTTATAGAGGAGATGACCATCGATCTACGTACAGAGCCAAACCACCAATCGTGAATGTAGTTAATAGGGAAAACATGTAGCAATAGATTTTAGAGAGGCTAAATCACCTTGAAACCAACTTGAATAGACTACCTACTTCTGACCAATGTCGTCCTAGGGTATACATATGAGTAATAATAGTGAGAACAATATATAGGGTAATAATTCAGATAGCCAATATTAGGAGGTTAACTATATAAGGAATAGGGGTAATAATCCCTATTCTAGTATTATAATCTAGGGTGGAGAGACCATCCTAATTTGAAATAGGGAGGAAACCAAGGCGGAACTTCTAACCAATGAGCAAGAAACTTTAACCCATCTAAGCCAGTACCTCCCTATCAGCCACCTCATTTTTACAAAAACCCATGAACCCCAAAAGACATCCAATATGCATGATAGCCCATCTAACGAGATTAAACTCGGTAATTTCAAAAAAGATATACACTCGATGAGTGTTGATATGCGCTAGATACAAAACCAGATGGATCAGATACTACAAGCTTTGCAGAAACAAGTCAACATTGGTATACCTGGTAACACTGAGAACAACCAAAGAAGGGAGGGTAAAGAATGTGTGAAAGCTATCATTCTTTGCTTGGGTACAATAGTGAAAAACCCAGTTGATCAACCTTCTGTGGTAATAGAGGATGAGGGTGAAGAAATTTTGAGTGTTGAGATAGAAAGTATGAATAATGTTGAAAGAGAAGAAGCTAGGGTTGTAACCTCCCAAACCCGGCCTAAACATAATGGTTGAATATTGAAGGTTAAATTAGCCACCGAGATGGCCAAGTAAAAAATTCGGTTTAAAAATCGCTATTTTAATCAATTTTTAGAAAAACTTAGCGTGGTTGCACTAGCATTGTAAAAAAAATTAGGTTTTTAGGTTATCTATAGTAGAAGTTCAAATTCATTAAAAGGTTGTGACGTTTGAAATAAAACTCAATTGGTTCTATCAGTAAACCTTTTAAAAATGTTCGTTTTACCGTTACGTAACGAAAAAAGTGTTACATTTGCTTTTTGTAAGGAATTTTGTATTTTAAGTTATATTAAATCGAATTATTAAATTTCTTTGGTTTTCGTCCAAATATTTCATGCATGCAAAATCCCAAATAAAAATCACTCATACCACAATCTATACTTAATAAAAATTACAATCCCAAAATAAAACCAAAATAAATAAAGTAAAATTTAAAAATACTTTATTATGTGAAAATCCGAGATGAGACCTCCGTATGCCAAATCCAACCTAGTCTTGCGGGTTATCTGTAAATAGTAAACTACGGGGTGAGCCTAAAAAGCTCAGTGTGAGTCTAAGGAAAAATAAGCATTTCATAAGTATACAATCAACCAATAAAGTATACAATTATTATAACAGATCATACAGTTTATCATGGCATAATAAACTTTTGTATATGGCATGCTCGAATGAAACAATGCAATAGTCATACCCATCCATCCGCGATACACCACGAGTTCCCCACAACCTGTCATTCGAACACTAATAATAAGAGCTAACACTCGATGTGGTTAAACCACCAGTAACTATATGCAATTAAAACTGTTAATAATTTGTAGGCAAGCTACTAGTAAGATGTGATAAGTCGTCAATACTCCACAATACTCCCAGGCGCAGATATACTGCTAAACAATAATATTGCGGATAAACCGCCAATACTCCACGGAACTCCTTCGTCACCCATCAATACTCAAACTAATGCAATGCAATATTACAAGCATGTAGCATATCATGCTAATCAGTAACAGTAACAATATCTGTGGCATGCTTTACTTGTATCCAATAAACATGGTGATATTCAATGAAATTCTTAATCATGCATTCAATAACAATATCATATCATACAATTTAGTAAACATATTATCAGTAATTACAATCGGCACCCACACAATCATTTAATCACAATTAAGGCCCTCTAACATTAGGCCACTACCCTTTTTGTACTTACCTTAATCAACAACCCCTAATCTGACTCAAAGTCATTCAACCAAGCACAAATAAACATGTAAAATTAACATCATGTGTATTATAGAATTTACAGTAATCACACAACACTCAAAGGTAAGACCCACACTTGATTACGCAAATCCAAACACTATCATTTTTCCGCATCTCCTACGCTTTAGATCTAACTAGCTCCAACTCAGATTTGTACCCAACAAAGATCGAATGTCAAAAGAAAACCTATTAACACCCATTTAGGGTTCGGCCAAAACAGTGATAATAACCGAAAATTTCAAATATGAAGTTGAAAGTTAACACGTACTCTATTCGACTTAGGATGGATTTGCGAATAAATTTCTCAATACTATGGTTGATCCGTATAGGTTGGATTTAGATCTTGAATCAATCAAACACAAAAAGGAAGAAACTTTGTGAGACTCAGCCATATCATGAATCTTTCGGCCATTAAAGAATATTAAAAAAAAATTAGATCTGATTACACGAAAACTTCACTTACACTACCCGTTATGGATATGTGGTAACGGTTTAAAATAGAAAAGACAAGTGTTCACTAGCAAGGGCCAAAAAGAATTTGGCCAAAGGCTGTTATGGTGGTTTTGGTAGCAACAATATGAGACAAGGGGGAAAGAAAGGAAGAAAAACAATGGGTAGCGGCTAGGATGGTAGTTGATCGCCATGGCGATGGTAGAGGAGGAAAAAGGATAGAGTAGAGGCAGCAACAGTGAAGAACAAAAGGTGGACAGCAACAATTCAACTTAAGCGATGGAATTACTGATCAAAAAGAAAAAAAAAGAAAAGAAAAGAAGAAGAGTGGAATAAAACTATTAGGGGCGGCGGCAATGGTAGAAGAAAGGGAGAGTTAAAATTAAAATATATATAAATATTATAAAAAATATTTAAAAAACCTAATAAATTATAAAAATTATAAAAGTTTTTATAAATTTGAAAAACTTATTTAAAATTAAAAAATGTATTAGAATTCTTAAAAAATAATAAAAATTGTAAAAATTATAAAATGTTAAAATTAATATAAACTTATAAAAATTCGTAAAAACTTGAACCAGACTGGTTAGCATGAAAATGGTAAGGCTATCGATCTAAGGAAAGCCATTAGATTGATTGACCTGGGAACCGAGCGATTGAATCGATTTCCTATTCTTCAATATTTTTATCAAACCAAAATTTCATTATTCAACTATTGTATATGTTAGGATGAAATATTCTAACCAAGATTTTCATAATCGAATCGATATCAGTTTGTCAGTTAGTCTGATCCGTCCAGTTCAATTAAATAAAAAATTAAGAAAAAAAAAATATATATATATATATATATATATATTAAAATCGGTTCAATAGTCTTGCTCCCAAATCAACCGGTCTAATGCATTTCTCTAGACTAATACTCTTGTCAATTTCGGTCTAATCAGTTCAACTGATTGATTCAATCTAGTTCAAGTTTTTATGATTTTTTTTTATAATTTTATAACAATTTTAATATTTTTTATATTTTTATGATTTTTATAGAATTTTAATATGTTGTTATAAAATGTTAAATATGTTTTATTAATCTTATAATTTTTATAATTTATTAGATTTTTTATAATATTTATAAGTTCATATAAATTTTCATTTTTTAATATGTAATCATTTTTATATTTTTATAATTTTTTTATGATTTTTAATCATTTTTATGGGAAAAATATTAGATTAAACTAGAAGCTGTCACATATCACCATTTGATTAGTCCGTCAATTTATTTTAATAGCCAACGTGGTTGATGATGAAAATCGTTAGTGAATGGGCTTAATTGATTATTTTAATTAATGACAAGAGCTTAATTGGGTGCGATTTTAATACATACATTTCTTAATAGCTTTTTTGACATATAAGCCAGAAAAATATTTTCAAAACGTGCATTTTAATTAGCAAATCTTTTGCATATATTTTAATATAATTGGTTTATATAAGTACCCAAATAAATCTCAGTAAATCAAACATTTTGAAATAATAAATTTTTTTAACCATTTTGAGAGAGTAGAGTATAAATAACTTAGATTTATTTTATAAATATTATTTCTAAAATAAAAAGCACAAAGATGAAATTATTTTATAATTTAATATTTTTTGTTTGATATACATAATTAATTCATGTATACGTAAACTAATATTTAACCACTTTAAACTTTTGCACAAATGTCATTATTTTCGAGAATAATCCAATAGAGGAGAGATACCAACCGGTGGTAACAATTATACTTGAAGTTATAAAAATTATCTAAAAAAGCACCACTATGATGAATTGTTAATAATTGTTTCTTAGTCTCGTGCGCATCCTAACCTCATGACTGTTAGATCGCATCCACAACAAACCCTAGTCAATCGGTTGGATAATGTCAAACATCCACATTAATGAAGTTTGAAAACCAAGTCTTAAATATCTTTGGTTCTTAAAACATCTCGCAGTGCTCTTGCCTTGACAAGTTCTGTATGTTATATAACAACTAAAAACTGACGAAAATAGAAGAAAATAATAATAATAATAAACACTAAACTAATCCTCCCAAAAACTAGTGAAGGTACCAATAACACCATGGCTTTCAAAGAAAGCAGAGCGAGTTTTTATTTATGTGCTGGCTTTAGTCGATGGTGTCTAGCGGACTTTTGCTTCCATGAAAATCACTCAAAAGTAGTTGCAAACAAGGTGAAAATAAAAAAGAAAAATCAAGGTGGAGAGAATTGTGGCAGAGGTAGAGATATGAAAGGCTAAATTTTTAATTTTAGAAATATTGTTATATAATAATCTTTCAAATATATATTATTTAAAAGATCAAGTATATTGCTGTTGGACATGAATAATATATTAGAATCCAAACTACAACCACAAACATTCCATTCCAAGTTCAACCCAAAATCAAGTAAGGGTCTCTACTAAATAAAGGACTGATGGTCTTCAGGAAAATTCTAAAAATAGCTTCCCAAGCACTTGGAACAACAAGAACCATTAGATTAGAACAATTAAAATCTGTAACAGTGAAAGAAAGAAAGAAAAGGGTTTGGCAGCCTAAAAGAGAGAATTCAATAGGATAAATATTAGAATTATATATGAACTTTGATTTAATGTGTAATAGAATATATGAATTTTAATTTGGCGTAACTATACACGTGATGTATATTTGAAACTTTAATTTTGATTTAATCATACATATTTAAAAAAATAAATACATCAATTTATTTTTATATTAGATAAATATAATTATTTATGTATGCAATATATAAACATAAAATGATATTATATAAAAAAATGTGTTAATAATTTACAAGAATTGGATCAAATCAAATTTTTATGTACAAAATTACACAAAATCAAAATTCATGGATACAATTGCACATTAAACCATAGTTTATGTATTGTAAAAAAAAAATTAAAAAACATTATAAAATTCTGAAAACATTAAAAATGGTAAGAAAATTAATAATTTATTGAAAACATTCAAAGTTGAATTTAATAATTAAAAAACATTACAAAAATGAATAAAACATTATAAAGTTCTAATAATTCCAGTAAATCCTAAAACATGACAAAATTACTGAAAACATAACAAAATTTTAAGAAATTCAGTAATTTGCAGAAACATTACAAAATTACAAGAATAATTATAAAGTTGTAAAAAAATAGTAAATATTGAAAGCATACATAGTTGGATTTTGTACTTGGAAAAAATTACATAAGTATTTCAAATATTTACTGAAAAAAATTAAAATGTTATAATAAATTCAGCAATTCTTAAAATATTACAAAATTATTGCAAAGAGTTACATATTTGTAAGAATTCAATATTACTGAAAATCTTACGAAATTACTGAAAACATTACAAACTTGTAAGAAATTCAATAATTACTGAAAATAATAAAAATTACTAAAAAAATTAAAATTTACTGAAATATTACAAAGGTGTAATAAATTCCATAATTCTAAAAACATTACAAAATTTCTGAAAACATTATAAAGTTGTAAAAGATTTAGTAATTTACTAAAAACGTTAAAAAGTTACTGAATACTTATAATTTTTTAAAGAAATTTAGTAATTTACTAAAACATTACAAAGTTGAATTCGGTAATTAGAAAGACATTACAAATTTTCTGAAAACAAAGTTGTAATAAATTCAATAACTCTAAAAAAACATTTCAAAATTATTGAAAACATCACAATGTAAAAAGTAGTTCAATAATTTACTGAAACAATTACAATACTAAGAACATTATAAAGTTGCGAAAATTCAACAATTTACTAAAAATATCACCAACTTTGTAATAATTTTTTTGCAAAAATCGGTTACCTATTGCACAAGTGAAACCTCGCGGTAAGCTCTTTTACGGATAACCCATACCACAAGATTATGAGTAGGCTGTCAATGTTATTTACCTTTTGGGCTTTATTTATGATTTAGGCTATCAACTATTTGCGTTTTCCTATTTTAGTATCTACACTTTTTTTTTTCACTAAGAAAAACAAGTTTGATTAAATATTTTAAAAATGAATTTTGTAAAAAATATGTGAAAATTAAAAAACAATTAAAAGTTTTTTTATTACTTTCACTAAAAATGATGAAAACAATGGTATTTTTAACTTTAAATAAATTGATCCTGTTTCAAACTCATAAAAATATTCTTTTTTAATAGCTTTTCAAATATTTAAATTTGGTATATGGTTTGAATCTATATCAATGTAGTTTTTATCTTATTTCTTATGCTTCTATTATAGAAAATTAGGTACCAAACATGTTTTTATTATTGAAAACAATTTTTTATTTTTGTTTATTAAATGTGTTTTTTAATTTTTAAAAAATAAAAAATGACATTTTTTTTCCAGAAACCACGGTTTCAAGAAATTGATACCATTTTTGTTTTCGAATTCTTGGAAAAAGGAAAACATATTAGGTTGAAATTTTGAAAAATAATTTTTAAAAATGAAAATATGTGAAAATTAGAAAATAATAAAAAATTGCTTTCATTATTTTCATTAAAAATATTTTGTAAAATTTAAAAAATTGAACCCAAGCTTTAAATTTACTTAATGAATTGACTCTGTTTTAAATTTATTAGCTTTAAACACAAATATATTATTTTTTAAACAATTTTTAAATATCAAAATCTCTTACATTGGTTCAAATCTATGTAAATATAATAATTTTTTATTATATTTCTCATGTTTCTATTATAAAAAATAGTACATCAAATATGTGTAATACCTTAAAAAAATTATAAGATATATGACATTATTTCGAGACTAAATTTAGTGATTTTTTGAGAAAATTGGAAATGAATCAGGTTAATAATTTTTATAAAATAAAAATTGATAATTGGATGTGGAAATCAATAAAAAGAACTATGGATGTGAGAATAGGTAAAACGGGACCAGATTATAAATTCTAAAAAGTTAGAGGATTAAAATGTAAATTTACCAACAAGAGAAAAGATGAATTATTATTGATTATTTGGTTTGGAAATAATTTGGAATATGTATTGGAGTGATGAAAATCACTTTGGGACAAAATTAGAAAAATTTGAAAGTTCAAGAATTAAATTGTAAATTTTCTATTTTTGTTGAGAAAACCGTAAAAGTGAAATTTCCACCATCCAAGGATTATCAATAAGAATCAAATATGATTTATGAGGATTGAGTTGATAATAATATTTTTTATGTGAATAAAATTGTATAAATAAGAAAAAAAAAGGTAGAATAGTAATTTTCCCATAAAAGGGGATTTTGGTCATTTCTTAATTATATATTAGAAATATTATTTCTTAATAATTATTTTCATTCATTGGATGTGATTATTTTGAAGAGATTAAATGTGGACCACATATTAGCTATTTTGACTCAACATTTTGTGATAACCAACTTAATGAACTCTAAGTAGAAGCCATTAAAAGAATATATACTTACGTTATGAGATGGTCACTGAAATCTAGGCGTTATGAGATAGTCTTTTACTTACAAAAGATATGAACATATCACACTTACTTATTGAACTCAGTGCATTATTTGTGATTAGTCTAATGAAAAGACTTGCATTTGATAACATCATGCTTGAATCCTTAACTAATGGTTGTCAATAATATTTTGAAGATTATACCACATAACCAATTGTAACATACTTTTTGTAAAGGAAATAGGTGTGTTGATACACTTGCAAGGAAGGCTAGTAGTTTTATTGCTTTAATGTTAGTTTGGTTGATTGAATGTAATATTATGATCTGTAATGTTACATTTTGAAATGAGATTAAGATGTTTAGATTGTTAATATTTCGATCATTTTGTAATCTCACATTATAGAATAGTATCAAAATATCATAACATATGGTATAATCTCATTACTACCTTTTCTTAAATTATCTAAGATTCTGAATGAAATATAAATTTGGGACAAAATACTGTTCGACATTATTATATTAATAAATATAATTTCAATAATTAAAAATAACAGTGACTTATCTATTTTGTCTTTTGCTTTTTTATAGGACTTTGTTTTCCCGCCGAACGTTTGCAAAGACTAAGGCTAAATGCTCCTTTATTTTCCAAAACCATTTTTGTATAATTAAAAAACAATTAAATAAAAGGATAAAAGCCATCCATATTTTCAAGGATTACATATTGGTAGGAATGAAAAAGCAAATTTAGAAGTACAAGTTACTAAATGAATTAAGATTTGAACTTTGAAACAAATTTATAAGTTCATGAATACAATTATTATATTTTCTAAATCAACATAAATTAATATGTGAAATATTTTTCTCATTAACAAGGTCGGGATCCTTTTATGTCATATAAGTCGTTGCAGTTTCTCTTATTGTATTTAATGTTGTTAAAAATAATTAGGAACTTAATTTATATAATAAAATCAAAATGGATTCCTTAAGCTATTGTAATTTTATGAAAATATTGAAGGTAAAAAATGTTAAATGAAAGAAGACAATTTTATAATAAGGACAATATGATAAAATTTATTTTTAGGTGATATTATATTTGTTTACTAAACATATGAATATTACATTCTAATCAAATAAATTAAATAATGTAATATCATATTTCACTCGTAATTTTATTATAAAATACAATCTAATATTTTAAGGTACCTTAGAGACAGCTTAAATCACTTTAATGAATGTTGAATTTCATGTATTATATTTTTATGACCGATAAAGCCAAATAAATTTATATGATATAAAATTTCGATTTTTTCATGTTAATTTTCGGAGATTAAATATTTAAGTTTCTATTCCGCTATTAACTATGTTCCTATTTTCACAAAAAGTTTTCAACTAATTATCCGATTTTTGTTTTCAAACGCCGTATAGAGTATAGAGATTCAGATCAAAATCAGATCTGACAAAAACCCAAGTACACGTGTACGGTCCGATTGAGGGCCCATGGAACGTGATCGTGCAAAGGCACCATCTTATATCATCTCTTCCGCCAAAAACCTCAAAATCCTTTCCACCCTCTTTAGATCTCGCTCCAATCATCTTCCGTACAATTGCCGGCCCATTTCCGGTCAACCGCTGCCGGAAGGTTTTTCTTTTTTCCGATCACCGATCGTCGTGTTCGTAATTAAATCAATCGTCTCATTGCAGGTATTTCCACAATGAAAATCTCTCCTTCGCTTTTTTTCTTTTTCTTTTCCCCTCTATTATCCGTTTGCTTAAAAATTGAGGAAAATTTCTTCTCTCTTATAGTTTTTGTTTACTTCAAAATAAATGTTGTTTTAATTAGTGAGCTTTACAGTGTTTGGTACTGGAAATTTAATAGATTTCTGGAATGGTTGAAGACTATACATCTTATGCGAGACTATTATTTGTTCTCAGAGTTTTTCAAGTGATTTATTCCCTGAAATTTGCAGATAATTACTTTAGCCATTAAAGGCTTCAATTCTCACGAAGTTTTACAGTCTCTGCTTCAGCCAGGAGTTATAGAACTTTGCTGTTTAGTGGTAAAGTTGTAAATTTGATCCTTGTTTAATGCAATATGATAGAGTTTTAACTGTTGGACTGTTACAGCAAAGTGGAAGCGAGGATTCATCCAAATAAAACTTTGAAATAAAGCTAGAAAAATGGTATGTTTATGTGCTTTAAGTGATGGGAGAAGGGTCTAATGGTTGCTTTCGATGCTGTTTTTCAGTTTTATGTGTATCTTTTGTGATTGATTCAGTGGATTTAATTTTTATCATTAATTGTTCTGCAATTGCTTATTGCCTTGTCCCTTATGTAGTTTCGCATAGTTAAAGAAGGTTAAAATTCTGTATCAACTGAAAAATTATGCTTTTTGGTAAAAAAAAAAAAAGAACTATAGATGATTGCGTCTTTTATTGCCAAACAGTTGTAATAGAGTAATTTAGGTGGGGATGCACTGATGAACCATATATAAGTATGTATATATGAGTGAAGAAAAATGTCAGTTTTGACAATTTTCTACTTGGTAAGTTGTGTGTGTTGGTGCTGAATTGCTGATGTTGTCAAGGACCAAGGTGCGTCCTTAGGCGCTGTACATTAGCACTAGAGAACAAAAGTTATTTCAATCCTTCTTCAAGTGCATGCTTGGTGTGCCTAGTCAAGCTTTAGATAGGTGCAAAAACAAAGTTCACCTTATTGAAGTTGTCTATTAATTATGTTATAAATATTTATGGCATGTGATTAATCTTGATACTAGGTCAATGAAAAAGATTCAACTGTTGTTATTATTCTCTTCTACACCTCTGATTAGGAATTTGTTACATGTAACAGTCTTTCCAGAATCAAGGCATTTGGATGGCGAAAGGTGCTGGGTGTTTTAATGATGGTGAGATGGTGTATGATACTTCATCTAGAATTGAGCCCAAGCGTTCTCACCAATGGTTTATGGATGGTTCCGAGACAGATATATTTCCTAACAAGAAGCAGGCGGTTGGAGTTTCAACTACCAACTTATTTTCTGGAATCTTGAATTCAAACCTGTCTCCATGGGGAAATGCATCTGGTTTTCATTCAATCTCGGGGCAGTTTGCTGAACGGTTATTCGACACCGAATCAGCTCGAGCTGTGAATTTTGATGATCGAAGCATGCCATCAGTTAGCAGTGAGAAAGTTGTCATGGGGAGAAAGCTTAATGAAGATATATTTACAAATGATTCTTCATTCTGTTTATCTATGTCTCATACACTAGAAGATCCTAGATCCGGATTAAACCTTGGTGGGATTAGGAAGGTAAAAGTCAGTGAGGTTAAGGATTCGGAGAATATCATGTCTGCATCAATGGGATATGTGTTTAATGGGGTTGATAATACCTCTGTGTCAAATGATCATGCATACAACAAGGTGGAAGATGGTATTATGCCAATGGGTTCTTCTTATAACAAAGGGGATCCCATTGGTGACACCTATGAAAGGGAGAATAATGTTTTCATGTCTATGGGACAATCCTATAACAAAAGTGAGGATAATAATGCACTTGCAATGAGCAATACCTTCGATAAGGGTGAAAACACTTTCATATCCATGGGTCAAACATACATGACAGATGATAGTTCTGTAACTGTGTGTCAGACCTATGGTAAAGGAGATGACAGTGCCATATCTATCAGTCAAAGCTACAAGAGGGGTGACAACTATAATTTGTCAATTGGTCAGTCCTATAGTAGGGGTGAGAGTACTATTATATCGTTTGGTGGCTCTAATGATGATGATGATACAAATCCGCCAGGAAGGATTATATCAGGCTATAATTTATTGATGGGTCAGTCTTCTGTCCAAAGATCTAATGCTTCGAGTGAAAAAGTGTCGGTTATATCCAATAATATTATTGCCTCTGGAGCTGAAGTTCCTAGGAAGAAAGATGAGCAGAAAACATCCAAAAAACTTGCTTCAAATAACTTCCCATCAAATGTTAGAAATTTGCTGTCAACTGGTATGCTTGATGGAGTTCCTGTTAAATATATTGCATGGTCACAGGAGGTAAAATCTCATTACTTGTGTTCTTTTGTTTACCTTATTGTCCGGTGATACGCCTGCTTCTTTATATGAACTTCAGAAGGAGCTCCACGGTGTTATAAAGAGTTCGGGATATCAATGTGGCTGTCAGACATGCAATTTTTCTAAGGTGCGGTTTCTCAGTTTTACCTTTTTTTTTTTTTTTTTTTGAGAGAATTGTGTAGGCACTTATGTGTGTGCTGATGAGCAGAATTTCTACGTTCTCATAGGTGATCAATGCATATGAATTTGAGCGACATGCTGGTTGCAAAACAAAGCATCCAAATAATCACATATACTTTGAGAATGGGAAGACCATTTATGGGATTGTCCAAGAGCTTAGA
Organism: Gossypium anomalum; assembly: GCA_025698475.1. Classification (NCBI taxonomy): domain Eukaryota; kingdom Viridiplantae; phylum Streptophyta; class Magnoliopsida; order Malvales; family Malvaceae; genus Gossypium; species Gossypium anomalum. Next base: position 43,166,709 of record CM046968.1, on the reverse strand, counting down.
AGCACACCTCAGAATATGTTGTTTGATGTTATTCAAACAATAACCGGCTCGCCTATTAACCAGAAGTGCTTCCGGATTTGGAAAGGTGATGTAAGCTATTGAACTGGATTTGCTTTTCCTTTTAATTTTACTTATCTTGACTGACAAATTTAAGCAGGAGGAAATGCTTCTTTTACGAGTGCACTTTATTGAGTAAATAAAAAGGTCAGGTCTATTCGGCAAGTTGGGTTGATTTTGGATCAAATCTTACTGGATTGGATCAATTCAAAATTTAAAATGTCAGGGTTATTTTTGTTAAGTCAATTTCAGATTGGGTTCGAGTCATTTTTGGGTGTGGTTGGATGGGTTCATGTTGTTGACTTTTTATGGTCAAATCGGGTTTGGTTCTAGTTTTGGGTTTGGTTTTAGTTTTGGTTTAGGTTGATCGGATGGAGTTTTTGAGATGGGATACAATTGACATGTCTACTTTGCTCCTCTTTCTTTTTTCAGAGTCGTTTTTAGCTGCCACTCTTGAACTTCAGCGTATATATGGGAAGGATGAAATGAAACAATTGTCATAAAACAACCATTTTCATTTGCAAGGTAGGGTTAATCTCTGTTTTGTGAATATGAAGGAAGTGACTTTTTACGAGACTTTATGCTTGTTAATGGTGACAGCGCCGGGCGTGGGTTTTTTTTTTTTTAATTTACGGGGGTAGGGATTATGTTAAAAAGTAGGGAGTTAATGCCTGAAAGAGAGATACTTGTTATTTGTGTATTTGCTTGTATCTCTGCAAACATGTAGTCGGATATTAATTCAAGAGATAGAGATGAAATCTAAATTTTGCACCTTTGGTGAACTAAAGGAGGAACGGAGGAAACTACTTGTCTTTATGCATTGTTTGCTTCTTTGAAGTACTTTTCTTAGGGTTTGATTAATTATGTGTACTGGTTTGAGCGAATTACTTGGCCAGCTTGGACAAAGATAATTTTCCTTTTGTGACTTGAATTTAAATTCAATAATAATTTGTTTATTTAAACTTTATTATAAAGTATTATATTGAATTGATAAGATATAATTTTTTATAATATATGAACAAAAAAAGTCATTGGTTCGGACTTTTTTTTTTTTTTTTTTTTGTTTGTTTTTGGTATTGCACCTTTGGCGAGCTAAAGGAGGAACGGAGGAAACGACCTCCTGTCTTTATGTTTTGTTTGCTTCTTTTAAGTACTATTCTTTTAGGGTTTGATTAATTTTGTGTACTGGTTTGAGCGAATTACTTGGCCAGCTTGGACAAAGATAAATTTCCTTTTTTGACTTAAATTAACATTCAATACTATATTTTTCTTTGAACTTCATTATAAACTATTATATTGAATTGATATAAATATAATATTTAATAATATATGAACTAAAAAAATCATCGGGAGTTGAATTCAGACTTAGTTTTTTGGTATTGACCATGGCCACATCTCAAGTCTCAACCCATGAACTGAAATTTGATAAAAAAAAAAAAAGTGAATTAAACCTAAGCTCAATTGAACATGTTAGAATGCTTACATCTTTTATGAAGTTTGAAAATTACGAAGAAAATACCGAGCTGGCCCCAAATCCTAGCCCACACACCAAACTCGAAAAACCCCAAAATGATTTTGTTCCAAATCTGTCCTATTGTCAACTCCAAATGTCAAAATGGTAGAGGCAACTTGCAAAAATAATTAATTTTGCAGGATATCAGGGATCTAACTTTTCACACCAAAAGAGTAATAGATGCAAAATAGGTAAGCAGAAATTACAAACACGAAGAATATAATTACAGTTTTCCCAAATTCAAAGAGCTCCCTAGAGAAGAAAATATACCCTTCAGAGCTCATCATCGATCGTAGCTCAACCGCAGCAACCTGATTTTGGAGCATTTGCTGCAGCCCCTGCTGCCTGATCTTGTTGGTTAATTTTGATTGTGTTTGGCTGCAAAGAGGAAGACAAAGGATAACAGAAATTTGAACAATATATATGTTTTAAAATATGTTGAAGGGAATGGATTTACATAATTTCGAGTGAAATATACAATACCCCAGCCTTGGAGTCACTATCTGCAAGTCTTTGCTTAATGTCCCTGGCTATTGAAAAGAAAACCTCCTCCACATTTAAGTTTGTTTTTGCACTCTGCAAGATTGGTTGGCTCTTGAGCATATATCAGAAAGATCAACTAAACATAAAAGGGAACTGCAATATCCGCAGTAAAAGTTACATACAGTCTCAAAGAACTTGATGCCATATTCATCAGCGAGAGCTTGGCCCTTCGAAGTAGGGACAGCCTGCAAAAATAAGTTCCTCATCAACTTGACAAGCCTGACATGCCGAAAAATAAGGGTAACCATAAATGGAAGTGAATACAAGCATGCGTGCATGTTGGAAAGAGAAAGAGAAACAAACCCTTTTGCTTTCATCCATGTCAGCCTTATTAGCCACCAGAACCTTGTTGACATTATCAGATGCATGTTGTTCAATATTACGAATCCAATTTCTAATGTCTAGGCAAAAAAGTACATTAGTTGAATTGATAAGATCATTATAATGGAGAAAGAATGAAATTTCAAGTCACTGGATAAGGAATATACTTTCAAGTTTCAACCTTACGGGAAGCAGAAGGTTTTGAATAATGATCATTATTTGGTGGAAACATTAAACATTTCTAAAGATTCAGAGGTGGATAAGATAAGAACAACTTACGTAAGAAATCAAAAAGAAAAAAGGTTCAGTAATTACTGTTGAAAGATGACTCATCAGTCACATCATAAACAAGCAAAATACCCATAGCTCCACGGTAGTAAGCTGCACGGGAAGAAAATATAACTTAATTCGCCTGTTCCAGAAGACAAAAATTCAGGATGCATTTGGGAGTAGACATCTGAAGCACGAACACCCCCTTGCCCGCCTCAAAGGTGTAAACCAATACAAGGAAAAAGAAAAAGGGGCAAGCAACCATGCTTGGGGGGTGAAATAAAGAAAATACTATGTAGAGGTAAAATTTTCAAACACACTCAGAGATAACACTACTATTGAACACCTTCAATCAAGACTCCAGAAAAATATGAAACTCGGAGCTTCTGTTCTTCGTAATTTTATTTCCAAGTCCTGTCATACAATTCAAGAGTATGACAACATACAGGTTATAGAGTGTGCGAGAGAAAACTGTGGAAGCAGACAAACTCTAAAAATCACAGAGATGAACAGAAATGCAACGACAACCTTGAACCAAAATGGAGCTGTTATTGAATTTGACAATATTAGGGTGAGAACAAACGGTAAGTTACATTATACAACAACACTTGCAATTAACAGGCTCAAGTGAAATGGTGCCAAGTCATGCTATCAAATTTTTTTGTCAACCAAATAAGCTACAATGCTAGACCATTTATTTCCAGTCAATGACACCTTCAAACCCAAAAACTAACCAGTTGTAATTGTACGAAACCGCTCTTGCCCGGCAGTATCCCAAATTTGGAGTTTGATCCGTTTGCCATCAAGCTCTATAGTCCTGATCTTAAAGTCAATCCTGCCAAAATAATACATTACCTTATTAAACGACATGCCTCTTTTTGAAACAATACTTGTAACAATAATAAGACTACTACTATTCAAAAAACACCTACCCGATGGTTGTGATAAAACTTGTAGTAAATGAGCCATCTGAAAAACGCAAAAGGAGGCAACTCTTACCCACACCTGCCAACACAAAAGCATAAGTAAACAGACTATTCACAACTCAAATTGAAAAGAATGTGCCAAAATACCAAGAAAAGCTCCTGTAAAATAAGTAGCTCCTAATTACAGGCAACTACGACTATTCGTAGCAGAGATGGAAATTAAGAAACGGGTCTCTAGCAAATGAACAAGCTACTGACTCCAATCAAATCATCAAAATTCTAATTGAGACAGAATACAATATCAAATATATTCCTACGAAAAATGCCATCAGCAATTAGCTTAGATTCACCATAAAAGCAGCCATTCTTTTTTTTTTTTCCCAATCAACCTGGCTAGTACAATATAATCTCCATACTAAGATAATCTATAAAGCTAAAATGAAGCTTAACTTAAGGTAAAGGTCTTTAAATACACATCTAACAAAATAAACCAAAAAAAAAAATAAAAATAAAATCCTTTCAACGAGCACTAACATTTCGCAAAAATAGTGTAGATTAACAAGTAGATCGCCTTTCAGATCAATATCAGATCAATATATATATATATATATATATATATATATATATAAGAAATAGTTACCGCTGTCGCCGATCAAAAGGAGCTTTATGAGGTAGTCGTAATCGGCTCGAGCTCTTGCAGGTGGAGCAGCCATGGTAATAGAAGAAACTGATCGAATCAATCAAAAATAAAGGAGAAAATTAACAATCCCTAGTCCCCACCCCCCACTCCCCAAAAAAAAAAAAAAAAATCGATGTTAATAATCAAATGTAAAAAAATTAAAAAATTAAAAAAAGAAATTTGCTTTTTTTTTTAAGAAAAAAATTATTTAGTGAAATGAAAGGGAAGCAATACCGGGTCAGGGAAAAGAAAGAGTGAGATCTGATGAAAGGAGATGAGAGAAATGAGGAGAGAAGTGTCTTTGGAACGTCAGCACCGGTCGGCCGTTGAAAACTTTATTTTTATTGTTCTTCTTCTTTTAAATAAAGAGGGAAAACTAGGACAGTTTATTTGGTAGTTAAAAATTTTCATATATCTCTATACTATATACAAATTTAAAATTTAATTCTTATATTTTTATTTTTAAGAATATAATCTTTTTATTTTTCAGATTTCAAAAATTATATGCAATTGTTAATGTTATTATATTTTTTATATCACATTTTGAAATAAAACTACAGCTAAAAAGAGTGCAAGAGACCAAGGACTTAAGGCGTCTCTTAACCTTTATTTGGTACATAAGGAATTTGATTTAGCTCCCAATCCTGCTGTTGAGACCTGCCTTGATGCGACGGTCGTCAACGAACAGAAAATAGCTGGTTGAAGCGACTGGCATTTACTAAACTATTAATTAAACGACATCGTTAGTCATAGATATACGCCATGGAATTGGGCATCCCTAGTCGTTCTCATTCCAAAATATCACCTTAAATTTTGTTTAAGCACCTAAATATTTGTAAACGAGTGTTGAAGTCCGTTTTAAACTTATTCATATTATTTTATTAAAAATATATTAAAAATTATGTTATTTTTAATTTAATAGCTAATAAAATATATTTATTAAAATTTTAAATATAAATTATTGAACATATTCTTTTTATTGTTTATATTATAGTATTATATTATATTTCAAATTTAATTTTTAAATGTTATAAATTACGTAATATATAAAATAAGCTAAAATATTACTTAATTAGAAAATTGTTGGGCTGAGTGAAGCCTGAACCTTAAATGTTGAAGCATAATCCTAACTCATATTTTAAATGAACCTTTTTTTTGTCCAAACTTATATTTCGAATCTAATATTTTTGTCTAGAACTTTTCAAATACTGGATAAGATTTTGAGCTTGAACAAGTAACCCAATAACTTTAATACTAGTTGGGACAAAACTAGGGCTTTTGTTAGGACCCTTTTTAACTTATCAAAACTCTTTTGACACGCTTTTGATCACAAAAATTTTTCTTCCTTTCGCAAAAGTCGAGTCATAGGTGTGACCAACATTGAGAAACCTTTCACAAATATTCGGTAGTACCCCGCCAACCCCAGGAAACTACGTACTTCAGATACATTCCTTAGTGGATTCCAATCTAAGACAACTTTGATTTTATTAAGATCCACCTTGATACCATCAACAGAGATAGCATGACCTAAAAAGGTGGCTTCCTTAAGCCAAAATTCGCATTTGCTAAATTTGGCATACAATCGATTTTCACAAAGGGTGTTTCGTTAGAGGGGATTTGTCGCTCTCCATGCGAACTCAAGCTCGCAACGAAGCCATAGTTGCCATGGATTTTCTAATTAGAGTATTGACTACTAAATTTGCTTTCCCCAGATGGTAGTTAATTGCTAGGTTGTAATCCTTTAACAATTCTATCCAAGGCCGTTGACATAAATTCAATTGTTTTTGAGAGGGCAGGTACTTCAGGCTCTTATGGTTCAATCCTTTTGTATTTACTCAGTAGCTGCTACCCTCTATTGTTGCCTTCGGATCTCTACACACTTTAGGGTTTCCTCCTTTGGATTTTTATAAGCTTTTCTTCCTAAGGTAACTCCAACAGCCTATGATATCTTCTACTCTCTTTTAGGTAGATTTTTTTGGTACAAATAGAGTTGGGCTAAAACTGGTATGCGTTGAGTGTTGACTTGGTCATCTTCTTAAAATTGCCATGGCATTCGTGTTGGGAAACTGTTTAACCTTTTGCCCCGAAAAACCTTCACTCATTTATTTCTTTCTACACATCTTGCACCTGCCAAACCACCAAACACAACCCTTCCACATGCAATTAACAATACGTAACATTCAAACATAATCCAAGCTCCTAATGCAGTGATAAAAATACCAATGAAATGTCCTAAAATGGAATTAAATATAGCAAGTACAAGTTATTAGCTAGGTTTAAAGGCATGAAATATAACTCTTTTCAAGAGTTATCACACCCCTAAACCTGAGTTATTGCTTATCCTCAAGCAAAATATGCATGAGTGCATGAATGCAAAAATATTGCCAGCGCATATAGCCATATTGTATTGTTAATCTATTCAAAGATCAATATATACATTAGTTCTCAACAATCTTCTTAAAAACTTGTTCGAGTTTCAAAGGTTTAGTTTACCAAACATAGTGCAGAAAATTGCTCCCTAAAAAAAAAATTTCATAAGTACTATGTGTTTTATGGCCATAGCAAATATATCCTAATTTACTCAGTTAATTTGTTACTTAAACTCAAGTTACTCTTTCTCTAAGCATACTTGAAATGTATAAATCATTTATATTTGTGTGTTTCTTTTAGAATGTTAGTATATTAGGGGATTTAACATGTCACAAAATTCTTTGACTTGATAATCACAATAGAGCATACACCAAATTACCTAGTACTTAATCATGCCATAATTTAAATAGAAATCACTCTTGAAATTAAGGCTTTTGACTTAGAAGATGGATGGAGCAAACAACTACCTCCTTAGCTATTCAGCTCGTTACTACAACAGAGTGCCCTTTATTTATTTACTTTCTATTACATACTCTTACTTAAACTCACCTTTCTAGTCAACAACACGATAGAGCAAACAAAGTGGTGCTGACTTACTCGACAATTCTAAGCATTACAATGTCTACTATCCTTTATTTAATAATGCCAAGGCAATACGACTGAATTTGGCTTCAAAAGTCCCTAAGTTCATTAGAAGATACTCACTATAATCTGGAAAAAATTGAGTATAGGATATCTCATTTCTAGAAATTGATTTTCAAGAAACCAATCCTAAGCTAAATTCACCTAATCCACTGTCACATGTTCTAGGTGTATTGAAGAATCTGATCTCATCATCGAACATTATAAGTACAAATTGTACTCCTTATAGGCAAAAAGTACTTAATAGTTACATTGCAATGGAAAAACATATTTAACTATACTAAAATGATCATATATACTAAATATAAAATGCAACCTAAATGCACAACGCACCCCCAAACCTAAGGGATGTATTGTCCTCATTGCATGACCAGATATATAAGAGAATAATCAAAAGGGAAATTTGTACAACAAATGCCATAGAAAAAGAAATGAAATGCAAGATGCATAAAAGAAATAGAAAACATAGCTAGCTTGGACTAGTATGTAGATGCTTTAGTCTACCTGATGAATGGATTTTCGGGCATTGACTTTATATCGCCATTTCCTTTTTATGGGGTCCATATATTCTCCCTCCTTATCGGTTTTCGTGAGCTCATTGATCAGACGATCAATGTCACGGTCCTGTGCAGTTACGAAAACTGGTGACGAAGGTGGAATAGGGTCCTTACCTTTGATGGTGGCAGTAGTGGCAGTGTCATCTTTTTTTTTTCTTCTTCATCCTTCTCAATATTTAAAGATGCTATCTTTTCGAGCTCTTTAGTAGCAGGTTGAGTAGGCTCATCAGTAGTAGTTTGAATGGGTTCCTCGGCAGCATAAAAAAATAGGAGCATAGTGGCAGGGAAGACAGGAAAGTCTGGGATTGGCTTTGTAAAATTCTTTTGCAAGGGTCTCTTGAGAGCCAAATCCCTACTCCTTACATAGGCCTAATATTGAGCTTGCTGCTCTGGGCCTGGACCATCTCTTTAGCCAGGTGAAACTACTAAATTTCAAAAAAGGACATCCTTTGCTCCAACTGCTTTAAGGAGTGCAATATTTACTGTTCGAGAGAGCTATAAGAAACTGACGGTGTTGCTGTGGGAGAATGTGCAGTAGTGGAAGTGGTGGTTTGACTATGCTGAGTTGCCCTGGCAATATCAATGCCTTGAATCTTAGAAAAGATGGTTCTGGACAGTCCACCCTTGTTAGGGGTGATATCCTCATCCTCATTAAGAGGGACTTGGGCGGTCCGACATAGAGTGGTAATAAGTGAGGGAAAGTTTAAGCTACCAGTATTCTTCTTAGCACATCGGTGTACTTCTTGAAAAATGATCTTACTGACATTAGTTCTTCTGTAACACCCCTAACCTGTATCCGTCACTAGAATAGGGTTACTGAGCATTATCATAAAATCGTAACTTAAACATTCAATTCCAAACATTTCATAAATCATAGCAAAATTCATTCAAACACACGCATATCATCCATTATTCTAGCCCTCGAGGCCTTAGAAACACTATAGAAATGATTCAGGACTAAATTGGGAACATATGAAACCTTAAGGAAAAACTTGAAAAATTCACATTGCAGGGGTCACACGGTTGTGTTGCCATGCTGTGTGCCTCACACGGCTGAGACACACGCCCGTGTGTCAGGCCGTGTACCATAAGAAATAGGGACACACAGTCGTGTCCCAGCTTGTGTCCGTGCCCGTGTAACTTTCTAACTTGGGTCACACGGCCAAGCCACATGCCCGTGTGTCAGGCCGTGTAACTCTTGAAATGGCCTCACACACCCATGTGCAAGGCCGTGTGCTAGGCCGTGAAATTGCCTGATTTGCAACCCTTTGGAACCTATAAGGGACACACGGCCATGTCGCATGGCCGTGTGTCACACACGGTTGAGACATACACCCGTATCTTTGGTTATGTGGACAAGAAGTAGGCCAATTTCAAGCAATTTCCTTCACCGGCCAATTTCAAGCAATTTCCTTCACCCTAATCAAGCACACGCCTACAAGCCATTTACACATACAATCAAGCCTTTAACATGCCTAAAACATTCATAATGAGATCAATTCAATATACTATTTATCGATACAACCAATATGCCCAAAAGGCAACTCAATCACAACAACCAAATATACTTAAACATTTGCATAATTTAGTCATTCATCACTCATACATTTCTAGCCTATTTCCCTACCAAACTTACCACAATGACCATATGCCAAATCATAGTTAAACATACCAAGTTGGTCATTCAAAATATACCATCATTTGACCATTTCAACACCAACCATCAAAGCATCAAAATTCCAAAAGTTCACCAACCATAATACCACATTTGCAAGCCAAACATAACAAAAATCTCATCAAATACAATTCATTTATACATGCCATTATAACGATGACACAAACATCAAAATTTACTGAAATAATCAGTGGATAGTGTGATATGTCTCCGACAAGCTTCCAAACTGATCGAGCTTCCGATCATCTATAAAACATAGGAAAGAAAAACCGACATAAGCATATAATGCTTAGTAAGTTTGTAATGCATGAACAAAGCTTACCATTTCAATGCATAATCATAAAAATAGACATGTAACGCCCCCACGCCCGAGACCAACGCCGGAATCGAGTTTGAGGTGTTACCGAACATAATTTATCAATTTAAGTACTTCGAATCATTTGTTTCTACATTCACAGCTTTCTAGCTATCTGCGTCACAGTTACAAGAAAAATCATATCTCGAGTTACGAAACTCAAAATCAAGATCCGTAAATTTTCTCTAAATCTAAACTCATATATCTATTTACTAATTTTTTTCTAGAATTTTTGGTTGGGCAAATTAGTAAATTTTATTAGTTAAAGTCTCCCCTATTTCAGGGTTCGACTGCTCTGACCTCTGTATATTACGAATTAGATATCTCTCTATAAAAAATTTCAATGACTATGAGGTTTTTTCTCTTAAAACTAGACTCAATAAGGAATCTGTACATGTAAATAAAAACTTATAATTATTTTTTTAAAATTTAGTATAAATTTTTAAAGTCAGAACAGGGGATCCAGAAATCATTCTGGCCCTGTTTCACAAAAGTTTAAATATCTCATAAAATATAATTTATATGCCTATTTTGTTCAATCCATATGAAAATAGACTCATTAAGCTTCAATTTCATAACTTACTCATTATTTAGTTCCACTTATACTATTTTTAGTGATTTTTCAAATTCATGTCATTGCTGCAGCAATATTCTGTTTTAAGGCAAGTTTCATCTTTCCATGAATTTTTTTTTATGAACTAGATAACCTATTAAACTTCCATGATATCAAACATGATCTAATTAGCCATCACCATGACTTATCAATATCAAACATTTTCTCAACCAAACATGGCCATATCATAAAATTATTTACACAAAATAGGTACATTGCTATACATGCCATACTTAAGTTTTACAAGCCATTTACCAATAGAAATCCTTCGGATAGTGTGATCGAAACTTCGACTGTCCGATTCCCGAGCTGACTTGTTCAAAACTACAATGAATGAAAAGGAAGGAGTAAGCATAAATGCTTAGTAAGTTCATATGCAAATAACAAGTAACATAACAATACAATTATACCAAACAACCTTAGCATGGCATCACCAAAACATATATCACATTTCTAAACATCATTCATCATCTTACCACTTTATCGTTGTTGTATCTATTTTCAACCCGAGGGTTAAGTACATATACTGTCCAAAGTGCCCATTTCACAACACTTACCAAAACGTCACTTGCATCTTAAATGTTCTTCCATTTCATAGAAATTTTCACCGTTGAACACATCGGAATATAACTCGGATACATGGATAATTTGCACATAAGTGCCACATATGTAATCAAGCAATCATGTAACCCGCCCATAAGTGAACTCAGACTCAACTCAACGAGCTCGGGCGTTCGCATCCATAAGTGAACTCGGACTCAACTCAACGAGTTCAGATGCCTAGTTACATCTCACGAACTCGGACTCAACTCAACGAGTTCGAACATTCGCATCCATAAGTGAACTCGGACTCAACTCAATGAGTTCAGATGCTCAACCATCCTAGTGACATGTCACTTGTATCCTAATCTATTCCTAAGGTTCAAGCGGGCTTTTTCCTAGATCGACATTAGTAAAGTCTTCCACGGAATATCGGGCCGATACTCGATAGCAATTCATATTTATCAAGTAGTAAACATAATTTGCATATTACTCAACATTAACCACAAAGCATAATATTTCACGATAAAAAAAAATCAGCATATCATATAATTAACATCAATAACTTAAAAATAACAATTATACTACATTATTTACACATGAACTTATCTTGGTACCAAAATATAAAGATTTTGCAATTTAGTCCACAATCTTTTCTTTTCCTCGATCGCGACTTGATTCCCGTTTCTCTTGATCTATAATACCAAATTAATGTTATTTAATACATACATTCATCAAAACAGCATTTAATACGAACTTTGGAAAATTATACTTTTTCCCCTAAACTTTTGCATAATTACACTTTTGCCCCTAGGCTCGGGAATTAAACTTTATCCCTTATTCTTATGTTTTATGAAATTCTGATGATTTTTCCCTTCTATGAAAATATCAAATTCACACTCTAACATGTACTTATAACTATTAGGTATTTTTACCGATTAAGCCCTTTTACTCGTTTTCACTCAAAACCGAGTAGCACAAGTTGTCTAACATAATTTAAAACCTCATATTCTATCATAAAACATCAAAATACACAAATTTCACCTATGGGTATTTTTCCAAATATAAACCCTAGGTTGAATTATTGCTAGCATAAGCTTAATCGAGCTTCCGGGATTCCAAAAACGTCAAGAACATTAAAAACGGGGCTTGGAATCACTTACTATGGAGCTTGGAAGCTTGAAACAAACCCTAGATATGGAGAATCCTTGAAATTTCGGCCTAATGAAGAAGATGGACAAAAATTGGCTTTTAATTTTGTTTTTAATTCATTTTAATAACTAAATGACCAAAATGCCCTTACTACTAAACTTTCAAAAATTTCTTCCATGTCCTAATTTTGTCCATGAACTTAAAATTGGTCAAATTGTTATTTAAGACCTCCTAATTAATATTTCAATGCAATTTCATACTAAAAACTTCTAGAGTGCAAATTTTGCAACTTGTTCGATTTAGTCCCTACTTTCAATTTAAACACTTTAGGCATAGAATTTCATCACGAAATTTTCACACAATCATGCAATCATATCATAATCATCAAAATAATTATAAAATAATTATTTCTATCTAGGATTTGTGGTCACGAAGCCACTATTCCGATTAAGCCCTAATTCAGGATATTACAAGACATGAATCAATCCAACATAGCTTGGCACAAGCCTAAGCATCATCAACAACATAAGTTAGTGAATAAACACATAACTTAACAGTATCATCACATGATAAGGTATAGTACATGAGCTTACCATCACTTAAATCATACTTCTCATGAACATAAGTATTCATACTTTGATCATAAACATTTCATACCTTTTCATGAGTTCTTAATTTAAGTTTCAGTACACTTTCTGTTCTTTTCCTTTTCATGCCCGTTGAACCACTTAGAATAATATTGGATACGCAGAAAGCTCACACAAAGTGTGCTAAACACATGGTCAAAACCATTCCATTCCTTTCCTTTACATAGATGCTCACTTAAGCCATACATGGGTCTGCTCATACAAGATGATGGTTAGAATGTAGCTACATGATACCGCTCACACAAGCTGACAAGTATTCACAACAAATGCTGGAACTCAACCATCGGTAGGAAATTCAGGACCAGCACGCGAAACATGGTAACCCTAATGACATGTTATTTGTATCCTATATATTCCTAAGGTTCGACGGGGCTCGATAGTTATCGTAACGTTGTTGGATTTCTGTCATGACACGATATGATGAATAGCACGATAGCATTTAAATCAAATAACATTGAAATGCTAATTAAACACAAAAACTTACCCCGATTACAAAAACGACGAAATAGGATCGACTAGTCCGATACTTTATCTTTTCCTCGATTTAGATCCGTGCGAGGCTCAACTTGATCTAAATAAGAAATTTTAATTCATTTAATATACATTCTATTCAATTCAATCCAAAATTCATACTTTAGAAAAATTATGCTTTTACCTCTAATATTTTAACTTCTTTGCAATTTAGTCCTTAAGCTCGTAAATTGAAATTCATGAAATTTCATCCAAATATTTTGCTAGCCAAATTCACTATAAATCCATGGCAACTCATTCAAATCATTATTTCACAATTTCACCATGTATTTTTACACATTTTACAAATAAGTCCTTAATTGACATTTTCAACAAAAATCACTTTTCAAAAGTTGTATTTATCAACAAAGATTCATTTTCTTCCATAAAAAATAAAAAATCACATTAACAAATTCATGTAAAAACCCTAAACCTTTAAAATTTTTGCAAATTAGTCCTAGATTAAGCTACAATGATTCCGAAAACATAAAAATCATTAAAAACAGAACCAAAATTCACTTACATGCAAGGATTTTGTGCAGCCGAATGGAAGAACTCTAGATAAGCTTTCTATTTTCAATTTTTCGGTGAATAAAAACTTTGAAGAAGATGATTAATTTTTGTTTTAATTAAATTAACCTTAATTTACCTATTTACACTTTTAACCTTTGTTTAATATTTAAAAGTTCACCCGTTTAATGTCCATCTTTGTCCATTATTTAAATTCATGGTCTAGTTACCATTTAAATTCCTTAATCATTTAATTTCATAGCCATTTGGTACATTTAACTTGTAGAACTCTAATTTTACATCTTTTACAATTTAGTCCTTTTAACCAAATTAAACATGCAAACAATAAAATTTCTTAACGAAATTTTTATACAACCTTGCTAATATTCCATAAACACTAGAATAATAATAAAATAAATATTCACACATCAGATTTGTGGTCCCAAAACCACTGTTTCGATTTCACTGAAAATAGGCTGTTACATCTTCTCCCTTTAATGATGGAGTGCAGTAAAAACATTATCTCTTTTAAAATAGTTGTATTGTGCGTAAACATCATAAGTTAGCTCCTCAGAAAATAATACCGTATTTTCCCAATAGGCTTCAACAAATCCCTCTCAATAGTATAACACTCTTGATTGGAAACAGTCCATCGTGTTATCCAATACCAGGGCTAAACCCTCAGCAGTGATACTGTTAGCAAATGGTGTGTGTTTGTAACATCTTGGGACCACAAATTTGACATTGAAATATTTATTTTATGATTATTATGAGATCTAGAATATGAGAATATGCATATGTTAAAGTTTCATGAAGAAATTCTATGAGTAAGATGTCCAATTAGAAAATAAGGACTAAATTGAATAAATTGCAAAACTTGGGTTCTAGAAGCAATTTGTATGAAATTGCTTTAGAATATTAATAAGATGTCCTTAAATAGCAATTTACCCAATTTCTAAGTTTTTGGACAAAAATGGGATGTATGGGTAAAAATTTAAAGAAAAGGCTTAAGAGCATTTTGGTCATTTGGCATTTTAATGAAATAAAATGGGAAAAACATGCCAAAAATCAGCTCATATTCTTCATGTTACTGTCGAAAATTTGGAGTTCTCTATAGCTAGGGTTTTCACCATTTTGAAGCTCAATATTAAGTGCTCTCAAGCCCCGTTTTTAATGTTCTTCGTATTTTTAAAATCCCGGTAGCTTACTCTCTCTATTTCTACCCATATTTCATGCTAGGGTTCATGTTTAGAAATTTACCCATGCATGAGTTACTTGTATTTTGATGGTTTATGGAGGAATATGAAAATTGGATGTGTGTTAAACATACTTTCTTAGGTGATTTTCATGAAAAACCCCAAAAAGGACCTTTTTTCAAAAGGTGTAAAATATGAGGTAGAAATGTGAAATAATGGAAAAATGTGGGCTGCCATAAGAGGAAAGAACATTCGGCTAGGCTTGGGTAATGTAAAAATTGCATGCATTTCATTATACGAGCCTAGGGACTAAATCATAAAAAAATGTGTAAGGTTAGGGGCAAAATGATCATTTGGATCGGGGGTGAAATTTAGAGTTGAAAAGTATAATGTGAGGTGTTAATAATTTATTTTTATTGTTATAGACCCCGAAGAACAAATTCCGGAGGTCGATAGAAGAAAACAAAAGGTTTTGGAATAACCGAAACACGATACCGAGACGAATACCAGGTAAGTTCGAATAACTTAAAGTAAAGTCAAAGTATGCTTAATTGCATGATTTATGAATATATGATAATTGCATTTGGTAATGGCATGAAAATCCATGAAATGCATCCTTAATAATGACATATTGATAAATGTTCCGGTTGAAGTTAAAAAGGAAGTTCGGTGGATAAACCATGGTTTACATGTTGATTGAGATCCTGCATGTGTTGCAGAAGGATTTAGCCCGGACGGGTGTTCCTTGAGTGATTGAGCCTCCCAAAGAACATGTGTACACTGAGGATTTAGTTTGGATGGGTAATCCGATTAGGGTCTAAATTTAGCCTGGACTGGTAATTCAGATCCGAGCTCATTAAGGGTGTTTGTCGCTATAAGGGATTTAGCCTGGACTGGTAATCCCGACATTACCTTATGAGTTTACGATATGGGGGATTTAGCCTGGATTGGTAATCCCGCCGTAAGATTTGAGGTTCGCGGGAGTGCATACCTGAAATGATCGCTCTTATGAATTGACAGTAAATGGATAATCCATCAAGATTTCCTAGAAACTCAATGAGATTAACGTAAGACATATGTATAAAGGAAAGGATGAATGATGAGCTCATCTAAGACCAATTTACATGATGCATTATTATGTAACTAACTTGATGATTGAGTGTATGTGATAGGGAAACCATTCTATGCTTATTGATTTTATTGCCTAATATGGTTGTATACTAATTACTCGGTAAGTTTACTTTCCAGTTATTCGAGCTTACTAAGCACGTAAATGCTTACCCCTCTCTTTTCCCTGTCTTACAGAGCTCGAGGACTCGTGAAGATTGGATGACGGTTGGAGAGTCAACACACTATCAACTAGTCCAGCTTTGGTATAAAGACACTTTTATTTTGTTCAATGGCATGTATAGGACTTTGGTTCATTTTGTGATATGTGTCATTTGAATTGCCCATATGAAGGCTTGTAAAAGTTTACATATCTTCTTGTATTTGGCCATGGGAATTTGCTTATTTTGAAGTAGGCTATGACCTACAAATCTATGCATGTTTATGTTTACATGGGATGGCTTGGCTATAATTGGCAATGAGTTATAAGAATGAGCCAATCTTAAATGTGTCAATGAGACATAGAAATCTTTAATACAAAAAGGAAATTAACCTAGCATGTATAAAACCGATGATATGAGGTTTGCATGCAATGAGGTTTATCAAGGTTATATGTAAGTGTAAAATTTGGCTTTATTATTTTTTAAGGTAACCTATAAGTGTGATTGGTTGATAAAAGGTGACCAAAGGCTTGGAAAATAGCCTTACAAGGTTTGCACGGGTAGACACACGGGCGTGTATCTAGGCCATGTGTGACACAAGGATCGCCCCCATGGGCATGTGGTATGGCCGTGTGTCCCCTACACCTAAAATTTCAAGTCAGTATGCATGGTAGTAAACACACGGTGAAGGACACGGGCGTGTCCTATATCAAACGGGCGTGTGTCTTGGCCGTGTGCCCCTAAATGCATGTTGATGTCATAAACACATTGCTCAAGTTTTTGGGCACGGGTGACTACACGGGCATGTCTAGGCCATGTGAAGGACATGGGCAAGGGACACGGGCGTGTGCCTCAACCGTGTGAAAACCCTTGTAGGTTCAAAATAAAAAATAATTTTCATAAATTCAACACGGGTAAAGGACACGGGTGTGTCCCATAGCACATGGGCGTGTGCATTACCTCCACACGGGCGTGTGAGGTTTTACTTGGAAAATTTTTCATGAACTTTTGTAAGTTCTCGGTTTAGTCTTGAATCGTTCTCAATGGGTGTTTAGAGCCTCGTAGGCCCACAGTAGGGACATTATGATGCAATTTGATTTATTTTATATTGGAATGAAATTTTATAACCCGTATTTCCTGAAAATGTTCAAGTACTTGTCCGGTAACACCTCGTATTCGGTCTCGGTCCTAGGTACGGGTAAAGGGTGTTACAGTGTTCCTTTTGGAGACTTGTAAGAGCAAACTGTGCATTAATATGATCCTCATCAAAAGGAACGGAGGTTCCCCTTACGTAGATAAAAGGGGAATCTGTATAATTGACATGAGCATAAAATTCTCGAATAATTTTTCATAAAACATCTTTGGGGTGCAAACAGAAAATATTCCACCCATGCTTTTCTACTATAGAGGACACAAATTCATCATATC
This sequence comes from Gossypium anomalum, assembly GCA_025698475.1. Classification (NCBI taxonomy): domain Eukaryota; kingdom Viridiplantae; phylum Streptophyta; class Magnoliopsida; order Malvales; family Malvaceae; genus Gossypium; species Gossypium anomalum. Next base: position 43,148,937 of record CM046968.1, on the reverse strand, counting down.
CCATATATGGTTCATCTTTAAACAAGACCCCTTGCTCAAAATAGAAAGGGTGCTTCGCGATGTTGTTATTGTATCTCATGGTTGCGGTATTGTTAAAGAATGTCTTTGGCTGAGCAACACCAACCCTTGATGGTTCAACAGTTTTGGAGGTAATTTTGACGCGAACCATTGGAGAAAACTAGAAGAAATCTTGGAGAATGTAGTGGAATAAGAGATAAGAGAGATTGAAGAGAAAGAGTAATAAAAATGAAAATTTTAGGAGAAACTTAAGAGATGTGAGCAGTTAATAAGAGGAAAATAAGGGAGATAATAATGATAATTTAGCAAAAATGAACGTGCTAGGGAAGCTGCGTGACGTGGAGGAGAAAAGAATGGAATAATGAAGATTTTGGGGGGAAATTTTGAAGTGTCCTAATCCTTAAACAAAAAGTTTAACTTCTCTTCTATGGGCTAGCCAAGTAAAAAAATTGGCCCAGTTATAAGAAAAAAACAAACCTCTCCCCTTGGACTTATCTGCCTGGTCATCCTCACGTTATCCATTTACCCAATTTGTTGCAATGCTATGACAAACTCCTCTTGATATCGTAACTGCTCAGTTCACATTCTTTATTTTGTCTCTGGAAATCATAGAAAACTATTCAAAAATAAGAAAACAAAAATGGAAACAATATTAAATGAGTACTAAAAATAAAATTAAAGTAAAAGAAGTAAGGAAATGAGAGATAAAAGAAATTGTTATCTCAAACATCTTGGAGGTCAATGGGGTGCTTGTCTCGATCTAAATGGGCACCCTAATAGTGCTTTAAGTGTTGCCCATGAACTTTAAATGTGACCCTCATTTTCAAGTCTTTGATATTAACAGCTCCATGAGGATGCACTTGAGCCTACTTCAAAAGGACCTGTTGTCCTGGTTCAAATTGCTGCGACATGATTCTTTTATCATGCTAATGCTTGGCATTTTCCTTGTACAACTTAGCATTCTCATATGCTTGTGCTTAGAACTTCTCCATTTCATTCAATTCTAACAACCTTTTATGGCCAGTAGCGACCCAATCCATGTTTAGCTTCTTAATAGCCCAAAATGATTTTTGCTTAAGTTCAACATGAAGGTGACATGGCTTGGCATAGACAAACTTAAAAGGTGACATCCTTAACGGTGTTTTGTATGTGGTAATATACGCCTACAAAGCTTTATCCGATCTAGTATACCAATCCGTACGAGTAGGATTTACCATTTTTTAATTTTTTTTAAATTTCTCTATTAGAAATTTCAGCTTGTCCATTTGTTTAGGGGTGATATGCTGTGGCAATCTTATATTTCACTCCATATCGATGCAAAACATTTGCTACCAACTTGCAGTCAGAATGAGACCCTTCATCACTAATAATGACTCTAGGTGTACCAAATCTTGTAAAAATGTTCTTGTGTAAAAACTTCATTACTGAGCTTCCATCATTAGTAGGAAGGGCAACAACCTTGATCCATTTAGAGACATAGTCCACTACTAATAGTATGTACAATTTGCCCACTGATGGTGGAAATAGACCCATAAAGTCTATTCCCCACACATCAAACAACTCAATCTCCAGTATACTTTGCAATGGTATTTCGTGCCTTCTAGATAGATTTCCTGTTCTCTGACAATTGTCGCATCACTGATAGAATTCATGAGCATCCTTGAACAGACTTGGCCAATAAAATCCTGACTGAAGTACTTTGGCAACAGTTCTCATCCCTTCAAAATGTCCTCCGTATGGAGATGAATGACAATGCTACAGAATGTTATAGATTTCATTATCAGGGACACATTTTCTAATTATTTGATCAACATAGTGTTTAAACAAGAAAGGTTTATCCCAATAATAGTGCTCAGCATCATGAAGAAATTTCCATCTTCTTTGACTGTTGAGATTGGGTGGCAATACACCACTCACTAAATAGTTCACAATGTAGGCATACCAAGGTAATGTCGTGGAAACTAACAACTGTTCATTTGGAAATTCTTCCTTAATAAGCGTGTCATGATCACCTTTACATCCAGATTCTAACCTCGACAAGTGATCAGCCACTTGATTCTCAATTCATTTCCGATCTCTAATTTCCAGGTCAAACTCCTGTAGCAAAAGTATCCATCAACCTTGGTTTAGCATCTTTCTTGCTCATTAGATACTTAATATGTAACACCCCTTACCCGTATTCGATGCCAGAACAGGGTACGAGGCATTACTAGACTTAAACTCAAACAAACATTCAAAACCGAGACATGAATTTCCACTCAAATTTAAAACTTTTCAAAAACATTCATATCGTCCCTTAAACGAGCCCACGAGGCCCAAAACATAAATTGGAAGTAGTTCAGGACTAAACCGAGAACTTTGGAAAATTTCACAACACTTAGAAAATTTTTGCTAAAACAGGGGTCACATGCCCGTGTGGCTTGGGACACACCCGTGTGGGCAGGCCATGTGGTCACACGCGCCCGTGTCCCTAACCCATGTAACTCTTTATTTATGACATCATCAACAAATTGAAGTCACACGGCCAAGTCACATGCCCGTGTGCTTAGGTCGTATCCTTCACACGACTGAGACACACGTCTGTGTCTCTGCCCGTGTGCTCGATACTGAGCATTCTGTTTTGCAACAATTTAGGTGCAGGGGACACACGGCCGGATCACACGCCCATGGGGCTGACCACGTGTTACACACGGCTTAGACACAAGCCCGTGTGTCTACCCGTGTGGATAAAAATAAGGCTATTACCAAGCTATTTTGCCACCCTCACTTGCACACATCTACACAACTTCAATAGCATAATTTATAATACAAACAAGCAGCCAATACCATCATAAGTAAGGCTTAAACATGTCATTTAATAGCCAACATCTATCATGCTTAAAACATCATACTTTTCCAAACTCAAACATACCACAAGCACATCCATAATCAAGACAATAACATGACATCCTCATGCCATTATTTATCATGCTTAGAATATCAACCTTTCCACACCAAATCATGCAAAATTTCACATTCGCAAATGGCATTTATATATGAATATACTCATAACCAATATTAGCCAACTTGCATGGCTATATACAAAAATGAACTAAACACCATTGCAAGCCAACACATATGGCCAAATTAATAATGATACATATAACCAAAATACCAATTCCTATACATGCCATAAACTCAAAAAACTTGAATTCATCAATACCCGAAGTGATAGCTGGATAGTGTGATAGGATCTCCGACGATCTCCAATTCGAGCTAGCTTATTAACCCTAAAGACATGGAAAAGGAAGGGGGTAAGCTATATAATATAGCTTAGTAAGTTCATATGCAAATAATAAGAAACCTCAACCATACATATATCATACAATTAACATAATATAAATTCATACGAATGTCATTTAAGTCTCATAGTATAACTTACTCATTCACGTCTTACCAAGTGTCTATCATGTTCAACAATATGAACACAAATTATTATAATCTACCACAATCTTATGGTTACAATTTATCCAGTCACAATGCTTACCCCTTTGAACTTATAAGTATAATTTAAAATATCTTGGAATTAGCCTAACAACCGTAATCTTTCCTTTGTAATATTATAGCAATTAACAAATCATTTCACATCTCATAATCAAGATGCACATCAATTATGCGTATTCGTATTTCCAAGCATATATCTTAATAACTTTCGATTTCATAATCTTTTATCTTCCCGTACTTTCATGACCATTTTAGTAGGCAATTATTCCAATCTTTCCTTTTTCTCATATCTGATAAATTACAAATTTATGTGATTAAAACATGCTATATCTTAACTCAATTTGGCTCGAAAACCAATCACATAATAGTCAATCAAATTTACTATGAATTTCATACATCACAAGTATAGACCAATAATCATAAGGCTTTCACAAAATCATTCTCATAGAAATCATGAACTCTCAATATCATGAAGTCAATGCTTATAAACTTTACATACATACCTGTACTAATTCTTAATACTTATGTACACTTTCTCTTCTTTGACATACTAGTTGAATTTTCTCGTTGAACCATTTGGAATACTAAAGGATACTTGGGGATCTCGTACACATAGTACCGTACCAATGCCATATCTCAAATATGGTCTTACATGTAATCTCGTATCAATGCCAATAGCCCAGCTATGGTCTTACACGAAGTCTCATATCGATGCCATATCCCAAATATGGTCTTACACGAAATCTCATATCGATGCCATATCCCAGATATGGTCTTACACGAAATCTCATATCGATACCATATCCCAGATATGGTCTTACACGTAACCTTAAGTAACCCTAATGTCATGACATTTGTATCCTAACTATTCCTAAGGTTCAACTGGGATTTTCTCACTTGTCGAACTTTGTCGAATTCATTCCAAGAATAAATCACAATTAAATACAATAATAACACAATTAAATCATAATTAATAATGCGTTATTTACATACAAACTTACCTCGACATAGAAACGGCAAAAAGGACTAAATTGTCAAATACTTATTTTTCCCCCGTTCCCGAATTTTGTTTTCCTTGATCTATAACATCATATTTAAGTTATTTAATCACTATACTATTCAAAAAAACCCAAAATCACATTATGGCAAAAATTATATTTTTGCCCCTAAACTTTTGACAATTTACAATTTAGTCCCTAGGCTAGTGAAATGAAATATAGTAAATTTCTTTAAAACCCAGGCCTAGATGAACCTTATACATGCTTATAACAACCCACATTTTTTATTAAATCACACTTTTACTACATATTTTACAACTTTTACAAACAAGTGCTTTTTGGCATTTTTACCGAAAATCACTTAGCAAAAGCTGTTTAACAAACAACAAACATGCATTTTCTACCATCAAACATCAAAATACATACATGTTCAAGATGGATAAAATTTTAAACTTTGACATCATTTCAAATTAGTGGTAGGAATAGATAGATCTTGTTACGAGGATTTCAAAAACGTAAAAATCATTAAAAACGGGGCTAGAATGGACTTACAATCGAGATTGAAAGTTTTCAAAACCCTAGCTATGTCTTCTCCATGCAATTTTAGGCCATGGGGTAGAATATGAGCAAAAATTGGCTTTTATTTTCTTTTTAATTCATTTAATTACTAAATTATCAAAATGCCCTTAATGAAAAACTTTAAAAACATACCTAACCATGTCCATTTTTGTCCATAAACTTAAGCAATGGTCTAATTACCATTTAAGGACCTCCAATTTAAAATTTCATAGTAATTAGACACCTCTAGCATGTAGAACTCAACTTTTGTACTTTTTACAATTTAGTCCTTTTGACTAAATTGAGTGCCTAAACGTTAAAATTTTTGAACGAAATTTTTACGAAACAATTCCATAAAATTGTAGACCTTAAAAATTTAATAAAAATAAATTTTACTGTGTCGGATTTGTGGTCCCGAAACTACTGTTTCGACTAGACCCAAAATCGGGCTGTTACATAATAACAAAATGATTTATATAGGCTATGACCTTTATACCAACTAGATAATAATGAAATTTATCGAACACGAACACCACAACCAATAACTCATTTCCCGTGGTAGTGTAATTAAGCTGCGCTTTCGATAAAGTTTTGCTAGCAGAATATATTGCACTTAGTATTTTATCTTTCCTTTGCCCCAACATGGCTCCTACAGCATAATCACTGGTGTCACACATGGGTTCAAAAGGTACTGTCCATTCCGAAGCTACTACAATTGGTGCTAGTATAAGTTTTTTCTTTAACTCTTCAAAGGCTACCAAGTAATGTTCATCAAAATTGTAAGGTCTATTTTGCTCCAACAAAGTGCACAAGGGTTTAGATATCATTGAAAAATTCTTTATGACATTCTATAAACACCTTAATGACCTAAAAAAACTTCTAATGCCCTTGACACTGATGGAAGGTGGCAATTTTTCTATTACTTCAATTTTTTCTCTATCCACTTCAATTCCTATTTGTGATATCCTATGCCTGAGTAAAATTCCTTCACGAACCATGAAATGGCATTTTTCCCAATTTAAAACAAGATTCGCTTCTTCATAGGGGCACAGAACCAATTCTGAATTTTTCAAACAATCCTCAAAATCATTCCCGAACATAGAAAAGTAGTCCATGAAGACTTCAAGAAAATTTTCCACCATGTCAGAGAATATAACCATCATATAATGTTGGAAAGTTACTAGGGCATTACATAACCCAACCAACATTCATCTGAAGGTAAAAGTGCTATATAGACATATGAAAGTTGTCTTCTTTTGGTCATTGGGAGCTATGGCAATCTAATTATATCCTGAACAATCATCTAAAAAATAGTAGAAAGCTTTCCCAGCTAATCTATCCAACATCTAATAAATGAATGGTAGGGGAAAATGGTCATTCCTAGTTGCCTTGTTAAGCTTGTGGTAATCCATACATACTCTTCATCCCGCGACAATGTGAGTTGGTATGAGCTCATTGTTATCATTGCTTACAATTGTGACACCTCCTTCTTGGGTACACATTGTACAGGGCTCATCATGAGCTATTTGAAATTGGGTAAATAATGCCAACATCAAGCCACTTAATAATCTTTTTCTTGATAACTCTTTTATGCTTGGATTTAGTCTTCACTGCTGTTCAATGGAATTGCTAGGGCAATCCTCCAACAAAATTTTATGCATGCAAAATGCAAGGCTATTTCCCTTTATATCAGTCAGGGTCCATTCCAATGCCTTCTTAAATCGCCGAAGAACTTCTAACAACCTTACATCTTGCTTGGGTGTCAGCTCTGCAGATATTAGTACCGGCAAGGTATTATTGTCAACCAAGTAAACATATTTCAAATTCTGGAACTAAGGTTTTAACTCTAGTGTAGGGGTTCCTCTATTGAAGGTTTAAGAGGATTAGAGGATCGATTTGATAAATCCAAGGATTCAAGCTTCTTTTCGGGTCTATCCATTATTTGCTTGGCTTCCATAAATTCACCGAATTTTTCAAAACTTACTGTATCACTCTACTCAAGTGGATCTTTATCACTGTCAAAATTGCTATAGAAAAATCTAGTGAACTCCTCAACTGTTGTTTCTATCAACCTAATGACATGGAATTCATCATTAGCATCAGCACATTTCAAAGCATTCAATACATTGAAGCTAACCTATTGATCATTTACGCTCATGGTCAGCTCACCTTTTTGCACACCAATTAACGTCTTGCTAGTAGTAAGAAAAGGTCTTCCAAGAATAATTGGCACATCTTGGTTAGCTTTACATTCTAAAATAAGGAAATCTATAGGAAAGATAAATTTATCTACTCTTACCAGCACATCTTCAATTTTACCTTCTGGATGCGCGTAGGATCAATCAACTAGTTGCAACGTAACCGTAGTAGGTCTTACTTTTCCAATTCCCAGTTTCATGAAAATAGACAGAGGCATTAGATTTATACTGGCTCCTAGGTCACATAATGCCTTACCAACATAATGATTTCTAATTGAACATGGGATAGTGAAACTCCCTAGGTCTTTCAGCTTCGGAGGTAATTTATTTGTCAACATTACTGTGCACCCTTCAATGAGACCGACAATATCAAATTCTCCCAATCTATGCTTTTTTGACAATATATCTTTCATAAATTTCACATAATTGGGCATTTGCTCCAAAGCTTCGATGAGTGGTGTGTTGATGTGGAGTTACTTCAATACATCCAAAAATCTTATGAACTGAATATTCTGCTTAGAATTGTGAAATCGCTAAGGAAAAGGTAGAGGTGGTTGTCCTTCAGGTTGTTGATATTATTTTTTCCACAACATTATGCTGCTTACCCATTTTAGGTTCAATATGTTTTTCAAATGACTCTGGGATCTTTACATGATTATTATTCAAGTTATCCTCTCCTCCCATGGCATCTTGAGCAACACTATCAAGTTGAGTTCTGCTTCTAAGAGTGATGGCATTGTATTGTTCCTTCCCTTGTGATCTCGAATTCTCGGTATCACTTGGCAATGCTCCTTGTGGTCTCAAATTCAAAGCATTGCTATTTGCCCCACTTGATTCTTAAGAGCTCAAGAGATGCAACTTGACTCTAAATTATGACATCCTTCTTGGCCATATATTCCTTCAACAAGGCTTCAATAGATGATGATGATGAAGTCGATGCCTGACCCTGTTGAACATTTTGCCTCGGCATAGGATGATTATAACCAGGCAGTGCACTGTTGGCATTTTGTCTTATAGCATTGTTAAAATTCCCCACACCTTAATTATTCCATCTAATGTTCAGATGTTGCTTCCACTCTAGATTATATGTGTTGGAATATGGGTTATTGTTCTGGTTGAAATTACTCATGTAACACACGAATGCTAAGTTTGATAGGCATTCATCAAACACATGGTCTTCACCACAATAAACACATGAAAGCTTGGCTGATTTCATCTCTTGAACTGTAGTGGGCTTATTTATTCTTTTGATTATACTAGTTAAAGAAGATACCTAGGCTCTTAAGGAAGTGATTGCATCTAGCTCTATGGTACCAACAGGTCTCTTGCCCATCTTAACTCTTGTGATAGGATTTTGATAATCATTGTTGGTAATCTTCTTCAGAATTTCATATTTTTCATTATAAGATTTATCCAACAAAGTATTGTTGGCAGAAGCACCAACTACCATCCTCGTATGTGCATTCAACCCACTATAGAATATCTCCTTCTGAGTCCAATATTGAAATCTATGCATCGAACATTTCCAAATTAAGTCTTTAAATCATTCCCAAGATTCATATAGTGTGTAACGCCCCCACACCCGAGACCGATGCCGGCATCGAGCTTGAGGTGTTACCGAACATAATTTATCAATTTAAGTACTTCGAATCATTTGTTTCTACATTCACAGCTTTCTAGCTATCTGCGTCACAGTTACAAGAAAAATCATATCTCGAGTTACAAAACTCAAAATAAAGATCCGTAAATTTTGTCTAAATCTAGACTCATATATCTATTTACTAATTTTTTTATAAAATTTTTTGTTAGGTCAATTAGTACAGTTTATTAGTTAAAGTCTCCACTATTTCAGGGTTCGACTGCTCTGACCTCTGTATATTACGAATCAGATATCTCTCTATACAAAATTTAAATGACTATGAGGTTTGTTTCTCTTAAAACTATACTCAATAAGGAATCTTTACATGTAAAGAAAAACTTATAATTATTTTTCTAAAATTTATTATAAATTTTTAAAGTCAAAATAGGGGATCCAGAAATCATTCTGGCCCTTTTTCACAAAAGTTTAATATCTCATAAAATATTATTTATATGCCTGTTTTGTTCAATCCAAATGAAAATAGACTCATTAAGCTTAAATTTCATAACTTACTCATCATTTATTTACACTTATACTATTTTTAGTGATTTTTCAAATTCATGTCATTGCTGCAGCAATATTCTGTTTTAAGGCAAGTTTCATCTTTCCATGAATTTTTTTTTATGAACTAGATAACCTATTAAACTTCCATGATATCAAACATGATCTAATTAGCCATCACCATGACTTATCAATATCAAACATTTTCTCAACCAAACATGGCCATATCATAAAATTATTTACACAAAATAGGTACATTGCTATACATGCCATACTTAAGTTTTACAAGCCATTTACCAATAGAAATCCTTCGGATAGTGTGATCGAAACTTTGACCTGTCCTGATTCCCAAGCTGACTTGTTCAAAACTACAATGAATGAAAAGGAAGGAGTAAGCATAAATGCTTAGTAAGTTCATATGCAAATAACAAGTAACATAACAATACAATTATACCAAACAACCTTAGCATGGCATCACCAAAAAAAATATATCACATTTCTAAATATCATTCATCATCTTACCACTTTATCGTTGTTGTATCTATTTTCAACCCGAGGGTTAAGTACATACCTGTCCAAAGTGCGCATTTCACAACACTTACCAAAATGTCACTTGCATCTTAAGTGTTCTTCCATTTCATAGAACTTTTCACCCGTTGAGCACATCGGAATATAACTCGGATACAAGGATAATTTGCACATAAGTGCCACATATGTAATCAAGAAATCATGCAACCCGCCCATAAGTGAACTCGGACTCAACTCAACGAGCTCGAGCGTTCACATCCATAAGTGAACTCGAACTCAACTCAACGAGTTCGGATGCCTAGTTACATCTCGCGAACTCGGACTCAACTCAACGAGTTCGAACATTCGCATCCATAAGTGAACTCGGACTCAACTCAACGAGTTCGGATGCTCAACCATCCTAGTGACATGTCACTTGTATCCTAATCTATTCCTAAGGTTCAAACGGGCTTTTTCCCTCGATATGACATTAGCCGTCTTCCACGGAATATCGGAACCGATACTCGGTAGCAATTCATATTTATCAAGTAGTAAACATAATTTGCATATTACTCAACATTAACCACAAAGCATAATATTTCACGATAAAAAAAATCAGCATATCATATAATTAACATCAATAACTTAAAAATATAACAATTATGCTATATTATTTACACATGAACTTACCTTGGTACCAAAATATAAAGATTTTGCAATTTAGTCCACAATCTTTTCTTTTCCTCGATCGCGACTTGATTCCCGTTTCTCTTGATCTATAATACCAGATTAATCTTATTTAATACATACATTCATCAAAACAGCGTTCAATACGAACTTTGGAAAATTACACTTTTGCCCCTAAACTTTTGCATAATTACACTTTTGCCCCTAGGCTTGGGAATTAAACTTTATCCCTTATTCTTACGTTTTATGACATGCTGATCATTTTTCCCTTCTATGACAATATCAAATTCACACTCTAACATATACTTATGACTATTAGGTATTTTTACCGATTAAGCCCTTTTTCTCGTTTTCACTCAAAACCGAGTAGCACAAGTTGTCTAACATAATTTAAAACCTCATATTCTATCATAAAACATCAAAATACACAAATTTCACCTATGGGTATTTTTCCAAATATAAACCCTAGGTTGAATTATTGCTAGCATAAGCTTAATCGAAGCTCTGGATTCCAAAAGCGTAAAGAACATTAAAAGCGGGGCTTGGAATCACTTACTATGGAGCTTGGAAGCTTGAAACAAACCCTAGCTATGGAGAACCCTTGAAATTTCGTCCTAATGAAGAAGATGGACAAAAATTGGCTTTTAATTTTGTTTTTAATTCATTTTAATAACTAAATGACCAAAATGCCCTTACTACTAAACTTTCCAAAAATTCCTTCCATGTCCTAATTTTTTCCATGAACTTAAAATTGGTCAAATTGCTATTTAAGACCTCCTAATTAACATTTCAATGCAATTTCATACTAAAAACTTCTAGAACGCAAATTTTGCAACTTATTCGATTTAGTCCCTACTTTCAATTTAAACACTTTAGGCATAGAATTTCATCACGAAATTTTCACACAATCATGCAATCATATCATAATAATCAAAATAATTATAAAATAATTATTTTTATCTCAAATTTGTGGTCACGAAACCACTATTCCAATTAAGCCCTAATTCAGGATATTACATAGTGTTTCATCCTCTGATTACCGAAAAGATGTGATGTCATTTCTAAGCTTGGCATTCATGTATGGGGGATTATATCGTAGCAAAAATCTCTAGAAAATGTCATTCAATGATGCCATTGTTCTTGATGGCAAAGCATCCAACCACGCTCTTGCACGATCTCATAAAGAATATGGACATAGTTCAAGATGCAAAGCGTCTTTAGGAACACCCTATTGTATAAACGAGTCATAGACCTCTAGAAAAAGTCTTAAATGCAGTTTTGGATCTTTAGTGGGTAATCCACTAAACTATCCTACTACTTGTAACATCTAAAACATTACTGACTTCAACTTAAATCGCTGAGCCTGTATTTTAGGTCTGACTATCCCTGGATTCAAGTAATCTAAAATTTGCACAAAATGCTCTCGGATTGGTCCATCTCGGTCATCTATCACCCTATGAAAATGAGGATTGTCATCTTGACCATTCAAATTATCATTCAGACCAGGTATCACTTTACAAACAGGAGGATTAATATCTTGACCATTGGGATTGTCATTGAGACCAAGATCATTCCCGTTCCTAGCCATTTTTTGCAGTTATTTCTGCCTTCTTTGTAAAGTTCTTTCAACCTCTGGGTTAAAAAGATACTCTTTGTTAGCAGGAATGCCTCTTGTCATGCACTGATGACAAACTTATAAAAATTAAATAAAACTAATGGAATTAAGTAAAATAACAAAACCAAATTTCACGAAATTGTCGATCCCCAACAACGGCTCCAAAAACTTGTCACGTGTTAAATGGTATGTGAATTGTAAAAGTACACACGACAAATCAAGTAATAAAGTGATATGTGAGAACAAAGGTACAATGACACCTCAATTCACACACTAATTCAATTCAAGAACAAAGTTACAATTGAGAAATAAACTTTATCATTAGGTAGTCATTCATGCCCAAAACCATCAACCAAAGTTTTATCAATGATATGATCATTCACAACCAAAACTACCATTTCAAAACATCACTATCGCGTACAAATTGTGCAAGTATACACGTCGAATCAAGTAATAAAGTAATAAGTGAGATCATCTCCACATGGATCGGATTAAGTATAAAAGTGGTCAAGTTATTATAAAGAATTATGATTAATGTTATGGCAAAACCAAATTAAGTACGCAGTGGTAAATTAAAGTAGTAAAGATGTGTGCAATATTGACTAATACTGAAAAATGCTAAGGCAAAGCAAGAGTAAAAATGTAATGAAAATTACGAGAATAATTACGTAAATAATCTACAAGTGAATAAATAAATAACTAAGAATGCTCTGGCAAAGATACTACGGTAAAGCATTAAGGGTCTATGATGTTGATTTGGAAGGTTGGGATTACTAAGAATCTACCCTTACTTTCAGTAATGCCTCAGCAAAATCGTACACAATCTACTTCTCAGAAGAGACCTAAAGTGAGCTGCTTCTTTTGAGAGCTAGATCTCAAGTTACCTGGCCTGTGTCTATCAGCCTTAGCATGGTACCCTACATTGTTTTGTCTTCATGTTATACAAACGTTGCTTTATGTCTAGAGTCTACTGCAACTATTTGGTCAAATACCCGCTTGTATCATTCAATTCCATTCCAACTAATCTAACATTTTTAGAATTATATTTAGTTTATGGGCATACTGCACACACATCTATGTCTAGAGAATGTACGCATACAATTAGGAAATAATAATAATTGAATGAAATAGTAGATTAAATCAAATATATGCTTTAACCATTGACGAAAATAAAAGTTTCATCATGTAATCTCAACCCTATGAGATTTAGCTCATGGGTTGCCAATTCAAATTCAAGTTCGAAATAATACCCAACATCATTTTGATCAAATCAATTCATGGGAGAACATGTAACGCCTCAAATTTTGGGCCTAAAAGAAATGGGCTTCGAGTATCGGAACAATTGGAATTTAATTGTGCAGGAAAGTGACACAATTGAATGTTTGGCTTAATGGTTGTGTGCTCTGGAAGTGTCTGGGAAGTCATGGGTTCAAGTCCTGGCTTCCACAAAATTTTAGTTTTTAAGGATAAAACCCCTATCTTTGGTCAGTAGGGTTATAAATAAAATCTGGTAAGGTTTGACATAAAAAGCCTGCTGGTCTGGTGGATAGTGGTATGTTGTGCTTCTACGAAGGTTGGGGGTTCGAGTCACTCTTTGCACAAAAGAGTATTTATTTTACTTCTTTGCTGCTTGAGAAGTGGAGTCTGACTAGAACTCTGAGGTTGAATTGGTCATGGGAGTTTGAATGAGATGTTGGAGTTTTCATGGAGAGAATTGTGGAGGGATAAAGGGAGAAATATTTGGAGAAAATAGTGGAGATTGTGGTGTGGGGGTAGTTGTGACGAATTTGATGTCTTGTAGAGGGGGTTAGTGCCGTTTGAGGACTCTAGATGCATGAGGAAATTTGTCTATAGGCTTTTGGGGTGCTGATTTGGTGTTAGCTAGCCTTGGTCGTTTTCTTTTCAATACTTCGGGTTGGCAATTTTACTTCTTTTGTTTTGTTTTGGCTCTGGTCGAAGACTTCTGAAAACCTCTCAGCTTTTTGCTATTTTTCTTTGTCTGAATACCTGAAGTGACATCTTACTTTTCATCTTTCTTTCTTCTTTGTTCCCTCTTCTCTAAAGCTGAATACTACTCTTCTCGATTTCATTCTTCCCTTCTCTGTTCTTTGGCAAGACCGAATCTTTCCCTCTCTTTGTTTGTTGGCCGAATACCCTAAGTAGTGTTCACTTCTTCTTCTCTGTTCTCCAAAGAGATTATCCTCTGTCTTTGAGTAGCCAAAATTGTCAGGGACTAGTTATTTTCTTCCTTCTCTTCTTATCTTTCCCTTGGCCGATTCTTGCTGAAGTGCTGCTGAAATTCCTTTGATTTGTTGGGGGCTCAATTTCTATAATCAGGGTGTTTAGCCGATTGCCCTGTCCCTGCAAGTGGTACCTTCTCTATTGGTTGAAGCTTTCGGAAGAATTCGCGAATTTTAGAAGCGAGAGGGGTTCTACAATAGTGCGTTTGGTTTTCGTTTCAGAAGTGGTTCAGTTGCAACTCCATACAGGTGTGTATTCAAGCACTGAATAGACTGTAGAACGGTAAAAGCCGAAAAACTGAAAAGCTGAAAGAATGGCCTTTTGGCCACATAGGTGTGCGAACGCACATGTGGTGAACCAAGCCCACAAATCATGGGCGTAAGACTATAGAGGCCACCATGGGCGTTCTCATGGGCTTAGGCTATTTTGGGTCTCGATTGGCTAAAATGGGCCGTGTGGGCCCAATGGGCTCGTGGGCTCCACACGGATAAATTCAATGGTACATTGTAATTACTGGATTGGGTTGTGCAGTTCACATGGCTGTGGTAATATTTGGGCTAAATGGGCTATACGAGCATGTGGGCCCACTTGGGCTGAGTAATGGGCCTTGGGCCCATTTACACCGTTATGATCGTTTAGGTTATCTGTGTCACTCGAGGTGACTGTAAACCTTTGGGGAGGTCGTTATCTGAGCTGAAACCCGAAATTAAGTAAAATAACCATCATACCTCTGTAGGGTAAAATGATCGTAATACCCCTGTATGGTAAATTGACGATTATGTCCTTATGTTCCGTATGATTGATATGCTTATGATTTACATATATGATTGTACTGAGTATGACTTTTCATACACGTAATATTTATGACATGACATACTGCATGGGCTTGGGATTTTGATATGGAGGAAGCATCTGCATCGGATCGTGTGTTACATTCATTTATTCTTGGTGGCTATGCCACAATTATCGATCTTCGTGGCTTTGCCACAATTTCTTTTTTTTTTAGCGGCTATCTTTGCATTATTATTACTAGCGCCTTCTTTGCGATATTGGTGTCTTTGGTTAGTGGGGCGATTTATATCCCCACATGGTGTGTTGGTTGGTACGGGTGGTGTCTTTGGTTTGGATTTGGGTGGGATGCATAATGGCATTACATCGCATCGATCATTCAGACAATGAGGCCCACTCTGCGCATCTTGTATAGGGCTAAAGCCTATACTGCTCTGTTATTGAATAAGGCTACGGCCCAGACTGTTTTGCATATTCTGATTTCTGTTGTCTGTTAGGGGATTACACACTGAGTTTCCATAAACTCACCCTTTCTTTTTAATCTGCATCTGTAATCCTCACCTTAGATGATTTGGTGCTGCGAGGGACTTGGAGGTGGCCAGACGACTGTTGTGTCTTGCATTTGACTTTATTTAATTTAAATTTCACTTTTGGGTTTTTAATTTTATAATAAGGCCATTTGTAGGTTTTAATTTTTAATTGGGCTTTAGACTATATATTTTTAAACTGCTAGTCTAGGTAAAGACGAGTTTTTAAAACAATTACTGTTTTCTAAAACACGCGTTTTAAACTTCATCAACTTAAAAACCTTCTGCATTTTTGAATCAATTTAATATAACACTGATGGTTAATAAGGTAAACATTTTGACGAGAACTTTTGCCAAATAATAATACAAGGATTTAAATTAAGTAACAGATTTTTACCGAAAAGATCAATTTTCAAAAAACACTTCAATGTGACATGCCAGATTCAGCCATAATGTCTAGGTTGGGTTTGGGGTGTTACAGAACAGATTAAGAAATAATTGAAGAACTTAGAAATATGGCTATTTCCAAGTCAATCAAGAATCCAGCAACACAGTGTCTTGTGGTGGCTGAGAGAGACTGCCTTCGGTTTCCTTCTTTTGTCTCTACTCAACCGCTACCCTCTATTATTGCCTTTAGATCTCCATAGACTTTAGGGTTTCTCATTTGGATTTTTATAAGCTTTTCTTCCTAGGGTAATTTCAATAGCCCACGATATCTTCTACTATTTTTTAGGTAGATTTTTCTGGTACAAGTAGAGTTGGGCTAAAAATGGTATGCGTTGGGTGTTGACTCAGTCATCTTTCTTAAATTGCCACAACATTCGTGTTGGAAAACTATCCAACCTTTTTCCTCGATGAGCCTTCACTCCTTTATTTCTTTCTCCACGTCTTGCACCTGCCAAACCACCAAACATAACCCTTCCACATGCAATTAACAGTACCTAACATTTAAACATAGTCCAAGCTCCTAATGCAATAATAAAAATACCAATGAAATGTCCTAAAATGCAACTAAATGTATCAAGTATAAGACATTAGCTAGGTCTAAAGGCATGAAATATAACTCTTTTCAAGAGTTATCAATCACCGCTTAACATATATATGGCACTAAAGATCAACTTGACCAATAGCAATATAAGTACACATCCAAATTCAACCCCATTAACTATTTATAACAAGTTAAGTTAACACTGTACATATTAACTACTTAACACCTATATACATGCCACATCCCAAAACGAAAAAAAAAAGCTACCGAGATGGCTGGATAGTTTGTGCTCCAAAATGATCTGTCCGGTTAATCCACAAAACACCAACTACAAAAGAGACACAAATGTAACAAATACGCTTAAGAACCCTAATAATGTCATAGCATATATACCATTTAACTTGCCTCAAGCAATATAGATAAACAAGAAGATAAGTTCCTGATATCCAAGATGCAAGATCACACCACATTAATATATATTCATTTACATCATAAATGATACCATTTAAAAGTCATAACCAATTCATCATCCATAATTTTAAATACAATCATTAACATTTATAAACAAGAGCTTCATAGCAACATTTATCATTTAGCAGCAATATAATTACCCAAAAAAGTTTAACAAATAAATGAGTTTTAAGACAATTGATACATCGCTTGATGAACTATAGTAACTTGACTTGGATACTCGGGACGCTACACCACACCAAAGGCATCGATGATGCATAACAGAGGCACCAAATTGTAGTAAGAGGGATCGAAGTGTAAACCCGTACAAGCATCGTTCCAACCCTATTGGTATGCCAATCATATCCTAAGCGTTTACTACATTCAACTGGGCATTTTAACAAAGGTTGTACAAATTATAATTCAGAGGCAGTTCCAGAAAAGCATTCTTGCACATGGTATTAATTAGTTAAATTCATTTCAATATCATATAATCATATTATCCCAAAAGATCAACAATATGATATATCCATTTTCTCACCTATACTTATTTGCAAGCATTTTAAAAATTAAGAACTTAATAACGTAATTCAACATCAATTACAATTGAACCAAAACATACTAACACAAGTTATAAATAAATACATATATCTATTTATACTATGAACTTATTAAATTAACATACATTACCAAAATATTTTTATACACGTGACCTTTAAGTTTTCATTATTTACACATTTTCATTGAACTTTTACATTTCTCACAATTTAGTCCCTAAACTCGAAATTCCAAATTTATCAAAATTTTGCAATTTCCCATGCTAGCCGAATTTCTTTCTAAACTACTACAATCCCTAATTATTCACAATTCACAAAATTTCTACTTAAATTTTAATAATTTATCAATTTAATCCTTTAATTAAAACTAACAAAAATCAATTTACAAAATAATCTTAATCAACAACAAAGACTACAAAATCACTATTTTACATCAAGAATAACTAAGAGTCATCTATAGAAAAATCTAAAATCCTTAACAGTTTCAAAAATGAAGCTACGAGTTAGCTGGACCTAGTTGCAACGATCCCAAAAACATAAAAATTACAAGAAATAGGTTTAAAAATCATACCATGAAAGCACAAAAGAGAATACTGAAGCTTGGAGGTCCCTTTCCTTGGAGGTTTCGATTTTCAAATAGGAAAATAAAGATGATGATCCTTTTTTTTATGTTTTTACTATTTTATTATATCTATTATCATTTTAATTAATAAAATTTTAATGTATAAAAAGTATAAAACTCCCTAATAGCCGTCCCACGTATTTAGAAATGATATAATTACCATTTAAATACTTCATTTTATGATATTTAAGCCATTTAATCTTTATAATTCAAAAGTGATTAAAATTTTACATTTTTTACAAATTAGTCCTTTTTGCTTTAATTAACTATGTAAATAATAAAATCATCTAACGAAATCTTAATACGATAATCACATAACCCTAAAAATATTAAATACCTATAAATTAGGGACTATTTTGCCAGAATCGTAGTCTTGAAACCACTATTTTCAACACCACTGAAAAATGAGATATTACAGATTTAGTGCCTATAAATACATATTCCATGAAATTTCTCTCATCAATATTCTGTTGTCAAGTCTAAGTTTTGAACCAAGTTAGTAGCAGCCAAGGTAAGCGTCTTTCCTGTTAGGTTTGATTGTCCAGAAAGCTAGGTTCACTTGCAAATGTGAATTCAGTAAGTTTTATCTGTTTAAGTAATTGTGTGTTTATGTATATTGCAAATTAGCTGGACCATCTACCAACAAGGATAAGGAAAAGGAAAACTCATTTAAACTTTTAGCTTTATCAGTGAGTGGTTAAAAATCGTCATAAGTGTGACAACTGTCATGTTATTCAGTATGAATGCTCAGGGTTCGTAACTTGTGTGTGAACTAATATGTTTTTTGAGAACCTTATTTTTTTAAAAAAGTTCTGATACTTTTTTTTAAGATATGTTTCCAAGTTATGTTTTCTAAGCTATGTTTTAAATATGTTTTATGCATGCTCTTATGCAAGCTTATGTTTTAAAGTATGTTTTAAAAGTACAGTTTTATAAACTATGTTTTCGCGAGCACTCTATGCGAGCTCTATGTGATAAGTTTCTGTGCGAGCTCTTTTGCAAGCTTATATGTTGGATATATTGGTATACCAGAAGATTTTGAGTATTCACCTATAATTTTTGTGATTTGGGAATTGAAGGCTTGGGACATGTGGAGAGATAAGGGAATGTCGAGCTATGCTCCATTCACAATGACATGTTGGCGTATAAGAGAGTTTTTAGCTTTATGCTACACTTATAGGACATGTTAAGGACTCCTTGAGTCATTCTGAGGCGTTATAAGGAGATAAGCATATCCAACAAAAAAGATAAAACAAGTTAGGACAAGTGTTAAGAACATGTTCTATGTTCTTCAATGATCTTGATAAGACAAGTTTAAGAGCAGGTTTCATGTTATATAAGATCCGTTTTCAAACATGAACAAGTTAATTTTTTAAGTATGATTTTAAACAAGCAGATTTGTAACCATTTACAAGCTTACATATTTTTTGACAAGCAGGATCTGCGAACTAGGTCTTACACCTTCACCGTGAACCCAACATGTGATACGATTTTTCAAGCTAGGTATTTTTTCTATTTTAAACTCTATATTTTAAACATATTATGTTAATGCCTGATTATGCACTGAGTTTGCAATGAACTCACTCGCTCCTCTTTTACTTCACAAGTAAGTAGGTCGCAGATGAAAGTGGCGAGGTAGATGACTTGCGAGGCTCGTCCCTAAATAGATATTAGTGAACCTAGGAAATAAGTGATGGCGTTTTATTTATGTGGGATAGGATTATCATAATTGATTTTTCTATTGAAACAATTTCTTTAAAGTTTTTTTTTTTTTTTTGCAAACTGTAAAGTTAAACCTTTGTTGTTAATTTCTTCTTAGCATGAATAAAGTTTGATGTTTCTTATTTTCCCTAGCTTGCGTAACATGTTGTATTCCTTCAAATTTTCCAAAGTATGTGCTAATATCATATGTGAACCAATTTTATTACAAAGTATTATTTTCTGCAACCCCTATCTGTTTGCGAACTCACCTATAAATTTTGAGATTTGGGCATTGAAGCATTAGGACATGTGGAGAGATAAGGGAATGTCGAGCTATGCTCCATTCACAGGGACATGTTGGCGTATAAGAGAGTTTTTAGCTTTATGTTACACTTATGGGACATGTTAAGGACTCCTTGAGTCATTCTGAGGCATTATAAGGAGATCTGCATATCCAACAAATAAGATAAGACAAGTTATGACAAGTGTTGAGAACATGTTCTATGTTCTTCAACGATTTCGGTAAGACAAGTTTAAGAGCAGGTTCCATGTTTTCAAGCATGAACAAGTTAATTTTTTAAGTATGATTTTAAACAAGCACATTTGTAACCATTTACAAACTTACATATTTTTTGGCAAGCAGGATTTGAGAACTGAGTCTCACAGCTTCACTGCGAACCTAACACATGATACGATTTTTTAGACTAGATCTTTTTTCTATTTTAAACTCTATATTTTAAGCATACTATGTTGATGCCTGATTATGCATTGAGTTTGCAATGAACTCACCCACTCCTCTCTTACATCGTAAGTAAGTAGGTCACGGATGGAAGTGGTGAGGTAGATGACTTGTGAGGTCCATCCCTAAATAGATATCAGTGAACCTGGGAAATAAGCGATGGGGTTTTATTTATGTGGGATAGGGTTATCATAATTTATTTTTCTATTGAAACAATTTCTTTAAAGTTTAAGCTTATTTTTTATTTTGCAAACCTTTGTTGTTAATTCCTTCTCAGCATGAATAAAGTTTGATGTTTCTTATTTTCCCTGGCATGCATACCATGTTGTATTCCTTCATTTTTTCCAAATTATGTGCTAATATCATATGTGAATTGGTTTTATTGCAAATTATTATTTTCTACCACCCTTATATGTTTGTGACCCCTTATATGCATGCGAACCCTTAGGTGTGATAACCTTACTACTTAGCGAACCTTACCTAAGTCTGAAAACCCTTGCATGAGGATCCCTTTTGTTGCGAAGCCCATTTGTATGTGAACCCATAATGCATTGTTTTTGAGTGAACTCATGCCTTATGTTGTGTGAATTCATGTTGTACTTTGCTATGTGAACTTATGCATGCAAACCCTAATAATAGATTTTAAGTACTCGTGTATTTATGTTAAACTAAGCTTTATTTGATAATATGTTTTGGTATAATAAATTAAAGTGTTTTTGAATAAAATTTAAAGTTGAACAAAATTGAAAAAAAAATGATAAAATTAGGTTAAAATGGTTTCAATTGAGTTAAATATTTTCAATCATGTTAAAAATATTTTGAAACAAGTTAGTATTGCTCTATTTTTTGGCCAAGTATCGATAGTTTTCAAGATATCGGTACTCATTCTAATATTGATACCAAATTTGCATTCTGTTTTTATGGGTTTTCAAACAATCACAAAAAGTATCGATACCTTTTACTAGGTATCGATAAATTGCCTTTGGTATCGTTGTAAACTAGTAATGATTACTGAATCAAGCATTAAATGCTAACAGTACCGATACTTGTAGAAAAAGTATCGATACCTTTTATTGCAAGTTAATTTAATGATATGGTATTTTAAACCCTAACAACTCTATTCATGTTTCCAACAACCACAATGGTTGCAAATGAATTAGAGGGTATAAATACCCTCTTCCAAAGGTCCTACATCATAAAGAGAGATCATCAAGCTTAAAGAACAATCAAAACAACCTTAGTTCTTAATTCTTTCATACTTTTCTTGTACACACTTGTGAGTTTTCATTGTTATTATTTAGCTCAAGTGTATTCTTGTTTATTTGTACTTAATTGGCAAACATTTTGATCTTTTAAGGATTGCTTCTTAGTTTGCTTCTTTGTACCTCTTTGAGAGGATGGTTTGTATTAAGATTTTAGAAATCTTAAGGGAGTTGTGATGTTAAACGTTGCCCTCAAAGGTTGATCAAATTAGTGAATTTGGGGAAATCCTTAGTTGTGGAAAGCTAAGGTAGTGGAGTAGGCAATTGGGGTCAAACCACTATAAATTCTTATGTAGCTTTCAAAAATTTCTTAAAGGCCAAGTCACCCCTCTCTTGGTGATTTCGAGTTGATCTTATGACCTAACAATTTATGTTAGAATGTGCATACTCTAAAGTACATTGTTTATTTCCCTTGTGTGAACCCTTAAGTTTTACTGCATAATAACATGTGAAACCTTCTTTCATTTTGTTTGATAAGCTCACATGTTTTACACTCCATGTATAATAATATTCTACTGCTATGCTATAACTTATCATAATATACGTTGTAAGTAAGTGGTGTACTGTGTAACACCCTTTACCCGTATCCGACACCAGGATAGGGTTTGAGGCATTACCAAAACTTTACATTTGCAACGTACCAAAATGGGTCGCCAAATTTTTGGTTACATTTAAAATTTTTTAAAACATGCACATTTCATCCCTTGCATAGGCCTTCGAGGCCTGAAACATACCTAAAGGCAGTCTGGGACAGAACCGAGAACGTTCGATAAACTTGGGCATTTTAAGAAATCTCCCTTATTTTAAAGTGTCACACGCCCGTATAAATGGGGCTGTGTGGTCACGCACACGCCCGTGTGGATTGGGACACGCCCATGCCCTTAGTCCGTGTGCAATACTAACTTTTAAACACGGCCAAGGCAAATGCCCGTGTGACCTACCCGTGCTCAATACTGACTTTAGAGCACGGCCTAGGCACACGCCCGTGTGTTCTTCCCGTGTATTGAAATTGACCTAAAATTTTAGATACAGGGGACACACAGCCATAACACACACCCATGGGAGCGAGCCGTGTGTCACACACAGCTTAGACACATGCCCGTGTGTCCAACCATGTGGACCCTATTAGGCTATTTTCCTAGCCTTTAGTCACCCCTCTTCACCCTTATACTTAATGGTTACCAATTATGAAGCAAAACATAATTGTGTTCTTACAATTGATTTTGATAAAGCTTGTTGCATGAAAACCTCATATCATTGGTTTCATACATGCTAGATTATTTCCATGTTATTTTAACTTATTCAAAACTTGGCTCGTTTTTGTAACTCATTGCCAATTATAGCAACCCATCACGAATGAATATAAACATGCATAGAAGGGTAGGTCATAGCCTACTTCAAAATAAGCCAATTACCATGGCCATATACAAAAAGACAGGTATAACTTTACATGCCTTTATATGGCAATTCAAATTACACATATAACAAAATACCCAAAAATACTATACATGCCATTGAACATAAAAGAAATATCTTTATACCAAAGCTTGATTAGTTGATAGTGTGTTGACTCTCCAACCGTCTTCCAATCTTTACGAATCCCCGAGCTCCAAAAGACAGGGAAAAAGTAAGTGGTAAGCATTTACATACTTAGTAAGCTCGAATAACGGGAAAGTAAACTTACCTAGTAACTAGCAAACATCCATAATAAACCATGAAACCATCAAATATGAAATGGTTCCCTATCACATGCACTCAATCAATAAGTTAGTCACATACCAAACATCATGCAATTTATTTATATGAGCTCATCATTCAACATCTTATTTTGTACACATATCCCCTATTATTCTTGTTGAGTCTTTAGGAAATCTCGATTAAATACCCATTAACTGTTAATTCATATGAATGATCATTTTCGATGTGCACTCCCGCGAACCTCTCATCTTATGGCGGGATTACCAGTCCAGGCTAAATCCCCCCATATCATGAACTCATAAGGTGATGTTAGGATTACCAGTCTAGGCTAAATCCCTTATAATCATATACCTTTACTGAGCTCAAATTTGAATTACTAGTCCAGGCTAAATTTAGACCCTAATCAGATTACCCGTCTGGGCTAAATCTTCAATCCACATATATTCTTTGGGAGGCTTAATCATTCAAAGAAACACCCATCCGGGCTAGATCCTTTTCATAATTGAGATCAATGGATTACCCGTCTGGGATAAATCCTTACTGCAACACATGTAGGATCTCAAATGACATGTAATCATGGGTTATCCATCGAATTCCCTTTTTAACCTCAACCGAGACACTTATTCATAAATCATCATTAAGGATGCATTTCATGTATATTCATGCCATCGATAAATGTAAATATCATGCATTCACAAATTTTACAATTACACATATTATGAGTTTACTTGAGTTATCCGAACTTACCTGGTATTCATTTTGGGTTCTGTATTTCGGTTATTCTGAAACCTTTCATTTTCCTCAATCGACCTCTGAAATTTGTTCCTCGGGGTCTATAACAACAAAAATTAACTTATTAATACTCCATATTACACATTTTAAGTCTAAATTCCACCCCCGGTCCAAATGACCATTTTGCCACTAACCTTTAACATTTTTACGATTTAGTCCCTAGGCTCGTATAATGAAACACATGAAATTTCCATCTTACCCAAGCCTAGCCGAACACTTTTCCCTCTTATGAAAGCCCACATTTTCCATTATTTTCCCATTTCTACCACACATTTTACAACTTTTGTAAAATGGTCCCTATAAGGGTTTTTCATGAAAATCGCCTAAGAAAAGTTATTTAACATACACCCATCTTTCATATTCCTCCATAGTCCATCAAAATACAAGTAACTCATGCATGGGTAAATTTTTACACTTAAACCCTAGCATGAAATATGGGTAGAAATGAAGAGAACAAACTACAGGGATTCCAAAAATACCAAGAACATTATAAATGGGGCTTGAGAGCACTTACTATTGAGCTTGAAAAGCTTGGAAACCCTAGCTATGGTGACTAGAGAATTTCGGCAGCATGGAGAAGGAGAATGGCTGATTTTGGCTTGATTTTTCCCATTTTATTTCATGAAAATGCCAAATGACCAAAATGCCCTTAAGCCTTTTTTTTTAAATTTCATCCATGCAAGCCCATTTTTGTCTAAAAACTTAGAAATTGGTCAAATTGTTCTCCAAGACCTTCTAATTTATAATCTAAAGAAGTTTCATACAAATTGCTTCTAATATTCAAGTTTTGCAATTTATTCAATTTAGTCCCTAATTTCCAATTGACCACCTTACTTAAAGAATTTCTTCATGAAACTTTAACATATGTATATTCTCATATTTTAGGCCTCATAATAATCATAAAATCAATATTTTGATATCAGAGTTGTGGTCTCGAAACCACTATTCTGACTAGGCCCTGTTTTGGGATGTTACATTTCTCCCCCCTTACGGACTTTCGTTCTCGAAAGTCTTACCAGTAAACAGGTTCGGATATTGGCTTCTCATGGTCTCTTCCGGCTCCCATGTAGCCGCTACCACACCATGTCAATGCCATAAAAATTTTACTAGAGGCGCATCTTTATTTCTCAACTGTTTAACTTCGTGAGCCAATATCTTAACCGGTTCCTCTCCATAGGTCATGTTTGGTTGAATTTCAACCTCGGTCTGTGAAATCACATGAGAGGGGTTTGATCAGTATCTTCTTAACATAGATACATGGAACAAATCATGGATTTTCTCTAATTCAGGAGGCAATGCGAAATGATAGGCTAACAGTCGAACTCTTTCGGTGATCTCATACGGTCCGATGAATCGTGGACTCAGCTTGCCTTTCTGACCAAATCTTAACACTTTTTCCCATGGAGATACTTTCAAGAATACTTTATCTCCAACTTGAAACTCAATTTCCTTTTTTTTCAGATCAACATATGACTTTTGCCTATCCGATGCTGGTTTTAAACAATTTCATATCACTTTAACTTTTTCTTCAGTTTTTTTAATCAGATCAACTCCATGAATCTAATTTTCCTTGAGTTTTGTCCAGTACAATGGGGTTCGACACTTCCTGCCATACAAGGCCTCATAAGGTGCCATCTTCAAACTTGTTTGAAAGCTATTGTTGTAGGCAAATTCTACCAACGGTAGGTGTTTTTCCCAATTACCCTAAAATTTGAGGATACAACATCGTAACATATCCTCGAGAATCTGAATCATCCACTCAGACTGACCATCAGTCTGAGGGTGAAAAGCGGTACTAAAGCTCAACTTTGTACCCAAGGCTTCTTGTAACTTCTTCCAAAATCTCGAAGTGAACCTCAGGTCTCTGTCTGAAATAATCAACAATGGTACTCCATGCAATCTTACAATCTCAGAAACGTATAAGTCGACCAACTTATCAAGAGAGTAATCTGTCCTTATCGGAATAAAATGAGCCGACTTCGTCAACTTATCTACTACAACCCATATAGCATCTTTCTTTTTCGGAGTTAACTGCAACCCTGTCACAAAATCCATAGTGACTTTGTCCCACTTCCACTCAGGGACTATTACAGGCTGTAACAAGCCTGAAGGCACTTGATGTTCAGCTTTAACTTGTTGACATACAAGGCATTTTGATACAAATTCAGAAATATCTCTTTTCATGCCATTCCATCAGTATATTTTCTTCAAGTTATTGTACATCTTGGTACTTCCCGGGTGAATAGACAAACGACTGTTGTGAGCTTCTTGCAAAATTTTTCGGATAAGTTCATTATTTTTGGGTACAAAACCCTATCTCTAAACATCTAACACCCGTAAGGACCAATCCGTAAATCTGATTCCATACCTGACTCACATTGAGTCCTTTTTGCCTGCAAATCACTATCCTTAGATTGAGCATCATAAATTTCATGAAGAAATGTCGGCCTAGCCTCAAGCTCTGCCAAGACCGAACTATCATCAAACAATGTTAAATGAGCATCCATGGCTCTCAGTGCAAATAAAGATTTTCTGCTTAACGCATCGGTAACCACATTCACCTTTCCCGGGTGATAGTCAATGATCAGATCATAATCCTTAATTAATTCTAACCATCTCCACTGTCTCAGATTTAATTCTTTCTGAGTCATCAGATACTTCAAACTCTTGTGATCTGTAAATATACGGCAAGTCTCGCCGTATAAATAATGCCTCCAAATCTTCAAAGTAAAAATAATGGCGGCAAGCTCTGGGTCGTGTGTCAGATAGTTCTTTTCGTGTGGTTTCAACTGTCGCGAAGCGTAGGCTATCACCTTGGCATCTTGCATAAGTACACAACCCAACCTGTTTAAAGATGCACCACTGTAAACCACAAACTCTTTCCCAGACTCAGGCAATACCAAAACAGGAGCTTCGGTCAGTAACATCTTTAACTTATCAAAACTTTGTTGACACTTCTCCGTCCACTTAAACTTAACGTCTTTCTGTAGCAATCTCATCATCGGAGTCACTATCATGGAGAATCCTTTTACAAACCTTCGATAGTAATCGACTAAGCCCAAAAAGCTTCTAACCTCGGTTACATTTTTAGGCAGCTTCCATTCGACAATAGCAGCGATCTTACTT
This sequence comes from Gossypium anomalum, assembly GCA_025698475.1. Lineage (NCBI taxonomy): Eukaryota > Viridiplantae > Streptophyta > Magnoliopsida > Malvales > Malvaceae > Gossypium > Gossypium anomalum. The sequence continues at coordinate 43,121,241 of CM046968.1, read as the reverse complement.
GGATCCACTCAGATGCCTTCACCTGAAACAATATGACCTAAGAATCGAACTTCCTGGAGCCAAAACTCACTCTTGCTAAACTTAGCATACAGCTGCTTTTCCTGCAAAGTCTATAACATAATTCTCAAGTGCTTCGCATGCTCTGTCTTATCCTTGGAGTAAATCAAGATGTCGTCAATGAATACAACGACAAACTTATCCAAATGTGGCCGAAAGATCCTATTCATTAGATCCACAAATACGGCCGGTGCATTCGTCAGCCCAAACGGCATGACAAGAAATTCTTAATGATCGTATCTTGTCCTGAAAGCTGTCTTAGGTACATTTGATTCTTTAACTCGCAGCTGATAATAGCCAGACCTCTAGATTATCTTGGAGAACATAGTGGCTCCTCTCAATTGGTCAAACAAGTCTTCAATCCTTGGTAAAGGGTATTTATTCTTGATAATTACTTTGTTCAGTTATAGATAATCTATACATAGCCTCATTGAACTGTCTTTCTTCTTCACAAATAGTACTGGAGCGCCCCAAGGTGAAAAACTTGGCCTTGTAAATCCTTTATCCGTCAACTCTTGCAACTATGCTTTTAACTCTTTCAGCTCGGTTGGCGCCATTCTGTATGGGGCAATCGAAATGAGGGTTGTTCCTGGCACCAGTTCAATACCAAACTCTATCTCTCTTTCAGGAGGTAATCCGGGTAATTCTTCCAGAAACCCATTTGGATACTCACATACTATTGACACAGACTCAATCTTCAACTCTGTTTCCTTAGTATTCAGTACAAATGCAAGATAGGCTTCATATATTTTCCTTATATACCTCTGAGCAACCATTGCCGTGATTACAACTGGTGACAAACCCAATTCTCTTGAATCAACCCGTAGAATCTCACCATTCGGGCATTTCAATTTAATACACTTACTACCACAGTTTACAATTACATCATGAAGGGCTAACCAATCCATACCATGTATTACATCAAATTCATCAAATGGTAACAACATAAGGTTAGCTAGAAAGCAATGACCTTGAATCGTCAAAGGATAATTCTTACAGACTTTGTTAACCAGGACTGATTTGCCTAGTGGGTTCGACACTCTAATAATAAATTTTGTAGGTTCCACAGGTATGTTCATACTAGACACTAATCTCATGTAGATATATGTATGCGTCGACCCCGGGTCAATCAAAGAAATAACACTAGTATTGAAAAGAGAAAAAGTACCCGTAATAACATCTGGAGCAGAGGCTTCCTCTCGAGCCCGTATCATATACATTCTTACCGGGGCTCGAACATTTGGTTTTGTAGTGTCCATAGTTCCAACTCAACTGCCACTAGCACTCCCAGGGTATCTTGGAGGTCTACCTCATGAAATGGGAGTACTCGACTTCGGGGCTACTTCCACCTCTTTTTTAACTCGCTTTGGGCAGTCTCTGAGAAAGTGGTCAAGAGACCCACATCTAAAACATGCGCCGCTCTTCATTCAGCACTCTCCAAAGTGAAATTTGTTTCAAATCTTACACTTTGGTTTTTGATCATCTGCACTCCCCACGCTAGTCACCATCGAGGAGGAAGATTTCTGACTTCGTCGTTTAGAGCCTGTAACACCTCAAACCCGGCCTGGACGTTATGGCCGAATCTGACGTGTCACACGAAGTTTAAAAAAAATCCATGTTTCGTTTTATTATCTAAAAATCGACTATTGTTGAACTGACCAGAGTGAATGGAGGCTGCGCACCAGGTAGGTATCCGAAACAGAGGAGGTGAGCCATGAAGGCTGCTTAAGTACCAAGCTTTTGATTGGATCCAATCCTAGACATGCCCACTACCATTGCCACACTTTGGAAAACAAGTTGAAATTCATTTAAGTAGTTATCTTTGTTATTCCAATTATGTGTGTCGTGGTGTTATTTTGAAAACAAGTATCATTTTGGAAACGCGTCCTAAGTCTAGCCCAATTATTATCAACCAATTTAAATAAAATAATCCCAGAAAAGAAAGAAAATAAAGTTAAAGTGGCCTTATTACAACCCAATAATAAATAAAGCAAACTTAATGAAAACCAAACACTTATTCAAAAGCCCAAAAGCGATCACCGTGGCCACTCTGAATCCCCTTCGGCTCCAAGTCCCCCAAATCAAGGCTCACCTGCAAGGTTAAGGAAAAGGGGGTGAGTTTGGAAACTCAATGTGCAACAAGCCCCTTTCAGAGAACAAAATAATATCAGCCTGCTGGGCCCAAGCCCAAATCCAATCTCAACACATATTGGGCCGAAGCCTTTGCTGTAAACGGTATGGCCATAGGTCCATTTCAATATCACATGTAATGTCAATGAAAGAATGCAAACCATTTGGGGAGACTACTCGACCCACCATCCACTACTCTCCACCCGTACCAACGAAGCTCTTCATGTGGGGAATAACTCAACCCACCCAACCATAACTCTCCACTGGCAGTATAACTGCTTTATCATATAACTGGAGGCCTAGCCTCTTTTAATAACTGGGGCAAAAGCCCTTTCGGTAAACTGGGGCGTAAGCCCCTTTCAGTAAACTGAGGCATAAGCCCTTTTCGATAAACTGGGGCATAAGCCCTTTTCGATAAACTGGGGCATAAGCCATTTTCGATAAACTGGGGCATAAGCCCTTTTCGATAAACTGGGGTATAAGCCCTTTTCAATAAACTGGGGCATAAGCCCTTTTCAATAAACTGGGGCATAAGCCCTTTTGCACTTCCTCCATCTATATAAAAACCCAACCCAATGCATTCATACATATCATGTGCATATCATACATATCATGTGCGTATCATACATATCATGTGCATATCATATCAATCAGGTATATCAAAATCCCATGCATCAAATTCATAATTAAACCCTAGGGGTATAATGGTCATTTTTACCTAGGGCAAAATTGTCATTTTCATATTATAAGGGTAATTCCGTAATTTTACCAAATATTAGGGTTTTCCATGTTCATCATCAGTTACTAACAGTTCAAGTGTTTAAACAGCGATTCTGGCCCATTTTTTAGCGAAATCGAGTTATTGGGCCAAAAACCCCTAATGGGCCCTACATCGCCGACTTTGTCATCTAGGCCCATTTAGCCTATAATCCATAATGGTGTCAACAGTCTTAACACGCAATTTAACAGGTTTTCATTTTCTATCAAATTTACCCAAATGGGCTCGAAAGCCCATTGGGCCCAATTTTTGCCCCTCGAGGCCCAACTTACCGTAATGCCAAAAATCGTGCTCTTACCTGTTCCAACGATCCCGATCATCAAATTAGCGAATCTAACTAACCAATGAGCATTCGCTTGCTTACAAGTCCTCGAAATGCCAGAATTTCGGCATTTCGACTTTTCAGCATATATCATTTTAAGCTATGAAAAAGGGTTCGTTACACACCTGTTTTGCGATATTCCTCAACAAGATCACCTACAAGATTTCTCCTATAATCAACCGTTAATAGATCAGCTCACAATAACTGAACCAAATCGAGAACCATCTAATATCAACACTTACATATTCAGCCACCCTCTATGATGGCCTTAGGAACCTTACCTTTGCCGAACTTGATGACTAGCTCTAGCCACTCCGATGATCCAAACTAACCCAAGTCGACCCTACGCCTTGCTGCTCCGCCACTAAAAAAACCATAAAAAGATTAAAAGAAAAAGCCAATAGAGCCTATACCCACATTCGGCCATCTCCTAAACTATAGGGGTTTCGGTTTTTGTCAACAATTACTATAGGAATCGTTTAGAGTTCGAGCACTTACCACAGTATTCTTCCTCTTGAATCTGTTTATTCCTAGAAGATAAGGGAATTGACCACCAACAAATGAAAAGAAAAAGAGGGTTACTGGTCAACAAAGAATCGGCACCACCTAGCTTATGATTTTGGCTTTTATGGTTTTTCGTGAAGTGGAGGTAAGGGAAAGAAACAACAGATGAATGGAGAGAAGTAGTGGGCTGGTTTGGAAGGAGGAAAAGGAAGAAAAGATGAGAGGAGGGATGGTAGATTCGGCTAAAAAAGAAAAAGGAGAGAAAATACCAAACCAAATGCCGAAAATCCCCAACTAAAACCCCCTGCAGAAAATCCCCTCTCTAAACCCCAATATTCGGCCAACTCTATCCCCCTCTCAAATCCCTAAAATCTCTCCCTTATCCCTCCTTAATCCATGCCCTTGACTGATTCAAACTCCCTTCAAACAGAGTTCCATTTAGCTTTAAACTCTAGCGTGCACAAAGCATAAAAATTAGCATCATATTTGCCAACACAGGGAATCGATCCCATGTCTTCCCAAACCACTTACATGCCAACCTTATAGCTCCCTAGTGGCGTCACTTAGCCACTTTACCAGAGGCTCTTTTGTGATGCATTTTACCCACAAATTTTAATAAGACCACCTATCCAAAGCCCCTAACTTCACAAGTCCAAAATTCAAAAATTCTACCGGGTTTTGGCCAACACGTGGGCCTTCCATAAGCCCATTTACACACTCAAATTATGAATTCCACAACCAAAAACCAAATTTTAGAAACTTTACCAAAATATTGAGAATCGCGAAAAAACCCAAAAATCAGGATGTTACAAAGCCTCTCGCTTTTCCCGAATATCCTACTAATGAAGTAGAGCGTTCATGCTGGCTCCTCCTTTTCTTCGTGGAAAACGAGAATGTTTTACTGCTAGACCTCTTACTCACATCTCGAGCCTCTCTCTTTTCTTGTTTTCTTTCATTATTAAGCTCCTTAGCCTTCTTGGCTCGATCAGCCAATGCGACAAACTCCCGTATTTTAAGGATCCCAATCAACAACTTAATGTCCTCATTCAGACCTTCCTCGAAGCGTTTTCACATTTTTGATTTGGTTTGAACCCATTCAGTTGCATATTGGCTCAACCTTACGAACTCTCTTTCGTAGTCTGCCACAGTCTTGTTCCCTTATTTGAGTTCCAGGAACTCCTTTCGCTTCAAGTCTAAAAACCGTTGGCTAATGTATTTCTTCCTAAACTCTGCTTGGAAGAAATCCCAAGTGATATTTTCTCTTGGCACTACTGAGGATACAGTCTTCCACCAATGGTATGCGATATCCTTCAGGAGGGACACGACACACTTCAAGCACTCCTCGGGTGTGCAAGACAATTCATCTAACACCCATGCAGTATTTTGCAGCCAGAACTTGGCTCTTTCAGTGTCATCATCAACTTTAGCTCTGAATTCTTTAGCCCCATACTTTCTAAGCTTATCTACAGGGGCCTTACCAATTCTTATCAGTGCCATGCCTCGGGGTACATCCACATCAGGTTGGTTAGGGGGCGAGGGAGGTCTTGGTATATTGGGGCGATTTCTTAGATAATCCCCAAACCATTCATCCATCATATCAAAAAAGGCAGCTCGGGCCTCTTCCCGACCTTCTGACATAAGCCTTCTACTACTATTAGATACAGCTCATTGTACGAAAGCTGGAGCATGGCTCTCGGCTCCCTTGGACTCATCTTGCACTTGATTGGAAGACAGTTACTATTTTTAAAACAATTGAAATAGTTCAGAGATGTCACACTATCAATATTCGAATAATGGCATGTATAGTAAACCTCAATGTCCTCTAGGTAGTCCTAGAACCGACTAAACCATAGCTCTAATACCACTAAATGTAACACCCTTTACCCATATCTGACACCAGGATAGTGTTTGAGGCATTACCAAAACTTTACATTTGCAACGTACCAAAAAGGGTCACCAAATTTTTTCTCAGATTTAAAACTTTTTAAAACATGCACATTTCGTCCCTTGCATAGGCCTTCGTGGCCTGAAACATACCTAAAGGTAGTCTGGGATGGAACCGAGAACGTTCGATAAACTTGGGCATTTTAAGAAATCTCTCTTATTTTAAAGTGTCACATGCTCGTGTAGATAGGGCCGTGTGGTCACACACACGCCTGTGTGGATTGGGACACGCCCATGCCCTTAGTCCGTGTGCAACACTGACTTTTAAACATGGCCAAGGCACATGCCCGTGGGACCGACCCGTGTTCAATACTGACTTTACAGCACGGCTTAGACACATGCCCGTGTGTTCTTCTCGTGTATTGAAATTGACCTAAAATTTTAGGTGCAGGGGACACACGGCCATAACACACCCATGGGAGTAAGCCGTGTGTCAGACATGGCTTAGACACACGCCCGTGTGTCCAACCATGTGGACCCTATTAGGCTATTTTCCTAGCCTTTAGTCACCCGTCTTCACCCCTTATACTTAATAGTTACCAATTATAAGCAAAACATAATTATGTTCTTACAATTGATTTTGATAAAGCTTGTTGCATGAAAACCTCATATCATTGGTTTCATACATGCTAGATTATTTCCATGTTATTTTAACATATTCAAAACTTGGCTCGTTTTTGTAACTCATTGCCAATTATAGCAACCCATCACGAATGAATATAAACATGCATAGAAGGATAGGTCATAGCCTACTTCAAAATAAGCCAATTCCCATGGCCATATACAAAAAGATAGGTACAACTTTACATGCCTTCATATGGAAATTCAAATGACACATATATCAAAATGCCCAAAAATACTATACATGCCATTGAACATAATAGAAATGTCTTTATACCAAAGCTTGATTAGTTGATAGTGTGTTGACTCTCCAACCGTCTTCCAATCCTTACGAGTCCCCGAGCTCTGAAAGACAGGGAAAAAGAGAGGGGTAAGCATTTACATGCTTAGTAAGCTCAAATAATAGGAAAGTAAACTTACCAAGTAACTAGCATACATCCATAATAAACCATGAAACCATCAAATATGAAATGGTTCCCTATCACATACACTCAATCAATAAGTTAGTCACATACCAAACATCATGCAATTTATTTAGATGAGCTCATCATTCAACATCTCATTTTGTACACATATCCCCTATTATTCTTGTTGAGTCTTTAGGAAATCTCGATGAAATACCTTTTAACCGTCAATTTATACGAATGATCGTTTCAGATGTGTACTCCTACGAACCTCTCATCTTATGGCGGGATTACCAGTCCAGGCTAAATCTCCCCACATCATGAACTCATAAGGTGATGTTAGGATTACCAGTCTAGGCTAAATCCCTTATAATCATGTACCTTTACTGAGCTCGGATCTGAATTACTAGTCCAGGCTAAATTCAGACCCTAATCAGATTACCCGTTCGGGCTAAATCCTCAATGCACATATATTTTTCGGGAGGCTCAATCATTCAAAGAAATACCTGTCCGGGCTAGATTCTTTTCATAATTGAGATAAATAGATTACCCATCTGGGCTAAATCCTTACTGCAACACATGCAGGATCTCAAATGACATGTAATCATGGGTTATCCATCTAATTCCCTTTTTAACCTCAACCGAGACACTTATTAATAAATCATCATTAATGATGCATTTTGTGTATATTCATGCCCTCGATAAATGTAATATCATGCATTCACAAATTTTACAATTACACATATTATGAGTTTACTTGAGTTATTCGAACTTACCTGGTATTCATTTTGGGTTCTGTATTTTGGTTATTCCAAAACCTTTTGTTTTCCTCGATTGACCTCTGGAATTTGTTCCTCGGGGTCTATAACAATAAAAATTAACTTATTAATACTCCACATTACACATTTTAATTCTAAATTCCACCCCCAATCCAAATGACCGTTTTGCCCCTAAATTTTAACTTTTTTACGATTTAGTCCCTAGGCTCGTATAATGAAACACATGAAATTTCCATCTTACCCAAGCCTAGCCGAACACTTTTCCCTCTTATGGAAGCCCACATTTTCCTTTATTTTCCCATTTCTACCAAACATGTTACAACTTTTGTAAAATGGTCCCTATAGGGGTTTTTCATGAAAATCGCCTAAGAAAAGTTATTTAGCATACACCCATCTTTCATATTCCTCCATAGTCCATCAAAATACAAGTAACTCATGCATGGGTAAATTTTTAAACTTAAACCCTAGCATGAAATATGGGTAGAAATGAAGAGAACAAACTACCGAGATTCTAAAAATACCAAGAACATTAAAAACGGGGCTTGAGAGCACTTACTATTGAGCTTGAAAAGCTTGGAAACCCTAGCTATGGTGACTAGAGAACTTTGGCAACATGGGGAAGGAGAATGGCTGATTTTGGCTTGATTTTTCCCATTTTATTTCATTAAAATGCCAAATGACCAAAATGCCCTTAAGCCCTTTCTTTAAATTTTCATCCATGCAAGTCCATTTTTGTCCAAAAACTTAGAAATTGGGATTGTTCTCAAAGACCTTCTAATTTATAATCTAAAGCAGTTTCATACAAATTGCTTCTAATATTCAAGTTTTGCAATTTATTCAATTTAGTCCCTAATTTCCAATTGAACACCTTACTTAAAGAATTTCTTCATGAAACTTTAACACATGCATATTCTCATATTTTAGGCCTCATAATAATCATAAAATAAATATTTTGATGACAGAGTTGTGGTCCCAAAACCACTATTCCGACTAGGCCTTGTTTTGGGATGTTACATACTGAAGGTTAGGTTGGGAGTTAATGGAGAGCCACTCCGGTGGCTAATGTAGCTTGCCAAATTTGGATTAAACCTACTCGGCCAGTTTGGGGTGTTACACCTCGCCAATCCTAAGAAACTATGTACTTCAAATACATTCCTTGGTGGATTCCAATCTAAGACAGATTTGATTTTATTAGGATCCATCCTGATACCGTCAATTGAGATAACATAACCTAAAAAGGTGACTTCCTTAAGCTAGAATTCACATTTGCTAAATTTGACATATAATCGATTTTTACGAAGGGTGTTCAACACCACACGTAAATGCTCTACATGCTAGGCTTCACTTTTTGAATAGACTAAGATATCTTCGATAAATACAACCATAAATTGATCAAATAAGGTTGAAAACCCTATTCATTAAATCCATAAATACTGTCGGTGCAATAGTTAAATCGAAAGGATTACAGGGAATTCATAATGTAACAACCCATGTTTCAGTGGTGTCGTCGAGACCGCAATTTCGATGAGAGAGTCTGTAGATATATTTAATTAATATTTATGATTTAAATATAGTATAATAGTGAATTATGATTTAATAGATTTTATTAATTGGTCAGTTAGTCAAGGTACAAGTAGTGCATACTGAAAGTCAAATAGTTTTGGAAAATTAGGCATCAAGACCTTGTTTTTGTAAATTGAGCCCATGAATATTTTTTATTAAATACTTGCAGAGTTGTTCCAAAACTTTTGACAAATTGATAGTTAATTAAGGAAAAAAGACTAAATTGCAAAAGCTTCAAAAGTTAATTGCTATTAGTTTATAAGTGCTAATTGAGTATAAAAGTATAATTGGATTGTAACACCCCTTACCCAGTCAGTCGCTGGATCTGAGCTATGGAATGTTACTACAATTACTGAAACAAATCACATTCAATTTAGGCTCAAAAGTCCAATTAAATATTAAAAAATTTCATGGACCATGAAAATTATGATTTACAAACTAAATCGAGTCTCAAACGAGATTACGAATGTAACACCCTTTACCCGTATTCAACGCAAGAATAGGGTAGGAGGCATTACCGGACTTATCACACGAAAAAACATACAATTTCGAGTTATAAATTTGCGTCCAAATTAAAACCATTTGCATTTAATCATAAAGTCCCTGATACGAGCCTACAAGGCTCAAAACGTGCATTGGAAGTGATTTGGGACTGAATCGAGAACTTTAGAAAATTTTACACTAAGAAAGGGTCATACGTCCGTGTGGGCAGGCCGTGTGGCTACACATGCCCGTGTCTCGACCTTGTGTAACTCACTAACTTATAACCCATGAATAAATTGAGATCACACGGCCAAGTCACACGTCCATGTGCTAGGCCGTGTGAAAAATTAATTTTCATAAAATAGGTGTAGACTTCACACGGCAAGGGCACATGCCGTGTTCGAGGCCGTGCCATCCACACGGCTGAGAAACAAGTCTGTGTCTCTGCCCGTGTGCTCAATTCTGAGCATTCTGTTTCCCAAAATTATGGTGCAGGGGACACATGGCCTATACACATGCCCGAAGTCGTGTGTTGTACATGGCCTAGACACAAGCCTGTGTGGACAAAAATAAGGCTATTTACCAAGCCATTTTGCCACTCTTTACTGCACACACCTATACAACATAACATAGCACCAATTTAAGCATATACATACAACCAAACATCCACAACCAAGACATCAACACATTATTCATGAAAGGCATCAATATATGAATATACTTATGACCAATATTGGCTCATTTCCAATAGCCTTATACAAAATGAACTTTTAACCAATATAAGCCATCACATTTGGCCAAAATAATTATGACACATAACAAAATGACCAAGTCCCTTATACATGCCATAACTCAAAATTTTGATTTCATTAATTCCAAAATAATTGTTGATAGTGTGAATGGATCTTCAACGGTCTCTGAACCCGAGCTAGCTTGGTGACACTAAAAGACAAGGGAAAGAAAGGGAAGTAAGTTATATAGCTCAATAAGTTCATATGCAAATAATAGGCATCTTAACCACACTTTAATCATGCAATTTATATAATGTGAGCTAACATAAATGCTACTAAAATCTCATAGTCATAACTTGCTCAATCACAACCTTACCAAGAGTTTATTACCTATCGAGTTTATTACTTATGAGTTTTACGTACATACCTGTACCAACTTGTAACATAACCATATCCTTTCACATCTTGACATCCCCGTTGAACACTTGGAATATTATCAGACACTCGAAAAATCTTACACATAAGTACCATATATGGAGCTAAAGCTACCTCATATCTCATAACACATATGGGCTCACTCACGAGCTATTCACGGGCCTGCTCACATTACCTATCAGTCAGGACGTAGCTACACAGTGCTACTCACACAAGCTGTCAGGTAATTGCAACATATGCCGGAATACGCAGCCATTGGTAGGACGTACAAGACCAGCACCTGGATCACATAAACACATATACACATGGGGTTCCTAGTGACATGTCATTCGTATCCTATTCTATTCCTAGAGTTCAACCGGGATTTCTTGCTTGTCGAAACATTGTCGATTATGTCCAAAGAGTCAATCACACAATTCATGCAATATTAAAGAATTTAAAACATAAATATAACATTGCATTATTTACGTATGAACTTACCTCGATACAAAAATAAGAAGAATTAGACCTAATTGTCAAACACTTTGTTTTTCCCCCGGTCTAGGTCCGAACCTTGTTTTTCTTGATCTATAATAACAAATTTAACTCATTTAATACTCACATTATTCAATTTGGCCCAAAAATCACATTATGGAAAAATTACATTTTTGCCCCTAATGTTTCACATTTTTACAATTTAGTCCATAGGCTCGTAAATTGAAATTTATTCAATTTCTTCAAAACCCAAGCCTAGCTGAACCATTTTGATACTCATATCAGCTCACATTTTCCACTTAATTACACTTTTACTACTCATTTCATAACTTTTACAAATAAGTCCTTTTTGACATTTTTACCGAAAATCACCTAACAAAAGTTGTTTATCTAACACCAAACATGCATTTTCTACCATTAGACATCAAAATACACAAATTATCTAACATGGGTAAAATTTTAAACTTCATCTTTCTTTCAAATTAGTCTTTGAAATAGCTAGATTAGGTTACAAGGATCTCAAAAACATGAAAATCATTAAAAACGAGGTTAGAACGGACTTACAATCGAGCTTGGAAGCTTTGGCCAAAACCCTAGCTATGGTGACTCTTTAAGTTCGGCACAAGGGGACTAAATTGGAGAAGATAACATCTTTTTATTAGCTATTTTTGTCTTTATTACCCAAATGACCAAATTACCCTTAATGCCAAACTTTGAAATTTCACCCTACCATGTCCATTTTTGTCCAACTTAAAGAAAAATGGTCTAATTACCATTTAAGGACCTCCAATTTAAAATTTCATAGCAATTAGACACCTCTAGCTTCTAGAACACACATTTTACACCTATTACAAATTAGTCCTCTTAGTCAAATTGGACACCTTATCGATAAAGTTTCTTAACGAATTTTTCACACAATCATTCAATCATACCATAGACCATAAAAATATAATAAAAATAAATCTTTATACGTTGAATTCCTGGTCCTAAAACTACTGTTTCGACTAAACCCAAAGTCAGACTGTTACAATGAAAGCTCTTAACTTGAGAACAATTAAGGATCAAACTGGAAATTTTTTCAAAAAGAAGGAAAATTTTGTAAACAGGGGTCACATGACCATGTACCTCACTGTGCCCGTGTGGATTAAAAGTTTCTTACCTTTTAGTGATCACATGAACGTGTCAATAGCCTGTGTGTGACACATGGTTGTGTGCCAGCTCGTGTGGAACCTAAATGTGCCTTTTTGTGCAAGTTTTTAATTCAGCTTTACGATTAGATCATACATATGCATTTAACCATCTTTAAACCTTTTCCAAGCATTCTCAAACCATGCCAAACATTTCATAATTCATCATCCTAAACATCTAACCAATATGCCTCATTGGCACCAATACACAACAAAGTAATATAAACCATTTTAATTCATTCAAGCATGCATTATATCATGTATTAGCATCACATTTTCATATCAAAACATCCATACCATTCTCAATCACTTTAATTTCATTATCCACGTTCAAAAATTGGCTATCCGATACACAACAAAGTAATATAAACCATTTTAATTCATTCAAGCATGTATTATAACATGTATTAACATCACATTTTCATATCAAAACATCCATACCATTCTCAATCACTTTAATTTCATTATCCACATTAAAATTTGGCCATCCAATGCTTCAATCATAGATTACCATAATGCCATCATTCACACTTATATACATGCTATATAGACATTCAAAGTCAAACACTATATAAATTCAAATTGTGATCAACTAAAATAAAACATATACAAGATACAAAATGACACCCTAAGGTACATGCCAGTTAACTCACAAGAAAGTTCACTGTTATTATTGAGTTAGGAATCTTCACTAGATACTGAAGTCGATATACAAGATCACCTTCTTAATCTAACCTGTGCACAGAAACAACTAAACATTAAGTCAATAATTAAAGCATAAAAATAACTATCAATGAATAGTTGAAAACCTTAAGTCATGCAAGAATAAATTAAAATCCCCAAAAATAATGTCCCATACCATAGTCCATAAAAATAATAATACAATCCCAAAATGCCATATAATAAAGTTTTGAGTAATTAAAATAAAAACCATCTGAGTACCCCTCAAAAAGCTGCGTTCAAGTCCTAACCTCAGGGTTATCTGAAATGTCAGAGAACTAAAGAGTGAGCTATATAAGCCCAGTGTGAGTCTTAAGTAACAACAATAATTAAAGCATAAATTTTGGAATATAGTAGAAAATATTTAAGTAGTCCAATTTCATAGATATCAATATGCATGATGATGTCGATGCAAAGTTTTTTAGAAATCATTGTAAAATTTTCAGAAAAAGTTTCTACCAAACTCCGCTACACACCATAAAAGAGTTCCCCAGAACTCATCCATCCAATAACATACCAAAATTATGGACAAGCCACCATATATTACAAACAAGCTGCTAGAATAGACAATTATGTGGACAAGGCACAAGAATTGCAAATATACTGCCAGAATATGTGGATATACCACCAGAATGTGCAGATCATTAAACTGCCAGAAATTTTCTCCTTTCAATATTGTCCCTACCTCATGTAATGTGATATGAAATACATAAATAGAAATATCTCAATGGGCATGCTTAACATGCAGTCAGATTTTATTAATAGAAACAATAGACATGGATTTTCTTTTCATGCTTATCAAAACAGAATACAATATCCATGATTTATCATGATATCAATTTTTCTTAATCTAAACGTGCCATTTAATCACATAGCATGAATGTCAGTTAGAACATACAAATAACTTCATCCATCAACAGATAATTCAATAGACTGTTTGTAACGCCCCGTATCTGAAACCGTCGCCGGAGTCGAACACGAGGTGTTAACAGACTTAATTCATTACTTTAAACAGCTCAAACAATTTATTTTTAAAATTTTCAGTCAAGCTAGCAATCTGCGTCACAGTCGCTTAAAAATTCATATCTCGAGTTCCGAAACTCAAAATCCAATTCCATAAATTTTTCCTGAAACTAGACTAATATATATATTTACTAATTTTTTTATAGAATTTTTGGTCAAGCAAATTAGTACAGTTTATTAGTTAAAGTCTCCCCTGTTTCAGGGTTCAACTGCTCTGACCTCTGTGTATTACGAATCAGATATCTCCTTGTACAGAGTTTCAATGACTATGCCGTTTATTTCTAATAAAACTAGACTCAATAAGGAATCTGTACATATAAATCATGACTTCTAATTATCTTTGAAAAATTTATGGTGAATTTCCAAAGTCAGAACAGAGGATCCAGAAATTGCTCTGGTCCTGTTTCACAAAAAATTTAAACATCTCATAAAATATAACTCATATACCTATTTTGTTCCATCCATACGAAAATAGACTCATCAAGCTTCAATTCCATAACTTATTCATTATTTAATTCCATTTCTACTATTTTTATTGATTTTTCAAATTCACGTCACTACTGCTGTCTGAATTTATTTTATGGTAAATTTTACCCATTTCATGGTTCCCATGGATTAGCTAGCAATTTAGCATACATAACACCAAATATGATCATGATTAGCCATTCCAATGGCTAATCATTACCAAGCATTTCCATAACACTCAATAACCATATCATAAGACCATATATACAAAATGATTATAATGCTATACATGCCATACTCAAAATATACAAGCCATTATGTCAAGATGGTATGCGGATAGTGTGAGCGTGCCTCCGACCGTTTCCGATTTCCGAGCTGGCTTGTCAACACTACAAGGAATGAAAAGGAGGGAGTAAGCACAAATGCTTAGTAAGTTCACATGCAAATAGCAAGTAACACAACTATATAAGCAAACATAAACATCATTTGCATGATCATCACCGAGACATTCATATCACATTTTCATTTATCATCTTACCATATTGTTGTTATATCGAGTTTTCAACCTAAGGGTTAAGTACATACCTGTTCAAAGTATCCATTTCACAACACTTATCAATACGTCCCTTTCATCTCGAGTATTCCTCTATTTGAGTAGAATTTTACCCGTTGAACACATCGGAATATAATTCAGATACATGGAAAGTTTGCACATAAGTGCCACATATGTAGCCAAGCTACCATGTAACCCGCCCATAAGTGAACTCGGACTCAACTCAACGAGCTCGGGCGTTCGCATCCATAAGTGAACTCGGACTCAACTCAACGAGTTCAGACATTCGCATCCATAAGTGAACTTGGACTCAACTCAACAAGCTCAGATGCCTAGTTACATCTCTCGAACTTGGACTCAACTCAACGAGTTCGGACATTCGCATCCATTAGTGAACTCGGACTCAACTCAACGAGTTCGGATGCCCAAATATCCTAGTGACATGTCACTTGTATCCTAATCCATTCCTAAGGTTTAACGGGACCTTTTTCCCCATCATGTGTCTCAACCATCTTCTACGGAATGCCGATACTGATACTCAATAGTATTTCACATTTTCCAAGTATATCACATAATTTGACATATTATCAAACAATTATCACGAGTATAGTATTTCATAATGATTATCATATCATTTAAATAACATAAAAACATTTAAAATAATAACTATGTTACCAACATTTACATATGAACTTACCTCGTATGTGAAAATGGCTACTTTTACCATTTCGTCCACAACTTGGCATTTTCCCCATTTTAGCCCGAATTTTAGTTTTCCTTGCTCTATCATTTAAAATATAGTCTAATTAGGGCTCGCATTATTCAAATTAACCCAAAATCATATTTTGGCAAAATTACAGTTTTACCCCTAAACTTTCGCATATTTACACTTTTGCCCCAAAGCTCGTAAATTAAACTTCAGCATATTTTCTTATGTTTTATGACATGCTGAACATTTTTGTCTTCTATGACAACATCAAATTCTCACTCTAACACATAGTTATGAGCAATAATAATTTTTACCGATTAAGCCGTTTTACTCATTTTTGCTTAAAATCGCTTAGCAAAAGTTGTTTAACATAATTTCAGCCTTCATATTCTACCATAAAACATCAAAATAAACACATTTCACCTATGGGTATTTTTCCAAATATGAACCCTAGCTTAAATTATTGCTAGAATAAGCTTAATCAAGTTACCGGGATTCCAAAAACGTAAAGAACTTGAAAAACGAGGCTAGAACGGACTTACAATTGAGCTTGGAAGCTTGAAAAACCCAAGCCATGGTTTCTCCTTGCTATATGCGGCCATGGGGTTGAAGATGAGCAAAATTGGCTTTTAATTTTGTATTTTAATTCATTTTACCCCTAAATGACCAAAATGCCCTTACTACTAAACTTTCCAAAAATTCCATCCATGTCCAATTTTTGTCCATAGACTTAGAAATTGGTAAAATTGATATTTTAGACCTCCTAATTAATGTTTCAAAACAATTTTATACTAGAAACTTCTAGAATGCAAGTTTTGCAAATTATTCGATTTAGTCCCTAATTTCAATTTAGGCACTTTATGCATAAAATTTCTTCACAAAATTTTCACACAATCATGAAATCATATCATAGACCTCAAAATAATCATAAAATAATTATTTCTATCTTGGATTTTGTGGTCACAAAACCACTATTTCGACTAGGCCCAAAATCAGGATATTACAGTGTTTGTAGGTAAGGTACATACCTTAGCCCAATTTGAAATATTATATAAGTATAACCGACCAACACAATTTTAAACTAGTACTTATAGTTAATAAAAATTGTAATCAAACTTCACTTTTATACTTAAGTTCGTAAAGTAAGACACACACCTCTATTCGATTGTCCAAAATTTTGATCTCAATCATGGTATCAAAAACATTCAAATCTAAATATTAATATATGATAATATTTTTAGTTATCACAGTATTAAGCACAATCATATGAGATCTAAATAGAAAATTGGTCATTTTAATAATACTTACACTTTTACAATTAGATGTAATTTCCACCCCTTAAAACCCAGAAGTTTGAATGCTTCAACAATGATCCTTCAATCCAAAAATACAAAGTTAAAAGATGTAATTTGGTCCTCTTAAAAGTTAGGGAAGAAAATTGATAATAACTAAGTCTTTGAATCCTTACAATCTTGAAAATAAAGATTCAGACACGGTTGTAAGGATCACAAAAATCACGGAGCGACAACAATGTTATCTAAGATATCATACCATTAGAAAGAACAAATAGATGGATGTTTTAATAAAAATAAAATTGATACGAGAATGGAAAAGGAAAAGAAAAGAAAATTATTGATGTACGGTGATTTTTCAGCAACGGGTGGCGATGGTCACCGCAGTGGACGGTGGTGTTGATAGTGGCGGATGGTATGGCCTAAAGGGCGGTGCAAAAGGTGGCTCAAAGGTGGAGAAGTAGTGTATAGTGGTGTCAATATTGATGATCACAACAAATAAAGGAGAAATAGTTTGAAATGTGGAGCACAACCAAAAAAGGGTGGCACAATGTAGTTGAAGGGAGGTCAAAAGAGAGTGTTTTTGCCAAAATGAAAAACAAAAGTTAAGTATGGCTTACAAAGGGAGACAAGGGGAATAAAAAGAGGAAAAGAAAAGGAAAGGGAAGGAAACATGAGGAGTGATTTGGGGACTAAAAAAGGAAAGGAGAGTAAAACAAGGGAGGCAAGATTCTCTTTCTTATGGTAACGAGGTAGGAATGGCTAAGGGGTGTTGACCAAAGGTTGAAATGCTATTTTTTAAAAAAAAATGGAGTGGGAAATTGAACTTGGGTCACTTGGGAGCTTAGCTTGTTCATAATCGTTATGCTATTTCTTAATACTTGCTTATATACTAGCAAAACTAAAAGTAGTGGGGCGGGACATGGATCCTGAGTAAGGAGGGATTATATAGCGTGCCAATTTCGTAGATGTTTGAAAATGAGATAAATACTAATTTTTTCGGCTTAATAGGTCATTGGTATAATGAAATTCTTGCGACTCAATCCTGTGGCTCCACAACCTCTAGCCCCTGCTGTGCCTACCCCTGTACCCCTTAGTCCTCAAAGTTACACTCATGTATATGTACATAGACCTCCTACAGATAAGATTCGTAAATGTGGGGTTGATGAGTTCAAAGGCAAGACAAATTACGATCCAACTTGAGCTAAATTTTAGTTAGAAAATATTCAGAGGATATTTGATTAATTAGCATGTTCATCCGATGACTACTCAAGTTGGTACGTTATTAGCCGTTATACCAAAAGAGAAAATTGGGACTTTTTTCAAGTTGAATTTAGAAAGAAATAT
Organism: Gossypium anomalum; assembly: GCA_025698475.1. Classification (NCBI taxonomy): domain Eukaryota; kingdom Viridiplantae; phylum Streptophyta; class Magnoliopsida; order Malvales; family Malvaceae; genus Gossypium; species Gossypium anomalum. The sequence continues at coordinate 43,102,720 of CM046968.1, read as the reverse complement.
GTTAGCAAATGGTACTTGGACAAGAAAAAAGAAAGAGTCTCTTGAGCTGAAACAGAGAAACAAGTCTGCATTAGAATATGATTTAGAGTTTGTACAAATTAATAAGTATGGTCTCGAGATTGTACCGAGAAAAGAAGAGATTTTTGTTTGTTTTCAAGATGAACTGAATGATGAAATTAAAATGTCAATTGGAGCAATGGAAATACAGGAATATGTTGTTTTGATTGGTCGAGTGTAGAAAATGGAAGAGATCTGCAACAGTAAGAAAAAGGTTGAAATGAAATTTCATGAATCTAGTAAACAAAATGTATCTAAATCCTTTTTAGCTCCACTCTCAAAGAAACCGAGAGAAACTTTTGTTAGAGTATGCCCAAAGACGAATCATGAGATGATTGTAATTACATACTCATTTTATCTTGTTTGTTAATATAAGGCACTGCCATTATTATTTCAGTTTCTTTTCTCGTTTATATAAATAAACTAATCAATAATATGATTATTCTTAAAAGGTCCTTAGTCAATTATTATTGTGGGCTTGGAAAATAATAATGCATTGAGACTAATGTGTAGTTGATTGATAACAAAGAATAGTCATTGACATAGGGATGTCAAAATCAATACATGAGTATGTGTTAGAGAACAACATACTGGATTGACCTGCCATGAGTATGTTTCTTGGATTATTATGTAATAGTCATAAAGATTACTCTTAGTGATAACTATGTATATGATCCCCTAACTTGAGATCATCATTGTCCCAACATCGTGAGTCTTATATTTTGATATAGTTAAATGTCTACCGTAACAGATTGTACTATAAAGACTGATGTTAGATATACCACAATCCATGTAGTGGGATATAGTTGATCAATATAGGATTTATCCCTTCTGCATAATGGGAGCAATATCTTATGCCTCTCGATGGAGTGAGACTAGGAATGCATGGCCATGCTTGAATAAGCTAATGTGAGATATCACACTTATTGGTTTATTGTAGTCTACTCATAAAATCAAGAAATATGAGATTAGACTATACAAGTATGACTATCCCATGACTTGTGTCCAATCTAGATATTAAGGATAAAAGGATATAATACATGAAAATATTATTATAGAAAGGTTATGTCGAATCACGACTTCTTGTAACATGGGTAGCAATGATGCATTGCTAGATGTCACTCATTGCTTGTAATGTCAAAAACGTTTAGTATTACTACCAATGTTACAAGAGCCTACAGGGTCACACTTTATAGTTGAAGTGAACATAGTCCAAATACATTTGGTATTATATTTAACTATCGCATGAATTAAATTAATTGTTGAATTAATTTAATTTGATAATTAAATATTGAACACATTATATGTACAAACTTGTTGTACAAAAATAGAGAACATGGATAAAATTAATATATGAATTTGACTCATACAAAATATTAATTATATATATTTTATTGAAATTATTAATATAAATAGTTATAATAATTTCTGTAAAAATATAAAAGGACATGATAATAGATATTCTTTTGGAAAGAATATTATTTTTTTCCTGACTTTCCATTTGTTTATTTAATAATAAGGGAATAATCCCATTTTTATTTTATGATATATGATATCAATGAAAATAAAAGGAAAAGAACCTTGTAGTGTGTTAGGGTTCCTAAGAAAATACAAAAGAAAAAAAGGGTCTAGTAGCTGTTCTTGAAAATTCTCTCTAAAAAGTTGAAGAGAATTTTGCTATTTGTTCTTTGACTGGGTGGATTACGTAGAGGCCGAAACGCTATTGTTATGGCTTGGGATCGACATCGCCAAAGGAGATCTTATTAACAACCTTGTTCATCTCTTTTTTAGTCTCGAAAAGGTATATTTTCGACCATTGTTTCAACCCGATTTATTCCTCGTACATGGATCAATGGCTGATAATCATCGAAATAATTTTTTCGATACACTACGGGGAGTACCGGTGATCCAACAACTTTTAGTCGCAATGTCACATCATCTGGATTCACAAGAAGAAATAAGTCGAGACAAAATGATTCAAGACTCTAGTTGACACCAATAATTAGTGTTGGCAGAGTCGATAATGATGATAATTCTGTTTGTGATCATTGTTGAAAGTTCCATAAGGGTGTATGTCGAGTTATGACAGAGGTCTATTTTTGATATGGATCTATTGAAAATTTTATGAGAGACTACTCAAAGAAGTCAGGCTTTAATGAAAATCAAGTTGTTAGAAAGATATTTGTTTCTCGGAGAGGCAGACAAACAGGACAGAGAAGTAACACTGGAACAACTTGGGTGGAATAAAGGATAAGATATACAAATCTGAGATTAGAGTGTTTGCTAGATTATATGCCATTCGAGCCAGAGAAGAGCCTTCTACCCCAGATGTTATAACTGATAATTTCTCTCTTTGATATTAATGTATATGCATTGGTAGACCCTGGGTCAACTCATTCTCACAATTGTACTATTTTAGTACCTGAAAAGAACATACCAATAAAACAGGGTAAAATTTACTGTTAAAGTAACTAAATCATTGAGTCAAAATGTCATAGTCAATTCAATTTGGAAAAAGTGTCCACTGAGAATTTATGGTTATGATTTTTCCTGTTGACATGATGTTATCATCATTCAACGAGATTGGTGTAGTACTGAGTATGGGTTGGTTGACTTTGCAATATTTTTTCGTAAATTGTAGTCAGAATCGAATTGATTTGATATGTTAGATTAGCGAGTTGATTACTTTTGAGTCAGACAAAATTGATTGTGTTATAAATGTCATATCTGTGATTTCTAATTAGAGAATGGTTGGTAAAGGATGTAAAGCCTTTTTAGCTTACATTTTACATGCACGAGCATCAGAGTTGAAGATTGATCGGTTATCGATAGACATGGAATTTATTGATATGTTTCTTGAAGAACTACATGGATAACCATCATGTAACACCCCTTACCTGGTCTGATTGCCGAACCCAAGTAAAAAGATGCTATGACAAAACTCAACAATCGAGAAATATTTTACTAAGAAAAAACTCAATTAATTATTATTAAATCACATATAATCAAACATATTAAAATTTGAACTCTATAAGGGCCTAATTGTGCAATCCAGGCATGTAATAGAATCAAATTGTAAGATTTTAAAGTTTTAAGGTCAATAGTGAAAATCCATAGTTGGTTTCTATACGCAATCGATACCTTACTGAAAATCGATACCAAAATTCAATTATGTTTCCTTTACTAAACAATGGTATCAATAATTATTTTATGGTATCAATAATTTATGAAAAAGTATCGATATTCAAATAAAAATTGATACCAGTTTGGCACTTTGTTTGTTTTAAAACTGTTCATATGGTCATGTATCGGTACTAGATGCCAAAGTATCGATACCTAAAATCAAAATGGTAAAATCTCATCTTTAAAAATTCATTTATTACCAAATTCATATATCAAGCAAGAATTATAATATCATCAATCAAACACTTAAATGTCAACCCAATATGTCTCAAATGGCACCTCAATAATGAATCTAATCATGAACACACTTAACATTCCATAATTGATTTTCATTTTATCTAAATAACTTAGATACAAGACTACGTAAACATTTAATTAACCATAAGCATAAATATATTCTTTACTAATTCCATGCTAAGATATTATCTAAGTACATCATCACACCCAACCAAGCTCAACAATCAACAAGCGTAATATCTAGCATATACCATTCCATTCATGAAATCATTAAGCAATTATCTAAACAACTATTATGCTAATCATAATTTGATCATTGCCTTCACATTATACTTGTTCGCTTAGTACTCAAAATACCACCAGGCCACCAAATAATTATATCTACCAAAGATCCCTATGTACATGCCAAGATCAAAATAGATACGTCACAAACACTTGAGATCAAGATCGTTGTTTGATCTGTCGTAATTCGGTGTAGTAGATTAAACTAGTTTTCACATTTAAGGAGCTTGAATACAAGCATTTTCATTATGTTTTAAGTTTCTTTAGTTTTACTTACATCAAATAAAATCTGCACATTGAGTCTTTTATTGATCTTAAGGGCCAAATGAGACCTAAAGGAGAGTTAACGTACTTTGTGAGTGTACAAGAGACCATTACAAGGCATTTTGGACCAATACTTGACGCTATGTCACAACATGGGAGATTCGATGTCGCAACATAGAGAACAAAATTAAGAAATTAAGAAACTACCTTCAATGTCGCGACATAGGCTGAGGGTATCACGACATTCCCTTAAAGATGGCTGTAGAGGAGCATACTGGCTGTTATGTTGCTACACAGGTCTTGGTGTGTCATGACATTAACTTTGTGACGAGAATAAAACACGAAGTAAGGGCATTTTGGTTTACATAATCAAACTTAAAGCTCAGGAACGTCAGCTAACCTAGGGTTAAAGAGGACGACTACCTGAAGGCAATAACTAGGCTCCTTTGGCACACATTATGGACACCATTCCATTAGCTTAGATTCTCTCTTTAGGTTTAAGTTTTGTTTTTTTACTTTATTTAGGTTTTAATAGTTTTAGTTTATTTGTTCTTTGGTTCTTTCAAGAGTTTTGATTTGTAAAGGAGATCAATTATTGTGGATTCGCACTTATTATCAATATCAACTAGGCTTTTCTTAAACTCTCTATTTCAATCCATTCCTTATGATTACTTCTTCCATCCATTCCATGTTGTTTATAAAAGCCATGAGGAATTAATCCTCCTATGGGGGATTAGCAAGTGGAAGCATGATCTCTTAACTATTTTGTAGGGTTATTCAACAAATCAATTGTTTGGGGAAGGAAGAACGTAAAACAAACCCTAGGCCTAACAACCGCTGGAAGTTATCAAGGTAGGAATTAACCCAAAATTGGTATTGCCCATTCCTAAACACCTTAACCCAAGCCAGTCTGGATTGTGAGGTCAGAAGATAAGTGATCCATATTAGTGGAAGATCGAAAGGTCCAACTAGGGTAACAACTAGTTGGTTGATGAAGAATACGAGACGATAATTGATTGGGATTGCTGAAGTGAACTAATTATCTATCTTCAGATTCGATTCACCTTATTCTTTATATCTTTTGAAATTAAATTAAATTCAATTCTTTTATTTTATTTTATTTTATTTTAAAAACCCTAAAATTATCTCTCATTTTACTTTTGTACTATAACTGATTTAAAAGTATTAATTAGATCTTTAAGTGTTTAGGTTAAGATTGATTTAGTAATTGCCTCCTTTGTATACGATCCTTGGAGTACTCACTTACTTCGTTGTAAATCTATATTACAACTCTACCCGTATACTTGCGGACACCATCTTGTAATTCTTCATTTTATTACAGTATTTACACTCTGGACGTTGGTATGTCCAGGGGCGGTCAATTTGTTGGCGCCGTTGCCGGGGAGGCAATATCACTAGATTGATTTTAATTTTTGCATTTTAAAGAGTAACTAGGAAATTATTAAATTGTAGATACGGTTTGTTCTAAAAATATATCACATTAATAATATGCGAGCCCTAGGTGTTAGATCACCAGTTCACCCCATGGTGCAGCAAAAAATTAAGTCCGACGATCACATCTAGTGATCCATTTACAAGGAACATATCGGGGTGAAAAGGGTATGAACGATTACCTTTAATCATTTGAAAAATCGAAGAAACAAATTACACAATTGTATGTCGATTCTAAGTTGCTACAAAATGTTTCGGCCTCTACGTAATCCACCCGGTGTGACAATGAACAGTAAGCACTCTTTAAAACTTTTTTAGAGAGAAAAATCTCTTGACAACTACTAGACCTCACACACAACTTATTTAAGGTATCTTAGGTTTTTTCTTAAAAACCCTATATATCCTAAATCGAGAATAATTGATATTTTTGATATAAATCAAATCATAATAATTAACCGAATATAATAATTATAATTACCATAATTATAATAATGTTTTGACCAAAAAATTACAATTACAGTAATTATAATAATATTCAATCCTAAATTATAATTACAATAATTATAACAAGGATTTCGGTAAATTATTTGTAGTTAAATTTTATACAAATCAAAGTCATGTATTAATTTAACCATATTTTTCATTATGTGTACAACATACTTGTACATATAATTCGTTCGATATTAAGTGCCCAATTAAATTAATTCTATAATCAATTTAATTCATGTGACAACTAAACACAATACCAACTATGTTTGGATTCCGTTCGTTTCAACCATAGGGTGTGACCCTGTAGGTTCTTGTAACATTGGCATAAATACTAGAATTATTCTAATATTACAAACAATGAGTGGCATCTAGTAATGCATCATAGCTACCTAAGTTACAAGAAGTCATAATTCAACATAACCTCCCTGTGATTAACCCTTCATGTATTAAATTCTTTTGTCCTTTATATCTAGAATGGACACAAGTCATGGAATAGTCACAATGGTATAGTCCATCTAATGTTTCTTGATATCCTGAATAGACTGTGAAAAACAAATAAGTATGATATCTCATATTAACTTATTCGAGTATGGCCATGCATTTCTAGTTTCACTCAATCAAGTGGCCTAGGATATTGCTCCCATTATGTAGAAGGGGCAAATTTTATATTGATCAACCATATCCCACTACATGGACTGTGGTATATCCAACATCAGCCTTTATAGAACAACAAATTACAGTGGACATTTGATTGTATCAAAATATAAGACTCACGATGTTGGGATAATGATGGTCTCAAGTCTGAGGATTGTATACATAGTAATCACTATGAGTAATGTTGTGACTATTACATAATAATCCAAGAAATATACTCATAGTAGGTTTATCTAATATGTTGTTATGTAACACACATTGTAATGCCCCGAATTTCTGGGCCTAGAAGTATTGGGCCTTGTGTGTGGGAGCCGCTAGGAGACTGCACATAAAAGTTTATGTGTGGAAGAAATATCACAATTGATTGTCTGCTGCAGTGGTTAAGTGATTAGGAGTGTTTGGGAGTGTTGGAGTAGTCCTGGGTTCAAACCTAGGCTATAGCAAAAATTTATGTTTTTCTCTTAAAGGAGCCTTGATGTTAGTGGGTAGGCTTTAAGCATATTTTTGGCAAATTTATATCACAAGGAACAATATGGTCTAGTGGAAGTGGCGTTACAAGTGAGCTAGTGGTCTGAGGTTCGAATCCCCGCTTGTGCAAATAGAGATTATTTTTACTGATGGCCATGGAAGGAGGCGGAGTTGGACTGAGACTTTGTGGATGACTTGGTCATGAGTGTTTCAAGGAAATTTTAATTGAAGGTTGTATGATTTAGGGGAGGGTTTTAAGGGAAGAAGATTTGGATGAAGGAGTTTGTTTGTAATTCAAACTCGGTTGGTGGCTTAATTCAAGGAGAAAATCAGGGAATTTGAAATGGGAAGGGTTGGTTGCCGAAATTTGAACTCCCCATTGTGCAAATTCGGTCATAGGAATTTTTTTCTCAGAGTGTCGAATTCTTTTGTGCCATTTCGGGTTTTATTTGTTTTTATTTTTTTCCTCTTTTCTCTGTATTGTCGTGCATATTCTGGAATTTTACCATTCATGCAACCTTTCTACCTCTTTTTGGTTTTAGTATAGGATTGAAAGGCCAAATATAGGAGTTGTTCTTACGTGTTTGTGGCTATTCTTTTCTTTCATTTTTGAACCAAACTTCTCCATCCTCTCCCTCTCTCATTTGTTTTGTGTGACCGAATAGCTTTTGGTCTCTTCTCCTCTTTTCTTCCTTCTCTCAATTGCATTTTCCTTCCTTGTGGTTTAGCCGAATAACACTTGCCTTCTCTCCCTCGCCACTCATTCGGTTTTTCTTGGCTAGCAGATTGTCTTTCTGTTTGGAGTCGAATCCCTCTACACTTGAGTAAGGTAATTGATTTTATTTGGGTTCACAGCTACTCTTATCCCTCTTTCTCTCTTTGTCGATATAAGTTTCCTCCTTAACACTATCTTCATCCACTATTTCTGATAGGAGTGTGACTGTTTTTCGTGGGACTCAAATCTTAGAGTGTACCTTAGGAGGCCGAATACTCCTAAGTAGTGGTAAGTTGTTGTTCTTTTGTTTCTAATCTGTCATTCATGGTCTTACTTAACAAGGAGGTAATGCTATACAAATTTTGTCAAGTTTTGGAAGGCGGCTTTGATCGGTGGTTAAAGAGAGGAATTGATTGCTATTCAAGGTAGGAAGTCAGTACCATTTTGGAATCAAATGCTATGTAAGGGTGTTAATTTTAACGATTAAAGGACTAACGTGGGGTTATGATTGAATCAAGGTTTAGCGTCGTGGGATTTGCTCACTTATCACAAATAGGTGTGTATCTGTACTCTGTAAGCGGCAATAGGCGTAAAGGCCGTAAATATGCGTGTAACCGTATGCCTTATTTTGATAATCGACTAAAAATCCGAAAATGTGTGTTGTTTACTCTGCTATGACTGTAGATCGGCAAAATGCTAAAAAGTTAGAAATATGGAGTATGATGCCACACAAGCGTGCGATCGTGCGTGTGGTAAACCAAGCTCACGAAACGTGTACGGCGAGGAAGGCCACCATGAGTGAATTCGTGGGCTTAGGCCGTAGTGGGCCACTTAGGCCAAAATGGGCCGTGTGGGCTTAATTGGCTCGTGGGCCCACACGAATAAAATTTATGGTAAGTGACTATTAATGAACCGGGCTATGGTGTACACATAGCCATATCTAAATTTGGGTTAAATGGGCCGCACAAGCATGTGGGCCCACTTGGGCCGAGTAATGGGCCTTAGGTCCACTTGCACCATTATGTCTGTTTAGGTTACTTAGGTCGCTCGAGACGACAATGGACCCTCAGTTGGGTCGTTAAGACCCCTGACTTGTAAAATTATTGAAATACCCCTGACTTGTAAAATTACTAAAATACCTCTAGTTTGTCAAATTATCGAAATACCCTTGTAGTGTAAAATTACCAAAATACCCTTGTAAGGTGAAATGATTATTTTGCCCTTGTGGGTAAATGACCGACTTAGACTATGAATTTGACCAATTTGACTATGATCGTATGACTGTGTTTTAACTGACTTGGCGATGGTTGTATGACTGATATGCTTTTAATAAATGTTTAAATGATTGTTATTGAGCATGGCCATTTTGCATACACGTGTGATGATTGAGCATGACATACACGACATATTGCATAGGGTTGGGACATTGATATAGAGGAAGTTCTGATAGGATCGCATGGGTCGCACGAGACGACTGTGGATCTAGTATTGATCTGTTAAGGTCGTACGGGTTGCACGAGACGACTGTAGACTGATGGATGGCTTAGTGCCGCTTAATCTGATTATAGCTCTGTGCCAACCTAAGAAATGGTTTTGTGCCAAACGTATTTACCCGTGGCTATGTGCCTAACATACTTATTGATAACTCTGTGTCGATCATATTTACCCTAGGCTGGCTATGTGCTAAACATAATACAGTTACCGATGGCTTTGTGCCAATTATAATACCGCTACTGAAGGCTTGGAGCTGCATATATACTAGTTAGTGCCACAACCGGTGCTAACATTGGTGTGCTGGCTGGGTGGGTCGATTTTATCCCCACGTAAGTGTAGGGTTGGTACGGGTGGTGTGTTGGTTGGATCGGGGTGGGATGCATCCTCATACTGTTGCATATCTGTTTATGAGATTTGTCAGTGTATTGGGCTTAGGCCCACTTGTTCTGTTATTGGTGTGGGTTAGGCTTAATTGATTCTGTTATGGGCTGTGACCCAAGTGATATTGTAAGAGGCTTTGGCCCACGTACTACTGAAGCCGGACTGCATACTATTATCATTAAAGGGCTCGCCCGGACTATTTCTGCTTTCTGTTTTTGATATCTCGATTGTTATTACTCTAGTAAGGGGATTACACATTGAGTTTTCATAAACCCACCCCGTTTATTAACTGTGCAGGTAATCCCTAGCATTGAGGATCGGTGCTGCGAGGGACTCAGAGATGGCCACATGACTACCTTTGGACTTTATTTATGTTTTAGATTACGTTTTGGGTTTCAACTTTTTTAATAAGGCCTCTTAAAGTTCCTGGATTTTAACTTTGGGTTTTATTTACTTCAATTTATAACTGTTTTTAAACAACACTACGTTTCCGCAACATCCTCGGAACGGTTTCGCAACTTAGTTTTTTAACATCACGTTTTCATAAATCAGTTACTTTTAAAATTAGCTTCCGCAACTTAAAAGAAATTTTGGGAATAGAATTAATAACTTTTCAATGTAACACTTTATAAAATAAATTAACGTAACTGGGATTTTTCTCAAGTTTTCAAATAAAAAGGGTTTTCAATGAAAACATGGTTTTCGAAAAACACTTCAATGTGACACGTCAGATTCAGGCCTAACTTCTAGGCTGAGTTTGGGGTGTTACACACATACTTATGTATTGATTTTGACATCTCATGTCAATGAAAACACTTTGTTATCAATCAAGTACATGTTAGTCTTAATGCATTATTGTTGTCAGCCCACTATAATACTAGACTAAGGACCTTTTAAGAATAATCAAATTATTTTCAGGACATTATTATAATACAAATTTTTGTATACTCAGAAAATAAACTAAAATAATAATGGCTATTCGTTATACTAATAAACGAGGTACAATAAGTATGTTATTACAATCATCTCATGATTGGTCTTTCGGCATACTCTAACACTGGGGACATTATTCGATATAACTTGGTTGCGCTCTAGCATATCTCGGCCTATTATTCACAGTACACATTTTGAACTAAACCCAACCTTATTAACCTGGATTACTTGTAATGTCAGATTTGCTCATTACACTAATGAAGATCCTATAGCATTCTTGAGAAAATTTGACCATATATGCAATATTGTCAGCTACGCAGGAATTTCACCAGAGACTATTAAATTGCTACTAATTCCATTTGCGATAGAAGGGAAGGAAAAAATGTGGTTAGAAATACTCCCTCCAACACTATTACTACCTGGGCCAATTTTGTGCCACTATTTCTTTGTCGAGCATTGTCGATGACTAAGGAATTGGGTAACTATATAAAATTATTTTATTTTCAGCACGGTATCACTGAAACCTTAGGAAAAGCATGGAATAGATTGAAAACAATCCTTAGATCTATACTAGATGGAGGCCTACATTTTATGTTAAGATTCAACATTTCTATTACGACTTGGATAGTCAAAATAAACAAAAAATTGATATTATAACTGGGGGAAGTATTTAGAGGAAAACTCAAGAGGAGGTAATGGAAATCTTGGAAAAATCCAGCATTAATGGACTTGCCTGAAAGAAATTTCATGAAACAGAAAACCTAGAATTGGAAGCTGTAGGAAGTAAAAAACAAGAACGTAACCAATTAAAGTCCAACACGTAAGAATAAACATGCTACGAAATGGAGGACAGAGGGGATAATGTAGAACAAAAGAATAATCATATGGTAACCAATTGGATTGGTGGAGACAAAGTAAGGAACAGCTGGAGCAAATTACACCAAATTCGGTAAAAATGGTACCACCCATCATTAAACCCCCTGAGTTGGAATTAAAGCCATTACTCGAGCATTTAAAGTATAGATATCTAGGAGAACAGAACATGTTACCAGTAATTATTATTGCCTTCTTAGATGAAAAACATGAAGAAGCACTACTTAATGTCCTGAGGATGCATAAAAAAGTGATAGGATGGACCATTGCTAATATCAAAGGAATAAATTCTGCAGTCTCCCAACATAAGATCAGATTAGATGTAGGGAAAAAACATGTAGTGGATGCTCAGTAGAGGCTTAATCCAACCATACTTAATCTAACCATGAAGGAAGTAGTAAAAAGGGAATTGATAAAATGTTTAGATGCATGTATTGTCTATGCTATCTCTGATTGTGAATGGGTTAGCTCGACCTAGTGTGTTCCAAATAAAGCATGTCTAACTGTAGTTGAGAATGATAAGAATCAATTGATTCCAACACGAATAGTTACTGGTTGGATGGTATTTATTGATTACAGGAAACTGAACGATGCAATAAAAAAAGACCACTTTCTATTGCCCTTCATTGACCAAATGCCGGACCGGTTAGCAGGAAAATAGTATTATTGTTTCCTTGATGGGTATTCATGGTATCATCAAATTACAGTTCACCTCAATGACCAAGAGAAAACTACATTGGCATGCCCTTTTGGCACGTATGCCATTAAAAGAATGCCCTTCGGATTATGCAATGGTCGAGAAACTTTTATGAGATGCATGAATGCTACTTTTGTTGATATGTTGGAAGAAGGTCTACGCTTTCATGGATGGTTTTTTGGTTTATGGAAACTTGTTTCAAGAATGTTTGGGTAATCTGGAGAAAGTGCTAAAAACATGCGAGGAAACTTACCTAGTGCTCAATTGGGAAAAAAGTCATTTTATGGTAAAAGGACTGGTCCTAGGTCACCAAATATCGAGAAAGGGCATGGAAGTAGATAATGCCAAAATTAAGGTGATTAAACATTTTCCACACCCAACAAACATAAATAGTGTTTGAAATTTTTTAGGCAATGCAAGATTCTATTGAAGATTTGTCAATCATTTTGTTCATAATTCAAAACCTTTAAATAAACTTCTTCAGAAAGAAACACCTTTTGTCTTTGACCAAAGTTGCATTGAAGCCTTTGAGATAATAAAAGCTAGACTCATATATGCTCCTATAATAATCGCTCCAAATTGGATAGAACCCTTTATTATTATATGTGATGCTAGTGATTATGTAGTGGTGCAGTTTTGGTAAGAACAACATATAAAACTCTGTTAGGAATGTGTCTGTACAAATTAGTCTGTGGTAAGAATTTCCATTTACTAGATGAATTAGAAAGGAAAGTATACTGGGAAATTAATGAGTTAAATTTAGATCCAGAAATAGCTAAAAAAGAAATATTATTTGAACTCCAAGAATTAGACGAATTCTGTTTCATGGTCTACTGATCTGCCATAATTCGATGTAGTAGATTAAACCAGTTTTCACATTTAAGAAGTGTGAATACAAACATTTTCATTATTTTTTAGTTCAATTTCTTTAGTTTTGTTTACATTGAATAAAATGTGCACATCGAGTCTTTTATTAACCATAAGGGTCAAATAAGGCCTAAAGGAGAGCTAATGTACTTTATGAGTACGCAGGAGACCATTAAAAGGCATTTCGGGGAAATATTGGATGCTAAGTCGCAACATGGAGGGATCCAATATCACAACATAGAAAGCAAAATAGAGAAAGTGAGAAACTACATTCAATGTCACAACTTAGGTTAAGAGTATTATGACATACCCTTGAAGATGGCTACAAAGGGACATGCTAGTTGCTACGTTGTGACACAGGTCCTGGTGTGTTGTGACATCGACTCTATGACAAGAATAAAACATGAAATAGGGGCATTTTGGTTTACACAATCAAACTTTAAAGCTTGGGAACGCTAGCTACCCTAGGGCTTAGGACGATGGCTACCTGAAGGCTGTAAATAGACCCCTCTGCACATTAGAGACACCATTCCATTAGCTTAGACTTTTTCTTTAGATTTAATTTAATTTTCTTAGGTTTTTAGAGTTTCATTTCTTTTGTTATTTTTTTTTCAAGAGATCTGAGTTGTAAAGGAGATCGACTTTTTTTGGATTCGCATTCATTATCAATAATAATCATGTTTTTCTTAAACTCTCTACTATTCATTCATTATGATTAATTTTATATCTACTCCATGTTGTTTATGAAAGGCATGAGGAACTAATCCTTCTATGGGGGATTAGTGAGTGGAAGCATGATCTTTAACTATTTTGTCAGGTAATTCAACAGATGAGCTATTTGGGAAAGGGAGAACGTGAAACAAACCCTAGGCCTAACAATCCCGGAAAGTCATCATGGTGGGAATTAACCCAAAATTTGGTATTACCTATTCATGAAACCTTGACCACAAACCAGTCTGGACTATGAGGCCAAAAGAAAAGTAGTTCTTAGTGACTCGTTATGTTGGTGGAAGATTGGAAGATCCTGCTAGGGTAGCAACTAGAGTATTGATGAAGAACCCAAGACGACAGTTGATTGAGATTGCTGAAGTGAGCTAATCAACCATCCTTAAATTTGATTCACTTTATCTGTCTCTATCTCTTGCAATTTTAATTCTTTTTTTTTATTTCATTTTATTATTTTACAAATTCTAAACATATTTCTTATTTTACTTTCGTACTATAACTGAATTAAAGAATTAATTAGATTTTTAATTGTTTAGGTTAAGATTGATTCAGTACTTGCCTCCATTGGGTATGATCCTCGAAGTACTCACCTACTTCGTTGAAAATTCTATATTACAACTCGACCCGTATATGTACGGATACCACCTCATAACTCTCTATTTTATTGTAATATTCACACTCTAGATGTTAGTACGTCCGGATGTGGTTAAGTTGTTGGCACCGTTTCCGGGGATGCAATGTCACTAGATTGATTTTATTTCTTTGCATTTTAAAGAGTAATGACGAAATTGTTAAGTTGTAAATATGGTTTGTACTAACAGCATAACACATTCGTAGTATAGAGGCCTTAGGAGCATTATTCGATACAACTTAGTTGTGATCTAGCATATCTTGACCTGTTATTCACAATACACATTTTGAACTAAACCCGGCCTTATTAACCTGGATTCCTTGTAATGTCAGATTTGCTCATTACACTAATGAACATCCCATAGCATTCTTGAGGAAATTTGACTATATATGCAGCATTGTCAGCTACGCAGGAATTTCACCAGAGTCTATTATATTGCCACTGATTCCATTTGCATTAGAGGGGAAGGAAAAAATGTGGTTACAAACACTCCCTCCAGGCACTATTACTACCTGGGCCAATTTTCTGCCACTATTTCTTCGTCGAGCGTTGCTGATGACTAAGGTATTGGGTAGCTATATATAGTTATTTTATTTTCAGCAAGGTATCACTGAAACCTTGGGGCAAGCATGGGATAGATTCAAAATAATCCTTAGATCTATACTAGGTGGAAGCCTACATGTTGTGGTTAAGATTTAGCAATTCTATTACGACTTGGATAGTCAAAACAAACGAAAATTTGATATTATGATTGAAGGAAGTATTTGGACGAAAAATTAGGAGGAGGTAATGAAAATTTTGGGAAAATCCAGCATTAATGAATTTTCCTAGAAGGAATTTTAGGAAACAGAAAACCTGGAATTGGAAGCTATAGGAAGTAAAAAGCAAAAATGTAACCAATTAGAGTCCATCACGCAAGCATTAATAGGCTACAAAATAAAGGAAGCAGGGGATAATATAGAATAAGAGAATAATCATATGGTAACCCAACTAGATTGGTGGAGACAA
Source organism: Gossypium anomalum (assembly GCA_025698475.1). Taxonomy (NCBI): domain Eukaryota; kingdom Viridiplantae; phylum Streptophyta; class Magnoliopsida; order Malvales; family Malvaceae; genus Gossypium; species Gossypium anomalum. Next base: position 43,087,309 of record CM046968.1, on the reverse strand, counting down.
AGTAAGGAACAACCGAAGAAAATTACACCAAATTCAGTTAAAATGGTAACATCCATCATCAAACCTCCTAAGTTGGAATTAAAGCCATTACCCAAGCACTTAAAGTACGAATATTTGGGGGAGAAAAATACGTTACTAGTAATTAGTGCTACTTGTTTAGATAAAAATAGGAAGAAACCCTACTGAGTGTCTTGCGGATGCATAAAAAAGTGATAGGATGGACCATTGCTGATATCAAAGGAATCAATCATGTATTTTATCAACACAAGATCAGATTAGACGAAGGGAAAAAACCTATAGTGGATGCTCAGCGGAGACTTAAACCAGCCATGAAGGAAGTGGTAAAAAAGGAATTGATCAAATGGTTAGACACAGATATTGTTTATGCTATCTTTGGTAGTGAATGGGTTAGCCCAACCTAATGTGTTCCAACGAAGGGGGGCCTAACTGTAGTTGTGAACGATAAGAATGAATTAAATCCAATGCAAATAGTTAATAGTTGAAGGGTATGTATTGATTACAGGAAACTGAATGATGCAACAAAAAAAAACCATTTCCCATTACCCTTCATTGACCAAATGTTGGATCAGTTAGCAGGAAAAGACTATTACTATTTCCTTAATGGGTATTCAGCGTATCATCAAATTCCAATTCACCTCGATAACCAAGGGAAAACTACTTTCACATGCCTTTTAAGCATGTATGCCTTTAAAAGAATGCCCTTTTGATTATGTAATACTCCAGCAACTTTCATGAGATGCATGAATGCTATCTTTGCTGATATGTTGAAGAAGGTCTGGACATTTTCATGGACAATTTTTCGATTTATGGAAACTTGTTTCAAGAATGTTTGCTTAACATTGAGAAAGTGCTGAAACAATATGAGGAAATTAACCTGGTGCTTAATTGGGAAAAATGTCATTTTATGGTAAAAGAAGGACTGGTTTTAGAGCACCAAATATCAAGAAAGGGTATGGAAGTAAATAAAGTAAAAATTAAAGTAATTAAACATCTTCCATATCCGAATAATGTGAAAAGTGCTCAAAATTTTTTAGGCCATCCAGGATTCTACGAAAGATTTATCAAAGATTTTCCTTAGCTTTGTAAACCTTTAAATTAACTTCTTCAAAAAGAAACACCTTTCATCTTTGACCAAAGTTACGTTGAAGCTTTTGAGGTAATAAAAGCCAAACTCATATATGCCCCTATAATAATCACCCTAAATTGGAGAGAACCTTTTATTATTATGTGTGATGCTAGTGATTATGTAGTAGGTCTGGTTTTGGAATAAAAGTAGAATAATTTATTTGGACCTATTCATTATGCCAGCAAAATGCTGAATCCAACATAGTGTAATTATAATACAACTGAAAAAGAGATGTTGGTAGAAGTGTTTGCTTGCGAAAAATTTCAACCTTATTTAATAGAAAACCGAGTCTATGTGTACACTTATCACTCTGCCCTAAAATATGTTATGAAGAAAAAAGAAACAAAAGCCACATTAATGAGATGGATTTTATTACTTCAGGAATTTGATTTATGGATTATGGATAGAAAGGGAATTGAAGATCAAATAGTAGATCATTTATCTAGAATTGAGGGCAATCTACAGGTAGAAGATACGAAAGAGATTAAAGAGACCTTCATAGATGAGCAACTATTCAGGGTAGACATCAATCAACCAAGGCATGGTAAGCATAGAGCACCGTGGTATGCGAACTATGTTAATTATATTGCACTAGGGGTCTTCCCAACTCAAGCGTCTTGGCAGCAGAAAAAATAGATAATTCATGAATCTAAAAATTATGTGTAGGAGGAACCATACATATTTAATGCGCAAATCAATTAGTTTGATGGCGTGTAGCAGAGAAGAGATAAATGATATTTTACAAGGATGCCACACATCTCCCTATGGGGGATATTTTGGTGGAACAAGGACAATCTAGAAAATATTACAATCAGGTTTTTACTAGCCTATTACGAACAGAGATGTTTATGAATTCATTCAAGGATGTGATAGATGTCAGAGAATTGGGAACATATATAAAAGAGACGAAATGCCACAAATAGGGATAATTAAAGTAGAAGTGTTTGATGTTTGGGGGATTGATTTCATGGGACCTTTTCCAAGTTCTTTTGGAAATTAGTATATCCTCTTGGCTGCTGACTACATTTCAAAATGGGTCAAAGTTGTTGTACTACTTACTAATGAAACAAATTTAGTTGTGAGATTCTTGAGAAAAAAATATATTCACCAAGTTTGGTACACCATGAGCATTGGTCAGCGACGAAGGATCTCATTTTTGTAGCAAGTAGTTGAAACAACTTTGGCTAAATACAATGTAAGGCACTGAATGACAACAACATATCATCCACAAGCAAATGGACAAGTAGAGGTATCCAACTGAGAAATAAAATAGATTCTGGAGAAAATAGAAAATCCAAGCTAAAAGGATTGAGCGGCTAAAATAGACGATGCCTTATGGGCGTATAGAACAACGTTAAAAATCTGTTAGGAATGTCTCCGTACAAGCTGGTCTATGGTAAGAATTGCCATTTATCAATTGAATTAGAAAGCATACTGGGCAATTAATGAGTTAAATTTAGATCCAGAATTAGCTAAGAAAGAAAGATTATTTCAACTCCAAGAATTAGATGAATTTCATTTCATGGCTTACAAAAATACTAAAATGTATAAAGAAAGTAGTGGACTTTGACACGATGCAAAGATTAGAAAGCAAGAATTTGTACCTAGGTAGAAAGTCTTATTGTTCAACTCTCGATTGAAATTATTTTCTGGGAAATTGAAATAAAGGTGGATGGGTCCATATACAATACATTAAGTAACCTCTCATGGGCCAATGGAGCTGATCGAAAAATAGGGGCAGCGTTTTCTTATAAATGGCCAATGAGTGAAACACTATTTTCGAGGGATAATAAACTCAATTGTTAATGAAGAAACACTGTAATGCGATATGGAATGTATCAGGAATTAAGGGGAAGTCAATAAAAAAAAGTGATGATGAAGAATGTAAACAAGACGTTAACCCCCCAAGACACCAAGAAATCTGGTTGCCATGTCGCGACATCACCCCAGAATGTCGCTACAAGAAATTTTTTTTTACTCTGGACCTATCCTTGATGTCGCGACATCACCAGGGATGTCGTGACAACACTACGTAAACTCTATTTTCTAAATTAACCTAACTACTGACATTTTTGTAGTCTAATTATATTAGTATTCTGATTCTTTAACTGTTTATTTAGTAGAATTACATTATTACTCTTGAATAAATTATTCTTTCTTTCTAAACTATAAATAGGACACATAGCCACTCAATTTCATTATCAAAGACTAAATTGTAGTTTACTCTCTTTTTCCAATCAATAAAGATTAAGGTGTAGGAAATACATATTATCCTATGGCAAGTTTTAGTGCAGGTGCTTCAAGCCCAGCCATTGAGTTTCAAGAAGGCGATATGAACAAATACCTCAAGAATTACAGCCATATACTTTTATTCAAGAGCAAGGATTTAATCCTCTGATAAGGAATTGCAAAGGAGTATGGGAGAATGCAACTGATAGAGATGGACAAAATTTTGTCAGCCATCCAAAGAACCCCTAAAATTCCTATAGTACAAGAATTGTAGCACCCTTAACCCGTATCCATCATAAGAATAGGGTTACGGAGCATTATTGAAGATTACATTTCAAAACAATAAAAAATTTGAATCATATATTTCACAACATCAATCATAGAAAACTCCATTAATAACATACATATTGTCCCTTATACAAGCCCTCAAGGCCCTAAAAACACATTAGAAAAAAATCGAGAGTAAATCAGGAACATCTAGAAATTTTCAGGAAAAGATGAAAATTTTCAAACTGCAGGGGTCACACGGCTGAGACACATGATCGTGTCAAAGCATAACATATATCAACCTAACAACCATTTCAATATCTCAAAATACCATAATTACAAGCCAAAACATAATGGCTATAATATCAACCAAAACACCTATACATGTGCATATTTAAACAATTATCACTTAAATTGTTTTCATGCCAAAGCATAACATAATTGATACATAATAACCATACGATTTTTTCCATTTAAGGATACATTAACAAATACTAATTTTGATCATTTCAAAACATACACCAATTTGACCATATTAACCATAACCAACAAGATATCAATAGTACCTTAAGTACCTCAAATCCAAGGCCACATTTCATACCGTAATCATCAACCAAAATGGCATATATGCCAAACTCATTGATTAAACATTAGACATAGTCCGCTTATACATGCCATTATAACCATGACCAAAGCATTAAAATCTACCGATAAAATTGATGGATAGTGTGATGGATCTCCGACTAACTTCCAACCCGATCAAGATTTCAATAATTTGAAGAGTAAGAGGAAGAAAACCACATAAGCAATGAATGCTTAGTAAGCACGTATAAACCATAAGCATAATATTACATTTTAATAATGAACATTATAAGTTAAATATAAATCTATACCAATGCCTCAAGATTTACCAACCATAATTACCAACTCGTCAGTGAGTAAATTCATTAATGTCACATATATTTATAATTCATAACATGAAAGGATTTTAGGGGACGTAATGTATAACCATCAACCTTTCTATAAGATTATACATCTTTCAATTTACTTACTTTCCTTTCTGTTCCCAATGCTTATTATAAGCCTCAACAACATTATTAGTTTTCAATTCAGTGAATGAATCCATGACATAGATAGATTTATTCAAAGAATAAACAATTTACTAACATAAGAATACGTCATTTATCTCATTAAACTTTTTATAACATCATAATACATCCCAATTACATACTTACCATTTCATTCCTTTTTCTTACCCGTTTCATATACATAATACAAGCATAACCATAAACATCATTCATATCCACAAGCTTGGCTTAAGCTTAACCACATCAACAACACATGTTAGTTCATTTAAACATGATTCATATGAATTTCACATGGATAACCACTATACTTGAGCATGATTCAATTGGATTTATCATCCATCTCAACATAACATATTTTCCACGTAACTCACCATTTTAAAGTCTTTCATATGGGTACATGTCTTAGTTCGTATCGAACTCTTACTATCATGTCTTAGTTCGTATCGAACTCTTACCATTTCTTTTTCAAATCATGCCCATTGAACCATTTAGAATATAGTTGGATACCCGGGATAGCTCACACAAAGTGTGCTAACTCATATAACTGTAATCTATCAATTCCTATACATATATGCTCACACGAGCTATGAATAAGTATGCTCACATGATCTATGAATAAGTATGCTCACACGAGCTGTGAAAATAAGCCTACTCACACGATGATGCTCAGACGAGTTGTGGAGTATCCGCAACACATGCCAGACCTCAACCATCGGTAGGATGTTCAAGACCAGCACCCAAATCATGTAAACCCTAATGGCATGTCATTTTTATCCTATGAATTCCTAAGGTTCAAACGAGGCTCAGTAGTTGTCGTACGTCATTGGATTTACGTCGTTTCATAACATAATAAATTGTATAATAACATATATATTGATTCATTTTCAATAAAAATCATATAATAACATTAAATTTAACCAACATTATACATAATACAGTTCATACGAACTTACCTAGCTAAATTGCAGAAATGTCAAAGTAGAGGGGCATTTTGGTAATTTTTCATTCTCCTCGATTTTCCACTCAATCTTGATCTTAATTAATAATTTCATTCAATCTATTAATTTAGACAATAAAACAATGTATTTTATGCAATTTAGTCATTTTGATATTTTTACAAAATTGCCCCTAAAATTTTACTTTTATTCAATTTAGTCCCTAAGCCTAAAACATGCAAATTAACCATTTTTAGCCAAAATTGAGCCTAGCCGAATACTTATGGCATCTAATACAGCCCATTATTGCAACAATTTAACATCAAATCCTTTTACTTTTACTATTTTAACAATTTAGTCCCTAATTAGAAAATTCATCAAAAATCACGTAATAAAATACTTTCAAATAACAACTAATATTTCAAATTCATCATTTATGTAACACCCCAAACCCGGCCCAGACGTTATGATTGAATTTGGTGTGTCACATCGAAGCGTTACTAGAAAAGGCATGTTTTATCTAAAATCTTTCTTAGTGTCTTAAAGGATATCTTCGTCATAGGTTAAAGTGAATGGAAGCTGTGCACCAAGTAGGATGCCAGAAAAGAGGAGGTGAGTCCATTAGACTGCTTAAGTACCAAGCTCTCCACGGATCCAATCCTAAACATGCACACCACCATTGCCACACTTTAACTGAGTGTTTGTTCATGGAAACCATTTCGTTTAAAACCATTTGAGAAAGTTATTAATTTTGAAAACATTTTCGTTTAGTGAAAGCATTGCTTTGTTATCGTGATATTTTGAAATTAAGTAACCATTTTAAAACGCCCTAAAGCGGTTCAATTTCAACGATTAAAACAATATCATAACTAAACTAACAAAACATACTAAAACAAGTAAAAATAATTAAAGCGGCCTTATTACAACTTAAAACCCAAAACTATTTAAGTAAATAAAAGCTGATTAAATCCCAAAAAGAGAACCAAATTTGCAGAACATGTGGCCACTTCGAATCCCTCACAGCTCCAAGTCCTCTATAGTTGGGGATTACCTGCATGGATGAAAATAAGGGGTGAGTTTGGAAAACTCAGTGTGTAAAATAACCCAACCATAGTCCCAAATCAGCTCAAACCATAATAACAGATTAAGTTGGGCCCAAGCCCTATACAGAATTCAGAATGAAGCCCATAGGCCCATATGAGATCTGAATGATTATGTATGCAGAAACCCAACCCATATCCATCCATATACACCCCCGTACCAACCTTACACCATGTGGGGAGACAACTCAACCCACCCATCCGCTACACGCCACAGAATTTGCAGCATGGCTGCCAGAACAGATAATGTGACAAAGTCACCAGATACAGATATTTGTGGCAGAGCCACCAGAATAGATATTTGTGGCATAGCCACCAGAACGCTTCCTCCATCAATATAACCTATATCCCATGCAACAGTTATTTATGTCATGGCATACATCATGCAGAATCAGAATATCATGCATTTCAGTCAAAATTAACCCTAGGGGTATAACAGTCATTTTGCATACTTAAGGGTATTCTAGTAAACTTACTATTTTAGGGTTTTCATGCATTTTACAGCCATTAACGCATTAACGAAAACACTTACCGTGTGTTTTTACTGAATTGGGCCCGTTGACCCACTAACCTGATTTTGGCCTATTAAGCCCAAATTTACCGAAGTGCATGAAATTGCGCACTCTGCAATCTTACCACTTGAGATTACCGAGGTTGATAAACAAACTATCTTACGAGCGTTCGCACACTCACAAGTTCACAAAATGCCAGCTTTTCGGCATTTTAGCATTTCAGCTCTTGCCGATCTAGTCTATAAGTGGGTGTCATTTGCACACCTGTTTGTGACAAATTGGCGACGGAATCCCCCCTTACGATATCCTACAATCGGTTGCCCACATGTTAGACTACAAGTCGATAACCATCAAGTATAAAACTCCTTACCATATTCGGCCATTAACACCTTAGGCCCTAAAGTTCTTTCCTTTGCTGAAATTTGGTCTAGATCTAGCTGTCCAGCCGTGTTTGCCTTCGAAGCCCTTTGCTGAATGTCCCTCTTGTCCACACTAGCGCACCCAAAACCAAATGAAAGAGGCCAAATGCCGTTAGTCCAAACGTTAGCGACCCTTAGTTGATAGGGATTTCAGCTTTTACCTTAAAACATGAGTAAACAATGAAAGATTCGAGCACTTATCTAAAACGTTATGACACTACTCCTGATCTGCTTTAGATCCAACCACCGTACAAGAAGAGGAAAGTATAATCAAGGATTCGGCTTCAATGGAGATTCGGCCAACCAACTTTGATAGGGGTTAATGAGGAAAAGAATAAGAGAAATATGGAGGATATAGGTTCGGCTAAAAAGAAATTGGCAGCACAAAGGTTAAGAAGGTTTGAAATTGAAATGGGCTAGGCCCAACTGATATTGATTCTGAGATGGGCTAGGCCCAATTGATACTGTGATGGGTTGAGACCCAAATGTTAATGAATCGGGTTTTGGCCCACATATATTCTGAATTGGACTGTTTTGTTACTGAATAGGGCTCAAGCCCAGATTGGTTCTAAATTCTATTTTTGACTAACTGTTTGGATGCTAGGGGGATTACACACTGAGTTTTTGTAAACTCACCCCATTTTTTAACTGTGCAAGTAATCCCCAGCATTAGGAGGATCGGTGCTGCGAGGGACTCGGAGATGGCCATACAACTACTTTTGTTATCTACTACGTTTATTTGCTTCTCAATACTTTAATTTCAGTTTGGTTTGTAATAAGGCCTCTCTGGTTTTTATTTTAAACTTTGGGATTTTATTTACTATGTTTGACATTTGTTAGAAGCAGATCACAATTTTCCAAAATAATAATTGTTTTCAAAGCACTACATTTTCGCAACTTAACTTTTAAACATCATGTTTTCGTAAATCGACTATTTTAAATCAAGCATCCACAATTAACACCGTTTTAAATAGGAATAACTTTCTAGTGAATCACGTTTTGCAAAATAAACCAACGTAAACTGAGGTTTTCACAAGTTTTAAAATGGCCAAAGGTTTTAAATAGTAGGAAGGGTTTTCAATGGAAACATGGTTTTTGAAAAATATTTCAATATGACATGCCAGATTCGGCCATAATGTTTAGGTCGGGTTTGGGTGTTACATAAAAATACCAAAATTACTAAAAACAAGACAAGAAAACTTACGTAATTAAGCCTTGAAAGTTTTCCCTCTCTCTCCTAGGGTTTCAATAAAATTTTAGGTTGAAGATGACAATAATAAGATGATATTTTCTTTTGTCATCTTTTAATTAATTTAATTATGTCAAATCCAATTTAGCCCTTGACCTTTTCTAATTTTTCCATGGATGAGTCACCAAGAATCTACATTCTTTTCTTTAATGGTCTAATTACCATATAAGGACCTCTAGATTTGAATTCCATAGCTATTTGATCCTCATAGCTACTAGAATTCAACTTTCACATTTTATGCGGTTTAGTTCTTCTCGTAATTAAACACTTAATCGATAAAATTTTCATACCAAAATTTTCACACGACATATCTACCATATTACGGACCATATAATAAAATAAAAATAAATTATATTTTTGGGTCGAATTTGTGGTCCCGAAACCACTGTTCTGATTTCAATAAAAAATGGGCTGTTACAACTCCCCCTTTTAGGAATTTTCGTCCTCAAAAATCTTACCAGTAAAAAGATTAGGGTATTGCTTCCTCATAGTATCCTCCAGCTCCCAGGTAGCCTCTTCTATACCGTGTCGTTTCCAAAGAACTTTTACTGAAGCTACCTTTTTTATTTTTAACTCTTTTGTTTCCCGAGCTAATATTTTGATTGGTTTTTCACTATATGTCATATCAGGTTGGATCTCTACCTCTGTCAAAGAGATAACATGTGAAGGATCGGATCAATACCTCTGTAACATAGACACATGAAAAACATTATGAATTCGATGAAGCACTGGCGGTAAAGCAAACCGATATGCAATCGGTCCAATTCCTTTAGTAATCTCATATGGTCCAATAAACCGTGGACTCAATTTTTCTTTGCGTCCAAATAGGAGAACTTTCTTCCAAGGCGACACTTTCAAGAATGCTTTGTCACCAAATTGAAATTCTATTTCTTTTCGCTTCAAATCAGCATAAGACTTTTGACGATCAGAAGCTGCTTTCAAACTATCCCAAATTACCTTCACTTTTTCCTCGGTCTCTTGGACCAAGTAAATTCTGTGTAACTTTTTCTCACTAAGTTTTGTCCAGTATAGTGGAGTTCTACATTTGCGTCCATACAAGGCTTCATACGGTGCCATTTTAATACTAGACTGATAACTATTATTATAAGCAAATTCAACCAAAGGCAAATACCTTTCCCAGTTACCTTCAAACTCAAGTTGTAACAGTTTGGTTTAGACCCTAGTCAGAATAGTGGTTTTGGGATCACATATCTGAGTCAGAAAAATGTTTAACTATTATTTTCTGTGCTCATGATATGTGAATTAGCATCAGTAAAAATTCCATATGAAAATTTAATCATTTGTGTGCTTATTTCGATAAAAGGACATAATCGCGTAAATTGTAAAAGTTGACTGCTACTTGTTAAAAATGCCTATTTGTTATGTCTTGTTAAATGATGAGTCCTTATGTTGTTAATATGCCATTTATATGGTAAGTGGACAATATTGACCTTACATGTTAATGTTTGGAATGTTTATTAACTATAGGAAAAATGGTAAAACAATTATTATGTTAATTAAAATAAAACCAAAAGCATGAAATATGGTCATTTTGTTCATCCATGACCAAAAAACACAAAGAAAATAAAAGAGAAAAGCTTTGTTAAGGTTCGACACTTGCAAGCTTGATTTAGGTATGTTTTTGTTTTGGTTTTTGATAATTTCTACGTTTTTGTGATCGTTGCTTAGTATACTATCAAGCCCATATCCCAATTTCTGATTTTGTTGATGATTTTGAGTTATGCCATTGATGAAACTATGAGCTTTCTAATGTTAGTTGATGAATTATGAAAGATATGTTTTGGATTAACATATGTTGTCTTTGAATTTTTGATGAAATTGAGTAATTCAGGCTAAATTGTAAAAATGTTATTTTAAGGGACTAAAATGTGAAAATGTGAGGGCTAGTTTGCAAAATGCCCTAAATATGTGTCTATGGATTGTTTTGAATGATTTGGTGAATAAAAGGGTTAAATTTGAATTTATTTAGATCAAGAATTAAGGAAAACAGAGTTAGATCGGGAAAAGTTGAAAGTTATCGAGTAACCGACTTTGCCCATTCGAATTCGTACGAGGTAAGTCGATATACAAATAAGCTTGTTTGAATTGAGTTATTATTATTCATTTGATATTGAATTGTGATGAATGAATGTCTGAGCTAAATACAAGCTGAATGTCTGAGCTAAATACAAGCTATCCGAGAATGTATCGACAAAGTTTTGACATTCGAAAAGCCCCGTACGAACCTTAGGAATACATATGTCATGACATAGGATTCCGATATATGTTATCGTGTAAGACCTCGTCTGAGACGTTGGCATCGACTTCTATTTTACGTGTAAGACCATGTCTGGGATATCAGCATCGTATCTGATTTTGTGTAAGACCCTGTCCAGGACAGTGGCATCGATGTTTGATTACATGTAAGACCAAGTCTAGGACGTTGGCATTGTATATGCTATCCAAGCTTTCCGCATATCCTTACGTTTTTGAATGGTTCAAACAGGCATTCCAAGAAATGAATGACTTTGTGAAATGTATATTCGATTCAGGTACATTTGAATTATACATTATGTTGAGAATGAAAGGTAGGTATATGTATCTTTGAGAACATAAGAATTATAGATGAACCATGTGATATATGATAGTACTTTGGTCAAAAAGTACATTTATTCTTGATGTTTATATGCTTATGTTGATATGTTTATTTGTATATGGCTTACTAAGCTTTTGAAAGCTTACTTTGTATGTGTTTGCATTGTTTTATAGATATTGGAGCTACTGTGAGCTCGGGGATCGTCAAGGATCGTCACCACATTATCGAACCTCATTTTGGTAAATTGAAAATGTATATATTAAAGTATGGCATGTATAGGCTAGAAGTTGTGGGATTATGTTTTGTGATGTATATATTTAGCCATGTGATATGGCTAGTTTGTGTTTGAACTTATAGTTTGATAATGGTATATGATATGTGATGCTAATGTGCAATTGTGGTATGTTTTGGTTGGCCAAAAGAAATAGTAATTGTTGAGAAGTTTTGGTAAGTTTGAGCATAAGATTGAATGATGTATTGATCATATGTTTAGGTATCATATCTTTCAATAACTCAAGCCATCTGCGCTGTCTCAAATTCAAATCTTTCTATGACATCAAGTATTTCAGAATTTTATGATCGGTGAATATGTGACATTTTTCTCCAAACAAGTAATGCCGCCAAATTTTCAATGCAAACACTATGGCTGCCAATTCAAGATCGTGTGTCGGGTAGTTCTTTTAATGTGGCTTCAACTGTCGTGAAGCATAGGCTACTACCTTACCATCTTGCATCAAAACATAGCCTAAACCATTCAATGATGCATCACTATAAACTGTAAATTCCTTACCCAATTCAAGCTGAACTAACACAAGTGCTTCTGTCAATAAAGCCTTTAATCTGTCAAGGCTCTGCTGGCATTTCTCAGTCCATTCAAATTTCACATCTTTCTGTAACAAACGAGTCATCGGAGAAGCTATCATTGAAATTTTTTTTACAAATCTCTGATACTAACCAACTAGTCCTAGAAAACTTCAAACTTCAAACACATTCTTCGGTGGCTTCCATTTAACAATGGCTGAAATATTATTCGGGTCTACTCTGACACCTTCAGTAGATACTATATGCCCAAGAAAACTAACTTCCCGTAACCAAAATTCACATTTATTGAATTTGGCGTACAGTTGTTTCTGTCGCATAGTTTGCAATACTATTCTCAAGTGCTCAGCATGCTCATTTTCATTTCGAGAGTAAACCAAAATATTATCTATAAATACCACCATAAACCTATCTAAATACGGGCTAAAAATTCTATTAATCAAATTCGTAAACACTGCAAGTGCATTTGTCAAGCTGAATAGAATCACAAGGAACTCATAGTGTCCATACTTGGTTCTAGAAGCTGTCTTTGGCACATCCGATTCTTTTACCTGTAGTTGATAATAACTAGAACGAAGATCAATCTTTGAAAATACAGTGGCCTGTTCACACGGGCATGTGACCTTTGAAATGTTGAATTTTTTTTCTAAGTTCTGAAACTTTCGTATGTTATCAAATTGATCCTAAACGCATGATTTAGACTTCGTATGATCGTTTAAAGTTCATATTGAATACAAATGATCTATGTTTATTGAAATGAGATGATATCTGTTATGTGATTGTTTTGATCTGAGTTATGAGTCCGGTAATGCCTCTTAACCTATTCTGGCGATGGTTACGGGTTAGGGGTGTTACATTTTATTGGTAGCAGAGTTATGTTTTAGTTAGTTCTAGGACTACCATGGCGTATATGAGTCTAGCTATACATGCCATATTTATGAACTGCGATAGTGTGATGAATCCTAACATTGAAATGTGCTTTTATATAGCAAATGGATCCCGAAAGAGCCATAGTGGATGATGTCAAAAGTAATGCACCTGCTCCCGCGCAAGGGGCGGCGCCATCTGATTCTCAACCGGCTACAAGTAGCCTTGATGGTGAGGCTAGACAAGCCTTTTATCATATGATGAATGATTGGTTCACCCAATATATTAGAACCAATCCGGTTGTACAACAACCTCCACCCCTGATTAATTCTCTACAAGCTCCTGCTATGCCATCAGTGAATCTAGCTAAGTAAAGTAAGCCTCCGGTAGATAAGATTAGAAAGTATGGGGCCGAAGAGTTTCGAGCTACATCGAATGGTGATGCTGAAAGGGCTGAGTTATAGTTAGAGAAAATTATAAGAGTGTCTGATGAATTGTCCTTGAGTCCCAAGGAATGTATAAAATGTGCTATTTCACTTCTGAGAGATATGGTGTACCATTGGTGGAAAACTTTGATATCGGTAGTTCCGAGTGAACGAGTCACTTGGGACTTCTTTCAAGCTGAATTTTAAAAGAAATACATCAGTCAAAGATTCATCGATCAGAAACGTAAAGAGTTTCTCGAACTTAAACAAGGTCGTATGTCTGTCACAGAATACGAGCGGGAATTCAGTATGCTCGTGAATGTGTATCTTCTGAGGCAATAATGTGTAAAATATTCGAGGATGGCTTAAACAAGGATATCCGTTTGTTAGTCGGGATTCTTGAAATTAAAAAATTTATTGTGCTTGTTGAACGAGCATGTAAAGATGAAGATCTTGGGAAAGAGAAAAGAAAAGCTAATTTTGAAACTAAAGAGGTACGAAAGAGATCATCGGGCAAATCATTTCAGTCAGCATCAAATAAATTCAGAGATGATAATAGCCGTTCAAAGGCTAATGTGGGACATTCGAATAGAGATCGTGCTAGATCGCAATCAAACTTCAAAACTCCAGCTACATCTGTTACCAGTGTCGAAAATGCTAAATCTGATCATCCTGAGTGCAAGCATTGTGGTAAAAGACATCATGATAATTGTAGAATATATGATCAGGCCTATTTCAGATGTGGATCGTTAGATCATTTTATCCGTGATTGCCCTAAATCTGTCGAGTAAGAAAGTGTGCAAAATTTGAGACCGAGTGGCAATGCTTCTCGTGGTAGACCTCCCAAAAATATGAGAAATGTGAGTGGAAATCAGAGGGGCACAAAAGATACAGCTGTTAGATTCGAGGCTCGTGCACCTGCTAGAGCCTATGCTATTCGAGCTTGTAAAGAAGCTTCGTCGCCAGGCGTGATTACGGGTACATTTACTCTTTATGATACTTCTATGATTTCTTTGATAGATCTTGGATTGACACATTCGTATATATGCATGAATTTAGTGAACAGTAAGACTTTTCCTATAGAGTCTACTGAATTTGTAATTAGAGTTTCAAACCCCCTAGGCAGATGTGTTCTGGTTGATAAAGTCTAGAAGAATTGTCCGTTAATGTTTCGAGACATTTGTTTTCTGGCTGATCTGATGTTATTGCCTTTTGATGAGTTTGATATAATTTTGGGTATGGATTGGTTAACTTTGCATGATGCTGTTGTGAACTGCAAACGAAAAACTATTGACTTGAGATGCAAGAATGATGAAATAGTCAAAATTGAATCTAGTGATTTGAATGGATTACCTGCTGTGATATCTTCGATGAAAGCTTTAAGTATTGTGAGAAACGGTTATGAAGCCTATTTTGCATATGTGATTGATTCGAGAGTGTCAGAAAAGAAGGTTGAATCAGTGCCTGTTGTATGTGAGTTCCCTGATGTATTTTCTGAAGAACTACTGGGATTACCTCTAGTTAGAGAAGTTGAATTTGGCATTGAATTGGTACCTGGTATTACTCCGATTTCGATAGCTTTGTATAGAATGGCTCAGACCAAATTAAAAGAATTAAAGTCTCAGTTGCAAGAGTTGATCGATAGAGGATATGCTAGACCGAGTTTCTCACCTTGGGGTGCTCCGGTTCTATTGGTGAAAAAGAAAGATGAAATATCATCAGTTGAACAAAGTGACTATCAAGAATAAGTATCCCCTGCCCTGAATTGATGATTTTTTTGATCAGTTAAAAGGAGCTGTTGTGTTTTCAAAAATATATTTGAGATCAGGTTATTATCAGTTGCGAGTAAAAGACTCAGGCATTCCAAAAACTACTTTCAGAACGAGGTACAACCATTATGAATTTTTAGTTATGCCTTTCGGATTGACTAACTCACCTGCTATCTTTATGGATTTGATGAATAGATTATTCAGACCGTATCTAGGTCAATTTGTTGTTGTCTTCATTGATGACATATTAATTTATTCACGTGATGAATCCAAACATGCCGAACATCTGACCATAGTGCTACAGACTCTGCGAGATAAACAATTGTATGCAAAATTTAGTAAATGTGAGTTCTGGTTGCGAGAAGTTGGTTTTCTGGGTCATATTGTATCAGTATCTGGTATACGAGTTGATATGAGCAAAATTTCAGCTATTCTGGATTGGAAACCTTCGAGGAATGTCTCTGAAGTCTGCAGTTTTCTGGGACTTGTTGTTATTATAGAAGATTCGTAAAAGGCTTTTCGATGATTGCGACTCCATTGACAAAACTGCTTCAGAAAGATGTTAAGTTTGAGTGGTCCGAAAAGTGTCAGAACAACTTTGATTAGTTAAAAACTTTGTTGACTGAAGCTCCGGTATTGGTACAACCTAAATCAGGTAAAGAATTTGTTATCTACAGTGATGCTTCGTTGATCGGTTGGGATGTGTTTTAATGCAAGAAGGCAAAGTCATTGCTTATGCTTCGAGACAGTTGAAGCCGCATGAAAAGAATTATCTAACATACAATCTCGAATTAGCTACGATTGTGTTTACTCTAAAGATTTGGCGCCACTACCTGTTCGGTGAGAAATGTCAAGTGTATTCTGATCATAAGAATTTGAAGTATTTGATGACTCAGAAAGATTTGAATCTACAATAGAGAAGATGGTTAGAACTGCTAAAAGATTACGAACTTGTGATTGATTATCATCCGGGAAAAGCAAATGTTGTTGTTGATGCTTTGAGTCAGAAATCATTGTTTGCTCTGTGTACAATGAATGCTCAATTGATTCTATTTGATGATGGTTCAGTTTTAGCTGAATTGAAAGCAAGACGTTTATTCTTACAACAAATTATCGAAGCTCAGAAGATTGATAATGAGATTTTAGCTAAACGAGCTTAGTGTAATTTAGAGTCTGATTCAGAATTCAGAGTTGATAAAGATGATTGTCTGAGATTCCAAGATAGAATTTGTGTCCTGAGAAATCCAGAGTTAATTCAGATGATTTTGAGTGAAGCTCATAACAGTCGGTTATGTGTGCATCCGTGTAGTACGAAAATGTATAATGATCTGAAACAGTATTACTGGTGGTCCAGAATGAAAAGAGATATCTCTAACTTTGTTTCTAAATGTTTGATTTGTCAACAAGTTAAAGCTGAACATCAAGTACCATCTGGTTTGTTACAACTGATTATGGTTCCTGAGTGGAAATGGGATCGAGTGACAATGGACTTTGTTTTAGGTTTGCCCCTATCTCCGAGAAAGAAAGATGCTATCTGGGTTGTAGTTGATTGATTGACAAAATTAGCTCATTTTATTTCGGTACGATCTGATTACTCACTTGATAAGTTAGCTGAGTTATACATTTTCGATATTGTGAGATTGCATGGTGTGCCATTATCTATTATGTCAGATAGAGGTCTGAGATTTACATCACAATTCTGGAAGAAATTACAAGATGCTCTGGGTACTAAATTGCACTTCCGTACTACTTTTCACCCACAAACGGACTGTCAATCTGAGCGAATTATTCATATACTCGAGGATATGTTAAGATGTTGTATTCTTGAGTTTGAAGGTGCGTAAGAACATTATTTGCCTTTGATTGAATTCGCTTATAATAATAGTTTTCAGTCGAGCATTAAAATGGCACCATACGAAGCTTTATATGGTCATAAATACCGTATACCTTTGTATTGGATGGAGCTCAGCAAAAATAAGATTCATGGGGTTGATTTGATAAAAGAAACTGAACAGAAAGTGAAAGTGATCCGAGATAGTTTGAAAATAGCTACCGATCGTCAGAAATCATATGCAGATTTGAAAAGAAAAGACATTGAGTTTGAGATCGGCGACAAAGTGTTTTTAAAGGTATCTCTGTTGAAGAAAGTGCTTCGGTTCGGTAGAAACGGCAAATTGAGTCTGAGGTTCATCGGGCCGTATAAGATTACCGAGCGTATTGAGCCGATAGCATATAGATTATTATTGCCACTAGAGTTAGAAAAGATTCATGATGTGTTTCACATATCGATGCTTTGACGATACAGATCTGATCCTTCACATGTTTCCTCTGTCTGAAATTGAAATTCGCTCTGATATGACTTGCGAAGAAAAGCCGATCCGTATCTTAGCTCGCGAGGTTAAAGAATTGCGAAATAAGAAAATTTTATTAGTAAAATTGATGTGGTATCGACACGGTATTGAAGAGGCCACGTGGGAGCCTGGAGATGCTATGACACAACAATATCTGAATCTATTTAACGGTAAGATTTTCGGGGACGAAAATCCCTAAGGGAGAGACTTGTAACAGTCCGGTTTAGACCCTAGTCTAAATAGTGGTTTCGGAATCACATATCCGAGTTAAAAAATGTTTAAATATTATTTTCCGCGCTCATGATATGTGAATTAGCATCTGTGAAAATTTCGTATGAAAATATAATCGTTTGTGTGCTTCATTCAATAAAAGGACTTAATCGCGTAAATTGTAAAAGTTGACTACTACTTGTTAAAAGTGCCTATTTGTTATGTCTTCTTAAATGATGAGTCCTTAAGTTGTTAATATGCCATTTATATGGTAAGTGGACAACATTGACCTTATATGTTAATGTTTGGAATGTTTATTAACTATGGGCAAAATGGTAAAACAATTATTATGTTAATTAAAATAAAACCAAAAGCATGAAATATAGTCATTTTGTTCATCCATGACTGAAAAACACAAAGAAAAGAAAAGAGAAAAGCTTTGTTAGGGTTCGGCACTTGCAAGCTTGATTTAGGTATGTTTTTGTTTTGATTTTTGATAATTTCTACGTTTTTGTGATCGTTGCTTAGTATACTATCAAGCCCATATCTCAATTTCTGATTATGTTGATGATTCTGAGTTATGCCATTGATGAAACTATGAGCTTTGTGATGTTAGTTGATGAATTATGAAAGATACGTTTTGGGTTAACAAATATTGTCTTTGAATTTTTGATGAAACTGAGTAATTCGGGCTAAATTGTAAAAATGTAATTTTGAGGGACTAAAATGTGAAAATGTGAAGGGTAGTTTGCAAAATGCCCTAAATATGTGTCTATGGGTTGTTTTGAATGATTTGGTGAATAAAAGGGTTAAATTTGAATTTATTTAGATCAAGAATTAAGGAAAACAGAGTTAGATTGGGGAAAGTCAAAAGTTGTCGAGTAACCGACTTCGTCCATCCGTATCCATACGAGGTAAGTCGATATACAAATAAGCTTGTTTAAATTGAGTTATTATTATTCATTTGATATTGAATTGTGATGAATGAATGTCTGAGCTAAATAGAAGCTATCCAAGAATGTATCGACAAAGTTTCAAAGTCCGAAAAGCCCCGTACGAACCTTAGGAATACATATGTCATGACATAGGATTCTGATATGTGTTATTGTGTAAGACCACGTCTGGGATGTTGGCATCGACTTCTGTTTACGCGTAAGACCATGTCTGGGACATCGGCATCGTACCTGATTTTGTGTAAGACTCTGTCTGGGACAGTGGCATCAATGTTTGATTACATGTAAGACCACGTCTGGGACGTTGGCATTGTATATGCTATCCGAGCTTTTCGCGTATCCTTACATTTCTAAATAGTTCAAACGGGCATTCCAAGAAATGAATGACTTTGTGAAATGTATATTCGATTCAGGTACATTTGAATTATATGTTATGTTGAGAATGAAAGGTAAGTATATGTATCTTTGAGAACATATGAATTATAGATGAACCGTGTGATATATGATAGTACTTTGGTCAAAAAGTACATTTATTCTTGATGTTTATATGCTTACGTTGATATTTTTATTTGTATATAGCTTACTAAGCTTTTGAAAGCTTACTTTGTGTGTGTTTGCATTGTTTTATAGATATCGAAGCTACTGTGAGGTCGAGGATCATCAAGGATCGTCACCACACTATCGAACCTCGTTTTGGTACTTTGAAAATGTATATATTAAAGTATGGCATGTATAGGCTAGAAGTTGTGGGATTATGTTTTGTGGTATATATATTTAGCCATGTGATATGGCTACTTTGTGTTTGAACTTATAGTTTGATAAATGTATATGATATGTGATGCTAATGTGCAATTGTGGTATGTTTTGGTTGGCCAAAAGAAATAGTAATTGTTGATAAGTTCTGGTAAGTTTGAGCATAAGATTGAATGATGTATTGATCATGTGTTTAGGTATGATTTTAGTTTAAGTTTTGGTACGAATTGAGTGATGAATTGAGAATGGAAATGATTGGTAATGTTATAGCATGAATTATGTATGGTTTTGTATAGATATTGGCTGAAATAGTTGTGCATATATGCTTGTTTTGGTGCTTGTAAGTTGACCCAAATTGGGGTGGCAAATTGGATATTCAAATGGTCTATTTTTTTCCACACGGGTAGAGACACGAGCGTGTGTCTCAGCCGTGTGTAACACATGGTCATGTTACACGGTCGTGTTTCCCCTGGGGTACCCTACGAATCAAAGTCAGTATACCCTCTAGTTTTGACATAGCCTAGACACACAGGTGTGTTTATTGGTCATGTGTGGCACACGGGCTGGCACATGGGCGTGTGGTCGGCTGTGTGGCCAAGTCAGTAGCCTCCCTAATTTTCACACGGCCTAGCACACAGGCATGTCTTGTGGCCGTGTGGACAAGTTAGTATGTATGCCCTATTTTGCCAAGGCTTAGACACATGGGTGTGACTAAAGCCGTGTGAGGCACACGGCCTGTTCGTACGGGTGTGTGACCTTTGAAATGTTGAAATTTTTTTTCTAAGTTCTTAAACTTTCATATGTTATCAAATTGTTCCTAAATGCATGATTTAGACTTCGTATGATCGTTTAAAGTTCATATTGAATACGAATGATCTATGTTTATTGAAATGAGATAATATCTGTTATATGATTGTTTTGATATGAGTTACGAGTCCAGTAATGCCTCTTAACCTATTCCGGTGATGGTTACGGGTTAGAGGTGTTACACAAGTATACAACACCGAAGCATATCTTCCAAGATCTGTATTACCCGTTCAGATTGACCATCTATTTGGCGATGAAATGCAGTACTAAAGTGTAACTGAGTACCCAGAGCTTCTGGCAATTTACTCCAGAATCGAGATGTAAACCGAGGATCTCTATTTGAAATAATGGTGACAGACACTTCATAAAATCTGACAATCTCAGAAATGTACATTTCAGCCAATCTATCCAAGGAATAATCCATACGTATCGGAATAAAGTGTCCAGAATTTGTCAACCGATCAACAATTACCCAAATGGCATCTTTCTTCCTTGGAGATAGGGGTAATCCCGCTACAAAGTCCATGGTGATTCTTTGCCATTTCCATTCTGGTATCGTGATTGGCTGTAATAGTCCAGAAGGCAACTGATGTTCAGCTTTTACTTACTGACATATCAAACACTTAGATATGAACTCAGAAATATCTCGTTTTATTCCCAGTCACCAGTACATCTTTTTCAGATCGTTATAGATTTTATTACTACCAGGATGAATAGACATGATACCATTATGAGCTTCATTCAAAATTTTCTGTACTAGTTCTAAACTTTTTGGTACAATACTCTGCCTCTGAATAACAAACAACCATCAGCCCCAATCTGGAATTCTGAGTCAGGAGTTGATTCGCTTTGTACCCGTTTTACTTGCAACTTATTATCATCTTTCTGAGCTTTAAAGAACTGTTGCAAAAACATTGGTCTAGCTTTTAACTCAGCTATGATTGAACCATCATCAGACAACGATAATCAGGTATTCATTGCTCGCAGAGTATACAGGGATTTTCTGCTCAAAGCATATGCCATTACGTTGGCTTTTCCCAGATGGTAGTCAATAACAAGATTATAATCTTTCAATAACTCAAGCCATCTGCGCTATATCAAATTCAAATCTTTCTATGACATCAAGTATTTCACTTATGATCGGTGAATATGTGACATTTTTCTCCAAACAAGTAATGCCGCCAAATTTTCAATGCAAACACTATGGCTGCTAATTCAAGATCATGTGCCGGGTAGTTCTTTTCATGTGGCTTTAGCTGTCATGAAGCATAGGCTACTATCTTACCATTTTGCATCAAAAACAGCCTAAACCATTCAATGACACATCTTCCTTACCTGATTTAGGCTGAACTAACATAGGTGCTTCTGTCAATAAAGCCTTTAATCTGTCAAGGCTCTGCTAGCATTTTTTAGTCCATTCAAATTTCACATCTTTCTGTAACAAACGAGTCATCGAAGAAGCTATCATTGAAATTTTTTTTACAAATCTCTGATAACAACCAACTAGTCCCAGAAAACTTCAAACTTCAGACACACTCTTCGGTGGCTTCCAATTAACAATGGCTGAAATATTATTCGGGTCTAATCTGACACCTTCAGCAGATACTATATGCCCAAGAAAACTATCTTCCTGTAACCAAAATTCACATTACTGAATTTGGCGTACAGTTGTTTCTCTCGCAAAGTTTGCAACACTATTCTTAAGTGCTCAACATGCTCATTTTCATTCCGAGAGTAAACCAAAATATCATCTATAAATACCACCACAAACCTATCTAAATACGGGCTGAAAATTCTATTAATCAAATCCATAAACACTGCAGGTGCATTTCTCAAGCCGAATCGCATCACAAGGAACTCATAGTGTTCATACCTAGTTCTAAAAGTTGTCTTTGGAACATCCGATTCTTTTACCCATAGTTGATAATATCAGTGAAGATCAATCTTTGAAAATACAGTGGCACATTTTAACTGGTCAAACAAGTCATCAATACAAGGCAATGAATACTTGTTCTTTATTGTAACTTTGTTGAGCTGTCTGTAATCAATGCACAACGTCAATGATCCATCCTTCTTCTTTACAAATAGAATCGGTGCACCCCACGGTGAGAAACTAGGTTATGCAAAACCTCTATCAATCAACTCTTGCAACTGTACTTACAGCTCTTTCAATTCAGTAGTAGCTATTCTGTAAGGTGTTAAATTTGAGTGGTTAGAAAAGTGTCAATAGAGCTTCGAATAGTTGAAAGCATTATTGACAGAGGCACCAGTGTTAGTTCAACCTGAGCTGGGTAAAGAATTCATAGTTTTCAGTGATGCATTGTTAAATGGCCTGGGTTGTGTTTTGATGTAAGAAGGCAAAATTTTAGCTTATGTCTCGAGACAGTTGAAGCCACACAAAAAGAATTATCCAACACACGATTTAGAGTTAGCCGCGATAGTGTTTGCATTGAAAATTTGGCGTCATTACTTGTTTGGTGAGAAATTCCATATTTATACCGACCACAAAAGCTTGAAATATCTGATAACTTAGAAAGATTTAAATTTGCGACAACAAAGATGGTTAGAATTGTTAAAAGACTATGAATTAGTGATTGACTATCATCCGGAGAAAGCGAACGTAGTTGCTAATGCTTTGAGTCGAATGTCCTTATTTGTTTTACGTGCTTTGAACACACAATTAGCTTTGTCTGATGACGGTTCGATAGTGGCTGAGTTGAAAGTGAGACCGTTATTTCTATAGCAGATTTTTAAGGCTCAAAAATTTGATAATGAATTGCAAGCAAAACAGCTCAATGTAAGTCGACTTCTAATTCAGAGTTTCGAATATAGCCTGATAACTGTTTGATATTTCGTGATAGAATATGTGTACCAAGAAATTCTGAGCTCATTTAGAAGATTCTAAATGAAGCACACAATAGTTGTTTTTCAGTACATCTTGGAAGCACGAAAATGTATAATAATTTGAAATAGCTTTATTGGTGGCATAACATGAAACAAGATATCTCAAATTTTGTTTTGAAATGTTTGATTTGTTAGCAAGTGAAAGCTAAGCAGCAAGTGTCGTTAGGTTTATTACAGCCTATTTTGATTCTAGAATAGAAGTGGGATAGAGTAACAATGGATTTCGTGTCGGGTTTGCCCTTATCTCTGAAAAAGAAAGATGTGATCTGGGTCGTTGTTGATAGACTGATGAAATCAGCTCATTTCATTCTGGTACGTATAGATTTCTCGCTTGATAAATTAGCTGAGTTGTATATTTATGAAATTGTGAGATTACATGGTGTTCCCCTATCTATTATTTCGGATAGAGATCTAAGATTTACTTCGTAATTTTGGAAGAAATTGCAAGAATTTTTGGGTTCAAAGTTGCATTTTAGCACTGCATTTCACCTGCAAATGGATGGTCAATCCGAACGAGTTATTCAGATACTTGAGGATATGTTGCGTTGTTGCATTCTTGAGTTTGAAGGTAGCTGGGAGAAATATCTACAGCTGATTGAATTTGCTCACAATGATAGCTTCCAATCAAGTATAAAGATGGCACCGTACGAAGTTCTATACAATCGTAAATGTCGAACACCGTTGTATTGGAGTGAGCTCAGCGAAAATAAGATTCATGGGGTTGATCTGATCAGAGAGTGAAGAAAAAGTGAAAGTAATTCACGATAGTTTGAAAGCAGCTTCGAATCGATAGAAATCTCGTACGCAGATTTGAAATGGAAAGACATTGAGTTCTAGATCGGGGATAAAGTGTTCTTAAAAGTGTCACCGTGGAAAAATATATTGTGGTTTGGCTCGAAAGGGAAATTAAGTCCGCGATTCATCGGACCATATGAGATTACTGAGCGAGTTGGGCTAGTGGCATATCGACTATCTTTACCATCTGAGTTAGAGAAAACACATAATGTGTTTCATGTGTCAGTGTTTCAACGATGTCGATCTGACCCTTCACATGTCATTTCCTCGACTGAGGTTGAAATTTAGTCTGATATGTCATATGCTAAAGAATCAATTCGAATTTTAGCCCGTGAGATCATCGACACGTAAAATGTAAAATGCATTTTACTGAGTTGAGAAATAAGAGAATCGCATTAGTGAAAGTATTATGTCATTGACACGGGGTTTAAGAAGCTACATCGAAACCCGAGGATGCTATGAGAAAATAATACCCGAACCTATTCACTAGTAAGATTTTCAGGGACGAAAATCCCTAAAGGAGGAGAGTTGTAACAACTTGTTTTTGAGTTAAATTGGAACAGTGGTTTCAGGACCACAAATCTGAAGTCAAAATTTTTATTTTATTATTTTATTAAATTTTACAGCATGATAGAATTATTGTGTGAAAGTTTTGTCAAGAAATTTTACTGTTTAAATGATTAATTCGGTAAAAAAGACTAAATTGCGTAAAATGTAAAATGTATGTTCTATTAGTTAAAAGTATTAAATAGCTATGAAATTAAATTGTGGGAGTCCTTATGTTGTAACTAGCCCCTTATTAAGGTTAGTGGACATTATTGTACATGGATTATATGAAATTTTAATGTTATAATAAAGGTTAAATTAGTAAATTATAAATAACTTAAGTTAAAATAATAAAAAACATGATATTATCATCTTCATTAAGCTCCCACCACCGAAAATAAGAAGAAGAAACTCCATTATTATGCTTTTGAAGGTTCGACCTTGTCTTTTGGAGCATGTAAGTCCATTTTTGTTCAGTTTTTAATGATTTCTATGTTTTTGAGATCGTTGCAATTAGGTCTAGCTAGCCCAGGGACTATTTTGCAAAATTGTTAAAGATTTTAGATGTTGCTATTGTTGAATACATGTGTATTTTGAAGTTTCTTGATAGATTATGAATGGTTGTTGATAGTTAAGCAAGTTTTGTAAAGTGATTTTTAGTGAAAATACAAAATAAGGATTAAATTAAGAAATGTGTAAAGTTAGTGGTTAAAAGTGTGAATAAATGAAAATTATGGGCTAATAGGGGCATTATGGTAATTCGGCTAGCATGGGTTAGTCTTGAATTTCATTAATTTGTGATTTTTTAAAATAAGGACTAAATTGTAAAAAATGTGAAATTTATGGGGTAAAAGTGTAAATGTGTTTTTAAAGTGTATTTTGGACTGAATTGAATGAATAAATGATTGAATAAGTTGATTTTGAATATAATTAGATTAAGAAAAGTGAAATACTAACTTGGATCGGGGAAAAGATAAAGTTATCAACTAATTGACTTGATTCACTATTTTAGCATCTGAGGTAAGTTCGTATGTATTAAGCACCGTAATAATTATGCTTTTAGTGCTTTAATATTGTATAAATTGTATATACAGGACTACAGTTATGTTCCATGACAAATCAACTATATTTGGCACTTAGTGTGTAATTCGACATAGTTTTGGGTATATATGACACTTAGTGTACGATTTGAGATAGCTTCGGCTATGTACGACACTTAGTGTGCGAGATATTGAGTGTGGCACTTAGTGTGCTAGATATCGAGTATGGCACTTAGTATGCGAGGCATTGAGTAATCAACAACATTCCGTGTATACATGAACTTGTTATGGATTGGTACAGGTATGTACATGTATATTATGAGCTTAAAATCAAAGAAGTTACAAAGTTTGTATATAAGCTTATGAATAAGCAGTTGAATGGTTTGTTAGAAATTTTAAAGTACATGATAATATGTTTAGATTGATGAATGTTATATTTGTGATTAGTTAAGTTTATATCATACGAGCTTACTAAGCTATGAAGCTTACTTTGTGTTATTTTTCTATGTTTTATAGTGAATCAAGGCTAGCTCGGGTCTGAGAGTCGTCGGGAACATCATCGTACTATCAAACATCTAAGTTGGTACTTTTTGATTATACATTTTTGGCATATGACATGTATAGGCTAGATGTGGTATTTTAGTTGTGATTATAACCATGAGATTTGGCTTGTAAATTGTGTATGTTTTGGTTTGTATATATAGCCATGAGTGATGGTTTATTTTGGCATGTTTGGTATGAATGTGGTTATGGTTTTATAGTTTCTCAAATGGTTCATTGATTTGTGGAGTATAAAATGCTTGAGAAATGCCTTGATGAGGTATGATTTTAGATGTTGTGTGGTAGTTTATAAAAAAGTTATGTGAGTGTGAATTATGATAATTGAATTATATAGATTGATATTGTTTTGGCATGTTTTTGGCTAAATAAATGGTAGTGATTTGAGACTTGGAATAGATGAAATTATAATGGTATGAATTGTGCATTTGGTTGATGATTTTGGCTGCCTAATTGTGTGATGAAATGGTATCATTTTGGTTGTTTAGGTGAGCATAAATAAGGGTGACAAATTGGCCTTGCAAATGGCCTATTTTTGTCCACACGGGCAGAGACATGAGCGTGTGTTTTAGCCATGTGTGACACACAGTCATGTTACACGGCCGTGTGTCCCCTGGTGAAGAAATTAAATTGAAGTCAGTATACCCTACAGTTTTGACACGACCTAGCACACGACCTGACACACGGGCATGTGTAGCTCTTCAAAGGGCACACGGGCTAGACACATAGGCGTGTGGTTGGCTGTGTGACCCAAGTCAGTATGTCCTGTTTCCACACGGCCTAAGACAAAGGCATGTTTGGAGCATGTGACCCATGTATGGTTGAAATTATTTTTTTCTAAGTTTTTAAAATTTTCATATGTTATCAGTTTAGTCCCGAACTACTTCTAAAGCATGTTTTAGGCCTCGTAGGCCCTTATAAGGGGCAAAGTGATTGTGTTGAATGATTTATGAGAATGAATGCTTTATGCTTGATAAATGTATACTATATGTTGTGAATTGATCGGTAATACCTCGTAACCCTACTCCGGCGACAGATACGGGTTAGGAGTGTTACAATAACACATTGGCCCAGGTCAGTGAATTCAACAGGTAAATTTTTAACAGACACTAGGTTTGTGCATATGTATAAATGTGTGGAACCAGCATCAATCAATGTAGTAATATTAGTATCAAGTAAAGAAAATGTACCAGTAATGACGTCTGGCGCAGAGGCATCTTCTCTAGCAAGAATAGCATATATTCTTACAGGTGTTTGTGCCTCTGATCTAACTGCTGTATCCTTGGTAGTACTACCACTAACATTACTAGGGTGGCGGGGTGGTCTGCCCCGCGAGACAGGATTACTTGGCTTTGGAGCTAGTTTGATCTCTTTTTCAACTCTTTGTAGACAATCTCTGAGAAAATCGTCAAGTGAACCACATCTGAAGCAAGCTCCACTTCTAGACCGCCATTTCCTATGATGAAATTTGTTACAATATTTACATTTCGGTTTGGGATTACCAACACTACCCATATTGGTCACAGATGGAGATGAAGACCTTGGGTTAGAACATTGAGAGCCCCGATCTCTTCCAGAATATCTCGTAGAGGTGGTCACACGATCATAATACTTCTTGAATTTCTTAGAAGAAAATGATCGTGACTTACTCATGGTTCTTTTTCTAGAAACCCGAGCCTCTCTTTTGGCTTGTTTCTTTTTCTTTACTCAGTTCCTCCGCTTTGTGTGCTCAGCCGGCTAACGTCACAAATTCCCTTATTTCAAGAATCCCAATCAATAACTTAAGATCTTCATTTAGGCCCCCTTCAAAGCATTTACATATTTCAGCCTTAATTAAAATCATTCTCTGGCATACTTACTTAGTCAAACGAATTCCCGTTCATATTCAGATATGGTCATGTTTCCTTGTTTAAGCTCTAGAAATTCTTTCTTTTTTTGATCCATAAATCTCTGACTCACATACTTCATTTTGAATTCAGCCTGGAAGAATTCCCATGTGACATTCTCCCTCGGTACTACTGAAGTTATGGTATTTTACCAATGATAAGTTGTATCTTTCAGTAGAGATACCACACATTTTAAACATTCAGAAGGTGTACAAGACAATTAATCAAAAACCTGAATAGTTTTCTCTAGCCAAAACTCAGCCCTTTCCAGACCATCATTTATGGTAGGTCTAAATTCTTCAGCCCCATGTTTGCGGATTTTATCAATCAGAGGCTTACCAATTCTAATAGGTTCGGTACCCTGTGGTACCTCAGGAATCGGTTGGGGAGTATGTGGGAGAGGTTGTTGTACAGCAAGGTTTGTTCTCAAGTATTGAGTAAACCATTCATTCATCATTTGAAAGAAGGTTTGTTGTGCCTCATCACTTCGGCCCTCAGACACAGGCCTTTCACTACTAGACGCAGACGCAACTCTTTGTACTGAAGTTGAAACATTGCTCTCAGCTTCCTCAGATTCAACTTAAGCTTGGTTGGATGACATTACTATATGAAAAACACATTTAAAATGATCAGGAGTCATCACACTATCACAATTTATATAATGGCATATATAGCTAAACTCGTGTTTGCTACGTCAAATTCGAGAATCAGCTAAACCGTAGCTCTGATACCACTAAATGTAACATCCTTAACCCGTACCTGTCACAGAAACAGGGTTTTAGAGTATTACCAAAACATTCAAAATATTTTTCCATTAATCTACGTAAATTACTATTTATTTAGCAAGATCAACCATAACGTCCCTTGATCAGGCCCTCGAGGCCCAATACGAGCATTAGAATTGAGTCGGGACTTAATCGGGACCTTTAAGAATTTTTTACGAAATTACAAAATTTTTCCAAGGTGTAAGGCTTGCATGCCCATGTGGTCTAAGGGACACGTCCGTGTGACCCTGGGACACGCCTGTGTTGGAGGTCGTGTTCGACTCTGTGTAACTCTTTGACTTGCACACACGGCCATGCCGCACGCCCGTGTGCTAGGCCATGTGGCATACATGGCTGAGACATGCACTCGTGTCTCTGCCCGTGTGCCCAGTTCTGAGCATTCTATTTCTCAAAATGAAGGTGCAGGGGACACACAGCCAAGCCACATGCCCATGTTACCAGGCCGTGTGTCACACACGGTCTAGACACACCCCTGTGTGTCTTCCCATATGAACAAAATGAAGCCATTTCTAGCTCCATTTCTTACCCAAATTTTCACTCAAGACCTACACACGAATCACACATCCAATACCAACCAATCCAAGCATTCAAAATAGACAATTCTATCATTCATCATAGCATACGATTACATGCATATGTGGTTGTAAACTTACCTTGGATGAACTTAGGCATTACACAACATTGATCACATATTCGTAACATATCTCATGTGTAAATATATATCATGATAATCTACTTAGTAATAACAAAATGAACCATTACTAGCCATTCCAATGGCTAGGTTACAAAATAACATTTCAAGCCACTATTGGCCAAGTTATCCTATACATGCCATTATACCAAAATGATTTCTACTAAGTATACCCAAATTAACTAGTTGATAGTGTGTCGATGCTCTAGTGATCTCTAACCCTTGTGAGCTTTTGAGCACTATAAAACAGGGGAAAATAAAACGGAGCAAGCATTACATGCTTAGTAAGTTCGTATAATGGAAACTAAACTTACCAATCTTGCTTATTAAATCTAGGCATACAATGTTATGTTTCCATCCATTTGGATAAATTTGCCTAATCACATACATTCAATTAAACATGTTAGTCACCAAAATCTTCATATAAATCAAGTAACACAGATGAGCTCATCAAGCAATATTCTTTCAAGTCATTATCATATCATCTCAAGATTTTCATGCCATGTCAAAAGATATATGTCCATTGAATCATTGAATTCCAATGGATGCTCAAGTAGTACACTCGAAGTGTACGATTCAATAATCCGTCAATTTCATATTCAAGGGCACCCATTAGGGCACTTAACCAAGAAACACTCTCTCGAGCCATATATCGTGTAACAGGATTACCAGCCCAAGCTAAATCCTTTATATAACATAATCTCAGAGGAGCTCGATTAGGATTACCAAAATTTTCACACGACATATCTACCATATTACGTACCATATAATAAAATAAAAATAAATTATATTTTTGGGTCAGATTTGGTCCTGAAACCACTGTTCCGATTTCACTGAAAAATGGGATGTTACACTAAAGTATTAATTAGATCTTTAATTGTTTAGGTACGATCCTCAGAGTACTCACCTACTTCGTTGTAAAATCTATATTACAACTCGATTTGTATACTTACAGATACCACCTCATAACTCTCTATTTTATCGTAATATGCATACTCTGGACGTTAGTATGTCAGGAGGCAGTCACCTACAAAAATACTAAAATGTATAAAGAAAGGAGTAGGCTTTGACAAGATGCGAGGATTAGAAAGCGAGAATTTGTACTTGGGCAAAAAGTCCTACTGTTCAACTCTCGATTGAATTTATTTCCTGGGAAATTGAAATCAAGGTGTACATGTCCATATACAATACATTAGGTAACTCCTCATGAAACAATAGAGCTGATTAGAAAATAGGTGCAACGTTTTCTTGTAAATGGTTAAAGAGTGAAAAACTATTTTGGAGGGATAATCAACTTCATTGTTGATGAACAAAATTTACATTGTAACATGCTATGGGATTTATCAGGAATTAAGGGAAAGTCAATAACCGAAGAGAGCGATGATCAAGAAGATAAACAAGGCGTTAATTCCCTAAGGTACCAAGGAATCTAGTCTGCATGTCGTAACACCAAATCAGAAAGTCACGACAACTAAAAATGTTTAGATTGGGGAACCTGCCCTCGATGTCGTGACATCCCTGCGTAATCTTACTTTCTAAATTAACTTTAACCATTGACGTTTTTCTAGTTTAACTACATTAGAATTCTTATTTCCTAACTCTTTACTTAGAAATTTTAAATTGTACCTCTTAAATATTTTATTCTTTCTCTCTGATGTATAAAAAGGTCACCTAAACCCTTATTCTTATCATCAGTAAGGGAGAGAAGAAATCAAATTGCAGAGATTACAAAATCATATAGGGAGCATTAGAGAAATAAAGCATCAAGTGGCAAGTTCTAGTATAAGTGTCTCAAGCCCAGTTGTCAAGTTTTAAGAAAACAATATGAAGCTATATTTGCAGCAACTACAACTATATTCCTTCATTCAAGAGCAATGATTCGGTCCTTTAATAAGGGAGTGCAAAGGAATCTGGAAGAAAGCTGCCACAAGAGAATGGACAAAATTTTACTTGCCAACCAAAGAACCTACAGTAATTCCCTTGGTTCAAGAATTTTATTTAGCACTAACACAAAAAGAAGTAGCTAGACCATTCTAAGAGATGCATGCTATTGTGATAGTTAGAGGATTTAATGCTTCGATAACTGAAAAAAGTATCTATTAATTCTACAATACACCATACAATTATCAAGACTACCTCTATAGAATCAATTTAAAGGCGTTAATGCGTGCTGTTGTCGTTAATTCTTGATTCAACACTTCAAGTATTGTTATACTTGTCTTATATGTCCACATCTCCTTTAAATCAATTCTATATTTTTCTTTTATTTTTCTTTTATGTGCTTAAGCTTGTATAAATAAAAGTGATTGGTTAAGAGCATGTATAGAGGTTGTTTGTGTTTATGAATAAATTTGGCATGATGGTAGGTGATTTTAAATTTTTTATTATTAGACTACTAAAGTTCTATATATTACACTGTAAATAGATATTAAGCTATCATTTGTACCAAGTGATATAGAAAATACAAGGAAACAAGCATGCTAGTATGAATGATAAATGGTTGAATTTGTGTTTGTTTGGATGATTAAATTTGTGCATGATGAGATATTTAGGGATGACTTAAGGCATTGTTCGGAACACATCCAGAGCCAAAAAGTTATCCTATTTATACTTCACCTTTAGTACCAAATTTGAGCCTTTTGACACTTATTGATGAGCCGCATTACAAACCCTGAGCCTAAAAACGTTAATTTGTATATGCCCTTTTTCTTTGGTCCTATGCTGCACGATTATGGACGTTTAGCCATACATATTGAGGGTTAAATAGATACATCACTATGGAGTTTATAAAATTAGAGTCGAATAGGAAATATTGGTGTGATATAGGACCTATAAGCTAGCCTAATGTGCGAAAGAACGAAGAAAAATCCAAAAAGATAATTGGTACAAGTAGAAAAAAGTCTTAAACTAGCGAAAAAGCATTCATGAGTGAGATAATTGAAAAAGAGAAAATTGAAAAAGTCACAAAAGAAAGAAAAACTCATCCATTAGTACACAAAAACTCATAAGTCTATCCATAGTTACTATGTCATACTCTGACTTCCTATAGATGGAGAGAAAAAGGAAGGTGAGAGAAGGCGAAATAAGGCGGTGAACGAGTAAGGGTCACTAAAGCGGGAAGAATAGGGATCAATACGATGTGCCAAACTATTTTCATGTTTATAACCTTTTCATGCATACTATTTTTGAATTCTATCCCTATCCTAAGCCTCAGAACGTTACAAGTTGAAAAGCCTTATGTGACCTAAGTATCCTTATACATAAATGGACATCATACTAACATTCACATAAACGACTATTTGTATTTTGCTCGAATAATCAAAGTACTTGTATGATTTGTTGATGGATTCCTATAGAGGAGAACCTTAATACTTGTATATTTCGTAACATACTGAAATTAGATGTTTGTAATCAAAAGTGGTAAGTCAACTACTCATCATGTTGAAATTGTTAGGAAACATGAAAGGCTTAAGTCATATGCTCTGAAATCAATACTTGTACCATACTTGCTCAAAGGTTGTTATTTTTATTTGTCATCTTTGTTTATGATTGCTTGTGGACAAGAAATGACTTAAGTGTAGGGGAGTTTGATCTGTTGTAATTCGGTGTAGCAGATTAAAATAGTTTTCACATTTAAGGAGCTTAAATACAAGCATTTTCATTTTGTTTTAAGTAAGTTTCTTTAGTTTTACTTACATCTAATAAAATGTGCACATTGAGTCTTTTATTGACCTTAAGGGTCAATGAGGCCTAAAGGAGAGCTAACGTACTTTGTGAGTGTATAGGAGACCATTATAAGGCATTTTGAACCAATACTAGATACTATGTCGCAACATCGGAGATCCGATGTTGCAACATAGAGAACTGAATGGAGAAAGTAAGAAACTCCCTTCAATGTCGCGACATAGGTTGAGGGTGTCGCGACATACCCTTGAAGATGATTGAAGAGGAGCATATTGGCTGCTATGTCATGACAGAGCTCCTGGTGTGTCGCGACATCGACTCTATGATGAGAATAAAACACAATGCAGGGGCATTTTGGTTTGCATAATCGATTTTAAAGCTCAGGAACGTCAGCTAACCTAGGGTTAAGGATGACGACTACTTGAAGGCTATAAATAGGCTCCTTTGGCACACATTATTGAAACCATCCCATTATTTTAGATTCTCTCTTTAGGTTTAAGTTTTGTTTTCTTACTTTCTTTAGGTTTTCATAGTTTTAGTTTATTTGTTCTTTGGTTCTTTCAAGAGTTCTGATTTATAAAAGAGATCAACTGTTGTGGATTCGTGCTTATTATTAATATTAATCAGACTTTTCCTAAACTCTCTATTTTAATCCATTCCTTATGATTACTTCTTCCATCTATTACATGTTTATGAAAGCCATGAGGAACTAATCCTTCTATGGGGGATGAGCGAGTGGAAGCATGATCTCTTAACTGTTTTGTAGGGTTACTCAACGAATCAACTGTTTGGGAAAGGAAGAATGTAAAACAAACCCTAGGCCTGATAACCCCAGGAAGTCATCAAGGTGGGAATTAACCAAAATTGGTATTGCCTATTCGTGAACACCTTTACTCCAAGCTAGTCTGGACTGTGAGGTCGAAAGATAAGTAGTTCTTGCTAACTCGTTATGTTATGAATGATCAGAAGATCCTACTAGGCTAGTGACTAGTTGGTTGACGAGGAACCCGAGATGACAGTTGATTGCGATTTCTCAAGCTAGCTAATCATCCATCTTAAGATTCAATTCACTTTATTCTTTATATCTCTTTAAATTCAATTCAATTCTTTTATGTTATTTTATTTTATTTAAAAAACCCTAAAATTATCTCTCATTTCACTTTCGTACTATAATTGATTTAAAAGTATTAATTAGATATTTAAGTGTTTAGGTTAGGATTGATTTAGCAATCACCTCCCTTGGGTACGATTCTCAGAGTACTCGTCTACTTCGTTGTAAAAGCTGTATTACAACTTGACCAGTATACTTGCGGATACCGTTTCATAATTCTTTATGTAACACCCCTATCCCGTAACCATCACCGGAATAAGTAAGGGGCATTACCAGATAGACAGAACATTACAGATTAACATAGAATCATAGATATCACATAATATTAATGCATAAGAAAATTAACAATTCATCCTTTATGGAGGTCTCCAAGACCTAAGACATACTTTTAGAAAAGGTTGGGACTAAACCAAACACATTCAGAATTTTCAGAACTTAGAAAAAATTTTCAATTCTGTTGAGGTCACACACCCGTGTGACCAGGCTGTGTAGCATACGCGGGCACCAGACACACCCATGTGATCCAGCCATGCCAAAATGGAGTATATAAATTGACTTTTACACACGGCCGTATGATACTTAGCTGGCTACGACTTAAGTCCACGGCCATATGACACGCCCATGTGTCTTAACCGTGTGATCTTAAGATATTACTGCTTTGCATATACGGCCATAAGGCACGCTAGTGTTCCCTGACCGTGTGGCATAATGCAGGCTTGGTTTAAGCCAACTTGCCACCCCTTTTTGAGTTATTCCTACAAGCAATATTAAACAACATTCATGCCAAAATTTTCAGCCAATACAATGCTTAAAACATGCTTCATTATAACTAAATGATCATCATTCAATAACCTATTCAAATCCATACCAAAACACATTAAAAATCATATTACAACAACATGCCAAAATGCTCATATCATAGCTCACTTATGGCACCTTCTAACTCATGCTTAAATTTACCATTTCCTCAACTTGGAATATTTCAAAATGACCACCACATACAAGGCCATATAACCATTACAAGCATACACAATTTGACATTACAAACCATTTACCAAAACTAAGCACAAACATACCGTTTGCTAGCCAACTCTCATTGTAACATCTTGATTTTTGGGTTTATTCGCAGATCTCAATATTTTGGTAAAGTTTTTTAAAATTTGGTATTTGGTTGTGAAATTCATATCTTGATAGGTAAAAGGGCTTATGGAAGGCCCATGTGTTGGCCAAAACTCGGTAGAATTTTTAAATTTTGGACCTAAGAGTTAGGGGTTCTGGCTAGGTGACCTTATGTAAAGTTGTGGGAGAAATGTATCACAAAACGAGCTTTAGTAAAGTGGCAAGGGTGACGCCACTAGGCTCTTGAAAAGGTGGTGTGTGGAGCATTGAGGAAGGCATAAGATCGATTCCCTATGTAGGCAAATAAGGTTATTTATTTTTTGTGTGCAGGAAGGGTGAGTGTTGGAACCCGAGTGGATTCTGTTGGAGGAGTTTGAATTAAACAAGTGCATGGATTAAGGAGTGATAAGGGGAAAGATTTTAGGGATGTTGGAGAGATAAAGGGGAGCGTATCTAGGAGAGATTTTAGGAGATTTGAAATGGGGGAAGTGATGGCCGGCCAAGGGGAGATTTAGTGTAAATTCGGCTATAGGGTTTTTGGGGTAGCATTTTTCTCTTTTGTTTTCCTTCTTTCTGTCCACTTGTGCCGATTATTCTTAAGAAAATCCCTCTCTTTTCTTTTCCATTATTTTGTCCATAAACTCTTCACTTCCCAATCTTTCTATCATTCTTTTCATTGCTAACCGAATAGCAACAAGCTAAATCCCGAAGGAGACAAGGGAAGTCGATTTTCTCTATTAAGGTAAACGCTAGTTCTTTTTCTTTTAGCCGATCCTTGTTATTTCAAAAGCCTTTCAACTCTTTTTGTCAGCACCCTTTTTGGTCCATAACCACTTTTTCTTCAGTGATCCAAAAGCCGAAAGCACAGTACCGTTGAGTGACTTGGTGACCGATTCTTAGGATCTTTGTGTTGCGATTTCTGCTAGTGTTTTAGAGCTGGGTTTGTGTTGAATCAGAGTTATCATGGGATTGGAGCCGTTTAGGTAGGTGAACCTTGGTAAGTGCTCGTGACTTTAAATAATTCGGTATTATGAATGTTAAGAAAAGCCGAAACCCCTCTGGTTTAGGGAGGTGGCCGAATTTGGGTATAGGCCTTATGGGGTTCTTCTTTTAATATTTTTATGGTTTATATAGTGGAGGAGCAGCAAGGCGTAGTGTCGACTTGGATTAGCTTGGATCACCGGAGTGGCTAGATCTAGTCATCAATTTCGACAAAGGTATGGTTTCTAAGGCCATTATGGATGGTGGCCGAATGTGTAAGTGTTAACATTAGAGGGTTCTTGATTTGGTCCAATTATTATGAGTTGATCTATTAATGGTTTATATAGGACAAATCGTCAAGGAATATCGCCAAACAGGTGTGTAACGAACCCTTTTTCATAGCTTAAAGCGATAAATGCCGAAAAGTTGAAATGCCAAATTTCTGGCATTTTGAGGACTTGTAAGCAAGCGAACGCTCACTAGTTAGTTAGAATCGATGAGATGATGATCGGGAACAATGGAAACGGTAAGAATGTGATTTTTGGCGTTCTCGGTAAGTTGCGCCTCGAGGGGCTGAAGTGGGGCCCATTGGGCTTTCGGGGCCATTTGGGTAAAATTGGTAGAACATGAAAACTGGTTAAAATGCGCATCAAGACTGATAAAACCATTATGGAATATAGGCTAAATGGGCCTAGATGACGAAATTGGCTAAGTAGGGCTAAGGGTTTTTAGGCCCAATAATTCGACTTCGCTAAAAATGGGCCAGAATCACTATTTGCACTCATGTATTGTTAGTAACCGTTAATGAACATGGAAACCCTGATATTTGGTAAAATTACAGAATTACCCTTATAATATAAAAATAACCATTATACCCTTGGGGCTAAATATGAATTTAATACATGGGATTTTGATAAACATGGTATGCATGATATGCACATGACATGTATCATATGCACATGATATGTATGATATGCACATGATGTATTCATAAATGCATTGGGTTGGGTTTTTATATGGATGGAGGAAGTGTAAAAGGGCTTATGCCCCTATTATTAAAAGGGCTTATGCCCCAGTTACTAAAAGGGCTTTGCCTCGATTATTAAAAAGAGGCTAGGCCTCCGGTTATATGATAAAGCGGCTATCTTTGCCGCCAAAGGAGAGTTATGGCGGGGTGGGTCGAGTTAATCCCCACATGGTGTGTTGGTTGGTACGGGATGAGAGTAGCGGATGGTGGGTTGAGTAGTCTCCCCAACTGGGCTTGCATTCACTCTTGCATTGACATTATAGGTGACATTGAAATGGGCCTACGGGCCATACCAGAATTCTGATTAAGGCTACGACCCAAGATTATGAAATATGAAATATGAAAAGGCTTGGCCCAAGATTTGTTGAGATTGGATTTGGGCTTAGCTCAAAGGCCAGGTGATATTGTTTTGGGCTCTGAAAGGGGCTTATTGCACACTGAGTTTCCAAACTCACCCCCCTTTCTTTCTTATCTTTACAGGTTGATTTGGGGACTTGGAGCCGGAGGGGATTCAGAGTGGCCACGGAGATCGCTTTTGGGCTTTTGAATAAGTATTTGGTTTTTACTTAGCTTACTTTATTTATTATCTATTTATGGGTTGTAATAAGGCCATTTTAACTTTAACTTTATTTCTTTTCTTTTTTGGGAATTATTTTATTTAAACTAGTTGATAATAATTGGGCTAGTCTTAGGACGTGTTTTCCAAATGATACTTGTTTTCAAAATAACACCACGACACACATAACAAAGATAACTACTTAAATTAACTTCAACTCACTTACCATAGTGTGGCAATGGTGGTGGGTATGTCTAGGATTGGATCCAATCAAGAGCTTGGTACTTAAGCAGCCTTCATGGCTCACCTCCTCTGTTTCGGATACCTACCTGGTGCCCAGCCTCCATTCACTCTAGTGAGCCCATCAATAGTCGGTTTTTAGATAATAAAACAAAACATGGATTTTTAAACTACGTGTGACACGTCAGATTTGGCCATAAGGTCCAGGCCGGGTTTGGGGTGTTACATTTAGTGATATCAGAGCTCGGTTGCAACAACTCAGCTGTGGATCGGGTCTGAAAATTTTTTTCGAATACTGAGGCCTAAGAAGGGTATTTTTGGGAAATGGGAAGTTTTTCAAAGATGTTCAAGTTTTTCTATTTTTAAACGGGGTTAAAATCAAGAGTTTCAATATAAAGGCGTTTTCAAATCTTTATTTTTCGGTGAACAAAAACATGTTTTTGAGTTTTTTTATGGACTGATAAAGAAGTGGCGCACTGAATCCCCGGTACCAAGTCTGTAAGTATATTCTTTTTACATTATGTGATAATGATATGATGAATAGAACTGAGACCCTACTATGATACTTTAGATGGGGTAGAGCTGTGAAAAACGGTAGAAATGAGACTGTAACTAGGCCACGACGATGCAAAAACAACGCTTGAACTGCTGTATTTCCATAAAACATCTTGTAATAAACAATTGAACGTTATACTAATAAAATTCGTAATCAGGTAAGTCAATATGAGTACAAGAGGAACTCGTGGACGAGGCCGCGGACGTGGTCGCGGTAGGATGCAAGTTGAATCTTCATCCTCAGGGCATAGGCCAGCTGGGGAGGCATCCATGCCGCAGGCAACAGAGACTGGGTCTTATGATCGGGCTGCGGGGGATGACGCTTTGTCCCAAGCCATGTTAAGGGTTTTGGAAAGAGTTACTGGAGCTAGCACGGGGACAATGAATAGGGGGTCTATATCGGAGCGACTTCGGGCCAATGGGGCAGAAGTATTCAGGGGTGCATCTGGAGTAGCCCCAAATGTGGCAGAATATTGGCTAGACGCAACAGAGCGGATCATGGACGATCTAGACTGCTCAGTGGAGCAAAAGCTGAAAGGAGCTGTGTCGCTGTTACATGACGAGGCATACCAGTGGTGGATCACCGTAAGGGAGAGTACCCCAATTGAGAAAGTAACCTGGGGATTGTTCAAAACTGCTTTTAAAGGGAGGTATGTTGGAGCAAGCTATGTGGACGCGCGTCGAAAGGAATTCCTGAATCTGACTCAGGGTGATAAGACTGTAGCAGAGTATGAGGCAGAATTTTGAGGCTGAGTCGATATGCTAGTGGGATAGTGGCAATTGAATATGAGCGCAGTGTCCGATTTGAGGATGGTCTCCGCGATGAGCTTAGGATATTGATAGCTCCACAGAGGGAGCGTGGTTTTGCTGCATTGGTAGAGAAGGCTAAGATAGCCGAGGAGGTGAAGCTGACTGAGTGACAGAATCATGTGAAGGATCGACC
The DNA here is from genome assembly GCA_025698475.1 of Gossypium anomalum. NCBI lineage: Eukaryota > Viridiplantae > Streptophyta > Magnoliopsida > Malvales > Malvaceae > Gossypium > Gossypium anomalum. The sequence continues at coordinate 43,047,392 of CM046968.1, read as the reverse complement.
CAGATTCAAGAGGGATTTTAGACCCTCAAGTGCCACGAATCGAAATGTTAAAAGAGCAAGGGTAGAGGAACCTGTTCGATCAGTTTCAGTAAATACCTTTAGACTGCAGGCTTGCAGGGATTGTGGTAAGGTGCATATGGGGGAGTGCTGGAAACGAACTGGAGCATGTTTTCGATGTGGGTCCAAAGAGTATAAGTTTAGAGAGTGCCCTCGGAGAACAGCTCAGGAACTAGCTACGGAACAAAGGGATGTTCGACCACAGCGAGGAGGACCACCACCACAAAGAGGTCGTGGGTAAGGTAGAGGTGGCGACGGAAATGGACGGGGACGTGGGGCACCTGGCAAGGGTGCTGGACATGCTGAAGCTCGACAGCCGGCGTTGGTTTATGCGGCACGACGTCGTGAGGAGGGCAACGCTCCTGATGTTATAACCGGTACGTTCCTCATTCATAGCAAGCCTTACACTACTTTGATTGATGTGGGTTCCACCCACTCGTATGTTGCTTGTGATGTATCTGGGGCATTGGGTGTGCTTTCTGAGGAGACCGTGAGTGGGGTATCAGTAATAAGCCCTTTAGTACACTCGGTTAGGGTGGATAAACTCTTTAAGGAAGTGCCTTTAGAGACGCAAGGTGAGATATTTGTAGGGGATTTGATAGAGCTGCTATTTGGAGAATTTGATCTTATTTTGGGAATGGACTGGCTAACCAAGCATAGAGCGGTGTTAGATTGTGCTGTTAAGAGAATGGTGCTAAGAACTGCCAAGGATGAGGAGATAGTGGTCATAGATGAGCGAAGGAATTATTTGGCTAATGTTGTTTCGGCTTTGAGGGCCGAGAAGTTGATTCGGAAAGGTTGTGAGACATTTTTAGCATTTGTGAGTCAAGCTGAACCTGAGGAGATGACCGTGGAGTCGGTGAGGACCATTAAGGAATTCCAAGATGTATTTCCGGAAGAACTTCCTGGGCTACCTCCGAACAGAGAAGTCGAGTTTAGAATCGACTTGTTACCTGGAACAGCTCCTTTGTCCATTGCGCCTTATAGGAGGGCACCAAAGGAGTTGGTGGAATTAAAAGCTCAAATTCAGGAACTGTTGGACAGAGGGTTTATAAGACCAAGTGTTTCCAGTGAAGTGCACACGGTGTTGTTAAGTAAAGAAGAAAGATGGGACCATGCGAATGTGTATTGACTACTCTGGCGATTGAATAAAGCGACGATCAAAAACAAGTATCCGTTACCAAGAATCGATGATCTGTTCGACCAATTAAAAAGAGCCTCGGTATTTTCTAAAATCGACCTTAGGTCAGGATATCATCAGTTGAGGGTTAAAGAGGTAGATATTTATAAGACAGCATTTAGGACTCGATATGGTCATTACGAGTTTTTGGTAATGCCTTTTGGTTTGACTAATGCACTGGAGGCATTAATGGATTTAATGAATCGGGTTTTCCAGCTATATTTAGATCGATTCGTAGTCGTTTTTATTGACGATATCTTAGTGTATTCGGAAACGGAAGAGAAGCATGAGGAGCATCTTCGTGTTGTGCTGCAAGTGCTAAGGGAAAAGCAACTTTATGCAAAGTTTAGTAAGTGCGAGTTTTGGTTAAGGGAAGTCACTTTCTTAGGGCATGTTGTGTCTTCTGAGGGGATCAAGGTGGACCCTCGAAAGATTGAGGCAATTCTGGAGTGGAAGCCACCAAAGTCGGTAACAGAAATTTAAAGTTTTCTGGGGTTGGCAGGTTATTATCAGAGATTTGTGGAAGGATTTTCTGTGTTGGCAAAGACCAAGTAATCTAAACTTATAAGGAAGGAGCACCTTTTGTGTGGACTAATAGGCGCAAGAGGCTTTTGAGAAGTGAAGAAGGTTTTTTGTGGAAGCACGGTGATTGATTCAGCCAAAGTCCGGTAAGGACTTCATCAGATATCTGATGACGCGTCACATATAGGTTTGGGCTGCGTGTTGATGCAAGAGGGTAAGGTGGTCGCTTATGCTTCACGACAGCTTAAGCCTCACGAGGTGAACTATCCTACGCACGACTTGGAGTTGGTAGCGGTGATTTTCGTGCTTAAGATATGGAGGCACTATTTGTATGGGGAGAAATGCATCATCTATACGGATCACAAGAGTCTTAAGTACTTACTAACTCAAAAGGAGCTGAATCTTAGACAACGAAGGTGGATAGAATTGTTAAAGGACTATGATTGTTCGATTGAGTACCATCCAGGTAAAGCAAATGTCGTGGCTGACGTGTTAAGTCGTAGGACTATGGCGGAATTGAAGGCAATGTTTGCTTGTCTAAGTTTGTATGACGATGGAAGCTTATTGGCTGAGTAACAAGTGAGACCGACTTGGGTAGAACAGATTAAGAAGCAACAGTTGGAAGATGAGTCGTTGGTTTCTCGGTTTCAGCAAGTTGAGAAGGGGGAAAATTCTGACTTTGGGTTAAATAGCGAGGGAGTTCTTTGTTTTCGAGGAAGAATTTGTATGCCGAAGGACTCTGACTTGAGATTGCTGATTTTGAAAGAGGCACATAATGGACCTTGTGCTATGCATCCAAGAGGGAGTAAGTTGTATCGAGATTTGCGAGAGCTATATTGGTGGTCTGGGCTTAAGCGAGAAGTGACCGAATTTGTGGGGAGATGTTTGACATGTCAACAAGTGAAGGCCGAGCATAAACTGCCTTCGGGATTGTTACAGCCGGTAAAAATACCACTTTGGAAGTGGGAAAGGGTAACTATGGACTTTGTGAGTGGGTTGCCGTTGACACCTTCTAAGAAGGATTCGGTTTAGGTGATTGTGGATAGGCTCACGAAATCTGCTCATTTCATACCTGTCTGAACTGATTACTCACTTCAGAAGTTGGCCAAGTTGTATGTGGCAGAGATAGTGCGGTTGCATGGTGTGCCAGTATCGATAATTTCAGACCGAGACCCAAGGTTTACATCTTGTTTTTGGAAGAAGTTGCATAAGGCATTGGGAACGCGATTGGATTTCAAGACTGGCTTTTTTCACCCCAGTGAGGATGGGCGATCAGGAGAGGTTATTCAGATTTTAGAAGACATGTTGAGGGGTTGTGCTATTGAGTTTAGGGGCAGCTGGGAGGACCATTTGCCATTGGCAGAGTTCGCGTATAACAACAATTACCAAGCAAGTATTTAGATGGCTCCATATGAGGTACTATATGGGCGAAGGTGTCATTCGCCTACTTGTTGGGCAGAATTGGGGGAAAGACAAATACTTGGACCAGATTTGGTAGCAGATACTGAAGATAAGATTAAGGGGATCAGGAATCGGTTAAAGGAGGCGGCGGATCGACAAAAGTCTTATGCCGATCTGAAGCGTAAGGATATTGAATATGCTGTAGGGGACATGGTCTTTTTGAAAGTTTCGCCTTGGAAGAAGATATTGAGATTTGGTAAGAAGGGTAAATTGAGCCCACGGCTTATTAGGCCTTACCGAATTATTAAGCGGATAGGGCCGGTGGCTTATCAGCTAGAGTTACCACCGGAACTGCATCGTATCCACGACGTATTTCATGTGTCCATGCTGAGGCGATATCATTCTGACCCAACTCATATCGTACCAGTTGCAGAAATTGAAGTACAGTCAGATTTGACTTTCGAAGAGGAACCTGTGCAAATACTTGATTACAACGTCAAGGTGTTGAGAAGAAAGTCAGTTCCATTAGTGAAAGTACTTTGGAGGAACCATGGCAAGGAAGAAGCTACTTGGGAGACCGAAGAGGCGATGCGTCAACAGTACCCTCAGCTGTTTGGATCAGGTAAAATTTCGAGACCGAAATTTCTTTAAGAAGGTTAGAGTTGTAACATCCTGATTTTTGGGTTTATTCACGGATCTCAATATTTTGGTAAAGTTTTTTAAAATTTGGTATTTGGTTATGAAATTCATATCTTGAGTAGGTAAAAGGGCCTATGGAAGGCCCATGTGTTGGCCAAAACCCGGTAGAATTTTCAAATTTTGGACCTAAGAGTTAGGGGTTCTGGCTAGGTGACCTTATGTAAAGTTGTGGGAGAAATGTATCACAAAAAGAGCTTTAGTAAGGTGGCAAGGGTGACGCCACTAGGCTCCTAAAAAGATGGCGTGTGGAGTATTGGGGAAGGCATGGGATCGATTCCCTGTGTAGGCAAACAAGGTTATTTATTTTTTGCGTGCAGGAAGGGTGAGTGTTGGAACCCGAGTGGATTCTGTTGGAGGAGTTTGAATTAAACAAGTGCATGGATTAAGGAGTGATAAGGGGAAAGATTTTAGGGATGTTGGAGAGATAAGGGGGAGCGTATCTAGGAGAGATTTTAGGAGATTTGAAATGGGGGAAGTGATGGCAGGCCAATGGGAGATTTAGTGTAAATTCGGCTATAGGGTTTTTGGGGTAGTATTTTTCTCTTTTGTTTTCCTTCTTTCTGTCCACTTGTGCCGATTATTCTTAAGCAAATCCCTCTCTTTTCTTTTCCATTATTTCGTCCATAAACTCTTCACTTCCCAATCTTTCTATCATTCTTTTCATTGCTAACCGAATAGCAACAAGCCAAATCCCAAAGGAGACAAGGGAAGTCGATTTTCTCTATTAAGGTAAACGCTAGTGCTTTTTCTTTTAGCTGATCCTTGTTATTTCAAAAGCCTTTCAACTCTTTTTGTCAGCACCTTTTTTGGTCCATAACCACTTTTTCTTCAGTGATCCAAAAGCCGAAAGCACAGTACCCTTGAGTGACTTGGTGACCAATTCTTAGGATCTTTGTGTTGCGGTTTCTGCTAGTGTTTTGGAGTTGGGTTTGCGTTGAATCAGAGTTAGCACGGGATTGGAGCCGTTTGGGTAGGTGAACCTTGGTAAGTGCTCGTGACCTTAAATAATTCAGTATTATGAAGGTTAAGAAAAGCCGAAACCCCTCTGGTTTAGGGAGGTGGCCGAATATGGGTATAGGCCTTATGGGGTTCTTCTTTTAATATTTTTATGGTTTATATAGTGGAGGAGCAGCAAGGCGTAGTGTCGACTTGGATTAGCTTGGATCACCGAAGTGGCTAGATCTAGTCATCAATTTCGGCAAAGGTATGGTTTTTAAGGCCATTATGGATGGTGGCCGAATGTGTAAGTGTTAACATTAGAGGGTTCTTGATTTGGTTCAATTATTGTGAGCTGATCTATTAACGGTTGATATAGGAAAAATCGTGTAGGAGATCTTGTCAAGGAATATCGCCAAACAGGTGTGTAACGAACCCTTTTTCATAGCTTAAAGCGATAAATGCCGAAAAACCGAAATGCTGAAATTCTGGCATTTTGAGGACTTGTGAGCAAGCGAACGCTCACTAGTTAGTTAGAATCGATGAGATGATGATTGGGAACAATGGAAACGGTAAGAATGTGATTTTTGGCATTCTCGGTAAGTTGGTCCTCGAGGGGCCGAAGTGGGGCCCATTGGGCTTTCGGGGCCATTTGGGTAAAATTGGTAGAATATGAAAGCTGGTTAAATTGCGCTTCGAGACTGATAAAATCGTTATGGAATATAGGCTAAATGGGCCTAGATGACGAAATTGGCTAAGTAGTGCCCATTACGGGTTTTTAGGCCCAATAATTCGACTTCGCTAAAAATGGGCCAGAATCACTGTTTGCACTCATGAATTGTTAGTAACCGTTAATGAACATGGAAACCCTGATATTTGGTAAAATTACAGAATTACCCTTATAATATGAAAATGACCATTATACCCCTAGGGCTAAATATGAATTTAATACATGGGATTTTGATAAACATGGTATGCATGATATGCACATGACATGTATGATATGCACATGATGTATTCATAAATGCATTGGGTTGGGTTTTTATATGGATGGAGGAAGTGTAAAAGGGCTTATGCCCCAATTATTAAATGGGCTTATGCCCCAGTTATTAAAAGGGCTTTGCCCCAGTTATTAAAAGAGGCTAGGCCTCCAGTTATATGATAAAGCAGCTATGCTGCCAGTGGAGAGTTATGGCGGGGTGGGTCGAGTTAATCCCCACATGGTGTGTTGGTTGGTACTGGTGGAGAGTAGTGGATGGTGGGTTGAGTAGTCTCCCCAACTGGGCTTGCATTCACTCTTGCATTGACATTATAGGTGACATTGAAATGGGCCTACGGGCCATACCGTTACAGTTAAGGCTACAGCCCAATACTATGAAATATGAAATATGAAAATGTTTCGGCCCAGTATTTGTTGAGATTGGATTTGGGCTTAGGCTGTAAAGTGATATTGTTTTGGGCTCTGAAGGGGCTTGTTTGTGAGTTTCCAAACCCACCCCCTTTCTTTCTTATCTTTACAGGTGAGCCTTGATTTGGGGACTTGGAGCCGGAGGGGATTCAGAGTGGCCACGGAGATCGCTTTTGGGCTTTTGAATAAGTATTTGGTTTTTACTTAGCTTACTTTATTTATTATCTATTTATGGGTTGTAATAAGGCCATTTTAACTTTAACTTTATTTCTTTTCTTTTCTGGGAATTATTTTATTTAAACTAGTTGATAATAATTAGGCTAGTCTTAGGACGCGTTTTCCAAATGATACTTGTTTTCAAAATAACACCACGACACACATAATTGGAATAACAAAGATAACTACTTAAATTAACTTCAACTCGTTTACCAAAGTGTGGCAATGGTGGTGGGCATGTCTAGGATTGGATCCAATCAAGAGCTTGGTACTTAAGCAGCCTTCATGGCTCACCTCCTCTGTTTCGGATACCTACCTGGTGCCCAGCCTCCATTCACTCTGGTGAGCCCCTCAATAGTCGATTTTTAGATAATAAAACGAAACATGGATTTTTAAACTGCCTGTGACACGTCAGATTTGGCCATAACGTCCAGGCCGGGTTTGGGTGTTACACTCATGGCATAACAAATATACATATCAAAGCTTAAATACATAGACATTCTAGCCTATACATGCCATACTTGAAAATATTTACACTTTCAAATGTACCAAAATGAGTTCGATAGTATGGTGACAATCCTGGACTATCCCCGAGCCTTCAGTAGCTACGATAATTGTAAAACAGATAAAAATCACACAAAGTAAGCAACAAAGAGCTTAGTAAGCCAAATACAACTAGTCTAGCTATTAAAGCATATAAAGTAAAAGTCAATAGCAAGAATTCATAACCATTTCACAGAGTAATTCATGAGCCTAACCATGCTCATTTGCTCGTATACATGTTATGTTTCTTTTCCATGATTTCGTACATACTTCACATTCATTATTTTACAGAAATAGAGTTTTTCATATTTAGAATTTAGTATGATACAAACGTACATGTATAGATTATACATTTCATATATTCATTCCCATATCTAGTACTCTATCATCATATGGTTCAGAAACAATACAGATACTCATAAACGGGTACAATGCCAACGTTTCGGACGTGGTCTTACATGTAATTCAATATCGATGCCTCTGTCCCAGACAAGGTCTTACACGAAATCAGATACGATGCCGATGTCCAGACATGGTCTTACACGAAATTAGATCGATGTCAACGTTCTTTTAGAAACATACAGAGCTTTTCAGATACTAGCATATTATCAAAATTTACTCGGAATTCATTCATCAGGCTCTCACAGCCATCCAATACAGATTATAACTAGTATATACAACATTCAATCAATTTAACACGTAATTGTATTTTGACTTACCTCGTACTGATTTCAAACGGAAACGAGTCGACTATTCAACTATTTTGGACTTCCCTCGATCCAAGTCTGATTTTCTTTGTTCTTGATCTAATACAATTCAAATTCAACTATTCAATCATTCACTTCATTCAAAATAATCCATGAACACGTATTTAGGGCACTTTGAATTTTAGCCCTTACATTTTCACACTTTGACAATTTAGTCCATTTTTCACAAAATCACAAATATGCAAAATTCACCAAGACTATAGCTTGGCCGAATATACATAGCTTCCATACAAGCCTAAATAATATATTTAATTCATAATTTAGTCCTTCAAAACCTCATTTTCACAAATTAGCCCAAATATCTCTATTCCATCAAAAATTCAAGAACAAAGCATGATAATCTCACATATATCTTTCATAATCCATATAAAAACATTACAAAGCTCAAATAATAATTAATGGCACATTTCATAATCTTCAACAGAAATAGAAATTCAGGCATGGGTTTTGAAGAACATAGAGCAACGATCACAGAAACGTAGAAATTATCAAAAACCAAACAAAACTCATACCTTAATCAAGTAATCAAAGTGCCGAACCCTAGCAAGCATATCTTCTCTTCTTTTTCTTTAAATTTTTGGCAAGAACAATTTGATAATGGGAAATTCCATGCTTTGTTTTATGTATATTAACTTAATATACCTTTTACTATTTTACCCTTGTCTTTAAACATTAAAAACATTAACATTCATGACCATTAATGACCACTTATAAGTTTAATGGTCAAATAACAATATAAGGACCTCTCTTTTAATAAGACAAGTCAAATAGACACTTTTAACATCTAACACATAGCTTTTACATTTTACGCAATTAGGTCCTTTTTGCAAAATTAAGCATAAAAACAAACAAATTAAATCACTGAAACTTCGCAGACATAAATGCACATATCACAGACACAGAAAATAATATTAAAATATTTTTCGGTCTCAGATTTGTGGTCCCAAAACCACTATTTCGACTAGGGTCAAAACCAGACTGTTACACTTTATCTTATTGTAGTATTTACACTTTGGACATTGGTACATCTAGAGGCAGTCATTGGTGGATGCTGAATCTATGCTAAACTACTAGGTACCTAACCTGCGCACAAGAAAAATAAACGTAGGCTGAGTATAATTCACTGATGATATTATAAATCTGAATAATTAAATATAATATAAAACATTCTATTATATGACTAAAATAAAACGCAATGAGAGTAATTCAAATAAACATATATTTTTCTTTTCAAATAAACATATATTTTTCTTTCATCTTTTGTAAATTCATCATTCAATTTAATCATAAGCATTTCATAGTTCACTATACTTTCATTTTTATACATTCATAGTATAATGAATATTCAAAAATCTCACAACCAACTTTATTTCCAATCAATTCACATACCATACTTTCAAATTTTCATTGTCATTTTCAATTCCATCTCTTTCTTTTATTTTCCCCTAACATAACCAACTGTTTCATATTCATATCAAATCCAATATCACATACAATATACAATATTTTTTTTTTTGCAACTATGCAATTTAATACCTTGTCACTAATAAACATTCAATCATTTCATTTGAAAAGACTAACTCATCTTATATGTACTTACCAATTAATGCAATATATAAAAGCAACAGTTTAAATAGTTTGGATTATAGAAACACAAACTGTAAATTCTGAGCTATTCATCATTAAACTTGTCTTTTCCTTTCCTTTTTTTGAGGATTTTGGAATGAAGTTAACTACGGACTGAAACAAATAAAATAAATTAACAATACATAACTCAATTCACATTCAATTACAAAATTTATACTACTTTTGCATAAAATTCAATTTAGTTCCCAAAACGGAGACTAATATAATTTCACAATTAACCCTCCAACATTAGGCCAAATTTTTCTAAAGTCCCTATAAGACTTCCTACTTCTCAATTAAACCCCTAAATTTTAATTCCGCACAACTTATCCTTTTTGTATAAAATATTCAATCGAATTTACAATATAATCCTATTTCACATCCAACCTTAAAATCTATCAAAATAACACCAAGAACTTAAATTTCTCTACAATGGAAACTTCCATAAACTTCAACAATTCGAGAACTTTCAACATGGGTAAGCTAGATTATGAATGTAGGGTTCCAAAAACATCAAAATTATAAGAAAAGGGCTAACTTTACTAACTAAATAAAGCTTGAAAGCTTAAACTCCCATGGTGGTTTCGTCTTCTTCTTCTCCCCATTATTTTGAATTTTACATGCTAATTGAGAAAGAAACTTTCTCTTCTAATCCACTAAGATTTTACTTACCTTTTGTTTTTATTTTATTTATTATATTAACATAAAATTTTATAATATATAAAACACATATGTAACTAATAACTGACCACTATAGTAACCATTTATATAATGGTTTATTTATTAGATAAATCCCTTAATTATAATTTAGCTTTTAATTTAATAACAATCGCACTTTACCACTTACGTGATTTAGTCCCTGTACTTAAATTGAGCACTAAGTCAACAAAATTATCTAACCGAAATTAAATTCATCTAAAATATAACTCCATAAATATTTAATAAAAATATTTACAAGTCTAGTTTATGAAAACAGGGTCCCAAAATCACACAACACTGACTTTCGGGTCATTACACATCAGAATGAGAAGTTGAGCTTGCTATTGAGATAATGCCCATAACTACTCTGATATCAATTGCTCCGTATAAATGGCTTCAACTGAATTAAAAGAGGTAAAGGCACATTTGCAAGAGTTGGTTGATAGAGGTTTCATACGATAGAGTGTATAATACGGGAAAAAAATATTGTGTTTATGAAAGAGAAAGACGAGATTATGAGAATTGTATAATGATTATAGATAACATATCAGAGACACCATAAAGAATCAATATTTTTTATTTTATAGAGATGGCTTAATTGTTTAGTACAAGAGGACTACTATAATTTTTTATTATTGATTTCCAACCAGGTGATTGTCAGCTCAGAGTTATGAAACAGACGTGCCGAAGATTACCTTCCAAACTTAATATAAACAATGTGAGATTCTAATAACACCGCTTAGATTATCGATTGCTTAGTCGCTTTATAAATCTAATGGGCAGAACTTGCTAGCTATATTTGAACAGAATTATTGTTATGTTATCGATGATATTCAATCTAGGCGAGGAATGAAATTGAACATGATCAGCATAAAAAAATAGTGTTATAGATTTTACGAGAGAATCAAGTATTTGTGAATACCAGTAATTATGAATTCTGATTTTGAGAAGTTTTTCTAGATCTTTTGATAACCACTAAAAATATCCGAGTTACTTTAAATCAACTCCTAGTAATTGTGGACTAGGGAATCACCAAGAATTATTGCAGAGGTGCGTTGTCTTCTAGGATTCACTATATATTACAGATGATTTGTTCAGACTTTTTAATGAAAGCTCTACCATTGATGAAGTTGTTGTAGATAAATATCAGTTTTCTTTGATTGAATAAATGCCAACAGTTTCGAATAGGTGAAAGTTATGTTAATAGAAGTTCCACAATTGAATCTAAGATAGCATAGATGTCTAGAATTATTAAAAGATTATTATCTAATCATTGATTATCATCTGGATAAAAGCTAATGTGACGATTGATCTCTTAAGCTAGAAATTTCTAAAAATTAGGAATAGTCACCTGAATTGAGAATGTGGTGGTCCAATTTTAGTTAAGCTGAGAACTAAACTGGTATTTTATAGGGAATTCAAGAATTGCAAAAATATGATCTGGGATGGTTAGCTAAACAGAAACTTTTGAAAATGATCAAACTTTGGTGTTCAATGAGGATAATTATAGGAATCTGTGTTTCTAAAACTATTGATGTACGTTGAGAAATTTCAGAGTTTACAGCGAAATGGTTAGTTTTGTTAGACTTAATACTACTCATAATAATTGTTAACAATGAAGTAGTAGAGCGGCACTACGAGACTTTATGCAGATGTAAAAACAAAATTTCTTTATACTAATCAGAATTGCATGATAAGAAACTAGCAGGAATTGATTTGTTAAATGAAACAGAAGAAAATTTTTAATTTATTTGAGATTATTTAGAATCTACTTTAGACCACCAGAAATCATATGCAAATTTAAAACAAAATACCGAGTTTCAGGAAAGTAACTGTGTATTACTAAAAGTTTTTCCATAGAAGAAAGTGTTACGGTTCGAAAGAAAAGAAATGCCACACCCTAAAAATGACAAATCCAAAAAGGTGAGTAAGGTATGGATGTTAGTTGTTTTGGCGCATTATGGCAGCATAATTCACCACCTTGCTAGCTTGCTGGCAAGTTATAGTATTGGCACATACTAGTGTTAAAACATTCACCCATTGGCAATATTTAAGGATTTAATTACAGGGAGTTTTTAGGTGAAGAAAGAATACGCCCAAAAAAGAGTACGCCACAAAGTTTTAGCTAAGCACGTAGAGCCTACGAAGTGTATGGGAAAGTTGTAAGAGACTTAATTGTCTTTAAGACCATGCCATACGTGAGTCACCGTCAAGGTGTAGTACACCCGGTTTGCATGAGCACTATTAAAGTGGGTTCTTATAATACGATTTTTTGGGAGTCAACAAGGTTGATTTGACTCTCCTCATGACTAGTCAATCAGTAACCTCAGTCTCCGTCAAATTTTCATTTATTTTTTCCCTAAATCTTTGCAAGAAAATTATGGGACAATTTCAGTAAGCATTGCCACTTGTCAAAATCCATTAAAGGGGATTGAGAGTATATATATAGTGAAGGGGGAGGCATTTAGATGGTTTTTTCTTTTTACTCTACGTTCTAGTTCTTCTCTTTTTAACCTAAATGTTCTCTTCCTCTAAGTTAAACTAAAGCTAAGATTTTGTTTGATCTGTGGATGATTCAACCTTTTGGTAAGTTTTATAGCTTTACATGTTATGATTGTTGAAGAGAAGAGATGTTAAAAGACGTAAGAATAGTAGGGTGTGAGTGGAAGGCGCTACATAGGGGTCGCATGTAGTTGAAACGTTAGTAAACTATCTATAAATAAGGATTCTAATGAAAATTTCATGATTCTTTTGAGTAGTTGCTACTGTTGGATCGAGAAGGACGATCTAAATAGGAAATCCAGGCCAAGGTAAAGGTGGGTCTCTAGTGAGCCTCTAGACTCGACTCCTGCATGTTATTTTTGATGAATGTTTGTATGGTTGATGTCTTTGTAGTTGTGCATATTTTCGTGAGGAGTTGTTGTATATATGTGTGCGGGTGTTTTATGTGAAGCATTTACATGTAGGTAAATGAAGTGTATGATGTATTGCATGAATACGACGATGTGTGGTAAGCATGCATGGGAAATTAGATGTTGGGAAGTATGATTTTGTAATTGTTATGAGTGAAATCTATGTTAATTTGTTCATTATGTTTAAAATAATTATGCATGACAAGGTAAGGTTGGAGTAAGGGGGTCCGGATGGAGTGTAGGGAAAAACATGTGAGATGATAATGAACCACGTAATGGTGCTTTGTAAATGTACACTGGGATAATAAACACAAAGGGTAATATAGCGAAAATGTAGTTCGTCGAGACCGTAAACACAAGGTTTGTCAGAACAGTAAACACAAGAAAAGGCTAGTGTGATGGATATGTGAAAATACCATGGCCATGACACATTATGGAAATGGAAGAGAAGCTACATTTGTCTACTAGGATTTCTGCGTGTCCCAAGGGCGATGATGGGCAAACCTTAGGCGATGCTAAGTTTAGGCAAATCCATATCGTTAAACACAACAATTATGTAGTAACTTGATGACAAACTAAATAGAGCCTTAAGGGCGGAGTTATCTAGAATGCCTGTAAGATGGTTTCTGTAATGCCTAAATGGTAAGATCTGGATATGCCTTTGAGGCATTTTCTAAAAGAATTCTCTGCATTATACCCGATTGATAAACTCACCAGGACAAAAAGCTTGGTGTATTCGAAATTATGGGTGGTGTAAGTGTCCACCAAACCTGGGAATCCTCACATTATTTATCGAAGTCATCTAGGATTCTATTGGAAGATCTAAAATATTACATTCATTGGAATAGGTTTATTGTGACTGATTTTGACAATTGCCAGAGCCAGTATAAGAATCCACCAAGAGTAGTATCCATATACATATCATTCTGAGGAATGTATTCAACTTCTAACTTAAAAAAGATTGTGAAATAAAATTCAAAATATGGTGTGAAGATTTTGATCCGCCCATTGGGTGGAATGTGTATAAGGTGGTCAAGTGTAGAGATTGGCGTATAGTTATCTGATAGGAATCAGAAAATTATCCGCCAAAGCTTTAATGGAAGTCTAGAATCTTAAAGTCAAGGAATTCTTGAACAACATTTAAAGGTAATATTGGTTGAGACTCACTAAGTTCTGAATGAATTTACGGGCATTTATTTGTCTTACATGTTCTTGGGATTGAACTAGTATGTTAGAAGGGACCAAGGCAGGAATGGCCAAGGTGACTATTCGTAGAGCGATATTATGAGTATAGATTGGCACTCTTGGGTATATAGCGAATAGTATTCTACTCCAAGATTAAGTATGGTTTAACAAATATTTAAATTGTAATGTATTATAATGCTTTTGAGAATCTATTTTAAGTAATAATTGTTTCCTTCAAAATCTTTTGGTTTAGACAAAAATAAAATAATAAAATGTATAAGAAGTATGTTTAGTATGGTTTTCGCCAATCGTAAACTTTTTTTTTACTATTTGAGTATTGTGGCATCCTATATTCGGGTCAGGTAAATCGAGTTGGGCATAGGATGTTATAATTCAATTGGTATTAAAGCCTTTAGTTTAGACGATCATCTAAAAATTGAGATAGAGTCAACCTTGTATGCATGATATGCCAGACCTGGCTTAGTCCCTCAAGTAAGTTAAAGCATTTAGAAATGACGAATACTCTGGCACACTATTAGTATTGAAGAAAATGAGTCCAATTAGAAGGAAACAATATAAACTGAGCCTGTTTATTTTTTTATTAAATATTTAAGGAGCTACTATATAGGTGAATTGAAGTTTTGTCCAAAATTATTAGTGATTAGATGGTTAATTAATGAAAAAAGGACTAAACCATAAAAGACATAAAAGTTAATTGCTATTGATTATTATTAGCTAAAATGCATGATTAAAGTTTGTTGGAGGATTTAAAAGGTAATTAGATCTTTTTAGTGAAAATTGGACATTTCTATGTGTAATTATGTGAAAAACTATTTTAATATAATATTTATTTAATAATAAAATAAGTTTAAAATAATAAAACCAAAAAGACATCATTTTTATTACTTCTTATAACCAAATGTTGAAGTGAAAAACTTCATTAAAATAGCTTTAGGTTTGGCCAAACAAAAATGGATGCATGTAAGTGATTTTGTTATCAATTTTTTGTAAATTTTATGTTTTTGAGATTGTTGCAATTAGGTCTAGCTAACTCGTATCTACATTTTCAAAACTGTTAAAGTTTTAAAATATTATCATTGATGAAAATTTAATCTTTTGATGTTTAATGGTATGTTTGTGAGCTTAGTTGTGAATAGGGGATAAATTATTAAGTAAACTTTGTTAGTTTTGTGTATAAGGACCAAATTGTAATAATGTAAAATTTGTCATGAAAATTATGAAAAATTGCATTTTAAAGGGTTGTACAATGATGAACTTGTAAGGGGATTGAAAATCAAAGCTTGATTTTGAAAGATATAATAGTTTCAAGTTTAGGGACTAAATTGAATAAAAAGTAAAATTTTAAGGTAAAATTATAATTTTTTATAAATGGTTATATATTTGAATTTAAGTGTGTTAAGGTATTTGAATTAGTTAATTAAACTAAATTATTATATTAGATCAAGAAATAGATTAGTCAGTTGATAATTGCGAGAAAGAAAAAGTCGTTGTGTAGTCATTGTCGAAGTGTTGGTAACTACTGCTTTTTAGTAAGTTCATATTAAATGTTCTTATGTTTATTTAATGTTGAAATCATAGTTGTATATAAATTTTTTTGTATATGTATATTTAATAAACATGGTTGATAAAGGTAAGTTGTAAATGTGATCAAAGACTTTAATGAAAAAGTATGGCTTTGTATTTGTTAAATTTGAAAATGTTATGCCATGGAAAGTTGGTATCAAATTAATCTTGGTATATGGTTAATATTATGAAAGGATCAAGGTATACAGGTTAAGCTCGTGTGAACTTAGTGAATAGCTAGGATACAAATGACATGGCATTAGGCCATAGCAGGCACTCTGTGCCAGTGTTTATTTTAGCAGGCACTAGTTGCCGATGATCTCAATAGCAAGTACTTTGTACTGGTGTTGTATTAGCAGGAACTCTATGCTAGTGTTATATTTAGCAAGTACTAAGTACCGATGATGGATATCATATCAACGGCTTGAGATCCTACATGTGTTGTAGATTCTTTAAAGCTTGTGTGAGTAGCATCGTGTATCAGTTAATGCCCTTATGTTAGCTCATGTGAGCATTACCCTCCTACATTTTCGAAGTTGATTTACTATTGTTCTTTGGGAAAAATAGTTAACTATCAAAATGGAAATGAAATGAGATGATATGTTGAATTATATTTGGTTGATTATATCTTGGTATGTGAATCTGAACATGTAACACCCCAAACCCGGCCCGAACGTTATGGCTGAATCTGGCGTGTCACATTGAAGTGTTCTAGTGAAAACCGTGTTTTCATTGAAAACCCTTCTTAAAATAAACGAAACATTAACTACCTTTAAAAAAAAAAAACTCCTTTCAACCACTTGTTTAAAATATATGATTTTACAAAAACATGTCATTTTAAAATGTAGTTACGAAAACGTAGAAGAGACATACTATAGATTAAGAAACCATGCTCAACTTCTTATAATTACGTCACATAAAAATAATAATCCAAATAATAACAAAATGGAAGGCCTTATTACAATCCAGTCTGAAATCACTTAATAATCAGAAACTTATATACTTTAAAATGAAAAAAAAAATCTAAATTGTCTTGCTAGCTGGCCACCTAGAGTCCCTCCAAACATCGAACCTTCTACTGAGCATCACCTAAAAATAAAATAAAATAAAAGAGGGGGTGAGTTTTTGAAAACTCAGTGTGTACAACCCTCATCAAACAAACATACAAAAGACAAATCATTTTGGGCCTAAGCCCAATTCAAATACGGTGGCCTTTGGGCCTTAGCCCATCTTGGCCTCAGTAGGGCCTAAACCCATGTCAATTTCCACATATCACATTTAACTAGGCCAAGCCCTTTTCATAATCCAATTATGACGTATGTATGCAAATGCTTATATCCCCATCCAACTTGTACACCCCCTTTCCAACCAACACTTACTGTGGGGAGATACTCGACCCACCCATCCTTATTACAACCCAGTCTAGAACCAGTGCGACCCCACTTAACGGTGCAGTATAGCCGCTTATAAACGGTGTAGCACTGGTTACGACACTACTTAACGGTGCAGCAAAGCTGCTCGGTGGCTAAAAAGCCTTCGGTGAATCCACAGTTGTCGAGCAACCATGCTGTCCTTATACACTTCCTCCAATCATAAACCCAGCCATATGCAACATAATAATGTATGGATGCAGCATATATCATACATAGATCATACTCATAACACATAGGGGTACTTTAGTAATTTCTACTTTACAGGGGGTATTTTGGTAATTTCTTAGCATTATGGGTCTTAATTACGAACTTTGGCCCATCAACAAGTCCTCGTTGGCCAAAGTGAACAGACACTATGCACCAGGTAGGATTCTAGAGAAGAGGAGGTGGGTCATTAAGACCGCTTAAGTACCAAGCTCTCCCTAGATCCAATCCTAGACATGCATATGCCCATTGCTATACTTTACCCTTATGACTTGTCTACAAACGAATTTGATAAATTAGTTAAGTTTTATGCTGCTTAAGGATTTATTAGAAACTAGGACTACAAGTCCATTACAAAACCTTAGCAAGTCTACAGGCTTCCATACATTCATATGGCCCATTAGGCCCAGTCACATTTATACGGCCCATTAGACTCAATCACACTTATATGGCCCATCAGGCTCAAATCCAATCCAAACCATTCAACAAACTCAATCAGCTCATCAAATATTACCAAATTATCAACTTTCGCTTATTTGGTCTCACGGGCCCGTCAGGCCCATTTGGCCCATTCTGGCCCAGTTGGCCAAAACATGACCCAAGTCCATGAGATCTCTCATGGGATCTCTGGTATCATACCGAATACCCTCTTATGAGTGTTCGTGCACTCGCAAGACTACCGTATCCAAACTTTTGACTTTTCGACATTTCGACTTTTCGGCATTTCAGAATTTACCGATCTACTGTGTGTGCGAAATGTGTGTACACACCTAGTAAGCAAGCGTGCTGTGATTCCCTTAACCACCAACCTACAAACGATATCACCCCTCAATTAATCGTATGCTTAATATATATTTTACCCAAAAACCAAAACTTCACCTTAAACTTACCTTGAACACCAATCCCTAATAGCTTTTCCTTGATCACGTACTCCTTAGATCTACATTAATCTTACTCGTTAAACCAAATACTAGGGGACTCGCATCCAACAAAATTCACCCCCTTATCCCACTTAAGACCATTCGGCCAACCTTAGCCAATAAGAGAGGAATACTTACCAAGACCGCAAAACACCTAAGGAGAAATTCGGAAGAGAGCTAAAACCCGAGATCCGATACTAATTCCCTACCAAAGTTGATTAGAAAGAGTGAGGAAAGAACAGCATAATAGATTCTTAGCAAAACCGATTGGAAGAACAAACACTTGCACTAGATTCGGTCGAAGAGTATTTGGCCCTTGGAAGATTCGGCTTTTTAGCTTAATATGGTGAATAAGGTTTATTTGGTACAGATTAAAGAAGAAGAGTAGAAGAAGGAATCAACTAACCTAAAGGGTAAATCAAAAGAGAATTGAGGAGAGAAACAATGGAAAAAGAATCAGCTAGCAAAAATGGAAAAGCCAATGTAACACTCCAAACCCGGCCTAGACGTTACGATCGAATCTGACGTGCCACATCAATTACCCAAAAACCCTACAAGCTTATGTTGTTTAAACCGGTTTTTGTAAAAGCTTTTATAGTTTTAAAACCCGTGTATGTCTAGTGTTTTATGCTGTTTAAAACGTGTATAGTCTTCAATACGTTTGTCTTTATTAGAATTAAAGTTACAGGTTTGCTTACCGAAAACGTTATTATTTTAAAAACCCGATGTTCCGACTCTAGTAGTTGATAGATATCAAATCTTAGCCCAATTAAAAATTAAATTCCCAATGGCCTTATTACAAAAACAAAACCCAAATAGAAACTAGTAAATAATAAAGTCATCCATGATCGTGTGGCCACCCCGAGTCCCTTGCAGCTCTAAACGTCTAAGGCTGAGGATTACCTGCATAATTAAAAGACAGGGTGAGTTTAGGAAAACTCAGTGTGTAATCCCATATCAGACTACAGAAAATAGTGCATGCAGTAACAGTCTGGGCCTGAGCCCTGTTCAGTATCAGTGTAGTCTGGGCCTTAGCCCTTAAACGGTAGCAGTGTGGGCTTAAGCCCACTACAGACCCAAAATAGTGCAAAATGCAACCCATCCCATAACCATCCAGCACATCACCTGTACCAACTAGCACATCTGTGGAGATATCAATCGACCCACCCAACCAACACACCTATATCGCGAAGAAAGCGCCAGCATAATAATAATAATGCAAGATAGCCGCGAAGCGATAAGCGTGGCAAGCCACCAGTAATAATAAATGTGACAGAGTCACCAGTACGATACTTCCTCCATATCATAAACCTAACCCCATGTAAATGTCGTGCCATAAATAGTACGTGTATGCAGTATGTCATATTCATAATCGGGCACATAAATGATATACACACATCGGAAAACCTACCACTAGCGTTCATAAGGTCATTTCGTCAGTTAGGGGTAAAATAATAATTTTTACCCCTCAGGGGTATCTCGGTCATTAGAATGATTGGAAGGTCTACAGTCGTCTCGAACGACTTAGGAACCCATATGGCCAAAACAGCATAAATGGGCCTAAGGCTCATTACTCGGCCCAGGTGGCCTATAATGGCCCGAGCCCACTAGATCACTCGTGGCGGCCTCTACAGTCTGACACCCACGACTTGTGGCTTAGTTCACCGTACGAGTGATCGCACGCTCGTGAGACCTCAAACACCGATGTTTCGACTTTTCAGCTTTTCAAGTTTTACTGATCTGTAGTAAAACAGGGGTGTGAATACACACCTTTCGGCTTTTGGTCAGTAATAGAAATGGTGTACGGTTACACTCCTATTAAAGATTGTAGTCAAAAAGCCCCTCGGAATTAAGAACCTAATGATCAAACACAATCTTACGTCAGTCTGACAATCTCGCCAATCCAAGACTACATTGACAAAGAATAAAATATCGTAACCAAAACACTACTCACCAACCAACAAGCGTAGCTCCTTCTTGATCACGTATTCTTCCCAACTCTCGATCATTCACAAATACAGTTAATCGATTAACAGAAATCTGTAAACCCTATACACACGTCCAAACCTTTAACACTTACCAAAGATGGAGTATGCGCTCGTAAAGCAGCAATCGGCTCCACACCTTTTTGACAAGACTAAACCTCTAGCTGCAAACACAAAGAAGGGAGTGTTAAAACAGAGAACAACTCTCTCTACTAGAGAGAAACAACACCATTCGGCCTAAGTGAGACATAAGCTGAACCTCAATTGGAAAACCAACCTGAATAAAGTTCAGCTAGAGAACACTTACCAAGATACAGGAGAATTTTGACAGCCCGCCAGTAAATGGTCACACACAAAGAAAAGACGAAGAATAGATGCGAAGCGAAGAAGAATAGAATTGGAACCTTAACAAGGTTCGATCAATAGTATCAGCAAGAGAATGGAAAAAAGAGCAGAGATGAAAGAGGAGACTGAAGGTTTCGGCACAAGCTTGCAAAAGAACAAAGGGGATATTCGGTCATGGCAAGGCGTCCAAAGCTAAGAAAAGAATGGAAAGTTTTCGGGTAAGCGCAGGAGAAAGAGAAGAAAAATGTGGTAAGGGTCAATAAATCAGCAACTTTAAAATACCAAAACGGAGACTAGAGAGAAATGCCGAAAACAAAACAAAAGAAAAAAACACTCAGAAGAAACCCATTCGGCACCCAGTGGTATGACCGAATAGGTACCCACAACTCCCCATTCGGCTACACTCCCACCACTCCTCAAACTCCTTGAAAATCTCCTTGAATCTCTCCCCTTATCCCTCCTTGAAATCCTCTGCAACAACCCTTAAGACCAATTCAAACTCTTCACCCTCAGAATTTAGCTCTAACACTACCTCTTACTGTCCCATTCTAGCAAAAATAGTTACTCCTTTGTTTATCATGGGATTCGAACCAATGCCCTCCTCAGATGCTCCACACGCCAACTACCACTATGCCACAAGGCTCTTTTATGTCCCCACTCAACCCTATTTATTTACAAAGCCTATGCACCAATGTCCAGGTTCCCTTTTAAGCAAAATAAAAATTTTGAAAAAGCCAAAGCTTGAACCCAGGACTTCCCAGACAACCCTAAACATGCTTAAATCACTTAGCTAACACACCAACATGCAACTTGTGTTAAAAATAGCAAAATTTACAAACCCTAAATTTTAGAAGTTACAACTCTACCCCCTTAAAGAAATTTCGGCCTCGAAATTTACCTGGTCAGAATAGATGAGGGTATTGATGTCGTATCTCCTCTTCTGCTTGCCACGTGGCGCCTTCTGCGCCGTGATTATGCCAAAGAACTTTGATTAATGGAATAGCTTTCTTCCTCAACACTTTAACATCACGCTCCAATATCCGTACTGGTTCTTCCTTGATGGATAGATCAGGCCTAACTTTAATTTCCTCAACTGGCATGACGTACGAGGGGTCAGAACGGTACCACCTAAGCATTGAAACGTGAAACACATCATGAATCCTATCCAGCTCTGGAGGTAACTCAAGTTGATACGCAACCGGTCCCACACGCTTAAATATCCGGTAAGGCCCAATAAACCTAGGGCTCAGCTTGCCCTTCCATCCAAACCTCAAAATTTTCTTCCACGGTGACACCTTCAGAAAAACATACTCTCGCATAGAGTACTCGATCTCTTTATGCTTTAAATCCGCATAGGACTTCTTCCTATCAAACGCTTCTTTCAACCGATCTCGAATCAGCTTTACCTTGTCCTCTGTATCAGCAATTAGCTCCAACCCTAGAACTCGCCGCTCACCCAGTTCAGTCCAACAAGTAAGAGTACGACACCTACAACCATATAACGCTTCGTACGGTGCTATTTGAATACTGGACTGGTAGCTGTTGTTATACGCAAATTCTGCCAATGGCAAATAATCCTCCCAGCTATCTTTGAAATCTAATACACAACTTCTTAACATGTCTTCCAATATCTATATTACTCTCTCAAATTGTCCATCCGTTTGAGGATGAAACGCAGTACTGAAATCTAGTCGTGTACCCAAAGCTTCTTGTAGCTTCTTCCAGAACCGAGATGTGAACCTAGGTTCTCTATCTGATATGATAGAAACCGGTACACCATGCAATCTTACAATCTCAGCCACATACAACTTGGCCAACCTCTATAACGACTAATCAGTGCGAACAGGTATGAAGTGGGTAGATTTAGTCAGTCGGTCTACAATCACCCAAACTGAATCCTTCTTAGAAGGCGTCAAGGGTAACCCACTTACAAAATCCATAGTTACCCTCTCCCACTTCTAGAGTGGAATCTTAACTTGCTGCAGTAACCCAGAAGGTAATTGATGCTCAGCCTTAACCTGCTAGCATGTCAAGCATTTACTCACATAATCGGTAACTTCAAGCTTTAACCCAGGCCACCAATACAACCCGCAAAGATCTCGGTATAGCTTATTCCCACCAGGATGCATGGCATAAGGGCTACCATGCGCCTCTCACAGAATAGACTGCCTCAGACCAGAATCCTTCGGTATACACACTCTTCCACGAAAACATAACACCCATTCCCCATTCAGTCCAAAATCTAAAGTCTCACCATTTTCCACTTGCTGAAAACGAGGAACTAGTGACTCATCCAACAACTGTTTCTCCTTAATTTGATCAGTCCAAGTCGGTCTCACTTGCAATTCAGCTAACAAGCTACCATCATCGTACAGGCTAAGACGAGAAAACATTTCTTTTAAATCAAAGACAACTCTACGGCTTAGTGCGTCAGCTACCATATTAGCTTTGCCTCGGTGGTACTCAATTGAACAATCATAATCTTTAAGCAACTCAATCCACCTCCGTTGCCTAAGTTTTAACTCCTTCTGAGTAAGGAGATACTTGAAGCTTTTATGATCTGTATAAATAATCGTTCTTTCCCTATATAAATGATGCCTCCAAATTTTTAGAGCAAATACCACCGCTGCCAATTCCAAATCATGAGTGGGATAATTTGTCTCGTGAGGTTTAAGCTGCCGCGATGCATAAGCAACCACCTTTCTTTCTTGCATCAACACATATCCCAATCCCACGTGTAACGCATCACTGTAAACAGTAAATTCCTTCCCAGACTCTGGCTGTATCAAAATAGGAGCCTTAGTTAAGACTTTTTTCAATTTATCAAAACTCTCTTGCTGTTTATCGGACCAAACAAACGACATCCCTTTCCATAACAACTTAGTCAAAGGTGTAGCTACCACTGAAAACCCTTCCACAAAATGTCTGTAATATCTCGCTAAACCCAAAAAATTATGAATCTCAGACACAGTCTTTGGTGGTTTTCAACCCAATACGACTTCAATTTTTCGAGGATCAACCCTAATCCCCTCAACAGACACTACGTGACCCAAAAATGTCACCTATTGCAGCCAAAACTCACATTTACTAAATTTTGTGTACAACTGCTTCTGTCTCAAAATTTGAAGGACAAACCGCAAGTGCTCATCATGCTCCTCCTCCATTCCTGAATACACTAAAATATCGTCTATGAACACTACTACGAACTGATCCAGATAGGGTCAAAATACTCGATTCATCATGTCTATGAAAGTAGCTGGTGCATTCGTTAACCCAAACGGTATCACTAGGAACTCGTAATGACCATAACGAGTCCTAAACGCTGTCTTATACATATCAGCTTTCTTAACCTTTAGCTGATGGTACCTAGATCGAAGATCTATTTTGGAAAACACCGTAGCTCCTCGCAATTGAACAAACAGATCATCTATCTTCGGTAAAGGGTACTTGTTCTTAATGGTCAGCTTATTCAATTGACGATAGTAAATGCACATGCGCGTGGACCCATCCTTCTTCTTCATAAACAATACTGGTGCACCCCACGGAGACACACTCGGTCGAATGAATCCTCAGTGTAACAGCTCCTGAATTTGAGCCTTTAACTCCACTAACTCCTTTGGTGCCATCCCATATGGGGTGATGGACACTAGAGCCGTTCCTGTAGAAGCTCAATTCTGAAGTCGACCTCACGGTCTGGAGGCAAGCCCGGAAGCTCTTCTGGAAAAACATCTAAAAATTCCTTAACAGTTCTAACATCCTCAATAGAAAGACTTTTAGCCTCAGAATTGCTAACATACGCCAAGAAAGCCTCATAACCCTTGTGAACCAACTTCTTGGCTCTTAACGCTGATATCACATTAGCCAAGTAATCTCTCCGCCCTCTATTACGGCCACCTCCTCATCCTTCAAAGTCCTCAACACCAACTACTTAACAGCACAATCCAACTTCGCACGATGCTTCACTAGCCAATCCATGCCTAAAATAATATCAAATTCCCCGAATGGCAGTTCCATCAAATTTGTAGGAAATACGACCCCTTGAACTTCTAAGGGCATATCCTTGAATAACTTATCCACCCTAACCGAATGCCTTAGTGGACTCAACACCGTCATTTCACTAGCAGTGCTGTCAAACTGAATACCCAACATCTCAGACACAGTGCACGTAATATACGAATGCGTAGATCCAATATCAATTAAAGCAACATATGGAAAATTATCAATAAAAAACATACCGGTTATGACGTCAAGGGCGTCACCATCCTCTCGGGGACAAGCAGCATAAACCAATGCTAGTTGTCTCGCCTCTGTATTACTTGTGCCTTTGCCCGATGCTCCACGATCCCGTCCAAACCCATTTCCACCTCTGGCCTGTCCACGACCTCTCAGTGGCTGACCACCTGTCACTGACTAAACATGAACCTATCCTATAGCTTGCATCTGAGTAGGCCTCTGAGGATAATTCCTTACCTGATGATCTATGGACCCACATCTGAAGCACACCCTAATCTTTTTCTAGCACTCACCCAAATGAGATCTCCCACAGTCAGCACAGAGTTGTGGTCTCGTAGTAACAACAGGTTCTCCAGCTCGAACTGGCCCATCAAACTTGGCCCTCTTAGTAGGCCTACTTTCAAAACTCGAGGATTCGAAGTCCCTCTTAACTCTGCCCCTATCTCTCTCCCAGTTCTGGCACTTAGAGCGCTTCACATCCTCAGCAATCTTTGATTTCTCGACTAGGGTAGCAAAGTCTCGCTCCCTCTGTGGAACTATCAGAACTCTCAATTCATCACGAAGGCCATCTTCAAACCGCACATAGCGTTCGTACTCAGTCGCTACTATCCCACGAGCATAACGACCCCACCGCAGAAACTCTGCCTCATATGTCGCCACAGTCCTATTTTTCTGGGTCAAGTTCAGAAATTCTTTCCTTTGGGCGTCCACATAACTTGCGCCCACATATTTCCCTTAAAAGGACGTCTTAAAGAAATCCCATGTCAGATAGTCAGCTTGTGTACCTTCCCTCACAGTAAGCCACCATTGGAAAGCCTCATCTCGTAGTAACGACACCAACCCTTTCAATTTATGTTCTACAGTACAGTCAAGATCATCCATTATCTGCTCCGTAGCCTCTAACCAATATTCTGCCACATTCGGGGCTACACTAGAAACATCCCTAAAGATCTCCGCCCCATTAGACCGGAGTCGCTCAGAAATTGACCCCAGGGCCACTGATCCCATACTCACTCTAGCAACCCTTTCAAGAACTCGTAACATCACCTGAGATAAGGCGTCATCCTCGATCGCTCGATCATGAGACCAGCCTCGCCATCGTGAAGCCGGTGTCTCTCAGCGTGCATGTGACCGCATTAATCAAGACCCCACTTTAGCACCCCTTCGGCCTCTACCACGGCCCCGTGTACCTCTTTCATGAGTACCCCTAGTGCTCATATCGAGATGCGCTTTATCTGTTTTTAGAAGTTTTATGCTATCAGTTTATAATTCCAGTTATTATTAAAAGATACTTTATGATAAACAGTATTTAAAGCTTTGTTCCCGTAGATCGAGAGTCCACCAGCACTATCAGTCTTTACAGTCTCAGGTTGTTCTAACTAGAAATTCCTGTATTATACTACCATCTATAATAGTTCCACAATATAACATTACAACTTAAAGCAATGGATACTAGCAGAGAACTTATAAATTTTACGCAGGAGACTCGGCGTGCCACACTCCCAGTAACATCATTCAAAAACAAGTTAAGTTCCGTTGAGAATTTCTAAACCAATTTTTAGAGAAACCCTTTTAAACCCTGATTTTGAAAAAAAAGAAAAAATACTTTCCTGCCACCAATACCACAGCCAAGTTTTGTAACCTAGCTCTGATACCACTAAATGTAACACCCTAAACCCGGCCTAGATGTTATGACCGAATCTGACATGGCACATTTTTTACCTGAAAACCCGACAAGCTTATGTTGTTTAAACCGGTTGTCGTAAAAGCTTTTATAGTTTTAAAACCCATGTATGTCTAGTGTTTTATGCTGTTTAAAATGTGTATAGTCTTCAATACGTTTGTCTTTATCAGAATTAAAGTTACAAGTTTGCTTACGGAAAACGTTATTATTTTGAAAACCTGATGTTCCTACTCTAGTAGTTGATAGATATTAAATCTTAGCCCAATTAAAAATTAAATTCCCAATGGCCTTATTACAAAAACAAAACCCAAATAGAAACTAGTAAATAATAAAGTCGTCCATGATCGTGTGGCCACCCCGAGTCCCTTGTAGCTCCAAATCATCTAAGGTTGAGGATTACCTGCATAATTAAAAGAAAGGGTGAGTTTACGAAAACTGTGTAATCCCATATCAGACTACAGAAAATAGTGCATGCGAGAATGATTCAGGCACGAGCCCTATTCGATGATCGAGGCGATGCGGGCCTTAGCCCTTAAACGATAGCAGTGTGGGCTTAAGCCCACTATAGACCCAAAATAGTGTAAAATACAACCCATCCCATAACCATCCAGCACACCACCTGTACCAACCAGTACACCTGTGGGGATATCAATCGACCCACCCAACCAACACACCTATATCGCAAAGCAAAGCCGCAGAATAATAATAATAATGCGCAGAGCGCGCAAGCGATGCGATAAGCGTGGCAAGCCACCAGTAATAATAAATGTGACATAGTCACTAGTACGATACTTCCTCCATATCATAAACCCAACCCCATGCAAATGTCGTGTCATAAATATTACATGTATGTAGTATGCCATATTCATAACTAGGCACATAAATGATATACACACATCGGAAAACCTACCACTAGCGTTCATAAGGTCATTTCGTCAGTTTGGGGTAAAACAGTAATTTTTACCCCTCAGGGGTATCTCGGCCATTAGACTGATTTTATGGTCTTGATACAAATAACGACCTGTTAGAAGGTTTACAGTCGTCTCGAATGACTCAGGAACCCATTTGGCCAAAACAGCGTAAATGGGCCTAAGGCCCATTACTCGGCCCGGTGGCCTATAACGGCCCGAGCGCACTAGATCACTCGTGGCAGCCTCTACAGTCTAACACCCACGACTTGTGGCTCGGTTCACCACACAAGCGATCGTATGCTCGTGAGACCTCAAACACCGACGTTTCAGCTTTTCACCTTTTCACCTTTTACCGATCTATAGTATAACAGGGGTCTAAATACACACCTTTCGACTTTTGGTCAGTAATAGAAATGGTGTACGGTTACACACCTTTTAAAGATTGTAGTCGAAAAGCCCCTCGGGATTAAGAACCTAATGATCAAACATAATCTTGCATCAGTCTGACAATCTCGCCAATCCAAGACTACACTAACAAAGAATAAAATATCGTAACCAAAACACTACTCACCAACCAACAAGCGTAGCTCCTTCTTGATCATATATTCTTCCCAACGCTCGATCCTTCACAAATATAGTTAATTGATTAACAGAAATCTGTAAACCCTATACACACGTCCAAACCTTTAACACTTACCAAAGATGGAGTATGCACTCGCAACGCAGCTATCGGCTCCACACCTTTTTTACGAGACTAAACCTCTAGCCGCAAACACAAAGAAGGGAGTGTTAAAATAGAGAGCAACTCTCTCTACTAGAGAGAAACAACACCATTCGGCCTTAGTGAGACATAAGCCGAACCTCAATTGGAAAACCAACCAGAATAAAGTTTAGCTAGAGAACACTTACTAAGATACAGAAGAATTTCAACGGTTGCCAGTAAATGGTCACATACAAAGAAAAGATGAAGAATAGATGCGAAGCGAAGAAGAATAGAATTAGAACCTTAACAGGGTTCGATCAAAAGTAGTAGCAAGAGAATTGAAAAAAGAGCAGAGATGAGAGAGG
The DNA here is from genome assembly GCA_025698475.1 of Gossypium anomalum. NCBI lineage: Eukaryota > Viridiplantae > Streptophyta > Magnoliopsida > Malvales > Malvaceae > Gossypium > Gossypium anomalum. The sequence goes on along the minus strand of CM046968.1, from coordinate 43,018,874 downwards.
AGACTGAAGGTTTCGACGCAAGCTTGCAAAAGAACAAAGGGGATATTCGGTCAAGGCAAGGCGCCCAAAGCTAGGAAAAGAATGAAAAGTTTTCGGGTAAGCGAAGGAGAAAGAGAAGAAAAATGTGGTAAGGGTCAATAAAGCCGCAACTTCAAAATACCAAAACAGAGACTAGAGAGAAATGTTGAAAACAAAACAAAAGAAAACAGCACTCAGAAGAAACCCATTCGGCACCCAGTGGTATGACCGAATAGGTACCCATAACTCCCCATTCGGCTACACTCCCACCACTCCTCAAACTCCTTAAAAATCTCCTTGAATCTCTCCCCTTATCCCTCCTTGAAATCCTCTGCAACAGCCCTTAAGACCAATTCAAACTCTTCACCCTCAGAGTTTAGCTCCAACACTACCTCTTATCGTCCCCTTCTAGCAAAAATAGTTACTCCTTTATTTATCATGGGATTCGAACCCATGCCCTCCTCATATGCTCCACACGCCAACTACCACTAAGCCACAAGGCTCTTTTATGTCCCCACTCAACCCCATTTATTTACAAAGCCTACGCACCAGTGTCCAGGTTCCCTTTTAAGCAAAACAAAAATTCTGAAAAAGCCAAAGCTTGAACCCAAGACTTCTCAGACAACACTAAACATGCTCAAATCACTTAGCTAACACACTAACATGCAACTTATGTTAAAAACAACAAAATTTACAAACCCTAAATTTTTAGGGCGTTATAGCCAATCAGCACTTAAAAAAAATGAAGAATTTGGCACTAGCCTAGGATCTCAAACTCAGCACATATTTATAGCCTATAGCCCAGTTGCCTGACCCTCAATTCCCAATTCAGCTTCATCGCTTCCCCCTTCTCATCTCCTCATTTTTCTCCCTGATAACTCCCCAATCTATTTCCTAAATTTTCTCTCCTGAACACTCCCCTTAGATTCCATCTTCACTCCACTTCCAACCTTTTAGAAGGCCAAAATTAAACTCCTAAAAATACTAAGCTAGGATTCGAACCTAGGATCTCCTTGCTAGCCACTAACGCCACCTCCCCACACCCTAAGTGGCGTCACTTAGCCACTCCACCACAAGGTTTTTTGATGCCATTTTCCCCTTTTTTTTATTTAAAAGCCCAACTGCTCACAACCTTGGTTCTTTAATAAATAAATTAAAATTCCTCCACCATAAAACTCGAACCCAGAACTTCTCCAACACACCTAGACACTCCAAATTCATCAAACCCTTAAAGCCAACATATCATTTGTCATTTTCTTGCTCACTTAAAAATTTTATGAGACCTAAAGCCTAAAGCCCAATTCCTCTAGGCCCAAAATTTGGGGCATTACAACTCTACCCCCTTAAAGAAATTTCGGCCTCAAAATTTTCACCACTATGCTTTCGCTGCGCACTCTAATTATAAAGCCAAAATAAACACTCAGTACACTATGGTAGCGTACGCACCAGTATTCGCATCTAGAGCATCTTCGTCCTCTTGGCGATGTGCTGCATAAACCAAAGTTGGCTGCCTCGCCTCAACATAACCTGCACCTCCACCTGGTGCTCCACGACCACGTTCATTACCATTTCCGCCCCTGGTCTGACCTCGGCCCCTTGGCGGCTATTGACTACCCCTATGTGGTTGATCATTACTTTGGCCCACAGCTTGACCCAAATCCAGCCTCCTAGGGCAATCCTTAACCTTATGCTCCATAAATCCACAAGCCAAACAAGCTCTTATCCTTCTCCAGCACTCACCCAAATGACCTTTCCCGCAGGTAGCACAAATTCGCATCCCCAGATTAGTAGCAGGAGACTAGCTCATTCACCCTGGTCCTAGCTGTAGGTCTCCGTTCAGCACCAGGAGACTCTGCATCCCTTTTATTCTTGCCCTTTTCTTTTTCCAAGTTTAAGCGCTTAGTGCACTTTACCTCCTCTACTATCTTCGCCTTCTCCACTAAAGCCGCAAAGTCTCGTTCTCTCTGTGGGGCTATCAGCACCCTGAGACTATCCCTCAGTCTGTCCTCAAACCTAACGCAACGCTCATGGTCCGTTGCCACCATCACCCTTGCATATCGACTAAGGCGTAAAAATTTTGCCTCATATTCAGCCACAAACTTATCTCATTGCGACAAGTTCAGAAACTCCTTCCTTCAAGCATCTATATAGCTTGCACCCATATATTTCCCCTGGAACGCGAATGTGAAGAAATCCCAAGTGATTCGCTCAGGTTGGGTGGCCTATTTCACCGTTAGCCACCACTGGTAGGCTTTCTCCCTAAGCAGCGATACAGCCCCTTTTAACTTTTGCTCCAGCGTGCAGTCCAAATTATCCATTATCTTTTCAGTGGCCTCCATCCAGTACTCAGCTACGTTCGGAGCCATACCAGCCACACCCTTAAAGATCTCGGCTCTATTAGATCGAAGTCACTCCGAAATTGACCCACGACTTCCTATACCATTATTGGGCCCAGCAACCCTTTCCAAAATCCTCAGCATTGCTTATGACAATGCTTCATCTCTAACGGCCTGATCATACGGCCCCGTCTCAGCCACAAGTGAGGCCGGAGCCTCTTCTACTCTAGAATCGAGCATATGGCCCGATGCCAACGATTCAGCCCTAAAACTTTCGTGGCCTCGGCCATGGCCTCTCGTACCTCTTCTAGCACTCATCGTCGATTCGCGTATTATCTGGATTAGAAATTTTTATGAAGTTTTAGTTAGTTTAATAATTAAACCGATGTTTTATGAAAATGTTTAAAAAGAAGATTGTTTTCGAAAATCCTCTACAGTTTCAAGATCCTACGGGCTTCAGTTCCACTCTAACAAAATCATCTAAAGTAGCCCTCTAACTATCTATTGGATAACAATTTTTACATAAATTTAAAAATAAAGGTACTTACTTGGTTCGACGTTGGAGACTCAGTGTGCCACTCAGCAAGACTTCTCTTTTTCCAAAATATTGTGATTGAACCAAATTTTTTTTAAAACACAAAAAGAAACCAAGTAATAAAGCCCAATTCACAGCCTGAGTTTTGCACCCTAGGCTCTCATACCACTAAATGTAACACCCCAAACTCGGTCCGGACGTTATGGCTGAATCTGGCGTGTCACATTGAAGTGTTTTAGCGAAAATCGTGTGTTCATTGAAAACCATTCTTGAAATAAAAGAAACCTTAACTACCTTCTAAAAAAAAAACTCATTTCAACCACTTGTTTAAAATATATGATTTTATGAAAACATGTCATTTTAAAATGTAGTTGCAGAAACATAGAAAAGACATACTATGGATTAAGAAACTGTGCTCAACTTCTTATAATTACGTCACATAAAAATAATAATCCAAATAATAACAAAATGGAAGGCCTTATTACAATCCAGTCTGAAATCACTTAATAATCAGAAACTTATATTCGTTAAAATGAAAAAAAAAAACAAATCTAAATTGTCTAGCTAGCTGCCCACCCAGAGTCCCTCAAACATCGAACCTTCTACTGAGCATCACCTAAAAATAAAATAAAATAAAAGAGGGGGTGAGTTTTCGCGTACAACCCTCATCAAACAATCATGCAACAGACAAATCATTTTGGGCCTAAGCCCAATTCAAATACGGTGGCCTTTGGGCCTTAGCCCATCTTGGCCTCAGTAGAGCCTGAACCCATGTCAATTTGCACATATAACATTTAACTGGGCCAAGCCCTTTTCATAATCCAATTATGACGTATGTATGCAAATGCTTATATCCCCATCCAACCTGTACACCCCCTTTCCAACCAACACTTACTGTGGGGAGATTCTCGACCCACCCATCCTTATTACAACCCAGTGTGGAACCAGTGCGGCCCCACTTAACGGTGCAGCATAGCTGCTTATAAATGGTGTAGCACCAGTTATGGCACTACTTAACGGTGCAGCAAAGCTGCTCGGTGGCTAAAAAGCCTTCGGTGGATCCACAGTTATCGAGCAACCATGTGATCCTTATACACTTACTCCAATCATAAACCCAACCCATATGCAACATAATAATGTATGGATGCAGCATATATCAAACATAGATCATACTCATAACACATAGGGGTATTTCAGTAATTTTTACCCTACAAGGGTTTTGGTAATTTCTTAGTAGTATGGGTTTTAATTATGAACTTTGGCCCGTCAACAAGTCCTCGTTGGCCAAAGTGAACAGACACTATGCACCAGGTAGGATTCCAGAGAAGAGGAGGTGGGTCATTAAGACCGCTTAAGTACCAAGCTCTCCCTAGATCCAATCCTAGACATGCATTTGCCCATTGCCACACTTTACCCTTATGACTTATCTACAGATGAATTTGATAAATTAGTTAAGTTTTATGCTACTTAAGGATTTATTAGAAACTAGGCCTACAAGTCCATATCAAAACCCTAGAAAGTCTACAGGCTTCCATACATTCATATGGCCCATCAGGCCCAGTCACATTTATACAGCCCATTAGGCTCAATCACACTTATATGGCCCATCAAGCCAAAATCCAATCCATACCATTCAACAAACTCAATCAACTCATCAAATATTACCAAATTATCAACTTTCACTTATTTGGGCTCACGGACCCGTCGAGCCCATTTGGCCTATTCTGGCCTAGTTGGCCAAAACGTGACCCAAGTCCATGAGATCTCTCATGGGGTCTCTGGTATCGTATCGAATACCATCTTACAAGTGTTCACGCACTCGCAAGACTACCGTATCCAAACTTTCAACTTTTTGGCATTTCGGTATTTCGACATTTTGACTTTTCAGCATTTCAGAATTTACCGATCTACTGTGTGTGCGAAGTGTGTGTACACACCTGGTAAGCAAGCATGCTGCGATTCCCTTAAGCACCAACCTACAAATGATATCACCTCTCAATTAATCATATGCTTAATACATATTTTACACAAAAATCGAAACCTCACCTTAAACTTACCTTGAACACCAATCCCTAATAGCTTTTCCTTGATCACGTACTCCTTAGATCTACATTAATCTTACTCATTAAACCAAATACTATGGGACACGCATCCAACAAAATTCACCCCCTTATCTCACTTAAGACCATTCGGCCAACCTTAGCCAATAAGAGAGGAATACCTACCAAGATCGCAAAACACCTAAAGAGCAATTTGGCAGAGAGCTAAAATCTGAGATCTGATACTAATTCCCTACCAAAGTTGATTAGAAAGAGTGAGGAAAGAACAGCGTAATAGATTCTTAGCAAAATTGATTGGAAGAACAAACACTTACACTAGATTCAGTCGAAGAGTATTTGGCCCTTGAAAGATTCGATTTTTTAACTTAGTGTGGTGAATAAGGTTTATTTGGTACAGATTAAAGAAGAAGAGTAGAAGAAGGAATCGGCAAACCTAAAGGGTAAATCAAAAGAGAATTGAAGAGAGAAAGAATGGAAAAAGAATCAGCTAGCAAAGATGGAAAAGCTAATCGACACTTAAAAAAATGAAGAATTTGGCATTAGCCTAGGATCTCAAACTCAGCACATATTTATAGCCTATAGCCCAGTTGCCTGACCCTCAATTCCCAATTCAGCTCCATCACTTCCCCCTTCTCATCTCCTCATTTTTCTCTCTGATAACTCCCCAATCTATTTCCTAAATTTTCTCTCCTGAACACTCCCCTTAGAGTCCATCTTCATGCCACTTCCAACCTTCTAGAAGGCCAAAATTAAACTCCTAAAAATACTAAGCTAGGATTCGAACCTAGGATCTCCTTGCTAGCCACTAACGCCACCTCCCCACACCCTAAGTGGCATCACTTATCCATTCCACCACAAGGTTTTTTGATGCCATTTTTCCCCTATTTTTATTCAAAAGCCCAACTACTCATAACCCTGGTTCTTTTAATAATTAAATTAAAATTCCTCCACCACAAAACTCGAACCCAGTACTTCTCTAACACACCTAGACACTCCAAATTCATCAAACCCTTAAAGCCAACATATCATTTGTCATTTTCTTGCTCACTTAAAAATTTTATGAGACCTAAAGCCCAAAGCCCAATTCCTCTAGGCCCAAAATTTAGAGCATTACAGAACATGTTATGTATTGATGATGTGAACGATTCAGTTTTAATCATTTCATATAGTTGGAATGATGAAACAAGGCAAAGGGAATGATGAAACAAGGCAAAGGTTGGTTAGTTTTTTGTTGTAAATATGATTTGTAAATTAAATTACCAGGTATATAATGTTTTTGTTTTATGAACTTACTAATCTTTATGTAAGCTTACTCTATTTGATTTTTTTCTTTGTAGATTGTCAGATTCCTGTTGTCAATTAGAACTTCGTTGGAAATCACACTATCTAGCAACTCTATCATTATCTAATTATTTATTTGACTCTATTATAAGTGGCATGTAGATAGGGTTTGGTAATGTATGATTATAAGCATTTTGATTATGTTTTACGCATTATTTTAGGTATGAAGTATGTATTTTGATGTAACTTAAATGGTTATTTTTAGTTGATTATGGTGTATGATGGTAAATGCATTTTGAATGGTTGATTTGGAATGTTTATGTTAATAGGTGTCTTGGAATGTTTTGTGCCTTGTTGAAAATGATTATTTTTTGTTATAGTAAATTGTGAACTTAGAATGGATTACATTAGCATTTGAAGGTTAAATAGTTGGACTTTGGCATTTGTATTTAGGACTTGATTAGTGATTGGATGTATTAACTTATGGATTATGTTTTGGCTTGAATGTTTGTTGTTTATATTTGAATTGTGGTGCCAATAAAGGCATACCGGTTAGGCATGTAGATTGATTGTGAATTGGCATGTTTTGCCATGTTTTGGCACATTTTGAATAGGTTTGAAAGTTCATTAATGCAAAGCTTGGAGTCTAAGTGGTATGTGAAATGACTTGTATTTAAAGGTGTTTTTGGGAACACACGGCCGTGTGTCCCACATGGTTACATGAGGCTTCCATGTGGCCTATTTGATTTTTGATGTTGGTTTGCCCGTGCGGTCTCAGAGAGTTACATGACCTCGCGACACAACTGTGTGATCCTATGTTTCATGGGAAAAAACTGTTACATGGTTTGGCTACACGACCATGTTCTTAACCACATGGGCTAAGCTCTTTCACGACCCTTATTTTCAACTTTTACCTAAAAACTTGTAAAATTTTCAATTTAGTTTAGAATTGTTCCCAGTTTGTTTTAAATACTCAATAAGCTTGATTTAGGTCCAAATATGATTTAATAACATGAAAATGATTTTAATTGAATTATGAAATGAATTATTTGGTTATTTATGACTGGATAGTGAATAATGTTAATGTTTTATAGTTGTAATACCTTATAGCTTGGGCCGAGCGATCGAACTAGGTATAGGATGTTACAAATTCTCTCAATATTTGCCCTTAGGATTATAAACATTAAAGTTCAGGGACTCAGTAGTGAACTTCTGTAAGCATTTGAAGTGTATCTGACTGAAATTGATAAGAACTGCAGCAACTTCTGCGTGAAAGACCAGGTTGGATCGTAGTATGGGCAAGACCTCTACCAGATTCTTTTTTAGTGTCCTGTTGGTATTTTTTTTAGAGCTTCCTCGTTGGATTGGCGTAGATGTTCTAGCTTTGATAAATGTCATTGGTCTTGATATTTGTATTTTTCCTTCCAAGAGGACTCTCTAGCCATAGTCGATTATTTTTGTAACAGCCCGTTTTTAGTCAAATTAGAACAGTGGTTTTGGGACCAAAAATCTGAAGTCAAAATATTTATTTTATTGTTATTTTAATATCTACGACATGAAAATATGATTGTGTGAAATTTTCGTTAAGAAATTTTATCGTTTAAATGCTTAATTTGATAAAAAGGACTAAATCGCGTATAGTGTAAAAGTTGTGTTCTGTTAGCTAAAGGTGTTTAATAGCTATAGAACCTTAAAGTTAAGGTCCTTAAGTGGTAATTAGATCATTTTAATTGTGAGTGGACAATTTTGGGCATATATTAAGTGATTTTGGTGGTTATTAATCAAGGTTAAATTGGTAAATAAGGTTATAATGATAAATTAAGTAAAAATAAAAGATGGCTATCATCTTTTTCCTTCATACACCATTGAAATTAAAAGAAATAAACCACTATGGATGCATGCTAAGGTCGACCAAGCTTCCTAGCTTAATTGTAAGTTTGTTTTTGTCCCATTTTTAATGATTTCTACGTTTTTAAGATCGTTGCAGCTAGGTCTAGCTAGCCCAGGGACTATTTTGCAAAATTTTTAAAGATTTTAAATGATGCCATTGATGAATACATGTGTGTTTTGATGTTTGATGATAGATTATGAATGTTGGTTGTGATTTATACAAGTTTTATAAAGTGATTTTTTGTGAAAATGCAAATTAGGGATTAAATTATGAAATGTGGAAACTTTGTGGTTAAAATGTGAAATAAATAAATTATAATTGCTGCTAGGGACCTAATTGAAACTTGGCTAGCATGGGTTGTAATTGAATTGCTTGAAATTGTGTTTTTATGAAATAAGGACTAAATTGTAAAAGTGGTGAAACAATAGGGGCAAATATGTAAAAGTGCTTTAAAGTGTGTTTTGGACTAAATTGAATAGAGGGATTATTAAATTAGCTAAATTTGATATCATATAGATCAAGAAAAGCCAAACTCAGAGTTAGATCAGGGGAAAAATAAAGTTATCGACTAATCGACTTATTTTGCCATTTTTACATCTGAGGTAAGTTCTTATGTAATAATCATTATTATAATTATGCTTTAAATGCTTTGTTATTGTATAAATTATGTATACGAGACTACAGTTATTTTGACGATGACTCGATTAATATGCACACTTAGTGTGCGAAATCGAGATAGCTTCGGTTATATATTTGCACTTAGTGTGTGAGATTGAACTAGCTTCGGCTACATATACACATTGGCACTTAGTGTGCAAAATTAGTACAGCTACAGCTATTTATTTGGCACTAAGTGTGCAAGTTTCCCAAGTATCCAAAAATATTTCGAATGGTTTAACGGAAATGTCAATGATGTGAACGAGTATGAGTTAAATATGGGAAGGTACATGTATGTACATGAACCAAGTAATACATTGAAAGGTTGAAAAACTAAGGAACTTACATCTAAATTGATGGATGCAAATGTGGCAAGTTGGTATCTATTATGAGATTTTTTTTTTTTGCTTAATTTGAGTTTATATAATGAGTTGATATAAATGCTATACGAGCTTACTAAGCTATAAAGCTTACTTTGTGTATTTCTATGTGTGTTATAGTGTTTTCAAAACTAGCTCAGATTTAAGGACCGTTGGAGATCACTTCACATTATCCAACTATCACTTGGTACCTTTGAAATTAAGTTTTGGGTCATATAGCATGTATAGGGACTTTGGTCATTTTGATAAATGTGGTGCTTATGAAATTAGAAATTTGAATTGGTTTGTAAATGTCTATGGTTTGGTTTGTATATATGGCCATGTGAGTTGGCTTATTTTGGTTGATTTGGCTATGTTTATATGTATACGAATAATCTATGTTGTGTGATTGTAAATTTGTATATGATGATGCACGTTTGGAAAAGTTTAATTAGTTGATTTGAATATGTGAATTCAGTATGTTTTGAATGAGTAAAACATGGGATTATAAGCATGTTAGTTGTTGGTATTGAAATAATATGTTTTAGCCTTGATTGTGGTTGAATTGGATGCCCACTTATGCTATGTTTGTACCATTTGATTTGGGTGTAGGTGTGCACAAGTTTGGATGGAAAATTGGTTTCGTAAATAGCCTATTTTTGTCCACACGGGCAGAGACAAGGGCGTGTGTCTCAGCCGTGTGTGACACATGGTTATGTTACACGGCCTTGTGTCCCTTGGTGTTGATTTTGAAACCAAGTCAGTATGCTCCACACGGCCTCACACACGGGCGTGGGACTTAGCCCTGTGGCATAAGTCTGTATACCCTATAGGATTGGCATGGCCTAGCACACAGCCTGGCACACGGGCATGTATGGCCATTTTTAGGGCACACGCGTGTGTGTTGGCCGTGTGACCTAAGTTAGAGAGTTACACAGGTTGGGACACATCCATATGCTCCCATTTCGAATGTCCACATGGCCTGTGACATAGGTGTGTCTTTGGCCGTGTGGGGGACACGGCCAGGCCACACGGGCATGTGTCTCCTGTTTTGAGAAAAATTTTCTTAGTATTCAAAAAATTTCCAAAGTTATCAGTTTAGTCCCAAACCACTGCCAAAGCATGTTTAAAGCCTTATAAGCTAGTATTAAGGACATTATGATTGAGATTGAATGATGATTGCATGGATCGTGAAAATATGGATGAAGTGATTGTATAATTGTTTTATAAGTCCAGTACTGCTCCGTAGCCCTATTCTAGCATTGAATACGGATGAAGAGTGTTATATTTATTGGTATCAGAGCTACGGTTTAGTTGATTCTAGGACTAACATAGTGTTGTGAGAGTCTAGCTATACATGCCATATATAACCTGTCATAGTGTGATGACTCTTGACAATTTAAACTGTGTTTTCATATAGCAAATGGATCCCAATCAAGCTGTAGTTGATGATGTTGAAAGTAATGAGCCAGCTCCCGCTCAAGGGATAGCGGCATCTAAATTTAAAATTGTATTGAGCAGTCATGAAGGAGAGGCTAAAGAAGCTTTTTTCCAAATGATGAACGAATGGTTCATGCAATTTGTTAGAACTAATCCGGCTGCTCAACAACCTCTACCCCCACCTAATCCTCAACCGATTCCCATAGCTCCTCAAGTTGTGGAACTTCAACGACTGAATAAGCCGCCAGTAGATAAAATTTGAAAACATGGGGCTGAAGAGTTCAGAGCTACCATTGATGATGATCCCAAACGAGCTAAATTTTGGCTTGAAAACATTATTTGGGTACTTGATGAATTGTCGTGTACACCAGCCGAGTGTTTAAAATGCGCTATATCACTTCTGAGGGACAATGTGTATCAATGGTGGAATACTTTGACATCCGTGGTGCCAAGAGAAAGAGTTACTTGGGATTTCTTTCAAGCTGAGTTCAAAAAGAAATTCATCAGCCAGAGATTCCTCAATCAAAAGCACAAAAAAATTTTAGAACTGAAACAGGGTCGTATGACTGTAATTGAATATGAAAGAGAATTCGTACGGTTGAGCAAGTATGCTTGGGAGTATGTTTCTACTGAAGAAATCATGTGTAAACGGTTCATTGACGGGTTGAACGAGGATATTAAACTTCTAGTTGCAATCCTTGAATTGAAAGAATTTATTGTTCTAGTTGATAGAGCTTGCAAAGCCGAGGAGCTTAGCAAAGAAAAAAGAAAAGCAGATTCAAAGGCTAAAAACTTGAGAAAAAGACTAATAAATAAGCTATATCAGTCTTCATCAAAGAATCACGAGATTTGTATAGTCGATCCAATGCTTCAGTGGGGTATCAGAATAAAAATCATGGAAATCAATACATGAGTCTTAAAACTCAAGTTACTTCAGTCTCGAGCGTTGGCAGTGTGAGAAACAAATAAACCCGAGTGTCAACAGTGTGGAAGATGACATTTTGGGGAATGTTGGGTGTAATATAATAATAGAGTTTGTTACAAATGTGGTACTCAAGATCATTTTATTCGGGATTGTCTTGAGTTATTTGAGAAAGATCAATTCCAAAATGCAAGACCTGGTAATATAGCCACAAGAAGGAGGCCACGGAGAAATGTAGGAAATGTGACCAGTAGTAGAGGTACGACGAAAGACTCTGCTATGAGATCTAAGGCCAGAGCACCTGCTAGAGCTTAGGCTATTCGCGCTCATGAAGAGGCATTGTCACCTGATGTTATAACCGATACCTTTTCTCTTTACGATACTAATGTGATTGCTTTAATTGATCCTGGATCGGGACATTCGTATGTTTGTGACAATTTAGTGTTTAGTAAGGAATTACCTATTGAATTTACTGAGTTTATGATTAAAGTACCGAACCCTTTAGGCAAGTATGTTCTAGTTGATAGAGTTTTTAAGGACTATCCTTTAATGACTCGGGGTTACTATTTTCCGACTGATTTAATGCTATTGCCATTTGATGAATTTGACGTAATTCTGTGTATGGATTGGTTGACTCTGCATGATGCTGTTGTAAATTTAGATGAAAGATTATTGAACTGGAATGTCACAATGGTGAAATCCTTCGAATTGAATCAGATGAGTCGAGTGGATTACCTGTAGTGATTTCGTCTATGTCAGCTCAGAGATGTGTGTAAAAAGGTTGTGAAGCTTATCTTGCTTATATACTATACAAAAGTGTCTGAATTGAAGATTGAATCAGTACCGATAGTATGTGAGTTTTCGGATGTGTTTCCAGAAGAGTTGCATGGATTACCACTGATCAGAGAGGTTGAATTTGCTATTAAATTAGTACTGGGAACTTCACCGATATCGATAGCTCTGTACAGAATAGCTCCGACAGAATTGAAAGAGTTGAAATCTCAGTTGCAAGAATTAAAGGATAGAGGTTTTGCACGACCTAATTTTTCGCCCTAGGGTGCGCCAGTATTGTTTTTAAAGAAGAAAAATTGGTCAATGAGAATGTGAATTGACTATTGACAGCTCAACAAGGTTACAATAAAGAACAAGTATCTGTTGCCGAGAATAGATGATTTATTTGATCAGTTGAAAGGCGCAATAGTGTTTTTGAAGATTGATTTGTAGTCTGGTTATTATCAGTTGCAAGTTAAAGATTCGGATGTGCCGAAAACTACTTTCAAAATGAGGTATGAACATTATGAATTCCTTGTTATGCCTTTTGGATTAACTAATGCTTTTGCAGTCTTTATAGATTAGATGAACCAGATTTTTAGACTGTACTTAGATAGATTCATTGTTGTGTTCATTGACGACATTCTGATCTATTCACATGATGAGTCTGAGCATGCTGAGCATTTGAGAATTGTGCTACAAACTTTGAGAGATAAACAACTGTTCGCTAAATTTAGCAAATGTGAATTTTAACTTCGAGAAGTCAGATTTTTGGGACACATTGTTTAAGCGGAAGGTATAAAAGTTGATCTGAGCAAGATTTCAGCAGTTGTTGATTGGAAACTATCGAGGAATGTATTCGAAGTTTTGTTAAAGGATTTTTGATGATTGCTACACCGATGACCAGATTGCTACAGAAGGATGTGAAGTTTGAATTTTTCGAAAAATGTCAACAGATTTTTGATCAGTTAAAAGCATTGTTAACTGAAGCACCAGTTTTGGTTCAACCTGAGTTGGGAAAAGAATTTGTGATTTACAGTGATGCGTCATTGAACGGTTTGGGTTGCGTGTTAATGCAAGAGGGAAAACTGATAGCTTATGCCTTGAGACAGTTGAAGCCGCATGAAAAGAATTATCCAACATACGATTTAGAGTTGGCCGCTATTGTTTTCGCATTGAAAATTTGGAAACATCATCTCTATGGTGAAAAATGTTACATCTTTACTAATCATAAGATTTTGAAATATGTAATGACTCAGAAAGATCTGAATATGCGACAACAGAGATGGCTCGAGCTATTGAAAGATTACGAGTTAGTCATTGACTATCATCCGGGAAAAGTAAATGTAGTTGCAGATGTACTCAGTAGAAAATCATTATATGCTTTGCGAGCAATGGATACATGATTGTCATTATCTGATGATGTTTCAATATTGGTTGAATTGAAAGCTAAACCGGTATTTCTTCAGCAAATTTGTGAGGCTAAAAAATGTGATAGTAAATTACAAGCTAAAAGAGTACAGTGTGAGTCGACTATAGACTCAGAATTTCAGATCGGATCCAATGATTTTTTGATGTTCTAAAATAGAATCTGCGTACCAAAGAATTCTGAACTCATTCAGACAGTGGTAGTTTATCTGTTCACCTAGGGTGTACCAAAATGTACAATGATTTGAAACAATTGTACTGGTGGTCAAGTATGAAATGAGACATTCAGAGTTTGTATCGAGATATTTAGTGTGTCAGTAAGTTAAAGTTGAACACCAAGTGCCTTCGGGATTACTATAGCCAATGATGATGCCAGAGTGGAAATGGGATAAAGTTACGATGGATTTTGTATTGGGATTGCCTTCGTCTTCAAAAAAGAAAGATGCTATCTGGGTTGTCATTGATCGACTAACGAAGTCTGTAAATTCCATTTCGGTACGTATAGATTATTCACTTGATAAATTAGCTGAATTATACATATCGGAGATCATTAGATTGTACGGGGTGCCAGTTTCGATTATTTAAGATAGAGACCCGAGATTTACATTGCGATTTTGGAAGAAATTGCAAGAAGCTCTAGGTATGAATTTTAATTTTAGTAATTTTAGTACAACATTTCATTTGCAAACTGACGGTCAGTCTGAGAGAGTAATTCAGATTCTTGAAGATATGCTTCGATGTTGTGTTTTAGAATTTGAAGGCAATTGGGAGAAATATTTGTCGTTAGTTGAATTCGCGTATAACAACAACTATCAATTGAGCATAAAAATGGCACCGTACGAAGATTTGTATGGTTGCAAACGCCGAACTTCATTGTACTGGATTGAGATGAGTGAGAAAAAGATCAACGGGGTTGATTTGATTGGAGAGATTAAAGATAAAGTGAAATTAATTCGTGACAATCTAAAAGCAGTGCTAGATCGACAGAAATCGGATGCGAATTTGAAACGAAATGACATTGAATTTCAGATCAGTGATAAAGTGTTTCTGAAAGTATCTCCATGGAAAAAAATACTTAGATTTGGTCGCAAAGGCAAGATGAGTCCGCGCTTTATCGGGCCATTTGAAATCATTGAAAGAATAGGTCCAGTGGCATATCAGCTAGCTTTATCGACTGAGCTAGAGAAGATTCATAATGTGTTTCATGTGTTGATGTTACGACGGTATCGATCGGATCCATTGCACGTTACTTTGCCGTTAGAGATTAAGATTCAACCTGATATGACGTATAACGAAGAACTGATCAGAATTTTTGCTCGGGAACTAAATAGTTGAGAAATAAATGAATAGCTTTGGTAAAGGTTTTGTGGAAATGACACGGTGTTAAAGAAACCATGTGGGAACTAGAGGAAGCTATGAAAAAACAGCTAATCTAATCACTGGTAAGATTTTTGGGGACGAAAATCCCTAGGGGGAGAATTATAACAGCCAATTTTTAGTCAAATCAGAATAGTAGTTTCGAGACCACAAATCTAAAGTCAAAATATTTATTTTATTATTATTTTAATAACTACGACATGAAAATATGATTGCGTGAAATTTTCGTTAAGAAATGTTATCGTTTAAATGCTTAATTTGATAAAAAGGACTAAATCGCGTATAGTGTAAAAGTTATGTTCTATTAGCTGAAGGTGTTTAATAGCTATAGAACCTTAAAGTTAAGGTCCTTAAGTGGTAATCAGACCATTTTAATTGCTAGTGGACAATTTTGGGCATATATTAAGTGATTTTGGTTGTTATTAATCAAGGTTAAATTGGTAAATAAATTTATAATGATAAATTAAGTAAAAATAAAAGATGGCTATCATCTTTTTCCTTCATACATCACCGAAATTAAAAGAAATAAACCACCATGGATGCATGCTAAGTTCGGCCAAGCTTCTTAGCTCAATTGTAAGCCCATTTTTGTCCCGTTTTTAATGATTTCTACGCTTTGAGATTGTTGCAGCTAGGTCTAGTTAGCCCAGAGACTATTTTGCAAAACTATTAAAGATTTTGAATGATGCCATCGATGAATACATGTGTTTTTTGATGTTTGATGATAGATTATGAATGTTGGTTGTGAATTATACAAGTTTTATAAAATGATTTTTAGTGAAAATGCAAATTAGGGATTAAATAGTGAAATGTCAAAACTTTGTGGTTAAAATGTGAATTAAATGAAATATATGGGCTGTTAGGGACCTAATTGAAACTTTTCTAGCATGGGTTGTGATTAAATTGCTTGAAATTGTGTTTTTATGAAATAATGACTAAATTGTAAAAGTGGTGACATAAAAGGGGCAAATGTGTAAAAGTGCTTTAAAGTGTGTTTTAGACTAAATTGAATAGTGGAATTATTAAATAACTAAATTTGATATCATATAGATCAAGAAAAACGAAAATCAAATTTAGATCGGGGGAAAAACAAAGTTATCGACTTATTTCGCCACTTTACATCCAAGGTAAGTTCGTATGTAATAAGCATTTTTATAATTATGCTTTAAATGCTTTGTTATTGTATAAATTACGTATACGAGATTATAGTCGTGTTTGATGATGACTCAGTTAATTATGGGCACTTAGTGTGCAAAATCGAGATAGCTTCAGTTATAAATTTACACTTAGTGTGCGAGATTGAGATAGCTTCGGATATATAAACACATTGGCACTTAGTGTGCGAAATTAGTACAGCTACGTCTATTTATTTAGCACCAAGTGTTCAATTTCCCGAGTATCCAAAAATATTCCGAATGGTTTAACGGATATGTCAAAGATGTGAATGAGTATGAGTTAAATACGGGAAGGTACAGGTATGTACATGAACTAAGTAAGACACTGAAAGGGTGAAAAGTTATGGATTCAAATGTAGTAGGTTGGTGATATATTATGAGATATGTTATGTTATGTTTTTTTTGGCTCACCAACACTGAGAGTGAAGGTCGATGAGAATTTGAGGAAGAAGGGAGGAAAACCTTTTTTACTCACTGAGGCAAGTTGTTATTCTGCTGCTGCTGGATGGCGTCAAGAGAGAATGGATATTTCCTCGGCCTTAAGAGATCCCACCATGGGAAGAGTTTACCCGCTTCACTAGATGGAGTCTTAATGAGTAAGGAACCTAGTGGGGTCTCTAGCTAGCTTAGGTGTATTGTCTCTGGCGTGAATATAGCCATATGTGGATCTACAATGTGGACTAGAGAGCCTGTAGAGTTGGCAAACTCTACTGGTGCAACAGGAGCAAGAGAAAGAGCAGGAGCAGGAGAAAGAGCAGGAGCAGGAGGAATGGTGGCTTTCAAAGAAGTAGGCCCTTTTCGAAGTTTGCGATGAGCCAATTGTAGGTGGTCACTGCCTTTGGTATTCTGAGTGCTTCCCTCCACTCTTGGCCTTTTCTGAATTCTATCAGCCATTGTTCTTGATGGCGCGATGACAACTCCTTCATTTTCATGAATTGTGACTAGTAATGCTAAAGCACCCATGTTGACTGCTGGAGTAGGCGAGGAGATACAAGATGTATGAGAAGGAAAAGAAGAACCTATAGAAGCAACAAGAGAGTTAGCCTGGTCGAAAGAAGGAACGAATGACGTACCATAAAAATAATATTACAATGGTGTGGACATAGTCCACTGTTCTCATAAAAAAAAAGGGAGGCTCCCTCATCCTCCCCACTAGAATTCGTGCTAAATCATCATTGTCGTTGTAAAGCTAGGCCACCTCAATAGAAGGAACATATAACATCCCGATTTTGGGTCTAGTCGGAACAGTGGTTTTGGGACCACAAATTCGACGAAGAAAATTTTACTTTTATTATATTTTTATGGTCTACGATTTCACGGAATGATTTCGTAAAAATTTTGTTCGAAAAGTTTGACGTTTGGGCACTCAATTTGGTCAAAAGAACTAAATTGTAAAAAGTGCAAAAGTTGAGTTCTACATGTTGGAGGTGTCTAATTGTTATGAAATTTTAAATGGGAGGTCCTTAAATGGTAATTAGACCATTAGTTAATTGTTGGACAAAAATAGACATGAAATGGGTGTAATAAAATATTTTTAAGTTAGGGGCATTTTGGTAAACTAATAATTAAAAGAATTAAAAAGGGAAATAAGCCAAATTAGCTATCATCTTCTTCATTCAACTGTTTCTACCAGCAGCAACCATGTTAGGGTTTGTTCAAACTCCCAAGCTCGATTAGCAAGGAAAATTAAAATTCGGGCTAGAATCGGGAAAATACCAAGTTGTGGACTAAAATGGTAAATTGTCGTTTCTGGATCCGAGGTAAGTTCATGTGTAAATGTGGTAACATAATTGTCATTTTAAGTAATTTAATGTTATCTATATGATATGATGATTATTATCATGAAATATTATGCTTTGTGGATTATTATTTAGTAATATGCAAATTATGTGAGCTATTTGATAAATATGAAATGCTACCAAGAATCTGTTCCAACATTTCGTGGAAGACGGCAAGCATGTGTGATCGAGGAAAATCCCGTTTGAACCTTGGGAATATATTAGAATACAAGTGACATGTTACTAGGATATATGAGTTTCGAACTCGTTGAGTTAAGTCCGAGTTCGTGAGATGTAACTAGGCATCCGAGCTCGTTGAGTTGAGTCCGAGTTCACTTATGGATGCGAACGCTCGAACTCGTTGAGTTGAGTCTGAGTTCGCTTATGGGCGGGTTACATGGTAGCTTGGGTACATAATTTCCACAGGCTATTGAGTTTGTCTAGCTGCGAGTATGGCACTTATGTGCATGCAATCCGTGTATTCGAATCATATTTCGATGTGTTCAACGGGTGAATCTTAAGTGAATAAGGAGAATACCTAAGATGAAAGTGACATGCTGGTAAGTTTGGTGAATAAGAAAGTTTGGCAGGTATGTCCTTAAACCCTCGAGTTGAGAACTTGGTATGATGAATCGTTGTAAGATAGTAAATACACATGTAACATGAATGTCTTGGTGATATTTATGCAAATGATGTTTTATGTTGGATTGCATGATTATGTTACTTGTTATTTGCATGTGAACTTACTAAGCATTTATGCTTACTTCCTCCTTTTCATTCTTTATAGTCTTATGAAACCAGCTCGGAAATCGGGAACGGTCGGAGGCTCGCTCACACTATCCGTGGACCATTTTGGTATAGTGGCTTGTATATTTTGAGTATGGCATGTATAGCATTATAATCATTTTGTGTATATAATCTTATGATATGTCTATTGGGGGGTAAGGAAATGCTTGGTAATGATTAGCTATTGGAATGGCTAATCAAGACCATATTTGGTGTTATGTATGTTTAATGTGCTATCTAATCCATGGAAATTCATAAAGAGGTGAAATTTGCTATAAAATAGTATCGTACAGCAGCAATGATGTGAATTTGAAAAATCACTAAAAATAGTAGAGATAGAATTAGATGGTGAATAAAATATGAAATTGAATCTTATTGAGTCTATTTTCATATGAAAGAAAAAAAAACAGGTAAATGAGTTTTATTTTATGAGATATTTGAGTTTTTGTGGAATAGGGTGAAAGCAATATCTGAATCCCTTGTTCTAAATTTAGAAATTCACTAAACATTGTAAAAAAATAATTAGGAGTCATACTTTACATGTACAGATTCCTTATTGAGTCTACTTTTAGGAAAAATAAACGGTATAGTCATTTGAATTCTTTATAGAGAGAAAAATGATTTGTAGTGAACAGAGGTCAGAGTAGTCGAATACTGAAATTAGGGAAACTTTAACTAATAAACTGTACTAATTGGCCCAACCAAAAATTCTGGAAACAATTTCGTAAATAGATATATGAGTCTAGTTTCAGGAAAAATTTATAGATTTGAATTTTGAGTTCTTAACTCGAGATATGAATTTTTTAGCGACTATGATGCAGATGGACAGTTTATTACGAAAGGTGAAATAAATTGTTTGAAATTGTTTAAGTGATAAATTAAGTCTGTTAACGCCTCGTGCTCGACTCCGACGATAGTCTCAGGTAAGGGGGTGTTACATTTTGTGGTATCAGAGCTACGATTTAGTCTGTTCTCGGACTAACGTGGCATATGTCTGGGTTCTGCTATACATGCCATATATATATTATGATAGTGTGACGACTCCTGACCTTTAAAATGATTTTTTTTATAGTAAATGGATCCAATCCAGTTATGGCTGATGATGTAGAGAGCAATGCGCCAGCTCCTACTAAAGGGGCGGTGCCAACTGAAAATTGACTGAAAAATGTCATTGTCCTGATTTGGACGTTGAATGCTGATGAATGTCAATGATATTTTTTTTATGAGATAAAGGATTATAATGAAATGAACTTATCTATGTTAAATTGTTTGGACTGGATTATATGATTGTAATGACATGTATATAATGATGCACGAAATGAAAGTTGCGATTGTGATGCAAATATCTATGTTTGTTTGTCCCTTATACGATGTCATGAGTATGATTTGTTTGAGTAAATGAATGGGTAAGTAAAGCTATCCAGAAAACATAGAATGCATGCATAAGTATACTTGTCTAAACGGGATAACTGGAAAATTGGTGCAAACCAACATGAATGACACATTGCCTGAATGAATGACATGATTTTGACAATGTTGCTATGATAATGAAAGTTGTGTCATATGTATATGTATAAGAAAGTCGAGTCAAAGGCCCTACAACCCCTCCCCCTTATTGAAGTGGTGCTTATGATGGAATTTTATGAGATTTGTACTGAATAAGTTCCCGATTGAAGAATCAAAGAGTTCAGTGATATAATAATTATAAGTATGATTAGAGATTGAGAATGAGTTGATAAGCAAAGTTAGAGCTAGAAAAGTATCAGGTTGACATAAAGATTATTGGAATTATGCACTGTTCTAGTTAGAGAAAAAATTTACTTTGGTAAATCGAATTACTCAGGTACAAGCTCGAGAAAAGTGTAAATCAAAATTTATTCAAAACTGGTCTTCTTTAGTGAAAGGTCTAATATGAAATTTGTGTTGTGGGAAATGATATTTGAAATCTGTAATATCTGAGTGTGACAATTACGGATGGAAAAATTTTAGCAGTCTCTTCTAAGATGTTCTATGTGTTTATTCGTTCTCAAAAATATTACATGGCTGTTGATCTTCTGAAGAAAATCTTGTTATATAGGGATGTTTTCTAATCCTGATGTTAGATGAAAGCATTGGTAGTCTGACTGGTTTATAATTTGTATTGCTATATTCCCTTGGGCATTCTATTACATTTCGTCTAATAAGAATTGATGAGAGAATATATATGATATTATGATTTTGTTTTTTCTACTTGAGGGTCCATTTGATATATATATATATATATATATATATATATATATATATATGGGAAGATACATTGTTCTTGTTGCATTTGATTCCAGTGGGATTAAATGATGTTTTCTTCTGGACTTCTTTTCTCTGAGAAATTATTGAGGTCTTCTGTATTTTCCTATGAGTTTGGTTTTCGATTTTCTGGCACAGTATCGTATCTTGGGTTTCTTTGTTTTGGATTTCTTTATTCCGGGTTTTTTTATCTTGGATTTCTTTACTCGATTTTCTTGATATCTTTGTTCCATAATTTGTCCACTATTACTCATGTTCGAAGTGCGTTCTTCAGCTCATGATAATCATGTCAAGTATGACTATACTTCTGATTTGATATTGGTAATGTGGTGATTTTAGTATTGGGAATTTCCCTAATTTCCGTGTAAGGATTTGACATCAGTAAAGGCATAGGTGATAAAAGCGTAAGTTTCAGTCGGTGTGCCAGATTACTTCTCTCAAGTAAGTTAATCATAGTTAATGTCTTCAACAGAGATATTTTGGTTACTTGAGCTAATGTAATTGAGATGATTTTAGTTAGCATAATGAATGAATAGTAAAGGATTGCATGATGAATTGTTTTGTAACTAGAAGAAAGGATTACTTGAAATTTCATTCACTGGTGATTAAGATCGACTCGAGTGATCAATCTGTGTGAATTATTTATTTGAAAGATTTCATGTGACAATTATGTCAGGATTATTTTTCTCAAGTCTGATTATAGAATTGCATTTCTGTGCAGATAAAAGGCAAATAGTCTGAACGAGAAGTGTATATCTCTTAGAAAAATTTTGATATGAGTTAAAGCTACTACGAATGATGAGATTTTCGTCTCGTGAAACCTGAAAAGTTTCTTACATGTTGGAAAAGTTCGGACAGATGAAAATACTGTTAACCGAAGTGTCTGAGCTGGACTAGTCTGTATTGAGTAAAGACTTCCTGATTTTCAGTAATGTACTGTTGTATGAATTGGGATGTGTATCAAGACAATAAGGTAATGTGATAGTATAGAGCATTCGATGCCACAGAGAATCTAAATTATTAATGGGGTTAAAGCCAAGCATCAGGATTTACTAGAATTATCTCTGCCAGGATTGATATTAGGATGGAAATGAGAAAGGATTATCTTCAAGGCCATATCAGAATTATTTCCGTAGCGGAAAGAGGAAAATGTGATGTATCTTATTGTTAAATGTTTGACATCATACTGGTATTTAATGAATTTCTACTCATCAAATTCATGGATTTCCAGATCTCTCTGATGGTTGGATTGCTTAGAATTCTAGTCTCCATTAACCAAATTAAGATTTGGGTTTTATGTCATGATATCAGGCGAAACTGAGAAGGCTTTGAAAATTTCAGAACAATTGAGAGAGTTGAGTCTGCAAGTTTTCTAATCGTATGAGAAATTAAAAGATGTACTGGAGGCACAGCCTAAGTGGAAGTTCTTCTGTATCAAATATGAGATTGAGAAATCTAAGTAAAAACCACTTTTCGGATAAGATTTTCGGGGACAAAAATCCCTAAAGGGGGGAGAGTTGTAACATCCCGATTTTGGGTCTAGTCGAAATAGTGGTTTCGGGACCACAAATTCGACGAAGAAAATTTTTCTTTTATTATACTTTTATGGTCTACGATTTCACAGAATAATTTCGTAAAAATTTCGTTCGAAAAGTTCGACTTTTGGGCACTCAATTTGGTCAAAATGACTAAATTGTAAAAAGTGCAAAAACTGAGTTCTACATGTTAGAGGTGTCTAATTGTTATGAAATTTTAAATGGGAGGTCCTTAAATGGTAATTAGACCATTAGTTAATTGTTGGACAAAAATAGACGTGAAATGGGTGTAATAAAATATTTTTAAGTTAGGGGCATTTTGGTAAACTAATAATTAAAAGAATTAAAAAGAGAAATAAGCCAAATTAGCTATCATCTTCTTCATTCAACCGTTTCTACCAGCAGCAGCCATGGTTAGGGTTTGTTCAAACTCCCAAGCTCGATTAGCAAGGAAAATTGAAATTCAGGCTAGAATCGGGAACCAAGTTGTGGGCTAAAATGGTAAATTGTCGTTTCTGGATCCGAGGTAAGTTCATGTGAAAATGTGGTAATATAATTGTCATTTTAAGTAATTTAATGTTATTTATATGATATGATGATTATTATCATGAAATATTATGCTTTGTGGATTATTATTTACTGATATGCAAATTATGTGAGCTACTTGATAAATATGAAATGCTACCAAGTATCTGTTCCAACATTTCGTGGAAGATGGCAAAGATGTGTGATCGAGGAAAATCCCGTTTGAACCTTGGGAATAGATTAGAATACAAGTGACATGTCACTAGGATATATGAGTTTCGAACTCGTTGAGTTGAGTCCGAGTTCGTGAGATGTAACTAGGCATCCGAGCTCGCTGAGTTGAATCCGAGTTCACTTATGGATGCAAACGCCCGAACTCGTTGAGTTGAGTCTGAGTTCGCTTATGGTCGGGTTACATGGTAGCTTGGGTACATAATTTTCATAGGTTATTAAGTTTGTCAAGCTATGAGTATGGCACTTATGTGCATGCAATCCGTGTATTCGAATCATATTCTGATATGTTCAACGGGTGAATCTTAAGTTAATAAGGAGAATACCTAAGACGAAAGTGACATGTTGGTAAGTTTGGTGAATGAGAAAGTTTGGCAGGTTTGTGCTTAAACCCTTGAGTTGAGAACTTGGTATGATGAATCGTGGTGAGATAGTAAATACACATGTAACATGAATGTCTTGGTGATATTTATGCAAATGATGTTTTATGTTGGATTGCATGATTATGTTACTTGTTATTTGCATGTGAACTTACTAAGCATTTATGCTTTCTTCCTCCTTTTCATTCTTTATAGTTTTATGAAACCAGCTCGGAAATCAGGAACGATCGGAGGCTCGCTCACACTATCCGTGGACCATTTTGGTATAGTGACTTGTATATTTTGAGTATGGCATGTATAGCATTATAATCATTTTGTGTATATAATCTTATGATATGGCTATTGGGTGGTAAGGAAATTCTTGGTAATGATTAGCCATTGGAATGGCTAATCAAGATCATATTTGGTGTTATGTATGTTTAATGTGCTATATAATCCATGGAAATTCATAAAGAGGTGAAATTTGCTATAAAACAGTATTATACAGCAGCAATGACGTGAATTTGAAAAATCACTAAAAATAGTAGAGATAGAATTAGATGGTGAATAAAATATGACATTGAATATTATTGAGTCTATTTTCATATAAAAGAAACAAAACAGGTAAATGAGTTGTATTTTATGAGATATTTGAGTTTTTGTGGAACAGGGTCAGAGTAATATCTAAATCCCCTATTCTAACTTTAGAAATTCACTAAAAATTGTACAAAAATAATTAGGAGTCATACTTTATATGTAAAGATTCCTTATTGAGTCTACTTTTAATAAAAATAACAGGTATAGTAATTTGAATTCTTACAGAGAGAAAACTGATTTGTAGTGAATAGAGGTCAGAGTAGTCGAATACTGAAATAGGGGAAACTTTAACTAATAAATTATACTAATTGGCCCAACCAAAAATTCTGGAAACAATTTCCTAAATAGATATATGAGTCTAGTTTAAGGGAAAATTTATAGATTTGAATTTCGAGTTCTTAACTCGAGATATGAATTTTTTAGTAACTGTGATGCAGATGGACAGTTTGTTACGAAAGGTGAAATAAATTGTTTGAAATTGTTTAAGTGATAAATTAAGTCTGTTAACGCCTCGTGCTCGACTCCGACGACGGTCTCGGGTAAGGGGGTGTTACAGAACATTTTGGGAATCTACCCATATTAAAAGGTTATTTGCCTGGTGATCATTTGGACTCAGCCCTTGTAGGCAGTATTGAAAAACATTTCGGATAGGAACGATCTGCCCTAAATCTAGGATACGCCCCACCCTAAATTACTTAAATTGCTTCCAAGCAATTTCCTAATGAAAAAGCTGGCTTTGTAGACAGATGTCTTCCCAAGGTATGGACCAGAAGGTAGGGAAGGCAAAACTGGTTTTGGGCTTGCATATGACTCTCACGAGCTTATACCTTATGAGATGGAGGGTTGAGGCCTAATTCTGAATGATGGGCTCATAACCCTAGCGTGTACTAAAATTGGCCATCCCGGTTGATAGAACCTTTATTTTAATTTTCAACTAATAAATCCTTTGGGAAATGCCAAGTATAGGTAGCTCGTGGTGTAAGCAACATTCGAGGAAATAAGCCACCAATGTCCACTAAAAAAGGGCGGAAAGTTGGCTTGGTGCAATGCCATATTCGTTGAGCACCGAGTAGAAGAAGGTGTAAAAAGGCGAGTGAAAGCCAACCTTGAGTAGGAAGAGAGAAAAATAAGACCCACAGTATTGTCACTCTGGTGACACTCCCTATAGGCTAAACGAAAATCATAGGCAAAGTCTCTGGCCCCTAAGTTTCGAGCCAGCTCTTCCTCAGTAGTGTTGCATTCATATAAGGGAGCGAACACAAGACGGGTGCCATCAGGACCTTCGGTTTGATCTCAACAATGTTTCTCTGGTTGTCGCATTTGCTACATTGGGCATGACCACCACAACCTCTTCTACGTGAAGTAGGTCTGACCATTTTGAGTAATAGTAAAAGAAAGAAAATGATGGTTACCTTTAAAGAAAGTTGTGAACTGAAAGCGAAAAGAAGAAAATTAACTTTGAAAGAGAAAGAAATTAGGGCTCTAATGATGCAATGAAATGTTCTGGGGACATTGTTGAACACCCAATACTTATAAAGAATCAAGCGTCCATAAGACGTTTCAACTTCCAAGCCAACCGTTTGAAATGTTTAATCATAACTCAACACTTTTCAAGGCTAAGGCTATGGAATGTTTAAAAGAATGGGAATACTTGCCAATTATGCCCACGAACCTGGAATTCACCAACCGAGATGGTCTGCCTATATTCACGCCAGTTGGAATCTCTAAAGTGTTCGCCATAGAAGAGAAGTTGTAAACTCTAAAAATATATATATTTCTAGAACTCTTTAATGGATAAGTTATGCAAATTTTGAGTAAATAAATAACACTTTCTGTAAGTTTATTATTAATTTTGTGATATTTTATAATTTCTATGGAAATGTGTTCATTTAGTGAAATTTATGCTAATACATAGTTTTTTTATTATTTCTTGGGAATAAGTGGGCTAAGGAAAAATATAGTAGAATATATATATATTTTTTTTGTTTTAGACAGGTGTAGCTTGAAGCATTCTAATCTAGCAATATTGGGCTTCAAGTCACCTTAGAAAAGATAGAGGCTTAGAGACGTCCATATGGATGCCTAAAACCATTCACCTACCATCCACATGACCTTGTCCATCAGCATCCCTTGATTATAGCTAATATCCTCCCTGATTCAAACACATATTTACCCACCTTCCATGAATCAGGGATAACATAATCATGAAAGAGTCCACGAGAGTTTCTTCCCTTGATTCAAGCAATCATCTCCCCAAAAATAATCACCATCTAGCCACTTTCGTACTACCACTTAAAGGTCGGCCATACCACTCCCCAAAATAGTAAATTCAAACTCCACTCTCCCCTAATCAAGAATAACAACTCCTTCCCTAAACTTAAGCCACAACCATACATACAACTTATAAAAATAATAGTCAACACCCACTTCTCCACCAAGTAAGGGATGATAACAACTTTTGCTAAAAATAGTAGTCAAATACCCCCCGCCTTCCTCATATCAAGGGAGAGAACATCAAGGATTCCCTTGCTAAAAATAGCAAGTGACATTGGGGCTTCAACGACTATAAAAGGGGACCTTCATTCATCCATTTGACATATCAGTTTTCAAAAAAAAAAAAACCTCCTTTGAGTGTTATTTCCTTTTACATGGCTTGCTAAACACTTGATTACCACAAAATAATTCATACACTTTACGAAAATGAAAGCAACTAGGAAGGATGAGTTGAAGGCGTTTAGATGGTTTAGCATAAAAACGAGGAGGAGAGCCACCATGGAAAGCCTAAGGAGCAGCCGTATGTAACCCATTGCAGTCAATTGTTTCCTCTTCTTATCACAAAATTGTAATAGCCTGGTTTAGACCCTAGTCGGAACAGTAGTTTTGGGACCACAAATTTGAGGTCAGATAATTATTTTTATATTATTTTCTATGTTTATAATACGTGAATTGATATGTGTGAAAGTTTTGTGTGGAAATTTTATCGTTTGTGTTCTTAATTTGCAAAAAGGATCTAATCGTAAAAAATGCAAAAGATGTTCTCTAATTGATAAAGGTGTTTATTTGCTATGTCTTATTAAATGTAAGGTCCTTAAAAGGTAAATGGACCATTGAATTCAAGAAATGTCATGGTTGGACATTAGATAGTGGATTGTATATGATAATAATAAGGTTAGAAAGGTAACTAGTAAAATAAAGGTTAATTAAATAAAACCAAAGTAAAAATTTGTTCATTATTTCTTCATATTTGCCAAAAATAGAAGAAAATAATAGGTTTTGGGATGCTTTGAACATTTGGCACTTGCAAGGCTTAATTGGTCTATGATTTTTGCTCGATTTTTGATAATTTCTACGTTTTTGTAATCGTTGCTCTGTATACTTTCAAGCCCATGTCTGAATTTTGGAAATTGTTGATGATTTTGAGTTGAACCATTGTTAATAATATGAGTTTTATGAAGTTTGATGTTAGTAAATGGAAGATATGTGTTAGATTATTATGTTTTGCATTGGGATTTTTAATGAATTTGAGTATTTTGGACTAAATTATGTAAATGAGAAATTGAGGGACTAAAATGTGAAATAAATGATAAATATGGGTTAGAGGTGTTACATTTTATTGGTATTAGAGCTATAACTTAGTCGGTTCTAGAACTACCATAGCGTATGTGAGTCTAGCTATACATGTCATATATATGAATTTCGATAGTGTGATGATTCTTGATAGTTAAAATATATTTTTCATATAGCAAATGGATCCCGAACAAGCAATAGCTGATGATGTTGAGAGCAATGTGCCTGCTCCCGCTCAAGGGATAGCACCGGTTGAGTCTAGGCCGATATCTAGTAGTTAGGGAGGAGAGGTTAAGCAAGCCTTCTTCCAAATGATGATTGAGTGGTTCACGGAATTCGTACGAACAAATCCGGCTGCTCAACAACCTCCACCCCTACCTGTTCCTCAACTAATTCCAATTGTGCCACAAGTACTAGATCCAATTTGACTGAATAAGCCACCCGTTGATAAGATTCGTAAACACGGGGCTGAAGAGTTTTGGGCTACAATTGATAATGATGCCAAAAGGGATGAGTTCTAGCTTGAGAACACTATCCGAGTATTCGATGAGTTGTACTGTACTCTAAATGAATGTATCAAATGTGTAGTATCCTTGCTTATAGATAATGCATATCATTGGTGGAAGATGTTGACATCGTTGGTTCCTAGTGAATGAGTTACCTGGGAATTCTTTCAGACCGAGTTCTAGAAAAAGTACATAAGCCAAAGATTCCTCGATCAGAAAAATAAAGAGTTTTTGGAACTAAAACAGGGCCGGATGACTGTAACAGAATATGAAAGAGAATTTGTACATTTGAGCAAGTATGCTCGAGAATACGTATGTACTGAAGAGATTATGAGCAAAGGATTTGTTGATGGATTGAACAATGATATAAAGCTATTAGTAGGGATAATTGAATTAAAAGAATTTGTAGTATTGGTTGAGAGGGCCTCTAAAGCCGAAGATCTCAGTAAACAAAAAAGAAATGCTGATTCAGAGGCTAAAGATTTGATGAAGCAATCGATGAATAAATCTTATCATTCCTGTCAAAGAAATCTAAAAATTTTAATGATCGATCGACTGCTTCAGCGGGACATTAGAATAGAGATCGTGGAAAGCAATATACCAATCCTAAAGCTCAAACTACCTTAGTATCAAGTGTTGGTAATGCAAAGGATGAAAAGCCTGAGTGTAATCAATATGGAAGACAACATTTTGGAGATTGTTGGGTAAAAAGTAATAACCGAGCTTGTTATAGTTATGGTTCTCGAGATCACTTTATAAAAGATTGCCCTGAGTTAGTTGAAAAAGATAATGCCCAGAACATGAGGTAGAGTAACACTGCAGCTAGAGGTAGACCACCGAGAAACACGGGAAATGCGAGTGGTGGTAGAGGTGTAAGTCGAGACACTGTAGCGAGATTTGATGCTAGAGCACCTGCACGAGCTTACGCTATTTGCGCTCGTGAAGAAGTGTCATCTCCAGATGTTATTACTGGTACTTTTACTCTATATGTCCTGTACTCTATACTCATTAGTATATATGTGTGAATTTAGTATCCAGTAAGACTTTGCCTATAGAGTCTACTGAATTTGTAATTAGAGTATCGAACCCCTTAGGCAAGTGTGTTTTGGTTGATAAAGTGTCAAGAATTGTCCATTGATGATTCGGGATAATTACATTTTAGCCGATTTGATTTTGTTACCATTTGACGAGTTTGACATAATCCTGGGTATGGATTGGCTCATGATGCATGATGCTGTTGTGAATTGCAAATGGAAGATGATTGATTTGAGATGTCAGAATAACAAGATTATCCATATTGAATTAGAGAATACGAATGGTTTATCGGCAGTGATATCTTTGATGTTAGCCCAGAAATATGTGAGAAAAGGTTATGAAGCTTACTTTGCGTATGTGCTTGATAGTAAAGTGATCGAAAGAAAGATTGAATCAGTACCAGTTGTGTGCGAGTATCCGGATGTGTTTCCTGAAGAATTATTGGGTTTACCACCGATCTAAGAGGTAGAATTTGGTATTGAGTTAGTGCCTGGAACAACACCGATTTTGATAACTCTGTATAGAATGGCCTCGACAGAGTTAATAGAGTTGAAAGCTTAGTTACAAGAATTGACAGATAGAGGTTTTACTAGACCGAGTTTCTCTCCCTAGGGTGCACCAGTTTTATTTGTGAAAAAAAAAGATGAAACTATGAGAATGTGTATCGACTATAGGCAACTCAATAAGGTGACTATAAAGAATAAAAATCCGTTTCCACGGATTGACGACCTGTTCGATAAGCTAAAAGGGGCTACAGTATTTTCAAATATAGATTTGAGATCAGGCTACTATCAGTTGCGAGTTAAAGACTCTGATGTGCCAAAGACTGCATTCTGAACGAGGTACAGACACTATGAGTTTCTGGTTATGCCTTTCAGACTAACTAATGCACCTGCTATTTTTATGGATTTGATGAACCAAATCCTCGGATAGTATTTAGATCGGTTTGTGGTGGTGTTCATAGATGACATTTTGATCTATTCCCGTGCTGAAACCAAGCATGCAGAACATCTGAGACTTGTGTTATAGACTTTACGAGATAAATAGTTGTATGCAAAGTTCAGAAAATGTGAGTTCTGGTTACGTGAAGTCAGTTTTTTGGGACATTTTGTATTAGCATTAGGTATTTGGGTTGATCCGAGTAAAATTTTAGCTATACTTGATTGGAAACCTCCGAAAAATGTTTCTGAAGTTCGAAGTTTTCTAGGACTTGTTGGTTACTATAGGCAATTCGTGAAAGGTTTCTCTATGATTGCATCTCCGATGACAAAGCTATTACAGAAAGATGTTAAGTTCGAATGGTCAGAAAAGTGCCAGAAAAGTTTTGATCAGTTGAAAGTCCTTTTGACCGAAGCTCCAGTGCTAGTTCAGCCAGAACCAAGTAAAGAATTTGTTATCTATAGTGATGCATCTTTAAATAGTTTGGGTTGTGTGTTAATGCAGGAAGGCAAAGTCATAGCTTATGCCTCGAGACAGTTAAAGCCGATGAAATGAACAATCTAACACACGACCTAGAATTGGCAGTTATTGTGTTTGCATTGTAAATATGGCGTTAATATCTGTTTGGTGAGAAATGTCATGTTTATACTGATCACAAAATTTTGAAATATTTGATGACTCAAAGAGATCTGAATTTGAGACAGCGTCAATGGTTTGAGCTGTTAAAAGATTACTAGCTTGTGATTGACTACCATCCGAGAAAGGCTAATGTTGTTGCTGATGCTCTAAGCCAAAAATCACTATTTACTTTGTGTACAATGAATGCGCATATGGCTATGCCTGATGATGGTTCGATTATAGCTGAGTTAAAAGCAAGACCGTTATATATTCAATAGATTTGTGACGCCCAGAAAGTTGATAATGATTTATTAGCAAAACGGGGCCAAAGTGATTCGAATGTTGATTCAGAGTTTCCAGTTGATGCTGAGGGTTGTCTAAGATTCAGAAATCGAATATGTGTTCCAAGAAATCTAGAATTGATTCAGATGATTTTTAATGAAGCTCATAGCAGTCGGTTATTTGTTTACTGGGGTAGTACAAAAATGTATAATGATCTGAAACAACTTTATTTGTAACACCCCAAACCCGGCCCAGACGTTATGGCCGAATCTGGCATGTCACATTGAAGTGTTTTTCGAAAACCTTGTTTTCATTAAAAACCCTTCTTTAAAATAAAAACCTTGAGTAAAATCCCAGCTTGTATTTGTTGCTTTCAAAGAAAGGTGTATTTAAAAAAAACTATTCCTTCTTGTATGATAATAATTACTTTGTAAAATCTCTTTTCAGTTGTGGAAGCTTTATTTAAAATAGATTATTTATGAAAACTTGTCATTTAAAAATTGAGTTGCAGAAACATAGTATTTGAAAACAGTTATGGTTTAGGAAAACCATGTTCTACTTCTAATAAATATAAAGCATAAAAATAATAAGAAACCCAATTTGAAATAATAACCAGAGGAAATGCCTTATTACAATCCGGACTGAAATAACTTAAAATACTAGAAATTATAAGCTTAAGAAAACCAGTCCAAGCCGTCTTGCTAGCTGGCCACCTCGGAGTCCCTCCAACCGTCGAACCACCTACTGAGGATCACCTGAGAAAAATAAAAGAGGGCGGTGAGTTTCGAAAACTCAATGTGTACAACCCTCAACGAGTATAAAGCAATCATCAGTCATTTTGGGGCCTGAGCCCAATTCAATAATAGTGGCCTTTGGGCCTTAGCCCATATTAGCCTCAGTTGGGCCAAAGCCCATATCACAATAATATCATACATGCAATGTTGTGCAACCCACCCTAATAATCCAACCGCTACACACCAACTCCGTCCCCCGGTACACATCATGTGGGGATATAAATATCGACCCACCCATCCGATACACATCACTGGTAGCCCGGTTGCGGTACTACCTTCATTGCAGCAAGCTACTAAACAAATATTGGGCTTAATAGCCATCGATGGATCCACGGTCGTCAAGCAACCATGCGATCCTCATATACTTCCTCTGTTCCATAATTCCCAACCCATATGCAACCTAGACAGAATATCATATGAATGCAGTAGGTATACATGTAACATCCATAAATCTTACATTCAACACATAGGGGTATTTTAATCATTTTTGCCCTTAAAGGCTTTTCGGTAATTTCTCTTTATTATGGGTTATTACTTACCTTGGCCCGTTAATAAGTCCTCATTGGCTAAAGCGAACAGATACTATGCACTAAGTAGGAATCCAGAGAAGAGGAGATAGGTCAATAAGACCGCTTAAGTACCAAGCTCTCCCTAGATCCAATCCTAGACATGCATATACCCATTGCCACACCTTAACCTTATAGATTTTCCACGGTCACAATTAATTAATTATTTAAGTTTTATGTCTATTTAAGCAGTTATCAGATACTAGGCCCAAAACCCCTTACAAAGCCCAAACGAGTCTACATACATGCATATGGCCCACTAGGCCCAATCTCATTCATATGGCTTATTAGGCCCAAATCACATTCGTATGGCCCATTAGGCCCAATCACATTCATAGTCATGCAATCATATAATTTTTCATCACTTAGTAACAAATTACCAATTTTGCCTTTTATGGGCCCTACAGCCCATCGGGCCTATTTAGCCCATTCTGGCCTGGTTGGCCAATACACGGCCCAAGTCCACGAAATTACACATGAGGCCTCTAATAACCTATCAGTTTCCTCTTACGAGTGTTCGTGCACTCGCAAGTCTATTGTAGCCAAACTTTTGACTTTTCGGCATTTCGGGATTTGCCGATCTACTATGTGTGTGCAATGTATGTACACACCTGGTACTAAAACGTGCTGCGATTTCCTTAGCCATGAACGTAAAAATGATGTCACTCAATGATTAATCACACATTTATCAAATACAATCACAAAAAGTCAAAAATCTCACCTTTGCCTTACCTTGAACGGCAAGCCTTAACAGCCCTTCCTTGATCACTAATCACGAGTATTTCTTAAATCTGCATCAATCTTAATCATTAAAACTAAACAACAAGTGATTCACAATCATCTTAAGTCACTCTCAAGTCCTCCATGGCCATTCGGCCAACCTTAACCAATAAAAGAGGAATACTTACCCAAAACCTCAAAATGCTTAGGAGCAATTCGGTAGAGATCTAGAATCCGAGATTAGATAATAATCCCACAAGAATCAGCCGAAGTAGAGGGAGTAGCGGCAGCATAGAGGGTCTTCAGCCAAAAAGGTATTCGGCTTTTGAGATTTGTATGGTGAAAGGGTTATTTGGCACAAATAAGAAGAAGAGAAGAAGGAATCGGCTAAAATCAAAGGTGAATCAAAAGAGAATTTGAGAAGAGAAAGAATGGAAAATTGGCAAACAAAGAACAAGGAATTTATCTTCTGAGCACTTAGAGAGAAAAGTGTTTCGGCAACACAAAAAAAAAAATGAGAAATCCGGCTAAAAGAACAGAAGCAATTTTGGCATTACCTAGAATCCCCAAAATCTGCACCTATATATACTATAGCCGAATTTACCTATCCCTAAATTCCCTATTCGGCTCCACTTCTTTATACCTCTCATCTCCTAACTTTTCTCCCTGATAACTCCTTAATCCCTTCCTTCAATTTCTCCTCTGATCACTCCCTTTAGAGTTATAAATCCTTCTTTTGAGCAAAGAGGGATTTGAGCCCCAAACCTCCTTGCCATGCATGTGATGCCACCTCTAAGCCCTACATGTGACGCTACTTGCCACTTCAACACAAGGCTCCTTGTGTCCAATTCCTCCTTCATTTATTTAAAAACCAAACTACTTGCCATCAAGGTTCTTTTAAGTATTAAACTATAATTTCCTTCATCCTAAAGTTTAAACTCAAAAGTTAACCAAGCCTATTATCACATAAATAACACTCGACTAGGAATATTAGGTACACCTTTTATCAAAACTGAAAAAGAAAGAAAGCTCGAGATTTTTGGAGCATTACATTATTGGTGGCATGGTATGAAATGAGACATTTCTGACTTTGTTTCGAAATGTTTAGTCTTTCAGTAAGTAAAAGTCAAGCATCAGGTACCTTCTGGATTGCTTCAGCTGATCATGATACCTGAGTGGAAATGGGACAGAGTCACGATGGATTTTGCATCCAGTTTACCGTTGACACCGAGCAAGAAAGATAAGATTTGGGTTATTGTAGATAGATTGACAAAATCAGCTCATTTTCTTCCAGTTCGCATAAATTACTCGCTTGATAAGCTAGCTGAATTGTATGTTTCTCAGATTGTAAGATTACATAGAGTACCTATTTCTATTGTTTCAGATAGAGATCTGAGATTTACATCAAGGTTTTGGAAAAAACTGCAAGATGCTCTAGGTACAAAATTATAGTTCAGCATTGTTTTTCATCCACAAACAGATGGTCAGTCCAAACAAATCATTTAGATACTTGAGGATATGTTGAGATGTTGCATTCTCGAGTTTGAAAGTACATGGGAATGATACTTACCTCTGATTGAATTTGCATACAATAATAGCTTTCAATCGAGTATTAAAATGGCACCTTATAAGGCTTTGTACAGTCGTAAATGTTGTACACCATTGTATTGGACCGAACTCAGTGAAAACAAGATATACAGGGTTGATTTGATCAGAGAAACAGAACAGAAAGTAAAAGTGATCCGTGAAAGTTTGAAAACAGCGTCAGATTGTCAAAAATCGTATGCTAACTTGAAACGAAAAGATATAGCGTTTCAAATCAGGGACAAAGTATTTTTGAAAGTCTCACCGTGGAAGAAAATACTCAGATTCGATCGTAAAGGCAAATTGAGTCTGAGATTTATTGGGCCTTATGAGATTATAGAGCGTATCGGGCTAGTTGCTTATAGACTGTTGTTACCACCTGAGTTAGAAAAGGTTCATAATGTATTCCATGTTTCAATGCTTTGTCAATATCGGTCTGATCCTTCGCATGTTATTAATCCGTCAGAGATTGAGAATAAGTTTGATATGACCTATGAAGAGGAACCGATTTGTATTCTGGCTCACGAGGTTAAAGAATTACGAAATAAGAAAATTCTATTAGTGAAAGTACTATGGCATAAACACGAAGTTAAAGAGGCAATGAGGGAGCCAGAGGATACAATGAAAAAACATTATCCGAACCTATTCACCGATAAGATTTTCGGGGACGAAAATCCTTAAGGGGGGAGAGTTGTAACAGCCCAGTTTAGACCCTAGTCGGAATAGTAGTTTCGAGACCACAAATCTGAGGTTGAAAAATTATTTTTATATTATTTTCTATGTTTATAATACGTGAATTGATATGTGTGAAAGTTTCGTGTGGAAATTTTATCATTTGTATGCTTAATTTGCAAAAAGGATCTAATCGCAGAAAATGCAAAAGATGTGTTCTAATTGATAAGGTGTTTATTTGCTATGTCTTATTAAATGTAAGGTTCTTAAAAGGTAAATGGACCATTGAATTCAAGAAATGTCATGGATGGACATTAGATAGTGGATTGTATATGATAATAATAAGGTTAAAAAGGTAATTAGTAAAATAAAGGTTAATTAAATAAAACCAAAGTAAAAACTTGCTCATTATTTCTTCATCTTTGCCAAAAATAGAAGAAAATAATAGGGTTTGGGATGCTTTGAACATTCGGCACTTGCAAGGCTTAATTGGTATGTGATTTTTGCTCGATTTTTAATAATTTCTACATTTTTGTGATCGTTGCTCTGTATAATTTCAAGCCTATGTCTGAATTTTCAAAATTGTTGATGATTTTGAGTTGAGCCATTGTTGATAATGTGAGTTTTATGAAGTTTGATGTTAGTAAATGTAAGATATGTGTTAGATTATTATGTTTTGTATTGGGATTTTTAATGAATTTGAGTATTCTGGACTAAATTATGTAAATGAGAAATTGAGGGACTAAAACGTGAAATAAATGATAAATATGGGTTAGGGGTATTACAGAAATGGTCGTGGATAACCCCCCTCGACTGTTCTTTCTTTCCTTTGTCTTTACTGTTAATTATTGTTTTCTCTGTCGAGAGACAAGATTGCATCTCATCTTCATGTTTTCAATTTAATATGACATGGCTTAATTCTTTTTATTCAAAATGGATATGAATCTTGATTTGAGTTAATTGGTTTTTGTTTTCTGAATATTTTTTGCAAATAATTATTTCATTCATTTAGGTTTAATTCATGATTATACTTGTAAATGTACGACCAATATTTGTAGGTTAATAAATTAACTGTTTAATCTGAAAGAGGTAATGATTAATTGACGAAAGACCTAAATGGTGCATACTATGTCGATATCGAAAGATGATTGTTGTATGCATAAACTATGTAAATGCCCAAGAGGGTTATTTCTATGTTAGTTTTGACATAGACATATGCTAATTAACTTAAGGACATAATAGGACTTCGAGAGAAGCTTACACCTTAAATTAAAATGGGTTTAATGAATTTTCATATTACCATGATCCTTTCGTGATATTCTTTCCATGAATGCCAATAACTTCTTGTTAAGTGAAATAATTTTTTTAGTCTATTGATGTTGGGTTTTATTAAGTCTTGTGTTTAATCTTCCTATTGTGATAACTTTCTTCAATGTATGTTGTTTTATTTTTTGGGTATTTGAATTCTGATTACTTCCATATTAACTTAAAGTGTAACTCTCATCTAAATATTCTCATTTACTTATTTTCTTCCAAATTGATTAAAATTAACTTTGGAAATAATTCACACAACAGTCCTTGTGGAGATGATAACTCTATACTTACTACTTATTACTTGTACGGCCCTGTACACTTGCATGTTGTCGAGGACTGTATTCTATAATTATTTGTAACACCCCTTACACATATTCAATGCAGGAATAGGGTTTTGGAGTATTACCGAACTTACAATACATATAAACATACTTTTCTCATGCATTCATTCATTTCATACAATCATCATTCAAATTCAATCTACTTATCCCTTATACGAGCCTACGAAGCCTTAAACATGCTTTGGGAGCGGTTTGGAACTAAACCGATAACTTATGAAACTTTTACGGAGCTTTGAAAATTTTCTCAAAATAGGGGACACACGCCCGTGTGGCCAGGCCATGTGTTTCACACGGCCACCAGACACGCCTGTGTCAAAGTTCGTGTGGACAATCAAAATGAGAGTACATGGCCGTGTCCCAGCCCATATCCGACCCCGTGTCACTCACTGACTTGGGTCACACGGCCAACACACATGCCCATGTAGATAGCCCGTGTGCCTTAAAAATGGCCATGCACGCCCGTGTGCCAGGCCGTGTCCAACCTGTAGGGCATACTGACTTATGCCACACGTCCAAGTCACACACCCGTGTGTGAAGCCGTGTGGAGCATACTGACTTGTGTTCAAAATCAACACCAGGGGACACACGGCCGTGTATCATGACCGTGTGTTACACACGGCTGAGACACATGCCCCTGTCTCTGCCCGTGTGGCCAAAATAGGCCATTTACCAAGCCATTTTGCCACCCATTTTGCACATACCTATACAAGATCAATTGGTGCCATTTTAAGACACAAATATGCAGCCAAAAGTCATCAACCAATACACAATCATACTATATCCATTTCAACCAATTCAATACTCAATTCAAAGCCATTTACCGATTCAAAAACCTATCAATTCAACTTGCCTTACTATCCATAATTCACATATATATTTCATTTAGTTAAACCATTCCACACATGCATTATTAATTTAACCTCATTTCCTCAATATAGGTCAATTACCTAACTCAAAACAAAGCCTTTAACACATCTTTATACATTAACAAATTCATCATCACAAGCCAACCCAAATGGCCTAATTACATGTTCATCAAACATACCAAAATGACACAAGCCTATACATGCCATATACCATATTTACACAACTCAAAAGTACCAAATAGATGTCCGATAGTGTGATAAAGTCTCGACGATCCACAGATCCGAGCTA
Organism: Gossypium anomalum; assembly: GCA_025698475.1. Classification (NCBI taxonomy): domain Eukaryota; kingdom Viridiplantae; phylum Streptophyta; class Magnoliopsida; order Malvales; family Malvaceae; genus Gossypium; species Gossypium anomalum. The sequence continues at coordinate 42,980,437 of CM046968.1, read as the reverse complement.
GCTTCGTAAAACTATAAAACATCAAAAATTAAACAAAGTAAGCTATAAAGCTTAGTAAGTTCGTATGTAAATATGAAATAATCACAATATTCATTAACATTTCAAAATGGATAACATAATTAACATTTAAAGCATCAAACAATGAGCTAACATAAATTTTATCCATATCATAACTCATAAGTTCTCAACTTCTTCTAACTCGTTACTTGAATTAGTTTTCCTTACATACTTGTACCGATACTTATCTATTTCTCAACAATTCTCTTATCAAACCACTCCCGCTATAAATGCTTATGATACAAATACTTCGATTTTCTAATGCCATAGTCCAACTATGGTCTTACACATACATTGCCAAGGCCCTGCCGTGGTCTTACATTCACATGCCATAACCCGATTGTGGTCTTATTATCTGATTTGCCATAGCCCAGCTATGGTCTTACTCAACATTTCGTTTACTATCTCAATTTCATCCATCAAATAAATAGATACACATTTAAGTTCAATTATACAAACTTACCTCGTATACGGAAATAACGGAACGGACCGACTATTCAATTACTTTGATTTTTCCTCGATCTAAATCTGAATTCCTCTTTTCTTGATCTATAAATAATCAAAATTAACTTATTTAATCAATTATTCATTCAATTTAGTCCAAAACATACTTTAAGGCATTTTTACACTTTTGCCCCACATATTTCACATTTTTCACAATTTAGTCCTTATTTAATAATATCACAAATTAATGAAAATATACAATAGACCCATGCTAGATGAATTATCATAATGCCCCTAGTAGCCCATAATTTTCATTTATTTCATATTTTAACCACTAACTTTACACTTTTCTCAATTTAATCCCTATTTTACATTTTTACTAAAAATCACTTAACAAAACTTGTTTATCTAGCATCAAATATTCATAATCTATCATCAAACATCAAAATCCTCATGTATTCATCAATGGCATCATTCAAAATCTTTAACAGTTCTGCCAATTAGTCTCTTGGCTAATTAGTACTAGCTTCAACAATATCAAAAACATAGAAATCATTAAAAACGGGACAAAAATCGTACCTTAATTAGCACAAATGCCCAAGCCGAATGGTATCCCTAAAATGGTGTTTATTCTCTTCCAAAAATTGGTGGGGAAGATGATATCCACCATTAATTTGGTTTTGTTTTATTTATTATTATGATAATAACCAAATTAACAAATTGATCTTACTAATAAACCATTTAAACACCTAATAACGTGTCCATATAAGTCCACTCATACTAATATTGGTCTAATTACAACATAAGGACCTTAACTTTAATAAACTATAGCTAATAGACACTTTTAGCTAATAGAACAACATTTTTGCAATTTACGCGATTTAGTCATTTTTCTTAAATTAAGCAATTAAACAATAAAATTTCTTAACGAAATTTTCACACCAACATGATATCATACTATAAACATTAAAATAATAAAATAATTATTTTGACCTCAGATTTGTGGTCCCGAAATCACTGTTCTGATTTGACTAAAAATGGGCTGTTACATTATTTGTTGAGATAATTATTTTTGCAATTTGGTTTAAATTTATTTTATTTTATTTCTTTTTCTATTTTCAAGTGATTATGTATCTTGTACGACAACAATGCCTATCATCAAGTCATTGTTGCTAATGACAAAGACCACCCCATCTATCAATATGTTGTGCCTTTATCCAATTGACTCAATCCAGGAATTATGAGGCCTAAAATCAAGGCTCCTCAATTTGAATTAAAGTTGGCTACGTTCCAAATGTTGAAAACGATGGGCCAATTTAGTGGAAAGCCTACCGAAGATCCACATATACACCTTCACTTATTCATGGAAGTATGTGATTCATTCAAGCTAGCTAGAGAGATTAAAGTTATTCCAATTCTTGCTGAGAGACAGAGCATGACCATGGTTGAATTCTTTACCACCTTATTCGATATCAACATGGCAAGAATTGGCTGAACAATTCTTGGTGATGTATTTTCCACCAAGTAGAAATGCTAATATTAGAAATGAGATCGCCACATTTCAACAACTTGTTACAAATCTCTCTATGATGCATGGGAGAAATTCAAGGAGTTGTTGCAAAAATGTCCTCGTCATGGCATTCCTTATTATATTTAGTTGGAGACTTTTTACAATGGTCTCAACGTAGATACAAGAATGGTGGTGGACCTTTAGGCAATGGATCTCTTCTTGCGAAATCATACAATGAAACATATGAGACCCTTGAAAAGATCTCTAGCAAAAACTATTAGTGGCAAACTACTCAAATAGCCATAGGAAGAAGAGTAGTTAGAGTTCACGAAGTTGATCTACTTACGTCTTTGACAAACCAGGTATCTTCTATGGATTCCATGTTTAAGAACTTTTCTGCTAATAGTTTTAATGCTAACATATCAGGTCAACAACCAAGTCAATTCGAAATTATCTCTATTTGTTGTAGGGATGGTCATATCTGCGAAGACTGCCCATCACATCCAAAATCCATCTACTATATGGACAACCAGAATTAGGATAGAAGTGGGCCAAGATCGAACTGAAATTATTACACTTCTTCATGGCAGAATCATCTAAATTTCTCTTGGAGTAATTAAGGGACTGGTCCAAGTAATTCCTATATGCCTTCACGTTTAAATCATTTACCAGATTTTTCTCAACAGATGCAGAAACCTTAACAAGCCAAGTCTTCAAGTAGTTTGAAGAATCTATTAAAAGCATATATGGATAAAAACGATGTGACTCTAAGGAATCTAAAGAACCAAATTGGACAGTTAACCAATGAGCTCATAAACAGAACTCAATGAGCTTTGCCAAGCAACACTATAAATTTGAGGAATACAAGTAAAGAACCATGTGAAGCTGTTACCTTAAGGAGTGGAAAGATGTTGGGACCGAGGATTGTTGAAATTGAAGATGAGCCCGTTGCACCTAAGAATTGGGAGGATTTTCAACCAAATGTTGAAGTTCCCTCAGCACAGAAGTTGCTTCTGTGAATTCTACCAAAAACCAAGCACAAAAACATCATCGTGAAGGTTCAACATCCATAAAAAACACAAAGAAATCTACACTTCAAAAAAATGATCCGATCAAGGTTAAAAATCCATCACCTCCTTATCCATAGAGACTCCAGAAGTATCAACAAGATGTACAATTTAAGAAGTTTTTAGATACACTTAAACAGTTACATATCAACATCCCTCTTGTGGAAGCTTTGGAGAAAATGTCGAATTATGCTAAATTCATAAAGGATATTCTCTCTAAAAAGAGGAGGTTGGGGGAATTCGAGACAATTTCCTTGACAAAAGAATGTAGTGCATTTTTGCAAGACAAACTACAGCGGGAATAAAAGATCTAGGGATTTTTACCATACCTTGTTACATTGTTGACTCTTATTACAAATTGGCTCTATGTGATTTGGGAAAAAGTATAAATCTTATACCCATTTATGTATTCAAGCAATTAGGGATTGGTGAGGTTAGGTTGACAATTGTTACACTTTAACTACAGACCGATCAATAACACATACGAAGGGAATGATTGAAGATGTTCTGGTACGTGTTGACAAATTTATTTTTCCTACAATTTTCTTATTTTGGATATTGAAGTTGATAAAAATGTCCGTATTATTCTGGGAAGGCCATTTTTTGCAATTGGGAGAACATTGATAGATGTCAACAATAGGAACTCACCATACAGATACAAGATGATCAAGTAACCTTTAATGTATTCAAATCTATGAAATATCCTAATACAGGTGAGGAATGTTCTTCAACATTTGAGATAGAATCTTTAATCCCTACAAGTGAGGGACTCAACTTAGAAGACGATCCATTAGAGTGTATCTTGGCATCTGATCTACCAAGTAACAATGACAATGTTGACAATCTAACTTTGTTGGAAACAAAAATGAATGAATTCTTTCCAAATCCTTAGGTTGAACCAAGGAGATTAAAGTTTCCAGTTTTGATTGAAATCCTGTAAGTAGAGTTACCTATAACCTAAAAAGACATAAGAAGGACATCAGATGGCATATTTTAGATATTCTAAATAATAGTTCTTCTTGGTATAGACACGGAAGATTTCTTGAAGCTAGAGAAGATAAGTCCAATTAAAGTTAGAAAAGATGGACCCAAACACGAGTATCTGATCTAGGGAAACTCAAGTCCCGATCGTTAGGATCATTTACTGCTATCAACATAATTTCAACTAATGAGGGTCTGTGGAGATGGACCCAATCTCAAGTGTTTGATCTAGGTAAAATTTTAAATCTCGAGGGCCAAAAACTTCCACTGAAAACCAAGGTAAGATTAAGGTAAGTAGCCAGTGGTCAAAATTTTATCGGACTGATGAATTTGAACTGGAAAATATTTCACTCATTTTTAAAACATTATTTTTATTCTGTTATTCTTTTTTGTAAAATAAAATATGGTTGCACTCATAAATTGGTTATAATGAAATATACTTTTTGAGTTTTTATCTATTTTCCTCTAATGAATATTTTTGAGCAATGAAGACAATGTTCTTTGTAAGTTTGGGTGGGCTGTACCTTAAATATTTTTGGAAGATGATTCTTGCATAGAGGTAGGTAAGCGGAAAGATGTTCAACATCAATTGATTTTGTATGGTATGTTAGTCTGAATTTAAGTATGATCTTCTATTTACTTCAAGTATCTTATGTTAAGTAAATCATGAAATGAATGTTAATTTTAGATAGCATGTATAGATTCACCATAAAATTCTTAATCTTTCTTAGAAAAATTAAGCATACATAAGGGTCTAGTCTTTATAATTGGTTTGGTAATTTCCTTGAGGAAAAATCCTAAGAAGTATAGTGGTTTAAAAATGATTTAGGCAGAATTTCTTTGGATTGATTGAGCCTTTCTAACCTACTCTATTAATCGTTATCCCTTGAGAACCCAGCTAAGCTATATGGCCTATATTTTTTTTATTTAAACCCATGAATTAAGTAGCTCTTCCTAAATTTTTTTCTTGACCTCTTGTACTACCAAATCTTAACTTTGCTTTCTTTGGATATGTTTGAGGATTAAGTTTGGGGGAGTTAATGAGCGATATTGGGTGTGCATTACAAAACACTCAGTGTTAAATTACATAAAGCTGTGTGCTCGGGAAGGTAACTCAGTAAAAAAATAGTTGCAAAAGGAGTACTAGTGAGCACATGCTTTTGAAAAAAAAAAGAGAGAGAAAGAGTTGGTTATTTAGTGGGCAATTACACTTTTGAAGGCCAAGGAAAGCTAAGTTTAAGGTTACTAAACTTAAATCATCAATCCTTTTTTCCTACCTTGAACCTAGCCTCGTTACAACCCATATAAAGACCTATTGATTTCAACTGCTAAGCTGACTACATTAATGGAGAGGAAAATATTGAACTCAACATATGAAGACATATATCAAACCTAAGGAATGATGCTTGGTTGATTTAAGGAAGTTAAAATCTTTTTTTTTTATGGTCAAAGAAATTATAATCAATCAAATTAAATCACAAGGATTGTTAACATTTAAGGAAGCTAAAATCTTTCTAAAGTGAATCAAATCTACTCGTAAAATTAACTATGCAAATCATGATTTTGTTAACATTTAGGTACTTGAAGAAATATTGGATAATAAACTGTAAACGAACTACATGTTGGGTAGAAACCGAACAGCCGAACCAAAGCGAAGCATAACCGGTGTTCTTTCTCTCCCTATAACTCCTGTAAAAAATTATGGCAAGCACAATAGCACAAAATATGTTCTCTAGCAACCTTAATCAACACAAATCAACTAATGCAACCGCAACAAAAATAAATAGATAGAGACACCGGTATTTTTACGTGGAAAACCCCTCTAAATTAAGGGTAAAAAATCGCGAGACTTTAGAGTCCGATCAAAAAGCTCCACTATCATCAAATGTTCAACTACAAGATCACAATATCAAGCCTACAACAAGCATTCAACTCCAACAAGGCTAACAGTATGTAATATTTAGCAAAAGAGAGAAAAATGGGAGAACATCACTAAAAATGCAGCTGCTGAAAAACGAGAATTTTCGACGCTATAAGACTCAGATGAAAAATCTGACCATACAAAGTCAAGAACACCTTATCGTCTACCTGCTGTCCAAAAATCAGCTCAATCGAACCACAGATGGACCTTCGATCGAAGAGTTGATCACTGCTACACCAAACTTTAAAAAAATTGATTTCTCCTCTTCTTTCTTTTTTTTTTTCGGGTGAGCTTTAATCTCTCTATGTTTAAAATTGACTTTTGGCTCTCAATAAATGGCTGCCCACATCCACACGTAAAAGCCAAAAAGAAAGGCTTTTTGTCAAATCCAAAAAGGCAATAATTATGTGGCAGAAACTTTCTTTTTTTGTAATCAAACAAAAAAAAAAAACAAAAAATAAACAAACAACCCTTTTAAGTTTGGGTTGACCGGTGTATGGGTTCCCCACATAGTGGGACCTACACCCAACAAATCTCCCCCTCCAACTATGTGGGGAATGCTTCCATGCTAGAGGTCAAACAACATGCTTCAAACTTTCCTCTTGGTAAGGCCTTCATCAACATATCAGCACCATTATCATTAGTGTGTATCTTCTCAAGCTCTAACAGCTTAGCTTCAAGAACATCTCGTATCCAATGGTACCTCACATCAATATGCTTAGATCTAGCATGAAAAGTTGAGTTCTTACCAGGATGAATAGCACTTTGGCTATCACAATACAGGACATACTTCTCCTGAGTAAAACCAAGCTCATGCAAAAACTTCTTCATCCAAAGCATCTCCTTTCATGCTTCAGTTGCTGCAATGAACTCTGATTCGGTGGTGGACAATGCAACACACTTTTGCAATCTCGATTTCCATGCCACAACTCCCCCTGCATAAGTGATTAAGTAACCTGAAGTAGATCTCCTTGAGTCAATGTCTCCGGCCATGTCTGAATCTGTATACTAAACAAGAATAGGTTTCTCATTGCCGAAACAAAGTTTCATGTTGGAAATGCCACGAAGATATCTCATAATCCACTTCACTGCATTCCAATGCTCTCTTCCTGGATTAGAAAGAAATCGACTAACTGTAACAATGGCATAAGCCAAGTCTGGTCTCGTGCAAACCATTGCATACATCAAACTACCCACAGCTGATGAGTAAGGAATTTTCTGCATCTCTTCCTTCTCCTTTTTTGTGGAAGGACTATGCTTAACACTCACTCTAAAGTGTATAGCAAAGGGAGTATTCACCACTTTAGCTTTGTCCATACTAAACCTTTGAAGTACTTTCTCAATGTACCTCTCTTGTGATAACCATAATTTCTTGGCCTTTCTATCACGTGTCAATCTTATGCCAAGAATTTGCTTTGCTGGCCCCAAATCCTTCATTGCAAAGGATTTACTCAACCCTTGTTTCAACTTCTCAATTCTAGAAGTATTCTGACCAACAATAAGCATATCATCAACATAGAGCAAAAGAATAATAAAATCATCACCAGAGAATCTCTTAGCAAACACAAAATGATCAGAAGTAGTCTTCTTGTAGCCTTGCTCCCCCATAACAGACTCAAACTTCTTGTACCATTTCCTTGGAGCTTGCTTCAAACCATACAAGCTCTTCTTCAATCTGCACACATAGTCCTCTTTCCCTTGTGCAACAAACCCCTCTGGCTGCTCCATGTAAAGCTCTTCTTCCAAGTTACCATGAAGAAAAGTAGTTTTCACATCCATTTGTTCAACCTCTAAGTTATAACAAGCTGCCAAACTCAGTATAGTTCTGATAGAGGACATCTTCACAACCGGAGAAAATATTTCTTCAAAATCAACCCCCTTTTTTCTGAGTATAACCCTTGACGACCAATCTAGCCTTGTATCGTGGAGATAAAGACTTCTCTTCTTGCTTCAACCTATAAACCCACCGATTCTTCAAAGCTCTTTTGCCCTTAGGCAGTTTCACCAACTCAAAGGTATGGTTTTCATGCAAGGATTGAAGTTCATCTTCCATCGCTTCAACCCACTGATCTTTACATTCACTCTCCATAGCTTCTTCATAACATTCAGGTTTCCCCCTGTCAGTCAAAAGAACATATTCATCAGAAGAATATCTGACAGAAGATCGTCGATCTCTAGAAGACCTTCGAAGTGGAACTGCTGGTGGAGCTATGGGTGCTTGTTGTTGATCATTCACAACATCATCCATGGGTGTATCAAAGTCACATATATCCTGATGGTCATCACTAACATCACCATGCACATCATCTTGGATAGGATCTGATGAAGAGTCTAGGGGAACCGGATTCACATTGATCAAGTCACCACTATCTTGTGAATCCACTTACTCTGTCTTATCAATGTCATCAATGGTCTGATCCTTAATGAAGACAACATCTCTGCTTCTCACAAGTTTCTTCTGAACTGGATCATAGAGTCTATAACCAAACTCACCATCTAGACCATAACCAATAAAAATGCATTGTTGAGTCTTGGCATCCAACTTGGACCTCTCATCCTTTGGAACATGAACAAATGCTTTACAACCAAACACACGTAGGTGTTCATATAACACGTCTTTACCAAACCAAACTCTATCTGGCACATCACCTCGCAAAGGAACACTAGGAGACAGATTTATCACATGTGTCACTGTATTCAAAGCTTCAACCCAAAATGATCTTTGCAACTTTGCATCTGACAACAAACATCTGACTCTCTCAATCAATATTTGGTTCATTCTTCCAGCTAACCCATTTAACTGTGGAGTCTTTGGTGGTGTTCTCTGATGTCTGATTCCCTGTCAGCCTATGTACTCGCCACCATTATCAGTACGAATGCACTTCAACTTCTTCCCTATTTCCCTTTCAAATGATGCTTGAAACTGTTTAAACACCTCAAAGACTTGATTTTTAGACTTCAAAGTGTAAACCCACAGCTTTCTTGAACAATCATCAATGAAAGTCACAAAATAAATTGCACCACCATGTGACCTTACTTTTATCGGACCACAAACATCTGAATGGACCAACTTTAGTATCTCTGATCTTCTATGAGGAGGATAGCTTCTAAATGAAACTCTTCTCTGCTTTCTTGCTAGACAATGAGCATAATTTTTCATTATAGCATTCTTTAAACCCGAAATCCTCGCTAAATAGTTAAGCCCCTTCTCACTCATGTGACTGAGTCGTTTATGCCACAACTCAGTTGAGCTGTTATTCATTGCCACAATCACCGTCTCTCGAGAAGTCGAAGTTTGCACCAAGTATAAATTTGAGCTCTTCTTTCCTCGAGCCGCAACCAAGGAGCCTTTAGTCAGCTTCCACTGCCCCTCACTGAAGGTGTTACAGAATCCCTCATCATCAAGCTTTCCTACAAAAATAAAATTCAAACGGATATCCAATGCATGTCAGACGTCTTTGAGAGTTAACTTTGTTCCATTGTTACTCACCAAGCTAACATCTCCCATACCAATAACCTAAACCAAACTGTCATTACCCATCTTCAATACCCCAAAATCACCAGGAGTATAAGATGTGAAGAAATCCTTCCTCGACGTGACATGAAGTGATGCACCAGTATCAATCACCCAACTAGTCTCGTCGCATGCTAGGTTGACCAAATTCTCATCACAAATAACCAACAGATCTTCACGAGTAACAGTAGCAACACGCTCGGATTTTTCATCATCATTTCGATCATGTTTATCACCACCACCTTTGTTCTCTTTCTTCCACTTGAAGAAATATTTCTTGATATGGCCTTTCTTACCACAATGATGGCACTCAAGATTCTTGTATCTCGATCTTGACTTACTTCGGCTTTTATCTTTGCCTTTTCCATCTTTGTCTCTGTTCCTCCCCCTGTTCTCGATAACTAACACCTCGGACTGTGATGTAGAGCCCTAAGATCTTCTTCTAACCTCTTCATTCAATACACCACTCTTAGCCAAATCCAAAGTAATAATACCCTGTATGGCAGAATTAATGAGCGAGACCCGAAAGGTCTCCCAAGAGTCTGGTAGAGTAACAAGCAACCAAAGCCCTAAAATCTCGTCATCAAATTTGACACCCATACCAAGCAACTGATTCATCACACTCTGTAATTCACTAACATGGTCAGCTATAAACGTTACATCTTTGTATTTCAACGCCATCATTTTTTTCAGCAAAAATAACTTGTTATTGCCCGACCTCGAAGCATACAAGCTTTCAAGCTTCTCCCACAATGTTCTAGCATGTGTCTCCTGATCAATATGGTTGTAAACATTTTCTTCAACAAATTGCCGAATAAAGCCACACACTTGTTGATGCTCAAATTCCCATTCTTCATCACTTTTCGAATCAGGTTTTTGAGTAGTAAAGACTGGAAGATACAAAGCCTTCACAAACAACAAGTTCTTCATTTTATTCTACCAAAGTGTATAATTTGTGCCATTCAACATAATCATCTTGGTCGTATTGATTTCCATAATTATCTAACACAATAACCAAGCTATGATACCAGTTTTTTGGGAAGAAACCGAACAACCGAACCAAAGTGAAGCACAATCGGTGTTCTTTCTCTCCCTATAACTCCTGTAAAAAATTATGGCAAGCAAAATAGTACAAAATATGTTCTCTAGCAACCTTAATCAACCACAAATCAACTAATGCAACCACAAAAAAAATAAATAGATAGAGACACTGGTATTTTTACGTGGAAAACCCCTTTAAATCAAGGGTAAAAAACCACGAGACTTTAGAGTCTGATGAAAAAGCTCCACTATCATACTACAAGATCACAAATCAAGCCTACAACAAGTTTTCAACTCCAACAAGGCTAACAATATGTAATCTTTAGCAAAAGAGAGAAAAATGGGAGAACATCACCAAAACTACAGCTACTAAAAAATGGGTATTTCCGACGCTACAAAACTCGGATGAAAAATCTGACCGTACAAAGTCAAGAACACCTTATCGTCTAGCTGCTGTCCAAAAATCAGCTCAATCGAACCACGGATGGACCTTCGATCGAAGAGTTGATCACTGCTGCACCAAACTTTAAAAAAACTGATTTCTCCTCTTCTTTCTTTTTTTTTTTCAGATGAGCTTCAATCTCTCTATGTTTAAAATTGATTTTTGGCTCTCAATAAATGGCTGCCCACATCCACATGTAAAAGCCAAAAAGAAAGGTTTTTTGTCAAATCCAAAAAGGCAATAAGTATGTGGCAGAAACTTTCTTTTTTGTAATCAAACAAAAAAAAAACAAAAAATAAACAAACAACCCTTTTAAGTTTGGGTTGACTGGTGTATGGGTTCCCCATAGTGGGACCCATACCCAACACTACATGCTTGAAAATTTGATTTGAAGGCATAATTTTTGCTTTTACATGACCACTTGGATGAATTAAATTCTACATTATACGACATGCTTTTAGCATTACTCGGGACGAGAAATAATTTAAGTTTGGAGATGTGTAAACTCTAAAATATATAGATATTTTCATCACTCTTTAATGTATAATTTATGCAAATTCTAAATAAATAAATAACTTTTTCTATAGTTTTATTATTAATGTGGTGATATTTTGTAATTTCTATAGAAATGTGTTCATTTAGTGAAATTTATGCTAATGCATAGTTTTTATTATTATTTTTTGGTAATAAATGGGCTAAGGAAAAATATAGTAGAATTTTGTTTTTTTTAAACAGGTGCAGCTTAAAGCATTCTGATCCATCATTATTAGGCTTCAAGTCACCTTAGAAGAGATGGAGACATAGAGATGTCCGGATTGAGCCCGATAATTGTCCACCTACCGTCTACATAACCCTGCCCATCAACATCCCTTGATTTTAGCTAATATCTTCCCTAATTCAAGCACATATTTTCCCACCTTCCATGAATCAGGGATAACAAAATCATGAGAGCATCAATGAGATTTTCTTCCCTTGATTCAAGCAACCATCTCCCAAGAAATAGCCACCATCTACCTATTTCCCTACTACCACTCAAAGGCCAGCCATACCACTCCCAATAATTTTAAATTCAACCTCCACTCTCCCCTAATCATGGATGATAACTCCTTCCCTAAACTTAATTCACAACTACACACACAATGCTAAAAATAACAGTCAAACCCCCACTTCTTCACCAAGCAAGGAATGACAACAAGTTCTGCTAGAACCAGCCAAATGGCCACCCACATTCCTCATATCAAGGGAGAGAGAATCAAGGGTTCCCTTGCTAAAAATAGCAAGTGATGTTAGGGCTTCAACAACTATGAAAAGGGACCTTCATTCATCCATTTTACACATAAGTTTTTAGAGAAAAACTCCTTTGATTTTTATTGCCTTTCACATGGCTTGGTAAACATGTGATTACCACAAAATAATACATACACCTGCCAAAAATGAGAGTGCTAGGAAGGATGACTTGAAGGCATTTAGATGGTTTAGTGTAACAACCCATTTTTTAGTGGTGATGAAACAGTGGTTTCGAAACCACAAATTTCTATCATGTTGGCCCGTAAATATTATTTATAGAATATTTACAGTCATTAGAGTCCTATTAAAATTTGGTTAAGAAATTTTAACGTTTAGGTAGCTAATTAAAGAAAAAGAACTAAATTGTAAAAGGTGTAAAACTTGTTAATTATTGCATTTGGATGATTTAACAGCTTAACTAATAAATTTTGGATGGCCAATAAGGAAATTAACCCTTATTAGTAGATAGTGGACGGTAACGGGGTTAAAAATTAAAGAAAAATTGAAAAAAAATTAGGAATTTTGTAATTAATTTGAAATTAATAAAACAAATTGAAAGCAAAAGATTTTTTTTTCTTCATTTTCTCTTCATATTTTTTTCTTCATTTTCTCTTCATATTTTTTCTAAAACACCATGAAAGCATAGGTTGGAGGTTCAGCTAGTTCATCCCTTTGCATAAGTTTTTTAGCCCCGTTATTAATGAATTTTATGTTTTTGAGATCGTTGCAACTAGGTCCAATTAGCCTGTACCTTTATTTTTAAATCTGTTGTTAAAAAAATTAGAAGTTTTCATTGATTTTAGTTAGTTTTTTATTAAAGGATTAAATTGTTAAAATATCAAAATTTCAAAGATTCACGGTGAATATAAGGTGTTTTGTGGACATTTTAAAAGCCTTGAATACTCGACTATAATTTTTAACTTGGGAAAATGGTAAATTTGATGATTTTCAAGTTAAGGGACTAAATTGAAAAAGTTGTAAAAGTTAGGGGCAATTATGTAATCTCAAAAATAAAAGGGTATAAAATTTAGAATAAATTGGAATATGAAATGTAAGCTAATAATTGGGAAATTTTATATTTTAGATCAAGACCTAGTTGGAAAAGAGAAATTTGCGGAATAATACCTAAACTTCTTCAACTATTACAACTTAATCCAAGTAAGTTCGTACGGTTTGTAATTTAATATTTTTAATGAATTGTATGATGACTTGATATGAAATAGTGGATATAAATTATACTATCGATGATGTAAGTTGTTTGGGAATATGTTATTTATATCGATGATTAGGTCGGATGAACGTGAGATAGAGTACAATTGAATGATAGGGTATTATGCGAAGTTGGAATGAAGATTGATGTGGAGAGCTTTATATATTTTCCTGAGTATACCAAGGTTCAGCATTTGTTGCAAAATCTCATGTTATACTACCATGATCTAGTGTGTTATGGGGGCAGATGGATAGCCTGCGGGCTAGGCATTTAGTGTCGTGGTGTGTTATCGGTGGAATTAACTCTTATAAGTGTTTGGCGTGTTATCAGTTGGATTACTTGTGTCCTCGTATCTGTAAGTTGTTCATCAGGTCATAAGTTACTATAACCTATTTAATGATTTGAATAGCATGACATGTACTTGATTTCTTCACTTGACTCTATTATGGATATGTATGTTTTCTAGAAAATTACCATTTGAGCTTTGAATTGAATAATGCAATTCACCGGTTTGACATTGTGGATGGCAGGAAACATTTGTTATTGAGTTATTATTGATTGAATTGTTATATTTACTTCGATAGGATTTATTATTTTTGTACATCGAACTTATTAAGCTTCAATGAGCTTACTTGTGCAAATTTTTATTTCTTATATATACTTTTGAAGGTTAGATGATCGGATCAGCACTCAAGTCACACTATCCATCTAATTTTGATAGATCATGAACATTTATTTTGGATTACATGGCATATGATAGGCTTGTTTTGTCAGTACTTTTATTTTGGTATGTGTATATGTAAAAAGTGAGCCTAAGTGCAAGTTGGTAACATGAGCATCACTACATGATCTTGATGTTTACTTGGGAAATGTTTAGATAATGACTTGCTATGGACTATGAATGATGGAAGATGTTTTTGATATAAACTTGTAGTATAGGTATGACTAAAAGGTCTATTTGAATTGTTGTGATTTGAGGTGCCTATGATAGGCATATTGGTTAGAAGTTAAGTTGTGTGAACTGGCATGTTTTGGTTGATGATTTATATTGTTGTATAAATGTGTATACTTGTGGCCTGGTACACGTCAGTGCCACTTGGCTGTGTGTCGCACACGACTTGCGACACGACCATGTGTATTAAGTCAGTGTGTTACAAGGCCATGTGGCCCAACTTAGTGAGTTACACGGGTAAGGGCATGATTTGGGACATGGTCGTGTGTCCCAAATTTGAAAGTTACACGGCCTGGGGCTTTCCACATAGCGTGTCTCCCCTGTTTTTGAATTTTTTCATATTTTCTTAAACTTTTCTGATTTGTTTCAAATTAGTCCTTGAGGGTTTTTAAATTAATTCTTTAGTCCCTAAGGCTCTATTTAAGCCTTGTAGGTATAAGATATTATTGTAATTTGATTACTTTATGGTATTTGAGAAATTGTAAGTGAAATAATCATGATTTACTTGTTTATTTTCGTTAACTTGTTGTAGCATTTCTGTAACCCTACTCCGGTAACGGATACGGTTAGGGGTGTTACATTTAGCATAAAGGCGAGAAGGACAGCCACTATGGAAAGTCACAAGAAGCAACCGCAAGTAACCCCTTGCAGTCAATTGTTTCCTCTTCTTATCATAAAATGGTCGTGGATAACCCCCCTCAGCTACTCTTTCTTTCCTTTCTCTTTACTATTAATTATTGTATTCTGCGTCAAGAGACAAGATTGCATCTCATCTTCATGTTTTCAATTTAATATGACATGACTTAATTTTGTTTATTCAAAATGGATATGAATCTTGATTTGAGTTAATTGGTTTTTATTTTCTGAATATTTTATGTAAATGATTTTTTCATTCATTTAGGTTTAATTCATGATTATACTTGTCAATGTATGGCCAACATTTGTAGGTTAATGACTTTACTATTTAATCTGAGAAGAGGAATGGTTAATTGACAAAATACTTAAATGGTACATATCATGTCGATGTCGAAAGACGATATATGCATAAACTAGGTAAATGCCCGGGAAGGTGATTTCTAGGTTAGTTTTGACATAGACATATGCTAATTAACTTAGGGACATAATAGGACTTCAAGAAAAGCTTATGCCTTAATAAAAATGGGTTTAATAAATTTTCATATTGCCACTCCTTTCGTGATATCGTTTCTATGAATGCCGATAAAATCTTGTTAAATGAAATATTTATTTTAGTCTATTCATGTTTTATTTTATTAAATCTTGTGTTTAACCTTCCTATTGTGATTATTTTCTGCAAGGTATGTTGTTTTATTTTGTGGGTATTTAAATTTTGATTACTTCCATATTAACCTAAAGTGCGACTCTCGTCTACAATATTCTATTTTATTTTATTTTTTCCAAAATTGATTAAAGTTGACTTTGCAAATAATTCACACAATAGTCCTTATGGAGACGATAACTCACTACTTATTACTTGTACGACTGTGTACACTTGCACGTAATCACGCGACACAAAAGTCTATTATGACTATGTTTGTCCACTTCTTCAAGTAGTATACTACGTCCAATCCAGGAGGTTGGGCATGCATCATTGGTGATGATGTTACCAGGATGGTGAAAAAAATAACTCGAGGACGAAATTTCTTTGAAGGAGGGGAGAGCTGTCACATTCAAAAAATGACGGATCCAAAAAAGTGAGTAAAGTATGGATGTTAGTTGTTCTGGCGCATTATGGTAGCATAATTCGCCACCCTATTGGCTTGTTGGAGAGTTATAATATTGACACATACTAGTGTTAAAGTATCGGCCCATTGGCGGTATCTAAGGATTTAATTATAGGAAATCTTCAAGTGAGGAAATAATATGCCTAAGAAAGAGTACACCCTAGAAATTTGGCTAATCACAAAGAGCCTACCAAGTGTATAAAAAATTTGTAGGAGACTTAATTTTTTTTAATACCACACCATATGCAAGTCACCACGGAGGTTTAGTACGTCTGGTTTGCATGAGTATTGTTAAAGTTGGTTCTCATAATGGGATTTGTTGGTAGTCAACTAGATTGATTTAAGGCCCCCTATGACTAGTCAATTACTAACGTCGATCTTCGTCGAATTTTATTTTATTTTTTCCCCAAATTTTTGAAGGGAAATTAGGGGACAATTTCAATAAGCATCGTCACTTTCAAAATCCACTAAAGGGGGCCAATAGTATATATATAGTGAAAGAAAAAGGAATTACAAATGGTTTTTCTTTATACTCTATGTTCTGGTTCTTCTTTTTTCTTAAACCTAAATGTTCTCTTCTTCTACATTAAACAAGAGCTAAGATTTTGTTTAATTCGTGGATGATTCAACCTTCTGGTAAGTCTTATAATTCTGCATATTATGGTTGTTGAGGAGTAGGGATATTAAAAGACGTAAGAATAGTAGGGTGTGAGTGGAAGGCCCTGCATGGGGGTCGTATGTAGTTGAAATGTTAGTAAGCTATCTATGAATAGGAATTTCAATGGAAATTTCATGATTCTTTTAAGCAGTTCCTGCTACTGAATAGGGAAGGATGATCGAAACAGAAGCTTTGGTCCAAGGTAAAGGTGGGTCTCTAGTGAGTCTTTGAACCCAACTCCTGCATGTGATTCTATGATAAATGTTTGTATGGTTGTGCATGTTTTCTTTAGGAGTTGTTATTGATTGGCTATGTGCATGCGCACTAAAACACTGAATTTATACCACTATTTTTAAAGCTCAGTTTTACTGCAAGCGTACAAGTCAGTTGTAATATTTATAGTTTTGATGGAACACAAAGTATTCAAAAGGGTCGAACCCAAAGGAAGAGGCGATTGAGCAATAACTGACATACACAATAGAGTCTAAATGGCTACTAATATGATTTTATAGTATAACAATTTATAAAAAGACAAGAAAATTAAATATTTTACTCTAATGACTAAATTACAAAAAATGTAAACTAGAGGGACTATCGAGCAAATAAATAATAAGGGTTGGTTGACTTCAATGTGGTTCACCAAATCTTAAACTAGGGACATAAATGGCATAAATTACCTAGTGACTCCATTTTATCTTCCAATCTCAATTTTATAGACTTAGACGAATTAGGTCTGATTTGTCTTCTAATCTTGTCGGTTAATCCAAGACTAACAAAAGGGTGCGCGACAAGATTACCTTCTGCTTTCACTTTATCTTAATATTCCTTTAGGGGCATCACTACCTAAGTTCTTAGTTCTATTCAAATTAGTCAAATTTGTTACATTTTCGTTATTTGTCCAAGGGATGTTAGTTTACTCATATCTCCATCAATCAACCTCCTTAAAGGTTTAGCTACACATGCTAAAAGTGAAGAAAATACACATAAACATGGAAAACAAGGCATCCATAAAAGTAAAGCTTGAGAAAGATATAAAAAAGTTTAAGATTTTTATGCAAGAAAGCTTAAATGGCATGAAACCAAAAGCATTTATCAAAGAAATCTAAGGCAAGAAACATAAAATGAACAAGCCCAATACATGCTTTTTTCTATTTTCCAAAATAAAAATTAGACATTAATTTAAGTAAATAAATTAATTTCTTAATTAAATAATTTTCTCAACCTGATTCTTATTCTATTAAAATAATGGCAACTTTACTATAAAAGAAACTATCAGGAAATATATTTAATTTTCTACATTCAACGGATTCACAATGACCAATTAATTTAATTTTATTTTCAAACATAAATTAATTAATTAATAATTCTAAAAACTATAAATTAATTCCAAGGTAATTTCCATACTTAATGAGAAAACCACATTCATTTTTGAATATTTTTATTTCCCTAATTTTTACCATTTCTATTCATCTGATTCAACATGCAATTCATTTGTGGTTTCAACGAGCAAAAGGAGAGACCAATTGGACATATGTGATTAGGGCTCAAATGATTTATAATTAAGTTCCAGCTTTTCGCCTATTAATTATAAACTCATTTAGTCACGAAGTCATTCCACTATAGTACTGTGACTGAGCTTCCCTCAATTACATACCATTAGGAGAGCTACTCAATCAGTGCTCGTACACTTAATCTCTTTGGGATAACATCGTTCTCCCAATATGATCCTATTTTATCTCATGGTAGCAATTGTTGTATCCAGTGTCCTAAGTATAGTATTTTTGTCAATACACTTGTACTTTTTTTAAATAGATTGGTTAATAAAACAAATTCATTTACTGCATTAATATAATTTTTATAATTTTCCTCACATGGTTTTTGCATGCAAAGCAAAATGGAAGCAAATGTAAGCAAATGTTGCTCATTGATTGTCTAATGTTTAACTAATACAAAGCGGTATTACATGGTTAAATCGTAGTACAAAAAGACAGCTTGCGTTAGTAGATGAACCTAAACATTTCCTTAGTCCAATTAGAAATGAAAAAACCAATTGAAAGACTAATATATCGTCTACCAAGTCCAATTAGGGAGATGCATTGTCTTGGGCATCGAAGCAGATGACTCCCAAAAGATAGAGACATAGGTGTGACTAAGTTGACTGATAGTACATCAGACTGGAACCAAGCAGAATAGATCTTGAATTCGATTATGGATTTATTCACTTGTTACGTTCATAGTGTGGCATACCTAAATCTTGAGTGGGTGGCAGACAATGTATGCGTAATTCCTACACTTTGATATAAGTAAAAGCCCGGGTTTAAATAGATAAGGAATAGAAAGCTGGTGCATTGGGTGTATGAATTCTATAGTATGTAGTGTCATTCACAATAATGGAATTCATAGCCCAAAACATGGGTAAATGATAACCTCTTATTGGCATTACATGGTTGATGAACAGCAAGCGTGGTCACAGGTCGTCCATTTTTATGATGGATGACTTGGTCACTAATTGATTGCGATTGACTTTTCATGAAGGAAGATGTAATGGTTACCATGAGATAAAATAGAACCATATTGGGAGAATGGATATTATTCTAAAGAGATCAAAGATATCTTATGAGGGTAACACATTAATGACAAGTTCATTGGACGAGCATTAGGTAGTTGCTTTTATAATGGTATGTTGTTGGGGAGAGCTAAGTCACAAGACTATAATGGAATGACTTCACGACTAAATAAGTTTATAATTAATAGGTGAAATGTAACGATCCGAATTTGGGCCTAGAAGTATTAGGCCTTGAGCGTGGGAGAAGTTGTGAAAATGCTCATAAATATTTGGTTGTGCAAGAAAGTGACACAAATGCATGCCTGCTTCAGTGGTTAAGTGTACTGGGAAGTGTCTGAAAAGTCCTGGGTTCAAGCCTTGGCTTCCACAAAAATTTTGGGTTTTAAGGATAAAACCCCTGTCTCTGGTCAATAGGGCTCTTAAATAAATTTTGGTAAAGTATGACATAAAAAGCCTACTGGTCTAGTGGATAGTGGCATGTGGAGTGTGCTAGTGGTCTGAGGTTCGAATCCCTACTTGTGCAAATGGAGGTTATTTTTGTTGATGGCCATGGGAAGAAGTTGTGTTTGATTGAAACACCAAGAGTTTGAATAAGTTTGAATAAGTTTGTTGTTAGCCGAATTTGTAGAGGGATTTGTGGAGAGGATCATGGGGAGTTATAGGGAAAGGGAGTGTTTCATCGAATTGGAACTTTAGGTACTCAAGAGGAATTCAGTTTTGAGGGGGAGTGAGTGTTATTTTTGACTGGAGGGCATTGTGTTGTTTTTTTTCTCTTGCTTTTGGCTTTTGACTCTGTTTTTGGGTTTGTTTCCTTCTTTGTT
This sequence comes from Gossypium anomalum, assembly GCA_025698475.1. Classification (NCBI taxonomy): domain Eukaryota; kingdom Viridiplantae; phylum Streptophyta; class Magnoliopsida; order Malvales; family Malvaceae; genus Gossypium; species Gossypium anomalum. Next base: position 42,960,224 of record CM046968.1, on the reverse strand, counting down.
GTAGAATGGTCGGAATTGGTTGTTGATCATTCGGTATTTCTTATAGTGGTTGTTCTTTGTTTTGCCAAATACTCTTCCCTTCTTAACGTTCTCCCTATTCCTCTTGTGTTAGGTTTTGGGCAAGTTCTCATTAACTATCTTTATTCATCTCTTTCCCCAATCGATCTCCTCTCTTGGCCGATTACTTTTTTTCCCTCTTTGGATCCCCTTTGTGATTAACATATCCCTTTTCTTTTCTTTCCCTTTTGTTCACTTGTCGGATACCTCATACTTCTCCTCTCCTCTTGTCATTCTTCCATTTTAATACTTCAACTGTTACTGCATATATCTCTCCCCATTCTATTTTCAGCTTTGCAAATGCTCTATGATAAATTGGTAACTATCCGTGACTCCCATCAGTTTCTCTTTATCTGTAACGCCCTCACGCCCGAGACCGTCGCCAGAGTCGAGCTTGAGGTGTTACTAAACTTAATTCATTACTTAAACAGCTCAAACAACTTATTTTAAAATTTCCAGACAAGCTGGCTAACTGCATCACAGTCGCTTAAAAATTCATATCTTGAGTTTCAAAACTCGAAATCAAGATCCATAAATTTTCCCTGAAACTAGACTCATATATCTATCTAGTAATTGTTTTCTAGAATTTTTTGTTAGACCAATTAGTACAGTTTATTAGTTAAAATATCCCCTATTTCAGGGTTTGACTGCTCTGACCTCTATGAATTACGAATCAGATATCTCCCTGTACAGAGTTCCAATGACCATGCCGTTTATTTATATAAAACTAGACTAAATAAAGAATCTGTACATATAAAGAATGACTTCTAATTATCTTTGTAAAATTTATGGTGAATTTCCAAAGTCAGAATAGGGGATCCAGAAATTGCTCTGGCCCTGTTTCACAAAAATTTGAACATCTCATAAAATATAACTCATATACCTGTTTTGTTCCATCCATATGAAAATAGACTCATAATTATTCAATTCCATATTTTAATCATCATCTAATTATATCTATACTATTTTTAATGATTTTTCAAACTCACATCACTGTTGCTGTCTGAATTTATTTTATGGTAAATTTTACCTATTTCATGGTTTCCATGGATTAGCTAGCAATTTAGCATACATAACACCAAATATGATCATGATTAGCCATTCCAATGGCTAATCATTACCAAGCATTTCCATACCACTCAATAACCATATCATAAGACCATATACACAAAATTATTATAATGCTATACATGCCATGCTCGAAATATACAAGCCATTATGCCAAGATGATACACGGATAGTGTGAGTGAGCCTCCGACCGTTCCCGATTTCCGAGCTGGCTTGTCAAAACTACAAGGAATGAAAAGGAGGGAGTAAGCATAAAAGCTTAGTAAGTTCACATGCAAATAGCAAGTAACACAACTATATAAGCAAACATAAAACATCATTTGCGTAATCATCACCGAGACATTCATATCACATTTTCATTTATCATCTTACCATATTGTTGTTATATCGAGTTTTCAACCCGAGGGTTAAGTACATACCTATTCAAAGTATCCATTTCACAACACTTACCAATACGTCCCTTTCATCTTAAGTATTCCTCCATTTGAGTAGAATTTTACCCGTTGAACACATCGGAATATAATTCGGATACATGGAAAGTTTGCACATAAGTGCCACATATGTAGCCAAGCTACCATGTAACCCGCCCATAAGTGAATCCGGACTCAACTCAACGAGCTCGGGCGTTCGCATCCATAAGTGAACTCGGACTCAACTCAACGAGCTCGGATGCCTAGTTACATCTCTTGAACTCGGACTCAACTCAACGAGTTCGGACATTCGCATCCATAAGTGAACTCAGACTCAACTCAACGAGTTCGGATGCCCAAATATCCTAGTGACATGTCACTTGTATCCTAATCCATTCCTAAGGTTCAACGGGACCATTTTCCCAATCATGTGTCTCAACCATCTCCTACGGATTGCCGATACTGATACTCGGTAGTATTTCACATTCTCCAAGTATATCACATAAGTTGACATATTATCAAACAATTATCACGATTATAATATTTCATAATAATTATCATATCATTTAAATAACATAAAAACTTTTAAAATAATACCTATGTTACCAACATTTACGTATGAACTTACCTCGTATGCAAAAATGGCTACTTTTACCATTTCATCCACAACTTGGTATTTTCCCCATTTTAGCCCGAATTTTAGTTTTCCTTGCTCTATCATTTAAAATATAGTTTAATTAGGACTCACATTATTCAAATTGACCCAAAATCATATTTTGGCAAAATTACAGTTTTGCCCCTAAATTTTCACATATTTACACTTTTGCCCCAAAGCTCGTAAATTAAAATTCAGCCTATTTTCTTATGTTTTATGACATGATGATCATTTTTCCCTTCTATGGCAACATCAAATTCTCACTCTAACATGTACTTATGACTATTAGGTATTTTTACCGATTAAGCCATTTTACTCGTTTGCACTTAAAACTGAGTAACACAAGTTGTCTAACATAATTTAAAACCTTATATTCTATCATAAAACACCAAAATACACAAATTTCACCTATGGGTATTTTTCCAAATATAAACCCTAGGTTAAATTATTGCTAGCATAAGCTAAATCGAGCTACCGGGATTCCAAAAACGTAAAGAACTTGAAAAACGGGGCTAGAATGGACTTACAATCGAGCTTGGAAGCTTGAAAAACCCTAGACATGGTTTCTCCTTGCTATATTCGGCCATGGGGTTGAAGATGGACACATTTGGGTTTTAAAATTTGTCTTTTAATTCATTTTACCCCTAAATGACCAAAATGCCCTTTTTACTATTCTTTAAATTTTTACCCTTCCAAGCCCATTTTTGTCCAAATTTTTTAGAAATTGGTAAAATTACTATTTAAGTACCTCTAATTAATAATCTAATTCAATTTTATGCAAAATGCTTCTAGAACACAAGTTTTGCAATTTATTCAACTTAGTCCCTGATTTCAAATTAAACACTTTATGCATAGAATTTCTTCACGAAATTTTCACACAATCATGAAATCATATCATAGACCTCAAAATAATTATAAAAAAAATTATTTCTATCTCAAATTTGTGGTCTCGAAACCACTATTCCGACTAGGCCCAAAACTAGGATATTACATTATCAGTGTGATCTTTTGTCTGACATCTGCTCTCATTTGCCAAACACAGTTAGGGGGCGCCTCTACCATTCTACCTGCACTTTCAACTTGTGTGGGGGGGAGAGCCAATTGTTCTTTCCACCCAATCTAGATTGTGAGTTTACAGGTAAGTGACCTTTCGTCAAGTCCAACCGTTCTTTTGTTGATGGCTACTAAGGCTCGGTTGGTTTACAGGTAATCCCTAAAGTATAAGGATTAGACTCTTGAAAGAAAGCCTAAATCAACTGATCTAGACTAGTGAAAGGTAATCTTATGATTAAGGGCTTTGATTAAGGCTCGCTTCACTCGGTTGCTAGGTTTTTAACCAAAGCTTCTGTTGCATTAGGTTGGAGTGCACGTGGGCTAGTTCGCACGTTTTTGCAATCAGGTGTGTAAACCGGCAAAAGCCGAAAAGTGTGACTTTTGGCACTACACGAGCGTGCGTTCGCTCGTGTGGTAATCCAAACGCATAAACATGGGCTTATTAGTGTTGAGGCCATCCATGAGCGATTTCATGGGCTTGGGCCATTTTGGGCCATGTTAGGCCAAAATGAGACGTGTGGGCCCCATACGGACAAACCACATAATCGTGTGGAGATGATTGGGCCAGGTTGGGAAAACCACGCGGCCAAGGCCATTTCTAGTTATGTGGGCCATACGAGCGTCTGGGCCCACATGGGCCCATAATATGGGTTGTAAGCCCATTATCACTAGTTGACTTTTAAGGTTACACGGGTCGCCCGAGATGACTGTGACCTTCTGCTGGGACGGTAATGATAAAAAGGACTATTTTACCCTTATAGGGTAAAATGACCGAAATACCCACATAAGGTAAAATAACCGAAATACCCCTATAGGGTAAAATGACTGTAATACCTCTGTAAGGTAAAATGACTGATTTGCCCTACGATGTGTATGATTGTATTTGAGCATGCCACGTTATATGTATGTTGCATCCATGTAAGATATTATGATATGATGCATGACATGTTGCATGGGGTTGGGATTGTTATTTTTTGAGAAAGTGTATTGTACTGATATGATCGCACAAGGTTGCCCAAGATGACTGTGGATCGAAGGTTGCCCGGGTTGCGTAAGAGGACTTTGGACATATTACTTGGTGTGTAGGGATGGGTGGGTCGATTTTATCCCCACATAGTGTGTAGGGTTGGTACGGAGATAGTGTGTAGAGGCTGGATTGGGTAGGATTTTCTGATTGCATATTGTACTGATTCTGTAATGGGCTTAGGCCCCACTGTTACTGTTACTAGATTGGGCTTAGGCCCACACTGTTTCTGATTCTGAAATGGGCTAAGGCCCTAACTGAAACTAAAAGGGGCTTAGGCCCAAAATGTGTTTACTCTGATTGTTTGCTTATATGGGATTACACACTGAGTTTTAGTAAACTCACCCATTTGTTTAAACTATACAGGTAATCCCCAGTCTTAGGCGGATCGGTACTGCGAGGGACTCAAAGGTAGCCACACAACCGCTCTTGCTTCGTTCATTGGATTTTTAATTTATAAGTAGTTTTAATTGGGTATTTTTATGTAATAAGGCCTCTATAATTTTTAATTTTGGGGTTTTATTTATTTTGATTTATATCTGCTAGTAGTAGGATGTGAGTTTTCAAAAGGTATGCATGATTTACCAAAATACCACGAATACATAGAACCATTTCAAAAAGCTTCCGCGATAAACGAGATTTTGAAATTAATAACATTTTAAAGTAAAAACTTTGATAGTGACGCAAGTGTTAAAATTATTTTCTAGATCACACAAAGAGGCTAAATAAACATAAGGATTTTCAAACAATATCGTGTTTTACGAAAAACACTTCAATGTGACACCGCCAGATTCAGCCATAACGTCTAGGCCGGGTTTGGGGTGTTACATTTAGTGGTATCAAAGTCAGGTTGCAAAACTTGGCTGTGGATTTGGGTTTCTTTTTAGACATGAAATTTCTAAAAGAACTATTTAAAATGATTTGGAAGTATTTTGTAAAGTTTTTACTGAATGTGTGGTACAACAAGTCTTCGCGCCGAACCTGTAAGTTCTTTCTGAAAACTTTATTTTGATTTTAGCTGAAACTACCATAGGTAGGATTACTGAGACTACTATAGGTAGTACTGCAAACTCTTAGGTAGCGTATATTGAAACTGTAGTAAAACTGGTAGACACTGATAGACACTGCGTTGTCCAAAAATAATACCCTATACTTTTGATACTGTCTCTGTAAAATATCTGTCAATAAACAACTGGAACTGTAAACTGATCTGCATAAAATTGTTAACAAAGATAAAGCATAATTCGATATGAGCACAGGAGGTACACGCGAACGAGGTACAAAAGGCCGTGGTAAAGGCCGTAGAGGTGCCCTAGTTGGGTCCTCGTCGTCTGGCCATATACCTAATTTGGAATTAGAGTGCGCACCAAGAGCGTAGTGGTGTGGTCTGTGTTATGCGACTGATCTGATAGTTGGAAATTTCGGGGACGAAATTTCTTTAAGGAAGGGTGACTTGTAACGCCCCGAATTTGGGCCTAGAAGTATTAGGCCTTGAGTGTGGGAGCAGTTGTGAAGCTGCTCGTAAATATTTGGTTGTGTAAGAAAGTGACACAAATGCATGTCTGCTTCAGTGGTTAAGTGTACTAGGAAGTGTCTGAGAAGTCTTGTATAACAGCTTGATTTTGACCTTATTCAGAACGGTGGTTTTAGGACCACGAATCTGAGTTAGAAAAATATTTTTAAAAATATTTTTGGTGTTTATAATGTGTGAATTTGTGTGTGCTAAATTTTCGTCTTAAAATTTGATCGTTTGGATGCCCAATTTAAGACAAAGGCTTAATCGCGTAAAATGAAAATTTAATGGTTTAATAGAAAATGGCTGAACTGAATATGTCCTTTTAATATGGAGTATTTAAGTGGCAATTTGACCATATTTAAATATATGGACGGTAGTGGCCATGTTTTATAATGGTTGAATATTTGTTAATAAAGGTTAAATAGGTAAATTAATAAACATGTTATATTATAATAAAACATAAAATAAGAAAACATGCTTTCATATTTTTAATGGCATGACCGAAACACAAAAAGGAAGAAAAGAAAGAAAGCTTTAGTTATTCGGCCATTGTTGTCCAAAATTAAGATCAAGAACCGAAAAAATCAGACTTGGATCGGGGGAAAATAAAAATAGTTGAATAGTCATTTTATACCATTCGCAGATATTCGAGGTAAGTCTATAAGCAAATAAACGTTGTTAATTTTGAATGTAAATTAACTTGATATGCTAATTTGAATATTATGGATTTATAATTGAGATTGTCGAATGTGATTATGCATTGAAATAATGTGTTCAAGTTCGATTCGATCGAGTTATGACATCCGAAAAGCCGTATAAACCTTAGGAATATCTAGGATACATATGTCATGACATAGGATTTACGATATGTGATTACGTGTAAGACCATGTCTGGGACATCAGCATCATATATGTGATTCGTGTAAGACCCTGTCTGGGATAGTGGCATCGATATGCGATTACTTGTAACACCACGTCTGGGACATTGGCATTGTACGATATGTGTGATTATCCGAGTATCCTATTTGATTCCAAATGGTTCAACGGCCAATGATAAATTTTGAACGAATGTGTTTAATAAGCTAAAACGATCAGGTATGTGATGTTTGGTTACCTATTTGACAATAAGGTAAGTTAGATAATTTATATGTAATAAAAATAATCCAAAATGTTATTATAAGTATATTTGTGAATATGAAATACATATTCGGTCCTAGTGATAGGTATAAGTGTGTGACTTAAAAGCTTGATCTATGAGTATGTTTAGATGAATACATGTGAATAATCGGTTATATATGCCAACATGACTTTGAACTTGGAGAATGTATTAGTAATGTATATACAAGTGTATATCCGGCTATGTTAAGTTGTTTATGAAAATATATGTTATATATAAAATTATAAGCTTGAAATTATAAGTGATTATAATTGCATAAATTGGTTTGGTTAATCAAGTTGATTATGTTATTAAATATTTTATTTGCTTACGACTTACTAAGTTTTGATAGCTTACTGTGTGTATGTTTACTTTCTATTTTATAGATTTTGGAAGCTAGTTACGGGCTCGGGGATCGTCAGCTAAGTCTATCACACTATCGTTTGTTTTCGGTACTTATATAAAGTTGAACTTTAACCTATGGCATGTATAGGTTGGTTTGTGTTATGTTTGGTTTCAGAGTATATATATATATATATATATATATATAGCCATGCAAAAATGGCTTAATTATGATATTAATGTTGAGTATATTTGGTTGTGTTTTAACTCATTTTAAAGGTATACTTTATAATGGTCATGCTTGTGATGTTTAGTTATAAAGATAGCTTAATTGAATAGATGATTATAAAGTTATACTTGGTGTTATGTATAGATTTATAATTTGACTTGGAAACGAGTTAAAATTTAGATGTATGTTAGGTATTTGGTATGCGTTAAATGGGTTAAGTGATGCTTGTATCATTGTTAAAATTTGACCAATAGGTACGGCTAGAGATATATAATTTGAACTTAGTTATAAAAATGCATTTGATATGTTTATATGAAGCATGGTTTGAAATGGCTAAGTTAATGGTTATGTATGTGTTTATTAAATTATGGTTTATATTATGTTTGGAAGTTATTATTTATAAAATGTAATGAGTTGATATATTAAGTATGTTTTGAAGATGGATTTTAATTTCATAAACTTGGTTGATGAGAGCTACTTGTGGTAATGTATTGATTTAATTATTATAGCCAAACATGTATTGAATAGATTGGTTTTGGGTATGACATTTTGGTACATTACAAATAGGTGAAATAAACATGTATTGATTCAGTACTTGTAATTTATATAAAGATGGTTTAGCTGATTTTTATATGATTATAAAATGAGTTTGAGATTTGGTAGTATGATTAAATTATAATTCAAGTATAATGCATGTTTATATTTGACTAGTAATAGGTAGGATCAATGAGCATATGTTTATGTCGTTAATGACTCTGATTTAGTTATTTTATTAAGGTTAAGGTAATATATATATGAATGATGCATTTATAAAATGCAAATTATAGCATGTTTATATATGCTTCCATGTGTAATTGCATATTTGTTTAGTAATGGAATAAAGTTGGAAGGGAAATGGTAAAAGGCATGTGTATATTCGGCTAATGAGATGAGAATTGACCAAATAAATAGTAACTTTTGCTAATTATTATTAAAATGCTTATATATGAATTTTTTAAATAGATATGGGCTTTGTGCATCTATGTTAAGGTAGATTATAAGAGTACATTATTGCTCAAGATGTATTTAGCTTATTATATGTATTTATTTAAATGTGTTTATATTTAAAAACATATTATACCTAACTTGAGATATGAATTGTATTTTGTATCACGATGTATAAGGTATGTTTAATGTTTAATCAGTTATATGATTTTTGTAATGCGAATATGACATGTATAAATTTGTGAATGTTTGAAAGTCATGTCTTGTTCAGTAATCCCTCGTAACCCTAATCCGATGGCAGATACGAGTAGGGGTGTTACATCCTGGGTTCAAGCCTTGGCTTCCACAAAAATTTTGGGTTTTAAGGATAAAACCCCTGTCTCTGGTCAGGAGGGCTCTTAAATAAAATTTGGTAAAGTATGACATAAAAAGCCTGCTGATCTAGTAGATAGTGGCGTGTGGAATGTGCTAGTCGTCTGAGGTTCGAATCCCTGCTTGTGCAAATAGAGGTTATTTTTGTTGATTTCCATAGGAGGAAGTTGTGTTTGACCGAAACACCAAGAGTTTGAATAAGTTTGTTGTTAACCGAATTTGTAGAGGTATTTGTGGAGATGATCATGGGGAGTTATGGAGAGAGTGTAACACCCCAAATCCGGCCTAGATGTTAGGCTCGAATCTAGCGTGTCACATTGAAGTGTTTTTCAAAAACCATGTTTTCATTGAAAACCCTTCTTAATAATTTAAAAAAACTTTTGGTCATTAAAACTTCTACAAAACCCCAGTTTACGTTAGTTTAATTTCAAAGCGTGGCTCATTGAGAAATACATAATTTTATTCCCAAAATCTTTTTTAGTTGCGGAAGCTAGTTTTAAAATAATTACTAAAACTTGATGTTAACAAGGTTAAGTTGTGACAGCATTTTGAAAATGTTGCGGAAAAGTAGTTTTGTTTTAAAAAAAACAATTAACATTTTGGGAAAACTGTGATTTAATTCAAACAGACATAAATCAAAGTAAATGAAACCCAAAGTTAAAATCCAAAAACTCAAAAAGGCCTTATTACAAAAATTAAAACCCAAGACGGAGTTTAAACCATAAATAAAGTCTAAAGCATAATAAGGCTTGAGTCGTGTGACTGTGACAACCCGAATCAGGGCCTAATCGGAACAGTGGTTTCGTGACCACAAATTCGAGATAGAAATAATTGTTTTATAATTATTTTATAATTATTTTGATGTTTATGATATGATTTCATGATTTCGTGAAAATTTCGTGAAGAAATTCAATGCATAAAGTGCTTAATTTGAAGTTAAGGACTAAATTGAATAAGTTGCAAAACTTGCATTCTAGAAGTTTCTAGTATGAAATTGCTTTAAAATATTAATTAGGAGGTCTTAAATAGCAATTTGACCAAATTTAAGTTCATGGACAAAATTAGGACATGGAAGGAATTTTTGAAAGTTTAGTATTAAGGGCATTTTGGTCATTTAGGGGTAAAATGAATTAAAATACAAAATTAAAAGCCAATTTTGCCCATCTTCTTCATGGAGGCCGAAATTAGCATGGGGGAGGCCATGGCTAGGGTTTTCAAGCTTTCCAAGCTCAATAATCAAGAAAGGCATGGAATCGATCTCGAACGGGGAAAGGAAAATGTTTTGGACTAAATTGCAAAATTTCTATATTTTGCACCGAGGTAAGTTTGTATGTAAATAATACATTAACTTCATTTACATTTTTATATTTCAGCCTATTATATATATTTTAGCGATTTTGAAGCATAAATTGATTATTGGAAGAATGGAAATAAGTAATAGAGAGAGAAATCCGATTGAACATTCGGAAGAATTGAATAATATAGATGGAGTGTAGCTAGGTCACATGTATGATGCCGAGTGCACATCATGTGTACAAGAAAGCTACACGATACTATGTAGTAGTTAGGTCACATGTGTGATACGGGAAGTATCCCATGTAGACAAGAGAGCTACGGGGAGAGAGATAAATGTAGCTAGGTCACATGTGTGATAGGGAAGTATCCCATGTAGACAAGAGAGCTACGGGATATATATAGCTAGGTCGCATGCGTGGGTTCAGGTGAAGGACACCATGTAGACAAGAGAGCTACGAGATAAATTGGCTAGGTCACATGGGTGGTACTAAGTGTTCACCATGTGTACAAGAGAGCCGAATTATATGAAATATGATGGTGGGTGTGTCTTTGAAACCATCAAGTATCGGAATTGATCCAAATTGTTCAACGGGATGGCTTTATGGTGACAATGTAATTATGGACCTATACTTGTAATGTATGAAATGTAGTGAAAATGAATTGTGATATGTATGTTAAAATGAGGTTAATACAAAGAAAGTGTGAAAGAGTGAATTAGCACTAAAACTGTTGTGGGATAGTAGCAGTGACGTGATTTTGAAAACTCACCAAAAATAGTAGGAATTTAACTAGAGGCTGAATGAGATGTGAAATTAAATCTTGATGAGTATATTTTCATATAAAAGAAACGGAGCAAGTAAAGGAATTCTATATTTTGAGATATTTATAATTGTGTGTGACTTGCTCAGAATGACTATGTGATCCCCTGTTCCAACTTTTAAAATTCATTAAAAATTTTACAAAACAAATTAAGAAATATAGTTTATATGCATAAATTCATTATTGAGTCTAGTTTTAAATGAAACAGGTTTCATGATTATTTGAATTGTATACTGGGAGAAATTAAATTCGTAGTGAACAGAGGTCAGATCAGTCGAGCTGTGTAACAGGGGAAATTTTAACTAATAAACTGTACTAATTGGATTTACCAAAAATTCTAGAAAAAAATTAGTGAATATATATATGAGTCTATTTTCAAGAAAAATTTACGGAATTGGATTTCGAGTTTCGTAACTCGAGTTATGATTTATTTAGTGAACATGACGCAGGAGAGACAGCTTGACCAAAGTGGAATAAATAGTGAAATTAAAAGTAGATACACTTGAGTTATTATGTAATCATACTAAATTATTTATTCATTATTTATGTACTTGCTTACTAAGCGTAAAGCTTACTTCCTTCTTTTCATTTATTTTTAGTTTGTCAGGTCAGCTCAGGGGTTGGAGATCGTCGGAGGCAGCATCACACTATCAAGCCATTACCCTTGGAGTATTGGCTAGTATATGTTAAATGTTTTCATGTGAGTGGCATGTATAAGAAGTTTATTTCATGTCATGTATTATTATTATGATTTGGTTTACGTATTGGCCTACATTGAGCTTTTGTACATGGCCGTGAGATGTGGCCTTTATTTATTGTGGTTTGCAAGTTTTAATTTTGGACAGAACTTTGTGACCCGATTTTATATGTTTGTGAATGTTTAAGTCCGGTAACGCCTCGAACCTTATTCCGGAGTCGGATACGGGTGAAGGGTGTTACATTTAGTGGTATCAGAGCTATGGTTTAGTCGGTTCTCGGACTAACCTAGCATGTGTAAAAGTCCAGCTATACATGCCACTGATCCGTGATAGTGTGATGTCTCCCGACGCATATGAACACCGTCTTGTTTAGACAGAGGTACTCTCCAACCGAGCTGCACTGACCATGTTCAATGTGATGCGAAAGTGTTTGAATAAAATTACGATTATGATGAGTCTCGATTTAGAAAAGTATGAATAAAAATTTATGATATATATATAAGTGATAACACGTGAGATGAAAAGGTCATGTTGTAATAAATATCTATACATGCTTGATGCTCCTATGATGTAGCGTATTTGATTTACTTGATAAGGTGAATGGGATAAATAGAAATTCGTAGAGGTATGAGTAAAAGTTCCTAATATTATGATATGAATAAATATGTCATTGCCTTGATTGAACATTGAATGTTGATGAATGTGAATGATATTTTTTTTATGAGATAAATGATTATAATGAAATGAATTTATCTATGTTAAATTGTTTGGACTAAATTATGTGATTGTAATGATATGTATATGATGATGCATGAAATGAAAGTTGCCATTGTGATGCAAATATCTATGTTTGTTTAACCCTTATATGATGTCATGAGTATGATTTGCTCGAGTAGATGAATGGATAAGTCAAGCTATTCAAAAAAATAAATAAAATATGATGCATGCATAATTATACTTGACTAAATGAGATAACTGGAAAGTGGGCATTAAACCAATATGAATGTTAGTTACTTGAAATGAATGACATGATTGAGATATGATTGCTCTGATGAAAACTGTGTTTCATGTATATGTATATGAGAGTTGAGTCAAAGGCCCTACGACCCCTTCCCCCTTATCAAAGTGGTGTTTTATAATGGAATTTCATGAGATTTGTCTTGAATAAGTTTCCGGTTGAGAAACCAAAGAGTTCAGATGCTAGAATAATTATAAATATGATTAGAGATTGAAGAATGAGTTGATAAGTAAAGTCAAAGCTAAAAAAAAAAAAAAAAAAGTATCAGATTGGCATAAGGATTATTGGAGTTATGCACTATTCCAATTAGAGAAGAAAATTATTTTGATAAATTGAATTACTAAGGTACAAGGTCAAGGAAAGTGCAAAACAAAATTTATTCAGAACTAGTCTTCTTTAGTGAAAAATAATATGAAATTTGTGATGACAGAAATAGTTGGGGAAATGATATCTGAGATGTGTAATATCTGAGTGTGATAGTTCTGTTTGGGATGATTTTAGTGATTTCTTCTAAGATGTTTTATGTGTTTATCCGTTCTCGAAATATTTCTAGGGTTGTTGATCTTTTGAATAAATTCTAGTTATATGAGGATGTTTTCTAATCTCGATGTTAGGCGAAAGCATTGGTACTTTGACTGGTTTATAATTTGTATTGCTCTATTCTTTGGGCATTCTATTATATTCACTGATTTAAAAAAAAAAAAAAAAAGAGAATATGTATAATACTATGATTTTGTTTCATCTACTTCATGCTCCATTTGATATGTATATATAGGAAGATACATTGTTCTTGTTGCATTTAATTTTGGTGAGATTAAATGATGTTTTCTATTGGATTTCTTTTCTTTAAGGAATTATCGGGATTTTCTATATTTTCCTATGAGTTTGGTTCTTGATTTTCAAGGCATAATATCGTATCTTGGGTTTCTTTATTCAGGTTTCTCTATCTTGGATTTCTTTATTTGGTTTTCTTGTTATCTTTATTCGTAATTTGTCAATTATGACTCATGCTTGGAGTGTATTCTTCAGCTCGTGATAATCATGTCAAGTATGACTATACTTACGATTTGATTTGGGTAATATGGTGATTTTGATATTGGGATTTTTCTAATTTTTCGTGTAAGGTTTGACAATGAGAAAAGCATAAGTGATAAAAGTGCGAGTTTCAATCGGTATGGTGGATTACTTCTCTCAAGTAAGTCAATTATAGTTAATGTCTTCAATTGAGATGTTTTGGTTACTTGAGCTAATGCAATTGAAATAGTTTTGATTAACGTAAAGGAATGAATAGTAAAGGATGGCATGATGAAATATTTTGTAACTAGAAGAAAGGATTATTTTCGAGGTTATATCGAATTATTTCCGTAATGGAAAGAGGAAAATATGATAGTGAGTAGTAAACTAAAAGAGTATAGTGAGGATCGACTTACGATGTTGAATTTTGATTGGATCCGATTCATGATATTATTATTCGAGGCTTATACAGAAAGAATTGTATGAAGCTCACAGTGAAATTTGCCTATTCATTCAGAGAGTAATAATGGCGTGTCTTGTAATTTGATTCGGATGTTATTGGATTATGATTTATTGATGATGAAAATCAGTATGATTATTTCGGAAGAGTGTAGGTCCCTTTGATCATTGGATTTCTTGGAATTCTAGTCTCCATTAACCAAATTGAGATCTGGTTTTATGTCAAGATGACAAGGGAAACGGAGAAGGCTTGAAAATTTAAAAACAATTGAGAGATGAGTCCGTAAGCTTTCATAACATATGAAAAAATTAAAAGATATATTGGGAGGCAAAGACTGAGTGAAAGTTCTTCAAAGACCGAATCTGAAATTTATGCATCTAAGTGAAGACCACTTTTAGGTAAGATTTTTTGGGACGAAAATCTCTAAAGGGGGAGAATTGTGACAACCCGAATCGGGGCCTAATCGGAATAGTGATTTCGTGACCACAAATTTGAGATAGAAATAATTGTTTTATAATTATTTTATAATTATTTTGAGGTTTATGATATGATTTCATGATTTCGTGAAAATTTTCGTGAAGAAATTCAATGCATAAAGTGCTTAATTTGAAGTTAGGGACTAAATTGAATAAGTTGCAAAACTTGCATTCTAGAAGTTTCTAGTATGAAATTGCTTTAAAATATTAATTAGGAGGTCTTAAATAGCAATTTGACCAATTTTAAGTTCATGGACAAAATTAGGACATGGAAGGAATTTTGAAAGTTTAGTAGTAAGGGCATTTTGGTCATTTAGGGGTAAAATGAATTAAAATACAAAATTAAAAGCCAATTTTGCTCATCTTCTTCATGGAGGCCGAAATTAGCATGGGGCAGGCCATGGCTAGGGTTTTCAAGCTTTCCAAGCTCAATAATCAAGAAAGGCATGGAATCGATCTCGAACGGGGAAAGGAAAATGTTTTGGACTAAATTGCAAAATTTCTATATTTTGCACCGAGGTAAGTTTGTATGTAAATAATACATTAACTTCATTTACATTTTTATATTTCAGCCTATTATATATATTTTAGCCGATTTTGAAGCATAAATTGATTATTGGAAGAATGGAAATAAGTAATAGAGAGAGAAATCCCGATTGAACATTCGGAAGAATTGAATAATATAGATGGAGTGTAGCTAGGTCACATGTATGATGCCGAGTGCACATCATGTGTACAAGAAAGCTACACGATACTATGTAGTAGCTAGGTCACATGTGTGATACGGGAAGTATCCCATGTAGACAAGAGAGCTACGGGAGAGAGATAAATGTAGCTAGGTCACATATGTGATACGGGAAGTATCCCATGTAGACAAGAGAGCTACGGGATATATGTAGCTAGGTCGCATGCGTGGTTCCAGGTGAAGGACACCATGTAGACAAGAGAGCTACGAGATAAATTGGCTAGGTCACATGGGTGGTACTAAGTGTTCACCATGTGTACAAGAGAGCCGAATTATATGAAATATGATGGTGGGGTGTGTCTTTGAAACCATCAAGTATCGGAATTGATCCGAATTGTTCAACGGGATGGCTTTATGGTGACAATGTAATTATGGACCTATACTTGTAATGTATAAAATGTAGTGAAAATGAATTGTGATATGTATGTTAAAATGAGGTTAATACAAAGAAAGTGTGAAAGAGTGAATTAGCACTAAAACTGTTGTGGGACAGTAGCAGTGACGTGATTTTGAAAACTCACCAAAAATAGTAGGAATTTAATTAGAGGCTGAATGAGATGTGAAATTAAATCTTGATGAGTCTATTTTCATATAAAAGAAACGGAGCAAGTAAAGGAATTCTATATTTTGAGATATTTATAATTGTGTGTGACTTGCTCAGAATGACTATGTGATCCCCTATTCCAATTTTTAAAATTCATTAAAAATTTTAAAAAACAAATTAAGAAATATAGTTTATATGCATAAATTCATTATTGAGTCTAGTTTTAAATGAAACAGGTTTCATGATTATTTGAATTGTATACTGGGAGAAATTAAATTCGTAGTGAACAGAGGTCAGATCAGTCGAGCTGTGTAACAGGGGAAATTTTAACTAATAAACTGTACTAATTGGATTTACCAAAAATTCTAGAAAAAAATTAGTGAATATATATATGAGTCTATTTTCAAGGAAAATTTACGGAATTGGATTTTGAGTTTCGTAACTCGAGTTATGATTTATTTAGTGAACATGATGCAGGAGAGACAGCTTGACCAAAGTGGAATAAATAGTGAAATTAAAAGTAGATACACTTGAGTTATTATGTGATCATACTAAATTCTTTATTCATTATTTATGTACTTGCTTACTAAGCGTAAAGCTTACTTCCTTCTTTTCATTTATTTTTAGTTTGTCGAGTCAGCTCGGGGGTTGGAGATCGTCGAGGCGACATCACACTATCAAGCCATTACCCTTGGAGTATTGGCTAGTATATATTAAATGTTTTCATGTGAGTGGCATGTATAAGAAGTTTATTTCATGTCATGTATTATTATTATGATTTGGTTTACGTATTGGCCTACATTGAGCTTTTGTACATGGCCGTGAGATGTGGTCTTTATTTATTGTGGTTTGTAAGTTTTAATTTTGGGCAGAACTTTGTGACCCGATTTTATATGTTTGTGAATGTTTAAGTCCGGTAACGCCTCGAACCTTATTCCGGAGTCGGATACGGGTGAAGGGTGTTACAGTGACAATCTCCGAGTCCCTCGTAGCACCGATCCTCCTAAAGTTGGGGATTACTTGTATAGTTAAAAACGAGGTGAGTTTATGAAAACTCAGTGTGTAATTGCCTAAAATAAAAGCGATCGAAGAAGATAGCGAGAATGCGAAGCGATGCAGGCTAGAGCCTTTACGATGGCGAACAATGTGGGCCTTAGCCCAATACAATAACAGTGTTAGTAACAGAAATGCAACAGTGCAATAAAGCAATCCATCCCAATCCAACCAACACACCATGTGGGGATAAAACCGACCCACCCAGCTAGCACACCAATATCGCAGCATAGCCGCCAGAAATAATAACGCAGCAAAGCTGCCAGAAATATACACGGATTACGGCCATTAGTAGTGGTAATATGACAGGTACACAGTCATGGGTAAATATGATCAACACAGAGTCATCAATAAATATGATGGCACATAGCCACTGGTAAATACAATTAGCACAAACCCATAATCAAGATGGCACAAAGCCATATTTAGGTTGGCACAGAGCCATAATCAGATTAAGTGGCATTAAGCCGTCTGTCAGTCCACAGTCGTCTCGTGTGACTCATGTGACCTTAACAGATCAATACTGGATCCACAGTCATCTCGTACGATCCTATCAGAATAATACTTCCTCCATACCAATGTCCCAACCCATGCAATATGTCGTGTATGTCATGCTCCATCATCATATGTGTATGTAAAATGGCCATACTCAGTAACAGTCATTTAAACATATATTAAAAGCATATCAGTTCTACATCTACAGTCAAGTCAGTTAAAACACAGTCATACAATCACAGTCAAATCAGTCAATTTCATAGTCTAAGCTAGTCATTTACCCACAAGGGCAAAATAGTCATTTTACCCTACAGGGGTACTTCGGTAACTTTACAGTCTGAGGTCTTAACGACCCAACAGAAGGTCCACCGTCGCCTCGGGTGACTTAAGTAACCTAAATAGACATAACGATGCAAGTGGGCCTAAGGCCCATTACTCGGCCTAGGTGGGCCCACACACTCGTGTGGCCCATTTAGCCCAAAAACAGCTACAGCTATGCGAACATCATAGTCCAAACAACACTTACCACATCACATACATTTTACCCGTGTGGGCCCACAACCCATCGGGCCCACACTACTCGGTTTGGCCCAACGAGGCCCAGAACAGCACAAGACCATGGGAGCGCTCGTGGTGGCCTTTACAGTCTAACGCCCTGTGGCATCATACGCCATATCTTTAGCTTTTCGACATTTCGCCAATCTAAAGTCATAGTAGTGTAAACAACACATACTTTCTGCTTTCAAACGATTATCGAATACCGTATACAAAAACACACGCTTTAGGCTTTTCAGCCGATCATCAAACATAGTATACAGTTACACACCTGATCACGTAAAGTACTAAGAATTCCCAAGCACCAGAACCTATTCAAACATAACAACAGTTAATCACTTATCAACAGAGTTAAAAGAATATTAACCAAACCCCTAGTCGAAGGATCGACTACCACTTGCCTTGACTCAAACGGTCAACCGTGATTTGCCTACTTAATCTAAAGTTTGGTGTAGTCACCCTTCCGCAACCTGGCGGAAAGTCCCGAACCACTAACACTCTACGTCGCTTAAACTTGGGGGCAGAGGCTACGCGTCCACTCCCAGTCGACACCACTGTCATCACTTTATTGCTAGAACACCCTTTGCACATCAAGAGTTCTAGAAACAAACCAAGTAAACAACATTTGAATGATAAGAGAAGGAGAATTTGGCACGTAAGGGAGAGGAATTATTTGGTTATAATCTGAAAAAGAATAAAGTGAATAGATATCCCTTAAGAGCACAAAAAGAAACAAACGTACTTACCGATCTGATGGATAAATATTGCTACACCGAAGTCTGAGTAAAAGAGGGGAAAAAGTTAAAAGCGATTGGTTCACTTTCTTAGACTACCAAACAAACGATGGAGTAATGCCAGGAAGGGAATACAACTAGAGGGCTAACCGAAAGGGGAAGTATGGGTGAACGAAAGCCGAAGTGAAAAAATAAAAAAAAAGCAAAATAAAATTGATCGTAGTACTCAAAAGAATAGATGAAAGAGTTATGAAAACATGTCAAAATTTATTCAGCCTCTCCAGGAAAGTATATGGCTAAGATGTTGCAGAGGAAAAAAAATAAAAAAATAATGATCACCAAAAGCCGAAAATGAAAGGCACCCTCCCCAACCGAATTTTTGGGTACTTCCCAAGCAAATTCAGTACAGTCTTACCTCACTTCAAACTCCCCTTTTTCCTCTAAAAATCCCTCCATGATTTCCTCCCCAATCTTCACCTTAATTTTCTCCATAATCCATTCCTTGACCAGTTCAAATTCCAACCACCCTTGTAGTGTTTTATTCAAACTCCACCACTCACACAGCAAAGGAGTAAAATAAATACTCCTTTATGTATAGAGTGACTCAAACTCAAGCTTCCTTGCCACCTTAATGATGCCACAACCACTGGACTACAAGCTTATCTTGTGTCACATTTTAATCTTAATTATTTAAAAGGCTTACCTCCAAGTACCAAGGGTTTTATTCACTTAACACAAAAATTTAGCTAAAGCACAGGTTTGAACACAGGACTTCTCTAACACTCCCAAATATGCCCAAATACTTAGCCATTAAAGCCAACATGCAATTTGTGATATTTCTCGCACACATAAACTTTTATGTGTTCCCACGCTCAAGGCCCATTCCTTCTTGGCCCAAATTCGAGGAGTTACAACTCTACCCCTTTAAAGAAATTTCGTCCTCAAAATTTCCAACTATCAGAACAGTCGCACATCCTAGCCTATGCTCTCGCTATGCACTCTAACCCTAATAATACAAGCACGCACTAAACCATTTATCTATCGGAGCGGATAGATATCACCTGCATACCATTTCTAGAACACACACAGAATAAATACAAACTCTAAATTTAAGTATCACAGTACAGTCTAGTATCTAAAGTAATCTCAGTACTTCCTATCTATTGCATTTTAGTAGCAAACAGACAGTAGTATTCAGAAAACTTACGGATTCGGCGCCGGAGACTCGGTGTGCCACACATTCAGTAAAATATTTTCAATTCTTCAATTTATTTGAAACAGTTCTTTCAGGAATTCAAAATTTCAAAAACCCGTTCCACAGTCGAGTTTTGTAAACCTGGCTCTGATACCACTAAATGTAACACCCTAAACCTGGCCTAGATGTTAGGCCCAAATCTGGCGTGTCATATTGAAGTGTTTTTCGAAAACCATGTTTTCATTGAAAACCCTTCTTAATATTTTAAAAAAAAAAACTTTTTGTCATTAAAACTTGTACAAAACCTCAGTTTAAGTTAGTTTAATTTCAAAGCATGGTTCATTGAAAAGTACATAATTTTATTCCCAAATATCTTTTAGTTGCGGAAGCTAGTTTTAAAATAATTACTAAAACTTGATGTTAAAAAGGTTAATGTAACGCCCTAAATTTTGGGCCTAGAAAAATTAGGCTTTGCGTATTGGAGCAATTGGATTTTAATTGTGTGAGAAAATTTCACTAATTGGGTGTTTGCTTTACTGGCTATGTGCTTTAGGAGTGATTGGGAGTGTTTTGTGAGGTCTTGAGTTCAAATCTAGGCTTTAGTAAAAATCTTAGTTTTCCTTAAATTGAACTTGGCGTTAGCTGGAAGGTCTTATTAATATTTTGGTTAAATTATGACACAAGGAAGCATGTGGTCTAGTGGCAAGGTGGTGTTAGGAGTATGGCAAAGAGGTCAAAGGTTCAAGACTTGAAGTGAGCTATGGATTACTTATTTTGCAACTGTGCCGCCCAGTGGTTGTGTTGGAATAGAATTCTGCTCAAGTGGTTGTGGAATTGGTCTTGGGGGAGAGATTTATGGGATAAGGACTTAGAAGAGTCTGAAAGTGATTCAAATCAGGGGATTGAGAGGTTGTCGAAGTGAATTATGGGGGTTGAGGGGAGAGTTAGTAGTTGGCCGAATATGGGACTTACCATTGTGCATATTCGGTCATAGGACCTTTTTCCCATAGTGCCGAATTCTTTTATGCCATTTCGGGTTCTCCTTGTTTTTCTTTTTTTTTCTCATTTCTCTGTATTGCCAAGCATACAAAAAACTAACCACTCGTGCAACTTTTTTTTTCATTTCTGGCAAGCGTTGAGTGCTCTTTCATTTGTCCATTTTCTTCCCCATTTCTGCTCCTTACTCCTTACTCAAACTTTTATCGAAACCCTTTTTACTTTTGGCTCCTCTTTATTTCTTTTAGAGTTTTTGATTGTTCCCCTCTTTACTACTCCTTTTGCAATCGGTTCCTCGCATGACCAAACCTTCTCACCCCATTTCTCTACTTTTTGTCTTTTTTTTCTCTCGTTTGTTCCTACTCCTATTTGGCCGAATATAACCTTCTCTATTTTTCCCCTCGTTTGTTTTCCTTCTCTTCTCAATGGTAGTCGAATACTGTATTCCTGTCACATCACTTGTGTTTTCAATTCAGCCACTCTTCTTCACACTTTCTTTTTGGTCATCAATTTCGACTCAACGTACTCGAGTGTTACTTCTTTAGCTTGGAACCGATTCTACGGGAAGATAAGTAATAGAGAATAAGACTTTGTTTGGCTTTGAGTTCTTGTGGTGAAATCATATATCTTATCGAGATCTAACGAATAAAGGATCTTTGTTTAGGTTGTGGTTGAAGGTGATTTGACAATTGTTTGAAAGTTGGGGAAACAGGTGTTTCTATTGTAACACCCTAAAAATCTCGAAACCCAAAAATCTCGTAATTGTGAATTTTTCTTTTTGTGCTTAGCAATTCCGGTTAAGTGTTAATTACGCATTTGTAGGTCTTGGTCAAGGTTTGAGTTCAAATTTAAGGGTAGAAGAAATTAAAGTTTAATAATTAAAAGGGCCTTGTTGGCAAGTAGTTGGGCTTTTAAATAAAGATAGGGGAAAATGACATTAAAAAGCCTTACGGTGGAGTGGCTAAGTGACGCCACTTAGAGTGTAGAGAGGTGGCGTTAGTGGCTAGCAAGGAGATCCTAGGTTCGAATCCTAGCTTAGTATTTTTAGGAGTTAATTTTAGCCTTCTAGAAGGTTGGAAGTGGCGTGAAGATAGACTCTAAGGGGAGTGTTCAGGAGAGAAAATTAAGGAAAGGATCAATGGGTTATCAGGGAGAAAAACGAGGAGATGAGAAGGGGGAAGTGATGGAGCCAAATGGGGATCTGAGGGCCAGGTAATTCGGCTATAAGGGCTATAAATAAGTGTCGAATGCAGGGTTGCCAGGCTAGTGCTGAATTTCCTTCACCCTGTTACCATAAACCCTTTTCCCTAAAAGTCGAAAACCCTTTTGTTTTCTTCCTTTTCTTTCTATCAATTTCTCCAAAAGCCGAAAACCCTTGCTCTCTTTTTATTTTTCTTGTGCCGATTTCTTTGTTTCACTTTTGGGTTTAGCAGATTCTTCTTCCTCTCTCCCTTGGTGCCGAATAAGCAATTGTGCCATTCAAATCTCTAGAGCCGAATACTCTTTGACCGAATCTAGTGCAAGTGTTACTCTTCTAATCAGTTTTCCTTGCTAAGTATCGAATATTGTCCCTTACTCTTTCTAATCGACTGTGGTAGGGAAATAGTATTGGATCTCAGATCTTAGCTCTCTGCCGAAACTACTCTTTAGGTGCTCGCGGTCTTGGTAAGTGTTCTTCTCCCATTGGCTAAGGTGGCCGATTGTTTATAGTTAAGGTAAAGGGACTTGTGTTGGATACGAGTCACCTATTATTCTGTTTTAATAGTTAAGATTGGTGCAGATCTAGGAGTTGATCGTGGTTAGGGATTTAAGAAGGGGTTGTTACACTTATCACGCAAGGTTTGGGGCTAAGGAGATCGTATCACGCTTGCTTACCAGGTGTGTACTTACACTACATGCACTAGTAGATCGGCAAAAGTTGAAATGCTGAAAAGCCAAAAATCTAAAAGTTGAAATGCCGAAAAGCCAAAAGTTTGGCTACGGTAGTCCTGCGAGTGTGCGAATACTCGTAAGGAGGAAACTGATTGGTTGTCTAAGGCCCATGGCCGATTCCGTGGACTTGGTTTGTGACTAGGCCAAGTAGGCCGGAATGGGCTAAATGGGCCCAAAGGGCTGTTGGGCCCATAATAGGCAAAATTTGATAAGCGATGCTATGTGATAGGAAATTTGTATGTGAGCATAAATATAATTTGACTTGGGTCAGATGGGCCATATAAATGAGATTGGGCCGAATGGGCCATATGAACGTGAATTGGGCCTAATGGGCCATATGTATGAGATTGGGCCAAGAGGGCCATATGTATGTATGTAGGGGTTTTGGGCCTAGTATATGATAACCACATAAAACTTAATTAATATATTGTGACCGTGGACAAGTCATAGAGTTAAGGTGTGGCAACGGGTATATGCATGTCTAGGATTGGATCTAGGGAGAGCTTAGTACTTAAGCAGTCTTAATGACTCACCTCCTCTTCTCTAGAATCCTACCTGGTGCATAGTGTTCGTTCATCTTAGCTCACGAGATTTTTTAACGGGCCAAGGTAAGTA
This sequence comes from Gossypium anomalum, assembly GCA_025698475.1. Classification (NCBI taxonomy): domain Eukaryota; kingdom Viridiplantae; phylum Streptophyta; class Magnoliopsida; order Malvales; family Malvaceae; genus Gossypium; species Gossypium anomalum. The sequence continues at coordinate 42,936,713 of CM046968.1, read as the reverse complement.
AAAATCCATAATAAAGAAAAATTACCAAAATGCCCCTAAAGGTAAAAATGACTTAAATACCCCTAAGTGTTGTGTGTAAGATTTATGATTGCTACATGCATTCATATGTATCCATGTGATATCCTATTTAGGTTGCATATGGGTTAGGAATTATGGAATGAAGGGACTAAATGAGGGTCGCATGGTTGCTTGACAACCGTGGATCCACCGACGACTTTTAAGCCCAATATGTGATTGGCAGCTTGCTGCAACTTGGGTAGTTCCACAACCGGGCTACCATTGATGTGTATCGGTTGGGTGGGACAATATTTATATCCCCATAGATTGTGAAAAGGGGGACGGAGCAGAAGTGTATTGGTTGGGTTATTGGGGTGGGTTGCACTGCATTGCATTGCATGTTTGATGTATGATGACTTTTAAATGCTTGTTTTTGTCGAGGGTACACACTGAGTTTGCGAAAACTCACCCCCTCTTTTATTTTATTTTCAGGTGATGCTCAGTAGAAGGTTCGATGTTTGAAGGGACTTTTGGTGGCCAGCTAGCAAGATAATTTGGACTTGTTTTTCTTTTTAAAGCTTATCAGTTTCTATGTTATTAAGTACTTTTCAAATCAGATTGTAATAGGGCTTCCACTTTATATTTATTTGGATTATTATTTTTTTATGTGATGTAATTATAAAAAGTTGAACACGGTTTCTTAAACTATAGTATGACTTTTCTACGTTTTCGCTACTACATTTTAAAATGACATGTTTTCATAAAATCATATATTTTAAACAAGTGATTGAAAGGAGTTTTTTTTAAGGATAATTAAGGTTTCTTTTATTTTAAGAAGGGTTTTCGATGAAAACACGATTTTTGCTAAAACACTTCAATGTGATGCGCCAGATTCGGCCATAACGTCTAGGCCGGGTTTGGGGTGTTACATCTATTGTTGGCAAGGTCACAGTAGTTGGTTTAGTTTTCTGTCAGTTTCTTTTGATAACAAAAGTTGGATGAGTAATCGTTATGATGTTTTAATCTAGGTGCGAGGATACTCGGGGTACAGTTCATTTCACGAGCAGGTGTCTAACAGTATGCTATGTTTGATGATCGACTGAAAAGTTGAAAGTGTGTGTATTTGTATGCAGTTTTCGATAATCATTTAAAAGCCAAAAGTATGTGTTGTTTACACTGCTATGACTGTAGATCGGTAAAATACCGAAAAGCCAAAAATATGGCGTATGATGCCACACAAGCATGCGATCGCACGTGTGGTGAACCGAGCCCACAAACATGGGCGTTAGACTGTAGAGGCCACCACGAACGCTCTCGTGGTCATGGGCTGTTCTGGGCCTCGTTGGGCCGAAATGGGACGTGTGGGCCCACACGGATAAAATGTATGTGATGTGGCAAGTGTTGTTGGGACTGTGATGTTTGCATAGCTGTGGCTGCTTTTGGGCTAAATGGGCCACACGAGTGTGTGGGCCCACTTGGGTCGAGTATAGGCCTTAGGCCCATTTACACTGTTATGTCTGTTTAGGTTACGTAAGTCGCTCGAGGCAATGGTGGACCTTCTGTTGGGTCATTAAGACCCCGAATTGTAAAATTATCGAAAGACCCTTGAAGTGTAAAATTACCGAAATACCCTTGTAGTGTAAAATTACCAAAATACCTCTGTAGGGTAAAATGACTGTTTTGCCCTTGTGGGTAAATAATGAAGCTTAGGCTATGAATTTGGTGATTTGATTGTGATTGTATGGTCGTGTTTTAAGCTGTCTTATTTGTGGATGTAAAGCGATATGCTTTTAATATATATTTAAATGACTGTTACTGAGCATGGTCATTCTGCATACACATGTGATGATTGAGCATGACATACACGACATATTGCACGGGGTTGGGACATTGATATGGAGGAAGTATTGTTCTGATAGGGTCACACGGGTCGCACGAGACAACTGTGGATCCAGTATTGATTTGTTAAGGTCGCACAGGTCGTACGAGATGACTGTGGACCGACGGACGGCTTAATGCTGCTTAATTTGTTTATGGCTCTGTGCCAGCCTAAATATGGCTCTATGCCAATCGTCTTTACCTATGGCTATGTGCCTATCATATTTATTGATGACATTGTGTCGATCATATTTACCCATGGCTGTGTGCCGATTATATTACCATCACTGATGGCTACTTGCCGAACTTATTACAGTTACCAATGGCTTTGTGCCAATTATAATACCGCTACTAAAGGCTTAACACCGTATATATATATATATAGCAACTTTGCTGTGATTTCGGTTAGTGCTGCAACCGGTGCTAACATTGTAAGTGTAGGGATGGCTTGGGTGAGTTATTCCCTACAGGTAGTGCAGGATTGGACGGTGGCAAGTGCAGGGTTGGATGGGATAGCATGCATCCATGCATTCACAAATTCAGTTTTGTTACTGAGATGGGCTAGGCCCAGCTGATTCTGTTATGGGCTGTGACCCAAATGATATTGTAATGGGCTTTGGCCCACGTATGCTCTGAACTAGACTGTACTGTTACTATTAAAGGGCTCCGGTCCAGACTGTTTCTATTTCTATATACTAACTGTTACTCTAGTAAGGGGATTACACACTAAGTTTTTGTAAACTCACCCTAACTGTGCAGGTAATCCCCAGCATTGGGTGGATCAGTGTCGCAGGGGGACTCGGAGACGACTATACAACTGCACATGTTTTTCTGTTTTGTTTATTTAGTTAAGCACTTTGGTTTTTTATTTGGGTTGTAATAAGGCCTCTCTATTTTCTTAAATTTTTATTTGGGAAATTTATTTAGTATGTTTAATATCTGTTAGAAGTAGGACATGGTTTTCCAAAACAATAACTGTTTTCAAACACTACGTTTTCGCAATATTTTCAAAATGGTTTAGTGACTTAAATTTTAAACATCACGTTTTCGTAAAATGGTTACTTTTAAAATTAGCTTATGCAACCAAAAAAAGAATCTTGGGAATAAAATTAATAATTTTTCAATGTACCACGTTTTAAAAATAAACTAACGTAACTGGGATTTTACTTAAGATTTTTTTAAAATAAAAAGGGTTTTTAATGAAAACATAGTTTTCAAAAAACACTTCAATGTGACACGCCAGATTCGAGCCTAACTTTTGGGCCGAGTTTGGGGTGTTACAGTTAAGTAGAGAAAGTATTTTGAAAATGTTGCAGAAACGTAGTGTTGTTTTAAAAAAAAATAACATTTTGGGAAAACCGTGATTTAATTCAAACAGATATAAATCAAAGTAAATGAAACCCAAAGTTAAAATCCAACAACTCAAAATGGCCTTATTACAAAAATTAAAACCCAAGAAAGATTCTAAACCATAAATAAAGTACAAAGCATACTAAGGCTTGAGTCCTGTGTCCATCTCCGAGTCCCTCGCAGCACCGATCCTCCTAAAGCTAGGGATTACCTGCACAGTTAAAAATGGGGTGAGTTTACAAAAACTCAGTGTATAATCCCCTAAAATAAAAACAGTCAGTAAGACAACAGAGTGTAGAAGCAGTCTGGGCCAAAGCCCTTTACAGTAATTGAACAATGTGGGCCTTAGCCCAATACAGTAACAGTGTCAGTAACAAAAATGCAACAGTGCAATAATGCAATCCATCCTAATCCAGCCAACACACCACCCGTACCAACCAACACACCATGTGGGGATAAAATCGACCTATCCAGGTAGCACACCAATATCTCAGCATAGCCTCCAGAAATAATAACACAGCAAAGCTGCCAGAAATATACACAGCTTACAGCCATCAGTAGCGGTAATATGACCGGCACATAGCCATGGGTAAATATGGTCGACACAGAGTCATCAATAAATATGATAGGCACATAGCCACAGGTAAATACGATTAGCACAAACCCATAATCAAGATGGCACAAAGCCATATTTAGGTTGGCATAGAGCCATAATAAGATTAAGTGGCATTAAGCCTTCCATCGGTCCACAGTCATCTCGTACGACCCGTACGACCTTAACAGATCAATACTGGATCCACAGTCATCTCGTAGGACCCATGCGACCCTATCAGAACAATACTTCCTCCATACCAATGTCCCAACCCCATGTAACATGTCGTGTATGTCATGCTCAATCATCAAATGTGTATACAAAATGGCCATACTCAGTAACGGTTATTTAAATATATATTAAAAGCATATTGTTCTACATCCACAGTCAAGTCAGTTAAAACACAGTCATACAATCACAGTCAAATCAGTCAAATTCATAGTCTAAGCCGGTCATTTACCCACAAGGGCAAAACAGTCATTTTACCTTACAGGGGTATTTCGGTAATTTTACAGTACAAGGGTATTTTGGTAACTTTACAGTCTGGGGTCTTAACGGCCCAATAGAAGGTCCATCGTCGCTTCAGATGACTTAAGTAACCTAAATAGACATAACGATGCAAGTGGGCCTAAGGCCCATTACTCGGCCCAGGTGGGCCTACACACTCGTGTGGCCCATTTAGCCCAGAAACAGCTACAGCTATGCGAACATCACAGTCCAAACAACACTTACACATTACATACATTTTATCTGTGTGGGCCCACAAGCCCACCGGGCCTATACGGCCCGGTTCGGCCCAACGAGGCCCAGAACAGCCCAAGACCACTAGAGCGCTCGTGGTGGGCTCTACAATCTAACGCCTATGTCCGTGGGCTCAGTTTACTACACGTGCGATCGCACACCCATGTGGCATAATATGCCATATTTTTGGCTTTTCGGTATTTCACCAATCTAAAGTCATAGTAGTGTAAACAACACATACTTTTGGTTTTCAAACGATTATCAAATACCACATACAAAATCACACGTTTTAGGATTTTCAGTCGATCATCAAACATAGCATACGGTTACACACCTGATCACGTAGAGTACTAAGAATTCTCGAGCACCGGAACCTATTCTAACATAACAACAGTTAATCACTTATCAACAGAGTTAAAATAACATTAACCAAACCCCTAGTCGAAGGATCTACTACCACTTGCCTTGACTCGAACGGTCAACTGTGATTTGCCTACTTAATCCAAAGTTTGGTGTAGTCACCCTTCCGAAACCTGGCGAAAAGTCCCGAATTGTCGACATCCTACGACGCTTAAATTTGGGGGTAGAGGCTACGCGGCCATTCCCAGTCGACACCATTGTCATCACTTTATTGCTAGAACCCCCTTTGCACATTGAGAGTTCTAGAAACAAACCAAGTAAACAACATCCAAATGATAAGAGAGGAAGAATTCAAGACGTAAAGGAGAGGAATTATTTGGTTATAATTTGCACAAGAAGAAAGCGAATAGATATCCCTTAAGAGCACAAAAAGAAACAAACGTACTTACCAATCTGATGGATAAATATTGCTACACTAAAGTCTGAGTAAGAGAGGAGAAAAAGTTAAAAGCAATTGGTCCACTGTCTTAGACTACCAAACAAACTACGGAGTAAAGCCAGGAAGGGAATATAACTAGAGGGCTAACCGAAAGGGGAAGTATGGGTGAACAAAATCCGAAGTGAAAAAATAGAAAAAGAAGTAGAATAGAATTGATCCTAGTACTCAAAAGAATAGATGAAGGAGTTAAGAAAACAGGTCAAAATGTATTCGGGCACTCAAGGAAAGTATACGGCTAAGATGTTGCAAAGGAAAAAAAAAAAACAATGATCACCAAAAGCCGAAAATGAAAGGCACCCTCCCCAGCCGAATTTCTGAGTACTTTCCAAGCAAATTCGGCACAGTCTTACCTCACTTCAAACTCCCCTTTTTCCTCCAAAAATCCCTCCATGATTTCTTCCCCAATCTTCTCCTTGATTTTCTCCATAATCCATTCCTTGAACAGTTCAAATTTCAACCACCCTTGTAGTGTTTTATTCAAACTCCACCAATCACACAGCAAAGGAGTAAAATAAATACTCCTTTGTGCATAGAGTGACTCGAACACAAGCTCCCTTGCCACCTTAATGACGCCACAACCACTGGACTACAAGCTCATCTTGTGTCACATTTTAATCTTAGTTATTTAAAAGGCTTACCTCCAAGTACCAAGGGTTTTATTCACTTAACTCAAAAATTTAGCTAAAGCCCAGGTTTGAACCCAAGACTTCTCCAACACTCCCAAATATGCCCAACTACTTAGCCACTAAAGCTAACATGCAATTTGTGATATTTCTCGCACACATAAACTTTTATGTGTTCCAACACTCAAGGCCCATTCCTTCTAGGCCCAAATTTGGGGCGTTACAGAGAGGGAGTGTTTCACCGAATTGGGACTTTGGGTGCTCAAGAGGAATTCGACTTTGAGGGGGAGTGAGTGTTATTTTCGACTGGAGGGCATTGTGTTGTTTTTTTCTCTTACTTTTGGCTTTTGACTCTATTTTTGGGTTCGTTTCCTTCTTTGTTGTAAAATAGTTAGAATTGGATATTGATCATTCGGTATTTCTTGTGGTGGTTGTTCTTTGTTTTGCCGACTACTCTTCCCTTCTTAATGTTCTCCCTATTCCTCTTGTGTTCAGTTTTGGGCAAGTTCTCATTAACCCTCTTTCTTCATCTCTTTCCCCAATCGATCTCTTCTCTTGGCCGATTACACTTTTTCCCTCTTTGGATTCCCTTTGTGATTAACATATCCCCTTTCTTTTCTTTCCCTTTTGTTCACTTGTCAGATACCTCATACTTCTCCTCTCTTCTTGTGATTCTTCTATTTTAATACTTCAACCGCTACTGCATATATCTCTCCCTATTCTATTTTTGGCTTTGCAAGTGCTCTCTAATAAATTGGTAAGTATCTATGACTCCCTTCAGTTTCTCTTTATCAGTGTGATCTTTTGTCTAACATCTGCTCTCATTTCCCAAACACGGTTAGGGGGCGCATCTACCATTCTGTCTGTACTTTCAACTTGTGTGTGGGGGAGGGTCGATTGTTCTTTCCACCCAATCTAGATTCTGTGTTTACAGTTAAGTGACCTTTCATCGAGTTCAACCGTTCTTTTGTTGATGGTTGATAAAGCTCGGTTGGTTGATAGGTAATCCCTAAGGTATAAGGATTAGACTCTTGAAAGCAAGCCTAAATCAACTAATCTAGACTAGTGAAAGGTAATCTTATGGCCTTTGATTAAGACTCGCTTCACTCGGTTGTTAGGTTTTTAACCGAACCTTCTATTGTATTAGGTTGGAGTGCACGTGGGCTAGTTCGCACGTTTTCGCAATCAGGTGTGTAACCACACTGCTCTAATCATAAACCGGTAAAACTTAGAAAGTGTGACTTTTGGCACTACACGAGCGTACGTTCGCTCGTATGGTAATCTGAACGCATAAACATGAGCTTATGAGCATTGAGGCCATCCATGAGCGATTTCATGGCCTTGGGCCATTTTGGGCCATGTTGGTCCAAAATGGGTCATGTGGGCCTCACGAGGCCTAGGGCCCCACACGGACAAGCCACATGAACGTGTGGAGATGATTAGGCCAGGCTGGGTAAACCATACGACTAACGCCATTTCTGGTTATATGGGCCATACGAGCGTCTGGGCCCACATGGGCCCGTAATATGGGTTGTAAGCCCATTATAATTGGTTGACCGTTAAGGTTGCACGAGTTGTCCGAGATGACTGTGACCTTTTTTTGGGACAGTAATCGATAAAAATAACTATTTTGCCTTTATAGGGTGACCGAAATACCCTCATAGAGTAAAATGACCTAAATATCCCCATAGGGTAAAATGATTGAAATACCCTTGTAGGGTAAAATGACTATAATACCCCTATAGGGTAAAATGACTGATTTGCCCTGCGATGTGTATGCTTGTATTTGAGCATGCCACGTTATATGTATGTTGTATCCATGTAAGATATTATGATACTATGCATAACATGTTGCATGGGTTGGGATTGTTATTTTTGGAGAAAGTGTACTGTACTGATATGATCGCACGGGTCGCCTAGGACGACTGTGGATCTAAGGTTGCACGGGTTATGCAAAACTACTGTAGACCTATTACTTGGTGTGTAGGGATGGATGGGTCGATTTTATCCCCACATGGCGTGTAGGGTTGGTACGGAGATGGTTTGTAGAGGCTGGATTGGGTAGGATTTTCTAATTGCATACTGTACTGATTCTATAATGGGCTTAGGCCACACTGTTACTGTTACTGGATTGGGCTTAGGCCCACACTATTTCTGATTCAAAAATGGGCTAAGGCCCTAACTGAAACTGAAAGGGGATTAGGCCCAAATTGTGTTTACTCTGATTGTTTGCTTATATGGGATTACACACTGAGTTTTTGTAAACTCACCCATCTGTTTAAATTATACAGGTAATCCCCAGTCTTAGGTGGATCGATGCTGCGAGGGACTCAAAGGTGGCCACATAACCGCTCTTGCTTCCTCATTGGATTTTTAATTTATAAGTAGTTTTAATTGGGTATTTTTATGTAATAAGGCCTATTTAATTTTTAACTTTAGGGTTTTATTTATTTTGATTTATATCTGCTAGTAGTAGGATGTGGGTTTTCAAAAGGTATGCATGATTTACAAAAACACCACGAATGCACAAAATCGTTTCAAAAAGCTTTCGCGATAAACGAGATTTTGAAATTAATAACATTTCAAAGTAAATACTTTTGATAGTGATGCAAGTGTTAAAATTATTTTCTAGATCACACAAAGAGGCTAAATAAACATTGGGCTTTTCAAACTATATCGTGTTTTACGAAAAACACTTCAATGTGACACCGCTAGATTTGGCCATAATGTCTAGGCTGGGTTTGGGGTGTTACATGAAAAGTCAAAACTTAATTATAAATCATTTTTCTCAACTACATATGTCCAATTAGTCCCTCCGCTAACTCATTGAAACCAGAAATGAATTGTGTGTTTGAATAAAAATGAACGGAATGAATAGACAAAAAGAAATGGGAAACATTCAGGAATCGTTAGGATTTTCTCCAAAATGGAGAAATGGAATCATTTGGAAATGAATATAGGTTTCCAAAAATGGAAATGAAAATGAAAACAGAGATTTTAACAAATTTTCTCGATCATGGTGAACATGTTGAGTTGTGACATATTTAACAATTTTTCTCGAAATTTTACAGGAAGTAAAATCATCAAAATTTTACTAGAGTAAAATTGGGATCAGAAAATTATTTAATATGTAAATATTAAAGTTTATTTTTGGAAATAGAAAATTTAACTAGGTTGGATCACATTATAGAGTACTAGGTCAAAAAGGCCCAAGAAGTACTTGTAATTGGACTCGATGTAAGAAAGGCCTAAAACCCCTCATATAACATGAAGGGGGCAACAACCCTAGCAGGAATACAAGGGTGAGTCGTTCACCCCTCTTCTGCTTTAAGTAGGATTTTTTTTCTGTTTAAGATAACCCTTTACAAGTTTACAAGAGTTCTATCTTCTTATAAATAGATGACACCAGTAGAGCTATTAACACAAGTTTTGAGATATTGTTATTCTGCTGAAAAATAGAGAGAATTTCTTCTCAACTTATAAACATATATTTTAGAATAAAAATTTTACCGATTTCTATTAAAGAAGGGAGAATTTTCTTTTCCACCCCAAAAGGAAAACTTTTTCTAGTTCTATGTTTTGGTTCAATTGGTTCGAGCCCACAATCGAAGTAGTTCGTGGTACGAGACTAGCAGAAAAGATCATTTGGTTGAAAGCTGGAAAACATCAAGGATCCACTTATTAAAAAACATAGGTGTGTATTTGGTTAAGGTTTATTGCTATAAATATCACAAACTGAGTCTTTCAAAATTTTAACTTTTCATTGTGCAAGAAAATCATTTTCAAACCGGGTCTTTTAGAACAGTTGGTATCAGCTCCAGGTTGTGCTATGTTTATGGTGTAAGGATATCCAAAAAGAATAAAAGATGGTTTGTTTTATAACCCGAAAGAGCAAACAATTATAGTCTCAACTTATGCTACTTTCCCTGAATAAAGTCACATGGATGACTTCAAACCTCCTAGTAAAGAGGTACTTGACGAGGTTTCGGGAAATAGACAAAACCCTACTGAAACAGTTCTAGAACCATCCCCTAATAGTAGACCTGCAAATGATGATTAGCATAGGGAGCTTCCTCGTAGTGGTAGGGTCTCTCGTAGGCCTGAGCTTTTCTAATCTGACAAAATTGTTCTTATTACTGAGTCTATCAAATAAGAAGATGATGACGCACTCACATATGACAAAGCGATGCAAAGTGCTAATTCCAAGCTCTGGGAAATAGCAATGAAAGTTGATATGGACTCTATGGATTCCAACTCAATGTGGGAACTTGTAGACTTATCGAAAGGGATAAAACCCATATAGTGTAAGTGACCTACAAGATGAAAAGAAATGTGGATGGAAAAATGGAAACATATAAGGTTAGACTTGTAGCAAAAGGTTATACTTAGAAAGAAGGTATTGATTACAAAGAAACCTTCTCTCCAGTTGCCATGCTTAAGTCAATTTGCATATTACTATCTATTACAACAACTCTCGATTATTAGATCTGGCAAATGGATGTCAATATAGTGTTTTTGAGCGGCTATCTTGAAGAGAGCTTCTAGATGATACAACTATTGCGTGTAAATAACTAATGCAATTGTACAAGTATACACATCATTCAAGTAATAAAGTGATAAATAAGTATCGTATCCATAGGGATCAGAAATTGGTAAGCAATTGAGTAAGTTATTGTAATCCTATTAACTATAATATGTAGCAGGAAATACTCCCAGGTTGAATAAAATGTTTGTATAATGAATTAATGAAATTAAATGCTAAAAACAAATAATTGATATGGCAAATAAAATGTAGCGGCAAATTACAGATAAAAGCAAGAGTAATTCTATTGTTGAAGGAATACAGTTGGAATTATTCAGGTGAAATGCTCATATCAAAATAATGTCATGGAAAAATATTGTCTAATCAACTGCTTAGAGAGTCACTACTATAACCTGCCTCTTTCAATAGCTAGATCTTAAGCTAAAAATCTAAGTTATTATATGTCTACAAAACTTTAGATTAATAACTACAATAAACATTCTTCTCTGCACAACTCGGCACATCTATGTCTAAAGTGCTACGAATATTCTGTCGAGTATTCTCTTACATCAAACAATTCAAGATCTAGTATATTTAACCTTTTTAGAGTTAAAATACATCTAAGAACACAACACACAATCAACTATGTCCAGAGCTTGCATACATGTATTTAAAATAAGCATAAATCGAATGAAATAGAGACATAGACAATCTCAAATCATGAGAATTAAATATGATTAAAAATTCACCCAAAGAACTCCAACCCAGAAAAGATTTAGTTCATGGGTGGAAAAGTTAACACCAAAATAAAATCATTCATCAACATTCTTAAATAAGTTTGAATCACAAAACTCAGGAAAATAAAGGCAGAAATGTAGGAATTCTCGCCACACTCCAACTTCTCTTCGATCTTTCGATTGTACGTGAATTTAGGATAACTATATCTCTCCATTCTTTACGTCTATATTCTTCTCTTTGTAGCTGCTACCCTTTCTTTCTCTGGAATTCTCCACCAGATTTTTATGGAGAGAAAGTTGATCCCTTTATCGTCTCAAATTCCTCTCTCCAAAAAATCCTCGCCTCCTTTCTATCCTCTTTTATAGGGTGGGTTCCTCTCTCACAGCACACACTTTTCTCCATCTTTTTCAGGTGGATTTATCTGGTACACGGACAGCTGGCTGAAAGTGATGAGGACTAAGTGCTGCATCAGCATTATCTTGAAATTGTTATGTCATTTATGTTGGCAATCCGTCTAACCTTTTGCCCATGGAAATTTTTCACTTCCTTCATTCACTTCCTCCTTTTTCTCCTTTTCATCTTTTTTGCACCTGCTACATACAACAACCAATTCTCTTTCTATAACACCCCTCACCCATTCGACGTCGGAACAGGGTTAATGTAACATCCCGATTTTAGCTAAATCAGAATAGTGGTTTCAGAACCACAAATTTGAGGTCATAAAAATTATTTTAATATTATTTTTGGTGTTTACAGAATGTGAATATGTGGAAATTTTGTGAAATAATTTTATCGTTTAATAGCTCAATTTGAGAAAAAAGACTAAATCGAGTAAAATGCAAAAGTTGCATTCTATATGATAAAGGTGTCTAATTACTATGGCTTATTAAATGAAAGGTCCTTATTATGTAATTAGACCATTGATAGTGGGAATGGTCATAAATGGGCATATATTATGATGATTTTAGATGGTTTAGTAAAGGATAAAAAGGTGATTTGTGAATTAATTAGTAAATAAACAAAATAAAGCCAACTATCATCTTTTTCTCTTCATTTTTCAACCGAATACTCAAACAAGGAAATCATTTTTATGCATTTAGGGTTCAACACTTGCAAGGCTTGATTGATCAAGAATGAAAGAAATCAGATTTAGATCGAGAGAAGTCGAAAGTTATTGAATAGTCGATCCGACCCCTCTATTTTGACTAAGAGGTAAGTTCATATGCCAATAAATGTCTTTAAATTGAATTATATGTGTGTATTTGTAATTGAATTGTTATGAATGTTGAAATTACAATTACTAGCAAGAATCAACAGAGTTACGTCATCCGAAAGTCCCATACGAACCTTAGGAATAGTTTAGGATATGAATGTCATGACATTAGGTTACCGAAATGTGATTACATTTAAGACCATGTCTGGGACATTGGCATTGTATTGAGATTACATGTAAGGCCATGTCTAGGACATTGGCATCGTTAATCGATTTCGTGTAAGACCCTGTCTGGGATAGTGGCGTCGATATGTAATAACATGTAAGACCATATCTGGAATATGGCATTGTTCGAGTTTATGTGATTTCCAAGTATCCTTAATGATTCAAAATGGTTCAACGGGCAAAGTCAAGTTGAAAAAGATTATGTGAATGAGCTAAGTGACTCAAGTACGTACGAGATTCATACGAGTATTGAGAAGTGAAGTAAATGATGAATTTGATTAAGGTATTGAATATGTGTTCAATGAGAAAGGTTTGTGAACTTGTGTGTGATTAGTTATGTTTAGTACATTTGAATACCTATACAAATGTTCATGTGATGAAATTATTTGTATATGGCTTACTAAGCTTTTAAAGCTTACTTTGTGTGTTCTTTCCCTGTTTTATAGATTATCGAAGCTATCTCGGACTTGGGGATCATTGGGAAACGTCATCACACTATTGATCATCTCGTTGGTACTTCTGAAGCTTTTTATATACGGTATATGGCATGTATAAGCTAGTGTCATCTTGGTATGTTTTGAGTTGTGATTATAGCCATGAGATTTGGCTTGTAAATGTTGGAATATGGCCATTTAAGTTGGCTTGAATTATGTATTTGATAAGTGATATATGTGATCTATATAATGTCCTAAGTGTTGGCTTGTTTGGAATGGTTGTATGGATGCTCTTTTGGATAGTTATACGTTGTGGTATTATTTCTTGGAATTTGGTATATTTTGGTATGATTTTAGGATGATGAATTGATATGTTTGAGAAGCATGATTTGGTTGATAAAAAGGTGAGAAAATTCATTTAAGAGTTATGTGAGATTGATGATTGTGGCATATTGATTTGGTATGTTTTGAATATGGAATTTAGTAGTTGAGTTGATTGATGATAGATGGTATGATATGTGTGTGAAATGGCATGATCTAGCTGCCTATATATGTGTTGAATTGATGCCATTTGATGGCTAGGTGTGTATGAGATGAGGGTGGCAAATTGGTTTTGCAAATAGCTTATTTTTGTCCACACGGGCAGAAACACGGGCGTGTGTCTCAGCCATGTGTGACACATGGTCATATTACACGGTCGTGTGTCCCCTAGGGTACCCTTTCGAATTAAGTCAGTATACCCTACAGTTTTGACACAGCCTAGACACGCAAGCATGTCTATTGGCCATGTGAGACACACAGCCTTGGCACATGGGTGTGTGTGGCTATTTCGAAAGGTACACGAGATTTCTAATCTATTCCTAAGGTTCGATTGGGATTTCTCGCTTGCTAAAACGTCGTCGAACGTGTCTGTAGAGTCGTTTACACAATTCATACAAAATTAAAGCATTTAAAATACAATTATAACAAAGCTTATTTACATACAAACTTACCTTAAATGCAAAAATGGCAAAAGGGATCTATTCGTCAATTATTTTGTTTTTCCCCCGATCTAGATCCAAACTTCGTTTTTCTTGATCTATAATGTCAAACTTAACTTATTTAATCATCACATTATTCAATATAGTCCAAAAACACAATATGGCAAAAATTACATTTTTGCTCCTAACATTTCAACATTTTATGATTTAGTCCCTAGGCTCGTAAAATGAATTTCATTCAATTTCATCACAACCCAAGCCTAGCCGAATATTACTTATATACATAACAGCCCACATTTTTTATTTATTCATACTTTTCTACACATTTTATAACCTTTTACAAATAAGTCCCTATTTGACCTTTTTATCGAAAATCACCTTACAAATGTTGTTTATCCAACAACAAACATGCATTTTCTATCATCAAACATCAAAATACAAGCACATCCAACACGAGTAAAATTTTAGACTTTAAAGGTGGCCAAACCCTAGCTATGTCTTCTCCCCAAAAATTTTGGCTAGGGGGACTAAATTGAAGAAAATGGACAACTTTTATTTAGTTAATTTGTCTTTATTTACAAAATTACCAATTTACCCTTCACTTAAACTTTATAAATTCACTTATGCTATGCCCATTTTTGTCCACCCTAGAGTATAATGGTCTAATTGCCATTTAAGGACCTCTAATTAAAAATTCATAACAATTTACTACCTTTAACTTATAGAACTCAAATTTTGCACCTATTGCAATTTAGTCCTTCTAGTCAAATTGAGCACCCAATCGATAAAATTTCTTAACGAAATTTTCACACAATTATTCTATCATGCTGTAGACCTTAAAGAAATAATAAAATAAATATTTCTACTTCAGATTTGTGGTTCCAAAATTACTATTTCGATTTGACCCAAAAATGGATTGTTACAACTCTCCCCCTTTAGGGATTTTCCTCCCTGTAAATCTTACCAAAAAAGAGGTTAGGGTACTGTTTTCTCATAGCTTCCTCAGGTTCCCACGTAGCCTCTTTGACCCCGTATCGTTGCCACAAAACTTTTACTAGAGCTATGCTTTTATTTCTCAACTGTTTAACCTCTTGAGCTAACACTTTGATCAGTTCTTCTCCATATGTCATATTGGGTCGAATCTCAATCTCTGACGGTGAGAGTACATGCGATGGATCTGACCGATATCGTCGCAACATCGACACGTGAAATACATTGTGGATCCTTTCTAACTCCAATAGCAAAGCTAGTCGATATGCCACTAGCCCTATTCTTTCAATAATCTCATATGGCCCAATGAAACGCAGACTAAACTTGCCTTTGCGGCCAAATCTAAGAATTTTCTTCCACAGAGACACTTTCAGAAAAACTTTATCACCAACCTTAAATTCAATATCCTTCCATTTCAAATTCGCATACAATTTCTGTCGATCCAAAGCTACTTTCAAACAATCATGAATTACTTTCACTTTCTCTTCGTTTTCTCTGACCAAATCAACCTCGTGAATCTGTTTCTCACTAAGCTCGGTCTAATACAATGGTGTTCGGCATTTGCGACCATACAATGCTTCGTAAGGTGCCATTTTTATACTCGCTTGAAAACTATTATTATAAGCAAATTCGACCAACAGTAGATATTTCTCCCAACTACTTTTGAACTCTAAAACACAACTGCGAAGCATATCTTCTAGAATTTGGATTACCCTCTCAGATTGAACGACAGTTTGTAGATGAAATGCAGTACTAAAATTCAACTTTGTACTTAACGCTTTTTGCAATTTCTTCTAAAATCACAACGTAAACCTCGGATCTCTATCCGAAAAAATAGAAGTAGGTACCCCGTGCAATCTAACAATCTTAGTAATGTATAATTCAACTAGTTTATCAAGTGAATAACCGGTACGTACTGGAATGAAATGAGTAAATTTCGTCAACTTATCAACAATGACCCAAACAGCATCTTTCTTTTTTAGAGTCAGAGGTAACCCCGATACAAAATTCATCGTAACTCTATCCCATTTCCACTCGGGTATCATCACAAGCTGGAGTAAACCCGAAGGCACTTGATGTTTGGCTTTCACTTGTTGACAAACCAAGCATCTCGTTACAAACTCTGAAATGTCTCTTTTCATGCCTGCCTACCAATACAATTTCTTCAAATCATTATACATCTTTGTACTCCCAGGATGAACAGATAGACAACCATTATGTGCCTCACAAATAATTTTCTGAATCAGTTCAGTATCTCTCGGTACACAAATCCTACCTCGGAACCTCAAACAATCATCGGATCCAATCTGATATTTTGAATCACTACTCGATTTGCATTGAACTCTTTTGGCTTGCAACTCATTATAACCTTTCTGAGCTTCGCAAATTTGTCGAAGAAATACCGGTCTAGCTTTCAACTCGCCCAATATCGATCCATTAGCAGATAAGGTTAACTTTGTATTATCACCCTCAAAGCAAACAAATACTTTTTACTTAAAGCATCTGCAACTAAGTTCGCTTTCCCCGGGTGATAGTCGATCACTAACTCATAATCTTTCAATGGTTCGAGCCATCTTCGTTGATGTAAATTCAAATCTTTCTGAGTTATTAAATACCTTAAACTCTTGTGATTAGTAAAGATGTGACACTTCTCACCGAATAAATGGTGTCTCCAAATTTTTAAAGCGAACACAATAGCAGCTAGTTCCAAGTCTTGTGTCAAATAGTTCTTTTTGTGCGGTTTCAACTACCTTGAGGCATAAGCTATCACTTTACCCTATTGCATCAACATACAACCTAAATCGTTCAATGACACATCGCTAAAAATCACAAACTCTTTTCCTGACTCAAGTTGCACTAACACTGGTGCCTTAGTCAACAACGCTTTCAACTATTCAAAACTCTGTTGACATTTCTCAGACCACTCGAATTTCACATCTTTCTGTAACAATCTGGTCATAGGTGTAGCAATCATTAAAAATTCCTTAACAAAACGTCGATAATAACCGGCTAAGCCCAAAAAACTTCTAACTTCGGATACATTTCTCGATGGTTTCCAATCAACAACTGCCAAAATCTTACTCGGATCAAATTGTATACCTTTCACTGAAACAATATGTCCCAAAAATCTGACTTCTCAGAGCCAAAACTCACTTTTGCTAAATTTAGCAAACAATTTCTTATCTCTCAAGGTCTGCAATACAATTCTCAAATGTTCGGCATTCTCAAACTCATCTCAAGAATAAATCAGGATGTCCTCAATAAATACAACCACGAACTTATCTAAATATGGTAGGAAGATTCAATTCACCAAGTCCATAAAAACTGCAGGAGCATTTTTTAATCCAAACGGCATAACAAGGAATTCATAATGCTTGTACCTTGTTCTGAATGCGGTCTTTGGCACAACCGAATCTTTAACTTTCAACTGGTAATAGCCTAATCTCAAGTCTATCTTCGAGAACACTGTTGCCCCTTTCGACTGATCGAACAAATCATCAATTCTTGGTAAGAGACACTTGTTCTTTATCGTAACCTTGTTAAGCTGACGATAATCAATACAAAGTCTCATGGATCTGTCTTTCTTCTTGACGAATAACACTTGTGCACCCGAGGGCGAAAAACTTGGTCTCGTAAAACCCTTATCTATCAACTCTTACAACTAAGATTTTAATTCTTTCAATTCAGTCAGAGCCATTCTATACCGAGCTATTGATATCGGTAAAGTCCTTGATACTAAATCAATAGCAAACTTGACTTCTCTGATCAATGGCAACCTAGGCAACTCTTCTAGAAACACATCCAAGTATTCACAAACTATCGACACAGATTCAATCTTCAATTCAGACACTTTCGTATTCAGTACATACGCAAGATAAGCTTCACACCCTTTTCTTACATACCTCTGAGCCAACATCGATGAAACCACAGTAGGCAACTCACCCAACTCATCCGATTCAATCCGAAGAATTTTATTATCTTGACATTTCAATTCAATAATCTTTCATCTACAATTCACTACGACATCATGTAGAGTCAACCAATCCATTCTGAGAATTACATCAAACTCATCAAACTATAAAAGCATTAAGTTAGCTGGAAAACAGTGACCTCGAATCATTAAAGGACAACTCTTGCAAACTTTATCAACTAAAACATATTTTCCTAAGGGGTTCGACACTTTAATCACATACTCAGTAGACTCAATAGGCAAATTCTTACTAGATACCAAATTTATGCAAATATAAGAATGAATCGATCCAGGATCAATCAATGCAACTATATTAGTTTCATAAAGAGAAAATGTACTAGTGATAACATCATGGGATGACGCATCTTCGCGAGTGCAAATAGTGTAGGTTCTAGTAGGTCTTCTGACCTCTAATCTCATAGTTAAATCTTTCGTTACACCTCTGCTACTGTTCCTATTTCCCATATTTCTCGATGGCCTCCCTCTAGTGGCAGTGTTGCTCAGTCTCACATTCTGAAAATTATATTTTTCAGCCATCACAGGGCAATCTTGAATAAAGTGATCTGGGGAGCCACATTTAAAGCAAGCCTGGTTATTTATTCTGCATTCACCGGGATGTCGTCTACCACAGTGTTAACATTCAGGTCTATTAGACCTAGCATTACCAATGCTTGCTATTAACGTACTTTGGGCCTTAGAACCCGAATATTACTTCCCACGATCTCTGTTGGGATACCCAGCTGAAACATTTGAACGAGTATACAAATCCCTTAATTTCTTTGATGAAGATTGAAATGACTTATTCAGCGGTCTTTTTCTCGAATCTCTAGTCTCAAACTCATCGTTTCTTTTTTCTTTACTCAACTCTTCGGCTTTGCAACCTTGGTCGACTAGCACAACAAATTCTTTCAACTCTAAAATCCCAACTAACAGTCTAATATCCTCATTCAACCCATCTTTGAATCTTTTATACATGATGGCCTCGGTGAACACATTCCCGAGCATACTTACAGAGCCTAACAAACTCTTGCTCATATTCAGTCACAGACATATGCCCTGTTTCAGCTATAAAAACTCTTTGTGTTTTTGATCAATGAACCGTTGACTGATATATTTCTTTCTGAACTCATCTTAAAAGAATTCCCAGGTAACTCTTTCTCTCGGTACCATAGATACAAGAGTATTCCACCACTAATATGTCGAGTCCCTCAGAAGTGATATAGCACATTTCAAGCACTCATCCAGTGTGCAAAAAAGCTCATCAAATACACTGATAGAGTTCTCAAGCCAAAACTCCGGTCTCTCGGGATTATTGTCAACATTAGCTCTAAATTCTTCAGCCCCTTGTTGTCTAATCTTATCAACTGGAGGCTTGTTCAGTCTAAATAATTCCACACCTTGAGGAGCTACAGGAACCGATTGGGGGTTAGGTGGGGGCGAAGGGTGTTGAGCAGCATGATTTATTCGAACAAACTCGGCAAACCACTCATCTATCCTTTGGAAGAAGGCTTCCTTAGCCTCTCCTTCCTGACTAACCATTACTGGTCTACTTTCAGATGGCGCTGTCCCTTGGGCGGGAGCCGGCGCATTACTTTCAACATCATCAGCTACATCTCGGTTAGGATCCATTTACTATATGAAAATACAATTTAAACTGTTAAGAATAGTCACACTATCACCAATTATATATATGGCATGTATAGCTAGACTCTTACACACGCTACGTTAGTCCGAGAATCTACTAAACTGTAGCTCTGATACCATTAAATGTAGCAACCCTCACCGTATTTGATGCTGGAACAGGGTTACAAGGCATTACCGGACTTACATCGTAAATAATCATACAATTCTGAGTCATAAATTTTAACCAAATTTAAAACCATTTGCTTTCAGTCATAAAGTCCTTAATATGAGCCTACGAGGCCCAAATCATGCTTTGGAAGTGGTTCGGGAATAAACTGAGAACTTAGGAAACTTTTACAAAACATAGAAGATCTTTGCCATGTACAGGGGTCATACACCCGTGTAGTTTGGGACACACCCATGTGGGCAGGCCGTGTGGTCATACATTCCCGTGTCCCTAACCCGTGTAACTCTCTGTTTTACAAGGCATGAACAAATAGAAGTCACACGGCCAAGCCATACGTCTGTATGCTAAGCTGTGTGATTAATTAATTTTCATAAAATAGGTATGCAGACTTCACACGACAAGGACACACGCCCATGGGGCAGGCTGTGTGTCACACACAATCTAGACACACGCCCGTGTGTCTACCCATATGGACAAAAATAAAGGCTATCTACCAAGCCAATTTTCCACCCTCATTGCACTCACATACACAATAAAAAAATGGCACAATTCATAGCATACTTAAACAACCAAAACATCCACAATCAAGGCTAAAACATGTCATTTCAATACCTAACATAATTATAACAACATATTTTACCAAACCAAATCATACCAAACTCACATTCTTCAAGCTTCAATATGACTACCATTAATATGCATTGTACCATATAGATCTTCTAGCATACCAATGAACTAAACTCAATCATTTAAAAACAAAGCTATACAGCCATAAATAAGCATATAGTGAACTATTACAAAACACATAAAAAAAAAGACATTGGCACATATACTTATATAAACAGGCTTACAACCATTTTAGCCAAAATAAGCCAATTACATGGCTAAATACCATATCACCTTAAACAAATATCAACACATTTGGCTAAATTCATAATGACACATATACCTAAGATGACCAAGTCCCCGTACATGCCATATACTCAAAATATTTAAAATCATCGATACCCAAAATGATAGTTTGATAGTGTGATACGATCTCCGACGATCTCCAATCCCAGCTAGCTTGGTAACACTATAAAACATGGAAAAATAAATGAGTAAGTTATATTACTTAGTAAGCTCGTATTGTAACACCCCATACCCGTGCCCTACGTCGGGACAGAATACGAGGTGCTAATAAACTTAAACACATGCATCCAAGCAATTCTTAGTCACCAAGACTCGATCAAATTTAAAACATTTACGAACAATATTTAAACTCCCTAATATGGCTTACGAGGCCTTAAACTTCCATTAAAAGCCATTAGGAACTAATTCAGGTCCTTAAATCGACTGAAGGAAAATGACCTTTGAAACAGGGCACACGCCCGTGTGGAAAGGAAACATGCTCGTGTGGTTATTATGACATGACCTGCTGATGGCCCGTGTGACTCACATGGCCTAAGCATCTAGGGACATGCCCATGTTTCGTGCCTATGTGAATTAAAATCTAAATTCGAACCTACAGGAGTTTTCACACAGCCTGACACAAGCCTATATCTATGGCCCGTGTCCCTCACACGACCATGACACGCCCGTGTCCTAGCCCGTGTCTAAAAACCTTAACATTCTATTTTTGATGTCAGCATCCAATTTAGGGCACACGGCCAAGGCACATGCCCGTGGCCAGAGGCCGTGTCCTCCACATGGTCGTGTCTCTATCCATGTGTTTACTACCATGAATTCTGACTTGAAATTTTCACGTGCAGGGGACATACAGTCGAACAACACGCCCATAGGGATGGTCGCCTGTCACACATGGCCTAGACACATGCCCGTGTGGACATTATAGGGCTATCTACCAAGCCCTTTACCATCTTAAAACACAATATAGCAACATTCAACATACCAAAGTCTTACATAGTATGATTTCTAAATTAAGCAACCATACTAACAACTGCCCAATCATCAAAGACCTTCTTGTATTAATGAAGAAACATTTGATGTTAGCCATAATTCATAGCCTTATACAAAATGAGCCAAATACTAAAATAAGCTAACTCACTTGGCAATTTACAAAGGCACAAAACTCAAAAGTCAAGATCCTATACATGCCATAGTCAAAATAATAAAAACCAACTATACCAAGTGCTTAGCTTGATAGTATGATCGATGCCTCCGACGTCCGATGATCCTCGAGCTAATTGGGCGGCACTATAAGAAAATAGAAAGGAGGAGGAGTAAGCATAAAGCTTAGTAAGTTTCATGCAAATAAGTATAACAACAACTTTACCACTTTTCAACATGCTCATAATACAAAAATAGGCATAAGCACAACTTACTCATCACTATCCAATACAATTCACATAGCATATCTCAAGCTCACATTTCATGCATTTTAAATAGGCACCTGTACCACTCACAACATGATTATACTTTTCTTGTTTATCTTAAACTGAAATTCTCACTGTTGAACCATTTAGGATACTATCGAATATTCATTAAGCCTCAAACATGGGGTATAATGCCAATGCCATGTCCTAGACATGGTCTTACACTAGCTCACACATCAAGTTGATGCCATGTCCCAGACATGGTCTTACACTGACACATTTTGTAGCCGATGCATGTCCCAGACATGTCTTACACTAGCTCTCGTCTCAATACTGATGCCATGTCCCAGACATGGTCTTACACTGGCTCTCATAATATGGCCGATGCATGTCCCAAACATGTCTTACACTAGCACACATATGACTCAAATGTCATGGCATGAATATCCAATATATTTCCTACGGTTCAAACGAGAGTTTTACTATCTCAATATTCATCATACATAATCATTTCCACAAACAAGCAATTTATGTTATATTAATTCAAACACGTATAATAACAATGTAGTTGTATTATTTACAGTTGTATTATTTACATAAAACTTACCCCAGATTACAAAATGTAGATGAATAGTTTGGCTTACTCCACTTGCTTCACTTTTCCCCAGTCTAGGCACGAATTTTGCAATTCTTGATCTATAATGACAAAAATTCACAAATTTAATCGATTAATTGATCTAGGTACTTAACAAATGTATAGTTGGGAAAAATGACCATTTTGCCCCTAAACTTTCACAAAATGACCATTTTACCCCTAGGCCCAAAAATTGACTTTTATTGAATTTCCTCATTAGCCAAGCCTAACCGACCATTTAACTCTCTTATGACAACCCTAAATTCCCAATATTTTGCAACATTACTATCTATTTCACAACTTTACAAAACGGTCTTTTTAGGTGTTTTCCATGAAAATCATTTTACTAAAGTTGTTTATTTCACAATTATAACTTATACTTTTCCATAAAATTTCAGGTAACATCATATATGCTTTCATGGCAAAACCTTAGACTCTCAACATTTTGCAAAATAGTCCCCTCCATAGCTAGCTTAAGCTTTGGGGATTCCAAAAACACAAAAATAACCAAAAATAACCATCTAGATCACTTACTTGTGTAACAGCCCAATTTTGGGCCTAGTCAGAATAATGGTTTCGGGACCACTATTCTGAGGCCAGAGAAAATTATTTTAGTATTATTTTGTGTGTTATAATATAATTTTATAAGTGCAAGTAAATTTTGGTAAGTTAATTTTAGCGATTTCTAGTCCAATTTTGAAAAAGGACTAAATCGTATAAAATGTAAAAGTTATGTGTTAATGCCTAAATGTGTTAATAGACTAGAGAACTAAAATTGGAGGCCCTTAAAGGGTAATTAGACCCTTTTAAAGTGTGTGGCCGGCCAAGGGGAGACCAATTGGTTAAAAAGCCAAAATTTGTGGCTTTTAGGTGTTTTATTTTGACTAATTTGTAATAAAATAAGAAATAAAGAAATAAAATGTCATTTTCTCTTTCATTTCATCTTTTTCCTCACGAAAATGGTAGCAAAGAATGGGGGTTTTGAGCTTTAAACTTTCAGCTGCTTTAAGCCCTAACAAGTAAGTAATCTTTGGTTATTTCTTGATGATTTTTATGTTTTTGGAACCCTTAAAGCCTAAGCTTTCAAATGAGGGATCTAGTTTGCAAAACGATGAAGAGTCTAGGGTTTTACCATGAGAGAAAATGTGTTGTTTGCTGTGTTTTTATGAAAGATTATGAGTCCTAGTTGTCTAATAAACAGCTTTTGTGAAAGAAATTGCATGAAAACACCTTAAAAAGGGTTAGTTTGCTAAGTTGTAAAAGAAGGTGTCAATGTGTGGAATAGTGGTTTTAATGAGTTGCAATAGTTATAAAAATGGTTTATCTAGGCTTAAGAAGTAAAGAAATTGAATAAAAATCAATTTCCGAGCATGGGGGCAATTTGGTAATTTTGGCAAAGTATAGGGGTAAAATTATAAATTTTGCCAAAGTATGTCAATGGACTAATTTGATTAGTATATTGTTTTAATTAGCTAAATGTTATGTTTCTGATGTTGAAAAATACGATTTGGGCCTAGAACGGGGAAAATCGATTTATGGACGATTACGTCTTTTTCACCTTTGTGGTATCGAGGTAAGTTCGTATGTAAATAATATCATGCTATACATGTATTTAAATGTTATCATTACATGAATTGTACAAATATTAATGTGTATGTGATTAATAGAAATATGATAAGACAAAGCCTTGATAGGCGAGGAAAAATCCCGTTTGAACCTTAGGAATAAAATACGATACGAGTGACATGTCACTAGGAATTATGAGTCTAGATGACTAGCTCGAGAGTGAGCATTTAAATGTCATGAGATATACGATAGCTTTAGCTACAATTGAGGCACTTATGTGCAAAGGTTTTTCCGAGTATCCAATTAGTATTCCAAGTGTTCAACGGGTAATCCGAGGAAAGAGTTGATGATGGTCCCAATGGGGTAAGTCATTGGTGAGTATGCACTTGAGTTATGTTACGAGTTGTGTAGGTATGTACACTAAGCTTATGAGAATGCCTTGATATGTGATGAACTATGATGCATAAATATGTGTTCTTACCATGTTGGATGAAATGATGTTATATTAATTGTGTGAACAATGATCATGAATGAGTAACTTAGCCTTGACAGATTTGGGTTACTGCAGTGGTGTAACTTTGAAAATACACTAAAAATAGTGGAAAATGAGTTAGAAGCCGAATAAAATATGGAAATAAATCTTATTTAGTCTAGTTTCTTAAAAAGAAACCATGTAAGCAAAAGAATTTCCTATAATGAGATATTTGAAGTTCTGTGAGACAAAGTCAGAATGACTTCGAAACCTCCTGTTCTAATTTGAGAAAATCATTATAAATTGTAAAAAAATATTTATGAGTTATAATTTATATTTTTATAATCCTTAATAGTATAGTTTCAATATAACTAGACGAGAACATTATCCGAGTCTTGTACTATGAGATAATTAAACTTTGGTGCAGAAGGGTCTGAACTGTCAGACAGTGAATCAGGGGTAACTTTGATGAATAACCTTTACTATTTTTCCAAACCAAAAATTCTGGAAATTTTATAGTAGAAAGGTACATGAGTCTAGTTTCAAGGAAAATTAACGGAACTTAATTTGGAGTTTTGTAGCTCTAGATATAAATAATTTAGTGACTGTTGCTCAAGAAGATAGCTTGCCGTGAACTTGAGAATATGTTGTAAACATTGATAAAACATGTTAATGAGTTGCTTATTGTTTTCATATGAACATACTAAGTGCAAAGCTTACCCCTTTCCTTTCCCATGTTCTGCAGTGTTGCCAGGTTAGCTCGGGTTGGAGTTCGTCAGAGATATTATCACACTGTCAAGCTATCGCTATTGGTGTAAGTGATTTCAAGTAATTTGAGTCTATGGCATGTATAGGAGTGTAATATTTGAGTATGTGATATTACTTTAGCCAAATGTATTGGCTTATTTTGATTATGGGGTTGGTAAACCTATTTATTTATGAAAAGTCTTTAATGGCTTGGTATGAATGGTATGTGGATGTGATCATGAATGCTCAGTGATAAAAATGAGGTTTGATGACATGTTGATAGCTATAGCATTAATGTGGTAAAGATGAAAGTAAAACCTATGATATTGGTTCCATGTGAAATTGCCATGGTCATGACATGTTAGGAATGTTTAAGTGCCTAATTTTTTCATGTTGTATGCTATTGTATAAGTATGTGTGCATGTGTTGTGAAGGTGACAAAATGGCTTGGAAAATAACCTTGTATTTGTCCACACGAGTAGAGACACGGGCATGTGTCTAGGCCGTGTGTGACACACGGTCCGCCCCTATGGGCGTGTTGCCCAGCCATGTGTTCCCTGCACCTAAGTTTTTCAAGTCAATATGCATGGTAGTAGTACATGGGCAAGAGACACGGCCATGTGTCTCAGCCGTGTGAAGGGCACGGTCATAGGACACTGGCATGTGCCTTGGCCGTGTGGCTTTAATTTGTTCATGACCAAATTGGCAGAATGTCCAAGTTTTTGGACACGGGTTCGGGACACGGGTGTGTCCCTTACACGTAGGCATGTGCTCTATACCCACACAGGCGTGTGGAGCCTTAAAGCATGAAATTTTTCTAAGTTTTTCATGAGTTTTCAGTTGGGTCTCGAACCACCCCAGATGTATGTTTTAGGGCCTCGTAAGCCTATATAGGGGACAGATTGCATGTGAAAAAAAAGTTTTTAATTGTTTGAGATTTCATGGCCCTGTTTAGTATGGAAGTGTTAGTAAAAGTCAGGTAGCACCTCGAACCCCACCCCTGCATTGGATGCGGGCGAGGGGTGTTACATTTAGTGGTATCAGACAATGGTTTAGTCGATTCTCGAACTAACCTAGCGTAAGAGAGTCTAGCTATACATGCCATAGTATTGCTCGTGATAGTGTGATATCTCTCAACCCTAACAAAACTGTTGGTTAAGACAGGAAAGAGTTCCAACCGAGCAAATCTTGATAGAGATAAGAGTAAAGTTAAGATTATTGAATCATGCTTGTGATATGCTGAAAATGGGAAAGGTATGAAAAGAAATTCATGATTTTTACATGAACTAGTATGTATTATGTGATACTCTTGAGTTAAAGAATGTGAAATAGTGGAATAAAACAAAGTTAAGTTGTGAAAAGCTCTTTTATGCATGTTAGTATTCATACGATGTTAAATGTCCAACTTGATTGGCCAAGTGTTTATGAAAAGAAAGAATTTTGCTTCAAATGACAAAATGTATGTATGAATACTTTTATTGCATAATTAGTAATCAGTATATACATGAGGTTGACATTTATGTCTAGATTAATGAAGTCAAGATGCCGTAATGTTATGCTTTATAATCTCAATTACAGAATCATAAATGTCACAACAGCATGAAAGTTGTAATGAAAGATCAAATTGGGTGGAACGCAGGGAATGAGTACGATCAGTCACTAATGAATTGACGGAAAAGACCATGGTTGGACCATGGCAATACATGAGATATGTGCGCCAGTGTTAGACATGTTTGGGACATGCATCGGCTACATTATGAGAGCCAGTGTAAGACATGTCTGGGACATGCATTGGCCTCGAGATGTTAGCCAGTGTCAGACATGTCTGGGACATGCATCGGCTACGAGATGTGCTAGTGTAAGACATGTCTAGGACATGCATCGACATGGTTACTTGTGTTAGTGTAAGACCTATCTAGGACACGGCATCGACACAGATGGACAAGAGCTAGTACAATACCATAGTTGGACTATGGCATCAAGTAAGTGATGTACTCAAAACCTTAAGACGTTCTCCAATTTGATAAATATTGGCAAGTGATTAAGACTAAATGTGGGAACTTGATAAGACATTAATTGTAATTTGAGTAAAATAAATGATAGTTTGAATTGTGATAAATTCACTTATGTTTAGCTAATATTCACATGAAATAAAGTTGCATGTGTTACTGAGATATGTGAAAATGTGTTCATAAAAAGTTGGAAATTTGAAATGTTTGAATCAATGTGCGTAATGCTATGTTGTTGTGAATATGTATTTACTTGAGAGTCAAAAGTTTAGAGGCTTTACAATCTTCGCCCCCTTACCAGAATAGAGTTATACGATAAGATCCTCGAGAGATATGTTGCATAAGCTTGCAAAAGTGAAACTAAAGAGTACAATAATGGAATAGTATGGGATTAGTGAAGACAGAATTAGTTAGAGGAATATTGTCGGACTTGCACAGATGTCTAAGTATGATGGATTCAATTAAATAAAAGTTATGGTTATCTTTCTCTTTTGAGTATTCTATGTTTTTCTCTATTCTTGGGAATACATATGGTTATCCCTTTCGAGTGGGAATTCTATCGTATGAGGATGCTAGTGACTGTGATATTAGATGAAAAGCTCTGTTGGTCCAGTTAGTTATGATCGACATTTCTCCATCTCTTCAGATTTTTATTCTGACATATTAGAATGAAGTTGATAGTAAAAATCTATGTGAGATTATTCTGATGTTCTATTGGTTATGGTTTATATGCGGGAATTATATTATCTCTGTTATGAGGAATTCTAGAGCGTACAGACAGTAGTTTCCTTCTATTTTTCTCTGAAGGATTTTTTAGATCATCTTTATTATTTTCTTCTGGATTATATTCTCGGATTTCTGGTATAGTCTTCTATCTTGGAATTTCTTATATTAGTTTTTTCTCTCGTTCTTGTTTCAGGAATTATCGAGCTTGGCTTATCTTTATGAGTAATATTTGACTTGTGATATTAGAATTGGTTATGATTATGCTTCTGGCTCGACTATAGAAGTGTGGGGATTTTAGTGTCAAGATTTCTTTAAAATTCTTGGGGTAAAGAATGGTTATTCTGCAAAGGTAAATCTGAGTTATGTGCATTTAAGTTTATTCCCTGGTTCGAGAATACTGTTACGTGTTCTTTGGTAAGTAGTCTTGCAGTCAGAAATGATGAGGTTTTATTCTCATAAGTATGATATAGAAAACCTAATTAGTTGGATTTCTTTTATTCGAGAGATGTGGTTATAGTAAAGTTTCGAAACAGTTAAGGGCCTGAGCATAGAGAGGAGGCTATAAGTGAGTAAGGTTTGAGCACCGAGAAGCTCCGAGTTATGTAAAAAATTGTGTAGAGAGTTCTCAGTAGCATCCTATCTGTTCTTCCAGAGGGTAGTGAATTGTCTACAAGGTAAGGCCGATTATCAGATATATTCGAGATTTATGATTGTCAGTGATGGCAAAAAAAAATGAGAAAGGACTAGTATGAATTTCGTACTGGGATGTCTCTCTTCTCCAGGTAAATAATAGATACCATATTGGATTGTGATTGATTGATGATAGTAGTCCGCATGACTATTTTGGTATATACAGAGGTATTGTTAGACGGATTTGGACGAGTTGTGTTTCTAAGCTTATAGTTCTTAGAATGTCAATTTTCAGTATTTCGAATTGAGCCGAGACTTTTATGGTAACTATGGAAAGGTTATAGAAATACTGAGTATAAGCTTGAGCTGATTTGTTTTGTAAGTTGTGAGAAAAATATATAAGTGACTCGTGAAAGTTGAGAGCAACTTCTTCTGGTAAGATTTTCGGGGACGAAAATCCCTAAAGAGGGAAAATTTGTAACAGCCCGATTTTGGGCCTAGTTAGAACAGTGGTTTCGGGACCACTATTCTGAGGCCAGAGAAAATTATTTTAGTATTATTTTGTGTGTTATAATATAATTTTATAAATGCATGTAAATTTTGGTAAGTTAATTTTAGCGATTTCTAGTCCAATTTCGAAAAAGGACTAAATCACGTAAAATGTAAAAGTTGTGTGTTAATGCCTAAATGTGTTAATAGACTAGAGAACTAAAATTGGAGGCCTTTAAAGGGCAATTAGACCCTTTTTAAGTGTGTGGCCGACCAAGGGGAGACCAATTGGTCAAAAAGCCAAAATTTGTGGCTTTTAGGTGTTTTATTTTGACTAATT
This sequence comes from Gossypium anomalum, assembly GCA_025698475.1. Classification (NCBI taxonomy): domain Eukaryota; kingdom Viridiplantae; phylum Streptophyta; class Magnoliopsida; order Malvales; family Malvaceae; genus Gossypium; species Gossypium anomalum. Next base: position 42,906,862 of record CM046968.1, on the reverse strand, counting down.
TGTAATAAAATAATAAAAAAAGAAATAAAATGTCATTTTCTCTTTTATTTCTTCTTCTTCCTCACGAAAATGGTAGCAAAGAATGGGGGTTTTGAGCTTTAAAGTTTCAGCCGCTTTAAGCCCTAACAAGTAAGTAATCTTTGGTTATTTCTTAATGATTTTTATGTTTTTGGAACCCCTAAAGCCTAAGCTTTCAAATGAGGGGTCTAGTTTGCAAAATGATGAAGAGTCTAGGGTTTTTCCATGAGAGAAAATGTGTTGTTTGCTGTGTTTTTATGAAAGATTATGATTCCTAGTTGTCTAATTAACAACTTTTGTGAAAGAAATTGCATGAAAACACCTTAAAAAGGGCTAGTTTGTTAAGTTGTAAAATAAGGTGTAAATGTGTGAAATAGTGGTTTTCCTGAGTTGCAATAGTTATAAAAATGGTTTATCTAGGATTAAGGAGTAAAGAAATTGAATAAAAATCAATTTCCGAGCCTGGGGACAATTTGGTAATTTTGGCAAAGTATAGGGGTAAAATTGTAAATTTTTCCAAAGTGTGACAATGGACTAATTTGATTAGTATATTGTTTTAATTAGCTAAATGTTATGTTTTAGATGTTGAAAAATGTGATTTGGGCCTAGAACGGGGAAAATAGATTTATGGACGATTACATCTTTTTCACCTTTGTGGTATCGAGGTAAGTTCGTATGTAAATAATATCATGCTGTACATGTATTTAAATGTTATCATTACATGAATTGTAAAAATATTAATGTGTATGTGATTAATAGAAATATGATAAGACAAAGCCTTGATAGGCGAGGAAAAATCCCATTTGAACCTTAGGAATAAAATAGGATACGAGTGACATGTCACTAGGAATTATGAGTCTAGATGACTAGTCGAGAGTGAGCATTTAAATGTCATGAGATATGCGGTAGCTTTAGCTACAATTGAGGCACTTATGTGTAAAGGTTTTTCCGAGTATCCAATTAGTATTCCAAGTGTTCAACGGGTAATCCGAGGAAAGAGTTGATGATGGTCCCAATGGGGTAAGTCATTGGTGAGTATGCACTTGAGTTATGTTACGATTTGTGTAGGTATGTACACTAAGCTTACGAGAATGCCTTGATATGTGATGATCTATGATGCATAAATATGTGTTCTTACCATGTTGGATGAAATGATGTTATATTAATTATGTGAACAATGATCATGAATGAGTAACTTAGCCTTGATAGATTTGTGTTACTGCAGTGGTGTAACTTTGAAAATACACTAAAAATAGTGGAAAATGAGTTAGAAGCCGAATAAAATATGAAAATAAATCTTATTTAGTCTAGTTTCTTATAAAAGAAACCATGTAAGCAAAAGAATTTCCTATAATGAGATATTTGAAGTTGTGTGAGATAGAGTCAGAATGACTTTGAAACCTCCTGTTCTAATTTGAGAAAATCATTATAAATTTTAAAAAAATATTTATGAGTTATAATTTATATTTTTATAATCCTTAATAGTATAGTTTCAATATAACTAGACGAGAACATTATCTGAGTCTTGTGCTATGAGATAATTGAAGTTTGGTGCAAAAGGGTCTGAACTGTCAGACAGTGAATCAGGGGTAATTTTGATGAATAACCTTTACTATTTTTCCGAACCAAAAATTCTAGAAATTTTATGGTAGAAAGGTCCATAAGTCTAGTTTCAACGAAAATTAACGGAACTTAATTTGGAGTTTTGTAGCTCTAGATATAAATAATTTAGTGACTGTTGCTCAAGAAGACAGCTTGTCGTGAACTTGAGAATATGTTGTAAACATTGATAAAACATGTTAATGAGTTCCTTATTGTTTTCATATGAACATACTAAGCGCAAAGCTTACCCCCTTACTTTACCATGTTCTCTAGTGTTTCCAGGTTAGCTCAGGTTGGAGTTCATCGGAGATATTATCACACTGTCAAGCTATCAATATTTGTGTAAGTGATTTCAAATAATTTGAGTCTATGGCATGTATAGGAGTGCAAATATTTGAGTATGTGATATTGCTTTAGCCAAATGTATTGGCTATTTTGATTTTGGGGTTGGTAAACCTATTTATTTATGAAAAGTCTTTAATGGCTTGGTATGAATGGTATGTGGATGTGATCATGAATGCTTAGTGATGAAAATGAGGTTTGATGACATGTTGATAGCTATAGCATTAATGTGGTAAAGATGAAAGTAAAACCTATGATATTGGTTGCATGTGAAATTGCCATGGTCATAATATTTTAGGAATGTTTAAGTGCCTAATTTTTCCATGTTGTATGCTATTGTATAAGTATGCGTGCATGTGTTGTGAGGGTGACAAAATGGCTTGGAAAATTGCCTTGTATTTGTCCACACGGGTAGACACACGGGCGTGTGTCTAGGCCGTGTGTGACACACAGTCTGCCCCCATGAGCATGTTGTCTAGCTGTGTGTCCCCTGCACCTAAGTTTTTCAAGTCAGTATGCATGGTAATAGTACACGGGCAAGGGACACAGCCATGTGTTTCAGCCGTGTGAAGGACCTGGTCATAGGACACGGGCGTATGCCTTGGCCGTGTGGCTTTAATTTGTTCATGACCAAATTGGCAGAATGTCCAGGTTTTTGGACATGAGTTTAGGATACGGGAGTGTCCCTAGCACACCGGCGTGTGCTCTATACCCACTCAGGCGTGTGGAGCCTTAAAGCATGAAATTTTTCTAAGTCTTTCATGAGTTATCGATTGGGTCTCGAACCACCCCGGATGTATGTTTTAGGGCCTCGCAATCCCGTATAAGGGACAGATTACATGTGAAAAGAAAATTATTTAATTGTTTGAGATTTCATGGCCCTGTTTACTATAGAAGTGTTAGTAAAAGTCAGGTAGCACCTCAAACCCCATCCCGGCATCGGATGCGGGCGAGGGGTGTTACAACTTGAGAGAGGAATAAGTGGCTGAAAGTTTCAAGCTCCCATGGCCGTTTCTTAGAGGTAAAATCGGTGGAAGAAAGAAGGGAAGGAAAAAGATGACAACATTTTCTCTTTATTTTATTTATTAGTCAAATACATCACCTAATTCCAACCTTTGATTTTTTTTTACTTTTTTTGTCTCAATGGCCAGCTATGCCTTAAAAATAGGCCTATTTGCACATTAAAAACCCCTACTTTATAATCCATGGCCATTTAGCACTATTTTCTAGCAAATCACAACTTTTTCCCTTTACGCGATTTAGTCCTTTTTCGAAATTAAGCTCTCAAATGTTAAAATTACTTCACCAACTTTTTCATGCACTATAATAATCATGCTATAACGCCAAAATAATAAAAAAATAATTTCCCTGGCCTAGGGTCAGTGGTCCTGAAACCACTGTTCCAATTAGACCCAAAATCGGGTTATTACAGTATGAAAGGAGTAAACAATTCTTACCATATATTTAACATTCAAGTAATATAATATAAGATAATGTAATTTACCATAATCTCATGACCATAATTCATTCCATCACAAACTCACCTTGAAATCATCATTTCACGAATTTAATAATCATAAGCTTTATGTACATATCTGTACCATCTCGTAATAATTGATACTTATTCTCATCGTTGGCATACCCAATGAACCACTCGAAATAATAATATCGGATACTCGAGAAACCTTGCACACAAGGTGTCACATGTGTAGCCATTGCTACCTCTATCTCATAACACATATATGCTCGCTCTCGAGCCATCAACGGGCCTGCTCACACAAGCTATCAATCAAGACGTAGCTACACGGTGCTGCTCACACAAGCTGTCAAGTAACCGCAACATATGCCGGTATACTTAGCCACCGGTAGGACGTACAGGACCAGCACCCGGATCACAAAACATAATACCCTAGTGACATGTCACTTGTATCCTAATCTATTCCTAAGGTTCGATTGGGATTTCTCGCTTGCCAAAACGTCGTCGAATGTGTCCGTAGAGTCATTTACACAATTCATACAAAATTAAAGTATTTAAAATACAGTTACAACAAAGCTTAATTACATACGAACTTACCTCGAATGCAAAAACGAAAGAAGGATCTATTCGTCAATTATTTTGTTTTTCCCCCAATCTAGATCCGAACTTCATTTTTCTTGATCTATAATGTCAAACTTAACTTATTTAATCATCACATTATTCAATATAGTCCAAAAACAAATTATGGAAAAAATTACATTTTTGCCCCTGACATTTCAAAATTTTACAATTTAGTCTGTAGGCTCGTAAAATGAATTTTATTCAATTTCATCACAACCCAAGCCTAGCCGAATATTACTTGTACACATAACAGCCCACATTTTTCATTTATTCACACTTTTCTACACTTTTTATAACCTTTTACAAATAAGTCGCTATTTGACTTTTTATCGAGAATCACCTTACAAATGTTGTTTATCCAACAACAAACATGCATTTTCTATCATCAAACATCAAAATACAAGCACATCCAACACGGCTAAAATTTTAGACTTTAACTTTCTTTCAAATTAGTCCTTGAAATAGTTAGATCGAGTTACCACGATCTCAAAATTGTAGAAATCATTAAAAACGGGACAAGAACAGACTTACAATCGAGCTTGAAAGTTGGCCAAGCCCTAGCTATGTCTTCTCCTCAAAAATTTTGGCTAGGGGGACTAAATTGAAGAAGATGGACATCTTTTATTTAGTTAATTTGTCTTTATTTACCAAATTACCAATTTAACCTTCACTTAAACTTTATAAATTCACTAACTCTATGCCCATTTTTGTCCACCCTAGAGTATAATGGTCTAATTTCCATTTAAGGACCTCTAATTAAAAATTCATAACAATTTACTACCTTTAACTTATAGAACTCAAAATTTGCACCTGTTGCAATTTAGTCCTTCTAGTAAAATTGAGCACTCAATCGATAAAATTTTTTAACGAAATTTTTAACACAATTATTTTATCATGCTGTAGACCTTAAAGAAATAATAAAATAAATATTTCTTCTTCAGATTTGTGGTTCCAAAACCACTGTTCTGATTTGACCCAAAAACAAGTTGTTACACTTTCTCCCAATAGGAAAAGTAACATAAAATGACATTCAAGGCATAAGCCAAACGTTATTATGCAATGTTTCTAAAAATAACCTAAAAATGAAAATATATCTACTTAAGTAAAAACATTTAATCAAGTTTAAAGGCTCAAAATATAACTATTTTCAAGAGTTATGTAACACCCCGAACTTGTATACGTCACTGAAGTAGGGTTAGAGGTATTATCGATCAATACACATCATTTAATAACCATATGTCATGCATTCGTACATTCATATAAAAATACCATTCAAAAATGTCATATTGTCCCTTATAAGGATTTACAAGCCCTTAAACATGCTTTAGAACTGATTCGGGACTAAACCGATAACATATGTAAATTTTGGAAACATAAAAAAATTTCAACATTTAAGGAGTCATATGGCTTTGTGAACAGGCCGTGTGCCTCACATGGCTAGTAGACACGTCCGTGTCACAGGCCATGTGGAAACAGGGCATACATACTAACTTGCATCACACGGCCAAAGACATGCCCCTATGCTAAGCCATGTGAAAACTGGAGAGTATGCTGACTTGTATCACGCGGCCAAGTCACACGCCTGTGTGCTAGGCCGTGTGCCCATTAGGGGACATACTGACTTGTACCACATGGCCAGTCACACGCCCGTGTGTGAGACCGTGTGGAGCATACTGACTTCAACTCATTTTAACACTAGGGAACATATGGCTGTGTGTCACATACGGCTGAGACACACGCTTGTGTCCCTACCCGTGTGGACAAAAATAGGCAATTTACAAAGCCATTTTGCCACCCCAATTTCACAAGCATACACAAGCATAAATGGTAACATTTTTACAACTCAATTGGCAACCATTCCATAACAATTCATACACATGATACCATCTCTTTCTACCATTCAAATGCTTAACTATATCATACATTTTTCCATTCATAAATCTACCATATATCAAGATATCATTTGCATAAATTCCATTTCATCAACCATTTTCCAAAACATACCAAAACATACTATCAAGATTAGCCAAATCACATGGCTTAACCTTTATAAAAAATATACCAAAAATCATGATTTCAAGTAACCATATTTATCATCTTTAAAACTAGCCTACACATGTCATATTTACAATTATCCACAAGTTCAAAAGTACCAATCGACAATTGGATAGTGTGATGTGAAACTCCGACTTGTCTGAAACGAGCGAGCTAACGAACCTCTATAAAACATAGAAAAAGAAACAAAGTAAGCTTTATAGCTTAGTAAGCTCGTATAATTCAGAATTAAACTTACCATTTATACCAAATCAAGTTAAATAAATAAGGTAAACTCATTACAATTTCCAAATGCCTAACACAAGCATTCATCAATAGGTTTGTCATATAAATACATGAAATCATCCATTATCTCAATTCAATACTCAATATATATATATATCATACCAAATTCATATATCATGGACATCATATTCAACATTTCACTCTCAATCATATAATCAATTATTCACTCAATAACAATACTCATCAGTACAAACAGTATTTATACCCGTTTAACCCATTAGAACTTCAAAGGATACTCAGATGATATACATCAGTATTCCATCAATTCATTATCATTTTCCACTCTTTCGAGCTATGAAAAATAAGCTCCTCTTGAGCTGATAGATAGTAAGCTCTATCGAGCTGAAACGGTAAGCTCTGGCGAGCTGAATCAGTAAGCTCATATGAGCTGAGAACAGTAAGCTCCAACGAGCTGAAAATAGTAAGATCTTACGATCTGATATATCGATAAGCTCATTCAAGCTGCAGTGAGTCCGCAACACATGCAAGATCTCAACCAAAACGGTAACCCTAGTGATATGTCACTCGTATCCTACGAATTCATACGGTTCAAATGGGGTTCGGTAACTATCAGTTTATATCAACAAGGCATTCTTATTCCAATTATATCAATTAACCAATTATATACATACATTTCAAATAAATACAAGTATTTAAAAGTTTGATTCTAATTATACGAACTTACCTCGAATTGTTAGGGTGGAAACTATTGACTATTCGTCTACTTTTCTTTTTCCCCGATCTAATTCTGATCTCGGCTTATCTTGATCTATATATTATCAAATTCAGTATATTTAGTATTCAATCTATTCAATTTAGCCCAAAATTCATATTTTTGGAAAATTTACACATTTACCCTTAAACTTTTAAATATTTACAATTTAGTCCTTACCATATAAAATTGCAATTTCATGCAGTTTAGTACTACCTATGCTTATCCCAATTTCATAGGGACTCCTAGCAGCCCATATCTTTCATTATTTTACACTTTTAACCTCCATATTTTACATTTTCACAATTTAATCCCTTTTAAACTCTTTTGTCAAAAATCACTTTACAAAACTAGTTTAACTATTAACAAATATTCAAAATCTATCATCAAACATCCAATTACTCAAAAATTCAACAATGGCAACATGTTAAATCTTCAACAATTACAAAATCTAAGGTACGGGCTAGCTAGAATACAAAGCAATGATAAAAAAAAGGTAGAAATCATTAAAAATCGAGCAAAAATCGTACCTTAATTGAAGAATTTAAGGTTGCCAAATTTTAAAAACTAAGTTACCTTATTCTTCTTCAAATTTTTGGTGCATGAAGATGATAATAATGCTTTAAATTAACTTTGTTTTATTTAATATAACATTATTAAACATTTTACCAAATTAACCTTAAGTTAAACCATTAAATTCACATAATGGTTGTCCAAAATTGTCCACTCATGCTATCAATGGTATATTTACAACATAAGGACCTTTACTTTAAGGTTCTATAGCTATTTAATACCTTTAGCCATTAGAACTCAAGTTTTACGCTTTACGCGATTTAGTCCTTTTTACCAAATTAAACATTCAAATAGTAAAATTTCTTTACGAAACTTTCACACTATAATTCTATCATGCTGTAAACTTTAATAAAATAATAAAATAAATATTTTGACCTCAAATTTGTGGTCTCAAAACCACTATTTCGATTTGACTCAAAAACGGGCTGTTACAAGTTATCAGCAACCCAACTGATATATAGGTAAAGGAAATGAGCATAAAGTTTGCAAACTACTTAGATCTATAGACTTAAGTAAGGATCCCACTCATGGAATCAAAGATTTGATCAAGCAATCAAGAATTTTGGATTTGAGCAAAATGTAGATGACATTTTACTCATTAGAAATGATGTGAGGACATTCTCATCAGTTAAACTATGGTTAACTCAATAGTTTAGCATTAATGACTTGGGAAAAGCTAATTTTGTTCTAGGTATTTGAATCATGAGGGATCAAAAGAAAAAAGTGATAGCACTGCCTCAAGTTTCATACATAGACAAGATATTAGAGCATTATGTAATAATCGATTCGAAGTAGGGAAATTAGCCCTCTGTATCGAGATTTCATCTCTCTTTAGAGGATTATCCTAAGACTGCGGAAGAAAGAGAGAACATGAGAAAGGTTCATTATGCTTCTATAGCAGGAACTCTCATGTATCTATGCTATAAACACGCCTAGATATTTGTTTTGCAGTGGAGTTGGTAAGTCAATATCAAGCGAATCTAGGACCAAGGCACTCGCAAGCAGTTAAGCATATACTCAAGTATTTACGGAGAACGAGGGATTATATGCTTATGTTTTCTGGAGAAGATCTCACTCCTATCGGGATTTGAGGAAATCGGCATCAAGCTGTGTTTTTGTCCTAGATGGCGAGTCCATAGTTTGAACAAGTGTCAATAAGGGTTGCACTGCTAACTTCACTATGGAGGGTCAAATATGAGGTATGGAAAATCTATGGCACTATAATAGTGTGGATATAGCTAAGCCCAAATTAACTAGATAAGAACAAAACACATAAGGGGGACAGTAGTGTTTGATGGGATGGTAGACGTAGTCAAAGATCGTATATGAGGACAAACCTCAGGAATTTGTTTAGCCAAGACTCTTATAGCTAGAGAGCTCTTTAGGAAACATATGAAGGGCACAAGAATGTGAAACATGTCTCATCTGCTTCACTAGGGCAAGTGGGATATTGTTGGATCTAGTGCCCTAAGTGTAGTATTTTCGTCAATATACACTTGTACTTTTTTTTGAACAGATTGGTTAATAAAATAAATTCATTGATTACATTAGTATACTTTGTGTAATTGATCTCACATGGTTTTTGCATGCAAAGAAAAATGGAAGCAAATGTTGTTCATTGGTTGTCTAATGTTTAACTAATATTAAGTGGTATTATGTGGTCGGATCTTAGTATGGAAAGACAACTTGTATTAGTAGATGAACCTAAACATATCTTTAGCCTAATCAAAAATGAGCAAACCAATTGAAAGACTAATATGTCATCATCAAGTCCAATTGGGGAGATGTCTTATCTTGGGCATAGGAACGGATGGCTTCTAGAAGATAGAGACATAGATGTGATTGACAGTACATTGTACTGGATCCAAAAAGAATGGATCCTGAATTTGATTATGAATTTATTCACTTTTACCGTTCATAGTGTGGCATACCTAAATCCTGAGTGGATAGCAGACTATGTATGAGTTACTCGTACACTTTTATGTAAGTAAAAGCCTAAGTTCAAATAGATAAGGAACCGAAAGTTGGTGCACTGGGTGTAACATCCCGAAATAGGGCCTAAACGGAACAGTGGTTACGAAACCACAAATTCGAGGTAGAAAAATTTATTTTATTATTATTTTGAGGTCTATGATATGTTTGCATGATTGTGTGAAAAGTTCGTGAAGAAATTCTATGCATAAAGTACTTAATTTGAAATTAGGGACTAAATTGAATAAATTACAAAACTTGTGTTCTAGAAGTTTTTTGCATAAAATTGAATTAGAATATTAATTAGGAGGTCTTAAATAGCAATTTGACCAATTTTAAGTTCATGGACAAAATTAGGACATGGAAGGAATTTTTGAAAGTTTAGTAGTAAGGGCATTTTGGTCATTTAGGGTAAAATGAATTAAAATACAAAATTAAAAGCCAATTTTGCTCATCTTCTTCATGGAGGCCGAAATTAGCATGGGGAAGCCATGGCTAGGGTTTTCAAGCTTTCCAAGCTCAATAGTAAGTGATTCCAAGCCCCAGTTTTTAATGTTCTTTACGTTTTGAGTCCCTGAGTAGCTCGATAAAGCTTATGCTAGCAATAATTTAAGTTAGGGTTCATATTTGGAAAAATACCCATAGGTGAAATTTGTGTATTTTGGTGTTTTATGATAGAATATGAGGTTTTAAATTATGTTAGACAACTTGTACTACTCGGTTATAAGCAAAAACGAGTAAAAGGACTTAATCGGTAAAAATACCTAATAGTCATAAGTGCTTGTTAGAGTATGAATTTGATGCTGCCATAGAAGGGAAAAATGACCAACATGTCATGAAACATAATAAAATAGGCTGAAGTTTAATTTACGAGCTTTGGGGCAAAAGTGTAAATATGCAAAAGTTTAGGGGCAAAATTGTAATTTTGCCAAAATATGATTTTGGGTCAATTTGAATAATTTGAGTCCTAATTAGACTATATTTTAAATGATAGAGCAAGGAAAACTGAAATTCAAGCTAAAATGGAGAAAATACCAAGTTGTGGACGAAATGATAAAAGTAGCTATTTTTGCATACGAGGTAAGTTTCTGATAAATAAATGCAATATTCTTTTATTTTACATTATTATTGTAAATTTCCAGCATTTATATACTTATTTTATGAGAATATTTAAAGTCAAATTAAAGGCAAAGTGATAGAGAAAAAGCATTAGGAAGCCCCGTTTGAACCTTAGGAATGTTAGGATATTGGGGTTGACAGGACAGGACAGGACAGAAATGAGCCATGTAAGTCCATATCAGATATATGGCTTTGGAGACAGGAATGAGCCATGTAAGCCCATATTAGATATATATATATGGCATTGGAGACAGGAATAATTCATGTAAGTCCATGTCGAAGACATGGCATTGGCAGGATATTGATAGACAGGAACGACCCCAGTATCCTTAGTATTCCGAGTGGTTCAATGGGTCATTGTACACGTTAAATTACAGTGAATTATCAGCAAAAAGGGAAGGTAGATTATATTTATGAATAGTGAAAGGTCAGGTAAGAAAGAAGGTAAGTAAATAAAGAAGAAGGTAGAAAATGAGAAGTAAAGAAAGTTTATGAGGCTAGGTGACATTATGTATAATCATTCATTATGCTAAATGTTGTAATTTATTTGCTTGTAAGCTTACTAAGCCTAGTGCTTACTCTCTTTATTTTCTTTTTCTTATAGTTTTTATCAAGCCACGGGGATCGAAGGAAACGTCGGAGACCCGATCACACTATCGAAGAAATCATATTGGTATAGTTAGACGTTTAGTTTTGTGTATGGCATGTATAGGAACTTGGTTTCTTTTGAGATGATATGATCAATGAATGATGTGTAAATACTTGCTAGTGATTAGCTAATAGAATGGCTGATGATATACATGTTTAGTTGTATGTGTGAATAAGTAGTAACTATCACATGAAAACTAAGAAAAATGTGAAAGTAACTTAAAAACAGATTCAAGTATCAGAAATAATGTGATTTTGAAAAATCACTAAAAATCGTAGATACATGGTTTGATGGTGAATAATATATGAAATTAAAGCTTATTGTGTCTATTTTCTTATGGAATAAGAAAAACAGGTAAAGGTATTATATTTTATGAGATATCTGAGTTTTAGTGAAACAGGGTCAGAGAGAATTCTAGATCCCCTGTTTCAACTTTGGAAATTTACCATAAATTGTAAAAAAATAATTAGGTGGTGTAATTTATATTTTTAGAATCCTTATTGAATCTAGTTTTAATAGAAATAAACGGTATAGTTATATTAATTTTTATAGGAGAAAAGTGGTTCGTAGTAAGTAGAGGTCAGTGCAGCCGAATTCTGAAATAGGGGTAATTTTAACTAATAATAAACTGTACTAATTGGCTAAGTTAAAAATTCTAGAAAAAATTAGTAGATAGATATATGAGTCTAGTTTCAGGAAATATTTACGGATCTTAATTTCGAGTTTTGAAACTCGAGAAATGAATTTTTAAGCAGCTATGACGCAGAAAAATAGTTTATTCCGAAAATTAAGATAAGTTTAGTAACACCTCAAGCTTGACTCCGGTGACGGTTTCGGGCGTGGGGGTGTTACATTTATTGGTATCAGAGCAGGTTTAGTCGGTTCTCGGAACAGTTAGTGTGAGTAAATGTCTAGCTATACATGCCATACCTGTATTTTGATAGTGTGACGTCTCCTGACGATTTTTAAATATTTTGTTTTATTGTAATGGATCCCGAGCGAGCTGGTGATGATGGTGTAGAAAGTAATGTGCCTGCTCCCGTGAAAGGGGTAGCGCCATCTGAGAATAGGCCAGTAACAGTTAATCAGGGAGGAGTGACTCGAGAAGCTCTCTTCCAAGCTTTGAATAATTGGTTTGCCGAGTTCGTTAAATGCACGAATCCCAGAGTTAGACCTCCACCCCTCATGACTCTCGGGCTACCCATGTAGCTCAAGCTTCCCACCACAGGTACAATGATAAGAGAAAAGCCACCAGTTGATAGAATCAGAAACAAAGGGGCGTAAGAGTTCAGAGCAACAAAACATGATGATGCGAAAGAGCAAAATTTTGGTTAGAAAATACTATCGAGTCTTTGATGAATTATCTTGTACACCCGAGGAATGTATGAAATGTGTAATATCACTTCTTAGAGACTCACCTACTACACTGGTGGAAGACACTTGTATCAGTTGTACCAAAGGAGAGGATCACTTGGGATTTCTTTCAGGAGGAATTTCGTAAAAAGTACATCGATCGGGGTTTATTGACCGTAAGAGAAAGGAATTCTGGAATTGAAACAAGGGAGCCACTCTTGTGTTCTCCAAGATTGATTTGAGATCCAGGATACTATCGGTTGCGAGTTAAAGAGTTAGATGTCCCAAGCGCTTTTCGGACTAGGTGAAGGTATTAAGGTTGATTCGAGCAAGATTTCAGACCATTGTTGATTGGAAGCCTCCTAGAAATGTATCGAAGTTAGAAGTTTTCTTGGTCTTGCCGGATATTATAGGCGATTTGTAGAGGATTTTCCATGATAGCTACCCCATCGATAAAATTGCTGCGAAAGGATATCAAGTTTGAATGGGTGAGAAGTGTGAATAGAGTTTTGACAAGTTAAAAGCGTTATTGACTAAAGCTCCTATTTTAGTACAACGAGAACCGGGTAAGGAGTTTGTGATTTACCGTGATGCGTCCATGAATGGACTTGGTTGTGTACTTATGCAAGAAGGGAAGGTAATTGCTTATGCCTCTAGATAGCTAAAGCCACATGAGAAGAACTATCCGATACATGATTTAGAGCTATTTTGCCATTATTTTTGCGTTGAAGATTTGGAGACATCATTTTATCACGGTGATAAGTGCCACATATTCACCGATCACAAAAGTTTGAAATTGAAGCAAAGAAGATGGCTAGAGTTGATTAAAGATTATGAGCTAGTGATCGATTATCACCCAGGGTATGTGTACAGAAGAATGATGAGCTTATTCGAAAGATCTTAGGGGAAGCACATAGTAGTTTTTGTCTATTCATCCGGGTAGTACAAAGATGTATAATGATTTGAAGAAATGTCTTGGTGGGTAGGAATGAAAAGGGACATTTCAGAGTTTGTTTCTAGATGCTTGATGTGTCAAGAAGATTGCCATTTACATCGAGAAAGAAAGATGCGGTATGGGTTGTGATTGATAAGTTAACGAAGTCGGCTCATTTTATCCCGGTTCGTATGGATTTTTCACTTGACAAGTTGGCGAGTTGTATATTTTGAGAGATAGTCGGACTACATGGGGTAGACGAGGCTACATGGGAACTCGAAGAGGCTATGTGAAAACAGTACCCAAATCTCTTCACATGTAAGATTTTTGGGGCGAAAATCCCAAAAGGGGAGAAATGTAACATCCCGAAATAGGGCCTAAGCGGAGCAGTGGTTACGAAACCACAAATTCGAGGTAGAAAAATTTATTTTATTATTATTTTGAGGTCTATGATATGTTTGCATGATTGTGTGAAAAGTTCGTGAAGAAATTCTATGCATAAAGTACTTAATTTGAAATTAGGGACTAAATTGAATAAATTACAAAACTTGTGTTCTAGAAGTTTTTGCATAAAATTGAATTAGAATATTAATTAGGAGGTCTTAAATAGCAATTTGACCAATTTTAAGTTCATGGACAAAATTAGGACATGGAAGGAATTTTTGAAAGTTTAGTAGTAAGGGCATTTTGGTCATTTAGGGGTAAAATGAATTAAAATACAAAATTAAAAGCCAATTTTGCTCATCTTCTTCATGGAGGCCGAAATTAGCATGGGGGAAGCCATGGCTAGGGTTTTCAAGCTTTCCAAGCTCAATAGTAAGTGATTCCAAGCCCCTGCTTTTAATGTTCTTTACGTTTTCGGAGTCCCGGTAGCTCGATAAAGCTTATGCTAGCAATAATTTAAGTTAGGGTTCATATTTGGAAAAATACCCATAGGTGAAATTTGTGTATTTTGGTGTTTTATGATAGAATATGAGGTTTTAAATTATGTTAGACAACTTGTACTACTCGGTTTTAAGCAAAAACGAGTAAAAGGACTTAATCGGTAAAAATACCTAATAGTCATAAGTGCTTGTTAGAGTATGAATTTGATGCTGCCATAGAAGGAAAAATGACCAACATGTCATGAAACATAAGAAAATAGGCTGAAGTTTAATTTACGAGCTTTGGGGCAAAAGTGTAAATATGCAAAAGTTTAGGGGCAAAATTGTAATTTTGCCAAAATATGATTTTAGGTCAATTTGAATAATTTGAGTCCTAATTAGACTATATTTTAAATGATAGAGCAAGGAAAACTGAAATTCAAGCTAAAATGGAGAAAATACCAAGTTGTGGACGAAATGATAAAAGTAGCTATTTTTGCATACGAGGTAAGTTCTGATGAAATAAATGCAATATTCTTTTATTTTACATTATTATTGTAAATTTCAGCATTTATATACTTATTTTATGAGAATATTTAAAGTCAAATTAAAGGCAAAGTGACAGAGAAAAAGCATTAGGAAGCCCCGTTTGAACCTTAGGAATGTTAGGATATTAGGGTTGACAGGACAGGACAGGACAGAAATGAGCCATGTAAGTCCATATCAGATATATGGCTTTGGAGACAGGAATGAGCCATGTAAGCCCATATTAGATATATATATATGGCATTGGAGACAGGAATAATTCATGTAAGTCCATGTCGAAGACATGGCATTGGCAGGATATTGATAGACAGGAACGACCCCAGTATCCTTAGTATTCCGAGTGGTTCAATGGGTCATTGTACACGTTAAATTACAGTGAATTATCAGCAAAAGGGAAGGTAGATTATATTTATGAATAGTGAAAGGTCAGGTAAGAAAGAAGGTAAGTAAATAAAGAAGAAGGTAGAAAATGAGAAGTAAAGAAAGTTTATGAGGCTAGGTGACATTATGTATAATCATTCATTATGCTAAATGTTGTAATTTATTTGCTTGTAAGCTTACTAAGCCTAGTGCTTACTCTCTTTATTTTCTTTTTCTTATAGTTTTTATCAAGCCACTCGGGGATCGAAGGAAACGTCGGAGACCCGATCACACTATCGAAGAAATCATATTGGTATAGTTAGACGTTTAGTTTTGTGTATGGCATGTATAGGAACTTGGTTTCTTTTGAGATGATATGATCAATGAATGATGTGTAAATACTTGCTAGTGATTAGCTAATAGAATGGCTGATGATATACATGTTTAGTTGTATGTGTGAATAAGTAGTAACTATCACATGAAAACTAAGAAAAATGTGAAAGTAACTTAAAAACAGATTCAAGTATCAGAAATAATGTGATTTTGAAAAATCACTAAAAATCGTAGATACATGGTTTGATGGTGAATAATATATGAAATTAAATCTTATTGTGTCTATTTTCTTATGGAATAAGAAAAACAGGTAAAGGTATTATATTTTATGAGATATCTGAGTTTTAGTGAAACAGGGTCAGAGAGAATTCTAGATCCCCTGTTTCAACTTTGGAAATTTACCATAAATTGTAAAAAAATAATTAGGTGGTGTAATTTATATTTTTAGAATCCTTATTGAATCTAGTTTTAATAGAAATAAACGGTATAGTTATATTAATTTTTTATAGGGAGAAAAGTGGTTCGTAGTAAGTAGAGGTCAGTGCAGCCGAATTCTGAAATAGGGGTAATTTTAACTAATAAACTGTACTAATTGGCTAAGTTAAAAATTCTAGAAAAAAATTAGTAGATAGATATATGAGTCTAGTTTCAGGAAATATTTACGGATCTTAATTTCGAGTTTTGAAACTCGAGAAATGAATTTTTAAGCAGCTATGACGCAGAAAAATAGTTTATTCCGAAAATTAAGATAAGTTTAGTAACACCTCAAGCTTGACTCCGGTGACGGTTTCGGGCGTGGGGGTGTTACACTGGGTGTACGACTTCTGTAGTATGTAGCTTCATTCACAACAGTGGAATTCATAGCCCAAAACATGGGTAAATTATCTCCTCTCATTGGCATTACATGGTTGATGGAAAGTAAATGTGGCCACAGGTCGTCCACTTTTGTGATAGATGACTTGATCACTAATTGATAATGATTGACTTTTCATGAAGAAAGATGTAATGGTTACCATGAGATAAAATAGGATCATATTGGGAGAACTGATATTATCCCAAAGACATCAAGGATATCTTATAAGGGTAACATACTAATGACAAGGTCAATGGACGAACATTAAGTAGTTGCTTTCGGTATGTCATTAGGAGAGCTTAGTCACAATACTATAGTGGAATGACTTTGTAAGTAAATGAGTTTATAATTAATAGGCAAAAAGCCTGAACTTAATTATAAACCATTTGAGCCTCAACTACATATGTCCAACTAGTCCCTCCGCTGGATCATTAAAATCAGAAATGAATTGTGTGTTTGAATAAAAATGAACGAAATTACTAGAAAAGAATTCGGGAATAATTATGGTTTTCTCCCGAATAGAGAAATGGAATCATTTGAAAATGAATATAGATTTCCAAAAATGGAAACAAAAATGAAAATGGAGACTTGCAGTTCTATATAGGATTACTTGAAAATGATGAAAGAATGAGTTTATGTTTTTGGACTGTTTTGAAGCCCGAAAATGAAAATAAACTATTCCGTCATGGTGAACATGTTAAGTTGACATATTGAATGAATTTTCTTGAAATTTTACTGAAGGTAAAATCGTTAAAATTTTACTAAAGTAAAATTGGGATGAGAAAATTATTTAATACGTAAATATTAAAGTTTATTTACGGAAATAGAAAAACTGAATCGGGTTGGATCACATTATAGAGTACTGGGTCAGAAAGGCTCATAAAGTACTCGTAATTAGACCCAATGTGAGAGAGGCCCAAAGCCCCTCATATAACATGAAGATGACAGCAATCCTAGTAAAAATACAAGAGTGAGTCATATACCCCTCTCCTACTCTAAGTAGGATGTTATTTTTCTATTTAAAGTAAACATCAACAACTCTACAAGGGTTCTACCTTCTCTTCCTATAAATAGATGGCACTAGTAGAACTATTAACACAAGTTTTGAGAGATTGTTATTCTGCCAAAAAATAAAGAGAATTTATTCTCAACTTATAAACATATTTTTCAAAGTAACAATTTTACCAGTTTCTATTAAAGAAGAGAGAATTTTTATTTTCACCCCAAAAGGAAAACTTTTTCTAGTTCTGTATTTTGGTTCAGTTGGTTCGATCCCACATTTGAAGCAATTCATGGTATGAGAATAGAAGAGAAGATTGTTTGGTTAAGGTTTATTGCTATAAATATCACAAACCGGGTCAGTTTTTAAATTTTTAAATTTTCACTTTACAAGAAAATCATTTTCAAACCAGGTTTTTTTCCAACAACCAGTACATCTTTTTTCATGAAAAGTCAACTACTATTAAATACTAATTAAGTCATTCATCACAAAGACGAAAAACTCGTAGCCACAATTTACTTTTGATTTATCACGTAATGTCAATGAGAGGATATCATTTAATAATAAATTGCTCGTTTTCGCTTATTGGCACTTCTTCCTGGTGGTATAGAGCCGTTACGAGGTGAAGGAAGAATAGTTCAACTTTTTTCCTCTGTACACACCACTACATTTCTCGAAAGATCCAATGCCCTACACAGACCTATTTACACTGCATAATACCATAGAGCAAAGCTGCTCGAAATACATTAACATTTGAAACATTCAATGCGGGTGCAATTCTAGTGCCAATGAATTGCATCCATATTTTAGCAACAAGAAACATAATAGCTTGATTAAAATTTGTGGGAAGTTTAGTGTTCGGTCATGAATTCCACTACTGTGAATAATACTACATATTGCAAAAGTCATATACCCAACATACCAACTTTTTATTCCTTATGTAATCAAACTCAGACTTTTAATTACATCAAAGTATGCGAGTCACACATACATAGTCCATCATCCACTCAGGATTAAAGTATGCCACACTATGAATGTCACAAGTGAATAAATCCATAAACAAATTCAGGATCTATTCTACTTAGGTCTTGTCTGATTTACTGTTAATCCAGTCAATCACATATATGTCTATATCTTTTGGATGTCATCGCTCCGGTGCCCAAGACAAAACATGTAACACCCCTTACCCATATTCGGCGTCGGAACAGGGTACGAAGCATTACTGGACTTACCACACAAACAATCATACAATCATACTATAGACCTTAAAGAAACAATAAAATAAATATTTCTACTTCAAATTTGTGGTCTCGAAACACTATTTTGGTTTGACCCTAAAACGAGTTGTTACAATTCTCCCCCTTTAGGAATTTTCGTCCCCAAAAATCTTACCAAAAAAGAAGTTTGGGTACTATTTTCTCATAGCTTCCTTGGGTTCCCATGTAGCCTCTTTGGCCCCATGTCTTTGCCATAACACTTTTACTAGGGCTATGCTTTTATTTCTCAACTGTTTAATTTGCCGAGCCAAAATCTTGATCTGTTCCTCACCTAAGTCATATCGGGTCGAATCTCGACCTCTGTCGGTGAAATCACATGCGATGGATCTGATCGATATCTTCGCAACATAGACACATAAAACACGTTGTGGATCCTTTCCAATTCCGACGGCAAAGCTAACCAACATACCACCAACCCTATTCTCTCAATAACCTCATATGGACTGATAAAATGCGGACTCAATTTACCCTTGCAACCAAATTTAAGGATTTTCTTCCACGGAGACACTTTAAAAAATACCTTATCACCGACTTGAAACTCAATTTCCTTTCGTTTTAAATCCGCATACGATTTCTGTCTATTCGAAGCTACTTTCAAACAATCACGAATTACTTTTACTTTATCTCCTATTTCTCTAACCAAATCAACCCCCTGAATCTGTCTCTCTCTCTGAGCTCGGTCCAGTATAACAGAGTTCGACACTTGCGACCATACAATGCCTCATACGGTGCCATCTTTATACTCGACTGAAAACTGTTGTTATAAGCAAATTCGACTAAAGGTAGATATTTTTCCCAACTACCTTCGAACTCTAATACACAACAATGAAGCATATCTTCGAGTACCTGAATCATTCTTTCAGACTGATCGTCGATTTGCGGATGAAATGCGGTACTAAAATTCAACTTTGTACCCAAAGCTTCTTGCAACTTCTTCCAAAATTGAGAAGTAAACCTCAGATCTCTGTCCAATATAATAGAAATAGGCACTCCGTGCAATCTCACAATTTTAGCAATATACAATTCAACTAGCTTCTCAAGTGAGTAATCGGTACGTACTGGAATAAAATGAGTTGATTTTGTCAATCTATCAACAACAACCCAAACAACATCTTTCTTCTTCAGAGTTAGAGGTAACCCGGTTACGAAATCCATCGTAATCCTGTCCCACTTCTACTCGGGAATCATCACAGGCTGAAGCAAACCTGAAGGTACTTGATGTTCTGCCTTTACTTGTTGACAAACCAAACATTTTGATACAAATTCAGAGATATCTCGTTTCATACCTGACCACCAATACAATTTCTTCAAATCATTGTACAACTTCGTACTTTCTGGATGAACAGATAGGCAACCACTATGTGCCTCGTGAAGAATTTTCTGAATAATCTCGGTATCTCTTGATACACAAATCCTACCTCGGAACATCAAACAATCATCGGCCCCAATTTAAAATTCTAAATCACCAGTCGATTCACACTGAACTCTTTTACCTTGAAGTTCTTTGTCACATTTCTGAGCTTTACAAATTTGCTGAAGAAATACAGGTCTAGCTCTCAACTTGGCCAAAATCGATCCATCATTGGATAAGGTTAACCGTGTATTCATTACCCTCAAAGCAAACAAAGTCTTTCTACTTAAAGTATCTGCAACCACTTTCGCTTTCCCCGAGTGATAGTCAATTACTAGCTCATACTCTTTTAACAACTCGAGCCATCTCTGTTGTCGCAAATACAAATCCTTTTGAGTCATCAAGTACTTTAAGCTCTTGTGATCGGTAAAGATATGGCATTTTTCACTGAATAAATGGTGTTACCAAATCTTTAAAGCAAACACAATGGCAGCCAATTCCAAATCGTGCGTCAGATAGTTCTTCCTATGCGGTTTCAATTGTCTCGAGGCATAAGCTATCACTTCGTCCTCTTGAATCAACATACATCCAAGACCATTCAATGATGCGTCGCTAAAAACCACAAACTCTTTTCCCGACTCAGGTTGCACTAAAACCGGTGCCTCAATCAACAATGCTTTTAACTGTTCAAAACTCTTTTGGCATTTCTCTAACCACTCGAACTTAACATTTTTCTGTAACAATCTTATCATAGGTGTTGCAATCATCGAAAATCCTTTGACAAATCATCGATAATACTCGGCTAAGCCCAAAAAGCTTCTAACCTCGAATACATTCCTCGGCGGTTTCCAATCAACAATTGTCGAAATCTTACTCGAATCAACTCTTATACCTTCTGTTGAGACAATATGCCCCAAAAATCTGACTTCTCGGATTCAAAACTCACTTTTACTGAATTTAGCAAACAACTTCTTATCTCTCAAAGTTTGCAACACAATTCTTAAATGTTCGGCATGCTCAGATTCATCTCGCAAATAAATAAAAATGTCATCAATAAATACAACCACAAACTTGTCTAAATACAGTCGTAAGATTCGATTCATCAAATCCATAAAAACGGAAGGAGCATTAGTTAATCTAAAAGGCATAATAAGAATGCCCATACCTCGTTCTGAACGCAGTTTTTGACACATCCGAGTCTTTAACTCTCAGCTGATAGTAGCCGAATCTCAAATCTATTTTCAAAAACACTATTGCCCCTTTCAACTGGTCAAACAAATCATCAATCCTCGATAACGGATACTTGTTCTTTATTGTAACCTTGCTGAGTTGACAATAATTGGTACAAAGTCTCATGGATCCATCTTTCTTCTTGACAAATAATACCGGTGCACCCCATAGTGAAAAACTTGATCTCGCAAAACCCTTGTCTGTCAACTCTTGCAACTGAGTTTTCAATTCTTTCAACTCGGTTAGAGCCATTCTATACGAAGCTATTGATATCGGTGCAGTCTCCGGTACCAAATCAATGGTAAACTCCACCTCTCTGACCGGTGGTAGCCTTGGTAACTCTTCTAAAAACACACCCGAATATTCACAAACTACCGGTACTGATTCAATTTTCAATTCAGACACTTTCGTATTCAATATATATGCAAGAAATGCTTCACAACCTTATTTTACATACCTTTGAGCCGACATCGACGAAATCACATAGGCAATTCACCTGACTCATCTGATTCAACCTGAAGAATTTCATTGTTTTGACATTTTAATTCAATAACCTTTCATCTACAATTCACTACTACATCATGTAGAGTCAACCAATCCATTCCAAGAATCACATCAAACTCATCAAATGGTAAAAGCATTAAGTCGGTGGGAAAATAGTAACCCCGAAGCATTAAAAGACATCTCTTGCAAACTTTATCAACTAAGACATATTCGCCTAAGGGGTTCGACACCTTAATCACAAACTCAGTAGACTCAACAGGCAAATTCTTACTAGATACCAAATTCATGCAAATATAGGAATGAGTCAATCCAGGATCAATTAATGCAACTACATTAGTATCGTAAAGAGAAAATGTACCAATGATCACATCAGGGGAGGAAGCATCCTCGCGAGCACAAATGGCATAAGCTCTCGCAGGTGCTCTCACTTTCTATCTCACAGCTTAATCTTTGGATACACCTCTGCTATTGGCTACATTTCCTGCATTTCTCACTAGCCTCCCTCTAGTAGCAGTGTTACTCGATCTTGCATTCTGAAAATTATCCTTTTCAGCCATTTCAGGGCAATATTAAATGAAGTGATCTTGAGAGCCACATTTGAAGCAAGCTTGGCTGTTCATCCTACATTCACTAGGATGTCGCCTACCACAGTGTTGGCATTCAGGCTTATCCAACGCTTGCTATGGATTTACTTTTGGGCCTTAGAACCCAAATATTGCTTCTCACGATCTCTGTTGGGATTCCTAGCTGAAGCATTCGAACGAGACGAGGATTGAAATGTCTTATTCATCAGCCTCTTCCTCAAGTCCCTAGCCTCAAACTTAGCTTTTCTCTTTTCTTTACTTAACTCTTAGGCTTTACAGGCTCATTCAACTAGTACAACAAAATATTTCACCTCTAAAATCCCAACTAATAGTGAGAGATCCTCATTCAATCCATCTTTAAATATCTTCCACATGATAGCCTCTATTGAAACACATTCCCAAGCATACTTACTGAGTCTAACAAACTCTCGCTCGTATTTGTTCACAGTCATTGGACTTTATTTTAGCTCCAAGAACTCTTTACATTTCTGATCAATAAATTGTTCGTTGATATATTTCTTTCTGAACTGCTCTTGGAAGAAATCCCAAGTAACTCTTTCCCCTGGTACTACCGATACTAAAGTGTTCCACTAATGGTATGTCGAATCCTTCAGGAGTGGTATAACACATTTCAAGCGCTCCTCCAGTGTGCAAGAGAACTTATCAAATACCCGGATAGAGTTCTCAAGCCAGAATTCCACCCTCTTAGGATCATCATCGACACTTGCTCTAAATTCTTCAGCCCCTTGCTTTCAAATCTTATCAATTGAAGGCTTGTTCAGTCTTACCAATTCCATACCTTGGAGAGCTACGAAAACTGTTCGGGGGTTAGGTGGGGGTGTTGGGCAGCTGGATTTGTTCAAACAAACTCGACAAGTAACTCATTCAATCTTTGGAAAAAGGCTTCCCTAGCCTCTCCTCCTTGACTAATCGTCACAGGTCTACTTTCAGACGCACAGTCCCTTGGGCGGGAGCCAACGTATTACTTTCTACATCAGCTACTTCTTGGTCAGGATCCATTTACTATATGAAAACACAATTTAAGTTGTCAGGAGTCGTCACTGTAACAACCCGATTTTGGGCCTAGTTGGAACAGTGGTTTCGGGACCACAAATTTGACGCAGTAAAATTTGTTTTTATTACATTTTTATGGTTTACAGTTTCACAGAATGAATTTGTAAAAATTTTGTTCGAAATTTTTGACGTTTGGGCACTCAATTTAGTCAAAAGGACTAAATTGTAAAAAGTACAAATGTTGAGTTTTACATGCTAGTTTCCAATTGCTATGACATTTTAAATTAGAGGTCCTTAGATGACAATTAGACCATTTGTTAAGTTAGTAGACAAAATGGATATGGAGAGATAGAATTTTAAAGAAAGGTAAAAAGGGCATTTTGGTCATTTGATAAATAAAAGAATAAAAAGGGAAAATAAAGTCAAAATTAGTGTCCATCTTCTTCACTATAGCTGAAATTCTCAAGCTTTCCATATCTAGGGTTTCTTCAACTTTCAAGCTTAATAGTAAGTGCATCCTAGCCCCGTTTTTAATGCTCTTTACGTTTTTGAAGTCGTATTCACCCGAGCTTTCCATTTCTACCACTATTTTGAAGTAGGATTCATGTTTAAAAATTTATCCATGTATGACATGCATGTGTTTGTAATAAACAACTTTTACTAAGTGATTTTTCATGACAACACCTAAAAAAGACCTATTTATAAAAAGTTATAAAATGGGTAGTAAAAGTTTGATTTGATGAAAAATGTGAGCTGATATGAGCATATATATGGTTCGGCTAGGCTTGGGTAACGAAAAAATTGAATACATTTCATTTTACGAGCCTAGGGACTAATTTGTAAATATGTTAAATTTTAGGGGAAAAAATGTAATTTTTCCATAGTATGATTTTTGGATTGAACTGAATAATGTGAATAATAAATAAGCTAAATTTGCTATTATAGATCAAGAAAAACGAAGTTCGAACCTTGATCGAGGGAAAAACAAGGTTATTGACTATTAGATCAATTTCTCCTATATTTGTATCGTGGTAAGTTCGTATGTAAATAATGCATTATTATTTATGCTTTAAATACTTTAATATTGTATGAAATTATGATTGACCCTATGGATAAAGTCGACAAAGTTTGATGAGTGAGAAATATCTCGGTTGAACCTTAGGAATAGATAGGATACAAATGTCATGACATTAGGGTTAGATGAGATTTCGTGTAAGACCATTTCTAGGATATGGCATCGGTATGAGATTTCGTGTAAGACCATAGCTGGGCTATTGGCATCGATATGAGATCCCATGTAAGACCATATCTGAGATATGGCATTGGTACGGTACTGTGTATATGAGATTACCCGAGTATCCTTTAGTATTCCAAGTGGTTCAACGGGAAACGTGACGGAAATGTTAATGTTACGAAAGACCATGGTATGTCGCAAGTTGGCACAGGTATGTATGTAAAACTTACGCTTAATAGGTTCGATGTGTGATGGTTCCCTCAGTAAGGTTATGATTGTGCAAGTTATGATTTTAAGGCTTTATATGATAACCATGTCAAGTTGGACAATGGAATTCTTAATGATATTTATGTTAATTTACTTCCTGTTAATTATATATGTTACAATGTGTTTATGATGCTTATTATTTGCATAGGAACTTACTAAGCTTTAAAGCTTACCCCTTTTCTTTTTCCCTTGTCTTATAATGTCACCAAGCCAGCTCGGGGATCAAAAACGGTTGAAGATCCATTCACACTATCAAATTATCATTTTGGGTACTTATGATTACATTTGAGTTATGGCATGTACAGGGACTTGGTCATTTTGTTATGTTTCATATTTGATTTGCCCAAAAGTGTTGGCTTATAATGATTGATAGTTCATTTTGTAAATGACCATTGATATTGGCTTATATTGATTAAGTATATATACATATGATGATGCCTTACGAGGATATAGATTTTGCATGGTTTGTGATGATAAGTATGAGATGTTATATGTGATAGAAAATAGCATGTAAGTGATGTCTGGATGACTTGGTTGTGGCTGAATTGGATTGGTGTTGTTTGATGTTGTGTAGGTTGGTGCAAGAAAGGGTGGTAAAATGGCTTGGTAAATAGCCTTATTTTTGTCGACATGGGTAGAAACACGGATGTGTGTCTAGGTCGTGTGTGACACATGGCTTGCCTTATGGGTGTGTGATCCGGCTATGTGTCCCCTGCATTTTGAATTTTAGCTTCGAATTGGCCACACAGCTTCTGGGTGTGTGATCCAGCCGTATGTCCCCTTTATTTTTAATTTTAGCCACACGGGTAGAGAGACGGCCATGTGTCTCAACCGTATGAAGGACACGGCCTAGGGGCATGGGCATGTGCCAAGGGCGTGTGAAGTCTGCACCTATTTTATAAAAAAATCATGAAAAATTAAATCGCCCACACGAGCGTGTGACTTGGCCGTGAGTCTTCAATGTGATGATGACGTCATAAACAGAGAGTTACACGGGTTAAGGACATGGGCGTGTGTGACAACACGGCCTACCCACATAGGCGTGTCCCAAGCCACACGGGCGTGTGACCCCTGTTTTAGTGAAAAATTTTCTAAGAATTGGGAAAGTTCCCAAAGTTCTCAGTTTAGTCCCGAACCGCTCCCAATGTATGTTTTGAGCCTCGTAAACTCGTTTAAGGGATGATATGAATGTTTTTGAAAAGCTTTAAATTTGAGTAGAAATTCATGTCTTAGTTTTGAATATTTGTTTGAGTTTAAGTCCAGTAATAACTCGTGCCATATTCCGACGTCGAATACGGGTAAGGGGTGTTACAATCACACTATCAAAACTTATATATATGGCATGTATAACTAGAATCTTACATACGCTACATTAGTCGAGAACCGACTAAACTATAGCTCTAATGCCACTAATTGTAACACCTCTTACCCGTATTCGACGTCGGAACAGGGTATGAGGCATTACCGAACTTACCACACAAACAATCATTCATTCATACTGTAGACCTTAAAGAAACAATAAAATAAATATTTCTACTTGGATTTGTGGTCCCGAAACCACTGTTCCAGTTTGACCCTAAAACGGGCTGTTACAAAACATCTCCCCAATTAGACTTAATAGACGACATATTAGTCTTTCAATCGATTTGCTCATTTTCGATTAGACTAAAGATATGTTTAGGTTCGTCTACTAATATAAGTTGTCTTTTTGTATTACGATCCGGCAATGTAATACCGTTTAGTATTAGTTCAACATTAGACAACTAATAATCTAATATTGCTTCTTTTTTGCTTTACATGCAAAACCATGTGAGGACAATATACAAAGGATATTAATGTAATCTATGAATAATTTTATTAACGAATTTGTTCGAAAAAATTACAAGTTTACAAACGAATATACTATACTTAGGGCACTAGATCCAATAGTATGCGTAAGTAACATCCGTTTGATCTGGAGTAAACAAACAATCTAATGGATTTATAAATTATGGAACGTGTTTTGGATTCTCATCCTTGGTATAAAAAAGGATAGGGAAAAGTGGTTAACACAGCAACATCTTCTTTCGAACATACAGAAGGTGAAACTTCATCTTTCCAAGGTGTTGATATGTCTTTTATGTCAAAGAACTCGCTGATATGGCCTTTCCACTAGTTTTGTGGCAGATGGTTCGTGATCTCCAAGCCAAGGTTCAGTAGCTAATTGCACAAGTTCAATCACAAGCAGTTATGCATCTACCGTCACAAGCAATTGATAACCATTCCTCCCATGAATCTAATTTTAAAGCTACTAATTCGACTCCAGGATGCAGTCCTGTCACCAGCCTTCGTAATCATACCATTTAGTCCATCATACCATTTATGACTATATGTTACTTTCAACTACAACTTGCATTATGTCTTTTTTTTTTTTTTTGTGGCTTTGTGTTTTACTGTTTGAACCTTAGTACTTGGATTTAACTTTTTGTTTGGTCAACTTTATGTATTTGCACTCATTTTGTTGCTTTATTTACATTATGACTTTTGATAAATTTTCATTGCTTATTTTTTGTGATGTTTTTGTTCATTTCGTTACCTTTTAGTCAAAAAAATAAAAGTAACTAAAAGTTATCCCTTTTGTGATGTTTTTATTCTTTCGTTACCTTTTAGTTAAAAAAATAAAAGTAACTAAAAGTGTCTTTTTTGTGACGTTTTTAAACTGATTATTCTTGACAATTTCTATATGTCACAAAATAAGCAAACAATTCAATGTTTTGGATTGACTTTTTCATGACTTTTTTAAACATCACGAGAGAGGAAATTAATTCGTGACGCTTTTGATTGGTCAATGTGGTACCGTAAAATGTAACAAAACAGAAAAGATACCTTTCAGTGACGTTTTTTAAAGTATCATAACTTTTAGTTACATTACATCTGTGACGCATTACTACTTTTTGCCAAAAATGTCACGAAAGGTCAAAACTTACTTTTTCATGACGTTTTTGGTATTTCCATGACATTTTTTAAATTTTACAAAAATTCATTTTTGGAGCAATGTTTATTTATATACAAAATCAATGGTTAAAATTTAATCACATATCTTTTAATCTAATGATCCATATTTAATTTCATTAAAATATTTCTTATATGTTAATTTAATATTCAAAAATATTTTTTAAGGTAGAACGACTAAAATTCCTTTAAAAATATAGATTACAATATTCACGGGGAAGCATGAGAGACAACACTAGTCCGTCGTCAAAATCACACATACTCAAATAGAAAACAATTGGTAAAAAGATCTTTGTGGTCTCTCTCAATTTTGACATTGAGCAAATTGGTCATATTAAAAAAATAGAGCAATTTAATCTCTATCACTTTCGAAAGTGAGCAACTAAGGACAATTAATCCAATGTTAATGTTTTTTGTTTTTTTTTTTGTCAATTGTACATCTTATTATTTACATAATAACAAATTTAGCCTTTAAATTTTAGACATTCTGTCAATTTGGTCTTAATTTAATAAATGTAAACCCCCAAACATTGACAAAATACATTTACACATTTTGTCAATGTTTACGTTGAATATATAAACATCAATAGTAAATTTATTATTATATAAATCAAAATTATGCACAATTGATAAAAAATATTAACATTGTGATTAATTATCCTTAGTTACTCACTTCTAAAATTGTTAAGGATTAAATTATTCTAATTTTTTAAGAATGACCCGTTACTCAATATTAAAATTGACAGAGGCTGGAGATATGTTTTTACCAAAACAATTCTTACCCCATTCAATGCTAACTATTTTGGTCGCAAGAAACTAAAAATGAAAGAAAAATTGTAAAACGAAAAATATCATTTTCTATAATAAAAAAACTGAAAGTTGTTTGATTGATCTTACGCGCCCCAGCACTTCAAATCACCTACAACCAATTCTACTCGAACATCAATATCCCGAACATACCCTCAATACTGTTTGGAACTGTCATTTATAGCAGGAAACTTGCGGAAGTTATTTATTGTCCACCTCGTAATTTCATTCACATTTCACACCATTTAACTTCTGCCCCCTCGGGAAAGTTTCCATTTTCTTTGTTTTTTGTTGAAAAGAATAGAGAAATAAAATTTTATTCTCCGCTTAATAAAAAATTCGATCTCTTCCGCCTTTAAACGGAACTACATGGCGGTTAGTGCTTCTTTTTTCTTTCGTTTTCTCATATCTTGTTTCGTTGACTAAAAAAATTTATACTTTTTAACAATTCGGATTCAACTTCAAGATCTAATGTTGTTCTTGTTTTGATTTAAATATCGTTAATTGAGTTTGTAATATATTTTCTTTTCTCCTTTTTCGATTAATTCCATCGGGAAATGAAAGACAATTTGTAATTCTTTTTAATTATTTAAGGTTTCATAGAGAATCTAATTTAATTTTAGTATTCTGCAATTGTTATACATTTTATTTTCTTTTCAATTTCATCTGAAAATGAAAAGAGAAATTGTAATTATTTTAATTTTTTAAGGTCTCATTTATCTAACGATATAATGTAATTTAAGTTTTGTATTTTGCAACTTATATGCATTTGATTTTTTTTCCTTATTTCGTTACATAATGCGATTGTTTTTTTTTTTCCGATTCTTAGCAATTTATTATATATTTTCCATTTTTTTTGTTTTTTTTTTTTATTATACATTGATCTGTTTGATTTCACTCCGTTGCATACATAACAATTTTGAAAGCTGGTACACATTAATTAGGGTGGAAAAAGAATTGCTTAATTAATGCTTTCTTCAATTTTTGAAAAAAAATGCAGAGTTTAGCTCGCTCTAATGTAAATGCATTAGACCTTCCCTGATTTTTATGTTAAATTATCTATATGTGTGGATGCGAACGCCTCTGATTATTATCTGAGTTATTAACTTCCTACGAGGTTGAAACCTAATGGAAATTTTGTTTTGACGTTAGACTAAAAAGATATATGGGATATTTTCTCCGTAAATGCATGTAATAATGGGGGATGGAAGATGATTTATCAGTTTTAGCCTTTTAGCGGTTTATTTGTAACTTTTTCCGTCTTTTTTATTTTTTGACAGACCCAATCTGTGAAAGTGGGCAACGTTTCCTTGGGTGCATCTGAGAAAGATCTCAAGGAGTTCTTTTCCTTCTCCGGTGAAATTGCATATGTTGAAATGAATGGGTTAGTATTGCTCCGACCCTTCATTTTACATGAACTATCTGTATTCAAGAACTATGGCTGATTCATAGCTGGATGTATTGGCATATATATGACCTTCCAACTGACCCTTTAAGAGAAGGCTTTAAAAAATGAACATACCTGTGTTAGACATAATGTCCATTTCCAACATTCACAGCCAATTTGGTATGGGATACAAAGAAAATTGAAACTAATTCTTCTGTCTTCCGGCATATGTAATTTTACCATTATATTAATGTGCTGAAATTTTGAAAATGCTGTCTGGTCTAAGTTTGTTATGTTCCTGTATCTATTTTGTTCAGTGATAATGAACAATCTCAAGTTGCATATATTACTTTCAAGGACTCAAAGGGGGCAGAGACTGCTGTTCTTCTTTCGGTATGCATCTTTTGAGTTTTTCCTTATTATGTTAATTGTTGTCACCAACTCTTCCTCATGCATCACGATATTAGAGTTCATGGTTTTGGTAGAATGAAAATTATCAGTCTAATAGATATCGGAATTAATTGTTGGTCTTTTGTGGTATCCCACGTGTGATGTGCTTTCGAGAGCGAATGCTTGATGCATTTTCGGTGGATCACATTACCAATGCCCATTTTGTTTAGAGTAATTTCTCACTTAAAAGATAGCAATCATTGTTACTAGAAGATTTGCTGAAACATATGTAAATCCTTCTATGCATTTGACTGCTTACATTTGTATTTATATCTTGAATTTATACTATGCTTCTTTTATGATAATTGATTCAAGGGAACTGATCAAATCTTGTCCCACTTCTCAATGGTGCTTAAAACCTTTGTGGCAGAAGTTTCAGTTTGCACGTGTTTTTCTGACTTGTGAACAGTTTATTTGATTTCGCAAAACAACATTCATGTTGGCCATTGGAATATGTGGTACAAAAGCATTTATTCTGATATAGTTTGCATTTAGTTCTTCAATGCTCAACTTTGTGTTTTAGGTTAATATCATGGTTCCAAGATGTACTTATTTTTGTTTCCCTTTTCCTTTTTGTTGGTTAGAATCATTATCTTTCTTAGCAAAGATTAATTCGACTTGATTTTTATAGATCAAATTGTTTTACTCATGTTTCCTCTTACTCTTTTTCATATGATTCTGATGGTCATATTATTGTTAATTGTTGAAGCTTCAAAGTTTGGATTTTTCATGAAAGAGCCTTTTCCATTGAAGGTTCTCGTTGATTGATTGTCTAGATTATTTTTTTAATATAATTCTTACGAGTTCAGCTTACATGGTTTTCTTCAGGGGGCAACAATTGTTGATCAGTCTGTTACCATAGAATTAGCTCCTGATTACAAGCCTCCCGCCTCTGCAACACTTGTAATGTCATAACCTATGCTTCTTTGCTTTGATTTCATAAATTATAATTTTAACGTGAATGAATTGTTTGATAACCTCAGGCAACAGAGAACAAAGGTTCTGCCAATGCTGAATCTGCTGTTCAGAAAGCAGAAGATGTTGTAAGTGACATGCTTGCCAGAGGATTTATTCTTGGCAAAGATGCATTGAACAAAGCAAAGACCTTTGATGAGAAGCATGGGCTGACATCAACTGCTACTGCCACGGTTGCTTCTCTGGACCAGAAGATTGGTTTCACTGAGAAAATCAATGTTGGCACAACCATTATGAATGAAAAAGTGAGGGAAATGGACCAGAAGTATCAGGTTTCCGAGAAGACCAAGTCGGCCTTGACAGCTGCTGAGCAGACGGTGAGCAATGCCAGTTCTGCTTTCATGAAGAATCAGTATGTTTTAACTGGAGCCACTTGGGCTATGGGTGCTTTCAACAAGGTTGCTAAGGCTGCGGGCGATGTGGGGCAGAAGACGAGAGAAAAAGTTTTGGCCGAGGAACAAGCGAAGAATCCAGAGGGAAATGCACAGGTTAATGAAGCTGAATCTGTCAAAGCTGCTGAGCCTGCTAAAGGTGGTGAGCAACCTTCCAATCCCTCATCTACACAAGATAAAGTTGTGGGTGAGCAACAAACTCAGAAACCAGAGGGGAATGCAGAGATTAAAGAAGCTGAATCTATTGAAGTTGTTGACCCTGCTGTAGGAGAGCAATCATCCAAGCCCTAATCAGCACATGATTCAATCCTTTCATTTACAAAGACCGTAAATAGCAACATGGGAAGCATGAATCACTTGTCATCTGGACATAGTTGAATGTAGGATAGTTTGTCCACATATTGTTTTATACAGGGATAGCAATGGTTCTAGCTGGGTGGAGATTGCTTTATCCATCTCCACTATAATCACTCCATTGCTCCATGTCATTCTATTCCATTTTTTTATTATTTATTTATAACCTAAAATTGTAAAAGAATAATCAATCTATACTACTAAATAAAAGCTCCTTTCATACCTGGCAACGTCATTAACGATTTTGGTTAGATTTCGATCTATTTTTTAATTATATAAAAATCGTCGAATTTTAACTTCAGTCCCAATATTATACTCAAATTTAAGATTTAATATTTATATTTTAGTTTTTGACATAATTTGGTACCTCAAGGTTTATTCAATTTTATTCTAATTAAAATGCTAATGTAAATTTAACAAATTGTTGATATTATTAAACTTTTTTGTTAAATTTAGATACATTACAACATAATATTTTCTCACATAATTATTAAATATTTTTAAAAAAATATATAGAATGTCATACCAGTAAAATGCATTTCTAAATTTTTTTGCTCTATTTTGTTGCACATGGGGCTGTTTAATTTACTACTTTTACACTTGGTACCATCTTTGTTTGAATTTGTTTCAAACTTGACATCTTGCTTGCTTGTTATGCACTTTGACTAATCATGCTTTATAAATCCTTTGGGATTTCAGATATGCTTGGTTGGGTAATTGATAAATAAGCATACATGTTTGTAACCTAAAGTGATAAGGGGAGTTTTTAATCATGATATTTGGTGATGCATTCGCCTAGGGAGAGTTTTTTTTTTTTTTTTTTTACATGCTGAGTTTTAAATGATGATTGATGATGTTGCTTATTCGAGCCTGATGTTGATTTCTATTGGAGAATATTTTCTTTATGAATTCAGCTTATATTTTCAAGTTTATATTCCATGCTTATGATATATTTGAACTCTTAGTTGACAAATGATGCATTTTGAAAGGGGAGTGTTTTATTTGAAGAATGGTGCTATGTTTTATAAGGGAGACCTATTATATTGATGGCTTGGAAACACTTATGTAACACCTTTAATCTGTCTCTGTTATCGAATTAGGGTTACAGAGTATTACCGAGCAAAGTAGAACATTTAACTTCAAAAGAGAAACAATTATACAAATTAAATGTTAACATTTAATAATTGAATCTAATCATGGTAAAAATACACTTACGGGGCCTTAAATCAAGCCTATGGGGCTTTAAAAATAGTTTGGGAACATTCTAGGATCAATTCGAAACAAATTAGAAAATTTTGGAAAAGCTTGAAAATAGGGGTCACAGAGCCGTCTAACATAGCCCAGACCATGTGGGCATTCGAGGTCTAGACACACGGCCGTATCTCAGCCCATGTCTCTGCCCTTGTGGGTATTCGAAATAGGGCCACACGGCCGTTTTGCAAGTCATGTGCCAAACCGTGTGTGCATTTGATGTTGGGTCATACAACCGTGTCTCAATCCATGTGAAACCTGCACCTAAAACAATAATGACACACGATCGAGTGGGGTGGCCGTATGTGGCACACGACCATGTGACAGTACATGTCCCAGGCCATATGCTTCATAGATTGCCCCTAAAACAAGCCATTTCAGACCCAATTCTAGCACACCAAGGCACACCATTTCCACAAGCATTCTTATGACCAAAACACATTTTAAACACACTTAAAACGTACCAACTCCATCAACCTATAAGACTAACCAATGTACTGACAAAAGGTACCACAATCACAAACCAAACATAGTCCCATTCAACATCTTAAGATCATTCATTCTACATAAATCAAACATATCGAACCATTTCATAAGCATACCATTCAATCATGATTTACCTACCTTAAGAAGGTCATGCACAAGTGCAACATTACTTATTTATATCACCACTTGCACACAACTTCAACTAGGCATCCAACCACAATTAAACTCATCATAGCTTAAAACAACCAAGAAACCAAGATTACATTAAGCCCTATACATGCCATTTATAACAAAAAACTACCAAAATGATCAACTGATAGTGTGACTTGCTCTGACGAGATTCCAACCGATTGAGCTTTCCAATGATATACAAAACAGAGAAAAACAACTACATAAGCAAATAGTGCTTAGTAAGCTAGCATAAAAGGGAACTTAAACTTACCAAATATAAAATGATTAAACCATTCAAACACTTCTCATTAGATCACATGAATATTTTTCTTTCCTATCCACAACACCTCACAAGGTTAGAAAATGTAACAATGTACATGTAATCCAACCAAATCATGAAATATATTACAACAATATTTCAATATATATTTCATTCTTCATATATTCAATTAACACTCTTTTCATTTCAAATACATATATCAACATTTTTTCCTTTTCATCTTCTAAAAACTTAAATCCTTCCATATACATACATAATAGATTAAATCTTTAATCACCCGTTAAACCGAATGAAACAAATGACTTATAATGGCATAAAAAATTACCCATACACGTATTTAAAACTCAATTCAACCTTTTATTCACATAATAAACTTCAGTCCATGAATTTAATACTCATAAGTTCTTATTCACATACCTAATAGTAGAACATTGATATAATAGCCATTCCCTTGCTATCCTTTTCAATACCAAACATTATCCACATTAATCAACTTCAATTTATTCAAATCAACAGTACAACTCCATATATATAACATTTCCATACAATTAGTTTAAGGCTACTTATTCATTCATCCATTTATCAACCGTTCATTGTATTAATATATTTTTCATCATAATTTCGAGTGACTATTACATGAATACAATTGTTATATGTATATATAAATATTAAAGTTCACAAGTAAATATTCAATAGTTTAAGTTAAAGCATTACGAACTTATCTCGACAAAAACAGTTGTAAAAACAAAGTCAACGACTAATCCGACACATTAGTTTTTCCTTGGTTTAGATCCATTTGATTCATTTCTCAATCTAAATAATAATTTTAATTCAATTAAACTATTCAAATAACTTAATATAATTAATTCAACTTATAACCCTTATTACAAAATTACACATAATATTTTACCTTTTATGCAATTTAGTCCCTAAACCCGAAACTTGCAATTTAACCACTTTTAATTAAAATTCATGCTAACCTATTCTCAATAGGTTCACAAAAAACCCATATTTTCCATCATTTCTCATTATTAACATTGAATTTTACTATTTTCTCAAATAACTTAACCAAATACTTATATTTAACTACCAACTTAAATAATCTATCAACCATATTCAAAAATACTTCAAACTCATTCATAAAAAGTCTCTAAACCTTTAATAGTTTAACGAATTGACCCTCGGGCTAGCTAAATTAAACTAAAACGGTACCTAAAACATAAAAATCATTAAAAACGAGACTCAAAAACATACCATGCATATAAAATCATCATGGCCAAAAGCTGCCCCCTTTCAAAAATGGTTTTCGATTTCCCAAATAGCAGATTGGAGAAGATGATGATTATTTTAACTTTTGTTTTATTACTTATTTATTAATTTACTAGTTTACCCTTTTAATAATTAACCTTATAATTAACAAAACATGTCCTTAATTGTCCACCACCCATCTAAATGGTTTAATTACCATTTAAGCCCATTACTTTACCTTTTCATAGCTATTTGACCCATTTAACCAATAGAAATCAACTTTTACAGCTTTTACAATTTAGTCGTTTTCATTTAATTAACTATTTAAACGTTAAAATTTCTTGACCAAATTTTAATATTACCCTAATAATACTCCGTAAATATTTTATTATATTTACAGGCTCAGTTTATAGAAACGAGGTCCTAATACCTCCTTTTTTAAAACCACTTGACTTTAGAGATTTTCCACTTAAACCTAATTATTCGTTCAAATAACATAAATTATCAAATTAAAATTTATCATAACACTATATTTGACTCGTAAATATTAAATAATAATATTTACGAACTCACTTATCAGATTTCTTGCCCTAAAACCACTATTTTCGACACTATCAAAAAATGGGTTGATACAACTTATATGACAATCATTTGCTGAAGAGTTTCACCAAAATGTCAAAGGGGGGATTGTTTGGAATTTTAAATATATGTTCATTTCAACTGTTACATGACATATTCAAACATCAATAGAGACAATATGTTGGAATAGTTAAAGTGTATCTTGATTGGTTGACAATTGTGTCTTGTACTATTTTTTTAAATGTATCTAGACAATAAATGATCGATCACTCATTCTACAAATGGAACTGATTATATTGGGGATTTTATTTTTATCCTTTGGCCAAATTTTGAAGTTGCAACCTTATTCTTATCTCTTAAGCCTTTGACCAATTTTTTTTTTATTTGGAGCTAAAATCAAATTTAAATTTTCTTACGGTTGAAGGCTTGGATTTAAAATTCAAATGAGGAGATAATTGAATTTTTTAAATGTCAATTTTTTTGATTTTTTTAATTGAGAAGCCGATAGAACTTGGCCTATAAATAGGCAGATGTGCTTCACTTAGAGGTGTGTTTGTCGAGTGTCATGGGAGTTTTTTTTTTGTGTGGAGTATTTGCTTAAGTCGTATTTGTGTGCTTGCAGTCTAGTTCTAGGCTTTACTTGGAAGTAAAATTTTATTGTAAATAAGGACTTTGAGTGAGTGGTTTTAACAATTGGGGTTTATTTTTGGAGTTGAAATTATCCAACACTGCAAATGTAGATTAGGCTTTAACCAATAGGTGATCTGAATCAATTGTTGAATAAAAACATTCACTACGCTAGGTTGCATAGAGTAGGATTGTTGAATCTGAACTGAGTTAACAAATATCGTATCTTGATCATGTTGGAAAAATCGGTTTGAAAAAAAATGGAATAATGCACAATGGAATTTTAAAACCTTCTTTCAAGATCAAGTAGTTTTGATGTTTATACCAATTAACCTATTTACCTGGACTGTACTTGTGTTTCATACGAGTTGAGTTAAATTGATCCCAACTTTCAACCACTTGACCTTCTCCACTATCCTCGACTTGGTTTGCTAGAGTGAGCTCTATACGTAAATCAATAAAAACTATATTGTGAAACTATAAAAGTGCTAGTAACCAGATACAAATTCTTGTCAAAATAAATTTTATTTGGGAAAATAATCTTTCTATGTTTAGATAGAATATCAATGTATGTAAAGTGTATTTTTTACCTAGCCCTTACTCTTTATTGATAAGAGAATAACAAGTGTTTTAATCGAACAAGTATTAACCAAATAATATTTTTTAAATAGAAAAATACAACTTCTATTAGGAGAATACCATAGAGGTGGTGGCAACCTTATTCTCTAACAAAGGTTCGCTACCCCTTGCTATTAAATCTAGCCTGTTGGCCCTCATCATGTATTAGGTCAATTATATATGCTATCTAGTCTTTAAATCTATAACACCCTATACCCAAACTGATTACCGAGTTTGGGTACCAAGTATCACAATTGACCTGAGTTACTTACAACAATTATAACTTAATTTATTTACAACTTAGATAACGCCAGAATAAAATCATATTTATCACATGACTTTTCTCCAAGTTCTTTAAATTTCAACAGCTTTTGAAATATAACTACAAATAAACTTTCTACAATTAACTAAGGTTCTTACAATCAATTTGCTATATTGAGCATGTATATGTTTATATATGTATAATGACTTGGAATTTAAAACTTTACTAAAACTTTTCTTATTTGAACACAGAGGCATAGCTTTTAAGGGTGCCCCTCTATATGCATGATATAGCTACGACACCATTCACGTAGATTTGACTGTGTCTGGCTTGGTCCTTCTACACGATCCTCGAGTTATCCCTTGACCCTACATTCAAGGTAAATTACATGTAAGTTCGCAAATGACTTTGAAGTTCAAGAAATAAATAACTAATGCATATAATTAAACTCATTGTATATCATAGGAGGTTTTGCAGTTTGACTGGTGCAAATGGCGCCCATGCGTTCTTCTTGAATGAATCATTGGCGGACAATATCGGGCTGATCTAGTTGTAATAGAGATCTTTTTGACAACCTATTTTCTGAGACTAATCCTTGACTGGCTTCATCTTAGACTTCCATTTTACCTTCCTAGTTCGACTCAGCAAAAGATAACCATGTGACAGCCGCAATTTGACCCTATTCGGAAAGTGGTTTCGGGACCACAAAATCGAGTCATAAAAATAATTAACAGTTATATTCTATGCTTAATGTATGTGTAAATGCATTTGTGAAAGTCTCATGCTTTGATTTTGTCATTTGTATGTGAAAATTTTTAAATAAGACTTATGTGAGACATTTGTGGAATGTGATAGGTAATTTTTAAAGTGATCTATTAAGCCACGTTATCAAAAAGGTGGACTTGCATGTCAAAATACCCATTTTTGGATAGTGGCCGGCCATGATATTGATTAATATATATATTGTATTTTGATTTAACATTTTATTTACAAAATGAATTAATGAATAAAGAGTAATAAAATAATGGTTAGTGGGAGGAGAAACCAAAGTTGGTTCATCCTTGCTCCTCCATTGCCGTAGCTTGAAGTGAGGGAGAAGAAAAATTTCTTGT
This sequence comes from Gossypium anomalum, assembly GCA_025698475.1. NCBI lineage: Eukaryota > Viridiplantae > Streptophyta > Magnoliopsida > Malvales > Malvaceae > Gossypium > Gossypium anomalum. Next base: position 42,867,745 of record CM046968.1, on the reverse strand, counting down.
TTGATTTTTGGCTTAGATGATGGCTAGAATGAGGTATGTATTAAATAATTCTTGAAAATTTATGCATAATTGAGATGATTAGTTCAAATTTTACCTATTCCATGGATTAAATTTAAGTTTTGGAGGTTGGAAATTCGGCCAAGAAGCTTGAAACTCTTAGTAGATTTTTTTTTATGTCATTGAAATGGATGGTAATATAGGATATGATGAGTGGTTAATTGTTTTTAACTTGAAAGTTGAGATTAGTGTGTGTTTATAGGGAGGTGCCGAATGTGGTCATTGAAGATGTCTTAATGAATAAAATGTGTAGCTTGGGTTAATAACATTCAGTTAAGGATTATGTGTGCTAGCAAGTTTGGTATAATGTATAGGTGTAAATCACCTTGTATTCGATGTTTTGAAGGATAGGTAATGGCTAATTAAGATGATGTTGTGTAAATTTTGGTTTAGTCATGTTTAAGCATTCAGCATTACTTAATAATGTATATGAGAGTGTGAAAGATTAGGAATTATTTTAAGTGAGTTATGATCTTAATATGAGCAAGATAGAATCGGCTATAAATGTGATGGAGTGATTCAGTCATTGTTTGGCATAGGTGAAACCAAAATGAAATTTGCTACATTGGTCATGAAATGGAAATTTAAAATTGAGGCTAAGTTTGATTAGTTAGGGCCGAATGGAGTTTATAAGATATTAAGGCATGCTATAAATATATATATGTGTATAAGTGGTTGTGCATAAAACGAGTAATCGATTAAATTGTGATAGTCACACATAGGTATAAATATATATATATGCCTTATGTATGTACCTTGAGACATAGAGACATTCGAATATACATATATATTATATATAGTTAAATTCATGTATATGAAAGCATGGTAAGTTATGTGAATCTTTGTTTGTGTATACGAATTAGATATTGATATAATAAGCATGAAATCGAGCCATGGCATATTTTATAAAACATAATATGCATTGAAGTTATATGATTGTCAAATGTGACTATTAAAGAATTAAAGTTGAGTAAGTAATTAAACAAATTCATTTGTTTAAATCAAGCTCAAGAGCAAAGGGGAACTAAACCAGATAGGGGAAAGGAGAAAGCAATCGAGTAGCCTATCCGCAACGGTTTAAAATATCTGAGGTAAGTTTTGAGTAATCGCCTTTAGTATAAAATTGATGATGCCTTGATATGTATAAACTAGATGAATTTTGATCTCTTTGGTTCTATTTGAATTAAGTTGTGTGGTAAATAATCTAAGTATATGACCTATAGTTGAATGGTTAATTCGGGTTAAGCTTGATTGATGAAAGGTATATGTGATAATTATGTATGATTTTTAAACCGAAATGAAAAGGATGGTGTTCATATGAAACTCATGTCCGAATGTAGCTAATGGCTACTAATGTGAAATGTTCCATAAAATGTGTTAGTATATGATTAAATAGGCATGATATTTGATGTGTGTATCCGGGCTTAAAGACCCGTAGGCTATATGCTGGAATCGTATCCGGGCTTAAAGACCCGCAGGCTATATGCTGGAATTGTATCCGGGCTTAAAGACCCGCAGGCTATATGCTAAAATTGTATCCAGGCATAAAGACCCGCAGGCCTCGTGCTGGAATGGTATCTGGGTTAAAGACCCGCAGGCTTGTACTAGTTATGCATTTCGAGTTCTAAGACTTGACTGGACTGATGCCAGTAAGATAAGTAAGATTACGACATTGAATATCCGTGGCAATCATCGCCGAGTAAGTACTATATATATTTTACATGTTAAGGTACGTATTATGTACTCATTTGTGAATTGATTTCAAAGTGAATTATTAGTATCAAAGAATGATATATATATGTCTGTAGATGAATACGGTATTTAAGAATAAGAGAATGACCTATTCGGTCAATGTATGTCATTGTAAAAGTATATGACTTAAAGTAATTGTATGAGCCATATAGTATAGTGAAATATGTGCTGGAGAATTTCATGTGTATTCATATATATATATATTCAGCCAATAGGCTTTATAACTAGTGTACTTGTGTGTATTTGGCCAAGTGATTTACAATTAGAATACGGGTTTTGTGATACTTAATGTTTGATTTAAATGTCAAGTTTTAATTGTTTGAAATGCTTAAAACTTACTAAGCCTCAAAAACTTACTCTGTTTATTATTTCTCTGTTTTATAGATTGTTGATTTTGGCCACCGACTCGAGGATCATCAGCAGCTCACCATACTATCGATCTTGTTGGTATAGTTACATTTTGGCCTTGATATGGCATGTATAGGTTAGGATGGTGATAGTTATGTTTTGTTTTGTAAACATTTTGGCCATATGAAAATGGCATTTATAACTTATAGATCAATATGTATTCATCTCGATTTCTATTTTTGTTGATTGGTAATTTGAAAAAAAAATTAAATGCTTAGCTCGGTAATACCTCTTAGCCTAAAACCGGTGATAGGATTCAGGCTAGGGATGTTACATTTTATTGGTATCAGAGCTACGGTTTAGTCAATTCTAAGACTAACGTAGAGTGTTTGAGTCTAGCTATACATGCCATATAGTATTATTACGATAGTATGATGAATTCTAACAGTTAAAAAAATGTGTTTTCGTATAGTAATGGTTCTCGATCCCAATAGAGCGGTAGCTGATGATGTTGAGAGTGTAGCGCCTACTCCCGCGCATAGGACAGTGCCGATGGACTCTCAACCTATCGCAAGCAATCAGAACGATGAGGCTAGACAGGCTTTTTATAGCGTGATGAATGATTGGTTCAACCAATACATTCGAACTAATATGGCTGTTCCACAACCCCCACTCCCGAATAATACACCCTTTGCACTTACGATACCTCCGGTAACTGATCAGATGAGGTTAAATAAGCCCCCGGTTGATGTAATCCAAAGCGAAGGCTCACGAATTTAAGGCTACTGAGATAGTGATGATCTTGAACAAAGTTGAATTTTTGTTTGGACAACACTATCCGAGTGTTTGATGAACTGTCCTGCACATCCGATGAATGCTTAAAATGTGCTATATCTTTGCTACGTGATTTTGCCTACTATTGGTAGAATACGTTGATTTCTGTTGTGCCCAGAGAGCGAGTGACTTGGGAGTTCTTTCAAACCGAGTTGCAGAAAAAGTATATCAGCCAGAGATTCATTGATCAAAAACGAAAAGAATTTCTTGAACTTAAACAAAGTTCCATGTCAGTTACTGATTATGAACGAAAGTTTGTGAGGCTTAGCCGGTATGCCCGAGAATGTGTTTCTTCATAAGCTATAATGTGTAAACGTTTCGAAGATGGATTAAACGAAGATATAAAACTGTATGTTGGCATTCTTGAAATCAGAGAATTTTTAGTACTTGTCGAGCGAGCTTGCAAAGTCGAAGAGCTCAGTAAGGAGAAAAGAAAAGCTGAAGTGGGAGCAAGAGAGTTTCGTAAGAGATCTTTGGGAAAGCCCTTTCAGCAGTCACTGAAGAAATTTAGAGATGATTCAGGCTGATCTAAAGACACTCCGGGCTTTTCCAGACAAGACCGTGATTGGCCACTTGTGAGTACGCGAGTCACTTTGGTTGCCAGTGTTAGAAACGGTCGTCGAGATAGGACCGAGTGCAAGTATTGTGGGAAATGGCATTCGGGAAGTTGTAAATTTCATGACCGCTCTTATTATAAGTGTGGATCAGCTGACCACTTTATCAAGGATTGCCCGAGATTGTCTAAACAGAATGTTAATCAGAGTGGGAAACCAGATACTGCTACAGCTCGGGGTCGACCCTCTAGAAATGCGGGAAATGCTAGTGGTGGTCAGAGAGGGACTAGAGATGCTACGACTAGATCTGAGGCTCGTGCTCTTGCTAGAGCTTATGCTATACGCGCACGCGAGGATGCTTCTTCCCAGATGTTATTACCGGTATTTTCACTCTCTTTGATACTAATGTGATTGCATTGATTGAACCTGGTTCTACTCATTCATATATATGTGAGACTTTAGCATCCAGTAAGACTTTACATGTTGAGTCTACTGAGTTCGTAATTCGAGTGTCGAATCCCTTAGGTCGATATGTGCTTGTCGACAAAGTGTGTAAAAAATGCCCCCTAATAATATGAGGTTCCTGTTTTCTGGCCGATTTGATACTTTTACCGTTTGATGAATTTGGTGTTATTCTCGGTATGGATTGGTTGTCCGTACATGATGCAGTTGTGAATTGCAAAAGAAAGACCATTGATTTGAGGTGTGCAAATAATGAGATAATCCGAGTTGAGTCTACTGACTTGAACGGATTGCCAGCAATAATATCCTCGATGCTGACTTAGAAATATGTGAGAAAGGGGTGTGAAGCATATCTTGCGTACGTACTTGATAGCAAAGAGTTAGAAAAGAAACTTGAATTCGTGCTAGTGGTTTGTGAGTATTCAGATGTTTTTCCTGAGGAGTTACCGGGGTTACCACCCGTTCGAGAGGTAGAATTCGGCATCGAACTTGTACCTGGTACCATACCAATTTCAATAGCTCCGTATCGTATGGCACCAACGGAATTGAAGGAATTGAAAACTCAGTTGCAAGAGTTGACGGATAGAGGTTTTGCTCGACCAAGTTTCTCACCTTGGGGTGCACCAGTTTTATTCGTGAAAAAGAAAGACGGAACCATGAGGATGTGCATCGACTATTTCCAATTAAATAAAGTGACAATAAAGAATAAATATCCGTTACCGCGTATTGATGATTTGTTTGATCAATTTGAAAGGAGCCTCAGTGTTTTCAAAGATAGATTTGAGATCGGGTTATTATCAGTTGCGAGTTCGAGACTCAGATATACCTAAAATTGCTTTCAGAACGAGATACGGTACGAGTTCTTAGTGATGCCGTTTAGGCTCACTAATGCCCCTGCGGTATTTATGGACTTGATGAATCGGATCTTCAGACAGTGTTTGGACAGGTTTGTAGTTGTGTTTATTGATGACATTTTGGTCTATTCGCGAGATGAGACCGAACATACCGAGAACCTGAGATTAGTGTTGCAGATTTTACGGGATAAGCAATTATATGCTAAGTTTAGTAAATGTGAGTTCTGGTTGAGAGAAGTTAGCTTTTTGAGACATGTGGTATCCGCATCGGGTATTCGAGTTGATCCGAGCAAAATTTCAGCCATACTCGATTGGAAGCCTCTGAGAAATATTACTGAAGTTCGGAGCTTTTTGGGACTTGCTGGTTACTACAGACGGTTTGTAAAGGGTTTCTCGATGATAGCCACACCAATAACAAAACTACTTTAGAAAGATGTTAAGTTTGAATGGTCAAAAAAATGTCAGAAAAGTTTCGATCAATTGAAAACTTATTTGACTGAAGCTCCAGTGCTTGTGCAGTCCGAATAAGGTAAAGAGTTTGTCATTTACAGTGATGCATCTTTACTTGGGCTGGGTTGTGTATTAATGTAAGAAGGTCGAGTTGTAGCTTACACGTCGAGGCAATTGAAGCCGCATGAGAAAAACTATCCAACCCATGATCTCGAATTAGCTACTATCGTTTTCACTTTGAAAATATGGTGGCACTACTTGTTTAGAGAGAAGTGTCATGTATATTCGGATCACAAAAGCCTCAAATATTTGATGACTCAAAAAGATTTGAATCTGCGACAAAGACGTTGGCTTGAGTTGTTGAAAGATTAAGTCGCAAGTCACTGTTTATTTTACGAGCGATGAATGTACACCTGTCCGTTTCATCCGATAATATGTTAGTAGTAGAATTGAATGCCAAACCATTATTGATTCATCAAATACATGAATCTCAGAAAGTCGACGATGAATTGGTTGCTAAACGAGCTGAATGTGTTTCAAATATGGAATCAGAGTTTCAAATTGACGACAACGATTGTTTGAGGTTCAGAAGTCGATTGTGTGTTCCAAGAAATTCAGAACTTATTTCGATGATTTTGAGCGAGGCTCATAGTAGCCAAATGTCAGTCCACCCGGGTAGTACGAAAATGTACAATGATCTGAAACGTCAGTTTTGGTGGCCGGGTATGAAACGAGACATTTCTGACTTTGTTTCAAAGTGTTTGATATGTCAACAAGTGAAAGCGAAACATCAAGTGCCTTCGGGATTACTTCAGCCAATCATGATACCCGAATGGAAATAGGATCGAGTCACGATGGATTTTGTATCTGGGTTGCTATTGTCGTCAAGTAAGAAAGATGCGATCTAGGTTGTTATTAATAGACTGACCAAGTCGGCTCATTTTATTCCCGTACGTATGGATTATTCACTTGACAAGTTAGCTGAATTGTATGTTTCTCAGATTGTAAGGTTACACAGGGTACCTATTTCTATTGTGTTGGATAGAGATCCGAGATTCACATCGCGATTTTGGAAGAAATTGCAAGAAGCTTTGGGTACCAAGTTGCATTTTAGCACCGCTTTTCATCCCCAGACTGATGGTCAATCTAAGCGAATAATTCAAATACTCGAGGATATGTTGATATGTTGCATCCTTGAGTTTTGTGGTTCATGGGAACGGTATTTGCCTTTGATTGAATTCGCTTACAACAATAGTTTTCAATCAAGCATTAAGATGGCACCTTACGAGGCTTTGTGCAGTCGTAAATGCCGTACACCGTTGTTTTGGACCGAGCTTAGTGAAAGTAAAATCTACGGGGTTGATTTGATTAAAGATGCTGAGCAGAAAGTAAAAGTGATCCGTGAAAGTCTGAAAGCAGCTTCAGATCGTCAGAAGTCATATGCGGATTTAAAACGAAAAGACATTAAATATCAAGTTGGAGACAAGTGTTTCTTAAAGTTTCACCTTGGAAAAAGGTGCTCAGATTTGGCCGTAAGGGTAAATTGAGTCCGAGGTTCATCGGGCCGTATAAAATATCCGAACGAGTTGGGCCGGTCGTATACAGATTAATTTTACCCCCTGAGCTTGAAAAGATTCACAACGTTTTTCATGTTTCGATGCTTCGACGTTATAGATCAGATCCATCGCATATAATTAATCCATCTGAGGTTGAGATTCAATCTGATATGAGCTATGAAGAAGAACCGGTTCGTATTTTGGCTCGTGAAGTAAAAGAACTACGAAATAAGAAAATCTCATTAGTGAAGGTACTGTGGCTTAAGCACAGGGTTGAAGAAGCTACATGGGAACCTAAAGACTCTATGAAAGATCGTTATCCTAACTTATTCACTGGTAAGATTTTCGGGGACGAAAATTCCTTATGTGGGGGAGAGTTGTGACAGCCCTAATTTGACCCTAGTCGAAAAGTGGTTTCGGGACCACAAAACTGAGTCATAAAAATAATTAACAGTTATATTCTATGCTTAATGTATGTGTAAATGCATTTATGAAAGTCTCATGCTTTGATTTTGTCATTTGTATGTGAAATTTTTTAAATAGGACTTATGCGAGACATTTGTGAAATGTGATAGGTAATTTTTAAAGTGATCTATTAATGCATGTTATCAAAAAGGTGGACTTGCATGTCAAAATACCCATTTTTGGATAGTAGCCGGCCATGATATTGATTAATATATATATTTTATTTTGATTTAAAATTTTATTTGCAAAATGAATTAATGAATAAAGAGTAATAAAATAATGGTTAGTAGGAGGAGAAACCAAAGTTGGTTCATCCTTGCTCCTCTATTGCTGTAGCTTGAAGTGAGGGATAAGAAAAATTTCTTGTTTGATTTTCGGATTAGATGATGGCTAGAATAAGGTATGTATTAAATAATTCTTGAAAATTTATGCATAATTGAGATGATTAGTTCAAATTTTACCTATTGGAAATTCGGCCAAGAAGCTTGAAACTCTTAGTAGATTTTTTTTTTATGTCATTGAAATGGATGGTAATATAGGATATGATGAGTGGTTAATTGTTTTTAACTTGAAAGTTGAGATTAGTGTGTGTTTATAGGGAGGTGCCGAATGTGGTCATTGAAGATGTCTTAATGAATAAAATGTGTGGCTTGGGTTAATAACATTCGGTTAAGGATTATGTGTGCTAGCAAGTTTGGTATAATGTATAGGTGTAAATCACCTTGTATTCGATGTTTTGAAGGATAGGTAATGGCTAATTAAGATGATGTTGTGTAAATTTTGGTTTAGTCATGTTTAAGCATTCAGCATTACTTAATAATGTATATGAGAGTGTGAAAGATTAGGAATTATTTTAAGTGAGTTATGATCTTAATATGAGCAAGATAGAATCGGCTATAAATATGATGGAGTGATTCAGTCATTGTTTGGCATAGGTGAAACCAAAATGAAATTTGCTACATTGGTCATGAAATGGAAATTTAAAATGGAGGCTAAGTTTGATTAGTTAGGGCCAAATGGAGTTTATAAGATATTAAGGCATGCTATAAATATATATATATGTGTATAAGTGGTTGTGCATAAAACGAGTAATCGATTAAATTGTGATAGTCACACATAGGTATAAATATATATATGCCTTATGTATGTACCTTGAGACATAGAGACATTCGGATATACATATATATATTATATATAGTTAAATTCGTGTATATGAAAGCATGGTAAGTTATGTGAATCTTTGTTTGTGTATGCGAATTAGATATTGATATAATAAGCATGAAATCGAGTCATGGCATATTTTATAAAACATAATATGCATTGAAGTTATATGATTGTCAAATGTGACTATTAAAGAATTAAAGTTGAGTAAGTAATTAAACAAATTCATTTGTTTAAATCAAGCTCAAGAGAAAAGGGGAACTAAACCAGATAGGGAAAGGAGAAAGCAAATGAGTAGCCTATCCGCATAACGCAGTTCAAAAATATCCGAGGTAAGTTTTGAGTAATCGCCTTTAGTATAAAATTGATGATGCCTTGATATGTATAAACTAGATGAATTTTGATCTCTTTGGTTCTATTTGAATTAAGTTGTGTGGTAAATAATCTAAGTATATGACCTATTGTTGAATGGTCAATTCGGGTTAAGCTTGATTGATGAAAGGTATATGTGATAATTATGTATGATTTTTAAACCGAAATGAAAAGGATGGTGTTCATATGAAACTCATGTCCGAATGTAGCTAATGGCTACTAATGTGAAATGTTCCATAAAATGTGTTAGTATATGATTAAATAGGCATGATATTTGATGTGTGTATCCGGGCTTAAAGACCCGCAGGCTATATGCTGGAATTGTATCCGGGCTTAAAGACCCACAGGCTATATGCTGGAATTTTATCCGGGCTTAAAGACCCGCAGGCTATATGCTGAAATTGTATCCGGGCATAAAGACCCACAGGCCTCGTGCTGGAATGGTATCCGGGTTAAAGACCCGTAGGCTTGTACTAGTTATGCGTTTCGAGTTCTAAGACTTGACTGGACCGATGCCAGTAAGTTAAGTAAGATTACGACATTGAATATCCGTGGCAATCATCGCCGAGTAAGTACTATATATATATATTTTACATGTTAAGGTACGTATTATGTACTCATATGTGAATTGATTTCAAAGTGAATTATTAGTATCAAAGAATGATATATATATATCTGTGGATGAATACGGTATTTAAGAATAAGAGAATGACCTATTCGGTCAATGTATGTCATTGTAAAAGTATATGACTTAAAGTAATTGTATGAGCCATATAGTATAGTGAAATATGTGCTGGAGAATTTCATGTGTATTCATATATATATATATTCGGCCAATAGGCTTTATAACTAGTGTACTTGTGTGTATTCGGCCAAGTGATTTACAATTAGAGTATGGGTTTTGTGATACTTAATGTTCGATCTAAATGTCAAGTTTTAATTGTTTGAAATGCTTAAAACTTACTAAGCCTCAAAAACTTACTCTGTTTCTTATTTCTTTGTTTTATAGATTGTTGATTTTGGCCACCGACTCGGGAATCGTCAGCAGTTCACCATACTATCGATCTTGTTGGTACAGTTACATTTTGGCCTTGATATGGCATGTATAGGTTAGGTTGGTGATAGTTATGTTTTGTTTTGTAAACATTTTGGCCATATGAAAATGGCATTTATAACTTATAGATCAATATGTATTCAGCTCGATTTTTGTTTTTGTTGATTGGTAATTTGAAAAAAAAAATTAAATGCTTAGCTCGGTAATACCTCTTAGCCTAAAACCGGTAATAGGATTCGGGCTAGGGGTGTTACAAACCATATATGCAAACATGTAGATTAACGACTACTATTGGCAGAATTGCAAATATCTCACCACAACGGTGGATTCTTATCCTGAACCCTTCATTCCACGTCAAACTCAAAATATAGACATACTATATTATCCCAAAAATTTATTTCTTACAACTTAGTTTGTGTGCACCCTTCCCTTTAGGAAGACCCATTCACTGATATCCTTATTTATGGTCCCTTGAATATATGGTTTGGTTGATAGTTAAGCACCATTTTTCCCTTACGTACTTGTACTTGTAAGATAATCACATAGGATTTTACTACTTCAAACCATATGACAAGACATTTCCAACAATAGATAGTCCCCAGTGGACTATCCCACCCTTATTAGTTATATCCAACTCCAATTTTCTATAGGGTTGACCCGACTCGTCGCGTAACTCGATGGTCAAAACCTTGTCTTAACCCGTTTTTAAACTTAAAAATACAAAGATTTCTTACCCTAAAACACATCTAATCCTCCTTTTAACCTTATATTCTCTTAAAACCTCTGAAATTATAAAACCCTTGTTCCTTTTTCTCCTTATTTTTCTGCAAAATTTCTTTTCTTTTCTCATGATTTTTATCCAATACAGGTTAACAAACTCTACATTAGAGAAGAGATTTACAACAAAGCTTTCACGAGGAATCAAGAACGTCTAAATCGAGGTTAAGGGTTCCTAATTTTACTGTTCTAGCATTAGAGAAATATATTGCTTGAGAGTTAGTAGTTCTTTTATTCAAAAGTTTTATTAAAGATGTCTCCTAGGAAATCTAGAAGAACTAGCGAACTCGAACCATCGGTGGTTGCAAATCGTCAAACTTTCCAGACCCAAACGTCAAAAAAGTCTTTTTAGAACTTCAAGGAAAGATGTTTATACAAAAACGATAGTTTGAGCTATCGATGATTCTATGTAGGGAAATATGGACATTGGTTCAATACCATAGGTGGGAATGCTTTTGCGTAACCCTAAAAGACTCTATTGTGGTCCCAGTAGTATAAGAATTATATGCATCACTTAGGGATCAAGAGTCTAGTAGGCTAGAGGGTGCCACACGGGAAACCATACCAGTACGATGGAAGGAAGTACTTGTCACCCCTAAAGCGATTTGTGAATTTTATAATGCTCCATATTATGAATCTAATTTTGTGGAAGAAAGTAATTTAAAATATTTTAGAGATATTAGTATGGATAATGTTATAAACTATTTAACATAGGGTAGAGGTGAATCGAAACATCGACCTAGTACTGATATCCCAATGTCTTTTAATCAAGCAATTATGTTCTTATTGCAAAGATGTGGATATCGTTTTTACGCACTCGAATTGTAACACCTCTTACCCGTATTCAACGTCAGAACAGGATACGAGGCATTACCAGACTTACATCGTAAGCAAACATACAAATCAAGTCATAAATTTGCATCCAAACATAAAGTCCCTAATACGAGCCTACGAGGCCTAAAACATGCTTCGAAAATGGTTCGGGACTAACTCGAGCACTTAAAATTTTTTTACAAAACTTAGAAAAATTTTGCTATGAATAGGAGTCACACTCCCGTGTGGCTTGGGACACACTCGTGTGGGTAGGCTGTATGGTTACACATGCCCGTGTAACTCTCTATTTTGCAATGCATAAACAAATTAAGATCACACGGCCAAGTCACACGCCCGTGTGTTAGGCCGTATGGTAAATTTAATTTTCATAAAATAGGTGCAGACTTCACACGGTCAGGACACACGCTCGTGCCTGAGGCCGTGTCCCTCACACGGCTAAGACACACGCCCATGTCTCTACCTGTGTGCTCAATTCTGTGCATTCTGTTTCTCAAAATTAAGGTACATGGGACACATGGCCAAATCACATGCCCATAGGGCGGACCGTTTGTCACACACGACCTAGACACACGCCCGTGTGTCTACTCATGTGGACAATATAAAGGATATTTACCAAGCCATTTGTCACCCTTATTTGTACCTACACATGCATAAGTTCAATGGCATTAATCATGATATATTTTGGCAACCAAACATCTAAAAAACAAGGCCAAATCATGTCATTTCATTATCCACATTCAACACATTTACAACACCATAATTTGTCAAACCAAATCGTACCAACCTCACAACCACAAGTATCAACACCAATACCTTCTTCAAACAAAGTTTTGTTTGAGTCTTCTAACATATCAAAATACCAATTTAACCATTCAACAACAAAACCAAAGAGCCACATTCAACCATTTACTAAGCATTGAATAACCATATCACCAACAAGACATTGGCACATACATACATATATATGACATATAAGCTTACAACCAATTCAACCCAAAATGAGCCAAGTTACATGGCCAAAGGCCACATCAAACCTTTGACAATTATAAGCCATTACAGTTGGTCTAATTCATAATGATACATATAACCAAATGACCAAGTCCCTATATATGCCATAATCTCAAAATATTTAAAATCATCGGTACCCAAAATAACAAATGATAGTGTGAGGCGATCTCCGACGAATCTCCAATCCGAGCTAGCTTGGTGACACTATAAAACATGGAAAATAAAATGGAGTAAGCTATATAGCTTAGTAAACTCATATGAAAGAAATAAGCAAACCTTACCATACATTAACATGCAAATAATATAACTTAAGATGATGTAATTTACCATATTCTCATGACCATAATTCATTCCATCACATCTTACCTTGAGTTCATCATTTTGTGAATTTAATAATCATAAGTTTTGTGCACATACCTGTTCCACTCATAATGGTTTCATACTCATTCTCATATTTGTCATACCCAATGAACCACTCGGAATAATAATATCGGATAAACGGGAAACCTTGCACACAAGGTGCCATATATGTAGCTATTGCTACTTTTATCTTATATCACATATGTGCTCACTCTCAAGCTATCCACGGGCCTGTTCACACAAGCTATCAATCGAGACATAGCTACACAGTGTTGCTCACACAAGCTGTCAAGTAACAGCAACATATGTCGTTATACTTAGCCACCGGTAGGACGTACAGGACCAGCACTCGGAATCTCATAACATAAACCCTAGTGACATGTCACTTGTATCCTAATCTATTCCTAAGGTTCGATAGAGATTTCTCGCTTGCCAAATCGTTGTCAAATGTATCCGTAAGGTCGATTACACAAATCATGCATAAATTAAAGCATTTAAAATACATTTAAAGTAAAGCTTATTTAACATACGAACTTACCTCGGTTACAAAAACGAGTATTAGTTCAATTTAGTCCACAACATTGTTCTTTCCCTGATCTAAACTTGAACTTCATTTTTATTGATCTATAATATTAATTTTAACTTATTTAATTATCACATTGTTCAATTCAACCCAAAAACACACTATGACAAAAATTATATTTTTGCCCCTAAACTTTTGACTTTTACATTTTAGTCCTTAGGCTCGTAAAATTATATTTATTCGATTTATTCATTACTCAAGCCTAGCCAACATTTTTCATGCTAATGACAGCCCACATTTTCCATTTATTCACATTTTACCACACATTTTACAACCTTTTACAAATAGGTCCCTTTTGACATTTTCATCAAAAATCACTTTGTAAATGTTGTTTAACTAACAACAAACATGCATTTTCTACCATTAAACATTAAAATACAAGCTTATTCAACATCGGTAAAATTTTAGACTTTAATTTTCTTTCAAATTAGTCCTTAGAATAGCTAGATCAAGTTACAACATTCACAAAAACGTAAAAATCATTAAAACGGGATAAAGACAGACTTATAATTGAGCTTGGAAGCTTGGCCAAACCCTAGTTATGTCTTCTCTTGCAATTTTCGGGTATAGGGGACTAAATTGAAGAAGATGGACACTTTTTTTTGGTTAATTTTGTCTTTATTTACTAGATTACCAAAATGCCATTCACTTAAACTTTAAAATTTTTCTCTAACCATGTCCATTTTTGTCCATACTAAATTGTAATGGTCTAATTACCATTTAAGGACCTATAATTTAGAATTTCATAACAATTTACTACCCTTAGCCTATAGAACTCAAAATTTGCACCTATTGCAATTTAATCCTTCTAGTCAAATTGAGTACTCAATCGATAATATTTCTTAACGAAATTTTCACACAATTATTCTATCATGCTGTAGACCTTAAAGAAATAGTAAAACAAATATTTCTACTTCGAATTTGTGGTCTCAAAACCACTATTCTATTTGACCCAAAAACGGGCTGTTACACGAATTGCTCCTACTTTGAATGTTTTTAATGTCAATACTTTTCAAGCAGTCTTCTTATATGCTGCTTTGCAAAAGAAATAGGTGTGCATCAGGACATGGATTTATCATTATATGAAGCGGTGCATTAGTGGCCAGAAAGTCGAGGTTTTCGTCCCCCACTCAGTGACGGCTCTGTGCAAAAAGGTCAGAATTCCAATGACAACCACTGAGTAACTCATGAAGCCATCCAAGAGTATCATATGAGATTCATTATATAAGCAATATACGGAGCTTCAATGAAACCAAACAAGGGATTCGAACAAACGTTGAAAAGAAAAGATGGACATCCCGGCTTCGCTCAAATGAAAAGTAAAACCAACATCTCAAAAAGAAATTGGCGAGAGCAACATTCCACAAATGGAATGGATTATAAGATGGATACAAGAAAAAAATTTAGCTCTTCAAGAATTCGTATGATAGAACAATATGAGAATACCAAACTATCCTCCAGACAAGTTTGTCCGATGCATTCCCATCATAAAGCAGAAGAGTAAGGAAGTGAGGAAAGGGAAGATAGTGAAGACGATGAAGGTGACGAAGAAAGGGATGAGTTGGATTCTCAAGAGATGGAGGATGATTAACCAAGCTTTTAACTTTAATTTTAGGATTGTAATTAATTTGGATAATTTTTATTTTATTTCTTTAGAAGTGGGATTAACAATAGAGCTATATATATATATATATATTTCTATTTCAAATTTTATATGAAGGAACCTCACATAAAGGAAGGACGACACTTACGAGTTTTCAACGAACAAGGAAGGAAGGACCCACCATTAGACTACAGTAATTTCACGATCAACCGGGTAATTTCTTTCCTTATCTATTTAGGGTTGCACATTAAGGAAAATGTGTTATCTAAAGTGTGGGGGGTAACATAGAAATTTTTTTTATGTTTTTATTTTTCTTGTCAAGGTGTGCTTGAGCTTGTAAAAATACAAGTGATTGGTTAGGAGCATGTATATAGGTTAATTTTGTTTACTATAAATTTGGCATGATAATAAATTATTTTGAATTTTAGATTTTTATACTAATAAGTTCTATATATTACATTGTAAATAAGCATTAAGTAATTCAATATACCAAATGACATAGAAAATATCGGGAAACGAGCATGCTAGTATGAATGATAAATTGTTAAATTTGTGATGACTTAATTGATTAAATTTGTGAATATTGAAATACCTTGGGACAAAGCGCAACATTTAATCAATCAAGTACATTTTACTTCGGTTATATCGATGAGGCACAAAGCGCAATATTTACTTTGGATGTTCCAATGAAGCACTGGATGTCAAATTGGTATGTTGGTTGGATGTTTCACATATCCGGTCTTGAGTCTATGTTTGATTAATAGGGATTTTAAAACATGAATTGGTGACATGAAATGTGGGTTAAAATTATATGTTATGTATATATATGCACTGTGACAAATGAAAGCAAGTGAAAAACCATGTGAACTAGTTTTTACAAGCCTAGAGGGTCGATCTGGATATGAATGAATTAACATATTCGAGAAATAATGAGATAATGGAATGAACAATTGGTAAGTTATGAAATGAATGTGGAATAGGCTTGTTATTGGGAAGCATAGAATTATATGTTCATATGAATTGTCAAATGAGATTGTGCATTAATTTAGTATGTGAGACATGAAATGGTTGAACTTAGATTATGTAAGGATTGTATATATACATGTTAATATTATCATTTTATTGACTTGTATCATGAAAGTACCACTTAGCTTTATTGCTTAGCGTACAATTTGTTTATTCTGTGCGTAGGTATCAGCAGATCTCGAAGTCTCGAGGAGTGAAGCAACATTTAGATCGTAGCTCTTGAATTAGCAATGTTTGTATAGTTTCTTATGTTCTTAATATATGACATTTACCAAAGGTCGAGTCATTTTTATAATGTAAATGGTCATTTTTGGAAATTTGAATTGGTAGATGCCAATTTGAATTTAAGTATATGAATTGTTAAAGTTTTCCTATAGATAGTATAAGGTTTAAATGGTTGAGTGGTTTTAAGTTGTAAATTGTCAAATTGGCATTTTGCTTTGTAAATGTTACTTTGAATGATGACATATGAATTGTTTAAAGTATGTAGGATGCTTAAATGGATTAGATATGCAATTGGTCAATTGTGTTTGGTTGTTGCGAATTGAATTTTAAAGGTTATTGTAAAAACAATATATCATGTTGCGACAACAAGCCTTCAACATCCGATGGTGAAATCGACAGGGACCACAAATATTCAATGTTGCAACGACACTAACTGATTTCTCAAAGTCGTGACATGATACCCTTAATGTCGTGATGCCAACATGATAACTTTGAGAATGTTACATTTTAGTCCTCAAACAACTTTGATTTATTGAAAAAGCTTTTGTAAGCTCGTTTACACTCTAGATTTGATTATATAGCATATTGTAATTATGTATTAGCTTAATAGTATGTATAAATGTTTAATTGTTTTGAAAATGATATCGTAGTTACTTTGGCAACGAATGTGACATCTTGTATCTAGAACCTGACGATCGGGTCGGGTAAGGGGTGTTACAAATGTAAGCAAATATTGGCTCGTTGATTATCTAATGTTTAAATAATATTAAGTTGCATTATATGGTCGAATCAGAATGCGAGAAGATAACTTATATTAGTAGATAATCTAAATAGTTTGTAGTCTAATTGAAATTGAGCAAATCGATTGAAAGACTATTATGTCGTCTATCAAGTCCATTTGGGAAGATACATTGTCTTGGGTATCAGATCGAATGACTCTGAGAATATAGATACATCGATTTGATTATCTGGACTGACAATATATCGGATAGTATTCAAGCTGAATTTATCTCAAATCCATTTATGGATTTATTCACTTGTGACGTTCATAGTGTGGTATACCATTAATTTTGAGTGGGTAATGGACTATGTAAATGTGACTCATATACTTTGATGTATTAAAAGTTTGAGTTCAAATAGATAAGAAACCAAAAGCTAGTACGTTGAGTATACAACTTCTGCATGATGTAGCATCATTCCACAATAGTGGAATCATAGCCTTATAAGGGTAAATGATATTCACTCATTGACACTACATATTGTTGAAAAAGGAACGTCGTTATGAGTCTTTTGTCATAAGACAAAGAGTTTAATTTCTGTGTTAGTAATTAATTTTTTCATATCAAAAGAGATAATAGATACCATGAGATAAAATAGGATCACATTGGCAGAACTAATTTTATCCTAAAGAAATTAATGGTATCCTATGAGAGTAGCACACTCATAACAAGTTCATTGGAGAGCATTTCTTTAGTTTTTGTAATGGTATATAATAAGGGAGAGTTTAGTCATGTTATTATAGTGGAATGACTCCATGATTAAATAATATTGTAATTAATGTGCGAAGAGTCGAAACTTAATTACAAATTATTTGAGCCTTAATTATATATGTCCAATTGGTCCTTCCACTAGCTCGATACAACCCAAAATAAATTGCATGTAGAATTGATAATTGTGGAATAAATGAAAATGATAAATAAGATAAATGGACTACATGTATTACTATCCGCAGTGAATGTGTTGTCTCACTAAGTACAAAAGATGACTTATAATTTAATTTAATTTCTTTGAATTATTATTTAATTTATTGTAATTAAATAATCCAAGTTCGAAGTAAGAATTAAATCAATTAGTTATCATAGATTTATTGAATGAGGTAATTAAACTTATTTCCTCATAAATTCTAATATGATAAAGTTGGAATAGTTACTTTAATGGAATTAGAATTGGGTTGAGAAAAAAATTAATTGAGAAATTAATTTAATGAAATATTTCAAAAATAAAAAATAATTATTAAGTTAAATAAATTATAAGTGTTGAATAAAAATGTGGATAATATATGTAATTGTATCCAACATGCAAAACGGACTCAAAAGCCTATCCTATGTTAGGTGGGCAACAAAATGCCGCCACCCCTTAAAATTTTAATTAAGATATTATTATTTAATTAACTATTGTTTAAGCAAAACTCTTATAACATTTCTCTATAAATAGACACTATGAGCTAATTTAATTTCACAAATTATTAAGTACCGTTATCCTATAAATAATGAGAATTGTTATAAATATTACTTTATTATGGATGTCCATAACTCTCAAAGTTGTAACCTCCATTGTAGCAACCCCCAATGGAATTATAAGAGTTTTATATAGTAATTAAACCTCTATTTATTATTTGTAACTTAAGGGATTCTATTATATTAGAAGGTCTATAAATAGAGGCATGTACAAGGCTTGTAGAGATGTACAATAAATGAAATAAAAAGTTCTCTTATTTATCTTCTATTGTATTACTTCTTTGTCAATATTTTCTCTTTTTCATTATTTCATAACACGTTATTAGCACGAGCTTCTACGAGTTCATAGTGAAGTTCACGTCATTTCGACTTTATATAATTTACCCGTATAACTCCCGTTAAACTATATACGGTATACGTATTTTCATAATTATTTTATTTTATTTTCTAGATGAAATATTTATTTTGGGTAATATTTGCACATTTATTTTTACAACTAAAATCTAATAATGATAATTATATAAGCATTTTTTAAAAGAAATTTCAATTAATGTAATTTGTGTTAAGTTATTATTATGACTATTCCTCTCTATGCCAATATTTGACATACATATTATTATTTAGCAAATTTGGTATATATAATTGAATTATTTTACAATTGAGAATACTTATTATTTTACTAATATTTTTTTTATTTTGATTCAAGTGATTATAATGTCAAATCTTGCCAAACTTGATTTTGCGGCCTTAGACATCTCAGGTAAGAATTATTTGTTATGGGTATTAGATGCTGAAATTCACCTAGATGCTAAAGGTCTAGGAAATACTATATTAGCAGATAAAGAAACATCTAATCAAGACAAGACAAAAGAAATGATTTTCATCCGTCATTATCTACATGAAGGAGTAAAAGTGGAATATCTCACCGTGAAAGACCCTCTTGAGTTGTGGAAAAATTTGAAAGAACGATTTGACCATCAGAAAATGGTGATACTTCCTAAAGCTCGTTATGATTGGATGCACTTACGGTTGCAAGCTTTTAAAACTATAAGTGAATACAATTCAGAAATTTTCAAAATTAGTTCTCAACTAAAATTATGTGTAGAAAACATAACTGATGAGGACTTGTTAGAGAAAACATTTTCAACCTTTCATGCTACTAATGTGCTCCTGCAGTAGCAGTACCGTGAAAAAGGTTTTAAAAGGTATTCTGAATTGATTTCATGCCTTTTGGTGGCTGAACAAAATAATGAGCTATTGATGAAAAATCATGGAATTCGTCTCACTGGTTCTGCACCATTCCCTGAAGTGAATGTAGTAGTACACAATAATTATGAAAATAGAAAATATAGAGGTCATGGCCATGGTTGTGGACGTAGTAGGGGACATGGTCGAGGACGTATTAGTAATCGCTATCATGGTGGTCATAACAATGATAATTCTAACCACCAAAAAAAAAATAACAATGAAAGACAAGAAATAAGTGTAAAAATAATCCTTTAAAGACTATTGAGAATATATGCTACCGATGTGGTATGAAGGGGCATTGGTCACGTACCTATCGTACGTCGAGCATTTAGTGAAACTTTATCAAGCATCCATTAAAAAGAAGGGAAAGCATATGGAGACAAATTTTATATCCCAAAATGATAAAATGGAGGCAAAAGATGAAGATATTCACTATAATACTAAAACTGCCCATGCCTACGAGGGTGATAAATTTAATGACTTTAATAATATAACTCACCTAGATGTGGCAGATTTCTTTGAGAATCATTAGAAAAATTGATGTTATTTTGACATTTTTATATTGTTTTAAGTATATTTTATTTACTTACATAAATAATAATTTATATATTTAATAAATATTTACAATGTTTCTCATATTATATTTTGTTTGTTTTTATGAAGAATATGAATATTCAACAAAATTTCGATGGATCCAAAATCAATAGAGATGTGTGTCTTGCAAATAGTGCTACAACACATACGATACTCAAAGAGAAAAAGTATTTTTCTCATTTGACAATGAGTAATGCCCATGTTAATACAATATCGGGTAGTTCAAAACTTATTGAAGGCTCTGGAAGAGCTATTATATTATTACCTAAAAGTACAAAATTTGTCATTGATGATGCTTTATATTCCACTAAGTCTCAAAGAAATTTATTGAGTTTTAAATATATTCGTCTTAATGGATATCATATTGAGACTATGAATGAGAAAAATATTGAATATCTATATATTTCAAATGTTGAATGTGGAAAGAAATATGTTTTGGAAAGGCTACCTGCTTTTTCATCAGGTTTATATTATACACATATTAGTGCAATTGAGTCACATGTTACTACAAACCAGAAGTTTGTAGAACCACATACTTTTACTATTTGGCATGACCGATTAGGCCATCCCGGATCTATTATGATGCGAAGAATCATCAAGAATTCAATTGGACACCCATTAAAGAACCAAAAGATTCTTGAATTCAAGGATTTATCTTGTGTCGCTTGTTCTCAAGGAAAATTGATTATTAGACCATTACTAGCCAAAGTTGGGATAGAATCTCCCGCATTTCTGGAATATATTTAAGGTGATATATGTGGGCCAATTCATCCACCATGTGGACCATTAAGATATTTTATGATATTAATAGATGCATCCAGTAGGTGGTCACATGTGTGTTTATTATCGACTCGCAACCTGGCATTTGCAAGACTACTTGCTCAAATAATTTGATTAAGAGCACAATTTCCAAATTATACAATTAAAACTATTCGCCTTGATAATGCTGGTAAGTTTGCATCCTAAGCTTTTAATGATTATTGTATGTCAATTGGGATAAAAGTTGAATACCTTGTAGCTCATGTTCATGCACAAAATGGTTTAGCTAAATCGTTCATCAAACGCCTTCAACTAATAGCTCAATCATTACTTATGAGAACAAAACTCCCTATTACAGCTTGGGGATAAGCTATTTTGCATGCAGCAACACTTGTGCGCTTAAGGCCAACAAATTATAATAAGTACTCCTCATTACAATTGGCTTTTGGTCAGGAGCCAAATATTTCCCATCTTAGAATTTTTGGATGTGCAGTTTATGTTCCAATTGCTCCACCACAATGCACAAAGATGGGACCTCAAAAGAGGTTGGGAATATATGTTGGTTATGAATCTCCTTTTATAATTAAATATGTTGAACCATTAACTGGAGATTTATTTACTGCACAATTCATTGATTGTCATTTTGATGAAACAACATTCCCAAGATTAGTGGGAGAGAAAATACAACTGGTAAAAGAAATTACATGGAATGGATCGTCATTATCTCAATTAGATCATCGCACAAGTTACTGTGAACAAGAAGTTCAAAGGATTATACATTTGCAAAACATTGTCAATTAACTGCTAGATTCATTTACTGACCTAAAGAGAATTACAAAATCTCACATACCAGCTGAAAATGCTCCAATACGAATTGATATCCCAATAGTGCAAATTGTTAGTGCAAAAGAAAGTAATCCACACCTAAAGGTTGGAAGGCCAATTATAACACCCCTTACCCAGGTCCAGGGCTAGGACTGGGCACGAGGCATTACCTAACTTAAACACATGTATACGATTATTTCGATGTCATAAAAACTCGATCGAATTTAAAACTTGTCATTCTTACTCTAGAAATTCTTAATATGTGCCTACGAGGCCCAAATCACACTTTAGGAACGATTTGGGATTAATCTGAACACCTTTGAAAACATTGAAAAATGTCACTTGGAACAGGGGTACACGCCCGTGTAAAAAGGGCAACACGCCCGTGTGGCCATTTTTACATGGCCTTGCTGAAGGCTCGTGTGGTTCACACGGCCTAAGCACAAGGGGACACGCCCATGGGGCTGACATATGGCCTAGACACACGCCCGTGTGTCTACCCGTATGGAAAAAAATAAGACTATCTACCAAGCCTTTTTGCCACCCTCATTAGCACTAACTTATACCACATCATAACAACCAATTCACACACAACCACAAAGCTAAATCATTCATTTTACTCATTCCCAAAAGAAGATCGTCATTTGTATTTATCAATAACCAATATTAGCCACCATCCATGGCATTATACAAACTGACTCAATAGTTATGACAAGTCACTAGTTTGACCCAAAACACTGTAACCATTAGAAAAAGACTAGTTCCTATACATGCCATAATCAAAATGATAAAACTAGCTATACCAAATGCTTCAAGGATAGTGTGACAGGCTTCTCCAACATAAGGCGATAATCCACGAGCTACTTTGGCGGCACTATAAGAAAATGGAAAGGAAAAGGGGTAAGCACAAAGCTTAGTAAGTCGCATGTAAATAATGAAATTACTACGGGTTACCATGAGGGATTATACTCCTAACAAATCTTAATTTACACACTAAGGTGAGGATTCATAAATACCACCTGCTCATGTTCATTTCTCATCAATCATACAACGTTGATTTGAATTTGCCTTTCATAATTCTAATTTAGGTACTTGTACCACTAACAACATGATAACAAATTTTCTCCTTTTGATATAAACCATAAATCTCCCGTTGAGCTATTTGGAATACTATAGGATATTCAATATCCCCAAACATGGGAATAGATGCCGACGCCATGTCCTAGGCATGGTCTTACACTGGCTACCACATCAAAGTCGATGCCATATCCCAGACAGGTCTTACACTGACTTTCATATATCGAGGCCGATGCCGTGTCCCAGACAAGTTTTACGCTGGCTTTCATCTCTCGGTGTCGATGCCATGTCCCAGACAGGTCTTACACTGACACACAACAAGCTGACGCCATGTCCCCGGCAGGTCTTACACTAGCTTGTATATCTCGAGGCCGATGCATGTCCTAGACATGTCTTACACTAGCTCTCATCTCAATACCGATGAATGTCCCAGACATGTCTTACACTAGATCCCATAATGTGGCCGATGCATGTCCCAGACATGTCTTACACTAGCACACATATCACCTAATGTCATGGCATGAATATCCAAATCTATTCCTAATGTTCAACCAGGAGTCTTCGTCACATTAATTTCTCAACATGCATACTCACATTCACAATCAAAACAACTTATGCAATATCAATTCAATTATACATCATAACAATATAGTTGCATTATTAACATACAACTTACCTCGGATTACAAAATGTAGACGACTAGCCGATTTAATCTACTTACTTGGCTTTCCCCGGTCTAGGTTTGGATTTTGTATTTTTTGATCTAAAATAATAAAATTCACTCATTTAATCACTAAATAAATTTAGACAAATCAAAAATTCACATTTTTGGCAAAATAACCATTTTGCCCCTAGACATTCACAAAATGACCATTTTACCCTTAGGCTCAAAAATCGATTTTATCAAATTTCTTCAAGTCTTAAGCCTAGCCGAACCCTTCTTACTTTATGGAAACCCAAAATTCCCATTACTATCTATTTTACAAACTTTACAAAATGGTCCTATTAGGGTTTTCATGAGAAATCCTTTCACAAAAGTTGTTTACTCAACCACTACGACTCATTCTCTTCCACAAAATTTCAGAAATCAACATGATTAATATCATGGCAAAACCCTAGACCTTTAACCATTTCACAAAATAGTCCCCCTATTAGCTAGCTCATCCCACAAGGGTTCCAAAAGTACCAAAATTATCAAAAATATGCATCTAAATCACTTACTTGCAAGAAGATAGCTTGGCTGAAATTTTAAAGCTTCAAAACCCTTACTCTCGTTGAAAATTTCGGTCAAGAAGAAGATGAGAAAGGGATTATATCATCCTTTGTTTATTTTATTTTCTTTTTAGTCAAATAAGTCACCAAACTTCACCTAACATTTGACTATTTTAAAATCCTTGTCTCATGGCCGGCCAAGCACTATTCTAGGGTCTATTTGCACTTTAAAAGCCTCCAACTATGGTTCTCTAGCTAGTTGGTATATCTATCAAGTAAAATAAAACTTTTACCCTTTATGCGATTTAGTCTTTTTTCGCAATTAAGCTCATAAACGCTAAAATTATTTCACCAAAATTTTTATGCACTAATATAATCATGCCACAACACATAAAATAATATTAAAAATAATTTCTCTTACCTTGGGTTTGTGGTTTTGAAACCACTGTTTCGACTAGGCCCAAAATTGGGCTGCTACAATTCTCCCCCTTAGGGATTTTCGTCCCCAAAAATCTTACCGGTGAATAGATTCGAGTATTGGTCTCTCATGGTCTCCTTGGGTTCCCATGTGGCTTCTTCGACTCCATATCTATGCCATAATAATTTAACAAGTGCAATACTCTTATTCCTCAATTTTTTAACCTCCTGAGCCAAAATCTTAATCGGCTCTTCGCCATAAGTCGTATCCGGCTGAATCTCAACCTTAGTTGCCGCGATCACATGCGAAGGACCTGATCTATATCGATGCAACGTGGACACATGAAACACGTCGTGAATCTTTTCCAACTCTGAGGGTAAAGCCAATCGGTAGGCAACGGTCCCTATCTCTCGATAATCTCATAAGGTCCTATGAAACGAGGACTCAGCTTACCTTTTCTACCGAATCTGAGGACTTTCCTCCACGGGGATACTTTCAAAAACACCCTATCACTGACTTGAAACTCAATTTCTTTTCGTTTCAAATCTACGTAGGATTTCTATCTTTCCGAAGCGGCCTTCAAACAGTCGCGAATCACCTTAACTTTCTCTTTGGCTTCTTTGACTAGATCAACCCCATGAATCTAATTTTCTTTAAGTTCAGTCCAATACAAGGGCGTTAAGCATTTTTTCCCATACAGAGCCTCATAAGGCGCCATTTTCAGACTTGACTGATAACTATTGTTGTAGGTGAATTCAACCAACGATAAGTACTTCTCCCAACTGCCTTGAAACTTGAGAACACAACACCGCAACATGTCTTCTAAGACCTGAATCACTCTTTCTGACTGACAGTCGGTTTGCAGATAAAATGCTGTGCTAAAATTCAGTTTTGTTCCTACTGCCTCTTGTAACTTCTTCCAAAACCACAAGGTGAATCTCAGATCTCTATCCGAGATAATTGATAAGGGTACCCCATGAAGTCTCACGATCTCGGAAGCATACAATTTAGCCAATTTCTCAAGAGTATAGTCGGTACGTACCAAGATAAAATGTGCTGACTTGGTAAGCCTATCAACAACAACCCAAACTGAATCCTTTTTCCTTGGAGTCAAAGGCAACCCCGACACAAAATCCATGGTTACACGGTCCCATTTTCACTCGGGAACCATTAAGGGTTGAAGCAAACTCAAAGGTACTTGGTGTTCAACCTTCACTTGCTGACAAACTAGACACTTAGAAACAAATTCAAAAATGTCCCTTTTCATTCCCAACCACCAGTACACTTTCTTCAAGTCATTATACATTTTCACACTACCTGGATGGATAGACAAGCAACCACTATGTGCCTCTTGCAGTATCTTCTGAATAAGCTCACCATCCTCGGGTACACAGATCTTATCTTGGAACATCAAGCATTCGTCTGTACCAATTCAAAAATTTGATTCAACACCTGACTCACACTGAGTTCTCTTGGCTTGCAATTCATTGTCAATATTCTGAGCTTCACAAATCTCTTGCAGGAACATCAGTCTAGCTCTCAACTTTGCCAGAACAGAACCATCATCAGTCACTGACAACTAAACATTCATAGCCCTCAAGGCAAACAACGACTTTCTACTTAAAGCATCGGCGATACATTCGCCTTTCCCGGGTGGTAGTCTATTATCAACTCGTAATCTTTTATCAAATCTAAACATCTCCTTTGTCGGAAATTCAACTCTTTTGAGTCATCAAATACTTGAGACTTTTATGGTCAGTGAACACTCGACATTTCTCGCCATACAAATAGTGTCTCCAAATCTTTAATGCAAACACGATGGCTCCTAGCTCCAAATCATAGGTCGGGTAGTGTTTCTCATCTGGTTTCAGCTGTCTCGAAGAATAGGCTATGACCTTACCTTCTTACATGAGTACGCACCCCAATCCATTCAAGGAGGCGTCACTATATACCACGAACTCTTTCCCCGATTCTGGTTGCACTAAAATTGAAGCTTCGGTCAACAAGGTCTTTAGTTTCTCGAAACTCTATTGGCACTTCTCCATCCATTCGAACTTGGCATCCTTTTGTAACAACCTTGTCATCAGAGTAGCTATCATTGAGAATCCATTTACAAACCGTCTGTAGTATCCAGCCAAGCCCAAAAAGCTTCTAATCTCTAACACATTCCTTGGTGGTTTCCACTCTACAATAGCCGAGATCTTACTTGGGTCAACTCTGATTCCATCACCCGACACGATCTGTCATAAGAATCTGACCTCTTGGAGCCAAAACTCACTTTTCCTAAACTTGGCATATAGCTGCTTATCCTTCAAGGTCTGCAAAACAGTTCTCAAGTGTTCCACGTGATCGCTCACAACTCGAGAATAAATCAATATATCATCAATAAAGACCACCACGAACTTATCTAAATATGGCCGAAAAATGTGGTTCATCAAGTCCATAAACACTGCAGGGGCATTCGTTAAACCAAAGGGCATAACAAGGAACTCATATTGCCCATACCTTGTCCTAAACGTGGTTTTAGGTACATCTTGCTCCTTTACTCTGAGCTGATAATAACCAGACCTTAAGTCTATCTTGGAAAACACTGTGGCTCCTTTCAATTGGTCAAACAGATCGTCTATCCTTGGTAAAGGGTACTTGTTCTTCACAGTCACCTTGTTGAACTGTCTATAATCTATACATAACCTCATCATCCCGTCTTTTTTTTTTCACAAAAAGTACCAGAGCACCCCATGGAGAATAGCTCGGTCTCGTAAAACCCTTATCTGCTAGATCTTGTAGCTGTACTTTCAACTCCTTTAATTCTATTGGTGCCATCCTATATGGAGCAATCGAGATGGGTGTCGTACCAGGGACTAACTCAATTCCAAATTCAACTTCCCTCACTGGAGGCAATCCGGGTAATTCCTCCGGAAACACGTTCGTAAACTCACATACCACTGGTACTGACTCGATCTTCAATCCAAATGCTTGAGTATTCGACATAAAGGTAAGGTAAGCTTCACACCCTTTTCTCAAATATCTCACTACCGACATGGATGATATCACTACAGGCGAATTGTTTAATTCACCCGTTTCAACCCGAAGAGTATCCCCGCTTTCACATCTCAACTCAATCATTTTACGTCCACAATCCACTACAACACCATGAGAAGTTAACCAATCTATCCAAAGGATTACATCAAATTCATTAAACGATAATAACATCAAGTTAGCCGGAAAACAATGATCTCTAATTGTCAAAGGACAATTTCTACATGCTTGGTTAACCAACAAATGTTTGCCTAACGGGTTGGAGACTTTTACCACAAATTCAGTGGACTCGACTAACATATTCATACGGGGTATCAATTTCATACAAATATAAGAATGGTTAGACCCCGGATCAATCAAAGCGACAATAAGTAAATCATGGATAGAAAAAGTACCCGTAATCACATCGGGAGACGATGCCTTCTTGCAGGCGCGAATAGCATAATTTCTGGTAGGTGCTCTGCCCTCTGACCTCACAGTGGAATCTTTAGGTGTACCTCGACTGCTAACCCACTTCCCCGGTTCTTCTGTGGTCTACCCCTCGAAGGAGCGTTACCCGATCTCACAGTTTGATCTCTATTTTTATCGCCTATCTCGGGACAACTACGGATAAAATGGTCAAGCGACCCACATTTGAAACAGCCTCTTTCACTTCCGCGGCATTCACCAAAATAACGTCTACTGCACTGAGGACACTCTGGTTGATCTAGGCGAGCACAATCAACACTCGCAATGGAAGTGGTTTGGGCTTTTGTCGCCGCATACTGTTTATTCTTACTCTTACTCGAGAACCCCACTAACACATTTGATCCAGTAGAAAACTCTCTCGATCTCTTGGATGAGGTCTGATGTGACTTCCCCATTTGTCTTTTTTTTGAGTCACGAGACTTGATGTCAGCTCTTCTCTTCTCTTTGGCCAATTCTTCGGCCTTGCAAGCTATTTCAACAAGTACCACAAACTTCCTCAGTTCTAAGATATCGACCAATAGTAGGATGTCTTCGTTCAGTCCATCTTCAAACCTTTTACACATGGTGGCTTCTGTAGATACGCATTCCCGCGCATATTTGCTGAGTCTCACAAACTCACACTCATATTCCATCACCGTCAAGCGGTCTTGCTTCAATTCAAGGAACTACTTCCTCTTTTGATCGATGAACCTTTGGCTAATGTACTTCTTACAGAACTCTATTTGAAAGAATTCCCAAGTTATCCGCTCTCTTGGTACAGCTAACACGAGAGTATTCCACCATTGGTAGGCCGAATCTCGTAGGAGTGACACTACACACTTCATACACTCCTCCGACGTACACGATAATTTGTCAAACACCCTAATGGTATTTTCCAACCAAAACTCTGTCCTATCTAGATCATCATCAATGTTTGCTCGAAATTCCTCTGCCCCATGCTTCCTAATTCTATCCACTGGAGGCTTCTCTCTCCTAGCCATTTCTGCTCCTTGAGGAGCTATATGGATGGGTTGAGGAATTGGGGGAGGTGAGGGAGGTGGAGTATTCGAATTTGCACGAATAAACTCCGAGTACCAAGCGTCCATCATATGGAGGTAAGCTTCATTAGCCCCTCTGCCCTGACTCATTGTCATGGGCCCACTATCTACCGGCATGGTCTCTTCAATGGGAGCTGACGCATTACTTTCCACATCATCTGCCATAGCCACGTCAGGATCCACTTACTATATATATAAAAAACATAATTTGTTTCATTAGGAGTCGTCACACTATCAATATACAACTATGGCATGTATAACTAGACTCATAATGTAACACCCCTAACCCGTTTCTGTCGCCAGACTAGGGTCACGAGGCATTACTGAACAAAAATAAAATTCCAAACATTCACATATTCATATAAGTCATACTCATAAATATATTAAGCACATGGCTAATTAAATATTAAACATACTTTATTTATCATATTGCATTTACAAATCATACCTTAAAATTCAACCGAATATATACCTTTCAAATAATCACATTTTCATTAACAAATATAAACGTACGCATATACTTTCATTATATACCCAAATCATCATTTGAATTAACAATCAAAGTACATGTATATACGTACACATAATTATAAATTTTGCAAAAATACATATAATGCTCATGGTGTACTATTACATAAAATCACTATTCAAATGGTCATTTATCAATGTCTCACTTACAAGCATTATTAAACAATATAATATCAGTAATTCACCATTAATAAACTTATAACTAATTATAGTACTTATACATTTTTTCATGCAAACCGAACTAAACTAATCTTTGCATATTCGAATATACATAAAACATGCTAACACCTGAGCTCACGTTTATAAATGAACAAACATTCATCAAAATTAAAATCATCAAACCATATTTATTTATATTTATACATATCAAAACCGAGTGACCAACCACAGCCAATTCCACCTATCATCATTTTCCTTTCAATTTTAATTCATCACAAACAAATATATATTCGCATATGAAAACATGTATAAACATATTATAAGTTACATTTTCTAAACTTATTATTCAAATATATTTTACCCAAACCAAAAACCTAAATCGAAACAAATAATTATATCATGAAATTTATATATATATATATATATATGATGATCATTACATCAATCAACTTTCAAATTTACTAACATCAATAAACCATTTTAAAACATACCACATATATCACATACTTCATTCACATATAATTTATAACACATCAACTAAAAGTGAACTCAAACCATATCCAAGTATGAACGAATCTATCATGAAAATTAAGCCATTTTCGCATGGCTAAAGTTATACATATTCAAGGTCGAACAAAATACATATTAGCCTATACATGCCATAAGTTCGAAAATAGACTTTTAAAAGTATCGAAGGTTGACGATAGTGTGGATGACTTTTCTGACGATCCCCGAGCTCGTAACTTACAACAAAATCTATAAAACAGAGTAACAAAGACACACACAGAGTAAGCTAACTTAGCTTAATAAGTCATAAGCAAATTTAACATTTAAAATAATAATCAGAACATTAAAAACAAACCAAATTATAACATTAATGCTGTACATTAGCTCAATCATATCATCTCTTTTATTTATTTATAACTTATATTTTTACACAAAAGGGTTACCTTGGCCGAATGCCAATAATTCACATTTAGCATAATATTATTCAACTTTTCACTCTCAAAATAACATTATCTCAAATATGTTTACATTCAAATATATATATATATACTCATGAATCAAACTCAACTTTATAAGCCAACATCACTCATTTGGTCGATTATAGAGAATCAAAAATAATATCACAAATGTGCATACCTATATGGCCGAATATGCAAGATCAAATTTAACATCACCTATGTACTTACTTATATGGCTGAATATATAAATTCAAATATAATATCACTTTTGTGCATACCTTCATGGCTGAATATGCAAGATCCAATATAACATCACATATGTACATACCTATGTGGCCGAATATATATAAGATCATTTAGCTCAATTTTACTTGCTCAATTTCCACATCAACTTGAAATCTTATAAGCATAGGCTTGAAAATAAATCACCGATATAAAACCTGCTAGGCATAAGCCTGAATCACACACCGACACAAGGCCTGCTAGACTCAAGGTCTGATATTATTCACCGGTAATAACCTGTTAGGCATAAAGCCCGATTACATTCACCAACATAAAGCTTGCTAGGCTCAAAGCCTGAATATCACTATTATAATGCTGTCTCGTACACAATTCATATAACAAAAACTCCATATATTCCATATAGATTATACAAACTTTTAAATGATATAACTCTATCGAATTAAAGTCAAATACATTATTTCTATGCTCAAACACATTCGACTAGCTCTTTTATGAATCAATAGATTCCAAACAGCATATTAAACTAAGTTATATAAAAAATAAATGATGTTTAATTGCTTAAAGACTTACCTCGGAGATGAAAAACTGGTACGGATTGGCTAGTCAACAACTTTACTTTCCCCCGATCTAAATCTGATTTTCTCTTTTCTTGATCTAAATTAATATAAATTAAACTTATCAAATCAAATATTCAAAAAAATTCATCCAAAAACACACAAATGGGAAAATTTTAATTTTACCCCTGATATTTCACATTTTTCACAATTTAGTCCCTATTGCATAAAACACAAAATATGCAAAATCTCACAACAACATTGTTAGGCCAAATATTCCTTATTCTCATAATAGTCCATTTATTTTATTTATTTCACATTTTAGTCCCTCAATTTATTATTTTCACAATTTAGTCCTAATTACTCAAAATCATTAAAAACTCCAAAATCAAAACATGTTAATCTAAAACATATTTTTAATATTTCATCATCAAACATCTTAAAACACAAATATTCATCAATGGCATAACTCAAAACATTCATCAAAATCAGAAATTCTAGCATGGGTCTTGTAGATAACTTAGCAACAATCTCAAAAACATAAAAATTATCAAAAAATCGAGCTAATTACATACCTTGATTGAGCTTAATAAGTTGCCGAACCCTTAAAGCTTTCTTTTCTTTCTTATTTTCTTTAGTTTCGGCAATAACAAAGAACATGCATGGTTGTTTTTAATTTATGTTATAATATATACATATTATTACTTATATTATAACTTTAATATTATTATAATATTATTACCACCCACTAACTAGTGACCGAATGTGTCCATGCCAATTTCAATGGTATAATTGCATTATAATTACTCCACATTAAAAGAACGAAGCAATTAGGCACTTTAACAATTAGCATGCAAATTTTACATTTTATGCGATTAAGCCCTTTTATTAAATCGGCCACTCAAACAACAAAATTAAAACACAAAAATTTCACATTTATAAATTCACACATAATAAATATAGAAAATAATTTTAAAATATTTTTTTGACTCGGATTCATGGTCCCGAAATCACCGTTCCGATTAGGGTCTAAATTGGGCTGTTACACATAATCACACTAGGTTAATCCTAGAATCAACTAAACCATAGCTCTGATACACTAAATGTAACTCCCCTTACTCGGGTCTAGGCTAGGACTGGGCACGAGGCATTACCTAGCTTAAACACATGCATACGATCATTTCGATGTCATAAAAACTCGATCGAATTTAAAACTTTTCAATCTTACTCTAGAAATTCTTAATATGGGCCTACGAGGCCCAAATCACACTTTGGGAACGATCTAGGATTAATCCGAACACCTTTAAAAACTTTGAAAAATGTCACTTGGAACAGGGGTACACGCCCGTGTAAAAAAGGCGACACGCCCATGTGGCCATTTTTACATGGCCTTGTTGAAGGCCCATGTGGTTCACACGGCCTAAGTACAAAAAGACACGCCTGTGCCCTAAACCCATGTGAATTTAATTCCAAATTCAAACCTATAGGGGCTTTCACATGGCCGAGCACACGTTCGTGTCTATAGCCCGTGTCCTTCACACAACCAAGACACGCTCGTGTTACAGCTCGTGTGTAAAAATCGTGACATTTTGTTTCTGACGTCAGCAACCAATTAGGGCACACGGCTAAGGCATACGTCCGTGGCCAGAGGCCGTCTCCTCCACACGGTTAAGGCACACGACCATGTCTCTGCCTGTGTGTTGACCACCATACATACTAACTTGTAAATTTAATGTGCAGGGGACACACGGCCAAATAACATGCCCATGGGGCTGGCCGTGTGTCACATACGGCCTAGACACACGCCCGTGTGTTTACCTGTGTGGAAAAAAATAAGGCTATCTACCAAGCCTTTTTGCCACCCTTATTAGCACTAACTTATACCACATCATAACAACCAATTCACACACAACCGCATAGCTAAATCATTCATTTTACTCATTCCCAAAAGAAGATTGTCATTTGCATTTATCAATAACCAATATTAGCCACCATCCATGGCATTATACAAACTGACTCAATAGCTATAACAAGTCACTGGTTTGACCCAAAACAATATAACCATTAGAAAAAGACTAGTTCCTATACATGCCATCATCAAAATGATAAAACTAGTTATACCAAATGCTTCAAGGATAGTGTGACTGGCTTCTCCGATGTAAGGGGATGATCCACGAGCTACTTTGGCAGCACTATAAGAAAATGGAAAGGAAAAGGGGTAAGCACAAAGCTTAGTAAGTCGAATGTAAATAATGAAATTACTACGGGTTACCATTAGGGATTATACTCCAAACAAATCTTAATTTGCACACTAAGGTGAGGATTCATAAATACCACCTACTCATATTCATTTTCATCAATCATAAAACGTTGATTTGAATTTGCCTTTCATACTTCTCATTTAGGTACCTGTACCACTCACAATATGATAAAAAATTTTCTCCTTTTGATATAAACCATAAATCTCCCTTTGAACCATTTGGAATACTATAGGATATTCAATAGCCCCAAACATGGGAATAGATGCCGACGCCATGTCCTAGACATGGTCTTACACTGGCTAGTACATCAAAATCGATACCATGTCCCAGACAGGTCTTACACTGACTTTCATATATCGAGGATGATGCCGTGTCCCAAATAGGTCTTACGCTGGCTTTCATCTCTCGGTGTCGATGTCATGTCCCAGACAGGTCTTACACTAACACACAACAAGTTGACGCCACGTCCTAGACATGTCTTACACTAGCTTGTATATCTCGAGGCCGATGTATGTCCCAGACATATCTTACACTAGCTCTCGTCTCAATGCCGATGCATGTCCCAGACATGTCTTACACTAGATCCCATAATGTGGCCGATGCATGTCCCAGACATGTCTTACACTAGCACACATATCACCCAATGTCATGGCATGAATATCCAAATCTATTCCTAATGTTCAACCAAGAGCTTTGTTACATTAATTTCTCAACATGCATACTCACATTTGCAATCAAAACAACTTATGCAATATCAATTCAATCATACATCATAACAATATAGTTGCATTATTAACATACAACTTACCTCGGATTACAAAATGTAGACGACTAGTCGATTTAATCTACTTGCTTAGCTTTCCCTCGGTTTAGGTTTGGATTTTGTATTTCTTGATCTAAAATAATAAAATTCACTCATTTAATCACTAAATAAATTTAGACAAATAAAAAATTCACATTTTTGGCAAAATGACCATTTTGCCCCTAGACATTAACAAAATGACCATTTTACCCCTAGGCTCAAAAATCGATTTTTATTGAATTTCTTCAAGTCTTAAGCCTAGCCGAACCCTTTTATGGAAACCCAAAATTCCCATTATTTCACAACATTACTATCTATTTTACAAACTTTACAAAATGGTCCTATTAGGGTTTTCATGAGAAATCCTTTCACAAAAGTTGTTTACTCAACCACTATGACTCATTCTCTTCCATAAAATTTTAGAAATCAACATGATTACTATCATGGAAAAACCCTATACTTTTAACCATTTCACAAAATAGTCCCCCCATTAGCTAGCTCATTCCACAAGGGTTCCAAAAGTACCAAAATAATCAAAAATAGGCATCTAAATCACTTACTTGTAAGAAGATAACTTGGCTGAAATT
The DNA here is from genome assembly GCA_025698475.1 of Gossypium anomalum. Classification (NCBI taxonomy): domain Eukaryota; kingdom Viridiplantae; phylum Streptophyta; class Magnoliopsida; order Malvales; family Malvaceae; genus Gossypium; species Gossypium anomalum. The sequence continues at coordinate 42,832,397 of CM046968.1, read as the reverse complement.
TTAAAGCTTCAGAACCCTTATTCTTGCTGAAAATTTTGGTCAAGAAGAAGATGAGAAAGGGATGATGTCATCCTTTGTTTATTTTATTTTCTTTTTAGTCAAATAAGTCACCAAACTTCACCTAACATTTGACTATTTTAAAATCATTGTCTCATGGCCGGCCAAGCACTATTCTAGGGTCTATTTGTACTTTAAAGGCCTCCAACTATGGTTCTCTAGCTAGTTGGTATATCTATCAAGTAAAATAAAACTTTTACCCTTTATGCGATTCAGTCATTTTTCGCAATTAAGCTCACAAACAAAAATTATTTCACCAAAATTTTCATGCACTCATATAATCATGCCATAACACATAAAATAATATTAAAAATAATTTCTCTGACCTCGAGTTAGTGGTTCCGAAACTACTGTTTGACTAGGCTCAAAATCGGGGTGTTACAACAATCGGTTCCAAAGATAAAAATCCCCGTAAAAGAAAGGAGCAATTATTCAAAATGATAATATTGTGGAGGCAAGTGCCCAAGAAGAGGCCAAAGATATAACTAATCAAAAACCCCTAGAAGAGGTTCAGTTACCTGAAAATGGTGATAACGAAGAAATCTCAATAAGTTATGTTACTTCAAGAAAAAGATAGAATCGAGAAAACATAGTTGTCGACAGTAATTTTGCTTATAATATTGCTATTGAAATAGCAAAAGAAAATGAGGATCCTGAGCCTAAATCTATTGAGGAATGTAGAAATAGAAAAGATTGGCCAAAATGGAAAGACGCAATTCAAGCAGAATCAAATTCACTTTCTAAATGTGAGGTTTTTGGACCTATAGTCCAAACACCTAAATATGTAATGCTGGTAGGATATAAATGGATATTTGTGCAAAAATGAAATGAGAAAAATAAAATCGTAACATATAAATCACGACTTGTAGCACAAGGATTTTCGCAAAGGCCCGACATTAATTATGAAGAGACATATTCTCCTGTGGTGGATGTAATCATGTTTAGACATGTTATTAGTCTGGCAGTATGTGAAAAACTTGACATGCGTTTAATGGATGTTGTTACAGCCTATTTGTATGGTACACTTGATAGTGAAATTTATATGAAAATCCCAGAAGGATTTAAAATCCCTGAAGGACATAGAGTTTCCCGGAAAAATTGCTCAATCAGATTAAAGAAAAGTTTATATGGATTAAAACAATTCAGACGTATGTGGTACAATTGTCTTAGTGAATATTTGTTAAAAGAAGGTTATAAAAATGATCCAATATGCCCATGTGTTTTTATAAAAAGGTCTGAATCAAAATTTGTGATAATTACTGTTTATGTTGATGATCTAAATATTATTGGAACTCCTGAAGAGCTTCAAAATACAGTGAATTATTTAAAGAAAGAATTTGAGATGAAAGATCTTGGAAAAATAAAGTTTTGTCTTGCCCTGCAGATTGAGCATTTAAAAGATGGAATTCATATCCATCAGTCAACTTATACGAAAAAGATCTTAAATAAATTTTATATGGATAAAGCACATCCATTGAGTACCCCAATGGTTGTACGATCGTTAGATGTGAATAAAGATCAGTTTCGTCCTTGTGAGAATGATGAAGAGTTTCTTGGTCCTGAAGTACCATACCTAAGTGCCCTAGGAGCATTAATGTATCTTGCAAACAACACAAGACCTGATATAGCTTTTGTTGTAAACTTGTTAGCAAGATTTAGTTCTTCTCCAACACATAGACAGTGGAATGGAATTAAACATGTATTTAGATATCTTAGAGGGACCATTGATATGGGGTTATTTTATTCAAATGATTCAAAATCCCTATTATTTGGTTATGCTGATGCTGGATATTTATCGGATCCACATAAAGGTCAATCTTAAATGGGATATTTATTTACATATGGAGGTACTACCATATCATGGTGTTCGACAAAGCAAACATTAGCTGCTGCCTCTTTAAATCATGCTGAAATAATTACAATGCATAAGGCAAGTCGAGAGTGTGTTTGGCTAAGGTTATTAACCCGACATATCCTGAAGATATGTAATTTGCCTTTACAGGAAAATATGCCAACTATCTTATACGAAGATAGTGCAACATGTATAGCTCAATTAAAGGGTAGTTATATCAAAGGTGATAGAACGAAACATATTTCACCAAAATTATTCCTCATTCATGATCTTGAGAAGAAAGGTGACATAGAAGTTCAACAAATCCGTTCTAGTGATAATTTAGCAAATCTTTTTACCAAGGCATTACCAACTTCAACATTTGAAAGACTACGAAACAAGATTGGAGTGCGTCGACTCAAAAATATAATGTGATGTCGCCATTAGGGGGAGTCAAAAACACGTTGTACTCTTTTTCTTTAACCAAGGTTTTGTCCCACTGGGTTTTCTTGGTAAAAGATTTTTAACAAGGCAACTTGTAATAGGAGATTGTATACTCTTTTTCCTTCATTAGGTTTTAGCAGAAGTTATGATAAAGGGTCCTGGTCTCAGAAGAGATGCAGCATTACGAGCTATTCATAGAAGTGGTATACTATTAAGTTTCGTACGGGATGTGGACCATGCAAACTAGAAATACTTTTTCTTGGGTATCATTTCATTTATATAATCATAAAATATATAAATGCATAAAAAGATTTGAAACGGATATTCGAAAAAAATGATTGCTTAATTACAGTATTGATTACTCTTTTTCCTTCATTAGGTTTTTATCCCATAGGGTTTTTCCTAATAAATGTTTTTAAAGAGGCACAGTTTTCTCTAATGGACATCCAAGGGGGAGTATTATAAATATTACTTTATTATGGATATCCATAACTCTCAAAGTTGTAACCTCTATTGTAGCAACCCCCAATGGAATTATGAGGGTTTTATATAGTAATTAAACCTCTATTTATTCTTTGTAACTTAAGGGATTGTATTATGTTAGGTCGTCTATAAATAGAGGCATGTACAAGGCTCGTAGAGATGCACAATAAATGAAATAAAAAGTTCTTTTGTTTATCTTCTATTGTATTACTTCTTTGTATTGATATTTTTCTCTTTAGTTTGTTCTTTACTTTCATTATTTCATAACAAGAATTTAATTTTAGAATAAAATTTATTTCTCCGAAAAACTCACTCTGACAACTCTTAGCTTTTTTTCTTTTTTTTTTTTTTCTTTCTTTCAAAGTCCTAGTCAATCTTGATCATACAAATTCCATTCAAGCACTGCTGCGGGTTAGACCTTGTTCTAATCTTTATAGCATGAGCGCCCATTTGCATATCAACAAGATCAATATATATACCATCTATTTGCTCATAATTTTTATGAGTTTTAAGTAATTTTTAAATTTTGGAAGAGTTTAATTAATTTTTTAAAATTTATTATTAAGGTTTTTGTATCTTTTAATTTTATGAATTTGAAAAAATATATATTTTATTTTTAATAAAAAATTAAAAATTAAATTGAATAAATATGTAATAATTAAAGACTAAATTTATTATTAAATTTTATAATTTTAATTAAGAAATTGTTTTGTTCACTCATCTTATCTAAAATAGGTTAATTTATCCAATTTTAATTGTTTTGTTAACTTGAAAGGAAAAATTGTAATCCAGTTTTAGTATACTATGTTTTGTGTACTTTTACCTGCGAGAAACCAATAATTTTAATTGTTTTGCATTCCCTAATAATTGTCATGACAAACAGAGATATGGCAGAAACGCCAAACTTGAGATGGAAGAGCACGACTCGGGATTCGGGACCATTAGATTCAAAATCATTGATGGTTTTAAGCAGGAGAGACAACGAGGAAGCCAAACAAGACCTAAGCTTGAAGATTGTCGAGAAGGCACTGTTAGTGAAAGCGGCGACGTTAAATTCAAGGAATCGATTCCGTTTCAGTCGATCGAGACGTCGCCTCTGCTGTAGATTTGGCGTCCTCGTCTTCTCATGGGAGATCCATTGTAGCTGGTACCAGTGGCGGCGAAGAGGCGGCTTTGGATTTGGAAAGTACGAATATTATTAAAAGGAAACAGAAGAAAACGAAAATTGAAAAGGTTAAAATTTTGTTATTCTTATTTCTAATTTTTAATCGAGTGTCCTGCTTATAAAATTAGTAGCTGAAATTAATTTGAAAGAAAAATTCTTACTGCAAATAGTTGATGAGATGATGGAGGTAAAGAATCGTAATTTTGTTGAACTTATCATATACTTCGACATGATATGAATTAGATTCGTAATTAAGATGGCTTATGATAACAGTTTCAACTTGCAACTTAGACTGTGAGGGGTCATCATTGTTGGCTTTGCTATGACGTTTTGAATCCAGCTGCTCCCATTCTGTTCTTTGTTCAAAAGTATGATATTAAATGAATCGTAGTACTAATGCTATTGCGGATATTGTTTTCTGTTTTCTAGATTATTAAGTCTTTTCTTTTTGTCTCCTTCTTTGGTTCATAGTTCAGGGCATTCTTTCACAATAAAACTTGACTTTTTTTCTTTTGGATAAATCTTAAAATCACACATAAATTTTGATCCAATTTGCAAGGCAACATGTGAACTTTGATTTTATGCAATTGCACACATCAAACTTTAATTTTAAACGAAATCAAAGTTCATGTTCACATTGCATATTGAATCAAAGTTCATGTATAATTTTATTATTTATCCCTTCTTTCCTGCGAACTTCTAGTAGAAACTGGCTTTTTGTTTTTGATAGAATGCCTGCTATTACATCTTTTCCTTTTTTTCTGGAGGGGGGGGGGTGATGTCCAAATATTTTGTGGAAATTCATGTTGAAGGACCTGCAAGACAAGGTCAAGGGTGCTGGCATTGGTGCTCCAATGATCTTTCCAACACTCAAGTCAATATCTGATAGATGGTAGAGATATCAAGTAAAATGAGAGAATGAAAGAAGAGTAGAGAGAGGGAGAGATCTTACCTTCTTATAGACCATTCACCATTAATATAGGGCACCATATTAATACTATCGTAGGTAATTTGAGGGCATAATTGTTTAATATTCTGACTAACTCGTGGAAAAAGAATCATAATTTTGTTGAACTTTATAATTCCAAAATGCTACTTTGGTATGTTGGTATGAAGTTTGGTTGATAAAATTGGCTTGGCTTATTAGCTATTGACACTACTTTCATTGCTGTAATAGTTTTCATTAGAGCTGATTATATGTTGTTCTTGTTGAAATGGATTCAGTCTTGCAGCATATAGTATGGGTATTTTTTAATTTGAAATCTGCAACTTATGAGAAATTTTTTTTTTTTTGGTTATTGCACCAGATCACCATTACAGAGAATGGAGAAAAAGCTGATATGATAGAGAAAGTTCAGAAAGTTGAGGAGGCTATGATGGCTAAGGCTACAGAAGCTATCGAATCTCTTGACCCAAATACTGTAGACATATCTGACAATCTTGTGTTCCGAAAGCTTCTTGTAAGTTTTGTTTTGAACTGTGGCTTAGAAGAAAACTATAATGGCATGGTTTTTATTACCTCTTTGATATTTATTCTATCAGCAGGGTCCGAGGTACTTTCATCCTCCAGACGGTGGTTGGGAAACATGCTATAATTGTGGTGAAGAAGGGCATATGGCAGTGAACTGTAAATCCGCTTCGACATGGAAGGAACCATGCTTTGTGTGGGAGTTTGGATCATGGTGCTAGACAGTGCTCAAAGGTATGAAACAAGCACTGATGCAAAACTAAATGGCTTTCTTATCTTGAAGTCAATGACTTTTTTGAATTGTTCTGTGCCCTTTTTGGGATTGGAAGTGGGTAGGCTTTTTTGTCATAGGAGGCAAATGCATCTATTAAAAGTTACCATACTGAAAAAGGGTTAGCCATGAATCTTTATTACTTATTTGAAAGTAATTTTTGTTGCCTTTGTATCAATAGATTCTTGAACCACTATTGATATAATGATAATACCTTTTGGTGTTTGAGAGGATTGATAAGTCTCTCTTGGTGTCAGGTAGGCTTTAATTCTAATGATAAACAGACATGTCATTTACCTATTACATATTTGTGGTTTTCCTCTATTTATTTCACTTTCACATAGAAGTTGGAAAGTAATCCTACTAGTGATTGTTAATAGCATATTTAGAAAAATTTTAACTTTTATAGAGTTGCTTCATCCGCAAAAAATGTGGTCACCACGTCAAAGATTGTCCAGACAAATACAAGAGTAGCTCTAACCCTGGTAATATTTGTTTAAGATGTGGAGTTTCTGGGTATGACATGTTTTCATGCAGGAATGACTATTCTCAGGATGATATCAAGGTTTCTTCATGTTCCCTAGTATTCTTAATTATTGTCTTTTCCATTGCTGTTGCTTTAAGCTCTGTTATGGTTTTTGTTCTCTTAACTGGATTACTTATGTTTTTCCTCCCAAATCAGGAAATACAGTGTTATATCTGCTCGAGTTTTGGCCATATATGTTGTATTAACTTTGTTGATACCAGTCCAAGAGAAGTTTCTTGTTACAGATGTGGTCAACTTGGTCATACTGGTTTGGTGAGTTTCACACGATATGCTCATATTTTATTATTAGAATTAATAGGACGTATCGGTTCTGTAGCAGGAAAGGTTGTTTTTTGTCAGTGAACTTATTTTCAGCATTGTGGTGTTTGATTCTTAATGTCCTCTGGTATTTTCCTGTTGTCCTTTTAAAAAAAAAAAAAGAAATATTATCTGATCTATTGCTTCATTTGTTGAGTTATTCATCATTTCCATTTTTTTTTTCAACGATTTGGTTCAGTGTTCATGTGATTCCTTTTAGTTTCCAAAAGGTTTAAAAATCTCTTTTATCTCTGTTCATTCATACGAATCCGTTTCTCTTCACAATCTAGTTGGCTTGAGTATTACTTTGAAATTTACCTATTTGCTAACATCATCAATGAGCATTTTGGTGCGGAATAGCATTTTTATGTAGTCATGTGGTGGGTCACTTGGAGAAACTAAGGAAACCACTGACAATCGGTCACCTAGCTTGTGCTACAAGTGTGGTGAAGGAGGGCACTTTGCACACGAATGCACTACTGGTACTGCATCATCTAGTTTATACTACAAGTGTGGAGGAGGACACTTTGCACGACAATGCACCGCTGGTACTGCAGCATCTAGCTTATGCTACAAGTGTGGAGAAGGAGAACACTCTGCTCATGAATGCCAGTTCTGCTATGGTAAATTTCAGTCTATTGTAGTTCTCAGAATCAATTGTCATCCCATTGTTTATTTATTTACTTTTTTTAATATGCAGAACAATAGTTCCGCTTGACATATTGTCAACAAACACTATGTCATTGCAAAACAGGTTGGTAAAAGAAATCGTGAGTCATCTACTCCAAATCTAAGATCTCTTGGGATACAAGTCTGCACCTCATGATAATGGTAAGAGCCGCTGCAAAAGGAAAAAAATCCAGTTGGAAGAAAAAGGCTTCAATACACCACGAAAAGAAAAGAAAAGGGGTGGTTGGATTGCAGAGGATCCTGGTGATTTCTCCTACAGGAAGTCCACAAGGAACCATTGGAATTCTCCCTCGACACCATCTAACCAGGGACGTTACAATTGGTCATATATTAGGTTCTCAATCGTCGAAACCAAAGAATTTTCATAGATTCTCTGCATCAAGATTCAGCAATTTAGGCAATGATGAACCGAGGAGGACTTACAATTGGTGGTAAGATATCATTTCTGTCTTTGTTTCTCTCTTCGTTCTGCTCATGTGGCTTCATTTAGATACGATAGAATCACATGCAATACTTTTGGACAGAAAAATAGATCACATTTTCTTGCTCAGTTTTTAACTGGAGTAAAAATACTGAGATGACAGAATTGGTACCATCTTTTATTAGCAGTTGTGTAACAAAATCTACATCCAATATCTATACATTATTGTGACCAAAATAAAATATTCCTAGACCCTTTATGCAGAGGTTGAATAAAAAAGAAACAAAATCCCTGTAGTTAGCCTGTTGTAAAAATGCCTTATGTTAGCAAAAAAAAAGCCGTCGTAATTTGCATTTGCTTACACGTTGCTTGCCGTTGCCCTCATTAAATGATGATATGATAGGATTGTTTCATGGTAGGCTCTCTTATTATGATTTTCTTGGCTACTTTTGGCTCCACTTTTGGCACTTTCTTCACAATGATGGTTCAACTGTCGCTCATTGACCCAATTCCATTAACAAATTGAACGAAATGCAGAAATAGTAAGGGAATAAAAACATAAATTTTTACCTTGCGATGAAATCGAGTCATTCCTTGTTTAATGCAAGAGGATATATTTGACAATGGATACAAGCATAGTTCTTGTTCAATTCCATTCTCTGAACCTTCTCCGAATACTTGATATTCATCCACCATTTTCCACATGTCCTCTTGTATAAAAACAATTAGCTTCCCCGAACATGAGCAATGTAGTGAATTAACCTCTGTATGCATGAAGCAGAAAAAAGAAACCAATTAGTTTATTATTCCAGGGATCAAACAACTTGAAAATTCTTTTTGCGCTTTCAGAAACTACTTACCATGAAAAATACATGTATGGTAGAAGCATCTATTGCATTCAAGGAAGGTCAAGTAGAAATCTCGTTTGCAGAGTTGACAAATAATAGTTCCTTGAGAAATGGCTGAATATGTAAATGATGGTTCTAAATTATGCAAGCGCCAAAGAACAATGTTAAGAGATTCAATATGTGTTACAAATTAACTCCTAACAGAGGATTCAGAGGCCGTTTCTGTAATTCCATAATTTGAAGATTTGGATAAAATAATTGCTTCTTTGCAAAGGAGTTCCTCATAGCGAAGGATCACCATCCGGCAAATATGTGCATAAACTTGGCCAGCCACTGCTCCCCATGGAAACCAGTCCCCAAACGCGAAATTTACTGACTCACCGCAATTGAAGCCTATACAAGAGAAAGAGTCTTTACATCATTTTCATATGGAAAAGGGCAAAAGATATTGATCGAACAAGGTTCATGCGGCCACCTTCAATTGAAAATGTATAGGATTCGAGTACCTTGACTGAATCCGACATGGTATGCTCTAGGAAAGGTGATAACATACTCTCCTGCCATCTGCACAGCCTTGTGCACAGGAACATTATGTTGCAACAAAATGTTTGGAGCAAACATTGTTGTTTTCTCTGCTAGCAGTGCAGAAGCACCGGCTTTGCCAATATGCGACAAGATGTCGGGGTCATAAACATAATCCCGAGCTACCTTGTCGAATTGAGAAGCTGCATGACCAGGAACACCATACCAAGTCTTGGGTCCACCAGGATGATGATAGTTGATGCTGGAAACCAAAAGTACATATATCATATATTAAGAGAGACCAACATAAAAAGCATCACACAAAAAAAAAATGGAATTAAGGTGTAAGTTTACCTGTATAAAAAGTGATCTTCAACATGCCATGCAAATGTATAAATAGCATGCCAATACGGGAAACGTTATTCCCTGAGTTGGAAGTAAATTAAGATATAATGAATTAGCATTTTTATTAGAAATTAAAGACAGATTCAGGAGAAAGTATGATAAAAGTCATCGGTATTTGGTAACTTCATGACGCATAAGCTGCATTGCAAGCAAGCGAGGAAAGTCTGGGATTTGAGAAGAAAATAAAAAGAATGATTTGAGAGATGAGTTAGATACATAATAAAGTTAAAAACGTGAGGGGGGTTGGGTTAAAAAAGAGAACCTTCAAATTGCCATTGCTTTGGCCAAGTAGATCATTGGGATGAGAAGAAAAGGCAGAGCCATCAATATTGACACCATACTCGACTGTTGCAGTTCCACGAGCCATTTCACCCCAATATTGCTTTATCGAATAAACAGGAGAGAGAGCGGTAGTATTACTAGTCTCATCAGCACCAAATCTTTTAGCAAATGCCTCATTCGCCATCTTCTCAAAACTTTGATAGTTATATGTGCTGACATATATACAAGTATTAAAATGAATTTCTTAACTTATCAAAAAGGACATTTTATGGACAGTGCAAAAAATAGGTTACCTTTGCGTGATGAGGAAGTTTGGCATGTCACTCACATTCCATTCATGAAGCCGCAAATGTTGAATGTAAGCTTTAAATTCAAACCCTCTTTGCTCCTTCATCAGTACATCAGAAGCTGGAACTGAAGCCTTCCATGGGGATACAATCTTGTACATTCCTGTATAACATATTGCAAGTTCCCCAGTTTTCAAGTAACAAAGTCTCAAAATAACAACAATGTAGAATGAAGTATAAATTGTATATATACCGTATTTGGAAGCTTGTGGAGCGATGGTGTGGAGAAAGACAAAGGGGCCTTTGAACTCCTCGATTGAGGGACGAAAGACGGGACATTGAGGAATTTGATCAACCCATAGGAGCTCCTTACTCAACTTGTATTTTTCAATAATCCTACGGTTGGAAGAGAGGTTTGTTTCGACACTCTTCCCTCGCTTTCTTCTTTCACATTGTTGGAAATTGGCCATCCATGCTGCTGTTATGTTTTTGTTGAAGTGCATACGGCTTGTATGCATGCTGCATGTTGCAGCAACAAGTTTTCTATTGTAGTTGCAATTTAGTTTAGTTTGGTTGGAAATGAACTAAGTTCTTTGACGTTTTGATGTGTTTAGGTCTTTGATAGAGTGATAATTTAGCTTATTGATGTGTGCAAGTTATGTTTATCAAGTCCCTAGGCTACTTAGTGGTAGTAGGTAGTATTTGGTAATGTGTTTTATCTATAAATGTATTGTTTTTCTAATTGAATGAATGAGCAAAATGAGCTAAAGCCATAGCTCCCTTGCTGCACATTTGTGAGCAAGTAAAAACCTTTCTAGCATCTTGCTTCATTGTCTTGTTTTGTTGATTGTTTTCTTCCTCTGCTGCGTTTCTCCTCCAAAGATCCCCAACAATTGGTCTAAAAGTTTTAACTTCAAGCATTTTTCTTCATACTTTTACAGGGTATAATAAGTTGTTTTGAAAACTTTGGTTGAAGCTCTTACTTTACCCGGTGTAAGTGTGCTCAAAACCCAACAATTGGTATCTAGAGTTTGTATTCTTAAGGGACTGTTGTAGTTAAAACCAAAATCGATGGCTTCATCGGGTTTCTCACCATTTGCACCACCAGTCTTCAATGGAGAAGGCTATCACATATGGGTGGTTAAAATGAAGACACCAAAATAGGCATGGGATAAAGCTGAAGGAGGAGTTTCAAGGAAAGAATGTGAGCTTTCCAATGTGCAAGTGCAAGCTTAGCAAGATGTCAAAGCTGCAAGCTTAGCAAGAAGTGATAGTTGCGAGCCTATTGAAGACACCAACCGAAGACGATGTAAGCCAAAGTGTGAGCACTGTCAAAGGTGTATAGTTGCGAGCGACAAAATGCAAGCTTAGAGTGGGTGCAAGCCAAAAATGGCGGTGAAGGCAAGCAAACTATCGCAAGCTTTTATGCAAGAAGAAGCAGGATTTGTAATTAGCAAGGGAACAAGGCAAGATGTGTTTGAATGGAGATACCAACCAAGGAGTGTGAAGGAGGAGAAGACTCCATTTGATGAGCAAATGTTTGGCACAAAAGACCGGGATAGTCAAGTGTGCAAGTCAGTTTGCAATGAAGAAGGAGAAGACTCCATTTGATCAACGAATTTTTAGGCACAAAAGCTGGGATAGTCAAGTGTGTGAGTGAGATTCTGTTGATAATAAGGCCAAGGTTGAAGATAAATTGAGAATGAAGTTCTTGTGCGTGGTCGACTTGAAAGAAAGCATCTAAGGACCGCCAAGTTCAAAAACTTGATGAATGAATGACATTTGCAGCATGGAGTCCAAGGAGGAGTGTTGGAAATTGGCCATCCATCTTTCTTTGTTATGTTTTTGTTGAAGTGCATACGGCTTGTATGCATCTTTGCATGTTGCGACAACAAGTTTTTGTTGTAGTTGCAATTTAGTTTAGTTTGGTTGGAAATGAACTAAGTTCTTTGACGTTTTGATGTGTTTAGGTCTTGATAGAGTGATAATTTAGCTTATTGATGTGTGCAAGTTATGTTTATCAAGTCCCTAGGCTACTTAGTGGTAGTAGGTAGTATTTGGTAATGTGTTTTATCTATAAATGTATTGTTTTTCTAATTGAATGAATGAGCAAAATGAGCTAAAGCCATAGCTCCCTTGCTGCACATTTGTGAGCAAGTAAAAACCTTTCTAGCATCTTGCTTCATTGTCTTGTTTTGTTGACTGTTTTCTTCCTCTGCTGCGTTTCTCCTCCAAAGATCCCCAACAATTGGTCTAAAAGTTTTAACTTCAAGCATTTTTCTTCATACTTTACCCGGGTATAATAAGTTGTTTTGAAAACTTTGGTTGAAGCTCTTACTTTACCCGGTGTAAGTGTGCTCAAAAACCCAACACACATGAATCAACCCTATTTGAACTCATATCGTTTTTTTCCTAATATTAAACTCCCTACGATAATCTCTCTTACTTTCATTCCCCACCCACCCAATTAAATTTCTTAGTAACCTAACAAACCCCAAAAGCAAAAACGTATATAATAAGACTAGAGATAGAGAGAGAGGAATTGTTGGTGGGTTACAAAAACATGCAAAGAGAAAGGAAAAACCCTGAACTTGTTGGTGGGTTAGTAAATGACCCCACATTATAATAGACGAGAAGAGCATTGTTTTCTAACTTTGTAAAGAGCCCAAAACATCGAAGGAAATAATTTTCCAGTTTCTTTGGAACCAAACAGTTGCAACTTTTCAAAGTAAGGTAGTAATAACAGGTGTGTGCATGGATGGGATAGAAACTAGAAAACAAATTGAGGTTGACTTAAAGTTTCTTGGCAACCAAACAAACCCAAGAAAAAGGAAATACAAACCAGGAAAATATGCAATGCTTTTTTTTCCCAGCAAAGAGAAAGGAAAGATTTTTCTAGAGAAAATTTGCAAGAAAAGAAGAGAGAAAAATTCAGAAGGGAATGGCCAAACAGTCAAATATGTGTTTTGCGGTCTGTCAATCAATTTGTTTTATAACACTACTTTAACCGCCTTCGTGAAACAACTTTACAAAAATCATTGGAAGGAGACATGGTAACCATTCATTGATTGGAATCTAATTTCTTTTCTTGACGACGAGGAACCGTGTTAGAAGACGGCCTTCCATGTAGCTCATGCAGCAAGGAGCACTTCATGCAGTCGAGCCAAGCTTGTAACAGCTGAAGCTTATTGATGTTGTCTAAATTCAACCTGTTTTTGTTACTTCAAGTTCATGTTTTGTAACTTAGTTTGATTTGAACTTAGTTGGTAAAGAATTTGATGTAATTAGGTAGTGATTGAGCTAATAAATCAGCCTTGTTCATGTGTACAAGTTATTTTATCAAGTTTCCATGTAATTAGTGGTATTAGGTAAGTATTAGGTGAAATTTACTTTGTTTTGTTCAGTCAATGACTGATATATGTAATGGCAATATGCCAATGTTCTTTTCTTAATGAAAAATTATCATCTTTCATTCATATGCTCCAACATTTTCTTATTTTTCGATTCTGTTCTTGTTCTTAAGCAAATTTTTGCTTTTGTTTCTTCACCAAGTCACGAGGCTTGTTGCACAAGCTTTCGACTCTGCTTGCTCAGCTTTGTTCTAAACACCAACAATTGGTATTTAGAGCCATTGTCTTAATGGACCTGTTTCATCTCAACCTTGAATCGAATGACTTCATCAGGATTCTCTCCAGCAGCACCACCAGTTTTCAATGGTGAAGGATTTCACATATGGGTGGTTAAGATGAGGACTTACCTGTAGGCTTTTGATCTGTAGGAAGTTGTAAACTCGAATGTCGAGCTAGCTCTACTTAGAGCCAATCCCACAGTGGCTCAAATTAGGCAGCATGCAGATGAGAGGACTAAGAGGCATAAGGCCATGTCCTGCATTCAAAACTGTGTGTCAGATGCCATCTTCACTAGAATCATGGCTTGTGAGACTCCAAAGCAAGCCTGGGACAAGTTTAAGGAGGAGTTCCAAGGTACAAAGAGGACAAGGCAGTAGCAGTTGTTGAACTTGAGGAGAGATTTTAAAAATTTGAAGATGAAGGAGGAAGAGACAGTGAAACAGTACTCAGATAGGATCATCCCTGTGGTGAAAAACATAAGGTTGCTAGGAGAACAGTTCAGTAAGCCAAAGATCATGGAGAAGGTGCTCTCAACATTGCTTGAAAGATATGAGGCAAAAATCTCATCCCTTGAGGATTCGGGAGACCTTGCAAGCATCTCCCTAACTGAGCTCATTAATGCCCTTTATGCTCAGGAGCAAAGGAGAGCTAGCAGGATGGATGAGCACCAAGAAGGTGCTTTTCAAGCCAAGGCCAAGGCTACCTCGAGCACCTCTGCCTACAAAGGCAAAAAGAACTGGAGAAATAGGCTTAAGCCTGATGCTACAAGAAGAGGGGACCAACTCTACAGACATTGCAAAAGGCCTGGTCATCCAGAGGCCAAATGCTGGTTTAGACTAGATGCTCAATGCCAACATTGTAAAAAAATAGGGCACGTTGAAAGAGTTTGCAAAAGCAGACCAAGACAGAACTAAGCACAACAAAAGAATGTTAAGGCCCGAGTAGCTGAAGAAAGTAGTGATCATGAGGAGCAAATCTTTACTGTGTCATGTTCAGCAGGGCACAAGAAGGTTTCAAATGGATGGCTCCTTGATAGTGGCTGTACCAATCACATGACACCTAATGCAAGCATCTTCAAGACATTGAATAGGAGCTGCAAGACTAAAGTAAAGGTTGGCAATAGTCAGTTTATTGAGGATGAAGGCAAATGAGATGTGTTGATATACACTCCTACAGGCAATAAGATCATTTCAAATGTGTTGCTAGTGTCTGAGATTGACAGGAGCCTTCTCAGCATTGCTCAATTGCTTGAAAAAGGCTACTCAGTTGTGTTTAAGGGCAAGGAGTGCCAAATTGCTGATCCAAATAGTTCAAGCCTCATGTCAGTCACTATGACTGATAAATGCTTTGAAGTCAACTGGCCAAGTGACTCACAATCAGCCTGTGTTGCCTTAATTGAAGAATCCAAGCTTTGGCATCAAAGGTTTGGCCATACAAATTTCAGATCGATGGCTCAGTGATAAATGAGGAAATGGTTGAGAACTTCACCAACACAGTTGAAAAAAAGGATGTTTGTGAGATTTGTCAGATAGGGAAACAACCTAGATAGCCATTTCCTACAAAATCAACCTGGAGAGCATCAAACAAATTGCAACTAGTACACACTGATGTGTGTGGTCCCATGAAAATAGAATCACTGAATGGAAGTAAGTACTTCATTCTCTTTATTAATGATCATACCAGATATTGCTGGATTTTCTTTTTGAAGCACAAGTCTAAGGTGGCTCAAGTGTTTTTGAAGTTTAGAGCAACTGTTAAGACTGAAGCAGGTAGTAAACTCAAGACCATCAGGTCAGACAATGGAACTGAGTATACCTAAGCTCAATTCCAAGCCTACTGTGATAATGCAGGTATCAAACACCAGTTGACAAATGTCTATACACCTCAACAAAATAGGGTGAGTGAAAGAAAGAATAGGAGTTTAATGGATATGGCTAGGTGCCTTCTGTTTGAGAAGAATTTGCCCAAAACCTTGTGGGCTGAAGCAGTTAACACTGCTGTGTACCTTCAAAATAGGCTTCCAACCAAGGCTTTAGCTCACAAGACTCCATTTGAAGCTTGGTTCGGGCACAAGCATCACTGGCTCACCTAAGGGTTTTTGGTTGCATGTGTTATACATAAGTTCCAGTTGTAAAAAGAGGCAAGATGGATAAGAAAGCTCAATCAGGCATTCTGGTAGGCTATAGCTCAATTAAAAAGGGCTATAGGATCTTGGATCCTTTAACAAACAAAGTACTAATGAGCAGAGATGTAGTGTTTAATGAGAAAGCAAGCTGGAATTTGAACAAGAATGAGCCATAGGCAGTTTCTGAGGACCTTATACTGATCAAACTGAACCTGATCAAGTTGGTCCAAAAATGGACTTTGATGACGAACCAGTCAGAGGGACTAGATCCTTGACTGAGATTTATGAGAGGGCTCAAGTTGCTCAAGAAGAACCAAGCTGTTTTGAAGATGCTGAAGCTCATGAAGGGTGGAAATAGGCAATGGTTGATGAGATTGCCATGATTGAAAAGAACCAGACATGGGAATTGGTTGAAAGACCAGTCAACAGGAAGGTCAATGGGGTAAAATGGGTCTATCGAGCCAAGCAGAATGTTGATGGGAGCTTGTAAGCTGAAGGCTAGGCTGGTTGTTAAAGGATTCAGTCAGAAATATGGCCTGGACTACTTGGAGAAATTTGCACCAGTGGCCAGGCTAGACACCATCAGACTGCTAGTAGCCTTAGCAGCACAGATGTAATGGAAGATCCATTAGCTAGATGTAAAGTTCGCATTTCTCAATGGTCTACTTGAAAAAGAAATCTATATTGACTAGCCTTAAGGTTTTATTGTGTATGGCAAAGAACATATGGTATGTAGGCTCAAAAAGGCCTTATATGGCTTGAAACAAGCTCCTAGAGCCTAATATGCCAGAATAGACAGCTATTTGATCAGTTTGGGATTCGAGAGAAGTGTCAGTGAGCCAACACTATATGTCAAGAAGGAACAAACTGAAACACAGCTTATTGTGTCCCTTTATGTAGATGATCTCTTGGTGACAAGAGGAGATCAGATCATATTGGCTGATTTCAAGGCCAAACTGAAAGACATGTTTGAAATGTCTGATTTGGGGCAGATGACTTACTTTCTTAGAATGGAGGTGCTGCAAACACAAAGTGGAATATTTTTGAGACAGAAGACTTTGCTGCAAAGATTTTAAACAAGTTCTTTATAGAGAATTGCAAGACAACAAGCACACCTATGGCTGTTGGAATGAAGCTGTCAAGCCAAGGGGATCATGAATCAGTCAGTGAGACTACCTATAGGAGTCTAGTTGGTTGTTTGTTGTACTTGACAGCAACTAGACTAGATATCATGTTTGCTGTAAGTATGCTATCAAGGTTCATGCATTGCTGCAATAAGTAGCATTTTTAAGTAGCAAAAAGAGTGCTCAGGTACATCAAAGGCACCTTGAGCTATGGATTGCAGTTTAGTAAAACTGAAAACCTGAAGCTGATAGGCTACACTGACAGTGATTGGGCTGGTTCAAAGGATGATATGAAGAGCACTTCTGGTTATGCATTTACACTTGGTTCAGTAATGTTTTGTTGGAGTTCAAAGAAGCAATCTAAAGTAGCTCTGTCAATAGCAGAAGCTGAGTATGTTGCAACTGCAAATGCTGTTAATCAAGCTATTTGGCTAAGGAAAATCCTAGCTGATTTGAACCTACATCAAAGGGAAGCAACAGAGGTCCTTTGTGACAACAAATCTGCTGTTGCAATTGCAAAGAACCCTGTCTTCCATGGTAGAACTAAGCATTTTAGCATCAAGCTACATGTGGTAAGGGAGATGGAACAAGCTCGAGAGGTGGAGCTGATTCATTGCAATTCTGAAGAACAGATTGCTGATATCTTCACAAAGGCCCTTAATGTAACAAGTTTCATTAAACTAAGGTTGCAGTTAGGAGTTAGCAGCATGAAAACCAATGAGGAGTGTTAGAATATGGCCTTCCATGCAGCTCATGCAGCAAGGAGCACTTCATGCAGTCGAGCCAAGCTTGTAGCAGCTGAAGCTTATTGATGTTGTCCAAATTCAACCTAGTTTTGTTACTTCAAGTTCATGTTTTGTAACTTAATTTGATTTGAACTTAGTTGGTAAAGAATTTGATGTAATTAGGTAGTGATTGAGCTGATAAATCAGCCTTATTCATGTGTACAAGTTATTTTACCAAGTTTCCATGTAATTAGTGGTATTAGGTAAGTATTAGGTGAAATTTGCTTTGTTTTGTTCAGTCAATGACTGATATATGTAATGGCAATATGCCAATGTTCTTTTCTTAATGAAAAATTATCATTTTTCATTCATATGCTCCAACATTTTCTTGTTTTTCGATTCTGTTCTTGTTCTTAAGCAAATTTCTGCTTTTGTTTCTTCACCAAGTCACAAGGCTTGTTGCACAACCTTTCGACTCTGCTTGCTCAGCTTTGTTCTAAACACCAACAAACCGGTAGTTTTTATTTATTTGTGTCCGCTCCCCTTTGAAATTTAATTTTCGATGTTAATAGTTTGATTATATGATTAGATGGAATTTTTAATAAAATTTCTAAAGTTAAACCTAAAATTCAACATATTTCGGCTATTTCATATTCAAACACTAGGTTTAATGTTAATTATATATCCAATTTTGACACATTTTTCTAATTTGATATCTATGTAATTTTTTAGTCCAATATGATACATGTGTTTGACAAAAAGTTATAAATTTTAGTATTAGAGGGAAAAAAATATTAATTTTTTAGTGTTTAATTAATTCATGTTTCACGGTAAAATCAATGAAAGTTAATTTCTAATATTATTAAATTTAGATTTTTCATAATTTTGTAAATATAATATATTTAGTGTTAATTGTGTATTTGTTTAATAATATGTTAATTTGTCAAATATAATCCTAAATCAAACATTAAAAAATTAACACTATTACAATGCATAACTTTTATCAAGTACGTATATATTAGACCAAAAAAAAACTTGAGTGCAATATTAAAAGAAATATCAAATTTAAGTAACAAATATTAAACCTGATGGTAACTTTTTGGGGAAAAACCTAAATTACAATTAATAAAAATATGTTTAAAAAAAAAATAAAAACATGCTTTCTAAATATGAGGCTAAATTATAATAATAATTATTATTATTTTCAAAAGTAGCTCTTTACTACCACGAGACTAGAGTGAAATGCAGAAAACATAGAGATTAAGGGCGTGGTCAATATCGCTAAGTCTCCCAACGTCTCTCAACCAGAAGAACTACCCATTTGAGATAGGATCAACAGCAGAAAACACAATGAAACCATTCTTTTGATGATTGGATGGAAAATTGGTGGAAATATCGATTCAATAAAAAATATAAATTAAACTTAAACAACAGTCTAAACTAACTTTTATAATTCTTTTCAATATTATTTTATTTTTTAATTTTTTTAATAATCTATTTACTTTGACTCGCTTAAATCCATCCAATCAAAAACTAATAATATGAGGGATTTGACAAGCGAAAAACATTCTAAAAATGTCTGGGTATTTATTCCATTTGCTAAAATATAAATCATGATGTCCTCAAGTCCTCGATCAGTTGGGCTAATCATTTTGAGCATTTTTTATGTGGAAACAAGGATAGACCTAACTCATCAGTGATTTTTCATCACTTTTCACAAGATTGGATGAATTTATTTATGGATGGAGCAGTGGCAAGAGTCTCTGAAAATGCCTCAGTTAGTGGTGTGGTGCGAGATCGGAATGGGAGTTGGATCTTAGGATTCAAGCACTATCTAGGTAGATGTTCACCTTTGGAAGCTAAACTGTGGGGTATTCTTGATTGTAGTTTTATCTTATTAAACAAAGGGTGTAAGAAAGTTAAGATCCAGACAAATAATCTAGAAGTGGTCAAGGCCTTGAATATGAAAGGTAATGTGGATTCTAGTACTACCTTACTTAGAAGAATCAAACGAATGTTGCGAGCTGATGTTCAGTGGGAAATTAAGTATGTGCCTAGGGAGTGTAATTTAATTGTTGACCAATTGGTGAAGATCAGTCTTTCTTGGCAGACTCCACTCTAGATTTTTGAAGTACCTCCTGACGTGGTGGATACGACTATTCAGCAAACTAAAGCTTTTAGTGGCTTTTAGTTTCTCTTAAGTTTGTTGTTCTGAGTACTTTGTATTTTTCAAAAAAAAAAATATAAATCAGAAAAAGGGATAATAGCAAGTTTTACCCTATACTTCAACAAATTGTATACTTTCAATGTGTCCAATCTTGCACCTGTAATTTTGTTCAGTTTATCAATATGGGTGTTAAATTCTGACATCACTTAACACGTGCTACATCGTATATGCCACGTGGCACTATTTGTTAGAAAAAAAAAATTTAAGCAACAGAATCAAGGGGCCTTATACCAAATATTATTTTAAAGGGAAAACCAATAATGATAAAATTAATTAATACCCATCCACTTTAAAATCTCTTCCTTTTTTTCATTTTTAATTACTTGTTTGTTTTGTCAATTGTACAGAAGGTGAGATTTTATTTACTTTCCTCTTTCTCCGTTTTTCTCCCTTATTTTCTTTCTTGTTCTTCAAGTTTATCTTTAAACAACAAAGAGAAAAACCAAAAATTCTATTTTAATATTTGCAAAAAACATTCAACCATAATTTCGTCTATTTTAATCTTTGCAAAAATAAAATAAAATCCAGAAATATCTTTCAAAAATCACACACAAAATCTTTCCTTAAACCCGAACGTAACTTTTAGATAGATTTCTAAACTTTTCAAATTCCTTTTATTCTTAAAATCAGAGGTAAAAATTAGACTTTCTTGCAGCACAAGAATCAGTGGCTCCTTGAAAAGCCGAAATCTGTATGCAATTTCTTGCGATTCTTGAGCCCAGAGAGCTTTCTTGGTTCTTGTGAAGGATATTTGCATCCATTCTCTTCATTTTATAACTTTGCAGCAATCTCCTCGCACGCAACATGCTGTTGGAACTCAAGGGAAATCAAAGCAACATGCTGTCATAATAATACTTAAAAGTCAAATAAAAAAAATGAAAAAAGGTGATTTTGATGGGAATTATTAAGGGGTAAACTGGGTATTTATTCAAACTAAGTTGAAGACCAAATATCTAACCAAAAAAGTGGAGTTCCACTCATGAAGAAGACATTGATAGAAGAGTGTAAGGATTTAGTGTTCCCCACAAGTAACAAGTTTTGAGAGAAATTTTTATGAAATTGGTTTTAGAGAAGTTGGGGTTAGGGATTTCGGTATTTTTTTGAGGAGGAAGGCTAGAGGAATTTCAGAAAGCAGTTTTATTGTTAAATTTAATTTTTATTGAGATATGAAAGGGATTAATTATTTCAAAGTCCCCTGCTTTGATTGGATGAACTTTTTCCTGACACACAATGCCGCATGGCAAGTGTAATTGGGCCACGTGTCAGGTGAGGTTAGAATTTAACACCAGGTACCATATTGATGGACTGAACAAAAATACAAGTATCAAATTCTACAAATTGAAACCAACTTTATTAAAGTACAAGAGTAAATATTATCATTTATCCCTTAAAAGTTATAAAAGTATGAGTAATAATTTTTATTTTTAAATATAATATATTTCAAGTAAAACACACAAAGTTAACTCAAAGCCATTGTTCGAGCTATAAAATTTTAGCTTGAAATTATAACTATCAAATTAAATTTGAAAGTGAAAAATTAGAAGTTAAAAATAAATTTGGTAGACCTACGGCTCGCAAGTTCATCTAGCATTTGGTTGATTTTACTATTAGACTAAAACAAATCATCTTGTGAGTTTCCACTAAAGAAGTTAAAATCTTGAGAACTTGCAAATTTATAATCTCACGAACCCAAGACTTTGTAAGTATGTACCATGTAGATCACACTTTGACATAGATAAAATACGTGTCACTCATATAACACATTCACTGCTTGGACATGACAGTTCATACCTACAGGACAACACAACAGTAGATCGATTGAGTCACAAAGAGTGTGTGCAAGAGAAACCCTAAAGTTTAGAAATTAAAGATGAAGATTTTGTTTGGGTGAAACACACTTTTCTATTCAACCCTAAAGTACATATTTATACAAATTTCATTTTAACATAAAGGAAAGAAAATAAAAAACCTATAACTTATATTTACAACCAGACAATATATTCTTTAACACTCTTTGTAACTCCTCCAATTCGACGAGTCGACCAGCGAATGATGGCATTACTAGAAAACAAAAATCATTATGACATAATAATAAAAATAATGGTTTCGGTAGTTAAACCATTTCATATGTATTAGCAAACCAAACTTAAATTGCAGCTTGGCGGATTATAGTTTTTAGGGAGCATACCATTGGTAAAATAAGAGAATGTCAAAACATGCGTAGCATAAAAGTTGAGTCTTTGGAAAAGTGCTATCATTCAATATATACAAAATGCGATATGAAGGTAACTTAAAATCACTTTTTACAATGTTTAAACAAAAGAGATTGAAACTGTAGGCCACCTCGATATACACATCTTACAAGCTATACTATGAATGGCTCACAATCGAGTTCACAGTCTGGCTGAGTTATTTTTAAAAGTCTGCAATGTAGGAAAATCAGGTTTGAAAAACGCAGAGAAAAATAAATTTAGGAAAAAACCAAAGTTAAAAAAAAAATCAAAACAAAAACTTGGTTGTAATATCTAAAGTAATAAACACTTAATCAAAATTGTACAATTTCGATTTGTCTAAGATGAACGTTTCGACCGAGTAGTCTTCTTCGCTATCCTTAAGCTCACGTCTACCGATTGTGGGCTCGTTTCGAATCAGAAAATTTTTCACAAAATTATCAGTAGGACAATTTTGTAATTTCTCTAAACTTTTGGGCCAAATTATAAATAAGAAAAATATCTCTAGAAATTTTTTGAAATAATTTCTTCAGAGGATTTTCCCTCTACAACTTTCTTTTGAATTCAAGTGTGTGTAAATAATGACCCAAGGCTCTCTTTATTTAGGAAGAGTTTAGAGAGTTCAACTATGATTCAACTTAATTACTTTAACATTAAATTAATAGAATATTTATCTACAAGATAAAAATTAAATTAAATTTAATATTAAGATAACCACTTTAATATTAAATTAATAAATACTATTAAGATGAAGAATAAATTAAATAAAATATTAAACTTATTAAAATAATATTATTTTTGAAATAGTTAATTTGAAATCATATTATCTAGTAGAGTCCTATTAGGAGTATAACTCTTCTACTGCTCAACCACTGAAGACTCACTGTCGCCGACCATTTTTGACCATCAGAATGCTGTCGTCACAGCCGTCGACACCCCGAGTTGGTTCGGTTTCTACCGGTTCGATCTACGCTAATGATGACCTAACCAATCCGGTCTAGCCACATGTTGGACCGTCGGCCCGATTTCACATATCATGTCCGGCTCGACTAGTTTTTGGGTCTTACTCTTGATTTTGGGCTCCCGGACCCAATTTACAATCTCAGGTCTAATTTTCAAGTTCAATTACCCATTAGGCCAATTGTTTGACTTGAAAATTAATTTCCAAAAATATCATATTAATTTTAATTAATTTGATTAATTTAATTTTACTTGATCAAAATTAATTTTCCCAAAAATCACTTAGATTTTTCAAATTAATTTTTCAAAAAAATTCTTTAATCAAATTCTCTAGTTGAACAATTCTTACGACTGCCCAATTTAATTCCACATCGAATAAATCTGTCACATCCCAAAAATCGGGTTAGTAGAAATTGGATTAATGAACCGAGAGTGGTCATGCTTGAATTTTTTTAGATGATCTTTTGCTCATTTGATAATGAATAAGTATCAAGTCTGGTGATCAAGTAGTGGTGGAGATGTCCTTGATGATCTGTGTTCGAATCCCTTCCCTCACACTATTTTCTATGTGGTGCAATTTTGTTTCAAACCTTAGCAAAGGTCACACCATGTTTTTAAAATAAATGATGCTGAAGTGTTAACAGTTAAGTGAGTTAGTTTAATGATTAAGAGATTAATTGGTTTCCTAAAGGTCCTATGTTCAATTCCCCACATCTCTATTATTTTTATTAAATTTTTTTGCTCATAAAACCTTAGTCAAAGCTTCCATAACCGTCCACTCATTGTAACATCCCGAAATAGGGCCTAAATGGAACAGTGGTTGCGAAACCACAAATCTGAGGTAGAAAAATTTATTTTATTATTATTTTGAGGTCTATGATATGTTTTCATGATTGTGTGAAAAGTTCGTGAAGAAATTCTATGCATAAAGTATTTAATTTGAAATTAGGGACTAAATTGAATAAATTGCAAAACTTGTGTTCTAGAAGTATTTTGCATAAAATTGAATTAGATTATTAATTAGAGGTCCTTAAAGAGTAATTTTACCAATTTCTAAGTCTATGGACAAAAATTAGGACATGGAAGGAATTTTTGAAAGTTTAGTAGTAAGGGCATTTTGGTCATTTAGTTATTAAAATGAATTAAAAACAAAATTAAAAGCCAATTTTTGTCCATCTTCTTCATTAGGACGAAATTTCAAGGGTTCTCCATAGCTAGGGTTTGTTTCAAGCTTTCAAGCTCCATGGTAAGTGATTCCAAGCCCCGTTTTTAATGTTCTCTACATTTTCGGAGTCCCGGTAGCTCGATAAAGCTTATGCTAGCAATAATTTAAGTTAGGGTTCATATTTGGAAAAATACCCATAGGTGAAATTTGTGTATTTTGGTGTTTTATGATAGAATATGAGGTTTTAAATTATGTTAGACAATTTGTACTACTCGGTTTTAAGCAAAAGCGAGTAAAAGGACTTAATTGGTAAAAATACCTAATAGTCATAAGTGCTTGTTAGAGTATGAATTTGATGCTGCCATAGAAGGGAAAAATGACCAGCATGTCATGAAACATAAGAAAATAGGCTGAAGTTTAATTTCTGAGCTTTGGGGCAAAAGTGTAAATATGCAAAAGTTTAGGGCAAAATTGTAATTTTGCCAAAATATGATTTTAGGTCAATTTGAATAATTTGAGTCCTAATTAGACTATATTTTAAATGATAGAGCAAGGAAAACTGAAATTCAAGCTAAAATGGAGAAAATACCAAGTTGTGGACGAAATGGTAAAAGTAGCTATTTTTGCATACGAGGTAAGTTCTGATAAATAAATGCAATATTCTTTTATTTTACATTATTATTGTAAATTTTCAGCATTTATATACTTATTCTATGAGAATATTTGAAGTCGAATTAAAAGCGAAGTGACAGAGAAAAAGCATTAGGAAGCCCCGTTTGAACCTTAGGAATGTTAGGATATTGGGGTTGTGAGGATAGGACGGAGACAGGGAATGAGCCATGTAAGTCCATATCAGATATATGGCTTTGGAGACAGGAATGAGCCATGTAAGCCCATATTAGATATATATATATATATGGCATTGGAGGCAGGAATAATTCATGTAAGTCCATGTCGAAGACATGGCATTGGCGAGATATTGATAGAGCAGAACGACCCAGTATCCTTAGTATTCGAGTGGTTCAATGGGTCATTGTACACGTTAAATTACAGTGAATTATCAGCAAAGGGAAGGTAGATTATATTTATGAATAGTGAAAGGTCGGAGTAAGAAAGAAGGTAAGTAAGTAAAGAAGAAGGTAGAAAATGAGAAGTAAAGAAAGTTTATGAGGCTAGGTGACATTATGTATAATTATTCATTATGTTGAATGTTGTAATTTATTTACTTGTAAGCTTACTAAGCCTAGTGCTTACTCTCTTTATTTTCTTTTTCTTATAGTTTTTATCTAGCCACTCGGGGATCGAAGGAAACGTCGGAGACCCGATCACACTATCGAAGGAATCACATTGGTATAGTTAGACGTTTAGTTTTGTGTATGGCATGTATAGGAACTTGGTTTCTTTTGATATGATATGATCAATGAATGATGTGTAAATACTTGCTAGTGATTAGCTAATAGAATGGCTGATGATATACATGTTTAATTGTATGTATGAATAAGTAGTAACTATCACATGAAAACTAAGAAAAATGTGAAAGTAACTTAAAAACAGATTCAAGTATCAGAAATAATGTGATTTTGAAAAATCACTAAAAATAGTAGAGACATGGTTTGATGGTGAATAATATATTAAATTAAATCTTATTATGTCTATTTTCTTATGGAATAAGAAAAACAGGTAAAGGTATTATATTTTATGAGATATCTGAGTTTTAGTGAAACAGGGTCAGAGAAAATTCTAGATCCCCTGTTTCAACTTTGGAAATTCACCATAAATTGTACAAAAATAATTAGGTGGTTTAATTTATATGGTTAGAATCCTTATTGAATCTAGTTTTAATAGAAACAAACGGTATAGTTATATTAATTTTTTATAGGGAGAAAAGTGGTTCGAAGTAAGTAGAGGTCAGTGCAGTCAAATTCTGAAACAGGGGTAACTTTAACTAATAAACTGTACTAATTGGCTAAGTCAAAAATTCTAGAAAAAAATTAGTAGATAGATATATGAGTCTAGTTTCAGGAAAAATTTACGGATTTTAATTTCGAGTTTTGAAACTCGAGAAATGAATTTTAAGAAGCTATGATGCAGAAAAACAGTTTATTCCGAAAATTAAAATAAGTGGTTTAGAGTTGTTTAAAAGGTAAGATAAGTTTAGTAACACCTCAAGCTTCACTCCGGTGACGGTTTTTGGGCGTGGGGCGTTACATTTATTGGTATCGAGCAGGTTTAGTCGGTTCTCGGAGCAGTTAGTGTGAGTAAATGTCTAGCTATACATGCCATACCTGTATTTTGATAGTGTGACGACTCGACGATTTTTAAATATTTTGTTTTATTGTAATGGATCCGAGTGAGCTGGTGATGATGATGTAGAAAGTAATGCGCTGCTCCGCGGAAAGGGTAGCGCCATCCGAGAATAGGCGAGAATTGATTAATCGGGGAGGAGTGACTCGAGAAGCTCTCTTCCAAGCTTTGAATAATTGGTTTGCCGAGAGTTCGCTCGTGCGAATCCGGTAGTTAGACCTCCACCCCCTCATGACTCTCAGGCTACCCATGTAGCTCAAGCTTCCCGATCCACAGGTACAATGATAAGAGAAAAGCCACCGATTGATAGAATCGGAAAAACAAGGGGAGAAGAGTTCCGAGAAACAAAACATGATGATGATGCAGAAAGAGCAAAATTTTGGTTAGAAAATACTATCGAGTCTTTGATGAATTATCTTGTACACCGAGGAATGTATGAAATGTGTAATATCACTTCTTAGAGACTCGACCTACTACTGGTGGAAAACACTTGTATCGGTTGTACCAAAGGAGAGGATCACTTGGGATTTCTTTCGGGAGGAATTTCAGTAAAAAGTACATCGATCGGGGTTTATTGACCGTAAGAAGAAAGGAATTCTGGAATTGAAACAAGGTAATATGACGAATCGATGAGATTGTGCATAAATTATCAACAACTTAACAAGGTAATGAGAAAGAACAAGTATCCATTGCCTAGAATTGATGATCTGTTTGATCAATTGAAGGAGCTCTTGTGTTTTCAAGATAGATTTGAGATCCGGATACTATCGATTTGCGAGTTAAAGAGTTAGATGTCACAAGAGCGCTTTCCGGACTAGGTATGGTCATTATGAGTTCCTTGTGATGCCATTTGACTTGACTAATGCTCCTGCCATTTTCATGGACTTAATGAACCGAATTTTTAGACCGTACTTGGATAAGTTTGTAGTTGTGTTCATTGATGATATCTTGATTTATTCTCATGATGAGACCGAGCATGCGAGCATTTGAAACAGATTTTACATATTCGAGAGATAATCGGTTGTATGCCAAGTTCGAGTAAAAGTGAATTTCAGTTACGAGAAGTTGGTTTTCTAGGACATATTGTCTCGGTGAAGGTATTAAGGTTGATTCGAGCAAGATTTCAGCCATTGTTAATTGGAAGCCTCCTAGAAATGTATCGAAGTTAGAAGTTTTCTTGGTCTTGCCGGATATTATAGGCAATTTGTAGAGGATTTTCCATGATAGCTACCCCAATCGATAAAATTGCTTTGCGAAAGGATATCAAGTTTGAATGGGTGAGAAGTGTGAACGAGTTTTGACAAGTTGAAAGCATTATTGACTAAAGCTCCTATTTTAGTACAACTAGAAACCAGGTAAGGAGTTTGTGATTTCTGAGTGATGCATCCATGAATGGACTTGGTTGTGTACTTATGCGGGGAAGGGAAGGTAATTGCTTATGCCTCTAGAGCAGCTAAAGCCACATGAGAAGAACTATCAGACACATGATTTAGAGCTAGTTGCCATTATTTTTGCGTTGAAGATTTGGAGACATCATTTGTACGGTGAGAAGTGCCACATATTTACTGATCACAAAAGTTTGAAATTGAAGCAAAGAAGATGGCTAGAGTTGATTAAAGATTATGAGCTAGTGATTGATTATCACCCGAGGTATGTGTCAGAAGAATGATGAGCTTATTCGAAAGATCTTACGGGAAGCACATAGTAGTTTTTTTGTCTATTCATCCAGGTAGTACAAAGATGTATAATGATTTGAAGAAAATGTCTTGGTGGGTAGGAATAAAAAGGACATTTTGAGTTTGTTTCTAGATGTTTGATGCGTCATCGTAAGGCCGAACATCGGTACCTTGAGTTTATTGCAACTTTGTGCTAGTCCCGAGTGGAAATGGAATCGAGTTATTATAGATTTTGTGACAGGATTGCCGTTTACACCAAGAAAGAAAGATGCAGTAAGGATTGTGATTGATAAGTTAACGAAGTCGGCTCATTTTATCCCAGTTCGTATGGATTTTTCACTTGACAAGTTGGCCGAGTTGTATATTTCAGAGATAGTCAGACTACATGGGGTAGATGAGGCTACATGGGAACTCGAAGAGGCTATGTGAAAATAGTACCCAAATCTCTTCACAGGTAAGATTTTCGGGGACGAAAATCCCTAAAGGGGGGGAGAAATGTAACATCCCGAAATAGGGCCTAAACGGAATAGTGGTTGCGAAACCACAAATCCGAGGTAGAAAAATTTATTTTATTATTATTTTGAGGTCTATGATATGTTTGCATGATTGTGTGAAAAGTTCGTGAATAAATTCTATGCATAAAGTACTTAATTTGAAATTAGGGACTAAATTGAATAAATTGCAAAACTTGTGTTCTAGAAGTATTTTGCATAAAATTGAATTAGATTATTAATTAGAGGTCCTTAAAGAGCAATTTTACCAATTTCTAAGTCTATGGACAAAAATTAGGACATGGAAGGAATTTTTGAAAGTTTAGTAGTAAGGGCATTTTGGTCATTTAGTTATTAAAATGAATTAAAAACAAAATTAAAAGCCAATTTTTGTCCATCTTCTTCATTAGGACGAAATTTCAAGGGTTCTCCATAGCTAGGGTTTGTTTCAAGCTTTCAAGCTCCATGGTAAGTGATTCCAAGCCCCGTTTTTTTAATGTTCTTTACGCTTTTTGAGTCCGGTAGCTCGATAAAGCTTATGCTAGCAATAATTTAAGTTAGGGTTCATATTTGGAAAAATACCCATAGGTAAAATTTGTGTATTTTGGTGTTTTATGATAGAATATGAGGTTTTAAATTATGTTAGACAATTTGTACTACTCAGTTTTAAGCAAAAACGAGTAAAAGGACTTAATTGGTAAAAATACCTAATAGTCATAAGTGCTTGTTAGAGTATGAATTTGATGCTGCCATAGAAGGAAAAATTACCAGCATGTCATGAAACATAAGAAAATAGGCTGAAGTTTAATTTACTGAGCTTTGGGGCAAAAGTGTAAATATGCAAAAGTTTAGGGGCAAAATTGTAATTTTGCCAAAATATGATTTTGGGTCAATTTGAATAATTTGAGTCCTAATTAGACTATATTTTAAATGATAGAGCAAGGAAAACTGAAATTCAAGCTAAAATGGAGAAAATACCAAGTTGTGGGACGAAATGGTAAAAGTAGCTATTTTTGCATACGAGGTAAGTTTCTGATAAATAAATGCAATATTCTTTTATTTTACATTATTATTGTAAATTTCAGCATTTATATACTTATTCTATGAGAATATTTGAAGTCGAATTAAAGTAAGTGTGAGAGAAAAAGCATTAGGAAGCCCCGTTTGAACCTTAGGAATGTTAGGATATTGGGGTTGACAGACGGGACGGAGACAGGAATGAGCCATGTAAGTCCATATCAGATATATGGCTTTGGAGATAGGAATGAGTCATGTAAGCCCATATTAGATATATATATATGGCATTGGAGGCAGGAATAATTCATGTAAGTCCATGTCGAAGACATGGCATTGGTGAGATATTGATAGAGAGAACGACCCAGTATCCTTAGTATTCCGAGTGGTTCAATGGGTCATTGTACACGTTAAATTACAGTGAATTATCAGCAAAAGGGAAGGTAGATTATATTTATGAATAGTGAAAGGTCGGAGTAAGAAAGAAGGTAAGTAAGTAAAGAAGAAGGTAGAAAATGAGAAGTAAAGAAAGTTTATGAGGCTAGGTGACATTATGTATAATTATTCATTATGTTGAATGTTGTAATTTATTTGCTTGTAAGCTTACTAAGCCTAGTGCTTACTCTCATTATTTTCTTTTTCTTATAGTTTTTATCTAGCCACTCGGGGATCGAAGGAAACGTCGGAGACCCGATCACACTATCGAAGGAATCACATTGGTATAGTTAGACGTTTAGT
Organism: Gossypium anomalum; assembly: GCA_025698475.1. Classification (NCBI taxonomy): domain Eukaryota; kingdom Viridiplantae; phylum Streptophyta; class Magnoliopsida; order Malvales; family Malvaceae; genus Gossypium; species Gossypium anomalum. The sequence goes on along the minus strand of CM046968.1, from coordinate 42,801,970 downwards.
TTTGTGTATGGCATGTATAGGAACTTGGTTTCTTTTGATATGATATGATCAATGAATGATGTGTAAATACTTGCTAGTGATTAGCTAATAGAATGGCTGATGATATACATGTTTAATTGTATGTATGAATAAGTAGTAACTATCACATGAAAACTAAGAAAAATGTGAAAGTAACTTAAAAACAGATTCAAGTATCAGAAATAATGTGATTTTGAAAAATCACTAAAAATAGTAGAGACATGGTTTAATGGTGAATAATATATGAAATTAAATCTTATTATGTCTATTTTCTTATGGAATAAGCAAAACAGGTAAAGGTATTATATTTTATGAGATATCTGAGTTTTAGTGAAACAGGGTCAGAGAAAATTCTAGATCCCCTATTTCAACTTTGGAAATTCACCATAAATTGTACAAAAATAATTTGGTGGTTTAATTTATATGGTTAGAATCCTTATTGAATCTAGTTTTAATAGAAACAAACGGTATAGTTATATTAATTTTTTATAGGGAGAAAAGTAGTCTGTAGTAAGTAGAGGTCAGTGCAGTCGAATTCTGAAACAGGGGTAACTTGAACTAATAAACTGTACTAATTGGCTAAGTCAAAAATTCTAGAAAAAAATTAGTAGATAGATATATGAGTCTAGTTCCAGGAAAAATTTACGGATCTTAATTTCGAGTTTTGAAACTCGAGAAATGAATTTTTAAGCAGCTATGATGCAGAAAAATAGTTTATTCCGAAAATTAAAATAAGTGGTTTAGAGTTGTTTAAAAGGTAAGATAAGTTTAGTAACACCTCAAGCTTCACTCCGGTGACGGTTTCGGGCGTGGGGGCGTTACACTCATAGTTTCCATATAAGAAAAGATTTTTTCCTCCTTCAACCTTCCTCCCTTAGCCCCCTTTTCATTCCACATGTTTTCTATGATACACTTTTCATGCCTTTGTCCCCTGAAACTTCCATTTTCTCCCTTTTACCAAGCTTGAACCATCCATCCCACCAAAAGAGGCTACTACCACTCATTTTCTTTCATTTTGGTGTCTTTTCCTCCTCTCTAGATCGATTCCTCCATTGCTCCTCCCTTACTCCTCTTTTCTCTTCCATTTTCTTCTTCTTTGAGCCACCATTACACCTCTTTTTCTCCACTTCTATTCCACCTTCCACCACTATTAGTTAACCGCACCACCGTCGCACCACCACCGTGATCAATTTTCCTTCTCTTTTTCTCTCTACTTCTTAATCAAGTGATTTTTTCTCCACATTTATGTATATTATTTATTTTGAAAACCTTGCTGGAATTTTATTATTTCCAAACAAAAAATTTCATCCTATCATCCATCTTTCTTGATTTCATTAGATCAGATTGATTCAACTCATTTTCGAACAGAACAAGCGTAAGTAAGGTGTTACTAGTAGATTTTGTCACATTTCTTCCATCATTTTTTCTTCATTCACCGAATGTATATATACATATAAGTTATTGAATTTTTTTCGGATCTAATTCCCTGTACAATGTTTTATTGATGAAGGACCAAAAATAACCACTTTGTATCACTAGAAATTTTGGAAGTGAATTATATCTCCGAGATAAGTATTATAACGTAAGTATGGGATAATTTGGGATAATCATCATTTTTTTCCCATTGTTATTATTAAGGGATGATTATAATAGTGGTTATTAAATTTTTTTTAGTCTCAATATTAACAATTTGAAGTATTCACATGATTGAAGGACCAATTGCTATCAATTCAGGATCACCCCTTGCTTTGGAAGTGAATCACGACATCGAAATTAATCGTAATAGCATATGTGTGGGTTTGAAAATCTAGATTGTATTGTTTATTATTAAAGGAATAATTAACATAACATTCTAATGATGGATCATCGTTATATACTCAGATTTGTGATTGTTTTATTTAGATCCAAGTGTGGATGTTCGAAGGAGTCTAGTGTTGCGTTGGATCTTCTACGTCAGGCGTGGGTCTAATCTAAATAAAAATAGATATACATTAATTCTAGTATTTAAATAAATATTATTATTTGTATTGTTTTTTATGCAAGTACTTAAAGTATTCAAAAAAGGGAGATTAAACCCACTAATGTGTATTATACCAAGTCAGTGACCAAAACCAAGTAGCTTATGAAAAGTATGTTGTGTGGTTATGATTTTCACTGTTTGAAAAATATGTTATTCTCATTCTCATGTTATGTGATATTATGGCATAACTGATTTTACATGACAAATAAATTGTGATATTTTGATATCATAAAACAATACGTGAATTGCATGTTAAACCATGCCCTACATGATATTATATATTAAGAAATTAGATTTGCATGTTTCAACATGCCCAGTGTGATTAGTGATATCCTGAAATGAAAAGTATGTATATGTGTGTGTTTTCATTGTGGCCATATCATATGCATGGGGTAGGACATAGTAAGGAGGAAGAATTGGTGGCTTCGTTCACAAACTACATGGTAGCTTGTTTGCAAACTTGGTGGTTTATCTACAACCTCATTGGCAGCTTGTTTGCGAACATTGGTCGCTTCGTCCACATAAATTGGAGTGATTGGATAGGTGAGTTATAGGAAACTCTTTTTGGAGTGTACGGTGACGGGTAGGATGTTTTATAAAAAATTGCGTAATTGTTTTACAAATATTGCACTTCAATGATCATGTGCATAAAATTGATTATGTTGTATGATACATATTTGCTTATTGTTATTTAGCTTGTTATAAGACTCACACTATGCTTTAAAGGATCACCCTTTTAGTTACGTAACCTTTTAGGTGATTCAGGGACTTAGAAATTGGATTCGACATACGGAGGAGTCCCTCAGATGGATTTTAATAAATGTTTATTAACTACTTGGGATGTTATTTTACACTTTGGACATTGGACTTTTTATTGGGTTGTTTCTTTACTTCATAACTCTAGAGTGTCATGCAAACATGCTTGATGGATTTACAAGTAGTTTGAATTATTGAGTTTATTTAAATTATTTATAATTTTTACTTGATTTTTAAACAAACTTAAATTTTTGTGAGTTTTCTAAGTATTTTCAAAAGTTTGATACGGAAGATTTTTACCAAAATCAATTTTTTAGAAATAATTAAAAATGTTGCAAATGCTTAGTTTAATGATTTAAGACAAGATTACGATGTAATAATGATACTTTTCAATATTCTTGTTTTAATAAGTGTATTTCAAACAAAATTACTTGGTATTTAAATTGTAGAGTTTTCACAAAAAATAATTAAAACCTAATTATTTTCAATAAGTAAATGTTTTCAACGGTTTTAATATGACTTTCGAGATTCGATCATAACATCTAGGCCAGTTTGGGGAGTTACAAAATCGACTCAATTTTGTTGAGCTAGCGAAGGGACCAATCTAACATATACAATTAGGCTCTAGGAATTGTAATTATGTCCAGAAGCGTCGTTCCAATAATTCGTAATTACTTAGTCATGGAGTTAGTCCACAAGAAGTACCATGATTGAAAACTCCTTATTGTATACTCTTTACGAAAGCAATTCATCTAACTACTTTGTCCAATGGCCTCGTCATGTGTGTGTCACTCTCATATGATATCTTTGATTCCTTTGAGTTACATTTGTTCACTCAATACAATCTTATTTTATCTAGTTGTCACCATTGTGTCTTCTTAATGATTAATATGACCACTATTAACAAATGACTATGATAAATTTCTTGTTGGAGAACAAGCAACCTGTGGTCACGTTCCATATTTATCAATCCACACAATGATAATGAGAGGATATCGTTAACTCTTTAATTGAGCTATGAATTCCACTATTGCTAGTAAAGTCATGTCACACACAAGTCATGTTGTAACACCCTTTACCCGTATTCGACACCGGAACAAGGTACGAGGCATTACTGGACTTATACACAAGCAATCATACAAAACCGAGATGTAAATTTCCATCCAAATTTAAAACTTTTGACATACATTCATATCATCCCTAAAACGAGCCTACGAGGCCCAAAACATACATTGGAAGTGGTTCGGGACTAAACTGAGAACTTTAGAAAATTTCACAACACTTAGAAAATTTTTCATGTTTCAAGAGCCACACACCTGTGTGGCTTGGGACACACCCGTGTGGGTAGGCCGTGTGGTCACACACGCCTATGTCCCTAACCCGTGTAACTCTCTGTTTGTCACCCAAGAACAAATTGAAGTCATACGGCCAAGTTACACACCCATGTGCTAGGCCGTGTGGTCGATTTAAAATTTATGATTTTTCATAAAATAGGTGCAAACTTCACATGTCCAGCGCACACATCCGTGCCTGAGGCCATGTCATCCACACGGCTGAGACACACGCCCATGTCTCTACTCGTGTGCTCAATTTTGAGCATTCTATTTTGCAACAATTAAGGTGCAGGGGACACATGGCCGGAACACACGCCCATGGGGCAAGCCGTGTGTCACACACGGCCTAGACACATGCCCGTGTGTCTACCCGTGTGGACAAAAATAAAACTATTCACCAAGCCATTTTGTCACCTTTTAATGCACTCACCTACACAACAAAACATAGCACCAAAACAAACAATTACATTCAACCAATTCAGCCACAATCAAGACATCCACGCATCATTCACATGCTACCATTTATCACATACAAACATTACATACTTATCAACTTAAACCATGCAAATTTCCACATCCATGAAAACATCATCATATGCATATATACTTAAACCAATATTAGCCAATTTCAATGGCCATTTACAAAATAAATTATCAACCAACATAAGCCAACATATTTGGCCAAATCAACTATGACACATAACAAAATGACCAAGTCCCTATACATGCCATAACTCAAAATGTCGAATTCTTTGGTACCCAAAATAATCAGTTTATGTGTGAGTGGATCTCCAACAGTCCCCGATCCTCGAGCTAGCTTGGTGACACTAAAAGACAAGGGAAAAGAAAGGGGAGTAAGCTATAAACCTTAGTAAGTTCCTATGCAAATAATAAGCATCATAAACACACATTTAACATACAATTAACATGATGATAATTGGCATACATATTATTAAGATCTTATAATCATAACTTACTCAATCATAACCTTACCGAGGGTTCATCACAAATCGAGCTCATTACGTATGAGTTTTACGTACATACCTGAATCATCTCGATTTGGATTTACACACAATTCATCTTTGACATACTCGTTAAATTACCCGTTGAACCACTTGGAATACTAAAGGATACTCGGGAGTCCTGTACACTTGGTACCATACCAATGCCATATCCCAGATATGGTCTTACATGTAATCTCGTATCGATGCTAATAGCCCAGCTATAGTCTTACACGAAGTCTCATATCAATGCCATATCCCATATATGGTCTTACACAAAGTCTCATATTGATGCCATATCCTAGATATAGTCTTACACGTAGTCTCAGTAACCCTAATGTCATGACATTTGTATCCTATCTATTCTTAAGGTTCAATCGGGATTTCACGCTTGTCGAAACTTTGTCGAATACGTCCAAGGGTCAATCACAATTCATAAAATAATAAAGCATTTAAAACATAATTAAAACAATGCATTATTTACATACGAACTTACCTCGATACAAAAATAGTAGAAATGGACCTAATCGTCAAACACTTTATTTTTCCCCGATTTAGGTCCGAACCTCGTTTCTCTTGATCTATAATAAAAAATTTAACTTATTTAATACAAACATTTTTCAATTCAGTACAAAAATCATATTATGGAAAAATTACATTTTTGCCCCTAATGTTTCAGATTTTTATAGTTTAGTCCCTAGACTCGTAAAATGATTTTCATCCAATTTGTTCATTACCCAAGCCTAGTTGATTCTTTATTGTACTCATAGCAGCCCACATTTTTCATTCAATCACACTTTTACTACTTATTTTATAACTTTTACAAATAGGTCCTTTTTGACATTTCTACCAAAAATCACTTAGCAAAAGTTATTTTTCTAACTACAAACATTTATTTTCTACCATTAACCATCAAAATACACACATGTATAACATGGTTTGTAACATCTCAAAATAGGGCCTAAATGGAATAGTGGTTGCGAAACCACAAATCTGAGATAGAAAAGTTTATTTCGATTAATTTTTATGATTTACTGAGTGATTAGATGCATGTGTTAGAGTATTGATAAGAAATTTTATAGACTGCATGTTTAATTTGCCTATTAGGGCTTATTTACAGAAGTTACTGTAACAGCTCGATTTAGGGCCTAAACGGAACAATGGTTTTAGAACCACGAATTTGAAGTCAAAAAATTTATTCTGATTAAGTTTTAAGGTTTATTTATTGATTAAAATATTGTGCAAAAATATCATTAAGAAATTTTATTGATAAAGTGCTTAATTGGACTTTTAGGACTAAATTGCAAAAGTTGCAAAATATGTGTTCTAATTCATAAGTACTTGATTACAATGGGGTTTTAAAGAGGAGGTCCTTAAATGGTAATTAGACAATTATATTTTGTTTGGACAAAAATGGGCATGAATAGGACAAAATTTTAAAGAAAAGCCTTAAGGGCATTTTAGTCATTTGGTAATTAAAAGAAATAAAAGGGAAAATAAAGCCAAAATTGACTCATCTTTCTCATAGAGGCCGAAATTAGCATGGCGGAAGCCATGGCTAGGGTTTTCAAGCTTTCCAATCTCAATAGTAAGTCCGTTCTAGCCCCCTTTTTCAAGTTCTTTATGTTTTTGGAATCCCGATAACTTGATTAAGCTTATTCTAGCAATAATTTAAGCTAGGGTTCATATTTGGAAAAATACCCATATGTGAAATGTGTTTATTTTGATGTTTTATGGTGGAAAATGAAGGCTAAAATTATGTTAAACAACTTTTGCTAAGCGGTTTTAAGCAAAAATGAGTAAAACGACTTAATCGGTAAAAGTTGTTATTGTTCATAACTATGTGTTAGAGTGAGAATTTGATGTTTCCATAGAAGGGAAAAATGATCAGCATGTCATAAAACATAAGAATAAGGGATGAAGTTTAATTCCCGAGCCTAGGGGTAAAAGTGTAAATATGCAAAAGTTTAGGGACAAAATTTTAATTTTGCCAAAGTTTGAGTTAAGAACTGTTTCGAATAGTACATTAAATAAATAATAAAATATGATGTTTTAGATCCCGAAAAATGAGATTTGAACCTAGAATGGGAAAAAATAAAAAATCGGGAAAGTTGGTAAAATGGCCGTTTTAGTATCGAGGTAAGTTCATATGTATAATAAGTATTAATTTATGCATGTTTCAATGTAAAATTGATATATTTACTATGATTGCTGAGGTGTTGAAAGTAAGTATAATTATGATGAATTAAATGTTCAATATTAATTCGACATGGAAATGAGAAAGTATATAAGTTTGTATGTAAATAATACATTATCTTTATTATGTTTTTATATTTCAGCCTATTTTATGTATTGTACTGATTTTTGAGTCATAATTGACTATTGGAAGAATGGAATAAAGTATTAGAAAGTGAGATACTTCCTGTTTGAACCTTCGGAATTGAAAGATACAGATGGTATGTAGCTAGGTCACATGTGTAATATGGGATGAATACCATGTGTATAAGAGAGCTACGAGACATTATGAGGTAGCTAGGTCGCATGGGTGATACTATGTGTACACCATGTAGATAAGAGAGCTACGAGATAAATGTAGCTAGGTTGCATGTATGTTCCAGGTGAAGGACACCATGTAAACAAGAGAGCTATGAGATAAAGTGGCTAGGTCACATGGGTGGTACTAAGTGTTCATCATGTGTACAAGAGAGCCAAAATTACATGTACAATCGAGTTAGGTCACATGAGTGGTGCTAAGTGAAGGCCACTATGTGTACAAGAGAGCTTCGATTTTAAAGGTGGGCTGTGTGCGATACCATCGCGTATCTGTTATTATTCCGAAGCGTTCAACTGAGAAATTGATTAAACGAAATTGTGTATGACTTTGTGATGATAAGTGTAAGTATATACGTGTGTAACTTATGAGAAATATGCTCGATATGTGATTGGAAATTAGAAAGATTGTTATGGGTAAGTGATGAATACAATTGAAGTGTGAAAGATCAAAATTGACAATAAAACTGTTCGGGATAGTTGCAGTGACAGGAATCTAAAAATTTACCAAAAATAGTAGAAATTGAATCAGAGATTGAATAAGATATCAATTTAGATCTTAATGAATCTATTTTCATATAACGGAAACAGAGCAAGCAAAGGAATTCTATATTATGAGATATTTAAGTTTTTGAGAGACTGGTTCAGAATGACTACGTGATCCCCTATTCTGACTTGGAAAAATCATTAAAAATTGTAAAAAAAATAATTATGGGATATAATTTATATTCTTGAAATCCTTAATAAGTCTAGTTTCAAATTAAATAAACAAGAACATCCTTTGAATTCTATACGAGGAGAAAATTGATTCGTAGTGAAGAATGGTCAGGGCAGTTGAGCAGTGAAATAGGGGTAACTTCAATGAATTAACTGTACTAATTGGCTAGACCAAAAATTCTGAAAATTTTATGGTAAGAATATATGTGAATCTAGTTTCAAGGAAAATTAACGTTTTGTAATTTGGAGTTCTGTAGCTCCAAAAATAAATAATTTAGCTGCTAGTACTCTGCTAGATAGCTTATTTTGAACCTGTGTATGATTGTAATAGTGAAAGTATGTGTGTTTGCGATGGTAATATTCTGAGAATATATTGTGACTTTGTTTAAAGTATGACAATATATTGTTATTTAATATTTACATATTTACTGTTTAAAGTATGACAATGTATTGTTATTTCATATTTACATATTTACTTACTAAGCTATAATGCTTACTCCCTTCCTTTTCTTTTTCCTATAGTGTCACAGATGTTAGCTCGAGTTGGAGGTCACCGGAGGTTAAATCACACTATCAAACTATTGATCCATATATAAAGGTTTTAAAGTATTTTTAAGTCTTTGGCATGTATGGGGACTCGTTTAATTGTTATTAAGTTGCTAGGAGTTGGCCTAAAATACTGACCTATGTTATTTGAAGGTCTCTATTGTATAAAGTCATTTAATGTAGATAGTTTTGAATATGTTTGAAAAGTTTAAAATTGATGAAATTTGATGTCTCGGTTTTAAATGATTACAAGTACTCAAGTCCGGTAATACCTCGTACCTTATTTCGGCGTCGGATACGGGTAAGGGGTGTTACATGGTTAAAACCCTTGACCTTATTCATACCTCAAATTAGTGCTAAAAATAGGTAGATCGAGTTACAACGATTTCAAAAATGTAAAGAGCATTAAAAACGGGGCAAGAACGGACTTACAATTGAGCTTGGAAGTGGCCAAACCCTAGTTATGGCTTCCCCTTCTAATTTTCGGCTATGGGAGGAAGAAGATGGACAAATTTTGGCTTTATTTTGGCTTTTTACTCATTTAATTTCCAAATGAATAAATGCCCTTATCTTAAAACATAAAATTTCTCTTACCTCATGTCCATTTTTGTCCACTAATTTAACAAATGGTCTAATTGCCATCTAAGGACCTTTAATTTAAAACTTCATATAAATTAGACACCTCTAGCATGTAGAACTTAAGTTTTACACTTTTTACAATTTAGTCCTTTTTGCTAAATTGAGTGCTCAAATGTCAAAATTTTCCAACGAAATTTTCATGAAATTATTCCATAAAACTATAGGCCATAAAAATGTAATAAAAACAAGTTTTACTATGTCAAATTCGTGGTCCCGAAACGGCTGTTCCTACTAGCCCCAAAATCGGGTTGTTACACAGGTACCCAACATATCGACTATCGCCTCGATCATCTTTAGAGCATAAGCCTCCACTTATATCAAAGCACATGAGTTACGTACGCATGGTCAGTGACTAAATCAAGATTTAAGTAAATCACACAATGAATATCACAAGTGAATTAATTCACAAACGGATTCAGAATTAATTCATCTTGGGTTTATTCCAATATATCATTCTACCAATAAATACATCTATGTCTCTACCAATGGAGCCAACTACTCTGATAGCCAAGACTAGCCATCTCCTCAATTGAAATTGTAGACGAAATAATAATCATTCTCAGTATTTGAATCAAATGCTCACTTTGATTCTTTTACGGGATTACAAACTTGTTTAGATTATCTACTGAAGTAAGTTGCCTTTCTCGTAATGTGAACGTACTTACAGTGCCACTTATCATCAATTTGAACTTAGACCATCAATGAGCCAATATTTGCTTGTTACAATTTTTTTATGCATGCAAAATATGAAAGATAGAAATACAAAAGACATAATAGTAAAATGTGAAATTTATTTATTCATTTTTCAAATACATAGAAAAAAAATTCATGCTTACTTCAATATAGGCACATTTCCCAATAGGCTATACTCTACAAATACCTGAAAATGGTATAAGGAAACTAGGTAAGTTAAAAAAGAACTTAGTGATTTCCCAAAAATAATCGACAGCCATTCGAACAAGGGTTCAAGGGAACGAAATCAAACCAAAACAAACAAAACACTTGGTGTTATCAAATAGCTTACACGTGGATGCAATATTACAATTGCGTACAATCTATTGGCATATACATATCGCAAATCAATTACCATTTAATGGTAGGTATTGTTCACTTCTGAGTACAAGTCATTTGTGAAACCATGTTACCATTAACTTCAATTTACATGCAAATATTAGTTATATCCAATTACAATTTATGGGAAATTTCAAATCATAACCAAAGATAATTCACATGCAGATACTTATCACAACTGATTACATGTCATAGGCAAAACTTTACGTAATACATGCGTACTTTGCATGAACAGTTATGGACCCTTGTACTAGCTTTTGATCCTTCCAATACTTCGAAGTGCTTCAGTTCCAATTTCACAATATTGCTCCATAGAGCCAGTATTCCATTTATCCAACCAAACCTCTGCAAATCCTCCTTGTTAATTCAAACAGTTACGTGCTCCCTAGCAAGGTCAGGGTTATTCACCAATTTCGGTATGCATTTACATGCCCTGCCGGAGGCAAATCACATATCATTTCATATTATCTGTATACTTCTCCCATCACATTCACACATCAATAATTTACCTCCATTTCCCCCTTCCACCATTCTGAATACGGATCTTGTGCACCAAGGAAGGAGTATCCACTTCAATCATACATGCACATTCATTTAAGTTTGGTATATTTAGTTTGCTATTGAGGGATTACACATGCAACATCATGCACCAGTCTTTTAACATGAAATATAACATTCATTCAACAAGACTGATCTACTATTGGAAATAAAAAATATTCAGGGTTAACTACACCTAGAAGTTTAACTTCTTTACCTGGACAGATAACACTAGTTGAGCTTGTTTATTTATTATTATGTACAAATGTAAAAAGGATCTCACCATAAACCTTCAGGAAAAGCTTTATCTACTCTACGGTTTCTTTACCTTTTCACACTAGGGCCTTCTCTCGCTTCTTTAGCTAAATACAATCAAACATTTAGATTAGTTACAGAAACAATCAAATCTTTAACATAAGAATAAGAATAAAAAACATGCAACAATGGTTCAGAAGGAAGTTTCTTTCATTCTAAAACTTCCTGAGAAAACCTATATAAACGATTCCAACTACCCTTTCATTTCCTGATATTGAATTAAATGACTTAAGAAATTACTAGCAATTGGCTTGAGAAGGGTAGTTTCTACATAAGCTATGTTATCTGGTTACTCTTTCAACAACGAAGAACACCTTTATATTTCTTCAAGATAAAAAGATGAAATGAGAAAAAGAAGGAAATAAAATCTCCTATCTTTTAAAGTTATGATCTATTTATATAGAATTTAACCTATATCCCACTCTAAGCAGGATCCCTAATCCCTATTCATGCACACACGGTTCCACTAATTAATCACAACCTTCGGGACACTTTAGGTGTCAAGCAAAATGACACATTTCCCTTCCTAAGAATTGACATGCATCTAATACGTGTCCCACTTACTATAGGTTCTTAAACGAACTAACAATTTTGCAAAAATTAAACTTACAATTGGCAAGCCCGTTAACAGAAGCACTCGCTAAACACAAGAGTTTGCCAAAATGCAAGAGCTCACTAAGTGCGAATGAGAGTCTACAATAGGCGGATCATAACGAAACAATCCGCAAAATATGCGCCAATAATACAACTAGTCTAATATTGTGAATTAAACTAGCTCACGCACAATTCACTTATTGCACTCACTTGGCCAACGATCCAAAATGCAAATTTGAAAATTTAGGGTGTAGCACTCTCCCTCAAATTGGAGCATAAATATCCTATAGTTGAAAGGTCTTGTAAAGATATCCCCTAGTTGGTCTCCATTTTTAACATAACATGTAGAAATGTGTTACAAATATAATCAACTCAAGCTCTACTAAAAGGTCTTGTAAAGATATCCCCCAGTTGGTCTCTAGTTTTAACCTAACATGTAGAGAGATGTGTAACACCCTACACTTGACCTTAAAGATGATCGAATGCACAATGTTACATAAGCTACTGAAGCAACCTCAAGGAATTTGGAACAATTAAAAGACATGATTAATAACTATGTTGAAATGATATTATGAGTATTCAAACATATTTTATTGCAATTAAACAAAATTAAAGCTAGAAGCAAGTTAAAAACAACATTTGAGACTCAAAATATCGAAAACAGGGGTCAAGTGTCGATACTTAGCCCTTGGGTGCTGATACCTATACTAGAATTTCAAATAAATAGTTACAAGACCACATGTAATGATACAGACACACCCATGTACCAATATCTCATAGCAAAATACTGATACCTCTTACTAGGTTCTGATACCTCTTACCAAGTTTTGAAACCTTATCACCAAATCCAAGAATTTTGTAGAAAAATTACTTTAAACTATCCAACACTCCTAAACACATCTAACCATTACCAAACATTTACCAAATCATATTTAACACATTTAACATACTAAATAAAGTCAAACACTATGTAACATGCTCCCAGAAACACTAAATCAAAATTTAACCCCCTAAGTAAAAATTACCTTTTAACAACAACTATTTAACATGAAATTTAGAATCCAAGTTCAGCTAACAACCAAAACACATGTCCAATATACCATATTTTCCAAAATGCTTTTAATTACAATACCAAAACCAACCATATACCAATATTGAACCAATCAACACCATAAGGTCTTATTACCTGTTCAAAAAAATTAAAAAAAAGAGGAAAACTCATTACAACAACAAATTTTGAACAAATGAGTAGCTTGAGCAACATAGCTTGACCCCAAAGCAACCATTCAAAACTTCACATTCTTGTGCATGGTAACAAACCACACATTGAGCCACAAAGCTTAGTGGGGCATAACATTTCCAAATATGTTGTATGTTAAAATAAACATCAATAAACATATAATCCTTCATTAGATTAATAATCAACATCAGTTATAGTCAACATATACCAATTAACATTTAACTGATCATATCACTACACATAAAAACTATTATTTACAATAATGATTCAAAATGACAAATGTATTGAAATATATGAAACTTCATATACATAATCTGAATAAAAAATAATAATAATCATTTGTTTCAATGTCACTTAATAACATATTAGTAAAGCCCTGTTAGCCGAGATCAGACTCATAATTGGATACACGGATATCCAACCATTCTCCAACAAAATAATGCTTTTTAGGTACACAATAAGCACAATAGTAGGACACAAAATATCGAATCTCTAGTGTATGTGTCTATGTGTAACACGACTTTGAACCAATCCCTGAATAAGGTTGATAAATGCACAGATGGGGTGAAATTTATTAAATTCAATTCAACCAAGCTGCCAATTTTCAAGCTCAAAAGATTTATCAACTTGTGACAAATTTTTGGACGTGATCTAGACAGTTATGGGCTAATATGTCTACATAGCAATTGAAAAGCTATCTCTTAGCTTCTAAACACACTTTGAATCACTCTATTTTGATTTCGGGAGCTCAAGTTATGAACATTTTACTGAAGACTATGTGAACATAATTTTTAGGCGGGACTATTATAGGAAATTACGAGTTTTTGGCTGTAATTTGAGTTTAAATCATATTGAGTTTGATTTTTAGGCTTATTTTTTTACCATATATGAGCCTAATATTATATATATTATGTAACAACTTGTTTTTCAATGGTGTCAGAAACAGTGGTTTTGAGACCACAATTCCGATGAGTGACTTCATAAATGTTATTATTTAATATTTACTAGTTAAATATTATGTTATTGTAAATTTCAATTTTATAGATTTTATTATTTAGTTAGTTAGATAAGGTACAAGTGGTTCATACCAAAAGCTAGTGGTTTTTGGAAAATGAGGTATTGAAACCTCATTTTCATGAAACGAGCCCAAAAATATTTTTATTAAATGTTTTTGCAGGTACTGTATAGGTGAATTAAGTTTTGGATAGGTAATTATGTTGAATTAGTGGTTAATTAAGATACAAGGACTAAAATGTAAAAGTGGTAAAAATTTATCATTATTAATTTTTACTTAACCAATGGACCAAATGAGCAATTACATTAATTTTTAATAGTAGTCAGTGGGATTTCATGGTGGAATCCACTTGGTTTGATTAATAGTTTATTAAGATTGATTAAAATATGCTTAAAGTAATAAAGTACGATTAATTAATTATTAATTAAGGTATAAAAAGGAAAATGAAAAGAATTTTTAGTCATTTTTAAACATCTTCCCCACCGAACATGCAAAAGAAAGTTAAGAAACCATTGTTGGATGTCAAGCTATTCGACCTTGCATGGTGTGATTTCTTAAGTCCATTTTTCATAATTTTTATGTTTTTGGGATTTTTATAATTCAGTTTAATTAAACCCTATTTTCATTTTTAAAACTATTAAATTTTAGAGATGTTACCATTGTTGAATTGTGGAGTTTTTGTTATTCAAATAATAGCTTACAAGCTTAGAATTGATAAATGGATTAAATTGTAAAGATTGAAAGCTAGTTTTGTTCATAAGGATTAAAATGTAAAGTTGATAAAAGTGAGTTGAAATTTCTATAATTTTTTTTATAATGGATAGCTTTAAAAGCATGTATTAGAAATTAATTTAAAATTTGGAGTTTGAATTTGGAAGTTATGTGTGTTTTGGTATAAAGGACTAAATGAATAAAATGAAAAAGTTTAGGGGCATTTAGATAATAAAATTAAATTGATATATACTTATAATAGGATTATATAAGATGTTTGGAATTGGTAAATTGAATTGAATTACTGAATAGATAAAAAATTGGACCAAATTGAAGATAATTGGTGTAATGACCTGAAAGTCAGTGGTGTAGGAAAGTGTAACACCCCGAACCCGTATCCGTCGCCGGATTAGGGTTACGGAGCATTACCTAACAAATAGAACATTTAAACATACATTTCATAGGTCGTATGCCTCACACGGCTGGGACACATGCTTGTGTCTCAAGCCATGTAACCTTCGAACTAGGGACACACGGCCGTGTCACATGCCTGTGTGCCAGGCCATGTAACTCTCTGACTTGCATGCAAAAAAACCTTCAGGAGACACACGGCTGTGTCGCCAGGCTGTGTGTCACACATGGTTGAGTCACATGCCCGTGTCTCAGGCCGTGTGGACATAAATTTGCCTAAAAATAAGCCATTTCCTATTCTATTTCATGCACAAACACTTGAGCAATTTGTGCATACCTACAAGGCATCAAACCATACCTAAACATGCATATATTTGCCATTCCAAAAGTCCTAATTCAGCTAACCAATATGCCGTTCAAAGGTACCTTAAACATGTCCAACAACATTTACCTAAACATGCATATTTACCACTTTTCATTCATCAAATACTAGATCCATGCCTTTCCAAAATATGCCATAACTTTACCATATTCAAGCTACCTCAAAACATACCATATAAGCCATTCCAAAACATGCAACATGAGATAGCACAATGACACAAACCAACAAGGTATTAAATGGTACCAACCAAGACAACTTGCACAACTTTTACATATCAAATCATCTATTAAACATTCAACTAAACATCATTATAAGTTCCTTATACATGTTAATAAGGCCGTTTCCATCTATAATAACCTAGTTCAAATATGAACTAAAACATGTTACAAGTAACCATTTTCATACCACAATCAACATGCCAAGAAAACCCTATAAACAAGCACTTTAAAGCAACCAAACAACCTATCTTGGTAAAGCATTAAAGTGTACTAAACCAATATAGCTTTCCAAATATTATACATGTCAAAAATCCATTAACACATACACTAAAATACCATTGCAAATCACCCTATACATGCCATTATAAACCTTGACCATAATAGTAAAAAACTACCCATTTGACTGTTAGATAGTGTGATAGATCTCTGATGAACTACCGACAAATCGAGCCTTCAATAATCTGTAAAGCAAAGGAAAATAACTATGTAAGCAATGAATGCTTAGTAAGCTCGTATAAACTTTAAACATAGCTTACCACTTCAATATTATAATACATAGATTAAACATGATTCAACACCATTACTTTAAACTTGGTATAAGCCTATTGAACACCATTCAACTCACAATCACATATAATTTCATTCATAACATAATAGGATTTTATAAGACATATTACATAATTATCAACCTTTTCATAAGATTATGAACCATTCCATTACTTACTTGCTATTCCATTCCAAATGCTTAGCATGAGCCTAATCAACATCATCAATTCATGAGTTAGTGTATTTGTCCATGATATAAGTGAATTCATCCATAGCATAAGTAAATTTCTCATATATAAGTACATCATTTAACTTATCAAGCCTTTTATAACATCATATTACATCCCAATCATGAACTTACCGTTTCATTCCCTTTTCTTACCCGTTGAACCCTCTAGAATTACATCAAATACTTGGGAAAGCTCTCACGAAGTGTGCTTAAACATATAACCGTAACCTTTCCTTTACATCATTGCTCACATGAGTTGTGGGCCGAAATGTAAGCTACACGATGCTACTCATACGAGCTGTGGAGAATCCACAACAAATGTAGGACCTCAGCCATCGGTAGGACATTTAAGACCAGCACCCGAAATAGGAAATCCCTAATGACATGTCATTTGTATCCTAAGAATTCCTAAGGTTTAACCAGGATTCAATATCCGTTAATTCATCTTAGCATTGATATGTGTATATTTTAATTCATTTACATCAAACATCATAATAAATATTCTATTTAAAAAACATTTAAATGATTATAGTTCATATGAACTTACCTGGCTAAATTGCAACAATGACTAAATACAAGGGCTATTTGATAAATTTCTCTTCTCCTCGATTTTCCACTCGTTCTTGGTCTAAATTAATAATTCCATTCAATTCATTAATTCAATAAGCAAAACCAATTCATTTTATACAATTAAGTCCTTTTTGACATTTTTACAAAATTGCCCCTAATGTTTTACTTTTATGTAATTTAGTCCCTAAACCCAAAACATGCAAATTAACTATTTTTATTCAATTTCATGATTAGCCGAATTGTTTGGAACCCTACTACAACCCATATTTTTTGTTATTTCACAACAAATTATTAATTTCACATTTTAGTCCTTAAACACTAAAATCATTAAAAGTTACTTAACAAAATATTTATATTTAACAATAAAGCTTAATAATCTATCATAAAATTTCAAGAACACTTCAATTTCATCCATGGTAAAATTCTAAACATTTAACAATTTAACAAATTGATCCTCGGGTTAGCTAGATTAAGCTAGTACGATAAAAAAAACATAAAAATCATTAAAAACAGGATCAAAATGCTTACCATGCACCCAAAACCAATTTGGTCGAAAGCTTCCCTCAACTACCTATGGAGGTTTCGGTTGTATTTGAGAAAAACCAAAAAGATGATAGCATTCAGGCCATTTTTTTCTTTTAATTTCATTTAATTTTAAAATTACAAATTTGTCCTTTTAAAAATCAACCAAAATTTAAGCATTTAATTACCCAAATGTAACAACCCTTACATGTATTCAACGCCGGAACAGGATACGAGGCATTACCGAACTTACATCGCAAGCAAACATACAAATCGAGTCATAAATTTGCATCCAAATGAAAACCATTTGTATTCAATCATAAAGTCCCTAATATGAACCTATGAGGCCCAAACATGCTTTGAAAGTGGTTTGGGACTAAACCGAGCACTTAGGAAAATTTTACAAAACTTAGAAAATTTTTGCTATGAACAGGTGACCTGTATGGTTTGGGACATGCCGGTATGGGCAGGCCGTGTGGTCACACATGTCCGTGTCCCTAACCCATGTAACTCTCTGTTTTGCAAAGCATGAACAAATTGAAGCCACACGGCCAAGTCACACACCCGTGTGCTAGACCGTGTGGTTAATTTAATTTTCATAAAATAGGTGCAGACTTCACACGATTGAGACACATGCTCGTGCTTGAGGCTGTGTCTCTTACACGGCTAAGACACACACTCGTGTCTCTGCTCGTGTGCTCAATTCTGAGCATTCTATTTCTTAAAATTTAGGTGTAGGGGAGACACGGCAAAACACATGCCCATGGGGTAGATAGTGTGTCACGCATGGCCTAGACACACGCCCGTGTGTCTACCTGTGTGGACAAAATAAAAGCTATTTACCAAGCCATTTGTCATCCTCATTTGCACATAAACACCCACAATTTTAATGGAATAATTCATGGCATATTTAGGCAACCAAAACATCTACGAACAAGGCCAAATCATGTCATTCCATTATCCACACTCAATATATTTGCAACATCATATTTTTCCAAACCAAATCATGCCAAACTCACATTCTACAAGTTCCAATATGGCTACCAATAACATGCATAATTTTACTTAGTTTTCCTAGCATACCAATAAGCCTATCTTAAGCACTCAACAATAAAACCATTAAGCCATATCCAACCATTTACCAAGCATTTATAATCCACCTCATACAAGAGATAATTGCACATGCATGCATATATCAAAAAATATATATAAGCTTACAACCAATTCAACTAAAATGAGAAAGTTACATTGTTACATGGCCAAATACCGAATCAAGCGTTTGATAATTACAAGCCAATACGTTTGGCCAGATCATGATGACACATATAACAAAATGACCAAGTCCCTATACATGCCATATTCTCAAAATATTTAAAATCATCGGTACCTAAAATAATGGTTTGATAGTGTGATGCAAACTCTATAATGTCCAACCCAAGCTAGCTTGGTGACACTAAGAAACATGGAAAATAAAATGGAGTAAGCTATATAGCTTAGTAAACTTGTATGAAAGAAATAAGCTAACCTTACCATGCATTAACATGCAAATAATATAACTTAAGATAATAAAGTTTACCAAAATCTCACGATCATAATTCACTTCCATCACAACTTACCTTGAAATCATTATTTCACGAATCAAAAATCATAAGCTTTAAGTACATACCTGTACCATCTTGTAACACTCCTTACCCATATCCGCGCCGGAACAGGGTACGAGGCATTATTGAACTTAAACTCATGTAATCATACAAAATCGAGACATGAATTTCTGTCCAAATTAAAACCATTCATTAGCATGCATATCGTCCCTTATATGGGCTTATGAGGTCCCAAACATACTTTGAAAGTGGTTGGGGACTAAACCGAGAACTTTGAGGATATTTAGAAGACCTAGAAAATTTCCTTGTTTTGGAGAATCATGCACCCGTGTGGGTAGGCCGTGTGGTCACACACGCCCGTGTGGCCTGGGACATGCGGTGTCCTCAGCCTGTGTAACTCTTTGACTATGACATCATCAAAAAAATAAGGTCACACGGCCAAGTTACACACCTGTGTGCTAGGCCGTGTGGCAAATTAAATTCCAAAAATTAGGTGCAGACTTCACACGGCCTGGGCACACACCCATGTCCTAAGGCCATGTCATTTACACGGCTGATACACACGGCCATGTCTCTGCCCGTATGCTTACTACTGGGCATTCTATTTTGGATTAATTAGGGTGCAGGGGACATACGGCTGGACCACATGCCCATGGAACAGACCGTGTGTCATACACGGCCTAGACATACGCCCGTGTGTCTACCCATGTAGACAACTTTGAGGCTATTTTCCAAGCCTTTTGCCACCCTCAATAACATATGCACACATACACATCTTCATGGCATCCAACATGGCAGAAATGAGCACTTACACATTCGTAACATGATTCATGCATGGAAATTCCTTATCAATTATACTTCTATTTTACTCATTCATGCCTTAGTTGTTATTATGCCATTCCCTCATAATACCACAATTAAACGTCAATGATTATATCCATAATTTAGATATGCCGAATACATTTAATCACATCATGAGTAACCTTAACACATGCATGCATATATGAATAGAATTTACATCCCCATAATCAATATTAACTATATCTCATGGCCATATACAAAATGAATCATCAAATCATTAAAACCTAACACACGTGGCTAAACTAATATGACATAACAAAATGACCAAGTCCCTATACATGCCATACTCAAAATGTTGAAACTAACTATACCTAAAAGATCCAATTGATAGTGTGAACGTGCCCCTGACGTCCATTGATCCCCGAGCTAGCTTGGCGATACTATAAGAAAATGGAAAAGAAAGGGAGTAAGCATAAAGCTTAGTAAGCTTGCATGTAATTAATAAGCAATAAGAGTATGCACTTTCATACACATACACAACATAACTTAAATTATCTCATTCTCAATAATCATCGTAGCCATATCCTATCTCATTGGATTTACATAATGTACAATAGAACTTAAGATCATAATTTCTTCATTCTCATCTTACCGAAGTCTTATCATTTCGTAATCTCAATAACTACGAGCTTGGCGTACATACCTGTACCCTTTCAACATAATCATACCTCGTCATTTCTTTGACAAATCCTTGGACTACCCATTGAACCACTTGGAGAACTAAGGATACTCGAGATTATCATACGCATAATAAGATGCCAATGCCATGTCCCAGACGTAGTCTTACATGGGATCTCACATCGATGCCATATCCCAGATATGGTCTTATACGAAATCTCATTTCGATGCCATGTCCCAGACGTGGTCTTCCATGAAATCTCATATCAACGCCATATCCTAGATATGGTCTTACAAGATAACACATACCGATACCGATGCCATATCCCAGATATGGTCTTATACGGGATCTCATCAACCCAAATATCATGATATTTGTACCTTAAGTATTCCTAAGGTTCAACCGGCTTTCATCACATCAATTCTTTGTCTAACAACATCAATAATATTCACAAAGACAATTATACAATTCAAGCAACATTAAATGCTAAATACATAATAAAACACTGTATCAATTACACACAAACTTACCTCGGTACAAAAATATGGTCAATTAATTCGATTTAGTCTAAGATCTTGCTCTTTCCCCGGTTTAAGCCCAGACTACATTTTTCTTGATCTATAATAGCAAATTTCACTTATTTAATTACCTCATATTCAAAATAGCCCATAAATCATATTTTGACAAAATTATAGTTTTGCCCCTAAACTTTTACATAATTCCAATTTAGCCCTAGGCTCGTAAAATGAAATTTATGCATTTTCCTCCCTTTACAAGCCTAGCCGAACCTTATATAAACCTATAGCAACTCATACATTTCACAATTTCATATATTTAACTTATAAATTTCATATTTCTCTATCTAGCCCTTATTTGATAATTTCATCAAAAGTCCCTTAACAAAAGTTGTTTATTACTCAACAAGGTTTCATTTTTCTTTCATTAAACTTCTCAAATAACTATCATGCTATCATGGAAAATCCCTAGCTTTTCAATCATATTGCAAATTAGTCCCCTATTTAGCTAGCTTAAGCTTCAAGGGTTCCAAAAACATAAAAATCCATAAAAACTAACACTAAAATGTCTTACATGTGGAGGGTTTATTGTGCTAAAAATTTCAAGCTTCCATGGAGGTTTTTCTCCTTAGATTTTTGATGGAAAAAGATGGAGAAGAAAGATGACCATTAGTTTTTATTTTATTCATTTAGCTTTTGTCATCAAAATACCAACCCTACCAAGTTTGAGTTTTTGACTTTTCTTCTCCATGTACATCCATTCACACATTTAATGGCCTATTTACTCATTATGGACCTCAAATTTTAAGTTCTATAGCTATTTAACACATTTAGTTAATAGAACACAACTTTAGTATTTATGCGATTTAGTCCTTTTTCATAAATTACACATTCAAACAATAAAATTTCTTAACAAAATTTTTACACAATCATATTATCATGCTGTAGACCTCAAGATAAAACTAAAATAAATTTTATGACCTCGGATTTGTGGTCCCCAAACCACTGTTCAGACTAGGCCCAAAATCGGGATGTTACACATCTCGTAATAATTTCATACTTAGTCTCATCGTCGTTATACCCAACGAACCACTTAGAATATTAATATCGGATACTTGGGAAAACCTTGCACACAAGGTACCACATATGTAGCCATTGCTACCTTTATCTCATATCACATATATGCTCGCTCTCGAGCCATTAACAGGCCTACTCACACAAGCTGTTAGTCAAGACGTAACTACTCGGTGCTGCTCACACAAGCTGTCAAGTAACCGCAACATATGCCTGTATACTCAGCCACCGGTAGGACGTACAGGACCAGCACTCGGATCACATAACATAAAACCTTAGTGACATGTCACTTATATCCTAATCTGTTTCTAAGGTTCGATTGGTATTTCTCTCTTGCCAAAACATCGTTGAACGTGTCCATAGTGTCATTTATACCATTCATACAATATTAAAGCATGAAAAATACAATTATAGTAAAGCTTATTTAACATACGAACTTACCTTGGTTACAAAAACGGGCAAAATGATCTATTCGTCAGTTACTTTATTTTTCCCCCTATCTAGACCCGAACTTCATTTTTCTTGATCTATAATACCATATTTAACTTATTTAATCATCACATTATTCAATTCAACCCAAAAACACATTATGGAAAATTTATATATTTGCCTCTAACTTTTCAACATTTTACAATTTAGTCCCTAGGATCGTAAAATGAATTTCATTCAATTTCTTCACAACCTAAGCCTAGCCGAATATTATTTATACTCATAAAAGTCCAAATCCTTCATTTATTCACACTTTTCTACATATTTTATAGACTTTTACAAATAGGTCCCTATTTGACCTTTTTACCGAAAATCACTTTACAAAAGTCATTTAACAAACAACAAGCATTTTATACCATCAAACATAAAAATACAAGCATATTCAATAGGGGTCAAATTTTAGACTTTAATCCTTCTTCAAATTAGTCCTTGGAAAGGCTAGATTAGGTTAAGACAACTTCAAAAAATAGAAATCATTAAAAATGGGGCAAGAACGGACTTACAATCGAGCTTGAAAGCTTGGCCAAACCTTAGCTATAGTTCCTCTTCAAATTTTTGGCTAAGGGATGAAATTAAAGAAGATGGAGATGTTTTATTTAGTTAATTTTGTCTTTATTTGATAAATTACTAAAGTACCCTTAATGCATAACCTTAAAATTTTACTTAGCCATGTCCATTTTTGTTCATATTAAAATATAATGGTCTAATTACCATTTAAGGACCTCTAATTTAAAATTTCATAGCAATTAGACACCTTTAACATATAGAACTCAAATTTTGCACCTATTGCAATTTAGTCATTCTAGCTAAATTAAGCACTCAATCGATAAAATTTCTTAATGGAATTTTCACAAAATCATTCTATCATGCTGTAGACCTTAAAGAAATAATAAAATAAACATTTCTACTTTAGATTTGTAGTCCTAAAACCACTTTTCTGATTTGACCTAAAAATAGGCTGTTACAACTCTCCCCCCTTTAGGATTTTCGTCCCCGAAAATCTTACCAGTAAAGAGGTTAGGGTACTATTTTATCATAGCTTCCTCGAGTTCCCACATAGCCTCTTTGACCCCATGTCGTTGCCACAAAACTTTCACTAGAGCTATAATTTTATTTCTCAACTGTTTAACCTTTGAAGCTAACACTTTGATAGGTTCTTCACCGTATGTCATATCGGCTCGAATCTCAATCTCTAATGGTGAGATTACATGTAAAGGATCTGATCAATATCATCACAACATCAATACATAAAACACGTTGTGGATCTTCTCTAATTTCGACAGCAATGTTAGTCAAAATGCTAGTGGCCCTATTCTTTCGATAATCTCATACGGCCCAATGAAACACGGACTCAACTTCCCTTTGCGACCAAATATAAGAATTTTCTTCCACGGTAATACTTTCAGAAACATTTCATCACCAACCTGAAATTCGATATCCTTCCGTTTCAAATCCGCATACGATTTCTATCGATCCAAAGCTGTTTTCAAGCAATCATGAATTACTTTCACTTTCTCTTTGGTTTCTCTAACCAAATCAACCCCGTGAATCTGTTTCTCATTAAGCTCGGTCCAGTACAATGGAGTTCGATAGTTGAGACCATACAATGCTTCATACGGTGCCATCTTAATACACGATTGATAACTGTTGTTATAAGCAAATTTGACCAACGGTAGATATTTCTCCCAACTACCTTCGAATTCTGAAACACAACAATGAAGCATATTTTCGGGAATTTGGATCACTCTCTCAGATTGACTATCGATTTGCAGATGGAATGCGGTACTAAAATTCAACTTCGTACCTAACGCTTCTTGTATTTTCTTCCAAAATCGAGACGTAAACCTTGGATCTCTATCCGAAATAATAGAAGTAGGCACCCCGTGCAATCTAACAATTTTAGCAATGTACAACTCAGCTAGTTTATCAAGTGAATAATCAGTCCGTACCGGAATGAAATGAGTTAATTTCGTTAATCTATCAACAACGACCCAAACAACATCTTTCTTTTTCGGTGTCAGAGGTAACCCAGATACAAAATCCAACATAAATCTATCCTATTTCCACTCGGGTATAGTCACAGGCTGAAGTAAACTCAAAGGCACTTGATGTTCGGCTTTCACTTGTTGACAAATCAAACACCTCATTACAAAATCTGAAATGTCTCATTTCATTCCTGACTCAGTTTATAAAAATGAAGTCCAATACCTCATTTTCTAAAACCACTTGACTTTAGGGTCAAACCACTTGAACCTAATTATTCATTCAAATAGCATAAATTTTCAATATTAAAATTTATTAAAATACCATATTTGACTTGTAAATGTTAAACAACAATATTTATGAACTCACTTATAAGATTTGTGGCCCCGAAACCACTATTTTTGACACCATTAAAAAAGGGGCTGTTACAGAAGGTGTGATTTTGGAACCTCATTTTCATAAACTAAAAATGTAAATATTTTTATTAAATATTTATAGAGTTAGTGTAGAACTAAATCAAATTTTGGTCGAGTAATTTTTCGAATTAGGGCTTAATTAGTGTACAAGGACTAAAACGTAAAAGTGTCAAAAGTGTAATTTCTTAAGGAATCTTTAATTCAAACTCATGTAATAAAATTATAAAGTAAAGATACCCTAATATGTATATAGTGTTCAGTTAAGGAATTAAAAACATGTATGTTTTATGTTTTAAACATTAATTAAATATGATAATAAAAAAATAAAAATAAAATATGATTAAACAAGTTGGTGGAGAAAGAAACAATTTTTATTCATCTTTCTTCATGAAAAATTTGAACCAAAGGGCAGAGAAGAAGAACTCAACACACAACTAAGGTTGTTTTAAGTTTCAAGCTTCAATTGGTTACTGCAATTTAGTCCATTTCTTGTAATTTTTATGTTTTTAGAATTCCGATAGCTTGGGCTAGCTGACCCATGTCGTATTTAAGAAAGTTTCCATGGATGAATAGTTGAAGTTCTAGGGATTAGTTTGATAGATTTTAAGTTTAGTGTTGAAAAAGGACTAAATTGTAAAGACAATTGATTATTTTTTGCAATAGGATTAGTTTGATAGATTTTAAGTTTAGTGTTGAAAAAGGACTAAATTGTAAAGACAATTGATTATTTTTTGCAATAGGGACTAACATGCACAAATTTTGAATTTAGTGGTAAAAATGTGAAATAGGAAGTTAAATTAGGCATAGAGTAAAATTGGTATAAAAATTTAGGGTTAAACTTGAAAGTTATGTTAGTCTCGATTCTGGGTCTAAATTGAATAAAATGCAAAAGATGTATAAAATAACAATTAAATGTGAAAATTTTTGTTTGTTGATGATTTTATATATTTTTTAATCCATAGCTAACGTTGAGCCAGATTCCTTGAAAAAGAAAAGAAATGACAATGTTATTGACAAATAACTCGGAGTTTACAATTTATGTTTTTATAACCTGAACTAGTTCTAAATTGCTTCATTTTCAATTGTGTTGCATGGTAAGAAATTAAGGTGAGACATTTTAATATGAAAAACTATTATGGATGGAAATGAATTGATTTATGATTTTGAGGATTAAATTGAGTATAATTGAAAAATGTGTGTAGTTACATAAATGTGAAAATTGAGCATTTGTTGGGATGATGAATGTTGTCATATGTAAAATTTTTATGTGTATGATGAAAATAAATGAGAAATGAGATATTTTTTGTTAATGAAACAAGAAATGCAAACTCTACTTATTGTTCGGGTAAAGTCGGATATAATTGGCATGCCACAGGATAGGAAGAGTCCAGGGTTACTTAGACTACAAGTTGATGAGGGACTGCGTGCCAATTTAATTCGATTTAATCGATGAGATACTAGATGTCAACTTATTTATAGCGTTAGGCATAATCATTTGCTTCAGATTCATCCAATAAAGCACTGGGTGCCAAATTGGTGTGTTGGTTGGATTCGCGTATCCATCAGAGTCCAAGTTGTGTTAATAGGAAAATAAATGGTAAAAATTGAGATAATATTATTGAAATGGAAGATGATATGAGATGAATTGAAATGTAAAATGAAACTAGAAATGGTGGATGAAATGTGAGTAAAAGGTGGTGATGATAAAATGTATGGTTATGAAATTGAAAGGTTAAATAGAATATGTCTATTTATGAATTGAGTTATCATATATATTATAAAATATAATTTCCAAGTATTGATATTAGAATGCTGAATTGGTTGTGATAAAAGAGTTGGTAAATTGGCATTTGTGAATGGTTATATTGTATGTCATTATTTGATTTAATTTTTGTATCTTAATGATTTTTATTTTTTTAATTATTCAGATTATAGAACTATTACTGGGTTATACTCAGCATCTAACGACAATCCCTGACTCAAGTGTTGGTGATGTATTCATTTTGGTCTTGCCATGTACCTAGGGTGTTTAATGATTATAATAAACATTGAGTATTTTGATTGGCATTTTGGAAGTTATTTATGTAAGTGTATATGTATGTGATGGAAATAGTCGTGTTGTTATTATCTTGTTAAGTAGCTTGGATAATATGTTTAATGTTTAATGATGGAGAAAATGATATGTTATGTAATATGCTTTGATTAATTTGTGATTGTGGAATGATGATTGGTAAGGTTAAGTATGCTTGAAATGATTTAGTAAGTTTGGTGTCTAAACATGAAATAGATTGAATTGTCATTTTATGTTTGATTTGGATGATTGTAGAAGTTTCATTAAATGTTTATTTAATTGGATATATATGTGTGTGTACTCTTTTGATTGTTTTTAAAAGAGTGATCTGCCATAAATCATACTATTATTTACATCCCTTTTTACACATAATTATAGCTTGTTTAATAGTAAATCAAAGCATTTTAGTATATATTTAGATTGTCATACTTAAAGTAGTAATTTATGCTTTCTAGTAGTTTTTATTACATTTTGTATATCTAAACAGAGTTACATGGTCTTGTAGGTCAAGTCGGGAGCTAAAGATGCTTATTTGGGCCAAAACTGATGCTTATGCCACAACACCAAGATTCTGATGTCTCAACATTGAATGTAGAAGCAAAAAACAAGTTCTGGAGCAAAACTACCTTCAATGTCGCGATATTGGACTCTGATGTTGCAACACTGCATGCCTGTGTTGCAACCAACCCCCTGCACAACCTAAAAACTCTTGTATGTTTTAATTATGTTTTTGAGGGAAATTAGGTGTATTTGTCCTAGTCGAACTCTAAGGACTTTAAAGATAATTAAGGAACTTTAATATTCTGAGTTTAGTCTATATAAAGGCCATTGCAATCAGTTTAAACATACAATTTTGAGGGTTTGATTCTTAGGTTTTTCTTTCCTCCCTAGTTTTCACTTAGGTTATTTTATTTTCTTGTAATCGGAAGATCCTATTCCAAAGTGAGACTTCTGTAAGGGAAGATTGTTCCGAAGCCACGCTTTCATTGATAAATCCATGAGAATCTCTTTTCCTTATTCTCTTCTTTATATTTCTTTTTTTAACATTGTTAGATGAATGTTTGTGTAAAGATTAGAATCAATTTATGCTTTCTACATATTTTGCATGTTTCAATTGCTTTAACTTAATTAATTGATTGAATGATAGAGTTTCTTAAAGGATTAGCTATTTGGGAGAGGAAGAACTTAAACCCTAGACTTGACATGTAACGCCCCGTACCTGAGACCATCGCCGGATTCGAACACGAGGTGTTAACGACTTAATTCATTACCTAAACCGCTCAAATAATTTTTTTTTTAAATTTCTAGTCAAGCTAGTAATCTGCGTCACAATCGCTTAAAAATTCATATCTCGAGTTAAAAAACTCAAAATCTAATTTTGTAAATTTTACCTGAAACTTGACTCATATATCTATTTATGAAGTTTTTTTCTAGAATTTTTGGTCAAGCCAATTAGTACAGTTTATTATTTAAAGTCTCCCCTATTTTAGGGTTCAACTGCTCTGACCTCTGTGTATTACGAATCAGATATCTCTCTGTACAGAATTACAATGTCTATTATGTTTATTTATATTAAAACTAGACTCAATAAGAAATCTGTACATATAAAGAATTACTTCTAATTATTTTTTTACAATTTATTATGAATTTTTAAAGTAAGAATAGGGGATCCAGAAATCACTCTGGCCCTGTTTCACAAAAATTTAAATATCTCATAAAATATAATTCATATACCTGTTTTGTTCAATCCATATGAAAATAGGCTCATAAATCTTCAATTTCATAACTTACTCATCATTTAATTCCATTTATACTATTTTTAGTGATTTTTCAAATTTACATCACTGCTGCTGCCAGATTCTATTTTATGGCAAATTTCACTTTACTAAGGATTTTCATGGACTAAATATCATTTTAAACATACATAACATCAAATATGACTTAGATTGGCCATTCCAATGGCTAATCATTTACAAACCCTTTTCTTGCCAAACCATAGCCATATCATAAGATCATTTACACAAAGTGAGTATTTTGCCATACATGCCACATTCAAAACACACAAGCCATTTTACCAATTTAGGCCTTCGGATAGTGTGAACGAGTCTTCAACCTATCCCGATTCTCAAGCCGGCTTGTCAAAACTACAATGAAAGAAAAGGAGGGAGTAAGCACAAATTCTTAGTAAGTTCACATGCAAATAGCAAGTAACATAATCACACAATCCCACAAAAACATTATTTGCATAAACAACACCAAGACATTCATGTTTCATTTGTATTTAATATCTTTCTACGATTTCATCATACCAAGTTCTCAACCCGAGGGTTTAAGCACATACCTGTCAAATTTTCTCATTACCACACTTACCAACATGTCACCTTCATTTTAGGCCTTCTTCTTATTCACTTAAGATTCACCCGTTGAACACATCGGAATATAATTCGAATACGCGGATCTCATAAACATAATAGCCATACCCGCAGCTAGACAAACTCAATAGCCCGTGGAACTTATGTAGCCAAGATACCATGTAACCCGCCCATAAGTGAACTCGGACTCAACTCAACGAGCTCGGGCGTTCGCATCCATAAGTGAACTCAGACTCAACTCAACGAGCTCGGATGCCTAGTTACATCTCACGAACTCGGACTCAACTCAACGAGTTCGGAACTCAACCATCCTAGTGACATGTCACTTGTATTCTAATCTATTCCCAAGGTTCAAACGGGCTTTTTCCTCAATCACACATCTTTGCCGTCTTCCACGGAATATCGAAACCGATACTCGGTAGCAATTCATATTTAACAAGTAATAAACATAATTTGCATATTACTCAACAATAACCACAAAGCATAATATTTCATAATAATAATCATCATATCATATAAATATCATTAAGTTAATTAAAATGACAATTATGTTACTACATTTACACATGAACTTACCTCGGTACAAAATTATTAGCAATTGAGCCTATTCTTCGTAAACTTTGGTTTTTCCTCGATCGCGACTTGAATCTCGTTTCTCTTGATCTATAATGCCAAATTAATCTTATTTAATACATACATTCATCAAAACAGCATTTAATACAAACTTTGGAAAAATTACATTTTTATCCCTAAACTTTTGCATATTTGCACTTTTGCCCCAAGGCTCAGAAATTAAACTTCATCCCTTATTCTTATGTTTTATGACATGCTGATCATTTTTCCCTTCTATGGTAACATCAAATTCACACTCTAACATGTACTTATGACTATTAGGTATTTTTACCGATTAAACCCTTTTACTCGTTTTCGCTTAAAACCGAGTAGTACAAGTTGTCTAACATAATTTGAAACCTCATTTTATATCATAAAACACCAAAATACACAAATTTCACCTATGGGTATTTTTCCAAATATGAACCCTAGCTTGAATTATTGCTAGTATAAGCTTAATCGAGCTACCGGATTCCAAAAACGTAAAGAACATTAAAAACGGGGCTTGGAATCACTTACTATGGAGCTTGGAAGCTTGAAACAAATCCTAGCTATGGAGAACCCTTGAAATTTCAGCCTAATGAAGAAGATGGACAAAAAATGGCTTTTAATTTTGTTTTTAATTCATTTTAATAACTAAATGACCAAAATGCCCTTACTACTAAACTTTCCAAAAATTCCATCCATGTCCAATTTTTGTCCATAGACTTAGAAATTGGTCAAATTGCTATTTAAGACCTCCTCATTAATATTCCAAAACAATTTCATACTAAAAACTTCTAGAATGCAAGTTTTACAAATTATTCGATTTAGTCCCTAATTTCAATCTAAGCACTTTAGGCATAGGATTTCATCACGAAATTTTCACACAATCATGCAATCATATCATAAACATCAAAATAATTATAAAATAATTATCTCTATCTCAGATTTGTGGTCACGAAACCACTATTCCGATTAGGCCCTAATTTGGGATATTACATGAAAACCCTAAGGAGTCATTTAGGTGGGAATTAGCCCAAAATTGGTATGGCCTATCCATAAATATCTTAACCCAAAACCGGTCTGGACTATGAGTCAGAAGATAAGTAGTCCTTGCTGACTCATTATTTTAGTGCACGATCAGAAGATCTTGCTAGGGTATCAACTAGTTGATTGATTAGAGCCCTGCATCAATAATTAATTAGGTAAAACAACTGGATCTAGGCTAAAAGGAACTCACGTAGTCAAAACAAGGAATAGGAAAAGTCGATATAGGAACCTAGGAGTAGATTTAGGTTTAGTTAAATTTATTTAGTTTCTTATTATTATTGTCACATTGCTTCTTGACTAATACTACTAATTCATAATTCGAGTATATTAGTAATTATTTTTCGTAATTGGCTTGATAACAGTTTTCCCCAAACTGTAATTCCTTGAGTACAATCCTCAGAATACTTACCAAGTGTTTCGTTGTAAACAAACTATATTACAGCCTGATCCGTATACTTGCGGACACCGCCTCAATTCCATATATTTTGTAGTAGTATTCACACTATGGATGTTAGTACGTTCAGAGGCAATTAATGTAACACCCCAAACCCGGCCTAGACGTTATGGCTGAATCTAGCGTGTCATGTTGAAGTGTCTTTCGAAAATTGCACTTGTTGGTAGAAATTTGTTTCTGAGTTGAAATCTCTTTGTTAAAAACTCAAAACATCTTAACCATTTATTAACCATTTAAAATGTCTTCACTTTAAAAAAAACATTGTTTGTTGCAGAAGCAATATCCAGAAATGTTGCGAAAATGCGGTATTTTGAAAACAGTTAATCTTTTCGAAAACCAGCGTTCTATCACTATCGGTTAAGTATCAAATAAATAAAGCCCAAATAAAATAACTCAAGTTTAAGAGGCTTTATTATAGAATCAAAACCCAAAGAGAAATTTTTAAATATAAATAAAGTTAAGCGTTAAAATAAAACCGCAGTCATGTGGCCACCTTCGAGTCCCTCGCGGCTCCAAATCGTCTAAGGTTGGGGATTACCTACACAGTTAAAAACGGGGTGAGTTTATGAAAACTCAATATGTAATCCCCTAAAATAAAAATAGTTGGTGAGATAACAGAATGCAGAAGCAGTCTGGGCCAGAGCCCTTTTTAGTAACAGAACAATATGGGCCTTAGCCCAATACAGTAGCAGTGTGGGCCTAAGCCCAATACAGTATCAGAATCGAAACAGAATACATGTGGGCCTAAGCCCATTACAGTGATAGTATCAGTAATAGAAATACAACAGTGCAATAATGCAATCCATCCCAATCTAGCCATCACACCACCCGTACCAACCAACACACCATGTGGGGATAAAATCGACCCACCCAGCTAGCACACCAATATCGCAGCATAGCTGCCAGAAATAATAACGCAGCAAAGCTGCTAGAAATATACACGGCTTACAACCATTAGTAGTGGTAATATGATCAGCACAAAGCCATCAGTAGCTGTAATATGACCGGCAAACAGCCATGGGTAAATATGGTCGACACAGAGTCATCAATAAATATGATAGGCACATAG
The DNA here is from genome assembly GCA_025698475.1 of Gossypium anomalum. Classification (NCBI taxonomy): domain Eukaryota; kingdom Viridiplantae; phylum Streptophyta; class Magnoliopsida; order Malvales; family Malvaceae; genus Gossypium; species Gossypium anomalum. The sequence goes on along the minus strand of CM046968.1, from coordinate 42,768,860 downwards.
CCACAGGTAAATACGATTAGCACAAAGCCATAATCAAGATGGCACAAAGCCATATTTAGGTTGGCACAGAGCCATAATCAGATTAAGCAGCATTAAGCCGTCCGTCGGTCCACAGCCATCTCGTGCGACCCATGCGACCCTATCAGAACAGTACTTGCTCCATATTAATGTCCCAACCCTATGTAATATGTCGTGTTTGTCATGCTCAATCATCACATGTGTATGCAGAATGGCCATGCTCAGTAACAATGATTTTAACATATATTAAGAGCATATCAGTTTTACAACCACAGTCAAGTCAGTTAAAACACAGTCATACAATCACAGTCAACTCAGTCAAATTCATAGTCTAAGTCGGTCATTTACCCACAAAGGCAAAACAGTCATTTTACCCTACAGGGGTATTTCGGTAATTTTATAAACTAAGGGTATTTTGGTAATTTTACAAATTGAAGATATTTCGGTAATTTTACAAATTGGGGGTATTTCAATAATTTTACAAATTAGGGGTATTTTAGTAATTTTACAAATCGGGGGTATTTCAATAATTTTACAAATCGAGGTCTTTACGATCCAACAGATGGTCCACCGTCTCCTCGAGTGACTTAAGTAGAGTAAACAGACATAACGGTGTAAGTGGGCCTAAGGCCCATTACTCGGCCCAAGTGGGTCCACACACTCGTGTGACTTATTTAGCCCAAAAACTGCCATAGCTGATCGAACATCACAGTCCAAACAACACTTACCACATCACATATTTATCCGTGTGGGGCCCACAAGCTCACTTGGCCCACACGGCCCATTTAGCCCAACGAGGCCCCAAATAGCCCAAGACCACGAGAGCGCTCGTGGTGGCCTCTACAGTCTAACGCCCATGCCCGTGGGCTCAGTTTAGCACACATACAATCGCACGCCCATGTGGCATCATTCGTCATATTTTTGGCTTTTTGGCATTTTGCCGATCTACAGTCATAGCAGTGTAAACAACACATAGTTTCAGCTTTTAAACGATTATCGAATACCGCACACAAATACACACACTTTCAGCTTTTCAGCCGATCATCAAACATAGCATACGGTTACATACCTGATCACCTAGAGTACTAAGAATTCACGATCGCCAGAACCTATATTCAAACATAACATTCAGTTAATCACTAATCAAATAGTGTTAGAAAAACTCTTAACAACCACTTAACCGAAAGATCGACTACCACTTGCCTTAAGTAGATCGGTCGACTGTAATTTGCCTACCTAATCCAAAGTTTGGTGCCGCCACCCTTCCGCACCCTGGCAGAACTTCTCGAACTGTCGACACCCTACGACGCTTAAACTTGGGGTAGAGGCTATGCGTCCACTCCTAGTTGGCACCACAGTTATCACTTGATTGCTAGAACCCCCTTTGCTCATTGAGACTTCGATCTGATGGATAACCAAATGCAGATAGATTCAGCTCACAAAAAGAAAGCACAATCGGTTAACAATGATAACCGAATGGTTGAGAGGGAGAGGAGCAGTGATATTCGACCAAACTCACAGAAGAGAAATAGAGAGAATTGAGGGGAAACCATGAATCCAGAAGAGAAGAAAAGAAAAACCAACACTCAATCGAAACAAAAGATGTTGAAGGTCGACAGAAAGATAAGAAAAAGGGGAGATTCGGCCAAGATACTAGACAAGTAGAAGAGATGATTAAAGAAGAATAACTTTCGGTTTAGAAGCAGAACAAAAGAAGAAGGGAGAAAAATAAATGAAGGGGGATGAAGAAGGAAAGTTGGCTATGAAAGAAAATTGAAAGAATAATGGGGAAGAGGAGGAAGATGTGTTCGGCAATGTCAAGAGAGTAGAGAAAGAAAAAGAACAGTGTTCGGTAGAAAATGGGAAATGACTAAAAGAAGAACAATGTCGCGAGAGGCACAAACCTGAAACAACCAAATGTCGAAATTGACTAACAAAATTCGGCTACCACTTGCAAAAAGGAGAAAAGAACCCTCTTCCAAAACACTCACAAATACCAAAAATGGTCAATTTTTTTCCCAATGCCGAATTAGAGATACCAAATGGCACCAACATCCCCACACTCATCAAACTCCTAATTTCTCTCCACAAATCTCTCCCCAATCCTCTCCACAATTTCCTCGTTGATATCCTCCACCTATCACTCCACCACCTATCCATCAGAAGTTTACTGCAACACAACCACTGGCCAAACCAAGCTGCAAAATAAATACCTCATTTGCGCTATCCCAACGCTCGAACCTCAGACCTCAAAGTTCCTTTACACGCCAGCTTGCTACTAGACTATAAGGCTTTTTGTGACTTAAAACAAGCGCAATTATTTATAAAGCCTATGTACTAGAGTCCAAATTCATTTAAGAGCTAATTTAAAAAAAAAATTCAAAGGCCAAGACTTGAACCCAGGCTTCTCTAACACTCCCAAGCACACCCAAATCACTTAGCTAGTAAAGCAAACATGCAATTTGTTTCACCTTCTTGCTTAACTAAAATATTAATGAGCAGTCTCCTAACCGCTCCCCTGCTCAAGGCACAATAATTCTAGGCCCAATTTTGGGGCATTACAATTAAGTTGTTGGCGCCGTTGCCGGGGATTGTGATGGTGATAATTGTGATTGAATCGATTACTTGTAAATAATATTAGTTAAAAGACGAATGAGTTAGAAATTGTGCTAATTTTATTAATTTATTATTTTACCTTAATTTTCTTTTTTCATAATTGTTTTTATTTTATTATTTCCCTTGTTGATTAAGAAAATTTAATCATGAGTGCAATTAATGATGATTACAGTTGGTATGAAGGCAAGACGTGGGATAATTTTTATGATTATGAGGAATCAAGTTGGTTAGATGGAGATTCGATGGATCAATGGAGTTTGTATAGCAAATATGGGAAATAAAGGTATTCATATGAACCTATGAATGAGTTAAATGATAAAAAAATTGATATGCCCGAATACCCAAGAGAGTTTCTTTCTAATCCAGCAGAGATAATGGTCACGTGGAACAATTAAGCTCGACAAACCTTTAGCCCAGAACATAAACACACACATAGATAAATTTGATGACAACGATAGTGGGTTTGAGTCAGATGAGTCGTCCTTTTGGCATGATGAATGGCACAATAATGAAGGATAAATTTTGTTAAATGGAACTTCGACAAACCCATGAAGTGATAACAATGAATACAATATGCCCGAACATCTAGACTAGTTACCATACGATGCGTATGGGAGTTATGACCACAAAGATAAAAGCAAGTATCCAAAGGAACCCGTATGTAAGCCAAATAAACATCCATTCGAGTGTGATCATATCTACCAAGCTAACAATGAAACATCTAATGTTTTATCAAGAATGGCAGATAGGATGACACAAATGATGGCAATGGCCCAAGAGATATCATAGGCATTACCTCCACGGGAAAAGGCTATACATGATGTTCTCAACTCTGACCATGATGACCATTGTATTACCAACAATCGGCCAGACTTAGATGATGGAAATCAACAATAGTTTGGAATTAAGGACTGTGTTGATGAACTACACATACTCGAAGTGGTTTCCTATCCAATTGATATAGAATCAGACATAACAGTAGGTGTAGCTGTTGACATAAAAGTAGAAGTAACCACTAACATGGAGCTTAAACCAATTCTAAATAGAGGTGTAGAAGAGCCAATACACCTTCTAGCCATAGTAGAAAAGGTATCAGCCAAAGAGATTGATAAGTCTGACTCATTCTTATCTGACAATGGCAACAAATATAGAGTGACCAAAACTTCATGTGACATGGAAAGAAGGAAGCTTGAGACAATAATATCCTAGAAAATGATTTGGGGTTGGCTCAGATTTGGTACTAAGTGGCTCGTAATGTTGATGTCGCATCGGTTGAAGTGACAAAAGGGGTTGGTTCATATACATTGATAGAGAAACAAACGATGGATTAAAGTGTCGAGAACCAGCTGAAAGTTCTTCCATGGTGGCGACATAAATTGTCCTAGTTTTTAAAGAACTTCTATTCCTTGTTTTAAATTTTGTTTCATTTTCATTTTCATTTTTTATTCGTTTATTAATTTTAGTTGTGTTTAGTTTTTTTTTTCCCACAATAGGTGTAGATAACATGGAATGATAGAATTGAAAAAAAAAATTGAAGAAGCCAGAAATTGGGCTCGATGTCACGACATTGCACCCTAATGTTGTGACAAACTAAATAGAACACAACCTCGCAACATTGAAGGGCCAAGTTCATCTGAGACGTTTTGTCATCCATTATCGACACTTATTATTTTTCCTTTTATTCTTTTTATTACATTATATTTCATATTTTTTGTTGTAAGTATTTTTTAGGTACTTTTTCATTCACTTGGAGCACACACAACCCAAGATTATCATAACAACAAGGGTTCAACTGATTCAGGGAAGTTTTCTTATTTTTGCACTTTAATTATTTCACACTAAGGGCAATATATGTTCTAAAGTGTGGGGGGAAATACATAGGATTAGTTTGTGTATGATTTTGTTTATGTGTTTGCTTTGATTATTTTTTGAAAAATATATATATTATTGTTGCATGGTGCTTGTATTATATTAATACTATGAATAGTGGTTGAAAATAATGAAGCATGTAAAGATTTTTGTCACGCATGAAATTTTTAATTGATATAAAATAATTTGATTATTTTTTAGGGTAATTGATTAAGTTACTTAGTTAAATTACTTAATAGATTAGAAGTACCTAAGTAAGAAGGTTTGATGATGCCATATGAGATATAAGTCTTTTAGATAATCGTAGAGACATGAATGCTTGAATTGATTATTATTCATTCGGTTTAATTTGAAGCATGAAAGAAATTGTGTATGGTGGGATGTTTAAGGATGACCTAAGACATTGTTTGAATAACCAGTTGTTAAATGACTATACCTAGATACTATGAATCTCTAGTCTCCTCTTTTAAGCCTGATAACTCCTTTTTGATGAACCTACAAAAATTGAAACAGGTAAAGATTTTTGTCACGCATGAAATTTTTAATTGATATAAAATAATTTGATTATTTTTTAGGGTAATTGATTAGGTTACTTAGTTAAATTGCTTAATAGATTAGAAGTAACTAAGTAAGAATGTTTGATGATGCCATATGAGATATAAGTCTTTTAGATAATCGTAGAGACATGAATGCTTGAATTGATTATTATTCATTCGGTTTAATTCGAAGCATGAAAGAAATTGTGTATGGTGGGATGTTGAAGGATGACCTAAGACATTGTTTGAATAACCAGTTCTTAAATGACTATACCTAGATACTATGAATCCCTAGTCTCCTCTTTTAAGCCTGATAACTCCTTTTTGATGAACTTACAAAAATTGAAACCCAAAGACCACACATAAATTGAAAACTTGAATTCTTCCCTATCCTTGGTCCTTTAATACATTACAAACTAGATGTCAAGCCATAGATATTGAGGGTTTAAGTAGATACATCATGGAGGCTTAAAAAACAAGTGAAAAAGGAAGAAACAATGTGATACAATGATTATAGGTTAGGCAAAAATGTGTGACAAAGAAAAATTGAGAAAAAGTCAAAAGTAAAAACTAGTAGAAAAATTACAGAACAAAAAAAGCACTTTGATTGAGAAGAGAGTAAAAAGTCAAAGTGACAAAACAATGAGTTACAAAAGTAAGAAAACTCAGTCATCAGTGCACCAAACCTCGTTAAGTCGACCATAGTTGCTAGGATTATATTGTATCTTCCTACGTGGAGAGATAAGGTAGGTGAGAAAGGGAGACAAAAGGCGGTGAGCTTGGATAGGACATTAAGGGGGAAGAGAGGGAACAATGTCATGTGCCTAAATATTTCTAGTGTTTGAACCGTTTTGAGCCATTTTTTTCTTTGAACTCATACCGCCTTAAACCTCAGAATGTTACAAGCCTAGAAGACCAATGTGACTTAAGCATTCTTTGTGCATAATCTTCCAGAATTGCTAACAATTTTATTTAATGAATGTTTTTGATTAACATGATTGCATCTGATACATTTTTATTTGATTTTTGTTAATGGTGATATTGTTAAACATTTGGTCATGAGAATTATTTCTAATTTTTTAGTAATATAACTTTGTAAACTAATCCTAATTTACTTAAAAAATTTCAAGGCATCAAACTATCAAGATTAAGTTATATGTGCGATAAGAATTTTTATACCTTTAATATTTGACAATCATGTTCTTAGTAATAATAAAATCCAAGGACGTTTTATTATTGCATGTTATGTGTCTAGACTTGTTTAAGGAAAGAACTTAAGTCATTTTCGTCTTAATTTTTTTATTTTCTCTTTTTCCAATATATGTGTTTTGGCTGCTTAAGGACAAAGCAACAAGTCAAGTGTGGGGGAGTTTGATTTGCCATAAATCATACTATTATTTACATCCTTTTTTACACATAATTATTACAAATCTAAGGACTTCAATGATAATTTAGGCACTTTAATATTTCGAGTTTAGCTTATATAAAGACCATTGTAATCAGTTTAAACACACAATTTTGAGGGTTTGATTTTTAAGTTTTTCTTTCCTTCCTAGTTTTCACTTAGGTTATTTTATGTTCTTGTAACCAAAAGATCCTATTCCAAATTGAGACTTTCACTAGGGGAGTTTGTTCCGAAGCCATGCTTGCATCAATAAATCTATGAGCATCTCTTTTCTTTATTCTCTTCTTTATACTTCTTTCTTTAACATTGTTAGATGAATGTTTGTGTAAAAATTAGAATCAATTTATGCTTTCTACATATTTTGCATGTTTCAATTACTTTAACTTAATTAATTGATTGGACGATAGAGTTTCTTAGCGGATCGGCTATTTGGGAGAGAAAGCACTTAAACCCTAGGCTTGACAACCCTAGGAAGTCATTTAGGTGGGAATTAACCCAAAATTGGTATGGCCTATCTGTGAACACCTTAACCCCGAACCGGTCTGGACTGTGATGTTGGAAGATAAGTAGTTCTTCCTAACTCATTCTTTTAGTGGAAGATTGGAAGATTCTGTAGGGTATTGATTACTAGATTGATTAGAACCCTACATCAACAATTAATTAGGTAGAACAACTGGATCTAGGTTAAAAGGAACTTGCGTAGTCAAAACAAGAAATAAAAAAAGTCGATACAGGAACATAGGAGTAGATTTAGGTTTAGTTAAATTTATTTAGTTTCATATTATTATAGTCACCTTGCTTCTTGATTAATACTACTAATTCGTGATTCGAGTATATTAGTAATTATTTCCCGTAATTAGCTTGATAACAGTTTTCCCTAAATTGCAATTCCTTGGGTACGATCCTTGAAATACTTACAAGGTGTTTTGTTGTAAACAAACTATATTACAACCTAACCCATATACTTGTGGACATCGCCTCAATCCCATATATTTTGTAGCAGTATTCACACTCTGGATGTTAGTACATCTGGAGGCGGTCAAATAGTTGAAATTGTTGAGATGCCAATTGTGGCATATTAGTTAGACAATTAGGTTAATTGTTAAAGTGAAATTTTTGACATGTTGGGAATGAATAAAGAAGTCCTTAGTTGTTGAGTTTTATGTTATAATCGTGTTTATAACGTACCATTTGAAGTTTAGGTAATTTTGGCATGAAATAGACAATTTGAAAATAGAATTTTACCATTTCTGAACTCAAGTATCGATATTTTGGCATTTGGTATCGATACTTGACCATATAAACAAATTTAAACAAATAGAATGCCAAAATGGTATCGATATTTATTTGATTATCGATAATATTTCATAAAATATTGATACATTATAATAAACATTGATACGCTTATTTTTGCATAACAAACAAAATTGTGAATTGATATCTATTGATACCCAAAAATTAAATATCGATACCAACTCTAAGGTTTAAAATTTTTGAGATTTACAATTCAATCCTATTTCATGCCTGAATTTCACAATTAAGTTATTGTAGTTTTTAAATTATTATGTTGCATAAAATGTGAATGGAATCTATATAAATTGTTTATAATTGTTGAAATTGGTTGTAGCATCCTATTACTTGGGTTTGACAACCATATCAGATAAGGGGTGTTACATTTATTGGTATCAGAGTTATAGGTTTACCCGATTCTCGGACTAAATTGAGCTCAAAATCGAGTCTAGAGATACATGCCAAAGTTTACTTGAGTATGAGTCGAGATTTGGATGCTGATTATGCTATTTTTTTTTATAGTTGAATGATGTTGAGAGAATCTGGAAATGAAGTAAATCAAATTATTCATAATAGAAGTCACTTTGTAGAGAATGGGATTAGGATTGAATCAGTGGCACTAAGCGGGGTTTCAGTTGGTGCTCAACCATCTGGGGTCGATAGAGATAAAAATTAGGGGCAAGGTGATTCGACCCTTTTTCAAGCTATTATTGATGCTCTCTAGCGAGTGGTTGGAGCTACTCTTTCTGTAGTACCTATGCTTGTTGCTCAACGGGTTTCAGTTAAAGAATTACGGAGATATAGTGCTACTAAGTTTTTAGGTTTGAAAGAGGTTGATCTTTCAGTTGTCGAAGTTTAGTTAGAATCGACTAAACATATTTTGTAACAACTCGAGTGTACCCCGCATGAATGTGTGATTTGTGTCATTTCTCTACTAAAAGGAGAATTGTATACGTGGTGGCATATAGTAACACGTCATGTACCTACTGAGTGAGATGACTGGGAGTTCTTTCAAAATGAGTTTTAGAAAAGGTATGTCAGAGAATTGTATATTGAGGATCAGTAACAAGAATTTTTTCTATTGAAACAAAATGAAATGTCAATGGCTGATTATTAACACGAGCTTCTATGACTCAGTAAATATGCTTCAGAGTTTGTGTCATCCGAAGCTAAAAGTTGCAAATATTTCCTTCGTGGCTTACGTGATGAACTTAAAGTACAACTTGTATCACATCGAATTTCAGATAAAAGTTGCAAACATTTCCTTCTTTGGATCTCAACAAGAAGACTGAAACTACACGAGCTGCTGGACAATGGTTAGGAATTGCATTCGTAACTAAAGTGAACTAGGGATTCTCATAGTAATTGGAGATTGACCTTTAAGTCAGATAGATATGATAGAAATTGAGATCGACAACCAATTGTGTAAATGGGTAGTGTGCGAGGTCCAGCTTGAGATGATGAGATACCCAATTGCAAGCATTGTGGAAAGAAGCATTGAGGTGAATACTAGAAATTGTCGCGAGCCTATTTTCATTGTGGATCTTTGGAGCATTTCACACGAGAGTGCTTGATAGTTGATAATGCTACTCATGTCTCTACTCAAAGGTCTACTCCTGCGGCTATGGATCGTGGAATTAGTCATGGTGATTATGTTTCTAGAGGTAGTGTGAGAATGGAAGTGAAGCTATTGTTATTAGTTAGAGGCTAAAGAGTCGGCTTGTGCATACGTCATACGGATTCGTGAGGAGGGTGATGCTACCGATGTTGTAGGAAGTACTTTTCTATTATTCTCTGTGCCTATTTATGCTTTGATAGACCCTGGATCATCACACTTTTACATAAATGTTGAATTGGTTAAATCAGGAAGTTTAAAATTTGAGACATCTAAAGTATCCATGGTTGCATCAAGTCCTTTAGGGCAGTCAGTGTTGGTCGATGGAGTGTATAGGCGGTTTTTGTTAGAAATTCAGAACATATCTTTTCCTGTTGATTTGTTGATTATGCCATTCGGTGATTTTGATTTGATTTTAGGTATGGATTGAGCCACTAAACACCGGGTGATTTTGGACTGTCGTAAAAAGAAGTTTGTGGTCTAGAGTACTAAAAAAACTTGATTGAGGTGAATGGTGTCCGAACGTGTGGTTCAACTCTTATTATTTCAGTAGCTCAAGCTAATAAGCTCTTCAATCAAGGTTGTGAAGCTTTTCTGGCCTCTGTCATTAACCCAAATGCTGTGATAGTGTAAACTCTAAATTATATAGGTTTTTCTAGTAGCTTTTACCACCTTTTTACTTAAAAATAATACTAATCTCGAGTATTTGTTAATTAATTAAGTGAATTTTTCTTATATTCTGACAATGGACATGAATTTATAAAATATGCAAATTTGTCCTTTATTATGTTAATTTTTTTGCATAAATTAATTGTTTCATGTTATTTATATTTAATTATTCAGTGGGACCATGAAGTTTATTTAATAAAGAACTTATTTATAATATTTGCATGGGCATGAGCAACTCTACCCTACTTGGAGGGCAAAAACATGCAAATTGGGTCATGAAGATGTTACTTTGACCCAATAAAAAATTGTGCTACATGGTGGACAAGTCTGACTATTAAATGGGTCACAAAACCATCCAAACAAGGATAAGAGAAGCCCAATTTGGCAAGGATATTTGGGCAGCCAAAAACCAGCTTTTAGGATAATTATTTGGAGCCCCCTACACTTGGAAAATAATTGAAAATCAGCACACTAAGTTTGTTCAAGAAACCGTCTACCCTTTGCTTGATTCAAGCATGATTTTATGCTTGAATCAAGCAATCAATTCACCCTCCTTTCCACATATTATGGTCGGCTAAAGGTGGGAGAAATCTAAGGGATCTTTGATGCCATATTTAGTAAAATCCTCCAACAACCTCAAGTATAAATACACACTCCCATCTTAACATTTCAGTCATCCCTCATTCATCCTTCATTTAACATTTCTCTTCCATTCTCTCATTCCCTCTTTTCATTCCCATGCATAGCATCCCATAGTTCATTTCTTTCTTAATTGGAAAAACCTTGATAAGAACATCTCTTGGTCGACCACCTTAGGAGCCATTAGCAAAGGAGCAACACGAGGACGGGAGGAAACTTCTTCAATCGGAGTTTGCTAGGTTGTTTAATCGAACAGAGTTTATTCTTCCTTTACTTGTTACTTTGATTTTAATCATGTTTGCAATGTGCTTTGTTATCTTGTCATCAGTAATGGTAGTTTAAATCTATTTAGCAAGGATGATTGCATCAATTCAATGAAGTTTGTTTAAATCATGTTTATAGTGTTTGTGCCTCAATCATTCATGTTTTCAATTAAACTCAAGCATGTATTTCATTCGTATGTGATTGGATGCATCGAAATTAGCTGAGTGGTCCTAACTAGATGACGACTGAACATAATAGTTGAAAAATGCATGCTTAATTTAGATCCTAACCTGGCTAAATTAAATGTTCATAATAACTTTAACGAGCTCTATTATCTTGCATAGTTTTGAGGTTTATGTGATTAAATTGTTTCAAACCTAACTCATCCCTTTTACTTCACATGAATTCTAAAAAACCCTTAGTTTAATATGACCAGTAAAATGTGTGTTCTACTAAGTAAAAGATTTGAAAAGGACTTAATTTGGTTTCAAACTCATGAAAGATCGAGTTGCCATGGAATATTTTCCAAACACTGCTAAACAAGAGAAAAATGAATTAAATCGAATGATATAATTATTCTAGCCTATTGATGTTATTGATAGTTGAATTTTGTGTTGTTGCTGCTAAATTCATCTCATACGTTTTACTTAATTATCATACTTATATTATGTAACCTTCCAAACCCAGCTTAGACTTTATTGCTAGATTGAGAAGGCTACATTAGCCACCGAAATGGCTAAGCTAACTTAAATTACTTTTTAAGACTTTAAATAAACTCATTTTAGAGAAAACTATAGTTGTACTTTGAGTTAGCTTAAAAGAATTCATTCATTAGGTCGTGTATGCTTAGGATTCATTTTATTGTTGATAATGTTGTTTTAGAAAAACCGTTTGCTTGTTGCCCTTCTTTAAAAAAAAAACTCAAAGTTAAACTAATGCAGCAGAAAAACTAGTTTTCATGTCATTTTGGAAAATTAGTTGCCTTATCGATTTGTTTTTCAAAAATAGTTCCTTTGCAATGTAGTGGAAACTAGAGAACAATATCAAATTTTACTTAAGCCCGATATCCTGCATTATCCGGTTATTATGCTTGAGTAATCCATGCATGCAAAAATCCCCAAAAGAAAAGTTACCAAGCCATAGACCAGAAATAATTAAAAATTATAAGCCAAAACCAATAAAGACTTAATAATACTTAATTAAAATAATAATAATCCAAGGTCCAAGTTGATTCTCCAAATGCCGAGTCCAGTCTTAATTTTGAGGTTTACCTAAAAAGTTAAACACTATTGAGGGGTGAGATTATGAAAAGCTCAATGTGAGTCGAATAATTATTTAAACAGGAAAAAACATCAAATACAGTGAAACATATTAGCATCAACAGAAGAAAACAAAACCATCATAGGAATTTCATGTCATTACATAGTCATTATCAAATTGATGTCAAACGGTGTATGAGCATAGGTCATCATTCATTCGAGTAACAATCATTAATTTCGATAACATTCAATTCAACAAAATACAATACGTAGCATAAATCAATAACATTCGAATATGTCATGCACATGATGCAATTTGAAAAAGTTCCTACCCATACCATCCGTTATACACCACGAGTCCCCCAGAACCCATTGGCAAAACTTCAAAACATTATGAGCATAGCTTGAAGTGGTAAAACCACCAAATAATCAATAATGCAGAAAATCTGTTAGATATCAAATAGTGCGATACAATTGCCAATAACATATAATTTGTGATAAAATTGCCAATCCCCTCGGTACTCCAAGTGTAATGCAGTAACTATAAATAATACGAACTTAATATGCCACCAGTACTCCATGGAACTCCTCCATCAACCACAAAATCCCAACCCAATGCATATGCAATATGTCACACAATCTCATACATAATCATATCTCAATATTTTTCACATTCATTTGACATGCTCAGCATATCCTCAATAATCACATACTTTCAGTAAATGGAAACAGTGTTCCAATATTTTAAATTACCATTGTGTTGGTATCAATCAATATCGTTCAATTTCACATAATTTACGTATTTTCATTGTGCATAAATAACACTCTTTTTAGTACACAATATAACAAATATATCATGCGTTTAAATCATACATAAGCTTAATATCTCAAAACATTATATCATTTAGCCAAACATTCTCATATCTCATAACTCAAATATGCAATTACAAACTCAATCAAACATCCATACCATCAAACTAGCAATTTTGCCAACATATCAATCTTTAAAGGCTTGAAACATACCTGGTTCGGCCACTCACAAAATCAATAATTTATCTATTAAGTCACTCCATTTAGAAAGCTAATTTATCAAATATAACATGATATTTAACATTTTGAAACAATTTTATGAGTTTAGGACCCACACCTTGTTTTTTGTTTCCTCGCAACACACTAGTGAATCTTCCAATTTTCCTTAATAATTCCTTAAACGAACCAAAATAAAAATTCAGTATTAATTCAATAAATTTAAAATTATACCAGCCCCCAAAAACCCACTTATGAGTTCAAACCAATCGTTGAAATTATAACTATTTTATGAATCCAAACTAGTTAGATTCCTTACATTGTATCGATGCAAACCTTACATGCAATCATTCTTTGCCTTTACGGATGATTTGGGGCATTTGGGTCAGCACCTAATGCAATAATATACTGGAAAATTGTAGCAAACTAATGATTAAATTCCTCCATTTAATCAATTCATAACCTTTACCCAACAACTATGTCGAAATAACAAACTAGTTACCCTTAATTGCACTTACGCTTCACGATTTGTGGGATCCGATTGGCCAATCGATCAAAAACGTTTTTCCCAAATTGAAATGGGTTTAAAATCTGATTATAAGGGTTCAAGAACTCAAATTAATGCTGGAAAAATATAGGCAAGATCCAAGAAACAAAACAACCCCCTTTCTTGCACATAGGCGCACGCACCACCACCTATGGTGGCCAAAATTGGGGCTGAATTTTAAAATGGTTTGAGATCTCATTAAATTTTGGAAAAATACCTTTCAAATAACTTAAAATTCCCTAAATTACATATTTTTAAATTTAGGTTTTTAATGGAAAAAATTAATTAAGAAATTGGTGAGAGAAGAGACCTTACCCAAGTTAGTCGAGAGAAATGACAATGACACTTTCTTGGCAATGTTCGAGATTGATTTTGGTGTTCAAGATTTTAGATTTGGGGCTGAATTTAATGATGAAAAATGACAGCAATATGGTGGAAAATATGTTAACAAATCTTGTGGAAAAAAGAAAAAGAAAAAAAGGGAAAAAGATGGTAAAACTAGGTGTAGGAGACAACAACAATGGAGGAAAGGGAAAAAAATTAAAAACAAAGAGGAGGAGAGGAGGAGAGGAACGACTTGGGAAATGAGGAGGAGGATTAAGGATTGATTATTAGTGAAAAATTAATATTTATACCTGGGTTAACTATGGTTGGATGGCCAACACATTAAAACAAGGGGTTTTTGTCAAAAAATTAAGTTATTTGTATGGGAAGGGAATTGAAGTTAGGATCTCAAGGATAAATTCACAAATGTTTAACCATCAAACCAATAAATCATTCTTGATATAATTTGAAATATTTATTTTAAAAAACAAGGCACGTCATATACTAGGGTTTAAGGCAAAATTTGCAAAATAGTAAAAATGATGTAAGAGAAGGGATTTGAACTTGGGTTTCAAGAAACGTTACAACAACACTTAACCAACAAACTAATACCTCATTTATTTCCTAAAATGTATAGATAAATTTCAAAATTTAAGGCATGACCGCTTTCTCTCGATTCACAAACCTGATTCTACTAACCCTTGCTTTTTGGGATGTTACATATTAGAATTGCATTAGGGATCATCTTGCATCTAGATAATTTAATTTAGTTTAATCATCCATCACTCAAAATATTGTGTTTTTATCACCAATTTGTAAAACTTTAATTTTTCAATTAATTGATTAACATACACAGTCCCTGTGGAGACGATAACTCTTTTACTTATTTATTACTTGATAATGACTGTGTACACTTGCAAAAATCTATGCATTACAGATAGTCAGATCAATAAGATTCAAATTGTCTGTGAATTCCCTGATGTGTTTCCTAAGGAATTACTGGGATTACCACCAGATCGAGAGGTTGAGTTTGCAATTAACGTGTTTCCTAGTATGGCTCCGGTGTCAATATCCCCTTATCATATGACACTGACAGAGCTGAAGAAATTGAAAGTTTAGTTGCAAGATTTACTTGACCGCGACTTTAGATGCCCTAATATATTGCCCTGGGGAGCTCTAGTATTCTTCGTTAAAAAGAAATGTGGTTTGATGTGTCTTTGTATAGATTACTGGCAACTAAATAAGTTGGAATTTGATCTGCCACAAATTAATGTGACAAATTAGGCTTTTTCGATGCACTTAAGGAGCTTTTTTTCGAGCAAAATAGCATCTTTGGTCTAGCTTTTTGTTATTTTCATATTTTCAGTTAGTAAGTGAAAATGTCTCATTTTTGTCTATTTTGTGACCGAAATTGACCGATTTGAGTGATGTAGGAACATGTTGGAGGTTGAAAATGAGCGAGAACGACACCAAGGCAAAGGGTATCGTGATACCTCCAACAATATAGGAGAGTGAAGAATCGCTTCAGTGGTATTGCAATATCCTCTTTGGGTATCGCAATATCACCTTCGTCAGGAGGACAAACTTGGACAAAAATGGTACTTTGTCTAACCAGTCCACAAATCACCTAAGACCCGTGCAGAGGCATTTTTTGTAACAAAAAGTCAACAGAATACACTTCAAAATAGCCAAAAATTGCTGAGGAGGAGAGATAGGCACATTAGCTTAGTTTTAGGTTTTCTTTAGTTTTTCTCTACACTTTTCTAGAGTTTTTATTTTTCTTTTTCCTACTTCTACATTTACTTCTTGTTCTTGTTATTCTTAGTGTTAGTTAAGTTAGTTATTACTGTAACTAAGGTTTATTTGCATTTCTAATCCCTATACCTTGCTTTCAAGACTCTTTAATCTTTAGTTTAATGTATTTCAGTTTATTTTACTTTGAATTTGTTAAAGCTTGTTCTTTTATGCTTCTTGCTTTTGATTTTCTTGTTAAACGCTTTTGGTTTCATGCTATTTAAGTTTTCTTACATAAAAATTTTAACATTTACATTTTTTTTATGATTTACTTTCATGGTTACCTTGGTTTACATTTTCATGTTTATTTTCTTCACTTTGAGCGTGAGTAGCTAAACCTTGAAGGAGGTTGGTTGATGGAGATGTGGGTAAACTAAAAATTTTGGACAAAGGACTAAATCGAATAGAACTAAATATTTAAGTAGTGACACCCTTAAGGGAATATCAAGACAAAGTGAGACCGGAAGGTAATCTTGTCACGCACCTGTTCATTAGTCCCAGATTAATTGGTGAGATCGGAAGATAAATTGAACCTCATTAGTCTAAGTCAGTGAAATTGAGATCAGAAGATAAAATGGAGCCACTTGGTAATTAACGCTGTTTATGTCCCTTGTCTGAGGTTCGGTGAACCACATTGAGGTCAACCAACCCTCATTAGTTATTTGATGGATAGTCCTTCAGTTTTATATCTCTTTCAATTTAGTCCTTAGAATAGAATATTTAATTTTCTTACAAACTTATCTTGTTATGAATTCTCGTATTATAAAATCATATTAGTAGCTGCTTAGACTCTATTGTGTATGCTAGTTACTACTCAATAATGTAACGCCCCCACGCCCGAGACCGACGCCGGAATCGAGCTTGAGGTGTTACCGAACATAATTTATCAATTTAAGTACTTCGAATCATTTGTTTCTACATTCACAGCTTTCTAGCTATCTGCGTTACAGTTACAAGAAAAATCATATATTGAGTTACGAAACTCAAAATCAAGATCCGTAAATTTTTCCTAAATCTATACTCATATATCTATTTAATAATTTTTTTCTAGAATTTTTGGTTGGGCCAATTAGTACAGTTTATTAGTTAAAGTCTCCCCTGTTTCAGGGTTTGACTGCTCTGACCTCTGTATATTACGAATAAGATATCTCTATATAAAAAATTTCAATGACTATGAGGTTTGTTTCTCTTAAAACTAGACTCAATAAGGAATCTGTACATGTAAATAAAAACTTATAATTATTTTTTTAAAATTTATTATAAATTTTTAAAGTCAGAACAGGGGATCCAGAAATCATTCTGGCCCTGTTTCACAAAAGTTTAAATATCTCATAAAATATAATTTATATGCCTGTTTTGTTCAATCCACATGAAAATAGACTCATTAAGATTCAATTTCATAACTTACTCATCATTTAGTTCCACTTATACTATTTTTAGTGATTTTTCAAATTCATGTCATTGCTGCAGCAATATTCTGTTTTAAGGCAAGTTTCATCTTTCCATGAATTTTTTTATGAACTAGATAACCTATTAAACTTCCATGATATCAAACATGATCTAATTAGTCATCACCATGACTTACCAATATCAAACATTTTCTCAACCAAACATGGCCATATCATAAAATTATTTACACAAAATAGGTACATTGCTATACATGCCATACTTAAGTTTTACAAGCCATTTACCAATAGAAATCCTTCGGATAGTGTGATCGAATCTTCGACCTGTCCCGATTCCCGAGCTGACTTGTTCAAAACTACAATGAATGAAAAAGAAGGAGTAAGCATAAATGCTTAGTAAGTTCATATGCAAATAACAAGTAACATAACAATACAATTATACCAAACAACCTTAGCATGGCATCACCAAAACATATATCACATTTCTAAACATCATTCATCATCTTACCACTTTATCGTTGTTGTATCTATTTTCAACCCGAGGGTTAAGTACATACCTGTCCAAAGTGCCCATTTCACAACACTTACCAAAACGTCACTTGCATCTTAAGTGTTCTTCCATTTCATAGAAATTTTCACCCGTTGAACACATTGGAATATAACTCGGATACACGGATAATTTGCACATAAGTGCCACATATGTAATCAAGCAATCATGTAACCCGCCCATAAGTGAACTCGGACTCAACTCAACGAGCTCGGGCGTTCGCATCCATAAGTGAACTCGGACTCAACTCAACGAGTTCGGATGCCTAGTTACATCTCACGAACTCGGACTCAACTCAACGAGTTCGAACATTCGCATCCATAAGTGAACTCGGACTCAACTCAACGAGTTCGGATGCTCAACCACCCTAGTGACATGTCACTTGTATCCTAATCTATTCCTAAGGTTCAAATGGGCTTTTTCCCTTGATCTGACATTAGCCGTCTTCCACGGAATATCGGAACCGATACTCGGTAGCAATTCATATTTATCAAGTAGTAAACATAATTTGCATATTACTCAACATTAACCACAAAGCATAATATTTCACGATAAAAAAAATCAGCATATCATATAATTAACATCAATAACTTAAAAATAACAATTATGCTACATTATTTACACATGAACTTACCTTGGTACCAAAATATAAAGATTTTGCAATTTAGTCCACAATCTTTTCTTTTCCTCGATCGCGACTTGATTCCCGTTTCTCTTGATCTATAATACCAAATTAATCTTATTTAATACATACATTCATCAAAACAGCATTTAATACGAACTTTGGAAAAATTACACTTTTGCCTCTAAACTTTTGCATAATTACACTTTTGCCCCTAGGCTCGGGAATTAAAATTTATTCCTTATTCTTATGTTTTATAACATGCTGATCACTTTTACCTTCTATGGCAACATCAAATTCTCTCTCTAACATATACTTGTGACTATTAGGTATTTTTGGCGATTAAGCCCTTTTTCTCGTTTTCACTCAAAACCGAATAGCACAAGTTGTCTAACAAAATTTAAAACCCCATATTCTATCATAAAAAATCAAAATACACAAATTTCACCTATGGGTATTTTTCCAAGTATGAACCCTAGGTTGAATTATTGCTAGTATAAGCTTAATCGAGCTACCGGGATTCCAAAAACGTAAAGAACATTAAAAACGAGGCTTGGAATCACTTACTATGGAGCTTGGAAGCTTGAAAAAAACCCTAGCTATGGAGAACCCTTGAAATTTCGGCCAAATGAAGAAGATGGACAAAAATTGGCTTTTAATTTTGTTTTTAATTCATTTTAATAACTAAATGACCAAAATACCCTTACTACTAAACTTTCCAAAAATTCCTTCCATGTCCTAATTTTGTCCATGAACTTAAAATTGGTCAAATTCTATTTAAGACCTCCTAATTAATATTTCAATGCAATTTCATACTAAAAACTTCTAGAATGCAAGTTTTGCAACTTATTCGATTTAATCCCTACTTTCAATTTAAGCACTTTAGGCATAGAATTTCATCACAAAATTTTCACACAATCATGCAATCATATCATAAACATCAAAATAATTATAAAATAATTATTTCTATCTCAGATTTGTGGTCACGAAACCACTATTCTGATTAAGCCCTAATTCGGGATATTACAAATAACCTTTTCCTTTAGGTTTGACCCCTTGGAAAACTTCGTGTTCAATCAGAACTATAAATTATTACAACTGACACTATACTCTTGCAGTAAAATCAGGATTTCAAAATTGTTATATAAATTGGTTGTTTTAACGCACACGGGCATAACCAGTCAAGTTGTTGGCGCCATTGTCAGGGAAGACGGTGTAAGATTGAGTAATTTTTAGTGTACACTTTTAGGTAGAGATAAGTAGCCAAAGTAGGATTGATAGATATAACCTTATTTTCTGTTTGTTTTTATTTTGTTACAGATTTTAGTAAATTTTCTTCTCTCTCTTGTGCTTAAAAGCATTATATGACTTGAACTGGTAACGGTGTCCTACCATTTGAGTCGAAACCAAAACATATCATCATACACACGAGGAGGGTGTAACACCCTAGAGATGCACCACCTTCACTAAGAGAACAACCTACTAAAAATTTGTAAGGAGAAAATTGACAACCACCACACCTATCCATGAAGTAGCAAACTTTGCACGACTACGTGATGCCCAACTTGGATGCTTTTCGAGGTAGCATTAATTGCCATAACAACTTCAAAATCAAACCAACCATGATCCAAATGATACAATCAAACCTTTAATTTTGAGGGTCAATAAATAAGGATCCAAATCAACATCTTAAGCGGTTTCTATCCATTTGTGATACTTTCAAATATAATGAGGTATTCAATGACATTATTCGTCTTTGGTTATTCCCTTTTCTCTCTTACTGGTGACACTTTTATGTCGTTAGATCCGCAGTCGGTAGATTCGATCAACACTTGGGAAAAGCCAGCAAGCAAATTTTTGGCAAAGTATTTTCCTCTGAGCAAGACCATGAAACTTCTTATGGATATTACGAATTTTTGGAAATTTGAAAGAGATTCATTATACGAGTCGTGAGCACTTTAAGTTGATATTGTGAAAGTTTCCATACCATGGTTTACAAGATTGGTCACAACTTCAAGTCTTTTACAATGGACTTGATGGAAATTTACGCTCTAGTCTTAATGGAGCATCTGTGGAAGCATTCTGTCAAAGACCTACACTAAGGCCTGTCAACTAATCAAGGACATGGCGATGAACTCTTACATATGGCTAGCTGATCGATTCACATATCGAACCAAGCAACCGGTAGTGAACGTTGTTGATGGCGATGACAAGTATCAATAAGTCCTAGAAAGGTTAAATCAACAAGAGATGAATGCGGTCAATGTGTAATTATGTAGGGAATAGAGGGCAACCATATGGAGGTCAATTGTGTAGGGAATAGAGGATATAACTCTTACTCCAACACCTATAACCCAGGATGACGAGATCATCCTAACCTTAGCTGGGGAGGGAATCAAGTGGGACCTTCAAATCAAGATAACAACCTTAATCTTCTAAAATCCAACGCACTATATCAACCTCTATTATCTTTTAGGGTACCCCAAGATCAAGAAAGAAAACCAGCCTATAATAATGACCCTGCATTTTCGATTAGGGTAAGCAAGGTAGAGGAAGGTTTGCATGTAGTGCAAACTAATGTGCGCCAAATCTGTGGTCAATTAGACCAAGTTTTGAAGTTTGCAAAACAATTTAGCCTCTAGCATACCTAGTAATACCGAACCTAATCCAAAGAGGGAATGAAATGAGCATGCCAAGTCGATCACCCTTAGATTAAAAGTTGTGGTTAAGGAACCTATCCGATCAAATTGTGGGGAGAAGTGAGAAAGATGGGAGCACCTGCACTCCTAATGTTGGAGACGGGTAGTAGTGAATGAAGGTCCTTAGAGTAAAACCACACACATTAAACCTGAGGATAAAACTATTCCACCACCACCACTAAGCCCGAAACCTATACCCTTTCCGAGCCATCTAGAAGAGAAAAAAGAAACAGGATAACAAGGAGTTTCAAGACTTCCTCAAAATGTTTAAAGCCTTAAATGTGAACCTTCCATTGTTGGAAATCCTTGAGAAAAATTCCCAAATATGCCAAATTCCTAAAGGATTTATGTCTCGAAGGAAGGAAATAGGGAGAGGAGAGCAAATTGCACTTAATGAAGAATGTAGCGTAGTTGTGTCTAGAAGAGTTCCTCTCAAACTAAAAGATATCGATAGCTTTATCATCCCCATTGAAATAAGTAAAGTGAGTTTTGGGCAGGCCCTACGTGATCTAGGTGCCAGTATTAATGTCATACCATTATCAATTTATAGGAGGTTAGGTTTGGGAGAGTTTAAGGAAACGATAGTGTAACAGCCTGATTTTAGTTAAATTAGAACAGAGGTTTTGAAACCAAAAATTTGAGGTTATAAAATTACTTTAATATTATTTTTGAATTTTATAGCATGTGGGTATGTATGTGTGAATATTTCGTGAGTTAATTTTATGGTTTAATAACTCAATTTGAGAAAAAAGACTAAATCGTGGAAAATGCAAAAGCAGCATGCTATAAGTTAAAAGTGCTTAATTACTATGGCTTATTAAATGAAAGGTCCTTATGTTGTAATTAGACCATTGATAGTGGAATTTGACATTTTGGTGGCTTTTAATTAAGGTTAATTTTGTAATTAAATAAAACAATGAATAATGAATAATAAATAAAACAAAAGATAAAAACATGTTCATCTTTGTTTCTTTGAAACGAAAATAGAGAAAGAAGAAAGCCATTTAGGGCTCACATATTCGGCATACATTGATCTTGATTAAGGTATGTTCTTTGCTCAGTTTTTGATGATTTTTACATTTTTGTGATCGTTGCTTTGAGTACTAGCTAGCCCGTGCCTTTATTTTTAAGTTTTTTGGTGATTTTGTAAAATTCCATTGATGATAGTTGGATGTTTTTGAATGTTGATGATGAAATATGAAATTTTGGTGTTTGATATACATGTTTTGTAAAGTGATTTTTGAAAAAAATATCAAATAAGGATTAAATTATGAAATTTACAAATTGAAGGGTTGAAATGTGAAATAAGTGAAAGTTTTGGGCTGCTAGGGGTCCCTATGAAATTCAGCTAGCATGTAACTGGATTTAATTGTGTGAATTTTGAGTATTTTTGAAATAAGGACTAAATTGTAAGAAATGTAAAAGTTTAGGGCCATAGTGTAAATTGGCTAAAATATGTGTTTGTGGATGAAATTGATTGAGTTGGTGATTAAATGAGTTAATTTTGAATACATATAGATCAAGAAAGAAAGAATTCAGATTTAGGTCGGGGAAAATCGAAGGTTATCGAGTAATCGATCTGATTCATCAAATTTTAAGTACGAGGTAAGTTCGTACGTGATAAACATTGTTACAATTATGTTTTTAATGCTTTAACATTGTATAAATTGTATATATACGACTATGAATGTGTACAATGACAAATCGGCTATGTTGGGCACTTAGCGTGCGTTTCGAGATAACTTCGGCTATATACAGCACTTAGTGTGCGAATTGGAATAGCTTCAGCTATACGTGGCACTAAGTGTGCGATACTGAGATAGCTTCGATTTAATGTGATGGCACTAAGTGTGCGATATTGTTGCAGCTTCGGCTAAACATTTATGCACTAAGTGTGTGAGTTCTTCAAGCATTGAAGATTTCTGAACGATTTAATGTATTGAAGAAAGAGGTGAGAATGAGATAATAAATACGGGAAAGTAAAGGTATGTACTATACCTATGTGGTAGTTGATACTATATGTATGAAGCTAATGAATTTGTATATACACGATAAATGGTTATGAATTAGAACTGAACGATGACGTGAGATCTACTAAGTGTTTATTAATTGATGATTTGTATTTTATAAACTATTGAGTGTAGTTGGTACGAAATTACTAAGTTATGAAGCTTACTGTGTGTTATTTGTCTTTGTTATAGATTATTGAAGCTAGCTCAGACTCAGGGATCATTGGGAATACGTCATCACACTATCAATCATCTTGTTTGTACTTTTGGATGCTTGTACATATGGTATATGGCACGTATAGGCTAGTGAATTGATGATATGTTTTGAATTATGAGTTAAGCCATGAGATTTGACTTATTCTTGGTTGTAAATGTTGGTGTGGATATGGCCATTTAAGTTGGATTTATTATGTGATGTTGAAATGGTAAGTTTTGTGACATGAAATAGGTGATAAGGTGATGTTGAAATTCATTTAAAAGTTATGAAAGTCTCATGCTTTTGGTATGTTTTGGTTGTGGAATTGAGTAGTTAAAATGGTTGTATATAGATGGCATGGAATATGTATGAATTGACTGGTTTTGGTTACTTATAAATGTCTTGAAATGGTGCCATTTAGGTTGATTTATATGCGTGAGAAAAGGGTGGCAAATTGGCTTTGCAAATGGCCTATTTTTGTCCACACTGGCAGGGGCACGAGCGTGTGTCTCAGCCATGTGTGACACACAGTCATGTGACACACAGTCATGTTACACGGCCATGTGCCCCTTGGGGAACCCTTCGAATTAAAGTTAGTATACCCTACAGTTTTGACACGGCCTAGACACACGGATGTGTCTACTAGCGTGTGTGGTACACAGGTTGGCACATGGACGTGTAGTCGGTCGTGTAACCCAAGTCAGTAACCCCCTTATATTTCACATGGCCTGGCATGAGGGTGTGTCCTTGACCATGTGGTAAAAGTCAGTATGTATGCCCTATTTTCACATGGTTTATGACACGGGCGTGTCTGGTAGCCGTGTAAGGCACACGGCCTGTTCACATGGGTGTGTGACCCTTAAATGTTGAAAAAATTTATAAGTTTCTTAAAGTTTGCAAATTTTATTTAGTTTAGTCCCGAACCACTTCTAAGCATGTTTTAAGGTCTCGTAGAGCCTTATAAGGGATAATGTGAATGGTTTGAATGTATTTTGATTATGAATGCATATATGTATGAATTATGTTGTGATTGATCAATAATGCCTCGTAACCCTATTCCGGCTATGAATACGGGTTAGGGGTGTTACAGACAGTCACATTACAATTAGCCGACCGGTTTTTGGTACATCGAAAGAAAGTCCTTGAAGATATGTTAGTGAGGACTAGGCAATTCATTTTCCCATTGACTTTATCGTGTTTGACTTTGAGGAAGATCTTGAAATTCTTATACTTTCAGGGAGAACTTTCTTGGCCACATCTAGAGCTACCATAGACATATGATGGGGGGAATTGACTATGGACATAGAGGGGGAAATAAAAGTTTTCAAATGTTTCGAGTTTGAGCCTAGGTATGAGGAGGTGTTGACATCACAAGAGTATAAGTGCCAAGTACTTGAGACGAGAGCTTATCATGCTAATAGGTTTCCAACTTTCATGAAATGGTGTAATTTTTTAGGTGTCCGTACGCTATGCAAGAGGGTTTATTAACTATCGGATTTAATGATTTTGGAAATTAAAATGATGTTTAGTTTTAAAACAAAACCAAAAGTTTTTAAACATTGGACTAAGATACCCTTTCTTCAATTGCTTGTTTTGGGGTAGGAATGAGAACACGTTGTCATCTTTTAAATGTTTTATTTTGCAGTAATTTGGATCACTTGCCACTTCTCACTCATTGTGTTGTTTGTTTTCTTTTAAAAGCTATAGTGTAGTCGATATGTCTCCTAGGCGATAAAGTTAATACGAATGTACCTCCTCCTTTGGGTCAGGCTACACCAGAGTCTGATGTGGAGCCTTTAGTACAAGCTATGATAGGATCCTTTCAATGTATTGCAAATGGTAACCCTGCACCTCCTCACCTGGGATTACCACTTGATAACTCTTGAAAAGAGTTATATTTTATGCTTTTAGACCTAGATAATTGCCTATACTTAAGTACATCTAGCTGCATTTTAGGACATTTCATTAGTATTTTTAGCATTGCATTAGAACTTGGGCTGCATTTAAATATTAGGTGCTTTTAATTGCTCATGGAAGGTCATTGTTTTATGGTATTGGCAGGTGCAGGATGAGGAACAAGAAATAAAGTAGTGAAGTTTTCCCGGGGCAAAAGGGTAGTCAAATTGCCAGCTCATATGCCGTGGCAATGCAAGGAAGGTGTCCAGTTAGCATTCAGTGCATATCAGTTTCAGCCCAACTCTACTTATACCAGATAAATCTACCTAGAAAAGAAGAGAACATAAATCTTGGGGCTGTTGGAATTATCCTGAAAAAGAACGCAAAAGCAATTTAAAAAGAAGCAAAGGAGGAAACCCTAGGGCACGGAACAAGGGTGGAGATCCTTAGATGAAATAGAAGGTAGCGACTGAATAGAGACTGGAAGAGGAAAGACGCAGGCAACCCCTCTTAGGCACCTTAGGACACTATGCAATTAGAGTGTGGATTGGACATGCGAACGCTGTCTTCCTGATGTTCTTCCATTATATCTAGTATGTTCCTTTATGAATTACAGTGATAAAAATGATGTTTGAGTTGAATGTTGTTTGCCAACATATGAGTTAAATCTCATAAGGTTGGGATTACTTTGATGAAACTTTAATTGTCTTGAATGGCTGTAGTATAAATTTAAATTATTTTTACTGTTTCATTCAATTGTTTTATTCTTTAAAATGTATGTAAGCAATCCCTAGACATAGTCGACTGTGCAACATGCCCTTAAATTAATCTAAGGTATAAAAAAGTTAGATTAGTTAGACCATAGTTTAATTATATGAGCAAGTACTCAATAGATACTTGTAGTAGACTCTAGACATGGAGTAGCGTTCATATAGAAGGAAATAGTGCAGGGTACCGTATTAAAGACATAAAGACACAACAAGGTAAGTTGAAGTTTTTGCCTTCGAAAGAAGCAGGCCGCTTTAGAAATCTTCTTAATTGTAGGTTAAGCATGGTTTTGCTAAGGCATTGCTAACTGGAAAAGTAGATTCTTAGTAATCCCGACCTTTGCACTCAAAATCGCGTAACCCTTATCTTTTGCCATAGTATCTTTTGCATTGAATCCTTAGTTGTTTATTTTTCAATTATGTATCATTCTTAGTTATTTACTTGATCATTTACATAATATTGACATAGTAATTCCAATAATTACCATTACATTTCTATTCTCGTTTTGCCATAGCATTTCCAAGAATTCATTAATTCCACATATTGCATACATCACTATTTCTTTAATTGCCACTTCATACTTATCTTTGTTTTTTTCCATAGCATTAATTGCATTTTATTATAATAATTTGTCCACTTTTGTGCCTCAGTCGAATCCTCGTGGGGAACGATACTCACTCATCACTTTATTACTTGATTCGACATGTATACTTGCACAGATCGCATATCATTTCACACGCGTCACCACTCGAGCATCTACGTGCTATGGGTGGACATGAATTTAGAGGGGCTAAAAGAGTTGATCCGACCATTACCGAGTATTTGTTGGAGAGTGTGGAGAGAATCCTGGAACAGATGGATTGCTTGGGTAAAGAGAAACTTGTAACAGGCCGTTTTTCAGTTGTGTCAGAAAAGTGGTTTCTGGGCCACCAAATTCAACGAGTAAGTTCATAAATATTATTATTTAATATTTACGAGTCAAATGTGATTTCAATAAGGTTTTTGATTTGATAATTTATGTTATATAAACGATTTATTAAGTTCAAGTGGTAAAACCTTAAGGTTAAGTGGTTTTAGAAAATAAGGTATCGGGACCTCATTTCTATAAATTGATCCATAAATATTTTTATAAATATTTACAAAGTTTCATTAAAGTGTTATTAAAGTTTTGTTAAAAAATTTTAACGTTTCGATAGTTAATTAATTAAAAAGGACTAATTTGTAAAAAAAAAATGAAAGTCAACTATTATTAGTATTTAAGTGCCCAATTGTATAAATTAAAAAAATTGATGGTTTAATATGGCAAATTAGCCATACTTAGTGGTAATGGACCGCAATGTGGTTGATTATTAAAAATGGTTAATTTTCATGTTTTAGGCTCAGGGGCTAAATAGAATAAAAGTAAAATGTTAGGGGCTATTTTGTAAAAATATAAAAATGACTAAATTGCGTAAAATACTTTGTTTCACTATCTAT
The DNA here is from genome assembly GCA_025698475.1 of Gossypium anomalum. Lineage (NCBI taxonomy): Eukaryota > Viridiplantae > Streptophyta > Magnoliopsida > Malvales > Malvaceae > Gossypium > Gossypium anomalum. Next base: position 42,741,370 of record CM046968.1, on the reverse strand, counting down.
TTTAATAGATTGAATGAAATTATTAATTTAGATCAAGATCAAGTGGAAAATTACCAAAATGCCCTTGTACTTTGACATTTATGTAATTTAACCAGGTAAGTTCATGCGTTTAAATAGCATTTTAAATTATGTTTTAAATGCTATCATTTTATAAAATCAAATTATGTCTCGACGAAAAAATCCAACGGCGTATCAGCAATCAACGACCAATGAAAAGAGATAGCTTTGGCTATCAAATATGAAAAGGGATAGCTTCGGCTTTCGATTATGGAAAGCGATAGCCTCGACTATTGATTATGAAAAGGGATGGTGACGACCATCAACTATGAAAAGGGATGGTACGACCATAGAATATGAAAAGGGATAGCTTCGGCTATCAATTATGAAAAGGGATAGCTTCGGCTATCGATTATGAAAAGGGATAACTTCGGCTATCAATTATGAAAAAGGATGGTGACGACCATCAACTATGAAAAGGGATGGTGATGACCATCAATTAATGAAAAGGGATGATTTCGACCATCAAATATGAAAAGAGACGGTTACGACCATCATTTAGCACACTTTGTGTGAGCTCTAGTAAGGTTTCCAATTGACTTCACTACTAAAAATATGGAAAGGTATGATGTACCAATGATCAAAGTATGAATAGTCATGTTTATGAAAGGTATGATATAAGTGATGCTATGTTATGTACCCATATCTTACCATGTGACGATATTGCTAAGTTATGTGTTTAATCACTAGCTTGTGGCTATGGTTAATGTTATGTTTATGTCTTATGTGTATGCAAATGAAATGGTAAGTGTTTAATAAGAACTAAGGCATGTTTAGATGAAACTCAATGGAATGGTGATACATGGTAAAACATGATATGTTGTGATGGAGGCTAAATCCAATTGAATCATACTCAAGTATAATGGCTATCCATGTCAAATTCATATGAATCATGTTTAAATGAACTAACATTTATTGTTGATGTGCTAAGGCTTATGCCAAGCTTGTGGATATGATTGATGTTTATGACTATGTTTTTACTATGCATACGAAAGGGGTAAGAAAAGGAAATGAAATGGTAAGTATGTAGTTGGGATGTATTATGTTGTATTATATGTGAGAAAATTGCTTATGCTATGGATAAATACACTGAATCGAGAGTTAATAATGTTGCTTAGGCTTATGATAAGCATTAGTGGCGGAATGGAAAGTAAGTAAATAGAATGATATCTAATCTTATAAAAGCGATTGATGATATATATGTTATGTCTCATGAAATCCTATCATGTTATGAATGGTTAATAAATATGTGACATTAATAAACTTACTCATTTATGAGTTGATGATCATATCAATTTATGAATCTTATAGCATTGGCATAGATTTATGTTTATTCTATAAAGTTTAATATTAAATGGAATATTATGCTTAAAGTTTATACGAGTTTACTAAGCATTCATTGCTTACGTAGTTTTTCTTTTACCTTACAGATTATCGGAAGCTCGATTGGGTTGGAAGCTAGTCAGAGATCCATCACACTATCCATCTATTTCATCGGTAGATTTTTTATGCTTTGGTTGCGGTTATAATGGCATGTATAGGTGTTTTGTGCTTAATGACATGATCACTATTTTTGGCTTGTAAATATGTTTTATGATTGATGACATTTTGGAATTTTTGGACTTGATGGCTAATGTTGAAATGGTTTAGCGATATATGTTTTGAATGACCAAATTGGTATGCTTGTGTGTGATATTGGCATGTAATGTTGCTTTGAATTTGTAGAAGTTATGTTATTTTGACGCCTTGATGGTTGGTGTACTTTAGGCATTTTGATGCTTAATGGATGCATGATTTTATGGCCAAAGTGGTATGTGTTGGCATGTTTGCAAAGTGATCATTTAAGGCATGTTTTGATATAGGATTTAACCTAACATGATTGGTTGAATTATGACCATTTGGACCTAAATTTGGTATGTATATATATTGGATGTTGGAACCATTTGGTAATAATGGTTAGTTTTGTGTCATTTATATGGTTTTGATACATAAGAGAAGTGATTCAAATGGTAAAGTTATTTTGTTATGGAATGAATCTAAATTGGTAAGGTTGGTATGTGTCAAAAGTGGTATGTTTTGGTATGTTTATAATGAGACAAGTGAATGTTTGCATTTGAGGTGCCTATATAGCATATTGGTTGAATGGAATTTAGTATTAGGTTTGGTCTTATTATATTTTAGGTATGTTTAAAGGCTTGATTATATATATAAATGGCTTGTTGATGTGTGCTTGAGTTAGGTGAAAGGAATGGCTTGAATTTGACCTATTTCTTATCCACACGGCCTAAGACACGGGTGTATGTCTCAGCCATATGTGACACACGGACATGCGACACGGCCGTGTGTCCCCTGTAGGTTTTTAAAGTTTACATTTCGAGAGTTACACAGCCTAGCACATGGGCGTGTGGCTTGGCTGTGTGACATAAGTCAAAGAGTTACATGGGCATGGACACGGGCTGGGACATGGCCTGAGACACAGGCGTGTGTTTCAGCCGTGTGAGTCACATGGCCTGGTCACAGACTATGTGACCCTCGTAGTGATAATTTTTCCATCTTTTTCTATGAAGTTTTAAATGTTTTCAATTTAGTCCCAAATCATTTCTAAAGTAATGCTATGATCAGTGCTGGAGGTTTGATGAGAGGTTCTAGATGGCTTCTCTATGAACACTACAACCATAGACATTCAAAAGAGTGTTGGAAGAGGACTAGGGCTTGTTTTCGATGTGGGTTGAAGGACCAACTGTTGAAAGATTGTCCAGATAGGGCCGAGGTGTCCTAGACACAAAATTTTGTGCCCACATCTGCTAGAGGTCGTGGCCATGGTCATAGAGGTAATGGGAGACCAAGTGGACAAAGGACCATTGCCCATACTATAGATCCATAGACTGAGTCCGAAGATCCAGCTCATGTATATGCAATTAAGGAGCCACAGGTGTTGGAACACTAGTACACCCCAATGCGCAGTGGAAAATTATTCCAGCGATCATCAACCACGGATGCATGTACGAGAAACGTGTCAGGTTTAAAAAGAGCTGAAGATATACCTTTACAAAACTAAAGAATGGTGAATAGCGTTGTTGGTTGGATTCCTTTGAACGGTATCAAACCAAGTGCGAACAACAAAAACTCTTTGAACTTTTTCACAGAGAATACAAACTTTTGGCTGCTAGACCTAGTTTGATTTTCTTACTCACTCTCTTACTCAATCAGAGATTTTATTCCTTTTATTACTATCATATACTAAAAATGGAAAATTTCCCATTTAGTTTTTAGAGAAAATTATGGAAGGTATTAAAGATATCATTCTTTCCAAAAGAATATTAACTTCCATAAATGTTAACTCAATAAAGTAATTGCGAACTGTGTCCGCCAAGCAATAGTGTCCGCCAGGTAATATTGTTTACCAGGCAGTGCTATCCAGCAAGTGATATTATTCGCAAAACAGTACTGTCCGCCAAGCGATACTGTTTACTAGGCAATACCGTCTGCCAAGTGATACTATTCGCCAGGCAATACTGATCGCCAAAGATATATGTAAGAGGGTATATGCCCAACATTTTACATGTAGTCTATTCGCTTTAACCATAGGTGTGACCCTATATGTAACAGCCCATTTTCGGCAAAATCAAAACAGTGGTTTCGGGACCGCAAATCTGATTCCAGAAGGAAAATTTATTTTAATATTATTTTATGATCTACAATACAATAATAATGTTGTATGAAAATTTCGTAAAGAAACTTTAACGATTACATGATTAATTTGATAAAGGATCAAATTGCAGAAAGTCCAAAGTTGAGTTCTAATAGTTAAAAGGGATTAAATAGCTATAAAATTCAAAATTTGAGGTCCTTATATGAAAAATAGACCATTAAAAATGGTTAGTGGTTAAGGATGATGATTCATCCATGGAAAATTAATTAAAGAAAAGGATGATATTGGAATGTGAAATTTTAAAAGATGATAAATGATAAAAAAAAATGAAAATATCATCATTTTATCATTATCTTTCCCAAATAAAACATGGAAACCCTAGCTAAGAGAAAGTGAGCTCAAGCAAGCTATTTTGGCTTAATTTGGTAAGTATTCAAGTCTAGTTTTTAGTAATTTTCATATTTTTGAGATCGTAATAGCTTAATCTAGCTATTTCGAGGATTAATTTGCAAAGTTATCAAGTTACTAGGGTTTTTCCATGGACGAACATAGATGAATTATGAAATTTTATGGTAGAAAATGAAAGGTTGTTGATAGATAAACAACTTTTGTAAAGGGAATTTTGATGAAATTATGATTTGGGGACTAAATTGAAAAGATGTAAAATTAATGAAAAAATTCTAAATTTTATGAAATACATGGGCTATAAATTTTACATGTAAAAATCTGCTAGGCTTGGAATAAGGATTAAATTGCATGAATTTCATTTTCTGAGCCTAGGGACAAAATCATCATTAATAAAAAGTTTAAGGGCAAAATGGTAGTTTTGCTTAAGATGTGAATTGAATTGAAATGAACATGAACTAATGTTAAATTCATTCATATAGATTCAAATGGACCAAATTCGGAGTTAGAACGAGGAAAAGATAAAGTGCTGGATTAGTAGATTTTACGTACACGAACATTTGTCGAGGTAAGTTCGTGTAACTAAATTGTGTATATTTATATGCTTGAATTAAATGTTGTGTGTGTGAATTGTATAAATGCCATATATATGAAATTGGTTACATATCCAACAAAGCCTGATAAATATTAAATCCCGTTTAAATAATGGAATTCGATGGATATAGGTTTTCCCGATTGGTTGTAGTCCTGCATATGTTGCAGACACACCATAGCTCTTACGAACATCCTGTTATAAACCCTCTCGAGCTTCTCGTTACATGGTTCCTGCGAGCATCCTGATCGGTAGCGATCTTGCATGTGTTGTAGACTACCGCAGCTCTTTGTGAGTGTCCTGTTATCCTGCATATATTGCGGACACAAATGCAGCTCTTTGTGAGCGTCCTGATATGTCTCGCTTGAGTTTTCCAATATATATGGCTATCTAGAGCTCACGTTACATGGCTCTTTGTGAGCTTCCCGATAGGCTCTTCGTGAGCTTCCTGATTAAAAGTTCTTTGTGAACTTCCTGATTATGGCTCTTATGAGCTTCCTGTTATTTAGCCCGGATAAGCTTCTTAATAGGCTCTTTATGAGCTTCCCGATTAATGGCTCTTTGTGAGCTTCCTGTTATATGGCTTGAGAGAGGATTTCCCGATTATGTGTGTAACACCCCTAACCCGTAACCGTCACCAGAATAGGTTAAGAGGCATTACCGGGCTTGTAACACGGTTCAGAACAATCATATATCAAATATCATCTCATTTCAATAAATATTAGTTATTCACATTCAATATGAACTTAAAACGAGCATACAAAGTCTAAATCATGCATTCGGGACCAAATCGGTAACATATAAAAGTTTCAGAAACTTAGAAAAATTTTCAACTTTTAAAGTGTCACATGCCCGTGTGAACAGGCCGTGTGCCTTACATGGCATTAGACATGCCCGTGTGTCTAAGCCGTGGCGAAACAGGGCATACATATTGACTTGTCCACACGGCCACAAGACAAGCCCGTGTGCCACACACGACCAAAAGACACGCCCGTGTTTCTAGGTCGTGTCAAAACTGGACGGTATACTAACTTTAATTCGTAGGGTACCCCAGGGGACACACGGCCGTGTAACGTGACCGTACGTTGCACACGATTGAGACACACGCCCGTGTCTCTACCCGTGTGGACAAAAATAGGTCATTTGAAAAGCCAAAATTGTCACCCTAAAACACAAGCATATGCATTCATATTTGACCATATTTAAGCAACTCAATTGGCAACCAAATCAACCATTTCAATACATATTATAAACCATAATCAAACTTACCATTTACATGACCATAAACCTATATAATTACATATACAATTTATTCATTTAATATCCACATATCAAGACTTCATTTGCATAATTTCATTCAAACATTACCATACCAAAACATACCATATTCAAACACAAATATATACAACCAAAACAACCATTACTAATTCAAGCCATATCACATAACTTGATCATATACCAAGTTTACATTAACATCATTAACATAAGATGGTCATACTTCACAACCTATAAACTAGCTTATACATGACATATTTACATATCTTCCATGTGTTCCAAAAGTACCAAAAAGTCGCCTGGATAGTGTGATAGTTATCTCCGACTTTATATGAATCGAGTGAGCTTTCGAATCTATAAAACACGAGAAAATAAATGGAGTAAGCATTAAGCATAGTAAGTACGCATAATATAGAATTAAACTTACCAAATAACAATAAGCATTATAACAAATTAACATCCAACCTATTTGTTCATAATGCCTATTCATATCACCATTCACAAGTTAGTCATCTAACATTTCATGTAAACCAAGTACCATTGCAATTATATATCATAAAATCCAATTAGTTCATGTAACTTGTAATTCATATAAAATCTTATAGCTCTTGTATCATATAATCTTCCTATATCATATTGGTATAATGCCCGTTGAACCTACTGAACTATAGAGGGATACTCAGGTGATACACATTAAGTGTATAAATCGAAAATTTGTTAATTCATCATCAATTTAGCTCTTTCGAGCCATGATCGGTAAGCTCTTTCCGAGCTAATAAACGGTAAGCTCCGAAGAGCTGAACGGTAAGCTCCGTAGAGTTGAAATGGTAAGCTCATGTGAGCTGTGGTGAGTCCGCAACAAATGCAGGAGCTCGACCAAACGGTAACCCTAGTGACATGTCACTTGTATCCTACGACTTTCTACAGTTCAAACGAGACTCATATTTCACGGTAAGCATTTATTTTGGCATCCTAATTCCATTAATCACATATATTCAATCCAAATACATTCATTTCAAATATATATATTCATTTCAAATATATACAAAAAATTTAAAGTTCGATTCTAATTATACGAACTTACCTCGAGTTGTTCGGATATCAACTAACGCCTACTCATTAATCTTTTCCTCTCCCCGATCTAAACCCAAACTCAGCTTATCTTGGTCTATATATTATCAAATTCAACATAGTCAGTATTCAAGCTATTCAATTTAGTCCATAATTCACATATATAGTAATATACTAATTTACCCCTAGACTTTTAACTACTTTGCAATTTAGTCCTTTATACATAAAATGGCAAATTACATATTTTTAATCACAATTCACCTTAGCCAAATTCTATATGGTATTATAATAGCCCATATTTTCATTCATTTCACAATTCTAACACAATAATTTTATCTTTTTCAATTTAATCCCCTATGCTCATTTTTGTCAAAATTTATTTAATAAAACTTGCATATCTTTTAATATCCATCAATAATCTAGCATAATACGTCAAAATATACTAGTATTCGACAATGGCACATTTCAAAATCATCATAAATTTCAGAAATTGAGGTACAGGCAAGATAGAACACAAAACAACGATCTCAAAAACGTAAAAATTATTAAAAACCGAAGCAAAACATACCTTATTCTAGCCAAATTTCTAGCCGAACCCTAGCTTGTATTTTCCTTTTTCTTCTTTGACAAAATCGGCCAACAAGATGATAATGGCCTTTATTTTATGTTTGTTTTACTTATTAATTCATTTAAAATTAATTTACCATTTTATCCATACTTAATAAACATATAAAACATATATATCAAGGTCATTAATGTCAACTAACATTTAAAAGGGTCTAATTATCATTTAAGGCCTCTATAGTAAAAATCCAAAGCAATATAATACATTTAACATATAGAATGCTACTTTTATCTTTTCTGTGATTTAATCCTTTTCATCGAATTAAATATTTAAACGGTAAAATTTCTTTACGAAACTTTCACATAATAAATCTATCATGCTGTAAACCTTATTAAAATAATAAAATAAATATTTTATCTTTGAATTTGTGGTCTCGAAACCACTATTCTGATTTGACCTAAAAACGGGCTGTTACAATGTGCTTTAAAGAACACTCCTGAATATGAATTGACAGATTTCTTATTTGTACACTTCGAGTGTACTACTTGTGTATCCATCGATGTTTTCAATGATTCAACAGGCAAAATCCTAACATGAGATAATATGAACATGAAATGAATTAATACACGTATCTTCCTGAAATACATGAAAATGATGATACATGATATGTAACACCCCAAACCCAGCCCAGACGTTACGACCAAATCCGGCATGTCACATCAAAGCGTTACTAGAAAAAGGCATATTTTGTCTAAAATTTTTCTTTGTGTTTAAAGGATATCTTCGTTATAGATTAAAGTGAATGAAAGCTGTGCACCAGGTAGGATGCTAGAAAAGAGGAGGTGAGTCTATTAGACTGCTTAAGTACCTAGCTCTCCACGGATCCAATCCTAGACATGCATACCACCATTGCCACACTTTAACTGAATGATTGTTCATGGAAAACCAATTCGTTTAAAACCATTTGAAAAGGTTATTATTTTTTTTTTTTTGGAAAACATTTTCGTTGCAGAAGCTTTGCTTTGTTATCGTGATATTTTGAAATCAAGTAACCTTTTTAAAATGCGCCCTAAAGTTATTCAATTTTAGACGATTAAAACAATATCATATCTAAGCTAACAAAACATACTAAAACAATTAAAAATAATTAAAGCGGCCTTATTACAACTTAAAACCTAAAACTATTAAAGTAAATAAAAGCTGATCAAATTACAAGAAGAAAACCGAATTTGCAGAACATGTGGCCACTCCGAATCCCTCACAGCTCCAAGTCCACTATGGTTGGGGATTTCCTGCATGGATGAAATTTAGGGGTGAGTTTGGAAAACTCAGTGTGTAAAATAACCCAACCATAGTCCAAATCAGCTCAAACCATAGAAATAGATTATGTTGGGCCTTAGCCCTATACAGAATTTAGAATGAAGCCTATAGGCCCATAACAGAGACAGAATAGATATTTCATGTATGCAGAAACCCAACCCATATCCATCCGTATACACCCCTTACCAACCTTACACCATGTAGGGAGACAACTCGACCCACCCATCCGCTACACGCCACAAAATTTGCAGCATGGCAGCCAAAACAGATATTGTGACAGAGTCACCATATACAAATATTGTGGCAGAGCCACCAGAAATAGATATTTGTGGCATAGCCACTAGAACGCTTCCTCCATCAATATAACCCATATCCCATGCAACAGATATACATGTCATGGCATACAACATACAAAATCAGAATATCATGCATTTCAGTCAAAATTAACCCTAGGGGTATAATGGTCATTTTGTACCTAGGGGTATAATGGTAACTTTCATACTTAGGGGTATTTTAGTAAGTTTACCATTTTAGGGTTTTCATGCATATTACAGCCATTAACGTATTAACAGAAACACTTACCGAGCATTTTTACTGAATTGAGCCCGTTGGCCCATTAACTCGATTTTGGCCCATTAAGCCCAAATATACCGAAGTGCACGAAATTACGCACTCTGCTATCTCACCACTTGAGATTACCAGGTTTAACAAACGAACTATCTCACGAGCGCTCGCACGCTCGCAAGTCCACAAAATACTAGCTCTTTGGCTTTTCTGCTTTTGCCGATCTAGTTTAAAGTGGGTGTCATTTACACACCTATTTTACGAAGATCGCTGGCCAAAATCTACCGTGTACCTATCCTACAATTGATTACTTAAAAATTTAGATCCAAAACCATACGATTACTAATGATATCTTCCTTATCAAAATCGGCCAACACCCTTAATGGCCTTAGATTACTTACCTTTGTCGCAAATAATGACTAAGTCTAGATTCAGTCGTTTCGATGCCCTCGCTTCCCACTGCTCCTTGATCGACAACCTTTATTCCACCTTACTCATAATAGAACGATAAATAAACCCAATAAACCTTTTAGTCCAAAACGATAGCCTCCTTAAGCGATTAGGGATTACTCGGCCTTTTCCAAAACCACAAGATACGAATGGAAAGAGGGTTACGAATACTTACCATGAGATCTATTCGATGAATAATGTTTCCAATACTTTCCTACCCCTAACACAAGCAAATGATGAGTCCAAGAGATCTAAAGGTGTTTGGCTTCCAACCTCTTAAAGTATGGTGACCTCGGCTTTTCAACAAACAAGGGAGGAAGAAAAATGAAAGCTTGATGATGAGAGGGAGAGGGATTCGGCTTTAACGAAAAGATGAGTAAAAGTAAAAGAGATCGGCACCAGGGAAAACAAAATTTGCGATTTCGGCTTTTGTGAGTGATCGGCTAAGGTGATTGAATGGGAGAGGTATTTTCTTTATGATTGGTGAAGCAAAGAAGATGGGAAGATGACGATAAAAGAAAGGAGAGGAATGGGTTAATGGCCTCGGCTTGAAAAATTAAGGGAGCAAGAGAATCAAAGAAGAGAAAATGAGCAAAAAGAACAAAAATATAAATTTGAAGTAAAACAAAACAAGAGCCGATTGAAAGGGAAGCAAGATCGGCCAAATTAAAATACCCCAACTAACCCAAAAAGAAAAAATAAATCATAAAGGCCAAAAATAAACGGCACTTATTTGCTATGGCCGAATGAGTGCATTTCGACATAAAAATTCTTCCTAAATTCCAATTCCATGAATTGCTCCTTGATTTCAGCCGCCACCATTTTAAATCCCATCCAAATTCCTTGCACCATCAGCAGTAGTCCACCACTTGACCGACTCAAGCCACTCATAGGAGAGTTTTAGTCAAACTCTAACTCTCCCCCACGTGAGTAGCAAAATTGGTCCTTCGTGCGCACAGCAGCTCGAACTCCAGAGCTCTTCCTATCCTTGCATTCCACAGCCTGCTGCTGGCTACTGCACCAAGCTTTCCTCTACACCATAATAGGGTCACAATTAATCTTAATCTATTCCTGCTGAAGCCTCAGTTACTTGTGAAATAATAAGGAAACTTCTCCTGCTATACATCTCGAACCTACGACCTTCTAAACACACACATACGCTGTTTGCCACTGCACCGAAGTTCCTTTCATGACATAATCTTCTCACAATTAATTTTAAGGCTTAACTGCTGTAGTCACGGCTACTTAAAAAGAAATCAAAATTTTGCCTCCCCCTGGAATCGAACCCACATCCTCTCGGCATGCCTAGCACGCTGCTGCCACTGCGCCACAGGCGCTCCTTGTGGCATACTCTATTCGTGAATTCTTTTAAAGCCTATTTTAGTGCAACCCGTTTACTAAAAAAAATAAATGTCTCGCGCACCCCGTGCCTCGAACTGGGGTCCCCTTCAGCCTTCTAACGTCCTTTGCCACTGGGCTGAGTTCCTTATTGTGACATGAGTTAGCCCTAACAACTCTTAAGGCCTGCCTACGACAACCCTTGACTTAAGAACATGTTTACGCACGCTGAGAATCGAACCCCAGCCTTTCTTCCCGTTGTCCAGCGTACCTAACCACTAGGCCAGGCGCTCCTTTATGCCCAGTTTCTGCCCAACTTATTTTTAAGGCCTTATGCCCAGATTTCCTTAAGAGGCAAAATTTAAGAATTTTGCTAAAGCTATGGGCCGAGCCCCGGACTTTTTCCTACACCATAAATCATTCGTAATTTATTTAATTACTAAACTAAACATACTAAATATTAATAACAATTAAATCATCCCATTTATTCGGGTCGTCTCCTACAGAACCCAAACTCAAGGAACAATACTTCCAGGCCCAAAAATCGGGGCGTTACATGATATATAGAAATACAAGATGATATTATATGAACATGGAATTTGTTTGATGAATATGTTCATCCATGATTATAAATTTGTACACCTTGAGTGAATTACCCATGTAACACTGACATTTCAATGATTTAATGGGCTAAGTTCCTGCATGAAATAATATAAACTCGAGATGAATTATTATGAAAATGTACTTGAAATACAAGGATATGATTTGTATATGTTATATGAATACATGATGTGGAAAGTATATGTAAATGGAAATCTAATTATCGTTGAGCCCATACATGTTTCTTGATATTTATATGAAATATATGACTAACAAGGGTGATGAGGATATGTGTTAGGGCTTGTGATCAAGTTGATTGAATGTGCTTTGTATGTTTATATTGAATTTAAATGAGTGGTAAGTTAATTACCATGTTAAATAAACTTACTAAGCATTTCATGCTTACTCTGTTTTATTTTCCCCTGTTCTATAGTAATTCGGAGGCTCGTTGGATTGGAAGCTTGGCAGAGATCACTCACACTATTCATCAGCCCATTTTGATACATATATGGTAAATTAATTATGGTTATAATGGCATGTATAGGTTATTTAACCAATAATGGCATGTAAATGTTTTGAATGAAACTAACCATTGGAATGGATTGTGTTTAGCATATTTTGATATGTTTATAACCGGATCTATCATGTTTGAAGAATTAATGTAATCATGCATATACACATTTGGTAACTAGATAAGTATGAATGATAGATTGAAATGATAATAAATTGTCATTTTAGGTACCTAAGGGTGCACTGGTTGTATGTGATATTATGTCATGTTTAAGACATGATTTGGACTTATTTTGAATGCTTTGATATGGTTTGTGAATGTGTGTGTAGGTGAAAGACAAGATGGGTAAGAAATGTGGCTTGGAAAATAGCCTATTTTCATCCACATGGCAAAGGCACGGGCATGTGTCTCAGCCATGTGTGCCGTGTGTGACACACGGCCTAGCACATGGGTGTGTGGCCTAGCCGTGTGTCCCCTGCATCTTTAAAATTTCAAAACAGAATGCCCAGAATTGATCACACGACCTGGCACACGGGCGTGTGACTTGGCCATGTGACCCTTGCACCTATACATGGCCTAGCACATGGGCGTGTGACTTGGCCGTGTGACCCAAGTTAGAGAGTTACACGGCCTGAGACACGGGTGTGTCCCTTGGCCGTGTGAACCAAACAGCCTACCACACGGGCGTGTGACCCTTGCACCTAGGAAAAATTTTGAGATTTTGCAAAAAATACTCTGAGTACCCGGTTTAGTCTCGACTCATTTCTAATGTATGTTTTGGACCTCGAGGGTTTGTTTAAGAGACTTTATGATTGATTTTTTATATGAATACTATATGAAGTGGAATATCTGTTATTTGATCTGTAAATTCTGGTAATGCTCTGTAGCCCTATTCTGGCCACGGATTTGGGTTAGGGGTGTTACACTATAGGTTCTTGTAACATTAGTAGTAATACTAGAACATTTCTAATGTTACAAGCAATGAGTGGCATCTAGCAATGCATCATTGCTGCCCAAGTTATAAGAAGTTGTGATTCGACATAACCTTTCTATGATAAACTATTCATGTATTATATCATTTTATCCTTTATATCTAGATTGGACACAAGTCATGGTATAGTCACACTTGTTTAGACTAATCTCATATTTGTTGATATTCTAAGTAGACTACAATAAACAAATAAGTGTGATATCTCATATTAACTTCTTTGAGCATGGCAATGCATTTCTAGTCTTACTCCATCACGTGGCCCAACATATTACTCCATTATGAAGGAGGAATAAATCCTATCGTTATCAATCATATCCCACTACATAGATTGTGGCATATCCAACATCAGTCTTTATAGTACAACCTGTTACGGTAGACGTTTGACTGTATCAAAATATACAACTCACAATGTCGGGACAATGATGATCTCAAGTCTAAAGATCATATACATAGTTACCACTATGAGTAATGTTTGTGACTATTACAAAATAATCCAAGAAACATACTCATGGTGGGTCAATCCAATATGTTGTTCTATAACACATACTCATGTATTGATTTTGAGATCCCTATGTCAATGACAACACTTTGTCATCAATCAACTACACATTAGTCTCAATACATTATTGATGTCCAAAACCACAATAATACTTTACTAAAGACCTTTTAAGAATAATCATATCATTTTCAGAACTTTGTTGTTAATTAGTTTATTTATACACACAGAGAAAAAAAAGAAACTGAAATAACAATAGTAATGCATTATATTAACAAACATGGTAAAACGAGTATGTAATTACAATCATCTCATGATTGGTCTTTAGGCATACTCTAACAATCTCCCACTAGCATAAGACTAATTAGTTATATATCTAATACCAATAGACTTAGTTTGACTATCATGCTTTTGCTATGTTAGAGGCTTCGTCAGTAAATTAGTGATATTGTCATCTATTAGTACTTTGCATATTTCCACATCTCCTTGATTAATGATTTCTCGAATGAGATGAAAACACCTAAGAATATGTTTGGATCACTGGTGAGATCTGGGTTCCTTTGCTTGTGCAATGGCTCCATTTTTGTTACAACGAAGTTTTATAGCATCTAATATGCTAGGCACAACACCTAGTTCACATATGATCTTCTTGATCCAAATAGGCTCTTTTGCAGCCTCATTGGCTGCAATGTACTCGGCCTCAGTTGCAGAATTAGCTGTTGTATCTTGCTTTGAACTTTTCTAGCTCATAGTGCCATCATTAAGGCAGAACATGTTATACCCCAAAATCGACCGGGACGGATCATGTAACACCCTGATTTTTTAGATTTTCATAATTTTTGAGATTTTGGTAAAAGTTTTAAAATTTGGTATTTGGTTGTGAAATTCATAGTAGGAGTATGTAAATGGGCCTATGGAAGGCCCATGTGTTGGCCAAAACCCGGTCGAATTTTTGAATTTTAGACTTAAGGAGTTAGGGGCATTGGATAGGTGTCCTTATTAAAAGATGTAGGTAAAATGTAACACAAGAGAGCCCTGGAAAAGTGGCTAAGTGACGCCACTAAGGAGCTAAGAAAGTGGCGTGTAAGTGGTTGAGGGAAGGCCAAGGTTCAATTCACTAAGCTGGCAACTGTGTTGCTATTTTTATGTCTTGAGCATGTAGAAGTTTGAAGTCGAATGGGACTCTGTTGAAGAGAGTTTGAATTAGTCAAATGCTTGAATTAAGAAGTGATAAGAGGAGAGATTTTGGGGATTTGAAGGGTGGCTTAGAGTTGGCCGAATAGAGGGAATTAGAGAGGAGAAAACGGCTGAGGGGTTTTAGGTTGGTATTTTCGCATTAGGGGTTTTTTTTTGTTGTGCCGTTTTCCCTTGTTTTAACATCAGAGGATTAATTTTTTTCTTCCTTTTCTTCTCTAGCCGAAATTATCATTCTTTCAATCCATCTTTCTTTCTTTTCTTCTCCAAAACCAAACAACTACTTCTTTCCTTCTCATCACCCTTGCCGAATAGCATCAAGAGCCGAAACCTGTGAAGATTGTTTGTGTGCATTAATACCAGCATCTTTCTTGTTCTTTTTATTTGTGGTGACCGATCTTTTTATCTGGTAAGTACTCGTTCTCCAAGTCGATTCAATAGTATAGATACTAAGAAAAGTCAAAACCCCCTATAGTTTAAGGAGGTTGTCAATTTGAGGTATAGGCCTTACTGGGCCTTTTCGTTTGACTTTTATGGTTGGTGTAGTGAAATAGACAACTTTGAAGGAGCAGCAAGGCTTGGAGTATCAGTTTTGGATGAGCTTGAATCGAATCATCGAACCCTGTGAAGGTAAGTGATCTATGGCTATTAGGGGTTCTTTGGCCGACTATGGTAAGGTGGACTTTGGGTTTGATTAGCATGAATTGTAAACTAAGAATGCTGGTGTTTAATTGCAGGTTGTCGAGGGAGACTTTGTTAGCGAATGTCACAAAACAGGTGTGTAACAACCCTCATAGTAGCTTAGGCTAATATTCGCTGAAAAGCTGAAATGCTAAAATTTTGGCATTTCGAGAACTTGAGATTTTGCATGTGGTTTTAGATGCAATAAATACGATATGATCGATGTTTGGATCGATGGAACAGGTAAGTGAGCAATTTTGTGCGCGATGGTAAGATAAGCCTCAATGGGCCAAAATTGGGCCCAATAGGCTTCCGAGCCCGTTTGGGTAAAATTGATAGAAAATGGAACTTGGAAAAGTTACATGTTAACACGGTTTGTACTGTTGTAAAATTTGGGTTATGTGGGCTTAATGGGCTAAATCGGCATTCGTAGGGCCATTAGGGGTTTTGGGCCCAAAAGCCCGAACTTGATAAAGTGTGTTAAAATCATTGTTTAAACACTTGGAAATGCTGATAATTGTTAATGAACATGGAAAACCCATGATATTTGGTAAAATTACGAAATTACCCTTATAATATGGAAAATGACTATTTTGCCCCTAGATAAGAATAACTATTATACCCCTAGGGTTTAATTATGAATGTGATGCATGAGATATTGGTATGACATGATATGCACATAATATGTTATGAGATGCATATTATATGCTATGATATATTCGTTATATGCATGGGTTGGGTTTTATATTAATGGAGGAAGTGCAAAAGGGCTCGCTCTTGATTATTAAATGAGGCTAGGCCTCGATTATATATGATAAAGCACTATCTTTGCCAAAGTGGAGAGTTTGGTTGGGTGGGTTGAGTTATTCCCCACATGGAGAGCTTGGCTGGTACGGGTGGAGAGTAGCGGATGGTGGGTTGAGTAGTCTCCCCAAATGGGCTTGCATACATCCATTGATATTACATGTGTTATTGAAATGGGCTTATGGGCCATACCGTTCACAGTAAAGGCTTCGGCCCAGTGATACGATTTATAAAAAGGCTTCGGCCAGTAATCGTTAAACGAAAGGCTTCGGCCCAGAATATTTCGAGACTGAATTTGGGCTTAGGTCCAGTATACTGATATTAGTTTGGGCTCCGAAAGGGGCTTGTTGCACACTGAGTTTCCAAACTCATCCCCCATTCTTAACCTTGCAGGTGAGCCTTGATGTGGAGACCTGGAGCCGGAGGGGATTCAGAGTGGCCATGGTAATTGCTTTTGAACTTTGCATAAGTAATCGGTTTTTTTTAGTTTCATCTTAACTATTATTATTACTTGGTTTTGGGTTGTAATAAGGCCATTAAAATTATTATTTATTTTTTTTAGAATTATTTTATTTTATAACTCTATATTTTTCTGATAATAATTTAAAATGGGCTAGACTTAGGACGCGTTTTCAAAATGATACTTGTTCTTAAAATAACGCAATGATACAATTAATCGGTTTATCAAAACATCTACTTAAATGAATTCCAATCGATTTTCTCACAAAACCTAATCTCACGCCAAAGTGTGGCAATGGTTGTGGGCATGTCTAGGATTGGATCCAATCAAGAGCTTGGTACTTGAGCAGCCTTCATGGCTCACCTCCTCTGTTTCAGATACCTACCTGGTGCACAGCTTCCATTCACTTTGTTAACATAGCAAAGAATATCTTTTAAAACACTAAGAAGGGCATTGGAAGTTGCTTGGGTTTTCTTAAAAACTTTAGTGTGACATGTCAAATTCGGCCATAACATCTGGGCCGGGTTTAGGGTGTTACATTTAGTGGTATCAGAGTTAAGTTACAATAACTCGGCTGTGGGTTTCTAAACGGGTTTAAAATCAAGAATTTCAAAACAAGGTTATTTTAAATCAATTTTTAAGAATTTCTATTTTTTGTGACCAAATACATGTTTTTAAGTTTTAAATGGTTTGGAGAAAAAAGTGGCACACTGAATCCCCGGCACCAAGTCTGTAAGTATACTTTCTTTTACGCCGTGTGATATTGATATGATGCTATAGATAGAAATGAGACCCTACTATGATACTTTAGATAGGGTAGAGCTGTAAAATAGTAAGATTGAGACTGTAGCTAGGCTACGAGGTTTTGAAAACAATCCCTGAACTACTGTATTTCCATAAGACATCTTGTAATAAAAAACTAAAATATTAAACTAATGTCATCAAATTCATAATTAGATAATTCGATATGAGTACAAGAGGAACTCGTGGACGAGGCCACCGACGTGGTCGCGGAAAGGTGCAAGTTGAACCTTCATGCTCAGGGCATAGGCCAGCAGAGGAGGCATTCGTGCCACAGGCAACTGAGATTGGGTCACATGATCGGGCTGCGGGGGACGATGCTTTGTCCCAAGCGATGTTAAGGGTTTCGGAAAGGGTTACTAGAGCTAACATCGGGACAGTGAATAGAGGATCCATCTCTGAGCGACTCAGGGCTAATGGAGTAGAGGTTTTTAGGGGCATATCTGGAGTATCCCCAAACGTGGCTGAATATTGGCTAGAGGCAACAGAGCGGATCATGGACGACGTAGATTGCTCTGTGGAGCAAAAGCTGAAGGGGGCCGTGTCATTTCTACGATATGAGGCATACCAGTAGTGGGTCACTATAAGGGAGAGTACCCCGATCAAACGAGTAACCTGGGAACTGTTCAAGAATACTTTTAAGAGGAGGTATGTCGGAGCTAGTTATGTGGATGCCTGTCGGAAGGAATTTTTGAATCTGGCTCAGGGCAATAAGACTGTTGAGGAGAATGAGGCAGAATTCTTGAGGCTGAGTCGATATGCTAGCGGGATAGTTACGACTGAATATGAGCGCAGTGTTCGATTCGAGGATGGCCTCCGCGATGAGCTTAGGGTGCTGATAGCTCTACAGAGGGAGCGTGATTTCACTGCATTGGTAGAGAAGGCTAAGATAGCTGAGGAAGTAAAACAAACTGAACGGCTGAATCGTGAGAGGGAACAACCCAGATTTAGAAGGGATTCTAGACCCTCGGGTGCTGCATATAGGAATGCTAAAAGAGCTAGAATGGAGGAACCAGTTCGACCAGTTTCAGTGAATACATTTAGACCGCAGGCTTGTAAGGACTGTGGCAGAGCGCATATGGGGGAGTGCTAGAAACGAACTGGAGCATGTTTCCGATGTGGGTCAAAGGAACATAAGTTCAGAGAGTGTCCTCGGAGAGCAGCTCAAGATCAAGTTACGGAGTAAAGAGGTGTCCAACCGCAACGAGGATGACCACCACCATAGAGAGGCCGTGAGTAAGGTAGAGGTGGCAATGGTAATGGACGAGGACATGGGGCACCTGGCAGGGGTGCTGCACATACTGAAGCTCGACAGCCGGTATTGGTTTATGCTACACGGCGTCGTGAGGAGGGTGATGCTCCTGATGTTATAACCGGTACGTTCTTCATTCATAGCACGCCTTACACTACTTTGATTGATGTGGGTTCCACTCATTTGTATATTGCCTGTAATGTATCTAGGGCATTGGGTGTACTTCCTAAGGAGATTGTGAGTGGGGTATCAGTGATAAGTCCTTTGGGACACTCGGTTAAGTTAGATAAACTCTTTAAGGAGGTTCCTTTAGAGACACAAGATATGATATTCGTAGAAGATTTGATGGAGCTGCCATTTGGGGAATTTGATCTTATTTTGGGAATGGATTAGCTAACTAAGCATAGGGCAACGTTGGATTGTGCTGTTAAGAGAATGGCACTAAGAACTACCAAGGATGAGGAGATAATGGTCATAGGGGAGCGAAGGAACTATTTGTCCAATGTTGTCTCGACTTTAAAAGCTGAGAAGTTGATTTGGAAAGGTTGTGAGGCATTTTTAGCATTTGTGAGTCAAGCTAAACCTAAGGGGATGACTGTGGAGTTAGTCAGGACCATCAAAGAATTTCAAGATGTATTTCCTGAGGAGCTTCCTGGACTACCTCTGAATAGAGAATCGAGTTCGAAATCGACTTGTTACCTGGAACAGCTCTAGTGTCCATTGCACCTTACAGGATGGCACTAAAAGAGTTGGTGGAACTGAAAGCTCAGATTCAAGAACTGTTGGATAGAGGGTTTATAAGACCAAGTATTTCTCCATGGGGCGTACCAGTGTTGTTCGTAAAAAAGAAAGATGGGACCGTGCGGATGTGTATTGATTATCGGCAGTTGAACCAACTGACGATCAGGAACAAGTATCCTTTGCCAAGAATCGACAATCTATTTGACCAACTGAAAGGAGCTTCAGTATTTTCTAAGATTGACCTTCAGTCAGGATATCATCAGTTGAGAGTCAAGGAAAAGGATATTCATAAGACGGCATTCAGAACTCGATATGGTCATTACGAGTTTCTGGTTATGCCCTCTGGGTTGACGAATGCACTAGCGACATTCATGGATTTGATGAATCGAGTATTTCAACCATACTTGGATCAGTTCGTAGTCGTTTTTATTGATTATATCTTGGTGTACTCGGAAATGGAAGAGAAGCATGATGAGCATTTTCATATTGTGTTGCAAATGCTAAGGGAAAAGCAACACTATGCAAAGTTCAATAAGTGCAAGTCTTGGTTCAACAAAGTAACTTTCTTGGGGCATATTGTGACTACTGAGAGGATCAAGGTAGACCCTCGAAAGATTGAGGCGATTCTGGAGTGGAAGCCACCGAGGTCAGTAACAGAAATCTAAAGTTTTCCGAGGTTGGCAGGTTATTATCGAAGATTTGTGGAAGGATTCTCTATGTTGGCAGCGCCGTTAACGAAACTTATAAGGAATAGCAAGAGGCTTTTAAGAAGTTAAAGAAGGTTCTGACTGAGGCACCAGTGTTGATTCAGCCAGAGTCTGGTAAGGATTTCACTGTGTATAGTGATGCGTCACATGTAGGTTTAGGCTATGTGTTGATGCAAGAGGGTAAAGTGGTTGCTTATGCTTCACGACAACTTAAGCCTCATGAGGTAAACTATCCTACTCATGACTTGGAGTTGGCAGCGGTGATCTTTGCGCTTAAGATATGGAGGCACTACTTGTATGGGGAGACATGCATTATCTATACGGATCATAAGAGTCTTAAGTACTTACTGAGTCAAAAGGAGCTAAATCTTAGACAGCGAAGGTGGATAGAGTTGTTAAAGGACTATGACTGTTCGATTGAGTACCATCCTGGTAAGGCAAATGTCGTGGCTGATGCGTTGAGTCGAAGGACTGTGGCAGAATTGAAGGCAATGTTCGTTCGTTTAAGCTTGTATGACGATGGAAGCTTATTAGCAGAGTTACAAGTAAGACCGACTTGGGTGGAGCAGATTAAGAAGCAGCAGTTGGAGGATGAGTCATTGGTTTCTTGGTTTCAGCAAGCTGAGAAGGGGGAGAATCTAGACTTTGGATTAAATGGTGATGGGGTTCTTTATTTTTGAGGAAGAATTTGTATGCCGAAGGACTCTGATTTGAGGTTGATGATTTTGAGAGAGGCACATGGAGGACCTTGTGCTATGCATCCAGGAGGGAGTAAGATGTATCAAGACTTGCGAGAGCTATATTGGTGGCCTGGGCTTAAGCGAGAAGTGACCAAATTTGTGGGAAAATGTTTGACGTGTTAACAAGTAAAGGCCGGGCATCAACTACCTTCAGGATTGTTACAGCCAGTGAAGATACCACTTTGGAAATGGGAAAGGGTAACCATGGATTTTGTGAGTGGTCTGCCATTGACACCTTCCAAGAAGGACTCAGTTTGGGTGATTGTGGATAGGCTGACGAAATCTGCCCATTTCATACCTGTCTGAACCGATTACTCACTTCAGAGGTTGGCCAAGTTGTATGTGGCAGAGATAGTGCGGTTGCATGGGGTGCCAGTATCGATAATTTCTGACTGAGACCCAAGGTTTACATCTTAGTTTTGGTAGAAGTTGCATGAGGCATTGGGAACGCGATTGGATTTTAGTACGGCTTTTCACCCTCAGTCAGATGGGTAGTCAGAGAGGGTCATACAAATTCTAGAAGATATGTTGAGGGGTTGTGTTATCGACTTTAGGGCAGTTGGGAGGATTACTTGCCGTTGGCGGAGTTCGCGTATAACAATAGTTACCAAGCAAGTATTCAGATGGCTCCTTATGAGGCACTGTATGGGTGAAGGTGTCGATCGCCTACTTGTTGGGCAGAGTTAGGGGAAAGGCAAGTACTTGGACCGGAGTTAGTAGCGGATACTGAAGACAAAGTTAAGATGATCAGGAATCAGTTAAAGGAGGTAGCGGATCGACAAAATTCTTATGTTGATCTAAAGCATAAGGATACTAGATATGCTGTAGGGGACATGGTCTTTCTGAAGGTTTCACCTTGGAAGAAGATATTGAGGTTTGGTAAGAAGGGCAAATTGAGTCCACGGTTCATTGGGCCTTATCGGATCCTTAAACGGATAGGGCCAGTGGCTTATCGGCTAGAGTTACCTCCAGAGCTAGATCATATTCATGACGTCTTTCATGTGTCCATGCTAAGGCGATATCGTTCTGACCCTACTCATATCATGCCAGTTGCAGAAATTGAGGTACAGTCGGATTTGACCTTTGAAGAAGAACCTGTGCAGATACTTGATCGTGACGTCAAGGTGTTGAGAAGAAAGTCAGTCCCATTGGTGAAAGTACTTTGGAGAAACCATGGCAAAGAAGAAGCTACGTGGGAGACAGAGGAGGCGATGCGTCAACAATACCCTCAACTGTTTGGGTTATGTAAAATTTTGAGGCCGAAATTTCTTTAATGAGGGTAGAGTTGTAACACCCTGATTTTTGGGATTTTTGTAATTTTTGAGATTTTGGTAAAAGTTTTAAAATTTTGTATTTGGTTGGGAAATTCATAGTGGGAGTATGTAAATGGGCCTATGGAAGGCCCATGTGTTGGCCAAAACCGAGTAGAATTTTTGAATTTTGGACTTAAGGAGTTAGGGGCATTGGATAGGTGGCCTTATTAAAAGATGTGGGTAAAATGTAACACAAGAGAGCCCTGGAAAAGTGGCTAAGTGATGCCACTAAGGAGCTAAGAAAGTGGCGTGTAAGTGGTTGAGGGAAGGCCAAGGTTCGATTCACTAAGCTGGCAACTGTGTTGCTATTTTTATGTCTTAAGCATGCAGAAGTTTGAAGTCGAATGGGACTCTGTTGAAGAGAGTTTGAATTAGTCAAATGCTTGAATTAAGGAGTGATAAGGGGAGAGATTTTGGGGATTTGAAGGGAGGCTTAGAGTTGGCTGAATAGAGGGAATTAGAGAGGAGAAAACGACTGAGGGGTTTTAGGTTGGTATTTCGGCATTAGGGGTTTTTTTTGTTGTGCAGTTTTCCCTTGTTTTAACATCAGAGGATTAATTCTTTTCTTCCTTTTCTTCTCTAGCCAAAATCATCATTCTTTCAATCCATCTTTCTTTCTTTTCTTCTCCAAAACCAAACAACTACTTCTTTCCTTCTCATCACTCTTGCCGAATAGCCACTAGAGCCGAAACCTGTGAAGATTGTTTGTGCCGATTGCATTTAGACCAGCATCTTTCCTATTCTTTTTATTTGTGGTGACCGATCCTTTCATCTGGTAAGTACTCGTTCTCCAAGTCGATTCAATAGTATAGATTTTAAGAAAAGTCGAAACCCCCTATAGTTTAGGGAGGTTATTGATTTGAGGTATAGGCCTTACTGGGCCTTTTCGTTTGACTTTTATGGTTGGTGTAGTGAAATAGACAACTTTGGAGGAGCAGCAAGGCTTGGAGTATTAGTTTTGGATAAGCTTGAATCAAATCATCGAACCCTATGAAGGTAAGTGATCTATGGCTATTAAGGGTTCTTTGGCCGACGATGGTAAGGTGGACTTTGGGTTTGATTAGCATGAACTGTAAACTAAGAATGGTGGTGTTTAATTGTAGGTTGTCGTGGGAGACTTTGTTAGCGAACGTCAGAAAACAGGTGTGTAATAACCCTCGTAGTAGCTTAAGCTAATATTCGCTGAAAAGCTGAAATGCTAAAATTCCAGCATTTTGGGAACTTGAGATTTTGCATGTGGTTTTAGATGCGATAAATACGATATGATCGGTGTTTGGATCGATGGAACAGGTAAGTGCGCAATTTTGTGCGCGATGGTAAGATGGGCCTCAATGGTCCGAAATTGGGCCCAATGGGCTTCTGGGCCCATTTGGGTAAAATTGATAGAAAATGGAACTTGGAAAAGTTGATGTTAACACAGTTTGTACTGTTGTAAAATTTGGGTTAAGTGGGCTTAATGGGCTAAATAGACATTCGTAGGGCCATTAGGGGTTTTGGGCCCAAAAGCCCGAACTTGATAAAGTGTGTTAAAATCATTATTTAAACACTTGGAAATGTTCCCATGATATTTGGTAAAATTACGAAATTACCCTTATAATATGGAAAATGATTATTTTGCCCCTAGATAAGAATGACTATCATACCTCTAGGGTTTAATTATGAATGTGATGCATGAGATATTGGTATGACATGATATGCACATGATATGTTATGAGATGCACATTATATGCTATGATATATTCATTATATGCATGGGTTGGGTTTTATATCAATGGAGGAAGTGCAAAAAGGGCTCTGCCCCAGTTATTAAATGAGGCTAGGCCTCCAGTTATATGATAAAGCAGCTATGCTGCCAGTGGAGAGTTTGGTTGGGTGGGTTGAGTTATTCCCCACATGGAGAGCTTGGCTGGTACGGGTGGAGAGTAGCGGATGGTGGGTTGAGTAGTCTCCCCAAATGGGCTTGCATACATCCATTGATATTACATGTGTTATTGAAATGGGCCTATGGGCCATACCGTTCACAGTAAAGGCTTCGGCCCAGAATATGTCGAGACTGAATTTGGGCTTAGGCCCAGTATGCTGATATTAGTTTGGGCTCCGAAAGGGCTTGTTGCACACTGAGTTTCCAAACTCACCCCCTTTTCTTAACCTTGCAGGTGAGCCTTGATATGGAGACTTGGAGCCGGAGGGGATTCAGAGTGGCCATGGTGATCGCTTTTAAACTTTGTATAAGTAATCTGTTTTTTTTTTTGGTTTCATCTTAACTATTATTATTACTTGGTTTTGGGTTGTAATAAGGCCATTATAATTATTATTTATTTTTTTGGAATTATTTTATTTTATAACTCTATATTTTTCTGATAATAATTCAAAATGGGCTAACTTAGGATGCGTTTTCAAAATGATACTTGTTCTTAAAATAACGCAACGATACAATTAATCGGTTTATCAAAACATCTCCTTAAATGAATTCCAACTCGATTTTCTCACAAAACCTAATCTCACGCCAAAGTGTGGCAATGGTTGTGGGCATGTCTAAGATTGGATCCAATTAAGAGCTTGGTACTTAAGCAGCCTTCATGGCTCACCTCCTCTGTTTCGGATACCTACCTGGTGCACAGCTTCCATTCACTTTGTTAACTTAGCAAAGACTATCTTTTAAAACACTAAGAAGGGCATTGGAAGAGGCTTGGGTTTTCTTAAAAACTTTAGTGTGACACGTCGGATTCAGCCATAACGTCTGGGCCGAGTTTGGGGTGTTACAAATTAGCCCGAATTTGAAGTATTACATTAGCCACCTAAGTGGCTTTTTGGCTAACGACTACCCAAGACACACCCCAACCTTATAGCACCTCAATCTTATCTAATTATTATTTATTTATTAATGCAGAAGTAAATTATGAGCCAATTTTAAACTTTTCCAAGGTAATTTAACCTAAGGGCATTTTTGTCATTTTACCACCTATGGTAAAACTAACCCGATTTTATACCTAAGTGTTTACCAACCTTCTTTTAGTCAAAATTATGCAAGCCTAAAACTTTCTACTTAATTTGAGTTCGTTTACTATGTCTAATTCAAGTTTTAGTATTAGGGACTAAATTATAACAAATACAAACTATTAGGACCTATTTCGAATTATAAATTAAGTGTGTTTCTATTGAATTTTACCCATTAAAAGAATAATCCTAAAATTTTACCAAGTTTCCTTATTAATTAAGGCTCTAATTAGACTAATAAATTTTCAGGACTAAATTGTAACTTAAACAAATTAGAGTACCAATTTAAAAAGATAAAAATTCAAACAAGTGGCGTACCTTAGTCGCTAGTAAACCACTCTATGGAAGCTTCATTTAAACAATCATTAGTATAAATTTCATGCCTCACACACCGTGTTATCAATCATCGTGTTATCAAGCAACAATACACTGTAAATTATTCAGTAATTAAACTCAAACATGCCTAAGAAATATTATAAAACCATCCAAAATAAAATGTCCAATGTCCAAAGCCCAATTACAACAAAAATTAAACTAATTCCTAGGAGTTCCACAATACTCGATTACAGTCTCTAAAACGTTTAATAAAGTCTCTACCAAGTCTAAATCTTTTGGAACTCTCTTGCTCAGCTCCTCAACTCCTTAGGCCCGACGATTATCTGCATGAATTGTGAGGGTGTGAGCTTTAAAAAGCTCAGTAAATGTTAATAAAAATGACTAGTAAATCAACATCCAAATCATGCTTAAATCACATCCACTCAATCACCAATTATCAGCCATAATAATGAAACATGTCAATTTAATTTCCATATGCTTTATCAATATCAAGAATCAATTATTCATGGCTTACAAACATCGAATGATATAACAATAATCACACATAAATATATTATCATACACTTCTCATGGCTTAATCGGGTGACCGTACATTGGATAAACAAATCTCTGAACTCCTACAAATATCAAATACAATCCACCGAGTTGAGCGGGCTAAAGCACACGCTCCCTTATAGCGCCTCAAATAACCCAATGAGTGGAGACTCATGCTCAACACTCCTTATCTACTCCAAACAAATTGGACACCTAGAGCCATATGCTCACAATGTCACAATTAAATGTGAGTACAAAAAAATCCTATGGCATGTCAACTATATCCAATGGATCCACCATGCATGTTGCCAATATATTTAGTCAAACATAGCATATAAATCAGTCATTATTATGGTCTATTTAATGTGACAAAATGCTTATGCGTAATATGTAACATGTAACATAGCCATTTAACATCCAATTAAGTCAAGAATTTTATTTGTCATTTTCCAATGTTCAATTACCAATTGTAACACCAATAAATCATGACCAAAAACTCCAATAAACATGCTTTAATCATCAATATAATTAGCCAAATTAAATTGCATAAAAACACCTAAATGCTTACTTATCGTTATTCAATAAAAATTCAAATATTATACATATAATATCAATCTTGCAAAAATTGATCATTCAACCATAATTAATTAATTGAAATCATCAATTAAGTTACTAATTAAACATAAATGAGGGTCAACTTACCAAATCACCCTTAGAAACACTCACCACACAATTTATTCTACCACAAAGAAGTGATCAACCAAGTAAATCCACGCTTCAATTCTGGTCAGATCCGTCCTCCTCAAGATTCAAAGCTTCAACAGAGATAAAATAGACATTACCACCTTTCTAATGCTATAATAAACACAAATTTTAATTAACTATACTAATCAAAATCCTCTCACAAAGATAGCTTATCGGATTTGTAACATCAAGTCAAAAACTCAATTCCTCACACAATCGATCTCTCCAACCCTCTTAAACACTTTCAATCATCAATACTAGACCAAATACACTTATACTAAGCATCAATTTCATCTTTAAATTAATTTCACAAAATTTTAGAAAATCAGTTCATGAATATGATGAAATTTAGATTTCTTTAAAAAATGATGTTTAATCTTGATAAATAAGATCAAAAACCTTTTAATAGATCCATTTTGAGTTGGAACATCTATTGATTTGTGGATTTCCTCTCAAAATTCAAGATCCACCATTAAAGAATCATGTGTTCTTAAAAAAAGATGGCATTGATAAAAATCCTTTAATTGACTCTCAAATCATGTAAAAATGTTTCTAATAATCATAAAAAACAATTTTAAGATTGAAGATTACTTTTGATTCGCTCTAAATTCGTTGATTGAAAATCTTGATTCAAGAAACTTGAGAAATTTCAGAATATTTTTGGCTACTTTTGAGAATAATTTCGAATGAATTGAGAGAGTATTTTGAGAAAAAAATTGGTTGGATCTATTCTCTTATGATAGATGTTTAAAATCATGCAAAGAAAATGAATTTTAAAGCTCTCTAATCTGATGTAAAATGTGTGAAAATTGGACTAGATACATTACTTTTAAAACTGAAACCACCCACCAAAAATTTAAAATTTGGGAAATTTGCCTAATGGTCACTCCCACATTTCCCTTACTTTACCATTTAATCATTTCCTTCAAAAAATCTGAATTTTAAGCTTTATTTGTCATATAAATACTCTAAATTTTCCCTTGTTTTACAATTAAATCCTATTCAATTAATATTTAAATTTTACTCAAATTACCACCAATAAAATTTATTTTAAAATTCTTTTTCAACCCAAATTGATTATTTTCGCTAATAATTATTTAACATCTTTAAAATTAATTTTTCAAAAATATTTTTTTCAAATTATTGTTTAATCCATTTTAGATGAAATTAACCTCCTAAATTAAATTACAAATTACTACAAACCCTATAAATTCCTAGTTTCACACTCGAAACTTCAAAAATATACGCAAAACTATTAGACTCGATTTAGGGATATTACAAAACACAAAACCCAATTATGATCGTGAATCATCATTGTCAGTTTGGAAGTTAGCATCGGTGTAACCCTTTACACTCAGCTTTTCCTCACCTCCATATATAAGGAATGTAGCCTTAGATCTTCTCAAGTGCTTAAAGATATTTTTAACTGGGACCTAATGACCTTCGTCGGGATCAACTTGGTGCCGACTCTTCATGCTTAAAGCATACGATACAATTGGACAAGTACATAGTATGGAATACATAATAGACCTAATAGCTGAAGCATATGGAATCTTACTCATACGTTCTCTCTTCTGAAGTTGAAGGACACATTTCTTTCGAGAGTGAAATACAATGTCTCATAGGTAAGAATCCTCTCTTAGATTCTTCCGTGTTGAACATTTTTAGTACTTTATCTATGTATGTACTTTGGCTTAGACCTAAGAGTCGGCTTGATCAATCTCTATAGATTTTGACTCCTAATATGTATGTAGCTCCACCCAAGTCCTTCATAGAAAAATAACTTTGTAACAACCTGTTTTTAGTGGTGTCAGAAATAATAGTTTTGGGACCACAACTCTGACGTGTCAGTCTGTAAATATTAATTATTTAATATTTACGAGGTTATTAATGTTGTATTAAGATTTGGTTATAAAATTTTACCATTTAGATAGTTAATTAATTAAAAATTATTAAATCGTAAAAGTTGTAAATGATAGCTCTTAATGTTTAAAGGACTTAAATAGTTCTTAAATAAAGGGGTGGTGGACTAATATAATAATTAAACCATTATAAGTTGTACTGTACAGTTTTAGGCTTAAAATTGTTGAATTTGAATGAAATTAAGGATGGGTAATTTAGTAAATTAGGAAATAAGCAATATTTTAACAAAAATAGAGTAAAGAAGCCATTTTCATCTTTTTGTTTCATCTTGTCCAACCAAAAACCCTAGAAAAGTTAGAAGACCGTTCGACCAAGCTTGATTTCTTCGATTAGGTGAGCAAATCTCGCCCATTTTTAGTAATTTTTATGTTTTTAAGCTCGTATTAGCTTAATCTAGCTAACCCGAGGACTAATTTGTAAAAATGTCAAATGTTTTGAATTATTTCATTAATGAGATTGAGTTAATATTTAATTTTTATGTAAGATTATTGAGTTTGATAGCTAGATAGGACTATTTTGTAAAGCAGTTTTTTTATAATTTTAAAGTAAGGACTAAATTGTTAAAGTGATAAAATTACTTGTACTTCATGTGAAATAATTACAAATATGGACTTTAGTGAGACCCTTGAATGTTTGGTTAAGGTTAGATTTGAATGAAAATGGTTAAATTGCATGTTTTTGGCCTTAGGGACTAAATTGCATAAAAGTAAAATATTAAGGGTAATTTTGTAAAAATGTCAAAAAGGGCTTAATTGCATGAAGTGAGTTGATTTTTCTCTAGGAATTAGTTAATTGAATTTAATGAAATTCTTATTTTAGATCAAGAATGAGCTGATAATCATGGAAAAGAGAAAATTATAGAATAGTCCCCGTACTTTTGTCATCGTTGAAGATTAGTCTGGTAAGTTCTTTCGATTTAATTTCAATACAATTTAAACGCATGTTATATAAACTTAGCTATTGAACATTGGTAATTAAATTAGTACTTGAATTTGGAATGGACTTAATGAGTTATTATTGCATTGTTCTCTGATGAAATGTTTTGAGCTGGATAAACATAGGATAGAGTGTGATTGGCATGTCAATAGGTTATTTTGCGTGCGGTACAAGTTTGATATGAGACGTGATGATGATTTCTATATATCCTCTGTTCACTAAATATACTAGGGTCCTGTATTTTTTGTGGACTATCGAGTTATATCACAGTGTTTCTGGTGTGTTACGGGGGCGAATGTTGGCCTACAGGCTAGGCACTTAGTGCCGAGGTGTGTTGTAACAACCCAAACCCGGCCCAGACATTATGGCCGAATCCAATGTGTCACATTGAAGTTTTAAAAACCCATGCTTTGTTTTAGTGTTAAAAGATCATCTTTTGTTAAGTTAACAAAGTGAATGGAAGCTGTGCACCAGGTAGGTATCTGAAACAGAGGAGGTGAGCCATGAAGGCTGCTTAAGTACCAAGCTCTCGAATGGATCCAATCCTAGACATGCCCACAACCATTGCCACACTTTGGTGCGAGATTAGGTTTTGTAAGAAATCGAGTTGGAATTCATTTAAGTCGTTGTTTTGATAAACCGATTAATGGTAATGTTGTGTTATTTTAGAAACAAGTATCATTTTGAAAACGCACCCTAAGCCTAGCCCATTTTAGATTATTCTCAGTAAAACATAGAGTATAAAATAGTTCCAGAAAAATAATTATAATGGCCTTATTACAACCCCAAAACCAAGTAATAATAGTAGATAAGATAAAACTAAAAAGAAACCAGTTATTTATTGCAAAGTTCAAAAACGATCACCATGGCCACTCTGAATCCCTTCCGGCTCCAAGTCTCCACATCAAGGCTCACCTGCAAGGTTAAGAAAGGGGGTGAGTTTGGAAACTCAGTGTGCAACAAGCCCCTTTCAGAGCCCAACTAATATCAGCATACTGGGCCGAAGCCTTTCGTTTAATGGTTACTGAGCCGAAGCCTTTTCATTAATCATATTACTAGGCTGAAGCCTTAACTGTAAACGGTATGGCCCATAGGCCCATTTCAATAACACATGTAATATTAATAAATGTATGCAAGCCCATTTGGGGAGACTACTCAACCCACCATCCACTACTCTCCACCCGTACCAACCAACACACCATGTGGGGAATAACTCAACCCACCCAACCAAACTCTCCACTGGCAGCGTAGCTGCTTTATCATATAACTGGAGGCCTAGCCTCTTTTAATAACTGGGGCAAAGCCCATTTTGGTAAACTGGGGCAAAGCCCTTTTGCACTTCCTCCATTTATATCAACCCAACCCATGCATATAATGAGTATAACATAGCATATCATGTGAATATCATAACATATCATGTGCATATCATGTTATATCAATATCTCATTCATCACATTCATAATCAAACCCTAGGGATATAATAGTCATTTTTACCTAAGGGCAAAATAGTCATTTTTCATATTATAACGGTAATTTCATAATTTTACCTAATATTAGGGATTTTCCATGCTCATTATCAGTTACTAACTATTTATTTGTTTGAACAGTGTTTCTGGCCCATTTTTAGCGAAACCGAGTTATTGGGCCTAAAACCTCTAATGTGCCCTACATCGCCGACTTTGTCATCTAGGCCAATTTAGCCCATAATCCATAATGGTGTCAACAGTCTTAACACGCAATTTAACAGGTTTTCATTTTCTATCAAATTTACCCAAATAGGCTCGAAAGCCCATTGGGCCTAATTTCTGCCCCTCGAGGCCCAACTTACTGTAATGCCAAAAATCGTGCTCTTACCTGTTCCAACGATCCCGATCATCAACTTAGCAAATCTAACTAACCCATGAGCGTTCGCTTGCTCACAAGTCCTCGAAATGCCAAAATTTTGGCATTTCGGCTTTTCGGCATATATCGTTTTAAGCTATGAAAAAGGGTTCGTTACGCACCTGTTTTGTGACGTTCGCTAACAAAGTCTCCCACGACAGCCTACAATTAATCACCATCATTCTTAGTTTACAGTTCATGCTTAATCAAACCCAACATCCACCTTACCATATTCGGCCAAAGAACCCCTAATAGCCATAGATCACTTACTTTCGCAAGGTCCGATGATTTGATCCAAGTTTATCCAAACCGATACTCCAAGCCTTGCTGCTCCTCCAAAATTGTCTATATCACCAACATACATTCACAATCAAATCCGTCAACCACACGTCCAAGTCAGTCACTTGCCCACAAGGGCAAAACAGTCATTTAACACTCTAAGGGCAAAATGGTAATTTTACCCACAAGGGTATCTCGGTAATTCTACACTACAGGGGTATTTTGGTAATTCTAACCTATAGGGGTATTTCAATAATTCTACCTTATAGGGGTATTTCGGTAACTCGACAAACCAGGGGTATTTTGGTAATTTTGTAAACCAAGGGTATTTTGGTAATTTTGTAAATCGAGGGTAAAACGGTAATTCTATAAATCGGGGGTACTTTGGTAATTTTACAAGTCGAGGGTATTTCAGTAATTTGGTGAACTAAAGTATTCTAAATAGGGATAACAATACGAGTGGGACTAAAGCCCTCTCTCGGCCCAAATGGGCCCACATGCTCATGTGGCCCTTTTAGCCCAAATCTAGCCACAGATACGAGATTCACCTAGCCTAGTCCAATATTTACTACACAATTAAACAACTTATCCAATTGGGCCCGTAGGCCCATTAGGCCCACATGGCCCCTTTTCGCCCATCGCACCAAGTAGCCATCCCTACGCCTAGAGTAGTGAGAAATACGCACCTGATAGGAGACTGGAGTTAATCCACGCTCCGAGCACTCTTAGCCGACGCCCAACCCAAACGAGCACGCTATAAAGCAAAAGGGATCAGCCAAGAAAGGTACCTTTACTCTCATGGTTCTCTCTATTTAAAGCCAGCTTCACATCCACTCTTATGTTAGCTTCTCGATGTGGGATCCCTCCATCATCAGAGTTTAAATTCAACACCAACTCTTAGGCCATTTTGTTAGCAAAATAAATGCTCTTTGCTTGCCATGAGTTTCAAACCCTGGACCTCCTTGCCAACTCCATGACGCCACCTTCCTGCCTCTTATGTGGCGCTACTTTGCCACTAGACCACAAGGCTTTTTGTGTCACAACTTCTCCAACAATATTCTTAAGGCCTACCTACTACACCCAGGGTTTGATTCACCTTAAACCAAAATTTTTGCTAGAGTCCAGGTTTGAACCCAAGACTTCTTCAACACTTCTCAGCACACTTAACCACTAAAACAAGCCTTCATTAACGAAATTTACATGCACAACAAATATTATAAGCTACCTTCAACTGCTCCTATGCTTAAGGCCCAAAACTTCTAGGCCCAAATTTAGGGTGTTACATGTGTTATCAGTTGGATTGGCTTGTATGAGCGTCTGGTGTGTTTTGGATGGTTAGCCGTGTACTCATATCCATATATCATTCATCGGGCATTGTTTATTTGATCATTAAACGTTATGAAAATGTGGAAAACTTTATTGTATTATTGTTTAAGCAGTACCCACCTGTTGTGAGTTTTGATTGATAGGAACTCTGTTATTAATCTTGTTATTTGAGTTACTAATTTACTTCGGTAAGCATTATCGTTTAATTGATGAACTTACTAATCTTTATGTGAGCTTACTTGTATCCTTAACTTTTCTTTGTAGATTACGTTTTGTGGAAATTAGGAGATTGGATCAACTCGAAGAATCACACTATCTGGGGATCTCTTTGGTAGATTTTAAACTTAACTTTGCTTATATGGCATGTAATAGGACCATTAGTCATGTTATATAATGATTCATAAGTATTTGTAAGGTATATATATTGTGCATTTGACATTTTGGTTTGAACAACTAGATGCGGTATGCATGTTTAACCCTAAGTTTGTGCATAAATGGTTAAGCATGAAATGGTAAGATTGTTATGAATGAAGTATGGTGTAATAGCCTGATTTTAGGTCTAGTCAGAACAGTGGTTTCAGGACCACAAATCCGACGAAGAAAATTTTTTTATTATATGTTTATAGTCTATAGTTTTATGGAATTATTTTGTGAAATTTTCATTTGAAAATTTTGACGTTTGGGCACTCAATTTGGTCAAAAGGACTAAATTGTAAAAAGTGCAAAAGTTGAGTGCTACATGCTAGAGGTGTCTAGTTGTTATGGAATTTTAAATTGGAGGTCCTTAAATGGTAATTAGACCAATGGTTAAGTTGTTGGACAAAAATGGACATGGTGAGATAAAATTTCAAAGTTTTTCAATAAGGGCATTTTAGTAATTTGGTAATTAAATGAATTAAAAAGCCAAATTAAAAGCCAATTTTTGTTCAACTTCCTCCCTTGGCCGAAATTCACATGAAGAAATCATGGCTAGGGTTTTTCAAGCTCCGAAGCTCGATTGTAAGTCCGTTCTAGCCCCGTTTTTAATGAAATTTACGTTTTTGAAATCCTTGTAACATGATCTAGCTATTTCTACCACTAATTAAGGTATAATCAAAATCTAAAATTTTACCCATAATGGATATTTTTGTATTTTGATGTTTAATGGTAGAAAATGCATGTTAGATGTTCGATAAACGACTTTTGCTAAGTGATTTTTGGTAAAAATGTTAAAAATGACTTGTTTGTAAAAGTTATGAAAATGTGTGTAAATGTGTGAATAAAAGGAAAATGTGGGCTGCTATAAGCATGTATAAGGTTTGGCTAGGCTTGGGTATTGAAGAAATTGAGTACATTTCATTTTACGAGCCTAGGGACTAAAATGTAAATATGTCAAAGTTTAAGGGCAAAAATGTAATTTTTCCATAATTTGATTTTGGGATAATTTGAATAGTTAATGATTAAATAAGTTGAATGTGATAATATAGATAAAAAAATGAGGTTCGGACCTAGAACGCGGGAAAAACGAGTATTTGACAGTTAGGTCTTTTTCGCCGTTTTTATGCCGAAGTAAGTTCGTATGTTTAATAAGCATTAAATTATATATGTCTAATTTCCTATTTGATATGACTGTGGTAAATGCTATATTATTGAAATGAAATGTGAATGTTATTGAGTACGACACTGCGAAAATGATCGATAGAGGTTCGATACAACGAAAGTCCTGGTTGAACCTTAGGAATAGATAGGATACAAATTTCATGACATTAGGGTTACTAAGACTATGTGTAAGACCATATCTGGGATATGGCATCAGTATGAGACTTTGTATAAGACCATATCTAGGATATGGCATCGATATGAGACTTTGTGTAAGACCATAGCAGGGTTATTGGCATCGATATGAGATTACATGTAAGACCATATCTGGGATATGGCATTGGAATGGTACTGTGAGTAAGAGATTCCCGAGTATCCTTTAGTATTCCAAGTGGTTCAATGGGAAATTTAACGAGTATGCTAAAGAAGAGAAAGAGCATGTAAATATTACGAACTTGTACAAGTATGTACATAAGTTTGTAAGCATTGATTCTTGATATTGTGAGTTCATGATTTTCATGAGAATGTTTTGTGAAAGCTTGTGATTATTGGCCTATGCTTGTGATGTATGAAATTCATGATAAATTCGGCTGAAGACCATGTGATTGGCTTTTGGGCCAAATTGAGTTATGATATAACATGTTTTATTCACACAAATTGTGATTTATCAGAAATGAGAAAAATGAATGATTGGCATAATTTCCTATTAAAATGATTATGGAAGCATGAGAAGATATGAACTTGGAACAACTGAAAAATGTTAAAATATATGCTTGAAATATGAATAC
The DNA here is from genome assembly GCA_025698475.1 of Gossypium anomalum. Lineage (NCBI taxonomy): Eukaryota > Viridiplantae > Streptophyta > Magnoliopsida > Malvales > Malvaceae > Gossypium > Gossypium anomalum. The sequence continues at coordinate 42,705,468 of CM046968.1, read as the reverse complement.
ACATAATTTAATGTGCATGTTTACTATGAGGTTTGTAATGACTTGTTAATTGTTGTGATATGTTATGAAAGAGAGATTATGGTTGTTAGGCTAATGCCATGATATGTTAAATTATGCTTATAAGTTAATAGAGTAAACATCTTGATTGAATAAAATTATAACTATGAGACTTATAGCAATTGGTATTATTTTATATTTAAATTGTTTAACTTGATAAATGTTTAATAAGAGTTGCTTATTATTTTTATGCGGACTTACTAAGCTATATAGCTTACCCACTTTCCTTTCTCATGTTTTATAGTGCCGTCAAGCTAGCTCGAGTTGGAGATCGCTAGAGATCCTATCACACTATCAAGCTATCATTTTGGGTATTGACGAATTCAAGTATTTTGAGTTATGGCATGTATAGGGACTTGGACATTCTGTTATATGTGTCATTGTGTTTTGACCAAAAGTATTGGCTTGTAATTGTCAAGGCTTGTCTTGCTATTTGGCCATGTAAGTTGGCTTATATTAGCAACATGGTTGTAAGCCTAAGTATATTCATATGTGTGCCTATATCTTTGGTGATATGGTCATGGTATGCTTGTTGAATGATCGAATGTGAAATGTGATTCGTGGATGAGATGATAGATATGTGTACAATTAGGTATCTTTAAAGGAAATAAATGAAGCTTAATAAACCTGAAATTGGCATGATTGAGTTAGGGCATAATAAACGTTATGAGTATGATACATGTTGATATTACTTGGGCAATTGTTGTACATTGTTGTGTATGTTTTTGGTTGCCTAAATATAATATGTTTTGTGATATTGAATTGGTGTAAGTGTTTGTTCAAATAAGGGTGGCAAATGGCTTGGTAAATAGCCTTATTTTTGTCCACACAGGTAGACACGCAGGCGTGTGTCTAGGCCGTGTGTGACACACGGTTAGCCTTATGGGCATGTGATCCGACTGTGTGACCCCTGCACCTAAATTGTTGCAAAACAGAATGCTCAGTATCGAGCACACGGGCATGAGACACGGCCGTGTGTCTCAGCTGTGTGAAGGGCACGACCTCGGGACACAAGGGTGTGTCTTGGCCGTGTGACTTCAATTTGTTCTTGGGTGAAAAACAGAGAGTTACATGAGTTAGGGACACGGGCGTGTGTGACCACACGGCCTACCCACACGAGCGTGTCCCAAGCCACACGGGCGTGTGACTTGTAACAGCCTACTTTTAGGTTTAATCGAAACAGTGGTTTTGGGACCACAATCTGAAGTCAAAATTTTTATTTTATTATTTTATTAAAGTTTACAGTATGATAGCTTGTTTGTGTGAAAATTTCGTACAGAAATTTTTACGTTTTGGATGCTTAATTTGAGAAAAAGGACTAAATCGCGTAAAATACAAAAGTGGCATTCTATATTTAAATGTGTTTAATTGCTATGGTTTATTAAACCAAAGGTCCTTATGTTGATATTAGACCATTGATAATGGATTTTTTCATAAATGGACATTTATTAAAGTGTTTTAATGAATTAATAGTAAGGTTAAAATAGTAATTTGGTTTTTAACGAATAAATAAACAAAACAAAAGCCATTTCATCTTTAATTTCTCTTCATCTTAACCGAATAACAAAAGAGAATAAAGCCATGGGAGAACATTAGGGTTTGACACAATTTTGGCTTGATTAAGGTACGGTTTGAGCTCGATTTTTAATGATTTCTATGTTTTTGAGATCGTTGCTTTGTATTCTAGCTAGCCCATGCCTAAAATTTTGAATTTTTCAATGATTTTTTGAAGTGCCATTGATGAATGCTTGAGCTTTTGAATGTTTGATAATGGAAAATGATTATTTGTTGATAGATTTAAATGTTTTGTAAAGTGATTTTTAACAAAAATGTCAAAAAAGGATTTAATCGTGAAAAGTGTAAGTTGAGTGGTTGAAATGTGAAATAAATGTGAAATATGGGTTGCTAGGAGTACTATGGTAATTCGGCTAAGCATGTGTTTTGTTAAATTTTGTGAATTTGGTGTATTTGTGAAATAGGGACTAAATTGTAAAAATGTGGAACTTTAGGGCTAAAGTGTAAAAATGCCCAAGTATGTGTTTGTGGACTGAATTGAATGATTTTATGAATAAATGAGTTAATTTTGAATGTATATAGATTAAGAATGAAAGAAATCGAATTTAGATCGGGGAAAATCAAAGGTTATCAAATAGTCGATTCAATCTATTTATCCCGAATACCAGGTAAGTTCATATGCAAATAAATGTCTTTAAATTGAATTAGACATGTTTAATTGTCATTGATTTGCTATGAATGTTGAACGAATACTCATGAGCAAGCATCGACAGAGTTACGACATCTGAAAGTCCCGTACGAACCTTAGGAATAGTATAAGATATGAATGTCATGAAATTAGGTTACCGAGATGTGATTACATGTAAGACCATGTCTGGGACATTGGCATTGTATTGTGATTACGTGTAAGACCATGTTTGGGACATTGGCATTGTATTGTGATTACGTGTAAGACAATGTCTATTGGCATTGTATTGTGATTACGTGTAAGACTATGTCTAGGACATTGGCATCGTTAATCGATTACGTGTAAGACTTTGTCTGGGACAGTGGCAATGATATGTGATAACATGAAAGACCATATCTGGGATATGGCATTGTACGAGCTATATGTGATTTTCGAGTATCCTTAATGATTCTGAATAGTTTAACGGGCAAAGTTAAGTCGAGAAAGAATGCGTGAATGAGTTAAATAACTCAGGTATGTACGATATTCATACGAGTATTAAAAAGGGAAGTATTTGATGAATTTACTTATGATATTGAATATGTGTAAAAAGGGAAAGGTTTATGAAATTATAAAGTTTACCTATTGATAGAAATGATGTTGATTCATATGGTAACTTTATTTTTATATGGCTTACTAAGCTTTATAGCTTACTTTGTTTTATTTTTCTGTTTATAGTGATTCGGAGGCTCGCTCGGGTTGGAAGTAATTGGAGATCTTATCACACTATCCAGATATGGTTTGGTGCTTATAAGCTTTGTGATAATGGTTATATGGCATATATAGGTTTTGTGGTAAATTGTTGAGTATAAGTCATGTTGGTGATTAATGCATATGTGCTTGAAATGTATTTAGCCATGAGAATTGACATGATGTATAAGTTGCTTTATGTTTTGGTATGGTTATATGGTTACTTAATGTAACTAATTGCCATTTGGTAAACTAATGCTTAGAAGATGATATTTTGTGGCTTGATTTTGAGATGATCAAATGGTGTGTTTTGTGACATGAAATAGATGATAATGTGATGAGTAAATGCATTTAGAAGTTATGTAAGATTTGATAATTTTGGCATAATGGATTGGTATGTTTTGAATATGGAATTGAGTAGTTGAAATGGTGGAGATTAGATGGCATGAATTGTATATGAATTGACATGATTTGGTTGCCTATAAATGTATTAAAATGGTTCTATTTTGGTTTCTAGGTGAGCATGTGAAAAGGGTGGCAAATTGACTTTGCAAATAGCCTATTTTTGTCCACACGGGCAGAGACACGAGCGTGTGTCTCAGCCATGTGCGATACACGGTCATGTTACACGGTCGTGTGTCCCCTAGAGAATAATTAGAAATCCAAGTCAGTTTTGTGCACGGCCAAGACACACGGGCGTGTCTGGTGGCCATGTGAGGCATACAGCCTTGGCACATGGGCGAGTGTAGCCATTTTGAAGGGTACACGGCCTAGACACACGAGCGTGTGGTCGACCGTGTGACCCAAGTCAGTAACCCCTCTAGATTTCACATGGCCTGGCACACGGGCATGTCCTTGGCGTGTGGTGCAAGTCAATATGTATGCCCAGTTTTCACACGGCCTGAGACACGAACATGTCTGGTAAGCATGTGAGGCACACGGCCTTTTCACACGGGCGTGTGACCCATGAATGTATGAAAATTTTCTAAGTTTTTGAAAATTTTTATATGTGATCGGTTTAGTCCCGAACCTCTTGTAAGCATGTTTAAAGGTCCCGTAGACCTATTTAAGGGACATTGTGTATGTGAATGAATGTTATTCAATAATGAATGTTTATTGAGTTTTGAAATGTTAGTTAAATGCCGTGTTTGTTCGGTAATACCTTTTAACCTTAATTCGGCGACGGACACAGGTTAGAGGGGTTACATGACCCCTATTTTAGCAAAACTTTTCTAAGTGTTGTAAAATTCCTAAAGTTCTCAGTTTAGTCCCGAACCACTTCTAAAGCACGTTTTGGGCTCCGTAGGCTCGATTTAGGGACGATATGATTGGTTGTTGAAAAGTTTTTATTTGATGCCAAATTTATAACTTGAAATTGTATGTTTGCTTGTGTTTAAGTCCGGTAATACCTCGTACCCTGTTCCAGCGTCGAATACGGGTAAGGGGTGTTACATATGGTATGTTGGGTTGAATATGATATGGTAAGTTTGCCTAAGCATGACATTTTTGGGAATTATTTTGAGTCATTTGGAGCATGTTCGTGGCTTGTATTTGTAGTTAAGGAAATGAAAAGTGTAAGTATTGTTTCTGGTGTCAATGAGGGCACGTTGATTATTTATTTAGGTGCTTGGATGGATAAATTATTGTCTTTTGTGGTAAGGTGACCTTTTGGCATGAATTGAAATTGCTAAGATAAGATTTTTACCATTATTGGGATAAGTGTCAATACTTTGGCTTTTGGCATCGATACTTGACCAAATGAAAAATATCCAAACAAAACAAAATGCCAAAATGGTATCGATTTTAAGTTGAGTATCGATACTTTTCATGAAATATCGATGCCACCATCTAGTTATCAATACCACTGATTTTCTAAGAAAATAGAATTTAATTTTGTTATCAGCTTTTCTAAAAGTATCAATTAAGTATCGATACCAACTACGGGACTTTCATTTTTGTGTTAAAACTTATTGTTTTTGAGATTTAATCCTATTATATATATGACAAGTTCGAAAACAAATCCTCTTAGGGTTCTAAAATTGAATTATTTATATTTGCTATATGTGAGATGTTTTAAATATTAGAGCCTTGTGTGAAATAAAGTGATTATCAATGATTTAGCTTTGTCGTAACATCACTTACTCAAGTCCAACATCCAGGTCAAGTAAAGGGGTGTTACAAACTTCCTAACCAACTCTTAACAAACTGTAGAGTAAGTATGTCATTTCCTATGATAAGTATGTCATCTACATACAGTACCAAGAATACAATAGTGTTCCCACTAATTTTCTTATAAACTCAATGCTCATCTTCATTTTTGATAAAACCAAACTCTTTGATCGCATCATTAAAACAAAGATTCCAACTTCGAGAAGCTTGCTTCAATCCATAAATGAATCTTTGTAGATTGCATATCTTTTCAGCATCTTTTGAATCAAAAAAACTTCATGTTGTGTCATGTACGCATCCTCTTCCAATTTCCCATCAAGGAAACTTGTTTTGACGTCCATCTGCCAGATTTCATAATCATGAAATGCAGCTATTACAAGTAAGATCCGGACAGATTTAAACATAGCAACAAGAGAAAAGGTTTCGTCATAGTCTATACCATGAACTTGTCGAAAACCTTTAGCGACGAATCACCTTTTGTATGTTTGTTCATTATCATCCATATCATTTTTCCTTTTGAAAACTCACTTGCACCTTATGGGTTTAACCCCTTTAGGTGGGTCAACCAATATCACTACTTGGTTTTCTGACTGGAATCCATCTCATACCTCATGGCGTTAAGTCATTTATTAGAATCTAGGCTTGCCACTGCTTCTTGATAAGTCTTAGGCTCATATTAATCCATAAGTAGAATATCACCATGTGCTGTAATGAGAAATACATATCTCTTAGGTACATGACATTCTCTTAAAGATCTTTGCAGTAGTTATGTTTCCAAAACAGTTGATTGTTCCGCAACAATTTCTGGAACATGTTGTGGTTCAATTCTGGTTTAGTATTCTGTTGTTGTTCTCGAATTTCTCCAAGTTTAATTTTTCTACCACTTCCTTTTCTAAAGACAAATTCTCTCTCAAGGAAGACTTTTGTTCGAGCAATAAACACTTTGTTCTCGGTAGGATTAAAGAAATAATATCTTTTAGTTTCCTTAGAATATCCCACAAAGATGCACTTTTGAGATTTGTGTTCAAGCTTTGCAGACGTCTGACGTTTAACATAAGCTTCGCAACCCCAAATCTTCATAAAAGACATACTAAGATGCTTCCCAATCCACATCTCATATGGTGTCTTTTGAACCAATTTAGATAGAACACAATTTAGTGTGAGACAACTATTTCAAGTGCATTCCCTAAAAGGAAGTAGGAAGATCAACATGACTCATCATTAATTGAACCATGTCTGACAGTGTTCGATTCTTCTCTCAAAAACTCCATTCCATTGTGGAGTACCAAGAGATGTAAGTTGTGAGACAATCACACATTCCCTTAAAAGCTCACCAAACTCTAAACTTAAGTATTCTCCTCTTCGATCTAGTCAAAGTTCTTTAATACTTTTGCCTAGTTGGTTTTGTACTTCATTTTTAAATTCCTTGAAATTTTCAAGGGCATCAGATTTATAGCACATAAGATAAATATACCATATCAATTGAAATTATCAATGAAAGTAATGAAGTATTGAAAACCTCCCTTGGCTTGTGTGTTCATTGTTACATATACATCATTGTATATTAAGCCTAATAAATCACTAGCTCACTCACTTTTACTATTAAAAGGAGTTTTAGTAATTTTACCTAATAGCAAGACTCACATATATCAATTTGTTCAAAAACAAAAGAATCCCAAAATCCATCTTTATAGAGCTTTGATATGCGCTTCTCACTTATATGGCCCAAACAATAATGCCAAAGATAAGTTTGATTAGAGTCATTTATTCTTGGTCTTTTAGTATTTATGTTATAAATGGGCATATCTTTATCTAAAATGTAGAGGTCATATATTAATTGTGTCAAACCATAGAAAATATTATTGAGATAAAATGAACAAAAATTATTCTTAATAATTGTCTCAAAACCAATTTTGTCTAAAAAATAAATTGGAAGTAATGTTTCTAGTCAAACTGGGCACAAAATAACAATCCTCCAAAAATAAATCAAGTCCACTAGGCAATGATAAAACATGTGTTCCTGTAGCTAATGTAGCAACTCTTGCTTCATTTCTAACTCACAGCTCCACATCTCCTTTAGCCAGATTCCTACTCCTTTACAGTCACTGTACAGAAGTACAAATATGAGAACCACAATCAATATCTCATACCTAGGAAGTAGACATTGTTAAATTAGTATCAATAACAAAAATACCTGAAGTGGACGCTCCACTTTCTTTTTCCTTCTTGGCCATTTCAAGATAGGCAGGGCAATTCCTCCTCCAATGGCTGGTCTTACCGCAATGGAAACATTTTCCTTCCTTAGCAATTCCTCATTTAGGTTTCAATGCAGTTTTTCCTTTGTTAGGTTTGGCTTTGCCATTGTCCTTAGGATTGGCCTTAGCATTAAGCTGTCCTTTCCCTTTGTCCTTGTGGACAATCAGAATGGGCTTAGGTCCAGCACTTTACATGTTACTTTCAGCAGTTCCTAACATGCTAAGTGATTGTGGCAAAGTCTTATTAATCTCATTCATGTTGAAATTAAGGAAAAACTACCTTAAACTATTTGACAACGATTGTAAGATGACATTAGTGGCCAATTCCACACCTAGAGGGAATCCAAGTTTTTCAAGGCTTTCAATATAGCCTATCATCTTGAGAACATGATTTCCCACAGGACTTCCCTCCACCATTTTGCATTGAAATAGAGCTTTAGAGGTCTCATGCCTCTCTTGACGTGCTTGCCCCTCATATAATTCCTTAAGGTGCTGGATCATATCATAGGCAACCATATCCTCATGTTGCTTTTGAAGCTCGTGAGCCATGGTGGCAAGCATTAGACATCCCACGTCTAACAAGTCATCAAGATGCTTCTTATAAGTATCCTTCTCAACTCTAGAGGCATTACCTGCTAGTTCATTAGGAACGGATTCTTCAATGACATATAATTTTTGTTCTTGTTTGAAGACATTCCTCAAGTTACAGAATCAGTCAAAGAAGTTCAAGTCATTCATTTGTCCTTCTCAAGGACAGATCTCTATGGGAAAAACATCACCGATTAAAATTTTTTATCAAAACAGAATATTTTCAAAATCAGAATATTTTTAACTTTCAATCTTTGAGCCTTCTTACTAGAACAACTTTTTTTCCTAATTTCTGTATGTTACCACCAAGTTAACTATTAACTTTGAATAACATAAACCCCATTATGCTAAGACAAATCTGTTAACACTTAACAAATTATATATAAAACTCAGTAGGCATCAAAATCAATTATTAAAATTTAATCAATGATTATGGTGAACATATAATCACATAGGTTTAACATATTAATCATACACAATTTATTAAATAGATTGTCTGTATCGTATATACAAAAACAGATCAATTAAAACAAATCAGACAACGTGTATCTCATACAATCGCATCAACCAATAAATTTTATCATATATTTGTATTAATAAGTGATTATTGTAAAATTTGAATATTTGTTATTGAAAAGTAAAGTGAAATGTATTGAATTGAGAATATATGTGATTAATTGAAATGTGCATTGGTTGAATAAATGAAATGAGTAAGTTTGTACGTAAATAAATTATTGATTCTTTTTATGTTATTATATTTTGTTATCATATGAGATGCAGTTGCCTATAGACTGATTATTTGATGAAAATTGTAAATTGACGTAGACTAGGAATAAGATTATTAAAAGTTGAAGAGAAAGATTTCTCGTTTGAACCTTAGGAATAGATGAGGATACAAGTGACATGTCACTAGGATATTTGAGTTCCGAACTCGTTGAGTTGAGTCCGAGTTCGTGAGATGTAATCAGGCATCCGAACTTGTTGAGTTGAGTCTGAGTTCACTTATGGATGCGCACACCCGAACTCGTTGAGTTGAGTCCAAGTTCGTGAGATGTAACTAGGCATCCGAGGTCGTTGAGTTTGAGTCCGAGTTCACTTATGGATGCGAACGCCCGAACTCGTTGAGTTGAGTCTGAGTTCACTTATGGGCGGGTTACATGGTAGCTTGAGCTACATATTCACGGGCTATTGAGTTTGGTTTAGCCGCGAGCATGACACTTATGTGCATGCGTTCCGTTGTATCCGATTATATTCCAATGAGTTCAACGGGAAATCGATTAAGTGAAAATACATGAAAATTAAATTATGAGGCTTTATATTGATTAAGTTCAAAACGGTAAAAGTGAAAAAGTTTAATAGTTGAGCAATTGATAATGCAGTCAAAACTGAGAATGAGTTAATAAGTGAAGATGGGTTCTGGATAGAGATATTAGATTTTTGAAAATTACTTGGGATATACAGTACCACTGCGAAAGAAAGAACTAAATTATAGGAAAATTGATTTATTTAGATAAGGTATTTACAGAATGGTTAACTAAAAATTTCTTCCGAATTAGTTTTTTGAGTAAACTGAATGATATGAAATTTTTTATGACTATACTAGTCAATGGAATTGGTGAATAAATTGCAAAAATATTTGAATATAACTATTATAATTGTGTATATTACAGTAGATTTTTGGGATTTTATATGGGTTTCTTATATGTACTGATATTTTCAGAGGTATATACAACTGTTCATGTTTGGATGCTATAACCATTATATGGAAAGATTGCATAAATATGCAAACAGACAGAAATTTTCGCAAGTTTGATTAATTCACAATATCACTCTATCTCTCTTTGGTTTTCCAAGCCAATATATGTGATAGAATACTTGATACTAAAATTCATAAGATATTATCTTCTAATTTTTTTGTTGGTGGAAGCTCTGAAAAGCAAATGTGAAATATTGAATTAAAATAATTTGTGAAACGAAAAGATAAAGAATGGATATAAATAATAAACTAGGTAAATATGTGCAGAAAGAAACTATAGAATTATAAAAATAACGAAGTTCATGATCAAAATAAAACAAGAAAATTTCGTGGACGAAATTTCTTTTAAGGGAGAGAGAAATGTAACACCCTGAAAATTTCTACAGTAAGATATTACTCTTAATATAGTAAAATAAGGAAATAAAGTGACAAGAAAAGGAAAATTGAGTTATGTCACTGGGAAGTATATTATGACATATTGATTCAAAAAAGGACTAAATTGTAAATGTGAGAAAAATTTTGTGGCCCAAGAGTAAATACTCAAAATTTGAGGGATTAAAGTGTAAATTTGAAAAATTTGAAAGACTAATAGTGCAAATATTTTAAGGGTGGAAGGATCTAGAAACCAAGCAAAATTTAATGAATTAGGACCAAATTGAATAGGTGAAGAATTATGAGGGACTAAATTGCAATTTTACCAAAATTAAGTGATGACTCAAGAATGGAATTTTAAAAGATCACAAAGGGCAAAATGGTCAATTAGAAGAGAGAGAAATCTAGAAAGTAATGATGATGTTGGAGATATTTTAGATTAATTAATTAAATAAATATTAGTTATTAATATTTTAATTTGATTTTTTATATGATATTTTATTATTTTATTATTATTTTATTAGTATATATAAAAAATAAAGATGAGGAAATTCTCATCTATTTTCCATGCATTCACGTTAGGAAGAAAAGAAGAGAAGAAAGAAACTTTTCATTCTTTACAATTTAGTCCTTCTACCAAAAATTCACCATTTTCACCTAGAAATCAAAAGAATTTCCATAGCTACCAAGAGAGAAAAATATTAAGGAGACTATGGGGAGTTAGAACATCAAATTGGATTCAAGGAATAGAAGCTGGAGGAGAGAGAAAATCCAATTAAAAATTGGAATCAATAGAACAAGGTAAGTATATCAAGATTTTAATATATTTTTAAGTTTATTATTATTGAGAAAACATGGAAATAATGTTATAGTAGAGTTTTCTTATATAAGGTTCTATGATCTTGATGAGTTAGTGAAGGGAAATAGGAGAAAGTGATGGGAAATATTGTAGAGAAAGGGAATAAGGGTGTTATAAACATGGTAAACAATATCATGCACTAAAACAGTTTTGGATAGTAGCAGTAGGCTAACTTTGAAAACTCACCAAAAATTGTGGAAGTTGAATTAGAGGTTGAATAAACATGAAATTAAATATTATTGAGTCTAGTGTCTTATAGAAGAAACGGTGTAAGCAATGGAATTGTAAATCATGAAATATGATAAATTTTGTAAGACAAGGTCAGAATGATTTCAGGTTCCCCTATTCTGAATTTGGAAAATCATAAAAAATTTGATAAAAATAATTAGGGTCTTAAATTTATATTTTCAGAATCTTAAATGAGTCTATTTTCAATAGAAACAAATGGGAACATCATTTGAATCATGTACGAGAAGATAATTAATTTTTAGTAAAGAAGGGTCAGAACGTCAGATAGCAGAATAGAAGTGATTTTAAAAAAACAAACTGTACTTATTGGCTAAGCCAAAAATTCTGAAAATTTTATGGTAAGAAGATATGTAAGTCTAGTTTCAGGAAAAATTAACGGATATTAATTTGGAGTTCTGTAGCTCAAGATATAAATAATTTAGTGACTATAACTCAAATAGACAGCTTTGAATATACATATAAGTAAATAGTGAAATTATAGATAATGTACTTATAAGCATATTATATAAATTAAGGATGTGGAATGGAGAGGAGGAGGAAAATATGTATGAATACTCAGCTAGCATAGCTAATTTGCATGTTTTAGGCTCAGGGACTAAATTGAATAAAAGTAAAACTTTATGGGTAATTTAGTAAAAATGTTAGAAATGACCAATTTACATGAAGTGGATTATTTTATTATTTAAAATTTCAAAATTGAATAAAAATATTAATTTAGTTCAAGATCGGGGAAAAACATGTTTTAAGGATTAAATTGAAAAGTGTTGAAATTATGAAAAATTCTAATATTTTATAGAATTCATGGGTTGTTATCAATTTGTATGAGAATAACGGCTGGAAATAAGGATTAAATTGCAAGAATTTTATTTTTAAATGCATGAAATATCGATATAATGAATTACCTAATTTATGTTTATGAAGAAATGGCAAGAGAATGATATTTATCATGATATGACAATATGTGATTATCTTTGATACGTTGATACAAGGAAATTAAGTATATTGAGACGAGTAATAAATTCAAGTAAAACATGTCGAGAAAAATAAGTATGTTTAAAGGACAATATGATTGATTTTAATTGATTCCAAATATAAACGTTAGATGAAATAAAATATCTAATAAATAAATCAGTAACTTTGGTAATACTCCGTAACTTTATTTCGGTGATGGATTCGGGTTAGAGGCATTACATGTATTGTACAAATGGCTCTGATAACACTGTTGGAACATCGGTAAGCTTCGTAGCGTAACAAAAAAATTATTCCAGTGATCATCAACCATGGATCCATGTACGATGAACGAGCCGAGTTTAAAAAGAGTTGAAGATATACCTTTATAAAACTGAAGAATGGTGAATAACGATGTTGGTTGGATTCCTTTGAACAATATCAAACGAAGCCACAACAAAAGTGTCTCGGCATTTACTTATTCCAACTAGTTAAGCACGAACAACAAAAACTCTTTGAACTTTTTCAAAGAGAATACAAACTTTTGGCTACTAGACCTAGTTTGATTTTCTTACTCACTCTCTTACTCAATCAGAGATTTTATTCCTTTTATTAATATCATATATTAAAAATGGAATCATTCCCCTTTTACTTTTTAGAGAAAATCATGGAAAATATTAAAGATTATATTCTTTCCAAAAGAATATTAACTTCCATAAGTGTTAACTCTAGAAAGTAATTGCGACTTGTGTCTACTAGGCAATATTGTTCGTCAAGTAATGTTGTCTGCCAGGCAAGACTACCCGCCAAGCGATACTATTTGCCAGGTAATACTGTTCACCAGGTGGTAACGATACTGACCGCTAAAGATATATGTAAGAGGGTATACACCCAACAATTTGCATATAGCTTGTTCGCTTTAACCATAGGGTGTGACCATGTAGGTTCTTGTAACATTAGTAGTAATCCTAGAACATTTCTAATGTTACAAGAAATGAGTGTCATCTAGCAATGCATCATTGCTACCCAAGTTATAAGAAGTCGTGATTCGACATAACCTTTTGTGATAAACTTTTCATGTATTATATCTTTTTTATCATTTATATCTAGATTGGACACAAGTCATGGTATAGTCACACATGTATAGTCCAATCTCATAATTCTTGATATTCTGAGTAGACTACAATAAACAAATAAGTGTGATATCTCATATTAACTTATTTGAGTATGGCCATGTATTTCTAATCTCACTCCATCAAGTGGCTCAAGATATTACTCACATTATGTAGGAGGGATAAATCCTATCGTGATCAATCATATCCTACTACATAGATTGTGGCATACCCAACATCAGTCTTTACAGTACAACCTATTATGGTAGACATTTGACTATATCAAAATATACAATTCACGATGTTGGGACAATTATGATCTCAAGTCTAAGGATCATATACATAGTTATCACTATGAGTAATGTTTGTCACTATTACAAAATAATCCAAGAAACATACTCATGGCGGGTCAGTCCAATATGTTGTTCTCTAACACATACTCATGTATTGATTTTGACATCCCTATGTCAATGACAACACTTTGTCATCAATCAACTACACATTACTCTCAATACATTATTGTTGTCCAAACCCACAATAGTACCTAACTAAGGACCTTTTAAGAATAATCATATCATTCTCAGGACTTTGTTATTAATCAGTTTATTTATACACATAGAAAAAGAAACTGAAATGACAATGGTAATGCCTTATATTAACAAACAAGGTAAAACGAGTATGTAATTACAATCATCTCATGATGGGTATTTAGGCATACTCTAACATAAACGATATAAATGAAATCAGCAACTTGGAAATGTGATGAAATGGACTTGATATCCAATTTGAAATGGGATTGAATAATTTGAATTGTAAATGATACATCTTGGTGATTGATTATAGAAAAGATGGTTGAATTGAATCATGTTTATTTGGGATAACTTTATGATTTGGTGATTGAATCTGCCATTTTGTTAAGTTATATGATAGTAAAACTAATTTATGTTTAAGTTACTTGTAGCATCTAATGATCATGAACATAAATATATGTTCACCTTGTTGATGTTTTTAGTGTCATGTTTTAGCCAAAGTTATGCAAAAATATCGTAGCTTTAATGCTTATCTAAAAGTAAGGTAAGCATAGTATTTTTCAAATTGAACTTACTAAGCATTTCTTAATTCTTACTCAAGTTGTTTCCTTCTCATGTAGATCATCACCTTGCGGAGCTCACCTAGCCAGATCATTAAAAAGCTCACACTATCACTGAATTGGTAGTAATGTGTTTATTTTGGTTATCAAAGTTGTGGCATGTAAATATGTAACAGTCCAGTTTAGACCCTAGTCGAAATAATGGTTTTGAGACCACAAATTCGAGTTTGAAAAATATTTTAATATTATTTTCTATGTCTGTGATATGTGAATTTGCATCTGTGAAATTTCTGTGATTTAATTTGTCTGTTTCTGTACTTAATTATGAAAAAGGATTTAATCGTGTAAAATGCAAAAGTTGCATGCTAATTGTTAAAGCACCTATTTGATTTGGCTTATTAAAGGTGAGGTTCTTATAATGAAATAAATCCAATTATATCATAGTGGAATAATTGGTTTGGTATAATGGTAAATATGGTTATTTTTAAAGGGTGATTAGGTAAATGGTTATTTAATGCATATTATAATAAAACCAAAGCATAAATTAAAACCATTATGATTCATCTTGCCAAAAATTTGAAGAAAAAGGAAGCCATTGAAGCTTCAAAGCATTCGGCCATTGCATGAGTGAATAGGTTAGTCCATTTTGCTCGGTTTTTGATAATTTCTAAGTTTCTGTGATCGTTGCTTCTTATTCTCCAAAGCTGATGTCTGAATTTCTATTTTTGTTAAAGATTTCATGAAATGCCATTGTTGATATCATGAGTTTTGTGATGCTTTTGGATGAATTATGAAGGCTTGGAAAATAATTTGTAAGTTTTGTATTTGAATTTTTATGAAATAAAGCTATTTGGGCTAATTTGTGAAATGAGGTTTTGAAGGACTAAATTGTGAATTAAATGTGTTATTTGGGCTTGTATAGAAGCCATGTATATTTGGCCAAGCTATAGTCTTGGTAAATTTTGCATATTTGTGATTTTGTGAAAAATGAACTAAATTGTCAAAGTGCAAAAATGTAAGGGCTAAAGTGAAAAGTGCCCAAAACATGTGTTCATGGATTATTTTGAATGAAATGAATGATTGAATAGTTGAATTTGAATTGTAAATAGATCAAGAACAAAGAAAATCGGACTTAGATCCAGGGAAGTCTAAAGTAGTCGAATAGTCGACTCGTTTTAGCCTAAAATCCGTACGAGGTAAGTCAAACTACACTTACGAGTTAAGTTGATTAAATTCTGCGTATATAAACTGTGATCTGCATTGGACGGCCTTGAGATCCTGATGAATAAACTCTGATAATATGCTGGTGTATGAGAAGTTCTGTATGTTCTTGAAGAACATTGACATTGATTTGAGATATCGTGTAAGACCGTGTTTCGGACACAGGGTTTGATTTGAGATCTCGTATAAGACCCTATCTAGGATAGAGGCCTCGATATCAAATTACATGTAAGACCACATCTGGGACGTCAGCATTGTACCTAGCTATGAACATCTATTCCGTTTCTGAATTGTCTGATGAGGAAGTATGGGATATGGAAATAAATATATGAAATGTATAATTTATACAGGTACGTTTGTATTGTACTAGATTTATAATAGAAAAGACTATGTTTCTGTGAAGTAATGAAGTATTCTATGATATGGTTGTTAATTCTGGCTATTAACTATTGCTTATATGCTATATTAGTTTGAGTAATTGTATTTGATTTACTAAGTTCTTTGTAGCTTACTCTGTGTTATTTCTGTATGCTTTGCAGATATCGTAACTACTGAAGGCTTGGGATAGTCGAGGATTGTCACCACACTGTCAAACTCTTTTTGGTACTTTTGGAAATGTACATATTTATAAGTATGGCATGTCTAGGCTAGAAGGTTTAAGAATGTAAGCTTGATATGTATATATGTTATGCCATGTCAATTGGATAGCAAATGATAAGTTTGTGCATAGTTTTGGTGTATATTTGTAATGTGCTATATTCTAATGTGAAATAGTCATCTTTAAGTATGGAATTTGGTTGAAAATGTTGATATGAATGTTGTATATTATTGTTTGTAGGATTGGACTCAAAAAGGGGTGGCAAATTGGCTTAAGCCTACATTGTGCCACACGGTCAGGGAACACAGGCGTGCCTTATGGCCGTGTGAAAAAGTCAGTAGCTAGCTAAATTTTACACGGTCATGGCACACAGCCGTGCCTATTGTTGTGTGAAAAAGTCAGTATAGGACCTCTTTTTGGCACGGTTGGATCACATAGGCGTGTCTTGTACCCGTGTGAGTTACACGGCCTAGTCACACGGGCGTGTGACTTTGTCAGTTTTGAAAAGTTTGATTAAGTTCTAAAAATTATGAATGGGTTCAGTTTAGTCCCGACCTTTCTTAAATGTATGTTGTGGGTCTCGTAGACCATTTTATTGGATGAAGTGTTGATGAATGCCTATGTAACAATGTTATTTAAAATCTGTGATTCTGTATTGTCCTGAAATGCTCTATCTGTCTGGTGATGCCCCTTACCTATTCTGGCGACAGTTACGGGATAGGGGTGTTACATTTAATTGGTATCAGAGCTATGGTTTAGTCGATTCTAGGACTACCATAGCTTGTGTGAGTCTAGCTATACATGCCATATGTCTAAAACTGTGATAGTGTGATGAATCCTAACATTGAAATGTGTTTTTATATAGCAATGGATCCCAATAGACTCGTAGCTGACGATGTTGAAAGAAATGCGCCTGCTCCTGCGCAAGGGACGGTGCAAGATGATTCTCAACTGGCTATGAGTAGCCGTGACAAGCCTTCTATCAGATGATGAATGATTGGTTCACCCAATACATTAGAACCAACCTGGCTGTACAACAACCTCCACCCCCAGTTAATCCTTCTCAAATTCCTATTATGACTTCTGTGAATCCAGTTCAGTCTAGTAGACCACCAGTTGATAAAATTAGAAAGTATGGGGCCGAAGAATTTCGAGCTACAATGAATAATGATGCTGAAAGAGCCAAATTCTGGCTAGAAAATACAATAAGGGTGTTTGATGAAATGTCTCTGAATCTAGAGGAGTGTGTAAAATGTGTTGTTTCACTTCTGAGAGATACGGCGTATCATTGGTGGAAAACTTTAATATCTGTGGTTTCGAGTGAACGGGTTACTTGGGATTTCTTCCAAGTTGAATTACGGAAGAAATACATTAGTCAGAGATTCATTGATCAGAAACATAAAAAATTTCTCAAGCTTAAACAGGGTCGTATGTCTGTTACTGAATATGAACGGGAATTTGTGAGATTGAGCCAGTATGCTCAGGAATGTGTATCAAATGAAGTAATAATATGCAAAAGGTTTGAGGATGGACTTAACGAAGATATCCGTTTGTTGGTGGGAATTTTAGAGATTAAAAAATGGTGGTACTCGTTGAACGAGCTTGTAAGGATGAAGAATTAAGTAAAGAGAAAAGAAAAGTTGATTTTGAAGCTAGAAATGCTAGAAAGAGATCTTTGAGTAAATCATTTCATTCTGGGTCAAAGAAATTCCGAGATGATCAGAACTGTTCAAATACTAATGTAGGACATTCGAACCGAGATCGAGCTAGATCGTATCCAAACACCAGAGCCCCTGCTACTTCTGTTGCAAGTGTCAGGAATGTCCGATCTGAGAAACCTAAATGTAAACACTGTGGTAAAAGACATCCGAGAAATTGTAGGTTGAATAACCGTGCCTATTTTCGATGTGGATCTCTGGATCATTTTGTAAGAGATTGTTATGAACCTACTAAGCAAGAGAATGAACAGAATCCGAGACCGAGTAACACCTCAAAGGTAGAGCTTCCAGGAATACAAGAAATGCAAGTGGTGGTCAAAGAGTTACTAGAGATACTGTCGTTAGATTTGAGGCCAGAGCACCTGCTAGAGCCTATGCTATCTGAGCTCGTGAGGAAGCTTATTCACCATACGTGATTACTGGTACTTTTACTCTTTATAATACTCTTGTAATTACATTAATAGACCCTGGATCAACGTATTCTTATATCTGTATGAATTTAGTACATAGTAAGACTTAGCCTGTAGAGTCTACTGAATTCGTAATTAGAGTATCGAACCCCTTAGGCAAAAGTGTCTTGGTTGACAAAGTCTGTAAGAATTGTCCGTTAGTGATTCGAGATACCTGTTTTCCTACTAATCTGATGCTTTTTCCTTTCGACGAATTTGACATAATTTTGGGAATGGATTGGTTAATGTTACATGATGCTATTGTGAACTGCAAATGAAAAGTCATTGACTTAAGATGTAAGAATGATGAGATAATTTGAATTGAGTCTACTAATCTGAATGGGCTACCAGCTGTGATATCTGCAATGAAAACACGGAATTATGTAAAGAAAGGTTATGAAGCCTACTTAGCTTATGTGTTAGACTCAGAATTGAATGATAAGAAAGTTGAATCAGTGCCTGTTGTCTGTGAATTCTCTGATGTGTTTCCAGAAGAACTACCGGGTTTGCCTCCTATTAGAAAAGTTGAGTTTGGCATTGAATTGGTACCTGGTACTACTCCGATATCGATAGCTCCATACAGAATGGCTCCGACTGAACTAAAAGAATTGAAATCTCAGTTGCAAGAATTGACCGATTAAGGATTTACTAGATCGAGTTTTTCACCTTAGGGTGCTCCTGTTCTGTTTGTGAAAAAGAAAAATGGCACAATGAGAATGTGTATTGATTATCGCCAGCTTAACAAAGTGACTATAAAGAACAAATATCCTCTACCCCGAATTGATGAATTATTCGATCAGTTGAAAGGTGATACTGTGTTTTCGAAGATAGATCTGAGATTGGGTTATTACCAGTTGCGAGTAAAGGACTCTGATATTCCGAAAACTACTTTTAGAACAAGGTACGGGCATTACGAATTTTTAGTTATGCCTTTTGGATTAACGAATGCGCCTACTATTTTTATGGATTTGGTGAATAAGATTTTCAGACCGTATTTAGATCAATTTGTTGTTGTATTCATTGATGATATATTGATTTATTCACGTAATGAATCTGAACATGCCGAGTATTTGATAATAGTGCTACAGACACTGCGAGATAAATAGTTGTATGTGAAGTTCAGTAAGTGTGAATTCTGGTTGCAAGAAGTTGGTTTTCTGGGTCATATTGTATCAGCCTCTGGAATTCTAGTTGATCCGAGCAAAATTTCAGCCACTATGGATTGGAAACCTCCTAGAAATGTATCTAAAGTCCGTAGTTTTTTGGGACTTACTGGTTACTATAGAAGATTTGTAAAAGGTTTCTCGACGAATTCGACTCCATTGACAAAATTGCTCCAAAAAGATGTGAAGTTTGAGTGGTTAGAAAAGTGTCAAAACAGTTTTGATCAATTGAAAGCTTTGTTGACTAAAGCTACGGTATTAGTACAACCTAAATCAGGTAAAGAATTTGTAATTTACAATGATGCTTCGTTGATTGGTCTAGGATGTATGCTAATACAGGAAGGTAAAGTCATTGCTTATGCTTCGAGACAGTTGAAACCACATGAAAAGAACTATTCGACACACGATCTTGAGTTAGCTGCTATTGTGTTTGCCTTGAAAATCTGGCATCACTATCTGTTCGGTGAGAAATGTCACGTGCTTTTTTATCATAAAAGTCTGAAGTATTTAATGACGCAAAAAGATTTGAATCTGCTACAGAGAAGATGGTTAGAATTGTTAAAAGACTATGAGCTAGTTATTGATTATCATCCGGGCAAAGCAAATGTGGTAGCAGATGCTTTGAGTCAGAAATCATTGTCTGCATTGCATGCGATGAATGCTCATTTAGCACTGTCTGATGATACTTCGGTTTATGCCGAACTGAAAGCAAAACCCTTGTTTATACAACAGATCTGCGAGGCTCAGAAATCTGACAATGAATTGATAGCAAAACGAGCTCAGTGTGATTCCAAATTTTGGGTTGATATTAATGATTATTTGAGATTCAGAAATAGACTTTGTGTTTCGATAAATCCAAATTTAATTCAGATGATTTTGAGTGAGGCTCACAGTAGTAGATTTTTTGTACATCCGGGGAGTACAAAAATGTATAAGGGCTTGAAATAACTATACTGGTGGCCAGGAATGAAAATAGATATTTCTGATTTTGTTTCTAAATGTTTGATCTATCAGCAAGTTAAAGCTGAACATCAGGTGCCATCAGGTCTGTTACAACCGGTTATGATTCCGGAATGGAAATGGGATCGAGTGACCATGGATTTTGTTTTGGGTTTGCTTTTGTCTCTGAGAAAGAAAGATGCAATTTGGGTTGTAGTTGATCGATTGACGAAAGATGCAATTTGGGTCGTAGTTGATCGGTTGACGTAATCAGCTCATTTTGTTTCGATTCAATCTGATTTCTCACTTGATAAGTTAGCTGAGCTTTATATTTCTAATATTGTGAAAATGCATGGTGTACCATTGTCGATTGTGTCAGATAGAGATCTGAGATTTACATCGCGATTCTGGAAGAAATTGTAAGATGCTCTGGGTACTAAATTGCATTTCAGCACTGCTTTTCATCCGTAAACAGATGGTCAATCTGAGTGGATTATTCAGATACTCGAAGATATATTGAGATGTTGCATTCTTAAGTTCGAAGGTACATGGGAACAACATCTACCTTTGATTGAATTCGCTTATAATAATAGTTTTCAATCGAGCATTAAAATGGCACCGTATGAATCCTTATACAGTAGAAAGTGTAGAACTCCGCTATACTGGTCTGAACTCAGTGAGAATAAGATTTATGGTATTGATTTGATAAAAGAAATAGAACAGAAAGTGAAAATAATCCGAGATAGTCTGAAAGCTGCCTCTGATCATCAGAAGTCTTATGCAGATTTAAAAAGAAAAGATATCGAATATGAGATTAGGGATAAAGTGTTTTTGAAAGTATCTCCATGGAAGAAACTGTTCCGATTTGGTAAAAAGGGCAAGTTGAGTCCGAGGTTCATCGGACCGTAAGAAATCATTGAGCGAGTTCGGCTGGTTGCTTATAGATTGAGGCAACCATCTGAGTTAGAAAAGATTCATAATGTATTTCACGTGTCGATGCTTTGACGATGCAGATCTGATCCTTCGCATGTAATTTCTCCGTCTGATATCGAAATCCATTCTGATATGACTTATAAAGAAAAGCCGATTCGTATTTTGTCTCGTGAGACTAAAGAATTACGTAATAATAGAATTTCGTTAGTCCAGGTGCTGTGGCATAGACACGGAGTAGAAGAGGCTACATGGGAGCCTGAGGATGAAATGAAACAGCAATATCTGAATCAGTTTCACGGCAAGATTTTCAGGGACGAAAATCCCTAAGAGAGGGAGAATTGTAACAGTCTGATTTAGACCCTAGTCAGAATAGTGGTTTTGAGAACACAAATTCGAGTTTAAAAAATATTTTAATATTATTTTATGTGTCTGTGATATGTGAATTTGCATCTGTGAAATTTTTGTGAATTAATTTGTCTGTTTCTGTACTGAATTATGAAAAAGAATTTAATCGCGTAAAATGCAAAAGTTGCATGCTAATTGTTAAAGCACCAATTTGATTTGGCTTATTAAAGGTCGGGTTCTTATAATGAAATAAATCCAATTATATGATAGTGGAATAATTGGTTTGGTATAATGGTAAATATGGTTATTTTTAAAAGGTGATTAGGTAAATGGTTATTTAATGTATATTATAATAAAACCAAAGCATAAATTAAAACCATTATGCTTCATCTTACCGAAAATTTGAATAAAAAGGAAGCCATTGAAGCTTCAAAGCATTCGGCCATTGCATCAGTGAATAGGTTAGTCCATTTTGCTCGGTTTTTGATAATTTCTACGTTTCTGTGATTGTTGCTTCATGTTCTTCAAAGCCGATGTCTAAATTTCTATTTCTGTTAAAGATTTCATGAAATGCCATTGTTGATATCATGAGTTTTGTGATGCTTTTGGATGAATTATGAAGGCTTGAAAAATAATTTGTAAGTTTTGTCTATGAATTTTTATGAAATAGAGCTATTTGGGCTAATTTATGAAAATAAGGTTTTGAATGACTAAATTGTGAATTAAATGTGTTATTTGGGCTTGTATGGAAGCCATGTATATTTGGCCAAGCTATAGTCATGGTAAATTTTGCATATTTGTGATTTTGTGAAAAATGGACTAAATTGTCAAAGTGTGACAATGTAAGGGCTAAAGTGAAAAGTGCCCAAAATATGCGTTCAGGATTATTTTGAATGAAATGAATGATTGAATAGTTGAATTTGAATTGTAAATAGATCAAGAATAAAGAAAATCAGACTTAGATCGAGGGAAGTCCAAAGTAGTCGAATAATCGACTTGTTTTCGCCTGAAATCCGTACGAGGTAAGTCAAACTACACTTACGAGTTAAGTTGATTAAATTCTGCGTATATAAACTGTGATCTGCATTGGACGGCCTTGAGAGCCTGATGAATAAACTCTGATAATATGCTGGTGTATGAGAAGCTCTGTATGTTCTTGAAGAACGTTGACATTGATTTGAGATATCGTGTAAGACCGTGTTTCGGACACAGGGTTCGATTTGAGATCTCGTATAAGACCCTGTCTAGGATAGAGGCCTCGATATCAAATTACATGTAAGACCACGTCTGGGACGTAAGCATTGTACCTAGCTATGAACATCTATTCCGTTTCTGAATTGTCTGCTGAGGAAGTATGGGATATGGAAATCAATGTATGAAATGTATAATTTATACAGGTATGTTTATATCGTACTAGATTTCTGAATAGAAAAGACTATGTTTCTGTGAAGTAATGAAGTATTCTATGATACGGTTGTTAAATCTAGCTATTAACTGTTACTTGTATGCTATATTAGTTTGAGTAATTGTATTTGATTTACTAAGCTCTTTGTAGCTTACTCTGTGTGATTTCTATCTGCTTTGCAAATATCATAGCTACTGAAGGCTCAAGAAAGTCGAGGATTGTCACCACACTGTCAAACTCTTTTTGGTACTTTTGGAAATGTACATATTTATAAGTATGGCATGTCTAGGCTAGAAGGTTTAAGAATGTAAGCTTGATATGTATATATGTTATGCCATGTCAATTGGCTAGCAAATGATAAGTTTGTGCATAGTTTTGGTGTATGTTTGTAATGTTCTATGTTCTAATGTGGAATAGTATCTTTAAGTATGGAATTTGGTTGAAAATGTTGATATGAATGTTGTATATTATTGTTTGTATGATTGGACCCAAAAAGGGGTGCTAAATTGGCTTAAACCAAGCCTGCATTGTGCCACACGGTCAGGGAGACGGCCGTGCCTTGTGGCCGTGTGAAAAAGTCAGTACCTAGCTAAATTTTACGCGGTCATGGTACACGGCCGTGCCTATTGGCCGTGTGAAAAAGTTAGTATAGGACCTCTTTTTGGCATGGTTGGATCACATGGGCGTGTCTTGTACCCGTGTGAGTTACACGACCTAGTCACTCGGGCGTTGACATTGTGAGTTTTGAAAAGTTTGATTAAATTCTAAAAATTCTGAATGGGTTCAGTTTAGTCCCGACCTTTCTTAAATGTATGTTGTTGGTCTCATAGACCATTTTATTGGATGAAGTGTTGATGAATGCCTATGTAACAATGTTATTTAAAATCTGTGATTCTGTATTGTTCTAAAATGCTCTGTCCGTCCGGTGATGCCCCTTACCTATTCTGGCGACTGTTACGGGATAGGGGTGTTACAAAATAGGTATAAGGTGGATGGAAATTGTCATCTTGGATAGTGGTTTAATTAAGTGTAACATGCTTTCTTTTTGGCTTGGTATATGTGTGGCAATGAATGTATTTTATGCTGGTATGAGTGATGTTATAATATTGATGGTTTTGGTATAATTGAGTGTTATGCTTGATACATAATTGATATATGAAAGTGTATAGTTAAGCATGTAATGATCTTAAATGTCGTGGTTAATAAGTTTAGGAGAATCGTTAGAAATAGTAAGATTGAAGGATTATGCATAATCCATGACTTAATATATGTTTTGACTAGATCATGCCAAACTTATTGAATTGCTTTGCTTCTAAATATGTAGGATATGGATGATTAAATTGAAATTGAATGTGCCTAAATTTTGATCAAGTTTGAATATCATGTTAAGTAATTAAATTCAAATTTTATAAACTTATGGTAGTATGTTTTGGTAATTATATGGTATAGGTAGAATTGGTAATTAATTGAAATGGTAATATGCTTTGGATGGAAATAAGTGATTAAGTACCAATTGTCAATTTTTATGAAAGCAGGGACCACAACGCGACCTCGAACCCCAACGTCGCAACGTAAGGTTGACAATGAGTGATGTTATGACGTCAGTATACCCAAAGTCGTAACTTCAATGTAAAACTTTGAGAACTTTACAATTTGATCCTATGTCATGTTCAGGATAACAAAAGAGATTTCTCAAGCTCGTATTAGACTCGGATATGGTTGTGATGCATATTTAGCATGTGTATGAAACTTGTTTGCTTATGTGATTGGTTGAATGTTGTAAAATTGTCTGAAGTTGCTCCGGTAACGAATGTATCATTCCACAGCTCGAACCCAACAATCAAGTTACGTGAGGGGTGTTACATTACATATGATTTGGAAATGTTTTTAAAAGATATGAAACGATTGGGTATGATTTTATGTGTTTTGAGGATGTTTTAGTATCTTTTTGAAATGTTTGGATATTATGGATATCATAAGTTGGTGCTTTAGATTGGTTTTGGAGTGTTTTCAACTTCTATTTTTGGTCTCATGCCTTTCGATCTCGAGGCATGGCACTTATGTCTCGAGATATATTAGTCGAAATACCCAAATACTTCTTTAAGGGTCTCATGTCTCGAGACATTAACCCAGTGTCTTAAGACATTAGAGAAAGAATACTTAAAAACTGTTCCTGTGGCTCAATGTCTCAAACATTTTCACAATGTCTCGAGACATTCTGTCCTACTCTATAAAGTGTGTGTTTTTAAGTTTTGAAATGATTTCGAATGATGCCTGGATGTTCTTATTTTGTAATGGGACTTTGGGAAGGATCTAAACTGACTTTTAAGACCTCCTAAATGTTTAATGATTTGTGAAACTAAGGATTGATTTTGAATTTGGATTTAACATTTTTCTTATTCGAATCAATTTAAAAAGTTCTATTTTAAACCGTTTAAGTGTTTCAAAGTTTGTTTTATGTTTTGGGTGTGTCCAAACACCTAGGAAATTATTCATAAAAATTTATTCAAGTTTCTTAAACATTGAGAATTATTTTAAAGAATTTTTATAAATTTTTATACAAGCTAAGAAAGAGTTCCAGCAGCTTCTCTTATTCGTACCGATCATCAGGACAGGTATGGGGTGTTATAATGCTTCATACATCCACGAGATATTTCCTTTCCCAAAATATAGAAAATCTAAATAGTTCATTAGTTCTTTAACAAATTCACAATGATCAATCAAAGCGATTACATCATTCTCAATGAAGTTTTGAATCTGCAACAATAGTTGTACATCATATCTAAGCAAGGCCTGATTAGTCTCATCAATAGGTGGATTGTTAACTAAGTGGTCATCTTTATCAATACTCTTTAAAAAAAATCCTGATGGCTTTGGTCCAATCCAGATAATTAAACCCATTCAATTTATACTCTATGATCTTAAACATCATTGAAACCATCTCGCTTACAATTGTGATAAGCTATAAAAGTAACATGTTTTTAATCCCATTCTTGATGCGTTTTTGGATGATTTATTATGTAAATTAGTGAATTTGATGCTCCTAATCCTTTAAATTCATGTTTCTATACTTAGGTGAGCATAGGGGAGCGAAAGGAGCAAAAAAAGGCCAAAATCGGACAAAGAGAGTTTTTTCCAGGATCCACACGAGCTGTCCACAGGCCCGTGTAAGCCACACAGGCTGGCCACACGCCCATGTGACAGCCCATGTCAATTTCGAACCCTGCTCCCCTTTTATATGGAAAAACCCAATTTTTAGGGTTTCCAACCCTTCTAAAATTTATAAATACATATTAGAAGTTATATTGGGTTTCTTTATGTCTTGTTGTTATCTTAACTTTGAGATGTTTTCATTCCAAATTATGAACTAAATTCCCTAGATACCTAGGGAAGATGAAACCTATGATGAATCTTATTATTTGATTTTTTGAATTACATGATAAATATTTGATTCTTGTTCTCAATTATGTATGCTTATTTCATGTTTTAATACTTTCAGGATATTAATTCATGTTAAATGTGCTTATTTCAGTAGAGCAAAAGTCCCTATTTAAGAATAGATCTAGCATAATTGAGTGGAGTTGCATGCAAACCTAAAAATAAGACGACATAAATCTACTAGATTAGAATCAAATCTAATAGGAGAATCCATAGATCGAGCTAATGCGACAATAGGGGTTTTAATTAGAAAGAGATTTCAATTAATCAACCTAGAGTCAGTTTTTTTTACTCTCAAAAGAGATATTAACATTATTTAGGGATTTCTACGAATCAAGGCGCAAGTGAATAAATCGTTTAATTCAGATTCAAATTACTAAGTGAAGTCTAGATGAAATCTTTTGTAACTCCCCAAAATCTAAGTATTTATTTTTGTATGTTTGTGTCACACAATTGCATGTCTACTTCAGTGGTTAAGTGTCCTGGGAGGAGTCTGAGAAGTCTTGGGTTCAAGCCTTAGCTTGTGCAAAAATTTTGTTTCTTACTTGAATAGAACTTGTCTCTAGTCAGTAGGCTTTTAAATAAATATGGGTAAAACATGACAGAATGGGTCTGCTGGTCTAAGGGATAGGTGGCGTGTTGTTGTTGCCTGAGGACTGAGGTTCGAGTCCTGTTGGGTGCAGAGAGTGTTTATTTTACTGCAGTGCCGGGGGAATGTTGTGGTTTGACTGAAACACTGAAGTGTTTGAATGAATTTTGAATTGAGTAGTTGAGAGGGGAGTGGACGGCATAGAGGGATTTTAGGAGAAAAATATGGGGTTTTGAAGTTGGGGAAGTGTTGTGCCGAATTTGAATTCTAGCATTCAGAATTCGGTCTTGGTTGGTATTGCTCTCCATTTCAATTGCTGTGAACTTTTTTTTTCATTTCTCTCCTCATTTTTGATTTCTAACAATTGCTTTTGGGTTCTTTTCACTCTTTGTTTTGGTAGCCAAATATTGCTATTGACCATTCGAGTACTTTTCGTGTAGGTTTTGCTTTTCACTACAGTACTTTTGCTGATTAATTTTCTCCTCTTCCTCTACTCCTCTAGCAGCCATTCTCTTAGTTTTCTTTGCTTTTGTCGAATCTTCATTTTCTTTCCTCCCTCAATCGGTTTTGTGTTGGTCGATTCTCTGCTCTTCTCCCTCTCTCAAGCATTAGCCAAATACTCCATTTTCGCTCTTCTCTTTCTTCTAATTCTTTTTACTCTCTTCGTTTTGTTGTTTGGCCGAATACTCTACCTCTCCTCCTTCTGTTCTTTCGGTTTCAGAATTGTCATTTGATCAATCGGTTTGAATGAGTGTACTAGTGCTAATCTTTTGCCTCTGTGTATCATGTGCCCTTGGCTATTGTTACGGGTGTGGTCCGATTGTGTCTTTCCCCTATTCTGCGATTCGTGCTTTTAGTAAGTTGATATGTGTTTGGATCAAACTATTGGTGTATACGATATTGGTTAAGGTTAATAGAATTCGGTTGGAATGCAGGTGTTCTCTAAGGCTAGTAATCAGTCTTCTGCAACGAGTGAAGGGTGCTAGTCTCAATCGTTCAATCAAGGCAAGTGATGACTAATATTTTGGATAAGTGTTAAGAGGGGTTGTTTAACCCTATTGTCAAATGATTAATAGAGTGTCTTGATCGAATGTAGGTTTTGGTGGTCGTAGACTATTCGCGCAGTTTCCTAACCGAGGTGTGTAAAAGCACTACCTCTAATCGTAGATCGGCAAAAACTGAAGTAAGTGACTATTGACGCTACATGAGCATGCGTTTGCTCATGTGGTAGTCCGTATGCCTAAACATGGGTGCATGATCGTTGAGGCCAGCCATGAGCATTTTCATGGATCGAGGTCGTATGGGCTATTTTGGGCCAAACTGGGCTGTGTGGGCCCCACGAGTATATGGGCCCTACACAGGTAAACCACACTGACGTGTGGAGAATATTGCGCTAGGCTGTGTAATTCGTACGGCCAAGCCATTTTTGGGCTATGTGGGCCACACGTGCATGTAGGCCACATGGGCATGTGGGCCCGCAATATGGGTCGTAAGCCCATTTTCACTGTTTTACTGTTAAGGTTGCATGGGTCGCCCGAGACGACTGTGGACCTACTGTTAGGTTGGTAAGTGTACCGGGACCCCTAATTTATAAAATGACCATTATGCCCCTATGTGATAAAATCACTATTATTCCCCTATGAGATGAATGACTATACTTGAGCATGCCACTTTAAACATATTAAATACACATATCATATTATGACATGACATGATGCATGATATGTTGCATGGGGATGGGTTTTATTATGATTGGAGGAAGTGTATCTGCATCGGCGTGACTCTCATTGCAAAATCTTAGTGCCGCAACCGGTACTACTTAGAGTGTAGGGATGGGTGGGTTGATTATATCCCCACATTGAGTGCAGGGTTGGACAGAGATGGAGTGTAGAGGCTGATTGGGTAGGATCTCTTGATTGTATATCTGATCTTTGTCATCACACCTTTGAGTTGGGCTCACCCAAACCGAGCATCAGAATGGGCTAAGGCCCTAACTGTTACTGAACCACCACTGGTTTGGGCTTAGGCCCAAACTGTATATACTCACTGTTTGTTTAATTGCTATGGGATTACACACTGAGTTTTCATAACTCACCCATCTGTTTGTCTGTATAGGTAATCCCCAGTCTTAGGCGGATCGGTGCTACGAGGGACTCAAAGGTGGCCATACAACCGCTCATACTTTCATATTTGATTTTTGTGTAATAAGAAATTTTATTTTGGGTATTTAACAGTAATAAGGCCTTTATGAATTTTCACTTTAATTCGGGATTTTATTTGTTTTGATTTCTAACTACTAGCAGTAGGAAAGACGCGGGTTTTCAAAATGATAAACGTTTTCAAAAACACCACGAATACACAACCTATTTTAAGAGCTTCCGCGAGAAATAACGATTTTAACAAAAAAGTAATAAGTACCTTTTAATATGAATAAATTTTTGGCAAACAACTATCATTTTAAACTTAAACGAACATCTTTAAGATCACACAAAGAGTTTAAATAGAGAACAGGTTTATTTTTTTCAACGATATCTCACTTTACGAAAAACACTCCAACGTGACATCGCCCGATTCGGCCATATCGTCTAGGCCAGGTTTGGAGTGTTACATTTAGTAGTATTAGAGCCAGGTTGCAAAACTCGACTGTGGATGTGGGTTCTTCTAAACTTGGAATTTGCAAAAAGAACTATTTTCAAATGATTGGAAAGTATTTTGAAATGTTTTTACTGAATGTATGGTACACCGAGTCTCCAGCGCTGATCTTGTAAGTCTTTTGAAATTATTGTTTGTTTAAATTGAAATACTAAGACTACTGTAGGTAGTAGATTGTACTGAAATACTCTATTAGGGTAAACTAAAAACTATAGTAAGACTGCGATCTGGGAAAACGAACTCTGAAATATTGATACTATTTTCCATAAAATATCTGTTAATGAACACTGGAACTATAAATTGATGCATAAAACTGTTAATACAGATAATACGCAATTCGATAATGCACAAGAGGCTGCAGCGGAGGCCGTCGAGGTGCTCGAGCTGGGTCTTCGTCATCTGGCCATATGCCTAATGATGAAGCTAGGCAGGCATCGACTTCATCGGTGACTGAGGCTGGGTCTCATGATCGTGCGGCTGGGGACGACGCGTTGTCCCAAGCTATGTTACGGATTCTGGAGAGGGTCGTTGGGCCCAATACTAGTACAATGGTCCGTGGGTCGGTTACGGAACGACTTCGGCCTAATGAAGCTAAAATTTTTAAGGGTATTGCTGGGGTTGCCCCTCATGTGGCGAGTATTGGATTGAGGTCACAGAGAGGATCAGGGATAATTTCGACTATACCCCCGAGTAGAAACTAAAGGGTACAGTGTCACTGCTGCAAGATAAGGCCTATCAATGGTGGCTTACGATTAAATGGGACACTCAGCCCGATCGGTTGACCTGGGAATTTTTCAAGACTGCTTTCCAAAGTAAATATATTGGTGCTAGCTATGTGGGTACTCAGAGGAGAGAGTTTCTAAATCTGACTCAGGGGATAAATCAGTGGCTGAATATGAGGCTGAATTTTTACAATTAAGCCGCTATGCGCGAGGGATGGTGGCAACCGGGCACGAGCAGTGTGTTCATTTCGAGGACGACCTCAGGGATAGTCTACGGGTTCTGATAGCTCCATAGAGGGAGCGAGATTTTGCTGCATTAGTTGATAAGGCGAAGATCGCTGAAGAGGTGAAGCGTGCTGAGTGCCAGAACTGTGAGAAGGAGAGAGGTAGAAACAAGAGGGATTCAGAGCCCTCAAGTTCCTTTCTGAGGCCTAAGAAAAATGCCAGAGTTGATGGGCCAGTCAGAGTTGGGGCCCTTGTTGCTGCTACAAGACCGCAACCCTGTGCTAATTGTTGGAGACGCCATCATGGCGAGTGCTGGAAAAGGATTGGGGCATGTTTGAGATACGGATAATTGGAGCATCGTATCAGAGATTGTCCATGGAGGCCCGATCAGATGCAAGCTACGGGTATGGGTACTGTACACCCGCCGAGGGGTGTTCAGCAGCCACCGAGGGGCCATGGTCAAGCCAGGGGTGGTAATGGTTTGGGCCACAGTTAGAGGGCACCGGAAAGAGGTGTTGTACATACTAAGGCGAGGCAGCGAGCTCTGGTTTATGCTGCACGTCACCGAGAGGATGGAGATGCTCTATATGTTATCACAGGTACGTTCTTTATCTATAATGTACCTTATACTGCACTGATAGATATAGGATCTACTCATTCCTATATAGCTTGTAATGTGTATGACACTTTGGGCATCTTGGCTGAGAGTACTACGAGTGAGGTGACTGCATTGAGTACATTGGGACAGTCAGTAAGGGTAAATAAACTGTTTATAAATGTACCTTTAGAGGTTCAAGGGGTTATTTTTTCGACGAATTTGATAGAACTTCCTTTTGGAGAATTTGACTTAATTCTGGGTATGGACTGGCCAGTTAAACATCGAGTGAACTTGGATTGTGCTACTAAACGAATGGTACTGAGAACTACAGAGGATGATGAGGTAATTGTAATTGAGGAGCATCAGAACTACTTGACAAATGTGATTTCTGCATTAGAGGCTGAGAAACTAGTTCGTAAGGGTTGTGAGGCTTATCTAGCCTATATCGGTGTTTCTGATTCTGGGGTTTCTTCTGTTAAGGATATCAGAACCATTAAAGACTTTTTGGATGTTTTTCCTGAAGAGCTACCTAGCTTACCTCCAAACCGTGAAGTTGAGTTTGGGATTGAGCTCCTGCCTGGTACAGTACAGGTGTCCATCGCCCCTTATAGAATGGCACCAAAGGAGCTTGTGGAGCTTAAAGTTTAGATTCAAGAGTTATTGGATCGTGAGTTCATCTGACCTACTGTGTCTCCATGGGGAACACCGATTTTGTTTGTGAAAAAGAAGGATGGATTCATGTGTATGTGCATTGATTACCGGCAATTGAATGAATTGACCGTTAAGAATAAGTACCCCCTGTCGAGGATAGATGATTTCTTTGATCAATTTTGTGAGCTTCAATTTTCTCTAAGTTGATCTCCAATCAGGGTACCATCAATTGAGGGTTAAAGAGACTGATGTATACAAGACAGTGTTTAGGACTCGTTATGGTCATTATGAGTTCCTAGTGATGCCGTTTGGACTGATGAATACACCAGCGGCTTTTATAGATCTGATGAACTAAGTGTTCCAGCCCTATCTGGATCAGTTCGTATTAGTTTTTATTGATGAAATCCTGGTGTATTCGAGGACCGAGGATGAAAATGATGAACATCTTCGAGTGGTTCTGCAGATTCTAAGGGAGAAACAACTGTATGCCAAGTTCAGTAAATGTGAGTTCTGGTTACGAGAGGTAACATTTCTGGGCCATGTGGTATCTGCTGAAGGGATTAGGGTTGATCCTCGAAAGATTGAGGTTTTGTTGGATTGGAAGCCACCTAAGACTGTATCTGAGATCCGTAGTTTTCTGGGACTGGTAGGATATTATAGACGTTTTGTAGCGGGGTTTTCACTAATTACAGCATCTTTAACTAAGCTATTACGTAAGGGTATGCCATTTAACTGGATTGATGCATAGCAAGAGAGCTTTGAGAAGCTCAAGAAGGTTTTAATTGAAGCCCCTGTCTTGATTTAGCCAGAGTCTTGGAAAGAGTTCACTGTCTACAGCGATGCGTCACATGCTGGCTTGGGATGCGTGTTGATGCAAGAGGGTAAGGTGGTAGCATATGTGTCTCGTCAGCTTAAGACTCATGGGCCGAATAATCTGACACATGATTTGGAGTTGGCTGCGGTGGTATTTGCACTGAAAATTTAGAGGCATTACCTGTACGGCGAGAAGTATATCATTTACACTAATCACAAGAGCCTCAAGTATCTCCTCACTCAGAAAGAGCTAAATCTTAGGTAGCGTAGATGGATTGAGCTACTTAAATATTATGACTGTATGATCGAATACCATCCTGGAAAGGCCAATGTGGTGGCGGGCGCACTGAGCCATAGAGCTATGACTGATCTGTGGGTGATGTTTACTTGTCTCAGTTTATTTAATGATGGTAGTTTGTTGGCTAAGCTTCAAGTTAGACCAGCGTGGATGGATCAGATTAAGGGTAAATAGTTAGAGGATGAGTCATTGGGTCTTCATTTTCGATAGGTTGACAGTGGGGACACTGAGGATTTTGGACTGAACAGCGAAAGGGTACTCTATTTTCGTAAGAGAATCTGTGTACCGAAGGATATTAATTTGTGGCAATCTATACTGCTAGAGGATCATAATAGCCCTTATACTATGCACTCTGGTGGAAATAAGATGTATCAAGATCTTCATGAGTTATATTGGTGGCTGGGTCTTAAGCATAAAGCTACCGACTTCGTAGGTAAATGTCTAACTTGCCAGCAGGTTAAGGCTGAACACCAGTTACCTTCAGGGTTGCTTCAACCAGTTAAGATTCCACTTTGGAAGTGGGAGAGAGTGACTATGGACTTCGTTAGTGGGCTGCCCTTAACGCCTACTAAGAAGGATTCAGTATGGGTCATCGTGGATAGATTAACCAAATCTACCCATTTCATACCAGTTTGTACTAATTATTCCTTACAGAAGCTGGCTAAACTATATATGTCTGAGATAGTGAGACTGCATGGGGTACCAGTTTCTATAATATCTGATAGGGATCCTCGCTTCACGTCTCGGTTTTAGAAGAAGTTACATGAAGCTCTAGGTACAAGGTTGGACTTCAGTACTGCGTTCCATCCTCAGACAGATGGTCAGTCAGAGAGGGTGATTCAGATACTAGAGGACATGTTGAAGAGTTGTGTGATTGATTTCTGAGGCAGTTGGGAGAATTACTTGCCTCTAGTAGAGTTTGCGTATAACAATAGCTATCATTCCAGCATACAGATGGCACCATATGAGGCATTATATGGTCGTAGGTGTCATACTCTTTCGTTCTGGATTGAGTTGGGCGAGTGATGTATTCTGGGCCCTGAATTGGTTTCTAATACAGAGGATAAAGTTAGGCTAATTCAGGATCGTCTGAAAGCGGCATCAGATAGAAAGAAGTCGTATGTGGATTTGAAGCGTAAAGAGATTGAGTATTCTGTGGGGGACTTCATTTTTCTCAAGGTCTCGCCATGGAAGAAGGTACTGAGGATTGGGCGGAAGAGCAAGTTGAGCCCTAGATTTATTGGGCCTCACTGCATACTGAAATGTGTGGGCCCGGCTGCATATTAGTTAGAGTTACCTCCAGAGTTAGACCGGATTCACGATGTGTTTCACGTCTCTATGATGAGGCTCTACCGCTCTGATCTCACGCATGTTATTTCGGTTGAGGAAGTTAAGGTTAAGCCAAATCTGACTTTTGAGGAGGAGCCGACACAGATATTGGATCGCGATGTAAAGATTTTGAGAAAGAAGTCTATTTTACTGATTAAGGTTCTTTGGCGTAATCACAATCTGAGGAGGCTACGTGGGAACCCGAGGAGGCGATGCGACAACAATACCCTCATCTATTCTGATCAGGTAAATTTTGAGGCTGAAATTTTCTTTTAGGGGGTAGAGTTGTAATGCCCCAAAATCTAAGTATTTATTTTTGTATGTTTGTGTCACACAATTGCATGTCTGCTTCAGTGGTTAAGTGTCTTGGTAGGAGTCTGAGAAGTCTTGGGTTCAAGCCTTGGCTTGTGCAAAAATTTTGTTTCTTACTTGAATAAACCCTGTCTTTAGTCAGTAGGCTTTTAAATAAATAAGGGTAAAACATGACAGAATGGGTCTGCTGGTCTAAGGGATAGGTGGCGTGTTGTTGTTGCCTGAGGACTGAAGTTCGAGTCTTGTTGGGTGTAGAGGAGTGTTTATTTTACTGCTGTTCCGGGGGAGTGTTGTGGTTTGACCAAAACACTAAAATGTTTGAATGAATTTTGAATTGAGTAATTGAGAGGGGAGTGGATAGCATGGAGGGATTTTAAAAGAAAAATATGGGGTTTTAAAGTTGGGGAAGTGTTGTGCCGAGTTTGAACTCTGGCATTCAGAATTCAGTCTTGGTTGGTATTGCTCTCCATTTCGGTTGTTGCGAACTTTTTGGTTGCTTTCTCTCCTTATTTTCGATTTCTGATAATTACTTTCGGGTTCTTTTCACTCTTTGTTTTGGTAGCCGAATATTGCTATTGACCATTTGGGTACTTTTCGTGTAGGTTTTGCTTTTTACAGCAGTGCTTTTACTGATTAATTTTCTTCTCTTCCTCTACTCCTCTAGCAGCCATTTCTTGGTTTTTTTTTGCTTTTGTTGAATCTTCATTGTCTTCCCTCCCTCAATCGGTTTTGTGTTGGTCGATTCTCTACTCTTCTCCCTCCCTCAAGCTTTAGCCAAATACTCCATCTTCCCTCTTCTCTTTCTCTCAATTCTTTTTACTCTCTTTATTTTGTTGTTTGGCCAAATACTCCACCTCTCCTCCTCCTGTTCTTTCAGTTTCGGCATTGTCATTTGATCAATCGGTTTGAGTGAGTGTATTAGTGCTAGTCCTTTACCTCTGCGTATCGTGTGCCTTTGGCTATTGTTGTGGGTGTGGTCTGATTATGTCTTTCCCCTATTCAGAGATTCGCGCTTTTGGTAAGTTGATATGTGTTTGGATCAAACTATTGTTGTATACGATATTGGTTAAGGTTAATAGGATTCAGTTGGAATGTAGGTGTTCTCTAAGGGCTAATAATCAGTCTTCTGCAATGGGTGAAGGGTGCTAGTCTCAATCGTTCAATCAAGGCAAGTGATGAGCAATATTTTGGATAAGTGTTAAGAGGGGTTGTTTAACCCTATTGTCAAATGATTAATAGAGTGTCTTGATCGAATGTAGGTTTTGGTGTTCGTGGACTATTCGCGCAATTTCCTAACCAATGTGTGTAAAAATACTGCCCCTAATCGTAGATTGGTAAAAGCTGAAGTAAGTGACTATTGACGCTACACAGCCGTTCGTTCACTCGTGTGGAAGTCCATATGCCTAAACTTAGGCATCTGATCGTTGAGGCCGGCCATGAGTGATTTTGTAACAGTCTGGTTTAGGCCTTAGTAGGAATAGTAGTTTTGGAACCACAAATTCGAGTCAGAAAAACATTTAAATATTATTTTCTATGCTTAAAATATGTGAATTAGCATGTGCAAAAGTTTCGTATGAAAAAGTCGATCGTTTGTGTGCTTAATTTAATAAAAGGACCTAATCGCGTAACATGTAAAAGTAGCCTTCTATTTGTTAAAGTGCTTATTTGAAATGTCTTTATAAATGGAAGGTCTTTATGTTGCAATTGGACTATTAACATGGTTAATGGACTTCTATGGACAACCATTATAAGTTTTTATTATTATTTCATTAAGGTTAAAAATGGTATTTGATCAATTATGTTTAATTAATAAAAAAATGCATGAAATTTAGTTCATTCATGTTTATTGTTGCCAAAAATCAAATAGAAAAGAAAAGAAAAAGAACACCAGGGTTCGTCCATTGATTCCTTTGATTAAGGTATGAGTTTTGATCCGTTTTTGATAATTTCTACGTTTTTTGTGATCGCTGCTTTGTGTTTTACTAAGCCCATGCCTCAATTTCTAATTTTGATGATGATTTTTCCATGTATGAATTCATGAGCTTTATGTTGTTAAAAATGAAAGCTTGATGTTGGGTTAATATCTTTTGTCTTTGGCTTTCTTATGAATTTGAGTAAAATGGGCTAAATTGTGGAATTTGTAAATTGAAGGACTAAAATGTAAAATAAATGAAATATGTGGACTAGCATGAGTACTAGGAGAATTCAGCCAAGCATGAGTATATGCAAATTATGTGTGTTTTGTGATTTTATGAAATAGGGACTAAAGTGTCAAAATATGGAAATGAGAGGGCTAATTTGTAAAATGCCCTAAATTTGTGTTTATGGATAGTTTTGAATCAATATGTGATTGAATAAGTCAAAATTGAATTTATATAGATCAAGAGTTAAAGAAAACAGAATTAGATCGATGAAAGTCAAAAGTCGTCGAGTAGCCGATTTCGCCCATTTGAATCCGTGCAAGGTAAGTTGATATACAAATAAATGTCTTTGACTTGAATTATTATTCATATGATATTGAATTGTAATGAATGAATATTCGAACTATATATGTGCTATCCGAGAAAGTATTAATAAAGTTTTGACGTCTGAAAAGCCCCATACTAACCCTAGGAATAGTTAGGATACATATGTCATGACATGGGATCCGATTTGTGTTATCATGTAAGACCACGTCTAGGACGTTGGCATCGACTTCTGATTTACGTGTAAGACCATGTCTAGGACATTGGCATTGTATCTAATTTCGTGTAAGACCCTGTCTGGGACAGTGGTATTGATGTTTGATTACATGTAAGACCACATCTAGGACGTTGGCATTTTATATGCTTTTCGAGCTATCCGTGTATCCTTATGTTTTCGAACGGTTTGAACGGGCATTCCAAGAAAATGAATGACTTTGTGAAATTGTATCCGATCCAGGTACGTTTGATTTGTACACTATGCTGATAATGAAAGGTAAGTACATGTACCTTGTGAACATATGATATAATTATGAGAAAATATGTTATATGAATAAATGGATTGGAAATATATGAATTATATGTGAACTATGTGATATATATTAGTATTTTGGTCATGAAGTATAAGTATTTTCTGTTGTTTATGTGCTTAAGTTGATAAGTTTATTTGTATATGGCTTCTAAGCTTTTGAAAGCTTACTTTGTGTGTGTTTGCATTGTTTTATATATATCGTAGCTATCAGGAGCTTGAGGATCGTCAAGGATCGTCACCACACTATCGAGTCTTATTTTGGTACCTTTTGAATATGTAAATATTGAAGTATGGCATGTATAGGCTAGAAGTGTTTTGATATGTTTTGTAATGTATATATCATGCCATGTGATATGGTTAGATTGTGTTTGATTTTATGGTTGGATAACGATATATGATATATGATGCAATTGTGGTATGTATGATGTGTTTTATATGGCCAAGAGAGTTGGTCAATTTGGGAAGTTTTGTTATGTGTTTATTTGAGAATTTGGTAAGTACATAGCATGAGATGGAATGATGTGTATTAAGGTTTATAAACCATATGTTTCGATATAATTTTGTCTTATGTTTTGGTATAAATTAGTAAGGTTTATAAACATATAAATGATTGATAATTTTATGTCATGTTTGATGTATGGTTTGGTATAGAAATTGGCTGAAATTGTTGTGAAAATATACTTGGTTTGGTGCTTGTAGGTTTAACCCAAATGTGGCAAATTGGCTATTCAAATGGCCTATTTTTGTCCAGACGGGCAGAGACACGGGCGTGTGTTTCAGTCGTGTGCGACACATGGTCATGTTGCACAGCCATGTGTCCCTTGGGGTACCCTACAATTATAAGTTAGGCACGACCATGGCCAAGGCACACGGGCGTGTCTTGCGGCCGTGTGTGCAAGTTAGTATGCATGCCCTATTTTTACACGGCCTAAACACACGGGCGTGTCTAATATCGTGTAAGGCACACGGCCTGTTCACACAGGTGTGTAACCTGTGAAACTTTGAAAATTGTTTAAGTTTCAAAAAATTTTTGTATGTGTTCGGTTTAGTTCTGACCCCTTTCTAATGCATGTTTAAGGTCTCAATGACCTATATAAGGGACTATATATTGATGTTTG
This sequence comes from Gossypium anomalum, assembly GCA_025698475.1. NCBI lineage: Eukaryota > Viridiplantae > Streptophyta > Magnoliopsida > Malvales > Malvaceae > Gossypium > Gossypium anomalum. The sequence goes on along the minus strand of CM046968.1, from coordinate 42,666,571 downwards.
ATCTCTAATGCTATGATGTTTATGAAATGAATGTTAAATTTTTTTATTTGTCTGGTAATGCCTTTGACCCTAGTCTGGCGACAGATACGGGTTAGGGGTGTTACATTTTATTGGTATTAAAGCTATGGTTTAGTCAATTCTAGGACTACCATAGCGTATGTGAGCCTAGCTATACATGTCATATTTATGAACTATGATAGTGTGATGAGTCCTGACATTGATAATGTACTTTTATATAGCAAATGGATCCCGAACGAGCCGTAGCTGACGATGTCGAAAGCAATGCGCCTGCTCCCACGCAAGGGACAGTGCCCTTCGACTCTAGACCGGCTACGAGTAGCAATGATGGTGAGGCTAAACAAGCCTTCTATTAAATGATGAACGATTGGTTCACCCAATACATTAGAACTAATCTGACTGTACAACAACCTCCACCCCCGGTAAATCCTCCACAAGCTCCTGTTATGCCACCAGTGAATCCGATTCAGTTAAATAAGCCACCAATTGATAAGATTAGAAAATATGGGGCCGATGAGTTCTGGGCTACAACGAATGATGATGCTGAAAGAGACTGAGTCAGTATGCTTATGAATGTGTATCTACTGAGGCAATAATGTGCAAAAGATTCGAGGATGGCTTGAATGAGGATATACGTTTGTTAGTCGGGATTCTTGAGATCAAAGAATTCCTTGTGCTTGTTGAACGAGCATAAAGCTAAAGATATCGGGAAAGAAAAAAGAAAAGCTGATTTAGTAGCTAGAGAAGTGCGAAAGAGAACATCGAACAAGTCATTTCAATCTGTATCAAAGAAATTCTGAGATGATAATAGCCGTTCAAAGGCTAATGTGGGAAATTCGAGTAGACATCATGCTAGATCATATTTGAGCTTTAAAGCTCCAGCTACTTCTATTGCTAGTGTTGGAAATGCTAGATCCGATCGACTCGAGTGTAAACATTGTGGTAAAAGACAGCCCGGCAATTGTAGATTGTTTGATCAGGCTTGTTTCAAATGTGGATCGTTAGACCATTTCATCCGTGATTTCCCTGAATCTGTGCAAGAGATTGTGCAAAATCCGAAGCCAAGTGGCAATGCCTCTCGTGGTAGACCTCCTAGAAATACAGGAAATATAAGTGGTAGTCAGAGAGGAACAAAAGATACAGCTGTTAGATCCGAGGCTTGTGCACCTGCCAGAGTCTATGCCATTCGAGTTCGTGAAGAAGCTTCGTCTCCAGATGTGATTACGGGTACATTCACACTTTATGATACTTTTGTGATTGCTTTCACAGATCCTGGATCAACACATTCGTATGCATGCATGAACTTAGTGAACAGTAAGACTTTGCCTGTAGAGTCTACTGAATTTTTAATTAGAGTTTCGAACCCCCTAGGCAGATCTATTTTGGTTGATAAAGTCTGCAAGAATTGTCCGTTAATGTTTCGAGACACTTATTTTTCAGCTGATCTGATGTTATTACCCTTTGATGAGTTTGATATAATTCTGGGTATGGATTGGTTAACTTTGCATGATGCTGTTGTGAACTGCAAATAGAAAACTATTGATTTGAGATGCAAGAATGATGAAATAGTTTGAATTGAATCTAGTGATTTGAATGGATTGCCTGCTGTAATATCTTCGATGAAAGCTTTGAGTAGTGAAAAAGAGGTGTGAAGCTTACTTTGCTTATGTGATCGATTTGAAAGTATCTAAAAAGAAAGTTGAATTAGTGTTTGTTGTCTGTGAATTCCCTGATGTGTTTCCTGAAGAACTTCTGGGATTACCTCCGATACTAGAAGTTAAAATTTGGCATTGAGTTAGTACCAGGAACTACTCCGATTTTCATAGCTCCGTATAGAATGGCTCCAACTAGACTAAAAGAATTAAAGTCTCAATTACAAGAGTTGACTGATAGAGGGTTTTTTAGACCGAGTTTCTCACCTTGGGGTGCTCCAGTTTTGTTTGTGAAAAAGAAAGACAGTACGATGAGAATCTGTATAGATTATCGTCAGTTGAACAAAGTGGCTATCAAGAATAAGTATCCTCTATTGTTTGATCAATTGAAAGGAGCTACTGTGTTTTCAAAGATAGATTTAAGATCAGGCTATTATCAGTTGCGAGTAAAAGACTCAGACATTCTGAAAACTACTTTCAGAACGAGGTACGGACACTATGAGTTTTTAGTTATTCCTTTTGTATTGACTAATTCACCAGCTATCTTTGTGGATTTGATTAATAGAATTTTCAGACCGTATTTGGATCAATTTGTTGTTGTATTCATTGATGACATATTTATTTACTCACGTAATGAGTCCGAGCATGTCGAGCATCTGAGAATAGTACTACAGACCCTGCATGATAAGCAATTGAATGCGAAGTTCAGTAAATGTGAATTTTTGTTGCTCGAAGTTGGTTTTCTGGGCCATATTGTGTCAGCATCTGGTATCCGAGTTGATCCGAGCAAAATTTTAGCTATTTTGGATTGGAAGCCTCCTAGAAATGTTTCTGAAGTCTATAGTTTTCTGGGACTTGCCGGTTATTATAGACGGTTCATAAAAGGCTTTTCGATGATAGCGACTCCGTGGACAAAGCTGTTTTAAAAGGATGTAAAGTTTGAATGGTCTGAAAAGTGTCAGAACAACTTTAATTAGTTGAAAACTTTGTTGACTGAAGCTCCGGTGTTGGTAAAGCCCGAATCGGGTAAAGAATTTGTAGTATATAGTGATGCTTCGTTGATCGGTCTGGGATGTGTTTTGATGCAAGAAGGTAAAGTCATTGCTTATGCTTCGAGACAATTAAAGCCTCATGAAAAGAACTATCTGACTCACGATCCGTAATTGGTGGCTATTGCGTTTGCTTTGAAGATTTGGCGACACTATCTGTTTGGTGAAAAATGTCACGTATATTCTGATCATAAGAGTTTGAAAAATCTAATGACTCAGAAAGATTTGAATCTGCGACAGAGAAGATGGTTAGAATTGTTAAAAGACTATGAGCTTGTGATTGATTATCATCCGGGAAAAGCAAACGTTGTTGCTGATACTCTAAGTCGAAAATCATTGTTTCCTCTGCGTGCGATAAATGCTCAGTTGTGTATGTCTGATGATGGATCGATTTTAGCATAATTAAAAGCAAGACCTTTTGTTTTTACAGCAGATTATCGAAGCTCAGAAAATTGATAATGAGATCTTAACAAAACAAAATCAATGTGATTTTTGTGTAATAAGTAATTTTATTGTGGGTATTTAACTGTAATAAGGCCTTTATGAATTTTCACTTTAATTCGAGATTTTATTTGTTTCGATTTATAACTGCTAGCAGTAGGAAAGACGCTGGTTTTCAAAATGATTAACGTTTTCAAAAACACCACGAATACACAACTTGTTTTAAGAGCTTCCACGAGAAATAATGATTTTAACAAAAATGTAATAAGGATGTTTTAATATGAATAACTTTTTGGCAAACAACTCTAATTTTGAACTTAAACGAACATCTTTAAGATCACACAAAGAGTTTAAATAGGGAATGGTTTATTTTTTTCCAATGATATCTCGCTTTAAGAAAAACACTCCAATGTGACATCGCCCAATTCGGCCATAACGCCTAAGACGGGTTTAAGGTGTTACATCTTTCTTGGGTATTGTCTATCTCATTGGTTTTCTTCAAATATTTTCCTAATTCACTCTCTATTACGTTCTTAGTAATTAGTTAGTTAATTTTAGATTAAAATCAATCCCATTAATTTGTCGACTAAATAATAGAAAAATAGTAATTACTAGTACTTTTAGTCCTCGTGGATACAATATTCCCTACTCACCATAGCTATACTATTATTCGATAGGTGCGCTTGCCTTTGTCGTGATTTTAGTTAGTTTAGTGACCATCAAATAGTTTTTTGAATCCCTCACTATTGTAAATGACTTAAGAAACACAGCAACCTCAAAAATAGTAACTATTCAACTTGCTAATCAAATTTCTAGCTTCCAAATAGATGAAAATAGTAGCCGAAATAGAACACCCCACCAGAACTCTTTTTTGAACAGTGTGAAATAGTGGCAAATAGTAACAAAAACCCAAAAACACCCCTGAAACCACCACCAATCGATAGCCTAAACACTAGACTTTGGTCAAAACCCCGAGTCAACTTCGTCGTCAAAACTTGATGAAAAGAAGACATACCATGTGCCCCCACACTCTAGCACATAGATAAAGGATGTTGTTGTTTGGTTGGCACATAAACCTCACGTGTAGCATTTTAGGCCAGCAAAAAGTTTAGATCAGCTATTGGCATAGTAACGCTCCTTCCTATACCGGCGATGTAAACTAAAATGAACTTAAAGATTGACTGAAAAAGGAAAAAAAAACATAATCTCTTCATGATTTAAATATAAATTAACACAAAACCCGAATTGAAAAGCTCTAGTACCATGTAAGTGAAATTCTAAAGTCCAAAAAACTAAAGATGAAGAACTAGTTTGAGTGAAAAACCACACTTTTTTAAACCCTAAAGTACATATTTATACTATTGCATATTAACATAAAAGGAAAGAATTTAAAAAAATAACCTATAACCTATATTTACAACTATACATTATATTCTTAAACAATATGGAACCAATACAGGGACAACATGTCACATTTTGGGATAATCAATCCTTTTAGGGCCACGAACATTGAAATAGAAAAATATATTCTCTCACCTATAATACTTTTTGTTACCTCTCTTCCATTCTAGGGACTCCAATCTTCTTCGCTAACCAAAATTCTAACCACCCTTATCCTCTACGTGAACCATCATGAATCACCACCACTTCCATCTTGTATCAACAATTGATGTGGTGAGTACTCACTCCTAATCAAAAAAAAAAAAACAAAAAAGATGGCATATCCCAACAAATTCCCAAACAATCAGAAATATCAAAGCTTCCCCAACAACCAAAATTTTCCTAATAACAAAAAGCAAATTGAACCAAACTTTGGCCAACAATACTACGATCCTTATAGTCTACTCAATAAATAGAAATATTATCCCCAGTATGACCACTTGTTTCAATGCTACAACCCTTATCTTGAATACCACTTATCAATTGTAGGACACCAAACTAAATCCCTAACCCCCAACAGGTCCTCAAACTCTGATTACACCTTAATAACTTGCAATAACAATTCCACAAGAATAGGAACCCTAGCAACAATAATGTGAGCATGACCAACTGCGACAATCATTTCTTTAAAGGCATGTAGAATAGTTGACAATAGCACAATAAGCTCCCTATAGGCAGGGCCAAGTAGGTGGAGATGAAAGGAATCCCTAATGTCCAATTAGAAGTAGGAGTAGTCGATACATGGACAAGCTCGTAGAGAACAAGAACACATCCCTTAGGTCATACACTGCCACAGTAATAACTTGAAGAGTAAAGTAGAAGAACTGATGAAAGTGTTCCATAACATGCAAACAGCCCAACCAAGTGGAGGAAGTTAGGTCCCAAGTGCAAACAATCCCTTGACACCCGAAATAGAAAACACCTTTTTCCTCACAATCTCAAGCTCCCCAAAGAAAAATATCACTACATTAACGACCTTGAAGAACACATTGAGCAATAAAATCACTACATGAAAATTCTAAGGGTCTCAAACGCATTAAAGTGCAGAGTATTCCAATGACCATTAAAAGCCACGCCAAGAGTTAGTATTCTTCGTTGCTAGTAAGGTCCACCCATAGTTTTGAGAAGTTGAAAAGGCAACCCATAAGGAACTTCCTTGCTAAAAAAAGAGTTACACAAAACAAAGACCAACTATAACGACTGAAAGTCAATGGTACTGGAAACTGCGGTTTCAGGGACCCCATTTTCGTAACTCAGACTTGTAAATATTTTTATTAAATATTTACGGAGTTATATTAGTAACGTATTGAATTTCAGTTAGGTAATTTTGTGGAATTAGGGCTTAATTTAAGTACAGGGACTAAATCAAGTGAGTGATAAAAGTAAGAATTAATATTAAATTATTAAGAATTAATATTAAATTATTGGGTGAAAATAGTTTTAGGGACTTATTAAATAAATAGGCCATTATATACATAAGTTTTTTTTATGGTGGACGATCATGGTTAGTATTATATGTTAAGTATATTATAATACTTAAGATAAATTTTGTTAAAATAAAAGTAAAAATGTAATAAAAAAATAAAATGAAAACAAATAGTATAATGGATAAAAACATAAACAGAAACATTTTCTTGCTCTTTTTCTCTTTTGTACACCAAAATTGAGATTGAAGAAACATTCCACCATAACCCTTAAATTTTGAAGCTCAATTTGGTTAGTATATCTTAGTCATTTTTATATAAATTTTATGTTTTTGGAGTCTCAAGTTCATGAGCTAGCTTACCCATGTTAAAAATTTTGGAATTGTTGAAGTTTATGGAAGTTACCATTGTAAAGAAAATTAAGTTTTTTATGTTAGTGTAATAGATTTTAAGGTTGGAAGTGAAATGGGACTATTTTATTGAGTCAAGTGATGATTCCATGAAAAAATGACTAAGTTGTGCAAGATTCAAATTTAGGGGTTTAATTGAGAAGTAGGGAGTCCTATAAGGACTCTAGGAAAATTTGGTTTAAAGTTGGAGGTTATATGTGGAAATTTTATTAGTCCCGGTTTTGGAGGCTAAATTGATGTTCATGCAAACGTAGTATAAGTTTTGAAATTGAATGCGAATTAGGTTGTGCATTTTTAATTTATTTTAATTGCATCATTTCGTAGCTAACGTTGTCCCGGAATCCTTGAGAAAGAAAGGAAAGGACAAGGTCAACGACGAATAGCTCAAAATTTACGGTTTGCGTTTCTATAATCCAAACTATTTTAAATGTTGTTTTTATAAGTTGCATTATTTGGTAAGTATATATGTATAAGGTTAGTCTTTTGAAATGTTATTATTGATATGCAAATTGGAATTGGAATAAGATGATTGAATGATTATTAGTGACAATGTGTTAAATTGCATAATTGTAAAAATGTTATATAATGTAGGTGATATTGAATTTGATATGAAATGGGATTACAAATTGAATTGGAAACATTGTTACCCTATTAACTGTTCGCGCAGGGTCAGGTATAATTAGCATGCCATAGGATAGGAAGAGTTCATGGTTTTACGACTACGTGTCGGGAAGTGCTGGGCACCTCATTTTTCGGTTATACCAACCAGTGTTGGGCACATCTATTTGTCGGCTTTACTAGCTAGTGCAGGGCGCAATTCGTTTCTACAATTTATCCATCAGGCACTGGGTGCCAAACTTCGATGTGTTGGTTGGATCCACGTATCTAAGTCCGAATCATGTTAATAGGGGGGTAATAAAAAAAAGTTGGAATTGTAATATGTGAAATAAATGAATGGAACCAATATTGTTGTGAACTTTGAATAGTTAAGTACTGAATACATGAAGTGAAAATGTGATGATTCATGAAATTTTTATGTTTAAATTAATGAATAATAAATTAAATGTTTTCTTGTGTTTCTTTTATTTCATTTTTAATCATGTAATTGAATGTTGATATTATGTTTAACTATTCGAATTGTAGATTCACTAATGAGTTATACTTAGCGTACATTACTTTTCTCCTGCGCAGGTTAGGTACCTTGTAGTTCTATCACCGACTCAACATCCAGCAACGATTCTGAATTTAAATGTTGGTGAATAGTCTTTTGTTGGTTTTGGCATGTACGTAGGTTATGATATGCTAGTATTGGTCATTTTGTATCTTGAAGGTTCTTATGATATGTAAATATGTATAGGTGTAATGGAAATTATCTTAATGTTGATAACTTGTTTGGTTGATTGTTTCCATGTGTAATGCCTAAATAGATGAGATAATACCATGGTATGATTATATGATGCTTGAGTAGTTAAAGGTGAATATGTTAAATAATGAGAACTGAATTGGTATTTTTCATGCTCTTCCAGTTGAGTTCTATATAATGGAAATGGTTGAGATGCCTCAATGGCATATTGGTTAAAAGATCTAATTTGATGTACTTAGTATGGAATTAGTGTTTGAAATGGAGTAGTACATGAATAATTTGGTCTCTAGTTAATATTTTGCTTGTCTATAAGTATATCTAGGAGTGCTATTTAAGTGTAGGTGAAATTAGGCACAAAATAGTCTTTTAAAAATAAATTTTACCATTTCTAAAATCAAGTATCAATATTTTTGCATCTGGTATCGATACTTAACCAAATGAATAGTTTTAAAATTAACAAAATGCTAAAATGGTATCAATTTTTAATTGAGAGTCGATACTTTTTCACAAAATATCGATACCATAAAATAAATATCGATACATTTCTTTTGCCAAGAAAACATAATTAAATTTCGGTATCAATTTTTAATAAGGTATCGATTTGGTATCGATACCAACTACAGATTTTTGAAATTAACCATTAAACTTTTAAATTTTTCATTTCAATTCTTTTTCATGCTTGAATTTTTCAATTAGGTCCATGTAGATTACAAATTTTTAATCTGCTTGACTATAGTGACTTGATGATAAGCATTTGAACTTTTGTTTAGTAAATTATATGTTGATTGTTGAATTTGGTTGTAGCATCTTATTACTCGGGTCTAGCGACTGGGCCAAGTAAGGGGTGTTACACAAACTTACTATGAATTAAATAGCAACAGAGTGAATCCATCAAGGCTTTCACTCGTCATTTCAACATGACAGCAATTGAATGTCGCAACCTAACCTATGATTAAGGTGTGCATGTCTTTTTAACAAGTTTGAGACATGAGCATCTCAGGTAAACCTTGACCAGTGAAAAACCAAAACAACATAATCATGTTTATGAAAAAGTAAACATGTTTGCAAAAAAACAAAAGACATAGCGCGAGCTTATAATGCCCTAAAATTTTTGATGTTAGGATTTGCACAGTTTCGGGATATCAACCACGAAAAATTCTTTAGAAACGAGACTATATTATTTGCATGATACCGTTGAAGGGACTTGACATCGAGAATTATTATCAAATCTATTATCTAATGCAGTTATTAAAACTAAGTATATACTATTTTGTCAGGAAGCTAAAATTGAAAGGTAGAAGCATGAAATGATTGTTAACCATCAAAGGAAATGGAGAGGACTAAAATATAGATTTTACAAGGACCATAAGAAAATTAAAACCAAAAGAAATTGAAACCAATAATTAAGATAAATTTAATTTTCATAAATAATCAAATATTAATTAGTAAATTATTAGTACCAAAAGATAAAAAATTTAAATAAATAATTATTCTTTATTAAATTTAACTTGAAATTAATAATAAATTAAATTAACTTTTATAGAAAAAATTGAATACCTCAAAGAAAACAAACAATCAATTTACTTTAGCCATTGATGTAATTCAATATGTACCGTTGGATCTTTTGGAGTTTTGTAACACCGCAAACCCGGCCTGGACGTTATGGCCGAATCTAGCGATGTCACATTGAAGTGTTTTTCGTAAAGTGTGTTGTCATTGAAAACCCTTTTCATGTTTACCTTTGTTGTGTAATCTAAATGATAACTTATAAAACGAATCGTTCAATTAAAAATTGTGATTCAATCAAAAGGGTATTTACTTAAAAATCATTATTCATTTCCAAAAATATCAGTTTATAGCGGAAACTTTTTAATACAGTTGCGTACTTGCATTTACTTTGTAAAAACATTGTTTCTCTTGAAAACTCGCGTTTTCCTATTACTAGCATTTACTTTGTAAAAACATTGTCTTTTGCGAAAACTTATGAAATGTGTTGCGTAAACGTGGTGTCTTTGAAAAGCATTTATCTTTTGAAAACTCGTCCTTTTCCTACAACTAGCAGTTTATATTAAAGCAAGTAAAAACCTCAAATTAAAATTTAAAACTTTAAAGTGGCCTTATTACATCAAAAATACCCAAACTAAAACTACTTATTAATTAAAAGTCAAATATGGAAGCGTAAGCTATTGTGTGGTCACCTTCGAGTCCCTCGCAGCATCGATCCGCCTAAGGATTACTTGTGCAGATACACAGAAGGGTGAGTTTATGAAACTCAGTGTGTAATCCCTTAATAAACATACAGTCAATCATGCAGCAAACAAATACAGTCTAGGCCTAAGCCCGTATCAGTAACAGTGACAATTTCATTTTGGGCTTTGGCCCATCTCAATACAGAAACAGTCATGTGTTTGGGTCTTGGCCCATTACAGTAATAGTAAACAGAGCAGTAACAGTTTAAACAGTATGTAAGTCCTACCCAACCAGCCTTTACACTCCACTCCGTCCAGCCCTACACTCCATGTGGGGATAAAATCAACCCACCCATCCTTACACTCCAAAATAGCACCGGTTGCGGCACTAAACAATATTCGCAGCAAAGCTACCAGTATAATAGGCTTAAAGCCATCAGTGATTTACAGCAAAGCTACCAGTACAGTACACTTCCTCCAATCATAATAAACCCATCCCCATGCAATGCATCATACAGTCATGTCATGTCATATCATAGAATCATACATGTATCCATTACAGTTTAAATAGAGAGCTAAAATACAGTCACACATGTACATATATATAAATACCTCACATAGAGGTAAAACAGTCAATTTACCATGTAGGGGCTTTTAGTCATTTTACCACATAAAGGCAAAACAGTCATTTTGTCTCATAAGGGCAAGACAATTATTTTACCAATTTGAGAGTCTAGGTATACTTACCAACCCAACAGTAGATCCACAGTCGTCTCCGGTGACCCATGCAACCTTAACAGTCAAACAGAAAAAATAGGCCCAAAGCCCATATTGAGGGCCCATGTGGGCCCATATGCCTGTGTGGCCCACAAAGCCCAGAAATGGCCTTGGCCGTGTGGATTACACAGTCTGGCCCTATATTCTCCACACATCCGTACGATTTACCTGTGTGGGGCCCACAAGTTTGTGGGGCCCACACGACCCATTTCAGCCCAACATGGCCCAAAATGGCCTAAGCCCATAAAATCGCTCATAATGGCCTCTACGACCAAACGCCTACATTTATGCGTTTGGATTACCATCTAAATGAGCGCACACTCGTGTAGCGTCAATAGTCATATTTTTTTACTTTTGCCTGTTTACGATCAAAGTAGTGTGGTTACACACCTGATTGTAAAAATGCGCAAATAAACTACAGGCGCTCCAACCCTAGATTCGAACACAATCTGCCATCAGTCCTTTTTAATAAAAAGATCAATAATCCTTTTATTATAACACTTATCAAAGAGATTCTAATCACTTGCCTTGGTCAATCGACAGAAGATCGTACACTTAAACCGTTACAAGCGACAGACCACGAACCCCTTTAGAGATATCCTGCAATACATCGAAACTTAATAACCTTAGTCCATTTATTGATCAACCAAAAGTCTGCTCCAACCGTATAACACTTACCAAATGCACGAAACCGATTATAGGGAAGGGAAGAAATCGGCCTATCCAAAATGATCACCCAAAGCGACAGAGGCAAAACTAGCACCAACACAATCCGAATAAGCCGGCAGCAGAAGAAAGTGTTAGATACAAGACTAACATGGCAGAGAGGGAAAGTAAGAGAAAGAACCCGTACACTCAGACTGATTGATCACAAAACAATACTAAAACCGAAGAACAGAAGGAGGAAAAGTGGAGTAATCGGTCAACAACAAAATGAAGAAAGGGAAGAGTTGGGAGAAAGAGAAGAGGGAAAGAGAATATTTGACCAAACAACAAAATCAATTTGGGAGAATAAAGGGGAAAGAGGGGAAAAGAATGTAATCGGTCATAGAAAGACCACAATTGAAACAAGAAATCAAGAGAAACTTGCCAAGCCCGAGAGTGTTGAGAGGGAAAGAGAGGGAGAACAAAATCGAATAAGACAGAAGAGAGAAAAATAATACTCGAAAGAACCTTAGACACTACTTGACTTCCAAGTAGTCAGAAAGAACCAAAAGTGCTACTAGCCACTGAGATGGAAAGCAATCAACCCAAAGTCGAATTCTGAGTAGGAAGATTACCGTTTCTGCATCAACTCTCCCCCACTTCAAATCCCCAAATTTTCTCCTAAATTCCCTCCTCAAATCACTCATCCAAACTCTCAACCATCCAATTTGAATTCCCCTCAACCACTTCAGTTTTTCGATCAAACCACAACTCCTCCACAGCATTTTTAGCAAAATAAAACCCTCCCTAGCGTCAAGCAGGACTTGAACCTCAGACCTCTTGTAACACTCCACACGCCCCTATCCCCTATATTAGTAGGCCTTTTTATGTCATACTTTACCCAAATTTATTTAAAAGCCTACTGCCTAGAGACAGGGTTTAACCACTTAAAACAAAACAAAACTTTTGCCTATGCCCAAGGCTTGAACCCAAGACTTCTCAGACTCTTCCCAGGACACTTAACCCCTGAAGTAGACATGCATTTGTGTCACCTTCTTGCACAACTAAATATTTATGTGCAGCCTCCTAACTATTCCCATGCTCAAGACCTAAAATTTCTAGGCCCAAATTCGGGGCGTTACAAGTTCAACTATAAATAAAAGCAATCTCCCTCATTTGTAAGAATCTCATTGTACTTTATTTTTTAGTTAATAAATGTATTTGAGAGAATTTACTCAAACATTTTGTGCCATTGCTTTATTATAGGTTTTTTTGTTCTATCCACTCTTTTGTCTTGTAATACCCCTAACTCGTATCCGTTGCCAAAATAGAGTTACAGAGCGTTACCGTAAAAACGTAACTCAAATCATTCCTTTCTAAACATTTTGTAAATCATAGCATAATTCATTCAAACACATGCACATCGTCCCTTATTTGAGCCCTCGAGGCCTTAGAAACACTTTAGAAATGATTCGAGACTAAATCGGAAACATTTAGAACTTTATGGAAAAATATAGAAATTTTACACTGCAAGGGTCACACGGTCGTGTGGCTAGGCCGTGTGACTCACATGACTGAGACACACGCCCATGTCTCAGGCTGTGTAACATTTGAAATAGGGACACACGGCCGTGTCCCAGCCCGCATCTGTACTCGTGTAACTCTTTAACTTGGGTCACACAGCCAAGCCACACGCCTGTGTACCAAGTCGTGTAACACTCGAAACGGCTTCATTTCAACAATTTAACCCCTAATCGTTAAATTCATCAAAAATCACTTAACAAAATACTTATAATTAACAACTAATACCTCAAATTCATCATTTAACATCTAAAATCACAAGGTTCATCAATGGAAACATTTAAAATCTTTAATAGTTTCAAAAATGAAGGTACGGCTAGCTGGACCTAGTTGCAACGATATCAAAAACATAAAAATTATTAGAAACAAGTGAAAAAATCACATATCAATTTAGCTTTGAACTTGTCAAAATTTCTAGGTATAAAATGGATTCCTTCTCTCCTTTACAATCGGTGAAGAAGACAATGAAAAGATGATAAAGCTTTTGGTTTTATTTAATTTAATTTAATTTATCAAATTACCATGTTAACCTTGATTAATAATTAAATAAAACACAAAATCCATGTCCATATTTGTCCACTAACTCCTTAAATGGTTTAATTACCATTCAAGTCCCTTCACCTTTATTCATTAAGCCATTTAATCACTCAGATCAAATAGTGATCAAATTTTACATCTTTTACAATTTAGTTCTTTTTAATTAATTAACATCGAAACATTAAAATTTCTTAACGAAACTTTAATACAACCTTAGTAACACTCCATAAATATTTTTGGAATTACCAAAAGATCACGAGCCAATAATGAAAGCTCATTATATCGAACTGAACTTTTGCTCCAATAATCTAAAACATCTATTTGACTATTCAACTCAAGCTCCAGTTCTTCCAAATAAATGTCCGACTGTGACTTTTCACTCTTAGTGCTAGATTCATTTAAATATCATTTATAATCACCACTCTCATCAAAACCTCCCCCAAAATCAACACTATTAACATTGTGTTGATGCAAACTAGAATCAACAGGATCTTTATCTAGAACATTAGAACTCTCAATCGAAGAGGAAAACTTGGATTTGGATTTCTTAACATACTCGTCAAACAAGAGTCTAATATTGCTAAGAATGGTTTCAACAAAATCTAAAGCATGAATACCATAGATTGTAGTATACCAATACTACACATAATTCAACTAGTAACGAGGATCTAAAATTGCAGCACATGACAATATCAATGAATACTCAACCCAATATTTATTAAATTTATTTTGCATTTGCTTAACCATTGGAGTTAAAAAAAGAATAAGGACCTTTAACTGTATCAACCAAGACCTTGTGAACCTTCCAAAACCCTCTAAAATAAAGATTAGCCGTTGGATAATTAGAACCAGAAAAAACACAAGTCACATCATAAAAGACTTTCAAAAATTTGCAAAGAATAGCAACATTTCTCCACTCCTCGTTAGAAAGTGAAAATATTTGATAATCTTTATCCCATTGGCCCCAATAATCTAGCACATCTTTATAGTAAAGAGAAGATTCAAGCATCAAATAAGTAGAATTCCATCTCACACACACATCTTGAAGCAACTTTTTGGTCACATTCAAATGAAAACTTTTGCTGGCCACATCATAAAATCTTTTCCTACGAATTCCCGACTTTTTTATGTACTTAATTCCATTTTGAATCTTACCAACAACATCATCTGCAAGCTCTAAACCAACTTTAACTATAAGATTCAATATATGTGCACAACATCTAACTTGAAAAAAAGCACCATCACACAAAATAGCTTGGTTCGCACGAAAATGATTTTTAAGACAAGAAACCATAACATCATTATAAGAAGCATTATTCAAAGTGATGCTAAAAATTTTCTTGTCTATACCCCATTGAGATAAACATAAAACAAGTTCATCTACTATGTTCAAACCATTATACGGAGGAAATAAAGCTCTAAATCTTATGATTCTCTTTTGTAGCTTCCAATCTTTGTCAATCCAATGAGCAGTAATGCAAATATATTCATCATTAGTATGCTCCAAGTTCCAATTATCGGAACTTAGACAAATTAAACTAGGTGCTTTAGCCAACTCTTCTTTAACATGATCTCTCTCTTTTGCATAATACATTAGGACATCCCTAGTAACTGTAAATCTACTTATATTCTTAAAATTAGGACTAGCAATTCTCATCATGTATCTAAATCCCGGTTCTTCAACTGTCCTAAATAAATGCTCGCCACACACAAGAAAAGTAGAAACAGCTCGACGAGACTCATCAACATCAAACGTGTATTTTTTTATAGATGGACCACCTCCTAATGATGGTTGAGTGGCTATGGTGTATTGAGTGATGTCATTATTAACTTTTTTCAAATAGTGATTTAGATGACGTCTTAAATAAGAGGTTCCATTAGAAGATTTAGCAAAGAAGATACTCTTACAGTGATTACATTGTGCCTTCAATTCATTTTTGTTCTCACATTCAAGCTTTGTCATTTCATCCCCCACCTTTGAAGTGGTAGACTTTTGACATTTGAGAGCACTATCATACTCATTAAACCCATCGTCCACAGGCATAGGAGTGTTAGAACTAGCCATAGTCATAAAAACTCAAGTCTTGAAATCCAAATAAACCAAAAGTTTATATAATTGTTCAACAATCGTATATAATATATGAATTATTCCATATTATTATTTACTATCATAAAATCTTAGCCCAAATTATTCCTGAAAAAAAGGAAGATACAGAATTGAAGTTTCAAAACAGGAAAAATGTCACAAACATTTGTGCTTTTGCATATTTTCAACATAAAATAATGGTATAACATGATTTTTTTACAGTGCTGGTTGTAGTTTCCAACAATTAAAAGAAGAGAAAAACCAGAAACATTAATGAGATAATAAAACTATTGAACACAAGTTAGAAAAGACAAAAGTAAAACTAATGAACCCAAGTCTCTTTGAGTTAAAATAAAGATAGCTCATCCTTGTACTGTAATAATGATTATGTAATGTCAATAAAGCTTGAAGTAAAGCTTGATTATCTTTTGACAGAAGCTCCAAGAATCTTTTTAACTTGTTCTCTCTCATTTAAAAAAAAAATTTTTTTGTGTAAAAGATTTAAATACTTATATTGGACAATGAGATTTTGCATGATTGAGACTCTGACTAAGATTTGGTTTGCATAGAAAAGAATAGTATAAAAATAAATTAAAGATCAACTTTTCCATTTTCAAATATTGGAATCTGAGACCTTCGAAACCCAAAACCAAAGACTCAATTCTCGAGTTCCAACAGAGGAAATGGGTATTCGGGAAGTTTGGCACGGGATTTTTTAAGTTATAACATCTCTGCAATGCTTCAACACTAGCAGTATCACTAAGAAAGATTGAATCACCCTAAAACTCTAAATTAGAAATTGTTGCACTATTTAAAAGTTCACTTTCTTTCAACATGTGGTTTAAAAAAAGAAATTGAATTTTATTTTTTACGGTATTCTCTAAGTAAGCCAAATAGAGGATTCTAAAACCTAAATAGCAATTTGATACATTTGAGCATTTATGCTATTCCTTAAAAAAATAAATAAAAATTCTTCAATCCCTGGTCAAATTCCCAGCTTAAGTAAGTAAATAATAATAAAGAAAGACCGAGAGTCCAAATCTCCAAGACTCTATTATAATTGCTCAAGAAGAACTAAAGCTTCATAAGAATAATGTAATGCACTTGAAAGTTTGAATAAATCTCAATTACTAAAATAAAACATAAAACCAAGCTTTGATAAAGTTAACCAAAAAAAGAAAAAGAAAAAGAAGAAGAGGAATTATTTGAAAAGAATAGAAAAAAGAAGCTTTGTCATAGATCTAAAAAATTGAAATTCTTAAACTCCAACGATCCAACAACCAACATTACTAACCAAAATAATTGAAATGCAAAAAAACCAATAGCTACGGTTAAAAATATTTTAAAAAGAAGAAGAAGAAGCTTACTATGTTGTGGGGAGCTCGGAGACTGCGAATGAAGAAGCGTGAAGAGGTTTTCTCTACTATCTTTTTTGGCCTCTTTGCCCATTTTTTCTCGATTCTTTGAGAAAAAATAAAAGCAAAAAAGCCAGAGACAATGAGCTTAGCTGAGCTTGATGCTTTTAAGAGCGTTAAGTTGTTTGATATAAGCAGGTGGGAGGTTGAGTGAATGTGGTGACTGGTGACTAGTGAGCAGGGTCGGCAGACAGCACTGCTGGATCGGTAGAGGTGGTAGTGAGTTAGGGATTTTGATTTCGAAAATGGGAATAAGGGGGAGGAAGGCACGAAATGAAAGTGAAACTAAAAAAAAGTAAAGTTAAAAATTAAAAATGATTAAAAATAAAATAAAATATTTAGTATATAATTCGGGCCAAGCCAAGCCGGGCCCAAGTCAAAAAAAATCTTACCAAGGCTTACCCTGTTTTCTAAACGGGCCTCATTTTTTGTCCAAGCCCATTTTTAGGACCTATATTTTTATCCAAACCCTCTCATTTTTCGGACGGGCCTTCGGGCCAGGACGGGTGGCCTGGCCCATGATCAACTCTAATTATTACTACCAAAAGGTAAAAAAAAATTAAATAAATAATTATTCATTATTAAATTTAACTTGAAAATTAATAATAAATTAAATTAAATTTTATAAAAAAAATTAAATACCTCAAAGAAAGAGAACAATAAATTCAGATTATTATAATAAAAAAGTTATAATGAGAAAACACGCCAGCTTGCTATAAGTTCAACTTGATTGTCCAAACATATATTCGGACACGATATTGAACAGATAGTGAAACAAAAATGAAAAATAGAGAATGTAAAGAGATTTGCACATAGTCGTTTGTTAATGCGGTTCAGAAACAATTCTACTCTGTGAAGTCTCGCTCGGTGAATGATTCTTATTCGACAACCCTCCGGATCACCTATAGGCTTAAGCCCAATCTACCTTTACACAAATAAATAATTGTAGCCCCAACACCTACCCCAATTGTTACAAATCACTCACCCAAAAAAACTCACTTACTTCAAGTATAAACTCTCCATTAAAAGCCTAAAATAAGAGTTCAAAAAATACCACATATAATAACCAGCCAAAAACACTACAAAAGGCACCTTCAAATGTCGGCACAATGGCCTATTTATACTAAAGTCAACATCTTCTCCAAGTAGACTTGATAAAGTAAAACTCTCAGATATAATTTGAATATATCTACCAAGATCACTCGTCGAGCAGGAATGAAAGTCGGCCTTAGTGATCCGACGATGCCAAGTGGAAGTGCATAGGATAGGCACAAGCCTTATCCACAAAATTAAGTTTATTTCAACTTCTTTAAAACTCCAAATTTGACCATGACGGTAAGGCACAATAAATCACATCCATAAATCTCGTTTTAAAAGTTCATTTGTTTATGAAACATCACATGAAAAAGCCCAAGTAAAATAATCCAACAAAACACCTAGGTTGTCCTAACATCTTGACTGATCAAACATTGAGTTTTCAGTGTTGAACAACATTTGTCTTAACATATAATATCTTTCAATTAATTTAAATATTTTTTAATATTAAAACTTAACTGTATAAATATTACTAACATTTTTTAATAACTTCATTGATCTTGATTACTAACTTTATCTCCTTTTGACTCAATAAAAATGTTGTATCTATGTTTTTAAGTTGAACTTGTTAAACTTTTAACTTCAATTTATTTTAAATATATTAACTAATTAATTTTTATTAACTACTTCTTTTAAAGTTGTTATAATATATCTTTTTAAATTTTTTACCCATAGTAAGTTTTTATAATATATCTGAAATGTAACAATTTAATGAGTTGGATGGACTATTAGTATAAGTATGTTTGCTTCCGTTCTATTTCAATGTCTTACAAAAATTCGCTTGTGAACTCGCTGTTCACTGTTCAAAAATTAAGTTGACTCGAACGGATTTAAAATAAAATAAAATAATCAACTAAAATCAATGTGATTTATGAAATTAAAATTCCAACCCATTACACAATATTATAACTTTTATACATAACAATCTACATTGATCAACACATCATCAATACTATTCAACACGCAGTAGTAGCTTTTTACACCACATTCAGCCATTGACTAACTGAAGTTTAAACTTCAATTTATCATTTAAGCCCATTATATAGCATCAATAGATTCCAAATGACACTAATCTGTAAACGTTTTATTTTATATTTATTCACCTTTTATTTGATTTATGCATTTTCATTCTAATTACATAAAACTGTGTTTAATATTAATTATTATTTTAGTAATTTTCAATATGTATTATAGTATCAATTGAAAACCCAAGCAAGCCAAAAACTAGTTAAATTTATGTCGAAGGTTGCCCAAAGGAAAAGATAAAAATGCTACATGCATAAAGAAAAGAACATTAAAGTTTTTTTTTTTTTTTTAAATCCATTAAAACTAAGTAAGAGAATGTGAATCTTTCTTTTCATATAAAAAAAATGAAGCCTCATGATTTAGAAGAAAAGAACTAGAAAGAGAGTGATATATCAGTTAAACAAAGACAAAGATACAATAATCCTACCACCAATTGTAAGTCCTTGGTTCAACATTGCCAAAACTGGAGAACCTTGAAGCCGAATATCTATGAGAATTCTTCGGTTTAGAAGACTGAGAACCCAATATACGACCACTAGATTTCTTACGTCCCTCAGTGGATGGCGTTGAGGGAGAATTCCAATGGTTCCTTGTGTACTTCCTATTGGAGAAATCTCCTGCATCTTCTGTGATCCAACCACCTCTTTGCTTTTCTTTTCGTGGTGTACTGAAGCCCTTCTCTTCTGATTTTATCTTTTTCCTTTGGCGGACCTTGCCATGATCATGAGGTGCAGACTTGTATCCCAAGAACTCTCTATTTTCTCTACGAGGTCTTTCACTAGGAGTACATGGTTCACGATTTCTTTTACCAACCTGTTACGATAAAGATAGTCACTGTCCATAACACATCAAGCTGAAACATTACGCTGCACTTAAAAGAACATAAATAATAAATGGACCACACTTGAAACTGTACTGAAATTTACCTTAGCAGAACTGCATTCGCGAGCGAAGTGTCCTCCTCCTCCACACTTGTAGCATAAGCTAGACGATGGGGTAGAGGTGATGCATTCACGTGCAAGGTGTCCTCCTTCACCGCACTTATAGCATATGCTAGGTGACCCATTATCAGTAGTTTCCTTTATTTCTCCACGTGATCGACCACATGACTACATAAACAATTCCCATATAAAATGGTACAGTTAACACTTATTAGAAATGAACATTTGCAAAATGCATACATATAATCATGTGAATGAAAGAACTATTTTGAACCCGAATGTTCTAAGGAAGATTGTTTACAATAGTGATTTCTGGATAATATAAGTGATGTTAGCAATTAGGTATTCAACGTAATACTCAATCCAGTTAGCTTGTGAAGAGAAATGGAACATATTAGTGGACAGTAGTAAGAGACTTGTCAACTTTTGGGAAACCATAAGGAATCACATGGAATTAACCAATTTTTTTAAAAAAGAAATACAACTAAACTGAATGTGTACACATATTGAGAATCAAACATGAACTAGAAAAAATATTTTTAAAAATAAAAGGAATGGATCAATTGACAAGTGGACACGTTGAGAATCACAGCCTGAAAATAAGTTCAGGGACAGAAAAGCAACCTTTTTGCAATTCGTTCTAATAAATATGCACATGACAAGTAAAAACTCACCAAACCAGTATGACCCACTTGGCCACATCTGTAACAAGAAACTTCTCTTGCATTGGTATCAACAGAAATAACACAACACAAATGGCCAAAACTCTTGCAGACATAGCATTGTATTTCCTGATTCAGGAGGAAGAAAAACATAAGTAATATGATTAGAGAACAGGAATCCTAACAGACAACCACAATTGACATCAACGGAAAAGACAATAATTAACAACACTAGTAGGGAACATGAAGAAACCTTGATATCATCATGAGAATAGTCATTCCTGCATGAAAACATGTCATGCCCAGAACCTCCACATCTTAAACAAAATCTACCATGCTTTGAGCCACTGTTGTGTTTGTCTGGACAATCCTTTGCACGGTGACCACTTTTTTTGCATATGAAGCAATCTTGCGTCTACAAAGAAATTAAAATTACAAGCACACCAATACTAATGCCCCAATTAAAATTTTCAAAACATGCTTTAACAATCACTGGTAGGACCACTTTATAATTTCTATTTGAAAATGAAACAATTAGAGTAAAGGCATAAAGAAGTGATAGGTAAATGATGCATCCACCATTGGATCTACAGACCCTTCAAAGAGCTAAAGCCTACTAGAAAGCAAGGAGGTACCTGCTTAACCACTAAAGTTTATCATTGTAATATCACCAGTGTGTTAAGAATCTTATTTTATAAAGGCAACACATAAGCGTGTCCAACCATTTCCAGGAAAGAAAATTGTAGTAACTTCAAAAATATTCATTTCCTCCCTATGAATAGATAAAAAAAATTAACATAAACGGCCCACCCACTTCCAACCCAAAAAGGGCACAGCACAATTCAGAAAAGATATTAACTTCAACAGACAGCTAGAAGTTAAAAGATATTGTAATAAGTTAAACATCAGCCTTCCAGTTCATACCTTTGAGCACTGTCTAGCCCCATGATCCAAACTCCCACAAAGGAAGCATGGTTTCTTCCGCTTTGAAGCAGATTTACAGTTCACTGCCATATGCCCTTCTTCGCCACAATTATAGCATGTTTCCCAACCACTATCTGGAGGATCAAAGTATCTTGCCCCCCGCTGATAGAATAAATAACAAAGAGATGCTGAAAACCAATCCACCAAAGGGAAATTTTCTTCTAAACCACAGTTCAAAGAACATATTTAAACTCACAAGAAGCTTCCGGAGTACAATATTGTCAGATTTGTCTACAGTATTTGAGTCAAGAGATTCAACGGTCTCTACATCCTTAGCCATAATAATCTCCTCAACTGTCTCAACCTTCTCTATCATCTCAGCTTTATTTCCATCCTCTGCAACTGTGACCTGGTGCAATAACAAAAGAGATTGCAAAATTAGATAAAAAGTTAGCCATATAACATGCTGCAAGATTGAATCCAGTACAACATTTATTCAACAACACACTCAATGAGAAAAAAAAAAACAATACATAACCAGCTGTGACGAAAACCATAACAGAAATAAAAGCAATCTTGACAGTTAAAAGTCCAATTCTAACTATTTTTTGAAGCCAAGTCCAACATACCAGAGTCGCATTATTGGAATTAGGAAGTACAACAAAAGTATGATTCCTTTCCTGCATTTTCCTAGCAGAAACTCTTTTTTATGCCCATAAATTACCCGGTGATAAGATTAATATCAGTACCCAATATATAAAGGCAAGATGGTCTCCCCAAAGGTAAGGTCACCCTCTTTATACTTCTTTCATTTCATCAAAATACTTGATATCTCCACTATCTATGAGATACTGAAATAAACATTGAAAGTGCATATTATAGCACTAACTAGGGCGCCCCTTGATTGTCTTTTTCTTGCAGACCCTAAAATGTGAATAACCACCACAAATTCGGGCATCAGTGCATTACCAAAGAACTGTAATCTATAGCAGGCATTCTATAAATAATAATAATAATAATAATAATAATAATAATAATAATAAAGACTGGGAAAAAATCAAAAAAGAGGCCAGTTCCTGATAGAAGTTTGCAGGAAAAGAGAAAAGGTCAAGTTTTCTCGGTAAAGAAGACCTCCCATAACGAACTTGGAGAAGGAGACAGAACAAAAACCAAAAACTTATTAACCAAACAAACAGAAAATATTTATTCAACAAGACTTATCCAACAATTCTTCAATAAATAGTTTGACCAAATAACTAAGCGGAACAAGCTGGAATTCAAATTATCATAGCAGACAAGCATAGAGGATCCCTCATTTGAAACAGTAATCGTAAATCCCAAAGCCTATCTATATTTACAACACTTCAAATCATATTAAAAGTTCCACAAAGTTATGATTCTTTACTTGTATCATCTCATCAACTCTCTGTAGTAAAAAAAATTACTTTTAAATAAATTTCAACTACATTATTTTTTTCTCCGGGCAGCACATTGGATCAAAACAATCATTACTGAAGAAACAACAAAAACAGAATTTTAACCTTTTCAGTTTTCGTTTTCTTCTTTTTCCTTCTAACAATTTTCTTACTTTCCAAATCCAAATCTGCCTGTTCACGGCCACCACTGGTACCAGCTACATCAGATCCCCCGCGTGACGACGAAGCCAAACCCACCACAGAAACGACGCCTGGGTCATCGGAAACACCGTGGTATCCTTCACTAAACCTCGTCGCTTTCACCAATAGTGCTTTCTCCACGATCTTCAAGCTTAGGTCTTCATTGGCTTCCTCGTCGTCACTACTGCTTAGTACCATCAATGGTTTCGAATCTAATGGTCCCGATTCGTTCTCTTCGATCTCAAATTTTGCTGATTTGGCCTTGCCCTTCTTCGCCATGAAGATCTTTTTTAGGGAATGCAATTTTCTTGATAATTAGGGTTTGCAGTTTTCTGCAACTGCAGGGAAATATCCTAAACGGTGCCACGAAAGCTAGGGTTTTTATTTTACTTGACCTTTACTGTCATTGGATTTTGCGGTTGAAATTTGAAAAAGACAGTTGGGCCACTTAGCCCCAAAAAATCAAGCATTTATGGGCTTTATATTTAAATTTTCTCCCAAACTAGTGTCATTAATTGCTTTATATTTAAATTTAGGCTTAACGACTCAGTTTGCTTTCCCACTTTAATATTTAAATTTTTTGTTTCAGATTGCTACTTACTTATTTCATTATTTGGTTCAATTTTTTTAACAGCATTAAGAAAACCAATTACAATGTGATGTCCATCAAAATGTGCCACTAGTACATCCAACCAATTAGAATGTATTAGTTACAATTAATTTATTTAAAATAAAAGCATTAAGGGTGGATTTGGATGAATAATTGGGTGTGGTGCAGTGCGTTTAACTTACTTTTTGTCTCACGCTACAATATCGTTACAGTATCTAATCTCACTGCCATTGCTGTTTTTATATTAACTGCAGATAAACGCACTGTCCATCCAAACACACTCTAAATTTAAATTAAAAAATTATATTATTAAATATTAACAAAATCTTTGACTTTGATAAACCATTACTTGCATTGACCACTGTTAATCGACATTGACCGGCAGTTGACTGTCGTTGAAAGTCTACATGGCTCGATTAGAATGTGTCACGTGCCCTTTATATTTAAATTTTTTCACAAACTAATGTAATTAATTGCTTTAGATTTAATTTTAGGCTTAACGACGTCTTGCTTTCTCATTTTAGTAGTTAAATTTTTTGCTTCAGATTTATACTTAAACTATCATTCCATTATCTTGTTCAATTTTTCTAACAGCATTAAAGAAATTAGTTACCATTTGGTGCCAATCAAAATGTGTCACATGACAATTAGTTTATTTAAAATAAAAACACTAAATTTAAATTACAAAATTAAAATTTTATATTATTAAATATTTAAATATTAAAATATTAAAAAAAACCTTTGACTTTGATAAACTATTAACTTGCGTTGACCACTATTAATTGACATTGACCATCCGTTAACCATCGTTGACAATCTACATGACTCTATTAGAATGTGCCACGTGCCCTTTTTGTTTTTTAATGTTACATATATAAAATAAATTTTTATTTTATTTTTAAAAAATTATTAAAATATTATATTTTTAATATTATTAAAAAATATATTTAATTATTTATATTTAATTATATAATAATTATTAATATAATTTATTATTTTAATAAATTATTTAATATTTCAATTTTATGGGTTACTTAAACATACTAAATATATGTAATTATAAGTGATTGCACTCAAATCCAATTAATAGGTGGTTTTTCAAACACGTTCTAAAGAACAATGTTTGTTTCCAGTGCCCTTCGTCTTATTTTATTAATATAATTTTATAATTATTAAATTATTTTAAAATCAACTCTTAACCTCAACTCAACACTTTTTATTGTAGTATAAATTACAATTGAATTTTAATTTACATATTAAATAAATAACTTTGGACCTAAATTGTGACTTTTGTTGGGTGTTTATCGTTTCTAGTAATAGACCTAAAAACAATTAAATGAATAATATCATCTTGCCAACAAAATTTTATCTATTTAAATAAAAATTTTCAACCTAAAGTGTTAATATAATCATTTGGGTAAAATAATTTATTTAAAAAGTAATAAAATAAAAATGGTATTTCAGAAATCTTACTTTCCGTTCTCTAACTTGTCCTTCAAATTGGGGTAAATAAAAATTAAGTAATTCAAGGGAAGCAAAAATACTCAACTCCCTTTTACTTTTCCTTACCTAAATAAAGGCTTAATGCTCAATTCAGCCCTGAACCATGCATATTTTCTTATTTTAGTATCTAAACTTTTTTTATCCCAAATTAATAGTTAAACTATCATTTTATTACTCAAATTGGCCCACAACATTAAAAATAATTCAAAACTGTTAGGTGGCATTATTAGAACACGCCACATCAACCTTCTTTTTATTTTTAATATTATATATATTATATGGATTAGAAATGTAAAAAAATCATATATAATATATAAATAATTTAAAAAGTTTAAAAATATTTTTTATAAAATTCTAAAATATATAAATTTTAAAAAGTTAAAATAGTATATAAAATTAAAATAAAGGTATTTAAAACTTAGAAATTTGCAAAATAAAACTTAAATTTTTAAAAATATATATTCTAGAAAGAATTTCATAAATTTGATTTTTTTTCAAAAACTCTAAATTCTAAAAATTCAACACAATATATTTAAATTTTCAAAATAGACAAGTTTAACTTTTTTTTTTAAGAAAAGAGAAATTGGAATTGTTTAACACTAAAAATTGTATTTAAAAATTTTCAATAATTAAAAAACTGAAAAAAGCAATATTTTTAGAAAATTTATATTTATGAAAAATATTTTAAAAATTCTGTCAACAGTTTCAACAGTGGTCAATGGTGGATAAAGTCAAAGATTTTTTAATATTTAAATATTTATTTTTATATTTTTTCTATTTTTTAATTTAAATTTAATATTTTTATTTTAAATAAACTTAATTATCACGTGACACATTCTGATTGGTTAAATGTGCCACATGACATATTCTAATTGGCACCACATGTAAACTAGTTTATTTAATGCTGTTACAAAAAATAAATTGAACCGGGTGACAGAACGATAATTTAAGTACCAATTTAAGATAAAAAAAAATTAGGTACCAAAATAGGAAAAAATAGGAAAACAAGCAAATTGAGAATTAAGCCTTAAATAAAATATGTTATACAAACAAGGAAAATGGTATTACTTTCCCTTACTTCATGTTATTTCAGTGCAATCTAAACATAGGATTAGGGTGAATATACTTGACAAGTCAATGAAATTAGTCAATCTATTATTAAATTGATCAATTCAGTCATTGTACTCTTAAAAAGGATTAAATAAGACCAAATTGGAATAGAGTAATATTTATTATTTAAAAAATATCATTTACTATTTAACAGAGTTAATATTTTTTAACTTTTTATAATTCAATAAATAAAATTTTTTGTTGGGAATTAAACTGTAATTTAGAAAAAAAATATATAATTTTCAAAATATTTTTTATACAATAAATGTTAACTATGCTACAATTGAACTTATTTGATTCTTTTTAATGGTATAAAAATTAAATTGATCCATTTAATAATAAAATGAATAATTTGATCCAGTCCCTATAATATAAGTACTTCCCAAATACTTTTTAACCTAGGAGTGGT
Source organism: Gossypium anomalum (assembly GCA_025698475.1). NCBI lineage: Eukaryota > Viridiplantae > Streptophyta > Magnoliopsida > Malvales > Malvaceae > Gossypium > Gossypium anomalum. The sequence goes on along the minus strand of CM046968.1, from coordinate 42,639,648 downwards.
GATCCAAAATCATTGTCATATAAGATTGTGTTTATTTAACTAAAATGATTTCTAAGAATTATATTGATTTTTATTTTGAAAAAAATGATATTTTTCAAGCATGTAGGTGATTTTGTGTAAAATATTTTTTGTTGTTTGAAATTTTTTCTTTAAATCATTTTTTGGAAGTTTTTTTCTTGAAACATAAATTATATTTTTAAATTATCTTATAATAACTATACTATATTAATAATAATCAGTGTATGAGAGTGAAAAGGGACACATGAAACCTAAAAGAGATAAATGAAACTAAGCAAAATTTTTAAAAAATACTCATATTTATTGTATTAAAATATTCATATTTTTTATTATAAAAATTTATAACTAAATATTTATAAATCATAATCTATATACCTATAATTAAAATGCTAATATAAAATATTTTTAATACAATAGTAAGAATAATATTCAAATTTTAAAATTAAATGTTAAAATTATCACTAAAATAAAATTTAATATTAAATAATTTTATTTAAAAATTTATTATATATTATTAAATATAAATATGTATTTTAACAATATTAAAATTTTGAGATTAATATTTTAGTATTTTTTAAATATTAAAATTAAAATTTTTATTATTAATAAAATAATGTTTAGTTGAATTGGAATTAATTTTTATCTAAAAGTCATGTTAGTAATATATACTTTTCAAAAGCAAATAACAATTTCATAAAGAAAGGCCTATCTTTGATTGATAATTTTTTTTTTATTGATGAAACAAACACATAAAAAATAATAAGCAAAATAAGGCCCATAGGCTTTTTTTAATTCATTAGGCCTTTAGGCTAGTTTTAAAATTAATTAGGGAAGTAGACTGATTTTAGGAGAGAGAAACGAAAAACACGTCCAACTAGGCGTACTTTCTCACAAATGGCAAAAAAACACGCCCAGTTGGACGTGCTTTTCGTTTCTCTTTCCAAGATTAAGGCTTTTATTTTTTTAAGGTTAAGATTTTTATTTTATTAGGGTTAGGGTTAGGGTAAAGAAAGATATCTATTTCAATTTTATCTTGAAGTTGATGTGGACAGAATTATGAAAAATGGCCCTTGGGATTTTAATTCCCATTTGCTGATTTTACATCGATTAAAGGAGAGGGAAGACCCTCTAATTGTTCAATTTCATTTGGTTGATTTTTGGATGCTTATCCATGATCTTCCTATTGGTTTTATCTATGAAACTGTTGCTCAACAATTGGGCAACTTTATTGGTGCCTTTATTGAATATGATGCATCAGTAACTCAATCAGGGTGAGAATCAACGTCAGAAAACCATTGAAAAGGAAGAAGAAGCTTGTGCTACCGAATAGTGAGTCAGTTTATGTTTGTTTTGAATATGAAAAACTTACTTTATTTTGCTTCCTATGTGGTAAATTAGGGCATGGTGAAATTTTTTGCCCGATTAGAGCCCATCATCCGTGATAGGAGTATGTGTTTAACTAGGATATCTCATTACATGCTCAGTCAAGGAAAGATTTGGCATGGAGAACGTCCCCAAAAATTAGGTTAGTAGAAATTGGGTTCATGAACCGAGAGTGGTCACGACCAAATTTTTATTTAGTTAATCTTTTGTTCATTTGATAATAAATAAATATCAATTATAGTGTCTTGTTTTTCTAGCACGCCTCTATCTGCTAGTTCCTAGCAGTTTCTTGTGTTTTAAGTTTTTTTGTTTTTTCGGTGGGGATTAACAGTATTGATCTGATTTTTTTTTAGTGACTCTTTACTTTCATCTGTTTCAGTGGATCTGGTTAATTTCGTTATTATGGAGAAAGAGTTAGTGGGTTTGTCTTTAAATGACGAGGAAGATGAGATTTTGCAAGAAAAAACGGAGAGGGTGGAATTGTAACACCCTCTAACCCTTATCCGTCCCCGGAACAGGATTACAGGGCATTACCAGTCTGTACAGTTCAATTATAGTCATTTATTAAAATAAATGTTTCTAACCCTGCAAATTAAAACTTCAACCAATACAATTTGCCAACATTCAAATAATCCAAATACACTTAAATATACTCAAATCTTACCAATCTAAAACATTTTATAGCCTATCCAATGAATCTTTTTAAGTATATCACTTAATTTATCAATTATTTCAACTTCATACTATATACAATTGCCAACCATAATTTACTTATTTCATCAATACTTTCACAACCTAAAGACTCTCATAAGACATCTTAGGCACATGCCATTACCAATACTCAACATACTTTACCTCATCGAATTCGGAATTGGCCTGAGATGCTGATTTAATGGTCTAGCCTTAACTTAACCTGCGTACGGAAATAAACCATACGCTGAGTATACACTCAGTGGCATTTCTATAATCTGAATACTTAAACAATTATAAAACATATTAATTTATATATATTGAACTATTCAAACTCAATGAGTATTCAAACATTCACTTTCCAACCAATCTTTTGGTCTACTTTAAATTCAAAATCATTTATTATTTTTCAATAGCAATTAATCAATCAGTAATATTCATTAACAATCAGTCAATCAAAATAATTGTTTATTCAGTAACAGTCAGTTATTCGATAACAATCAATTATTCAATCATAATCAGTTATTCAGTATCAATCAATTGATCGATTATCCAGTAACAGTCAATTATTCAGTAAATTAGATATATAGTAGCAATTAAATTATTCAGTAACAGTCGATCTTTCTAGTTCCTTTATTTACCCCTATTAACATGATTCGAACCTAGACGAATACACGGATCCAACCAACACAACAGTACGATACATAGTGTCTCATCGACCGAAGCCAGAACAGTAACAGTAACAGTAGCAGTATAGTACACAAAGTACCTCATCGGAACAAATCCGGAACGGTAACAGTAACAATATGGTACACAGAGTACCTTATCGAAACAAATCTGAAACAATAACAGTAACGATAACAGTAACAGTATCCGACACACAAAGTGTCGAATCGGTAACAGTAACGGTAATAGTAATAGTAGTCGGCACATAAGGGCCTAATCAGTAAGCCGGCAAAACCCGTACTCTTCCGTATCCTATGGCATGCCAACTATATTCGACTAGCCCGACTAGTTAATAGGGTATTTAATTCACTTTTCAATTTTTAATTAATTCATATTTTAATTAATTAACTATATATTTTCAATTCAATATAATTCCATTCACTTTTCACTAATAAATATTTAATTTTACAATAATCACATTTTTCTATCAATTTCATCACACTTCCAACTACATATATTTTCCAATATAACAAATATTTATTATTTAATTTCCACATCAATATTCATTTTAATTCAAACATTCAAATATATTCATAAATCAATTCAATATAATCAATATTCAATCCAATTTAAATAATCATCTCAAAACACCTACTATATATATATATTAAATAATAAATCCAACAATCTAAGTATTAAGTTCGGATTATAGAAATACAAACCATAATTTTTGAGCTAACTCCCGTTGTCTTTGTCATTTCCTTGCTTAGCCGAGATTTCCCAAGACAACGTTAACTACGGAAATTAAAACAATTAAATATCAATACACTAACATTCAATTTTCACATTAAATATTTCAATTGCTATCCAACTTTTGCCTAAATTCCAATTTAGTCCTTAAACCGAGACTAACTTTTATTCTTCATATTTAACTCAATATTTTCATTTAATTTCCACTTCAAACTTATTTCAGCTCTCTAATTTCACCATAAAACTATAATTTCAAAAATTTTCAATTTAGTCCCTCCTATTCAAAACTTATAAATTACTTTACAACTCAATCATTATTTCACTTCTAACTTGAATTTCTATCAATTTAGCCCTTAATTCATCTTTTTGTTCAACATAAACAATGTCTAATAATTAACTATCTTTCAAAATATCAACTTAACTTCATCAAAACCTTGTTCCAAGGCTTCTAAAACATCAAAATTAAGTAAAAAGGGCTAAATTGACTTACCTATTAAACTTTCAAGCTTCAAACCTTTAATTTTCCCTTTTCTTCTTTCTATTCTCTTTTTCTTTCTTTCCTTCCCCTGCTCTGTGTTTCGTTTGCTTTGTTTCTTCATTTCTATTCTTTTTCTTTCTTTATTTCTTTATTATATATACACACATGTATTTATACTTAAATAATAAGTATTATTTATTTATTCATGTGTATATTATTAGTACATTTGTATCCATTTATAACCATACATTTGTCATTATTTAATATATTTATCACATAAAATCTTATAATATAATTATTTAATTAATAAATATCTTTTATAAAATAATAAATATCTATTTAATATCAAATACATGTATTACAAATGTATGTATTTTTATTAATACACTTGTATCCAATCATTACCATACACTTGTCTTTCTTTTATTTCTTTTATTTATTTTATATATAAAAATCTATTTACTTAAATAAAAAGTAATTAAATAAATATATTACAATTGTACAAATGCATGTATTATACATGTATTATTTAATCACCATACTTTTATCTTTATTTTAATTTATTTCATAATATAATATCAATAATAATAATAATAATAATAATAATAATAATAATAATAATAATAACAACAACATTAATATTTACTTAAATAATAAGTAAATACATACATGTATTACAATTGTATGTATAATATTTATTACACATGTATTTTATTTATACCTTACACTTGGCACTCATTTTGTCTTATTTACTTATTTAATCCTCTCAATTTTCTTTATTCTATAATTAAACTTTCACACTTCATTCAATTTAATCTTTATCCATTTATCCTTAATTAAACTCTAATTAACCACTCAATTAACTTTGTAAATATTTTTAATAAATATTTTCAAATCTATTTTTCAGAAATAGAGACCTGAAAATACACTTTTCTGATAACTGTAAAATTCGGGTCGTTACAGGAATTTTGCCTAGGTGGTTGCTTTTTGACAGCCAGTGCCATTCACTTCTTAGCAATAAGAAGCATGATGACCAATCTATGGCATCTGGTTAAAGAGGTTCAGATCTTGGAGTTAGGGGAAAACGATATTTATTCAGATTCTTTCATACGATGGATTTGGAAAGGGTGATTAAAGGATCACCATGGACTTTTAATAATTTTCTTTTATTGCTACATCGATTAATGAGGGGTGAAGATCCTTTGAAAGTATTGCTTGTTTATGCGAATTTTTAGGTTCAGATCCATGGAGTGTCGACAGGTTTCCATAATGGGGTTTTGGCGAGGCTATTAAGGGATTTTCTCATGAAATATGTGGTCTATAATAGTCTAAGTCTCGATAGGGGGTTACGAGTAAGGGTGAACTTAGATGTTCGACGTCTGTTGAAAAGGAAGAAGAATGTGTTGTTTTCTTTTAGAATTTACTCTTATGTTAGTTTTAAATATGAACGCTTGACCATGTTTTGCTTGTTTTGTAGGCGACTAGGGGGCAATGACTCTTTTTGTCAAAGCTAAAATGGAGCTAGGTTTTGAAGTGGCTGAAATGGAATAGGATTTATAGTTAAGACCTCAATCTAAAAGAGCTCTTGCTATGAGTAGTGTGTGGTTACAGAAGGGAAATGAAGGCGCAAAAAAAGGTAGGTTTTCGATGGGGCAAGCAGCAGAAAGAAGCAATCAGAAATATGGTTCTCATTGGGAGGGTGTGCTAAATATTGACCAAATATTGGGAGTTAATCTAGAAGGGGATATATCCGTCATACCTAATAGGGGTGGGGAGTCATCTTCAATGTAAGGTCAAGTATTAATGGATCACGATCCGGAGGAATGTGAGATGATGAGGGTGGGAAGAAAAGACCTAGAAGGGAGGAAGAGAATTCTGTAGAGGTAAAAGAGTTGAGATCATTGATTGTTAAAAATAGGAGAGTATCGGGAGGAGACCATTTTATATCGGCAGCTGCCAAGGGGCAAGCTGACCGGTCGTAATGAAAATCATAAACTAGATTGTTCGTGGTTTGGGGAGCCCACAGGCTGTAATGAGGCTTCGACATGTGCTGAAGATGTATAATCCCCAAATGGTCTTCTTTTTGGAGACTAAGTTGAGTAAGGTGCAAACGGAACGTGTTAGAAGAAAGTGAGGTTTTCTTAATGGCATTGAGATTTTGGCTGAAGGTTCGAAGGGCGGTATTAGTTTGGCTAAGAAATGAGATATGTCGGTAAACCTCAGAAATTTCTCAAACAATCATATTGATGTTGATGTTTCTAAAGTTAGTGAGGGAAGAAAATGGAAGTTTACAGGGTTTTATGGTTCGCCTTATACACGGAATAGGGAGGCTTCATGGAATTCGCTGAGAAGGCTTTAGTGTGATTCGGAGATTACTTGGTTTGCTTGTAGTGATTTTAATGAGATAATGTATGCGAATGAAAAAATAGGAGGTTTACCTAGAGATGAAAGAAGAATGGAGGCCTTCAGAGGGGTTTTAGGGGAATATCAATTAATAGATGTTGGCTATTCTGGGGTTTGGTTTACATGGGAAAGAGGAAATTTACCGGAGACCAACATTAGAAAGAGGCTTGATAGAGGAGTGGCAAATGTTAGTTGGATGAACTTGTTCCCTAATGTGTCTATTCAACATTTGGTGCATTCTTTCTCAAATCATTGTCCTCTACTTATACAAATGGCTCAATTTGGGAATAATGATAGAGGACATAGTTTTCGATTTGAGGCATTGTGGGTTTTGAAGGAGTCATTTGATAGAGAAGTGGAGAAAATTTGGAAGGGTTCTTCGGTTAATCTTTTGGGTAAGTTGAATGTATTGAAAGAGGGTTAGTCAAATGGGCTAAACAAATCAAACAGAAGAGGAAGGGCTTTAAGCGGTACCTAATTAGTAGATTGGAAGAGTTGATGAAAGCAGAGAGGGATGATGAGAATCTTGCTAAAATAATCAACACAAAGATTAGGCTAAATTTTGAGATTGAAAAAGATGAAGTTTATTGGGAACAGAGGGCTTGAGTGAATTGGTTAAAATTAGGTGATAGGAATACCACTTTTTTTCATAAATATGCATCTCAGTGAATGTGTGGTAATTATATTGGCTGCTTGGAATATGAGGATGGGAGTAGAACTTCTGATGAAATAGAGAATGAGGAACTAGCTCGGGGTTTTTTCATAATCTATTTTTCTCAAATAGTTTTGGGGATCTAAATCATCTTCTTTTCGGGATTAAGCTATATATCAGTGCTAAGGATAATGCAAAGCTCACATTGAAATATACTGAGGAAGAGGTTTGGATGGCGATTAAAGAGATGGGATCTACAAAAGCACCGGGAGAGGATGGTTTTCTAGCCTTGCTCTTTCAAAAATGTTGGCACATTGTTGGAAGGGATGTTACAACCTTTTGTTTGAAGGTTCTTAATGAAGGTATGGATTTTGAATCTCTAAACGTCAAAAATATTGTTTTGATTCAAAAAGTTCCACATCCATTGAATCTGTAGAATTTCAAGCCTCTTAGTTTATGCAATATGATTTATAAAGCAATAGCTAAAATGATAGTGAATCATTTTAAGGTAGTAATTTCTAATTGCATTGATGAAGACCATAACGCTTTTGTTTCAGAAGATCAATTTCAGATAATGTTCTGATCACATATGAAATTATGCATACTTTTCGATAGAAGAGAGTAGGGAAAAAAGGTTTTATAGCAGTGAAACTTGATATGAGCAAGGCTTATGATAGATTTGATTGGAAGTTTATTAAGGAGATGATGATTAGCATGGGTTTTAATTTGGCTCGAGTTTCTTTAGTCATGAAATGTATCTCATTTGTTTGGTATTTTTCCATTATAAAGTTGACTAGAGGACTTAGACAAGGGGATCCCCTAAGCCCATTCTTGTTTCTAATTTATAGCGAATGACTTTCGGCCCTTATGAGGACAGCAATGCAAGATGGCTTGATTAGAGGCACTAAAACTAGGAGCGGCCCAAAAATTTCTCATCTGTTTTTTGCAGATGACTATATCTTCTTTGGAAAAGCTAGAAACAAAGGGGCTCATACCTTGAAAACTATCTTGAGAGAATATGAAAGTTGTTCGGGTCAATGTGTTAATTTCGATAAATCAACAGTGGTTTTCAATACCAATACTTCTGAGGGGGATAGGTACATTGCATCAAGGATTTTGGGGGTTTGTGTTTCAAAAAATACAGAAAAATACATTAGTTTGCTTAATTTGGTGGGGAGAAATAAAAAGCAATCTTTCCAACTTCTTAAGGATAAATTTAATAAGCGAATTAAAAGTTGGAGCATTAAAGTTTTATCTCAAAGGGGTAAAAAGGTATTCATTAAAGCCATTCTCCAATCCATCTTCACTTATTCAATAGTGTGTTTTCTTTTACCTAAGTCTTTATGTGATGAGTTAGATAGCATTATGGCCAAATTTTGGTGGTAGAAAAGTCATGACAAGAAGGGTATTCATTGGTGTAACTGGGATTCCCTTTGTGAGATTAAGGAAAACGGGGGAATGGGTTTTCGAAAATTTATAAAATTAAATATCGCATTGTTAACCAAGCAGAGTTGGTGTCTTATTAATGATCCTAATTCTCTTCTAGCCCGAGTTTTAAAAGCAAAATATTTTCCATTAACAGAGTTCTTAAATGCAAGGTCAGGGAGTCTACCTTCATATACCTGGAAAAATGTGTGGGTAGCAAGCGGACTAATTCAGAAGGTGTTAGGTTGGAGGGTGGGTTTAGGAGAAAGAATCTCCATCAGAGAAGATGCTTGGTTACCAAGATCTATAGGATGCAGACTGAACTTTACAATTACTAATGATGGAGTTAAATTTGTGTCTGATTTACTTAATGCTAGAACTAGAGAATGGAAAGAAAAGTTAATCTTTAATACCTTTCCTATGGATATCGCAAATACAATTACAAAATGGTTCCCTTCTTCCTACTGATTATACATCACATACTAATTCTAGATATTTCTACAAAAAGCTATGGAATTTACAAATTCTTCTGAAAATTAAAACTATGGTTTAGAGATTTTCATGGAATTTTATCCATACTTTAGTCAATCTAAATTACAGAAGGATTGCAATGAATACTTTGTGCCCACGATGCTGCAATTCTTTGGAGGATTCTATCCACGTTTTCGGGATTGCCCTATATCAATGAGACTTGGGTCAGTCTTAAACTCTCATGGTTGCTGAATAATTTGGATAATAGTTTCTGGAATTAGATTATTGGGTGTTTCGGATTGCTACCAATGACTAGTGTAGAATTTTCTGTTGTGGGCTATGGACACTCTGGACAAGCCGAAACCACTTCGTACATGAAACGAAAACTATGTCTAGTAAAGAGATCTCAGATTGGACCATAACCTATGTTAGAGAACTTGAAGGGATTGAAAAGGAAAAGCTTACCCGAATGAGAGATCTAAACAAGTGGGAACCCCCTCATGAAGCTTTTTTAAAGATTAACTTTGACGGGGCTTATGACCCCCAGCATGCAAGATTTGGATCAAGGGTGGTGGTGAAGAACCCACTGGGGGAAATCTTAGCTTCCATGGCAGTGGGTCATAGAGCAATCTCTTCTCCGTTTGCTGCTAAAGCGTAAACGTGTGTCCAGCCGCTACGATTAGGCATTCGTATAGGGATTGAGTGTGTGATTATCGAAGGGGATTCATTGAAAATAATAAAGAAAGTTAAATCAGATAGTACGGAAAAATCAGAGATAGGAGCCATCATTAAAAATATTCAACAATATAAATAACACTTTCAACAAATTTTTTTTCAGGCACATTTCAAGATTGGCAAACTCAAACTCTCTTGCTCATCAGTTGGCTAAAGAAAAATTGGAAAAGGGGGAAAATATTTACCTGAGTGGAGGAGCCCCAGATTTTGTGCGCAGGAAGGAGGAGAGGAGTAGACAACGGACTCTAGATTGAGTTTAGAGAGGGGGAGGTTTCTGGAATATAATGAATAGCAACCAAAGGTTTTTTATTGAGTAGTGGTAGAGTTGTCCTTGATGATCTGAGTTCGAATCCCTTCCCTCTTATTAATTTCTTTTTGGTACAAATTTGTTTTAAACCCTTAGCAAAGATCATCCTATGTTTTAATTATTTTCTTGTTAAAATGATAACAAGGAAAAAAATGGCCAAATGGTTAAGTGTTTAATATGTTTTCTAAAGGTCCTAGGTTCAAGTCTTCTCATCTACATCTTTTAATTTAATTTTTTTTGTGATTTTCCCCATGTGCTTAAAGTCCTTGCCATGCAACCTAGCTTGCCATAAGAGGGGAAGATTTTTTCCTTTTCTTTTGGTCAACATACCATAATTGTAGAGACCGTGATCCCCTTTTCACTCTCATCCCCTTATTGCTGCACCAGCCATTTCTCTTCCTCATTTCCTCTTTTTTTTTTCTCTTTTTTGATTAGCTTCCAACCTTCTTTTTTGCTTTCTTTCTCTTTTTCTCTCACCGTTCTTAGTTTTGCATCACCATCACCTCACCATCGAACCACCACCTTGCCACCTCTCCTCTCTCATTTTTCTCTAAACGCCGCCCTCCGCCACTGTGGCAACCAACGCACACCACTGCTTAACTTCTCCCTTTTTTTTCTTATTTTCTTTTCTCTTCTCATTTTTCCTCTTTTAAGAGAGTGACCGGACCCATATTCTTTCCTTCTCCTACATCAAACCACTGCCTCCATCGTCGGACTACCGCCATCGCTGTCGTAGCACCACCGTCAACGATGGAGATCCTTTCTCTTTTTCTTCTTTATTTCGAATGTTCATTATTTTTTTATATAACCAAAAATTCTACACTAAAATTTTGTTTAATACCTAATTCTAAGTTCTATTTTTCTTGGGCTTATTTTTGAATAATCCTCATTTTAGATCATTCTTTCTCCTCCGATTCTTGATCATTACGATCTGTCGAACCTTCTGTTTCAACATAGTACGTATAAGAGTAAGGGTTGTGAAGAAATATTTTTCTTCTCCTTATTTTTCTTCCATTGGCCGAATACTTTAGAGAGCCTTAGTAAATTATTTTCCTCGTGTATTAACATCTCTTATCTCATGTATGGGTGAAGGGCCAATTGACATCAACCTGAGAGACCACTAAATGTTAGGATTTAAATCGCTTATCTGAGAGATTATTTTACGAGTAAGTGATAATGGAAAAATCAACACCATTGTTGATTGAATAGGTAATATTGTATCAACCTTAATGATGATCGTTATTAATGTAAGATCACTATTGTTGATTGAATAGGTAATCTAATTGTTAGATCCACATGTGGACGTTCTTAAAGATTTGTTGCATATCGGATCTACGATCAAGTGTGGGTTTTAACACTAAACTAAATTAAGTTTTTATTTTATATTGATAAAGATGTTGTTATTTAAATAATGTTATTGATAAGGATACTTTATGTATCCATAAAGAGAGATAAACCATCAATATGGATTTTGTCAAGTAAGTATTTCCCCAAACCGTATACGTTGTAAAAAGCATGTTGTGTGATATTGATGCTTATTATTAATTTGAAAAATATGTACATCTCATTATCATGTTATGTGATTAAATGGCATATGTAATGTTCGCATGAAAATAAATTGTGAAATTTTGGTACCATGTGTACATATGAGATTTGCATGTTAAACATGCCGATATGATTTGAGCGATTTTGGTCATATCATATGCATGGGGTGGGATATGTGAAAGGTGGAAGTATGTGGCTGTTTATCTGCATTAATGTGACATTGTTCACGATTTTGATTATGTGGCAGTATATCTGCGATTTTGGTGACTCTAATCACAATTTGGTGTGTTGGATAGACGAGTTCTGGGGAACTTGATTTTGGTGTGTAGCAAAGATAGGTAGGACCGTTTTCATAAAATCTGCATCATTTTACGAAATGTGCATTGACATGATCATACATAGTATAAGTGTGAAATATTGAGTTATCTGAAATTGATATGATTATTATCATTGTATAATGTATATGTTTATATGTATGTGATTGCGTTTATGTTAATCTCACATTGAGCTTTATAGCTCACATCCCTTTAGTTTTCTAATTTTATAGATAACCCCGAGGTTAGGATTCAATGACGGCATTTGAAGGAGTTTTTCGGGAGTCTTTTTAAATTAAAGTAATTAAATTTTATTTTGATATTTTGGGTTTGTAATAAGTTTGAGTATGGACTGTGGCATGAGACTTTATTTTGGGGATTTTTTATTCTGATTTGCATAAATTGCTTTAATGACATTAAGTTTTTAAAAAAAAACTACATAAATTAGTATTTGATAAGATTTCGCTTAAAACTCATTTTTTAAATATAATTTATCAATAACACATTTTTCCGCTAAATTTCTGGAAAATGAGTTTTTAATAAATTTAGATTTAGTTTTCAAAATTACTAATGTTTAAAAGTGAGTTTTCTAAAGACATTTGATTTATAAAGTTAATATGTTTTTATTTCCGAAATAATAATGAATAACCAAATTCTCCAATTTTGAATAAAAAGACAAATAAGTTAGAAGTATGATTGAAAATCCAAAATAGTTTTGAATAAATGATTGAATGTTTACAATTGAGATATTATTTATTTCGATTCCTAAAATTTGCATTTTTTTATAAAATTAAAATAAATGTTTTATTTCATTTGTTTTGAATTGATAAGCCAATTATTTTGAAATAATTTTTTAAAAAAATTTGAAACTTTATTTTGGCCATTTTTGTGGACAAATGGTTTTTGAAATGAGATTGAAAATAAAGTTGAACATTCAATTTTACTAGTTTTGAACGAACTATGCAAATGGCTTAAAAAAATACGTTTGAAATCAAGAAAAGTTTCTCTAAGCCATTTCAGTGGCCAATGTAGCTTTTCGAATTTGGCCATAATGATTGGGTCGGGTTTGTGGTGTTACAGAGAAGCTGATGGTTGGTGGAAGATGATGGAGGTTGTGCCTTTAGTTTTGGAAATTCCACGAAAATCGCGGAATGGAGAAATTATAGGAAATCACAATCTATTCTCACTATTAGGGGAGGGAATTGGGAAGCTGTTTCCATTCATTTTCAATAAAAGGAAATGATAATATACCTCTTGGTCATGGCCCACTAAAACCAGGGGTATTGGGCCAAGGCTATGATAAGTATGATGCGGAAATGTCAATTTATGAAGAAGAAAACAGTCCAATTAAATAGAGTGATGGGCTTAAAAGACCCCATTTTAGATAATTGCTTCAAGAGTTTCTCACAAGGAAGATTCTAATAAAGCCTCGGGCACTTCCTTCTAGGTACCAAATTTAAGTAAACTAGTAGGCCTTGCAAAGCAAGCCAGCCGAACGCAATGAAACTCTTAAGTTGGAATGTTCAAGGCTTAGGGAGACCTCGGACAGTTTGTTGACTCCGGCATAAGTTGAGAGATATAAACCCCAATGTGGTGTTCCTGATTGAGACAAAACTTCCAGGTGCTAATATGGAAAGAGTAAGACGCAAATGTGGTTTTCAACATGGGATAGATGTCAATTCAGATGGAAAGAGGGTGGTTTATCAACAATATGGAATAGTGATTGTAAGATTTCTCTTTAATCTTTTTCGAAAAGGCATATTGATATCATGATTGATGAGGATTCGGATGGCAAAACATTGAGATGCACTGGGTTTTATGGAGCACTTGAGTAGAATATGAAGGAAGCACCGTGGAACTTGTTATGGACGCTAAATGATTGCCCACAAATCCTTTGGCTAGTCATAGGGGATTTTAACGAGATTGTCTATTCTTCTAAAAAGAAAGATGGCTTACCTCCGAGATAAAGACAAATGGGTAGTGTTGAAACCCTTTTGGAAACCGACTTTTTTCATTTTAAAATGAAGACGGAGTCGCCACCAATCCTTTTTGTTAGATATGATTGGATCACCTCAGAACTTAATCATTTTAATAAAAGGGGTAGGTTTACTAAAATGGTAATTTTCGGTCTACAAAATCCAGGAAATGAGTTTGGGATTTGGTTACATATGAGGAAGGATTAGCACCCTCATAATGCCCAAAATTGGTATCTAGTTGATTACTTGATGTCTTAGTGTTGAAATGTGAGAATTCGAAGAGAATTTTAAAATGCGATCCCCTTTTACGTGATGTTATTTGGTGACGTCTAAATTAAATTTTATGGAGGAGGCTTTCTTATTTCGGGTCAATCAAGACGGAAAGTCATGTCCCTAAGTTGGGGCACAAGATCTCAAATTCTCAAAAAAGAAGAACGCTCATCGTCTAATTATTACCTAAATCTTATACATTTGTAATTTTAAAAGGACGTTTGATTATTTCGGTTCAAGGAGAAAATCGTACCCCGTAAGTTAGGGGCACAATTTCTCGAATCCCCTAATTAAAGAACATCACCTCAGTTCAATTTGCTAAATATACGTCACATGAAAATGAATATAGCTTCTAATGTGACATACTATGGACTTATTCGAACATGATACATTATATGGGATACACGAGTATGTGTAAACGTGTTGTATGACATCATAAAAATATATATCATTACAAAAATAACAATATTGTAAAAAAATAATGTTAATTAGTGCTAATAATAATTAATAACAATGATTAAGGACAAAATAACAAATTGTGCAATCTTAAGGGGTAAAAATATAAATAACAAAAATCAAAAGTGCAGAGAATAAAAAAGAAAAATAAAGGTGTTGAATAAAATAAAAAAAGGACTAAATTGAAATTTAAACAAAATTTAAAGTTCAAATTTGCAAAAAAAAGAAAAACAAAGAAGCAAATAAAAGACTAAATTAAAATGAAATTGAAAAGTATAGGGACCCTGAATGTTATTCTCCCCACCCTAGCACACTTGTTATTCCCTTACTGGGACAGTAGTGGATCAAGGGGCTGATTTGTAAGGAAATTAAAATTAAAAGGGTAAAAATAAAATAAATAAAAGATACAAGACAAAATAAAAAAAAAGAGCAAAAACGTGGATAGACCAAAACAACAATTAGACCATCCCCTTGAAAACGCGCGGATCCTGGATGGATTCGAATGGAGTCATTGAGTCGGCCTAAAAACGACGCCGTTTTGAGCATTTGAAGCCAAGCCCGAAAACGACATCGTTTCTAGGGGGCTATATAAGTAAAAAATATATAAAAAATTTATTTGAAACCCTTTTTAAAAAAAATATTTCCTTCTTCTTTTTTCTCTCAAGCCACCCACCCGTCTGGCCATGGAGCCTTCGCACGTTTGCCACGGCCACTGGTCATCAACGACGGTGACTGTCGCCTCTGGTGGTCAAAAATTCCCCAAAAATATCCCTTTTGCCCCCTTTTCACGTAGAACACAGATCTGGGGTTCAAATCCCCAAAAAATCAATCAAAGTTTAGCCGAAAGTAGAGAAACCTTTCGATTTCTACCCTTTTCAATGAGGCCCTCGACGGAACCCCAGGGAGTTCCGATGCTTCTCGAGCCGGAGAAAGGGGGTTCTACGGTGGCGTTTAATAGGTAAATTTTTTTAAATCTTTTTTTTTGCATTTATTTACTTATATATATATGTGTTCTTCGAAGAAAAAAATAAAGAAACAGTAAATGAACTACCTTTTAAATTTTGTTGCTTTTTTTGTATTCTTTTTTTTTTTCGTGTTACATGGTGGCTTCGGCTTTATAACCGAATATTACAACATATTTTCTTTTTCTTTTTTCTTTTTTATTTATATCTGTTTCTTTCCTTCTTCTGTTTTTCTGTCTCTGTTCTTTTTACAGGTGGTGGTGGCAATGAGGGGTACGGGTAACAGTTGGAGGCGTGCTTGCTGACGTGGCGAGGGAGTGGCACTGAAGGTTTAGGGGAAAATTAGGATTTTTGCTAGTTTAGGTTTAGTGGGCTTTGGGCTTCAAGTTGTTGGGCTTTATGGGTAGTTTAGGTAATTGGGCTAATAGATTGAGTTAGGGTAGTTTAGGTTTGGGCTTGTATTTTGTAAATGGACCCTTCTTTTTTTAATGGACTTTTATTAATTTTGGTTTTTTTTTTGTTTCTGATTTGGTTTGTTTGGGCCGAATAAAAATGGGCCTTTACAAGTAGATTTCGAGAAGTTATGGATGGCTATTCACTCATTGATCTGGGATATAGTGGGCAGTGATGGGAAATAGGTTGTACTCAAGCAAACAACATCCGAGAACATTTGGATTGAGGTGTTACTGATGATGCTTGGTGGAATTTGTTTCAAAATTATAAGTTGTATCATCTTCCTAATACATTTTCCAATCACTGTCCATTATTATTTAATTTGGACTTGGGAAACTATAACACCCCATACTCAGTCTGGTTGTTGGACCCAAGCTACGAGATGCTACGAATAAATCCAGAATAATCACATGCAATTTAAAACATTGAATAATCATATAAATACACACATTATTCTTTAAAAAAATGAAAACGGGACTAAATCGAGTTTTAAAATACAATAGATTAGATTCAGGTATGAATAAAAACCAAACTGTAAATTTTTCAAAGCTTTGAACTAAGTATCGATACCAAAGAAATAAGTATCGATATTTTTGTGATAGGTATCGATACCAAAATCAATATCGATACCATTTTGGCATTCTGTAATTTGAAAACACTTTTCATTTGGTCAAGTATCGATACATTGGTCCCTGGTATCGATACTTTTATCCAGATGGTCAAAAAATCACAAGTTTGAAAATTCATTTCATGCCAAAACCTATATCTTAATTCATGGATACAAATAGGTACACATATGATCTGCATAAAACTCACTCAATCTATTACAAACATACCATGATTCAACCATGATATATTAATCATCTTACCTATTATGTAATTAGGTACCATTATCTTAATACTAACCAATATGCCATTTGGCACCATCACAAAAAAAATTCAAAACATAACTCAATTATACATATCATCATAGTAAAATTTACCTTATACATACTCAAAACTTACCATATCATTGAAACAATTTAATATCATGAATGCATACACCACAACTATCAACTAACACATATACTATACATTTTACCCAAGATTACCATTTTATGATCCAAATCAAGCATACCATCACCACAATTACTATCATCATTTACCTTATATACATACCATGGTAATAATTAAATTCATTCTTATGCATGACAACCTTTATAACAAATTACAACTTCAAATTTTAACTTTAAACCATCAACCCAAAATAGCCTATGTGCATAACATATAACCATCTAAAACACAAACCACAATCAAGAACCAAAGTATCAATATTCAAGATTGACCAAAAATAATTTGCATATATAGATGCCACAAAATCGAGTTTTAAACGATAGAAAGACTAATAAATCGATAACGAGATAGTGTGAGCTTCTCGATGATCCATCTGACACGTTCTGCAAGTTGACACTATAGGGAAAAAGGAAACAAGGAAGTAATCATTTCAATTGCTTAATAAGTTCATAGGTATTAAAACTGAATAACTTACCTTAGGTTATAATTATACACTACATGTTACTTAGCTTGATAAAGTTTGTCTATCATGACAAATCACATATCAAAAAGGTGAGTTCAACATTATCATACTATATATTAATTCAATATTATAATATTTCAATTCACTTAATTCAACATCTCATTATCTGTAACACTCTTAACCCGTAACCGTTGCCTGAATAGGTTAAGAGGCATTACTGGACTCGTAACTCAAATCAGAACAATCAAATATCAAATATCATCTCATTTCAATAAATACAACTTATACATATTCAATATGAACTTAAACCGAGTATACCAAGTCTAAACCATGCATTCAGGACCAAATCGATAACATATGAAAGTTTCAAGACTTAGAAAAATTTTCAACATTTCAAAGGTCACACGCCCGTACGAATAGGCTGTGTGCCTCACACGACATTAGACACGCCTGTATGTCTAAGCCATGGCAAAACAGGGCATACATACTGACTTGTCCACGCGGCTACAAAACACGACCGTGTGCCAGGTTGTGTGAAAATTAGGGAGACTACTAACTTGGCCACACGACCGACCATACGCCCATGTGCTAGCTTGTGTGTCACACACGACCAATAAACACGTCCGTGTGTCTAGGCCATGTCAAAACTGGAGGGTATACTGACTTTAATTCTTAGGGTACCCCAGGGGACACAGTCGTATAATGTGACCGTGTGTCGTACACGGCTGAGACACATGCCCGTGTCTCTGCCCGTGTGGACAAAAATAGGCCATTTGAATAGCCAACTTGCCACCCCAATTGGGTCAAACCTACAAGCACCAAACTAAGCACATTTGCACACCAAATTTCAGCCAAACTCAATACCAAAACATAATCCATCATGACATATCATTATCAACCAAATTCCCTGCTCATAAACCTTACTAATTTATGCCAAAACATAAGATAAAAGCATATCAAACATATAATTTGGTAGTCTCCAAACATACAACCAAATATCATACTAAAACCTTACCAAATTGACCATTTCCTTACCAAATTGACCATTTCTTTTGGTTATTCAAAACATACCATACCATTCATAATACCACACATATCATATAACATTTTCAACCACAAATTCAAACATAAGTTAGCCATATCACATGGCCTAATATATATTCATTACAAAACATAACCAAAGTACTTCTAGCCTATACATGCTATACTTTACTATATACATTTTCAAAAGGTACCAAAATGAGTTTCGATAGTGTGGTGATGATCCTCGACGATCCCCGAGCTCACAGTAGCTTCTATATCTATAAAACAATGCAAACATGATGGTCGCTAAACTAACTAAAAATTCGACTAAGGCAAGCTTACCTATCGAACAGTAGTATAGCTCTGGTGAGACTGGAAATATTGTATCCACGAGGACTAAAAATACTAATAATTACTATCTTTTTATTATCTAGCCTAAGAATTAAATGGTGTTTTTAAACTAAAACTAATTACCTAATTAACTAAGATTACGACAGAGATGAAAATTGGAAAATACTTTAGGAAAACCGATTGAGAAGACAATACCCAAGAAAGAATCCACCTAGACTTTACTTATTACCTTTGTATTAAACGATTTATTCACTTGACTTATTCCGTAGAAATCCCTGATTTATGTTAATATCTCTCTTGAGACTAAGAAAAACTGACTGTAAGTTGATTAATTGAAATCTTTTTCTAATTAAAACCACTATTGTCGCATTAACTTGATCTATGAATTCCCTTATTAGATTTGACTCTAATTTGGCAAATTTATGTCTCTAAAATTGCATGTAACTCCGCTTAATTATGAATGATCTACTCTTAAACAGGGACTTTTGCTCCACTAAATAAGCACATCAAAACCTGAATTAATACCCTGGAATATTAAAAAAGAATTTAGAACTCACAATTAAGAATAAGAATGAGTATTTATCATATAATTCAAATAGTAATAAGATTTGTATTAGGTTTCATCCCCCTTAGGTATTTAGGAGGTTTAGTTCATAACAACGGAAAACATCTCAAAGTAAGGAGAACAATAAAACATAAAGAACCCCAAAGAACTTCTAGGAAATTGGATGGAAATCTTCAGTCTTGATGTAGATCCTTACTTCTGAGATGGTTCTGATGGCTGTCCTTAGATATTTTCTGCTTCCAACTCCCTCTCTTTTAATCCTCTTCTAGGGTGTTTATATAGACTTTGGAATACCCAAAATAGCCCAAAATTAGCCTTTCCCGAATAGAACTAGACTTGGGCTCGACAGGGACACGGCCGTGTGCCACGCCCGTGTGAAAGTGCTCAGGCCGTGTGCAATTCTAACTTCAATTAATGTCGACACGGCCATGACACATAGGTGTGTGGTCTACCCGTGTGTCACACACGGGCGTGTGGATCACCCGTGTGGAATTGTTTAGGCCGTGTGAAACACTGTTTTAGGCCCATTTGGTCTGTTTTTAGCCCTTTTCTCACTCTTTTTGCTATCCTAAGCTTTCTTGAGTATAAAACACGAATTTAAAGGATTAGGAGCATCGAATTCAATAAAACCAAGGAAAAATCATCCATAAATATGCCAAGCATGGGGTAAAAATATGTATATATTATGATTTATCAAAACACACACAAAGTAAGCTTTCAAAAGCTTAGAAAGCTCGTACCAAATATCATCAACAGTTTATAACCTATAAAACATCAACACATAAGTACTTATTAATTCTCAACTCATCTATCAATTCTATGCCAACACAGTTCATATGTTTGTACCAATTCAATGACCTTCATATACGCAAAATCATCTACCACATAGGTATCGTACATACCTGAACCTTCCCTTATTTATTCATTTCTATTCTCACCTCTCGTTCGGATATTTTAAGATTTTCTGAAGATTATTCATGCTTTAAACATCCACACACTTAGTGCTTTAGGATTAGCCAAAGCTAGAATAATCTGCACACTTAGTGTCATCTCAATTAACCGAAACTATCTCAGTATCGCAGACTTAGTGTCTCATATAGCCGAAGCTATTTTGAATCACACACTTAGTGCCAAATACAATTGATCTATCATCGTATTCATCCATAATCAAATATATATACAATATATGTATAATCAAAGCATCAAAATATGCTTGTAACATCATATTTTACGTATGAACTTACCTCGTACTCGGAATAGTCGATTCGGATTGTCTACTCTCTAACCTTCGACTTCCCTCAGTCTAAATCCGAATTCCTCTTTTCTTGATCTATATGTATTCAAAATTAACTCATTTAATTACCAATACATTCAATTTAATACACAAACACATCTTTGGTCCTTTTTTCACTTTAGCCTCTAAATTTACACATTTTGACGTTTTAGTCCTTATCACACAAAACACCAAAGACACATAATTTCTTTTTACACATATTGGGCCAAATACTCACTTAGCTCACAAAAACCCATACATTTTATTTATTTCACATCTTAGTCCCTCAATTTCTCATTTTCACAATTTAATCCCTAATATGTATTTTTACTCAAAATCACTTTACAAAACATGTATATCAAGCACTAAGCTTTCATAATTCATCATTTAACATCACAAAACTCATGAATTCATCTATGGAATCTCATCAAATCATCAACAATTTTATGAATTTAAGCATGGGCTAGCTAGAACACTTAACAACGATCACAAAAACGTAGAAATCATAAAAAACCGAATAAAAAACATACCTCAATCAAAGCTTTCAATGGTCAAATGTTAAGAAAGCTTAAAACCCTATTTCTTTCTTCAAAATTTTGGCAAGGATGATGATAATGCACAAATTTTATGTATTTGTTTTATTAAATCAACATTTATTTATCAATTTACTAATATAACCTTTTTAATTTCATTCAAAATCTACTAACTCATGTCCATACTTGTCCATGCATTAATTAAATGGTCCAATTGCATCATAAGGACTTCGTACTTAAAAAGCCATGTCAATTTAGCACTTTAACAAACAACAAATAACTTTTACATTTTACGCGATTAAGTCCTTTTTATCAAATCGGCACACAAACGATTAAATTTGTATATAAAACTTTCACACATACTAATTCACACATAGTAAGCACGAAAATTAATATTAAAATATTTTTCTGAGTCAGATTTATGGTTCTGAAACCACTATTTCGACTAGGGTCTAAACCGGACTGTTACATTATCATTCATAAAACAAACAATCATTTAATTAATTATCTATGTTAATCATATCATACCCCTATTTACCCGTAATACATCCCATTACAAATTAACATTAAACATTATTTTTCATTTCATAATCTGAATTCTTAATCAAATTCATATTAATCATATAACTTCAATCTCATTTCATATCAATTCATCTTTATACCAAATATATGTATATATATCAATTGCCAATTAATGTAAATTACTAATTCATTTCATAATACGAATTATGAATTACATTTCATCTAAATTTCCAAATTTATGGATTCATTAAACAAAATCAATCAATGTTCCCAACTCATTTCATAATTTCACATTCCATTTCATGTTATTTTCCATTTCAAGTATCAAATATTTCATTTTTACCATTTATTTCCCTATTAACTCAACTTGAACTTGGACGGGTACACAAATCCAACCAACATACCAGTTTGGCACCCAGTGCCTCATCCAATAAATCTGAAGCAAGTAATTGCGCCCAGTGCTATAAATAAATTGACACCCAGTGCCTAATCGACTCGTAGTCGATGTAACCCTAAACTCTTCCTATCCTATTTTCATGGGTTGCGCATGGAAGCCCGCAACTATGACGACTATGACGAACTTGCACGATCCATTATATTCGAAGGAGGTAATTTGGCCCAATCGGACTGATATGTTGCTTGGAGAGATTGAAAGCCCATCTCCGAAGCTTGGAAAATATGGAAGGTGATTTTTAAAGATATGTGATCCTAGACATTAATTGTAATCTTTAGAAGATACGATTTTGTAATCTTAGAGATTTGATATCTAGATAGCTTTTAATCTTAGCCATTGATGTACTTTGAGCTATACCGTTGATTTTGGAGAGACTCAGCTATAAATAAAGGCCTTTCCCCCACATTGTAATTCATTCAGTTATTAATAGAATTTTGAGAGTATTCACTCAAACTTTTCTCTCAAGTGTTCTTACTTTTCTATGGCTTTTGTTCATCTTTCGAGTTTGTTCTCATTTTGCTCTTCCGTTATTCTTCGTGGGTGCCTTAGAGGAATTCTGTTGAATCCTCAATTGTTGCGAGTTAGGCTGACATAGGCGTTTTTTAGCGAAGGAACTACCTAAGGCCACACGGATCGCGTGGGAAAAATCTAAGTTCGTGACACTATGGCATGCCAACTATATTCAACTCTACCCGAATAGTTAATAGGGTATTCATTACTCAATTTATTATTAATCAACCAATAATATTTGATATTATTAAATCTATTCAATGCAGTTCTTTTTACATACAACCAATTTAAATCGAATCAATTCAGCTTATTTTTATCAAATCATCACTTTATCACATAACATAACTTATTTCAATCCAATTCAAAGTTAATTCCTTAATTTATCGAATTATACTATCTTTAATTTTGTTCAATTTATTCTTCTATCTCACCTTTTCGTACCAAAGTATAAACGACCATAATTTCAATTATATATGTAGTGGCCCAATTTTGCTTGGCCCAAACCAAACTAGAAACAAAAAAAAAAAAATCAAAAAAATTAATAAAAGTCCATTTAAAAAATAGTTCATTTACAAAGTACAAGCCCAAATACAAAAACCTAAAAGCCCAAAAAAACCTAAAGCCTAATGGCCCACTATCTTAACATAAACAGAGACCCTAGCTTCCCCCCTAAACCATCAGCACCGCTGCCCTTGCCACGCTAGCAGATGTACCATCTGAGGCCTGACACTTTCTCTGCCACCATTGCACCGAAATGGCAAGGGCGCGACTCCCTATCGCCGTTGGCCACCACGAATACCCACAAAAAAAAAAAAAACAAAAGCAGAAACATAGAAGCAGAGAAGCAGAGAACAGCAGAACAGAAAAAGAATAAACAAAAAATAGTAATATAATGTAATATATTTCGACTATAAAAGCCAAAAAACCTTAGTAACAAGAAGATAGAGAATGAAATAGAAAGAAAAAAACACAATAGAGTTTGAAAAAAGGTAGTTCCTTTTTATTTTTATTTTTGCAGCAAACATATAAAAAAAAAAAAGAGAAGACAAACAAAGATTTTTTTTTACCTGTTAAAGCGTCGTTGTAGAACCCCTTTTTTCGACTCGAGAAGCCTCGAAACCCCTAGGGTTTCATCGAGGGCCTCGTCAGAAAATGGAGAATCGAAAGGTTTCTTTGCCTTTAGCCAAACCTCGACTAAATTTTTAGGGATTTAAACCTCATATCTGTATTCTACTTGAAAATGGGGTCAAAATGGCCTATTTTGGGGAACTCCAGCCACCAAAGGCAACGATCTCCGTCGCCGATGACTGGTGGCCACAACAGAGCCCTGCCGTCCCCATGGTCGAACGAAGAGGGGACTTCAGAGAAAAAAAAAGAAAAAGATTTTTTTTTTAAATTAGGCACAGAATGATTTTTTTTGGGGGGGTTTATATAGCCCTTTGAAATGATGTCGTTTCGGGCTTAACTTTCAGACGCTCAAAACGACGCCGTTTTGGACATGATCTGATCCAGATCCTTTAGGATCTGCATGTTTTTTAAGGAAGGGTCAAATTGCTTTCCAAGTCCTTTCGCCTTTAGGCACTTTTCAATATGGTCCTAATTTCAGTTTTTTTTCTTTTCAAAATTATACCATTTAATTTTGACTTGTTTTCATTTTGGTCCTCAGACTGTTGACCTTCTGAGGAGTGACACATGTACTAGGGTTGGCTTAATTTCCCTCTTAGTCCCTGCACTTTTATTGTATTTTAATTTAACTCTTTATTTACTATTTTTATTTATTTATACTTGAAGTTTTATCATAGCTTCAATTTAGTCCCCTATTCATTTATTAAGTTCCTATACTTGTTGTTTTATAACTTACATTTTTTCTCTCAAATTTCCCGATTATTTTATTTTGTCCTTTATTTTTAAATGTTGATGCTATTAATATTTTGGATATAACGATATTATCATCATACCCTTTTTATATTATTTAACTATTATTATCATTATTATATAATATTATTAATTAAATAATTATTTATTTCTTATTATTGTATTCATTATAGTATTGTCATTTTATATCATTATTTATGTTGTTATTTTGTTAATATCATAATTTTGCCATCATCGTATATTATAAATATTATTACATAGATTCATCCATTTTTCTGCGCAAACGCATAAGAAATAATTAAAACTGAGGCAATATTATTTATTTAGAGATCCGAGAAGTGATGCCTCTAACTTACCGGGTACGACTTTCTCCTGAAACCAAAATAATCGAACATTCTTTTAAAATTGAAAACATATAGGATTTAGGTAGTAATTAAACAATGAACGTTCTTATTTTCAGGAATTTGAGATCTTATGCCCTAACTTACGAGACATGACTTTTCATCTTGATTGACCCAAAAAAAGAAAATCTCCTCCATAAAATTTAATTTAGATAGTGACATTTTCAATGCCATCAAATAACATCATGTAAAAAGGGATCACATTTTAAATTCTCTTTGAATCCTTAATTTTCGACGCTAAGACATCAAGTAATCAACTAGGTACCAATTTTGGGCGTTATGAGGGTGCTAATCCTTCCTCATACGTAACCGACTCCCGAACTCATTTCCTGGATTCTGTAAACTAAAAATCATCATTTTAGTAAATCTACCCCTTTTATTAAAATGACCAAGTTTCGAGGTGATCTAATCACACCTAATAAAAAGAATTGGTGGCGATTCTGTCTTCGTTTTAAAATAAAAATTTGAGTTCCCAAAAAGGTTTCGACAATATATATTTACAATTATAATTTTAAATACGTAACAATTTAACACAAATATACCTTTTGAACTTATCAATGCAAAACAACAAAAATTGCAATTTTAGAGACTAATAAGAAAATCTCTTTTCCACTATTATCTACCGACTCTTGAAATAAGCAATAATTTATTTCAAATATCAGCCCAAATACTTAATAATAATCCATTTTATGCATATAACTTCTTTATTGACATTTTTCACAATTACCCTCAACTTTTACTTTTTATTCAATTTAGTCCTTAATATCAAACCAAGCTTATTTTCACAATTAACCCATAAACACATATAACCAAATTCTTAAACATCCATAATCAGCCCTATAATATTGAAATTTACAAGAAAATCATGCCTTAAGCTTAAAAACTATACAAAATCACTTTACAAAATAGTCCTATTTCAACATCAAACTTTAAAATCTATCATCTCCTATAAAAACATCTAAAATTCATTGATGGCAAGTTAAAATTTTTAACGGTTTTGAAAATGAAGATGCGAGTTAACTAAATCTAATTGTAACGATTTCAAAAATATAAAAATTATGAAAACCGACCTCAAATGACTTAGCATGCATATGCCGATTGTTGAAACTTCAAAATGGTTCGGTGTTTTTTTTTTAAGGTTCGGCCATGAAAGAAATAAAAATGGGAAGATGATCTTTATTTTTTTTATTTGTTTTATTTTTTACTTTAATAATTAATAAAACAAATCCATAATTCAAATTCTACCGTCCACTATTACTAAAATGTGGTAAATTTCCACTTAAAACTTTATATAATTCCTAATTAAGCCTTTCAATTAATAAAATTCAATAATAATCAAGTTTTACGTCTTTTATGATTTAGTCTTTTTTTTATTAATTAACTAACTAAACATTTAAATCTCGAAACGAACATTCACATACTAATATAATAACTCTGTAAATATTTAATAAAAATATTTACAAACTCAATTTATAGAAACAAGACTCCGATATCTCATTTTTCAAAATCACTTATCTTTGACTAATTGACTAATTCAATAAAATCATGTTTTACTATAGCACTATTTTTAATTTGTAAATATTAAATAGATAATATTTACTGACTTACTCATTGAAATTGTGGTCTTAAAATCATTGTTTCCAACATCACTAAAAAAGGGGCAGTTATAGAAATCATCAAGCTAATCAGTGGCATTTTAGATTCGAGGTAGTTTGGCTTTTGGAAGAATCGTGTAAATCAGAGGTTATGAAACTTTAGGCCGAAAGCTCAGGTGATGCTCCAAGCAGATTGAAGGCGATGGGAGTGGGCCTTGATATATGGTTCAAGCAAATAAAAAAAAAAAAAAGAAGAGGGCCTTGACAAAAAAGGATCTCGAAAAAAAATGAATAAAGCTGAATGAATCCTATCCAACTAATGAGGTTTTGGGTGACATTGTGGATATTAAATTAGCCCTAAATTTGGAGGCAGGTCAGGAGGAGCTCTATTGGGAACAATGAGTAAGAGCAAACTGGATGAAAAATAGGGACCGAAACACAAATTTTTTCCACCAAACTGCAATAGAGAGAAGACAGAGGAACAAAATGGAGAATCTTACAGATGTTGATGGAAATAATTATGAGAGTAATGTGGAGTTGTTGTCGTAGGCCACAAATTATTTTGATTCCCTGTTCACCTCAAATGGAATTGGGAATCCAGAATTTTATTTTGGAAGGAGTTGAGTCATGCATATCTCAACCAATGAATGAGGACGTTGAGAGAGAATTTTCTTACGAGAGGTGTGTTTGGCTTTAAAGTCTATGAATCCTCTAAAGGCTTCTGGAGAGGATGGATTAGGTGCGGTTTTTTACCAAAGGTTTTGACATATTATGGGCAAAGAGGTGGCGGATTTCTGTATCGAGACATTGAATGGGATTCACAATATTGCTGACATAAACCGAACAAGAATTGTCTTCATTCCTAAGGTTGGTTGCCCTCGTCTTATGGCTCAATTTAAGCCAATTAGCCTTTGTAATATTCTCTATAAAATTATTTCAAATATGCTAATGAATCGATTCCAAAAGGTTCTTCATTATTGTATAGACGAGGCACAAAGCGCTTTTGTCCCAAAGAGGCTTATCACTGACAATATACTAGCTGCTTATGAAGTTCTGCATTCTATGAAGAAGAAATCGATAGAGAGAGAGGGATCTTTTGCTTTAAAGCTCAATATGAGTAAAGCATATGACAGAGTGGAGTGATCTTTTATTAATGTTACACTTCGAAAAATGGGTTTTTCAGATCGATTGGTTCGCAAAATTATGATATGTGTGGAATCGGTCTCTTACTCAGTGGCTATGAATGGTAAGGTGGGCAATTTATTTTTTCCTTCACGGGGACTTCGACAAGGGAACTCACACAGTCCTTATTTATTCCTCATTTGCAAGGAAGGATTATCGACTCTCCTCCAAATGGCTGCTACAAGTGGTGATCTTAAGGGTATACGAATTAACGGACATGCTCCTCTTATTACTCACCTATTTTTTTTGCAGATGATAGTCTTATTTTCGAAGATGCAACATCTGATGGGGCTAGGGCGCTTAAAGATAATTTGGAGATTTATGCTCATGGTTCGGGTCAATTAATAAACTTTGATAAATTTGGAGTGTTTTTCAACTCTAATGTTAAGCAGAATAGTAAAGAAAAGGTTTGTCAAATCTTGGAGGTCAACTCAAGTATCAACCCAGAAAAATATCTTGGCCTTCCTTCAATTGTAGGGCGAAACAAAAATGAGGCATTTAGGGAGATAAAAGAAAAGTTGATTAAAAGGGTTTCTAGCTGGAGTTCAATAATGCTTTCGGTGGGTGGGAGGGAAGTGTTAATCAAAGTTGTTTTGCAAGCCATCCCTATGTATGCAATGGCTTGTTTCCTACTTCCGACATCTTTTTGCAAGGATTTAGAAGTCGTTATTGCTGGATTTTGGTGACAGATGAAAGCAGGGAGGAATGGTTTGCATTGGTGTTCTTGGAAAGCTTTATCTGTTCCAAAAGAAGAGGATGGGATGGGGTTCCGTGACTTATCCAAATTCAATATTGCTTTATTAGCAAAACAAGGTTGGAGATTGCTGGAAAATCCTGGATCATTAACAGCACAGTTGATCTGTGCGAAATATTGCAACGGGTCGAATTTTCTGGAGGCCTCTTTGAGCGCAAATCCATCACTTGTGTGGAGAAGCATTTGGTGCGCTGAAGGTTTTTTAAAATCTGGGCTGAGATGGAGGATAAGGTCGGGGAGTTCTGTATCAATCTGACAGGACTATTGGTTACCAGGAAAAAACAGAATCCTAATTACTATGAATAGGGTAGCAGGCATGGAGTGTGTCAGTGATCTGATTCTGCGTAATCCAAATAGATGGAACCGCGAATTAACCTACTCAACATTCATGGAAGAAGAAGGAAATTTAATTGTGAGTATTCCTCTACCTATTACAAATCAATCTAATAAGGTAGTATGGTCTAGTGAAAATTCGAGCGTCTATTTAGTAAAAAGCGAATATAAAATTCTCATTGAGCCTTCTAAATTTGAGTTCAGCAGAGAAATATACTTTTAAGCAAATTTGGAGTTTAGCATGTCCATAAAAAATTCGCATTTTAGTAAGGAAATTTGCGAAAAATTATATTCCCACATTTCAGAATTTACATTTTAGAAGAATAATGACAGATAATAGATGTCCGCGTTGTTAGGATTGCAGTGAATCTTCTACCCATGTTGTTCGTGATTGCTCGTTTGCTTTGCAAGTTTGGTTCAAATTAAATTATCTGTGGTCGAATTCAGTAGCAGTTATGTGTTTTACCGATTGGTTAAACTGGCTCTTTGAAAATTCAGCCAGTGACACGAAAGATGAAATTGCAATTACAATTTGGGCACTTTGGTTTTCTCGCAACAAATTCGTTCATGAACAAAAGATGCAAAGCATAGAAGAAGTGGTTACCTTTATCAGGGGCTTTGGTAGGGAGTTTCGGGGGATATCGTCAATTTTACAGCATCCCAGACTAAGAGATTTGAATAAATGGGTGCCCCCTCTTCCGAATTGGGTCAAAATTAATGTTAATACAGGCTTCTCTGCAGCAAGACAACATGCAGCATCAGGTTTTATTATAAGAAATGATGAATGGCTCATTATGGGCTCAGGGTTTAAAACTCATAACCTGGTTAGATCGGTGGTGTTAACTGAAGCGACGGTTGTTCTTCACGGACTACAGTTTGCGCCGGATATGGGCTTTTCGAACGTTATTCTGGGAAGTAATTCTAAACTAGTTATTCAAAATCTCCAATCGTTAAAAGAAGATTATTCGGAGATTAGACCCCTTACCTGGGATGCGAAGGCTCTAGCAAGGAATTTTTCCTCATGCAGATTCGAATTTGTTGCAAAGAGACGGGAACTCTGCGGCGCATGCAATGGCAGGTCGAAGGGTTGAAAAGATTTGAAGACTTTTTCTGTGTTGAAGACGCTCCAGTAACAGCTTTGGAAATGGCAGATTCTGACCAACGTTTCAATTGACCACCATAGCCTTTTCTTCTGCTCTTTAAAATTCCGGGTTGAGAATTTTGACACGCCATAAGTAAAACTCAACTCCCCTTCTTGTCTGGTTGTTCAGATCACCAGATTTTGGAGGATTTGGCCGTTTTGTAATAGCTGGTAACCGAAGGGACTGGAAGTTATTTTTGGATTACGTTGGGTTTTGTTTTCTTTTTCTGTTCAGTTGAAACATTATAGGCTTTGCTTTGGATATTTTGTGTTCCTTTTATTTTGGTCTTCCAAGCCTATTATGAATCAAAACGGACCGTTACTCAAAAAAAAAAAAAAAAAAACATTGGGTTTTAAAAAAATTCATCAAAATAAATTCCTATTTTAACAATACAAATTATGTCTAATTATTAAATGTAAATTACATTATTAGTTTATATGATTTGTTATACCATAGACAAATCAAAGATTACATTTTATGATGCTTGCACTTTTCATATTACGATTACCGTTTACTCCCCTTAATTTACAATGCTCAAACTTAAAAAATAAAGCAAACAAGATTTCTAAACAATATAATTTATAATAGTCGTTTTTTCTATTTAATTTCCATATTTTTAAAATAAATTTAATAATTTTGTATTGTCTATTTCATTTCTATAATTTTTAAGATATCTATATATAAAAATTTAATAAATGAAAAAATAATTAAATATTAATTAAAAATAATATAAATATTTCAATTTTTTTTTTTTAAAATATGAACAAGCCTAAAACAGACTCGGGTTAACCATTTGTAAATATGAGTAGACTAGGGAAAGTTTCTAAGAGTAATATTTTGAGTCCAGTCAAGTTTAAACAAACA
Source organism: Gossypium anomalum (assembly GCA_025698475.1). NCBI lineage: Eukaryota > Viridiplantae > Streptophyta > Magnoliopsida > Malvales > Malvaceae > Gossypium > Gossypium anomalum. The sequence goes on along the minus strand of CM046968.1, from coordinate 42,608,801 downwards.
TAAAATACGTTAATATCGTGTTCATGCCCAACTTGACTCATAAACACATCTAATCACATCATATATATATATATATATATATATATATATATATATATATAAACTCATGTATCACATGAGTTTTTTTAAAAAAAAAAAAACCTCACATACATCATATCATATATATTACCTGATGGATTGAAAGTTTTTATACAAAATATGATACTGTTAGAATTAAGTGACCCGAATCCTTATTTAAATAAAATATAGTGGTAAAATAAAATAAAAGTAAAATTCATATAGAATTACACTTCTTTTATTTTATTTTAGAATAAGGTTTTTTTAAACCTTATTAAATTCCATCTATTTGATATTGATTAGAATAATGTGTTTTAATTTTACTACACTCTTATTAGAATATGATTTTACAAATCTATAAATAGATCTAGTCTACTCCTATTGTAATCATTCGAATTCGATATAGTGAATGTTCTTCTCCCCTGCCCACGATTTTTTTCCCGAAAGGGTTTCCACATAAAAATCTGTGTGTTCTTTATTTTTATTTCTTTTTTTTTTGGGATATATTGTCATTACCGACATTCTATTTTTTTATAAATTAGTATCAGAGCTTACGGGTTATTCATCTCGATCACGGTAATAATATCTTTGAAGTATGAAATTCCGCTGTTGGATTGCAACACCAGATTTGCGTTGTGGCAGATTAAGATGCAAGCAGTTCTTGCACAAATAAATCTGGAGGATGCCCTGTTAGGGATAGATAAGATGTCTTCGACATTAGCGGATGAAGAGAAGAAGTGTAAGGATTGAAAGGCGTTAACAAAATTACATCTGCATTTGTCTAACGAAATTTTGCAGGATGTGATGAAGGAGAAGACTACCGTTGCATTATGGAAGAGGCTGGAACAAATCTATATGTCGAAAACTCTAACCAACAAGTTGCGTATGAAGCAGTATCTTTATGCTCATTATTTGGAGAAAGGTGCGTCTGTGCACGAACACTTAACAGTGTTTAAAGAAATTCTCTCAAACTTGGAAGCCATGGAGGTTTAGTATGATAAGAAAAATCTAAGGTTGATTCTACTTTATTCGTTGCCCCCCGTCTTATTTAACCTTTAGAGAAACAACTTTATATAGCCGCGAGTCTTTTACAGTTGATGAGGTTTGTGATTCCTTAACCTCGTATGATAAGATGAAGCATCTTATGGTTAAACCTGAATATCGAAATGTTGATGATGATCGTGGAAGGACATAGGAACAAAATCCTCGCGGTAAATCTAAAGGTAGATTAAAGTCTTCAAACAAAGGTAAAACTTGTAACTTCTGCAAGGAAAAAAGGGCACATTAAATTTGAGTGCTATAAGCTGCAGAACAAGATCAAAAGGGAGGTTGCAAATCAAAAGGGAAAACAACCAGAAAAATCCGATGAAGCTGATGTTTTAGAAGACTACAACTATGGTGAACTTCTAGTTACTTCTATCAACAATTCTAAAGTGAGCGAGGAGTGGATCTTTGATAAGAGTTGCACCTTCCACATGAATCCCAGTCGAAATTGGTTTACAACTTACGAAACAGTGTCTAAAGGTGTTGTTTTAATGGAAAATAATGCTTCGTGTAAAATTGCAGGTGTTGGAACTATTAAAGTTAAAATGTTTAACGAAGTTGTCAGAACACTTAGTGACATGCGACATGTTCCAGAATTGAAGAGAAATTTAATTTCGTTAAGTGCTCTTGATTTAAAAGGGTACAAATACACAATTGAAAGTGGGGTTTTGAAGATTTCCAAATGTTCCCTTATTGTGATGAAAGGGCAGAGAAAGACTGTCAAGTTATATGTTTTGTAGGGTTCTACTATTACTGATGATGCAGTTGTCGCTTCTTCTTCCTTGTTAGATAATGATATTACTAAATTTTGGGAAATGCGCCTAGGGCATATGAGTGAGAATGACATGGCAGAATTAAGAAAAAAGAAGACTTCTTGATGGGCAAGGAATTTGCAAACTAAAGTTATGTGAGCATTGCGTTTTTGGGAAGCAAAAGAGAGTTCGATTCACCAAAGGAATCTATAACACAAAGGGAACGTTAGAGTATATTCATTTTGATTTGTGGGGGCCATCTAGAGTGCCTTGGAGAGGTGGAGCTAATTATATGCTAACTTTTATTGATGATTTTTTCAGAAAAGTTTGGGCGTTCTTCTTAAAGCAGAAAAGCGATGTGTTTTTCGCATTTAAGTCTTGGAAAACTATGATTGAAAAACAAACGGGAAAACAAATAAAACACCTCCGCATAGATAATGGTTTAGAGTTCTATTCTGATGAGTTTAATGAACTATGCAAGTTAGAAGGGATCGTGAGACACTTGACAGTTCGTCATACTTCACATTAAAACAGCGTTACAGAATGAATGAATAGAATGATCATAAAGAAAGTTTGATGTATGTTGTCGAATGCTAACTTACCGAAGTCGTTTTGGGCCGAAGCAGCCTTTACTGTATTTTTTTGAGCAACCGATCTTTATCCATTATCATTGAGAAAAGGACTCCACAAGAGGTATGGTCTGGTAATCCTGCTGACTATTTTGATTTAAAGATCTTTGGGTGTCCTGTGTATGCTCATGTTGATAATGGAAAATTGGAACCAAAATCCATTAAATGTGTTTTTTTTTGTTATAAAGCTAGTGTAAAAGGGTATAAGTTATGGTATCCTGAAAATAGAAAAGTTGTGATTAGTAGAGATGTTGTTTTTGATGAAACTGTTATGCTACCTAACTTATCTCTTAAAGACTCTTCCAATAAAGAAAATTAAAAGTAGGTGGAGCATCAGATTAATCCAAAATCTATAATAGATTCGAATCCTCAAGCTAGTACAAAAATTCAAAATAGAGTTGATTTTTCACCACAATACTCTATCACCGAAAATAGAACTAGAAGAGAAATTAAACCTCCAAAGAAGTATGTCGAGGCTAATCTAGCTACTTATGCTTTAAATGTGGCTAAAGATGTAGATGCAAACCAAGAACCATCTAATTATTCTGAGGCGGTTAGCTATGAAAACTTAGAAAAGTGGATGTTTGCTATGTAATAGGAGATGAAATCACTCCACAAAAGCAGAATATGGGATCTTGTGAAACTTCCTAAAGGTAAAAAGGTTGATTGTTGTAAATGGGTGTTTAAAAAGAAAGAAGAGACTCTAGGAGTTGAAGAACCCAGATATAAAGCAAGACTTGTTGTAAAGGGTTACAATCAAATTCCAGGAGTGGACTTTACAGATGTGTTCTCCCCAGTTGTGAAGCATAGTTTAATTCGAGCTTTGCTTGGTATTGTGGCCATGCATGATTTGGAGCTTGAGCAGTTAGATGCAAAAACTACATTTTTGCATGAAGAACTTAAGGAGGATATTTACATGCAACAAACAAAGGGTTTTACAATCTCAAAAACAGAGGACTATATTTGCTTGCTGAAAAAGTCCCTTTACGGTTTGAACAGTCACCAAGACAGTGGTATAAGAGGTTTGATTCCTTTATGACTTCTCATGATTTCAAAAGAAGTAGCTTTGACAGTTGTGTTTACTTTAAGAAAAACAATGATGGTTCTTTTGTGTATCTACTCCTTTATATTGATGAAATGTTGATAGTAGCGAAAGATAAATGAGAGATACGAAAGGTCAAAGCCCAACTAAGTGAAGAATTTGAGATGAAAGATTTGGGACCAACAAAGAAGATACTTGGTATAGAGATTCTCAGAGATAGAAAAGCAAGTAAATTGTACCTAAGTCAGAAGAGGTACATTAATAAAGTTCTTTGCAGGTTCAATATGCAGAGTACTAAGCCTGTTAATACTCCTTTAGTAGCCCATTTCAGACTTTCATCGGTTTTGTCTCCATAATCAGATGATGAGATTGAGTACATGTCACATGTTCCATACTCTAGTGTAGTGGGATCTCTCGTGTATGCTAAGGTTTGTTCACGTCTAGGTTTATCATATGCAGTCAGTGCAGTTAGCAGGTACATGGCGAATCCCGATAAAGAACATTGAAAAGCAGTTAAGTGGATTTTAAGATACTTACGAGGTACTACTGATGTTTGTTTACAGTTTGGAAAAACTAGAGATGGAGTCATTGGGTATGTTGATGTTGATTTTGCTGAAGACCTTGATAGAAGAATATCTCTCACAGTTTATGTCTTTACAATCAGAGGTTGTGCAATCAGTTGGAAAGTCATTTTGCAAACTATAGTCGCTTTGTCTACCACTGAAGCTGAGTACATGGCAATTACTGAGGCTTGTAAAGAAGCTATTTGATTGAAGGGACTCTTTAATGAACTCAATGAAGACCTTCAAATTAGTACAGTATTTTGTGACAGTCAGAGTACCATCTTCCTTACAAAAGATCAAATGTTTTATGAGAGAACAAAACACATTGATGTTCGTTATCATTTTGTTCGTGATATTATTGCTTATGGTGATATTGTTGTGAGCAAAATTAGTATTCATGAAAATGTTGCAGATATGATGACTAAGTCACTTCCTATAACCAAGTTTGAGCATTGCTTAGACTTGGTTGGTGTTCATTGTTGAAGTTAAACCCTTAAGAGGTTCTATGGAAGAGGTCGAGAACTTGTTCGTTGAGAGTTCGCAATGAAGAAGTTGTTCATTGAGAATTCGTGTCAAGGTGAAGATTGTTAGATTTAAGTGATCCGAATCCTTACTTAAATAAAATACAGTGGTAAAATAAAATAAAAATAAAATCCATATAGAACTACGCTTCTTTTATTTTATTTTAGAATAAGGTTTTTTAAATCTTATTAAACTCCATTTACTTGATATTGATTAGAATAAGGTGTTTCAATCTTACTATACTCCTATTAGAATATGGTTTTACAAGCCTATAAATAGACCTAGTCTACTCTTGTAATCATTCAAATTTGACATAGTGAATTTTCTTCTCATCTACCCGTGTTTTTTTCTCGAAAGGGTTTCCACGTAAAAATCTATGTGTTCTTTATTTTTATTTATCTTTTTTTTTTTGCGATATATTGTCATCACCTACATTCTATTTTTTACAGATACTTCAATGCAATATTGTACATAAAATATAACCTAAACCAAAGTGTTTGATGATGTATTTAAAATGTTATTTTGCATTCTCAAAGTGTAAAAATTGATTATTTTATTAATAAATCCATGTATTTGTATTTTTATTTAAAATAATCCATGAACAATTATTTTCTCTAAACCTGTGATTATAAATATGTTTTCAATAAAAATATTTTTTGAAAAATATTTTAAATACTAAAGTCTATATAAAAATAATTATATTTATATTAACTTTAAGTAGTTTTATACTTTATTTAAATAAAAAACTTACCTTTTGTTTTAACATTTTTTAAAATTAATATATATTTATATATATATATATATATATTAATTTCATTATAAAAATTACAAAATGATTAAATGTTATTTTAAATTGATATACACAACGAATATACAAACTAGGTAGTAACTATTATATGATAATAACAAATTTAATATATATATTTTTTTGGTAAACAAAAAACAACGATTACATAGGATGATTCATGAGGGAATTATCAACAAAATTATCTTCTTGCAAAATTTCTTTAATCTTGATAGGGGGAACCTCAAATATACGCAAGGAGTCAACACTTCACAGTGCCATTTTAGTCAAAGCATCAGCAACCCGATTGGTCTCTCTGGGAACATAAGTCAAGAACCAATTTTCTTCAAAGGCCAGAACTTGTTGTATCCTCCTAATTAGTGCATTTTTGAACCACCACCCTTGCTCCCACTGATCGAGATCATATTTTCGAGGTTATCCGATCGAATGATGACCTCATTATATCCTTGTTTCTGAACGATAAGTAATCCATCCAGCAACCCCATAACTCAGCAGCCGCTGCAGAGCATCTCCCCAAAAAACGATTATAGCCTAGGATCCACTCCCCTTTATTATTGCGTAGCACACCACCTGCAGCAGAAAGACCAGACATAGAGTGAATAGCACCATCAGTATTGAGAACTACATACACACTTGAATTCTGACAAATTAGAAACTGCTTCGGCTGCAAATCCATCCCTTCATTATATGTGGAGAGAAAATGTTTTGCCCAACTGTAAGAAGCATTGATAATATCCTTTAGACTCAAGCCATTTCCTTGAAAAATAATCAAATTCCGATTCTTCCAAATGCGTCAAGGAATGATCCCAAAGAGGCAAGGCCAAGAAGAATCACTCTGCTTGTTGGAAGAAAGAAGTTGCAAATTCGAGGTAAGCCAATCAGCCATAGAAGCAGAGAAAAAAAATCTTAAGCTGGGTAGTAGGAATGATCTGATGCCAAATTTCCTTCGCAAAAGAACAGTCTGTAAGAATATGCATAGCATCATCCATGAAGTGGCCACAAAAATGACACGACGCGTCATGCTCAATACCCCACCTAACTCTCTCCGAGTTAGTTAAAAGTCTTTGTTTAAGAATTAACTAGACGAAATGTTTCACACAATGCAGACCTGGAATTTTCCAAATCTTGCTCCATTTCATCTCCTGCGGATGCAAGACTCCTCCTTTAAAGCATAGTAGGCACTCTTCACAGAAAATACTCCAGACGTCGTTCTTGATCAAGAGAGACTATCTAGCCCAGCCTGATTCATGAGAGAAGGAATGCTAATGATGCATTCAACCACATCTTCTGGTAGCCACAATCTGAAAATGTCAAGATTCCAATCCCCATTAGGAAAAACCATCTCATTAATTGTGGTCTCAGGATCAATAAAGCCATGCACCGAAACATAGTTTTTGAGAGGTCCTTTATTAGGAACCCAACTATCCTCCCAACAACGAATAGTCTTACCATTACCAAATTTAATATTAATTAATTACTCATTATTGTGATAATTTCTCTCTTTGATTTTATCATCACATCGAATAGACAACAAATAAATTGTTGAGTTAGACTCTATATTCATATTAAATTATATATTTTTTATTTTTTATTGATAATCACGTATAGTCTTACACATTATCAAGCTAACTAAAATGTCAAAGAAAACACTTTTTTTGTACATAAAAAAAAAAAACCATTAGCTAAGTAAAATACTTAGACCATGGACTGACATGCCAAGAAGGTAAAAGTTTCTTTGAAAGAATTGTGTTCTTACCCTGTTGATGAACATGCAATGAAGATGATTTTTGTAATGAAAATGTTTTAATTTTTACATTTGGGAACATAGCTGTCGATTATAAAGGGATACGAATGGCTATATGACTAAATGAGTATTTGAAATTTTGAAATACATACACATGTCACCATTTTAAAAACCCAAATAATTAGTTAAAAGCAAATTCACAAAAAAAAAAATCAATTAATAAAAAATATGGATGAGTTTTTAACGAAAGGATTAATTTGCATATTTTCATAATATATAAGATTTATTTTATCTATTTTTTAAGTAAAAGAGTTAAAATAAAATATGTCCTTAAATACAGTGCTTCCCTACAATTTTACCTATTTTAAGCAAAATCTTATTTCTTGATTCTTAATTGTCGCATTCCTTTCTTCATCTTCCTCTTTCTATCATATTGTTTTCCTTTTTCTACGAGGAGATTTGTGGTTTTGATTTTCTTTTCTCTAACTCTATCATGAGTAAAACAAAATTTAAACACATAAATACATCATATTAATGATACTAAATGAACTACAATTGTTTATCATAGTGTTGTCATTGAGTTAACTTGTAACATCAATTCAATTAACAACATTATTTAATATATACTAGAAATTCTATTACATATGTATATGTGTGGAAACCACTATTCAAAAAACAAATATGTGTTTAAAATAACATATAATAAATAATGAAAGTAAAATGTATACAATTTATAGAGCTAATAACTTATACATAATAATATTAAAATGTATAAATAAATTAAAATAAAAGTTTGATTGAGTGGTTAATTTAAGATTTTCTAAATGTAAGTAGCATGGGTTTAAATCTCATTATTTGTATACTTTTTTATTGTTCTTTTTAAAGTTAAAAAGACTAAAGTAGTCTTGAATAATATAACTTATTTTAAGTACATAAGGACACTTTTTGTAATTTTCTTTAATCGAGTTGGTGTTTAGTTGATTCGAGACATCAAGTTATATTAATAGTATAAAGACAACTATGGAGATAATATATTATACATATTAAAATAAAAATGTATAAAACTTGTATGACAAATTTAAGGTTTTTTTCAATCTAATTATGTGAGTTCAAATCTCATAATAGGCAAATTTTTATTTTCATTGACTTTTGTTAAAATAAAGACTAAAATACACTTAATGGTACCTGGTTAACTTGTAATACCGAAAGAATTAAAAGTTTAAATAATAATAAGTATAAATATATAACTGATGAAGATAATAAATTATACAAACTAAAGTAAAAATGTATAAAAAACCATTAAAATGAAACTTTGATTATGTAGTAAATTTAACATTTTATCAATTCATTTCATGTGGATTCAAATCTTATCATATGAACATTTTTATTTTTATTGATTTTTGTTAAAATAAAAAGACTAAAATACCATAAAATAATATATATAATTTAATTATAAAATAATATTTCCATAATTTCCCTAACTAAATTTGATGACCAATTAACTCATAACACCTACTTAATTAGAGATTTAAATAGTACAATTAAAAAGTAAATATTACATTAAAATGAAGTTTTAATGTAGTGGTAAAGTTAATGTTTTCAAATCTAATCACATGAAATTTTTTTACTTTTATTTTTAAATTAAAAAGACTAAAATCGTCTTAAATAATATAAATTATTTTAATTACAGAAAATACTTTCGTAATTTCACTAATTGAGTTGGATACCCGATTAAATCGTGACACCAACTTAATCAAAGACTTAAATAGTAGTATATAGATAACAATAATAGGAAGTGGAGGAAGAAACAATAATCGAACAAATGAAGATGGCATCCATCAAAATACTTCTGCATCTGTTGCACAAACAACAAGATAGTCAACTCTAACCCAACCCAAAAAACCATCAAATCGTCTCAATTTTGATTATAAGACATCCAAAAGTGGACCAAAGTTGCATAAAAATAAGAATGAAACAATGAGCAAAGAGCCACCACTGAACTACAGAAGTGGTGAGATACTTACAGGTATATACCATTTCAGAATTTTTAGAATCCCCGGGAAGAAAAGAAAAAAGAAAAAAATTATGGATTCCAGTTGAAAGTTAAGGAACAAAGTAAAGAGTCAAAGATTTTTCCAGACGTTAAAATCAGTATTTGAGCTATTAGACTTCATCATACCATCTTGGCAACCCACAAAGTATGTCTTGCGGAAGGCATCTACATTTACTAGAGCATGGGCTGTTCCACTAGGGCTAGCTGCAACAACTACTTCGTCTTCCCCAATTGTCACTTCAGCATAACCTCTACCATCCATCTGATTATTTTCCAACTGCAATAGGTGCAACATGAAATTACATATCTCAACAATATCTAGAACATCTTTCATACACTTCCATCTGTGCTACTGCATGATACCGATATTTCTGTTCTGATGAAAAAGTAAAGAAATTTTATTACCATGATCAAATAGTAAGATGTTGGCTGTTTGGATTTCTTAATCGAGTGAATCAAGATATTGCAGACTATGGAAAAACTAAGTCTAGGAATATTCTGATCCATATAATAGACTAGGGAAATCTATGCTACACTGGGAATAAAGAAAAGAGATTGAAAATTAACTTTAAACCCAGATTTCATATCATCATTCCTAAAACAGATGTTCAATTTTCTTATCTTATATCTTGTATCTTGATCTTAATATAACAAAGATGACAAGGAAGAAGATGCTAGTACGAGCTTAAAGTACAACGCCAAAGAAATATCGGGAACATGAAAGAAATAGAACAAAAAGAAAAAAAAATTGTTAAGGATTTGATATAGTGATGTTGGATGACCAAGTTCACAGGTAAAGGACAAGTCAGATACACAACTTCAACAAAAAAAAGAAAAAAAAAAAAGAAAATTGAAAAGATAAGTACGAATCTTGTATATTAATAATGGAGTAACAAGAAACGGGAAAGTGAAAAGAAACTTTTGTTGCATTGAAATGTTGAAAGCAATATAAAGGATTACGTTGGCATTGGTAGCCATGTTAACCTTCTCAGTTCAAGCCTTGCCTTACATCCTCAAGATAATTTTTTGATCTGATGATTCGATCGATTAATCTATGAAAACCATGAACCCCAAGGCTTAATAGTTCATCTTTTAAAACAATGGCATGAGGATATTGCTGGCCTAAGGAAGATCCTTGTCTTAAGTTGAGGACTTACGTTGGATGAAACCAAAATCATTAGATCCAAAACAATCCTATATACAAACTAAACATATAATCACACTAAGACCCAAAAAAAGAACTTAAACGAGCATAGTGTGACATAGAGATAGTACGAATAAATACTAAAGAGAGAGAGGAAAGATGAAAAAAGATACCCCTAAATGAAATGTTGTTAAGAGAAAAGAATAAATGGGAGGGAGAATATCTTAGTTAAAACTGCAGTTGGTTCTTTAATCAATGTTTTTGGCTTTTTCCTTTCTGACATATGAAGAAGAATCAAAATAGTGTTCCATGAAAAAAGAGAATACCCTGAATTTTGTCTTCGCTCCCCAAATGACAAATGTTTCATTACAGGAATAGTGTCTGTGATTTCCCCTAATACCACCACGTCGAATTTCACCAATGTGTACTTGAGAACAAGACACCGCTCCACCTGAAAGAAAATATGCTACTAAGAGAGTAACTAAACATACCTAAAAGAAATATATATATATATATATATTATCAAACAATGAGGAAACAAGGGACTTTAAAGCCTATCTAGAATTTATCAATACAGAATCAATGTTTTGTCCAGGGCATTGCTAATTGCTCACACACCAACACACGATTTCATACAGTTAGACCAAAGATCACATTTACTTGGAGTAAAAGGAACAGAGTACGGCATCCATATTTTAGTGAATTCTGCGTGAAATAAAACAACATACACAAGGAGAATCCCTGCATCCATTTCCAGGAAATTAGCGTTTAAGTGAGCATATGAGCAAACAAAGCCATCTAAAATTTTCATTTGATTTGGCATCCTAAAGTTGCCATGTGATTTGCACAAGGATTGTGACCTAACATTTGGGTACAAAGATATAATCTAAATAAAATGGTGGCTGAAGACATGCAAAGAACAACCTAAGATTGTTAGCATCTGACCTCTGACGCCAAACTGAAGCGAAAGAGAGACGGGGTCGAGCAGCCAGCCACGCTTGTCCTTGACAATAGCTGAGGGTAACCCAGATTTGAATCTGACAAGATTGGCCTTAGAATCGTCATCGCCATGATCATCTTGGCCCAATTGCGGATGCCGAAAACGAGAAGAATACTGCAATCTGAGTGAAACCCATGTCAGCAACAGCAGCAACAATAGAAGAAAAGGTAATGCATGGGGTTTTTTCAGTAAGTGCTTCAAAGATGAGAGTGAAGACGAGCTTTGGGTCTGAGACTGAAATGAGCCATCCACGCTTTGGTTGGTAGAGTAGGAATTTCGCCTAGGGTTTGCCATTCTTTACGACCTTTGGTTATAAACTTAGCAGTGGCTCTTATTCTATTGTGCAGGATGGGCTGTGCTTAGAGGGGTGCAGCCCGATGATCCGCCCGAAAAATGAGAGGATTCGGGTAAAAATATAGACTCGAAATATGAATTTGGGCAAAAAAATGAGGATAGTTTAGAAAATGGGCCGGACTCTAGTAAAACTTTTTTAGCCCGGGTTCGGCCTGGCCCAACCCGAATTATATACTAAATATATATATTTTTTATTTTTAATCATATTTATATTTTAATTTTAATTTTAATATAATTATTTTTATTATATTTTCAATTTGTGTATTATTTTAAGAATTGTTTTAATATCATTTTTTATTTGTTTCTTGTTTTAATATTTGTTTTAAATGTATTTGATGATTTATTATATTTTAAAATTTTTTATTTAATGAAATAAGTTAAAAAATTTAATATGGGCCGGGCTCGGGCTTAACAATTTTATTTCGAGCAGGGCTTGGACAAATTTTTAGGCTCATATTTCGAGCCGGGCCAGGCCCGGGCCTAGAAAACGGACCTAAAATTTTGTCTGGGCCCAGCCTGAACCCGGCCCGGCCCATGCACACCTCTAGCTGTGCTGGTGTTGGTGCCATGCCTCTCGACTTAGGGATCTTGTCTATCTAATATTCGAGTAAATTTGAATAAAAATAATACAGTGATTTTACCCAACATTCTCAAATTATAACTTTTATTCTAAATTCCTCTACAAACTTTAAAACATTTTAATTATATTATCAAATTATTAATGTTATATTAATAATGTTATTTTATTACTAACATTGTGAATTTAATTTTTAAATAAAATATCAAATTTTATATAACATAGTTTAAAATAAAAATTTTAAAAAAATACATATTATAAAAATATTGGTTTTGAGGTTTTCTAAACTTTTATAAAAGCCTTATATTTCCATCTTTTTTTTTCAAATTTTTTATTTTTAATTTTAACGTTTAAAATTTATATGATAAAATTTTACTTTCTTTTAAAATTTTTATTTTAAATTATATCACATAAGATTTGACATATTTTTTAATGATTTTAATAATAGAATGACTGGATTGATATAGCATCGACAATTTGAAGATAAAACTAGAATGTTTTAAAGTTCAAGAACCAATTTAAAATGAAGATTATAGTTCAAGGATGTCTAATACAATTTACTCAAAATACTATAATTTAGATAAAATTAAATAAATAAACTATTTCGTTGCTTTCTCAAGAGTGAAAAGTGTTACTTATTTTGTCACTCGAAAAAGTAAATTTTCATTAAATTTCTAATGAGATACTAATGTGATTTTTTATTGGTATAATAATAAATTTAGTTTTTAATGTTTATATATTCTATCAATTTGATTTTAATTCTAAAAATAATAGCTTTCAATGGTTATGTAATACTCCGAAAATTTTTATAGTAAAATATTATCCTTGATATAGAAAAATAAGGAAATAAGTGATAAAAAGGGAAGTTTTGAGTTATGACAACATTGGGAAGTAAATTATAATATCTTGATTAAGGAAAGAACTAAATTGTAAAAGTGTGAAAAGTTTTGTTGTACAAGAGTAAATACTTAAAACTTGAGGGGTTAGACTGTAAATATGAAAAATTTTAAGGACCAATAGTGCAAATATTTTAAGGGTGGAATGATCTAGAAATTAAGGAAAATTGATGAATTAGGACCAAATTGAATAGGTGAAAAATTATGAGGGACTAAATCGCAATTTTACCAAATTAAGTGATGACTCAAGGATAGAATTCTAAAAGATCATGAAGGGCAAAATGGTCAATTAGTAAGAGAGAGAATTCTAGAATGTAATGATTATGTTGATGATATTTTAAATTAATTAATTAGATAAATATTATTTTATTAATATTTTTATGAGATATTTATTATTATTTTGTTATTATTTATCTAGTATATAAGGAAAGAAAGATGAAGAATTATCATCATCTTTCCTTTCCCATGCAAACCAACGTGAGAGAAGAAGAAGAAAAGAAGGTTTTCTTTTCTTTACAATTTGGTCCTTCTATAAAAAATTCACCATTTTCACCTAGAAATCAAAAGAATTTTCATAGCTACCAAGAGAGAAAAATGTTAAGGAGACTATGGGGAGTTAGAATATCAAATTGAATTCAAGGAATAGAAGCTGGAGGAGAGAGAAAATCAAATTAAAGATGGGAATCAATAGAACAAGGTAAGTACATCAAGGTTTTAATATATTTTTAAGTTTGATATTATTGAAAAAGTATGGGATTATTGTTAATATAGAGCTTCCTTACATATGGTCCTATGTTCTTGATATGTTAGTGAAGAGAAAACAAGAGAAAGTGATGAGAAATAATGTAGAGAAAGAAAAATAAGGGTTTTATAAACATGGTAAATAATATTTAGCACTAAAATAGTTTTAGACAGTAGCAGTGGTCTAAATTTGAAAAATCACCATAAATTGTAGAAATAAAATTAGAAGATGAAAAAAATATTAAATTAAATCTTATTGAGTCTAATTTCTCATAGAGGAAACATGTAAGAAATGGATTTATAAATCATAAGATATAATGAATTTTTTGAGACACGGTTAGAATGAATTCGGGTTCCCCTGTTTTGACTTTATAAAATCATCAAAAATTGGATAAAAATAATTATAGGCCTAAATTTATATGTTTAGAATCCTAAATGAGTATATTTTCAAGATAAACAAATGGGAATATCATTCGAATTTTTTACGAGGAGATAAGTAATTTTTAGTGAACAAGGGTCAGAACTGTCAGATAGCAGAATAGGGGTAACTTTAAAGAATAAACTGTACTTATTGGCTAAACAAAAAGTTCTGAAAATTTTATGGTAAGAAGATATATGAGTCTAGTTTCAGGGAAAATTATCGAATCTTAATTTGGAGTTCTATAGCTCTAGATATAAATAATTTAGTGACTATGACACATATAGACAGCTTGAATATTCATAAAAGTAAATAATAAAAATTATAGATGATGTTACTTACAAGTGTGTTATATACTTTAAGGATGTGGAATGGAGAGGAGGAGGACGAAAATATATATGAATATTCAGCTAGCATGACTAATTTGCATGTTTTAGGCTTAAGGACTAAATTGAATAAAAGTAAAACTTTAGGGGGCAATTTTGTAAAAATGTCAAAATGGCCAAAATTGAAGGGAGTGAATTGTTTTATTATCTATATCAATAAATTGAATGAAATTATTAATTTAAGATCGGGTGAAAATTGGGAAAATGATAAATTACCAAAATGCCCCTAAATCTTATTATTTCTGCAATTTAGTCAGGTAGGTTCGTATAACTTGAATGAGCATATAAATATGTCAATTTAAATACTATATTGTATTTTATATGATGTTTGAATTGAATATATGAAATGTATGGATCTTGAAATGAAAGAAATAATACATGTTCTGAAACTATTGAAAGGGATAAAATCTGTTTGAATATTGGGTTCCGGATGGATATAGGTGATTTCCCAAATGAAAGAGTTCCTGCATGTGTTGCAGAAATAGATAACCCGGGCGGTTAATCTGACAAAAGCCTTCTTGAGAATATAAAGTGGATAGGATTCGTTCCTAATTCACTATAATACCTCAAAGTGGATAGGATTTGTTCCTGATTCACTATGGTAATTTAAAGTGAATAGGATTTATTCCTGATTCACTATGGTAACTTAAGGCGGATAGGATTTGAATTGAAAACGTAATCCTGATTCACTACAGTTACATGCTGTATGATTCATTATAGTAACCTAAGGTGGATAGGATTTGACCTGAAAAGGTAATCCTGATTCACTACAGTTACATGAGATGTGACTCGAGAAAGTGCTTGATGATTAAACGTCCTAAGGGTTATTTCTGAATATGAATTGATGGAATAAGGAAATGTACGCTTTGAGTGTACTGTTGAAAAATCCATCGGAACTCAATGATTCAACGGATAGAATATTTGATATGATACAAGAATTATAATATAAAAAAAGATGTTACATGAAACATGAAAATGAATGCTAAACGATATAAATTAATTGAAATTATTTTAAAAATTTCGGTAATGCCTCATATCTTATACCGGTCTCGAGTATGGGTATGGGGTGTTACAGGTTATGCATTTCATCACTTTAGTCTTGATTCTTAAAAATTTTAAAATTTATAATTATAAAAAAATTCAAAATTATAAAAATTATTATAAAATAAAAGAAAAAGAATAAAGAACAAAGAGAATAGGTGAGCAAAGAGAGACTGTATTTTTATTGATCAATCGGGATATCTATAAAGCTTCTCTAAAGTCTCTATTTATAGGTATAAGAAGTATAAATGAAGTAGAAATCTACTTCTAATGACTATTAGAATTTAAAGTATATCAAAACTTATCTTGATCTTAATGAACATCCATTTAATAAGATATTCATAACACTCTCCCTTGGATGTTGTCCATTGGTAGATAATGTGTTTAGTTAAAACTTTATTAGGAAAAACCCTGTGGGATAAAAACCTAATGAAGGAAAAAAAATACACAATCTTCTATTACAAGCTACCTCGTTAAAAACTTTTATTAGGAAAACCTAATGGGACAAAACCTTGGTTAAAGAAAAAAGAGTACAGCGTGTATTTACTCCCTCTCATAAAAACATCACATAATATCTCATATTCTACGTATTCAATCTTGAATACTAGCTTTTCAAATGAGCATTTATGTCACAATTCTTTTGAAAGTTATGAGTGAGGGAAAATTTGGGGGAACTATATTTTGATCTCTTCAAGAGTTCCAACAATAATCATAGCAAACTTTAATCATGATTCTTCTATAAAAACACAAATAGGTATTTTGCATCATTTTATAATCCTCCTTCAACTATTATTTACCAAGTCAAATTTACTACATATGTTCAAATTATTTCAATTCATATAAATGAACAATTTCCCGATAATTTCAATATGCTTCTAGCATTTTAAATCCTTTAAGGATTTTAATATAAACTTTACTATATAGTGATTCATAAAAGGTTGTAACAACAATCATTAGACGCAAGTTAAATCTTTATGAACTATCAGTTTAATAATATATCTAAAGGTTATTGCATCCACCATAAAAGAATATTATATCTTTTCATAATCAATGCCAAGACTTAGCGAAAAACTTCATATTTTTATTTCACTTTTACAAAACTACTTCATTTGTACCATCACTGGCTTTATACCTTTAAATATTTGGACTATCGGTCCAGAAACTCCACAAATTTAATTGTACTTGAGTTGTGTCTTTCTATTTTGAACAATCTATTCCATATCTATATTTCTCAATAGATTTATTCAAAATTCTCCTTTTATTTCATTATTTCAACAATAATATTGCATGCAAAATCATTGTCGACCACTTTTATTATCGGTTCCACATTTTCTCGAATTGACATAACGCATTGAGATTTATTTATTTTCACTATTAATCTTCAATTTCAGGTACCTGAATCTCTTCTGGAGTTTTAGTTATTATGTCTTGTGTGTCTTCTGGAGCACCTACCTCTACTACATGACCATATAGATTTATTATTTTCTTTTATGAGAATTTTCATATTTGGAACTTCTAATGAGTTATCCTTGTTGAACTTTTGGTTCAAATTACTCTTCCTCCTAACTAATTACAAGTTATTATTTCTCTCCCCATAGTGTCGGGAAAATTATCAAATTAAAATAGTAATCATAAATCATGTCATAATTGAATCTCTAATACATTTAAAACATATAATAATACAAGGAGACTAGTAATTAATATATATTCCCAACTTTCTTTGAGAATTCACTCATCTTTGTGCGTTGTAGTGGAGCAATTAGAATATATATGCACATACAAAAATTCAAAGATGAGGAATATTTAGCTATTGACTAAAAACTAATTGTAATCGAAAGTATTTATAACTTATTGGCTTTATGCATACAACACGTAAATCAACATAATCTCATGTTGAAATAGGAAGTTTAGTTCTCACAAAGTAATGATTTAGACATTAACTAGGGACGTTCAATTAATAATTTCTCTAAACCATTATGCACATAAATAACAAACTTTTACAAAAGTTTTTCAAACTCAATCAATAAAGGACTGAGATATATATTCATCAATAGTAGCAAGATGAATTGTCTTAATTGCATAACCTGAAATTAATTATTTAAACAAACAATCTTGCAAACGACAGGTTGCAAGTTGATAACACATACGTGATTATTTTTGTAGATGCATCTACCAAAATCATATAATATCAAAATCATCCACATGGTGGATGAATGAGCTCATATTCATTTCAGAAATGTAAGACATAAAATCTCAACTTTAGCTAGTGAGCTTCTAAGAATAAATTTTCATTGAGAACAAGCAAAAAATGAGAATTCTTTAAATTAAAAAATCTTTTGGTTCTTCAATGAATGTCCATATGAATTCTTAATTAATTTTGACATCATATATGATCCAGGATGGTCTAATTGGTCACGCCAAGTAGTAAATGCATTTGTATCAGTAAACTTCTGGTTTACTTTATCATGCATTTCAATTGTACTAATAATGTCTATATAAATTGTTGTAAATTGATACTTTTATTGTCATTCCTTTTACTTTTTATCCACATATAAGTACTATTATGACATTTACTACTAGAAATGTCTAAATCAATGTGACGTTTATAATGTCACTAAGTCAACAAAATATAATTTCCAAACAATTATATACAATATTCACTTCAGGGAATATGCCAAAATATTCAAATATCCAAAAAGAAATGATTATAAAATTTACTATATTTATTGTAGACATTCACTTCAATGGATGTACAAAAAGTAATTCAGGCAATAATGTAAGCATATATCATATTTCTTACCAATAAGATATATAGATATCATTTGCTTCAAGGAATGATAAATTAATATAAATCATTGAACATTTAGTACTAAGAATAAACATTTGATAATATTTTGAATCATCCATCTTCTTCTTATCTATTTGTCAATAATTACAATAAGTTAAATTTTCATAATTGTTATGAATTGCACATTAATTTCAGGGAATGGAGCAAAACTAGTGAAACAAAGAACTTGTCATTTTGTTTAGCCATAATGAGATATGAGATCAATTCAAAATACTTTTATAGTCTTTTTAACAAGATTTTTGTATAATCAATTAACTACCAAGAATAATTGACTAGGTCATGTATTAAAAAAATCCTACATTAAATATATCAATAAAAGTCACATCTCAAACATAAAAACATGACATAATGAAAAACTAGCAATTTTTTTCTTTCATAACCATCATCATAAATATGCATGAAATTTAATTCAAAATCCAATCATTCATGCTCATAGAACTTTTCATTTACAATTGGCCATGTCATTTCTCTAAATAGTTAACACATGGAATAATATAAAATGTATGAACTACTACCTTAACAATTCTTTGAACTAAATCAAATTCGAATAACCATAAAATTCATTGGTTTATTAACACAAATTTGCATACTAGATATGTTTTAATCAAATATATTATTTAGTCATAAAACCTACTATAGCAACATAATTAAATCAGTTAATATTCATTTTCATGAACAAATGAGATGCTTAAAACATTATGTAATCCATGTAATCAAAACTTAAAAAGAAGACCATCTCAAATATTTAAACCATATATCAAGTTGATTTAATATTTAAAAACGTACCCTTTTTTTTTCAGCGTTGAGTCTTGACGATTTTATCAAGAAGTAAGCAAATTAAACTCCAGTAGTAGACTTTGAATCCAATCAAAGTCTATTAATACCAATGACTTTTCATACATAAGTTTTCTCTCTTGCAAGTTCTCATCAGTAATATTTTTCCATGTAATTTTAATTGAAAACTTATTCTAAATACTGTAGAGTTATACTCACATTTTTTTAAAAAAAACTTGAACTTTAGGTGCATTCAACCATAACGAGTTTTAGATAGAATTATCATATTCTATTGCTCATAAATAGATCTTTCACAGTCAAATATTTTCTTTCAACCCTTTAATGTGGATGATGATAAAAGAATATCACAAAGATAACCACAAGCAATTCAATTTAATAACAAAAGTAATCAATAACTCAATCCTCCATTTTTTTTCATCCTTTCAAAATAGATATTTATAGCAATAGTGATTCATATGAAATATAATATTTTCTTCATTCACAATCTCAATATGATATCCATTATAATGAATATCTTTTAAAACTAATGCATTAACCATTATAAATTTTGTGCCTTTTAGATATTGATATATTAGCTCTTCTGGAGCTTTCAACTAATTTTGTACTATCAAATATTAAAATAATATTTTTTTTATTTCAGTACCAAATAAGATAAATATTTTCTATCTATAAGGATGAAATTTATTACTACATTCTCATATCTTTCATATCACATTGATAACATAAGTTATCTTTACCCTTTGAAGAGTTATCTTGAGAACTCTCATTGTTCTCTTATTTATTACTATGTTCCCACTTTTAGTGGTCCATGATTATATTTTTTATTTTCTTTATGTTTGCATTCACATCGGGGAATGCAACAAATCTAGTAAGACAGACTTCTAAATGCCTCCATTGATTTTTTATTTCATAATCACCATCGCAAACATACGTAGATTTCAAATTAAAATCTATCTATTCATGTTGTTATGATTAGTCTCCAATTATAATAAACATGATATAATAAATAAATCATAGTAAAATACACCTGAAGATCTTTAACATAATCATCATCACCTTGGTTATTATCAGGAGCACTATTACAAGTACTAAAATAACTATGCTTTCACAAGAACATACTACATATAAGTTATATAATCTTATGATGCTCTAATAAATTATTTTTAATTTATAATTTATCTAAAAGGTATTATCCAATCATTTAACAATAACAAATTAATGAGTCAATTAGATCCTATTGAATTTCCCTTTTTCCCTTTAATCAAAGACAATTGATTAGTAATACTCTCTCATAATTTTAATCAAATTTCAAGCATATTTAATAACAATAATTTAATCATCTAAATATCATGCATACTATAATTTAATAAAAGAATCTTAGTTTAAAACAATCCTTAAAGTAATAATGATTTTTTTATAAAATAAATTTACCAAAAATCAATCAACAAGGGAGAAAAACATATCATGTAAGGATTATATAAATTTCTTTACATAAAAAGGGCATAAAAATAGAGATTTATGTGTAACTAAGTGGTCAAAGGCTCTAATGATTACCCATAGTGTGTAGGCTGTAACACCCTATACCTGGCCCGATCGCCGAGCCTGAGTCACAGGATGCTACACCATCGTCACACATCAAACTCATAGTAATTTGTCATGTTATTAATAAATCATTCTTATTATAAAGCATTCACGTGAATTTTAAGTCCAACATATATCAATCAACATTAAAACATGCTTAGCAGACTTTAAACAAACTTATGATATCAATTAAACATGCATTAGAGCCACTTAGCAAAATTCTAAAACAAGTTATGCATGTATCGATACTGAAACAAAGGTATCGATATTTCTTTTAAATGGTATCGTTACTGATTGAAAAATCGATACCAAAACAACATTCTGTTTCTCGTCTAAAAATCAACTCCTAGAATTTATCAGTACCTTTATTTAAGTATGGATTATTTTTCCCCGAGTATCGATACTCGAGGTAAGTTATCGATACCAAATTACCATAATGAGTTCATGCTAATCGAAATATCACAGATATATTATTTTTAAAACATGAATATCAATACCTCTGCTCCAAACCACAAAAATTCAGCAATTTAAGGCATATAATCCATTCTAACTAACAACTATTCAACATGCAACATTTAACTCATCAAACCATCGTCAAAATGATCATAATAATAATTCAATCATCAAAAACATGTCCGAGCAAGGAATCAACATAACAAGTTCCAAGTCTATAAATACTAAGAGCAAATAAGCTATGAAAACATCCAAAACATCATGGCAATATTTATGCAACAAATCTACCACATTATTCAATGTTCATTGACCATACATACAGTTTATGGCACTTCAAAATAGCAAATTTTCAAACCAAAACAATACTAGTGAAATAAATATACATCCATCAAAAGTGCTAGAAAACTAAACCCATAAAATATCACGAAGACCACAATAATAACTGATCAAACTCTAACGACATTGACTTATTCCCACTCTTCAAAGAATAATATTAATACCACCTACGCAAATATTAAAGCCTAACTTGAATCACTTCCTTGGTATCCTCACATCGCTCACATCGCAAATGCTAAATATCTGCAATGGTTAGAGAGAGTGGGTGAACTTAAACAAGCTCAGTGGATGTTAGAATAACCATAAAGTATACACAACATCAAAGGTTAAACAAGAGCATACTACAACACGCTTACAACCATATTCTAAACAAGTCACAATAACATATTCACATTCATTAAATCATAAAACTAACATACACTCTCACGTACAACTACACTCATCTTATATACAAATATTTCATTTTATAATAATTCATCAAGACTAAATATCATATACGTGCTTTAATAACTCACAGGTCGAGCTTATATATTCACATGCATTCATAAGTTAAATTAAAATGACCCAAACCACAATTATATACGCAATTTACTGTAAGAACATACTAACATTTTCGTGAAACTTACTCGACTCATTTAGCTTATTATTCACATGTTTATGCATCCATCTCATATCATATTATCACAATAAATAAGATCACATTTAAACGATAATTTGGCACTTGAGGCTATGAAACATAAAAGTGGACTCTATCACTACACATCAGATACATGAATCTCCAACACACCTAATGACTCGTAGAGTCGAACATATCCCTAAAAGAGAAGCATAAAGCTAACACTCTCCAACACACCAAACATGTCCCGTTGAATGGAGCTTAGCTCACATTCCCTTATCTCTCCAACCTGTACCAAGGCCTTAATGCCTAAAAAAATAATACATATAGGTGAGTACTTACAATCCTATGGCATGCCAACTATATTCAACAGTTTCAAGAGATCACAACGCCAAAATATCCACAATTGCACATTTTTAATTACTGATTTAATGCATATCATCTTTGTTCATATTCATCAATTTGTATCACAACTTGTACACAATGCATGCTTATCAGATTCAAATTTAATTGCACTTTAAGTGCCACAATAATGCTCATTGAGCCATCATATTGAGAAATTTTCCCATGTTGTAGTAAACCTATAATTGTTTTCTATTTATTTCAACGATGAATAAATAAATAAAGTTAATTTCACATATCACTATTTTTTTTTGTATTTATGTATTTTATATTTTGCATGTATAGCGAAATTGTGACAAACAGATGTTAGCTCATTGATTGTCTAAAGTTCAAATTGAAGATAAGTGGCATTGTAAAAAAACATTTACATTGCGAGAAAGACAACTTACTTCAATAGATAATCTAAATAAGTTTGTAATTCCCTAAAGAATCAAAGTGAGCATTTGATTAAATACTGAGAAGTATTATTATGTCGTCTACAATTCCAATTGGAAAGATGACTAGTCTTGGCTATCGGTGCAGTTGACTCCACGAGTAGAGACATAAATGTATTCATTGGTAGAATGATACATTAGACTAGACCTAAGATGTGTAACAACCCTATTGTCAGGGGTGTCGAAAAATGCATTTCTGAGATTCCGTTCCCATAAATCAGACTCGTAAATATTTTTAATAAACATTTACGAAGTTAGTTGTGTAGTTAACTAGATTTAAGTTAAGTGAATTTGCATGATATAAGAGTTATTAAATTATAAGGACTAGATCACGTATAGGGTAAAAGTTGAATTATAGAATAAAATAAATTAAAGGGACTAAAGAAAAAAATTATGCCTTTGTTCCATTAAGAGGACAGCATTAATGATGAGTACATATTTATATATATGTAAACTTATTATATATATTATAATAGTTAAAAGTTATAGTATGTATATATGTATTATATAATATATATGTAACGCCCCGAATTTTGGGCCTAGAAGTATTAGGTTTTGAGCAGGGGTACAATTAGGAGGTTGCACATAAATATTTAGTTGTACAAGAAAGTGACACAAATCTGTATCTGCTTTAGTGGTTAAGTGTTCTGGGAAGAGTCTGAGAAGTCTTGGGTCCAAGCCTGGGCAGGTGCAAAAAGTTTTGTTTTTAAAGGAATAAGCACTGTCTCTAGGCAGTAGACTTTTAAATAAAAGTGGGTAAAGCTTAGCATAAGGAGCCTGCTGGTCTAGGGGATAAGTGGCGTGTTACCTATGCTAGAGGGCTGAGGTTTGAATCTTGGGGAAGGCAGTGGAGTGTTTTATTTTGCTACTAATGCTGTGGAGGTGTTGTTGTTTGACCGGAATACTGAAAAGTTTGAATGAATTTCAAATTAAGTGGTTGAGTTGTTGAGGAGATATTGATGGAGGGATTTTAGGAGGAAGTCAAGGGGATTTGAAGTGGAAGGAGTGTTGGTGCCGGATTGGGATTGTAGGTACCCAATGAATTCGGTTTTGGGGTTGGCTTTTTGGCTTTTCATTTTTGGGGGCTGTAACTTTTTTTAGGTGTCGAATCTGTGTTATAAGTTTTTCTTTTCTTTCAGTTTGTTGCGTTTTCATCTTTAAGGCCGATTAGTGCATCTCGGGTACCTTTCATTTTTGGTCTGTCTTGATTTACTTTTTCGCAATGCCTTACTGATCGAATATTCCTCCTTCCCCTCTCTTTACTTTAATTTGTTTTGGCTGAATGTTTTCCATCTCCTCTTTTCTCTTCATATCTCTCTCAAACCGGTTATGTTTTGGGCTGAAAACCTTCCTCCCGTTTTCTTTTATCAACTTTTCCCTATCCTTCCATCTTGGGTACTGTTGCTGAATATCTCCTCTTTGGCCAATTACTGTGTTTTGTTTTTGGTTTTGTAAGAATTCTTTGACAATCGAGGTACAATTGTTACTTTTTGCCTCTATCATTCTCTGTACTTTCGGCCTTGTGTGGGTGTGGCCGATTGTTCTTTCCTTCTAATTTGGACTATGCTTTTTCGATAACCCCTTAGGCCTATTGATTGGTCTCTTGCAAATAGATTTAGTGAGCAAGTCATAATCGACTAATCTAATCAAGTGGGAGGTGGGAGTACTCGTGGGCTATTCGCAGTTTTCGTGAACAGGTGTGTAACCACACTGCTGTAATCGCAAATCAGCAAAAGCCAGAAAACATGACTATTGACGCTACACGAGCGTGTGCTCGCTCGTGTGGTAATCTGAACCCATAAACATGGGCATTTGACCGTAGAGGCCACCACGAGCGATTTCATAGGCTTAGGCCGCTTTAGGCCATGTTAGGCCGGAATGGGCTGTGTGGGCCCCACGGGCTTGTGGGCCCCACACGAGTGAACCACATAGATATATGGAGAATATTAGGTTAGGCTGTGTAGTTCACAAGACCATGGCCATTTTTGGGCTTAGTGGGCCACCCGAGCGTGTGGGCCCACATGGGTCCGCATAATGGGCATTGGGCCCATTTTCACTGTATGGCTGTTAAGGTTGCACGGGTCGCCCGAGACGGCTGTGAACCTACTGTTGGGTCAGTAAGTGTACCTAGACCTCTTATGTGGTAAAATGACTATTTTGTGCTTATGTGGTAAAATAATTGTTTTGCCCTTATGAGGTTAAATGACTGTTTTGCCATTATGTGGTAAAATGATTGTTTTGCCCTTATATGGTAAAATGATTGAAATGCCCTTACATGGTAAATTAACAGTTTTGCCCCTAAGTGAGGTATTTATATATACGTACATGTATGACTGTATTTTAGCTTGCTACTTAAACTGTAATGGATACGTGTATGATTCTATGACAAGACATGACATGACTATATGATGCATTGCATGATGATGAGTTTATTATGATTGGAGGAAGTGTACTGTACTGGCAGCTCTGTTGCAAATTACTGATGGCTTTAGGCCTATTATACTAGCAACTCTGCTGCAAAGACTGTTTAGTGCCGCAACCGGTGCTATTTTGGAGTGTAGGGATGGGTGGGTTGATTTTATCCCCACATGAAGTGTAGGGCTGGACGGAGTAGAGTGTAGAGGCTGGTTAGGTAGGACTTGCATCTCGCTTAAAACTGCTATCGCACCGACATCTTTATTATCGCTTTGTTTATCATTCATTGTAATGGCCAAGCCCTAAACACATGGCAGTTTCTGTATTAAGATGGGCTAAAGCCCAAAATGATATTGTCACTGTTATTGATACGAGCTTAGGCCCAGATTGTATTTGCTTACTGCATGATTGACTGCATGTTTATTAAGGGATTTCACACTGAGTTTTCGCAAACTCACCATTTTGCTTATTTGTGCAGGTAACCCTTAGGCGGATCGGTGCTGCAAGGGACTCAAAGGTTGCCACACAATCGCATTTACTATCATATTTGCTTTATATTTATAATTAATTTTATTCTGGTTATTTTGACTGTAAAAAAGCCTTTTTAAATTTTTAATGTTTTTAATTTGGGCTTTTATTTGCTTTGGTTATAATTGCTAATGATATCAAAACTCGAGTTTTCGAAAGAAACAATGTTTTTACAAAGTAAACGCAAGTACGTAACTATTTTAAAAAGCTTCCGCTATAAAATGATATTTCGAAAATGAATAACGATTTTTAAGTAAATACTTTTGGCTAATGACACAAGTTTTGAAATGAACGCCACATCTTAAGAATCTTCATTAAAAACACACAAGGAGGTTAATTATAGAACGGGTTTTTCAACGATATCTAGCTTTATGAAAAACACTTCAATGTGACATCGCCAGATTCGGCCATAACGTCTGGGCCGGGTTTAGGGTGTTACAATATATGTTATAATAATATGAAATAAGCATATATGTATATTATTTTATAATAAAAAGAAAAATAAATAATAAAAGATAGTGGAAAGGAATGAAAACATGAAAAAAAAAACCAAATAGGAAATAAAAGAAAGAAGAGAAGAGTAGGATGGTAACCGAAGGGTTTCAAACTTTTCAACTTCAATTGTTTAGTCAATTTAGTCATTTTCTTGAAATTTTTATATTTTTGGAATCCCGATGTTAAGTACTACCTGACCCATGTTAAAATTTTAGCATTGGTTAAGATTTTAAATGTTGTTAATGTTGAATAGTTTTAGTATTAGGGATTAAATTGATAGATTTTTAAGCTAGAAATGGAAAAGGATTAAATTGTAGAACAAATTGTAAATTTTGAGTAATAGGGATTAAATTGTGAAAAATTTGAAACTTAGGGATTTAACTGAAAATAGGGAGCTAAATTTAGCTTAAAGTGAAATTAGTATAAAAATATAGGATTAAATGTGAAGAATAAAAATTAGTCTCGGTTTAGAGACTAAATTGGAATTTAAGCAAATATTGTGTAAAAATTGAAATATTCAATGTGAAATTGAATTGTTTCGTATTGATGTATTTTAATTGTTTTAACTCCGTAGCTAACGTCATACCGGAATCCTCGACTAAAAAGGGGAAGGATAAAATCGAAGTCGAATAGCTTAGAATCCATGGTTCGTGTTTCTATAATCTGAACTAAGTTGTAAATTATTGCATTTTGAACTATTGCATATGGTAAGCATTAGAGGTGAGAATTAATATACTTTACAGTTGAATGTATTAAGTAATTGGAAATTGAAATGAATATGTGTAAATGTGATAATGTGTAAATATGAGAATTGGATATTGGTTGTATTTGAAAAGTAAAATGAAACCCTATTAATTGTATCGGGCTGAGTCGGATATAGATGACATGCCATAGGATAGGAAGAGTTCAAAGATTTCTTCAACTTCAAGTCGATGAGGCATTGGGTGCCAATTTGCTTCGGTTTAACTGATGAGACATTAAGTGTCAATTTATATAGCGCTGGGAACAGTTATTACTTCAGATTTATCCGACGAGGCACTAGGTACCAAACTAGTGTGTTGGTTGGATCCGCCGAATCATGTTAATAGGGGTAATTAAATAATAAAGTTCTATAATCAATATTGAAATGGCATGGCATGTGAAATGGAAATGAGAGAGTGAATTGAAACATGAAAAATGAGATATGTTGTGATTAAATGAAATACATGAGTTATGTACTCATGAATTGAATATGGAATGGATAATGCCATTGTAAAAACAAATGTGGATTGATATGTGAAAAGTTATTTATATAGCAAGTGATGTGAATTGAGATATTTGTTAAACAAATCAAATATAATAGCATGTGAGAATTTAGTATAGTATGAAATGTTACGGTAATATGCATAAATTTGAAATGATGGTATATGGTAATGGTAAGCTTAGGCAATAGTATGTTTGTATAATTCCAATTATGCATTCTTGTATCATTATGTCTTTAATTGTTCGGATTGTAGAAATATCACTGAGTTTTACTCAGCGTGTGGTTTTGTTCTCCGTGTGTAGGTTAGGTACTTCTCTTTTGATCGCCGACTTAGCATCCAACAATGATCCCACTCTCAGATGTGGTGATGTTTATCTTTTGTAATGGCATGTACCTAGGATGTGTTTGGTTTTTAATGAATTTGGTATATGTGATGTAATTGAGTTAAGTATAATGTTGGTTTGGTATATATATAAACTTATGTTTGTATTTGGAGCCATAATTTAGCATGTTGATTTGAATCAAGACTTGTTAAGTGTTTTTGAATTTAAGTTTGATGTTTTAGGTAGATATAAGCTAGGCCAAATTGATTGATTTTGGTATGTTTAAAACTTTGATTTAAATGGTGCATGGATGATATGTTTTGATGATATAACTTGTGGTACCAATGAGGGTACATTCGTTAGGCACCTAGGATGATTGCTTTAGCATGTTTTGAGTATGTTTGATTGTGTTTTGAATAGGTTAAAAGAATGGCTTTTGAGTTGCTTAATGCCCAAGCAAGTAGGAAATGGTAAACTTGTTGTTTAAGGTGCATTTTAGGTCCACACGGCTGGGCAAGATGGCCGTGTGTCATCTGTGGGGTGCTTGGGAAGTAAGTCAGCTAGTACATGGCCTAGCACACGGGCGTGTGGCTTAGCCGTGTGACCCAAGTTAGAGAGTTACACGGGCATTGACACGGGCTGTGACACAGTCGTGTGTCCCTATTTTGAAAGTTACATGGCCTTAGACACGGGCATGTGTCTCAACCGTGTGAGTCACACGGCCTGGCCACACGACTATGGGACCCATGTAGTTGAATTTTTCTAACTTTTTCCTCAAATTTTCAAATGTTCCCTATTTAGTCCCAAATCATTTTAAAGTGATTCTAAGGCCTCGAGGGCTTGAATAAGGGACGATATGCATGCTTAATGATGGATTATGTTGTGATTATTGAAATATTTTGAAATGAATGATTTAGGTAATGCTTATTCGGTAATACTCTAAAACCCTATTTTAGCGATGGATACGAGTTAAGGGTATTACATTTAGTGGTATCAGAGCTTGCAGCTTAGCTAATTCTTGGACTAGATCGAGCTCAGAATTGAGTCTAGATGTACATGCCATAATTGAGTCGAATTAAGTCAAGATTTGGATGCTGATATATTTGTTTTTGTTTTATAGTTGAAAATGTCAGATAACTATAATAATGATGTTGATCAAAAGATGTATATCAGAGATGATGTCTCTAATGAATTAGATGGAATCGAATCAGTAACACCGGGTGTTAATCCAGTTAGTTCTCAACAACCTAACATTGAGCGATGTAATATTGAGGGATGAGGTGACTCACATTTACTTCGAGCTATACCTGATACTCTTCAGCGTGTTGTGGGGACTACATCCGCTACGACATCTGCACCTCCTGTTCGTCAAGCCTCGATAAAAGAGTTACGTAGATACGATACAACCAAATTCTTAGGGTTGAAAGGAGTTGATCCTTCCGCAGCTGAAGTTTGGATTGAATCCACTAAATGCGTCTTGCAACAACTTGAATGCAACCTATGTGAAAATGTAATTTGTGCTATTTCTCTACTACAAGGAGAAGCATATACCTAGTGGCAATTAATGACACACCATGTATCTGTAAATAAGGCTAATTAGGAATTCTTTCAAAAGGAATTTCAAAAGAAATATGTTGGCGAATTGTATATTGAAGATAGAAGATAAGAGTTTTTGATGCTAAAACAAGGTGGGATGTTTGTGGTTGATTATGAACGAAAGTTTTCATGAATTAGTAGGTATGCCGTTGAATTTGTACCAATTGAAATTGAAAATTGCAAGTGATTTTTGCGTGGTTTACACGATGAACTTTGGGTACAGTTAGTATATCATAAAATTACCGAGTTTGCTAATTTAGTTGATTGGGCGAGAATGGTAGAACAAGCTCTAGGTCTTGATAAAAATATTGAGACTACTCATATTGTTGTAAAACGTCCTGGAGCTGTTAGTTCAAATCCACAACTGAAGTAAACTAAAGAATTTTGTGGCAGCTGGAAGTCGACTTTTAAGTTAGAGTTGATAGAAATCATGGTCGACAACTGACTGTGTCTATGGGTAATATGCGAGGTCCATTCAGGGATATTGATATTCCGAATTGTGAGCACTACGGGAAAAAACACCGTGGTGAATGCTGAAAGTTAACTTGAGGTTGTTTTCACTGTGGATCTATAGAGCATTTTTCTAGAGAGTGTCCAAAGAGTGAGAGTGCTACCCCTGTTACTTCTCAGAGGTTTGTGCTTGTACCTAGGGGTCGCGGGTTGAGTCGAGGTGGTTCATTTTCGAGCGGTGGTATTAGAAAGGGAAATGATGCAATTACTTATCAGTTAAAGGCTAGAGCACCAGCCCGAGCTTATGTTGTGCGGACACGTGAGGATGGTGATGCTAATGACGTTGTGACAAGTATCTTTTTATTACATTCAGAACCTATTTATGCTTTGATAGATTTGGGATCTTCGAATTTGTATGTTAAGACTGAATTATTAAATAGGGAGGTTTAAAATCTGAGAATTCTCGAGTATCGATAGTGGTGTCAAGTCTGTTGGGACAATCTGTGTTAGTAGATTAAGTGTAACAGCCCGATTTTGGGTCTAGTCGGAACAATGGTTTCGGGACCACAAATTTGACATAGAAAAATGTGTTTTTATTATATTTTTATGGTCTACATTTTTATGGAATTATTTTGTAAAAATTTCGTTCTAAAATGTTGACATTTGGGCACTCAATTTAGTCAAAAGGATTAAATTTTAAAAAGTGCAAAAGTTAAGTTTTATATGCTAGAGGTGCCCAATTGTTATGAATTTTTAAATTGAAGGTCCTGAAATAGTAATTAGACTATTGGATAATTTGTTGGACAAAAATGGACATGAAATAGGTGAAATAGAAATATTTTTAAGTTTGGGGCATTTTGGTCATTTAGTAATTAAAATGATTTAAAAACAAAATTAAAAGCCAATTTTTGTCCATCTTCAACCCCATGGCCGAATTTCACAAAGGAAAACCATGGCTAGGGTTTTTCAAGCTTCCAAGCTCGATTATCAAGAAAAGCAGGATTTGGGCTTAGAATAAGGGAAAAAGGGGTACTGGACGGTTAGGTCTTTTTCACCATTTTTGGTATCGAGGTAAGTTCGTGTGTAAATAATTCAACATTATGTTGTTATGTATCTAATGCTTTAATATTGTATGAAATGTATATTTGTTTCTATGGATTTGATTAATGATGACTCGATGACAATTCGACGAAGAATTGATACTTCGAAATCCCGGTTGAACATTAGGAATAGCTAGGATACAAATGTCATGACATTAGGGTTATATGAGATCCCATGTAAGACCATATCTGGGACATGGCATTAGCATCGATATGAGATCCCATGGAAGACCATGTCTGGGACATGGTATTGGCGTCGATATTAGATCCCATGTAAGAGCATATCTGGGATATGGTATTGACATCAATATGTGATTTCGTGTAAGACCATATCTAGGACATGACATCGGTATGAGACATCGTGTAAGACCATATCTAGGATATTGCATTGGCATCTTACTATGTGTACGAGTTTCCCCGAGTATCCTTTAGTATTTCAAGTGGTTCAATGGGTAATTCAAGGATTATGTCAAAGATGTGAAAAAGTATGATCATGTTGAAAGGGTACAGGTTTGTACAAAAATTTCATGAGTAATGAACTCGATATATTGGACATTTGGTAAGAATCTAAATGAGTAAGTCATACCTATGAGAATGATTTTGTGATGACCTTGTGATTATAGGTCTATACTTATGGTGTATAAATATGTGGTAAATTTGATTGATGATCATGTGTGAGGCTTTTAGGCCAAATTAAATTGAGATATGATATGTTTATCCCTTTACCTTGCGGCCTAATGAATATGAAAGGAGAAATGGATTGGCATAAATGCCTATTTAAAAATGATTATGAAAGAGTAAAATTAGCATTAAAACAGTTTTGGACAGCAGCAGTAGTATAACTTTAAAAAACAAAAATTTTGGAAATCGAATTAGAGGTTGAATAAAATATGAAATTAAATTTTATTAAGTCTAGTTTTTCATGGAAGAAATGGTGTAAGCAATGGAATTGTAAATTATGAGATATAGTAAATTTTGTGAGACAAAGTCAGAAGGATTTTAGGTTCCCCTGTTCTGACTTTGGAAAACCATTAAAAATTGTATAAAAATACTTGGGGTTTTAAATTTATATTTTTAAATTCTTAAAGAGTCTATTTTCAAGAGAAACAAATGGGAACATCATCTGAATCCCGTACTAAGAGATAATTAATTTTTAGTGAATGAAGGTCGAAACTATCAAATAGCAGAATAGGGATGAATTTGAAGAATTAACTGTAATTATTGGCTAATCCATAAATTTTGGAAATTTTATGGTAGAAATATATTTGAGTCTAGTTTTGGAAAAATAAAGTAGATCTTAATTTAGAATTCTGTAACTCAAGATATAAATAATTTAGTGACTATGACTCAAGTGGACAGTTTTGTTATGAACAGTAAATATCACAATTATCCGTAATTGTTCCGAAATTTCTAGATATTTGATGATATTGTGATAAATTTTACATTATGTTATGTGTATGATATTGTATGATTAACGTTTCTTATTGTTTACATGCCAACTTACTATTAACGTTTCTTATTATTTACATGCCAACTTACTAAGCTTTGTAGCTTACTCCCCTTCCTTTCCCATATCTTATAAGGTTGTATGCTAGCTAAAGTTAGAGATTGCCAGAGATGTTATCACACTATCAAGCTACCATCGTGGGGTAAAAGTTAATACAAACCTCTTGAGTTTATGGCATGTATATGGACTTGGTTATTACGTGTATGAGTTATTATGATTTGGCTAAATGTATTAGCTTGTGATGGCTAAAGGTTGGGTGTAATTTTTAGCCATGCAAATTGGCTTATATTGGCTAATTGGTTGTAAGCCGATATAATTATGCATGTGTATATGTCAATGTTTTGTGATGTGGTTTATATTTGCTTGATATATAATGGTTATGAATTTATTCACATGTTAATGCCTTTTGAATATGAATTTAGCATGAAGTGATTTGGTAAGGCATGATGTTATAATGCATGCTAGACGATGGTGTGAAAATGATATGTTATTGCTTGATGGTAGTTTTTTTGAAGGCATTTATATGCCATGAATTGTGTCATGTGCTGTTGTGTGAATGTGTGCAAGTGAGGGTGGCAAAATGACTTGGAAAATAGCCATGTATTTGTCCACACGGGTAGATACATGGGCGTGTGTGACACACGGTCAGCCCTCATGGGTGTGTGTCTTGGCCGTGTGATCTCATTTTGCACATGATGTCATAAACAGAGAGTTACACGGGCTGAGGACACGGGTGTGTCCAAAGCCACACGGGCGTATGGCCCTGTTTTCATGAAAACTTTTTTAAGTCTTCTAAATGTTTTCAAAGTTCTCTGTTTAGTCCCGAACTGCTCCCAATGTATGTTTTGGGCCTCGTAGGTCCATAATAGGGATGATATGAATGTATATGAATAATTTAAAATTAACAAAATTTATGGCTCAATTTTGTATGATTGTTTATGTTTATGTCTGGTAATACCTCGTACCCTATCCCGGCGTCGGACACAGGTAAGGGGTGTTACATTAGGTGTGTAGGAGATGTCTATTAGTGATACAGAATATAACATTCCCTGATGATTTGTTGATAATGCCGTTTGGCGATTTTGATTTGATTCTGGGCATGGATTGGCTTATGGAACACGGAGTGATTCTGGATTGCCATAAAAAGAAGTTTGTTAGAGCAAGGACAGTAATTGTCACTCGCGATAAGTTTTAAAATTTATAATTGATCGTACTCAAACTAACTATTATCACGACGAAGGCAAGTGCACCTATCGAACAGTAGTATAGTTTTAGCAAGACCGAATATTGAACCCAAAGGAACTAAAAGTACTACTATTAACTTTCTTTTTATTATCTAGCCTAAGAATAATAGGGGTTGTTTATCTAAACTAATTTACTACCTAAGAATGCATCGAAAATGGATTTGGGGAAAATACTTTTTAGAAAATTCGATTGATTAAGACAATACCCAAGGAAAAATCCACCTAGACTTCACTTGTTATTTGACTCTGAATCAGACGGTTTATTCATTCAACTTGTTTCATAGAAATCCCTAATTTATATTATTATCTCTCTCGAGACTAACAACATCTAACCCTAGATTGAATAATTGAAATCTCTTTCTAATTAACACCCTAGGGTTGCATTAACTCGATCTATGGATCCTCTTATTAGGTTTCACCCTAATTTGGCAAAATCTTGTCACCCTATCTCTAGGCGTGCAATCAACTCCGCTTAATTATGACAAATTTACTCTTAGATAGGGACTTTTGCTTCTCTGAATAAGTGCATTAACTTGAATCAATATCCTGAAATACCGAAGCAAGAATTAAGAACACATAATTAAGAAAAAGTTAAATATTTATCATACAATTCAGATAATAATAACAAGATTCGTCTTAGGTTTCATTCCTCTTAGGTATTTAGGGGGTTTATTTCATAAATATAAAGGAAAACATCTCAGAAGAATAATGAATGCAAAACATAAAGAAAACCCAAAACTCCTAAAGGGAAA
The DNA here is from genome assembly GCA_025698475.1 of Gossypium anomalum. NCBI lineage: Eukaryota > Viridiplantae > Streptophyta > Magnoliopsida > Malvales > Malvaceae > Gossypium > Gossypium anomalum. The sequence goes on along the minus strand of CM046968.1, from coordinate 42,573,915 downwards.
TTGAGGGGAGATCTTCAGTCTTGATGAATAATCCAGCTTCTGAGATGGATCAATCGGCTTTCTTCGAGTAATTCCTTGCTTCCTACTCTGTGCGTCTTCTTTAATCCTCCTCTAGGGTGTTTAAATAGGCTTTAGAATGCCTAAAATCCCTCAAAATTACCCTTTTCCGAATAGAACTTAACTTGGGCTCGACAGGGACACGCTCATGTGACACGGCCGTGTGCGATTGCTTCAGGCCGTGGTCAAGGCTGAGAGATTAACACGCCAATGTTGAGGTTGGTTTAGGCCGTGTTCGAGCCTGCTAGAATGGCACGGGCGTGTGTACTACCCGTGTGAGGAAGTCTAGGCCTTGTTTTCCCACGTCGGTCTATTTCTCCATTTTTGGCCCGTTTCTTATTCTTTTTGCTCTCCTGTGCTCACCTAAGTATAAAACATGAAATTAAAAGATTAGGAGCATCAAATTCACAAAATCTAAGGAGAAATCATTCATAAATGTGTTAAGCATGGGATAACAATATGTATAAATTACGGTTTATCAAATACCCCCACACTTAAGCGTTTGCTTGTCCTCAAGCAAAATCCTCAATTCACAATTAAGAATTCCTTTTTCTCAACTTATAATTCCTATTAATAATATCTCAAACTAATCCATAAGTAATCATACATTAAGAATTCAACTAAAAGAACATTAAAGTTTCAAACATTCCAAGTTGAGCATTTTATCACGAAAAACATAGGCATCTCCCCTCGTCTAAGTAATCACCATTAATTCGAAATCTCATAGAGTTTAACATCCTCACTAAAGATTCACTCAAATCACTTGAAGTGTTTAAGGATAATGAAATTGGCACTCAACAGTCAATATGAAAAGTTATTACCATAGGCTTGCATGAAAATCAAATCTCCACCACTATAAATTGATATGATACATCAATCAAAAGGTCTTTAGAGGGTTATAACGAGGCTTTGGTTAGGGGGTGTGGTCACAAGCTGAAAGAGAAGGTTAGAATTGAGATTGAATTGAAGAATTACTTAACTAGAAAAATACTAATTACACTTGAATAAAAATGAGCTTCACCTCATAATATAGAATTAAATACTTAAGCTCAAAAACGAAATATCATTACTAATATGTATATATGTATTTTTTTTTAAGAATAAGTTAAATAATATAGACTAACTATTAAGAACAAGACATAGCTAAGCAATTTATTCAAATCAAATCTCAACAAAAATAGGGATCAAATTAATTGAGGGGATTTAAACAATAATGAGTTAAGGGTTAATATTGGGGATAAATCAAGAAATGGCTTGTTAGGCTCAAAGGGGTTTACTAAGGGTTAGTTGTGAAGGTAGGCTTTTCATGGCATGAGTGGGTTAAACCTTAGTGCCTCTATCATCTTGACATATCAAATCAAATGGTGTGGTCTTGACATGCATAATCAAGCAAGTTCTAAAATAACAATTCGAAATTGACGCACTCAAAATAACAATAAAAGTGAGCATGAAAGAAATAATAGATGCTCTAAAGGCTCAAAATCTCACAAAAATTATGGCTTTTTGATGTTTAAAACTGTGGATTTCAATTCAAGATAATACCTAAACTTGGGAAAACAACCTAAATTTTTAAATTCTTAAAAATCAACTTATCATGCATAATTCTCTAATGTCTTAAAGTTTAAATAGTCAATGCATGAATGCCTATATTTTAATTCAAGATATATCAATAAAAATCATAAATTAATCAAAATTCATCCTAAAAATGATATGAGAGATTTACAAGAGAACAAGACAAAATTCAGGGATTTTTCTGATAGTGATATAATTGACCCCCCATACTTAAGATGTACATTGCCCTCAATGTACAAAGATAAAGTTAGTGGCAATTATAGATATAAGATCATAAGATAGGGAGAGAAGTGAAACTTCCTAAATGTTAAATGAATGAACTCCTTAGTTTCGAGTTATGTATAGTGGAGGAGAATACTCCTGTGGTAGTAGAGGTTGGGTTCCACAAGTGGCTGTCGTGGAGAACCGTTTCCAGTGGAGTTTCAAGTTCCTAAGCAATAGTGAGCTTTGGAGCTCTTTATAACTGTGACAGAATCAGGAACTTCTTAGTAATATAGAGGAATATGATTACTCATGAAGAAATAATTGAAAATATAAAGTACCTAATGATTATAAAAATCCTAAAAAATGAAATGAAATAGTTTTAAAGACAAATAAAATTAGGGAAATAGGTATTTGGGGCACACGGCCGTGGGGCACGCCCGTGTGCCTTTTATTTAGCCCGTGTTTTTCGTGGGTTTCAAATTTTGGGCATGTTGGGGCACACGGTCGCGTCAGACGGCCGTGTCCTGCTTCATTCGCTTCTCTAACACCTGTGTATGTATGCCCACGCCAGTGTTAATTTGACAGGTTCGACCACGGGTGCTAGACACGGGCGTGTCACACACCCGTGCTATTTTCTCAAGTTCAACCATGATTCTAAGACACAGGAGAGTCGCACGCCCGTGTTGTTTTGGCAGGATTAACCGCGGCATGTCGCACGGTCGTGGCAACTTGTCGCATCCCGTGTTGGGAAAATTCTTTGCCCTGTTTTCACATGGTCTACAGTACGCCCGTGTGCCTGGCCGTGTGGGTGTGGAAAACCTATATTCAAGAGCTCAATTGGTAAGTTAGGTGTTAAATACTAGAATTTAAAAAAGTTAATACCGTTAGTGCTCGGGTTGCCTCCCGAGAAGCGCTTATTTATAGTCTAAGCCCGACTTACCTTAATTTCACGCGGTCATGGTGGTTCGAGGAGTTTACACTTCTCATTCCTGCTATCGATTTTTATCAAAATAAGGTTTTAAACGAGTAATATTTACCTTAAACGTGCCGAATTTGGAATGAGTTACCTCGACTGTACTGTATGGGAAGATGTTAAGTACCGTAAGAGGGCTTGCTCCTTTCGGTTCAAAAGTTGTAATACGAGGATCTGCGGTATCTAATAGTACTTTGTCTCCAACTTTAAGTTGGTTTTGGGAAAAATTTAGCTCATCATGGCGTGTTTTTGTTTTATGTGTCCGCCATTCATCTAACTCCTCGATTTGTAGCCTTCGATCTTCATGGATAGGTCATTTGTTGTTGCTTGAACATGGCTCATATATGTCCTTCGAACTTATTTCCTGCAAAGTAGGTTGCAACATATGGTCAGTCTTAGTAGAATGTTTTATACAACCACCCTCAATTTTTGATGTGTTGCTTGAATTGCGAGCATGTAGGGTGATTGTTTCGTCTCTCACACGAAGTATGAGTTCGCCTGTGCCAACATCAATAATTGTTCTAGCAGTTGCTAAAAAGGGCCTTCCTAAAATTAAAGGAATGTTACTATCCTCCTCTATGTCTAGAATAACGAAATCCACTGGGAATATAAATTTTTCAATTTTAACGAGTACATTTTCAACAATACCCCTAGGAAATCGGATATTTTTGTCTGCTAATTGAATTCTCATCCTAGTTTGTTTGGGTTTCCCAAGACCTAGTTGCTTAAACATTTGGTGAGGCATGGCATTGATACTAGCCCCTAAATCAGCCAACGCATTATTAACATCTAAACTACCAATTAACCAAGGAATTGTAAAACTCCCTGGATCTTTTAATTTATTGGGCAGTTTATTTTGTAAAATAGCTGAGCAAACTGCGTGTAACTCCATATGCGACGCCTCATCCAACTTCTGGTTATTTGCTAAAAGCTCCTTTAAAAACTTCATTGCATTTGGTATCTGCGAGAGAGCTTCAATAAACGGTAAGTTAATATGTAATTTCTTTAAAAGTTTAAAGAATTTACCAAATTGTTCGTCTGAGCGGTCTTTCCTTGTCGCATTAGGGTATGGCACATGAGGTTTATATTTTACACTTACTGATTTCTGCTTATTGTGGCCTACTTTACCTTTCCTTTGCTTTCCACAGTCTCTTGCTTTGGTTCTGGTTCAGATGCAACTAACCCCTCATCTCATTTCTAATGTTAATCGCATTGAGTTGTTCTCTTGGGTTAGGTTCAGTATTACTTGGCAAGCTACCTTGTTGTTGTTCGGAAATTAATTTGGACAGCTGGCCTATCTGAGTTTCGAGCCCTTGGATTGATGCTTGTTGATTTTTAAGTGCTGTATCGGTATTCTGGAAACAAGTTTCTGACACCAAGATGAATTTACTCAACATCTCCTCAAGGTTCGGTTTCTTTTCCGGTTGATAAGGTGGTTGTTGAAAACCCGAAAGATTCTGTGGCCTTTGATTTCCTTGACCACCCCATGAGAAATTTGGGTGGTTCCCCCAACCTGTATGATAAGTATTACTGTATGGGTTATTTTGAGATCTAGGGTTATTGTTACCCATATAGTGGACTTGTTCCTCTTCAGTTGTAGAATTGAAGGGTTGGTATTCTGTATGTACGCCTCCTCCATTTGAATCACACTTCATCACTAGATGTACCTACGTAGAACCAACTAAACCATAAATCTTTTTATTTAAAAGTTCCACCTGATTTGATAGCATATTAACCGCATTGACACTATAAACGCCTGCTGTTTTGGTTGGCTTAATCCTCATGACTTGCCACTGGTAGTTATTCAGTGACATCTCCTCAATAAATTCATAAGCTGCTTCAGGTGTTTTGTTGTTGATGGTTCCACCAATTGCTGCATCAATCATCTGTCTTGTCGAGGGGTTCACACCATTATAAAACGTTTGAACTTGTAGCCATAGAGGTAACCCATAGTGAGGGCACCTCCGTACTAGGTCCTTGTATCTCTCCCATGCATCGTAAAGTGTTTCTAAATCCATCTGCACAAAAGAAGAAATATTATTCCTTAGTTTAGCTATTTTAGCAGGTGGAAAGTATTTAAGTAAAAACTTTTTGGTCATTTGCTCCCAAGTAGTGATCGATCCTCGTGGTAACGAGTTCAACCACTGTTTAGCTTTATTCCTCAGTAAAAAGGGAAATAACCGAAGGCAAATGGCATCATCAGAAATGCCATTGATTTTGAATGTGTCACAAAGCTCCAGAAAATTGGCCAAATGAGTTTTTGGGTTTTCGTCCTGCAAACCATCAAACTGAACAAACTATTGTATCATTTGAATTGTGTTAGGTTTCAGTTCCAAATTATTTGCAGCAATAGCAGGCCTAACTATACTCGATTCATTTCCTGTTAAAGTAGGTTTAGCATAATCATACATAGTACGAGGAGTAGGATTCTAATTTACGAGGCCAGCAGCAATCGCAGGAGGTACCAGGTTTTCCTGACTTTCGGCCATCTCCTCGGTTGTAGTTAAGATATCGTCCTCTTGCTCTTCCACTGTGTATCTTAGGCTTCGCCTTATTTCTCTTCAGTTTCTGCGAGCTGTGCGATCGATTTCTTCATTAAAAAGTAATGGTCCTGATGGGTTTCCTCTAGTCATAAACTATAAGAACCTGCCAGAAGAAAGAAAAAGAGAATTTAGTAAAAATAAAAGAAAAAAACAAAGTTAAATTGCAATAAAAGTAAATGGCTAAAGTAATAAAAATTGAGTGTTCCTAATATCTTAATTCCCCGGCAACGACGCCAAAAACTTGATTGTCACTCGCGATAAGTTTGAAAATTTATAATTAATCGTACTCAAACTAACTATTATCACGACGAAGGCAATCGCACCTATCGAATAGTAGTATAGTTTTAGCAAGACCGGATATCGAACCCAGAGGAACTAAAAGTACTAGTATTAACTTTCTTTTTATTATCTACCTAAGAATAATGAGGGTTGTTTATCTAAACTAATTTACTACCTAAGAATGCACAGAAAATAGATTTGGGGAAAATACTTTTTAGAAAATTCGATTGATTAAGACAATACCCAAGGAAAAATTGACCTAGACTTCACTTGCTATTTAACTCTGAATCAGACGATTTATGCATTCAACTTGTTTCGTAGAAATCCCTAATTTATATTATTATCTCTCTCGAGACTAACAACGTCTAACCCTAGATTGAATAATTGAAATCTCTTTCTAATTAACACCCTAGGGTTGTATTAACTCGATCTATGGATCCCCTTATTAGGTTTCACCCTAATCCTGCAAAATATTTTCACCCTACCTCTAGGCGTTCAATCAACTCCGCTTAATTATGACAAATTTACTCTTAGATAGGGACTTTTGCTCCTCTGAATAAGCGCATTAACTTGAATCAAAATCCTGAAATACCGAAGCAAGAATTAAGAACAAGTTAAATATTTATCATACAATTCAGATAATAATAACAAGATTCGTTTTAGGTTTCATTCCCCTTAGGTATTTAGGGGGTTTAGTTCATAACTATAAAGGAAAACATCTCAGAAGAATAATGAATGCAAAACATAAAGAAAACCCAAAACTCCTGAAGGGAAATTGATGGGAGATCTTCAGTCTTGATGAATAATCCGGCTTCTGAGATGTATCAATCGGCTTTCTTCGAGTAATTCATTTCTTCCTACTCTGTATGTCTTTTTTAATCCTCCTCTAGGGTGTTTAAATAGGCTTTAGAATGCCTAAAAGCCCTTTTTCGAATAGAACTTAACTTGGGCTCGACAGGGACACGCCCGTGTGACACGGCCGCGTGCAATTGCTTTAGGTCGTGGCCAAGGCTGAGAGATCAACATGCCCATGTTGAGGTTGGTTTAGGCCATGTTAGAGCCTGCTAGAATGGCACGGGTGTATGTACTACCCGTGTGAGGAAGTCTAGGCCATGTTGTTTTCCTACGTCGGCCCATTTTTTCTGTTTTTGGCTCGTTTCTTGTTCTTTTTGCTCTCCTGTGCTCATCTAAGTATAAAACATGAAACTAAAGGACTAGGAGCATCAAATTCACCAAATCTAAGGAGAAATCATTCATAAATGTGTTAAGCATGGGATAATAATATGTATAAATTATGGTTTATGAGATAGTGATATGATTGAAGTGAATGGTGTTCGAATGAGTGGTTCAACTCGTATCATTTCAGCAATTCAAGCTGATAAACTTCTCAATCAAGGCTGTGAAGCTTTCCTAGCCTATGTTATCAATTCGAATTCTGGTGATAGTCAGAGTAGTAAAATTCAAATTGTTTGCAAATTCCTTAATGTTTTTCCTAAGGAATTATCGGGATTACCACTAGATCGGGAGGTTAAGTTCACAACTGAAGTGTTTCCTAGTACGGCTCCAATGTCAATGTCTCCCTATTGTATGACAACCATAGAATTGAAATGCAATTGCAAGATTTACTGGATCGCGGCTTTATACGCCCTAGTATATCGCCTTGGGGAGCTCCAGTACTTTTCGTCAAAAAGAAAGATGGCTCGATGCGGCTCTGTATTGACTATCAACAATTGAATAAGTTGATAATTAAGAATCTATATCCTCTACCTCGTATTGATGACTTATTCGATCAACTAAAATGAGGTTCTATCTTTTCAAAGATCAATTTGAGATCGGGTTACTATCAATTGAAAATGAAAGATAGTGACGTACCGAAGACGGCGTTTCGTATCGTTATGGTCATTACGAATTTTTGGTGATGCCTTTTGGATTGGCGAACGCTCTGACAGCGTTTATGGATCTCATGAACCGTGTTTTCCAACCGTATTTAGATCAATTTGTGGTAGTTTTTATTAATGAAATTTTGATCTATTCGAAATCTAAAACTGAGCATGAACAACATTTTAGAATTGTTTTGCAAGTGTTACGAGAGAAACGGGTATATGGAAAGCTTAGTAAGTGTGAATTTTGGTTATCTTAAGTTGTGTTTTTGGGGCATGTTATCTCAATAGATGGGATTGGAGTTGATTCGAAAAAGATTGAGGCAATTGTTCAGTGGAAAGCACTAAGGAATGTGTCAGAGGTTCGTAGTTTTGTTGGACTAGCTGGTTATTACCGAAGATTTGTAAATAGATTTTCGAAGATAGATTTGCCAATGACAAAACTGTTGCATAAGAATGTTCAATTCGTCTAGGACTATCAATGTCAAGAAAATTTTGCTAAATTGAAGCAAATGTTGACTGAAGCGCCGATTTTGACTTTACCAGAATTGGGAAAGGATTTTGTGGTCTATAGTGATGCTTCTTTGAGCGGTCTCGGTTGTGTTTTGATGCAAGATGGGAAAGTGATCGCTTATGCATCTCGTTAGCTAAAAATGCATGAACACAATTATCCGACGCATGATTTAGAGCTAGCTACTGTGGTTTTTCTATAAAGATTTGGAGACATTACCCGTACAGTGAAAAGTGTCACATCTATACTGATCATAAGACCCCAAAACTAGTCAAACCGGGCTCAATATGAGAAATCGGGCTGACAGTCCAACCGGTTGCTAGACCGAATTGGTCAGGTTATCACTAACCCAGACCAAATTGGCAGTAGTCGAACTAGCTCAGGGTACTGTAGGGGTGTTGCACCTACATCACCGGACACGATGGTGCCTACAACTGTGACAACGACATCCCAGTGACCGGTGGCGGTTGGTCATCGGTGGTTGACGAGTGGAAGAGTTACACTCCTACTGGGACTCTACTAGAGAATTTGATTTCAGATTAATTATTCCAAAAATAATATTTTTTTAATAGTTTAATATTAAATTAAATTTAATACTTATCTTAATAGTATTTTGTTAATTTAATATTAAAATAAACATTCTATTATTTTAATAAGATTTAATATTAAATTTAATCTAATATTTATCTTGATAAATAGTATATTAATTTAATATTAAAGTGATTAAGTTTAATCATAGTTAAACTCTCTAAACTCTCTCTATATAAAGAGAGCATTGGGTCATTATTTACACTTGAATTCAATAGAAAGTTGTAGAGAGAATATTCTTTGAAGAGATTATTTTTGAAAATTTCTAGAGATATTTTTTTGATTTACAACTTGACCCAAAAGTTTAGAGAAATTAAAAAATTACCCCATTGGTAATTTTTGTGATTTTTTTATTCAAAGCTAGCCCACACTCGGCAGACGTGAGCTTAAGAATAGTGGAGAAGACTACTCAGTCGAAGCGCTCATCCTAGACGAATTGAAAAGGTACAATTTTGATTAAGTGTTTATTACTTTAGATATCACAACCATGATCTTATTTTGAAAAAAAATTTAAAACTCTGATTTTTCCCTAAATTTATTTTTCGCTGCGTTTTTCAAACCTATTTTTTCCAACACATCACAATTCGACCACATATGTGTGCATTAAAGTCAATACATCATATATCACATACAAGTATTTTCACATATTACCTGTCATCATAATATCACGTTCAATAATTCAACACATATATACTTACCGAAATTCCACTCGCTTTCGCTACATATTTGCATTATTAGCATATCATTACCACTGTTATTTGGCATGTATATCATGCCCACAACACAACACAATACACAATAGTCATCATAGATGTCTCATATTACAATATCGCACCATAATAATCCATTCACAATTATTCACATAATCGAATAATTTGCCAAAATAAAACAAGGGAAATAGAAAGCTTACACTCAGAACTTAGGATAAGGGTTTAGGCTATTCGTAAGCTCCCAATTAACACTATGAATCGTGTCTACAAGTAGCGACCCCAAACACTCACTGATCATGCTTTTGCCTAATTACCGAAAGCTTAAACCATATTTTCCTTGCCTTTATCTTTACTCGTTACGATTCTAAATCTTCAACAAGGTAAATCACACAACAACACAATCAACAATTAGCCAAAGACTCACTTCAAATAATAAAAACACAAGCTTAAGTTAAATTCTCTTGTAATCGAAACCTTCAACATAGCAAACTTAAATTTTAATTATCTCGGTCTATACTTAATATTTTTTTCCTAAAACTGATTCCATTCATCTAGTTATTCACCTATGACTGATTCTCAACCTTTAAATTACTCAAAACTACCCAATTCATGGTATCACAATCTTTGACATGTTTATGGCAATTTTCAAAAAAATTCATTAAAACGTTGGAAATCTTCAACAAAACATCAAAGTAAGTTTGGAAACCTTCTGATCATGTCAAAATTAATTGAAAAACACTTTGAAACCATGTTTCTACCCAAAATCTTAAAATCCACCACTAATGACCCAATTTTCAGCTTTTATTTAAAACATGTGATTTAACGGCTAAAAACTCAATTTAAAGGATCAAATAAAATAAAAAACTAATAAGGAATTGAATCGTTACCTTAGTTGATGAGAAATCAAACATTTGATCGAAAACCCGAAAAAACCCAAAAATTCAACAATAGAGAAATCTATGGTGTTCTTGCATGTTTTTCTTAAAATACTATAGAGATTTATGGCTTGGGGAATGATAAAAATCTAAGGAATTAAGTTTAGGAATCAAAATTGAATTAGAAGAGCTTTTGAAGAGTAAAGGACGACAACACAAAACAAAGAAGAAGAAGTTAACATGACTTTAATATAGATTGAGGAGGAAAATAGGGTATTTTAAAACTTTGGTATAATTGCCTTTCAAAAAAAATTGGTATAATTTCTTTTAAAAACTCATAATTTAGACCATTTTACAAATCAGTCCTTATTTCAAAATTGAAAGTCTTTTGAATATTATTTTAAAAAATTACTTTAATTTTCAAAAAGCCATAGATAAAAACAATTTCGGGTTATCGCAATTCAAAATTTTCGAACCCATTTCGAGCCAAAATTCCTAATTTACCCTCAAAACTTCTAGGTCCAGTTTTGTGGTGTTACATAGGCCTCAATTGAAATTGCAGCAATTCTAAGAGGCAATCGACAACAACAAATTTTGGGATTTTTTTGTGACTTATGGAGAAACAATTAAAAGATAATCATGCTGCTAACATGTTATAAATTAAAAGACAACGACTAAAGTACAAAAAGAATGGGAGAGCAAAGAGAGATCATATTTTTATTGATCAATCGGGATATCTACAAAGCTTCTCCAAAGTCTCTATTTATAGGCATAAGAAGTATAAATGAAGTAGAGATCTAGTTCTAATGACTATTAGAATTTAAAATACATCAAAACTTATCTTGATCTAGATAGGCATCTACTTAATAATATATTCATAACAAAAATTTTGAAATACATAAAATCAAAAGGAAACATGGAGATTGACGAACTTCTCGGAGCTAGCATTAGTAGTGATGACCATGTGACAAATAAAGTGCAGATTAAAAAGGATGACCCACCTAATGTTTGATATGAACATGTGGATAGACAAGATAATGAGCAAACATTGTTTAAGGGAAAACTCGTGAATTCTTGAGGATTGAGTCGGGATCAGGTTGACGATGAGGATTTTGAACTTATGCAAGAGGACACCATTACTAGGTTAGTTGATGGCATCTTATTCTATCATAAATTGATATGATAAATTAAGTCATTTTTTACATTTAATAAATATTCAAAATTTACATGAATTGTTAGTAACAAATGCTATAAAAGTCTATATATTTTAGAGTTATCACACCCCCAAGCTTAATTCATTACTTGTCCCGAGTAATGCTAATTTACAAAAAATTCAAGAAATCGCTTTTTGAAAGATCCCTTCGAAAAGTCAATATTTCCCATACTTATGAATTCATTGAAATTATGCTTAAAAATAAAAAATTTTCTACTATGTAACTTCGAGTATATATATCACTCAATTATTTTTAATTATTAAAATGCTAACAAAAATGTGAACTACATGCCTCCTCCTAATTAATGTGTATTTAGTTCCTTCCAATCAATTTTTACTTCTTTTAACTAAGCTAAGTAGCAATCCTAAGGTTTAAATTATGCCTTCATATGTTCAACTCAATAATTTCTCTCCGCTAATGTAGCAGACATATTAATCTAAATTAATAGGTCTTTTATAAAGATGTAATGGAGCTAGGTTTAGGGTATAGAAAAAGATAATTATTTTAGGCTAAATACCCTTAAACTAAGCTTACCTTAGGCCTCTGAATATACAATCATCCCCTTGAATACCCCATTCCTCTATTCTCAATTTGGAACCATATGCTCATTGTACCTCTTTTCACAACAACTGAGGTCTGTTTTTTTTTCTAGCAACAATAAAGGACACTTTCCTTGAGCAGAAAATCACTTTTTGCAATAAGCACCAAATACTTTTTCTTGAATTCCCCCAAACTTAAACATAAAAAAATATCCTAAAATAAGTTGATTCTAAGATTTTGTGAGAAAAATCAATGTAAAACCCCACATCTGGCCTAAACGTTATGACCGAAGCTTGAGGTATTACGCTTTCCATTTGAAAATCCAAACTAAAAATCTAACTTTGGAGATTGTGTGATCTGAAAATATTATTTTTTCCAACACTCTTACATATTTTTTTCTACATAAATCACGCGCAGAACTTATTTATTTTGCGGAATAACATTTAATTTGATACTAAGTTTTGCAACAGAAATTTCAGAGTTGATAATTTGAAAAACCGTGATTTCAATAAGTGAAAACGTATAATTTTTTCGATTAAGCATATTTCAAAACTTTCGTTATTAGCTTTAGTAAAACTCATTTCAAATTTGTAAAGGAAAAATTATTAGCTTGTTTAATTTTGAAAACCGGGCATTTGTTTTATTTGACAAAAATCTTGCAAAAATCTTTAGCTAAATAACAAAAACCACCATAGAAACTCGAAAGCAAAATTAAATCCGAAAATTAGTTCAAAAATCAAAAGTCCAAAAAATTTAATTATTAGTATTTCAAACCATCATATGCGAGAAAACCAATCCGAGTTCCTAAACGCCGCCCCATTCCTAATTCTGTCAATTACCTGAAATGGTGAAATGAAAGGGGTGAGCTATTAAGCTCAGTGCGTAACTTAACTCAAACATAAGCACAGACAGCACATCAAACAACTCATAATAATGCAGAGAATTTCATCAAGTTCAAATGAGCAAAATTGTGCATGCATGATTTGTAACACCCCAAACCTGGCCTGGACGTTATGGTCGAATCTGGCGATGTCACATGAGAGTGTCTTTGAACAAACCATATTGAATCATATCCCGTTCTAATTGTTATCTTTTACTTAGTCAGAAAACATGTAATAGTCGAATTGTTTTGAAAATGTTTCTTTATCGCGAAAGCTTTCGAAACCCAATTATTATTGTTATTTTAAGAAATCGTTTTTATTACGAAAAACTTTTAGTTTATTTAAGGAAAACCATATTTTGACGTTGCAGCTTATAATCCAATTTCACAGCTCAAAAACCCCAAATTAAAACTAGAAGTCCAAGTCCAAAATTACATCAAAGTTCCCCAAAAATAACGAATAAGCAAAAGCAGAAAGTTAACAACCTAAAACGTATGTGGTCGTGGTCACTGTCGAGTCCTCCACTGCCTGATCCGCCTACTGCTAGGGATTTACCTAAACAGATAAACAAATAAAGGGGTAAGCCAGAACTCGGTGTGTACATCCCTACTGATTCGGTATGCATACAATCGATAACGAGAAATCTGATCGTAATCGGGCTTGAGCCCTTTATAGAATCGGTGTGGGCCGTAGCCCACTCAGAAACAGAATCAGTTACAACTTAGGGCTTTAGCCCATCTTAGATGTAGCATGCATAACAGATCAGAATAACAGAAACATGCCCACCAACCCTGCACACCAACTCCGTCCAACCCAACACACCATGTGGGGATAAAATCGACCTATCCATCCCTATACACCAAATATGGGGATATAATCAACCCATCCAACCTTACACACCATAGAGGATCATAACGTGGCACAAGTTATAAGTATGTAGCTTAGCTGCTAGATAACAGGCTAATGAAGCCTTTTAGTAACTTCCTTCTCTTCATCAAACCCACCCCGATGCAATGCATCATACAAGAATGGCATGCTATAATGCAGATTAACAGACATATACTCATAATCAGAACATAACATATATATACATACCAAGTATAACATGTTATCTCACACATCACAATACCAGATCGCAAAATAGGGGTCTAAGTAATGCTTACCGACCCTACGACATGTCACAGTCGTCTTGGGCGACCTGTGCAACCTTAAAGTATATTTCAAAAAAATGGGCTCATACGCCCATGTGGCTTGCTCGTGTGGGCCCACACGACCTAATTTGGCCTTGGCCGTGTAGATCATACGGCTTGGCCCAAATTCCCACATGCCTGTATGGTTCACCTGTATAGGCCCCCACGTCCGTGTGGCCCACATGACCCAATTGACCGAGCCCGTATCTCGCACACGGCCTACCAGCCATCACACGATCGTGTCCGTCACCCCGTGTCGGTGTGCACGGCCTGTTTCATCTACCACACGTCTGTGTACTTCCACACGGCCTACAACACGAGCGAGCACACACTAGTGTGGCGTCGACAGAATCGTTTTTGGCTTTCTCTGATTCTTGTTTTCTGTGCAATCGGAGCACACACCTGGTATAGTTAGATGCTAAAACGATCCCCGAGCACTTCGAAACCTAAAATACCAATACTTCACTTAATTAATCACTTAACTGTCAACCAAAAATTGAATCCAAAACCAAAACTCATCCTTCGAACGATTAAATCTTACCCCAACACCTTGAGAGATTTGACTAAAACTCCACGAAAAGCAAGTCCCTCTGATCAGAATTCGCCGCTACCCAAAGAATCAACATAATCCTGATGAGTGCTCTAGAAAACCCATTTTACAAAATACCACAATTACAATTATCGATATTGCGCAAAAAAACGCCGAAGAAGAAGAAAGGCCAATACAATTTCGGTAGAAAGGAATTAAAAGTTCGGCAAAGGAGAGGTAAGGAAAAATTTCGGCAGAAGGCAAAAAGAAAGAAAGGGGAAAAACAGAGGGGAGATAAATAATTTTTTTTCTACAAAGGGAATTTGGGAAACTGATTACCCAAATCCCTCTACCTACTCTTTCTCAACCACCTACTACTCAGATTTCCAATACAACTCAAACTCTAAGCCACCTCACCAAGAAAAAATATATTCCTACACTCATGTAGAGATTCGAACCCAAAACCTTCAGCAGACTGACACTCTGTTTAACCACTAGACCAGCAGGCCCATTCTGATAAGCTTTTACAAATTAATTCCTATAAGCCTATTATCCAATATAAGGCTTTATTCAAATAAAAACCAAAATTTACCCAATGTAAGGCTTGAACTCAAGACTTCTTAGACACCTCCCAAGACACTTAACCACTGAAGCAAACATGCATTTGTGTCAAATAATTACGGAAACAAATTTATAAAATTTGGGGCGTTACAACTCTACCCCCTTAAAGAAAATTTTGCCCACAAAATTTACCTGATCAGAAAAGGTGAGGATACTGTTGTCGCATCAAATCCTCCGGCTCCAAAGTGGCCTCTTCAGTTCTATGTTTTCACCATAGCACCTTCACTGAAGGTATATATTTCTTACGCAGAACCTTAATGTCATGATCTAGGATCTGAACTGGCTCCTCCTCAAATGCTAGATCTGGGCTAACCTCAATCTCCTCCACAGGCACAATGTGCGTGGGATCAGAGTGATAACGTCTCAACATCAAGACGTGGAACAAATTATTTACATGAGCAACTCTAGAAGTAGCTCTAACTGATATATGATTGGCCCCACTCGCTTCAGGACTCGGTACGGCCCAATAAACTGAAGGCTCAGCTTGCCCTTGCGACCGAACCTCAAAACCTTCTTCCAAGACGAGACATTCAGAAAAACCATGTCCCCCACAGAATACTCGATGTCCTTCCCCTTCAAATCAGCATAGGACTTTTGTCTGTCCGAAGCTATTTTCAGTCGATCTCGAATCAAACAGACTTTATCGTCAGTTTCTGATACCAACTCCGGACCCAGAACTCATCGCTCGCCCAACTCAGTCCAGCATAAGGGAGTGCGACACTTACGACTGTACAATGCCTCGTAAGGTGCCATCTGTAAACTAGACTGATAGCTATTGTTGTAAGCAAACTCTGCTCATGGCAAGTACTCCTCCCAACTACCTCGGAACTCTATAATACAACCCCTTAACATTTCCTCCAATATCTGAATCACCCTCTCTAACTGACCATCTGTCTGAGGATGGAAAGCATTACTGAAGTCTAACCTCGATCCCAAGCCTCATGAAGCTTCTGTCAGAACTGAGACGTAAAACGGTGACCCCTATCAGAAATGATTGAGATAGGTACCCCATGTAGCCTCACAATCTCAAAAATGTAAAGTTTTGCCAACTTCTGTAGGGAGAAGTCTGTCCTCACAGGGATAAAATGTGCAGTCTTGGTCAATCGATCCACGATGACCCAAACAAAATCCTTCTTAGTGGGTGTTAGGGGCAACCCACTAACGAAGGCCATCATTACTCGCTCTAATTTCCACATCGGTATCTTAATCGACTGTAGCAAACCCGAAGGTAACTGATGCTCAGTCTTAACCTGCTAACAAGTCAAATAGTGAGCAACAAAGTCGGTAACCTCACGTTTCAACCCTGGCCACCAATACAACTCTCGAAGATCTCGGTACATCTTATTCCCACCGGGATGCATAGCATAAGGGTTACTATGCGCCTCCCTCAAAATTGACAGTCTCAAATCTTCATCATTCGGTACACAAATCTGACCGCGGAAACATAATACCCAGTCACTGTTAATTCCAAAATTAGTTGTAACACCATCCTCTACTTGACGGAAACGTAACTCTAGAGACTTATCCCCCTTCTGCTTATCTCTGATCTGAACAATCTATGTCGGTCTAACCTGAAATTCTGCCAACAAACTCCTACTATCAAAAGGACTCGGTCGAGCGAACATCGCTCTCAGATTGGTCATAAACATACGATTTAACGCATCGACCACCACATTGGCCTTTCCAGGATGGTACTCAATACTAGAGTCATAATCCTTAAGTAGTTCAACCCATCGATGCTGCCTAAAGTTTAACTCCTTCTGGGTGAGGAGATACTTGAGGCTCTTGTGATCAGTATAGATAGTATACTTCTCACCATACAGATAGTGCCTCCAGATCTTAAAAGCAAATACCACTGCCAACTCCAAATCATGCGTCAGATAATTAGCCTCATGAGCTTTAAGCTGACGAGACGCAAAAGCCACAACTTTACCGTCTTGCATCAGAACAGAACCCAGACCCACATGGGACGCATCACTATATACTACGAAGTCCTTACCCGGTTCAGGATGAACCAAAACAGGTGCCTGCCTTAACACAGTCTTGAGCTTCTCAAAGCTCTCCTACTGTGTATCAGTCCAAACAAAAAGAACTCCCTTATGCAAAAGCTTAGTCATTGGAGTTGGATCAAAGAGAACCCTTCTACGAAACATCGATAATATCCTACCAGCCCTAGAAAACTGCAAATTTCAGACACACTCTTTGACTGTTTCCAATCCAACATAGCCTCAATCTTATGAGGATCCACGCGAATCCCCTCAGCAGAAACTACGTGTCCCAGAAATGTCACTTTTCAAAGCGAGAACTCACATTTGCTGAACTTCGCATACAACTGTTTCTCACGAAGAATCTGCAGAACCACTCTGAGATGCTCATCGTACTGATCCTCCATCTTAGAATACACCAAGATATCATAGATGAAAACCACTACGAACTGATCTAAGTAGGGCTGAAACACCCAGTTCATCAAGTCCATAAATGCCGCTGGTGCATTAGTCAACCCAAAGGGCATAACTAGGAACTCGCAATGTCCATAACGAGTCCTAAATGCCATCTTATGCACATTAGCCTCCTTTACTTTCAACTGATGATAACCTAATCGCAGATCGATCTTAGAGAACACTGAAGCCCCTGTGAATTGATCGAATAAGTCGTCTATCCTCAGAAGTGGGAACTTATTCTTGATCGTCAACTTGTTCAATTGACGGTAGTCGATACACATCCTCATTGTACCGTCTTTCTTTACGAACAGAACAGGTGCTCTCCACGGAGACACACTGGGATAGATGAACCTGCAATCTAACAACTCTTGAATCTGAGCCTTAAGTTCAGTCAGCTCTTTTGATGTCATTCGATAAGGGGCGATAGACACCAAAACTATACCCGAAAACAACTTAATCCTAAATTCTACCTCACGATTCAGAGGTAATCCCGGTAGTTCCTCTGGGAAAAAATCTAGAAAATCTCGCACCGTTTTGATGTTCTTAACCGAAGAGTCCCCAGAATCAGCAACACTGATATAAGCCAAGTATGCCTCACACCCTTTCCTTACTAACTTCTCTGCCACTAATGCAGATACCACATTAGTCAGATAATCTCATTGTTCCCCAATCACGACTATCTCAATATCTTCCTTGGTTCTCAGAATAATCTTTTTTGCAACGTCATCCAGACTCACTCGGTGTTTGACTAACCAGTCCATACCCAAAATCAGGTCGAACTCCCCAAATAGAAGCTCCATCAGATCAGCCAGAAATACAGTCCCTTGAACCTCTAACGGTACGTCTCTAAATAGTTTATTAACTCCAACAACTGCCCCAACGGATTCACCACTGTTATTTCACTAGAGGTGCTCTGAAACGGTAACCCTAAGGTCTCAGACACCATACTAGCTACGTAAGAATGTGTAGAGCCTATATCTATCAATGCAAAGTAAGGTACAATAAAAATTAAGAACGTACCCATGATGACGTCTGGAGTATCTCGGTCCTCACGATGATGTGCAGCATAAACCAACGCAGGCTGCCTCGCCTCAGTCAATCTAGCACCTCTGCTTGGTGCTCTCTGCCCTCGACCCATGCCGTTACCACCCTTAGCCTGACCTCGGCCCTAAGTGGTTGTTGAACTACTCTCAGCGGCTGTGCAGTCTCAATGGTCGGAGCTTGCATCTGACTAGTCCTTAATTAACAGTCCTTAACACGGTACTCAGGAGACCCACATCTAAGACAGGCTCCAGTAGCCCCCTAACACTCACCCGGATGATGTCTACTACAGTGCTAACAAATCGCCACCCTAATAGGTGCAATAGTAGGCCCAAATCTTATGGGCCCATCAGACCTGGCCTTTTTCCTAGGCCTCAGCGTAGAATTTGAAGGCTCTGCATCCCTCTTAGCCTTCCCTCTGTCTCAGTTTTGGCGCTCAACGCGCTTTACTTCCTCAGTAATCTTGGCCTTCTCGACCAATACAGCAAACTCACGCTCCCTCTGCGAAGCTATCAGAACTCTCAAGTTATACCTAAGGCCGTCCTTAAAATAGACACAGTGCTCATACTCTGTCGCCACCATGCCTCGCGCATAACGGCTCAACCTCAGAAACTTGGCTTCATACTCAGCCACTGTACAATCTCCCTGAGTAAGATTAAGGAACTCTCGCCTCCTAGCGTCAATATAACTAGCCCTCACATACTTACTCTAGAAAGCCGTCTTAAATAGATCCCATGTCAGTCTATCGAGTTGAGTGCCCTCTTTAACCGTCAACCACCACCTTAACCGTCAACCATTACTGGTACGCTTCATCACGAAGCTATGAAATAGCCCGCTTGAGCTTCTGTTTAGCAGAAAAATCTAGATCGTCCATAATGCGCTCTGTGGCCTTCATCCAGTACTCGACCATATTAGGAGCAACTCCAGCGATGCCCCTAAATACCTCAGCCCCATTGGACTGGAGACATTCCGTAACTGACCCACGGCCCCCAGAACTAGTGTTGGGCCCAGCGACCCTCTCTAAAATCCGTAGCATGGCTTGGAATAGTGCGTCGTCCCCAGCCGCATGATCATGAGACCCAGCCCCAGATCCAGTCTCAATAACAGGGGACATCGGCGTCTCACTAGTGCCCAGATTCGAAATTATATCAGATGCAAAGGACTCAGCCCGAGTCCCTCTACGGCCCCTACTACGGCCTCTAGTACCCAGTCCACGAGTGCCATGTGTGCTCATCATAAATTTTAGAATTATCTGTATTAACAGTTTTATGTTTAGTTAACTGTTTTGATATTTTATTGACATATATTTTATGTAAGCAGTATAAGAAATTCAGAGTTTGTTTTCGTAAATCACAGTCACACTACAGTTTTCAGTTTACACTACCTAGAGTGTTTCGATAGGGTCTACTACCTACAGTAGTTTCATAGCATATAACAATATTTTCAAACAAATCCAAATAGAATTTCAATATATTCTAAGCATGCTTTCAAACAATTCTAAATAGAGTTTCAGTAACTTATAAGATCGACGCCAGAGACTCGGTGTACCACAGTTTATCAAAAATATTTCAGACCGTTTTGCAAATCATTTCTTAAAAACCAAATTTAAAACCCAATCCACAGTCGAGTTTTGTAACTTGGCTCTGATATCACTAAATGTAATACCCTAAACCGGCCTAGACGTTATAGCTAAATCTGGCAATGTCACATGAGAGCGTCTTTAAACAAATCGTATTGAATCATATCCCATTCTAATTATTATATTTTACTTAGTTGGAAAACGTGTAATATTCAAATTGTTTTAAAAGTATTTCTTTATCGCGGAAGCTTTTGAAACCCAATTATTATTGTTATTTTAAGAAATCATTTTTATTGTGAAAAGCTCCTAGTTTATTTAAGGAAAACCATATTTTGACGTTGCAACTTATAATCCATTTTCACAGCTCAAAAACCCAAATTAAAACCAGAAGTCCAAGTCCAAAATTACATCAAAGTTCCCCAAAAATAACGAATAAGCAAAAGTAGAAAGTTAATAACCCAAAACGTATGTGGTCGTGGTCACCGTCAAGTCCTCCACTGCCCGATCTGCCTACTGTTGGGGATTACTTAAACAGGTAAACAAATAAAGGGGTGAGTTTTCGCAAACTCAGTGTATACATCCCCACAGTTCAGCATGCATACAATCAGATAACAGCATACAGTCATAATTCAGGCTTGAGCCCTTTACAGAATCGGTGTGGACCGTAGCCTACTCAGAAACAGAATCAGTTACAACTTAGGGCCTTAGCCCATCTCAGATGTAGCATGCATAATATATCTGAATAACAAAAACATGCTCACCAACCCTGTACACCAACTCTATCCAACCCAACACACCATATGGGGATAAAATCGACCCACCCATCTCTGCACACTAAATATGGGGATATAATCAACCTATCTAACCCTACACACCATAGAGTACCGTAATGCGACACATGTCATAAGTATACAGCTTAGCTGCTAGATAACAGGCTTATGAAGCCTTTCAGTAACTTCCTTCTCTTTATCAAACCCACCCCGATGCAATGTATCATACAAGAATGGCATGCTATAATGCATATTAACAGACATAATAGCATGCTATAATGCAGATTAACAGATATATACTCATAATCAGAACAGAACATATATATATACCAAGTATAACATGTTATCTCACATATCACAATATCAGATCGCAGAATAGGGGTCTAAGTAATGCTTATCGACCTTACGACATGTCACAGTCGTCTTGGGCAACCCATGCAACCTTACAGTACATTTCAGAAAAATGGGCTCACATGCTTATGTGGGCCTACACGCCGTGTGGCCCATACGGCCCAATTTGGCCTTGGCCGTGTGGATCACACGGCCTAGCCCAAAATTTCACATACCCGTGTGGGCCCACACTGCCCAATTTCCACACGGCTTGGCCCAAATTTCCACATGCCCGTGTAGGCCCCCCACGCTCGTGTGGCCCACACAGCCTAATTGACCAAGCCCGTGTCTCGAACATGGCCTACCAGCCATCACACGACCGTGTCTGTCGTACCCGTGTCGCGTGCGCACGGCCTGATTTGTCGACCACACGCTCGTGTACTTCCACACGGCCTACCACACGTGCGAGCACACGCCCGTGTGGCATCGACAGAATCATTTTTGGCTTTCACTGATTCTCGTTTTCTGTGCAATCAGAGTACACACCTGGTATAGTTAGATGCTAAAACGATCCTTGAGCACTTCAGAACCTAAAATACCAATACTTCACTTAATTAATCACTTAACTGTCGAACAAAAATCGAATCCAAAATCAAAACTCAACCATGGAACGATTAAATCTTACCCCAACACCTCGAGAGATTCGACTAAAACTCCACGAAAAGCGAGTCCCTCTGATCAGAATTCGACGCTGCCCAAAGAATCGACATAACCCTGATTAGTGCTCTAGAAAACCCATATTACAAAATTCCACAATTACACTTACCGATATTACGCAAAGAAACATAAAAGAAGAGGAAAGGCCGATACAATTTTGGTAGGAAGGAAGTAAAAGTTTAACAAAGGAGAGGTAAGGGAAAATTTTGGCAGAAGGCAAAAAGGAAGAAAGGGGAAAAAACGGAGGGGAGACAAACAATTTTTTTTCTACAGAGGAAATTTGAGAAACTGATCACCCAAATCCTCCTACCTACTCCTTCTCAACCACCCACTACTCAGATTTCCAGTACAACTCAAACTCTAAGCCACCTCACCGAGTAAAAATATATTCCTACGCTCATGCAGAGATTCGAACCCAGAACCTTCTGCAGACTGACACTCTGCTTAACCACTAGACCAACAGGCCCATTCTGATAAGCTTTTACAAATTAATTCCTATAAGCCTATTATGCAAAGATAAGGTTTTATTCAAATAAAAACCAAAATTTACCCAATCTAAGGCTTGAACTCAGGACTTCTCAGACACCTCCCAGGACACTTAACCACTAAGGCAAACATGCATTTGTGTCAAATAATTATGGAAACAAATTTATAAAATTTGGGGCGTTACATGATTATGTCAATGTAGTATTTTCGGAAAACATAATGCCGAATTTTTTCAGAAAACTTCCTACCCAACTCCTTTACACACCAAATAGAGTTCCTAGAACTTGTCCATTCCCTATTTCACTTTTATCCCTTAACATGAATGTCTCCTTTATATAGTAGAATATCATGAAATCAAAATCTTACCAACTCACGTAGTAGTTATTATACGCCCACACGTATGTGCCAAAATGGTCATTTGGGCAGATAACACCACACCAAACAGACTGTCTACTTCTATAAGCCCAAAACTTTAGATTCGCCAAAATTGAGGTGTTACATGTAACACTTGAAAATAATTTTAGAAACTTTAAGAAAAATTTTGCAAATTTGATTAAGAGATTTTAGCATTTATTTTGTTATATCAAAACATTTGAAAATCAAAACTAACAAGATTCAAATAGACCTTAACATTGTGAAATCTATCCTTAAAGGTACAATCCTTGATATACTTACCTAGCGAGCATTTCATTGTAAAACTATACTATAACTTGACATCATTCGCTTGTTTAAATATTTTGTATACACAATCCAAGCACATCAATATCTATGATCCTTTTAAGGTTAAATCTTTTCACCTAATCCAATCACTCTTATATTATAGTCTCCATTGTATATTCCATACTTAAAATGATTACTAAATGATTATTTATACCACTAATGATAAAATCATTTGTGATGTATTCACAAATGTGGTGAAATTTATTAAAGTCAATTAAATCAAGCTGCCAATTTTCAAGTTTAGAAGATCATTTGACTTACGAAAAATTTTTGGATGGGATCTAGGTATTTTTGGGCTGAGATGTTTTCATAGTGTTCGAAGGCTTATCTCTTAGCTTCGAAACACACTTTAAAACACTCAATTTAGAGTTTGTGAGCTCAAGTTATGACTATTTTATTGAAGACTGTACAAGCAGAATTTCTGGACGGGATTATTACAGGAAATTATAAGTTTCGGGTTTTAATTCGAGTTTAAATCATATTGGGTTTGAGATTAAGGCCCAATTTTGATTATATATGAGGCCAATATTGTATCTATTAGATTTTATTATTTTATTATTTATTTATTATGAATTTTAGTATGTTTTTAAGTATTTAAAGTTGTTTAGGAACTTTCTGTTTCTTAGCCAACAATAAAGTTTAATTCTACTAAAACTACTTCTTAAAGTTTAAATTAACTAGAGTTTCATTAAACTTGAGAGTTATATTTGGATGTAATTAGTTAGCCTATATAAATGTTTCTTCATTGTTCATTAAAGACATAAAATTGATTGATTCATTCATTAATGAATTTTCAACTTTGAGAGTTAATTTCTTTTGTTCAAAATTGCTTTATTGTAATTTTTAGAAGCGATTTTTCTTCTTGATTTTCTTCAAGAAGTTGTTGGAATTCATTCTTCATCCTTCAATTTGTCAAAGATTGTTTGTTGGAGTATTGATTAAAGCCATTAATTGAACTTTTAGGGATTTATATTTCAAAGGGTTCAATTGGACAACTATCTTCCTTCAATATTTATCGGTTTATTCGGATCATCTTTTTCTTTTATTTTTTATTGTTTATTTATTTGTTGTTTTAAATATTTATTATTTTTTCTTAAATTTCTTCTTTTAGTTGTTTATGTTTTCTTTGGTTTCCTATATCTGTTTTGCTTCTTTTCAAGTCAGATCCGAATCTCTCGGTATTAAACAACTTGAACACGATCTTAATCCGATGTTCCCTATCAATTTGTCTCAAAAAAATGACCCATGGTTATTGTTCCATTTTCATAATTATACAATGTCATTGAGAGGAAACTATTACTCCTTTTATTGAGATATGATTATACTATTGTGAGTGAAGACATATCATACGATAAGTTATGAAACCAACATATCAACTTTCAACCAATATTTTCAATATATTAAAGTGCATGAATTGTGTATATATAATATTTACTTGTTTTAAATCATGAAAGGAATGCCTGACGGAAATCTAAAATTTTTAATACATCCTTCGTTACGTGCTCTGTTGAGCCGGGAGAGACTGTAGAATCTTCCTTCTATTAGGGAAAGAAAAAAAACCAGATGAAGCCAGTGACATGCTTCTTTGTGTTAGCATGGTTTCATGGGTTTATCCCATTGAAGGCTTTGACCCTTTGATTGAGCTGGGGCTCTAAATAGATTAAAAAAATTGTGGAGTTTATGTTATTTGAGGGGTTTATAGATATATAGTTATGAGCAGGATCTGTTGGGGTATGACAATATATTCAATTTATTTGAGGAATTCTAATAACTGCTGGTGTATATAGTCACTTAGGCATCCCGCACAGCAATGAGCATGCATTTTTACTTAACCATCTCTTTTATCACTAAAATCCAGCGATTAATTTGATAATCAGAAATGATGGGAAAAAAAATTCAATGACCTCTTTCCCTGGTCCATCCAGCTGAAACATTTTTTTAATGAGTTATCAGTACTTCATCAAATTTCGGTGAAATTACACTTTATAAGAAATAGATTTTTTTTTTCATATTATTATACTAATAATCAAGGAAAATAGAAATATTTATCTTCTTCCAATTATTTAATATTCAAAACATTTAAGTCCTAATCAAAATTGTTAGCTACCTTTCTATTTTTTAGCTTCCAAGTCACTTCTCTCCTCATGTTTGTTAAAAAGAAATGTGTAACTTACATCTACCTAAATGTGTAGCCTTAACAACAACAAACAACATTTCAAATTCAAAATCATTTTCCGAATTGCAAAAATCTTAGAAATCAAGTTGTAATCAATAAAAATGTTCACCCACTCTTCTAAACCTTCAATGAATACACATTAAGCCACCCACCCACCCATCCACCAAACATGTAACATATTTTGTTGGGTTTTGTTTCTTTGTTAAGGGTATTTTGCCTTGCACACACAGAAGAATGTGTTACTATGAATGTGAGGCATGGCAGATGGAGGGTGAAGATGGTGAAGTGGTGATGCAAGTAGAAGAAGATTCGTTGCTGTGTCCTGTGTTTTCTATTGAAATCTTCGCTAACATTGTATCTGATCATGGAACCATCATTCAACAGCTATTGCTGCCACAGGATCAGTTAACGCAGGCCAGCAGCACATCGTGGTCGGCTATATCTAGCAAGCTTTCGCAAATGGAAATACCCTTTAGCCTTCATGCCAGGGTGATGCTAAAGATCATAGAATGTGCTCGTTCCGCCATGAAGGAAACACAGAACAAGAAGCGCAAGAACATCCCAATTATCGTCACTCTGGGTCCTGCTGCTGCACCACCATCAGAGGACGAAGCCGTCGATAAGCGCAAGGGATCACTGAAGAAGGTTAAATTTGAAGAAGGCAAGTTTACCGTAGTGCAGTGCGTGATTTGTTTGGAAGAGATTTTGGATGGGTTTAAAGTTACTCAAATGCCTTGCTCTCATATATATCATCTACATTGCATCTTAAGCTGGTTGGAGAAGAGTAATCTTTGTCCACTTTGTCGATTTCAGATGCCTACTTGATGGGTGAATTTGATTGGGTTTTTCTTCTATTTTTTGGAGTGATAATCAATACTAGTGAAGAACTATTGATAATTAGATATAATGTTAGCAAGATTTCAGCTTGGGGTTTTTTTCTTAAATAAAAATTTACCTAGTGGTTTTCTATTTAGTTATCTAAAATTCTTTTTTAAGAAAAATGTTACTAAAATTGGGTTTAATACTAGATAAGGCCAATTTTATAAAATAATATCGGAAATGGCTAATTTTGTAAAAATTGACAGAAATAGACCAATTTTATAAAAACGCTCTTAGCTAGTTCTGTTTTCAAGGGAAAATCACTAAAGCACGTCCAACACAACGCTTTTTTCCCCTTGACCAGTAAAACACGTCCAGGTCAGCGCACTGGGCAAAAACACGTCTAGATCAATGCATTTCCCTCCGTGTTTTTAGGGTTTTAATTGTTTAATTAGGATTTAAGGTTTATTAAATTAGGGTTTAGAATTTTAATTAGGGTTTAGTGTTTATTAAATTAGTGTTTTAGTGTTTTATTTAATTTTTACGTGTTTATTAATTTGTGTTTTAGGGTTTTAAGAAAAATAATTTTATTATTAGGGTTTTGGGTTTGTTTTAGAGTTTTGGTTTTATTGTTAGGATTTTTAGTGTTCAAGGGTTTTGAAAAAATAATTTTTGACGAGATAGGTTTTGAGAAAATATCCCGGGATATTTGAAATGTTTTTGAAAAATGCTCTAAGAAGAATGTACTGTCAGCAAAATCTTGAACGTGCTTTCACCTGGACACCCTTTTCAGTACTTTTGTTGATGTGCATTCTGCTTGGAGTGTTTTTTCTCTACAAATTTCAACCCCTACTATCCGGGGCATTTTTATAGAAATGAGTGGGATGTTATCCCTTGGGCTATAAATGACCCATATTTCATCATCTAGTGGCATAAGTTAGAGCAATAGAATTTGAAGAAGTTTAAAAGATTAGAAGTTTGTAGGGAAGGTATAAGTTGGAGCAACGATACTATTTGTAAAAAAAGTAAGCATAACAATTGATTTTTTATGTTAATATTTATTTGAAGCATTATATTTTTTGTATAATGCTTTTGTTTTGAACTTTTCTCGATAGATAATTTGGTCAAAAATGAGTAGACGAATTAGTACTATTGTTTATTATGACAGTAAGGTTCGGGACACCAAGAACGGTGTGATTTTTTTATCAGAGAACACAGAGCGTCTGGTTTTAACTAGAAAATAGAGTTGCCAGAACTTCGTCAATGAATTAGGCAAAAAATTGTTGGATCTACGGTAATTAGAGTATCGTTTATTAAGTATCGATTTTGTGACACCCCAAACCCAACCGGGATAGACCACCTCTAATTCAAAGCATTACATTAGCCACCTAAGTGGCTCACTGGTTAACGACCACCCAAGACACACCCGGACCTTATAACACCTCAATCTTATCTAATTATTAGTTATTTATTAATGCGGAAGCAAATAATGAGCCAATTTTAAAATTTTCCTAGGTAATTTAATCTAAAGGCATTCATTATTTTACCACCTATGGTAAAACTAACCCGATTTTAGATCTAAGTGTTTACTGACCTTCTTTTAGTGAAATTATACAAGCCTAAACATTTCAGCTTAATTTGAGTTCGTTTACTATGTCTAATTCAAGTTTTATTGTTAATGACTAGGTTGTAACTTAAACAAATTGGAATACCAATTTAAAGAGACAAAAATTCAAACCCCAAAACCCACACAGTCGTGTCCCCTAAATCGTGTGTCATTAAACGACCGTATTTGCATCGTAAAAAACTTTTAGACCAATCACATATGCTCGTGTGGAAATCCCACACGTGTGATAGCTCTAGTCTCCACATACTCGTCTCACTTACCCACACGCCTGTGTGCAACCCTTCACATGCCCATGTGAAAACCACTGTGCCTATTTTCGCAAAAAAACTCATTTTAAAACCCGATTTTGCATATTTTAATGGTCAAGTAAACCCGATTTAACTACGATTAATTAACATACATATACATACACCTACAATTGAGTTTATTGACATCAATCAAGCCTCAATTATATAGAATTAGACAATCAATTTCATGCATAACAAACACCAAATAAATCAAACAAGTGGCGTACCTTAGTCGCTAGTAAACCACTCTATGGAAGCTTTATTTAAACAATCGTTAGTATAAATTTTATGCCTCACACACCGTGTTATCAAGCAACAATACACTGTAAACCATTCAATAGTTAAACTCAAACATGCCTAAAAACCATTATAAAACCATCCCTAAATAAAATGTCCAAAATTACAACTAAAATTAAACTAATTTTTGGGAGTTCCACAATGACCGGTTACAATCTTTAAACGTGTAATAAAGTCTCTACCAAGCCTAAATCTCTTGGAACTCTCTTGCTCAGCTCCTCAACTCCTCAAGCTCGATGATTATCTGCACAAATTGTGAGGGGTGAGCTTTAAAAAGCTCAATGAATGTTAATAAAAATGACTAGTAAGTCAACATCCAAATCATGCTTAAATCACATCCAATCAATCACCAATTATAATCCATAATAATGAAACATGTCAATTTAATTTCCATATGCTTTATCAATATCAATAATAAATTATTCATGGCTTACAAACATCGAATGGTATAACAATAATCACACATAAATATATTGGCATACACTTCTCATGGCTTAATCGGGTGATAATACATTGGATAAACGGATCTCTAAACTCCCACAAATATCAAATACAGTCCACCAAGTTGAGCGGGCCGAAGTACACGCTCCCATATAGTGCCTTAAATATCCCAATGAGTGGAGACCCATGCTTAACACTCCATTATCTACTCCAAACAAATCAGTCCACCTAGAGCCATATGCTCATAGTGTCACAAATAAAGGTGAGTCCTCACAAATCCTATGGCATGCCAACTATATCCAATAGATCCACCATGCATGTTGCCAATATATTCAGTCAAACATAGCATATAAATTAGTCATTATTTTGGTCAATTTAATGTGACAAAATGCTTATGTGTAACATGTAACATAGTCATTTAACATCTAATTAAATCAAGCATTTCATTTGCCATTTTCCAATATTCAATTACCAATTGTAACACCAATATATCATGATCAAAAACACCAGTGACAATGCTCTAATCATCAATATAATTACCCTAATTAAATTGCACAAAACCACTTAAGTGCTTACTTACCATTATTCAATAAAAAAAACTCTTGTACATATAATATCCATCTTGCAAAAGCTTCAACAAAGATAAAGTAAACATTACCACCTTTCCGATGCTATAATAAATACGAATTTTAATTAACTATACTAATCGAAATCCCCTCACAAAGATACCTTACTGGATTTGTAACATCAAATCAAAAACTTGATTCCTCACAAAATCGATCTTCCAGCCCTCGTAAACACTTTCAACAATCAATACTAGGCCAAATACACTTATACTAAGCATCAATTTCATCTTTAAATCAATTTCACAAAATTTCAGAAAATCAGCTCATGAAGATGATGAAATTCAGATTTCTTTAAATTAGCTCACAAATCATGTTTAATCTTGATAAATAATATCAAAAACCTTTTAATAGATCCATTTTGAGTTGGAACATCCATTGATTTGTGGATTTCCTCTCAAAATTCAAGATCCACCTTTAAAGAATCATGTGTTCTTGGAAAAAGATGAGATTGATAAAAATCATTTAATTGACTCTCAAATCATGTCAAAATGTTTCTAATCATCATAAAAACAAGTTTAGGATTGAAGATTACCTTTGATTCGCTCTAAATTTATTGATTGAAAATCTTGATTCAAGAAACTTGAGAAATTTTAGAATATTTTTGGCTACTTTTGAGAATAATTTCAGGTGAATTGAGAGAGTATTTTGAGAAGAAAATTGGTTGGATCTATTCTCTGATGATAGATATTTAAAATCATGCAAAGAAAATGAATTTTAAAGCTCTTTAATCTGATGTAAAATGTGTGAAAAGTAGGCTAGATACATTAGTTTTAAAACTGAAACTACCCACCAGAAATTTAAAAATTGGGAAATTTGCTTAATGACCACTCTCACATTTCCCTTACTTTACCATTTAATCATTTCTCTCCAAAATTCTAAATTTTAATGTTTATTTTCCATATAAATACTCTAAATTTTTCCTTGTTTTACAATTAAATCCTATTTAATTAATAGTTAAATTTTACTCAAATTACCCCCAATAAAAATTATTTTGAAATTCTTTTTCAACCTAAATTGATTATTTTCACTAATAATTATTTAAAATCTTTAAAATTAATTTTTCAAAAATATAATTTTTTTAATTTTTTGGATTATTGTTTAATCGATTTTAGATGAAATTAACCTCCTAAATTAAATTAAAAATGACTAGAAACCTTATAAATTCTTAGTTTCACACTTAAAACCCGAAAAATAAACTCGAAACTACTAGATCCAATTTAGGGATATTACAAATTTTGTGCTTTGGTCGATCCCGTGTGATATGACGTATTCAATATCAAAGGTGCTCGGGGCTTGGAGGCAATATTATAGACGCACATCGACAGTGGATTACCGTTTCTTAAGTTATATGTGAAATTTTCAAGGCTAGATGAATGACTTGCGACTTCAACATCTTTTCCTGTTCGAGAGGCAATAACAGTTAAAAATGTCGATAGTCCAACCACTTTGTTAGAAAGTTCTCGTTATGAATCCCAGAATCATCAATGGGAAGACACTCATTCGTCTCGGTCTTAGATTTTAATCGTGGGAGGCAAACCACCCAAATATCGGGTTTTGGTGGTAGAACGGAATACATGACCCTTGCACGACGCTCAATTAGTGGATGGGACATGAACATTGGTAGGTTGATGTTCAACGTAGGGATACTTTCTGGGGAATGTAGCAACTTCCATTAGTTGGCAATCGACATGTGATTTTGGATGTTCCGACACGTACACGAGAAGGGATGATGTACTCCTTACGACGTCTACTGGCGAGGGGACCTCCAACATGGCATATATTGGTGAGTTCGAGAATGAGGATGACAATGAATCCGATGTGGATACACGCCGAGAGCCTGGTGCCAACAGTTCAAAAGTTACATTATTTTCTGAACTAGAGCTTGTTCCAATTGAACTGGAAGACGGTGAAGGGGGTGAAGATGAAGAAAAAGAAGATCCACGATTCATGATGTATTTGCCTCTAGCCAATATGCATAGTGTCGATCTATCGGTAGAGGATGAGTTGGAGTTTGCAAAACTACCACATAGAAAGCCTGGCCATGCAAGTCTTTCGTTAGATTCGGATGATTTGGAAGTGGGCAGGGAGTTTTCCAGTAAAGATGGTTTTCTCGATGCACTGAAGCGATACAACATAAAAAACGGGGTTAACTTTCACGTGGTTAAACTTAAATCTGAGATGTTCGAGGCCTATTGTGTTAGTTTTAATTGCAAATATTCGTAGCCAATTCAACTACACGCCTTCGTACTGCAAGGCGTGGATAGCAAAGAAGAAAGCCTTGGAGAAGATGCACAGTGGGTGGGATGCATCATACAACAAGATATGATGGTGGTGTTAGGTGCTGGAAAGGTACGTCCCAGGTTGTGTAACAAATCTTAAAATGGAGCCCGCGTACCACAACGATCACTTGTTTCGTAGATACCGAGTGTTCTGTCATTTGTTTTGAACTTTCAAGCAATGCTCTCAAGCATTCCAGTACTGCAAGCCATTGGTACAAATAGATGGTACCTTTATGTATGGTAGATATACCCATCGACTGTTGTTGGCTGTGGCACATGATGGTAATCAGATGATCTTTCCAATTGCATTTGCAATAACACCGAGGGAGAAAGCAGACGACTGTGATTTCTTTCTGTCTAGGTTGAAGAGGCATGTCTACCCTTAACCTGATATATGCATCATCTCGGGTCAAGGAACTGGAATACCATCTGTAATTAAACGATAGAGAAACCTCTGGGACCGCATACACTATCGGTATTGTCTAAGGCACGTTGCGTCCAACTACTACTAGCAATATCCCTCTACCGCTGAACGATCACAAGTGACTAACATGGGTATGTAATCATCACCAATATTATTTAGTTTGTAATATTCCATTTGTTTTTTTATATTCTTTGGTTTGTAATCGTCACTATCAACTTCTAATGACAAGGTTGTGATCATGAAATACTGTTTTCATGAGATGTTGGAAATCTTACGGTCAACTAACTTAGTAGGGGCACAGTACCTCTCTAATATACCCTTCGATCAAAGGACACAATCCTACGATGTGGCTCTAAGATATGGCCATATGACCTCCAACTTGGTAAAATGCATCAGTTCCTTTTTAAAAAGAATGTGTCATTTTTTAGTATCCTAGGTTGTCAAAGAGACATACTTCCGTTTGGCAGAATTGTTCCCAAAGCAAGTAGCGAGTTATGCTAGGCAAACGCAGGGAGGCCATGTATGGTGCCCGGCGGTATTGGAACAAATTAAGAAGGGTAAGACATGAGCCAACAACATACACGTAGTTTGTCACTCACGCGATGACCTACAATTTCGCGTAAAGGAGTTTAACAGACCAAATTAAGGTATTGCTGGGGATAGTATCATTACACCTGATAAATAGGACTTGCGACTGTTGGAGATTTGACGCACTCCATTTTCTATGCACTCATGTAATTGCAGCTTATATCGATCTCTGTTTGGATCCCATGAGCTTTGTTGATGAAGTGTACAAATTAAAAAATTGTACAACGTGTGGAGACTCATATTCCCACCAGTCCTAGATGAATGTAAGTGGCCGTCTGTATCACTTGCTCCGTTTAAGTTGTTATTCGATAGAAGATTGCATTGCAAACCAAAAGGCCGACCTACGTTGAATCGAATATGCGACAACATGGATATTCGGAACAAATCAAATCAACCAAGGTTATACGAGTGGTGTAGGAACTCAGGCGATACAATGCCATCATGTCCACATCAAAATGACTAAGCAAACTAGAAAACATATGTTAATTCCATTATAATATGTGAAATCAAATCAAATCAAATCTTATTGCTATGGTATGTGAAATCAAACTAGAAAACATATGTCCACATCGAATTGTGTTCTCAATTTTTTTTAACAAA
Source organism: Gossypium anomalum (assembly GCA_025698475.1). NCBI lineage: Eukaryota > Viridiplantae > Streptophyta > Magnoliopsida > Malvales > Malvaceae > Gossypium > Gossypium anomalum. The sequence continues at coordinate 42,540,500 of CM046968.1, read as the reverse complement.
AGCATGACATATTTCTTGTCAAATCAAATCTTATTGTTATGGTATGTGAAAAGAATCAAAATTAATTTCCGTTTTTACTAAAGATGAATGGTAAAAAAATCAGACTATGTACAAAAAGATTCAAAATAACTTCATTTTTCTTAAATAATACAAAATAAAATTAATCAATGCATATGACGGTCAGAATCTGTGCCACATCGGGGTGGTCAACGGTTGCACTCTAGATTCCTTCTTGGTTCAGCTTCCAAGCGGGGTTGTGGTCGCTCCTATTCTCCACCTTCGGTTGATTGCGATCCTTGCATTCTCGGTTGCCATCGTGCATCCTCCGGTCTATAAATAGGTGGTTGAGAAGATGACCCACCTTGATAGAACAAAGATCCCCGAGGTGTTTGCGTCACCATGCTGAATGAGCATAACTATGTTGAGTCCCATAAACCAATGGGATAATAAGTGGACTCTTAGTCAGTGCCTCATGCATAGATGACCTATATGTTGTCCTAGGCGCCGACGTCATCGAGAAATAAGACGGCCCCAACATGTACCACATCGGGGATGGATGACCAGCAGTTCAACCTGACATAAGAGTAGAAGCAGAAAAATGTGGTACAACATATTGTGCTTGTGTGAAAAAATAAGGGTTAGGATACACACCAGAATAAGATGGTACATATTGAACGGGGGGTGGTTTGGGCATCGATGTTGTGGTCGTCGAGGCTGGTTCTTGCATGGGTGCTAATGATGGGTTCGCCTCGCCACCCTTTGGATTTAAAGGGCCATGTTGTGGCCTACTCGTATGGGGATGCCGACGCCTCGCCTCTTCCTGATACAAATATGGCTTGCTATGGATCCTAAACCATGGCATGTACTCCGGATTGCATGCTAACTCTGAAACAATAATAGGTTCGCGAGTAGTTAAAAAATCATACCGATTATTCGATATGTTGATATATTGCGAGTGGAATACTGGCCAATTCTCATCCGGTCGCCATTAGTCAATACAATGCAGATCGTCAAGCTCTTGAGGTGCCACGGGAATCGACTGCCGGAATCTGAATTGCCACAACAGTCTATCAGTCTCGTGCATCTCGACGGTGGCGTACATTACCAATGAGACCTTAACATGCCAGACATTAGGATTCACAAAGAATTCATTAGGGATTACTGCTTGAATTGTCGGATCCTCGTATGGTGTCCATTCAAACTATATTAACGTGATAAAAACATTAGTTATATACATACTACTAAATACGAAATTGACTACGTTATTTATATATAGTTCAAAATTAAATAAATACATACCTTTGCTTCCAATCGTTGGTCTAATGGAAGTCATATATTTTGACCGTTGGGGGAGCCAATGACTATTTGTTGGAAGTGACTGTGTGGGGGGGGGGGACGCGCTGACCTGGACACATTTTTCTTAAGAGCACTGACCTGGATGCGTTTTATTGGTTAGAGGGGAAAAAAATACTGAGTTGGATGCGCTTTTATGGCCTTTGAAAACGACACCAGCTATACGCGTTTTTATAAAATTAGCCCATTTTCGTCAATTTTTACAAAATTAACCCATTTCCGTTATTAGTTAAAAAAAATGACATTTTTTGATATTTTAACCCTTAAAGTTTTATTTGGTTACCATTAAAAAATTTACGAAACTAATTTGAGACCTAGTATTTTAATTAAATAAAAATAAAAATATATTTAATATTATTCATTCTCTATCATTTACTTCCTCTCTTTCTTTTCCCCCATAACCACCCACCTTCACAACTGCTCGCCCCTATTGCTGAACATATTGCATCTTTTCAAAGTACAAATCATGTTCCTGAATATACCTTCCCGTGATCTTTTAGGTCGATATTTATTGTCCCTTAGTCTCTGTTGGCATCTTTTGACTGTCATCAAGCAATGTTCTCAGTACGTAGATAACTTGACATGCCTGCGGCTGCAACTAATGAATCTGTAAAAGGCATAGAAATTTGAGCATATAATATGCCTTGAGAAGTTGCCAATAACAATGAGAGTCTGTTCGTTGAGTGTAATCTCAATTTACTCCTACTAAAATAAGAGATAAGATAAAAAAAAAAAAAAAAAAACCCTCTACATCATTGAGCAAGGCCGATATCCAGAAGCATATTTAAACACACCATATCATTTTACCGATCCAAGATGTATTATAGTTGGGCTGACATAAGAAAACACTAGCTTTTCCAATACAGTCTCATTCATTCAAAAAGCAGGATCTTATCCAATCATTCCCTGATGCAACAGAAAATGTCTTCTTTCTCAATCAACTTTAAAGATCTTGAATCCAGAGGATATGGATGCAATCAACATGACACAACATCAAAAGCTTAATAATTTTCTCATCTCTCTAAATAAACTAACTTATCACTCCGTATTCTCATGTAAACAGCTGATTAATTTCTAAATAAATATCTTGAGCAGTGGCAAGCAGTTGTGAAGGTAGGTGGTTATGGGGAAAAGAAAGGGAGGAAGAAGACGATGAAAAATAGAAAGAAAATATTTTTTTTATTTTATTAAAATATCATCTATTTCACTTTGAGGTTTTTTTTAATAGAGCAAACGGTTTACGCCAAAAGTAGTAACATATAAAAATTTAGATACCATTTTTAATAATAAAAAACTTAAGCATCTAAAACTACTATAGTTTAGGGTCAATTTTTGGTTTAAGCAATTTTTTAACCAATAATTCCTTCCACAAATATTTTGGGTCTAATTTGATTCGAAAAATGAGTTTAATTTTTTGTTCAAATTCGGTTCAATTTAGAAAAGATAAATTCAGATTTGACTTGATTGTCTATAGTTAATATTTTTTTAAGATGAATTTTTATCTAAAAAATAATTTAAAAAAAGTATGATACCAATTTAAAGTTAAACAAAAAAGTTAAAAATTCAAGAATGGAGGAAGAATCTGAAAGGAGGTGGCTGTGCTCTTTTGGAGCTGGAATCGACAAGAAGGGAAATGAAAATTCAAGAATAGGAATGCGGGGCAGTTAATATGTGACTGGACTAGGCTTGCTTTTAATTTTTTTTACCTGATTTTGTTGTTTGTATTTTCATGGACTTCGGGCCAGCAGTTATATTTTGGGCCATGTTTTCTTATTTTGGATTTCGTTTGATTTTAAATATATGTCCAGTTTGATTTTTTTTTTTTAAAAAAACCTAAAAATTTCAGGTTTATGTTTTGCTTTTTTTTTTTTAATGTTTAAGGGTTTAATATTTTCTTAATTTTTTTAAAAAAAGTAATTAAGCCTTTACTTTTTTTTTTCACTCATTTTGATTGTTCAACTTTTAAAATACATCAAAAATACCCTCAAACTTAAACAAAAGAAGCAATTAAGCCCCTACTTTTACTAAAAATTAGAAAAAAAATTAAAATCAATAAAAGCTATAAATATTATTAAATTTTAATAAAAAATTTAATATTAAAAATTTATTAAAAATTAGAAAAAAGAATAAAAAGAATAAAAAATTATAAAATATATAGAAATATAAAAAAATTATAAAATTTTATAAAGTCGTAAGAAAATTATACAAAATGTAAGGAAATATAAATTTCATAAAAAAATTTATAAAAATTATTGTACCAAAAGAAATATTTTATAATTTTTCTATAATTTTTATTGATTTTTATTCTTTTATCATTTTTTGCCACATGTCACGCTGTGTTGTGACACGTGATGACTTTAATTGAAAAAAATAGGGGTTGTTAACTTTAACAATCAAGAGTTAAAGTTAATTGTTAAAGGAACTTTTTAATGCATTTTATAATTTTTTATGAATTTTATAAAACTTTTTTCCTAATTTTTAATAAAATTTAAATTTTTATATTTTTATTAAATTTTAATAATTTTTCTAAAATTTATTATTTATTATTATTATTAATTTTTTTCTAATTTTTAATAAGAGCAGGGACTTAATTGTAATTTTTTGAAAAATTTTGAGGGTCTTTTTGATGCATTTCGAAAGTTCAAGTATCCAATTGAGTGAAAAAAAAGGGGCTTAATTGTTTTTTTTGAACAAGTTTAAGGGCCTTTTTGATGCATTTTGAAAGTTCAAGTATTCAATTAAGTGCAAAAAAATAGGAGGGGCTTAATTGATTTTTTTTTTTTTTAATTGAGAGCTTTTTACCTCTTTAAGCTTTATTTTTTTTAAAAGGCTCGTTTGAGTAAAAAATTATAAATTTGTCAATGTTAATTATTTATAAAATATTTAAAATTTATGTCAATTGCTTAAAATATATTTAAATCTTAAATTTTATATTTTATATAACATCTATTACCTATATAGAAAAACAATCCTCATGGTTGTCTTTCTTTTTGTCATTTTAAGGTATGGTTTATTTTCAGTTTTTTTTTTTTATAATATCATTAGCTAAAATAATTATTAAGAATGAAACTAATGCTTGTGGGTGCTTCACGTAGAATATTTGAATATTTGATTTATTATTAGGTTTTGATTTATAGTTCTCACTCAAAGAATATAGATTATTCAATTTCATTTTGACTTTAATTTGAATATTTTTAGATATTTAAATTCATTATTAAAATTTAGAATGAAAAATTTGGTTAATTAAATATTTTATTTTTAATTTTATAATTTTAGCAAATTGAGAAGACATTATGATAATATTACTAAATTTAACTTTGTTCAACTTTTTCTAAACCCTAGCAAATGCGGGGAATATTAGTAATATTAACAATGCGTTACCTCATATTATTTTTTATTATAATTTTAGTTGGATATCATGATATGACATCATGATACTCCTTAGCTTATATTCTTAATTTTAATGCTACTTTTCATTTGAATAAATTATGTCATCTAACATATTTTTTTTATTAATTTGTAAAGATTATATTTGTATGCAATTTCAATATCTCAAAAATGATTTATGTAATGTGTAACACTCATAATTCGTACCCGTCATTGAATTAGGGTACAGAGTATTATCGTACAATCCAAATAGCAAATTTAATTAACAAATTCATAAATAACCAGACTTGAATAAATCATATATTTATGGGTCTTAAGTCTAGTCTATGAGGCTTTGAAAATAGTTTAGGAACAATTGGGGACCAATTCCAAACAAATCAGAAGGTTCTGGAAAAATATGAAAATTTTCACTACAGGGGTCACATGACTGTGTGTCCAAGCCATGTGGCAGAGCCCAGATCGTGTGGCTCCAGATACGGCCATGTGGCTACTCTACATGCTTGTTTACCTACCCGTGTAACTCATTGACTTAGGTCACACGGCCATGTGCCAACCCGTGTGAACCTCGCACCTAACACGTTTGGGGCACACGCTCGTGTGGGTTGCTCGTGTGAGACACAAAATTGTGTGATAGCTTGTATCCCAGGCTGTGTGTGCCCGAAAATGACCTAAAACATGTTCATTTTTCATCCAATTGCATAGGTACCTAAACCATCTTATAATACAAGCCTCAAAACACATCTAAGAACCACCATAACATGCCAAAACAATCAATCAAAAATACTATCCAAAGTCATTAAAGTCACCACATCTCAATCAACTAATAATTTATTACATTGGTTAGATTTCCATGCTATCACACCTGACCACATCTAGCACACATATAAGTTAACAAACTTACCATTTGATTCACACATCCATATCACTTATGATTAGGTTGATACCATACATACATGCTTCAAAAGCTATAAAACACAACCAAAGCATAGACAATTCAAGTTATACAACACAAACCATTATGCATCACTACATACAACTTTAACTCCTATTATATGCCATATAAGCCAAGATGTATACAAAATCTACTAAAAGGATCCTCGGATAGTGTGATTCTTCGAGTTGATCTGATCTCCCAACTTCTACAAAACATAATCTACAAAGAAAAAGATAGAACTCGAGTAAGCTTACATAAAACTTAGTAAGTTCGTCGTTTAAACGATAAAGCTTACCGAATTAGAATAATAACTCAAATAACAAGGTTATTAAACGAGTTCCTGTAGATCACAACTCACACATGTGAATAATGTCTAACATTAGTACAAATCAATTCTCTACATTTCAATAACATGAAGAGATCAATAAACAATGCCTGATGAATGATGTACAAATATGAGTACACGGTTAACCAACTAGAACACACCAGACGCTCATACAAGCCACCAGAAACATTGTAATATAACTCAATAGTTCGCAAAAAATGTAGGACCTCGGTATATTCAGTGAATAGACAATGTACAGAAATCATCATCATCACATTTCATATCAATCCCTTACCGTGCACAAAATAACCTATTGGCATGCCAATCGTACCATATTTTACGTTCATTTGGCTCAGGATTTATAAATAGAAAACAATGCTATCGTTTCATTCCATTAGTTCTAATTTACAAGACATCATTTATATTAATCAACATTCAACAATTGAAGTTCATCTAATATGCATTTAAAAATGTATTAGAATTAAACTAGTCGAACTTACTTGACTAAACTACAGCATGACAAGGTACAAGGACTATTCCACAATTTTCTCTTTTCCACGATTATCAGCTCATTCTTGATCTAAAATAATAATTTCTTGATCTAAAATAATAATTTCATTCAATTAACTAATTCCAACAGCAAAATCAACTCAATTTATGCAATTAAGTATTTTTTACATTTTTACAAAACTACCCTCTACATTTTACTTTTATGCAATTTAGTCCCTTAGCCCAAAACATGCAATTTAACCATTTCCATTCAAATCCAAGCTTAGCTAAATATTCAAGGGTTTCAATACAGACTACATTTGCAATTATTTTATATCAAGCCCTCATAATTTTATTACTTTAACAATTTAGTCCTTAAACATTAAAAATCATTAAAAACTACTTTACAAAATAGTCCTATTTAACAACCGCACTCAATAATCTTTCATAAAAATTCAAGAATAACTCAAAATCATCAATGACATAATCCAAAATATTTGGCAGTTTTACAAATTAGTCCTCGAGTTAGCTAGATCGAGCTAATACAAGCTTAAAAACATAAAAATTACCAAAAACGGACAAGGTTTACTTACCTATTTGAAGAACCCTAACTAAACGAAGTTTTTTCTTCTCCGAAACTGGCTACACTGTTTGTTTGAAGAAAGAATCAAGAAGGTAATGTTTCAATTTAGCTTATAATTTATTTACGCTTTACTTATTTACAAAATTCTTATTTACAAAATTACCATTATATCCTTTTAATTTTAATGAAATTTCATGTAATTTAACTATGTAAACCGTCCACTCATATAACTAATGTTTTAATTACCATTTAAGGCCCTTATTCTATATTTCCATTACGACTTGGTTCATTTAACTAATAGAGACTAACCTTTACAACTTTTATGATTTAGTCATTTTACTTAATTAACTATCTAAACGATAAAACTTCTTAACCAAAATTTAATACGAAACTAATGAATTCGTAAATATTAAATAATTAATATTTACTGACTAAATCACAGGAGTTGTGGTCCCGAAATCACTGTTTCCGACACTACCAAAAAACGGACTGTTACATAATGACTCGATTTTTAAGTGGTGTCAGGAAATGTAGTTTCGGAACCTCATTTCCATAAATCGAGTCTGTAATGATAAAATAAGAATATTTACAGAGTTAATATGAAAATATATTAAAGATCAGTTAGTCATTTAACCAAGAAAATAATTAATTAAAGCTTAGGGACTAAATTATAAAAGTATAATTTTTATTGAGTTTTTATTTAAAAATGCTTGAGGACAAAATTAACAATTATCCAAAAGACCAAAATGGTAATTAACCAATTTTAAACATGAGATAGTGAAGGATGATGATGGTTTCCACTAAATCTTAATCTTATAATTAAGTAAGTAAATAAATAAATCTTAATTAATTAACTAATCATGATTGATTAAGTTAATTAAATGTTAATTAGTCTATAAATAGTCAAGTTAGTGGACGGAAAGATGACATTTTCATCTTCTTTCAGAAGCTATAACCATTGAAAGAGTAATTCAAAGCTTTCAACCAAACTTTTGGCTATCAAATTGTTAAGTTAATCAGGCAATTTCTTTGAATTTTTTCTAGATTCTTGGTCATGTGAGTTTGAATTAGCTAGCCCATGTTTCAATTTGTTAAATTAATTAATAATTAGTAAGTTGCCATTGTAGTGAAATTGATGATTTTGAGTTTGACTTGAAAAAATTGATACTTAATAAACTTGGATTGTGATATTGACTAAATTACAAAGTAAGTTAGACTTGTTAGATAACTTTGTAACATTAGGGACTAAATTGAATAAATTAAAAAATGTCATGAGATTATGCTATAGATGAAAGGTATAGGTTCCTTAATGAAAGAGTGTGAAATTGGATTTTGATCTGATATTAGATACGAAAAAATATGAGTATCCTATAGATAAGGACTGAAATGAATGAACTAAAAAATAGGTTTGGCTATGTATTTGAATGTAAACTGACATTTTTTTTATAAGTGAATTATTGAACGTAGCTAAAGACGACATCGGGTCGTCATGAGAGAAGGGAAAGACGAGAGTTGTAGATGAGTGACGAAAATCGCATTTGCACTTTTATGATTCAAGTTCAATATAAATAAATATATACATGATTGTTGTCTACTAGCTACTGAGGCAATATCATTACTTGCCTTATGACTTGATTATGTTTGATGGTATTGAATGCCGAGAATTGAATTGATTTGAGCATAAAAAAAATGAGCATGATATGAACATGCTAAATGATCGATGATATGAAATGATGATGGAAATGGTATGGAATTATGATATATGAGCATGTAATGATATGTGATTGGAACATTGGTTACCCTATTAACTGTTTGAGCAGAGCCAGATATAGTTGTGTTGCCATAGGATTAGATTGTGCATGATTTTATACTTCGGTTTATCCGATGATGCACTGTGTCAGTATATTTACTTCGGTCTATTTGATGATTCACAATGTGCTAGTATATTTACTTTGGTTCTTTCGATGATGCACTGAGGTGCCAGATTGGTGTGTTGGTTGGATGATCCGTGTATTCGTCTTTAGCTAGAGTTTGGCTAATAGGGATTATAAAATATGAACTTGATAAATGATGTTGAATTGAATTGATGATATGAAATGGTACTATGTGTACATATATGTGAAATGTGACTAAAGATAGCATGTGAAAGATCATACAAACCTGTCTATGTGAACCCTAAGGGACGATATAGTAATGAAATGAATCAATAGATTTCAAAACGAATGAGATAAAGAAATGAATATATAATATGAAATGGAATGAAATGAATTTGTTATATGATTACAATATATGACTTGATATGTGTATACAAACTTGGTTAAATGGTATTATGCATAATCTTGGTATTTGATACATGAATGGTAATTGAATTGGTTGAAATTAGATACTACGTTGAATGAGTTCATACATATTAATATTAATGGTTAATTGATTTTGAATCATGGAAGTACCATTGAGCTTTATCGTTCGGTGTACAATTTGTTTATCTTGTGCGCAAGTAATTGTAGATATTGAAGACTCGAGGAGTGATCCTGCATCCAAACCGTGACACTCGACTCAACGATGCTTGTATAGTTTTCTTATGTTTTCGATAAATGGTATGTACCTAAATTTTGAGTAGGTTTTCTTATTGTAAATGGACATTTTGAAATTTTAGGTAGTTGACAATGTTTGTATAGTTTCCTTATGTTTTCGATAAATGGCATGTACCTAAAATTTGATTTGGTTTTGCATTGTAAATGAGCAAAATATCCATAGTCCACCGTAGCCATCCATCACTAATTATTTTGTCCCCCACTAAGGAACCAGTTGGTTCCTATGTAATCGAATCAGATTTGAAATCGAACTATATACAATCCAACCACTTAAATTTTTAAATATTTTAGTAAAGCCCGCCTACTTAATGTTTTACTCACTTAACTATTGATTCTTCTATAAATTTAGGTCTGTGATGAGACCCGAGTATGATAGTAAACGAGTCACACATACATAGTGTTGGATATGGTGTCCTAAGTGTAGTATATATTTTTTATACTTTTATTTTTTAAACAAATTGGTTTAATAACAATATCCATTAGTTACATTAATACCCTTGTCTATTGTCCTTAATGGTTTTTGCACAGAAAGCAAAATGGAAGCAAATATTGGCACACTAGTTATATAACGTTTAACAAATACTAAATGGTATTATGTGGTCAGAGCATTGGAGTGAATGACTCCTAAAAGATAGAGACATAGATGTGACTGACTGGATTGACAGTACATCAGACAAGACTCAAATAGAATAAATCCTAGATCCATTTATGGATTTATTCACTTGTAACGTTCATAGTGTGGCATATCTTAATCCTGAATGGATGATGGGCTATGCATGCGTGACTCGTATACTTTGATGTAAGTAAAAACCTAAGTTCAAATAGATAAGGAACCCAAACTTGGTGCATTGGGTATAAGACTCCTGCAGTATGTAGAATCACTTACAATAGCAGAATGACTTGCCACAAATCGTAGTGGCTTTTTGGCACTTAAAGAGCTTGTTTTAAAGTCATTTCGTGTTTAATTATTGCATTTTTAGTTTTTTTAGCTTGGTTTCAAATTAATGCAAAATAAGCATTTTTACGCAATATTTCCAGTTGGTTTACCCAATGGGTCAACATCAGCTTTAAGGCAATATTAATGATTTAATTGAATGTGTAGGACAACTATTTTCAAGCCCAAAAGCATCAGGAACGACAACTGAGTTGCAATACGCACTAGGCTGTGTCGCGACACAGGTCTGATTGAGGGAAAAAATTAATTAAGGGTGTTTCCATTCCAAAAATCCATATTTAGTGTGATTAAGGCTTGAATCTAAAAAGGGCTACTAACTTTTCCTATAAATATTTAAGCATAGGTCAAGCTTTGGGAGCTTTTGCCAAAGCCGTTTTAGGGTTTTAGTTTAATAGTTTTGGATTTGAACTCAGATTTATTTTATTTTAAAAATAGTTTTATTTCTTGTTATTCGACTTGGATTCGATATGAGTCCAAGTCTTTATTATTAAGTATTTTCATAATTTTCTTTTATGTTTCTCTTGCAAACTACGACATCTCAACAACTGTTAAAGGATTTCACGGATCTAAGCACATCCAGTTTATCAAATGGATCAATTTCTACCCTTCTCTCATTTTAATTTAATTTGTGTGTTTTGCGCGATTAATTTAATTCTAATAAAGATTATAATTAAGTTGATGAGTGGCTAAGTCCTTTAGGGAGATTAACGAGCGAATGTGGGAGTGATTGTCACACTTGAAATCCTTTAAAACCCAAAAATGAGGAATTTTAGGGGTTAAATTGAAAAAGAGCGAGGGCTGGTGGTTTCTATTGGAAAATCAGGAAAACTTTGAAATAGAATTTGGATAAGGTTGAAATCCTAATCTAGCTCGGTTGGATTAGAACTAGGGGATTCCTTAGTGGAAGACAAAATGATTATGTAAGAATAGTTGTTATACGATGGAAGATAGTGCATGAATGGTTATATATAGTTGCGTAATGACTTCCCGGGGAGGATTGAAATCCATTATGTATCATTTTCCTCTCTTCTTCATATTTCATGGTTGCTCTGGGGAAACAGTGGTATTAGAAAGCTCTACATGGATCGATGATCGCAAGGCTTGATTTGGAAAAGTAGAGAAAACAGTAAGGTGGTAAGGTTCTGAGCCCTTCGGTTTACGTAAGACTTAGAAAAGCAAAGTTAAGAGTTTCCAAAAACTATTTTAAGGCATGTTTTTGGAAAACTAAGTTTTAATCTAGGATTATTAAGTTTAACCCAAGAATTGGTTTTCTTACTTAGTTGCTTGGAAACTGGAAGCTCTGGTGTTCGAGAAATGCTAAGTAGATAAGGTGAAGAAGCATCAGGTGAGTTTCTATTCTCCAACCCTAGAAAGGTTAAGTATGATTAAGAGCTTATAGGTATTTGAGTATCTGCCATTTTAGTTCAGTACATATGATGCTTTAACTATAAAAATGTGTATTGCATATAGAACTATGAAAGGGGATCAATGATGGGATAGAAAAAGTTAGAAATGGGGAAAAGAGAGTGGTTCTATTAGCTACCGCCATACGATGTTGTTGGGTGAAAATTGTGATGTGCAAAGCTCCAGACCTTGCGGAGGGGACACTACAATGTTTGAGCATTAAAGTATAGGAATGATGAATTGGAGGAATGGGAGGAATGTGACAGGATAAGTGAGAAAAAGGATCATGGCTAGGCCATGGGGTAGATCGAAGGCTATACGCCTAAAATGAGTAAGACAATAACTGAAAGATGCTATGACTTCAGAATAAAATAAGTAAGACCATAGTTAGAAGATGCTATAGCACCATGGTAAAAGATGAGTAAGACCATAGTTGAAAGACACTATGTTATCATGACGGAAGTGAGTAAGACCATGGCTGAAAGATGCTATGGCATTCTTCGAAAGTTTGTCGGGACAGTAAACATAGGGAATATAAGGTGCAATACCATAGTTGGACTATGGCCACCAATTGTGTCTGTTAGGACAACAAACATGGGGTTATAATGTGTAAGAACTTAGTTGAAAGATGCTACGATATTACGGGATAGTTTGACGGGACGTTAAACAGGAGATGGTCAGCCAGGACAATAAATTGGTGAAAATCAAAACAAAAATTGAGGGACAACCTTCATTAAGGAAAATGGGCTATAAGGAAAATGGAAGTATAGGCATGCATTAGATAGCAATCAGGATAAAGGAATCAGCCAATAGAAGGGAAATACAAAGAGGGAAAAGATTGCTAGAAGAGCAGTTGTAAAAGCCAGTAGAGCTTATTGGTGGTAACTCGACATGAATATCATAGGAGTTGACGCACTAGTGGTGCTTGGGTAAAGGCGAACGAAAGTTGGTATAACCAAGGATCATAGATAACGATCTTCCATTAAGGAACACTGTGGCGATTTGAGAAACCCTAAATTTTAGGGGCTTGTCATACGTACGTTTATTAGTTCATAAGGAAAAAAATGGAGTGAGTTAAAACCCATTGACAAAGAAGGATATGCCAAATGACGAAATTGTTTATTAGGACTATTTCTCTTTAAGGGGAAGTCATCGAGGAAGTACCAGCCAAATGGCTAGTGAGGCGGGAATGCTGAATGAGAAAGAAACTATGAACCTAGAAGGCATCTAGTGGTAGCTGGCTGATTCTAAAGGTTAAATGGCCCACAACAGATGTGTATATAAGAAAATGTGAATCTGAACCTTCGGACAAGGTGGATCTCATGAAAAGTAATCCAACCACTAATTGTTGCAAGTGGGACTAAATCTGCCAGAGTGGTGAGAAATTCTTTAGGCAATCCTAAAGGATGGGACGACAACGAGCCTATCAGGACTAAGGTAATAGTAAGAGTTTGGCATAGACTATTCAAATTGGGAATGGCCGCTGAAGAAAATGAACTCAATGGTCTTTAAGAGGAAGGCTGAAAGGCCGCGTTAATAGGGCATGATGGTGGGGAACAACAATACACTTCAAGAGTAATTGGAAGGAAGAATTTAAGTAAAAGAATTGATAGAGTCCATAAAGATGGCGAGACATACAGAGAACCTTTCAAAGCTGAATGGATACTAATAGAATGGCCGAAAGGTAATCACTCAATGATCTATCTGCCAATGGGTAGGATCGAGAATAAGATGGTCCATTACTACGGGTTTGAAAGAAATGTCCCGAAGAGTAGGGAGTTTCTGTACTTATTACTATTTATTTAAAGCCTGAAAAGGCGAAAGTAACTCACTAAGTTCATTCGAACTTACAAACAGTTTAACTTGTGGATGCAAGATTAACGAAACACGGAACTCGAGGAGGGATCGAGCCAGATTGTGTTAAGTCAAGGAGCACTGAAGGAAAGTATCATGCACATAGGAATAGGGTACCTTTAGAGACTTGGCCAATGGGGCGAATATATTGTAATCAAAGAGTTCCCTTAGTATTAGGAGTTGAGGTTGTGAACTTTTAATTTATTTTAAGCTATTTTCTCTGTTGGAAAGCATTTTTATATAAATAGGAAACACAATATGTTTCATCTTAGTGAGAACCTAGTATGGGCAATAACTTGGTCCAATTGTGACACTTCGTACCTGGATCCGGTGATTGGGTTGGGTAGGGGTGTTTCTTCTTTGTTTTCGTGGTTTAATTTTTATTTTATTATTTTAATGTTTAGCTTAACTATCAAAATATAGTTTTTAATGATTATTATTTAGGCCTAGTACTGTAGACAGTATTTTTAGATTTAATTCAACCTCGGGTATGATCCTCGAAGTACTTCCAATACCCCGTTGTACATTTACTATATTACAATTCGACCCGTATACTTGCGAACCCTATTGCTATATTTCTAAATCTTTTTATTGCATTATTTCTAGTCAAACGTTCGTACGTTTAGCGTCGGTCAAGTTGTTAGCACCTTTGCCGGGGAGGTTTCAGCAATAAATTTAAATTTATTTTTTGCAATTAGTAGACTAAATAGGTAAATTAAAAATTATAGATACAAATTTTACTTTATTTTTTATTTTTTATTTTAATTGTGTTTACTAGTTTTTATTCTTTGTCTCTATTTTCAATTTATGACTCGAAGTGGGAGCACTTCAATCAAGCCATATCCTATTTTGGAGTAATTTTCAAGAGAATGACAACAATAATTATGCAAACTTGGTTCGATAGCAGTTGGTTAAAACCTAGCATTACTAAACCAATTATTACCAAATCGCAGTTTGAAATCAATCTTGCATTGCTATCTTGGGTGACCACGAACTTGCAATCTGGTGATGATTGAATTTGGTGGCATTTCTAAGATGATTTGAACATATTTGCAATACTGTGGGATATGCTAGAATTTTAGATGAGACAATTAAATTACTTTTGATTCCTTTCACACTTGGAGGCCAAATCAAAAAATGGTTAGAGGTGTTACCTCCAAACATTATCACATCCTGGGAAGAATTTGTCCAATTATTTTTTACATAGGCTCATAACAAGAATTTGTCCAATTGGGACAAGCTTGGGACAGGTTCAACTTAATTCTTCGAAAAATACCTTGTGGTGGCATTGATCTGGCCATTCAATTGCAACATTTTTATGGAGGCTTAGATCAGAATAACAAAGGACAATTTGATGTTATGGCTAGAGGGAGTATTTGAACAAAGACAACTCATGAGATAGTTGTTCTCTTAGAAAAATCAAGCAATAACGATCACACATGGGGACTGACAAGGAACAAAAGATAGTAAATGAGTTGATGGTTGTGCTAAACTAGATCAATAGTGGAAAAAGATGATACAAAATAGATTGAGGAGAAATCAAGTGATGGCGACTCTAACATCTTTGATTTGGATGCAACGATAGAGGAAGAATTTCCTGAGGACTTATTAAGAGATCGGTTGGAACTAATTAATCAGCTAGATGGGGAAAAGCAAGATAGAAAACCATTAAGTCAATCAGAAAAGTCTTTAACAAACATAGTTCCATTGATCACCAAACCACTTACATTGGAATTGATGTAACATCCCGACATCGGGCTTGGAAGTTTTGGCCTTGCAAAGAGGGGGTTCGCTAGTTTTCATCTAACTAACGGTTCGCTAGTACTTCATCGAATTGGAGAGTTTGACAAAAGATGTGGTAAGGAGGTTCACTAGTGTTCGCTAGTGTGTTTGGTGAGCTAGGGGTTTGCCAGTCAAAGATTGAGTCAGACTCGAATTAGGAAATAAAAGTATAGTGTATCTAGGAAAAATTTAAGTGCAAGTAACACCTTTTCTAAGTCAAGTAGGGTATCCTAAGATTTTCAGGACATTTAGGTCTATAAATACGACCCTTATTCTGTGAGAATTCTCTTATCAAATATTTTGTTGTCAAGTCACTATTCTGAATCAAGTTCATAGAACTCAAGGTAAGTCTCTATCCTGTTAGTTTTGATTGTCCAGAAAGCTAGGTTCACTTGTATGTGTAAATACTGAAAGTTTTTTTTGCTTAGTTTTGTGTGTTTATATTGTGAACTAGTCGAACCATCTACCAGCAAGGATAAAGGCAAAGCCAAGCTTGTCTAGTTCTTAGTTTTTTTCGATGAGTGGTTAAGAATTGCCATAAATATTCTAACTAATATGTCTTTTAGTATGAATATTAAAGGTTCATATCTTGTGTGCAATCTGTGATGGTTTCTAAGAACCTTTCTTTTAAAACTAAGTTTTAAGAGTAATGTTTCTACAAAACTCTATTTTCAAGATATGTTTTAATGCAATGTTTTATGCGTTCTCCTAAACGAGTCAATGTTTCAAAGTATGTTTTAAAGTATAGTTTATAAAATTTATTTTTATGAGCTTTTGTGCGAGCTTTTTGGGATAAGTCTCTGTGGGTGTTCCTTTGCAAGCCTTATGTTGGATATATTGGTATACCAACGGATTGTGAGTACTCACCTATAAATTATGTGATTTTGGGTTTTGAGGCCCCGAGACATGTGAAGAGATAAGGGAATGTCAAGCTATGCTCAATTCACTGGGACTTCTTGGTGTATAAGAGAGTGTACTGCCTCACGCTACACTTATGGGACATGTTTCTGGACTCTTCGAGTCACTCTGAGGGGATTTAAAGAGACCCACATATCCAATGAGACAAGATATTGAAAAGTGAATCGGTTTGGCGACCTAAGGCGTACCTTATTCGTGTTTTCTAATAAGTACGAGCGAACTAGTCTTGCAACCTAAGGCGAACCTTGTTCAATTTTTATGAAAAGTATATACGAGCTGGCTTCGTGATCTAAGGCAAACCCAAACTCATTTTTTAAATGTTTTATTTAAAGAAAAACAGGCCTCGCAACTTAAAGTGTGCTCTATTAGCAAAATTTGAGATTCAACTACTAAGTTATTGAAACTGTTTTTACAAAACCTATGTTTTCTATGAACTGGGTCTCATAACCTCACTCGCGAATCCAACACATGAAATGATTTTAAGACAAAGTTTTCTTTTTGTTTTTTTTAAGCTTAGTTTTTAAGCATACCTTGTTGATTCTTGATTATTCATCAAGTTCTCAATGAACTTACCTACTCCTCTTTTACTTCGTAGATAAATAGGTAGCGGATAGTAGTGGCGAGGTTGATGACTTGGTAAGGCTCACTCTTGTATTGATATTGGAGAACCTGGGAAAATTTGATGATGGGGTTTATATTATTATAAGGGTTTAGAATTACCATAAATTAACTCTGTTTGATATAATCTCTTCTATGATTAATTCTACTTGTTATTGCGAATCATATCTAGAATATCCTATTATTAGAAATTATTATGAATAAAGATCGATGTTCATTCATGTATGAGTGTTTCTTCAACTATAATATGCAAGTCTGATTTGTTGGAAATACAATTTTTCTGTGACTTCGATAATTACATGCATACCCCAAACTTAGCAAACCCATATATGTATACAAACCTATGTAATTATACGAAGTTTGCATGTATGTATGTTTCCTTTGCATGCATTTTTCCTTTGTATATGAAGTTTGATTAAATGCGAACCTTTGATGTGTGTGTTCATGTCGTGAACTTAGTTAATACGCAAACTTTTTAGCGAACCTATGTTTCTAGTGTGAACTCGTACTTTGTGTGAAATTAACTTGTGATAGATACGCAAACTCTTAAGTCTTGTTGCTATTATGGCATTTGAACCTTTCTTTAAGGTTTTGAAAACTCGCATGTAAACCTCTGTACATGCAATATTTCCACTCCTGTGTTATTATTTAACACATTATTTGTTAATTATAAGTGGTGTGTTGGAGGTTAGGCTGGGAGTTAACAAAGATTCACTTCGGTGGCCAATGTAGCACACTGGATTCGCGTCAAAGCCACTCGACCAAATTTTGGGGTGTTACAATTGAGATCGCTACCACTACATATGAAGTATGGATATTTGGTGACAATAATACTTTACCTGTGATTATCACGGTTAGTTTTCCAATTAATCATGAGAAGGCATTATTGGAGGTTCTAAAAATGCACAAAAAGTAGATTGGGTGGACCATTTCCAATATTAAAGGAAATAGTCCCGTGTTGTGCCAGCATAAGAGCTGACTAGAGGAAGGAATGAAGCTAGTTGTAGATGCCTAGAGACTTCTTAACCCCACAATGAAGGAAGTGGTAAAAAAGGAGCTTCTGAAATGGCTTGATGTATAAATTGTTTACCCCATATCTGACAGTGAATGGGTAAGCCCAACACAATGTGTTCCTAAAAAGGTGGCTTAACGATCAGTGCAAATGAAAAAATGAGTTAATGCCAACTAAAACTATAACTGGATGGTAGGTGTGCATCAATTACAAAAAATTGAACGATGCAATGAAAAAGGATCACTTCCCACTTTTGTTCATTGATCAAATTCTTAACAGACTAGCAGGAAAAGAGTATTACTACTTTTTTTTATGGGTATTCGAGATATCATCAAATCCCAATACATCTAGTTGATCAGGAGAAGACTACATTCTCATGCCTGTATGGGACTTACGCATTCAGAAGAATGTCATTTGGATTATGCAATGCTCCTGCAACTTTCATGAGATGTATGACAACGATCTTTGCTGACATGTCGGAACAAGTTTTGAATATATTTATGGATGACTTCTTGGTCTATAGAGATTCATGTGTAGAATGTTTGAGCAACTTGGAGTGGGTACTAAAAAGATGCGAAGACACCAATCTAGTCCTTAATTGGGAGAATGTCACTTCACAGTGAAAGAAGAGATTGTTCTCGATCATCAAATTTCAAAAATAGGGTTAGAAATAGACAAGGAAAAAATAGAGGTAATAGATAAATTACCACACCCCACATTACTTCAAACAGTGAGAAACTTCTTAGGACATGCATGTTTTTAACGAAGATTTATAAATGATTTTTCTCAAATTTCAAAGCACTTAAGCCAATTGCTACAAAAAGAAATGCCTTTTGTGTTTGATCATAAATGCATATAAGCCTTTGAGTTACTCAAACAGAAGTTAACTTTGACTCTATTATATTTAGCCCAGATTGGACAAAGCCCTTTGTAATTATGTGTAATGCAAATGACTACACTGTTGGAGTAATGCTAGGATAATACAAGGATAAAGTCTGTCATCAATCCATTATGCAAGTAAGACTCTAAATCCCACTCAATGTAATTACAACACTATTGAAAAATGAAATGTTAGTGGTCGTATTTGCATGTGAAAAGTTCAAATTGTATTTTATTGAGAATTGAGTTTACGTTTAGATAGACCATTCAATGTTGAAATACATCATGAAGAAGCAAATGAAAGCCAGACTAATGAGATGAGTGCTGCTACTTGAAGAATTTGATCTATGGGTTCTCAATAGGAAATGAACAGAAAATCAAGTTGTAGATCAGTTATCGCGACTGGAAATGGAAGAAGAGGAAAAAGTAAGTACCGAAATCAATAAGAAATTTACAGATTAGTAATTGTTCCAAGTAGAATAATGTTGGGTAATGAAATCAACCCATAGCTGATAACTCTTGAAAAGAGTTATATTTCATGCTTTTAGACTTAGCTAATTACCTGTACTTAGGTGAATTTAGTTGCATTTTAGGATATTATATTAGTATTTTTAGAACATTGCAACATGGATCTTGAACTATGTTTAAATGTTATTATATGACACTTTTACTTGTTTTCGGGAAGGATTTGTTTGTTGATTGAGTGGCAGGTGCAGAATGAGGAAAAATTAAATAAAGGAGTGAAGGTTTGCCGGGGAAAAGGGTCAATAGTTTGCCAATGGAAATGACGTGGCAATTTGTAATTTTGAGATGATGATCAAGTCAACACTTTATGCTTACCAGTTTTAGCCTAATTCTACTTGTACCAGATAAACACACCTAAAATAGAGGAGGAGATAAATCTTGGGCTGTTGGTTTTATCTTAGAGAAAAAAGAATTTAAAAAGAGGAAAAGATCATGAGAAAATGAGTTGATGACCACCTACCCAAAAGGAAGAGATTTTAAACCAAAACAAGTTTAAAAAGTGAGAAGATAATCTTTGGTTGTTAGATTTACCCTAGGGAGAGCTTATAAATAGGCCAAAGGAGGAAACCCTAAAACACAACAAAAAGAGAAACGTACAAGAGGAAAGATCCTATGGCAAAAGTAAGAGGGTTCCAACTGAACAAGATAAGAAGAGGAAGTCATCCACTCAGCTAACACAAGATACTATGTTGCTGAAGTTTGGACCAGTCGCAGCTGCCTTCCCGATGTTCTTCAATATTCTATAAACGATGACTTTGGTTTGAGATTTTATTTCCTAGCCCATGAGCTAAATCTCATAGGGTTGAGATTACTTCGATGAACCTTAAACTATTTTTATGGATCCAGTGTATATCTGATTTACTATACTGTTTCATTCGATTGTTCTTATTTCTTAATTAAAATGCAAGCAATCTCTAGACATAGAAGACTGTTCGTATACTTATAAACTAATTTTAATTCCAAAAGTGTTAGATTGGTTAAATTAAAATCAAATGAAATAAGCAAGTATTCAAGAGACACTTGTGGTAGACTCTAGACAATAAAGTCACGATCATACAGAAGGAACCCATGCAAGATATTTAAAAAGCCTATAGACACGAGCAAGGAAACTTGAGGTTTTGCTTTTGTGAGAGGCAAGCCATTAAAGAACTCTTCTATGCAGTAAAGTAGATACAATTTTTCCAAGGCATTTTTAACAGTAAATGTTGATTCTGGGTAATCCTGAACTTTTGAACCAACATCACTCTGTACTTATTCTTTGTCGAAGTATCTTTGCCACATCATACTTAGTTATTTATTCATATATTTTCACAATCACTCTCGTTTTTACATTTTTGCTCCTATTTTTTTAACACCCGATACCCGGCCTAGATGCCAAGTTTTATATTGAGATGCCACACCTCCGTCTCACATCGATTTCATTGTAATTAACAGAATTGAAGTACATGCAACTTCATTTTACTTTAATTACTCTACCACTTATGAGAATATCAAGTCATGCAAACTTAGTTTAGCGTTTAATCATACTAACATACGACAAACAAACATAATATGTACATATCTCAAGCACTGGGACCACTTAGCAAATTTTCCCCAAAATGTTACGTAGGTATTGATACTGCCTCTATGGTATCGATATTTCCTTTAAGTGGTGTTGATACCACCTAGAAAATCGATACCAAACTAGCATTTCTTTCCAAATTTCAAAACATTGGAAAATATCGGTACGTTTGCAAGGTGTCAATAATTACACCCCGAGTATCGATAAGCAGGCCAAGGTATCGATACCAAATTGGTATTTAAAATCCCTGCACTTTCGAAAATACGTAGGTATCATTTTAAAAGCCCTAATATCGATGCCTCTACTTCAAGTTACAAAAATTTGGCACATAAGAGAATTTAAATAATTCAAACTTAATCCCTAAACATCACGCTTCATTCACACATTATCTAAAATAATAGTCCAAATACCATATCCAAGTCCACATGCTTCCAAACATACATAATATGCAAGTAATCCAAAATATGTCTTAACAATCCGATATAAATGTTTACCGCATTGGGCTATCACATTGCCTTTATTTCCCAAACATAAATAAGCATATAACACCTATTAATAGAAGCTAAATAATCAGCTTGGTTCACTCCCTTGAAGGCCACACCGCTCATACCGATAGTATTTATCTGCAATGGTTAAAAAGGAGTGGGTGAGCTTAACAAGCTCAGTGAATGCTCAAAATAACCACTACGTAAACAAGTCATTATGCATCAACAAGGTAGACATGCAACATAATCGCAATATCTTCTACTCTTATGTTATAGTTTACGCATTTAATCATCTTTCATGAATATTTTCATATTAATCACATGAATATTTAAGCATATATTTCAGCATATATCAATAACATTTAATCACATTCAGTCACTTTTTATGATAATTTGGCTCTTGAGATTATAAACATAAAAGGGACTCTACCACCACACATCGGATACGCGGATCACCAACAAACAATAGTGACTCAAGGAGTAGAACAAGTCCTATAAGTGAAGTGCATAGCTAACACTTTCTAACACACCACATATACATATCCCGATGAATGGAGCTTAGCTCACATTCCTTTATCTCTCTGAAACTATCCCTAGGCCTTAATGTCCTACATATATCACAACATAAAGGTTAGTACGCATAGTATAGCATGCCAACTTCAACGGTCTCAAAAGGTCACAAGGCTAAAATATCCACATTATTATCACATATTTACATACCGATGTTCCGCACATATTCACCTCATATTCACATTAGTAGCATAATATAATCTCTGTCATATGGCATAAAAAATATCCACTTATTTACTGTCACATGGCATGAATAACATACCCTCATATTGTAACACCCCTTACCCATATTCAACGCTGGAACAGGGTACGAGGATTACCGGACTTAAACACGAGCAACCACACATTCTTGAGCCATAAATTTGGTATCAAATTAAAACTTTTCAACAACCAATCATAACATCCCTAAATCGAGCCTACGAGGCCCAAAATGTGCTTTGGAAGTGGTTCAGGACTAAACTGAGAATTTTAGAAAATTTTACAACACTTAAATTTTTTTTCATGTTTTAAGGGCCATACACCCGTGTTGCCTGGGACACACCCGTGTGGGTAGGTCGTGTGGTCACACACGCCCGTGTCCCTAACCCATGGAACTCTCTGTTTGTCACCCAAGAAGAAATTGAAGTCACACGGCCAAGACACACGCTCGTGTCCCGAGGCCGTGTCCTTCACACGGTTGAGACAGACGGCCGTGTCTCATGCCCTTTGCTCGATACTAAGCATTCTGTTTTGCAACAACTTAGGTGTAGGGGACACATGGCTAGATCACACGCCCATGGGGCTGACCGTGTGTTACACACAGGCTAGACACACACCCGTGTGTCTACCCGTGTGGACAAAAATAAGGCTATATACCGAGCCATTTTGCCACCCTCACTTGCACACATCTACACAACATCACATGGCACAAATTCAAACATGTAAGATCAACCAAAACATTTACAATTATGAACATCACATACCAGTACCATATCAACATTTATCACACACACAACATTTATCATGCAACAAATCATTCATGTCAATTTCACCTTCATTAGGCTTCATTTAACTACTCTCTAGTTACCTTATTGTACACACAAATTTATCATCTCATCAATAGACCATATTACCAAACATTTCACATTCATGTCATAAATCACATTTCGAAACAATTCACATTCACCAAGCAGACCATGATCATATCACCAAAGGCATTGACATATATATGAATATACTTAGGCTTACTACCATGTTAGCTAAATAAGCCAGTTTACATGGCCAAATATCAAAACAAGCCTTTGATCCTTACAAGCCAATACATTGGCTAAAGTCATAATGTTATATATGACCAAAAGACCAAGTCCCTATACATGCCATAAACTCAAAATACTTGAATTCATCAATACCCAAAATGATAGCTTGATAGTGTGATAGGATCTTCGGCGATCTCCAACCCAAGCTAGCTTGACAGCACTATTAAAGATGGGAAAGAAAGGGGGTAAGCTATTTAGCTTAGTAAGTCCGTACGAAAATAATAAACAACTCTTACCAATCTTTTATTAAGTCCAACAATTTAAACACAAGATAATATAAACTGCTATAAAACTCACAGTTGTAACTGATTCAGTCTTGTTTGCTCTATCAATTTGCAAGTATATTTTAACATGTTTTGACATTAGTCTAATAACCAAAATCTTTCTATTATAATAAATTACCACAATCAACCAATCATTTCAAACCTCCCAATAAACATGCACATTAATTATGAGTATTCACTTTTCAAGCATATATTTTAACATCTTTCAATTGCTTAAAGCTCATATCTTCCCACAATCATTTTAATAGGCAATTATGCCAATCTTTCCTTTTTCTCATATCCAATAATCACAGTTTGTGTGAATAAAACATACTATATCATAACTCAATTTGGCCCGAAAGCCAATTACATGATCTTCAACTGAATTTATCATGAATTCCATACATCACAAGTATGGACCAATAATCACAAGGTTTTCACAAAATCATTCTCGTGGAAATCATGAGCTCAAAATTTCATGAAATCAATGCGTATAAACATACTTGTACCAATTCATAATACTTACATGCTCTTTCTCTTCTTTGACATACCCATTAAATTACTCGTTGAACCACTTGGAGTACTAAAGGATACTCGGGAATGTTGTACACATAGTACCATACCAATGCCATATCCCGGATATGGTCTTACATGTAATCTCGTATCGATGCCAATAGCCCAGCTATGGTATTACACGAAGTCTCATATCAATGCCATATCCCAGATATGGTCTCGCACGAATCTTATATCAATGCCATATCCCAAGTATTGTCTTACACATAATCTCAGTAACCCTAATGTCATGACATTTGTATCCTATCTATTCCTAAGGTTCAACTGGGACTTTCGTTGTATTGAATCTTTGTCGGTCATTTCCGTAGTATCGTACTCAATAGCATTCACATTTTATTTCAATAATATAACATTTACCACAATTATATCAATTAAGCATTTATACATATATAATTTAATACTTATTAAACGCACGAACTTACACCGGCATAAAAAATGGCGAAAATGACCTAATCGTCAAATACTCGTTTTTCCCCTGTTCTAATTCCGAACCTCGTTGTTCCTGATCTATAATATCACATTTAACTTATTTAATCATTATACTATACAAATCAGCCCAAAAATCACATTATGGAAAAATTACATTTTTGCCCCTAAAGTTTCACATTTTTACAATTTAGTCCCTAGGCTCGTAAAATGAAATGTACTCAATTCCGCCAATAGCCATGCCTAGACAAACCTTAGACATGCTTAAAGCAGCCCACATTTTTCTTTAATTTGCATTTTAACACCTACTTTACAACTTTTTACAATTAAGTCCTATTTAGGCATTTTCATCGAAAATCACTTAGCAAAAGTTGTTTATCATACACCAAACATACATTTTCTACCATTAGACATCAAAATACACAAATGTCCATCATGGTTAAAATTTTAGACTTTGATTATTTCTTAAATTAGTGATATAAATAGATAGATCATGTTACATGGATTTCAAAAACATAAAAATCATTAAAAACGAGGCTAGAACGGACTTACAATCGAGCTTGGAAGCTTGAAAACCCTAGCCATTTTCCTCTTGTAAAATTAAGCCATGGGAGGAAGATGGACAAAAATTGGCTTTTAATTTGGCTTTTTAATTCATTTAATTACCAAATTACTAAAATGCCCTTAATGAAAAACTTTAAAAACATACCTAACCATGTCCATTTTTGTCCACCAACTTAACAAATGGTATAATTACCATTTAAAGACCTCCAATTTAAAATTTCATAGGAATTAGACACCTCTAGCATGTAGAACTCAAGTTTTTCACTTTTTATAGTTTAGTCCTTTTGACTAAATTGAGTGCCCAAACGTCAAAATTTTAGAACGAAATTTTCACGAAATCATTCCATAAAACTGTAGACCAGAAAATATAATAAAAAAATAAATTTTTCTACGTCAGATTCGTGGTCTCGAAACCACTGTTCCGACTAGACCCAAAATCGTGCTGTTACAACTTACCCGAAAAATCGAAAGCTTAAACAAGCTTTCCTTTGCCCTTATCTCTACTCGTTAAAGGTCCCATTGACTCCAACACTTCAACAAGACAAACCACGCATATATTCAGTCAACAATCAGTTAATAACTCACCTCAAACATCCATAAACACTAGCCTAAGCTACAATATTTTCTAACCAAAACCTATAGCATGGCAAACTTAAAATTCAAATATCTTGATCTATACTTAATCTTATCGCCTAAAACCAATTCCGTTCATCTTATAATTCACCTACGATTAATTCCCAACCTTTAACCTACAATTGAATACTCATTTCATAGTATTGACTTTTTCAACATATTTTATGACTTTTTTTTTTTGAAAATTCATTGAAACTCAAGAAATCTTTAACGAAAATTCAAAGTAAGTTTAGAAACCTTCTAATAATGTTAAAAGTAATTGAAAAAATACTTTGAAACCATGTTTTTATCTATAAACCCAAAATTCACCATTAAAGACCCGATTTTTAACTTTTGTTGAAAACGTGTGTTTCAAATGCTACAAATTCAGTGTAAGGGACTAGATATCATTTAAAACTCATAGAAAGTTGAATGGGTTACCTTCAATGGAAGAGAAACGAGCTTTGACGCAAATCCAAAAAACCCATGTTTGGAGAAGATGATGTAGATGATGAAGTTTTTGGGTGATTTTCTTGGTTTAAATGGAGGTTTAAGGCTCAAGGGTGATAGGATTAAAAGAGAATTAGGAATTAGTGATCAAAATCAAGTAGAAGAGACTTAGGAGAGTAATAAAGGACATAGGCAAAGGGGGAGCAACTATCGTGAAAATAAGGCTGTAGCATAGGGGGTTTTTATGTTCAATTTAAAATTCTGGGCAATTTGCTTCATAAAACTCTAAGTTTTGACTCTTTTACAAATGAGTCCTATTTTAAAAATTAAAGATATTTAAAACTCATTTTCTAAAATTTATTTAATTTTCTAAAAACCATATTAAAAGCATTAGCAATAAGCCATGTCGCAAAATTCCAAACATTCTAAGGCTAAAATTCCTAAAATACCCCTAAAACTCCTAGGCCATATTTTAAGGTGTTACAAATCTCTTCCTTTAATAAGAATTTCGTCCTTAAAATTCCCTACCGACATGTCACTTGCTTATTCATAAAATATGCTATTTATACTTTTAATCAAACTATCACACTTTTGCTGCGTACTCTGATTCTTATACTCTCTAACTTTCTATTGCTTTTCTTAATGATCCTATTCAATACCACGAAGTTATTCTACAGTAACTTTGCTAACAATTTCCTTTATTCACTATGACGCTCTCCTCTAAAGAACTCGTAATCATTTTTCCTAATTCACTAGTCCCTATCGGGATTCTCTACTTATTAGCTAATTCACTTAAAATTTACGATGGCATATAACCTAAATCTATCAATGAGAATAAAAGAAGTTATTACAAGGAAAGAATATCCTCAATCTTGACGTTCAAATCTCGATCCTGTGGTTCCCTAATAGCATAAACTCGATCTGGATCTCTAGACTTAATCGGTGTAGCAACAGTATGAGTAACAATTCGCTGCCCAACCGGTCTCCCATTACCTTTACCACGACCACGACCTCTAGCAAGCGTAGAAGCAGGTGCCGAAATATAAGTTTGCGAACCCTCAACTCTATTTAGGAAATCCATAAGAAAATGTTCTTTCGAACCACACTTAAAACGTCCACTTGTCAATTTATGACACTTTTCAGGATGCCTACGCTCACAATACGGACAAAACGAACATCTAAAACTACAAGTCGAACCACTAGTACTAACTATAACACTATCGTTTAGCTTAGACTGACTTGGTCGAATCTCATGTCATGCACTCCTATCGAAACCCTGCATATCACGCCTTCTCTTAGGCAGTCGATCAGATACACCATCAGAAGTTCTCTTACCAGTTTCAGTAACTACATAATAAGGCGATTCAACCAAAGTCTCCTTAATAACTTTGGCTTTCTTAACTAACTCATTGAACATCTCCACATTCTAAGCTACCAGGTAAATCTGAATCTCATGATTAAGACAAAAATGAAACCTTTTATAATGGTCCCTCTAAAAAAGAACCATCTTAGGTGCATACTAACTAAGTCACACAAACTCTGCCTCATAATCAGCCACTGTTAGATTACCTTTAGCAAGATCTAGAAATTCCAACTACGAGCTTCCATGTACTGCTCGCCCATAAACTTCATCTTAAAAACCTCAAGAAAATAATTACAAGTCAATCTATCAAAAACAGTACCCCTCGTAATCGTATTCTGATAACTTTTGAAAAGAGTTATATTCTAGGCCTGTAGGTGGAATTAATTATTTGAAATTAAGTAAATACATCTACATTTCTAGGATAATTTTAGAACATTGTATAACAAAGCTTGGACAGCGCTACATTAGCCATTATTTGTTACTTTGATCACTTAGGGAGGAAATGTGTGGTTCTGTGTGAACAAAAGTGCAAGTAGAAGAAGAGGATTAAGAGGACGCAGAAAGAAAATAAAGGAAATGAAATATTGCCATGGAAATTGGTAAGATTGATTGCCAACAAAATTGCCATGGCAATTTCGGGAAGATGACTCAACAGTCTATCCATGTCACTCTTAGCTAGCTAGAAGTGTACTAGAAAAACCAACTTGAAAGTGGAATGCAAAATGTGTGCTGAGATAGGATAGATCTACCCAATAAAAGAAGAATAGAGAAGAGGAGGAGATGAGAATTAGCGTGAGAAAGGGGCGGGTGACAACAATTCTCTCTCTTTGCGCAAGAAGAACTCCATTGGAGAATTCCAGAGAAAGAAAGTGTAATAGCTTAGAAGAGAGCAGAATACAGACGTGAGGAAGGAAAACAGAAATCATTCCTGGTTTCATGTACAACTGGAAGATAAAGAGAAGTTGGAGTGTGGAATTAACTTCCTATAGTTCTATCTTTATTTTTGTAGATTGAATTTTCCATGATTCAAAATTAATTGAGAAATGTTGATGAATGATTCTATTTTGATGTTTACTTTCCACCCATGAACTAAATCTTTTCTAGGTTGAAGTTGTTAGGGTGAATTATTTATTATCTTTAATGCCTAAGATTTGAGATTGTGTATATCACTGTTATAGTCGATTCATGCTTATTTTAAATACATGCATGTAAGCTCTAGACATAGTTGAATGTATGCTGTGTTGTTTGGTGTTTTTAATTTTGAAAAAGGTTAAGAATATTGGATCTTGAATTGTTTGATGCAAGCAAATACTCGACAGAATATTCGTAGCACTCTAGACATAGATGCTGCAAGTTGTACAGAGAGGATGTTCATTGCAGTTATTAATCCCAAGTTCTGTAGACATACATGAACTTAGATTTTTAGCTTAGGATCTAGCTATTGAAAGAGGCAGGTCACAGTAGCGAATCTCTGGGCAGTAGATTAGACAATATTTTGCCATGGCATTATCTTGATATGAACATTTATCCTAAATAATTCCAACCTTATTCATTCCACAACAGAAATACTCTTGATATTCTCTGTGAATTGCCACATCATTTTACTTGCCATATCAATTCTTTGTTTTTTTATCATTTAATTTCAGCAATTCATTATTCTAGTTTCTTATTCACCCTGAGATTATTTCTTGATATTTTAGTATAATTAATAGTATTATAATAACATATTCAATTTTTTACCAAATTTTGATCCCTGTGGAGACGATACTTACGTATCACTTTATTACTTGAATAATGTGTACACTTGCACAATTGCATTAGTTATTTTACATGCAACAAGTTTTTGGCACTGTTGCAGGGATTGGCAACATTGGTGAAAAATTGATTTGTTATTATTATTTTTATTCTTGTTAGAACAATTAATTAGTATTTTATTTGATTTTCTAGGTTTGTATTAGTGCATTAGAAGAATTATTTAAGAGGATACACAACATTGTTTTCATCCTAAAATGGAAAGGAAAAAAAGGCGAAGAAGAAAAGAGTTAAGAGAAATGGAGAGAATTAGAAATGATCCAAACAGAGAAGATCAGGTACTCCAGAATGAAAGGAATGTTGATATTCCTCGAATTATAGATGACAGAGACAGACCCATCAGAGAACATGTAATGCCTATTTTGGATGATCTAAATCCAGGAATTTTTAGGCCACATATTCAAGCTCAACACTTTAAATTAAAAGTAGTAATGTTTCAGATGTTGCAAATGGCAGGGCAGTTTAATGGTCTACCTACTGAAGATTCTAGATTGCACTTGAGACTTTTTCTTGAATTCTGTGATTTATTTAGACAGTAAGGTGCTCCTGATGATGCATTTAGATTAAAACTGTCCCCTTATTCATTGTGAGATCGTGCTAGATAATGGTTGAATGCGTTACAATCAGGTATAGTAGCATCTTGGAATGAACTGTGTCAAAGATTTCTGCTTAGGTACAATCCTTCCAACATGAATGCCAAGCTGAAGAGCAGCATTACATCATTCAGGCATTTTGAAGATGAGACATTATATGA
Source organism: Gossypium anomalum (assembly GCA_025698475.1). Taxonomy (NCBI): domain Eukaryota; kingdom Viridiplantae; phylum Streptophyta; class Magnoliopsida; order Malvales; family Malvaceae; genus Gossypium; species Gossypium anomalum. The sequence goes on along the minus strand of CM046968.1, from coordinate 42,510,160 downwards.
AGCTTGGGAACGTTTCCAGGAGCTAACTAGAAAATGCTCGATGCATAGTTTTTAGCATTGGACACAAAAGGAAATGTTCTGTAATGGATTAAGTGCTCACACGCAAATGATGGTGGATGCATTTTCTAATGAAACATTGCTCGAAAAATCCTACAATGAAGCATACAAAATTTTGGAAAGAATAGCAAATAATGATTATCAATACCTCACTACCAGAGTTGGTACTGGTAGAAGAGTTGCTGAAGCAATAAAACTTGATGCAATCACATCGTTAACAACTCAGATATCATCCTTAAAAAATATGATTCAAACTCTGAAAAGACCCTCTACAGTGTAAGGAATGAAGGTTGCAGAATTAGCATGTGTATACTGTGGAGAAGGTCATGTTTTATATGAATGCCCATCCAATCCTGCATCTGCATATTACATGGGGAATTTTAATTGTAGTAACAACAATCCCTGCTCCAACACCTATAATCCAAGGTGGAAACAACATCCAAATTTTAGCTAGAGTAATCAGGGAATGTGAAATGCCAGTAATGTTAATTGACAGAATGTGGCTGGTGTACCACCTGGATACAGTCAACCAATGCCGCGAAAAAATGTGCAACAAAATTTGTCATCTTCAACATCAACTATGGAAGCTCTATTGAAGGAGTATATGGCTAAGAATAATGTAATTATTTAGTGCCAAGTAGCTTCCTTAATAGCTTTGGGAAATCAAGTGGGACAAATTGCCATTGCATTAAGTTCAAGGCAACAAGGAGCATTGCCTAGTGACACAAAAAGTTCTCAATCTCAAGGAAAGGAACAATGTAAGGCTATAACACTCAGGAATGGCACTTAATTGCCAGGATTTGTGATTAATACCCTTACTGAAGAGGAAAGCTCAAAAGTTCCACAAAGCACAACTTTCAAGTAAGTAGTGGAACAAACAAAAAAAAATGGGAGTAAATAGAAGTATACAGATGCAGATTCATCTTGCAAAGCCAATACAAATGCCATGGCAAAGCAACCTCAACAAATGGAAGGAAGGCCACTGCCACATTTTCCCCAGCGTTTCTAAAAGTCGAAACAAGATGCTCAATTCAGGAAATTTCTAGAGGTCTTGAAGTAATTGCACATCCACAATCTATTTTCTATTGGCCCACCATGTTTAAAGATTCTCATGAGTTCTGTCAAAGATGTGATCACTGTCAAAGAACGAATAACTTAAGAAGGAGACACGAAATGCCGCTGTAAAATATTTTAGAGGTAGAATTATTTGATGTTTGGGGAATTGACTTCATGGGTCCATTTCCACCATCCTAGGGAAAAATCTACATTCTTGTCACTGTGGATTATGTGCCTAAATGGGTTGAAGTTGTAACTTTACCTACAAATGATGCCAAATTAGTTATGAGATTCCTACATACAAATATTTTTACTAGGTTTGGTACCCCTCGTGCCTTAATTAGTGATGAAGGTTCAAATTTTGACTGTAGATTAGTTGCCAACGCTCTAAAAAGATATTAGATTAAACATAAAATTGCCACGGCATACCACCCACAAACCAATGGACAAGCTGAAATTTCTGATAAAGAAATCAAGAAAATTCTGGAGAAAGTTGTCAATCCCAACTGCAAGGATTGGTCAGTGAGGTTGGATAAAGACTTGTTGTCTTATTGCACAGCTTTTAAGACACCGTTGGGAATGTTACCTTTCAAGCTTGTCTATGGTAAACCATGTCATTTTCCAATTGAGCTAGAACACAAAGCATTTTGGGCAATCAAGTAAATAAACATGGACTGGGGTGCTACTGCCAATCATCACTTACTAGAGCTTAATGAGATGGAAGAATTTTGAGCTTAAGCTTATGAGAATGTGAGACTGTACAAAGCAAAGACAAAGCGCTGGCATGACAAGGAAATTTTACCACGGCAATTTGTACATAGACAACAAGTCGTGCTATTCAATTCTAGACTTAAACTATTTCTTGGCAAATTGAAGTCGAGATGGTTTGGACCATTCGAAGTTGAGCATATATAACCTTATGGAGCTGTCGATGTTAAAGATGGAAAAACAAGATCCACTTTCAAAGTCAATGGTCAACGCCTGAAACATTTTTTTAGAGCTCCTATAATGCGCGACAAAAAATTTTATTTCTCTTTGAAATACTTAATAATTGTTCTTTTACAGAAATTTTATTTGTTTATTTTATTTTTACTTGTTACCCAATAAGTTTATATATTTGTTTATTTTAATTTGTTACAGATTCTTTTTGTCAGAGTAAAAATAATTTGAAAGCAGTGCCTACTTCTTTTTATGCAATTTTATTTAAAAATCTTGTTATTACTTTTCTGATTCCCTCTCAATTTACTCCTGTGCTGTGTCAGACAAATCTTTCCAACCATGTCACTGATTATATTTTCTTTCACTATCTGAACTTAGATAATTAATTTTTCCTTCAAAGTTATCCCTAGTTCTTATCTTTGTCACTTGCCTCTGTTAGTTTTTCACCTTCATCACTATAAACTTCTCAATAATTACCTTCATCACTATAAACTTCTCAATAATTTTCTCACAGTTCACATTCCATTGTCATAATGACTCGTAATACACTATCTTCCTCTACATCCTTACCTACAAAAACCTTTTTCAAAAATGACTGAAGAAAAATATTTGAAAAACATAGTCCAAAGACTATTTTGTTTTGCAAAAGGCTTCCTTTTTCAAGACTCAACTTTCTTGGGTTATGATACCTTTATTTCTTTAATAGTGGAAAGCCATGGCTGGAAACTATTTTGCTCACACTCAGGTGATGTTTTTCCAAAAGTGGTAAGAGAATTTTATGCGCATCCAACATCTCCTAATAGTGCTTTCATCTATGTCAGAGTTATTTCTGTTTAGTTTTGATGAATATTCTATTAATGCCCATTACAATTTGCCGAGGGTCCTGATGAACATTTCGAGTTTATGTCATAGAAGGGTTACAATAAGTTCTTTAAGATCTTTGTATTAAGGAACTAAATGGACTATATCTCATCCTAATTGTCACACTATTGATAGAGTTGCCCTAAAGCCTCATTGTAGAGTATGGTATCACTTTCTGAAATCCCGACTGAATCCCTCCACTCACAATTCTACTATTTTCGTTGAGAGGATGTTATTACTACATTCGATTATCTTTGGTAGAAGAATCAGTGTTGGAAGAATTATTTTCTAGGAAGTACCTCATTGCTCACAAAAGAATGCCAATAGTCTAAATTTCTTGTCTCTTCTCACGACCTGTTATCAGCGCACCAACGTCCCTATCCATAACAATGAGGAGACCGTAAGCAATAAAGGTGTCATAACAAAATGAATTGTCCTACATTTCTTAGGCAAGGATATGCCACAACCATCTGGGCCAATATCTACATCATCACCCCCACTTGAAGCCCCAGACATTTTCCTAATATGTTGGAACAAGTAATAAATACTCTCAAGGAACTCCAACATTAGCTAGGTATGGTGGCTAAGCAGCAAAATTGAAGCTCCATTGATTTTGCCACAACAAAAGCCAAAACGACTTTATACTGAAAATATGTGAAGAAACGCGATGCTGCACTCAAGAAAGCTCTTTATAACAACTTCACCAAGGCAATGCCTATATTTCCTGAAGAACTTTTATCTGATGATGAAGAAGAAGATGAAGAACTTGTCATTACACACAAGCATAACAAAGAGCCCACGAGAGATGAAGAATCGATAGAGTTTGTACACCTTGAGTCTGACAAGGAGGACAATGATCGACAACACATTTTTACACCAACCACCATTGCCAAAGCACTACAATCCAAGGCTCCAATGACGACCAAGGAACGTGTAGTTCATCAATTTATTGATGAACTCATAAAGTTACATACCGACGATGATTTGGAAGAAGTGTCCATTAACCATCTTAAAAGAAAAATATTCAAGAAGGCTACTGGTAAAATCGTTCAAGCTGATACTGATGACCAGGACAGGCCGCAATGTTACAAGAGACCTGCATGGAAATCCACACAACTGAAGTGAAGTAATTTCCTTTCCCTCTAAGCTTTGATTTTTATATTTTCATGATCATTCATTTTGATTTTTATCAGTTTCATTTTGATTTTGATTTAATTTTTTCATGTTCATACATTGAGGACAATGCATCTCTTAAGTTTGGGGGTGTGTTGTGCATATAGTCTGCATTGTTAAATGTGCATATAGTCCTTTTTCCATAACATTCAATTGCCATTCAACTGCCTGCTTATGTGAGTATATGGTTATCAATGATGTTCAATGAGGATAATAACTCTTCTTTGTAATCTTAGAAAACATTGTGATGGTTGTTTGAGCATGTTTAGCATAGGACAGTTGTTGAAATAAAATTTTAAAAGTAGAATGATTGAAATATAAATGCAATTAGGTTATAGTAGCATTCTTTAAATAAATTTAGGACTTCTTGACTTAATTTCAGTAGAGTAATAGGGAATAATTTTTGTCATGGTAAAATAATATGAATACTCCAATGTTTGAACCTGTTAAGTAAATTAGTAATATTTTGTTTGCTCCATTATATTGTGGACCAAAAAAATAAGTTCAGACATGAGTATTGTAAAAAAAAAAAAGTGTATATATTTTAGGGGCACTTCACTGGATCTTGAGACTAAATTGCTAAGAAGGTAGTTGTTTGCTACATCCATCTTTTTAGTTAAAAGTTTTTGTTTCATGAGTGATTTATACTCAAATTGTGACATAATATAATACATGGCAATCTAGTGTATGCTCCAATGAGGTTGTCAAGTATAAAATTATATGACAATATGAATTCCCTAGAAAAATTTTGTGCTGGAAATTGAATAAATTTTTAGAAAAATAATAAATAAAATAAAATAAAAAATAAGTTTAGGAGAGAGATAACCTAGGTAAATTTAGAAGAAATTTGCTATAGTTTTAATTCTGAAATATTTAGAAACATTTACTTTTAGGAACCATTTTTTGCACTTCTTTTGCTAAACAAGGTTACAAGAACTATAAGCAATTTTTCTTTGTTTCAGTAGAAGATTGATGAGAATAAAGGTACACAGTATGCTCATTATGATTTGGCAGTATAATTGGTGACTAATTGTCTTGGAAATTTCATGCATTCATGCATATTCATACATTATTTGCTTAAGGAAAAGTAATAATTTAGGTTTGGAGGTTTGATAGTTATGTTTTAGGCAGCTAGATGGAATTAATTATTTGAAATTAAGTAAATAAATCTACATTTCTAGGATAATTTTAGAACATTGCATAATAAAGCTTGAACTACGCTACATTGGCCATTATTTGTTACTTTTATCACTTGAGGAGGAAATGTGTTGTTCTGTGTGAACAAAGGTGCAGGTAGAAGAAGAGGATTAAGATGATGCAGAAAGAAAATAAAGGAAGTGAAACATTTCCATGGCAATTGGTAAGATTGATTGCCAATATAATTGCTATGGCAATTCCAGGAAGATAACTCAGCACTCTATCGACATCACTCTCAGCCAGCTAGACATGTACTAGAAAAACCAAGCTAAAAAGATGGACGCAAAATGTGTCTTGAGGTGGGACGGATCTACCTAATAAAGGAATGAGAGAGAAGATGAGAAGAGGAGAATTAGCGTGAGAAAGGGACTGGTGACAACAATTCTCTCTCTGCGCAAGAAGAACTCCATTGGAGAATTCCAGAGAAAGAAAAGGTAACAACTTAGAAGAGAGAAAAATACAGACGTGAGGAAGGGGAAGAGAAATCATTACTGGATTCACGTACAATAGGAAGATAAAAGAGAAGCTGGAGTGTGGATTAACTTTCTACAGTTCTACCTTTATTTTTCTAGATTGAATTTTCTTTGATTCGAAATTAATTGAGAAATGTTGTTGAATGGTTGTATTTTGATGTTTACTTTTTTATCCATGCACTAAATCTTTTCTAGGTTGGAGTTGTTAGGGTGAATGATTTATCATCTTTATTGACTAGGATTTGAGATTGTCTATATCACTGTTACATTCGATTCATGCTTATTTTAAATACATGCATGCAGGCTCTAGATATAGTTGAATGTATGTTGTGTTGTTTAGTGTTTTTATTTCTGAAAAGGTTAAGAATACTGGATCTTGAATTGTTTGATGCAAGCGAATACTCGACAGAATATTCATAGCACTCTAGACATATATGTTGCAAGTTGTACAGAGAGGACGTTCATTGCAGTTATTAATCCCAAGTTCTGTAGACGTATATGAACTTAGATTTTTAGCTTAAGATCTAGCTATCGAAAGAGACAGGTCATAGTAGCGAGTCTCTGGGCAGTAGATTAAACAATATTTTGCCATGGCATTATCTTAATATGAACATTTCTCTTAAATAATTCCAACCCTATTCATTCTTTAATAGAAATACTCCTAATAATCTTTGTGAATTGCCACATCATTTTACTTGCCAGATCAATTCTTTGTTCTTTATCATTTAATTTCAATAATTCATTATTCTAGTTTCTTATTCACTTTGAGATTATTTTATGATATTTTAGTATAATTAACAGTATTATAATAACATACTGAATTTCTTACCAAATTCTGATCCCTGTGGAGACGATACTTACTTATCACTTTATTACTTGAATGACATGTACAGTTGCACAATTGCAATAGTTATTTTATAGGCAACATATTTGTTCCAATGATGAGCCTCACCTTCAAGTAAGGACACAACACATCCCAACTTTTCCTTGTCAAAACAGGAAATCTATTCAAGGATCCTTTTAACTCATTCCAACAAATACTCAACTACGGTCGGATCAGTATCCTTCACTCTAGAAAACTCTTTACCTTTCACTCCAGAATCATGGGCTATGGGCAGATTAGTACCCTTCATGTAACAGTCCGATTTTGACCCTAGTCAGAATAGTGGTTTTGGGACCACAAATCCGAGTCTAAAAAAAATATTTTAATATTATTTTCTGTGTCTGTGATATGTGAATTTATATCTGCGAGGTTTCTGTGATTTAATTTGTCTGTCTCTGTTCTTAATTATGAAAAAGGATTAAATTGCGTAAAATGTAAAAGTGGAGTGTTAGATGTTAAAGCACCTATTTGGCTTGGCTTTTAAAATAAAGGTCCTTGCATGTCAAATGTACCATTTATTTTAATGGTGTACAAAAATGCCTAAGTTAATGGAATTTTAATGTTATATCATTAAGGGCAAAGTAGTAAACTAAGCATAAAAGGTGTATTAAATAAAAGAAAAGTTAAAATCATCATCTTTTTCTATCATCCATGACCGAATATTGGAGAAAGAAGAAGAAAAGTTGGTTCTAGGGTTTCGACACTTTGATCCTTGATTAAGGTATGGATTTTTGTCTGTTTTTTATAATTTCTACGTTTCTGTGATCGTTGCTTTGTGTTCTTCAAAACCCATGTCTAAATTTCTATTTTTGTTAAAGATTATAAAATGCGCCATTGATGATTATATGAGCTTTGTAGTGCTCTTATATGGATTATGAAAGATATATGTTAGATTATCATGTTTTGTTTTTGAATTATTGATGAAATGAGCTATTTGGGCTAATTTGTGAAAATGAGGTTTTGAAGGACTAAATTGTAAATTAAATGTGTTATTTGGGCTTGTATGAAGCCATGTATATTTGGCCAAGCTATAGTTTTGGTGAATTTTGCATATTTGTGATTTGGTGAAAAATGGACTAAATTGTCAAAGTGTGAAAATATAAGGGCTAAAATGCAAAGTGCCCTAAATATGTGTTCATGGATTATTTTGAATGAAAAAAATGATTGAATGGTTGAATTTGAATTGTATTAGATCAAGAACAAAGAAAATCGGATTTCGATCGGGAAAGTCCAAAATAGTTGAATAGTCGATTTGTTTCGTCCGAAATTCGTACAAGGTAAGTCAAACTACACTTACGTGTTAAGTTGATAGAATTCTGTGTATATAAACTGTTATCTGCATTGGACGACCTTGAGAGCCTGATGAATAAACTCTGAGAATATGCAGGTGTATGAGATGTTCTGTATGTTCTTGGAAGAACGTTGACATTGTTCTGAGATATCGTGTAAGACCGTGTCTGGGACACAGGCCTCGATTTGAGATTTCGGGTAAGACCTTATCTGGGACAGAGGCTTCGATATCAAATTACATGTAAGACCACGACTGGGACGTAGGTATTGTACCTGTCTGTGAATTTCTATTTTGTTTCTAAGTTGTCTGATGTTAAAGTATGAGATATAGAATGTATAATTCATACAGGTACGTTTGTATCATACTAGAATTCTGAATAGAAAAGGCTATGTTTCTGTGAAGTAAGGAAATATTTTATGAGACGGATGTGAATTCTGGTAATCAACTGTTACTTATATGCTATATTAGTTGAGTAATCGTATTTGACTTACTAAGCTCTTTGTAGCTTACTCTGTGTGACTTCTGTTTGTTTTACAGTTATCGTAGCTACTGAAGGCTCGGGATAGTCGAGGATTGTCATAACACCGTCGATCTCATTTTGGTACTTTTGGAATGTACATATTTATAAGTATGGCATGTATAGGCTAGAAGATTTATGAATGTAAATTTGATACATATATATGTTATGCCATGTCAATTGGCTAGCAAATGATAAGTTTTGTGCATAGTTTTGTCTATGTTTGTGATGTGCCATATTCTAATGAGAATTGGTTATCTTAAAGTATGAATTTGGTTAAAATTTTGGTATGAATGTTGTGTATTATTTCTTGTAGCATTTGACCCAAAAAGGGGTGGCAAATTGGCTTCAACCAAGCCTACATTGTGCCACACGGTCAGGGAACAAGGGCGTGCCTTGTGGCCGTGTGAAAAAGTCAGTAGCTAGCTAAATTTTACACGGTCATGGCACACGGCCGTGTCTATTGGCCGTGTGAAAAAGTCAGTATAGGACCTCTTTTTGGCACGGTTGGATCACATAGGCATGTCTTGTACCCGTGTGAGTCACACGGCCTAGTTACACGGGCGTGTGACTTTGTCAGTTTTGAAAAGTTTGATTAAGTTTTGAAAATTTTGAATGTGTTCGGTTTAGTCTCAACCTTCCCTAAATGTATGTTTTAGGTATCGTAGACCATCTTAATGGATGAATTGTTGATGAATGCTTATGTATTAATGCTATCTGATATCTGTGAATCTGTGTTGTTTTGAAATGCTCTATCCATCCGGTCATGCCCCTTACCTATTCCAGCGACGGTTACGAGATAGGGGTGTTACACTTCAGCCCATGATTCACAGGTGCAAGAGCAGGGTTAGCGCCAACGATCTACGAAAATGCTCCAATTATGGCTTCCATTAGAGGCTTACGCCCTCATCTGATATATTCACTATATGCGACAGTACATGAGGTACAGAAGATGTACCATCTTCTTGAGCACTACCTCTCACATTAACACGTCTAGGAGGCATATTGAATTGAATTGAATCAAATTTAATACATACATACAAACAAACAAACAAACACAAACGGTATGAGTGGCGAGGAGATGATCCAAGTCTTTTCCTACAAGTAAAATTTAGGATTAAGGCAATGTGTTCCTGTTCCTACCCCACATGCAATTTAATGAGAACATTTCAAACAATTACATGCAGTTCAAATAGAGTTATATCAACAATTCCAAGAAAATAGAGAAATTTAGACTCACAACAATCACATTGGTCTAAGTGTTAGTGAACCTAGAGCTCAGATACCACCAAATGTAACACTCCTACCCAGCCTGGACGCTAAGCCAAATATAGAGATGCCATACCACTGTCGTACATCGATTTCATTGTAATTATCAGAATTGAAATACATGCAGTTTTGTTTTACATTAACTACTCTAGCATTTATGAGAATATCAAGTCATGCAAACTTAGTTTAGCATTTAATCATACTAACGTACTATAGACAAACCTAAAATGTACATATCTCGAACATTGGGATCACTTAGCAAAATTTCCCTAAATGTTACATAGGTATCAACACCGCCTCTATGGTATCGATATTTCCTTCAAGTGGTATCGATACCACTGGGAAAATCGATACCAAACTAGCATTTTGTTTCTTGCCAAATTTTAAAATATCAAAAAATACCGGTACCTTTAGCAAGGTGTCTATAGTTACACCGGGTATCGATACCAAATTGGTATTTAGACTCCCTGCACCTTCAAAAATACAAAGGTATCGTTTTAAAAGCCCTAATATCGGTACCTCTTCTTTAGGTTACAAAACTTTAGCATATAAGAGAATTTAAATCAATCAAACTTAATCCCTAGATATCACGCTTTACTCACCTAGTCATATAGGCATAATAATGTCTAAAATAATAGTCCAAATACCATATCCAAGTCCACATGCTTCCAAACATACATAATATGCAACTAATCTTAAATACGTCTTAACAATTCGATATAAATGTCTACCACAATGGCCTATCATGTTGCCTTTATTCCAAAACATAAATAAACATATAACACCTACTAATAGAAGCTAAATAATCAACTTGGATCACTCTTTTGAAGGCCACACCACTCACTATAACACCCTTTACCTGTATTCAATGCTAAAATAGGGTTACGAAGCATTACTGGACTTAAAATACTTTTAAACATACATTACATACACAATTAACAATACGAATACAACAAAATCATAATCAATCATAAAGTCTTTTAAATGAGCCTAAGAGGCCTTAAACATACATTGAGAGTGGTTTGGGACTAAACTGGATATTCAGGAAAAAATTTTACAATTAGTAAAATTTTTCTCAAAACAGAGGACACACGCCCGTGTGGCCAGGCCATGTGTCTGACACGGCCACTAGACACGCCCGTGTCATAGGTCCTGTAGGCATTCGAAATGGAAGCACATGACCATGTCTTAGCCCGTGTCCTACCCCGTATACGGCCAACACACACGTTCGTGTGGCTAGCCCGTGTGCACTAAAAATACCACACACAACCATGTGCCAGGCCGTGTGCTAGGCCGTGCCAAACCTGTAGGATGTACTGACTTATGCGACACAGCCAAGTCACACACCTGCGTGTGAGGCCATGTGGAGCATACTGACTTCATTTCAATTTCCACACCAGGGGACACACGACCGTGTAATATGTCCGTATCTCACACACGGCAGAGACACATGCCTGTGTCTCTGCTATGTGTCTCAGCCCGTGTGGACAAAAATAGGCTATTTACCAAGCCAAATTGCCACCCACAACTTCGCGTACCTAAACAATCCAAATGGGACCACAACATAGCATAATAGAACATATATTCTAGCCACAACCAAGACAAATTTCATACCATTTCCAACATTAATAGCCAACATGCTTATAACTTATGTTTTTCATAATCAAACATACCTAAACACATATACCAGTCAACTAGCTAAACATTTACGAAACACACATCATTTTGTACCAATTCACAAGCATGATACCAATTCCACAAGCTTCATAATATAAGTCATTCACATATTCATATATGGACTCAAAATACTTTTACATGAATTCACAACATTAGCCATATATATGTATATATACATTTGGTTCAAACATACCAAAACAAGCCAAGTCTCATGGCTATATATATATATACAACCCAAAACATAACCATTCACAATCATTTCAAATGGCAAAACTCACTACCAAAATACATATCAATATGACCATAATACTATACTTGCCATATGACCAGACCATAATCTTAAAAGTACCAAAGTGATGATTGGATAGTGTGACGTAGTCTCTGACGATCCCTGAATCTGAGCTAGCTTTGAAATAACTATTAGACATAGAAAATAAACAAAGTAAGCTTTATAGCTTAGTAAGCTCGTATTAAATAAACTTAACCAATCACAAATACACTATTCATCAAGTTAAACATATTAACATAAAATTCATGTTTACTAACAATCCTTTCACCTCCTTATTCATACGCTTACATGCAAACTTTGTAACTTCTTCGATTTAAAGCTCATACTATGCATGTACATACCTGTACCAATCCATAACAAGCTCATACATATTCAGAATATCGTTAAATACTCGATATCTCGCACACTAAGTACCATACATAGTCGAAGCTATCTCAAATCGCACACTAAGTGCCATATATAGCTGAAGCTATCCCGATCTCGCACCCTAAGTGCCACATATAGCTGATTTGTCATCGAACATGACTGTAGTCCCATATATACAATTTATGCAATATCAAAACATTAAAACATAATTATAACAGTTCTTATTTCATACGAACTTATCTCAGATATTAAAATAGGGAATCGAGTCAATTAGCTGATAACTTTTGTTTTTCCCCGATCCTGATCCAAATTTCGTTTTTCTTGATATGTAAGGATGAACCCTAGCCAAAAATTCAAGCTTCAAATATGGTGTTTCTTTAGTTGATTTTTGGTGGATGATGATAATTAGGAAGACAACCGTTTGTTTTCATTATTTTAGTTAGGTTATTTAATAATTTACCATTTTAACACTGATTTACGAAAACATTAAATATGTAACAGCTCGATTTTGGGTCTAATCAGAACAGTGGTCTCGGGACCACAAATCTAACATAGTAAAGTTTATTTTTATTATATTTTTATGGTCTACAATTTTTTGGAATTTTTTTTGTGAAAATTTCGTTCGAAACTTTTGACGTTTGGGCACTCAATTTAGTTAAAAGGACTAAATTGTTAAAAGTACAAAAGTTGAGTTCTGCATGTTAGAGGTGTCCAATTGTTATGAAATTTTAAATTGGAGGTCTTTAAATGGTAATTAGACCATGGGTTAAGTTGGTAGACAAAAATGGACATGGTTTGGCATATTTCTAAAGTTTTCATTAAGGGTAATTTGGTTATTTGGTAATTGAAATGAATTAAAAACAAAATTAAAAGCCAATTTTTGTCCATCTTCAACCCGTTGGCTGAATTTCACATAAGGAAGACATAGCTAGGGTTTTTCAAGCTTGCAAGCTCGATTGTAAGTCTGTTTTAGCCCCTTTTTAATGTTCTTTACATTTTTGAGATCCTCGTAGCTCGGTTTAGCTATTTCCACCATTATTTTGAGCTAGGTTTGTGTTTAAAAATTTACCCATGGATTACATGCATGTGTTTTGATGTTTTATGGAAGAATATGAAAGTTTGGGGTGTGATAAAGAACTTTTACTAAGTGATTTTTGATGAAATTGCATAAAAGGACCTATTTGTAAAAGTTGTAAAATTATGTGTAGGAAATGTGATTTAGTAAAAAATGTGAGCTGCTATAAGAGGGAATATGAATCGGCTAGGCTTAGGATTTGACAAAAATAAGTACTTTTGATCTTACGAGCTAGGGGCAAAATTATAAATATGTGAAACTTTAGGGGTAAAAATGTAATTTTTCCATAGTGTGATTTTTGGACTAAATTGAATAATGTGAGTATTAAATGAGTTAAATGTGTTATTATAGATCAAGAAAGACGAGGAATTGACCTTGATCGGGGAAAAAAAAGGTTGTGGACTAAATTGCAAATTCGTCATATTTTGCAGCGAGGTAAGTTTGTATGTAAATAATGCATCGTTTGTACTTATGTTATCACATTTTATTATGTTTTATGAAATGTGGCTGAATATTGAATGAAATTGACAAGTATCGAAAAGTGAGAAATTTCCTAGTTGAACATTAAGAACAGGATAGGATACAAGTGACATGTCACTTGTGACTCAAGTGTCGTACTTTGTGAAGGCCACTTTGAGAAGAGATAGCTTGGTCACAAGTGTGGTACTATGTGAAGGCCACTTTGTGAATAAAGATAGCTTTGGTCACAAGTGTGGTACTATGTGAAGGCCACTTTGTCAAGAAGGTGGCTTTGACTACAAGGGTGGTACTATGTGCAAGCCACCGGGTATCCGATATTATTTCGATATGTTTAACGAGAAATGGCTAGGTGTAATTGAATATGACTATGTGATGAATAAGTGCAGGTACATGTGTGTAAACTTATGAGCAATGTGCTTGATATGTGATCGAACTTTGGTAAGATTGATATGGAGTAAGTGTTACAATGAAAGTTACTACAAAGAAAACATGAAAGAGTGAAATTTAGTAATAAAATAGTTTTGGACAGCAGTAGTTGTGTGACTTTGAAAAATCACCAAAAATGGTGAAAATCGAATTAGAGGTTTAATAAGATATTAAATTAAATACTATTTAGTCTATTTTCATATAAAGGAAAAGGTGTAAGAAAAAAGAATTTTATATTATGAGATATTTGAAATTTTGTGAGACAGGGTCAAAATGATTTTGGAATCCCCTGTTCTGATTTGGGAAAATCATTAAAAATTGTACAAAAATAATTATAGGTTATAATTTATATTATTAAAATCCTAAATGAGCCTATTTTGAAAATAAACAAATGGAAACATAATCTGAATCCCGTATGAGAAGATAATCAATTTTTAGTGAAGAAGGGTCAGAACTGTCAGACAGCGAAATAGGGGTTACTTTAAAGAATAAACTGTACTTATTGGCTAAACTAAAAATTTTGAAAATTTTATGGTAAGAATATATGCAAATATAGTGGATCTATGTGTAGTGACTGTGAATGTGACTTGAATAAATAATTTGGAGGTCCATAGCCCCAGATATAAATAATTTAGTGACTGTGACTTGAATAAACAACTTGTTTTGAACTTGAGTAAATAGTGGATCTATGTGTAGTTATGATTGTATTATTTTGAAAACATATTTTGAGGATTTATAAAGCATGTTAATAAATTTTTTATTATTTACATACCTACTTACTAAGCTATATGCTTGCTCCCCTCTTTTTTCCCTTGTTTTATAGTGTCACCAAGCTAGCTCGGGGTAAGGAGATCGTCGGAGATCCATCTACACTATCATCATTCTTTTGGTATTTTGAAATTCATATTTCGAATTATGGCATGTATAGAGGACTTGGTTATTTTATTATATGTCATAATTGATTTGGTCTAAAATGTTGGCCTTTAATATTTGATAACTCATTTTGTATAAGGCTATCGATGTTGGCTAATATTAGTTAAGTTATATGTTATGATGATGCATTTTGTGAGAAGCATGAGTTGGTTGAATGAGTGTGTAATGACTAAGTATGGAAAATGTGGCATGTGAATGGTTGTGTGAAGGACACGACCTTGGACACGGGCGTATACCCCTATTTTCAAAAAAAATTCTGTGTTTTCCAAAATTTTCGGTTTAGTCCCAAACCACTTCCAATGCATGTTTTGGGCCTCATGGGCCCGTATAAGAGATAATATGCATGTGTATGAATGCTTTTAAATTGAATGAAATTTTATGGCTCAGCTTTGTATGATTGGTTATTTTAAGTCTGGTAATGCGTCGTATCCTGTCCTGGCGTTGGACAGAGTAAGGGGTGTTACAAAATATCACATAATACAAGCCCATAATTGTCCACCCACCATGATACTGGTCTAATTACAGCATAAGGACCTTCACATTAAGGTTCTATATCTTTTAGGTACTTTCAGCTAATAGAACAATACTTTTGCATTTTACGCGATTTAGTCATTTTTTAACGAATTGACCATTTAAACGATAAAATTTGTTAACAAAATTTTCACACCAACATAATATCACACTGTAAACATTAAAATCATAATAAAATAAATATTTTAACCTCAGATTTGTGGTCCCAAAACCACTGTTCCGATTTAACTAAAAAACAGGCTGTTACAACTCTCCCTCCTTAAGGATTTTCATCCCAAAAATCTTACTAGTGAATAGGTTAGGGTACTATTTTCTCATAGCTTCTTCAGGCTCCTATGTAGGCTCTTCAATACCGTGACGTTGCCATAAGACATTCGCTAATGCTATGCATTTATTTTTTAACTCTTTGATCTTTCGAGCTAGAATTTTGATCGATTCCTCATTGTATGTCATATCAGGTTGAATCTCAATTTCTGACGGGGCAATTACATGTGATGGATCCGATCTATACCCACGCAACATCGACACATGAAATATGTTATGAATCTTTTCTAACTCTAACGGTAAAGCAAGTCAATATGCCACTGGCCCTATTCGTACAATACTCTCATACTGCCCGATGAATCGTGGATTTAATTTGCCTTTTCGACCGAAATAAAGTATTTTCTTCCATAGAGATACTCTCAAAAACACTTTGTCACCGATCTGAATTTTAATATCTTTTTGTTTCAAATCCACATACGATTTCTGATGATCTGAAGCTGCTTTCAAGCAATTACGAAATAATTTCACCTTTTCTTTAGTTTCTCGAATCAAATCAACCCCGTGAATCTTTTTCTCACTCAACTCGGTCCAATACAACGGAGTTTGACATTTGCGACCATACAATGCTTCATACGGAGCCATCTTTATGCTCATTTGAAAACTGTTGTTATACGCGAATTCAACCAACGACAAATATTTCTTCCAATTGCCTTCAAACTCTAAAACACAACATTGGAGCATATCTTCGAGGATCTGAATTACACGCTCAGATTGCCCATCGGTTTGTGTATGAAAAGCTGTACTAAAATTCAACTTTGTACCTAGAGCTTCTTGCAATTTCTTCCAAAATCGTGATGTAAACCTCAGATCTCTATATGAAATAATCGAAACTGGCACCTCGTGTAATCTAACTATCTTAGTGATGTACAATTCAGCTAATCTATCAAGTGAAAACTTAGTACGTACTGGAAAGAAATGTGTGGATTTCGTCAGTCGATCCACGACAACCCAAATTGCATCTTTCTTCTTCGGAGACAGGGGTAATCTCGATACGAAGTCTATAGTTACTTTATCCCATTTCCACTAGGGTATCATTACAGGCTAAAGCAAACTTGAAGGCACTTGATGCTCGACTTTCACTTGCCGACAAATCAAACACTTCGATAAAAATTCAGAAATGTCTCATTTCATACTTGACCACCAATACAACTTTTACAAATCATTGTGCATTTTAGTACTTCCAGGATGAACGGATAAGCAGCTACTATGTGATCCGTGCAAAATGTTTTCAATTAGTTCAAAATTCTTTTGTACACAGATTCTGTTTCGGAACATTAAACAATCATCGACTCTGATTTGATAATCTGAATCACTATTTGATTTACATTGCATTCTTTTAGCTTGTAACTCAGTATCGCACTTTTGAGCTTCACAAATTTGCTGAAGAAAAACCAGTTTAGCTTTCAACTCGACTAACATCGAACCATCATCAGACATAGTCAATCTCGTATTCATCGCTCTCAAAGCAAACAGAGATTTCCTACTCAAAGCATCTGCGACTACATTAGCTTTTCCTAGGTGATAATCTATTACTAACTCATAGTCTTTTAGTAACTCAAGCCACCTCCGTTGTCGTAAATTCAAATCTTTCTGAGTCATAATATACTTCAAGCTTTTATGATCAGTAAAGATGTGACATTTTTCACTGTACAAGTGGTTATGCCAAATTTTCAATGCAAAAACAATGGCGGCCAATTCTAAGTCATGTGTCAGATAGTTCTTTTCATGTGGCTTCAACTGTCTGGAGGCATAAGCTACAACTTTTCCCTCTTGCATCAATACACAACCTAAACTATTCAATGATGCGTCGTTGTAAATCACAAATTCTTTACCTGATTCAGGTTGAACCAACATTGGTGCCTCAGTTAACAATGCTTTCAATTGATCAAAACTCTGTTGACATTTCTCTCACCACTCAAACTTCACATCTTTCTATAGCAATCTGGTCATCGGTGTAGCAATCATTGAGAATCCTTCAATGAAGCGTCAATAGTAACCAGCCAATCCCAAAAGGCTTTGAACCTCGGATACATTTCTAGCTGGTTTCCAGTCAATAATCACTAAAATCTTGCTCGGGTAAACTTGAATGCCATTCGCCGAGACTATATGTTCTAAAAATCCAACTTCCCAGAGCCAAAACTCACATTTGCTGAATTTAACATACAGTTTCTTATCTCTTAAGGTTTGCAACACAGTTATCAATTATTCGGCATTCTCAGACTCATCTCGTGAATGGATCAGAATGTCATCAATGAACACAACAACAAATCTGTCTAAAAATGGTCTAAAGATCCGATTCATCAAATCCATAAAAATGGTAGGAACATTAGTTAATGCAAAAGGCATAACAAGAAATTTATAGTGTCTATACCTCGTTCTGAACGCAGTCTTAGGCACGTTTGAGTCTTTAACTCGTAACTGATAATAACCCGATCTCAAATCAATCTTCAAAAACACTGTTGCACCTTTCAATTAATCAAACAAATCGTCTATTTTCAGTAACGAATACTTATTCTTTATTGTAACCTTATTGAGTTGTCTATAATCAATACACATTCTCATTGATCCTTCTTTCTTCTTTACGAACAATACTGGTGCACCCTAGGAAGAAAACCTAGGTTGTGTGAAACCTTTATCTGTTAATTCTGGCAACTGAGCTTTCAACTCTTTCAACTCCGTCGGAGCCATTCTGTATGGAGCTATAAATATCTATGTAGTTCCTGGCACTAATGTAATAGCAAATTCAACCTCTTTGACTGGTGGCAAACCTGATAATTCTTTTGGCAATACATCAGAAAACTCATAAACAACAGGTACAAATTCCATCTGTGATTCAGACACCTTTATATCCAGTACGTATGCAAGATATACATCACAACCCTTTTTCATACATTTTTGAGCTAACATAGACGATATCATAGTAGGTAATTCACTCGAATCTTTTGACTCAATCCGAAGAATTTTACCATTCTGACATTCGATAATCTTTTGTCTATAATTCACAACTGCATCATGCATAGTCAACCAGTCCATACCCAAAATCATATCAAACTCATCAAATGGAAAAAGCATCAAATCAGCCAGAAAACTGTGACCCCGAGTCATTAAAGGACAGTTCTTGCATACTTTGTCAACTAGAACATACTTGCCAAAGGGGTTTGATACTCTAATTACAAACTCCATAGACACAAAAGATAAACTCTTATTAGACACCATATTCATACATATATATAAATGAGTTGATCTAGGATCAATCAATGTAATAACATTAGTGTCGTAAAGAGAAAATGTACTGGCAATAACATCTGGTGGTGACACAGTTTTGCGGGCGCGAATAGCATAAGCTCTAATAGGCACTTTAGCCTTAGATCACACTGTAGAATCTTTCATTGTACCGCGATTACCACTTGTATTTCTCATATTTCTTGGTGGCCTCCCGCGAGTAGCTATATTGCTTGATCTTGCATTTTGAGATCTATCTTTCACATTTAACTCAGGATAATCTCGGATAAAATGATCTCACGAACCACAACTGTAACAAGCTCTATTATTATTTTTCATCGAACAATCTCCAAAATGCTGTCTTCCACACTGTTGACATTCGGGTTTAACATCTTTCACATTGCTAACACTCGATACTGATGTGGCTTGAGCCTTAGGGCTGGTGTATTGCTTTCCACGATCTCTATTAGAATATCCCATTGAAGATGTCGAGCGATTAAAGTAGTCTCTAGATTTGTTCGATGAGGATTGATAAGGTTTAATCATCGATATCTTCCTCGAGTCTTTTGCCTCTGAATTAGCCTTTCTCTTTTCTCGACTAAAGTCTTTGGCTTTGGAATCCTGGTCAACTAACAGAACAAATTCTTTTAAATATAAAATCCCAACCAGAAGTTTAATATCTTCGTCCAACACATCAATAAACTGCTTGCACATTATCTCTTCAGCAGAAACATACTCTCGAGCATACTTGCTTAACCATAAAAATTCTCTTTCATATTCGGTTATAGTCATGCAGCCTTGTTTCAATTCTAAAAACTCTTTATGCTTTTGATCCAAAATCCGTTGACTGATGTATTTCTTTCGAAACTCAGTTTGAAAGAATTCCCAAGTGACTCTCTCCCTCGGTACTACCGATACTAATGTATTCACCCACTAGTACGCAGTATCTCTCAAAAGGGATATAACACACTTTAACCATTTAAATGGCGTGCAAGAAAGCTTGTCCAACACTCGAATCATATTTTCAAGCCAAAACTCAGCTTTCTCATGGCCATCATCAACATTAGCTCTGAACTCTTCAGCCCCGTGTTTAAGGATCTTGTAAACTGGAGGCTTATTCAATCTTAAAAGCTCAACTCCTTGAAGAGCTATAGGAACCGATTGAGGATTAGGAGGGGGTGGAGTTGTTGAGCAGCTGGGTTCGTTCGAATATATTGAGTGAACCACTCGTTCATCATTTGGAAGAAAGCTTCTTTAGCCTCTCCTTTCTGCTGCCCGTTACGGATCTAGAATCAGACGGCACTGTCCCTTGAACGGGAGCTGGTGCATTACTCTCAACCTCATCAACTATAGTTCGATTAGGATCTATTTACTATATGAAAACACAGTTTAAATGTCAGGAGTCATTACACTATCACAGTTTATATATGGCATGTATAGCTAGACTCTCACACACGCTACGTTAGTCCTAGAGTCGACTAAACTGTGGTTCTAATACAAATAAATATAACACCCCTTACCCGTATTCAACGCCAGAATAGGGTTACAGAGCATTACTAGGATTATAATACTTTTAAATGTACATTACATACATAATTATCAATTTGAATACAACAAAATCATAATGAATCATAGTGTCTTTTAAACGAGCCTAAGAGGACTAAAACATACATTGAAAGGGGTTTAGGACTAAACCGGATATTCGAGAAATTTTTCAACAACTAGTAAAATTTTTCTCAAAACAGGGGACACACGCCCATGTCACAGGCCGTGTGGGCATTCAAAATGCGAGCACATGGCTGTGTCCTAGCCCGTGTCCTACCCCGTGTAACTCTCTGACTTGGGTCACACGACCAACACACACGCCTGTGTGGCCTAAAAATAGCCACACACACCCGTGTGCAGGCGTGTGCTAGGCCGTGCCAAACCTGTAGGGTATATTGACTTATGCCATACGACTAAGTCACACACTCGTGTGTAAAGCCGTGTGGAGCATACTGACATCATTTCAATTTCCACACCAGGGGACACACGACCGTGTAACATGCCCGTGTGAACAAAAATAGGCTATTTACCAAGCCAATTTGCCACCCACAACTTTATGTACCTAAACAATCCAAATGGCACCACAACATAGCATAATAGAACATATATTCTAGCCACAACCAAGAGAAATTTCATACCATTTCCAACACTAATAACCAACATGCTTATAACTTATGTTTTTCATAATCAAACATACCTAAAAACATATACGAGTCAACTAGCTAAACATTTACCAAACACACATCATTTTGTACCAATTCACAAGCATGATACCAATTCCACAAGCCTCATAATATAAGTCATTCACATATTCATCTATGGACTCAAAATACTTTTACATGAATTCACAACATAAGCCATATATTTATATATACCAATAGTATGGCTTTTTATATACAACCCAAAACATAACCATTCACAAGTCATTTCAAAGGGCAAAACTCACTACGAAAATACATATCAATATGACCATAATCTTATACATGCCATATGACCAAACCATAATATTAAAAGTACCAAAGTGATGATTGGATACTGTGACGTAGTCTCCAATGATCCTCGAATCCGAGCTAGCTTTGAAATCACTATAAGACATGGAAAATAAATAAAGTAAGCTTTATAACATAAAATTCATGTTCACTAACAAACCTTTCACCTACTTATTTATACGCTTATATGCAAACTTTGTAACTTCTTCGATTTAAAGCTCATACTATGCATGTACATACCTGTACCAATCCATAACAAGCTCATACATATTTAGAATATCGTTGAATACTCGATATCTAGTACACTAAGTGCCGTAGATAGCTGAAGCTATCTCAAATCACCATTGAATACTTGATATCTCGTACACTAAGTGCCGTACATAGCCGAAGCTATCTCAAATCACACAGTAAGTGCCATATATAGCTGAAGCTATCTCGATCTCGCACACTAAGTGCCACATATAGCTGATTTGTCATCGAACATGACTGTAGTCTTGTATATACAATTTATACAATATCAAAGCATTAAAAGCATAATTATAACAGTGCTTATTTCATACGAACTTACCTTAGATATTAAAATGGTAAATCGAGTCGATTAGTCGATAACTTTCATTTTTCCCCGATCTTGATCCGAATTTCGTTTTTCTTGATATGTAAGGATGAACCCTAGCTAAAAATTCAAGCTTCAAATATGGTGTCTTTTTAGTTAATTTTTGGTGGATGATGATAACTAGGAAGACAACCATTTGTTTTCATTATTTTAGTTAGGTTATTTAATAACTTACCATTTTAACCTTGATTTAAAACATTAAATATCACATAATATAAGCCCATAAATGCCCACCCACCATGATAATGGTCTAATTACAACATAAGGACCTTCACATTAAGGTTCTATAGCTTTTAGATACTTTTAGCTAATAGAACAACACTTTTGCATTTTACGCGATTTAGTCCTTTTTAACAAATTGACCATTTAAACGATAAAATTTCTTAACAAAATTTTCACACCAACATAATATCACACTATAATCATTAAAATAATAATAAAATAAATAGTTTAACCTTGGATTTGTGGTCCCAATACTACTGTTTTGATTTAACTAAAAACGGGCTGTTACAACTCTTCCCCCTTAGGTATTTTCGTCCCCGAAAATCTTACCAATGAATAGATTAGGGTACTATTTTCTCATAGCTTCCTCGGGCTTGCATGTAGCCTCTTTAATACCGTGATGTTGCCATAAGACTTTCACTAAAGCTATGCGTTTATTTCTTAACTCTTTGATCTCTCGAGCTAGAATTCTGATCTGTTCTTCATTGTAAGTCATATCAGGTTGAATCTCAATTTCTGACGAGGAAATTAAATATGATGGATCCGATCTATATCGACGCAACACCGAGACATGAAATATGTTATGAATCTTTTCTAACTCTGATGGTAAAGCTAGTCGATATGCCACTGGCCCTATTCGCTCAATAATCTCATACGACCCGATGAATCATGGATTTAATTTGCATTTTCGACTGAAATGAAGTATTTTCTTCCATGGAGATACTTACAAAAACACTTTGCCGATCTGAATTTTAATATCTTTTCATTTCAAATTTGCATCCAATTTCTGATTATCTGAATCTACTTTCAAGCAATCGCAAAATACTTTCACTTTTTTTTCAGTTTCTCAGATCAAATCAACCCCGTGAATCTTTTTCTCAATTAACTCGGTCTAATACAACAGAGTTTAGCATTTGTGACCATAGAATGCTTCATACAGAGCCATCTTTATGCTTGTTTGAGAACTATTGTTATACGTGAATTCAACCAACGACAAATATTTCTCCCAATTGCGTTCAAACTCTAAAACACAACATTGGAGCATATCTTCGAGAATCTGAATTACTTGCTCAGATTGCCTGTCGATTTGCGTATGAAAAGCTGTACTGAAATTCAACTTCATACCTAGAGCTTTTTCCAGTTTCTTCTAAAATCGTAATGTTAACCTCGGATCTCTATCTAAAATAATCAAAACTGGCACCCTGTGTAATCTAACTATTTCAGCAATGTACAATTCAGCTAATCTAGTAAGCAAAAAAGCAGTACGTACTGGAATGAAATGTGCAGATTTTGTCTGTAACACCCCAAACCCAGCCTAGAAGTTAGGCCCGAATCCGACGTGTCATATTGAAGTGTTTTTCGAAAACCATGTTTTCATTGAAAACCCTTCTTATTTGAAAACTTGAGTCGAATCCCAGTTACGTTAGTTTATTTTATAAAGTGGTGCATCGAAAAGTTATTAATTCTATTCCCAAAATTTCTTTTAAGTTGCGGAAGCTAATTTTAAAAGTAACTGATTTACGAAAACATGAGGTTTAAAAGTTAAGTTGTGAAAGCGTAGTGTTTTGAAAAACAATTATTGTTTTGGAAAACTGAGATCTACTTTTAACAGATAGAAACCATAATAAACTAAAAATACCAAATTAAAAACCAAAAATTAAAAGAGGCCTTATTACAACCCAGATCAAAATATAAGTACTTATAAGTAGATAACTTAAAAGAAAATCGGAAACAATAGCAGGTGTGTGGCCATCTCTGAGTCCCTCGCAGCACCGATCCTTCTAATGCTGGGGATTACCTGCACATTTAATAAACGTGACGAGTTTATGAAAACTCAGTGTGTAATCCCCCTAACTTAAAATAGTTAGTAAACAGACAGGATTCAGAATTAGTCTGGGCCGGAGCCCATTACAGTAATAGAACAATGTGTGTGGGCCTAAGCCCAGTACAATTTCATTTGGGTCTCAGCCCTCATCAGGATCAACTGGGCCTAACCCATTCAGAAATAGTTCCATATGCATAATGTGTGATGCATGCTAACCCATCCCTTCCAACCCTACACTAATTGCGGGGAATAAATCACCCATGCTAGCCCTACACTCCAAATGTTAGCACCAATTGCGACACTAACCAAAATAGCAACAAAGCTGCCCGTAAACAGAATGACCAAGAGCCATAAACAGAATGGTTATAAACCATAATCAGGATGGCACAGAGCCATAATCAGGATGGCACAAGGCTATTGGTAACTGTAATAAGTTTGGCAAACAGCCATCAGTGACGGTAATATAATCGGCACGCAGCCACGGGTAAATATGATCGACACCGCATAATCAAGATGGCACAGAGCCATATTTAGGTTGGCACAGAGCCATAACCAGATTATGCGGCTTTAAGCCGTCCGTCGGTCCACCGTCGTCTCATGTGACCCGTGCGACCTTAACAGATCAAAATTGGATCCACATTAGTCTCGTGCAACCCATACGACCCTATCAGAACTTCCTCTGTATCAATGTCCCAACCCCACGCAATATGTCGTGTATGTCATGCTCAATCATCACATGTGTATGCAAAATGGCCATGCTCCGTAAAAGTAATTTAAACTTATATTTAAAGCATATCAGTCATATGACTACAGTTGAGTCAGTTAAAACACAGTCATACGATCATAGTCAAATCATTTCAATTCACAGTCTAAGTCGGTCATCTATCCATAAGGGCAAAACAGTCATTTTGCCTTACAAGGGTATTTCGATAATTTTACACTACAAGGGTGTTTCAATAACTTTACAATCTGGGGTCTTAACGACACAACAGAAGGTCCATCGTCTTCTCGAGTGACTTAAATAACCTAAACAGGTATAACGGTGTAAATGGGCCTATGACCCATTTCTCAGCCCTAGTGAGCCCACACACTCGTGTGGTCTATTCATCCCAAAACCAAATGAGACTATGTGTACATCATAGCCCGGTTCC
This sequence comes from Gossypium anomalum, assembly GCA_025698475.1. Taxonomy (NCBI): domain Eukaryota; kingdom Viridiplantae; phylum Streptophyta; class Magnoliopsida; order Malvales; family Malvaceae; genus Gossypium; species Gossypium anomalum. The sequence goes on along the minus strand of CM046968.1, from coordinate 42,484,776 downwards.
TTATTAGTCACTTACAGCAGATTTCATCTATGTGGGGCCCACGAGCCCATTGGGTCCACACGGCCTATTTAGGCCCAACGAGGCCCAGAACTACCTAGTTCACGTGTGCGACATGACAAGTCTATCCATGTACCATTTAACAATGAATTTTACCTACACGAGCCCACGGGCCCATTGGGCCCATACAGCCCATTTCGGCCCAAGCCCATGAGATCACTCATGGTGGCCTTCCTTGTCGTACGCCCACGTTTCATGGGCTCAATTGATCACATGAGCGTTCGCACGATCATGTGGCCCAAAAGCCTAATCCTTCGGCTTTTTAGCTTTTCGACATTTCGGCATTTTGGCATTTGCCGCTACAGCTAACACCATGCGAAAACATACATACTCTATCGGCTTTTGACTGATTAGCAATTACGGTACTAATACACATATTTCTACGGCTTTTATGCCTATTACCGTTTACAAGGTACGAAAGCACACCTGGTTGCAAGCTTTCGCGAAAACTCTTAAGCATCCAAACCTATAATCCATCATAACACACCATTAACAATTATCTAAAGAGTTAAAACAACTCCTTCCTAATAATACATATCCATAGAAAAATTGCCACTTGCCTTGATTGATTGACAGAAAATCACCCACCTACACTGTTGTCCAAAAACTAATCACTCGACCTCAGAGATCCTGTATCAACCAACCTTATCATCCTTTACCCAAAAGAATAACTTGAGCAAGATAACGTGAAAACTTACCGAACCGCGAGGTTAACTAGGGAGAAGGGACAATCGGCTTAGCACCACTCGTCCCTAGCCATTGAACAGTAATAAAAAACAAGGTTAAGCACAGGATTACCAACAGGGAGGAGAATATTTACAAAGAATCAATACTCATCACTTGACCACATAATATTTGCACAAGTCAAAAATAGGAGTAGAGAGAGAGGGTGCTAATGTTCGGCCAAAGCAACACCAAAATCAACACTGAAGCAAAAAGAAAATAGGAAGAGAGAGATTGGTTTGGTCAAATTGACAATAGAAAGGGGGAGAAGATGTATACGGCTAGAGTTTGAGAATTGAAACAAGAAGAGAAGAAAAGGATTGAAAAGAGGAGAAGAAAGGGAGAATCAACACAAGCAGCAATTGTTTGAGAAAAAACAGAGAAGAGAGGTATCATTCGGTTTTGGTACAACAAAGAAATTAAGAAAAAAAATGCCCAATCGATTAACTGAGAAAAGGGCAGAAAAGAAACTAAAACAAGAGACTTCTAAATCCTTTTAGCAAAAATCGGCTCCCCAGAAGTACCTAAAACCAAAATGGCAAGAAAAGATTCAGAAACTACCAACATCAACACTCCAAAACTGAAAAAAATGAACCCAACTCTCCCTAGCCAAAATTCTTGACTAACCAAGTCCTTATTCGGCTAGAATACCTCATTATTCAAATCCTTCCTTGATTTTCTCCCAACCTCCAAGATTATCTCCCCCAAATTCCTCCTCAAATTTCTCCAAGACCAATTCAAACTCTCCTTATCAGTGTTTGATTCAAACTCCACTACTTGCTCAGCAAAGGAGTAAAATAAATACTCCTTTGAGCATGGAGTGGCTCAAACTCAGGATCCCTTGCAACCTTAATGACGCTACAAGCACTGGACCACAAGCTCATCTTGCGTCACATTTCCACCCCAAATATTTATAAAGCCTTCATGCAAAGGCCTAGATTCACTTAAGAGCAAAATCAACAATTTTGAAAAAGCCAGGGCTTGAACCCAAGACTTCTTAGGCACTCCCAAACACTCCCAATTCACTTAACCATTAAAGAAAACAACCAATCTATTCTATTCTCATGCACAACTAAAAATTTATGAGCCGCCTTCTAACCGATCCCATGCTCAAGTCCCAATCCTACAAGGCCCAAATTCAGGGTGTTACATCGTCAGTCGATCCACAACAACCCAAATTGCATCTTTCTTCTTCGAAAATAGGGGTAATCCCGATACAAAATTAATAATTACTCTATCCCATTCCACTTGGGTACCATTACAGGCTGAAGAAAACCTGAAGGCACTTGATGCGCGGCTTTCACTTGCTGGCAAATCAAACACTCCGATACAAATTCAGAAATGTCTTATTTCATACCCGACCACCAATATAATTTCTTCAAATCATTGTACATTTTGGTACTCCCAGGATGAACGAATAAGCAACTAATGTGTGCTTCGTGCAAAATTTTTTGAATTAGTTCAAAATTCTTTGTTACACAGATTCTGTTTCGGAGCATTAAACAGTTATCGACTCCGATTTGATAATTTGAATCACTATTTGACTCACATTGCATTTTTTTAGCTTGTCACTCAGAATCGCACTTTTGAGCTTCACAAATTTGCTGAAGAAAAATCAGTTTAGCTTTCAACTTGACTAACATCGAACCATCATCAAACATAGTCAATCTCATATTCATCGCTCTCAAAGCAAATAGAGATTTCCTACTCAAAGCATCTGCGACTACATTAGCTTTCCCTAGGTGATAATCTATTACTAGCTCATAGTCTTTTAGTAACTCAAGCCACCTCTGTTGTCGTAAATTCAAATCATTCTGAGTCATAATATACTTCAAGCTTTTAAGATCAGTAAAGATGTGACATTTTTCACTGTACAAGTGGTGACCAAATTTTCAATGCAAATACAATAGCGGCCAATTCTAAGTTGTGTGTCAGATAGTTCTTTTCATGCGGTTTCAACTGTTTGGAGGCATAAGCTACAACCTTTCCCTCTTGCATCAATACGCAACCTAAACTGTTCAATGACGCGTCACTGTAAATCACAAATTCTTTACCTGATTCAAGTTAAACCAACACTGGTGCCTCAGTTAACAATGCTTTCAATTGATCAAAACTATGTTGACATTTTTTTGACCACTTAAACTTCACATCTTTCTATAGCAATCTAGTCATCTGTGTAGCAATAATTGAGAATCCTTCAATGAAGCGTCAATAGCAACCAACCAATCCCAAAAAGCTATGAACCTCGGATACATTTCTAGGTGGTTTCCAATCAATAACTGCTGAAATCTTGCTCGGGTCAACTTGAATGCCATCCGTTGAGACTATATGTAACACCCCAAACCCGGCCTGGAAGTTTGGCTCAAATCTGGCGTGTCACATTGAAGTGTTTTTTGAAAACCATGTTTCCATTAAAAACCCTTATTAATAGTTAAAAACTTATACCCTTTTCAAACCTTGTTAGAAAACCTTAGCTGAATATCATTCTTAACAACTTTGTAAAAATCTTGGCAATTGCGGAAGCTTAATTTAAAAATAATTGCGGATACATGATGTTTTGAAAGCTTGATAATTGCTTTGGAAAACCGTGTTCTAATACTAGCAATTATAAATAAAATTCAAATTAGAAATCCAGAAAATTACAATGACTTTACTACAACTCACATGAAAACATTTTTAAAGCAATAATCAAAGCAGAACTTAAGCGGTGTGTGTGTAGCTCCCTCCGAGTCCTCGCGACTCACGATCCGTCTAAGGCTAGAAATTACACGAAAGGTTAATAAGCGGGGTGAGTTTATGAAAACTCGAGTGTGAAATCCCTACTATATAAAAAAGGCGATCGGTCATATAAAAGAATTAAAAGTCTGGCCCTAGCCTTACTTACAGTTTCAGTATCAATTGGGCCTTAGCCCATTACAGAATAAGAAACATTATCAGAGCTAAAATCTAAATGAGAATCAGAATCAAGTGACAGAATCAGAATCAGAATCAGAGTTAGGTGAGTAATCGAATCGGTGTCAGTGTGAGTGCAATGAGAATCGAATCGAATCGAATGTGAATGCAATCCCAACCTAGCCTATAGCCAACCACTACACTCTACCCGTACCAGCCCTACACTCCATGTGGGGAGACTACTCGACCCAACCACCCGCTACACACCACAGAAATTGCAGCGAGGTTGCCAAATATTGTGACAAAGTCACCAGATACAGATATTGTGGCTAGGCCACCAGAACAGATATATATATATATATATATATATGTGGCAAAGCACACTCCATTGCAAAGCGTAGGCGCTGTAAGCGCTTCCTCCATCAATATAACCCATGTCCCATGCAACAGCAATAATATGTCATGGCATACATATACAGAAACAGAATATCATACCCATATTTGAATCAAACAATCACAGTCAAGTCATCCATATCACCAACATATATTCACAATCAAATCCGTCAACCACACAGTCCAAGTCAGTCACTTGCCCACAAGGGCAAAACAATCATTTATCACCCTAGGGGCAAAATGGTAATTTTACCCCACAAGGGTATCGGTAATTCAACCCTACAGGGGTATTTCAATACTTTTACAAACTAGGGGTATTTTGGTAATTTTACAAACCAGGGGTATTTTGGTAATTTTGCAAACCAGGGGTATTTTGGTAATTTTGCAAACTAGAGATATTTTGGTAATTTTGCAAACCATGGGTATTTTGGTAGTTTTGCAAACTAGGGGTATTTTGGTAATTTTGTAAATCGAGGGTAAAACGGTAATTCTATAAATTAGGGGTGCTTTGGTAATTTGGTAAACTAAGTATTCTAAACAAGAATGACAATACGAATGGGCTTAAAGCCCTTTCTCGGCCCAAATGGGCCCACACGCTCGTGTGGCCCTTTTAGCCCAAATCTAGCCACAGATACGAGATTCACCTAGCCTAGTCCAATATTTACTACACAATCAAACAACTTGTCTAATTAGGCCCGTAGGCCCATTGAGCCCACATGGCCCCTTTCGGCCTATTGCGGCCCGAAGTAGCCATCCTACAACCAAAGAAGTGAGAAATACACACCTGATAGAAGACTGAAGTTAATCTGCACTCTGAGCACTCTTAGCTGACGCCCAGCCCAACCAAGCACGCCATAAAACGAAAGGGATCAGCCAAGAAAGGTACCTTTACTCTCCTCATGGTTCTCTCTATTTAAAGCCAGCTCTCCATCTACTCTTAAGTTAGCTTCCCGATGTGGGATCCCTCCATCACCAGAGTTTAAAACCAACACCAACTCTTGCCATCCCAACATAGTAAAATAATCAACCTTTGCGTGCCAAGGGATTCGAACCAAAGTCCTCTCACATGCCAATTCACGCCACCACTACTAGGCCATCAACTCATTTGTGTCATAAATCCAACACATTAAACTTTAAAGCGCACCTACTTGCTTCCAGATTTATTGAAAAGAAAAACCAAAATATATTGCAAGAGCCAAGACTTGAACCTTGGACCCCTTGCTTCCTATATGGTGTCACTTCCTTGTCCCCTAAGTGGCGCCACCTTGCCACTACACCACACTCCTTTTTGTGTCATCTTTTCTCCAACAATATTCTTAAGGCTTACCTACTACACCTAGGGTTTGATTCACCTTAAACCAAAATTTTTGCTAGAGTCCAGGTTTGAACCCAAGACTTCTCCAACACTTCTCAGCACACTTAACCACTAAAACAAGCCTTCATTAACGAAATTTACATGTACAACAAAATATTATAAGCTACCTTCAATCGCTCCTATGCTTAAGGCCCAAAAATTCTAGGCCCAAATTCAGGGTGTTACAACTCTACCTCCCTTAAAAAAATTTCGTCCCCGAAAATTCCATCTAACAGGGTAGTCGTGTAACATCTACCCCACTACACTACCGCTGCGTACTCTGATCCTACTATCACTATCACACTTCAACTATAACTTGAAACATCTCCTACATACAACACTTATTCACTGAAGTAGACAATATTTATCACACATATATATAATTTCTATATCCAAACATCACATCCACATAAAATAAATACAAAATTTAAATTCAGACCAATATCTAAGGAATCTACAGTATTTCAATTTCTAAACAGACAAAAGTATTCAGAAGACTTACAGATTCGGCGCCAGAGACTCGGTGTGCCACACTTTTTAAGAGAAATACTTCAAATAGACCACGTGGTTGAAAATAATTTTCTGAAATTCAACCTTTGAAAACCCAATCCACAGCTTAGTTGTTACAACCCAGGCTCTGATACCACTAAATGTAACACCCCAAACCCGGCCTGGAAGTTTGGCTCGAATCTGGCTTGTCACATTGAAGTGTTTTTTGAAAACCATGTTTCCATTAAAAACCCTTCTTAATAATTAAAAACTTATACCCTTTTCAAACCTTGTTAGAAAACCTTAGCTGAATATCATTCTTAACAACTTTGTAAAAATCTTGGCAGTTGCGGAAGCTTAATTTAAAAACAATTGCGGATACATGATGTTTTGAAAACAGCAATTGCTTTAGAAAACCGTGTTCTAATACTAGCAATTATAAATAAAATTCCAAATTAGAAATCCAGAAAATTACAATAACTTTACTACAACTCACATGAAAACATTTTTAAAGCAATAATCAAAACTGTAACTTAAACAGTGTGTGTAGCTCCCTCCGAGTCCCTTGCAGCTCCGATCCGTCTAAGGCTGGAAATTACCTGAAAGGTTAATAAACGGGGTGAGTTTATGAAAACTCAGTGTGAAATCCCCTACTATATAAAAGGAACAGTCAGTCATATAAAAGAATTAAAAGTCTGGCCCTAGCCCTACTTACAGTTTCATTATCAATTGGGCCTTAGGCCATTACAGAATAAGAAATATTATCAAAGCTAAAATCAAAATAAGAATCGAGAATCGGTGTGAGATCGAATCGAGAATCGAATCGAGAATCGAGTTAGGTGTGAGAATCGAATTAGTATCAGTAATGAGAATCGAGAATCGAATGTGAATGCAATCCCAACCCAGCCTATAGCCGACCGCTATACTCCACCCGTACCAACCCTACACTACATGTGGGGAGACTACTCGACCCACCCAACTGCTACACACCATAGAAATTGCAGCGAGGCTGCCAAATATTGTGACGAAGTCACCAGATATAGATATTGTGGCTAGGCCACCAGAACATATATATATATATATGGCGAAGCCACCAGATTGCAGCGAGGCTGCCAGATATTGTGACAAAGTCACCAGAACAGATATATGTGGCGAGGACACCAGATTGCAGCGAGGCTGCCAGAACGCTTCCTCCATCAATATAACCTATGTCCCATACAACAGCAATAATATGTCATGGCATACATATACAGAAACAGAATATCATACCCATATTTGAATCAAACAATCACAGTCAAGTCATCCATATCACCAACATATATTCACAATCAAATCCGTCAACCACACAGTCCAAGTCAGTCACTTGCCCACAAGGGCAAAACGATCATTTATCACCCTAGGGGCAAAATGGTAATTTTACCCCACAAGGGTATCGGTAATTCTACCCTACAGGGGTATTTCAATACTTTTACAAACCAGGGGTATTTTGGTAGTTTTACAAACCAAGGGTGTTTTGGTAATTTTACAAACCAGGGGTATTTTGGTAATTTTACAAACCAGGGGTATTTTGGTAGTTTTGCAAACAAGGGGTATTTTGGTAATTGTGTAAATTAAGGGTAAAACGGTAATTCTATAAATTAGGGGTACTTTGGTAATTTGGTAAACTAAGTATTCTAAACAAGAATGACAATACGAATGGGCCTAAAGCCCTTTCTCGGCCCAAATGGGCCCACACGTTCGTGTGGCCCTTTTTGCCCAAATCTAGCCACAGATACGAGATTCACCTAGCCTAGTCCAATATTTACTACACAATCAAACAACTTATCCAATTAGGCCCGTAGGCCCATTGAGCCCACATGTCCCCTTTCGGCCCATCGCGGCCCGAAGTAGCCATCCTACAACCAAAGAAGTGAGAAGTACACACCTGATAGGAGACTGGAGTTAATCTGCGCTCCGAGCACTCTTAGCTGACGCCCAACCCAAACGAGCACGCCATAAAGTGAAAGGGATCAGCCAAGAAAGGTACCTTTACTCTCCTCATGGTTCTCTCTATTTAAAGCCAGCTCTCCATCTACTCTTAAGTTAGCTTCCCGATGTGGGATCCCTCTATCACCAGAGTTTAAAACCAACACCAACTCTTGCCGTCCCAACATAGCAAAATAATCAACCTTTGCGTGCCAAGGGATTCGAACCAAAGTCCTCCCACATGCCAACTCACGCCACCACCACTAGGCCATCAACTCATTTGTGTCATAAATCCAACACATTAAACTTTAAAGCGCACCTACTTGCTTCCAGATTTATTGAAAAGAAAAACCAAAATATATTGCAAGAGCCAAGACTTGAACCTTGGACCCCTTGCTTCCTCTATGGCGTCACTTCCTTGTCCCCTAAGTGGCGCCGCCTTGCCACTACACCACACTCCTTTTTGTGTCATCTTTTCTCCAATAATACTCTTAAGGCTTACCTACTACACCTAGGGTTTGATTCACCTTAAACCAAAATTTTTGCTAAAGTCCAGGTTTGAACCCAAGACTTCTCCAACACTTCTCAGCACACTTAACCACTAAAACAAGCCTTCATTAACAAAATTTACATGCACAACAAAATATTATAAGCTACCTTCAATCGCTCATATGCTTAAGGCCCAAAAATTCTAAGCCCAAATTCAGGGTGTTACACTATATGTCCCAAAAATCCAACTTCCCGGAGCCAAAACTCACATTTGCTGAATTTAGCATACAATTTCTTATCTATCAAGGTTTGCAACACAATTCTCAATAGTTCGACATGCTCAAACTCATCTCGTGAATAGATTAGAATGTCGTCAATGAATACAACAAAAAATCTGTCTAAACACTATCTAAAGATTTGATTCATCAAATCCATAAAAATGCCAGGAACATTAGTTAATCCAAAAGGCATAATAAGAAATTCATAGTGTCCGTACCTTGTTCTGAACGCAGTCTTAGGCACGTTTGAGTCTTTAACTAACAATTGATAATAACCCGATCTTAAGTCAATCTTCGAAAACACTGTCGCACCTTTCAATTGATCAAACAAATCATCTATTCTCAGTAACGGATACTTATTCTTTATTGTAACCTTATTGAGCTGCCTATAACCGATACACATTCTCATTGATCCATCTTTCTTCTTTACGAACAACACTGGTGCACCCCAGGAAGAAAACCTAGGTCGTGTGAAACCTCTATCCGTTAACTCCTGGAACTGAGCTTTCAACTCCTTCAACTCAGTCGGAGCCATTTTGTACGGAGCTATAAATATCGGTGTAGTTCCTGGCACTAATCCAATAGCCAATTCAACCTCTTGACTGTTGGCAAACCTAGTAATTCTTTTGGAAATACATCTAAAAACTCACAAACAGCAGGTACAGATTCAGTCTTTGATTCAGACACCTTTGTATCTAGTACGTATGCAAGATATGCATCACATCCCTTTTTCATACATTTTTGAGCTAACATAGACAATACCACAGTAGGTAATTCACTCGAATCATCAGACTCAATGGGAAGAATTTCAACATTCTGACATTTCAATTCGATAATCTCGGGTTTAACATCTTTCACATTGCCAACACTCGATACTGATGTGCCTTGAGCCGTAGGGATGGTGTATTGCTTTCCACAATCTCTATTAAAATGTCCTACTGAAGATGTCGATCGATTAAAGTAGTCTCTAGATTACTTCGATGAGGATTGATAAGGTTTACTCTTTGATCTCTTCCTCGAGTCTCTTACCTCTGAATCAGCCTTTCTCTTTTCTTGACTAAATTCTTCGGCTTTGCAAGCCCGGCCAACTAACCTAATAAATTTTTTTAAATCTAAAATCTCACCAGAAGTTTAATATCTTTATTCAACGCATCAAGTAGAAACATACTCTCGAGCATACTTGCTTAACCTTACAAATTCTCTTTCATGTTCGGTTACAACCATGCGGCCTTGTTTCAGTTCTAAAAACTCTTTATGCTTTTGTTCCAACAACCGTTGGCTGATGTATTTCTTTCAAAACTCGGTCTGAAAGAATTCCCAGGTGACTCTCTCCCTCGCACTACCGATACTAATGTATTCCACCACTGGTACACAGTATCTCTCAGAAGGGATATAACACACTTTAAACATTCAGCTGGTGTGCAAGAAAGCTCGTCAAACACTCGAATCGTATCTTCAAGCCAAAACTCGGCTCTCTCAAGATTATCATCAACATTAGCTATGTACTCTTCAGCCCTGTGTGTACGGATCTTATCAACTGGAGGCTTATTCAATCTTAAAAGCTCAACTCCTTGAGGAGCTACAGGAACCGTTTGGAGATTAGGAGGGGGTGGAGGTTGTTTGTAACACCCCAAACCCAGCCTAGATGTTATGGCCAAATCTAGCGATTTCACATTGAAGTGTTTTTCGAAATCTAAGACTCATCGTTTTAAAACCTTTTCTTTAACTAGCCTCTTCGTATAGGTTGGAAAGCCGATTTAAAGTCTTATTGCTCTTTCATAATGTGGTTGTACTTTTAAAGGTTGCTTTTAATAAAACGTTATTAATTTTGAAAATGGTTTGTTATTCGCGGAAGCTTTGAAAACGAGTTACGTATCTGTGGTGGTTTTGAAAATGTTTGACTTTTTGAAAACTCGCGTTTTTTTCCCTACTACTAGCGGTTGAAAATCAAAAATAAATATGAGTAAAATACCAAAATAAAAAATAACCAAAGAGGCCTTATTACACAATGCTAAACCCAAAATAAACCTTAATGATAATATTAAAAATTAACTAAGTTGAGTGGCCACCACTGAGTCCTCCGTTGTCTCGATCTGTCTAAGTCTAGGGATTTCCTGCACAATTAACAGATGGGTGAGTTTACAAAAACTCAGTGTGTGAAATTCCATAATATTAATCAATCAAAGTAAACGCAATTTGGGCCTAAGCCCTTTTCAGTTTCAGTTAGGGCCTTAGCCCTTAGCAGTAACAGTAGTAGTCTAGGCCTGAGCCCATCTCAGAAATAGTATCAGTGGGGCCGAAGCCCATTACAATATTAGTACAGTATGCAATAAGAAAATCCTACCCAATCCAGCCTCTACACACCATCTTCGTACCAACCCTACACACCATGAGGGGATAAAATCGACCCACCCATCCCTACACACCAAGTAGCACCGGTTGTGGCACTAAAATAGTATTTGCAGCAGAGTTGCCAGTAATAGGCTTATAGCCTTTCAGAACACTTCCTCCAAAATCATATATCCCACCCCATGCAATGCAACATAATATAAATGTATATACAGTAAAAATGGCATGCTCAAACAGTCATACATCACATAGGGGTATATCAGTCATTTACAAAATAAGGGTCTCGGTGCGCTTACCGGCCCAACAGTAGGTCCACAGTCATCTTGGGCGACCCGTGCAACCTTAACAATTAATCGGTGATAACGGGCCCACAGCTCATATTGCGGGCCCATGTGTCCACATGCTCATATGACCCACATAACCCAGAAATGGCCCTAGCTGTGTGGTTCACACAGCCTAGCCCAACATTTGCCACACTTTTGTGTGATTTTCCTGTGAGGGCCCATAGGCCCATTGGGCCTACATGGCCCAGGTCGACCCAAAATGGCCTACATTTGCCATCTCGTCGACCACACGGCCATGTTTTGTTACACGGCCTACCACACGGGCGACCACACGCCCGTGTGGTGTCGACAGCCCACTTTTTAGCTTTTCAACTTTTTGGCTTTTGCCGTTTAACATCTAATGGTAGTGTTACACACACACCTGCTTACGTAAATGTGCGAGTAGCCCACGAGCACTAACCTACATTCAATCAAGGTATTCTATTAGATAATTGACAATAAGGTTAGCCACCTCCCTTTATACGATCCCAACTTATCATAATACCTGCCTTTGATTGAACAAAGGCGGCTTAGTCCTATTAGGCCGCTGACTAAAATCAACCACACGCTCCTTGTTGAATATCTGCATTACTAGCGAAATCCATTAGTTACGATTGCTAAAACTCGCGAATCAGATCAGCCTATACTAGATAAAAAGACATAAAACCCCAACATAGGGAAAGTAACATTCAGCCAACATCAAAAGATGCAAGCCAACCAACCCCAGCATCACAATAACTACAAATAGGGTTACCTTTGATCAAGTGATGAAGGAAAGGTTTCAACTACTTCAGTACCGCTTGCAACTCCAACACTCCTCGAGAATCTAGAACCCAATGAACACTACACAAGAAAAGGGGGATGAGATTCGGCAATAATAAAAGAAGTAAACGACTTTAACAGTGCAAAAAAGGGGAGCCTTGAGAAACATTAAGAGAGATCAAGAAAGAGTCGAGTGCTTACCAATTTGCCAGAGACTACTTGCAAAAACCAAACTAAAACAGAGAGATACAGAATTCGGCCAAAGTATCCAAATAAGAAGAGAGGGAAGAAAAATGTAATTGATCAAAGAGGTAATCAATTGAGTCAGGGAGAAGGAGAGAATCGATCAGTTCTAAGGCTAAAAACTGAAAGGGTCAGAGACAGGAAAGAAAGGAGGTTATTCAGCTACAAAAGGTATCAAGGGAAAACAGTTGTCAAAGAGAAGAAAGAGAAGAATAGCAACTGAGATAGTCCCAAAATGAAAGTACCCGAAAGCACTAGCCAAAAACAACGGATACTGAAAGACTTCCTAACACAAATCGGCTTCAGAAAACAAAGAGTGAGCAGAACCACCATTTGGCGAAATCCTAAAATGAAATAACCAATTACCAATACATAGCCTAATTTTACCCCAAAAGAACTCCCCAATTTCATTTAGCATTCCACACACTAAACACCTCCCCTAACATCCTTACACAATCGAAACACTAAGTGCCAGAGTTCAAACCCGGCAAGACTCTTCTCCAAATTTGAACTTGCTTGATTTTCTTCTTAATTTCCTCTCATCCATCTCTTCAAATTTGACTAACAACAACCCTATTCAAATCTGTTCAAACTCTTGGTGTTTCGGTCATACACAACTTCCTCCCAAGGCCACTGGCAAAAATAATCTCCATTTGCACAAGCAGGGATCTAAACCTCAGACCACTAGCACACTCCACACGCCAGTATCCACTAGACCAGTAGGCCCATTTTGTCATGTTTTTACCAAAATAAACTTATAACCCTACTGGCCAAAGATAGGGTTTTATCTTTAAAAAGAAAAAATTTTGTGGAAGCTAGGGCTTGAACCCATGACTTCCCAGACACTTCCAGAGCACACAACCACTAAGCCAAACACTCAATTATGTCACTTCCTTGTACAATAAAATATTTATGAGCAGCTTCCTAACTGTACCCCTCCTCAAAACCTAATACTTCTAGGCCCAAAATTTGAGGCATTACATTGTTGAGCAGCCAGGTTCGTACGAATATATTGAGTGAACCACTCATTCATCATTTGTAAGAAGGCTTCTTTAGCCTCTCCTCCCTGGCTACCCGTTACGGGTTTAGAATCAGACGGCGTTGTCCCTTGAGCTGGAGCGGGCACATTACTCTCAACCTTATCAGCTATAGCTCAATTGGGATCCATTTACTCTATGAAAACATAGTTAAAAATGTCAGGAGTCATCACACTATCACAGTTTATATATGGCATGTATAACTAGACTTTCACACACACTACATTAGTCCTAGAATCGACTAAACTGTGGCTCTGATACCAATAAATGTAACACTCCTTACCCGTATTTAAAGTATGAGTAGGGTTACGGAGCATTACCGAACTTATAATACATTTAAACATACATTACATACATAATTATCAATTCGAATACAACAAAATCATAATTAATCATAATGTCTTTTAAACGAGCCTAAGAGGCCTTAAACATACATTGAGAAGGGTTTGGGGCTAAACAGGATATTCAGGAAATTTTTCAACAATTAGTAAAATTTTTCTCAAAACAGGGGAGACACACCCATGTGGCCAGATAGTGTGTCTCACACGGCCATTAGACATACCCGTGTCACAGGTCGTATGGGTATTTGAAATGGTAGCACATGGCTATGTCCTAGCCCGAGTCCTACCCCGTGTAACTGTCTGACTTGGGTCATACGGCCAATACACACACTTGTGTGGCTAGCTCGTGTGCCCTAAAAATAGCCATACACACCCATGTGCCAAGCTATGTGCTAGGCCGTGCCAAACCTGTAGGGTATACTGACTTATGCCATACGGCCAAGTCACACGCCCGTGTGTGGGGCCCTGTGGAGCATACTGACTTCATATCAATTTTCACACCAGGGGACACACGACCGTGTAACATGTGTGACACAGTTGAGACACACTCCCGTGTCTTTGCCCGTGTAGACAAAAATAGGCTATTTACCGAGCCAATTTGCCACCTACAACTTCATGTACCTAAACAATCCAAATGGCACCACAACATAGCATAATAGAACATATATTCTAGCCATAACCAAGACAAATTTCATACCATTTCCAAAAGTAATAACCAACATGCTTATAACTTATGTTTTTCATAATCAAACATACTTAAACACATATAAGAGTCAATTAGCTAAACATTTACCAAACACATATCATTTTGTCCCAATTTACAAACATGATACCAATTCCACAAGCTTCATAATATAATTCATTCACATATTCATCTATGGACTCAAAATACTTTTACATGAATTCACAACATAAGCCATATATTTATATATACTAACATTTGGTTCGAACATACCAAAACAAGCCAAGTCTCATGGCTATATATATACAACCCAAAACATAACCATTCACAAGTCATTTCAAATGGAAAAACTCACTACCAAAATACATATCAATATGACCATAATCCTATACATGCCATATGACCAAACCGTAATATTAAAAGTACCAAAGTGATGATTGGATACTGTGACGTAGTCTCCGACGATCCCCAAATCTGAGCTAGCTTTGAAATCACTATAAGACATGGAAAATAAACAAAGTAAGCTTTATAGCTTAGTAAGCTCGTATTATATAAACTTAAGCAATCACGAATACACTATTCATCAAGTTAAACATATTAACATAAAATTCATGTTCACTAACAAACCTTTCACCTACTTATTCATACGCTTATATGTAAACTTTGTAACTTCTTCGATTTAAAGCTCATACTATGCATGTACATACCTGTACCAATCCATAACAAGCTCATACATATTTGTAATATCATTGAATACTCGATATCTCGTACACTAAGTGTCGTACATAGCCGAAGCTATCTCAAATCGCACACTAAGTGCCATATATAGCCGAAGCTATCTCAATCTCGCACACTAAGTGCCACATATAGTTGATTTGTTGTCGAACATGACTATAGTCCCGTATATACAATTTATACAATATCAAAGCATTAAAAGCATCATTATAATAGTGCTTATTTCATACGAACTTACCTTAGATATTAAAACGATGAATCGAGTCGATTAGTCGATAACTTTCATTTTTCCCCGATCTTGATCCGAATTCTGTTTTTCTTAATATGTAAGGATGAACCCTAGCTAAAAATTTGAGCTTCAAATATGGTGTTTCTTTAGTTGATTTTCAGTGGATGATGATAATTAGGAAGACAACCATTTGTTTTCATTCCTTTAGTTAGGTTATTTAATAATTTACCATTTTAACCTTGATTTAAAACATTAAATATCACATAATATAAGCCCATAATTGTCCACCCACCATGATAATGGTCTAATTACAACATAAGTACCTTTACATTAAGGTTCTATAGGTTTTAGATACTTTTAGATAATAGAACAACACTTTTGCATTTTATGCGATTTAGTACTTTTTAACAAATTGACCATTTAAACGATAAAATTTCTTAATGAAATTTTCACACCAACATAATATCACATTGTATACATTAAAATAATAATAAAATAAATATTTTAACCTTGAATTTATGGTCCCGAAACCACTGTTCTGATTTGACTAAAAACGGGTTGTTACACTCTCATCGACACTATTTATCTACAATGGTTAAAAAGGAGTGGGTGATCTTAACAAGCTCAGTGAATGCTTAGAATAACCACTATGTAAACTAGTCATTATGCATCAACAAGGTAAACATGCAACATAGTCATAATATCTTCTACGCTTATGTCATGTTTTACGCATTTTATCATCTTTCATGAATATTTACATTTTAATCACATGAATACTTAAGCATATATTTCAACATATATCAATAAAATTTAATCACATTCAACCACTTTTTATGATAATTTAGCTCTTGATATTATGAAACATAAAGTGGACTCTATCACCACACATTGGATACGCAGATCTCCATCACACCATAGTGACTCAAGAAGTCGAACATGTCCCATAAGTGAAGCATATAGCTACCACTCTTCCAACACACCACATATACATATCCCGATGAATAGAGCTTAGCTCACATTCTCTTATCTCTCTGAAACTGTCCTTGAGCCCCAACACCCTACATATATCACAACACAAAGGTGAGTACTCACAATCCTATGGCATGCCAACTATATCTAATGGTCTAATAAGGTCACAAGGCCAAAATATCCACATTATTATCACATATTTACTTACTGATTTTTTGCCTATATTCACTGCATATTCACATTAGTAGTACAATATAATCTCTATTTATGGCATGAAAAAATATCCACTTTTTTACTGTCACATGGCATGAATAACATACCCTTATATTCACTTTCACAATGGTCATCATAAACTTATAGCATATATCATAACATCTTATGTATGTTCATGATTCCACAATTTCACAAATTTACAAGCGAACATATTTCATATTTAATCATAGGTGTGGGTACACTTACACTTGAAATTTAGAGTAGGGGTTTAGGCTACCTCTAAATTTCCAATTACACAATGAATCATCTACAAGTAGCGATCCCAAAACACTCATCAAAATATTCACTTTTGCCGAAAAATCAAAAGCTTAGACAAGCTTCCCTTTGCTTTTATCTCTACTTGTTGATGGTCCTATCAACTTTGACAGTTCAACAAGACAAACCATGCATATATTCAGTCAACAATCAGTCAATAACTCACCTCAAATAGCCACAAACACAAGCCTAAGCTACATTTTTTTTAACCAAAACCTTTAGCATGACAAACTTAAAATTCAAATATCTTGATCTATACTTAATATTTTTGCCTAAAATCAATTCCGTTCATCTTATAGTCCACCTACGACTAATTCCTAACCTTTAAACTAAAATAAAATTTTCAATTCATAGTATCGAGTTTTGCGGCATGTTTTATGGCCTTTTTCTGAAAATAAATTGAAACTCAAGAAATCTTTAACGAAACTTCAAAGTAAGTTTAGAAACTTTCTAATCATGTTAAAAGTAATTGAAAAACACTTTGAAACCATGTTTTTATCCATAAACACAAAATTCACCATTAAAGACTCGGTTTTTGGCTTTTATTTGAAATATACATTTCAATGGCTACAAAATCAGTTTAAGGGACTAGGTATCATTTAAAACTCATAGAAATTCGAATGGTTACCTTTTATGGAAGAAAAATGAGCTTTGACACAAATCCAGAAAATCCCACGTTTAGAGAAGATGATGTAGATGATAAAGTTTTTGGGTAATTTCTTGGTTTAAATGGAGGTTTAATGCTCAAGGGTGATAGGATTCAAAGAGAATTAGGAATTAGAGATCAAAATCCAGTAAAAAAGACTTGGGAGAGTAATAAATGACACAAGCAAATGGGAGAGCAACTATCATGAAAACAAGGCTGTAGCATGGGGGTTTTAAAGTTCAATTTAAAATTTTGGGCAATTTGCTTCATAAAAACTCTAAGTTTTGAATATTTTACAAATCAATCTTATTTTCAAAATTAAAGATATTTAAAACTCATTTTCAGAAATTGATTTAATGTTATAAAAACCATAGATAAAAACATTACCAATAAGTCATGTCACAAAATTTTGACCATTCTAAGGCTAAAATTCTTATAACATATTATTTTCAATTATTTGTTAGTTCCATGCATCATTATTCTTTTAATTACCACTATGTACTCACCATAACTTTTCCATAATACTAGTTGTACCTATTATCATAACTTGAGCACTTTTGTGCCTAAAATCGATCCTCATGGGAATGATACTCACTCATCACTTTATTACTTGAACCGAAATGTATACTTGTATAAATTACATATCATTTCACATGCGACAATAGCACACCTTGGTATGCTGATATAATTAATTATTTAGCCCGAGGCATCTTTCCTACAGATGCATCATGTCCAAGGAAGAAGAAATTTATGTATGACACCAAGAAATATATATGTGAAGAACTGTATATATTTCAAAAATGTTCAAATCAATTAATTAGGACATGTATAGTTTAAGAAGAGGTGAAAGATATTCTGATGGGATGTCATACGTCCTCATGTGGTGGTTATTTTTGAGGGAAGAGAACAACCTCAAAAGTAATGCAATTAGAATCCTATTAGCTCACCATGATTACATAAGATAGTTTACAAAACCTTGTGATAGATGTCAACGAACGGGCAACATTTTAAGAGGGGATGAGATGCCACAAAACATAATTTTTGAGGTAGAAATCTTTCACGTTTGGGGCATACAATTTATGGGATTGTTCCCCAGATAATTTGGAAATCAGTACATCCTTCTAGTTGTGGACTATGTTTTGAAATTGGAACACCTAAAGCACTTATCAGTGACAAAGGATCCCAATTCTACAGTAAACAATTAGAGGCAACATTAGCCAATGACAATGTTAAACATCAAATCACCACTGCATACCACCTACAAGCTAATGGTCAGGTAAAGGTGTCAAATCCAGAGGTAAAGAAAATACTTGAAAAGATGGTGGACTCAAACTGAAGAGATTGGAGTACACGATTGGATGATGTATTATGGGCTTATCGAACTGGATGCATAACTTTGCTAGGGATGTCACTTTATAAGTTGATTTATGGAAAGAACTGCCATTTGCCAATTGAGCTAGAAAAGAGGGCATACTGGGCTACTAAAGAACTAAACTTAGACCCCAACTTGGCGAGGGCAGCGTGACTATTTTAGTTGAATGAGCTAGAGGAGTTTAGGTTCTTGGCATAAAAGAATGCAAAACTTTATAAGGAAAGGAACAAGTAGAGGCATGATGCGATAATCAAGAAAAGAGCCTTCCAACCGAGACAACAGTTATAGGTTTTTAACTCGAAGTTAAAAATATTCCCAAGAAAATTGCATTCTAGATGGACCTAACCATACATAGTTACTCAGGTATTCCCCCATAGCACAATAGAATTAACATCCAATGACGGGAGAATTTTTTTAGTCAATGGCCAAAGAGTAAAACGTTATTTTGGAGGCACTCTTGAAGCAGTAGTTGAGAAATAAGAATTAGAGTGCAGAGTGGTGATGGGCATAAAAATTGAGGCATAGGAGCCATAAGAGCACTGAAGTTGGATACTCGACAACCACACTTAAAATTTAATCATTTAACCTTATTATTAATTTTGTAAATATTGTAAATTACTTGTGTTTTGGATTTTTGAATTATAATTTTCTATTTTTTTAACCCTAGTAAAGTAGGGATAAGGTTTTAAGAATGGTGGGAGTGGTTTTAGAAGTGGTTTAAGGTGATTAAGCATAGCCTAAGGAGTCTAATATAACCCGAGAAGACGAACTATTAACCTTCCAATGCGTGTTGCGACACATATTCATCTGTGTCATGACAAAGAATAACGAAAGCAAAAGAATTTGAAATTCCATACCATATCATGGCACACATACCACTTTGTTGGGACACATAACTTCAAAGCCCCAAAAAATGGAAAACTTATGGGCATGTCGAGAGACACACACCTCTATGTCACAACACGATAGCGTAATCTGCCACTTTTCTATTTCGAACCTTCACAAAATCTTCCAAGATTTGATTTGAAAATCACATAAAGTTAACCCTAAAACCCTCTATAAGTTATCTTTAATAGTAACTGACACCCCCAAAACCATGTCTTCAACACCTAACAACCCTTTCTTTTTCATTTCTTGTCTCCTTTTTTTTCAGTTCTCTTTAGTTCGTACATACTTGGTTGGTCTATTCAGTTCCTTTTGCTTTGCAGGTACAACCAGTCGTAGTTGTGATGACTAGTTTAGCAGTCCAGCCGAGGAAAAGCATAAAGAGATTAGGCGTTCTAAACTCATAACCTTTTACCTCATATTTTTTAAAATTTGTTAGTTTTTGAGATTTGTGGTAAAAAAGACCAATGGCCAAGGTGCATAAAAGTGTAATTATAACGCCCTAAATTTTGGGCCTAGAAGTGCTAGGTCTTGAGCATAAGAGCAATTAGGAGGCTGCACATAAATGTTTAGTCATGCAAGAAAGTGACACAACTGTATATCTGCTTCAGTGGTTAAATGTTCTGGGAGAGTCTGAGAAGTCTTGGGTTCAAGCCTTGGCTTATGCAAAAGTTTTGTTTTTAAAGGAATAAGCTCTGTCTCTAGTCAGTAAACTATTAAAATAAATTTGGGTAAATCATAACAGAATAGACCTGCTGGTCCAAGGGATAGGTGGCGTGTTGATATTGCTTGGGGACTGAGGTCCAAGTCTTGCTTTGAGCAGTGGAGTGTTTTATTTTGCTGTGAGTACATAAAAGTGTTCTAGCTTGACCGAAACTCTAAAGAGTTTGAAAGGGATTCAAATTGGATGGTTGAGAGAGTGGAGGAGAAATTTAAGGAGTGGATCAAGGGATTGGTGGACGGTTTGAGTGATTTGAGGAGGAATTTGTGGAATTTTTGAAGAAGGGGGAATGTGAACTCTTGCTCAGAGAGTTTCAGCTGGGGCTGGAGAGTTTGAAGTGTGGGGACTTAGTGGCGTAATTTTAGGAGAGAATAATGGAAGAGTTATTGATTTTTTTTTGTGAGCATAATCAAATTCGATTTCTCTCATAATTGGATTTTTTTTGTGAGCATAATCAAATTCAGTTTCTCTCATATTCTTCCCCAATTTTGTTTTGACGATTTTCTTTTCTCTCTCTACCTCTCTAGTTTTTGTCCCTCTTTTTTACTTTTTCCCTTTTTGCTGAATTATCTGTGGTGTGTGTTTCAGCCTGAGCATGTTTTCTTTCAGCTTTACCCCATTTTATACAACTAACGTTTCTTCCTCCCTCAATACTGAATATCTATTAGTTTCTCCTGCTTTGCCGATGTAGGGAGCAAACATTCTCCATTTTGGTTTCCCTTGGCTGAATATTTCCCTATTTTCATCATTTCCTTTCATTTCTTTGACGTTGAACCTTCTCTTTCTTTTGGAGCCAATGGTGGTTCCTTCTTTGTTTTCTGGTGAGCATCCTCTTCTTGCTGTCAAGTCTTACACCTCGTAATTGGTTCGCTTCTCGCATTGTTGGTAAGTGTAATAGTATAGTGAAATCTGGTTATGGAAGAGTGAATGCTCACCTATTTTGGTTGGTGCTTAGGGACTATTCGAAGGGTAGAAGAGCTTTAACTAGCGTTAGGGTGGACGAAACTCCCCTCTTTTCGTGATCAAAGGTAATGTGGTGTGTATTTAGTTTTCCAGTTTGGTTGCGCATTTTGTTTAACTGACTAAATGGCGTTTCTGGCTAAGGAAGGTTCTTGGGTGATCGTGGTTCTCGGCCTAACGGCGTTAGCAAAGGGTTGTTTTGGAGGTAGGGCAAGTTAATGCTAGTAACGATTGTTGAGACTGTGAGTTAATCTACTAATCGATTTCGAATGACTATTGTTAAGTAATCGGGCTTAGGGAGTGCACGACATCGAATTTGTGACAGGTGTGTAAAACACTACCCTTAATCCTAGATCGGTAAAAACCGAAATAAGTGATCATTGACGCTACACGGGCGTGCGCTCGCTTGTGTGGAAGTCTGAATGCCTAAACATGGGCATATAATCGCTGAGGCCGCCCATGGGTGATTTCATGGGCCGAGGTTGTTTTGGGCCATTTTAAACTGAAATGGGCCTTGTGGGCCCCACGTTGTATGGGCCCCACATGGGAAAACCACACGAACGTGTGGAGAATATTGGTTTAGGCCGTGTAATCCACATGGCCAAGGCCATATCTGGGCTTTCTAGGCCACACGGGCGTGTGGGCCCAAATGGGCCGTATTATGGGCTTTGGGCCCATTTTCACTATTTGATTGACTGTTAAGGTTGCACGGGTCGCTCAAGATGACTGTGAACCTTCTGTTGGGTCGATAAGTTTACCTAGACCCCTATATATGATAAAATGACTATTTTTCCCTTATATGGTAAGATAACCGTTTTGCCCTTATGTGATATATATAATTGTGCATGCATGACCATATTTTTAGCATGCTATTTAAACTATAATGGGTTCACGTATGATTCCATGATATGACACGACATGATTGTATGACGCATTACATGGGGATGGGTTTATATTGATCAGAGGAAGTGTACTGAAAGGCTTCAAACCTATATTACTAGCAGCTCTGCTGCAAATACTGTTTAGTGCCACAACCAGTGCTATTTTGGAGTGTAGGGATGGGTGGGTTGATTTTATCCCTACATAGAGTGTAGGGCTGGACGGAGTAGAGTGTAGAGGCTGGTTGGGTAGGATTTCTGGTTGCATATCTAAACTGTTACTGTCACTAAAATAGGCTAAGGCCCACATTGATACTGTTACTGTATTTGGCTAAGGCCCTAATTGAAACTAAACTGTTATTGGTATGGACTTAGGCCCAGACTGTTTTTGCTCACTGTATGATTAACTGTTTATTTAATAAGGGATTACACACTGAGTTTTTGTAAACTCACCCTTCTACTTATCTGCACAGGTAATCCTTAGGCAGATTGGTGCTGCGAGGGACTCGAAGGTGGCCACACAATAGCTTACACTTCCATATTTGACTTTTAATTTATAAATAGTTTAATTTGGGTATTTTATTCTGTAATAAGGCCTCTTTAAATTTTTAAATCTTAAATTTGGTGTTTTATTTATATTGATTTATATCTGCTGGCAGTAGGGCACGGGTTTTCAAAAGATAAATGCTTTTCAAAACATCACGTTTACGCAACATGTTTTAGAAGCTTCCGCAAGGGATATTGTTTTAAAATTAATAACAATCTAATAAGATGAATATTTCGACAAACGACCCATTTTTTTGGAAACTAAATAAAGTGTTTTAAAATTATCATTAAGAACTCACTACAAAGGTAAATAAGGAAAAGGTTTTTTGATGATATCACCCTTTTTGAAAAATACTTCAATGTGACATTGCCAGATTCGGCCATAATGTCTAGGCTGAGTTTGGGGTGTTATAGTAATATCTGATAGTGAGTCAGTTTGGAATGATAATTTTGCATTACTTAGAGAGAAAGAAACGAAACTAAACTTAGCTAAAATTCAAAAGAAACCACCTCTTCAAGAGTAGGGATTCGAGTCCTTTATGACTTTAAGTAGTCAAATATGGGATTTAATTTAGTATCATAGGTGGGAAAAACTCTGTACAATCCCGACAGAACCAACTACCATTTCAGTTATACAAGAATTTTATGCATCACTAAAAGAAACATAAGCTAGGTAATCATTAGGCGACCCATGTCGTAGTTAGGGGTATAGAAATATCAATATCATCTCCGAAAATCTGTAGATATTATGATGTTCCATTCTATATGTGCGATTTTCTACAAACATCAAATTTAAATTTTTTTTCTAAATTATAGATATGGACGTCATCATCATAGACTACTTAATGTCAGTTAGAGACTAATTTTCCAATTTCATTTTCATTAACTAAACTATCCTCAACTAAATGTGGTTACAATTTTGTGGTACTCGGATATGTCCGGCACTAAATATGTCTAACATCAATACTTTTCTAGTGACCTTATTGTATGCTATTTTGTAGAAAGAAAGAATTTCTATCGACACATGTATATATCAAAGCATGATGCACTGCATTAGTGAAAAGAAACTAGGCCTGCTCTTTCCACACTTAGTGACGAATTTATGCAAACAAGCGAAAGTGACCATGGGTCAATTAGGAGTTTTGTTTCAACCAACAAAGAACCCCATAAAAGAACTCGATGTGCAGTAATTGCTAGAAATTCAGAAGCGAAAGAGGGATTCAAAAACTCAACAAAATCAAGACAACAAAATGATCCCTGACTCTAAATTGTTAATCCGATGGATGAAAGAAGCAGGATTAATTTATGAAGACTATGCATGGAGACACAATCTGAGGATGCCACAATTCCCATCTATCAAATACATTTCGAGACTAGGCCAAATTAGTAATGAAGAGGAAGAAGATCCCAATGAAGGCAAAGATGTAAACTCGAGGCCTAACTTTGATTAAGTTGAATATTTTTTATTTATTATTTTTGGACTATTTTTTTTTTTAGACTTGGATGGTTTTTATTTTTCTTCTTTTAGTTAGATTTTATTTTTATTTGTTTTAATTAATGAAAAAAATGTGTGTCTTTCTGTTTAGGAACCAACACAAAATTTTGGAGCTAAACTATAAATGACGAGATGACCCGATATCAATTGCGACAATATCACATCAAATCAGGTAATTTTGATCTGTAATTTATTTTTAAGCACATTAAGGACAATGTGCTAAACAAAGTGTGGGGATTACATAGAATTTTTAGAAATTTCTAAATTTTTCGTTGTTTTTCTTGTTATTTTTAGTAATTTTTATAGTAATTTTTTTTTTATGTTTTGTCTGTGCTTGAGCTTGTAGAAATACAAGTGATTGGATAAGAGCATGTATATAGGTTGTTTGCTTAAACTGTAAATTTATCATGAGAATAAATGATTTGATGTTATTGCATTTAGACAAGTTTTCAATTTATTAAATTGTAAATAGGAAAGAAGAGTTAAATGTACCAAATGATAAATATTTATGAGTAGGTATATATGTTTGTTGAATAATAGGTTGTTTAAATTCGAATACTCAGAAATTAAGTCCATGGTTAGTGAAATGGAATAGTATAATAAGTATAAAATCCTTGCAAGTATGTTCTTTAAAATAAAAATTAGTGTGTGAACAAAAAAGCATTGTAAGAGTTAAAAGTAAAGCAAGTGTAATAAAAGCATAGAACACATAAAAGTCAAGAGAGTAAGAGTGATCATAGTGATTAAATTGAGAATATGAGAAATTGAGAAAATCTCACTCATATTGGCACAAATACTCGTGAATTGCTTGTACTTATAAATACTCTTAATTGTCTACGTGATAAGCTTTATATTTATGATTGATCGTACTTAAAAACCAACTATTATCACGATAAAGGCAAGCGCACCTATCGAACAATAGTATAGTTTATAGCAAGACTGGATGTCTAACCCGGAGGAACTAAAAGTACTAGTAGTAACCTTCTTTTTATTATCTAGCCTAAAAATAAGGGGATTTGTTTTATCTAAACTAATTAATTAAACTAAGAATGCACAGAAAGTAAATTGGGGAAATACTTTTGGGAAAACTGATTGATTTAGACAATACCCAAGGAAGAATCCACCTAGACTTCACTTGTTATTCGACTCTGAACTAGACGATTTATTCACTTGGCTTGATCCGTAGAAATCCCTAATTTATATTATTATCTCTCTCGAGACTAACAACGTCTAATCCTAGGTTGATTAATTGAAATCTCTTTCTAATTAAAACCCCTAGTTTTGCGTTAACTCGATCTATGGATTCCCTTATTAGGTTTTACCCTAATCCGGCAAAATTATGTCGCCCGATGTCCAAGGATGCAATCAACTCTACTTAATTATGCTAGATCTACTCTTAGACAGGGACTTTTGCTCCTCTAAATAAGCACATCAATACTTGAATCAATATCCTGGAATATTAAAACAAGAATTAAGAACACATAATTAAGAACAAATCAAGTATTTATCATATAATTCAGAAAATATTAACAAGATCCATCTTAGGTTTCATCCCCCTTAGATATTTAGGGGATTTAGTTTATAATTGTAAAAGAAAACATCTTAGAAGAATAATAATAACAAAGCATAAAGAAAACCCAAAAAAAAACATTGAAGGAAATTAAAGGGAGATCTTCAGTCTTGAAGGAGAATCCGACTTCTGAGATGGATCAATCGGCTTTTTTCGAGTCAATCCTTGCTTTTTACTCTCTGTGTCCCTTCTAATCCTCTTTTAGGGTGTTTAAATAGGCTTTAGAATGCTTCAAAACCCCCGAAATTTCCCTTTTTCGAATAGAATTAGACTTGGGCTCGACAAGGACATGGTCGTGCGCCACGCCAGTGTGCAAGTGCTTCAAACCATGTTAAAGACTGTTAAATAAACACACCCATGTGGGGTGGCTTAGGCCGTGTTAAAGTCTACTAAACAGACACGGGAGTGTGGTCTACCCGTGTGAAGAAGTCCAGGCCGTGTTGATTTTCCATGTTGACCCATTTTCTCCATTTTTGGCCCGTTTCTCGCTCTTTTTACTTTCCTATGCTCACCTAAGTATTAGATATGAAATTAAAAGATTAGGAGCATGAAATTCCACAAATTTAATGATGCTTCATCCAAAAATGTGCTAAGCATGGAATAAAAATATGTATAAATTACAACTTATCAAATACCCCCACACTTAAGCGTTTGCTTGTCCTCAAGCAAAATCCTCAACTCACAATTAAGAAATCATTTTTCTCTACTTATAATTCCTATCAATAGTATCTAAAAATAATCCATAAGTAATCATATATTGAAAATTCAACTAGAAAAACATTAAAGTTTCAAACATTCCAAGTTGAGCATTTTATCACGAAAAACATAGGTGTTTCCCTCATCTAAGTAATCACCTTTGATTCAAAATATCCCAGAGTTTAACATCCTCACTAAAGATTCACTCAAATCACTCGAGGTGTTTAAGGACAACAAATTTAGCACTTAACAGTCAATATGAAAAGTTATTACCATAGGCTTGCATGAAAATCAAATCTCCACCACTATATACTGAGATGATACATCAATCAAAAGGTCTTTAGAGGGTCGTAATGTGGCTTTGGTTAGGGGGTGTGGTCACAAGCTAAAAGAGAAGGTTAGAATCGAGATTGAATTGAAACTAAAACTGACAAATTACATTCCTAATTAGAAAACCTAGAATTGAGCTTTTCTTCATGGATAACATCGTTTTAACCCAAGCATTACATGATTTCATAATATGCTAGATGACCAATCTCAATTACATCAACTTTTTTTTAAGAACAAATCAAGTAACATAGAACTTTGCTAACTATCAAAAATAAAACATAGCTAAACAATTTATTCAAATCAAATCTTGACAAAAATAGGGATCAAATTAATTTAGGGGATTTCAACAATAATGTGCTATGGGTTAATATTGGGGGTAAATCAATGAATGGCTTGTTAGGCTCAAGGGGGTTCACTAAGGGTTAATTATGAAGGTAGACTTTTATGGAGTGAGTGGGTTAAACCTAAGTGCCTTTATCATCTTGACATATCAAATCAATGGTGTGGTCTTGACATGCATAATCGAAGCAAGTTCTAGAATAGCAAATCAATATTGACGTACTCATAGCAACAATAAGAGTGAGTATGAAAGAAATAATATATGCTCTAAAGGCTCAAGATCTCACAAAAATTATGGCTTTTTGATGTTAACCTTGTGAATTTTAACTCCAAGATAATACCTAAACTCCTAAAAAATTTAATACTCAAATATCAACTTATCATGCTTGATTCTCTAATTACTTAAAGTTTAAACCATCAATGCATAAATACCTATGTTTTAATTCAAGACATATCAATAAAAATCATAAATTAATCAAAATTCATTCTAATAGTGATATGAGTGAGTCACGTGAGAATAAGACAAAATTCAGGGATTTTTCTGATAGTGATAAAAATAACCCCCCACACTTAAGATGTACATTGTCCTCAATGTACAAAGATAGATTTATTAGAAAATATAGATATAAGATCATAAGATAGGGAGAGAAGTGAAACTACCTAAATGTTAAATTGAATCCTTGAATTGAAGTTATGGAAAGTAATCGGCTAAGGAAAGGGTGAGATTGGAGAAGAATACTCCGGTGGTGGTAGAGGTTGGGTTCCACAACCACAGTGTCCAGCGAAGAGGTTATTGTAATATCCTGATTTTGGGCCTAGTCGAAATAGTGGCTTCGTGACCACAAAATCCAAGATAGAAATAATTATTTTATGATTATTTTGAGGTCTATGATATGATTGCATGATTGTGTGAAAATTTCGTGAAGAAATTTTATGCATAAAGTGCTTAAATTGAAATTAGGGACTAAATCGAATAATTTGCAAAACTTGCATTCTAGAAGTTTCTAGTATGAAATTATTTTGAAATATTAATTAGGAGGTCTAAAATAGCAATTTTACCAATTTCTAAGTCTATGGACAAAAATTGGACATGGATGGAATTTTTGGAAAGTTTAGTAGTAAGGGCATTTTGGTCATTTAGGGGTAAAATGAATTAAAATACAAAATTAAAAGCCAATTTTGCTCATCTTCAACCCCATGGCTGAATATAGCAAGGAGAAACCATGGCTAGGGTTTTCAAGCTTCCAAGCTCGATTGTAAGTCCGTTTCTAGCCCCGCTTTTTCAAGTTCTTTACGTTTTTGGAATCACAGTAACTTGATTAAGCTTATTCTAGCAATAATTTAAGCTAGGGTTCATATTTGGAAAAATACCCATAGGTGAAATGTGTTTATTTTGATGTTTTATGGTAGAATATGAAGGCTGAAATTACGTTAAACAACTTTTGCTAAGCGATTTTAAGCAAAAATGAGTAAAACGGCTTAATCGGTAAAAATTGTTATTGTTCATAACTATGTATTAGAGTGAGAATTTGATGTTGTCATAGAAGGGAAAAATGTTCAACATGTCATAAAACATAAGAATATGCTGAAGTTTAATTTACGAGCTTTGGGGCAAAACTGTAAATATGCAAAAGTTTAGGGGGCAAAGCAGTAATTTTGCCAAAATATGATTTTGGGTTAATTTGAATAATGTGAGCCCTAATTAGACTATATTTTAAATGATAGAGCAAGGAAAACTAAAATTCGGGCTAAAATGGGGAAAATACCAAGTTGTGGACGAAATGGTAAAAGTAGCCATTTTCACATACGAGGTAAGTTCATATGTAAATGTTGGTAACATAGTTATTATTTTAAATGTTTTTATGTTATTTAAATGATATGATAATTATTATGAAATATTATATTCGTGATAATTGTTTGATAATATGTCAAATTATGTGATATACTTGGAAAATGTGAAATACTATCGAGTATCGGTATCGGCATTCCGTAGAAGATGGTTGAGACACATGATTGGAAAAAGGTCCCGTTGAACCTTAGGAATGGATTAGGATACAAGTGACATGTCACTGGGATATTTGGGCATCCGAACTCATTGAGTTGAGTCAGGAGTTCACTTATGGATGCGAATGTCCGAACTCGTTGAGTTGAGTCCGAGTTTGAGAGATGTAACTAGGCATCTGAGCTCGTTGAGTTGAGTCCGAGTTCACTTATGGATGCGAATGTCCGAACTCGTTGAGTTGAGTTCGAGTTCGAGAGATGTAACTAGGCATCTGAGCTCGTTGAGTTGAGTCAGGAGTTCACTTATGGGCGGGTTACATGGTAGCTTGGCTACATATGTGGCACTTATGTGCAAACTTTTCGTATCCGAATTATATTACGATGTGTTCAACAGTAAAATTTTACTCAAATGGAGGAATACTCGAGATGAAAGGGACGTATTGGTAAGTGTTGTGAAATGGATACTTTGAGCAGTGTATGTACTTAACCATCGGGTTGAAAACTCGATATAACAACAATATGGTAAGATGATAAATGAAAATGTGATATGAATGTTTGGTGATGATCATGCAAATGATGTTTATGTTTGCTTATATAGTTGTGTTACTTGCTATTTGCATGTGAACTTACTAAGCATTTGTGCTTACTCCTCCTTTTCATTCCTTGTAGTGTTGACAAGCCAGCTTTCGGAAATCGAAGCGGTCGGAGGCACGCTCACACTATCCGTATACCATCTTGGCATAATGGCTTGTATATTTTGAGTATGGCATGTATAGCATTATAATCATTTTGTATATATGGTCTTATGATATGGTTATTGAGTGGTATGGAAATGCTTGGTAATGATTAGCCATTCGAATGGCTAATCATGATCATATTTGGGGTTATGTATGCTAAATTGCTAGCTAATCCATGGGAACCATGAAATGGGTAAAATTTACCATAAAATAGATTCAGACAGCAGTAGTGACGTAAATTTGAAAAATCACTAAAAATATTAGAAATGGAATTAAATAATGAATAAGTTATGGAATTGAAGCTTGATGAGTATATTTTCATATGGATGGAACAAAACAGGTATATGAGTTATATTTTATGAGATGTTTAAATTTTTGTGAAACAGGGCCAGAGCAATTTCTGGATCCCCTGTTCTGACTTCAAAAATTCACCATAAATTTTTCGAAGATATTTAGAAGTCATGATTTATATGTACAGATTCCTTATTGAGTCTAGTTTTATTAGAAATAAACGACGTAGTCATTGAAACTCTGTACAGGGAGATATCTGATTCGTAATACACAGAGGTCATAGCAGTCAAACCCTGAAACAGGGGAGAATTTAACTAATAAATTGTACTAATTTGCTTGACCAAAAATTCTATAAAAAAAATTAGTAAATAGATATATAAGTCTAGTTTCAGGGAAAATTTACAAAATTGGATTTTGAGTTTTAGAACTCGAGATATGAATTTTTAAGCGACTGTGACGCAGATTGCTAGCTTGACTGAAAATTTTAAAAATAAATTGTTTGAGCTGTTTAAAGTAATGAATTAAGTCTGTTAACACCTCGTGTTCGAATCCGGTGATGGTATCGGGTACGGGGCGTTACATTTGGTGGTATCAGAGCAGGTTTAGTCGGTTCTCGGACTAACTTAGCATGCGTAAAAATCTAGCTATACATGCCACTGATTTGTGATTGTGTGATGTCTTCCGACGCATATAAGTACCGTCTTATTTAGACAGGGTACTCTCCAACCGAGCTGCGCCGACCATGTTCATTGTTATGTGAAGGTATTTGAGTAAAATTATGATTATGATAAATCTCGGTTCAGAAAAGTATGAATAAAAGTTTATGATACATATGTGATAAATATCCATATTTGCTTAATGCTCATATGATGTAGTGTATATGGCTTACTTGATAAGATGAACGGAATAAATAGAAAGTAGTAGAGGTATGAATAAAAGTCATAATATTATGATATCAATGAAAATGTCCTTGTCTTGATTTGGACGTCGAATGTTGATGAATGCTAATGGTATATAATTTTTATGAGATAAAAGATTATAATGAAATGAACTTATCTATGTTAAATTGTTGGACTGAATTATATGATTGTAATGACATGTACATGATGCACGAAATGAAAGTTGTGATTGTGATGCAAATATCTATGTTTGTTTGGCCCTATATGATGTCATGAGCATGAATTAATTTAATTAATTGAATGGATAAGTAAAGCTATCTAGAAAACATAGAATGTATGCATAAGTATATTGTCTAAATGGGACAATAGGAAAATTTGTGTAAGCCAACATGAATGTTGCATTGCCTGAATGAATGACATGATTTTGATGATGTTGCTATGATGATGGAAGTTGTGTCATATGTGTATGTATAAGAAAGTCGAGTCGGAGGTCCTACAACCCCTCCCTCACCGAAGTGGTACTTATAACGAATTTCATGAGATTTGTATTGAATAAGTTTCCGGTTGAGAACCCAAAGAGTTCGATGATAGAATAATTATAAGTATGATCAGAGATTGAAAATGAGCTAATAAGTAAAGTTAGAGCCGAAGAAAGTATCGGATGACGTAAAGATTATTGGAGTTATGCACTGTCCCAATTAGAGAAGGAATTCTCTTTGGTAAATCGAATTACTATGGTGCAAGGTCAAGAAAAGTGTAAATCGAAATTTATTTAGAACTGGCCTTCTTTAGTGAATGGTTTAATATGAAATTTGTGACGGCAGAACTAGTTAGGGAAATGATATTTGAAATGTGAACTATCTCGAGTGTGATAGTTATGGATTGGACAGATTTAGCAGCTCTCTTTTAAGATGTTCTATGTGTTTACCGTTCTCGTAAATATTTCTATGGCTATTGATCTTCAAGAAATTCTTGTTACATGGGAATGTCTTTTAATCCTGGTGTTGGATGAAAGCATTGGTAGTCTGACTGGTTTATAATTTATATTGCTCTATTTCATCGGGTATTCTATTTCATTTCGTCTGATAAGAATTGATGAGAGGATACGTATGATATTATGATTCTGTTTCTTCTACTTGATGCTTCATCTGATATATATATGTATGGGAAGATATATTGTTCTTATTATATTTGATTTCAGTGGGATTAAATGATGTTTTCTTTTGGACTTTCTTTCTTTGAAGAATTATTGGGGTATTCTGTATTTTCTCTATGAGTTTGGTTTTCGATTCTCCGGCATAGTATCGTATCTTGTGTTTCTTTATCCTGGATCTCTTTATTCTGGATTTTTTTATGCTGGGTTTCTCTATCTTGGATTTCTTTATTCGGTTTTCTGGTTATTTTTGTTCCATAATTTGTCAATTACGACTCATGTTCGAAGTGCATTCTTCAGCTCATGATAATCATGTCAAGTATGACTATACTTCTGATTTGATTTGGGTAATGTGGTGATTTCAGTATTGGGATTTTTCTAAGTTTCGTGTAAGGTTTGACAACAGTAAAGGCATAAGTGATAAAAGTGCAAGTTTCAATCGGTATGGTGGATTACTTCTCTCAAGTCGCTTTGATTGTTGGATTTATTGGAATTCTGATCTCCATTAAATCAAGTTGAGATCCGGGTTTTATGTCATGATATCATGGGAAACTGAGAAGGGTTGAAAATTTAAGAACAGTTGAGAGTTGAGACTGTAAGCTTTTAGACCATATGAGAAATTAAAGAGATGTATTGGAGGTACAGCCTAAGTGAAAGTTCTTCAGCTCCGAATATGAGATTAAAAGTGAAGACCACTTTTCCAGTAAGATTTCCAGGGACGAAAATCCCTAAAAAGGGGGGAGAGTTATAATATCCTGATTTTGGGCCTAGTCGAAATAGTGGTTTCGTGACCACAAAATCCAAGATAGAAATAATTATTTTATGATTATTTTGAGGTCTATGATATGATTGCATGATTGTGTGAAAATTTCGTGAAGAAATTTTATGCATAAAGTGCTTAAATTGAAATTAGGGACTAAATCGAATAATTTGCAAAACTTGCATTCTAGAAGTTTCTAGTATGAAATTATTTTGAAATATTAATTAGGAGGTCTAAAATAGCATTTTTACCAATTTTTAAGTCTATGGACAAAAATTGGACATGGATGGAATTTTTGGAAAGTTTAGTAGTAAGGGCATTTTGGTCATTTAGGGGTAAAATGAATTAAAATACAAAATTAAAAGCCAATTTTACTCATCTTCAACCCCATGGCCGAATATAGCAAGGAGAAACCATGGCTAGGGTTTTTCAAGCTTCCAAGCTCGATTGTAAGTCCGTTCTAGCCCTAGTTTTCAAGTTCTTTACGTTTTTGGAATCCGGTAACTTGATTAAGCTTATTCTAGCAATAATTTAAGCTAGGGTTCATATTTGGAAAAATACCCATAGGTGAAATGTGTTTATTTTGATGTTTTATGGTAGAATATGAAGGCTGAAATTACGTTAAACAACTTTTGCTAAGCGATTTTAAGCAAAAATGAGTAAAACGGCTTAATCGGTAAAAATTGTTATTGTTCATAACTATGTGTTAGAGTGAGAATTTGATGTTGTCATAGAAGGGAAAAATGTTCAACATGTCATAAAACATAAGAAAATATGCTGAAGTTTAATTTACGAGCTTTGGGGCAAAAGTGTAAATATGCAAAAGTTTAGGGGCAAAACTGTAATTTTGCCAAAATATGATTTTGGGTTAATTTGAATAATGTGAGCCCTAATTAGACTATATTTTAAATGATAGAGCAAGGAAAACTAAAATTCGGGCTAAAATGGGAAAAATACCAAGTTGTGGACGAAATGGTAAAAGTAGCCATTTTCACATACGAGGTAAGTTCATATGTAAATGTTGGTAACATAGTTATTATTTTAAATATTTTTATGTTATTTAAATGATATGATAATTATTATGAAATATTATACTCGTGATAATTGTTTGATAATATGTCAAATTATGTGATATACTTGGAAAATGTGAAATACTATCGAGTATCGATATCGGCATTCCGTAGAAGATGGTTGAGACACATGATTGGGAAAAAGGTCCTGTTGAACCTTAGGAATGGATTAGGATACAAGTGACATGTCACTGGGATATTTGGGCATCCGAACCCGTTGAGTTGAGTCCGAGTTCACTTATGGATGCGAATGTCCGAACTCGTTGAGTTGAGTCTGAGTTCGAGAGATGTAACTAGGCATCCGAGCTCGTTGAGTTGATTCCGAGTTCACTTATGGATGTGAATGTCCGAACTCGTTTAGTTGAGTTCGAGTTCGAGAGATATAACTAGGCATCCGAGCTCGTTGAGTTGAGTCCGAGTTCACTTATGGGCGGGTTACATGGTAGCTTGGCTACATATGTGGCACTTATGTGCAAACTTTTCGTGTATCCGAATTATATTCTGATGCGTTCAACGGGTAAAATTTTACTCAAATGGAGGAATACTCGAGATGAAAGGGACGTATTGGTAAGTGTTGTGAAATGGATACTTTGAACAGGTATGTACTTAACCCTCGGGTTGAAAACTCGGTATAACAACAATATGGTAAGATGATAAATGAAAATGTGATATGAATGTCTCGGTGATGATCATGTAAATGATGTTTATGTTTGCTTATATAGTTGTGTTACTTGCTATTTGCATGTGAACTTACTAAGCATTTGTGCTTACTCCCTCCTTTTCATTCCTTGTAGTGTTGACAAGCCAGCTCGGAAATCGGAAACGGTCGGAGGCACTCTCACACTATCCGTATACCATCTTGGCATAATGGCTTGTATATTTTGAGTATGGCATGTATAGCATTGTAATCATTTTGTATATATGGTCTTATGATATGGTTATTGAGTGGTATGGAAATGCTTGGTAATGATTAGCCATTGGAATGGCTAATCATGATCATATTTGGTGTTACGTATGCTAAATTTCTAGCTAATCCATGGGAACCATGAAATGGGTAAAATTTACCATAAAATAGATTAAGACAGCAGTAGTGACGTGAATTTGAAAAATCACTAAAAATAGTAGAAATGGAATTAAATAATGAATAAGTTATGGAATTGAAGCTTGATGAGTCTATTTTCATATGGATGGAACAAAACAGGTATATGAGTTATATTTTATGAGATGTTTAAATTTTTGTGAAACAGGGCCAGAGCAATTTCTGGATCCCCTGTTCTGACTTCAGAAATTCACCATAAATTTTTCAAAGATAATTAGAAGTCATGATTTATATGTACAGATTCCTTATTGAGTCTAGTTTTATTAGAAATAAACGGCATAGTTATTGAAACTCTGTACAGGGAGATATCTGATTCGTAATACACAGAGGTCAGAGCAGTCGAACCCTGAAACAGGGGAGAATTTAACTAATAAACTGTACTAATTTGCTTGACCAAAAATTCTATAAAAAAATTAGTAAATAGATATATGAGTCTAGTTTCAGGGAAAATTTACGGAATTGGATTTCGAGTTTCAGAACTCAAGATATGAACTTTTAAGCGACTGTGATGCAGATTGCTAGCTTGACTGAAAATTTTAAAAATAAATTGTTTGAGCTGTTTAAAGTAATGAATTAAGTCTGTTAACACCTCGTGTTCGACTCCGGCGACGGTCTCGGGTATGGGGCGTTACAGTTATCGTGGTGGTCGGGCAAGACATGGCAGTCGTGGAGGACCTTTTCTAGTGGAGTTGCAAATTCCTAGGTAATAGTGAGCTTTGGAGCTCTTTATAACTGCGATAGAATCAATAACTCTTTAGGAAATATAGAGAAGCATGAATACTCATAAAGAAATAGCCGAAAACATAAATTACTTAATATAAATTATAAAACCTAAAGATGAAATAAAAATAGTCTTAAAGAAAACTAAAATTAAAAGTAATTTAAAAAGATAAATAAAGATAAAAGTAAAAATAATAAATAAAAAGTCTTTAAAAATCCTCATCGCTAGATGGTTTGCGAGGTGGTGGTGGCAATGAGATGTGAAGGTGCTGACAAATCTGATGTAGTGTTGCATCAATATGATGAATAGTGGGGGTTTATATAGATATTGGGGCACATGGTCTTGGGGCACATCCGTGTGCCCTTATTTTAGCCCGTGTTTTTCGTGTTTTCTATGATTTTCAAATTTGGGCGCGTCTGGAATTCGGCCCACGCCCGTGTACTTTGGGCGTGTTGGTGTACACGGTCGTGTCGCACAGTCGTGTACTGCTTCGTTCGCTTCTCCCACGCCCGTGTATATATTTGTACGCCTGTGTTATTTTGATAGTTTTAACCACGGGTGGTGGGCACGGACGTGTCACACGCCCGTGGTATGAGCACGGCCTAAGGCACGCCTGTGTGCATGGCCGTGTGGAATTGAAAAACCTGTGTTCAAGGACTCATTTAGTGATTTAGATGTTAAAAACTAAAATTTAAATAAATAAATCAACACCGTTAGTACTCAGGCTGCCTCTCAAGAAGCGCTTATTTATAGTCTAAGCTCGACTTACCTATCTGTCGCGTGGTCATGGTGGTTCGAGGAGTTTACACTCCTCATTCCTGCTATCAATTTTATCAAAATAAGGTTTTAGATGAGTACTATTTACCTTAAAAGTGCTGAATTCAGAATGAGTTACCTCGACTGTACCGTATGGGAAGATGTTAAGTACCGTAAAAGGGATTGCTCCATTAGGTTCAGAAGTGGCAATACGAGGGTCTGCTGCATCTAATAGTACTTTGTCTCCAATCTTTAGTTGATTTGGTGAAACATCGAGTCCGTCATGGCATGGTTTTGGTTTATCGTGTGTTCTCAGTTTTTCTGTCCGCCATTCATCTAGTTCCTCAATTTGTAGCCTTCATTCTTCATAGATGGGTCCTTTGTTGTTACGTAAACATGGCTCATTTATGCTCTTCGAACGTGTTTCCTGTAAAGAAGGTTGCACCACATGATCAGTATCAGTAGCATGATTTATACAACCACCCTCGATATTCGATGTGTTACTCAAATTACGAGCTTGAAGAGTGATTGTTTCATCACCCACACGAAGTGTGAGTTCACCTGTACCAACATTAATAATAGTTCTAGCAGTTGCTAAAAAGGGCCTTCCTAAAATTAAAGGCACGTCACTACCTTCTATGTCTAGAACAACAAAATCAATTGGGAATATAAATTTATCGATTTTCACAAGTACATCTTCAATGATACCCCTAGGAAATCTAATGGTTTTATCTGCCAATTGAATGCTCATCCTAGTTTGTTTGGGTTTCCCAAGACCTAGTTGTTTAAACATTTTATAGGGCATGACAATAATACTAGCCCTTAAATCAGTCAAAGCATTGTTAATGTTTAAACTACCAATTAAACAAGGAATCGTAAAACTCCCTGGATCTTTCAATTTGTTGGTAGCCTATTCTGTAGAATGGCTGAGCAAACTACATTCAACTTTACATGCGATGCCTCATCCAACTTTCGCTTATTTGCTAAAAGCTCCTTTAAAAATTTAACTACGTTTGGCATCTACGAAAGAGCTTCAATAAACAGTAAGTTAATATGTAATTTCTTTAATAATTTAAGAAATTTACCAAATTGTTTATCCGTGTGGTCTTTCCTTGTCGTATTGGGGTATGGCACTCGAGGTTTGTACTCTTTACTTACCAGTTTTCACTCACTGTGGTTCACCTCACCTTTACCTTTACTTACCACAATTCCTTTCCTCGGTTCTAGTTTAGGTTCAACTAACCCTTCTTCATCTCGAACGTTAATCGTATTGAGTTGTTCCTTTGGGTTAGATTCAGTATTACTCGGTAAGCTACCTTATGGTCATTCAGAAATCAATTTGGCAAGCTAGCCTATCTGAGTTTCAAGTCCTTGAATTGACGCTTGTTGGTTCTTAAGTGCTGACTTGGTATTATGAAAATGAGTTTCTGACACCGAGATGAATTTCGTTAGCATCTCCTCAAGGTTCGGCTTCTTTTCCTGCTGGTAAGGTGGTTGTTGAAGACTTGGGGGATGTTGTGGCCTTTGATTTCCTTGGGCACCCCACGAGAAATTGGGGTGGTTCCTCTAACATGCATTATAAGTGTTACTATACGGGTTATTTTGAGGTCTAGAGTTATTACCCATATAGTGGACTTGTTCCTCCTTGGTGCTAGGATTGAAGGATGGATAATCTGAGTTGTGCATTCCTCTGTTTGAGTCGCACCTCATCACTAGATGTACCTGAGTAGAACCACATAAACCATCAATCTTTTTATTCAAAAGTTCTACCTGGTTTGATAGCATATTGACCGCGTCGAGGTTGAAAACACTGGCTACTTTTGTCAGCTTTGTTCTTATGACTTGCTGCTGATAGTTATTCAGTGACATCTCTTCAATAAATTCGTAAGCCTCTTCAGGTGTTTTGTTGTTTAAAGTTCCACCGGCGGCTGCGTCGATCAGTTGTCTTGTTGAGGGGTTTACACCATTGTAAAACGTCTAAACCTGCAGCCATAGAGGTAACCCATGGTGAGGGCACCTTCTCAATAGGTCCTTGTACCTCTCCCACGCATCATAAAGAGTTTCTAGATCCATCTGCACAAAAGAAGAAATATCATTCCTTAGTTTAGTTGTTTTAGCCGGCGAAAAATATTTAAGTAAAAATTTTTCAGTCATTTGTTCCCAAGTAGTGATTGACCCTCGTGGTAATGAGTTCAACCACTGTTTAGCCTTATTCCTTAATGAAAAGGGAAATAACCGAAGGCGAATGACATCATCAGAAATGCCATTGATCTTAAATGTGTCGCAGAGCTCTAGAAAATTCGCCAAATGAGTGTTTGGGTCTTCGTCCTGCAAACTATCAAACTAAACAAACTGTTGTATCGTTTGAATCGTGTTAGGTTTTAATTCAAAATTATTTGCAGCAACAGCAGGCCTAACTATACTCGATTCAGTTCCTGTTAAAGTAAGTTTAGCATAATCATCCATAGTACGTGGAGCAGGATTCTGATTTACTGGATTAGCAACAATTGCAGGAGGTAGCAGATTTTCCTGATTTTCAGCCATCTCCTCAGTTGTGGTGTGAATATCGTCCCCTCGCTCTTCTTCTATGTATCTTAGGCTTCGCCTTATTTCTCTTTGGTTTTTGTGAGCTGTGCTTTCAATTTCACTATCAAAAAGTAATGGTTCCGACGGGTTTCTTCTAGTAATAAACTATGAAAACCTGCCAGAAGGAAATAAAAGAAAATTTAGTAATATAAACAAAATTGAAATAAAATTAAATTGCAATAAAATAAATGGCTAAAGTAATAAAAATTAAGTGTTCCTAATATCTTAGTTCCCTGGAAACGGTGCCAAAAACTTGATTGTCTGCGTGATAAGTTTTATATTTATGATTGATCGTACTTAAAAACCAACTATTATCATGATAAAGGCAAGCGCACCTATCGAACAGTAGTATAGTTTATAGCAAGACTGAATGTCGAACCCGGAGGAACTAAAAGTACTAGTAGTAACCTTCTTTTTATTATCTAGCCTAAAAATAAGGGGATTTGTTTTATCTAAACTAATTAATTAAACTAAGAATGCACAGAAAGTAAATTGGGGAAATACTTTTGGGAAAACTGATTGATTTAGACAAATACCCAAGAAAGAATCCACCTAGACTTCACTTGTTATTCGACTCTGAACTAGACGATTTATTCACTTGGCTTGATCCGTAGAAATCCCTAATTTATATTATTATCTCTCTTGAGACTAACAACGTCTAACCTTAGGTTGATTAATTGAAATCTCTTTCTAATTAAAACCCCTAGTGTTGCATTAACTCGATCTATGGATTCCCTTATTAGGTTTCACCCTAATCCGGCAAAATTATGTCGCCCTATGTCTAGGGGTGCAATCAACTCTGCTTAATTATACTAAATCTACTCTTAGACAGGAAATTTTGCTCCTTTGAATAAGCACGTCAATACTTGAATCAATATCCTGGAATATTAAAACAAGAATTAGGAATACATAATTAAGAACAAATCAAGTATTTATCATATAATTCAGAAAATATTAACAAGATCCATCTTAGGTTTCATCCCCCTTAGATATTTAGGGGATTTAGTTCATAATTGTAAAAGAAAACATCTCAGAAGAATAATAATACCAAAGCATAAAGAAAACCCAAAAAAAATACCCTGAAGGAAATTGAAGGGAGATCTTCAATCTTGAAGGAGAATCCAACTTTTGAGATGGATCAATCAGCTTTCTTCGAGTCAATCCTTGCTTCCTACTCTCTGTATCCCTTTTAATCCTCTTCTAGGGTGTTTAAATAGGCTTTAGAATGCTTCAAAACCCTCAAAATTGCCCTTCTCTGAATAGAATTAGACTTGGGCTCGACAGGGACAAGGTCGTGTGCCACGCCCGTGTGCAAGTGCTTCAAATCATGTTAAAGACTGTTAAATAGACACGCCCGTGTGGGGTGGCTTAGGCTGTATTGAAGTTTGCTAAAAATACACGGGCGTGTGGTCTACCCGTGTGAAGAAGTCCAGGCCGTGTTAATTTTCCACATTGACCCATTTTATCTGTTTTTAGCCCATTTCTCGCTCTTTTTACTTTCCTAAGCTCACCTAAGTATAAGATATGAAATTAAAGGATTAAGAGCATCAAATTCCACAAATTTAATGATGATTCATCCAAAAATGTGCTAAGCATGGGATAAAAATATGTATAAATTACAACTTATCAACACTATTAGAGTACAAAGCATGGATAACAGAAATTGAGTAATTAGAATTCGAACTGTTTGTATTCTTCAACCGTAAATGTTATACTCATACATATCTTTTGATGGAGCCATATGTTTGACTTAGTTTGACTTGTTTGCATTGTAAGAGATTGAAATAGCATGTTTGAATATGAAAAATGTAAGTGGTTTAAAATCTATCTAGAATTATTTGTTTAGCAAATTTTCCTATTGTCATCGCTCTGATTCAATCTTGTTTTCTAATCATGTTTAAGTATTTTACTTTTAGTTGTATGTTTTATCTTCATTTTATTTTTACTATATATGTTTTTGTTTTCTTTTCCGTTTTCTTGAAGACAAGCAATGATTTAAGTGTGGGGGTATTTGACCTGCTACAAAATGTAATGGTAATTTAAGTACTTTTCGACACTTAATGATCTTGTTTTTAAGTAGTTTTGTGTTTAATTATTGCATTTTCAATTTTTTTAGCTTAGATTCAAATTATTCTAAAATAAGTGTTTTTATGCAATATTTTGACTTAGTTGATGCATTGGGCCAATACTGGCCTTAAGGTAGTTTAACGATTTAATTGAGTGTGTAGGACACCTATTTTTAGGCCCAAAAGCATTAGGAAGGGAAACTGAGTCGCAACACGCACTAGGCTGTGTTGTGACACAGGTCTGATGGAGGGCAAAATTAATTAAAGGTATTTTCGTCTTTACAATCCATATTTAGTGTGATTAAAGCTTATATTTGACCTAAAATGGGTTGCTAACTTTTCCTATAAATAGTTAAGCATAGGTCAAGCTTTGGGAGATTTTGCCAAAGCCATTTTAGGGTTTTAGTTTAGTAGTTTAGGTTTTTAACTTAGTTTATATAACAGCCCGATTTAGAGCCTATTCAAAACAGTGGTCTAGGGACAACAAATCCGAAGTTGAGAAAATTATTTTACCATTATTTTGATGTTCTAGCATGATTATATCAGTGCATGAAAAATTGGGTAAGTTAATTTGACGTTTGTGAGCCCAATTGAGAAAAAGGACTAAATCACATAAAGTGAAAAAATCCTAAATTGATAGCTAAAGGTGTTAAATTTCCATGGAACTAAAATTGGAGGTCTTAAAAGGGAAATTAAACCTTTTTAAGAGTGCTTGGCCGGCCATAGAGTCAAAGGAGGGACAAAATTTTCAAGTTTGGTATGTTAGGTGACTTATTTTGACTAAAATAAAGAAAGGATGATATCATCCCATTTTCACTTTCTTCACCACCGAAAATACCAGCCATTGTAGGTGTTTTGACGCTTGAAATTTGAAGCAACTTATCACCTCTACAAGTAAGTGATTTCCATGTCCTTTGTTGATGATTTTTGCATTTTTGAGACCCTAGAAGCATGAGCTTTCAAATGAGGGGTCTATTTTGCAAAATGATTACTAGTTTAAGGTTTTTCCATGATTGGATTTGTGATGTTTGCTAAGTTTTTATGGAAGAATATGAGTCCTAGTTGTGTTATAAACAACTTTAGTGAAAGGTGTTAGCATGAAAACACCTAAACGGACTACTTTGCATGAGTTGTAAACTAGGTGAAAAGTGGGTGAAATAGTGAGAAATTGGTGATGCTATAAGAGTCAAAGGGGTTCGGTTAGACTTGGGATACGAAAAAATTTGATAAAAATCAATTTTCGGGTATAGGGGTAAAATGGTCATTTTGCCAAAGTTTAGGGGTAAAATGGTCATTTTACCAAAGATGTGAATTTATGATTGCCTAATTGTAATTAGAGACTAAAAGAGTGCATTTTGCTATTATAGATCAAGATTTACCAAATTCGAACCTAGAACGGGGGAAGGCCAAGCAAATCAACTATACCGACTAGTCGAGTATATTTTGTAATCCGAGGTAAGTTGTATATAAATAATACAACTATATTGATAACATATGTGTTTGAATTGTCATTGAACGGATATAGCATGAATTGCTTGATTGTGAATTGAAAATGCATAATGATAATGAGATAGTAGAATTCCCATTGGAACTCTAGGAAATAAATCGAATATTCATGCCGTGACATTTGGGTCACTTGTGTGAGCTAGTGTAAGACATGTATGGGACATGCATCGGCCACATTATGAAAGCCAGTGTAATACCATGTCTAGGACATGGCATCGATATTGAGACGAGTGCTAGTGTAAGACATGTCTGGGACAAGCATCGGCCTCGAAACGTAAGCCAGTGTAACATGTTGTCTGGGACATGCATCGGCTACGAGATGTGCCACTGTAAGACCATGTTTGGGGCATGGCATCGGCATTGATATGCGAGAGCTAGTGTAAGACCATGTTTGAGAAATGGCATCGGCTTCGATAATGATAGCCAATGTAAGACCATGTCTGGGACATGGCATCGGCACCTTACCCTATGTTTGAGGCTTATAGAATATCCGGTAGTGTTCCGAATGGTTCAACGGTGAAGTTAAAATTGTGAGTTAATAAGGAAAGTATAACCATGTTGTGAGTGATACAGGTACCTAATTGGTACGTATGAGAAATGAGTTCAATAGAGAGTATGTGACTTGTATCGATGGTAATGAGTAAGTTATGCTTATGCCTACTTTTGTGTTATGAGTATGATGATCATTGATGAATTGTTGTTGTATATTTGTTTATATGCAACTTACTAAGCTTTTATGCTTACTCCCTTTCTTTCCATTTTTCTTATAGTACCGCTTAACTAGCTCAAGGATCACTGGAAGTTAGAGATATCGATTACACTATTAGCCGAAGTATTCGGTATAGTCAAATTTATATTTGTGAATATGGCATGTGTAAGGCTTAGACTTGTTTATTTGTGTCTGTGAGAATTGGCCAAATGTGTTGGCTTGGGATAGATCCCACACTTTGTATTAAGCCTTGAATGATGGCTGATATTCATTTTGAGTTTATAAAAGATGCATTTTCATGGTTGAATAAATGTCTATTGTGGTTGATTTAGTTGTATGAATTGTGCCTGTTTTGGTATTGGTTGGTATTTGTATGGAACTAGGTATGTAAGGGTGGCAATAAGGCTTGGTAAATAGCCTTATATTGTCTACAAGGGTAGACACACGGGCTTGTGTCTGGGCCGTGTGTGACACACGGTCTGCCCTATGGGCGTGTAGTCCGATCGTGTGTCCCCTGCACGTAAAAATTTTAAGTCAGTATGCATGGTAATAAACAAACGGGCAGAGACACGGCCATGTGTCTTAGCCATGTGGAGGACACGGCCTAGTACACGGACGTGTGCGATAACCGTGTGACATTTTGGGGATGCTAACTTCAGAAACAGAATACCCAGGTTTTTGCACACGGGCCATGAACACGGGCATGTGTCCGGCCGTGTGAAAACCCCTATAAGTGTGAATTAGAAATTATTCTACACAGGTGTGTAGGACAAGGGCGTGTACCAAGGTGCTTAGGCTGTGTAAGCCACACAGGCCATCAGCACGACCATGTAGAATGGTCACACGGGTGAATGCCCTGTTTTAAAGGTAAAATTTTTATAGTTGGGTTAAGGACCCGGAATGGTTTCGAATAGTTTCCAATGGTCGATTTTGTCCTCGTAGGCCCACATTAAGAAGTTTAAAGTGGAAATTGAAATTTTTTTAATTTAGACCGAGTCTTGGTGACTTGGGATGGTTTGTATGCTTGAGTCTAAGATAGGAAATGCCTTGTACTCCGCCTCGGCACGGGTTACGAGTATAGGGTGTTACATTTAGTGGTATCAAAGCTATGGTTTAGTCAGTTCTAAGACTAACCTAGCGAGAGTGTGAGTCTAGCTATACATGCCATAATTGTATATTGATAGTGTGATGATTCCTGACAATTATAAATTATGTTTTTATATAGTAAATGGATCCTGATAGAGCCACGGCGGATGACATGAAAAGTAATGTGCCGGCTCCCGCAGAAGGGACCGCGCCAGTTGAGAGTGATCCCT
This sequence comes from Gossypium anomalum, assembly GCA_025698475.1. Lineage (NCBI taxonomy): Eukaryota > Viridiplantae > Streptophyta > Magnoliopsida > Malvales > Malvaceae > Gossypium > Gossypium anomalum. The sequence continues at coordinate 42,439,830 of CM046968.1, read as the reverse complement.
TGAATATGGGCCAAGGCAGAGGGGCTAGAGAAGCCTATCTCCGAATGATGGATGCTTGGTACACGAAATTCATTCGTGCGAACCCGAGCACTCCACCTCCCCCACCTCCTTCGATTCCTTAGTACGCCTCGGTAGCTCCGTAAGGTGTGGACATGTTTAGAAGAGAGAAGCCTCCGATAGACAAGATCCGGAAATAAGGGACCAAAAAATTTTGGGCTTATATAGATGATGACCTAGAGAGGGCAGAGTTTTGGCTAGAAAATACCATAAGGGTATTCGATGAACTATTATGCACTCCTGAAGACTGCGTAAAGTGTGCCATGTCACTCTTACGAGACTCGACTTATCAGTGGTGGAACACTCTCGTGTCCGTGGTACCGAGAGAGAGGATCAATTGGGAATTTTTCTAGGAGGAATTCTAAAAAAAGTACATTAGCCAAAGATTCATGGACCAAAAGAGGAAGGAATTTCTAGAACTAAAGCAAGGTCGATTGTCAGTGATGAAGTACGAGCGTGAATTTATGAGGCTTAGTAAGTATGCATGGGAATACGTGTCTTCAGAAGCCGCAATGTGTAAGAGGTTTGAGGATGGCCTTAATGAAGATATCCGAGTGTTTGTGGGCATCCTAGAACTAAGAGAATTTGTGGTGCTCGTTGAGAGAGCATGCAAGGCAGAGGAGCTGGTAAAAGAGAGGAGAAAAGTGGCTTTTGAGTCGCGGGATTCAAAGAAGAGATAGATGGGGAAAGCACACCAATCCTTATCTAAAAGATCAAGGGAATTCTCTACCCGATCAAATGCTTCGGTGGGGCATTCAAATAGAAACAAGAACTAGCAAAACACGGCATCTAGAGCCCAGATCACTTCAGTCGCGAGTGTCAACAGTGCTCAGCCAAATAGGCCAGAGTGCTTGTAATGTGAAAGACGTCACTTTGGTGAGTGCCGAGGAAACGAAAGAGGCCACTTCAAGTACGGGTCACAAAACCACTTTATCCGTAATTGTCCTGAGTTGGATGAGAGAGAGAGAAAACAAGATGTAAAAGCATGTAGTTCTCCCTTGAAATTTAAAGCAACTTATCACCTCCACAAGTATGTGATTTCCATGTCCTTTGTTGATGATTTTTGCATTTTTGAGACCCTAGAAGCATGAGCTTTCAAATGAGGGGTCTATTTTGCAAAATGATTAAGAGTTTAGGTTTTTGCCATGATTGGATTTGTAATGTTTGCTGAGTTTTTATGGAAGAACATGAGTCCTAGTTGTGTTATAAACAACTTTTGTGAAAGGTGTTAGCATGAAAACACCTAAAGGGACTATTTTGCATGAGTTGTAAAGTAGGTGATAAGTGTGTGAAATAGTGAGATATTGGTGATGCTATAAGAGTCAAAAGGGTTCTGTTAGACTTGGGATACGAAAAAATTCGATAAAAATCAATTTTCGGGTATAGGGGTAAAATAGCCATTTTGCCAAAGTTTAGGGGCAAAATGATAATTTTACCAAAGATGTGAATTTATGATTTCCTAATTGTAATTCGAGACTAAAAGAGTGCATTTTGCTATTATAGACCAAGATTTACCAAATCCGAACCTAGACCAGGGGAAGGCCAAACAAATCGACTAAACCGACTAGTCGAGTACATTTTGTAATCCGAGGTAAGTTGTATGTAAATAATACAACTACATTAATAACATATGTGTTTGAATTCTAATTGAATGGATATAGCATGAATTTCTTGATTGTGAATTGAGAATGCATAATGATAATGAGATAGTAGAATTCCCGTTGGAACTCTAGGAAATAAATCGGATATTCATGCCGTGACATTTGGGTCACTTGTGTGAGCTAGTGTAAGACATTTCTGCGACATGCATCAGCCATATTATGAGAGCCAATGTAAGACCATGTCTGGGACATGGCATCAGTATTGAGATGAGTGCTAGTTTAAGACATGTCTGAGACATGCAGCAGCCTCGAGATGTAAGCCAGTGTAAGACATTGTCTAGGACATGCATCGGCTACGAGATGTGCTAGTACAAGACCATGTTTGGGACATGGCATCAGCACGGATATGCGGGAGCTACTGTAAGACTATGTCCGGGACATGGCATCAGCGTCGATGATGATAGCCAGTGTAAGACCATGTCTGGGACATGGCATCGGCACCTTGCCCCATGTTTGAGGCTTATAGAATATCCGGTAGTGTTCTGAATGGTTCAACGGTGAAGTTAAGATTGTGAGTTAATAAGGAAAGTATAACCATGTTGTGAGTGATACATGTACCTAATTGGTACGTATGAGAAAAGAGCTCAATAGAGAGTATGTGACTTGTATGGATGGTAATGAGTAAGTTATGCTTATGCCTACTTTTGTGTTATGAGTATGATGATCATTGATGAATTGTTGCTGTATATTTGTTTATATGCAACTTACTAAGCTTTTATGCTTACTCCCTTTCTTTCCATTTTTCTTATAATGCCGCCTAGCTAGCTCAAGGATCACCGAAAGTCAGAGATATCGATCACACTATTAGCCAAAGCATTCGGTATAGTTGGATTTATATTTGTGAATATGGCATGTGTAAGGCTTAGACTTGTTTATTTGTGTCTGTGAGAATTGGCCAAATGTGTTGGCCTGGGATAGATCCCACACTTTGTATTAATCCTTGAATGATGGATGATATTCATTTTGAGTTTATAAAAGATGCATTTTCATGGTTGAATAAATGTCTATTGTGGTTGATTTAGTTGTATGAATTGTGCTTGTTGTGGTATTGGTTGGTATTTGTATGGAACTAGGTATGTAAGGGTGGCAATGATGCTTGGTAAATAGCCTTATATTGTCTACACGGGTAGACACACGGGCGTGTGTCTAGGCCGTGTGTAACACACGATCTGCCCTATGGGCGTGTAGTCCGACCTTGTGTCCCCTGCACGTAAATTTCAAGTCAGTATTCATGGTAATAAACACACGGGCAGAGACACAGCCGTGTGTCTCAACCGTGTGGAGGACACGGCCTAGTATACGGGCATGTGCCATGGCCGTGTGACATTTTGGGGGTGCTTATGTCAGAAATAGAATACCTAGGTTTTTGAACACGGGCGTGTCATGGCCGTGTCATGGCCGTGTGAAAGACACAGGCCATGGACACGGGCGTGTCTCCGGCCGTGTGAAAACCCCTGTAGGTGTGAATTAGAAATTATTCTACACGGGTGTAGGACATGGGTATATACCAAGGTGCTTAGGCAGTGTGAGCCACACGAGCCATCAGCACGACCATGTAGAAATGGTCACACGGACGTGTGCCTTGTTTTAAAGGTAAAATTTTTATAGTTGGGTTAATGACCCGGAATGGTTCCAAATAGTTTCCAATGGTCGATTTGGGCCTCGTAGGGCCACATTAAGAGTTTTAGTGGAAATTGAAAAAGTTTTAATTTAGACTGAGTCTTGGTGACTTGGGATGGTTTGTATGCTTGAGAATAAGATAGGAAATTCCTTGTACTCCGCCCTAGCACGAATTATGGGTATGGGGTGTTACAGTTTATTTTATTTAAAAAATATTTCTTTTTATTTGAATTGGACTCGGTTTGAGTCCAAGTCTTCATTATTAAGTATGTTCATAATTTTCTTTTACGTTTCTCTTGTAAATAATGGCATCACGACAACTATTAAAGGATTCTGCAGATTTGAGCACATCCAATTTATCAAATGAATCAATTTCTATTATTCTCTCATTTGAGTTTAATTTGTGTGTTTTACATGATTACTTTAATTCTAATGAAGATGGCAATTGAATCGAGTAGTGGCTAAGTTCTTTAAGGAGATCAGTAAGCGGAAATAGGAGTGATTAAAGAAAGAATGAGGGTTTCCTATACAAGTTAGTTGTATAAATTATTGTGTGCTTAAATCCTAGGATTGACGACCCTAGGAAGTAATCTAGGTTAAATGAGGTCGAGAGATAAGTAATCAGAGTAAATCATAATTTATCCCGGTCAAAAAAGTGAGGTTAGAAGATAAGTGAGTATTGGTCGATCAGCTAGGTAGTAGATGTTAGAAGGTAATACTATCTAGTTAATAACTAATTCCCTAATAAAACTCGAGGTTTTAAGTTAATTACAGCAACTGAAGTGAGTTCATCTTCTATTTGTTATTTGATAGTTTTTCATTTGTCAACTTTTTTTTCGTAGTTTCACTTTTTTTATGATTTTAATGTTTACCTTTAATTATCATTATATAGTTTTTAATGATTACTATTTAAACTTGCTACTGTAGATGATATTTTTAGATTTAATTCAACCTTCTTTGGATACGATCCTCGGATTACTTCCAGTAGCCCATTGTACATTTACTATATTACAATTTGACCCATATACTAGTGGCCTTGTAGTATGTCCAATCAAACATTCACATGTTTGGCGGCGATCATAGAATTCATTGCCGGATTAAAAGGCAAATGATATTCTCTCATCAGTATTACATGATAGATGAAAATTAAACATGGCCACAAATCATTTGTCTTTGTGATAATCACTTGATTACTATTGGATAATATTTGACTTTTTATGAAGGAAGATGTAATGGTTACCATGAGATAAAATAGGATCATATTGGGAGAACGGATTTATCCCAAAGAGATTAAGGATATCCTATGACAGTAACACATTGATGATAAGGTCATTGGACGAACATTGAGTAAGCAGCTTTCGTAATGACATGTAATAAGGGAGAGCTTAATTATGATACTATAGTGGGATGACTTCATGACTAAATGAGTTTAGAATTAATAAGTGAAAAGTTGGAACTTAATTATAAATCATTTGAGCGCAATTATATATGTTTAATTGGTCACTCTGTTAGCTCATTGAGATTAGAAATGAATTGTTTGTAGAATGAAATGAACAAAAATGGATAGAAATGATAAAATTAGAGAAATGGATCACATTCCCAAATGAAATTATTTTCTCATTGGGTATAGAAATGAATTGAGAGTTAATTTAAGTTTTTCAAATTAGTATTTAATCAAATAATTGAAATTCAAAAATTAAATTAAATTAATTACTCATTCTGTAACACCCCAAACCCGGCCTGGATGTTATGGTCGAATCTGGCAATGTCACATGAGAGTGTTTTTGAAAATGCATTAATACATTAAAATCGTTTCAGTTATTATCTTTTACTTGGTTCGAGAAATGTGTTCCCACTGACTTGCTTTAAAATATGCCTCTTTTATGCGAAAACTTTAGAAAATCTTCTATTTTAGGAAAACAGTTTGCTTTAGAGAAAACCGAATTTTAGTCGTGCTTATCAGTAATAAAATCATCAATAGTTCAAAAGCTGAAATTAAAAGCCAACAAGTCCAAAGTCCAAAAATTACACAAAACTCCAAATAAATAAGCAATCCAAAATAAAAAAAACCAAAGGAATTAGTCTAAAGATATTACGTGTGGCCACCGTCGAGTCCTTTGCTACACTGATCTGCTAATGCGTTGGATTACCTGAACATATTAAACAGGAAAGGGTGAGTTTCACAACTCAGTGTGTAATCCCCATGGTAAACATGCACACAACATAATATCAGAAATCAATCATGCATATATACAAATTGGGTTTGAACCTATTACAGAATCAGAATTAAATTAGGGCCTTAGCCCAACTCAGATACAGAGTCAGAAATATATTAGGGCATCAGCCCAACTGGATATAGAATGCAGATCAGAATATTAGAATACTACCCACCAGCATCTACAAACCAACTTTGTCCAGCCCTACACACCATGTGGGGATATAATCCACCCACCGATCCCTACACACCATACTGTACCGAAGTGTAGCACATAAACAGAATATTGCAACTAAATTGCAAGATAACGGGCTAAAAACCTTTCAGAATACTTCCTCCAAAACATCAATCCAACCCCGATGCGATGCAACATACAAATATGACATACTAATATGCATTCTATCAGATCATATCATCAATACATATATCACAAATCATGCTCAGTATAGAAATCAAATAGTCAGAATGCTCGATTAGGGGTCTAAATAACGCTTACTGACCCTACAGTAGGTCCACAGTCGTCTTGGGCAACCCGTGCAACCTTACAGATCATTTTAGATAAATGGGCTCACACGCCCATGTGGCCTGCCTGTGTAGGCCAGACGGTGCAAATTGGTCTAGGCCAAAATCCTACACGCCCATGTGGTTCATCTGTATGGGCCCACATGGCCCGATAGGTCAATCTTGTGTATCGCACACGGCCTCACCGGCCATCATACAACCGTGTCATGCACCCGTGTCTTGTGTGCATGGCTTGGCTCATCGATCACATGCCCCTGTATTGCCATACGGCCTACAACACGGGCGACCACACGCTCGTGTGGCTTCGATAGTTTCATTTTTTGGCTTCTGTTGTTTCTCATTTTCTGTGTTTTCGGGTACACACCTGATTCGATTTCATAAGAAAAGCAATCTCGAGCACTCCAGAACCTATAATTGGCACACCAAAATTAAGAATCGGACTTAATCATGATTGAACTTGCAATAATGAAACCAACGACAATGCTTATACAAACACTCGACTTACCCTCAACACCTTAACGGTTCGGCTACAAATCAGCATGATAACAACCCCATTCCACCAAAATCCTTACTGACAAAACAGAAAATAGAACCTCTGTTCAGTAACTTAAAATTGAAATGACACTACTCCCGAATCACTTACCAATATCGACAGAGCGGAGTGCAGATCTTAGCAAGCAAGAACGAGCAAAACAAAAAGAAGGAATCAACAATTGAAACAAGGCAAAAACAAAATAGGGGAAAAAAAAGAACGACGTCAGAAAATTTAGGGAAAAAGAGGAGAGAGACGAAATTGAGAAGAAAGAAAAGTGTGACAGCCCTAATTTGACCCTAGTCGGGAAGTGGTTTCGGGACCACAGAACCGAGCTATAAAAATAATTATAAGTTATATTTCATGTTTATGAAGTGATTAAATACAAGTGTGAAAGTTTCAAGCTTTGATTTGGTCATTTGCATGTGAATTTATTCAATAGGACTTAGGTGTGACACTTTTGAAATGTGATAGGTTAATGTATAAGGACCTAATAGTGCATAATGTCAAAAAAGTGTATTTGCATGTCAATTTTCCCCACTTAAGAATAGTGGCCGGCCATGACAATGATGATAAGCATTATGTGTTTGTTATATTAATAAATAATAATAAATAAATAAATAAAAATAGGAGTTAACTAATTAGATGAATAAAACAAAGAAAGAAAATTTGTGTTCATCTTTTTGCTCCTTGGCCGAAACTCTAAGAAGAAAGGGGAAGGGGAAAACAAGCATTTGGTCACACCTAGTCTTGGTTAAGGTATGAAATTCTTAATAGCTTTTGAAATTGTTGAATGTATTGAGTTAGTTACTAAGTTCCTTAGTTAACCCATGTCCAAATCTTGAATTTTGGTTGGTATCATGAGAAATTGGTTAAGAGAAAGATGTTCATGAAAGGGTTGTTGTTCATGTTATTTGGATGGAAAATGGTACATAGGTGAATGAGAGTTTAACAAATGAGCACATTGGGCATTAGTTGCTAAATGGAAAAGAATTGGCTAACAAATTGTGTTCCTTGGCCGAATGTGATTTTAGGTATTTGGGTAATGTATACATTTTTAATGGATGGAATGAAGAGGATGTTTTAATTGTGTTAAGAACAATTGTAGGTTGAAATAAGGTTTACTAAGTTAGCTATTAAGGTGAAATACAAATGTTAACAATTCATTTCTAGTGTATATATATGTGTGTATTAGCCGAATTTTGAACTTGAATAATGGTTTGAACACCATGTATTGTATTGAGAATGTTGAAGTGAATTTTATAGATAGTTATTTGATAAATTCGATTGTTAATATACATACTTGAATAGAATGTATACTAGAAATGTTTGAAAAAGTGATTTAGTATTAAACTGCTTGGGGACAGCAGCGGTAAAGTGATTTTGGAAAATCACCATAATTTGTAGGAGTTGAGTTACAAGCTGGATAAATTATGTAATGAAAGCTTGAAGAGTCTAGTTTCTTACGAAAGAAACTATAGAAACAAAAGAGTTACCGATCTTGAGATATTGGAATTATTGTGGGGTTGAGTCGAAATGACTACTAGATTTCCTGTTCTGTTTTTATTAAATCAGTATAAATTGTACAAAAATGGCCTTAAGATAAAATTTATATGCTTAGATTCCTTAATGAGTCTAGTTTCAAATAAAATAAGTGAGAACACATCTTGAATTCTGTACATTGAGAAATCTGATTCGTAGTGAAGAATGGTCAGTTTAGTCAAGCAGTGAAACAAGGTGAACTTTAAGAAAAATCTGGTATTTTTGGGCTAAACTAAAAATTATGAAAATTTTATGGATAATAGATGAATGAGTCTTCTGTCAAGAAAAATTTACGGCAATCGATTTGGAGTTTCATAACTCCAATTATAAATACTTTACTGGCTGTTGCTCAGGAAGTGAACTTATAGGGAAATTGTAATTATAATGTAAGCATTAAAGAAAATTTGTTAATGAATTAATTATCAATTTTTATAAAGCTTACTATAATCTATATGTGTGAAAGCCGAATCTATATGTATTATATTCTTAAAGTGATGCTTTAATAGTCGATTAATGACTAGTTTAAATTTGTGGAACTTAAGCTCAAGAGCTTAGGGGGACAATTTCAGATAAGGGGAAGGAAAAAGTAGCCAAGTAGCCACTTTGCCATCGTTCAAGTATATCCGAGGTAAGTCTTTGAGTAATGGAGCTTAGGTTACGATTCAATTTAGATTATGTTTTAAGTAAATCAAAGTCATGCTCTAGTATATAGTTAAGGAACAGAAAATGATATTGCTTGATAAGCGATTTGTGTTGGAATTCTAATTATGAAATTGAAATATAGATATGTCATGATTTATTTCTATGTGCATGGATATTCTGATGATAACCGGGAGCCCCGAAGGCAATTGTGCGAGATACCATATTCGGGCTGAGTCAGAAGGCATTTATATGAGCTACCACATCCGGGCTAAATCCTCAAGACATTTTGTATGAGTTACCATATCAGGGCTAAATCCAAGAAGACATTTGTGCGAGTTACCATTACCGGGGTAAGTCCCAAAGGCATTTGAGCACGTAGCTATGTCCGGTCAAATCCCGAAGGTACTTGGTTTGAAGAATGAATGGTTTTGCTGTAATAGTTCAATTAATACACTCGAAAAGTCCCAATAGATGAGGTATGTTTTGAATATGTATCGAAATAGTTGATTTCGTTAAAATAATGATATTCGCTCCATCGATTAATCGACTTAGGCTTTTAGTTAATTTGATTTTCTTACGCATGAATATAAGGATTGGAAATATGAAGTAGGTATGATTTTGAGTATATGTGAGTATGAGATTATTTGTTTAGTCATATGAATGCTATATTTTGGTTGAGCACAATTTCACTACTCAATCTTACTAAGCATTAAACGCTTATTCCGTTTCTTTGATTTTCCTTGTTTTATAGATTTTGGTTAAATCGATTATCGGATTCGGGATTGTCGTGATCGAAGTCACACACACTATCAATGCTCCTTTTGGTACATTTTTGGTTGAACTTTGAAATGGCATGTATAGGATTTGCCCTCTTTGTTAATGGTCATGCACCTTTTGGAATTGTATAAATTTGGTTAGCCATGCGAAAATGGCTTGTGTTCATATTTGAATCATAATATTATAATCATCGTGTATGTATATGGTTATCGAGAAATACGGATATGTTTGGCAATGATTGACTATTGGGATGGTTAATCACAATTATAAATTGTGCTATGTATGCTATCGGATTAGTTAAATCATGGAATCTAGGCAATAGGTAAAGTCTACCCTAAAGTCGGATGTGGACAGCATCAATGGGGTAAATTTGAAAAATCGCTAAAATTTGTAAGAATGGAGTTAATTAGTGAATAAATTATGTAATCGAACCTTGATGAATCTACTTTCATATGGAAGAAACGAAACGGCCAAATGAGTCATATGTTAAGAGATATTTAGGTTTTCATGGAACAGGGCGAGCGATTTCTGGATCCCCTGCTCGACTTTGAAAATTTGCTATAAATTAATCAGAGATAATTAGAAGTCATGCCCCATATGTACAGATTCCTTGTTGAGTCTAGATTTGAAGCGCTGTATAGGAAGATACTTAAGTTGCAATGCATGAAGGTCTGTGTAGTCGAACCCAGAATGAGGAGACTTAATCTAATAAACTGCACTGCGTTTGGTGCGATCAAAAATTCTAGAAAAAATGTGTAGATAGATACATGAGTCTAGTTTCAGGAAAATTTACGGATTAAGTTTTTGAGCTTGAACTCGAGATATGATTTTAAAAGTGGTCATGATGCAGTTAACCAGCATGTCTGAAATTTTAAAAATGAACCGTGTAAGCCAATGAAGTAAGTCCGTAAATACCTCGTTTTCAACCCCGGTAACGGTCTCGGGTTTGGGACGTTACAAAAAGAACCTAACAGATGGCATAATCCTTATTTTTCTCCCCCACTAACCCACACAATCACAACTACCTAAGAGTTTGGCTTCTCCGAAACTCTAACGCAGAACCGAGCAAAAATATATCATTTTTTCTTGTGCTAGCATTCGAATACAAGTCCTCTAGCATACCAACACATCACTTAACCACTAGACCAGCAAGCCCATTCTGATATGAAATTACAAATAACTTAATATAAGCCTGCAATACTAAAAGTTAAGGCTTAATTCAGTAAAAAGCCAAAATTTGCCAAAGCTAGGGCTTGAACTTTGGAACTCTCACACACACCTAAAACACTTCACCACTGAAGCAGATACACTATTGTGTGTCACAATTTAACAGAACAACAATATAAATTTTGAGGCATTACACATTGTGAATTCATTGAACATGAAAATTAAATATAATTTCTTATAGATTATTTTACGATAAAGTTGTGCTGACTTTAACGAAATTAGAATTGGATTGAGAAAATTATTTAATTGGAAAATTTAATTTATCTAATTAAATTAATTAATAATATTTATTTTGAGAGATAAAATAACATATTTTGAGTTAGATTAAATTATAAAGTGTTGGGTTAAAAGTCTAGGAAACACATATAATTAGACCTAATACAGAAGAGACAATTCTCCTCATATTACATATAAGGGGCGACAACCCTAGTGTATCTATCAAGGGTGTGTCACCTCCTCTTTTAGTTCAACTAGAAGGCTGGTTTTTCTATTAAATAATTATTATTTATGTTTTAGTAATTCAACCAGGATTCTCCTTTCTCTCTCTATAAATAGATGGCATTAGTAGAGCTTCAAAACAAAAGTTTTCACATAACTTTGAGATATTGTTATCTTGCCAGAACGTAGAGAGAATTTATTTTCTAAGTATAAATTCTATTTTATGGGAATAATAATTATGTCAGTTTCTAGTGAGAGAGAATTACTTTCCTACTGAAAGCAATAAAGTGTTCCTGGTTTTGTGTTTGATTCATGATTGTTCAAGCCCACACTTGAAGCAATTCGTGGTACAATGATAGTGGAGGCCATTTGGTTGAAAGCCAAGAATGTCTAGAACCCATCTTGCTCAAAGCACAAATACCTTTCGAGAAAAGCTTTTTTGATTATAAATATCTCAAACTGACTCGATTTTTCAAAATATTAATTTTCTATTGTGACAGATTGTAACATCCAATTTTTTCAAGTTCTAAAATTGGCGGGTAAATCGAGTAGTACTCTGAGTGGCGTAGTGCTATCTACCCAACCAATGCTCTTGACATGTAAAAGTGGGCGTGTAGCTTAGATTAAATAATTGCGAGGAATTGTTTTAGAAAGGATGATTTATTAAGGAAAGAAGCTTGGTAATGTATTATGAAATTTCAGGTAATCGAGTTATCACTGAAGAGTATGGTACGCTAAGCTTGGTTAGTGAAGATGCTGGTTACATTCTAGCAAGGTGGTTAGAAAAGAATGATGAAATTACTATATATATGTTGGGTTTTCATACACATTTCTCTACAATTGTAAACTACTTGTACGACAGATTGAACAAGATTATGATGCTTGTCAAGTTCCCTTAAGGACAAAGGTTGTATATCTAGATAATTAGGATTGTAAACAAGAGAGAGTTTTTCTTCTTCCTTCTTCAAGAAGTCCTTTTGTCTAGATCTAAGTGAACCTAAAGTATTTTCTTCTTTCACTTAAGCTAAGTTATAGATCTGGATCTTTATCTTTGAGTGCTTCATGTTAAAGTAAGATTTTTAACCCTCTGTATTATGTTATGAAATAGTAAATATGTTAACTTAGTAAATTCTTAAGAAGGATATAATGCTCTGTTTGGGGATTTCTAATGTTTGAAATAATTGTAAAGGTTATTTGTACGGGTTTTAAAGATGATATTCTATTTTATAAGGCAGTGGTTACTGCAGTCTTCGATTGAGTGCTAGATCTGGGGTCCTATATGTTATTTGTTGTACATTGTAGATACCTCAGTGAAAGATCGTATGAATTGTGATTTGAAACTAAAAGGGATGGTATGATTAATATGCTGATATATGAATGTTGGACAAGATTTACATTTATAGTTTGTATGAACCTGTCAAGTATAGAGTATATGATGAGAAATATGGAGCCGAAAGTATGATTGTAAAAGAATGTCTGAGATGTATGTTAAGTTTGGTGCAAGTGCATGAAAGGTTTGTTATGTGAGTCTATGTCAGCTCACTGCAGTAGAGTCTACAAGAGTCCGTCAGGACTTTAAGTAGTAGAGTCTACAAGAGTCCGTCAGGACTTTAAACACAATCTTTGTAATGAAAGACCATGGCCATAACACCAATTCGTATAAGACCATAGTTGAGCTATGGCACCATATGGAAAGACTATACCGTGTAAGACCATAGCTGGTGGGTTATGACATCATATGAACAAACTAAAGAAAGTTATTACCTAATGGGGTTTTCCACGTGATCCTGGACAATGAAGGGCAAACATTACAAAATGTGAGTTTAAGCGAATCACTATTGTGAACACACTAGAAATTGGAAGCCTCTGTGGCGATATAAGAAATGGAAGCCTTTGTGGAAATCTAGAAAATGGAAGCCTTTGTGGTGAACTAAGAGATGAAAGCCTTCATGAAAATTTGGTAAATGACACCCTTGTGGTGCAATCTAAAGAATGACCCTTGTGTCATTTTTTTGAAGGAAATGTCTTTATGGCAGACCTTGAAAGAAATAACAGTTTTCCATGATGTGTTATGAAGGAATAAAATTCTTAATGATTAAAGAAGAAATAATATGAAAGGTAGATTATGGACTTAGAGCCTTCTCGATAAAGAATAAAGGATATACCCTTGCGGTGGGTTACAAAGGAATAACCTGTATGACGGATCCTATAGAGAGTTTTAATGGCGTACATAGAATTGGTTACTCCTGTGGAGTGTTTTGGAAAGGATCCAAGAATAAACCATGAAGGACACTCTTTGTGGCGGACTTTTTACTACGTGATATGCGTATTCGTACCGCCCTAAAAAAATCCTTACGTTTATTATTTGTAAGTTGGTACACAAGTGTGTGCCTGGTTCAGTGGTTAAGTGTCTAAGAAGTCTTGCATTCAAGCTTTGGCTGGTGCAAAAGTTTTGGTTTTTAATATGAATAAACCCTGTCTTTAGTCAGTAGGCTTTTAATTTTGAGCTGAAAATAGCAATCGAATCTCTTAAAGGTTGCGGTGAAGAAGAAGAGAGCTCCCACCTATCTAAATCCTTTAGGACCAGAACGTACATCGACAAGAGGGCTTTCCCTTTGCATTAAGGGAGGGTGGAGTAAGAATAGTTTCTCCTTCCCTTGCTTTTGTCTTCCTCTAGCAACCGATTCTTTTCTTCTTAACTGACTGAACCATCAGGAGGGTATTCTCAAGCAGCTGATTCGATAGCATTTGTAATAAATGTGGGCATTTTATGTTAGCAAGGGGCCTACTAGTCTAGGGGATAGGTGGCCTGCTGTCGTTTCATGGGGTCTGACGTTCGAGTGCTGGTAGGCGCATTGAAGTGTTTTATTTTGCTGCTGGTGTCGTGGGAGTGTTGGGGTTTGACCGAAACACTGAAGTGTTTGAATGGAATTCGAATTAAGTAGTTGAGGGATGAGTGGTCGGTTTGAGTGTTTGGAGGAGGAATTTGCTGGATTTTGAATGAGTGGGAGAGTAGTGCCGAATTTGAGCTCTTGCTTTGAGAAATTCGGCTGTGGTTGGTATTTACTACTGATTCTTTGGCTTTTGTTTTCATTTTTCTCTGCTGGGAGGCCAATTTTGCTTGGGACTTCAGGGATCATTCGGTTTTGTTTTATTTTTTGACTTTGCTTTTCCCTATAATCCTCTTGTCTACCAATTTTTTTCTCCTCTACCTCTCCAAGCTTTGGCCGAATATTGTTAGGGTTCATACGAGTATTATCTGCTTCTGTGTTTTTGGCTTTGTTCTTCCTTTCGGCTATCGCCCTTGTTAGCAGATTCTTTTTTATTCTTCTCCTCCACTAGCAATCGGTTTCTTCCTTCTTTCTAGTGGCCGAACCGTTGACCTCTGTCCATCAAATCCTTTTTCATCCTTTGGCTGATTCTTCCCTCTCTCTCTACTCTTTTGGCTTTTGGCAAGTTTCCCCTCTCCTTATCTTACTTCGTTAGGGTCAAATATCTTCTTGTCTTGTAGCCGAACCTTACCTTATCTCCATCAATCTTTCCCTCTCCTTCATTGCCAAATCTCTTATTTGTTGTGATCCTCTTAGTTTCTTGGGTGTTGGGCTGCGTTCCTAGGTGTAGGTTAATTGCTTCCTTCTTCCATATTTGGTTTTGCGGTTTCGGTAAGTTGGTATGCGTTTGATTCAAGCTATTTGTTTGAGAATTATTTGTTAATAGAATTCTGTTGTAATGCAGTTAGTCACCGGAGAGCGTGTAATCAAACCTTTTCAGCGGTTTAAGTGGGCTGAACCACATTTGTTCTATTAAGGCAAGTGACAATCTACCTTTTGGATAAGTAATATAGGAGGTGTCGTTTTAACCCTATCGTGAAGGGACTAATGGTGTGTTATGTTTGACTATAGGTTGGAGTGCTCAAGAGTGGTGTGCGCACTTTTGCAAATAAGGTGTCTAACCACAAACCCAACTTTGGAAATCGGCAAAAGCCAGAGATAGTGAACGATAATGCTACACGGGCATGCGCTCGTTCGTATGATAATTTGTGTGAATAAACACTGGCACATGATCATCCAGGCCAACCATGGGTGAAATCATAGGTCGGGTCGAACTGGACGTGTGGGCACACGAGCATGTGGGCCCCACACGGGTAAACCACACAGACATGTGAGAATATTGGGCCAGGCTGTGTAATCCACACGACCAAGGCCATTTCTGGGCTATGTGGACCACGCAGGTATGTGGGCTCACATGTGCCCTCAATATGAGATGTGGGCCCATTTTCACTGTAGGACTGTTATAGTTGCATGGGTTGCCCAAGATGACTGTGGACCTACTGTTGGGTCAGTAAGTGTACTTGGACCCCTAATTGATAAAATGATCGTTATGCCCTATAAGATGTATGATTATATTTGAGCATGCCATTTTAAACATATTGATTATATGTATGATATTATGACATGACATGATGCATGATATGTTACATGGGGTTGGGTTTTATTATGATTGGAGGAAGTGTACTGTATTGGCAGCTCTGTTGTAAATACTGTTTAGTGTCGCAACCGGTACTACTTGGAGTGTAAGGATGGGTGGGTTGATTATATCCCCACATGGAGTGCAAGGTTGGACACAGATGGAGTGTAGAGGCTGATTGGGTAGGATCTTTTGGTTGTATATCATCATTGTCATCACATCGAAGTTGGGCTCGCCCAAACCGACATCTTGACATTGTAATGGGCTATGTAATATCCTGATTTTGGGCTTAGTCGGAATTGTAGTTTCGTGACCACAAAATTTGAGATAGAAATAATTATTTTATGATTATTTTGATGATTATGATATGATTGCATGACTGTGTGAAAATTTCGTGATGAAATTCTATGCCTAAAGTGTTTAAATTGAAAGTAGGGACTAAATCGAATAAGATGCAAAATTTGCATTCTAGAAGTTTTTAGTATGAAATTGCATTGAGATATTAATTAGGAGGTCTTAAATAGCAATTCGACCAATTTTAAGTTCATGGAAAAAATTAGGACATGGAAGGAATTTTTGAAAGTTTAGTAGTAAGGGCATTTTGGTCATTTAGGGGTAAAATGAATTAAAATACAAAATTAAAAGCCAATTTTGCTCATCTTCTTCATGGAGGCCGAAATTAGCATGGGGGAAGCCATGGCTAGGGTTTTTCAAGCTTTCCAAGCTCAATAGAAAGTGATTCCAGGCCCCGTTTTTAATGTTCTTTACGTTTTTGGAATCCCGGTAGCTCGATTAAGCTTATTCTAGCAATAATTTAAGCTAGGGTTCATATTTGGAAAAATACCCATAGGTGAAATGTGTTTATTTTGATGTTTTATGGTAGAATATGAAGCTTGAAATTGTGTTAAACAACTTTTGCTAAGTGATTTTATGTAAAAACGAGTAAAACGACATAATCGGTAAAAATACCTAATGTTCATAAGTACATGTTAGAGTGAGAATTTGATGTTTCTATAGAAGGGAAAAATGATTAGAATGTCATAAAACATAAGAAAATAGGCTGAAGTTTAATTTACGAGCTTTGGGGAAAAAGTGTAAATATGCAAAAGTTTAGGGGCAAAATTGTAATTTTACCAAAATATAATTTTGGGTCAATTTGAATAATGTGAGTCCTAATTAGACTATATTTTAAATGATAGAGCAAGGAAAACTGAAATTCGGGCTAAAATGGGGAAAATACCAAGTTGTGGACGAAATGGTAAAAGTAGCCATTTTCGCATACGAGGTAAGTTCATGTGTAAATAATGTAGCATAATTGTTATTTTTAAGTTATTGATGTTAATTATATGATATGCTGATTTTTTTTTTATCATGAAATATTATGCTTTGTGGTTAATGTTGAGTAATATGCAAATTATGTTTACTACTTGATAAATATGAATTGCTACCGAGTATCAGTTCCGATATTCCGTGGAAGACGGCTAATGTCAGATTGAGGGAAAAAGCCCGTTTGAACCTTAGGAATAGATTACGATACAAGTGACATGTCACTAGGATAGTTGAGCATCCGAACTCGTTGAGTTGAGTCCGAGTTCACTTATGGATGCGAATGTTCGAACTCGTTGAGTTGAGTCCGAGTTCGAGAGATGTAACTAGGCATCCGAGCTCGTTGAGTTGAGTCCGAGTTCACTTATGGATGCGAACGCCTGAGCTCGTTGAGTTGAGTCCGAGTTCACTTGTGGGCAGGTTACATGATTGCTTGATTACATATACGGCACTTATGTGCAAATTATCCATGTATCCGAATTATATTCCGATGTGTTCAACGGGTAAAGTTCTACTCAAATGGAGGAATACTAGAGATGAAAGGGACATATTGGTAAGTGTTGTGAGATGGATACTTTGAACAGGTATGTACTTAACCCTCGGGTTGAAAACTCAATATATCAACAATGTGGTAAGATGATAAATGAAAATATGACACGAATGTCTTGATGATGATTATGCAAATGATATTTTATGTTTGCTTATATGGTTATGTTACTTGCTATTTGCATGTGAAATTACTAAGCATTTATGCTTACTCCCTCCTTTTCATTCCTTGTAGTTTTGACAAGTCAGCTCGGAAATCGGGAACGGTCGGAGGCTCGCTCACACTATCCGTATACCATCTTGGCATAATGGCTTGTATATTTTGAGTATGGCATGTATAACACTATAATCATTTTGTATATATGGTCTTATGATATGGTTACTGAGTGGTATGAAAATTCTTGGTAATGATTAGCCATTGGAATGGCTAATCATGATCATATTTGGTGTTATGTATGTCAAATTGCTAGCTAATCCATGGAAACCATGAAATAGGTAAAATTTACCATAAAATAGATTCAGACAGCAGTAGTGATGTGAATTTGAAAAATCACTAAAAATAGTAGAAATGGAATTAAATAATGAATAAGTTATGGAATCGAAGCTTGATGAGTCTATTTTCATATGGAATGAACAAACAGGCATATAAATTATATTTTATGAGATATTTAAACTTTTGTGAAACAGGGCCAGAGTGATTTCTGGATCCCCTGTTCTGACTTTAAAAATTCATAATAAATTTTAAAAAAATAATTAGAAGTTGTTCTTTATATTTAAATATTCCTTATTAAGTCTAGTTTTAAAAGAAACAAACCTCATAGTCATTGAAATTTTTTATAGAGAGATATCTAATTTGTAATACACAGAGGTCAGAGTAGTCAAACCCTGAAACAGGGGAGATTTTAACTAATAAACTGTACTATTTTGCTCAACCAAAAATTCTAGAAAAAAATTAGTAGATAGAAATATGAGTCTAGTTTCATAGAAATTTTACGGATCTTAATTTTGAGTTTCTTAACTCGAGATATGAATTTTTAAGCGACTGTGACGCAGATTTTCAGCTTATCTGAAAATTTTAAAATTAAATTGTTTGAGCTGTTTAAGTAATGAATTAAGTCTGTTAACACCTCGTATTCGACTCCAGCGACGGTCTCGGGTACGGGGAGTTACATTTGGTGTATCAGAGCAGGTTTAGTCGGTTCTCGGACTAACCTAGCATGTGTAAAAGTTTAGCTATACATGCCACTGATCTGTGATAGTGTGATGTCTTCCGACGCGTATGAGTACCGTCTTATTTAGGACAGGTACTCTCCAATCGAGCTCTGTGACCATGTTCAATGTTATGTGAAGGTATTTGAGTAAAGTTATAATTATGATAAGTCTCGGTTCAGAAAAGTGTGAATAAAATTTTATGATACATATGTGATAATATGTGAGATGAAAATTCATGTTGTGATAAATATCCATATTTGCTTAATGTTCATATGATGTAGTGTATGTGGCTTACTTGATAAGATGAACGGAATAAATAGAAAGTAGTAGAGGTATGAATAAAGGTCATAATATCATGATACGAATGAAAATGTCCTTGTCTTGATTTGGACGTCGAATGTTGATAAATGTTAATGATATATAATTTTTATGAGATAAAGGATTATAATGAAATGAACTTATCTAAGTTAAATTGTTGGACTGAATTATATGATTGTAATGATATGTACATGATGATGCACGAAATGAAAGTTATAATTGTGGTGCAAATATCTATGTTTGTTTGGCCTTATATGATGTCATGAGCATGACTTAATTTAATTAAATGAACTGATAAGTAAAGCTATCTAGAAAACATAGAATGTATGCATAAGTATATTGTCTAAATGGGACAATAGGAAAATTTGTGTAAGCCAACATGAATGTTGCATTGCCTGAATGAATGACATGATTTTGATGATGTTGCTATGATGATGGAAATTGTGTCATATGTGTATGTATAAGAAAGTCGAGTGAGAGGTCCTACAACCCCTCCCCCTTACCGAAGTGGTACTTATAATGGAATTTCATGAGATCTGTATTGAATAAGTCTCTGGTTGAGAACCCAAAGAGTTCACTGATAGAATAATTATAAGTATGATCAGAGATTGAAAATGAGCTAATAATTAAAGTCAGAGACAGTAAAGTATCGAATTGACATAAAGATTATTGGAGTTATGTACTGTCCCAATTAGAGAAGGAATTCTCTTTGGTAAATCGAATTACTCAGTGCAAGGTTGAGAAAAGTGTAAATTCAAAATTTATTCAGAATTGCCCTCCTTTAGTGAAGGGTTTAATTTAAAATTTGTAACGGCAGAACTAGTTGGGGAAATGATATTTGAAATGTGAACTATCCGAGTGTGTGATTATGATTGGGACAGATTTATGATCTCTTTTGAGATGTTCTATGTGTTTACCCGTTCTCGTAAATATTTCTATGGCTATTGATCTTCTAAAGAAATTTTTGTTATATGGGAATGTCTTCTAATTCTGGTGTTGGATGAAAGCATTGGTAATCTGACTGGTTTATAATTTATATTGCTCTATTTCATCGGGTATTCTATTTCATTTCGTCTAATAAGAATTGATGAGAGAATACATATGATATTATGATTCTGTTTCTTCTACTTGATGCTTCATCTGATACATATGTATGAGAAGATATATTGATCTTGTTATATTTGATTTCAGTAGGATTAAATGATGTTTTCTTTTGGACTTTCTTTCTTTGAAGAATTATCGGGGTATTCCGTATTTTCTCTATGAGTTTGGTTTTCGATTCTCCGGCATAGTATCGTATCTTGGTCTCTTTATTCTGGGTTTCTCTATCTTGGATTTCTTTATTCGGTTTTCTTGTTATCTTTGTTCCATAATTTGTCAATTATGACTCATGTTCGAAGTGCGTTCTTCAGCTCGTGATAATCATGTCAAATATGACTATACTTCTAATTTGATCTTGGTAATGTGGTGATTTTAGTATTGGGGTTTTTCTAATTTCTGTGTAAGGATTTGACATTAGTAAAGGCATAAGTGATAAAAGTGCGAGTTTCAGTCGGTATGGTGAATTATTTATTTGAAAGATTTTATGTGACAATTATGTCGGGATTATTTTCCCAAAGTCGATAATAGAATTTCATTTTTGTCTTGATAAAAGAGTAAATAGTCCGAACGAGAAGTGTATATTTATTAGAAAGAGTTGGATATTAGTTAAAGTCACTACGAATGATAAGGTTTTCGTTTTGTGAAAGCTGAAAAGTTTATTACATCTTGTGAGTTCGAGATAGATGAGAATATTGGTAAGCAAGCGCGTGCGAACTAGACTAGTCTACATTGAGTAAAAACTTCTTGACTTTGAAGTAATGTACTCTTTGTATGAATTGTGATGTGTTTCAAGGCGGTGAGATAATATGATAGTTTAGAGCATCGATGTTACATAAAATCTGAGTTGTTAAAGAGGTTAAAGCCGAGCATTGGAATCTATCAAAATTATCCTTGCAGTGTTGATATTGGGATGAAAATGAGAAGGATTATTCTTGAGGCCATATCGAATTATTTCTATGGCGGAAAGAGGAAAATGTGATGTATCCTATTGTTAAATGTTTGGCGAGATCCATAAATCATATCTATATTGAATTAATTACTACTCATCAGATTCATGGAATTTTAGGTATCTTTGATTGTTGGATTTCTTGGAATTTGGTCTCCATTAATCAAGTTGAGATCCGGGTTTTATGTCATGATATCATGGGAAGCGAGAAGGGTTGAAAATTTAAAACAGTTGAGATTTGAGACCGTAAGCTTTGAGATCATATGAGAAATTAAAGAGATGTATTGGAGGTCTGGCCTAAGTGAAAGTTCTTGACACCGAATATGAGATTAAAAGTGAAGACCACTTTTCGATAAGATTTTAGAGGACGAAAATCCTAAAAGGGGAGAGAGTTGTAATATCCACGATTTTGGGCTTAGTCGGAATAGTAGTTTCGTGACCACAAAATTTGAGATAGAAATAATTATTTTATGATTATTTTGATGATTATGATATGATTGCATGGTCTGTGTGAAAATTTCGTGATGAAATTCTATGCCTAAAGTGTTTAAATTGAAAGTAGGGACTAAATCGAATAAGTTGCAAAATTTGCATTCTAGAAGTTTTTAGTATGAAATTGCATTGAAATATTAATTAGGAGGTCTTAAATAGCAATTTGACCAATTTTAAGTTCATGGACAAAATTAGGACATGGAAGGAATTTTTGAAAGTTTAGTAGTAAGGGCATTTTGGTCATTTAGGGGAAAATGAATTAAAATACAAAATTAAAAGCCAATTTTGCTCATCTTCATCATGGAGGCCGAAATTAGCATGGGGGAAGCCATGGCTAGGGTTTTCAAGCTTTCCAAGCTCAATAGTAAGTGATTCCAAGCCCCGTTTTTAATGTTCTTTACGTTTTTGGAATCCGGTAGCTCGATTAAGCTTATTCTAGCAATAATTTAAGCTAGGGTTCATATTTGGAAAAATACCCATAGGTGAAATGTGTTTATTTTGATGTTTTATGGTAGAATATGAAGCTTGAAATTGTGTTAAACAACTTTTGCTAAGTGATTTTATGTAAAAGCGAGTAAAACGACATAATCTCCAGAAAATACCTAATGTTCATAAGTACATGTTAGAGTGAGAATTTGATATTGCTATAGAAGGGAAAAATGATTAGAATGTCATAAACATAAGAAAATAGGCTGAAGTTTAATTTACGAGCTTTGGGGAAAAAGTGTAAATATGCAAAAGTTTAGGGGCAAAATTGTAATTTTACCAAAATATAATTTTGGGTCAATTTGAATAATGTGAGTCCTAATTAGACTATATTTTAAATGATAGAGCAAGGAAAACTGAAATTCGGGCTAAAATGGGGAAAATACCAAGTTGTGGACGAAATGGTAAAAGTAGCCTTTTTCGCATACGAGGTAAGTTCATGTGTAAATAATGTAGCATAATTGTTATTTTTAAGTTATTGATGTTAATTATATGATATGCTGATTTTTTTTAATCATGAAATATTATGCTTTGTGGTTAATGTTGAGTAATATGCAAATTATGTTTACTACTTGATAAATATGAATTGCTACCGAGTATCAGTTCCGATATTCCATGGAAGACGGCTAATGTCAGATCAAGGGAAAAAGCCCGTTTGAACCTTAGGAATAGATTACGATACAAGTGACATGTCACTAGGATAGTTGAGCATCCGAACTCGTTGAGTTGAGTCCGAGTTCACTTATGGATGCGAATGTTCGAACTCGTTGAGTTGAGTCCGAGTTCGAGAGATGTAACTAGGCATCCGAGCTCGTTGAGTTGAGTCCGAGTTCACTTATGGATGCGAACGCCCGAGCTCGTTGAGTTGAGTCCGAGTTCACTTATGGGCGGGTTACATGATTGCTTGATTACATATACGGCACTTATGTGCAAATTATCCATGTATCCGAATTATATTCCGATGTGTTCAACGGGTAAAGTTCTACTCAAATGGAGGAATACTAGAGATGAAAGGGACATATTGGTAAGTGTTGTGAGATGGATACTTTCAACAGGTATGTACTTAACCCTCGGGTTGAAAACTCGATATATCAACAATGTGGTAAGATGATAAATGAAAATATGACATGAATGTCTTGATGATGATTATGTAAATGATATTTTATGTTTGCTTATATGGTTATGTTACTTGCTATTTGCATGTGAACTTACTAAGCATTTATGCTTACTCCCTCCTTTTCATTCCTTGTAGTTTTGACAAGTCAGCTCGGAAATCGGGAACGGTCGGAGGCTCGCTCACACTATCCGTATACCATCTTGGCATAATGGCTTGTATATTTTGAGTATGGCATGTATAGCACTATAATCATTTTGTATATATGGTCTTATGATATGGTTATTGAGTGGTATGAAAATTCTTGGTAATGATTAGCCATTGGAATGGCTAATCATGATCATATTTGGTGTTATGTATGTCAAATTGCTAGCTAATCCATGGAAACCATGAAATAGGTAAAATTTACCGTAAAATAGATTTAGACAGCAGTAGTGATGTGAATTTGAAAAATCATTAAAAATAGTAGAAATGGAATTAAATAATGAATAAGTTATGGAATCGAAGCTTGATGAGTCTATTTTCATATGGAATGAACAAACAGGCATATAAATTATATTTTATGAGATATTTAAACTTTTGTGAAACAGGGCCAGAGTGATTTCTGGATCCCCTGTTCTGAGTTTAAAAATTAATAATAAATTTTAAAAAAATAATTAGAAGTTTTTCTTTATATTTACAGATTCCTTATTGAGTCTAGTTTTAAGAGAAATGAACCTCATAGTCATTGAAATTTTTTATAGAGAGATATCTAATTCGTAATACACAGAGGTCAGAGTAGTCGAACCCTGAAATAGGGGAGATTTTAACTAATAAACTGTACTATTTGTCTCAACCAAAAATTCTAGAAAAAAATTAGTAGATATAAATATGAGTCTAGTTTCATAGAAAATTTACGGATATTAATTTCAAGTTTCTTAACTCGAGATATGAATTTTTAAGCGACTGTGACGCAGATTTTTAGCTGGTCTGAAAATTTTAAAATTAAATTGTTTGAGCTGTTTAAGTAATGAATTAAGTCTGTTAACACCTCGTATTTGACTCCAGCGACGGTCTCGGGTACGGGGCGTTGCAGGCTAAGGCCCTAACTAAGACTGAACCATTACTGAATTGGGCTTAGGCCCAGACTGTATATGCCCATTGTTTGGTTTTTATATGGGATTACACACTGAGTTTCCATAACTCACCCATTTGTTTAACTGTATAAGTAATCCCCAATCTTAGGTGGATCGGTGCCGCGAGGGACTCAAAGGTGGCCATACAACCGTACATGCTTCCATATTTGATTATTAAGTTATATGTAATTTTTTTTTGGGTATTTTTACTATAATAAGGCCTTTATGGATTTTTACTTTAATTTGGGTTTTTATTTGATTTGATTCATAACTGCTAGCAGTAAGGTAAGACGTGGGTTTTCAAAAAGATAAATGCTTTTCAAAAATACTAATGTGCAACCTGTTTTAAGAGCTTCCATAAGAAATAACGTTTTAAAAATTTAATGACATCTTAGAATGATTAACTTTTTGCCAAACAGCTTACATTTTAAAAATGAACGGGACATCCTAAAATCATATTTAAGATCACAAAGAAGTTAAATATAAAACGGTTTTTTCAACAATAACTCACTTTACGAAAAACACTTCAATCTGACATCGCCAGATTTGGCCGTAACGTCCAGGCCGGGTTTGGGGTGTTACATTTAGTGGTATTAGATCCAGGTTGCAAAACTCGGCTGTGGATTTGGGTTTCTTTCAAAACTTGGAATTTCTAAAAGAACTGTTTCAAATTATTTGAAGTAGTTTGAAATGTTTTACCGAATATGTGGTACACCAAGTCTCCGGTGCCGATTCTGTATGTCTTTTGAAACTGTTATTTGTTTGAATTGAAATACTGAGACTACTGTAGGTAGTAGACTATACTGAAATACTCTATTTAGGGTAAACTAAAGACTATAGTAAGATTGTGATCTGCAAAAACGAACACTGAATTACTAATACTATTTTTCATAGAACATCCGTTAATAAACACTGAAACTATAAACTGATGCATAAAAATGTTAATATAGATCAAATGCAATTTGATAATGAGCACCAAAAGTACTCGTGGAAGGGGTATAAGAGGCTGTGGCTGGGGCCGTGGAAGTGCTCGGGCTGGGTCTTCGTCGTCTGGCCATATGCCTAATGTTGAAGCTGGGAAGGCACCGGCTTCACATGTGACTGAGACTGGGTCTCATGATCGTATGGCTAGGGACGAAGCACTATCCCAAACTATGTTACAAATTTTGGAGAGGGTCGCTAGGCCCAATACTAGTGCTGTGGGCCGTAGGTCGGTTACGAAACGACTCTGGTCTAATGGAGTTGAGATTTTTAGGGGTATTGCTGGAGTTGATCCTAATGTGGCTGAGTATTGGATTGAGGCCATAGAGAGGATCATGAATGATCTCGACTGCACTCCCGAGCAGAAACTAAAGGGTACAGTGTCGCTACTAAGAGATGAGGCTTACCAGTGTTGGCTCACGGTTAAAGAGAGCACTCAGCCCGATCGATTGACCTGGGAATTTTTTAAGACTTATTTTCAGAGAAATTATGTGGATGCCCAGAGAAGAGAGTTTTTGAATCTGACTCAGGGGGATAAATCAATGGTTGAATATGAGGCTGAATTTTTACGATTAAGCTGCTATGCGCGAGGGATAGTGGCAACCGAGTACGAATGGTGTGTTCATTTCAAGGATAGCTTTAGGGATAGTCTACGGGTTTTGACAGCTCCACAGAGGGAGCAAGATTTTGCTGCATTAGTTGATAAGGCGAAGATCGCCGAGGAGGTGAAACGCGCTGAGCGCCAAAACTGTGAGAATGAGAGAGGTAGGAACAATAGGGATTCAGAGCCCTCAAGTTCCTTTCTGAGGCCTAAGAAAAAGGCCAGAGTTGGGGCCCTTATTGCTGTTACTGGACCGCAGCCCTGTGCTGATTGTACCATCAAGGCGAGTGCTGGAAAAAGACTAGGGCTTCTTTAAGGTGCGAATCTATGGAGCACCGTGTCAAAGAGAGTCCACAAAGGCCCGATCAGGCGCAAGCTATAGGTTTGGGTACTGTACAACCATCGAGGGGTGTTCAGTAGCCACCGAGAGGCTGTGGTCAGGCCAGAGGTAGTAATGGTATGGGCCATGGTCAAAGGGCACGGGCAGAGGTACTGGGCATATTGAGGCGAGGCATCCGGCTCTAGTTTATGCTACACCGAGAGGATGGTGATGCTCTAGATGTTATCACAGGTACGTTCTTTATCTATAATTTACCTTACTTTGCACTGATAGATATAGGATCTACTCACTCCTATATAGCCTGTATTGTGTCTGAGACTCTGGGTATCTTAGTGGAAAGCACTACGAGTGAGGTTACTGTGTTGAGTCCGTTGGGGCAATTAGTGAGGGTAAATAAACTGTTCAGAGATGTACCTTTGAAGGTTCAAGGAGTTATCTTTTTGGGGGACTTGATGGAACTTTCTTTTGGAGAATTTGACTTAATTCTGGGAATGGACTGGCTGGTTAAACATCGGGTGAGCTTGGACTGCGCTACCAAATGGATGGTACTAAGAACTGCGGAAGGTGATGAGGTAGTTGTAATTAGGGAGCATCGAAACTACTTGCCAAATGTGATCTCTGCACTGAGGGCGAAAAAGTTGGTTCGTAAGGGTTGCGAGGCGTACCTGGCCTACATTAGTGTTTCAAATTCTTAGGTTTCTTCTGTTAAAGATATCAGAACACTTAAAGACTTTTCGGATGTTTTTCCTAATGAGCTACTTGGGTTACCTCCAAATTGTGAAGTTGAGTTTGGGATTGAGCTCCTGCCTGGTACAGCTCCGGTGTCCATCGCCCCTTATAGAATGGCACCGAAAAAGCTTGTAGAGCTTAAAGCTCAGATTCAAGAGTTGTTAGATCGTGGGTTCATCCGCTCTAGTGTGTCTCCGTGGGGAGCACTAGTTTTGTTTGTGAAAAATAAGGATGGATCCATGCATATGTGCATCGATTTTCAGCAACTGAATAAATTGACCGTTAAGAATAAATACCCCATACCGAGGATTGATGATATGTTCGATCAATTTCAAGGAGCTTCAGTTTTCTCTAACATTGATCTCTGATCGGGGTACCATCAACTGAGGGTCAAAGAGACTGATGAATACAAGACGGCATTTAGGACTCGTTATAGTCATTACGAGTTCCTAGTGATGTCGTTTGAACTGATGAATGCACCAACGACTTTTATGGATCTGGTGAACCGAGTGTTCCAGCCTTATCTGGATCGGTTTGTAGTGGTTTTTATTGATGAAATTCTGGTGTATTCGAGAACTGAAGATGAACATGATGCACATTTTTGAGTTGTTTTGCAGATTCTAAGGGAGAAACAACTATACGTCAAGTTCAGTAAGTGTGAGTTTTAGTTACGGGAGGTAACATTTCTAGGCCATGTGGTATCTGCTGAAGGGATTAGAGTTGATCCTCGAAAAATTGAAGCTGTTCTAGATTGGAAACCACCTAAGATTGTATCTAAGATTTGCAGTTTTCTAGGACTAGCAGGGTACTATCGGTGATTTGTTGAGGGGCTTTCATTAATTGCAGCACCTTTGACTAAGTTGTTGCGTAAGGGTGTGCCATTTAACTGGACTGATGCGCAGCAAGAGAGCTTTGAAAAGCTTAAGAAGGTACTGATTAAGGCCCTTGTCTTAATACAGTCAGAGTTTGGGAAAGAGTTCACCGTCTATAGCGATGCATCATGTTGGTTTGGAATATTTGTTGATGCAAGATGGTAACGTAGTAGTGTATGTGTCTCAACAATTGAAGACTCATGAGGTGAATTATCCAACGCATGACTTGGAGTTGGCCGCGGTAGTATTTGCATTGAAAATCTGGAGGCATTATTTGTATGATGAGAAGTGTATCATTTACATGGATCACAAGAGCCTTAAATATCTCCTCACTTAGAAGGAGCTAAATCTTAGGCAGCGTAGATGGATTGAACTGCTTAAAGACTATGATTATACGATTGAATATCATCCTGGAAAGGCCAATGTGGTGGCAGATACACGAGTCGTAGAACTATGATGGATCTGAGGGCGATGTTTGCTCGCCTCAGTTTATTTAATGATGGTAGTTTATTGGCCGAGCTTCAAGTTAGACCGACATGGATGGATCAGATTAATGGTAAATATTTGGAGGATGAGTCACTGGGTCTTCGTTTTCGACAGGTTGAGAGTGGGGATGCTGTGGATTTTGGACTGAACAGCGAAGAGGTGCTCTGTTTCTGTGGGAGAATCTGTGTACTGAAGGATACTAATTTCAGGCAGTCTATACTTCGAGAAGCGCATAGTAGTCCTTATGCTATGCATCCTGGTGGGAATAACATGTACTGAGACTTTTGCGAGTTATATTGGTGGTCAGGTTTTAAGCGTGAGGTTACCGACTTCGTAAGTAAATGTCTGACTTGCCAGCAGGTTAAGGCTAAACATCAGTTACCTTCAGGGTTGTTTCATCCATTTAAAATTCCACTTTGGAAGTGGGAGAGAGTGACTATGGACTTTGCTAGTGGGCTACCATTAACACCTACTAAGAATGATTCAGTATGGGTTATCGTGGATCAGTTGACCAAATCTGCCCATTTCATACCAGTTCGTACCGATTACTCTTTGCAGAAGCTGGCTAAGTTGTATGTGTCTGAGATAGTAAGACTGCATGGGGTACTGATTTTCATAATATCTAATAGGGATCCTCGCTTCACATCTCGATTCTAGAAGAAGTTGCATGAAGCTCTGGGTACAAGGTTGGACTTTAGTACAACGTTCCATCCTCAGACAGATGGTCAATCAGAGAGGGTGATTCAGATACTGGAGGACATGTTAAGGAGTTGTGTGATTGATTTTCGAGGCATTTGGGAGGACTACTTGCCACTAGCAAAGTTTACTTATAACAATAGCTACCAGTCTAGCATACAGATGGCACCTTACTAGGAATTATATGGTCGTAGGTGTCATACTCTCTCATGTTGGATTGAGTTGGGCGAGCGGCGTGTTCTGGGCCCTGAGTTGGTTTCTGATACCGAGGATAAAGTTAAACTAATCCGGGATTGATTAAAGGTGGCATTAGACAGACAGAAGTCGTATGCAGATCTGAAACATAAAGAGATTGAGTATTTTGTAGAGGACTTCATTTTTCTCAAGGTTTCACCATGGAAGAAGGTGCTGAGGTTTGGACGTAAGGGCAAGTTGAGCCCTAGGTTTATTGGGCCTTACCGCATACTGAAACGTGTAGGACCGGTTGCCTATCAACTAGAGTTACCTCCAGAGTTAGACCAGATTCACAATGTGTTCCACATCTCTATGTTGAGGCACTACCGCTCTGATCTCACGCATGTTATTTCGGTTGAGGAGATTGAGGTTAGACCAGATCTGACTTTCAAGGAAGAGCCGGTTTAAATATTGGATCGTGATGTAAAGGTTTTAAAGAAGTAGTCTATCCCACTGGTTAAGGTACTTTGGCATAATCACAGCTCTGAGGAGGCTACGTGGGAACCTAAGGAGGTGATGCGAAAACAATACCCTTATCTGTTCTGATCAGGTAAATTTCGAGGGTGAAATTTTCTTTTAGGGGGTTAGAACCCTAAAAAAATCCTTATGTTTATTCTTTGTAAGTTGGGATACAAGTGTGTGTCCAGTTTAATGGTTAAGTGTCCTGGGAAGTGTCTGAGAAGTCTTGGGTTCAAGCCTTGGCTGATGTAAAAGTTTTGGCTTTTAATATGAATAAATCCTGTCTTTAGTCAGTAGGGTTTTAAATAATTGTGGGTATTTTATGTCAGCAAAGGGCCTACTAGTCTAGGCGATAGGCGGCGTGTTGTGGTTCCATGGGGTCTGAGGTTAGAGTGCTGGTAGGCGCATTGAGGTGTTTTATTTCTTTGCTAGTGCCATGGGAGTGTTGGGGTTTGATCGAAACACTGAAGTGTTTGAATGAAATTCGAATTAGGTAGTTGAGGGACGAGTGGTCGGTTTGAGTGTTTGGTGGAGGAATTTGTGGGCTTTTGAATGAGTGGGAGAGTAGTGCCGAATTTGAACTCTTACTTTGAGAAATTCAGCTGTGGTTGGTATTTGCTGCTAATTCTTTGGCTTTTGTTTTTGTTTTTCTCTGTAGAGAGGCCGATTTTGCTTGGGACTTCGGGGACCATTCGGTTTTATTTTGTTTTTTGACTTTGCTTTTCCCTATAATCCTCTTGTCTACTGATTCTTTTTCTCCTCTACCTCTCCAAGCTTTGGCCGAATATTGTTAGGGTTCATACGGGTATTATATGCTTCTGTGTTTTTGGCTTTGTTTTTCCTTTCGGCTATCGCCCTTGTTAGCCGATCCTCTTTTATTCTTCTCTTCCACTAGCAATCGGTTTCTTCCTCCTTTCTAGAGGCCGAACCTTTGACCTCTGTCCATTAAATCCTTTTTCATACTTTGGCCAATTCTTCCCTCTCTCTCTACTCTTTCGGCTTTTGGCAAGTTTCCTCTCTCTTTATCTTACTTCGTTAGGGTCGAATATCTTCTTGTCTTGTAGCCGAACCTTGGCTTATCTCCATCAATCTCTCCCTCTCCTTCATTGTCGAATCTCTTATTTGTTGTGTTCCTCTCAGTTTTTGGGTGTTTTGCTTACGTTCCTAGGTCTAGGTCGATTGCTTCCTTCTTCCATCTTTGGTTTTGCAGTTTCGGTAAGTTGGTATACATTTGATTCAAGCTATTTGTTTGAGCATTGTTTGTTAATAAAATTCGATTGTAATGCGGTTAGTCGCCAGAGAGCATGTAATCAACCTTTTTCAGCGGTTTAAGTGGGCTGAGCCACATTTGCTCTACTAAGGCAAGCGACAATCTACCTTTTGGGTAAGTGTTATAAGAGGGGTCGTTTTAACCCTATCATGAAGGGACTAATGGCGTGTTATGTTTGACTATAGGTTGGATTGCTCAAGAGCGGTGTGCGCACTTTGGAAAATAAGGTGTGTAACCACAAACCCAACTTTGGAAATCGGGAAAAGCCGGAGATAGTGAACGACGACGCTACACGGGCGTGCTCTCATTCATGTGGTAGTTCGTGTGAATAAACACGGGCGTATGATCATCAAGGCCAACCATGGGCAAAATCATAGGTCGGGTCGAACTGGGCCGTGTGGGCCCCACAGGCATGTGGGCCCCACATGGGTAAACCACACGAACGTGTGGAGAATATTGGGCCAGGCTGTGTAATCCACAAGGCCAAGGCCATTTCTAGACTATGTGGGCCACACGGGCGTGTGGGCCTACATGGGCCCAAAATATGGGCCGTGGGCCCATTTTCACTATTGGACTGTTAAGATTGCACGGGTCATCCGAGATGATTGTGGACCTACTGTTGGGTCAGTAAGTGTACCGGGACCCCTAATTGATAAAATAATTGTTATACCCTATGAGATGTATGATTATATTTGAGCATGTCATTTTAAACATATTGAATATATGTATGATATTATGACATGACATGACATGATGCATGATATGTGGCATGGGGATGAGTTTTATTATGATTGGAGGAAGTGTACTATATTGGTAGCTCTGCTACAAATACTGTTTAGTACTGCAATCGGTACTACTTGGAGTGTAAGGATGGGTGGGTTGATTATATCTCCACATGGAGTGTAGGGTTGGACGCAGATAGAGTGTAGAGGCTGGCTAGGTAGGATCTATTGATTGTATATCTATATTGTACTGTCACTGAGTTGGGCTTTGACCCATACTGTTACTGATATTGTAATAGGCTAAGGCCCTAACTGAGACTGAACCATTACTAAATTGGGCTAAGGCCCAGACTGTATATGCCCACTGTTTGTTTTTTATATGGGATTACACACTGAGTTTCCATAACTCACCCATTTGTTTAACTGTACAGGTAATCCCCAGTCTTAGGCGGATCGGTGCTGCAAGGGACTCAAAGGAGGCCGCACAACCGCACATGCTTCCACATTTGATTATTAAGTTATAAGTAATTTTATTTTGGGTACTTTTCCTGTAATAAGTCCTTTATGGATTTTTACTTTAATTTGGGTTTTTATTTGATTTGATTCATAACCGCTAGCAGTAGGGTAAGACGTGGGTTTTCAAAAAGATAAATGCTTTTCAAAAATACCAGGAATGTGCAACTTATTTTAAGAGCTTCCGCAAGAAATAACGTTTTAAAAATTTAATGACGTCTTAGTATGATTAACTTTTTGCCAAACGGCTTACATTTTAAACATGAATGAGACATCCTTAAATCATCGTTAAGATCACGAAGAAGTTAAATATAGAATGGGTTTTTCAACAATATCTCACTTTATGAAAAACACTTCAATGTGACATCGCCAGATTCGGCCGTAAGGTCCAGGCTGGGTTTGGGGTGTTAGAGTATTTCTCATTATTTCTAAATGTAAACAGTAAGATCAGTACGTACAAAGCGTATTTATGGGTATTGTGACAGGGTACTTGATATGATTAAGATTGGTGCAAAGATGGAAATATTAAGAGATATAACGAGGTAATAAGAATATATTCTAGAAATGAACGTAAATATGATGCACATGAAAAAAAGTATCGATCACCTATGTATGGATCTCTGCTTAAAGTTTGAGGAAGTTATGGCTTGGTTAATAGAGAATGAAGGTAAGGTCTCAAAGGAACTGCAAAGAAGGAAATGGGCTCAAAGTAAGGTATGATAATGAATGTGAATAAAGAAATGGAAATGGGGTAACTTTTGTTAGAGACTCAATGAAGAATAAAAGCAACAAGATGGTTATTAAAATTGTAACACCCTAAACCCGTCTCTGTTGCCAAATTAGAGTTACAAAGCATTACTGTACAATTAAAAAACATTTATTATCATAGAATTAAAGAAATTAATCTCATTAAAAACCAATCAATCATATATATTTTGTTTCTAAAACAAGCCTTCAAGGCCCTAAAAATAGCTTAGAAGAAATTTGACTAATTTGAAACAAAAATGAATATTTAAGAAAAAGTTGCAAAAATGGGAAAATAAGGGTCACACGGCCGTGTGGCCAAGCCGTGTGACATAGCCCAGGCTGTGTACAATCGAATAAAGGACACACAGTTGTGTCCTAGCCCGTGTAACTCACTGAGTTGGGTCACACGGCTGTGTCTCAGGCCGTGTGCCAGACCGTGTAACTCTTTGAGTTGCCACACACGGCCGTGTGCTAGGCCGTGTAACTCACTGACTTAAAACACCTAGAATTTACAAATGACACATGGCTTTGTAGCCAGGCCATGCATGTCATACGGTCATCTGATAGCCCGTGTCCCAGGACGTGTGATCCAAAAATTGACCTTAATTTAAAGCCATTTCAAGGCCAAACCATACCTAACCAACCATTCCATTTGAGCACATAATCAAGGGATTTAAACATCATTCAAACACACCTAAACATACCACCTCAAACACCCTAATTTATCTAACCAATATGCCATTCAAAGGCACCACAATTGTATCAAAACATCATGGATCAAACCAAAGCAACATAGCTAGTTTTCAAGTATATAACCTAATTCAATTATCTACCAAATCATATCACAAATGACCATTTTCAAGCCAATACAAACATACCAAAAGACCTTGCATTTCAATTACCTAAAAGTGGTAAAAAAGACCTAACTTACCAAAGTATTACAAGTCCATTAAATCCAACACAAACTTCAAAGGCATAAGCATACTAAATCAATCTTTTACATATGCATGAACTACCATTACAAAAGTAACATATTTTAATCCCGTTCTTGATGAGTTTTTGGATGATTAATTATGTAAATTAGTAAATTTGATGCTCCTAATGCTTTAAATAAATGTTTCTGTACTTAGGAGAGCATTTGGGAGCGAAAGGAGTGGAAAACGAGCCAAAATTAGATAAATAGAGTTATTTTCAGGATCCACAGGGCCTAGGCATTTCTACACGGGCTGGCCAACTGCCCATGTACCAGCCCGTGTCAATTTCACACCCTGCTTCCCAAATACGCAAAAAAAAAAAACCCAATTTTTAGGCTTTTTGAGCTTTCTAAAGTCTAAAAATACCAATTAGAAGAAGATCTAAAGGGGTAGTCAGAGAAGACCGAAGAAAACACTCAAAGAACATCACCGGAATCAACTCGAAAGTGTATCTCCCTCAAGATCGAATATCTCTATTTAATTTCTTTTGAAGTTTTTTTGGGTTTCTTTATGTCTTGTGGTTATCCTAACTTGAGATGTTTCTATTCAAGATTATGATCAAAATTCCCTAGATACCTAGGGAAGATGAAACCTATGACAAATCTTATTATTTTATTTCTAATTACATGATAAATATTTTATTCTTATTCTCAATTATGTATGCTTATTTCTTGTTTTACTATTTTTAGAATATTAATTCATGTTTAATATGTTTATTTTAGTAGAGCAAAAGTCTCTGTTTAATAGTAGATCTAGCATAATTGAGTGAAGTTACATGCAATCCTAGATATAGGACGACATAAATCTACCGGATTAGAGTCAAATCTAATAAGGGAATCCATAGATCGAGTTAGTGCGAAAATAGGGGTTTTAATTGGAAAAAGATTTCAATTAATCAACCTAGAGTCAGATATTCTTACTCTCGAAAAATATATTAACATAATTTAGGGATTTCTACGGATCAAGACACAAGTGAATAAATCATTTAATTCAGATTCATAATAATAAGTGAAGTCTAGGTGGATTATTTCCTGGGTATTGTCTATCTCATTGGTTATCTTTGATTATTGTCCTATTTCATTCTCTGTTCAGTTCTTAGTTAGATTAGTTTAGTAATTTTAGATTAAAAACAATCACTCCAATTTGTCAGCTAAATAATAGAAAAAGGGTAATTAATAGTACTTTTAGTCATCATGGATATGATATTCCCTACTCACCATAACTATACTATTGTTTGATAGGTGCACTTGCCTTAATCGTATTTATAGTTAGTTTAGTCATCATCACTGTTTGATATCTCATGTTTATTAGTATCAGAGGCATATCAGGCATAAAGTCCACATATTTTAGCATTTAAATAAGAGGCTTTTGTACACAAATTGGGGCATCTATCCATTAAACACAGAGATTTCTATAGATAGTTTTCTTTCTTCAATTTGTTAGTTTTTGTTTTCTTTTATTCTTTCATATTTGAAAGATCCTATTTCGATGTGAAGACTTTTGTGAGCAGAGATTGTTCAGAACTCGTGCTTCAATATATTTATTCATAAGCATTTTCTTATCTCTTCTCTTATATTTTTTTAGTTATCTTTCATTAATCTGGCCAATTAATGTTTGTATGAATATTAGGATTTATTATTGTGCTTTATTTATATCTTGCATGATTCAGTTATTAAACTGATTTATCCGTTAAGTGATTATTTATCTGAAATTGGTTGTTTATTCAAGAGTACTTAGTATATTAGGAAGTGATGCCCATGTGAGACCGGATTGGTATCCTATCATATAACTTGTGCCAAAAGTTGAAATTGGGAGGGCCCTAGGAAGAGATCAGAAGGGTGACTTAGGTGGTAATCCTTAGTGAAAATGAGACCGAAAGGGTATTCTTAGCTAAGGGTGATAAATAACTCAATCGAGGATAATTAATTATCTAATTAGATAATTAGGGATTTAATCGATTATAGGCTAGAGGCTTGCATCGTTGACACTAAGAATATGAAATTCCATTAGGTTAGCTAGGTTAATTAATTTAATTAGTCTAATTAATATTTTAATTTGGATTAACACTACTAATTCGTGACTTGATTAGATTAGTAATTATTTTCTGTAATTATTTTAATAATAATTTCTCCAATTTGCAATCCCTTGGGTTTTGGAATACTTACTAAGTGTTTCGTTGTAAACCAAACTATATTACAATTTGATTTGTTCACTTGAAAATACCACAGTTAAATATTTATATTTTTATTTGCATGATTTTTACTCTAAACATTTGTATGTTTGGAGCCGATCACCCCTGTAGAGCAGTACACACATGGTTGGTGGCTCTTGAATCAATGATCTAGTGGGCTTTTCAATCTTCCACTAAGCAAATTTATATCATAAAAAAATTTATACCTTTACCCTTAGTGGTTGGGTAATCCTTCCACTCTTTGCAATTTGCCTTGAAGTGTCCATTCTTATTACAGAAGAAACACTTAGTATAACAGCCCGATTTTGGGCCTAGTCGGAACAGTGATTTTGAAACCCCAAATCTGAGGTCAATAAATTATTTTAATATTATTTTTTGTGTTATAGCATGATTATATGATTGTATGAAAATTTTGGTGAATTAATTTTAGCATTTGTGAGCTTAATTGCAAAAAAGGACTAAATCGCATAAAGGGCAAAAGTTTTGTTTTACTACCCAAATATGTTAAATAGCTAGAGAACCAAAATTGGAGGTTTTTAAAGTGCAAATAGGCCATTTGGGGAGTGATGGCCAGCCATAGGGACAAAAAAATTTGAAAAGTCAAATGTTGGTGACATTGGGTGACTTATTTGGTAATAAAATAAAACAAAAAGAAAAAAAGTTGTCATATTTTCATCTTTCTTCTTCTTCCACAGAAAATGGCAGAAAACACGAGGATTTTGAAGCTCAAATTTTCAGCAACTTAAATCCTTTGCTTGTAAGTGAAATTTGTGTTTGTTTTTGTTGATTTTTATGTTTTTTGAACCCTTGTAGCATGAGCTAGCTAATGGGGGGATTATTTTGAAAAATGGTTGAAAGTCTAGGGTTTTTCCATGTGAATATTTATGTTTTTTTCTAAATTTTTATGGAAGAAAATAAGTTATGGTTGTGTGATAAACAACTTTTGTGAAAGGATTTTCATGAAAAACACCTAAATGGACCTTTTTGTAAAGGTTGATAAAAAGGTGATAAATGTGTGAAACGAATGAAATTGTGGGCTCCTATAAGCCTAAAATAAATTCGGCTAGGCTTGATTAATGAGGAGATGCGATAAAAATCGATTTACGAGCCTAGGGCTAAAATCATAGTTTTTGTGAAAGTCTAAGGGCAAAATGGTCTTTTTTTCCAAAGTATAAATTATGGAATGTATTGGTTAATATGATAATTAAAGTAGTGAATTTTATCATTATAGATCAATAAAACCGAGATTTGGGCTTAAATCGAAAAGTACAAGGTTATGGACTAAAATGGAGTAATTAGTCAAAATTGCATTCGAGGTATGTCCGTGTGATTAAATAAGCATGATATTCATGTTATTGTTAATATAATTGAAATCTATCTTGCTATTATTGTATTGAATTATATGTTGGTGATATTGTATATGAGAAAGTGACGCCAAATGTTAATAACATTTATGTGATGATTGAATACATTGGAAATTTGATGGAATATGATATTCTATTGAAACGAGTAGTTGCATGTAAATATTAATAACTTTATTGTTATTATGCATTGAATGATTAATTTTGCATAAAATGCTTGAATAGGGCTATAAGAAATGTATGATGAGACTTAATGAGATAAACTCCCAGTTGAACCGTAAGGATAGATTGGATATTCATGCCATGACATTTGAGTGACATGTGTGCTAGTGTAAGACATGTCTGGGACATGCATCGGCCACATTATGAGAGCCAGTGTAAGTCCATGCCTGGGACATGGCATCGGCATTGAGATGAGACCTAATGTAAGACCATGTCTGAGACATGGCATCAGCCTCGAGATGTGAGCCAGTGTAAGACCATGTCTAGGACATGGCATCGACACGGATATGTGAGAGCCAATGTAAGACCATGTCTGGGACATGGCATCAACCTCGATTGCGATAGTCAGTATAAGACCATGTCTGGGACATGGCATTGACTTGATGTATGAGCCAGTGTAAGAACATGTCTAGGACATGGCATCGGCATCCTACCCTATGTTTAGGGCTTATCGAATATCCTTTAGTATTCTGAACAGTTCAATGGAGAGATTTACAGTTTAAGCTTAATGAGAGAAGTTATGACCGCGTTGCGAGTGGTACAGGTACTTACTTGAAACATATGAGATGTGAGCTCGATATATGCTATATGAATTGTATTGGATAGTGATGGGTAAGTTGTGCTTATGTCCATTTATGTATTATGAATGAACTATGAAATGTTATGAGCATGTTAAAAAAGTACAGGTATGTACTCGAAGCTCAAATACTATTACGATCATGAAATGATGCATCTTTGGTAAGGATACAAATAAGTAAGCTATGCCTATGAGAATGAAATATTGATGACCTTGTGATTATGGTTCTATGCTTATGTTGTACCAATATGTATTTTTACCATGATGTTTAAAATGGTTTGTAAAGGTGTTATAAGCTTAGTTACCATTATTTTACACTAAAATAGTTTTGGACAGCAACAATAGTCTGATTTTGAAAATACACCAAAAATAGTAGAAAGTGAGTTAGAGACTAAATAAAGTATGTAATTGAAGCTTATCGAGTCTAGTTTCTTATAAAGGAAACGGTGCAAGCAAAAGAATTTCATATTATGAGATATTTGAATTTGTGTGAGATAGAGTCAGAATGATTTTGAAATCCCTTGTTCTGATTTGAGAAAATCATTAAAAATTGAAAAACAATAGTTATGGGTTATAATTTATTTTCTTAGAATTATTAATGAGTCTATTTTTAATAAAAATATATGGGAACATCATCTAAGTTCTGTACTATGAGATAATTAATTTTTAGTGAAGAGGGATCGGAACTATCAGACAGCAAAATAGGGGTAACTTTAAAGAATAAACTTTACTTATTGGATGAACTAAAAATTATGAAAATTTTATGGTAAGAATAAATATGAGTCTAGTTTCAGGAAAAATTAGCGAATCTTAATTTTGAGTTCCTTAGCTCTAGATAATTTGATGACTGAGACTTGCGAAAACAACTTGACCTTAACATAAGTAAAAGTGCAAATATGGTTGTATAACCTTGAGAAGCAAGTTGAGAAACTGCTTATTATTTTCATATGGTATTACTAAGCTATAAAGCTTACTCCCTTCCTTTCTTTTTCTTTATTTTTTTCAGGTCAGCTCGGGATTGGAGATCGTCGGAGGCAGTATCACACTATCAAGCCATCACCTTTGTAATATTGATATATGTTAACCATTTTTAAATGAGTGGCATGTATAGGGATTTATCTTTATGTTATGTGTTATTATGATTAGCCAAATGTATTGGCTTATATTGATTTATTTGTATATGGCCAAGAGGTGTGGCTTATATCTAATGCTTGTGATGAGGTGGTGTGATTATGCTTGTTGGCCATATATGGTTGGCGTTAATGTTATGAATGTGTCTTAATATGAGATGCTAAATCATTAAAATGATGTCATGATATATGCCCTTAGTGTGTATAAAGATGTGAAGGATTAAGGGTAACATAAAGGCTTAGAAAATAGCCTAAGTGTTGACCACATGGGCAAAGACACGGCCATGTGTCTCAACCGTGTGGGGGACACGGCCTTAGCACACGGGTGTGTAACTTGGCCGTGTGACTCTAAATGTCTACTAACGTCATAAATAGAGAGTTACACAGGCTGAAGACACGGGCGTGTCTAAGCCACACGAGCGTGTGAAACCCACACGGCCAACCCACACGGGCATGTGACTCTCTAAAGTATGAAAATTTTCTAAGTGTTGCAAAAGTTTCATATGTTTATGGTTTGGTCCCAAACCACTCCGATTGTATGTTTTGGGCCCCGTAGACCCATATAAGGGACGGTAAGCATATGTATGAAATTTTTTAAATAGAACAAAATTTTATGGTCGATTTTTACATGATTGATTGTATTTAAGTCTGGTAATGCCTCGTACCCTGTGCCAGCGTAGGACACGGGTAAGGGATGTTACACTTAAACTTAGATAAGTCTTTAGGTTTCTTAGTTCTCTTCCTTTCCACTTTATGTGGCCCAGAAGACTTAGCCTTGTTCCTCTTAGCATGGTTTCCCTTCCCTTTAGAAGAAGAACCAACCACTAAGTTTGCTTATGCTTTTCAGACCCATTGACCACCATTCAACATCAACTCATAGGATTGTAATTCATCATGAGTTGTGTAGGCATTAGTTTCTTGTTTCCAAGGTTATATGTGACCTTAAAGCTTACAAATCATTTGGAAAAGCTTTTGAACACCATCTCAATTTGTGTGTTCTTGTTCAGTTTGGCCTCAGTATCCGAAGTCTCGACAAAGTACCCCATAAGAGTAATCATATGACCTTTGATTAGAGTACTAGGTTTTTTTCAAGCATTCATCAAACTAGTTATAACTGATTGTTGAGCCAAGGCAGCTTAGCTTCCGATCATGTCTTCTAGTTTGTCTAGAATACTTTGGCATTCGTATAGTTCTCTACTTGTTTATAAAGGGTGTTGGTCACGCTTGCTAGCATATAGCAACAAGCTATCTCATCAGACTCCTCTTAGTGATTTCTAGCCTTAGCTTAATTGAACAGAGGACATTTATTATCAAGAAAAGTCTTGAGTTTCTCGTAGATTAGGACAATCATGAGGCTCCTTTTCCTCCATTCCTCATAGTTATTTTCATTTAGTTTGTTCTCAATGAGTATGTTTAGTAAATGAGTAGGTGTCATTTTCGAACTAGAAAAAAATCATCATAAATTATTCTAGAAAACTAAAATTAAAACCTATGTTCATTTCTAACTCACATGAATTCTTCTAAAAAAATTAAAATTAGAACCTACATGAAAATATAGTCCACAATCTAATTACATATCCCAAAAATTAATAAGACCTAAAAATTACACTCGATCTAATTTCTAGGAATCATAATTTGGAAAAAATTACTTTATCATACATATAATAATATAATTAAAATATATTCATTCGCATACATATCCCAAAATATGGATATAACTATAAGAAGTCCACATCTTATAAAAAATAAGGAAACATGAAGAAGAGAAAAAATTCGGTATCAATTTATACTATAAACATAAACAACCTAGCTTTGATACCAAATTTTGGAAAAATCTAGTTAAGAAAATGATTTTCATTTACAACAAAAATTAAAATATTTGAAAATAAACCTGGTTTGTGATATTTATAGAAATAAACTTTTACCGAAGAGTACTTGTGCTTTGAGCGAGACAAATTTCAATCGTTCTTGACTTTCAATCGAACAACCTTTTCTACTATCCTTGTACCTCAAATTGCATCGAGTGTGGGCTTGAGCAACATGAACCAAACATAGAATAAGAAAAAAAATTATTACTTGCAATAGGAAAGTAATTCTCTCAATACAAACCGCTAGAAATATTAATTCCCAAAAAATAAATTCTCACTACTTTCCAACAGAATAATAATATATGAAAATTGTGTGTGTAAATAACTCTATCAGTGTCATCTATTTATAGAGAGAGATATGAGAATCCTGATTGAATAAAAATAACACAAATAATATTTATCTTAATAGAAAACACTCCCCTAGTCCAACTAGGAGAGACAAGGGTGGCACACCCTAGATAATAACACTAGGGTTGTCACCTCTCTCATGTAATATAGGTGGTTTTGGATCTTTCCTATATTCGGTTCACTTATATGTCCTTCCTGGATTTTTGACCTAATACTTTATAATTTAATCCAACCTAAAATTTATTTTCTATTTCCCGAAATAAATATTATTTATTTAATTTAATTTAATTAACTAAATTAATTTCTCAATTAAATAATTTTCTCAATCCAATTTTAATTTAATTAAAGTCATGACAACTTTACAGTAAAAATATTTATGAGAAAATATATTTAATTTTCAAAATCAACAGATTCATAATGACTAATGATTTTGATTCCATTTTTGAACTTAAATTATTTAATTATAATTAATTAAATAATAATTCAAAAACTTTAAATTGATTTTCAATTCATTTCTATACTTAGTAAGAAAACATATTCATTTGTGAGTGTGGGTTCATTTCTCTAACTTCATCATTTCTATCATTTTTGTTCATTTGGTTCTACATGTGTAACACCCCTTACCCGTATCTAAGGCCGGAACAAAGTACGAGGCATTACCAAACTTAACAATACACATAGACGAAAACCGGGCCATAAAATTTCATCTAATTCAAAACTTTTCAAACACATGCATAACAAACAAAACTAACTATATCATTACATCAAAACATAGGACATAGCACGATTAATTAAACTTATAAACCTTAATGGATAAGGACTACATCTCATAATTATATACGATAACTCAATGCAGACTGATACGTATGGTCAAAATCATAATAAAAATACATATCACAAACCAACGTCCTATATATGCCACTTGCTTGATATTTCTAATATTTGAATTAATTCTCCCAAAAATGATAGTTTGATAGTGTGATTTTGCCTCCGACGATCTCCAACCCCGAGCTGACCTGTCAATACTAAAGAAATAGAGAGGATGGGTAAGCTTTACGCTTAGTAAGTTCAAATGAAAATAATAAGCAATTACCACCATGCTTTTCAAGATAAAACACTATAATTGTACAATTACACATATTCAGGTTAAGCTGTGTTATCGAGTTACAGTTATTAAATCATTCATATCTGAAGCTACAAAACTCCAAATTTAGTTTCTTTAATTTTCCTTGAAACTATATTCATATATCTTTCTCCCATAAAATTTCCGGAATTTTTGGTTTAGCCAATTAGTACAGTTTATTAGTTAAAGTCTCCCCTGTTTTAGAGTACGACTACTCTGACCTCTGTTCACTACGAACCAAATTTCTCCCTGTACAGAATTACAACGACCATTCCGTTTATTTCCCTTAAAAATAGACTCAATAAGAAATCCATTCATGTAAGGTATGTCTCTTAATAATTTTTGTACAATTTATGGTGAATTTCTGAAGTCAGAACAAGGGATCACATAATCATTCTGAACCAGTCTCACAAAAATATAAATATCTCAAAATATAGAATTCCTTTGCTTGCTCTGTTTCTTTTATATGAAAAGACACTCATTAAGCTTTAATTTCATATCTCATTCAGCCTCTAATTAAATTTTTACTATTTTTAGTGATTTTTCAAATTCACATCACTGCTACTGTCCAAAATAATTTTATTGCTAATTCACTCTTTCACACTTTCTTTGTATTAACCTCATTTAACATACATATCACAAATCATTTTCACCACATTTCATACATCACAAGTATAGGCCCATGATTACAAGGTCACCATAAAATCATCCTCATGTATAACTTACTTGTTTATAACCTTACCACATCCCGGTCACTTAATGAACACATCATTCACATAACCAAGTTCCTACACTTATTCATCACAAAACTCACAAAGCAGTACATAGCAAGTCTCCCGTTGAACACTTCAGATCAATCCTCGATACTTGGTGGTTTCAGCACATAGCTCCACCCATCATAAAGTTCGGCTCTCTTGTACACATGGTGAACACTTAGTACCATCCATGCGACCTAGCCAGTTTATCTCGTAGCTCTCTTGTCTACATGGTGTCCTTCACCTGAAACCACACATGCGACCTAGCTACATATATTCCGTAGCTCTCTTGTCTACATGGTGTACACATAGTATCACCCATGCGACCTAGCTACATCATAATGTCTCGTAGCTCTCTTGTACACATGATGTGCACTCAGCACCATACATGTGACCTAGCTACATACCATCTATATCATCCAATCTTTCCAAAGGTTCAACCGGGATTTCTCTCTCTTTTCCAACAATTTCACCTATCAAGTGATTATCAACAAACACATTTCCAATATTATTATAAAATATCATAATACAAGTAAAATTGATGTATTACTTACATATAAACTTACATCTCATTTAATATCAAGGCAATAACATTAAATTACACATTGCATTATTATTAAAAATCATATGAACTTACAATTACTCATAATATCCATAATCATAGAAATCACATTTATGTATGATAATTCAATACACTTCATATACCATAGACATATTTTTAAATCAATTCATAAACTTGGCACCATAACATTTAATTTAACATAATTCAATTAATTCACTAAATTTAACTTTCAAATATGAATTACAACATTATTGCAATATTATTATCATAC
Organism: Gossypium anomalum; assembly: GCA_025698475.1. Classification (NCBI taxonomy): domain Eukaryota; kingdom Viridiplantae; phylum Streptophyta; class Magnoliopsida; order Malvales; family Malvaceae; genus Gossypium; species Gossypium anomalum. The sequence continues at coordinate 42,395,442 of CM046968.1, read as the reverse complement.
CAACTTATCTCGATCCAGAAACGGCAATTTACTATTTTAGTCCATAACCTTGTATTTTCCCGATTTAAGCCCGAATCTCGATTTCCTTCATCTATAATATCACATTTAGCCTAATAATTAGTCACATTATTCATACGGCTCCAAAAATCATATTTTTACAAATTTTCATTTTGACCCCTAAACTTTTGCATATTTGCACTTTTGCCCCAAGGTTCGGAAATTAAACTTCATCCTATTTTCTTATGTTTTATGACATGCTGATCATTTTTCCCTTCTATGGCAACATCAAATTCTCACTCTAACATGTAGTTATGACTATTAGGTATTTTTACCGATTAAGCCCTTTTACTCGTTTTCACTTAAACCGGGTAGCACAAGTTGTTTAAAATAATTTAAAACCTCATATTCTATCATAAAACACCAAAATATACAAATTTCACCTATGGGTATTTTTCCAAATATGAACCCTAGCTTAAATTATTGCTAAAATAAGCTTAATCAAGTTACCGGGATTCCAAAAACGTAAAAATCATTAAAAACGAGGCTAGAACGGACTTACAATTGAGCTTGGAAGCTTGGAAACCCTAGCCATGGAGTCTCCCTTGGTATCACGTCCATGGTGAAAAAGATGAGCAAAAATGGCTTTTAATTTTGTATTTTAATTCATTTTACCCCTAAATGACCAAAATGCCCTTACTACTAAACTTTTCAAAAATTCCATCCATGTCCAATTTTTGTCCATAGACTTAGAAATTGGTCAAATTTCTATTTAAGATCTCCTCATTAATATTCCAAAGCAATTTCATACTAAAAACTTCTAGAATTCAAGTTTTGCAAATTATTTGATTTAGTCCCTAATTTCAATTTAAGCACTTTATGTATAAAATTTCTTCACAAAATTTTCACACAATCATGAAATCATATCATATAGCTCAAAATAATCATAAAATAATTATATATCTCAAATTTGTGGTGACGAAACCACTATTCTGATTAGGCCCTAATTCGGGATATTACAACATGAAATTCATTTATGGTTTCAATGAGCTAGAGGAGGGTCCGAATGAACATATATAGTTATGACTCAAATAATTTATAATCAAATTATGGCTTTTTGTCTGTTAATTATAAACTTATTTTGTCATGAAGTCAATCCACTATAAGTACACTAAGCTCTCCCTAATTACATATCATTATGAAACTTATTTAATAACTACTCATCTAATGACTTTGTCATCAGCGTGTCACCATCATTAGATATCCTTAATCATTTTGGGATAAATTCGTTCTCCTAATTTGATTCTATTTTATCTCATGGTAATCTTTACATCTTCCTTTATAAAAAGTCAATTATTATCAAACAGTAATTAAGTCATTTATCACAAAGATAAACAACACGTGACCACATTTAGTTTTCATCTATCATGTAATGACGATGAGAGGATATCATTTACCCATTAGTTGCGCTATGAATTCCAGTATTGTAAATGATGCTACATACTGTAGAAGTCGTATACCCAATACACCAACTTTCAACTTCTTATCTATTTGAACTCAAGATTTTACTAACATCATCCACTCTTGATTAATGTGTGTCACACTATGAACATCAGAAGTGAATAGATCCATAAACAAATCTAGGATCTATTCTACTTTGGTCCTGCCCGATGTATTGTCAGTCCAGTTAGTCACATCTATGTCTCTATCTTCTAGGAGTCATCCGCTTCGATGCTTAAGAAAAAAAACTTCTCCCTATTTGGACTTTATAGACAACGTATTAGTCTTTCAATTTATTTTTCTTTTTTTTGATTAAACTAAGGACATGTTTAGGTTTATCTACTAATAGAAGGTATTTTTCTGTATTACAATCCAACCATGTAATATCGCTTAGTATTAGTTAAGCATTAAATAACTAGTGAGAAAATATTTGCTTCCATTTTGCTTTTCGTGCAAAAACATTGAGGACAATATACAAAGGGAATTAATGTAATTAATGAATATTTTATTAAATCAGTTTCTTCAACAAATACAAGTATACATAGAAAAACATACTATACATAGGGCACTAGATCCAATAGATTAAATATGTAATGAAAAGTACAAGTGGCATTATTTCCTAAACTATAAGACATGCTTATATTATATATGCATGAACATGCTTGTCAATTTAATCTTATCACATTCATGTAGCATGCTATAAATTTGCAAAAATTAAATTGACTTTAAATAGCTAAAGGTTTCCATGATTACATCCAAAGGAAAAATAAAATAATAATAATTACAATATTTTTCTCAAAGCATTCTTTGAGTCTTCTAAGTGAAAGTCAAAATTCCTTTGGGCTTCCCAAAAAGTTCCCAAAACTTGAAATTAACCTTTTTGTCCAAAACGATCCCAAAACTCAAAAAATTGTACATGTAATTAAAAGAGGAATCCATTGTTGGGCCAATGCTTCTGACCACCTTCATCAGCCATCGCCAGCAACTGCTGGTCACTGTCAGTTGGTCCCGTCCGCCGTTGGTTTCATCAGGTTAGTAATGTCTCATATAAAATTTCTAATTTTAAAAGAAAAAAAAACTTGTGTGGAGAAAATTTAATCAAACAATGAGAGAAAGAGAGAAAATTTGGTATTAGTTTATACTATAAACATAACACAACTTGGATTTGATACTAATTGTTGGAAAAATCAACTTAGAAAACAATGTTTTAGGCATAACGAAAGTTTTAATTTTTTTTTTTAAATTGGGTCATTGTGATATTTTGTAACAATAAAAATTAATTGAAGCTATACATGTGTTTTGTACAAGGTGGTCAAGTTGAACTTGGCTTTCTAATGAATGATCTTCTCCGCTATTATTGAACCACAAATTGCTTTGAGTGTGGGCTTAAAAAATCATGAACAAGTCGTACAAAATGAAAATTTTTATTAGCTTTCAATGGGAAGTTAATTCTCTCTTTAATCGAAAACTATATGTTTTTCCTAAAAAATAAAATTTATTCTGTAAAATAAATTTTTGCTTTTTTCTAATAGAATAACGATGTAAATAATGTGTTGTTTAAAGCTTAACACAGAATTCCTATTTATAGAGAATCAATACAAAAATTTTGTTTGAATAAGATCTAACTAAATAATAATATTTTAATAGAAGTACTAGGGGTGGCGATACCTTTAGGGGAATACTAGGGTTGCCATGTCTTGCATGTAACATGACCTAGTTGGGCATTTCATGTATTGTGTCTACTTATATGTGTTATTTGAACTTTCATCCAACACTTATAATTTATCCAACTCAATGTTTATTTTCTATTTCTCAAAATATTATTTATTTATTCAATTAATTTAGTAAATTAAATTAACTAAATTAATTTCTCAACCCAATTCTAAATTCATTAAAGTCATGCCAACTTTACTGTATTAAAATCTATGAGGAAAATATATCTAATTGTCTTAGTCAACAAATCTATGATGACTAATTAATTTAATTCTTACTTCAAACTTTAATTATTTCGTTACAATGAATTAAATAATATTTCGAAGAACTTAAATTAATTTCTACGTCATCTTTTGCACTTAGCGAGAAAAGCATTCACTGTTGATAGTGATGCCTGCGATCTATTTCTCTTTATTGTTTTCATTCATTTCATATTATTGGTTCTACATACAATTCATTTCTAGTTATCTCGAGCTAGTGGAGGGACCGATTGGACATATATAATTAAGGCTAAAATAATTTGTAATTAAGATTTGGCTCTTTGCCTATTAATTAAAACATTATTTAGTCATGAAGTCATTCCATTAAAGTATCATGATTGAGCTCTCCATTATTATATACCATTATGAAAGTTACTCTTTAAGTGCTCGTCCAATGACCTTTTCATAAGTGTATTACCCTCATAAGATATCCTTAATCTCTTTGGGATAAACCCGTTCTCCTAATATGATCCTATTTTATCTCATAGTAATATTACATTTTCCTTCATGAAAAATCAATTATCATCAAATAGTAATTAAATCATTTATCACTAAGAAAAATGACCCGTGATCTATTATGAAATATTGTTGAGAGGATATCATTTACGCTTTATTGGGTTACGAATTCTACTATTATGGAATAATGCTACATCATGTAGAATTCATATAGCTACAGCACCAACTTTCGATTCCTTATCTATTTCATCTTAGGCTTTCATTTATATCAAAGTATAGTCACATATACACAGTCTATCATCCATTCAGGATTAAGGTATGCTACACTATGAATATTATAAGTGAAAAAATCCATAAACGAATCTAAGATCTATTCTATATGGGTATTGTCCAATGTACTATCAGTTCACTCAGTCACATTTATGTCTCTATCTTTTGGGAGTCATCCACTCTGATACCCAAGACAATGTATCTCCCCAATTGGACTTTATATATGACATAATAGTCTTTCAATCGACTTGTTCAATTCCGATTAAACTAAGGACATGTTTAGAGTATCTACTAATATAAGTTGTCTTTCCGTATTACGATCTGACTTCATAATACCGCTTAATATTAGTTAATATTAGATAACCAATGAATCAATATTTTCTTTCATTTTTCTTTATGTCCAAAAGCCATTGAGGATAATATATGAAGATATTGATGAATGTTTTATTAAGGCAATTTATTCAAAAAATTACAAGTACATATAGATGAAATCACTACACTAATGGCACTAGATCCTAACACTTAAATTTTTATAATTAACTTCAAGGTTTAATTTTTAATTTATTTAATCTAATTCATGATTTGATTTTAGGGTTTTTTTTAAAAGATATTTGCTTTATAACTTTTCATTTATTGGGCAAAGGTTTTGATGAACACATGTTCTTTTGGCCATTAATTTGTTTTGATTATTAATTTATTTTTATTCTATTATCGGTACATTATTTAAATTTTAAAATAGAGTTTTGTAAAAACTATTACAAATGTCCAAATGAATGACATATTATTTTTATCAAGATTTTTTAAAAAGGGTACGAGAGTGGTCAACATTAAACAATTAATCCTAAGATAATGTATATTTTGAATAAAATTATAGAAAATAATAATATTTTCAATAAAATGATTTAGTATATTATAATTAATATATTCAATCAAATACGGTAGGTTTACATGTATTAAATTCATGAGAGAAATATTATCTAATTTTTAATATATTTATATATATTTTAAAAATCATTTATAAATCATAAAATTTAAATTAAATAAATTAATAATGAATAAGGTTTAAACTTTTAAATCATTTATAGTTTGTTAATACATTACTTAGACAAAATAAATTTAATAGATTCCATAAACACATTTTCATCTATGTTTAATCTTGGAAATTGTATATCGCATATAATAATTTAAGATTTTTTTTTATAAAATAAAACATTGAATTAAAAATATATAAATTTCTTTGTAATATTAATCATAAAATTAAATTTATATACAATTATAAAATAATGTTAACATATTTTAATTGATATACACAACCAAACTCGTACTTCGTTAGGTAAGAAAACTAATTATATAATAAAATAATAAACAATAAAAGATATTTTTATTAATTCATATAATATCATAGAATAATAAATTTTAAATACAATAAGCAGTTTAACAATTTTATATAAAAGAATTATATTAAATATATATTATTTATGCTTTTGATAAGGTAAACTTGAATTGTGGTGTCATCATATAAAATAAAAAGAGTTATTCCTTTCGAAATTAAAATATTTATAATTTATAAAATTTAAAATTATTTGAATATGACACAGCCTGCTTGGCTCGTTCCAACCTCGAAAAATTTGAGTTTGAAATGGCTCAAGCCCGAGAAATTTTAAACTAATAATAGATTCGAGTAAAAAAAACCTAAGCTGAAGCTAATCCGAGCTTGAGAAAATCCACGTTAGAAGTAAGCTCGAAATGAGGTCCCCCAGGCCCACCCGCTTGCCAGCTCTTCCGATGCTACCTACAAACTTGATCACAAAGTTTTGCTCCCACACAATTAATGAGTACAAATCTTTCACGAGATACAACTAAACGAATGACATCCTCCACATCCTTAATTTGCTCATTTAATAGTATATTTTGTTTGCTTTGGTCGGGACTATTATTAATCCACAATGTGAAAAAGGACAAAATAGGCTAGTTGCCAAGCACCACCAACTCTACTTGGTATAACATGGGACCACTCTTTACACCAACAAAAAATTAGAGCCAAGCTTGGAGGCCAAACATAGGGACATGAGGTATTATCAATCTCTCATCTATATTTTCTTCATCTTCTTGACCAAGTTTTTACATGATTATTCTCTCACTAAGCTTGAATCCTTCAATGACTTAAGCATCAAAGAACAATCAGAGTGCTAACTCCGACGCCTTATAACTCATCTTTCTTGCAGATTGAGCCATCTTCCAAAATCTTGATTCAAAAGTGTATTAACAATGAAGTATTTTCTATAACTTCAAACATATTCCATATATTTCCTTGACATTAAATTTTATTGTGTTATTTTTTTATACATTCTAACCCTTAACCAATAGTACTCACTTAAGGAGGATATTACATGCATAAATCAATTCAAACTCATAATGCTTTAGAATTCTTAAAAAACATCGATATAAATTGAACTTTATAATATATTATTTAAATATTATTAAGTATGTTACCAGTTAACGTAAATTAATACAAATAAAGCTTTCCAATGTATTGCACCAATTACAAACGACTTAATAAAAAATAATAAACTAAAACATTTAAAAACGAAAATAAGGAAAAATAGATTGAGTTCTTTTAGTATTGATGTAAATTTTGATTAATTGGCATGTGGTTTTATGATTAATTTTTATCCAAAAAAATCCCTCTAACTTTGAGTTGTTATATAATATGAGATCAGATCACTATGTTTTTTTTCTTTAAAACATAGGAGATTCTTCAGCAGCCTTAACATGGAAACAAATACTCAATTCGATCCCATACTAAAAATGATTACACATTACCAGAAGTTTTTATTCTGATGTCAATTATTCTTACTTATATTCTATATGGTGGACCTACTAAAGTTAATAACAAGGATCTTCCAAAAGATTTGCAAATTCTGAGAACATCTCATTTTCTTGATCAAGCATTGCTGCCACAAATGAACTTTCAGTTGATGATGAAGCTTGAATACCATAGCTTAGCAGCTCACTGTCCATTCCTGAGAGTACTCTACTATTGTTGTTGATGATGATGTTTTTATCATCACCTATGTGTTCAGCACTAGTCTCATTGCCACTGTGATTTTGTGGTGCAATGTCCTTGGATTCGAATTCCGGGATGTGATCTTGTCCTTGGGGATGATGATCATATGGTAAAAATGCGTCTTCGAGAAGGAAATCACGCCAGCTGAAAGCAAGACCAGCTTTTTCTTGTGCTGTAGTGGAGCAAGTAGAAGAAGTAGAAGAAGAAGAGGATGGTGATGATAATGATAATGTGTATTGATTAGGGAACTGAGGTGAGATGATTTGGTAACCGGCATAGTTGGAGGCTTCTGTCACTAGTTTTATAGCTTGAAGCTGAGAAAGCAGATCTAGGGAACCACAGGTAGCAGCATGCTGGTTAATGTTGCTGCTTGGGAAGAAGTTTTCCTGGATTGGTTCAATTCCAGGGGATGCCATTGTTGTCATCACTCGGCTGTTGTTGATGTTGGAAAATCCTTCTGTTGCTATTGCTGGTTGGGGTGGATGTGGCTCTGGTTTGACAATAAATGAGTTCTTCATGTCTCGATTCAAAGATCCGATTCGGGTTCTAGATTTTAGGAGGCCACCGATGTTCCCGTAATCAGCTAGGACTTGAGAAAATGGTTTGTGAGTAACAGGATCAATCCCCATTTCAGAAAGCTTCTTTCTCAACTTAGTGTTCCAATAATTTTTTACATCATTGTCAGTTCTGCCAGGAAGCTGTTGGGCTATGATAGACCACCTGGACCACACAAACAAACCAGTCATGCATAATGAGAGTGTCATACATCTTGCACCAGTAATTTTAACCGGTTGTTAAAACTGTTAGCTTTCATGCATCATTTACAGTTAATGTTTGTTATGATCCCATTCCCATGTCGCAAAAAAAAAAAAAAAAAAAAAAAAAAAAAAGAAGAGAAGAAGAAGAGAGGAGAAAATTGAAGTTGCATGAAAGTGTGATAAATTTTCATGGTGCAACTTAAACAAAAAGTTGCATTAGTCTGGCTGCCTACTAAGAATTAACCAAGAACATATAACCTGCTTCCAAGAGCTGCATGGAGGCGAATGATCAACTCTTCTTCTTGCGGTGTGAAGCTTTCGCGTTTAAGATCAGGTCTCAAGTAATTAGTCCAACGAAGTCTGCAACTTTTCCCACATCTTCTAAGCCCTGGAGACCATACTCAGATATGGCATGAGGTCCATATGGAAGGAATAAAGTGGTTAGTTTCTTAGACTAACAAATTAAGCATTAATGTAAAAGATACAAAAACATCCAATAAATTAACCTGCTTTTTTTGGAACAGCAGTCCAGTTGCCAGTTCCATGTTTTGATACATATGCAAGTATCTTTGCATCTTCTTCTTCAGTCCATAGGCCTTTCTTCACATTTAGCTTGTCACAACAAGGAGGTCTGACCATCTTATCTGTTGATTTTAGAATAAAACAAGAAATCTACAACGCGTGAAGCTGCAAAAAAAAAAAAAAAAAAAAAAAAAAAAAAAGACTGATGATAAAAGAGATAATAGTGATGCACTTACAATAGCTCCTGAAAACTAAGCTGCTCTTTGAGAAGAAAGAAGGAGAGAAAGGTTTTAAGGTATAAATGAGAAGGCATGGAAAGCATGAGAGTTGGATCCATTATGATCAATTTTGCATGATGAATGGCATCTTTGCATTAGAAATGAATTGATGATATAAGGACAATTCATTCTTTCTCTCTCTCTATGGTCATACATATGCTTTGCTTCCAAAACCAATAGAGTCAGGTTTGATTTGGGTGTATTTTCTGGTTAAATTTAGAATATATCTCAGTAAAATAACATAAAATTTATCATTTGTTTACATTAATCCATTACTGGTGTGGGAAAGGAAATGAGTTTTGTTTAAGTTTTTTCTGATAATCACAAGTTTGATGAGACCAACTATTTTAAACAAGAGGTCCAACTAATTGAAGAAATGATAAAAGAACCTCTAATCAAGTGTACTTGCCAAGTTGTCAACACCATTTCTGTGTGAATACAAACACTACTAAAAACTGTCTAAATCTGCAAACTCTTAAGAGCTGTGATTCACTTGTTCTTTATTATTTGGATTATTGAGTAAATTTATATTATCCAAAGAAGCAAATTGTTGCTACCTTGATACTGTTCAGTTGTCCTTAATGTCCCCGAACAAGAAAATCGTAGTGGAAGGTCATGAGTGGTTGGTGCCTGAAATCCAAAAACGTAATACGACATCGAACTCACTAGAGTTTCTCTCCATATTCCAAGACTGCAAGCCTCAAAATCCCCATATTGTAACTAACAAGACAATTCCTGTCAGAAAAAGAAAATTAAAATAGGCAGCAATGTTCAAATTCTATAAGTTGTTTCCACCCAATTTGCTTCAGAACAGATTAAACAACACCAGAGATAGACACAACTAGAACATGTCCATACTCTTGCAGACAAACTAGAAACATATCTAGTTGTAATTCAAGGTAGATTACAGGTTCCCTAGAAACAGAAAACAACTATCCACGACTTATCATCCATTAACATGTTGTCCACGTTATCCTGTTCATGCTGTTATAGATACGGAAGTTTCTAGATAATCTATCTGTATTATATATATACAATATACCTAATCTAATATATTATATATTACAAGGACATTAAGTTTCTTTTCCTTCTCTTTTGTACTTTTGTTCGTAATATTTATTGTTAAATTCTTTTTTTGTGGTTATTGTGTGTATAGTCTTTTTCTAATATTGAGGACAATGTGTTATTTAAGTTTGGAGAGAAATATAATCGCCTTTTTATGAATATATTTTTTAGTGTTTAGTTGTGTGGTTTGACATTTAGTGAGTTTAATTTTTTAATTTTAAAAAAAATTGGTTAGTTCTAGTTTGATGATGATACACATGTCATAATCCTTTTATATTAAAATATAGTTTTTCATTATGCATATTTGGGGTTACTTTTTCTTGCAATTAAGCACCTTAAAAATTTGAGCACATATTTTGATCTAGTATTTTGCTAATGACTAATTACATGTGGATGTAAATGTCATTGAAATTGAGCCTAGAATGTGCTTGATCTCTTTTTGAGGTGAAATCAAAGGCGAACTTAGTTAAAGGAATGATTTAGCCATTATTTGGATCATTTGTGTCTTTCAAGCTAACTGTGCATATATGCATATCCCTAGTACTCTTGATTTTATCATATATAGACTATTTTCTTTGTTTTTTCACCCTTTATAATTAATTGTTTGACTTATAGTCTAGCTGAAATTAAGTCTTAGTGCTTAGCCTTTATCAGTCCTTTGTTTGTTTAGTTTAAATATTAGTGCTTAATGGATACATCGGTTTACCTTAAAGTATCGATTGGAATATGTATAGACATCAAGGTGGATATTTTCGGTGAGAGAGAGACGATAAAACATGAATTTTTTTTGGTTTCCTTATGTCTTTATTTTATTTTCTTTGTTTACATTATTTTGAAGAAAAATGAAAAAAAATAGAAAAAAAAGAGGGAAAACGGAAAAAAAATCAAATAAAAGCACTTACGTTATCATTGAAAAAAATAAAAACACAAGCGAGGTACTACATGCAAAATAGCAAAGAAGTGAATGAGAACTGTACACTAGGTAGGATTTCAAGAAAGAGAGGCGAGTCATGAATACTGCTTAAGTACCAAGTCTTTCTTTGAAAAATCCAATCCTAGACATGTACATTCACATTACCACACTACTTTGCTCCTTACTAGAGAAGAAAATTGATGGAAAGACATTGGCTTAATTTATTCATAACTTGCAATTTATTCAATTTTATTGTGAGAAAGCAAAATACTACGAATGTAAATATAAAATTGTCTTAAAAGAAAAACAAATTCCTCTTTTTATTAATTTGTATAATCCCCTTTTGTCTTGTTCCTTTGCCTTCTCGTTCTTACTTGAATTCATGAACTCTTCTTGCCTTGAATCTTGCTCCCATGACTCGAAGATGTGATTTGGAAACTCAGGAATGAAAGTAAATAAATTATTAGAGGGATTCTTAACAACATTCCTTATGGAGTCTTTTCTAATTCTTGCATATTTCTAATAAGCCTGTTGTTGGTTATGCATAAATTTTCACATATCCATCATAGTTGAAAATTCTGGCTTATCATTGATGTTTGAAGGAGTGGTCATCGGAATAGTCAACTTAGGATTAACATTTGTCTCAACTGGCTCAACAACATTTGGTTCCATTCCTGGTTCAAGGTTGTTGGGTTCTCCTTTAGTCAACATCTGGTTTAGAATTGGTTGACGACTCTTTAGGTTCTGGTTCGTCTGGTTCAGTCTGATTCAACTATTCAACATTCTCTACTAACCTTTCAGGGTCGTGTTTTGTTATGCAACCTTGAACATATCGACCTTTCAAGTTTGTTTTCGATCTAACTTGTGCTCACAAACAAATTGAATTAATCAATTATGAAAAACAAGCACTTCCTACCTTTTTCCTAGCACAATCATGGATTTGCTTGAGAATAATTTTTCCCCACATTGATGGAATTTTATATCATAATTTTATACAAAAAAAAAAAAGCATTCATTCTATCGAGATGGTGGAACTATGTGAGATAGGCATGAAGTTATGTCGTACAAAGTAGAACCATACCTTAGCCACTGGTTTTAAGTACTTTTTTCAACAAAAGTGACTGTCGTATTTTCTTATTATCCATTGGGATCTTGGATTTACAACAATGTTAAATAACTATTGCATAAAATCCCAATTGATATTTGTCATCATGGTAGAGTATTTATCTTCTTCAACATCAGGCATATTAAACAAATCGTTAATGGATTTAGATGCAAGAGGTACCTTCCTTTTATGAACAATAACTTCAGTGGCATCTGACGTGGTTAAATTGGCATAAAATTCTCGTACTAATTCCTCTTTAGGCAGTTATCATTCATCCCAAAATTGATTCCACTTTAAAGCATCTATTGTTTTCCAAATTGATACTGGCACAATCATCTTATCAGTGCTTTCCAAATTGAAGCCCTTTTCTAGGAACATAGGTTGATTATTGAAGATAAAATCAAATCTCTCCCTTGCTTCCTCTTCGTGAATCAAAATCGAGTTTTCAATAGAATTTTTCAAAGATCTAGTTCTGTTTCGAGTCATGGAAAATTAGCAAGGAGTGAGGGGGTGGCGACAAAGATGGTGTGGCGGTGATGGAGTTGTGGCAAGGAATTTACGGCAGAAAAGGATAATGTCAGGTGAGATGTTGTGGCAATGTTCGACTATGGGATGTGGTTGTTATGGTGGAGAAAAGATGTTGCGGTGAGGACAGGGTTCGGTGACTAAAAAGAAAATTTATGCGAAGAATTTTAGGCTTTGAAGGTCGGCAACTAAGAAAATAAAAATATAAGATTGAAGGTTAAAGCTAATTGCTTAGGTGATGTGGGAAATATGATGTTGGTAAAGGGTTTTTTATAGTAGTGGATTATGGTAATTTGATAGTAAAAGTTTTGCTATTCAAAAGACTTGGGTGGTAAGGAAGTAGGGAAATAAAGTGGTGACAAGTTTAGGGTCTAGGGAAAACTTAGGGGCGACAAAAATGGGCATTTTTTTCTCCTTATCACTGTTCTGGGCCTCGAGCCTAAAGTACAAAATTTTATTATCTGTACTAAAATAAAACTAAATAGAAATAAATTGATTAAAACTTGGGCCAACTTGATCCTCTTATTCAGCATAAAATTAAAGATAAACTTAAAATAAATTAAAATAACATTTCCTTTTAAGCTAATTAGAAAATTTTCCGAGAAATTACATTAAATTAAATTCCCAAGAAATGTTGGAGGGGTCACAAATGGTCCCGCTTAAGTTCCAATCTCCTTAGAAAAATTTACTAATTGAAGAATTTTTTTCTAATCATGCTTTTTATTCAAAAAAAATCAATGGTCTTTAAATTGAACGAGGTATTAATTCATTCAACTTCATCATTCTAATAGTGTTTGAGACGTTGACAATTAAACTTAAATGTACCTCCCTATTTTAATCTGTAGTTCCACCGCCCTATAAAGATAGATTTTATGAATGATGACTGGTCCAATCCATCGATATTTGAGCTTCCTAGGGAATAACCTTAATCTTGAATTGAACAATAAGACCCTATGACCGTCTTTGAGTTCCCGAGTTTGTATAAGTTTGTCATGCCATCTCTTGGTCTTTCCTTTGTACATCTTGGCATTCTCTTATGAAAATAACCTTAATTCTTCCAACTCATCCAGTTTTCCTTCTTTTACTAGCTTGAGTTAGGTCCAGATTTAATTGTTTTAGGGCCCAGTGAGCTCTATTCTCTAGTAAAAGGGACAAATGACAAACTTTTCCGAAGACTAACTGGTAAGGAATCATTTTTAACGGTGTTTTGAAAGTTTTTGATAAGCCCATAGAGCATCATCGAGTCTTCATGACCAATCTTTTTTGTTAGGTCAAACCACCTTCTTAAGAATTCCTTTGAGCTCATGGTTTGTCAACCTACCCATTCATCTGTGGATGGTAGGCAATAGCTATTTTATATTTCACATCATACTTGTCAAGCAACCACTTAAGCTATTTATTTACAAAGTGAGATTCTTCAACACTTATTATAGCTCTAGGAGTCCTAAAACTTGTAAATACATGATTATGTAAGAATCACATGGCTACCTTAGCATCATTTGTTAGGTATGCCTTGGCTTCCACCCACTTGGATACATAGTCAATAGCCATTAGGATGTACCTGTTACCATAAGAAGAAGGAAATAGGCCTAAAAATCAACACCCCAAATGTCAAACCATTCTACCTCAAGGATGTTTGTCAAGGGCATATCATTCCTCCTTGATATGTTTTTAGTCCTTTGGCATCGATCACAATTCTTCAATTATACATATGTATCCTTGAACATCGTAGGCTAGAAAAATCCAAACTTGCAAAATCTTCATTATAGTACGGGAACCACCAAAATCTTTGATGCACATTGCTTAAACAAAAATGGCTCCTCCTAGAAGTAATACCTACTATCATGAAGGAATTTCTTCCTTTGTTGGCATGTCATTCCAGGAGGCATTATTCCATATGCTAAATAATTTGCAAAATCAACAAACCAAGGGGTTTCATGGATTCGACTTACCTAAAAAATATGCTCATTTGGGAAATTTTCATTAATAGTAACAAGTGAGTTACCTCATGTTGTTCCAATCTCGACGGATGGTCTACTACTTGATTCTCAACTCCTTTTTTGTTTTGGATTTCAAGGTCAAATTCTTAGAGTAAGAGTATGCACCAAATTAACTTTTTTCTAGCATCTTTCTTTGTGAGTAAGTATTTAATGGTTGAATGATCCGTGAAAACTGTGACTTTTGTACTTATAAGATATGAATGGAACCTGTCAAAAGCAAAAACTATAGAAGAAAGGTCTTTTTCAGTTACTGTATAGTTAAGCTGGGCTTCTGTCAAAGTTATGCTTGCATAGTAGATCAGATGGAATACTTTGCTTCTTCTTTCCCCTATCACAACTCCCACAACAAAATTTCTAGCATCACACATCAACTCAAAAGGAGAGTTCCAATCTAGTGTAATGATTATTGGTGTTGAGATTTACCAATTTATCAATTTTTCAAAGGCTTCCAAGTATGTTTTATTAAACTCAAAAGTTGTGTCTTTCTCTAATAGTATATACAAAGGCTTGGAAATCTTTGAGAAATCTTTGATAAACCTTCGGTAAAAACCAACATGCCCCAAGAAACTTCTAACTCCTTTAATAGTGATTGGGTTGACAATTTTTCAATTACATCCACCTTTCTTTGTCCACTTTGATCTCTCTTCTGGATATTTTATGTCCTAAGATAATTCCTTTCTTAACCATTAAGTGGCATTTCTCCCAGTTAAGGACAATGTTTGTCTCTTAGCATCTCTTTCATACCTTAGCAAAATCACTTAAACAAATATAATAAGAATCACCAAAAATAGAAAAATCATCCACGAATACCTCAACAAAATTTTCAACCATATCAGTAAATATTGCATCATGCATCTTCAAAATGTTGCAGGTGCATTACATAAGCCAAAAGACATTCATCTAAAAGAGAGCGTACCGTATAGGCAAGTAAAATTTGTTTTGTGTTGGTCTTCTAAAGCTACAACTATATGGTTGTACCCCGAATACCCATATAAGAAACAATAATATTTTTTACTTGCTAGTCGGTCCAACATTTGGTCCATGAAAGGCAGTGGAAAGTGATCCTTCCGAGTTAGCTTGTTTAGGTTTTTATAATCTATATAGATTCTTCAGCCTTTGGCTGTCCTCATCGGGATTAATTTGTTACGCTCATTCTCTACAATTGTGATTCCAACCTTCTTTGACATACACTGTTCTGTACTTGCCCATGAACTACCTAAGATGGGTTAAATAATTCCCACATTTAACCATTTGATAACTTCCTTTCAAATTACCTCTTTCACAATAGGATTGAGTCTCCTTTACCTATTAATTCTCACTTCCTTACCCTCCTCTAATATAATCTTATGTATACAAAAGGAATGGCTTATTCCTTGAATATCAGCTAAAGTCCAATAGATCGCCTTTTTGAATTTCTTCAAAACTTCAATCAACTGCTCTTCTTGATGTTTTATTAGTTCTGTTGAAATAATCATAGGCAAAGTAGAACAGTTACCCAACTAAACGTATTTCAAATGAGAAGGTAGTACCTTTAGTTCATGTTTGGGTAGTTCCTCAATTAAAACTTGGGTTGTGTGTATTCTCGAGCTTCCAACTCTAATGATTCGAGTCGTGCTGGTCGAACATAGTCCTTCGGATTGGCTTCTATCAAAGCCATATTTTCCTTAGCTTGTTCATCTTTTAATGGGTCAGACCCTAAGGTGTTTTCCAATGGGTCTTCCACAGAATTACATTCCCATTCTAAGGATTTTAACTCTTCCATTGCTAAGTATTCTTCCACCGAATCAAGAACTTTCATGTCTTTAAAAAAATTAAACTTTACCTTGTCATCTTGAAATCACATTGTGAGTTCACCTTTTTGCACATCTATTAATGTTCTCCCCATTGCTAGAATAGGTCTTCCTAGGATGATCGGTACTTCCTTATTTACTTCAAAATCAAAAATGATAAAATCAGTAGGAAAAATAAACTTGTCTACACATATCAAAACATCCTCGATCTTTTCTTTCGAGTGCGCTAAAGATCGATTCGCTACTTGAAGTTCACAGTTGTTGGTTTAACATCACCTATACCCAACATCTTAAAAACAAACATTGGCATCAAGTTGATGCTTGTACCTAAATCACATAAAGCTTTAATAAGATTCTCCAATGTTATGGTGTATAGTAAAGCTCCCGGGGTTTTTCATTTTTAGAGGTAGCTTGTTCTGCAGGAATACACTACACTCATTTTATTAAAACTATAGTCTCGAACTCACCAAGCCTCTTCTTCTTGGATAGAATATCCTTTCTAAACTTGAGATAGTTCGTCATCTATTCTAAGGATTCTACCAATAGGATATTGATGTGAAGTTGCTTAAAAACATCCAAGAAATTCTTGAACTACACCTCCTGTTTCTGTTGCTTGAGTCTTTTTGGATACAAAAGTGATAAAACCTTGGCTTGGATCAGACAACCTTTTTGAGGTATTGTACCTACATCTGACAAATGTGTTAGCTTGTAAGAATTGACTGGTTTAGATTTTACCATTTTAAAATTTTCAAAATCTAGCATCTGTGGTGTAGGAATTTCAACTGTCAATTGATTTTCATTTCTCTTGGCAAGTTCATCTTCAACCTCAACTTCCTTGGGTTCCAAAGTCCTTCCGCTTCGTAAAGCAACTACTTTGCAATATTCCATACTCGTATTCCTTGGGTTTTCTGTGTCACTGGGTAAGGCTACTTAAGGTCTATTACGAAGATCCATAGCTAACTGACCCATTTGGTTCCCCAAAATTTTCAGTGTTGTTGCTTGGATCTGGATTCAGGCGTCATTCTTAGCCATGTGTGCGTTTAACAAATTCTCCAAATTGTTTGATGGTTCAGCTTATGGTGGTTTTTGAACTTACTGATTGAAACCTAGAGGTTGATTTGATCTGTGCTGCATGTAGGTATTGTTCAGCCCAACTCCTTGGTTACTTAGAAAGAAGTGTGGATGGTTTTGCCATGAAGGTTATAGAAGTTGGAATATGGTCCTTGTCCACTTCTATTCTGGTTTTGATTTCTTACATAATAGACAGACTTGAGATTTGATGGATAATTCTAAAATGAATGTCCATCCCATAGTATACATAGGAAATATTGACAAATTGACTTGGTGGCTGAGTTGCGACATTTTTTAGTCCGTTAGTAGAAAAAAAATTAAACATTGAAGAAATTGAATATACCTGAGCTGCAAGTGAAGTGAAAGCATCCATTTCATGCACTCCTGCTACTCATCTTTTTGAAGTTGCCTGATTGGTTGGCTATTAATAGTTGTTACTAGCGAGTCTTACAATAATTTCATAAGCCCCATTATAAGACTTAGAAAGGAGAGCATCATTCGCAGAAGCATTTACCACCATCCTAGTGTGTGTGTTGAGACCATTATAAAATATCTCCAGTTGGTTACAATGTGAAATCCCGTGGTGAGGGCATTTGTGTAGTAGGTTTTTAAATATTTCCCATTCTTCACATACGGATTCATCATCTATTTCTAAAAAGTAGTGATCTCATTCCATAACTTAGCATTTTTGCTAGGTGGGAAATACTTAACCAGAAAGCGTTCCGCTAATTCTTTCCATGTAGAAATTGAATTGGGTGGAAATGAATTAAGCCATGCTCGTGCTCTATCTCACAATGACTATGGAAAAAACTTCAATCTCAATGCATCTTTGGTTACATCATCTATCTTGAAGGAATCACACATCTCCATGAACAGTTGAAGGTGAAGCTGTGGATCTTTTGTGGGCATTCCACTAAATTGGCTCACTGTCTGAAGCATCTGAAACATCATGGGCTTCAATTCAAATTGCAATGCCTCGATCTCCAGTCTCCTAATTCCTAAATTAAGCTCATTAAAAAGTGGCACAACATACTACCTTATAGCTCGATCTCTGTCATCAGCAACAAGGATTGAATTACAAGCATTAGTAGCTCCATTCCCTTGAACTTCATTTTGATTTTCATGGTCCATTTCTGTGGCTTGTCTTTAGCCTAGTCTTTCTCATCTCTTTTGTCTAAATGTCCACTCGATTTCAGGGTTTACAAGAAATAAGTCAATAGTTCGATCAATGCTCATAAACACCTGAAAAGAAAATCACAAAAAATGAAAGATTATTTAAGAATAAATAAACCAAATTGCAAGAAATAATTTCAAAAATAATGATTAAATTAACAGTCCCCGACAACGAAGCTAGAAACTTGGTTCGTGACGGAATGTGCTAGTATACACAGTTGTTATCAAATAATAACTAAAAAGAGTATTGTCTACACAAGGACTATGTTCATAGTTAGTAATTGGAAAATTAATAATTTACAATGTAACACCTAAACCCCTCTCCGTCACAGATTAGAGTTATAGGCATTACTGTACAATTGGAATATTTATAATTAATTTAATTCAAAAATCATAAACGTAACTTAAATCATTCCTTCATACACATATCGTCCCTAAATCTAGCCCAGGAAGCCCCAAAAAAAAAATACTTAAGAGACAAATTGAAACGGATTTGAAATCATTTGAAAAGTCTAGTAAAATTTCAGAAAAATTGAGAACAGGGGTCAGACAGCCATGTCTTTGGCCGTGTGGACCTAAAATGTACCTCAAACAACAAAGTTACCATTTCAAGCTTACTTGGGCCTTAAGCAATCGAAATACCAATCATTTAACCTATTCAAATTACGATTAAACATACTCAAAACATGCCAAAACAATCAACCTAAGTGCCTAATCAATGTACCCTCATTGATACCACATTTTATATCTTCAAAACACATCAACAATGCATCATCCAAATCAAAGTTTAATGTATGCCAAAACCACTCAATTTAGCTTAACCTAAAGCTACTTAAGACATCAAGCTTTAAGTTTCATACACATCAAGCCTTTGGTCAAAACACATATTAACAATTAGCTTCAAACATAAACATATATTTATAACTAAATTTACTTCACATTTAAAAAAAAACAACTAACAACTAACAACCAAAGACATCCTAGGTACATGCCATTACAAAATTAAACATCACCACACTTGAGATCGGGATTGTTGTTGGATGCTGAGTCAGCATTCAAAGAGAGTACCTAACCTGGACATGGAAAGCAAAACTGCTCGCTGAGTAAAACTCAGTGATATTTTTATACTCTGAACGTTTTAAGACATGATATGATACATGAATGCTCAAATTGAATTATATCATCATACTACTATCTAAACATATAATTACAAGATGTCACCATTTCAGTTAATTTCATACACACATGCCTTGGTTCATATTAAATAGTTACCATAGCCATAAGCTAATGATTAAACATATAACTTAGCAATATCATCACATGGTAATTTATAGTACACAAACATAACATCTCTTAAATCATACCTTACATATTCATAAATATTCATACTTAATCATTGGTACATCATACCTTTCCATATTTGTCATAGTGAAGTCAATCGGAACCCTTATTGGAGCTCACACAAAGTGTGCTAAATGATGGTTGAAACCATCCCTTTTTTATAATCTATGAATATTTTGAAGACGATTGAAACCTTGATACACATTTCCTTTGTGCCATAGTCCGACTATGGTATTACATATGTATTGCCATGGCCCTGCTATGGTCTTACATTTGTAGTGTCATAACCCAGTTATGGTCTTATCTCAGAATGCCATAGCCAACTATGGTCTTACATATAAACACTGCCATGGTCCAACCATGGTCTTATGTTTGAATAATTGCCATAACCTCGCTATGGTCTTACGTGCGAATGCAACCTGTCTCCATTGATATCAGAAATTATCATTTTCATAATTTTTTACAGTTCCTGTTCTGTCAACAATTAATTTAATATCAGCAATTTTACATCATTTAAACTTTAATATTCATAAACACTTAGAAATGAACTTACAAAGCTAATTTGCAGTAATGGCTCCGAGTTTCTAAATTAATGATCGACGTAATATCAATTTGTTATTTTCATTTTCAATTACAAACATCACTCATCTTGGATTGAAGAATAAGATACAAAAACTTTAGCCTTCATGTACAATTAATTTTGGCATTCAATCCCCTTAAGTTTCAGCTTGTAAATCAGTTCATCCGCATGAAAGCCCAACTCCATTGCATTGCCAGAATCCATGTTGTATATTTGAAAGAGGTTGACCTCTTTGCTTCTCTCATGGTACAATCTTCTTCCCGCTGAGCCTCCTTTCTCCTCACAACTCGCCTGCATGAAGCCGGAATCGCTAGTAATCACCGGTCAGCCATACGGCGGTGAATTCGTTCCCGGGCCTTGTACACTACTGGGGGTTATTACTCATTTTTGTACTTGCTGTTTTATTTTCCAATTATTTCTTCAATTAAGAAAAAAAAAGAGTAGGTATAGGAAAAAGCCCTGTCAAATAGAGATTTTTTCTTTCGACCATATTTCGATTGTTAATACGATATATAAGGACTGCTACTACAAATAGTACTACACCCTTGATCGTGAAATATTGATTGCTTGTTGAACCCTGTAAATTGCGTGAAAGTAGGATACTCCAAATTTGGGGGTCCAAGAGTTTTATAAAACGTTCTTGGTGTAAGTCTTATTAGTGATACATATGAGTAACGTTCTTTTGATACTTCCAAAAGTGTTACTGCGCATTTTGCTTGTGCTTAATGGTTCTCGATTTTACTCGTCCCTCATTAAGTAAAAGCCAATTATCTATCCAATCTAATATTAATTGGATGCCTGAACACTCAGAGACTTAAATCTGATTCAAATCCAATATAGCACCTATGGTACATAAGAAATGTATTAAATCAAAGGGGCCTCCCGTTCTTCCATCAAATATTCTGTTTTTTCCTGGATATTCGGGTTCAAATACCCATGGATTCACTGTTTGCTTACTGGCTTGATAGTTTTGGACAGCATAGTCTTCATCCATTTAGAAAACATTTTTTAACATCTAAATAGCTCATTTATATATCATTTATATATCATTTATATATCATTTGTTCATTAACAACTTCAACCATTATTAACATAAATTTATAGTCACTTAGACAACATTAATTGATGTCTAAACAACAATTTTTCTGCTGCATTAATACACCAAACAATAGTCCTTAAAATAGCATAAATACAGTCACTTAGACAACATTAGTTGACGCCTAAACAACAATTTTTTTGTTGCATTAATACACCAAACAATAGTCCTTAAAATAACATAAATACACCACTCTCTGAACATCATTAACAATGCAATATTCGAATAGCATCAATATCACAATCGGACAACATAAACAGGGCAACAATTAATAATACTAACAAGGTAAAATTCGGACAGCAATTTAACAGTTTCAACAATTATTAAACACAAGAGAATAAAAGTTCAAGGAAAACTCACTAAGGTTCCCAACACCGATTCTACCTATTCAATTTGCTCCTTCCCTTTTCTGCTATAGCTTTCTCCCACCTTGTTAGATAAATACAATCAACCCCAAAGTTACAGAAATGAAGTATAACAACACAAGCATTCACTAAATTCTTTTAAAACAAGTGAGAAACTCTTCATCTACTAGACATGCAACATTTACAACTAGAAAAGAAACTCTTCTCTTATCCCACACATTCGATCAATCTCAAATCAACAATGCAACCAGAATTTGTCAACGAAAAGCTATGGGCAAGGGAGAGTTTAGAAGAGTTACCCTTCTACTTGAAAATTTTAACTTCTAAGCAAACAAATTTCATGGCTTTCCACTACATGCAGTTGGCCTCTCCTCTCTAGCTTCATTCGAAAGAGACAAGGAAGCAAGATAGACCAAATAAAAATTGAAGTCTTTCCTTTCATTTTCTATTTAATTTACTCTCACTTCATTTACTAATTGTTACTTTAATAATATATATATATATATATATATATATATATATATAATATTTAATATCCTCATAAACATCCACTATCAAAATCTATAAAAACAATGGTCTATTTATTTAATAAGTCCTTCAATATAGATTCAACTTATAATTTAGTATTAATTCTTACTTTAATCACTTGTTTGATTTAGTCCCTTTATTTTATTTAAAAACTCTTTCTTCAAAATTACATAACCAAAAATTTAATTCACTTCTAATATAACTCTGCAAATATTTTTATTAAATATTTACGAGTCTGGTTTAAGGAAATGACATCCCGATACCTCAATTTCCAAAACCATCGATTTTAAAACTGATACACTTGTATCTTGTCTAACTTTCCAATAATTAAAATTATTAGACCAAACTTCAATATAATATTGTAATATCCTCGCAAATATTAATAAATAATATTTACTGATCCTATCATAGGAAACAGTATGTCGAAACCATCGTTTCCGACTTCATTGACTTTCGGGTTGTTACATACAAGTTGGTTAAGAAAATAAAATAATTGAAGGTGATAGATGTTAAATTTAAATTAACAACTAATATGCAAATGAGATAAAATAAAATGCAATGAATGTTTAGCAGCAATTCACAAGATTTAACAATAATAACATGAATAAGTAGAACAATAATAACTCTTGAATTAATTCATTCATAATCATGCTTAACAAATGTTTTGGAAAATTCCATGGCAACTCGATCATTTATGAACTTGGAATCTAAAATCTTACCTTTTTTGAGATCTTGGATTTGTCACTTAGAAAACATGCATATTTCTAGGTCAACATTTAACTAAGGATTGCTTAGAATTTATGCAAAGCAACAGGTACAAGTCAGGTTTGAAATAATTTAATCACATAAATTTAAAGTTATGCAAGGCAATAGTGTTCTTTAGGAATCATTAGGAACATTAAATTTATTCTTGTTCGGATGTAAATTAAGCATGCATCTTCCAATTATTATGTCCATTAATCACCATTTGGTTCGGATTAAGCGGTTAATTCTAATGTAGTCAAACATATTTTAATGCATGAACAACATGAATGATTTTAATTGGAAGCATGAATAATTGAGGCACAGAACAATATCAACATAAATTGAATAAATCGAATCAAGGAATTACAACCATTATAGTTGAAACAATTTAAGTCATTATCATTAATGAAAAATAAATAAAATAATTTGCCAACATGTTTATAAACTAAGAACAATTTAAAGAGAAAGTAAGAAGAAACTTTGAGATGAATTTGGTGATTTCCTGAGAACAATCTATGGCTACTTCCTCCGATATCCACTGTTTCTCTGATGCAAATTAGTCCTCAAGGTGGCTGACCAAGGGAGTTTTCTCTCAAGAATTACTTACTAGGGAAACTTTCAAAGAGAGGATTGGAAAAATGAAAGCAAATGGAAGGCTCAGGCATGGAGGAGAAAGGAGAATGGAGTGAATGTTTTGAATGAATGAATGATCAATTGATGGATGATTTGAGAGGTGAATGAGGGTGGTATTTGAAATAACCCGTTTTTAGTAAAATCAAAATAGTGGTTTCAAGACCACAAATTTGACGAGTAAATTATTATTTTATTATTATTTTAATTTTTACGAGATGTTAAAAGACTCGTATTAATATTTTGTTAAAAAATTTTGATGTTTGCATGCTTATTTAATTGAAAAGGACTAAATCAAAAAAGGTGCAAAAGTGGAGTTCTATTTGTAAAAAAGGCCAAATGGCTATGAAACTTAAAAGTGAGAGGACTTAGATGGCAGCTAGACCATTCAAATAGTTAGTGGACTTTTGTGGACACTAATTAGGTGATTTTAAGATAAAAGCTAAGGTTAAAATAGTAAATTAATAAATAAACTAAAAATTAAAGGAAAGAAAAGATGTATCATCTACTTTATGTTACTTTTCCACTGCAATTAGAAGGGAGAAAGGCCATAGTTAGGGTTTTTTGGTTCGGAAACTTCAAGTGCTTGCATGTAAGTGGTTTTGAGCTTGTTTTTAATGATTTCTATGTTTTTGAAGTCATAGCTTAATCTAGCTAGTCTGGGGATCAATTTGCAAAACTGTTAAAGATGTATTGTTGTTCTAGGAATGCTATTACTTGACTTTTGATGTTTAATGGTAGATTATGAATCCTTGTTAATAGATAAACAAGTTTCGTAAAGTGATTTCTGATGAA
Organism: Gossypium anomalum; assembly: GCA_025698475.1. Lineage (NCBI taxonomy): Eukaryota > Viridiplantae > Streptophyta > Magnoliopsida > Malvales > Malvaceae > Gossypium > Gossypium anomalum. The sequence goes on along the minus strand of CM046968.1, from coordinate 42,370,900 downwards.
AATGACATTTAGGGACTTATTTGTAAAATTAGTAAAAGTTCAAGTCAAATTCATGAAATGATTATTTGCATGAGTTGATAAGGGTCCCTAATGAAATCAGCTAGCTTGAATGAGGGATGAAAATGCTTAAATTTTAATTTATGAGCTTAAGGACTAAATTATAAAAAGTTAAAAATTAAGGGTAAAATAGTAATTTTGTAAAAATATGAAATATACACTGAATTGAATAATAGAAGTATTAAATGGATTGGATTTTTCTATTTAGATCAAGATAGACCACGTACGGATTTAGATCGGGGAAAAACTAAAACCTCAAATTAGTCAATCTCATTTCTACGCCCTAGTCGTTGAGGTAATGTACGAATTATTACATTCATGTTATTCAATAATGTGTTATTATGAATATATAATGTTATTGAACAATGTATGTCCAAGATAAAGCTATGACGGTTAATGAGTCCCAATTGAACCTTAGGAATTCATAAGATACAAATGACATGTCAGTAGAGATTTCATGTTTCAGGTGCTGGTCTTGAATGTCCTACCAATGAATGAGGTCCTGCATTTGTTGCGGATACTCCACAACTCGTATGAGTAGCATCGTGTAGTTTACATTTAGACCCACAACTTGTGTGAGCAGGCCCATTTCACAGCTCGAGTGAGAAATGATGTAAAGGAAATGTTACGGTTATGTGCTTAAGCACATTTTGTGTGAGCTTTCCCAAGTATCTGATGATATTCTAAATGGTTGAAAGGGAAATGAAAAGGATTGAAAAGAATTAAAAAGGTAAGTATTTATATGGTATTATGCATATGTTCATGGAAAGGTTAAATGATATATGTTTACATGGAAATGAATTATCATATGTTTAATTCAAATGAATTATGTATAAATGCACTAACTTGTGTATTGATGATGGTGCTTAGGCTTGTGCCAAGCTTGATCAGTTTGAAAGCTCGTCGGAGATCTATCACAGTATCCAACATAAATTTCGGTAGCTTTTGATGTTTTGGCCAAGGTTATAATGGCATGTATAGGTGGACTTGTATTGGTATCTAGTTGAATGTTAGTTGATGATTTTGGCATGTATAAGTTGTTTTGGTACCATTTGATGTTGGTTGGATTGTGTCATTTTGGTACTTGTGATGCATGAATGGCATGGCTCAAATGGTATGCTTATGTTGAAGTACTAATGGTCATAATTGTGGTATGATTTGTAGAATTTGAATTATGTGTGTTGATGAAAATGTGATCAAATAATTTCATATTTAGGTAAGTTGTGGATGAATGCATTTGAAGTGCCTTGTATGACATATTGGTTGAATGATCTTGGAGTATTGAATTGGTCATTTATTGTAGGTTTTTGTCATGTTTTGATGCCTTGATTATGTGTACTAAATTCCTTTAGGTGACTGCTTGAGTTGGTGTTGAAAATTGCTTGATTTTGGGTAAATTCATGTCCACACAGCCTAAGACACGGGCGTGTGACCCAGCCTTGTGCGATACACGACCTGGTGACACGGTTTTATTGCATTCAAGTTAGGTTGTTACACGGCCTAACACACGGCATGGAACATGGGTGTGTGGGGCTATTTCGAGAGTTACATGGCTTGGCACACGGGTGTGTGACACATCGTGTGACCCAACTCAGAGAGCTACACAGGTAAGGACATGGGCTGGGATATGGCTGTGTGTCCCTATTTTGATTGTTACACGACCTGGGACACGGGCTTGTGTCTCAGCCATGTGAGGCACACTGCTTGGCCAAACGGCTGTGTGAACCCTTCAGTCAAATTTTCTGAACTTTTTCTTATACTTTCCAATTTTTTCCAATTTGGTCTCGAATTGTTTCTATTGTATTTCTAGGGCCTCGAGGGCTCAATTTAAGGATGATATATATGTGAATTAATGATTTATATTATGATTTCTTTGGTGTATAAAATGCATGTTTTATGGTTCTGTTTGTACGGTAATGCTTTATAACCCTAATTCGGTGATGGATATGGGATAGAGGTGTTACAGTATTTATACATGAGGTAAGGCTTGAGAGTTTGCTAAAAATAGCATACACATCTCTAAGAAATCTCTCATGCATGGCCGACCATATTTCATGGGAAGAATGGTTGATTTTTTCATGATTCAAGCTTGCTTTTTGCTTGATTTAAGGTAGAGGTTGGACAACAACTATGGGATTTGGCTGGGGTTGATTTGTGATTTTTTTACATATGTAATAACCCTTAATTAATTGTTCCAAAGCTGGTTGGGCTGCTCTACCAAGTCATTGCCGAATTTGGGCTTCTTTCCCCCTTAATGGATGGTTTGGGCTCTAATGTGGAAGGCAAGCTTGTTCATTTTAGTAACCCAATTCCAAGCCAAGTTGAAACAAATTCTTTGACTCCAATGCCTTAGCTTTGCCATCCCATGCTGATTGATTTTTAGCTGGAATGGTGTCACCCATACTAGCTTTGAACATTCAGTGTACCAAGTTGCAGCAATTGAAGCACAAATTATGAAATTTTCAAAATGCAGCAACAAAAAGTAGAATTATGTGAAACTCTTAATGTGTACTAAAAACACATAATTAGCTATCAAAATACTCGAGATTTGCATAAATTCTAAGTAAAAAGGTGCTATAAAAGTCTATATAATTTAGAGTTATCAATTATCCACAATCACCTAGACTGAATCCTTCTTAGTAGGTGTCAAAGGCAACCCACTAACAAAATCCATATTCACATGCTCCCATTTCCACTAAGGAAATCTAAATAGGCTGTAACAAGCCTAAAGGGAACTGATTCTCAGCCTTAACTTGTTGGCACGTCAAACACTTAACCACAAACTCAGTTACCTCACGCTTAAGATCCATCGACCAAAAAAGTTCTCTCAGATCCCAGTACATCTTATTCCCTCTAGGATGCATAGCGTAAGGACTACTATGCGCTTCTCGAAGGATAGAATATCTCAGATCTTTATCATCATGCACATAGTATCTCCATTGATAACATAAGACTCCGTCAGATTTAAGCCTAAAGTTTGTACTCTTACCCTCCTCAGCCTGTTTAATTCGAGGCACAAGAGACGTATCTAAAAGTTGCTTCATCTTAATCGGATCCACCAAAGTAGGTTTTATTTGCAACTCTGCAAGAAAGCCTTCATCTTTAAAGAAGCTCAAATTAGTGAACATCACTCTTAAGTTAGTGATTCTACTAAATGCATCTACCACGACATATGCTTTCCCCGGATGGTATTCAATGGTACAATCATAGTCCTTAAGCAACTCTATCCATCTTCGCTACCTTAAGTTTAACTCCTTTTGGGAGAGAAGGTACTTAAGGCTCTTGTAATATATGTAAATGATACACTTCTCACCATACAAATAGTGTTTCAAAATCTTAAGGGAAAAAACCACAGCTGCCAGCTCAAGATCATGAGTCAGGTAATTCCACTCGTGGGATTTAAGTTGCCTTGATATATAAGCCACAACCTTACCATCTTGCATTAGCGCATAACCAAGACTGATATGAGACACATCACTGTAAACCATATAATTCTTCCCAGACTCGAGCTAGCTTGAGTCAGCACGGACTTAAGCTTCTCAAAATTGGCTTGTTGCTCCTCGATCCACTTTAAAGAGAACTCTTCCTTAATAGCCTAGTCATATGAGCCACAATCAGAGAAAATCTTTCCACAAACCTCCTATAATAACCACCTATACCAAGGAAACTCCAAATTTTACTAACATTTTTTGGTTGTTTCCAGTCCAAAATAGCCTTAATCTTCTTTAGATCAACAAGAATACTCTTAGTCGATACCATGTCTCCCCAAAACATCACTCCTCAAAGCCAAAATTTTCACTTACACAGCTTAGCATAAAGCTTTTTCCCACAGAGGATTTGGATAGCAACCCTCAAGTGTTCATGATGCTCTGATTCGGACTTAGAATATATGAAAATGTCGTCAATGAAGACCAAAACAAAATGAACAAGGTAAGGCTAAAATACTCGATTTATTAAGTCCATAAAAGCAACCGGAGCATTCGTAAGAGCAAAGGGCCTCACTAGGAACTCGTAGTGACCATATCGAGTCCTGAATATGGTCTTATGTACATTATATTTTTCCTCCTTCAACTAATAGTATCTGAATCTTAAGTCGATCTTGGAGAATATCGTAGCACCTCTGAGCCGATGAAATAAATCATCTATCCTCAGTAGGGGGTACTTGTTCTTTACAACCAACTTGTTCAGTTACTGATAATTGATATAAAGCCTCATAGATCAATCCTTCTTCTTTCCAAATAAAAATGGAGCTCTCCAAGGTGAATACTCTATCTTATGAACCCACAGTCCAGTAGTTCCTGTAGTTGCATCTTGTGCTCCTTAAGTGCTATGCAGTAGGGAGCAACGAACATCGGAGAAGTCCCAAGTTGCAAATCTATCCCAAACTTAATTTCACACTTCGGAGGTAATCTAGGTATCTCTTCCGAGAAGAGATCAGCAAACTCCCTCATGGTTCGGATACTCTCTATAGGTGTTCCACTAAAACTTGTGTCCAGAACGTAAGCCATATAGACCTTATATCCCTTATGAACCAACTTCTCAGCCACTAAAGTAGAGATCACATTGGATAATTAATCTCTACACCCTCCAACCATCATAATTTCCTTACTAGCAAAAGTCTTCAAAGTGACCTTCTTTAAAGTGCAGTCCAAGCAAACATGGTGTTCCACCAGCTAGTCCATTCCTAGAATAAGGTCAAATTTCACGAAGGGCAACTCCATCAAATCTGCCGAAAATATTTCTCTTTGAACTTCCAATGGGCATCTCCTATAGATTTTATTCACAATAACAAAATGTCCTAAGCAACTAACTATAGCTACATTACTAATAGTTTCTTCTACCCCAATTCCTAATTTATCAACCATCAAACAAGAAACATACAGGTGTGTTGAACCAATATCTATCTGTAACACCCCTAAACCATATCCGTCGCTGGATTAGGGTTAAAGGCATTACCAGACATTTGGAACAATTAGAATTCATTTCACAAATATCATAGCATCAAAGGTCAAACATTATCATAGAGTCCCTTATATAGGTCATCAAGACCCAAAACATGCATTAGAAAGGGTTCGGGACTAAACCAAGCTCATACAAAATTTTTTGAAACTTAAACATTTTTTAAAGATGAACAGGTCACACGCCCGTGTGAATAGGCCATGTGCCTCACACGGTATTCGACACGCCTGTGTGTCTAGGCCGTGCCAAAACAGGGCATACATACTGACTTATTCACACAGCCACAAGACACGCCCATGTGCCTTGGCCGTGGTCGAAACTAACTTAGGTCACACGACTAGCCACACGCCCGTGTGCCTTGGCCATGCTCAAGCTTGACTTACAATTGTAGGGTACCCCAGGTATCACACTATCACGAGTAGTACTATGGCATGTATAGCTAGACTCATGTACGCTAGGTTAGTCCGAGAATTGACTAAACCATAGCTCTGAAACCACTAAATGTAACACCCCTTACCCGTGTCTGAGGCCGGGATAAGATATGAGGCATTACTAGACTTAAACATATATAATCACATAAAATCAGGCCATAAAATTTTATCCAAATCAAAAACATTCATACATAAGTATAACGTCCCTTAAACGGGCTTACGGGGCCCTATACACGCATCAAAGATGATTCGGGACTAAATCAAAAACTTTAAAAACTTTAGGGAAAACTTAGAAAATTTCATCATGAAACAGGGTCACAGGTTCGTGCAGGTAGGCCGTGTGGCTTGGGACATGCATGTTCGAGTAGGTCATGTGCTTGGGACACACCCATGTAACTCTCTATTTATGACATCATCACCAAATTAAGGGCACACGGCCAAGGCACACGCCCATATCCCAAGCCCGTGTCCCTCACAAGGTCGAGACACACGACCGTGTCTCAGCCTATATGGCCAATTCAAAGTTAAACTACAAGATGTAGGGGACACACAGCTAGATTACACACCCATGGGAGCAGGTCTATATCACACACGGCTTAGACACACGCCCTTGTGTCTACCCGTGTGGACAAATACAAGGCTATTTTCCAAGCCATTTGCCACCCTTAGTTGTATACATATACTTATACATATCTATAGCAATTAACATACTTAATTAAGCAATTATACACCCACAATCAAGGCTCAAGCATGGCATCCTCACAACAACACATGCATGCACATGACAATTCTCTTATTTAAGTCCAAACTTACCAAAACACATGTAATATATATAATTGGTTAACCTCCAATTTATCCATTTATATCATAGTTATCAACATGCCAAAAAATCTAATTTAAATCTTCCAGCATTCATGCCTTATAATAAAATCCACATCATCAAGGCATTGGCACATACATGTATACACAATTTGATTTACGACCATTTAAGTCATATAGGCAAATTTGCATGGCTACCTACAACATCAATCTATTGACCTTTACAAGCCAATACATTTGGATAATTTATAAAGACATATACACAAAGTGACTTAGTTCCTATACATGCTATAAACTTAAGAGGGTTGCATCCGTTTTTACCCAACGTGATAACTTGATGGTGTGATGACATCTCCGGCGATCTCCAACCCGAGCTAGCAAAAATTAACCTATAAGAGATGGGAAAGGGAGGGGAGTAAGCTATAAAGCTTAGTAGGTTAATAAGAAAATAATAAGAAATTTTATTAATATGCTTTTGCCCAATTCTTACAACATGCTCTCAAGGTATCACAATTATAATTGCATATTATTCCACTATTTGTTCAAATTCCAGTCAAGTTGTCTACTCGAGTCACACTTACTAAATTATTTATATCTGGAGCTATGGAGCTCCGAATTAAGATATTTTAATTTTCCCTAAAACTAGACTCACATATATTCTTACCATAAAATGTCCAGAATTTTTGGGTTATCCAATAAGTACAATTTATTCTTCAAAATTACCCCTTTTTCGTAGTTTGACAGTTCTGACCCCTCTTTACTAAAAATTAATTATCTCCTTATACGGGATCCGAATAATGTTCTCGTTTGTTTATTTTGACAATAGACTCATTAAAGAATCTAAGAATATAAATTATATCCCATAATTATTTTTGTACAATTTTTTAATGATTTTCCCAATTCAAAATAGGGGATTTTGAAATCGTTCTGACTTTGTCTCACACAAATTCAAATATCTCATAATATGAAATTCTTTTGCTTACTCTGTTTCCTTTATAAGAAACTAGACTTGATAAGCTTAAATTCCATATTTTATTCAATCTTCAACTCACTTGATACTATTTTTGGTGTATTTTCAAAGTTAGACTACTACTGTCCAAAACTGTTTTAGTGTAAAATAATGATAACTAAGTCAGTAACACTTTTACAATTCATTCCAACCATCATGGTATAAATACATATCTTACTCATTCATATCCTTACCAATAATGCATCATAAACCGAATTCACTTCACATGAGTTATATGTACAAGCCTGTACCACTCGTAATACGGTCACGTACCTTCTCGTTTTGAACATACCCATTGGATCATTCAGAATGGCAATAGTTACTGGGAAATCTCATACATATGGTGTCATTTCAATGCCATATCCTCGATATGGTCTTACATGAAATATCATATCGACGCCATGTCCCTGACATGGTCTTAGACAAAATCACATACCGAGGCCATATCCCAGATATGGTCTTATACGAAATCTTAATAACCTTATTGTTTTGACATTCGTACCCGTTTCATCTTTAAGATTCATTTGGGATTTCTCATTCATCGAAACTTCGTCAAAATCATCATTGATAAATTTCATAGAAAAAAATGTACAATTCATGCAATATCGAAATATAAAATACATAACATAAGGTAGTATCATTTACACATGAACTTACCTCGATACCAAGGTTATCAAAAAGGGACCTAACCATCGGTTCCTCATTTTCCCCACATTCTAGGTCTGAACCTCATTTTCCTCAATCTATAATGTCACATTTATCCTAATTATTAGTCACATTATTCAACGTGGTCCATATAACATATTTTGGAAAAATTATATTTTTACCCCTAAACTTTATCATAATTACACTTTTGCCCCTAGGCTCGTAAAGTGAAATGCACTCAATTTCTTTGTTACCCAAGCCTAGCCAAACCATTTCATAACTATAGCATCTCATAATTTTCATTAAAACACACTCTTACTACACATTTTATAACTTTCTCAAAACAGTACTTTTAGACGTTTTCACCGAAAATCACTTAACAAAAGATGTTTATCTAACATCCAACATTCATTTTCGACCATTAGACATCAAAATGCATGCATGTCATTCATGGGTATATTTTTAGACATGAACCCTAGCTTAAAATAATGGTAGAAATAGGTAAATCAAGTTATAAGGACTTCAAAAATGTAAAGAACTTTGAAAACGGGGCTAAGGATTACTTACTATTGAGCTTGGGAGCTTGGCCAAACCCTAGCCATGGCTTCCATGGTAGAAACGGCTGGAGCATGAAGATGGAGGCCAATTTTGGCTATTTTGGCTTTTAGTTCATTTATTTACTAGATTACCAAAATGCACCTAACTTAAAAATTATTCATTTCACCTATCTCATGCCCATTTTTATCCAATAAATGTCCAATGGTCTAGTTACCATATAAGGACCTCTAATTTAAAGTCCATAGCAATTTGACACCTTTAACATCTAGAACTCACATTTTGCACTTTTTATGATTTAGTCCTTTTGACTAAATTAAATGCCCGAACGTCAAAAATTTTAAACGAAAATTTCACGAATTCATTCTGTGAAATCGTAGACCATAAAATATCTCCAAACTATAACGAAATTATTTTGTTAAGACAGTAATGACTTCCAGCCAAACAATTTTTTTTAATAATGCTAGAAAAGGATATTGAGATGATTGAAAAATGCTTATGATGTGTCAAAATTGGGAAAGGTACGAATAGAAATTCATGATATAAGTATGAATTGTATTGGATAGTGATGAGTAAGTTGTGTGTAAAAAACACAACTACATTGTTATCATATGCGATTGAATTGTTATAGCATAAATTGTTTGATTGTGAATATGAGTATGTATGAATAGAATTGATATAGTAGGAACTCCTGGTTGAACCTTAGGAATAGATCAGATATTCATGCCATGACATTTGGGGTGATATGTGTGCTAGTGTAAGACATGTCTGAGACATGCATATTATGAGAGCCAGCGTAAGACCATGTTTGGGACATGGCATCGACATTAATACGAGAGCTAGTGTAAGACCATGTCTGGGACATGGCGTCGGCCTCGAGATGTAAGCCAGTGTAAGACCATGTCTGGGACATGGAATCGGCTATGAGATGTGTCAATGTAAGACCATGTTTGGGACATGGCATCGGCACGGATATGTAAGAGCTAGTGTAAGACCATGTCTAGGATATGGCGTCGGCGTCAATTATGATAGTCAGTGTAAGACCATGTCTGGGACATGGCATCAGTATTCTACCCTATGTTTGGGCTTATCAAATATCCTTTAGTATTCTAAATGGTTCAACGGAGAGATTTACAGTTTAAGCTAAATAAGAAAGGTTATGACCATGTTGTGAGTGGTATAGGTACCTACTTGAAACGTATGGTATGTGAGCTCGATATATGCTATATGAATTGAATTAGAAGATCAAATTATGTAGAACGCAGGAAATGAGTATAATCATTCGATGACGAATTGACGGATAAGACTATAGTTGGACCATGGCACTACTTGTGAGTACATGTAAGACCATAGCTGGCCTATGGCATCGATATATGAGATCCCATGTAAGACCATGTCTGGGACATGGCATTGGCATCAATATGTGTGAACCCATGTAAGATCATGTCTGGGATATGGAATTGAAATCTTATTATGTGCATGAGATTTTGTGTAAGACCATAGTCAAATTATGGCATCAAGTGAACGATGTACTCAAACTCGTAATACGTTCTCTAATTTGACAAATGTTGGTAAGTAAAATTAAAGCCAAGTGTTGGAACTTAACTAAACGTTAAATTATAGTTTGAGTAAATGAATTCGTTGTATGAAATTGTGGATGACAAAGCATTTGTAGAATAAACGAGCATGTTAACTTGCTTGGAGTGCACCATGTGATTGAAATAATATTTTATTGATGATAAATGTTGAGTCCTATGTATGTGTTTGTGAGAGTCAAGTTAGAGGCATTATGACCTTACCCCTTTACTAGTGTTGCTTCTGTGACGAAATTTCTTACAAGAATTATGGTTACTAAGATCATAAGTGGGAAACTAAAAAGTTCAGTAGTGAAGTGATAAGTAGTAATGTATTCAGAAATGAGAATAGTTTGGAAAGTGGAAACAATTTCAGATGAAATACTAGAAGGTGTTAAAGACTATCCAGATTTCGTAATGACATGGTTAAATAAGAAAATTTGGTCTCGGTTATTCGACTCAAGTGATATGAAGTTTAAAGATGTGTTTACTAAAAATTTATTCCGAATTGGTTTTTGTTAGTAAGTATTGCAATACGGTGTTCACGATAATGAAACTAGTCAAAGAAGTGAAAATTGAGTTGATAAGATGTCTGTGTGTGACAATTATGTTTAAATGGATTTTAATGACCTCTTTGGGATATTCTATGCATTCCTCATTCTCAGAGATAGGTGTCCGATTGTTCTCTTTCTGACGAAGCTTTTATTGTATGAACATGCTGGCTGACTCTAATATTAAATGAAAGTACTATTAGTCTGATTGGGTTATCATCAATATTATTTTATCTCTCTTCGGGACTCAATTCTAGTATGTTCGGAATGAAGTTGATGGAAAAAGTTTATATGAAACTATTCTTCTATTTCTATCGAATGTTGTTCTGTCTTATGTAAAATATTTGGAAAGTGTATTATTTCCGTTATGATGGGATTCTGGAAATTTTTGAGTGTTGTTTTCTTCTGGTTTTCTCTCTAAAATTATCCAGATCTTAATTATTATTTTCTTATGAATTATGTTCTCGGATTTTTGATGAGATATCGTACTTGGGGATTCTTCGTTCTTATTGTGTGGATTATCTGACATGGCTCATTTCTAAAGTCTGTTTCTTGGTCTATTATGACTATGTTTACTATGATAGTATTTTTGGATTCGATGATAAGAATGCAGGATTCTAGTACCTGGATTTCTCTGATTTTTGTGACAAGAAATGTTATCGATGAAGGTATATACGAAAGAAGTTCAAGCTTGAATTGTATAGTGGTTTTCTTTTTCCCTGGTGAGTATGACTAAGGTCAGTAAGCTAATCGGAATATCTTGGTTTCCCTAAATTAATATGTTGCAAGACCTTTAATTAGCATGATAAGAGAATTTTAAAAAGATTGTGTATTAAGCTATTTTTCTTAGTATGTAGAAAAGGGTATTTTTGATATATTATTATTCAATAATTGAGATCAACTTAGTTGTTTCTATCAAAGTGTGGTGATTTGTTGAAATGTGATTTGAATTATGTGTGTATAAATATGTCTTTAGCTAAGGGAATAAATTCTGTGCATTCATGAGAATATAAATAGATGGATAGTCTGAAGGAAGAAATTTTATTCTAGAAAGTATGATCGGAGATGTACCTATTGGGTTGATTTGCTCGAATGAAATTACTATGAGTCAAAGTTGTTCTAGTTAACAAGGTTACTGCACACGTGAAAGTTTGAATGATCTGTGCATGATAGCAAAGTTAAAAAGTTCTGAAATGTGTTAGCGAGTGGAAATTTAAATGAGTTCAGAATGAGATTACTTCTGATGTTGAAATTGCAAGTCAGATTTGACTTCTGTTATTGTTGTTGTTACTATTATTTCGTGAAAGAATTTGCATACAAATGAATCCAGAGCCTATGTAGGAAATCTTGTGGTACGAGACTCAGTGGTAGCTCGTTTGTTCATCCTAAAGTAATAAGTTGTGAAGTTGTATGAAGTAAATAATCTGGTAGAAGTGTTTGTTACATGATATTTTTGAGTTTGCATTCAGATCTTGAGAGGTCAGTAGATGAAAGCTGAAAATCAAGTGTATTTAGGACTGATACAGTTAGTGATAATACTAGTGTGCCATGAGATAAAATCATTATAGATTCCTTATCAAGATTATCTTATTCGAAAAAAGGAAGATGATAACTGGGTGGTGATTGAACAATTGACAATGGAAGATCTGTATAATCATTTCAGTGTGTACAGAGTTTGATTGACAGACCAATTGAGTGTATGTACTACTTTGAAAGAAATTGAGATCGTAATGATACGTTTTGACACAGTGTGCTAAAGTTTAAAGGTGACTTGGAAGGGATATTCAAGATTACAATCGACTTGTGATTTTGATGAATTGGTGAAAGTGCTTCGTAAAAGTGAAAGCAACATTTTCTGATAAGATTTTCAAGGACAAAAACCCCTAAAGAGGGAGAGTTGTAACGTCCCGATTTTGGGTCTAGTCGAAACAGTGGTTTCGGAACCATAAATCTGACATAAGAAAATTTATTTTTATGGTATAGGATTCCATGGAATGAATTCGAGAAATTTTCGTTTAAAAATTTTGACGTTCGAGCACTTAATTTAGTCAAAAGGACTAAATCGCAAAAAGTGCAAAATGTGAGTTCTAGATGTTAAGGTGTCAAATTGTTATGGACTTTAAACTAGAGGTCCTTATATGGTAACTAGACCATTGGACATTTATTGGACAAAAATGGGCATGAGATAGGTGAAATGAATAATTTTTAAGTTAAGGGCACTTTGGTAATCTAGTAAATAAGTGAATTAAAAGCCAAAATAGCCAAAATTGGCCTCCATCTTCTTGCTCCAGCCATTTTTACCATGGAAGCCATGGCTAGGATTTTGGCCAAGTTTAATAGTAAGTGATCCCAGCCCCATTTTCAAAGTTCTTTACATTTTTGAAGTCCCCGTAACTTGATTTACCTATTTCTACCATTATTTTAAGGTAAGGTTCATGTCTAAAAATTTAACCATGAATGACATGCATGTTTTTTGATGTCTAATGGTATAAAATGAATGTTAGGTGTTAGATAAACATCTTTTGTTAAATGATTTTCGGTGAAAACGTCCAAAATGACCGTTTTGAGAAAGTTATAAAATGTGTAGTAAGAGTGTGTTTTAATGAAAATTATGAGATGTTATAGTTATGAAAATGGTTTGGCTAGGCTTGGGTTACAACAAAATTGAGTGCATTTCATTTTACGAGCCTAGGGTCAAAAGTGTAATTATGACAAAGTTTAGGGGTAAAAATGTAATTTTGCCAAAATAAGATATTTGGACCACATTGAATAATGTGACTTAGTAATTAGGCTAAATGTTACATTATAGATTGAGGAAAATGAGGTTCGAACCTAGAACGGGGGGAAAACGAGGAATCAATGGTTAGGTCCCTTTTTGATAACCTTGGTATCGAAGTAAGTTCATGTGTAAATGATACTACCTTATGTATTTTATATTTTGATATTGCATGAATTGTACATTTGTTTCTATGAAATTTATCAATGATGATTTTGACGAAGTTCCGATGAATGAGAAATCCAGAATGAATCTTAGAGATGAATCGAGTATGAATGTCAAAACAATAAGGTTATTAAGATTCCATATAAGACCATATTTGGGATATGGCCTCAGTATGTGATTTCATATAAGGCCATGTCAGGGACATGGCGTCAATATGATATTTCATGTAAGACCATATCGGGGATATGGTATTGAAACAATACTATATGTATGAGATTTCCAAGTAACCATTGGTATTCCGAATGATCCAACGGGTACGTTCAAAACGAGAAGGTACGTGACCATATTACTAGTGGTACAGGTATGTACATGTAACTCATGTGAAGTGAATTCGGTTTATGATGCATTATTGATAAGGATAAGAATGAGTAAGATATGTATTTATACCATGATGGTTGGAAAGAATTGTAAAAGTGTTATTGACTTAGTTATCATTATTTTACACTAAAACAGTTTTGGACAGCAGCAGTCCGACTTTAAAAATACACCAAAAATAGTAGAAAGTGAGTTAGGGATTGAATAAAATATGGAATTTAGTCTTATCAAGACTAGTTTCTTATAAAAGAAATGACATAAGCAAAAGAATTTCATATTACGAGATATTTGAATTTGTGTGAGACAAAGTCAGAACGATTTCGAAATCCCTTGTTCCGATTTGGGAAAATCATTAAGACATTGTGAAAAAATATTTATGGGTTATAATTTATATTATTAGATTCTTTAATGAGTCTATTTTCAAAATAAACAAATGGGAACATCATCCGAATCCTGTATGAGGAGGTAATTAATTTTTAGTGAAGAGGGGTCATAATTTTTGAATAGTGAAAAAGGGGTAAATTTGAATAATAAACTGTACTTATTGGCTAAAATAAAACTTCTAAAAATTTTATGGTAGGAAGATATGTGAGTCTAGTTTCAGGTAAAATTAACGGATCTTATTTTGGAGCTCCATAGCTCCAGATATAAACAATTTAGTGACTATGACTCGAGTAGACAACTTGACTGGAATATGAACAAATAGTGGAATAATATGCAATTATAATTGTGATACCTTGAGAGCATGTTGTAAGAATTTGGCAAAAGCATATTAATAAAATTTCTTATTATTTTCATATGAACTTTCTAAGCTTTATAGCTTACTCCCCTCCCTTTCCCATCTCTTATAGGTTAATTTTTGCTAGCTCGGGTTGGAGATCACTGGAGATGTCATCACACCATCAAGTTATCACGTTGGGTAAAAACGGATGCAACCCTCTTAAGTTTATGGCATGTATAGGAACTAAGTCACTTTGTGTATATGTCTTTATAAATTAGCCAAATTTATTGGCTTATAAAGGTCAATAGATTGATGTTGTAGATAGCCATGCAAATTTGCCTATATGGCTTAAATAGTTGTAAATCAAATTGTGTATACATGTATGTGCCAATGCTTTAATGATGTGGATTTTATTATAAGGCATGAATTCTGGAAGCTTTAAATTAGATTTGTTGGCATGTTGATAACTATGATATAAATGGATAAATTAGAGGTAAACCAATTATATATATTACATGTGTTTTGGTAAGTTTGGACTTGAATAAGAGAAATGTCATGTGCATGCATGTGTTGTTGTGAGGATGCCATGTTTGAGCCTTGATAGTGGATGTATAATTGCTCAATTAAGTATGTTAACTGCTATAGAGATGTCTAAGTGTATGTGTACAACTAAGGGTGGCAAATGGCTTGGAAAATAGCCTTGTATTTGTCCACACGGGTAGACACACGGGCGTGTGTCTAAGCCGTGTGTGACACACGACCTGCTCCCATCCGTATGTAGTTTGGCGTGTGTCCCCTGCATCTTGTACTTTAACTTCGAATTGGCCACATAGGCTGAGACACGGTCGTCTGTCTCGGCCGTGTGAGGGACACGGCCTTGGGATATGGGTGTGTGCTTTGGCCGTGTGCCCCTAATTTGGTGATGATGTCATAAACAGAGAGTTACACGGGCTGAGGACACGGGCGTATCCCAAGCCACACGGGAGTGTGTGACCACACGGCCTACCCGCACGGGCGTCTGACCCTGTTTCATGATGAAATTTTCTAAGTTTTCCTTTAAGTTTTTAAAGTTTCTAGTTTAGTCCTGAATCATCTCCGATGCGTGTATAGGGCCCTATAAGCCTGTTTAAGGGACGTTATACATATGTATGAATGTTTTTTATTTGGATAAAATTTTATGGCCTGATTTTATGTGATTATATATGTTTAAGTTCGGTAATGCCTCATACCTGTCCCGGCCTCGGACACGGGTAAGGGGTGCTACACCAGGGGACACACGCCCGTGCAACATAACTATGTGCCGCACATGGCTGAGACACACGCCCATGTCTCTGCTTGTATAGACAAAAATAGGCCATTTGAAAATCCAATTTGCCACCCCATTTGGGTCAAACCTAAAATCATCAAACCAAGCATATTTATACTATAATTTCAGCCAATTTCAATACCAAAACATACATCATTTATTTCATAACATTAACAACAAATTCAAGCTTGTAACTCATACCAATTCATGTCATTCCATAAGCCAAAAACATACCAAAATATATGATTTCAGAATCTCAAACATACAATCAAATCTCATATCAAAACCTTACCAAATTAACCATTTCCTTTGGCCAACCAAAAGCACATCACAATGGCACATTTGCATCACATATCATATATCATTACCAACCATAAGTTCAAACACAAGCTAGCCATATCACATGGCATGATATATATACATTACAAAACATATCCAAATACTCCTAGCCTATACATGCCATATTCCATATATACAATTCTCAAAATAGTACCAAAATAGTTGTCCGATAGTGTGAATGAGTCGCTGACGACCCCTGATTGTCACTCGCGATAAGTTTTAAAATTTACAATTGATTGTACTTGAACTAACTATTATCACGATGAAGGCAAGCGCACCTATCGAATAGTAGTATAGTTTTAGCAAGACCGAATGTCGAACCCAAAGGAACTAAAAGTACTAGTATTAACTTTCTTTTTATTATCTAGCCTAAGAATAATGAAAGTTGTTTTAACTAACTAATTTACTAATCTAAGATTGCACAGAAAGTAAATTGGGGAAAATACTTGTGGAAAATTGATTGATTTTAGACAACGCCCAAGGAAGAATCCACCTAGACTTCTTTTTTTAATTGACTCTGAACTAGACGATTTATTTACTTGACTTGATCCGTAGAAATCCCTAAGTTATGGTATTATCCCTATTCAAGACTAATAATGTCTAAGCCTAGGTTGATTAATTGAAATCTTTTTCTAATTAAAACCCCTAGTTTTACATTAACTCAATCTATGGATTCCCTTATTAGATTTGACTCTAATTCGGTAGATTTATGTCGTCCTATCTCTAGAATTGCATGCAACTCCGCTTAATTATGAATGATCTACTCTTAGACAGGGACTATTCATCCTTCGAATAAGCACATCAATACTTGAATCAATATCCTGTAATATTCAAACAAGTGTTAAAATCATAATTAAGAACAAATCAAGTATTTATCATACAGTTCAGAAAATATTAACAAGATTCGTCTTAGGTTTCATCCACCTTAGGTATTTAGGGGATTTAGTTCATAACTATATAAGAAAACATCTCAGAATAATGATAACAAAACATAAAGAAAACCCAAAAAACCCTGAAGGAAATTGAAGGGAGATCTTCAGTCTTGGAGGTAAATCCAGCTTCCGAGATGGATCAATCGGCTTCGTTTAAGTAATTCCTTCCTTCCTTCCTACCCTCCGTGTCATTTTTCTCCTCCTTTAGGGTCCTTTAAATAGGCTTTAGGATGCTTTCTAACCCTAAAAATTACCCTTTTTCGAATAGAACTCAACTTGGGCTCGACAAGGACACGCTCGTGTGACACGCCCGTGTGCGATTACTTCAGGCCGTGGTCAAGGCTGAGAGATGGACACGTCTGTGTTTAGGTTGTTTTAGGCCATGTTCAATCCTGCTAGAATGGCACGGGCATGTGTTCTACCCGTGTGTGGAAGTCCAAGCCGTGTTGATTTCCTACATTAGTCCATTTTCTTCGTTTTCATCCCGTTTCTTATTCTTTTTGCTCTCCTGTGCTCACCTAAGTATAAAACCTGAAATTAAAGGATTAGGAGCACCGAATTCACCAAATCTAAGGAGAAATCATTCATAAATGTGTTAAGCATGGGAGAATAATATGTAAAAATTACGGTTTATCAAATACCCCCACACTTAAGCGTTTGCTTGTCCTCAAGCAAAATCTTCAATTCACAATTAAGAATTCCTTTTTCTTAACTTATAATTCCTATTAATAATATCTCAAATTAATCCATAAGTAATCGTACATTGAGAATTCAAATAGAAGAACATTAAAGTTTCAAACATTCCAAGTTGAGCATCTTATCACGAAAATCATAGGCATCTACCCTCATCTAATTAATCACCTTTGATTCAAAATCTCACAGAGTTTAACATCCTCACTAAAAGATTCACTCAAATCACTCGAGGTGTTTAAGGAAAATGAATTTAGCACTCAACAGTCAATATGAAAAGTTATTACCATAGGCTTGCATGAAAATCAAATCTCCACCACTATAATTTGAGATGATACATCAATCAAAAGGTCTTTAGAGGGTTGTAACGAGACTTTGGTTAGGGCGTGTGGTCACAAGCTATAAGAAAATGTTAGAATCGAGATTGAATTGAAGAATTACTTAACTAGAAAAATATTTAATCATCAATTGTGTACAAAAGAGCTTTTTCTTAGAATAGGGAATTAAAAAGAGCTTCTTCTTAGAATAGGGAATTAATCATTCAAGCTTCAAAAAATACGACCTACTGCTAATATATAGATATGTATGTATTTTTTTATTTTTTTATTTTTTTATTTTTTTAAGAACAAATCAAGTACATGGACTAACTATCAAAAATAAAACATAGCTAAACAATTTATTCAAATCAAATCTCGACAAAAATAAGGATAAAATTAATTGAGGGGATTTCAACAATAATGAGTTATGGGTTAATATTGAGGGTAAATCAATGAATGGAATGTTAGGCTTCAAAGGGGTTTACTGAGGGTTAATTGTGAAGGTAGGCTTTTATGGAGTGAGTGGGTTAAACCTAAGTGCCTTTATCACCTTGACATATCAAATCAAATGGTGTGGTCTTGACATGAATAATCAAGCATGTTCTAGAATAACAATTTGATATTGACGCACTCAAAGCAACAATAAAAGTAAGCATGAAAGAAATAACAGATGCTCTAAAGGCTCAAAATCTCACAAAAATTATGGCTTTTTGATGTTTAAACCTATGGATTTCAATTCAAGATAATACCTAAACTTGGGGAAAACAACCTAAAAATTTTAAATTCTCAAAAATCAACTTATCATGCTTGATTCTCTAATGTCTTAAAGTTTAAATAATCAATGCATGAATGTCTATGTTTTAATTCAAGATATATCAATAAAAATCATAGATTAATCAAAATTCATTCTAATAATGATATGAAGGATTTACAAGAGACAAGACAAAATTAAGAGATTTTTCTAATAGTGATATAACTGACTCCCCACACTTAAGATGTACATTGCCCTCAATGTACAAAGATAAAGCTAGTGGAAAATATAGATATAAGATCATAAGATAGGGAGAGAAGTGAAACTTCCTGAATGTTAAATGAATGAACTCCTTAGGTTGTAGTTATGCAGATAGGAGGAGAATACTCCGGTGGTGGTAGAGGTTGGGTTCCACAAGTGCTGCGCCAAAAGAATATTATATCTCGTGGTGGCTATGGTCATGGTCGAGCAAGGCATGACAATCTTGGAGAACCTTTTCCAGTGGAGCTCTAAGTTCCTAAGTAATAGTGAGCTTTGGAGCACTTTATAACTGTGATAGAATCAGGAACTTTTTAGGAATATAGAGGAATAGGATTACTCATGAAGAAATACTTGCAAATATAAAGTACTTAATAATTATAAAAATCCTAAAAAATGAAATGAAATAGTTTTAAAGAAAAATAAAATTAGAAAAATAGATATTTAGGGCACATGGTCGTGGGGCACGCCCGTGTGCCTTTTATTTAGCCCGTGCTTTTTGTGGGTTTCAAATTTTGGGCGTGTTGGTGCACACGGTCATGTCGCACAGCTATGTCGCACAGCCGTGTCTGGCTTCATTCATTTCTCCCACACCCGTGTATGTAGGACCACGCCCGTGTTAGTTTGACAGTGTCGACCACGGGTGCTAGGCACGGGCGTGTCGCACGCTCGTGTCACTTTCTCAGGTTCAACCACGATTCTAAGCCACGGGCGTGTCACACGGTTGTGTTGTTTTGGCAGGATCGTCCACGGCCATGTCACACGGCCGTGGAAATTTGTCGCATCCTGTGTTGGGGAAAATTTTTTCCCTGTTTTCACACGGTCTAAAGCATGCCCGTGTGCCTGGCCGTGTGGATGTGGAAAACCTATATTCAAGAGCTCAGTTAGTAAGTTAGGTGTTAAACACTAGAATTTAAAGAAGTTAATACCGTTAGTGCTCGGGTTGCCTCCCAAGAAGCGCTTATTTATAGTATAAGCTTGACTTACCTCAATTTCACGCGGTCATGGTGGTTCGAGGAGTTTACATTCCTTAGTTTTGCTATCAATTTTATCAAAATAAGATTTTAAACGAGTACTATTTACCTTAAATGTGCCGAATTTGGAATGAGTTACCTCGACTGTACCGTATGGAAGATGTTAAGTATTGTAAGAGGGATTGCTTCATTCGGTTCAGAAGTGGTAATACGAGGGTTTGCTGCATCTAATAGTACCTTGTCTCCAACCTTAAGTTGATTTGGTGAAATATCGAGTTCATCATGGCGTGGTTTCAGTTTATCATGTGTTCTCAGTTTTTGTATTCGCCATTCATCAAGTTCCTCGATTTGGAGCCTTCGTTCTTCATAGATAGGTCCTTTGTTGCTACGTAAACATGGCTTATTTGTGCTCTTCGAGCGTGGTTCCTGCAAAGAAGGTTGCACCACATGATCAGTATTAGTAACATGATTTATACTACCACCCTCATTACTCAGATTACGAGCTTGAAGAGTGATTGTTCCATCACCCACACGAATTGTGAGTTCACCTGTACCAACATCAATAATGGTTCTAGCAGTCGCTAAAAAGGGCCTTCCTAAAATTAAAGGAACGTTACTATCCTCCTCTATGTCTAGAGCAACAATATCTACTGGGAATATAAATCTTTCAATTTTAACAAGTACATCTTCAACAATACCCCTAGGAAATCTGATAGTTTTATCTGCTAATTGAATGCATCCTAGTTTGTTTGGGTTTCCCAAGACCTAGTTGCTTAAACATTTTGTGAGGCATGACATTGATAATAGCCCCTAAATCGGCCAATGCATTGTTCACATCTAAACTACCAATGAAACAAGGAATTGTAAAACTACCTGGATCTTTTAATTTATTGGGCAGCTTATTTTACAGAATAGATAAGCAAACTGCATTTAACTCCACATGCGACGCGTTATCCAACTTCCTCTTATTTGCTAAAAGCTCCTTTAAAAACTTCATTGCATTTGGCATCTGCGAGAGAGCTTCAATAAATGGTAAGTTGATATGTAATTTCTTTAAAAGTTTAAGGAATTTACCAAATTATTTGTATGGGCGATCTTTCCTCGTCGTATTAGGGTATGGCACAAAAGGTTTATATTCTACACTTACTGGGTTCTACTCATTGTGGCCTACCTCACCTTTACCATTGCTTTCCACAGTTTCTTGCTTTGGTTCTGATTCAGATGTAACTAACCCTTCTTCATTTCTAACATTAATCGCATTAAGCTGTTCTCTTGGGTTAGGTTCAGTATTACTTGGCAAGCTACATTGTGGTCATTCAAAAATTAATTTGGACAGCTGGCCTATCTAAGTTTCGAGCCCTTGGATCGACACTTGTTGATTTTTAAGTGCTGTCTCGGTATTCTGGAAATGAGTTTCTGACGCCGAGATGAATTTTTTTAGCATATCCTCAAGGTTCAATTTCTTCTCCTATTGATAAGGTGGTTGTTGAAAACCCGAAGGATTTTGTGGCCTTTGATTTCCTTAACCACCCCATGAGAAATTTGGGTGGTCCCTCCAACTTGCATTATAAGTATTACTGCATGGGTTATTTTGAGATCTAGAGTTATTATTACCCATGTAGTGGACTTGTTTCTCTTCGGTTGTAGGATTGAAGGGTTGATATTCTGTATGCACACCTCCTCCATTCGAATCACACCTCATCACTGGATGTACCTGTGTAGAACCAAGTAAACCATCAATCTTTTTATTTAGAAGTTCCACCTGATTTGATAACATATTAACCGCATCGACGTTATAAACGCCTACTGTTTTGGTTGGCTTAGTCCTCATGACTTGCCACTGATAATTATTCAATGACATCTCCTCAATAAATTCGTAATCAGCTTCAGGTGTTTTATTTGTTGATGGTTCCACTAGCTGCTGCATCAATCATCTGTCTTGTCGAGGGGTTTATACCATTGTAAAATGTTTGAACTTGTAACCAAAGAGGTAACCCATGGTGAGGGCACCTTCGCAGTAGGTCCTTATATCTCTCCCATGCATCGTAAAGTGTTTCTAAATCCATCTGCACAAAAGAAGAAATATCATTCCTTAGTTTAGCTGTTTTAGCAGGTGAAAAGCATTTAAGTAAGAAATTTTCGGTCATTTGTTCTGAAATAGTGATTGATCCTCGTGGTAACGATTTCAACCACTGTTTAGCTTTATTCCTTAGTGAAAATAGAAATAGTCGAAGGCTAATGGCATCGTCAGTAATGCCACTAATCTTGAATGTGTCACAAAGTTCTAGAAAATTTGGTAAATGAGTATTTAGGTTCTCGTCCTGCAAACCATCAAACTGAACAAACTGTTGTATCATTTGAATTGTGTTAGGTTTCAGTTCAAAGTTATTTGCAGCAATAGCAGGCCTAACTATACTCGATTCAGTTCCTGTTAAAGTAGGTTTAGCATAATCATACATAGTACGAGGAGTAGGATTCTGATTTACTGGGTCAGCAGCAATCGCAGGAGGTAGCAGATTTTCCTGATTTTTAGCCATCTCCTCGGTTGTAGTTGGAGTATCTTCCTCTTGCCCTTCCTCTATGTATTGTAAGCTTCTCCTAATTTCCCTTCGGTTTTTGCAAATTGTGCTTTCAATCTTACTATCAAAGAGTAATGGTCTTGACGGGTTTCTTCTAGTCATAAACTATAAAAACCTACCAGAAGAAAATAAATGAAAATTTAGTAAAAATAAAAACAAAATTAAATAAATAAAAATAATAAATAATGGCTAAAGTAATAAAAATTGAGTGTTCCTAATATCTTAGTTCCCCGGCAGCGGCACTAAAAACTTGATTGTCACTCGTAATAAGTTTTAAAATTTATAATTGGTCGTACTTGAACTAACTATTATCATGATGAAGGCAAGCACATCTATCGAACAGTAGTATAAGTTTAGCAAGACCGGATGTCAAACCCAAAGGAACTAAAAGTACTACTATTAACTTTCTTTTTATTATCTAGCCTAAGAATAGTGAAAGTTGTTTTAACTAACTAATTTACTAATCTAAGATTGCACAGAAAGTAAATTGGGGAAAATAATTGTGGAAAACTGATTGATTTTAGACAACACCCAAGGAAGAATCCACCTAGACTTCTCTTGTTAATTGACTCTAAACCAGACGATTTATTCACTTGACTTGATCCGTAGAAATCCCTAAGTTATGTTATTATCCCTATTCAAGACTAATAATGTCTAACCTTAGGTTGATTAATTGAAATCTCTTTCTAATTAAAACCCCTAGTTTTGCATTAACTCGATCTATGGATTCCCTTATTAGATTTGACTCTAATCCGACAGATTTATGTCGTTCTATCTTTAGAATTGCATTCAACTCCGCTTAATTATGAATGATCTACTTTTAGACAGGGACTATTAATCCTCCGAATAACCACATCAATACTTGAATCAATATCCTGTAATATTCAAACAAGAGTTAAAACCATAATTAAGAACAAATCAAGTATTTATCATACAATTCAGAAAATATTAACAAGATCCATCTTAGGTTTCATTGCCCTTAGGTATTTAGGGGATTTAGTTCATAACTATATAAGAAAACATCTCAGAAGAATGATAACAAAACATAAAGAAAACCTAAAAACCCCTGAAGGAAATTGAAGCGAGATCTTCAGTCTTGGAGGTGAATCTAGCTTTCGAGATGGATCAATCGGCTTTGTTCGAGTAATTCCTTCCTTTCTACTCTATGTGTCATTTTTCTCCTCCTTTAGGGCCTTTTAAATAGGATTTAGAATGCTTTCTAACCCTCAAAATCTCTTTTTTCCGAATAGAACTCAATTTGGGCTCCACAGGGACACGCCCATGTGCGATTACTTCAGGCCGTGGTCAAGGCTGAGAGATAGACACGCCCGTGTTTAGGTTGTTTTAGGCCGTGTTCAGTCTTGCTAGAATGGCACGGGCGTGTGTTCTACCCTTGTAAGGAAGTCTAGGCCGTGTTAATTTCCCACGTCGGTCCATTTTCTCCGTTTTCGGCCCATTTTTTGTTCTTTTTGCTTTCCTGTGCTCACTTAAGTATAAAACTTGAAATTAAAGGATTAGTAGCATCGAATTCACCAAATCTAAGGAGAAATCATTCATAAATGTGTTAAGCATGGGACAATAATATGTATAAATTACGGTTTATCAATCCCCGGATCCGAGCTAGCTTTATAACACCATAAAATAGAGAACATTTCATACAGTAAGCTTTGAAGCTTAGTAAGTTCGTACCACAAATAAACAACAGTTTATAATATACGAAACATCAACTAATAAACACTTAGAAGTTCACAATTGATCCATCAATTCTATTCTATCTCATATAACATGATAATACTAATTCATTAAACTTCATACACATAGTATCATCTGCCACATAGGTACCGGATAATTTCATTTCATTCTCACCTCTCGTTTAGATACATTAGTTCATTCAGAAGTCCTTTCATGCTTTAAGATTTCACACACTTAGTGCATCAGTAATTTGCTGAAGTCGTAACAATCTCGCACACTTAGTGCCATTTCAATAAATCAAAGCTATCTCAATATCGCACACTTAGTGCCTTTTATAGCTGAAGCTATTCCAACTCGCTCACTTAGTGCAATTTTTAGCCGAAACTATTTCGAATCGCACACTTAGTGACGAACATAGTTGATTATCATCATGCTCAAACCATAATCAGATATATATACAATTCATGCCTTATCAAAGCATTAAAACATAACTATAACATCATTTATCACCTACGAACTTACCTCGTACTCGGAATTGATGATTCGGATCGTTTACTCGATAACCTTCATTTCCCTCAATCTAAATCCGAATTCCTCTTTTCTTAATCTATATGTATTCAAAATTAACCCTTTTATTCAAAAAATCATTTAATTTAATACATCTTTGAGCATTTTTGCACTTTATCCCCTAAAATTACACATTTTGACATTTTACTCCTTATTACACAAAACACCAAATATATAAAATTCATCAAAACCATGCCTTAGACGAATTTTCTTATGATCCCTATAAGCCCATATTTATCATTTATTTCACATTTTAGTCCCTCAATTTCTCATTTTCATAATTTAGTCTAAAATACTCAAATTCATTAAAAATCCCAATACAAAACATAATAATCTAACACATATCTTCCATTTACTAATGTCAAACTTCATAAAACTCACATTATCAACAATGGCTCAACTCAAAATCATCAACAATTTCCAAAATTCAGACATGGGCTTGAAAGTATACAGAGCAACGATCCCAAAAACGTAGAAATTATCAAAAACTGAGCAAAAATCACATACCAATTAAGCCTTGCAAGTGCCGAATGTTCAAAGAATCCCAAACCCTATTATTTTCTTCTATTTTCAGAAAAGATGAAGAAATAATGAACAAATTTTTACTTTGGTTTTATTTAATTAACCTTTATTTTATTAATTACCTTTTTAACCTTATTATTATCATATACAATCCACTATCTAATGTCCATCCATGAGATTTCTTGAATTCAATGGTCCATTTACCTTTTAAGGACCTTACATTTAATAAGACACAGCAAATAAACACCTTTATCAATTAGAACACATCTTTTGCATTTTTTGCGATTAGATCCTTTTTGCAAATTAAGTATACAAACGATAAAATTTCCACACAAACTTTCACACATATCAATTCACGTATTATAAACATAGAAAATAATATAAAAGTAATTTTTTGACCTCAAATTTGTGGTCCCGAAACCACTGTTTTGACTAGGGTCTAAACCAGACTGTTACAACTCTCCCCCTTCGGGATTTTCATCCCCAAAAATCTTACCGGCGAATAGGTTCAGATAACGTTCTTTCATTGTATCCTCTGGCTCCCACGTTGCCTCTTCAACTTCGTATTTATGCCATAGTACTTTCACTAACAGAATTTTCTTATTTTGCATTTCTTTAACCTTGCGAGCCAGAATACGAATCAGTTCCTCTTCATAGTTCATATCAGACTTAATCTCAATCTCTGATGGATTAATCACATGCGAAGGATCAGACTGATATTGACGAAGCATTGAAACACGTAATATATTATGGATCCTTTCTAACTCAAATGGTAACAACAGTCTATAAGCAACCGGCCTGATACGCTCTATAATCTCATAAGGCCCAATAAATCTCAGACTCAATTTGCCTTTACGACCGAGTCAGAGTATTTTCTTCCACGGTGAGACTTTAAAAAATACTTTGTCCCCGATTTGAAACTTTATATCTTTTCATTTCAAGTCAGCATACTATTTTTGACAATCTGACGCTGTTTTCAAACTTTCACGGATCACTTTTACTTTATGTTCTGTCTTTCCGATCAAATCAACCCCGTATATATTGTTTTCACTGAGTTCGGTCCAATACAATGGTGTACGACATTTACGACCGTAAAAATCCTCGTAAGGTGCCATTTTAATACTCAATTGAAAGCTATTATTGTATGCAAATTCAATCAGAGGTAAGTATCGTTCCCATGTACTCTCAAACTCGAGAATGCAACATCTCAACATATCCTCAAGTATCTGAATGATTCGTTTAGACTGACCATCTATTTGTGGATGAAAAGCAGTGCTGAAGTGTAATTTCGTACCTAAAGCATCTTGCAATTTCTTCCAAAACTGTGATGTAAACTTCGGATCTCTATCCGAAACAATAGAAACAGGTACCCCATGTAATCTTACAATCTGAGAAACATACAATTCAACCAGCTTATCAAGTGAGCAATTTGTGCGAACCGAAACAAAATGAGCCGATTTTGTCAATCTATCTACAATAACCCAAATCATATCTTTCTTGCTTGGTGTTAACGGTAAACCAGATACAAAATCCATCGTGACTCTGACCCATTTCTACTCAGGTATCATGATCGGCTGAAGCAATCCAGAAGGTACCTAATGCTCGGCTTTTTACTTTCTGACAGACTAAACATTTCGAAACAAAGTAAAAAATGTCTCGTTTCATACCATGCCACCAATAAAGTTGTTTCAGATCATTATACATTTTTGTACTACTCAGGTGAATAGATAACCGACTGCTTATGAGCTTTATTTAAAATCATCTGAATCAATTCTGGATTTCTCGGAACACATATTTAGTTTCTGAATCTTAGACAACCCTCAGCATCAACTCAAAACTTTGAATCAACATTCGAATCACTTTGGCCCTGTTTTTCTAATAAATCATTATCAACTTTCTGAGAATCACAAATCTGTTGAATATATAACGGTCTTGCTTTTAACTCAGCTATAATCGAACCATGATCAGACATAGCCATATGCGCATTCATTGTACACAAAGAAAATAGTGATTTTCAGCTTAGAGCATCATCAACAACATTAACCTTTCCTGGATGATAGTCAATCACAAGCTCGTAATCTTTTAATAGCTCTAACCATCGATGCTGTCTCAGATTCAGATCTTTTTGAGTCATCAAATATTTTAAACTTTTGTGATCTGTATAAACACGACATTTCTCACTGAATAGATAATGACGCCATATTTTCAATGCAAATACAATAGCTGCCAATTCTAGGTCATGTGTTGGATAGTTCTTTTCATGCGGCTTTAACTGTCTCGAGGCATAAGCTATGACTTTGCCTTCCTGCATTAACACACAACCCAAGCCATTTAAAGACGCATCACTATAGATAACAAATTCTTTACTCGATTCTGGCTAAACTAGCACTGGAGCTTCGGTCGAAAGGACTTTCAACTGATCAAAACTTTTCTGGCACTTTTCTGACCATTCAAACTTAACATTTTTCTGTAATAGCTTTTTCATCGGGGTTGCAATCATAGAGAAACCTTTCAGGAATCGTCTATAGTAACCAGCAAGTCCTAGAAAACTTCGGACTTTAGAAACATTTTTCGAAGGTTTCCAATCAAGTATAGCTAAAATTTTACTCGGATCAACTTGAATACCCGATACTGATACAACATGTCCCAGAAAAATGACTTCACGTAACCAGAACTCGTATTTACTGAACTTTGCATACAACTATTATCTCGTAAAGTCTGTAACACAAGTCTCAGATGTTCTGCATGCTTAGTTTCATCATGGGAATAGATCAAAATGTCATCTATGAACACCACCACAAATCGATCTAAATACTGTCTGAAGATCTGATTCATCAAATCCATGAAAATAGCAGGTGCATTAGTAAGTCCGAAAGGTAGAAACTCATACTGTCTGTACCTTGTTCAAAATGCAGTCTTTGGCACATCGGAGTCTTTAACTCGGAACTGATAGTAGTCTGATCTCAAATCTATCTTTGGAAACACTGTATCCCCTTTCAGCTGCTCGAACAGGTCGTCAATCCATGGCAACAGATATTTATTCTTTATAGTCACCTTATTGAGTTGTCTATAGTCGATACACATTCTCATAGTTCCGTCTTTCTTTTTCACAAAAAAAACTGGTGTACCCCAGGGAGAGAAACTTGGTCTAGCATAACCTCTATCCGTCAATTCTTGCAACTGGGCTTTCAACTCTTTAACTCTATCGGGGCCATTCTATACGGAGCTATCGGAATCAATGTTATTTCAGGCATTAACTCAATACCAAATTCCACCTCTCAGATCGGTGGTAAACTCGATAATTCTTTAGGAAACACATCCGAATACTTGCACACAACTGGTAGTGATTCAATCTTTCTTTCGATCACTTTACTATCAAGCACATACGCAAAATAAGCTTCATAAGCTTTTCTCACATATTTCTGAAATAACATTAAAGATATCACTACCGGTAAACCATTCATATCCTCTGATTCAATATGGATAATCTCGTTATTCTGACATCTCAAATCAATCATTTTCTGTTTGTAATTCACAACAGCATCATGCATCGTTAGCCAATCCATACCCAGGATTATGTCAAACTCGTCAAATGGTAACAACATCAAATCGGCCAGAAAGTAATTATCCCAAATCATCAATGGACAATTCTTGCACACTTTATCAACCAAAACACACTTGCTTAAGGGGTTCGATACTCTAATTACAAATTCAGTAGACTCTACAGGCAAAGTCTTATTGGATACTAAATTCACACATATATACGAATGAGTAGACCCTGGATCTATCACTGCAATTACTTTAGTATCATAAAGAGTAAAAGTACCAGTAATAACATCTGGAGATGACGCTTCTTCATGAGCGCGAATAGCGTAAGCTCGTGCAAGTGCTCTCGCATCAGATCTTGGTGTAGTGTCTCGCATTACACCTCTACCACCACTCGCATTTCCCGTGTTTCTCGATGGTTTACCTCTAGCTGCAGTGTTACTCTACCTCATGACAAGTCGGCTATTACTTTTTCCCCAGAAATCTCTAAAATGCCGTCTTCCATATTGATTTCACTCAGGCTTTTCATCCTTTGCATTGCCAACACTCGATACTGAGGTAGTTTGAGCTTTAGGATTTGTATATTGCTTTCGACGATCTCTATTCTGATGTCCGACTGAAGCTGTCAATCGATCATTATAATTTTTAGATTTTTTTGATGGGGAATGATAAGATTTATTCATCGATCGCTTCCTCAAATCTCTAGCCTCTGAATCAGCTTTTCTCTTTTCTTTACTGAGATCTTCGGCTTTACAAGCCCTCTCAACCAGTACTACAAATTCTTTTAATTCAAGTATCCCTACTAACAGCTTTATATCTTCTTTCAATCCATCAATAAATCCTTTGCACATAATCTCTTCAGTAGACATGTATTCTCGAGCATACTTGCTCAAACGTACGAATTCTCTTTCGTATTCTGTTACAGTCATCTAGCCCTGTTTTAGTTCCAGAAACTCTTTATTTTTCTGATCGAGAAATCTCTGGCTTATGCACTTTTTCTGGAACTCAGTCTGAAAGAATCCCCAGGTAACTCGTTCCCTAGGAACCAGTAATGTCAACGTTTTCCACCAGTGGTATGCATTATCTCTAAGCAAGGATACTAAACATTTGATACATTCATCAGGAGTGCAGGACAACTCATCGAATACTCGAAAGTGTTTTCAAGCCAGAACTCAGCCCTCTCGGCATCATCATCAACTGTAGCCTAAAACTTTTTAGCCCCGTGTTTACGAATCTTATCAACGGGTGGCTTATTCAGTCGAATTGGATCTATTACTTGTGGCACAATCAAAACTTATTGAGGAACAGGTAGGGGTGGAGGTTGTTGAGCAGCCGGATTTGTCCGTAGGAATTCCGTGAACCACTCAGTCATCATTTGGAAGAAGGCTTGCTTAGCCTCCCCTCCTTAACTACTAGATATCGGCCTAGACTCGGCCGGCGCTGTCCCTTGAGCGGGAGCAGGTGCATTGCTCTCAACATAATCAGCTATTGCTCATTCGGGATCCATTTTCTATATGAAAAACACATTTTAACTGTCAGGAATCTTCACACTATCGAAATTCATATATATGGCATGTATAGCTAGACTCACCTACGCTATGATGGTCCTAGAACTGACTAAACCATAGCTCTGATACTAATGAAATGTAACACCCTTAATCCATATTCGTCACCGAATTAGGGTTAAAGCATTACCAGACATTCAAAACAATTAGCATTCATTTCACAAACATCATAGCATCAAAGGTCAAACATTATCTTAGAGTCCCTTATATAAGTCATCAAGACCCAAAACATGCATTAGAAAGGGCTCGGGACTAAATCGAGCTCATACAAAATTTTTTGAAACTTAAACATTTTTCAAAGATGAACAGGTCACACACCATGTGAACAGGCCGTGTGCCTCACATGGCATTAGACATGCCCGTTTGTCTAGGCTGTGTCAAAATAGGGCATACATACTGACATACTCACACGGCCACAAGACACGCCCGTGTACCTTGGCTGTGGTCGAAATTGAATTGGGTCACACGGCTAGCCACACGACCGTGTGCCTTGGCCGTGCTCAAGCCTGAATTATAATTGTAGGGTACCCCAGGGGACACACGGCCGTGCAACATAACCGTGTGTCGCACACGGCTCAAACATACGCCCGTGTGGACAAAAATAGGCCATTTGAAAAGCCAATTTGCCACCCCATTTGGGTCAAACCTAAAAGTATCAAACCAATCATATTTACACTATAATTTTAGCCAATTTCAATACCAAAACATACATCATTTATTTCATAACATTAACAACAAATTCATGCTTGTAACTCATACCAATTCATGTCATTCCATAAGCCAAAAACATACCAAAATATATGATTTCAGAATCTCAAACATACAATCAAATCTCATATCAAAACCTTACCAAATTAACCATTTCCTTTGGCCAACCAAAAGCACATCACAATGGCACATTTGCATCACATATCATATATCATTACCAACCATAAGTTCAAACACAAGCTAGCCATATCACATGGCATGATATATATACATTACAAAACATATCCAAATACTCCTAGCCTATACATGCCATATTCCATATATACAATTCTCAAAATAGTACCAAAATAGCTGTTCAATGTGTGAATGAGTCGCTGACGATCCTCGAATCCAAGCTAGCTTTATAACATTGTAAAACAGAAAACATTTCACACAGTAAGCTTTGAAGCTTAGTAAGTTCGTACCACAAATAAACAACAATTTATAATATACGAAACATCAACTAATAAACACTTAGAAGTTCACAATTCATCCATCCATCCATCCATCAATTCTATTCTATCATATATAACTTGATAATACTAATTCATTAAACTTCATACACATAGTATCATCTACCGCATAGGTTCCAAACATGCCTGAACTTTTCCGTATAATTTCATTTCATTTTCACCTCTCATTCAGATACATTAGTTCATTCAGAAGTCTTTTCATGCTTTAAGATTTCAGACACTTAGTGCATCAGTAATTTGCTGAAGTTGTAACAATCTCGCACACTTAGTGCCATTTCAATAAATCAAAGCTATCTCAATATCGCACACTTAGTGCCTTTTATAGCTGAAGCTTTTCCAACTTGCACACTTAGTGCCATTTTTAGCCGAAGCTATTTTGAATTGCACACTTAGTGCCGAACATAGTTAATTATCATCATGCTCAAACACATCATTTATCACCTATGAACTTACCTCGTACTTGGAATTGATGATTCGGATCGTTTACTCGATAACCTTCGATTTTCCTCGATCTAAATCTGAATTCCTCTTTTCTTGATCTATATGTATTCAAAATTAGCCCTTTTATTCAACAAATCATTTAATTTAATACACAAACACATCTTTGGGCATTTTTGCACTTTAGCCCCTAAAATTACACATTTTGACATTTTAGTTCTTATTACACAAAACACCAAATATATAAAATTAATGAAAACCATACCTTAGCCGAATTTTCCCATGATCCCTATCAGCCCATATTTATCATTTTCATAATTTAGTCCAAAATACTCAAATTCATTAAAAATCCCAACACAAAAGATAATAATCTAACACATATCTTCCATTTACTAACATCAAATTTCATAAAACTCACATTATCAACAATGGCTCTACTTAAAATCATCAACAATTTCCAAAATTCAGACATGGGCTTGAAAGTATATAGAGCAACGATCACAAAAACGTAGAAATGATAAAATAATTGAGCAAAACTCACATACCAATTAAGCCTTGCAAGTGCCGAATGTTCAAAGCATCCCAAAACCTATTACTTTATTCTATTTTTGGCAAAGATGAAGAAATAATGAACAAATTTTTATTTTGGTTTTATTTAATTAACCTTTATTTTACTAATTACCTTTTTAACCTTATTATTATTATTTTCAATCCATTATCTAATGTCCATCCATGACATTTCTTGAATTTAATGGTCCATTTACCTTTTAAGGACCTTACATTTAATAAGACATAGCAAATAAACACCTTTATCAATTAGAACACATCTTTTGCATTTTCTGCTATTAGATCCTTTTTGCAAATTAAGCACACAAACGATAAAATTTCCACACGAAACTTTCACACATATCAATTCACATATTATAAACATAGAAAATAATAGAAAACTAATTTTTTAACCTCAGATTTGTGGTCCCAAAACCACTGTTCCGACTAGGGTCTAAACCGGGCTGTTACACTATCAAAGTGAAGTACTAAACAAAATCAATTGTAAAAGTACCTGCTATGATGTTAGCTGTATCACGATCATTTCTCTGTCTGGACACATAAACAAGTTTAGGTTGTCTTACATTAGTCCGATTAGCACTCTAACCCGGTGCTCGTTGTCTCTGCCCAGTATTACCTCCTATGTTCTAACCCTGTCCCCACTGAGGCTACTGCCCAGCCCTCTAATTTTGAACTCTGTTCTGTACAGGAGCTTGCATCTACTCAGTACGATGTGGATAGTCCTTGATCTTATGGTCTATAGACCTGCATCTCAAACAAGCACCCATACTTCTCCAACATTCACCTGGATGCCCCTTGCTACTATCACACCATAATTTTTATTTATTTGTATGTGCAAGTTTATGTCACAAGAGAGTTAGTAGCATAGTGGTTAAGAGTGTTAATTAAATCTTAAAGGTCCAATGTTCAAACCCCTACACTCCCATTTACTTTTAGCCGAAATTGTTGACCATTCAATAAGGTCAAACCCTTCTTGCTGTCCAAGCATATTACCATAAAGGGGGAGATTTATTTCTTTTTTTTTAGTCAACTTACCATCCAAAACCCCTTTTTCACTCCCCCTTTTCCTCATGATCCACATTTTACTCCCTTTGTGTAACATCCCGAATTTGGGCCTAGTCGAAACAGTGGTTTCGGGACCACAAATCTGACACATTATCTATTATATTTTTATGGTCTACAATTTCACGGGATGATTTCGTGAAAATTTCGTTCGAAAATTTTGACGTTTGGGCACTCAATTTGGTCAAAATGACTAAATTGTAAAAAGTGCAAAAGTTGAGTTCTACATGTCAGAGTGTCTAATTGTTATGAAATTTTAAATTGGACGCCCTTAAATGGTAATTAGACCATTGGATAATTTTTTGGACAAAAATGGACATGAAATGGGTGAAATAGAATATTTTTGAGTTAGGGGCATTTTGGTAATCTAGTAATGAAAATGAATTAAAAACAAAATTAAAAGCCAATTTTTGTCCATCTTCTACCCATGGCTCAAAATTGCATGGAGAAGACATATATAAGGTTTTTCAAGCTTCCAAGCTCGATTGTAAGTCTGTTCTAGCCCTGTTTTTAATGACTTTTATGTTTTTGAAATCCTCGTAACAAGATCTACTCATTTCTACCAATATTTTAAGCAAGGGTTTGTGTTTAAAATTTACCCATGGATGAAATGTATGTGTTTTTATTTCTAATGGTAGAAAATGAATGCTTGGTGTGTAATAAATGACTTATACTAAATGATTTTCGGTGAAAATGCTTAAAAGGACCGTTTTGTAAAAGTTATAAAATTTGTCATAAAAGTGTGATTTAGTGGAAATTGGGGGCTACTATAGTTATGAAAATGATTCATCTAGGCTTAAAATGCAAGGAAATTGAATAAAAATCATTTTACGAGCCTAGGGGCCAAAGTGCAAATATGTGAAAGTTTAGGGGTCAAAATGCAAATTTGTAAAAATATGATTTTTGGACCCATATGAATAACGTGACTAATTAGAAAGCTAAATGTGATATTATAGATAAAGGAAAATGAGATTCGGGCATAGATTGGAAATGAATGAGATTATGGACTAAATCGGAATATATAGCCGTGCTCGCATTCGAGGTAAGATTGTATGTAAATAATAAATTGATTCTTTTTATGTTATTATATTTCGTTATTATATGAGATGTGGCTGCTTATAGAATGATCATTTGATGTAAATTACGAATCGAAATAGACTATGAATGAATTTGTTAAATGTTGAAAACTGAGGAATTTCCCTGTTGAACCTTCGAAATACAAATGATACAAATGATCCATTATGAGAACACATGTGTAGTACTATGTGCAGGCTACTATGTGTTTAAGATGGTTTTAGGTCACATGTCTAGTACTAAGTGCAGGCTACTACGTGTACCAGATAGTTAGGTCACATGTGTAGTACTAAGTGCAGGCTACTATGCGTACCTGCAACTTTAATCACGTGTGTAGTACTAAGTACATGCTACTATGTGTATCAGATGGTTAGGTCACGTGTGTAGTACTAACTATAGGCTACTACATGTACTGGATTGGTGGTCGCATGTGTAGTACTAAGTGCAGGCTACTATGCGTACCATATAGCTTGGGTTACAAGGGTGGTAATATGTAACACACCAAGCCTAAGTCCGATCGCCGGTTTAGGCTATAAGGTATTATTGAGCTAAACATTTAAATTTTTCAATCAAAAATTTAGCAATAAAAGCATAAATTTAGCTGATTATATGTACAAAACCTTGAGTTATAAATGCCATTTTCATGTGGCCAAAACATTTAAAATTACAAAACATATTCGCCAACAGCCTAATCTATACATGACATATCGAGTCCAAAATATAATTGTACCAAAAAGATCGATAGTATGAAGAACTGCTGACAATCCCCGAGTCGGCGGCCAAAGTCAACAATCTATAAAACAGAGAAATAAGAATAGAGTAAGCTTTCGAGGCTTAGTAAGTTTTAAGCAATTCATACTATTTAAGCTTGTCATTAAAATTGAACATTGAGTATCACAAAACTTGTATTCTAATTGTAATTCACTTGACCAAATATGCACTAGTACATTAGTTACAAAACCCATTGGCCGAATATGTATGTATGTATACACAAGAAGCTTCTTGCACAAATTTCACTATTTACAAAGATTATACTAATACCTTTAATCACATTCTTTCATATGATGACTTACATTAACCGATTATATTGTTGTCTTATCCTCAAATACCGAATTCATTCACACACACATATATATATATATATTTTGTTCTTTGATACTAGTAAATCACTTAAAAATCAATTCAAATATGAGCACATATCACGAACCTTATCATGTAAAATATATAATACTTACGCAACGATGTTTATCACTAACATTCGAAGTCGAAATCTTACTTAACTTACTGGCATCGGTTCTGTTAAATCTTAGACCTCGGAATACATTACTAGCATAAGCCTGCGGGTCTTTAACCCGGATATTTTTCCAGCACGTAGCCTGCGGACCTCAAGTCCGGATATATTTCTAGCATATAGCCTGCGAATCTCATGTCCGGATATTTTTCCTGCATATAGCCTGCGGACCTCATGTCCGGAGATATTTTCAATCTCATACATATTTGATCATATTTTAACACATCTCAGTCATCTTATCACTTAATAGTCGTATATTATATTCGAATATATACTCGATACGTACATCATCATTCACATTTCAGCTCAATGGTTATATCTCATATCACTCATTCTCTTCACCATTTAATCTTAAATTCAAAGTGGCCATCAAACTATAAGTCATAAACATGCATTATCTATTATACATCTTAATTCAAGTGCAAGCCAAAGATCACAATTTACCTACTATAATCTTATAATGGCATCGTCAATTATATACTAAAGGAAACTACTTAAAACTTACCTCGGTATATTCGAACGGTTGTAGATTGGTTACTCTATTGCTTTCTCTTTTCCCCTATCCAACTTCGATCCTCCTTGCTCTTTAGCTTAATGAATGCAAATAGATTTGTTTAATATCTTAACCAATATTGTTTACTTATTATTCACATTCGGCAATCACATAACAAATTCAATATGTATTATAATTTATAAATATGTCATGATTCAAATTTCATACTTATTTGTAACCGAAAATGGCAAGAACTTATCAAGCCATGATAGTCACTTATAACTCAAACTCAAAATGATCATATAACCCTAATAACCGATCATTCAACTTATACTAGTTTCGCATACACAAGCAAAACTCACATAGTTTATCTCGTTTTCTTATACACTAGTTTAACCAATACGATTATTACCAAATAAATTATATACGTATAACACTACTCATTTACATATACATTATCTATCAAAATTCTCACTCCTTAGCTAATGCCGAATGCTTATATAAGCCCTAAGTCATCTTTACACATTTATCAAATTTCCAATTCAACTTAATACCAAAAATTAGTGTCATTTAAAAAGCCAACTCAATTTCATCCTTAATATCTCTTATAACAAAATTTATCAAAATCCAATAAGAAATACATTAAATTCTATGACCGAATTTGCATTTCACCATAATAGTCACTTGCCATAAAACAATTAAGCCACAATCATTTAATTTTACCTAGCTTAGACTTAGATTAATAATTATCTAAATTATTTAAAACATTCAACACAACTCTTCTTTAATTAAGCACATATTCGGCAAGGAAAATTGTAATTTAGCAAACCTTAGCTTAACATATAATTTTCTTATAACACATTTTAAGCATTCTTTTTATTCCATCAACTCAAAACACATACATCACTCAAATATAACCAAGTTCATATTCGGCAATAGCCTCCAACATGATAGCCGATTCTTCCCACTTAGTATCTAATGCACACATATGATCATTTGTTCGGCTCAAACACCCATCCACCAAGATTCATCCAAATTAACATGAAACAACAACCATATTCTTTATTGACTACTATGGCCGAATGCTCTATTCATTCCCAAAATAAAAAATTTAACATGGGTCAAATAAGGAACTTGGTAACTAACTTAAAATTAACTAAAATTTCAAGAATTAACATAAACTTCTTACCTTAATTTAAGCCTAGGATGACCGAATGGTGTTTCTTCCCTATTCTTCCTTCACATTCGGCTTAGAAGAAACAAAAATGAACACTTTGTTTTCATCACCCATTTTCCCCTTTTAATTATTATTATTTTATAATATAAAGCCATTTAATTAAAATATTGATAATAGAAAATTCATATATTATATATTAACTAGTAACATGGCTGGCCACTATCTAAAATGGGTAATTTGACATGCAAAACCATTCTTTTCAAAACATGCATTGATAGACCATTTTAAAATTAACCTATCACATTTCAAAAGTGTTTCACACAAGTCCTCTTTAATAAATTCACATACAAATGACCAAATCAAAGCATGAAATTTTCACACATGCATTTACTCACATCAAAGCTTAGAATATAACATTTAATTATTTTTTATAACTCGGTTTTGTGGTCCCGAACCCACTTTTCAACTAGAGTCAAATTAGGGCTGTCACAACTCTCCCCCACATAAGGAATTTTCATCCCCGAAAATCTTACCAGTGAATAAGTTAGGATATCGTTCTTTCATAGAGTTCTCGGGTTCCCATATAGCTTCTTCGATCCCGTGCTTGAGCCATAATACCTTTACTAATGGAACCTTTTTGTTTCGCAACTCTTTTACCCCACGTGCTAAGATACGAATCGGTTCTTCTTCATAACTCAAGCTAGATTGAATTTCAACCTCTGATGGATTAATTATGTGCGATGGATCGGATCTATAACGTCGAAGCATCGAGACATGAAAAACTTTGTGAATCTTTTCAAGTTCAGGGGGCAAAATCAATCTGTATGCGACTGGCCCAATTCATTCAAATATTTCATACGGCCCAATGAACCTCGGACTCAATTTGCCTTTACGACCAAATCTGAGCACCTTTTTCTAAGGTGAAACTTTAAGAAACACTTTGTCTCTGACTTGATATTCAATATCTTTTCGTTTTAAATCCGCATATGACTTCTGACGATCTGAAGCTGCTTTCAGACTTTCACGGATTACTTTTACTTTCTGCTCAGCATCTATAATCAAATCAGCCCCAAAAATTTTACTTTCACTAAGCTCGGTCCAAAACAACGGTGTGCGACATTTACGACCGTATAAAGCCTCGTAAGGTGCCATCTTAATGCTTGATTGAAAACTATTGTTGTAAGCGAATTCAATCAAAGGCAAATACCATTCCCATGAACCACAAAACTCAAGAATGCAACATCTCAACATATCCTCGAGTATCTGAATTATCCGCTCGGATTGACCATCAGTCTGGGGATGAAAAGCAGTGCTAAAATACAACTTGGTACCCAATGCTTCTTGCGATTTCTTCCAAAATCGTGATGTGAATCTCGGATCTCTATCTGACACAATAGAAATAGGTACCCGTGTAACCTTACGATCTGAGAAACGTACAATTCAGCTAGCTTGTCTAGTGAATAATCCGTATGTACGGGAATAAAATGAGCCGACTTAGTCAGTCTATCAACAACAACCCAAATCGCATCTTTCTTACTTGACGACAATGGCAACCCAGATACAAAATCCATCATGACTCGATCCCATTTCCATTCAAGTATCATGATCAGCTGAAGTAACCCTGAAGGCACTTGACGTTCCGCTT
The DNA here is from genome assembly GCA_025698475.1 of Gossypium anomalum. Taxonomy (NCBI): domain Eukaryota; kingdom Viridiplantae; phylum Streptophyta; class Magnoliopsida; order Malvales; family Malvaceae; genus Gossypium; species Gossypium anomalum. Next base: position 42,331,258 of record CM046968.1, on the reverse strand, counting down.
TCACTTGTTGACATATCAAACACTTCGAAACAAAGTCAGAAATGTCTCATTTCATACCAGACCACCAAAACTGACGTTTCAGATTGTTGTACATTTTCGTAATCCCCGGGTGAATTGACATTCGGCTACTATGAGCCTCGTTCAAAATTACCGAAATAAGTTCTAAATTTCTTGGAACACACAATCGACTTCTGAACCTCAAACAATCGTCGTCATCAATTTGAAATTCTGATTCAATATTTGAAACACATTCAGCTCGATTAGCAACCAATTCATCGTCGACTTTCCAGGACTCACGTATTTGATGAATCATTAATGGTTTGGTCTTTAATTCAGCTACTAACGCATTATCGGATGAAACGGACAGGTGTACATTCATCGCTTTTAAAGCAAACAGTGATTTATGACTTAAAGCATCGGCAACCACATTAGCCTTTCCCGGGTGATAGTCAATGGCAAGCTCATAATCTTTCAACAACTCAAGCCAACGTCTTTGTCGCAGATTCAAATCTCTTTGAGTCATCAAATATTTGAGACTTTTGTGATCCAAATATACATGACACCTCTCTCCAAACAAGTAGTGTCGCCATATTTTCAAAGCGAATATGATGGCAGCTAATTCGAGATCACGGGTCGGATAGTTTTTCTCATGCGGCTTCAATTGTCTGGACGTGTAAGTTACAACTCGACCTTCTTGCATCAACACACAACCCAACCCAACCCAAGTAAGGATGCATCACTGTAAATGACAAACTCTTTACCGGATTCGGGCTGCACTAGTACTGGAGCTTCAGTCAAATAAGTTTTTAATTGATCGAAACTTTTCTGACATTTCTCTAACCATTCAAACTTAACATCTTTCTAAAGTAGTTTCGTCATTGGTGTGGCTATCATCGAGAAACCTTTTACAAATCGTCTGTAATAACCGGCAAGTCCCAAAAAGCTTTGAACTTCAGTAACATTTCTTGGAGGCTTCCAGTTGAGTACGGTCGAAATTTTGCTCGGATCAACTCGAATACCCGATGCGGATACCACATGACCCAAAAAGCTAACTTCTTTCAACCAGAACTCACATTTACTGAACTTAGCATATAACTGCTTATCCCGTAAAATCTGCAACACTAATCTCAGGTGCTCAGCATGTTCGATTTCATCTCGTGAATAGACCAAAATGTCGTCGATAAACACAACTACAAACCGATCTAAATATGATCTGAAGATCTGATTCATCAAGTCCACAAATACCGCAGGGGCATTAGTGAGACCAAACGGCATCACTAAGAACTCGTAGTGACCGTATCTCGATTCAACGCAGCATTTTAGGTATATCCGAGTCTCAAACTCATGAATCGATAATAACCCGATCTCAAATCTATTTTTGAAAACACCGAGGCTCCCTTCAGTTGATCAAACAAATCAACGCGGTAACGGATATTTATTCTTTATTGTCACTTTATTCAACTGACGATAGTCGATGCACAACCTCATGGTTCCGTCCTTCTTTTTCACAAACAATACTGGTGCACCCCAAGGTGAGAAACTCGATCGAGCGAAACCTCTATCCGTCAACTCTTGCAACTGAGCTTTTAATTCCTTTAATTCGGTTGGTGCCATATGATACAGAGCTATCGAAATCGGTGTAGTCCCAGGTACAAGTTGAATGCCATACTCTACCTCCCGAACAGGTGGTAACCCTAGTAATTCTTTGGGAAAAAATCCGGATATTCACAAACCACTGGCACTGATTCAAGCTTCTTTTCTAATTCTTTACTATCAAGTACGTATGCAAGATACGCTTCACACCCCTTTCTCGCATATTTTTGAGCCAACATTGAGGATATTATTATTGCTGGCAATCCGTTCAAATCAGTAACTCAACTCGGAATATCTCATTATTTGCACATCTCAAATCAATGGTCTTACTTTTGCAATTCACAACTGCATCATGTACGGTCAACCAATCCATACTGAGAATAACATCAAATTCATCAAACGGTAAAAGCATCAAGTCGACCGGAAAACAGGAACCTCGGATTATTAAGGGGCATTTCTTACACACCTTGTCGACAAGCACATATCGATCCAAGGGATTCGACACCCTAATAACGAACTCAGTAGACTCAACAGGTAAAGTCTTACTGGATGCTAAAGTCTCACATACATAAGAATGAGTAGAAACAGGGTCAATCAAAGCAATTACATCAGTATCAAAGAGAGTGAAAGTACCGGTAATAACGTCAGGCGAAGAAGCATCCTCGCATGCACGTATAGCATAAGCTCTAGCAGGAGCACGAGCCTCGGATCTGGTTGTAGCATCTTTAGACCCTCTCTGACCACAGCTAGCATTTCCAGTATTTCTAAGTGGTCTACCTCGCGCTGTGGTATTACTCAGTTTCCCACTCTGATTCACATTTTGTTCGGATAATCTCGGGTAATCTTTGATAAAGTGGTCAGCTGACCCGCATTTATAACAGGAGCGGTCATGAAATCTACAACTCCTTGAATGCCATTTACCACAATACTTGCACTCTGTTCTGTCCCGACGATCGTTTCCAACATTGGCAACCAAAGTGGCTAGCGTACTCACTGGGGGTCGATTATGGTCTTGTCCGAAAAGCCCAAGTGTCTTTAAATCGACTTGAATCTCTCTAAATTTCTTGATGATCGCTGAAAGGGCTTTCCAAGATCTCTTACGGAACTCTCTTGCTCCCACCTCAGCTTTTCTTTTCTCTTTACTAAGCTCTTCGGCCTTGCAAGCTCGCTCGACAAGTATTATAAATTCTCTTATTTCGAGAATGCCAACATACAATTTTATATCTTCGTTCAATCCATCTTCGAAACGTTTACACATTATAGCTTCTAAAGAAACACATTCTCGAGCATACCGGCTAAGCCTCACAAATTTTCGTTCATAGTCAGTAACTGACATGGAACCTTATTTAAGTTCAAAAAATTCTTTCCATTTCTGATCAATGAATCTCTGGCTGATATACTTTTTCCGAAACTCGGTTTGGAAGAACTCCCAAGTCACTCGCTCTCTAGGCACAACAGAAATCAACGTATTCCACCAATAATAGGCAGAATCACGTAGCAAAGATATGGCACATTTTAAGCATTCATCGGGTGTGCAGGACAGTTCATCAAACACTCGAATAGTGTTTTCCAACCAAAATTCAGCTTGCTCAGTGTCATCGCTATCTATAGCCTTGAATTTAGTAGCCCCGTGCTTTCAAATTCTGTCAATCGGGGGCTTATTTAACCTCGTCTGATCAGTTACCAGAGGTATCGTAGGTGTAGGGGGTGTATTATTCGGGAGAGGGGGTTGTGGAACAGTCGTATTGGTTCGAATGTATTGGTTGAACCAGTCATTCAATACACTATAGAAAGCCTGTCTAGCCTCATCGTTTTGATTACTTGCAATAGGTTGAGAGTCCATCGGCGCTGTCCCATGCGTGGGAGCAGGCGCTACACTCTCAACATCATCAGCTACCGTTAGATTGGGATCGGGATCCATTACTATAAGAAAACACATTTTTAACTGTCAGAATTCATCATACTATCGTATTAATACTATATGGCATGTATAACTAGACTCAAACACTCTACGTTAGTCCTGGAATCGACTAAACCGTAGCTCTGATACCAATAAAATGTAACACCCCAAGCCTAAATCCGATCGCCGGTTTAGGCTATAAGGTATTATTGAGCTAAACATTTAAATTTTTCAATCACAAATTTAGCAATAAAAGCAGAAATTTAGCTGATTATATATACAGAACCTTGAGTTATAAATGCCATTTTCATATGGCCAAAACATTTACAATTACAAAACATATTTGTCAACAGCCTAATCTATACATGCCATATCGAGTCCAAAATATAACTGTACCAAAAAGATTGATAGTATGAAGAACTACTGACAATCCCCGAGTCGGCGGCCAAAGTCAACAATCTATAAAACAGAGAAATAAGAAATAGAGTAAGCTTTTGAGGCTTAGTAAGTTTTAAGCAATTCATACTATTAAGGCATGTCATTAAAATTGAACATTGAGTATCACAAAACTTGTATTCTAATTGTAATTCACTTGACCAAATATGCACTAGTACATTAGTTACAAAACCCATTGGCCAAATATGTATGTATGTATACACAAGAAACTTCTTGCACATATTTCACTATTTACAAAGATTATACTAATACCTTTAATCACATTCTTTCATATGATGACTTACATTAACCGATTATATTATTGTCTTATCCTCAAATACCGAATTCATTCACAACATATATATATATTTCGTCCTTTGATACTAGTAAATCACTTAAAAATCAATTCAAATATGAGCACATATCACGAACCCTAACATGTAAAATATATAATACATACGCAACGATGTTTACCACTAACATTCGAAGTTAAAATCTTACTTAACTTACTGGCATCGGTTCTATCAAATCTTAGAGCTCGGAATACATTGCTAGCATAAGCCTGCGGGTCTTTAACCCAGATATTTTTCCAGCACGTAGCCTGCGGACCTCAAGTCCGGATATATTTCTAGCATATAGCCTACGGATCTCATGTCTGGATATTTTTCCTGCATATAGCCTGTGGACCTCATGTCCGTATATATTTTCAATCTCATACATATTTGATCATATTTTAACACATCTCAAATAGTCGTATATTACATTCGAATATATACTCGATACGTACATCATCATTCACATTTCAGCTCAATGGTTATATCTCATATCACTCATTCTCTTCACTATTTAATCTTAAATTCAAAGTTGCCATCAAACTATAAGTCATATACATGCATTATCTATTATACATCTTAATTCAAGTGCAAGCCAAAGATCGCAATTTACCTACTATAATCTTATAATGGCATCATCAATTATATACTAAAGGAAACTACTTAAAACTTACCTTGGTATATTCGAACGGTTGTAGATTGGCTACTCTATTGCTTTCTCTTTTCCCCTATCCAACTTCGATCCTCCTTGCTCTTTAGCTTAATGAATGCAAATAGATTTGTTTAATATCTTAACCAATATTGTTTACTTATTATTCACATTCGGCAATCACATAACAAATTCAATATGTATTATAATTTATAAATATGCCATGATTCAAATTTCATACTTATTTGTAACCGAAAATGGCAAGAACTTATCAAGCCATGATAGTCACTTATAACTCAAACTCAAAATGATCATATAACCCTAATAACCGATCATTCAACTTATACTAGTTTCGCATACACAAGCAAAACTCACATAGTTTATCTCGTTTTCTTATACACTAGTTTAACCAATACGATTATTACCAAATAAATTATATACGTATAACATTACTCATTTACATATACATTATCTATCAAAATTCTCACTCCTTAGCTAATGCCGAATGCTTATATAAGCCCTAAGTCATCTTTACACATTTATCAACTTTCCAATTCAACTTAATACAAAAAATTAGTGTCATTTAAAAAGCCAACTCAATTTCATCCTTAATATCTCTTATAACAAAATTTATCAAAATCCAATAAGAAATACATTAAATTCTATGACTGAATTTGCATTTCACCATAATAGTCACTTGCCATAAAATAATTAAGCCACAATCATTTAATTTTACCTAGCTTAGACTTAGATTAATAATTATCTAAATTATTTAAAATATTCAACACAACTCTTCTTTAATTAAGCACATATTCGGCAAGGAAAATGGTAATTTAGCAAACCTGAGCTTAACATATAATTTGCTTATAACACATTTTAAGTATTCTTTTTATTCCATCAACTCAAAACACAAACATCACTCAAATATAACCAAGTTCATATTCGGTAATAGCCTCCAACATGATAGCCGATTCTTCCCACTTAGTATCTAATGCATACATATGATCATTTGTTTGGCTCAAACACCAATCCACCAAGATTCATCCAAATTAACATGAAACAACAACCATATTCTTTATTGACTACTATGGCCGAAAGCTCTATTCATTCCCAAAATCAAAAATTTAACATGGGTCAAATAAGGAACTTGGTAACTAACTCAAAATTGACTAAAATTCAAGAATTAACATAAACTTCGTACCTTAATTTAAGCCTAGGATGACCGAATGGTGTTTCTCCCCTATTCTTCCTTCACATTCGGCTTAGAAGAAACAAAGATGAACACTTGTTTTCATCACCCATTTTCCCCTTTTAATTATTATTATTCTATAATATAAAGCCATTTAATTAAAATATTGATAATAGAAAATTCATATATTATATATTAACTAGTAACATGGCCGGCCACTATCTAAAATGGGTAATTTGACATGCAAAACCATTCTTTTCAATACATGCATTAATAGACCATTTTAAAATTAACCTATCACATTTCAAAAGTGTTTCACATAAGTCCTCTTTAATAAATTCACATACAAATGACCAAATCAAAGCATGAAATTTTCACACATGCATTTACTCACATCAAAAACTTAGAATATAACATTTAATTATTTTTTATAACTCGGTTTTGTGGTCCCGAAACCACTTTCCGACTAGGGTCAAATTAGGGCTGTCACATAATATGTGTAGGCAACCGTGTATCTGTTATTATTCCGATGAGTTCAACGGGATATTGACTAAGTGAAAATACATGTGAACATGACCATATGATGAATAAGTGTAGGTATATGTTTGTGGAAATTTATGAGCAATGTGCTCGGTAGTTGAGCGAACTTTCAGTAAGATGGAATAGAGTGAGTGAAATTATGTAAGAGTGAAATTTGTAATAAAATAGTTTTGGACAGCATCAGTTGTGTAAATTTGAAAAATCATAAAAAATTGTGGAAATTGAATTAGAGACTAAATAAGATATGAGAGTAAATATTATTGAATCTAGTTTCACATAGAAGAAACGGTGTAAGCAAAAGAGTTTCATATTATGAGATATTTGAACTTTTGTGAGATAGAGTCAGAGTGATTTCGGGCTCCCTTGTCTCAAATTTGGAAAATCACTAAAAATTTTATAAAAATGATTATAGGCTAGGATTTATATGACTAAATCCATAATGAGTCTACTTTCAATAGAAGAAGACGAGAACATTAATCAAAACCCGTACTATGAGATTATTGATTTTTAGTAAAGAAAAGTCAAAGCTATCAAACAGCAGAACAGGGGGTAACTTTAAAGAATAAATTGTACTTATTGGCTAGACCAAAAATTCTAGAAATTTTATGGTAAGAAGATATATGAGTCTAGTTTTAGGAAAAAATTATGGATTTTAATTTGGAGTTTCGTAGCTCTAGATATAAATAATTGAGTAACTATGATTTGAGAAAATATCATGACAGAAAAATAAGTAAAAGTATAATTATGATTATATTTCCATGGAATCATGTTGATAATTTGCTTATTATTTTCATATGGACTTACTAAGTTTTAAGCTTACTCCTTCCTTTCCATTTCTTTAGTGTTGACAGGTTAGCTCGGGGTTGGAGATCGTCTGAGGCAACCTCACACTATCAAGCTACCTCCTTTAGAGTATTGATGAATCTTAATGTCTTCAAGTGAGTGGCATGTATAGGGGCTTAGTTTTATGATAGATGCTGTTATGATTAGCCATATGTATTGACTTAGATTGATTCATTTTATATAGCCATGAGATGTGGCTTATTATGATTGCGCCTTGTAAGCCTAATTATCCATGATAAGTTCTAATACTTGTGATGCGATGATGTGTTTATGCTTGTGGGATATGCATGGTTGGTATTATGACATATATGCATGATGGGTGCTTCTTGACCGATCGAAATGGTCATAGCCACGTGATAAATGTATAATATGGAAATAAGTTGATAATTTTTGAACATGAATACTTGATGTTGATTGAAGCTACTTGATAAATTGACGGTTATGAAAGTTTGGTAAAAGTGGTCATCAAATGACAAGGTCAATGAATATAGAATTGTTATATCTAGGTTTGATATTATATGAGTACGTGTAATAAGTGAATGATAGCATGTTAAAGTTAAGAATATACCTTAGTGAAGTATGTTAAATCATTAAAATGATGTCATGATGTATATCTTTGATGTGTGTAAATATGTGAGGGATTAATAGTAACAAAAGGCTTGGAAAGTAGCCTAAGTACTAGTCACACGGGTAGAGACAGGGCCCAGTAGACAGGCGTGTGACTTGGCCGTGTGGTTTAATTTGTTTTGCTGACGTCATAAATAGAGAGTTACACAGCCTGAGGACACGGGCATGTTGGAAACACACAGGCGTGTCCCTATGTCCACACGGGCGTGTCCCTGTGTCCACACGGGCGTGTCCCTATGTCCACACGGGCGTGTCCCTGTGTCCACATGGGCGTGTGACCCTATTTTAGGAAAAAAATTTCTAAGTTTCCTCAAAACCTTTTAAAGTTCTCGATTTAGTCCCAAACCAACTTTAATGCATGTTTAGAGCCTCGGTAGCTCGTGTAAGGGACATTATGCATGTGATTGAATGTTTTTAATTTAAATGAAATTTTATGGCCCGGTTTTGTATGTTTGTGAATGTTTAAGTTCGGTAACGCTTCAAACCCTGTCCCGGTGTCGGATACGGGTAAGGGGTGTTACACTTTATCCTCAAACATGCCAATTTTCACCTTTGGCTAACCCTTGGTCGACCATATCACCCAAAAAGCCTACCATTTCATTTTTATTTTTTCCAATTTTCTCTCTTCTCCTCTCTTTGCCATCCACCAGTTCTCCTCCACTAGTTTTTCTTCTTTTTATTCTATTCTACAACCTAAAACACCCATTTCTCCTTACATCTCATCCATTCCACCGCCATTCAAGGCCACCGCACCACCACCTTACCTCTATCATCGCCACCGCAGCACTGCCATCGCATCGTCGCCATCAACGACCACCAGTTTTCTTCATTTTTTCTTCTCTTCTCCTCCTCTTTTCAAAACTCCCCTCCAGTCGAGTCCTCCTTTTTAACTAGCTTTTCAGGATTAATTGTCGAGCCTTCTCATCTGTTATTTTAATAATTCAAAAATCCTAAAATCACGTACCATTTGTGTAACACCCCAAACCCGGCCTAGACGTTATAGCCGGATCTGACGTGCCACATCGAAGTGTTCAAAACATTTTATATTGTTGATCTAGAAAAACTTACTTAGTGTTTTAAAAGATAATTCATTATAGGTTAAAGTGAATAGAAGCTATGCACCAGGTAGGAAACCAGAAAAGAGGAGGTGAGTCCATCGGACAACTTAAGTACCAAGCTCCCTTTGGATCCAATCCTAGACATGCACACTGCCGTTGCCACACCTTAACTTAGGATATATTTTCAGGAAACCAATTTGATTAAGTCCTTTTTGGGAAAAGTGATTAATTTTGGAAAACATTTTCATTGCGGAAGCTTTGCTTGTTGTCGTGTTATTTTGAAATCACTTACTGTTTTTGAAAACGCGTCCTAAAGCTATCCAATTTCGACAGTTAAATATAAGTAATACCTATCTTAACAAAACATATTTAAACCATTAAAAATAATTAAGCGGCCTTATCACATTTAAAAACCCAAAACCTTAAACGTACGTAAAAGGATGTCCAGTTCACTAGATGAAAAACCAAATTTGCAGAACGTGTGGCCACTCAGAATCCCTCACAGCTCCAAGCCCACTATAGTTGGGGATTACCTGCGTGGATGAAAACAAAGGGGTGAGTTCGGGGAAACTCAGTGTGTAAATTAACCCAACCATAGCCTATATCAGCTCAAACCACAAAAATAGAATAAGTTGGCCTTAGCCCAGAATAGAATTCAGAATAAAGCCCATAGGCCCATAACAGATCAGAATAGATATTACATGTTTATGCAAACCCAACCCATATCCAACCCTATGCACCCCCATACCAGCCTTTCATCATGTGGGGAGACTAGTTGACCCACCCAACCGCTACGCCACAGAAATATGCAGCATGGCTGCCAGAATAGATAATGTGACAGAGTCACCAGATTCAGATAATCGTGACAGAGCCATCAGAATAGATATATGTGGCAGAGCCACCAGATCAGATAATTTGTGGCATAGCCACCAGGACGCTTCCTCCATATTATAACCCATGTCCCCATGCAACAGATATACAATTATGGCATACATCATTCAGAATCAGATTAACATGCTTTTCAATCAAAAGTAACCCTAGGGGTATAACGGTAATTTTGCACTTAGGGGTATAATGGTAATTTTGCATACATAAGGGTATTCTAGTATTTTTACTATTATTAGGGTTTTCATGCATATCATAACTATTTACGTACTAACAGAAACACTTACCGAGTGTTCTTATCGAATTGGGCCTGTTGGCCTATTATCCCGATTTTGGCCCATTAAGCCCAAAATATCGAAATGCACGGAATCGTGCACTCTGCAGTCTTATTACTTTATTTTACCATATACATCAACTTTCAATCTCAAGAGCATTCGCACACTCGCAAGTTCCCAAAATACCAGCTTTTCGGCATTTTGGCTTTTCGTCTTTTGCCGATCTAGTCTATGTGAGGGTGTCAGTTACACACCTGATTTGTAGTGGTTTGATGGCGAGTTCCACACACACAAGCTGCCTACAGTAGGATTACTAACACATCAGTCTAAATATGAAAACAAACTATGCCCATATCCCCTTATCATATTCGGCCAACCATGCTTTAGTCCCCATTGCTCTTACCTTTTTGCCGAAATATGGATTAGATCCAAGATCCAACCAAATAGTCTTTAAGTCCTTCACTGTACGCCCCCTTGTCCACGCTAATGCTTACACATTCAGAAAGAAAGAGGCATCATGCCCTTAGTCCAATCGTTAGCCACCCCTAAGAGTTTCAGCTTTTCCCTAAAAATATGAATAATTAACGCAAGTTGCTCATCAACTTACCTATCGTTGTTCGGCCTAGAAGAGTGCGCCTATCCACAATTCTAACTCCGATCTACCATACTTATGTGTAGAAATAGTTTCTCGTAGCTAAGGAGTCGGCTATCAATAACACAGGTTTGAGAGTTTTGGCTTTTTAAAGGGGAGAAGAATTTGATTCGGCTACCGCATCTTTCAGCCTACGGTGGATCAACGAAGAGAAGGTAAGATAGAAGAAAAGAAAAGGTGAGAAGAGAGTACTATTTAGCTATGGAGAAAAAGGCACAATGAGAGGCTTCTAGGTTTGGCTAAAGGAAAAAGAAAAGATGAATAAAAGAAGAGATGAGAAGAGGATTCGGTTTTGTGGTAGCATAAACAGCACAGGTGTAGGTTTTGGCTTTTACCAGGAATGAAAGGGAAGAGAAGAGAAAACCTAATTTCGGCAAAACAGTCAACTAAATAACCCAGTCCCGAAATACAAACGAATTCGGCAGCCCCTAAAACCAAATGTCAAAATTTCCAACATAAAGTGACCTAGCCGAATATGCACTTGCAGAGTCCCCTATTCGGCCAACTCCTACTTCCTACTTAGTTTCCTTGATTTTCTCCCCTTATCCCTCTTCTACTCAATCCTCTTAACAACTCAAACTCCTCCTGACAGACTTTTACTTGAGTTCCATTACTTACCATTCCTAGTCATAAAAATAATTCCTTAAATATGCTCTCATTGTGACTTGAACCTTGGTTCTCCCTAGCATCCACACGCCACTTCTAAAGCTCCCAAGTGGCGTCACATGCCACCTTTCCACATGCTTCCTTGTGGCTTATTTTACCCATTAATACTTAAAAGCCCAGTTGACCAGAACCCTTTTTTTCTTATGGAATTTAAAATTAATTAAAATTACCGGGTTTTAACTTAAGCTTGGGCCTTCTAGAGGCCCACTAACATAATTAAACCTACGCCAAGCAGACAGAACACAGAAATTTAAATTTTGCCAACACTCATAGAATTCCCAAAAATTGGGGCGTTACAATTTGTAGAAAAAGGTGCTATTTGATGATCTTTTACTAACACAAGGAATCAAACTACTCTTTTGAAGAGGAATCGAGATTTATTCAATCGGATCTAAGGTGTGGGGACTTGTTCTTGATAATAATAAATAATGTTGATTAAATAGTAAATAATAATTTATATTATAAAGGAAATATTTCTAGTTATATGATTCTTGATAATATGAATATGTGTGAATACGAAAGTATTCATAGAGATTAGTAAAAACTAATAAACGATGATACCAAGTAAGTAAATTTCAAAACTTTAAGATATGTGATGATGATTTGTTGTTTAGGTGATTTTGTAGTATATGTTAATATGTGAGTCCCATTACTCATGTCATGTGATTAATGGCTAATGAAAATATGATTATCGCTATTCTGGTCTATGTGAAAAATGTTATATGTTATTATTCTGATCTATGGATTCGCATATTGAGCATGCCCTATTCTGAAATTTTGGTTTGCATGCTAAGCATGCATTATGAAAATATGCATAAAAATATAAGATCTGATTCGCATGGTTAAGCATGTCATATTCTGATATTCCAGTTTGCATGTAAAGCATGCTATTGAAAATCTAATCTGTTTGCCATATCACATGCATGGGGTGGGAAAAATGTATGGAGGAAGTATCTGGCAGTAAATCTACAATATCTAGTGGCTCGACCACACTATTTTGTTTTTGGCAACATGACTGTACTATTTGATGGCTAGTCCACATTATTAGTGTGATATTGGATGGATGAGTTCCCTATAGTGGCGTGTAGCAGAGTTGGGTAGGATCTATTTTCTAAAATCTGTATTGTTTTTTTCAAAAAGCGTTACATTGACATAATCATTATGCATTCTGCCATATCTGATTTTGTGATTAAATAACTTATATGTTATGATATGTTTAAAATAATGTTGATATGGTTTTATTCTATGAATATTATTTTTGGAGACTCACACCGGGCTTATGAGGCTCACCCCTTTAAATTCTTATTTTTCAGATAATTGAGGTTAGGATGGGCTCGGTTATAGAAGCAATCTCGATCATTTTTCAAAAAACTTTTTTATTATTATTTTTATTTGATATATTGGGTTATGTTTACTTACTATGGACTTTGGTTTGGACATTGTTTTTGGATTTTGGACTTTGACTTGGAATTTTTCTGCATGGGTTATGTTCTAAAACTATCACTTAAGTGGTTTGATATAAATAATAATTTACGATGGATTTTTCAATAAAAGTGGCAAATTAAATTCAACAGGGACGATTTCCAAATTTATACTATGTTTTCAAAACTCAACACTATCTACTCATAAAACAAATATTTTATAAGATGTATGTTCAACCTACGTTTTCAAAATAGTGAAATTTGTCCGTTGTGATGTTTTAATTGTATTATGATGTTTTCCTAAAACACTCACCATATTTGAGTTTTCCAAAGTTAAAAGATATTAACAAAATATGGTTTTAGTTAAAACAAGATTCAAAGGCATTTTGCAAGGTGATTTTTTAAAGAGAAAACTTCTAAACATTTTACTGTGTCATCATCATGACCAATATGATCTTCAAGATTCTACCATAACGTCTATGTCGGGTGTAAGGGGTTACAACTATAGTTAATGTAGTTCTGAATCCTGCATCCACCACCAAATGCCACAATATTCTGTCGGGGTCTATCATCTCTAGCTCGGTTAATGGGTTGTGAAGCTTGAACTGTAGGACCAACATTCCTCTTAATAGGAGTCGTAGCCTTTTCCCTCCTCTCACACTCCACTCGCCAATTTTGGTTTTCTCTACCAAATATTAAAAAACTCTCTCTTGGTGTGGTTACAGAATGTCGCCTGCAGAGTTGAAAGCGCAATTGCAATAGTTGATAGATAGGGGTTTTACTTGACCCAATTTCTCACCTTGCAGTGCACCTGTTCTATTCGTTAAGAAAAAAGACAGATCTATGAGATTATGTATTGACTATCGTCAACTTAACAAAGTTACGATTAAGAACAAGTATCCATTTTCGCGTATTGACGATCTGTTTGATCAGTTGAAAGGTGCAACAGTATTTTTGAAGATTGATCTTCGTTTTGTTACTATCAGCTGCGAGTTAAAGCTTCTAATGTGCCAAAAACTACATTTGGGACCAGGTACAGACATTATGAATTTATTGTGATGTCATTTTGTTTAACTAATGCACCTACAATATTTATGGATTTGATGAAAAAAAATTTCAGACAGTATTTAGACCGATTTGTTATGGTTTTCATCAATGATATTTTGATTTATTCACAAGATGAGTCTGAGCATGCCGAGCATTTGAGAATTGTATTACAAACTCTACGTGAAAAGCAGTTATTTGCCAATGTTTAGCAAATGTAAATTTTGGCTTCGGGAAGTTGGATTTTTAGGACACGTTGTTTCAGTCGTGGGCATCAGAGTTGATCCAATCAAAATTTCAACTGTTGTTGACTGGAAACCTCCGATAAATGTATCCGAGGTTAGAAGCTTTTTGGTATTAGTCGAGTATTGCAGAAGGTTCGTTAAGAGATTCTCGATGATTTCTACACCGATAATGAGATTATTGCAAAAGATGTGAGATTTGAATGGTTTGAGAAATGCCAACAAAGTTTCAATCAGTTGAAAGCATTGTTAACCGAGGTAACGGTGTTGGTTCAGCCTAAGTCGAGTAAAAAATTCATGATTTTTAGTGATGCATCTTTAAATAGTCTAGGCTGTGTTTTGATGTAGGAAGACATAGTGATAGCTTATGCTTCTAGACAGTTGAAGTTGTACGAAAAGAATTATCCGACACACGATTTAGAACTTGCAGCTATTGTGTTTGCGTTGAAGATTTGGCGACACCATCTGTATGGCAAAAAATGTAACATCTTTACAAATCACAAAAGTTTGAAGTATTTAATGTTGTAGAAAAATTTGAATTTGAGACATCGTAGATTGCTCGAGCTATTGAAAGACTATGATTTGATCATTGATTATCATCCGGGAAAGGCAAATGTAGTTGCTAATACTTTGAGTAGAAAGTTTTTGTTTGCTTTGCGAGCGTTGAATACACGATTGATGTTGTCTGATGATGGTTCAATTTTAGCTGAGTTGAAAGCTAGATCGATGTTTTTACAATAAATTTATGAGGCTCAGAAATACGATAATGTGTTATCAACTCAACGAAAACAGAGTGAGTCGACTCCTGATTCAGATTTTTAGATTGGATCCAATGATTGTTTACTTTTCAGAGGCAGAATTTACGTTCCGAGGAATTTAGATCTCGTTTAGGAGATTTTGCATGAAGCTCATAATAGTAGTATGTTTATTCATCCTGGTAGCAATAAGATGTATGGTGATTTAAAACAAATGTACTGGTGGATAGGTATGAAACGAGAGGTTTTTGAGTTCATATTAAGATGTTTAATGTGTCAGCAAGTTAAAGCTGAACATCAGGTACCTTCTGGTTTGTTACAACCAATGATTATTCCAGAATAGAAATAGGAGCGAGTCACGATAGATTTTGTATTGGGATTACCCTTGTCTCTAAGAAGGAAAGATGCAATTTAGGTTGTCGTTGATCGTCTAGTGAAGTCTACACATTTTATTCTAGTGCATATAGATTATTCTCTTGAGAGATTAGCTAAGCTATATATTATTAAGATTCTCAGATTGCATGGGGTGCCAGTTTCAATTATTTCAAATAGAGATCCGTGGTTTACATCACAATTCTGGAGCAAACTATATGAGGCTCTAGGTACACGTCTGCATTTTAGCACCGTATGTTATCCTCAGACCGATGATCAGCCTAAGCGTGTAATTAAACTACTCGAAGACATGCTTGATGTTGTATTTTAGAATTTGAAGGCAACTAGGAGGAATTTCTAACTTTAGTTGAGTTTGCGTATAATAACAGTTATTAATCGAGCATAAAGATGACACTGTACGAAGCTTTATATGGTCATAAATGCTAAACTACATTGTATTGTTCTGAGCTCAGTGAGAAAAAGATTCACGGGGTTGATTTGATTCGAGAGACTGAAGAAAAAGTAAAAGTAATTCGAGATAGTTTAAAAGTAGCTTCAGATTGACAGAAATCGTATGTAGATTTAAAACGTAAAGACATTGAATTTCAAGTCGGTGATAAAGTGTTCTTGAAAGTATCACCTTGGAAGAAAGTTCTTCGATTCGGTCGTAAAGGAAAACTAAGTCCGCAATTTATTGGGCTGTATGAGATTATTGAAAGAATCGAATCAGTAGTGTATTGTTAGATTTGCCATCATAATTAGAAAAGATTCATAATGTGTTTCACGTATCTATGTTACGACGGTACCAATCAGACCTTTTGCATGTTATCTCACCAGTGGATGTTGAGATTCAGCCTGATATGTCATACAGCGAAGAATTGATCAGAATTTTAGCTCGAGAGGTTAAAGAATTGAGAAATAAAAGCATAGCTTTAGTGAAAGTTATTTGGCAATGACACAGTATAGAGGAGGCCACTTGGGAACCAGAATAAGTTATGAGAAAACAATATCCGAACCTTTTTACTAGTAAGATTTTAAGGGACTAAAATTTCTTTAGGGGGAGAGTTGTAACAGCCTATTTTTAGTGAAACCAGAATAGTGGTTTTGGGACCACAAATTCTATATGAAAATATTCGTTTTATTATTATTTTGATGTCTACAGCATGTTAGTATTATCATATAAAAATATCGTTAAGAATTTTTTTCATTTGCATGCTTAATTTAGTAAAAAGGACTAAATTGCTATGATATTAAATGGTTAGAGGGTTTATGTTGTAACTAAGCCATTGGTATTATGAGTGGACTTTTGTGGACATGATATATGTGTTTTCAAAGGTTAATTAAAAGGTTAAATGTGTAATTTAGTAAATAAGGTAAATTAAACTAAAGAAAAATCAATGTATCATCTTCCTATTCTCATCTACCACCGAAATTTAACATAAGAAAAGCCATTGAAGAAGCTTAAGTATTCAACCATCTTTCCTAGCTTGCATGTGAGTATTTTTAATCCCATTTTTAATGATTTTTATGTTTTTGGAGTCGTTGTAGCTTAATCTAGCTAGCCTAGGGACTAATTTGCAAAACTTTTAAAAGATTAGAGTTTTTCCAAGAATAAGTTCATATTGTTTTTTATCTTTGATGGAAGAAAATGAAACTTTGTTGTTTGATAAACAACTTTTGTAAAGTAAATTTTCTTGAAAATGTCAAATAATGATTTATTTGAAAAAATATGTAACATACTTGGTGAAATTAAGAAATAGTGAAATGTATGAGTTGCTATGGCTGTCTATGAAATTCAGCTACCTTGGGTAAGGATGAGATTGCATGAATTTTAATTTACGATTTTAAAGACTAAATTGTAAAGAAATCAAAGCATTAGGGGCAAAGTGTAATTTTTCAAAAATATGATTTTTGGATTGAATTGAATTGAATGATTATTGAATGAATTGAATTTGATTATTTAGATCAAGTTAAGCATCGTGCAGATTTAGATCGAGGGAAAGAAAAAGTGTTAGACTAGTTGATCATATTTCTTCGTTTGTGATCGAGGTAAGTTAGTACATTTAAATAGCATTTTTAATGTGTTTGATTAAATGCTATTACGATATATTATCATATCATGATTCGATGGAAGATCCAATGACATTTCGATGACTATCGAGCCCCGTTTGAACCTTAGGAATATAGAGGATACAAATGACATGCCATTAAGCTTACCATGTTTCGGATGCTGGTCCTGAATGTCCTACCGATGGTTGAGTCCCGACATGTGTTGAGGATACTTGATAGCTTACGTGAGCAGCATCGTGTAGCTATGTTCTGACTTACAACTTGTGTGAGCAGACCTACTTATGGGTCGAGAGAGAGCATCTATGTAAAGAAAAAGGAAAGAAATGGTTTTAACCATATGTTAGCACACATTGTGTAAGGTTCCCGTGTATCTAATATTATTTTAAGTGATTCAAAAGGCATATAAAGAGAAAGAATACTACGTATTTCGATTGGCAATGTTATGAAGGTATGGAAAGGTATAAGGTGTTGATGATCAAAGTGTGTATAGCCATGCTCATGAAAAGTCTGAATGCTTATATGCTATATTCATGGAAGCTATTTTACCATGTGGTGACTTTTATTAAGTTATTTGTTTAATCACTAACTTGTGTTGTTAATGATGCTTAGGTTTGTGCTAAGCTATGTTGGATTAATTCATAATTATTTATAAGTTTATGCATTGCAATGGTAAGCATTGTTTATGATTTACGAACTTACTAAGCATTATATGCTTACTTTGTGTTCTTTTTCTATGTTTTATAGTAATAGAAACCTCATTTAGGTGGGAAGCTTGTCAGAGACCTATCACACTATCCACTGGCTATATTGGTAGATTTTGATGTTTTTGAGTTTTGGTTATAATGGCATGTATAGGTGTTTTGTGCTTGATGAAGTAGCCATTATGTTTGGCTTGTAATTATGGTATTTTGGTTGATGAACTAGTTATCATGTTGGTATGTATATATGTGGTTTTATGATTGATGATATTTTGGCATTATAATGCTTTCATGGTTGATGTTGGATTGGTCAAGTTGATGTATGTTTTAGTGACCATTTTGGTATGTTTGAGTATGATTTTGGAATGTGGTCATGGTGGTATGTTTGGGAAGGAAATTAGATGAGAAATGTATGGTTGGTTATGGGCTAGATTATGCAAATGTTTAGACATGTTTGGTTGTTGTGATTGAGGTGTCTTTTGGGCATATTGGTTCTTTGGACAAATATCATATTGATTTAGCATGATTATATATGTTTTAGGTACATCTTGAATGCTTGAATATATGTGCAAATGGCTTCTAGGTGTAAGCATGGTTTGGGTAAAAGAAATGGCTTGAAAGTGGCCTATTTCTTGTCCACACGGCCTAAGACACGGGCATGTGTCTCAACTGTGTGTGCCACATGGCCATGCGATACAACTGTATGTCCCCTATAGGTTTCAAAGGGTTAGAGGTCAGGTAGTTACACAGCCTAGCACATGGCCTGGCACACGGGCGTGTGAGGCCATTTCGAGAGCTACATGGCTGTGTGGACATTCAAAGTAAGGATACACGGCCATGTCTCAGTCCATGTCTGTGCCCATGTAACTCTCTGACTTGGGTTACACGACCTGGCAAAACGGCGTAGTCTCAACCGTGTGAGTCACACGGGCGTGTGACCCCTGTAGTGTGAAAAATTCTATCTTTTTCCATAAAATTTTATATGTTTAAAATTTAGTCCCGAATCATTTCTAATGTGTTTCTAGGGCCTCGATGGCTCGAATAAGGGACATTATGTATGAGTTCAATTGATAATTGGCATAATTTATGAAATGTTTGAAGTCAAATATTTTAAGCTTTAATTTTTCGGTAATGCTCCGTAACCCTATTCTAGTGGTAGATATGGGTTAGGGGTGTTACAACATTAGTAGAACCCACATTGTATTGATCAAGGCTTTAACGAGAGTAAACATTGGAAGGCAATATTAACTTAATATTTTATTGAGAGGTTTTTAAATTAAATTAATTTCACCATTAATGGTTAACAATTGTCCATTTAATCCTTTAATTGATCTTATCAATATCCTATAATATGCATGCTAACATATCATCAATTATATCATATAAAATAAAAACATAAAGCAATAAATAAATGTAATGGTTAGAGCCCATAAATTAAGGTGGTTCCTCCCAAGCCAATGGGAAAATCATAGGGAATCCTAAAGGATTATGCCACTTTTCAAGCTTCTTTTCCACTTTATGAAGCCCAGCCTTCTTTTAATCTAGTCCGTATCAACTCATACAATTTACAATCATAGAAACTCGTTTTACGTACAAGGGAGTAAGATGAGAAAAGAAGTACAAGAGATATATAGGAAGGAACGACACACAGGCCGTATTTACAAAATTACAACTTTTGCAAATAATAAATTAAATGGTTATAGGGTTATAACCATGCATTTCCAAACACCATACAAATCAAACATAATATACAACATGTATCTCATACAGTTGCATCAAATAGTAAATTTAATCCCGAACTCGTATCGTACAAGTGGCTCTAATACCACTTGTTGGGATCGTCGATACACTCCGTGGTGCAGCGGAAAAATTATTCCAATGATCCACAACCAAGGATCCATGTACAAGGAACGAATCAAGTTGAAATAGGGTTGCAAATATACCTTTTTTACTAAAAATGTTGAAAGGATGTTGCTGATTCGATGTCGATTCCAAGCCACAATGAAAACTTCTCGACCTCTACATAGTCTACCCCGTAAAAAATGAACAACCACTTTCTTTTGAACTTTTCAGAGAGAATTAAAAATGGTTGCTAGACCTTTTAAATTATTAAGTTAGTAACCTTTTTCACACTAAGTGATTATCATCCTTTTATCTTCTTTGATATCACATATTAAAAAGGAAAACTAGGATTATTTCCTTGTTAATAGAGAAGACAAATGGAAAGTTAGAAAAATGAATTATATTCTTTCCAAATGAATATTAATTTTTATGTCTTTTATATTTTGATTGAAATTAATTAATATAGCTGTTTATATTAATAAATTCGATAAAATATATACAATTAATATTTTATATAAATCAAATTCATATATTAAGTTTATCTATGTTTTTTATTTGTGCACAAGAAGTTTGTAAATATAATGTGTTTAATATTTAACTATCAAATTATAATAATTCAACAATTAATTTAATTTATGTGACAACTAAATGCAATACCAAATGTATTTGATTTATGTTCGCTTCAACTATAGGGTATGACCTTCTAGGCTCTTGTAACGTTGGTAGTAATACTAGAACATTTCTAACCTTACATGCAATGAGTGGCATCCAACAATGCATCATTGCCACCCAACTTTGAAGAAGTCATGATTCGACATAACCTTTCTGTGATAATCTTTTCATGCATTATATCCTTTTATCCTTAATATCTACATTGGACACGAGCCATGGAATAGTCACACTTGTATTGTCCAATATCATATTTCTTGATTTTCAGAGCAAACTACAATAAAAAAATAATTGTGATATCTCATATCAACTTATTCCAGCATGGTCATGATTTCTAGTCTCACTCCATCAAGAGGCCTAAGATATTGCTCCCATTATGTAGGAGAGGTAAATCCTTTCTTGATCAACCATATCCCATTACATGGATTGTGGTATGTAACAACCCATTTTTTAGTGGTGTCAAAAATAGTGGTTTCGATGCCACAAATATGGCAAGTAAGTTCGTATATGTTATTATTTAATATTTACAAGTCAATTATGGTATTAAAATAAATTTTGAATTGGTAATTTATACTATTTGAAAGAATAATTAGGTTCGAATGGTATGACCTTAAAGCTTAAAGTCAAGTGCTTTTAGAAATGAGGTATAGAGACCTCACTTCTATAAACCAAGTCGTAAACATTTTAATAAATATTTACAAAGTGTTATTAAGGATGTATTATAGTTTCGTTAAGAAATTTTAATGTTTAGATAGTTAATTAATTAAAAAGGACTAAATCGTAAAGGATATAAAACTTGATCACTATTAGATTTGAATGATTAAATGACTTAATGTGTAACGCCCTAAATCCTGAAAACCCCTGTTAAATTATTTTTGTGTGTTTGTAATGTGGATGCATGTCTGCCTTAGTGGTTTAGTGTTCTGGGAGTGTCTGGTAAGTCATGGGTTCAAGTCTTGGCTTGAGCAAAAATTTTGCTTCTTCTTGAATAAACCCTTGTCTCCAGCTAGTAAACTCTTAAATTAATGTGAGTAAGCATGGCATAAAAAGCCTGCTAAGCCAAGTGGCAAGTGGCGTGTGGAGTGTGCAAGGGGTCTAAGGTTCGAATCCCTGCTTGTGCATATGGAGATTATTTTTACTGATGGCCATGGGAGAAGGTTATATTTGACCGAAACTCTGCTTGGTTGAGTAGAGTTTGAACTTGTTAGTTGAGGAGATGATGGGGGAGTGATTTGAGGAGGAAAATGGGGATGTGGATAGAGGAGTGATCAGGTGAGGGATTTGTGAAGAGATTTTGGGAGAAAATTAAGGGAAGATGAGGGGTGTGTGAGTAGTATGCTGAATGTGGGAACTTCTTTGTACCAATTCGGTCATAGGATCTTTTACCCTTAGTGTCGAATTGTGTTTTAGTTTTGGCTCTTTGTTGTCTTCATTTCTTTTCTTTTGGTTTCTTTTCTGAGTGTTGGTTGTGTAGTAGCCGAATATTGCTTGACCATTTGGGTCTTTCGAAGGGTTGTACTTTGCTTGTGCCGAATAGGCAATTTCCTTTTATTCTCTAAGCGGTATTCCTCTTGATTTTATTTCTCTTCTTCCCTTTTTTTTTCTCTGAACCGAATACTTTCTGACAGTGTAGCCAAAATTTTCAAGGCTTAATTATTTTTCTCCCTTCTCTTCTTTTCTTTTCTTTGGCTGATTCTTGCTGAAGTGTTGCCGAAATCCCTTTGATTTTTTGGTAAGTGTTCTACGGTTTGTTTCCCCTAGCCAAATGTTAATTGGTTTTCTTCTCATAGGTTCAGCTTTTAGTATCTCTTGGGTGAAACAGTGGTTTTTCTCTCTTTTCTACCATGAGAAAATATCCATTTAACACTTCTTTTTGTTCGAATGATGCTAAGCCCTACAAGTGATAATTCCTTTATTGGTAAGCGTTTAAGTTTTAGACATTTTTATGTAGGATTGTTGATTCTTATGAGTCGGTTAACTGTTTCGTGTGAAGGTTAAGCATTGGGAAGTAAACGTTGGTCTTGGTACAAAAAAGGGTTTTGGCGATTGTTCGATTGGTAAATAGTGATAAATCGGTTAAGGTATTTTCAATAATATGGTTTTAGATTAATTACAAATATAGACTGATGGTGGGATTGTTGTTAATCATAGGTGCTTTGATCTCGGAAGCGGTTCGGCTACAATCCCATAACAAATGTGTACAACACTACCATTAGATAAGAAACTGCGAAAGCTGAAAAACTGAAAAGCCGAAAAGAGGGCTGTCGACACCACGTGGGCATGTGGCCGCTCGTGTGGCAAGCCATGTGACAAAACATGGTTGTGTGATCGACGAGAAGGCCATGAGCGATTTCATGGGCCGAAACGGTACTGGGCCATTTTGGGCCAAACTAGGCCGTGTGGGCCAGATGGGCTTGTGGGCCCTACACGGGAAGATCGCACAAAAGTGTGGTAAATATTGGGGCAGGTTGTGTAAACCACGCGGCTAAGGCCATTTCTGGACTATGTGAGCCATACGAAAGTGTGGGCCTACATGGACCCACAATGTGGGCCGTGGGCTTATTTTCACTGATTGTCTGTTAAGGTTGCACGGGTCGCCCAATATGACTGTAGACCTGTTGTTGGGCCGGTAAGTGTACTTGGACCCTTATTTTCATAAATGACTGAAATACCCCTATGTGATGTATGACGGTTTGAGCATGCCATTTTTATTTTATGTACATTTATATTATGTTTCTTTGCATGGGGTGGGATATATGATTTGGAGGAAGTGTACTGAAAGGCTATAAGTCTATTACTAGCAGCTATGCTGCAAATACTGTTTTAGTGCAGCAACTGGTGCTACTTGGATTGTAGGGTTGGGTGGGTCGATTTTATCCCCACATGGTGTGTAGGGTTGGTACGGAGATGATGTGTAGAGGCTAGATTGGGTAGGATTTTCTGATTGCATATCTGCATCGTCATCAGAATGGGCTTAGGCCTCACCGACATCAGCATGAAATGGGCTCGGGCCCGCATCGCATCAGCATCTGAAATGGGCTAAGGCCTTGATTGAGACTGAAAGGGCTTAGGTCCAAATTATGTTTACTATGATTGATTGTTATTTTGGGATTACACACTGAGTTTCATAAACTCACCCATCTGTTAACTATGCAGGTAATCCTTAGTCTTAGGCGAAGGGGTGTGACGGAGGACTCAGCGATGGCCACTCGTCTTATCTTTTATTAACTTACTTTTGGTTTTACTTTATGTAATAAGGCCTCTTGGGTATTTATTTTTAATTTGGTATTTTATTTTTATTTTAATCACTGGATTTATATCTGCTAGCAGTAGGATAGACGCATGATTTCAAAAGTCAAACGTTTTCAAAAACACCACGAAATCGCAACTAGTTTTAAAGGCTTCCGCAAGTTAAAACTGTTTTACAAAGTTAATAATGTTTTAATACAAGTAAACATTAAACATACAAATCCACAATATCAACAAATAAACACGACTTTCAATCGGTTTTTCAAATTATACAAAGAGGCTAGCTAAAGCTTGGATTTATACTGTTAGAAAAACACTTCAATGTCATGTCGCCAGATCCAGTCATAACGTCTAGGCCAGGTTTGGGGTGTTTCATAATGAATATAAGTGGAAGGATTAATATGGTAAATATACCATTTTTAATTAGTGGGACGAAAAAAGAGTTTTTATGTAAGATCTCAAAAACCAGGGGTTAGTAGAATTGGGTTTGTGAACCGAGAGAGAGTGGTCATGCCTTAATTTTTAAGATTATCTATGCATTTTTAGGAAATAAATGAGGTATTGGTTTTTTGGTTAAGTGTTAGTGAAACGTTCCTTGAAACCCAAGTTTAAATCCCTTCTCTCTCACAGCTTTTATTATTTTGCAAATTTTGCCTTAAACCCTAGTATGCAACATGCCTTGTTTTTAAAACAAATATTGCAAAATCATTTCAAGGAGGAGGAAAAAGCCTAATGGTTAAAAGAAATATGAGAAAGCTTGGAAATTAAATGAGGTCCCAAGTTCAAATCCCTTCCCTTGCGAAATAATTAAATTTTGCAAAATCCTTTGTTTTTTTAATGTGTGTGCCATCCATACCCTTGAACCCTAAGTATAAATATAAATTTTTATTGTTTTTTTAGCCTTTAATTCAAATTTTACCTACCCAAGCCGGTCACCCTCTTCCTCTCCTCTTTTCTCTTCAATTTTCTTTTTTTCTCCCATTGTTGTCGTTGCCTACACCTAGTTTTACCATCTCTTTCTTTTTCTTTTTCTTTTTCTTTTTGCCACAAGATTTGTTAACATATTCTCCACCATATTTCTTTCATTTTTACTCATTAAAATAAGCCTCAAATCTGAAATCTTGAACTCCAAGATCAATCTCGAACATTGCAAGAAAGTCTCATTGCCGTTTCTCTCAACTAGCTTGGGTAAGGTCTCTTTTCTCTTCAATTTCTTAATTAATCTTATCCATTAAAAATATAAATTTCCAAATATGGAATTTGGGGGATTTAAAATGATTTCAAAGGTATTTTTCCAAAATTTAATAAGATCTCAAACTATTTTAAAATTCAGTCCCAATTTTGGCCACCATGGGTGGAGGTGCGTGCGCCTATGTGCAAGAAAGGGGGTTGTTTTGTTTCATGGTTATTGCCTATATTTTTCTAGAATTAATTTGAGTTCTTGAAACCTCCTAATCAGATTTTAAACCCATTTCAATTAGGGAACAACGTTCTTGATCAATTGGCCATTCGGATCCCACAAATCGTGAAGCGTAAGTGCAATTAAGGGTAACTTGTTTGTTATTTCGACATAGTTGTTGGGTAAAGGTTATGAATTGATTAAATGAAGAAATTTAATCATTTATTACCTAATTATTTTCCAGTATATTATTGAATTAGGTGCTGGCCCAAACACCCCAAATCATCCGTAAAGGCGAAGAACAATTGTACGTACGGTTTGCATCGATACAGTGTAAGAAATCTAACTAGTTTGGATTCATGAAATAGTTATAATTACAATGATTGGTTTCAACTCATAAGTGGGTGTTTTGGGGCTGGTTTAATGGTAAATTTATTTTATTTATACTGAATTTTGGTTTAGGTTCGTTTAAGGAATTATTAAGGAAAATTGGAAGTTTTGCTAGTGTGCTACGAGGAAGCAAAAAATAAGGGTGGGTCCTAAACTCATAAAATTGTTTGAAAATGTTAAATATCATGTTAAATTTGATAAATTATCTTGCTGAATGGATTGGATTAATAGCCAAATTATTTTATTTTGTGAGTGGCCGAACCAGGTATGTTTCAAGCATTAAAAGATTGACATGTTGGCAAAATTGCTAGTTTGATAGTATGGATGTTTGATTGAGTTTGTAATTGCATATTGAGTTATGAGATATGAGAATGTTTGACTGAATGATATAATGTGTTGAGATATTAAGCTTTTGTATGATTTAAATACATGAGATATTTTTTATATTGTGTATTGAAAAGGGTGCTATTTATGCACAATAAAAATCTGTAAAGTATGTGAAATTGAACAATATTGATTGATACCAACTCAATGGTAATTTGAAAGATTGGAACACTATTTCAATTTACTGAAAGAATGTGATTATTGAGGACATGCTGAGCATGTCAAATGAATGTGAAAAGTATTGAGATATGATTATGTATAAGATTGTGTGACATATTGCACATGCATTGGGTTGGGATTCTGTGGTTGACAGAGGAGTTTCGTGGAGTACCGGTGACATATTAAGTTTGCATTATTTATAGTCAGTGCACTGCACCTAGAGTACCGAAAGGATTGATAACTTTATTGCATATTATATGTTATTAGCGATTGTATCGCACTATTTGATATCCGATAGATTTTCTACATTATTGATTATTTGGTGGTTTTACCACATCGAGCTATGCTCATAATGTTTTGGAGTTTGGCAGACGGGTTCTAGGGAACTCGTGGTGTGTAACGGATGGTATGGATAGGAACCTTTTTGCATTGCATCATGTGCATGACATATTCAAATGTTATTGATTTATGCTACGTATTGTATTTTGTTGTATTGAATGGTATCGAAATTAATGAATGTTACTTGAATGAATGATGACCTATGCTCATATACTGTTTGACTTCAATTTGATAATGGCTATGTAATGGCATGAAATTCCTATGATGGTTTTGTTTTCTTCTGTTAATGCTAATATGTTTCATTGTATTTGATGTTTTTGTCCATGTAAATAATTATTTAGCTCATACTGAGCTTTTCATAAGCTCACCCCCAATAGTGTTTAACTTTTCAAGTAAACCTCAAAATTAGGACCGGACTCGGTGTTTAGAGAATGAACTTGGACCTCGGATTATTATTTTTTTAATTAAGTATTATTAAGTCTTTATTGGTTTTGGCTTGTAATTTTTAATTATTTCTGGTCTATGGCTTGGTAACTTTTCTTTTGGGAATTTTTGCATGCCTGGATTACTCAAGCATAATAGTCGGATAATGCATTATATCGGGCTTAAGTAAAATTTGATATTGTTCCCTAGTTTCCACTACATTGCAAATGAACTATTTTTGAAAAACATATCGATAAGGCAACTAATTTTCCAAAATGAATTAAAAAATGGTTTTTTTCCGCTGCATTAGTTTAACATCGAGTTTTTTCTAAAGAAAAGCGACAAGTAAACAGTTTTCCTAAAAAAACACTGTCAACAATAAAATGAATCCTAAGTATACAAGACCTAATGAATGAATGGTTTTAAGCTAACTCAAAGTACAACTGCGGTTTTCTCTAAAATGAGTTTATTTAAAGTTTTAAAAAGTAACGTAAGTTAGCTTAGCCATTTTGGTGGCTAATGTAGCCTTCTCAATCTAGCCATAACGTCTATTCATGTGTAAAGGTTAAAATAACTTAAAGTATAACTAAGGTTTTTTCTAAAATGAGTTTTTCATGGGTAAAGGTTAAAATAATTAATAATAAGTAATAAAATTAAAGTAAAATAAAAATAAATCACTATCATCTTGTTTATCAAGGTTCTCCATCGAATGTAGAAAGAAAAACCTCCATGGAAATACTTTCAAGGTTCGACCATTGAAAGGTTCTTGCATGTAAGTCCGTTTTGAACTCGTTTCTCAAAATTTTTATGTTTTTGAGATCTTTGCAACTAGGTCTAGCTAGCTCGTACCTTCATTTTTGAAACTGTTAAAGATTTTGAACTTTTCCATTGATGAATCTTTGTGATTTTAGATGTTAAATGATGAATTTGAAGAATTAGACGTTATTTATAAATATTTTGTTAAGTGATTTTTGATGAATTTAATGATTAGGGATTAAATTGCTGAAATAGTAAAATTTAATATAAATTGTATGAAATGAGGAAAAGTATGGGCTGTTATACGATTAAAGAAAAACTAGCTAACATGAATTTTAGCTAAAAAAGGTAAATTTGCATGTTTTGGGCTTACGGACTATATTGTATAAAAGAAAAATGTTGGGGGTGATTTTCTAAAATGTTAAAAGGGATTTAATTGCATAAAATGAATTGATTTTTCTGTTATAATTAATGAATTGAATGGAATTATTAATTTAGATCAAGAACGACTGGAAAATCGAGGAGAATAGAAAATTAACAAATAGACCCTAAACTTAGTTATTGCTGCAATTTAGTCAAGTAAGTTCGTATGAACTGTAATCGTTATAATGTTATTTAAATTAAATGTTCATTTTTTTGTTTTTAATATAAATGAATCAATATGTAATCATAATGTATGCACATTATGATGGATTGATGACTATCAAGTCCTGGCTCAACCTTAGGAATTCTTATGATACAATTGACATGTCATTAGGGATTTCATGTTTCGGGTGCTGGTCTTGAATGCCCTACTGATAGTTGAGGTCCTGCATTTGTTACAGATATTCCACAGTTCATGTGAGCAGCATTGTTTAGCTTACATTCCGACCCATAGCTTATGTGATTAGGCTTATTTCACAGCTCATGTGAGCAATGATGTAGAGGAAACGTTATAGTTATATGTTTAAGCACACTTCGTGTGAGCTTTCCCGAGTATCTGATGATATTCTAGTTAGTTCAACGGACAAGAAAAGGGATTGAAATGGTAAGTTTCCAAATGGTATTATGCATATGTTCATGGAAAGGATAAATGATTCAAATGATGTAATCTCATATGGAAATGACTTATCACATGGTTAATTCAAATGAGTTATGTATAAATACACTAACTTGTGTATTGATAATGATGTATAGGCTTGTGCTAAGCTTGTGGTTATGGTTGATTTATATGCTTATGCATTATACTATGCAAATGAAATGGGTAATAAAAGGGTATAAAATGGTAAGTTCCTAATTGGGATGTAATATGATCATATAAAAGGATTGATGAGTTAAATGATGTACTTGTATATGAGAAATCTACTTATGCTATGGATGAATTCACCTATATCATGGGCAAGTACACTAACTCATGAATAGATGATGTTGTTTAGGCCTATGCTAAGCATTTAGAGTGGAAGGGAAAGTAAGTAAATGGAATGATTCATAATTTTATGAAAAGGTTGATGATTATGTAATATGTATTATAAAATCCTATTATGTTATGATTGAAATTATATGAGATGTTGATGGACTTACTCATTGGTGAGTTGATGGTTATATACGTTTGATAAATCTTATGGCATTAGTATAGGTTTATACTTATCTTGTAACACCTCTTGTAACAGCCCGATTTAGACCCTAACCAGAACGGTGGTTTCGAGACCATGAATCTGAGTCAGAAAAATATTTTTAAATTATTTTCTATGTTTATTTTGTGTGAATTTATATCTGTGAAAATTTCATAATTTAATTTTATCGTTTGGGTGTCCGATTAAATAATAGGACTTAATTGCGTAAATTGAAAATTTGATAGTTTAAAGTAAGAGGGCCAAATAGTTGGTGATTTTCTAAGTTGGAGTATTTATAATGTAACTATTCCATTAACATGTGGCTTGTACGGTAATGGACATAGGTTATATAATTTTATTATTATTTCATTAAGGTTAGTTAGGTAAATTAATCATAAAATAATATATGTTATTATATCATAAAATAATAAGCCACATTCATGTTATTTCCTTCATCTTTGCACCGAAACTAAAACAAAGAAAAATAAAGAAAACAAAGTAGGGTTCGGCCTTGTTCAAGCTAGATTAAGGTAAGTGTTCAGCTCGGTTTTTGATAATTTTTATGTTTTTGAAATCGTTGCTTCGAGTACTACAAAACCCATGCTTGAAATTTTGATTTTGATGAATATTTTGAGTTGTGCCATTGTTAATAGCTTGTGATTTTTTTTTTTGATGATGAAAAATAAAAGATATGTTTTAGATTAACATATTTTGTATTGGAGTTTTTGATGATTTTGAGTAATAAGGAATTAATTGCAAAAATAATAATTTAAGGGACTAAAATGTGAAATAAATGAAATAAATGGGCTTGTATGAACACTAGGAATATTTGGCCAAACATGGGTACCTTTAAATTTTGCATATTTTGTGTTTTGTGAAATAGGGATTAAATTGTAAAAATTGTAAATGTCAGGGGTAAAATGGTAATTTGCCCATTTATGTGTTTTTGGAGTAAATTGAATGAAAATATGTTTGAATGAGCTTAATTTAAATATTTTTAGATCAAGAACCAAAGAAATCGGATTTGGACTAGGGAAAAACGAAAGTTGTCGACTAGCAGCTCTGTCCTATTTTACGACGTTTGAGGTAAGTTTATAAGCAAATACACATGCCTAAATGTAGTTAAATGTTAAGTATATATGCTGGTATATAATATATGAATTTATACTTGTAAATGCCAAATGTGTATAAGTTTGAAAACTATGTTCGAGCTTTCGATTCGACCGAGTTACGACGTTCGAAAGCCCTGTATGAACCTTAGGAATAGTTAGGATACATATGTCATGACACAGGATTCCGACATTTGTGTTCCTTGTGTATGATTATTGAACCGAAAGTTAAACGGTAGGTGTACATTTTGTGCTTATATTCGAATGAAGCAATTGAATTGCTAATGTGATATGTTATGTGAAATGTGTTAACATGTGAATAAATATGCAAGACACTAGAAATGTATCCAAGCTAAAGTCCATGAGCTTCGTGGCCGAAATGTATCAGGCTAAAGTCCCGAGCTTCGTGCTAGAAATATATCCGGGCTAAAGTCCCATGAGCTTTGTGCTAGTAATATAATTTGGGTTTTATACCTATGAGCCAAGTGCCGATGAATTTGATAAAAGTATACAATTACAAGATCCTACACTAAGTTGACAAATTGAAAGTGCATTACATATTAAGTTGGCCAGGTATGTATCATGTACTCGTATGCGATTTTGATTTGAATTAAATTATAATAAGTGTTATGACTATTAATGTGATCGTGATATATTCGGTAAATGTGTGATGTTATGTGAAGTGATTCTATGTTTATATTCAAATATAAACACTTGGTCCTTGTGGAAAGGTTTGTGGAAGTATATGATTTTATTTTTAGGTGATTACGATCATGGAAAATTAAATGTGAATATGATATTGTATTTTATTCGTTTCAATTGAACTAAAGCTGCTAGTGAAGCATTTTAATGCCTATGTTATATGAGTTCGATCTTGAATGACATGATATACATGTTTAGATAATTTGAATGCAAGGAGTTGTGAAAGAGCAAATTTGTAAGAAATCTGCTTGGGACAGCAACAGTAGTGTAATTTTGGAAAATCACCATAAATTGTGGAATTTGAATTAGAAGTTGAATAAATTATGTAATTAAAGCTTAATGAGTCTAGTTTCTTATAAAAGAAACCATGTAAGCAAAAGAATTGTAGATAATGAGATATTTGAAGTGGTGTGAGATAGAGTCAAAATGACTTTGAAATCCCCTGTTCTGTTTTTAAAAAAAATCATTGTAAATTGTAAAATGATGATTATAAGATAAAATTTATATTCTTAGACTCCTTAATGAGCCTAGTTTCAAATTAAATAAACGATAATATATTTTGAATTCTGTATAATGAGAAAATTGATTCGTAGTGAAGAGTGGTCAGAATAGTCAAACTGTGAAATAGGGGAAACTTCAATAAAAATATGGTATTGATCGGTAAAACCAAAAATTCTGAAAATTTGATGGATGAAAGATATATGAGTCTATTTTTAGGGAAAATTAACGGCACTTGATTTGGAGTTTCTTAGCTCCATTTATAAATAATTAAGTGACTGTTGCTCAGGAATACAGCTTGTAGTGAATTTGTGATTTTGTTGCAAACATGGTTAAAACTAGTTAATGAGATGCTTTTCGAGTTCTTATGATCTTATTTGTGATTTGAATATTTGGTTTTAATTGAGTTCAAATTCAACTGAGATGAATTTGCTAAATATGCATCATGTTCATGGATACTTGGCCAAAATGGCAATTACCTAGGAATGATTTCTTGAAAATTTGAAATAATCGATCTATAAGTAAATTAATTGTTTGCATTGCTTAAAACTTACTAAGCATTGAAGCTTACTCCGTGTTCTCTTTTCCATTTCTTATAGGTTTATCCTTTAGTTCGAGTTGGAAGAGCCAGAGATATCATCACACTATCGAGTCATTATGTGAGTTGAGAAGATTGTATATCATCATGGTTTAAGGCATGTATAGGATAGACTATAGGTAGAATGATATTTCGACTTTGTATACATTATAGCCATGCGAAGATGGCTTGCTCATTTTGTTTAGAGAAGCCTTATAATTGAACTAATGTGTTGAAATGTTTTAGTTATAACTTGATAGTAGTTATTTTGTTATTAGATATTCGGTTATGTTTTGATAGTTAGTCATTTTGGAAATTTATAAGAGCTCTTATGGAAAATCAATTAGACAGGTTTTCATTGTTGATAATTTATGTCTGGTAAGTATCTTTGACCTTATAGAAGTTTTGTTCAGTCAAGTAATACCTCATAACCTTATTCCGGCAACGGATACGGGTTAGGAGTGTTACACCCCTAACCCGTATCTATCACTAGAATAGGGTTACAGAGCATTACTGGACTTATTACATAAACAAACATACATTTCTCATACATCTTCTATTACAATATAAAAATCATTCGCATTCATTCATATTGTCCCTAATACGAGCCTACGAGGACCAAATCATGCATTGGAAATGATTCGGGACTAAACCAATAACTTATGAAATTTTTGAAAAACATAGAAAAATTTTCAAAATACAGGGGACATACGCCCTTGTGACCTGACAGTGTGTCTCACATAGCCAAAGACACGCCCGTGTCACAGGCCGTGTGGACATTCAAAATGGGATCACATGGCCATGTCCCAGCCCATGTAACTCCCTGACTTGGGTCACACGGCCAACCACACGCCCGTGTGACTAGCTTATGTACCCTTCGAAATGGCCTTACACGACCGTGTGCCAGGTCCTGTGCTAGGCTGTGCCAAAACTATAGGGTATACTGACTTATGCCACACGGCCAAGTCACGCACCCGTGTGCTAGGCCGTGTGGAGCATATTGACTTGGTTTCTAATTAAACACTAGGGGACACACGTGTAACACCCCTAACCTGTAACTGTTACCAGAATAGGTTAAGAGGCATTACCAGACTCGTAACTCAGAATAGAACATCAAATATCGATTAACATTTCAATTCAATAAAATACCATTCATTCATGTTCAAAACGAACTTTAATCGAACATTCAAGGTCTAATTTATATATCTAGGATGAAATCGATAACATATGAAGGTTTTAGGACTTATAAAATTTTTTCATCTTTTAAAAGGTCACACGCCCGTGTGAACAAGCCGTGTGCCTTACACGGCCTTGGACACACCCGTGTGCCTAAGCTCTGGAAAAACAGGGCATACATACGGACTTGTCCACACGGCCACAAGACACGCCTGTACACCTTGGTCGTGGCCGAGTCTGACTTAGGCTGCACGACTAGCCACACGCCCGTGTGCTTTGCCCGTGCTCGGGCTTGACTTACAATTGTAGGGTACCCCAGGGGACACACGGCCGTACAACATAGCCGTGTGTCACACACGGCTGAGCCACACACCCATGTCTCTGCTCGTGTGGACAAAAATAGGCCATTTGAATAGCCAACTTGCTACCGCAATTTGGGTCAACCTACAAGCAAAGAAATAAGCATATTTGCACCACCATTTCAACTAGTTTTTATGCCAAACTATTCATCATTCATATCATAACAATATCAACCATTTCCATACTCACAAACCTTACCAAAACTTACCAACATTTACAATTTCTTTTGTCCAACTAAAACATACCACAATTGCACATTAACATCACATACCATAAGCCATTATCAACTATGAGTTTAAACACCTACTAGCCAAATCACATGGCTAAGTATATACATCACAAAACATAATCTCACAACTACTAGCCTATACATGCTGTACTTTAAAAATATACATTTTCAAAAGTACCAAAATGAGGTTCGAAAGTGTGGTGACGATCCTTGACGATCCCCGAGCTCACAGTAGCTTGGATATCTAAAAACAATGCAAACACACACAAAGTAA
This sequence comes from Gossypium anomalum, assembly GCA_025698475.1. NCBI lineage: Eukaryota > Viridiplantae > Streptophyta > Magnoliopsida > Malvales > Malvaceae > Gossypium > Gossypium anomalum. The sequence continues at coordinate 42,296,885 of CM046968.1, read as the reverse complement.
GCATACAAAAGCTTAGTAAGCTCATACCCAACATCATCAACAGTATATAAAATATGAAACATCAACACATGAGTACTTATAAAATTCTCAAATCAACCATCAAGTCTATGCCAACATCATCCATATGTTTATACTAATTCAATAAACTTTTTAGGCATTTTACCATCTACCACATAGGAATTATACTTACCTGAACATTCTCGTATTCATTCATTTTCATTCTCACCTTCCGTTCAGATATTTTAAATCTCTCCATAAATTATTCTTGCTTTAAACATCTGCACACTTAGTGCTTTAAAGGTTAGCAGAAGCTAGAACGATTTCGCACACTTAGTGCCATCCCAATTAATCGAAACTATTTCGGTATCGCACACTTAGTGCCTCATATAGCCGACGCTAATTTAACTCGCACACTTAGTGCCAAATACCATTGATTTATCATTGAATTCATCCAGATCAAATATATATACATCAATACATAATCAAAACAGAAACATATATTTATAACATCATGTTTTACGTACGAACTTACCTCATACTCGGAATTGTCGACTTGGACTGTTTACTCTACAATCTTCGACTTCCCTCGGTCTAAGTCTGAATTCCTCTTTTCTTGATCTATATATATTCAAAATTAACCTTTTTATTCACTAAATCATTCAAACCAATCCATATACACAAAATTAGGGTAATTTCCAAAATAGCCCTCACATTTTAACATTTCGACGCTTTAGTCCCTAATTCACAAAATCGCAAAATACACAAAATTTGTTTGTACACAAGCTTAACCAATTTTTCATAGCTCTCATGCAAGTCCATACATTTCATTTATTTCACATTTTAGTCCCTCAAATAACATTTTTACAATTTAGCCCAAATTACTCAATTTCATCAAAAATTCAAAGACAAAACATGTAAGCCCAACATCAAGCTTTCATATTTCATCATTTAACATCAGAAAACTCATGTACTCATCGATTACATCTCATCAAATCATCAACAATTTCATAAATTTAAGCATGGGCTAGCTAGAACACTTAACAACAATCACAAAAACGTAAAAATTATCAAAAACCGAAACAAAAACATACCTCAATCACCAATCAAAGTGCTGAAACCCTAGAACCAATTTTCTTCTTCTTTTTCTTTCTAATATTCGGTTGATGAACAATCAAATAAAAATGAATTTGATAGCTTTTCTTTTAATTATTATGACTTAAATAACCAATTTCCTATTTTGCCCTTTTGTAAACAATTATAAAACCATTTAATGGATGGTCGTTTTAGTCCATTAACATTTTCAATGGAAAAATAACAACATAAGGACCCTTGCTTTAGAAAGCCAAATCAAATAGGTACTTTTAACATCTAGCACACAACTTTTACATTTTACGCGATTAGGTCCTTTTTGCAAATTGAGCACACAAACAGTTAAATTTCAATACGAAACTTTCACACATGCTAATTCACATATCAAAAACACGAAAAAAATATTTAAACATTTTTTTGACTTTAATTTGTGGTCTAGAAACCACTATTCCAACTAGGGTCAAAATCGAACTGTTACTACACGGCTGTGTCACCTGACCGTGTGTCACCCACGGATAAGATACGTGCCCGTGTGGACAAAAATAGGCTATTTACCAAGCCATGTTGCTTACCCAATTTTTTGCATCCTCTTACACAAATCAAATGGTATATCACATGGCATAAATAGGCATTCAAACCAATCTCAACCAAGTCTAATTCATGCTAATTCCATACCATCAACAACAAGACACACAAGTATCACAATTAGTCATACACTTTCATACAATTTCATACAAATTTCACATTCTCAAATCACCTAAATGGTTACTTTCAATTATGCACTATTTTTCCTAAAACCACAAGCATACCAATCTCAAGTTTCAACTATTTGATACTCCAAATACCAACTCACAATAAACATTTATATAGCAATTATACACAACCTATCAAAAAGGCCATTTGCACATATACATACATCACCAAACATGCCAAAATAAGCCAAATTACATGGCTATACACAAATCCAAGCATTTAACATTTACAAGCCAAATCAAATGGCTAAATCCATTACCAAACTATAAACCATAATGACCATAATTCCTATACATGCCATATAACCAAAATTACAAGTTCAAAAGTACCAAAATGAAAGCTTGATAGTGTGATGAGATTTCCGACGACCCCCAAATCCGAGCAAACTTCGATATTCACTATAAAACACGGAAAAGTAAACAGAGTAAGCTATAAAGCTTAGTAAGATCATATGTGTAAAGTAAAACTTACCATATATACATAATTTAAGAAATTAACATAACATAACATAACTCATATTGGTCCACAAATCTATCACATATTCATTCACAAGGTTAGATATGAAATTCACAAGTTTCTTCGAATCAATGATTGTATGGTTCATGCACATACCTGTACTAACTTGTATCAATCTCATACTCATTCATATCCTTGATATACCTGTTGAACCATTCGAAATAATATCAGATACTCGGGAAATCTCGCACCTTAAATGCCAATACATAGCTTAAGCTATCTCAATCTCATATCTCATATAATGCTCACTCTCAAGCTATCAATGGTTCTACTCACACAAGCCGACGGTCATGACGTAGCTACACAGTGCTGCTCATACAAGCTGACGAGAATCTGTACCACATGCCGGATAACTCAGCCACCAGTAGGACGTACGGACCAGCACCCTAACACATAACTCTTAATGACATGTCATTCGTATCCTAATCTATTCCTAAGGTTCAACCGGGATTTCACATTGCTGAAGCTTCGTCAAACGTATTTTTAAGGTTGTATTCACAATTAATTCAATAATAAAGTATTTAAAATACAATTATATCAATGCTTATTAACATATGAACTTATGCGATCGCAAAAACGACGAAATGAATCGATTAGTCCAATACTTTGTTTTTCCCCCGATCTAGATCCGAACTTCATTTTTCTTGATCTATATAATATCAAATTTAAGTTATTCAATTATCATTCTATTCAATTTAGCCCGAAAAATCACATTATGGTAAAATTACACTTTTCCCCTAGTAGTTTAACATCTTTAAAATTTAGTCCTTAGCTCATAAAAATACAAATTCATGCAATTAGGTCCTTATCCATGCTAGCTGAATTTTCCTTATTACCATAGTAGCCCATAATTTTCATTTATTTCACATTTCTACCACAAAATTTCCACATTTCACAAATAAATCCCTAATTGACAATTTTATCAAAAATCTCTTAACAAATGTTGTTTATCTAACAACAACCATTTATTTTCTATCATCAAACATCAAAATACATATAAATTCATCAATTTTGAAACCCTAAACCTTTAATAATTTTGCAAATTAGTCCCTGGGCTAGCTAGATTAAGCTGTAATGATCTCAAAAATGTAGAAATCATTAAAAATGGGACAAAAATTATACCTAATTGGACTACCTTGGCAGAATATTGAAGCTTAAAAATGGCTTTTTTACACCCTATTTTCCGTTTGAGAAGATGGTAAGAGACAATCAAATTGTTTTGTTTCATTTATTTCTCACTTATTTGTTAATTTACTTAATTAACCTTTTAATTTAAAACAAATTTCAACAATACCAATCTCATAAATGTCCACTAACATACTAATGGTCTAATTACCACTTAAGCACCTTTACTTTAAAGTTCTATAGCTATTAGACACATTTAGCTTATAGAAACCACTTTTGCACTTTATGCGATTTAGTTTTTTTTATCAAATTGAGCATTCAAACAATAAAATTTCTTAACGAAATTTTCACACAATTTTACTATCATGCTGTAGATATTAAAATAATAATAAAATAATTATTTTTACTTCAGATTTGTGGTCCCGAAACCACTATTACAATTTGACTAAAAACGGGCTATTACATATCCTATAAAGTTTATTATTGAAATGGAATCTTAAATTTAAAGTTTATATGAGCTTACTAAGCATTCATTTCTTACGTAATTACTTTCCCTTCACTTTAGAGATTATTGAAAGCTCAATTGGTTGGAAGTTTGTCAGAGATCTATCACACTATCCAATGGATAATTTGGTAGTTTTGAATTATTTGGTTAAGGTTTATAATGGCATGTATAGGGTGCTTTATGATGATATTATGGTGTATATGTTAATAGTGTTTTGGCATGAATAAGCTTTGGAAAACTAGGTTGGATTTGTACCCTTAATGGCATGATGGTTTGTGTCATTGTGTTATTTCATGTTGCATGTTTTGGAATGGCTTATGTAGTATGTTTTGAGATAGTTTGAATATGGTAAAGTTATGGCATGTTTTGAAAGGCATTTGAACTAGTAGTTGATGAATGAAATGTGACCAAATATGCATGTTTAGGTAAGTTGATGTTTGCATTTGAGGTGCCTTGAATGGCATATTGGTTGGTTGATTTAGAACTCTTAATTTGGTAATTATAGGTACGTTTTGATATGGTTTTGATGCCTTGATTATGCGCACGAAAATGTCTATAGGTGTATGCATGAATTGGTTGTGAAAATGGCTTGGTTTTTGGTAAATTTATGTACACACGGCTTGAGACATGGGCGTGTGACTCTGCCATGTGTGGCACATGTTCTGGCAACACAGCCATGTGTCCCCTATAGGTTCCTCTGCATGCAAGTCAATTAGTTACATGGCCTGGCACATGGGAATGTGGAGCTATTTTGAAAGTTACACGGCCTGACACAAGAACATGTGACACTGTCGTGTGGCCCTACTCAGAGAGTTACACAGGTAAGGACTTAGGCTGGGACACGACCGTGTGTCCCTAATTCAAAGGTTACATGGCCTGGCCACATGGCCTTGTGACCCCTGTAGATAAATTTTTCTAACTTTTACTTAGAATTTCAAAATATTTCCAATTTAGTCCTGAATTATTTATATGGTGTTTTTAGGGCCTCGAGGACTCGATTTAGGGAAGATATGTATAAGAATAGATGTATTATGATATGTTTTCAATGATGCATGAAATGTATATTTTAATGTTTCGTTCGTATGGTAATGCTCTTTAACCCTAATTCAGCGACAAATACGAGTTAAGGGTGTTACATTTAGTGCAATTAGAGCTAGGTTTAGTCTATTTCTCAGAATGAACGTAGCATGTATGGAGTCTAGAGATACATTCCATTATATAACCTATGAGAGTGTGGTACCTCATGACTCTGATGGATTTATTTCACTTATAGACAAAAATGTTTTCCAACTGAGTTAATTCTGATAATGCTGAAAGTGATACTCAAGTATCTAATTAAAAAGTTGCCAATGATGAGCAAAAACTAATAAAGGTTTTGATGTATATATAAGAATCAAATTTAGTGGCTTTATGACCTTCACCCCTTCATTCATAAAGTCTTATACAATGGAATATTTACAAGATTGATGATGATTAAGTCTACATAAGAGGAGCTGAAGAGTTCAGCAGTTGAGTGAGTTATAATGTGGGAAGAGTCGAGAGTTGGTTGACAAATATAAATATTTTTAGATGAAATAATAGATCTTTCTAAAGACTATCTGGGATGTGAAACGTCACTATTTAAAGAAGAAGTTATTCACTAGTAATCTACTTTATTAGGTATGGTATCTAAAGAATGGGTTAACCAGGATTTCTTCTGAATTGATTACTTTAGTTGAACAGAATGATATGAGATCATCGATGACTTTATTATTCAAGGGGGCAGTGTTCGAAATATAAACAGATTTGAATGCAATTATTATGGCCAAGTATCTTATAATCATCTCATATAGATATTCTATGTAATTTTTTTATCTTTAATGATATATGCAATTGTTTTAACTTCAGATGTGGTTCTCATTATGTGGGGATGTTGGATAGTTTTGATATTAAGAAAAGGTGTTTTTAGTCTGATTGATTGATGATCGGTATTGCTCTATATTTTTGGCATTCTATTCAATTATATATTAGTAGAAGATTTGATGAAAAAACTTATCTGTTGTTATTTTTCTGCTTCGGTTGTTGCTCTGCTTCATGTATGTGAAATTTATGTTGTTTATATCCCAGTTGGTTCTTATGCGCCTGAGCGATATTCTTCTTCTGGATTTTTTGGGGGTATGATCAATTCCTTTAGAAATCATTATGTTCTTATTATGTCACATGGTCTTTAAAAGAAATAGTATGGATATGGATGAATATGTACGGAAGGCTCATAATTTGTATATTCTGATAGTATAAAAAGGGGTTATATTCTTGAAAATTCAGTAGAGCTTTACATCTTGGACTTCTTTATCTCGGCTTTCTTATTGTTCTTATTGTCTATTCTATCAAATATGGTTCATCTGTAAAAGGATATTTATTGGCTTGAGATAATTATATCTGTTATGATTATAATTCTTGGTTGGATCATGGGAGCATGTAGATAGAGATCTCAGCTTCATAGAGGTCGTGTTGATGCACTTGTTGTTGCTGGAACTATATTGGGTTTTTCCTCATTTGCATTGTTTATCTTACTAGATTACTGTGGTCCTTCCGAGGGAAGGTATTCGCGTAAAGAGAAAAATAATCCTTCTAATTCATATGATGGTTGTGGCTCTGGTATGGTTCAAAGCTTCGATGTTAATAATTGAAATAGTTTCATTATGTATTCCATATCTAACTTTCATGAAAGGGAAGGATAACGAAAAAAGTATAGATGGTGGAAGATCGAGCTTAGCCTCGTATATTACTTCTCATTGCACTTGTATTTAAAATGATACTGTTTGAAGCTTTTCAAGAAATGGAATGTTTATAAGTTGAGAGTCTATTATGAAAATTATGAATTTTAGCTAAACACTATAAATTAACTAATTCATATTTGATAGGCGATTTATTAGGAATTTCTCGGTAGTTGTACTACTAATGGTGAAGCTATTACAGGAAAACATCAAATTTTTTAGTCAAGTCAGGTATCTACTTCAACGTTAACCAGAGAAGAATCGTGATGGTTTGAGTATTATGAAGTCAAGGGTTAAACTGTTAATTCTTTAGAGAATTTTGAAATACAGAGAGAAATATTCGAATTGATCCACTGAACAAATCTGAGACTTCTTAGAACATCTTGTATGACGTTCATGGCATTGTTTATTTGGTTTGCATCAAACAGTGACAAAAATATATAATGGCTTGAGACAAAGATACTGGCATTCAAGATTTGAACGTGAAATTTCAGAGTTATTCTGAGATACCTATTATGTTTATAAGTCAAGAGAAAGCATCAAGTACTATTTGTAATATTACGCTCTGGTATGAGTTCTAATTGGGATTGAGTTGATGGATTTTATATATGGACTACCTTTAAGGTTGAGAAAGAAAAACTTGATCTGAATTGTTGATGTGAGTCTCAAGAACCAAAATCAGGCTCATGAATGTGATGGGCTCAAATTTTCTCAAGGCCCAAGAACAAGGTCAAAGGCCAAGCAAATCCGAGTAAGATTGAACGGGACCATCCAAGCCCTAATTCGTTCTCGTTTGGACTCTTTACCAGTCGGTTCATCTTTCTTTTGTTTTAATTTTGTTTGACTTTCCTTTGTGACAACTAATATGTTTGTTGTTTCTCGTTTTAGTTTACATTCTTCTAGAGATTTATGATAAATTCGGGAATTTGACAAACTTTACGACCTAATTTTGCATTCATCCATCTCATTCTTTCTGAATAGTTATTATCAGGTGAGAAATTTCGAGAACGAAATTTTCGTAAGGGGGGAGAGTTGTAATAGCCCATTTTTTAGTAGTGTCAGAAACAGTGGTTTCAGGGCCACAAAGCCGACGAGTAAGTTCGTACATGTTATTATTTAATATTTATGAGTCAATTATGATATTAAAATAAATTTTGAATTGGTAATTTATGCTATTTGAAAGAATAATTAGGTTCAAGTGGTATGACCTTAAAGTCAAGTACTTTTAGAAAATGAGGTATCAGGACCTCAATTCTATAAGTCGAGCTGTAAATATTTATTAAAATATTTACAGAGTATTATTAAGGTTGTATTAAAATTTCGTTAAGAAATTTTAATGTTTAGATAGTTAATTAATTAAAAAGGACTAAATCGTATAGGATGTAAAACTTGATCACTATTATATTTGAATGATTAAATAACTTAATGAATATAAGTGGAAGGATTAAGATGGTAAATATACCATTTTTAATTAGTGGGATGACAAGAGAGCTTTTAAATTTTTGTTTTATTCATGTGTAAAGGTTAAAATAATTAATAATAAGTAATAAAATTAAAGTAAAATAAAAACAAATCACTATCATCTTCTTTAACAAGGTTCTCCACTGAATGTAGAAAGAAAAAACTCCATGGAAATACTTTCAAGGTTCGACCATTGAAAGGTTCTTGCATGTAAGTCTGTTTTGAACCCGTTTCTCGTAATTTTTATGTTTTTGATATCGTTGTAACTAGGTCCAGCTAGCTCGTACCTTTGTTTTTGAAACTGTTAAAGATTTTGAAGTTTTCCATTGATGAATCTTTGTGATTTTAGATGTTAAATGATGAATTTGAAGTATTAGTTATTATATATATGTATTTTGTCAGGTGAGTTTTGATGAATTTATTGACTAGGGATTAAACTGTTGAAATAGTAAAATTCAATATAAATTGTGTGAAATGAGAAAAAGTATGGGCTATTATAAGATTACAGGAAAACTGGCTAACATGAATTTCAATTAAAAATGGTAAATTTGAATGTTTTGGGGTTAGGGAATAAATTGTATAAAAGTTAAATGTTGAGGGAAATTTTGTAAAATGTCAAGGATTTAATTGCATAAAATGAATTGATTTTTCTGTTAGAATTAATTAATCGAATGGAATTACTAATTTAGATCAAGAACGAGTGGAAAATCGAGGATAAGAGAAAATCACCAAATAGCCTCGGAACTTAGTTATTATGGCAATTTTGTCAACTAAGTTCGTATGAACTGTAATCGTTATAATGTTATTTAAATTAAATGTTTACTAAGTTGTTATTAATATAAATGAATCAATATATAATGAGAATGTATGCACATTATGATGATTTGATGACTATCAAGTCCTGGTTGAACCTTAGGAATTCTTAGGATACAATTGACATGTCATTAGGGATTTCATGTTTCAAGTGCTGGTCTTGAATGTTCTACCGATGGCTAAGGTCCTGCATTTATTGAGGATACTCCACAGCTCGTGTGAGAAGCATTGAGTAGCTTACATTTTGACCCACAACTCATGTGAGTAGGCCCATTTCACAGCCCATGTAAGCAATGATGTAAAGGAAAGGTTATGGTTATATGTTTAAGCACACTTTGTGTGAGCTTTCCTGAGTATCTGATGATATTCTAGTTGGTTCAATGGGCAAGAAAAGGGATTGAAATGGTAGCTTTCCAAATGGTATTATGCATATGTTCATGGAAAGGATAAATGACTCAAATTATGTAATCTCATGTGGAAATGACCTATCACATGGTTAGTTCAAATGAGTTATGTATAAATGCATTAACTTGTACATTGATGATGATGTATAGGCTTGTGCCAAGCTTGTGGTTATGGTCGATTTATATGCTTATGCATTATACTATGCAAATTAAACATGTAAGAAAAGGGAATGAAATGGTAAGTTCATAATTGGGATGTAATATAATTATATAAAAGGATTGATAAGTTAAATGATGTACTTATATATGAGAAATCTACTTATGCTATGGATGAATTCACCTATATCATTGATAAATACACTAACTCGTAAATTGATAATGTTGTTTAGGCTTATGCTAAGCATTTAGAGTGGAATGGTAAGTAAGTAATTGGAATGGTTCATAATTTTATGAAAAGGTTGATGATTATTTAAAATGTCTTATAAAATCATATTATGTTACGAATGAAATTATACGTGATGTTGATGGACTTACTCATTGGTGAGTTGATGGTTATGTAGGTTTTATAAATCTTATGGCATCGGTATAGGTTTATACTTATCCTATAAAGTTCATTATAGAAATGGAGTTTATACGAGCTTACTAAGCTTTCATTGCTTACGTAGTTATTTTTCCTTTAGTTTACAAATTTTTGGAAGCTCAATCAGTTGGAAGTTTGTCGGAGATCTATCACACTATCTAGTGGACAATTTGGTAGTTTTAAATTTTTTGGTTAAGGTTTATAATGGCAAGTATAGGGTGCTTTGTGATGATATTATGGTGTATATGTTAATAGTGTTTTGGCATGAATAAGCTTTGGAAAACTAGGTTGGATTGACACCCTTAATGGCATGATGGTTTGTGTCATTGTTCTATTTCATGTTGCATGTTTTGGAATGGCTTATGTAACATGTTTTAAGGTAGTTTGAATATGGTAAAGTTATGGCATGTTTTGAAAGGAATTTTAAATATTAGTTAATGAATGTAATGTGACCAAATATGCATGTTTAGGTAAGTTGATGTTTGCATTTGAGGTGCCTTAAATGGTATATTGGTTGGTTGATTTAGAACTCTTAATCTGGTCATTATGGTTATGTTTCGATATGGTTTTGATGCCTTGATTATGAGCAGAAAAATGTCTATAGGCGTATGCATGAATTTGTTGTGGAAAGGGCTTGGTTTTTGGAATATTTATGTCCACATAGCTTGAGACATAGGTGTGTGACTCAGCTATGTGTGACAACGAGCCTAGTGAGATGGCCGTGTGTTCCCTGTAGGTTCCTTTGCATGCAAGTCAATTAGTAACACGGCCTAGTGCATGGCTCGACACACGGGCGTGTTACATAGTCGTGTTACACGGCCATGTGGCCCTACTGAAAAAGTTACACTAGTAAGGATATGGACTGGGACAAGACCGTGTGTCCCTAATTTGAAGGTTACACAGCCAGAGACATGGGCGTGTGTCTCAGCTATGTGAGGCACATAGCTTGGCCACATGGCTGTGTGACCCCTGTAGACAAAATTTTGTAACTTTTTCTTAGAATTTCTAAATGTTTCCAATTTAGTCTTGAATTGTTTCTAAGGTACTTTTAGGACCTCGAGGGCTCAATTTAGGGACGATATGTATAATAAGGAATGTATTATGATATGCTTTCAATGATTTATGAAATGTATGTTTTAATGTTCCATTTGTATGGTAATGCTTTGTAACCCTAATCCAGTGGTAAATATGAGTTAGAGGCGTTACACCATATCCAACATCAGTCTTTATAGTTTAATGTAACACCCCAAACCCTGCCTAGACGTTATGGCCGAATCTGGTGTTGTCACATAGAAGAGTTTTTCATAAATTCTGATGCCGTTAAAAAACCTATTTTTCCATTTTATCTCTTTGTGTGATCTTAACGCTGATTTTAAAACGTTCGTTCATATTCCAAAATGTGCGTCGTTTGTCAAATTTTTTTTCATATTAAAACATCATTATTATACTTTTATTTTAAAACATTATTTCTTGCGAAAGTTCTTAAAATAGGTTGCGTGTTCGTGGTATCCTTGAAAAACATTTATCTTTTTGAAAACCTATGTCTTTTCCTACTGCTACCAGTTATAAATCAAAATAATTAAAAATCCCCAAATTAAAAATGAAAATCCTAAAGGGCCTTATTACAAAAGAATACCAACTAATAATACTTATAATTAGAATCAAATGCAAAAATAAAAGCAGTTGTGTGGCCACCTCTGAGTTCCCCGCTGCACCAGTCCACTTAAGTTTGGGAATTACATGCGCAGATAAACAGAAGAGTGAGTTTACGAAAACTCAATGTGAAATCCCATGTCAAACAACCACATGTAAGCAAATTCAGTCTGGGCCTAAGCCCATTACAATATCAGTATCAGTTTGGGCTTGAGCCCATCTCAGTGGCAGTAACAGTATAGATATGCAAGCAAGAAATCCTACCCAACCAGCCTTTACACTCCATCTCCATCCAATCCTACACTCCATGTGGGGATATAATCAACCCACCCATCCCTACACTCCAAGTAGTACTGGTTGCGGCACTAAACAAGAGATTTATGATGAGCCGCCAAGACAAAGACACTTCCTCCAATCATATAAAAGCCCAACCCCATGCAACACATCATGCATCATGTCATGACATAATATCATACATGTACTCAATACCGTTAAGATAGCATGCTAGATATAATCATACATCACATAAGGGTAAAACAGTCATTTTACCATATAGGTGCAAAACAATCATTTTATCAGATAAGGGGTCTAGGTAAACTTACTGACCCAACAGTAGGCCCACAGTCGTCTGGGGCGACCTGTGCAACCTTAACAGTCAAACAATAAAAATGGGCCCACGACCCATATTACGGGCCCATGTGGGCCCACATGCCCGTGTGGCCTACACAGCCCACAGTAACCTTGGCCGTGTGTATGACACAGCTTGGCCGAATAACTTCCACATGACCGTGTGGTTTACCCTTGTGGGGCCCACACAGCCTAGTTCGGCCCAATATGGCCCAACCCATGAAATCGCTTATGATGGCCTCGTCAACCATGTGCCCACGTTTAGTCACAAGGGCTACCACACGGGTCCCATCATGCCCATGTGGTTTTGACTAATCGCACTTTTTGGCTTTTTGTCGATTTATGATAAAGGGCAGGGTTTTAACATACCTTGTCTTTTCTGTCGCCTTACTACACGCGAGCACTCCAAGTACCATCAATCCAATAACAAAAAATTCCACTCCCCTAACGCATCAACGAGAGTCCCCAGTCCCTTCGTCGACTCCAAAAGAGTGTTAAAGAACATGTAGCAGATGATAACAAATGAAACCAAGAAAGAGAAGACAACCACAATTTCAGTAGCAAGGATGAACCAAATGAAAATCAATGAGAGAAAACAAAAATATTTTGCCAGGGAGGTGGGAAATCGATGTTAGAAGGAAAAGCATAGAGACCCCAAAATTTAGCAAGGAAAAGAGAAAGTAGACGGCAACAACAGTTTGGGGGAGAGCACTTTTACCGTAGGGAAGAAAAAAGTCAAAAAAGAAAAGAGGAAAAAAACTAGTAGGAACCCTCAGCAATATTTGGCCCTCAAGAATGGAAAATAGTCGACATAAACAAAATGAAAGAAAACAAATCCCCAGCTGGAATTTTAGAAAGCAAAAGAAATTCAATTCAGCACTAACTCTCTCTTCATATCCCTAAAATCTCTCCATAAAATCCTCACTACTAACCCACCATAATCCTCTCAACAACCAAAACCAATCCTTAGTCAAACTCTTCAGTATTTAGGTTGGACCAAAATACCTACACGGCATAAGCAATAAAATAAGTCCTTTGTTTGCGCAGAAACTCGAACTCCAAACCTCCAGCTTATTTACACTCCACTTAACCACCAGTCCAGCAGACCCTTTCTTACATATTTTACCAACATTTATTTATAAGCCTACTGACTAGAGATAAGGGGTTATTTATTAAAAAGCAAAACTTTTTCTCAAGCCAAGGCTTGAACCCAAGACTTCTCAGACTCTTCCCAGGACACTTAACCACTAAAGCAAACATGTATTTATGTCACTTTCTTACACGACTAAACATTTATGTGCAGCCTCCTAATTGTTCCCATGCTCAAGACCTAATACTTCTAGGCCCAAAATTCGGGGCGTTACATTTAACCTGTTATGGTAGACATTTTGCTTGTATCAAAATATACGACTCATGATGTTAGGATAATGATAATCTTAAGTTTGAGAATCATATACATAGTTATCACTATGAGTAATATTGTGACTATTACATAATCTGTAACATCCCTAATTCGTATCCATCACTGGAATAGGGTTACGAGGCATTACCTATCAAATCATAACATACAACATACATTTCTCATCCAAGAATCCATTAATACATAAACATCAATCCAACATAGTCACATTGTCCCTTCTAAAGCTTATGAGACCTTAAAACATGCCTGGAAGAGGTTCGAGACTAAACTGATAACATTTGAAAATATTGGAAAACTTATAAAATGTTCATGCATACAGGGATCACACGCCCGTGTGAACAGGCCGTGTGCCTCACACGGCCACCAAACACGCCCGTGTCACAAGCCGTGTGGAAACAGGGCATACATACTGACTTGTATCATACGGCCAGAGACACGCTCGTATGCCTTGGCCGTGTGAAATCTGAAGGGTATACTGACTTAGGTCACACGGCCAGCCACATGCCCATGTGCCAGCCCGTGTGTCACACATGACCAATAGACACGCCCGTATGTCTAAGTCGTGTAACTCACTGACTTGTTTAATTAAGCTACAGCAGACACAAGATCGAGTCACACGCCTGTGTGCTCAATCGTGTGGGGCCGCAAATAGGCTTGGTTTAAGCCACATTTCTCACCCTCCTCAAGCAAACCAAAACCACATCATTTCATACCATTTCAAGACATTTATAGGCAACCAAAACATGCTATTTCATATACAAATCATGCCATTTAGAAATCCATCCATTTCACTACTCAAATCATAATCTAAAATGTATTAAAACAATATGCCATTACCAACAATGTCATCTATCTTCTTTATGCATTTTTCTCATCATCTTATCATCTATTTTAACTTAAATCATACCAATTAATCCTCACAACATCCATGAAAAACATGCCAAAACACAAGGCCATTTATATACATCATTTTTCACTTACCAAACTCATAAAATAAGCCAACCCAAATGGCCAAATACACACCAATGTTTACATCATTTATGAGCCAAAATTCATTGCTAATATCATATCTCAAAACATATCATCATATCACTAGCCTATACATGCCATACACCATATTTACAAAGCATCAAAAGTACCAATAAGTTGATCGATAGTGTGACGATGTTCCTGATGATCCCCGAGTCCGAGCTAGCTTCAATTATCTATAAAACAGGGAAAGAACACACAAAGTAAGCTTTAAAATCTTAGTAAGCCATATACAAATAAAATTACCACATGAATCAACATCATTTTCATCCATAGGCAAACTATGATTAAGCACATATAAGCTCACAAACCTTTCTCAAAGTATACATATTCAATATCATAAGTGAATTCATCAAAAACTTCCCTTTTTAATACTTGTATGAATCTCATACGTACTTGAGTCACTTAACTCATTCACACATTCTTTCTCAACTTGACTTTGCCCGTTAAACCTTTTGGAATTGTTAAGGATACTCAAAAATCACATATAGCTCGTACAATGCCATATCCTAGATATGGTCTTACATGTTATCACATATCGATGCCAATAGCCCAGCTATGGTCTTACACGAAATCAAATAACGATGCCAATGTCCTAGACATGGTCTTACACGTAATCAGAAAATGATGACAATGTCCCAAACATGGTCTTACACATAAACACATCCCGTTAATCCTAATGCCATGACATTCGTATCTTATACTATTCCTAAGGTTCGTACGAGACTTTCAGATATTGTAACCCTGTCTATTCTTGCTCGTATTTGATCATTGAACATTCATAGGAGTTCAATGACAATTAAACAAATAAAATTCAATTTAAAGATATTTATTTGCATATGAACTTACTTTGTATTCGGGATAAACGGACTGGATCGACTATTCGATAACCTTTGATTTCCTCGATCTAAATTCGATTTCTTTTGTTCTTAATCTATATACATTAAAAATTAACTCATTTATCCATCAAATCATTCAATTCAGTCTACAAACACATATTTGGGCATTTTTACACTTTAGCCCCTAAAGTTTCATATTTTTACAATTTAGTCCTTAACACATAAAAACAAAAATTACACAATTTCTTTCTAAAATCATGAGTGTCGTGTAACACCCCAAACTCGGCCTAGACATTACAGCTAAATCTGATGTGTCACATCGAAGTGTTTTTCAAAAATTGTTTTAAAACCTCTTTGTTAGAACTCGAATCATTCTAAAATCCGTTATTCATTTTAAATTGTCATTACCTTTAAAAACATTATTTGTAGTGGAAGCATTTCATAAGAGTTGCGAAAACACAGTGTTTTGAAAATAGTTATCGTTTTGGAAAGCTGCGTTCTACTCTTAGCAGATATAAAACATAATGATCATAAGTCCCAAATTGAAAGCTAGAAAATTTAGAGAGGCCTTATTACAAAATTAAAAGCCCAAACTAAAATTTTGAAATAATTAAAATCAACTCCAAATAGCAGTAATCATGTGGCCACCTCCGAGTCCCTCGCGGCTTCAAATCGTCTAAGGCCGGGGATTACCTGTACAGTTAAAAACGGGGTGAGTTTACGAAAACTCAGTGTGTAATCCCATAGCATCAGAATAGTCAGTCAAAAATAAAATTTAGAATCAATCTGGGCTTGAGCCCTATTCAGTAGCAAAACATTCCAATTCAAAATATATGTGGGCCAAAGCCCGATTCATTAACATTTGGGTCTCAACCCATCACATTCTCAATTGGGCCTAGCCCATCTCAGAATCAATATCAGTTGGGCCTAGCCCATATCAGAACCAATATCAGTTGGGCCTAGCCCATTTCAATATCAAACCTATATGAATAATGCATGATAATCCATCCAACCCTACACTTGCCTCCATCCAACCCTGCACTACCTGTGGGGAGTAAATCACCCATGCCATCCCTACACCTACAGTGTTAGCACTGGTTGCTGCACTAACTAGAGTCATAGCAAAGCTGCTAATATCAGAATATGTGGCATAACCACCAATACGATTTCTTCCTCCATCCTAATCCCAAGCCGTATGTCATGTATGCAGAATGTCATGCGCAAAATCAGTCATTTACCCTCGAGGGGCAAAACAGTCATTTTACCCTTCAGGGGTATTTTGGTCATTTTACTAATTTTAGGGTCCCATTACAGATTACGACCTCATAGATGGTCTGCCGTCGCCTCGAGTGACTCAAGTAACCTAGATGGTCAAAACGGTAAAAATAGGCCCATGGCCCATTTCTCGGCCCAAGTGGGCCTACACGCTCGTGTGGCCCATTTAGTCAAAACTCAGTTACAACTATGTGACCTACATAGCCCAGTCCAAAACTTATCACTTAACATGGATTTAATCCGTGTGGGGCCCACAAGCCCATTGGGCCCACACGGCCCATTTCGGCCTAACGTGGCCAGAACAGCCTATGCCATGTACAGACATGACAAGCCCAACTACTTCTCACCTATAGTTAAATTTACACAAGCGAGCCCACGGTTCCATTCGGCCTATCGAGGCCCAAAACAACCTAAGCCTATGAGAACGCTCATGGTGGCCTCTACAGTCTTACGCCCATGATTCGTGGGCTTGGCTTACCACATGTGCGTTCACACACCCATGTCGCCCAAAAGGCCATACTTTTAACTTTTCAGCTTTTCGGCATTTGTCATTCTACAGTCTACTTAGTGTGTGCATACACACCTGTTATGGAACTGCTGACGCACCCTTCTGAGATCAAAGCACCATGAATCGGCAGGATTACTCACTAAGAAAGGACAATTGGCATAACACCCTTGGCTATAGCGATCACGCCCCTAGCAACATTAGAAAACCACAGAGTTAAGTGACAGCTATAAGGTAAAATAAGGGTGAATGAGTAGGATATATTCGGCTCATAGAAGAAGAAGAGATCGCAAAACTGAGAGAAGAAAAGACTAACCAATAATTGACCTTAACTCCCAATCCAGACGTTGCCCAGGTAACACAAGAGATATTCGGTTTAAGTAGAAAAAAATAACACGATTAAGAGGGGAGGAAGAGAAGTACGGCCACAAATGCTAGAGGTATTCGGTCAAGAGGGTAATGTTGGAGTCAGAGAGAGGAAGGAGTATATTCAGCCAAGGAGGAATAGAGTGAGGGAAAAAGAAAAGGGAAAATGGAGTCAAGAAGTACCTATTCAAAACCGAAACAGTGGCTAGGGTAATAGGCCTATTCGACAGACTAGAAAGGGAGGAAAGAAGAATCGAATTACCCTACCAAAAGATGTACAAAAAGAAAAGTAAAGCTCGGCTTCCGAAGTGAAAAGTGAAAAACATCACAATTTGCCAAAAAAAACTCGAAATAAAATGACCACAACTTACCTATAGTCGAAATCCTGAGTAGTTGATGTCCACCAACGTCCACAACTCTTCCCCTCATCAAAATCCATTAATTTTCTCCCCCTATCCCTCCTAAAAATCCTCCTTAATCTCCTCTTTGATTTACTCCACCATCAACTCTTTGACCAATTTAAATTCCACCTTGCAGAGTTCTAGTCCACTTCTGCTTCTCATATGGCAAAAGTAGCAAAATAAATTCTCCTTTTTACCTTGCCAAAACTTGAACCTTAGACCTCCAACAACTACCACACACCACTTACCATAGGACCACAAGCTCTTTCTATGACACATTTTACCCACAAATATTTATAAGGCCTACAAGCTAAAGCTAAGGTTCACTTAAGGGGAAAAACTAAAATTTTGCTAGAGCCAAGATTTGAACCCAGGACTTCTCCAACACTCCTCAGGACACATAGCCACTGAAGCAGGCATTTATTTGTGTCATTTCTTGCACAACTGACTACCTATGTCAAGCCTTCTCACTGTTCTCCTACTCAAGGCCCATTCCTTCTAGGCCCAAATTCGGGGCGTTACATGCCTAATTTCTTAGGGTCCTTAGCAGCCCTAAACTTTTATTTATTTCACATTTCAACCCCTCAATTTATACTTTTCACAATTAAATCCCTTAAATGCATTTTTACCAAAAATCACTTTACAAAACATTTAAATCTATCAACAAATAGTCATTTTCCATTATCAAAAATTCAAAAGCTCAAATATTCATCAATGGCACTTCACGGAATCATGAACAAATTTGAAAATTAAGGCAATACTAGCTAGAATATGAAGTAACGATCTAAAAAACGTAAAAATCATCAAAAACTGAGTCAAAATGGACTTACATGCTTGAACAACAATGGCCGAACCTTCAAAGCTTTAAAACCCTTATTTTCTTCCTCACATTTGGCTATTGAAGAAGATGATAGCATGAGAATGGCTTTTGTTTTGTTTAATTAAACTTAATTTATAATTTACTAAATTAACCTTAATTAATAAACATTTCAATCATCAAATATAAGACCATTTATGTCAAATTCCACTATCAATGGTCTAATAACATTAGAAGGACATTTTATTTAATAAATCATAGCAATTAGGCACCTTAACAATTAGAATGCAAGTTTTGTATTTTACGCGATTTAGTCCTTTTTATCAAATTAAGCTATTAAACGATAAAATTAGCTCACGAAATTTTTACATATACATACTATCATGTTGTAAACACCAAAAATAGCATAAAAATAAATTTTTTACCTTAAATTTGTGGTTCTGAAACCATTGTTCTGATTTAGTCAAAAATCGGGTTGTTACATAATCCAAGAAACATACTCATAGCAGGTTAGTCCAATATGTTGTTCTCTAACACATACTCATGTATTGATTTTGACATCCTTATGTCAATGACAATTCTTTTTTATCAATCAACTACACATTAGTCTCAATGCATTATTGTTGTCCAAGCCCACAATAATACTTGACTAAGGACCATTTTAAGATAATCATATTTTCTTAGGACTTTTACAATTCAATTTATTTATATACGTAGAAAAAAGACTGAAATAATAATGACAACACCTTATATTAAGAAACAAGGTAAAATGAGTATGTGATTACAATCATCTTATGATTGGTCTTTAGGCATACTCTAACAACTGTACCCTTTAATTTTTGCTCGGGGTTACACTCAATATCATCTAGAGTTCTTTCGATTGCCTCCAACCAATATTAAGCTACAATAAGGTCCAATGATGTATGTATATTAGACTTTTTGAGATAATTATAGGTCTTGGGAGGCAATTTTAGTTGGTTAATAAAAATATATTTCAATTGTATTTCTTTTTTCTTTTTTGTTAGTTTAACTAATATATCATGAAACGAAAAAAGAAAAAGGTAAAGTAACATCATGTTAATTGTTTTCTAAATGCAAGTTTTCTTCTTCCGCATGTAGAAAAGGATTAAATAAATCAATCAAATGTGAGAGGCTTCATGAAGTTTTTCTTTCGGAGTGAAACTTCCATTTGTCCATGTTTCTAGAAAAAAGTATCTCTTGCTCCTAGCAACACCCCTAAAAAACTTGACTCTATTAGATCAAAGCCTCTCAATAATGGTCCCACGACTACCAGTTCCAAATTGGGTTCTGGCCACTCGCTGCAGCACCCTAAACATGGTCTATGATATAGCATCATCAACAGGCTTCTAGTGACTATCCTCAGTAATAGGTGTGTTCTCAACATGCTTTGCCACAGGCTCAAGAGTGTGCACTTGAGACTTAGATGAATCGATTTGGGTCCCATGGTCTTGTGCTCTACAAGCTTTCATGCCATGAGTTTGTACTCCTCGAGTACTCATTTTGCTATTGCATCTCTAAGTTTTATGTGATTATCTATAGTTTAGAAATGAGTTCTCATTATTAATCCTGAGTGTTTCAAGTCTAATATTTTAACCAAAGTGCACAGTCAATAATTTCAATATTACAAAGTACTTAACAAAGACAGGCTTCGGAGTCTCAGATTTTTGGAAAAAATACAACTTTTGTAAAATAGAATTTATATGTGCCAATTTTTCCCAAAATACCCTTCATTAAAAAATGCATGCAAAATTTTAATAAAAACCACAATCTGAGTTTTAAACTAGACTCTAATACCACTAAATGTAACCTCGTAAACCCGTCCTAAATGTTTTGGCTGAATCCTAAAGATTACATTGGCCATTGGATTGGCACGAAAAATGCTCTTATTTAATTCTTTCTTTAAAATCATTTGCTTTTTTAATTTAAGAACAGTGCTTTTGTCTTATTTGTTTTGTTTTGAGAAAACTAAATTATTTTTCAAAAATAAACTAGTCAAATGTCTTTGGAGTTACTTTTGTAAAGATTGAATTGTTTAGGAAAACTACATTTGAACATTTGAAGATAAACAACAAATTTTAAAACATCATAGTGGAAGTTATACTAAAATCAAATTTTGATAAAAGTCAATATTCCATATAGGTCAACAAAACATTAATTATTTCAAATAAGACATGTTATATTTTTCTAAAATCATCTTCATAATCTTGTAGCGAAAAAATGAATTGAATAATATTTTCATTGAAAATCAATTTTTTTCATGCATATTCGATAAAACATAAATGATCAGTTTAAAATCCTTATGTCATGCAAGAATAACTTGAAATCCAAAAAAAAAAAAGTTCCATGCCACAATCCATAAAAAAATATCACAGTCCCAAAATACCATATTATAGAGTTTAAGTAATTAAAATAAAAACCATCTGAGTACTCCTCTAGCTGTCACATCCAAGTCCTAACCTTGGCAATTATTTGAAATGTCAGAAAACTAAAGTGTGAGTTTCAACTTAAGTATAATAGAAATTAAAGCAAACATTTTAGAAAACAATAGAAAATATATATGCAATCCAATTTTGTAGATATTAGTATGCATGATGATGTCGATGCAAAGTTTTTTAAAAATCTGTGCATAATTTTCAGTAAACTTTCCTACCTAACTCAACTACACGCCATAAAAGAGTTCCTCAAAACTCATTTATCCAATAACACACCAAAATTGTGGACAAGCCACCAAATATTTCAGACAAGCTGTAACAATATATGGTTAAACTACCAGAATCTTCCTCCTTTCAATATCGTCCCACCCCCATGTATGTAATATGGCATACGGTAACAAAAATATTTTAGTGGGCATGTTTAACATACAATAAGATTTTGTTACAGAAACAATACAATGGGCATGCTTACCATGCGAATCAGATTTTGTGTAACAGCCAGTTTTTCGTTAAATCAGAACAGTGGTTTCAAAACAACAAATTCGAGCTTAGAAAATTATTTAAATATTATTTGTAATGTCTACAGTATGTGTTTAGATATGTGTGAAAGTTTCGTGTTTTAGTTTTATCGATTGGATGGTTAATTTGACAAAAGGACTAAATCGCGTAAAATGCAAAAGTTGCATTCTTATTGTTTAAGTGCTTTTTTTCTATGAATAATTAAATGTGAAGTCCTTATGTTGTGAATAGGCCATGGATAGTGGGAATTGACATGAATAGCCATCCATTATATGTTTTATTAATGTTTAAACTAAGGTTAATTTAGTAATTAAATAAAACAATGTATATTAAATAAAACAAAAGATGAAAACATGTTCATCTTTGTTTATTTCAACCGAAATAGAAAATAAAACCTAGAATTAGAGAGGTTTAAATTTTTTCACCTTTGAAGCTTGATTAAGGTATGAATTTTGTTCGGTTTTTAATGATTTTTATGTTTATGTGATCGTTGCATCTAGTACTAGCTAGCTCGTGCCCTAATTTTAGAGTTTGTTGATGATTTTGTGAACTGCCATTGATGAATCTTTAAGCTTTTAAATGTTTGATGATGAAAAATGGATATTTGTTGATAGATTATCATATTTTGTTAAGTGATTTTTGGAAAAAATACTATTTAAGGATTAAATTGTGAAAAGTACAAATTATGTGGTTGAAATGTGAAATAAATGTGAAATATGGGCTGCTAGGTGTACTATGGTAATTTGGCTAAGCATATGTTTTGTTAAATTTTGTGTAATTTGTGTTTTTATGAAATAGGGACTAAAATGAGAAAATGTGAAATTATAGGGGTTAATGTGTAAAATACCTCATTTGTGTGTTTTGGATGAAATTAAATGAAAAGATGATTAAATTAGTTAAATTTGAATTCATATAGATCAAGAAAGAAAGAAATCGAATTTAGATCGGGGGAAATCAAAAGTTGTCGAGTAGTCGATCCGATCCGTTCATCGTATATACGAGGTAAGTTCATATCCAAATAAATGTCATTAAATCGATTTATATATGTTCATTTACCATGAACTATATTGAATGTCGAATGTTCAAATACGGGCAAGAATCGACAGAGTTACGACGTCCGATAGTTCCGTACGAACCTTAGGAATAGTATAAGATACAAATGTCATGACATTAGGATTACCGAGATGTGATTACATGTAAGGCCATGTCTGGGACATTGGCATTGTTATATGATTTCGTATAAAACCCTGTCTGGGACAGTAGCATTGATACGTGATAACATGTAAGACCATATCCGGGATATGGCATTGTACGAGCTATATGTGATTTCCTAGTATCCTTAACGATTCCAAATGGTTTAACGGGCAAAGTCAAGATGAGAAAGAATGTGTAAATGAAATTAAATGACACACATACATGTGAAATTCTTATGTGTATTGTTAGAATTAAGTGACCCGAATTCTTATTTAAATAAAATACAGTGGTAAAATAAAATAAAAGTAAAATCCATATAGAACAACACTTCTTTTATTTTATTTTAGAATAAGGTTTTTTAAACCTTATTAAGCTCCATCTATTTTATATTGATTAGAATATGGTTTTACAAGCTTATAAATAGACATAGTCTATTCCTTTTGTAATTATTCGAATTCAACATAATGAATTTTCTTCTCCTCTGCCCGTGATTTTTTCCTGAAAGGGGTTTCACTTAAAAATCTGTGTGTTCTTTATTTTATTTTATTTTATTTTCAAAAATTGGTATTAGAGCTTCTGAGTTATTCATCTCGATCACGGTAATGGCATCTTTGAAGTATGAAATTTGACTGTTGGATCGCAACACCATATTTGTATTGTGGCAGATTAAGATGCAAGCAGTTCTTGCGCAGATGGATCTAGAGGATGCCCTGCTAGGGATAGATAAGATGCCTTCGACATTAACAAATGAAGAGAAGAAGCGTAAGGATCGAAAGGCATTAACACAATTACATCTGCATTTTTCCAATGAAATTTTTCAGGATGTGATGAAAGAGAAGACTGCCACTGCATGATGGAAGAGGCTAGAACAAATATGTATGTCGAAAACTGTAACAAGCAAGTTGCATATGAAGCAGCATCTTTATGCTCATTGTTTGGAGAAAGGTGCGTTTGTACATGAACACTTAAAAGTGTTTAAAGAAATTCTCTCGAACTTGGAGGCCATGGAGGTTCAGTATGATAAGGAAAATCTAGGGACGATTCTACTTTGTTCATTGCCCCCGTCTTATTCAACCTTTAGAGACACGATTTTATATCTCTCACAATTGATGAGGTTTATGATTCTTTGACCTCGTATGATAAGATGAAGCATATTGTGGTTAAACCCGACTCTCAGAGAGAGGGCCCCATTGTTCGTGGGAGACAAGATCGAAATGTTGATGACGATCGTGGAAGGACACAGGAATGGAATCCTCACAGAAAATCTAAGGGTAGATCAAAGTCTTCAAACAGAGGTAAAACTTGTAACTTCTGCAAGAAGAAAGGGCACATTAAATCTGAATGCTATAAGCTACAGAACAAGATTAAAAGGGAGGCTGTGAGTCAAAAGGGAAAACAACCAGAAAATTCTAGTGAAGCTAATGTTGTAGAAGACTACAGCGATGGTGAACTTCTAGTTGCTTCTGTTAACAATTCTAAAGTGAGCGAGGAGTGAATACTTGATTCAGGCTGCACCTTCCACATGAGTCCCAATCGAGATTGGTTTACAACTTACGAAATAGTGTCTAAAGGTGTTGTTTTGATGGGAAATAATGTTTCGTGTAAAATCACAGGTGTTGGAACAATTAAAGTTAAGATGTTTGATGGAGTTGTCAGAACACTTAGTGACGTACGACATGTTCTAGAATTGAAGAGAAATTTAATTTTGTTGAGTACTCTTGATTCAAAAGGGTACAAATACACAGCTGAAAGTGGGGTTTTAAAGATTTCCAAAGGTTCCCTTGTTATGTTGAAAGGGAAGAGAAAGACTGCCAAGTTATATGTTTTGCAGGGTTCTACTGTTATTGGTGATGCAGCTATCGCTTCCTCTTCCTTGTCAGATTATGATATTACTAAACTTTGGCATATGTGCCTAGGGCATATGAGTGAGAATGGCACTGCAGAATTGAGAAAAAGAGGGTTTCTTGATGGGCAAGGAATTTGCAAACTGAATTTCTGTGAGCACTGTGTTTTTGGGAAGCAAAAGAGAGTTCGATTCACCAGAGGCAACCATAACACGAAGGGAACATTGGAGTATATTCATTCTGATCTGTGGGGGCCATCCAGAGTGCCTTCGAGAGGTAGAGCTAATTATATGCTAACCTTTATTGATGATTTTTCTAGAAAAGTTTGGGCGTTCTTCCTGAAGCAGTGCATTTAAGTCTTGGAAAATTATGATTTGAAAAATAGATGGGAAAACAAATAAAATACCTCCGCACAGACAACGGCTTAGAGTTCTGTTCTGATAAGTTTAATAGATTGTGCAAGTCAGAAGGGATCGTGAGACACTTGACAGTTCACCATACTCCACAGCAAAATGGCATTGCAGAATGAATGAACAGAACGATCATGGAGAAGGTTTGATGTATGTTGTCAAATGCCAACTTACTAAAGTCGTTTTGGGTAGAAGAAGCCTTTACTACATGTATTTTGATCAACCGATCTCTATCCGTTGCCATTGAGAAAAAGACTCCACAAGAGGTATGGTCCAGTAATCCTGCTAATTATTCTAACTTAAAGATCCTTGGGTATCCTGCGTATGCTCATGTTGATAATGGAAAATTGGAACCGAGATCCATTAAATGTGTTTTTCTTGGTTATGTAAAAGGGTATATGTTATGGTGTCCTGAAAATAGAAAAGTTGTAATTAGCAGAGATGTTGTTTTGATAAAACTGCTATGCTACCTAACTTATCTCTTAAAGACTCTTCCAATAAAGAAAATCAAAAGCAGGTGGAGCATCAGATTAATACAAAGTCGACTCCTTAAGGCAGTACAAAAATTGAGAATAGAGTTGCTTCTTCACCACAATACTCTATCGCCCAAAATAGAACTAAAAGAGAAATTAAACCTCCAAAGAAGTATGCCAAGGCTAATCTAGTTGCTTATTCTTTAAATGTGGCTGAAGATATAGATGCAAACTAATAACCATCTAATTATTCTAAGGCGGTTAGTTGTGAAGACTCAGAAAAGTGGATGTTTGCTATGCAAGAGGAGATTGAATCACTCCAGAAAAACAAAACATGGGATTTCATGAAACTTCCTAAAGGTAAAAAGGTTGTTCGTTGTAAATGGGTGTTTAAAAAGAAAGAAGGGACTTCAAGAGTTGAAGAACCCAGATATAAAGCAAGGCTTGTTGCAAAGGGTTATAGTCAAATTCCAGGAGTGGACTTCACAAATGTGTTCTACTCAGTTGTAAAGCATAGTTAGATTCGAGCTTTTCTTTGTATTGTGGCCATGAATGATTTGGAGCTTGAGCAGTTAGATGTAAAAACTGTATTTTTGCATGGAGAACTTGATGAGGATATTTACATGCAACAACCAGAGGGTTTTACACTCTCAGAAAAAGAGGACTATGTTTGCTTACTGAAAAAGTCACTTTACGGTTTGAAACAGTCACCAAGACAGTGGTACAAGAGGTTTGATTCCTTTATGACTTCTCAAGATTTCAAAAGAAGTAGTTTTGACAATTGTGCTTACTTTAAGAAACAATGATGGTTCTTTTGTTTATCTACTTCTTTATGTTGATGACATGTTGATAGCAGCAAAAGATAAAAGAGAGATAAAAAAGGTCAAAACCCAACTAAGTGAAGAATTTGAGATGAAAGATTTTGGACCAGTAAAGAAGATACTTGGTATGGAGATTTTCAGAGATAGAAAAGTAAGTAAATTGTGCCTAAGTCAAAAGGGGTACATTGAAAAAGTTCTCTGCAGTTCAATATACAGAGAGCTAAGCCTGTTAGTACTCCTTTAGCAGCCCATTTCAGACTTTCATAAGCTTTGTCTCCACAATCATATGATGAGATTGAGTACATGTCACATGTTCCATACTTTAGTGCAATGGGATCTCTCATGTATGCTATGGCTTGTTCACGTCCAGATTTATCATATGCAGTCAGTGCAATTAGCAGATACATGGCGAATCCCGGTAAAGAACACTAGAAAGCGGTTTAGTGGATTTTAAGATACTTACAAGGTACTACTGATGTTTCCTTACAGTTTGGAAGTAATAGAGATGGATTCATTGGGTATGTTGATGATGATTTTGCTGGAGACCTTGAAAGAAGAAGATCTCTCACTGGTTATCTCTTTTCAATTGGAGGT
Organism: Gossypium anomalum; assembly: GCA_025698475.1. NCBI lineage: Eukaryota > Viridiplantae > Streptophyta > Magnoliopsida > Malvales > Malvaceae > Gossypium > Gossypium anomalum. The sequence continues at coordinate 42,269,643 of CM046968.1, read as the reverse complement.
TGTGCAATCAGTTGGAAAGCCACTTTGCAAACTATGGTCGCTTTTTCTACCATTAAAGCTGAATACATGGTGATTACTGAGGCTTGTAAAGAAGCTATTTGGTTGAAGGGACTCTTTAATGAACTCAATGAAGACCTTCAAATCAGTACAGTATTTTGTGACAGTTAGAGTGCAATCTTCCTTACAAAAGATCAAATGTTTCATGAGAGAACAAAACACATTGATGTTCAATATCATTAGTTCGTGATATTATTGCTCGTGGTGATATTGCTGTGAGCAAAATTAGTACTCATGAAAATCCTACAGATATGATGACTAAGTCACTTCCTATAACCAAGTTTGAGCATTGCTTAGACTTGGTTGGTTTTTATTGTTGAAGTTAAACCCTTAAAGTGTTTTATGGAAGAGGTGGAAAACTTGTTTATTGAGAGCTCGTGATAAAGAACTTGTTCATTGAGAATTTGTGTCAAGGTGGAAATTGTTAGAATTAAGTGACACGAATTCTTATTTAAATAAAATACAGTGGTAAAATAAAACAAAAGTAAAATCCATATAGAACTACACTTCTTTTATTTTATTTTAGAATAAGGTTTTTTAAACCTTATTAAACTCCATCTATTTTATATTAATTAGAATACGGTGTTTCAATCTTACTACAGTCCTATTAGAATATGGCTTTACAAGCCTATAAATAGACATAGTCTATTCCTCTTGTAATTATTCGAATTCGACATAGTGAATTTTCTTCTCCTCTGCCTGTGATTTTTTCCTGAAAGGGTTTCCACGTAAAAATTTGTGTGTTCTTTATTTTATTTTATTTTATTTTATTTTCACATGTATGGAAAGGAAAGGTAAATGATGAGTTTAGATGTGGTTGTGTATATTAAATGAGAAAGATGGATACTTATGTATGTGTTTTAGCCATGCTTGTATAATTGAATTGAAATATATTTGTTTTATATGGTGATTTTATTTGTATATGCCTTACCAAGCTTTTAAAGCTTACTTTGTATGTTCTTTCAATGTTTTATAGATAATCGAAGCTAGCTCGGACTCGGGGGTCGTCAGAAAACATCATCACACTATCGATCACTTAGTTGGTACTTTTGAAGCTTTGTAAATATGGTATATGACATGTATAGGCTAGTGTCATTATGGTATATTTTGAGTTGTGGATTTAGCCATGTGAGTTGGCTTGAAAATAATGTTGATGATGGAATGGTATTTGGCTTATAGTATGAATTGCAATATGGTATGTGATGTATATATGTATGCCTTGTGAATTTGGTAACCTTGGTATGGTTTGAGATACACAAATGACTAGTTGTTGATGGTGTATAATGGCATGACTGGAAATGATATTTTTGGTTGACTAAATGTTTGATATTTGGATGCCATATTGTTTGGCAAAGATTGATGAATTGGTATATGATTTTGTAAGCAAGTAGTGAATGATGAATCATGTGGAGTTGGTATACTTTTGAGCTAGTTTATGGTTATTAGATGAGTAGTAAAAGAATAGATATAAAATGGTATGAAATGTGCATGAAATGGTCATTTTTGGTTGCGTATTATATGTGAAAATGATGCCAAACGAATGCTTTTAGGTACATGAAAGATAGATGGGAAAAATGGCTTAAATCAAACCTATTTTCGTGCCACACGGTTGAGCACACGGACGTGTGACCTCTGAATCCTAGTTAAAACAAGTCAGTGAGTTACACGGCTTAGACACACGGGCGTGTCTACTGGCCGTGTGCGGCATACGGGCATGTGGTCAGCTGTGTGACCCAAATCAATATACCCTCTAATTTTCACACGGCCATGGAACATGAGCGTGTCTCTGACTGTGTGATGCAAGTTAGTATGTATGTCATGTTTCCACACGGCCTGTTCACACGGGCGTGTGAGCCTTGAATGTTTGAAAATTTTATATGTTTCCCAAAGCTTTCAAATGTTATCAGTTTAGTTCTGAACCTCTTCCAAGCATGTTTTAAGGTGTCGTAAAGCCTTATAAGAGACAATATGATTATGTTAGATTGATATTTATGTGAAATTGAATCAAATATGAAAAATGTAGATTATATGCTGTGATTTGATCAGTAATGCCCCGTAACCCTAATCTGGCGACGCACACGGGTTAGGGGTGTTATATTTTGTTAACAAAAATAGTATGCATGGTTTTCTTTTCATGCTTATAAAAACATAATACAATGTTCATGATTTATCATGATACCAATTTTTTCTTAATCAAATCGTGCCATTTAATCACATAGCATGAGTTGAACATGCAAATAATTTCATCCATCAACAAACAATTTAACATAACAATTTAGCATGAGTTGAACAATTTAATAGTACTATTGGGATAAACCTTTCCTATTTAAGCATTGTGCATACCAAATAATTTAGAAGTGTGTCCCTAACGAGGAGATGCTTAGCATTTTATAGCATTGCCACTCAGTTCCTTATGAAGGAATGAAGACAACTGCCAAGGTACTTTAGTCAGGATTCTATTGGCCAACCTTATTTAAAGACACTCATGAACTTTATAAGTCATGTGACCGTTGTCAAAGAATAGGGAATGTCTCAATAAAACATGAATTGTCGTTGCATAGTATATTAGAGATTGAGTTATTTAATGTATAGGGAATAAACTTTATGTCTATTTCCACCATCCACAAGCAAGCTATACATACTTTTGGCAGTGGACTATGTCTCTAAATGGGTAGAAGCAGTAGCTCTAGCCTCTAATGATGCTAAGTCAGTATTGAAATTTTTACATAAGAACATTTTCACAAGATTTAGAACAACGAGTGTAACCATCAATGACGAAGGATCCCATTTCAATTGCAAATTAATGGCCAATTCTTTGCATAGATATGGGGTGAAACATAAAATTGCCACGACATATCATCCTCAAACCATTGGCCAAGCTAGAACCTCTAATAGAGAAATTAAGGAAATTTTAGAAAAAGTAGTAAATCCTTCCTGAAAAGACTAGTATACCAGATTGGATGAAGCTTTATGGGCATACTGAACAGCATTTAAAACACCACTAGGGATGTTTCCTTTCAAGCTTGATTATGGTAAGCCATGTCATTTGCTTGTTGAACTTGAGTATAAGGCATTTTGGGCAATTAAGAGGTTGAATATGGATTGGGCCACTGCTGGCAGCAAAAGATTATTAAAGTTGAATGAGATGGAAGAATTTCGAGCTCAAGCATATAGAAATGCTCGTTTATATAAGGAAAAGACCAAGCAATGGCATGATAGCAACATTTTGCCAAGGTAATTTGAACTTGGACAGTAGGTGTTATTGTTTAATTACGAGCTCAAGTTATTCCCTCGTAAATTAAAATCTCGATGGTTAAGACCTTTTGAAGTAATTCAAGTGTTTTCACATGGAGCTATTACTGTCAAAAATTTGGAAACAAGAGCAACATTCAAAGTTAACGGACAATGCTTGAAGCATTATTGGGGTGTTCCTGCTGAACATGACAAGCAAACCATTAATCTTCGTAACATTTAATTTAGCAAATTTTCTTTTAATTTATGTATTTTAATTAATAATAAAATTTTTCATTATTTTCTTGTTATTAATATTTTATTATTTACAGTTTAAATTGAAGCAGAATAAAAGGATCAGTATTTGCTAGTAAGCGCTGAATAGTAATACCGCAGCATTGGAGAGGAGTATGATGCCATAACAAACTGGGTGATGAGGTGTACTTGATCAGTTGGAAAAATCCAAAAGAAAGATTTTTGGCAAACCCTTTTGGGAAACTCAAATAGAAGCCTAAATGAAGGGTGGAGAGAGCACCATTTTGAATTGAAAAATGAGGTACAAAGTTAAAGCCCGCAATACTGTGAGTGTAATATCCCTAAGCCGGGTCTAGTAATTTCAAGTATAGTTTTGGGTTTTGAGTATGAAACTAGGAATTTATGTGGTTTTTAGTAATTTTTAATTTAATTTAGGAGGTTAATTTCATCTAAACTCGATTAAACAATAATCCAAAAAAATAAAAAATTTTTGGAAAATTAATTTTAAAGTAATTAAATAATTATAAGTGAAAATAATTAATTTGGGTCGAAAAAGAATTTTAAAATAATATTTATTAGGGGTTAACTTGAGCTAAATTTAAATATTAATTAAATTGGGTTTAATTGTAAAATAAGGGGAAATTTAGAGTATTTATTTGGCAAATAAACCTTAAAATTCAAAATTCTGGAGGGAAGGATTAAATGGTAAAATAAGGGAAATGTGGGAGTGGCGATTTCCCCAATTTTTAAATTCTGGTGGGTTGTTTCAACTTTAAAAACAATGCATCTAGCCTACTTTTCACACCATTTACATCATATTAGAGAGCTATAATTTCATTTTCTTTGCACGGTTTTAAAGATCTATCATCAAAGAATATATCCAACCATTTTCCTTCTCGAAATACTCTTTCAATTCATCCAAAATTATTCTCAAAAGTAGCTAAAAACATTCTAAAATTTCTCAAGATTCTTGAATCAAGATTTTCAATCAAAGGATTTAGAACAAATCAAAGGTAATTATTATTCCTAAACTTGTTTTTATGAAGATTAGAAACATTTTTACATTATTTGAGAGTCAATTAAAAGATTTTTTTATCAATGTCATCTTCTTCAAAAGCTTAAGCTACTTTAATGGTGGATCTTGAATTTTGAGAGGAAATCCACAAATCAATGGATGTTCCAACTCAAAATGGATCTATTAAAAGGTTTTTGGTTTCATTTGTCAAGATTAAACATGATTTGTGAGGTAATTTGAATAAATCTGAATATCATCATCTTCTTGAATTAATTTTCCAGATTTTTATGAAATTGATGCTTAGTTTATATGTATTTGGTTTAGTATTGATGTTTGGAAGTGATTAGAAGGGCTGGAGAGATCGATTTTGTGAGGAATCGAGTTTTCAACTTGATGTTACAAATTTGGTAAGGTATCATTATGAGTGAATTTCGATTAGCATAGTTAATTAAAAATTGTGTTTAATATAGCATTGGAAAGGTGGTAATGTCTACTTTACCTCTGTTGAAGCTCTGAATCTTGAAGAGGACCGAGATAACCAGAATTGAGGCTCGAAATTGCCAAGTTGATCACTTGTTGTGATGGAATAAAATTGTGCGGTAAGTGTTTCTAAGGGTGATTTGGTAAATTGACCCTCAATTATGTTTAATTAGTACCTTAATTAATGATTAAAATTAATTAATTAAGGATGAATGGTTGATTTTGCAAGATTGGTATGAAATGTGCAAAAACTGAATTTGTGTTGGAAAAAAATGGTAAGTGAGTTTTTGGGTAGTGTTGTGCTATTTTATTAGATTACTTTTAAAGATGGCTCTAAGCATGTTTATTGAAATTTTTGATCATGTTATGTTGAAGTTACAATTGGTAATTGATTATGGGAAATTGGAAAATGAATTGCTTGGTTTAACTGGATATTAAATGCTATGTTACATGTTATGCATAAGCATCTTGTCACATAAAATTGAGTACACTAATGATTGATTTATATGTTATGTTTGATTGAATATATTGGCAACATGATGGTGGATCCATTGGATATAGTTGGCATGTCATAGAATTTGTGGGTACTCACCATTATTTGTAACATTGTGAGCATATGGCTCTAGGTGGACTGATTTGTTGGAGTAGATAAGGGAGTCTTCAGCATGAGTCTCTATTCAATGGGTTATTTGAGACGCTATAAAGGAGTGTGTGATTCCACCCTCAACTCGGTGCACGGTATTTGATATTTGTGGGAGTTCAGAGATCCGTTTATCCAATGTATGATCATCCGATTAAGCCATGAAAAGTGTATGCCAATGTATTCATGTGTGATTGTTTCTATATCTATTGATGATTGAGAGCCAGGAATGATTGATTTTGGGTATTAAAAATTCTTGTGAAAATTATGAATGATGTTTATTTGGATATAAGAATTGTATGATTGTTTAATTGATAATTTCAGTAATGCTTCGAAACCTTATTCTAGCGAGGATACGAGTTAGGGGTGTTATATTTATTGGTATCAAAGCTATGGTTTAGTTGATTCTCAAACTAATGTAGCAAGTGTGAGTCTAGCTATACATGCCATGTATAACCTGTGATAGTGTGATATCTCCTGACAGTTTTAAATCATGTTTTCATATAGTAGTGGATCCCAATCGAGCAGTTGCTGATGATGTAGAAAGTAATGCGCCAGCCTCCATTCATGGAACGTCGCCATCTGAATTGAGACCTGTATCTAAGAGTCAGTGAGGAGAGGCCAAAGAAGCCTTCTTCCAAATGATGAATGAATGGTTCATGAGTTTGTTTGCATGAACCCGGCTACTCAGCAATCTCCACCCTCATCTATTCCCCAACTAATTCCTGTAGCTCCTCAAGGTATAGAACCTTTGCGTATAAATAAGCCACTTGTGGATAAAATTCAAAAGTATAGGGCTGAAGAGTTTAGAGCTATTGTTGATGATGATCCTGAAAGAGCTGAGTTTTGGCTTGAGAATACAATTCGAGTTTTTGACGAACTATCTTGTACGCCAGCTGAATGTGTTAAATGTGCTGTATCACTTTTGAGAGATACTGCATATCAGTGGTAGAACACTTTGATATCTATGGTGCTGAGAGAACAAGTCACGTGGGAATTCTTTCAAACTAAGTTTAGAAATAAATACATAAGTCAACAGTTTATTGATAAAATATGCAAAGAATTTCTAGAGTTGAAACAGGGTCATATGATGGTGACTGAGTACGAAAGAGAATTCGTAAGATTAAGTAGGTATGCTTGAGAGTGTGTTTCTACTGAAGAAATTATGTGTAAGTGGTTTGCAGATGGGTTGAACGAAGACATTGAACTTCTAGTTGGAATTCTGGAATTGAAAGAATTTGTTGTTTTGGTCGACAGAGCTTGCAAAGCCGAGGGACTTAATAAAGAATAGAGAAAAGCTGATTATAAGCTAGAGATTCGAGAAAGAGAATAAGGATTAAACCTTATCATTCTTCTTCAAAGAAATCAAGAGATTATTATAATCGTTCGACAACTTCAGTGGGGTATTCTAACCAAGATCGTGGGAAGCAACACACGAGTCCAAAAGCTCAAGCTACTTCAGTATCGAGCGTTGGTAATGTCAAAACCAATAAACCTGAGTATCAATAGTACAGTAGACGGCATTTTGGAGATTGTTGGATGAATAATAAAGCCTGTTTCAGATGTAGCTCGCAAGATCATTTTATTTAAGATTGTCCTGAGTTACATGAGAAAAATTTCTAAATACAAGGCCAAGTAATACACGTGCCAAAGGGAGACCACCTCGAAATACTAGAAATGTGACTAGTAGCAAAGGTGCAACAAAAGATTCTACTGCTAGATCTGAGGCTCGAGTGCCAGCCAGAACCTATGCTATTCGTGCTCGCGAGGATGCATCGTCACCGGATGTTATAACCAGTACATTTTCTCTTTATGACACTGATGTAATTGCTTTGATTGATCTTGGATCAACTCATTTGTAAGTTTGTAAGAATTTAGTGTCTAGTAAGATTTTACCTATTGAGTCAATGGAATTTGTGATTAAAGTATCAAACCCTTTAGACTAGCATGTTCTAGTTGATAAAGTTTGCAAGAATTGTCCTTTGATGACTTGGGGTTACTATTTCCCGGCTAATTTGATGATTTTACAATTTGATGAATTCGATGTGATCTTAGGTATGGATTGGTTAACTCTGCATGATGCTGTTGTAAATTGTAGACAAAAGACTATTGAGTTGAAATGTCAGAATAGTGAAATTATACGTATTGAAGCTGATGATTTGAGTGAGTTGCCTATTGTGATATCGACGATGCTAGCTCAGAAATATGTGAGGAAAGGTTGTGATGCTTACCTTGCTTATGTACTGGATACAAAAGTGTCTAAATCAAAGATTGAATCAGTACCAGTGGTTTGTGAATATCCAGATGTGTTTCCAAAAGAGTTACCTGGGTTGCCACCGATTAGAGTGGTCAAGTTTTCTATTGAATTAGTACTAGGAAAATCACCGATATCAATAGCTCTATATAGAATGGCTCCTACAAAGTTAAAATAATTGAAAGCTCAGTTGTATGAATTAACAGATAAAGGTTTCGTACGACCTAGTTTTTTGCCTTAGGGTGCACCAATTCCATTCGTAAAGAAGAAAGATGGATCGATGAGACTGTGTATTGACTATCATCAGCTCAACAAGGTTACAATTAAGAATAAGTATCGTTTGCCGAGAATTGATGATTTGTTCGATTAGTTGAAAGGAGCAACAGTATTTTCAAAGATTGATTTACAATCTAGTTCTTATCAGTTGTGATTTAAAGATTTGGATGTGCCGAAAACTGCATTCAGAACCAGGTACGGACATTATGAATTTCTTGTTATGCCGTTCGGATTAACTAACGCTCCTGCAGTATTTATGGATTCGATGAATCGAATCTTTAGACCATATTTGGATAGATTCGTAGTTATATTCATTGATGACATTTTGATTTATTTCCGAGACGAATCTGAGCATGCTGAGCATTTGAGGATTGTGTTACAAACACTAATAGATAAGCATTCACCTCAACCAAGTTACCGTCGACACTCCAAACCACAAACTTCTGTTTAGAGCAATCCAAAACCACCATGTGTTTAATAAGCCAATCCATGCCCAAAATCAAATTAAAATCAACAAATGACATAACCAACAAATCAACAGGAAAATATACGTTTTGAAATTCTAACAGGCACTGCCTACGCACTCGGTCAACCAACACAAACTATCCTAATGGACTTGATACAACCATGGATACTTTAGACATCTTAGAGTTTAAACTCCTAATTTTACCAATTCAAAATTAATTTAAGAATGTGAAAATCAAGGTCTACCAAAGCATAAACAGATGCAAAATATAATAAAAAGATTCTTGTTACAACATCAATAGTGCTACCTTCCTTACGAGTCTGTACGACATATGCATGAGCCAAGGCTCTAGCCTCTGACTGATGAGTAACATCACTCCCTTTTCTTCCATAACCTCTAGTAACAGAACCACCACGACTAACACAACGACCCCTGGCTGTAGGTGCAGACTTTTGAGTGGAAACAGGAGTAGCATTAACACTTCTTGAGCAGTCTTGAGTGAAATGCTCTAACAATCCACAATAAAAATAGGCTTGTGTCAATTTCTAGGATTCACCTCGACGATTCTTTCCACAATGCTCATAAATTGAAATCTCAACATCTTGGGATGGACCTCCCACACTACTCATAGATATGATTGGTTGTCGATCTCAATTTCTGTCAGATTTATTAGACTTAAAAGTCAATCTCCAATTACCACGAGAATCCTTAGTTCACTTTGGTTGCGGATGCTAACTAATAGTGCATGCCCATTTTCTAGTAGTTCATGTAGATTCAACCTTATCAAGACCCAAAGCTTACCCCACCATTTTCACTCACTCTAATAAATTAGCAAACTTTGAAATTTGATGTGATAAAAGCTGTAATCTAAGTTCATCGTGTAAGCCACACAGGAAACATTTGCAACTTTCAACTTCGGATGGTAAAAATTCTGTAACATATTTACTGAGTCGTAAAAACTCACGTTCATAATTAGGCACTAACATATCACTCTGTTTCAATAGCCAAAGCTCCTGTTTTTGATATTCAACATACAACTCACCTATGTACTTCTTCTGAAATTCTTTCTAAAGAACTCCCAGTCTACTCACTTAGGAGGTATGTGGTGTGTTACTATCTGCCACCAAGTGTGAGCTTCCCCTTGTAGTAAAGAAACAACACAAATTACACATTCATTAGGGGTGTATTCGAGTTGTTGCAAAACACGTTTAGTCGATTCCAACTAAACTTCAGTAGCTGAGGGATCAACCCCTTTCAAACCCTAAAACTCATTTGCACCATATCTTCATAATTGTTTAATCAGAGCCCGTTGAACAACAGGAATAGGTAAAATAGTAGGATTAACTCCTGACACTCTTTGAGGAGTTTCAGCTATAGCACGAATTACTTCTATCAATCTTAGGTTGTTGTGCACCAGCTGAATGAATGTTTGGCGCTACTGACTCAGCTCTATTTAAATTTTCAGTGGAATAATCACTAATATGAATCTCATGATCAACTTCATTATTTGATCCTCCCAAAATTTTTAACTATAAAATAGAAACAATATTAATCAGCATCCGAATCTCGACTCAACTTTGGCATGTACCCTAGACTCAATTCTGGGTTCAATTTATTTCGAGAATTGGCCAAACCTATAGCTCTGATACCAACAAATGTAACACTATCACCTAGTCTGATCGTGGGACCCACACAATAAGATGTTACAACTAAATACCAAACAATTACAAGCAAATTATAATTTAAAATCTCAATTAAATATCAAATAAATCATAATTAAATAAATTAACATGTGTTTCAATTAGTTACAAGTTAATATTGAGCTTACGGAAGGTTAAAACTAAGTAGGCAATCATTTTGGATCAATTTGAAACTAATTTTAAAAATTGAGAAAAATATGAAAACAGGAGACACATGACTTTGTCTCGAGGCCGTGTGTAAGGGTTGAGGCCGTCTAGATGGGTCACATGGTCTTGTGAGTAAACCGTGTCACAACTTGATGTTGTGTAAAATTAGGGTCACACAGTCGTGTCGCCAAACCATGTGACAAAGCTTAGCTCATGTGGCTCAAGAACATGGTTGTGTTTGTATCCTCCTAAACTTGGCCTAGATGTAATGGCCTAATCTCGAAGATCACATTGGCCATGAAAGTGGCGCAGTAAATTGTTTAGAAGATTTCTCTTTAAAATTTCTGTGTAAAATCATTTTTTAATATTTGTTTTAAGTAAAACCAAATTTAGTTAATATATTATCTTTGGAAAAACATAAGTATTGTGATTGTTTGTTGAGAATGTTGTAATTTATCTAAGACATCGCAGCAAACAAATTTCTAAATAAAAAAATTCATTATTTATTTTGGAAACATAAATTAATCATACAACTTATAAAAATAATGTAGCCTTGTAAATAGATATGTCGAATTTTGAACACATAATATTGAGTATTGAAAATCATCCTTATTGAGCTTTAGTTTTGTCATAATTATGGAAATCCATCATAAATTATTATTTTCTCAAACCATTTAAACGATAGTTTTTAAATCCAAATTATGTAGAAATTTTCCCAAATCAAATTTGAGTCTCAAAACCAAAAACCAAAACAAAGTCCAAAAATTAAAGTCCATAGTAAGTAAACAAACCCTAAAATATCAAATACCAATAACAATTGAGTTAACTGAATAATGACTAAGAGTGCCTCCTTAGTCAAGCCCATCTTAACCTCGAATATCTGAAATATTAAAATTTAAAGGGGAGAGCTTAAAAAGCCCAGTGTGGGTCTCTAATAATAATATTCACAAAATAAACTCATACCAACATTTAAACATATCATAGCATATAAATTATTCAATCACAAAATCAAATATGGAAGAATGCGTAATGATGATGTCAATGCAATGCTTTTCAGAAAATAGTATAGGTTTTTAAAAATAGATCCTACCCAACTCCGTTACACACCGATAAGAGTTCCCCAGAACTCGTCCATCCAATATCACACCAATATTTGTGGACTAGCCACCAGATAGTTTAGTTGTGCTGCCAGAATCAGAATAGTGTGGTCGAACCACCAGATAGTGTAGGTTTACTGCCAGAATTAGAAGAGTGTGGTCGACCCACCAAATAGTGCAGGTTTACTGCCAGATATAGAATAATATGGACATGCCACTGGAAAATGCAGATTTATTGCTTGATACTTCCTCCATACACTTTTCCCACCTCAAGCATGTGTTATGGAAATAGAACAATTTTTTCAATAGCATACTTTGCATGCGAATCAAAATATCAAAATATGGCATGCTTATCAAGCGAATCAGATCTCATGTTTTTGCACATATTTTCACAATGCCATGATTTACCATGCAAATCAAAATATCATAGTAGGGCATGCTCAACATGCAAATCCATAGATCAGATTTAGTAACATATATTATTTTCATATAAATCAGAATATCATATTTTTTAAGATTCATAAATCACATGACATGAGTAATGAAAATCACATATTAAAATATATCACAGAATCATCTAATAAACCAATCACATCACAGATCTCAGAGTTTCAGGATTTACTTGTTACCCTCGTTTATCAGTTTTTTACTGATCTCTATGAATGCACTTGTATTCGTATATACACATATTTCAAGAATCAAATATCCATAAATATTACACTTAAAAATATCTTCATTATTATTTAATCATTAGTATCGATTATTATCAATTAAGTCCCCACACCTTAGATCTTAATAGAAAGATCCCGGTTCCACTTTGAAAGAGATGAATCTGATCTCTTAAGTCACTATGTTTGATCACATATACATGTTAGTATCAATCTAGTGAATAAATAACAACCCTTAATAAGAAAATAGGGGTGATTCGACAATATACACAAAAGTGTGATCAAATTGCACATTGTCACGACTGGGTGGTGATCATGGGATTTTCAATTAACTCTTCAATAAAGCACAAAAAGGAATGATTAGTATTATTCTAATCTAGAAATAATATTACGATAACATAGCGTGAGCAAAAACCTTTCATACTTATAAAAATAACAGAGGAGAAGGCCTGACGATAAATCTCGAAAAAATAATCAAAGAGAAGGATTAGGCTCTATAAACCCAAAATAGAAGTGTGTAGAGAAAATAATTTGAAAAAATGATCTTTAATATTTTAAAAATAAGATTCAAAAGTTTACGTAGATGATTTTCGAAAAGAGGAGAAGAAAAGAAGATAAATGAAAAAATCGACAGTGGCCGATGGCAACGGCAAGACAGTGGTGGGGTGGTGGTACGATGACAACAACAGTGGAGGTAATGTGGTGGAGTGGCTACCGTGTGTGGTGGAGGGGAGGAAGAGATTAGAGAAGAATTGGCTTCAAAGGTGGTGAAAAATGAAGAGAAAAGCCGAAAATTAGAGAAAATGTGAGTATCAAAATTGGAGTATCAAAATGAAAATGGGGTTTAGGGAGTGCTAGGGCCGGCCATGGGTAGTCAAAGGCTCACTTTAGGTAAGTTTGGAGACAAGGGGTGTAACACCCCAAACGCAGCCTGGACGTTATGGCCAAATCTGGTGCATCACATTGAAGTGTTTTAGCAGAAATCGTGTTTTCATTGAAAACCCTCTTTAAAATAAAAGAAACCTTAACTATATATAATAAAAAAAAACTTGTTCAAACATAAGATTGGATGAAAGTAAAGCACTTACAAATTTAGTTGCGGAAGCGTAGAAAACATACTATAATTTAAGAAATCCAAGTTCAACTTCTCATAGTTACAATGAAAATAATAATAATAATTCAAGTAATAATAACATAATGAAAACCTTATTACAATCTAGTCAGAGCATACTTAAAAAGAAATAAAAACTTAAATGCTTAAAAAAAACCAAGTCCGAATTATCTTGCTAGCTGGCCACCCAGAGTCCCTCCTGACATCGAACATTCTACTGAGCATCACCTGAAAATAAAATAAAAGAAGGGGTGAGTTTTCGCAAATTCAGTGTGTACAACCCTCGATGAAAACAAGCATTCAAAGAGGAATCATCAAACATGCAATGTAATCCCATCCAAATTATCCATCCTCTACACACCAGCTCCGTCCTCCGTCACACCATGTGGGGATATAAATATCGACCTACCTAGACCACACACCAATGGTAGCCCGATTGCGGTACTACCCTCATTTACATATTGGGCTTTAAAAGCCGTCGGTGGATCCACGATTGTCAGGCAACCATGCGATCCTCACTTACCTTGGCCTGTTAATAAGTTTCGTGAACTAAGGTGAATGAATACTATGCACCAGGTAGGATTCTAGGGAAGAGAAGGTGGGTCATTAAGACCGCTTAAGTACCAAGCTCTCCCTAGATCCAATCCTAGACATTCATATACCCGTTGGCACACCTTAACCCTTTGATCTGTCCACGGTCCCAAAATATTAATTAAGTCTTATGTAGTTATCATATGCTAGGCCCAAAACCCTTTACAAAGCCCAAACAAAGTCACATACCTGTATATGGCCCATTAAGCCCAATCATATTCATATGGCCCATTAGGCCCAGTCACATCCATATTCATGCTCACATACAAATTCCTATCACATAGCATCAGTATTCAGTCTTTTCCTATTATGGGCCCAACAGCCCACTGGGCCCATTTAGCCCATTCTGGCCCGTATGGCCAAACCACAACCCAAGTCCACAGAATCGCCCATGCATCTCAGGCAACCTATCGGTCTCTTCCTTATGAGTGTTCACGCACTCGCAAGACTACCGTAACCACATTTTCAGCTTTTCGGCATTTCGGCATTTTATCTTTTGCCGATTCATAGTGTGTGTGTAGTGTATGTACACAGCTGGTAAGCAAGCGTGATGCGATCTCCTTAGCCCCAAACCTTGTGCGATAAGTATAACAGCCCCTTCTTAAATCCCTAACCATGAACAACTCCCAGATCTGCACCAATCTTAACTATTAAAACAGAATAATAGGTGACTCGTATCCAACACAAGTCCCCTTACCTTAACTATGAACAATCGGCCACCTTAGCCAAAGGGAGAGGGATACTTACCAAAACTGCGAACACCTAAAGAGCAATCTCGGTAGAGAGCTAACATCTGAGATCTGATACTAATTTCCTACCATAGTCGATTAGAAGGAGTGAGGGACAATATTCGATACTTAGTAAAAAAAACCGATTGGAAGAGTAACACTTACACTAGATTTGTCAAAGAGTATTCGGCTCTAAAGATCTGAATGGCACAATTACTTATTCGGCACCAAGAGAGAGAGGAAGAAGAATCGGCTAAACCCAAAAGTGAAACAAGAAAATCGGCAGAAGAAATATAAAAAAGAGAACAAGGGTTTTCGGCTTGTAGAGAATTCGACAGAAAGAATAGGAATAAAACAAAAGGGTTTTTGGCTTTTAGAAAATAGGGTTTCTGACAACAAGGTGAGAAAATGATTTCGGGATTAGCCCCATACCCTTGTATTCGGCACCTATTTATAACCCTATAGCAAAATTGCCTGGCCCTCAATTCCCCATTTGGCTCCATCACTTCCCCCTCTCATCTCCTCGTTTTTCTCCCTGATAACCCATTGATCCTTCCTTAATTTTCTCTCCTGAACACTCCCCTTAGAGTCCATCTTCACGCCACTTCTAACCTTCTAGAAGGCCAAAATTAAACTCCCAAAAATACTAAGCTAAGACTCGAACCTTGGATCTCCTTTCTAGCTACTTAACGCCACCTCCCCACGTCCTAAGTGGCGTCACTTATCCACTCCACCATAAGGCTTTTTGATGCCATTTTCCCTTATCTTTATTTAAAAGTCCAACTGCTTGCCGACAAGGTCCTTTTAATTATTAAACTATAATTTCTTCTACCCCTAGATTAGAACTCAAACCTTGACCAAGACCTACCAACGCGTAATTAACACTTAACCGGGATTGTTAAGCACAAAAAGAAAAATTCAAGATGTTAGGATTTTTTTGGTTTCAGGATTTTTGGGGGGTTACAACTCTACCACCCTAAAAAAATTTCGTCTTCGAAATTCCCAACTACTAAGACAGACTACCACACCACACTTCTATTGCACACTCTAATTCCAACTCAGGTAAATAGCACCCAATATGTAAGTACGTACCATTATTCTCCTCTGGAGCATCTCTATGCTCTTGACAAAGTGCTATATAGACCAAAGCTGGCTACCTTGCCTCAGCATGACCAGCACCTTTGCCCAGTGCTACACGACCCAAACCGTTTCCACCCCTGGCCTGATCACGGCCTCTCAGCGATTATTGACCACCCCTCAGTGGTTGTACACCACCTCGGTCCACGACTGGAACCTGAGCTAGAATTTTCGACAATTCTTGATCTGATGCTCCATGGATCCACAAGCTAAACAAGCTCCCGTCCTCTTCCAACATGAGCCTACATGGTCGTTCCCACAATCAGCACAATGTGGCACCCCTGGATTAACAGTAGGGGGCCCTGCTCTAACTGGCCCAATAACTCTGGCCCTAGCCCTAGGTCTCTGATCGACACTAGGAGTCTCAGCCTCCCTTTTATCCTTACCCCTTTCTTTTTCCCGATTTAGGGGCCTAGTGCGCTATACGTCCTCTGCTATCTTTGTTTTCTCCACCAATTCTGAGAAAACTCGCTCCCTTTGTGGACCTATCAATACCCTAAGGCTATCTCTCAGTCCGTCCTCAAACCTAACGCAACGCTCATAGTCCGTTGCCACCATAACTCTTTCATACCTACTAAGGTGTAGAAACTCCGCCTCATACTTCGCCACCGATTTATTTCCTTGGGTCAAGTTCAGGAACTCCTTCCTTCTAGCATCCACATAGCTTGCACCCACATACTTCCCTTGGAATGCAGCTTTGAAAAACTCCCAAGTGACCCGCTCTAGTTGGGTGCCCTCTTTTACCGTCAGCCACCACTAGTAGGCTTCTTCCCTAAGTAGTGACACTGCTACTTTTAACTTTTGTTCCGGTGAATAGTCCAGGTCCTCCATTATCCTTTCAGTGGCTTCCAACCAATATTCTGCCACGTTAGGAGCCACGCCGACCACGCGCTTAAAGATCTCAGCCCTATTCGATCGAAGTCATTTCGGAGTGGACCCCTGATTTCTAGTGTCATTGTTGGGCCCAACGACCCTTTACAAGATTCTCAACTTTGCCTGCGACAATGTATCCTCTCCCGTAGCCCGATCATACGGTCCATTCCCAGTCACAGGTGAAGCTGGAGCCTCTTCTACTCCAACATCGGGCATATGGCTCGATGCCGACGATTCAGCCACGACCTCTCGCACCTCTTCTAGCACTCATCGTCAATTCGCGTATTATCTGGATTAGAAATTTTTATGAAGTTTTAGTTAGTTTCAATAATTAACCCGATGTTTTATGGAAGTAATTAAAGAGAAGATTGTTTTCAAAAATCCTCTACAGTTTCAAGTTCCTGAAGGCTTTGCTTCCGTTCTAACCAGATCACCTAAAGTAGCCCTCTAACTATATAACAACTTAAACAAATTTAAGAATAAAAGTACTTACTTGGTTTGACGTTGGAGACTCAGTGTGCCGCTCAGTAAGACTTCCCTTTCCCTAAAGTATTATGAATTTTTTTAAAAAAATACAAAAGAAACTAAGTATTAAGGCCCAATTCACAGCCCGAGTTATGCAACCTGGGCTCTGATACCACTAAATATAACAACCCAAATTTGGCCTGAACGTTATGGTCGAATCTGGCGCATCACATTGAAGTGTTTTAGCGGAAACCGTGTTTTCATTGAAAACCCTTCTTAAAATAAAAGAAACCTTAACTATATAAAAAAAACTTGTTCAAACATAAGATTGGATGAAAGTAAAGCACTTAGAAATTTAGTTGCGGAAGCGTAGAAAACATACTATAATTTAAGAAATCCATGTTCAACTTCTCGTAGTTACAATGAAAATAATAATAATTCAAGTAATAATAACATAATGAAAACCTTATTACAATCTAGTCAGAGCATACTTAAAAAGAAATAAAAAACTTAAATGCTTAAAAAAAAGCAAGTCCGAATCATCTTGCTAGCCGGCCACCCAGAGTCCCTCCTGACATCGAACCTTTTACTGAGCATCACCTAAAAATAAAAAAAGAAAGGGTGAGTTTTCGCAAACTCAGTGTGTACAACCCTCGATGAAAACAAGCATTCAAAGAGGAATAATCAAACATGCAATGCAATCGCATCCAAATTATCCATCCGCTACACACCAGCTCCGTCCCCGGTCACACCATGTGGGGATATAAATATCGACCCACCCAGCCCACACACCAATGGTAGCCCGGTTGCGGTAATACCCTCTGTAACACCCCGTACCCGAGACCGTTACCGGGGTTTAACACGAGGTATTTACGGACTTAATTCATTGACTTACACGGTTCATTTTTAAAATTTCAGACATGCTGGCTAACTGCATCACGGCCACTTTAAAAAATCATATCTCAAGTTTCGAAGCTCGAAAACTTATTCCGTAAATTTTCCCTGAAACTAGACTCATATATCTATCTACAAATTTTTTTCTAGAATTTTTTATTGGGCCAAACAGTACAGTTTATTTGTTTAATTCTCCCCTGTTACAGGGTTCAACTAATCAGACCTTCATGCATTGCAACTTAGGTATCTCCCTATACAGAACTTCAAAACTTATGCCGCTTATTTATAAAGAAACTAGACTCGACAAGGAATCTGTACATATAGGGCATAACTTCTAATTATCTCTGCTTAATTTATAGTAAATTTTCAAAGTCAGAACAGGGGATCCAGAAATTGCTCTGGCCCTGTTTCACAAAAACCTAAATATCTCTTAAAATCCGACTCATTTGGCCGTTTCGATTCTTCCATATGAAAGTAGATTTATCAAGGTTCGATTACATAATTTATTCACTAATTAACTCCATTCCTACTATTTTTAATGATTTTTCAAATTGACACTACTGATGCTGTCAACATCTGCCTTTAGGGTAGACTTTATCTATTACTTAGTTTCCATGATTTAACCAACCCTTTAGTATATATAGCACAAAACAAGATTGTGATTAACCATCCCAATGGTCAATCATTGCCAAGCATATTAACACTTCTCAATAACCATATACATACACAAAGATTATAACAATTTGCTCAAAACATATATATATAAGCCATTTTCGCATGACTATCTAATTTGTACAAAACTGAAAGGTGTAAGACAAACATCAAAAAGGGTAGTCCTATACATGCCATTTCAAAGTTTAACCAAAAGTGTACCGAAAGAGGGCTTTGATAGTGTGGACGACTTCAACTTCGACAATCCCGAGTCCGATAGCTGACGAACCAAAATCTATGAAATAGAGAATCAAAGAAACGGAGTAAGCATTTAATGCTTAGTAAGATTGAATAATGAAATTATGCACAACCGAAGTATAACATTCAAACGACTAAACGAATAATTTCATGCATACATATTCTCAAAATCATACCTACATCACATTAC
This sequence comes from Gossypium anomalum, assembly GCA_025698475.1. NCBI lineage: Eukaryota > Viridiplantae > Streptophyta > Magnoliopsida > Malvales > Malvaceae > Gossypium > Gossypium anomalum. The sequence continues at coordinate 42,250,459 of CM046968.1, read as the reverse complement.
TACCCTTATACTCATGCACAAAAGATCAACTTAGTCAAAGGCCGGTAGTCCATTTATCGACCGAGCGAAAACTACTTGTAAGGGATCAACTAATTCAATGCAAACACGAAACATACCTCATCGCTGGAATTCTACGAGCGTATCAATTGAAACTATTACAGCAAGTTGCTCATTCCCAAGCCAAGTACCTTCGGGATTTAACCGGATATAGCTACTCGCTTGAATGCCTTCGGGACATAACCAGGATATAGTAACGCGCACAATTGCCTTCGGGACATAGCCCGGATATAGTAACTCGCACAATTGCCTTCGGGACATAGACCGGATATAGTAACTCGCACAATTGCCTTCGGGACATAGCCCGGATATAGTAGCTCGCACAATTGCCTTCGGGACATAGCCCGGATATATCCAAATATTCATGCACATATCCATAAATCATGACATATCTATATTTCATTTTCGTAATTAGAGTTCAAACACAAATCACGTATTAAGCAATCCCATTTTCGGCTCACTAGTCACATACAAACAGCATGGTTTAGTTTGCTTTACGACACGATCTCTATGTACATACGGCTAGCCGTCATACGTATAGACTAATTAATTCAACATATAATTCAAGTAGAATCATCATATCGCCATATATTTGTTATGCTCGTACGTCATAACTTAATTAAATTGTAAACTAAGTCTCATTACTCGAAAACTTATCTCGGATGTTGTCGAACGATTCCAATGACTATTCGACCACTTTTTCCTTCCCTTTATCGGGTTTAGTTCCCCTTTGCTCTTGAGCTTAATTTAACAAATAAATTGATTTAGTCATTTGAGCATCGAAAAGAGGAACTCAAGGTACTTAGCCCATATATATATACATTATACATTAGAGTCACTTATATATGAAATCATGAATCAACTCAACATATTAACACACACTCTCTTTTAGCCGATTGTTTAGGCCAAGATAAAAGCATCAATATGCTTGCCTCTAACCGAATGCATGCAACACCAATCTTCTTCCTATGGCCGAATATGCATGTCTATGTTGAGGCCGATTATATGCTTAATTATACATACACCAAATCAAAAATAATTTCTAACATCTTTATATCATTTATACACTAGGCCGAATACTCTTACCAAGTTCACCTATATTCTTCAACAAATTCTTCATTGATCAACCACATATTCGGCTAAAGAAATGGCAATTTTAGCAACTTTTAACTTAATACCTAATCAATTATAATACATCTAAATATTCTTTTCACATTATTAACTCAAATCACATACATTATCCACATATAGCATTGTCACATTCGGCATTAGCATCAACCATAGTAGCCGATTCTTTCTACTTGTACCTATGCATCTTTTTGATCCTTAGTTAGTTCAAACACTCACACACTAAGATCCATCCAATTTAACAAGAAATAAAATCCTTAATCCTCAAACTACCATGGCCGAAAGTGCTAGTCATCCTAATATCAAAATTTCTAACATGGGTTACCTAAAGAACTTAGCAATTTGTTCAAATTTATCAAGCATTTCAAAAATTCACATGAATCTCATACCTTAAAGAAGATCTAAGTGACCGAATGGTTCTTCTCCCCAACTCTTCTTCACTTTTAGCTTTTGGGATGAACAAGGTGCTAACTTTGTTATTTTCACCCACTTTCTATTTTAGTTCCTTATTTTATTTCATTAATTCATGTTATTATATCATTTAACTAAATAAAACTAATAGAAAATTCATATTTTATAACATAACTAGCACATGGCCTAGCCACTATCTAAAAATGGGCAATTTAACATGCAAAACCATTCCTTTAAACACATGCATTATTTACTCACTCTAAATTAGCCTATCACATTTCAAAAGTGTCACATTTTAGTCCTATTGAATGAATTCACATGCAAATGACCAAATCAAAGCTGGAAATTTTCACCCTTGTATTTACTCACTTCAAATCATGAAATATAATTCATAAATATTTTTATAACTTTCGGTTTTGTGGTCCCGAAACCACTTTTCGACTAGGTTAAATTAGGGTTGTCACAACTCTCCCCACTTAAGAAATTTTTCGTCCCAGAAAATCTTACGATGAATAAATTTGGATATCGTTCCTTCATAGAGGTCTCGGTTTCCCAAGTAGCTTCTTGATTCCGTGTTTGAGCCATAACACCTTTACTAAAGGAACCTTTTTGTTTCTCAACTCTTTCACTTCACGAGCTAGGATACGAATCGGTTCTTCTTCATAACTCAAATCAGATTTAATTTCAACCTCTGATGGATTAATTATATGCGAAGGATCAGATCTATAACGTCGAAGCATTGATACATGAAAAACATTGTGAATCCTTTCAAGTTCAGGGGGCAAAATCAATCTATACACGCAATGGACCAATTCGTTCGGATACTTCATATGGCCCTATGAACCTCGGACTCAGTTTGCCCTTACGGCCAAATCTGAGTATTTTTTTCCAAGGTGAGACCTTAAGAAACACTTTGTCTCCCACTTGATACTCAATATCTCTTCGTTTTAAATCCGCATACGATTTCTGACGATCTGATGCTGCCTTCAGACTTTCACGAATTATTTTTACTTTCTGTTCAGCATCTTTAATCAAATCTACTCCGAAAATTTTACTTTCACCGAGCTCGGTCCAAAATAATGGCGTACGGCATTTACGCCCGTACAAAGCCTCATAAGGTGCCATCTTAATACTTGATTAAAAACTATTGTTGTAAGCGAACTCAATCAAAGGTAAATACCGCTCCCATGAACCACTAAACTCGAGGATGCAACATCTCAACATATCCTCAAGTATCTGAATTATCCGCTCGGATTGACCATCAATTTGTGGACGAAAAGCGGTGCTAAAATGCAGCTTGGTACCCAAAGCTTCTTGCAATTTCTTCCAAAATCGTGAGGTGAATCTCGGATCTCTGTCCGACACAATAGAAATCGGTACTCCATGTAATCTCACAATCTGAGAAACATATAATTCAGCTAGTTTATCCAATGAAAAATCCGTACGTACGGGGATAAAATGAGCCGACTTAGTCAGTCTATCAACAACAACCCAAATCGCATCTTTCTTACTTGTAGACAATGGCAACCCACATACAAAATCCATCGTGACTCGATCCCATTTCCATTCAGGTATCATGATCGGCTGAAGTAAACCCGTAGGCACTTAATGTTCCGCCTTCACTTGCTGACATATTAAACACTTCGAAACAAAATCGGAAATGTCTCGTTTCATATCATGCCACCAAAACTGACGTCTCAGATCATTGTACATTTTCGTACTCCCCGGATGAAGTGACATTCGACTACAATGAGCTTCGTTGAATCATCGAAATGAGTTCTCGCATTTCTTGGAACACACTGGCGACTTTCGAACCTCAAACAATCGTCCTTATCAAGTTGAAACTCGATTCCATATTCGGGACACATTCACCCGTTTACAACTAATTCTCTTATCGATTTTCCGAGCTTCACGAATTTGATGAATCAACAATGGTTTGGCCTTTAATTCCGCAACTAACACATTGTCGGATAGAATAGACAAGTGTACATTCATTGCTCGCAAAGCAAACAGGGATTTATGACTTAAGGCATCCACAACCACATTAGCCTTTCCCGGGTGATAGTCAATGATAAGCTCATAATCTTTTAACAACTCGAGCCAACGTCTTTGTCGCAGATTTAAGTCTTTTTGGGTCATCAAATATTTGAGACTTTTGTGATCCGAAAACACATGGCACTTCTCACCAAATAGGTAATGTCGCCATATTTTCAAGGCGAATACGATGGCAGCTAATTCGAGATCATGGGTCGGATAATTTTTCTCATGTGGCTTTAATTGTCTCGACGCGCATAGGCCACAACTCGACCTTCTTGCATCAATACGCAACCTAACCCAAGTAGGGAGGCATCACTATAAATGACAAACTCTTTGCCCGATTCGGCCGCACTAAGATTGGAGCTTGATCAAATAAGTTTTGATTGATCAAAACTTTGTTGACGTTTTTCCGTCCATTCGAACTTAACATCTTTTTGGAGTAGCCGTCATTGGTGTGGCTATCATTGAGAAACCTTTTACAAATCGTCGGTAGTAACCGGCCAAGTCCCAAAAAGCTTGAACCTCGCATAATATTTCTCGGAGGCTTCCGGTTAAGTATGGCTGAAATTTTGCTCGGATCAACTCGAATACACGATGCGGATACAACATGACCCAAAAAGCTAACCTCTTTTAACCGAACTCACACTATCGAACTTAGCATATAAATCGCTTATCTACGAAAATTCGCAACACTAATCTCGGGTGCTCGGCATGTTCGGTCCTCGTCTCTTGAATAGACTAAGATGTCATCAATAAACACAACTACGAACCGGTCCAAATGCATCTCGAAGATCCGATTCATCAAATCCATAAATACCGCAGGGCATTAGTGAGCCCAAAGCGGCATCGTAAGAACTCGTAATGGCCGTATCTCGTTCGAAAGCGATTTTGGGTATATCCGAGATCTCGAACTCGCGGTGATAATAACCCGATCTCAAATCTATCTTTGAAAACACCGAGGCTCCCTTGATTGATCAAATAAATCATCAATACGCGGTAACGGATATTTATTCTTTATCGTCACTTTATTCAGCTGACGATAGTCAATGCACAACCTCATAGTTCCGTCCTTCTTTTTCACAAACAATACTGGTGCACCCCAAGGTGGGAAACTTGGTCGAGCGAAACCTTTATCCATCAACTCTTGTAACTGAACTTTCAATTCTTTTAATTCCGTTGGTGCCATACGATACGGAGTTATCGAAATCGGTGTAGTCCCAGGCACAAGCTCGATGCCAAACTCTACCTCCCGAACAGGTGGTAAACCCGATAATTCCTCGGGAAAAACATCCGGGTATTCACAAACCACTGGCACAGATTCAGGCTTCTTTTCTAACTCTTTGCCATCAAGTACATACGCAAGGTATGTTTCACACCCCTTTCTTACACATTTCTGAGCCAGCATCGACGATATTACAGCTGGCAACCTATTCAAGTCAGTAGACTCGACTCGGATTATCTCGTTATTTTCACACCTCAAATCGATGGTTTTTCTTTTGCAATTTACAATTGCGTCATGCACGGTCAACCAATCCATACCGAGGATAACATCAAATTCGTCAAACGGTAAAAGCATCAAATCAGCCGGAAAACAGGAACCTCGGATTACTAGGGGGCATTTCTTGCACACTTTGTCGACAAGTACGTAACGACCCAAGGGATTTGACACCCGAATTACAAACTCAGTAGACTCAACAGGTAGAGTCTTACTGGATGCTAAGGTTTCACATATATAAGAATGAGTAGAACCAGGGTCAATCAAAGCAATCACATTAGTATCAGAGAGAGTAAAAGTACCGGTAATAACATCTGGCGAGGAAGCATCCTTGCGGGCGCGTATAGCGTAAGCCCTAGCAGGCGCACGAGCCTCAGATCTGGTTGTAGCATCTCTAGATCCTCTCTGACCGCCGCTAGCATTCCCCGCATTTCTAGATGGTCTACCTCGAGTAGTAGTAGCACCCGGTTTCCCACTCTGCTTTACATTCTGCTCAGACAGTCTCGGGCAATCCTTGATAAAGTGGTTAGCTGATCCACACTTATAGCAGGAGCGGTCATGGAATCTACAACTCCCCGAATGCCATTTACCACAATACTGACACTCTGTCGTGTCGCGACGATCATTTCCCACACTGGCAACCGAAGTGACTCGCGTACTCACAGGGGGTCGATCGCGATCTCGTCTTGAAAAACCCGAAGTGTCTTTGGATCGGCCAGAATCATCTCTAAATTTCTTCGATGGCTGTTGAAAGGGCTTTCCCGATGATCTCTTACGAAACTCTTTGGCTCCCATTTCAGCTTTTCTTTTCTCCTTACCGAGCTCTTCGGCTTTGCAAGCTCGCTCGACAAGCACTACAAACTCTCTAATCTCTAAAATGCCAACATACAATTTTTATATCTTCATTCAAACCATCTTCAAAACGTTTACACATTATAGCTTCTGAAGAAACGCATTCTCGAGCGTACCGGCTAAGCCTCACAAACTTTCGTTCATAATCAGTAACCGTCATGGAACCTTGTTTAAGTTCAAGAAATTCTTTTCGTTTTTGATCAATGAATCTCTGACTGATATACTTTTTTCGAAACTCGGTTTGGAAAAACTCCCAAGTTACCCGCTCTGCACAACAGAAATCAACGTATTCCACCAATAGTAGCCAGAATCACGTAGCAAAGAGATAGTACACTTTAGGCATTCCTCGGGTGTGCAAGATAGTTCATCAAGTACCCGGATAGTGTTGTCCAACCAAAATTTAGCTTGCTCGGCATCATCGCTGTCTGTAGCTTTAAATTCAGTAGCCCCGTGCTTTCGGATTACATCAATTGGGGCTTGTTTAATCTCATCGATCGATTCACGGAGGTACTGTGGGTGTGAGGATGTATTAGTCGGGGTGGGGTTGTGGAACAGTAGTATTAGTTCGAATGTATTGGTTAAACCAATCATTCATCACATTATAAAAGGCTTGTCTAGCCTCGTCATTTCGATTGCTTGCCACAAAGGTTGAGAGTCCATCGGTGCCGCCCCGCGTGCGGGAGCGAGTGCTACACTCTCCACATCGTCGCCTACCGCTTCGATTGGGATCGGGATCCATTACTAACAAAAACACACATTTAAAGCGCCGAAATCATCACACGATCGTATTAACACCGAAATGGCATGTATAACTAGACTCACACATGCTACGTTAGTCCTAGAATCGACTAAACCGTAGCTCGATACCAATAAAATGTAACACCCGTGCAGAGACCGTTACTGGGGGTTTAACACGAGGTATTCTGAGACTTAATTCATTGACTTTACGGTTCATTTTAAAATTTTGGACATGTTGGCTAATCATGCATCACGGCCACTTTAAAAAATCATATCTCGAGTTCCGAAGCTCGAAAACTTATTCCGTAAATTTTCCCTGGAACTAGACTCATATATCTATCTACAAATTTTTTTCTAGAATTTTTTATTGGGCCAAACAGTACATTTTATTTGTTTAATTCTCCCCTGTTACAGGGTTCAACTAATCAGACCTTCATGCATTGCAACTTAGGTATCTCCCTATACAGAACTTCAAAACTTATGCCGTTTATTTCTAAAGAAACTAGACTCGAAAAGGAATCTGTACATATAGGGCATAACTTCTAAATATCTCTGGTTAATTTATAGTAAATTTTCAAAGTCAGAACAGGGGATCCAGAAATTGCTCTGGCCCTGTTTCACGAAAACCTAAATATCTCTTAAAATCCGACTCATTTGGTCATTTCGATCCTTCCATATGAAATTATATTTATCAAGGTTCGATTACATAATTTATTCACTAATTAACTCCATTCCTACTATTTTTAATGATTTTTCAAATTGACACTACTGATGCTGTCAACATCTGCCTTTAGGGTAGACTTTATCTATTACTTAGTTTCCATGATTTAACCAACCCTTTAGTATATATAGCACAAAATAAGATTGTGATTAACCATCCCAATGGTCAATCATTGCCAAGCATATTAACACTTCTCAATAACCATATACATACATGAAGATTATAACAATTTGCTCAAAACATATATATATAAGCCATTTTCTCATGACTATCTAATTTGTACAAAACCGAAAGGTGTAAGACAAACATCAAAAAGGGTAGTCCTATACATGCCATTTCAAAGTTTAACCAAAAGTGTACCGAAGAGGGCTTTGATAGTGTGGCGACTTCAACTTCGACAATCCCGAGTCCGATGGTACTTGAACCAAAATCTATGAAACAGAGAATCAAAGAAAGCGGAGTAAGCATTTAATGCTTAGTAAGATTGAATAATGAAATTATGCACAACCAAGTATAACATTCAAGCGACTAAACGAATAATTTCATGCATACATATTCTCAAATCATACCTACATCACATTACTACCCTTATACTCATGCACAAAAGATCAACTTAGTCAAAGGCAGTAGTCCATTTATCGACCGAGCGAAAACTACTTGTAAGGATCAACTAATTCAATGCAAAACACGAAACATACCTCATCGCTGGAATTCTACGAGCGTATCAATTGAAACTATTACAGCAAGTTGCTCATTCCCAAGCCAAGTACCTTCGGATTTAAACGGATATAGCTACTTGCTTGAATGCCTTTGGGACATAACCGGATATAGTAACTCGCACAATTGCCTTCGGGACATAGCCCGGATATAGTAACTCGCACAATTGCCTTGGGACATAGCCGGATATAGTAACTCGCACAATTGCCTCGGGACATAGCCGGATATATCCAAATATTCATGCACATATCCATAAATCATGACATATCTATATTTCATTTTTCGTAATTAGAGTTCAAACACAAATCACGTATTAAGCAATCCCATTTTCGGCTCACTAGTCACAACAAACAAATAGCATGGTTTAGTTTGCTTTACGACACGATCTCTATGTACATACGGCTACCCGTCATACGTATAGACTAATTAATTCAACATATAATTCAAGTAGAATCATCATATCGCCATATATTTGTTATGCTCAGACGTCATAACTTAATTAAATTGTAAACTAAGTCTCATTACTCTAAAACTTACCTCGGATGTTTTCGAACGATTCCAATGACTATTCGACCACTTTTTCCTTCCCTTTATCGGATTTAGTTCCCCTTTGCTCTTGAGCTTAATTTAACAAATAAATTGATTTAGTCATTTGAGCATCGAAAAGAGGAACTCAAGGTACTTAGCCCATATATATATACATTATACATTAGAGTCACTTATATATGAAATCATGAATCAACTCAACATATTAACCCACACTCTCTTTTAGCCGATTATTTAGGCCAAGATAAAAGCATCAATATGCTTGCCTCTAACCGAATGCATGCAACACCAATCTTCTTCCTATGGCCGAATATGCATGTCTATGTTGAGGCCGATTATATGCTTAATTATACATACACCAAATCAAAAATAATTTCTAACATCTTTATATCATTTATACACTAGGCCGAATACTCTTACCAAGTTCACCTATATTCTTCAACAAATTCTTCATTGATCAACCACATATTTGGCTAAAGAAATGGCAATTTTAGCAACTTTTAACTTAATACCTAATCAATTATAATACATCTAAATATTCTTTTCACATTATTAACTCAAATCACATACATTATCCACATATAGCATTTTCACATTCGGCATTAGCATCAACCATAGTAGCCGATTCTTTCTACTTGTACCTATGCATCTTTTTTGATCCTTAGTTAGTTCAAACACTCACACACTAAGATCCATCCAATTTAACAAGAAATAAAATCCTTAATCCTCAAACTACCATGGCAGAAAGTGCTAGTCATCCTAATATCAAAATTTCTAACATGGGTTACCTAAAGAACTTAGCAATTTGTTCAAATTTATCAAGCATTTCAAAAATTCACATGAATCTCATACCTTAAAGAAGATCTAAGTGACCGAATGGTTCTTCTCCCCAACTCTTCTTCACTTTCGGCTTTTGGGATGAACAAGGTTCTAACTTTGTTATTTTCACCCACTTTCTATTTTAGTTCCTTATTTTATTTCATTAATTCATGTTATTATATCATTTAACTAAATAAAACTAATAGAAAATTCATATTTTATAACATAACTAGCACATAGTAGCCACTATCTAAAAATGGGCAATTTAACATGCAAAAACCATTCCTTTAAACACATGCATTATTTACTCACTCTAAATTAGCCTATCACATTTCAAAAGTGTCACATTTTAGTCCTATTGAATGAATTCACATGCAAATGACCAAATCAAGGCTGGAAATTTTCACCCTTGTATTTACTCACTTCGAAATCATGAAATATAATTCATAAATATTTTTATAACTCGGTTTTGTGGTCCCGAAACCACTTTTCGACTAGGGTTAAATTAGGGTTGTCACACCCTCATTTACATATTAGGCTTTAAAATCCACCGGTGGATCCATGATTTTTAGGCAACCATGCGATCCTCATATACTTCCTCCGTTCCATAGTTCCCACCCCATATGCAACCTAAGCAGAGCATCATAAGTATGCATGTCCAATTCATAAAACTTACATCAACACCTAGGGGTATTTTGGTCATTTTCGCCTTTAGGGGCATTTTGATAATTTTCCCTTAATTATGGTTTCCACTTACCTTGGCCCTTTAACAAGTTTCGCGAACTAAGGTGAACGAATACTATGCACCAGGTAGGATTCCAGGGAAGCGAAGGTGGGTCATTAAGACCGCTTAAGTACCAAGCTCTCCCAAGATCCAATCCTAGACATGCATATACCCGTTGCCACACCTTAACCCTTTGACCTGTCCACGGTCGTAAAATATTAATTAAGTCTTATGTAGTTATCATATGCTAGGCCCAAAATCGTTTGCAAAGCCCAAACAATGTCACATACCTGTATCTGGCCCATTAAGCCCAATCATATTTATATAGCCCATTAGGCCCAACTCACTTGTATATGGCCCATTAGGCCCAGTCACATCCATATTCATGCTCACATACAGATTCCTATCACATAGCATAATATTCAGTCTTTGCCTATTATGGGACCGATAGCCCACCGGGCCCATTTAGCCTATTTCGACCTGTATAGCCAAATTATAACCCCAGTCTATAGAATCCATTGTGGGTCTCAGGCAACCTATCGGTCTCTTCCTTACAAGTGTTTGCGCACTCGCAAGACTACTGTAGCCACACATTCGGCTTTTTGGCATTTCGGCATTTCGTCATTATGGCATTTCAGCTTTTGTCGATTCATAGTGTGTGTGCAGTGTATGTACACAGCTGGTAAGCAAGCGTGATGCGATCTCCTTAGCCCCAAACCTTGTGCGATAAGTATAACAGCCCCGTCTTAAATCCCTAACCACGATCAACTCCTAGATCTGCACCAATCTTAACTATTAAAACAGAATAATAGGTTACTCATATCCAACACAAGTCCCCTTACCTTAACTATGAACAATCAGCCACCTTAGCCAAAGGGAGAGTGATACTTACCAAAATCACGAACACCTAAAGAGCAATCTCGGCAGAGAGATAGATCCAAGATTCGATACTAATTCCCTACCATAGTCGATTTGAAGGAGTGAGGGACAATATTTGATACTTAGCAAAGAAAACCGATTGGAAGAGTAACACTTACACTAGATTCGGTCAAAGAGTATTCGGCTCTATAGATCTGAATGGCACAATTGCTTATTCGGCACCAAGGGAGAAAGTAAGAAGAATCGGCTAAACCCAAAAGTGAAACAAGGAAATCGGCACAAGAAAAATAAAAAAGAGAACAAGGTTTTTCGGCTTTTGAAGAATTCGGTAGAAAGAAAAAGAAGAAAATAAAAAGGTTTTTAGCTTTTCTAAAAGGGTTTTTGGCAACAAGGTGAGAAAAAGATTTCGGCATTAGCCCCATTCTGTTGTATTCGGCACCTATTTATAACCCTATAGCAAAATTGCCTGGCCCTCAGTTCCCTATTTGGCTCCATCACTTCCCCCTCTAATCTCCTTGTTTTTCTCCCTGATAACCCCTTAATCCTTTCCTTAATTTTCTCTCCTGAACACTCCCCTTAGAGTTCATCTTCATGCCACTTCAAACCTTCTAGAAGGCCAAAATTAAACTCTCAAAAATACTAAGCTAAGATTTGAACATTGGATCTCCTAGCTAGCTACTTAACGCCACCTCTCCACACCCTAAGTGGCGTCACTTATCCATTCCACCACAAGGCTTTTTGATGCCATTTTCCCTTATCTTTATTTAAAAGCCCACCTACTTGCCAACAAGGTCCTTTTAATTATTAAACTATAATTTCTTCTACCCCTAGATTCAAACTCAAACCTTGACCAAGACCTACCAATGCGTAATTAACACTTAACCGGGATTGTTAAGCAAAAAAAAGAAAAATTCAAGATTTTGGGATTTTTTGGTTTCGGGATTTTTAGGGCGTTACAACTCTACCCCCTAAAAAAAATTTCATCCTCGAAATTCCCAACTACTAACATAGACTACCACACCACACTTTTACTGCGCACTCTAATTCCAACTCTGGTAGATAGCACCCAATAGGTAAGTATGTACTATTATTCACCTCTAGAGCGTCTCCATCCTCTTGACGACGTACTGCATAGACCAAAGCTGGCTGCCTTGCCTCAGCATGACCAGCACCTCTGCCCGGTGCTCTATGACCCAAATCGTTTCCACCCCTATCCTGATCACGGCCTCTCGGCGGTTGTTGACCACCCCTCGGGGGCTGTACACCACCTCAGTCCATGACTGGAACCTGAGCTGGCATTTTTGGGTAATTCTTGATCCTATGCTCCATGGATCCACAAGCTAAACAAGCTCCCGTCCTCTTCCAACACTCGCCTACACGGCCTTTCCCACAATCAACACAAAGTGGCACCCCTAGATTAACAGCAGGGGGCCTTGCTCTAACTGGCCCAATAACTCTAGCCCTAGCCCTAGGTCTCTGATCGACACCGGGAGTCTCAGCCTCCCTTTTATCCTTACCCTATTTTTTTTCCTGATTTAGGCGCTCTGTGCGATTTACCTTCTCCTCTATCTTTGCTTTCTCCACCAATTCTGAGAAAACTCGCTACCTTTGTGAAGCTATCAATACCCTAAGGCTATCTCTCAATCCGTCCTCAAACCTAACGCAATGCTCATAGTCCGTTGCCACAATAACTCTTGCATACCTACTAAGGCGTAGAAACTCCGCCTGATACTCCGCCACTGATTTATTTCTTTGGGTCAAGTTCAGGAACTCCTTCCTTCTAGCATTCACATAGCTTGCACCCATATACTTCCCTTGGAATGCAGCTTTGAAAAACTCCAAAGTGACCCGCTCCGGTTGGGTGCCCTCTTTCACCGTCAGCCACCACTAGGAGGCTTCTTCCCTAAGTTGTGACACGGCTCCTTTTAACTTTTGTTCCTGTGAAAAGTCCAGGTCCACCATTATCCTTTTAGTGGCCTCCAACCAATATTCTGCCACGTTAGGAGCCACGCTGGACACAGCCTTAAAGATCTCAGCCTCGTTCAATCGAAGTCATTCCAGAATGAACCCCCGATTTCCAGTGCCATTGTTGGGCCCAACGATCCTTTCCAAAATCCTCAACATTGCCTTCGACAATGCATTTTCTCCTGCGGCCCGATCATTCGGTCCATTCCCAGCCACAGGTGAGGCTGGATCCTCTTCTACTCCAACATCGGGCATATGGCCCGATGCCGACGATTCAGCCCTAACACTTCCGCGGCCTCGGCCACGACCTCTTGCACCTCTTCTGGCACTCATCGTCGATTCGTGTATTATCTGGATTAGAAATTTTTATGAAGTTTTAGTTAGTTTCCATAATTAACCTGATGTTTTATGGAAGTAATTAAAGAGAAGATTGTTTTCGAAAATCCTCTACAGTTTCAAATTCCTGCGGGCTTTGCTTCCATTCTAACAAGATCACCACCTAAAGTAGCCCTCTAACTATTAATATCGACCCACCCAACCCACACACCAATGGTAGCCCGGTTGTGGTACTACCTTCATTTACATATTGGGCTTTAAAAGCCATCGGTGGATCCACGATTGTCAGGAAACCATGCGATCCTCATATACTTTCTCCGTTCCACGGCTCCCACCCCATATGCAATCTAAGCAGAGCATCATATGTATGCATTTCACATTCATAAAACTTACATTCAACACCTAGGGGAATTTCGGTCATTTTCACCCTTAGGGGCATTTCGATAATTTTTCCTTAATTATGTTTTCCACTTACCTTGGCCGGTTAACAAGTTCCGCGAACTAAGGTGAACGAATACTATGCACCAGGTAGGATTCCAAGGAAGAGGAGGTGGGTCATTAAGACCGCTTAAGTACCAAGCTCTCCCAAGATCAAATCCTAGACATGCATATACCCATTGCCACACCTTAACCCTTTGACCTTTCCACGGTCGTAAAATATTAATTAAGTCTTATGCAGTTATCATATCCTAGGCCCAAAACCCCTTACAAAGCCCAAAAAAAGTCACATATCTGTATCTGGCCCATTAAGCCCAATCATATTCATATGGCCCATTAGGGCCAAATCACCTGTATATGGCCCATTAGGCCCAATCACCTCCATATTCATGCTCACATACAGATTCCTATCACTTAGCAACAATATTTAGTCTTTGCCTATTATGGGCCCAATAGCCCACCGGGCCCATTTAGCCCATTTCGACCCGTGTGGCCAAATCACAACCCAAGTCTACAGAATTGCCCGTGGGTCTCAGGTAACCTATCGGTCTCTTCCTTATGAGTGTTCGCGCACTCGCAAGACTATCGTAGCCACACTTTCAGCTTCTCGGCATTTTCGCATTTCGGCATTTCGACTTTTGCCAATTCATAGTGTGTGTGCAGTGTATGTACGCAGCTGGTAAGCAAGCGTGATGCGATCTCCTTAGCCCCAAACCTTGTGTGATAAATATAACAGCCCCTTCTTAAATCCCTAACCACGATCAACTCCCAGATCTGCACCAATCTTAACTATTAAAATAGAATAATAAGTGACTCGCATCCAACACAAGTCCCCTTGCCTTAACTATGAACAATCGACCACCTTAGCCAAAGGGAGAGGGATACTTACCAAAATCGCGAACACCTAAAAGCAATCTCGGTAGACAGCTAAGATTCGAGATTCGATACTAATTCCCTACCATAGTCGATTAGAAGGAGTGAGGGACAATATTCGATACTTAGCAAGGAAAACCAATTGGAAGAGTAACACTTACACTAGATTCAGTCAAAGAGTATTCGGCTCTAGAGATCTGAATGGCACAATTGCTTATTCGACACCAAGGGAGAGAGGAAGAAGAATCGGCTAAACCCAAAAGTGAAACAAGAAAATTGGCACAAGAAAAATAAAAAAGAGAACAAGGGTTTTCGGCTTTTGGAGAATTCGACAGAAAGAAAAGGAAGAAAACAAAAGGGTTTTTGGCTTTTAGAAAAGAGGGTTTCTGGCAACAAGGTGAGAAAAAGATTTCAGCATTAGCCCTATACCCTTGTATTCAGCACCTATTTATAACTCTATAGCCAAATTGCCTAACCCTCAGTTCCCCATTTGGCTCCATCACTTCCCCCTCTCATCTCCTCGTTTTTCTCCCTGATAAACCCTTAATATTTTTCTTAATTTTCTCTCCTGAACACTCCCCTTAGAGTCCATCTTCATGCCACTTCTAACCATCTAGAAGGCCAAAATTAAACTCCTAAAAATACTAAGCTAAGATTCGAATCTTAGATTCCTTGCGAGCTACTTAACGCCACCTCTCCACACCCTAAGTGGCGTCACTAATCCACTCCACCACAAGGCTTTTTTATGCCATTTTCCCTTATCTTTATTTAAAGGCCCATCTACTTGCCAACAAGGTCCTTTTAATTATTAAACTATAATTTCTTCTACCCCTAGATTTGATCTCAAACCTTAACTAAGACCTACCAACGCGTAATTAACACTTAACTGGGATTGTTAAGCACAAAAAGAAAAATTCAAGATTTTGAGATTGTTGGATTTCAGGATTTTTGGGTTTCGAGATTTTTGAGGCATTACAAGGGGAGTAAAAAGTGGATCATGAGTAAAAAGGGGAGTCAAAAGGGGGCTTTGGATGGTAAGTTGACTCAAAACTAAAGGAAAGGAATCTCCCCATTTTATTGAAAGGCTTGGATGGCATAGGGGGTTGACCTTTTAGAATAGTCAACAATTTTGAAAAACAAAAATAAATGAGAATGTGGGGTCTGAACATAAGACCTCTAGGATTTAATTAGCACACTTAACCACTAGGCTACTCACTCCCTTGTATCATAAACTTACGCATAATAATAAATAAAATTTAGGGATGACAGTGTTGCCAGACCATTTACAATTCGAATATAGGGTCACACGCCATGTCGCTAAGCCATTTAACTCCCTAAAATCGTGTGGACAAACCTGTAAAAAAATTAAATAGGCCACATGGCTATGTGGGACACAAGGCTATGTGGTAGACGCTGTCCTAGGCTCTGTGCACCTAAAATAACTTCAAAGTCAAGCCATTTCACCTACCATTTCTTGGTTACCAAGCCATACTATTTGCACCTATAAATACTCATTTTTAAAACACACCAAATCATGAAAAACATGTCATATACTATTCAACCTAAGTGCTTGAATTTACAATTCAAAAAAACCAAAATGAATATGCTTAAGCATACCAATTCATTAACATCCTTCCACACCTAACCTTTAAGTCAACTTACTTAAGCACAACTAACCTTTAAATCAACTTCGTGTTTCAAATTCAAATATATCAAACCATATCAAACATCCTTCCAGATCTAAGCATCAACCAAATACCATTACATTCCCTTTTATACACACATATATATATAGATATAGATATACATTTATAAACATAAAAAGCAAGACCATCAAGATACAAAATGAACTTTATAACCATAAGACTTCCTAGGTACATGCCAAAACCAAAATAAAAGCATCACAAACTTGAGTTCGCGATTGTTGTTGGATGTTGAATCGATTTATGAATTGAATAGCATCTAACCTGCGCACAAAAAACAAAATCGTACGCTGAGTATAACTTAGTGATATTTCTATAATTCGAATAAGAAGTATAATATGAAACATAAAGGGGCATAAATTTAGAATGAAAATAACAAATAAATCATCAAGCCAAATATGCTATTTCATATAATCATGTACTCAAAACTATCTCATTTCTCTTATATCAACTTAGGTTTATCACATTTTTCAAGTTAATAATCATAGAACTAATATAAGATACATTTCATCTCAAAATCGAATTTCATGATTTCATGAAACATAACATATTAATGTTCCCAATTTAATCCATAATTCACATTTCATTTTCCATTTACTGTAACACCCCAAACCCAGCCCGGACATTATGGCCGAATCTAGCGCATCACATTGAAGTGTTTTAGCAAAAACCATGTTTTCATTGAAAACCCTTCGTATAATAAAAGAAACCTAATAATTTAGTTGCGAACACGCAGAAAACATACTATAATTTAAGAAATCCATGATCAACTTCTTATAGTTACAATGAAAATAATGATAATAATTCAAGTAATAATAACATAATGGAAACCTTATTACAATATGGTCTGAACATACTTAAAAAGAAATAAAAACTTGACTGCTTAAAAAAAACCAAGTTCGAATTATCTTTCTAGCTGGTCACCCAGAGTCCCTCCAAACATCGAACCTTCTACTGAGCATTACCTGGAAATAAAATAAAAGAGGGGGTGACTTTTTGCAAACTCAGTGTGTATAACCCTTGATGGAAAACAAGCATTCAAAGAAGAATCATTACACATGTAATGCAATCCCATCTAAATTATCCATCCGCTACACACCAGCTTCGTCCCCCGTCACACCATGTGGGGATATGAATATTAACCCACCCAGCCCACACACCAATGGTAGCCTGGTTGTGGAACTACCTTCATTTACATATTAGGCTTTAAAAGCTGCCGGTGGATCCACGATTGTCAAGTAACCATGCGATCCTCATATACTTCCTCCATTCCATAACTCCCACCCCATATGTATTTTGGTCATCATATGTATGCATGCCACATCCATAAAACTTACATTCAACATCTAGGTGTATTTTGGTCATTTTCGCCTTTAGGGGTATTTCAATAATTTTCCCTTAAGTATGGTTTCCACTTACCTTGGCCCATTAACAAGTCCCGCGAGCTAAGGTGAACGAATAATATGCACCAGGTAGGATTCTAAAGAAAAAGAGGTGGGTCATTAAGACCGCTTAAGTACCAAGCTCTCCCTAGATCCAATCCTAGACATGCATATACCCGTTGCCACACCTTAACCCTTTGACCTGTCCATGGTCGCAAAATATTAATTAAGTCTTATGTGGTTATCATATGCTAGGCCCAAAACCCTTTAGAAAGCCCAAACAAAGTCACATATCTGTATCTAGCCCATTAAGCACAATCATATTCTATGGCCCATTAGGCCCAAATCAGCTGTATATGGCCCATTAGGCCCAATTACATTCATATTCATGCTCACATACAGATTCCTATCACATAGTATCAATATTCAGTCTTTTCCTATTATGGGCCCAACAGCCCACCGAGCCCATTTAGCCTATTCTGACCTGTATGGCCAAACCACAACCCAAGTCCACAGAATCACCCGTGGGTCACAGGCAACCTATCGGTCTCTCCCTTACGAGCTTTCATGCACTCGTAAGACTACCGTAGCTACACTTTCAGCTTTTCGGCATTTCAGCATTTCGGCTTTTGCCGATTCATAGTATGTGTGCAGTGTATGTACACACCTGGTAAGCAAGCATGATGCGATCTCCTTAGCCCCAAACCTACAATCGATATCACCCTCCGATTAATCGCATGTTTAATACATAACTTTTTCAAAAACTGAAGCCTCACCTTAACCTTACCTTGAACACCAATCCCTAATAGTTTTTCCTTGATCACGTACTCCTTAGATCTACATTAAACTTATTTATTAAAACTAGAAAAGTAGGTGACTCGTATCCAACACAAGTCCCCCTACCCTAACTATGAACATTCGGCTACCTTAGCCAATGGGAGAGGAACACTTACCAAAACCGCAAACACCTAAAGAGCAATTTTGGCAGAGAGTTAAGATCCGAGATCTGATACTAATCCTCTACCACAGTTGACTAGAAAGAGTGAGGAAAGAACAGCGTAATAGATTCTTAGGAAAACCGATTGGAAGAACAAACACTTACACTAGATTCGATCGAAGAGTATTTAGCCCTTGGAAGATTCGGCTTTTCAACTTATTATGGTAAATAAGGTTTATTTGGTACAGATTAAAGAAGAAAAGTAGAAGAAGAAATAGAAAATTGGCACAAGGAAAAGAGAGTAAAACAAAAAGGTTTTTGGCTTTTAGGGAAAAGGGTTTCTAGTAACAGGGTAAAAGATATTCGGCACTAGCCTGGCAACCCTGCATTCAGCATTTATTTATAGCCCTTATAGCCGAATTTCCAGGCCTTCAATTTCCTATTCGGCTTTATCACTCCCCCTTCTCATCTCCTCATTTTTCTCCCTGATAACCCCTTGATCCTTTCCTTAATTTTCTCTTTTGAGCACTCCCCTTAGAGTCCATTTTCACGCCACTTCCAACCTTCTAGAAGGCCAAAATTAAACTTCTAAGAATAGTAAGCTAGGATTCGATCCTAGTATCTCCTTGCTAGCCACTAACGCCACCTCCCTACACTCTAAGTGGTGTCCCTTAGCCACTCCACCACAAGGCTTTTTTATGCCATTTTCCCCTATCTTTATTTAAAAGCCCAACTACTTGACAATAAGGTCCTTTTAATTATTAAACTTTAATTTCTTCTACCCCTAGATTCAAACTCAACCCTTGACCAATACCTAGAATTGCATAACTAACACTTAACCGGAATTGCTAAGCTATAAAAGAAAATTTTAAGATTTCAGGATTTTTAGGTTTCGAGATTTTTAGGGCGTTACAACTCTACCCCCTAAAAGAAATATTGTCCTTGAAATTCCCAACTACTAACACAGAGTACCACACTACACTTCCGCTTCGTACTCTAATTCCAACTTAGGTAAACAGCACACTATGGGTAAGTACGTACCATTATTCGCCTCTGGAGCGTCCCCATCCTCTTGACGACATCCTGCATAGACCAAAGCTGGCTACCTCACCTTAGCATGACCAGGACCTCTGCCTAGTGCTCTACGACCCAAATCGTTTCCACCCCTGGCCTATTCACGGCCTCTTGACGGTTGCTAACCACCCCTCGGTGGCTCTACACCACCTCGGTCCACGACTGGCACCTGACTTGACATTCTAGGGCAACTCTTGATCCTATGCTCCTTGGATCCACAAGCTAGACAAGCTACCGTCCTCTTCCAACACTCGCCTACATGGCCTTTCCCACAATCAGCAGAAAGTGGCACCCCTAGATTAATAGTAGCGGGCCCTGCTCTAACTGGCCTAATAACTCTGGCCCTAGCCTTAGGTCTCTGATCGACACCAGGAGCCTCAGCCTCCCTTTTATCCTTACCCCTTTCTTTTTCCCGATTTAGGCGCTCAGTTGCTTTAGCTCCTTCGCTATCTTTGATTTCTCCACCAATTCTGAGAAAACTCGCTCCTTTTGTGGAGCTATCAGTACCCTAAGGCTATCTCTTAGTCCGTCCTCAAACCTAACGCAACATTCATAGTCCATTGCCACCATTACTCTTGCATACCTACTAAGGCGTAGAAACTCCGCCTCATACTCTGCCATCGATTTGTTTCCTTGGGTCAAGTTTAGGAACTCCTTCCTTCTGGCATACAAATAGCTTACACCCACATATTTCCCTTGGAATGCAGCTTTGAAAAACTCCCAAGTGACCCGCTCTGGTTGGGTGCCCTCTTTCACCGTCAGCCACCACTAATAGGCTTCTTCCCTAAGTAGTGACACGGTTCCTTTTAACTTTTGTTCTGGTGAATAGTCTAGGTCCTCCATTATCCTTTTAGTGGCCTCCAACCAATATTTTTCCACGTTAGGAGATACGCCGGCCACGCCCTTAAAGATATTAGCCCCGTTCGATCGAAGTCTTTTCGGAATAGACCCCCGATTTTCAGTGCCATTGTTGGGCCCAGCGATCCTTTCCAAGTTCCTCAACATTGCCAGCGACAATGCATATTCTCCCGCGACCCGATCATAAAGTCCATTCCCAGCCACAGGTGAGGCCGGAGCCTCTTTTACTCCAACATCGGGCATATGGCCCGAAGCCGACGATTCAGCCCTAACACTTCCGCGGCCTCGGCCATGACCTCTCGCACCTCTTCTAGCACTCATCGTCGATTCGCGTATTATCTGGATTAGAAATTTTTATAAAGTTTTAGTTAGTTTCAATAATTAACCCGATGTTTTATGGAAGTAATTAAAGAGAAGATTGTTTTCGAAAATCCTCTACAGTTTCAAGTTCCAGCGGGCTTTGCTTCCATTCTAACAAGATCACCTAAAGTAGCCCTCTAACTATATAACAATTTAAACAAATTTAAGAATAAAAGTACTTACTTGGTTCGACGTCAGAGACTTGGTGTGCCGCTCAACAAGACTTCCCCTTTTCCAAAACACTGTGAATTTCTTTTAAAAAACACAAAATAAAAACCAAGTATTAAGGCCCAATCCACAGCCTGAGTTTTGCAACCTGGACTCTGATACCACTAAATGTAACACCCCAAACTTGGCCCGGATGTTATGGCCGAATCTGGCGCATCACATTGAAGTGTTTTAGCTAAAATCGTATTTTCATTAAAAACCCTTCTTATAATAAAAGAAACGTAATAATTTAGTTGCAAAAACGTAGAAAACATACTATAATTTAAGAAATTCATGTTCAACTTCTCGTAGTTACAATGAAAATAATGATAATAACTCAAGTAATAATAACATAATGGAAGCCTTATTACAATCTGGTCTGAACATACTTAAAAAGAAATAAAAACTTGAATGCTTAAAAAAAACCAAATCCAAATTAGCTTGTTAGCTAGCCACCCAGAGTCCCTCCAAACATCGAACCTTCTACTGAGCATTACCTGAAAATAAAATAAAAGAGGGGGTGAGTTTTCGCAAACTTAGTGTGTACAACCCTCGATGGAAAACAAGTATTCAAAGAAGAATCATTACACATGCAATGCAATCCGATCCAAATTATCCATCAGTTACACACCAGCTCTGTCCCCCGTTACACCATGTAGGGATATGAATATCGACCCACCCAAGCCACACACCAATTGTAGCCCGATTGCGGAACTACCTTCATTTACAATTGGGCTTTAAAAGCCGTCGGTGGATCCACGATTGTTAGGCAACCATGCGATCTTCATATACTTCCTCCATTCCATAGCTCCCACCTCATTTACAACATAAGCAGAACATCATATGTATGCATGCCACATCCATAAAACTTACATTCAACACCTAAGGGTATTTTGGTCATTTTTGCCCTTAGGGGTATTTCAATAATGTTCCCTTAAGTATGATTTCCACTTACCTTGTCCTGTTAACAAGTCCTGCGAGTTAAGATGAATGAATACCATGCACCAGGTAGGATTCCAGAGAAATGGAGGTGGGTCATTAAGACCGCTTATGTACCAAGCTCTCCCTAGATCCAATCCTAGACATGCATATACCCATTGCCACACCTTAACCCTTTGACCTGTCCACGATCACAAAATATTAATTAAGTCTTATGTAGTTATCATATGCTAGGCCCAAAACCCCTTAGAAAGCCCTAACAAAGTCACATACCTATATCTGGCCCATTAAGGCCAATCATATTCGTATGGCCCATTAGGCCCAAATCACCTGTATATGGCCCATTAGGCCCAGTCACATTCATATTCATGCTCACATACAGATTTCTATCTCATAGCATCAATATTCAGTCTTTGCATATTATGGGCCCAACAGCCCATCGGGCCCATTTAGCCCATTCCAGGCCGTATGGCCAAATCATAACCCAAGTCCACAGAAACTCTCGTGGGTCTCAGGTAACCTATCGGTCTCTCCCTTATGAGTTTTCGCGCAATCACAAGACTACCATAGCCACACTTTCTGCTTTTCAGCATTTTGGCATTTCAGAATTTCGGCATTTCGGTTTTTGTCGATTCATAGTGTGTGTGTAGTGTATGTAAACACCTGGTAAGCAAGCGTGATATGATCTCCTTAGCCTGAAACCTACAATCAATATCACCCTTCGATTAATCGCATGTTTAATACATAACTTTTCCAAAAACCGAAGCCTCACCTTAACCTTACCTTGAACACCAATCCCTAATAGTTTTTCCCTGATCACGTACTCCTTAGATCTGCATTAAACTTATTTATTAAAACCAGAATAGTAGGTGACTCGTATCCAACACAAATCCTCTTTCCCTAACTATGAACATTCGACCACCTTAACCAATGGGAGAGGAATACTTACCAAAGCCGCAAACACCTAAAGAGCAATTTGGGCAGAGAGTTAAGATTCGAGATTCGATACTAATTCTCTACCACAGTTGACTAGAAAGAGTGAGGAAAGAACAGCGTAATAGATTCTTAGCAAAACCGATTGGAAGAACAAACACTTACACTAGATTCGGTCGAAGAGTATTTGGCCCTTGGAAGATTCAACTTTTCAACTTATTATGGTAAATAAGGTTTATTTGGTACAGATTAAAGAAGAAAAGTAGAAGAAGAAATAGAAAATCGTCACAAGGAAAAGAGAGTAAAACAAAAGGTTTTTTGGCTTTTAGGGAAAAGGGTTTTCGGTAACAGAGTGAAGGAAATTAGGCACTAGCCTGGCAACCCTGCATTCGGAACTTATTTATAGCCCTTATAGCTGAATTTCCTGGCCCTCAATTTCCCATTCGGCTCCATCACTTCCCCCTTCTCATCTCCTCGTTTTTTTCCCTGATAACCCCTTGATCTTTTCTTTAATTTTCTCTCCTAAACACTCCCCTTAGAGTCCATCTTCATGCCACTTCCAACCTTCTAGAAGGCCAAAATTAAACTCCTAAAAATACTAAGCTAGGATTCGATCCTAGGATCTCCTTGCTAGCCACTAACGCCACCTCCCTACACTCTAAGTGGCGTCCCTTAGCCACTCCACCATAAGGCTTTTTGATGCCATTTTCCCCTATCTTTATTTGAAAGCCCAACTACTTGACAACAAGGTCCTTTTAATTATTAAACTTTAATTTCTTCTACCCCTAGATTTGAACTCAACCCTTGACCAAGACCTACCATCGTGTAACTAACACTTAACCGAAATTGCTAAGCTATAAAAGAAAATTTTAAGATTTTGGGAATTTTGGGTTTCGGGATTTTTGGGGCGTTACATTTACATTTACATTTCCATTTCCTTTCCAAATTTCATTTGTCATTCTTTTTTCCATATCAAAATCATATAATCCATTTCGTTCTTTATATCCCTATTAACACAACTTGGACTTGGATGGATACATGGATCCAACCAACACATCAGTTTGGCACGTAGTGCCTTATTTGATAAATCTGAAACAAATAGTTGTGCCCAACGATATGAAATAGATTGACACCCAGTGTCTCATCAGTTAAACCAAAGCAAATTGGCAGCCAGTGCCTCATCGACTTGTAGTCGAAGAAATCCCTAAACTTTTCCTATCCTATGGCATGTCAACTATATCGGACTCTACCCGAAGAGTTAATAGGGTTTCCATTCCTTCTTTCATTCTCAATCCATGTATCGGTTCACATCAATTACATATTCAATCATTTATGCAATTGTATAATAACATAAAACATTTCATTATACATTCAATTTCACATTTACATAATACACACATCTTTCACATATGCTCAAATTAATCTTCAAGAACACCAATCATTTTTACCAATTCAAATACGTCTCAATTTCACAAATGGACTCGCTTTATATTCTTAAAGAAACACAAACCGTAAACTCAAAGCTATTCATCGACGACTTTGCCGTTTCCTTTCTTTTTCAAAAAATTTGAGTCAACATTAGCTACAGGTTTAAACAAATAACACATTTCATCAATACACAAACAATTTCACATTCAATTTATAATTAAATTAAATTGTTCATTTGATTCACTTTAGTCTCTGAAATCGAGACTAACATAACTTTTACATTTAACCTCAAATTTGTTTATCAATTTCACTTTAAGCCAAATTTAACCCCCTATTTCTCTTTTTAAGCTAAAATTTTGAAATTTTTACAATTTTATCCCTTTTGCACAAAATCAATAATTGACTTTACAATTTAGTCCATTTTCACTTCTATACTAGAAATCTATCAAATTGGTCCCTAAAAATTTTACTATTCAACAATGGTAACATCTTCAATCCTTAACAGTACTGAAAAAAGGACATGGGTCAGCTAGCATGAAATATCGAGATTTCAAAAACGTAAAAAGTATAAGAAAATGACTAAATTGAACTAACCAAATTGAGCTTGAAACATAGAAAACACTTGTCGTGTGTTGAGGTTTATTTTCTTCTGTGGTTTTGGCTTTGATGAATATAAAATGAGTGAAATTTTTTAATGCTTCCACTTTATTTTATTACTACTTATGTTATTTATTTATTAATTATTATAATTATATTAATTTTTTAACACTCAATCTATATATTACCATCCACTATCCATATTACATAGGATAAATTGCCTTATAAGTCCTTTAATTAAGTTCTACATTACGATTTTATTATAATTTGACTTCTGACACTTACGCAATTTAGTCCCTGTACTTAATTTAAACACTAATTCAACGAAATTACCTAACCAAAATTCAATTCGCTTCTATTGTAACTTCGTAAATATTTAATAAAAATATTTACATGTTCGATTTAAGGTAACGGAGTTCTGAAACCACATTTACAGACACCACTGACTTTTGGGTCATTATATATAGAGTCGATAGATCGTCGTTACAGTGTCACTCTAGTGAGGTAGTCGATATCATTCCGCCTCAAATCTAACCTTGATGCTTAAAAATCACAATGTCCCCTTTGCAAGGCTTGGAGCTTCGTTGTAACGCCCTCAACTTGACCCGATCTACCGAATTTGAATCTCGAGTGTTACATGCTTCTTATATATGTATAAATTCATCAATTTCTTTTTATTCATTAATGTAAATGTCTCTCTATGAGAGTAATAAAATCTCTTATGGAATAGATTGTATGGTTACACTTACATTTCGCCTATGTACAATTGACTATCTGTGGCTACTATAGAGTGTCTTGTAAAAATACAATGTATGGTTATTGTTTCAACTCAATAAAACTTCAAAATTTCTTACTTTATCTCTTAGTCTACGGGGTACACTTTGGTATACTACTTAATGAGCTTATGCCAAGACTTTGGCACGCTACTTGTTTTCTCCTGTATGCATAACAGCTCAACACGACGCTTCATTGGTGTAGCCCTAGCATTGTCTCTCGGTGCATTTTCCTTTACAGACCGGAAAACAAAAACAACTTTCGTAAGTTTGTAAGAACTTAGTGAGCTAAACCTTAGAATACCTTTTTCATTCATTCTATGTTGTACATGGTATATTGCACATCCTTGGGGGTATTTCTTGACCTTTCTTTCTTCTTTGGCAGGTACAATGCTAAGGCTACCATCTTTCTTTCTTCAAAAGCATTTTTCCCATTCTTGGGCATACAATACTTAACACCTCTTTACTTTCTATCTCCTTTCTTAATTCTCACCTTTATATCATCCTTAACCTATCTACTTACCTTGTTATCAGACTTATCAACTTATTCTATACTCATTAGCTTTATCAGTATTTCCGGGTAAGGTAGACTGCGCCCAATACTTATCTTAGAATTTTCCCGTATTTTCTATTTTATTCTTGCTCTTAACTCATCTCTTTGCCTCGCCATGTACTCTGGAGCATACTATCCTTTATGATCATTCTTGTAACTACATAAAGTTCGTCATTCATTTGGTATCCATCAAAGGTGTTATCTTTAGATGGTCATCAAGAGATCCATTCTTTAGATTCTGCCACGATGGTGTTCTTTTTTAGCAGAGTTTGCCACTAAGTATTCTTTTAACAGAGATTGCCACAAAGACTTCCATTTAACAAAGATCGCTATAAAGGCTTCCATTTAATAGAGATCACCACAAAGGCTTTCCTTTCGGAATATTGCCACAAAGGTGTCCATTTAACATAGATCACCACAAAGGCTTTCTTATAGTAGAGATTGCCTCAAAGGCTCACTTTTAACTAAAATAGCCACAAGGCATTCTTTTACGAAAATTGGTGTTTTTAACGATAGGGATTTGCCTAAATTCACTGTTCTGAGGTTTTCTCCTTATCGCTGGTACTCACCCAACTATCCTATACATATTCCATATGATGTCGTGGCCCATCCAATGTCTTATACTATATGGTCTTCAGAATGCCATGGACTTTTCCTTTCAGAGATTCGTGTTTTTAGTTTTAACGGACCCCTTTAGATGACTCCAGAGACAGACATAGACACTTCATGCAGACTCATGCTTGACAGACTTATTTCTTTCAAACTTCCTCATGACAGATGCATTCATGCTTAGACATGTAACACATTACCCTAAAATTCATGCATAGACTTACTCAAGACAAACTGTTTCACAATAGATTTGTTCACATAATAAAATAAAAAAAACATGCACACACATTACACATTTAGACATACTAACCTTATAGATCATATCCATTTCCCATACGAATCATTCATGCAAGTTCATCAAACATACATTCTTCGGTGTAGCAGATTAAACTAGTTTTCGCACTTTAGGAGCTTAAACATAAGCATTTTAGTTGTGTTTTAATTACATTTTGGAAAGTTTAGTTGAGTGTAATAAAATGTGTAATTTGAGTCTTTTATTGACTTTAAGGGCTGAATAAGGCCTAAGGGTGAGCTAATACGCTTTGTGAGTGTGCAGGAAATCATTAGAAGGCACATTAATTCAATAATGGTTGTTGGGTTGCAACACGGAGCATTTGATGTCACAACATAGGGAGCAAAACTAAAGAAGTCCAAAACTGCGTTTGATGTCACGGCACAGCAATAGGATGTCGCGACATACCCCTGAAGACACCCTGAAGTTAAGCATATTGCTATCAATGTCATGACGCAAGACCTAATGTGTCGTGACGACACCTCTATACAGGAAATTAATATGAGCTAGGGACATTTTGTTCTGCACAATCCAACTTTAAGCTTGGAAACATCAGCTGAACTAAGGTTAAGGACGACGACCGTTCTATGTCTATAAATAGGCTCAGCTAACACATGTTATGTGGACATTTTTTACTATTATATAGTTTCCTCTTTCCTTAGGTTTTAGATTTTAATCCTATTCTTGTTATTTTCTTTTTTAAAGAGAAATTATATTATGAGAATATGAAATTAAACAAAATTGAAAAGAATTCACCCCAGGAATTCATTTCTCAACTATTTATAGCCCTTCACGCACGATTATCAACCCTATAAAACCATCCATTGGTAATCATCTTGTCTCCTACTAAAGAACCAGTTGGTTCTCATCCAACCAAACCAAAATTGGAACTCAACTATGTCCAAATCAGCCACTAAATTTTCTTGATTTTTTAGTAAAAGCCGCCAACTTACGGCTTCTTTCAATTTAACCCCCAATTATTCCTACTTTTCAAACTTAAGAAAAACTAGGTGTAACAAAACAACCTAGAATCAATTACTATCAAGCTAAATTTATAGTTTATACACAAAATATCACTTGTATTTCTACAAGCTTGAGCACAAACAAACACAAAAATATTAAAATTAACTTCTAAAACAAATAAAACAAGTAACAAAAATTTTAAATTTTTTTTTTGAAAAATTCTATGTTTACACACATTATTTTGCACAACATCCCTAATGTCCACCTAAAAGATAATAGAAGACACTACCCGATTTTAGCTTGGACATGCCTCGAGAGTAGTTAGGTAGCCCTCCTCATACGAATTTAGCTCTAATTTTTAATGTTGCCTAATGTTTGGGGTTCTTACATAGAATAAACAAATAATTTTTTTCTTTTTTTAACTAAATCAACTAAGAAATAAATAAAATTGTCCAAATCCAAAGTTAACTGGAGTCTCAAAATAAAATAAAATAAAAATGCATAAAATAAAAATAAGAATTAAATCACAAATTTAGTCAGAATCAGGTTTCAACTCTCCCAAGTGCCAATCATTGTTATTTTCCTCCTCGTCATGTTCTTTGGGATCTTCTTCCTCGTCATTATTGTTATCTTGTACTTGTCAATATTTGATAGGTGGGAATTGTGGCATCCTCAAGCCGTGCCTCCATACATAATCATCATATTACAACCATGTCTCCTGCATCCGCCATTCTATCCATTCAGAGTAGAGAATATTGTTGTTATCCCAATTTCATCGATGTTCTGCTACCCTTTGTCTTTTATGAGATTGTGAATTTTCTCTTTCTTATTATTATTTTTGGTTCTCTTCGGTGACTTGTTTGTGATGTGACATGAGGAGTTATTTATAGATAGAGTTTACGATTGAATTTATTGTTAGCTGCAACCACCATTCAGACCTGCCTATACAAACCTTTTCCTTTTTGTACAAGCTTGTTATGAGATGCGAAAAGAGTAGCCCCACTTTCTCTTTGCGAATGTAGCGAATCATGCTTCTATAGACCCATCCTTTAACACAGAGCTTTTCTTACTACAAGAAAGTGTATAACATAGTAGCTAAGAAGGTTGTGATGTTAGAACCACTCATAGTAAGGTATATTCGAGTGCAAACAAATTGCACCCACAGGTTAGTGATAGGGATCATGCTCGATGGATGAAACGATATAGGCGAATTAGTACCCAAGTCCCCTTACCATTCTCCTTGCCCCTCAGTTAAATAATCTATGACCTTACCCATATTAAGACTTGGACAAAATTTCAAGTTTGTTCTTTGCATGAAATCATACATATAAAATGGGACACCATAAAACTTACGAGTCGAAGATTAAGATTTCTTTCCCTTTAACTATTACATATGACCATGGTTTGCCTAATGGTCTCCTTGCTTCATATTCTTTAAGCGAAGATTCTCAAACATTAAATGCTAGTGAAATTACCGATTATCAATGGCTCGTGCTCAGTACTCCCTACATGTTTTTGGGATCCATCAGAAAGACTCTTACTACTTTCACAATCCAACCAATGAATGCCAATATAAACAATTTGTTAAAATCAAAGCAGTCAAGAGTTAGAAAGTGTAACTTTTTTTATTGCCTTCTTGAAGTTGTTGCTGATTCATTTGTTATCGATATGGATCCTTGTATATGCAACCAAGAGAAGGGAATAAGACAATGAATAATATATGGTAGCATTCTAATGAAAAATACTTAACTTGTGGCAAACAAAGAAACAATGAGAGAAGAGACTTGGGAGTGTTTTAGAGGTGGTAAGTGTATAATGGGATTTTAAGAGGGTGTTTAGGAAGTTTAATAGGGGTTTCTAGGGTGAAACAAAAATGGGTTATAAAAGGAAGGTTGGTTGATTGCGTGAAAATCTTGGAAAAAGTAATGCAAATTCTACTTGATGTTATGACACCCATACTCAATGTCGCGACACCGAACTTCAAATGCTCTAGGTTTTTATTTCATTGTTCCGTGTCACGACACTAGGTTGCTGTGTCAAAACACTAACTCAGTGGGTTGGAATTATTTTACTTCAAAGTGTCTTGTTGCAACACTAGGAATTCGATGTTGTGACACAACCTCGACTTCCTCAAAACCTACCTTGCTAGGGTGTCAGTCTACTAACTGTACAAAAAGATAACCAAATTAGCTAGTAGTACAACTATATAAATTTTACAAGAATGGTTTGGATATTCTCCATTGAACTTCAAGCGTGACTCCCTAGTTTATCTAGATCCCAACTACAGTTGTTATCCTATTCTTTTGATTTTTCCTTTAGTTCCATTAGTGCTCTACATTCTAATATCTTCATCTTGCATGTTTTATCAATGTTTCTTCTAAAATAATGTTTTAACCTCTACCTATTAACAATGAATGATGTGTTTGACCTGGTGCCCTGAGTGTAGTATACTGATTGGTAAACTAGTAATTTTTTTTACCAGATTGATTGATAAAAAAATTCATTCGTTACAATATACTTTATATTATTTTCTTCAAAAGGTTTTTGCATGCAAAGAACAATGGAAGGAAATGTTGCTCAGTGGTTGTCTAATGTTTAACTAATACTAAGCAGTATTACTTGGTCGGACCATAATACGAAAAGATAGCTTGTATTAGTAGACAAATCTAAACGTGTCCTTAGTCTAATTAGAAATGAGCAAATAGGTTCTGTAACACCCTTAACCCATATTCGACGCCAAAATAGGGTTACGAGGCATTACCAAATAACACATATCATTCACATACATTTATGCAACCATAATCAATATTCATTCAAATCATTCACATTGTCCCTTATAAGGTCATACGAGACTTTAAAACATGCTTAAAAGTGGTTCGGGACTAAACCAATAACATTTGCGAACTTTGGGAAAACTTAGAAAATTTTCAAACATATAAGGGTCACACGTCCGTGTGAACAAGCCGTGTGCTCACACGGTCACCAAACACCCCGTGTCACAGGCTGTGCGAAAATAGAGCATACATACTGACTTGCACCACACGGCCGAAGACATGCCCGTGTGCCATGGTCCTAGGAAAACTTGAGAGGTTACTGACTTGGGTCACACAGCCAGCCACACGCCCATGTGCCAGCCCGTGTGCCACACATGGCCAGTAGACACACTCGTGTGTCTAAGCCGTGTCAATATTGTAGGGTATACTGATTTTAATTCGAAGGGTACCCTAGGGGACACATGGCCGTGTAACATGATCGTGTGTCACACATGATTGAGACACACGCCGGTGTCTCTGCCCGTGTAGACAAAAATAGGCCATTTGAAAAGTCAAATTTCCACCCTTTCCACAAGCATAAATAGTAGCCAAAATAGCACCATTTAAATACATCTTTAAGCAACCAAAAACATGCCAATTCATACTCATATAATGCCATCTATTCACAACCATTTAAAACACTCAATTCCATATTCAAAACATACCAAATCATTATGCCAAAACTATCACAATTTACCTAATTCCAAATGCATTAACTCATTAACTTATCCTTAATTTCAAGTCACTTAATATACCATATCATCATCTCAAAACAAACCACAATATGCCAACTTCCAATCATTAGCACATCAATTAACAACTAACCAAAATAACCAACACATAACCACACCAAATAAGCCAACATATAAGGCATTATATACATCACATATATAACATTTACCAAACACAATTCAAGTAAACTTTAATGGTAATATATACCAACATTTACAAGCCAAATCTCATGGCTAATATCATAGTTCAAAACATACCAAAATGACACTAGCCTATACATTCCATATACCATGTATACAAAGCTCCCAAAAGTACCAATGAGAGATGATTGATAGTGTGATGATGTTTCCTGACGATCCCCAAGTTTGAAGCTTCAAAAATCTATAAAACATGGAAATAACACACAAAGGAAGCTTCAAAAGCTTAGTAAGCCATATACAAATAAATTTACCACATGAATCACAACATTTTTATCAATAGGCCAAATACAAGTAAACACATATAGATACACAAACCTTTGTCAATGAATGTATATTCAAATACACCTGTAATTTCATCAACCACTTCTTTTTTCAAATTCTCGTATGAATCTCGTACGTACCTGAGTCGTTTAACTCATTAACTCATTCTTTCTTGACTTGTCTTTGCCTGTTGAACCGTTCAGAATCGTTAAGGATACTCGGCAATCATATATAGCTCGTAAAATGCCATATCCCAAATATGGTCTTACATGTTATCACATAGACAGTGTCTTACACGAAATTGATTAACGATGCCGGTGTCCCAGACGTGGTCTTACACGTAATCACAATACAATACCAATGTCCCAGAAATGGTCTTACATGTAATCACATCTCTGCAACCTAATATCATGACATCCGTATCCTATACTATTCCTAAGGTTCGTACGGGACTTTCGGATGTCGTAACTTAGTCGATTCTTGCTCGCAAGTACTCGTTCAACATTCATAGAAATTCAATGACAAGTAAACATTGATAATTCAATTTAAAGACATTCATTTGCATATGAACTTACCTCGTAGTTGAAATAAACGGACGGGGTCAACTATTCGATAACTTTTGATTTCCCCCGATCTAAATCTGATTTCTTTCGTTCTTGATCTAAACACATTCAAAATTAACCCTTTTATTCATCAACACATTCAATTTCATCCACAAACACATATTTGGGCAGTTTTAAACTTTAGCTCCTAAAGTTACACATTTATTCAATTTAGTCCCTATTTCATAAATACACAAAATTCACAAAATTCAATATGACCCATGCTTATCTGAATTCACTATAGGTCCCTAGCAACCCATATTTTTCATTTATTTCACAATTTAACCCCTCAATTTACACTTTTTTTAGTTTAATCCCTAATTGACATTTTTGTCAAAAATCACTTTACAAAACATGTATATCAAACACCAAGCTTTCATATTTCATCATCAATAATTCAAAAACACATGAATTCATCAATGGCATTTTTCAAAATCACTAACAAACTCAAAAATTAAGGTACGGGCTAGCTAGCACTCAAAGCAACGATCACAAAAACATAGAAATCATCAAAAACTGAGCAAAGAACATATCTTAATTGAGCTAAAAGGGTGCCGAAATAACAAAGCTTCAAACCCCTCACTTATTTTCTCATTTTCAGTTGTAAAAAGATGAGAATGATTAATGAATTTGTTTTGTTTAAGTTAATTAACCTTATTTCACTAATTACCATTTTAACCTTATCTTATAACATTTAATATCATCCATTTAATGCCCATTTATGTCAAATTCCACTATCAATGGTCTAATTACAACATAACGACCTTTCATTTAATAATCCACAATTTATCAAATAGAATGCCATTTTTACATTGTACGTGATTTAGTCCTTTTTCTCAAATTGAGCTATTAAACAATAAAATTATTTCATGAAATTTTACACATATATAATCACATGCTGTAAATACCAAAAATAATATTAAAATAATTTTACGACCTCATATTTTTGGTTTCAAAACCACTATTCTATTTTAGCTAAAACTAGGCTGTTACAGGTTCAAAGACTAATATGTTGTCTATCAAGTCCAATTGAGGAGATACCTTGTCTACGGCATTAGAGTCAATGACTCCTAGGAGATATATACATAGATGTGACTGACTGGACTGGCAGTACATCAAATAAGACCCAAGTAGAATAGATCCTAAATTCGTTTATAGACTTATTCACTTGTAACATTCATAATGTGGCATACCTAAATCCTGAGTGGATTGTGGACTATGTATGCGTGACTCATACACTTTAATGTAAGTAAAAACATGAGCTCGAATAGATAAGGAACTAAAAGCTGGTGCATTGGGTGTACGACTTCTATAGTACGTAGCATCATTAACAGTAGTGGGATTCATAGCCCGAGAAATGAGTAAATGATATCCTTTTATTGGCACTACATGGTTGATGAAAAGTAAGTGTGGCCATGGGTTGTTCGTCTTTGTGATTAATGACTTGATAGCTATTTGACAGTGGTTGACGTTTCATGAAAGATATTATCCCAGAGAGATCAAAGATATCCTATGAGGGTAACACACTTATGACAAGGTCATTAGATGAGCACTGAGTAGATGCTTTCGTAATGGTATGTCGTTAAGGAAAGCTCAGTCATGATACTGTAGTGGAATGAATTCGTGACTAAATGAGTTTATAATTAATAGGCAAAAGGTTTAAACTTCATTATAAATCATTTGAGCCCTAATTACATGTGTCTGATTAATCCCTCTGCTAGCTCGTTGAAACCATAAATGAATTGCATGTTGAATCGAAAATGAATAAAAATAGAGAAATAGATAACATTAAGAAATGATTATGGTTGTCTCTAAAATGGAGAGATGAAATCATTTAAAACTGAATGTTGTTTTTCTCAAAATAAAAATGAAAATGAGAAATGATTCATTTGCAAATGTACATGGATTCTCAAAAAGGATAGGAAGAATGAGTTTATGTTTTTGAGCAAATTTAAAGCCTGAAAATAAAAATACACCATTCAGTCATAGTGAGCAAGTTAAGTTGTGAAATATTGAATATGCTTTCTTGAAAATTTTCCCAAGGGTAAAACTGTCATAATTTTACTAAGGGTAAAATTGGGATGATAAAATTTTTTAATTGGAAAATTAATGTTTATTTTGGAAAATAGAAAAATATATGTTTTGGGTTGGATTCACTTATAAAGTGTTAGGTTAAAAGTCTTGAAAGAACATATGATTGGGCCCAATACAAGTAGAGGCCCGAATCCCCATCATAATACATATGAGAGGAAGCACAACCTATTAGCCTGTAACACCCCTTACCCGTACCCGCGATAGGCCGGTGTTCAAAAACCTGGACATTTTGTTTATAACGTCATCTTACATTTACGGGCATACGGCCAAGACACACGCCCATGTGCTAGGCTATGCCCTCCACACTGTTGAGACACACGGCCTTGTCTCCACCCGTGTGTTTACTACCATGCATACTGACTTGCAAAATTAGGGTACAGGGGACACACGGTCACTTGACACGCCCATGGAGCAGACCGTGTGTGACACCCGTGTGTCTACCCATGTGGACCATTTAACGATCACTTATCATATGTACACATATACTTTCTTTATCAAGACTTTATTCATAGGTTTAACGTACATACCTGCACTTATCGTAGTATATCGTATAATCATACCTCTTTAACATGCCCTCATTGGGATTTTAATCACATCCATTGGATTACTCGTTGAACACTCAGAATACTATTGGATACGCGGAAAACTTGCACATAAGTGCCACATATACATAAGTAGATAAAGCTACCTCATGACATGTAATATACCCATAACGAACTCGGACCACCTCAACGAGCTCAGATGTTACATGTACCGCATCCATTATGAACTCGGACCAACTCAACGAGCTCAGATGCCTCATACACATTCACGAACCCGGACCAACTCAACGAGTTCGGATTTCTAATTTCCTAGTGACATGTCACTTGTATCCTAAACTATTCCTAAGGTTGAAACGGGGTTTTTCTCAATGCACATGGCATCTCTATCGTACATGCTCGTATCGTCGTAGATAACGATCATAATGTTATTCATGTTCTCATAACCATCAATAAGCATATAATTTATCATCACAATATATTAAAGCATTAAAAACATATTACCACACCATATTATTTGCATATGTACTTACCTCGGTACAAAATGATGATAATCAAGCCTAATCATCGTATACTTTATTCTTCCCTCAATCAAAACCCGGTTCACATTTTTCTTGATCTATAATGCCAAATTTAACTTATTTATTATTCACATTATTCAAATGGGTCCATAAATCATGCTTTTGCAAATTTACATTTTGACCCCTAAACTTTCACATATCTACGATTTAGTCCCTAGGCTCGTAAAATGAAATGCATGCATTTTTTTTGTTACCCAAGCCTATCCGGACCTTTACTATGCTCATATCAGCCTATATTTTCTTTTATTTCACCTTATTATTACTCACTTTTACACTTTTACAAGTAAGTCCCTTATTTAGGTGTTTTCACTAAAAATCACCTAGTAAAAGATGTTTATCATACCTCAAACATTCATATTCCTCCATTAATCTTCAAAATACATGCATGTTGTACATGGGTCAAATTTCATACATGAACCCTAGCTCAAAATATAGCTAGAAATGGGTAGGTCATGCTTCAGGGACTTCAAAAATATAAAAAAATAGAAACAGGGCTAGGAAGTACTTACAATCAAGCTTGGAAATGTTGAACAAAACCCTAGCTATGTCTATTGAGAATTTTGGCTAGCACATGGAGAGGATGGACACATTTTTGCTTTGATTTTCCCTTTTTATTCTTTTAATTACCGAATGACGAAAATGCCCTTAGGGATTTTCTTTCAAATTTTTCCTATGCATGTCCATTTTTGTCCAAAATTATAAAAATTGGTCAAATTGCTAATTAGGACCCTCTAATTTATAATCTAAAGCAATTTAATGCTTAAAGCTTCTAGAATTCAAGTTTTGCACTTTATTCAATTTGGTCCCTAAAATTCAATTAGACACTTTATGCTTAGAATTTCTTCATGAAACTTTCACACAAGCATGCATTCATAACATAAACCTCATAAGAATCATATAATCATTATTTCTATCTTGTATTTGTGGTCTCGAAACCACTATTCTCACTAGACCCCAATTCGATATGTTGCAACTCTCCCCCTTTAGGGATTTTCGTCCCCGAAAATCTTACTGGCGAAAAGGTTTGGGTACTGTTTCCTCATAGCCTCCTCAGGCTCTCATGTAGGCTCTTCAACCCTATGTCTTTGACATAAAACTTTTACAAGAGGAACACTTTTGTTTCTTAATTGCTTAATTTCCCGAGCCAAGATCTTAACAGGTTCCTCACCACAGGTCATATCCGGTCTGATTTCAACCTCTGTCGGTACAATCACATGTGAAGGATCAGATCTATATCAGTGTAACATGGACACATGAAACACATCATGAATCTTTTCTAACTCAGTCAGCAATGCCAATAGATAAGCAACGGGCCCTATCCTTTCAGTGACCTCATATGGTCCTATAAAATGAGGACTCAACTTGCCCTTTTTACTGAATCTCAAGACCTTCTTTCACGGGGATACTTTCAAGAATACTTTATCACCAACTTGATACTAAATTTCTTTCCTTTTTAAATCCACATATGACTTTTGTCTTTCCGATGCTGCCTTCAAACAATTATGAATTACTTTCACTTTTTCCTCGGTTTCCTTAATCAGAAATATTCCATGAATCTTATTCTCCTTAAGTTTAGTCTAATAAAATGGTGTACGACATTTTCGCCCATACAATGCTTCATAAGGTGCCATATTCAAACTCGTCTGGCAGCTAGGCAAATTTAACCAAAGGTAGGTACTTTTCCCAACTACCTTGGGATTTAAAAACACAACATCTGAGCATATCTTCAAGTATCTGAATTACCCTTTCGGATTGTCCATCTGTCTGTAGATGAAAAGCGGTACTAAAATTTAGCTTCGTACCCAAAGCTTCCTGTAACTTCTTCCAAAACCTCAAGGTGAACCTCAGATCTCTATCCGAAATAATCGATAAAGGTACTCCATGGAGTCTCACAATTTTAGAAATATACAATTTGGCTAACTTATCAAATGAATAATCAATGCCTATCGGTATAAAATGAGCAGACTTAGTCAATCTGTCAACCACTACCCATACGGCATCTTTCTTTCTTAGTGTCAACGGCAAGCCCGTTACGAAGTCCATAGTAATTCGGTCCCATTTCCATTCAGAACCTAAGATAGGCTGAAGTAATCCTAAAGGTACCTGATGTTTGACATTTACTTGTTAGCAAACCGAGCATCTTGATACAAATTCAGATATATCTCTTTTCATGCCATTCCACAAATACATTTTCTTTAAATCATTGTACATTTTCCTGCTCCCCGGGTGAACTAACATGCCTCCATTATGAGCCTCATGCAAAACATCCTGAATCAACTCAGCATTCTTTGGGACACAAATCCTTCCGTGGAACCTCAGACAACCATCAGAATCTCTCTGAAATTTGATTCACTGCTGGACTCACACTGTGCTTTCTTAGCTTGTAACTCTTTATCAGCTTCCTGAGCATCACAAATTTGTTGAAGAAAAGTTAGTCTAGCTCTTAACTTTGATAGAATAGCACTATCATGAGAAGGGTTAGCCGTACATTCATAGCTTTCAAAGCAAATAGAGACTTTCTGCTCAAGGCATCAGCAACCACATTTGCTTTACCGGGGTGCTAATAAATCACAAGCTCATAATCTTTTAACAGTTCAAGCAATATTTGTTGCCTTAAATTCAAGTCCCTTTGAGTCATCAAATATTTAAGACTTTTATGGTCCGAATAGACATGGCATCTTTCCTCGAATAGGTAATGTCGCCAAAATTTCAAAGCAAATACGATGGCAGCTAACTCTAGATCGTGAGTAGGATAACTCTAGTTCTATGTTTTGATTCAATTGGTTTGAGCCCACACTTGAAGCAATTCATGGTATGAGAATAGCGGAGAAGATTATTTTGTTGAAAGTAGAAAAACAATAAGGATTCACTTATCCGAAAACATAGGTACGATTTTGGTCTAAGGTTTATTCTTATAAATATCACAAATCGGGTTAATTTTCAAAATTTTAATTTTTTGTTGTTCAAGAAAATCGCTTTCAAACCAGATTTTTTCTAACAATCGGTATCAAAATGCTAGGTTGTGCTATGTTTATAGTGTAAACTGAGACCAAATATTTCTATTCATCTTGTTTCATTAATATTTGATTAGATGTGGCATTCTTGTAATTATTCACATGATTAGGGGAATGTATGTAAATGAATGTATATAATTATTTTATTTTTATGGATGAAAAAGTAATTTTGCCAAACTTGTGATTCCTAGAAATTTATTTGTAATTTAATTTTTTTTTGAGTATGTATATTTTAGATCATGGAAACAATGACAATACTATGGTGACAATGAAAACATGAACCGATACCGCAGACAAAGGCTGTGGTGGCAAAATTAAAGACCCAAAGTATGTTTTGGGGTAAATTTTGTAATTCTATAATTTTATTATTTTTCTAGGATGGGATCATGGAAAATTTGGTTGGCTAGATCTTTTAAATTTTATGCTTTTATGTTTATGAGATAAGCATGATGATGTTTATACGACTACGAATGTATTTTCATGCACATATGAGATAAGCATGCCACATTCATTAGGGAAGGATGCCACATGTACTTGTCATGCATATATTGATCATGAATTATTGAATCCACAAATTAAAAACCTTGCATGTTTTTAAAATATTGAGTGAGAGAAGGTACCTAAACAAGACTTACGGCCTCCATCAATGGTCTCTTGTGATAGCATGAAACAAGACTACCGCAAGAAAGATGTTGTCATGTGGATCTCACTAACCTAAAAGTAAGCAAAATTTTCTTATGATTGTATGATAGTTGAACCGGTCTCAATGGTAGGTATTATCATGCGATACATCAAGAAATTCTATCTTCAAAGAGGACAACTAGTCACAGCGTGCTACTCAGTGAAATTGTTTCAAGATGACTCTTTTGTGGGGTATGATGTCATAGGTGTTTAATTAATGGTTATGCACTCAAGATCATCTAGTTAAGTAACTATCCAATAAGCTATGCTTAATTTAGAATGATTGTCAAACATTACATGATTATTAGTACGTGTGAAAGCCTAAGGACTTAGGTTCATGTACTAATTCGATGAAAATACATGTTCTTACTAGTTGATCATGATCACCTCAAGCTGGATTGATTCAATAGGTGTAGGCATTATCGTTGTAACAACTTACAAATGTTTTCAAGGTTTAATGTAAGATGTATGCATCATCTTAATACATATCGTAATGTTGCAAAATGTTTTCAAACATTTGCTTAATACAAAAATATTAATATATGAATGTTTTATTTTTAGTTCAAAAATGACACCAAATCCCTTGTTGAACATACTTACTGAAAACAAGCTGAATGGAAATAACTATAAGAAATGGAAAATGAAACTAATAATTGTCCTAAGCTGTGAGAAACTCAAAATAGATCTTGATAATAAGTGCCCACCGGCCACTCAAGCTGAGGCTAGAAAATTCTAGAAGGTGTCTGATGAGATAGCTCATCACTATATGCTACTAAGTGTGACCAGCACCTTATATAAGCAATTGGTGAACTGTAGGAATACCAAAACAATTCTAGATAAGCTAAAAGACATGTTCAAAGGCCAAGATACCTTGGCTCGAAAGTTTGCTATAACTAGCTTGATGAATGCCTAATAAAAACCCAGCACTCCGGTCAAAGACCATAAGATTACTCTTATGGGATACTTTGATGGGGCCATGGACAATGAGGGCAATTTAGACCAGAACACTTAAATTGAGATGGTGTTCAAGAGCTTGTCCAAGCCTTTCAGGCTACATATGTGTTCATGTTGAATGGCGGTCAGCCAATTTGAAGAGTAGAAGCAAACATAGTTGTCACTTCTTCCTCAAAAGGAAAGGGAAAGCGTGCTAAGAAAGGCAAGGCTAAGGTATTTGGGTTACCAGAAGTGGAAAGGAAGAGAACCAGAAAGCCTAAAGACTTATCTAAGTCTAAATGCTTCTTCTGTAGTAACAAATGGCACTTCAAGAAAAACTGTAGAGAGTGGAAGGAATACCTAGACACCAAAGGAAAAGATATGAAACTCTTTATTGTAGAAGCTTATATAATGGAGGATTTGATAAATCACTAGGTCATTGATTTGAGATCCAGTGATCATGTTTGTGTTTTTCAATAGGGGTTCGAGGAGATGAAGGATTTTAGTGCAATGCCCCAAAATTTCTATTTCAGCTTTTGTGAAATTGTGACAACTGTGTATCTGTTGTAGTGGTTGAGTGTTCTGGGAGTGTGTGAAAGGTCCCAAGCTCAAGCCTTGCATTTGGAAAAATTTGGTATTTTTCTGATATAAGCCTTATTCTTACTCTGCGGGCATATATTTAATTATTTGTAATTTCATATAAGAATGAGCCTACTGGTTCGAGTGGTAAGGGGGTGTGTTGGTGGGTTGGAGATCCTGTGTTTGAAACTCTGCATAAGCGTAATGTTAATCATTTTGATCAGTTCCTGATAGAGTTTTGATGTAGTTGGATTCTGAGAAGTTGGATGTTAAGAGGTTAGTGGAGGAGTAAATTAAGGGATTGTTTTCATCTTTTATTTTGTTTTATTTCTTTTTTCTCTCTTTTTCCCCAAAATTTTTGATGTTAGAATCCTTTACCCCTATGTCTAACTTTTTCTCTTAGCTTTCTCTCCTTTTCAGATTTCCAACTATCTTCCTCTGTCTAATGGTTATTTGCGTACGTCAGTAAGTATTGTTCTGTGTCTATCTCGTTGTTCATGGTTGGGTTTTGATAGGGGTTTTTGTTCGATTTTTGATTAGGGGAAGGACAAGGGTCTGTCTGTGCTCCTGTAGCGATTGGGCGTTAAAGGTTCCTTCTCGTTACCAGTAAGTTTGCGAAGACATTGATATTGTATGTTTTCGCTCGTGAAATTTTTCGTTAAGGTTTCGTAGATGTTACTGAAATTGAGTGTTTTATGACAATATTTAGGTTTTGAGAGGCTCGGGAGTGTTTTCGTATCGAACCAATACCAGATGTGTACCTGAAAACACAGAAAGCGGGGTTTTGACAGAAGCCAAAAACCCCCACTATCGACACCACATAGGTGTATGGTAGGCTGTGTGCCATAACACTGGGGTGTCATTGACAAGGCCAGGCCATGCGTGCAAGACACGGCCATGAGATAGCCAGGTAGGCCGTGTATGACACACAGGCTAGACTGATTTGGGCCATGTGGGCCACACGGGCATGTGGGTCCACACGGGAAGTCAACACGGGTGTGTGGGATTTCAGGCCAGGCCGTGTGATCCACACGACCAAGGCCAAATTGGGCCGTATGGGCCATACGGGTGTGTAGGCCCACATAGGTAGGCCACATAGGCGTGTTAGCCCATGTAACTGAAATGTGTTCTAAGGTTGCACGAGTCACCGAAGTCGACTGTGAACCTACTGTAAGGTTAGTAAGCACTACTTAGACCCTTAAATGCTTGAACTGTATGTATGATGTAAGTACTGACCACGATGATTATATGAATGAATACTAAACTGTATGTATAATTGATATTCATGTATTAGCATGTCATATACTGTATGTTGCATTGCATTGGGTTGGGATGTTGATAACTTGAGGAAGTGTACTGAAAGGCTCTTAAGCCTATTATCTGGTAGCTCAGCTGCAATTTACTGATTTTGTGTCACATTCGGTACTACTTGGAGTGTAGGGATGGTTGGGTGTTTTAAACCCCACATAGAGTGTAGGGATAGACGAAGATGGTGTGTAGAGGCCGATTGGGTAGGACTTTATTTACTGATTAATGTATATCTGGTATTGTTACTGTGATGGGCTTAGGCCCTAATACATATCTGATACTGAAACTGAAATGGGCTAAGGCCCGAGCTACTAATGAAACTGAAATGGGCTTAGGCCTAGACTGCATGGACTGTTGTGTTTGACTGTATGCATGTCTTCTGTAGGGATTACACACTGAGTTTACGTAAACTCACCCCTATCTGTTTTACCTGTCCAGGTAATCCCCAGACTTAGATGGATCGGTGCGGCGAAGGACTCGACGGTGATCACATGATTATTGAACTATTTTAATATCAGTTATGGTATTTATTTCCAATTTATTTTTTGGGTTATTTTTAATGTAAATTGGACTTTTAGACTATTGCTTTTACTTTGGATTTTCACTGTTCCATGAATTTTTAAACTGCAAACTCAACAAAGGCTTGGTTTAATTCA
Organism: Gossypium anomalum; assembly: GCA_025698475.1. NCBI lineage: Eukaryota > Viridiplantae > Streptophyta > Magnoliopsida > Malvales > Malvaceae > Gossypium > Gossypium anomalum. The sequence continues at coordinate 42,207,122 of CM046968.1, read as the reverse complement.
AAACGATGATTTCCTAAATGGGAACAATTTTCCTGAAATATCACGGTTTTAAAAGCTTCCGCTACAAAATATGGTTTTAAAAAAATCAAATTAATTAGAAAATTATTTTAAAATTTATGAAAGATAAATAAAAGATAATAAACAAAGACGTTTTAACTTGATAACTTTGATTTCAAATCCCATTCCATGTGACATCGCCAGGTTCGGCCATAACGTCTAGGCCAAGTTTAAGGTGTTACATTTAGTGGTATTAGAGCCAGGTTACAAAACTCGGCTATGGATTTTTGGTTTTAAAACTTGGTTTCTAAGAACTGATTTTCAAATAATTTGAAATGATTTGACTGAGAATATGGTACACTGAGTCTTCGGGACTGATCCTGTAAGTATTCTAATAAACTACTATGATATTATAGATAGTCTATTATGAAAATACTCTAGTTAGTGTATACTGAAACTATAGTGAAACTGAAATTGATAGAGACTATGATTGCGAAAAACAAACTCTGAATTTATGATACTACTCTACATAAAACATCTGTTAATAAATACTGGAACTATAATTGATTCATAAAATTCGTAATTCAAATAAATTCGAATAGACATGAGCACACGAGGTATCCGTGGATAGAGTACTAGAGGCTGAGGTAGAGGCCGTAGAAGGGCTCGAGCGAAATCCTCTTCTCTAGGCAACATGCCGAATCTAGACACGAGTGAGACACCTATGTCACTTGCTACCAAGACTGGGTCTCAAGATCGCATGGCTGGGGACGACACATTGTTCCAAGTTATGCTAAGGATACTGGAGAGGGTCGTTAGGCCCAACACTAGATCTGGGGGCCGAGGGTCGGTTACGAAACGACTCCGGTCCAATAGAGTGAAACTTTTTGGGGAGTCACTGGAGTCGCCCCTAATGTGGCTGAGTACTGGATGGAGGCTACTGAGAGGATAATGGACGATTTAGACTGCACCCCTGAGTAGAAATTGAAGGGTGTAGTCTCGTTGCTTCGCGATAAGGCCTATTAGTGGTGGCTGACCGTTAAGGAGGGCACTCAACCCGATCATCTATCATGGCAGTTCTTTCGGTCTGTAACACCCTTAACCTGTGACTATCGCCGGAATAGGTTAAGAGGCATTACCGGACTCACAACCCAGATCCGAACAATCACATAACAAAAATCTTCTCAATTCAATAAAATATAGATCATTCATATTTAACACAAACTTTAAACAATCATACAAGGTCTAAATCATACATTCAAGACTAATGTGATAACATAAGGAAGTTTCAGAACTTAGAAAATTTTTCAACTTTTAAAAGGTCACACGCCCATGTGAATAGGCTGAGTGCCTCACACGGCCTTAGACATGCCCGTGTGTCTAAGCCGTAGAAAAATGGGGCATACATATTGACTTGACCACGCGGCCACATGGCACGCCCGTGTGCCTTGGTCGTGGTCGAGCCTGACTTGGGCCGCACGGCTAGCCACACGCCTGTGTGCCTCGGTCGTGCTCAGGCCTGAATTTTAATTGTAGGGTACCCTAGGGGACACACGGCTGTGCAACATAGTCATGTGTCGCAAACGGCTGAGACATACGCCCATGTCTTTGCCCGTGTGGACAAAAATAGGACATTTGAATAGCCAAATTGCCACCCTAATTTGGGTCAACCTACAAGCAAAGAAACAAGCCAACATGCACAACCAATTCATCCAATTTTTATGCCAAAACACACATCATTCATACTATAACATTATCAACCATTTACATACTTATCCACCTTACTAATTAATACCAAAACATAAGATATGATCCTATCAAAATGTCATTCAATCTTAAGCCATGAACTTACTAAACTGACCATCTCTTTTAACCAACCAAAACATACCAAAATTTAACATTGTCATCACATATTATGTACCATTATCAACTATAAGTTCAAACATAAATCACATGACTAAGTATATATATATACATCACAGAACATAATTTTACAACTACTAGCCTATACATGCCATATTTCAAAATATACATTTTCAAAATACCAAAATGAGGTTCGATAGTGCGGTGACAATCCTCGACGATCCCTGAGCTCACAGTAGCTTCGATATCTATAAATCAATGGAAACACATACAAAGTAAGCTTTCAAAAGCTTAGTAAGCTCGTACCAAAAACATCAATAGTATATAAAATATGAAACATCAACACATAAGTACTTATAAATTCTCAACTCATCCATCAAGTCCATGCCAACACCAACCATATGTTTATACCAATTCAATAAAATTTTTATGCATTATACCATCTACCACATAGGTATTATACTTACCTGAACATTACCGTATTCATTCGTTTTCATTCTCACCTCTTGTTCGGATATTTTAAGACTTTCTGAAGATCACCAATGCTTTAAACATCCGCACACTTAGTGATTTAAAGATTAGTCGAAGCTATAATAATTCCACACACACTTAGTGCCATCTCAATTAACCGAAGCTATTTGGGTATCGCACACTTAGTGCCTCATATAGCCGAAGGTAGTTTAAATCGCATACTTAGTGCCAAATACCATTGGTTTATCATCATATTCATCCAAACCAAATATATATACAATCTATGCATAATCAAAACGACAAAATATACTTATAGCATCATGTTTTACTTACGAATTTACCTCGTACTCGGAATCGTCAACTCGGACTGTTTACTCTACAATCTTCGACTTCCCTCGGTCTAAGTCTGAATTCCTCTTTTCTTGATCTATATGTATTCAAAATTAACCCTTTTATTCACTAAATCATTCAAAACAATCCATAGACACATATTTAGGGCATTTTGCAAACTAGCCTTCACATTTTCACATTTCGACACTTTAGTCCCTAAATCACAAAATCGTAAAATACACATAATTTGCTTATACTCATGCTTGGCCGAATTCTCCTATCTCTCATACAAGTCCATACATTTCATTTATTTTAGATTTTATTCCCTAAAAGTAACATTTTTACAATTTAGTCCAAAATACTCACTTTCATCAAAAATTCAAAGACAAAACATTTAAACCCAACATCAAGCTTTCATAATTCATCAACTAACATCACAAAGCTCATAGTTTCATCAATGGCACATTTCAAAATCATCATCAAAATTAGAAATCGAGGCATGGGTTTGATAGTATAGGAAGCAATGATCACAAAAACGTAGAAATTATAAAAAACCGAAAAAAATCCATACCTTAATCACCAATCAAAGTGCCGAAACCCTAGAACCAAATTTTTCTTCTTCTTTTTCTAATATTCGGTTGATGAATCAAAGAAATAGAATGAATTTGATAGTTTTTCTTTTATTTAATATGACTTTAATAACAAATTTCCTATTTTGCCCTTTTTAACCAATTATAAAACCATTTAATGGATGGTTGTTTTAGTGCATTAACATTTTCAATGGACAAATAACAACATAAGGACCCTTGCTTTAGAAATCCAACTCAAATAGGCAGTTTAACATCTAGCACACAGCTTTTACACTTTAAGCGATTAGGTCTTTTTTGCAAATTAATCACAGACGATTAAATTTTCAGACGAAACTTTCACACATGCTAATTCACACATCATAAACACGGAAAATAATATTAAAACATTTTTCTCACTCAGATTTGTGGTCCCAAAATCATTATTCCGACTAAGGTCAAAATCAAACTATTTCAATTCTCCCCCCTTAGGGATTTTTGTCCCCGAAAATCTTACCATTAAATAAATTCGGATATTGTTGTCTCATAGAATCTTCAGGCTCCCACATGGCCTCTGCAATACCGTGTCGATGCCACATCACTTTAACTAACAAAATTTTCTTATTTCGCAGCTCTTTAACCTCGCAAGCTAAAATACGGATTTGCTTTTCTTCGTAAGTCATATCAGACTGAATCTCTATCTCAGACGGAGGAATCACATGTGAAGGATTGGATCTGTATCGTCGAAGCATTGACACGTGAAACACATTATGAATCTTTTCTAACTCTGGTGGCAATAATAATCTATAAGCTACCGGCCCAATAAACTCAATAATATCTTACGGCTCGATGAACCTCAGACTCAATTTGCCTTTTTTACCAAACCGAAGCACTTTCTTCCATGGAGATACCTTCAAAAACACTTTGTCACAGATCTCAAACTCAATGTCTTTTCTTTTCAAATCCACGCAAGATTTCTGACGATTAGAGGCTACTTTCAAACTATCTCGAATAGCTTTTACTTTCTGTTTAGTTTCTTTTATCAAATCAATCCCGTTAATCTTATTTTTGCTAAGCTCCATCCAGTACAAAGGTGTACAGCATTTGCGACCATATAAAGCTTCGTAGGGTGTCATTTTAATGCTCGACTGAAAATTGTTATTATAAGCGAATTCAATTAAAGGTAGATATTGTTCCCATGTACCTTCAAACTCAAGAATACAACATCTCAACATATCCACGAGTATCTGAATAATCCGCTCAAATTGACCGTCTATTTACGGATGGAAAGCAGTACTAAAGTGCAATTTAGTACCCAGAGCATCTTGCAATTTCTTCCAGAATCGTGATGTAAATCTTGGATCTCTGTCTGACACTATAGACAATGGCACGCCATGTAACCTCACAATATCTGAAATGTATAACTCAGCTAATTTATCAAGTGAGTAATCGGTTCAAATCAGAATAAAGTGAGCTAATTTCGTCAATCGATCAACTAAAACTGTAACACCCCTATCCCGTAACCGTCGCCAGAATCGGTAAGGGGCATCACCGATCGAACAGAACAATTCAGAACAATATAGAATCACAAATATTATATAACATTGATACATAGGATTCATCAACAATTCATCCATTAAGATGGTCTACGAGACCTAAAGCATACATTTAAGAAAGTTCGGGACTAAACCGAACATATTCAGAATTTTTAGAACTTATCCAAATCTTTCAAAACTTTAAAGTCACACGCCTGCATGACTAGGCCGTGTGACTCACACTGGCACAAGACACGCCCATGTATCAACCGTGCCAAAAAGAATTCCTATACTGACTTTTCCACAAGGCCAACAGACACGGCCGTGTGCCATGACCGTGTGGTACTAAGTTAGCTGCTGACTTAAGCCCACGACCATAGGGCACGCCCGTGTAGCACAAAGCAGGCTTGGTTTAAGCCAATTTGCCACCCCTTTTGGGTCCAATCCTACAAGTAGTAATATGCAACATTCATACAAAAATTTTCAACCAATTCCATGCTTAAAGATGACCAAATCACATTAGAACATAGCACATTACAAAATACACCAAAACTATGCACAAACTTATCATTTGCTAGCCAATTCACATGGCATAACATATATACATATCAAGCTTACATACTTAAACATCCTAGCCTATAAATGCCATACTTAAAATAATTGCACTTTCAAAAGTACCAAAATGAGTTTGACAGTGTGATGGCAATCCTCGACTATCTCGAGCCTTCAGTAGCTACAATAATTGTAAAACAGATAGAAATCACACAGAGTAAGCTACAAATAGCTTAGTAAGCCAAACACAATTGGTCTAACTACTAAAGCATATATATACAAAGCTACGATAAGAATTCATAGCCATTTCTCAGAATAGTTCATAAACTTAACTAAGCTCATTTGCTTGTATACATGTCATATTCATTTCCATAATTCCGAACCTACTTCTTATTAACTATTTTGCTGAAACAGAGTCTTTCATATTCAGAAATTGAGTACGATAAAAATGTACCTATATAGATTATACATTTCATATATTCATTCTCATATCTCGTACTTTATCATCACACGGTTCAGAAACAATACAGATACTTGTAACCAGGTACAATGCTGACGTTCCGGAAGTGGTCTTACATGTAACTCAGAATCGATGCCTCTGTCCCAGACAGGGTCTTATACAAAATCAGATACGACGCCGATGTACCAGACATGGTCTTACACGTAAATCTCAAATCGAGGCCTGTGTCCCGGACACGGTCTTACACAATAACTCAGATCAAAACCAAAGTTCTTTTAAAGGCATACAGAGCTTTTCAAATACTAGCATACCATCAGAGTTTACTCAAAATTCTATCCATCAGGCTCTCAAGGCCATCCAATACTACACAGAATTTAGCTAATTTAGCATGTAATTGTAATTTGACTTACCTCGTACGGATTTCGGACGAAAACTAGTCGACTATTCGACTACTTTAGACTTCCCTCGATCTAAGACTGATTTTCTTTGTTCTTGATCTAATACAACGCAAATTCAACCATTCAATCATTCATTTCATTCAATTTAATCCATATACACACATTTAAGGCACTTTGTATTTTAGCCCTTACAATTTTAGACTTTGACAATTTAGTCCATTTATCACAAAATCACAAATACGCAAAATTCACCAAGAATATAGTTTAGCCAAATATACATAGCTTCCATACAAGCCCAAATAACATATTTAATTCACAATTTAGTCCTTCAAAATTTAATTTTCACAAATTAGCCCAAATAGCTCTATTTCATTAAAAATTCAAAGACAAAACTTATAAATCATCTACCAATCTTTCATAATTCATCCAAAAACATCTCAAAACTCATGATATCAACAATGGCATTTCATGAAATCTTTAGCAGAAACAGAAATTCAGACATGGGCTTTGAAGAACACGAAGCAACGATCACAGAAACGTAAAAATTATCAAAAATCGATCAAAAACACATACCTATTTGATGCTTGCCAGTGCTGAAACCCTAAGGCTCTTTTTATTTTTATTTTACTTGGAATTTTTGGCAAGAACACATGGGAAATGGCTAATTTCATGCATTTTGTTTACTTTAATTAACATAAAATACTAAATACCAAATTTTCCCCTTTGATTAAACCATAAAGAAACCATTATAATAAGGCCATAACAGTCTACTCATGCTTTCAATGGTTTAATAACAACATAAGGACCTTTGCTTTAGAAAGTCAACCCAAACAGGCACTATAACAATTAGCATACAACTTTTACGTTTTACGCGATTAAGTCCTTTTTCGAAATTAAGCACAGAAACATACAAATTAAATCACAGAAACGTCACAGATATAAATTCACATATCACAGACACAGAAAATAATATTAAAATATTTTTCGTACTCAAATTTGTGGTCCCGAAACCACTATTATGACTAGGGTCTAAACCGGACTGTTACAAAAACTTAGACAGCATCTTTCTTTCTCGGAGACAGGGGTAAACTCGAAACAAAGTCCATTGTCACTCGATCCCATTTCCACTCTGGAAATCGTAATTGGTTGTAACAACCCTGATGGCACCTGATGTTCTGCTTTAACCTGCTAACAGATCAAACATTTAGAAACAAATTCAGAGATATCTCTTTTCATTCTGGACCACCAATAATGCTGTTTCAGATCATTAAACATTTTCATACTACCCAGATGCACAGATAAACGACCACTGTGAGCATCACTCAGAATCATCTGAATTAACTCTGGATTTCTCGGGACACAAATTCGATCTCGAAATCTCAAACAATCATCTTTATCAACTCTGAATTCTGAATCAGACTCTACATCACACTGAGTTCGCTTAGCTAAAATCTCATTATCAATATTCTGAGCTTCGATAATCTACTGTAAAAAAAAAAAGGTCTTGCTTTCAATTCAGCTAAAACTGAACCATCATCAGATAGAACCAAATGTGAATTCATCGCATGCAAAGCAAACAACAATTTTTGACTTAAGGCATCAGCAACAACATTTGCTTTTCCCGAATTATAATCAATCACAAGTTTGTAGTCTTTTAGCAGCTCTAACCATCTTCTCTGTCGCAGATTCAGATATTTCTAATTCATCAAATACTTCAAACTCTTATGATCAGAATACATGTGACATTTCTCACCGAACAAGTAATGGCGCCAAATCTTTAGGGCAAACACAATCGTAGCTAACTCAAGATCGTGCGTCAGATAGTTTTTTTCGTGCGGCTTCAACTGTCTCGAAGCATAAGCAATGACTTTGCCTTCTTGCATCAAAACACATCCTAAACCAATCAACGAAGCATCACTGTAGATCACAAATTCTTTACCCGATTTAGGTTGTACCAATACCGGAGCTTCAGTCAACAAGGTTTTCAACTGATCAAAGCTATTCTAACACTTTTCGAGCCACTCAAACTTGACATCTTTCTATAGCAGTTTTGTCAATGGAGTCACAATCATCGGAAAACCTTTCACGCATCCTCTAAAATAACCAGTAAATCACAAAAAACTACAGGCTTTAGAGACATTCCTAGGAGGTTTCCAATCCAGAATAGCTGAAATTTTGCTCGGATCAACTCGGATACCAGATGCTAATATAATATGACCCAGAAAACCAACTTCTCATAACTAGAACTCACATTTACTGAATTTTGCATACAACTGTTTATGTTGCAGAGTCTATAACACTATTCTCAGATGCTCAGCATGTTCGAATTCATCACGTGAATAAATCAATATCTCATCAATGAATACAACAACAAATTGATCTAAATACGGTCTAAAAATTCTATTCATCAAATCCATAAACATAGCAGGTGCGTTAGTCAATCTAAAAGGCATAACTAAGAATTCATAATGGTTATACCTCGTTCTAAAAAGTAGTTTTTGAAATATCTGAATCTTTCAGTCGCAACTAATAATAACCTGATCTCAAATTTATTTTTGAAAACACAACAGCTCCTTTTAACTGATCAAACAAATCATCAATTCGAGGTAGAGGATACTTATTCTTGATAGTCACTTTATTCAACTGATGATAATCGATACACATTCTCATCGTACCGTCTTTCTTTTTCACAAATAAAACCAGAGCACCCTAAGGTGAGAAACTCAGTCTAGCAAACCCTCTATCGGTCAACTCTTGCAACTGAGGCTTTAATTCTTTTAACTCAGTTGGAGCCATTCTATATAAAGCTATTGAAATCAGAGTAGTACCAGGTACCAATTCAATGCCAAATTCTACTTCTCTAACCGGAGGTAATCCTGGAAGTTCTTTAGGAAATACATCAGGGAACTCACACACAACAGGTACTGATTCCACTTTCTTTTCTAACACTCTCGAATCAATCACATATGTAAAATAAGCTTCACAACCTTTTCTCACAATACTTAAAGCTTTCATCGAAGATATAACAGCAGGCAATCCACTCAAATCACTCGATTTAATTTTGACTATTTCATCATTCTTGCATCTCAAATCAATAGTTTTCCATTTGCAGTTCACAACAGCATCATGCAAAGTTAACCAATCCATACCCAGAATTATATCAAATTCATCATAAGGTAAAAACATCAGATTAGCCGAAAAACCAGTGTCTCGAAACATTAGCGGACAATTTTTGCAGACTTTATCAACCAGAATACATTTGCCTAGGGGGTTCGAAACTCTAATTACAAATTAGTAGACTCTACAGGCAAAGTCTTATTGTTCACTAAGTTCATGCATATATATGAATGTGCTGATCCAAGATCTATCAAATCAATCACAGAAGTATCATAGAGAGTAAATGTACCCTTAATCACGTCTGGTGATAAAACTTCCTCGCGAGCTCGGATAACATAAGCTTTGGCAGGTGCACGAGCCTCAGATCTAATAGCTATATCTTTTGTCCCTCTTTGACTATCGCTTACATTTCCCGTATTTCTGGGAGGTCTACCACGAGAAGCGTTACTATTCTGCCTCAGATTCTGAACATTATCTTTTTTAGCTAAATCTGGGAAATCTTTTATAAAATGATTTCTTGAACCATAACTATAACAAGCTCGGTTATTACTTTTTCCCAAGCATTTACCAAAATGTCATCTTCCACATTGATCACACTCAAGCTTTCATTCTTTGCATTATCAACACTGGCAATAGACATAGCTGAAGATTTGAAATTCAATTGCGATCTAGCACGATCCCTGTTCGAATGTCCCACTCTAGTCTTTGAATGACTACTATCATCTCTAAACTTCTTGGATCCAAATTGAAATGATTTTCCCAATGATCTCTTTTGTATCTCTCTAGCTTCAAAATTATCTTTTCTTTTCTCTATTTGTAGATCTTCAGCTTTACATGCTCGTTCAACAAGCACAGTAAATTCTTTGATTTCTAGAATCCCGACTAACAAATGAATATCCTCGTTCAAACCATCTTCAATTTTTTTGCACATTATTTCTTCCGTAGATCAATTCACGAGCATATTGACTCAGCCTTACAAATTTTTGCTCGTATTTTGTGACAAACATACGGCCTTGTTTAAGCTCGAGAAACTCCTTGTACTTCTGATCAATAAATTTCTGACTGATATATTTCTTCTAGAATTCAGTTTGAAAGAAATCCCAAGTAACCCGTTCACTCGAAACCACAGATGTCAAAGTCTTCCACCAATGATACGCCGTATCTCTCAAAAGGGAAACAACACATTTTATGCATTCTTCAGGATTTAATGATAATTTCTCAAACATTCTTATTATGTTCTCTAACCAGAATTTGGCTTTTTCAGCATCATCACTCGTTGTAGCTCGAAACTCTTCAGCCCCGTATTTTTTAATCTTATCAACTAGTGGTCTACTTAACTGAACCGGATTCATTAGTGGCATAACAAGAGCTTAAGGAGGATTAACTGGGGGTAGAGGTTGTTGTACAGTCGGATTGGTTCTAATATATTGGGTGAACCAATCATTCATCATCTGATAGAAGGCTTGTTTAGCCTTACCATCACGGCTACTTGTAGCTGGTCGAGAATCAGCTTGTACCGTCCCTTGCATGGGAGCAGGTACATTGCTTTCAACATCATCTGCTATGGCTCTTTTGGGATCTATTTACTATATAAAAGCACATTTCAATGTCAGGATTCATCATACTATCGCAGTTCATAAATATGGCATACATAGCTAGACTCACAAACGCTATGGTAGTCCTAGAATCGACTAAACCACAGCTCTAATACCAATAAAATGTAACACCTCTAACCCGTGACTATCGTCGGAATAGGTTAAGAGGCATTACCTGACTCACAACCTAGATCCGAATAATCACATAACAAAAATCTTCTCAATTCAATAAAATATAGATCATTTATATTTACCACAAACTTTAAACAATCATACAAGGTCTAAATCATACATTCAAGACTAATTCAATAACATAAGGAAGTTCCAGAACTTAGAAAATTTTTCAACTTTTAAAAGGTCACATGCCCGTGTGAACAGGCCCTGTGCCTCATATGGCCTTAGACACACCCGTGTGTTTAAGCCGTGGCAAAACAGGGCATACATATTGACTTGACCATATGGCCACAAGACACGCCCGTGTGCCTTGGCAATGGTCGAGCCTGACCTGGGCCACACGGCTAGCCACATGCTCGTGTGACTCGACCGTGCGTGGGCTTGACTTATAATTGTAGGGTACCCTAGGGGACACACGGCCGTGCAACATAGCCATTTGTCACACACGGCTGAGACATATGCCCGTGTCTCTGCTTGTGTGGAAAAAAGTAGGCCATTTGAATAGCCAAATTGCCACCCCAATTTGGGTCAACCTACAAGAAAAGAAACAAGCCAATATGCACAACCAATTCATCCAATTTTTATGCCAAAACACTCATCATTCATACTATAACATTATCAACCATTTACATACTTATCAACCTTACTAATTAATACCAAAACATAAGATATGATCCTATCAAAATGTCATTCAATCTTAAGCCATGAACTTACTAAACTGACCATCTCTTTTAACCAACCAAAACATACCAAAATTTAACATTGTCATCACATATTATGTACCATTATCAACTATAAGTTCAAACATAAGTTAGCCAAATCACATGACTAAGTATATATATACATCACAGAACATAATCTTACAACTACTAGCCTATACATGCCATATTTCAAAATATACAGTTTCAAAATACCAAAATGAGGTTCGATAGTGCGGTGACAATCCTCAACGATCCCCTAGCTCACAGTAGCTTCGATATCTATAAATCAATGCAAACACATACAAAGTAAGCTTTCAAAAGCTTAGTAAGCTCGTACCAAAAACATCAATAGTATATAAAATATGAAACATCAACACATAAGTACTTATAAATTCTCAACTCATCCATCAAGTCCATGCCAACACCAACCATATATTTATACCAATTCAATAAAATTTTTATGCATTATACCATCTACCATATAGGTATTATACTTACCTGAACATTACCGTATTCATTCGTTTTCATTCTCACCTCTTGTTCGGATATTTTAAGACTTTCTGAAGATCACCAATGCTTTAAACATCCGCACACTTAGTGATTTAAAGATTAGCCGAAGCTATAATAATTCCACACACTTAGTGCCATCTCAATTAACCGAAGCTATTTGGGTATCGCACACTTAGTGCCTCATATAGCCAAAGGTAGTTTAAATCGCACACTTAGTGCTAAATACCATTGGTTTATCATCATATTCATCTAAACCAAATATATATACAATCTATGCATAATCAAAACGACAAAATATACTTATAACATCATGTTTTACTTACGAATTTACCTCATACTCAGAATCGTCAACTCGGACTGTTTACTCTACAATCTTTGACTTCCCTCGGTCTAAGTCTAAATTCCTCTTTTCTTGATCTATATGTATTCAAAATTAACCCTTTAATTAATATGACATTAATAACAAATTTCGTATTTTACCCTTTTTAACCAATTATAAAACCATTTAGTGGATGGTTTTTTTAGTCCATTAACATTTTCAATGGACAAATAACAACATAAGGACCCTTGCTTTAGAAAGCCAACTCAAATAGGCACTTTAACATCTAGCACACAGCTTTGTGGTCCTTTTTGCAAATTAATCACATACGATTAAATTTTCAGACGAAACTTTCACACATGTTAATTCACACATCATAAACATGAAACATAAAATTAAAACATTTTTCTCACTCAGATTTGTGGTCCCAAAACCACTATTCTGATTAGGGTCAAAACCGGATGTTACAAAGTCTGCCTTCTAATGGAAGCATGTGGGAGCAAGTTACATAGATGCTCGTAGGTGTGAGTTTCTGAACCTCAGTCAGGGGGACCGATTAATGGTCGAGTATGAGACCAAGTTTTTGAGACTGAGCCGTTATGCGTGAGGTATGGTGGCGTCTGAATTTGAGAGATGTGTTCGACTTGAGAATGGCCTTAGGGATAATCTAAGGGTACTAATAGCTCTGCAGAGGGAGTGAGAGTTCCCCGTTCTGGTAGAGAAGGTGAAGATCGCCGAAGAGGTTAAGCGCGTTGGGCGAAAAAATAGAGATCGTAAGAGGGGTAGGAACAAGAGGGATTCAGAGCCCTCGAGTTCAGTACGGAGGCCTAAGAAAAAGGCCAGGACTGATGGGCCGGTTAGAGCTGGGCCCCCTGTTGCTCCTACTAGATTGCAATTGTGTAAAGGTTATGGTAGACGCCATTAGGGCGAGTGTTGGAGGAGGACTAAGGCGTGTTTGAGGTGTGGGTCATTAGAGCACCACATTCGGGAGTATCTGCTGAGGGCCGATTAGATGCAAGCTCTGGGTTCTGGTACTTCACAGCCACAAAGGGTAGTCAGCCATCAGAGGCTGTGGTCAGGCTAGGAGTGGTAACGGTATGGGTCGAGGACAGAAAGCACTTGGCAGAGGTGCTGGACAGACTGAGGCGAGCCAGCCTATTCTTGTTTATGTTGTTCGTTGCCGAGATGACAAAGATGCTCCAGATGTCATTACTGGTATGTTCTTAATTTGTGACGTACCTTATTTTGCTTTGATAGACATAGGTTCCACACATTCTTATATAGCTAGCACTGTATCTGGAAACTTGGGGATTTTGGTTGAGAGTATTTCTAATGGGGTAACTGTATTGAGCCCACTGGGGCAATCGGTTTGGGTTAGAAAACTAAATAGTGATGTTCTGTTAGAGGCTCAAGGGTAAGTTTTTTTGGCTTATCTAATAGAGCTTTCGTTTGGGGATTCTGACCTGATTCTGGGTATGGACTGGTTGCTCAAGCACCTTGTCAGTCTAGACTGTGTGACTAAGAGGGTCATCTTGAGAACTGAAGAGGATAATGAGGTAGTCATGATTGGAGAACGTCAAAATTATTTGGCTAATGTGATCTCTGCACTGGTGGCAGAGAAACTGGTTCATAAGGGATGTGAGGCGTTCTTGGCCTATATTAGTGTTTTTGTTTTTGGGGACTCTATTGTAAAGGACATCAGACCTGTAAGGGATTTTTTAGATGTCTTTCCTGAGGAGCTACTGAGTTTACCTCCAAATCAAAAAGTGGAATTTGGGATTAAGCTTCTTCCTGGTACAGCTCTAGTGTCTATCGCTCATTACCGTATGGCACCGAAGGAGCTTACAGAGCTTAAGGCTCAACTACAGGAACTTTTGGACCCTAGTTTCATCCATCCCAGTGTGTCTCCATGAGGAGCACAGGTTCTGTTTGTTAAGAAGAAGGATGGGACCATGAGGATGTGCATAGATTATCGGGAATTGAATAAGCTAACTATTAAGAACAAGTATACATTTTCGAGGATCAATGACTTATTTGATCAGCTCCGAGGAGCTTGAGCTTTTGTGTTCTCCAAGATTGATCTATGTTTAAGGTATCACCAGTTGAAGGTTAAAGAAGCTGATGTGCATAAGACGGCATTTAGAACTCGTTATGGACACTATGAGTTCCTAGTGATGCCTTTTGGACTGACGAATGCACCAGCTAAATTTATGGATCTGATGAATCGAGTGTTTCAGCCCTATCTGGATCAGTTTATTATGGTACGACGATATATTGGTTTACTCTAAGTTTGAGGAAGAGCATGAGAAGCACCTTAGAGTGGTTCTTCAGATTTTGAGGGAAAAATAGCTCTATGCTAAATTTAGCAAGTGCGAATTTTGGTTACGAGAGGTAACATTTTTGAGGCATGTGGTTTTTACTAAGGGAATCCATGTCAATCCTCAAAAGATCAAGGCTGTACTGGATTGGAAACAGCCTAAGAACGTGTCTAAGATCCATAACTTTCTGGGCTTGGCGGGTTATTATCGATGGTTTATGAAAGGTTTCTCACTGATTGTAGTGCCCTTAACTAAGCTGCTACATAAGGGTGTCCTTTTCGTCTAGGCTGATGCACACGGAGAGAGCCTTGAGAAGCTTAAGTTTGTTCTGACTCAGGCTCCTATGCTAATACAACCTGAATCTGGAAAGGAGTTTGTAGTATACAGCGATGCGTTGCATGTGGGTCTAGGTTGTGTGTTGATGCAAGATGGTAAGGTTGTGGCATATGCATCTCGTCAGCTCAAGGCGCATTAGGCAAACTATCCAACGCATGATTTGGAATTGGCCACCATAGTCTTTGCTTTGAAAATCTAGAGGCATTATCTGTACGGTGAAAGGTGTATTATCTACACTAATCACAAAAGCCTTAGGTACCTCTTGACTCAAAAGTAGTTAAATCTTAGGCAGCGTAGATGGATTGAGCTTCTTAAGGATTATGACTGTACTATTTAGTATCAAGCTGGCAAGGCCAATGTGGTGGCCGATGCGTTGAGCTATAAGGCGATGACTGATCTAAGAGCGATGTTCACTCGACTGATATAAGAATGATGTTCGATGACAGAAGTTTGTTGGCTGTGCTGTAGGTTAAACTGACTTGGATAGAACAGATTTGGGATAGGAAGTTAAAGGATGAATTGCTAGGTCTTCAGTTCCTTCAGGTTGAGAGTGGCAGCACTACAGACTTTGGGCTGAATAATGATGGGGTACTTTGTTTCCATGGTCATATTTGTGTACCGAATGATACTGATCTAAGGTTGTCTATTCTGAGAGAGGTGCATAGTAGCCCTTATGCTATGTATCCCGAAGGGAATAAGATGTACCGGGATCTTCTAGAACTGTACTGGTGGCCGGGGTTGAAGTGCGAGGTTACTGATTTTGTGGTACGATGTCTGACATGCCAATAGGTTAAGGCTCAGCATCAGTTACCTTCAGGTTTACTGCAGCCGGTTAAGATTCCCTTATCGAAATAGGAATGAGTGACTATGGACTTCGTTAGTGGTTTGTCCTTGACACCCACTGAGAAGGATTCTATTTGGGTTATCGTGGATCGATTGACCAAGTCTGTGCACTTTATTCCGGTTAGGACTGACTATTCTCTTCAGAAGTTGGAAAAGCTCTACATTTCTGAGATAGTGAGACTGCATGGGGTACTGGTCTCAATCATTTCTGATAGGGATCCTCACTTCACGTCTCGGTTCTAGAAAAAGTTATATGAGGCTCTGGGTTCGAGATTGGACTTCAGTACTACGTTCCATCCTCATACTGATGGTCAATCTGAGAGGTTGATTCAGATACTAGAAGATATGTTGAGGAGTTGTGTTATCGATTTTTGAGGCAGTTAGGAAGATTATCTGCTACTAGTCGAGTTCGTATACAATAACAGTTTCTAGTCGAGTATTCAGATGGTACCTTACGAGGCTCTGTATGGTCGTAAGTGCCGTACTCCTTTTTGTTAGACTGAGCTGGGTGAACGTTGAGTTTTGGGTCCTAAATTGGTGTTTGAGACTGAGGATAAGGTTCAACTAATTCAGGATCGTCTAAAAGTGACTTCTGATAGATAGAAGCCTTATGTAGATATGAAGAGGTGTGAGATTGAGTATTCGGTGGAGGACTTCGTGTTTCTTAAGGTCTCTCAATGGAAGAAGGTTCTAAGGTTCGGCCGTAAGGGTAAGTTGAGCCCTAGGTTTATTAAGCGTTATCGAATTCTGAAAATGAGTGGGACCGGTCGCTTATCAGTTGGAGTTACCTCTAGAGCTAGACCGTATACATGACATGTTCAACGTCTCGATGTTGAGGTGTTACCACTCTGATCCTACTCATATTGTCCCTGTTGAGGAGATTGAGGTTAAGCCAGATTTAACCTTCGAGGAGGAGCCGGTTCAGATTCTGGATTGCGATGTAAACATTCTTCGGAGGAAGTTTATTCCATTAGTGAAGGTGCTGTGGTAGAATCATAGCCCTGAAGAGGCCATG
Source organism: Gossypium anomalum (assembly GCA_025698475.1). Classification (NCBI taxonomy): domain Eukaryota; kingdom Viridiplantae; phylum Streptophyta; class Magnoliopsida; order Malvales; family Malvaceae; genus Gossypium; species Gossypium anomalum. The sequence goes on along the minus strand of CM046968.1, from coordinate 42,190,022 downwards.
TGGGAGCCTGAGGATGCGATGTGTCAACAGTATCCTCATCTATTCTGATCAGGTAAATTTAGAGGCCAAAATTTCTTTTAAGGGGGTAGAGTTGTAACGCCCCAAAATTTTTATTTCGGCTTTTGTGAAATTGTGACAACTGTGTATCTATTATAGTGGTTGAGTGTTCTGGAATTGTATGAGCGGTCCCAAGTTCAAGCCTTGCATTTGGAAAATTTTGGGATTTTTCTGATATAAGCCTTATTCTTACTCTGCAGGCTTATATTTAATTATTTGTAATTTCATATAAGAATGAGCTTGCTGGTTCGAGTGGTAAGGGGGTGTGTTGGTGGGTTGCAAATCCTGTTTTCGAAACTCTGCATAAGCATAATGTTAATCTTTTTGATTGGTTCCTGATAGATTTTTGATGTAATTGGATTTTGAGAAGTTGGATGTTAAAGGGTTAGAGGGAGAGTAAATTAAGGGATTTTTTCATCTTTTATTTTATTTTATTTCCTTTTTCTCTCTTTTTCCCCAAAATTTTTGACGTTATAATCCTTTACCCCTATGCCGAATTTTTGCCCTTAGCTTTCTCTCCTTTTCAGTTTTCCAACTGTCTTCCTTTGTCTAACGGTTGTTTGCATACATCGGTAAGTTTTTGCTCGTGGAATTTTTCCGTTAAGGTTTCGTAGATGTTACTGAATTGTAACACCCCTTGCCTGAATCCGAAGCTGGAACAGGGTTCGAGGCATTACTAAACTTACATTAGAACATTTATGCACGTTCAAGTCATAAATCTTGCATACAATTTAAAACTTCTAACATTCCTTCACATTGTCCCTTATGAGGGCTCTACTAGACCTTAAAACATGCTTGAAAGAGGTTCGGGACTAAACTGATAACTCAGAAGATCTCTCGAAAACATAGAAAATTTTCATCTCTGCAGGTGTCACATGCCCATGTGCCTCGGCTGTGTGGACATTTGAATTGGGATCACATGCCCGTGTCCCAGCCCGTGCTCAACCCCGTAGAGCTCACTGACTTACCTCACACGGCCAGGCCACACGCCCGTGTGTCATCCACACGCCCGTGTCCCGACCATAAGGAAATAGGCCATACATACTGACTTGCATCAAACGGCCGGCCACACGCCCATGTGCCAGCCCGTGTTCCACACATGACCAGTAGACACGTCCGTGTGTATAGTACGGTATACTGACTTAAATCAAAAGGCTACCCCAGGGGACACACGGCCGTACTATGGTACTAATATGATACACAAATAGACAGCCAACCATACCAATTTCATGTACAAATCATGTATTACATCTCAATCATTTGTCTACTCAAATCAATACCCTTTGTACATTCAAACATATACTAAAGTACATACCATACTCATCAATACAATCTATTAACCATTAATTTATCAAGTCCGAAATCATGCTTTTCACAAGTACATACTATCATATACCAAAATGACTAAATGATCATCTTGAACTATCACCAACCTTACCACATTATGTTATCACGAAAGCATTATGTACATCACATCTATCATTTATCAGATACATACTTTAGGCCAACTTAAATGGCAAAATACACACCAACATTACCAAACACAGTCCGCACAACTCAAGCCTGAACATGCCATATAACCAAGCCACAAGTATAAAAATACCAAAACCAAAAACTTGATAGTGTGATGCAATCTCTATCGACTTCCAACCTGAGCGAACGTCTGAATCATTATAAAACATAGAAAATAACACAAAGTAAGCTATAAAGCTTAGTAAGATCGTATGAACATTAAACTCATATATCAAATAACCATATCATAAGCAATTACACAAGATATAATATAGCTCACATGATTTCATCGTTCTCTCATGTACTTATTTATAAACTCAATCATGAATTTCACTTGACTACACAATTCCGTGCTCATTTGATCTTAGTACAACTTATTAATTCATCCACAATTTCATATGCATAAATAAATAAAGATATACTACATTCAATTCAATAGCTATCACCTTTGCATAGCCAAATAATTCATAGGAAATCTCATATATTTCCACCTACTCATCATATGAATTTCACAGATATCACTTACTTGTTGATTTCTATACAAGTACCTGAATTGATTCACATCATCGCTTATATTTCTTCGTCACATCGTCTTTACTCGTCAACTCATTTAAACATCGATGGAAACACATTATCTCAATTCAAAATTAATAAATATAATAGATTCATAATTCTTTCTCATTCCATTCACAAATTTAACTAATACAATTACCACTTATCAATTCAAAAGTAATACATGAAATTCAAGATTTCTAACAAACCTTTCACATGCTTATTCATAAGTTGATATACACGCTTAGTAACTTCTTCAATTTTAAACTCCTAACATACATGTACATACTTGTACCTATCCATATCAAGTTCATATGTACACTGTAACACCCTGAATTTGGGCATAGAAGTTTTGGGCCTTGAGCATGGGAGCGGTTGAAGGCAGCTTTTAATATTTTGTTGTGCATGTAAATTTCATTAATGAACGCTTGTTTTAGTGGTTAAGTGTCTTTGAGAAGTGTTGGAGAAGTTCAGGTTAAAACACGGACTCTAGCAAAAATTTTGGTTTAAGGTGAATCAAACCCTGGGTGTAGTAGGTAGGCCTTAAGAATATTGTTGGAGAAATTGTGCCACAAAAAGGAGTGTGGTGTAGTGGCAAGGTGGCGCCACTTAGGGGATAAGGAAGTGACGCCATAGAGGAAGCAAGGGGTCCAAGGTTCAAGTCTTGGCTCTTGCAATATATTTTAGTTTTTTTTTTTCAATAAACTGGAAGCAAGTAGGTGCGCTTTAAAGTTTAATGTGTTGGATTTATGACACAAATGAGTTGATGGCCTAATGGTGGTGGCGTGAGTTGGCATGTGAGAGGACTTTGGTTCGAATCCCTTGGCACGCAAAGGTTGATTATTTTGCTATGTTAGGATGGCAAGAGTTGGTGTTGGTTTTAAACTCTGATGATGGAGGGATCCCACATCGGGAAGCTAACATAAGAGTAGATAGAGAGCTGGCTTTAAATAGAGAGAATCATGAGGAAAGTAAAAGTACCTTTCTTGGCTGATCCCTTTCGCTTTATGGCGTGCTCGTTTGGGTTGGGCATTGGCTAAGAGTGCTCATAGGGCGGATTAACTCCAGTCTCCTATCATGTGTGTATTTCTCACTACTCTAGATGTAGGATGGCTACTTCGGGCCGCGATGGGCTGAAATGGCCAGATGGGCCCAATGGGCCTACGGGCCCAATTGGATAAGTTGTGTAATTGTGTACTAAATATTGGATTAGGCTAGGTGAATCTCATATCTGTGGCTAGATTTGGGCTAAAAGGGCCACACGAGCGTGTGGGCCCATTTGGGCCGAGAATAGGCTTTAGGCCTATTCGTATTGTTATCCTTCTTTAGAATACTTTAGTTTACCAAATTACTGAAATACCCTCGACTTGTAAAATTACCAAAATACCCCTGGTTTACAAAATTACCAAAATACCCCTGGTTTGCAAAATTACCAAAATACCCCTGGTTTGTAAAATTACCAAAACACCCCTGGTTTGTAGAATTACCGAAATACCCCTATAGGGTAGAATTACCGAAATAACCTTGTAGGGTAGAATTACCGAAATACCCCTGTAGGGTAGAATTACTGAAATACCCCTATAGGGTAGAATTATCGAGATACCCTTGTAGGGTAAAATTACCATTTTGCCCCTAGGGTGTTAAATGACCGTTTTGCCCTTATGGGCAAGTGACTGACTTGGACGGTGTGGTTGACGGATTTGATTGTGAATATATGTTGGTGATATGAATGACTTAACAGTGATTGTTTGATTCAAATATAAGCATGATATTCTAATTCTGTATATGTATGCCATGACATATTATTTCTGTTGCATGGGACATGGGTTTATATTGATGGAGGAAGCGTTCTGGCAGCCTCGCTGCAATTTGGTGGCTTCGCCACATATATAAATATCTGTTCTGGTGGCTCTGCCACAAATATCTGTATCTGGTGACTTTGTCACAATATCTGGCAGCCTCGCTGCAATTTTTGTGGTGTGTAGCGGTTGGGTGGGTCGGGTAGTCTCCCCATATGGTGTAAGGTTGGTACGGGGGTGTATACGGATGGATTGGGTTGGGATTGCATTCACATTCTAATTCTGTCACCTAATTCTGATTCTAATTCTCATTTTGATTCTCGCTCTGATAATGTTTCTTATTCTGTAATGGGCTAAGGACCATCTGGTACTGTCTGTTATAATGGGTTAAGGCCCAATTGATACTGAAACTATAAGTATGACTGGGGCCAGACTTTTAATTCTTTTATATGACTGACTGTTTCTTTTATATAGCAGGGGATCTCACACTGAGTTTTCGTAAACTCACCCCGTTTATTAACCTTTCAGGTAATTTCGGCCTTTAGACGGATCGGGGCTGCGAGGGCTCGGAGAGGAGTTACACACACATTGTTTATGTTCTGATTTGATTATTGCTTTTAAATGTTTTTATGTGAGTTGTAGTAAAGCTGACGTAATTTTTTGGATTTCTAATTTGGAATTTTATTTATTGTTCTTATAATTGCTAGTATTAGAACACGGTTTTCCAAAGCAACTACTATTTTCAAAACAACACGTATCCGTAATTGTTTTAAATCAAGCTTCCGCAACTGCCAAGATTTATACAAAGTTGTTAAGAATGTTATTCAGCTGAGGTTTTCTAACAAGGTTTAAAAAGGGTATAAGTTTTTAATTATTAAGAAGGGTTTTTAATGGAAACATGGCTTTCGAAAAAAACACTTCAATGTGACACACCAGATTCGAGCCAAACTTCCAGGCTGGGTTTGGGGTGTTACATACACGAAATACTGTTGCATATTCGACGTCTCGCCCACTAAGTGCCATACTCAACATCTCGACAATAAATGCCATTCTCAATGTTTCACACGCTAAGTGCCATACTCAATATCTCACACACTACGTTTCGTACATAGCCGAAGCTATCACAAATCGCACACTAAGTGTCGTACATAGGTGAAGCTATCTCGAACCGCACACTAAGTGCCACATTTAGCCGAAGCTATTTTAGAGCCACACACTAAGTACCATATTTAGCTGATATGTCGTCGGACATTACAATAGTCATGTAGATACAATTTATACGATATTAAAGCATTAGAAGCATAAATTTAACAATGCTTATTGCATACGAACTTACCTCGTTTGCTGTAACGACGAATTAGGTCGACTAATTCGATACATTATTTTCCCCCATTCTAGATCTGAATCTCATTTTTCTCAATCTATATAATAAAAAAATTTACTTATTTAATCATTAATTCATTCAATTTAACACAATTTACACATTTTTCAAAATTACTTTTGCCCCTAAAGTTTCACACTTTTACTATTTAGTCCCTAACCTCGTAAAATGAAATTCATTCAATTTTGACCAAACCCAAGCCTAGACGAATTTAATACAACTTCATAGCAGCCCATATTTTCATTTATTCCACACTTTTAACCACAACATTTCACGTTTTCTCAATTTAATCGCTAATTAACATTTTTGTCGAAAATCACTTTATAAAACTTGTTAATCTATCATCAAAAATTCATATTTCATCATCAAGCATTCAAGAGCTCAAGCACTCATCAATGGCATTTCACAAAATCATAGACAAATTCAAAAATTAAGGCATGGGCTAGTTAACACAAAGCAACGATCTCAAAAACGTAAAAATTATTAAAAACCAAGCAAAGAACATACCTTAATCAAGAATTTAAATGGTCGAACCCTAAAACACTAAAATGGCTTCTTCTTCTTCACCATTCGGCTGAAATAATTTTTTTGCATGCTTCGATTATGTTTTCTTTATTTTAATACACCTTATTCACATTTTACAATATTAACCTTTTAATTTAAAACAAATTTCAACAATACCTACTCCCATAAATGTCCACTAACAGTTAAATGGTATAATTACCCCTCAAGTACTCAAAAAAATAAAATTTATAGTCATTTAATGCATTTAACTTATAGAATTTAACTTTTATGCTTTACGCAATTTAATCCTTTTTACTGAATTAACCACTCAAACGGTAAAATTTCTTTACAAAATTTTCACACGATCCTTCTATCATACTGTAAACCTTAATAAAATAATAAAATAAATATTTTGACTTTGGATTGTGGTCTCAAAACCACTCTTTTGATTAACCCTAAAAATGGGCTGTTACAGAAATTGAGTGTTCTTATGACAATATTTAGGTTTTGGGAGGCTCAGAGTGTTTTCACATCGAACCGATACCAGGTGTGTACCTGAAAACATAGAAAGTAGGGGTTTCGGTGGAAACTGAAAACCCCACTGTCGACGCCACATGGGCGTAAGGTAGGCCGTGTGCCATAACACAAGCATGTGATCGACGAGGCCAGGCCGTGCACACAAGACACGATAGTGTGATGGCTAGGTAGGCCGTGTGCGACACATGGGTTAGACTGATTTGGGTCGTGTGGGCCACACGGGTTGTGGGTCCACACGAAAAGTTAACACGGGCATGTGGGATTCTGGTCTAGGCCTTGTGATCCATACGACTAAGGCCAAATTGGCTTTATGGGCCACACAAGTGTGTGGGCCCACACGAGCAGGCCACATGGGCGTGAACTGTATGTATGATGTAAGTACTGAGCACGATGATTGTATGAATACTGAATTGTATGTATAATTGATATTCATGTATTAGCATGTCATATACTGTATGTTGAATTGTATTGGGTGGGGATGTTGATAATTGGAGGAAATATACTGAAAGGATCTTAAGCCTATTATCTGGCAGCTTAGCTGTAATTTACTATTATGTGTCGTATTCGGTACTACTTAGAGTGTAGGGATGGGTGTGTTTTCAACCCCATATAGAGTGTAGGGATGGACGGAGATGGTGTGTAGAGGCTAGTTGGGTAGGACTCTATTTACTGATTAATGTATATCTCGTACTATTACTGTGATGGGCTTAGGCCCTAATACATATCTGATACTGAAACTGAAATGGGCTAAGCCCCAGACTGCATTTGACTATTTGTTGCGTTTGACTGTATGTATGTCTTCTGTGGGGATTACACACTGAGTTTACGTAAACTCACCCCTATCTGTTTTATCTGTCTAGGTAATCCTCAGACTTAGATGGATCGGTGCAGCGGAGGACTCGACAGTTATCACATGGTTATTGAACTATTTTAATTTTAGTTATGGTATTTATTTCCAATTTATTTTCTGGATTATTTTTAATGTAAATATGACTTTTGGACAGTTGCTTTTACTTTGGATTTTCGCTGTTCCATGGATTTTTAAATTGCAAACTTAACATAGGCTTGGTTTAGTTCAAAATGACATTTTCCTAAACAGGAACGATTTTCTTTAAATGTCACAGTTTTAAAAGCTTCCACTACAAAACATGGTTTTAAATGAATCAAATTAATGAAGAAATGATTTTGAAATTTATGAGAGATAAATAGAAGATAAGAAACGGAGACGGTTTTAACTTGATAACTTTGATTTCAAATCCCATTCCATGTGAAATCGCCAGATTCGGCCATAACATCTAGGCTGATTTTGGGGTGTTACACTTAGAGATAAGAATTTATCATTGCGGGGACCAAAAATTAGACAACTGTGCCAGTTGAAGCAGTGAGAAATGTACATGTTTACTTTGATAACTTTAGGAAGATTATTTTGAAGGATGTTTTCTATGTTCCAAGTTTCAAAAGAAACTTATTTATGTTCCATGTTTATATAAAGGAGGCTTGACTATGACTTTTAATAATGGAATTGCAATATTTAGAAATCATAATCTTATCTATAATGGATGGATGTTAAATAATCTCTATTTTATCAAACCAAAGATGTACACATTGCTTGAGATTGAAATATCGAATTAAAGACTTAAAACTTCTTACTCTAATAAGACATACCTTTGGCATTTGAGACTCGGTCATATTAATCGAGAAAGAATCACTAGACTTGTAAAAGATGACATCTTAAGTTCACTTAAAGAATTTGATCTTCCATAATGTGTATCTTGCTTGGAAGGTAAGATGACTAAGTGATCTTTTAATGTAAAAGAAATGAGGGTCGAAAACCTCTAGAACTTGTGTACACTGACGTATGTGGCCCCATGAGCGTTAGTGCAAGAGGTGCTCATGAGTATTATGTAACCTTTATTGATGACTATTGTGACACCCCACACCTGACCCAACCCAACCCCAGGATCTGGGTAAGGAACGTTACAGGTTGACCCGTTGGACAACTCCAATAGTTCTCTTAAATTGCTTCGCCAATTTGGCAGGTTCCACTTTCATGGCATAGCATTACCCAAGTTCTAACTCATAATTATTTGGAAAAAAAAATTTTAAAATGGATATTCCACTTTACTCAAGTTTAAAATATACAAACATAGCATATGGTGGCTATCTTTAACACTTTTATAAATCGCGGGTGGAAATAGGCCAGTAAAGGCTATAATTATGTTGAAATAAATACAAAACGTCGTTTTACCTAGACATTAGATCGATAAGGAATTGCAAAAAATTCCTAAAAACCCCCAGGAATACATATTACCCACAAAATAAGAAGGCTCACAAATGGCCACAGGTCTAGTGGACTCCTTTCGACACTTCACTTAATCTAAGCACTTGAAAGAAAGGGAAAAAACAAGGTAAGTTTGTAAGAACTTAGTGAGTTCCTGGAAAGATTAAACTTGTGGATGATAGCAGGCATAAGGAATAGGAAATCTAGCTAACAACTATCTCGTTGTATTTGGCGGACACATCTCTTTAGCCCCCAAGACATCTAGCGAATCCTACTGCAACTCAGTCTACCCTGTAACAGCTTGTTTTTAGTCAAATTAGAAAAGTGGTTTCAAAATAACAAATTTGAGGTCAAAATATTTATTTTATTATTATTTTGAGGTCTACAACATGATAGTGTGATTATTGTTAAAAAATTTTATCGTTTGCTTGCTTAATTTGATAAAAAAGACTAAATCGCGTAAAGTGTAAAAGTTGTGTTCTAATAGCTAAAGGTGTCTAATAGCTATGGAACCTTAAATTTGAGTTCCTTATGTTGTAATTAGACCATTAATAGTATGAGACAAAAATGGACAATAAATAGGTGAATTTTAAGTTAATAAATAAGGTTAATATAGTAAATTAATTAATAAAGATTAAATAAGTAAAATAAAAGCATATTTTTGTCCATGTTCTTCATGTAGCTAAAAATTAGAAGAAGAAAACTCCATTGTTGTGCTTGAAGCATTCGGCCATTGATACCTAGTGCATGTAAGTGATTTTGACTTGGTTTTTAATGGTTTTTATGTTTTTGGAGTCATTGTAGATTAATTTAGCTAGCCTAGGGACTAATTTGCAAAATTGTTAAAGGTTTAGTGTTTTACCATTGATGAATATGTGTATATTTTGATGTTTGATGTTTGATGATAGAAAATGAATGGTTGTTGTTAGATAAACGACATTTGTTAAGTGATTTTTGATAAAATTGTCAATTAGGGATTAAATTGAGAAGTATAATAAATTTATGGTAAATGTGTGAAATAATGAAACATATGGGATGGTATGGGTCTAAATAATATTCGGCTATAATGGTTTGAAATTGAATTTCATGAAATTTCATTTTTATGAGCTAGGGATGAAATTGTAAAGAATTCAAAATTTAAGGGGAAAAAGTGTAATTTTGCCATAATATAATTTTTGGGTTAAATTGAATAGAATGATAATTAAATAAGTCAAATTTGATTATCTATAGATCAACAAAAGTGAAGTTAGGAATTAGATCGGGGGAAAAACAAAATAGTGGATTGATAGCTCGTTTCTTTCCATATAAATTCGAGGTAAGTTCGTATGTTAATAAGTATTATTGAAATTGTGTTTTAAAAGCTTTATAATTGTATTGTTAATGAATATGATCTTACAGAAATGTTTGACGAAGATTCGGCAATGTGAAATCCCGGTTGAACCTTAGGAATAGATAGGATACAAATGACATGTCATTAGGGGTTATTGTGTTTGGGTGTTGGTCCATACGTTCTACCGGTCGCTAAGTTTTTTTGGCATGTGTTGCGGACTCTTGTCAGTTTGTGTGAGCAGCACCGTGTAGTTACGTCTTGGCCGTCAGCTTGTGTGAGCAGACCTGTTGATAGCTCGAGAGTGAGCATTATATGATATATGAGATTGAGATGGCTTCGGCCTTGTATTGGCACTTAGGGTGAGAGATTCCCGAGTATCTGATATTATTCCAAATGGTTCAACTAGTGTATTAAAGATATGAAAGGGTAAGAGATTGATACGTATCAGTGCAGGTATGTACATAAACAATATAAGCATTGAATCAATGAAGTTTGTGAGTTACATTGTAACACCCCTTACCCGAGACTGTTGCCAAAATCGAGCACGAGGCATTACTAAACTTAATCTATCACTTAAATAGTTTTAAAATTTTTTTTTTAAACTTTTCGGAATGTGCTGTCATTCTGCGTCGTAGTCGCCTAAAAATTCATATCTTGAGTTCCGAAACTCAAAATTTAGATCCGTAAATTTTTCCTGAAGCTAGACTCATATATGTATCCATAAATTTTTTTCTAGAATTTTTGACTTAGCCAATTAGTACAGTTTATTAGTTAAAGTTACCCCTGTTTCAGAAGTTGACTGTACTGACCTCTACTTAATACGAACCACTTTTCTCCCTGTACAAAATTAATACAACTATACCATTTGTTTCTATTAAAACTAGATTCAATCAGGACTCTAACCATATAAATTACACCACCTAATTATTTTTTTACAATTTATGGTGAATTTCCAAAGTTGAAACAGGGGATCTAGAAATTGCTCTGACCCTGTTTCACTAAAACTCAGATATCTCATAAAATATAATACCTTTACCTATTTTGCTTATTCCATAAGAAAATAGACATAATAAGCTTTAATTTCATATATTATTCATCTTAAAAATATGTTTACACAATTTTTAGTGATTTTTCAAAGTCACGTCATTCCTGTTATTTGAATCTATTTTTAGGTTACTTTCATATTTTTCATAATTTTCATGTGATAACCACCATTCAATCATACATATTAATAAACATGCATATCATCGGCCATTTTTTTTTATTAGCTAATCTCTAGCAAGTATTTACACATCATTCATTGTTCATATTATACTAAAAATAGCTAAGTTTCTATACATGCCATACACAAAACAAAACGTCTAACTATACCGAGTTATTTCTTTGATAGTGTGATCGGCCTCCGACGTTTCCTTCGATCTCCGACTGGCTAGATAAGTACTATAAGAAGAAGAAAATAAAGAGATTAAGCACTAGGCTTAGTAAGCTTACAAGCAATTAAATCACAACATTCAACATATTGGATAATTATGCATAATATCATCAACATCATAAATTTCTTTACTTCTCAATTTCTATCTTCTTCTTTGTTCCTTTACCTTCTTTCTTATCTGACCTTTCCTTTTTCATAAATATAATCTACTTTTCCTTTGCTGTTAATTCACTGTAATCTAACTCGTATCTCGACCCGTTGAACCACTCGGAATACTAAGGATATTAGGTCGTTTCATCTGTCAATATCTGCCAATGCCATGTCTTCGACATGGACTTACATGAATTATTCCTGTCTCCAATGCCATATATATATAATATGGGCTTACATGGCTCATTCCTGTCTCCAAAGCCATATATCGATATGGACTTACATGGCTCATTTCTGTCTGTCTGTCTCTGTCAACCCTAATATCCTAACATTCCTAAGGTTTAAGCAGGGCTTCCTAATGCTTTTTCTCTCACTTAGCCTTTAATTCGACTTTAAATATTCTCATAAAATAAGTATATAAATGCTGGAAATTGAAAATAATAATGTAAAATAAAAGAATATTGCATTTACTTTCATGTAAACTTACCTCGATACAAAATGTGACTAAACTTTACAATTTAGTCCTTTACTTTTCTTTTCCTGATCTACTCCCAAATTTCGCTCTTCTTGATCTATAATAGCAAATTTAACTTATTTAATATCAAAATTTATCAAAACAGTCCTTTACTCGGACTTTGGAAAAATTACATTTTGCCCCTAAACTTTTGCATATTTACACTTTTCCCCAAAGCTCGTAAATTAAACTTCATCCTATTTTCTTATGTTTTATGACATGCTGGTCATTTTTCCCTTCTATGGCAGCATCAAATTCATACTCTAACATGCACTTATGACTATTAGGTATTTTTACCGATTAAGTCCTTTTACTCGTTTTTACCTAAAACCGAGTAGCACAAGTTGTCTAACATAATCTAAGACCTCATATTCTATCATAAAACATCAAAATAAACACTTTTCACCTATGGGTATTTTTCCAAATATGAACCCTAACTTAAATTATTGCTAGCATAAGCTTTATCGAGCTCACTAGGGACTCAAAGCGTAAAGAACATTAAAAGCAGGGCTTGGAATCACTTACTATGGAGCTTGAAAGCTTGAAACAAACCCTAGCTATGGAGAACCCTTGAAATTTCATGCTAATGAAGAAGATGATACAATTTTGTCATCTTTTTACCTTTTTATTAATGTTAATAACCAAATGACCAAAATGCCCCTCCTTACTAAACTTTCAAAAATTCCTTCCATGTCCTAATTTTTTTTTCCATGAACTTAAAATTGGTCAAATTGTTATTTAAACCCTCCTAATTAATATTCCAAAGCAATTTCATACTAAAAACTTCTAGAATGCAAGTTTTGCAAATTATTCGATTTAGTCCCTAATCTCAACTTAAGCACTTTATGCATAGAATTTCATCACGAAATTTTCACACAATCATGCAATTATATCATGAACCTCAAAATAATAATAAAATAAATTTTTCTACCTCAGATTTGTGGTTTCGCAACCACTATTCCGTTTAGGCCCTATTTCGGGATGTTACATACATGATCTAGTATGTGAATGAAAATGTATTCACCTTATGATTAAGTTAATTTGTAGTGTTTTGTGGTAGATAACTTAATTTGTGAATGAATGGTAAGTTATATTTATTAACCATACGAGCTTACTAAGCTTTATAGCTTACTCTGTTTACTTTTTCATGTTTTATAGTGATTATCAAGCTTGCTCAAATTGGGAGTCATCGGAGATCTCATCACACTAACCAGTTGTCATTTTGATGCTTTTGAACTTGTGTTTTTGGTTATATGGTTAATATGGTCTATATGTTGGTATGGATTTAGCCAATTGATTTGTCTTGTTAATGATGAATGTTTGGTTATGAGTATAGCCATGTGATTTGGCTTATTTTGGTATATTTGGTTATGTATATATATGTGCAAATGGCCTTTTGTTATGTGGTTGGTAATCGCTATGTGAATGCTTGATGTTAATTGGTATTTTGATGTACCAAATGGTTGAATTTTGAGATATGGTATCTATGTGTTTTAGGCAAGATAATGTATATATGAAGTTAACCATTTAAGTGATTTGTGAATGTGAAATTGGTATGTTTTGAATTGGCAAAACATGATCTTATGAGCATTATAGTTGTTGATATTGGTATGTATGATTTTAGGCTTGATTGAGATTGGTTTGAATGCCATTGATGCTATGTCATATGCCATTTGACATGTTTAGGTGGATGCAATTTAGGGTGAGAAAGATGGTTTAAAAAATAGCCTATTTTTGTCCACGCGGGCAAAGACACGGGCGTGTGTCTCAGTCTTGTGTGATACACAGTCAGGTGACACGGCCGTGTGTCCCCTAATGTTTAATTAGAAACCAAGTTAGTATGCTCCACATGGCCTAGCACACGGGCGTGTGACTTGGTCGTGTCCCATAAGCCAGTATACCCTATAGTTTTGGCACGGCCTAGCACACGGCCTGGCACACGGGCGTGTGAGGACATTTTGAAGGGTACACGGGCTAGTCACACGGACGTGTGGTTGGCTATGTGACCCAAGTCAGAGAGTTACACGGGGTAGGACACGAGCTGGGACATGGCCATGTGATCCTGTAACACCCCTAGCCCGAATCCGATCACCGGATTTAAGCTAAGAGGTATTACTGAACTAAACATTTAATTTCTCATCCACATTAATTAACATAAACAGAGATCGAGCTACATACATATTGATCTTTCAGTTATATATGCCATTTTCATATGGCCAAAATATTTACAATTACAAAACATATTTTGTCAACAGCCTAACCTATACATGCCATATCGAGACCAAAATATAACTATACCAACAAGATTGATAGTATGATAAACTGCTGACGATCCCCGAGCCGGTGGCCAAAATCAACAATCTATAAAACAGAGAAATAAGAAACAGAGTAAGCTTTCGAGGCTTAGTAAGTTTTAAGCACTATAAATAATTAGAACTTATCATTCGAATCAAACATTAAGTTTTACAAAACTCGTATTTTAATTATAAATCACTTAGCCGAATATACACAAGTACACTATTTATAAAGCTTATTGGCCGAATGCATATATATATATATATATATATACGAATACACAAAGAGATTTTCAGCACATATATTACTATACTATATGGCTCATACAATTACTTTAAGTCACATACTTTCTTATAATGATAGACATCGACCGAATAGGTTATTTTCTTATTCATAGATACATTAATCATCCATACATATATATGTATATATCGTACTTTGATACTAATAATTCAATTTAAAATCAAATCACATATGAGTACATAATACGTACCTTAACATCTTAAATATATAGTATTTACTCGACGATGGTTTACCGCGGATATTCAATGTCTTAATCTTACTTAACTTACTTGCATCAGTCCTGTCAAGTCTTAGAACTCGAAACACATTTCTATCATAAGCCTATGGGAATTTAAACCCGGTATAATACCAGTTCGTAGCATGCGAGTCTTTAACTCGGATACCATTCCAGCATGAAGCCTACGGGTCTTTAAGCCTGGATACAATTCCAGCATATAGCCTGCGGGTTTTTAAGCCCGGATACAATTCTAGTATATAGCCTGCGGGTTTTTAAGCCCGGATACCATTCCAGCATATAGCCTGCGGGTTTTTAAGCCCGGATACACACATCAAATATCATGCATATTTAATCATATACTAACACATCTCATGGAACATATCATATTAGTAGCCATTTGCTACATTCGTACATAAGCTTCATATGGACACCATCATTTACGTTTCGGTTTAAAAGTAGTACATAAATATCACATATACCTTTCATCAATCAAGCTAACCTGAATTGACCATTCAACTATAGGTCATATACTTAGATTATTTACCACACAACTTAATTCAAATAGAACCCAAAAGGTCACAATTCATATAATATATACATATCAAGGCATCATCAATTTTGTACTAAAGGCGATTTACTCAAAACTTACCTCAGATATTTTGAACAGTTGCGGATAGGCTACTCGATTGCTTTCTCCTTTCCCCTATCTGATTTAGATCCTCTTTGCTCTTGAGCTTAATTTAAACAAATGAATTTGTTTAATTACTTACTCAACTTAAATTCCTTAATAGTCACCTTTGACAATCATATATAACTTCAATGCAAATTATGATTTATAAATTATGCCATGACTCGATTTTATGCTTATTTTATCAATATCTAATTCGCATACACAAACAAAGATTCACATAACTTACCATGCTTTCATATACACGAATTTAACTATATATATAGCATATATATATATATATATCCAAATGTCTCTATGACACAAGGTACATACATAAGGCATATATATATATACCTATGTGTGACTATCACAATTTGATCGATTACTCATTTTATGCACAACCACGTATACACATATATATTTATTGCATGCCTTAATATCATATATACCCCATTCGGCCCTAACTAATCAAACTTAGCCTTCATATTAAATTTCCATTTCATGACCAAATATAGCAAATTTCATATAGGTTTCACCTATGCCAAACAATGACCGAATCACTCAATCACATTTATAGCCGATTCTATCTTGCTCATATTAAGGTCATAACTTACTTAAAATAATTTCTAATTTTTCGCACTCTCATATCTAATATTATAAGTAATACCGAATGCTTAAACATAACCAAACTAAAAATTTACCCAACATCATCTTAATTAGCCATTACCTATTCTTCAAAACATCGAATACAAGGTGATTTACACTATGCATATACCAAAATTGCTAGCATACATAATCCTTAACCGAATGTTATTAACCCAAGCCACACATATTATTCATTAAGACACCTTCAATGACCACATTCGGCACCTCCCTAAAAATACACACTAACCTCAACTTTCAAGTTAAAAACAATTAACAACTCATCATATCCTACATTACCATCCATTTTAATGACATTAAAATATCTACTAAGAGTTTCAAGCTTCTTGGCCGAATTTCAAACCTCCAAATAACCTAAATTTAATCCATGGAATAGGTAGAATTCGAACTAATCATCTCAATTATGCATAAATTTTCAAGAATTGCATAGTACATACCTCATTCTAGCCATCATCTATGCCGAAAATCAAACAAGAATTTTTTTTCTTCTTCCTCACTTCAAGTTACGGCAATGGAGGAGCAAGATGAACCAACTTTGGTTTCTCCTCCCACTAACCCAATATTTTATTACTCTTTATTCTTTAATTCATTT
The DNA here is from genome assembly GCA_025698475.1 of Gossypium anomalum. Classification (NCBI taxonomy): domain Eukaryota; kingdom Viridiplantae; phylum Streptophyta; class Magnoliopsida; order Malvales; family Malvaceae; genus Gossypium; species Gossypium anomalum. The sequence goes on along the minus strand of CM046968.1, from coordinate 42,173,233 downwards.
TGTAAATAAAAATGTTAATAGAAAATACATATAATATATATTAATCAATATCATGGCCGGCCACTATCCAAAAATGGGTAATTTGACATGCAAGTTCACCTTTTTTGATAACATGCATTAATAGATCACTTTAAAATTTACCTATCACATTTCACAAATGTCTCACATAAGTCCTATTTAAAAATTTCACATACAAATGACAAAATCAAAGCATGAGACTTTCACAAATGCATTTACACATATAATAAGCATAGAATATAACTGTTAATTATTTTTATGACTCGATTTTGTAGTCCCGAAACCACTTTTCGACTAGGGTCAAATTAGGGCTGTCACAGATCCCATTTCGAATGTCCACATGGCCTATAACACGGGCGTGTCTTTGGCCGTGTGAGACACATAGTCGGGCCACACGGGTGTTTGTCCCTTGTATTTTGAAAAATTTTCTAAGTTTTCTAAAAAAATTTTTGAGTTATCGGTTTAGTCCCGAACCACTTCTAATGCATGATTTGGGTTTCGAGGGCTCGTATTAGGGATAATATGATTGAATATGAATGATTTTTATTTTGAAATGAAAATTGCATGTGAAATGTATGTTTGTTTAAGTAATAAGTCCGGTAATGCTCCGTAACTTTGTTTCGATGACGAATATGGCTTAGGAGTGTTACATTTATTGGTATCAAAGCTACGGTTTAGCCGATTCTAGGACTAACGTAGCGTATGTGAGTCTAGCTATACATGCCATATATAACCTGTGATAGTGTGATATCTCCTGAGAGTTTTAAATCGTGTTTTCATATAGCTATGGATCCCAATCAAGCAGTGGCAAATGATGTTGAAAGTAATGCGCCCGCCTCTATTCACGGAGTAGCGCAGTCTGAGTCGAGACTTGTATCTGGTAGACAGGGAGGAGAGGCCAAGGAAGCCTTCTCCCAAATGATGAACGAATGGTTCACTGAGTTTGTCTAAACTAATCCGGCTGCTCAGCAACCTCCACCCGCACCTATTCCCCAACTGGTTCCCATAGCTCTTTAAGGTTTGGAACATTTACGTTTGCTTAAGCCACCTGTGGATAAAATTTGAACATACTGGGCTGAAGAGTTTAAAGCTACAGTTGATGATGATCCTGAGAGAGCTGAGTTTTGGCTTGAGAATACGATTCAGGTATTTGATAAACTGTCGTACACGCTAGCTGAATGTGCTAAATCTGCTATATCACTTCTGAGAGATACTGCATATCAGTGGTGGAACACTTTGATATCTGTGGTGCCGAGAGAAAGAGTCACGTGGGAATTCTTTCAGACTGAATTTAGAAAGAAATAGATAAGCCAACGGTTTATTGATCAAAAACGTAAAGAGTTTTTGGAGTTGAAACAGAGTCATATGTCTATGATCGAGTACGAAAGAGAATTTGTGAGACTCAATAAATATGCTCGAGAATGTGTTTCCACTGAAAAAATTATGTGTAAGCGGTTCGAAGATAGGTTGAATGAAGATATTATGCTTCTAGTCGGGATTTTGGAATTGAAAGAATTTATTGTTTTGGTTGACAAAGCCTGTAAAGCCGAGGAACTTTGCAAAGAAAAAAGAAAAGCCAATTTTGAGGCTAGAGAAAGAAAAGCCAATTTTGAGGCTAGAGATTCGGGAAAGAGGCCAATGAGTAAACCTTATCATTCTTCTACAAATAAATCACAGGATTCGTATAATCATTTGAATGCTTCAGTGGGGTATTCTAATAGAGATTGTGGGAAGCAATACATGATCCGAAAGCTCAAGCCACTTCAGTATCGAGCATTGGTAGTGCTAGAACCAACAAACCTGAGTGTCAACAGTATGGAAGACGATATTTTGGAGACTGTTGGATGAATAACAAAGCTTGTTTTAGATGTGGCTTACAAGATCACTTTATTAGAGACTGTCCTGAGTTACCCGAGAAAGATAAATTTTTGAATACAAGACCAAGCAATACAACTGCCAGAGAGAGACCACCTAGAATGCAAGATAGTCTTTCATGAATGTGAAATTGTTGGCATGTTTGAGTCTATGAAATGTATATGATCGTCAATTTTCCTGTGATAAGTTTTATAAATTTATATTGAATCGTTCTTGAAACTAACTATTATCACGACATAGGCAAGTGTACCTATCGAACAGCAGTATAGTTTTAGAAAGACCGGATTGTCGAACCCAAAGGACCATGAGTACTAGTAATGACTGTCTTCTTATTATCTAGCCGTAGAAAAGAGATTTGTTTTAACTAGCTAATTAATTAAACTAAGAACTTGCAGAAAATAGAATTTGGGAAATTACTTTTGGGGAAAGAAATTGATTGAGACAATACCTAAGGAAAAATCCACCTAGACTTTTACTTGTTATCCTGGCTCCGAACTGGACGATTTATTCATTTAACTTGTTCCGTAGAAATCCCTAATGTATATTATTATCCCTCTCGAGACTAACAACATCTAATCCCTAGGTTGAATAACCGAGAGTTATCTCTAATTAACACCCTAAGGTTGCATTAACTCGATCCATGGATTCCCTTATTAGGTTTCACCCTAATCCAGCAAAATCTTGTCACCCTATCTCTAGGCGCGCAATCAACTCCGCTTAATTACGACAAAGTTACTCTTAGCTAGGGTCTATTCCTCCTCCAACTAAGAGTAGTGACTTGAAGTGATATCCTAAAATACCAAAACAAGAATTAAGAACATATAATTAAGAACAAGTCAAATATTTATCATACGATTCAGAAATAATAACAAGTTTTCGTCATAGGTTTATCCCCCTTAGGTATTTAGGGGTTTAGTTCATAACTAAACAAGAAAAAATCTTAGAACAATAATAGGTACAAAACATAAAGAAAACCCAAAACTCCTGAAGGGAAAATTAAGGAGAGATCTTCAATCTTGATAGTGGCTCCGGCTTCTGAGATGGATCAATCAGCTTCCTTGGAGTATTCCTTACTCCCTATTCTCCGTCTCCCTTTTTCTTCCTCCTCTAGGCTGTATTTATAGGCTTTGGAATGCCTTAGAACCCTCAAAAGTGGCCTTTTTCGAATTGGACTTAACTTGGGCTCGGCAGGGACACACCTGTGTGACACGCCCATGTGCGATAACTTCAGGCCGTGTTCGAGGTACACGGTCGTATGTTCTGCCCGTGTGAATCGTCCTTCAATTCTGCCAAATTAACACGACCGTGTGAGCTGCCCGTGTGAAGAGGTCCAGGCTGTGTTGATTTCATGCTTTGGCCCATTTTTTCCTTTTTCAGCCCGTTTCTCGTTCCTTTCATTCTCCTATGCCTACCTGAGAATAAAACATGAAATTAAGGCATTAGGAGCATCGAATTCACTAAATCTAAGGGAAAATCATTCATAAAATGCGTTAAGCATGGGTTATAAATATGTCTAAATTACAGTTTATCAAATACCGCCACACTTAAGCGTTTGCTTGTTCTCAAGCAAAATCCTCGGATCACAGTTAAAATTTCTTTTTTCTCAACTTATAATTCCGATCAATATTATCTCAAATCATCTCATAATTAATCATACATTGAGAATTCAACTAAAAGAACATTAGAGTTTCAAACATTCTAAATTGATTATTTTAATCATGAAAAACTTAGGTATCTCCCCTCCCCTAGGTAGTTATCATTGATTTGAAACCTCACAGAGTTTAACATCCTCACTAAAGATTCACTCAAATCACTCGAAGTGTTTATGGACAATGAAATTAGCACTCATCAGTCAATATGAAAAGTTATTACCATAGGCTTGCATAAAAATCAAATCTCCACAACTATAAATCGATATGATAGATCAATCCAAAGGTTTTTAAAGGGTTGTAATGAGGCTTAGTTAGGGGGTATGGTCACAAGCTGAAAGAAAGGGTTAGAATTAAGATTGACTTGAAAAATAACTTAACTAGAAAAAATATTAATTCATCACTTGCGTACAACAAAGCTTTCTTCTTTGACTATGGAATGAGACTTACAAGCAAAAGATAACTACTGGTTTATACACATGGTTTTTTTTAAGAACAATGGTTTTTTTTTAAAAACAAGTCAAATATCACATATTACTATTAAGAACAAGACATAGTTAAACAATTTATGCAAATCAATTCTCGACAAAAATTAGGGATCAAATTAATTTAAGGGGATTTCAACAATAATGGGTTAATGGTTAATATCGAGGGTGGTACAAGGAATGGCTTGTTACTAAGGGTTAATCGTGGAGGTAGGTTTTTCATGGCATGAGTTGGTTAATCCTAAATGCCTCTATCATCTTGATATATCAAATCAAATAGTGTGGTCTTGATATGCATAATCAGGCAAGTTCTAGAATAATAATTCAGTATTGGCACACTCAAAGCAATAATAAAAGTGAGCATGAAAGAATTAATAGATGCTCAAAAGGCTCAAAAATCTCACAAAAATTATGGCTTTTTGATGTTTCAATCTGTGGAATTCAATTCAAGATAATACCTAAATTTGGGGAAACAACCTAAAATTTTAAATTCTTAAAAATCAATTTATCATGCTTGATTTCTAATGTTTTAGAGTTTAACAATCAATGCATGAATGCCTATGTTTTAATTCAAGATATATCAATCAAAATTATTAGTCAATTAAAATTCAACTTAAACATGATATGAGAGATTTACAAAAGAACAAATCACTATTCAGGGATTTTCAGATAATGAAATGATTACCCCCCACACTTAAGATGTACATTGCCCTCAATGTACAAGGTTAGATATATAAGAAAATATAAGATCATAAGATAGGGAAAGAATTGAAACTTCCTGAGTACTGAATGAATGTCCTAGTTTGGCATTATAGAGGTGGAGGAGGATACTCCGGTGGTAGTGGAGGTTGGATACCACAGGTGCTGTGCCAAAAGAATATTATATCTACTTATTGAGCAGGGCATGGTAGCCGTGGTGAACCTTTTCCATTGGAGTTTGAAATTCCTAAATGATTGTGAGCTTTGGAGCTCTGTGATAAAAGCAGGAACTGTTTAGGGAATATTAGGAAGAATGATTTACTCGTAAAAGGTTAGCCGAGAGTAAAGATTGTTAGATAAATATTATAAATCCTAATAAAAATAAAATGAAAGAAAAATAAAAAGTTGTCTTAAATGAAAATAAAAATAAAAATAAAAATATAAAATAAAAAAATAAAAATTTCTAAACATCTTCATCGCTGGATGGTTCGCGAGGTGGGACTGGCGATGAGATGTAGAGGTGCTGAAAAATCTGCTGTAGAGTAGCATCAATGTTGTCAAGTCTTTGAAAACATTGCTGCTTGAATTTGTTAAGACGCTCAGAGATGTAAGTGTATGAACTGGCCGAGAAGGTGGTGGTAGTGGGTGGTGAAGTGGGTCCTTGTGTTGGGTAGGGACATCATCAGTAATGTCCTCGGGAACCTCCTCCTAGGTGGATTAAGCGATACGATATTGGGGAGGGTAGGTTCCTCGGTGCCTTTCGATCATCCTCATGCTCATCATACTCGATGCCTTGTGGAAACATCTGGCCAATAAGGGTCAGGGATGATGCTTGGGCCGCAGTGTTGAGGAGTCCGAAGTATCGTGCCAAGCGAGTCACAAATGGGCCAATGGAGATGACCCCTCTCCGATGTCACTCCGTTTGGTGGTGTATGGCAAGGGTAATGAAGTAGGCGAGGTCGATGACGTGTGCGTTAGACATACACCATAAATAATAGACGTCGTGGGTAGTGACGACGCTGGTGCGCTCCCTCCATTCTGTCAAAGTGTGAGATAATAGAGAATGAAGGTACCTTAGGGAGGGATGATGCCTTTGTGCGACTGGGGTCGTAGGTGGCCGAACATAGGACGAGGGCGTCCCAACACCGTGAGGGAGAACGATGGATGTGGCGGTCAAGAGTGTGTAAGTCATTCTCTTCTCTGAACTCCTTGGTATAGAGACCCAAGGCGGTACCAAACTCGAGAATGTTTAGTTGGCGGATTAATCTACCTAAGCGAAACTAGACAATATCGGGATAATCGTAGTTGGTCATGACGGTTTGAAGATGGAATGTCGAACATAGTTCTATTGTGAGCTCGAGGTACGTCAGCTTGATAATCCCAAAGAATGACTCCCATGGGTCGGTGGTAAGGAGAGCTTGGATTGCGTCAGCCAACTGGACTTGTTCGATAGCAGCCCAGTCTATGCAGTGACCCGCTGCTAAGGGTCGGGCCCGTAGTATCTGATATAGTTCCTCTTAAAGTCCGTTAGGAAACTGGAGGAATGGGTGGCGAATTTTTGCGGTAGGGCCCGCGAAAGATAATTCTCTCTTCCTTTTCTTCGAAGCGGGGATAGCGACTTTCTTGCCTCGTGAGGACGACATTGTGAACCTGCTATAAATGAAGAAGAATAACAGTATGTATATATGAATTTGAAAAACCATGAATTTAAACTTCCAATTTCAGCAAAAATTATTAGTATGCACCAAAACACAACCAACAAAATCCTTTTGTCCTTATCATTGTAAATGTATGAGGGTGGGCATGGTAATGGCATGTGAATAACAAAAGGATGAAGCTTTCCTAACAACTTAATTTAACACGAAATGCATGATAAATAATCCAATAATGTAGAAAATAATAAAAAAAGGTCATAGCATGATGAAAATAACAACTATTTTAAGAATAAACATTAAAAACTAAGCAAAATAGAGTTGAAAAGAGTAACAAACGTTGAGGGAGAGGAGAAAATGTGTCAAAAACGAAGTTGGAGACGGCGCACGGGCATGGCGTGGAGGCCGTGTGGACTTGCAGCGGCTAGGGTTAAGGTTTTTGAGTGGGGAAGACAATGAATAGTGCAGGGTATTTATAGATTTTGAGGCACACGGCCAGGGGACACGCCTCTGTGGCCCAATTTTAGGCCATGTGTTTTGCGTTTTTCCATTTTTGGTGCGTCTGAAATTCAACACACGCCCGTGTGCCTCGGGCGTGTTGGTTAACACGACCTTGTTGCACGGCCGTGTTTTGCCTTGTTCGCTTCTCCCACGCCCGTGTATGCAATTCCCACACCCGTGTTAATTTGATAGGTTCACCCATGGGTGTTAGACACGGACGTGTCACACGCCTGTGCTAGTTTCTCAGTTTCGACCACGGTCCGCAGGCACGGGCGTGTCGAACGCCCATGTTGTTTTGGCAGGTTTACCCACGGCCATGTTGCACGGTCGTGGCGATTTATCGTAACCCGTGTTTTGGGGAAAATTCAGCCCTGTTTCTACACGGTTTTACACATGCCCGTGTGCTCGGTCGTGTCCCAGTGGTAAACTTATTTTCAAGAGCTATCTTAGATGTTAAATGCTAAAATTAAAAGAAATTAAAAGAAATTAATACTGTTAATGCTCGGGTTACCTCCCGAGAAGTGCTTATTTATAGTCTAAGCTTGACTTACCGCTCTGTTGAATGATCAAGGTGGTTTAAGGAGTTCGTACTCCTCATTCCTGCTATCATTCTTATCAAAATAAAGCTTTAGCTAGGAATTGTTTATCTTAAAAGTGCCGAACTTGGGATGACTTACCTCCACTGTACCGAATGGGAAAATACTGAGTACCGTAAGAAGGGTTTTTTCATTCAGGTTGGGAGTGACAATGTGAGGGTCTACAGCATCTAATAAGACTTGATCTCCAACCTTAAGTTGATTTGGAGAGGTATCGAGCTTGTTTTGGCATAATTTTAGTTCCATAATTTTAGTTCATCGGGTGTTCTCGATTTATGTGCTCCCCATTCGTCTAGCTCCTCTATCTGTAGCCTTCATTCTTCATGAATGGATCCTCTATTGTTGTTACTGGAACATGGCTAGTGAACTTCTTTCAAACTTAATTTCTGCATAGTGGATTATGTCATATCATCAGTTTTAGCAAACTGATGTGGGGAATTACCTTCACTTTTCGATGTGTTGCCAGAATTACGAGCTTGAGGTTGATCGTTTCATCCCCTACACCAAGGTATTTAGGGGTTTAGTTCATAACTAAACAAGAAACATCTCAGAATAATAATAGGTACAAAACATAAAGAAAACCCAAAACTCCTGAAGGGGAAATTAAGGAGAGATCTTCAGTTTTGATAGTGGCTCCGGCTTCTGAGATGGATCAATCGGCTTCTTTGGAGTAATTCCTTACTCCCTATTCTCCGTCTCCCTTTTTCTTCCTCCTCTAGGGTGTATTTATAGGCTTTGGAATGCCTTAGAACCCTCAAAAGTGGCCTTTTTCGAATTGGACTTAACTTAGGCTCGGCAGGGACACGCCCATGTGACACACCCGTGTGCGATAACTTCAGGCCGTGTGTTCTGCCCGTGTGAATCGTGCTTTAATTCTGCCAAATGGGCACGGCCGTGTGAGCTGCCCGTGTGAAGAGGTCCAGGCCGTGTTGATTTCGTGCTTTGGCCTATTTTCTTCGTTTTCAGCCCGTTTCTCATTCCTTTCATTCTCCTATGCCTACCTGAGAATAAAACATGAAATTAAGGCATTAGGAACATTGAATTCACCAAATCTAAGTGGAAATCATTCATAAAATACGTTAAGCATGGGTTATAAATATGTCTAAATTACGGTTTATCAGTATATAAGCCTTAGCTATGGTTGTTGGGTTGAGAAATCATAATAAGTCAGACTTTGGTACGCTAGATTGTGTTTCAGGGTGGCAAAGGGCTTGGTAAATAGCCTTATCTTGTCCACACGGGTAGACACACGGGCATGTGTCTAGGCCGTGTGTGACACACAACCAGCCCCATGGGCGTGTTGTTCAGCTTTGTGTCCCCTGCACATAAAAATTTCAAGTTAGTATGCATGGTAGTAAACACATAAGTAGAGACACGGTCGTGTGTCTCAGCCGTACGGAGAACACGGCCTCTAGCCTCAGGTGTGTGCCTTAGCCGTGTGCCCCTTATTGGATGCTGATGTTAGAAACAGAATGTCAAAGTTTTTAGACACGGGCTAGGAGAAGGAAGTGTCATGGCTGTATGAGTGACACGGCCCATAGAAACGGACGTGTGGCAGGCCGTGTAAAAATCCATGTAGGTTTTAATTTAGAATTTAATTCACACAGGTATGGGACAAGGGCGTGTCCATAGATGCTTAGGCTGTGTGTGTCACACGGGCCATCAGCACGGCCATGTTTAATGACGACACAGGCGTGTGCCCTGTTTCAAAAATCATTTTTATATAGTTGGCTAAAGGACCCGAGCTGGTCCTGAGAAGTTTCCAATGGATGTTTGGGGTTTCGTAAGCCCCTGTTAAAGAAGTTTAGACATAGTTCGAAAAAGTTTTAAAATTGAGCAAGTCTTGGTGACTTGAAATGTTTGTATGCATGTGTGTAAGTGTGGTAATGCCTCGTATTCCATCCCGACGTAGGGCTCAGGTGTGTGGTGTTACATTTAGTGGTATCAGAACTATGGTTTAGTCGATTCTAGGTCTAACCTAGCATGAGTACGAGTCTAGCTATACATGCCATAGTTGTATATTGATAGTCTGATGACTCCTGACGAATATAAATTATGTTTTCATATAGTAATTGGATCCTGACGTAGCTACGGTGGATGATGTGGAACGTAATGCACCGACTCCCGATGAAGGGATCGCGCCAGTAGATAGTAGGCCCGTGACGATGAGTTAGGGCAGAGGAGCTAGAGAAGCTTACCTTTATATGATGGACATGTGGTATTAAAAGTTCATTTGCACAAATCCGAATACACCACCTTTCCCAATTCCTTAACCCATTCATATAGCTCCTCAAGGAGCAGAGATGGCTAGGAAAGAGAAATCTCCAGTAGACAGAATCCGTAAGCATGGGGCTGAAGAATTTCGGGTAAATATTGATGATGACCCAAAAAGGGCTAAGTTTTGGTTGGAGAATACCACCAGGGTATTTGACGAATTATCGTGCACGCTGGAGGAGTGTATAAAGTGCGTAGTGTCACTCCTGCGAGATTCAACTTATCAATGGTGGAACACTCTCATGTCAGTCGTACCGAGAGAGAGAGTAACTTAGGGATTCTTTCAAGAATAATTCAGAAAGAAGTACATTAGTCAAAGGTTTTTAGATTAGAAGAGGAATGAATTTCTAGAATTAAAGCAAGGCCGAATGATAGTAATAGAGTATGAGCGTGAGTTTGTAAGGCTCAGCAAACACATTAGGGAGTGCGTATCTACTGAAGCCATCATGTGAAAGAGATTTAAGGACAGATTGAATGAAGACATCCGATTATTGGTTGGCATCTTAGTTTTGAAGAAATTCGTGGTGCTCATGGAGAGAGCATGTAAGGCCGAGGAATTGGCCAAAGAGAAGAGAAAAGCTGACACATCGAGTCCCGAGACTCAAGGAAAAAACAGATGGAGAAATCACATCCAACCTTATCCAAAAGATCGAGGAAGCTCACTACGTGATCGAATACTTCGGTGGGGTTCTCAAATAAGAGCAAGAATAAGAAAAACACGGGTTCTAAAGCCCAGACCACTTCTATCGCGAGTGTCGGTAGTGCTCGGTCAAATAAGCCAGAGAGTTCATAGTATGGTAGGCGTCACTTTAGCGAGTGTCAAGGCAATGAGAGAGGTTGCTTCAAGTGTGGGTTGTTGGACCATTTTATTCGTAACTATCCTGAGTTGGATGAGAAAGTGAAAAAGCAAGACATGAGGGCGAGTAGTGCTCCTTCAAAGGGTATACCACAAAAGAATTCGAGTAGTGGGCTAACAGTAGAGGTGCGCCAAGAGATGCTGCAGTGAGGTCCGAGGGCAGAACGCCTGCAAGGACTTATGCTATACGTGCCCATAAAGAGGCAGAGTCTCCCGATGTGATCATGGGTACCTTTTCTATCCATGATATATTTGTTGTTGCTTTAATTGACCCGGGGTCTACCCACTCTTATATTTGTATGGAATTGACACCTCGTATGAACAAGCTAGTAGAGTCCACTGAATTTTTAATAAAAGTGCCCAAACCTTTAGGCAGACATGTGCTAGTTGACCAAGTGTGTAGAAATTGTCCTTTGACAATTAAAGGTTATTATTTTCTGGCTAACTTGATGTTATTGCCGTTTAATGAATTTGATGTAATCCTCGGGATGGATTGGTTGACTTAACATAGTGTTGTAATAAACTGTGGGAGAAGAGATATTGAGTTGAAGTGTGAAAGCGGGGATGTTCTTTGGGTTGAATCGGGTAGAACAGATAACTTGCTTGTGGTGATATCATCCATGTCAGTAGTGAGATATTTGAGAATGGGATATGAGGCTTATCTCACTTTTATGTTGAATACTCAAGCGTCAGAAGTGAAAATTGAGCCAGTGTCTGTGGTATGTGAGTACCCAAATGTGTTTTCGGAAGAGTTGCCCAGATTGCCTCTAACTAGGGAAGTTGAGTTTGGTATCGAGTTGGTCCTTGGTACGGCGCCTATCTCGATCGCTCGTATAGGATGGCTCTAATTGAATTAAAAGAGTTGAAAGTACAGTTGCAAGAATTAACTGATAAGGGTTTTGTAAGATTGAGTTTTTCCCTGTGGGGTGCTCCGGTACTTTTTGTGAAAAAGATAGACGGGTCGATAAAGTTATGTATAGACTATAGTTAGCTCAGCAAGGTGACTGTGAAGAACAAGTATCCCTTACCAAGGATCGATGATCTATTCGATCAGTTGAAGGGAGCCACTGTGTTTTCTAAGATCGACTTAAGGTCTGGCTACTACCAGTTAAGGGTTAAGGAACAAGACGTACCGAAAACTACTTTTCGGAAGAGGTACAGCCATTATTAGTTCCTCGTCATGCCCTTTGGTTTAACAAATGCTCCTGCGGTATTTATGGACCTAATGAACCATATTTTTCGACCATATTTGGATAAGTTCGTCGTTATTTTTATCGATGACATATTGATTTATTCGCTTGATGAGAGCGAGCACGCGGAGCATTTGAAAACAGTTCTACAAACCTTGAAAGATAAGCAGTTATATGCTAAGTTTAGTAAGCGTGAATTTTGGCTTAAAGAGGTTGGATTCCTAAGACACATCATGTCAAGAGATAGAATTAGAGTTGACCCGAGTAAGATCTCGGTCATTGTTGAGTGGAAACCACCAAAGAATGTGTCAGAAATTTGAAGCTTTTTGGGTTTGGATGGGTACGACAGAAGATTTGTAAATGGGTTCTCGATAATAGCTACTCCGATGACTAGGTTGTTACAAAAGGATGTCAAGTTCAAATGGACAGTGAAGTGCCAACAGAGTTTTGAGAAATTAAAGGCTTTGTTGACTAAGGCTCCAATTTTAGTGCAACCAGAACTGGGAAAAGAGTTTATGGTGTATAATGATGCAGCCTTGAACGGGTTAGGGTGTGTGCTCATGCAAGAAGCCAAAGTGATAGAATATGCCTCAAGATAGCTAAAGCCACATGAGAAGAATTACCCGATGCACGATTTTGAGTTGGCTGCCATCGTGTTCGCGTTGAAAATTTGGAGACACTATTTGTATGGTGAGAGATGCCGAATGTTCACTAACCATAAAAGTCTCAAGTATTTGATGACTTAGAAGGAGTTGAATCTACGGCAACGAAGGTGGCTAGAGTTGATAAAAGACTAAGAGTTGATAATAGATTACCACCTGGGAAAGGCGAATGTAGTCGCCGACGCTCTGAGTAGGAAATCATTGTTTGCCTTAAGGGCTATGAATGCTCAATTAACTGTGATTGATGATGGTTTGATTTTAGCTGAGATGAGAGCTAGACTGACGTTCCTTCAAGATATTTGTAAGGCTCAGAAAGGTGATAAGGACTTGCAAGCTAAGATGGCTCAGTGTGAAATAGAAAATGAATTAGAGTTTAGTATTGGTACCAAAGGTTGTATGATGTATCGAGATAGAATTTGTGTACCCAAGGATAATGAGCTCATTCTGAAGATTTTATGGGAGGCAAATAGTGGTTGTTTGTCTATCCACCCGGGTAGTGTGAAAATGTACAATGGATTGAAGAAAATGTACTGGTGGTCTGGGATGAAAAGAGTCATTTCTGAGTTTGTTTCTAAGTGTCTAATTTGTCAGCAAGTGAAAGCTGAACACCAAGTACCTTCGGGTTTACTTCAGCCTATCATGGTCCCCGAGTGGAAGTGGGATTGGATTACTATAGATTTTGTGATGGGTTTGCTAGTAACCCCGTGGAAGAAAGATGCCGTGTAGGTTGTGGTTGATCGACTAATGAAGTCGGCTCACTTTATCCCAATAGTACAGACTTCTCACTCGATAAGCTAGCCCGACTTGTACATTTTTGAAATTATGAGACTTCACGAAGTGCCCTTGTCGATTATTTCAGATAGAGACCCGAGGTTTACCTTGAGGTTTTGGAAGAAGTTACAAGAGGCTTTGGGATCAAAGTTGAACTTTAGCACAACTTTCCACCCACAAACTGATTGTCAGTCAGAAAGAGTAATTAAGATATTAGAGGACATGTTACGGTGTTGTGTTCTCGAGTTTCAAGGCAGTTGGGAAAGGTATTTACCGCTGGTCGAATTCGCCTACAACAACAGTTATCAGTCAAGTCTGAAAATGGCGCCTTATGAGGTTTTGTATGGGCGTAAGTACCAAATGCCTTTATATTGGACCGAACTGAGAAAGAATCAGATTCACGGGGTTGACTTAGTCAGAGAGACTAAAGAAAAGGTTAAAGTGATTCGTGACTATATAAAGGCCGCATCGGATAGACAAAAATCCTATGCAGATTTGAAAGGAAAAGAGATCGAGTTTCAATTCGGTGATAAGGTGTTTTTGAAAGTATCCCCGTGGAAGAAAGTCCTTAGATTTGGTAGAAAAGGTAAGCTGAGTCTGTAGTTTATTAGACCATATGAAGTAACCAAGAGAATTGGGTCGGTAGCATACTGATTAGCCTTGCCTCGTGAGCTAGAGAAAATTCATGATGTATTCCATGTATCAATGTTATGCTGCTACCGATCTGACCCCTCACATGTGACTGCACTGGAAGAAATTGAAATAAGTCTGGATATGACCTATGGTGAAGAACCGATTAACATTTTGGATCAAGAGGTCAAGAAGTTAAGAAATAAAAGTGTAGCACTCATAAAGGTTTTGTGGCATAGACACAGAGTCGAAAAAGCCACATGGGAACCTAAGGAGACCATGAGAGACCAATACCCGAATCTATTCACCGGTAAGATTTTCGAGGATGAAAATCCCTAAAGGGGGAGAATTGTAACAGCCTAATTTTGGGCCTAGTCAGAATAGTGGTTTCGGGTCCACTAACCTGAGGTCAAAGAAACTATTTTTGATATTTTTTTACATGTTGTGGCATTATTATATGAGTGCATGAAAAATTTGGTGAAGTAATTTTAGTGTTTGTGAGCTTAATTGCGAAAAAGGACTAAATCGCATAAAGTGCAAAAGTCTTGATTTGATAGCTAAGGGTGTTAAATTGCCACGAAACTTAAATTGGGGGTGTTTAAAAGGCAAATAGACCCTAAAGAGAGTGCTTGGTCGTCCATGGGGGACAAGAAAGGTTAAAAAGTCAAATTAGGTGGGTTTTGGTAGCTTATTTGACTAAAAATAAAATAAAATAAAGGGAAAAGATATCATCTTTTTCCCCATCTTCTTCTCCACCAACTTTTCTCCAAGGAAATGGCCATGGAAGCTTGAAAAATTTCAACAACTTAAAGCCTTTGCAAGTAAGTGATTTTGAGGGTTTTTCTTAAATATATTTCTACTTTTATAGCCCTTGTAGCATGAGCTTTTAAATAAGGGGACTATTTTACAAAATGGCTGAAAATCTAGTGTTTTACCATGAGAGTGTTCATGTTGTTTTTTGAAATTTTATGGAAGAAAATTCATGTTGTTTTCTGAAATTTTATGGAAGGAAATGAACCTTGGTTATGAAATAAACAACTTTTGTGAAAGGACTTCTCATGAAAACCCTAATAGGACCATTTTGTAAAAGTTGTAAAATAGATAGTAATGTTGTGAAATATTGGAAATTTGGGGGTGTCATAAGAGAGATAAATGTTCTGTTAGGCTTGGCTAATGAAGAAATTTGATGAAAATCAATTTTCGGGCCTAGGGGTAAAATGGTCATTTTGTGAAAGTCTAGGGGCAAAATGGTCCATTTGCCAAAAATATGAATTGTTGATTGAGTAAATTTATCTAGTGATTAAATGAATGAATTTTTATTATTTTAGATCAAGAAATACAACATTCGAACCTAGACCGGGGGAAAGCCAAGCAAGTAGACTAAAACCGATTAGTCGCCTACATTTTGTAATCTGAGGTAAGTTGTATGTTAATAATGCAACTATATCTTTATGATGTGCAATTGTATTGATATGGCATAAATATCTTTGATTTTGAATATGAGAATAGATGTTGAGAAAGTAACATAGTAGAGACTTTTGTTGAGCATTTAGAATAAACTTGGATATTGGTACCTTGATATTGGGTGATATGTGTGCCAGTGTAAGACATGTCTGGGACATGCATCGGCCACAATATGAAAGCCAGTGTAAGACATGTCTATGACATGCATCAACGTTGAGACGAGAGCTAGTGTAAGACATGTCTGGGACATGCATCAGCCTCATGATAGACAAGCTAGTGTAAGACCTGTCTGGGACATGGCGTCATCTTGTCGTGTGTTAGTGTAAGACCTGTCTGGGACATAACACTGGCCTCGCTATATGAAAGCCAGTGTAAGACCATGTCTGCGACATGGCATCGGCGTCTTAACCCATGTTAGGGCTATTGAATATCCGGTAGAATTTCGAATGGTTCAATGAAAAATATATGATTTATATCAAGATGAGAAAAGTTATGATCATGTGATGAGTGGTACAGGTACCTATTTGAAATGTATGAGATGTGGGCTTAATATATGAGATATGAAATGTAATGGATGACGATGAGTAAGTTGTACTTATATCTATTTATGATATTCATGAATAAGCTATGAAAGGTCATGAGCATATTGTTTTATAATGATTAGTTGATGTTTATTTTCATGCAACTTACTAAGCTTTATGCTTACCCTATTTCATTTCCATTTTCTTATAATGCCGCCAAAGTAGCTCGAGGATCATCGCCTACGTTAGAGAAACCAGTCATACTATCATCTAAAACACTTGGTATAGTTAAACCTTTTATTTTGATTATGGAATGTATAGGATCTTAGATTTTGAGTTTTGTGTCATTGTTAATTAGCCAAATGTGATGGCTTACTTTAGTATTTGATTCATTTTGTATAAGGCCATGAAAAATGGCTAATATTGAAAGTTATTATATGAATGCAAGATAGTCTTTCACGAATGTGAAATTGTTGGCATGTTTGAGTATATGAAATGTATATAAGCCTTAGCTATGGTTGTTTGGTTGAGAAATCATAATAAGTCAGACTTTGGTATGTTAGATTGTGTTTCAGGGTGGCAAATCACTTGGTAAATAGCCTTATATTGTCTACACGGGTAGACATACGGGCGTGTGTCTAGGCCGTGTGTGACATACGGCCAGCCCCATGGACGTGCTGTCCGGCCGTGTGTCCCCTGCATGTAAAAATTTCAAGTCAGTATGCATGGTAGTAAACACATGGGTAGAGACCCGGCCGTGTGTCTCAGCCATGTGGAGAACACGGCCTCTGGCCACGGGTATGTGCCTTAGTCATATACCCCTTATTGGGTGTTGACGTCAGAAATAGAATGTCAAAGTTTTTAGACATAGGCTAGGACGCGGGCGTGTCATGGCCGTGTGAGGGACACGGGCCATAGACATGGGCGTGTGTCAGGCCGTATGAAAACCCCTATAGGTTTTTAGAATTTAATTCACATGGGTATGGGACAAGGGCGTGTCCCTAGATGCTTAGGCCGTGTGTGTCACATGGGCCATCAGCACGACCATGTCATAATGACCACACCGGTGTGTTTCCCTTGAACACGGGCATGTGCCCTATTTCAAAAATCATTTTTATATAGTTGGTTAAAGGACCCGAGCTAGTCCTGAGAGGTTTCCAATGGATGTTTGGGGTCTCGTAAGCCCATGTTAAATAAGCTTAGACATAGTTCGAAAAAGTTTTTAAATTGATTAAGTCTTGGTGACTTGGAGTGTTTGTATGCATGTGTGTAAGTATGGTAATGCCTTGTATTTCATCTTGACACAGGGCTCGGGTGTGGGGTGTTACACTTCAAATTGAATCTAATGATTTGAGTGGGTTGCCGGTTACGATATCGATGATGCTAGCTCAAAACTGTGTGAGAAAAGGTTGCAATGCTTACCTTGCATATGCACTAGATACAAAAGTGTCTAAATTGAAGATTGAATCAGTGCCAGTGGTTTGTGAATATCCGGATGTGTTTCCAGAAGAGTTACCTAGGTTGCCACTAATTAGAGAGGTTGAATTTGCTATTGAATTAGTATAGGAACATCACCGATATCGATAACTCTTTACAAAATGGCTCCAACAGAATTGAAAGAATTGAAAGCTCAGTTGCAAGGGTTAACAAATAGAGGTTTTGTACGACCTAATTTTTCGCTCTAGGGTGCACCAGTTTTACTCGTAAAGAAGAAAGATGGATCGATGAGATTGTGTATAGACTATCATCAGCTTAACAAGGTTACAATTAAGAATAAGTACCCTTTGCCGAGAATTGATGATTTGTTTGATCAGTTGAAAGGAGCAACAGTATTTTCAAAGATTGATTTGCGATTTGGCTATTATTATTTGCAGTTAAAGATTTGAATGTGCAGAAAACTACATTCTGGACCAGGTACAGGCCTTATGAATTTCTTGTTATGCCATTCAGATTAACTAACGCTCCTGTACTTTTTTTGATTTGATGAATTGAATCTTTAGACCGTATTTAGACAGATTTGTTGGTATATTCATTAATGACATTATGATCTATTCTGGAGATGAATCTGAACATGCCGAGCATTTGAGAATTGTATTACAAACATTGAGAAATAAGCAACTGTTTGCTAAATTCAGCAAATGCGAGTTTTGGCTCTGAGAAGTTGAATTTTTGGGACACATTGTTTAAGCAGAAGGTATCTGAGTTGACCTGAGTAAGATTTTAGCTGTTGTTGATTGGAAACCACCAAGAAACGTATCTGAATTTAGAATTTTTCTAGGATTAGCTAGCTACTATCGGCGTTTTATAAAAGGGTTCTAGATGATTGCTACACCAATGACTCGATTGTTACAAAAAGATGACTCGATTGCAAGTTAAAAGAGTACAGTGCGAGTCAACTACTGATTCAGAGTATCAAATCAGATCCGATGATTGTTGGTTGTTTCGAGGTAGAATTTGTGTACCAAGAAATTCTGAGCTTTTTCAGAAAATTCTTTATGAAGCACACAGTGGGTGTTTATTTGTTCATCCGGGGCGTGCTAAAATGTACAATGATTTGAAACAATTGTATTGGTGGTCAGGCATGAACAAGACATTTTAGAATTTGTGTCGAGATGCTTGGTTTGTTAACAAGTTAAAGTCGAACATCAAGTGCCTTAAAGGCTACTACAGCCAGTGATGATACCATAGTGGAAATGGGATAGAGTTACGATGGATTTCGTATCGGGATTACCCTAATCTCCAAAAAATAAAGATGTCATCTAGGTTGTAGTTGATCAATTGACAATATCTGCACACTTCATTCCAGTACGTACAAACTTTTCGCTCGATAGGTTAGCTGAATTGCACATCCCTGAGATTGTCAAATTGTACAGAGTGCCAATTTCTATTATTTCAAATGGAGATCCGAGGTTTATATCGCGATTTTGGAAGAAATTGCAAGAAGCTTTGGGTATGAGATTGCACTTTAGTACTGCATTTCATCCACAAACCGATGGTCAATCTGATAGAGTGATTCAGATTCTTAAAGATATGCTTCATTGTTGTGTTTTAGAGTTTGAGGGCAACTGAGAAATATATTTACCATTGGTTGAATTCACGTATAGCAACATTTTTCAATCGAGTATAAAGATGGCACCGTATGAAGCTTTATATGGTCATAAATGACGAACTCCTCTGTACCGGACTGACCTTAGTGAGAAAAAGATCCATTGGGTTGATTTGATCAGAAAGACCGAAGATAAAGTGAAAGTAATTTGCGACCGTTTGGAAGCAGCTTCAGATTGAAAAAAATCATATGCAAATTTGAAACGTAAAGACATTGAATTTCAAATCGGCGACACAGTGTTTCTAAAAGTATCTCTGTGGAAAAAATTCTTTGTTTTGGTCACAAAGGAAAATTGAGTCCACGATTTATCGAGCCAGTAGCATATCGTCTAGCTTCACCGTCAAAGTTAGAAAAAATTCATAATGTATTTCATGTGTCGATGTAACGCTAATATAGATCAGATCCGTCACATGTAGTTTCTCTGACATAAGTTGAAATTCAACCTGATATGTCGTATAACGAAGAACCGGTTAGAATTTTGGCCTGAGAGATTAAAGAGTTAAGAAACAAAGGCATAGCTTTAGTAAAGGTTCTATGGCAACATCACGGTGTCAAAGAAGCTATGTGGGAACCTAAAGAAGCTACGTGGGAACCTGAGGAAGCTATGAGAAAACAGTACCGTAACTTATTTTCTGGTAAGATTTTCGGGGACGAAAATTCCTATGGTGGGGAGAGTTGTAACAGCCTGTTTTTAGTCAAATCAAAATAGTGGTTTTGAAACCACAAATTTGAGGTCAAAATATTTATTTCATTATTATTTTGAGGTCTACAGCATGATAGTATGATTGTATGAAAATATCGTTAAGAAATTTTATCGTTTGCCTGCTTAATTTGATAAAAATGACTAAATCGCGTAAAGTGTAAAAGTTGTGTCCTAATAGCTAAAGGTGTCTAATACTATGGAACCTTAAATTGGAGGTCCTTATGTTATAATTAGACCATTAATAGTATGAGAGGACAAAAATGGACATTAAATAGGTGAATTTTAAGTTAATGAATAAGGTTATTATAGTAAATTAATTAATAAAGATTAAGTAAGTAAAACAAAAGCATATTTTTGTCCATCTTCTTCACCTAGCTGAAAATTGGAAGAAGAAAACTCCATTGTTGTGCTTGAAGCATTCGGCCATTGATGCCTAGTGCATGTAAGTGATTTTGACTTGATTTTTAATGATTTCTATGTTTTTGGAGTCATTGTAGCTTAATCTAGCTAGCCCAAGGACTAATTTGCAAAATTTTTAAAGGTTTAGAGTTTTACCATTGATGAATATGTGTGTATTTTGATGTTTGATGATAGAAAATGAACGGTAGTTGTTAGATAAACAACATTTGTTAAGTGATTTTTGATAAAATTGTCAAGTAGGGATTAAATTGAGAAGTATAGTAAATTGTGTGGTAAATGTGTGAAATAATGAAAAATATGGGTTGCAATGGGTCTAAATAATATTCGGCTATAATGGGTTGAAATTGAATTTCATGAAATTTCATTTTTATGAGGTAGGGACTAAATTGTAAAGAATTTAAAATTTAAGGGCAAAAATGTAATTTTGCCATAATATAATTGTTGGGTTAAATTGAATAGAATGATAATTAAATAAGTGAAATTTTAATATAATCTTTGGCCATGTAAGACACACGGTTGGGCCACACGGGCTTGTGTCCTTTGTATTTTGAAAAATTTTCTAAGTTTTCCAAAAATTTCCTGAGTTATCGGTTTAGACCCGAACCACTTCTAATGCATCATTTGGGTCTCGAGGGCTTGTATTAGGGAAATATGATTGAATGTGAATGATTTTTATTTGGAAATGAATATTGTATGTGAAATGTATGTTTGTTTAAGTAATAAGTTCGGTAATGATCCGTAACCCTATTTCGACGATGAATACGGGTTAGGAGTGTTACATACCCATTGGCATATTTCACTGGTCTACATTCCCATGAATGACAACTGCAGGCACATCTACTTCGCTCACTTACTACTTACGTGGTCTAAGCCATTTTATGAATAATAGGTTTACTGTGTATTTTATTCATACAACGTGTAACAACTCATGGACCCTCTTCTTTTTCTCTCGTACTCCCTTCATTATGCTAGCTTTTGATTCCAGTTCCCAAAGAACTTGTCATATCTTGGATTTTTATAATTCCTCAGCTGAACAATACACAAACATTCCCTCTATATCCTCCTCACTCCCTTATTGTTTAGAAACATAAGTGTTCTCCGCAAGGCCAGGTTTCACCAATCATAGTTTGCATCTACGTCCCATACTGGAGGTGAACGATTCATCCTGGATCTTCAATACCAATGTACATATCATTCCAATGATACCTCCTCACACCAATCTAGATATGGAGCTTATGCACCAAGGAATGAGTCCTCATACGTTATACATTAATCAGGCCTTGAAATCTTTTATCTTGTTTAACAATGCATGCAACTGGTTCTGGGAACATAATTCTCCAGACATGAACACTAGTGGCAAAGAACAATGGTACTTACATCATTGAATGATCGAAACTGTTAATTGAAACAATTCAGACTATAACTCTAGGTACAGAGGATGTAACACCCCAAACCCGGCCTAGACGTTATAGCCGAATCTGGCGTGTCACATCGAAATGTTTTTCAAAAATTGATCTTTTCGGTAAAAGTCCATTACTAAATTTAAAACCTCTTTGTTAGAACTTGAGTTGCTCTAAAATTTGTTATTCATTTTAAATTGTCATCACCTTTAAAAATATTGTTTGTAGTGGAAGCATTTCATAAGTGTTGCGAAAACGTAGTGTTTTAAAAACAGATATTGTTTTGGAAACCGCGATCTACTTTTAACAGATAGAAAATGTAATAAACTAAAAATATAAGTACTTATAAGTAGATAACTTAAAAGAAAATAAAAAATAATGGCAGTTGTGTGGCTATCTCCGAGTCCCTTGCAGCATCGATCCAGCTAATGTTGGGGACTACCTGCACAGTTAATAAACGGGGTGAGTTTATGAAAACTCAGTGTGTAATGCCCTCCTAAATTAAAATAGTTAGAAAATAGACAGAATTCATAATCAGTCTGGATTGGAGCCCATTATAGTAACAAAACAATGTGTATGGGCCTGAGCTCAGTACAATTTCACTTGGGTCTCAGCCCTCATCAGAATCAATTGGGCCTAGCCCATTCTCAATATCAGTAATAGTTGGGCCTAGCCTATTCTCAATATCAGTAACAGTTAGGACTAGCCCATATCAGAAACAGCTCCATATGCATATTGTGTGGTGCATGCTAACTGTAACACTCCTAACCCGCATCCGTTGCCGGAATAAGGTTATGAGGTATTACTTGACTGAACAAAACTTCTATAAGGTCAAAGATATTTACCAGACATAAATTATCAACAATGCAACTTGTCTCATTGATTTTTCATAAGAGCTCTTATAAATTTCCAAAATGACTAACTATCAAAACATAACCGAATATCTAATAACAAATTAACTACTATCAAGTTATAACTAAAACATTTCAACACATTAGTTCAATTATAAGGCTTCTCTAAACAAAATAAGCGAGCCATTTTCTAATGGCTATAATGTATACAAAGTCAAAATATCATTCTACCTATAGTCTATCCTATACATGCCTTAAACCATGATGATATACCATCTTCTCAACTCACATAATGACTCGATAGTGTGATGATATCTCCGGCTCTTCCAACTCGAACTAAAGGATAAACCTATAAGGAATGGAAAAGAGAACACGGAGTAAGCTTCAATGCTTAGTAAGTTTTAAGCAATGCAAACAATTAATTTACTTATAGATCGATTATTTCAAATTTTCAAGAAATCATTCCTAGGTAATTGCCATTTCGGCCAAGTATCCATGAACATAATGCATATTTATCAAATTCACCTCACTTGAATTGAAATCACAAATAAGATCATAAGAACTCGAAAAGCATCTCATTAACTAGTTTTAACCATGTTTGCAACAAAATCACAAATTCACTACAAGCTGTCTTCCTGAGCAACAGTCACTAAATTATTTATAACTTGAGATAGGAAACTCAAAATCAAGTGCCGTTAATTTTTCCTGAAAATAGACTCATATATCTTCCATCCATAAAATTTTCAGAATTTTTTGTTTGACCAATCAATACCAGATTTTTATTGAAGTTTCCCCTGTTTCACTGTTTGACTATTCTGACCACTCTTCACTAAAAATCAATTTTCTCATTATACAGAATTCTAAATATGTTATCGTTTACTTCATTTGAAACTAGACTCATTAAAGAGTCTAAGAATATAAATTTTATCTTATAATCATCATTGTACATTTTACAATGATTTTCTAAAGACAGAACAGGGGATTTCAAAGTCATTTTGACTCTGTCTCACACCACTTCAAATATCTCATTATTTAAAATTCTTTTGCTTACACGGTTTCTTTTATAAGAAACTAGACTCATTAAGCTTTAAATTCATAATTTATTCAGCTTCTAATTCAATTTCCACAATTTATGGTGATTTTCCAAAATCACGCTACAGTTGCTGTCCCAAGCAGATTTATTACAAATTTGCTCTTTCACACATTCCTTGCATTCAAATTATCTAAACATGTATATCATGTCATTCAAGATCGAACTCATATAACATAGGCATTAAAATGCTTCACTATCAGCTTTAGTTCAATTGAAACGAATGAAATACAATATCATATTCACATTTAATTTTCCATGATCGTAATCACCTAAAAATAAAATCATATACTTCCACAAACCTTTCCACAAGGACCAAGTGTTTATATTTGAATATAAACATAGAATCACTTCACATAACTTCACACATTTACAGAATATATCACAATCACATTTATAGTCATAACATTTATTCACAAATGCATCACTTTATATATTTATAATTTAATTCAAATCAAAATCGCATACGAGTACATGATACATACAGCCAACTTAATATGTAATGCACTTTCAATTTGTCAACTTAGTGTAGGATCTTGTAATTGTATACTTTTATCAAATTCATCGGCACTTGGCCTACTAGGTATAAAACCCGAAATTATATTACCAGCACAAAGCCTGCGGGACTTTAACCCGGATACATTTCCAGCACGAAGCCTGCGGGACTTTGGCCCTTATACATTTCCAGCACGAAGCCTGCGGGACTTTGGCGGATACATTTCAACCACGAAGCTGCGGCACTTTTGGCGGATACATTTCCAGCACGAAGCCTGCGGGACTTTAGCCCCGATACATTTCCAGTGTCTTGCATATTTATTCACACGTTAACACATTTCACATAACATATCACATTAGCAATTTAATTGCTTCATTCGAATATAAGCACAAAATGTACACCTACCCTTTAACTTTTGGTTCAATAATCATACACAAGGAACACATAATCTTTTCATTATCCTAGTTTCACTTTTAATAACCATTCGGCTATATGCCATATTCACAAATTATTTCACACACAACCTCAATCAAGTAGGAACAATAGTCACAATTCATCTATTATACAAATATCCCATCTTTGACTTTGTTTCATAATAGCTATTCTGTCACCACATATATACCATTCAATTCACATTCGACTTTATACAAACAAGTACAATAAAATTGTATACACATATTACACACTTTCACATCATCACTTAATAGTCATTCGGCCACATTATATACATAAATCATCCATTTCATATTCGGCTTTATAGCCGAAATTCAATATACTTATTGCAAATCGAACTTATAAACGTCAAATAATTACTTATCATATTATATAATCTTAA
Organism: Gossypium anomalum; assembly: GCA_025698475.1. Lineage (NCBI taxonomy): Eukaryota > Viridiplantae > Streptophyta > Magnoliopsida > Malvales > Malvaceae > Gossypium > Gossypium anomalum. The sequence continues at coordinate 42,148,489 of CM046968.1, read as the reverse complement.
GCGCGCAGCAAATCAAATATAATTACTTAAGGACTTACCTCGGAAGACGATAATCGGAACGAGACGACTAATCGACCACTTTGATTTTCCCCCCGATCCAAATCCGAATTCTACTTTTTCCAATCTAATTAATATCAAAATTAACTCACTTATTCAACATTTCATTAAATTTTATCTAAAGACACATAATTTGGGCATTTTACATTTTATCCCCTAACATTTCACATTTTTACAATTTAATCCCTATTTCAAAATAACACAAATTACTCAAAATTTCATCAAACCCATGTTAGGCCGAATTTACCTTAGGTCTCTAGCAACCCATTTCTTTTATTTATTTTATGTTTTGACCCCTCAATTTACAAATTTCTAAATTTAGTCCTTAATACACATTTTTATCAAAAATCACTTAATCAAACATGAAAATCAAACATCAAAGATTTATTACTCATCATCAAACAACAAGATACTCAAACATTCAATAATGGCATCATCCAAATACTTTAACAATTTTAAAATTAGAAGTGCGGGCCGGCTAGATTACGAAACAACGATCTCAAAAGCGTAAAAATTATTAAAAACCGAGACGACATGGACTTACATGCATGAACAACCATGGCCGAACCTTCAAAGCTTTGAGAACATTATTTTCTTTCTCACATTCGGCTATTGATGAAGATGATAGCATGTAATTTGGCTTTTGTTTTATTTTATTTTATTATAATTACCAAATACCATATTTAACCTTAATATACATTAATAATTTCCATTATACCAAGCCATGGAATTCCACTATCAACAATTATGGAATAATTACCACTTAAGGACTCCCACTATTTGATTCCATAGCTATTTAATATCTTTAACTTATAGAACACAACTTTTACGCTTTGCGCGATTTAGTCCTTTTTGCTTAATTAACTATCAAAACAATAAAATTTTTCAACGAAACTTTAATATCATCTTATTGCCACTCCGTAAATATTTATAAAAATATTTACGACTCAGTTTATAGAAACGAGGTCTCGATACCTCATTTTCTAAACCCACTTGACCTTAGGGTCATACCACTTGAGCTTAATAAATCGCTTATAAAACAAAAATCACAATATCAAAAACCTTTTTAAACTCACAATTAACTCATAAATATTAAATATAATATTTACAAACCTACTCATCGGATTTAGTGGCCGAAAACCAGCATTACGATTAACCCTAAAAACGGAACATTACAACTCTCCCCCTTAAGGATTTTTCGTCCTCGAAAATCTTAGTAGAAATAAATTAGATTTACTTTCACAAGGCTCATCAATTTCTCACACTAGCCTCAGATTTCTCAACTTTTCAATCTCATGAGCTAAGATTATGATCCGCTCTTTGCTATACATCATAACAAGTTGAGTTTCTATACTGTAAGAGATACTATAGATAAAGGATCTTATTTGTATCATCACACCATATATATAAGAAACACATTCTGGGTCTTCCAAGTTCTACTAATAATCTCATTCAATCAGATGAATTGCGAACTCAACTTCTCTTTATAGCTAAATCGAAAAATTCTACTCCCACTATAATACATTCACAAATACTCAATTTTCTAATTGAAAATTCAATGCTTTTGCACATCAAGCCCACATATATTTTCTGCCAATCTGAAACTACTTTTAGACGGTCACGAATTACTTTTATTTCCCCTCACTCTTTCCAATCACATCAACCCCGAAATTCTTTTTATCAAAATTCAATTCAATACAACAAAGTTCAGTAATTGCAACCATACCTCTCTCATACAATGCTATCTTAACATTCATCTCATAACCATTATTATTATACGGAAACTTAACCAATAATAAATGTCTTTCTCGGTTGCTTTCAGGTTCTAGAACACAGTGTGACAAAGTAACTCCATACCCAAAGCTCACAGTAGTTTATTTTAGTAACACGATATAATCCTTGTGTCTCCATTTGAACAATAAAAACTGGTACTCTTTTAGTACTCCCCGTACGGAAAGATAATCACCACTGTGCTAGATGTCACAATTGTTGTAAAATCTCTGGATTTCTCAATACACAAACTCTATCTCGACATAACGAATGATTGTCGGTTCCAATCTGAAATTCTAAATCAGAAATCAATTTACGTTGTACCCTTTTTAACTTGTATTCATCGATGGACCTCTTAGCCTCACAAATTTCTTTGATTAAACATCAATTTAGTTTCTAGCTCGCCAATAACTACTCATCATTTGATAAGATTAATCACATGATTGTCGATCGTAAAACACATAAAGATTCTCTTTCCGAACCCCAAAGACTATAATCATTTGCCCGAGAAGAAAACGTAGTAACTACCCGACTATAACCACTTTGCACTCGGCTATCATTTCAATTCAAACATTATCCTCTTGTCTAATTCTATCATCACCGATTTCACAATATCCCATTACTAATGTAAATCAATTTAGAAAAACTTCCATTTAATACATTCTTTAGACATCATACACGAATACTTTCATCTCATCGAATTCAACTTCTTCTTTAATGGTGAATTGGCATATAACGAATGGCCTTCAACATGATCCAATATCTTTTCACATTTACTATCTTCACTTTGGACTCAGTCTCTTATATGATCACAATACTAATCTTTCAACCACGAAACTCTGTAATTTCACACTCTAAGCGTATTTAATCCATATAGTACGGATCTTATTACAATGCTTTACCGATGAGGGGTGAGGTTGTAAAGCCAACAATTTTAACACTTACGTAAGCATGCACATCACACATACTATTATGAAGCGAATAGTTCATTACTAATTCGTATTCTCAAACATCTAGCAATCATTTACTTATGATCACTTGGTACTTAACACATAGCTCATACGCTAAATCAAATCATAAATTCTAAGTCAAAATATTCACACAACCATCATTTACCCAACATCACAACTCATATACTCATATAATTATAACATTTATCAATAGCGAGAATATCATGCATTCCGATTCATACCTTTTACGAGTTTCAACTCATCACCAACACATTTTCACTCAAACATCCGAGTATAACATTCTCGTACTATCGAATTAGCTCGGTTGGAAAGCATATCTGTCTTACAAAACAATTAGTTAGAGCCGGGAGATGTCACACTATCACGAGTAGTAATATGGCATGTATAGCTAGACTCACATACGCTAGGTTAGTCCGAGAATCGACTAAACCATAGCTCTGATACCACTAAATGTAACACTCCTAACCCGCATCCGTTGCCGGAATAAGGTTATGAGGTATTACTTGGTGAACAAAACTTCTATAAGGTCAAAGATATTTACCAGACATAAATTATCAACAATGCAACTTGTCTCATTGATTTTTCATAAGAGCTCTTATAAATTTCCAAAATGACTAACTATCAAAACATAACCGAATATCTAATAACAAATTAACTACTATCAAGTTATAACTAAAACATTTCAACACATTAGTTCCATTATAAGGCTTCTCTAAACAAAATAAGCGAGCCATCTTCGCATGGCTATAATGTATACAAAGTCAAAATATCATTCTACCTATAGTCTATCCTATACATGCCTTAAACCATGATGATATACCATCTTCTCAACTCACATAATGACTCGATAGTGTGATGATATCTCCGGCTCTTCCAACTCGAACTAAAGGATAAACCTATAAGGAATGGAAAAGAGAACACGGAGTAAGCTTCAATGCTTAGTAAGTTTTAAGCAATGCAAACAATTAATTTACTTATAGATCGATTATTTCAAATTTTCAAGAAATCATTCCTAGGTAATTGCCATTTCGGCCAAGTATCCATGAACATAATGCATATTTATCAAATTCACCTCACTTGAATTGAAATCACAAATAAGATCATAAGAACTCGAAAAGCATCTCATTAACTAGTTTTAACCATGTTTGCAACAAAATCACAAATTCACTACAAGCTGTCTTCCTGAGCAACAGTCACTAAATTATTTATAACTTGAGATAGGAAACTCCAAATCAAGTGCCATTAATTTTTCCTGAAAATAGACTCATGTATCTTCCATCCATAAAATTTTCAGAATTTTTTGTTTGACCAATCAATACCAGATTTTTATTGAAGTTTCCCCTGTTTCACTGTTTGACTATTCTGACCACTCTTCACTAAAAATCAATTTTCTCATTATACAGAATTCTAAATATGTTATCGTTTACTTCATTTGAAACTAGACTCATTAAGGAGTCTAAGAATATAAATTTTATCTTATAATCATCATTGTACAATTTACAATGATTTTCTAAAGACAGAACAGGGGATTTCAAAGTCATTTTGACTCTGTCTCACGCCACTTCAAATATCTCATTATTTAAAATTCTTTTGCTTACACGGTTTCTTTTATAAGAAACTAGACTCATTAAGATTTAAATTCATAATTTATTCAGCTTCTAATTCAATTTCCACAATTTATGGTGATTTTCCAAAATCACGCTACAGTTGCTGTCCCAAGCAGATTTATTACAAATTTGCTCTTTCACACATTCCTTGCATTCAAATTATCTAAACATGTATATCATGTCATTCAAGATCGAACTCATATAACATAGGCATTAAAATGCTTCACTATCAGCTTTAGTTCAATTGAAACGAATGAAATACAATATCATATTCACATTTAATTTTCCATGATCGTAATCACCTAAAAATAAAATCATATACTTCCACAAACCTTTCCACAAGGACCAAGTGTTTATATTTGAATATAAACATAGAATCACTTCACATAACTTCACACATTTACCGAATATATCACAATCACATTTATAGTCATAACATTTATTCACAGATGCATCACTTTATATATTTATAATTTAATTCAAATCAAAATCGCATACGAGTACATGATACATACCTGGCCAACTTAATATGTAATGCACTTTCAATTTGTCAACTTAGTGTAGGATCTTGTAATTGTATACTTTTATCAAATTCATCGGCACTTGGCCTACTAGGTATAAAACCCGAAATTATATTACCAGCACAAAGCCTGCGGGACTTTAACCCGGATACATTTCCAGCACGAAGCCTGCGGGACTTTGGCCCTTATACATTTCCAGCACGAAGCCTGCGGGACTTTGGCCCGGATACATTTCCAGCACGAAGCCTGCGGGACTTTGGCCCTGATACATTTCCAGCACGAAGCCTGCGGGACTTTGGCCCGGATACATTTCCAGCACGAAGCCTGCGGGACTTTAGCCCGGATACATTTCCAGTGTCTTGCATATTTATTCACATGTTAACACATTTCACATAACATATCACATTAGCAATTTAATTGCTTCATTCGAATATAAGCACAAAATGTACACCTACCCTTTAACTTTCGGTTCAATAATCATACACAAGGAACACATAATCTTTTCATTATCCTAGTTTCACTTTTAATAACCATTCGGCTATATGCCATATTCACAAATTATTTCACACACAACCTCAATCAAGTAGGAACAATAGTCACAATTCATCTATTATACAAATATCCCATCTTTGACTTTGTTTCATAATAGCTATTCTGTCACCACATATATACCATTCAATTCACATTCGACTTTATACAAACAAGTACAATAAAATTGTATACACATATTACACACTTTCACATCATCACTTAATAGTCATTCGGCCACATTATATACATAAATCATCCATTTCATATTCGGCTTTATAGCCGAAATTCAATATACTTATTGCAAATCGAACTTATAAACGTCAAATAATTACTTATCATATTATATAATCTTAAGCGTGCAGCAAATCAAATATAATTACTTAAGGACTTACCTCGGAAGACGATAATCGAACGAGACGACTAATCGACCACTTTGATTTTCCCCGATCCAAATCAATTCTACTTTTGCCAATCTAATTAATATCAAAATTAACTCACTTATTCAACATTTCATTAAATTTTATCTAAAGACACATAATTTGGGCATTTTACATTTTATCCCCTAACATTTCACATTTTACAATTTAATCCCTATTTCAAAATAACACAAATTACTCAAAATTTCATCAAACCCATGTTAGGCCGAATTTACCTTAGGTCTCTAGCAACCCATTTCTTTTATTTATTTTATGTTTTGACCCTCAATTTACAAATTTCTAAATTTAGTCCTTAATACACATTTTTATCAAAAATCACTTAATCAAACATGAAAATCAAACATCAAAGATTTATTACTCATCATCAAACAACAAGATACTCAAACATTCAATAATGGCATCATCCAAATACTTTAACAATTTTAAAATTAGAGGTACGGGCGACTAGATTACGAAACAACGATCTCAAAAACGTAAAAATTATTAAAAACCGAGACGACATGGACTTACATGCATGAACAACCATGGCCGAACCTTCAAAGCTTTGAGAACATTATTTTCTTTCTCACATTCGGCTATTGATGAAGATGATAGCATGTAATTTGGCTTTTGTTTTATTTTATTTTATTATAATTACCAAATACCATATTTAACCTTAATATACATTAATAATTTCCATTATACCAAGCCATGGAATTCCACTATCAACAATTATGGAATAATTACCACTTAAGGACTCCCACTATTTGATTCCATAGCTATTTAATATCTTTAACTTATAGAACACAACTTTTACGCTTTATGCGATTTAGTCCTTTTTGCTTAATTAACTATCAAAACAATAAAATTTTTCAACGAAACTTTAATATCATCTTATTGCCACTCCGTAAATATTTATAAAAATATTTACGACTCAGTTTATAGAAACGAGGTCTCGATACCTCATTTTCTAAACCCACTTGACCTTAGGGTCATACCACTTGAGCTTAATAAATTGCTTATAAAACAAAAATCACAATATCAAAAACCTTTTTTAAACTCACAATTAACTCATAAATATTAAATATAATATTTACAAACCTACTCATCGGATTTAGTGGCCCCGAAACCACTGTTCTGATTAACCCTAAAAACGGGCTGTTACACTAACCCATCCCATCCAACCCTGCACTTGCCTCCGTCCAACCCTACACTACTTGCGGGGAATAAATCACCCACGCCATCCCTACACTCCCAATGTTAGCACCAGTTACGGCACTAACTAAAATCGTAACAAAGCTGCCCGTAAACAAAATGGCCAAGAGCCATAAACAGAAAGGTTATAAACCATAATCAGGATGGCACAGAGCCATAATCAGGATGGCGTAGAGCCATAGTCAGGATGGCACAATGCTATCGGTAACTGTAATAAGTTTGGTACATAGCCATCAGTGACGGTAATATAATCAGCACACAGCCGTGGGTAAATATGATCGACATAGAGTCATCAATAAATATGATAGGCACATAGCCACAGGTAAATACGATTGGCACAAAGCCATAATCTAGATTACGCGGCTTTAAGCCATCCGTCGATCTATAGTCGTCTCGTACGACCCGTGCGACCTTAACAGATCAATGCTAGATCCACAGTCATCTTGTGTGACCTGTGCGACCCTATCAGAACTTCCTCCATATCAATGTCCCAACCCCATGCAATATGCCATGTATACCATGCTCAATCATCTCACGTGTATGCAAAATGGCCATGCTCAGTAACAGTTATTTAAACATATATTAAAAGCATATCAGTCATACGACTACAGTCAAGTCAGTTAAAAGACAGTCATACGATCACAGTCAAATCAGTCAAATTCACAGTCTAAGTCGGTCATCTACCCATAAGGGCAAAACAGTCATTTTACCCTACAGGGGTATTTCGGTAATTTTAGACTACAAGGTATTTCGGTAATTATACAAATCGAGTGTATTTCAGTAATTTTACAAATCGAGGTCTTCACGACCCAACCAAAGGTCCATTGTCACCTCGAGCGACTTAAGTAACCTAAACAGTCATAAGGGTGTAAATGGGCATAAGGCCCATACTTGGCCCAAGTGGGCCCACATGCTCGTGTGGCCATTTAGCCCAACTTTAGTTACGGCTATGTGACCTACATAGCCCAGTCCAATATTTATCAACTACTGTGGATTTAATCTGTGCGGGCCTACGAGCCTATTGGGCCCACACGGACCATTTCGACCCAACGAAGCCCTTAACGGCCTATGCCATGGACATGACATGACAAGCCCAACTACTTCCCACCTAACAGTTAGATTTACACAAGCGGGCCCATAGGCCCATCGGGCCCATTCAACCCATCTAGGCCTAGAATAGCCCCAGCAGACGAGAACGCTCGTGCGGACTCTACAGTCTATCGCCCATGGTTTGTGGGCTCGGTTTACCCCACGAAAGATCGCACGCTCGAGAGGCCCCAAATGCTAAAGTTTTGGCTTTTCGGCTTTTGCTGGCTTCCAACAAAGAAAGGCGTGAATACACACCTGTTTATGAGAACGCTTGGTTAAGCAGGTATGAAGTGATCCCTCCTAAAACCAGTGATCACCAACTCATCTTGTTCACTCTATTTAAAGCCAGCTTCTCGCCAATTCTCATGTTAGCTTCCAGATGTGAGATTACTTTTAATCATAAGGAAAATTCCTTATTTTTTTTATGACCACTTCAACCACAGAGTTCCAGTCCAACTCCATCTCCTACACAGCTCAAACAGCAAAATAAATACTCTATTTCGCATCCCAAGACTTGAACCTTAGACCTCACAGTTACACAACACGCCATCTTGCCACTCCACCACAAGCTCTTTTTGTGTTATAAATTCATCAAAAATATTCTTAAAGCCTACCCACTAACATCAAGGCTCCTTTAAGAGAAAACATAAATTTTTGTTAAAGCCTAGGTTTGAACCCAGGACTTCTCTAACACTCCCAAACACTCCTAATCACTTAACCACTGCAGCAGACAATCTATTGTGATATTTCTTCCACACATAAAATTTTATATGCAGTCTCCTAACGGCTCCCACGCACAAGGCCCAATACTTCTAGGCCCAGAAATTCGGGGCGTTACAGAGGAACTCACAAAAATGTCTTACTTTAGAGCTTTATTTACTCTATCAGTTCTTTACCTTTGGCACTGGGGCCCTCTCTTGTGTCTTTAGCTAAACAATGAAACAACTCTCTTAATTATCAAGAACTAGTAAGAAGCTATGACATAGAAAAATCTATAGACATGCAAATAGTTTTTGGTAGAAGTTTCTCTTATACCTAGTGTTCAAAATATAGTACCACCTATCTTATCTACATAGTTATCTATATATTTGGTAAAACTTAAAGAAAAGTTTAAGAATTTACCAATAGATAGCTATCGTAGAAGCTCTCCTAATATCTAACATTTAACACCTTTGTTAGAAATGAAGAACTCTCCTAGTTTCCTTGATGATAACAAGGTCCAATGGAGAACATGATTCAGAAATCTTCTCTCCACCACTACTCTATCCTATTTATAGCTAACTCATGGACAAATCCTAATAAAAACTATCTCCAATCACCTCTAGCTCTTGCATGCTTCCACTAATTAATCATATCCTTCGAGGCCCTTTAAGTGACCTAATTACTGACTTGTTGCCTCCAATAGGACATTAAATGACTTAAATGTGTTCTACAAGCTATTTTACTTGCTTTAGCCCTTATGTAAAAATATGAATGGCGATCTTATTAGTGAAAATGTCCACCTAATAAGGTGCCTCCCTAATCTCTCCTTTGCCAATTTGGTGTGCTATTAGATGGATGAGTTTTGGGGAACTCTTTTATGGTGTGTAGCGCAGTTGGGTAGGAAAATTTCTTGAAAATTTTGCAATTATTTCTAAAAATCTTTGCATCGACATCATCATGCATATTGATATCTATGAAATTGGATTGCTTAAATATTTTCTACTATATTCCAAAATGTATGCTTTAATTATTGTTGTTACTTAAGTTAAGACTCACATTGAGATTATATAGCTCACACTTTAGTTCTCTAAAATTTCAAATAATCCCCGAGGTTAGGATTTGGACGCGACTATTGGAGGAGTACTCGAATGGTTTTTATTTTAATTACTCAAAACATTATTATATGGTATTTTGGGACTGTATTATTATTTTCTTTATGGACTGTGGCTTCGGGCATTATTTTTAGGGATTTTAATTTATTCTTGTATGACTTAAGGTTTTAAACTAGTCATTGGTGTTTTATCGAATATGCATGAAAAATCAATTGTTAACAAAAATATGTTTTCAAAACAGTTTTTTAGGACAATAATATGAAGTTGATTTTAACAAAAATATAATAATCTTATTCAAAATTAATTGATTTTTTATTGATTTGTATGAAATATTTTTAACATAATATGGTTTTAGCAAAATTTCTGCTTGGATGTTTTAAAATATGTTGTGTTTTTTAAATATACAACGTAGTTTTTCTAAACTATTCAATCTTTACAAAAGTAACTCTAAAACAATTGATGAATTTATTATTTTGAAAATTAATTTAGTTTTCTCAAAACAAAACAAGACGAAAACATTATTCTTAAATCAAAAAGGCAAATGATTTTAAAGAAAGAATTAAAATTGGAACATTTTCCATGCCAATCCAGTGGCCAATGTAATCTTCAAGATTATGCCATAACGTATAGGTCAAGTTTATTAGGTTACATTTCGTGGTATCAAATTCAAGTTCAAAACTCAAATTATGGTTTTTCTTAAATCTGTATGCATATTTTAATTGGGTATTTTGAGAAACAATGCCACAGATAAATGTTATTTTACAAAAGTTGTAATTTTTTTCAAAACAAAAATCTGAGATCTGAAGCCATTCCTAAATAAGTACCTTTTACTGAAACTATAGAAAGAGTATAGAGTGTGAACTTTAGTTAAACTATTAGACTGAAAACAATCAAGGTTGATAACGAGAACTCATTTTTGAACTGTATATAAGTGCATAAAACTTAGATACGTGATAACAAAATAAACACCCGAGTACAAACTCGTGGTATGCGAGCCCGTGGAGCACAAGTTCATGATGCCCAAATAGAATCATTGGTGTCTTAAGTGCGCACTCTTGAGCCTGTAGGTGAACATGTAGAGAATGCACCTACCACTGAAGGTAGTCATCAAGAGGCTGTTGGCGATGGCGTATCGTAAGTCATTCTTAGGGTACTTTAACGAGTGGCTAGAGCCCAATGTTGAACTGGTAGTCATGGGATCATTATTGAGAGGCTTCAATCTAATGGAGCTGAGTTATTTAAAGGCGTTGCTGGGGCAACCCCTATTGTAGCTAAATACTAGTTGGAGGCTACGGATAGAATTCTAGATGATACGGATTGTACCCCTGACCATAAATTAAAGGGTATAGTATCGTTACTGAGAGACGAGTCTTACCGATAGTGGCAGTCTATCATGAGAGGTACTTAAATGGAAAGCCATACTTGGGACTATTTTCTATAGGCCTTCCAAAAGAAATCTGTGGGTGCTAGAAATGTTGAGGCTCAAAGGCTGGAATTTATTGAGTTAAAGTAGGAAGAAATGTATGTGGACGTATGAGGCTGAGTTCTTAAGGCTTAGTCGATATGCTCATCGGATAGTTGTGACTGAGCAGGATAAATATGCCAAGTTTGAGAACGATTTAAGGTATGACTTGATAGTCCAAGTAGCCCACACCAACAGAGGGTTTTCAAAACTTTAGTGGAGAAAACCAATAATGTTGAGGAAGTTAGAAGTGTGGAGCATGAGAGGAGGGAAAAGGCTAAGGCTCCTACTAAGAGGGATGTTAGTCCCACTGTTTTAGCTCCACGACCCACTAAATTGGTCAGAGATGATAGACCCTGGAAGAATAGTGTGGCAATTGGTACTAAAAGCAAGATCCAAAATTGTGCTTACTATGGTAAGCAGCATCCAAGTGAATGTTTGAGAGGTATGGGCTCCTGTTTCAGATGTGGGTCTATAGAATATAAGATCAAGGATTGTTCGTATCGTAAAGAGCAGATGTAAGCTCCTGTGCAGAACAGAGTTTATAATAAAAGGGTTGCGCAGTAGCCTCAGAGGGGTCAGGGTTAGAACAAATAAGGTAATGTTGGGTAGAGACAGTGAGCACCGAGTCAAGGTGCTAATTGAACTGATATGAGACATCATGCACTTGTTTATGCGGCTAGGCGTAGAGAGGATCATGATGCAGTTGACATTATAGTTGGTACTTTTACAATTAATTTTGTTTAGTTCTTCACTTTAATATATATTGGTTCAACATATTCGTATGTTTCCTATTTGATGGCTAATAAATTTAAGATTGGGGTAGAAGAAATAGTTTGTGACTTAACTGTAGTCAGCCCCTTATGACAGTGTATTATTATGAATAAGATTTATAAGAGATGCCCACTGGAAGTTCAAAGGGAAACATTTTTGGCAGATTTGATGGCGTGCACATGATGCAATGCAAAAAGGTTCCTACCCATACCATCCACTACACACCACGAGCTCCCCAGAACCCGTCTGCCAAACTCCAAAACATTATGAGCATAGCTTAATGTGGTAAAACCACCGAATAATCAATAATGCAAAAAATCTGTCAGATATCAAATAGTGCGATACAATTGCCAATAACATATAATATGCGATAAAATTACCAATCCCCTCGGTACTCCAGGTGCAGTGCACTGACTACAAATAATGCGGACTTAATATGCCGCCAGTTCTCCATGGAACTCCTCTGTTAACCACAAAAGCCAACCCAATGCATATGCAATATGCCACACAATCTCATACATAATCATATCTCAATACTTTTCACATTCATTTGACATGCTCAGCATGTTCTTAATAATAACATATTTTTAGTAAATGGAAACAGTGTTCCAATCCTTCAAATTACCATTGTGTTGGTATCAATCAATATCGTTCAATTTCACATACTTTACGGATTTTCATGGTGCATAAATAACACCCTTTTCAGTACACAATATAACAAATATCTCATGCACATAAATCATACATAAGATTAATATCTCAAAAAATTGTATCATTCAGTCAAAAATTTTCATATCTCTTAACTCAAATATGCAATTACAAACTCAATCAAACATTCATAAAATCAAACTAGCAATTTTGCCAACATGTCAGTCTTTTAAGGCTCGAAACATACCTGGTTAGGCCACTCAAAAAATCAATAATTTGACTATTAAGCCAATCCAATCAGCAAACTAATTTATCAAATATAACATTATATTTAACATTTTCAAACAATTTTATGAGTTTAGGACCCACACCTTATTTTCTGCTTCCTCGCAGCACACTAGCGAATCTTCCAATTTTCCTTAATAATTTCTTAAAGGAACCTAAAACAAAATTCAGTAAAACTACAATAAATTTACCATTAAACCAGCATCCAAACACCCACTTATGAGTTTAAACCAACCGTTGGAATTATAACTATTTTATGAATCCAAACTAGTTAGATTCCTTACACTGTATCGATGCAAACCGTACGTACAATCGTTCTTCACCTTTATGAATGATTTGAGGTGTTTGGATCAGCACCGAATTCAAAAATATACTCGAAAATAAGTATCTAATTAATGATTAAATTACTTCATTTAATCAAATCATAACCTTTACCCAACAACTATGTCGAAATAACAAACTAGTTACCCTTAATTGCACTTACGTTTCACGATTTGTGGGATCCAAATGGCCAATCAATCAAGAACTTTTTTCCCTAATTGAAATGGGTTTAAAATATGATTAGGAGGGTTCAAGAACTGAAATTAGTTATGGAAAAATATAGGCAAGAACCAAGAAACAAAACAGCCCCTTTTCTTACCCATAGGTGCACGCACAACCACTCGCGGTGGCTAAAATTGGGGCTGAATTTTAAAATGGTTTGAGATCTCATTAAAATATGTAAAAATACCTTTGAAATCATTTAAAATCCACAAAATTCCATATCTATAAATTTAGGTTTTTAATGGACAAGATTAATTAAGAAATTGAAAAGAGAAGAGACCTTACCCAAGCTAGTCGAGAGAAACAGCAATGGCAGTTTCTTGGCAATGTTCAGGATCGATCTTGGAGTTCAAGATTTCAGATTTGGGGCTGATTTAAATGAAGAAAAATGAAATAAATATGGTGGATAATATGTTAGAAAATCTTGTGGCAAAAAGAAAAAGAAGAAAGAGATGGTAAAACTAGGTGTAGGCGACGACAACAATAGAAGAAAGAAAGAAAATTAAAGAGAAAAGAGGAGAGGAAGAGGGTGAACGACATGGGTAGGTAAATTTTGAATTAAAGGATGAACAATAAAATAAAAAGTTATATTTATAGCCAGGGTTCAAGGGTATGGATGGCACACACATTAAAAAAACAAGGGATTTTGCAAAATTGAATTATTTCGCAAGGGAAGGGATTCGAACTTGGGACCTCATTTAATTTCCATGCTTTTTCATATCTCTTTTAACCATTAGACTTTTTCCTCTTTGAAATAATTTTTCAATATTTATTTTAGAAACAAGGCATGTCGCATACTAGAGTTTAAGGCAAAATTTGCAAAATAATAAAATTGGTGAGAGTGAAGGGATTTGAACTTGGATTTCAAGGAACGTTTCACTAACACCTAACCAAAAAACCAATGCCTCATTTATTTCCTAAAAATTCATAGATAAATTTCAAAAATTAAGGCATGACCACTCTCTCTTGACTCACAAACCATATTCTACTAACCCCTGATTTTTGGTATGTTACAATTTTCCCCTCCTAAAAGAAATTTTATCCTCAAAATTTTCTTAGTCACCAAGTCTATTACCCCTTTTCCTTCAAACTGGGCCACCAAGCTTTTGTTGCGCAACTCTGGTTCTAACACAATTCCAGAAAATGTGTCTCCTTAAATCCCCAACATATATCTTGCAAATCTAATTACCAAAAGTTTACTAACAAATTCCTTTATCCAAATTCCCAATTTTAACTGAAACTCTATTGGATGACGCTTACCACAATATCTACAAACCGGAACCTTAACTGATCTAATAGTTTCTCCAATAATAATTACTACAACATTTCGTTGAGGTCTAACTCATCTGGCTCACTTGAAAGGTCGCGAATTTGGTCCAGTGGAAGCAGACTCTCTACTTTTTCGAACTTTATTCTTTTCCTTTCTTTTACACTGCAAGCATTTAGTCTCTTCCTCCATATTATTCCTTTGAACCATAATCTTGAAAACCTTTTCTAAATCTCCTAATATCACTTGGGACAGACAATGAATCATCCCTAATCTCTTGGTTTTCACCTTTAGAAGTAGGCGCAATTCCTTGAGAAGCAAATGACTCAAATTGGGTAGCTCGACGCTGAGCCCCATTGTCTCTCATTCTATGTTTATTCTTTATGTATCCTATGATCTTAAATTTGGTATACAATTTTAGAAAAATAATCACTATCTATCTTCAATCAATTTTTAGTTTTTTATATTACAGTTTCAAAGAAAAAGTTAAATACTAACTATTTCAGTTTTATGTCTACAGTAATACACCTCAAGTGCTATAACTTCATAGCATCTTTTCTATGGCAACCGACATCGGAGTCTCGGACCTGTTTTTCTTTGTAGAATAATAGTTTTAAAATTCTCTGTGGCTTGTTTTTCCCAAATTTCCCTTTTTTGCCATGTATGCATGCAGACTTACTTAAGTAGATATAAAAACTCAATCTGAGGTTTTAAACCAAGGATTTGATATCACTAAATGTAACCTCCCAAACCTGAGCTAAACATTATGGCTAGATTGAGAAGGCTACATTAGCCACCGAAATGGCTAAGCTAACTTACATTACTTTTAAGACTTTTAAAACAACTCATTTTAGAGAAAACCCTAGTTGTACTTTGAGTTAGCTTAGCCATTTCGGTGGCTAATGTAGCCTTCTCAATCTAGCCATAATGTCTAGGCTGGGTTTGGGAGGTTACAACCCGTATTCAATGCCAAAATAGGGTTAGGGAGCATTACCGAACTTATTACACAAATACACATACAATTCTCATACACATTTCAATTCAATATAAACAATATTCAAATCATTCACATTCTCCCTAATACAAGCCTACAAGGCTCAAAACATGCTTTAGGAGTGGTTCGGGACTATACCGATAACTCAGGAAAATTTTAGAAAACTTAGAAAATTTTACAAAATATAGGGGACACATGCCTGTGTGGCCCGACTGTGTGGACGTTCGAAATGGGATTACATGGTCGTGTCCCAGCCCGTGTCTGACCTCATGTAACTATCTGACTTGGGTCACACGGCCAACCACACACCCGTGTGACCAGTCCGTGTGCCCTTCAAAATGGCCACACACGCCCGTGTGCTAGGCCATGTGATAGGTCGTGCCAAACCTATAGGGTATACTGGCTTATGCCACATGGCCAAGTCACACACCCGTGTGCTAGGCCGTGTGGAGCATACTGAATTAATTTCTAATTCAACACCAGGGGACACACGACTGTGTGTCACACACGCTCGTGTCTCTACCCATGTAGACAAAAATATGCTATTTACTAAGCCATCTTGCCACCCAGATATGCATATATCTACACCAAACCAAATGGCACAAAACAAGGCATAAATAGGCATTAAAATCAAGCATAACCAAGCCTAATTCATGCTAAATCCATACCATCAAGCATAAGACAGTCATGTGTCAAGACAATTCAAACACTTTTATACCAAATCCACATTCATAAATCACCCTAATGGTCACTTTCAATTAAGCATCATTATACCTAAAACCACAAGCATATCAATTTTAATTTATCAAACATATGCTACACAAATTACCAATTCACAAACTACCATTCTCCACAAGCATTTGTATTGTAAATACCATATGCATAATAAAGGCTATTTACACACACACACACACACACACACACATATATATATATATATATATATATATATATATGCACAACCAAATCAACCAAAATAAGCCAAATCACTTGACTATAAACATATCAAACCACTTAACATTTACAAGCCAACTCAATGGCTAAATTAACTACTATCATATACCAAAATGACCAAAGTTCCTATACATGTCATATACCAAGAATACTTAAGTTTAAAAGTACCAATTAAAAGTACCAAAGATAGTTTGATAGTGTAAAGAGGTCTTCGACGATTCCCAAATCTGAGCTAGCTTTGATTTCACTATAAAACACGGAAAAGTAAACAATGTAAGCTATAAAGCTTAGTAAGTTCGTATAATAATAAACTCATCTTATCATACAAACACAATTTAAAAAATTGATTATATCAACATATAACTCATATAAATACAAAAATCTATCACATATTTTGTAACAGCCCAAAATTGGGTCTAGTCGGAATAGTGGTTTTGGGACCACAAACCCGACGAGAAAAAAATTATTTTATTATATTTTTATAGTCTACAAATTTATGTAAATATTTCGTAAAAATTTCGTTCGAAAATTTTGACGTTTGGGCACTCAATTTAGTCAAAAGGACTAAATTGTAAAAAGTGCAAAAGTTGAGTTCTTTATATATGAGGTGCCTAATTGTTATGAGTTTTAAATTGAAAGTCCTTATGTGATAATTAGTCCTTTAATAAGTTAGTGGATGGATATTTGTTTGGTATTTTTGAAATTTGGTTGAAATAAAAAGGGTAATTTTGTAAATTAATTAAAATGACCTAATAAGACAAAAATGATAAAAGCTATCATTTTTTTTTTCATTCTTTCTTCTTCAACCATGGGAAAGAACCAAAAATGGCAGCCATGGATGAGCTCCATTCGTCCAAGCTTCTATGGCTTATATAGGTACGGTTTTTGTCCCATTTTTAATGATTTTCATATTTTTGAGATCCCGAAGCTTAAATTTTCTATTTCTACCAATTGATTGAAGAGAAATTAGAGTTTAAAAATTTACCCATTCATGATATGGTTGTGTTTTGATGATTTATAGTAGATAATGAATGTTTGATGTGTTAAATACGAGTTTTATTCGATGAATTTCGGTAAAAATGTCAAAAAGGGTTAAATTGTAAAAGTTATAAATTGGTCATAAGTGTGTGAATTAGTGAAAATTTGGAGTTTTCATAGAAGAGAAAAATGTTCAGCATGTCTTAAACCTTATTGAAATTGAATAAAAATTATTTTACGAGCCTAGGGGTAAAAGTGTAATTTTTGAAAAGTTAGGGGGCATAATTGTAAATTTTACAAAATTTGATATATGAATTGAATTGGTTAGTGTGTTGATAAAATGTGTTAAATAAGTGTCATTTGACATGTTAGATCAAGAAAATATGAAATTTTGGATTAAGATCGGGGAAGAACAAAGTTGTGTGCTAAGTCAAGAAAGTTAGCTGTTTCGGCATTTGAGGTAAGTTGGTATGATAATAATACTGCAATAATATTGTAATTTATATTTGAAAGTTAAATTTAGTGAATTAATTGAATTATGTTAAATTAAATGTTATGGTGCTAAGTTTATGAATTGATTTAAAAATATGTCTATGATACATGAAGTGCATTGAATTATCATACATAAATGTGATTTCTATGATTATGGATATTATGAGCAATTGTAAGTTCATATGATTTTTAATAATGCAATGTGTAATTTAATGTTATTGCCTTAATATTAAATGAGATGTAAGTTTATATGTAAGTAATACATCAATTTTACTTGTATTATGATATTTTATAATAATATTGGAAATATGTTTGTTGATAATTACTTGATTGGTGAAATTGTTGGAAAAGAGAGAGGAATCCCGGTTGAACCTTCAGAAAGATTGGATGATACAGATGGTAGGTAGCTAGGTCGCATGGGTAATACTATGTGTACACCATGTAGACAAGAGAGCTACGGGATATATGTAGCTAGGTCGCATGCGTGGTTCCAGGTGAAGGACACCATGTAGACAAGAGAGCTACGAGATAAACTGGCTAGGTCACATGGGTGGTACTAAGTGTTCACCATGTGTACAAGAGAGCCGAACTTTATGATGGGTGGAGCTATGTGCTGAAACCACCAAGTATCGAGGATTGATCCGAAGTGTTCAACGGGAGACTTACTATGTACTGCTTTGTGAGTTTTGTGATGAATAAGTGCAGGAACTTGGTTATGTGAATGATGTGTTCATTAAGTGACCGGGATGTGGTAAGGTTATAAACAAGTAAGTTATACATGAGGATGATTTTATGGTGACCTTGTAATCATGGGCCTATACTTGTGATGTATGAAATGTGGTGAAAATGATTTGTGATATGTATGTTAAAATGAGGTTAATACAATGAAAGTGTGAAAGAGTGAATTAGCAATAAAATTGTTTTGGACAGTAGCAGTGACGTAACTTTAAAAAATCACCAAAAATAGTAAGAATTTAATTAGAGGCTAAATGAGATATGAAATTAAATCTTAATGAGTCTCTTTTCATATAAAAGAAACAGAGCAAGCAAACAAATTCTATATTTTGAGATATTTATATTTTTGTGAGACTGATTCAGAATGATTACATGATCCCCTGTTCTGACTTGGTAAAATCATCATAAATTGTAAAAAAATAATTATGGGGCATGGTTTATATGCTTAGAAACCTTAATGAGTCTATTTTTTATTGGAATAATCAAAAACATTATTTGAATTCTGTACAATGAGATAACTGAGTTTTTATATAGAGAAGTCAGAATTGTCAGACAGTGAAATAGAGGAAACTTTAAGAAAAATCTGGTATTGATTGGAAAAACCAAAAATTCTGAAAATTTTATGGTAGAAATTTTTATGAGTCTAGTTTTAAGGAAAATTTAAGAAACTAAATTTTTAGTTCTGTAGCTTAAGAAATAATTAAATTCGCAACTATGATTCAGGAAAAAAGCCTTAGCTGATCTTGTGTAAAAAGATGAAATCATGTGATTAATGATTCTATTTTCTTGAGCATATTTATTGAGGAATGGAATAATATTGTTAATTAAATTTCTTATTATTATTAATATGCCAACTTACTAAGCTTTTAAGCTTACACCATTTTCCCATTTCTCTTAGTGTTGTCAGGTTGGCTCGGGGTTAGAGATCGTCGAAAGTATCATCACACTATTAGTTTATCAAATTAGAATAATGGTAATTCTTTTTTATTGTCAAATAAGTGGCATGTATAGATAATTAGTTATTGATATTAAGTAATATTATGATTTAGCCAAATGTATAAGCTCATTTTTGCTTCATTGTATATAGCCATAAGATTTGGCTCATAATGGTTAAAGTTATGTAAACC
This sequence comes from Gossypium anomalum, assembly GCA_025698475.1. Taxonomy (NCBI): domain Eukaryota; kingdom Viridiplantae; phylum Streptophyta; class Magnoliopsida; order Malvales; family Malvaceae; genus Gossypium; species Gossypium anomalum. The sequence goes on along the minus strand of CM046968.1, from coordinate 42,128,239 downwards.
TATTTTATGTATGCAAAAAAAAAATATAAGTGTCTGAAAGATTTCGGTTTGTTCCCGAACCAATTTCAATGATTGTTTTGGGCCTCGTAGGCCTTTTAAGGGAAAAATTATATATGTTTGAAAAGTTTAAAATTTTATGAAATTTTATGTCTCGGTTTTAAATGATTACAAGTACTCAAGTCCGATAATACCTCGTACCCTGTTCTGGCGTCAGAGACGGGTAAGGGGTGTTACATATTTAATCACAAAGTTAGATGTGAATTTCACAAGTTTCTTCGATTCAAAGCTTATCCAATTCATGTACATACCTGTACCATCTTGTATCAATCTCATACTCATCCATATCTTTCATATACCTGTTGAACCATTCAGAATACTATTGGATACCTGGGAAACTCGCACCCTAAGTACCACATAAATAGCTGAAGCTATCTCAATCTCATATCACATATAATGCTCACTTTTGAGCTATCAACGGATCTGCTCTGTAACGCCCAAAAAAAATCCTTATGTTTATTATTTGTAAGTTGGGACACAAATGTGTGTCTGGTTCAGTGGTTAAGTGTCCTGGGAAGTGTCTGAGATGTCTTGGGTTCAAGCCTTGGATGGTGCAAAAGTTTTGGTTTTTAATATGAATAAACCCTATCTTTAGTCAGTAGGCTTTTAAATAAATGTGGGTATTTTATGTCAGCAAGGGGCCTACTGGTCTAGGGGATAGGTGGTGTGTTGTGGTTCCATGGGGTCTGAGGTTCGAGTGTTGGTAGGTGCATTGAGGTGTTTTATTTTACTGCTGGTACCGTGGGAGTGTTGGGGTTTGACTAAAACACTGAAGTGTTTGAATGGAATTCGAATTAAATAGTTGAGGGAGGAGTGGTTTATTTGAGTGTTTGGAGGAGGAATTTGTGGGACTTTGAATGAGTGGGAGAGTAGTGCAGAATTTGAACTCTTGCTTTGAGAAAATTGGCTGGTTGGTATTTGCTGCTAATTCTTTGGATTTTTTTTTGTTTTTCTCTGCTGGGAGGCTGATTTTTCTTGGGACTTCGAGGATCATTCGATTTTATTTTGTTTTTCGACTTTGCTTTTCCCTATAATCCTCTTGTCTACTGATTCTTTTTCTCCTCTACCTCTCCAAGCTTTGGCCGAATATTGTTAGGTTTCATACAGGTATTATCTGCTTCTGTGTTTTTGGCTTTGTTCTTCCTTTTGGCTATCGCCCTTGTTAGTCGATTCTCTTTTATTCTTCTCCTCCACTAGCAATCTGTAACAGCCCGATTTTGGGGCTAGTCGGAACAGTAGCTTTGAGACCATAAATTTGAAGTCAAAAAAGTTATTTTATTATTATTTTGAGGTTATATCATGTTTATAAGAGTATGAAAAATTTGGCGAGTCAATTTTAACGTTTGTGAGCCCAATTGCAAAAAAAAGACTAAATTGCATAAAGTGCAAAAGTCCTATTTTAATAGCTAAAAGTGCCAAATAGATAGAGAACCTAAATTGGGGGTATTTAAAGGGCAATTAGACCCTCTAGGGAGGCATGGCCGGCCATAGGAGACAAACTTGGTCAAAAAGTCCAAATTTGGTGGGTTTGGAGGCTAAATTGATTAAAATAGAAATAAAAAAGGGAAAGATGATATCATCTTCTCATCTTCTTCACTACCACCAAAATTCTTAGTAAAATAAGGGTTCTTGAGCTTTAAAAATTTCAGCCAAGCTATCTCCTCACAAGTAAGTGATTTTAATGAGTTTTCTTGATGATTTTTACATTTTTCGACCCCTTGAAGCATGAGCTTTAAAATGAGGGGACCATTTTACAAAATGGTTGATAGTCTAGGGACTTACTATGAAAGGATTGGTAATGTTTTCTGAGTTTTTATGGAAGAATATGAGTCTTGGTTGTGTAATGAATAACTTTTGTGAAATGATTTTTCATGAAAACCCTAATAGAACCATTTTGTAAAGTTTGTAAAATAGATAGAAATGTTGTGAAATATTGGAAATTTGGGGTTGTCATAAGAGAGATAAATGGTCGGTTGGGCTTGGATAATAAGGAAATTTGATAAAAATTAATTTTTGGACCTAGGGGCAAAATGGTCATTTTGCCCAATTATAGATTATTAATTGCCTAGATCGATAAAATGATTAAATTTGTGAATTTTTGTTATCTTAGATCAAGAAATAAAAAATCCAAACCTAGATCGAGGGAAAGCCAAACAAGTTGATTAAACTGACCAATTGCTTACATTTTATGATCCGAGGTAAGTTGTGTGTAAATAATACAACTACATTATTATTTTATGTGATTAAATTGATATAGCATGAAATGCTTGATTGTGGAAATGAGAATGCATGATAATAATTGAGATAGTAGAATTCTCGTTTGAACCTTAGGAAATAAATCGGATATTCATGCCATGACATTTGGGTTATTTGTGAGCTAGTGTAAGACATGTCTGAGACATGCACCGACCACAATATGAGAGCCAGTGTAAGACCATGTCTGGGACATGGCATTGGCATTGAGACGGAGCTAGTGTAAGACATGTCTGGGACATGCATCAGCCTCGAGATGTAAGTCAGTGTAAGACATGTCTGGGACATGCATTGACTACGAGATGTGTCAGTGTAAGACCATGTCTAGGACATGGCGTCAGCCTCGATGACGATAGTTAGTGTAAGACCATGTCTGGAACATGGCATCGACTTGAGATAGGAGCCAGTGTATGACCATGTCTAGGACATGGCATCGCATTCTATCCCATGTGCGAGGCTTATTGAATATCCGGTAGTGTTCTGAATGGTTCAACGGTGAGAGTTATGGTTTAAGTTAATGAGGAAAGTATAACCTTGTTGTCAGTGTTACAGGTACTTATTTATTATGTATGAGATGTGAGCTCAATATATGCTATATGATGTGTATAGGATAGTGATGAGTAAGTTGTGTTTATGCCTGCTTTTGTGTTATGAGCATGTTGATGAATGGTAAAATTGTTGTTATAGTTATTTACATGTAACTTAATAAGATTTATGCTTACTCCCTCTCCTTTTCGTTTTCTTATAGTACCGCCAAAGTAGTTCGAGGATCATCGCTTACGTCGGAGAAACCAATCACACCATCATCTAAAGTACTTGGTATAGTTAGATTTCTTACTTGTGAGTATGGCATGTATATGGCTTAGACTTCAAAGTTTTGTGTCATTGATAAATTAGCCAAATGTGTTGGCTTGGGATAAACCCTTTTATTTTGTATAAGGCCATGGATAATGTCAATATTCATTTTGATATACATATATAAGATGTTATTTTCATGAATGAGTAAATTGTACAAATGAAATATTGTCCATTGTGGTTGTTCTGACTATGTGATGTGTCCTTGTATTGGTATAGAGTGATCTTATGTAGGTTGTGTAAGTAAGGGTGGCAAAGAGGCTTGGTAAATAGCCTTAATTTGTCCACACGAGTAAGCACAAGGGCGTGTGTCTAAGCAGTGTGTGACACACGGTCAGCCCCATGGGCGTGTTACTTGGTCGTGTGTCCCTTGTACATGAAATTTGCAAGTCAGTATGCATGGTAGTAAAAACACGGGCAGAGACACAGACGTGTGTCTCAGCCGTGTGAAGGGCACGGCCTAGCATATGAGCATGTTCCTTGGTCGTATGGCCTTTAAGGATTGCTGACGTCAGAAACAGAATGTCCAAGTTTTTGCACATGGGCTAGGACACGAGTGTGTCGTGGCCTTGTGAGGAACACGGGCCATGGACATGGGCATGTGTCAGACCGTGTGAAAACCCATGTAGGTTCAAATTGGAAATTAATTCCATACGGGTGGAGGACACGGGCGTGTCCCTAAGTGCTTAGTCCACACGGGCCATCAGCACGACCATGTTGAAATGGTCACATGGTGTGTGCCCCTATGCCAAATGTTATTTTTTAGAGTTCTTTAAAAGACCCGAATCATTTTTGAATGGTTTAAAATGATTTTTTAGAGCCTCGTAGGCCCAAATTAAGGAGTTCATGGTAAATATTGGAAAATTTTTAAATTTGACCAATTCTTGGTGACTCAAAAACGTGTGAGTGTATGTGTTTAAATTAGGTAACGCCTCGTATTTCATCCTGGGGTAAGGCACGGGTGTGGGGTGTTACACAATCAGTTTCTTCCTCTTTTCTAGTAGCTGAACCTTTGACCTCTGTCCATTAAATCCTTTTCCATCCTTTGGTCGATTCTTCCCTCTCTCTCTACTCTTTCGGCTTTTGGCAAGTTTCCCCTCTCCTTATCATACTTCGTTAGGGCCGAATATATTCTTGTCTTGTAGCCGAACCTTGCCTTATCTCCATCAATCTCTCCCTCTCCTTCATTATCGAATCTCTTATTTGTTGTGTTCCTCTCATTTTCTTGTATGTCGAGCTTGTGTTCCTAAGTGTAGGTCGATTGCTTCCTTCTTCCATCTTTGGTTTTGCGATTTTGGTAAGTTGGTATGTGTTTGATTCAAGCTATTTGTTTGAGCATTATTAGTTACTAGAATTTGGTTGTAATGGAGTTAGTCGCCAGGGAACGTGTAATCAACCTTTTTCAGCGGTTTAAGTGGGCTGAGCCACATACGTTCTATTAAGGCAAGTGACAATATACCTTTTGGATAAGTAATATAAGAGGGGTCATTTTAACCCTATCGCGAACGGACTAATAGTGTGTTATGTTTGACTATAGGTTAGAGTGCTTAAGAGTGGTGTGCTCACTTTTGCAAATAAGGTGTGTAACCACAAACCCATCTTTGGAAATCGGCAAAAGCTAGAGATAGTAAAAGACGACGCTGCACGGGCGTGCGCTCGTTCGTGTGGTAGTCTGTGTGAATAAATATAGGCGCATGACCGTTGAGGCCAACCATAGGCAAAATCATGGGTCAGGTCGAACTGGGCCGTGTGGGCCCATGGGCATGTAGGCTTCACGCGGGTAAACCACACGAAAGTGTGGAGAATATTGGGTCAGGTTGTGTAATCCACACGGCCAAGGCCATTTCTGGGCTATGTGGGCCCACATTGGCCCTCAATATGGGTCGTGGGCCCATTTTCACTGTAGGACTGTTAAGGTTGCACGTGTCGCCCTAGATGATTGTGGACATACTATTAGGTCGGTAAGTGTACCTGGACCCCTAATTGATAAAATGACTGTTATGCCCCATGAGATGTATGATTATATTTGAGCATGCCATTTTAAACATATTGAATATATGTATGATATTATGACATGACATGGCATGATGCATGATATGTTGCATGGGGATGGGTTTTATTATGATTAGAGGAAGTGTACTGTACTGGCAGCTCTGCTGCAAATATTGTTTAGTGCTGCAACCGGTACTACTTGGAGTGTAGAGATGGGTGGGTTGATTATATCCCCACATGGAGTGCAGGGTTGGATGGAGATGGAGTGTAGAGGCTGGCTGGGTAGGATCTTTTGATTGTATATCTATACTGTACTATCACTGAGTTGGGCTCTAGCCCAAACTGATACTGATATTGTAATGGGCCTAACTGAGACTGAACCATTACTGAATTGGGCTTAGGCCTAGACTGTATATGCCCACTAATTGGTTTTTTATATGGGATTACAAACTCTGTTTCTATAACTCACCCATCTGTTTAACTGTTCAAGTAATCCCCAATCTTAGGCGGATCAGTGCTAGGAGGGACTCAAAGGTGGCCACACAACCGCACATGTTTCCACATTTGATTATTAAGTTATAAGTAATTTTATTTTGGGTATTTTTTACTGTAATAAGGGCTTTATGGATTTTTACTTTAATTTGGGTTTTTATTTGATTTGATTCATAATTGCTGGCAGTAGGGTAAGACACGGGTTTTCAAAAAGATAAATGTTTTTCAAAAATACCACGAATGCGTAACCTATTTTAAGAGCTTCCGCAAGAAATGACGTTTTAAAAATTTAATGACGCCTTAGTATGATTAACTTTTTGCCAAACGGCTTAGATTTTAAAAATGAACGAGACATCCTAAAATCATCATTAAGATCACGAAGAAGTTAAATATAGAACAGGTTTTTCAACAATATCTCACTTTAGGAAAAATACTTCAATGTGACATCGCCAGATTTGGCCGTAACGTCTAAGCCAGGTTTGGAGTGTTACATTTAGTGGTATTAGAGCCAGGTTACAAAACTCGGCTGTGGATTTGGGTTTCTTTCAAAATTTAAAATTTCTCAAAGAACTGTTTCAAATGATTTAAAGTAGTCTGAAATGTATTATCGAATGTGTGGTAGCCGAGTCTCCAACTCCGATTCTGTAAGTCTTCTGAAACTGTTGTTTGTTTGAATTGAAATGCTGAGACTACTGTAGGTAGTAGATTGTATTGAAATACTCTATTTAGGGTAAACTAAAGACTGTAGTAAGATTGTGATCTGCGAAAACGAACTCTGAATTACTAATACTATTTTTCATAAAATATTCATTAATAAACACTAAAACTGTAAACTAATGCATAAAGCTGTTAATACAGATAAAACGTAATTCGATAATATGCACCAGAGGTACTCGTGGGAGGGGTATAAGAGGCTGCGACGGGGGCTGTAGAGGTGCTCAGGCTGGGTCTTCGTCGTCTGGCCACATGCCTAATGTTGAAGTTGGGGAGCCACCGACTTCACCTGTGATTGAGATTAGGTTTCATGATCGTATGGCTAGGGACGATGCACTGTCCCAAGCTATATTATGGATTCTAGGGAGCGTTGTTGGGCCCAATACTGGTGCTGTGGGCCGTGGGCCAATTACGGAACGACTCCAGTCTAATAGAGCTGAGATTTTTAGGGGTAGTCCTATGGTTGCTCCTAATGTGGCTGAGTATTGGACTGAGGCCACAAAGAGGATCATGGACAATCTCGACTGCACCTCCGAGCAGAAACTAAATGGTGCAGTGTCGCTACTAAGAGATAAGGCTTACCAGCGGTGGCTCACAGTTAAAGAGAGCACTCAGCCTGATCAGTTGACCTGGGAATTTTTCAAAACTGCTTTTCAGGGAAAGTATGTGGTTGCTAGTTATGTGGATGCCCGGAGGAGAGAGTTTCTAAATCTGACTCAATGGGATAAATTAGTGGCTAAATTTTTACGATTAAGCCGCTATACGCGAAGGGTGGTGGCAACTGAGTACGAGCAGTGTGTTCGTTTCAAGGACGGCCTTAGGGATAGTCTACGGGTTTTGATAGCTCTATAGAGGGAGTGAGATTTTGTTGCATTAGTTGATAAGGCGAAGATCACCAAGGAGGTGAAGCACACTGAGTGCCAGAACCATGAGAAGGAGAGAGATAGGAACAAGAGGGATTTGGAGCCCTCAAGTTCCTTTCTGAGGCTTAAGAAAAAGGCTAAATTTTATGGGCCGGTTAGAATTGAGGCCCCTGTTGCTATTACTAGACTGCAGCACTGTGCTGATTGTGGAAGATGCCATCAGGGCGAGTGCTGGAAAAGGATTGGGGCTTGTTTGAGGTGCGGATCTATGGAGCACCATATTAGAGAGTGTCCACGGAGGCCCGATCAGGTGCAAGCTATAGGTTTGGGTACTGTACAGCCGCCGAGGGGTGTTCAGCAGCCACCGAGAGGTCATGGTCAGGCCAAAGGTGGTAATGGTATAGGCCGTGGTCAGAGGGCACCATGCAGAGGTGCTGGGGATACTGAGGCGAGGTAGCCAGCTCTAGTTTATGCTACACAATGTCGAGAGGATGGTCATGCTCCGGATATTATCACGGGTACGTTCTTTATCTATAATGTACCTTACATTGCACTGATAGATATAGGATCTACTCACTCCTATATAGCCTGTACTGTGTTTAAGACTCTGGGTATCTTAGTGGAGAGCACTACGAGTGAGGTTACTGTGTTGAGTCCATTGGGGCAGTCAGTGAGGGTAAATAAACTATTCAAAGATTTACCTTTGGAGGTTCAAGAAGTTATCTTTTTGGCGGATTTGATGGAACTTCCTTTTGGAAAATTTGACTTAATTCTGGGAATGGACTGGCTAGTTCAACATCGGGTGAGCTTAGACTACGCTACCAAACAGATGGTACTAAGAACTGCGGAGGGTGATGAGGTAGTTGTAATTGGGGACCGTCGAAACTACTTGTCAAATGTGATCTTTGCACTGAGGGCAGAGAAGTTGGTTCGTAAGGGTTGTGAGGCGTACTTGGCTTACATTAGTGTTCCAGATTCTAGGGTTTCTTCTGTTAAAGATATCAGAACAGTTAAAGACTTTCCAAATGTTTTTCTTAATGAGCTACCTGGGTTACCTCCAAATCGTGAAGTTGAGTTTGGGATTGAGCTCCTGCTTGGTACAGCTCCGGTGTACATCGCCCTTTATAGAATGGCACCGAAGGAGCTTGTGGAGCTTAAAGCTCAGATTCAAGAGTTGTTAGATCGTGGGTTCATCTGCCCTAGTGTGTCTCCGTGGGGAGCACCAATTTTGTTTGTGAAAAAGAAGGATGGATCCATACGTATGTGCATCGATTATTGGCAACTGAATAAATTGACGTTAAGAATAAGTACCCCCTACTGAGGATTGATGATATGTTTGATCAATTTCGAGGAGCTTCAGTTTTCTCTAAAATTGATCTTTGATCGGGGTACCATCAACTAAAGGTCAAAGAGACTGATGTATACAAGACAATGTTTAGGACTCATTATGGTCATTACGAGCTCCTAGTGATGTCGTTTGGACTGACGAATGCACCAACGGCTTTTATGGGTCTAATGAATCGAGTGTTCCTGCCCTATTTGGATCAGTTCGTAGTGGTTTTTATTGATGAAATCCTGGTGTATTCGAGAACTGAAGATGAACATAATGCACATCTCTGAGTTGTTTTGCAGATTCTGAAGGAGAAACAACTGTACGCCAAGTTTAGTAAGTGTAAGTTCTGGTTACGGGAGGTAACATTTTTGGGCCATGTGATATTTGCTAAAGGGATTGGGGTTGATCCTTGGAAAATTGAAGCTGTTGTGGATTGGAAGCCACCTAAGACTGTATCTGAGATCTACAATTTTCTAGAACTGGTAGGGTTTTATCAGTGATTTGTTAGGGGTTTTCATTGATTGCAGCACCTTTAACTAAGTTGTTGCATAAGCGTGTGTCGTTTAACTGGACTGATGCATAGCAGGAGAGTTTTAAGAAGCTCAAGAAGGTACTGAATAAGGTCCTTGTCTCTGTCTACAGCGATGTATCACATGTTGGTTTGGGATGTGTGTTGATACAAGATGGTAAGGTAGTAGCGTATGCGTCTCGACAATTAAAGACTCATGAGGCGAATTATCTGACGCACGACTTGGAGTTAGCCATGGTGGTATTCACATTGAAAATTTGGAGGCATTATTTGTATGATGAGAAGTATATCATTTACACGGATCACAAGAGACTCACTTAGAAGGAGCTAAATCTTAGGCAACATAGATGGATTGAACTACTTAAAGACTATGACTGTACGTTTGAATACCATCCTAGGAAGGCCAATGTGGTGGTGGATGCACTGAGTCGTAGAACTATGATGGATCTAAAGGCGATGTTTGGTCGCCTCATTTTATTTGATAATGGTAGTTTGTTGGCCGAGCTTCAAGTTAGACCGACGTGGATGGATCAGATTAAGGGTAAACAGTTGGAGAATGAGTCATTGGGTCTTCATTTTTGACAGTTTGAGAGTGGGGATGCTATGGATTTTGGACTGAACAGCAAATGGGTACTCAGTTTTCGTGGGAGAATCTGTGTACCGAAGGATACTGATTTGAGGTAGTCTATATGCGAGAGGCGTATAGTAGTCCTTATGCTATGCATCCTGGTGGGAATAAGATGTACCGAGACCTTCGTGAGTTATGTTGGTGCCTGGGTATTAAGTGTGAGGTTATCGACTTCGTAATTAAATGTCTGACTTGCCAGCAGGTTAAGGCTAAACGTCAGTTACCTTCAGGGTTGCTTCAGTCAGTTAAAATTCCACTTTGGAAGTGGGAGAGAGTGACTATGGACTTTGTTAGTGGGCTGCCCTTAACACCTACTAAGAAGAATTTAGTATGGGTCATCGTGGATCGGTAGACCAAATCTGCCCATTTTATACCAGTTCATACTGATTACTCTTTGTAGAAGTTGGCTAAGTTGTAGGTATCTGAGATAGTGAGACTACATGGGGTACCAATTTCCATAATATCTGATAGGGATCCTCGCTTCATGTTTCGATTCTGGAAGAAGTTGTATGAAGCTCTGGGTACAAGGTTGGACTTCAGTACTGCGTTCCATCCTCAGACAGATGATCAATCAGATAGGGTGATTCAGATACTAGAGGACATGTTAAGGAGTTGTGTGATTGATTTTTGAGGCAGTTGGGAGGACTACTTACCGCTAGTAGAGTTTGCTTATAACAATAGCTACCAGTTTAGCATACAGATGGTACCTTACGAGGCATTATATGGTCGTAGGTGTCGTACTCCCTCATATTGGACTGAGTTGGGCGAGCGGCGTGTTTTGGGGCCTGAGCTAGTTTCTGTGAGGATAAAGCTAAACTAATCGGGATCAACTGAAGGCAGGATCAGACAGACAGAAGTTGTATATGGATTTGAAGCGTAAAGAGATTGAGTATTCTGTGGGGGACTTCATTTTTCTCAAAGTCTCGCCATGGAAGAAGGTGCTGAGGTTTGGACGTAAGGGCAACTTAAGCCCTAGGTTTATGGGGCCTTACCACATACTGAAACGTGTGGGACCGGTTGCCTATCAACTAGATTTACCTCCAGAGTTAGACCGGATTCACGATGTGTTCCACGTCTCGATGTTGAGGCGTTACCGCTCTAATCGCACGCATGTTATTTCGGTTGAGGAGATTGAGATTAGACCAGACTTGACTTTCGAGGAAGATCCGATTCAGATATTGGATCATGATGTAAAGGTTTTAAAGAAGAAGTCTATCCCACTGGTTAAGGTACTTTGGTGTAATCAAAGCTCTGAGGAGGCCACATGGGAACCTGAGGAGGTGATACGACAACAATATCCTCATCTGTTCTGATTAGGTAAATTTCAAGGCCGAAATTTTCTTTTAGGGGTAGAGTTGTAAAGCCCCAAAAAAATCCTTATGTTTATTATCTGTAAGTTGGGACACAAGTGTCTGTCTGGTTCAGTGGTTAAGTGTACTGAGAAGTGTCTGAGAAGTTTTTGGTTCAAGCCTTGGCTAGTGTAAAAGTTTTGGTTTTTAATATGAATAAACCCTATCTTTAGTCAGTAGGCTTTTAAATAAATGTGGGTATTTTATGTCAGCAAGGGGCCTGCTCGTCTAGGGGATAGGTGGCGTGTTGTGGTTCCATAGGGTCTGAGGTTGAAATGTTGGTAGGCGCATTGAGGTGTTTTATTTTGCTGCTGGTGCCGTGGGAGTGTTGGGGTTTGACCGAAACACTGAAGTGTTTGAATGGAATTCAAATTAAGTAGTTGAGGGAGGAGTGGTCAGTTTGAGTGTTTGGAGGAGGAATTTGTGGGATTTTGAATGAGTGGGAGAGTAGTGCCGAATTTGAACTCTTGCTTTGAGAAATTCGACAATGGTTGGTATTTGCTGCTGATTCTTTGGCTTTTGCTTTCGTTTTTCTCTGCTGTGAGGCCGATTTTGGTTGGGACTTCGGGGATCATTCGGTTTTATTTTGTTTTTCAACTTTGCTTTTCCCTATAATACTCTTGTCTACCGATTCTTTTTCTCCTCTACCTCTCCAAGCTTTGGCCAAATATTGTTAGGGTTCATACAGGTATTATCTGCTTCTGTGTTTTCAGTTTTGTTCTTCCTTTCAGCTATCGCTTTTGTTAGCCGATTCTCTTTTATTCTTCTCCTCTACTAGCAATCAGCTTCTTCCTCCTTTCTAGTGGTCAAACCTTTGAACTCTGTCCATTAAATCATTTTTCATCCTTTGGCCGATTCTTCCCTCTCTCTCTACACTATTGGCTTTTAGCAAGTTTCCCCTCCCTTATCTTACTTTGTTAGGGCCGAATATATTCTTGTCTTGTAGCCGAACCTTGCCTTATCTCCATCAATATCTCCCTCTCATTCATTGCCGAATCTCTTATTTGTTGTGTTCCTCTCGGTTTCTTGGGTGTTGGGCTTGCGTTCCTAGGTGTAGGTCGATTGCTTCCTTCTTCCATCTTTGGTTTTGTGGTTTTGGTAAGTTGGTATGCATTTGATTCAAGCTATTTGTTTGAGCATTATTTTTTAATAGAATTCGGTTGTAATGCAGTTAGTCGTTAGGGAGCATGTAATCAACCTTTTTCAATAGTTTAAATGGGCTGAGCCACATTCGTTCTATTAAGGCAAGTGACAATCTACCTTTTGGATAAGTAATATAAGATGGGTCGTTTTAACCCTGTCGCGAAGGGACTAATGGTGTGTTATGTTTCACTATAGGTTGGAGTGCTCAAGAGTAGAGTGCGCACTTTTGCAAATAAGTTGTGTAACCACAAACCCAACTTTGGAAATCGACAAAAGCTAGAGATAGTGAATGACGACGATACACGGGCGTGCACTCATTCGTGTGGTAGTCCGTGTGAATAAACATAAGCGCATAACCGTCGACGCCAACCATGGGTGAAATCATGGGTCGGGTCAAACTGGGTCGTCTGGGCCCTTGGCCATGTGGGCCCCACACGGGTAAACCACACGAACGTGTGGAGAATATTGGGCTAGGCTGTGTAATCCACACGGCCAGGGCCATTTCTGGGCTATGTGGGCCACGCGGGTATGTCGGCCCATTTTCACTGTAAGACTGTTAAGGTTGCACGGGTCACCCGAGACGACTATGGACCTACTGTTGGGTCGGTAAGTGTACTTGGACCCCTAATTGACAAAATGACTGTTATGCCCTATGAGATGTATGATTATATTTGAGCATGCCATTTTAAACATATTGAATATATGTATGATATTATGACATAACATGGCATGATGCATGATATGTTCCATGGGGATGGGTTTTATTATGATTGGAGGAAGTGTACTATACTGGCATCTCTATTGCAAATACTGTTTAGTTTCGCAACTGGTACTACTAGGAGTGTAAGGATGGGTGGGTTGATTATATCCCCACATGGAGTGCAAGGTTGGACGTAGATGGAGTGTAGAGGCTAGCTGGGTAGGATCTTTTGATTGTATATCTATAGTGTACTGTCAGTGAGTTGGGCTCTGGCCCAAACTGGTACTGATATTGTAATGGGCTACGACCCTAACTGAAATTGAACCATTACTGAATCGGGCTTAGGCCCAGACTGTATATACCCACTGTTTGGTTTTTTATATGGGATTACACACTGAGTTTCCATAACTCACCCATCTGTTTAACTGTACAGGAATTCCCCAGTCTTAGGCGGATTGGTGCTGCGAGGGAATCAAAGGTGGCCACACAACCGCACATGCTTCCACAGTTGATTATTAAGTTATAAGTAATTTTATTTTGGGTTTTTTTTACTGTAATAAGACCTTTATGGATTTTTAGTTTAATTTGGGTTTTTATTTGATTTGATTCATAACTGCTAGCAGTAGGGTAAGATGCGGGTTTTCAAATAGATAAATGCTTTTCAAAAATACCACGAATGCGCAACCTGTTTTAAGAGCTTCTGCAAGAAATAACGTTTTAAAAATTTAATGACGTCTTAGTATTATTTACTTTTTGCCAAACAGCTTACATTTTAAAAATGAACGAGACACCCTAGAGTCATTATTAAGATCACAAATTGTTAGGATCACAAATAAGTTAAATATAGAATGGGTTTTTCAACAATATCTCACTTTACGAAAAACACTTCAATGTGACATCGCCAGATTGGGCCGTAACGTCCAGGCTGGGCTTGGGGTGTTACATGCTTACACAAGCTAACAGTCATGATGAAGCTACACGATGCTGCTCACACAAGCTGATGAGAATCCACAACACATGCCTGATAACTCAACCACCAGTAGAACGTACGGACTAGCATCCAAATCACATAACCCCTAATGACATGTCCTTCGTATCCTAATCTATTCTTAAGGTTCAATTGGGGTTTCACATTTTTTGAATCATTGTTGAATATGTTTGCAAGGTTGTATTCACAATTTATTCAATATTAAAGCATTAAAAACACAAATATAACAATGCTTATTACGTACGAACTTACCTCGACCGCTAAAACCATGGACCGGATTGACTAGTCCAAAACCTTGCTTTTCCCCCGATCTAAGTCTGATTTTCACTTTTCTTGATCTAAATATAACAAAATTAACTTATTTAATTATCAATCAGTTCAATTTAGTCCAAAATACACATTAAGGCAACTTGACACTTTTGCCCCAAATATTTCAACATTTTTACAAATTGGTCTTTATCTCATAAAAATACAATTTCATGCAATTTGGTCCCTACCCATGCTAGCTGAATTTCTATTATACCATATCAGCCCATATTTTTGATTTATTTCACAATTTAACCACAAAATTTTAACATTTCTCAATTAAATCCCTAATTGACAATTTTACCAAAAATAACTTAACAAATGTTGTTTATCTAACAACAAGCATACATTTTTTATCATTAAACATCAAAACACATGCTATTTCATCAATGGAAAAAACCCTAAACCTTTAACATTTTTGCAAATTAGTCCCTTGGCTAGCTAGGTTAAACTGCAACGACTCCAAAAACATAGAAATCATTAAAAACAAAGCAAAATTGCACTTACATGCAATGTTAATACATAGCTGAACCTTCAAGTTCCATTAATGGCTTCCTCTTAGTTTAATTTTGGTGAAGATGAAGTCAAAATGATGATATTCATATGTTTTTCTTTATTTTAGTTTATTTATTTAACAAATTACTTATTTAACCTTAATATTAAACATTAAAAATCACTTAATATATGTCCATAAATGTCAAATAACATTAAAAATGGTCTAATTACAACATAAGGACCTCCACTTTAAATTTCTATAGATATTAGACACCTTTAGCTAATAGAACTCAATTTTACACTTTACGCGATTTAGTCCTTTTTATTAAATTAACCACTCAAACGATAAAATTTCTTAACAAAAATTTCACACAATCATATTATCATGTTGTGGATATTAAAATAATAATAAAATAATTATTTTAGCTTCAGATTTTTGGTCTCGAAACTACTGTTTTGATTTGACTAAAAATGGGCTGTTACACCAACGTCTTTTCGGAAGAGTTACCTGGATTACCTCCGAAGCAAGAGTTTGAGTTTGGGTAGATTTTCTGTCTTGAATTGCTCCAATGTCCATTTTTCCTATCGCATGGCACCTAAAGAGCTTAAGGTATAGTTTTAGGAACTTCTAGATTGTGCTTTCATAAGACCAAGTGTTTCTCCATAAAGGGCTCTGGTCTTGTTTGTAAATAAGAAGAATGGATCTATGAGGGTTTGCATTGACTACCAAAAACTGAACAAGCTGACTCTAAAGGACAAGTATCCCTTACCGATGATAGATGACTTGTTCGATCAATTCAGAGGTGTCACGGTCTAACAACCCATTTTTAGTGAAATCAAAACAGTTTCGAAACCACAAATCTGAGGTCAAAATAATTATTTTATTATCTATTGGGTTCTATAAGCTAAAGGGATCTAATAGCTATGATATTAAATTGTTAGAGGGTTTATGTTGCAATTAAACCATTGATGATATGAGTAGACTTTTATGGACATCATTTAAATAAAATTAAAGGTTATATATCAAGGTTAAAAGTATAATTTAGTAAATAAAGTAAATTAAATTAAAGAATAACAAAAGGTATCATCTTTCACTCATCTCTCCAACCAAAATTAAGGAGAAAGAAGCCTCCATGGATACATGCTAGGTTCGGCCAAGCTTGCAAGCTCAATTGGTGAGTGAATTTTGATTTGTTTTTAATGATTTTTATGTTTTTGGAGTCGTTGTAGCTTAATCTAGCTAGCCCAGGGACTAATTTATGAAACTGTTAAAAGTCTAGGGTTTTACCATAAATGTATATTAGTTTTTTTTTTATGTTTGATGGATGAAAATCAATGCTTGATGATAGTTGAACAACTTTAATAAAGGAAATTTTGACTAATTTGTTAATTAATGGTTAAATTAAAAAAAAGAATAATATTCAAGGTTAAATTGTGATATAAAGGAAATGTAGGGCTTACTAAGGGCATTAGTGATTTTCAGCTATAGTTGGATTGTATTAAATTGCATGAATTTGCATTTCTATGAGCTAGGGACTAAATTGTAATGAAGTTAAATATTTAGGGGTAAAATAGTAATTTTTCCATAATATGAATTTTGGGTTAAATTTAATAGAAAGATATTTAAATAAGTTAAATTTGATTATATATAGATCAAGAAAAGTAACGTTCTGAATTAGATCGGGGGAAAACAAAATAATGCATTGATTGCTTGATTTTCACTGTATCAATTTGAGGTAAGTTCGTATGTTAATAAGCTTTAAAATAATCGTGTTTTAAATGCTTTATTATTGCATTCTTGATGAATACGACTTCACAGAAATACTCGATGAAACTTTGGCAATATATGAGATCCCGACTGAACCTTAGGAATAAGTAGGATACAAATGACATGTCATTAGGGGTTACTGTGTTTTGGGTGCAGGTCCGTACGTTCTATAGGTGGCTGAGATTTCTAGCATGTGTTACGGTTACTCGTCAAGTTGTGTGAGCAGCACCGTGTAGCTACGTCTTAACCATCAGCTTGTGTGAGCAGACCCAATAATAGCTCGAGAGTGAGCATTTATACGAGATATGAGATAGAGATGGTTTCGACCATGTATTGGCACTTAGTGTGTGAGATTCTCGAGTATCCGATAGTATTCCAAATGGTTCAACGGGTGTATTGATGTATGAAAGAATGAGAGACTGGTATGTATCATTATATGTATGTATATGAATTATATAAGCATTAAATCTATGAAAATGGTGACTTTTATGTCTAACCTTATCGATGAATATGTGTTAGGTTTGTGGATTAAGTTAAGTTGCATTATGCTATGTTTAAATACTTAAATTATGATTAAATGGTAAGTTATACTTATTAGCCATACGAGCTTACTAAGTTTAATAACTTACTTTGTTTACTTTTTCCGTGTTTTATAGTGATTTTGAAGATTGCTCAGATTGGAATTTGTCAGAGATATCATCACATTATCCAGCTGTTGTTTTGGTACTTTTGAACTTTGTGTATTTTGGTTATATGGCATGTGTAGGTCTTTTGGCTAGTGAAAGCTTATATGTTTTGGTTATGAATTTAGTCATTTAATATGGCTTGATTTGGTTAGTACTGGTATGTATAAATGTGTGTTTAGCCATGTGAGTTGGCTTATTTTGATATACTTGGTTATGTATATATGTATATATATATGACTCTTTGATATGTGGTTTATAATTGCTATGTGAATGCCTTGTTGAGAATTGGTATTGAAGGTAGCAAATGTTTGAAATTGAGAATTTGTTAACATGCTAAGTATTAGGCAAGATAATGCATATATGAAATTGACCATTAGGTGATTTTTGGATGTGGTATTGGTATGATTTGAATGCCAAATTGTGATGTTTATAAGCATTGTTATTTGTTGTTATTGGTATAGCATGATATGGACTTGGTTATGGTTGGTTTGAATGCTCATTGATGATATAGTCATATGCTATTTGATGTGTTTAGGTTGTTGCAAATTTGGATGAGGAATGTGGCTTTAAAAATAGCCTATTTTTGTCCATGCGGGCAAAGGCATGAGTGTGTGTCTCACCTGTGTGTGACACATGGCCAGGTGACATGGCCGTGTGTCCCTTGATGTTTATTTAAAAACCAAGTAAGTAGCTTCACATGGCCCAGCATACGGGCGTGCGGCACAAGTTAGTAGACTTTTCAATTTTCACACGGCCAAGTACACGGCCTGGCATACGGGTGTGTGAGACCATTTCGAAGGGCACACGGGCTAGTCACACGGGTGTGTGGTTGGTCGTGTGACCCAAGTCAGGGAGTTACATAAGGTCGGACACAAGCTGGGACACGACCATGTAATCCCATTTTGAATGTCCACACGGCCTGTGACACGGGCGTGTCTCTTGGCCGTGTGAGACACATGGCCTGGCCACACGAGCATGTGTCCTCTATACTTTGAAAATTTTCCATTTTTTGTCAAAATTTTCTTGAGTTATCGATTTAAACCCGAACTACCTTTAATGCTTATTTGGGGCCTTAAGGGCTTGTAATAGGGACTATATGAATCTATTTGAATGGTCTTTAATTGATATGAGAATTATATTCGCATTGTATGATTGTTTATGAGTTTTGTCCGATAATGCTCTATAACCCTATTCTAGTGACGGATACAGGTCAGGGGTGTTACATTTATTGGTATCAGAGCTATGGTTTAGTCGATTCTCGAACTAATGTAGCGTGTGTAAGTCTAGCTATACATGCCATATTTAACCTATGATAGTGTGATATCTCTTGATAGTTTTAAATCATGTTTTCATATAGTAAAAGATCCCGATTGAGCAGTTTCTGATGATGTAGAAAGTAATATGCCAGCCTCCATTCATGGAGTAGCGCCGTCTGAATCGAGACCCGTATCTGAGGGACGTGGAGGAGAGGCCAAGGAAGCCTTCTTCCAAATGATGAACGAGTGGTTCTTTAAGTTTGTCTGAACAAATCATGCTACTCAGCAACCTCCACCCCCACCTATTCCCCAACCAATTCCTGTAGTTCCTCAAGGATTGGAATCTTTGCGTATAAGTAAGTCGCCTGTTGATAAAATACGAAAGTACAAGGCTGAAGAGTTTAGAGCTACAGTTGATAATGATCCTAAAAGATCTGGGTTTTGGCTTGAGAATACAGTTCGAGTTTTTGATGAATTGTCTTGTATGCCAGCGGAATGTGTTAAATATGTTGTATCACTTTTGAGAGATACTGCATACCAGTGGTGGAATACTTTAATATTTGAGGTGCCGAGAGAGCGGATCACGTGGGAATTCTTTTAGACTGAGTTCAGAAAGAAATATATATGTCAGCGGTTTCTTGATCAAAAGCGTAAAGAATTTTTAGAATTAAAACAGGGTCGTATGACCGTAACCGAATACAAAAAAGAATTCGTGAGACTAAGTAAGTATGCTCGAGAATGCGTTTCCACTAAAGAAATTATGTGTAAACAGTTTGAAGACAGGCTGAATGAGGATATCAAGCTTTTGGTTGCAATTCTGGAATTGAAAGAATTTGTTATTTTGGTCGATAGAGCTTGCAAAGCCAAGAAGCTTAGCAAAGAAAAGAGAAGAGCCGATTCTTCTTTAAAGAAATCAAGGGATTTTTATAACCGGTCGACTACTTCAGTGGGGTACTGTAATAGAGATCGTGGAAAGCAAAACACAAGTCCAAAAGTTCAAGCCGCTTCAGTATCGAGTGTTGGTAGTGTCAAAACCAACAAACGTGAGTGTCAATAGTGTGGAAGATGGATTTTGGAGATTGTTGGATGAACAATAAGGCCTGTTTCAGATGCGGTTCGCAAGATCATTTTTTTCATGATTGTCTGGAGTCACCCAAGAAAGACAAATTTTTTAGTACAAGGCCAAGTAATACAGCTGCCAAAGGGAGACCACACTGAAATTCTGGAAATGTAACTAGTAGCAAAGGTGTAAGAAAGGATTCTGCTGTGAGATTAGAGGCTCAAGTGCCAACCAAAGCCTACGTATTCGCGCTCACAAAGATGCATCGGCACCAGATGTTATCACCGGTACATTTTCTCTTTATGACACTGATGTAATTTCTTTGATTGATCTTGGATCGACTCATTCATATGTCTATATGAATTTAGTATCTAGTAAGAGTTTACCTGTTGAGTCAACTAAATTTGTGATTAGAGTATCGAACCCCTTAGGCCAGTATCTCTTAGTCGATAAAGTTCGCAAGAATTGTCCTTCGATGACACGAGGTTACTATTTTTCGGCTGATTTGATGCTTCTACCGTTTGATGAATTTGATGTGATTTTGGGTATGGATTGGTTAACTCTGCATGATGCTCTTGTAAATTGTAGACAAAAGACTATTGAGTTGAAATGTCAGAATAGTGAAATTCTTAGTATTGAATCTGATGATTCGAGTGGGTTGCCTATTGTGAAGTCGACGATGCTAGCACAAAAATATGTGAGGAAAGGTTGCAATGCTTATCTTGCTTATGTACTTGATACAAAAGTATCTGAATTGAAGATTGAATCAGTGCCGGTGGTTTGTGAATATTCAGATGTGTTTCTAGAGGAATTACCAGGGTTACCACCGATCAGAGAGGTTGAATTTGCTATTGAGTTAGTACTGGGAACATCATCGATATCGATAGCTTTGTACAGAATGGCTCCTACAGAATTAAAAGAGTTGAAATCTCAATTGCAAGAGTAAACAGATAGAGTTGAACATCATCGACCTAGTTTTTTGCCTTGGGTGTACCAGTTCTGTTCGTAAAGAAGAAAGCTGGATCGATGAGAGTTTGTATCGACTATCGACAGCTAAACAAGGTTACAATTAAAAATAAGTATTCTTTGTTGAGAATTGATGATTTGTTCTATTATTTGAAAGGAGGAACAATATTTTCAAAGATTGAACTAAGATCTGGTTATTATCAGTTGCGGGTTAAAGATTTTGATGTACCGAAAACTGCATTCAGGACGAGGTATGGACATTATGAATTTTTTGTTATGCCATTCGGATTAACTAACGCTCTTACAGTATTCATGGATTTGATTAATCGAATCTTTAGACCGTATTTAGGCAGATTCGTAGTTGTATTCATTGATGACATCCTGATCTATTCCCGAGATGAATCTAAGCATGTTGAGCATTTAAGGATTGTGTTACAAACATTGAGAGATAAACAACTATTTGCTAAATTCAATAACTGCGAGTTTTGGCTCTGAGAAGTTGGATTTTTGGGACACATTGTTTCGGCGGAAGGCATCAGAGTTGATCCGAGTAAGATTTCAGCAGTTGTTGACTGGAAACCACCAAAAAATGTATCCGAGGTCAGAAGTTTTCTGGGATTGGCTGGCTATTATCGGTGTTTTGTAAAAGGGTTCTCGATGATTACTACACCGATGACTTGATTGTTACAGAAAGATGTGAAATTTTAGTGGTCTAAAAAATGTCAACAGAGTTTTGATTAGTTGAAAGCACTATTAATCGAAGCACCAGTTTTAGTTTAGCCTGAGTCGGGTAAAGAATTTGTGATTTTCAATGATGCTTCATTGAAAGGTTTGGGATGTGTTTTAATGCAAGAAGGAAAAGTGACAGCTTATGCTTCTAGAAAGTTAAAAATCATGAAAAGAATTATCTGGCACACGATTTAGAGTTGGCTGCTATTGTATTCTCATTGAAAATTTGGTGACATCATTTATTCGGTGAAAAATGCCATATTTTTACCGACCACAAGAGCTTGAAGCATCTGATGCCTTAGAAAGATTTGAATTTGTGACAACTAAGATGACTCGAATTATTGAAAGATTATGAGTTAGTAATCGATTATCATCCAGGAAAAGCGAATGTAGTCGCAAATGCTCTAAGTAGAAAATCTTTGTTCGCTTTAAGAGCGATGACCACACGATTGACATTATCTGATGATGGTTCGATTTTAGTAGTGTTTGTCCAGCAAGTCTTTCAAGCTCAGAAATATGACAATGAATTGCAAGATAAAAGAGTACAGTGCAAGTCGACTACTAATTCAGAGTATCAAATTGGACCCGATGATTGTTTGTTGTTCTGAGGTAGAGTTTGTGTGTCGAAGAATTCCGAGCTTATTCAGAAAATTTTATACGAAGAACATAGTGGTTGCTTATCTGTTCATCCGGGGAGTACTAAGATGTACGGTGATCTGAAACAGATGTACTGGTGGTCGGGCATAAAACGTGACATTTCAGAAATTGTGTCGAGACGTTTGGTTTGTCAACAGGTCAAAGTTGAACACCAAGTACCTTTGGGACTACTACAGCCAGTAATGATACCTGAGTGGAAATGGGATAGAGTTACGATGGATTTCGTATCAGGATTACCCCTGTCTCTGAAAAAGAAAGATACTATTTGGGTTGTTGTTGATTGTTTAACGAAATCTACACATTTCATTTCAGTATGTACAAACTTTTCACTTGATAGATTAGCTGAATTGTACATCTCTAAGATTGTCAAATTGAAAGGGTGCCAGTTTCTATTATTTCAGATAGAGATCCAAAGTTTACATCACGATTTTGGAAGAAATTGCAAGAGGCTTTGGGTACACAGTTGCATTTTAGTACTGCAATTCATTCTCAAATTGATGGTCAATCTGAAAGAGTGATTTGGATTCTTGAAGATATGCTTCATTACTAGGAAAAATATTTACCATTGGTTGAATGTGCATATAATAATAGTTATCAGTTGAGAATAAAGATGGAACCATATGAAGCTCTATATGGTCATAAATGCCGAACTCTGTTGTGCTGGACTGAGCTTAGTGAGAAAAAGATTCACGGGGTTGATTTGATTAGAGAGACAGAAAAAAAAGTGAAATGAATTTGTGATAGTTTGAAAGTAGCTTCAGATCGATAGAAATCGTATGCGGATTTGAAACGTAAAGATATTGAATTTCGAATTGGCGACAGAGTGTTTTTGAAGGTATCGTTGTGGAAGAAGATTCTTCGATTTGGTTGCAAAGGAAAACTGAGTCCGTGATTTATCAGATCGTACGAGATTATCGAGACAATTGGGCCAATAGCTTATCGACTTGAGTTACCGTTAGAGCTGAAAAAGATTGTTTCATGTGTCAATGTTACCACAGTACTGATCGGACCCATCGCACATAATTACTCTGGCAAAGATTGAAATTCAGCCCAATATGTCGTATAGCGAAAAACTGGTCAGAATTTTGGCTCGAGAGATTAAAGAGTTAAGAAGTAAAAGCATAGCTTTAGTGAAGGTACTTTGGCAACGTCACGGTGTTGAAAAGGCTTCATGGGAACCCGAGGAAGTTATGAGAAAACAGCATCCTAACTTATTTTCTAGTAAGATTTTTGGGGACGAAAATTCCTAAGGGGGGAGAGTTGTAACAGTTCGTTTTCAGTGAAATCAGAATAGTGGTTTTGGGACCACAAATCTGAGGTCAAAATAATTATTTTTTTATTTTTTTATTTTCTTTAACATGTTAGTCATCATATGAAAATTTCGTTAAGAAATTTTATCGTTTGAATGCTTAATTCGATAAAAAGGACTAAATCACGAAAAGTGCAAAACTTGAGTTCTATAAGCTAAAGGGATCTAATAGCTATGATATTAAATGGTTAGAGGGTTTATGTTGCAATTAAACCATTGATGATATGAGTGGGCTTTTATGGAGATCATTTAAATGATTTTAAAGGTTATATATCAAGGTTAAAAATGTAATTTAGTAAATAAAGTAAATTAAATTAAAGAATAACAAAAGGTATCATCTTTCACTCACGTAACAAAAGGTATCATCTTTCACTCATCTCTCCCACCAAAATTAAGAAGAAAGAAACCTCCATGGATGCATGCTAGGTTTGGCCAAGCTTGCTAGCTCAATTGGTGAGTGAATTTTGATCTCTTTTTAATGATTTCTATGTTTATGGAGTCGTTGTAGCTTAATCTAGCTAGCCCAGGGACTAATTTGTGAAACTGTTAAAAGTCTAAAGTTTTACCATGAATGTATGTTAGTTGTTTTTGATGTTTGATGGATGAAAATGAATGCTTGATGATAGTTGAACAAATTTAATAAAGGAAATTTTGAAGAATTTGTTAATTAATGGTTAAATTGAAAAATAGAATAATATTCATGGTTAAATTGTGAAACAAAGGAAACGTAGGGCTTGCTAAGGGCATTAGTGATTTTCGGCTATAGTGGGATTGTATTAAATTGCATGAATTTGCATTTTTATGAGCTAGGGACTTAATTGTAAAGAAGTTAAATATTTAGGGGCAAAATAGTAATTTTGCCATAATATGAATTTTGGGTTAAATTGAATGGAAAGATATTTAAATAAGTTAAATTTGATTATATATAGATCAAGAAAAGCAACGTTCAGAATTATATCGGGGGAAAAATAAAGTAGTGGATTGATTGCTCTATTTTTTTCGTATTAATTTGAGGTAAGTTCGTATGTTAATAAGCATTAAATTAATCGTGTTTTAAATTCTTTATTATTTCATTCTTGATGAATACGACTTCACAGAAATACTCGGTGAAGCTTTGGCAATATATGAGTTCCCGATTGAGCCATAGGAATAGGTAGGATACAAATAACATGTCATTAGGGGTTACTGTGCTTTGGGTTCTGGTTCGTACGTTCTACTGGTGGCTGATTTTTTCGGCATGTGTTGCTTTTACTCATTAGCTTGTGTGAGTAGCACCGTGTAGTTATGTCTTAACCGTCAGCTTGTGTGAGTAGACCCAATGATATCTCAGGAGTGAGCATTTATACGAGATACGAGATAGAGATGGTTTCGACCATGTAGTGGCACTTAGTGTGCGAGATTCCCGAGTATCTGATAGTATTCCAAATGGTTCAACGGGTATATTGATGTATGAATGAATGAGAGACTGATACGTATCATTACAGGTATGTATATAAATTATATAAGCATTGAATCTACGAAAATGGTGAATTTTATGTCTAACCTTATGGATGAATAAGTGTTAGGTTTGTGGATTAAGTTGAGTTGCATTATGCTATGTTTAAATACTTAAATTATGATTAAATGGTAAGTTATACTTATTACCATACAAGATTACTAAGCTTAATAGCTTACTTTGTTTACTTTTCTGTGTTGTATAGTGATTTCGAAGATTACTCGGATTGGAATTTATCAAAGATCTCATCACACTATCTAGCCGTTGTTGTGGTACTTTTGAACTTTGTATATTTTGGTTATATGGCATGTATAGGTCTTTTGGCTAATGAAAGCCTATATGTTTTGGTTCTAAATTTAGTCATTTAATATGGCTTGATTTGGTTAGTATTGGTATGTATAAATGTGTGTTTAGCCATGTGAGTTGGCTTATTTTGATATACTTGGTTATGTATATATGTATATATATATGGCTCTTTTATATGTGGTTTATAATTACAATGTGAATGCCTTGTTGAGAATTGCTATTGAAGGTAGCAAATGGTTGAAATTGAGAATTTGTTAACATGCTAAGTATTAGGCAAGATAATGCATATATGAAATTGACCATTAGGTGATTTTTGGATGTGGTATTGGTATGATTTGAACGACCAATTGTGATGTTTATAAGCATTGTTATTTGTTGGTATTGGTATAGCATGATATGGACTTGGTTATGGCTGGTTTGAATGCTCATTGATGATATAGTCATATGTTATTTGATGTGTTTAGGTTGTTGTAAATTTGGATGAGGAATGTCTCTTGGAAAATAGCCTATTTTTGTCCACACGGGCGTGTGTCTCAGCCGTATGTGACACATGGCCAGGTGACACTGCTGTGTGTCCCCTGATGTTTATTTAGAAACCAAGTTAGAAGCTTTACATTTTCCAGCACACGGACGTGTGGCACAAGTCAGTATACCCTTCAGTTTTCACACGGCCTAGCACACGGGCGTGTGAGGCCATTTCGAAGGGTACACGGGCTAGTCACACAAACGTGTCTATTGGCCATGTTAGACACACGGCCTGGCTACACGGGCGTGTGTCCTCTGTACTATGAAAATTTTCCATGTTTTCCCAAAATTTCCTTGAGTTATCAGTTTAATCCCGAACTTCTTTTAATGTTTATTTAGGGCCTTGAGGGCTTGTAATAGGGACTATATGAATGTATTTGAATGGTCTTTAATTGATATGAGAATTATATTCAAATTCTATGATTGTTTATGAGTTTAGTCCAGTAATGCTTCATAACCCTATTTCAGTGACAGATATGGGTTAGGGGTGTTACCCACAGTATTCTCCAAGTGTAACACCCCACACTCGGCCCAGTTGCCAAACCGAAGTAACAGGACGCTACATCAAACATCAAAGCTTCACACATATTCCAAGACTATCTTTAATGTCACAGCCAACCACAGGAGCTGAACCAGGAATCGGGCATACTACCTTCGACGTCGCGACATAGGCACTGGGTGTCACGTCACCGGCTAAATACGTAAGTATCAAAACATATGGGGTTATTGATACCTCTACATTATTCAGCAAAAATGACAGCAAAATAAGGCGTTTATTACATTCAAACTTTTATCACATCAACATGTATCCATACCCTCAATAATTAGCATCAAAATGACCATACTAAAGCAAAACCAAATAAACAATATTTAACGACCATAAAGTTCTAAGTATCTGAAATCAACAACCATTTAAAACATAATAATAATAAACAACAAACAATTCTACCACATTTCCCTATTCCCATAGTTCAAGGATAGTATGAAAACCAACTACGCAAATACTAAAGCCTAACTTGGATTACTTCTTTAGAATTCCTTACCACTCACCCCACAAATGCTAAATATGTGCCATGGTTTAAGAAGGAGTGGGTGAGCTTTACAAGCTCAGTGAATTATCAAAATAACTACCACGCAAACATGTTATCATGCATTATCAAAACAACCATATAGCACAATTATCACATCTCAACGTTAATACCATATTACTTACTCATGCATTATTCAACGATCCATTTACATAATAACCACATACTCATTTAGGCATTTACCATATTACACACAAACACATTTATTGATAATTTGGCACTTAATTTGTTAAACATAAAAGCAGGCTCTATCACCACACATCAGATACATGGATCTCCAACACACCGAATGACTCATAGAGTCAAACATATCCCAAAAATGAAGCATATAACTAACACTATCCATCTCACCAACATATCTCGATGAATGCAGCTTAGCTCACATTCCCTTATCTCTCCAAAATTGTCCCAGGCCTTGACGACCCCAAAACACAACACATATAGGTGACTACTTACAATCCTATATCATGCAAACTATATCCAATAGTCTTGAAGTTCATAAGGCCAAAATATATGTTATTAAACACACATATTACTTACCATTTTTTACACTTTTTCATTGCATTTTTACATTATAAGCACAACATAATCACTGTCATTTGGCACTTATAACATGCCAACAATCAAATCTTACACAATAGCATCGTAAGCTTATTTCACATATCATATTATCACAGTTTAACCTATAATTTCACATATCCACATATTAAATCAAGAGTATGAGAAAGCTTATGCTCGAATTTAGAGTAGGGATTTAGGCTACTTCTAAATTCCCAATTAACTCAATGAATCGTGTCTACAAGCAATGATTCCAAACACTCATCGATCATACTTTCGTCTATACGTTGAACGCTCAAACTAGCTTTTCCTTTCCTTTCTCTTTACTCGTAGAAGGTCGTGACGACTTTAAAGCTTCACCATAATAATTCACACAATACACACAATTAACATTCAGCCAAGAACTCACCAAAATCATCTAAAAACATAGCTTTAAGCTAAATTCTATTGAAACCAAAACTTTTGACAAAGCAAACTTGAAATTCAAATATCTTAATCTCTACTCATTCCCATTACTTATAATCAATTCCAATCATCTAATTAAATATCTAAGAACAATTACCAACCTTCAAACTATTCAAAACTATGCAAATTCATTTATCCAAAATTTCGACATACAATGGCAATTTTCATAAAAACTCAATAAAACATTGGAATTCTTTAACGAAAATTTAAGGAATGTTTAGAAACCTTCTAATCAACTCAAAACCAATTGAAAAAACACTTTGAAATCACATTTGTACTTAAAATCCTGAAATCCACCATGAACGACCCAATTTTTGGCTTTTATTCAAAACATACGATTTAATGGCTAAAAACTCGGTTTCAAAAGCTTGATAACATTAAAATAAGAAAATGATTTCTTACCTTTTATGGAAGAAAAGCGGACACAAACTTGAAAGATGACAAATTCAATGGTGTTTTTTCTTGAAATTCTATAAAGATTTATGGCTTAGGTGATGATAGAAAACAAAGGAATGAAATTTGGGAATCTAAGTTGAAAGAATAGGATTTGGGAAAACAATAGACGAAAACAACAAATAGATGGAGAAGAAACTAACGTGGGTTTTATAAATATGGAAGGGAAAATAGGGTATTTTTAAAACTTTCATAAAATTGCTTTTTAACTACTCCTAAATTGAACCTTTTTAAAAAACAATCCTTCTTTTAAAATTAAATATCTTTTCAACCTTATATTCAAAAATTGACTCGATTTTAAAAAAGCTATTGTGAAAATTAATTTTGGGACACTTCTAAATTTTCAAACCCATTCCAAGCCAATATTCTTAATTTACCTTTAAAACTTCTAGGCCCGATTTTGGGGTGTGACTATTGTCCCCCTCTAAAAAAGAATTTTGTCCTTGAAATTCCCTACTGACACGTCACTCACTTAATCACAAAATGCTATTTCTACTTTTGCTGTGCACTCTAATTCTTATTCTCTAACTTCCTACTACTTTTCTTTAAAGATTATCTTCACTACTATGAACTATTCCATGATAACTTTGCTAATAATTTCCTCATCAGAATTCTCCACTTATTGGCTAAACCACTCAAAAGTTTACGAAGCCATAAAACCTAAATCTACCAATGAGAATAAAGGGATGGATTACAAGACAAAAATACCCAAAATCTCTACGATTGAATCTTGATCCTATGGTTCCCTAATAGCATAAACCCATGTTGGATCTCCAGACTCAACCTAAGTAGTAATAGTATAAGCAACTATTTGCTGCCCAACCGGTCTCCCATTACCTCTACCACAACCTCTAGAAAGCATAAATGCAGGTGCTGAACTCTGAGTCTATGATACCTCAACTCTATTTGGACAATCCCTCAACATGTGCTCCTTCAAACCAAACTTAAAATTTCCACCTGTCAATTTGTGGCACTCACCAGGATGCCTACGCTCACAATGCGTATAAGGTGGCCATCTAGAACCACCCGATGGTCCGACAGTACTAACTACAACATTGTTCTGCTAGCTAGACTGACTTAGTCGAAACTCGTGTCCTGCACTTCTATTAGAACCCTGAGTATCTAACCCTCTCTTAGACGGTCATCCAGATGTAGCATCAGAAGTCCTTATACAAGATTCAGTTACCACAGAATAAGGTGGCTCAACCAAAGTCTCCTCAACAACCTTGGCTTTCTCAACCAACTCATCTAACAATTCCGCGTTCTAAGCTACCAAGTAAAATTGAATCTCAAAATTAAGCCCAAAATGACACCTCTTATAGTGGTCCTGTAACACCCCTAACCTGTATCTGACACCAGAATAGGGTTAAAGATGTTACCGGGCATATCAAAACATTCACATATACTTAAGCATAACATAATCAAAACATATAATAATCATACACAATTGTCCCTTATATAGGTCTACGAGACATTAAACATGCTTTAAAAAGGGTTTGGGACTAAACCGAGCTCATACAAAATTTTTCAAAACTTAAACATTTTTTCAAAGTTGTACAGGTCATACGCCTGTGTGAACAGGCCATGTACCTCACACGGCTTTAGACACGCCCGTGTGTCTAGGCCATGGCAAAATAAGGCATACATACTGACTTGTCCACACGGCCACATGACACGCTTGTGTGCCAGGCCATGGTCAAAATAGACTTGGGTCACACGGCTAGCCACAAGCCCATGTGCCTTGGCCATGCTTGAGACTGACTTTAAATTGTAGGACTACCCCAGGGGACACACGACCGTGTAACATGACCATGTGTTGCACACAGCTGAGACACACGCCCATGTCTCTGCCCGTGTGGACAAAAATAGGCCATTTGAAAAGCCAATTTGCCACCCATTTTGGGTCATACCTACAAGCATCAAAACCACATCATTTTATACCAAATTCTCAAGTATTTCACAACCAAAACATACATCTTTCATGCCATTTCATTATCAACAAATTTCATACATAACATACATACCAAAACATACTATATCATGAGTCATAATCAAACCAAAACATTTGTCTTGTAACTTCAATTTACCTCATTCATTCTCATGCCAAATTCTTAGCAAAATGACCATTACTTTTGGCCAACCAAAAGCACCTCATAATAGCAACACTGCACCACATATCATATACCAAAATCAAACCATAAGTTTAACCATAATCTACTATATCACAAGGCATGATATACACATTACAAAACATATTCTAATACTTCTAGCCTATACATGCCATACTCCAATATTAACACTTTTAAAATGTACCAAAATAGAGTTCGATAGTGGTGATAATGTAACACCCTTCGCCCGTATCCCTCGCCAGAATAGGGTTCGAGGTGCTACCAGATTTAAACTCAACCATTTATATAAAACCAGGCCGTAAAAATTTTTGATCAATTTTAAACTTTTCATACACGCGTATATTATCCTTTAATCGGGCTTACAAGGCCCCAAAATATTTATGAGGCATTATTAAATATTTACCAATATCTTAGTCTTGTATCATTTACTTAACAATGAATCACAATTCAAATTCTAAATATACATGCTATAAACCACATCACAGGAGATAATAACATACAAGCATATGAATAATCAAACTACCTTAATAACAAGCCAAAGTCTTTGGCTTAATCATAATATTACATACTCAACTTTACAACCATATACATGCCATAGACTCGATACACTAAGATTTACTTACGCCGATAGCGTAGACTCGACAATGTGATAATATCTCTGACGGCCTCCAACTCGAGCTAACCTGACAACCCTAGGGAATATGGGAAAGAAAAGGGGAGTAAGCTTTACGCTTAGTAAGTTCATAAGAAAACAATAAGCAACTCATTAACAAGTTTTATCAATGTTTACAACATAATCACAAATTCACTACAAGTTGTCTTCCTGAGCAACAGTCACTAAACTATTTATAACTAGAGATACGAAACTCCAAATCAATTTCTGTTAATTTTCCCTGAAAATAGACTCATATATCTTCTATCCATAAAATTTTTAGAATTTTTGATTTGGTCAATCAATACCAGATTTTTCTTAAAGTTTCCCATGTTTCACTGTTTAACTAATCTGACCACTCTTCACTACGAATCAAATTTCTCATTGTATAGAATTCAAAATATGTTCTCGTTGATTTCATTTGAAACTAGACTCATTAAGGAGTCTAAGAATATAAATTTTATCTTATAAACATTTTCGTACAAATGATAATGATTTTCTAAAAACAGAACAGGGGACCCTAAAGTCATTTGACTCTGTCCCACGCCACTTCAAATATCTCATTATCAGAAATTCTTTTGCTTACATGGTTTCTTTTATAAGAAACTAGACTCATTAAAATTTAATTACATAATTTATTCAGCTTCTAACTCAACTTCCACAATTTATGGTGATTTTCCAAAATCACATTACTGCTGCTATCCCAAGCAGATTTATTACAAATTTACTCTTTCACACATTCTTTGCATTCATATTATTTAAACATGTATATCACCAATCAATTTCATCACATATCTATAATTTCACTTAAGCATAATTTCAATACAATACATATTGCTCAATGATTCGCACACAACCGTTCAAATTAGTAATTATAAGATGGTTCCGCACATAGCCCACCCTTATCGATAATTTACAATGGTTTTACCCCTACACACATATGTGACATAGGCATTTAAATACTTCAATGTCAACTTTAATTCAACCGAATTCAACCATTGTACAATTTCATAGTCACAGTTACTTTCGTCATTCATATCTAAATGGTATTTCACATAATTCATATAACCTTTCACCACGACCGAATACACACATACACATATGACATCTTCACCTATGCTTCTCATTTCACATTCATGATTCAATTCCAATCGGTCTAACATGTATAAGTATATATCACATACCTGGCCAACTTAATGTACTGAACGAATTCAATTGTAGATTTAACACAAGGTCTCATAGTCTTAGACTTTTATCAAATCACCGGCATTTAGCCTGCTAGGTTTTAAACCCGAATTCATCACCAGCACGAAGCCTGCTAGACTTTAAGTCTGAACTAATTCACCGGCATTTCGCCTGCTAGGCTTGAAGCCCAATATCATTTAACCGGCATTATAGCCTGCTAGGCCCGAAGCCCGATATTATCTCACCGGCATTATAGCCTGCTAGGCCCGAAGCCTGGTAATATTATTTACCAGTTTAAAGCTTGCTAGGCCGACGCCCGAATATCACATTTCGATAAACAATTCAACTGTTCTTTCATACTTTCATAACTTATACTTCAATTGGATATACCAAATCAATATCATTTAAATCATAGCCATCATTCAATCATAAATTACATCAAAAATTTTCATAACTATTCACATGCGTACCTTATTTCGAATTAATAACAATTTAACTCATACTTGGCTTTACACTCATTTTTAACTTGTTCAATAACACATCAATTCTTAGTCACGAAAAATCATACCAGCATGTAGCCTGCTAGAATTATAACCTGAATCATATCACCGGCAATATGCCTGCTAGGATTTTAGCCCGATGTTACAATCATTCACTACTTAGCTCATTGCTAAGATTACACATAGTATGAGTCATAACACAACTACTTTGATACACATCAATTTCATCAATCCTTTCATTTGAAAATACCTTCGGCACCTTGTCTCAATGTCTATTTCAATTCAAAAAGTATAGCCACATTCAGCTCAATTTATTTATTCAAACACACATGCAGCACATTATATTTCTATGTCTATTTCAGATTAATAATTTAGCCACATTCGTCTCTAATCATTTCTCCAAACATATATCCATCACATTATATTTATACATCTATATAATCAAGCATTTTACCTTACTATGTTTATTTAAATTCTAAGCATACCGAATTGAATTTAAATTACTTAAGAACTTACCTCGACAACTTCGTACAATAGTGTCGACTACTCGGCTAACTTCGTCTTTTCCGATCCAAATCTCGATTCTTTGGGTCTTGAGCTTGAATTAAAGTAAAGCAACTATTTAATCGATCAATTGATCCACTTAACATTACCCCATAGATTATATATTATATATATAAAATAAAACAACTTAAAATTAATTTGCATAACAGCCCCCTTTATAGAATTCGAACATTAACAATTAAGCCTTAACATCCTTAACATGTATTTACTCAACATTCTATCTATTTCACTTCATCCAAATATATCTTAGTATTTTCAAGTCCTTACAAATTAATCTAAGTTCATGCAAAATAACAAGAACCAAATTTGTCAAAGATACTCTTAAATAAACAACATTAATACACAAAATCAAAACATGATTGAGTATTTAATATCAATTTAGACAACATTCAATTCTACATTCCAGCAGCCCAATTGACCCACCGAAACAAACTTTAATAATAATTAAAGTTAACTTATTATTACAACACATACTAATCACTAATTACACTCTTTGACAATTTAAACAACATTAATCAGCATTATTATCACCTTTTTCTCCTGTTGTAATAAATAACCCATAAACTGCCCAAACAAATATAAACATACGGCTATTGATTACTACTTAACCAACTCATTAACTAATATTTAAGACATAAATTTTGTAGCATTTACCCTGCTTTTATCCTCATTTAATAACTTTAATAACAGTTGCATTAACTCCTTTAACATTCAGATTTTTACACATAAACTGTAACTAATAAATATTATTAATATAACACCTCAAAAGGCATTCGGTCATACATGTGTAGCATCAATTTGGTCTTTTTTTTTTAGTATCCTTATTACCGAAATATTCAATATCATCTACCATGATCGAACGGTAATAACAGAGCAGCAACTAACAATACTAATAGGGGGTACAATTCAGACAGCATCTAACAGTTTTTTTTTTCCAAATTTGCAAACACAGAAAATAAAAGTTCAAGGAAAGTTGCTAATATTTCCCAACACCGGTTCTATCAATTCAAATTCTTGTTCCTTCCCTCACACATTCGACCAAACTTAAATCAATAATTTGACCAAGATTCATTAATAAAAAGCTATAGGTAATTGAGAGTTTAGAAGAGTTACCTAGTTACTTCAAAATTTTAGCTTCTAAGCAAACAATTTCACAGTTTTCCCACTGCATGCAACCGGCCTCTTCCCTAGCTTCCATCATCTCCTTTTCTCACTTATTGTCGGTTCCAAAGAATGAAGAAAAGATGAAATTTAATGTGGCTTTATTTTATTATATTTCATTTTAATAAGCCAATTACTAAATTAAACTTTCTAATTTAATATCAAAACCTTTTAATGGTGGTCCATTACCATCCACTTACCTATATAGTGGCCAAATATCATTTTAAGGACTTATAAATTAATAGGCCATAGCAATTTAGTATTTTTAGCAAATAGAAAGTCACTTCTGCATTTTACGTGATTAAATCTTTTTTTTATCAAATTAGACAACCAATCGGTAAAATTAGTTCATGAAAATTTCACCCATGCATTCTAACATGCTGTAAACACATAAAATAATATATAAAAAAATTACGAACTTAGATTTGTGGTTTCAAAACCACTGTTCTAACTAGGGTCTAAACCGGGCTGTTACAGATAATCCTCGACAATCCCCGAGCTCTCAGTAGCTTCGATATCTATAAAACAATGCAAACACACACAAAGTAAGCTTTCCAAAAGTTTAGTAAGTCATATACAAATAAACTTAACAAATAATAACAATCTAGATCAATTCATTCATATAATTCAATGCAAAATACATTCACATAACCATATATCTCTTATAGTTCATTTGAACATGATTCACATATACATATCATAACCCATTCTCATAGCAACTCATACTTAAATCATATGTTCATGAAAGTACATATACCTACCTTTCATTCTCAAACATGGTATACAATTCAAACGTACCTGAATCGAATATAAATTCATATAGTTATCCATTTTCTCAGAATTCCCATTGAACCTTTCGGAATAAATAAGGATACTCGAATAACTCAGAAAGCTCGTACAATGCCAACGTCCCAGACGTGGTCTTACATGTAATCAAATATCAATGCCACTATCCCAGACACGGTCTTACACAAAATCAAATACGATGCCAATGTCCCAGACATGGTCTTACACGTAAATCATAAGTAGATGCCAATGTCCCAGATGTGGTCTTACACGAAAACACATATCAGATCCTATGTCATGGCATATATATCCTAACTATTCCTAAGGTTCGTACGGGGCTTTTCAGACATCGAGACTTTGTGGATACTTTCTTGGATATCTCACTCTCAACACATATAATCATTCAACATTGATCAAAAGCATATAATCAATAATAATTCAATTCAAAATACATTTATTTGTATATCGACTTACCTCGTACGGATTTGAATAGACAGAATTGACTACTCAACAACTTTCGACTTTCCCCAATCTAATACCGTTTTCTTTTGTTCTTGATCTATATAAATTTAAATTGAACTCTTTAATTCACCAAATCATTCAAATTAATCCACAAACACACATTTAGGGAAATTTACAAATTAGCCCTCACATTTTCATATTTTAACACTTTAGTCCTTAATTCACAAAATCACAAAATACACATAATTTCCATATACCCATGTTAGGCCGAGTTCTCATAGTATTCATATAAGTCTGTATGTTTCATTTATTTCACATTTTAATCCCTCAAAATTTTCTTTTTACAATTTAGTCCAAATTACTCAAATTCATCAAAAATTCAAAGACAAAACTTAGTAATCTAACACATATCTTCCATTTACTATCATCAAACTTCATAAAACTCATAGTTTCATCAATGGCTCAACTTAAAATCATCAACAATATCAGAAATTAAGACATGGGCTTGATAGATTACTAAGCAACGATAACAAAAACATATAAATTATCAAAAATGGATCAAACACATACTAATCGTGATTTTCCATGATAAGTTTTATAAATTTATAATGAATCGTTCTTGAAACTAACTATTATCACGACGTAGGCAAGTGTACCTATCGAACAGTAGTATAGCTTTAGCAAGACCGGATTGTCGAACCCAAAGGACTAGTAGTACTAGTAATGACCGTCTTCTTATTATCTAGCCGAAGAAAAGAGGTTTGTTTTAACTAACTACTTAAACTAAAAACTTGCAGAAAATAGAATTTGGGAAATTACTTTTGGGGAAAGTGATTGGTTTAGACAATACCTAAGGAAAAATCCACCTAGACTTATACTTGTTATTCTGGCTCCGAACCGGACGATTTATTCATTAAACTTGTTCCGTAGAAATCCCTAATGTATATTATTATCCCTGTCAAGACTAACAACATCTAATCCCTAGGTTGAATAACTGAGACTTTTCTCTAATTAACACCCTAAGGTTGCATTAACTCGATCTATGGATTCCCTTATTAGGTTTCACCCTGATCCGGTAAAATCTTGTCACCTTATCTCTAGGTGCGCAATCAACTCCGCTTAATTATGACAAAGTTACTCTTAGTCAGGGTCTATTCCTCCTCCAACTAAGAGCAGTAACTTGAAGTGATATCCTGAAATACCAAAATAAGAATTAAGAACACATAATTAAGAATAAGTTTCGTCATAGGTTTCATCCCCCTTAGGTATTTAGGGGTTTAGTTCATAACTAAATAAGAAAACACCTCAGAATAATAATAAATACAAAACATAAAGAAAACCCAAAACTCCTGAAGGGGAAATTGAGGAGAGATCTTCAGTCTTGATAGTGGATCCAGCTTTTGAGATGGATCAATCGGCTTCCTTGGAGTAATTACTTACTCCCTATTCTATGTCCCCCTTTTCTTCCTCTTTTAGGGTGTATTTATAGGCTTTGGAATCCCTAAGAACCCTCAAAAGTGGCCTTTTCTGAATCGGACTCAACTTGGGCTCGGTAGGGACACGCTCGTGTGCAATAACTTCAGGCCGTGTTCGAGGTACACGGGCGTGTGTTATACCTGTGTGAGTCGTGTTTTAATTCTGCCAAATTAACATGGCCGTATGATCTGCCCGTGTCAGGAGGTCTAGGCCTTGTTGATTTCGTGCTTTGGCCCATTTTCTCCGTTTTTGGCCCATTTCTTGTTCCTTTCGCTCTCCTATGCTTACCTGAGAATAAAATATGAAATTAAGGCATTAGGAGCATTGAATCCACCAAATATAAGGATAAATCATTCATAAAATGCATTAAGCATGGGTTATAAATATGTATAAATTACGGTTTATCAAATTCCTATCAATATTATCTTAAACCATCTCATAAGTAATCATACATTGAGAATTCAACTAAAAGAACATTAGAGCTTCAAACATTCTGAATTGAGTATTTTAATCATGAAAAACATAGGTATCTCCCCTGCCCTAAGTAGTTATCATTGATTTGGAACCTCACAGAGTTCAACATCCTCACTAAAGATTTACTCAAATCACTCGAAGTGTTTAAGGACAATGAAATTAGCACTCATTAGTCAATATGAAAAGTTATTACCATAGGCTTGCATAAAAATCAAATCTCCACCACTATAAATCGAGATGATACATCAATCCAAAGGTCTTTAAAGGGTTGTAACAAGGCTTAGTTAGGAGGTGTGGTCACAAGCTGAAAGAAAGGGTTAGAATCGAGATTGACTTGAGAAATTACTTAACTAGAAAAATATTTAATCATCACTTGTGTACAACAAAGCTTTCTTCTTTGACTATGGAATGAAACTTACAAGCAAAAGATAAATACTGATATGTATACATGGTTTTTTTTTAAGAACAAGTCAAATAATCATAAATTAACTATTAAAAACAAGACATAGTTAAGCAATTTATTCAAATCAACTCTCGACAAAAATAGGGATCAAATTAATTTAGGGGATTTGAACAATAATGGGTTAAGGGTTAATATTGAGGGTAGTACAAGGAATGGCTTGTTAGGCTCAAAGGGGTTTACTAAGTGTTAATCGTGGAGGTAGGCTTTTCATGGCATGAGTGGGTTAATCCTAAGTGCCTCTATCATCTTGATATATCAAATCAATTAGTGTGGTCTTGACATGTATAATCAGGCAAGTTCTAGAATAACAATTCAATATTGACACACTTGAAGCAATAATAAAAGTGAGCATGAAAGGATTAATAGATGCTCAAAAGGCTCAAAAATCTCACAAAAAAATTATGGCTTTTTTTGATGTTTAAATCTGTGGGATTCAATTCAAGATAATACCTAAATTTGGGGAAACAACCTAAAATTTTAAATTCTTAAAAATCAATATATCATGCTTGATTTTCTAACGTCTTAAAGTTTAACAATCAATGCATGAATGCCTATGTTTTAATTCAAGATATATCAATCAAAATTATCAGTTAATCAAAATTCATATTAAACATGATATGAGAGATTTACAGGAGGACAAAGCAATATTTAGGGATTTTTAGATAATGAAATGATTACCCCTTACACTTAAGATGTACATTATTCTCAATATACAAGGTTAGATATATAAGAAAATACAAGATCATGAGATAGGGAGAGAATTGAAACTTCCTGAGTGATGAATGAATGTCCTAATTCAGAGTTATAGAGGTGGAGGAGGATACTCCGATGGTAGTAGAGGTTGGGTGCCATAAGTGCTGTGCCAAAAGAATATTATATCTCCTTATTGAACAGGGCATGGTAACCGTGGGGAACCTTTTCCATTGGAGTTTGAAGTTTCTAAATGATTGTGAGCTTTGGAGCTATTTATAACTGTGATAAAAATAAGAACTGTTTATGGGATATTAGGAAGAATAATTACTCGTAACGGAAAAGCTGAGAATAAAAATTATTAGATAAAAATTTTAAATCCTAAAACTAAGATGAAATAAAAATAAAAAATGGTCTTAATTGTAAATAAAAATAGAAACATAAAATAAAAAATAAAAATTTCTAAACATTTTCATCGCTGGATGGTTAGCGAGGTGGGAGTGGCGATGAGATGTGGAGGTGCTCACAAATCTGCTGTAGAGTAGCATCAATGTTGTTAAATCTTTGAAAACACTGCTGCTCAAATCTGTTAAGGCGCTCAGAGATGTCAGCGTATGAAGCCGCCGCATGAACTGGCCGAGAAGGTGGTGGTAGTGGGTGGGAAGGTGGGTCCTCGTGTTGGGTAGGGACATCATCAGTAATGTCCTCAGGAACCTCCTCCTCGGTAGATTGAGCGAGATGATATTGGGGAGGGTAGGTTCCTCGGCGCCTCTCGATCATCCTCATGCTCAGCATATTCGAGATGCCTTGTGGGGACATCTGGCCAATAAGGGTTAAGAATGATTCTTGGGCCGCGGTGTTGAGGAGTCTAAAGTGTCGCGCCAGTTGAGTCACGTAGGGGCCAATAGAGATGACCCCCCTCTGATGTCGCTCCGTCTGGTGGCGTATGGCAAGGGCGATGGAGTAGGCAAGGTCGATGATGTGCCCGTTGGACATACACCATAAATAATAGACGTCGTGGGTAGTGACGACGCTGGTGCTCTCTCTCCGCCCTGTCAGAGTGTGAGATAAAATAAAATGAAGGTACCTTAGAGATAGAGGGAGAGATGATGCCTTGGTGCAACGGGTTCGTAGGTGGCCGAACGTGGGACGAGGGTGTCCCAACAATGTGAGGGAGAATGATGGATGTGGTGGTCAAGAGCGTGTAAGTCATTCTCCTCTCTGAAATCCTCGGTATAAAGACCCAATGCAGTACCGAACTCAGGAACGCTTAGTTGGCAGGTTAATTCGCCTAAGCGAATCTGGACTGTGCCGGGATCATCGTAGTTTGTCATTACCGTTTGAAGATGAAATGTGGAACATAGTTCCATCGTCAGCTCTAAGTACGTCGGCTCAATGATCCCAAGGAATAGCTCCCAAGGGTCAGTGGTAAGGAGGGCTCAGATCGCATCAGTCAACTGGACTTGTTTGAAAGTAGCCCAGTCGATGCAGCGGCCTGCCGTTAAAGGTCAGGCCCATAGTATCTGAAAGAGTTCCTCTTGAGGTCTGTTGGGAAACTGGAGGAAAGGGTGACGAATTTTCGCAATAGGGCCTGTGGAAGATGATGCTCCCTTCCTTTTCTTTGAAGAGGGGACGGTGGCTTTCTTGCCTCGTGAGGACAACATTGTGAACCTATACAAATGAAGAAAAATAACAATAGGTATATGAATTTGAAAAGCCATAATTTTGAGCAAACAATTTCAGCCAAAATATGAACCAAGCACAACTAACCCAATTCCTTTTGACAGCATAATTTCGTGACATTATCAATGTAAGGAAATGAGGATGGGCATAGTAATGGCATGTAAATGACAAAAGAATGAAGCTTTCCCAACAACTCACATGAACATAAAATGCATGATAGATAGTCTAATAATCTAATAATGTAGAGAATAATGAACAAAATGAACATAATATGATAAAGATAACAACTATTTTAAGAATAAGCATAAAAACTAAGTAAAATAGAGGTGAAAAGAGTAAACAAACACTGAGGGAGAAAGGATTGAGCGTCAAAAATGGAGTTGAAGGCAGCGCACGGGCGTGGCGATGAGGCCGTGTGGACTTGCAGCGACTAGGGTTAGGGTTTTTGAGTGGGGAAGACAATGAATAGTGCAACCTATTTATAGATTTTAGGGCACACGGCCAGGGGACACGCCCTTGTGTCCCAATTTCAGGCTGTGTGTTTCGCGTTTTTCCTAGTTTGGCACTTCTGAAATTCAACACATGCCCATGTCCCTTGGGCGTGTTGGTGAACATGGCCGTGTCGTACGACCGTGTTTTGCTTTGTTCGCTTCTCCCATACCCGTGTATGCAATCCCCACGCCCGTGTTAATTTGACAGGTCTGCCCACGGGTGTTAGGCAGGGGCGTGTCGCACGACCATGCTAGTTTCTTAGTTTCAACCACGGTCTTCAGACACGGGTGTGTCGCACGCCCGTGTTGCTTTGGCAGGTTCGCCCACGACCATGTCGTACTGCCGTGGCGATTTATCGTCGCCCGTGTTTTGGGGGAAATCTTTGCTCTGTTTTCACACGGTCTTAAGCACGCCCATGTGCTTGGCCGTGTCCCTATGGTAAACCTATTTTCAAGAGCTCCGTTAGTATGGCAGGTGTTAAACACTAAAATTTAAAGAAGTTAGAATAATTAGTGCTCGGGTTGCCTCCCGCGAAGCGCTTGTTTATAGTCTAAGCTCGACTTACCTCTTCGCTGAATGGTCATAGTGGTTTAAGGAGTTTGTACTCCTCATTCCTGCTATCAATTTTATTATAATAAAGCTTCAGCCGGGTATTGTTTACCTTAAAAGTACCGAACTTGGGATGACTGACCTCTACTGTTCTGAATGGAAAAATACAAAGTACTGTAAGAGAGGTTTCTTCATTCGGGTTGGTAGTGATAATGTGAGGGTCTGCGGCATCTAGTAAGACTTTATCTCCAACCTTAAGTAAATTTGGAGAGGTATCAAGCTCATTCCGGCGGAGTTTCAGTTTATCGTGTGTTCTATGGGTTCACTATTCGTCTAGCTCCTCTATCTGTAGCCTTCGTTCTTCATGAATAAGTCCTGTGCTGTTACTGGAACATGGCTCGTGAACTTCTTTCAATCTTACTTTCTGCAAAGTAGGTTGTGTCATATCGTCAGCTTTAGCAGAATGGTGTGGATAATTACTTTCAAGTTTCGATGTGTTGCCAGAATTACGAGCTTGAAGGGTGATTGTCTCGTCTCCTACACGAAGGGTGAGCTCACCTGTGCCAACATCAATAATTGTTTTAGTAGTTACTAAAAAGGGCCTCCCTAAAATCAAAGGGGTGTTTTTATCCTCTTCTATGTCTAAAACAACGAAGTCCACGGGAAATATGTACTTATCTATTTTCACTAGTACATCTTCAATAATACCCCTAGGAAATCTTATAGTTTTATCTGCCAGTTGAATGCTCATCCTAGTTTGTTTGGGTTTCCCAAGACCTAGTTGTTTAAACATTTTGTAAGGCATGACGTTAATACTTGCCCCTAAATCAGCTAATGTATGATTCACATCCAAACTACCAATTAAGCAAGGAATTGTAAAACTCACTGGATCTTTCAATTTTTTGGGTAGCTTATTTTGTAGAATAGCTGAGCAAACTGCGTTTAGCTCCACATGCGACTCTTCATCCAACTTTCGCTTGTTTGCTAAAAGCTCTCTTAAAAGTTTCATTCCATTTGACATTTGTGACAGAGCTTCAATAAACGGTAAGTTAATATGTAATTTTTTCAAAAGTTTAAGAAATTTACCGAATTGTTCATCTGAGTGGTCTTTCCTTGTCGCGCACGAGGTTTGTATTCTACATTCACTGTCTTACTATGATTTACCTCACCATCACCTTTGCTCTCCACATTTTCTTGCCTTGGTTCTGGCTCAGGCTCAACGCGTCCATCTTGAACATTAATTGCGTTGAGCTATTCCCTTGGGTTCGGTTCAGTATTGCTTGGCATGCTACCTTGTGGCCGTTCGGATATTAGCTTGGAAAGCTGCCCTATCTGGGTCTCGAGCCCCTAGATCGATGCCTGTTGATTTTTCAGTGCTGTCTCAGCTCAGTATTCTGGAAACGAGTTTTTGACATCGAGATGAATTTGGATAGCATCTCTTCACGGCTCAGTTTCTTTTCCTGTTGATAAGGTGACTGTTGAAAACCTGAGGATTCTGTGGCCTTCGATTTCCTTGACCACTCCAAGAGAAATTTGGGTGGTTCTTCCAACCTACATTAAAAGTATTACTATATGGGTTATTTTGAGATCTAAAATTACTGTTACCCATATAGTTGACTTGCTCCTCTTCGATTGTAGGATTGAATGGTGGGTATTCTGTATGCATACCTCCTCCACTTGGATCACACCTCATCATTGGGTGTACTTGCGTAGAACCAAGTAATCCATCAATTTTCTTATTCAGAAGTTCTACTTGATTTGACAGCATAGTAACCGAATCGATGTTATAAACACCTGCTGTTTTCGTTGGCTTAGTTCTCATGACTTGCCACTGATAGTTATTCAGTGACATCTCTTCAATAAATTCAGAGGCCTCTTAAGGTGTTTTGTTATTGATGATTCCACCAGCAGCTGCATCAATCATTTCTTGTCGAAGGGTTCACACCATTGTCGAACGTTTGAACTTGCAGCCATAGAGGTAACCCATGGTGTGGGCACCTTCGCAACAGGTCCTTGTATCTTTCCCATGCATCGTAG
The DNA here is from genome assembly GCA_025698475.1 of Gossypium anomalum. NCBI lineage: Eukaryota > Viridiplantae > Streptophyta > Magnoliopsida > Malvales > Malvaceae > Gossypium > Gossypium anomalum. Next base: position 42,084,918 of record CM046968.1, on the reverse strand, counting down.
AGTGTTTCTAAGTCCATCTGCACAAAAAAAAGATATATCATTACGCAACTTAGCTATTTTTTCCGGTGGAAAATATTTTAATAAAAAATTTTCAGTCATTTGTTCCCAAGTGGTAATGGACCCTCGTGGTAGTGAGCTCAACCACTGTTTAGCCTTGTTGCTTAGTGAAAAAGGGAATAACCGAAGGCAAATGGCATCATCATAAACACCATTAATTTTAAAAGTGTCGCACAGTTCTAGGAAATTCTCCAAGTGAGTGTTGGGGTTCTCATCCTGCAAACCATCAAACTGAACAAATTGCTGTATCATCTGAATCGTGTTAGGTTTCAGTTCCAAATTATTTGCAGCAATAGCAGGCCTAACTATACTTGACTCAGTTCCTGTAAAATTAGGTTTAGCATAATCATACATAGTACGAGGAGCAGGATTTTGATTTGCTAATTCAGCAGGTATGGCTGGAGGTATCAGATTGTCTTGATTTTCAGCCATCTCCTCAGTTATAATTGAGATATCGTCCTCTTGCTCTTCCTCTATGTATCTTAAGCCGCGCCTAATTTCTCATCGGTCTCTACGAGCTGTACGATCAATTTCCTCATCAAAAAGCAGTGGTCCCGATGGGTTTCTTCTAGTCATAAACCACAAGAACCTGCCAGGAGAAAGAGAAAGAAAATTAGTAAAATAAAAATTAAGTTAAATTGCAAGAAAATAAATGGCTAAAGTAATAAAAATTGAGCATTCCTAATATCTTAGTCCCCGGCAAGGGCGCCAAAAACTTGATCGTGATTTTTCGTGATAAGTTTTATAAATTTATAATGAATCGTTCTTGAAACTAACTATTATCACAACGTAGGCAAGTGTACCTATCGAACAGTAGTATAGCTTTAGCAAGACCGGATTGTCAAACCCAAAGGACTAGGATTACTAGTAATGACTGTCTTCTTATTAACTAGCCGAAGAAAAGTGGTTTGTTTTAACTAACTAATTAAACTAAAAACTTGCAGAAAATAGAATTTGGGAAATTACTTTTGGGGAAAGCGATTGATATAGACAATACCTAAGGAAAAATCCACCTAGACTTATATTTGTTATTCTGGCTCCGAACCGAACGATTTATTCATTTAACTTGTTCTGTAGAAATCCCTAATGTATATTATTATCCCTCTCGAGACTAACAACGTCTAATCCCTAGGTTGAATAACCGAGACTTTTCTCTAGTTAACACCCTAAGGTTGTATTAACTCGATCTATGGATTCCCTTATTGGGCTTCACCCTAATCCGGCAAAATCTTGTCATCCTATCCCTAGGCGTGCAATCAACTCCGCTTAATTATGACAAAGTTACTCTTAGTCAGGGTCTATTCCTCCTCCAACTAAGAGTAGTAACTTGAAGTGATATCCTGAAATACCAAAACAAGAATTAAGAACACATAATTAAGAATAAGTCAAATATTTATCATACGATTAAGAAATAATAACAAGGTTTCGTCATAGGTTTCATCCCCCTTAGGTATTTAGAGGTTTAGTTCATAACTGTAATAGCCCAAATTTTCCCGGCCCGTAAAATAAACAAAAAAACCAAAAAATAATATAAGTTCTTTTACAGTCCATTTACAAAACCCAAATTGCTAGCCTATTTACATAGCTCAATTGAAGCACTACTTATGGCCCATTTACAAATCTCACCGGTAGCCCACATTTGAACCTCATTACCCCTAAATTACCTAGCAGCCCATTACACCCTCAACCCAAAGATACACGGGGCCCAAAAGGCCCAAATCAGTTAGTAGGTTAGGAAACCCTAGGGTTTACTGAAGCTTCGCGCCCCAAGCACTCCAATCGTCATGCCCATTCGTCTCGCGCCGTTCCAGTGACCCTTCATCAACGCCGCCATCGGCACACGAATCAATGCCAGCGCGCTCATCGTCGTGATATCCTCACTGGTACCTGCAAAAAAGGAAAGAACCACAGCAGAAAAGAGAAGCAAACATGGAAAGAAATCAAAAATTTCTTTCCCAAAATGTAAACAATTTACAGAAGGCTATAAAAGCCTCTTTTCTAAACTGTAAAAAGGGGGGAATTTATCAGATATAAAAACACAGAGAAACAGATTACAGATTTTAGCTTTTCTAGAAAAAAGAGGTGATTCTTCTTGCTTTATTTTTTATTTTCCTCTTGAATACCCGCATTTCATACATACAAAGTACTATAAAAAAATAAAAAGAGGATTACCTCTCGAGTCGCTGAGAAAAGTGAAGCTTTTCGAATCCCGACCGTCGTACGTGGCAGAGTCAACAGTGGTGCGTAGGCGCGTGAGCACGTGGGAGCCCGATGACGGAGGCTCGACGGAGCTCTGAGGGCCTGCTCTCAGTCCTCTTTTAGAGGTTTTTCTAGTTTTTTTTTAAAACGAGTTGAAAAATGAATTTCTGGGGCCAAAATTTGGCTTATATAGCCTAATGGGAACGACGTCGTTTTGCTTAAAATAATAGGCTTCAAGACGGCGTCGTTTCAAAGGCAGGGATCCGCGTGTTGACCCGTGACCCGGGAAGGATCCGCGTGTTTTTGTTTAAAGGGCTAATTGCCCAATTGATCCTTCTGCATTTTTAAAATTTATAATTTTGTTTTATTTTTATTTTAATTTGGCCCTAACCTTTTATTTTGGTTTCAATTTAGTCCTAATGGCCATTATAAAACTTATTTTGGGAACGACGTCGTTTTGGGATTAAGGCTAATTGCCAGTGAGTCCCTCGAATTTTAGCGTGCGTTTCAATTAGGTCCAAATTTTTAACTATTTTAAAATTAACCTTAGAGTTTTATTTTTATTTAGTTTTAATACTTTTTAAATTTTTTATTTATTTTAAATATTTCATATATTATTTATTTTTACTATAAACATTATTTAAATATGTAAAATTTATTATATATATTATTTTTATTTATGAATTATTTATTATATTATTTATATTTTATTATATATTTTATTTATATATTTTATTATATATATTATTCATTATATTATTTTTATTTTTTATTTTTTATTTATTATTATGTATAATTTCAAAAATTTGTAAATTATTATTAAATAATACATATATCATTATTAAATATTTAATATATTATGTAATACTCTAAAATTTACTATAAAATTTTGTTCCTATTTAATATAATATTATTTTTATAAAATATATATTAAATTATTATATCATATAGTATTTTTTTATATTAATTAATTAACAATTTTTTTATAAATTTTCCTCTATTATTTTTTTATTGTTTTAAATATTTTTAATACCTCATTTATTTTTAATGGTATTTAGTTTTCATCTTTATTTTTTTGACTTATTTTACATATGTTCATAATGTGTTGATTCATTTTCGTATTTTTTTTATTTAGTATTGTTTTAGTATGTTAATTTTACCTCGTAAATTATTTGTATTTTTATGTTATTTATTGTTTTTATATATTTGCATGAAAATTGGTTATTTATGTTGTTATTTTAAGTTATATTTGCATGAAATATTATTGTATATATATTATGTAATTTATATTGTTATATTCATTGTTTTGTATGTTGTATTTTGCATGAAATGTTAAGGTATGTATATTTATGTTATTTATGATTATACCTGCATGAAATGTCACTGTACATTATGTAATTTATGTCGTTATTTATCATTTTCTATATTATATTTGCATGAAATGTTAAAATATGTACCATGTAGTTTATATTATTTAGTATCGCTATCTTGTAATATGCTAAGCATCATTGTTTTAAAAAAAATTATATTTCATTTAATCCAAAAGAATTTTAAAAATGAGGCAATGTTCTTTTTGTATTTAGGAATTCGGGAAGTAGTACCCTAACACGCTAGGTTGCGATTTCCCGTTTGTCTAAATGTCTAAAGTATCCTTCTAAATAGATTTTGTAAATCACGAGATAATTTCAGTTACGAAAGTTTAAGAATATCGTGTCTAATCATGCTGGATGTGATGTTTGAACTCTTTTGGAGTGAAGGAATCTCGATTTTTAACTCAAATTATTCCGGTTTTAAAAAAGGGATCCTATTTTTAAATTATTTTAAACTTTTGACAATTAAGACAGAAATTATTCAATTTCGTACCAATTTTGGGCGTTGCGAGGGTGCTAATCCTTCCTCGTACGTAACCAACTCTCGAACCTGTTTTCTCACATTTTCGTAGACTAAAATGTTTTATAAGGTGATCCAATCACACCTAAAATGTTGGTGGCGACTCCCGTTTTCAAAATCTCCCTTTTAAAAAAATGGTTTTGACAATAACTAAACAAGAAAACATCTCAGAATAATAATAAATACAAAACATAAAGAAAACCCAAAACTCCTGAAGGGGAAATTGAGGAGAGATCTTCAGTCTTGATAGTGGATCCGGCTTCTGAGATGGATCAATCGGCTTCCTTGGAGTAATTCCTTACTCCCTATTCTCCGTCCCCCTTTTCTTCGTCTTTTAGGGTGTATTGATTTGGAATGCCTAAGAACCCTCAAAAGTGGCATTTTCCAAATTGGACTCAACTTGGGCTCGGCAGAGACACGCCCGTGTGCGATAACTTCAGGCCGTGTGAGTCACGCTTCAATTCTGCCAAATTGACACGACCGTGTGATCTGCTCGTGTGAGGAGGTCCAGGCCGTGTTGATTTCGTGGTTTGGCCCATTTTCTCTATTTTTGGCCTGTTTCTTGTTCCTTTCGCTCTCCTATGCTTACCTGAGAATAAAATATGAAATTAAGGCATTAGGAGCATCGAATTCACCAAATCTAAGGAGAAATCATTCATAAAATGCGTTAAGCATGGGTTATAAATATGTATAAATTACAGTTTATCACATACCTTAATCCTCAAATTAATTAGCTGAACCCTAAAAGCTTTTTCTTCTTCTTTTTCTTTGCTAATTTCGGCTATGGATGAACACATAATGGCTTATTTCATGCTTTTAGTTTATTTTAATTAACATAATTATTCATTTTACCAATTTTCCCTTATAATAAAACATTATAAAATCACATATATTAAGGCCACTAATGTCCACTCATAAGTTCAATGGTCAAATAAAAACATAGGGACCTCTCATTTAAAAAGACATAGCAAATAGGCACTTTAGCAAATAGAACACATCTTTTACATTTTACGCGATTAGGTCCTTTTATCAAATTAAGCACACAAACTCTTAAATTTTCATACGAAATTTTCACACATACTAATTCACATATAATAGGTACGAAAAATAATATTAAAATATTTTTTTGACTCAGATTTGTGGTCCCAAAACCACTATTCTGACTAGGGTCTAAACCGGGCTGTTACAACTCTCCCCCTTAGGGATTTTCGTCCCCGAAAATCTTACCATTGAACAAATTCAGATATTGTTGTCTCATAGCATCTTCAGGCTCCCACATAGCCTCTTCAATACCGTGTTGATGCCACATAACTTTAACTAACAAAATTTTCTTATTTCATAGTTCTTTAACCTCGCGAGCTAAAATAGGGATTGGTTCTTCATTGTAGGTCATATTAGACTGAATCTTAATCTCAAACGGAGAAATCACATGCAACGGATCAGATTTGTATCACCGAAGCATCGATTCGTGGAACACATTATGAATCCTTTCTAGCTCGATGGCAACAACAATCTATAAGCAACCGGCCTGACACGCTCGATAATCTCATACGTCCCGATGATCCTCAGACTCAGCTTGCCTTTTCTGCCAAATCGAAGTACTTTCTTCCACGGGGACACTTTCAAAAACATTTTGTTGCCAATCTCAAATTCAATGTCTTTTCGTTTTAAATTTGCATAAGATTTCTGACGATCGAAAGCTACTTTTAGACTATCTCGGATTACTTTCACTTTCTGTTCAGTCTCTTTTATCAAATCAACCCCGTGAATCTTATTCTCACTGAGCTCAGTCCAATACAAAGGTGTACGACATTTTCTACCATATAAGGCTTCGTATGGTGCCATTTTAATGATCAATTGAAAACTATTATTGTATGCAAATTCAATCAATGGCAAACGTACCTTCAAACTAAAGAATGCAACATATCCTTGAGAATCTGAATAATCCGCTCAGATTGACCATCCGTCTGCGGGTGAAAAGTAGTATTGAAATGCAATTTCATACCTAAAGCCTCTTGCAGTTTCTTCCAAAATCGTGAAGTGAATCTTGGATCTCTATCTGACACAATAGACTATGGCACCCTATGCAGTCTCACAATATCATAAATATACAACTTAGATAATTTATCAAGTGAGTAATCAGATCGTACCAGAATAAAATGAGTTTATTTCGTCAATCGATCAACTACAACCCAGATTGCATCTTTTTTTCTCAAAGATGGGGGCAAACCTGAAACAAAATCCATCGTCACTTTATCCCATTTTCATTCGAAAATCATAATCCACTGTAATAAACCAGATGGCACCTGATATTCAGCTCTAACTTGCTGAAAGATCAAACATTTCGAAACAAAGTCAAAGATATCTCTTTTCATTCTAGACCACCAGTAATGCTGTTCCAAATCATTATACATTTTTGTACTACCCGAATATACAGATAAACAGCTGTTGTGAGCTTCGTTCAAAATCATCTGAATTAACTCTTAATCTCTCAGAACACAAACCCGATCTCGAAATCTCAGACAATCATCACTATCAATTCGATATTCAGAATTAAAATATAAACCACACTGGGCTCGTTTTGCTAAAATATCATTATCAACTTTTTGAGCATCAATAATCTGTCGGAAGAACAAAGGTCTCACTTTCAATTTCGCTAAAACCGAACCATCATCAGAAAAAGCTAAATGAGCATTCATGGCACGTAATGCAAACAATGATTTCTGACTTAAAGCATCAGCAACAACAATTGCTTTTCCCGGATGATAATCGATCACAAGTTCATACTCTTTTAGCAGTTCTAGCCATCTTCTCTTCGCAGATTCAAATCTTTCTGAGTCATCAGATACTTTAAACTTTTATGATAGGAATAAACATGAAATTTCTCACCGAACAAATAGTGGCGCCAAATATTCAAAGCAAACACAATAGCTGCCAATTCCAGATAGTGTGTTGGATAGTTCTTTTTGTGAGGCTTCAACTGTCTCGAGGCATAAGCTATGAATTTGCCTTCCTACATCAAAACACAACCCAGACCGTTCAACGAAGCATCACTGTAAATCACAAATTCTTTACCCAATTTTGGTTGCACTAATACTGGAGCTTCAGTCAATACATTTTTCAACTGATTAAAGCTTCTTTGACACTTTTCAGACCAGTCAAATTTCACATCTTTCTGAAGCAGTTTCGTCAACAGAGTCGCGATCATTGAAAAGCCTTTTAAAAAGCGTCTATAATAACCGGCAAGTCCCAGAAAACTGCAGACTTCAGAAACATTTCTCGGAGGCTTCCAATCCAGAATAGCTGAAATCTTGCTTGGATCAACTCAGATACCAGATGCTGACACAATATGGCCCAAAAAACTAACTTCGTGCAACCAGAATTCACATTTACTGAACTTCGCATATAACTGTTTATCACACAAAGTCTGTAACACTATTCTCAGATGTTTCGCATGCTCAATTCAATTATGCGAATAAATCAAAATATCATCAATGAATACAACGATAAATAGGTCTAACTATGGTCTGAAAATTGTGTTCATCAAATCCATAAAGAGAGCAGGTGCATTTGTTAATCTGAAAGGCATAACTAGAAACTCATAATGTCCGTACCTTGTTCAAAAAGCAGTTTTTGGAATGTCTGAATCTTTTACTCGCAACTGATAGTAACCTGGTCTCAGATTTATCTTTGAAAACACAGTAGCTCCTTTCAATTGATCAAACAAATTGTCAATTCTAGGAAAAGGATATTTATTCTTGATAGTCACTTTGTTCAACTGAAAATAATCAATACACATTCTCATCGTGCCATCTTTCTTTTTCACAAGCAGAGCAAGAGCACCCCAAGGTGAGAAACTTAGTCTTACGAATCCTCTATCAATTAATTCTTGTAACTAAGACTTTAATTCTTTTAGCTCAATCGAAGCCATTTTATACGGAGTTATCAAAATCAAAGAGTTCCCGGTATTAACTCAATGCCAAATTCAACTTCTCAGATCGGAGGTAATCCCGAAAGTTCTTCAGGAAACATATCAGGGAATTCACAGACAACAAGCACTGATTCCACTTTCTTTTTTGTTACTTTCAAATCAATCACATAAGCAACGTAAGATTCACAACCTTTTCTTACAATACATAGAGCTTTCATTGACGAAATCACAGTCGGTAAGCTATTCAAATCACTAGATTCAATTCGGACTATTTCATCATTCTTGCATCTTAAATCAATAATTTTTCATTTGTAGTTCACAATAGCATCATGAAAGGTTAACCAATCCATGCCTAGAATTATATCAAACTCATCAAAAGGTAATAACATCAGATCAGCTAGAAAACAAATATCTCAAAACATTAACGGACAATTCTTGTAGACTTTATCAATCAAAACACATTTGCCTAGGGGGTTCGATACTCTAATCACAAATTCAGTAGACTATACAGGAAAAGTCTTATTGTTCACTAAATTCATGCATATATAAGAATGCGTTGATCCAGGATCTATCAAAGCAATCACAGAAGTAAATGTACCCGTAATCACATCTGGAGATAAAGTTTCCTCACGAGCTCAGATAGCATAGGCTCTCATAGGTGCTCTAGCCTTAGATCGAACAGCAGTGTCTTTAGTCCCTCTTTGACTACCACTCACATTTCCTGTATTTCTGGGAGGTCTACCTCTAACTAAAGTGTTACTAGGTCTCAAATTTTGCACAATCTCTTGCTCAACAAACTCAGGGCAATCTCGGATAAAATGATCTAAAGATCCACATTTGAAACAGGCCCGATCATACAGTCTACAATTACCAGGATGTCTTTTACCACAGTGTTTACACTCGGGTCGATCGGATCTAGTATTTCCAACACTAGCAACAGAAGTAGCTGGAGCTCTAAAGCTCGAATATGATCTAACACGATCTCTACTCGAATGTCCCACATTAGCCTTTGAACAGCTATTATCATCTCAGAATTTCTTTATTGCTGAATGAAATGACTTACTTGATGATCTTTTTCGTACTTCTCTAGCTTCTAAATCAGCTTTTCTTTTCTCTTTCCCGAGCTCTTCAGCTTTACACGCTCGTTCAACAAGCAGAATAAATTCTTTTATTTCTAAAATCCCAACTAACAAATGGATATCTTCATTCAAACCATCCTTGAATCTCTTGCACATAATTGCTTCAGTCGAGAGACATTCTCGAGCATATTGACTCAATCTCACAAATTCTGGCTCGTATTCCGTAACAAACATACGACTTTGTTTAAGCTCAAGAAACTCTTTGCATTTCTGATCGATAAATCTCTGACTGGTGTATTTCTTCTAGAATTCAGCTTGAAAGAAATCCCAAGTAACTTGTTCTTTCGGAACTACAGATATCAACGTCTTCCACCAATGATACGCCGTATCTCTCAGAAGTTACATAGCACATTTTATGCATTCGTCTGGAGTCAATGATAATTCATCGAACACTCGTATTGTATTTTCTAACTAGAACTCGACTCTCTCAGTATCATCATTAGTAGTAGCACTTCTTCGGCCCTATATTTTCTAATTTTATCAACCGGAGGCTTATTCAACTGAATCGGATTAGCTTGTGGCATGACAGGGATTTGCGGAGGATTAGGCGGGGGTAAAGGTTGTGGCATAATCGGATTAGTTCGGATATATTGGGTGAAACAATCATTCATCATTGGATAGAATACTTGTTTAGCCTCTCTATCATGGCTACTCGTAGCCGGTCTAGAGTTGGATGGAGCTGTCCCTTGAGCGGGAGCAGGCGCATTGCTTTCTACATCGTCAGCTACGGCTTGTTCGGGATGCATTTTCTATATAAAAACACATTTTCATTACCAGGATTCATCACACTATCGCTGTTCATAAGTATGGCATGTATAGCTAGACTCACATACACTATGGTAGTCCTAGAACCGACTAAACCATAGCTCTAATACTAATAAAATGTAACACCCTAACCCGTATCTATCGCCTGAATAAGATTAAAGGCATTATCGAACATATCAGAACATTCACATATACTTAAGCATAACATAATCAAAACATATAATAATCCTACACAGTTGTCCCTTATATAGGTCTACGAGACATTAAACATGCTTTCGAAAGGGGTCAGGACTAAACCGAGCTCATAAAAAATTTTTCAAATCTTAAACATTTTTTCAAAGTTGTAAAGGTCACACGCCCGTGTGAACAGGCCATGTGCCTCACACGGCTTTAGACACGCCCGTGTGTCTAGGCCGTAGCAAAACAGGGCATACATATTGACTTGTCCACACGGCCACATGACACGCCCGCATGCCAGGCCGTGGTCAAAACTAACTTGGGTTACACAGCTACCCATACGCCTGTGTGCCTTGGCCGTGTTTGAGACTGACTTTAAATTGTAGGACTACCCTAGGGGACACACGACCGTGTAACATAACCATGTGTCGCACATGGCTGAGACACATGCCCGTGTCTCTGCCCATGTAGACAAAAATAGGCCATTTGAAAAGCCAATTTGCCACCCATTTTGGGTCATACCTACAAGCATCAAAACCACATCATTTTATACCAAATTTTCAGCTATTTCACAACTAAAACAAACATCTTTCATGCCATTTCATTATCAACAAATTTCATACATAACATACATACCAAAACATACTATATCTTGGTTGTGTGGTGTTGTAAGATGGTAAGGTCGTGGCTTATGTATCGAGGCAACATAAATCACACAAGTGCAATTACTTGACTCACGACCTTGAGCTGGCAACTGTGGTTTTTGCCTTTTAGATTTGGAAACAATATATGTATAGTGAGAAGTGTATCATTTATATAGTTTACAAGAGCCTTAAATACCTTCTCTCCCAAAAGGAGTTAAACATAAGGTAATAGAGATGGATAGAGTTGCTTAAAGACTATGATTGTACCATTGAGTACCATCTGAGGAAAGATAATGTTGTGGTAGATGCATTGAGTAAGAGGTCGGTAACCGACATGAGAGCGATGTTCGCTAAGTTGAGCTTGTCTAAAGATAGAGGTTTGCTTGTGGAGTTGCAAATAAAACCTATTTTGGTGGATGAGATTAAGATGAAACAACTTTTAGATACGTCTCGTGTGCCTTAGATTAAACAAGTTGAGGAGGGTAAGACTACAGAGTTTAGGTTTAATTCTGATGGAGTCTTTTGTTATCATCGGAGATATTGTGTGCCCGATGATAAAGATCTAAGACAGTCTATCCTTTAAGAAGTGCATAGTAGCTCTTACGCTGTGCATCCTAGAAGGAATAAGATATACCAGGATTACTCAATGGAAATAGGAGTGTGTAACTATAGATTTTGTTAGTGGGGTTGCCTTTGACACCTACTAAGAAGGTTTACTCTAGGTAATTGTGGACAGACTAACTAAATCAGCTCATTTCCTACCTATCTGTATAGATTATTCACTGCAGAAGTTAGCAAAGTTGTACATCTCTGAGGTAGTGAGATTGCATAGAGTACTAGTATTTTTCATTTCAGATCGAGATCCTCGTTTTACATCTTGTTTTTGAAAGAAGTTGTCTAAGGCTCTAGGTACTCGATTGAACTTTAGCACGACTCTTCATTCATAATATGATAGGTAGCTTGAGCGAGTAATCCAGATTCTTGAGGACATGCTGAGGGGTTGTGTAATTGATTTTTGAGGTAGTTGAGAGGAGCATTTGCCACTTACAGAGTTTACGTATAGAAATAGCTTTTAGTTGAATATTCAAACGGCACCCTATGAGCCACTATATGATTCTAAGTGTTGGACACCTCTGTGTTGGACAGAGTTTGGTGAAAGAAAAGTGTTGGGTCTGGATTTAGTTCAAGAGACTGATGATATTGTTAGGTTGATTTAGGATCAACTAAGAGCGATATCGGATCGACATAAATCCTACATTGATTTGGGGAGAAAAGATATAAAGTTTAGTGTTGGGGATCAGGTGTTTCTTAAGGTAGCATCAATGGAAGAAAGTTCTAAGATTTGGTCGAAAAGGCAAGTTGAGCCCAAGTTTTATTAGGTCTTCCAAGATCATTAAGTGAATTGGACCAGTGGCTTATAAGTTGGAGTTACCTTTAGAACTGGATCGTATCCACAACGTGTTCCATGTTTCTATGCTGAGGAGATATCGATCTGACCTATCTCTTCTGATTTCGATTGAGGACATTGAAGGGAGACCATATTTTTCGTTTAAGGAGGAGCCAACCCATATCTTGGATCGTGAGGTTAAAGTATAAAAGAAAAAGTGAATTCTACTGGTTACAGTCATATGGTGAAATCATGGATCTAAGGAAAGTACTCGAGAGCTGAGGACTCAATTCATCAAAAATATCCCCACCTATTCTGATCAAGTAAATTTCGAGGACGAAATTTATTTTAAGGAGGGTAGAGTTGTTACACCTCATTACTTTTATTTAAATTTTGCTAGTTCATGACCAAGTGTTAAACATTGTTGTGACCGCCCCAAGCCGACCCAATTGTTATGGTTGAATTCAAAAAGTTACATTAGCCACCGAAATGACCCAGAAAAACTTTCATAAGTTCAAATGTATTTTTTTTAATCCATTTGCATAATTCGTTCAAGATTAATAAAATCAAATGCTCGACTTTATTTTCAAAACCATTTGTCAACGAAAATGGCCTTTGGACATATTTTAAAATCATTTAGCTTATCAACTCAAAACAAGTGAAATCAAATATTTATCTTAATTTCGTAAAAATCTTGTAAATTATAGGATTTGAAATAAATAATATTTCATTTGGCAAAATTCAATCATTTATTCAAAACTATTTTGGATTTTCAATCATACTTCTAAATCATTTGTCTTTTTATTCAAAACTAGAGAACTTGGTTATTCATCATTATTTCAGAAAAAAAAAAAAACATTTTATCTTCAAAAATTAAATGTCTTTAGAAATGTCATTTATAAACATTAATAATTTTGAAAACTAAGTCTAATTTTATAAAAAACTCATTTTTCAGAAAAGCAACAGAAAAAATGTGTTATTGGTAGATTCTATTTAAAAACTAAGTTTCATGCGAAATCTTATCAAATACAAATTTATGCAATTTTTAAAACTTAATGTCATGCAATCAAGTCATGCAAATCAAAATAAAATCCCCAAAGTAATGCCCCATGCCATAGTTCATAAACAAATTTATTACAGTCCCAAAAAATAAATATTAAAATTAATTTAAAATACTTAATTATGAAAACATCTGAGAAACTCATTCGATTGTTGTATCCAAGTCCTAACCTTGAGGTTATCTGAAAAGATAGAAACTAAAAGGGTAAGCTATAAAGCTCAATGTGAGTCTTAACTCAAGTATCAAAACAGGAATTATAGTATACAAATCAAAATATTACAGTGAATTTATACAGTTTAGTTCTACTGAGTCTCAACTTAGGTAACAATTAGTAATTAAAATATACATTTTGGAATATACCAGAAATTATATAAGTAGTCAATTTCATAGATATTCAAATACACTAAGTATTATAGCGGTTGATAAATCCTTTAAAAGGATGATTCCCAAGCAAGTAAACTCTAATCAATAAAATTCGTAATGCCTTTAATACATTATGTGTTATATTGATGGATGAAATTATACGATATGTTCTGACACTCATGTTTTGTGACATTATGACATAGTTTTTTTTAATGTTAAATTGATCTCATGATATGAGATGAAATTATGATATTACCATATTCGATCGCATGATAAGCATGCTAACTATTATGATTTTGTTTTTGCATGCCATGTCACTTTACATGGGGTTGGGACGATATTGAAAGGTGGAAGATTCTGGCAATTTAATAATCTGTATCTTCTGGTGGTTTAACCATGATTTCTGGCAGTTTATCTACAATTTTTAGTGGCTTGTCCACATATATTTGTATCTGGCAGCTTGTCCCTATTATGGTGTTATTAAAAATTAACCACAACTAAATAATATTTACAAATAATCATACAAGCTTTATTTAATAAAGCTCACATTCAATAGGTCACTTTATGATATATGTACTTTACGTTGTACCGATTTCCACCATTTTGTGGGTTGTTTAAACCATATCACCATAACATTGCAATTTTACTTATGGTCAAATTTCAAGGTATATTTTTACATAAATATAAATATCATATACATTCATCCATGCAAAGGTTAGGACTCACACTTGATCTATGTAGATTCAATACAGAACTTCTTATAATGCCCACTTTCAAATCTACTAGATTATCTTGGATCTAGTCTCACAATAAGGATCCATTGTTAGAACATCAATAATATTTTATTGATATAATTAACTTGATTTTTTAATCGATACTTACATTAAAATACTTATGTCTGAGATATAATTCACTTCCAAAATTTCTAGTGATCCAAAGTAGTTGTATTTGGTCCTTCATCAATAAAATGTTGTAGAGGGAATTAGATTCACAAACAGATGTCAGTAATATATATGTATACATATTCGGTCAATGAAGGAAAAAGGATGGAAGAAACATGAAAAAATCAACTAATAACACATTACTTATGCTTGTTTTATCCGGAAATGAGTTGAATCAATTTGATCTGATGAAATCGAGAAAGATGGATGATAGGATGAAATTTTCGGTTTGGAAACAATAAAATTCCAGCAAGGTTTTCAAAAGAAATGGTATACATAAACGTGGAGCAAAATTCACTCGGTTAAGAAGTATAGAGAAAAAGAGAAGGAAAAATGATCACTGTGGTAGTCTAGTGCTGGTGAGGTACTGGTGCAATAATGGTGATGTGGTGGTGTGGTTAATTAATGGTGGTGGAAAGAATAGAAATTAGTGGTGCAAATGAGGAGATTTAGAGGCTAAAAATAAAATAAAAAGTGAGAAAGGGATGAGCAAGGAGGAGGAACGACCAAAGGGGGGAGGAGGAAAAAGCAAAATGAAAGAAAAATGAATGGTGGCTACCTTAGGTGGGATGGACGATTCAAGCTTGGTAAATGGGAGAAAATAGAAGCTTTGAAGGACAATGTCATGAAAAGTGGATCATGGGGAACATGGAGTGAAAAGGGGATTAATGGGGGAAAGTTGATGAGTTGAAAGAGGAAAGAATCTTCCCTTGCATGGTAACTAGGAGGGATGACAATGGAAACTTTGACCAAGGTTTTATGAGCAAAAAAATTATATAAAAATAATGAGGATAAGGGGAATTAAACTTAAGACCTTGAGAAATTTATTTATGCTCTTAACCATTAGGCTAGCTCACTTGCTTATTAACGCTCCTACAACATTTATTTAAAAACATGGTGTGACATTTACTAAGGTTTGAAGCAAAATTGCACCAAATAGAAAAATAATGTGAGAGAAAGGATTTGAACTCAGGTTTTCAAGGACAGCACCACCACTACTAAATCACTAAACTTGATACTTATATATTATCAAATGTGCCAAGTTCATCTTAAAAAAAAATTATGGGCGTGACCTCTCTCGGTTCACTAACCCAATTTCTACTAGCCTAATTTTTAGGGTGTGACAATTGGGCCTAGTGGTTAAGAATAAGCTAAGCTCCCAAGTGACCCAAGTTCAATTCCCCACTCTATATTTTGAAAATAAAAAATTAGCATTTAAAATTTTGGTCAACACCCCTTAGTCGTACCTTCCTTGTTACCATAAGAAAGAGACTCTCTCCTTCCTTGTTTTACTCTACATTCCTTCCTTAGTCCTTAAATCACTCCTCATGTTTCCTTCCCTTTCATTTTCTTTTCCACCTTCTACTCCCCTTGTCTCCTTTTATTTCCAAAATGTAAAATTTTGACTAGGTTATTCGTCCAACTCATTGTAAGCCATACCTATCTTCTTCTTTTTTTTTCATTTTGGCATAAACACCCTATTTCCTCATCATTTCAACCACCTTATGCCACCCATTTTGGTTTTGCTCCACCATAGTTCAAACTCTTTCGCCTTTAGTTTGTGTGACTATCATCCTTGCCACCACCATATGCCAATTCTCCATCCTTGAGCCACCTTTTTCTCCACCCTTTAGGCCACCACCACCATTCGCCACCGTGAACATCACTGTCCGTCGCCATGACCGTTACTCCCCATCGTCGGCAAAGTACCATACATCAATAATTTTCTTCTCTTTTTCTTTTCCATTCTCATATAAATTTTATTCTGATTAAAGTATCATTGTTCTTTCTAACTGTAACACCCCAAACCTAGCCTAGAAGTTAGGCCCGAATCTGACGTGTCACATTAAAATGTTTTTCAAAAACCATGTTTTCATTAAAATCCCTTCTTATTTAAATGCCAGTACATTGAAAACTTATTATTATTATTCCCGAAATTCTTTTTAGGTTGTGGAAGCATTTCCAAAAGTGTTGCGAAAATGTAGTGTTTTGAAAACAGTTATCGTTTTGGAAAATCGCGATCTATTTTTAACAGATAGAAAACGTAATAAACTAAAAATTCCAAATTAAAAATTAGAAACTAAAAGAGGCCTTATTACAACCTAGATCAAAATATAAGTACTTATAAGTAGATAACTATAAAAGAAAATTAGAAACAATAGCAATTGTGTGGCCACCTCCAAGTCCCTCGCAGCACCGATCCTCCTAATGCTGGGGATTACCTGCATAGTTAATAAACGGGGTAAGTTTACGAAAACTTAATGAGTAATCCCCTCCTAAATTAAAACAGTTAGTAAACAAACAGAATTCAGAATCAGTCTGGGCCAGAGCCCATTACAGTAACAAAACAATGTGCGTGGGCCTAAGCCCAGTACAATTTCACTTGGGTCTCAGCCCTTATCAGAATCAATTGGGCCTAGCCCATTCTCAATATCAGTATCAGTTGGGCCTAGCCCATTAGCAGAATTAGGTGGGCCTATGTCCATAATAGTATAAGTACAGTGCAGGTATGCAACCCATCCCAATCCAACCATCTCACCTTCCGTACCAACCAACTCACCATGTGGGGATTAAATTGACCCACCCAGCTAGCACACCAATATTGCAGCGAAGCTGTTAATAGTAATGCAGTAGTGCTACTAATGATAACGCAGCAAAGCTACTAATAGCGGTAAACGTGGCGTAGCCACTAATATCAAAATACGTGGAAAAGCCACTAGGACAGTGAAACGTGGCAAAGCCACTAGTACAAAACTTCCTCCAAATTAGAATCCTAACCCCAATGCAATATGTCGTGTATGTCATGCTCAATCATCACATGTGTATGCAAAATGGCCACGCTCAGTAACAATCATTTAAACATATATTAAAAGCATATTAGTCATACAACCACCGTCAAGTCAGTTAAATCTCAGTTGTATAATCACAGCCAAATCAGTCATTTATCCACAAGAGCAAAACAGTCATTTATCCTTATAGGGGCATTTGGGTAATTTTACACTACAAAGGTATTTTGGTAATTTTACACTACAAGGGTATTACGGTCATTCTGCCCTATAAGGGTATTACGATCATTCTGCTTTGTAAGGATATTACGATCATTCTAAAACTGGGGGTACTTCGATAATTTTACAAATCAAGGATATTAACGACTCAACAGAACGTCCACCGTCACCTCGAGCGACTAGTACACAAGTAGGCCAACGGGGCCCATCGAGGCCCAGAACAGCCCTAGTACACGAGAATGCTCGTGGCAGCCTCTACAGTCTATCGCCCATGGTTTATGAGCTCGGTTTACCCCACAAGTGATCGCACGCTCGTGAAGCCTCAAATGCCGAAGTTTTGACTTTTTGACTTTTGCTGATCTATATAGTAGAGAAGGGTGTGAATACACACCTGTTTATGAGAACGCGCCGAAATCCACGATCACCAACCTTGGCACATCCTACATTAAGTCTTCCTCCCCAACTCATCTAGTTCGCTCTATTTAAAGCCAACTTCTCACCAATTCTCCTATTAGCTTCTCGATGTGGGATTACTTTCAACCATTAGGAAAATTCTTCATTCTTATGACCACTTCAACCACAGAGTTCCAGTCTAACTCCACCTCCTACACAACTCAAATAGCAAAATAAATACTCCACTGCGCATCCTAAGACTTGAACCTCAGACCTCACAGTTACACAACACGCCATCTTGCCACTCCACCACAGGCTCTTTCTATGTCATATTTTATCCTCAATTAATTATAAGGTCTATAGGCCAAAGTCCAGATTCCTTTAAAAGAAAAACCAAAATAAATTGCAAGAGCCAAGACTTAAACCCAGGCTCCCTTGCAACCTTAATGATGCCACAACCACTAGCCACATGCTTCCTTGTGTCATTTATTTAACACAATAATTTAAAAGGCCTTCATCCAAGCATCCAGTGTTTTATTCACTTAATACCAATTTTTTTGCTAAAGCCTAGGTTTGAACCCAAGATTTCTCCAACACTTCTCAGGGCCATTAACCACTAAAGCAGACATTTAATTATGTCATTTCCTTGTACAATTAAATTGTAACACCCCTATCCCGTAACCGTCACTGGAATAGGTAAGGGACATCACCGGACGGACAGAGCATTTCAGAACAATACAGAATCACAGATTCTAAACAACATTTATACATAGGCATTCATTAACAATTCATCCAATAAAATGGTCTACGAGACCAACAACATACATTTAAGAAAGGTCGAAACTAAACCGAACCCATTCAAAATTTTTAGAACTTAATCAAACTTTTCAAAACTGACAAAGTCACATGCTCGTGTGACTAGGCCGTGTGACTCACACGGGTACAAGACACGCCCATATGATCCAACCGTGCCAAAAAGAGGTCCTATACTGAATTTTTCACATGGCCAATAGGTACGGCCGTGTGCCATGACCGTGTAAAATTTAGCTAGCTACTGACTTTTTCACACGACCACAAGGCACGCCCGTGTTCCTTGACCGTGTGGCACAATGCAGGCTTGGTTTAAGCCAATTTGCCACCCCTTTTTGGGTCAAATCCTACAATCAATAATACTCAACATTCATACCAATATTTTAACCAATTCTATACTAAAAGATGACCAATTCACATTAGAACATAGCAAATCACAAACATACACCAAAACTATGCACAAAACTTATCATTTGCTAGCTAATTGACATGGCATAACATATATACATATCAAGCTTACATTTTTAAACCTTCTCGCCTATACATGTCATACTTACAAATATGTACATTTCTAAAAGTACCAAAATAAGTTTGACAGTGTGGTGACAATCCTCGGCTATCCCAAGCCTTCAGTAGCTACGATAACTGTAAAATAGAAAGAAATTACACAGAGTAAGCTACAAAGAGCTTAGTAAGTCAAATACAATTACTCAAACTAATATAGCATATAACTAACAGTTAATAGCTAGAATTAACAACCGTCTCATAGAATAACTCATTACTTCACAGAAACATAGTCTTTTCTATTCAAAGATCTAGTACGATACAAATATACCTGTATAAATTATACATTTCATACATTGATTTCCATATCCCATACTTCCTCATCAGACAATTCAGAAACGGAATAGATGTTCATAGCTAGGTACAATGCCGATGTCCCAGACATGGTCTTATATGTAATTCGATATCGAGACCTCTATCCCAGACAAGGTCGTACACGAGATCTCAAATCGAAGCCAGTGTCTCAGACACGGTCTTACACGATATCTCAGATCAATGTCAACGTTCTTCAAGAACATATAGAGCTTCTCATACACCAGCATATTATCAGAGTTTATTCATCAGGCTCTCAAGGCTGTCCAATGTATATCACAGTTTATATATGCAAAATTTAATCAACTTAACTCGTAAGTGTAGTTTGACTTACCTCGTACGGATTTCAGACAAAAACGAGTCGACTATTCGACTACTCTAGACTTCCCTCGATTTAAGACCGATTTTCTTTGTTCTTGATCTAATACAATTCAAATTCAACTATTCAATCATTCATTTCATTCAAAATAATCCATGAACACATATTTTGGGCACTTTTCACTTTAGCCCTTACATTTTCACACTTTGACAATTTAGTCCATTTTTCATAAAATCAAAAATATGCAAAATTCACCAAGACTATAGCTTGACCGAATACTCATAGCTTTCATAATATTCCAAATAATATATTTAATTCAAAAATTAGTCCTTCAAAACCTCATTTTTACAAATTAGCCCAAATAGCTCTATTCCATCAAAAATTCAAGAACAAAACATAATAGTCTCACATATATCTTTCATAATCGATATAAAAACATCACAAAGCTCATAAAATCATCAATGGCACATTTCATAATCTTCAACAGAAACAGAAATTTAGATATGGGTTTTGAAGAACACGAAGCAACGATCAAAGAAACGTAGAAATTGTCAAAAACCGAACAAATTTCATACCTCAATTTAGCTATCAAAGTGTCGAATGTACAAAAGCTTCAAACCCTTCTTTCTTTTGCTGATTTTCAGCTAACATGCATGATAATGGCCTATTTCCATACTTTGTTTTATTTTATTACACATTATAAGTTATATACCAACTTTGCCCTTATTAATACATGTGAAATTTCACCTACTAATGTCCATAATTGTCCACCATTTAAAAAAATGGTAAATTTGACATGCAAGGACCTTCACTTAAACAAGCCAAATCAAATAGGTGCTTTATCATCCAGCACTCAACTTTTATACTTTACGCGATTTAATCCTTTTTCATAATTAAACACAGAAACAGACAAATTAAATCACAGAAATTTCACAGATGCAAATTCACGTATCACAGACACAGAAAATAATATTAAAATATTTTTAAACTCGAATTTGTGGTCCTGAAACCACTATTCTGACTAGGGTCTAAACCAGACTATTACATAAATACTTATATACAACCTCCGTATGGACCCATACTCAAGGCCCAATACTTCTAGGACCAAATTTGGGGCGTTACACTAGCCATATGATATTTTAGATAACGTTGCTATCACTCCCTAACTTCAATAATCCTTATCACCATGTCTGAATCCTTATTTTCAAGATTGTAAGTATTCAAAGACTTGGTGATCATTAATTTTCTTCCCTAACTTTGAAGAGGACCAAATACCATCATTTAACTTTTTATTTTTGGGTTGAAGGATCGTTGTCGAAGCATTCAAACTTTTGAGTGTTAGAGGGTGGAAATTAAATCTCTTAGTAAAAGTGTAAGTATTATTAAAATGATCAATTTTCTATTCGAATCTCATATGATTGGGCTTAATACCGTGATAACTAAAATTATTATCATATATTAATATTTAGGTTTGGATCTTTTCGATACCACAATTGAGATTAGAATTTTGGACAATCGAATAGAGGTGTGTGTCTTACTTTACAGACTTAAGTCTAAAAGTGAAGTTTCATTATAATTTTTATTAACCATAAATATTAGTTTAAAATTGTGTTGGTCGGTTATGCTTATATAAAATTTCAAATTGGGCTAAGGTATGTACCTTACTTACAAACACTCTGTTGAATTGTCAGTTGATTAATGAAATTATTTGTATGTTCTAACATTCATCCTATGTGATTAAATGGAATGTTTGGATTAATAAAAATTGATATCATGATAAATCATGGATATTGTATTTTGTTCTGATAAGCATGAAAATAAAATTCATGCCTATTGTTTCTATTAATAAAATTTGATCGCATGTGAAGCATGCCCATTGAGATATTTTTGTTTCTGTATGTCATATCACATTGCATGGGGTTGGGACAATATTAGAAGGAGGAAGTTTTTGGTAGTATAATGGTCTGCAAATTCTAGTGGTATATCCTCATGTTCTAGTAGTTTTTCTACGATTCTGGTGGCTTGTCCACATTTTTGTTTGTTCTGGCAGCTTGTTTGCAATATCTAGTGGCTTGTCCACAATTTTGGTGTGTTATTAAATGGATGTGTTTTGGGGAACTCTTTTATGGTGTGTAGTGGAGTTAGGTAGGAACTTTTTCTAAAAATTTTACAATGATTTCTGAAAAAGTTTGCATCAACATCATCATGCATAGTGATATCTATGAAATTGGACTGCTTAAATATTTTAAACTATATTTCGAAATGTATGCTTTAATTATTGTTGTTACTTAAGACTTACACTAAGCTTATTGGAACGATTAAAACGTGCAAGTGTACATAATCACAACAAGGAATAAAGTGACAATTAAATGCCGAGTTATTGTACCCACAGGGACTGTGTAAGAAATTTTTATGAAATGCAATTAAAAACACTTTGGTGAAGGAAAATCATTTATTTTGAAAAAGGGTTTAATAAAACTATATTTTAACTAAGAAAATTAACTAAGAAAATTAAAAGATAAAAATTCCAAAGCACGATTTCTGAAAAACAAGTTTAATCAATATGACATAATTCTGTTAAATCAATTACATTTCTTAACTTAATATAATTCACGAAAACTTGGTAATTTGTTAACTATAACACATATAGACTTACAAAATTAACTAATCTCTTGAACATATTACTATGTCAATTCAAACAACTAATCAATTTTAATAAGCAAGTAAAAGATTAAGTGAAGTAACAATATATTCCTACACTGAAACAGTTTAATCATAATTATCTTGCAAGTTATGCAAGGCTAATGTACCGATTAATACCATCGCTAATTTAACCCTCAACTACCTTAAAAGATTAAACATGCACTGGTTAAGTATTGTGTCAATTAATTACAATTTCAGTCCGATTAATAATTAATTTATTAGTTACCTCACAATTGTAATGCAAGTATAACATAATCATGGTTTTACTTAATCAAACAATTTACCAAGACCTATAATAACACAAACATGATTTTAATAATTTAAGAAGACGAAATGCAATCAACCTAACATGAATTAAATTTAAGATATGTTAATTAAATTTAGAATAACAACATAACAAATATTCATAGACATGTTCATAACAACAACAAGAAAAGTTAAAGGATAGGAAACTATAATCAAATCCGATGTTTCTCCGAAGCCTGACTAGTTTGCTTCACTCCTCCTTCTCCGTTGTTCTGTTGAATCGAGGCTTCAACAAGCACTTAAATGCTACTACGCAAGGTGGTTGAAGGGCTCTTTTCCAAGAGGGAAATCGAAAAAGGAAATAGAATGGAAAAATGAGAAACAAAGAGAGGTTTTGGAATAAAGAAAGTGAGTGAAAGAGAGATAGATGTATGGAATGAAAGGTGTGTTGAATGAATAGGTGAAGGGGGTATTTATAGGTGGGAGTGGCTGCTAAAAATAGCAAATAATTAGCAGCCATTAACTCCCCCCATGGACGACCACCACTCATGCATTTGTTGAAGATTTCAACTTATATTTAGCTAGGGGAAAATCTACAAAAGCATAATAAGTGGAGGGGTTTGAATACAATTTCAAGGAGATGCAGAGGGTTGATTTGCAAGTCAATAAACTAGCTGATTTCAAGTAATTGAGTCATCATTTTGGATGGGTTTGGGTAGCCCGATTGCTCGATTGGATCAATCTTTCATATTAGCACAACTATAATTATTTAACCCAAAATAAATTGGATTAAAATTAAAATTAACTATATTATGTATTAATATTTATAATTTGGACCATCTTAGGCTAAAAATTATTTCACCTCAACGCTTTAGAAATCGCTTCACGGTTTGAGCTTCTAGTAGTGTCCACCGAGCTAATTTTCACCCTTTGTGCAAACCTATAAAAAATAAATCAAAATTTATGAAAACTTATTATAAAATTAATTAAAATTCACTATGTTAATAATTTGAGTGCAATTTAATTACTTTATAATTATATTATATTTTCGACAAAAATTACAACAAAACTACATGAATTTGAGTTAAAAAGGGCATGAAAAAGTCTATATATTTACGTGTTTCCACTTATATAGCTCACATTTTAGTTCTCTTACATTTCATATAATTGTAAACTTGAAATTATATAGAATTTTTCTATATATTTTTACCACCTTTTGACTTAATAAATATGTTACCCTTGAGTCACTACAATAAAACAAGCCTACTGTGACACTTTTTTTTACCTAAGATGGCGCAAAAAAGGTTGGCATAGGTTTCGTGATGCTTTTCCCGATGCTTCTAAAGGTTGTTTATAGTAAAGTTGGCATAGGCTTCATGACGTTTTTGGAAAAGCGTTAACATAAGTCAACATAAGCTGACCTTTATTGAAGGGTTGGGAAAGACCTAGTCAAGGCTAACCTTTAAAAATGGTTGGGATAGACCTAGTCAATGCCAACCTTTGAAAAAGTTTGGGATAAACCCGTCTAAGGAAACCTTAAAAAGGTTGGGATAGACCAGTCTAAGATAACCTTTTAAAAAAGTTGGGATAGACCTTGTTTAAGGAAACTTTTAAAAAAGATTGGGATATAATCGTCTAAGGCAGCCTTAAAAATGTTGGGATAGACCTTGTCTAAGGCAACCTTTAAAAAAGGTTGGGATAGACCAGTCTAACGCAACCTTTTAAAAAAGTTGGGATAGACCTTGTCTAAGGAAACCTTCAAAAAAGGTTGGGATAGCTAAAGCAACCTTAAAAAGGTCTTAAAAAGGTTGGGATAGACTCGTCTCAGGTAACCTTAAAAAGGTTGGGATAGACCTTGTCTAATACAACTTTTAAAAAAGGTTAGGATTGACCCGTCTAAGACAACCTTAAAAATGTTGGGATAGACCTGTTTAAAGCAACCTTAAAAAGGTTGGATAGACCTTTTCCAAGGAAACTTAAAAAAAGTTGGGATAAATCTATCTAAGGCAACCTTAAAAAGGTTAGGGTAAACCCGTCTAAGGCAAACTTAAAAAGGTTGGGATAGATCTTTGTCTCATGTCCAATGTTTTTTTACGATGATTTTCCCCAATTTTTAATAGCCTATTTTGGATAAATATGAGCAGATTTGTTTGTATTGGGTTTGGAAAAGTTTGAGACAATATTAATTGAACAGTTAATTAACATAAAATGATCATATAAATACAAAATTACCATTGAATAATGCACTTAGTAATTTATATACAAAATCCTAATAGAAGCAGTCAACAAATTGCGAACATATTGTCAACTTGTTTCATATGACATTAAAAAATTATAAAAAAAATCCTTATAAAAGTAGTCAACATGTTGCAAACATGTTGTCAACCTGTTTCCCATGACATCAAAAATTTATGGGACAGCTGCATTCATCAACCACTAGAACATATATATAATATATAATATACAACAAGCATCATTCATCATCATCTGAACTGAAGGCTTTATCATCAAGTTTGCTACTTTGAAATTCAACTACAAAAATAGCAATGTACATTTTCTATTTATACGAGTTAGATAAGAAATAACATGAACACGTGGGAATAATATTTTAGTATTAACCAAATAACCATAAATTGAAGCTAAATAAAGAATTTTCATCAGTACATCCACTAATTATTAGTTGAGCAAATAATGAAGACATCAAATAAGAACCTAGCATTTAGTTACAACAATCAAAGTCTATTAAACCATTAACAAACTTACTAACAATCTAGTTATAAAATAGTCACCTTACTATGCTTACTATGTAAAGCCTTGTAATTACTTGACATTCCCTTTGCCATACACTCATTGAGGAGATCCCTATACTTCTTCTCACTAGCATCTATCATATCCATGAACCTTGCCTTTTGAATTTCAGTTAATTTCATAAATCTTTCTTCTGCCTCAACTATCAAATGAGCTTCTCGCTCTGCGGCCTTCGTACGAAATTGAGATTCTGCTTTCTCAAGTAGATTCTTAACTTGAACTGTTTGTTCAGCTGAATTGTTTGTATTTGCTCGACATGTTTAGCGCTAATCTCTTCAATCAATGTACTTATGGTTGACATAGATTAGCTTCCTCGGGTGACTGAACCATAGCTAAACAACTTGGATTTTGTCATCCCATGTCCATATCCCAACATTTTTCGATCCTTCTCAAGGTCGAACACTTGTGTATACATCTCATTTCTAATGCAATATTATCTTGAGGTGCGAAAGAACTCTCAGATGTTGGCATAGAGTCTTTAATCCTCTTGCATGCTTCATCCTACAGTTCTTTTTCATTAAAAAAATCTAATTTGAAAAAATGTAAAACTAATGTCAAAATAAATTAAAATAAATAATACCCATTTGTTTCTTACAAAAACTTGTTCTGCAGCCTCACTGCTCAATTTATCACTCCCATCTTTTCACAAATGTTAAAATCTAACCTGCTCCAAATGCGAGGGTTCACGACCTTCCTTCTCAGCCTATTATATAACAAAACAATAGTTGTTAACAATATTCACCAATGGGCGCAAAACAATTAATATTAGTTACAAATTGATTAATATGTAATACTTACAAATTGTGCATTAAGGGTCGCATATCCTATATTACTAGTGGTGTGTGCATAACGCACCTTTATTCGGGATTCTTTCGCCATTCTGATTATGCTTGTTGTTTAAATTAATGAGAAAAAATATGAGAGTAATAGGAAAGCTAGGTTTATTGTGCCTCATTCAACAAATCACGCATATATGCACCCCCTACTTTTATCATATTGTAAGTGGAAGCAGAAAAAAATGGAACATTTAGTCTAATAAAAGTGCATACCGTAACTTGTGATGTTCCCCATCACTCCACCAGCCACTTCCATTGATCATTATAGACACCAGGAGGATTGTTTTCATAAATTTTTTCAATCGATCGACCTTCTTGGACCATCTCTTTGTAGTATCTAGTCTTCAAAGTCGATTTAAACTCATTCCAGAGTTTTCCAACATGTGAGAGGATGTTAGAGTCCTCCACCTTACCTTGCAGATCAAACTTTTCCTACACATATAACAAATTAATCTAACAAGTACTCATTACATACAATTTCAAATAATGCAAAATTATTGCAATAGATTAAATTAGAAGATTATGTACTACATAGATGAACGATTCTTAATATGTTTTCCAACACATATTTGGAAACATGTTTCCAATGTTTTGTATTCAAAGGACAGATAGAACCAGTCCTTCCAATTATACCGAGAAA
The DNA here is from genome assembly GCA_025698475.1 of Gossypium anomalum. Taxonomy (NCBI): domain Eukaryota; kingdom Viridiplantae; phylum Streptophyta; class Magnoliopsida; order Malvales; family Malvaceae; genus Gossypium; species Gossypium anomalum. The sequence goes on along the minus strand of CM046968.1, from coordinate 42,057,729 downwards.
TTCAGCCAATTTGGACGCTTTCTTCCTAATAGGCTGGCCATATTGGTTGGCATCTACTATTATACGAGTTCCAGGTTGAAGATTTCATATATCTTTCATATTTGTAGGCCCTCGCATGGTGATGGAAGGAAGAATATTGTTAGAGATGATGGATGTGTTCAACCATTCGTAATATGTAAATATACTGATTGTTAAATAGCTATGTCTGTTAACGCAGGAAATCAACCTCCTAGTAATGTAAAAAATGGTCTTCATATAGTAAACTAATCCTAAGAGGGAAAAAAAGGTGCTAATTATTTAAAATGTTGACATATCATGTGTCAATTTAAACATTAACTTTTTCATCTATTTTGGTATGTTTTAAAAAAAATACAAATTTAATAGTTGAAAAATATGAAAAATTAAAAGATAACTAAATTGACTCTTTTTATAATGTTGGAGGGCCAAGTATTAATTATCAACTATTCAAATAATTAATATAGATGTATGATTGAGAATGTTTGGCTACTTCGTAACTCATTATACGTAGACAATAAATCAACATGGGAGGCTCTCAAGACTTTGATTTATTTCCTCATGGATTGAATTTTACCATCGAGAAAATCAAACTATCCACTTGCCTACGATATTTCCATACCATCTATAATAGCCCATTTTTAGTGAAATCAAAATAGTGGTTTCGGTACCACAAATATGATGAGTAAAAATTTATTTTATTATTATTTGAACGTCTAAGAAATATTAGTAAGGTCGTACAAAATTTTTGTTAAGAAATTTTAATTTTTGCATACATAATTTTATGAAAAGGACTAAACCGTAAAAGTGGAGTTCTAGTAGTTAAAAGAATCTAATTGCTATGAAACATAAATCTGAATGGATATAAATGGTAATTAGACCATATTTATTGTTAGTGACCTTTTATGGACATTAAATAGGTGATTTTTAAGGTTAATAATAAAGGTTAAATAAGTAATTTAGTAAATAAGTGTAGTAAAGTAAAGAAAAAAAACAAAAAAATTATCATCATTTTGGTTCATCCCCACTGAAATTAGGTTAAGAAGACTCCATTGAAAGAGCTTGAAATTCGGCTAGATATTCCTATTGCATGTAAGTGATGTTTTGTCCCGTTTTTAATGATTTTTATGTTTTTGAAGTCATTGTAGGTTAATTTATCTAGCCCAAGAACTAATTTACAAAACTATTAAAGGGTTAGGGTTCTTTCATGAACATGTTTGGATGATTCTTGAAGTTTAATGAAAGATTATGAGTCCTTGTTGTTAAATAAACAACTTTTGTAAAGTGATTTTGATGAAATTATCATTTAGGGACTTATTTGTAAAGTAGTAAAATACCACGATAAATTTGTGAAATGATAGTTTGTATAGGTTGATATGAGTCCCTAGGTAAATCGACTAGTATGATATGTGGATGAAATTGCATAAATTTCCATTTACGAGATTAAGGACTAAATTTTAGTGAAGATAAAATATTAGGGGCAAAAATGTAAATTTGTAAAAGTATAATTTTTTTACTAAATTGAATAGTATGTGTATTTAATAGATTGAATTTTCTTATTTAGATCAAGATAAATCTCATATGGATCTAGATCGAAGAAAAGCTAAAATCTCAGATTAGTGATCCTATTTCAACGTTTTTGTAATCGAGGTAAGCTCGTATGTTTAAAAAACATTTTAATGTTATTTGATATATGCATGCTATTGTGTTATTTATCATGTCATGAAACGATGGAAATCCAACGACGTACGATAATTATCGAGCCCTATTTGAACCTTAGGAATATAGAGGATACAAATGACATATCATTAGGGTTACCATGTTTTGAGTTCTGGTCCTGAATGTCCTACCAATGGCTGAGTTCTAACATTTGTTGTGAATACTCGTCAGCTTTTGTGAGCGGCATCATGCAACTACATTCCCACCGTCAGCTTGTATGAGCAGACCCATTTATGGCTCGAGAGATCAATGATATAAAAGAAAAGGAAACGGAACGGTTTCAACCTTATGTTTAGCACACTTTGTGTGAGCTTCTCGCGTATCCAATATTATTCTAAATGGTTCAACGAGCATGAAAAGGGAAGGAATGGTAAGTGTTCCTATGACTATATTATGAACTTATGGAAATGTATGAACTTATAATGATCAAAGTATGTATAACTATACCTATGGAAAGTAAGAATTCAATTGTAAAATGTTCATGAAATATATCTTACCATGTGATGACTTTGTTGAGTTATATATTAAAGCATTAACTTGTGTTATTGATGATGCTTAGGCTTGTGCCAAGCTTATGTTGGATTGATTTATATTTAATTTATAAGGTTTTTCTTTGAAATGGTAAGCTATGTTCATGATTGACGAACTTACTAAGCATTATATGCTTACGTAATTTTCTTTCCTATGTTTTATAGATTATCGAAAGCTCGTCGGAGACCTATCACATTATCCAGCAATTATACCGATAGATTTTAATGTTTTGGTCAAGGTTATAATAGCATGTATAGGTGGACTTGTGTTTAATGATCTAGTTGTTTTGGGCATGTATAAGTGTTATTATGGTTGATATACTTATCGTATTTTGATGCCTTGATGGTTGGTGTTTTTATGGTCAAGATGATGCATGTTTTGAATGACCAATTTGGTATATGATGGTGTATTTTCAATGTAGTCAATTAAGGTATGTTTTGAGTTGAAATAAGTTAGATGTGTAAGGTTGATGAATAGCCAAGTATGCATATGTTTAGATAGGTATGATGGATTATATTTAAGGTGCCTTGTTGGCATATTAGTTGTATGGATTATTGGTATAGGGATTTGGTTATTTTATGTATGTTTTGGGCATATTTTAAGGTCTTTGTTATATATGCAAATGGCTTGTACGTGCATGTTTGAATGGGTGAAAGAAATGGCTTGATTTTTGTCAATTTCTTATCCACACGGCCTAAGACAGGGATGTGTGTCTCAGCCATGTGTGACACATGACCATGCGACACTACTGTGTGTCCTCTGTAGGTTTTAAAGGTTGCAAGCCAGGTAGTACACGGCCTAGCACATAGCCTGGCACATAGGCATGTGAGGCCATTTCGAGAGTTACACGGGATGGCACACGGGCGTGTGGCTTGGCCATGTGACCCAAGTCAAAGAGTTACACAGGCATGGATACGAGCTAGGACATGACTGTGTGTCCCTATTTCGAATGCTACACGGCCTGAGACATGGGCGTGTGTCTTAGCCATGTGAGTCACACGGCCGTGTGACCCCTACAGTTTGAATTTTTCTAGCTTTTTCCTCAATGTTTCAAATGTTTCCAATTTAGTCCCAAATCATTTCTAAAAAATTTCTAAGGCCTTGAGGGCTCAAATAAGGGACAATATGCATGGACATGAATTAATTATGCTATGGTTGGAAATGTATGTTTTTATATTATGATTTTTTACGGTAATGCTCTATAACGCTATTCCGGCGACGAATATGGGTTAGGGGTGCTACACCATTGCTATATATATTATAAACACTTTATTTGTCTATCATTCACTTGGCATTAATTATACCAACAATTTTCAAAATTATAAATGCTATTTTTTTCTGGTAAGTAAGTTTAAGGCATGCAGTTTCATGTTGAACGTTAATGATATTCATTTTATTTTTAATATTCATATTCTTGGTGGGTTTTCTACGAAAATGTTACTCATTATTTATATTCTTGGTGAATTTTTGCCATTACTAGTGTGAAGAAAAATTATAGTGTATGATGACCTGATAAGATTTTGAAAGTTGTTAGGAAATATAGCAAGTCAAATCTTACTAAATATTAGTTATTATAGGGAAAAAAGAACGTTGATTATTTTGCAAATAATGACATGGATCAATTATAAGCCAAAGAGTAAAAAATACCCAAGAGTCCCCTATTTAAGAACCAAATAATTGTCTTTTAATTTCTAGGTGAAACTAAAACCTATCATAGCACATCAATAAGTAAAGACAGCATATGCCAAAATCTATATACATAATGAATAAGCTTGAACATGTGTTGTATAAAATTTGAAAACAGTCAAAGTAAAGTGGTAATTTATATAAATTTTCAATGTAAGAATCAAATTAGACAAAAGAAAGTCAAACCTAAAGGGAAACTAGTTGAAGACCTAACCTTATAGCATAAACCAAAATCTATCTCCCATTCAAGCACGAATTATTATAAACCCTTATATGCTAACAAGAATCTATCAAAAAACTTAATTAGACAAAGTGAGAAGGGGCATTTGCAGAATGTAAAAAATGAGCCTAAAACCAGAGAAAGAATAAGTGAGAAGGCAATGGAAGTACCAGCCAGAGTTACAAGTACTTTTTCTATTGTTTGAGTTGGAGTTTCTTCTCCCATACTTTGACTATAATAGCCCGATTTAGGGCCTAGTCAAAAAAGTGGTCTCAGGACCACAAATTCGAGGTTGGAAAGATTTTTTTTATTATTTTGATGTTCCAGCATGATTATAGTAGTGCATGAAAAATTTGGTAAGTTAATTTTGACGTTTGTGAGCCCAATTACGAAAAAGGACTAAATCTCATAAAGTGCAAAAGTCCTAAATTGATAGATAAAGATGTCAAATAGCTAAAGAATAAAATTAAGGGTCTTTAAAAGGAAAATATACCCTTAGGAGAAGGCATAGCCGGCCATGGAGTCTATGAGGAGACAAAATTGTCAAAATTAGGTAAAATTGTCAAAATTAGATGAAATTTGGTCACCAATTTTGACTAGCTTTATTTTAATAAAACAAAAAGGTTTCATCTCTTCATCCTCTCTTCTTCCTAGCCAAAAATACCAGCAATTATTTGGGGTTTTAAGAGCTTGAAATTTTAGCAACTTGAAGCCTACACTAGTAAGTGATTTTAATGGTTTTTCTTGAATATTTTTGTACTTTTGAGACCCTTGAAGCATGAGCTTTCAAATGAACGGTCTATTTTTCAAAATGATTAAGAGTTTAGGGTTTTTCCATGCATATAATTGTAATGGTTGCTGAGTTTTTATGGAAGAATATAAGTCTTAGTAGTGTAAAAGACAACTTTTGTGAAAAGTGTTAGCATGAAAACACCTAAAGGGACTATTTTGCGTAACTTGTAAAATAGTTGATAAATGTGTGAAATGGCTGGAATTTGAGGTATCTATAAGAGTGAAAAAGGTTAGATTAGGATTGAGATACGAAGAAATTCGATAAAAATTAATTTTCAAGCATAGGGGAAAAATGGTCATTTTGTCAAAGTCTAAGGGCAAAATGGTCATTTTACCTAAGATATGAATTTTAGATTGCCTAATTGTATTTAGTGACTGAATGAGTGCATTTTTCTATTATAGATCAAGATTTATCGAATCCAAACCTAGACTAGGGGAAGGCCAAGCAAATCGACTAAACTGACTAATCGCTACATTTTTTAATCCGATGTAAGTTGTATGTAGATAACACAACTACATTGTTGATATTTGTGTTTGAATTGTCATTGAATTGATATAGCATGATTTGAGAATGTATATTGAAATTGAGATAGTAGAATTCCCGTTCGAACCTTAGGAAGTAAACCGGATATTCATGCCGTGACATTTGGGTCACTTGTGTGAGCTAGTGTAAAACATGTCTGGGACATGCATTGGCCACATTATAAGAGCCAGTGTAAGACCATGTTTGGGACATGGCATCGGCATTGAGAAGAGTGCTAGTGTAAGACATGTCTGGGATATACATCGGCCTCAAGACGTAAGCCAGTGTAAGACATGCCTGGGATATACTTCGGCTACGAGATGTGTCAATGTAAGACCATGTCCTAGACGTGGCTTCGGCACGGATATGCGAGAGCTAGTGTAAGACCATGTCTAAGACATGGCATTGGCCACTTACCCCATGTGACAGCCCTAATTTGACCCTAGTCGAAAAGTGGTTTTGGGACCACAAAACCGAGTCATAAAAGTAATTAACCGTTATATTCTATGCCTATTATATGTGTAAATGCATGTGTGAAAGTTTCATGCGTTGATTTTGTCCTTTGTATGTGAAATTTATTAAATAGGACTTATGTGAGACATTTTGAAATGTGATAGGTTAATTTAAAATGGTCCATTAATGCATGCTAAAAAAAATGGACTTGCATGTCATATTATCCATTTTCTTGATAGTGGTCGGCCATGATGTTGTTTAATGTATATTATATGTATTTCCTATTAACATTATTATTAACTAAATGAATTAAAGAATAAAGGGAAATAAAATAATAGGTTAGTGGGAGGAGAAACCAAAGTTGGTTCATCCTTGCTCCTCCATTGCCGTAACTAGAAGAGAGGAAGAAGAAATTTTTTTGTGAAAAAAATTCGGCTAAGGTGATTGCTAGATTAAGGTATGTTCAATGCCACTCTTGGAAACTTATGCATAATTTGGATGATTAGTTTAAATTCTACCTATCTCATGGTTTGAATTTAGCTTTTTTGGAAGATTGAAATTCGGCCAAAGAGCTTAAAAATTTTTAGTAGATGCTTTGATGTCATTAGCATGGATAGTTATGTTGGATGTGTTAAGTTGCTTATTATTTTAGCTTGAAAGTTGAGGTTAGTATTTGGTTTATAGGATATGCCAAATTTGGATTTAGAAAAAAAAATAGGTAATCGGTCATGCTATAGATTCTTGATGAAAAATTGTTGAATGCTTTATATGTTATATAAATGAGCTTGTAAGTGAATTTGAAGATTGGAAAAATTGTTGATGAGAGGTGCCGAATGTGGTTTTTGGATGTGAATTAAGGAATAATAATATGGTCGCTTGAGTTTAATAACATTCGGCCAAAGACTTTAGGTGCTAGCAAATTTGGTAAAAATGTTTAGATGTTTTGCATTTTGTATTGGATGTCTTGATGAATGAAGTCAATTGAAATGGATGTATGAACAATGTATGTAATGGTATATGTTATTAATGAAATGAAATAATGTATATGGAAATATGATAAGAGGTATATTTTGATTTTATTACAAATTGTAATTCAGCACTTACTCCATGATAAAATACTTAGAGTCATATGCAAATTTAGTTTATGAAATTCGAATATACAAGGTAATAAGTTAGTAAAATGTTCCTTGATAGTTTTAGTCTATTATTTTGGAATAAATGTAATTGTTGATTGTAGCCTAGTAATATGTTTGGTTGTGCATAAGTAGGGCATATGTATGATGTTTAAATAACTAGTTAGTAAGGTCATTTGTACCTTAATTATATGATATACATGTATTAAATTAAATTGCTTATTTGATAAGTAATTAAATAAATCTATTTGTTTAAATTAAGCCCAAGAGCAAGAGGGTCGAAATCAGATAGGGGAAAAGGGAAAGCAATCGAATAGCCTATCCGCAACTGTTCAAATATATCCGAAGTAAGTTTTGAGAAGTCTCCTTTAGTATATTTTGATGATGCCTTTATATGAGTATATTAGGTGAATTACGGTCTATTGGTTTTTTTTTTTACTTGAATTAAGCTGTGTAATAAATCATTTATGTATATGACTTATAGTCGAATGGTCACTATGGGTTAAGCTTGAATGGTGACATGGATATGTGATATTTATGTAAGACTCTTAAGCCGAAATGTTAATGATGGTGTTCATATTGAGCTTATATCCGAATGTAGCAAATGACTACTAAAGTGATATGTTGAATGAAATGTGTTAATATTTGACTAAATGTGCTGGAAATATATTCGGGCTTGAAGTCCCGCAGGCTTTGTGCTAGTGATTGGACTCGGGTTTTAAACCTAGTAGGCTTAACGCTGATGTTTCGAGTAAGATTATGAATTCGAACGTTCGAGGTAAACTACTATTGATTTTGTATGATACATTATAATGACCAGGTACGTATTATGTACCCACATGTGGATTGATTTTTAAAGTGAATTATTAGTACCAAAGAACGATATATATATATATATGTGTGGATGATTACTGTATCTGCGAATAAGAGAATGACCTATTTGGTCGATGTCTGTCATTATATGAAAGTATGTGACTTAAATTAATTGTATGAGCCATATAGTAGAGTGAAGTATATGCTGAAAATTTCTTTGTGTATTTATATATATATATATATATATATTCAGCCAATAGGCTTTATAATTAGTGTACATGTGTATATTCGGCCAAGTGATTTATAATTAGAATACGAGTTTTGTGATACTTAATGTTCGATTTAAATGACAAGTTTTAATAGTTTGTAATGCTTAAAACTTACTAAGCCTCGAAAGCTTACTCTGTTCCTTATTCTCTGTTTTATAGATCGTTGATTCTAGCCACCGACTCAGGGATCGTCAGCAGTTTATCATACTATCGATCTTTGTGGTACAGTTATAATTTGGTCTCGATATGGCATGTATAGGTTAGGCTGATGATAACTATGTATGTTTTGTAACTGTAAATATTTAGGCCATATGAAAATGGCATATATATAACCTAAAAATCAAGATGTCTTCAGCTCGATCTCTGTTTATGTTGATTGATAATGTGAATGAAAAAATTTAATGTTTAGCTTGGTAATACCTCTTAGCCTAAATCCGGCGATCAGATTCGGGCTAGGGGTGTTACATTTTATTGGTATCAGAGCTACGGTTTAGTCGATTCTAGGACTAACGTAGAGTAATTGAGTCTAGCTATACATGCTATATAATATTAATACGATAGTGTGATGAATTCTAATAGTTAAAAATGTATTTTCGTATAGAAATTGATTCTGATCCCAATCAAGCGGTAGCTGATGATGTAGAGAGTGTAGCGCCTGCTCCCGTGCATGGGACAGCACCGATGGACTCTCAACCTATTGCGAGCAATCAAAATAACGAGGCTAGACAAGCCTTTTATAATGTGATGAATGATTGGTTTAACCAATACATTCGTACTAATACGGCTGCTCCACAACCCCCACTTCCGACAAATACAACCCCTACACCTACGATACCTCCGATAATTGATCAGATGAGGTTGAATAAGCCCCCAGTTGACAGAATTCGAAAGCACGGGGCTACTAAATTTAAGGCTACAGATAGTTATGATGCTGAGCAAGCTGAATTTTGGTTGGACAATACTATCCGAGTGTTCGATGAATTGTCTTGCACACCCAATGAATGCCTAAAATGTGCTATATCTTTGCTACGTGATTCTGCCTACTATTGGTGGAATACGTTGGTTTCTGTTGTGCCCAGAGAGCGAGTGACTTGGGTGTTCTTCCAAACTGAGTTCCGAAAAAAGTATATCAACCAGAGATTCATCGATCAGAAACAGAAGGAATTTCTTCGACTTAAGCAGGGTTCTATGTCAGTTACTGATTATGAATGAAAATTTGTGAGGCTTAGCCGGTATGCCCGAGAATGTGTTTCTTCAGAAGCTATAATGTGTAAACGTTTCGAAGATGGATTGAACAAAGATATAAAACTGTTTGTTGGCATTCCTGAAATCAGAGAGTTTGTAGTACTTGTCGAGCGAGCTTGCAAAGCCGAGGAGCTCAGTAAAGAGAAAAGAAAAGCTGAAAATGGAGCTAGAGAGTTCCGTAAAAGATATTTGGGAAAGCCCTTTCAGCAGTCACCGAAGAAATTTTGAGATGATTCGGGCCGATCTAAGAACACTTTGGGCTTCTCCAGACGAGACTGTAATCGGCCCCCTGTGAGTACGCGAGCCACTTTGGTTGCCAGTGTTGGAAACGATCATCGGGACAGGACCGAGTGCAAGTATTGTGGAAAATGGCATTCGGGGAGTTGTAGATTTCATGACCGCTCCTGTTATAAGTGTGGATCAGCTGACCACTTTATCAAGGACTGCTCGAGATTGTCTGAACAGAATGTGAATCAGAGTGGGAAATCGAGTACTACTACAGCTCGAGGTAGACCATCTAGGAATACGGGGAATGCTAGTGGTAGTCAAAGAGGGTCTAGAGATGCTACGACCAGATCTGAGGCTCGTGCTCCTGCTAGAGCTTATGCTATACGGGCACACGAGGATACTTCTTCGCCTAATGTCATTACCAGTACTTTCACTCTCTTTGATACTATTGTGATTGCATTGATTGATCCTAGTTCTACTCATTCATATGTATGTGAGACTTTAGCATCTAGTAAGACTCTACCAGTTGAGTCTATTGAGTTCGTGATTCGAGTGTCGAATCCCTTGGGTCAATATGTGCTAGTCGACAAAGTGTGTAGGAAATGTCCCTTAATAATCCGAGGTTCCTGTTTTCCGGCCGATTTGATGCTTTTACCGTTTGATGAATTTGATGTTATTCTCGGTATGGATTGGTTGACCGTACATGATGCAGTTGTGAATTGCAAAAGAAAGACTATTGATTTGAGATGTTAAATGATGAGATAATCCGAGTTGAGTCTACTGCCTTGAACGGATTACCAGCAATAATGTCCTCGATGTTGGCTCAAAAATATGTGAGAAAGGGGTGTGAAGCATATCTTGTGTATGTACTTGATAGTAATGAGTCAGAAAAGAAACTTGAATCAGTGCCAGTGGTTTGTGAGTATTCAGATGTTTTTCTTGAGGAGTTACCGGGATTACCACCCGTGCAAGAGGTAGAGTTCGGCATCGAACTTGTACCTGGTACTACACCAATTTTGATAGCTCCGTATCATATGGCACCAACGAAATTGAAGGAATTGAAAACTCAGTTGCAAGAGTTGATGGATAGAGGTTTTGCTCGACCGAGTTTCTCACCTTGGGGTGCACCAGTATTGTTTGTGAAAAAGAAAGACGGAACCATGAGAATGTGCATCGACTATCGTCAATTAAATAAAGTGAAAATAAAGAACAAATATCCGTTACCGCATATTGATGATTTGTTTGATCAGCTGAAGGGAGCCTCAGTATTTTCAAAGATAGATTTGAGATCGGGTTATTATCAGTTGCGAGTTCGAGACTCAGATATACCTAAAACTACTTTCAAAACGAGATACGGTCACTAAAAGTTCTTAGTGACGCCGTTTGAGCTCACTAATGCCCCTGCGGTATTTATGGACTTGATGAATTGAATTTTCAGACAGTATTTGGACCAGTTTGTAGTTGTGTTTATAGATGACATCTTGATTTATTCACGTGATGAAACTAAACATGCCGAGCACCTGAGATTGGTTTATAGATTTTACGAGACAAGTAGTTATACGCGAAATTCAGTAAATATGAGTTCTGGTTGAGAGAAGTTAGCTTCTTGGGGCATGTGGTATCCGTATCGGGTATTCGAGTTGATCCGAGCAAAATTTTAGCCATACCTGATTTGAAGCCTTCGAGAAATGTTACTGAAGTTTGGAGCTTTTTGGGACTTGTCGATTACTACAGACGGTTTGTAAAGGGTTTCTCGATGATAGCCACACCAATGACAAAACTACTTCAGAAAGATGTTAAGTTTGAATGGTCAAAAAAATGTCAGAAAAGTTTCGATCAATTGAAAACCTATTTGACTGAAGCTCCAGTGCTAGTGCGGCCCGAATCAGGTAAAGAGTTTGTCATTTACAGTGATGCATCCTTACATGGGTTGGGTTGTGTATCGATGCATGAAGGTCGAGTTGTAGCTTACGCGTCGAGGCAATTGAGGTCACATGAGAAAAACTATCTGACCCATGATCTCGAATTAGCTGCCATCGTATTTGCTTTGAAATTATGGTGACACTACTTGTTTGGAGAGAGGTGTCATGTATATTCGGATCACAAAAGCCTCAAACATTTAATGACTCAAAGAGATTTGAATCTGAGGCAAAGACGTTGGCTTGAATTGTTGAAAGATTACGAGCTTGTCATAAACTATCACCCTGGAAAAGCTAATGTGGTTGCCGATGTTTTAAGTGGCAAGTCACTATTTACTTTACGAGCGATGAATGTACACTTGTCTGTTTCATCCGATAATGTATTAGTAGCAGAATTAAAAGCCAAACCATTATTGATTCATCAAATATGTGAAACTCAGAATGTCGATGAGGAACTGGTTGCTAAACGAGCTGAATGTGTTTCGAATGTGGATTCAGAGTTTCAAATTGACGACAATGATTGTTTGAGGTTCAGTAGTCGATTGTGTGTTCCAAAGAATTCGAAACTTATTTCGATAATTTTGAACGAGGCTCATAGTAGCTGAATGTCAGTCCACCCGGGTAGTACGAAAATGTACAATGATCTAAAACAACAATACTGGTGGCACAGTATGAAATGAGACATTTCTGACTTTGTCTCGAAGTGTTTGATACGTCAACAAGTGAAAGCGGAACATCAAGTGCCTTCGGGATTACTTCAGTCGATCATGATACCCGAATAGAAATGGGATCGAGTCACGATAGATTTTGTATCTGGGTTGCCATTGTCACCAAGTAAGAAAGATGCGATCTGGGTTGTTATCGATAGATTGACAAAGTCGACTCATTTTATTCCCGTGCGTATGGATTATTCACTTGACAAGTTAGCTGAACTGTATGTTTCTCAGATTGTAAGGTTACACGGGGTGCCTATTTTTATTGTGTCTGATAGAGACCCAAGATTCACCTCGCGGTTTTGGAAGAAATTACAAGACGCTTTGGGTACCAAGCTACATTTTAGCACCGCGTTTCATCCTCAAACAGATGGTCAATCAGAACGTAATTTAGATACTCGAGGATATGTTAAGATGCTGCATCCTTGAGTTTAGTGGTTCATGGGAACGGTATTTGCCTTTGATTGAATTCACTTACAACAATAGTTTTCAATCAAGCATTAAGATGGCACCTTACAAGGCTTTGTACGAACGTAAATGCCGTACACCGTTGTTTTGGACCGAGCCTAGCGAAAGTAAAATCTTTGGGGTTGATTTGATTAAAGATGCTGAACAGAAAGTAAAAGTGATCCGTGAAATTCTGAAAGCAGCTTCAGATCGTCAGAAGTCGTATGCAGATTTAAAACGAAAAGACATTGAGTATCAGGTCAGAGACAAAGTGTTTCTTAAAGTTTCATCGTGAAAAAAGGTACTCAGATTTGGCCGCAAAGGCAAATTGAGCCCGAGATTTATCGAACCATACGAAATTACAGAACGAATTAGGCCGGTTGCTTATAGACTACTCTTGCCACCTGAACTTGAAAAGAATCACGACGTTTTTCATGTTTCAATGCTTCGTCGGTACAGATCCGATCCTTCTCATGTGATTAGTCCATCAGAGATAGAAATTCGGTCTGATTTGAGTTATGAAGAGGAACCGGTTCGTATTTTGGCTCACGAGGTGAAAGAATTGCGGAATAAGACAATTTCGTTAGTGAAAGTGTTGTGGGTCAAACATGGGGTTGAAGAAGTGGGAGGAGAATTAAAGAATAAAGGGAAATAAAATTATGGGTTAGTGGGAGGAGAAACCAAAGTTGGTTCATCCTTGCTCCTCCATTACCGTAACTAGAAGAGAGGAAGAAGAAAAATCTTTGTGAAAAAAATTCAGCTAAGGTGATTGCTAGATTAAGGTATGTTCAATGCCACTCTTGGAAACTTATGCATAATTTGGATGATTAGTTTAAATTCTACCTATCTCATGGTTTGAATTTAGTTTTTTTGGAAGATTGAAATTCGGCCAAGGAGCTTAAAAAATTTTAGTAGATGCTTTGATGTCATTAGCATGGATAGTTATGTTGGATGTGTTAAGTTGCTTGTTATTTTAGCTTGAAAGTTGAGGTTAGTATTTGGTTTATAGGATATGCCAAATTTGGATTTAGAAAAAAAAATAAAAATAGGTAATCGGTCATGCTATAGATTCTTGATGAAAAATTGTTGAATGCTTTATATGTTATATAAATGAGCTTGTAAGTGAATTTGAAGATTGGAAAAATTGTTGATTAGAGGTGCCGAATGTGGTTTTTGGATGTGAATTAATTTAATACATGTATATCATATAATTAAGGTACAAATGACCTTACTAACTAGTTATTTAAACATCATACATATGCCCTACTCATGCATAACCAAACATATTACTAGGCTACAATCAACAATTACATTTATTCCCAAATAATAAACTAAAACTATCAAGGAACATTTTACTAACTTATTACCTTGCATATTCGAATTTCATAAACTAAATTTGCATGCGACCCCAAGTATTTTATCATGGAGTAAGTGCCGAATTACAATTTGTAATAAAATCAAAATATACCTCTTATCATATTTCCATATACATCATTTCATTTTATATAATAACATATACCATTACATACATTGTTCATACATCCATTTCAATTGACTTCATTCATCCAGACATCCAATACAAAATGCAAAACATCTAAACATTTTTACCAAATTTGTTAGCACCTAAAGTCTTTGGCCGAATGTTATTAAACTCAAGCCACCATACAAACTTACCTAAACATGCATACTTTTCCACTTTTCATTCATCAACTAATTAGCTTCAAAACTTACCAAATATGCCACAATTTGTGTAACAGCCCGATTTTAGCTAAATCGGAACAATGGTTTCAGAACCATAAATCCGAGGTTGTAAAATTATTTTAATATTATTTTTATGTTTATAGCATGTGAGTATGTATGTGTGAAAATTTCATGAGCTAATTTTATCGTTTAATCGCTCAATTTGAGAAAAAAGACTAAATCGCGTAAAATACAAAAGTTGCATTCTACTTGTTAAAGGTGTCTATTTGATATGGCTTATATAAGGTGAGGTCTTTATGTTGATATTAGACCATTTATAGTGGAAATTTTCATAAAAGGGCATTAAATGAATGATATTAAATGCTTTAATATAAGGTTAATTTGGTAATTTAGTAAATATGTTATAATTAAATAAAACAAAGTAAAATGTGGCTTCATTATCATCATATATAGCCAAAAATTAAGAGAAAAATAAATCCTCCATGTCCATTTAGGGTTCGGCTAGCTTGTTCTTTGATTAAGGTATGTATTTTGCTCGATTTTTGATGATTTCTACGTTTTTGTGATCGTTGCTTTGAGTACTAGCTAGCCCATGCTTCAATTTCTGAAAGTGTTGATGATTTTTAAAGTTTCCATTGATGAATTTATGTGTTTTATGATGTTTGATGATGAATTACGAGAGCCTAGTGCTTGATATACATGTTTTGTAAAGTGATTTTGAGTAAAAATGCATATTAGGGATTAAATTGAGAAAAGTGTAAATTGAGGGGTTAAATTATGAAATAAATGAAATTTTTGGGCTGATAGGGATCCATATGAAATTTGGCTAGCATATAATTGAATTTAATTTTGTGAATTTTGTATATTTATGAAATAGGGACTAAATTGAATAAATGTATAATTTTAGGGGTTAAAGTGTAAAAATGCCTAAATATGTGTTTGTGGATTAAATTGAATGAACTGGTGATTAAATGGGTTAATTTTGAATACATATATATCAAGAAAGAAAGAATTCAGATTTAGATTGGGGAAAGTCGAAGATTATCGAGTAATCGATTCGATTCGTCAATTCCGAGTACGAGGTAAGTTCGTGCATGATAAAAATTGTTAAAATTATGTTTTCTAATGTTTTGATATTGTATAAATTGTATATATGCAGCAATAATGTGTATGACAACAAATCGACTATATTTGGCACTTAGTGTGCGTTTCAAAGTAGCTTCGGCTATATAAAGCACTTAGTGTGCGAATTAGAATAGTTTCGGCTTTATGTGACACTAAGTGTGCGATACCGAAATAGCTTCGGTGTCACACTAAGTGTGCGATATCATTGTAGCTTCGGCTAAACATTTATGCACTAAGTGTGCGAGTTCCTAAAGCATTGAAAGACTTCCGAACGATTTAATGTATTGAACAAAGAGGTGAGAATGGGATAAATAAATACGGGAAAGTACAGGTACGTACTATACCTATGTGGTAGTTGATACTATATGTATGAAGCTAATGAAATTGTATATATACGATAAATGGTCATGAATTAGAATTGAATGATGATATGAGAACAACTAAGTGTTTATTTATTTATGATTTGTATTTTATGAACTGATGAGTATTGTTGGTACGAACTTACTAAGCTATGAAGCTTGCTGTGTATTATTTTGTCTTTGTTTTATAGATTATCGAAGCTAGCTCGAACTCAGGGATCATTGGGAATACGTCATCACAATATCGATTATCTTATTGGTACTTTTGAATGCTTGTAAATATGGTATATGGCATTATAGGCTAGTGAGTTGATGGTATATTTTGAATTATGATTTAAGCCATGAGATTTGGCTTACTTTTGGTTGTAAAAGTTGGTGTGGATATGGTCATTTAAGTTGGTTTGATTATGTGATATTGAAATGGTAATTGTTATGGCATAAAATAGGTGATATGGTGATGTTGAAATGTATTTAGAAGTTATGCAAGTTATGATGATTTGGTATAATGATTTGGTAGGTTTTGAATGTGAAATTGAGTAGTTTAAATGGTTGATAATAGATGATATGATATGTGTGTGATTTTGTATGTTTTGGCTGCCTATAAGTGTATGGAAATGGTTCTAATTTAGGTTGATTTGTATGCATGAGAAAAGGGTGGCAAATTGGCTTTGCAAATGGCCTATTTTTGTCCACAAGGGCAGAGATATAAGCGTGTGTCTCAGTCGTGTATGACATACGGTCATGTTACACGGCCGTGTGTCCCCTGGGGTACCCTTCAAATTAAAATCAATATACCCTACAGTTTTAACACGGCCTAGACACACGGGTGTGTCTACTAGCTGTGTGTGGCAGATGGGCTGGCACATGGGCAT
This sequence comes from Gossypium anomalum, assembly GCA_025698475.1. NCBI lineage: Eukaryota > Viridiplantae > Streptophyta > Magnoliopsida > Malvales > Malvaceae > Gossypium > Gossypium anomalum. The sequence continues at coordinate 42,040,966 of CM046968.1, read as the reverse complement.
GTGGTCGGCTGTGTGACCCAAGTCAGTAACCCCCTTAGATTTCACACTGCCTGGCACACGGGCGTGTCCTCGGCCGTGTGGTACAAGTCAGTATGTATGCTCTGTTTTCACGCGGCTTGTGACACGGGCGTGTCTAGTGCACATGGATGTGTGACCCTGAAAGCAAAGAAAATTTTCTTAGTTTCTTAAAGTTTGCAAATGTTATCGGTTTAGTCCCGAACCTCTTCTAAGCATATTTTAAGGCCTCATAGGCCCTCTTAAGGGACGATGTGATTAAGTATGATTGATATTTATATGGAAATACTTAATGTATGTTGAATGTATGCTTTTGTGTTGTGATTGACTGGTAATACCTCGTAGCCCTATTCCGGCGATGGATACGGGTTAGGGGTGTTACAATTTGACTATTACCATTCCATCACAAAATCATGCCATTTGATCCATTTAAACGTGCAACAACATAACCATATTGACACAAACTAGTAAGGCATCAAATGTAACAAATCCAATAACTTATACAAACCAAATCATCAACCAAACATTCAACTAAACATCATTATAAGTCAACCTATACATACCATTACAACCTTGGCCAAAACATCAAAAACTAATGATATTTATGTTGGATAGTGTGACAGATCCCCGACGAGCTTCCAAATCGATCGAGCTTCTGATAATCTATTAAACATAAGAAAGAAACTACGTAAGTACATAATGCTTAGTAAATTCGTATAACATAAACACAATTTACCATTCTTTTTCTTAATGTAAATAGCATAATTAAAGCATCAACTAATACCATAAGCTTGGCACAATGCCTAGAACACATCAACAAATACACAAGTTAGTGCATTTATACATAGTTTAAATGAGTTCATCCATAACAATTAACTTACATCTTTGTTCATACCATTTAAATGCCATTTTCTTTTCATAAGTACATGATATATTTCATTTGAACACTTATCATTTCCTTTCTTTTTCATGCTTGTTGAACCATCTAGAATATCGTTGGATGCTCGGGAAAGCTCACACGAAGTGTGCTTAAACATATAATTGTAACATTTCCTTTACATCATTACTCACACGAGCTGTGAAATGGGTCTGCTCACATGAGCTGTGGGTTAGAACATAAGCTACACGATGTTGCTCACACGAGCTGTGGAGTATCTGCAACAAATGTAGGACCCCAACTATCGGTAGGACATTCAAGGCTAGCACCCAAAACATGAAATCCCTAATGACATGTCATTTGTATCCTACGAATTACTAAGGTTCAACCGGGACTCAATAACCATCATAGCATTGCTTGTACATACATTATTCAGTAACATGGAAAATAACATATTAACATATGATTTGAAATAACATTAAAATAATATTCATTCACACGAACTTACCTCGACGACTAGAGCATAGAAATGAGATTGACTAATCCGAGGCTTTAGGTTTTCCCCGATCTAGATCGGTACGTGGTCTATCTTGATCTAAATAGACAAATTTAATATCCCTAGCATTCAATTTAGTCCACATTTCATATTTGAAAAATTACTATTTTGCCCCTAATTTAAACATTTACTATTTAGTCCTTAAGCTCATAAATTGAAATTTAAACATTTTAGTCCTCTTCTCAAACTAACCAATTTCTTCAGGGGCCTATATCAACTCATACAAACCATCATTTCATAAATTTAACTTGAAATTTTACTAATTTTACAATCAAGTCCCTAAATGTCATTTTCATTAAAAATAACTTTACAAAACTTGTTTATTTATCAACAAGGACTCATAATCTATCATTAAACATCAAGAATCACACAAAAGCATTCATGGCATAACCCTCAATCTTTAACAGTTTTGCAAATTGATCCCCGAGCTAGCTAGATTAAGCTAAAACAACTTCAAAAACATAAAAATAATTAAAAACGAGATCAAAATCACTTACATGCAAGCAAAACAACTTGGTCGAATGCTGCAAACCTTAAAAATGGTTATTTTTGTTCTTTAATTTCGGAGGTGACTTTCAACTAAGAAGATGATACCATCTTTTACCTTATTTTACTTTACTTAATAATTAAATTACTTATTTACCATTGCCTATTAACATTAAAATCACTTAATTTTATGTCCATAAATGTCCACTAGCTTTATGAATAGTATAATTACCATTTAAATTTTCATAGCCATTTGACCCTTTTAACTAATGGAACTCTACTTTTACACTTTTTACGATTTAGTCCTTTTCACTTAATTAATCATGCAAGCATCAAGATTTCTCAACGAGATTTAAATATGATCTTACTAACATCCCATAGACATTAAAATAATAGTAAGATAAAAATTTACTCATCAAATTTGTGGTCCCGAAACCACTGTTCTGATTTCACTGAAAACGGGTTGTTTTATGCATATCCCAACCGTTATACAAAAAGTTGGCCAAAGTGTATGTCGGTAAGTCTATCCCAACACTTAGGAAAGTGTCACCCCAAAAGTGCCATCTTAGGACTAGAAAAATTCCAAATCTTATTTAATTGTTGCCTTAGGCATAAATATCCCAACCCTTATACAAAGAGATGGCCAAAGCGTATGTTGGCAAGTTTATCCCAATACGTAGGAAAGTGTCACCCCAAAAGTGTCATCTTAGGACTAGACAAAGCCAACTCTTATTTAAGCGTTGCCTTAGGCATACATATCCCAACCCTTATACAATGAGTTGGCCAAAGTGTATGTTGGCAAGTCTATCCCAACACTTAGGAAAGTGTCGCCCCAAAAGTGTCATCTTAGGACTAGACAAAGCCAACTCTTATTTAAGCGTTATCTTAGGCATGCATATTCCAACCCTTATACAAAGAGTTGGCCAAAGCGTATGTTGGCAAGTCTATCCCAATACTTAGGAAAGTGTCGCCCCAAAAGTGTCGTCTTATGACTGTTTTGTTGTAGTGAGTAATTGTTATTGAATTAAGTGAATTTTGCTTAAATATTTATAAAGTATGTGAAATTATGTTTTATTACATGATTTTTATGCATAATTTATATTATTTTCATGTTAATTATTCATATGCTAATTTTCACTATGCAGTGGTTAATATAAATGTTGCATGGACATGCACACATCCAATCTATTTGGATGGCAAGACCATACAAAACTAGGTCATAAGGATATTAATTTGACCCAGTAAAAGTGTTACTACATAATGGACATGTCTGATTAATTATTGTACTAAAAAACCGTCCAACAAGGAGGAGTGTAACACCCCTAACCCGTATTCGTCACCAAAATAGGGTTATGAGGCATTACCGATCAATACACATCATTCACATGCATTTATACAATTATAATCAAAATCCATTCACATCATTCACATTGTCCCTTATAAGGTCTTACGGGACCTTAAAACATGCTTAGAAGTGGTTTGGGACTAAACTGATAACATCTGCAAACTATGAGAAACTTAGAAAATTTTCAAACTTATAAGGGTCACACACCTGTGTGAACAAGCCGTGTGCCTCACACGGGCACCAGACATGCCCATGTCACAAGCCGTGTGAAAACAGGGCATACATACTAACTTGTACCACACGGCCGAGGACACGTCCGTGTGCCAGGCCGTGTGAAATCTAAGGCGGGTTACTGAATTGGGTCACACGGTTGACTACACGCCTATGTTCCAGCCCGTATGCCACACACGACCAGTAGACATGCCCATGTGTCTAGGCCATGTCAAAACTGTGGGGTATACTGACTTTAATTTGAATGGTACCCCAGGGGACACACGGCTGTGTAGCATGACCGTGTGTCGCACATGACTGAGACACACACCCGTGTCTCTGCCCGTATGGACAAAAATAGGCTATTTGCAAAGCAAATTTGCCACCCTTTTCTCATGTTCACCTAGCCATCAAAATGGTATCAATTCATCACATATATAGGTAGCCAAAACATACCAAATCACATATAACTCATGTCATTTAATATAACCAACCATTTCACTACTTAAATTCTCAACCACAATCATGCCAAAAAAATCAAACTTGCATAACATCTAAATGTATTTCATCATCATCATCTTACCACCTATTTCAAACCTCAAAACTTACCATTTTAACATCCCATAATCAAGCCATCACATAAGCATTATGTACATCATATAAATTACTTATCAAACACATCATTTAGGCCAAATAAAATGATCAAATACATACCAACATTTACAAGCCAAAAGTAAGTCAAATCTCATGGCTTAAATCATAATTCAAGCATCCAACTCACTAGCCTATACATGCCATATACCATATTTACAAGCATCTAAAAATACCAACAAGTAGTCGATAGTGTGACGATGATTCCTGATTGATCCTCGATGTCTGAGCTAGCTTTAAAACTCTATAAAACAAAGACAAATAATACAGTAAGCTTCATAGCTAAATAAGTTCGTACTAACAAAACTCAACAGTTCATAATATACAAATCATCAATTTAATAAACACTTAGTAATTCTCATATCATCATTCAGTTCTAATTCATGATCGTTTATCATGTATATACAAATTCATCAAGCTTCATACACATAGTATCAACTACCACATAGGTATAGTACGTACCTGTACTTTCCCGAATTTATTTATCTTATTCTTACCTCTTTGTACAATATGTTAAATCATTTGGATATTTTTCAATGCTTTAAGAACTCACACACTTAGTGCATAAATGTTTAGCTGAAGCTATAACAATATCGTACACTTAGTGCCATCACATTAAACCGAAACTATCTCGATATCACACACTTAGTGCCACATAAAGTCAAAACTATTCCAATTCGCACAATAAGTGCTGTACATAGCCGGAGCTATCTCGAAATGAACACTAAGTGCCAAATATAGTCGATTCGTCGTCGTATGCATTCGTAGTAACATATATACAATTTATGAATTATTAAAGCATTAAAAACATAATTGTACCAATGTTTATCACGTAAAAACTTACCTAAGATGTAATTACGACGAAACTAGTCAATTAATCAAGTACTTTGCTCTTGCCTCGATCTAAGTCTGAGTTCCTCTTTTCTTGATCTATATTATAAAAAATTCAACTTATTTAATCATATAATCTTTCAATTTAGTCTACAAACATATATTTGGGCATTTTTGCACTTTAGCCCCTAAAGTTCCACATTTCTTACAATTTAGTCCTTATTACACAAATACACAAAATTCACAAAATTTAATATAGTCCCTGCTTAGCCGAATTCTCTATAGCTTCATAACAGTCCATACTTTCATTTACTTCACACTTTTGACCACAACATTTTACGTTTTCTCAATTTAATCCCTAATTGACATTTTTATTCAAAATCACTTTACAAAACATGTAAAACTATCAACAATTATCCATTTTCCATCATCAAACATTCAAGAACTCAAACATTCATCAATGGAACTTTACGAAATCATCAACAAACTCAAAAATTAAGGCATGGGCTAGCTAGTACTTAAAGCAGCGATCACAAAAACATAGAAATCATCAGAAACTGAGTCAAAATCGTACCTTAATCAAGCTTCTAAGTTTCTGAAACCTAAAACAACATTTTCCTCTTCTTTTGTTCTTGATACTCGGCTATGGATGATAATAATTAAGTATAAAATGGTTTTTATTTAATTTAATATAACTTAATTCATAGTTTACCATTTTACCCTTGGTTATTAAACCATTTAATCAACAAATATAAGGCTATTTATGTCCATCTCCACTATCAATGGTCTAACTACAATATAAGGACCTTTCATTTAATAAGCCATGGCAATTAAGCACCTTTAACTAATAGCATACTACTTTTGCATTTTACGCTATTAAGTCCTTTTTCTCAAATTGAGCTATTAAACGATAAAATTTGCTCACGAAATTTTCACACATACATACTCACATGTTATAAACATCAAAAATAATATTAAAATAATTTTATGACCTCGGATTTGTGGTCCCAAAACCACTATTCTGATTTAGTTAAAATTGAGCTATTACAATGAGTCAAGCCCAATTTCAGCACAAGCAAATGGCTGCCCAAAAATTAGCTTTGGGATATTTTATTGGAGGTCCCTGTAGTTGGAAAGACATTAAAAATCGGTACACAAGACTTACCTTTGAAACCATCCAACCCTGGCTAAATATAGCATGATCTTGTGCTTAAATCAAGCAACTAAATCACCTACCTTTCCACACATCATGGCCGGTAATAGGAGGGAGAATCAAGGGATATCTAATGCCTCAGTCAGAAAGATCCGAAAGGCTACTGAATTGAATTAGAGTTTACTCTTTCCTCTTTTTTGTTTAATTTAAACATGTTTTCTAAGTGTTCATTGATATTGCAATCAACGATGATAGCTTAATTCTATTTTGCTAGGATGATTATGTTAATTCAATAATATTCATTTGATTCATGTTTAACGTGTTTTTGCCTCAGTAGATCATGTTTTCAATTAAAATCAAGATTTATTTCATTCATACGTGATTGGATGCAGTCAGATTAGCTGAGCAATCCTAACTAAACAACGACTAGTATACACATAATTGAAAAGTGCAATGCTCAATTTAAAATATTTAAACCTGACTAAATTAGAGATTTATAATATCTTTAGTTAGATCTATTATCTTGCATAGTTTTTAGGTTTTTGTTATTAAACTATTTCAAACTTAATTGTCCTTGTTACCTCACATAAATACTAAGAAACCCTTAGTTTAATATTATCAGTAAAATGCATATTTCACTAAGTAAAATATCTAAGAGGATTTAATTTAGTTTCCAAACTCATGAAAGATTGAGTTGCCATGGAATGTTTTTCGAACACTGTTAGTGAAAGTGAAAGTGTTTCATAACAGTTAGAAGCAACACATTCTGGTAAGATTTTCAGGGATGAAAATCCCTAAAGGGGGACAGTTGTAACAGCCCAATTTTGGGCCTAGTCGGAACAGTGGTTTCAAGACCACAAATTCGACGTAATAAAATTTGTTTTTATTATATTTTTATGGTATACCATTCACAGAATGACTTCAGGAAAATCTTGTTTGAAAATTTCGACGTTTGGGCACTCAATTTAGTCAAAAGGACTAAATTGTAAAAAGTGCAAAACTTGAGTTCTAAAAGCTAGAGGTGTCCAATTGTTATGAAATTTAAATTAGAGGTCCTTAAATGGTAATTAGACCATTGGTTAATTTGTTGGACAAAAATGAACATGAAATGGGTGAAATAGAATATTTTTAAGTTAGGGGCATTTTGGTCATTTGGTTATTAAAATAATAAAAAGGGAAAATAAAAGCCAAATTTATGCTCATCTTCAACCCTGGCCAAAATTTGCATGGAAGCCATGGCTAGTGTTTTTTTCAAGCTTTCCAAGCTCAATAGTAAGTCCGTTCTTGTCCCATTTTTAATGATTTTTAGATTTTTGAAATCCTCGTAATAAGATCTATCTATTTCTACCATTTATTTGAGCTAGGGTTGATGTTTAAAAATTTACCCATGTGTGACATGCATGTGTTTTGATGTTTCATGGTAGATTATGAAAGTTTGATGTGTAAGAAAGAGTTTTACTAAGTGATTTTCGGTGAAAACATCCAAAATGACCTATTTGTAAAAATTTATAAAATGTGTAGTAAAAGTGTGTTTTAATGAAAAATGTAGGCTATTATAAGTATAAGAGGTTCAGCTATGCATGGTGATGTAAACACGCCTAGGAGCTCACCGAGCTCGGGCAAGGAACTCATCAAGCTACCGGAAGGACCAATGACTCGAGCCCGAACTAAGCTATTTCGAGAAGCTGTTTCAGCAATGATCCTTCAAATTTGGGATGAAAACGAGCTTGACGATAAGGGAGTAGTTCGGGCCAACTCTATAAAGACTCCTTGCACCTTGGTGCAAGTCGACTTCAGCCCACTTTGAGCTCACCAAGTTTAATCTAGCTCGAATCAGCACACTTGAGCTTAATTCAACTCGATTCTTGCTCAACGAGCTCATTTCCATTTTTTTTATTTTACGCGTTTTAAGTTGCTGGAATTAAATAAATTAATTTAATTAAATAAGTTAGTTAGTTTTCAGCTCAAAATATGTTCAAATTTGATATTTATTAATTTGAATTAAGTTTGTTTAAATTTTAATACATGTTTTTTTTAAATCTGTCTAGCTACAGCATTTTAATATGTCTTAAGCTGAACATTTTAAATACGGGTTTTTAAATGTGTCTTAATTTGTTTATGTCTAATATGTTCTACCTAAATGCATGTTTTTATTTGTCTAGTTTCTGCCAATTTTTAATATGTTTTAAACTCCATTAATTGTTGATTTTAATGTGCAGGCATTAAAGCAAACATGCATGAACGAATTTAATGTGCAGGTATTAAAGAAAGCATGCATGGAACAGCATTAAAAGGAGCTGCTGGTGCATGGAACGGCATTAAAGGAGCTACTGGTTCCTCTTTCCCCATGTGACTTTTCGTGAAACACCATCAGCCACAACTATTCCCCAAATTCGACTGAATGTTTGCTTGTCTATTGGGGTGCCCAAGTAGAGATGTTAATGCTCTAAGGTTGTTCATCTAATCAATGTAGCAAATTAAATTCTATGCATTCTTTTTGGCCGAATCTACCAAGGCTTTCGGCTCAACCTTAATTTAGCTTGTTGGGAAGCTTCAAGCTATCCAAAATGCCTAGTAAATGCTGCTGGACGTTAAGCTTCTTAAGAAAGGAATAAAGGAGTTCATTAAGCACTTTCGGACATTTCCAAGAAGGCCAACCTGCTCCCATGCATCCCAAATAATCATCAGCTGAATCAAGGCACCTAAAAGCTGCCCATTGATTTTCTCAATGCTCAAGAAGGTCCAAGGAACCTTCATAAAAATAGTCTGGAATTTTTAGCTTAATTAAGCTAAAATCAATCGACTATTCAGCTATCTAAATTGCCTATTCAGCTAGCTCATGTATTGGCTATAAACTTCATCTCATTTCATTTTGTCAATAAACTTTTGCCATTTTATTTGAATGAACATTTGTTCTTGTAAGGTTAATTTCCTCTCCAATTTCGTACGAGTCTTGAGTGACTTATCTAGCTCGCTAGTGGTGTCTACCCGAACTTGTTTCTGAACTTATCACCAAGCATTGGTGTGGCGTTCAACTATCCTTCTACCATCCATTTTATCACCTTAAACAATATAAGAACTAGGGTGACACTCTTATAGTGTTGAATCGCTCTTGCCATTTAAGTCCACTTTCTAATTCCATCCTTCGCCAAAATATTATTTATCTTTGTTTCTTTTAGCCTAACCTACCTTAGTCAAAATTAAGCCTAATATTTGGGTCCATTTTGATAACTTACCCAATACTTAGCTAATTTCTTAAATACTTAAAACCGAACGATGCTTTCTCGAAGACAATCGGGCAACTTGATCGACTCGACTATCTACGCCGGGCCAGATCATATCACATAGGTAATAAAGAAATTTAACACATTTCATTTTACGAGCCTAGGGGCAAAAGTGTAAATATGTAAAAGTTTAGGGGCAAAAAAGTAATTTTTCCATAATATGATTTTTGGATCACATTGAATAATGTGACTAATAAATAGACTAAATGTGATGTTATAGATCAAAGAAAACGAGGTTTGGACCTAGAACAGAGGAAAACGAGTAACTGACGGTTAGGTCCCTTTTTGTTATTTTGGTGTCGAGGTAAGTTCATGTGTAAATAATGTAATATTGTATCATGTTTTAATAATTTATTTGTGTACAAATTTCTATGTTTAATTGTTAGGACGATTATATGAATGACCTAATGGTCGATGAGAATAACTTTGTGAATGAGTTCGACAAGGATATGACATCGAGAAAATCCCGTTTGAACCTTAGGAATAGTTAGGATACAATGTGACATGTCACTAAGAATTATATGATTTTAGCTCATGAAATATGTGATATATGTGTTTATGTGAATCCGGGTGCTGGTCTTATACGTCTACTGGTGGTTGGGTAGCCCAGCATGTGTTGCGAGTACCTGTCAGCTTGTGTGAGCAACCCGTGTAGTTATGTCCTGATTGTCAGCGTATGTGAGCAGGCCTGTGATTAGCTCAAGAGCGAGCAATATGTGATATACGATTTGAGGTAGCATGTGGCTACGAATAAAGCACTGTGTGCAAGCTTTCTGTGTATCCGATAGTATTCCATGTGGTTCAACGGGTAAATCAAAGATGAGTATAAGAATGAAATTATTACGAGTGAACAAGCATGTACTTAAGCCTATAATTTGTAAATTCATGATTGTTGTGGAAATAATTTGTTTATTTTTCATTGTGATTGATAATGTACATACTTGTGATGTTGGATATATGGTAAATGTAAATGATGATTACGTGTTAGGCTTTTGGGCCGAATTGAAATGTGATCTAATATGTTTATATGCTTAAATTGTATTTCAACGGGGCATGTTAAGAATGAGAAAGTTTGTGGCTACATCGCGAGTGGTACAGGTATGTACACAAAACTCATGTGAAGTGAATTTGGTATATGATGAATTTGTGGTAAGAATTTACACGAACAAGTTATACTTGTGAAACATTGACAACCTTGTGACAAATGATCTACATTTATGATGCATGGTTGCATGATAAGATTAGATAATGATCATGTGATAGGCTTGTGAGCCTAATTGAGTTGTGATATAGTACGAGGTACATACTTAAGATGTGATTCAATAGATATGAGACAAAGGAAAGAAAAGCACAATTTTTCGATTAAGGTCATTATGAAAACATAAAGAGAAGTGGTAATCATGACATTTAATGCAAATTGTAAAAACAGTATTCTTCTGGATGGATAAAGTAAATGAGTGTTAATAGTCGTTATTTATTTGCATATAAACTTAATAAGCTTTAAGCTTACTCCCCTTTTCTTTTCCATCTCTTATAGGTTAATTTAGCTAACTCGAGTTAGAGGCCGTTGGAGATGCCATCACACTATCAAGTCATCATTAGTTATAAGTGAATACAAGTATTTTAAGTTTATGGCATGTATAGGGACTTTGTCTTTTGATTAATTATGTCATTGTTAATGTGGTCAAAAGTTTTGGCCTAGAATGGTTTATGGTTCAATTTGTATAAGGCCATGAGATGTGGCTCATATTGATTATTGGGTTGTAAGCCTATTTATTCATGTATACTTGTGCCCATGCAATTGTGATGTAGTTGGTAGTTGTGTGTATGTGATGAGATGTATTGTGGCTATGAATGCTTGATGATTTAACTAGGATTTGTTTAGTATGATGATAACCATGGCTTAAATGAGAATTGGTAAGTTGGGCTTGATAAAGTATGAAGTCTTTTGCATGTAAAAGGATAAAGTCTTTTGTATGTATAAGTAAAGATGAAATGATCATGATCATGCCTTGTTTGTATATGTTTAAGTACTCAATTATATCATGTTAAGTGCCTTTGAAGTTATGTATGTGTTTGTGCAAATAAGGGTGGCAATTGGCTTGTAAATTAACCTTATAATTGTCCATACGGGTAGACACACGGGCATGTGTCTAGGCCGTGTGCAACACACGGTATGCCCCATAAGCATGTGATCCGGTCGTGTCTCCCCTGAACCCTAATTAATGCAAAATAGAATGCTTAGTAGTAAACACACAGGCAAAGACACGGCCATGTGTCTCAGCCGTGTGGAGGACACGGCCATAGGATATGAGCGTGTGCCCAGGCCGTGTAAAGTCTGCACTTATATTTCAGAATTTAATTCGCCACAATGCCTAAGGACACGCCCATGTGCCTTGGCCATAGGCCCCTAATTTGGTGATGACGTCATAAATAGGAGCTCCACGGGCATGTCCTAAGCCACACGGGCATGTGAGACCACACGGCCTACCCACACGGGCTTGTGGCTCTCCAAATCATGAAAAATTTTCCAAGTCTTGTTAGAGTCCCGGAATTTCCCGGTTTAGTCTTGATTCATCCTCGATTATGTTTTGGGCCTCGTAGGCCAGTATAAGGGACATTATGCATATGTTTGAATGTTTTTAATTTGGACGAGAATTTATGGCAGGATTTTGTATTTTTTTTATGTTTAAACCTGGTAATGCCTCAAACCCTGTCCAGGCGTCGGATACGGGTAAGGGGTGTTACATCCCAAGCTGATAAACCGTAATTTATACATATTATTATCCCATCCTTAACATATTTATGAATGATTTCTCCTTAGATTTGGTGAATTTGATGCTCCTAATTCATTAATTTCATGTTTTATACTTAGGTGAGCACATGAGAGCAAAAAGAACAAGAAACGAGCCAAAAACTGAGAAAATGGGCCGACGTGGGAAAACAACACGGCTTAAACTTCCTCACATGGGTAGCACACACGCCCATGCCATTCTAGCAGGCTTGAACACGGCCTAAAACAACCTCAACATAGGCGTGTTGATCTCTCAGGCTTGACCACGGCCTGAAGTAATCGCACACAGGCGTGTCACACGAGCGTGTCCCTGTCGAGCCCAAGTTAAGTTCTATTTGGAATAGGGCGATTTTAAGGGCTTTTAGGCATTCTAAAGCCTATTTAAACACCCTAGAGGAGGACTAAAAGAGACACACAGAGTAGGAAGCAAGGAATTACTCGAAGAAAGCCAATTGATCCATCTCAGAAGCTGGATTATTCATCAATACTGAAGATCTCCCTTTAATTTCCCTTCAGGAGTTTTGGGTTTTCTTTATGTTTTGCATTCATTATTCTTCTGAGATGTTGTCTTTTATAGTTATGAACTAAACCCCCTAAATACCTAAGGGGAATGAAACCTAAGACGAATCTTGTTATTATTATCTGAATTGTATGATAAATATTTAACTTGTTCTTAATTATGTGTTCTTAATTCTTGCTTCGGTATTTCAGGATATTGATTCAATTTAATGCGCTTATTCAGAGGAGCAAAAGTCCCTATCTAAGAGTAAATTTGTCATAATTAAGCGGAGTTGATTGCACGCCTAGAGATAGGGTGACAAGATTTTGTCGAATTAGGGTGAAACCCAATAAGGGGATCCATAGATCGAGTTAATGCAACCCTAGGGTGTTAATTAGAAAGAGATTTCAATTATTCAATCTAGGGTTAGACGTTATTAGTCTTTAATAGGGATAATAACATAACTTAGGGATTTCTACGAAACAAGTTGACTGAATAAATCGTCTAATTCAGAGTCAAATAACAAGTGAAGTCTAGGTGGATTTTTCCTTGGTATTGTCTTAATCAATCGAATTTTCTAAAAGGTATTTTCCCCAAATCTATTTTCTGTGCATTCTTAGGTAGTAAATTAGTTAGATAAACAACCTTCTTAGGCTAGATATTAAAAAGAAAGTTATTACTAGTACTTTTGGTTCCTTTGGGTTCGACATCTGGTCTTGCTAAAACTATACTACTGTTCGATAGGTGGCTTGCCTTCGTCGTGATAATAGTTAGTTTGAGTACGATCAAATATAAATTTTAAAACTTATCGTAAGTGACAATCAAATTTTTGGCACCTTTTCCAGGGAACTAAAATATTAGGAACACTCGATTTTTATTACTTTAGCCATTTACTTTTATTGCAATTTAAATTTTGTTTTGATTTTCATTACTAAATTTTCTTTTTCTTTCTTCTGGCAGGTTCTTATAGTTTATGACTAGAAGAAATTTGACGAAGAAATCGATCGCATAGCTCTCAGAAACTGAAGAGACATAAGGTGAGGCCTAAGATACACAGAGGAAGAGTAAGAGGATGATATCTCAACTACAACCGAGGAGATGGCCAAAAATCAGAAAAATCCGGTACCTCCTACAATTGCTGCTGACCTAGTAAATAGGAATCCTGCTCCTCGTACTATGTATGATTATGTTAAACTTACTTTAACAGGAGTTGAATCGAGTATAGTTAGGTCTGCTATTGCTATAAATAATTTTGAACTGAAACCTAACATAATTCAAATGATAATACAGTTTGTTCAGTTTGATGATTTGTAGGACGAAAACCCAAATACTCATTTAGCAAATTTTCTGGAGCTTTGTGACACATTCAAAATCAATGGTGTTTTTGATGATGCCATTCACCTTCGGTTATTTCCCTTTTCACTAAGGAACAAGGCTAAACAGTGGTTGAACTCGTTACCACGAGCATCAATCACTACTTGGGAGCAAATGACCTAAAAGTTCTTACTAAAATATTTTCCACCTGCTAAAACAGCTAAACTAAGGAATGATATTTCTTCTTTTATGCAGATGGATTTAGAAACACTTTACGATGCATGGGAGAGATACAAGGACCTACTGCGAAGGTGCCCTCACCATGGGTTACCTCTATGGCTGCAAGTTCAAACATTTTATAATGGTGTGAACCCCTCCTCAAGACAGATGATTGATGTAGTAGCTGGTGGAACCATCAACAACAAAACACCTGAAACATCTTACGAATTTATTGAAGAGATGTCACTGAATAACTATTAGTGGCAAGTCATGAGGACTAAGCCAACCAAAACAGCAGGCGTTTATAACGTCGATGCAATTAATATGTTATCAAATCAGGTGGAACTTCTAAATAAAAAGATTGATGGTTTACTCGGTTCTACGCAGGTACATCGAGTGATGAGGTGTGATTCAAGTGGAGGAGGCGTACATACAAAATATCAACCCTTCAATCCTACAACCGAAGAGGAACAAGTCCACTATATGGGTAACAATAACTCTAGATCTCAAAATAACCCATACAGTAATACTTATAATGCAGGTTGGAGGAACCACCCAAATTTCTCATGGAGTGGTCAAGGAAATCAAAGGCCACAAAATCCTCCGGGTTTTCAACAACCACCTTATCAACAGGAAAAGAAACTGAACCTTGAGGAGATGCTAACGAAATTCATCTCGGTGTCAGAAACTCATTTCCAAAATATCGAGACAGTATTTAAAAATCAACAAGCGTCGATCCAAGGGCTCGAAACTCAGATAGGTCAGTTGTCCAAATTAATTTCTGAATGACCCCAAGGTAGCTTGCCAAGTAATATTGAACCTAACCCAAAGGAAAAACTCAATGCGATTAACATTAGAAATGAGAAAGGGTTAGCTGTAGCTGAACCAAAACCAAAGCAAGAAGCCGTGGAAAGCAAAGGTAAAAGTGAGGTAGGACACAATGAGTAGAAATCGATAAGTGTAGAATATAAACCTCGTGTGCCATACCCCAATGCGACAAGGAAAGACCGCTCAGACGAACAATTTGGTAAATTCCTTAAAATTTTATAGAAATTACATATTAACTTACTGTTTATTGAAGCTCTCTCGCAGGTGTCGAACGCAATGAAGTTTTTAAAGGAGCTTTTAACAAATAAGCGGAGATTAGATGAAGCGTCGCATGTAGAGTTAAACGCAGTTTACTGAGCTATTTTACAAAATAAGTTGCCTAATAAATTAAAAGATCCAAGGAGTTTTACAATTCCTTGTTTAATTGGTAGTTTAGATGTGAACAATGCGTTAGCTGATTTAGGGACTAGTATCAATGTCATGCCTTACAAAATGTTTAAGCAACTAGGTCTTGGGAAACCCAAACAAACTAGGATGAGCATTCAATTAGCAGATAAAACTATCAGATTTCCTAGGGGTATTATTGAAGATGTACTCGTTAAAATTGAAAAATTTATATTCCCAGTGGATTTTATTGTTCTAGACATAGAGGAGGATAGTAATGTTCCTTTAATTTTAGGAAGGCCCTTTTTAGCGACTGCTAGAAAATTATTGATGTGGGCACAGGTGAGCTCACACTTCATGTCGGAGACGAAACAATCACCCTACAAGCTCGCAATTCGAGCAACACATCAAAAATTGAGGGTGGTTGTCTAAAACATTCTACTAAGACTGACCATATGTTGCAACATACTTTGCAGGAAATAAGTTCGAAGGACATACATGAGCCATGTTCAAGCAACAACAAAGGACCTATCCATGAAGAACGAAGGCTACAAATCGATGAGCTAGATGAATGGCGGACATATAAACTGAAAACACTCCATGATGAGCTAAATTTTTCCCAAAATCAACTTAAGGTTGTTGACAAAGTACTATTAGATGCTGCAGATCCTCGTATTACCACTTCTAATCCGAATGGAGCAAGCCCTCTTACAGTACTTAAATCTCCCCATACGGTACAGTCGAGGTAACTTATTCCAAATTCAGCACATTTAAGGTAAATATTACTTGTTTAAAACTTTATTTTGATAAAATCGATAGCAGGAATGAGGAGTGTAAACTCCTCAAACCACCATGATCGTATGAAACCAAGGTAAGTCGAGCTTAGACTATAAATAAGCACTTCTTGGGAGGCAACCCGAGCACTAACGGTAATAACTTCTTTAAATTCTAGTATTTAACACCTAACTTACTAATTGAGCTCTTGGATATAGGTTTTCCACACTCACACGGCCAGGCACACGGGCGTGCTGTAGACCGTGTGAAAACAGGGTAAAGATTTTACCCCAACACGGGATACGACAAGTTGCCACGGCCGTACGACATGGCCATGGTCGATCCTACCAAAACAACAAGGGCGTGTGACACGCCCGTGTCTTAGAACCGTGGTTGAACCTAAAAAAATAGCACCGGCGTGCGACACGCCCGTGTCTAGCACTTGTGGTCGAACCTATCAAATTAACACGGGCGTGGGCCTACATACACGGGCGTGGGAGAAGCAAATGAAGCAGGACATGGCCGTACGACACGATCGTGTGCACCAACACGCCCAAGGAACATAGGCGTGGACTATATGTCAGGTGCGTGAAATTTGAAAAAAACGCAAAACACACGGGCTAAAATTAGGGCACACGGGCGTGTCCCTTGGCCATGTGCCCCAAAATCTATAAAAACCCCTCACTGTTCATCATGTTCTTCCCCCAAAATCCCTAACCCTAGCCGCTACAATTCCACACGCCCTCTTTGCCACACCCGTACGCCGCTTTCAACTCCATTTTTGACGCGCAATTTGTTTATTCTTTTCTCTTTTATTTCACTTATTTCTAATGCTTATTAATCTTCATTTTTCTCATATTATTTCCATTTTTCTCATTGTCCTATCATTTAATTTGCATTCTTAGGATTTTTATCATATATTTCACGTTGAATGAAGTTGTTAAGAAAGCCTCATGCTATTGTCATACCCATGCCATTACTATACTCATGCTCATGCTATTTCCATGCTAATAACACAAAATTATACCATCAAATTGATTGTTTTGGTTGAGTTTTGTTGGTGTTATTAGTGTGGGTTGAAATTGTTACAATAAATTCATGGCTTTTTCCTTTTCAAATTCGTTTGCCTATTATTTTTTCCAATTATTAAGACGAAATAGTAATTCTTCTTATAGGTATATAATGTCGAGTTCACGTGGTAAATAGGTCGCCGTTCCCACTTCAAAGAAAAGGAAGGGAGCGTCATCTTCCTCGGGTCTTACCGCTGAAATTTGCCACCCCTTCCTTCAGTTTCCCGTTGGACCATAGGAAGAACTCTTCCAGATACTCTAGGCCCGACCTTTAGTTGTGGGCCGCTGCATTGACTGGGCCACACTCGAACAAGTCCAACTGGCTAATGCGGTCAGAGCTCTTTTGACAACTGATCCATGGGAACTCTTCTTTGCGTTCATCGAGCTGACATACCTCGAGCTCACACTTGAACTTTGCTAGACCTTCCATCTTTAAGATGTCATGACCAACTTCGATGATCCCGGCACAGTTCAATTTCACTTCGGCGGTTTAGTCCACCAGTTGAGCGTCCCAGAATTTGATACTGCACTAGGCCTCTACACGGAGGAGTTCAATGAGGAGAACGACATCCACGCTCTCAATCGCCACATTTATCGTTCTCCTTCACGGTGCTGGGACACGTTAGTACCATGCTCGGCCACCTACGACCCTAGTCACTCTAAGGCATCGGCTCTCCCTCCATCCTTAAGGTACTTACATTCTATATTAGCTCACACTTTGACAGGACAGTGAGAGAGCACTAGAGTCGTCAACACTCAGGATGTCTACTTCCTATGGTGTATGTCACATGGCCACGTCTTCGACCTTGCCTACTTTATCGCCCTCGCCATTCGCCATCAGATGGAGCGGCATCAGAAGGAAGTCATCTCCATTGGCCCCTATGTGACTCACTGGCTCGGCCCTTCGGGCTCCTCAACATAACGGCACAAGCATCCTCCCTTACCCTCATTGGCCAGATGTCCCCACAAGGCACTCGAACATGCTAAGTATGAGGATGATCGAAAAGCACCGTGGAACCTACCCTCCTCAATATCATCTCGCCCAATCAATCGAGGAGGAGGCCCCCAAGGACATTCCTGATAATGTCCCTCCACGACACGAGGACCTACCATCTCAGCTACCACCCACCCATCGTCCAGTTCATGTGGCGGCTTCATATTCTGACATCTCTGAGTGCCTCACTCGATTCGAGCAGTAGTGTTTTCAGCAATTTCATAACATTGATGCTACTCTACAGCAGATTTGTCAACACCTTCACATTTCATCGTCACCACCACCTAGCGAACCATCCGGCGATGATGATGTTTAAAGATTTTATTTTATTTTATCTTTATTTCTATTTTTATTTATCATTTTTCTTATTATTTTCACTTTTAAATTTTAATTTCATTTCCTTTTGATACTATTTTATTTTTAGGTTTTATAAACAAATTTTAATTTCGGCTATTTCATTACGAGTAATTATCCTTCTTTATATTCCCTAAAGAGTTCCTGATTTCATCACAATTATAAAGAACTCCAAAGTTCACTATCACTTAGGAACTTCAAACTCCACTAGAAAAGGTTCACCACGACTACCATGCCCTGCTCGACCATGAGATATAATATTCTTTTGGCGCAGCACTTGTGGAACCCAACCTCTACCACCACTAGAGTATTCTCCTCCACTCTACATAACTCCAAACTAGGGAGTTCATTCATTTAACATTCAGGAAGTTTTACTTCTCTCTCTATCTTATGATCTTATATCTATAATTGCCACTAACTTTATCTTTGTACATTGAGGGCAATGTACATCCTAAGTGTGGGGAGGTAAATTATATCACCATCTGAAAACCCCTAAATTTTGTCTTGTTCTCTTGTCTCATATCATTATTAGAATGAATTTTGATAAATTTATGATTTTTATTGATATATCTTGAATTAAAACATAGGCATTCATGCATTGATTTTTTAAACTTTAAGACATTAGAAAATTAAGCATGATAAGTTGATTTTTGAGAATTTAAAATTTTAGGTTATTTTCCCAAGTTTAGGTATTACCTTGAATTGAAATCCACAATTTTAAACATCAAAAAGCCATAATTTTTGTGAGATTTTGAGCCTTTAGAGCATCATTATATCTTTCATGCTCACTTTTATTGTTGCTTTGAGTGCGTCAATATCGAATTGTTATTCTAGAACTTGCTTGATTATGCATGTCAAGACCACTCCATTTGATTTGATATGTCAAGATGATAGAGGCACTTAGGTTTAACCCACTCATGCCATGAAAAGCCTACCTTCACAATTAACCCTTAGTAAACCCCTTTGAGCCTAACATCCCCTTATTGATTTACCCTCAATATTAACCCTTAACTCATTATTGTTGAAATCCCCTTAATTAATTTGATCCCTATTTTTGTCGAGATCTAATTTGAATAAATTTCTTAGCTATTTCTTATTCTTAATAGTTAGTCTATGTAACTTGTTCTTAAAAAAATACATATCTATATAGTAGCAGTAAGTCGTATTTTTGAAGCTTGAGTATTTAAATTCCATATTCTAAGAAGAAGCTCTTTTGTATGCAATTGATGATTAAATATTTTTCTAGTTAAATAAATTTTCAATTCAATCTCGATTCTAACCTTCTCTTTCAGCTTGTGACCACACACCCTAACCAAAGCCTCGTTACAACCCTCTAAAGACCTTTTGATTGATGTATCATCTCAATTTATAGTGGTGGAGATTTGATTTTCATACAAGCCTATGGTAATAGCTTTTCATATTGACTGTTGAGTGCTAAATTCATTGTCCTTAAAATCTTCGAGTGATTTAAGTGAATCTTTAGTGAGGATGTTAAACTCTGTGAGATTTCGAATCAATGGTGATTACTTAGATGAGAGGAGATCCCTATATTTTTCTTGATTAAATGTTCAACTTGGAATGTTTGAAACTTTAATGTTCTTTTAGTTGAATTCTTAATGTATGATTACTTATGGATTAGTTTGAGATATTATTGATAGGAATTATAAGTTAAGAAAAAGGAATTCTTAATTATGAATTGAGGGTTTTGCTTGAGGACAAGCAAACGCTTAACTGTGGGGGTATTTGATAAATCATAATTTATACATATTATTATCCCATACTTAACACATTTATGAATGATTTCTACTTAGATTTGGTGAATTTGATGCTCCTAACCCTTTAATTTCATGTTTTATACTTAGGTGAGCATAGGAGAGCAAAAAAAACAAGAAACGGGCCAAAAACGGAGAAAATGGGCCGACGTGGGAAAACAACACGGCCTGGACTTCCTCACACGGGTAGCACACACGCCCGTGCCATTCTAGCAGGCTCGAACACAACCTAAAACAACCTTAACACGGGCGTGTTGATCTCTTAGCCTTGACCACGGCCTGAAGTAATTGCACACGAGCGTGTCCCTGTCGAGCCCAAGTTAAGTTTTATTCAGAAAAGGGCGATTTTGAGGGCTTTTAGGCATTCTAAAGCCTATTTAAACACCCCATAGGAGGACTAAAAGAGACACACAGAGTAGAAAGTAAGGAATTACTCGAAGAAAGCTGATTCGTCCATCTCAGAAGCTGGATTATTCATCAAGACTGAAGATCTCCCTTTAATTTTCCTTCAGGAGTTTTGGGTTTTCTTTATGTTGATGTTGCCCTTTATAGTTATGAACTAAACCCCCTAAATACCTAAGGGGAATAAAACCTAAGACGAATCTTGTTATTATTATCTAAATTGTATGATAAATATTTAACTTGTTCTTAATTATGTGTTCTTAATTCTTGCTTCAGTAGTTCAGGATATTGATTCAAGTTAATGCACTTATTTAGAGGAGCAAAAGTCCCTGTCTAAGAGTAAATTTGTCATAATTAAGCGGAGTTGATTGCATGCCTAGAGATAGGGTGACAAGATTTTTTCAGATTAGGGTGAAACCTAATAAGGAGATCCATAGATCGAGTTAATGTAACCCAAGGGTGTTAATTAGAAAGAGATTTCAATTATTCAATCTAGGGTTAGACATTATTAGTCTTGAATAGGGATAATAACATAACTTAGGGATTTCTACGGAACAAGTTGAATGAATAAATCATCTGATTCAGAGTCAAATAACATGTGAAGTCTAGGTGGATTTTTCCTTGGGTATTGTCTTAAGCAGTCGAATTTTCTAAAACGTATTTTCCCAAATCTATTTTTTGTGCATTCTTAGGTAGTAAATTAGTTAGATAAACAACCCCCATTATTCTTAGGCTTGTTAATAAAAAGAAAGTTATTACTAGTACTTTTGGTTCATTTGGGTTCAACATCCGGTCTTGCTAAAACTATACTACTATTCGATAGGTACGCTTGCCTTCATCGTGATAATAGTTAGTTTGAGTACGATCAATTATAAATTTTAAAACTTATCACGAGTGACAATCACAAGCATACCAAAACCTTGAATTCAAACCACTCAAAACACATTGAAAATATGTCAAAACATGTCAAATTCCTAATTTAGACCAATATGCCATAAGGCACCTTTACATCCAACCTAACTAACAACTCAAAACATTCACCTAATCACAGATATATTCATCAATGTTTAACATACCATATTTGCCATCTACCATACTTATAATTTAAACCAAATCACATCCAACTAATACCAAAATGAGCTCATATCATTGCCTTATTACATAACAACATTTTCCATATACTTGCACATGTATGTACCACAATGTTACCATTCATCCAATCAGCTAAGCATAAACCAAACCTTAAATCTCAAGTTCAACCATTCACAAAATAGAATCAACATGACATTTCCAAAATAACTTCATCACATTCATCATGTAAGCCTACCATGAAAACATTAACTTTAACACATTAAAATTCCATCTATAAATTTAAATTCATCAACTTAAAATACCTTATATACATGCCACAAAACCAAAATAACGAATCAAAATCTACCGAGGTAGAAGTTTGATAGTGTAAGCTTTGAAGTTGATATGTCCAACAAGTTCTGCAAAACATTAAGTACAAAGAACAGGAAAATAAACAAAGTGAACTTATGTAGCTTTGTAAGTTCATAGGTAAAATTCAAATCAACTCCCCTCAATTTAACATTTTGAAAACTAAAAACAACTAAGATTAATTAAACCTGACAAACCATTAACCAAAACAAATAAAATCAGTGCTGAAATAATTCATCTTTTACATCATATTCATCAATAGTTTAATTAAAATAATTCTTATGTATATATATACATTCCATTGAATCAATACCAAAGTGAAACAGTCTAGAACGATCATTCACTGGCACAAACCTTCTGATGGATAAACAAAAGAATTATCAAATCATTTTAAGATTAATCACAATTTTAATAGCCTGATAAACTATAGTAGCATAACTCGGATACTCGGGTAACCACATCACACCAAAGAGCATCGAAATGCTAATAGAGGCACCGAAGTGCAATCCCATACCAAAGGCACGTTCTAACCCTATTGACATGCCAATTGTATCTTAATTGTTTACTACATTCAAATGGGCATTTTAACCTAATTTATCACATTTATAAATTAGAGGCACTTCTAGAAATACAATAGTACACATGATGTCAATCAACTAAGTTCATTCCAAAATCATAAACCTTATTTCCCAAATATTCAACAACTATAAAATATTCACTTTCTCACCTGTACTTAATTGTAAACAATTTATAATTTCAATCTATTATTAAAACTCAATGTAAAATCCCAATTTTAGGCCTAGTCGGAATAGTGGTTTTGAGACCACAAATCTGATGTAGAAATAACTATTTTATGAATGAGTTGAGGTTTATGATATGTTTGCAGATTTTATGAAAATTTTGTTAAGAAATTTTGTTGATAGAGTGTCCAATTTGATTTTTAGGACTAAATCGCAAAAGTTGCAAAATATGTAATTCTCGAAGCTTTAAGCATGAAATAGCTATGGATTATTAATTAAAGGTCCTTAAATAGCAATTTGACCAATTTCTATTTTTACGAACAAAAATGGGCATGAATAAGTAAAAAATTAAAAGTTTAGTAAAAAGGGCATTTTGGTCATTTAGTAGTTAAAAGAATAAAAAGGCAAAATCAAGTCAAAATTTGCTCATCTTCTCCATACCATAGTCGAAATTCTCAAGACACCATAGTAGGATTTTGTTCAACTTTCAAACTTGATGGTAAGTGCATCTTAGCCCCGTTTTTAATGTTCTTTACATTTTTTAAGTTGTTATCAACCGATCTAGCCATTTCTACCATTTATTTGAGATAGAGTTGATGCCTAGGGTTTGACCCATGTGTTACATGCATGTATTTTGATGTTTCATGGTAGATTATGAAAGTTTGATGTGTGATAAACATATTTTACTAAGTGATTTTTGATAAAGACACCTAAAGAGGGCTTATTCATAAAAGTTACAAAAATGGGTAGTAGAAATGTGATTTGATGAAAAATGTGGGCTGGTATAAGCATGATATAGGCTCGACTAGGCTTGGCAACAAAGAAAATGAGTACATTTCATTTTACGAGCCTAAGGACTAATTTGTAAATATGTGAAAGTTTATAGGCAAAATTGTAATTTTTGCCAAAGTATGGTTTTTTGACTGATTTGAACAATGTGATAATTAAATGAGCTAAATTTGCTATTATAGATCAAGAAAAATAGAGTCCGGACCTAGACCGGGGAAATAACAAAATTATGGACTAAATCGAATTAGTTAGCCATATTTTGTACCGAGGTAAGTTTGTGTGTAAATAATGCAACTTATATTATGTATTTAATATTTTTTTATTGCATGACTTGTACAATTACCATTATGGATTTGTTGGGCAAAATATTTGATACGGCGAAATTCTCGGTTGAACCTTAAGAATAGTTAGGATACAAATGTCATGACATGAGGGTTATGAGTTTGTGTGTACGACCATATCTGGGATATGGCATCGTTACGAGATTTCGTGATGAGAATTGTGTAAGGCCATAGCTGGGCTATTGGCATCGATATGAGATTCCATGTAAGACCATATCTGGGATATGGCATTGGTATAATTCTATGTGTATGTAATTCCCGAGTATCCTTTAGTATTCCAAGTGGTTCAACGTGTAATTTAAAGATTATGTTAAAGATGTGAAAGGTTATGACTATGTTATGAAGAGTTACAGGTACGTACGCAAAACTCATGAGAAATTATCTTGGTTTAAGATGCACTATTGGTAACGATGCAAATGAATAAGATATGTCTATCATCACTTGATATTTTGTGCTAATTTACTGTAACACCCCAAACCCGGCCTAGACGTTACGATCGGATCCGACGTGCCACATCAAAGCGTTCAAAACATTTTGTATTGCTTAGTTTAGAAAACTTACTTGGTGTTTTAAAAGATACTTTCATTATAGGTTAAAGTGAATGAAAGCTATGCACCAGGTAGGAAACCGGAAAAGAGGAGGTGAGTCCATCGGACTACTTAAGTACCAAGCTCCCTTCGAATCCAATCCTAGACATGCACACCGCCATTGCCACACCTTAACGTCACGTATATTTTTAGGCAACCTATTTGATTAAGTCCATTTTAGGAAAAGTGATTAATTTTGGAAAACCATTTTCATTGTGGAAGCTTTACTTGTTGTCGTGTTATTTTGAAATCAATTATTGTTTTTGGAAACGCGCCCTAAAGTTAATCAATTTCAACAATTAAATATAATTAATGCCTATCTTAATAAAACATATTAAAACCATCAAAATAATTAAGCGGCCTTATTACATTTAAAAACCCAAAACCATAAACGAAAATAAAAGGATGTCCAGTTCACCAGCAGAAATTCAAATTTGCAGAACGTGTGGCCACTCCGAATCCCTCACAGCTCCAAGCCCACTATGGTTGGGGATTACCTGCGTGGATGAAAGTAAAGAGGTGAGTTTGGGGAAAGTCAGTGTGTAAATTAACCCAAACATAGCCTATATCGGCTCAAACTACAGAAACAGAATAAGTTGGCCTTAGCCCAAAACAGAATTCAGAATAAAGCCCATAGACCCATAACAGAACAGAACAGATATCACATGATTATGCAGAAACCCAGCCCAAATCCACCATATGCACCCCCATACCAGCCTTACGCCATGTGGGGAGACTACTCGACCCACCCAACCTCTACACGCCACAGAAATATGCAGCATGGTTGCCAAAACAGATAATGTGACAGAGTCACCAGAAACAGATAATTGTGGCAGAGCCACTAGAACAGATATATGTGGCAGAGCCACCAGATCAGATAATTTCTAGCATAGCCACCAGGACGCTTCCTCCATAATATAACCCATGTCCCCATGCAACAGATATACAATCATGGCATACATCATACAGAATCAGATCATCATGCTTTTCAGACAAAATTAACCCTAAGGGTATAATGGTCACTTTACACCTAGGGGTATAAAGGTAATTTTACATACATAGGGGTATTCTAGTAATTTTACTATTCTTAGGGTTTTCATGCATATCATAACTATTTACGTACTACCGAATTGGGCCCGTTGGCCCATTATCTCGACTTTTGGCCCATTAAGCCCAAAATATCGAAATGCATGGAATCGTGCACTCTGCAGTCTTATTACTTTATTTTACCATATACATCAACTTTCAATCTCACAAGCATTCGCACACTCGCAAGTTCCCAAAATACCAGCTTTTCGGCATTTCGACTTTTCGGCTTTTGCCGATCTAGTCTATGAGAGGGTGTCAGTTACACACCTGTTTTATGACGATTCGTTGACGAGATCCACGCACGAACTGCCTACAATCGGATTACTACCATGTTAATCTAACTATCGAAAACAAACTACGTATTAACCCCTTACCATGTTCGGCCAATAACACCTTAGGCACTAACGAACCTACCTTTGCTGATAGCAGAGACTAGATCAAGATCCGATCGTTCCGCTTGTCCAACCCTTTGATCAGCAACCTCTAGATCATACTAACACCAAAACAATTAATCATCACAACCCTTAAAGTTAGAAAACCCAATCGACAGCCTCCTTAGCCTTTAGGGATTTCGACTTTTCCAAATCTCGAAATAAAGAATAGGTTTGAAAGACTTACCACCGGTTCCTTCAGTCAATGCTTCCCCTTAGTTCCTACTCGATTCTGATGCAATTCTAAGCCCTCAAATGATAACAAAAGTCGAGCCTTCAGTGATCTTAAAATTTGGCTATGTCCCTATGGCTATGCATTTTCGGCTTTTTGTAACAGTGAAGAAAAGATAAGGGTTTTGTAGTGGCTTTGTCAACAGAAACTTAGGGTTCAGAGGACTAGAGAATTAGTCAAGAAGATGAAGAGAAGTAAGAGGATTTGGCTAGGAGAAATCGGTATAGAAGAAAATATAGGCTTTCGGGATTTCAGCTTTTTATGGCAAATGGTTATGAAGGTTTAGAAACGACTGAAGAAAAAGATAGAGATGAACAGGATGATAGGAAGATTCGGCTATAGAGGAAAAAGAAGAAAAAGAAAAGTTGATGAAGAGAGGAGAAAAGAATAGAAGAGGAAGAATGGTCAGGAAACGGCACAACTTACCTTTAATGCCGAATTTATACTTGCACTTAACCTAGTCGAAATTTACCCTCTACAGAAACCCTTGGCCGGCCAACTCTGGCTCCTCAAGAGTCCACTATTCGGCTATCATCATCCCCCTTGATCAGCTCCTAAATCCTCTCCCTTATCCCCTCTTTACTCAATCTCCTGAGCAACTCCAACTCTTCCTAACAGAGTTTCACTTCAGTTCCATCACATCCCTTTCCTGAACATAAAAATAATTCCCTTAATATGCTGTCACTGTGACTTGAACCTCAGTTCTCCCTAGCATCCACACGCCACTTTTATAGCCTTCCCAGTGGCGTCACATGCCACTTTGCCACCTGTTTCCTTGTGTTTTATTTTACCCAATTAATACTTAAAAGCCCAGTTAACCAGAACCCTTTTTCTTATAGATTTAAAATTAATTAAAATTACCGGGTTTTAACCTAAGCTTGGGCCTTCTAGAGGCCCACTATCATACTTAAACCTATGCCAAGCAAACAGAACACATAATTTTAAATTTTTCCAAAGTTCACAGAATTCCCCAAAATTAGGGCGTTACAACTCTACCCTCCTTAAAGAAATTTTGTCCTCGAAATTTACCTGATCCGAACAGATGAGGGTATTGTTGCTGCATCGCCTCCTCTGTCTCCCAAGTAGCTTCCTCTCTGCCATGATTACGCCAAAGCACCTTCACTAATGGGATAGATTTCCTTCTTGAACCTTAATATCTCGATCCAATATTTGCACAGGCTCCTCCTCAAATGTCTAATTAGTTTGCACTTCAATTTCTGCAACTGGCACGACATGAGTAGGGTCAAAACGATAACGCCTTAACATGGAGACGTGAAAAACATTGTGAATCCTGTCTAACTCCGGAGGCAATTCCAATTGGTAAGCCACTGGGCCTACTCGCTTCAAAACTCGATAAGGCCCAATGAACCTCGGACTCAACTTGCCCTTCTTACCAAACCTTAGTATCTTCTTCCAAGGAGAAACCTTCAAGAAAACCATGTCACCCACCGAGTATTCAATCTCCTTACGTTTCAAATCTACATACGACTTTTGCCTATCAGCAGCTTCCTTTAACCGATCCCTAATTATTCTGACCATATCCTCAGTATCAACTACCAACTCTGGTCCAAGAACTTGTCACTCTCCTAGTTCGATCCAACAACTAGGTGTACGACACCTTCGTCCATACAATGCTTCATATGGTGCCATTCGAATACTCGTCTGATAACTGTTGTTGTACGCAAATTCCGCCAATGGCAAGTAATCCCCCCAACTCCCTCGGAAGTCAATAACACATCCTCTCAGCATGTCCTCCAGAATCTGAATAACCCTTTTCGATTGACCATCAGTTTGGGGATGGAAAGCCGTACTAAAGTTCAATCGCGTCCCCAACGCCTCATGCAATTTTTGCCAAAACTAAGATGTGAATCGAGGATCTCGGTCAGAGATAATCGAAACTGAGACACCATGAAGTCACACAATCTCCGCCATATACAACTTGGCTAGCTTCTGAAGTGAAAAGTCAGTACGGACAGGTATGAAATGGGCCGATTTGGTCAACCTATCCACAATCACCAAAATCGAGTCTTTCTTTGATGGTGTCAAGGGTAACCCACTCACAAAGTCCATGGTTACCCTCTCCCACTTCCAAAGTGGTATCTTCACTGGCTGTAACAATCCAAAAGGTAATTGATGCTCAGCTTTCACTTGCTGGCATGTCAGACATTTCCCCACAAATTTCGTTAGTTCTCGTTTAAGCCCAGGCCACCAATACAGTTCCCGCAAGTCGTGATACAACTTATTCCCTCCAGGATGCATGGCACAAAGTCCCTCATGAGCTTCCTTCAATATTGTCTGCCTCAAGTCAGAGTCCTTCGGAACACAAATCCTTCCTCAGAAACACAGAACTCCTTTACTATTTAATCCAAACTCAGAAGTTTCCCCTTCCTTAACTTGTTGAAAATGAGCGACCAAAGACTCATCCTTCAACTGTTTTTCCTTAATCTAATCCACCCAGGTTGGTCTTACTTGCAATTCAGCCAACAGACTTCCATCATCATACAGACTTAGACGAGCAAACATTGCTCTCAGATCAGACACAGCTCTACGACTTAGGGCATCAGCTACCACATTAGCCTTGCCTGGGTGATACTCGATCGAACAGTCATAATCCTTAAGCACCTCAATCCATCTCCTTTGTCTAAGGTTCAGCTCCTTTTGAGTCAGCAAATACTTAAGACTCTTATGGTCTGTGTATATAATATTCCTTTCTCCGTACAAGTAATGCCTCCAAATCTTAAATGCAAATATCACTGCTGCCAACTCCAAATCACGAGTAGGATAGTCCCCTCGTGAGGCTTACGCTGTCGTGATGCATATGCAACCACTTTACCCTCTTGCATCAACACACAACCCAAACCTACGTGTGATGCATCACTGTACACAGTAAAATCCTTCCCAGACTCTGGTTGAATCAACACAGGTGCTTCAGTCAGAACTTTCTTCAACTTCTCAAAAGCTTCTTGCTGCTTCTCAGTCCTTTCCTTATGAGTTTTGTCAGAGGTGCTGCCATCACAGAAAAACCTTCCACAAACCTTCTGTAGTATCTTGCCAACCCTAGGAAGCTCCGGATTTCTGACATCGACCTTGGTGGCTTCCATTCCAGAATCGCTTCAATCTTCCGAGGGTCCACCTTAATCCCCTCAGCAGAGACCACATGTCCTAAGAAGGTTACCTCCCTCAACCAGAATTCACACTTGTTGAACTTCGCATAGAGTTCCTTCTCCCTTAACACTTGAAGCACAATGCAGAGATGCTCATCATGTTTCGCTTCAGTTTCAGAATATACCAGAATATCGTCAATAAAGACGACTACGAACCGATCCAAGAATGGTTGAAACACACGATTCATCAGATCTATAAATGCTGCAGGAGCATTTGTCAGTCCAAATGGCATAACTAGAAACTCGTAATGACCGTACCGAGTCCTGAATGTCGTCTTATGAATATCTACCTCTTTAACCCTTAACTGATGATATCCAGATCGAAGATCGATCTTGGAAAATACAGAAGCTTCTCTATGTTGGTCAAACAGATTATCAATCCTCGACAGTGGGTACTTATTCTTAATCGTCAGTTTGTTCAACTGGCGATAATCAATGCACATCCGCATCGTCCCATCCTTCTTCTTCACGAATACACTGGTGCTCCCCATGGAGACACGCTTGGCCTAATAAAGCCCCTATCCAACAACTCTTGAATTTGCGCCTTTAACTCCACTAACTCTTCGGTGCCATCCTATACGGTGCGATGGACACTGGTGCCGTTCCAGGCAACAAGTCGATTCCAAACTCGACTTCTCAGTTTGGAGGCAATCCCGGAAGCTCTTCCTGAAAAACATCTTGGAACTCCCTTACAGTCCTAACCTTATCCACTCTCAGCCCCTCAGCTTCCGACTGACTTACAAATGCCAAATAGGCCTCACAACCTTTCCGAATCCACTTTTCGGCTCTCAATACCGACACTACATTGGATAAATAGTCCCTTCACTCACCTATCACCATAACCTCCTCACCCTCAGTGGCCCTAACACCATTCGCTTAGTAGCACAATCCAAAGTCACCTTATGCTTAACTAGCCAGTCCATTCCCAGAATAAGGTCGAATTCTCCGAACGGTAACTCCATCAAATCTACAAGAAAAATCCTACCTTGAGTTTCTAAGGGCGCATCCCTATATAGTTTGTCTACCCTAACCGAGTGACCCAAAGGACTTAGCACAGATACCTCACTCACAATCTTCTCATAATGCACACCCAACGACCCAGATATGGCACATACAACATAGGAATGAGTCGATCCAATATCCACCAAAGCAGTATAAGGCATGCTAGAAACCAAAAACGTATCAGTTATGACGTCAGGTGCATCGCACTCCTCTCGACGATGAGCTACATACACGAACACTGGCTGTCTAGCCTCGGCATTTCCGGCACCCCTGTCAGGTGCCCCTCGACCTCCTCCATTTCTATTTCTGCCCCTAACTTGTCCACGTCCTCTCGGTGGTTGTGGTCTACCTCTCGCGGGTTGAGCAACCCTCTGTTCAGCAACCTGAACCTGATCAGCTCTCTGAGGACAGTCCTTAACTCTATGCTCCATAGATTCACATCGGAAACAAGCACCGAAACGTTTCCTACACTCACCCAAGTGTACCTTACCACAGTCCCCACAGATTGGTGGTCTGACAACATTCATTGGAACTGCTCGAACTGGTTCCTCCACTTTTGCTCTCTTAACATTCCTATTTGCACCACCTGAAGGTTCGGAATCCTTCCAGAAATGGTTTCGATCCTTCTCACGGTTCTGCCTCTCAGTACGCTTCACCTCCTCAGCTATCTTAGCTTTTTTCACCATAACCGCGAAATCACGCTCCCTCTGTGGAGCAATCAGCACCTTAAGTTCATTTCTGAGTCCATCCTCGAAGCGCACGCTATGCTCATACTCTGTAGCGACTATTCCCATAGCATACCGGCTTAACCTCAGAAACTCAACCTCGTACTCCGCAATCGACTTATTTTCTTGAACCAGATTCAAGAATTCCTTCTTGCGGGCATCCACATAACTCGCCCCAACATACTTTCCTTTAAAGCCTGTCTTAAACAGCTCCCAAGTTACCCTATCAGCTGGGGTTCTATCTCCCATGGTGAGCCACCACTGATAGGCCTCGTCTCGCAACAGCGATACGGCTCCCTTCAGCTTCTACTCCACAGAGCAGTCCAAGTCATCCATAATCCGTTCTGTAGCCTCCAACCAATATTCTGCCACATTCGGGGCTACACCAGATACGCCCCTAAAGATTTTCGCTCTGTTAGCCTGGAGTCGTTTAGAAATCGATCCTCGAATTCCGTTACCCGAACTTGCCCCGGTAACCCTTTCCAGAACACGGAGCATTGCCTACGATAGGGCGTCATCCCCGACACCACGATCATGAGACTCCACTTTTGTTGCCGGTGGTACCGGTGCATCTGCCGTCTGTATATGTCCCGAAGCCGAAGATCCCGCTCGAGCACTTCCTCAGCCACGTCCACGGCCTCATCCACGAACGACTTTTGTACTCATATCGTATTATCTGATTACGAATTTTATGCATTAATTCAATATTCCAGTGATTATTACAGATGTTTTATGAATTAGACAGTAATTCAGAGTTTTGTTTTCGCAGAATCGAAGTCTAGTTACAGTTTCAGTCTCTTATCAAATTTTTCCTATGATTTCAGTATCATCCTATCTAGAGTATCCTAGTAGGGTTTCAGTACAGACAGATAATTTAGAAAAATATTCAGGAGAGTTCAGAGTAATACTTACAGGCTTGAGCCGGAGATTCGGAGTGCCACTTAAAGATCCAGATTTTGAAAATAGAGTTTTAAAGTCTTTATAAAACTTTTATTTTCGAAAACCTTTATTTTTATAAACCCATTCCACAGCCGAGTTGTTGCAACTTAGCTCTGATACCACTAAACGTAACACCCCAAATCCAGCCCAGACGTTAAGACTGGATCCGACGTGCTACATCGAAGCGTTCAAAACATTTTGTATTGCTTAGTTTAGAAAACTTACTTGGTGTTTTAAAAGATACTTTCATTATAGGTTAAAGTGAATGAAAGCTATGCACCAGGTAGGAAATCGAAAAAGAGGAGGTGAGTCCATCGGACTGATTAAGTACCAAGCTCCCTTCGGATCCAATCCTAGACATGCACACCGCCATTGCCACACCTTAACGTCACGTATAATTTTAGGCAACCCATTTGATTAAGTCCATTTTGGGAAAAGTGATTAATTTTGGAAAAGCATTTTCGTTATGGAAGCTTTACTTGTTGTCGTGTTATTTTGAAATTAATAATTATTTTTGGAAACGCGCCCTAAAGTTAATCAATTTCGATAATTAAATATAATTAATGCCTATCTTAATAAAACATATTAAAACCATCAAAATAATTAAACGGCCTTACTATATTTAAAAACCCAAAACCATAAACGAAAATAAAAGGATGTCCAGTTCACCAGCAGAAAATCAAATTTGCAGAACATGTGGCCACACTGAATCCCTCACAGCTCGAAGCCCACTATGGTTGGGGATTACCTGCGTGGATGAAAGTAAAGGGGTGAGTTTCGGGAAACTCAGTGTGTAAATTAACCCAACCATAGCCTATATCAGCTCAAACCATAAAAACAGAATAAGTTGGCCTTAGCCCAGAACAGAATCCAGAATAAAGCCCATAGACCCATAACAGAACAGAACAGATATCACATGATTATGCAGAAATCCAACCCAAATCCACCATATGCACCCCCATACCAGCTTTACGCCATGTGGGGAGACTACTCGACCCACTCAACCGCTACACGCCACAGAAATATGCAGCATGGCTGCCAGAACAGATAATGTGACAGATTCACCAGAAACAGATAATCGTGGCAGAGCCACCAGATCAGATAATTTGTGGCATAGCCACCAGGACGCTTCCTTCATAATATAACCCATGTCCCCATCAACAGATATACAATCATGGCATACATCATACAGAATCAGATCATCATGCTTTTCAGACAAAATTAACCCTAGGGGTATAATAGTCATTTTACGCCTAGGGGTATAATGGTAATTTTCCATACATAGGGGTATTCTAGTAATTTTACTATTCTTAGGGTTTTCATGCATATCATAATTGTTTACGTACTAACAGAAACACTTACCGAGTGTTTTTACTGAATTGGGCCCGTTGGCCCATTATCCCGACTTTTGGCCCACTAAGCCCAAAATATCAGAATGCACGGAATCGTGCACTCTGCAGTCTTATTACTTTATTTTACCATATACATCAACTTTTAATCTCACGAGCATTCGCACACTCGCAAGTTCTCAAAATACCGACTTTTCGACATTTCGGCTTTTCAACTTTTGCCGATCTAGTCTATGAGAGGGTGTCAGTTACACACCTGCTTTATGACGATTCGTTGACAAGATCCACGCATGAACTGCCTACAATCAAATTACTACCACGTTAATCTAACTATCAAAAATATACTACGTATTAACCCTTTACCATGTTCGGCCAATAACACCTTAGGCACTAACGAACCTACCTTTGCCAATAGTAGCGACTAGATCAAGATCCGATCGTTTCGCTTGTCCAAGCCTTTGATCAGCAATCTCTAGATCACACTAACACAAAAACAATTAATCATCACAACCCTTAAAGTTAGAAGACCCAATCGACAGCCTCTCTAGCCTTTAGGGATTTCGGCTTTTCCAAATCCAGAAATAAAGAATAGGTTTGAAATACTTACCATCGGTTCCTTCAGTCAATGTTTCCCTTTAGTTCCTACTCGATTCTGATGCATTTTTAAGCCCTCAAATGTTAACAAAAGTCAAGCCTTCAGTGATCTTAAAATTCGGCTATGTCCCTATGGCTATGCATTTTCGGCTTTTTGTAACAGTGAAGAAAAGATGAGGGTTTTGTAGTGGCTTTGTCGATAGAAACTTGGGGTTCAGAGGACTAGAGAATCGGTCAAGAAGATGAAGAGAAGTAAGAGGATTTGGCTAGGAAAAATTGGTACAGAAGAAAATATAGGCTTTCGGGATTTTGGCTTTTTATGGCAAATGGTTATGAAGGTTTAGAAACGACTGAAGAAAATGATGGAGATGAACAGGATGATAGGAAGATTCGGATATAGAGGAAAAAGAAGAAAAAAAAATTGACGAAGAGAGGAGAAAAGAATAGAAGAGGAAGAATGGTCAGGAAACGGCACAACTTACCCCTAATGCCGAATTTATACTTGCACTTAACCTAGCCGAAATTTGCCCTCTACAGAAACCCTTGGCTGGCCAACTCTTTGATACGAACCGGCCCAACGATGATTCGAGTCGTATGCGAGTTGCCTGATCGTCTACGAGAAAGTATCGTTCAATTCGCTTTTGGAATGAAGTTGATAGGAAAATAGGATGGAATATGTATAAAGGTTCAATGATGGTTTATGGATAAGAATAATATGTATAGGCTCGGTTAAATTGGAAGGGAAAGTGAAAAAAGTTAATAGATGATGGATATGGAAGAAAGGGATCTCAAAAGCAAGCACGAACCAATATTAGATAATATCGAACCAAATGCTTATAGGCTTTCAAGGTGGAGAATGAAAGTGATAAACCTCGACCCGCTACTTAGCAAAGCAGAAACCTTGGTATAGGGGTGAACGCCACACTCGGTTGAGTGATAAGTTCAAAAGAAGAACAAGGTTGACACCAACTAAGAGCTAGATAGGCCAACAAGTCTTCAACGATATATGGGAGAAAGATTCTCTCCAGATAGTTTCATTAACAAAGAAACAATAAACAAAGTTCAAAAAACCTCCTTTCAAATGAAAGAAAACAAATATTTATAGACTAAATAAAAGTAGCCGAATGGACAAGCTTAGAAGCTAAGAAATTCGGCCATAAACGCCTAGATAATTCTAGAAGAAAAAATCATGAATATCCATGAATGTGCAGCCCTTTAATGTTCCATCATCCCCCTTGGCCGAATGAAGCTTTAATGCACCTTGAATACTTGAATGATTAGCTTGAATATGCATAGATCATGCATGAAACGTCCCAATGTATGTTCCTCCATAAATTCAGTCCATGAACCTTCAAAAACATGAACATTAAATAGCCCCTACTTGCATGAACGTCTCCAACACATGTACTCCCTTAAATGCTGTCCATTGAACCTCAATTCTATGCATGCACCTTGCATTAATTCCTTACATGTATGTGCCGTCCAAAGGGAAGTACCTACATAAAATAAACAAGTTATTAAGACATCTCATGATCACTCATAAATTCTGCATGATGTGAACACATTAATGTCATGCATTAATTTGGCTATGTGAACAAAATCAATTTAAGTAATGACTATGACATATTAATAACAAATATTAATATAAGACAAGTTTAATGCGTAAATAAATATGT
Source organism: Gossypium anomalum (assembly GCA_025698475.1). Lineage (NCBI taxonomy): Eukaryota > Viridiplantae > Streptophyta > Magnoliopsida > Malvales > Malvaceae > Gossypium > Gossypium anomalum. Next base: position 42,005,056 of record CM046968.1, on the reverse strand, counting down.
GCAAAAAAAAATTTTATTTAATGCATTAAAGACAAAATCGAGTTTAAACTAAAATGACCTAAGTTTTAGCTCATGAGCTAAAGTTGAACTGAGGCTAAACTCCTAAGCTGGAGTTGAGCTAAGGTTTAGCTTGTGAGTTAAAAATGAGCTAAGAGTGAGCTCGGTTTAGCTCACGCAAGATGGATTTAGCTCGAATAAGCTGGATTTGAGCTGGACGGAGCTCATGAAGCTGGAAACGAGCTGGGATCAGCTTGCCAACATGTCAATGCTCGGTTTGACAGACTTGTCCGATAAAGTTTGCAGGGCGTGCTCGTATCATCCCCCCCTCTTTTAGGCGACTTCTCAAGTCGAGTTGTTTGTCCATGGAAGAGATTTGACTCGTGCATGGTTTCCCTCGGTCAAATGGGATGGAAGATGTCACACAAATCTGAAAAATTCTTACCACAGCCGGTAAAAAGAAACTCAAAGGAGTCAAATTCAAATGTGTTCGATAGTTCATAAAAAATTCATTCAATCGAACATATGCCAAAAATCTCAATTGGACAAAGCAAGCATACGTAAATTTATCAAAGAGTTTCGTTAGACCATCGTTGCAAACATGAAAACTAAGTTGGATCAAGGGAGAATTAGTTATAAATGATGGCGGGCACTTAAATACATTATTCCTCACCCAAAACAATTTAATTTCTTTAATCGAATATAGCAACTCATTTGGTCCCTTGTCTGGTTCGTGCAAGGTATGCCATGGCCAAAGGTATGCTAACTCTTCCTTTCGTTTTTGAACAACATGAAGGGTGTCTCCAAATTCCAACATAATAATTGTAACACCCCTAACCTGTTTCCATCGCTGGAATGAGTTACGAGATGTTACCGAACCAAATACTTTTTCATAAATTTTCATGCATCTACTTCTATCATAGTCATTTCATTAGGTACTTTAAACCATCACATAAGTTTATGACATATAACAACCGTATTAAAAGATTTGATGTTATATTCCAACATAACTAGATAACTCATTACGCTATCTCAAATTAAAATACTAAGATCAAATACAATAGTCAGATTACAATTGTTCACTTATATAAATGTATCATAATCGAACCACTCCAAACATAAAATCGATATTTCTAACATTCTCAGCACTCAAGCGTATATATATATTTTTTCATATCATGCATTTTTAGTATTAAACATTATAACCAAGACGAATAATACCATGATTAAACATAACCAAATTCAAACTTAATATTTAAGCCATATTCGCATGGCTGGAAGTATACATATCAAAATTCAAACAAAATACATTTTAGCCTATACATGCCATAATGTTCACTTAGACAACTAAGAAGAGGGTACCAAAATGTTGCAAGTTGGTGTGATGACTTCGACGATGGTCCAAAGCACGAAAAATGGGTCAGAGCACCTAAATAGGAGACAAGCAAACACACAATATGAGTATTCAACTCAGTAAGTCGTAAGCAATGAAATGTAATAGTTAACTAACTAAAAAAAATAGAAATCAAAAGGTTTACATAATGTCTAAATTATTAATTCACTACTAGTAAACTATCACCATTAAATCTAAGTATTATATAATCAATTTCACACAAGAAGTGCTCGGATAAGAAATTCTTATACCCATCATGCCATATTAACTCTCACACATGGTTCTTTAGAAATCCACACGCGAACCGACAGTTTAACTCTGCACACCAATGCCATATATATATTCGCACACATAGTGCCATACAATTTCCGCACACTTAGTGCCATAAAATTTTCAACACTTAGTGCCATACAATTTTCCGCACACTTAGTGCCAAGTCATTTCGTTATTACAAAATGATTGATTTAATTAACTAAATAGAATCGGCCATTACCCTTTTCAATCAAAGAATATTTATATGAGGATAATTCTTTCATGATATGCATATACCAATTATGTATAAAATAAACAACCTTAATTGCTTATAGACTTACCTTGTTTCGAATAAAACGACCCTAATCAGCTACTCGATGTCCTTCGACTTGCCCTTGTTTGATTCCCCTCCTTTAAGTTCTTGAGCTTAATCAAAATACATTAACTAGTTTATTTACCTTGCTAGTTATTTATCTCCAATAATATTAATGATTACATAACACAAGAAACTCACGGTAAAATTTTTATCATTCTACCTTATGCTTTTATGCTATTCGGCTATCAACTACCTAATATCACTTTATTAACAATAATCCAATCAATACTTTAATTACACTCATATATAAACACATATATATAATATATACACGGCAACCACCCTTGCTAATTACTCACATATATATTTTAATGATTTTCACTTCATCTTACAACCATTATTGTTCAAAACATTAAAACCTTAACTAATACTTATAAAGTGTCTCGGCCGAATGCATTCTTACTTCCAAAATAACATAGCCTATGATATATTTCACTTCAATGTACATATTCATGAATCAAATTCAACCGTATAAGCCAATATCACCCATTTGATCAATTATAGAGAATTAAAGATAATATCACAAATGTGTACCCTATATGGCCGATTATACATAATCAAATTTAACATCATCTATGTATTTACTCATATGGCCGAATATACATACTCCAATATAATATCATTTTCATTTCATTTAACACTTAATTTTTACCACATATCAAATTGACCAAATATTTCTAACTAACAAAACTCCTCATCTATTCATGCTATTATTCAAAAACACATATGTCCATTAGCTAGTTCATTCTTCAACTTCTAATATATCCATCCTAAGCCTCAACACTATCTCTTAACATCTAACCATAGTAACCGTATATACATTTTGTCACTAAATAGAGAAAATCAACATATGGGTTGGAATATGAACTTAACTATGAACTAAATTCTCATAAAATTTAATGAAAATAGCATGAAATCTTACCTTAACCAACCCCTAAGTTGGCCGAATGCCTTCAAAAATTTTCTTTCCTCCCTCACTTTAGTTTCGGCTTTTGCAAGGAGAAGATGAACACTCTCTTACCTTCTTTTTTTTTTCTTGTTTTATTAATTTTATTTTAATCATATTAAAATTGTATTTAATTAGACTTAGTGGAGTAACATCATTTCATAGCCGGCCACTACATCCATTAAGGGTAAATTGACATGCAAACCCAAGCTTTCTCACCTTATTGTTATTGGATCCTTACAAATTACCTATCATCTTTTCTAAATTTCCCAACTAAGTCCTTTCAAGAAAAATTTACATTCCTAAGACTAATTTAAAACATTTAATTTTTCATACATACACTATCACACATAAATATATGTAATTAAAATTAAAATAAATTTCTGTGACTTGGTTTTGTGGTCCCGAAACCACATTCTGACTAGGGTCTAATTAGGGTTGTCACAACTCTCCCGCACATAAGGAATTTTTCGTCCCCGAAAATCTTACCAACGAATAAGTTAGGATATCGATCCTTCATAGTGTCTTCGAGTTCCCAAGTAGCTTCTTCGACCCCGTGTTTAACCCACAGTTCTTTCACTAATGCGATTTCCTTATTTTGTAGTCTTTTACTTTACGTGCCAAAATACGAACCGGTTCTTCTTCGTAACTCAAATCAGATTGAATTTCAACCTCTGATGGATTAATTATGTGCGATGGATCGGATCTATAACGTGGAAGCATCGAAACATGAAAAACGTTGTGAATCTTCTCAAGTTCAGGGGGTAAAATCAATCTGTATGCGACTGGCCCAATTCGTTCGGATATCTCATATGACCCGATGAACCTCGGACTCAATTTGCCTTTATGGCCAAATCTTAGCACTTTTTTCCAAGGTGAAACTTTAAGAAACACCTTGTCTCCGACCTGATATTCAATGTCTTTTCTTTTTAAATCCGCATACGACTTCTGATGATCCGAAGCTGCTTTTAGACTTTCACGAATCACTTTTACCTTCTGTTCAGCATCTTTAATCAAATCAACCCCGAAGATTTTACTTTCACTCAATTCGGTCCAAAACAACGGTGTACGGCATTTATGACCATACGAAGCCTCATAAGGTGCCATCTTAATGCTTGATTGGAAACTATTATTGTAAGCGAATTCAATCAAAGGTAAATACCGTTCCCATGAACCACTAAACTTAAGGATGCAACATCTCAACATATCCTCAAGTATCTGAATTATCCGCTCGGATTGACCATCAGTCTGGGGATGAAAAGCGGTGCTAAAATACAACTTGGTACCCAATGCTTCTTGCAATTTCTTCCAAAATCGCAATGTGAATCTTGGATCTCTATCCGACACTATAAAAATAGGTACTCCGTGTAACCTTACAATCTGAGAAACATACATTTCAGCTAGCTTGTCAAGGGAATAATCCGTACGTACAGGAATAAAATAAGCCAACTTTGTCAGTTTATCAACAACAACCCAGATCGCATCTTTCTTGCTTGACGATAATGGCAACCCAGATACAAAATCCATCGTGACTCGATCTCATTTCCATTCGGGTATCATGATCGGCTGAAGTAATCCCGAAGGCACTTGATGTTCCTTTTTCACTTGTTGACATATCAAACACTTCGAAACAAAGTCAGATATGTCTCGTTTCATACTAGGCCACCAAAATTGACATTTCAGATCGTTGTACATTTTCGTACTACTGGGGTGAACTGACATTCGACTACTATAAGCTTCGCTCAAAATCATCAAAATAAGTTCCAAATTTCTTAGAACACATAATCGATTATTGAACGTCAAGCAATCATTGTCATCAATCTGAAACTCTGATTCCACATTTGAAACACATTCAGCTCGTTTAGCGACTAATTCATCATCGACTTTCTGGGATTCAAGTATTTGATGAATCAATAATGGTTTGGCCTTTAATTCTGCTACTAACACATTATCGGATGAAACGGACAAGTGAACATTAATCACTTTCAAAGCAAACAGCGATTTACGACTTAAAGCATCGGTAACTACGTTAGCCTTTCTCGGGTGATAATCAATGACGAGCTCATAATCTTTCAACAACTCAAGCCAACGTCTTTTTCGCAGATTCAAATCTCTTTGAGTCATCAAATATTTGAGGCTTTTGTGGTCCGAATAAACATGACACCTCTCTCCAAACAAGTAGTGTCTCCAAATTTTCAAAGCGAAAACAATAGCCGCTAATTCAAGATCATGGGTCGGATAGTTTTTCTCATGCGGCTTTAATTGCCTCGACGCATAAGCCACAACTCGACCTTCTTGCATCAACACACAACCTAGCCCAAGTAAGGATGCATCACTGTAAATAACAAATTCTTTACCGGATTCTGGCTGTACTAGCACTGGAGCTTCAGTTAAACAGGTTTTCAATCGGTCGAAACTTTTCTGACATCTTTCTGACCATTCAAACTTAACATCTTTTTGAAGTAGTTTTGTCATCGGTGTGGCTATCATCGAGAAACCCTTTACAAACCAAATCAGTAGTATGTGGCAAGTCCCAAAAAGCTCCTAACTTCCGTAATATTCCTCGGAGGCTTCCAATCAATTATAGCCGAAATTTTGCTCGGATCAACTCAAATACCCGACGCGGATACCACATGTCCCAAAAAGCTAACTTCTCTCAACCAGAACTCACATTTACTGAATTTCGCGTATAATTGCTTGTCTCATAAAATCTGTAATACCAATTTTAGGTGCTCGGCATGTTCAGATTCATCGCGCGAGTAGACCAAAATGTCATCGATAAACACAACTACAGACTGATCCAAATACGGTCTGAAGATCCGATTCATCAAGTCCATAAATACCGCAGGGGCATTAGTGAGCGCAAACGGCATCACTAAAAACTCATAGTGACCGTATCTCGTTCTAAAAGCAGTTTTAGGTATATCTGAGTCTCGAACTCGCAACTGATAATAACCCGATCTCAAATCTATCTTTGAAAACACTGAGGTTCCCTTCAGTTGATCAAGCAAATCATCAATACGCGGTAACGGATATTTATTCTTTATTGTCACTTTATTCAACTGACGATAGTCGATACACAATCTCATGGTTCCGTCCTTCTTTTTCACAAACAATACTGGTGCACCCCAAGGTGAGAAACTCGGTCGAGCGAAACCTCTATCCGTCAACTCTTGTAACTGAACTTTCAATTCCTTTAATTCAGCTGGTGCCATACGATACGGAGCTATCGAAATCGGTGTAGTCCCAGGTACAAGTTCAATGCCAAAATCTACCTCCCGAACAGGTCATAACCCAAGTAATTCTTCGGGAAAAACATCTAGATATTCACAAACCACTGGTACTGATTCAAGCTTCTTTTCTGATTCTTTACTATCAAGTACTTATGCAAGATACGTTTCACACCCCTTTCTCACATATTTTTGAGCTAACATCGAGGATATTATTTTTGCTGGCAATCCGTTCAAATCAGTAGACTCAACTCGGATTATCTAATTATCTGCACATCTCAAATCGATGGTCTTACTTTTACAATTCACAACTGCATCATGTACGGTCAACCAATCCATACCGAGAATAACATCAAATTCATCAAATGGTAAAAGCATCAAGTCGGCCGAAAAACAGGAACCTCAGATTATTAAGAGGCATTTCTTACACACTTTGTCAACGAGTACATATCGACCCAAGGGATTCAACACTCGAATTACGAACTCAGTAGACTCAACAGGTAGAGTCTTACTGGATGCTAAAGTCTCACATACATATGAATGAGTAGAACCAGGGTCAATCAATGCAATCACGTTAATATCAAAGAGAGTGAAAGTACCAGTGATAACATCAGGGGAAGATGCCTCCTCTCGTGCACGAATGGCATAAGCTTTGGCAGGAGCACGAGTCTCAGATCGAACAGTCATATCAGAAGTTCCTCTTTGACTACCACCCCTACCTCCCGTATTTCTCGGTGGTCTACCTCTATTCGTTGCGCCACTCGATCTCGTATCTTGCACCTTATTCTTTTCGGCAGGTTTCGTATAATCTCGAATAAAATGATCCCCGATCCGCAACTATAACAGGCCCTGTTAATAGACTTACCCCAACATTCACCTACATGTCGTCTTCTGCATTGTGAACATTCGGGTTTTTCCTGTCGATTGTTGCCAACACTAGCAATCGAGGTAGCTCGAGAGTCCGTTGATGGTCGCTCCCTAATAGAAATTCCTGCAGTCGTCTTCGATTTATTAGTATCGTCTCTAAACCTTTTTGCAATCGAGAAAGAAGTTTTACCCGCCGATCTTTTACGAAAGTCTCTAGTTTCAGATTCATCTTTTTTTTTCTCCTTTTCAAGCTCTTCAGCCTTGCAAGCCCGTTCAACTAGTGTTACAAATTCTTTTATTTCTAAAATACCCACCAGTAGCTTTAAGTCTTCATTCAATCCCTCTTCAAATCATTTACACATAACAACTTCATCAGCTACACACTCCCAAGCGTATCGACTGAGTCTTACAAACTCACGTTCGTATTCAGATACCGTCAAACAACCTTGTTTAAACTCCAAGAATTCTTTACGCTTTTGATCGATGAATCGTTGACTAATATACTTCTTACGAAACTCCGCCTGAAAGAAGTCCCAAGTAACTCGTTCCTTCAGAATAATAGAAATCAGAGTTCTCCACCAATAGTAGGCCGAGTCCCGTAATAAGGATATGGCACACTTTAGACACTCATCGGGTGTGCAAGATAGCTCTTCAAAAACACGGATGGTGTTATCAAGCCAAAACTTAGCCCTTTCAACATCATCAGTAGCTGTGGCTCGGAATTCCTCGGCCCCGCGCTTCCTAATCAAATCCACAGGAGGTTTACTCGGCCTCATAGGATCAGTAGTTGCTGTTATTATAGGCACCTGAGGCGGATTATTTAAATTCAGGAAAGGTTGAGCAGCCGGGTTAGCTCGGGCATATTGTGCGACCCACTCGTTCATCATGGTAAAGAAGGCTTGTTTTGCCCCATCATCTTGATTATTTGCAGATGATTGAGTTCAACAGGTGGTGTCCCTTGCGCGGGAGTAGCCGCTACACTCTCAACGTCATCCACCAAGGCTCTCTCTAAATTGGGTTCCATTTACTAATCAAAACAATAATTTCAATCGTCAAAAGTTATCATATTATCATATACTAACATTAAGGCATGTATAGCTAGACTCATACGCGCTACGGTAGTCTTAGAACCGACTAAACCATGGCTCTGATACCAATAAAATGTAACACCCCTAACCTGTTTCCATCGCTGGAATGAGTTACGAGATGTTACCGAACCAAATACTTTTTCATAAATTTTCATGCATCTACTTCTATCATAGTCATTTCATTAGGTACTTTAAACCATCACATAAGTTTACGACATATAACAACCGCATTAAAAGATTTGATGTTATATTCCAACATAACCAGATGACTCATTACGCTATCTCAAATTAAAATACTAAGATCAAATACAATAGTCAGATTACAATTGTTCACTTATATAAATGTATCATAATCGAACCACTCCAAACATAAAATTGATATTTCTAACATTCTCAGCACTCAAGCGTATATATATATATATATATATTTATATCATGCATTTTTAGTATTAAACATTATAACCAAGACGAATAATACAATGATTAAACATAACCAAATTCAAACTTAATATTTAAGCCATATTCGCATGGCTGGAAATATACATATCAAAATTCAAACAAAATACATTTTAGCCTATACATGCCATAATGTTCACTTAGATAACTAAGAAGAGGGTACCAAAATGTTGCAAGTTGGTGTGATGACTTTCTACGATGGTCCAAAGCACGCAAAATAGGTCAGAGCATCTAAATAGGAGACAATCAAACATACAATATGAGTATTCAACTCAGTAAGTCATAATCAATGAAATGTAATAGTTAACTAACTTAAAAAAATAGAAATCAAAAGGTTCACATAACGTCTAAATTATTAATTCACTACTAGTCAACTATCACCATTAAATCTAAGTATTATATAATCAATTTCACACAAGAAGTGCTCGGATAAGAAATTCTTATATCCATCATGCCATATTAACTCTCACACATGGTTCTTTAGAAATCCACACGTGAACCGACAGTTTAACTCTGCACATCAATGCCATATATATATTCGCACACATAGTACCATACAATTTCCGCACACTTAGTGCCATACAATTTTCCACACACTTAGTGCCAAGTCATTTCGTTATTACAAAATGATTGATTTAATTAACTAAATAGAATCGGCCATTACCCTTTTCAATCAAAGAATATTTATATTAGGATAATTCTTTCATGATATGCATATACCAATTATATATAAAATAAACAACCTTAATTGCTTATAGACTTACCTTGTTTCGAATAAAACGACCCTAATCAGCTACTCGATGTCCTTCGACTTGCCCTTGTTTGATTCCCCTCCTTTAAGTTCTTGAACTTAATCAAAATACATTAACTAGTTTATTTACCTTGCTAGTTATTTATCTCCAATAATATTAATGATTACATAACACAAGAAACTCACGGTAAAATTTTTATCATTCTACCTTATGCTTTTATGCTATTCGGCTACCAACCACCTAATATCACTTTATTAACAATAATCCAATCAATACTTTAATTACACTCATATATAAACACATATATATAATATATACACGGCAACCACCCTTGCTAATTACTCACATATATATTTTAATGATTTTCACTTCATCTTACAACCATTATTGTTCAAAACATTAAAACCTTAACTAATACTTATAAAGTGTATCAAGGCCGAATGTATTCTTACTTCCAAAATAACATAGCCTATGATATATTTCACTTCAATGTACATATTCATGAATCAAATTCAACCGTATAAGCCAATATCACCCATTTGATTAATTATAGAGAATTAAAGATAATATCACAAATGTGTACCCTATATGGCCGATTATACATAATCAAATTTAACATCATCTATGTATTTACTCATATAATTTGAATATACATACTCCAATATAATATCATTTTCATTTCATTTAACACTTAATTTTTACCACATATCAAATTGACCAAATATTTCTAACTAACAAAACTCCTCATCTATTCATGCTAGTATTCAAAAACACATATGTCCATTAGCTAGTTCATTCTTCAACTTCTAATATATCCATCCTAAGCCTCAACACTATCTCTTAACATCTAACCATAGTAACCGTATATACATTTTGTCACTAAATAGAGAAAATCAACATATGGGTTGGAATATGAACTTAACTATGAACTAAATTCTCATAAAATTTAATGAAAATAGCATGAAATCTTACCTTAATCAACCCCTAAGTTGGCCGAATGCCTTCAAAAATTTTCTTTCCTCCCTCATTTTAGTTTCGGCTTTTGCAAAGAGAAGATGAACACTCTCTTACCTTCTCTTTTTTTTTCTTGTTTTATTAATTTTATTTTAATCATATTAAAATTGTATTTAATTAGACTTAGTGTAGTAACATCATTTCATGGCCCCTCCACTACATGCATTAAGGGTAAATTGACATGCAAACCCAAGCTTTCTCACCTTATTGTTATTGGATCCTTACAAATTACCTATCATCTTTTCTAAATTTCCCAACTAAGTCCTTTCAAGAAAAATTTACATTCCTAAGACTAATTTAAAACATTTTATTTTTCATACATACACTATCACACATAAATATATGCAATTAAAATTAAAATAAATTTTTAGACTCGGTTTTGTGGTCCCGAAACCATATTCCGACTAGGGTTTAATTAGGGTTGTCACAATAACCACATCATTACAATGCCAAAAGAAAATATCCATCACATCAAAGTAGTTTCCAAACAACAAATCAATGGAATTTTCAACTTCAATCGAATTGAGCAAAGATATTTGAAAACTTTCAGATGATTTACCTTGACGAATATGAAGAGAAAACAATTGAGGGTTGGGTTTACCTTTCTCGGTCAAAATGAATCTTCTCTCTTTGGATAGATAACGTAAGACAAACCTATTACTCCGATAAATTTGAATAAGTGGTGACACACCGTGACATGTCTTGCTCCTCGAGGGGTGGAATTCACCAAAATGAGAATGGTTAGTATTAACGAAAACTATGGACTCAAATGAAAAAGGAAAGTTACCATGGAAATTTGATTCAATTCCAAATGCATAAGTTAATCTTACCTTCTCGAAATGAAACGAAAATTCCAGATGTGGCCAAGCAAGGTGATTAGTAAACGAATCAAAATTGAAACCCAAATCATTGAATTTTACCTTTTTATCAAAAGTTCGAACATCAAGCAAACATAATTTGAGTGCAAATGATGCAAAGTGCTTAATGTTTCCATAAAAGGAACTCATGTAGCAAATACTAGGCTTGAACACATGAACTTGATCAGGAATTCCAACAAGCAACATATTAGAAGACGATATAATCAACTCACCACACGAATTATATTTCACTAGTTTAAACACACATGTTGAATTGACAAAATCGAGCATACTAATATGCAAAGGTTCATGCTTCAAGAGTATCAATCGGGAATGCAAATCACTACATGGAGATTTCGCACAAAAACTCAAAGATTGTTCATGAAGAACACAATTGCACATATCATGTGAAGATCTTTTAACATGGATGCCAAACAAAGAATATTTAGAGAACATGCAACTTTTCAAACAGGCAGATTTGTCACAAATCAATTGAGCAGACATATTTAAACATAAAGATTTAACACATGAATTCAAAAAGTTTGAACAGTCTAACACATCAGAATTTTTAAGTGACAGACTTTGATCAAACACATTCAAAATTCGCTTAGAGAAAACTAATCCAATGTTGTCAACAAATTTGCAAATGTACTAATCGTCATAAGAAAAGCTGTATATGGCACCTTTTAAGACAAAATTGTTAACAACAGTAAGTGAACAAAAATTAGCCAAATCAAGTGACTTTGATTCGATAAACAAAAAATCCTTACCTTCCTTACCTTCGATCGCAAGTGGGTGGTTGTCATTCGCGAACTTACCTTGTTCGAACAACATAAAACACCTCTCGTTTGGAAGGTAATGTAGATGGATTTGGTCGCACGGGCTTTTAGGAACCTGAAAAAAAAGATCACAAAAAGATCGAGCAGAAGTGTTAGTAGAAAGAATCCTCGCTTGCTCACTAATCGTTTTCACTGGATTCTATTTCTTCTGAGTCACTCGTTTCTTTTATCTCAATTTCTTTTTCCACTCTTTTTTCTTGGTCACATTCTTTTTCTCTCTCAAACTCTTTTTCGTTCTCTTTTTCAATCTCATTTTCTTTTTCTTTTTCTTTTTGTTCTTCAAAGGCTTTTTCAAAGGCTTTTTCAAGTTCTCTCAAGATTCGCTTATTTTCTCTCTTACTTGCCTCTTGCCTCTCTTTTCTTTTTATTTCATTTTTTTTTCTTCTTTCGCTTTTTCTTTTCTTTTCTTTGTTTTCTCTTTACAAAAATGTATAAAAGAACGATGAGAATAAAAATCTTGTTCAAAAAATGAAGAACTATTTGCATATGATTCACAATCAAAACTTCGTAAAGAATACTCCGAGTAAGATTTCTTTGAAGATCTAGTAGGAGTATGTCTTTCTCTTCGAACGCCATCTTGGAACGAATCAAAGTCATAATCAGCTTCTCGTCTTCTCGAATTTCTTGATGAAAAGGACTTTCAATCGAAGTCACTTCTCGAATTTGCTGATGAATATGAGTCATAGTATGAATCTCTTTGTCTCGAAGTAGATGGCAAAAAGGAATCACGATAGGAACTTTTTTTCAAGTAGTAGTCAGGGGTATATCTCCGTGGGGTTCTTGTCTCCATTTTTCGACTCGAAGAAACTTTATCACTTTGATCTTTTTTTTCCAAATGATCTAATCTCTCGTGTATGTTCTCAGTGTTAGACTCCATCATTTTTCGCATTTCTTGAATCAAGTATTGGAACTCTAACTCGGTAAATTCTTCACAAGACATCTTGATTACTGAAAGGAAAATATGTTAGATCAAAACAAAATTTTAAGTTCCTCACCACAAACCTCATGATTTCGCTCGGAAAGAAAGAAGAAAGTGACACTCACGCTCATGTTTACATTCTTTATAGGCTTTTTCTTCACTCGAATAATCTTACACACTCGTGCCTTTTACCTCTCAATCTTCCTCTCGTAATTTCGTAGTCGGACTCGCCAAGGCCTTATCGTAGGCTTAAGGGTCAGTTTCAAAATTGGGTAACAAAGGATAAAATATGAGGGGTTACGGGTTGGCTGAGAGAAAAGAAATGGGGTTAATAGTGGGGCGTATTAGGAGAATAGAATAGAAAATGGATCGGGAATTATATCAAATCAAAGCTTGACGATCAAGTAACAACTGAATTGCATAAATTACTTTCCTTTTTTTTTTACGAATTTTTTTCAAAATTTTTTTTTAAAATTGTATAACTTTTTTTTTGTTCTATATCAACAACTAAATACAATAGGAACACTTCTGTACGCGATTTTTTTTCTTCGGCTGCGTAGATTTTTGTTTTTGTAGTAACAGCAACAAACTAACCAAAATGAGAAAACTTTGGTATATGAAAAAAAATTTCTATACTTTTTTTTTCGGATCCTACTTACTCACGTACACTTGGACTAGCCCGGGATTAATTTCGTCGTACGTACTTCTCGTTTGAGTAGCTTTGATACCAAATGATACGAACTGGCCCGGCGATGAGTCGAGTCGTATGCGAGTTGCCCGATCGTTTACGAGAAAGTATTGTTCAATTCGCTTTTGGAATGAAGTTGATAGGAAAATAGGACGGAAGCTCTGTATAAAGGTTCAATGATAGTTTATGGATAAGAATAATATGTATAGGCTCGGTTAAATTGGAAGGGAAAGTGAAAAAAGTTAATAGATGATGGATATGGAAGAAAAGGTCTCAAAAGCAAGCACGAACCAATATTAGATAATATCGACCCAAATGCTTATAGGCTTTCAAGGTGGAGAATGAAAGTGATAAACCTCGACCCGCTACTTAGCAAAGCGGGAGACCTCAAGTATAGGGGTGACGCATGCTTTTCGGTTGAGTGATAAGTTCAAAAGAAGAACAAGGTTGACACCAACTAAGAGCTAGATAGGCCAACAAGTCTTCAATGAAATATGGGAGAAAGATTCTCTCCAGATAGTTTCATTAACAAAGAAACAATAAACAAAGTTTAAAAAACCTCCTTTCAAATGAAAGAAAACAAATATTTATAGACTAAATAAAAGTAGCCGAATGGACAAGCTTAGAAGCTAAGAAATTCGGCCATAAACACCTAGATAATTCTAGAAGAAAAAAAATCATGAATATCCATGAATGTGCAGCCCTTTAATGTTCCATCATCCCTCTTGGCCGAATGAAGCTTTAATGCACCTTGAATACTTGAATGATTAGCTTGAATATGCATAGATCATGCATGAAACGTCCCAATGTATGTTCCTCCATAAATTCGGTCCATGAACCTTCAAAAACATGAACATTAAATAGCCCCTACTTGTATGAACGTCTCCAATACATGTACTCCCTTAAATGCCATCCATTGAACCTCAATTCTATGCATGCACCTTGCATTAATTCCTTACATGTATGCGCCGTCCAAAGGGATGTACCTACATGAAATAAACAAGTTATTAAGACATCTCATGAACACTCATAAATTCGGCATGATGTGAACACATTAATGTCATGCATTAATTCGGCTATGTGAACATAATCAATTTAAGTAATGACTATGACATATTAATAACAAATATTAATATAAGACAAGTTTAATGCGTAAATAAATATGTGCAAAATTTTTTTTTTATTTAATGCATTAAAGACAAAATTGAGTTTAAACTAAAATGAGCTAAGTTTTAGTTCGTGAGCTAAAGTTGAACTGAGGCTAAACTCCTAAGCTGGAGTTGAGCTAAGGTTTAGCTCCTGAGTTGAAAATGAGCTAGGAGTGAGCTCGATTTAGCTCAGGCAGGATGGATTTAGCTCGAATAAGCTGGATTTGAGCTGGACGGAGCTCGTGGAGCTGGAAACGAGCTGGGATTAGCTTGCCAACATGTCAATGCTCGGCTTGACAGACTTGTTCGATAAAGTTTGCGGGGCGTGCTCGTATCACTCTTTCTCCTCAAGAGTCCACTATTTGGCCATCATTATCCCCCTTGATCAGCTCCTAAATCCTCTCCCTTATCCCCTCCTTACTCAATCTCCTGAGCAACTCCAACTCTTCCTAACAGAGTTTCACTTCAATTCCATCACATCCCTTTCCTGAACATAAAAATAATTCCCTTAATATGCTGTCATTGTGACTTGAACCTCAGTTCTCCCTAGCATCCACACGCCACTTTTATGGCCTTCCCAGTGGCGTCACATGCCACTTTGCCACCTGTTTCCTTGTGTTTTATTTTACCCAATTAATACTTAAAAGCCTAGTTAACCAGAACCCTTTTTCTTATGGATTTAAAATTAATTAAAATTACCGGGTTTTAACCTAAGCTTGGGCCTTCTAGAGGCCCACTATCATACTTAAACCTACGCCAAGCAGACAGAACACATAATTTTAAATTTTGCCAAAGTTCACAGAATTCCTGAAAATTGGGGCGTTACATTTACATTATGTTATGTGTATATTATTGTACGTTTTAAGTTGATTATTATTTACATGCTAACTTACTAAGCTTAAAGCTTACCCCTTTCCTTTTCATTTCTTATAAAGTCATCAAGCTAGCTCGAGGATCGAAGACGGTCAGAGATCCACTCACACTATCAAATTATCGTTTTGGGTACTTATTATTACATTATTTTGATGTGTGTATAGGGACTTGGTCCTTTCTGTGATATGTGTCATTATTGATTTGGCCAAATGTGTTGGCTTGTAATGGTATTTGATTCATTTTGTAAATGGCCATTTGGTATTGGCTAATATTGTTTAAGTATTTATACATATAGAGATACCTTTCATGGATAGAGTTATTGCATGGTTTGTGATGATAATTATGAAATGTTGTATGTGATAGAGAATAACATGTAATTGATGTGTGTATGTCTTGGTTGTGGCTGAATTGGTTGTGTGTATATACTTGGATTGGTGTTGTTTGATTTTGTGTAGGATGGTACAAGTAAGGGTGGCAAAAAGGCTTGGTAAATAACCTTATTTTTGTCCACACGAGTAGACACATAGGCGTGTGTCTAGGCCGTGTGTGACACACGGCTTGCCCATTGGGTGTATGATCCAGCCGTGTGTCCCTTGCATTTTTTATTTTTAGCTTTGAATTGGCCACATGGGCAGAGACACGACCGTGTGTCTCAGCCATGTGAAGGACACGACCCAGGGACATGGGCGTGTGAAGTCTGCACCTATTTTATGAAAAATTATGAAAATTAAATCGTCCACACGGCCTGGCACACGGGCGTGTACCTTGGCCATGTGACCCTAATTTGTTGATGACATCATAAACAGAGAGTTACACGGGCTAGGAACACGGGCGTGTTCCTTACTACACGGGCGTGTTCCTAATTTGTTGATGACATCATAAACATTTTGGAACATATACCTTTATTTTCTTCTAGTTTTGTTTTAAAAAAACTAGTTCACCAAATGTCACTTTAAGATTGTATTTAACTGTTAAAAATAATGTTTTTGTCTTTACGAAATAATTTATACTTTTCGATAACATTGTCATTCGCCATTCAAACGATTGAAATGGAGGTGTTACACGTTCTTCCAATATGGTCCTATTTTATCTCATGGTAACCATTACATCTTCCTTTATGAAAAGTCAATTACTATCAAATAGTAATCAAGTCATTCATCACAAAGACAAATGACTCATAACCATGTTTACTTTTCATCAACTATATAATGCCAATGAGAGGATATCATTTACCTATGTCTTGAGTTATAAATTCCACTATTGTGAATGGCACTACATACTGTAGAAGTCGTACACCCAACGCACTAACTTTCAGTTCCTTATCTATTCAAATTCAGGTTTTTACTCACATCAAAGTGTACGAGTACACATAAATAGTTCGTCATCCACTCAAGATTTAGGTATGCCACACTATGAATGTCACAAGTGAATAAATCCATGAATGGATTTAAGATCTATTCTTCTTGGGTTCAGTCCGATGTACTGTTAGTCCAATCAGTCACATCTATGTCTCTATCTTCTAGGAGTCATCCGCTCCAATGCCCAAGACAAAGAATCTCCCCAACTGAACTTGATAGACGACATATTAGTCTTTCATTTTACTCATTTTTTATTAAACTAATGACATGTTTAGGTTCATCTACTAACATAAGTTGTCTTTATGTATTACAACCCAACCACATAATACTGCTTAAGATTAGTTAAACATTAGACAACCAGCGAGCAACATTTGCATCCATTTTTCTTTGCATACAAAAATCATGTGAGGGCAATATACAAAGTATTTAATGTAATTCATGAATAATTTTATTATTAATCAAAATATTCAAAAAATTACAAGTGTACTTAGACGAAACTACTACACTTAGAGTACCATATCCAACACTAACTAGTCTCTTAATCCTAATAGGATTTGAAGTGTCAACTAAGCCTGGAAACTCATCAAATAACTAACTTAACTAACTATTAACATGTGAAAATAAATCTAAGTGTGGAATTGAATGGAAATTCATCCAAGGGTCCAAATGGGCTCCTTTGGACCGAATTTTTACATATTAATCCACTAATTAATTAAAATTGAATAGAAAATTTGGCCTAATATTCAACTAAGTCCTTCTCCAAACTTCATGATGAGCCTGTGGACATCCTAATAGGCAGATTTTCAAGAAGTTGGACTTGTGATTCGTTGGCTCCCAAAATTGGCACGTTCAAGCTCGTAAGTGTAATCTATCGACTTCAAGATTCGATTTCTTAGACCAAGAATTTCAAGATTTAATATCTTGATTTACTTGATTCTTGAAATCTCCAAAACTGCATAATTGGACCAATATTAGGTTTCTTCATTTTCTTGAAAACAAGAAAGTGAATCTTGATTTTTTTCCTTCGTTTGCACGTCTAAGGCCTTTGTAACGAAGTCTTGCATGGTCATGTTCAGTCTTGCTTTGATTTGCTTGGCATATGACCTCGTCATTGGACCTTGAGGTAGTGTAAGCCCATCATGTCCATGGGTCTAAAATTGGGCCTTGAGACTTGTATCATTAGCCCTTTTCAGTCCTTTGTTTGTTTACTTTAATTATTAGTGCTTAATGGATACATCTTTTTAGCTCAAGGTATCAATTGGGATAGGTAGAGACCTCAAGGTGGATATTTGTGGTGAAAGAGAGAGGATAAACATGTTTTTTTTTCCTTGTGTCTTTATTTTATTGTATTATATTATTTTGAAAAAATTAAAAAATAGAAAAAAAAAGAGGGAAAACAAAAAAAAAATTGAATGAAAGCACTTATGTTATCATTGAAAAAAAAACAAATGTGAGGTGCTTCATGTTTCTTTAGTTTAGTACTTCTTAAATTTAGTTTTCTTTTGGTCCTTGTTGGTTTTGTTACCTTGATATCATGCTTTGTCTTTGAGGGATGGAGAGATAGGGTGTAACATCCCGAAATAGGGCCTAAACGGAACAGTGGTTGCGAAACCACAAATTCGAGGTAGAAAAATTTATTTTATTATTATTTTGAGGTCTATGATATGTTTGCATGATTGTGTGAAAAGTTCGTGAAGAAATTCTATGCATAAAATACTTAATTTGAAATTAGGGACTAAATTGAATAAATTGCAAAACTTGTGTTCTAGAAGTATTTTGCATAAAATTGAATTAGAATATTAATTAGGAGGTCTTAAATAGGAATTTGACCAATTTTAAGTTCATGGACAAAATTAGGACATGGAAGGAATTTTTGAAAGTTTAGTAGTAAGGGCATTTTGGTCATTTAGGGTAAAATGAATTAAAAACAAAATTAAAGCCAATTTTTGTCCATCTTCTTCATTAGGACAAAATTTCAAGGGTTCTCCATAGCTAGGGTTTGTTTCAAGCTTTCAAGCTCCATGGTAAGTGATTCCAAGCCCCGCTTTTTAATGTTCTTTACGTTTTGAGTCCCAGTAGCTCGATAAAGCTTATGCTAGCAATAATTTAAGTTAGGGTTCATATTTGGAAAAATACCCATAGGTGAAATTTGTGTATTTTGGTGTTTTATGATAGAATATGAGGTTTTAAATTATGTTAGACAACTTGTACTACTCGGTTTTAAGCAAAAAGCGAGTAAAAGGACTTAATCAGTAAAAATACCTAATAGTCATAAGTGCTTGTTAGAGTATGAATTTGATGCTTCCATAGAAGGGAAAAATGACCAGCATGTCATGAAACATAAGAAAATAGGCTGAAGTTTAATTTCTGAGCTTTGGGGCAAAAGTGTAAATATGCAAAAGTTTAGGGGCAAAATTGTAATTTTGCCAAAATATGATTTTAGGTCAATTTGAATAATTTGAGTCCTAATTAGACTATATTTTAAATGATAGAGCAAGGAAAACTGAAATTCAAGCTAAAATGGAGAAAATACCAAGTTGTGGGACGAAATGGTAAAAGTAGCTATTTTTGCATACGAGGTAAGTTTGATGAAATAAATGCAATATTCTTTTATTTTACATTATTATTGTAAATTTCCAGCATTTATATACTTATTTTATGAGAATATTTAAAGTCAAATTAAAGGCAAAGTGACAGAGAAAAAGCATTAGGAAGCCCCGTTTGAACCTTAGGAATGTTAGGATATTGGGGTTGTGAGATGAGACAGAGATGAGAAATGAGCCATGTAAGTCCATATCAGATATATGGCTTTGGAGACAGGAATGAGCCATGTAAGCCCATATTAAATATATATATATGGCATTGGAGACAGGAATAATTCATGTAAGTCCATGTCGAAGACATGGCATTGGCAGGATATTCATAGATGTGGAACGACCCGGTATCCTTAGTATTCCGAGTGGTTCAATGGGTCATTGTACACGTTAAATTACAGTGAATTATCAGCAAAAGGGAAGGTAGATTATATTTATGAATAGTGAAAGGTCAGGTAAGAAAGAAGGTAAGTAAGTAAAGAAGAAGGTAGAAAATGAGAAGTAAAGAAAGTTTATGAGGCTAGGTGACATTATGTATAATCATTCATTATCTTTGAATGTTGTAATTTATTTGCTTGTAAGCTTACTAAGCCTAATGCTTACTCTCTTTATTTTCTTTTTCTTATAGTTTTTATCAAGCCACTCGGGGATCGAAGGAAACGTCGGAGACCCCATCACACTATCGAAGAAATCACATTGGTATAGTTAGACGTTTAGTTTTGTGTATGGCATGTATAGGAACTTGGTTTCTTTTGATATGATATGATCAATGAATTATGTGTAAATACTTGCTAGTGATTAGCTAATAGAATGGCTGATGATATACATGTTAAATTGTATGTATGAATAAGTAGTAACTATCACATGAAAACTAAGAAAAATGTGAAAGTAACTTAAAAACAGATTCAAGTATCAGAAATAATGTGATTTTGAAAAATCACTAAAAATCGTAGAGACATGGTTTGATGGTGAATAATATATGAAATTAAATCTTATTATGTCTATTTTCTTATGGAATAAGCAAAACAGGTAAAGGTATTATATTTTATGAGATATCTGAGTTTTAGTGAAACAGGGTCAGAGAAAATTCTAGATCCCCTGTTTCAACTTTGAAATTCACCATAAATTGTAAAAAATAATTAGGTGGTTTAATTTATATGGTTAGAATCCTTATTGAATCTAGTTTTAATAGAAACAAACTTTATAGTTATATTAATTTTTTATAGGGAGAAAAGTGGTTCGTAGTAAGTAGAGGTCAGTGCAGTCAAATTCTGAAATAGGGGAAACTTTAACTAATAAACTGTACTAATTGGCTAAGTCAAAAATTCTAGAAAAAAATTAGTAGATAGATATATGAGTCTAGTTTCAGGAAAAATTTACGAATCTTAATTTCGAGTTTTGAAACTCGAGAAATGAATTTTTAAGCAGCTATGACGCAGAAAAACAGTTTATTTCGAAAATTAAAATAAGTGGTTTAGAGTTGTTTAAAAGGTAAGATAAGTTTAGTAACACCTCAAGCTTGACTCCGGTGACGGTTTCGGGCGTGGGGGCGTTACATAGGGAGGTGAGTGGTAAAGGCTGGAGTTGAACATAATTTGAATGCTTAGCATGGAGAAGTGTGGGAATGATATTTTTAGCTTATATTCAATCCATAAGTAACCAGTGCTTAGGGTTTGAGCCTAAATTGACTCTTCATCCATACCGAACCTATACTACAAGCCGAGTAAAGTTCTATTGACCTTTAACTAACTTTTGTATTACATTAGTGGAGAGATAGATTGAAAGGAAAACGTATTAGACATTTTTCAATAATGTTTAACTCATCGTAATTCGATGCTTAATTGCTAAATTGGAAACATTCACATACACTAAGTATCAATTGTAGAAGGAAACTTAGAATTTGAGATTGTTGAACTTAATTTTGATTTAAGGTATTGAGGTAATTTCTGAGAACAATTAGGACTAATTGATCTAAGTAGGGTAGCTAAGTGTCATTTTCTTTTGCTAGGGTTTTAGGGTTTTAGGATAACTATCTTAGAGTTATTTGTTCCTTATTTTAGTAGGATTTTAGGATCTTTAGATTATTTTATAATTTAATTTTGTTAGATTTTAATAATTTTATTTTAATAATTTTTAAGTTAATTATATATTTATAGTGTTAAATTAGACTAATTTTGATATATTCTAATCTAATGTCGGTTTGTTAAAGTATGAGAAAGAATAACTAGACATAAGTAAATTTATGTTTCAATAGAAAGATAACGAAGTAAATTATGGTTTTTCTCATGTTTTAGCTCTCTCACTAACCTTATATTTAAAATAATTAATCATTAAATGAATGGCTAACAATTCACCAAACATAGTGGAAATCCACGGTTTAGATAATTTCTAGCGTTAATATTACATTAATAATGGGATAATTGCTTCTAAGGCCTTGTTAAATTATTTAACAAGGACATGCTCAAAACCCCAATTAGTTCTCTCAAATTTACTAATTTCCCACATTAGTCACTGTACTGTATTTAACAACCCATTTAACAAAATCTCATCTAATAATTTGATCCTACATTTTGTATTCAACACGTAATTACTCAATCTTAATTTTTAGCTAATTCAATTTAATAAATTCAATCGTAAAATTAAAATTTTTAATACCAATAAAAATTGGGTCATTAAATCATCTATTTCAATTTTTAAAAAATACAGATTCAAAACTTGTAGAAAATTTCTACAAATATCAAAATAATTAAAAATTACAGGTTGGAGAGAAAGCTTCGTGATTTTAGGGTTTTATTGGGTTTTAATGCTCCCAAGTAGAGAAGTCATTACCCTATAACTTATAAAAATCAAATGAAATAATAAAATTAAAGTGTTAATGGGTTTTGATTTTTCTAAAAGCAGAAATCATTTTTCAGTTTGAATGTAAGTTAAAATCATTTTTCACCATATGAGAACAGGCTTACATGATTTTTAGTGTTTGATTGAGTTTAAAAACCCTCAAGCCATACTCTCTCGCAATTGTAAATAAAACAAAATCATTATAATTTTAGGGTTTTAGTTTTCAAAAGCAAAATAAATACATATTTCTTAAGCTTACATTAATTTAACAAGCATGTCTTAAAACTAATTTCAAAAATAAACATCTAAGTTTTGTAGATAATTGGTAAACTAATTTTTTTTTTTTCTTTTGGTAATGGGGTAAATTAATCTTATGAAATATATATTTCAAAATATTTAAAAGAGTTAAGTCAACAACGTACCTTTTTAAAAAAAAAATTAATGTAGTTATGTTTTTAAAAAATAAAATAATAAATATTCTTTTAAAAAAATAAAATAATAAATATTCTTTTAAACATATTTTGGTTTTTAAAGTAATTTTTTAAACATATATAAAGTAAAAATATTTAATTACAACTTGAATAATTCTTTTGAAATCTTGCAACAAATTTTAAAATTTTAAAATCTACTTTTTTATGAATACTAAAATATAATATCTTAAAACAATTCAATATATATATTCCTCTTTTTAAAATTTATATTCTTTTTAATTATTAAATATGATAAATCAATTTTTAAAATATATTATATTTATTGCAAAAAAATTATATATTTAAATAAAATTTAAAAGTTTTTTTATAAAATATTGAAAGTAGAGGATGAGGGTAACAAGGTTTGAACTCGTACCAAATAAGTGTCTAACAAAAACTTTAACCACCACTCTATTTAAATTAAAACAATTTAAAAATCTTTTTAAACAATACCATTTAAAACTAATAATAAACATAATTAATATTTGGTTAAAAAAATATTTTAAAATTTAAAAATATATGAAATTTAAACTATTTAAACACGATTTTAATTTTTTTATAAATGTTAACACATAATTTAACAATGTTTAAAAATAGAAATAAAAATTTTAAAATTACTCATAACACCAATAAAAATGCGCTTCTTACATTAATAACAGTATAATGTTTGTTTAAAATGTTATTAAAATATAATTTAAAAACTATTAAAATACGATTTAAACAATATAAAATATACTAATATAAAAAAAAACTATTACAATATTGAACCACGTAATTATTTTATTTATTTCAAATACAATTTCTAACCTCGAGATTTTTGCTTGATAAATAAAATTATTTTCTTTATAGGCTAAAAATAATATGAAAAATAATGCTTTTAATTAAAATCAAATAAATTTAAATAAAATAAAGGTTTTTTTTTTAACATTCCTTTTTAATTGTTATCTTTAATGCTATACTTAATGTCATAATAGTGATTGATTCATAATCTAAATTAGGGGTGAGAGTTCGATCCAATCGAATGAAAAAATTTCGAGTTAATAGAGTTGACGAATCATATTTTATCATTCTAATTTGATTTGAAATTTTCTCGAATCGAATCGAATATATTTGTTCGAGTTAAATTTTATAAAATAATTTTAGGTCCTTTTAACCACTGTCACGCATCGTAATAAAATTTGTCCACCTTAATCAAAATTTTTATTAACTTTCATCACCTCATAATTTATTTATTAATCTTTTATATACGGGTTAACTTCTTTGTTTGCTTAGTTGTTTCAATTATCTTCAGATTCTTGTCACTATGTATTTTAGAATTAAAAAATATATTAAATGTAAAAATGTGATTTTTTAATAAAAGTTATTTTAAAGATAAAATGTGAAATTGATACCAATATAAAATTTTAACATGAATATTTAATGGCATAATTAATAATTCAATTTTAATATAAATAGTCAATATGACTAAACAATTCAATAATATAAATAATATAAAATGTGAAATTTAATTTAATAATATAAATAGTAGATATAAATAAAATTATTACTATTTATGTTTAGTGATTTTTTTTTGGATAATTTTGATTTTTCATTTGAAAGTAAAAGGTGAGAAGTAAAAGTTTAGGGGGAAAATAAAAAGTTTTGGGGAATAAAAGTTTGAGGGGAAGTAAATAGGGGGAGTAAAATTTTGGAAGGAAAATATTAAAAAAAAATGGGGGGGGTGGATTTGGGGTGGATGGGAGGTGGAATGGGAAGGAAATAAAAATTTTAGGGGGAAAGTAGGAGGGAGTAAAAATTTTAGGGGAAAATAAAAAGTTTTGAAGGTTTTGGGAAATAAAATTTTGAAAAAAAGTAAATGGGAGAGTAAAATTTTGGTGGAAAATGGATTTTTGAGTAGACTGGGGGGTTGGGATGGAAAGGGAGTAAAAGTTTTGAGGGGAAAGTGGGGTGGAGTAAAAATTTTGAGGGAAAAGTAAAAAGGTTTGGGAGTTTGGGGTAAAAATGTAAAATATTATAGTTTGATATTCGAATTATTCGAATTATTCGAGTTATTCGAATTCGAAAACTCAACTCGATTCGAACTTAAAATTCAACAAAAAAAATCGAGTTGACTCGAATAACTCGATTCGTTTAACTTGAAATTCGAATTTTTTTACGATTTTTTCGAGTCGAATCGAGTTTTGCTCACCCCTAATCTAAATTGTATTTAAATTTTATTTTATTTAAATTATATTCTTTTGTTGTATATTATATATAGCCTATATAAATAAATAAATCTTAATATAAAATTATTTAATATATTTTTATTATTAAATAGAATCGTATGGCACGAGTATACAAATTTACCTCATATATATATAAACTAAATAAGGCCTAAACATAGAAAAGTATGTTTCCAAATCAATTTTAGGTTTATAATTTTATCTTTGCATATTTTACTTATTTAATATTAATATTTGTCTTTCATAATATTTATGCATGTATATATTAATTATAATATATTCCAAATAATTTTATACGCACTTTAAATTTGTAGATCGCATGAGGAAAAAAACCCAGTATACTAATAATTAAAAACCTATTAAGATATTGAATCCATCTAAATAATTTATTTCAAAAACAATTTCTTATAAAAAATTATATTAAATCCACTCTCATTTTGAATATTTTGTTATAAATTTTTTTATATCAGATGTTTTTAAATAATTTTGTTAAAACTTGTTTTTCTTATCGATTTTTATTTTAAAAAATTCTGCTAAAAGTTTTCCAAAAAAAGTTATTTTCACAATTCTATTAAATAAGAATCATATTTTCTAATAAAATTTTTAATTAAACATTTAAAATACAAGTCAAAATAATATTTATGTAAATATTAACCATTATTTTTATATTATTTTTTTATGGTGGGCAAATTCCTTATTCGGATGCACGGATACTGCTTTGGCTGTTGATTCGCTCCCTCACCGTCCACGGTTCATTTTGTAGGTTTTGCCTTCAAAACAAAGCAAATTTTCATTTCTCCATCGTCTCTTCTTCTTTGGTACGCTAACTCTCTCTCTCTCTCTCTCTTCTTAATCCCTAATCTTTCCAGTTAAAATGTGTTTCTTTTCTACAATCTTGTATTTATTGTCTTGATATCGATTAAGTTATGCTTGATTGTTTGTTGGCTTCACATGATTGAATTTACTTGTAATGATTTTAAATGCAATCTGTTATTATTTAATCGGTTTTTTTTTATTACATTCTGGAATCATTTTCGATTGTTGATAAGCTATATGAACAAATTTGTTGCGAACTCCTTTTTAGGGTTTTGTGAAAACCTCGAATGTCTGAGACTAATTTTGAATTTGAATGCTTACTGTTAGCTAACTCAGGGTTGTTTGATATGGTGCAAAATTGCATTCAAATGGTTGATAATATCGTTAGGATGACACAATTGATGATTAAGAAAGGGTGGATTTTTTTTTCTTTGAAGGGCTTTCTTGATTTCGGTAATTAATCTATGGTGAAGATTTGGGGCATTGTAGGTCAAATCAATTTTCTGGTCGTTGTTTCTACTAGCAGTCACGTAATACTATCAGGAGAAAGATGCACGAATATATAAAAAGCAAATACTAACATAGTTGAAAAGTGAAAAATAAAATTTCTAAAACAGTTAAAGGCATAATTTTTTTACTTTAATATGGAGCAATCATAATGTGATGAACCAAATTGAGAATGGAAGATTAAGGAGCAAAGAAGAAGATTCAGTCAAGAAGAAGAAAGGGAAAGAATAGAAAATTTGAGAGAAGGAGAATAGAAAGTTTGTTGTGCAAAACTGTCATGAGCCTTCAGGCCCTTCCATCTCGATTTTATTAACTGACTATCAAACGGTTTTACCATGGAACGCACCGTTTCATTAAACCAGAACACACCGTTTTTAACACTGCAAAAGAAACATAAAAACTACTGAAAATTACAGAAATAACAATCATGAATTTCATCCCACATCACATAATTTGAATATATGTAGGATTTTTATCATCTGCCATTTCTTTCAATCAAATATGTTTCTTTTTTCAATTACTATTATTTGCTTTTCTGTTTTAGCAACACTCGTGGAAGTGTAAAAGCAACAACCAAGCAGTGCCTAATATTTTCTACCTGAAATTGTTCAACTGTATGCAATTAAGTGATTTTGTCATATGTTCATTTAATTTTTATTTTATCAAAATTTCATGCCTTTAGCCATTTTTATTTCTCATAAGTGATTGCTTTTGAACGTGTGTTGGCATTTATTATTTGGAGTTTTCCAATCTTTTAGGTTGTGATCTTTTCAAATAAAAGATATTGTGAATGCAAGAAAATTGATTTCTCGTGGTCATAGAAGTTTTAACAGTCATAAGTTGATTTTTATTCTTTTTGTTGCCATTACTTTGAATTCTTTGTGCTCCATCTTTTTTTCTTTTTTGGTGAATTACAAGAAGAGGGTAAAGCCCTAACAACAACGCGACTAGTGCGACTCAAGCCCAAGCCACACCTGGGGCGGTGAACACCCTGGCCATCAGGCCAACACACAGGGTTCCTTGCGCTCCATCTTTATTCTTATCCTTTTTAGAGCATGTTTCCTTACTGATCTGGTAATGGCGTGTTTAATCCATGAAGATATATCAAATTGATATAACACATATGCGCTGATGGATATATTTGTGTGATATTCCTTTGCTGAAAGAAATTCAGCTTACAGTATGTCAGAAGACGTAGAATACCGCTGTTTTATTGGTAATCTTTCATGGGCAACAACAGATAGGGGCCTAAAAGATGCATTTGAAAAGTTTGGAAATCTTCTTGACGCTAAGGTAATGATTTGAATCTCTCTTTTCATGACATCCCTTCTCTTATTTATTTTCTAAATACTTGGCTTAACTGAGTATGATCATAGAGTTTGATCCTGGTCGAAGAATTGTAATTTTTCATTGTATCTCTTACTGAAGGTTGGTTTTCATTAGTCTGTAAGCTGTGTCAGTGCCTTTGTTTTTGCTTCCCTATAACCACCTTTTGTCTCTGAATGCCTGATCCACCTCCTCCTCAAAAATTATTCTTCTACCTTAAGGTGTCAGTTTATTCTGCAATTTAGAGTGAAGGCAATTCAAAACCTGAAAGATTCAAGTACTTTGGATGAAATTATGAGTTTTCTGAAACAAATCTAGTAATCATTATAGCCTTATTTGTTTTAAGGATTGTAACTGATGAACTGTTGAGGAGCTTTATTATTTTCTGAATGCATTATAACATTAATTTTTCTGGTTTTGGCCTGCACTTCTAACCATATTTTATAGTTAAATGATCAAATAGATGTGACTGAGAGCTTTCATTTGATTAAGGTTGCTGTTGACAAGTTTTCTGGCCGTTCTCGTGGATTTGGGTTCATCTCTTTTGATGATAAAGCAGCAATGGAGGAAGCTATTGAAGCAATGAATGGAATGGATTTGGATGGCCGGAATATAACTGTTGATAAAGCTAAGCCTCATCAAGGGTCAGGTAGAGATTCTGATGGTGACCGTAGCCGTGATCATGGACGTGATCATGACCGTGATCGTAACCGGGGCTATGATAGTGGGCGTGGATCACATGGTGGGGAGTGTTTTAAGTGTGGTAAACCTGGACACTTTTCTAGGGAGTGTCCTAGTGACGGGGGTAAATATGGTGGTAGGGTGGATCGTTATGGTGGAGGTGGTGGCAGCAGCAATGGTCGTTATGGTCCTGACCGGAATGGAGATAAATTTGGTGGGCGCAGCAGGGATGCAAGTAGTCGTGGGGGTGCTGGAGCTGGAGGTGATAGATATAATCGTGATCGTTCTGGACCATATGAGCGTCGTGGAACTGGAGGTCCTCGTTCATAAGATGACTGATTGTGGTATGCATAATTTGCTCACTTTATTTCTTGCTAATTTCTTCTTTTTCTACCTTGAATTCAAACTGATGAATATCATTTTACTCATGGAAGCATATTTTGATTGCAGTTGATGAACTTGGGTTGCTGCTTTTATGCTCTGTGAAGCAAGAAGTTTCTTTTTTGCACGATATGCTCTTTGTTGTTGTCTGGTAGGAACAATATAATAGTTCTGTCCTATGAAGTGTGAAACTTGCACGGATCTACAACTGTGTTCCTAAAATGCTGTGTTTGATATTTTGGTCCAATGGAGTCTTGTACTTTCATGACATGCACTTTCAAATATGGTCTTATGCTCTCTGAATGCTCCATTTATTGTGACATGCATTGTTGACAGCCATTGCCTTCATTTCCATCCAACATCTCATGTCATTTTTGAATTTACGGAAGATGGTTTGATATTTGCATACGGAAGAATGATGGGGAGGAATCCACCATTCAGGTTTTGCTTATTCTCACTTGAGGAGTAGAATCTTTCTTTAGAAGTAAATTCCCAGTTTTGGCTGCCCTGTTTGCAGTATCTTACTAAATAAACAGGAGTCAATCAGGTAATTTATTCTTCTTATGTATTGCTTTGCTCTGTCCTAGTTCTTTAATTAATAGTTTGTGTGGTATTAATACTGTTGACATTTTGGCAGGGATGCTTGGCTATTTCTGGCCTTTATGGATACTTGATTGGGTTTCTTTGTTGCTAATTGGACCCGGTTTTATAAACACCTTAAAATTGGGATTTTTTTGGACACAAGGGATTACCATACTAACTGAAAGATAATCACACCTCATGTTCGTCATGGGACATTGATGGAAGAGTTCCATTTCCTCTAAACACATGCATGGCAAGTTGTTTAGAAGCTCTTTGATGAGTTGAGCAACTGCTGTTTTTTGGTTCTCATGAGTCTACACTATGTAGCTCTATTTGGGTGCAGATTGCCATTCTTGCCTTGTCCGTGTCTTGATCTGTTTTGGCTAAAATTCAGGGAAACAAAACTGGTTAATGTAATTCATTCAGCTTGATCGTGCCTTCCAAGTTCTTAATGGTTCCAAACTCTTTTGAGGGTTGGGCTACCAGTGGCTGTGTAGGAGATTGATGCCTCATTTTTTTCTGCTGAAATGAAATTGCTCTTTGGTTCCTCTCCTAGATCTTGAATTTGTTGTTACTTTTTCCTACTGCTACTTGAAGTTTTTGACCTTCTGTCCTCCAATTATTGATGCGTGATGGAATATTTTCTTGGTTTACCTGCATTGCTGCTAGACCTAGACCTTACAATTTGCATAGTCGTCTGTGTTTGTATATTTTTTTAGTTATAACCGGTTTTTAGGGTATTTATATATTTATTTATATGTGGTATTTAGATTTTGATATGCTTATTTGCGTTGTTTATTGTCTTTTTTTTTTTTTTTAAATTTCATTGCCCTACTTATTTTGTCTAGTTTAATTACTGCCTCCGTGCATCAATTGTTTGTTGAGTTTGCTAGTTTTTCACTCCTGTTCTTGGAATCTACTATCTACATCTATACAGCTATATATAAAAGTAAGGCTTTTACTTAAAAGATTATGGTCAAATTTCATCTTTAGTCCCTTTATTTTTTGAGATTATATAAGAATGGTTAATTTTCAATTTTGATCTCTATATTCCACTCAAATTTGAGATTGAATCTCTGTACTTCAATTTTGACATACTTTGATTGAATCTCTGTACTTCAATTTTGACATACTTTGACACCTCGATACCTTGATTTTTATAATGTCATTAGTTGGTCTAAATATTTTATATGGATTAAAATATTATGAATTTTTAAGGATTGTTAACACAGTTAAATTTTTTTTATTAAATTTAGGTCAACTATAGTGTCATTTGTTTTTGTTACATGGATATCAATTGAGGTTCTTTTTATTTTCAAAATGTCACACTAGTAAATTTAATAAAAAAGCTATAACGGGGATAACAAATGAATTTAAAATTTTAAATTCAAAAAGTAGAGAGGTTAAATTCTTGAAAATAAAAATATGAGATTAAATTTCAAATATGAAGAATACAATAACCTTGAGTATATTATAACTTTAAAATTTTTATTTTAAAAAATAATTAATTAATTCAATGTGAAGAATAGGTGAAATCACACTAGTTAGTTATTAAAAACATATATTCATAAATAATATACCTGATTAGCTTTAAAAGTTTTTGATATTTGGTATGATAAAGGAAATTTAATTAGGGTAAAAGCAATTCTCATATTTAGTATGCTAAAAAGCATCAAATTCTTTATGGAGTATAACATCCCTTAGAAGTTATTTTCCTCCAATTCCTTTGAATGATATTTTAGTTGTGAAATTAAAATAGACCAAATTGCAGACTCTTCTGGATAACAAGTCAACCCAAACAGATTGCTATGCAGAGGACAATCGGGAACTTTTTTTTTTTTTTTTTTTTTTTTGTAAATTTAAAACCTAACATATTTTAGGAAAATTAAGAACGTAAATTAAAATTAAAAAATTAAAATAACCACATAATTAAAAATTGAACAGGATCTTTTTGTGTAAATGAAGCCAAATACAAGTACCAATTTGAAAAGAAAAAGAAAATAAATTTAAACATTAAAGTCAAATTCAAATAGCAAAAAATAAAAATAATCAAATTCTTAAACACTCGTGTTTTTAAATAATTTTACATTCTATTAATACAATAATCTCTATAATGTACCTGATAATGTGGTATCATACATTTCCATTAGCTTGCTATCATAACAAATTTTACATTAATCTATGATTTTGATGGATATATCTCCACTGATCTTTCCTCTTTATTTCTTCCCAGATATTCAATTACCTTGTTCTTTCCACTAGTAGTTTCATAGAGTGAAGTTTCTTTTTGCCAAGTTGCAGCAAATAGAACAACAAATACAAGAAAGACTGGCAGAACTTTTAAACGTTGCCAATTTTTTCCGATTAATTTAAATTTAAGTTTTTATTAAATAAAACATTTATAACAAAAACGAATGAAATATTAACAATAAAATTAAACTCAAAAAAATGTAAAAAGTTTGATCTGAATTGAAATAAGAAAAAAAAAAAACAAAAACAAAAACAAAATCAAGCAGATTTTGATGAATAAAATCTCTAGATGAGATCACCCACCAAATGTATACCTTCTCGCTTGAAACTTTGGCTTGTTCTCAATTTTCTTATTTTCTCTCATAACCTTCGATTCGAAGATTGAACTTGTCTTTGAATTTGCTTCACCAACCTTCCTATTTCTACTGATATTAGGCAAAAATGTTGCAACATGGTTCTTTGTTTAATTTTCTAGCTAAACCCATGAAAGGTTTAAAATTGGAATTTTGAGTTTCTTCCTTCTTTAAACCATAATTAACTGAAATAGGATTTACAAGATCTTTGTAATCAAAGCTGGAATAAAATCGACCTCACAATCTGATACAAACTCGGTTCAGTGATGATTCGAGTCGTTTAGATTGCCCACTCAAAAAATTGAGTAAATTGTGCTTCGTTTCAAGAAAGGTTGCAAACGGGTAGAAGATAGGCTCAAACAAAGGTTCAAAGAGTGTTTAGGAAAGGAATGGATAGGTTTAGCTAAGGCAAAGGCCGAACCAACAATATGAAAGATTGTTGACCCAAGTCTTACAAGCACTTAGATGGATAATTCGGTTTAGGAAACAGTAAATAAACCTTGACCCGTTACCTAGGAAGGTAAGAACCAAAGGTGTAAAGTTTGGGGTGATGGAACAAAATGGGCTTAAAGGTCAAGAATGAACCAACATTATATACGAGTGTTGAACCGAGACTTATAGGACTCTTAAGGTGATTTGGGAGATAGGATAGACCTTGACCCGCTATCTAACGAGATAGGAACCGAAGGTATAGCGAACGCCACACTTTGCAGTGATAAGTTTGGAAAAACAAAAGAAGGATAAGACGCCATAAGCCTAGCTTGATAAGTCAGATCAGTCCCAAAAAGAACAAGGAAATTTGAACTCTCACAAGTTTCAAATATTTCATAAATCTGGAAAAAAATAGTTTCACCAAAACAATGTTTTCTTACAAACTATTTATAGGCATTATTATGACTATTCAAATTCAACATTCATATCAACTATTAACAAAATATTAAAATTCAGTTATAACTCTTAATGGGCAACCAAAGAGTCATGTCTTTTCACTTGATTCATGCATAGCTGAAAAGTCATGCCTCTTCACTTGATGAAGGCTTAATGGTCCATTAAATGTGCTGCTTGATGTCCCTTCATTTTCCCCTTAACCAAATGCCTTAATGCTTGTGTATTCATCTCTTAATTGACACCATAACTAGCTTTGAGTGCATGAAACCGATCAGACTTGAAGAGTCACTCTTGGTCCATTTGAAAAGTCACCATAATGAGTTTTGAGTGCTTCAATACCCACCAAAAACATTCCAAATATGCACCAGCAATTAAGTGACCAAATATACACTCTTTTATGCCAAAACTGGACAACTAATTGAATGTGACAGCATTTGATTTTTCTTGGCAAACGAACAACCCTTTTTGTAACTATGTGACCAGCCTTTTGGACTTTCCTACAACAATCACACAATTAATTTATTTAAGAAAAATTAAACACACTATAACTTAAGCATTAAAAAAATAACAGCCAAATTACAAACTCAAACATATT
This sequence comes from Gossypium anomalum, assembly GCA_025698475.1. Classification (NCBI taxonomy): domain Eukaryota; kingdom Viridiplantae; phylum Streptophyta; class Magnoliopsida; order Malvales; family Malvaceae; genus Gossypium; species Gossypium anomalum. The sequence continues at coordinate 41,971,500 of CM046968.1, read as the reverse complement.
TAACAACTAAGATACTTAAATGATTGGTTTAATTAAGATGTAAAAAATGAACAATGAATTACTTAATGCATGACTTCATTAAAAGATGCAAACTTTAATTAACGTGGGAGCTACATAATGCATGACTTTATTAAATGCAGAACACATAATGTATGTCATAATTAAAAGATGTAGATCAATAATGCAAGAAATTAATTAAAGATGCATTTAATAAACAAGACATAATTAAAGACTCATATTATAATAACAAAGTAACTAAAATAGATAAATCAAAGTCCTTATTCCAGTAACCAAATTAACAAATTGGAATTAAAAGCTTCATTTTGCACTTGGGCCCCTCAAGTTTGGGCCAATTTCAATGTTTTCAAGGTGTATCGAAACATGATATGGCCGGGATCGCGTCACAATCTTTATCGATGATGCTAATGGCATCGATCAGCTTAGTTTCCACTACGTCAATATAAAACCTTTTGCTCCCATGGTTAATGATTATAGTATCCCCTTTGTTAATTAACAAAATTTATGTAATATAACACCCCACACCCGACCCGATGCCGGATCCAAGATATGAGATATCACATTCATTGTCGAAACAACTACAACTTCATTTGCATATCAAATAAACAATTTACACTAGTTAGTATGTTCAATTCTTAATTATATTGTGTTATTTAATCAAATATAGGCTATATACAAGCATACGAAAGATCTTGTGAAAAGTTTATGTTGATTGAGAGATTAAAATGTAAAATTTTCAAAGTACCAAATTGACGTTGCAACCGTGAGGGAATACATCGCGACATTTAAGGAAGAAGCTTGACGTCATGACTTTGATCAAGGTGAGTTGCGACATAGAAAATAGAAGGTTGACGTCGCAACTCCAGCAAGGGATGTTACAACATTTAGGGTAAGGGATTCAATGTCACGACCTCAATAGGAGAGAATTGCGACAATGGAAACAAAAGCTCTGTATAGCAACATCAATAGGGTAGTGTCGCGACTTCAGAGGCAATTTCCTCTAGAATATAAAACTCATTCAATCCAAACCTGCTAAATTCAATACCAAGTGGCCTAAATGGCCAAATTTCATTACAGTACCTTTTTGAGCATTAATTCACATGCTAAACTATAACTTCAACACTAAAGTCAACTCAGTACATAAAATCAAGTGCTTATTTGCATTCATTCAAGATTTAAACATCTCTTTCATTAAATTAACATATAAATAACATTTCAACTTCTATTCACGACTTCACACTTATTTACTTCAATTCATATATTCATGTTCAATTTAACATTTTCCATCTAAAGTACCAAAATTAAATTTCTCAATATAAGACCAACTCAACCTTAGGTATATACTACTTATTAATAACATAATGAGACTATAAATGTGACATCCCACCCGGCAAAGCCCTAGTGCTCGAGTGTTGTTTAGAGGTAAGAATTATGGAATCAATTTTAAGTAAGTAAGGTGCTAGATTGAACCAAGAGGCCTAAGTCTATAGGTATGCTCTTGGGCAAAATCTTGGTTAGGTGAAAAAGTTAGAGGTAAACAGTAGCATAGTTCCATCCGCCCAAATGATACTTTGGTGGATAGATTGTGCGAACCGTTAACAATGGGGCAACTAGTGAAAAATGTCTCAGAAAGTGAGACATCTCTAGAAGTAGAACTAAGTAAAGTATTAAGAAATTTTGAGAAATCCAGGATATCGCCGAAAGGCATTATAAGCCAAGTTTGACTAGTTAACGTGCTGGTAATATTATAATAAGATGGTTAAGAACGAACGATAAGCTTAACCCAGAAACATTTATTTATACTTATAACTGTGATTGTTGTACATGTTTCTCTCATAGTTGTAAACCACCCATATGATAGATATAATAGGATTTTGACACATTTCAAATTCTTATAGGGATAAAGGTTGTATATTAGGTAATCAGGAATGGAAAGAAAAGGAGTTTTCCTCTTCCTTCTTCAAGAAATTTTTTTTGGTCTAGATCTGAATCAACCTGGAATGCTACCTTGCTTGACGAAATTTGATGTGCTGATATGAATCTCCACCTATGAGAGCTTCATGCCAAGAAATAGTTGAAGCTAAATATTCTATGGAAGTCTGGATCTGAAATCTGAAGCCGAAAATGAATGTCAAGTGAGTCCCTAGGCTGGCTCTTGCATGTAGTATGTAAGTTCTAGGAACTTCTATGCTAAGTGACCAAATAGTAAAAATGAAACCAACAAAGTATGATGCAATAACTTTGATACAAAATGAAAGCTTTATGATCATGCATGTATGAAATGTATGAAGTGTAACGGCCTGTTTTCAGTAAAATCGAAACAGTGGTTTCGAGACCAAAAATATGATGTCGTAAAATTTATTTTAATATTAGTTTCTGGTCTACAACATGTTATAATTATGGTATAAAAATTTCATTAAGAAATCTTATCGTTTCTATGCTTAATTTGTGAAAAAGGATTAAATTGCATAAAGTGCAAAAGTTGTGTTCTATTAGCTGAAGGTGTTAAATAGTTATAGAACTTAATTTGGAAGTCCTTATGTGGTAATTAAACCATTAAAAGAGATAGTCTATATACATGGAGCGTAATAATGAAAAGTCAAAGTTGGTAAGGGTTGGTAATTTGATGACTAAAGTTAAATTAAATAAAATAAAACTCAATGGTCATCTTCCTCCTTTTTCAACCAAAAATTTTAGCAAACTAAGATCATAGGAAAACTTGAATTTTTATTTACAAATTCCCTTGCATGTAAGTTATTTTGGTGGTTGTTTTTGTTGATTTTTATGTTTTTGGAACCCTTGTAGCTTAAGCTAGCTAATTTGGGGACTAAATTTCAATATAATTGAAAGTATAGGGTTTTTTCATGAGATAATTTTGGTTTTTTTTGGTGTTTAATGGAGGATTATGAGTCGTTGTTAATTAAACAACTTTTGTTAAGGGACTCTTGATGAAAATGTGAATTAAGGGCTAATTTGTGAAATGGGAAAATTTTGAGTTAAATGTGTAAAATTGTGGAAATTATGGGCTGACATGTGTATATATGAAATTTGGCTAGGCTTTTATAGGTAAGAAATGGCATGAATTTCATTTTACGAGCCTAGGGACTAAATTGTAAAAAGGTCAAAAGTATAGGGGCAAAATGGTAATTTTTTTATAACATGAAATTTAGATTGAATTGAATAGAAAGTGAAATAAATTAGTTAAATTTGATTATATAGATCAAGAAAAGCAACCTTTGGATTTAAATCGAGGAAAAGATGAAGTCGTGAACTAACCGATCGTATTCTCCATTTGAATTTGAGGTAAGTTCGTATAGTTAAACAATTAATGTTTATTTATTTAATTGATGAATTATATCATGGAATTATTAATATTTATTGTTGACTTTTGAAATGGAACTAAATTTTCAAACAAGTACATCACAGGATTGAGTACAATCGTCTTATACAAGTGATGAATTAACGGATAAGACCATGGTTGAACCATAGCAGTATTTATATGTAAGACCATAGCTGGGCTATGACATTCAAATGATAAGACCATAAATGGGTTATGGCACTACGAGTGTAAGATCATAGGAGGGCCATGGCAATCCACGTATAAGACCATAGTCGGACTATGGCACAAACAAAACGATGTACTCATATCCGTAAGCTGTTATAAAATTTGGAAAGACAAGGTAAGTATATTTATCAATATTTAAAGAATTCAATGAGCTCCGTGATAATACGAGGTGATCCGAGTTAATACGAATTAGTATATGTATTCGTGAGAAATGTGAAAAATAATATATAGTGATTGAATTCATGTATGACTAACCTACTCGTGTTTACGTGATAGGCTATTGGCTGAATTGGAATTTGTCTATGTTTATTTATGCTTATTTAAATTATGGATGAATTGGTAAGTTATATTGATTATTATTACAAACTTACTAAACTTAATTGCTTACTCAGTTTATGTTTCCGTGTTTATAGTATTTCAAAAGCTCGCTCGATTCGAAAGTCATTTGAAATCATGTCGCACTATCAAACTCTCATTTTGGTACTTTGGACTTTGTATACTTTGGGTTAAATGACATGTATAGGTATTTTGGTTAAGGTCGCCTATATGTTGGTTGTGTAATTAGCCAAGTGAGTTGGCTTGTGAATGATATATGTTTTGATATGTAAATATGTATATATATGGCCTTTTGATATATGATGTATAGTGGCCTAGTGAATGCCTTGTTGTGGATTGATACCTTGTGTAGTTAATGGTTGGCATTAAAATGAGCATGTACGCTAAGTTAGGCACATGGTCTAAAGCATGTAATTGACCATTTAGTTATACTTTAGAAATATCTTTGGTATGTTTGAAAGTGGTCAAATGAATGTTTTTGTGGATATCATGTTATTTGTGTGGTTTGTGTATGGTACAAGTTTGACATTGGTTGGTTTAAGTGCTTATTTATGCCCTAGTTATATGCATGTTATGGTGTGTAGGTTGGAACCACTTGGGTGAGAAAAAGGGCTTGAAAAATAGCCTAGTTTTGTCCACACGGGCGTGTGTCTTTATCGTGTGTGACACATGGCCAGGGTACACGGCCGTGTGTCCCTTGATACCTCTTTTGAAGCAAGTTAATAGCTTCACATGGCCTAGCACACGGCCAGGCACACGGGCGTGTGAGGCCATTTCGAAGGGTACACGACCTGGCACATAGGTGTGTGATCTGACCTTGTGACCTAAGTCAGAGAGTTACACGGGGTCGGACGCGGGATGGGACACGACCAAGTGATTCCATTTCAAATGCCCACATGGCCTGAGACATGGGCGTGTCTGCTGGCCGTGTGAGACACACGACCTAGCCATACGGGCGTGTATCCCCTGCACCTTGAAAATTTTTTTCCTTGAGTGCTCGGTTTAGTCCTAAATCATTTTTAATATCTATTTTCGGGCCTCGAGGGCTCGTATTAGGGACTATATGGATTTTTTTTATTTTGAATGAGAATTATTTATAAAATGTTTGAATGATTGAGTTATAAGTTTAATAATGCTCTGTAACCCTGTTCTGGAGTTGGATACGGGTTAAGGGTGTTATATGAAGTTTGATGGTCTAAGTATGGGGCATGAGTCCAAATAATTATGGCATGCATTTGAGTCTGAAAGCATGAATATGTCTTTCATGAGTAAGTCATTGTATGACGAGTCGATGCATGATGAATCTGTATCTATCTTTAGAGTCATCAAAGGGGTTTGTCGAGACTAAAAACATGAATCTCTGAAAGGAAAAGTCCATGGACATGGTGCTAAAGACCATATCGCGTAAGATTGTAATTGGTGAGTTATGGCATTATATGGAAAAATTTAAGGAATGTTACTCACTAATATGGTTTTCTATGTGTCCCAAGAGAATGAGGAGCAAACCTCACTTAGTGTGAGTTTAGGCAAATCCTTATTGCCTAAATCATCGGGAGATAAACGCCTTTGTGGCAAAACTCTGGATAGGAAAGCCTTTTTGGTGAATATTGAATGTTAAGGAATGCTTTTGTCGCAAAACTTAGGAAAGGTAAGCCTATGTGGCGAACCTCTGAAAGGAAATGCCTCTGAGGCAAATCTTTGGACACGAAAGCCTTTGTGGCTATCTCTAAAAAGGAATGGCTTAGTGGCGTAGTCTAGAGAATGACCCTTGTGCCAACCATTTGAAAGAAATGCCTCTGTGGCAGACTTTGAACGAAAAGAAAGGAATCCATGGCAAACTAAAAAAAAGAGAGAGTTATCTTCTTCCTTGTATTTGAAAACACCATTTTTATCTTGCTTTGGAGCTGATCATGGATCTTTCTTACTAAGCTAAAATTAAAGACCGGAGTTCATGCATATGGTTGTTTCATATTCAAGGTTATTAATTTGGACTTGCATGTGGATTTCTGATCGAGTAAGCCTGTTTACAAGCGTTGATAGTAAATGAAGAAGTAAGGCTTTGCATAAAAGTTAACGAGGTTACTGATGATAATAAAAGTTATACGAATGAGTTTTAATGGTATCCCCATGTCTTATAAATAATGATTATTGAGTTTTCGTGTTGGATGTTTGGGATCTAGATATCAAGTTGCCGTTCATGGATGAGTCCCTAAGCCAACTATCAAATGTAAGGTAATATTTGTGATGTTTCTATAGAAAATGGTCAGACTATGAACGCTAAATGAGTTGTGCATGTATAGTTCATGAGGAATCTAATAGGTTAAGCATGAGATAAATGTTCTAATGATGAAATAAGACTGTATGAGTGCTTCTGGAATGTATGAGGTGATATGAACTGAAATGTATGTTAATTTTTTTGTGGTGTCAAAGCATGAAAGATTTGTTAAGTGAGTTTGTGTTTGTCTCTATAGAGTGGTCTAAAGGGGTCCGCCAAGATTTTAAACACGATTCTCTAAAAGGAAAAGCTCATGGCACCATATTGAGTAAGACCATAGTTGGTGGGCTATGGCATTCTATGGAAAGATCATATTGTGTAAGACCATTACTAGTGGGTTATAGCATCTATGGAAAGAACTAAAAGAAGGTTATTACCTAATGAAGTTCTCTGTGTGACCCAAGACGATGTAGGGAAAACATCACGTAATGTGAGTCTAGGCGAATCCCTATCATGAACATGTTATAAAATGGAAGCCTTTGTAGCAATCTATGAAATGGAAGTCTTTGCGGGGATCTATAGAAAGGAAGGCCTTTATGGCATATTTTAAAGGAAGGCCTTTATGGCAATCATCTGAAGGGAATGCCTTTATGGCGGGCCCTGAAAAAGAGAAATGGTAAATACGAAAAACCCTAGAAGAATGATAAATAACTAACTTTGAAGAATGGTAGGTATGGTAAACTCTGAGGGAATGATATGTATGGCGAACTTTGAAGGAATAGTACATATGGTGAACTTTGAAGGAACGGTTTCGTAGGAAAGGTTGAAGCATATCCTGCATAGTCTTAAGATATGTACAGAGAAGGTGGAATGTGTTAGGGTATGTGGAAAATTCATAGTATGAACCAAGTGGACTAGAAGAACAACTCGATCAATAGTGTTTTGTATGTACTGAAAATACAAAGGGATTGGCATGGTCACAAAGTAAGGTATGACGTCTATGGTATGAAGAATAATGGTACTCGCCAAAGTCAAGTCGAAGAATGAAGAACAATGAGTTGATAATGAAATTTCCATATGAATTGTATTGAGAAATACAGGTAAATGAAGTTTAACTCACTAAGTTATCATGAACTTACCATTGTGTATTGTGTTACGAGTAAGCTAATTAGGTCTTTGCCAGGATAAACGATGCCAAGGCTAAGCCTAAGGTGGCGAAAAGGGCTATTATGCATACAAAACGTGTTGGCAGTACAATTGTAGTCAGTATTATCATCGAGGGCTATTATGCATAAAACAAATAGAATAATGTAATTAAGTTATGATATTCACTTGTAAGACCTCGCATTTGAAGTATTGTACAATAGTTGTAATTATCTACAGGTACATCTAGTTGTAAGTTAGTTGGAACAATATTCTTAAATAAGTTGTAAATGTTGAAAATTTTGTATGTTTTGCTTTTGAGTAAGTCTATAACAGAGGGGTAACACTTGATATCTAGATCCGGCAAATCAAATCGGGTTGAGGGCATTACAAATTTCAAATGGTTAAGTCGCGACATTATTTATTGCAACGTTGCGACATTGTATAACATTGCGACGTTATCTCTTCCATGTTGTGACATTATGGAAAGTCACAACATTTTGCACCACATTGTCCCCTACTACACTATTGGACTTGTTTTAGCTTTTGAATGCTCCTTTTTATCTCAGATGCTTTCAATCTCCTACGAAATGATTCAAAATGGTTTAAAAATTTCTCCAATGGTCTCAAATAAATTTTTATGATTTTACAAATATGGTATAAGGTTTGAAATTTTCAAATATCTTCAAGGTTTTTTTTTACGCGTATTCTGTTAGCATTTCCCATTCGTACTATATATCAGGACAAGTGAAAGATGTATCATTAATAACCAACAAATCATGGAAGTTAATAGAGCTACCAGACTCTAACTTATAAAGTGTAAATGATTAAACAGAAAGAGAAATTGAAGCCTAACAACTCATTTGGTAAACATAAAACCAAGGTTGTAACAAAAAAAAAAAAAGATTTTTTTTATTTTTTTTCCAGTTTATTGGCATTTGTTGCAATTTGGTAATTTGATATAAAAATATATTTTCTTGTGAGTGCCATTAAAAATTTGAACAAACTATACTTAAGGTTATTAAACTATTTGTAAGTTTGTCTTTTGGTTATGCAATTTCAAAAAGTTACAAAAATAGTCATTGAATTATTCGAAAGTTATCATTTAGGTCACTAAACTATTTGAAAGATCTTAAGTAATTAGGTTGTTAAGTTTTTTTAAAGTTTGACTAGCAAGCTCCAAGCGATGATTCAATGATTGATATGGTGGATCAATATCCATCAACAAGTAGAAGAACATACTTAGATCCAAGTTGGAACATCCTGATTTAGACCCTAATCGGAACGGTAGTTTCAGGACCACGAATCCGAGTCAGAAAAATATTTTAAAATTATTTTCTGTGTTTATTTTGTGTGAATTTATATCTGTAAAATTTTCGTGATTTAATTTTATTGTTTGAGTATCCGATTAAATGAAAGGACTTAATCGCATAAATTAAAAATTAGCTAGTTTTAATTGTAAGGATTGAATTGGTAATGGCTTCTTAAGTGGAAGCATTCATGATGCAAAAAGCTTTTTATATGATAGTGGGCGGCATTATATAGGATAAATATGTTTTTATATTAAATATGTACATTTATGTATATATATGTGTTATAATAATAAAATGCATTGATATGTATATAATACAAGAAATGAGTTGGAAACCATGTGCATGTGAGATGGACGATTATGTCCTTGGCCTATAAGTTTTAGTTATTAATTTTTAAAGGGTAATTTAGAAAACTAAGCTTATAAATTATATAATATGTGATAAACATAAAAGAAAACAAAAAGTGTTCATTAATTTTTTCACATAGCCGAAACTAAAAAGAAAGAAAAGGAAGAAGCAAGCTAGGGTTCGGTTGATTTTTAAGCTCAATCAAGGTAAGTGTTCGGCTCGGTTTTTGATAATTTTTACGTTTTTGAGATTGTTGCTTCGAATACTACAAAACCCATGCTTGAATTTTGAATTTTGAATGTTGATGAATATTTTGAGTTAAGCCATTGGTGAGGGCTCGTGATTTTTGTTATTTGATGATGAATTATGAAATGTAGGTGTTGGGTTTAACATATTTTGTATTGGAGTTTTTGATGATTTTAAGTAATTAGGACTTAATTGCAAAAATTATAAATTGAGGGACTAAAATGTGAAATAAATGAAATTTATGGACTTGTCTGAGCTTAGTGAAGATTCGGCTTAAGCATAGTAAAGTCAAAGTTTGAATATTTTGTATTTTGTGCAAATTGGACTAAATTGTAACAAGTGGAAATGTCAAGGGTAAAATGGTAATTTGTATATTTATGTGTTTTTGGGCTAAATTGAATGAAAATATGTTTGAATGAGCTTAATTTGAATGTGTTTAGATCAAGAACCAAAGAAATCAGATTTAGATCGGGGAAAAACGAAAGTGGTCGACTAGCCGTCCTGTTTCGTCTTTATATCGTCCGGGGTAAGTTATAAGCATAATTGGGTTGTTTTATATATTAAATACGGGATTTATATGCTGATTTTGTAATGTGTAAAAACCTACGTATATAATTCATTGTAAGAAATATGGCACTAAGTGTGAGAGGGATAAAGTGACGGCATTGAGTGTGCGATACGTCACAAGATTTTAGCACTAAGTGTGCGAGATGTTAATGTAATGGCACTAAGTGTGCGATACGTTACAAAGATTTAGCATTGAGTGTGCGACTTGGCTGATCCCTTAAAAGAACCAAATTGTAATTGTGAAATCGAATTAAACGGTCAGACATAAATAATCTTGCTATTTACTTGAGTAAAGGTAAGTGAAATCCTCGAATATTTGTGAAGAATCGTATGCAAACCAAATGAAAAATATATGGGTATATGGTGTGTATATTCGGCTTATAAAAGAATAATTTGAGTGGCATTGTAATGCTTGTTAATTAAGTATACATGTGAGTTGGTCCATTCGGCCAGGTAACGATATATATGTATGATATTATTCTATAATGTTTTAATTTGCGGATAGGAGTAGATGGATGTACAGCTAATTATGGGTACTTGAATTAGGAATAGATGAATATTATGTATGGCAAATGATTGATAGAATGAAGCATGAAATTTATGTTGGTATTAAAGGCTTGGATGCGGTTGGCTGTTAATGTTTAGATGCGAATATAGGTATAGTGAAATGAGATCTATAAGTATGTTTATATATGAGGCTATCTTCGGCCATGAATATGATAATGATATACATAAGTGAAAGGTATATATATAATACTAGTAGCTTGTGTATTCGGTCAAGGGAAAGTTGATATATAGTCACAAGTTTATAATCACTTTTAATAAGTTTAATTAATTATTTGAGTATAATATTGTATTACGAATTTTCCTATTGATGATTAAATGTGATTGATTTGAATATTTGCTTATGACTTACTAAGCTATAATAGCTTACTCTACGTTTTCATATTTATTCTGTTTTATAGATTTTGAATCCAAGTTACAAATCTGGGAATCGTCAAAGGAGCTTATCATGCTATCGACTGTCTTCTGTATTTTATAAATTGTGTTTTGGAACTATGACATGTATAGGTTGGAAAGTGTTTTTGAAATAACGAATTTAGTTATGTATTTAAAGCCATGCGAAAATAGCTTGCTTATTATGCTTAAGTTTGGTTGTACATATTCTTAATTAAAATGTTTGATGAGTTTAATTATTGGTAATTTAATGATGGAAGATTTAGATGTGTATATGAATTTAGGTAATAAGATTCGGTTATGAAACCAAATAGCATAATATGTATTTGGTACAAAGTATAAATTTTGCATGCGTGATTGCTATTTAAAATTGTAACATGATTTGAATTGATGTTACTATGAGTTTGTGCAGCAGCTGTTAATTGATGCGTGTTGAATGTTTGGTAATCCGTAAACGTGACTTATTATAAAGCCTATTCGGATGTGTCTAGATGTATATATATATATATATATATGTATATATACACAAATCGAAAGAATTATAGATGTTATGTTGTCTTTGGTTAAGATGATTAATTATGTTGCATATGTATTAATGAAGATTTTAAAAAAATGAGATAATGAGTATATTTAAATAAATGTGATATGAGTATCGAACATATTAAATTTTGGGTTCGGTAAGTATATTTAAACTTATGTGAATTATGGTTGAATATAATGCATGATTTATAAATGTAAGCGGCATATTTAATATATGTTTGATTTGTATTTATAAGTGGTCTGCTATTCCGACTTAGTAATAAGGTAAAAAAATAAACATTTATTGATTGAATTAAGTTTATGTGATGTAGTATAAGCGATGGTTTTAATTTTATAGTTGTGCGGCACTGGTAATTGAATTATGAAATCATTGGTTTAATTTATATTAACTTGATAGTATATTTTAATTTGGTTTAACTACTGAGTATGGTATTTGTTTATTAATAACTTAAATTGTATATTATAATTAATATTAAAGTACGTTTGGTGGATATGTATTTTTGCGTTTTAAATTTGGTAAATTTGATATATGAATTGGTGCTTAGTCTTGAAATTTTAATACTTGAATTAGTATGTTTGGATATTGTAATATAATTTGTTCGGTCTTTTAAGAGCATGAATATTATTAAGTATTTGATTACCCTTACTTTGATAAACACCTGACTTGTGCATATAATTGTAAAGCGTGTTTTGTATGGCTTTGAGGCAGACATATTGATGTGATAATATGTTTATCTATATGATATGAATTTGGTTGATAATTTGAATTATGAATTGTATTTGTATTTCGATTAATAATATATGTTTGATATTAAATCTATTATATGTTTTATTTTTGAGAATATGACCTGTGTGAATATATCGTATCCAAAAGTAGTGTTTTGGTCGGTAGTGCCTCTCAACCCTAGTTCCGCGACGGACATGGGTTAAGGGTGTTACACAAGTTGATCTAACAGTCAATGTCAGATATTGAAAAAGAAGGCTATTAGAATTTTGGTTAGTAGATTCGTGATATTCAAATTTGTTTAATAAAAAAAATTGAACTACGAAATATAAGGAAAGAGAGGTTTCAATTGGCGAAGGTAGTACGAACAAAGAAAGCAATACAATAATAATTTCAACAACCCAATAATTTAAATAAAAACTTTTAAATAGTTCAATAATTATTTTATAATTTTTGAAGTGACCAAAATATAAACTTAATAATAGTTCAATGATCTCAAATATAATTTACCATAAAAATTTTCAAATTTCAATAGTTTGTGAATATAATTATTCCCCGTATCCTTTGTTCAAATAGTCGTTGTACCAAAAGAAAAGATAACACCATATCCTTTATGTATATCCTTTACTTGGGTTCAATCTCAATTGATCTCATTTCCTCTCTTAATTATTATAAAAAAAGAAAAGAAAAAAAGCAGTCATACCACCGATCTCACCAAGAAATGTCATATCAATGCGACAAATAACGCCTAAAAAAAATAAAACAAATAAGGATATTTATTCCAAGAGGCCGAATAGACCGATTCACATTTAAGAACAGGGCTGATCAATTTCCAAATAATTGACATTGCTAAATCAATTTATATTTATAAATTTTCGAACAAATTAATTTAAATAAAATTTTAAAACTGGTGAATATATTATCACAAATAACATTACCTTTTTTTTTTTCTTTTTTTTTTTTCCATTTTGGGTTCTTTCGGTCAAATCCTTTATATACCTTTTAATAAGACAATCATCAAGAAGAACTACTACAGAAGATAACTTCTTTTTAGTTCTTTCCTTTTTAACAAATTCAATTCTCTCTAGGCCTAAGAGAATGGAAGAAATCCAAAAGAAAAACGAAAAAAAAGAAGAAGCTTCAACTTCAATAAATGGCTAACAAGTAAAAGGCGGCATCTCCACAGACCTGATAATATGATATGAAATTGAGAACCGATGTTCTCGCTTTGATTAAGCAGGAAGAACTAGAAAGGGCTTACAATGTTGCCAAGCTCGCAATACACATCTTAGAGGCTCAAGTCACAAGAAAAGTTCAATTTGCTACAGATTCTAATTCCATGGGCTTGGCTGCCAAGCCTCTCGTAAGACTGAAGTGCCACCAGATGCTGCAGGGGAAGGAGATGATGCAACGAAATTTGTTCCTGACACAGATACGGTGGGAGGATTCCCAGGATGACCTTGATTTCCAGTAGGAGCAAAACGTGAAGGACTACCTGTGACCCCCATGCTTGTTCGAGATGGGTGGGAAACCTACACACATGACCAATAACTGAATATCTTTAGCAACCAGCCAAACGTCAAGAAACCCACCTTGCCTAAACAGATATTGTACGCTAATCTTAAGTTTGCATAGCATACCATTTACTAGGAGAGAAAATAATTCGATTTCAATACAACTCAACGAAGATCAACCAATCAAACAAACATATTTTCTTGAATGTTAACACTAAACATTGTGATCCTTTGGTGGTAATAGATCATATATTATTTCTGTAAAGTAGGAATATAAATAACTGAACAAGTACATCTTGCAGTAGATGCTTATCATCGTTTTCTACGAGGTCCCACTTCAACAGCTACATAGTGCATCTATTTACACAAAACACAAAACACAAAAAAGAAAGAAGTATCATAACATGTGCTGTTTCCTTAATTTGAAAGGCAAGGAAAAAGGCTCTAAGCAGGCTTATTATCTACCAATGTCCAGATGAGGGTGATTAATCTTCAAATTCCCATGCTAAGTAAATGTCAAGCATTTGACAGAACAGCAAATCATGGGAGGAAAGGAGCTTGTGGTGATTCATAAGGTATGCAATTGGCAATTTCCTAAATATGACCAAGTAGAAATAGGAGCAAATCATGGGAGGTAAGTTTTAGGGTCAGATCTTAACCAAAAGCACATTCGCAAAAAGTTAAGGGATCAAATGCAGGTTCACATAAACTTTAGGTTCCTAGCTCAGACCACCCACTTTGACATTAAAACATAACGATGTTGAAAAGTAAAATCTATGGATGCTCATGTATTGATGTGTTACTAGAAAAAGAAAAAGGAAGAACAAATTTAGTATATTACCACATTATGTTGAATGTAGGTAGGCCTTCTAAGAGGAGATTCAGAAGATGGAGATGTACTGCTCATCCGAAACACATGACGAGAATGAACGTTATGGTTTGAAACATCATCAGCTTCAACTCCATCATTTTCACCAGCAAGATTAGCATCCAAGCCCATCCGAGGAGTGACAAGCCTCGTCATTGACCCTGAGTCATTTGTGGTTTCCACTTGAAGTGGAACGGCTGGACGATTCACTGTACCTTGTGTGCCATTTCTTCTCTTCAACTCCTCCTCTGCATTCAAGATCTATCAAGTGCTACCAATTAATTTCAGGAATTCAATTATTGGAAGACTGGTTTTCAATAGAAAGGCATTACAATTGAGGTTTACCTGCTTTAGTACTTGTACTAAACTATGCTTTTTTGCATTCAAAACCTGTAATTTCTCCTCAACATCCCTTTTCCTTTTTTCTTTTCCATTGAAATCATTTATTTTATCGCTTACCTAGCAATCCACAATAAATCAAGAACATTTCAACAAACAAGAATAGAAGTTTTGCACAAACATAACACGGGAAAAAGTCAGACTTGTTAGCACTTTAAAATCAACTAATATTCATCCATTCTCAACAGTTATGGTTACGAATTCACAAATTAAAATTTCAGGCTAGCCAAACATCAACTAGAAGAAAAAAAAAAGTAATCATAATACCTCTACATTTGTTTTAGCCTCCTCAGGCGGTTTCTCGTCCACTTGCAAATTGACATCTTTCTCGGTCTGCTCATCTTCCGACTTCACTAAACAATCTCCACCGTCGGATCCTCCAACTATGTCCACCTCGACCTCCTGGAGAGGTGGTCCAGTTTTCAAACCCTCGGACGGTTCAGGTTCCAGTTTGGCTTTCAATTTCGGCTCAATAGGAGGCTCACAGGACACGGGAGATTGAATTTGATGCTTTAAAACAGAGTTAGGGTTAGGGTTAGAAGAAGAAGAGGAACGGAGACGAGAGAGAGCTCTGTCGCGGCGGTGCAAGAGAGATTTGAAGTCTTTGAGAGAGATTTTGGGAGTCGGCATTAGCCAGCGCCGAGATATCTCCGGTGCTCTGTGGAGGTTCCCTCTGTACAAAGAAATCGCCACCATTTTTGTGGCAAAATCGAAAATAAAATTTTACGGTTATGGATATTATCTCAGGCTTTTCCGTAATAACCGCATTCAACAAACGACTGTTGCACGGCTTGCGAGAGCAAATAAATGTCAAATTTTGTTTTTGGTAAACTGCACCGAATAAATTACTACTGTTTTTTTCTATCACTAAACTATTCCATTTTTCTTTTTTATCACTAGCTATTAAAATAGTAACGGGAAGCTAACTTCACAACTTTTAAATTTACTATAATGGCATTTTAACTCATGATATCTATATCTATACTTACTAATTATTAAAATTGCTTATTTTAGTTAACAAAACTAGTACAATAGAAGTGCTACATTGCTGTGGTGGCACTGCAAAACTATGCAAAAGAGAATAATAAATAACACTAAAGATTTGTTTACACAATTTAGTTTCCCTATTGTTGAGTATGACTCCTATCTCAATCAAATTTGATAAATAATATTCTAGTTGAATTTTGTTTATTTGTTTCAATCAAACTCTAATTAGTCTAGATTATTTTATTGTTATTTGATCTATAAATTTAGCCATAAATAGGCTCTTTTACAATATTAGAAAATATACTCATTAGAGATTAAAACTCATAACACATTTAAAAATTTAGTGCTTTCATCTTGAGGGTTTTTTGTTTTTTTGTTTTTTCAGGTTTCGGGATTTAGTTTTTTATCTCCATATTTGTACTATTCGTTCTTTTATCATTATAGTAAAATAATATTTTCCTGTGGTTTTTCATCCTCTTTGGAGAGATTTTTCCATGTATAGGCAAACTTCCGTTTTGGTAGCATCAAAGAATCGAGACAAAAAGTGTTGCTATTGTAAGAAGTTAGGTCACGTCAAAGCAGATTGTTATAAACTGCGAAATAAAAGGGCTATTGAGAATAACGAGGAAAATGTAGTTGGTGCTAATTTGGCCGACAAAAGCGGTGATGATTTCTTGTTAGTGTCAACGAGCGAAAGCTTTGAGCTTACATCCAAGTGGATCCTAAATTTGAGATGTTCTTTCCATATGTGTCCCAAAAGAGAATGGTTCTCCACATACAATTTGGTTGAAGGTGGAGTTGTGTTCATCGAAAACGATTCATCCAGTAAGATAATTAGTATTGGTACTATTAAAATTAGGATGCACAATAGGACGACTAGTGTAACAACCTGTTTTTTAGTGATGTCGAAAATAGTAGTTTTAGGGCCACAAATCTGATGAGTAAGTTTGTAAATATTATTATTTAATATTTACGAGTCAAATATGGTATTCAAATGGTTTTTGATATGGTAATTTATGTTATTTGAATAAATAATTAGGTTTAAGTGGTAAGACCCAAAAGTCAAGTGATTTTAAAAAATGAGGTATTGGGACCTCATTTCTCTAAACCGAGCCGTAAATATTTTATTAAATATTTATGGAGTGCTATTAAGGTTGTATTAAAGTTTCATTAAGAAATTTTGACGTTTGAATGTTAATTAAGTAAAAGGACTAAATCGTAAAAAGGCTAAAAGTTGAGTTCTATTAGCTAAAGGGGTCCAATAGCTTTGAAATCTTAAACTGAAGGACCTGAATGGTAAATAGACCATTTAAAGGGTTAGTGGATATTTATGGGTAAGGTATTAATGAAATTTTGATGATTTTTTAAGGGTAAAATGGTAAATGATCAATTAATTTTAAATTAAATAAAACGAATTTGGTTTCATCTTTTCTAACCATTCTCCACCAAAAATTGAAGGAAATAATGGCTAATTTAGGTTTCCAAGCTTCGGTCTTGCTATGGTTAATGCATGTAAGTCCATTTTTCATTTATTTCTTGTAATTTTTTTTTGAGATCATTGCAATTAGACCCAGCTAACCCGTATCTCTATTTTCAAAATTATTAAATGTTTTAGAATGTGCCATGGATGAATTTGAGGTGTTTGTGAAAGTTTATGATAAGCTTTGTTGTTAAATAGACATATTTTATTAAGTAATTTTTGATGATTTTAAGGTATAATCACTTATTTATGAAAATGGTAAAATTAAAGGAAAATATTAAAAATGGATGATAAATATGGGCTGTTATAAAAATAGGTAAAAATCAATTTGCATGAATTTTATTTAGAAATGATGAGATTTCATGTTTCGAGTTTAGGGACTGAATTACAAAAAGAGTAAAATATTGGGGGTAATTTTGTAAAAAGGTCAAAAAAGACTTAAATGCATAAAATGAATTGATTATTCTATTAGAATTAGTGAATTGAATGGAATTATTATTTTAGATCAAGAATAAGTGGGAAATCGAGGAGAAGAGAAAATTATCAAATAGCCCCTAAACTTAGTCATTACTGCAATTTAGCCAGGTAAGTTTGTATGAACTGTAATAATTTAAATGTTGTTTAAATTGGATATTTATTATGTTGGTTGATGTAAATGAATCAAAATATACACATATCAACGCTACAACGAATTGACGGATATTAAATCTCGGTTGAACCTTAGGAATTCTTAGAATACAAATGACATGTCATTAAAGATTTCATGTTTCGGGTGCTAGTCTTGAATATCCTACCAATAGCTGAGGTCCTGCATTTGTTGCGGATTCTCCACAGTTCGTGTGAGCAACATCATGTAGCTTACATTCCAACCCACAGCTCATGTGAGCAAGCCCATTTTACAGCTCGTATGAGCAATGATGTAAATGAAAGATTGCGGTTATATGTAAAAGCACACTATGTGTGAACTTTCCTTAGTATCCGATGTAATTCCAAATGGTTCAATGGATAAGAAAAGGGATGAAACAGTAAGTTCACGATTGAGATGCAACATGATGTTATAAAAATATTGATGAATTAAATGATGTACTAATATATGAGAAATCTACTTATGCTATGGATGAACTCATTTATTGTAACACCCCTAACCCGTATCTGTTGCTAGAACAGGGTTACGGAGCATTACCAGAGTTTTCAAATCAAACAGACATAAATTTCCAACTTTTCAAATCATATAAAAAAACAAATTACAACCAATTCAAAACTTACATATTATCCCTTAATCAAGCCCTCAAGGCCCAAATTACGCTTTAGAAACAAGTCGGGACTAAATCAGAAACTCAGAGAATTTTTTAGAAAAACAATGAAAATTTTCAACACTGCAGGGGTACACGGTCGTGTGGGCATTCGAAGTAAGGACACATGGCTGTGTCCCAGCTCGTGCTCGTGTAACTCACTGACTTGGGTCACATGGCCAAACCACACGCCCGTGTGCCAGGCCATGTACCCTTCGAAATAACCCCACAAGCCCGTGTGCCAGGCCGTGTGTTAGGCTGTGTAACAGCCTAGCTTACAACCCTTTGAAAGTTATAGGGGACACACGGCCGTGTCACCTGGCCCTGTGTCACACACGACTGAGACACACGCCCGTGTCTCTACCCATATGGACGAAAATATGCCATTTTACAAGCCATTTTTCTCACCTAAACTAGCATGTACTTAAAATCAAAATGCACATATGCACCAGCCTTAATAAGGCACCAAAATCATGCATAAGCAAGTCATATAAATTTGGTATAACATCATACAACCAATATACCCTTAGGCACCTCAAATGACAATATATAAACATGTTCAACCATGTATTCAATTTGGCCAAAATGGCTAGTTACTTTCAACTAAAGTTACATTAATTCAAACCATTGAATTAACTTACCACAGCCTATCACATGTACAAAATATGCCATTCATTCACTAACAACAATAGACATATATATACTTTTCTTAACAAGTTACCAAACTACATCAAGTTACAAGACTTATACAATATGCAAATTCATCTATCGCAATTCAAACATATTAAGGCAAACATCGACCATAATAAGGTTAGTCTTTACATACCATAAATTAAGCTCATATCAACATCAAAATGCTAAATCACAAGCCAAATCAAATAGCTATTCCAACCACTAAAACATAGGGCCAACATTAGCCAAGATACCTATACATGCCATTACAACCAAAATTAAACATCCGAAAGTACCAAAAGAGCCAATAGATAGTGTGATAGATCTCTAGCAACTTTCCAACCCGAGCGATTTTTCGACAGCTAAAAACACAAAAAAATAAGCACAAAGTAAGCATGACATGCTTAGTAAGTTCATAACAAATATACTCTAAATTTGTCAATATATTAAACAACCACGATGCATGTATATCCCAAATCAACATGAGCACAACTAATTCGAAAACTCATATATATGCATTCTTACTTTTAATTTCCACAAAGGTACACATTACCTACCTTTCATCATATTAATGTAAATTTACATTAAAAGCTCTTACCGAAACTCACACGAGGTAATAATACGATGGTTGACACATCCCTTTTCATAATTTGATAACCGAAGTTATCCCTTTTCATAGTTCGACAGCCGGAGCTATCCCTTTTCATAGTTTGATGGTTGTCACTATCCCTTTTCATAGTTCGATTGTCGTCACCATCCTTTTTCATAATTTGATAGCCGAAGCTACCCCTTTTCATAGATTGATAGCCGAAGCCATCCCTTTTCATAGTTCGATGGTCGTCACCATCCTTTTTCATAATCGATAGCCGAAGCTATTCCTTTTTATTCATCTATGATCATCATTACGCTGTTGCATTTTTCCGTCAACACTCAATTTAATATTATACAATAATAATATTCAACTCATAAAATAAAAATGAAACTTAAACGTATGAATTTACCTCGACGATAAACATAGAAAAATGAAGTCGACTAATTCGAAGCTTTTTCTTTGCCTCGATCTAGAGCCATACGTGGTTTATCTTGATCTAAATGAATAAATTCAGCTCAATTCAATAATAATTTTAATCAATTCAACTCAAATTCATATTTTAGAAAAATTATAATTTTACCCCTATACTTTTGATTTCTTTACAAATTAGTCCTTAGGCCCGTAAAATAAAATTCATACAATTTCATCCCTACCCAAGCCTAGCTGAATATCTTACAAGCTTATACCATCCCACATGTTTCATTAATTCACAAATTACCCCATGAATATTTCACAATTTTCAATTTAACCCCTAATTGATAAATTCATCAAAAATCACTTAACAAAAGTTTTTTTTGTCTAACAACAAGGATTTATTTTCTACCATCAAAATTCACAAACAACATGAATTCACTCATGGCAAAACTCTAATCTTTTAACAATTTTACAAATTAGTCCCTAAGTTAGCTAGATTAAACTATAACGACTCCAAAAATATAGAAATCATTAAAATTGGGACAAAAAATCATACCATGCAAGCTTTGGAAGGTTGGCCGAACATGCAAGCTTCTCTAATGGCTTTTTCGTCTTAAAATTTTGGTGGATGATGCATTAGAGAATATGATACCATCTTTTCTTTTTTGTTTTAATTTATTTATGAAATTACTAAAGTAACCTTTACCATTTACTTTAAAAATCATTAAAAGATGTCCATAAGAGTCCACTTAATAAAAAAAATGGTTTATTTACCATTTAATTTCATAGCTATTAAATCCTTTTAGCTTTTAGAACTCAAATTTTGCACCTTTTTGAATTTAGTCCTTTTTATCGAATTAAGCATGCAAATGGTAAAATTTCCTAACAAATTTTTTATACGATACTACTAACATACTATAGACATTAAAATAATAAATAAATAAATATTCTCACATTGGATTTGTGGTCCCGAAACCACCGTTCTGATTTTATTGAAAATGGGCTGTTACATTTATTTATGGACAAGTGCACTAACTTGTGATTTGATGATGTTTTTTAGGCTTATACTAAGCATTTGGAAACGGTAAGTAAGCAAATAGAATGAAACATGACCGTATGGTAACGATGATAAATTAAAATGTTATGTTTATATATATGGTTGGTTTCATAAGCATTATGAACAAGTATGTTAATTTGTGAGCTTGATGGTGTTATATAGGTTTTATAAATCTTATAGCATTGGTAAAGGTTTATAATTATTCTATAAAGTTCATTATTGAAATGGTACGTTATGTTTAAAGTTTATATGAGCTTACTAAGCATTCATTGCTTACATAGTTATTTTTCCTTTGCCTTACAGAATATCAGAAGCTCAATTGGTTGGAAGTTCGTCAGATCTATCACACTATACAATGGACAATTTAGTAGTTGTTGAGTAATTTGGCTAAGGTTTATAATGGCATGTATAGGGTGCTTTGTAATGGTATTATAGTGCATGTGTTCATAGTGTTTTGGTATGTATAAGCTTTGGAAAGCTTTGCTGGATTGGTACACCTTGAAGCCTCACCAAGTTATGTGATTTTGGTTACTTTAAAGTACTTCTTGGTATGTATATCTTGGCATGTTGATGATGGTTTGAAAATTGATACTTGTTACATGTTTTAGTTCATATTTGAGTTAGGTTAGCATGTAAGGAAAATGACAATATTAACATGTATAGGATGTTATGTAATAGTAATGCGGATGTTTATGTTATGAAATTTATGGTGGTTTGATAATTTGAAATGTCTTACCAAGTATGTCATTTTGATCACTTATAAGTGCATGTATATAAGGTTCATTTGATAAGTTTGTTATGGCTTGTTAATGGTATTTTGTGGTATGATTTATATGATTTGGGAATGGTTAAATGAGGTATGTTTTAATACCTAAATGATTTAGAATTGTATGCATGGAGTTAGGCATATGGACATGTTTAGGTAGGTGATATTTGTATGTGTTTGAGGTGCCTTGAATGGCATATTGGTTATTTGTATTAGGACTTTGAAATGACATTTTGGTGTATGTTTTGGCAATGTTTAGGTTCCCTTGAAGTATGCTTAAATGGGTTCAAAGGTCATGTATGATTTGGACTTGGAATGGTTTGATTTTAGGTAAATTTGGAACCACACGGCCTGAGACACAGGCGTGTGTCTCGGCCGTGTGTGGCTTGGCAACATGGTCGTGTGTCATTTGGTAATTTCCCTAGGTTATGAGTTAGTGAGTTACACGGCCTGGCACACGAGCATATGACACGACCATGTAACCCTACTCAAAGAGTTACATGGGTAAGGACACGGGCTGGGATACAGCCGTGTGTCCTTAGTTCAAAGGTTACATGGCCTAAGACACGGGTGTGTGTCTCAGCTGTGTGAGGTACATGGCTTGACCACATGGCCATGTGATCCTTGTTTCCCAATTTTTCGTAACTTTTTCCTAAACTTTTTAATTTGTTTCAAATTGGTCTCGAATTGCTTTTATGCTATTCTTAAGGTCTCGGGGGCTCAATTTAGGTAAAATGTACATGTATATGAATGGTTTATGATATGATTGAATTATTGAATGATATAATGTTCAAATATTTTTGAATGTACAGTAATGTTCTGTAACCCTAATCCGACGATAGAGATAGGTTAGGGGTGTTACAATTAGGACACTTTCAGATGTCAGGTATGTACTTAATTTACAAAAGAATCTCATCTTCTTGTATATTTTAGACTCGAAAGGTTGTAGAATCAACATCGAGCGAGAGGCATTAAGGTGCCTCGTGGGGCTATCATTTTTTTTAAAAGTAAAAGAACCAGTAGTCTTTATATTCTGAAAGGTTCTATAGTGACTGGTGAAATCAGATGTCCCTCGTCCGTTACAGAGTCGAGTCAACTCGTTTGGAGTGGAAGTAACTTAGTCATAAGAGGGAAAAAGGTATGGTCATTTCGTTTAAGAGAGGTTCTCTTTTGGATGCAGGTTTTGAAAAGTTGACCCGGTTTAGTTTTGATTTGGCAATGTACAAGTCAAAGGCAAGAAGTCTTCCAATTTCTAAGCACAGATTCAACTTAGTTAATTCCCTGCAAAGTTCAAGATAGGCCCATGGTGGGCTTTGGCAAAGATGGCGTTGTGGAAATATGAGTCAAGGTGGAGATTTGTTGAGTATGACTCCTATTTCAGTCAAATTTGAGAAATATTCTTCTAGTTAAACTCTGTTTATTTGTTTCAATCAAATTCTAATTAGTTTAGATTATTTTTTTATTATTTGACCTATGAATTTAGCCTATAAATAGGCTTTGTTACAACCTTAGAAAATACGCCCATTAAAGATTAGAACTCATAACACTTTTGGAAAATTTTGTGTTTATGTTTTGAGGGTTCTTAGTTTTTTCGAGTTCCGAGGTTTGGTTTTTTATCTCCATCTTTGTACTCTTCATTCTTTTGTCATTATAGTAAAATTATCTTTCCTTGTGGTTTTTTTTATCCTTTTTGGAGAGATTTTTCCACGTTAAATTTATGTATTCAATTTCTTAATTTCTTCTGATATTTTTACTTGTTCGTTGCTTAATGGTTGATCCCTAACTCCTATGTCCATGAAGCCTAGCTCAATGAGAAATTCCACTATCATTAGTCAACAATACAAGTGATCACATTCTATCACTCTCCAAGTATAGAGACCTCACCATTGTACCTAATGGCTAAAACTTTCACCTCTAAATCCTCCCCTTGAGAACTTGGACAGTAAACACTCTTAACAATGTTTATAAGACAACCTTCTTGTAACACCCCACACTCGTACCCTTCATCGGGATGAAATACGAGGCGTTACCTAACTCGGTCACATTTATTCACACGTTTCCTAGTCATCAAAATTTGGTCAAATTTAAAACTTTTCCAATCTAAATCAAAACTCCATAATGAAGGCCTACGAGGCTCCAAACATTCATTAAAAACCATTCGTGAATGATTCAGATCTTCCCACGAACTCTGAAAAATATTACTAGACACAGGGGCACACGCCCGTGTGGGAGGGGCAACACGCCTATGTGACCAACTCAACATGGTCGTGCTGTTAGCCCGTGTGACTCACACGTCCTAAGCAAAACAGGGACACGCCCGTGTCCTTTACCTGTGTGGAATTAATTCTAAGTTCACACCTACAGGGGTTTTCACACGGCTTGACATACGCCCGTGTCCCTGGCCCATGTCCTTCACACGGCCATGACATGCCCGTGTCCTAGCTCGTGTGCGAAAACCTAGACATTCTGTTTCTAATATCAGTATAACCAAAATGTCACACGGCCAAGGCACACGCCCATGTGCTAGGCCGTGTCCTTCACACGGCTGAGACACATGACTGTGTCTCTGCCCGTGTGTTTACTACCATGCATACTGACTTGCAAATGTTACATGCAGGGAAAACACGGCCGGACCATATGCCCATAGGGTAGACCGTGTGTTACACACGGCCTAGACACACGCCCGTGTGTCTACCCGTGTGGACAATATAAGGCTATTTACCAAGCCTCTTTGCCACCCTTACTTACACAACCTACACAATAGCAACCAAAACCATTACAAGAATAATTTATTAACCCAATCAGCCACAATAGACTACATATCAATTGTGCCATTTCTCATTCATGAAAATAACCTCATTTGCATATATCAAAATGAATATTAGCCATCATTCAAGGCTTAATACAAAATGAAGGGAAATCAACTCATGCCAACACATTTGGCCAATTTTTCAAAGACTCAAAACATCAAAGTCTAGCCCTATACATGCCATTCTAAAAAACAAATAGTCTAACTATACTGAGTACTTCGACTGATAGTGTGATCACTGCCTCCGACGTCCGATGATCCTTGAGCTAGTTAGGCGACACTATAAGAAAAAGGAAAAGAGAGGGAGTAAGCATAAAGCTTAGTAAGTTGCATATAAATATATATACAACAATAATTTTACCATTCATCCACATGCTCATAACACAAAAGTGGGCATAAGCATAACTTACTCATCACTATCCATATAAATCTCATAGCATATATCGAGCTCATATCTCATACATTTCAATTAGGTACCTGTACTACTCATAACACGGTTATACTTTCCTCATTAACTTAAAGTCATAACACTCACCGTTGAACCATTCGGAACACTACCGGATATTCATTAAACCTCAAACGTGGGTAAGGTGCCGATGCCATGTCCCAGACACAGTCTTACACTAGCTCATATCTCAAGTCGATGCCATGTCCCAGGCATGTCTTACACTGGCTTACATCTCGAGGCCGATGCCATGTCCCAGACATGGTCTTACACTAGCACTCGTCTCGATGCTGATGCCATGTCTCATACATGGTCTTACATTGGCTCTCATAATGTGGCCGATGCATGTCCCAGACATGTCTTACACTAGCCCACAATAACCTATATGTCATGGCATGAATATCTGATTTATTTCCTAAGTTCAAACGGGAACTCTACTATCTCTATTATCATCATACTTTCTCAATTCCACAATCAAGCAATTCATGCTATATTAATTCAAACAAAATTCAACACACATATTAGCAATGTTGTTGTATTATTTACATACAACTTTCCTCGGATTACAAAATGTGGCGACTAGTCGATTTAGTCGATTTGCTTGGCTTTTCCCCGGTCTAGGTTCGGATTTGGTATTTCTTGATCTATAATAGAAAAATGTATTTATTTAGTCACTAAATAAAATTAAGCAATTGAAAATTCACATCTTTGGTAAAATGACCATTTTGCCCCTAAACTTTGACAAAATGACCATTTTACCCCTAGGCTTTAAAATCGATTTTTATCAAATTTATTCGTATCTTAAGCCTATTCGAACCCTTTTTACTCTTATAGCAACTCCAATTTCCCACTATTTCACACATTTATCATCTATTTTGCAACTTATGCAAAATGGTCCTTTTAGGTGTTTTCATGTTAACACCTTTCACAAAAGTTGTTTATAAGATACCCAAGACTCATTTTCTTCCATAAAAACTCAGCAAACATTACAAATCCTTTCATGGTAAAACCCTAAACTCTTAATTATTTTGCAAAATAGTCCCCTCATTTGAAAGCTTATGCTACAAGGGTTCTAAAAATGCAAAAATCATCAAAAAAGGGAGTGGAAATCACTTACTTCTAGAGATGATAAGTTGCTGCAAATTTTAAGCTTCAAAACTCATCTCTTGGTTGATATTTTCGGTCAAGAAGAAAGAATAGATGAAAAAAGATGAAGGCTAGGCATTTAGGGTATTATTTTATCTCATAATATGTCATCACTTACCTAACATTTTGACAATTTACTCATCTTTGTCTCATGGCGGGCCTAGCTATTGTCTAAGGGTCTATTTTCCCTTTAAAGACCCCCAATTTAAGTTTCATAACAATTTAACACCCTTAGCTATCAATTCAAGACTTTTTCACTTTATGCGATTTAGTCCTTTTTCGCAATTGGGCTCACAAACGTCAAAATTAACTTACCAAATTTTTCATACACTACTATAAACATGCTACGAATCCAAAATAATAATAAAATAATTATTTTGACCTCAGATTTATGGTCTCGAGACCACTATTCTGACTAGGCCCTAAATTGGGCTGTTACACTTTTCACTCTCTCGCAAAAACAGTTCCTCAATGAACATATTCAAGAACTCTCAATAAGCTCTCTTACAAAACTTAGACAAGTCTTATGACGTATATTCAATTCGGCTTACCAACGTAGAATCTAAGTGAATACAAAGTAAGTCTTTGAAAATAACTATTACAATCATAATAAGCAAACTGCAATCAATTGGAGAGTTTATTTCCAAAATAGCTACATAGTCTTCATCGACACTCTATGTTTCAAGGGATTATTTGTGATATGGAAAAGAGAGGAACATGATTGTAAGTTTGTTCAAGTCATGCATTTGGCTTAGGGATCTAAAAGAATGAAGGAAAAACTTAGAATTTGACAAAACTTTCAAACCTAAGAATAAAAAAGGGTAGCAATTAAAATAATTAATAAAAGATAGAAAAAGAACAAGGAATACAAATTAAAGATTAGAAACAATTAAACCATAATAGAACAAAATAACAAAGAAATTAAAGAAGATAGATGGAAAGTTGGGTGCAGAAGTCCTAAGGAGCCTTGGAAACCAGATGAACCCACAACCTCCTTCAAATGGCTCTAGTTCCCCTCTAAAAAAGAAAACTTGACAAGAAAAAGCTTGAAGATGATCCCCCACAACCTGAAAAGATTATTAAAACTATTCTAAAAGAAAACTTAAAGAAATTCTTGAAAAGAAAAACTCAAAGAGAATTTTATAAACTCAAAAAGAGAAATTGTTGAATGAATATGATTCAATTGTGTACAATGAAGAGGCTTTTATATTGGTGACTGTCGCCAAACATTCAGATATTTGGAAAAAAAATATTGTAACAAAAGATATGGAAAGGAAACAGATGTGTTGCAAGTACATAGTTCAAATTGTAATATAGTAAAGAATGTTACAACGAAACACTCCAGGAAGTGTTATGAGGATAGTACCCAAGGGAGATTGAATTAAACTTAAATTAATTTTCTACATTAACAAGGCCAAATAATACTAATCTAAAATTATATTAAGAACAACCAAATTAAAAGTGATTAACAAAATAATATAAATCATATAAAATTAAAGCAACCAATTAACAATTGAAATTAAATCAAATTAAACAGACATAAGATTAACTCACTTCAGTGTTCCTAATTAACTTCAGAACTTGGTTTTTGCCGAGTTAGCTATTAATTAACCAGTTATTAGCTTTCATCCTCTAAATAATTAACTAATTGACCAATATATGCTTATCTCTTGACCTCACTTTCTTGATCGGGGTAAATTATGATTTACTCAGTAAATGTAACAACCCGTTTTTCAGTGGTGAAGGAACAATGGTTTTGGGACCAAAAATTTCCATCGTGTTGGCCCGTAATATTATTTATAGAATATTTACGGACTCATTAGAGACGTATTAGAATTTGGTAAAGAAATTTTAATGTTTAATTAGCTAATTAAAGAAAAAATGACTAAATTGTAAAAGGTGCAATACTTGTTAATTATTGCATTTGGATCATTTAATAGTTTAACCAATAAATGTAGGAGGACCAATAAGAAAATTAGACCTTATTAGTAAATAGCGGACGGTAATGGTTAAAAATTAAAGGAAAATTAAAAGAAAATATGGTTTAATGGCAATTTTGTAATTAATTCAAAATTAATAGAACAAATTGAATCAAAAGGCATTTTTTTTCTTCATTTTCTCTTCTTCTTGGCCAAAAACCACCACTGGAGACCTAGGGAGCTTTGCTCATCTCTTTTCTTTACATGGTATGGAAATTGACCCATTTTCTTATAACTTTTTATGTTTTTAAGATCATTGTAACTAGGTCCAGCTAGCTTGTACCTTCGTTTTTGAATCTGTTAAAAATTTTAGAAGTTTCCATTGATGAATCTTGAATGTTTTTTATGAAAACTATGTGTTTGAAGCTTTGATTGTGGTATTTGGTTGTTTTGTGAAGTAATTTTTGTTAGATTTTGATTTAAGGATTAAATTGTTAAAATGTCAAAAATTTATGGTTTGAAAATGAATTTGATATTTAATAGGGACTGTTTAATTGCCTAAAATGTTTAACTGTAATTTGATTCCTAAAAAATGGTCAATTTGATAATTTTCGGGGTTAAGAGACTAAATTGCAAAACTTGTAAAAGTTAGGGGCAATTGTGTAATTTTAAAAAAATAAAAGGGTATAAAATGTAAAGAAAATTGGAATATGAAAAATAAGCTAATAATTGGGAATTTTATATTTTAGATCAAGACCTTGTTGATTTACGTGGAAAAGGGAAATTACAGAATAGTCCTTAAACTTGTACAACTATTACAACTTAGTCCAGGTAAGTCCGTACGGTTTATAATCTAATATCTATATGAATTGTATAATGATATAATATGATATGAAGGGTTTTAATTGTTTATTTGATGATGTAAAGTTGTTGACAAAATGTTACTGAACTTTGATATTTAGGTTGGATGAACGTATGATAGAGTATAATTGAATGATGGCGTACTACGTTGGAATTGGAGTGGAGATTGATGTGTTCTACTTTATATATTTTTCCCAGGTATACCAAGGTTCAACATTTGTTGCGAACTCTTGTGTTATACTATCTTGTTCTAGTGTGTTATAGGGGCGGATGTATAGCTCTTATGAGCATTTGGCGTGTTTACGGTTGGATTAGCTCTTGTGAGCATTTGGCATGTTTATGATTGGGTTAACTCTTATGATATTCGGCGTGTTATTGGTTGGATTAGCTCTTATGAGCATTCAACGTGTTATTGATTGGATTAGCTCCTATGAGCATTTGGTGTGTTATCGGTTGGATTACTTGTGTACTCATATTTGTAAGTCATTTATCAGATCGTAAATTATTGTACTATAACATATATAATGACTTTGAATGGTTGGACATGTAAATGATATCTAAAATTGAATCTATTATGGACATATATATTTTTTCAAAGATTATTATTTGAATCTCAATTTGAATTATGCAATTCATCGATTAACATTGAGGATGGTAGGAAACACATGTGGTTGAGTTATTATTGAATGAACACTTCGATAAGATTTATTGTTTCTATACGTCCAACTTACTAAACTTCAATGAACTTACTTGTGTTAATTTCTGTTCTTATAGGTACTTTCGAAGGTTGGACGATCGGATTAGTACTCAAGTCATGCTATCCATCCGTATTTGGTAATTTTTGGAATGTTTATTTTGGATTATATGGCATGTAATAGGCTTGTTTTGACCTTACTTTCTTTTTGGTATGTATATGTATAAGGAGTGAATATCATTCCATGATTTTGATGTTTGCTTGGAAAAAGTTTAGATAATGATTTGCTATGGAATATGAATGATGGAATATGTTTTTTTTCTATAAAATTGTAGTACATGTATGGTTAAGAGGTCTATTTGATTTATTTTTATTTGAGGTGCCTATGATAGGCATATTGGAGTTAAGTTGTGTGAAATGACATGTTTTGGTTGATGATAAATAATGTTGTATAATTGTGTATATTTGTGGTACCAATGAGGGTACATTGGTTAGGTACTTAAGATGGTTGAAAATAGCATGATTTAAGCTTGTTTAATGTCGATGGGTCTATTGGTTTGTAAATGGTTTCTTAGTGCCTAAGAAAGTTTAAAACGGTAAGCTTGTCATTTAAGGTCCATTTAGGTGCACACGGCCTGGACACACCCGTGTCACTTAGTCGTGTGCCACATATAGTCTGCGACACCGATCGTGTGTATTAAGTCAGTGTGTCACAAGTCAATGTGTTACATGATCTGGCACACGGCCTGCGACACGGCCGTGTGGCCCAACTTAGTGAGTTACACGGGCAGGGACACGGGCTGAGACACGACCGTGTGTCCCTATTTTGAAAGTTACATGGCATGGGGCATTCCACAAGACTTGGCCACACGGCCGTATGTCCCCTGTTTTGAAAATTTTCAACTCTTCTTAAAACTTCTATTTTGTTTCAATTTAGTCCCGATTGCTTATAAGCTATTTTTAGGGCCTCGAAGGCTTGATTTAGGGACCAAATGCTTATGTTTGGTATATTATTGAATGAGATTAAATTATTGAATGTTATGATGCTAAATATTTTCCAATTGTTCGTAATGCTCCATAACCTTAATTCAACCTCAAAACAAGGGACGAGTAGTAATATTTTGATTCCACAAGTACCTGAACATGAGCTTAAAAGCATGTTTTTTGGGTTTATGAATCAGTGGTTTAATGAATTTATGTAAATGAATACTACGGCTCAACAACCTCCACCCCCTGTTATACCTCCTATTGCACCTTCACATCCTCCTGTGGTTGAATCTAGTCGACGTATACCGATTGAAAAACTTAGGAAGTGTGGTGCTGAAGAATTTAGAGGTAGATCGAAAGATGATCCGATTAAAGCTGAGTATTGACTACATAATATCTTGCGAGGTTTCGAAGAAATGCTTGCCCTCCTAATGATTTTCTTAGATATGCTGTTTCACTATTAAAAGAAGCGTATAGTTGGTGGACTACATTGGTAGTTGTGGTACCGAGAGAGAAAATTTCTTGGGATTTCTTTCAGTCCGAGTTTAAAAAAAAGTATGTTAAAAAACAATATCTAAACAAGAAAAAGAAAGAATTCATTAAATTATCGCAAGGAAACAAGTCAATGGCTGAGTACGAGAGAGAGTTTGTGTATCTCAGTAAATATGCTCGAGAAATTGTGCCTACTGATGAAGAAATGTGTATTCGGTTTAAAGACGGCTTGAACGATGAAATTAGAATGATGATCAGAGGTAATGAAATCCAAGAATTTGTTGTTTTATCTGATCATGCACAAAAAATGGAAGAAGTGTATAACATCAAAATATAAAGGGATAGGTGGATACGAGAGTTTAACAAGAGAAGTTCCTCTAAGTCGTTTTCATTACCACCAGCGAAGAAGAATAAAAAAGACTTTACCCGAATAAAAATAAATCAATTCAACATGATTTTAAATATCCTACAAAACCAGTTGATAGTGTAGGAAGTGCACGGAATGCTCCGAAGCCTAGTTGTAAACATTATGGAAAATTTCATTCTAGCAAATGCAGAGCTAAGTTAGAGGCTTGTTATAGATACAGATAGATTGATCATTTCTTTCAAAATTGTCCAAAACTATTAAAGGAAAATGAAGAACCGAATGAAAAGAAATTGTCTACATATCTGAAAGGTAGACGTTTGAGCCAGAACAACACTACTAGGAGTCCTCGTACGGGAGCAAAAGATTTAGTTACTTGATCAGAGACTAGAGCAGCTGCTCGAACATATGTCATTTGAGCCAAAGAAAAAGCTGTTGCACCTAATGTAATTGTTGGTACATTCTATCTCTTTGATGTTATTGTATATGCACTGATTGACCCTAGGTTAACTCATTCATATATTTGCATTGCATTAGTAACGGAAAAAAAAAAACTACCTGCTGAATCAATTGAATATGATATTCAAGTTACTAATTATAACATCCCTAACCCGTATCTGTCGCAGGAACAGGGTTACAGAGCATTACCAAAGTTTACAATTCAAACAGATAGAAATTTCAAACATTTCATATCATAGCAATAAACACATTAAAACCAAGTCAAATCATACATATTGTCTTTCATACGAGCCCTCGAGGCCCTAAATATGTGTTAAAAATAGGTCGGGACTAAATCGACAACTTAGAGAATTTTTTAGAAAATATTGAAAATTTTCAACACTACAAGGGTCACACAGCCGTGTAGCCAGGTCATGTGACTCACACGGCCGTGTCCCAACCCGTGTCTATCCCCTTATAACTCTCTGACTTGGTCACACGGCCAAGCCACACGCCCGTGTGCCAGACCGTGTGCTAGGCCATGTATCAGCTTGACTTGCAACCTTTTGAAAACTACGGGGGACACATGGCCGTGTCACCTGGCTGTGTATCATACACGATTGAGACACACGTCCATGTGGACAAAAATAGGCTATTTTACAAGCCATTTTTCTCACCCAAATTGACATCAACCTATATCCAACATTGTGCAAATAAATAAGCCATATTAAGACATCCAAAACAAGTATAATCAAGACTTAAACATATGATATATTCATATACAACCAATATGCCCTTAGGCACCTCAAACAAAAATTCATAACATGTATAATTATATGCACATAATTTAACCAAATAAGGCAACAACCTTCCAAGCAATTTGCATCATTTCATGCCACTTAGCTTACTTACCATGTAACGCCCTAATTTTTGGGAATTCTGTGAATGTTGGTAAAATTTAAATTTCTATGTTCTGCCTGCTTGGCATAGGTTTAATTATGTTAGTGGGCCTCTAGAAGGCCCAAGCTTAAGTTAAAACCTGGTAATTTTAATTAATTTTAAATTCCATAAGAAAAAGAGGGTTCTGGTCAACTGGGCTTTTAAGTATTAATGGGTAAAATAAGCCACAAGGAAGCATGTGGCAAGGTGGCATGTGACGCCACTTGGGAGCTTTAGAAGTGGCGTGTGGATGCTAGGGAGAACCAAGGTTCAAGTCACAATGAGAGCATATTTAAGGAATTATTTTTATGATCAGGAATGGTAAGTAATGGAACTCAAGTAAAAGTCTGTCAGGAGGAGTTTGAGTTGTTCAGTGGATTGAGTAGAAGAGGGATAAGGGGAGAATATCAAGGAACTGAGTAGGAAGTAGGAGTTGGCCGAATAGGGGACTCTGCAAGTGCACATTCGGCTAGGTCACTTTATGTTGGGAATTTCGGCATTTGGTTTAGGGGCTGCCGAATTTGTTTGTATTTCGGGACTGGGTTATTTAGTTGACTGTTCTACCGAAATAAGGTTTTCTCTTCTCTTCCCTTTCATTCCTGCTAAAAGCTGAAACCTACACCTGTGCCGTTTATGTTACCACAAAACCGAATCCTCTTCTCATCTCTTCTTTTATTCATCTTTTCTTTTTCCTTTAGCCGAACTTAGAAGCCTCTCACTGTGCCTTTTTCTCCATAGCTGAATAGTACTCTCTTCTCACCTTTTCTTTTCTTCCATCTTACCTACTCTTCGTTGATCCACCGTAGGCCGAAAGTTGTGATAGTCGAATCACATTCTTCTCCCCTTTAAAAAGCCAAAACTCTCAAACCTGTGTTATTGATAGCTGACTCCTTGGCTACGGGAAACTATTTCTGCACATAAGTACGGTAGATCAGAGTTAGAATCGTGGATAGGCTCACTCTTCTAGGCCGAACAACGAGGTAAGTTGATGAGCAACTTGCATTAATTATTCATATTTTTAGGGAAAAGCCGAAACTGTTAGGGGTGGCTAACGATTGGATTACGGGCATGATGGCTCTTTCTTTTTGATGTGTAAGCATTAGCGTGGACAAGGGGGCATACAGCGATGGACTTAAAGACTATTTGGTTAGATCTTGGATCTAATCCATATTTCGGCAAAAAGGTAAGAGCAATGGGGACTAAAGCATGGTTGGCCGAATATGATAATGGGATATGGGCATAGTTTGTTTTCATATTTAGACTGATGTGTTAGTAATCCTACTGTAGGCAGCTTGTGTGTGTGGTCGAACCACTACAAATCAGGTGTGTAACTAACACCCTCACATAGACTAGATCGGCAAAAGTCGAAAAGCCAAAATGCCGAAAAGCCGGTATTTTGGGAACTTGCGAGTGTGCGAATGCTTGTGAGATTGAAAGTTGATGTATATGGTAAAATAAAGTAATAAGACTGCAAAGTGCATGATTCCGTGCATTTCGATATTTTGGGCTTAATGGGCCAAAATCGGGATAATGGGCCAACGGGCGGGCCCAATTCGGTAAGAATACTCGGTAAGTATTTCTGTTAGTACGTAAATAGTTATGATATGCATGAAAACCCTAAGAATAGTAAAATTACTAGAATACCCCTATGTATGCAAAATTACCATTATACCCCTAGGTGCAAAATTACCGTTATACCCCTGGGGTTACTTTTGATTGAAAAGCCTGTTGATCTGATTCTGAATAATGTATGCCATAATTGTATATCTGTTGCATGGGGACATGGGTTATAATATGGAGGAAGCGTCCTGGTGGCTATGCCACAAATTATCTGATTTGGTGGCTCTGCCACATATATCTGTTCTGGTGGCTTTGCCACGATTATCTGAATCTGATGACTCTATCGCATTATCTGTTCTGGCAGCCATGCTGTATATTTCTGTGGCGTGTAGCGGTTGGGTGGGTCGAGTAGTCTCCCCACACGGTGAAAGGCTGGTATGGGGGTGCATATGGTTGGATATGGGTTGGTTTGCATAAACATGTAAATATCATTTCGATCTGTTTTTGGGCCTATGGGCTTTATTTCGAATTGCATTGCAGGCTAAGGCCAACTTATTCTGTTTCTGTGGTTTGAGCTGATATAGGCTATGTAATAAGGCCTCTTCATTATTTTTGATGGTTTAAATATGTTTTGTTAAGATAGGTATTACTTATATTTAACTGTCGAAATTGGATAGCTTTAGGGCGCGTTTTCAAAAATAGTAAGTGATTTCAAAATAACAGGACAACAAGCAAAGCTTCCATAATGAAAATGTTTTCCAAAATTAATCACTTTTCCCAAAAAGACTTAATCAAATTGGTTTCTGAAAATATATCCTAAGTTAAGGTGTGGCAACGTCAGTGTGCATGTCTAGGATTGGATCCGAAGGGAGCTTGATACTTAAGCAGTCCGATGGACTCAGCTCCTCTTTTCCGGTTTCCTACCTGGTGCACAGCTTCCACTCACTTTAACCTATAATGAATTATCTTTTAAAACACTAAGTAAGTTTTTCTAGATTAACAATATAAAATGTTTTGAACACTTCGATGTGGTACGTCGGATCTGGCCATAACGTCTAGGCCGGGTTTGGGGTGTTACATACCAAAACATATCCCAATTGATACAAATTATGCCATTCTAGACTAGCATCAATATACATATAGTTCTTCCACAACAAAGCACCAGTTCACAACAAACTATATGACATATCTAATGAGCACATTCAACAACTATTTCATTTTCCATAATTCAACCATAATTCAAACAACATATCAACCACATTAAGACAACTTATACACATCCAAAATATGTCAAACACAAGCCAAATAAGTGGCCATAATCATAACAAAACATATAGGCCAACATTAGCCAAAATAACCTATATATGCCATTATGACCAAAATAAAACCAACCGAAAGTACCAAAAGAGCCAATGGGTAGTGCGATATAGCTCCGACAAGCTTCCAACCCGAACAAACTTTCGATTCACTAAAAACACAGAAAGTACACAGAGTAAGCATTTAAGCCTAGTAAGTTCGTATAACATAGAATTTAACTTACCATTTAGTTACAAATTAGGTAAGTAAACATAGCATATCCCAACAATTTGGCCAAATGCCTAAGCACATATTCATCAACATATTAGCCATGTAAAACACATATAATATCCAATAAGCATGGATGAACATAACAACTAAGCAAGTTTCATGTACATGTAGCATCCATTTCATGTTTCAATATATCATGTAATATCATTTCCATGTGTTTCATGTATATACTTGTAATAGTTTGTATCAAACTCATATAGTCTCATAACAGAACATTGCTCGTTTAACCATTTAGAATATCATTGGATACTCGGGATAGCTCACACATAGTGTGCTAAACTGTAATCCGTCAATTCCTGTACATGTATGCTCATACGAGCTATGAATCGATATGCTATCACGAGCTGTAAATCGGTAAGCTTATACAAGCTAAGAATCAGTAGCTCTCACGAGCTGCTAATCGGTAAGCTCATACGAGTTGAGAATCGATAACCCTAATGACATGTCATTTGTATCCTACGAATTCCTAATGTTCAAAGTTGACTCGGTAATCTTTGTATAATGTCAGATATGCGATCGATATTTATACATGGAAATTATACAAATCACATCCATATAATTCAATTAAAACATATAAATACTCAATTTAATTACATGAACTTACTTCGACAAGTATACGTAGATACAGAGGCGATTAATCCGAGATTTTCTCTTTGGCTCGATCTAATTTCGTATGAGGTCTAACTGGATCTATACGGATAAATTTAACTCAATTTAGCATATAATTCATTCAATTCAATCCAAAACATATTTTAAAACAAATTACCATTTTGCCCCTATACTTTTAATTTATTTACAATTTAGTCCCTAGCTCATAAAATGGAAATTTACATAATTTCATCACAACCCACTATGGCTGAATATCAAATAGGTCCTTAGCATGCACTATACTTCAGTTATTTCATAATTTCACCATGTAATATTTTCTTTTTTTCAATTTAATCCTTATTTGACATTTTTACCAAAAATCACTTAACAAAAGTTGTTTATCTGTCCATTTCTTCCAAAAAACATCACAAAAAACCAATATATATACATGGTGGAACCCTAACCTTTTAACAGTTTTGTAAATTGGTCTCTGGGCTAGTTAGATTAAGATACAACGACTCTAAAAAAAAATAAAAATCATTAAAAACAAAATAAAAATACACTGACATGCAAATGAGAGAGATGGTCGAATGTTTGAATGCACAAAAATGGTGTTTTCTTAGGTTGAAAATTGACTAAGGAAGAAAAACAAAGATGATGGCCTTTGTTTTATCATTTTACTAACTTTAATTATTAATTTACTTAAATAACCTTTAATTAAACCTTTAAAAATCACTTAAATTATGTCCATCTTTGTCCATTAATAATACTAATGGTCTAATTACCATTTAAGGCCACTCATATTCAAAATTCACGGCAATTTGACACATTTTACTTATAGAACTCTAATTTTGCACTTTATGCAATTTAGTCCTTTTTATTGAATTAAGCATGCGGGGTAAAATTTCTTAATGAAATTTTTATACGGTATTACGATCATACTGTAGGCAATAAAATAATAATAAAATAAAGTTTTTGACTTCAAATTTGTGGTCCCGAAACCACTGTTTTGATTTCACTGAAAACGAACTGTTACACTAATCTACTAGGTCAAAATGTGATAGTTACACTAATCTACTAGGTCAAAGTGTGATAGTTAACATAGTCTATCATAAATGTCCACTAAAAATTAGAGGTTGTCAATTCCCTGCTAATTTGATGTTATTACCCTTTCGAGAATTTGATGTTATTCTAGCTATGGATTGGTTATCACTACATGATGCTATGGTAAACTGTAGACAGAAACGGATTGATTTGAAATGCCAGATGGGGGAAATGATTTCAATTGAATTTGACACACCGAATAGTTTTGCTAGAATTATTTAAGCTATTTCCAAACATATATTGGTACATAAAGGAAATGAGGCATTTCTAGCATATATACTTGATACCAGTGATTCAAAATTGAAGTTACATCAGCTACCGATTGTTAATAAGTTTATTAATGTATTTCGTAAAGACTTATCGGGTTTGCCTCCTAACTATGAAGTTGAGTTTGTGATTGATCTGGTTCCTAGAACTGCACCGATATCGATATCACCGTATCGTATGGCACCGACTGAGTTAAAAGAGTTGAAAGAACAGTTGCAAAAATTGTTAGTCAGAGGGTTTATTTGACCAATCATATCTCTTTGGGGAGCACCTGTGTTGTTTATGAAAAAGAAATACGGCTCCTTAAGATTATGTACAGACTACAGACAGTTGAATAAAGTCACAATAAAGAATAAGTACCCCTTGCCATGTATTTATGATTTGTTTGATCAATTAAAAGGTGTCATAGTGTTCTTGAAGATAGATCTCAGATCTGGGTATTATCAGTTGCAATTTAAAGAATGTGATGTGTCAAAGACTACTTTCAAAACTCGTTACGGTCACTATGAGTTTCTAGTGATGCCATTTGGATTAACAAATTCTCTGCTACTTTTATGGATTTAATGAATCGTGTTTTTCAACCTCATTTGTATAGATTTGTGGCTGTGTTTATTGATGATATATTGATCTATTCTAAGATAGAATTTGAACATGCTTAACATTTGAGAATTGTATTACAGACTTTGCGAGAAAAACAGTTGTATGCAAAGTTCAGTAAATGTGAATTCTAGCTTCGTGAGGTTGGATTTTTGGGGCATATAGTATCAGCTGATGGGATTCGAATTGATCCAAGTAAATTTTCTACTGTAATAAATTGGAAAACTCAAAAAAATGTTTTTGAAGTATGAAGTTTTGTAACGCCCCAAAACCCGGCCTAGGAGTTTAGACTGAATTTTGGCAGTCACATTGATCACCGAAGTGATCAAGGGAAATTTTAGTTTAGTAACCCGAAAAATATTACAGTATTAATAATAGAACTTATAGTCCAAAATCATATACATAAAAAAAAACACTTTATTAACTAGTTTTTTTAAAAAAAAAGTGACGCTTCCTAGACCTCCGCATACCGAGTC
Organism: Gossypium anomalum; assembly: GCA_025698475.1. NCBI lineage: Eukaryota > Viridiplantae > Streptophyta > Magnoliopsida > Malvales > Malvaceae > Gossypium > Gossypium anomalum. The sequence continues at coordinate 41,932,214 of CM046968.1, read as the reverse complement.
TAGCATCAGAACACGTAAATGAACTTGAAAGGGGAAAACACTAAAGTGGGTGAGTTATACGAGCTCAGTGTGAGTTCTACACCTAACTAAAAATAGAATTACGGAACTCAATTTAGTAGCGAAACATACTCACAGATATACACAGAATCAAAAGTAAACTTGGAACTAATGTCCCAACAGAACGTAACAACTCAAGCGCACCAAGTCACACACAGACACTCAGTCACAAGTGTTATTCAGTCACATAATATTACACCCAGAACACTCAAATAGATATGTATAAATGCAGTCAGATATCAAAACCCATCCATCCAGCCAAAATACCACTCCGTCCCCCGATTACACCCCATAAGAGATGTTTAAGCTCATCCATCCAAACACACCACGTAGGACCTCGAAAGGCCCATCCAACCCTACACACCATGTATGTGGACTAAGCCATTCAGATAATACCATGAAGTAGGGCTGGGGTATATGCAGTATAGTGTAATGTGGTAATCCGCTGTATAGACATGTTGGTAGTTTAAACTGCCAGATCAGATAATGGTACGCAACAAAGCTGACATATGTGCGGTACAGTGCGATAAATCGCTGTGTGAATAAGTTCTAATAAAATTGCTAGATTCGATCTGTAACACCCCAAACCCATGTCTTACGCCAGGATAAGGTACGAGGCATTACCGGACTAAATCGTTCACAAACATGCAAAAACCAGGCTACAAAATTTCTTTTAATTTAAAACTTTTCACACACTTGCATAATGCCCTATATACGAGCCTACGAAGCCCTAAACATGCATTAAAGGCAGTTTGGCACTAAATCAAGAACTTTGGAAAGTTTTGGAAAAGCTTAAAAAAAATTTCCCTGACACAAGGTCACACACCCATATGGACACAGGGACACGCTCGTGTGCCTTCAACATCCCCGTGTCCTCAGACCGTGTAACTTTTTGACTATGATGTCAGTGAATATTTTGAACTACACGGCCAAGCCAAACGCCCGTGGGCTAAGGCCATGTCCCCTACACCATTGAGACATGCGACCGTGTCTCAGCCCGTGTAATCAACACTTAGGCTATTTTCCAAGCCTTCATGTTACCCATAAACCCTTACAACCTTATACATATTTAAACCACCAAATATGGCATCATTTTAGTGGTTAAACACTCTTCATTAAGATATATTTATAACATTAACATGCTCTCATTCACACATTTTGTATACTTATATAATATCAAGTCGAGACACAATAATACCTATTCATTAGCCTTGTCATTTAATGACCACCATTACCAAATTTTCATAATCATCATCTTATTTCCATATTACACATCTAATTAATGGCCATGACAATTTAGATTTGGTCATAAAACATTCATCATAAACATATGTCTTAATACTAATCATGCATGCCTTACAAGCATAATCACATCATAAGCATTAGAACACAACATAGATAGATAGATAGATTTACAAACCATAATTACTATGAGCCATACCTCATGGCCATATGTAAGTAAGTCAAGGTAAGCCAATACCTTTGGCTAATCATAAACACGGCTAACATAAAAACTAAATCCCTATACATGCCACTCACACGAAAACGCTTAACATATATGGGTCGATACTTCAAAGGTGATGGCTTGATAGTGTGATGCTGCCTCTGACGATCTCTAACCCCGAGCTAACTTGACAACGCTAAGGAAAAGGAAAGGAAGGGAGTAGGCTTTATATCTTAGCAAGACCATATGAAAAATAGTAAGCAATTATCAACTTGCTCCTCAAGGTAATACAACCATATTGCACTTTTTCTTATGCTCAGGTCAAGCGATTTTTTTGAGTCATAGTCACTAAATTATCTATATCTTGAGCTATGAAACTCCAAATTAAGATCTGCTAATTTTCTTTGAAACTAGACTCACATATATTCTGACCATAAAATTTTTAGAATTTTTGGTCTAGCCAATAAGTACAATTTATTCTTTAAAGTTACCCTTTTTACTTTGTTTGATAGTTCTGACCCTTCCTTACTAAAAATTAATTTTCTCATAATACTGGACTTGGATGATGTTCTCGTCTATTTATCTTAAAAATAGACTCATTAATAATTATAAGCATATAAATTATAACCATAACTATTTTTTAAAATTTTCAATGATTTTACCAAATCAGAACAGGGGATTTCGAAATCATTCTGACTCTGTCTCACAACAATTTAAATATTTCATGGTATGAAACTCTTTTGCTTACACCGTTTCTTCTATGTGAAACTAGACTCATTAAAATTTAATTTAATATTTTATTAAGCCTCTAACTCAATTTCCATAATTTTTGGTGGATTTTCAAAGTTGGACTACGGTTCCTATCCAAAACTGCTTTAGTGTAAATTAATGATACTAAGTTTATCACACCTTATTAAGTTATTTTCACCACATTGGTAAAGATACATATTTATACATAATAAGTATAGACCTATAATTACAAGGTCATCACAAAATAATTCTCATAGGCATAAATTACTTATTTACATCTTCACAAAATGTGCATCATGAGCCAAAATCATTTCTAATGAGCTTGGCATACATACTTGTGTTACTCAACATGCTCATATTCATTCCTTACTAATCATACAACATGAGTTGAATTCACATTTCATCAATTTCATGTAAATACCTGTACCACTCACAACATAGCCATAATCTCTATCATTTCAACTTAAATCTTAAATTTCCAGTTGAACCATTTAGAATACCACAGGATAACCACTAAGCCTCAAACATAAGGGTACGATTGTAACAGCCCGTTTTTAGGGTTAATCAGAACAGTGGTTTCGGGGCAACCAAATTTGACTAGTAGGTTTGTAAATATTATATTTAATATTTACGAGTTAATTGTGGTTTTAAAAATGTTTTTGATATTGTGATTTTTGTTTTATAAGCGATTTATTAAGTTCAAGTGATATGACTCTAAGGTCAAGTGGATTTAGAAAATGAGGTATCGAGACCTCGTTTCTATAAATTGAGTCATAAATATTTTTATAAATATTTACAGAGTGGCAATAAGATGGTATTAAAGTTTTGTTGAAAAATTTTATCGTTTCGATAGTTAATTAAGCAAAAAAGACTAAATCACGTAAAGTGCAAAAGTTGTGTTCTATAAGCTAAACGTATTAAATAGCTATAGAACTTTAAAGTGGAAGTCCTTATTTGGTAATTAGCCCATTAAAGAGATAGTGGGATACGATGGCTTGGCATTTGGTGTAATAAATAAAGTGTATAAAGGTTAATATTATAAATTGGTTAAAAAATAATAAAATGAATAAAATAAAAGAATCAAGGTGTCATCTTTTTCATTCTCTTTTTATCAGTTAAACATGAAGGCTTGAGAAGCCATGGGAGAATCTTCCAACTTTCGATTAATGCATGGTAGGCATTTCTAGTCCCGTTTTTAATTATTTTATATTTTCGGAATCGTTGTTGCTTAATTTATCTAATGAGGGGTCTATTTTGCAAAACCTTTGAATAGTTTGATATTTTCCATTGATTAGTATAATAGGGATTTGAATTTTAATGGAAGAATATGAGTCCTTGTTGATAGTTAAACACTTTTTGTTAAGTGAATTTTTGTGAAATTGATTATTAAGGGCTAAATTGATAAATGTGAAAACTTTGTGGTTAAAATGTGAAATTGTGAAATATATGGGCTGTTGTGAGCATGTATAAAATTTAGATAGGCTTGGATGTAGTGAAATTTCATGAATTTTTATTTTACAAGCCTAGGGACTAAATTGTAAAGAAGTTAAAATATTAGGGGCAAAAATATAATTTTGCCATGAATTGAATTATGGGCTGTTTTGATACTATGAACATTCAGCTAAGCTTAATTCTGGTTAAAAATGGTTAAATTGCATGTTTTGAGCTCAGGGACTAAATTGAATAAAAGTAAAACTTTAGGGGTAATTTTGTAAAAATGTCAAAAATGACCAAATTTTATGAAATGAAGTGTTTTACTGTCTAAATTAATATAGTGAACGAAATTATTAATTTAGATCAAGATCGGGTGGAAATTAAAGAAAATGGGAAAATTACCAAAATGCCCCTGAACTTTGGTATCTCTACAATTTAGTCAGGTAAGTTCGTATGCAATAAGCATTGTTAAATTTATACTTCTAATGCTTCAATATTGTATAAATTGTATATACGTGAATATTTTAATGTCTAACACATATCGACTAAATGTGGCACTTAGTGTGCGGGGCAATCAAATATGGCACTCAGTGTACGAAATATTGAGAATGACACTTAGTGTGTGAGATATTGAGAATGACACTTAGTGTGCGAAATATCGAATGATTCAAAGGGCAATTATAAATTGTGATTGAATAATTAAATCGAGCAAAGTGAATAGGTATACATGCTATATTATGTGAATTGTTTATGAGACGACTTTATAATGGTGATATTCGGGCTTTGAGCCTAGCAAGCCTTGTGCTAATGAATTAAATTAGGCTTATGCCTAGTAGGCTTATTGCCGGTGTATAAAATCAGACTTTGAGTCTAGTAAGCCTTGTGCTGGTGTGAGATACAGGCTTAGGCCTAGCAGGCTTTATGCCAGTGAATTATTATAAGTTTATGCCTAAAAGATTTATTGCTGATATGGTAGTTGAATACGTTAAACGAGCTAAAACGATCAGGTACGTGATAATTGATTACCTATTTGAAAATAAGGTAAGTATATGTGCAAAGAATGTATTGTGATGTATGTGGAAATGAAATATGATTATGTGCCAATGAAACATAAATGAATAAATAAGATGTGATTTGTAAAGTTGCATATGTGAAATTTGTCAGATGCTATATGAATGAAAAGTGAATTTGATTATAAATGATCATACGAGATTCATATGAGAAAGATATATGATTAAATGTGTTATTTCCCATAATGTGTTCATTTGGCTATATAAAAGTGTGAAAGGGTTGATGTATGAAATTTAATTGAATAAGTTTGTGAAAGTTAAAGTTGGTTAAGTGAGTAAGTATAATATTGAATGATGATAATTTGATATGAGAACATGTTATGAAATTTAGAAAGGTTGTGTGAGATAGCATATTATGTTTACGGCATTATAATTAAAGTATTTGTTATGTTAAGTTTATTAATATACGAGCTTACTAAGCTTAAAAGCTTACTTTGTGTTTTCTTTTTCCTATGTTTATAGATTTTCGGAGATTTGCTCGGGTTGGAAGTCGATGGAGATGACATCACACTATCCGGTTATCATTTCAGTAAATAATGTTTTGAGACTCGGTTATGTGGCATGTATAGGCTAGTCTTGGAGTTAATTATTTTGAATGAGTATGTATTTAAAGCCATGCGAAAATGGCTTGCTTATTATGCTTAAGTTTGGTTTTACATGTTCTTAATTAAAATGTTTAATGAGTTTGGTTTTCGTAGTTGTTTTAATAGTTAGCTCATTTTGGAAATATGAAATGTGGTATAATTAGAGTGATGGATGATGGTATATTAACTTGATAGGTTCGGTTACTAAGTGGGAAGTAATGAATATGTTTTATGATTGTTTTGGTTAATTATAAAAATGGCACTAATATGATGGATATAGGGAACTGAATATTGGAAGTATTAAATATGTGAACATGTGTTTAATATATAAAAGTTTGGTTTGAATTTAGTAATTATGGAACATAATCAGTTGGATTTTGATATATGTTCGTACTAAATTAGTTGAAATTTTTGAAATGTGTTTATTTACGATATATGTTCAGTAAGGTATGATTTTTTCTGAATTGGAATTATGACTCATGTATTCGAATTTATAATAAGTGAATTATGGATATTTGAATTTGATAAGTTTTAAATGTTTATTAATTCTTGGTGTATAAAAGGTGAGGAATGATTGTGCTGAACTGTGTTTTATACAGTAATGCCTCATAACCCTAATCCGGTAAGGGATACGGGTTAGGGGTGTTACAACGATGCCAATGCCATGTTCCAAACTTGGTCTTACACTGGCTCAGATATCTAAGTCGATACCATGTCCCAGATAGGTCTTACACTAACTTTCATATATTGAGGCCAATGCCATGTCCCAGAGAGGCCTTACACTGGCTTACATATCTAAGTCAATGCTATGTCCCAGACAGGTCTTACACTGACACATGTCAAGCTGATGCCATCTCCCAGATAGGTTTTACACTAGTTTGCATATCTCGAGGCTGATGCATGTCCCAGACATGTCTTACACTAGCTCTCGTCTTAATGCCGATGCACGTCCCAGACATGTCTTACACTGGCTCTCATAATGTGGCCAAAGCATGTCCCAGACATGTCTTACACTAGCACACATATCACCCAAATGTTTTGGCATTAATATCCAATCTATTCCTAAGGTTCAACCGGGAGTTTATCATGATAATTCTCATCATACCATTACTCATAGATGCATTCAAGCCTTATATGCAAAATCAAACATTCAATGCATAATAACAATAAAGTTGTAATATTTACACACAACTTACTTGTTTCTATAGGATATCGTATTCCCTCAAACTTCTAATGTATTATATCATCACATGAATATTATTAATGTTTGACATCACTTTCATCATACTCAATATCATCAACATATAATTCAATATAACCAAAGCAAGATAGATTTCAGGTATATTAACAATAACATGGCTAACATGCTTATTTAGTCACACGAACTTACCTCGAATGAAATTTTGGCTAATTATTCCATTTTAGTGCATAACCCTGTACTTTCCGATTTAAGCCCAAATCTCGATTTTCTTGAGCTAAAATGATGAAATTCACTCATTTAATCAATACATTAATTAAAACATTCTATAATTCACAATTTGGCAAAATGACCATTTTGCCCTTAGACTTTACAAAAAATTACGATTTTGCCTTTAGGCTCGTAAATAAATTTTTATCAAATTTCCTCCTTTACCAAGCCTAGCAGAATTCTTTTTATAACTATAGAAACTCACAATTTCAATTATTTCACATATTTACAACTTATTTTACAACTTTACAAAATAGCCCTTTTTAGGTGTTTTCATGCAAACTTCTTTCATAAAAGTTGTTTATTACACAACCAAGATTCATTTTATTCCATAAAATTTCAGCTAAAAACATAAATGCTCTCATGGAAAAACCCTATACTTTCATCCATTTTGCAAAATAGTCCCCTCATTAGCTAGATTATGCTACAAGGGTCCCAAAAGTTCAAAAATTATCAAGAAAGACCATCAAAATCACTTAATTGTAAGAGAGATAAGTGGCTGAAAATTTAGGCTCTTAAAAACCCTTTGTTTGCTGTCATTTTTGGTGGAAGAAGAAGAAGGATGAAAAAAAAATGACGACTTTTTTTCCTTATTTTATTTTATGACCAAATAAGTCACCTAACACCACCAAACTTTGACTATTCTCTATTTCTTGTCCCCTATGGCCGACCATCCCATTTCTAAGGGTCTAATTGCTCTTTAAAGACCGCTAATTATGGTTCTTTAGCTATTTAACACATTTGGGTAGTAAAACAAAACTTTTTCCCTTTATGCGATTTAGTCATTTTTCTCAATTAAGCTCACAAACACTAAAATTAATTCACCAAAATTTTCATGCTCTGATATAAATATGCTACAACACATAAAATTATATAAAAAAATAATTTCTCTAACCTTAGGTTAGTGGCTCCGAAACTACTGTTCCGACTAGGCCTAAAATCAGGCTGTTACATTTCTTCCCCCTTAGGGATTTTTGTCCTCAAAAATCTTACTAGGAAAGTGGTTTGGTTTTTCACGTAAAATTCTCTTTCTCACAATCACTGCTAGAGAACTTTCACTCGTCTGCGCCTTTAATACTTATCTCATTATTTTCTCATATTTGAATCATGAACAATTCTTCGTTATACAACGGTTTCACTGAACCTTAATCTCTATCAAAGAGTTCATGCACTCAAAAGTCTGATCCATACCATCATGCTACATATACATTCTTACTTGAATCTTTTTGAATTCGAATAGTGAAACTAGTCAGTTCATCTCGGTTTTATGCTCTCTATAATTTCACACAATCCAATTGTTTACCAATTCAACTCTTAATTGCCTCTAAATTTCAAAGCCTCCTTTAGCTTTCTCAAGAAATCATGAAATAAAACCCGGATGTCAATCCGATTAGTGGAGACTAGAATTCCAAGAAATCCGAGAATTATAAAGACACAAAATCCCATGAATTAGATGAGCGAAAATTTAGTATATACTGGCATAATGTACATATCTCGTCAAACATTTAACAATAAGTCACATAACATTGTTCTCTTTCAGAGACAGGAATAATCTAGACAATCCATATGAACTTTTTCTCATTTCCATTCTAGTGTCAACACGAGCTAAAATAATTCTGATGACACTTGATATACATCCTTAAACTTTGCAATATTTCTAGAATTCGTGCACAAAGATCAACAATATCGAGTTCCAATTCGATCACTAATACTCTATTCCCGAGGGTTTCCAAGCAAAATTTCTGTATAAGTTTTGGGTTTTTCTTTCCAAGTACTAGTATCCACAATTTACTTTCTCAAAGATCATACAATTGCATTAGCCTAAGTAACACAGATATCTCGATTGAAGGTATTGATTTCAATTAATTTACTTGAGAAAAAAAATTTCCACTATACAAATTGAAGTTCGTACTTTCATCATTTATGCTTTCACTGATGTCAAATCCTTACACGAAAATTAGAGGAATCCAATTACTAAAATTACCACATTGCCATGTTCAAATCAGAGCATAGTCATACTTGACATATTTATCACAAGCTGAAGGACGCATTTTTTTGGACATGAGCCGTAATTTACAATTTACGGAATAAAAATGACAAGAAAATGAAGATAGAGGAACCCACAATAGAGAAATCCAGAAAAACATCATTCCAACCCACTGGAAACAATTACAACAAGAACGATATACTTCCCGTATGCATATATATATATATATATATCAGACATAGTAATAATTGGAAAGGACAAAATAATAGCATCAACGCATTTTCTCTTTAGTTCCCAATAGACGGAATGTAACAACATACCAGAAAGAAATAGGACCATGCAGATCATAAACCAATCAGACTGACAATGTTTTTGTCTAACATTAAGATTAGATAACACCCCCATATAACAAGAATTTCATCAGAAGATAGATAGCTACTATAGCACTTTCGAGAACAATGATCTTTTAGAATATGTCAAGAGAGGCAGTCATCATCTGTTCACTGTAATTACCATACTTAGACATCTCATATTACAAATATCATTCTTTTCACTAAAGAAGATCAGTTCTAAGAAGATCTCAATTATTGCATTTTCTCAACCTCGTATCTGAGTAAATTTACCAAAGTAAATTTCTTCTCTAACTGTGACTGTGCAATACTCAAATAACCTTTATGTCAACCTAATACTTTTCTAGCTCTGGCTTACTTATCAACTCATTCTCAATCTCTAATCATGTTTATAGCTATTCCTCCACTGAACTCTTTGGTTTCACACTTGTGAGTTTATTCAGCGCAAGTTTCATGAAATTCCATTACAAAACACCACTCTGGTAAAGGGGTAAGTTCGTAGGGCCTCTAACTCGACTCTCATAAACATATGCACACGACACAACTTTCATCGTCATAGCGACACTATGACATTCATGTCATTCATTTCAGGGAAATCATCATTCATATTTGTATTTCACAATTTTCCAATTATCTTATTCACTCAAGTTCACTTATGCACACATTCTATGAATTCTGGATAACTTTTCTCGTCACATTCACTTAATTAAACATATCAGGCACACCATATCATATGAGGGCCAACAAACATGGATGACTATACATTACAATCGAAACTTTGATTTCGTACATCATCATATGCATTTCATTATAATCATATAAATCTATCCAAACAATTTAACACATTTACGTAAGTTATATGAGCTTGCCAATCTAATCATCCAGATAATTATACATGAACATTCTTTCTACCTGTATTTTCAGTAAGTTATCTAAACACATGCATTCACTCGAACAAATCAATTATATACACCCTAGAATTGTCAATCAATCATAGATAAGCTCATTATGCCAGGGACACATTCTATTTCATGTTTCTCATATCACAAATATGTACATATATATTTGAATACATTAGTATCACTTTCTACGTGATCGGGTGTAGCTCGGTTGGAGAGTACCTTTATCTAAACAAGATAGCTCTCATACGCATCGGGAGACATCACACTATCACAAATTTGTGGCATGTATAGCTAGACTCTTACACATGTTAGGTTAGCCCGAGAACCGACTAAACCATAGCTCTAATACCACTAAATGTAACAACCCTTACCCGTGTCTGACGCCGGGAGAGGGTACGAGGCATTACCAGACTAAATCGTTCACAAACATGCAAAAATCGGGCTACAAAATTTCTTTTAATTCAAAACTTTTCACACACTTGTATAATGTCCCATATACGGGCCTACGAAGCCCTAAACATGCATTAGAGGTAGTTTGGGACTAAACTGAAAACTATGGAAAGTTTTGGAAAAACTTAGAATAATTTTTCCATGACATAAGGTCACACACTCGTGTCCACAGGCCGTGTAACTCTATGACTATAACGTCAGCGAATATTTTGAATCACACAGCCAAGTCACACGCCCCTGGGCTAAGGCCGTGTCCCCCGCACTGTTGAGACACATGACCGTGTCTCGGCCCGTGTAATCAACACTTAGGCTATTTTCCAAGCCTTCATGTTACCCATAAACCCTTACAACCTTATACATATTTATAACATTAACATGCTATCATTCACACATTTTGTATACTCATATAATATCAAGTCGAGACACAACAATACCTATTCATTAGCCTTGTCATTTAATGACCACCGTTACCAAATTTTCATAATCATCATCTTATTTCCAAATTACACATCTAATTCATGGCCATGACCATAAAACATTCATCATACACATATGTCTTAATACCAATCATGCATGCCTTACAAGCATAATCACATCACAGGCATTAGAACACAGCATAGATAGATTGACTTGATATGGATTAATTGTTTACGAGTGGGGCTAAATTGAATAGTTTTAAAAATATCAAATATTGTTAAAAATGTGAGATGAAGTCTATATTGTGTTTAATTATGTTGTTGCACATGTGAACAATGATTGGTTAATGAGATTATGATATTAAATTGAGAATTTGGCTTACCATAAAATTTTCAAAATTTTTGGTATAGCCAATAAGTGCAGTTTATTCTTTAAAGTTACCCCTTTTATGTTGTCCGACAGTTCTGACCCTTCCTCACTAAAAATTAATTTTCTCATAATACTGGACTCATATGATGTTCCCGTCTATTCCTCTTAAAAATAGACTCATTAAGAATTCTATGAATATAAATTATAACCCATAAATATTTTTGTACAATTTTCAATGATTTTCTCAAATCAGAATAGGGGATTTCGAAATCATTCTAACTTTGTCTCAAACCAATTTAAATATTTCATGGTATGAAACTCTTTTGCTTACATCGTTTCTTCTATGTGAAACTAGACTCATTAAGCTTTAATTTAATATTTTATTTAGCCTCTAACTCAATTTCCACAATTTTTGGTGGATTTTCAAATTTGGACTACAGTTGCTATCCAAAACTACTTTAGTGTAAATTAATGATACTAAGTTTATCACACCTTATTAATTTATTTTCACCACATTGGTAAAGATACATATTTATACATCAAAAGTATAAACCTATAATCAGAAGGTCATCAAAAAATCATTAGGCATGAATTACCTATTTACATCTTCACCAAATGTGCATCATGAACCGAAATCATTTCTCATGAGCTTGGCATACATACCTGTGTTACTCAACATGCTTATATTCATTTCTTACTAATCATACAACATGAGTTGAATTCACATTTAATCAATTTCATGTAACCGATGCCATGTTCCAAACATGGTCTTTGTAACACCTCTAACCCATACCCGTCGTCGGATGAGGGTTATGAGACATTACCGATCATAATACAGTTCATACAAGTATGCATAACATATTACAATTCGAAATTTTTAATTACATCAATGCTCATAACTAAATCAGAGATTCAATCTTAAAATCTTATTATTCACAACCTGACATAATTTAAAACATAATCTTCGTCTATCAAACAATTTAGCTATACGCTGAACATGTAACAAATTAATAACTTCATTAATTGAATGTCAAACCTACTTATATAAGTCATGCGCATGTACAAAATTAAACATCATTTGAAACAAATTTCAATACCTTCCTTTTTTATTTATTTATGTGGCATTACTTTATTAATTTATATGTAGTTCATAACTCACACATTAAGGTTATCTAATACACCCATTTAATATATATAAACATATAAGTAGAGGTAACTAAACATAATCGAATAAAGCTTTAAGGCAAGTCATTGTTACGGTTTGATAAATAACCATCACATAAGAGATGCAATATGTTTCATCGGGCCCAAACATATTTCATCATTTTATCTTAAATCAATTTCTGCACGAGCTTTTAATACAACCAATTAAAAACATATTACATAATTTAATAAACAATCACGTATGCATCTTTAGTACAATACAACATGGCCGAACATGCTTCTTACTCATATACATATTGTGCGTATTTACCCTAAATTTGAAAACCACGCTTAACATTTAATTGCATACAAAAAAATTGACTAAAATATTCATGGAACATTTTTATTACCTATTACCTTTCATAACCGGATTTCATTACTAAAAACCATGAACACATCCAAAAGATTTCATCACCGAATTACCAGAACTAAGTTCATTAAACATTACAACTAAAAATATATAAGACTAAGACTAAACATGGTGACCAAATTCACATGTACACTATATATTAGTATGAAACACATCCAAAGCAACCAAACATACTTACGACCGATTTCTTCATACCTCATCCCAAATCATTAACCAACTTCAATATACAAACACATGACACAAATTATAATAATTCATGGCACATAGCATAATAATCAAAATGGGCTTAAACCATAATTATACCAAAACCAAATTCAAGCATAGAAATAAGCCATTTTCGCATGGCCTTTATACAAAACCAAAGTTCATCGTTTCAAAACACATTCCAGCCTATACATGCCATAATTCGAGTTCGATTATTTAAATACCGAAGCTGTAGATAGTGTGATGAACTTTGCTGACAATCCCCGAGCTCGTAACTTTATCCAAAAATCTATAAAACAGAGTAACATGAACACACAGAGTAAGCTATCATAGGTAAGTTATAAGCAAATAAAATCTCAATAATATAGTCAATTCATTAATTTAAATTAAACCAATTTACATTATCAATGCCACATTAATCTCAACTTATACATTCCATAAACCACACATTTTGTTTTAAACATAACTATCATTTCGGCCGAATACTTATAAGGTTAAATTTTACAAATTTTTCATTCAATTTTTAAAGCTAGATATCATTATACATTCAAATATACTTCTACTCATTTATACAAGCTCACAAAATAAGATTTAACTTCATATACCTACATCACTTATTTGGCAGAATACACAAGATCATATATAACATCACATATGTATATTACCTATATGACTGAATATACATGGTCACACATATGCACATAGTTAATAATCATTTCATTTATATTCAAATTATTTAATCACAAAGCCGAATACACATACCAATATCACATATATTTTTTTTATTTCTATCATACATGATTTTAAACAAATATTCAAGGTACTTACTTACCTTAACTCACATAGGTAACAAGTTAATACATACCTGGCCATTTAGCTCATTTTACTTATTCGAACACAACTTATCCTTGCCCGATGAACCATTCGAAATTGGATAAGACACTCAGATAATCACACATATATCGTACAATGCCAACGTCCCAGACGTGGTCCTACATGTAATCACATATTGATGCCACTGTCCCAGATAGGGTCTTACTCGTACACATATATCGGAATCACATATCGATGCCATGGTCTTACTTGCACACATATATCGGAATCCTATGTCATGACATATGTATCCTAACTATTCCTACAGTTCATACGGGGCTTTTGGACGTCGTAACTCAGTTGAAACGAATTCAGAAACATAGTAATCAAGCTTATTCACATTCGGCTATCGTATAAATAAAATCACATATTTCATTTCAGAAAGTATAATTTACATATAATTATAATTAGGTATGTTTATTTGCTTATAAACTTACCTCGAACGTTACAAAACGGAACAGGGCAGCTAGTCGACAACTTTCGTTTTCCCCCGATCCAAATTCGATTTCTTTGGTTCTTAATCTAAAAATATTTAAATTAAGCTCATTCAAACATATTTTCATTCAATTTATTCCAAAACAACATAAATGGGCAAATTACCATTTTACCCCTAACATTTACATTTTTTACAATTTAGTCCCTATTGCACAAAACACAAAATATACAAAATTTCAATATACCCATGTTGGGCCGAATTTTACCCATACTCATACAAGTCCATATATTTCATTTATTTCTCATTTTAGTCCCTCAAATTATTATTTTTGCAATTTAGTCCTAATTACTCAAATTCATCAAAAACTCCAAAACAAAACATGTTAATCTAAAACATATCTTTCATATTTTATCATCAAACAACAAAATCCACAAGCTCTCAACAATGGAATAACTCATTTATACAAGCTCACAAAATAAGATTTAACTTCATATACCTACATCACTTATTTGGCAGAATACACAAGATCATATATAACATCACATATGTATATTACCTATATGACTGAATATACATGGTCACACATATGCACATAGTTAATAATCATTTCATTTATATTCAAATTATTTAATCACAAAGCTGAATACACATACCAATATCACATATATTTTTTTTATTTCTATCATACATGATTTTAAACAAATATTCAAGGTACTTACTTACCTTAACTCACATAGGTAACAAGTTAATTCATACCTAGCCATTTAGCTCATTTTACTTATTCGAACACAACTTATCCTTGCCCGATGAACCATTCGAAATTGGATAAGACACTCAGATAATCACACATATATCGTACAATGCCAACGTCCCAGACGTGGTCCTACATGTAATCACATATTGATGCCACTGTCCCAGATAGGGTCTTACTCGTACACATATATCGGAATCACATATCGATGCCATGGTCTTACTCGCACACATATATCGGAATCCTATGTCATGACATATGTATCCTAACTATTCCTACAGATTCATCACGGGGCTTTTGGACGTCGTAACTTTCGGTTGAAACGAATTGAAACATAGTAATCAAGCTTATTCACATTCGCTATCGTATAAATAAAATCACATATTTCATTTCAGAAAGTATAATTTACATATAATTATAATTAGGTATGTTTATTTGCTTATAAACTTACCTCGAACGTTACAAAACGGAACAGGGCAGCTAGTCGACAACTTTCGTTTTCCCCTGATCCAAATTCGATTTCTTTGGTTCTTAATCTAAAAATATTTAAATTAAGCTCATTCAAACATATTTTCATTCAATTTATTCCAAAACAACATAAATGGGCAAATTACCATTTTACCCCTAACATTTACATTTTTTACAATTTAGTCCCTATTGCACAAAACACAAAATATACAAAATTTCAATATACCCATGTTGGGCCGAATTTTACCCATACTCATACAAGTCCATATATTTCATTTATTTCTCATTTTAGTCCCTCAAATTATTATTTTTGCAATTTAGTCCTAATTACTCAAAATCATCAAAAACTCCAATACAAAACATGTTAATCTAAAACATATCTTTCATATTTTATCATCAAACAACAAAATCCACAAGCTCTCAACAATGGAATAACTCAAAATATTCACCAAAATAAAAAAAATTAAGCATGGGTTTTGTAGTACTCTAAGTAATGATCTTAAAAACGTAAAAATTATCAAAAACCGAGTAAGAACGAACCTTGAATCAAGCTTGGAAGGCGGACGAACCTAGCTTTCTCTTATTTCTTTCTTTTATTTCTTCTTTCGGTGGATGAACAAATAAAAATAATAAATATATTAACTTTGGTTTTATTTAATATAAGTTTATTAACTAAATTACCTTATAACCTTAATAATATAATATAAAACTATTAAAACCTATGGCCACTACCGTCCACCAATATTAAATATGGCCTATTTACAACATAAATCCTTCCTATTAAAAAGACAACAACAATTTGGTCCTCCCATATTAAACCACCGAGTTGTCATCTTACGCAATTAAGTCCTTTTATTTAATCGGATACCTAAACGACAAAACTAAATCAAGAAAATTTCATAGATATAAATTCACACAAATTAAACACAAAAAATAATTGTTAAATTTTTTTGAATCGAATTCGTGGTCTCGAAACCACCATTTCGATTAGGGTTTAAATCGGGCTGTTACAACTCTCCCCCCTTAGGGATTTTCGTCCTCAAAAATGTTACCGGTGAATAGGTCCAGATAGCATTCTCTCATTGCATCCTCTGGCTCCCACGTTGCTTCCTCAACTCTGTGTTTATGCCACAGTACTTTAACTAATAAAATCTTCTTATTTCGTAACTCTTTAATCTAGTGAGCCAGAATATGAATCGGTTCTTCCTCGTACGTCATATCGGGCTTAATCTCAATCTCAGACGGACTAATCACATGTGAAGGATCAGATTGATATCTATGAAGCATTGAAACATGGAATACATTGTGGATCTTTTCTAACTCAGGTGGCAATAATAGTATGTAAGCAACCAGCCCGATACACTCTATAACCTCATACGACCCAATAAACCTTGGACTCAATTTGCCTTTACGACTGAATCTGAGTATTTTCTTCCACGGTGAGACTTTCAAGAAGACTTTATCTCTGATCTGAAACTCTATATCTTTATGTTTCAAGTCTGCATATGATTTCTGATGATCTGATGCTGCTTTCAGACTTTCACAGATCACTTTTACTTTCTGTTCAGTTTCTCTGATCAAATCGACCCAGTGAATCTTATTTTCGTTGAGCTCAGTCCAGTACAACGGTGTACGACATTTACGACTGTACAAAGCCTCATAAGGTGCCATTTTAATACTCGATTGAAAGCTGTTATTATACGCAAATTCAATTAGAGGTAGATATCATTCCCACGTACCTTCGAACTCGAGAATGCAACATCTCAACATATCCTCAAGTATCTGAATGATTCGCTTAGACTGACCATCTCTTTGCGGATGGAAAGCAGTGCTGAAATGTAATTTCGTACCTAATGCATCTTGCAGTCTCTTCCAAAACCGCGATGTAAACCTTAGATCTCTATCTGAAACAATAGTTATTGGTTCCCCGTGTAATCTCACAATCTGAGATACATACAATTCAGCTAGTTTATCAAGTGAGTAGTTTGTACGTATCAGAACAAAATGAGTCGATTTAGTCAATCTATCAACAATAACCCAGATTACATCTTTCTTGCTCGGTGTCAACGGTAAACCAGATACAAAATCCATAGTAACTCTGTCCTATTTACACTCAGGTATCATGATCAGCGGAAGTAATCCAAAAGGTACCTGATGTTCGGCTTTTACTTGTTGACAAATTAAGCATTTCGAAACAAAGTCAGAAATGTCTCGTTTCATACCATGCCACCAATAAAGCTATTTCAGATTATTATACCTCTTCGTACTACCTGGGTGAATAGATAACCGACTACTGTGAGCTTCATTCAAAATCATCTGAATCAACTCTGAATTCCTCGGGACACATATTTAGTTTCTAAATTTTAAATAGTCATTGGCATCAATTCGAAACTCTGAATCAGTATTTGAATTACATTGAACTCATTTTTCTATCAACTCGTTATCAACCTTCTGGGCATCACAAATTTGTTGAACAAATAACGGTCTTGCTTTTAATTCAGCTATTATCGAACCATCCTTGGACATAGTCATATGCGCATTCATTGTATGCAAAGAAAATAGTGATTTCCGGCTTAGAGCATCAGCAACAACATTAGCCTTCCCTAGGTGGTAGTCAATCACAAGCTCGTAGTCTTTTAGTAACTCTAACCATCGACGTCGTCTCAAATTCAGATCTTTCTGAGTCATCAAGTATTTTAGGCTTTTGTGATCATAATAAACATGACATTTTTCACCGAGTAGATAGTGGCGCCATATCTTCAATGCAAACACAATACCTGCCAATTCTAAGTTATGTGTCAGATAGTTCCTTTCATGTGGCTTTAACTATCTCAAGGCATAAGCTATAACTTTGCCTTTCTGTATCAGAACACAACCCAAGCCATTTAAAGATGCACCACTATAAATAACAAATTCTTTACTCGATTCTGGCTGAACTAGTACTGGAGCTTCGGTCAAAAGGGTTTTCAACTGATCAAAACTTTTCTGGCACTTTTCTGACCACTCAAGCTTAACATCTTTCTGTAATAGCTTTGTCAACGGAGCTACAATCATAGAGAAACCTTTCACGAACTGTCGGTAGTAACCCGCAAGTCCCAGAAAACTTCAGACTTCAGAAACATTCCTCAGGGGTTTCCAATCAAGTATAGCTGAAATTTTACTCGGATCAACCCGAATACCGGATGTTGATACAACATGGCCCAGAAAACTGACTTCACTTAACCAGAACTCACATTTACTGAACTTCGCATACAACTGTTTATCTCGCAAAGTCTGTAACACCAATCTCAGATGTTTAGCATGTTCAGTTTCATCACAGAGTAGATCAAAATGTTATCTATGAGCACAACTAAAAATCGAAGCAGATACTGTCTGAATATTTGATTCATCAAATCTATAAAAATAGTAGGTGCATTAGTAAGCCCGAAAGGCATTACCAAAAACTCATAGTGTCCGTACCTCATTCGAAAAATATTCTTTGGCACATCGGAGTCTTTAACTCGTAACTGATAGTAACCTGATCTCAAATCTATCTTCGAAAACACTGTAGCCCATTTCAGTTGATCAAACAAATCATCAATCTGCAGCAACGGGCATTTATTCTTTATAGTCACTTTATTGAGCTGTATATAATCAATGCACATTCTCATAGTTCCGTCTTTCTTTTTCACAAATAACATTGGCGGTCGCGCGAAACCTCTATTTGTCAACTCTTGCAACTGAGCTTTCAATTCTTTTAATTTAGTAGGTACCATTCTGTACGAAGCTATGGATATCGGTGTCGTCCCAGGCATTAACTCAATACCAAACTCTACCTCCCGAATATGTGGTAAACTTGGTAATTCTTTAGGAAACACATTTGAATACTCGCATACAACAGGTATTGATTCAATGTTCCTTTCGGCCATTTTACTATCGAGCACATAGGCAAAATAAGCTTCGCATCCTTTCCTCACATATTTCTAAGCTACCATCAAAGAAATCACTGCTGATAAACCATTCAGATCATTAGATTCAATCCGAATAATCTCATCATTCTGGAACCGTAAATCAATAGTCTTTCTTTTGCACTTTACAATAGCATCATGCAAAGTCAACCAATCCATACCCTGAATTATGTCGAACTCATCAAATGGCAATAACATCAAATCAGCTAGAAAGCACGAATCTTGAATCATCAAGGGACAATTCTTACACACTTTATCCACCATAACACACCGGCCCAAGGGGTTTGACACTCTAATCAAAAACTCAGTAGACTCAATAGGCAGAGTCTTACTAAATTCTAAAGTCTTACACACATAAGAATAAGTTGAACCAAGATCAATCAATGCAATTACATTAGTATCATAAAGAGTGAATGAACCTATAATAATATCTGGGGATGAAGCCTCCTCTCATGCGCGAATAGCATAGGCTCTGGCAGGTGCACGAGCCTCAAATCTAATTGTTTTATCTTTAGTCCGTCTCTGGCTGCTACTTACATTACCTATGTTTTTGGGTGGTCAACTTTGAACTGCAGTATTACCCGATCTCGTATTCTACACTGGATTTTTTAGCTAACTCTAGGCATTCACAAATATAATGATCCATCGATCCACATTTAAAACAGGCTCAATCACGCAATCTGCAACTATCGGGATGTCGTTTACCGTAATGTTTACACTCGGGTTGATTTGATCTGACATTACCCACACTAGCTACGGAGGTAGCTCTTGAACTCACAGGTGGTCTATTCTGATCACGTTTGGTATAACATGTATTAGCCTTTGAATGGCTAGAATCATCTCGGAACTTTTTTGATGCCGACTGAAATGACTTACTAAATGATCTCTTACGTGAATCTCTAGCTTCAAAATCAGCTTTTCTCTTCTTTTTCCCAAGCTCTTCAGCTTTGCATGCTCGCTCAACTAGTACCACAAACTCTTTTATCTCAAGCATGCCAACTAACAATTTAATGTTTTCATTTAGCTCGTCTTCAAATCTTTTACACATTATGGCTTCGGTAGAAACACACTCTAGGGCATACCGACTGAGTCTCACAAATTTTCGCTCATACTCTGTCATGGTCATCCGAACCTATTTCAGCTCCAGAAATTCTTTGCGCTTCTGGTAAATAAATCTCTGACTGATATATTTCTTATGGAACTCAGTCTGAAAGAATTCCCAGGTCACCTGCTCTCTCGGAACCACCGATACTAGGGTATTCCACCAGTGATATACAGTGTCTCGTAACAGAGATATAGCACATTTCAGACATTCATCCGGGGTATAAGATAGTTAATCAAACACACGGATAGTATTATCAAGCTAGAATTCAGCTCGCTCAGAATCATCATCATCAGTAGCTTTGAACTCTTCGACCCCATGTTGTCTAATTTTATCAACAGGCGGCTTTTGTAATCTCAATGGGTCACTTACTTGAGGTATAGCAGGCATCAAAGATGGATTAGTCGGGGGTGGGGGTTGTTGTGCAGCTGGGTTAGTCCGGATATACTAAGTAAACTAGTCATTCATCATTTGGTAAAAGGCTTGTTTAACCTCTCCCTTTTGCTTACTTGAAGTCAATCAGAAATCAACCGGCGCTGTCCCTTGTGCGGAAGCAGGCGCTACGCTCTCGACATCATCAGCTACAGCTCTGTCGGGATCCATTTACTATATGAAAACACATTTTCAAATGTCAGAAGTCATCACACTATCGCAGTATATAATATGTATAGCTAGACTCTCACGTGCTACGTAAGTCCTAGAATCACCTAAACCATAGCTCTGATACTAATAAAATGTAACACCTCTAACCCATATCCATCGCTGGATAAGGGTTATGAGACATTACCGGTCATAATACAGTTCATACAAGTATGCATAACATATTACAATTCGAAATTTTTAATTACATCAATGCTCATAACTAAATCAAAGATTCAATCTTAAAATCTTATTATTCACAACCTAACATGATTTAAAACATAATCTAGGTCTATCAAACAATTTTGCTATATGCTGAACATGTAACAAATTAATAACTTCATTAATTGAATGTCAAACCTACTTATATAAGTCATGCGCATGTACAAAATTAAACATCATTTGAAACAAATTTCAATACCTTCCTTTTTATTTATTTATGTAGCATTACTTTATTAATTTATATGTAGTTCATAACTCACACATTAAGGTTATCTAATACACCCATTTAATATATATAAACATATAAGTAGAGGTAACTAAACATAATCGAATAAAGCTTTAAGGCAAGTCATAGTTACAGTTTGATAAATAACTATCACATAAGAGATGCAACATGTTTCATCGGGCTCAAACATATTTCATCATTTTATCTTAAATCAATTTCTGCACAAGCTTTTAATATAACTGATTAAAAACATATTACATAATTTAATAAACAATCACGTATGCATCTTTAGTACAATACAACATGGCCGAACATGCTTCTTACTCATATACACATTGTGGGTGTTTACCATAAATTTGAAAATCACGCTTAACATTTAATTGCATACAAAACAATTGACTAAAATATTCATGGGACATTTTTATTACCTATTACCTTTCATAATCGAATTTCATTACTAAAAACCATGAACACATCCAAAAGATTTCATCATCGAATTACCAGAACTAAGTTCATTAAACATTACAACTAAAAACATATAAGACTCAGACTAAACATGGTGATCAAATTCACATATACACTATATATTAGTATGAAACAAATCCAAAGCAACCAAACATACTTACGACTGATTTCTTCATACCTCATCCCAAATCATTAACCAACTTTAGTATACAAACACATAACATAAATTATAATAATTCATGGCACATAGCATAATAATCAAAATGGCTTAAGCCACAATTATACCAAAACCGAATTCAAGCATAGAAATAAGCCATTTTTGTATGGCCTTTATACAAAACCAAAGTTCATCGTTTCAAAACACATTCCAGCCTATACATGCCATAAATCGAGTTTGATTATTTAAATACCGAAGCTATAGATAGTATGATGAACTTTGCTGGCAATCCCCGAGCTCGTAACTTTATCCAAAAATCTATAAAACAAAGTAACCTGAACACACAGAGTAAGCTATCATAGCTTAGTAAGTCATAAGAAAATAACACCTCAATAATATAGTCAATTCATTAAATTTATATTAAACCAATTTACATTATCAATGCCACATTTAATCTCAACTTATACATTCTATAAACCACACATTTTTTTTAAACATAACTATCATTTTGGCCGAATACTTATAAGGTTAAATTTTACAAATTTTTCATTCAATTTTTAAAGCCAGATATCATTATACATTCAAATATACTTCCACTCATTTACACAAGCTAATAAGATTTAACTTCATATACCTACATCACTTATTTGGCCGAATACAAAAGATCATTTATAACATCACATATGTATATTACCTATATGGCCGAATATAAACACATATGCACATAGTTAATAATCATTTCATTGATATTCAAATTATTTAATCACAAAGCCGAATACACATACCAATCTCACATATATTTTTTTATTTCTATCATACATGATTTTAAACAAATATTCAAAGTACTTACTTACCTTAACTCACATAGGTAACAAGTTAATTCATACCTGGCCATTTAGCTCGTTTTACTTATTCGAACACAACTTATCCTTGCCCAATGAACCATTTGGAATTGGATAGGACACTCAGATAATCACAAATATATCATACAATGCCAACGTCCCAGATGTGATCTTACATGTAATCACATATCGATACCACTGTCCTAGACAGGGTCTTACTCGCACACATATATAGGAGTCGCATATCGATGCCAAGGTCTTACTTGCACACGTATATCAGAATCTTATGTCATGACATATGTATCCTAACTATTCCTACGGTTTATACGGGGCTTTCGGACGTCGTAAGTCGGTTGAAACGAATTCAGAAACATAGTAATCAAGCTTATTCACATTAGGCTATTGTATAAATAAAATCACGTATTTCATTTCAGCAAGTATAATTTACATATAATTATAATTAGGTACGTCTATTTGCTTATAAACTTACCTCGACCGTTACAAAACGGAACAGGGCAGCTAGTCGATAGCTTTCAGTTTTCCCCGATCCAAATCTGATTTCTTTGGTTCTTGATCTAAACATATTTAAATTAAGCTCATTCAAACATATTTTCATTCAATTTAGTCTAAAACAACATAAATGGGAAAATTACCATTTTACCCCTGACATTTACACATTTTATAATTTAGTCCCTATTGCACAAAATACAAAATATACAAAATTTCAAAATACCCATGTTGGGCCAAATTTTACCCATACTCATACAAGTCCATATATTTCATTTATTTCACATTTTAGTCCATCAAATTATTATTTTTGCAATTTAGTCCTAATTACTCAAAATCATCAAAAACTCTAATACAAAACATGTTAATCTAAAACATATCTTTCATATTTCATCATCAAACAACAAAAATCACAAGCTCTCAACAATGGTGTAACTCAAAATATTCACCAAAATAAAAAATTTAAGCATGGGTTTTGTAGTAATCGAAGCAACGATCTCAAAAACGTAAAAATTATTAAAAACCGAGTAAGAATAAACCTTGAATCAAGCTTGGAAGGTGGCCAAGCCTAGCTGTCTCTTATTTCTTTCTTTTATTTCTTATTTCGGTGGATGAACAAATGAAAATAATAAATATATTAACTTTGGTTTTATTTAATATAAGTTTATTAACTAAATTACCTATATAACCTTAATAATATAACAAAAAACTATTATAAACTATGGCCGCTACCATCCACCAATATTAAATATTGCCTATTTACAACATAAATGCTTCCTACTAAAAAGACAACAACAATTTGGTCCTCCCATATTAAACCATCAAGTTTTCATCTTACGCGATTAAGTCATTTTATTTAATCGAATACCTAAACGACAAAATTAAATCACAAAAATTTCACAGATATAAACTCACACAAAATAAACATAGAAAATAATTTTTAAATATTTTTTCTGACTCAGATTCGTAGTCTTGAAACCACCATTCCGATTAGGGTCTAAATCGGGCTGTTACAGTCTTACACTGGCTTACATATCTAAGTCGATGCCGCGTCCCAGATAGGTCTTACACTGACTTTCATATATCGAGGCTGATGCCATGTCCCAGACAGGTATTACATTGGCTCTCATCTATCGGTGTCGATGCCATGTCTTAGATAGGTCTTACACTGATACATGTCAAGCCGATGCCATGTCCCAGACAGGTCTTATACTAGCTTGCATATCTCGAGGCCGATGCATGTCCCAGACATGTCTTACACTAGCTCTCGTCTTAATGACGATGCATATCCCAGACATGTCTTACACTGGCTCTCTGGAAACACAAAAATTTATATACTTTTTCATACCCAATTTTACTTAAATTCATGCAAATCCGGTTAAATTCTTGTCAAAAAATAATTAAATATTATAAAATAATTAAATCGTGTTAAAAATATGAACATGGTGAATTTATTTAATTTTATACTTAATTTTGATTAATTTTACTATTTTCGACAGATTTGCGGAAAGGGCGAAAATTGGCTCGGTTGACGCTACTGAAAGCACAAAACTGAGAAGCAATTTGAAGTATCGAGGCACTTTAATTTCTAGCCTAAGACAATCCAGAAATGTGTATTAATCCATAATTTAATTAGTTTTAATTTATTCCCCATTTAATTTGGGTTAAATAAATTATTTTTAATTAATTATGGAGAAAGGGTCTAGTTGAACCTCACAGGTCGAGCCATATTGAGTGAACCGAACCAGCCACTAATTGGGCAGCCCAGAACCGTCCATATGCTGACCCAAATCAGCATTTTATCTGATTAAATATGCTTGCAAAAAGGCCCTCAAAAGAGTTCTAAATTTTATTCAAACCCCACCTTAAATTATGGCTTTGTAGATTTGCCCCAAGCTTAAAATAGCAAAGTTGAAACTCTCAACTTTGCCATGTGTGTGGGCAGCCAAGGGAGGTCTCTTTGGCTGCTGGAATTTCTTATTTTTAGCAGCCACAATCAGCTATAAAAGCCACCCCTTGCTGATCATTCAAAGCATCCCTCATTCCACAACATTCTCTCATTCTTTCTTCTCCTTTCTCATTTTTTTCTCTCATTTATTCCATCCCAATTCCCTTATTGTTCAAATGCCGATTTCTTCTCTTGGAAAAGAGGCTCTCATCAGCCATTTTGGAGTATAAATTAGGTGTTCATAAGCCACCTTGATAGCTGAGGGCAACGAAGAACGAAGAGCGGAGTAACTAGTCAAGCCACGAAGAAACACCAGATTTGCTTCTTGTTCCCTATCTCTTTAAATTTTGTTGTTGTTTTGACAAACATGCTTATGAATATTTATGCTATTGAAATGGTTATTTTAATCAATTTAGCTTAAACTTAAGTTTGTGTTGGGTTGATTATATTCTGCTTGCTTGAATTGTTAAAATCGTGTTTATGTTGTTATAAGCCTCGGTAAGATGCTTGATTAAGTAAAATCATGCCTAAGTTATTCTTGAGTTACGAATGTGAGGTAACTAATGAATTAATTATTTAAACGGGTTGAAATTATAATTAATTGATAGAATACTTAATCAGTGCATGTTTATTCTTCTAAGGTAGCTAAAGATTAAATTAGCAATGTATCTGCAGATATTATTGCCTTGCATAACTTGCAAGATTATTGTGATTAAACTATTTCAAGGTAGGGATGCCTTGTTACCTCACATAGTCTTTTATATGCTCATTAGATTTAATTAATCATTTGCATTGACATAGGGATATGCAAGAGATTAGTTCAGTTTAATGAGTATGTATGTGCAACAACATGTTTGCTTACTAGAATCTGTTTAGTCGGTTGAATTGACATAGGGATATGTCAAGAGATGAATGGATTTTTGTATGTAAGTTTGTTCATAAGTTAGCAAATTACCGGGTTGCTGTGAAATTATTCGTAACAATATGAACATGAGTTTAATAATTCTAAGTTAAAGAAATATAATTAATCTAACACAAGTATGTTACCTTGATTAAATCTTATTTGAAGTCGTGGATTAGAATTCTTTTGTTTTATTTTAATTATTTACTTAGTTTTTAAATAGTTTTTAACCATATTTTAAAACCAAATTATTTTTACCTCACCAAAGTGTTTTACAATTAATTTCATAAATAATTCTTTTTACAGTCTATGTGGGTACGATAACTCGACATTTACTTGTCACTTTATTACTATTACGATTGTGTACACTTGCACATTTTTCCGTCGTTCCAAGTTTTTGGCGCCGTTGCTGGGGACTGTTTTAAAAAGGCCATTATTTGTGAATTTGTTAGTTTTACATTTAGGTTTACTTTTCTATTTAATTTTTAACTCACTTAATTTTTTTGTGATTATTTCAGGTGTTTATGAGTATTGACCAGATTATTGACTTACTCCCTGTAGACCCTGAGATAGAACAAACCTTTCAATAGTGAAGAAGACAAGTGGATCAGAGAAGGACTGAAGGAATGAATTTCGAGAATATGAATCAAGGAAATGGAGCAAACCTTGCTCAAAATCCTATCCTTATTGCTGACGATAGGGATAGATCCTTAAGATAATATGTTGTGCCAATATTTAACAATCTTAATCTGGGAATTAGGAGACCCGAAATCGAGGTACAATAATTCGAGCTGAAGCCAGTCATGTTCCAGATGCTTCAAACTATGGGCCAATTTAGTGGAATGCCTACTGAAGATCCTCATCTTCACCTAAGACTATTTATGGAGGTGAGCAACTCTTTCAAATTAACTGGAGTACCCGAAGATACATTACGGTTGAAGCTGTTCCTGTACTCACTAAGGGACAGAGCTCGAGCCTGGTTGAATTCATTGCCACCAAACTCAATTTCTACATGGAAAGAGTTAGCCGAAAGATTCCTTATGAAGTATTTCCCGCCTAGCAAGAATGCTAAGTTGAGGAATAATATCACTGCCTTCCAACAAATGGATGATGAGTCCTTGTATAATGCATGGAAACGTTACAAAGAATTATTACGGAAATGCCCTCATCACGGAATCCCACATTGCATCCAACTTGAGACATTTTATAATTTTCTCAATGCTCACACAAGGATGGTAGTGGATGCTTCTGCTAACGGTGCTCTCCTTTCTAAGTCTTATAATGAGGCTTACAAAATCATCGAGAGGATCGCCAGAAACATTTATCAATGGCCAACCAATCGAGCCGCGTCAGAAAGATGAGTCGCTGGAATACATGAAGTGGACGCTCTCACTTCACTCGCATCTCAGGTATCTTCAATATCCTCAATGCTTAAGAATCTTACCACTGATGGGTCTAACAGTTTTACGGCCCAACCACCTCACCAATTTGAGAGTATAGCCTGTGTTTATTGTGGGGAGGGACATTTTTTTGAAGAATGTCCATCAAACCCCAAATTCGTATATTACATGGGTAACTAGAACCAAAATCGAGGAAGGCAAGGACTGCAATCCAACTTCTACAACCCATCATGGCGAAACCACCTGAATTTTTCTTGGAGTAACCAAGGGACTGGAACCAGTAACAACTACGCCCAACCTAGACCGACTCAGCCACCTAGTTTTTCCCAACAAGTTTAGAAACCAGTCAGGCTGAATCATCCAATAGCTTATAGAATTTATTGAAGGCATACATGGAAGAAAACGATGCCACACTAAGGAATTTGGAGAATCAAGTGGGCCAGCTTGCTACTGAACTCAGGAACTGACCACAAGGTGCTTTACCTAGTGATACGAAGAATCCAAGAAATCCAGGGAAGGAGCATTGCAAAGTGTTAACACTGAGGAGCAGAAAGACAATAGAGCCCAACACTATTGAAGCTGAAAAGAAGCCAGCTGATGCTCAGGATTCAGAGGAAGTTCAACCGAGTGTTGAAATTCCAGTTTCACAAGAACCAGAATCTACAAAACCCGACAAGGTAATTCCAGATCCAGCTAATTCTAATCAACTAACAACTCCGTTAGATGCAGAATTACTGCAGAAAATGAATCAACCAGCTCCAATAAAGAAACCTCCACCACCCTACCCTTAAAGACTTCAGAAGCAGAAGCAGGAAATTCAATTCAAGAATTTCCTAGACGTGCTCAAGCAACTTCACATCAACATCCCGTTGGTTGAAGCACTTAAACAAATGCCAAACTACGTCAAATTCATGAAGGATATCCTGTTCAAAAAATGAAGTCTTGGAGAATTTGAGACGGTAGCTCTGATAAAGGAATGCAGCACATATCTTCAAGACAAACTACCCCCAAAGTTGAAGGATCCTGGATGTTTTACCATACCTTGCAACATTGGAGCAACATATTGTGGTAAGGTATTA
Organism: Gossypium anomalum; assembly: GCA_025698475.1. Lineage (NCBI taxonomy): Eukaryota > Viridiplantae > Streptophyta > Magnoliopsida > Malvales > Malvaceae > Gossypium > Gossypium anomalum. Next base: position 41,903,192 of record CM046968.1, on the reverse strand, counting down.
TGTGACTTGGGTGCAAGTATAAACTTGATGCCTATGTCAATATTTAGAAAGTTGAGGATAGGTGAAGTTAGGCCTACTACGGTTACACTTCAACTAGCAGATCGATCCTTAGCACATCCAAAAGGAAAGATCGAGGACGTATTGGTACGAGTAGATAAATTTATCTTTCCTACTGATTTTGTTATCCTAGACTTTGAAGCAGACAAAAAAGTATCGATTATCCTAGGAAGACCGTTCTTAGCAACCGGAAGGACCCTTATTGATGTGCAGAAGGGCGAGCTTACGATGCGTGTTCAGGATGATCAGGTAACATTTAATGTTTTTAAGTCTATGCGATTCCCTGGCGCGATTGATGATTTTTTTGCAGTATCCAACTTAGAGGATTTAATAGTGGAGAAGGAACTCAATTCTGTTGAGGATCTACTGAAAAGAATTTTGACATCGGACCCTCCAAATGATGAAGAGGAGGATGAGTACTTAGCTTTGTTAGAAGCTAATCAAAGGGGATTTAATCCGCAATTCTGCTTTGAATCTTTAGAGTTAGAGAAAAGGGATTATGCCCAACCAAAAGCGTCAATCCAAGGTACTTCCCTCACATCTGAAATATGTTTATTTAGGTAACTCTTCTACTCTGCCTGTGATTGTTTCAGTAGAATTAACTACTGTGCAAGAAGAGAAACTCATCTTGGTGTTGAAACAATTCAAGAAGGTTATCGGATGGACCATAGCCGATATTCGCGGTATTAGTCCATCTGTATGCATGCACAAGATTATCCTGGAAGATGGCGAAAAAGGGACAATTGATGGACAACGAAGACTGAACCCCATCATGAAAGACGTGGTGAAAAAGGAGATTATCAAGTGGTTAGATGCGGGTATCATTTATCCCATCTTAGATAGTTCGTGGGTAAGTCCGGTCCAGTGCGTGCCAAAGAAGGAAGGTATCATAGTCGTAGAAAATGAGAATAATGAGTTGATACCAGCTAGAATAGTTACGGGATGGAGGATTTGTATCGATGACCAGAAGCTAAACAAGACGACTAGGAAAGATCACTTTCCTTTACTGTTCTTGGACCAGATGCTAGATAGACTCGTAGGGCGAGACTATTACTGTTTTCTCGATAGATACTTAGGGTATAATCAGATTACAGTAGCACCAAAAGATCAACACAAAACAACGTTCACCTGCCCGTACGGTACATTTGCATTTAGATGCATGCCATTTGGTTTATGTAATGCACCTGCTACATTTCAAAGATGTATGATGTCTATTTTTTACTGACATGATTGAGAAGTACTTGGAAGTTTTTATGGATGATTTTTCAGTATTCGGAGACACTTACGATGATTGCTTAGCCAATCTAGCTAAGGTACTAAGATGATGCAAAGAAACGAACCTAGTACTTAACTGGGAAAAGTGGCATTTCATGGTACGAGAAGGAATTGTTCTAGGGCATTGGATGATGAGACATGGAATCGAGGTAGACAAAGCAAAGGTAGATGTTATTGAGAAGCTTCTACCTCCAACATCTGTAAAGGGTGTTAGGAGCTTTTTGGGCCATGCCGAGTTCTATCGAAGATTTATCAAGGACTTTTCCAAAATTGCTAAAGCCTTATGCAAATTATTGGAGAAAGACATGACATTCAAGTTTGATGATGAATTCCTAAGAGCTTTCAAGAATTTTAAGAGTCGATTAGTTACGGCACCCATAATCGTCACACCAGACTGGAATTTGCCATTTGAACTAATGTGTGATGCAAGCGACTTCGTGATAGGAGCTGTCATGGGCCAGCGAAGGAACAAAGTTTTTCATCCCATCTACTATGCAAGCCGAACTCTTACAAGAGCTCAACTGAACTATACGGTAATAGAAAAAAAGTTACTTGCTATTGTATTTGCTTTTGAAAAGTTTCGATCTTATCTTATAGATACCAAAGTAACTGTTTATACGGACCACTCGGCAACCAAGTACTTACTTGCCAAGAAAGATGCTAAGTCGAGACTGATCCAGTGGGTGCTTCTACTTCAAGAGTTTGATCTAGAAATTCAAGATCGAAAGGGAGTAGAAAACCAAGTAGCAGATCACTTGTCTAGATTGGAGCCGTAAGAAGGGAATTCTCCTATTATACCAATTCAGGAAACGTTTCCAGATGAACACATGCTGAAGGTAAGTCATGTCCATAATACCCTTTGGTTTGCTGATATTGCTAACTATTTAGCTTGTGGTTTGATGCCAATTGATATGACCTATCAACAAAGGAAAAAGTTTCTTCACAATGTGAAGTACTATTTCTGGGAAGAGCCATATTTTTTTAAAAGGTGTGCAGATCAGATGATTAGGAGATGCATGGCAGAAGATGAATACAAAAGATTTTATACCATTGTCACTCAGCTCCGAGTGGGGGACACTTTAGAGGTATTCGTACGGTGGCCAAAGTATTGCAAGCCAGATTCTTTTGGCCGACACTATTCAAGGATCTATATGCGTACGTAAAGAGCTATGATCGATGTCAAAGGGTTGGAAATGTCACCAACAGAAATGAGATGCCTCGAACAAACATCATTGAGGTAGAATTGTTTGATATATGGGGTATTGACTTTCTTGGTCCTTTCCCTCCATCTTTTGGTCACAAGTATATATTGGTAGCAGTAGACTATGTGTCCAAGTGGGTCAAGGCTGAAGCTTATCCAACAAACGATGCTAGGGTTGTAATTAAGTTATTGCTGAAACATGTGTTCACAAGGTTTAGAACCCCAATAGCTATCATTAGTGATGAAGGGTCCCACTTTGTGAACAAGTGGTTAAAATGGTTATTAGACAAGCACGGAGTGAAACACAAGGTTGCAACAGCGTACCATCCGCAGACGAATGGGCAAGCTGAACTGGCAAATAAAGAGATCAAAGGCGTACTTGAAAAGGTAGTTTGCCCAAACTGACGAGATTGGTCCAAAAGGCTGGATGATGCTTTGTAGGCTTACCGAACAGCATACAAGACACCTTTAGGGATGTTACCCTATAGGTTGGTCTTTAGGAAAGCATGCATCTACCCTTAGAGTTAGAGCACAAGGCTTACTGGGCTCTTCGACAACTCAACTTGGACCCTAAGCTTACTAAAGAGAAATGGATGCTCCAACTCAATGAGCTAGAGGAACTCCTGCTATTCTCAGACGAAAATGCCAAATTACTCAAGGAGAGACTTAAGAAATGGCATGACAAGCACATTCGAGTTCGAGAATTCGAAGTAGGTCAGCGAGTTTTGTTATTTAATTCCAGACTAAAGTTCTTTCCAGGTAAGCTAAAATCACGTTGGTCTGGTCCATTTACGATTCATCGTGTCTATCCATACGGAGTTGTTGAGCTCCAAGGTAAGGGAGGTAACTTTCAAGTTAATGCTCAGCGCTTGAAACACTATTGGGGAGATAAGATTGAATGGAATGAAATTTCGTTCATTTTATCGAATGTTTAAAATTTTCTTATTTTCCTTTTTAATAAATGATTTAGGGTATATTTTCGGGACTAGTATGTTTAAATAAATTCTGTCTAGGAGATTGGAACTTAAGCGGGACCGCTTGTAACCCCTCCAATCTTTCTTGGGAATTGATTTTAACATGATTTTCCTAAAAATTATTCTCTAAATAGAAATTTCAATTTTTGATTTTTCAAATAAAAGGGTCAATTTTGATCCAAGTCTTAAATTGCAACTCAATTCCAAATTTTCATTAAGTCTAGGGACTTAATTGAAACATTTTTAAAATTTGGTTGCTATTTTCGTAAATAATAAAAACTAGATTCCTTTTTTGTAAATATTTTAAAAAGGCTTGTAGAATAAATGTTTTTAATTTAAAAAAATGATAATTATTAATATATAACTATACCCATTATAATACATATTAATTATTATCAATTTTAGGATTTTATTTGATAAGTTTTTAATAATGATTATAAGATGATAATCTTTAATATATAATTATATCTATTATAATTTATATATTAATCTTTATCAATTTAGCATAAAATTAGGATTTTATCTTTGTTTAAATAAATTAAATAGCAATTAATAATTTAATATGCATATATCTAATTATTAATTGTTGTTATCCTTGCATAGGATTAGAATTTAGAATTTTTATTCATTAAATTGTTTCAAGAATTCTACTCTAATTCCTATTTCTCCCTCTATAAATACCACCCATCTTCCCATTCATCTAACACTTAAAACCCAAAGCACCAAAACACCAAAGTGCCGAAGCTCCTAGCCACAGCAGAAGACGCAAGCGATCAAAGACACACGCATGACTCCATCGCATGCCCATCTCGTGCACACCACGCGTGCGTTGCCTCGTGCTGCTTCAGCCTCAACTCGTGCCAGGCCCTTATCCTGCGCGCCCTGCGTGCGACCAAGTCCTACCTGCTGCCGAACACCCATGTCGCTGCTTGCTTCCAGCCCTGCTGCGCATCACTGCTCCCACACGCACCACGCCCGCACGCCCTAGCTATTTGTGCGGCATTCTTCATTCATCCATCTTAAGCCAACAAACCCTCCAACCCTCCTTTTAAATTCCCATCTTTTTCTTCATTATTATTATTAATTTCTAGAATTCTTATATTTTTACAAAAAAAAAAGGTGGTAAGACCTAGTTTCTCTTAATTTTTAATTTTAATTTTATTAATTAATTTTTCAATCCATTGAATTATTAATAATTTTTATTAAATTTCATTGAGAAACTAATTTTTCCATCTTATGATCAGGTTAAACATGCCTCGTAAGAGAACTCGTGCTTCTGCTCAAATTGATGAAACACAAAACAAGTTCCACTGTGAAGAAGCCAAAGTGAGATACGAAAATATCTTCAAAAATCAACAGATGCATCTAGAAAAAGGATTTACATTAAAGGAAAGCAACTATAAAGACTTTATGGCACGTATTCGTCAAGTTTCTAAAACCCTCAATTAGGAGCTGTTTTGTGAAAAGAGACCTAGTGTGGATGAGGAGCTAGTTCGTGAGTTTTATGCGAATTTAACTTCAAGCGAGATGACAGAAGTTCCAGTTCGCGAAATCAAGGTACCGATAAATTCAAATGCTATTAATGAGTTCTTTGAATTACCAGATTTCGAAAATATATTCCACATTGATGAGCAATATCAAGCCTGACAATTTCTCGAGGAACTGACAGTCCAGGGTTCTACATGGACTGTGTCAACACAAGGAATCCACACTTGTCAAGGAGAATATTTGACGACACTCGCTAAGGTATGGTTTTACTTCATCCGATTCACCTTATGCCTATCTCACATAGGACTAAAAAATCATTAGAGTGAATGGTCTTATTGTACTCGATTCTAACTGGTAAGACCATTTATGTGGGGAAGATCATCTTGACGGAAATACGAAATTGTACTATTAAACACTCTGGCCCAGCTCACTTCCCCTTTACAATAACTATTTTATGCTTGAAAGCTAAAATTCTTACGAATGTAAGGAAGATAGGGTATAGCCAAGGCACAATCACGGATTGGGACCTTTACCGCATTGCTGGAGACTCAGTTTTACAGTAACGAGTTGAAGTAAGTGAGGAACCAGAGGACCCTGATGAAGAAAAAGATCCCACGATGCAATCATTTGAAGTCCCTGATAAAGTAGAATTAGTGGAGCCAAAAGCTGAACCTGATGCTGAAACTTCAATGTTTAGAGCTCAATCGTCGAGCCCAAACCTTCGAGATGAGCTATCAAAATTGATGGACTTAATGCAACATATGCAATGGCAGCAACAAGCCTACTGGAGATACTCAAAAATAAGAGATGACTAGATGAGAAGTGCTTTTAAGAAAATATACAATGACCCATTTATTTTTGTGCCTGAGTTTCCAAATTTCATATTTGAACCATGGAGTTCATTATCAAAGAAGGAGCGAAGCGATTCATGCAAAGGCGATAGTGATGGAGCAAAAGACGAGTCAAATTTGGAAGGGTCTGTAAATAAATAAAAGGGGGATCTTGACTTTACTTTATTTTTGTTCTTAGGAATAAGTTTAATTAGGAATTTTTTTAATTTTGGATAATAAAACAAGAGAGGAAAATCACTAATAAAATGTGAGCAAGTCACAAAGTATAAAGTGTGGCAATAGATATATACATGTCTAGGATTGGATTTAGAAAGAGCTTAGTACTTAAGCAGTTAAATTGACCCACCTCCTCTTTTCTAAAATCCTACCTGGTGTATAGTATCTATTCCCTTTAAACAATGAGAACATTGTTCATTTTAAGTTGGGTGGACCGAAAAATTGAATTATTTTCACTCAAAATAAAATTTTTCTTTTAATTATGATTAGGATATATTTTGTTCAGAAATTTGAATTCTGTTAAGTATGCTCAATTTGAGTATGAATAAAGTTCTATTATTTCAATAAATTATTATGTTAGCTTAATAATGACATGAATGTATTTTTAATAAAGCATGCAAATTCGTACCATAAAATTTTTAGTTCTTTAGGAAAGTTAGGTATGCATGAAAGTTTAAGTCTTTAGAATTGACTTAGTAGTTTCTTGAGGCAAAATCCTAGGGAGCATGGAACGTTGGAAATGATTTAGGCAACTATTGTTTGGACTGTTTGAGCCTTTCAAGCCCACCATGGTAAATTTTATCCTTTGAAACCCAACTTTGAGATTATATGGCCTAATTTTATTTCAACTATTGCAATAATTAGCCATTACTTTTCGCTTAAATGATCTTAAAGTTGTCCCAAACACTAGACTCAGTAATATTCAAAATGTACTTCGAAAATATGTTTGGGGGAGTTGAAAAGAAGTATCAATTGCTCAAGAATTACAGTACACAAAGTAAGTGCTCGTGTTAGCTTTAAAAAAAGAAAAGAAAATAGAGCACATGTATTTGAAAGAAAAAAGCATATGAAAGTCAAGTTGGTGTATCGAAGGTAAAAACTCCGAAGGTTCAATTGACGCTGAGCCTAGGGTTTCTTAAACCAAAATTTATCCATCTTTCACCTACCCATAGCCTAGCCACGTTACAACCTTGATAAAGACCTATTGATTCAAAGTCCTCATGCTACCTACATTAGTGGAGAGAAATTGCTACGATCAACATATGAAGACATAAGTTAAGCTTAATGATTGCATCTTAGTCTTGAATAAAGAAATAAAAATCAAATTGGCATGTCTTTGTTACAAAAGCATTTAGTCTAAATTTTGCTATTATAATAAGTTGTGGAATTTAATTTGAACAATATGTATACTTAAGTAGCATAACTATCAGATTTCTTGTCTTTGAGCATAAGTATTTTAAATTCATAATTTTGGGAAAAATGTTGTTCTGAAGGAATTTTTCAAAGGTGTTTCCGAGAGATTCTTTTCAAGATTTGCGCATTACTCGGGACGAGCAATGAATTAAGTTTGGGGGTGTGGAAACACAAAAATTTATATACTTTTTCATACCCAATTTTACTTGAATTCATGCAAATCCGGTTAAATTCTTGTCGAAAAATAATTAAATTTTATAAAATAATTAAATCATGTTAAAAATATGAACATGGTCAATTTATTTAATTTTATACTTAATTTTGATTAATTTTGACTATTTTCGATAGATTAGCGCAAATGGCAAAAATTGGCTCGGTTGACGTTGCTGAAAGCACAAAACTGAGAAGCAATTTGAAGTATCGAGGCACTTTAATTTCCAACCTAAGATGATCCAGAAATGTGTATTAATCCATAATTTAATTAATTTTAATTTATTCCAATTTAATTTGGGTTAAATAAATTATTTTTAATTAATTATGGAGAAAGGGTCCAGTTGAACCGCACTGGTTGAGCCATATTGAGTGAACCGAACCAGCCACTAATTGGGCAGCCCAGAACCATCCATATGCTGACCCAAATCAGCATTTTAGCTGATTAAATATGCTTGCAAAAAGGCCCTCAAAAAACTTCTAAATTGCATTCAAACCTCACCTTAAATTATGGCTTTGTAGATTTGCCCCAAGCTTAAAATAGCAAAGTTGAAACTCTCAACTTTGCCATGTGTCTGGCAGGCCAAGGGAGGTCTCTTTGGCTGCTGGAATTTCCTATTTTAAGCAGCCACAATCAGCTATAAAAGCCACCCCTTGCTGATCATTTAAAGCATCCCTCATTCCACAACATTCTCTCATTCTCTCTTCTCCTCTCTCACTTTTTTCTCTCATTTTTTCCATCCCATTTCCCTTATTGTTCAAGTGCCAATTTCTTCTCTTGGGAAAGAGGCTCTCATCAGCCATTTGGAGCAGCAATTTGGTGATCATAAGCCACCTTGACAGCCGAGGGCAATGAAGAACGAAGAGCGGAGCAACTAGTCAAGCCACGGAGAAACACCGGATTTGCTTTTTGTTTCTTATCTCTTTAAATTTTGTTGTTGTTTTCACGAACATGCTTGTGAATATTTATGCTATTGAAATGGTTGTTTTAATCAATTTAGCTTAAACTTAAGTTTATGTTGGGTTGATTATATTCTGCCTGCTTGAATTGTTAAAATCGTGTTTATATTGTTATAAGCCTCGGTAAGATGCTTGATTAAGTAAAATCATACCTAAGTTATTCTTGCGTTACGACTGTGAGGTAACTAATGAATTAATTATTTAAACGGGTTGAAATTATAATTAATTGACAGAATACTTAATCAGTGCATGTTTATTCTTCTAAGGTAGCTAAAGATTAAATTAGCAATCTATCTGCAGATATTATTGCCTTGCATAACTTGCAAGATTATTGTGATTAAACTGTTTCAAGGTAGGGATGCCTTGTTACCTCACATAGTCTTTTATATGCTCATTAGATTTAATTAATCATTTGCATTGACAGAGGGATATGCAAGAGATTAGTTCAGTTTAATGAGTATGTATGTGCAATAACATGTTTGCTTACTAGAATCTGTTTAGTTAGTTGAATTGACATAGGGATATGTCAAGAGATGAATGGACTTTTGTATGTAAGTTTGTTCATAAGTTAGCAAATTACCGGGTTGTTGTGAAATTATTCGTAACAATATGAACATGAGTTTAATAATTCTAAGTTAAAGAAATATAATTAATCCAACATAAGTATGTTACCTTGATTAAATCTTATTTGAAATCGTGCATTAGAACTCCTTTGTTTTATTTTAATTATTTACTTAGTTTTTAAATAGTTTTTGACCATCTTTTAAAACCAAATTATTTTTACCTCATCAAAGTGTTTTACAATTAATTTCATAAATAATTCTTTTTACAGTCCCTGTGGGTACGATAACTCGACATTTACTTGTCACTTTATTACTTGTTGCGATTGTGTACACTTGCACATTTTTCCGTCTTTCCACTCTCATAATGTGGCCGAAGCATGTCCCAGACATGTCTTACAGTAGCACACATATCACCCAAATATTTTGGCATGAATATCCAATCTATTCCTGAGGTTCAACCGGGAGTTTATCATGATAATTCTCATCATACCATTACTCATAGATGCATTCAAGCCTCATATGCGAAATCAAACATTCATTGCATAATAACGATAAAGTTGTAATATTTACACACAACTTACTTGTTTCTATGGGATATCATATTCCCTCAAACTTCTAATGTATTATATCATCACATGAATATTATTAATGTTTGGCATCACTTTCATCATACTCAATATCATCAACATATAATTCAATATAACCAAAGCAAGATAGATTTTAGGTATATTAACAATAACATGGATAACATGCTTATTTAGTTACACAGGCTTACGTTGAATGCAATTTTGGCTAATTATTCTATTTTAGTCCAAAACCTCGTACTTTTCGATTTAAGCCCAAATCTCAATTTTCTTGATCTAAAATGATGAAGTTCACTCATTTAATCAATACATTAATTAAAACATTCTATAATTCACAATTTGGCAAAATGACAATTCTGCCCTTAAACTTTACAAAAAATTACGATTATGCCCTTAGGCTCGTAAATCAATTTTTACCAAATTTCTTCCTTTACCAAGCCTAGCCGAATTCTTAGCAACTCACAATTTTAATTATTTCACACATTTACAACTTACTTTATGACTTTACAAAATAGCCATTTTTAGGTGTTTTCATGCAAACTTCTTTCACAAAAGTTGTTTATTACACAACCAAGATTCATTTTCTTCCATACAATTTCAGCTAACAACATAAATGCTCTCATGGCAAAATCCTATACTTTCATCCATTTTGCAAAATAGTCCCCTCATTAGCTAGATTATGCTACAAGGGTCCCAAAAGTACAAAAATTATTAAGAAAGACCATCAAAATCACTTACTTGTAAGGGATATAAGTGGCTGAAAGTTTAGGCCCTTAAAACCCCTTTGTTTTCTGCCATTTTCGGTGGAAGAAGAAGAAGGATGAAAAAAAAATGTCAACTTTTTTTCCTTATTTTATTTTATGACTAAATAAGTCACCTAACACCACCAAACTTTGACTATTCTCTATTTCTTGTCCCCTTGGCCTACCATCCCATTTCTAAGGGTCTAATTGCTCTTTAAAGACTCCTAATTATGGTTCTCTAGCTATTTAACACATTTGGATAGTAAAATAAAACTTTTGCCCTTTATGCGATTCAGTCCTTTTTCTCAATTAAGCTCACAAACACTAAAATTAATTCATCAAAATTTTTATGCTATTATATAAATATGCTATAACACATAAAATAATATAAAAAATAATTTCTCTGACCTCAAGTTAGTGGTTCCGAAACCACTGTTCTAACTAGGCCTAAAATCGGGCTGTTACAAGATCAGAATCAGTCTTCCTTCTCTTTACAACCAACCCCAAAATTTCTTTATGCAAGCGCATGTGTGCTTACAACCTCACGAAAACAATGAAAACATTGACAGACAGTCAAACAAAAATAGATATGTACACACACCTAGCTAACTGGATTTAGGATCAGACATCTCATACAACAGTAACAAATAACACATAAGTCGAAGCCCAGATCAGAGTCTTAACTACCCTCACTAAAGCCTAGCCAAGGGTCGAAACACGCAAACATATTTTTAGATAAAAAACATACACATAACTAAAATTGGTAACTTAGGACCATACAACCGTGTACTCTGGCCGTGTAGAAATGCCTAGACCATGTGAGGGGTCAACACACCCGTGTGGGGGTTAACACGCCCGTGTGGGAGGAGGCACATGGCTGTGTGGATGAGGCACACACCCATGTGGGCCAGGGACATAGCCGTGTGAATAGGCCATGTAACTCTTTATTCATTTATGCTAAAATAAAGTACAAGGCAGACACGACCGTATGAGACATGTGTCCAAAACACACACCCATGTGGGATCCCTAAATCCCTAAATTAGTCATACGGACATGTGGCCAGGTTGTGTGGCACCAAACCACTAAATCCCTAATTCCCAATCACACACGCCCATATGCCTAAGGGACACGACAATGTGAAAATCGACTAATTTTCCCAAATCAGCACACACCCATGTGGTATCCAATTCAGCCTGGAAACCCTAAATCCCAATTGCACACGACCGTGTAAACCACCCATATGGGGGCACACGCCCGTGTGGCCACCTGTATGGTCATGAAACCACACCGAAATTGGCTAAAATCTCAATTTTGTGACATTAGAACAAACCCCAGTCATTAACCACTCTTGAAACAACAGAATCTTACAAAAATCCTACAAATTCAACAACAATTTCACATAAAAAATAAGCAGTTCAGAACAAACACAAGTTGCCGAATTTCACAACAATTCGGTACCAATTACCCAATTCAGTACACACTCAAAATTATCAAATACTGCAAAATTGAATTAACAAATCAAAAATAGAAGAGAAGAGGTTCGAAACCCAACCTGATTTGTAAGATAAGCACTCGAATTGTTCAATTCGCTCCCCCAGCCAACACAATGAGCCACCGATCACAACGACGATGATAAACTTGAAATTAATTGGGGAACCAGTAGAGGAAAAGAAAGAGAAAAAAATCTCTCGATTGAAAAAAACCAATAAGGGAAAGGGAGGAAATGTAACACCCCTAACCCGTATCCATCGTCGAAACAGGGTTTCAGAGCATTACTAGAATTTGCAGATCACTTAAAAAAAATTCAATTAAATACTTACCGTTTCAATGCATCATATAAATAAATATATTACCATTCAATCAACAGCTTGGCACTTGTATAAGTATCAAACAATAACATAGTTAGTACACTAGTATATATTTCATATAAATTCAACATTGATATACTTATTTTCTCGACATGTCACACTTGAGTTTAATAATTGTCTTTACTTACATAATTTCCTTGTATCAACATATCAAAGATAATCATATATGTACATGTCGTGAAACATATCATGCTCTTACCATTTCTTCATAAGTATATATCATTCATTTCATTATATCAATATTTCATGCTCCATCTTTTCCATATATTTTATGTATATTTATTCCGGTAATAGTTTATATCAAACTTAACATAAATTATATTCCATGTACTTATACTTATTTCATTTATCTATTTTCATAATTATTTCATACAACTATTTTGTACATATATTTCCATATGACCAGTTCTTGTAAACATTTCAGACAACCATTTCATATAACCATTCATCATCTGATACATAATACCTGAAAATCAAGTGTTCAATAGATGTCATAGCGTCTCCCATCCACGGTCTTATTTATCTTTGACATGATGCCATAGTGTCTTTCAACTATGGTCTTACTCATTTTCTGTCATGTTGCCATGGTATCTTTCAACGATGCTCTTGTTCATTTCATATCATGTTGCCATGGTATCTTTCAACCATGGTCTTATTCATTTCATGTCACGCTGCCATGGTATCTTTCAACCATGGTCTTATTCATTTCCCGTCATGTTGCCATGGTATCTTTCAACCATGGTCTTACACATTTCATTTCAGAAAGCACACTCCCACGAACCTCATCCTTACAGCGAGATTACCAGTCCAGGCTAAATTCCCTGCAATATAAACCTATAGAGTATTGCCGGGATTACTAGTCCAGGCTAAATCCCCTGCAACGATAATTACTCTAATGAGCTTGGATCTGAATTACCAGTCCAGGCTAAATTCAAACCCTAATTCGGATTACCCGTCTAGTCTAAATCCATTTTACACGTATTCTTCGGGAGGGCTATATCAGGATAGGATCACGCGTCCGGGCTAGATCCTTTTTACCGTCAATTCCTTTTCGTTCAACCGGGATTTCATCCCCTTTTTATCAAATATATCAATGTTTCATCAATTTTCATACAATGGATATTTAAATCATATTCACATCAATAACATACATATCAAGTATTTAATAATATAATTCAAGTTATACGAACTTACCTGGCGAAATTGCAGAAATATCAAGATTCAGAGGCATTTTGATAATTTACCATTTTTCTAATTTTCACCCGATCTTAAATTAATAATTTCATTCAATTTATTAATTTAGATAATAAAACAATTCATTCCCTTCAATTTGGTCATTTTTGACATTTTTTACAAAATTACCTCCTAAAGTTTTACTTTTATTCAATTTAGTCCTTAAGCCTAAAACATGCAAATTAGCCATGCTAGCTGAATATTCATATATATTTTTCTCTTCCTCCTCTCCATTTCACATCCTTAATGTATATAACACACTTGTAAGTAACATTATCTATAATTTCTATTATTTACTTTTATGAATATTCAAGTTGTCCATCAGTGTCATAGTCACTAAATTATTTATATCTGGACCTATAGAACTAAAAATTAATATATGCTAATTTTCCCTGAAACTAGACTCATATATCTTCTTACCATAAAATTTTCATAACTTTTGGTTTAGCCAATAAGTACAGTTTATTCTTTAAAATCACCCCTGTTCTGCTATCTGATAGTTTTGACCCTTCTTCACTTAAAATTAATTATCTCTTTATAGAGAATTAGAATGATGTTTTTGTTTGTTTATCATGAAAATAGACTCATTCAAGATTCTATAAATATAAATTTAAGGCACTAATTATTTTTCTTAAATTTTTTATGATTTTTCAAATTCAGAAAAGGGGAACCCGAATTCATTCTGATCCTGTCTCACAAAATTCATTATATCTCATGATTTAAAAATCCATTTTTTACACCATTTATCTATGAGAAACTAGACTCAATAAGCTTTAATTTAATATTTTTTTCATCTTCTAATTCAATTTCTATAATTTATGGTGATTTTTCAAAGTTAGTCTACTGCTGTTGTCTAATATTGTTTTAGTGCAAGCTGTTTATTACCATTTTTCCCTTAAGCTTTTAATAAATAACAATTTCGTCCCTACTCAATTAGCCTCTCAATTGAGCTGATTTTTTTCAATTAGCACTTTATTCTATCACTTTAAACTACTTTACAACTTTTGGAAATCATAATTTCAGCACTAGACTTTAATTCCAAACATTTTCTCAATTAGGTCCTAAAATCAATTTGCATCAATTTTACTTGATAAAATTATCATATATCAAAATTAAAGCTTCAATTCTATGTTTATTCATCATATGCTTCCATTAGTCATCCATAAAAACTTTAAAAATTAGCCATGAAATCAAAAACTAATGAAATAGTAAGTTGGACCCAATTGTAAAAGTCCAAAAACATAGAAATTTCAAGGAGAAAGCAAGAATTAAACTTACATGAAGCTAGAGTATGAAAACCAGCTTGAACCCTCTTCCATGGATATTTTTCAGCTGATGAAAATGAAGAAAATTGAAGAGAATTCTAGATATTTCCATTTGGTCCCATTTTTATTTAGTTAATTTTGGCAATTTTCTAATTTTGCCCTTAATTCAACCATTTCCTGATTTTTCTCAGCTATTGCCGCCCAAAATATCTCCTATGGGCTTATTTTCACTTTAGGTCCTTCCTTATTTGAAAATTGAGCTATTTAATCCTTTTAGCAACTTTTACACCTTTTTCAATTTAGTACTTTTTATTTAATTAACCAACCAAACGTTAAAATTTTCTGATGAAATTTTAATACTACCTTTTTGATACTCCATAAATATTTATAAAAATATTTACGGCTCGATTTATAAAATTGAGATCTCGATACCTGTTTTCTTCAATTTCTTGACTTAATAAATTTTTATAAAACACAAATTACTAATTTAAAAATCTCTCAAAAATCACATTTGGCTCAAAATTATTAAATAAATAAATTTACAAGCTTATTTGTCAAATTTAGTGGTCTCAAACCACTATTCCCGACATCATTGAAAGTCGGCTATTACAGGAAACGTCCCAGAAGAGAACGTGCAAAACTTTTTTCCAAAATAATAAAAAATAAACATAAACCAATCAAAATAACAAAAAATAAAGTTAAAATTTATAACTATTGTTAACTCCAAACAAATAAAAGGTACAAAAACAATTTCCCACTAACACACCTGAAGACTCGAACTCGAGACCCCAGGCTAAAGTAACACACAACCAACCACCAGACCAGCTAAAAAACAGAGTTTTGATCAGCTAAAAAACATGCTGACAAAAGCTTTAGTATTGACTCAGCCTGAGTCTGGGGTAGCATATGTTGTTTACAATGGTGTGTCTCTTAGTAGTTTGGGTTGCGTATTGGTGCAGGCAGGGAAAGTAGTAGCTTATGCTTCTCAATAGTTAAAGCCAGATGAAAGAAGCTATCCGACTCACGATCTCGAATTGGCCGCGATTGTTTTTACTTTGAAGGGATGGAGGCATTATTTATACGGTAAGAAATGTCACGTGTATATTGATCACAAAGTCTAAAGTATTTAATGACCCAGAAAAAATTGTAACTTTTTCTTAAAACTTCTGTTTTGTTTCAATTTAGTCTCAATTTTCTTATAAGCTAATTTTAGGGTCTCGATTGCTCGATTTAAGGACAAACGCTTATGTTTGAGATATTATTGAATGAGATTAAATTATTGAATGTTATGATGATAAATATTTTCCAATTGATCGTAATGCTCTATAACCCTAATCAAATTTCAAAGACGGGTTAAGGGTGTTACAGTAAACTTATCTCTTGATCTCGTTCATCCTAAATTACTTCATAGGGTCATTATTTTTTAGGGTTTAATCGCACATAATTTAAACAACTAACTCAGATCTAACCCTAATTCATCTGTTAACTAGACACACATCTGTTCATTTATCTCTTTAAGGAAATTAGCCACTCATGGATTTAGATGCAATTATCCCTAAATTCATATTCAACATACAAAATAGTAAATTAAATGAGAAAAGGAATACACAAATAAATCTGTTTCAATGTCAAATTGTGAGCGAAATCTGACTTTCTTTTAACAGTTGCGAAGATAATTTTGATTGCAATTGGAAATCGAAAAGAAATAAATAAGAACTATTTAATTGAAATCTTGGATCGAAACTGAATCCAAGTTATACAAGAACAAAAATTATTTTAGGACTAAATTGAAAGAAAATAAAAATTGAAATAAAAACCCTAAAACTAAGGACATATTTAGGTTCGTCTACTAATAATACAAGCTATCTTTCCATGCTACGATCCGACCATTTCATAACTCTTAGTTTAGTTAACCATTTAGACAACCAATGAGCAACATTTGCTTCCATTTTACTTTGCGAGCAAAAACCATGTGAGGACAATAACACAAATTATATTAATTTCATACATGAATAATTTTATTAATCAATCTGTTTGGAAAATTTTCAAGTTTACAAATGAATATACTGCACTCAAGGCACCAAATCCAACAGTCTCCCACTTGCCCTAGTGAAGTAAATGAGCCATATTCTGCATTCCAATACTCTCCACGTGTTTCTCAAAACTATTAGCTAGTAGAGTCTTGGTAAACGAGTCCGTAAGGTTGTCCTCAGATGTGACATTGACTACATCCAAGACTTCGTCTGCAACTGCCTCACTTATGATATGATACTTTTGATCAATTTGTTTTGTCCTCTTATGGTGTCTTGTCTCTTTGGTATTAGCTATTGTTGCATTGTTGTCACAATATAATGTGACAACTTTTTCCATACTAGGAAAATCTTCAATATTCGTGAGGAACTTTCAAAGCCATATTGCTTCTTTGGTAGCCTCAAAAAGCATCTACATATTCGGCCTCCATAGTGGAGTCAGCAGTACAAGTCTGCTTTACACTTCTCCATATAGTGGACCTATCACCTAGGATAAAAATGCAACCTAATGTCAATTTCCTTGAATCTCGACACATTTGGAAGTCAAAACTAGTATATTTGATAGGAGTAAGGTCTTCTCCAGAATACACAAGCATATAATCCTTTGTTCTTTGTAAATAATTGAGTATATGCTTAACTACTTGCCAGTGTCTTGGACCTGGATTCACCTTATATCGACGTACCGACCCCACCGTAAAATAGATATTTAGGCGTGTGTGTAGCATAGCATACATAAGACTTCCTACTACCAAAGCATAAGGAATATTTCTTATTTTTTCTCTTTCTTTTATTGTCTTAGGCCAGTCTTCTAAAGATATATGAAATCCTGATACGAAAGGTTGATTTCCTTTCTTCAAATCGGTCATTGCATAGCGCTCTAATATCTTGTCTATGTATGAAGCTTGAGATAGTGCTATCACTTTATTTTTTTATCCCTTAGGATTTGAATACGTAGAACAAAATTAGCTTCTTTCAAGTCTTTCATGCTAAACTATTGGGTTAACCATAGTTTAACTGATGGCAATGTCCCTATATCATTTCTAATGAGTAGAATGTCATCAACATATCAAACAAGAAAGATCACCTTTCTATCCCCTAAACATTTGTAAACACAAGGTTCGTCTATGTTTTGCTCAAATCCAAAATGGTCGCTTGATCAAATCTTTGATTCCATGAGCGGGATGCTTGCTTACATCCATATATGGATCTAACCAATTTGCAAACTTTTTACTTGTTTCCTTTAGCTATATATCTGATGGATTTCATCATGTATATGCTCTCTTCAAGATAGTCATTCAAAAATATTATCTTGACATCCATTTGCCAGATCTTGTAGTCGAAAGCTGCCGTAATGGATAGTAATATGTGAATTAACTTGAGCATGGCAACTGAAGAGAAGGTTTCTTCATAATCGATACCTTTTTTCTCAGTATAACCTTTTGCTACAAGTTTGACCTCATAAGTTTCCACTTGTCCATCCACGTTTCTTTTCCTTTTGTATATCTACTTACACTCTATGGGTTTTATCTCTTCTAGTAAGTCTACAAGTTCCCATACTAAGTTGGAATACATAGAATCCATCTTAACTTTCATAGTTATTTCCCAGAGCTTGGAATCAACACTCTCTATTACTTCGTCATATGTGAGTGGGTCATCATCTTCCTGTTTGGCAAAATTAGTGTTAAAAACACCTCTGCCAGATTGGAAGAACTCAGGCCTACGAGAAACCCTCCCACTATAATAAAGCTCCCTATGATGCTAATCATTTGTAGGACTACTATTAGGGGTTGGTTTTAGAACCATTTCCATTGAGTTTTTTATATTTCCCGAAAGCTCCTCGAGTATCTCTTTACTTCGAGGTTTGAAGTAAGTCATGTAACTTTTTTCAAGGAAAGTAGAATGAGTTAAGGCTATAATAGCTTGCTTTTTTGGGTTATAAAAACAAACCACCCTTTATTCCCTTTGGATCTACAAATATGTACAATTTTGTCCGTGAGTCCAACTTTCTTGCATCTTTATCCAATATATGGTCTAGGTATCCCTAAATCCTAAAATGATAAAGATTTAGCTTCCTACCATGCTACAATTCGTATAGGGCTTTTGATGCTGCCTTAGTTGGCACATTATTCAGAATATAGAGACCCATTTCTATAGTGTATCCCCCAAAAAAGATATTGGCAGCTTCGAATAACTTAACATCGAACTTACCATGTCTAACAACATTTGATTTCTTCTCTCTGCCATGCCATTCTGTTGTAGAGTGCTCGACATGGTTAACTGAGATAGAATCTCATTCTCTATGAGGTACCATAAGAACTCATCAGATAAATATTCCCTACCTCGACTAGACCAACGTGCCTTTTTGGGTAAACCTAGTTGTTTCTCCACTTCCGCTTGAAAACCTTTGAATTTATCAAAGGTTTCATTCTTGCAATGCATCAGGTATACATACCTATATCCAAAATAGTCATCAATAAAGGTTACATAATACTCATAACCACCTCTTGCACTAACGTTCATAAGGTTACATACGTTAGTATGCACAAGTTTTAAGGGTTTTTTACCCTCATTCCTTTTGCATTAAAAGATCGCTTAGTCATCTTACCTTTCAAGCAGGATTCACATTGTGGATGACCAACTTCTTTAAGTGAACTTAAGATGTCGTCTTTCACAAGTCTAGTGATTCTTTCTCAGTTAATATGACTAAGTCCCAAATGCTAAAGGTACGCCTCATTAGAGTGAGAAGTTTTAAGTCTTTTATTTGATATTTCAGTCTCAAACAATGTGTACATCTTTAGTTTGATAAAATAGAGATTATTTGACATCCATCCATTATAGATAAGATTGCAATTTCTAAATATTGCAATTCCATCATTAAAAGTCACAGTCAAGCCATTTTTAAAGAAACATGGAACAGAAATTAAGTTTCTTTTGAAACTTGGTACATAGAAAACATGTTTTAAAATAATCTTCCTAAAATTATCATAATAAAGATGTACATCTCCCACTACTTTAGCTTCCACACTTGTCCCATTCCCGGTCTACAATAATAAGCTCTTATCTCTAAGATCTTTCATCTCCTCGAACCCTTGTAGAGAAACACAAACATAACCAGTGGCTCTCGAATCAATGACTCAGTGGTCTATTGAATCTTCCACTAAACAAGCTTTTACCATCAAGAGTTCCATACCTTTGCCTTTGGCAGTTAGGTTTTCCTTTCACTCTTTACAATTTGCCTTGAAATGCCCTTTCTTGCTGTAAAAGAAGCATTTAGACTTAGATAAGTCTTTCGGCTTTTAGGTTCTATTCCTTTCACTTGTGATGGCCCAGAGACCTTAGCCTTGCTTTTTTTAGTGTGCTTTCTCTTCCTTTTTGAGGAAAAAGTGACATCTATATTTGCTTATGCTTTTCAGACCTGTTGGCCGTTATTCAACATCAACTCATAGGATTGTAACTCCTTCATGAGTTTTGTAGGTATCAAGTTTTTGTTACCAAAGTTATATGCAACCTAAAAACCAGTAAAATCTTTTGACAAGCTTTTGAACACCATTTGAATTTGAGTGTTCTGGTCCAAATTAGCCTCAATGTCCATGGCCTCGGCAAAGTAGCCTATAAGAGAGATCATATGGTTTTTGACCAGAATGTGTGATCATATGGTTTTTGACCAGAGTGTTAGGATTTTGCTGGGCATTCATCAAGCTAGTTATGGCAGATTGTTGAGCCAAGGTAGCTTGGCTTTTGAACATGTCTTCTAGCTCATATAGAATCACTTTAGCAGTCTTATAACTCTCTGGTTGCTTATACAGAGTACTGGTCACGCTTGTCAGCATATAGCAATAAACTATCCCATCAGACTCTTCCCAACATTTTTAAGCCTCAACTTGAGTGGCTAGTGGACACTTATTATCAAGAACTGTTTTAAGTTTCCCATAGCTCAGAACAATTATCAGGTTCCTTTTCCATTGCTTATAGTTATTTCTAATCAGTTTGTTTTCAGTGAGTATGTTCAATAAGGGAGTTGGTGTAATTTTCAAACTAAAAATAAAACATTCATATATTAATATCTTTGTATTAGGCAAATGTTTGAAAACATTTTTGCAACATTATGATATGCACTAAAATGATGTATGTGTCTTACATTAAACCTTGAAAAACATTTGTAAGTTGTTGCAACAATAATTCCCACATCCATTAAATTAAGCCACCATGGGGTGATCATGATCAACTAGTAAGAACATGGATTTCCATCCAATCAATACATGAATCTAATTCTTTAGGCATTCACAAGTACTAATACATGAGTATGTGTAACAGCCCGGTTTAGACTCTAGTCGAAACGGTGGTTTCGAAACCACAAATTTGAGTTCGTAAAATTATTTTAATATTTTTTTTTGTATTTACAGCATATTATTTGATATGGGTAAAAATTTTGTAAATTAATTTTATCGATTAGCTGTCTAATTTGATAAAAGGACTTAATCGCGAAAAATGTAAAAGAGGCTTTCTATTTGTTAAAGTACTTATTTGCTATGGTTTCTTAATTTTAAAGTCCTTAAAATGGAATTTGGCCATTGAAAAATGGGATGAACGGTTATGGGTTTAAAATGAATGATTTTATTTTGTATAAAGGATGGATAAAATTGTAAATTGTATATTAATAGGTAATAAATAAAATAAAACATGAAATGGCCATGCATTTTCATCTTTTAATGGCTGAATGTTAAAAAAAAAAAAGGAAGCCATGGATGTTGTTAAGGGTTCGGCACTTTGAAGTTCAAATTGAGGTATGTAATTGCTCGATTTTTGATAATTTTTACGTTTTTGAGATCGTTGCTTCGAATACTAGCTAGCCCATGCTTGAATTTTTGAATTGGTTGTGGATTTTGTGATTTTCCATTGTTGGTACCTTGAGATTTTTGTGGTTTGATGGTGAAAAATAAATATTTTATGTTAGATTATCATGTTTTATTAAGTGATTTTTTTTATAAAAATGCTTATTAAGGACTAAGTTGTGAAATTTGTAATTTGAGAGGTCAAAATGTGAAATAAATGAAATTAATAAGTTGCTAGGGACCTAGGGAGAATTCGGCCTAACATGGGCATAATGAAATTTTGAATATTTGGTGTTGTTTTAAATTAGAGACTAAATTGTAAAAATATGAAATGTTAGGGGCTAAAGTGCAAAATGCTCGTTTATGTGATTTGGATGAAAATTGAATAAGTACATGATTAAATAAGTTATATTTGAATTTATTTAGATCAATAAAAGAGGAAATCGGATTTGGATCGGGAGAAGTCGAAAGTTGTCGAATAATCGTTCCGGTCTGTTCGTGTCTGTATGAGGTAAGTTCATAAGTAAATAAATGTTCTCGAATTCAAACACATATGTTTTATATATTTTTGAATTGAACTGTATTTATATACATATTGCCAAATTGAATGAGCATGAGATGACTTATTTCGATCTGGAATTGATTGAATTACGACGTCCGAAAGCCCGTTTGAACCATAGGAATAGTATAGGATACATATGTCATGACATAGGATTCTGAGATGTGTTATCGTGTAAGATCGCGTCTGGGACGTTGGCATCGATTTGAGATTTACGTGTAAGACCATGTCTGGGACATCGGCATCGTATATGATTTCGTGTAAGACCATATCTGGGACAGTGGCATCGATATTTGATAACATGTAAAACGATATCTGGGATATGGCATTGTACAAGCTTTATGAGCTATCTGAGTATCCTTATTGATTCTGAATGGTTTAAAGGGCAATATCGAGAAATGAATGACTATGTAAAAGTATATCCGGGTCAGGTACATACGAAGTGTATATGATACTCAAGAATGAAAGGTGAGCATGTTTCAAATGACAATATGTGAAATACATAATAATGAATAAATTGAATGTATACAAATAAATGTTGTGATACATATGCTCTTTATTTGATATTGTAATGAAATAAGCTTAATTATATTCAAGAGTTCGAATGCCATGAGATAGTGGTTCTATGTTTCAAACATGGGATTTATGAAACATGAAACATGGGATTAAGGTATGCTAGTTTGTTTTGAAAGATGATTAGATAAATATTATTGATAAGGTTAAATTATTAAATATGTTATGTATATGTGAAAGAGTTAAATAAGCATGTTTTGATTTGTTGGTTATGTGTTTCGTATGATCGAATGTGATATATATGAATGAGGAGTACATATGGTTCGAACAGTAGATTTATGAAGCATGTGTAAAATGACTTTGATGTATGGTAGTTACTTTAAATTTTTGAATTGATAAATGAGATTGAAATGGTTGAGTTTAAAAGCATGGTTTATATGATCATTTATAAATAAGGTAAGTGAAGTTGTTTAATGTGGCAATATGGATTATATGAGAAAAGTGGTTGTATATGTGTATGTAATTAACTAAATTCGGCCTATTCGAATTGAATTATATATGTTATTGTGATGAATTATTTTTGTATGGCTTACTAAGCTTTCAAAGCTTATTTTGTGTGTTTTCTTTATTTTTTTATAGAGTTTCAGAGACTTGCTTGGGTTGGAAATTTTAGGAGATCACATCACACTATCCAGTTTTCGCTTCGGTAAATAAATGCTTTGAGTTTTGGTTACGTGGCATGTATAGGCTAGTTTTGATATACTAGTTTTGAAATTTGTGTATTTATATATAGCCATGCGAAAATGGCTTGTTAATGATGCTAATGTTGGTGATTTTCGGTCATGTATTAGCTTGTTTAGAAAGTATGATTTAAGGTATATTTTGTGTGATGGAATGGTCTTGTGATTCGACTTGGGTAACAATGTTGTTGATGGATGGGTTTTCGTGTAATATCCTGAATTAGGGCTTAATTGGAATAGTGGTTTCGTGACCACAAATCCGAGATAGAAATAATTATTTTATAATTATTTTGATGATTATGATATGATTGCATGATTGTGTGAAAATTTCGTGATGAAATTCTATGCCTAAAGTGTTTAAATTGAAAGTAGGGACTAAATCGAATAAGTTACAAAATTTGCATTCTAGAAGTTTTTAGTATGAAATTGCATTGAAATATTAATTAGGAGGTCTTAAATAGGAATTTGACCAATTTTAAGTTCAAGGACAAAATTAGGACATGGAAGGAATTTTTGAAAGTTTAGTAGTAAGGGCATTTTGGTCATTTAGTTATTAAAATGAATTAAAAACAAAATTAAAAGCCATTTTTTGTCTATCTTCTTCATTAGGCCGAAATTTCAAGGATTCTCCATAGCTAGGGTTTGTTTCAAGCTTCCAAGCTCCATAGTAAGTGATTCCAAGCCCCGTTTTTAATGTTCTTTATGTTTTTGGAATCCCGGTAGCTCAATTAAGCTTATGCTAGCAATAATTCAACCTAGGGTTTATATTTGGAAAAATACCCATAGGTGAAATTTGTGTATTTTGATGTTTTATGATAGAATATGAGGTTTTAAATTATGTTAGACAACTTGTGCTACTCGGTTTTGAGTGAAAACGAGTAAAAGGGCTTAATTGGTAAAAATACCTAATAGTCATAAGTACATGTTAGAGTGTGAATTTGATATTGTCATAGAAGGGAAAAATGATCAGCATGTCATAAAACATAAGAATAAGGGATAAAGTTTAATTCCCAAGCCTAGGGGCAAAAGTGTAATTATGCAAAAGTTTAGGGGCAAAAGTGTAATTTTGCAAAGTTCGTATTAAATGCTGTTTTGATGAATGTATGTATTAAATAAGATTAATTTGGTATTATAGATCAAGAGAAACGGGAATCAAGTCGTGATCGAGGAAAAGAAATGATTGTGGACTAAATTGCAAAATCTTTATATTTCGGTACCAAGGTAAGTTCATGTGTAAATAATGTAGCATAATTGTTATTTTTAAGTTATTGATGTTAATTATATGATATGCTGATTTTTTATCGTGAAATATTATGCTTTGTGGTTAATGTTGAGTAATATGCAAATTATGTTTACTACTTGATAAATATGAATTGCTACCGAGTATCGGTTCCGATATTCCATGGAAGACGGCTAATGTCAGATCGAGGGAAAAAGCCCGTTTGAACCTTAGAAATAGATTAGGATACAAGTGATATGTCACTAGGATATTTGGGCATCCGAACTCGTTGAGTTGAGTCCGAGTTCACTTATGGATGCGAATGTTCAAACTCGTTGAGTTGAGTCCGAGTTCGTGAGATGTAACTAGGCATCCGAACTCGTTGAGTTGAGTCCGAGTTCACTTATGGATGCGAATGCCCGAGCTCGTTGAGTTGAGTCCGAGTTCACTTATGGGCGGGTTACATGATTGCTTGATTACATATGTGGCACTTATGTGCAAATTATCCGTGTATCCGAGTTATATTCCGATGTGTTCAACGGGTGAAAATTTCTATGAAATGGAAGAACACTTAAGATGCAAGTGACGTTTTGGTAAGTGTTGTGAAATGGGCACTTTGGATAGGTATGTACTTAACCCTCGGGTGGAAAATAGATACAACAACGATAAAGTGGTAAGATAATGAATGATGTTTAGAAATGTGATATATGTTTTGGTGATGCCATGCTAAGGTTGTTTGGTATAATTGTATTGTTATGTTACTTGTTATTTTCATATGAACTTACTAAGCATTTATGCTTACTCCTCCTTTTCATTCATTGTAGTTTTGAACAAGTCACTCGGGGAATCGGGGACAGTCGAAGTTTTGATCACTCTATCCAGAAGGATTTCTATTGGTAAATGGCTTGTAAAACTTAAGTATGGCATGTATAGCAATGTACCTATTTTGTGTAAATAATTTTATGATATGGCCATGTTTGGTTGAGAAAATGTTTGATATTGATATGTCATGGTGATGGCTAATTAGATCATGTTTGATATCATGGAAGTTTAATAGGTTATCTAGTTCATAAAAAAATTCATGGAAAGATGAAACTTGCCTTAAAACAGAATATTGCTGGTGGAACTAAATGAGTCTATTTTCATGTGGATTGAACAAAACAGGCATATAAATTATATTTTATGAGATATTTAAACTTTTGTGGAACAGGGCCAGAATGATTTCTAGATCCCCTTTTCTGACTTTAAAAATTTATAATAAATTTTTAAAAAATAATTATAAGTTTTTATTTACATGTACAGATTCCTTATTGAGTCTAGTTTTAATAGAAACAAACCTCATAGTCATTGAAATTTTGTATAGAGAGATATCTGATTCGTAATACACAGAGGGTAGAGCAGTCGAACCCTGAAACAGGGGAGAATTTAACTAATAAACTGTACTAATTGGCCTAACCAAAAATTCTAGAAAAAAATTAGTAAATATATATATGAGTCTAAATTTAGGGGAAATTTACGGATCTTGATTTCGAGTTTCGAAACTCAAGATATGAATTTTTAAGCGACTGTGATGCTGTTAATCAGCTTGTCTGGAATTTTTTTAAAATAAATTGTTTGAGCTGTTTAAGTGATAAATTAAGGTTAGTAATATCTTATGCTCGACTTCCGGCAATGGTCTCGGGTATGGGGGCGTCACATTTGGTGGTATCAGAGCCAGGTTTAGTCAGTTCTCAGACTACGTGTTGTATGTACGGATTTTTGCTATACATGCCATATGTATAAATTGTGATAGTGTGATGACTTCTGACCTTTTTTTTAAATAATTTTTATATAGTAAATGGATCCCGATCTAGCTGTGGTAGATGAAGTAGAGAGTAATGCGCTAGCTCCAGCTGAAGGGGCAGCACCGACTGAAAACCCACCTCCTACTGTTGGTCAGGGAGGAGGAGAAAGGGATCGAGAAGCCTTTCTCCAAATGATGAGTGCATGGTACACTGAGTTCGTTCGTACGAACCCAAATGTACGACTTCCCCCACCTCCTCCAATTCTTCAACCTATGCCTCCGATGCCTCAAGGAGTGGATATAATGAAATTTCACAGAACTCCAGTTGACAGAATCCGTAAGCAAGGGGCCGAAGAATTCAGGGTAAATATTAATGATGATGCAGAGAAAGCAGAGTTCTGGCTTGAAAATTCTATCCGGGTATTTGATGAATTATCTTGTACACCTGAAGAATGTTTGAAATGTGCTACATCTTTGTTGAGAGATTCAGCCTATAATTGGTGGAAGACTTTAATTTCAGTGGTACCGAAAGAGAGGGTAACCTGGGAATTCTTTCAAGAAGAGTTTCGGAAGAAATATATTAGTGAAAGATTTATTGATCAGAAATGTAAAGAGTTTCTTGAGCTGAAGCAAGGTAATATGACAGTCTCAGAATATGAAAGAGAGTTTGTTCGATTGAGTAAGTATGCTAGAGAATATACTCCTACAGAGGCTAAAATGTGTAGACGATTTGAAGACGGACTCAATGAAGACATTAAAGTATTTGTTGGGATTCTTGAATTAAAAGAAATGGTAGTACTTGTTGATCGAGCTTGCAAGGCTAAAGAACTACTTAAAGAGAAGAAAAAAGTAGAGGTGGAGACTAAAAATTGGAAGAAAAGATCGACGAGTAGTTCATTCTCACAGCAATCTAGAAAATCTAGAAATATGAATCCTCGTTCTCAGGTTTCGGCCAGACAATCATATGGAAATTCTAAGAAGCAAAATGTGGGTCCTAAATCTCAGACTACTTCCGTGGCTAGTGTGGGGAATTCGAGATTTGTGAGACCGAGTTTTTCACCTTGGGGTGCTCCTGTGTTATTTGTGAAAAAGAAGGATGGTTTTATGAGATTATGTGTTGATTATCGGCAGTTAAACAAGGTGACAATCAAAAACAAGTATCCATTGCCGAGAATTGATGATTTGTTTGATCAGCTAAAAGGAGCGACATGGTTTTCAAAGATTGACTTGAGATCTGGGTATTATCAGCTGCGAGTAAAAGAGTCAGATGTGCCTAAAACTGCTTTTAGAACAAGGTACGGTCATTATGAATTTTTAGTTATGCCATTCGGGTTGACAAATGCTCCTGCTGTGTTTATGGCTTTAATGAATCGCATATTTCGGCCATACTTGGACAAATTTGTTGTGGTGTTTATAGATGATATTTTAATTTATTCAAAAGATGAGACAGAGCATGCTGAGCATTTGAGGATAGTTTTGCAAACTTTGAGAGATAAACAGTTGTATGCTAAGTTTAGTAAAAGTGAATTTTGGCTCCGGGAAGTTGGATTCTTAGGTCATATTGTTTCAGGTGATGGTATACGGGTTGATCCTAGTAAAATTTCAGCCATTATTGATTGGAAACCACCAAAAAACGTAACTGAAGTTAGAAGTTTCTTAGGGCTAGCTGGGTATTATCGGCAGTTTGTAAACGGATTTTCTATAATTGCTGCTCCTATGACTAGACTACTCCGAAAGGATGTTAAATTTCAAAGGACGGAAGGGCAAGTTAAGTCCGCGTTTTATTAGACCGTATGAAATAATTGAAAAGGTTGGACCAGTAGCTTATCAGTTAGCATTGCCATCTGAATTACAGAAGATGCATGATGTGTTCCACGTATCTATGCTACGTCGGTATCGTTCGGATCCTTCACATATAATTTCACCGACAGAAATTGAGCTCCAGCCCGATATGACTTACGAAGAAGAACTGATTAAGATCTTAGCTCGAGAGGTCAAGAAACTAAGAAATAAAAGTGTCGCTCTCGTGAAAGTATTGTGGCAAAAGCATGGGGTAGAAGAGACTACATGGGAACCTGAAGAAACTATGAGAAACCAATACCCACACTTGTTTACCGGTAAGATTTTCGAGGACGAAAATCCTTAAAATGGGGGAGAGTTGTAATATCCTGAATTAGGGCTTAATCGAAATAGTGGTTTTGTGACCACAAATCTGAGATAGAAATAATTATTTTATAATTATTTTGATGATTATGATATGATTGCATGATTGTGTGAAAATTTCGCGATGAAATTCTATGCCTAAAGTGTTTAAATTGAAAGTAGGGACTAAATCGAATAAGTTACAAAATTTGCATTCTAGAAGTTTTTAGTATGAAATTGCATTGAAATATTAATTAGGAGGTCTTAAATAGAATTTGCCCAATTTTAATTTCATGGACAAAATTAGGACATGGAAGGAATTGAAAGTTTAGTAGTAAGGGCATTTTGGTCATTTAGTTATTAAAATGAATTAAAAACAAAATTAAAAGCCAATTTTTGTCCATCTTCTTCATTAGGCTGAAATTTCAAGGATTCTCCATAGCTAGGGTTTTTTTCAAGCTTCCAAGCTCCATAGTAAGTGATTCCAAGCCCCGTTTTTAATGTTCTTTACGTTTTTGGAATCCCGGTAGCTCGATTAAGCTTATGCTAGCAATAATTCAACCTAGGGTTTATATTTGGAAAAATACCCATAGGTGAAATTTGTGTGTTTTGATGTTTTATGATAGAATATGAGGTTTTAAATTATGTTAGACAACTTGTGCTACTCGGTTTTGAGTGAAAACGAGTAAAAGGGCTTAATCGTTAAAAATACCTAATAGTCATAAGTACATGTTAGAGTGTGAATTTGATATTGTCATAGAAGGGAAAAATGATCAGCATGTCATAAAACATAAGAATAAGGGATAAAGTTTAATTCCCAAGCCTAGGGGCAAAAGTGTAATTATGCAAAAGTTTAGGGGCAAAAGTGTAATTTTCCAAAGTTCGTATTAAATGCTGTTTTGATGAATGTATGTATAAATAAGATTAATTTGGTATTATAGATCAAGAGAAACTGGAATCAAGTCGCGATCGAGGAAAAGAAATGATTGTGGACTAAATTGCAAAATCTTTATATTTTGGTACCAAGGTAAGTTCATGTGTAAATAATGTAGCATAATTGTTATTTTTAAGTTATTGATGTTAATTATATGATATGCTAATTTTTTATCATGAAATATTATGCTTTGTGGTTAATGTTGAGTAATATGCAAATTATGTTTACTACTTGATAAATATGAATTGCTACCGAGTATCGGTTCTGATATTCCGTGGAAGACGGCTAATGTCAGATCGAGGGAAAAAGCCCGTTTGAACCTTAGGAATAGATTAGGATACAAGTGACATGTCACTAGGATATTTGGGCATCCGAACTCGTTGAGTTGAGTCCGAGTTCACTTATGGATGCGAATGTTCGAACTCGTTGAGTTGAGTCCGAGTTCGTGAGATGTAACTAGGCATCCGAACTCATTGAGTTGAGTCCGAGTTCACTTATGGATGCGAACGCCCGATCTCGTTGAGTTGAGTCCGAGTTCACTTATGGGCGGGTTACATGATTGCTTGATTACATATGTGGCACTTATGTGCAAATTATCCGTGTATCCGAGTGATATTCTAATGTGTTCAATGGGTGAAAATTTCTATGAAATAGAAGAACACTTAAGATGCAAGTGACGTTTTGGTAAGTGTTGTGAAATGGGCACTTTGGACTGGTATGTACTTAACCCTCGGGTGGAAAATAGATACAACAACGATAAAGTGGTAAGATGATGAATGATGTTTAGAAATGTGATATATGTTTTGGTGATGCCATGCTAAGGTTGTTTGGTATAATTGTATTGTTATGTTACTTGTTATTTGCATATGAACTTACTAAGCATTTATGCTTACTCCTCCTTTTCATTCATTGTAGTTTTGAACAAGTCATTTCGGGAATCGGGGACAGTCGAAGTTTCGATCACACTATCCGAAGGATTTCTATTGGTAAATGGCTTGTAAAACTTAAGTATGGCATGTATAGCAATGTACCTATTTTGTGTAAATAATTTTATGATATGGCCATGTTTGGTTGAGAAAATGTTTGATATTGATAAGTCATGGTGATGGCTAATTAGATCATGTTTGATATCATGGAAGTTTAATAGGTTATCTAGTTCATAAAAAAATTCATGGAAAGATGAAACTTGCCTTAAAATAGAATATTGCTGCAGCAATAACATGAATTTGAAAAATCACTAAAAATAGTATAAGTGGAACTAAATGATGAGTAAGTTATGAAATTGAAGCTTAATGAGTCTATTTTCATGTGGATTAAACAAAACAGGAGATATTTAAACTTTTGTGAAACAGGGCCAGAATGATTTCTAGATCCCCTGTTCTGACTTTAAAAATTTATAATAAATTTTACAAAAATAATTATAAGTTTTTCTTTACTTGTACAGATTCCTTATTGAGTCTAGTTTTAAGTGAAACAAACCTCATAGTCATTGAAATTTTGTATAGAGAGATATCTGATTCGTAATACACAGAGGTTAGAGCAGTCGAACCCTAAAATAGGGGAGAATTTAACTAATAAACTGTACTAATTGGACAAACCAAAAATTCTAGAAAAAAATTAATAGATAGATATATGAGTCTATATTTAGGGGAAATTTACGGATCTTGATTTTGAGTTTCGGAACTCAAGATATGTATTTTTAAGCGACTGTGATGCTGTTAATCAGCTTGTCTGGAATTTTTTTTAAAATAAATTGTTTGAGCTGTTTAAGTGATAAATTAAGGTTAGTAATATCTCGTGCTCGACTTCAGGCGATGTTATGGGGGCATTACATTTCGAGTGTGGTACGTGTTTTATAAGCTATGTGATGACTTTGTTGTATCTCATGAAATTGGCTATTTGGTGTGGCACATTATTGACTTATAAGTTGATGTATAATTTATCTTGTAAATTTGCTTGGAATTGGTAAATTATATGCATACAGACTGGACTATTGATAGATAAATTAAGTACATATGCGTATGGCATATTTGTTTGTGGATCAGTATATAAATGTCAAGTTGAATAGTTTAACATTTGATTCCTCTTTTGGTTATGTGTATAAGTGTTAATGGCAAACCATAGCAGTAAAATGGCTAATTGGATTCGGTGACTTATTAGAAAATAATGATTGTAATAAGTATATTTTGTTGGGTATATGAATAATTATAAAGTGATATATTGATATTTGTATTCGATCAAGAAATTATATAAATAGTTGAATAATGAATGGAGAACTTAGAATGAATGTGGAGGCTATTTGATGATTAAATTGATGGCTCTTTGTATAATGGGTATGCCTTGACTTGTTATTTGAGTTCAAGAATAATTCATGAGGATATAGTAAAATGCGCATGAATTTTAGATGTGCAAAAGCTATAATTGACTATTTGGTGATATGACTATTATCTCACATAAGTATGTCTTTTAAGTAGAATAATATGGCTAGTTATGGTTTAATATGAAACATGTGAAATTTGGTTTTGATGTATGAAAGCTTGATCCGAAACTTGTATAGGTTATGAGTAATGATGTAATTAAATTACGAAGCATGATTTGTAATGGAAGTCTTGGTTAGCATGAAATAAGAGTATGGGTTATGTATGAGCCATGATTAGCATGCATGTTTGAATTTAGTTGATATTGAGAATCAAATATGCGTATCTGGTTTAAGTGAATAAATAGATTGTGGTTGTATGAGTTTGGAAATGTTAAAAAATACGTATAATTATAATTTGATGCCTGAAAAGTCATTTATAACTGTGTTGAACTGTGTTTAGTTCGGTAATGCCTCGTAAGCCTAATCTAGTGACAGATACGGGTTAGAGTGTTACTGTATGTGTTAAAGATCAATATACTAGCTGACCTGGCATAAGTATGTTTCTTGGATTATTATGTAATAGTCAGAAACATTACTTATAGTGATAACTATGTATATGATCCTCAGACTTGAGATTATTATTATCCCCACATCATGAGTTTTGTATTTTGATACAGTCAAATATCTACCCTAATAGGTTGTACTATAAAGGTTGTTGTTAGATATACCACAATCCATGTAGTGGGATATGATTGATCAAGATAGGATTTATCTCTCCTACATAAAGATAGGATTTATCTCTCTTACATAATAGGAGTAATATCATGGGCCACTTAAAGGAGTGAGACTAGAAATGCATGATCATGCTCAAATAAGTTGATATGAGATATCACACTTATTTGCTTATTGTAGTCTACTCAGAAGATTAAGAAATATGATATTGGACTATACAAGTGTGACTATACCATGACTTGTGTCCAATCTAGATATAAATGATAAAAGGATATAATACATGAAAAGTTTATCACAGAAAGTTTATGTCGAATCACGATTCTTGTAACTTGGGTAGCAATGATGCATTGTTAGATGCCACTCATTACTTGTAACATTAGAAATGTTCTAGTATTACTAATAATGTTACAAGAACCTACAGGGTCACACCCCATGGTTAAAATGAACAGACTTCACGCAAATACGTTGGGCGTATACACTCCTACATACATATTTGGCAAATTGTATCGCCTAACAGATAGTATCACCTGGTGGACAATATCGCCTAGTGAATATGATTCGCAACTACTTTCTAGAGTTAATATTTATGGAAGCTGATATTCTCTCTGAAAAATTTAATAGGTCTAGTAGCTAATTTTCAATTCTCTCTAAAACAGTTCAAAAAGTTTTGTTGTTCGTGTTTAATTAGGTGGATTATGTGGAGGCTAAAACAATTCTGTTTCGGCTTGGAATTGGCACCCCGAAAGAAATCAGATCGCTCAAGGTATATTTCTAATCCTGTTTCAACCCAATTCATTCCTCATACTTGGATCCTTGTTTGATGATCTTCGAAATATTTTTTCGTTGAGCCACGAGGTGTACTGATGATCTAAAAATAAGTTGTCTTTCCATATTTTAATTTTGTAACGCCCCAAATTTTGGGCCTAGAAGTATTAGGTCTTGAGCATGGGAACAGTCGGGAGGCTGCACATAAATATTTAGTCGTGCAAGAAAGTGACACAAATGCATGTCTGCCTTAGTGGTTAAGTGTCCTGGGAGGAGCCTGAGAAGTCTTGGGTTCAAGCTTGGGCATGTGTAAAAATTTTGTTTTAATTAGTTAAACCCTTATCTTGAGACTGTAGGCTTTTTGAATAAATATGGGTAAAACATGACAGAAAGTGTCTGCTGGTCGAAGGGATAAATGGCGTGCTATGGTTACTTAAGGTCTGAGGTTCAAATCCTACTTTGAGTAGTAGAGTGTTTTATTTTGCTGCACTTGTCGTGTGGGTAATAGAGATTGACTAAAACACTGCGAGTGGAGTGGAGTTTGAATTGGTCATGGAGGGATTATAGGAAGGAATGTTCGGATAGTGTTCGATTTGAGGAATTTTAGGAGAGATTATAGGAGAAAATCGTAGGGATTTGTGGTGGAAAAAGAGTTGATGCCAAATGGGATTTGTGGCACTCAAGACTTTCAATTTTGGTGAGTTTAGCCACTCTATTTTCGGTTGCTATGAACATATTGGCTCTTTTTTTTTCTGTTGAGGCCGAATAATGCTAAGAAGGTTTTGGTAGTGTCATTCGTTTTTGCTGGCATTGATTTTTCACTTCTCTCGAGGTCCCTCATTTTGTCATTTTTGCTCTTCTTTCCCTCCTTTTTCTTAGCTGAATTCTCTCCTTCCTCTCTCTCTCAATTCTTTTGACACTATCAACTCCTTGTATTGCTAAAACTGAATACTCTTCCCCTCATTTCGTTCTACCAGTTCTCTACATTTTGTGTTAGTCGAACATTCCATCTCAGGTTCGAGTGCACAGTTATTGTTTTCTTCTATTTTATTCTTTTGATTTCGGTTTAGTAAGGGTTCTCTGACAAATCAGTAAGTGTACATGATTCCCTCTTGTTTCTCTCTACCATTGTGATCTTTCTTCTAACATCTTCTTTCCTCTGCCAATTACTGCTAGGGGTACGATTATTCCACATTGCCTCTACCATTTTGTGTACTTTCGGCTTTTGTGTGGGTGTGGGTTGAATGTTCTTCTAATCTGGACTCTGCGTTTTCGGTAAGCGACCTTTCATCTAGTTTAAACCGTTCTTTTGTTTGATGGTTGATAAGGTTTGGTTGAAGTGCAGATAACCCCCTTAGGCCTAGTGATTAGTCTCTTGCAAACGGTTTAAGTGGGCAAGCCACAATCGACTGATCTAAGCAAGTGTTAGGTAATCCTTTAATCAAGTATTTTGGTGGGGGTTTTGATAATTTGATTAGGATGCGATTAGTCGAAACTTGTGATTGGATGTAGGTTGGAGTACTCGTGGACTATTCGCGCGTTTTCGTGAGCAAGGTGTGTAACACTGCTCAAACTATAGATCGACAAAAAGCCGAAAAATGTAATCTTTGATGCCACATGGGCGTGCGCTCGCTTGTGTGGTAATCTGAATGCATAGATGTAAGCGTTTGATCGTAGAGGCCACCATGAGCGATTTCATGGGCTTAGCCGTTTTGGGTCACGTTGGGCCGAAATGGCCGTGTGGGCCCCACAGGTCTGTGGGATCCACACGGGTTAACCACACGGATGTGTGGAGATTATTGGGCTAGGCTGTGTAGTTCACACGGCCAAGGCCATTTTTGGGCTTAGTGGGCCATCCGGGCATGTGGGTCCACATGGGCCTGCATAATGGGCCCTGGGCCCATTTTCACTGTATGACTGTTAATGTTGCACGGGTTGCCCGAGACGACTATGAACCTACTGTTGGGTCGGTAAGTGTACCTAGAGCCCCTTTGTGGTAAAATGACTGTATTGCCCCTATGTGATTAAATGAGTATTTTTCCCTTATGTGGTATAGTGACTATTTTGCCCTTATATGGTAAAATGACTATTTTGCCCTTATGTGGTAGAATGACTATTTTGCCCTTATATGGTAGAATGAATTTTTTTCCCTTATGTGGTAAAATGATTGTTTTGCCCTTATGTGGTAAAATGACTATTTTGCCCTTATATAGTAAGATGACTGTTTTGTCCTATGTGATGTATGTTTATATTTTAGCATGCTATTTGTAACTGTATTAAGTATATGTATAATATTATGATATGACATGACACGTCGCATGATGCATTGCATGGGGATGGGTTTATATATGATTGGAGGAAATGTACTATATTGGTAGCTCTGCTGCAAATCACTGATGGCTCTAAGCCTATTATACTGGCAGCTCTACTGCAAATACTATTTAGTGCCGCAACCGGTACTACTTGTAGTGTAGGGATGGGTGGGTTGATTATATCCCTACATGGAGTGTAGGGTTGGACGGAGATGGAGTGTAAAGGCTGGATGGGTAGGACTTGCATACTGTTTAAACTGTTACTGCACTATTTACCATTATTACAATAGGCCAAGGCCCGAACACACGACTGTTTCTGTACTGAGATGGGCTAAAGCCCAAACTGATATTGTCATTGTTTTTAATAAGGGCTTAGGCCCAGACTGTATTCGCACTGTTTAATTGACTGTTTGCTTATATGGGATTACACATTGAGTTTTCGTAAACTTACCCATCTGTTTATCTGTACAGGTAATCCCCAAGCTTAGGCGGGTCAGTGCTGTAAGGGACTGAAAGGTGGCCATACAACCGCACGTACTTTCTTATTTGATTTTAAATTATGAGTAGTTTGATTATGGGTATTTTGATGTAATAATGACTCTTTAAATTTTTATCTTTAATTTGGGGTTAAATTACGAGATTTTGGAATTAATAACATTTTAAAGTAAATACTTTATGATAGTGACACAAGTTTTAAAACCATTGTTTAGATCACACAAAGAGGCTAATTAAAGAATGGGCTTTTCAAACGGTATTGCATTTTACGAAAAACACTTCAATGTGACATCGCCAGATTCAGCCATAACGTCCAGACTAGGTTTGGGGTGTTATAGATTTGACCATGTAATACCAATTAATATTAGTTAAACATTGGACAACGAGTGAGCTAATATTTGCTTTAGATGCAAAAACCATATGAGGACATTATACAAAGAATATTAATGTAATCCATAAAAAAATTATTAATCAATCTGTTCGAAAAAATTATAAGTATACAAATGAATATACTACACTTAAGGCACCAATCGAACAGTTTCCCACATGCCCTAATGAAGTAGATGAGTCATATTCCACATTCTCATTCTCTCCAAATGTTTCTTAAAATCCCTCGCAAGTAGTCTTTGTAAACAGTTTGCAAGGTTGTTC
This sequence comes from Gossypium anomalum, assembly GCA_025698475.1. Classification (NCBI taxonomy): domain Eukaryota; kingdom Viridiplantae; phylum Streptophyta; class Magnoliopsida; order Malvales; family Malvaceae; genus Gossypium; species Gossypium anomalum. The sequence continues at coordinate 41,866,443 of CM046968.1, read as the reverse complement.
TTGGATTCGACTTTGACCATATCCACGGTTCCATCTACAACTGCCTCCTTTATTATATGATATTTTCTAGCAATGTGTTTTGTCCCCTTGTGGTTTCTGGTTTTCTTGGAAGAAAGAGAAAACATGAGAAAGGTTCCTTATGCTTATATAGTAGGAAGTCTAATGTATGCTATGTTGTGCTCACGTCCATATATCTATTTTGTAGAGGGGTTGGTGAGTAGATATTAGGCGAATCTAGGTCCAAGACGCTAGTTAGTAGTTAAGCATATAATCAAATATTTACAGAGAGCGAGAGATTATATAATTGCATATCCCAAAGGAGATCTTATTCCCATCAAGTATATTGATCATGAGTTCCAAATGTGTAGGGATTCGAGGAAATTGACATTGGGCTATGTTTTTATCCTGGGCAACAAGTTCATTGGGTGGAGAAGTATCAAGCAGAGCTATACTATTGACTCCACTATGGAGGCCAAATATGTGGTTGCTTTAAGGCTAAAAAAGAAGCAAATATGGTTTCGAAAGTTCCTTACGAATCTTGAAGTTATTCTTGGTACAAAAAAAAGCTATCACATTGTATTGTCTAGAAAGAAAGATGAAATCCCAATACAGAAGGTTGAGTTCCTATAACACCCAAACCCAGCCTGGACATTATGGTCGAATCTGGCGCGTCACATTGAAGTGTTCTATCAAAAACCTTATTTTCATTGAAAACCCTTCCTTAAAATGAAAAAGTTTCATTAACTTATAGAAACTCCTTTCAATCGCGAAAGCTTGTTTAAAACATATGATTTTTGAAAACCTATCATTTTAATAAAATTTAGTTGTGGAAATGTAGAAAAACAAACTATGATTTAGGAATCCCATGTTCCACTTTTCATAACTACAGCGTATAAAAATAATAATCCAATTAATAACAAAAGGGAAGGCCTTATTACATTCAAGTCTAAAATTACTTAATAAACTGGAAACTATATGCTTTTTTAAAAAAAAAAAAAACAAGTCCAAGTCGTCTTGCTAGCTGGCCACCCCCGAGTCCCTCCAAACATCGAACCTTCTACTGAACATCACCTGAGAAAAATAAAAGAGGGGGTGAGTTTTTGAAAACTCAGTGTGTACAACCCTCAGTAAGTAACTAGCATTCATCAGTCCATAAAATCATACATGCAATGTAATGCAGTGCAACTCACCCCAATAATCCATCCGCTATACACCAACTCCATCCCCCGGTACACATTATGTAGGGATATAAATATCGGCCCACCCAACTGATACACATCAATGGTAGCCCGGTTGCGGAACTACCTTCATTGCAGCAAGCTGCCAATCACATATTGGGCTTAAAAGCCGTCGGTGGATCCACGATTGTCAAGCAACCATGCGATCCTCATATACTTCCTCCGTTCCATAATTCTCAACCCATATGCAACCTAAACAGAATATCATATGTATGCAATAGATATACATGTAGCATCCATAAATCTTACATTCAACACATAGGGGTATTTTGGTCATTTTCGCCCTTAAGGGCATTTCAGTAATTTTCCTTTATTACGAGTTTTTACTTACCTTGGCCCGTTAACAAATCCTGTGAGCTAAGATGAACGAATACTATGCACCAGGTTGGATTCCAAAGAAGAGGAGGTGAGTCATTAAGACCGCTTAAGTACCAAGCTCTTCCTAGATCCAATCCTAGACATGCATATACCCGTTGCCGCACCTTAAACCTATGGCTTGTCCACAGTCTCAATAAATTAATTAAGTTTTATGTCTGTTTAAGCAGTTATAGGCTACTAGGTCCAAAACCCCTTACAATGCCCTAACAAGTCTACATACAAGCATATGGCCCACTAGGCCCAATATCATTAATATGGCCCATTAGGCCCAAATCACATTCATTTGGCCCATTAGGCCCAAATCACATTTATATGGCCTACTAGGCCCAATCACTTTCACAGTCATGCTCTCATACGACTTTTCATCACATAGCATCAATTACAAATTTTACTTATTATAGGCCCTACAGCCCATCGGGCCCATTTAGCCAAGCTGGCCCGGTTGGCCAACTCACAGCCCAAGTCCATGGAATCACCCATGGGGCCTCAGATAACCTATCATTTCCCCCTTACGAGTGTTCACGCACTCGTAAGACTACCGTATCCAAACTTTTACCTTTTCGGCATTTCTACTTTTCGACATTTCGGGATTTGCCGATCTACTTGTGTGTGTGCAGTGTATGTACATACCAGGTAATAAAGCGTGTTGTGATCCCCTTAGCCACGAACCTACAATTGATATCACTCAAGGATTAATCTCACATACTTATCGAATATTTTACCCAAACCTTACTTGAAACGCCATGCCTTAATAGCTTTTCCTTGATCACTAATCACGAGTACCCCCAAGATCTGTATTAATCTTTATCATTAGAAACATAATGGGTGACTTGTATCCACCATATGTCACCCTTTCTTACTAAAGCCTATTCAGCCCACCCTTACCGAAGTGAAGAACACTTACCTAAATCTCACACCTAAGGAGCAAATCGGCAGGGATCCAAAAGACTGGGATTCAATACTAATCCTACCAAAACCGATTAGAAGAAGTGAGGTACAGAGTAATCGATACTAGCAAAATCGATTGAGAGAACAAAACACTTACACTAGATTTGGCCGGGTGGAAAGGGTAGTGGCAGCACAGAGAATATTCAGCTCTTGAGACTTGTATGGTAAAAGAGGTTATTCGGCACAAAGAGAAGTAGAAATCGTTAAAAACCAAAGGCGAATCAAAAAGAGAACTTGAGTAGGGAAGAATGGAAAATCGGCACAAAGAAAAAAGAAGGAAGAACAAGGGATTTCGACTTTTAGATCTTTGGAGAACAAAGTGTTTTCTGGCAACAAGGCAAGGGAGAATTCGGCATTAGCCTGGCAACCTCACATTCGGCATCTATATATAGCCTCTAGCCGAATTTCCTATCCCCTAATTCCTAATTCGGCTCCACCTCTTTACACTCCTCATCTCTTAATTTTTCTCCCTGATAACTCCTTAATCCCCTCCTCAAATTTCTCCTGTTATCACTCCCTATAGAGTTCATATCCAATGCCACCACTGTCCATTTCTTAAGTACAAAATAAATCCTTTTTTTGGGCAAGAAGGGATTCAAACCCCAAACCTCCTTGCCTTGCATGTGACGCCAGTTGCCACTCCACCACCAGGCTTTCTTGTGTCCAATTCTTCCTTCATTTATTGAAAAACCCGCCTACTTGCCATCAAGGTTCTTTTATTTATTAACCTATAATTTCTTTCACCCCTAAGTTCGAACTCAACCCTTAACCAAGACCTACTATCACATAATTAACACTTGACCAGGAATGTTAAGCACAATTTTTATCGAAAACTGAAAAAAAGTTCAGGATTTCGGGATTTTTGGGGCGTTACAACTCTACCTCCTTAAAAAAATTTCATCCACGAAATTTCCAACTAATAACACAGACTACCACACCATACTCCTGCTGCGCACTCTAAATCCAACTTAGGTAAATTATTATCTGGATTAGAAATTTTATGAAGTTTTAGTTTCAATAATTAAGCCGATGTTTTATGAAAGTATTAAAAAGAAAGTTATTTTCATAATTCCTCTACAGTTTCAAGATCCTACGGGCTTCAGTTCCACTCTAACTAAAAATCTCAACATAATTATCTAAAGTAGCCCACTAACTATCTATTGTATATCAAATTAAATAGGCTTAAGAATAAAAAAAACTTACTTGGTTCGATGTCGGAGACTCAGTGTGCCGCACAGCAAGATTTCTCTTTTTCCAAAACATTATGATCCAAAATTTCCAAATAATAAGGCCCACTTTACAGCCTGAGTTTTATAACCAGGCTCTAATACCACTAAATGTAACACCCCAAACCCGGCCCGGATATTATGATTGAATCTGGCGCGTCACATTGAAGTGTTTTATCAAAAACCTTATTTTCATTGAAAACCCTTCCTTAAAATGAAAAACCTTTATTAACTTATAGAAACTCCTTCCAATTGCGAAAGTTTGTTTAAAACATATGATTTTTGAAAACATGTCATTTTAATAAAATTTAGTTGTGGAAACGTGGAAAAACAAACTATGATTTAGGAATCCCATGTTCAACTTCTCATAACTACAGCGCATAAAAATAATAATCCAATTAATAACAAAAAGGAAGGCCTTATTACATTCCAGTCTAAAATTACTTCATAAACTGGAAACTATATGCTTTTTTTTTTTTAAAAAAGTCCAAGTCCTCTTGCTAGCTGGCCACCTCCGAGTCCCTCCAAACATCGAACCTTCTACTAAGCATCACCTGAGAAAAATAAAAGAAGGGGTGAGTTTTCGAAAACTTAGTGTGTACAACCCTCAACGAGTAACTAGCATTTATTAGTCCATAAAATCATGCATGCAATGCAATGCAGTGCAACCTACCCCAATAATCCATCCGCTATACACCAACTCCATCCCCCGGTACACATTATGTAGGGATCTAAATATCGGCCCACCCAACTGATACACATCAATTGCAGCTCGGTTGCCGAACTACCTTCATTGCAGCAAGCTGCCAATCACATATTGGGCTTAAAAGCTGTCAGTGGATCTACGGTTGTCAAGCAACCATGTGATCCTCATATACTTCCTCCGTTCCATAATTCTCAACCCAGATGCAACCTAAACAGAATATCGTATGTATGCAACAGATATACATGTAACATCCATAAATCTTACATTCAACACATAGGGGTATTTTGGTCATTTTCGCCCTTAGGGGCATTTCGATAATTTTTCTTTATTACGACTTTTTACTTACCTTGGCCTGTTAACAAATCCCGTGAGCTAAGATGAACAAATACTACGCACCAGGTAGGATTCCAGAGAAGAGGAGGTGAGTCATTAAGATCACTTAAGTACCAAGCTCTCCCTAGATTCAATCCTAGACATGCATATACCTGTTGCCACACCTTAACCCTATTACTTGTCCACAGTCTCAATAAATTAATTATGTTTTATGTCTGTTTAAGAAGTTATCAAATACTAGGCCCAAAACCTTTTACAATGCCCTAACAAGTCTACATACATGCATATGGCCCAGTAGGCCCAATCTCTTTCATATGGCCCATTAGGCCCAAATCCCACTAGGCCCAATCACTTTCATAGTCATGCTCTCATATGATTTTCCATCACATAGCATCAATTACCAATTTTGCCTATTATGGGCCCTACAGCCCATTGGGCCCATTTAGCCCAAGCTGGCTCGGTTGGCCAACTCACAGCCCAAGCCCATGGAATCACCCATGGGGCCTCATGGAGTCGGCGTGTAACAACCTAAAAATCCCAAAACCTAAAAATCCTGAAATCCTGAAATTTTTTTATTTTCGGTTTTGATAAAAATTGTGTTTTATGTTCCTAGCCATGTGATAATTATAGTAGGTCTTAATTAAGGTTTGAGTTCGAACCTAGGAATAAATAAAATTATAGTTTAATTATTAAAAGAATCAGGGTTGGCAAGTAGTTGGGCTTTTAAAAAAAAAATAGGAGAAAAATAGCATCAAAAAGCCTTGTGGAGGAGTGGCTAAGTGACGCCATTTAAAGAGTAGGGAGGTGGCATTAGTAGCTAGCAAGGAGATCCAAGGTTTGAATCCCAGCTTAGTATTCTTAGAAGTTTAATTTTGGCCTTCTAGAAGGATGGTAGTGGCGTGAAAGAGGACTCCAAGGGAAGTGTTCAGGAGAGAAAACTAAGGAAAAGATCAAGAGGTTATCAGGAAGAAAAATGAGGAGATGAGAAGGGAGAAGTGATGGAGCCGAATTGGGAATTGGGCATGGAAAATTCAGCTATAAGGGCTATAAATAGGGGCCGAATACAGGGTTGTCAAGCTACTGCCGAAATTCTTTTTCACCTTGTTGCCAGAAACCCTTTTCTCCAAAAGCCGAAAACTTTTTTCTTTTCAAGATCCAAAAAGTCGAAAACCCTTTTGTTTTTCTTTCTTTTCTTCCTGTCGATTTCTATTCTTCTCTACACAATTTTCTTTGTTTCACTTAGCCGATTCTTCTTCTACTCTTCTTCTTTAATCTCTACCAAATAAACCTTATTTACCATACTAAATTTGAAAAGCCGAAAAGCCAAATCTCTCGAGGGCTGAATACTCTTTGACCGAATCTTATGGAATTAGTGTCAGATCTCAGTTTTGGATTCCTGCCAATTTTCTCTTCAGATCTGAGAAATACGAGTGTTTAGTGATCAAAGTAAAAGTTAGTAAAGGCTTGGCGTTCAGGTAAGGTTAAGGTGAGATTTCGGCTTTTGGTAAAGTATTTGATAAGTATGTAAGATTAATCTTTAAGTGATATCGATTGTAGGTTTGGGCTAAGGAGATCGCATCACACTTGCTTACCAGGTGTGTACATACACTGCACACACACTATGAATCGGCAAAAGCTGAAATGCCGAAATGCCGAAATACCAAAAAGCCGAAAAGCCGAAAGTTTGGCTACGGTAGTCTTGCGAGGGCGCGAACACTCATAAGGGAGAGATCGATAGGTTTTTTGAGACCTACAGGCGATTCCGTGGACTTGGGTTGTGATTTGGCCATACGGGTCGAAATGGGCTAAATGGGCCCGATGGGCTGTTGGGCCCACAATAGGCAAAAACTGAATATTGATGCTATGTGATAGGAATTTGTATGTGAGCATGAATATGAATGCGACTAGGCCTAACAGGCCATATAAATGTGATTTGGGCCTAATGGGCCATATACAAGTGATTTGGGCCTAATGGGCCATATGAATATAATTAGGCTTAATGGGCCAGATACAGGTATGTGAATTTGTTTAGGCTTTGTAAGGGGTTTTAGGCCTAGTATATGACAACTACATAAGACTTAATTAAATTTTGCGACCGTGGACAACTCAAAGGGTTAAGGTGTGGCAATGGGTATATGCATGTCTAGGATTGGATCTAGGGAGAGCTTGGTACTTAAGCGGTCTTAATGACCGACCTCCTCTTCTCTGGAATCCTACCTGGTGCATAGTATTCGTTCATCTTAACTCGCGGGACTTGTTAACGGGCCAAGGTAAGTGAAAACCATAATTAAGGGAAAATTATCGAAATGCCCCTAAGGGCAAAAATGACCAAAATACCCCTATGTGTTAAATGTAAGTTTATTGAATGTGACATGCCTATTTGCTGCATACATATGATATTCTACTTAGGTTGCATATGGGATGAGAAATATGGAACGGAGGAAGTATATGAGGATCGCATGGTTGCTTGACAATCGTGGATCCACCGACGGCTTTTAAAACCCAATATGTAAATGAAGATAGTTCCGCAACCAGGCTGCTACCATTGTGTGAAATTTTGGGTGGGTCGATATTTATATCCCCACATGGTGTGACGGGGGACAGAGTTGGTGTGTAGCGGATGGATAATTTGGATGGGTTTGTATTGCATGTTTGATGATTCTTCTTTGAATGCTTTTTTTTTCTTCATAGAGGGTTGTACACACTGAGTTTGTGAAAACTCACCCCCTCTTTTATTTTATTTTCAGGTGATGCTCAGTAGAACGTTCGATGTCAAGAGGGACTCTAGGTGGCTGGCTAGCAAGATAAACCGGACTTGGTTTTTTTAAGCACTTAAGTTTTTATTTCTTTTTAAGTATGCTCAGACCAGATTGTAATAAGGTTTCCATTATGTTATTATTACTTGAATTATTATTATTATTTTCATTGTATCTATGAGAAGTTGAACATGGACTTCTTAAGTTATAGTATGTTTCTATGCTTCCACAACTAAAATTTCTCAGTGCTTTATTTTCATCAAATCTTATGTTTGAACAAGTTTTTAGTTAAGATTCTCTCTTATTTTAAAAAGGGTTTTCAATGAAAACACGATTTTCGCTAAAACACTTCAATGTGACACGCCAGATTCGGCCATAACGTTTGGGCCAGGTTTGGGGTGTTACACGGCGACTCCCCTAGGTTCCCCCATCTAGGATCCCTGGGGAAGAGGATCAAATTGGCCCTTGTGAACATAACCTATCGGTTTCCCCCTTACAAGTGTTCGCACACTTGCAAGACTACCGTAGCCAAACTTTCAGCTTTTTGACATTTTAGCTTTTCGGCATTTCGGGATTTGCTGATCTACTTGTGTGTGTAGTGTATGTACACACCTGGTAATAAAGCATGCTACAATCCCCTTAGCCACAAACCTACAATCGATATCACTCAAGGATTAATCTAACATACTTATCAAATACTTTACCCAAAAGCCGAAGTCTCACCTTAACCTTACCTGAAATGCCAAGCTTAATAGATTTTCCTTAATCACTAATCACGAGTACTTCCTAGATCTGTATTAACCTTTATCGTTAAAAACATAGTGGGTGACTTGTATCCAACATATGTCACTCTTTTCTACTAAAGCCTATTCGGCCCACCCTTATCGAAGTGAAGAACACTTACCAAAATCTCACACCTAAGGAGTAAATCAGTAGGGATCCAAAAGATTGGGATTCGATACTAATCCTACCAAAACCGATTAGAAGAAGTAAGGGACAGAGTAATCGATACTAGCAAAACCGATTGAGAGAACAAAACACTTACACTAGATTTGGCTGGGTGGAAATGGTAGTGGTGGTACAGAGGATATCCAGCTCTTGGGATTTGTATGGTAAAAGAGGTTATTCGGCATAAAGAGAAGTAGAAATCATTAAAAACCAAAGGTGAATCAAAAAGAGAACTTGAGTAGGGAAGAATGGAAAATCGGCACAAAGAAAAAAGAAGGAAGAACAAGGGATTTCGACTTTTAGATCTTTGGAGAACAAAGTGTTTTCTGGCAACAAGGTGAGGGAGAATTCGGCATTAGGCTGGCAACCTCACATTCGGCACTTATATATAGCCTCCAGCCGAATTTCCTATCCCCTAATTCCCAATTCGGCTTCACCTCTTTACACTTCTCATCTCCTAATTTTTCTCCTTGATAACTTCTTAATCCCCTCCTCAAATTTCTCCTCTTATCACTCCCTATAGAGTTCATATCCAACGCCACCACTGTCTATCTCTTAAGTACAAAATAAATCCTTCTTTTGGGCAAGGAGGGATTCGAACCCCAAACCTCTTTGCCTTGCATGTGACGCCAGTTGCCACTCCACCACCAGGCTTTCTTGTGTCCAATTCTTCCTTCATTTATTCAAAAACCCGCCTACTTGCCATCAAGGTTCTTTTATTTATTAACCTATAATTTCCTTCACCCTTAAGTTCGAACTCAACCCTTAACCAAGACCTACTTTCACATAATTAACACTTGACCAGGAATGTTAAGCACAATGTTTATCGAAAACCGAAAAAAAGAAAGTTTGGGATTTCGGGACTTTTGGGGCGTTACAGTTCCCTTTCTTTAATCGATTATTGGATAACGTTCTGATTACTCTAGAATATAGAGTTATCTTTAGCACTTTTAAACTAATAATTCATGCAAATTTTAAGCGATTGATAACAAATTTTGTAATTTTTATTGCAATTTTACCCTGTTGGATAATATTAATGATTGGATGTGAGAGTAATTAACGAAAGAATTAGGGTTTATTTTTGAGTTAGTTGGCTTAAATTATGTATGATTAAACCCTAAGATTGACGACCCTAAGAAGTAACTTAGGATAAATGAGGTCGAAAGATAAATTTACCAAGTAATCATAATTTATCCAAGTCAAGAAAGTGAGATCGAAAGATAAGTGAGTATTGGTCGATTAATTAATTGGTCAGAGGTTGAAAGGTAATAACTAGTTAGTTAATAGTTAATTCGCTAAAATTCGAATTTTGAAGTTAATTAGGAACACTGACATGAGTTAATCTTCTACTTAATTAATTGAGTTAATTTCGATTGTCAACTTGTCTTATATGTGGTTTTACTTACTTTATGTTATTTTCGTTACTTAATTTTGATTAGGTTTTTCGTACTATAATTTTAGGTTAATACTGTCTAGTTAGTGTAGAAAAAGCGAATTTTAGTTTAATTCAACCTCCCTTGAGCACGATCCTCAGAATACTTCTTGGAGTGTTTCGTTGTAACATTTCACTATATTACAATTTCACTCGTATGCTTGCGGACACCACTACTTAATTATTTATCTTTTTACTGCAGTATTTCTAGTCCAAATGTATGCACGTCTGGTGGCGGTTAAAGCCTTGATTAGAATATTTCATTTTGACATATGCTAATTGTTGGATAATGAAATTTTGATTTGATAAAATTATTACTAGATATTTTAAAATATATTTTAAAAAATATAAAAATTACTATATATTAAAAATATATTTTAAAATATGAAAATTGATATAAACCTATAAAATATTATAAAAAATATATAGATATTATAAAAAAATTCTAATAAATTATAAAAATATAGAACATATGTAACATATTTAAAATTTTGTAAAAACATATTAAAATTCTATAAAAATCATAAAAATATTAGAAGTATTAAAATTAAAATAAACTTATAAAAAATTATTAAAAAATCATAAAAACTTGAATTGGACTAGACCAGACCAATCGGTTGGACCAATTAGACCGAATTCAGTAAGGGTATCGGTTAGGAGAAAACCATTAGACCGGTTGACTTGGGAATAGGTCGGTTGAACATATTTTTCTATTTTTAATATGTTTTTATTTTTTTATTTTTTAATATTTTATTTAATTGAACTGGACAGATTAGCCGAACTGGTAAACTGATGGCTTGATTGGTTCAACCACCGGTCCGGTTCTAGAAACCTTTGGTTAGAATATTTCATTCTAACATATGCGAATAGTTGGATAATAAAATTTTGATTTGATAATAGTATTAAAAAAAATTGGTTTAATTGCTCTGTTCCGAGATAAACCGGTCTAATGGCTTTCCCTAAATATGTTGATTTCAGGCTAACCGGTCTAGTTTAAGTTTTTATGATTGTTTTTAATAATTTTTATAAGTTTATATCAATTTTAATATTTTTATAATTTTTTACTATTTTCAAAAACCCTGATACGTTTTTTTATAATTTTAAATAAATTTTATTAATTTTATAATTTTTTATAATTTCTTAGATTTTTTTATATTTTTATAATATTTATAAGTTTTTATAATTTTAATAAGTTTATATCAATCTTAATATTTTAAATATTCAATATTTATTTATATATATTTTTATAATTGTTATGAATTTTTTATATTTTTATAAAAAAATATTTTATTAAACTATATGTTACCACGTGTCACCATATGATTTGTTTGTTAATTCAACGTAGTCAATTATAAAAAACGTTAATGAAAGTTTAATTAGGTACAAATTTAATATAATAAGTTAATTATATTTTTATATTTTCCTAACCACTTTTTTGACGTATAAGTTTTTCTTTTATAATTTTCCTTTTAATTAATTTTTTATTTAATTATTATTAAATTGAATAAATAAAAAATATATATAACCAATTCCATCATCATTCAATTTTTATAACATTCCACCAATGAGTTTTCCCCCCTCCTTCTCCTCCAAGCTAAATAGTAAAATCTCATTTAAGATGCCGTCAAATGAGCACCACCAGAAAAAGGTATTCAAAAAAGCGATTCTTTTTCATTTATGATTTCCACATCTAACTTAAATAGCTCTATTAGTCCTTTACAAAACCCTTTTCACATTCTTATACATCACAAAACTCGAAACCCACTTCAAGAAACATGAAATCTCCTCTCGAGGTCTCTCTTTTTCTCCTATTTCTGGTTTTTTCAGCTTATGTCTTCAATTACAACGAATCTACCCAAGTAAAAAAAAAAAAAAAAAAAAACCTTGGTTTGTATTGCATTGATCCCTTTGCTTTTCATGTCCAATATTTGAGCTTTTTTTTCTATTTTTTATAGATTTAAAGTGGGTTTCTTGATTTGAAGGTAAATGAGTCTTTAGAACTGGTTCCATTGGTGGACGAAAAGATGGTGAAGATGATGATGTTTAATGAAAGCAGAAGAAAGTTGGGGACTTTCCAGATATGTGCTGCTTGTACATGCTGTGCTGGAGCGAAAGGTGTTTGCTTGCCATCCCCTTGTTGCTATGCCATCAATTGCAACATTCCAAACAGACCTTTTGGTTTCTGCTCCTTCACTCCCAAGACCTGTAATTGCTTTGGATGCCATCTCTAGTTTCAAGTTTTATTTTATCTATATTTCGTAATTTTGGCTTGTTTTTAACAAAGGAGTTAAAAAAAAAAAAAAAACTCTTGATTCTGTTGGGAGTGTGAAAGGGGAGGAAGAGAATATCTGGATTTTTTTATATATTAATTTTATAGGAAGGTTGGTGTGTCCAGGTTAGTATTTTGGCCATCTCCAGTGGGATGTCTATAATTTTTGTTCTCTCAAGGAAGTAGCATTGCCTGGAAATAGATATTCTAAGCATTAGAGCACAATATATGGATAGTTAAGGAACCATTGCCCTTGTTTATGAAGTTACTGGGTCTTATGATAAGATTTTATTTTTTATGAAAAAATTAATGTTGGTGTTCAAAGGTGTGGAAGTGTTGCTAATGACAAAGATTCAAGATGTCTATTATTTTACTATTGTCTTGTTCACTTTTATTAGTTATATAATCCAAATGTTCAGTGTATTACTTGGGTGTTATGCAGAATGCACCTCGGAATAACAATGTAAATAACTCTTTCTTTTAATATCAATTTGCTTTTGGACAGTGTTTGTACTAATGTTTCCGCTGCTTCAGTTATGCTTCGTACTTGATCTTGCACAGCATCTTAAGTCAGAGTAGTTCAATTAATAAATAACCTAGGTGATGGTGCTCAAGGGGAAGTGAGTGACTAGAGCCCAGTAGTTTGGCTTCTTGTCCCTACCACGTTTTGAAGTATTCATCAAGTCGCACTTTTTAACGCTTGGCTATGTGGTTCTGTTGATTATATTGATGCATTTGGGTGTAGCAGCTAGTAGAAATCTTAGACTCGGGGTTGATTTTTACTTTGCTACAAATTGTAAGTTATGCTACTCTCACTCTCCATTTATTTTAAAAGTATGCTTTTGATATGGATGTTGAGATATTTCGAGAGCTAGTAGTGTGTTTCTCTTCATTTCTGTCTATTTTGTCATAGATTACAGTGCATCTATTTTTCTTTTAAAAAAAACAAAATTATGTTATAAAGCATGGAATTATCATTAGACTTTATTGTTATTTAGGGGTGAAAGATGATATAGACATGACAACAGGGTATAGAGGCACATTTGTATTTGATGTCTTGAGAAGAGTGTTCAAGGAATCTCATTGACCTTATTATGAGAAGCAGCCCATGTGCTGCTTGTAAAATGCTGTTATTCTTTATATACAAACAATTGGATACGATGATGTTTAATGAGATTGCAACTCTGAAACACCTGCTTGGCTGTTTATCTTTTCTCCTATTCCCCCCTTTTTTTTTTTGGGGTCGAAAAAGCTTTGACGCAATGGTTAATCTGCCATACTTTTAAATCTTTTAATTTTCTTTATCATTTTTAAATTACTTATGGAAGTCCCCATATATCGCCAATTGGATAATAATAGTCTTGTCATCATCAGCTAGCGATGGTAATGGTTAATTGGCGGAAACTGTCAGCCGGATAACTTGTTTGTTGAAATTTGAAAACTAAGAACTAAACTGTCTACGGGTTTGGTCTGGTTGTGGTTTAGTTTCAAAAATATTATATGACTCAGTTCGGATTTTCGACTCGTTTTATTGTTTAAATATTAATAAAATATTGAAATTATATTTTTCATAATTAAATATAAATTATAAATATTTTTATATTTTAATGGAATTCGAACATGTTGGGTTGAAATATGAAAGTCCTAATCCAAGTCCGTCCCGATCTGCTACCAATGATTTTTTTTTCGATGTTGTTCATGGTCTTTTACACCACTTGGGGTTTAAATATATATCTTTAAAAGGAATATTTTTCTATATGTATAAATATAAAAAATACTTAAAAAGATTATTTGTAACTCCCTATTTAAGAAAAATTCTAAAATTGGATGAGTCCTTCATCCGCTCTAATGTTACAGAAAAATTGTTATAAAAGTTATAATTGTTTGCGTAATTAGTTAATGTTGTATGTGGTGTTAGACAAAATTTTATCAGTGCTTTTGAAAAGTCATCTGTTAGATTTGAGTAACTATTACAATTAGTAAGTTTTACTAAATTGAATGTAATTGAAGCATTCAATTACACTTTTCACTCTTACGGATGAATTAGAATTAGAGTCATTACGAAGATAATTGTGAACATTTAGAATCAAATTCATTTATCTTATAATTTTCCAAGCACATCTTACATCATTTAAGTTTAAGGAGTTATTTAATAGAACAACAACAATATTTTGAGTGTCGGATATATATATATATATATATTATTTTTAAAATATAATTTTATGTATTTTACAATTATGTTTAAATAATCTAAAAAATTTATTGAACAAATATATTTTTTCATACATTTTGACATATTAAATATTCGGTTAAAGTACATAGTATTTATTATAAATTATTGATACTAATTTTAATTAAGTTACATAATAATTATTATTAGTTATTTGTAAAGGACCAATCAATGATGACAAGGAGTATATGTTTAATGGTAGAGAGAAAATAACCAAACAAACATGAAATTTTAGACTAATTAGATAAAATTGCATCTGATATTTATTTTTCTTGTTAATTTTATTTATAATCGTATTATGAAATACGAGAGAGAATAATATTGATATAAATAGTAAATTAATAAGATTAATGAAAGAGATATAAATAAAAGAATAAGGAAGAGAATGCTTATTGATGAATCAATTTAATAACACGAATTGGAAACATTCTCTGCTCACAATTGTCTCAACTTCGAAATAGAAATTTTTCGACTAAGAAAACATAAAAGCAAAAACTCTAATTTACTGAAAGCTAAATTGAAATTTCTGTAAAGAAATATGTAGAAAAGTCCCATAATCTATTGTTTTGAGTTGATATATATAGTAGTTGTATAGTATGACCTCATTAGGTCAATTACAGGCTGATTAACAAGTTAAATATGATTGTACGAACAAAAACACATTTTGGGTCTTGTCAGATTGGTGTCGCAACACCCAATAGTTGGTGTCACAAAATTGTACGTTAAATGCTCTCCCTATCAGTTTGAAGTTTGTTGTCATGACATTGAGGGTTGGTTGTCACGACATTGAGTGGTGGTTGTCACAAAATTGTACGTTAAATGCTCCCCCTCTGGATTTCGAAGTTTGTTTTCGTGACATCTCTTCTAAATGTTGCAACATCCAAGGCAGTTTGCTTACTTATCGACCAAAAATGTTGTCCTGCACACTCAATCAACTTGTTAGTTCTTCCTCAGGTTCGAATCGACCTAAGAAGTCATAAAGCAACAGTAAAACCTTAATTTTATTCAATCTAAATTAAAACTAAATAATTTTAGAAATAACCATAAAAGACATAAAATTACTTGAATAAGAGCTCCTTAAGTAATAAAAAAGGCTTAATTTGTCACACTAAATTTTGGCAGATCAAATTATCCCACACTTAATGTAACAACTCAATTTTGGGGCTAGTCAAAACAGTGGTTTTGGGACCACGAATCCGACGTAGGAAAACTTGTTTTTATTATATTTTCATGGTCTATAGTTTTATGGAATGATTTCGTGAAAATTTCATTAAAAAATTTTGACGTTTGGGCACTGAATTTAGTAAAAAGAACTAAATTGTAAAAAGTGCAAGAGTTGAGTTCACTTGTTAAAGGTGTCCAATTGCTATGAGATTTAAATTAGAAGTCCTTAGTTGGTAATTATATCATTGGATAAGTTAGTGGACAAAAATGGACATGAATAGATGAAGTTTCAAAGTTATGCATTAAGGGCATTTTAGTCATTTGGTAAATAAATGAATAAAAAGGGAAAATAAAGCCAAAATTTTTGTCCATCTTCTTCTCCATGTGCCGAAAATTATAAGGTCACCATAGCTAGGATTTTTTCAACTTTCAAGCTTGATTGTAAGTACATTCTAGCCTTGTTTTTAATGCTCTTTACATTTTTGAAGTCGTTATCATTCGATCTAGCTATTTCTACTATTAATTTGAGCTATGATTGAGGTCTAGGGTTTGACCCATGTTAGATATCTGTGCATTTTGATTTTTAATGGTAGATTATGCAAGTTTAATGTTAGATAAACAACTTTTACTTGGTGATTTTTGATGAAAATGTCAAAAGGACCTATTTGTAAAAAGATTTCAAAATGTGTGTAAAAGTGTGATTTAATGAAAAATGTGGGCTGTTATAAGCATGTATAGGATTCGGCTAGGCTTGGGTCTTGATGAAATTGAATAGATTTCATTTTACAAGCCTAGGGACCAAAATGTAAATATGTCAAAGTTTAGGGGCAAAAGTGTAATTTTTCCATAGTGTGATTTTTGGACTGCATTGAGTAATGTGGGTAATAAATGAGTTAAATTTGCTATTATAGATAAAGAGAAACGAGGTTTGGACCTAGATCGGGGGAAAACAAAGTCTTTGACGATTAGGTCCATTTCCACTATTTTTGTATCGAGGTAAGTTTGTATGTAAATAATGCATTATTATTTATGCTTTAATTACTTTAATATTGTATGAATTATGATTGACTCCTTGGATGTAATCGACAAAGTTTGACAAGAGAAAAATCTCGGTTGAACCTTAGGAATAGATAGGATGCAAATGTCATGACATGAGGGTTATTTGAGATTACGTGTAAGACCATATCTGGGATATGGCATCGATATGAGGCTTCGTGTAAGGCCATATCGGGGCTATTGGCATCGATATGAGATCCCATGTAAGACCATATTTGGGATATGGCATTCGTATGGTACTATGAGTGTGAGATTTCCCGAGTATCCTTTAGTATTCCAAGTGGTTCAATGGGAGTCGTAACGGAAAGGTTAATGTTACGAAAGACCATGGTATGTTGCAAGATGGTACATGTATGTACGTAAAACTTATGCTTAATGAACTCGATATGTGATGAATCCCTCGATAAGGTTATGATTGTGCAAGTTATGATATTAAGGTTTTAATAATATCCATGCCAAGTTGGACTATGAGTTTTATAATGACTTATATGTTAATTCACTTCATTTTAATTGCATGATAAATGTGTGTTTATGATGCTTATTTTGCATAGGAACTTACTAAGCTTTAAAGCTTACTCCTTTTCTTTTCCTTGTTTTATAGTGTCACCAAGCTAGCTCGGGGATCGAAGACTGTTAGAGATCCATTCACACTATCAACTTAACATTTTGGGTACCAATGATTTTAATGTTTTGAGTTATGGCATGTATAGGGACTTGGTCTTTTTGTTATGTGTCATAATTGATTTGGCCAAATGTGTTGGCTTATGTTGGTTGATAATTAATTTTGTAAATGGCCATTAAAATAGGCTAATATTGGTTTAAGTATATACATATGATGATACTTTTCATGGATGTAGAAATTTGTATGGTTTAAGTTGAATAGCATGTGATGGTTGTATGTGATAGATGATCGTATGTGAATGATGTGTGGATGCCTTATTTGTGGCTGATTGGTTGAATGTATGTGCTTGGATTGGTATTATATATTGTTGTGCAGGTTGTGCATGGAAGGGTGGCCTAATTTTTGTCCACACGGGTAGACACATGGGTGTATGTCTAGGCCATGTGTGACACAAGGCTTGCCCCATGGGCGTGTGATTCGGCCGTGTGTCTCCTGCACCTTAATTGTTGTAAAAAAATGCTCAGTATCGAGCACACGGGCATGTGTCTCAGTCGTGTGGATGACACGGTCTCGAACACGGACGTGTGCCTTGGCAATGTGAAGTCTGCACCTATTTTATGAAAATTAGGAAAATTAAATCGACCACACGACCTAAGTACATGGGCGTGTGCCTTGGTTGTGTGACTTCATTTTGTTCATGGATGACAAACAAAGAGTTACACGGGGTCTGGACATAGGCGTGTGTGACCACACGGCCTACTCACACGGGCGTGTGACCCCTGTTTGATGAAAATTTTCTAAGTGTTGTGAAATTTTATAAAGTTTTCGGTTTAGTCCCGAACCACTTCCAAAGCATGTTTTGGGCCTTGTAGGCTCGTTATAGGGATGATTTGAATGCATGTAAAATTTTTTAAATTTGAACGAAAATTTATGTCTCGATTTTGTATGTTTGCTTACGTTTAAGCCCGGTAATATCTCGTACCCTATTCCGGCGTCGAATACATTAAGGGGTGTTACACTTAAGTCTTTGCTTATCCTCATGCAAACCAAGCCTATGTTGGAAAAGCTCTGGTTTGAAAACGATTTTCTTACATAAAAAAATTTAAAATTTTGAAAACTGACCCGATTTGTGATATTTATAACAATAAACCTTAGTACAAAATTGTAACACCTCAAACTCGACCTGATTACTGAACCTGGATTTTAGGGTGCTACACTTAAGGTCTAAAATTACCAACATATTCTTAATAAATATATATTCTACCATTCCTAATTAATGCAATTTGTATTAAAGCACATTCGAAATTCATATTTTCATAGTATAACTATTATAGAAACACAATTATCTAATTAGCCTCGCAATGTATAAGAATTTACTTATAATTACACACTTTAATCTAATATACATAATAGTTTGCAAGGTATTCTAATCTTTAACATGCTGATTATTTGTTTAAAGTTGAAAACATGTTCTAATTACGGCTATTTACGAACTTGACTATGAACCTAAGGCTCTACCTCTAGGCCATCCCACTTTATACATAGTACGAATAAGAGATAAATCTGCCTTAGCTAAGAGGATTCTAGCTTGGTCCCTCATCGAACTCTCAAATTCTCTTTTTACCTGCAATATATATTAACACATGCTTAAGTTCTAATGAACTTAATGAGTTTTCATACCTTACCAATACTATGTTAACACATTTGTATTTTATAGCTCAAGGTTCAAGTTTGACTTGTCTAAATTAGGATGGCTTGCCAATCTAGTGGGTATAGTGCTCCCATCACTCGAACAGACTCTCTTGTATTTGGTGCACTGTCATCAACAATCGTAGCTTATTTACTTACATATTCGTGGCGAATAAATAATCTTGCTTGATTACATTTGGCTACTACTGATGGTACAAAGAACGAAGATTTGACCTTCAACTGTACAAGGCCTAGTACACCTAAGTTTTCCCTTGACAGGATTTCATAGATATAATTCCAAGATGCCGATTTATATACATCTACTCCCATGCTAGGAATTTCTAATAGATTATCACTTGCGACTTATAAAAGATAGCCCATAGGTATCACCCGAGCACAATTTGCGACAATAAATCCAGATAACAACATAAGACAGACCTGGGGAGTAATTCCTGTTATGATTTTCTATTAAAAGCTTGTCTTATGGACTCAAATTCATTTTACAGTACTTTTGGATTCATGCTTAGACCCATGTCTATGGAATCACACCTTGTGAAACAAGTCGACTGGCTTATGAGGAAAATCACCAATTTTGGATAAATAAAGATCTGTTCATCTAAATTTGAATACCAATCTGGAAGATCCTTGCCTCCTGCTACTGTTCACAACAATAGATAACTTATTCATAGGTCCATTTTAAGAAACAAATAACTTGTAAGTGGATTCTTAAAAGTGAATCCCCTATATGCAAAATCATACTTGCAAGATAGTCCTGGCAGGCTACCATATCTTTCATACACCAACTCGCATAACCAGTTTGTAACAACCCGTTTTAGTGAAATCAAAACAGTGGTTTTGGGACTTCAAATTCAATGTGAGAATAATTATTTTATTATTATTTTAATGTCTACAGCATGTTAATATTATCGTATAAAAAATTTTCTAAGAAGTTTTACCGTTTACATACTTAATTTGGTAAAAAGGACTAAATTGCAAAAGGTGCAAAACTTGAATTCTATAAGTTAAAGGCACTAAATGACTATAGAATTTAAATGTATCAGTACTTGGATGGTAAATAGACCATTTAAGTGATAGTGGACATTTATGAGATTGGTTTATTGGAAATTATTAATGTTTTTAAAGGGTATAAAGGTAAATGAGTAATTAAGGTTAAGATTAATAAAACAAAATCTAATTCCTTTCATCCATCTTCAACCTACACCAAAAATTGAAGGTTAGAACACCATTTTTAGGTTTCAAAGCATTCAGCCAACTCATTAGCTTGCATGTAAGTGGTTTTTGTCCTGTTTTTAATGATTTCTATGTTTTTAAAGTCGTTGTAGCTTAATCTAGCTAACCCAGTAACTAATTTGCAAAACTGTTAAAAGATTAGAGTTTTCCATGAATGTATACATGTTTTTTTGTGATGTTTTATGGAAGAAAATGAACCTTTGTTGTTAGATAAACAACTTTTTTAAAGTAATTTTTGATGAATTTGTCAACTAGGGATTTATTGGAAAAATGTGTAAAATATGTGGTGAAATTTGAGAAATAATGAAATGCATGAATTGTTATGGACTTATATGAAATTCATCTAGCTTGGGTAAGGATGAAATTGCATGAATTTCAAATTACGATCTTAAGGACTAAATTATAATGAAATCAAAATAATAAGGGCAAAAGCATAATTTTGCAAAATATGAATTTGGATTGAATTGAATGGAATGGTTATTAAATAGATTGAATTTATTCATTTAGATCAAGATAGACCTCGTACGACTTTAGATCGGGGTAAAAAAAAGTTTTGGATTAGTCGACTCCGTTTATACGTCTTTATCGTCGATGTAAGTTCGCGTAATTGCATAGTGTTTGCTTTCTATCGAATTATATATATATATATTGTGAATTGTTATGTAAATAATTGTTGCATATCTAACGATGTTACGTCGACTACTGAGCCCTATTTGAACCTTAGGAATTCATAGGATACAAATGACATGTCATTAGGGTTTACATGTTTCGGGTGCTGGTCTTGAATGTCCTACCGGTGGCTGAGTTCCGACATTTGTTGTGGATACTCGACAGTTTGTGAAGCAACACCGTGTAGCTACGTTCTGACCCACAGCTCATGTGAGCAAGCCCATTTCACACCTTGTGTGAGCATTACTCTTTTCATAGATCGTGTGAGCATATATGTAAAGGAAAGGATAGACTACGATTATATGTTTAGCACACTTCGTGTGAGCTATCCCACATATCCAGTGATATTCTATTCGGTTCAACGGGCATGAATTCACAAGGATATGGTAAGAGTTCTATTTGAACCAAAACATGAATGTATGAAAGACTTTGAAATGGTGAGCTACATAGAAAATATGCTATGTTGAGATGGATGACAAATCCAAATGAATCATGTTTAAGTTCAATGGCCATCCAAGTTTAATTGCCTATGAATTGTGTTCAAATATGCTAACATGTTTATGTTGATGCTTAGGCTTTGGCCAAGCTATTGATTTGTTTATGCCATGCTAAATTTTAATGTTATGCAATGAAATGGTAAGTTAAGTTTTATGCCATGCGAACTTACTAAGCATTATATGCTTACTTTGTGTTCTTTCCTATGTTTTATAGATTATCAGAAGCTCGTTTCGGTTGGGAGCTTGTCGGAGACCTATCACACTGTAACAGCCTGGTTTTAGCTAAATCGGAACAATAGTTTTGGAACCACAAATTTGAGGTTGAAAAATTATTTTAATATTATTTTTGGTGTTTACAGCATGGGATTATATATGTGTGTAAATTTCGTGAGCTAATTTTATAGTTTAATAGTTCAATTTAAGAAAAAGGACTTAATCGCGTAGAATGCAAAAGTTCTATTTTATATGTTAAATGTGCTTAATTGCCATGGATTATAAAATGAGAAGTCCTTATGATGAAATTAGACCATAGATAGTGTTAATGGACATTAATGGTTGTCCATTAATTGAATTAATTTGTTTATAATCAAGGGTAATATGGTAAAATGGTTATTAAGGTTATTATTAATTAAAACAAAAACAAATGGTGGCCATATGTTCATATTTATGGCCGAATGAAACAAAGAAGAAGCTAAAAATAGGGTTTGTAATTTTGGCACTTGCAAAGCTTGATTAAGGTACTGTTTTAGCTCAGTTTTTGATGATTTCTATGTTTTTGTGATCGTTGCTTTGAGTACTAGCTAGCCCGTACCCTAATTTCTAAATTTTTTGATGAATTTGTGAGTTTCCATTGATGAATGCTTGAGCTTTTGAATGTTTGATGATAAATAATGAAAGCTTGGTGCTTGATATATATGTTTTGTACAATGATTTTTGATAAAAATGTCAATTAGGGATTAAATTGAGAAAATGTGTAAATTGAGGGATTAAATTATGAACTAAATGTGAAATATGGGCTATTAGGGATCTATAGAGAATTTGGCCAAGCATTGGTCTTATTGAATTTTGAGTAATTTGTGTTTTTATGAAATAGGGACTAAATTGTTAAAATATGAAAGTTTAGGGCTAAAGTGAAAATTAGCTAAAATTATGTGTTGTGGATTAAATTGAATGAATTGGTGATTAAATGAGTTAATTTTGAATACATATAGATCAAGAAAGAAAGAATTCAAATTTAGATCGGGGAAAATCGAAGATTATCGAATAATCGATCTGATTTGTCAATTCCGAGTATGAGGTAAGTTCGTACGTGATAAACATTGTTACAATTATGTTTTTAATCCTTTGACATTGTATAAATTGTATATATGCGACTATGAATGCATACGACGACAAATCGGCTATGTTAGGCACTTAGTGTGCGTTTCGAGATAGCTTCAGCTATATACAGCACGTAGTGTGCGAATTGGAATAGCTTCGGCTATACGTGGCACTAAGTGTGCGATACCGAGATAGCTTCGATTTAATGTGATGGCACTAAGTGTGAGATATCGTTGTAGCTTTGGCTAAACATTTATGCACCAAGTGTACAAGTTCTTAAAGCATTGAAGATTTCTGAACGATTTAATGTATTGAACAAAGAGGTGAGAATGAGATAAATAAATACGGGAAAATATAGGTACGTACTATACCTATGTGGTAGTTGATACTATGTGTATGGAGCTGATGAATTTGTATATACACGGTAAATGGTCATGAATTAGAACTGAATAATGATATGAGATCTACTAAGTGTTTATTAATTGATGATTTGTATTTTATAAACTGTTGAGTATTGTTGGTACGAACTTACTAAGCTATGAAGCTTACTGTGTGTTATTTGTATTTGTTTTATAGATTATTGAAGCTAGTTCAGGCTTGGGGATTGTTGGGAATACATCATCACACTATCGATCAGTTTGTTGGTACTTTTGGATGCTTGTAAATATGGTATATGGCATGTATAGGCTAGTGAGTCGATGATATGTTTTGAATTATGATTTAAGCCATGAGATTTGGCTTACTTTTGGTTGTAATTGTTGGTATGTATTTGGTCATTTATGTTGGCCTAAATGATGTGTTTGATAAGTAAATTTTATGATTTATATAATGCTTATGTGATGGTTTGATTATGGGATGTTAAAATGGTAAGTTTTATGGTTTGAAATAGGTGATAAGATGATGATGAAGAAATGCATTTAGAAGTTATGCAAGTTTGATTGTTTTGGCATGATTTTGGTTGAGAATTTAAGTAGTGAAATAGTTGATTATGAAATGACATGAATTATATGTGATTTGGTATGTTTTGGCTGCTCATATATGTGATGAATTGATATTATTTTGATGGCTAGGTGAACATGAGAACAGGGGTGGCAAATTGGTTTTGCAAATGGCCTATTTTTGTCCACACGGGCAAAGACACGGGCGTGTGTCTCAGCCTTGTGTGACACACGGTCATGCTACACGGCCGTGTGTCCCCTGGGGTGGCTTTCGAATTAAGGCAGTATACCCTACAATTTAACACGGCCTAGACACGCGGGCATGTCTACTAGCCGGGTGTGGCACACGGGCTGGCACATGGGCGTGTGTCAGCCGTGTAACCCAAGTCAGTAACCCCCTTAGATTTCACATGGCCTGGCACACGGGTGTGTGCTCGGCCGTGTGGTAAAAGTTAGTATGCATCCCTATTTTTAAACGATCTACGACACGGGCGTGTTTGGTAGCCGTGTGAGGCACACAGCCTTTTCACACAGGCGTGTGACCCTTAAATGCTGAAAAATTTTATAAGTTTCTTAAAGTTTGCAAATGATATCGGTATAGTCCCAAACCACTTCTAAGCATGTTTTAAGGTCTCATAGAGCCTTATAAGGGACAATGTGAATGGTTTGAATGTATTTTGATTATGAATGCATATATGTATGAATTATGTTGTGATTGATCGGTAATGCCTCGTAACCCTATTTCGGCTACGAATACGGGTTAGGGGTGTTACATTTAATTGATATCAGAGCTATAGTTTAGTCGATTCTAGGACTAGCATAGTGGGTGAGAGTTTAGCTATACGTGCCATATATATAACTGCGATAGTGTGATGATTCCTGACAGTTAAAATGTGTTTTTCGTATAACAAATGGATCTCGATCGAGCAGTAGCTGATGATGTTGAAAGTAACGCACTCGCTCTCGTTCAAGGGCAGTGCAGTCTAATTCTAGACTCGTATGTAGTAGCCAAGGAGGAGAGGCTAAGAAACCTTCTTCGAAATGATGAGTGAGTGGTTCATGGAATTCGTACGAATGAATCCGGCTGCTCAACAACCTCCACCCCCACCTATTCCTCAACAAGTCCTAGTTGTGCAACAAGTGTTAGATCCAATTCGATTGAGTAAACCACCAGTGGATAAGATACGTAAATACGGGGCTGAAGAGTTTCAGGCTATAGTTGATGATGATGCCGAGAGAGCTGAGTTTTGGCTCGAGAACACAATTCGAGTATTTGATGAATTGTCATGTACTCCAGATGAATGTATCAAGTGTGTTGTACCTTTGCTCAGAGACAATGCATATCATTGGTGGAAAATGTTGACATCAGTGGTTCCTAGAGAATGGGTTACCTGGGAGTTCTTTCAATCTGAGTTCTGAAAGAAGTATATAAGCCAGTGATTTCTTGATCAGAAACATAAAGAGTTTCTAGAGTTGAAACAAGGTCAGATGACAGTGATAGGATATGAAAGTGAATTTGTACGTTTAAGCAAATATGCTCGATAATATATATCTATTGAAGAGATCATGTGTAAAAGATTTGTTGACGGACTGAATGAAGATATAAAACTTTTGGTTGGGATTTTGGAAATTAAAGAATTTGTTGTGTTAGTTGTGAGGGCTTGTAAAGCAAAGATCTCAGAAAAGAAAAGAGAAAGGCGGATTCAAAGGCAAGAGATTCGAGAAAGAGATCGATGAGTAAATCTTATCATTCCTCGTTGAAGAAATCTAAAGACTATTTTAACCGATCAACAGCTTCACTGGGATATCAGAATAGAGATCGCGGAAAGTAATGCACCAACGCTAAAATTCAAGCCACATCAATATCAAGTGTTGGCAAAGTAAAAGATGTTAAACCTGAGTGTTAATGGTGTGGAAGACAGCATTTTGGAGATTGCTGGGTGAAAAATAATAATAGAACTTGTTACAGTTGTGGTTCATGAGATCGCTTTATTAAAGATTGCCCAGAGTTAGTTGAAAAAGATAATGCTCAGAACACGAGGCCAATTAACACTGCAACTAGAGGTAGACCACCCAGAAACACAGGAAATGTGAGTGGTGGTAGAGGTGTGACACGAGACACTGCTGCGAGATCTGATGCTAGAGCACCTGCACGAGCCTACGCTATTCACGTTCGCGAAGAAGCGTCATCTCCAAATGTTATTACTGGTACTTTTACTCTCTATGATACTAAAGTTATTGCATTGATAGATCCTGGATTGTAATAGTCTGGTTTAGACCCTAGTCAGAATAGTAGTTTCGAGACCACAAATCTAAGTCCAAAAAATATTTCAATATTATTTTCTGTGTCTATGATATGTGAATTTATATCTACGAAGTTTCTGTGATTTAATTTGTCTGTTTCTGTGCTTAATTATGAAAAAGGACCTAATCGCGTAAAATGAAAAAGTTGCATGCTATTTGTTAATGGAGTTAATTGGCCTTGGCTTTTATTATAAGGGTCTTTGCATGTCAAATTTACCATTTATGCTAATGGTGGACAATTATGGACATGTTAGGTAAGTTTTAATGATTTATAACTAAAGGGTATTTTGGTCAATTGTAAATTAAACACATGTTAAATAAATGTAACGCCCCAAAAATTTGGGCCTAGAAATATTGGGTTTAGAGTTTGAGTCCGGGTAGAAGACGGCCCAAATAAATGGGATGATTTAATTATTATTATTATTATTATTATTATTATCATTTAGTATGTTTAGTTAGTAATTAAATAAATTATGAAGGGTTTATAGTGCAGGAAAAGTCTTGGGCTCGACCTAGGGCTCTGGAAAAAATTTGAGCATTTTTTTTATTCTTAAAGGGATCTGGGCAGTAGGCCTTATAAGTGATTTGGGCTGAGTTTTAGCATAAACAAGCACTTGGCCCAGTGGCTAAGCACGCTCGGAGGGCGTGGGAGGTGCCTGGGTTCAAGGCATGGCGCGCGCAAATGGTTGTTTTTTTAATATTTAGGTTGCGATTAAAATAGGGGTTAAGAAGAGTGGCGAGCATAATCCAGCACAAGGAGTGGCCGTGGCGCAGTGGCAGCAATGTGCTGGGCACACGGAGAGGGCGCAGGTTCGAGTCTTTGCGCAGGCGAATCCTGTTTTATTTTTTTCTTTTTAAAAGCGGGCCAGAATTAAAGCAGGTAACGGTTATAAATTATTGTGGCAGTATTATATCGAAAACAAGGTTGCGTCCCAGTGGCCAGCAGCGTGGGGGTATGCCTGGAGGACCCAAGTTCAAGCTGCTGTGCGCGCGAAGGACTCTCTTTTTGCTGCATATGTGAGGGAGAGTAGTAGAGTTGGACCGAAACTCTTCTTAGCAGCATGATGAAGCAGTGGATAAGGCTGCTGATTGGTTAGGAGTTTGAATGAAATTCAAACATTGAATTTGGCCAAGAATCAAGGAGTAAAACATGGAATTTAAGTCAGGAAGGAATTGTGCTGAAATTGTTCTTTTAATTTTGGGCTTTTATGAGTTGTTTCCTTTTTGTTCATCTCTTCTTCATCAAGAATCGAACCTATCTTCTTCTACTCTTCTCTTTTCTTTTTACTCATCTTTTCTCTCGATTAAAGATAGCCTATTACCCTTAAAAGTCGAAACTCAAATTTTCTTGGAAGCTGATTGTTCCTCTTGGCCGAATCTTTTACCCTCTTTATTCCAATCTTTCAAGAGCCGAAAACCCTCAACTCTCTCATCCATTACCAATTATTTCCTCTTCTTTATAAAACTTCTTTTCATCTCTTTTATATTAAAGCCGAACCTTAACCTCTCATCTGTTGATAATCTCTTCTATTTTGGTAACCCATTCTTCTATTTTCTTCTTAAACCGAATTAAGCATACCTCAGAATAGGTTCTAGAAGCCGAATCATTAAATCTGTTCTCTACTCGTATTTTAGGGATTTGATCTACATCAAATCAGGAATAGGAAGGTACTTGGGAATGTTTCTGGCAAGTGAATCTTCTGTAAGTGCTCAGATCTCATCTCTCTGTTCCTTATTTTGGGAACTAAGAAAAGCCGAAAACCCCTATTCACATAGGGCGGCTATCGACTAAGACTAAAGGGTTATTGGTTTTGTTTATTGTTCTGTTATGAGTAAGGTGGACTAAAGGCTGTCAATCAAGGAGCAGTTGGAGGTTAAGATCTTTGGAAAGACTAGATCTAGTAGTTGAGGATTGACGAAGGTAAGTGGTTAAGGATGCCTATTGTGGTCGAATATGGTAAGTGGTTGTTTCGTAAGGTTATCATCGATTTGTAAACTAATAGCATAGTGATCGATTGTAGGATACCGTGGAAGATTTCGTTGGCAGTCGTCGCAAACAGGTGTGTAAACGACACCCACTTATAAACTAGATCGGCAAAAGCAGAGAAGCTGAAAAGCTGAAAAGCTGAAGAGCTGGCATTTTGTGGACTTGCGAGCGTGCGAGCGCTTGTGAGATAGTGGTTTGTTAATCTTGGTAATCTCAAGCGGTAAGATTGTAGAGTGCGTAATTTCGTGCACTTCGGTATATTTGGGCTTAATGGGCCGAAATCGGGTTAATGGGCCGAAATCGGGTTAATGGGCCAACGGGCCCAATTCGATAAAAATGCTCGGTAAGTGTTTTTGTTAATACATTAATGGCTATAATGTGCATGAAAACCCTAAAATAGTAAATTTACTAGAATACCCTTAAGTATAGAAATTACCATTATACCCCTAGGTGCAAAGTGACTATTATACCCCTAGGGTTAATTTTGACTGAAATGCATGATATTCTGATTCTGTATGTTGTATGCCATGACATGTATATCTCATTGCATGGGATATGGGTTATATTGATGGAGGAAGCGCTCGTGGCTATGCCACAAATATCTCTGCTCCGAGGCTCGCCACAATATTCAGATCTCGTGACTCTGTCACAATATCTGTTCTGGCAGCCATGCTACAAATTCTGTGGCATGTAGCAGATGGGTGGGTCGAGTTGTCTCCCCATGTGGTGTAAGGTTGGTACGGGGATGTATACAGCTGGACATGGGTTGGGTTTTTGCATACATGCATAATATATGTTCTGTTACTGTAATGGGCTTAAGGGCCACACTGATTTCTGAATAAGGCTAAGGCCCATTTAATTTTATTTCTGGATAGGCTCTAGTTGGGTTTATTTTACACACTGAGTTTTCCAAACTCACCCCTTTTTCCCATCTTTGCAGGTGAGCCTTAGATCGGTGGACTTGGAGTTGGAGGGATTCAGAGTGGCCATGTGGATTGTTTAAAATAGGCATTTATACCTTCACTTTCATTTTAGATTATTTCCTTTATGTTTTTGGGTTTTTAATTTGTAATAAGGCTGCTCCTAAGTTTTATTAAATTTCTTTATTAATACTCGTTTGAAACTGATAGAATTAGGCTGCGCGGGTTTTTGTAAAACTAAACAACATTTTTAAACGAAACACTCGTAACAAATGGATAACAAAATGACGAACATGATCTAGTAAATAGGATGCTCACAAATTAACCGGAAGTTTTCTAATCAACTTAAAATAACGTTTTCGCAAACCACACCTTAATCGCAGTAACTAAGGAACGTGACTAAACTTTTGTTGATGTGACACACTAGATTTGGCCGTAACGTCTAAGCCGGGTTTAGGGTGTTACAATAAATATAACATAAAATGGTATTCATTTTATCATTCTCTTGGCCAAATAAAGTAAGAAAAAGAGTCAAATTGGGGTTTTGATATTCGGCTAGCTTAATTCTTGATTAAGGTATGAATTTTCGTTTGTTTTTTTATAATTTCTACGTTTCTGTGATCGTTGCTTCATGTTCTTCAAAGCCCATGTCTGAATTTCTATTTCTATTAAAGATTTCATGAAATGCCATTGTTGATATATTGAGTTTTGTGATGTTTTTGGATGAATTATGAAGGCTTGGTAGATGATTTATAAGTTTTGTCTTTGAATTTTGATGAAATAGAGCTATTTGGACTAATTTGTGAAAATAAAGTTTTGAAGGACTAATTTGTGAATTAAATATGTTATTTGGGCTTGTATGGAAGCTATGTATATTCGGCCAAGCTATAGTCTTGTTGAATTTTGCATATATATGATTTTGTGAAAAATGGACTAAATGGTCAAAATGTTAAAATATAAGGGCTAAAATGTAAAGTGCCGTAAATACGTGTTCATGGATTATTTTGAATGAAAAGAATGATTGAATGGTTGAATTAGAATTGTATTAGATCAAGAACAAAGAAAATCAGACTTAGATCGAGGGAAGTCCAAAATAGTTGAATAGTCGATTCGTTCCATCCGAAATCCGTAAGAGGTAAGTCAAATTACAATTACATGTTAAATTAGCTAAATTCTGTGTATATAAACCATAATCTGTATTGGACGACCATGAGAGCCTAATGAATAGTTTTTGAATAAACTCCGATAATATGCTAGTATCTGAAAAGCTCTGTATGCCTTTAAAAGAATGTTGGTATTGATCTGAGTTATCGTGTTAGACTATGTCTGAGACACAGGCCTCGATTTGACGTTTACGTGTAAGACCATGTTTGGGACATCGGCATAGTATTTGATTTCGTATAAGACCCTGTCTGGGACAGAGGCATCAATACTGAATTACAATAAGACCACGTCCAGGACGTCGGCATTGTATCCGTTTATGAATATCTGTATCGTTTCTAAACCATCTGATGCTAGAGTACGAGATATGGGTATGAATATATGAAATGTATAATCTATATAGGTACGTTTGCATCGTACTAAATTTCTGAATATGAAATACTCTATTTCTGTGAAATAATGAATGCGAAATATGTACGAAATCATGGAAATGAATATGACATGTATACAAGCAAATGAGCATGGTTAAGTTTATGAACTATTTTGAGAAATGGCTATGAATTCTTATTGTTGTTTTGTATTATATATGCTGTAGTAATTAGACCAATTGTATTTGGCTTACTAAGCTCTTTGTAGCTTACCCTGTGAGATTTCTGTCTATTTTGCAGTTATCGTAGCTACTGAAGGCTCGGGGATAGTCGAGGATTGTCACCACACTATCGAACTCATTTTGGTACTTTTAAAAGTGTAAATATTTCTAAGTATGGCATGTATAGGCTAGAATGTCTACGTATTTAAGCTTGATATGTGTATATATGTTATGCCATAAGAGTTGTCTAGAAAATGATATGATTATGCATAGTTTTGGTATTTGGTTGGTAATGCCAAATGGTGTATGTTTGTAATGTGTTATGATTTAATATGATTTGGTCATTTTAAGCATGGAATTGGTTAAAACTTGTGGAATGAATGTTGTTAAGGTCAAAAAATTATTTTAATATTATTTTTTGTGTTTACAGCATGAGATTATATATGTGTGTAAATTTCATGAGCTAATTTTATAGTTCAATAGCTCAATTTAAGAAAAATGACTTAATCGCGTAGAATGCAAAAGTTGCATTCTATATGTTAAATGTGCTTAATTGCCATGGCTTATAAAATGAGAAGTCCTTATGATGAAATTAGACCATAGATAGTGTTAATGGACATTAATGGACATCCATTAATTGAATTAATATTTTTATAATCAAGTGTAATATGGTAAAATGGTTATTAAGGTTATTATCAATTAAAACAAAAACAAATGGTGGCCATATGTTCATATTTATGGCCGAATGAAACAAAGAAGAAGCTAAAAATAGGGTTTGTAATTTTGGCACTTGCAAAGCTGGATTAAGGTACGGTTTTAGCTCAGTTTCTGATGATTTTTATGTTTTTGTGATCGTTGCTTTGAGTACTAGCTAGCCTGTACCCTAATTTCTGAATTTGTTGATGAATTTGTGAGTTTCCATTGATGAATGCTTGAGCTTTTGAATGTTTGATGATGAATAATGAAAGCTTGGTGCTTGATATATATGTTTTGGAAAGTGATTTTTGATAAAAATGTCAATTAAGGATTAAATTGAGAAAAAGTGTAAATTGAGGGGTTAAATTGTGAAATAAATGTGAAATATGGGCTATTAGGGATCTATAGAGAATTCGGCCAAGCATGGGTCTTACTGATTTTGAGTAATTTGTGTTTTTATGAAATAGGGACTAAAGTGTTAAAATGTGAAAGTTTAGGGCTAAAGTGCAAATTGGCTAAAATTATGTGTTGTGGATTAAATTGAATGAATTGGTGATTAAATGAGTTAATTTTGAATACATATAGATCAAGAAAGAAAGAATTCAAATTTAGATCGGGAAAAATCGAAGATTATCTAGTAATCAATTTGATTCGTCAATTCCGAGTACGAGGTAAGTTCGTACGTGATAAATATTGTAACAATTATGTTTTTAATACTTTGATATTGTATAAATTGTATAAATGCGACTATGAATGCGTACGACGACAAATCAACTATGTTAGGCACTTAGGGTGCGTTTCGAGATAGCTTCGGCTATATACAGCACTTAGGCTCTATTTGTTTGACAGGAAAAAATTTTCCGAAAAATGTTTTCTTGATTTTACGGTGTTTGGAAGCATGAAAACATTTTACATTTGAAAAATATTTTCCAAGACACGGGTAAAATCTCATTCGTTTTAGGGAAAATGTCTTAAGGATTTTTTTCTGTAAGACATTTTCCATCTCCTTCTTCGTCCAGGTAAAAGTCCTCTCCTTCTTCCATTCTTCATCTTCTTATTATCTCTTATTTTTTTCCTTAGTCCATCTGATATCTTCACCTCTCAGGAAAATTACACGCTGCTGCTTCGTTGCCTCTCTTTCTCAGGTAAAGCTTTTATTTTCCTTCTTGTTCTTTACTTGTCCACATTTTAACTGATTTTATGCCTAATTTTATGCCTTTCTTTGTTTCTTTATTTTTAACCGTCTTCTTCTTCCCAGTACTCTGTAAGATGCTTTTAATTGTAAAGATCATACCCTTTAATTGGTTAAGTTTTGTTTCAGTTCATTGCTAGTTTGTTTCAGAATTGTTGACCTTTTCTTTTCGTTTCAAATTTTTTTCTTTCTAGGATTTATGTTTGTGCTTTCTTTTCTAGGTACTTTCATTTTCTTCCTTATATCAACTAGTGATTCAACTTATAGGTGATTTTGGCTCTTTTGTATGTAAATTGTCAATAGAAGTTTTAGAAAGAATTTTTCTGATTTAATCGTCACATAATTTTCCACTTCTGTTTTCTCATCGACCCTCCTTCAGCCAAATGCCTTCTTCCTTTTTGCCTCTCCACTGCCATAATTCCTTTCATTTTAGTTTCTTTCCTCCATTTCCTTTCCTTTCCCTTCTTTTCTCTCCTACTCTCATATTCTTTTTCCTGTTTTACTGTTAGTATCAATAATAATATTATTTATTTATATATATTTCCTCTTTCTCAGCTTCTTCCTCTCAACTCCTGCAAACCCACATTTCTTGGTCAAATAGGTAAATTCCTTTTTTATTTCTTCGATTTTTAAGTTACTTTTGGATGACCCAGATTTTATTTCTCTCAACTTTTTTCACAAGATGCTTTGTCATTCTTAAGGATAGGGTATTTATTTATAACATTGATATGAAATGAAATTGTATGATAACTTATTTTAGCTTGTCTTGGCTTGGAATATGTTGAAATTGAAATCAAATTGTCTGTCAAGGGAAATTTTCATAAACCTAGTGTCAATAGCTTGAAAGTTGAAAAGAGGTAAGTGCAATTACAGGGTTTTTAAGAC
This sequence comes from Gossypium anomalum, assembly GCA_025698475.1. Lineage (NCBI taxonomy): Eukaryota > Viridiplantae > Streptophyta > Magnoliopsida > Malvales > Malvaceae > Gossypium > Gossypium anomalum. The sequence continues at coordinate 41,833,039 of CM046968.1, read as the reverse complement.
ATTCTTTTTATGTTAAGTAATCTTCTTCCGTGTTACTCTGTGTGAGTGTTTTGATATAAGCATATCTCCGACATGGTTATAGTGTGTAATATACATGAGCAAATCTTATTACTCTTCTCATTTTTTAGGCCAATCTTGCCCGTTTTGGCAAAGGTTTTTGATCAAGCACTTGAGGGTGGGGGTGCAAAAAAAATCAAATTTCAGGACCTGGCATCAGATTTGGAGCAGATAACATTTGATTATCCATTGAGGATACCTCCTTATTTTTCTCTTATAATTAAGGAAATTAGGGTGTTGGAAGGAATAGCTTTAGTGGGGAATCCTGATTTTGCTATCGTGGATGAGGCCTATCCTTATATTGCACAGGTAAGAATATTCTGTTTGTGCTAACTTTATTTTAAAAATAAATTGATTTATAAGTGTAAAGTTAATGTGAAATATGCACTGACTATTGTTATTTTGAATTTCTGATGACTAAATAGTTAATTGCTTGATTCATTAGTTTTATTTTATTAAATTATGATAGCCGAAGAGTGCTTCTAGGATACCATGTTTCTTTTGATGTAACAAATCAATGTTATTAAGTACAATTATTAAGGTTGTCTAAGGATCCATGTGGCTAACCAATTTCCAAAGTATAGGATCAAGATTAAAGAGTGCACAAACATTTGTATCATTGCTGTTGTGCTTTGTCTTCCTAAGTGGTCAATGTTTTTCTGATCATAACGTTTACCATTTCGTTGTATTATTTTCTATTGTTAGAGACTGCTCACTGATGAATCCCTGCAGCTAAGGAATGTTTTACATTATACAATATACGGGAAATCAAGTGTTTTTGATGCTGAGAGATTCATTGATGTGATGCAAGCCTTTGAGAATTTCATAACTGCAGCTAAAAGTGGAGGTGGGGAGAATTTGAATGGGGATATAGCTGAACTAGGTCTTCTACAAAGGCAAGTAGATATTTCCTTCCCTAGATTTCTACCAAGTGAATCTCAATCAAAGCAACCTGTTCAAACAAGAGCAGCCTTAGGATTTCTACTGTCTGAGAAGGAAAATTTTTTCTCAGAATTTCTTCTTGATGAGGTAATTTCTAATCTAATATTCAGAAGGGAAAAAAATGTTTGGTTATAATAATTTTCTTTGAGAAAGTTGCACGCTTGTGTTACTTTACCTAGTTCCTTCTTGTTTCTCTTTTGATCTTTTGTTATATAATTGCTTTACCTTTTGAGCATCAATTCTTTATTACATTTTGGTGTGAGGTTGCTTAAATATCGAACTAACGTTTCTGGGTTTGCTAAGCAGATTGTGAAGGGCATTGATGCACTTAGCAGGGAACAGTTGGTTCAAATAATGTCAGTGTTGGGAGTAAGAAATGCTGCCCCAGTGTTTAGCTTGGTTCCAACAGTTGGACCCTTCAAACCAGCAGGACTTTTGCCTTCAATAATCAAGGAAGACAAAGTTATACTGAATAATGTCCAAAAAATTCTCGAATTCTTAACAGCAGGAAGTTCAATATCAACGTCGTCAAGTCAAGTACTCCAAAGTTTGTAGTTTTAACAAATCGAAACCATTTATGAACAAACTTATTTCTCTTTTAGCTATTATTATACATTCTTCATGTCTCATTAATTGCTTTTCATTTTGTTAAACGTTAACAGGGTGTAAATGTTGCTTAGGTTATCCAGGAATTGCTTCCAGTGTTGCTAGGCATATCTGCCAGGGTTCTTCTTGAGTTGATTAGCTAGTTATCGTCTCGCATGTTAGCACGTTTAATCCGAGATACATTTTTGTAGGCATTTTTAACGTAACTACCCTCTTCAATTGTGTATATGCTTGTATAGCAGATCTTGATATTATATAAAATACAATATTTAACAATTTATATGTATTAATTTCTAGTATTAATTGTGGTTTGGAAGCTATTTTATAATTATTCAATCCTTGTTTTTTATTTTTTTATAACACAATTACAAATAATTATTTGACTTTGGTTGTTTTCAATTTATGACGGTTAATATTCTAGCTTAATAATTGAGTATTATTATATATTTAATTTGATTTATTTATTTATAAATAAATCATTGCAATATATGTAAAACAAATTTAAAATATAAATTTATTAATATATGTAAAAACAACTTTTCCAGAAAATATTTTCAAGAAATCTGCCAAACAACAGAAAATATTTTATATAGATTCATCCAAACACCAGAAAAGTAAATCATTTCCAAAAAAGTACATCATTTTCTGAAAAACATTTTGCTGACAAACAAATGGAGCCTTAGTGTGCGAATTGGAATAGCTTCGGCAATACGTGCCACTAAGTGTGCGATACCGAGATAGCTTCGGTTTAATATGATGGCATTAAGTGTGCGATATCATTGTAGCTTCGGCTAAATATTTATGCGCTAAGTGTGAGAGTTCTTAAAGCATTGAAGAGTTCTGAACAATTTAATGTATTGAGCAAAGAGGTGAGAATGAGATAAATAAATACGGGAAAGTACAGGTACGTACTATACCTATGTGGTAGTTGATACTATGTGTTTGAAGCTAATGAATTTGTATATACATGATAAATGGTCATGAATTAGAACTGAATGATGATATGAGATCTACTAAGTGTTTATTAATTGATGATTTGTATTTTATAAACTGTTGAGTTGTTGGTACGAACTTACTAAGCTATGAAGCTTACTGTGTGTTATTTGTATTTGTTTTATAGATTATCGAAGTTAGTTCGAACTCAGGGATCGTCGGGAATACATCGTCACACTATCGATCATCTTGTTGGTACTTTTAGATGCTTGTAAATATGGTATATGGCATGTATAGGCTAGTGAGTTGATGATATGTTTTGAATTATGATTTAAGCCATGAGATTTGGCTTACTTTTGGTTGTAATTTTTTGGTATATAATTGGTCATTTAAGTTGGCCTAAATGATGTGTTTGATAAGTAAATTTTATGATGTATATAATGCTTATGTGATGGTTTGATTATGGGATGTTAAAATGGTAAGTTTTGTGGTTTGAAATAGGTGATAAGATGATGATGAAGAAATGCATTTAGAAGTTATGCAAGTTTGATTGTTTTCGCATGGTTGTGGTTGAGAATTTAAGTAGTGAAATAGTTGATTATGAAATAACATGAATTATATGTGATTTGGTATGTTTTGGCTGCTCATATATGTGATGAATTGATATTATTTTGATGGCTAGGTGAGCATGAGAAAAAGGGTGGAAAATTGGCTTTGCAAATGGCCTATTTTTGTCCACATGGGCAAAGACACGGGTGTGTGTCTTAGCCGTGTACGACACACGGTCATACTAGACGGCCGTGTGTCCCCTGGGGTACCCTTTCGAATTAAGTCAGTATACCCTACAATTTTGACACGGTGTAATGCCCCAAAATCTAAGCATTTATTTTTGTATGTTTGTGTCACACAATTACATGTCTGCTTCAGTGGTTAAGTGTCCTAGGAGGAGTTTGAGAAGTATTTGGTTCAAGCCTTGGCTTGTGCAAAAATTTTGTTTCTTACTTGGATAAACCCTGTCTCTAGTCAGTAGGCTTTTAAATAAATATGGGTAAAACATGACAGAATGGGCATGTTGGTCCAAGGGATAGGTGGCATGTTGTTGTTGCCTGAGGACTGAGGTTTGAGTCCTGTTGGGTGCAGGGGAGTGTTTATTTTGCTGCTGTGCCGGGGGAGTGTTGTGGTTTGACTGAAACACTGAACTGTTTGAATGAATTTTGAATTGAGTAGTTGAGAGGGGAGTGGATGACATGGAGGGATTTTAGGAGAAAAATATGGGGTTTTGAAGTTGGGGAAGTGTTATTCCAAATTTGAACTCTAGCATTCAGAATTCGGTCTTGGTTGGTATTACTCTCCATTTCGGTTACTGTGAACTTTTTTATTTCTTTGTCTCCTCATTTTCAGTTTTTGACAATTACTTTCGGGTTCTTTTTACTCTTTGTTTTGGTAGCCGAATATTGCTATTGACCATTCGGGTACTTTTCGTGTAGGTTTTGCTTTTCACTGTAGTGCTTTTACTGATTAATTTTCTTCTCTTCCTCTACTCCCTAGAAGCCATTCTCTCGGTTTTCTTTGCTTTTGTCGAATCTTCATTCTCTCCCCTCTCTTAATCGGTTTTGTGTTGGTCGATTCTCTACTCTTCTCCCTCTCTAAAGCTTTGGCCGAATACTCCCTTTTCCCTCTTCTTTTTCTCCCAATTCTTTTTACTCTCTTCATTTTGTTGTTTGGCCGAATACTTCACCTCTCCTCCTCCTTTTCTTTCAGTTTCATCATTGTCATTTGATCAATCTGCTTGAGTAAGTGTATTAGTGCTAGTCTTTTCCCTCTGTGTATCGTGTGCCTTTGGCTATTGTTGTGGGTGTGGGTCGATTTCCCCTATTCTGAGATTCGCGTTTTTGGTAAGTTGATATGTGTTTGGATCAAACTATTGGTGTATACGATATTGGTTAAGGTTAATAGGATTCGGTTGGAATACAAGTGTTCTCTAAGGGCTAGTAATTAGTCTTCTGCAATAGGTGAAGGGTGCTAGTCTCAATCGTTCAATCAAGGCAAGTGATGAGTAATATTTTGGATAAGTGTTAAGAGGGGTTGTTTAACCCTATTGTCAAATGATTAATAGAGTGTCTTAATCGAATATAGGTTTTGGTGTTCGTGGACTATTCACGCAGTTTCCTAACCAAGGTGTGTAAAAATACTGCCCCTAACTGTAGATCGGCAAAAGCCGAAATAAGTGACTATTGACGCTACACGGGGGTGCATTCGCTCGTGTGGTAGTCTATATGCCTAAACATGGGCGTATGATCGTTGAGGCCGGCCATGAGCGATTTTATGGGCCAAGGTCGTATGGGCTATTTTGGGCCAAAATAGGCTGTGTGGGCCACACTAGTATGTGGTGGAGAATATTGGGCCAGGTTGTGTAATCCACACGGCCAAGGCATTTCTGGGCTATGTGGGCCACAAAAGTGTGTGGGCCCAATGGGCCCTCAATATGGGCTATAAGCCCATTTTACTGTTTGACTGTTAAGGTTGCGCGGGTCACCCGAGATGACTGTGGACCTACTGTTGGGTTGGTAAGTGCACCTGAACCCCTAATTGATAAAATAACCATTATGCCCTTGTGATAAAATGACTGTTATGCCCTAACGAGATGAATGATTATATTTGAGCAGACCACTTTAAACATATTGAATACACGTATGATATTTTGACATGACATGATGCATGATATGTTGCATGGGGATGGGTTTTATTATGATTGGAGGAAGTGTACTGTACTGGTAGCTCTGCTGCAAATATTGTTTAGTTCCACAATCGGTACTATTTGGAGTGTAGGGATGGGTGGGTTGATTATATCCCCACATGGAGTGTAGTTGTAACACCCTGAATTTGGGCCTAGAAGTTTTGGGCCTTGAGCATGGGAGCGGTTGAAGGCAGTTTATAATATTTCATTGTGTATGTAAATTTCATTAATGAAGGCTTGTTTTAGTGGTTAAGTGTGCTGAGAAGTGTTGGAGAAGTTTTGGGTTCAAACTGGACTCTAGCAAAAATTTTGGTTTAAGGTGAATCAAACCCTAGGTGTAGTAGGTAGGCCTTAAGAATATTGTTGGAGAAGTTGTGACACAAAAAGCCTTGTGGTCTAGTGGCAAAGTAGCGCCACATAAGAGGCAGTGAATGTGGCGTCATGGAGTTGGCAAGGAGGTCCGTGGTTGAAACTCATGGCAAGCAAAAAGCATTTATTTTGCTAACAGGGGCAAGAGTTAGTGTTGAATTTAAACTCGATGATTGAGGATCCCACATCGGGAAGCTAACATAAGAGTGGATGTGAAGTCGGCTTTAAATAGAGAGAACCATGAGGAGAGTAAAGGTACCTTTCTTGGCTGATCCCTTTCGCTTTATGGCGTGCTCGTTTGGGTTGGGCATCGGCTAAGAGTGCGCAAAGCATGGATTAACTCCATTCTCCTATCAGGTGTGTATTTCTCACTACTTTAGCTATAGGATGGCTACTTTGGGCGCATGATGATGGAAAAGAAAGGGGCCATGTGGGCCCAATTGGATAAGTTGTTTGATTGTGTAGTAAATATTAGACTAGGCTAGGTGAATCTCGTATCTGTGGCTAGATTTGGGCTAAAAGGGCCATACGAGCATGTGGGCCCATTTGGGCCGAGAGAGGGCTTTAGTCCCACTCATATTGTTGTCCCTATTTAGAATACTTTAGTTTACCAAATTACTGAAATACCCTCGACTTGTAAAATTACCAAAGTATTTCGATTTATAGAATTACGTTTTACCCTCAATTTACAAAATTACCAAAATACCCCTGATTTACAAAATTACCAAAATACCCTTGGTTTGCAAAATTACCAAAATACCCTTGGTTTACAAAATTACCAAAATACCCCTAGTTTGTAAAATTACCGAAATACCCCTGTAGGTTAGAATTACTGAAATACCCCTGTAGGGTAGAATTACCGAGATACCCTTGTGGGTAAAATTACCATTTTACCCTTATGGTGTTAAATGACTGTTTTGCCCTTGTGGGCAAGTGACTGACTTGGACTGTGTGGTTGACGGATTTGATTGTGAATGTATGTTGGTGATATAGACAACTTTGGAGGAGCAGCAAGGTTTGGAGTATCGGTTTGGATTAGCTTGGATCATCGGAGTGATTAGATCTAGTCATCAATTTCGGCAAAGGTATGGAGTCTAAGGCCATTATGGATGGTGGCCGAATGTGTAAGTGTTGATAATAGATGGTTCTCATTTTGGTTTAATTAATGGAAGCTAATTTATTAACGGTTGATTATAGGAGAAATCGTGTAGGAGATCTAAATCGAGGAATATCGCCAAACAGTGTGTGTAACGAACCCTTTTTCATAGCTTAAAGCGATAAATCTTTGAAAAGCCAAAATGTGAAATTCGCAATTCGAGGACTTGTGAGTGTTTAACGCTCACTAGTTAGTTTGAGTCGATGAGTTCGGGAACAAAAACGATGGAAACGGTAAGAATGTGATTTTTGGCATATTCGGTAAGTTGGGCCTCGAGAGCCGCCGAGGTAGGCCCATTGGGTTTTCGGGCCAATCGAAAAAAGTGGGCCAGATTCACCGTTTGATCCTATGAGCTATAGTAATTGATAATGAGCATGGAAACCCTAATATTTGGTAAAATTACGAAAATACCCTTGTAATATGAAAATGACTATTTTGCCCCTAGGTAAAAATGACCATTATACCCTAGGGTTAATTATGAAGTATACACATGGGATTTGATAAAAGTGGTATGTATGATATGCACATGATATGTATGATATGCACATGATATGTATGATATGCACATGATATGTATGATATGCACATGAAATGTATGATATGCACATGAAATGTATGATATGCACATGACATGTATGGTATGCACATGATATGTATGAGATATACATGATAAATTCATTATATGCATTTGGGTTGGGTTTTATATATGGATGGAGGAAGTGCAAAGGGCTTATGCCCTGGATTCTACAGAAATGGGCTTATGCCCCAGTTATTAAAAGGGCTTATGTCCCAGTTATTAAAAGAGGCTAGGCCTCCAGTTATATGATAAAGCAACTATGCTGCCAGTGGAGAGTTTGGTTGGGTGGGTTGAGTTATTCCCCACATGGAGAGCTTGGTTGGTACGGGTGGAGAGTAGCGGTTGGTGGGTTGAGTAGTCTCCCCAAATGGGCTTGCATTCATGCATCAATATTACATGTGATATTGAAATGGGCCTATGGGCCATACTGTTTACAGAAAAAGGCTTCGGCCCAGTGATATGAATAATAATAAAGGCTTCGGCCCAGTGATATGAATAATGAAAAGGCTTCGGCCCAGTATATGAACAAATAAAGGCTTCGGACCAGTATATGTGGTAACTGAATTTGGGCTTAGGCCCAAGAGGGTCGATATTGACTTGGGCTCTGAAGGGGGCTTGTTGCACACTGAGTTTTCCAAACTCACCCCCTTTTCTTCCTTATCCTTACAGGTGAGCCTTGATGTGGAGACTTGGAGCCGGAGGGGAATTGGGTTGGCCATGATGATCACGTTTGGACTTACCGACAAATAAACGGTTTTCTTTTAGTTTATCTTCACTTTCAATATTATTTATACTTGGGTTGTAATAAGGCCATTTTAACTATTTATTTGGGATTATTTTTGAATAACTCTATATTTTCTGATAATGATTAAAATGGGCTAGACTTAGGACACATTTTCAAAATGATACCTGTTTTCAAAATAACACAACGACACTCATAATTGGTTTAACAAAATAACCACTTAAATGGAGATTTCAACTCGTTTACCAAAGTGTGGCAATGGTGGTGGGCATGTCTAGGATTGGATCCAATCGAGAGCTTGGTACTTAAGCAGCCTTCATGGCTCACCTCCTCTGATTCGGATACCTACCTGGTGCGCAGCCTCCATTCACTCTGGTTAGCTCAACAATAGTCAGTTTTTAGATAATAAAACGAGACATGGAATTTTGAACTTCTATGTGGCACGTCAGATTTGGCCATAACATCCAGGCCGGGTTTGGGGTATTACAGTAGGGTTGGACGGAGATGGAGTGTAGAGGCTAGTTGGGTAGGATCTCTTGATTGCATATCTGTACTGTACTGTCACTGAGTTGGGCTCTGACCCAAACTGATACTATACTGTAATGGGCTAAGGCCTTAACTGTTACTAAACCGCCACTGGGTTGGGCTTAGACCTAGACTGTATATACTTACTGCTTGTTTAATTGCTATGGGATTACATACTGAGTTTTCATAACTCACCCATCTATTTGTCTGTACAGGTAATCCCCAGTCTTAGGCGGATCGATGCTACGAGGGACTCAAAGGTGGCCATACAACCGCTCATACTTTCATATTTGATTTTTGTGTAATAAGTAATTTTATTTTGGGTATTTAACTAGAATAAGGCCTTTATGAATTTTCACTTTAATTTGAGATTCTATTTGTTTTGATTTATAACTGCTAACAGTAGGAAAGACGCGGTTTTCAAAATGATAAATGCTTTCAAAAACACCATGAATACACAACATTTTTTAAGAGCTTCTGCGAGAAATAACGATGTTAACAAAAATGTAATAAGGACATTTTAATATGAATAAATTTTTGGCAAAAAACTCTTATTTTGAACTTAAACGAACATCTTTAAGATCACACAAAGAGTTTAAATGGGGAACGAGTTTATTTTTTTCAATGATATCTCACTTTACGAAAAACATCCAATGTGACATCGCCTAATTCGACCATAACGTCTAGGTCGGGTTTGGGGTGTTACACACGACCTAGACACACGAGCGTGTCTACTAGCTGTGTGTGGCACATGGGCGTCTGGTCGGCCGTGTGACCCTAGTTAGTAACCCCCTTAGATTTCACACGGCCTAGTACACGGGCGTGTCCTCGGGCATATGGTGCAAGTCAGTATGTATGACCTATTTTCACATGGTCTATGACATGGGCGTGTTTGGTAGCCGTGTGAGGCACACTGCCTATTCACACGGGCGTGTCTGGTAGTCGTGTGAAGCACATTGCCTGTTCACACGGGCGTGTGAAAATTTTATAAGTTTCTTAAAGTTTGCAAATGATATCGATATAGTCTCGAACCACTTCTAATGTAACACCCCAAACTCGGCCCAGACATTACGACCGAATCCGGCGTGTCACATTGAAGTGTTACTAGAAAAGTCATGTTTTATCTATAGTCTTTCTTAGTGTTTTAAGAATATCTTCATTATAGATTAAAGTAAATGCATTCTGTGCACCAGGTAGGATGCCAGAAAAGAGGAGGTGAGTCAATTAGACTACTTAAGTACCTAGCTCTCCGCGGATCCAATCCTAGACATGCACACAACCATTGCCACACTTTAACTGAGTGATTGTTCATGGAAAACCAATTCATTTAAAACCATTTGAAAAGGTTGTTAATTTTGAAAACATTTCCGTTGCGGAAGCTTTGTTTTGTTATCGCGATATTTTGAAATCAAGTAACCTTTTTAAAACGCGCCCTAAAGCTATTCAATTTCAAACGGTTAAAACAATATCATATCTAAGCTAACAAAACATACTAAAACAATTAAAAATAATTAAAGCGGCCTTATTACAACTTAAAACACGAAACTATTAAAGTAAATAAAAGCTGATCAAATCACAAGAAGAAAAACTGAATTTGCAGAACATGTGGCCACTCCGAATCCCTTACAACTCCAAGTCCACTATGGTTGGGGATTACCTGCATGGGTGGAAATAAGGGGTGAGTTTGGAAAACTCAGTGTGTAAAATAACCCAACCATAGTCCAAATCAGCTCAAACCACAGAAATAGATTAAGTTGTGCCTTAGCCCAATACAAAATTCAGAATGAAGCCCATAGGCCCATAACAGAGACAGAACAGATATTTCATGTATGCAGAAACCTAACCCATATCCATCCGTATACACCTCCGTACGAACCTTACACCATGTGGGGAGACAACTCGACCCACCCATCCACTACACGCCACAGAATTTGCAGTATGGCTGCCAGAACAGATATTGTGACAGAGTCACCAGATACAGATATTTGTGGCAGAGCCACCAGAAACAGATATTTGTGGCATAGCCACTAGAACGCTTCCTCCATCAATATAACCCATATCCCATGCAACAGATATACATGTCATGGCATACAACATATAGAATCAGATTATCATGCATTTCAGTCAAAATTAACCCTAGGGGTATAACGATCACTTTGCACCTAGGGGTATAATGGTAATTTCCATACTTAGGGGTATTCTAGTAAATTTACTATTTTAGGGTTTTCATGCATATTACAGCCATTAATGTATTAACAGAAACACTTGCCAAGCGTTTTTACCGAATTGGGCCCGTTGGCCCATTAACCTGATTTCGACCCATTAAGCCCAAATAGACCGAAGTGCATGAAATTACGCACTCTGCAATCTTACCGCTTGAGATTACCAGGTTTAACAAACAAACTATCTCACGAGCGCTCGTACGCTTACAAGTCTACAAAATGCCGGCTCTTCGACTTTTTGACTTTTGCCGATCTAGTCTATAAGTGGGTGTCGTTTACACACCTGATCTGTAATGATACATTGGCGAGATCACACACGAGTTGCCTACAATCAAGTTACTAAAATGTCAGTCTACATATCAAAACAAACCACGTACTAATCCCCTTACCATATTCGGCCAACATTCCCTTAGACCCTAGAGTTCTTACTTTTCTGCCGAAGTATGGACTAGATCTAGATGTCCAACCGAGTTAGCCTTCAAGCCCTTCGCTGTACGCCCCCTTGTCTTAGCCTTCAAGCCCTTCACTGTACGCCCCCTTGTCCACACTAGCGCACACACAAGCAGAAGAAAGAGGCCAAAATGCCCTTAGTCCAAACGTTAGCCACCCTTAAGGGTTTTGGCTTTTCCTTAAAGCATAAATAACTAACGAAAGTTGTTCGGAAACTTACCAATCGTTGTTCTGCCCAAAAAAGTGTTCCTATCTTATGATATTATCCCCGATCTACCGTAGTTACGAGAAGGAACAGGTTCAAGTAGCCAAAGATTCGGCCTTCTATACCACAGGTATGAAGGTTTCGGCTTTCTAAAGAAGAAAAGAAATAGGTTCGGCTTATAGCAAGATTCGGCCTACTGAGGAACAATAGAGGAAAGAAAATGAGGGAAGAGACAGAAGAGAGGAGAGTATAGGTTCGACTATGGGGAAAAAGAAAAGATGAAAGAAAAGAAAGGTGAGAAGGGAAGTAGTATTCGGTTATGGCAAGGGAAAATGGCACAGAGAGTTATGAGGTTTCCAAGTTTCGACTACTAGCAAGAATGAAAGGGAAAAAGAGAGAAACCCTAAGCACAACCCTATCTCGAGAAGCCAAATGAAGAAAGAATTACAAAGAGATGGCACAACACCTCCCTAATGCCGAAATTTCTCCTTCAAAGACCTAGCCGAATTTACCTATACCAAGAGACCCTTGGCGGCCAACTCTTGCTCCTCAAGAGTCCAACATTCGGCCAACACCAAGCTCCTTGATCAGCTCCTAAATTTTCTCCCTTATCTCCTCCTTACCCAAACTCCTGAACAGCTCAAACTCTTCCTGGCAGAGTTCCACTTGAGTTCCATCTCATACCCTTTCTGTTCACAAAAATAATATTTTAATTTGCTTACTTTGTGACTCGACCCTTAGCTCCCATTGACATGTGACACGCCACCTTTTTAGCACTTTAGTGGCGTCACCCTGGCACTTTACCACAGGTTTTCTTGTGGCCTATTCTATCAATTTAATCTTAAAAGTCCATTACAACAGAACCCCTTCTCCCTCAAAAATTAAAAATTCTGAATTTGCTTCGGGTTAATTTTACTCTTGGGCCTTCTAAAGGCCCACTAACATACTCAGACATACATTATTCAGTCAAAACACAAAAAGTCTAAAATTCGTCAAAAATCACAGAAATCCCGAAAATTGGGGCGTTACAACTCTACCCTCCTTAAAGAAATTTCATCCTCGAAATTTACCATATTCAAACAGATGAGGGTATTGTTGTCACGTCGCTTCTTCTGGCTCCCAAGTAGCTTCTTCTCTGCCATGATTATGCCAGAGTACTTTACTAATGGAACTGACTTCCTTCTTAGAACCTTAACATCTCGATCCACTATTTGCGCAGGCTCTTCTTCGAAAGTCAAATCAGGCTGCACCTTAATCTCTACAACCAGCACGACATGAGCAGGGTCAGAACGATATCGCCTTAACATGGAGACGTGAAAAACATCGTGAATCTTGTCTAACTCCGGAGGTAATTCCAATTGGTAAGCCACTGGACCTACTCGCTTAAGAACCCAATAAGGCCCAATGAACCGCGGACTCAACTTGCCTTTCTTACCAAACCTTAATATCTTCTTCCAAGGAGAAGCCTTTAAGAAGACCATATCACCCACTGAGTACTCAGTATCCTTACGCTTCAAATTTGCATACGAGTTTTGCCTATCAAATGCTTCTTATAACCAATCTCTGATTACTCTGACTTTATCTTCAGTATCCGCTACCAACTCAGGTCCAAGAACATGTCGCTCTCCCAATCCGGTCTAACAACTAGGTGTACGACACCTACGTCCATACAGCGCTTCATACGGTGCCATTCAGATACTCGCCTGATAACTATTGTTATACGTAAACTCTGCCAACAGCAAGTAATCCTCCCAACTACCCAGAAGTCAATAACGCATCCCCTCAACATGTCTTCCAAAATCTGAATAACCCTTTCTGACTGACCATCAGTCTGGGGATGAAAAGCCGTACTAAAGTTCAATCGTGTTCCCAACGCCTCATGTAACTTTTGCCAGGACCGAGATGTGAACTTGGATCCTGGTCAGAAATAATTGAAATTGGGACTCCATGAAGTCGAACGATCTCTGCCACATACAATTTGGCTAACTTTTGAAGTGAATAATAAGTGCGGACAGGTATGAAATGAGCAGATTTGGTCAACCTATCCACAATCACCCAAATTGAGTCCTTCTTCATTGGTGTCAAGGGTAGCCCACTCACAAAGTCCATGGTTACCCTCTCCCACTTCCAAAGTGGTATCTTCACTGGCTGCAAAAGTCCGGAAGGTAGTTGATGCTCAACTTTCACTTGCTGGCATGTCAGACATTTCCCCACAACCTTCGTTACTTCTCGCTTAAGCCCAGGCCACCAATACAATTCTTGCAAGTCGTGATACAACTTATTCCCTCCAGGATGCATAGCACAAAGTCCTCCATAAGCTTCTTTTAGTATTGACTGACTTAAGTCAGAGTCCCTCGGAACGCAAACTCTTCCTCAGAAATACAAAACTCCTTCACTATTCAACCCAAACTCAGAAGTTTCCCCTTTCTTAACTTGCTGGAATCGAGCAACCAAAGACTCATCCCTCAACTGCTTTTCCTTAATCTGATCCACCCAGGTTGGCCTTACTTGTAACTCAGCCAACAGACTACCATCATCATACAAACTCAAACGAGCAAACATTGCTCTCAGATCAGATACAGCTCTACGGCTTAGGGCATCGGCTACTACATTAGCCTTGCCTAGGTGATACTCAATCGAACAGTCATAATCCTTAAGCAACTCTATACATCTTCATTGCCTAAGGTTCAAATCCTTCTAAGTCAGCAAGTACTTGAGACTCTTATGGTCCGTATATACGACACACCTTTCTCCGTACAAGTAGTGTCTCCAAATCTTAAGTGCAAAGATTACTGCTGCCAATTTTAGGTCGTGAGTAGGATAGTTTAGTTTGTGACGCTTAAGCTGTCGCGATGCATAAGCAACCACCTGACCCTCTTGCATCAACACACAGCCCAAACCTACATGTGATGCATCACTGTACACGGTAAAATCCTTCCCAGACTCTGGCTGAATTAATACAGGTGCCTCGATCAGAACTTTCTTCAATTTCTCAAAAGCTTCTTACTGCTTCTCGGTCCAAACAAACGGTTCTCCTTTCCTTATAAGCTTTGTCAATGGTGTTGCCATCACAGAAAAACCTTCCACAAACCTTTTGTAGTATCCTACCAAACCCAGGAAAATCTAAATTTCTGACACCGACCTAGGTGGCTTCCACTCCAGAATCGCTTCAATCTTTCGAGGGCCTACCTTGATCCCCTCAGTAGAGACTACATGACCTAAGAAGGTTACCTCCCTCAACCAGAATTCACACTTACTGAATTTCGTATAAAGTTTTTTCTCCCTCAACACTTGCAACACAATGTGGAGATGCTCATCATGCTTCTCTTTAGTTTCAGAATATACTAGAATATCATCAATAAAAACGACTACGAATCGATCCAAAAATGGTTGGAATACACGATTCATCAGATCCATGAATGCTGCAGGAGCGTTCGTCAGTCCAAATGGCATAACCAGAAACTCAATGACCATACCGAGTCCTGAATGCCGTCTTATGAATATCTGCGTCTTTGACCCTTAATTGATGATATCTAGATCGAAGATTGATCTTGGAGAATACTGAAGCTCCTCTAAGTTGGTCAAACAGATCGTCAATTCTTGGCAGAGGGTACTTATTCTTAATCGTCAGTTTATTCAACTACCGATAATCGATACACATCCGCATCGTCCTATCATTCTTTTTCAAAAACAACGCTGGTGCTCCCCATGGAGACACACTTGGCCTAATAAAGCCTCTATCCAACAACTTTTGAATCTGTGCTTTCAGCTCCACTAACTCCTTCGGTGCCATCCTATATGGTGCGATGGACACTGGTGCCGTTCCAGGCAACAAGTCGATTCCAAACTCGACTTCTCGGTTCAGAGGCAATCCTAGAAGCTCCGCTGGAAAGACATCATGGAATTCCTTAACGGTTCTAACCTTATCCATCGTCAGTCCCTCAGCCTCTGACTGACTTACAAATGCCAAATAAGCCTCACAACCCTTACGAATCCAATTCTCGGCTCTCAACGCTGACACCACGTTGGTCAAATAATCCCTTTGTTCACCTATCACCATAACCTCCTCACCCTGCGTGGTCTTTAACACCATCCGCTTCGTAGCACAATCCAGAGTTGCCCCATGCTTAACGAGCCAGTCCATACCCAGAATGAGGTCGAATTCTCTAAACGGTAACTCCATCAAGTCTCCAGAGAAAATCTTACCTTGAGTTTCTAAAGGCACATCTCTATACAGTTTGTCTACCCTAATCGAGTGGCCCAAAGGACTTAGTACCGATACCCCACTTACAGTCTCCTCAGAGTGCACACCCAACGACCCAGATATGGCACATGCAACATACGAATGAGTAGATCCAATATCTATCAAAGCAGTGTACGGCATGCTAGAAATTAAGAACGTACCAGTTATGACGTCAGGTGCATCACCCTCCTCTCGACAACGAGCTGCATACACCAACGCTAGCTATCGAGCCTCAGCATTTTTGGCACCCCTGCTAGGTGCTCCTCGGCCCTGGCCATTTCCATTACCACCCCTACCTTGTCCACGTGCTCTCGGTGGTTGTGGTCCACCTCTCATTGGTTAAGCAACCCTCTGTTCTGCAACTTGAACCTGATCCGTTTTCTGAGGACAGTCCTTGACTTTATGCTCCATAGACCCTTATCGGAAACAAGCACCAGAACGTCTCCTACACTCGTCCAGATGTACCTTACCACAGTCTCTACAACCTTGCGGTCTAACAACATTCATCGAAACTACTCGAACTGGCTCTTCCACTCTCTCTCTTTTAGCATTCTTATTTGCACCACTGAGGGTCCTGAATCCCTCCGAAAATGGTTCTGATTCTTCTTACGATTTTGTCTTTCAGTATGCTTCACCTCTTTAGCTATCTTAGCTTTCTCCACCAAAGCAGCAAAGTCACACCCCTCTGCGGAGCAATCAGCACCCTAAGTTCATATCTAAGACCATCCTCGAAGCGCACACTACGTTCATACTCTGTATTGACTATCCCAACGGCATACCGACTCAGCCTTAGAAACTCAGCCTCGTACTCAGCGACCGTCTTACCCCCTTGAACCAGATTCAAAAATTCTTTCCTGTGGGCATCCACTTAACTCGCCCCAACATATTTTCCCTTGAAGGCCGTCTTAAACAGCTCCTAAGTCACCCTGTCAGCTGGGGTCCTATCTCTCACAGTGAACCACCACTGATAAGCCTCATCTCGTAGCAATGATATGGCTCCCTTCAGCTTTTGCTCTACGGAACAATCCAAATCGTCCCTAATCCGTTTCGTGGCCTCTAACCAATACTCTGCCATGTTCGGGCCTACACCTGATACGCCCCTAAAGATCTCCACTCCATTACCCTGGAGTTGCTCAGAAATAGATCCTCGAAGTCCGTTGCTCGTACTTGCCCCGACAACCCTTTCCAATACACGAAGCATTGCCTGAGATAAAGCATCATCCCCGACACCTCGATCATGGGACTCCACTTCTGTTGCCGGTGGTACCAGTGCATCTGCAGCTAGCATATGTCCTGAAGACGAAGATCCAGCTC
Source organism: Gossypium anomalum (assembly GCA_025698475.1). Classification (NCBI taxonomy): domain Eukaryota; kingdom Viridiplantae; phylum Streptophyta; class Magnoliopsida; order Malvales; family Malvaceae; genus Gossypium; species Gossypium anomalum. Next base: position 41,815,961 of record CM046968.1, on the reverse strand, counting down.
GTGCACTACCTCGGCCACGTCCACGGCCTCTTCCCCGAGCTGCTCTCGTACTCATATCGTCTTATCTGATTACGAATTTTATGCATCAATTAAATATTTCAGTGTTTATTACTGATGTTTTATGAACAGACAATAATTTAGAGTTTGTTTTTTGCGGAATCGTAGTCTAGCTACAGTCTCAGTCTACTTATCAAAATTTTCTACAGTTTCAGTATCACCCTAACTAGAGTATCCTAATAGGGTTTCAGTACGGCAGACAATTTAGAAGCATTCAGTAAAATTTAGAATGATACTTACAGACTTGGGCCGGAGATTCGGGGTGCCACCTTCTCAGAATCCAAATTTTTAAAACCCATTCCACAGTCGATTTGCTACAATCAGGCTCTGATACCATAAAATGTAACACTCCAAACCCGACCTAGAGTTACGACTGAATCTAGCGTGTCACATTAAAGCGTTACTAGAAAAGTCATGTTTTATCTAAAGTCTTTCTTAGTGTTTTAAGAATATCTTCGTTATAGATTAAAGTGAATGGAAGCTGTGCACCAGGTAGGATGCCAGAAAAGAGGAGGTGAGTCAATTAGACTGCTTAAGTACCTAGCTCTCCGCGGATCCAATCCTAGACATGCACACAACCATTGCCACACTTTAACTAAGTGATTGTTCATGGAAAACCAATTCGTTTAAAACCATTTGAAAAGGTTATTAATTTTGAAAACATTTCTGTTGCAGAAGCTTTGCTTTGTTATCGCGATATTTTAAAATCAAGTAACCTTTTTATAACGCGCCCTAAAGCTATTCAATTTCAAACGGTTAAAACAATATCGTAACTAAGCTAACAAAACATACTAAAATAATTAAAAAAAATAAAGTGGCCTTACTACAACTTAAAACCCAAAACTATTAAAGTAAATAAAAGCTGATCAAATCACAAGAAGAAAAATCAAATTTGCAGAACATGTGGCCACTCCGAATCCCTCACAGCTCCAAGTCCACTATGGTTGGGGATTACCTGCATGGGTGGAAATAAAGGGTGAGTTTGGAAAACTCAGTGTGTAAAATAACCCAACCATAGTCCAACTCAGCTCAAACCATAGAAACAGATTAAGTTGGGCCTTAGCCCTATACAGAATTCAGAATGAAGCCCATAGGCCCATAACAGAGACAGAATAGATATTTCATGTATACACCCTCGTATACACCTTACACCATTTGGGGAGACAACTCGACCCACCCATCCGCTACATGCCACAGAATTTGCAACATTACTGCCAGAATAGATATTGTGACAGAGTCACCAGATACAGTTATTTGTGGCAGAGCCAACTGAAACAGATATTTTTGGCATAGCCACTAGAACGCTTCCTCCATCAATATAACCCATATCCTATGCAACAGATATACATGTCATGGCATACAACATACAGAATCAGATTGTCATGCATTTTAGTTAAAATTAACCCTAGGGGTATAACGATCACTTTGCACCTAGGGGTATAATGGTAATTTCCATACTTAAGGGTATTTTAGTAAATTTACTATTTTAGGGTTTTCATGCATATTACAGCCATGAACGTATTAACAGAAACACTTATCGAGTGTTTTTACTGAATTGGGCCCGTTGGCCCATTAACCCGATTTCAGCCCATTAAGCCCAAATAGACCGAAGTGACTGAAATTACGCACTCTGCAATCTTACCGCTTGAGATTACCAGGTTTAACAAACAAATTATCTCACGAGCGCTCGCACGCTCACAAGTCCACAAAATGCCAGCTCTTCGGCTTTTCAACTTTTCGACTTTTGCCGATCTAGTCTATAAGTGGGTGTCGTTTACACACCTGATCTATAACGATACGTTGGCGAGATCCACACATGAGTTTCCTGCAATCGAGTTACTAAAACATCAGTCTACATATCAAAACAAACCACGTACTAATCCCCTTACCATATTCGGCCAACATTGCCTTAGACCCTAGAGTTCTTACCTTTCTGTTGAAATATGGACTAGATCTAGATGTCCAACCAAGTTAGACTTCAAGCCCTTCACTGTACGCCCCCTTGTCCACACTAGCGCACACACAAGCAGAAGAAAGAGGCTAAAATGCCCTTAGTCCAAACGTTAGCCACCCTTAAGGGTTTCGCCTTTTCCTTAAAGCATAAATAACTAACGAAAGTTGTTCAAAAACTTACCAATCGTTGTTCTGCCCAAAAGAGTGTTCCTATCTTATAATATTATCCTCGATCTACCGTAGTTACGAGAAGGAATAGGTTCAAGTAGCCAAAGATTCGGCCTCCCATACCACAGGTATGAAGGTTTCGGCTTTCTAAAAAAGAAAAGAAAGAGGTTCAGCTTATAGCAAGATTCGGCCTACTAAGGAACAATGGAGGAAAGAAAATGAGGGAAGAGATAGAAGAGAGGAGAGTATAGGTTCCGCTATGGGGAAAAAGAAAAGATGAAAGAAGAGAAAGGTGAGAAGGGAAGTGGTATTCGGTTATGGCAAGGGAAAACGGCACAGAGAGTTATGAGGTTTCCAAGTTTCGACTACTAGCAAGAATGAAAGGGAAAAAGAGAGAAACCCTAAGCACAACCCTATCTCGGGAAGCCAAATGAAGAAAGAATTACAAAGAGATGGCACAACACCTCCCTAATGTCGAAATTTCTCCTTCAAAGACCTAGCCGAATTTACCTATCCCAGAGACCCTTGGCCGGCCAACTCTTGCTCCTCAAGAGTCCAACATTTGGCCAACACCAAGCTCCTTGATCAGCTCCTAAATTTTCTCCCTTATCTCCTCCTTACCCAAACTCCTGAATAGCTCAAACTCTTCCTGGCAGAGTTCCACTTGAGTTCCATCTCATACCCTTTCTGTTCACAAAAATAATACTTTAATTTGCTTACTTTGTGACTCGACCCTTAGCTCCCCCTTGACATGTGACATGCCACCTTTTTAGTACCTCAGTGGCGTCACCCTACCACTTCACCACAGGTCTTTTTGTGGCCTATTCTATCAATTTAATCTTAAAAGCCCATTACACCAGAACCCTTTCTCCCTCAAAAATTAAAAATTCTGAATTTGCTTCGGGTTAATTTTACTCTTGGGCCTTCTAAAGGCCCACTAACATACTCATACCTACATTATTCAGTCAAAACACAGAAATTCGAAAATTCATCAAAAATCACAGAAATCCCAAAAATTAGGGCGTTACATCTAAGCTTGTTTTAAGGTCTTGTAGAGCCTTATAAGGGACAATGTGAATGGTTTGAATGTATTTTGATTATGAAGCATATATGCATGAATTATGTTGTGATAGATCGGTAATGCCTTGTAACCTTATTCCGGCTACAGATACTGGTTAGGGGTGTTACACATACTATCCATCAACTATATCGGTAGATTTTGTTATTTTTGAGTCATGGTTATAATGGCATGTATAGGTGTTTTGTGATTGATGAAATAGACAATATGTTTAGTTTGTTAATAAGGTAATTTGGTTGATGACATTTTAGCATTTTGGTGCTCATTTTCTAATGTTGAAATGGTTAGTGATGATATGTTTTGAATGGCTTTTTTGGTATGCCTGAATGTGATCTTGGTGTGTGGCTATTATGGTAGGATTTGGTATGGAATTAGGTTTCAAATGTTGAGTTGATAAATGGCTAAGTTATATGTTTAAGTATATTTAATGTTATGTGAATTGAGGTGCCTTTCGGCATATTGGTTGTATGAATAGGTACCATACTGATCTAGTTTGATTATACATGTTTTAGGTATATTTTGAATACTTGAAATGGTTGCAAATGGCTTGTATGTGTGTGCATGATTTCGGTAAAGGAAATGGCTTGAAAATAACATATTTCTTATCCACATTGTCTAAGACACAGGTGTGTGTTTCAGCCATGTGTGACACATGACCATGCAACATGGCTATGTGTCCCCTATAGGTTTCAAAGGGTTGCAAGTTAGGCAGTTACACGGCCTAGCACACGGCCTGGCACACGGGTGTGTGAGGCCATTTCGAGAGTTACATGGCTTGGCACATGGGCTTGTGGCTTGGCCATGTGACCCAAGTTAGAGAGTTACACAGACACGAACATAGGTTGGGACACGGACATATGTTCTTACTTTGAATGTCCACACTGCCTGAAACATGGGCATGTGTCTTAGCTATGTGAGTTACAAAGCCTGGCCATACGGTGACCCCTGCAGTATGAAAAATTCTATCTTTTTTCATGAAATTCCATATGTTTCTGATTTATTCTCGAAACATTTCTAATGTGATTTTAAGGTCTAGAGGGGTAAAATAAGGGATGATATGCGTGTATTTGAATGAAATATGATATGCTTTTTATAACGATTGTAATTGAATGTTTTAAGTTAAAATTTTTTGGTAATGCTCTGTAACCTTATCCCGGTGATGGATTCAGGTTAGGGGTGTTACACAGTTAGTCTACAGTTAATAATATATTCTAAGAGAACAAATTCATTTTTGACAGACTCATACAAGCGGATCCCTTCATTGTAGAATCCCATTTGTAAAATGACCTTGATGGATTTCCTATTGTAAGATAGTCCTGATGGACTTCCACATTTACGGTAATGTCATGGCTATGGACTTCCATTTCACATATACGGCTTAAAGCCTCAGACTCTCAGAGTCTTATACTATCCATTGAGGGCTTTCACATACTAGGGTACACTTTTCTCCATACATTCCACCCTTACCTCTGCAAATTCTCCTTGTTAATTCGAACACATAAGTGTTCCCCTGCAAGGATGGGGTCATTCACCAATTCTGGTTTGCATTTACATGCCTTACCAGAGGTAAAACACATATCATTTTCCCTTCTTTGTCTTCCAACTTAAACACACTTTGGTAGCCCTCTATAACTCAGTATAAATCATACACATGCATTTTATGTACAAGCATATAACCAATACTACTATTCTTACATGTCACACGTTATGCCAACCATCTCATTCACACCTCATGGATAGACTTACAACCAATCATATATTCATATCCACACATGACATGCATCACGATATAACACCATTCAACCAAAGAATTCATCATCTTAGGATAGAAGTTACATACCCAACAACTAATTTTCAAAACGTAAACTCATTCATATGTCCCTTGCTACAGGAGCCTCTAGCTTACAAACATAACAACCATTTCAAAAATCCAGTAAAGATAGTTCATCATCATAAGAATCATTCTTTGCTTGCATGCAGAGGCCATTTAAATAATTAACTATATTCCTCAACCAAAACAGAACAAATTTGATGGATAACTAAAATCCTTAACCTATTTTCCTTTTTCTTAAATCCATTAGCATTGAAAGGTTAAGAAGCTTACCAGCTTATGAAATTTCCAGTTTCTAAGACTCAAACCTTTGTTCATTCCTCCATGCATGTACAAATGCTCCTTAAGCCTTCTCTCTCCCATGGCAAACTAGAGGGAAGATGAAGGACAGAAAAATGAAAGATCAATCCCAGAGAATAACACCTCTCCTATATAAATAATCCTCTCGTACATCCTTTACCACCACCAAATTAGCAACCACCTAGAATAATATTAATAATCCTGTCTCCCACTAAGAACTATCTAGATCATAATTAACCAGACTAAGGTTGAAATCTAACTTTTTCTCAACTAGCTCACTAGAAACTCTTATTTACAAAAAGAACCTGGAAAATTAGAAAACTTTTCAATTTAATATGCAAGTCTTACTTGCAATTTAAGACTTCAGTAAGTTCGGGTGTGATAGAAATTGTACATGTGTTTTCAAATAAGCGGATCCTTAATGTTTTTCTAACTTTCAACCAAACAATCTTCTTCGCTATTCTCGTACCACGAACTGCTTTGAGTGTGGGCTCGAATCAATTGAATCAAAACACAAAACTAGAAAAAGTTTTCTTTTTGTTTTGGTGAAAATGAAAATTATCTTTCTTTAATAGAAACCAATTGTTATTTTGGAAAAATATATTTAATAGTTAAGAATAAATTCTCTCTATTTTTTGATAAAGTAAAAATCTCTCAAATTTGTATATTATGCCCTACCGGAGCCATTTATTTATAAGAAGATAATATATAACCCTTGTTGAATTGTAGAACTTTCTTTCAACCAGAAAAACAACTTCTATTTAGAGTAGCAATAGGGTGGACGACATCCCCTAGTATTACTAATAGGGTTGTCGCCCCTTCATATTCCATGAGGGGATTTTTGGGCCTCTCTCACATCGGGTCCAATTACGAGTGCTTCCCGAAATTTTTGACTCAATCCTTTGTAATTTGATCCGTCTCGATTCTAATTTTCTATTTCCCAATGTAAAATTTAATATTTTATATTAAATAATTTTCTCATCCTAATTTTACCTATTGTAAAATTATGACAATTTTACCTTTATAAAATTTTGAGAAAATATGTTTAATATTTCACCACTCAACATGTTCACTATAATTGAATGCTTTATTTCGTTTTTGGGCTTTAAAATAGCTCAAAAACATAAACTCACTCTTCTGATCATTTCTAAGTAATCCATGTACATTTGCAAATGTAACATTTCTCATTTTCATTTCCATTTTCATTTCCATTTTGAGAAACCTATATTCATTTCCAAATGATTCCATTTCTCCATTTCGGTGAAAATCATAATCATTCCTGAATGTTTCCCATTTCTCTATTTCTATTCATTCTGTTCATTTTGATTTAAACACACAATTCATTTATGGTTTCAACGAGCTAGCGGAGGCACCAATTGGACTGTAACACCCTTAACCAGTATCCATCTCCAGATTAGGGTTATAAGGCATTACCGTACCATAGACAGTTTAAAAGATGTCAATTGTTGTTATTTAAGCCTAAGATAATACAACTTCATTAAACGAAATATATTTACATCTCTTTCATAGTATTCGACTAACCAAATCATAACATAGATATCTACATGACAAATTCCACGTATAAACATTAAGACATTCAAACACAAATATTGAATATATGGCAATATATCTAGTTAACATGACGAATCATTTGAGCATATTACAAATTAAACAAACTAATAGATTAATGATTGTCTAAATTCATAATCAACTTTAATGTCATGACCATATAGCTGAATATTACTTTAATGTAACTTATAAAATGTGCAAAATATTTAAACCATATTACACTTCAATTGTATACCAAATAAAAATCATACATAATAAAAATTACAAATCCAATTACACATGATCACATCATTTTGTCCAAACCGAGCATAAATGCATTATATAAAATCATATTACCTATTTTTTTTACCAATACAAAATTCACTATTCATTTGGTCATTTATTTCATTACAAATATATCTTATCATATCAATCCATCTCAATAAATAAGTCATAAAATCACATCAAATTATTTAATAGCATTATACATTATAACTAACATAACTTCTTTGTCGAATTATAAAACAAACATATCAAATACATATATTCTTTATAATGAGCTCATTAACTTGAACTATTTATAATGCAAATCATATCTTCCCAATATATTAATATAAAACCACAACCGTAATATTTATGGCTCTATATGTTCATCATTCAATTCACTACCAAAACACATGATCAATCACCTCAATTTATATATATACTTGAAATAATGTATTTGTCAAACTAATACATCATATGCTAGAATGTAAATATATAAAAAAAAATGCCGAACTATTAATCAAGTAAATTCATTATCTCAATTCAACATTTATTCAATTATACTAATCAATTAATTTTAAACCATTACTAATACATATAAAATATAATCAAATCATTTTAACCAAAGGCAGCATAACAAACATAATTCATAATATTATATATATATATATCATAATCGATTCACTCAACTACATCCAAAATCATCAACCAACTTCAATGCACAAAACACATATCACAAATACCATCCTTAGCACATAGCATTATAACCAAAATGGACTTAAACCATAATCAAACATAACCAAATTCAAGCATAAAAGTTAATCCATTTTTGTATGGCTTAAATTATACATAAACCAAAATCCAACATTTCAAAAATATAATCCAGCCTATACATGCCATAGATTCAAAAGTTCACTTATAAAAATACCGAAGGCAGTTGATAGTGTGATAGACTTTGCTGACAATCCCTGAGCTCATAACTTGACTCCAAAATCTATAAAACAAAGGAAACATATACACACAATAAGCTATCATAGCTTAGTAAGTCATAAGCAAGTAATAATCAAATGAACATTTGTATTTAATCAACTAAATCAAATTAAATAATCTTTAATCAAATACACATTTTACATACTTGAAACTCATATATCATCACATGAACGATATTTAATTATAGTCACTTGACTGAATACACATAAGTTCATAAGCATATATAATTCTCAATTTCATAATGCATATTTCATCTGTTCATCTCAAGTATATACTTACCTTAACTTTCAAATCAACTAACTTAGCACATACCTGACATTTTAGCTCGATATCACATTCGATCTTAACTTGAGATTGCCCGTTGAACCATTCAGAATCAAATAGATTACTCGGATAATCACATATATCATACAATGCCAACGTCCCAGACGTGGTCTTACATGCTATCTCATATCGATGACACTGTCCCAGGCAAGGTCTTACACGAATCAAATATAATGTCGATGTCCCAGACATGGTCTTACTCATAACCCCATATTGATGCCAACGTCCCAGACGTGGTCTTAAATGATAACACATATATCGATGCCAATGTCCCAGACGTGGTCTTACACAAAAACACATATCAGATTCCTATGGTTCAAACGGGGCTTTCGGACGTCGTAACTTGATTGAATCGAACTCGTAGACTTAGTTCCCAAACATATTCACATTCGAATTTCACATATATAATCTCATATAATTTAATTTCAGCTTATAAACTCGTATATAATTAGAATTAATAATACCTATTTGCTTATAAACTTACTTCGGACGATGAAAAACGGAACGAGACGGCTAATCGACAACTTTAATTTTCCCCGATTCAAATCCGATTTCTTTGGTTCTTGATCTAAACATATTCAAACTAAACTCATTCAAACATATTTTCACTCAATTTAGTCCAAAAACACATAAATGGGAAAATTACTATTTTACCCCTAACATTTCACACTTTTTACAATTTAGTCCAAATTGCACAAAACACAAAACATGCAAAATTTGTACATACCATGCTTAGGATGAATGTTCCTTGTGTTCATAAAAGTCCATACATTTCATTTATTTCACATTTTAGTCCCTCAATTTATTATTTTTGCAATTTAGTCCTGTTTACTCAAAATCATCAAAAATTCCAATACAAAACATATCAATCCAAAACATTTCATAATTCATCAACTAAAATCACAAAACTCAAATATTCATCAATGGAATAACTTAAAATATTCACCAAAATCAAAAATTTGAGCATGGGCTTTGTAGATAACTTAGCAACAATCTCAAAAACATAAAAATTATCAAAAACCGAGCTAGAACTCACCTTGAATCAAGCTTGAAAATGGCCAAATACCTAAAGCTTTTGTTCTTTTATTTTCTTTTTATTATTCGGTCAAAGAAAAAGTATGAACAATGGCTTTTTAATTATGTGATATTATAACATATATTAACATATTAGTTAATTTACATAATTAGCCTTTATTATAAAATATGAAACCATTATAACAATAGGTTACAACCGTCCATCCCATATATTAATGGTCTAATTGAATTTTAGATGCCTCAACATATAAAGACACATTCATTTCAGCCCTTTTTCAATTAACAATCAAATTTTCATTTTACGCGATTAAGCCCTTTTATATAATCGGACACTCTAACGACAAAATTAAATCACGAAAATCTCACACATATAAATTCACACATAATAAACACAAAAAATAATTTTAAAATATTTTTTGACTTGGATTCGTGGTCCTGAAACCACCGTTTCGAGTAGGGTCTAAATCGGGATGTTACATGGACATATGCAACTAAGGCTCGAATGATTTATATTAAGTTCTTAATTTTTTCTTATTAATTATAAACTCATTTTGTCACAAAGTCATTTCACTATAGTATCATGACTGAGCTCTCCCCAAAAACATACCATTACAAAAGCAACTTGATCAGTGCTCCCAATGACTTTGTCATAAGTGTGTTACCCTCATAAGATATCCTTAATCTTTTTGGGATAATATTCATTCTCCCAGTACGATCTTATTTTATCTCATGGTAACCATTACATCTTCCTTCATGAAAATAAATTACTATCAAATAGTAATCAAGTCATTCATCGTTAAGACAAACGAGTCGTGGTCCCATTTACTATTCATCTACCATGTAAGTCCAATGAGATGATATCATTTACCCATGTCTCGAGCTATGAATTCCATTGTTGTGAATGACCCTACATACTATAGAAGTCGTACACCCAATGCACCAGCTTTTGGTTCCTTATCTATTCGAACTCAGGCTTTTACTTACATCAAAGTGTATGGTTTGCCATCCACTCAGGATTTAGGTATGCCACACAATGAACATCACAAGTGAATGAATCCATAAATAGATTAAGGACCTACTCTGCTTGGGTTTAGTTTGATGTACTGTCAGTCCAGTCAGTCACATCTATGTCTCTATCTTCTGGGAGTCATCCGCTCTGATGCCTAAGACAAGGCATCTCTCCAATTTGGTTTTGATAGACGACATGTTAGTCTTTCAACGGATTTTCTCATTTCCAATTAGACTAAGGATATGTTTAGGTTGGTCTACTAATACAAGTTGTCTTTCTATATCATGATCCGGCCACGTGATACCTTTCAGTATTAATTTAAACATTAGCCAACCAATGAGCAACATTTGCTTCTATTTTGCTTTGCATGCAAAAAAAATGTGAGGACAATTATACAAAGTATATTAATGTAATTAATGAATCTATTTTATTAACTAATCTATTAAAAAATTTACAACTGTACTTAGACGTAAATACTACATTTAAGACACCAGATCCAACAATCTAGACATACAACATGCAAAACACACCCATTGGATTACATTACTACTACGAAACATGGTTAGAAAATATTAAAGTTGTATCGACTCTATCTAACATGCAACTTAATCTTTGATAAATTGATAACTTCAAAGTTTCTAAAGTATATTTACTTAGCTTACAAAGTTAAATAACTAACAAACTTAGATGTAACCGAATGACAAAATATTTAATTATATCACCATCAATATAAGTCATACAAATATATATAATAGATACACCCATAGGAATTAAAGAACTGTAACACTCCAATTCTGGCGCGTACAAGGTTTGGTGTATAGCCTAAAGTAGTATGATTGGCGGAGTAGTATTTGCCCAAGTAAATCTTTTGGCATATAGAGGGGGTCCGAAAAAGCATAAGATCCTTGATTGAAAGGGAGTTTTGTTTACCAGACAGCTTACTATTCCAGGAAAGTGAGAGATCTCATTGTCTGAGAAATGCTCTCTCCTCTAGCGGAATCAGACTTTCCACAAGATAGCATCCCATAATAAGAGAAGGTCCCTTAGTCTACCCGAAGGAAAGTCAAGAGATAAAGTTGGTACTGGCATGGTTAGAGGATTCAAACTGACAGGATTGGTTTAGTGTTAGCAATTAACATAAAGCGGTTATGCGACAGCTTGAACTTGATAAAACTTTGATTCTAAATCACTGAATCTTGCATCCAACCTCGGTCTTTTTGGCACAACATAAGGGAATGCGGTTAGTTGAACCGATTTCAAAGGCTTGATAAAGCTTTGGCATGACGTACGCATGGGAAGGTTAGTAAGGGAAGGAGAAGACGAGGGATGTTTAGTGCTATGGTCTGGTGGAGAACTTGGATGAGAACGTTGGAGGAACAGAACTCATTGTCTCGCTATGCTTCGATGACGCTACAGATGTTGAGTCATAAAGATGAGGGGCAAATGAAGGGCCGGTTATGTGTTTAAGTTAACAAAAGTTCTATATCAGATTTCTGTGTTAGTTGGAATAAGATAATGGCTAAGTAAAATGGTATGGAGGGCAAGAGTTAATGTCAGAAGTATAGTGCTGTAATGACCCTATAGTCACGGGTGTCAGAAAGTGCATTCCCAGGACTCTGTTCCTGTTAATCGGACTCGTAAATATTTTTAATAAATATTTATGAAGTTAGTTGTGTAGTTAATTAGATTTACGTTAAGTGAATTTGCATGAATTAAGAGTTATTATAGTATAAGGACTAAATCGCATTTAGAGTAAAAGTTGAATTGTATTTATAAAATCAATTGAAAGATTAAAATGGTAAATATACCTTTATATTATGTTGTAGGTGGCATTAATGGGGCATATATGTATATATAATAGTTTAATATATAAGTTATATATTATAATTAATAAAATGAAATTGATATGTATATATGTATTATATAATAATTATAATTATAATAAAACAAAACAAAAAGAAAGTAAGAAAACATGAAAATTAAATAGGAAAGAAAAGAGAAAGAAAGAAAAGAAGAGAAAGATGCTCGACTATAGGGACCTTAGGGATCAAATTCAAAATTGGTTAGTCAATTTAGTCTATTTTCTTGTAATTTTTATATTTTTGGAATTCCGGTGTTAAGTACTACCCGACCCATGTTGAAATTTTAACATTGATTAAGATTTTAGATATTGTTATTGTTAAATAGTTTTAGTATTAGTGATTTAATTGATAGATTTTTAAGCTAGAAATGGAAAAGGATTAAAGTGTAGAACAAATTGTAAATTTTGAGTAATAGAGACTAAATTTTGAAAATTTTGAAATTTAAGGGTTTAACTGAAAATAGGGAGCTAAATTTAGCTTAAAGTGAAATAAGTATAAAAATATGGGATTAAATGTGAAGAATAAAAATTAGTCTCGGTTTAGGGATTAAATTGGAATTTAAGCAAATATTGACTAAAAATTGAAATATTCAATGTGGAATTGAATTGTGTAGTATTAATGTATTTTAATTGTTTTAATTTCATAGTTAACATCGTACTGAAATCCTCAACTAAAAATGAGAAGGATAAACGATTTGTATTGCTATAATTTGAACCTAGTTGTTAATTGTTATATTTTGATTTAATGCATATGGTAACTGGTTGAGGTGAGCATTTTGACACTTTGATAGTGAATTGAAATTATAATTGATTGAAATGGATTGAATTATTATATAAATTATGAATGTATTGATTATTTGAATTGAAATGAATATATGTGTAAATGTGATAATGGGCAAATATAACTATTACATATTGGTTGTATTTGAAAAGTGAAATGAAACCTTATTAACTATATCGGGCTGAGTCGGATATAAATGGCATGCCATAGGATAGGAAGAGTTTAAGGATTTCTTCGACTTTGAGTCGATGAGGCACTGGGTGCCAATTTGCTTTGGTTTGACCGATGAGTCGCTGGGTGTCAATTTATATAGCCCTGGACACAGCTATTACTTCAGAATATCTGATGAGCACTAGGTGCCAAACTGGTGTGTTGGTTGGATTCGTATATCTGTCTGAGTCCGAGTCTGAGTCATGTTAATAGGGGTAATTAAATAATAAAGTTCTATAATCGATATTGAATGACATGATATGTATAATGGAAATGAGATAGTGAATTGAAACATGAAAAATGAGATATGTTGTGATTAAATGAAATACATGAGTTTTGTAATCATGAATTGAGTATGGAATGGATAATGCCATTATATAAACAAATGGGGATTGATATATGAAAAGCTATTTATTTGGCAAGTAATGTGAATTGAGATATTTGTTAAACAAATCAAATATGATAGCATGTGAAAATTGAGTATAGCATAAAATGATATGGTAATATGCATGAACTTGAAATGACAAAATATGGTAATGGTAAGCTTAGACAACAGTATGTTCGTAAAATTCAAATTATGCATTCTTGTATCCTTTTGTCTTTAATTGTTCAAATTATAGATATATCACTGAGTTTTACTCAACGTACGGTTTTGTTTTCTGTGTATAGGTTAGGTACTTCTCTTTTGATCACCGACTCAGCATCCAACAAAGATTCTGGTCTCAAATATGGTGACATGTACCTAGGTCTTAGTTAATAGTTATTTTGTGAATGGATTGTAATGGAGTTATGATTATAATGTTGGTTTGTGTATATATAGTATATGTTTATGTTTGGAGCCATAATTTGGCATGTTGATTTGAGCCAAGACTTGTTAGGTGTTTGTGAATTTAAGTTTGACGGTTTAGGTAGATATAAGCTAGGCGAAATTGATTTATTTTGGCATGTTTAAAACTTTGATTTGAATGATGCATGGATGATATGTTTTGATGATATAACTTGTGGTACCAATGAGGGTATATTGGTTAGGCACTTAGGATTATTTTTTTAGCATGTTTTAAGTATGTTTAATCGTGTTTTAAATAGGTTAAACGATTGGTTTTTGAGTTGCTTAATGCCAAAGCAAGTAGGAAATGGTAAACTTGTTGTTTAAGGTGCATTTTAGGTCCACACGGCTAGACACACTGGCGTGTGACTTCTCACATGACTAGACGACATGGTCGTGTGTCACCTGTGGTGTGCTTGAGAAGTAAGTCAGCTAGTACGCGACCCAGCACATGGGCATGTGAGGCCATTCCAAAAGTTACACGGCCTGGCACACGGGCGTGTGGCTTGGCCATGTGACCCAAGTCAGAGAGTTACATAGGCATGGACACAGGCTGGGACACGGGCGTGTGCCCCTATTTCGAGAGTTACACAGCTTGAGACGCGGGTGTGGGTCTCAGTCGTGTGAGTCACATGGCCTGGCCACACGGCCGTGTGACCCCTAAAGTTGAATTTTTCTAACTTTTTCCTCAAAATTTCAAAGGTTCCTAATTTAGTCCCGAATCGTTTCTAAAGTGATTCTAAGGCCTTGAAGGCTTGAGTAAGGGACGATATGCATGCTTGATGATGGATTATGTTGTGATTATTGAAATGTTTTGAAATGAATGATTTAGGTAACATTTATTCGGTAATGCTCTGGAACCCTATTCTGGCGACGGATACGGGTTATAGGTTTACAAGTGTGCCATTTACTGTAATACTGTACAAGTTAAGTTGCAAGGTAAGCTGGTTAGGAACCAATTGAATATGAGCCAAGATAATTAAAAGATAAGGGGATACTCAAGTAGGTTTCTTAGAAGTTGTAGACCTTTGGATAAGACAATTCAATAAGGATGTGACATTTGTCAAGTACCAATAAAGACTTAGATTAAATTAATGGATAATCAAGTTAAAGAAAGAGGGAGTTTTCTTCTTTCTTCTTCAGGAAGCACTGCTATAAAAATCTAAAGAAAAACCTAAAGTGTTACCTTCTCTTTAAGTTGGAGTTGCAAATCAGGATCTTTGTTAGTGACTACTCCATGTCAAGGCAAGTATTATGACTCCGAATGTTAAATTTATGAAAGATTAAGTCGAAATAAGTACATGAATAATAAGATTAAGAGGTAAGGTTTTATATAAAGGTTATCTGGGTTTGTGATGATGGTAAAGGTTACGAATGAGTTTTAGTGGTGTTCTTCTATTTTATAAGCAGTGGTTGATGCAGTTCCTTGTTGGATCTAGACTTCAGGATGCTATCTGTGGTTGTCAGGTGATTCTCTAAGCCGACTCTTGCATGAATAATGTTTATACAAGATATTTCTATGGAAATTAATCAAACTATGAAACTTAAGCTAAAAAGTTATAGCCTAATGGTCATGTGTTGTCAGGTGATTCTCTAAGCTGACTCTTGCATGAATAATGTTCATACAAGATATTTCTGTGGAAATTAATCAAACTATGAAACTTAAGCTAAAAAGTTATAGCCTGATGGTCATGTTATTGTATGAATGTTTGTTGGGGTCAACATATATAATTTGTATGGAATCTAATATGTTTAAACATGCGATAAGTACTATGATATTGAAGTATACTGGTATGGGTACATCTGGAACGTATGCTATGAGACGTGTGTTAGTTTGGGTGTATGTTAGTGAAGTAAAATTGAGAGTCTTAAATGATGTCAAGGCATGAAAGGTCTGTCAAGTGAGTTTGTGTCTGTTCATCGTGGTGGAGTCTAAATGGGCTCATTGGGACTAAAAACACGATCTCTGATATAAATCTTGAAGGAAAAGTCCATGGCCATGACACCTTCCAAAAGGAACTAAAGGATAGTAATTATCTAATGTGGTTTTCTGCGTGTCCTAGGACGATGATGGGCAACCCTCACATAACGTGAGTTTAGGCAAATCCATATCGTAATCACATCAAGAAATGAAAACCTTTATGGAAAAACATGAAAGAAAAGCCTTTGTGGTGAAATATGAAAGAAAAAGCCTTTGTGGCGAATTATGAAGGGTTAACCTTTGTGGTGAAGCTTGCAATGGTAGCCTTTGTGGCAATAATTTGGGAGATAAGCCCTTGTGGTGCACTTTAAAGGACCAACTTACATGGCGAATTATGAAAATAGTGCTTTTATGGCGTATCATAGTAAGACTCTTAATGGCGTATCCTAAAAGAATGATTCTTATGGTGGATTCTATATTAAATTGTTTTGGCAGGTTCAATATGGTTCACAAGTGTAATAAGAAAGATCAGTAAGGCACAATGTCTGTATGGGTTACGGTAAAATATTATACAAGACCATGGTTCAATTGTAAATAATGAATTGAAAAGATATAGAGAGGTCATGGGTTAACATAAGAAAAGTGTTTTTTGAGTAAAGATTCCAAATTTGATATTTGAAGGAGGTATTTGTTGTTTGTGTACATGATTATTCATGAATTTTGATAAAATGATGACTTAGAGTTATGTATGTAAGAGTAACGGTGTTTAGGTTATATGAACCTCTGGAAAGGGAATGGATACATATTTACGAAAGACCGGATTTAAGAATGTAAGTGATGTATCGAAGATATTGATAGGTACGTAATGATTTCAGAGTAAGGCGTGTTAATTTATAGTGAATGAAGAATGAAATTTGAGAAACGCATTCACTAGAGACAAGTTGAAGGATAAGAACAATAAGATTGTCATAACGATTCATCAATAACAATGAACAATTATTACACAGCTAAAATATGTTTCTCTCACTAAGTTCTTATGAGTTTATACTTTGTTTCAGGTTGAATATGAGTATACGCAAGAGGAACGATGCCATGACTATGCCAAAGGAAATGGTGTATTAGGTTATTATGCATACAAAGCAAGTTTGATGGCGCATTCAAAGTATGAATTGCCACTAAGAATTCCATACTTGGGGTGTCTGTAATAGATTAGGATTTCAAATCAAATATTGTTGTATTTTGATTTCCACATGTTGTAGTTGTATTTACTTCTTATACATGCTTACATATTCAAGTTAGAAATTTTGTAATCAAGCTGTAATTGATTCTAATTCATATAAGTAGACTAAGTTTGTGTCTGTATTTTTTAGTAATGCCTAAGACTCAAATCTAGAAAATCGGATCTGGTTGAGGGTGTTACAAGAACATTCACCAAGTTTAATTATTAGCAATTTTAGAAAAGTATGCAGAGAGAATGCTTAAGTCACATAGGTATTCTCAACTTGTAACATTCTGTGGCTTAGAAAGGTATGAGTTCAAAGAAATTATGAATCAAAACAATTCAAACACTAGGAATAGTTAGGCACATGACTTTGTTCCTTTTCTCGCCCAATTTCATATTTAAGGCTCACCTCCTTATTTCTCCTTCTCTCACCTTCCTTTTCTCTCTAGATATTAGATATTAAGACACAACACAATATTCATAAATATAGTACCTTAACAAGTTGTAATGCAATATGAATGAAAAATGTGCTAATCTTATATGTGATTTTTATTTGATCAAATTTTAATTATTTCCTCTTTTTCACTCACATTGCTTTTTACCCGTTTCATGCTTTTATTTCACTTGTTTTGCTTTTAACCCTCACAATGCTTTTGTTCACTTAACTAATTTTTCATTTTAAGCACCATCTTCTAAGAGTCCTATACTTACTCAATCGCACCATTTCTTACTTTTTTCTGTTTAATTTTATTTTGAAACCACCAAGATGTTTGTACCGAAACCCTCAATATCCATGGCCTAATGTCTATTTCTTAATGTAATAAAAGACCAAATATAGGGAAATGTTCAAGTTTTAATTCAATTTTGGCTTTAGGTTTCAAAATTGAAGGTAGGTTCATCAAGGAAGAGTAAATGGGCTCAAATATGCAAACTATTCAAATATGCATAACATAAAGATAGGTCATTTAAATACTAACTATTCTTGATAACTCTAGAATATAGAGCTATCTTTAGTACTTTTAGACTGATAATTCATATAAATTTCGTATTTTTTATTACAATTTTGTCCTATTTGATAATATCAAGGTAAATTTGTTATTTTGATTAATTTATATGTTAAATGCATGAATTTTGCAATTTTTAAGGTAGTTGGTACACCAAAAGGAAAGAAGGACTTGAAACTCACCTAATGATGCTCAATGTTGCAACATCTTTGTAGTAAAAGACCTACGAGATTGGGTTGATGTGTTGCCATCCATGAATGCCCCAAAAGACACTTATTGGACCTTGGTAACACTCTTGTCCCAACTCTAAGTTGGGTTAACAAAACTAGACAGCCTACTAAGGTGGAAGAAGCTCAAACTGTCCACTACGGAGGGAAGAGCCCAACCATCCATTAGGAGTGCCCAAAATGTTTAAAAGAACTTGGTAAACACAAAAAATCATCATATATTTCCTCTCCACAATCCAAGGTGACCGTCTACATCCCCTCTACAATTCAACCATTTCTCTCCCTTGAATCAAGCATGAATCAAGAAATATCCTCAACCTCTCAAGCAAAACCATCCACTCTTCTTCCACAATTCAAGGGTCGACCATCTACATAGAGGAAATCAAGGGATGGCAAGCTAAAAATAGAAAGGTCTCACTAATATAAAAGGGGGCTTTAGCTTCACTTTCTACTCACTCATTTACTCATTCCTCATTCCTTCTTTCATTTTCCCTTCATTCATTTCCAATTTGAGAGAGCAACAACACACAATTTCAAGAAAGCAATTCATAGGTCTTTTTTGAGTAGCTAAATTTAGTATTTTGAAGATTAATTGTCTATAGGACCAAAGGATAATAGAAGAGGAAGAGAAACACAAGTTGTGCCACGAAAAAACACCAGATTCGACTTCTAGTTTCTTTCCATTTAATCTTTTTATTTTTGTTTAAATTTTATAAACATGATTGCCAATTATTATTTTGGTTTCAATTTAATTAAAATGACTTAATTATGTTGATGTTAGATTGATTGCGTTCTCTTAGCTTAGATTGTTAATACTCTGTTAATGTTATTATGTGCTTTGGTTGCTTATTCATTCAAATAAAATTGTGATCATGCTACTCATGCATTATGAATATAGGGAAGAAAATGAATTAATTATTTAATCCAAACAAGATGGTAATTAATTGACACAATATTTGAGTGGTTGTAACGGGGTTTGTGCAAGTGTACACAGTCGTTCAAGTAATAAGTAAGTAAAATGAGTTATCATCTCCACCGGGGCTATATAAGCTTAACCAAATATTTGTAAAATTATAATTTCACAATTTGAGGTAAAAATTCAATAATTTGGATGGTGATGATTAAACTAGGTAAATTAATTAGATGCAAAGGTATTACCCTATGCAATTCTAATCTAGATGTAATTTACCTAAATGTATGAATGAATGGCTTTAGCAACAAAAGCAATCAACATTAAATGGGCTAGGATAATTATATTAATCAATTCAATTTGCTTTACCATGCTTAACAATGCTTGGAAATACTTCCACGGCAACTCGATCTTTCATGAGTTTGGAAACCAAATTAAGTCCTTTCGGAGTCTTTTACTTAGTTAAATATGCATTTTACTGCTCATATTAACTAAGGGTTTCTTAGCATTTATGTAAGGTCACAGGGACATTTACATTTGCAACAATTTAATTACATAAAATTAAAAACTATGCAAGGCAATAGAGAAAACTAAAAATATTACAAACCTCAACTTAATCGAGTTTTATCACTTAAATTGAGCATTGCACTTTTCAATTATATGTCTACTAGCCATCATCTGGTTAGGATCGCTCAGCTAATCTGAGTGCATCCAATCACATATTAATGAAATGCTTTATGATATTAATTGAAAACATGACTGACTAAGGCCTAAACATGTTAAACATGAATAAAATAGATCTTATTGAATTAACATAATCATCCTATCGAATAGGATTTAGAATATCATTGTTGATGTAAAAAACAATAAACTCAAAGCAAAATGATTAAAATAAATAACAAGATGAAAGAGTAAACTCCATTCAGTTCAGTAGCCTTTCGGATCTATTCTGACTAATGTGCTCCTCCGTTCTGCTTGGTGCTTCTTTTGCTAAGTGTTTAAGGGGTAGCTAGCTAAGGAGTGCTTTTGAAAAAGCTTTTGAGGCTAAAGAATAGAGAAGGGATGGATGGCTATGCAAGGGAAAAAGGGAAAAAGAATTGAGATGAAAACTAGTGAGAGTGAGAGAGGAATGATGAGGGATGAGGGATGATCTTAGAAGTGAAGGATGGCAAGGTATTTATAGGTGAAGGTAAGGGGTTGAGTTTACTAAAAATAGGTTTAAATTTCCTTCCTTCCCTCTCTCATGTGGCCAGCCATGCTTCAAGGAACAAGGGATGACCAATTCTCTCAATTTGAATTTTAAATTCAAGCTAAAAGTAGCTACAGAGTGGATAATTTCAAAAGAGAAGTTAATGGGCTGAATTCTGATTATTTTCCAACTGTAAGGACCTTCAATTAATTATCCCAAAACATATTTTGGGCAGCCACCTTTAAGTACCGATTTTGGGCTCTTAGTTCCCCTTGTTTCAGTCCAAAACTCATCAGACATGTCCATCTTTCATCACCTTCTTTATTGAGTCAAGTAGTCAACCTGATGTCCCAAATTGCATGGTCTTGCCATCCACATGGATAACTTGTACATGCCATGCTTTATTTATTTAAATCATGTCTCCAATGGACCTCCTGCATAGTGAAAAATACATACATTAATAAATTAACATGAATTAATATAAAATATGCATGAAAATCATGTAATTAAGCATAATTTCACATACTTTCTAAATTCATGTCTAAAATTACTAATTAAGTAAAATTCACTTATTTCAATAATAATTACTCGAGGTAAACATATTTATTAAGTAAAAAGGCGGTAAAAATATATAGAAAAACCCTATATAATTTTGAGTTTACAAGCCCCCAAACTTAAATCATTGGTCGTCCCGAGTAATGGTCATGCACAACTTTTTTTGCTAAGCTAATTTTGAAAAATAATAAAGCAGCATCATTCTTCGCACATAATCATGCATAGACAAAATCATGCTAAAAAATATTCTTTATTGATAAGTAGCTTGAATGCAAATATTATTTCTAACTTTATACTAAGTACATCATAATGTCAACATGAATCAGAGTTGGCATGCATTTTCAAAGTCATACATAACATTAACCAATCAATATGCTTTCCTTATCAAGTAAACATAGCAATCTGAATCTGAATGTTTAATTAGTGTCTTCATATGTTGAACTTAGTAATCCCTCTCCACTAATGTAGTCTGTATAATCATCCAATCAATAGGTCTTTTATTAGATTGTAATGGGGCTGGGCTAAAGGTATCAATAAAAAGAAGTGATTTTTAGGTTCAAAACATCTTAACCCTAACTTTGTCTTGGATCCTTTTCGTGTCACAACGTCATATAATTGGGTCTTTTGAACACCCCCAAACTTATTCTGAGCTCATACTCAACCTTTATTGTTTTTCAGACTTTGAACAAACTTTGCTCTTTATTTTTGAGAATTTGAGCAATCTTTCTTTGCTTTTTATTCATCTAAATAAACTTACAATCATCATTTTTTTGAATCATGTGAAGAGCATGTACATCTTTTCGTATTTTTCCTCAACTTTGATCACTAAGACAAATTTTGGTTAAGATAGGTGCAAAAGAATAGGATAAAAATAAAAAAAGATGATAGTGTGGCTTATAATGTAGGTAATTTGCAATAAACAGGCCATTAAGCTCAAAAATTAAGTTTCAAGGGTTAAATTCATAAGGTTGACTTGAAAGGCTCAAACGATCCAAATAAAGTGTGTCTATATTAAATTCTAAAGACTTAAACCTTTATACATATCTATTTTTAAATAAATCAAAATTTCATGGAAAATCCAACATAAGACTAAGATCACACAAGCATTCCATCACTAAAGATAACATATGAATAACTTAGATAAAATAAAAAATCTTTCTTGCATTTGAACATACTTATGAACAAAAATTGTTTTTGAACATTCATTTATTTCAACATATGCGAAATGCCTTATTAAAAATTCATGCGAAATGCCTTACCCACATTTAAAAAGAAGCAATGTCCTCATTGCAAAAACAAAGTAATGAATGAAAATTGAACACCAGGTAGGGTTGCAAGAAAAGAGAGGTGATTCATAAAGACTGCTTAAGTACCAAGTCTTTCTCCACAATCCAATCCTAGACATGTTCATTCCCATTACCACATCACTTTATTTTTTCTATTGAAGAGGCATTGAGCTTATTTTATTCATGCTTTCTATTTTATTATGCGAAAGCAAAATACTAACTAAGAAAAAAGAAATACCTAAAAAGAAATAAAAACTAAAGAAAAAGAATTCCCGCCTTTTTTTATTTGACTCATCCTCCTCATCTTCCTCCTTTGATGCTTTGTCCTTGCTTTCTTTATCATCTTCCTTCCATGAACTGAAGATATAATCTAGGAACTCAAGAAAAAAATAGTTAGATATGTTTCTAAAAGTATTTCTTACAGAATCATCTCTAACTTCTGCATATTTCCAATAAGCCTGTTGTTGGTTCTGCATAAACTTCATCATATCCGTCATAGTTGACAATTCTAATTTCTTTACCGTGTTTGAAAAAGTGGGCATTGGAATAGTCAACTTAGGATCAATACTTGGTTAAACTGGCTCATCAACATTTGGCTCATCTCTTGGTTCAGAAACTTCTGGTTCCTTTATAGGTTCAGGCTCATTCAGTTCTTGTAACAACCCATTTTTTAGTGGTGTTGGAAACAGTGATTTCGGGGCCACCATATTCGACGAGTAAGTTTGTAAATATTACTATTTAATATTTACTAGTCAAATATGGTTTTAAAAAAAATTATTTGGTAATTTATGTTATATAAGTGAGTTATTAAGTTTAAGTGGTATGACCTTTGTAACGCCCCCGTACCCGAGACCATCACCGGAGTCGAGCATGAGGTGTTAACGGACTTAATACATTAATTAAGCAGCTCAAACAATTTATTTTAGAAATTCCAGACAGCTGGCTAACTGCATCACAGTCACTAAAAAATCCATATCTCGAGTTACGAAACTCAAAATCAAATTCTGTAAATTTTCCCTAAAACTAGACTCATATATCTACTTACTAATTTTTTTTTCTAGAATTTTTGGTCAGGTCAATTAGTACAGTTTATTAGTTAAAGTCTCCCCTGTTTCAGGGTTTGGCTACTCTGACCCCTGTGTATTACGAATCAGATATCTCCTTGTACAGAGTTTCAATGACTATGTCATTTATTTCCCATAAAACTAGACTCAATACGGATTTCATACATGTAAGGTAAAACTTCTAATTGGCTTTTTACAATTTATGGTGAATTTTTAAAGTCAGAACAGGACCAAAACTTAAATATCTCATAAAATATAACTCATTTACCTGTTTCGTTTCTTCCATATGAAAATAGACTCATCAAGCTTAGATTCCATACTTATTCGTCATTTAATTTCATTTCTACTATTTTTAGTGAATTTTTAAATTCACATCACTACTACTGTCTAATTCTATTTTGTGGCCAATTTTACCTTTCCAAGGATTTTCATGGTTTAGTTAAGACATAAAGCATACATGTTATCATATATAAACTTGATTAGCCATTCCAATAGTTAATCATTCTCAAACATTTCCATTCCATCCATGGGCCATATCGTAAGATTATACACACAAAATGATTGGAATGCTATACATGCTATATTTCCAAAAATTACTGTTATATTACAATATTTACATATGAACTTACCTCGATACAAAATGAGAATAGTCGAGCCTATTCCTCGTAAACTTTATTTTTCCCCCGATCTCGACTCGAATCTCTTTTCTCTTGATCTATAATACCAAATTAATTCATTTAATACACACATTCATCAAAACAGCCCCTAATACGAACTTTGGCAAAATTACTATTTTGCCCCTAAACTTTTACATATTTACACTTTTGCCCCAAGGCTCGTAAATTAAACCTCCTCCTATTTTCTTATGTTTTATGACATGCTGATCATTTTTCTCTTTATAGCAACATCAAATTCACACTATAACATGTACTTATGAATATTAGGTATTTTTACCGATTATGTCATTTTACTCATTTTTACGAAAAATCACTTAGCAAAAGTTGTTTAACACAATCTCAAACTTCATATTCTACCATAAAACATCAAAATTCATACATATCATCCATGGGTAAATTTTTAAATATAAACCCTAGCTCAAAATATTGGTAGAAATAGGTAAACCGAGCTACGAGGATTTCAAAAATGTAAAGAACATTAAAAACGGGCATAGAAATAACTTACAATCAAGGCTTAAAAGTGTTGAAACCCTATCTATTGTGGAGAGCAAAATTCAGCAGCAACTTATGGAGAAGATGATCAGTTTTGTGTTATTTTTCCCATTTTATTTCATTTAATATCCAAATGACCAAAATGTCCTTTCTTACTAAACTTTCAAAAATTCCATCCATGTCCAATTTTTGTCCATAAACTTAGAAATTGGTCAAATTGCTATTTAAGACCTCCTAATTAATATTTCAAAGCAATTTCATACTAGAAACTTCTAGAATGCAAGTTTTGCAACTTATTCAATTTAGTCCCTAACTTCAAATTAAGCACTTTATGCATAGAATTTCTTCACGAAATTTTCACACAATCATGCAACCATATCATAAACCTCAAAATAATCATAAAATAATTATTTCTATCTCAAATTTGTGGTCCCGAAACCACTATTCCGATTAGGCCCTAATTCGAGTTATCACAACTCTCCCCCCTTTAAGGATTTTTGTCCCTGAAAATCTTACCGGTAAGCAAGTGTGGGTAATGATTCCTCATAGTTTCCTCGGGCTCCCATGTAGCCTCTTTTACCCCATGTTTTTGCCACAATACCTTCACGAGAGCAATACTTTTATTTCTCAGTTGCTTGACCTCCCGAGCTAAAATTTTAATCGGTTCTTCATTATAAGTCATATCCGGTTGTAACATAGATACATGGAATACATCATGAATCTTTTCTAATTCAGGCGGTAATGCTAACCGATACGCTACCGGACCAATTCTTTCAATTACCTCATACGGTCCGATGAAACGTGGACTCAACTTGCCTTTCCGACTAAATCTAAGAACTTTCTTCCATGGATACACTTTTAAAAACACTTTATCACCAACTTGAAACTCGATCTCTTTTCGCTTTAAATCTGCGTAAGAATTTTGCCTATCCGAAGCAACTTTCAAACAGTCTCGAATCACTTTCACTTTTTCTTTGGTTTCCTTGATTAAATCAACTTCGTAAATCTGGTTTTCTTTGAGTTCGGTCCAATACAGTGGTGTCCGGCACTTGCGACCATACAACGCTTCATAAGGTGCCATTTTCAAACTCGTCTGATAACTGTTATTGTAAGCAAATTCCACCAACGGTAAGTACCTTTCCCAACTTCCTTGGAACTCTAACATGCAACATTTGAGCATGTCTTTAAGAATCTGAATTACTCTATTTGATTGTCCATCAGTCTGTGGATGGAAGGCAGT
Source organism: Gossypium anomalum (assembly GCA_025698475.1). Taxonomy (NCBI): domain Eukaryota; kingdom Viridiplantae; phylum Streptophyta; class Magnoliopsida; order Malvales; family Malvaceae; genus Gossypium; species Gossypium anomalum. The sequence goes on along the minus strand of CM046968.1, from coordinate 41,789,939 downwards.
GCTGAAATTTAACTTCGTACCTAATGCTTCTTGCAGCTTTTGCCAAAATCGTAAAGTAAACCTCGGATCTCTATCCGAAATAATCGACAAGGTTACTCCATGAAGTCTAACAATCTCACTGATATATAATTCAGCCAACTTATCAAGAGAATAATCAGTGCGTACCGGAATAAAATGGGCTGATTTAGTCAATCTATCAACTATCACCCAGACAACATCTTTCTTTTTCGGAGTTAACGGCAATCCTGATACAAAATCCATAGCAATTCGATCCCATTTCCATTCGGGAATCATGATACGCTGAAGTAGACCCGAAGGCACCTGATGTTCAACTTTTACTTGCTGACAAACCAAGCATCGCGATACAAACTCGAAAATATCTCTTTTCATTCCGTTCCACCAATACATTTTCTTCAAGTCATTGTACATCTTTGTACTACTCGGATGCATAGACAAACAACCATTGTATGCTTCGTGCAAGATCCTCCGAATCAACTCATTATTTTTTGGCACACAAATTCGATCTTTAAACATTAGACAATCATCAGAGCCGAATCTGAAGTCTGATCCTGTATCTGCCTTACATTGTTTTCTTTTATCTTGTAATTCTTTATCACTTCTCTAGGCTTCATAAATCTCTTGTAAAAATATCGGTCTTGCCTTCAACTCTTCTAGAATCGAACCATCATCAGATACCGTCAACCGAGTATTCATAGCTCTCAAAGAAAATAACGACTTTCTACTCAAGGCATCGGCAACCACATTCGCTTTCCCCGGATGATAGTCAATCACAAGCTCGTAATCTTTCAATAATTCTAACCATCTCCGCTGTCTCAAATTCAAGTCTTTTTGTGTCATCAAGTACTTGAGACTTTTATGATCCCTATACACTCGGCATTTTTCTCTGTACAGATAATGTCGTTAAATCTTCAAAGCAAATACTACAGCAGCTAGCTCCAAATCATGAGTTGGATAGTTCTTTTTGTGAGATTTTAACTACCTCGAAGCATAAGCCACAACCTTTCCCTCTTGCATAAGTACACATCCCAAGCCATTTAGAGAGGCATCACTATACACTACAAATTCTTTACCTGGCTCGGGTTGTACCAACACTGGTGCTTCAGTCAGTAACTTCTTTAATTTCTCAAAACTCTATTGGCATTCTTTCGTCCACTCGAACTTAACATCCTTTCGGAGTAGTCTGGTCATAGGGGTAGCAATCATAGAGAATCCATTTACAAATCATCGGTAATAACTAGCCAAACCTAAGAAACTTCTGACCTCAGTCACGTTCTTCGACGGCTTCCACTCAACAATAGCTGAAATCTTACTGGGATCAACCCGTATACCATCACCTGAAACAATATGACCTAAGAATCCAACTTCTCGAAGCCAAAACTCACTTTTACTGAACTTGACATACAACTGCTTATCTTTCAGAATTTGCAAGACTATCCTCAAGTGCTCAGCATGTTTTGTCTCATTCTTCGAATAAATCAAGATATCGTCAATAAATACCATAACAAACTTGTCCAAATATGGCCGAAATATTTGATTCATCAAATCCATAAACACAGCAGGAGCATTTGTCAACCGGAATGGCATAACTAAAAATTCATAATGGCAGTACCTTGTTCTAAAAGTAGTTTTAGGCACATCTGATTCTTTCACCCGCAACTGGTAGTAACCAGACCTCAAATCGATCTTTGAAAACCATGTCGCTCCTTTCAGCTGATCGAACAAGTCATCAATTCTCGGCAACGGATACTTGTTCTTAACTGTCACCTTATTCAACTGCCGATAGTCTACACATAATCTCATAGAACCATCCTTCTTTTTCACAAATAATACGGGAGCACCCCAAGGCGATAAACTCGGTCTCACAAAGCCTTTATCTATCAATTCTTGCAACTGTGTCTTTAATTCTTTCAACTCTATTGGTGCCATTCTATGCGGAGCAATCGAGATTGGAGTCGTTCCCGGTATCAGCTCAATACCAAATTCTACTTCTCTGATAGGAGGCAAACCCGGCAACTCCTCTGGAAATACATTCGCAAATTCACACACAATCGGTACTGATTCAACTTTCTTCTCAGATTCTTTTGTATTCAATACATATGCCAAATAAACTTCATAACATTTTCTCAAATATCTCTGAGCCGACATCAAAGTAATCACACTAGACAATGCTTCTGATTCGTCTGATTCAACCCGCAGAATTTCACCATTTTCACATTTTAATTTAATAACCTTTTGTTTACAATTCACTATAGCATCATGCAATGTCAACCAATCCATACCCAAAATAACATCAAATTCATCAAACGGCAACAACATCAAGTCGGCTGGAAAGTAATGACCCTTAATCATCATAGGACATTTCTTGCATACTTTATCAACTATGACAAATTTGCCTAACGGGTTCAATACTTTAACCATAAATTCCGTAGACTCAACAGGTATGTTCATATTAGACACCAATTTCATGCACACATACGAATAAGTAGAACCAGGGTCGATCAAAGCAATAACATTAATATCATAAAGAGAGAAAGCACCGGTAATCACGTTGGGAGACGGAGCATCTTCACGTGCCCTTATGGCATAAGCTCTACCCGGAGTTCTAGCTTCAGATTTCAGCGCTGATTCTCTGACTACATTCTTGCTGCTTGCCTTGTTCCCAGCAATTCTTGAATATTTTCCTCGTGAAACAGTACCACTTGGCTTTGCACTCTAAAATTTTTCTTTCTCGATCCTCTCTGGACAATCTCTAATAAAATGATCCGGAGACCCACACTGGTAACATTCATTAGTTCTACAAGGACCAAAGTGACTTCTACTGCATCGTTGACACTCGGGTCTAGCAATTCTCTAATTTCCCACACTAGCCACCGAAGTAGTCCGAGATTTGAAACCCAACATTTTTCTTCTTACGATCCCCATATGAATGTCCCACTGATGCCTAAGAATGAGAATACATATCTCTGGACTTTCTAGACTGCGATGGGAGTGTACTGCTCATCGGTCTTTTCTTCCAATTTCTTGTCTTAGCCTCTGTCTTTTTCTTCTCTTTAATTAGTTTTTCAGACTTGCAAGCCCGATCAACAAGTACCACAAATTCTTTCAACTCAAGAATACCCACAAATACCTTGATGTCTTCATTAAGCCCATCTTCAAATCGTCTGCACATTTTAACCTCTGAAGGGATATACTTTCGAGCATACTTGCTCAATCGAACGAACTCTCTTTCATACTCGGTAACTATCATGTTGCCTTGCTTCAACTCGAGAAACTCTTTACGCGTTTGGTCTACAAATCTTTCGCTGATATATTTCTTCCGAAATTCTTCTTGAAAGAATTCCCAAGTCACCTTCACTTTCAGCACCACTGAAATTAATGTCTTCCACCAATGATAAGTCGAATCCCTCAGCAATGATATAGCACACTTCAAGCACTCTTCAGGTGTACAAGATAACTCATCAAATACCCGAATAGAATTTTCGAGCCAAAATTCTACTTTTTCAGCGTTATCATCAACATTTGCCCTGAATTCTTCGGCCCCTTGCTTGCGGATCCGGTCAACCGGAGATCTATGAAATTTCATTAGATCCATACCTGAAGGCATCTGGGGTATAGGTTGAGGAATCGGGGGTGGTGAGGGAGGTTGTTGAGCAGTCGGGTTCGTACGAACGAACTCTGTATACCAAGCATTCATCATTTGGAGAAAGGCTTCCTGAGCCTTTTCTCCTCCTCCTTGGCCAACAGTAGGAGGACGATTTTCAGTCGGCACCACCCCTTTAGCAGGAGCTGGCGTATTGCTCTCTACATCATCAGCCACAGTTGGATCGGGATCCATTTACTATATATAAAAAAATATCATTAAAAAAAAAGTCAGGAGTCGTCACACTATCACAATATATAAATATGGCATGTATAGCAAAATCCGTACTTACACCACGTTAGTCCTAGAACCGACTAAACCTACTCTGATCCATCAAATGTAACACCCCCGTACCCGAGACCGTCGCCGGAGTCGAGCATGAGGTGTTAACGGACTTAATACATTAATTAAGCAGCTCAAACAATTTATTTTAGAAATTTCAGACAAGCTGGCTAACTGCGTCATAGTCGCTAAAAAATCCATATCTCGAGTTACGAAACTCAAAATCAATTCCATAAATTTTTCCTAAAACTAGACTCATATATCTGCTTACTAGTTTTTTTCTAGAATTTTTGGTTGGGCCAATTAGTACAGTTTATTAGTTAAAAGCTCCCCTATTTTAGGGTTCAGCTACTCTGACCCCTGTGTATTACGAATTAGATATCTCCTTGTACAGAGTTTCAATGACTATGTAGTTTTTTCCAATAAAACTAGACTCAATAAGGATTTCATAAATGTAAGTTACAACTCCTAATTGTTTTTGTAAAATTTTATGGTGAATTTTTAAAGTTAGAACAGGGGATTCAAAGATCACTCTGACCGTGTTCCACCAAAACTTAAATATCTCATAAAATATATCTCATTTACCTGTTTCGTTTCTTCCATATGAAAATATACTCATCAAGCTTAGATTCCATAACTTATTCGTCATTTAATTCTATTTCTACTATTTTTAGTGATTTTTCAAATTCACATTACTGCTACTATCTAATTCTGTTTTGTGGCCAATTTTACATTTCCAAGGATTTTCATGGTTTAGTTAAGACATAAAGCATACATGTTATCATATATAAACTTGATTAGCCATTCCAATAGCTAATCATTCTCAAAAATTTCCATTCCATCCATGGGCCATATCATAAGATTATACACACAAAATGATTGGAATGCTATACATGCCATATTTCCAAAAATTACAAGTCGTTATACCGCGATTATCCAGTGATAGTGTGAGCGTATCTCTGACCGCCCCCATCTCCAAATTGACTTGTCAAAACTATAAAGAATGAAAATGAGGGAGTAAGCATAGGTGCTTAGTAAGTCCACATGCAAATAACAAATATCTTAACAAAGCAATTATACCAACCAACATTAGCATAATATCACCAAAACATATATCACTTTTCTATTCATCATTCATCATCTTACCATATTATTGTTGTCGTATCAAGTCTTAACCCGAGGGTTCAGTACATACCTATCCAAAGTGCCCATTCCACAACGCTTACCAATACATCACTTGCATCTTGAGTATTCTTCCATTTCACTAAAATTTTACCCGTTGAACACATCGGAATATAACTCGGATACATGAAAAGTTTGCACATAAGTGCCACATATGTAGCCAAGCTACCATGTAACCCGCCCATAAGTGAACTCGGACTTAACTCAATGAGCTCGGGCGTTCGCACCCATAAGTGAACTCGGACTCAACTCAACGAGCTCGGATGCCTAGTTACATTTCACGAACTCGGACTCCACTCAACGAGCTCAGACATTCGCATCTATAAGTGAACTCAGACTTGACTCAACGAGCTCGGATGCCCAAATATCCTAATCTATTCCTAAGGTTCAACGGGACTTTCCTCCTTCGTACTCCTTTACCATTCTCCTTGGAATACCAATGACGATACTTCGGTAGTCTTTCACATTTTTCACATAATTCATAAAATTTTTGCATGTTGTCCAACAATGATCACAAAGCATAGAATTGCATGATAACAATCATAATATAGTATGAATAACATTAAATGATTTAAAATAATGGTTATATTACAATATTTACATATGAACTTACCTCAATACAAAATGAGAATAGTCGAGCCAATTCCTCGTAAACTTTTTTTTCCCCCGATCTCGACTCGAATCTCTTTTCTCTTGATCTATAATACCAAATTAATTCATTTAATACACACATTTATCAAAACAGCCCCTAATACGAACTTTGGAAAAATTACTATTTTGCCCCTAAATTTTCACATATTTACACTTTTGCCCCAAGGCTCGTAAATTAAACCTCATCCTATTTTCTTATGTTTTATGACATGCTGATCATTTTTCCCTTCTATAGCAGCATCAAATTCACACTATAACATGTACTTATGAATATTAGGTATTTTTACCGATTATGTCATTTTACTCGTTTTTATGAAAAATCACTTAGCAAAAGTTGTTTAACACAATCCCAAACTTCATATTCTACCATAAAACATAAAAATTCATACATATCATCCATGGTTAAATTTTTAAATATAAACCCTAGCTCAAAATATTGGTAGAAATAGGTAAACCGAGCTACGAGGATTTCAAAAATGTAAAGAACATTAAAAACAGGCATAGAATGTGACAACCCGAATCAGGGCCTAATCGGAATAGTGGTTTCGTGACCACAAATTCGAGATAGAAATAATTGTTTTATAATTATTTTATAATTATTTTGAGGTTTATGATATGATTTCATGATTTCGTGAAAATTTCGTGAAGAAATTCAATGCATAAAGTGCTTAATTTGAAGTTAGGGACTAAATTGAATAAGTTGCAAAACTTGCATTCTAGAAGTTTCTAGTATGAAATTGCTTTAAAATATTAATTAGGAGGTCTTAAATAGCAATTTGACCAATTTTAAGTTCATGGACAAAATTAGGACATGGAAGGAATTTTTGAAAGTTTAGTAAGGGCATTTTGGTCATTTAGGGGTAAAATGAATTAAAATACAAAATTAAAGGCCAATTTTGCTCATCTTCTTCATGGAGGCCGAAATTAGCATGGGGGAGGCCATGGCTAGGGTTTTCAAGCTTTCCAAGCTCAATAGTAAGTGATTCCAAGCCCCGTTTTTAATGTTCTTTACGTTTTTGGAATCCCGGTGGCTCGATTAAGCTTATTCTAGCAATTATTTAAGCTAGGGTTCATATTTGGAAAAATACCCATAGGTGAAATGTGTTTATTTTGATGTTTTATGGTAGAATATGAAGCTTGAAATTGTGTTAAACAACTTTTGCTAAGTGATTTTTCAGAAAAACGAGAGTAAAAGCGGCATAATCGATAAAAATATCTATTGTTCATAACTATGTGTTAGAGTGAGAATTTGATGTTTCCATAGAAGGGAAAAATGATCAGTATGTCATAAAACACAAGGAAATAGGATGAAGTTTAATTTTCGAGTCTTGGGGAAAAAGTGCAAATATGCAAAAGTTTAGGGGTCAAAATGCAAATTTGTAAAAATATGATTTTTAGACCCACATGAATAGTGTGATTAATTATTAGGCTAAATGTGATATTATAGATCAAGAAAGGCGTGGAATCGATCTCGAACGGGGAAAGGAAAATGTTTTGGACTAAATTGCAAAATTTCTATATTTTGCACCGAGGTAAGTTTGTATGTAAATAATACATTAACTTCATTTACATTTTTATATTTCATCCTATTATATATATTTTAGCCGATTTTGAAGCATAAATTGATTATTGGAAGAATGGAAATAAGTAATAGAGAGAGAAATCCCGGTTGAACATTCGGAAGAATTGAATAATATAGATGGAGTGTAGCTAGGTCACATGTATGATGCCGAGTGCACATCATGTGTACAAGAAAGCTACACGATACTATGTAGTAGCTAGGTCACATGTGTGATACGGGAAGTATCCCATGTAGACAAGAGAGCTACGGAGAGAGATAAATGTAGCTAGGTCACATGTGTGATACGGGAAGTATCCCATGTAGACAAGAGAGCTACGGGATATATGTAGCTAGGTCGCATGCGTGGTTCCAGGTGAAGGACACCATGTAGACAAGAGAGCTACGAGATAAATTGGCTAGGTCACATGGGTGGTACTAAGTGTTCACCATGTGTACAAGAGAGCCGAATTATATGAAATATGATGGTGTGAGTGTGTCTTTGAAACCATCAAGTATCGGGAATTGATCTGAATTGTTCAACGGGATGGCTTTATGGTGACAATGTAATTATGGACCTATACTTGTAATGTATGAAATGTAGTGAAAATGAATTGTGATATGTATGTTAAAATGAGGTTAATACAAAGAAAGTGTGAAAGAGTGAATTAGCACTAAAACTGTTGTGGGACAGTAGCAGTGACGTGATTTTGAAAACTCACCAAAAATAGTAGGAATTTAACTAGAGGCTGAATGAGATGTGAAATTAAAGCTTGATGAGTCTATTTTCATATAAAAGAAACGGAGCAAGTAAAAGAATTCTATATTTTGAGATATTTATAATTGTGTGTGACTTGCTCAGAATGACTATGTGATCCCCTGTTACAACTTTGAAAAATCATTAAAAATTGTACAAAACAAATTAAGAAATATAGTTTATATGCATAAATTCATTATTTAGTCTAGTTTTAAATGAAAGAGGTTTCATGATTATTTGAATTGTATACTGGGAGAAAATAAATTCGTAGTGAACAGAGGTCAGATCAGTCAAGCTGTGCAACAGGGGAAATTTTAACTAATAAACTGTACTAATTGGATTGACCAAAAATTCTAGAAAAAAAATTAGTGAATAGATATATGAGTCTATTTTCAAGAAAAATTTACGGAATTGGATTTCGAGTTTTGTAACTCGAGTTATGATTTATTTAGTGAACATGACGCAGGAGAGACAGCTTGACCAAAGTGGAATAAATAGTGAAATTAAAAGTAGATACACTTGAGTTATTATGTAATCATACTAAATTCTTTATTCATTATTTATGTACTTGCTTACTAAGCGTAAAGCTTACTTCCTTCTTTTCATTTATTTTTAGTTTGTCAGTCAGCTCGGGGTTGGAGATCGTTGGGCGGCATCACACTATCAAGCCATTACCCTTGGAGTATTGGCTAGTATATGTTAAATGTTTTCATGTGAGTGGCATGTATAAGAAGTTTATTTCATGTCATGTATTATTATTATGATTTGGTTTACGTATTGGCCTACATTGAGCTTTTGTACATGGCCGTGAGATGTGGTCTTTATTTATTGTGGTTTGCAAGTTTTAATTTTGGGCAGAACTTTGTGACCCGATTTTATATGTTTGTGAATGTTTAAGTCCGGTAACGCCTCGAACCTTGTTCCGGAGTCGGATACGGGTGAAGGGTGTTACATTTAGTGGTATCAGAACTATGGTTTAGTCGGTTCTCGGACTACCCTAGCATGTGTAAAAGTCCAGCTATACATGCCACTGATCCGTGATAGTGTGATGTCTCCCGACGCGTATGAACACCGTCTTGTTTAGACAGAGGTACTCTCCAACCGAGCTGCACTGACCATGTTCAATGTGATGCGAAAGTGTTTGAATAAAATTACGATTATGATGAGTCTCGATTTAGAAAAGTATGAATAAAAATTTATGATATATATATAAGTGATAACACGTGAGATGAAAAGGTCATGTTGTAATAAATATCTATACATGCTTGATGCTCCTATGATGTAGCGTATTTGATTTACTTGATAAGGTGAATGGGATAAATAGAAATTCGTGAGAGGTATGAGTAAAAGTTCCTAATATTATGATATGAATAAATATGTCATTGCCTTGATTGAACATTGAATGTTGATGAATGTGAATGATATTTTTTATGAGATAAATGATTATAATGAAATGAATTTATCTATGTTAATTTGTTTGGACTGAATTATGTGATTGTAATGATATGTATATGATGATGCATGAAATGAAAGTTGCCATTGTGATGCAAATATCTATGTTTGTTTAACCCTTATATGATGTCATGAGTATGATTTGCTCGAGTAGATGAATGGATAAGTCAAGCTATTCAAAAAAATAAATAAAATATGATGCACGATAATTATACTTGACTAAATGAGATAAACTGGAAAGTGGGCATTAAACCAATATGAATGTTAGTTACTCGAAATGAATGACATGATTGAGATATGATTGCTCGATGAAAACTGTGTTTCATGTATATGTATATGAGAGTTGAGTCGAGAGGCCCTACGACCCCTTCCCCTTATCAAAGTGGTGTTTTATAATGGAATTTCATGAGATTTGTCTTGAATAAGTTTCCGGTTGAGAAACCAAAGAGTTCAGTGCTAGAATAATTATAAATATGATTAGAGATTGAAGAATGAGTTGATAAGTAAAGTCAAAGCTAAAAAAAAAAAAAAAAAGTATCAGATTGGCATAAGGATTATTGGAGTTATGCACTATTCGATTAGAGAAGAAAATTATTTTGATAAATTGAATTACTAAGGTACAAGGTCAAGGAAAGTGCAAAACAAAATTTATTCAGAACTAGTCTTCTTTAGTGAAAAATAATATGAAATTTGTGATGACAGAAATAGTTGGGGAAATGATATCCGAGATGTGTAATATCGAGTGTGACAGTGATTCATCGATGATTTTACTTGATTTCTTCTAAGATGTTTTATGTGTTTATCCGTTCCCAGAAATATTTCTAGGGTTGTTGATCTTTTGAATAAATTCTAGTTATATGAGGATGTTTTCTAATCCTGATGTTAGACAAAAGCATTGGTAGCCTGACTAGTTTATAATTTGTATTGCTCTATTCTTTCGGGCATTCTATTATATTCTGCCTGATTTAAAAAAATAATAATAAGAGAATATGTATAATACTATGATTTTGTTTCATCTACTTGATGCTCCATTTGATATGTATATATAGGAAGATACATTGTTCTTGTTGCATTTAATTCCAGTGAGATTAAATGATGTTTTCTATTGGATTTCTTTTCTTTAAGGAATTATCGGGATTTTCTATATTTTCCTATGAGTTTGGTTTTTGATTTTCCGGCAAGTATCGTATCTTGGGTTTCTTTATTCTGGGTTTCTCTATCTTGGATTTCTTTATTTGGTTTTCTTGTTATCTTTATTCCATAATTTGTCAATTATGACTCATGCTTGGAGTGCATTCTTCACTCGTGATAATCATGTCAAGTATGACTATACTTTGATTTGATTTGGGTAATATGGTGATTTCGGTGATTGGGATTTTTCTAATTTTCGTGTAAGGTTTGACAACAAAGAAAAGCATAAGTGATAAAAGTGCGAGTTTCAATCGGTATGGTGGATTACTTCTCTCAAGTAAGTCAATTATAGTTAATGTCTTCAATTGAGATGTTTTGGTTACTTGAGCCAATGCAATTGAAATAGTTTTGATTAACGTAAGGAATGAATAGTAAAGGATGGCATGAGGAAATATTTTGTAACTAGAAGAAAGGATTATTTTGAGGTTATATCGAATTATTTCCGTAGTGGAAAGAGGAAAATATGATAGTGAGTAGTAAACTAAAAGAGTATAGTGAGGATCGATTTACGATGTTGAATTTCAGATTGGATCGATTCATGATATTATTATTCGAGGCTTATACGAGAAAGAAGCGTATGAAGCTCACGATGAAATTTGCCTATTCATTCGAGAGAGTAATGACGTGTAATCGTAATTTGATTCGGATGTTATTGGATTATGATTTATTGATGATGAAAATCTGTATGATTATTTCGGAAGAGTGTAGGTCCCTTTGATCGTTGGATTTCTTGGAATTTTAGTCTCCATTAACCAAATTGAGATCTGGTTTTATGTCAAGATGACAAGGGAAACGGAGAAGGCTTGAAAATTTAAGAACAATTGAGAGATGAGTCCATAAGCTTTCATAGTATATGAAAAAATTAAAAAGATATATTGGAGGCACCACCTGAGTGAAAGTTCTTCAGCACCGAATATGAAATTTATGCATCTAAGTGAAGACCACTTTTTTAGGTAAGATTTTCTGGGACGAAAATCTCAAGGGGGAGAATTGTGACAACCTGAATCGGGCCTAATCGGAATAGTGGTTTCGTGACCACAAATTCGAGATAGAAATAATTGTTTTATAATTATTTTATAATTATTTTGAGGTTTATGATATGATTTCATGATTTCGTGAAAATTTCGTGAAGAAATTCAATGCATAAAGTGCTTAATTTGAAGTTAGGGACTAAATTGAATAAGTTGCAAAACTTGCATTCTAGAAGTTTCTAGTATGAAATTGCTTTAAAATATTAATTAGGAGGTCTTAAATAGCAATTTGACCAATTTTAAGTTCATGGACAAAATTAGGACATGGAAGGAATTTTTGAAAGTTTAGTAGTAAGGGCATTTTGGTCATTTAGGGGTAAAATGAATTAAAATACAAAATTAAAGGCCAATTTTGCTCATCTTCTTCATGGAGGCCGAAATTAGCATGGGGGAGGCCATGGCTAGGGTTTTCAAGCTTTCCAAGCTCAATAGTAAGTGATTCCAAGCCCCGTTTTTAATGTTCTTTACGTTTTTGGAATCCCGGTGGCTCGATTAAGCTTATTCTAGCAATTATTTAAGCTAGGGTTCATATTTGGAAAAATACCCATAGGTGAAATGTGTTTATTTTGATGTTTTATGGTAGAATATGAAGCTTGAAATTGTGTTAAACAACTTTTGCTAAGTGATTTTTCAGTAAAAAACGAGTAAAACTAAGCATAATCGATAAAAATATCTATTGTTCATAACTATGTGTTAGAGTGAGAATTTGATGTTTCCATAGAGGGAAAAATGATCAGTATGTCATAAAACACAAGGAAATAGGATGAAGTTTAATTTTGAGTCTTGGGGAAAAAGTGCAAATATGCAAAAGTTTAGGGGTCAAAATGCAAATTTGTAAAAATATGATTTTTAGACCCACATGAATAGTGTGATTAATTATTAGGCTAAATGTGATATTATAGATCAAGAAAGGCGTGGAATCGATCTCGAAGGGGAAAGGAAAATGTTTTGGACTAAATTGCAAAATTTCTATATTTTGCACCGAGGTAAGTTTGTATGTAAATAATACATTAACTTCATTTACATTTTTATATTTCAGCCTATTATATATATTTTAGCCGATTTTGAAGCATAAATTGATTATTGGAAGAATGGAAATAAGTAAGAGAGAGAAATCCCGGTTGAACATTCGGAAGAATTGAATAATATAGATGGAGTGTAGCTAGGTCACATGTATGATGCCGAGTGCACATCATGTGTACAAGAAAGCTACACGATACTATGTAGTAGCTAGGTCACATGTGTGATACGGGAAGTATCCCATGTAGACAAGAGAGCTACTGGAGAGAGATAAATGTAGCTAGGTCACATGTGTGATACGGGAAGTATCCCATGTAGACAAGAGAGCTACGGGATATATGTAGCTAGGTCGCATGCGTGGTTCCAGGTGAAGGACACCATGTAGACAAGAGAGCTACGAGATAAATTGGCTAGGTCACATGGGTGGTACTAAGTGTTCACCATGTGTACAAAAGAGCCGAATTATATGAAATATGATGGTGGAGTGTGTCTTTGAAACCATCAAGTATCGTGAATTGATCCGAATTGTTCAACGGGATGGCTTTATGGTGACAATGTAATTATGGACCTATACTTGTAATGTATGAAATGTAGTGAAAATGAATTGTGATATGTATGTTAAAATGAGGTTAATACAAAGAAAGTGTGAAAGAGTGAATTAGCACTAAAACTGTTGTGGGACAGTAGCAGTGACGTGATTTTGAAAACTCACCAAAAATAGTATGAATTTAACTAGAGGCTGAATGAGATGTGAAATTAACGCTTGATGAGTCTATTTTCATATAAAAGAAACGGAGCAAGTAAAGGAATTCTATATTTTGAGATATTTATAATTGTGTGTGACTTGCTCAGAATGACTATGTGATCCCCTGTTCCAACTTTGAAAAATCATTAAAAATTGTACAAAACAAATTAAGAAATATAGTTTATATGCATAAATTAATTATTGAGTCTAGTTTTAAATGAAACAGGTTTCATGATTATTTAAATTGTATACTGGGAGAAATTAAATTCGTAGTGAACAGAGGTCAGATCAGTCGAGCTGTGTAACAGGGGAAATTTTAACTAATAAACTGTACTAATTGGCTTGACCAAAAATTCTAGAAAAAAATTAGTGAATAGATATATGAGTCCTATTTTCAAGTAAAATTTCTGGAATTGGATTTTGAGTTTCAGTAACTCGAGTTATGATTTTTAGTGAACATGACGCAGGAGAGACAGCTTGACCAAAGTGGAATAAATAGTGAAATTAAAAGTAGATACACTTGAGTTATTATGTAATCATACTAAATTCTTTATTCATTATTTATGTACTTGCTTACTAAGCGTAAAGCTTACTTCCTTCTTTTCATTTATTTTTAGTTTGTCAGGTCAGCTCAGGGGTTGGAGATCGTCGGAGGCAGCATCACACTATCAAGCCATTACCCTTGGAGTATTGGCTAGTATATGTTAAATGTTTTCATGTGAGTGGCATGTATAAGAAGTTTATTTCATGTCATGTATTATTATTATGATTTGGTTTACGTATTGGCCTACATTGAGCTTTTGTACATGGCCGTGAGATGTGGTCTTTATTTATTGTGGTTTGCAAGTTTTAATTTTGGGCAGAACTTTGTGACCCGATTTTATATGTTTGTGAATGTTTAAGTCCGGTAACGCCTCGAACCTTGTTCCGGAGTCGGATACGGGTGAAGGGTGTTACATAGAAATCACTTACAATCAAGGCTTAAGAGTGTTGAAACCATAGCTATGGTGGAGAGCAAAATTCAGCAGCAACTTATGGAGAAGATGATCATTTTTGTGTTATTTTTCCCATTTTATTTCATTTAATATCCAAATGACCAAAATGCCCTTTCTTACTAAACTTTCGAAAATTCCAACCATGTCCAATTTTTGTCCATAAACTTAGAAATTGGTCAAATTGCTATTTAAGACCTCCTAATTAATATTTCAAAGCAATTTCATACTAGAAACTTCTAGAATGCAAGTTTTGCAACTTATTCAATTTAGTCCCTAACTTCAAATTAAGCACTTTATGCATAGAATTTCTTCACGAAATTTTCACACAATTACGAAATCGTATCATAAACCTCAAAATAATCATAAAATAATTATTTCTATCTCATATTTGGGGTCCCAAAACCACTATTTTGATTAGGCCCTAATTCGGGTTATCACAACCCTAGGGTCAAGTGGTTTTAGAAAATGAGGAATCGGGACCTCATTTCTATAAACCGAGCGGTAAATATTTTTACAAATATTTACAAAGTTTCATTATGGTGGTATTAAATTTTAGTTGAAAAATTTTAATGTCTCGATAGTTAATTGATTAAAAAAGACTAAATTGTAAAAGTTAAAAAAGTCAATCGCTATTAGTTTAAATGTGTTAAATTGATTAAAGAATTATAATTGGGTGGACTTAATGGGTAAATTACCCATCATTTATTTGGTGGATGGTTAAAGCTTCATTTTCTTTTAATTTTATGTGCTTTATATGTTATTATATTATTATTAAATGATAAAAATAAAATAATGATTAATAAAATAAGAAAACATAATAGTTTTCTTCTCCATTTGGTTTTGTTCATCACCGAATCACCATGGGAGAGTTTGAAGTTCGGCCAACCATGTTTCCCTGCATATAAGTCTCTAAGCTACCTGTTTCTAATAATTTTGATATTTTTTAGATCGTTGCAACTAGGTCAAGCTAGCCCGTATCTTCGATTTTGAAATTGTTAAGGATTTTGAATGTTGCCATTGATGAATCTTGTGATTTTTTATGTTAAATGATGAATTTGAAATGTTGATTCATAATTAAAAGTATTTTGTCAAGTGATTTTTGATGAATTTTTCGATTAGGAACTAAATTGTTAAAATAGTAAAAATATAATGATTTGATGTGAAATTAATACAAATGTGGGCTTTTTTTGGTGCCATGAACATTCGGCTAAGCTTAAATTTGGGAAAAAAGAGATGTTAATTTGCATGTTTTAGGCTCAGGGACTAAATTGAATAAAAGTAAAACTTTAGGGGCAACTTTGTAAAAATATCAAACATGACTAAATTGCATAAAATACATTTTTAACCGTCTAAATTAATAGATTGAATGAAATTATTAATTTAGATGAAGATCGAGTGGAAAATCGAGGAGAATAGAAAATTACTAAAATACCCCTGTACTTTGACATTTCTACAATTTTGGCAGGTAAGTTCGTATGAACTATAAACACTTAAATGTGAGTTAAATTGACCGTTGAATGTGTTATTCTATTGTACATGAATTAATATATAGATGTTATTATTGAATTTATTATGCCATGAAACGATAGAAATTCAACAGCGTACGGCAACTATCGAGTCCTGTATGAACCTTAGGAATTCATAGGATACAAATGACATGTCATTAGGGTTTACATGATTCGGGTGCTAGTCTTCAATGTCCTATCGATGGCTGAGGTTTGGCATGTGTTCGGTTATATGAGTTAGCACACTTTGTGTGAGCTATCACGGGTATCCAACGTTATTCTATTCGGTTCAATGAGCATGAATTGGAAAGGAAACGGAAAATGTTCAATATGAGCAAATACATGTATACATGATATATATTGAAATGATAAGATACATGGTAATCATGTTATGTTATGAAGGATGTTATAATAAATTGAATCATATTCAAGTATAATGGTTATCCATGTTGAATTCATGTGAAATATGTTCAAGTATGCTAATATGTGTTGTTGTTTGATGCTTAGTCATGTGCCAAGCTATTGGTTGGATTGTATTATGTTTACTTATAAGTTATGCATTGAAATGTTAAGTGCCCAAATGGAAATATGCTTGTGTTCATGAAAGAATGGTAAGGTTTAAATTATGTAATTTCTTATGAAATGGTTTATCACATGGTTAATTCTAAAAGAGCTATGTTTAAATGCACTAGCTCATGGCTATGGTTGATGATATGCTTATGTCTTGTGTGTTACACATATGAAACGGGTGTGGAAAGGTAATGAAATAGTAAGTTCATACTTGAAGTGTAAAATGATGAAAAAGGGAAAGATGAGTTGAATTGATGTTGTTATTTAAGCTAAAGAAAGTAAATGCAATGGAAAATAATGAATAGACATGAAAATAAGAAAAAATTGTAACACCCCAAACCCGGTCTGGACGTTATGGCCGAATCTGGCGAAGTCACACTGAAGTGTTTTTTGAAATCTAAGACTCGTCGTTTTAAAGCCCTTTCTTTAACTTCCCCCTTCGTATAGGTTGAAAAGCTGTTTTAAAGCCTTATTGCTTAATCATAATGTGGTTGTACTTTTAAAGGTTGATTTAAATAAAACGTTATTAATTTTGAAAACGGTTTGTTAATCGCGGAAGCCTTGAAAACGAGTTATATATTTGTGGTGGCTTTGAAAACGTTTTGACTTTTTGGAAACTCACATTTTCCTAGCGCTAGCAATTATAAACCAAAGTAACTAAAAAACCAAATTCAAAATATAAAATTTAAAGAGGCCTTATTACATAATAAAACCCAAAAGAAAATCTCAATTATAATATTAAAAGAAAACTTCGTAGAGTGGCCACCTCTGAATCCTCAGTCACCTCAATCCGCCTAAGCATGGGGATTTCCTGCACAGTTAACAGATAGGTGAGTTTACGAAACTCAGTGTGTGAAATCCCATAAAAACATATAGTTAGAGTAAACACAATTTGGCTCTAAGCCCTCAGTTTTAGTTTGGGGCTTTAGCCCCTCTTTCAGTAGCAATAACAGTCTGGGCCTGAGCCCATTTCAGTATCAGTGGTAGTCTGGGACTTAGCCCATTTCAGTACAGTGTGCAAACAAGAATCCTACCCAGTCCATCCGCTACACACTATCTCCGTACCAGCCCTACACACCATGTGGGGATAAAATTGACCCACCCAACCTCACACACCAAGTCGTACCGGTTACAACACTAAATCAGTATTTGCAGTAGATCTGCCAGAAATAGGCTTATAGCCTTTCAGTACACTTCCTTCAAAATCATATATCCCACCCTATGCAATGCAACATAATATAAATGTATATTCAGTAAAAATGGCATGCTTAAACAGTCATACATCACATAGGGGTAAAACAGTCATCTTACCAAACTAAGGGTCTAGGTACACTTACCGGCCCAACAGTAGGTCCACAGTCGTCTTGGACGACCCGTGCAACCTTAACAGTCAATCGGTGATAATGGGCCGACGGCCCATATTGTCGACCCATGTGAGCCCACACGCTCGTATGGCCCACATAGCCCAAAATGGCCTTAGCCGTGTGGTTCACATAGCCTAGCCCAATAATAACCACACTTTTGTGGGATTGATTTTGTGTGGGGCCCACAGGCCCATTGGGCCTACATGGCCCAGTTTAGCCCAAAATGGCCCAATACCAATTCGGCCAATGAAAACATTCACAGCCATCTCATCGACCACACGGCCATGTTTTGTCACACGGCGTACCACATGGGCACCTACACGCCTGTGTGGTGTCGACAACCCACTTTCTGGCTTTTAAGCCTTTGCAGTTTCACATCCAATGGCAGTGTCACACACACCTGTTATGGGGTTGTAACCAAAACGCTTTCGAGATCAATGCACCTATGATTAACAACAATCCCTCATTAGACTAAAAACCATTGTTAATCCAAACCACAATATTGAAAAAGATTCGTTCGATCCACTGTCACTTACCAAACCAACAATCGCAGATCCTTACTGACTTAACACCCACGTACCACTCCAAAACTTCAACCTTCATAAGAAACATTCGATCGATTCATTTGTATTTAAAGTCCAATAAAAACACATCTCACTTAAAGCACTTACCCCAAAAGTGAATAGACCGCTTACAATGAGAAGAATAATCGGCCTGAACATCCACAATAGAATCTACACTCCTAGCAAGATTAGGCAGATCATAAGATGTTTAAACGAAAAGCATACATTCGGCCCCAAAGAGAAAGAGAAGAGGAAAGCCAAAACTTGGCAATAGAGCTAACAAAGATTCGGCTAGAAAAGAAATAACGAAGCGGTTGTACTTTCCCTTACCAATAACTCAAATGACTTTCTGCAATAGTCAATCAAGGAGATTCGACCAAGCAAGAAGAATAGACAGATTTAAGAAAAGGAAGAAGGAGAATCAATAAAGCCAACTGAAACAAAAGCAATGGAGGGGAGTTGATGAGATATTCGGCCTAACGCAAAAGAAAAGGTAAACACTAATGGCCGACTGGGAGAGGGGAAGAATGGGCTTTAAAACAACGAGTCTTAGATTTCAAAAAACACTTCAGTGTAACTTCACCAGATTTGGCCATAACGTCCAGGCCGGGTATTGGGTGTTACAAAAATTGAAAGGGTTTAAGTTTTATAAAATCCTACTATGCTAGGGATGATATGTATATGTGATGCTGTGGATTTATTCACTTTATGGGTTGTTGTATATGGTTTCATGAATCTTGCGGTATTGGTATAGGATTGTTCTTGATATGTATAAATTTCATATTTGAAATGGATTGATATGACTAAAGTTTATACGGGCTTACTAAGCATTCATTGCTTACGTAGTTGTTTTTCCTTTACTTTTTGGATTATCGAAAGCTCGATTGGATTGGAAGCTAGTCGAAGATCCATCACACTATCCATCAATTTTATCAGTAGATTTCTATGCTTTCTCGCTGTTATAACGACATGTATAGGTGGACTATGTCTAATGTTTAATTGATGAGTTTGGTATATATATATATGTCATTTTGGTTGATGATTATGGCATGAAATGTTACCTTGGATTTAATGTAACACCCCTATCCTATATCTGTCACCGGAACAGGGTTATAGAGCATTACCAGAATATTCAAAAATATTTACAGATAAATCATGTAAGTTACTATTCAAATTTTGAAATAATCCGTAACGTCCCAAAAATGGACCCTCAAGGCCCAATACGAGCATTAGAATCAATTCGGGACTTAATTGGAAGCTCTAAGAACTTTTCGTGACATTTCAAATATTTTCTAAGTTACAGGGCTCACACGCCCTTATGGTCCATAGTGTAACAACTCAATTCCGGTGAAATCAAAACAGTGGTTTTGGGACCACAAATCTGAGCCGAAAAATAAAATTTATTTTATTTTTATTTTATGGTTCGTAATATGATAGAAATGTTATGTGAATATTTTGCCAAGAAAATTTTACCGATTATGTGTTTAGTTACGGGAAGGACCAAATCGCATAAAATACAAAAGTTGAATTCTAGTAGCTAAAAGGATCAAATAGCTATGGAATTCAAAACTTAAGGTCTTTATATGGTAATTAGACCATTAATAAAAAGTTAGTAGATTTTTTTGGATGATTCATCCATGAAAAATTAGAAAAAGGCTAAGGACTAAATTGGAAATCAAAATTATTAAAGATGATAAATTAATTAAATAGAAATGAAAATCATTTTTATCATCTTCTTCCTAAAATATTCCATAGAAACCCTAGGAGAGAGAGAGAGAAGAAACTTTCTTGGCCTGTAACACCCTAAACCCGGCCCAGACGTTACAGCCGAATTCAGCATGCCACATGGAAATGTTGCTATTCGTTTTATCAAAAATCTCTTTGTTAAGGTTTAAAGAATGTTAGTGTTATAAGTTTAAGTGAATGGAGGTGTGCACACGGTAGGAAGCCGAGGAAAGAGGAGGTGAGTCTGTTGGATCGCTTAAGTACCAAGCTCTTCCGGATCCAATCCTAGACATGCACACATCCATTGCCACACTTAAAGCATATTACATATTCACGTTCATCAACTTTAGCTTATGCCTATTTAAAATATTTATTTCTCGTTATAAAACATTCACGTTGCGGAAGCTTTGTTCGGTTATCGTGTTGCTTTAAAAGTAGGTATCTTTTATAAAACGTGCCCTAGTGCTAACCAGTTTAATAATCCGAAATAAAAATAATTAAAAGAGCGTCCTTATTACAACTTTAAGAGAACAAAATGAAAATAATCAAAAGTAAAAGAAATGTGAACTTATTTAAAAACTAGGATTTATTCTTCATGGCCACTCGAATCACGCTTGACTCCAAGTCCACCAATTAGGGCTCACCTGCAAGGATGGAAAGGAAAGGGGTGAGTTTGGGGAAACTCAGTGTATACAGAAACCCATCCAAAGCCCAAGTCAGCTCGAGCCTATTGGGCCTAAGCCCTATTCAGATAACAGTACACAATGGACCGAAGCCCTTTTCAGAATACAGTAACAAGGCCTTAGCCCCTTTTAACATAACAGTGTGGCCCATAGGCCCAATTCAGTAGCATGGTAACAATAATAAAAATGAATGCAAACCCATCTGGGGAGACTACTCAACCCACCAACCGCTACACTGCACCCGTACCAGCCCTACACTTCATGTGGGGAATATCTCAACCCACCCAGCCCTACACTCTACAGTTGCAGCAATGCTGCTCGAATATCAGTAAGTTGAGGCAAAGCCTCCAGAACGTGGATAGACCACTTTCAGCACTTCCTCCATCAATATCCCAATCCCATGCAACAGATATTAATAAAAACATATCATGCAAAATACAGAATTAATCGATCATGCATTTAAGTCATTTTAAACCCCAGGGGTATTTCAGTAATTTTGTTCCTAGGGCAAATCTGTAACCTTACGCATCTATATAAGTTACTTCAGTAATTTTTAACAGTTTTCTACAATTTGATTCCACTGTCTAACCAACAGGCTGATTCGCCCATCTCTTACCCATATAGGTTCGTAAGCCCATTGGGCCCAGTTTTGGCCCACCAAGGCCCTTTTTCCGAAGTACGTTAAAATGTCACACGAAACCAACTTACTACCTTGCGGTGCCAGATCTAACAATTACTCTATGTCTTGAGAGCATTCGCATACTCACAAGCCCATGAAATGCCGGAATTTCGGCATTTCGGCTTTTGTCGATTTGAACTGAGAAAGGGTGTTCGGTACACACCTTGTAACACCCCTTACCTGTACCCGAGGCCGGGATAAGGTACGAGGCATTATCGGACAAAGATAAAAACATTAAACTAAAATACGAGCCATAAAATTTGTATCAAATTCAAACTTTTTGCGTTTAATCATAAGGTCCCTAATACAAACCTACGAGGCCCAAAACATACTTTAGAAAGGGTTGGGACTAAACCAGAACTTACGAAAATCTTGGAAATTTCATGCTTTAAGGCTCCACATGCCCGTGTCCCAAGTCGTGTTCCATACACTATTTGAGACACATGGTGGTGTGTCTGCTGTGTGGAATATACCTAGGCTATTTTCCAAGCTTTGGTCAACCTTAATCTCTTACCCACTTATACAAAATCAAAAGCATATAACATGGTATTCATTTAATGAGTAAACAATCTCAATTTAAACCAAAAACATAGCATTTGTATGTCATCATACATGTGTCTCTCATAGTTATTTTACCTTGTCTATTATAGTACCACTTATACATTTACACACGGGATTATCATCTTACCACTTCAGCTTAATCATCAAGCATTCATATTTAAAGCTAGATCATATCCTTATAAAATACCACAATTCGGATCTGTGAGAATAACATGTTTGCTGAAACATTTCAATTCAACTCCATACCCAACAAGCATTACATTAAGACTAGTCATATATTTATATATATATATACATGTCATGACACATATCATTCTCTTTCTATTTTCTTATAAACACATATCATTTATTTCATTATATCAATATTTCATATACCATAGTTTCCATGTATTCCACATATATTTATTTTCCTCCTCCTCCTCTCCATTCCACATCCTTAATGTATAGAGCATTCGTGTAAGTACGATTTCACAATTTACTAATAAATGCTCACATCAAACTGTCCACACGAGCCATATTCACTTACTTATTTATAATTTGAGCTACAGAGTTCGAAATTAAGATCCGTAAATTTTCTATGAAACTAGACTCACATATCTTTCGACCATAAAATTTTCATAATTTTTGGTTTAGCCAATTAGTACAGTTTATTAGTTAAAGCCTCCCCTGTTTCAGAGTATGACTACTCTGACCTCTGTGTACTACGAACCAAATTTCTCCCTGTACAGAATTCCAACAACCATTCCATTTATTTCCCTTAAAAATAGGCTCAATAAGGAATCCATGCATGTAAGGTATGACTCTTAATAATTTTTGTACAATTTATGGTGAATTTATAAAGTCAGAATAGGGGATCTCGAATTCATTCAGACCCTGTTTCACAAGAATTCAAATATCACACAATATAGAATTCTTTTGCTTCTCCTGTTTCTTTCATGTGAAAATAGACTCATTAGGCTTTATTTTCATATATCATTTGCATTTTTATTCAACTTCCACAATTTTTAGTGAATTTTCAAAGTCACGCAACTGCTGCTGTCCAACACTATTTTACTACTAAAATTCATTCTTACATAATTCCACTTAATCCGTTTTGTCTTATCAAAGTTCACCAAACTATCGAGCACATTGCTCATAATTTTCATAAACATATACCTACACTATTTCATCACAAAACTCACAAAGCAGTACATAGTAAGTCTCCCGTTGAACACTTCGGATCAATCCTCGATACTTGGTGGTTTCAGCACATAGCTCCACCCATCATAAAGTTCGGCTCTCTTGTACACATGGTGAGCACTTAGTACCACCGATGTGACCTAGCCAGTTTATCTCGTAGCTCTCTTGTCTACATGGTGTCCTTCACCTAGAACCACGCATGCGACCTAGCTACATATATCCCGTAGCTCTCTTGTCTACATGGTGTACACATAGTATCACCCATGTGACCTAGCTACATCATAATGCCTCGTAGCTCTCTTGTACACATGATGTGCACTCAGCACCATACATGTGACCTAGCTACATACCATCTGTATCATCCAATCTTTCCAAAGGTTCAACAGGGATTTCTCTCTCTTTTCCAACAATTTCACCAATCAAATAATTATCCACAAACATATTTCCAATATTATTATAAAATATCATAATACAAGTAATATTGATGTATTACTTACATATAAACTTACATCTCATTTAATATCAAGGCAATAACATTAAATTACACATTGCCTTATTAAAAATCATATGAACTTACAATTTCGCATAATATCCATAATCATAGAAATCACATTTATGTATGATAATTCAATGCACTTCATGTACCATAGACATATTTTTAAATCAATTCATAAACTTGGCACCATAATCATTTAATTTAACATAATTCAATTAATTCACTAAATTTAACTTTCAAATATAAATTATAGCATTATTGCTTTATTATTATCATACCAACTTACATACTTTCAACACCTCGGATATCATACTAAATATATCAATTTTACATTGAAACATGCATAAATTAATGCTTATTATACATATTAACTTACCTCGATACTAAAGCGGCCATTTTACCAACTTTCTCAATTTTTAATTTTTCTCTCATTCTAGGTTCAAATCTCATTTTCCGGGATCTAAAACATCATATTTTACTTATTTAACTAATGTACTATTCAAAAAAGTCCTTAACTCAAACTTTGGAAAAATTACAATTTTGCCCCTAAACTTTTGCATATTTACACTTTTGCCCCTAGGCTCGGGAATTAAACTTCATCCCTTATTCTTATGTTTTATGACATGCTGATCACTTTTCCCTTCTATGGAAACATCAAATTCTCACTCTAACATATACTTATAACTATTAGGTATTTTTTTCTGAGATTAAGCCATTTTACTCATTTTCACTCAAAACCGAAGTAGCACAAGTTGTTTAACATAATTTCAAACCTCATATTCTATCATAAAACATCAAAATAAACACATTTCACCTATGGGTATTTTTCCAAATATGAACCCTAGCTTAAATTATTGCTAGAATAAGCTTAATCAAATTAAGGGATTCCAAAACGTAAAGAACTTGAAAACGGGGCTAGAACGCGTTACTTACTATTGAGCTTGGAAAGCTTGAAAACCCTAGCCATGGCTTCCCCATGCTAATTTCGGCCTCCATGAAGAAGATGAGTAGATTTTGGCTTTATTTTCCCTTTTTATTTCTTTTAATTACCAAATGACCAAAATGCCCTTCCTTACTAAACTTTCAAAAACTCCATCCATGTCCAATTTTTGTCCATAACTTAGAAATTGGTCAAATTGCTATTTAAGACCTCCTAATTAATATTTCAAAGCAATTTCATACTAGAAACTTCTAGAGTGCAAGTTTTGCAACTTATTCAATTTAGTCCCTAACTTCAAATTGAGCACTTTATGCATAGAATTTCTTCACGAAATTTTCACAGAATCATGCAATCATATCATAGACCTCAGAATAATCATAAAATAATTATTTCTATCTCTGATTTTGTGGTCCCGAAACCTCTGTTCCAACTAGACCCAATTTTGGGCTATTACAACTCTCCCCCCCTTTAGAGATTTTCGTCCTCGAAAATCTTTCTGGAGTGAGGTATAGTATCTTTCTCATAATTTCCAGCATTACTAACTAATTTTTTTCAAGACGATACTTTCAGAAACACTGTGTCATCAATTTGAATCCCAAGATAACTCAGTCAACTTTGATATTTCTCTAACTCTGTCCTTCACTTGTCAACCATTCTCAGTCCCTGGTCATATCTATAATTATTTTATCACTGAACTCTTTGATTCCACACTTAGAAACTTAGTCAACATAATTCTCATGAATTTTTGTTATTTACACCTCATCGGTAAGGGGCTGAGGTCGTATAGTCTCTAACTCGATTCTGACATATATCTATATGACACATTCTCTCTTTTTTTTTTTCTTTCCATTATCCACATATATCATTATAATCATACTATCCACTTCAAACAATTTATTATTCATATCTGTCTTACATAAAATTTCCAATTATCTCATTTTAAGCAAGTGCACTCACTCATACATTCTATGAATTTTGAATAACTTTAGTCATCACATTTACTCATTAATTTAGTCAAGCATGCAACAACATATGAAGGCCAAACAAATATGAATAAATATATCACTATATAAACTTTCATCTCACATATTATCACATATACATATATCACTTAATTCTTATTCATACCTTTCCGAGTTTAACACATCATAGCTACACTTTATTCAAATACTTCAATATCGCTATCAAATGGTCAGATGTAGCTCGGTTGGAGAATACTTCGTTTTCAACAAAATGGTCCTCATTAGTGTTGGGAGACATCACATTATCACATATTTGTGGCATGTATAACTAAACTCTCACACTTGCTATGTTAGTCCAGAGAATCGACTAAACCTACTCGATACCACTAAATGTAACACCCTTACCTGCATTCCGAGGCGGGATAAGGTACGAGGCATTACTGGGACAAAGATAAAAACATTAAACTAAAATACGAGCCATAAAATTTGTATCAAATTCAAACTTTTTGCATTTAATCATAAGGTCCCTAATACAAACCTACGAGGCCCAAAACATACTTTAGAAAGGGTTCGGGACTAAACCAGGAACTTACGAAAATCTTGGAAATTTCATGCTTTAAGGCTCCACATGCCCATGTCCCAAGTCGTGTTCCATACACGGCTGAGACACATGGTCGTGTCTGCCTGTGTGGAATATACCTAGGCTATTTTCCAAGCTTTGGTCAACCTTAATCTCTTACCCACTTATACAAAATCAAAAGCATATAACATGGTATTCATTTAATGAGTAAACAATCTCAATTTAAACCAAAAACATAGCATTTGTATGTCATCATACATGTGTCTCTCATAGTTATTTTACCTTGTCTATTATAGTACCACTTATACATTTACACCAGGATTATCATCTTACCACTTCAGCTTAATCATCAAGCATTCATATTTAAAGCTAGATCATATCCTTATAAAATACCACAATTCAGATGCGCAGAATAACATGTTTGCCTGAAACATTTCAATTCAACTCCATACCCAACAAGCATTACATTAAGACTAGTCATATATTTATATATATATATACATGTCATGACACATATCATTCTCTTTCTATTTTCTTATAAACACATATCATTTATTTCATTATATCAATATTTCATATACCATAGTTTCCATGTATTCCACATATATTTATTTTCCTCCTCCTCCTCTCCATTCCACATCCTTAATGTATAGAGCATTCTTGTAAGTACGATTTCACAATTTACTAATAAATGCTCACATCAAACTGTCCACACGAGCCATATTCACTTACTTATTTAAAATTCGAGCTACAGAGCTCGAAATTAAGATCCGTAAATTTTCTCTGAAACTAGACTCACATATCTTTCGACCATAAAATTTTCATAATTTTTGGTTTAGCCAATTAGTACAGTTTATTAGTTAAAGCCTCCCCTATTTCAGAGTACGACTACTCTGACCTCTGTGTACTACGAACCAAATTTCTCCCTGTACAGAATTCCAACGACCATGCCATTTATTTCCCTTAAAAATAGACTCAATAAGGAATCCATCCATGTAAGGTATGACTCTTAATAATTTTTGTACAATTTATGGTGAATTTATAAAGTCAGAATAGGGGATCTCGAATTCATTCAGACCCTGTTTCACAAGAATTCAAATATCACACAATATAGAATTCTTTTGCTTCCCCTGTTTCTTTCATGTGAAAATAGACTCATTAGGCTTTATTTTCATATATCATTTGAATTTTTATTCAACTTCCACAATTTTTAGTGAATTTTCAAAGTCACGCAACTGCTGCTGTCCAACACTATTTTACTACTAAAATTCATTCTTACATAATTCCACTTAATCCGTTTTGTCTTATCAAAGTTCACCAAACTATCGAGCACATTGCTCATAATTTTCATAAACATATACCTACACTATTTCATCACAAAACTCACAAAGCAGTACATAGTAAGTCTCCCGTTGAACACTTCGGATCAATCCTCGATACTTGGTGGTTTCAGCACATAGCTCCACCCATCATAAAGTTCGGCTCTCTTGTACACATGGTGAACACTTAGTACCACCGATGTGACCTAGCCGATTTATCTCGTAGCTCTCTTGTCTACATGGTGTCCTTCACTGGAACCACGCATGCGACCTAGCTACATATATCCCGTAGCTCTCTTGTCTACATGGTGTACACATAGTATCACCCATGTGACCTAGCTACATCATAATGCCTCGTAGCTCTCTTGTACACATGATGTGCACTCAGCACCATACATGTGACCTAGCCGCATATACCATCTGTATCATCCAATCTTTCAGAAGGTTCAACAGGATTTCTCTTTCTTTTCCAACAATTTCACCAATCAAATAATTATCCACAAACATATTTCCAATATTATTATAAAATATCATAATACAAGTAATATTGATGTATTACTTACATATAAACTTACATCTCATTTAATATCAAGGCAATAACATTAAATTACACATTGCCTTATTAAAAATCATATGAACTTACAATTTCGCATAATATCCATAATCATAGAAATCACATTTATGTATGATAATTCAATGCACTTCATGTACCATAGACATATTTTTAAATCAATTCATAAACTTGGCACCATAATCATTTAATTTAACATAATTCATTTAATTCACTAAATTTAACTTTCAAATATAAATTACAACATTATTGCTTTATTATTATCATACCAACTTACATACTTTCAACACCTCGGATATCATACTAAATATATCAATTTTACATTGAAACATGCATAAATTAATGCTTATTATACATATTAACTTACCTCGATACTAAAACGGCCATTTTACCAACTTTCTCAATTTTTAATTTTTCTCTCATTCTAGGTTCAAATCTCATTTTCCGGGATCTAAAACATCATATTTTACTTATTTAACTAATGTACTATTCAAAACAGTCCTTAACTCTCAACTTTGGAAAAATTACAATTTTGCCCCTAAACTTTTGCATATTTACACTTTTGCCCCTAGGCTCTGGGAATTAAACTTCATCCCTTATTCTTATGTTTTATGACATGCTGATCACTTTTCCTTCTATGGAAACATCAAATTCTCACTCTAACATATACTTATAACTATTAGGTATTTTTACCGATTAAGCCCTTTACTCATTTTCACTCAAAACCGAGTAGCACAAGTTGTTTAACATAATTTCAAACCTCATATTCTATCATAAAACATCAAAATAAACACATTTCACCTATGGGTATTTTTCCAAATATGAACCCTAGCTTAAATTATTGCTAGAATAAGCTTAATCAAATTACCGGGATTCCAAAAACGTAAAGAACTTGAAAAACGGGGCTAGAACGTACTTACTATTGAGCTTGGAAAGCTTGAAAACCCTAGCCATGGCTTCCCCCATGCTAATTTCGGCCTCCATGAAGAAGATGAGTAGATTTTGGCTTTATTTTCCCTTTTTATTTCTTTTAATTACCAAATGACCAAAATGCCCTTCCTTACTAAACTTTCAAAAACTCCATCCATGTCCAATTTTTGTCCATAACTTAGAAATTGGTCAAATTGCTATTTAAGACCTTCTAATTAATATTTCAAAGCAATTTCATACTAGAAACTTCTAGAGTGCAAGTTTTGCAACTTATTCAATTTAGTCCCTAACTTCAAATTGAGCACTTTATGCATAGAATTTCTTCACGAAATTTTCACAGAATCATGCAATCATATCATAGACCTCAGAATAATCATAAAATAATTATTTCTATCTCTGATTTTGTGGTCCCGAAACCTCTGTTCCAACTAGACCCAATTTTGGGCTATTACACACCTGTTACGCGACGACTGCTACCGAGATCCCTTTCGATGTCCTACAATTCATTAGCACAGTTCTCATTTACAAACCTCAATCACTAAACCCAAAACTTGCTTATCCAAAATCGAACCATGTCCCTAAAAAGCCTTTAAAACCTTACCTTCCCGCCAAAACCGATAGCTAGCTCTAAATCGATTGCTCCAATGAACCACGCCTTCAAACCAACGCTTAAGTAAACACTAATCATTGACAAAACATCGAGTTAAAGACCTTAGAGAGCCATAGGCCCAAATCGACAGCCTCTCTATAATCTAGGGACTTCGGCTTTTCCTCACTTTGTAAAATAGGACCAGATCTGAGATGATAAGCACTTACCCCTTACACCTTTTTTATTTCCACGTAATCCGGTGCAGATCATCCTTAAAACAACAGCAAAACTCGAATCCAGGAGTTGAAGAAGTTTCGGCTATAAGCCCCTAAAGTTATGGTACTTTTAGCTTTTAGGTGATGAAGAAGATAACGATGTGAGGCTATGACCTTGAAGTAGAATTGCCGACAGGTATCTAGGGTTTAGAAAGAATGATCGTTGATTAATGGGAACACAATGTTAAAGGGCTTGGCTTAGAAGAAATCGGCACCAGTAATGTGATCACAGGATTTCGGCTTTTGTGATTTCGGCAAAAGTGCTGATGAATAGCAGGATTGATGGACGGCTTTGGAGAAGAGAATAGAGAAATAAGAATAGGGAAGGTGAAAGTTTCAGCTAGAGAGGAAAAAGAGAGAAAAAGAAAAACCTTATGGTGTCTGAGCAGAAGAAAACGGCACCACACAAAACCCTAGGTGCCAAAATATTAACCTAAAACCCTCTACCGAATTTTCCCCTCTTCAATTCCCTTAATTCGGCCAACTCTTAGTCTCTCTCCCAATCCCTTAAATCTCTCCCCTTATCACTCCTTAATCCAAGCATTTGGACTGATTCAAACTTTCCTTTAGCAGAATCCACTTGGACTCCAACACTTACCCTTCCTACACTAAAAAAATAATTGCATCTATTTGCCAACACAGGGAATCGATCCCATGCCTTCCCCAATGCTCCACACGCCACCTTTTTAGGAGCCTAGTGGCGTCACCCTTGCCACTTTACTAGAGCTCTTTTTGTGATGCAATTTACCCATCACTCTATATAAGGGCACCTAGCCAGAACCCCTAACTTTAAGTCCAAAATTCAAAAATTCAACCGGGTTTTGGCCAACACATGGGCCTTCCATAAGCCCATTTACCTACTCAAGATGTTAATTTCTCATCCAAATACAAAATTTAAAAAACTTTACCAAAATATTGAAAACCACGAATAAATCCGAAAATCAGGATGTTACAAATCTACCCCCATTAAAGAAATTTCGACCTCGAAATTTTACCTTTTTAGAATAGTTGAGGGTACTGTTGATGCATGGCCTCCTCAGTCTCCCAAGTACCTTCTTCTTTGCCATGGTTCCTCCAAAGTACTTTCACTAGTGGTACTGACTTCCTTCTCAACACCTTGACGTCACGATCAAGTATTTGCACAGGTTCCTCTTCGAAAGTCAATTCTGACTGCACCTCGATTTCTGCAACTGGTATGACATGAGTTGGGTCAGATCGATACCGCCTCAGCATGGATACATGAAAAACGTCGTGGATACGATGCAATTTTGGTGGTAGCTCTAGCTGATAAGCCACTGGTCCAATCCGCTTAACAACTCGGTAAGGCCCAATAAACCGTGGGCTTAACTTACCCTTCTTACCAAATCTCAATATCTTCTTTCAAGGTGAAACTTTCAAAAAGACCATGTCCCCAACAGCGAACTCAATCTCCTTGCGCTTCAGATCCGTATACGACTTCTGTCTATCAGATGCCTCCTTTAATCGATCTCTTATCAACCTAACCTTGCTTTCAGTGTCAGCCACCAATTTCGGTCCAAGCACTTGTCGTTCACCCAACTCTGTCCAACACGTCGGCGTACGACATCTTCGCCCATAAAGCGCTTCATATAGAGCCATCTGAATGCTTGCTTGATAACTGTTATTATATGCAAACTCCGCCAATGGCAAGTAGTCCTCTCAATTACCACGAAAATCGATGATACAACCTCTCAACATATCCTCCAGAACTTGGATAACCCTTTCCGACTGTCCATCTGTCTGTGGGTGAAAAGTGGTGCTAAAATCCAATCGTGTACCCAACGCTTCTTGCAACTTTTGCCAAAACTGAGATGTAAACCTAGGGTCTCGATCAGAAATTATCGACACTGGTACCCCATGCAGTCACACTATCTCCGCCACATATAGCTTGGCCAACTTTTGCAGTGAGTAATCGGTACGAACAGGTATGAAATGGGCAAATTTTGTTAACCTATCCACAACCACCCACACCAAATCTTTCTTGGTGGGCATCAAAGGTAACCCATTCACAAAGTCCATTGTTACTCTTTCCCACTTCCATAGCGGAATTTTTACCGGTTGCAGTAATCCAGAAGGCAATTGGTGCTCAGCCTTAACCTCCTGGCACGTCAAACATTTCCCAACGAATTCAGTCACTTCTCGCTTTAATCCAGGCCACTAGTACATCTCTCGTAAGTCTTTATATAACTTATTTCCTCTAGGATGCATGGCACAGAGTCCCCCATGAGCCTCTTTTAGAATTAACTGCCTCAATTCAGGGTCCTTCGGAATACAAACCCTTCGACGAAAGCACAGAACTCCTTCAGTGTTCAGTCCAAAATCCTCATTCTCACCATTCCTAACTTGCTGGAATCGAAGGGCTAATGAATCGTCCTTCAACTATTTTTCCTTAACCTGCTCAGTCCAAGTAGGCCTTACTTGCAGTTCTGCCAACAAGCTTTCATCGTCGTACAGGCTTAAACGTGCGAACAAAGCTCTCAAATCAGTAACAACCCTTCGACTCAATGCATCTGCCACCACATTAGCCTTTCCTAGGTGGTACTCAATCGAGCAGTCGTAATCCTTAAGCAACTCCATCCATCTACATTGCCTAAGGTTCAACTCCTTCTGAGTCAAAAAATACTTTAGGCTCTTATGATCTGTGTATATGATACACTTTTCCCCATATAAGTAATGTCTCCAAATCTTTAACGCAAAAATCACCGCTGCTAGCTCCAAATCATGCGTAGGGTAGTTCACCTCATGAGTCTTAAGCTGTCGCAACGCATAAGTGACCACCTTGCCCTCTTGTATCAGTACGCAACGTAACCCCACATGCGACGCATCGCTGTATACAGTAAAGTCCTTTCCAGACACTGGTTGAATCAACACTGGCGCTTCAGTTAATACCTTTTTCAATTGATCAAAAGCTTTTTGCTGTTTCTCGGTCCAGACAAATGGTACTCCTTTCCTTATGAGCCTTGTCAAGGGTGCTGCCAACACCGAGAAACCCTCCACAAACCTTCTGTGGTAACCTGCTAACCCTAGAAAACTCTGAATTTCTGACACTGACCTAGGTGGCTTCCATTCCAGAATCGCTTCAATTTTACGAGGATCCACCTTAATCCCCTCAGCAGAGACCACATGTCCTAAGAAAGTTACCTCCCTCAACCAGAATTCACACTTGCTGAATTTTGCATAGAGTTTCTTTTCCCTTAACACTTGTAGCACAATACGGAGATGCTCATCATGCTTCGTCTTCGTTTCTAAGTATACCAGGATATCGTCGATAAAGACAACTACGAATCGATCCAAGTAAGGTTGGAATACTCGATTCATCAGATCCATGAAAGCTGCAGGTGCGTTCGTCAGCCCAAACGGCATGACCAAAAACTCGTAATGTCCATATCGAGTTTGGAATGCTGTCTTATGAATATCCCCTTCTTTTACCCTTAGTTGATGGTATCCCGAACGAAGATCAATTTTGGAGAATACTGAAACCCCCCTAAGTTGATCGAACAAATCATCAATCCTTGGCAGTGGATACTTATTCTTAATTGTCAGTTTGTTTAACTGGCGATAATCGATGCACATGCGCATTGTTCCATCCTTTTTCTTCACAAACAGAATCGGTGCTCCCCACGGAGACACACTAGGTCTAATGAAGCCCCTATCCAACAACTCTTGGATTTGAGCTTTCAGTTCCACCAACTCTTTCGGTGCCATCCTATAGGGTGCAATGGACACTGGAGCTGTTCCAGGCAACAAATCGATTCCAAACTCAACTTCCCGATTTGGAGGTAATCCAGGAAGCTCTTCCGGAAAAACATCCCAAAATTCCCTAACAGTTCTGATGGTCTCCACAGTCGAATCCTCAGTTCCCGCTTGGCTTACCAAAGCCAAATATGCCTCGCACCCCTTGCGCAGCAGCTTCTCAGCCCTCAACGCCGATACTACAGTGGACAAGTAATCCCTTCGTTCTCCAATAATCATTACCTCTTTATCATTGACAGTCCTTAGCACCATCCTCTTAGCTGCACAATCCAAAGTTGCCTTATGCTTGGTCAACCAATCAATCCCTAGAATCAAGTTGAATTCTTCAAACGGTAACTCCATCAAATATCCACAGAAAACCCTGCCTTGAATCTCTAAAGGCACCTCCCTGAAGAGTTTTTCTATCTTAACCAAATGACCTAAAGGACTTATCACAGTTACCCCACATACAGTCTCCTCAAAGTGAACACCCAATACCCCAGAAATGTTATATGTCATATATGAATGAGTTGATCCCACATCAATCAGAGCGGTATAAGGTACACCATAGATCAAGAACGTACCAATTATGACATCAGGTGCGTTACCCTCCTCGCGGTGACGAGCAGCATACACCAAAGCTGGCTGATGAGCATCAGCGTTACCAATACCCCTGCCAGGTGCGCCACGTCCACGACCATTACCACCGCGACCTTGTCCACGACCTCTTGGCAGCGGCGGTCCATCCCTCACTGGTTGAGCTGGTCGCACAGCCCCTTGTTCAGCCACTTGAGCCTGAGTGGCCCTCCTAGGACAATCCTTTATCCTATGCTCATTTGACCCACAACGAAGACAAGCCCTAGAACGCTTCCAGCACTCCCCTTGATGCATTCTACCACAATCTCCAAAAGCTTGCGGTCTAACTATGTTCACCGGAACTGTTCGAACCGGTTCCTCCATCCTAGCTCTCTTAACATTTCGATTTGTAGCACCAGCTGGCCCAGCATCCCTCCTGAATCAATTTCGATCCCTGTCGCGGTTCTTCCGTTCAGCTTGTTTCACCTCCTCGGCTATCTTAGCCTTCTCTACCAGTGCAGCAAAATCCCGCTCTCTCTGCGGAGCTATAAGTACCCTTAGCTCATCCCTGAGGCCATCCTCAAACCGAACACTGCGCTCATATTCAGTGGAAACAATGCCCCTAGCATACCGGCTTAGTCGTAGAAACTCTGCCTCATATTCAGCAACGGTCTTACTTCCCTGGGTCAGATTTAGGAACTCCTTTCTGCGTGCATCCACATAGCTAGCTCCAACATATTTTGCCTTAAAAGCCTGCTTGAACAGCTCCCATGTTACCCTCTCAGCTAGGGTACCCTCTCTCACAGTAATCCACCACTGATACTCTTCGTCCCGCAAAGAATGACATCGCCTCTTTCAACTTCTCTTTCTCATCGAGCGGTCCAAGTCATCCATAATCCGCTCTGTGGCTTCCAACCAGTACTCAGCCACATTTGGGGTTACTCCAGATACGCCCCTAAAAAGCTCAGCTCCGTTAGCCCGATTTTGTTTAGAAATGGACCCCCTATTCATGGGTCCGGCATTAGCTTCGGCCACCCTTTCTAAAACCCTCAACATGGCCTGAGACAAAGCGTCGTCCCCTGCGGCCCGATCATACAGCCCATTTTCAGTAACCAGTGGTGGACGAGCCTCGCCAGCTAGTATATGTTCAGAGGATGCAGATCCAGCTTGAGTACTACCTCGGCCTCGACCACGGCCTCTTCCCCGAGTAGCCCTTGCACTCATATCGATTTATCTGATTACGAATTTTATGACATTAGATTACTGGTTCCACTATTTATTACAAAATGTCTTATGAACAGATAGAGTTTCAGAGTTATTTTCGCGCAATCACAATCTAGCTACGGCCTCAGTTTTGTAGCCTTAATACTACATTATCTATAAAGCTCGGTACTATCTACAGTACTATTTTCAGTTCAGTTCCATATAAATATTTAAAGCAGAAAAATAACACTTACAGACTTGGTGCCGGGGATTCAGTGTGCCACCTCTTTGTCAGTCCATTTCAAAAAACCATGTTTTTGTTCACCGAAAAATAAAAATTTGATTTGGAGAAAACGCTTTTATTTTGAAATTATTGATTTTAACCCCGTTTAAAACTTGAACATAAAAAAACTTACCATCTCCCAAAATACCCTTCTTAGGCCTAAGTTTTTATGAAAAAAATTTTGGACCCGATCTACAGCCAAGTTGTTACAACCTGGCTCTGATACCACTAAATGTAACACCCTAAACCTGGCCCAGACGTTACGGCCGAATTCAGCATGCCATATGGAAATGTTGCTATCCGTTTTATCAAAAATATCTTTGTTAAGGTTTAAAGAATGTTAGTGTTATAAGTTTAAGTGAATGGAGGCTGTGCACCAGGTAGGAAGCCAAGAAAGAGGAGGTGAGTCTGTTGGACTGCTTAAGTACCAAGCTCTTCCCGGATCCAATCCTAGACACGCACACATCCATTGCCACACTTAAAGCATATTACATATTCACGTTCATCAACTTTAGCTTATGCCTATTTAAAATATTTATTTCTCGTTATAAAACATTCACGTTGCAGAAGCTTTGTTCAGTTATCATGTTGCTTTAAAAGTAGGTATCTTTTATAAAACGTGCCCTAGTGCTAACCAGTTTAATAATCCAAAATAAAAATAATTAAAAGAGCGGCCTTATTACAACTTTAAGAGAACAAAATGAAAATAATCAAAAGTAAAAGAAATGTGAACTTATTTAAAAACCAGGATTTATTCTTCATGGCCACTCTGAATCGCCATGACTCCAAGTCCACCAATTAGGGCTCACCTGCAAGGATGGAAAGGAAAGGGGTGAGTTTGGGGAAACTCAGTGTATACAGAAACTCATCCAAAGCCCAAGTCAGCTCGAGCCCATTGGGACTAAGCCCTATTCAGATAACAGTACACAGTGGACCGAAGCCCTTTTCAGAATACAGTAACAAGGCCTTAGCCCCTTTTAACATAACAGTGTGGCCCATAGGCCCAATTCAGTAGCATGGTAACAATAATAACAATGAATGAAAACCCATCTGGGGAGACTACTCAACCCACCAACCGCCACATCGCACTGCACTCAGCCCTACACTCCATGTGGGGAATATCTCAACCAACCCAGCCCTACACTCCACGATTGCGGCAAGAATCCTGCTCGAATATCAG
Source organism: Gossypium anomalum (assembly GCA_025698475.1). NCBI lineage: Eukaryota > Viridiplantae > Streptophyta > Magnoliopsida > Malvales > Malvaceae > Gossypium > Gossypium anomalum. The sequence goes on along the minus strand of CM046968.1, from coordinate 41,752,931 downwards.
TAAGTTGAGGCAAAGCCTCCAGTACGTGGATAGACCACTTTCAGCACTTCCTCCATCAATATCCCAATCCCATGCAACAGATATTAATAAAAACATATCATGCAAAATACAGAATTAATCGATCATGCATTTAAGTCATTTTAAACCCTAGGGGTATTTCAGTAATTTTGTTCCTAGGGTAAATCTGTAACCTTACGCATCTATATAAGTTACTTCAGTAATTTTTAATAGTTTTATACAATTTGATTCCACCGTCTAAGCAACAGGCTGATTCACCCATCTCTTGCCCATATAGGTTCGTAAGCCCATTGGGCCCAGTTTTGGCCCATCGAGGCCCTTTTTCTGAAGTACGTTAAAATGTCACACGAAACCAACTTACCGCCTTGCGGTGCGGATCTAACAATTACTCTATGTCTTGAGAGCATTTGATACTTACAAGCCCATGAAATGCCGAATTTTGCATTTGGCTTTTGTCGATTAAATCGAGAAAGGGTGTTTTCAGACACACCTATTACGCGACGACTGCTACCGAGACCCCTTTCGATGTCCTACAATTGATTAGCACAGTTCTCATTTACAAACCTCAATCACTAAACCCAAAACTTGCTTATCCAAAATCAAACCATGTCCCTAAAAAGCCTTTAAAACCTTACCTTCCTGCCAAAACCGATAGCTAGCTCCGAATCTGATTGCTCCAATGAACCACGCCTTCAAACCAACGCTTAAGTAAACACTAATCATTGACAGAAAACATCAGTTAAAGACCTTAGAGAGCCATAGGACCAAATCGACAGCCTCTCTATAATCTAGGGACTTCGGCTTTTTCTCACTTTGTAAAATAGGACCAGATCTGAGATGATAAGCACTTACCCCTTACACCTTTTTTATTTCCACGTAATCCGGTGCAGATCTATCCTTAAAACAACAGCAAAACTCGAATCCAGGAGTTGAAGAAGTTTCGGCTATAAGCCCCTAAAGTTATGGTACTTTCAGCTTTTAGGTGATGAAGAAGATAACGATGTGAGGCTATGACCTTGAAGTAGAATTGCCGACAGGTATCTAGGGTTTAAAAAGAATGATCGTTGATTAATGGGAACACAATGTTAAAGGGCTTGGCTTAGAAGAAATCGGCACCAGTAATGTGATCACAGGATTTCGGCTTTTGTGATTTCGGCAAAAGTGCTGATGAATAGCAGGATTGATGGACGGCTTTGGAGAAGAGAATAGAGAAATAAGAATAGGGAAGGTGAAAGTTTCAGCTAGAGAGGAAAAAGAGAGAAAAAGAAAAACCTTATGGTGTCTGAGCAGAAGAAAACGGCACCACACAAAACCCTAGGTGCCAAAATATTAACCTAAAACCCTCTACCGAATTTTCCCCTCTTCAATTCCCTTAATTCGGCCAACTCTTAGTCTCTCTCCCAATCCCTTAAATCTCTCCCCTTATCACTCCTTAATCCAAGCGTTTGGACTGATTCAAACTTTCCTTTAGCAGAATCCACTTGGACTCCAACACTTACCCTTCCTGCACTAAAAAAATAATTACATCTATTTGCCAACAAAGGGAATCGATCCCATGCCTTCCCCAAGGCTCCAGACGCCACCTTTTGAGGAGCCTAGTGGCGTCACCCTTGCCATTTTACTAGAGCTGTTTTTGTGATGCAATTTACCCATCACTTTATATAAGGGCACCTAGCCAGAACCCCTAACTTTAAGTCCAAAATTCAAAAATTCAACCGGGTTTTGGCCAACACATGGGCCTTCCATAAGCCCATTTACCTACTCAAGATGTTAATTTCTCATCCAAATACAAAATTTAAAAAACTTTACCAAAATATTGAAAACCACGAATAAATCCGAAAATCAAGATGTTACATGGCCAAATTGGGTAAGTTTCTTGTCCCGTTTTTAGTAATTTTGATATTTTTAAAATTGAGATAGCTTAATCTATCTATTTGGGGGATCAATTTGAAGAGTGATCAAAGTATGGAAATTAGTTCATGGATGTATATGCTAAAAATTTGAAATTTATGGTAGAAGATGAAAGGTTGTTGATAGATAAACAACTTTTACAAAGTGATTTTTGATGAAAACATGATTTAGGGACTAAAATGTAAATTTGTGAAAATTGAAGAAAAATTTTGAATTTTATAGAATATATGTGTTGTAATTTTTAGGGTGAAGCTTTGGTTACACTTGGAGTAGGGATTAAATTGCATAAATTTCATTTTTCGAGCCTAGGGACGAAATTGGAATTTAAGGAAAAGTTAGGGGCAAAATGGTAATTTTGCCTAGGATATAAATTGAGTCCACTTGAATATGAAATGTGATAAATTGATGAAATTTACTCGTATAGATCTGGGTAGACCAAATTCAGAGCTAGAACGAGGAAAAGAGGAAAATGTCAGATTAGTAGATTTTACGTACACGAACATTTGTCGAGGTAAGTTCGTGTAACTAATTTGTGTATGTTTATATATTTGAATTAAATGTTGTGTTTTGAATTGTATAAATATCATATATATATATGTGTGTGACATTGAAATTGTATCTGACAAGCTCGATCAACGATAATGCCCGAAAAATGATAAACGATAAAAATGTTACTTTTATGTTTGAAACGAATGTGGAATGTGTTTATTTGAATTATATGAATGTTATGGATGTATGAAATAATCACATACCTGATAATGCTTGAAAAAATGTTTAAATCCTGGTTGAATAAATGGAAAATCGATGGATATGTGATTTCCTGAAATAAATGAGGTCTCACATTTGTTGCTGACGGGATTTAGCTCGGACGAGTAATCCTATTGACCTCATTACAGAAAGAATTTAGCCCAGATGGGTAGTCCTGATATAAGTCCTCTTGAGCATATGTTATGGATTGGATATAGCCCAGAAAGGTAATCTAGATCAAGTTCCCTAGAGCATATGTTATAAAAAAGATTTTGTAACGCCCCAAATTTGGGCCTAGAAGTATTAGGCGTTGAGCGTGGGAGCAGTTGTGAAGCTGCCCATAAATATTTGGTTGTGCAAGAAAGTGACACAATTGAGTGTCTGGCTTAGTGGTTGTGTGCTCAGGGAGTGTCTGAGAAGTCCTGGGTTCAAGCCTTGGCTTCCACAAAAATTGTGGTTTTTAAGGATAAAACCCTTGTCTCTGGTTAGTAGGGTTCATAAATAAAATTTGGTAAAGTATGTCATAAAAAGCCTACTGGTCTAGTGGATAGTGGCGTGTGGAGTGTGCTAGTGGTTTGAGGTTCGAATCCTTACTTGTGCAAATGGAGATTATTTTTACTGATGGCCATTGGAGGAAGTTGTGTTTGACTGAAACACCGAGAGTTTGAATAAGTTTGAATGGGGGTTGTTGTGGCCAAATATTTGGGAGGATATTAGGGAGAAAAAGAAGGAATTTGAGTGTAGAAGGGGTGTGGTGCCGAATTTGGAGGGGGGATTACTCAAATTTCGTTTTTGTTTTCTACTTGGTTTTTTCTCTGAAAAATTTCCTGAAAACATTTTCCTCTTTTGCTTTCGGTTTTGACTCTACTTTCGGGTTCGTTTTTTCCTTGTTATAGAAATGTCGAAGTTGGTTTTTGACGATTTGGTACATTAGAGTGATTGTTCTTTGGTTACCGAATACTATCCCTTTCTTAAAGTCCTCCCTATTGCTCTTGTGATCGGCTTTTGGCAAGTCTCATTAACTCTCTTTCTTCATCTCTTTTCCAAACTGATTCCCTTTCTTAGTCAAACCAAATACACCATTGGTTCTCCTCCCCTCTTGTCATTTTTCCATTTTAATCTTCAACTGTTTCTGCATATACCTAACCCCTTCCAGTTTTTGGCTTCTGCCAGTGTTCTTTGATATTGGTAAGTACCCATGACTCTCTTTCTCTGGTTCTTTCTATTGGGGGGATCGTTTGTCTGACATCTGCTTTCCTTTGCTGAATACTGCTACGGACGCCTCTATCAGTTTGCTTTTACTCTCAACTGGTGTGGGTGAGAGCCAATTGTACTTCCTCCCAATCTGGTTTCTGCAGTTGTGGGAAGTGGTCATTCGTCAAAGATTTAGACTATTATTTTGGTGATGGTCGTTAAGACTTGGTTGGTATACAGGTAATCCCTAAGGAATAAGGACAAGGCTTTTGGAACAAAGTAAGAAAGCAAGCTTAAATCGACTGACCTAGACTAGTGAAAGGTAATCTTATGATTAAGGGCATTGATTAAGACTTGCTTCAACTTGTTTGTTAGGTTTTTAACCGAAGCTTTTGTTGTAATAGGTTGGAGTGCACGTGGGCTAGTTCGCACGTTTTCGCAATCAGGTGTGTAACCACACTGCTCTAATCGTAAACCGACAAAAGTCAAAAAGTGTGACTTTTGGCACTACACGAGCGTGTGCTCGCTCGTGTGGTAACCCGAACGCATAAACATGGGCTTATGAGCGTTGAGGCCATCCATGAGCGATTACATGGGCTTGGGTTGTTTTGGGCCATGTTGGGCCGAAACGGGCTGTGTGGGCCCCACACGAACAAACCACATGAACGTGTGGAGATGATTGGGCCAGGCTAGGTAAACCACGCGGCTAAGGCCATTTCTGGTTATGTGGGCCATACGAACGTGTGGGCCCACAAGGGCCTGCAATATGGGTTGTAGGCCCATTATCACTGTTTGACTGCTAAGGTTGCATGGGTCGCCCGAGACGACTGAGACCTTCTGTTGGGACGATAATTGATAAAAATGACTATTTTTCCCCCATAAGGTAAAATGACCGAAATACCTCCATAGGGTAAAATGACATTAAAACCCCCGTAGGGTAAAATGATTGAAATACCCCTATAGGGTAAAATGATTGTTTTGCCCTTATATGGTGAAATGACTAAAATGCCCCTATATGGTAAATTGACTGTTTTGCCCCTATGTGAGGTATTTATATATATGTACATGTATGACTGTATTTTAGCTTGCTATTTAAATTGTAATGGATATACGTATGATTCTATGATATGACATAACATGACTGTATGATGCATTGCATGGGGATGGGTTTATTATGATTGGAGGAAGTGTACTGTTCTGGTAGCTCTGCTGTAAATCACTGATGGCTTTAAGCCTATTATATTGGCAGCGCAGCTGCATATTACTGTTTAGTGCCGCAATCGGTGCTAATTTTGGAGTGTAAAGATGGGTGGGTTGATTATATCCCCACATGGAGTGTAGGGTTGGACGGAGATAGAGTGTAGAGGCTGGATGGGTAGGACTTGCATACTGTTTACTGTTTCTGCACGGTTTATTGCTACTGCATTATTTACTATTACTGCAATGGGCCGAGGCCCAAGCATATGACTGTTTCTGTATTGAGTTGGGCTAAAGCCCAAACTGATATTGTCATTGTTACTGATATGGGCTTAGGCCCAGACTGTATTTGCCCACTGAATGTATGACTGTCTGTTTATTAAGGGATTACACACTTTGTTTTCATAAACTCACCCTTCTGCGTATCTGCGCAGGTAATCCTTAGAAGGATCGGTACTGCGAGGGACTCGAAGGTGGCCACAGAACCGTGCATGCTTCTATTTTTGACTTTTAAATTATAAGTATTTTAAATTGGGTATTTTATTCTATAATAAGGTCTCTTTAAAGTTTTAACTTTTAATTTGGGGTTTTATTTGTATTGATTTATATCTGCTAGCTGTAGGAGACGAGTTTTCAAATGCTTTTCAAAATAACATGTTTATGCAACATGTTTTCAAAAGCTTCCGCAACGAACAATATTTTAAGATGGAATAACAAATTAATAGGATTAACCTTTTGCTAAAGGACTTGAGTTTTTAACAATGAACGAGACTTCCTAAATCTTCATTAAGATCACAAAGAGTTTTACTATGAAATGGGTTTTTCAACAAAAGTACGTTTTTTGAAAAGCACTTCAATGTGACATCGCTAGATTCGACCATAATGTCCAAGCCGGGTTTGGGGTGTTACAGATTTATTCTAGACAGGTAATCCTGTTGTATACATGTGTGGCTCGAGAGTGTACTCTCTAAAATAGTACATTTTAGGTACCGTTGACTATGAATTGATGGATCCTGATTTGTACACCTTGAGTGTACTACTTGTGTATCCATCGATATTTTAAATAAATTCAATGGGTGACAATCCAAATATGAGAAGATATGAATAATAAAATGAGTTATTACACTTATCCATTAAAAATACAAGGAAATAATAATACATGACAAGTGCTATATGAAAGTATGAGTTGATGATATTTGTATATGGAAATTATTTGATGAGAATGTTCATCCTTGATTATAGAATTGTACACCTTGAGTGTACTACTACTCGTGTGACCTTGATATTTCGAATGATATGAGTAAAGTTCTGACATGAAATAATCTGAACTTGAGATGAACTATTATGAAATTATATTTGTAATAAAAAGAGATGATTTATACATGTTAAATGAATACATGTTGTGGAAAGCATATGTGCATGGAAACTTGATTATTGTTGAGCCCATATGTTTTGATGTTATTATGGAATATATGACTAACAAGGGCAATGAGGATGTGTGTAGGGCTTGAGGTCAAATTGATTGAATATGCCTTACATAGTTACCTCAAAATAGAATGAATGGTAAGTTAAGTACCATGTTATACGAACTTACTAAGCATTTTATGCTTACTTAGTTTTATTTCCTTGTTTTAGAGTAAATCAGAAGCTTATTGAATTGGAAGCTTAGCGGGTATCACTCACACTATCCATCAGCCCATGTCGGTATAATATGGTAAAGCAATTATGGTTACAATGGCATGTATAGGTTATATTGGTCATATTGGCATGTAAATGTAAATGATTATTGTAATCTAGTTGTTGGAATGGCTAGTGATGATTATGTTTTGGTACATGTATATATATGTATTTAAGTTTATTTTATAGAGATAACATAAGTGTTTATGATTGATTGATTGAGAAAGGTTAAAATGGGTATGCTTATAAAAGGTAAGATTAAAAGCATGAGTGCATGTAACAATATATCATATCAGATGTTGTAAATTGCTTGAACTCAATGCTTGGATTGGTTGGTGTTTCGATGTAAGATTGGTGCAAGAATTTTGTATGATTTTGGGTTAGAAATGAAGCTAAGAATGGCTTTATTTTGTCCACACGGGCAAACACACGGGCGTGTGTCTAAACGGTGTGTGACACATGGCCTAGTACATGGGCGTATGGTTAGGCCATGTGTCCCTTGCACCTTAAATCTGAGAAAAAAGAATGTATCAGAATTGAGCACATGGGCAGAGACACGGGCGTGTGTCTTAACCGTGTGTACTACACGACCTAGCACACGGGCGTGTGGCATGGCCGTGTGCATAAGTCAAGAGTTACATGGGGTCGAATATGTCCCGTATTACGGGCGTGTCCCTTGGACCACACGAGCGTGTGAGCCCTGCACCATGGAAAAATTTTGAAATTTCACGAAAAATTCTTAGAGTTTTCAATTAAGTCCCGACTCGAATCTAATATTCGTTTTGGGCCTCGAGGGTCCATATAAGGGATGTTATGAATAAATATCGAGGAATGAATAGTAAATGTTTGAATTATCTAAAAATATTCTGAAAGTTTTGGTAATGCTCTGTAACCCTATTTTGGTGACGAATACGGGTTAGGGGTGCTACATTTAGTGGTATTAGAGCTACGGTTTAGTCAGTTCTCAGGCTGAGCGTAGTATATGTGGAGTCTAGAAATACATGCCATTATATAACTTGTGATAGTGTGATATCTCCTGACTCTGATGAAAATTGTTTTACAAATAGACAGAGATGCTTTCCAACCGAGCTAATTCCATTACTGCTGAAAGTAAAAATGTTACTTATGATGAAACGAGACTCACAAAGGTATCAAATAAATATTTTATAATGGACATTTTAATGATACACGTTAAGTGATATGTGTGTATTTATGAAAGTTAAATTTTGAGGCTTACGATCTCCACCCCCTTACCAGTATGGTTTTATACGATGAAAATTCATAAGATTCATATTGATTAAGTTCATATGTGTAAGAGAAGGGTTCAAAGGCTGAATGATTAATAATTTAGTCAAAATTGAGAATGGGTTAATAAGTAAAGACGATATTGAAAGAGATATCAGATTTTTCTGAAAATTATTCTGAATTTGTGATGTCATTGTTAAGGAAGAAGTTATTTATGAGTAATCAACTTATCCAGATATGATATTTACAAAACAGATTAGCCAAAAATTCTTTCGAATTGACTCTTTTAGTGAACTAAATAATGTAAGATTATTGATGACTATATATGTTAGTGGATTAGTGATGAAATTGCAAAAATATTTGAATATAGCTGTTATAATCGGGTATATTACAGCAATCTCTTTTGGGTATTTTATATGGGTATTCTATATGCACTGTTATTCTCAGAGATATATGTAACTGTTCATGTTCGGATGTTATAATCATTATATGGAATGGTTGGCTAAACATGGTAATAGATGGAAATTATTGCAAGCTTGATTGACTCATGAGTGGTATTGCTTTGTTTTTCTTCGGTTTTCCAAGCCATTATAAGTGATAGAAGACTTGATGGTAAGATTCGTATGATGCTATTTTCTACTTTTGTTGGTTGAAGTTCTGAATGGTAAATGTGCAAGTTACACTGTCTCTAATAAGACTGTTTATAGTGTGAATGTGCAATATTACTCTTCTGGACTTTCTATGAGATGTCATCAATCTTTCTATTATTCAACATGGATTATGTTCTCGAAAATTCAGTGTAGCTTTACAATTTGGATTTTGTTATCTCAGTTTTCTTGTTATTTTATGGTTTATCTGTGAAAGATATTCATTGGTCAGTGGTAATTATACTTACTACTGTTATGAATTCTGACTTGATCATCAGGATTTGGTAATATAGAACACAGATTATAGAAATTGTATTATTGCACTGGTTGATATTGGAGCCACCTTTGGTTTTCCTCTTTTATTTGAAAAATATTATTAAGGTTAAGGTATTGTTCCATTTCTATTGTGGAAACGTCAGATCTATTATAGTATTATAGATATAACCTATTTGATGATTGTGACCTCGGATAATTTAAAGCTTCAATGTCCTTTTTAATTTTTGTGAAAGTGTTTTCTGTGATAGCTACATCAATGATATGGATATTACAGAAAGATGTAAGATTTGAATGGACTGACAAATGTTAGTAAAGTTTTGATCAGTTGGAAGCCCTGATGACCTAAGCATCAGTTCTAGTTCAGTCTGAATCAGGTAAGGAATTTATTATCATAGTGATACATCCTTGAATGGATTAGACTGTATTTTGATGAAGAAAGGTAAAGTAATAGTCTATACTTCTAGCCAGATAAAGCTACAGGAAAAAGAATTACTCGATATATGATCTTGAATTAACAATTATTGTGTTTACATTGAGAATTTGGTAACAATATTTGAATGGAGAAAATATCATATATATACTAATCATAAATTTTAAAACACCCAATGGTATAGAAAGATTTGAATCTGACACAGAGTAGATGGTTTGAATTATTCAAAGACCCTGATTTGGTAATTGAATTTCATTCAAGAAAAGTAAATATAGTTGCTGATATGTTGAGTAGAAAATTCTTTGTTTGCTTTATGAGCAATAAATACTTGATTGCTATTGTTTGATGAAAGAACAATTGTAGCTGAGCTTAAAGCTAAGCTGATGTTTCTACAACAGATCTGTGAAGCCCAGAAAAGTGATAATGAGTTGTAAGATAAACAAGTACTGAATGATATAATTATTGAATCAGGATAGTATATTAGATTCTGATGATTGCCTGTTATTCTGAGATAGAGCCTGTGTACTGAAGAATTTGGAGCTTTTACATAGTACTATGTCTGTTTATCTGGGAAATGATAAAATGCACAACGATTTGAAAAAGATATACTGGTAGCCTAGAATGAAAGGTGGTATTTTTGAATCTATATTTAAAATGTTGGATGTATCAGCAAGATAGAGATCATACTTTCAAGATGGTTATAGTCAGTGAAAATGCCGAAATGGAAATAGGACAAAATTACTATGAATTTTATATCAGGTGATAGTCGATTTTCCTGTGATAAGTTTTATAAATTTATATTGAATCGTTCTTGAAACTAACTATTATCACAACGTAGGCAAGTGTACCTATCGAACAGTAGTATAGTTTTAGCAAGACCAGATTGTCGAACCCAAAGGACTAGGAGTACTAGTAATGACTGTCTTCTTATTATCTAGCCATAGAAAAGAGATTTGTTTTAACTTACTAATTAATTAAACTAAGAACTTGCAGAAAATAGAATTTGGGAAATTACTTTTGGGGGAAGCGATTGATTGAAACAATACCTAAGGAAAAAATCCGCCTAGACTTTTACTTGTTATTCTGGCTCTAAACTGGATGATTTATTCATTTAACTTGTTCCGTAGAAAGCCCTAATGTATATTATTATCCCTCTCGAGACTAACAACATCAAATCCCTAGGTTGAATAACCGAGAGTTATCTCTAATTAACACCCTAAGGTTGCATTAACACGATCTATGGATTCCCTTATTAGGTTTTACCCTAATCCGGCATAATCTTGTCACCCTATCTCTAGGCGCGCAATCAACTCCGCTTAATTACGACAAAGTTACTCTTAGTTAGGGTCTATTCCTCTTCCAACTAAGAGTAGTAACTTGAAGTGATATCCTGAAATACTAAAACAAGAATTAAGAACACATAATTAATAACAAGTCAAATATTTATCATGCGATTTAGAAATAATAACAAGGTTTTGTCATAGGTTTCAACCCCCTTAGGTATTTAGGTGAAATTGAGGAGAGATCTTTAGTCTTGATAGTGGCTCCAGCTTCTGAGATGGATCAATCGGCTTCCTTAGAATAATTCCTTACTCCTTATTTTTCATCTCCCTTTTCTTCCTCCTCTAGGGTGTATTTATAGGCTTTGGAATGCCTTAGAACCGTCAAAAGTGGCCTTTTTCGAATTGGACTTAACTTGGGCTCGGCAGGGACATGCCTGTGTGACACGCCCATGTGCGATAACTTCAGGCCATGTTCGAGGTACACTGCCGTGTGTTATACCCGTGTGAATCGTACTTCAATTCTGCCAATTTGACACGGCCGTGTGATCTGCCCGTGTGAAGAGGTCCAGGCCGTGTTGATTTCGTGCTTTGGCCCATTTTCTCTATTTTTGGCCCGTTTCTCGTTCCTTTCGTTCTCCTATGCCTACCTGAGAATAAAACATGAAATTAAGGAATTAGGAGCATCGAATTCACCAAATCTAAGGAGAAATCATTCATAAAATGCGTTAAGCATGGGTTATAAATATGTATAAATTATGGTTTATCAAATATCCCCACACTTAAGCGTTTGCTTGTCCTCAAGCAAAATCCTCGGATCACAGTTAAAATTTCCTTTTTCTCAACTTATAATTCCGATCAATATTATCTCAAATCATCTCATAAGTAATCATACATTGAGAATTCAACTAAAAAAACATTAGAGCTTCAAAGATTCTAAATTGAGTATTTTAATCATGAAAAACTTAGGTGTCTCCCCTCCCCTAGGTAGTTATCATTGATTTGGAACCTCACAAAGTTTAAAATCCTCACTAAAGATTCACTCAAATCACTCGAAGTGTTTAAGGACAATGAAATTAGCACTCATCATCAGTATGAAAAGTTATTACCATAGGCTTGTATAAAAATCAAATCTCCACCACTATAAATCGAGATGATACATCAATCCAAAGGTCTTTAAAAGGTTGTAATGAGGCTTAGTTAGGGGGTGTAGTCACAAGCTGAAAGAAAGGGTTAGAATCGGGATTGACTTGAAAAATTACTTAACTAGAAAAAATATTAAATCATGGCTTGCGTACAACAAAGCTTTCTTCTTTAACTATAGAATGAGATTTACAAGCAAAAGATAACTACTAATTTATATACATTGGTTTTTTTTAAGAACAAGTCAAATATCATAGATTACTATTAAGAACAAGACATAATTAAGCAATTTATTCAAATCAATTCTCGACAAAAATTAGGGATCAAATTAATTTAAGGGGATCTCAACAATAATAGGTTAATTGTTAATATCGAGGGTGGTACAAGGAATGGCTTGTTAGGCTTAAAGGGGTTTACTAAGGGTTAATTGTGGAGGTAGGCTTTTCATGGCATGAGTGTGTTAATCCTAAGTGCCTCTATCATCTTGATATATCAAATCAAATAGTGTGGTCTTGACATGCATAATCAGGCAAGTTCTAGAATAACAATTCAATATTGGCACACTCAAAGCAATAATAAAAGTGAGCATGAAAGAATTAATAGATGCTCAAAAGGCTCAAAAATCTCACAAAAATTATGGCTTTTTGATGTTTCAATCTGTGGGATTCAATTCAAGATAATACCTAAATTTGGGGAAACAACCTAAAATTTTAAATTCTTAAAAATCAACTTATCATGCTTGATTTTCTAGTGTCTTAAAGTTTAACAATCAATGCATGAATGCCTATGTTTTAATTCAAGATATATCAATCAAAATTATCAGTCAATCAAAATTCAACTTAAACATGATATGAGAGATTCACAAGAGAACAAAGCACTATTCAGGGATTTTTAGATAATGAAATGATTACCCCCTACTTAAGATGTACATTGCCCTCAATGTACAAGGTTAGATGTATAAGAAAATATAACATCATAAGATAGGGAAAGAATTGAAACTTCCTGAGTACTGAATGAATGTCCTAGTTTGGCATTATGGAGGTGGAGGAGGATACTCTGGTGGTAGTAGAGGTTGGATACCACAGGTACTGTGCCAAAAGAATATTATATCTCCTTATTGAGCAGGGCATGGTAACCGTGGTGAACTTTTTCCATTGGAGTTTGAAGTTCCTAAATGATTGTGAGCTTTGGAGCTCTATGATAATTGTGATAAAAGCAGGAACTGTTTAGGGAATATTAGGAAGAATGATTTATTCGTAAAAGATTAGCCGAGAGTAAAGATTGTTAGATAAATATTATAAATCCTAATAAAAATAAAATGAAAGAAAAATAAAAAGTTGTCTTAAATAAAAATAAAAATAAAAGTAAAAACATAAAATAAAAAAATAAAAATTTCTAAACATCTTCATCGCTAGATGGTTCACGAGGTGGGACTGGCGATGAGATGTGGAGGTGTTGACAAATCTGCTGTAGAGTAGCATCAATGTTATCGAATCTTTGAAAACATTGCTGCTCAAATCTGTTAAGGCGCTCAGAGATGTCAGTGTATGAAGCCACCGCATGAACTGGCCGAGAAGGTGGTGGTGGTGGGTGGTGAAGTGGGTCATCGTGTTGGGTAGGGACATCATCAGTAATGTCCTCGGGATCCTCCTCCTCGGTGGATTGAGCGAGATGATATTAGGTAGGATAGGTTCCTCGGCACCTCTCGATCATCCTCATGCTCATCATACTCGAGATGCCTTGTGGAGACATCTGGCTAATAAGGGTCAAGGATGATGCTTGGGCCGCGGTGTTGAGGAGTCCAAAGTATCACGCCATTCGAGTCACGTATGGGCCAATGGAGATGACCCCTCTCCGATGCCGCTCCGTCTGGTGGCGTATGGCAAGGGCGATGAAGTAGGCGAGGTCGATGACGTGCCCGTTGGACAATCACCATAAATAATAGACGTCGTGGGTAGTGACGACGTCGGTGCTCTCCCTCCATCCTGTCAAAGTGTGAGATAAGAGAGAATGAAGGTGCCTTAGGGACGGAGGGAGGGATGATGCCTTTGTGCGACTGGGGTCGTAGGTAGCCGAACGTGGGACGAGGGCATCCCAACACCATGAGGGAGAACGATGGATGTGGTGGTCAAGAGCGTGTAGGTCATTCTCCTCTCTAAACTCCTCGGTAGACCCAATGCGGTACCGAAGTCGGGAATGCTTAGTTGGCAGACTAATCTGCCTAAGCGAAACTGGACTGTGTCGAAAAAAGTTTGAAGATGGAATGTCGAAAAACGTTCCATTGTGAACTCAAGGTACGTTGGCTCGATAATCCCAAAGAATTGCTCCCAAGGGTCGGTGGTAAAAAGAGCCCGGATCGCGTCAGCCAATTGGACTTGTTCGATAATAGCGCAGTCTATGCAGTGGCCCACTACTAAGGGCCGGGCCCGTAGTATCTGATATAGTTCCTCTTGAGGTCCGTTGGGAAACTGGAGGAATCGGTGACAGATTTTTGCGATAGGGCCCGTGGAAGATGATGCTCCCTTTCTTTTCTTCGAAGCGGGGGCGGCGACTTTCTTGCCTCGTGAGGACGACATTGTGAACCTATACAAATGAAGAAAAAAGAAATAACAATAGGTATATAAATTGAAAAGCCATAACTTTGAACAAATAATTTCAGCCAAAATACGAACCAAGCATAACCAACCCAATTTCTTTTAACAGCATAATTTCTTAACATTTATCAAAGTGAGGACATGTGGATGAGCATATGAATGGCATGTAAATGACAAAAGAATGAAACTTTCCTAACAAATTTTATGAACATAAAATGCATGAAAAACTTTAACTATTCTTTATCATGAAAGCTTTATTTCTAACTACATGAATAAAGTAAAGAATGTATGCAAGAACTTAAACTAAATGATGGGTGTGATATTTAAATGATGAAAAATATAGAAATAAAGTCAAAAACCTGCATATTATCATGATAACTAGGCCTAAAAATCAATAAAATAGAAAAGGAAGAAGTAAACAAACGCTAGGAAGATGAGAAAATGCGTCAAAAACGAAGTTGGAGGCGACGTACGGGCGTGGCGTGGAGGCCGTGTTGACTTGCAGCGGCTAGGTTAGGGTTTTTGAGTGGGGAAGACAATGAATAGTGCAGGGTATTTATAGATTTTGGGGTACACGGCCAGGGGACACGCCCGTGTGTCCCAATTTTTGGCCGTGTTTCGCGTTTTTCCCCTTTTGGCGCGTATGAAATTCGACACACGCCCGTGTTCCTTGGGCGTGTTGTTTAACACAGTCGTGTCACACGATCGTGTTTTGCCTTGTTCGCTTCTCCCACGCCTGTGTAAGCAATCCCCACACCCATGTTAATTTGACAAGTTCGCCCACGGGTGGTCGACACGGGCATGTCGCACACCCGTGCTAGTTTCTTAGTTTCGACCACGGTCCTCAGGCACGGGCGTGTCGCATGCCCGTGTTGTTTTGGCAAGTTCACCCACAGCCATGTCGCACGATCATGGCGATTTATCGTTGCCCGTGTTTTGAGAAAATCTTGCCCTTTTTCCATACGGTTTTACACACGCCAGTGTGCTCGATCGCGTCCCTGTGGTAAACCTATTTTCAAGAGTTATGTTAGATGTTAAACGCTAAAATTAAAAGAAATTAAAAGAAGTTAATACTGTTAATGCTCGAGTTGCCTCCTGAGAAGCGCTTATTTATAGTGTAAGCTCGACTTACCTCTCTATTGAATGGTCAAGGTGGTTTAAGGAGCTCGTACTTTTCATTCCCGCTATCATTCTTATCAAAATAAAGCTTTAGTCGGGAATTGTTTACCTTAAAAGTGTTGAACTTGGGATGACTTATCTCCACTGTACCGAATGGAAAAATACTAAGTACCGTAAGAGGGGATTCTTCATCCGGGTTGGGAGTGACAATGTGAGGGTCTGCGGCATCTAATAAGACTTGATCTCCAACCTTAAGTTGATTTGGAGAGGTATCGAGCTTATTTTGGCGTAGTTTCTGTTTATCGGGTGTTCTCGGTTTATGTGCTCGCCATTCGTCTAGCTCCTCTACCTGTAGCCTTCATTCTTCATTAATGGGTCCTCTATTGTTGTTGGAACATGGCTTGTGTACTTCTTTCAAACTTAATTTCTACACAGTGGATTGTGTCATATTATCAGTTTTAGTAGGATGGTGTGGATCATTACCTTCCATGTCCGATGTGATACTAGAATTACGAGCTTGAAGGGTGACCGTTTCGTCTCCCCGCGAAGTGTAAGTTCTCCTGTGCCAACATCAATAATTGTTTTAGCAGTTGCTAAAATGGGCCTCCCTAAAATCAAAGAGGTGTTGGTCTCCTCCTCTATATCTAAAACAAAAAAATCAACGGGAAATATGAATTTATCCACTTTCACTAGTACATCTTCAATAATACCCCTAGGAAATCTTATGGTTTTATTTGCCAGTTGAATGCTCATCCTAGTTTGTTTGGGTTTCCTAAGACTTAGTTGCTTAAACATTTTGTAAGGCATGACATTGATACTTGCCCCTAAATCAGCTAATGCATTATTCACATCTAAACTACCAATTAAGCAAGGAATTGTAAAACTCCCTGGATCCTTCAATTTGTTGGGTAACTTATTCTATAGAATAGCTGAGCAAACAGTGTTTAGCTCCACATGTGACGCTTCGTCCAACTTCCGCTTGTTTGCTAGAAGCTCTTTTAAAAATTTCATTGCGTTTGGCATCTGTGACAGAGCTTCCGTAAACGGTAAGTTGATATGTAATTTTTTCAAAAGTTTAAGGAATTTACCGAATTGTTCATCTGAGCGGTCTTTCCTTATCACGTTAGGGTATGGTACACGAGGTTTATATTCCTCATTCACCGATTTGTTATGACTTACCTTACTTTTACCTTTGCTTATCACAGTTTCTTGCATCAATTTTGGCTCAGGCGCAACAAATCCTTTTTTATCTTGAGTACTAATTGCATTGAGCTGTTCCCTTGGGTTCGGTTCAGTGTTACTTGGCAAGCTACCTTGTGGTCGTTTAGAAATTAATTTGGATAGCTGACTTATCTGAGTTTCGAGTCCTTAAATTGATGATTGTTGATTTTTGAGTGCTGTCTCGGTATTCTGGAAACGAGTTTCTGACACCGAGATGAATTTGGATAGCATCTCCTCAAGGTTCGACTTCTTTTCCTGTTAATAAGGTGGCTGTTGAAAACCTTGAGGATTCTGTGGCCTTTGATTTCCTTGACCGCCCCAAGAGAAATTAGGGTGGTTCTTCCAACCTGCATTATAAGTATTACTATGTGGGTTATTTTGAGATCTAAAATTATTGTTACCCATATAGTTGACTTGTTCCTCTTCGGTTGTAGGATTGAATGGTGGGTATTCTATCAGCACACCACCTCCACTTGAATCACACCTCATTATTGGATGTATCTGTATAGAACCAAGTAAAACATCAATTTTCTTATTTAGAAGTTCTACCTAATTCGACAACATAGTGACTGAATCGACGTTATAAATGCCTGTTGTTTTCGTTGGCTTAATCCTCATGACTTGCCACTGATAGTTATTTAGTGACATCTCTTCAATAAATTCAGAAGCCTCTTCAGGTGTTTTGTTATTGATGGTTCCTCTAGCAGCTGCATCAATCATTTGTCTTGTCGAAGGGTTCACACCGTTGTAGAATGTTTAAACTTGTAGCCATAGAGGTAATCCATGGTGTGGGCACCTTCGCAAAAGGTCCTTGTATCTCTCCCATGGATCGTAAAGAGTTTTTAAATCCATCTGTACAAAAGAAGAGATATCATTACGCGCAACTTAGCTATTTTTGCTAGTGGAAAATATTTTAACAAAAAATTTTCAGTCATTTGTTCCCAAGTGGTAATGGACCCTCGTGGTAGTGAGTTCAACCACTGTTTAGCTTTGTTCCTCAGTGAAAAAGGGAATAACTGAAGGCAAATGGCATCATCAAAAACGCCATTAATTTTGAAAGTGTCGCACAGTTCTAGGAAATTTGCCAAGTGAGTGTTAGGGTTCTCATCCTGCAAATCAAACTGAACAAATAGCTGTATCATCTGAATCGTGTTAGGTTTCAGTTCAAAATTATTTACAGCAATAGCAGGCCTAACAATACTTGACTCAGTTCCTATAAAATTAGGTTTAGCACAATCATACATAGTACGAGTAGCAAGATTCTGATTTGCTAATTCAGCGGGTATGGCTAGAGGTAGCGGATTGTCTTGATTTTTAGCCATCTCCTCGATTGTAGTTGAGATATCGTCCTCTTACTCTTCCTCTGTGTATCATAAGCTACGCTTGATTTCTCGTCGGTTTCTACGAGATGTACGATCAATTTCCTCGTTAAAAAGCAATGGTCCTGACGGGTTTCTTCTAGTCATAAACTATAAGAACCTACCAGGAGAAAAAAAAAGTAAAATAAAAATTGAAGTTAAATTGAAAGAAAATAAATGGCTAAAGTAATAAAAATTAAGCGTTCCTAATATCTTAGTCCCCGGCAACAGCACCAAAAACTTGATCGTCGATTTTCCTGTGATAAGTTTTATAAATTTATATTGAACCGCTCTTGAAACTAACTATTATCACGACGTAGGCAAGTGTACATATCAAACAGTAGTATAGTTTTGCAAGATCGGATTGTCGAACCCAAAGGACTAGGAGTACTAGTAATGACTGTCTTCTTATTATCTAGCCGTAGAAAAGAGATTTGTTTTAACTGACTAATTAATTAAACTAAGAACTTGCAGAAAATAGAATTTGATTGATTGAAACAATACCTAAGCAAAAAATCCACCTAGACTTTTACTTATTATTCTGGCTCCGAACTGGATGATTTATTCATTTAACTTGTTCCGTAGAAATCCCTAATGTATATTATTATCCCTTTTGAGACTAACAACCTCTAATCCCTAGGTTGAATAACTGAGAGTATCTCTAATTAACACCCTAAGGTTGCATTAACACGATCTATGGATTCCCTTATTAGGTTTTCCTAATCTGGCAAAATCTTGTCACCTAATCTCTAGGCGCGCAATCAACTCCGCTTAATTACGACAAAGTTACTCTTAGTCAGGGTCTATTCCTCCTCCAACTAAGAGTAGTAACTTGAAGTGATATCCTGAAATACCAAAACAAGAATTAAGAACACATAATTAAGAACAAGTCAAATATTTATCATACGATTCAGAAATAATAACAAGGTTTCGTCATATGTTTCATCCCCCTTAGGTATTTAGGGGTTTAGTTCATAACTAAACAAGAAAACATCTCAGAATGATAATAGATACAAAACATTAAGAAAACCCAAAACTCCTGAAGGGGAAATTGAGGAGAGATCTTCAGTCTTGATAGTGGCTCCGGCTTCTGAGATGGATCAATCAGCTTCTTTGGAGTAATTCCTTACTCCCTATTCTCCGTCTCCCTTTTCTTCCTCCTCTAGGGTGTATTTATAGGCTTTGGAATGCCTTAGAACCTTCAAAAGTGGCCTTTTCTGAATTGGACTTAACTTGGGCTCGGCAGGGACACGCCTGTGTGACACGCCCGTGTGCGATAACTTCAGGCCGTATTCGAGGTACACGACCTTGTGCTATACCCGTGTGAATCGTACTTCAATTCGGCAAAATTGACACGACCGTGTGATCTGCTCGTGTGAAGAGGTCCAGGCCGTGTTGGTTTCCTGCTTTGGCCCGTTTTCTCCGTTTTCAGCCCGTTTCTAGTTCCTTTCGTTCTCCTATGCCTACCTGAGAATAAAGCATAAAATTAAGGCATTAGGAACATCGAATTCACCAAATCTAAGGAGAAATCATTCATAAAATGCGTTAAGCATGGGTTATAAATATGTATAAATTACAGTTTATCATCAGGATTCTCTCTATCTATGAAAAAGAAAGATACTATTTGAGTAATTGTTGATTTTTTTTTACGAAGCCTGTACATTTTATCCTAGTATGAATGGATTGCTCACTTAATTGATAACTTGAATTATCTGTTTTTGAGATTTCCAGATTATATGATTTGCTAGTTTCTGTTATTTCTGATAGAGATCTACAGTTTATATTCCGACTCTGAAACAAGTTACAAGGAACTTTGGGTATACGGTTACACTTTAACACCATATTTTATTCTTAGACGGATGATCAATTTGAACCTATGATTCAGATTTTGAAGATATGTTTCGGTGCTATATTTTAGAATTCAAAGGCAATTAAAAATGAAAAATTTTCCATTGGTTGAATTTGTTTATAATAATAGTTAACAGTCAAGTATAAAATTGGTACCGTATGAGGTTTTATATGGTCACAAGAATAAAACACCGATGTGTTAGACTGAGTTCAGTGAGAAAAGATACATGTAGTTGATTTGATTCATTGAAACCGAAGAAACATGAAAGTGATTTGAGACAATTTAAAAGCAGTATTTGATCATCAAAAATCCGATGTGAATCTAAGAAGAAAAGAAATAGAATTTTAGATTGGCGACATAATAGTTTTGAAAGTTTTGCCATGGAAGAAAGTTCTCCGGCTTGGCTGTAAAGGCAAGTCCTGTTTTTAATGATTTCTACGTTTTTTAGATCGTTGCAGCTAGGCCTAGCTTGCCCAGGGACTATTTTGTAAAATTGTTAAATATTTTGAGAGCTGCCATTGTTGAATCTAGGTGTTCTTTGATGTTTAATGTTGAAATATAAAAGCTTGATGATAGATTTTCATGTTTTGTAAAGTGATTTTTTATGAAAATGCAAAATAAGGATTAAATTGAGAAATGTGTAAAGCTAGTGGTTAAAAGTGTGAATAAATTAAAATTTGGGCTGCTAGAGGCATTATGGTAATTTGGCTAGCATGGGTTAATCTTGAATTTCATTAATTTGTGATTTTGTGAAATAAGGACTAAATTGTGAGAAATGTGAAATTTGTGGGGCAAAAGTGTAAATGTGTTTTAAAGTGTATTTTGGACTAAATTGAATGAATAAATGGTTGAATAAATTAATTTTGTATATAATTAGATCAAGAAAAGTGGAATACGGACTTGGATCGGGAAAAAGATAAAGTTAACGACTAATCGACCTGGTTCGCTATTTTAGCATCCGAGGTAAGTTCGTATGTATTAAGAATTGTATATATTATGTTTTTAGTGCTTTGATATTGCATTAATTATATATATGGGGCTACAAATATGTTTGATGAAAATTGGTTATTTGTGGCACTTAGTGCGCGATACGACATAGCTTCGGCTATATATGGCACTTAGTGTACGATTTGAGATAGCTTTCGCTATATATGGTACTTAGTGTGTGATTTGAGATAACTTCGGCTATGTACGACACTTAGTGTGCGATATATCGAGTGTGGCACTTAGTGTGCAAGTTATTGAGTATGCCACTTAATGTGCGAAACATTGAGTATTCAACGGCATTCAGTGTATGTATGAACTTGTTATGGATTGGTACAGGTATGTACATGTATATTATGAGCTTAAAATCGAAGAAGTTACAAAGTTGGTATATAAGCTTATGAATAAGCAATTGAAAGGTTTGTTAGTAATCATAAAGTACATGGTAATATGTTTAGATTGATGAATGTTGTATTTGTGATTAGTTAAGTTTATATTATACGAGCTTACTAAGCTATGAAGCTTACTTTGTGTTATTTTTCTTTGTTTTATAGTAAATAAAGGCTAGCTTGGATTCGGGAGTCGTCGGGAACATCATCACACTATCAAACATCTAAGTTGGTACTTTTGGATTATACATTTTTGGCATATGGCTTGTATAGTCTAGTTGTGGTATTTTGGTTGTGATTATAGCCATGAGATTTGGCTTGTAAATTGTATATGTTTTGGTTTGTATATTAGCCATGAGTGATGGATTATTTTGGTAGGTTTGGTATGAATGTGGTTATGGTTTTATAGTTGCTCAAATGGTTAATTAATGTGTGGAGTATAAAATGCTTGAGAAATGCCTTGATGAGGTATGATTTTAGATGTTGTGTGGTTATTTATAAGGAAGTTATGTGAGTGTGAATTATGGTAAATGAACTATATAGATTGGTATTGTTTTGGCGTGTATTTGGCTAAGTAAATGGTAGTGATTTGAGATTTGGAATAGATGAAATTATAATGGCATGAATTGTGTATTTGATTGATGATTTTGGCTGCCTAATTGTATGATGAAATGGTACCATTTTGGTTGTTTAGGTGAGCATGAATAAATGTGGCAAATTGGCCTTGGCCTATTTTTGTCCACACGGTAGAGACACGGGCATGTGTCTCAGCCGTGTGTAACATACGGTCATGTTATACGGTCGTGTGTCCCCTAGTGTTGAAATTAAAATGAAGTCAGAATGTTCCACACGGTCTTACACACGGGTGTGTGACTTGGCCATGTAGCATAAGTCAGTATACCTTACATGTAACACCCCAAACCCAGCCCAAACATTATGGCCGAATCTGACGTGTCACATTGAAGTGTTTTAGCGAAAACCTTGTTTTCATTGAAAACCCTTCCTTAGAACAATACATCTCAATTATTTCGTAAAATCTCTTTTCAGTTGCGAAAGCTTGTTCAAAACATTTGATATAAGGAAAACTATCATTTTAGAATTTAGATACGGAAACGTGGAAAACATTCTATGATTTAGGAAATCGTGTTCAACTTTCCATTATTGCATCACATAAAAATAATAAACCAAATAATAGTAAAGAGGGGAGGCCTTATTACAATCCAGACTAAAAAAAAAGAAATTACTTAATAAACTGGTAATTTAAATGCTTTCTAAACAAATTCAAGTTGTCCTGCTAGCTGGCCACCCTGAGTTCCTCCAAACATCGAACCTCCTATTGAGCATCACCTAAGAAAATAAAAGAGGGGGTGAGTTTTCGAAAACTCAGTGTGTACAACCCTCATCAAACAAACATGCAATTGACAAATTATTTTGGGCCTAAGCCCTATTCAAATAAGGTGGCCTTTGGGCCTTAGCCCATTTTGACCTCAGTAGGGCCTAAACCCATGTCAATTTCCACATATCACATTTAACTGGGCCAAGCCCTTTTCATAATCCAATCATGACGTATGTATGCAAATGCTTATATCCCCATCCAACCTGTACACCCCATTTCCAACCAACACTTACTGTGGGGAGATACTCGACCCACCCATCCCTATCACAACCCGGTGTGGAATCAGTGTGGCCCTACTTAATGGTGCAGCATAGCTACTTATAAACAGTGTAGCATCGGTTACGGCACTACTTAACGGTGCAGCAAAGCTGCTTGGTGGCTAAAAAGGCTTCCGTGGATCCACAGTCGTCAAGCAACCATGCGATTCCTCCAATCATAAACCCAGCCCATATGCAACATAAGAATGTATGGATGCAACATATATCATACATAGGTCATACTCATAACACATAGGGGTATTTTAGTAATTTTTACCCTATAGGGGTATTTTGGTAATTTCTTAGCAGTATGGGTCTTAACTACGAACTTTGGCCCGTCAACAAGTCCTCGTTGGCCAAAGTGAACAGACATTATGCATCAGGTAGGATTCCAAAGAAGAGGAGGTGGGTTATTAAGACCGCTTAAGTACCAAGCTCTCCCTAGATCCAATCCTAGACATGCATATGCCCATTGCCACACTTTACCCTTATGACTTGTCCACAGACGAATTTGATAAATTAGTTAAGTCTTATGCTGCTTAAGGACTTATTAGAAACTAGACCTACAAGTCCATGACAAAACCTTAGCAAGTCTACTGGCTTCCATACATTCATATGGCCCATCAAGCCTCATCACATTTATACGGCCCATTAGGCTCAATCAAAATTATATGGCCCATCAGGCCCGAATCCAATCCAAACCATTCAACAAACTTAATCAGCTCGTCACATATTAGCAATTATCAACTTTTTCTTATTGGGCTCATGGGCTCGTCGGGCCCATTTGGCCCATTCTGGCCCTGTAACACCCCAAGCCTGAGACCGTTATCGGGGTTGAAAACGAGGTATTAACGGACTTACTTCATTGGCTTACACGGTTCAATTTTATAATTCCAGACATGCTGGCTAACTGCATCATGACCACTTTAAAAATCATATCTCGAGTTCCGAAACTCGAAAACTTAATCCGTAAATTTTCCCCGAAACTAGACTCATGTATCTATCTACACATTTTTTTCTAGAATTTTTGATCGGGCCAAACGGTACAGTTTATTTGATTAAGTCTCCCCTGTTACAGGGTTCGACTACACAGACCTTCATGCATTACAACTTAAGTATCTTCCTATACAGGGCTTCAAATCTTATTCCGTTTGTTTCTAAAGAAACTAGACTCAACAAGGAATCTATACATATGGGGAATGACTTCTAATTATTTCTTGTTAATTTATAGTAAATTTTCAAAGTCAGAACAGGGGATCCAGAAATCGCTCTGGCCCTGTTTCATGAAAACCTAAATATCTCTTAACATGTGACTCATTTGGCCGTTTCGTTTCTTCCATATGAAAGTAGATTCATCAAGGTTCGATTACATAATTTATTCACTAATTAAATCCATTCTTACAAATTTTATCAATTTTTCCAATTTACCCCATTGATGCTGTCAACATCTGACTTTAGGGTAGACTTTACCTATTGCCTAGTTTCCATAATTTAACTAATCCGATAGCATACATAGCACAATTTATAAATGTGATTAACCATCCCAATGGTCAATCATTGACAAACATATCCGTACTTCACGATAACCATATACATACTCGATGATTATAATATTATGATTCAAATATGAACACAAGCCATTTTCGCATGGCTAACCAAATTTATACAATTCCAAAAGGTGCATGACCATTAACAAAAGGGGTAGTCCTATACATGCCATTTCAAAGTTCAACCAAAAGAGTACCGAAAGGGGCTTTGATAGTGTGGGCGACTTCAACCCGACAATCCCTAGTCCGATGGTGACAAACCAAAATCTATAAAGCAGAGATTCAAGGAAAGCGGAGTAAGCATTTAATGCTTAGTAAGTTTTGAGCTATGAAATTAGACACAACTATAATGTAACATTGTATAGCTAAACGGGTAATTTCATATGCACAAATTCTCAATATCCTACTTATTCCATATTACCAACCTTTATATTCATACACAAAAGATTAATTTAGCCAAAGACCGATAGCTCATTTATCGATCGAGTGAGTACTATTTATGAGGGATCATCTAAATCAATACATATCTGAAACATACCTCATCATTTGGGATTTCACGAGCATTTTAATTTAACTATGGCAGCATGATCACTCATCCTCAAGACAAGTACCTTCGGGTTTAACCGGATATAGTTTCTCGCTCGAATGCCTTCGGGACATAGCCGGATGTAGCAATTTGCACAAAGGCCTTGGGGCGTAGCCGGATATAGCAACTTCGTACTAAAGCCTTGGGACATAGCCCGGATATAGTAACTCGCACAAATGCCTTCGGGACTTAGCCGGAACTAACAACTCGCACAAAAGCCTTGGGACTTAGCCGGTTAACATCCAAATATTCATGTACATATAAATAAATCATGACACATCTATTTTTCATTTTCATAATAAGTTTCAAACACAATTCACGTATTAAGCAATCCAATTTTGGCTCACTGACCACATACAAACAGCATGGTTTCGTTTGCTTTACGACACGATCTCTATACACATACGGCTACCCTTCATACGTATAGACTAAGTAACTCATCATATAATTCAAGTATAATCATCATATCGCGCCTATAATTGTTATGCTCATACATCATGATTTAATCAAATCGTAAACTAAGACTCGTTACTCGAAAACTTACCTCGGATGTTGTCGAAGCGATCTCAACGGCTATTCGACCACTTTTTCTTTTCCCTATCCAATTTTGATCCTCTAAGCTCTTGAGCTAAATCAAACAATTTACTTCCCAATCAAGCACAATTATATGGCATTCATATACATTTTTAGAACCAATTCACATGAATTAATTGTTCACCTAAGTCTATCATCATTTCGTTTTCATAATTGTATACTTGGTAAGTTACATTAAACAATTATACTTATAGCTTTAGTACACCTTATACTAGCCGAATGGTACTATCAAAATATGCTCTACTCAATTAGCTTACCTTGGCCGAATATTTAGGATAAATTTTAGTACCACAATAGCTCAATATTCCAACTCAATAGATCAACACCTATGACCGAAACTATGAATTCTTTATATCCTTACATGTATTTAAAAGCACATGTTCAATATAATTTTTTTTTTTTTAGTCACACCTAATCGACTAGAACAATAGAAGTCTTTAGCAATACTCAATTTAATACTAAATCAAATCAATTTTAACACATTTGGGCATTCATTTGATTTTTATAAACTCAACTACCCAAATCACTCAAATACCACATTTCATATTCGGCCTTATCAAATATACTAGCCGATTCTTCACTCTTTAAAGCCATACATCTATATAAATTCTAGTTAGTTCAAGCAATCATCCACCTTTGTTTATCCAAAATTAACATGAACCAACACTATCACCCATTTTAATTATCATAGCCGAAAGCTTTAATCCATCCCACAAATCAAAAATTTAACATGGGTTACTAATATAACTTAGTATCTCACTCAAGATTAAGTAAAATTTCAAGAATTAATATACTTTCTTACCTTAATGATAGCTTAAGATAATGAAATTCCTCCCCCTTCTTCCTCTTTACATTCGGCCAAGGAGAAAGAAAATTCTAAGCTTTGTTTTTATCACCTTCAATTTCTTATTACCCAATATCTCTTTTTCTTTTTATTATAATAATATATAGAAAACCACTAACTAAAAAATAAATACATATCTTATGCATATAATCCATCATGGCCGGCCACTATTTTCAATAGTGGAAAATTTGACATGCAAATCCTTGGTTTTTTTATAACTTGAACTAATAGGTCCTTTTAGATTAACCTAGCATATTTCAAAAGTGTCACTCAATAGTCCTATTAACTAAATTCACATTCAATTGACTAAATCAAAACTTAAACTTTTTTACACATTCAAAATTCACATATTTTAGATAGTAAATATTATATTCAAATAATTCGGTGACTCGGTTTAGCGGTCCCGAAACCGCTTTCCGACTAGGGTCACTTTAGGGCTGTCACAGGCCCATTCTGGCCCAGTTGGCCAAAACGTGACCCAAGTCCATGAGATATTTCATGGGATCTCTGGTATCGTATCGAATACCCTCTTATGAGTGTTCGCGCACTCGCAAGACTACCATATCCAAACTTTCAACTTTTCGGCATTTCGGCATTTCGACATTTTGACTTTTTGGCATTTCAGAATTTGCCGATCTACTGTGTGTACGAAGTGTGTGTACACACCTGGTAATCGAGCATGCTGCGATTCCCTTAGTCACAAACCTTGAACACCAATCCCTAATAACTTTTCCTTGATCACGTATCCCTTAGATTAAAACTGCAAAACACCTAAGGAGCAATTTGGCAACGAGTTAAAATCTGATATCCAATACTAATTCCCTACCAAAGTCGATTAGAAAAAGTGAGGGAGAGGAGTAATCGGTATTAACAATACTAGCCGAAAAAAAGATAAGGTACTTACACCAAAAGAGCAATCGGCCCAAGGAAGATTCGGCTTTTCAGCTTTTAAATTAATATGGTGAATAAGGTTTATTTGGTACAGATTAAAGAAGAAAAGTAGAAGAAGAAATACAAAATCGGCACAAGGAAAAGAGAGTAAAACAAAAGGGTTTTCGGCTTTTAGGGAAAAGGGTTTCCGATAACAAGGTGAAGGAAATTCTGCACTAGCCTGGCAACCCTGCATTCGGCACTTATTTATAGCCCTTATAGCCGAATTGCCTGGCCCTCAATTTCCCATTCAGCTCCATCACTTCCCCCTTCTCATCTCCTCGTTTTTCTCCCTGATAACCCCTTGATCCTTTCCTTAATTTTCTCTCCTGAACACTCCCCTTAGAGTCCATCTACACGCCACTTCCAACCTTCTAGAAGGCCAAAATTAAACTCCTAAAAATACTAAGCTAGGATTCGAACCTAGGATCTCCTTGCTAGCCAGTAACGCTACCTCTCTACACTCTAAGTGGCGTCCTTTAGCCACTCCACCACAAGGCTTTTTGATGCCATTTTCCCCTATCTTTATTTAAAAGCTCAACTACTTGACAACAAGGCCCTTTTAATTATTAAACTATAATTTCTTCTACCCCTAGATTCAAACTCAAACCTTGACCAAGACCTACCAACGCGTAATTAACACTTAACCGGGATTACTAAGCACAAAAAGAAAAATTCAAGATTTCAGAATTGTAACGCCCCGTACCCGAGACCGTCGCCTGAGTCGAACACGAGGTGTTAACAGACTTAATTCATTACTTTAAACAGCTCAAACAATTTATTTTTAAAATTTTCAGTCAAGCTAGCAATCTGCGTCACAGTCGCTTAAAAATTCATATCTCGAGTTCCGAAACTCAAAATCCAATTCTGTAAATTTTCCCCGAAACTAGACTCATATATATATTTACTAGTTTTTTTATATAATTTTTGGTCAAGAAAATTAGTACAGTTTATTAGTTAAATTCTCCCCTGTTTCAGGGTTTGACTGCTCTGACCTCTATGTATTACGAATCAAATATCTCCCTGTACAGAGTTTCAATGACTATGCCGTTTATTTATAATAAAACTAGACTTAATAAGGAATCTGTACATATAAATCATGACTTCTAATTATCTTTTAAAAATTTATGGTGAATTTCCAAAGTCAGAACAGGGGATCCAGAAATTGCTCTGGCCCTATTTCACAAAAATTTAAACATCTCATAAAATATAACTCATATACCTGTTTTGTTCCATCCATATAAAAATAGACTCATCAAGATTCAATTCCATAACTTATTCATTATTTAATTCCATTTTTACTATTTTTAGTGATTTTTCAAATTCACGTCACTACTGCTGTCTGAATCTATTTTATGGTAAATTTTACCCATTTCATGGTTCCCATGGATTAGCTAACAATTTAGCATACATAACACCAAATATGATCATGATTAGCCATTCCAATGGCAAATCCTTACCAAGCATTTCCATACCACTCAATAACCATATCATAAGACCATATATACAAAATGATTATAATGCTATATATGCCATACTCAAAATATACAAGCCATTATGCCAAGATGGTAGACGGATAGTGTGAGTGTGCCTCCGACCGTTTCCGATTTCCGAGCTGGCTTGTCAACACTACAAGGAATGAAAAGGAGGGAGTAAGCACAAATGCTTAGTAAGTTCACATGCAAATAGCAAGTAACACAACTATATAAGCAAATATAAACATCATTTGCATGATCATCACCGAGACATTCATATCACATTTTCATTTATCATCTTACCATATTGTTGTTATATCGAGTTTTCAACCCGAGGGTTAAGTACATACCTGTTCAAAGTATCCATTTCACAACACTTACCAGTACGTCCCTTTCATCTCGAGCATTCCTCCATTTGAGTAGAATTTTACCCGTTGAATACATCGGAATATAATTCGGATACATGGAAAGTTTGCACATAAGTGCCACATATGTAGCCAAGCTACCATGTAACCCGCCCATAAGTGAACTCGGACTCAACTCAACGAGCTCGGATGCCTAGTTACATCGCTCGAACTCAGACTCAACTCAACGAGTTTGGACATTCACATCCATAAGTGAACTCGGACTCAACTCAACGAGCTTGGATGCCTAGTTACATCTCTTAAACTCGGAATCAACTCAACGAGTTCGGACATTCGCATCCATAAGTGAACTCGGACTCAACTCAACGAGTTCGGATGCCCAAATATCCCAGTGACATGTCACTTGTGTCCTAATCCATTCCTAAGGTTCAACGGGACCTTTTTCCCAATCACGTGTCTCAACCATCTTCTATGGAATGCCGATACCGATACTCGATAGTATTTCACATTTTCCAAGTATATCACATAATTTGACATATTATCAAACTATTATCACGAGTATAATATTTCATAATAATTATTATATCATTTAAATAACATAAAAACATTTAAAATAATAACTATGTTACCAACATTTACATATGAACTTACCTCGTATGTGAAAATGGCTACTTTTACCGTTTCGTCCAAACTTGGTATTTTCCCCATTTTAGCCCAAATTTTAGTTTTCCTTACTCTATCATTTAAAATATAGTCTAATTAGGGCTCACATTATTCAAATTAAACCAAAAATCATATTTTGGCAAAATTACAGTTTTGCCCCTAAACTTTCACATATTTACACTTTTTCCCCAAAGCTCGTAAATTAAAATTCAGCATATTTTCTTATTTTTTATGACATGCTGAACATTTTTCCCTTCTATGACAACATCAAGTTCTCACTCTAACACATAGTTATGAACAATAACAATTTTTACCGATTAAGCCGTTTTACTCATTTTTGCTTAAAATCGCTTAGTAAAAGTTGTTTAACATAATTTCAGCCTTTATATTCTACCATAAAACATCAAAATAAACACATTTCACCTATGGGTATTTTTCCAAATATGAACCCTAGCTTAAATTATTGCTAGAATAAGCTTAATCAAGTTACCGGGATTCTAAAAACGTAAAGAACTTGAAAAATGGGGCTAGAACGGACTTACAATCGAGCTTGGAAGCTTGAAAAACCCTAGCCATGGTTTCTCCTTGCTATATTCGTTCATGGGGTTGAAGATGAGAAAAATTGGCTTTTAATTTTGTATTTTAATTCATTTTACCCTTAAATGACCAAAATGCCCTTACTACTAAACTTTCCAAAAATTCCATCCATGTCCAATTTTTGTCCATAGACTTAGAAATTGGTAAAATTGCTATTTTAGACCTCCTAATTAATATTTCAAAACAATTTCATACTAGAAACTTCTAGAATGCAAGTTTTGCAAATTATTCGATTGAGTCCCTAATTTCAATTTAAGCACTTTATGCATAAAATTTCTTCACGAAATTTTCACACAATCATGCAATCATATCATAGACCTCAAAATAATCATAAAATAATTATTTCTATCTTGGATTTTGTGGTCACGAAACCACTATTTCGACTAGGCCCAAAATCAAGATATTACAAGAATTTTTGGGTTTCGAAATTTTTAGGGCGTTACAACTCTACCCCCTAAAAGAAATTTCGTCCTCGAAATTCTCAACTACTAACACAGACTACCACACCATATTTCCACTGCGCACTCTAATTCCAACTTATGTAAATAGCACCCGATGGGTAAGTACGTACCATTATTCACCTCTGGAGCGTCTCTATCCTCTTGACGATGTGCTGCATAGACCAAAGCTGGCTACCTCGCCTCAGCATGACCAGCACCTCTGGACGATGCTCCACGACCCAAACCGTTTACACCCCTAGTCTGATCATGGCCTCTCGGCGGTTGCTGACCACCCCTCGGTGGTTGTACACCACCTCGGTCCACGACTGCCACCTGACCTGACATTCTAGGGAAACTCTTAATCCTATGCTCCATGGATCCACAAGCTAGACAAGTTGCCATCCTCTTCCAACACTCGTCTACATGGCCTTTCTTACAATCAGCACAAAGTGGCACCCCTAGATTAACAGCAGGGGGGCCAGCTCTAACTGGCCTAATAACTCTGGCCCTAGCCCTAGGTCTCTGATCAACACCAGGACTCTCAGCCTTCTTTTTATCCTTACCCCTTTCTTTTTCTCGATTTAGGCGCTCAGTGCGCTTTACCTCCTCCACTATCTTTGCTTTCTCCACCAATTTCGAGAAAACTCGCTTCTTTTGTGGAGCTATCAATACCCTAAGGCTATCTCTCAATCCATCCTCAAACCTAACGCAACGCTCATAGTCCGTTTCCACTATTACTCTTGCATACCTACTAAAGCGTAGAAACTCTGCCTCATACTTAACCACCGATTTGTTTTATTGGGTCAAGTTTAGGAACTCCTTCCTTCTAGAATCCACATAGTTTGCACCCACATACTTCCCTTGGAATGCAGCTTTGAAAAACTCCCAAGTGACCCATTCCGGTTGGGTGCCCTCTTTCATTGTCAACAACCACTAGTAGGCTTCTTCCCTAAGCAGTGACACTACTCCTTTCAACTTTTACTCAGGTGAGCATTCCAAGTCCTCCATTATCCTTTCAGTGGCCTCCAACCAATATTACGCCACATTAGGAGCCACGCCAGTCACGCCCTTAAAGATCTCAGCCCCGTTCAAACAAAGTCGCTTCGGAATGGACCCTTGATTTTCGCTGCCATTATTGGGCCTAGCGACCCTTTCCAAAATTCTCAACATTACCTGCGACAATGCATCTTCTCCTGTGGCCCGATCATACAGTCTATTTCTAGCCATAGGTGAGGCTGGAGCCTCTTCTACTCCAACGTTAGGCAAATGGCTCAATGCCGATGATTCAGCCCTAAAACTTCCGCGGCCTCTGCCACGGCCCCTTGCACCTCTTCTAGCACTCATCGTCGATTCACGTTTTATTTGGATTAGTAATTTTATGAAGTCTTAGTTAGTTTTAATAACCAACCCGATGTTTTATGAAAATATTTAAAGAGAAGATTGTTTTCGAAAATCCTCTACAGTTTCAAGATCTCACAGGCTTCGATTCCACTCTAACAAAATCATCTAAAGTAGCCCTCTAACTATCTACTGTATAACAATTTAAACAAGCTTTAAAATAGAAGAACTTACTTGGTTCGATGTCAGAGACTCGGTATACTGCTCAGCAAGATTTCCCTAAAAATGGTGTGATCCAAAAAAATTTTTTTGTAGAAAGGAAAAGAAACCAAATAATAAGGCCCACTTCACAGCCCGAGTTTTGCAATTGAGGCTCTAATACCACTAAATGTAACACCCCAAACCTGGCCCGGACGTTATGGCCGAATTTGACGTGTCACATTAAAGTGTTTTAGCGAAAACCTTGTTTTCATTGAAAACCATTTCTTAGAACAATACACCTCAATTACTTCACAAAATCTCTTTTCAGTTGCGAAAGCTTGTTCGAAATATTTAATATAAGAAAAACTGTCATTTTAGAATTTAGTTGAGGAAACATGGAAAACATTCTATGATTTAGGAAGCCGTGTTCAACTTTCCATGATTGCATCACATAAAAATAATAAACCAAATAATAGTAAAGAGGGGAAACCTTATTACAATCCAGACTAAAAAAAAAGAAATTACTTAATAAACTAGTAACTTAAATGTTTTTTAAACAAATTCAAGTTGTCCTGCTAGCTGGCCACCCTGAGTTCCTCCAAACATCGAACCTCCTATTGAGCATCACCTGAGAAAATAAAAGAGGGGGTGAGTTTTTGAAAACTCAGTGTGTACAACCCTCATCAAACAAACATGCAACTGACAAATCATTTTGGGCCTAAGCCCTATTCAAATACGGTGGCCTTTGGGCCTTAGCCCATTTTGACCTCAGTAGGGCCTGAACCCATGTCAAATTCCAAATTTCACATTTAACTGGGCCAAGCCCTTTTCATAATCCAATCATGACGTATGTATGCAAAGGCTTATATCCCCATCCAACCTGTACACCCCCTTTCCAACCAACACTTTCTGTGGGGAGATACTCGACCCTCCCATCCTTATTACAACCAGTGTGGAACCAGTGCGGCCCCACTTAACGGTGCAGCATAGCTGCTTATAAACAGTGTAGCATCGGTTACGGCACTACTTAACGGTGCAGCAAAGCTGCTTGGTGGCTAAAAAGGCTTCGGTGGATCCACAGTCGTCGAGCAACCATGCGATCCTTATACACTTCCTCCAATCATAAACCCAACCCATATGCAACATAAGAATGTATGGATGCAGCATATATCATACATAGGTCATACTCATAACACATAGGGGTATTTCAGTAATTTCTACCATACAGGGGTATTTTGGTAATTTCTTAGCAGTATGGGTCTTAATTACGAACTTTGGCCCGTCAACAAGTCCTCGTTGGCCAAAGTGAACAGACACTATGCACCAGGTAGGATTCCAGAGAAGAGGAGGTGGGTCATTAAGACCGCTTAAGTACCAAGCTCTCCCTAGATCCAATCCTAGACATGCATATGCCCATTGCTATACTTTACCCTTATGACTTGTCCACAGACAAATTTGATAAATTAGTTAAGTTTTATGCTGATTAAGGACTTATTAGAAACTAGGCCTTCAAGTCCATGACAAAACCCTAGCAAGTCTACAGGCTTCCATACATTCATATGGCCCATCAGGCCCAATCACATTTATACAGCCCATTAGGCTCAATCAAACTTATATGGCCCATCAAGCCCGAATCCAATCCAAACCATTCAACAAACTTAATTAGCTCATCACATATTACTAATTATCAACTTTTACTTATATGGGCTCATGGGCCTATTGGGCCTATTTGGCCCATTCTGGCCCAGTTGGCCAAAACGTGACCCAAGTCAATGAGATCTCTCATGGGGTCTCTGGTATCGTATCGAATAGCCTCTTACGAGTGTTCGCGCACTCGCAAGACTACCGTATCCAAACTTTTGGCTTTTCGGCATTTTGGCATTTCGACTTTTCGGCATTTTAGAATTTGCAGATCTACTGTGTGTGCGAAGTGTGTGTACACACCTGGTAATCGAGCGTGCTGCTATTCCCTTAGTCACAAACCTTGAACACGAATCCCTAATAACTTTTCCTTAATCACGTATTCCCTAGATCAAAACCGCAAAACACGTAAGGAGCAATTCGGCAACGAGCTAAAATCTGAGATCCAATACTAATTCCCTACAAAGTCGATTAAAAAGAGTGAGGGAGAGGAGTAATCGGTATTAACAATACTAGCTAAAAAAGAGATAAGGTACTTACACCAAAAGAGCAATCGGCCAAATGGAGATTCAGCTTTTCTGCTTTTAAACTAATATGGTGAATAAGGTTTATTTGGTACAGATTAAAGAAGAAAAGTAGAAGAAGAAATACAAAATCAGCACAAGGAAAAGAGAGTAAAACAAAAGGGTTTTCGACTTTCAGGGAAAAGGGTTTTGGGTAATAGGGTGAAGAAAATTCGGCACTAGCCTGGCAACCCTACATTCGGCACTTATTTATAGCCCTTATAGCCGAATTGCCTGGCCCTCAATTCCCCTTTCGACTCTATCACTTCCCCCTTCTCATCTCTTCATTTTTCTCCCTAATAACCCCTTGAAGCTTTCTTTAATTTTCTCTCCTGAACACTCCCCTTAGAGTCCATCTTCATGCCACTTCCAACCTTCTAGAAGGCCAAAATTAAACTCCTAAAAATACTAAGCTAGGATTCGAACCTAGGATCTCCTTGCTAGCCAGTAACGCTACCTCTCTACACTCTAAGTGGCGTCCTTTAGCCACTCCACCACAAGGCTTTTTGATGCCATTTTCCCCTATCTTTATTTAAAAGCCCAACTACTGGACAACAAGGCCCTTTTAATTATTAAACTATAATTTCTTCTACCCTTAGATTTGAACTCAAACCTTGACCAAGACCTACCAACACGTAATTAACACTTAACCGGGATTACTAAGCACAAAAAAAAAATTTAAGATTTCAAGTTTTTTGGGTTTCGGGATTTTTGGGCCATTACACTACAGTTTTGGCATGACCTAGCAGACAACCTAGTACACGGGCGTGTTTGGCCACTTTGAAGGGCACACGGGCTAGACACACGGGCGTGTGGTTGGCCGTGTGACCCATGTCAGTATGTATGCTCTATTTCCACATGGCTAGATGCACAGGCGTGTCTAGAGCCGTGTGAGGCACACGGCCTGTTCACACGGGCGTGTGACCCTTGTATGGTTGAAATTTCTCTAAGTTTCCAAAAATTTTTGTATGTTATCGGTTTAGTCTCGAACCACTTCTAAAGCATGTTTAAGGAGGCTCGTTTGAGGGACACCATGATTGGTTGTGATTAAATTGTATTTGAATTGATGAATTATATGTGAAATGTGTATTTAAAAGTGTTGTAAGTTCGGTAATGCTTCGGAACCCTATTTCGGCATTGAATACGGGTGAGGGGTGTTACAAGTGTGTGCTACACAGCCTAGCATATGGGCGTGTGGCATGGCTGTGTGTACAAGCCAGAGAGTTACACGGGGTCAAACACGGCCTGTAGCACGGGCGTGTCCTAGGGTCACACGGGCATGCTCCTTGGACCACACGAGCGTGTGAGCCCAGCACCTTGGAAAATTTTTAAAATTTCACGAAAAATTCTTAGAGTTTCCGATTAAGTCCCGACTCGATTCTAATGCTCGTTTTGGGCCTTGAGTGTCCATTTAAGGGACGTTATGAATAAATCTCAAGGAATGAATAGTAACTGTTTGAATTATCTGAAAATATTTTAAAAGTTTTGGTAATGCTGCGTAACCCTTTTTCGGTGACGGATTCGGGTTAGGGGTGTTACACAAGGGACACGCCTGTGCTACAGGTCGTGTTCGACCCAGTCTAACTCTTTGACTTATGCACACAGCCATGCCACACGCCCGTGTGCTAGGCCGTGTTGTTAATTAATTTTTTTTGAAATTAGGTGCAGGTTTCACACGGCCAAGACACACGCCAGTGTTCTAGGCCGTGTAGCACACACGACTGAGACACGCCCATGTCTTTGCCCGTGTGCTCAATTCTGAGCATTTTGTTTCTCAAAATTAAGGTGCAGGGGACACATTGTTGGAACGCCGATGCCTCCAAGGCGCAGCGGAAAAATAAAATAATTAAAAATATTCCGACGATCCAAACCATAGATCCATGTGTAAGGAACGTATCGGGGTGATAAAAGGTTTTGAAATTACCAAAACTTCAATCTGAGTAGACAGCAGCGCCTAGGCAACAGGAACCCTGAACCACTATCGAACCAAGCTGCAACCTTTCAGATGTCGGCCTCTACGTAGTCCACCCAGTTGACAATGAACGGTAGAAAAATCTCAGAAACTATTTCAGTGATTTTTATGCTTGACGGCTGCTAGACCCTTTAGCATAGTTTCGGGCTTATTTATATATTCTCTCTTTAGGTTTTTACCCTTGCCATATATAACACCCTTTTAATTGGTATATTTTTTTAATGAATATTAATTCATTAAAATTAATCTGAACATAATAGTCATCATTAAAATAAATATAATAATATTTAACCAAAAATTATAATTACATTAATTATAATAAAGATTTGATAAACTATATTTATTTAAACTTATATACTGAACCAAATTCATATACTATTGAAATTATGTTCGATTATATGTACAACATCCTTATACGTATAGTATGTTCAACAATTTGATTGCCCAATTAAATTAATTCTATAATTAATTTAATTCATCCGACAATCGTAATACAATACCAACTATGTTTTACTCGGTTCATTTCAACCATAGGGTGTGACCCTATAGGTTCTTATAACGTTAGCGTGATAATATTAGAACGATTCTAATGTTACAAACAATGAGTGGCATCTAGCAATGCATCATTGCTACCTAAGTTACGAGAAGTCATGATTCAACATAACCTTTTGTGATTAACCTGTCATGCATTAATCCTTAAGTCCTATATCTTTTGAATGGACACAAGTCATGGAATAGTCACACTTGCATAGTCCATCCCATGTTTCTTGATACCTTAAGTGAACTATGATACACAAATAAGTATGACATCTCATATCAACTTATTTGAGCATGGCCATGCATTTCTAGTCTCACTCAATCAAGTGGCCTAAGATATTACTCCCGTTATGTAGGAGGGACTTATCCTATATTGATCAACCATATCCCTCTACATAGATTGTGGTATATCCAACATCAGTCTTTATACAACAACCAGTTACGATGTTCGTTTGACTATATCAAAATAACAACTCACGATGTTGGGATAATGATGATCTCAAGTATGAGGATCATATACATATTAATCACTATGAGTAATGTTGTGAAAATTACATAATAATCTAAGAAACATACTCATAGCAGGTCAGTCCAATATGTTGTTCTCTAACACACATATTCATGCATTGATTTTGACACTCCATATCAATGACAACTCTTTATCATCAATCAACTACATGTTAGTCTTAATGCATTATTGTTGTCCGAGCCAACAATAATACTTGACTAAAGATCTTTTAAGAATAATCATATTATTCTTAGGACATTATTGTTAAACAGTTTATTTATATACACAGAAAAAAAAACTGAAATAATAATGGCAACGCCTTATATCAATAAACATGATAAATCAAGTATGTTATTACAACTATCTCGTGATTGATCTTTGGGCATACTCTTACACACATAGCTTAACTACACGCCTATGTACCTGGCGGTGTGTCACACACGGTTTAGACACATGCCCATGTATCTGTCCGTGTGGATAAAATAAAGCCAATTCCTAGCCTTATTTGTCACCCAAATTTACCATTTTCCTACAATAAAACATACCAAACACATTCCAACGAATTCAAGCATTCAAATTAAGCAATTTTCATCATTCAACATGGCATATCATTGCATGCATACATGTTTACAATCTTACCTTGGTTCAATCTATGTGTTAAACATGATTTGATCAACTACTGATCGTGATTTTCCCGTGATAAGTTTTATAAATTTATAATGAATCATTCTTGAAACTAACTATTATCACGATGTAGGCAAGTGTACCTATCGAATAGTAGTATAGCTTTAGCAAGACTGGATTGTCAAACCCAAAGGACTAGGAGTACTAGTAATGACTGTCTTTTTATTATCTAGCCGAAGAAAAGAGGTTTGTTTTAACTAACTAATTAAACTAAAAACTTGCAGAAAATAAAATTTAGGAAATTACTTTTTGGGAAAAACGATTGATTGAGACAATACCTAAGGAAAGATCCACCTAGACTTATACTTGTTATTCTGGCTCCGAACCGGATGATTTATTCATTTAACTTGTTCTGTAGAAATCCCTGATGTATATTATATTATCCCTCTCGAGACTAACAACATCTAATCCCTAGGTTGAATAACCGAGACTTTTCTCTAATTAACACCTTAAGGTTGCATTAACTCGATATATGGATTCCCTTATTAGGTTTCACCCTAATCTGGCAAAATCTTATCACCCTACCTCTAAGCGCACAATCAACTCCGCTTAATTATGACAAAGTTACTGTTAGTCAAAGACTATTCCTCCTCCAACTAAGATTAGTAACTTGAAGTGATATCCTGAAATACCAAAACAAGAATTAAGAACACATAATTAAGAACAAGTCAAATATTTATCATACGATTTAGAAATAATAACAAGGTTTCGTCATAGGTTTCATCCCCCTTAGGTATTTAGGGGTTTAGTTCATAACTAAACAAGAAAACATCTTAGAATAATAATAAATAAATAACATAAAGAAAACCCAAAACTCCTAAAGGGGAAATTGAGTAGAGATCTTCAGTCTTGATAGTGGATCCAGCTTCTGAGATGGATCAATCGGCTTTCTTGGAGTAATTCCTTACTCCCTATTCTTTGTCTCCCTTTTCTCCCTCTTTTAGGGTGTATTTATAGGCTTTGGAATGCCTAAGAACCCTAAAAACTGGCCTCTTTCGAATTGGACTCAACTTGGGCTCGGTAGAGACACGCCCGTATGGTATGCCCGTGTGCGAAAACTTCAGGCAGTGTTCGAGGTACACAGGCGTGTGTTATCCCATGTGAGTCGTGCTTCAATTCAGCCAAATTGACACAGCCATTTGAGCTACCCGTGTGAGGAGGTTCAGGTCGTCTTGATTTCGTGCTTTGGCCCATTTTCTCTGTTTTTGGCCCGTTTCTCGTTCCTTTCGCTCTCCTATGCTTATCTAAGGATAAAACATGAAATTAAGGCATTAGGAGCATCGAATTCACTAATTCTAAGGAAAAATCATTCATAAAACGTGTTAAGCGAGGGGTAAAAATATGTATAAATTACGGTTTATTAAATACCCCCACACTTAAGCGTTTGCTTGTCCTCAAGCAAAATCCTCAAATCATAATTAAAAATTCCTTTTTCTTAGCTCATAATTCCTATCAATAATATCTCAAACCATCTCATAAGTAATCATACATTGAGAATTCAACTAAAAGAATATTAAAGCTTCAAACATTCCAAATTGAGCATTTAATCATGAAAAACTTAGGCATCTCCCTTCATCTAAGTAGTTATCATTGATTCAGAATCTCACAGAGTTTACCATCCTTACTAAAGATTCACTCAAATCACTCGAAGTGTTTAAGGACAATGAAATTAGCGCTCATTAGTCAATATGAAAAGTTATTACCATAGGCTTGCATGAAAATCAAATCTCCACCACTATAAATCGAGATGATACATCAATCAAAAGGTCTTTAAAGGGTTGTAACGAGGCTTAGTTAGGGGGTGTAGTCATAAGCTGAAAGAAAAAAGGTTAAAATCGAGATTGACTTGAAAAATTACTTAACTAGAAAAATATTTAATCATTACTTGTGTACAACAAAGCTTCTTCTTTGACTATGAAATTTGAATAATGAAGCTTACAAAAAAAAGATAAATATATGTGTCAAATAACATAGACTAACTATTAAGAACAAGACATAGCTAAGCAATTTATTCAACTCAAATCTCGAAAAAAAATAGGGATCAAGTTAATTTAGGGGATTTCAACAATAATAGGTTAAAGGTTAATATTGAGGTTCATACAAGGAATGGCTTGTTAGGTTCAAAAGGGTTTACTAAGGGTTAATCATAGAGGTAGACTTTTCATGGCATGAGTGGGTTAATCCTAAGTGCCTCTAACATCTTGATATATCAAATCAAATGGTGCGATCTTGACATGCATAATCAGGCAAGTTCTAGAATAATAATTCAATATTGACACACTCAAAGCAATAATGAAAGTGAGCATGAAAGAATTAATAGATGCTCAAAATGCTCAAAAATCTCACAAAAATTATGGCTTTTTGATGTTTAAACCTGTGGGATTCAATTCAAGATAATACCTAGACTTGGGGAAACAACCTAAAATTTTAAATTCTTAAAAATAAACTTATCATGCTTGATTCTCTAACGTCTTAAAGTTTAACAATCAATGCATAATTGCTTATGTTTTAATTCAAGATATATCAATCAAAATTATCAGTCAATCAAAATTCATCTTAAACATGATATGAGAGATTTACAAGAGAACAAAGCAATATTCAAGGATTTTCAGATAATGAAAGGATTACCCCCTACACTTAAGATGTACATTGCCCTCAATGTACAAGGATAGATATATAAGAAAATATAAGATCATAAGATAGGGAGCGAATTGAAACTTCCTAAGTGTTGAATGAATGTCCTAGTTTGGAGTTATAGAAGTAGAGAAGGATACTCCGGTGGTGGCAGAGGTCTGGTACCACAAGTGCTATGCCAAAAGAATATTATATCTCCTCATTGAGCAGGGCATAGCAGTCGTGGGAAACCTTTTCCATTGGAGTTTGAAGTTCCTAAGTGATTGTGAGCTTTGGACCTTTTTATAACTGTGATAAAAGCAGGAACTGTTTAAGGGATATTAGGAAGAATAATTACTCGTAAAAGAATAGCCGAGAATAAAAATTATAAATCCTAATAAAAACAAGACGAAATAAAAAGTGGTCTTAAATGTAAATAAAAACATAAATATAAAATAATAAATAAAAATTTCTAAATATCTTCATCATTGGATGGTTCGCGAGGTGAGACTGGTGATGAAATGTGGAGGTGCTAACAAATCTACCATAGAGTAGCATCAATGTTGTCAAATCTTTGAAAACATTACTGCTCGAATCTGTTAAGGTGCTCAGAGATGTCAGCATATGAAGCCACCGCATGAACTGGCAGAAAAGGTAGTGGTGGCTAGGAAGGTGGGTCCTCGTGTTGGGTAGGGACATCATCAGTAATGTCCTCGGGAACCTCCTCCTCTGTAGATTGAGTGAGACGATATTGGGGAGGGTAGGTTGCTTGGCGCCTCTCTATCATCCTCATGCTAAGCATGCTCGAGATGAATTATGGAGATATCTGGCCAATAAGGGTCAAGGAGGATTCTTGGGCTGCGGTGTTGAGAAGTCCGAAGTGTCGCGCCAGTCGAGTCACGTAGGGGCCAATGGAGATGACCCCCCTCTGATTCGCTCCGTCTGGTGGCGTATAGAAAGGGCAATAAAGTAGGCGAGGTCAATGACGTGCTCGTTTGACATAAACCATAAATAATAGACGTCATGGGTAGTGAATACGCTGGTGCTCTCTCTTCGTCCTGTCAGAGTGTGAGATAAAAAAGAATGAAGGTACCTTAGGGATGGAGGGAGAGATGATGCCTTAGTGCGACTAGGGTCGTAGGTGGCCGAACGTGGGACGAGGGCATCCCAACAACGTGAGGGAGAACGATGGATGTGGCGGTCAAGAGCGTGTAAGTCATTCTCCTCTCTGAACTCCTCGGTATAAAGACCCAATGCAGTACCGAACTCGGGAACGCTTAGTTGGCGGACTAATCCGCCTAAGCAAAACTGGACTGTACCGGGATCATCGTAGTTTGTCATCAGAATTTGAAGATGAAATATGGAACATAGTTCCATCGTCAACTCTAAGTACGTCAGCTTGATGATCCCAAAGAATAGCTCCCAAGGGTCGGTGGTAAAAAGGGCCCGGATCCTGTCAGCCAACTAGACTTGTTTGATAGTAGCCCAGTCGATGTAGTGGCCTGGCGTTAAAGGTCGGGCCCGTAGTATCTAAAAGAGTTCCTCTTAAGGCCCGTTGGGAAACTGTAAGAACGGGTGGTGAATTTCTGCGGTAGGACCCGAAGAGGATGATGCTCCTTTCCTTTTCTTGGAAGCGAGAACGGCGGATTTCTTTCCTCGTGAAGAGGACATTGCGAACCTGTAATTAGAAACATTGAATTGTCTTAAAGAGTAAACATGGAAAAATGGAACTAAATTATAAGAGGAAAGAGGCATAGATATTTTCAGCCACAAAAATCAAAATGTGTTCATTAACATACTCTTGTGGCATTGTGGTATGAAAAAATGACAAAAAAAAATGTGAAGCAATATATTAAATGTATGAGAAAATGGCACACAAAGTGCATGGAAAATTTCAACTACCCTTGTCATGAAAATTTTCACTTCTAATTTGAACAAATGGAGTGAGGAATGCATGCAATGACTAAAAAGAAATGATGGGTATCCTATGTTATGATAGTTAAATGATGAAAATGTAGAAATAAAATCAAAAACTTGAATATCATTATTATAAATAGGCCTAAAAATCAATAAAATAGAAAAGGAAG
Source organism: Gossypium anomalum (assembly GCA_025698475.1). NCBI lineage: Eukaryota > Viridiplantae > Streptophyta > Magnoliopsida > Malvales > Malvaceae > Gossypium > Gossypium anomalum. Next base: position 41,709,814 of record CM046968.1, on the reverse strand, counting down.
AAGTAAACAAACGCTAGGAAGAGGAGAAAATGCATCAAAAACGAAGTTGGAGGCGGCGCACGGGCATAGCGTGGAGGCTGTGTGGACTTGCAGCGACTAGGGTTAGGGTTTTTGAGTGGGGAAGACAATGAATAGTGCAGCCTATTTATAGATTTTGGGGCACACGGCCAGGGGACACGCCCGTGTGTCCCAATTTTAGGCCTTGTGTTTCACGTTTTTCCTATTTTGGCGCATCTAAAATTCGACACACAGCCGTGTCCCTCGGGCATGTTGGTGAACACGGCCGTGTCGCACAACCATGTCTTGCTTCGTTCGCTTCTCCCACGCCCGTGTTAATTTGATAGGTTTGCCTACGGGTGTTAGGCACGGGCGTGTCGCACGCCCGTGCTAGCTTATATTTTTGACCACGGTCCTAAGGCATGGGCGTGTCGCACGCCCGTGTTGTTTTGACAGGTTATCGTTGCTCGTGTTTTGGGAAAATCTTGCCCTGTTCTGATACGGTCTTACACATGCCCGTGTGCTTGGCCGTGTCCCTGTGGTAAACCTATTTTCAAGAGCTCCGTTAGTATGGCAGGTGTTAAACACTAAAATTTAAAGATGTTAGAATAATTAGTACTCGGGTTGCCTCCCGAGAAGCGCTTATTTATAGTCTAAGCTTGGCTTGCCTCTTCACTGAATAATCATGGTGGTTTAAGGAGTTCCTACTCCTTATTCATGCTATCAATCTTATCAAAATAAAGCTTTAGTCGGGTATTATTTACCTTAAAAGTGCCAAACTTGGGATGACTGACCTCTACTGTTCCAAATGGAAAAATACAAAGTACTGTAAGAGGGGTTCCTTCGTTCGGGTTAGTAGTGATAATGTGAGGGTCTGTGGCATCTAGTAAGACTTTATCTCCAACCCTAAGTAACTTTAGGGAGGTATCGAGCTTATTCAGGTGTAGTTTTGGTTTATCGTGTGTTCTATGGGTTCACCATTCGTCTAGCTCCTCTATCTGTAGCCTTCGTTCTTTATGAATGAGTGCTATGTTGTTACTGGAACATGGCTCGTGAACTTCTTTCAAACTTAATTTCTGCACAGTAGGTTATGTCATATCGTCAGTTTTAGTAGACTAGTGTGGACAATTACCTTCCATTTTCGATGTGTTGCCAGAATTACGTGCTTGAAGGGTGATTGTCTCGTCTCCTACATGAAGGGTGAGCTCACCTGTGCCAACATCAATAATTGTTTTAGCAGTTGCTAAAAAGGGCCTCCCTAAAATCAAAGGGGTGTTGTTATCCTCTTCTATGTCTAAAACAACGAAGTCTACGGGAAATATGAACTTATCTATTTTCACTAATACATCTTCAATAATACCCCTAGAAAACTTATAGTTTTATCTGCCAGTTGAATGCGCATCCTAGTTTGTTTGGGTTTCCCAAGACCTAGTTGTTTAAACATTTTTTCAGGCATGACTAGTTGCCCCTAAATCAGCTAATGCATGATTTACATCCAAACTACCAATTAAGCAAGGAATTGTAAAACTCCCTGGATCTTTCAATTTGCTAGGTAGCTTATTCTGTAGAATAGCTTAGCAAACTACGTTTAGCTCCACATGCAACGCTTCGTCCAACTTTCGCTTGTTTCCTAAAAGCTCTCTTAAAAATTTCATTGCATTTGGCATCTGTGACAGAGCTTTAATAAACTGTAAGTTAATATGTAATTTTTTCAAAAGTTTAAGGAATTTACCGAATTGTTCATCTGAGCGGTCTTTTCTTGTCGCATTAGGATATGGCACACAAGGTTTGTATTCTGCATTCATCGTTTTATTATGATTTACCTCACCATCACTTTTGTTTGCCACATTTTCTTGCCTTGATTCTGGCTCAGGCTCAACGCATCCTGCTTGAACATTAATCGCGTTGAGCTGTTCCCTTGGATTTGGTTCAGTATTGCTTGGCAGGCTACCCTGTGGTCGTTCGGATATTAGCTTGGACAATTGACCTATCTGGGCCTCGAGCCCCTGGATCGATGCTTGTTGATTTTTAAGTGCTGTCTCGATATTCTGGAAATGCGTTTCTGACACCGAGATGAATTTGGATAGCATCTCTTCAAGGTTCAGTTTCTTTTCCTGTTGATAAGGTGGCTGTTGAAATCCCTAAGGATTCTGTGGCCTTTGGTTTCCTTGACCACCCCAAGAGAAATTTGGGTGGTTCTTCCAACTTGCCCCCTTCCATTCCCATGTTCTCTAGGGTTGCCAAGTTAGCTCGGGCTAGAGTTTGCCGGAGATAATATCACACTGTCAACCTATCACTATTGGTGTAAGTGATTCCATATGCTTCGAGTCTATGGCATGTATAGGGGATTAAATATTTGAGTATGGGATGTTTTGCTTTAGCCAAATGTATTGGCTTATATTCATTTTGGCGTTGTAAACCTATTTATAAATGCATGCAAGTGTCAAGGTTTTATATGATGTGATCATGAATGCTTAGTGCTAGAATTGAGGTTTGTGATATGATGATAGTTATGGCATGAATGTGGTAAAGATGTGAGTAAAATCTATGATATCTATTGCATGAGAAATTGACATGTTTATAAATGTTTAAGTGCTTATGTATGCCTTGTTTTATGTTATGGTATAAGTATGGGTGCATGTATTGTGAGGGTGACAAAATGGCTTGGAAAATAGCCTTGTATTTGTCCACACGGGCATGTGTCTAGGCCGTGTGTGACACACGGTCTGCCCTATGGGAGTGTGAACTAGCCGTGTGTCCCCTGCACCTTGGTAATTCAAGTCAGTGTGCATGGTAGTAAACACACGGGCTGAGACACGGCCGTGTGTCTCATTCGTGTGGTGGACACGGCCTAGCACACGGGTGTGCACCTTGGTCGTGTGTCTTCTTTTGTTCATGACCAAATGGACAGAGAGTTACACGGGTGGATGACACGGGAGTATCGAGGCCCTGTGGGGGACACGAGCTGAGCACACAGGCGTGTGCCAGGCCGTGTGGAAACCCCTATAGGTTGATTTGAAAATTAAATTGACACAGGTGATGGACAAGGGCGTGTCCTGATATACACTAGGCAGTGTGGTGCACTCAGGTGACCAACACGGCCATGTCAATTGGTCACACGGGCGTGTGCCCTATATCCACATGCGCATGTGGAGCCTTAATGCATGGATTTTCCAATTTTTACTCAAGTTTTTGGTTTGGTCCCGAACCACCTCGAATGTATGTTTTGGGCCTTGTAAGCCCGTATAGGGGAAAAAATGTATGTGAAATGAAAAGTTTTTAATCGATTGAAATTTTACGGCTCGGTTTTATATAGTTGATTGAGTTTAAGTTCGGTACCACCTCGAACCTTACCCTGGTGTTGGATACGGGGGAGGGGTGTTACATGCCTCCCCAATTTGGGTCAACCTACAAGCAAAGAAACAAGCATATATGCATAACCAATTCAACCAATTTTTATTGCCAAAATACACACCATTCAAACCATAACAATATCAACCATTTACCTACTCATATAGCTTACCAATTCATGCCAAACATAAAGTAAGATCATACCAAAACATTTCCTTCCATACATCATTCAATCTCATGCTAAACTTACCAAAACTTACCAACATTTACCATTTCTTTTATCCAACTAAGACATACCACAACTGCAAACTATCATCACGTACCAAAAGTCATTATCAACTATAAATTTAAACACCAACTAGCCAAATCACATGGCTAAGTATATACATCACAAAGCATAATCCCACAACTACTAGCCTATACATTCCATACTTCAAAAATATATATTTTCATGAGTACCAAAATGAGGTTTGATAGTGTGGTGATGGTCCTTGATGATCCCCGAGCTTGCAGTAGCTTCGATATCTATAAAACAATGCACACACAGACAAAGTAAGCTTTCAAAAGCTTAGTAAGCTCGTACTATAATCGTCAATAGTATATAAAACATAAAACATCAACATATAAGTATTTACAAATTCTCAAATTATCTATTAAATTTATACCAACTCAATCCATATGTTCATATCAATTCAATGAATTTCACATACATAATATCATCTACCTCAAAGGTATCATACATACCTGAATCTTCTCGTACTTATTCACTTTCATTCTCACCTTTCGTTTGAATATTTTAAGACTTTCCATAAATTATTTGCACTTTAAACATCCGCACACTTAGTGTTGTAAAGGTTAGCCGAAGCTAGAATGATTCTGCACACTTAATGCCATTTCAATTAACCGAAGCTAAGTCGATATCGCACACTTAGTGCCTCATATAGCTGAAGCTAGTTTCAATCGCACACTTAGTGCCAAATATCCTTGATTTATCATTGTATTCATCCAAACTAGATGTATATACAGTCTATGTATAATCAAAGCATCAAAACATACTTATAACATCATATTTTACGTACGAACTTACCTCGTACTCGGAATTGTCGATTCGGACTATTTACTCTGTAATCTTCGACTTCCCTCGGTCTAAGTCTAAATTCCTCTTTTCTTGATCTATATATATTCAAAATTAACCCTTTTATTCACCAAATCATTCAAAACAATCCATAAACACATATTTAGGGCATTTTGCAAACTAGTCCTCATATTTTCACATTTCGACACTTTAGTCCCTAATTCACAAAATCACAAAATACACAATATTTGAATTTAGTCATGCTCGGCTGAGTTCTCCTAGCTCTCATACCAATCCATACATTTCATTTATTTCACATTTTAGTCCCTCAAAATAACATTTTTATGATTTAACCCAAATTACCCAATTTCATTAAAAATTCAAAGACAAAACATTTAAACCCAACATCAAGCTTCCATAATTCATCTATTAACATCACAAAACTCATAGTTTCATCAATGGCACATTTCAAAATCATCAACAAAATCAGAAATGGAGGCATGGGTTAGATAGTACTCGAAGCAACGATTACAAAAACGTAGAAATTATCAAAAACCAAACAAAACTCATACCTCAATCAAGGAATGCAATGGCCGAACCCTAGGTCTTCTTTTTCTTTTATTTTTTTTGCTATTTTCGTTTATGAAACATGAATATGGCTTTATTTTATGCTTTGCTTTATTTAACTAATAAATATTAAACAAACACATATTTTACCCTTTATTTATACATATAAAAATCATTTGAAATAAGGCCATATATGTCCATTAACTAAGTAAATGGCATAGTAACCACATAAGGACCTCTCAATTATAAAGCCAAGTTAAATAAGCACTTTTAACATCTAGCACACATCTTTTACATTTTACTCGATTAGGTCCTTTTTGCAAATACGAGTCTTTCACACATGTCAATTCACTTATAATAGGCACAGAAAATAATATTAAAATATTTTTGTAACTCGGATATGTGGTCCCAAAACTACTGTTCCGACTAGGGTCAAAACCCGACTGTTACAAAAATGATGTCATGATGTGTCCTTAGTGTGTATAAAGATGTGAAGGATTAAAGGTAACATAAAGGCTTGGAAAATAGCCTAAGTGTTAACCACACGGGCAAAGACACGGCCATGTGTCTCAGCCGTGTGGGGGACATAGCCTTAGCACACGGGTGTGTGACTTGGGCCTTGTGACTCTAAATTTTTGCTGACGTCATAAATAAAAAGTTACACGGGCTGAAGACACGGGTGTGTCCAAGCCACACGAGCATGTGAAATCCACACAGCCAACCCACATGGGCGTGTGACTCTCCAAAGTGTGAAGATTTTCTAAGTGTTGAAAAAGTTTTATATGTTTACGGTTTGGTCCCGAACCATCCTGATTGTATGTTTTGGGCCCGTAGGCCCATATAAGGGACGGTAAGCATATGTATAAAAGTTTTTAAATAGAATGAAATTTTATGGTCAGTTTTTACATGATTGATTGTATTTAAATTTGGTAATGCCTCGTACCCTATGCTGGCATAGGATACGGCTAAGGGGTGTTACAGCGCATCTCCTCTAAAATAGCCTCCTTCCATTCAGGAACTTGTAAAGCATCTTTCACATTTTTAGGTATTTTCATAGTATCGAGACACGAAATAGAGGCTGAAAATGTCAAAGACAAGTCTTTATAGGACACAAAGTTAGACATGGGATATTTGACAAAATTTCTAACATCTTTTCTTTTAGCAATTGGAATATCTATATTAGAAAATTCATTGGTTGGATTATGAGTTTTACCTAGACTTTTGACAAGATCTTACGGGTCAGATTCTTGGTAATGAATCTGGTGGATTCCACTTTCTTGATTTCGGTTTTTTCTTAAGTAAACCAATAACTCCTTTTTTTGTTCTCTATTCTCATGATCAGACTCTACACCCTGTTATTAAAAACATTAACATCATTAATTTTTGTGTTAATCATAAATTTTCCTTCCTCATTATTAGAATCTCTATGTTGTAGATTCCTAGTCTTTTCTTGATCAATTATTAAATCTACCTTTCTATAATTCCCTCCCTGAAGATTAGAATCAAAGTAAGATTGTGTTTTAATAAATGTGACATCTATGGTAACAATAATCTGCCTATCAAATGGATCATAACATTTGTAACCCTTTTTATTAGAAGCATATCCAACAGAGACATTTTTTTTCTCTAGGATCTAGTTTACCTTGGTTGTAAAGATGAACAATAACACTACACCCAAAAACTCAAGGGGATAAATCTGTGGTCAATTTAGAGTTAGGAAAGTTATCTTTAAAAAGACTAAAAGGAGATCTATAGTTTAGAGTTTTACTGGGCACTCTATTAATAAGATATGTAGTTATTAACAAGGCTTCACCCCAGAGATAACGTGGTACCTGACTAGTGAACATGTAGGCTCTAGTTACTTCCAAAAGATGGCAGTCTTTTCTTTCTACAATCCCATTCTGTTGTGGTGTATTTGTACAAAAGCTTTGGTGGACTATTCCATGTTTGGTTAAGAAAATGCCTAATTGGTCACTAAAAAATCCCCTACCATTGTCACTCTGAAATACTTCTATTTTCACACCAAATTTTTTTTTCACCATAGCATAAAAAGATTAAACACATTTTTAACTTCAGACTTATCTTTTAATAAATAAATAAATAACCTAACAAATACGAGTAAGATCATCAATAAATATGACAAACCAATGTTTTCCGAAAAAAGTTGAGACTTTCGAAGGTCCCCAAACATCACTATGAATTAAGAAAAAGGTTTGGAAGCTTTATATTTTTGAGGTAGAAAGAATGACAGATGATGTTTAGTCAATTTAAAAATTCACAGTGATATGAAGAAGGACTTTTGTTTTTAAATAGATCACGTAACAAATATCTTAAATAGTAAAAATTAGGGTGTCCAAACCTATAACTCCAAATCATAACCTTATCAAAACTAGAAACAGAATTTAAACATAGAGTAGTTGTTGGTCGACTTAGATGATCGTCATCTAGAAAGTAAATTCCACCATATTGTTTAGCATTTCCAATCATCCTCCCTGAGACCATGTCCTCAAATTTACACATAGAGGAGTCAAATATAAGATGACAATTCGAGGGCCGAGATAATTTACTGACCGATATGAGATTACAAGCTATATTTTGCACACGTAAAACCAAGGAAGGTGAAATTTTAATAGTGCTTTTCCTGGCTATTGTCAAAAACGACCCATCTGCTACTTTGATCGTTTTATTTCCTGCACAAGGTGTGTAAGCTGAGAAAAAAAAAGACTACTAGTCATGTGATCACTAGGTCCAGAATCAACAATCCACATGTTTATTTTACAAGGCTTGACATTGAAAAAAAAATAGAAAAATCAGTACCTGATTGAGCAAAAGAGGAAGAAGGATTATTGGATAAGTTAGGAACATAAGAATTCATCTGAAATTGTGGTGATTGAAAAAGCTTGTGTAGATGTTCTAATTGTTCCTTAGTGAATGAATTCCCTTCTAGAGAACTTTGCTACTCAGGATTTTCATTAGTTGTTTGGAAAGCTCTGCTATGCCTTGATTGTGAACCACGACCATCCACTTTTTTTTCCCCATTCGTCGATTTTCCATAGAGCTTCTAACACATTTCTCAAGTGTGCCAATATTTTTTGTGGTGGTTGCACCAAGGTTTTTTCCTTTTTTCACTATCATCATTACTTTTAACAGTTACAAGAGCAGAACTATCATCATTAGCTTCAAATCCTGGCCTTAACATTACTTTTCTCCTTGTCTCCTCTTTTCTAACCTCAGAAAAAATATCACAAAGTATTCGAAGTGATTTTTTCCTTGGATTCGAGATGTCACTTCATCACTGTAACACCCAAACCCGCATCCATCATTGAAATAAGGTTACGGAGCATTAACGTATAAACGTAGCATAAAAATATACGTTTCCAAACATTGATATAAACATAGCATAATCCATTCATATACATATATATCATCCCTTAATTGAGCCCTTGAGGCCTTAGAAACACTTTAGAAACGATTCGGGACTAAATCGAAACATTCAAAAAGCTTAAGAAAAAGTTAGAATTTTTGAACTGCAAGGGTCACACGACCATGTGACTCAAACACCCCCATGTCTTAGGCCGTGTAACATTCCAAATAGGGACACACAACAGTGTCCCAGCACATGTCCATGCCCGTGTAACTCTCTGAGTTGGGTCACACGGCCAAGCCACATGCCCGTGTGCCAGCCGTGTGCCAGGCCGTTTAACTGCCTGATTTGTAACCTTTGAAACCTACAGGGGACACACTGCCGTGTAATATGGTCGTGTGTCACAAACGGCTGAGACACATGCCATGTCTTAGGCCGTGTGGACATGAAATTGGCCAAATTCAAGCCATTTCCATCACCCATTTTAAGCTAGTACCTAAACACAATTTGCACACATGACCAAAGCATTACAAACATACCAAAACATGCACAACATAACAAGTTAAAAAGACCAAATTCCATTCAACCAATATGCCAACAAGGCACATAAATCATAGTTAATCAAAAATACCTAAACTGTAATAGTCCGGTTTAGACCCTAGTCGTAATAGTGGTGTAACAACTCGATTTTGGGCTTAGTCAGAACAGTGGTCTCGAGACCATAAATTTGAGACTAAGAAATTTATTTTTATTATTAATTTGGTGTTATAGCATGATTATTTAAGTGCATGAACAATTTAACTAAATAATTTTAGCGTTTGTGAGCTAAATTGCAAAAAAGGGACTAAATCGCATAAAAGGTAAAAGTTTTATTTCATTAGCTAGGGGTGTTAAATAGCTAGAAAACCTAAATTGGGGGTCTTTAAAACACAATTAGACCCCTAATATATAGGTTGGCCGGCCGTAGAGACAAGAATGCTCAAAAAGTTAAAATTAGGTGGGTTTGGGTGACTAAATTGGCTAGAATAAAAATAAAATAAAGAGAAAAAGATATCATATTTTTCCTATCTTCTTCTCCATAAAAATTTTCAAAAAAATTAGGGTTTTGAAGCTTTAAAATTTCAGCCAATCTATCCTCGTGCAAGTAAGTGATTTTCATGGTCATATTTGATAATTTTTGTACTTTTGGGACCCTTGTAGCATGAGCTAACTAATGAGGGGACCATTTTGCAAAATGGTTGATGGCCTAGGTATTTGCCATGAAAGAATTTATGATGTTTGCTGAGTTTTTATGGAAGAAAAGGAATCATGGGTGTTAAATAAATAACTTTTGTGAAGTAGTTTTCATGGAAACCCTAACTAAGGACCATTTTGCATAAGTTATAAATTAGGTGATAAATGTGTGAAATATTCAATAAATGTGTGAAATATTCAAAATTAAGGGTTGCTTATAGTATAAAAATAATTTGACTAGGCATGGTTAATAAGGAAATTTGATAAAAATCAATTTTCGGGTCCAGGAGTAAAATGGTCATTTTGTGAAAGCTTAGGGGCAAAATGGTCATTTTGCCTAGTTATAAATTGTTGAGTATCTAGATTAATATGATGATTAAATTAGTGAAATTTTAATCATTTTAGGTCATGAAATACAAAATCTAAACCTAGACCGGGGGAAGGCCAAGCAAGTAGATTAAATCAACTAGTCGTCTACATTTTGTAATCCGAGGTAAGTTGTATGTTAATAATGCAACTATATTGTTATGATGTATTATTGAATTGATATTGCATAAATTGTTTTGATTGTGAATATGAGTATGCATGTTGAGAAATTAATGTAACAAAGACTCCCGGTTGAACATTAGGAATAGATTTGGATATTCATGCCATGACATTGGCTGATATGTGTGCTTCTGTAAGACATGTCTGGGACATGCATCGGCCACATCATGAGAGCCAGTGTAAGACATGTTTGGGACATGCATCGGCATTGAGACGAGAGCTAGTGTAAGACTTGTCTAGGACATGGCGTTAGCTTATTGTGTGTCAGTGTAAGACCTGTTTGGGACATGGCATCGACACTGATAGATGAGTGCCAGTGTAAGACCTGTCTAAGATATGGCATCGGCCTTAATATATGAAAGTTAGTGTAAGACCTGTCTGGGACATGGCATTGACTTTGATGTGCTCGCCAGTGTAAGACCATGTCTGGGAAAAGGCATTGGCATCTTATCCCATGTTTGGGGATATTGAATATCCTATAGTATTCCAAATTGTTCAACGGGAGATTGATGGTATATATCAAAATGAGAAAATTTGTGATCATGTTGTGAGTGGTACAAGTTCCTAAATGAGAATTGTGAAATTCGAGCTCCATTTACGTTGTATGATTAGTAAGGAATGAAAGTGAGTAAGTTATGGTTATGATTATTAATGTATTTTACATGAATTATGAGATGCAAATTCAAATCAACGTGATATGATTGATGAGAAATGAATATAAGCAGGTGGTATTTATGAATCCTCACCTTAGTGTGCAAAATTAAGATTTGCTGGGAGTATAATCCCTGATGGTAACTCGTAGTAATTTTATTATTTACATGCGACTTACTAAGCTTTGTGCTTACCCCTTTTCCTTTCCATTTTCTTATAGTGCCACCAAAGTAGCTCGTGGATCATCGCCTTATGTCAAAGAAGCCAGTCACACTATCCTTGAAGCATTTGGTATAGATAGTTTTATCATTTTGATAATGACATGTATAGGAACTAGTCTTTTTGTAATGGTTACATTGTTTTAGGTTAAACTACTGGCTTGTCATAGCTATTGAGTCATTTTGTATAATGCCATGGATGGTGGCTAATATTGGTTATTGATAAATGCAAATGATGATCTTCTTTTGGGAATGAGTAAATGGAATGATTTAGCTATGTGGTTGTGGGTGAATTGGTTGTTTGATGTGGTATAACTTAGTGCTAATAAGGGTGGAAAAAAGGCTTCGTAGATATCCTTATTTTTGTCCACACGGGTACACACACGGGAGTGTTAGCCGGTCATGTGTCCCCTGTACATTAAATTTACAAGTCAGTATGCATGGTAATAAACACACGGGCAAAGACAAAACTTAGAGACAAAGCCTCTGGCCACGGGCGTGTCCCTTGGCCTTGGGCCCCTAATTGGTTGCTGACGTTAGAAATAAGATGTCAAGGTTTTTATACACAGGGGTGTCATGGCCGTGTGAGAGACACGGGCTATAGACACGGGCGTGTGCTCGGCCGTGTGAAAACCCTTGTAGGTTCAATTTTGGAATTAAATTTACACGAGTTTGGGGCACGAGTGTGTCCCCTTGTGCTTAGGCCGTGTGAACCACACGGGCCTTCAGCACAGCCATGTCAAAATAGCCACATGGGCATGCCGCCCTTTCACACGGGCATGTACCCCTGTTTCAAGTGACATGTTTTAAAGTTTTCAATGGTGTTCAGACTAATCTCAAATCATTTCCTAAGTGTGATTTGGGCCTTGTAGGCCCATATTAAGAATATCCGGATTAAGAGTGTAAAGTTTTAAATTTGACCTAGATTTTTATGATTCGAAAATGATTATACACATCTATTTTAGTCAGGTAATGCCTCGTGCCTAGTCCTAGCCTCGGATCACGGTAAGGGGTGTTACATTTAGTGGTATCAGAGCTATGGTTTAGTCGATTCTAAGACTAACCTAGCGTGAGCATGGGTCTAGCTATACATGCCATAGTTGTATATTAATAGTGTGACGACTCCTGACGAAACAAATTGTGTTTTTATATATAGTAAATGGATCATGACGTGCCTACGGCGGATGATATGGAAAGTAATGCATCAGCTCCCGTAGAAGGGACTACGCCAGTAGATAGTGGGCTCATGATAATGAGTCAAGGCGGGGGGGCTAGAGAAGCTTACCTCTATATGATTGATGCTTGGTACTTAGAGTTTATTCGTACGAATCCGAATACTCCACCTCCCCCAATACCTCAACCCATCCCTGTAGCTCCTCAAGGAGCAGAAATGGCTAGAAGAGAGAAGCCTCCAGTTGATAGAATTAGGAAGCACGGGGCCAAGGAATTTTGGGCAAACATTGATGATGATCCAGAGAGGGCAGAGTTTTGGTTGGAAAATACCATTAGGGTATTTGATGAATTATAGTGCACGCCGGAGGAGTGTATGAAGTGTGTAATGTCACTCCTATGCAATTTGGCCTACCAATGGTGGAATACTCTCGTGTCAGTTGTACAGAGAGTGAATAACTTGGGAATTCTTTTAAGAAGAGTTTTGTAAGAAGTACATTAGCCAAAGGTTCATCGATCAAAAGAAGAAGCAGTTTTTTGAATTGAAGTAAGGCCACCTGACGGTGAAAGAATATGAGTGCGAGTTTGTGAGACTTAGCAAATATGCACAAGAATACGTATCTACAAAAGCCACCATGTGTAACAGATTCAAAGATGGACTGAACGAAGACATCTGACTATTGGTTGGTATCTTAGAACTAAGGGAGTTTGTGGTACTTGTTGAAAGAGCTTGCAAGGCTGAAGAATTACCCAAAGAGAAGAGAAGAGCTGATATCAAGTCTCGTGAGTCAAAGAAAAGATAGATGAGGAAATCACATCAGACCTCATCCAAGAGATTGAGAGAGTTTTTTACTCGATCAAACGCACCAGTGGGGTTACCGAGCAAGAGTAACAATAAGCAGTATGCAGCGACAAAAGCCCAAACCACTTCTATTGCGAGTGTTGGTAGTGCTCGCCCGGATCGACTAGAGTGTCCTCAGTGCGGTAGGTATCATCTTGGTGAATGCCGCGGAAGTGAAAGAGGCTATTTCAAATGTGATTCGCTTGACCATTTTATCCGTAGTTGTCTTGAGATGGACGAGAAAAATAAATATCAAATTGTGAGATCGGGTAACGCTCCTTCGAGGGCTAGACCACAGAAGAACCTGGGAATTGGGGCTAGCAGTTAAGGTACACCTAAAGATTCCATAGTGAGGTCCGAGGGTAGAGCACCTGCCAGAACTTATGCTATTCGCGCCCATGAGGAGGCATCGTCTCTCGATGTGATTACGGGTACATTTTCTATCCATGATTTACTTATTGTCGCTTTGATTGACCCAAGGTCTACCCATCCTTATATTTGTATGAAATTGATACCCCGTATGAATATTTTAGTCGAGTCCACTAAATTTGTGGTAAAAATGTCCAACCTGTTAGGCAAACATGTGTTGGTTGACTAAGTATGTAGAAATTGTCCTTTGAAAATTAGAGGTCATTGTTATCTGGCTAACTTGATGTTATTGCCGTTTAATGACTTTGATGTAATCCTTGGGATGGATTGGTTAACTTCTCATGGTGTTGTAGTGGATTGTGGACGTAAAGTGATTGAGTTGAAATGTGAAAGCAGGGGTATTCTTTGGGTTGAAACGGGTGAATTAGACAATTCACCTATAGTGATATCGTCCATGTCGGCAGTGAGATATTTGAGAAAAGGGTGTGAAGCTTACCTTGCCTTTGTGTTGAATACTCAAGCATCTAAATTGAAGATCGAGTCAGTACTAGTGGTATGTGAATTCACGAACGTGTTTTCAGAGGAATTACCCAGATTGCCTCCAGTGAGAGAAGTTGAATTTGAAATTGAGTTAGTCCCTGGTAAGGCACCCATCTCGATTGCTTCGTACAGGATGGAAACAACAGAATTAAAGGAGTTAAAAGTACAGCTACAAGAGCTAACGGATAAGGGTTTTACGAGACCGAGCTATTCTCCGTGGGGTGCTCCAATACTTTTTGTGAAAAAGAAAGACGGGACGATGAGGTTATGTATAGATTATAGATAGCTCAGCAAGGTGACTGTAAAGAACAAGTATCCTTTGCCAAGGATAGATGATTTGTTTGACCAATTGAAAGGAGCCACAGTGTTTTCCAAGGTAGACTTAAGGTCGGGTTATTGTCAGCTCAGAGTAAAGGAGTAAGATGTACCAAAAACCATGTTTAGGACGAGGTATGGGCACCATGAATTCCTTGTTATGCCCTTTGGTTTAACGAATGCCTCTGCGGTGTTTATGGACTTGATGAACCATATTTTTTGGTTGTATTTGGATAAGTTCGTGGTGGTCTTTATCGATGATATATTGATCTACTCGCGTAATGAGAGTGAGCACGCGGAGCATCTGAGAACGCTTTTACAAACTTTGAGAGATAAGCAGTTGTACGCCAAGTTCAGTAAGAGCAAATTTTGGCTTAAAGAGGTCAGATTCTTAGGACACATCGTGTCAGGTGAGGAAATTAGAGTTGGCCCAAATAAGATCTCGGCTACTGTAGAGTGGAAACCGCTAAGGAATGTGTCGGAGATTAGAAGCTTTTTGGGCTTGGCTGGATACTATAGACGGTTTGTAAATGGATTCTCAATGATAGCTACTCCGATGATAAGGTTGTTACAAAAGGATGTCAAGTTCTAATGGACGGAGAAGTGCCAACAGAGTTTCGAGAAACTAAAGACCTTGTTGACTGAGGCTCCAATTTTAGTACAACCGGAACCGGGAAAGGAGTTTGCAGTATATAGCGATGCCTCCTTGAATGGATTGGGATGTGTACTCATATAAGAAGGTAAGGTCATAGCCTACGCTTCAAGACAAACTGAAGCCACATGAGAAAAACTACCCGACGCACGATTTAGAGTTGGCTGCCATCGTGTTCACATTAAAGATTTGGAGACACCATTTGTATGGCGAGAAATGCCGAGTGCTCACCGACCATAAAAGTCTCAAATATTTGATGACTCAAAGGGAGTTGAATTTACGAAAATGGATATGGTTAGAGTTGATAAAAGACTATGAGTTGATAATCGACTATCACCCGGGGAAGGCGAATATTGTTGCTGACGCTTCGAGTAGGAAGTCATTGTTCGCCTTGAGGGCTTTGAATGCTCAGTTTTCTGTGACTGATGATGGTTCAGTTTTAGCAGAGATGAGAGCTAGACCATTGTCCCTGCAAGAGATTTGTGAATCTCAGAATAATGACAATGAATTGCAAGCCAAGAGAACTCAGTGTGAGTTGGGTGTTGAATCAAATTTTCAAATTGGTATCGATGGATGCTTGATGTTCCAAGATAGGGTCTGTGTACCCAAGGATGGTGAGCTTATTTAGAAGGTTCCATGAGAGGCACATAGTGGTTGCTTGTCTATCCATCTAGGTAGTGTGAAAATGTATAATGACCTGAAGAAAATGTACTAGTGGTTGGTAATGAAAAGGGACATTTCTGAATTTGTTTCTAAGTGTCTAGTTTGTCAGCAAGTGAAGGCTAAACACCAAGTACCTTTGGGTTTGTTTCAACCCGTAATGGTTCCCGAGTGGAAATGAGATCGTGTAACCATGGATTTTGTGTCGGGGTTGCCTTTGACGCCAAGGAAAAAGAATTTCATTTGGGCTATTGTTGATAGGCTTACCAAGTCGGCACATTTTATACCTGTGCATACCGACTATGCCCTTGAGAAATTGGTTTAATTGTATGTTTTTAAGATTATGAGACTTCATGGGGTACCCTTGTCGATCATTTCAGATAGAGATTTGAGATTTACCTAACGGTTTTGGAAGAAGTTACAAGAGGCACTGGGAACAAAACTAAATTTTAGCATTGCATTTCATCCGCAAACTGACGGTCAGTCAGAAGGAGTGCTTTAGATCTTAGAAGACATGTTGCGATGTTGTGTTCTTGAGTTTCAAGGCAGTTGGGAGAAGTACTTACCATTGGTTGAATTCACCTATAACAATAGTTATCAGTCAAGTTTGAAAATGGCGCCTTATGAGGCTCTGTATGGGTGAAAGTACCGAACACCCTTGTATTGGACCGAACTTAAAGAAAATCAGATTCACGGGGTAGATCTAGTCAAAGAAACTGAAGAGAAATTTAAGGTGATTCGCAACTGCTTGAAGGCTGCTTTAGATAGACAGAAGTCCTACGTAGATTTGAAACGAAAGGAAATTGAGTTTCAAGTCGGTGATAGGGTGTTCTTGAAAGTATCCCCGTGGAGGAAAGTCCTCAGATTCGGTAGAAAAGGCAAGCGGAGTCCTCGTTTCATAGGACCTTATGAGATTATTGAGATAGTAGGGCCCGTTGCCTACAGATTGGTTTTGCCCTCAGAGTTGGAAAAGATTCATGATATGTTTCATGTTTCCATGTTGCGTCGATATAGGTCAGATCCTTCGCATGTGATTGCGCCAACTGAGGTTGAGATTCAGTCGGATATGACTTATGGCAAAGAGCCGGTTAATATTTTGGCTTGAGAGGTTAAACAATTGAGGAAGAAGAGCATTACACTTGTTAAAGTACTATGGCATAGACATGGAGTTAAAGAAGCCACATGGGAACTCGAGGAGACCATGAGAGACCAATACCCGAATCTATTCACCGATAAGATTTTCGAGGACGAAAATCCCTAAGGGGGGAGAATTGTAACAACCCGATTCTGGCTTAGTCAGAATAGTGGTTTTGAGACCACAAATCCAAGGCTGAGAAATTTATTTTTATTATTACTTTGGTGTTATAGCATGATTATTTGAGTGCATGAAAAATTTGACGAAATAATTTTAGCGTTTGTGAGCTAAATTGCAAAAAAGGGACTAAATCGCATAAAGGGTAAAAATTTTATTTCAATAGCTAGGGGTGTTAAATGGCTAGACAACCTAAATTAGGGGTCTTTAAAGCACAATTAGACCCCTAATATATAGGTTGGCCGGCCATAGAGACAAGAATGCTCAAAAAGTCAAAATTAGGTGGGTTTTGGTGACTAAATTGGCTAGAATAAAAATAAAATAAAGAGAAAGATATCATCTTTTTCCTATCTTCTTCTCCACTGAAATTTTTAGCAAAATAAGGGTTTGAAGCTTTAAAATTTTAGCCAAGCTATCCTCTTGCAAGTAAGTGATTTTCATGGTCATATTTGATAATTTTTATACTTTTGGGACCCTTGTAGCATGAGCTAACTAATTAGGGGACCATTTTGCAAAATGGTTAATAGTCTAGGGATTTGCCATGAAAGAATTTATGATGTTTGCTGAGTTTTTATGGAAGAAAAGGAACCACGGGTGTTAAATAAACAACTTTTGTGAAGTAGTTTTCATGGAAACCCTAACTAAGGACCATTTTGCATAAGTTATAAATTAGGTGATAAATGTGTGAAATATTCAGAATTAAGGGTTGCTTCTAGTATAAAAAGAATTTGACTAGGCTTGGTTAATAAGGAAATTCGATAAAAATTAATTTTCATGTCCAGGGGTAAAATGGTCATTTTGTGAAAACCTAGGGGCAAAATGGTCATTTTGCCTACTTATACATTGTTGAGTATCTAGATTAATATGATGATTAAATTAGTGAAATTTTAATCATTTTAGGTCATGAAATACAAAATCTAAACATGGACCGGGGGAAGGCCAAGCAAGTAGATTAAATCAACTAGTCGTCTACATTTTGTAATCCGAGGTAAGTTGTATGTTAATAATGCAACTATATTGTTATGATGTATGATTGAATTGAGATTGCATAAATTGTGTTGATTGTGAATATGAGTATGCATGTTGAGAAATTAATGTAACAAAGACTCCCGGTTGAACATTAGGAATAGATTTGGATATTCATGCCATGAGATTGGCTGATATGTGTGCTAGTGTAAGAGATGTCTGGGACATGCATCGGCCACACCATGAGCGCCAGTGTAAGACATGTCTAGGACATGCATCGGTATTGAGACGAGAGCTAGTGTAAGACATGTCTCGGACATGCATCAGCCTCGAGATATACAAGCTAGTGTAAGACCTGTCTGGGACATGGCATCAACATCAATAGATGAGTGCCAATGTAAAACCTGTCTGAGACACGCCTGTCTGGGACATGGCATTGACTTTGATGTGCTAGCCAATGTAAGACCATGTATGGGACATGGCATCGGCATCTTATCCCATGTTTGGGGCTATTGAATATCCTATACTATTCCAAATGGTTCAACAGGAGATTGATGGTGTATATCGAAATGAGAAAATTTGTGATCATGTTGTGAGTTGTATAGGTACCTTAATGAGAATTGTGAAATTCGAGCTCCATTTACATTGTACGATTAGTAAGGAAAGAAAGTTAGTAAGTTATGATTATGATTATTAATGTATTTTACATGAATTATGAGATGCGAATTCAAATCAACGTGATATGATTGATGAGAAATGGATATGAGCAGGTGGTATTTATGAATCCTCACCTTAGTGTGCAAAATTAAGATTTTTTAGGAGTATAATCCCTAATGGTAACTCGTAGTAATTTCATTATTTACATGCGACTTACTAAGCTTTATGCTTACCCCTTTTCCTTTCCATTTTCTTATAGTGCTGCCAACGTAGCTCGTGGATTATCGCCTTACGTCGGAGAAGCCAGTCACACTATCCTTGAAGCATTTGGTACAGCTAGTTTTATCATTTTGATTATGGCATGTATAGGAACTAGTCTTTTTGTAATGGTTACATTGTTTTGGGTCAAACTAGTGGTTTGTCATAGCTATTGAGTCATTTTGTATAATGCCAAGGACGGTGGCTAATATTGGTTATTGATAAAAGCAAATGATGATCTTCTTTTGGGAATGAGTAAATTGAATGATTTAGCTATGTGGTTGTTGGTGAATTGTTTGTTTGGTGTGGTATAAGTTAGTGCTAATAAGGGTAGAAAAAAGGCTTGGTAGATAGCCTTATTTTTGTCCACACGGGTAGACACACGAGTGTGTGTCTAGGCCGTGTGTAACACACGGCTAGCCCAATGGTCGTGTTAGCCAGCCATGTGTCCCCTGCACATTAAATTTACAAGTCAGTATGCATGGTAGTAAACACATAGGCAGAGACACGACCGTGTGCCTCAGCTGTGTGGAGGACACGGCCTCTGGCAACTGGCATGTGCCTTGGCCGTGTACCCCGAATTGGTTGTTGACGTCAAAAATAGAATGTCAAGGTTTTTATACACGGGTTACAACACGGACGTGTCATGGCCGTGTAAGGGACACGGGCTATAGATACGAGTGTGTGCTCAACCATGTAAAAACCTCTGTAGGTTAAAATTTGGAACTAAATTCACATAGGTTTGGGATACGGGCGTGTCCCCTTGTGCTTAGGCCGTGTGAACCACACGGGCCTTTGGCATGGCCACGTCAAAATAGCCACGGGCGTGTCGCCCTTTCACACGGGTGTGTACCCCTATTTCAAGTGACATGTTTCGAAGTTTTCAATGGTGTTCAGACTAATTTCAGATCGTTTCCTAAGTGTGATTTTGGCCTTGTAGGCCCATATTAAGAATATCCGGATTAAGAGTGTAAAGTTTTAAATTTGACGTAGATTTTATGATTCGAAAATGATTGTATGCATGTGTTTAAGTCAGGTAATGCCTCGTGCCTAGTCCTAGCCTTGGACCCAGGTAAGGGGTGTTACAAGTGGTTTCGAGACCAGAAATCTAGGTTAAAAAATATTTTAATATTATTTTTCGTGTTTACAGTATGTGGTTAAGCATATGTGAAAGTTTCGTATGAAAATTTAATCATTTGTGTGCTTAATTTGATAAAAGGACTAAATCACAGTGTAACATCCCAAAATAGGGCCTAAACAGAACAGTACTTGTGAAACCACGAATCTGAGATAGAAAAGTTTATTCTGAATAATTTTTATAATTTACCGAGTGATTAGATGCATGTGTTAGAGTATCGATTGAAAATTTTATAGATAGCATGCTTAATTTGCCTACTAGGGCTTAATTGCAAAAGTTGATAAATATAATTTTAGATGCTAAAGGATTAAATTGAAGAGTATAATTAAAGTAGAGGTCCTTAAATGGTAATTAGACCATTAGGTTTTCATGGACAAAAATGGACATACATAGATAAAAATAACTAAAGTTTTAATGAAGGGTATTTTAGTCATTTGGTAATTAAGAGATTAAAAAAAGGGAAAAGATGGCAAAATGTGTCCATCTTCTTCATTGGGCTGAAATTTCAAGGGTTCTTCATAGCTAGGGTATTGTCAAGCTTCCAAGCTTCATACTAAGTGATTCCAAGCACCATTTTTAATGTTCTTTATGTTTTTGAAGTCCTAGTAACTTGATTTAGCTTATTCTAACAATAATTTAACCTAGGGTTCATATTTGGAAAAATACTGATAGGTGAAATGTACTTATTTTCATGTTTTATGGTAGAATATGAAGCTTAAAATTATGTTAAACGACTTGAGCTAAGCGATTTTAAGCGAAACGAGTAAAATGACATAATTTGTAACGCCCTGATTTTCGGGATTTTTCGAGTTTTCATGATTTTTGGTAAATTTTGAAATTTTCGTGTTTTGAATATTGGTATTATGTTTAAATGTGGTAGTGGGCCTTTAGAAGGGCCAAGCTTAAGTTATACGCGGCAAAATATCGAGGCTGGATTCTTAAGTGAATGGGAGATTTGGTTAAATGGGCTTTCAAGAAGAACTATGTAAGTTATGACACAGATAAGGCCTTGGTAAAGTGGCAAGGTGGCGCCACTAGGTTCCTAAAAAAATGGCGCCTGAGAAGGAATTGGAGGTCCAGGGTTCAAGTTGTAAGGTAGGCATATTGTTACTTTTTTAATTTTTAGGCATGTACTGGGCATGTGATCACTCAAGTGAATTTCGGCAAGGGCCTTAGGGAGGTTGGGCCGATTGCTTTAGTTGATATTAGGGTTAGGTTCTTTTCTTTTTTTGTCCTGGAGAATTAGGGTTAGCCACCTGAAAGCTTTCTCTCATCTTTTCTAAATTCTCACAAGAGCCGAAAACACAAGTCTTTTTCTCATTGTGCCGAATTTTCTTCTTCTCTTTTCCTCCATGTTTTCTCTTCCTTTATGCTTCTCCTTCTAGCCGAAACTTTTTGACCATCTTATTCACCTCCTCTGCCGATTCCATCCTCCATTAAACCTTCATCACTGATTGCCATTAAAAAGCCGAAACCCTAAAAACTCACTACTTGTGCCGATTTCTCCAAAGCCAAATCCTTCAGTATTTTTGTTCCTTTTGATCAACATTCATCTTCTTTAAACCCTTAGTATCTGTCGGCAACATTACTCCAAGGTTATAGACTCAAATCATCATCTTCTTCATCACCTAGAAAGCCGAAATACCATAGATTTAGGGGCTTATAGCCGAAAATTAAGATCTCCTGGATTCGAGTTTTACCATCGTTTAGAGGATAGATCTACATCAGATCTGCGTAGAAATCAAAGAGGAATAAGTGGTAAGTGCTCATCACTTCAGATCTAGTCTTATTTTACAAGTTAGAAAAAGCCGAAGTCCCTAAAATCTAGGAAGGCTATCGATTTGGGCATAGAGCTTTAAGGGTCCTTAACCGATGATTTCTTTTGGTGATTAGTGTCTTCTTGAGTGTTGGAACGAAGGCTTGGATTTTTGGAGCAATTAAACTTGGATCTAGTCATCAGTTTTTGGCAAAAAGGTAAGATTTTAAAGGTTGTTAGGGGCATGGTTCGAACATGGGTAAGTGAATATTGAGATTAGTGTTGTGGTTTGCAATCTAAGAATTGTGGTAATCCATTGTAGGACATCGTAAGGGATCTCAGTAGCAGTCATTGCAAAACAGATGTGTATCGAACACCCTTTCATAGTTCAATTCGGCAAAAGCCGAAATGCCAAAATTCTGGCATTTCGTGGGCTTGTGAGTCTGCGAGTGCTCACAAGACGTTTAGAAATCATTAGATCTGGAAGCGCAAAATGGTAAGTTAGTCGTGTGTGGAATTTCGTGCACTTCGACAATTGGGCCTCGATAGGCTAAAACTGGGCCAAATGGGCTTACGGATCCATGTAGGTAAGATAACAAAAAAATGGGCAAATAAATATGTTCTATTAGACTGTGGAATCAAAACTGATTAAAACTGATAAAATTACTGAAATACCTTTATAGGTGGGAAAGTTTACAGATTTACCCGTAGGAGCAAAATTACTAATATACCCCTAGGGTTAAGGTTGACCGAAATGCATGATTGACTGTTACTGTTTACTGCATATCATATTATTATTATTATCTGTTGCATAGGACTAGGATATTGATAGAGGAAGTACTGAAAGTGGCTCGTCCACGTACTGGAGGCTTTGCCTCAATTTACCGATATTGAGCAACAATGCTGCAACTATTGAGTGTAGGGCTGGGTGGGTTGAGATATTCCCCACATGGAGTGTAGGGCTGGCACGGGTGGAGTGTAGTGGTTGTTATAGGCTGGGTTGGGCTTGCATACACGTATGTATATATGTTCTGTTCTAGAATTGGGCTTATGGGCCACCTTTTATTGTTATCCTGTAAGGGCTAAGGCCCGCCTTTCTGTGATTACGAAAAGGGCTTGGTTTGATAATTATCACACTGAAGGGGGCTTAGGCCGGATGGGCTCGAGCTGACTTGGGCTTTAGATGGGTTACCGTACACACTGAGTTTTCCAAACTCACCCCTCTCTCTTCCATCCTTGCAGGTGAGCCCTAGTTGGTGGACTTGGAGTGGCGGGATTTGAGTGGCCACGAAGATTGATTTACGGTTTTAAAGAAGTTCGCATTTTACTTTTGATTATTTTATTTTGCTTAAAGTTGTAATAAGGCCGCTCTTTTAATTATTTTTATTTTGGGATTATTAAACTGGTTAGCACTAGGGCGCGATTTATAAAAGTTACTTATTATCAAAATATCACGATAACCGAGTAAATCTTCCGCAACGTAATGTTTTAAAAAGGAAATAATAAATATTTTATATAAGACTTAAACTAAATTTGATGTTCGTGAACGAGTAACATGCTTTAAGTGTGGCAATGGATGTGTGCATGTCTAGGATTGGTTTCGGGAAGAGCTTGGTACTTAAGCAGTCCAAAAGACTCACCTCCTCTTTTCTGGCTTCCTACCTGGTGCACAGCTTCCATTCACTTAAACTTAAAACAAAAACATCCTTTAAACCCTAAGAGAGATTTTTAGATAAAATGTCAGTTCTTTAGCAACATTTTCATGTGGCACGCTGAATTCGACCGTAACGTCTGGGCCGAGTTTGGGGTGTTACATTTAGTGGTATCAGAGTCAAGTTGCAACAACTTGATTGTGGATTGGTCCAAAAAGGGTTTTTAGAACTATAAGCCCAAAGAGGGTATTCTGGGAAAAATCTAACTTTTAAAAACAAATTTTCTGTTTAAAGGAAATAATCTCCGAACTTGGTTTCTTTAAATGTTTGAGAAATGGATTCTAAAAAGGCCTAAATCTTTTAAGTTTGTCTGAAATCTAATAAGGTGGCACACTGAATCCTTGGCACCAAGTCTGTAAGTATTTTTCTCTACTCTCTATATGTACTAAACTGTACTAAAAATAACACTGTAGCTAGTACTGAGCCTTAGATACGTTACTATAGATAAGGTAGTATTAAGACTACAAAACTGAGACTGTAGGGTAAACTAAGTCCGAGGAAACTGAGATAGTAGTTAAACTGCGGTTGCGAGAGAACAACTTTGAACCTTTATCTGTTCATAAGACATTCTGTAATAAACAGTGGAAACAGTAAACTAACGACATAAAATTTAAAAATAGATAAATCGATATTAGTATGAGAGCTGCTCAAGGAAGAGGTCATGGTCGAGGCCGAGGTAGTACTCAAGCTGGATCTGTGTCTTCTGAACACATACCAGCTGGCGAAGCACGACCACCACCGGTGGACGAAAATGGGCCGTATGATCGGGCCATATGGCACGATGCTTTGTCCCAGGCCATGCTAAGAATTTTGGAAAGGGTGGCTGGAGCTAATGTTGGGCCCATGAATTGGTGGTCCATTTCTGAGTGACTCCGGGCCAACGGAGCGAAGGTTTTTAGGGATGTATCTGGAGTAGCCCCAAATGTGGCTGAGTACTGGATGGAAGCCACAGAGCGGATTATGGATGATCCGACCGCCAAAGTGGAGCGAGAAGTTAAAAAAGCGATGCTGAGTTCTTTGCGGACGAGGCGTATCAATGGTGGATCACTGTGAGAGAGGGTACCCTAGCTGAGAGGGTAATGTGGCAACTGTTTAAGTAATCTTTCAAGGTAAAATATGTCGGGGCTAGCTATGTGGATGCACGAAGAAAGGAATTCCTGAACCTGACTCAAGGTAGTAAGACCGTTGATGAATATGAGGCAGAGTTTCTGCGATTGAGCCGGTACGCTAGTGGCATTGTCTCCACCAAATATGAGTGCAGTGTTCGTTTTGAGGATGGCCTCAGGGATGAGCTAAGGGTGCTCATAGCTCCACAGAGAGAGCGTGATTTTGCTGCACTGGTAGAAAAGGCTAAGATAGCCAAAAAGGTGAAGTAAGCCGAACGAAAGAACCGTGATAGGAATCAAAACTGATTCAGGAGGGATGTTGGACCAGCTGGTGCTGCAAACCAAAATGTTAAGAGAGCTAGGACGGAGGAACCAGTTTGAACAGTTCTAGTGAACACAGTCAGACCACAAGCTTGTGGAGATTGTGGTAGAATGCATCTGGGGGAGTGCTGGAAGCGTTCTGGGGCTTGTCTTTGTTGTGGGTCAAAGGAGCATAGGATCAGGGATTGTCCTAGGAGGGCAACTCAGGCTCAAATAGCTGAGTAAGTGGCTGTGCAACTGGTTCAACCAGCGTGAGGTGGACCGCCGATGCCGAGAGGTCGTGGACAAGGTCGCGGTGGTAATGGCCGTGGACGTAGGGCACCTGGCAGGGGTACTGGTAATGCTGAGGCTCGTCGGCCCGACTTTGAGTATATCTTTGCTCATTTGCCGCGAGAGGGTGGTGACACACCTGATGTCATAATTGGTACATTTTTTATCTCTGGTATACCTTATACTGCTCTGATAGATGTGGGGTCAACTCATTCGTATGTTGCATATGACATTTTTGGGGCATTGGGTATTCACTTTGAGGAGACTGTGTGTAGGGTAACTGTGATAAGTCCTTTAGGTTACTCGGTTAAGGTAGAGAAACTCTTCAGGGAGATGCCTTTAGATACTCAAGGTAGGATTTTCTATGGAGACTTGATGGAGTTACCGTTAGGAGAATTCGATTTGATCCTAGGGATGGATTGGTTGACCAAGCATAAGGCAACTTTGGATTGTGCGGCTAAGAGGATGATGTTAAAGACTATCGAGGATGAAGAGGTAATGATTATTGGAGAATGAAGAGATTACTTGTCCAATGTAGTATCGGCTTTGAGGGTTGAGAAACTGATGCGTAAGGGATGCGAGGCATATTTGGCTTTTGTAAGCAAGCTGAAACTGAGGATCTGACTGTGGAGACCATCCGAACTGTTAAGGAATTTCGGGATGTTTTCCCAGAAGACCTTCCTAGATTACCTCCGAATCGGGAATCGAGTTTGGAATCGATTTGTTGCATGGAACAGCTCCAGTATCCATTGCACCCTATAGGATGGCACTGAAGGAGTTAGTGGAACTGAAAGCTCAAATTCAAGAGGTATTGGATAGAGGCTTCATTAGACCTAGTGTGTCTCCATGGGGAGCACCAGTCCTATTTGTGAATAAAAATCGATTATCGCCAGTTGAACAAACTGACGATAAATAATAAATACCCACTGCCAAGAATTGATGATTTATTCGACCAACTTAGGGAGCTTCGGTATTTTCCAAAATTGATCTTCGTTCTGGATACCATCAGTTGAAAGTAAAGGAAGTGGATATTCATAAGACAGCATTCAGAGCTCGATATGGTCATTATGAGTTTCTGGTTATGCCATTTGGGTTGACGAACGTGCCTGCAGCGTTTATGGATCTGATGAATTGAGTATTCCAACCTTACTTGGATCGGTTCGTAGTCGTCTTTATTGACGATATCCTGGTGTATTCTGAAATGAAAATGAAACATGATGAGCATCTCCGCATTGTGCTGCAAGTGTTAAGGGAGAAGGAACTCTATGCGAAATTCAGCAAGTGTGAATTCTAGTTGAGGAAGGTAACCTTCTTAGGGCATGTGGTCTCTGCCAAGGGGATTAAGGTGGACCCTCGTAAAATTGAAGCAATTCTGGAATTGAAGCCACCTAGGTCAGTATCGGAAATTTGGAGTTTCTTAGGGTTGGCAGGATACTACAGAAGGTTTGTGGAAGGTTTCTCGGTGATGGTAGCACCCTTGACAAAACTCATAAGGAAAGGAGTACAGTTTATATGGACCGAGAAACAGCAAAAAGCTTTTAACCAGTTGAAAAAGGTATTGATCAAGCGCGGTGTTGATTCAACCGAGAGTGCAGGAAGGACTTCATCTTTGTGTACAGCGATGCGCGTCGCATGTGGGGTTAGGATGTGTACTAATGCAAGAGGGTAAGGTGATCGCTTATGCTTTAGGACAGCTTAAGCCTCATAAAGCGAACTACCCTACGCATGATTTAGAGCTAGCAGCGGTGATTTTTGCGTTAAAAATCTAGAGACATTATTTATATGGAGAAAAGTGTATCATATACACAGACCATAAGAGCCTAAAATATCTGTTGACTCAGAAGGAGTTAAACCTTGGGCAACGAAGATGGTAGAGTTGCTTAAGGATTACGACTGTTCGATTGAGTACCACCCAGGAAAGGCTAACATGGTGGCTGATGCGTTGAGTCGAATGGTTGTTAATGATTTGAGAGCCTTGTTTGCACGTTTGAGTCTGTTCGACGATGGAAGTCTGTTGGCAGAATTGCAAGTGAGGCCTACTAGGACTGAACAAATTAAAGAAAAATAGTTGAAGGATGATTCATTATTTCTTCGATTTCGGCAAGTTAAGAATGGTGAAAATGAGGATTTTGGACTGAATACCGACAGAGTTCTATGCTTTCGTGGAAGAGTTTGTATTCCAAAGGAGCCTGAATTGAGGCGGACAATTCTAAAAGAGGCTCATGGTGGACCCTGTGCCATGCATCCTTGAGGGAATAAGTTACATCGAGATCTGCGAGAGTTATACTGGTGGCCTGGATTAAAACGGGGGGTGACTGAATTTGTTGGGAAATGTCTGACGTGCCAGCAAGTTAAGGCCGAGCACCAATTGCCTTTTTGATTTATCGCAGCGGTGAAATTTCGCTATGAAAGTGGGAGAGAGTAACTATGGATTTTGTGAGTGGGCTACCTTTGACACCCACCAAGAAAGATTCGGTGTGGGTAGTTGTGGATAGGTTAACAAAATCTACCCATTTCATACCTATTCGTACTGATTACTCACTGCAAAAGTTGGCCAGGTTATATGTGGCGGAGATAGTGCAATTGCATAGGGGGCCAGCATCGATTATTTCTGACCGAGACCCTAGGTTTACATCTCGATTCTGGCAAAAGTTGCAGGAAGCGTTGGGTACACGATTGGATTTTAGTACTACTTTTCACCCACAGACCGATGGACAGCCGGAAAGGGTTATTCAAGTTTTGGAGGATATGTTGAGAGGTTGTATCATCGATTTTTGCGGTAGTTGGGAAGACTACTTGCCATTGGTGGAGTTTGCATACAACAACAGCTATCAAACAGGTATTCAGATGGCTCCATATGAGGCACTTTATGGGCGAAGATGTCGTACGCCTACGTGTTGGACAGAATTGGGTGAACGACAAGTGCTTGGACCGGAATTAGTGACAGATACTGAAAGTAAGGTTAAGTTGATAAGGGATCGATTAAAGGAGGCATCTGATAGACAGAAGTCGTATGCAGATTTAAAGCGCAAAGAGATTGAGTTCACTATTGGGGATATGGTTTTCTTGAAGGTTTCACCTTGGAAGAAGATCTTGAGGTTCGGCAAGAAAGGCAAACTGAGTCCGCGATTTATAGGGCCTTATCGGATTCCCAAGCGGGTAGGGCGATGAGCAGCATATCGAGATAGAGTTACCACAGGAGTTGGGACAGAATCCATGACGTCTTTCATGTGTCTATGCTGAGATGATATCGATCGGATCCTTCACATGTTGTGCCGGTGGAGGAGATTGAAGTAAAGACTGATTTGACCTTTGAGAAGGAACCCGTGCAAATTTTAGATCTAGAGGTTAAAGTTTTAAGAAGGAAGTCGGTTCCGTTGGTAAAGGTATTGTGGCGCAATCATGGAAGGGAAGAGGCTACTTGGGAGTCAGAAGAGACTATACGTCAGTAATACCATCAGTTATTTGGATCAGGTAAATTTCGAGGCTGAAATTTCTTTAATGAGGTAGAGTTGTAACGCCCTAATTTTCGAGATTTTTTGGGTTTTCGTGATTTTTGGTAAATTTTGAAATTTTCATGTTTTGAATATTGGTATTATGTTTAAATGTGGTAGTGGGCCTTTAGAAGGCCCAAGCTTAAGTTATACACGGCAAAATATCGAGGTTGGATTCTTAAGTGAATGGGAGATTTGGTTAAGTGGGCTTTCAAGAAGAACTGTGTAAGTTATGACACAGATAAGGCCTTGGTAAAGTGGTAAGGTGGCGCCACTGGGTTCCTAAAAAAATGGCGCCTGAGAAGGAATTGGAGGTCCAGGGTTCAAGTTGTAAGGTAGGCATATTGTTACTTTTTTAATTTTTAGGTATGTACTGGGCATGTGATCACTCAAGTGAATTTCAGAAAGGGCCTTTGGGAGGTTGGGCCGATTGCTTTAGTTGATATTAGGGTTAGGTTCTTTTCTTTTTCTGTCCTGGAGAATTAGGGTTAGCCACTTGAAAGCTTTCTCTCATCTTTTCTAAATTCTCACAAGAGCCGAAAACACAAGTCTTTTTCTCATTGTGCCGAATTTTCTTCTTCTCTTTTCCTCCATGTTTTCTCTTCCTTTATGCTTCTCCTTCTAGCTGAAACTTTTTGACCATCTTATTCACCTCCTCTGCCGATTCCATCCTCCATTAAACCTTCATCACCGATTGCCATTAAAAAGCCGAAATCCTGAAAACTCACTACTTGTGCCGATTTCTCCAAAGCCAAATCCTTCAGTATTTTTGTTCCTTTTGATCAACATTCATCTTCTTTAAACCCTTAGTATCTGTCGGCAACATTACTCCAAGGTTATAGCCTCAAATCATCTTCTTCTTCATCACCTAAAAAGCCGAAATACCATAGATTTAGGGGCTTATAGCCGAAACTTCAGATCTCCTGGATTCGAGTTCTACCATCGTTTAGAGGATAGATCTGTATTAGATCTACATAGAAATCAAAGAGGAATAAGTAGTAAGTGCTCATCACTTAAGATCTAGTCTTATTTTACAAGTTAGAAAAAGCCGAAGTCCCTAAAATCTAGGGAGGCTGTCGCTTTGGGCATAGGGCTTTAAGGGTCCTTAACCGATGATTTCTTTTGGTGATTAGTGTCTTCTTGAGTGTTGAAACGAAGGCTTGGATCGTTGGAGCAATCAAACTTGGATCTAGTCATCGGTTTTCGGCAAAAAGGTAAGATTTTAAAGGTTGTTAGGGGCATGGTTCGAACATGGGTAAGTGAATATTGAGATTAGTGTTGTGGTTTGCAGTTAAGAATTGTGGTAATCCATTGTAGGACATCGCAAGGGATCTCAGTAGCAGTCGTCGCGAAACAGGTGTGTATCGAACACCCTTTCATAGTTCAATTCGGCAAAAGCCGAAATGCCAAAATTTTGGCATTTCGTGGGCTTGTGAGTGTGCGAGTGCTCACAAGACATTTAGAAATCATTAGATCTGGAAGCACAAAATGGTAAGTTAGTCGTGTATGGAATTTCGTGCACTTCGGTAATTGGGCCTCGATAGGCTAAAACTAGGCCAAATGGGCTTACGGGTCCATGTGGGTAAGATAACAAAAAAATGGGAAAATAAATATGTTCTATTAGACTGTGGAATCAAAACTGATTAAAACTGATAAAATTACTGAAATACCTTTATAGGTGGGAAAGTTTACAAATTTACCCCTAGGAGCAAAATTACTGATATACCCCTAGGGTTAAAGTTGACCAAAATGCATGATTGATCATATCACATGCATATCATATTATTATTATTATCTGTTGCATGGGATTGGGATATTGATGGAGGAAGTGCTGAAAGTGGCTCTTCCACGTACTGGAGGCTTTGCCTCAATTTACCGATATTGAGCAATAATGCTGCAACTGTGGAGTGTAGGGCTGGGTGGGTTGAGATATTCCCCACATGGAGTGTAGAAAGTGAAATGCAGTGGAGTGTAGCGGTTGGTTATAGGTGGGTTGGGCTTGCATACACGTATGTATATATGTTCTGTTCTGGAATTGGGCCTATGGGCCACACTGTTATCTGTAAGGGGCTAAGGCCCAGTTTACTGTATTCTGAAAAGGACTTCGACCCGGTAATTACTGTTACCTGAAAGGGGGCTTAGGCCGGATGGGCTCGAGCTGACTTGGGCTTTAGGTGGGTTACCGTACACACTGAGTTTTCCAAACTCACCCCTCTCTCTTCCATCCTTGCAGGTGAGCCCTAGTTGGTGGACTTGGAGCTGGACGGGATTCAGAGTGGCCACGAAGATTGATTTCTGGTTTTAAATAAGTTCGCATTTTACTTTTGATTATTTTATTTTGCTTAAATTTGTAATAAGGCCGCTCTTTTAATTATTTTTATTTTGGGATTATTAAACTGGTTAGCACTAGGGCGCGATTTATAAAAGTTACTTGTTTTCAAAATATCACGATAACCGAGTAAAGCTTCCGCAACGTAATTTTTAAAAAGGAAATAAATATTTTAAATAAGACTTAAACTAAATTTGATGTTCGTGAACGAGTAACATGCTTTAAGTGTGGCAATGGATGTGTACATGTCTAGGATTGGTTCCGGGAAGAGCTTGGTACTTAAGCAGTCCAATAGACTCACCTCCTCTTTTCGGCTTCCTACGGTGCATGAGTTCCATTCACTTAAACTTAAAACAAAAACATCCTTTAAACCCTAAGAGAGATTTTTAGATAAAACGTAACTTCTTTAGCAACATTTTCCATGTGGCACGCTAAATTCGACTGTAACGTCTAGGCCGGATTTGGGGTGTTACATAATTGGTAAAAATACCTAATGGTCATAAGTACATGTTAGAGTGGGAATTTGATGTTGCCGTAGGTAAATAATTGATCAGCATGTCATAAAATATAAGAATTAGGGATAAAGTTTTATTTCCTAGCCTTGACGCAAAAGTGTAAACATGTAAAAGTTTAAGGGCAAAATTATAATTTACCAAAGTTAGAGTTAAGGACTGTTTTGATAAATGTGAATATTAAATAAGTTAATTTTGTATTATAGATCAAGAAGAATGAAATTCGGGGTTAGACCGAGGAAAGAAAAAGGTTGAGGACTAAATTAAAATATTTGATCGTATTTTGTATCGAGGTAAGTTTGCGGTAAATAAATGCAATGTTTTATAATTAATGATGTTATTTTTCAGCATCTATATACTTATTTTGTAAATTTATTCCTTAATGATTCAAGTAACAATTGACAGAGAAATGACACTTAAAAGTTCCGGTTGAACCTTAGGAATGTGAAGGATACAAATGTCATGACATTAGGGTTTAAGGATACCAAGTAAGACCATGCCAAGGCATGGCATCGGTAAGTTTTACAAGGCAAGGAAATCATGTAAGACCATGTCAAGACATGTCATTCGTAAACGACTATAAGGCAAAGATCCCATGTAAGACCATGCCAAGGCATGGCAGTGGTGAGTTCATAAGGCAAGGATACCACGTAAGACCATGTCAAGGCATGGCAATGGTAAGTTTAAAAAGGAAAGGTACCTGCGTATCCTTAGTTTTTCAAATAGTTCAACGGAAAATTCAAAGAGTGTACTAAAGGGAAGGTAAGATAAGTCCATGTTTGAAAGGTTCAGGCTATCTTGATAATTCATTTAGAATGTTGTTATTTATTTACATGCAAACCTACTAAGCTTTGTGCTTACTCCCTTTCTTTTCTCTCTTTTTTATAGTATCGCAAAGCCAACTTGGAAAATTGTAAGGACGTCGGAGATCACCTCACACTATCAATGAGTTATCTCGGTATTTTGTGACTAGAAATACTTTAAGTTATGGCATGTATAGGGACTTGGCTATTTTGTGTGTATGTCCTTATGATATGATTAAAGAATGGCATTTGAATACTTGGTAATGATTATCTTATGGTATAGCTAAATAAGAGCATGTTTTGGTCTTATGTATGCCTAAATGAGGTTTGATGCAAAGGAACTATGAAAGAATAAGAGTTGGCTATGGAACAGTTAGGAAACAGCAGTAGTGATGTGGATTTGAAAAATCACTAAATATTGTATAAATGAAATTAAATAGTGAAAACTAAAGCTTATTGAGTCTATTTTTATAGGAAAGAAACAGAGCAAGCAAAGGAAGTCTATATTCTGAGATATTTAAATTTCTGTAAGACTGGTTCAAAGTGACTTCGTGATCCCCTATTCCAGCTTTGTAAAATCACTATAAATTGTACAAAATGACTTATAAGTCAAATTTTATATTTTTAGATTCTTAAATGAATATATTTTCATTAGAAACAAACAGAAACATTATCTGAGTTTTGTATAATGAAATAATCGATTTTTAGTGAAGGGAGGTCAGGTCCGCTGAACTGCAAAACAAGGGAAACTTTAATGAATAAACTGTACTAATTTCCCAAACCAAAATTTCTGGAAAAATTATGGTAAGAATATATATGAGTCTAGTTTTAGGAAAATTTATGGATTTAAATTTTGAGTTTCGTAACTGGAGTTATAATTAATTTAGTGACTGTTACGCAGATGGACAGTTTTATTATGAATAGTGAAATAAATTGTTTTGATTTGTGTAAGTAATCAGAAAATTTTTAATGTTCCCGGTTTAGTCCCGAACCATTCCGATTGCACGTTTTAGGGCCTCGAGGGCCCTTTTTAGGGATTTATTGGATGAATGTGAGTGAATTAATATTTTTTAAAAGTAATTTTTTTATGCCCCGAACAAGTAAGATAAGTCTGGTATCGCCTCGTGCTCGACTCCGGCAACAGTCTCAGGTAAGGGGTTTCACACGCAGAAAATGCAAAAGTTTTGTGTTACATGAATAAGTTCCGAATTGACATGGTTTATCAATTGTGAGGTCCTTATGTTGTAAATGGACCATTGAATTCATAGAATGACATGGTTGGCCATTAGTTAGTGGATTATTAATGATAATAATAAGGTTAAAATGGAAATTGATTATGTAACAGCCCGATTTAGGGCCTAGTCAGAACAGTGGTCTCGGGACCACAAATCCAAAGTTGGGAAAATTATTTTTATTATTACGAGGTTATAGAATGATTATATTAGTGCATAAAAAATTTGGTGAGTTAATTTTGATGTTTAAGAGCCCAATTGCGAAAAAGGACTAAATCACATAAAAGGCAAAAGTTGCATTTTAGTACCCAAAAGTGTTAAATAGCTAGAGAACTAAAATTCAAGGCTTCTAAAGGGCAATTAAACCCTTTTTAATTATGTTGGCCGGCCATGAGATGAATTTTAAGCAAATAGTCAAAGTTTAGGTAAGTGATGTCATGATTTGGTGATAAAATAATGCCTAAGGCCTATCTAGCATTTTTCTTCTTCTCCATCTCCTCTCTCCACCGAAATATCAGCAAATATGGAGGTTTGAAAGCTGAAAATGTTCAGCAACTTATTCCTCTCATAATGTTAGTGATCTTGATTATTTTCTTGATGATTTTTACATTTTTGGCATGCTTGTATCATGGGCTTTCAAATGAGAGGACTATTTTGCAAAATGGTGATAAGTCTTGGGATTTACCAGGAGAGATTTCATGTTTTTTTCTGAAATCTTATGGAAGAAAATGAACCTTAGAAGAGTTCTAAACAACTTTTGTGGAAGGTGTTAGCATGAAAACACCAAAAGAGACTATTTTGCATAGGTTGCAAAATAAATGATAAGTGTGTGAAATAATGAGAATGTGGGATTGCTATAAGAGTAAAAAGGGTTCGGTTAGGATTAAGATAAGAGGAAATTCGATAAAAATCAATTTTTGAGCATAGGGGTAAAATGGTCATTTTGCCAAAGTCTAGGGGCAAAATGGTCATTTTACCAAAAATGTGAATTATGATTACCTAATTGTAATTAGTGGCTAAATGAGTGCATTTTTTATTATAGATCAAGATTGGTCAAATCCAAACTTAGATCGGAAGAAAGCCAAACGAATCGACTAAACCGACTAGTCGAGTGCATTTTGTAATCCGAGGTAAGTTGTATGTAAATAATGCAACTACATTGTTATTATATTGTGATTAAATTGATATAACATAAATTGCTTGATTGTGGTAATGAGAAATGTGATGAGAATTGAGGATGCGTAGTGATAATGAAATGGTAGAATTACCGTTGGAACACCAGTAAATAAATAAGATATTCAAGCCATGACATTTAGGTCACTTGTTTGAGCTAGTATAAGACGTGTCTGGGACACGCGTTGACCACATTATGAGAGCTAGTGTAAGACCCTGTTGAGGACATGCCATCGGCATTGAGACGAGTGCTAGTGTAAGACGTGTATAGGACACGCGTTGGCCTCGGTAGTGATAGTCAGTGTAAGACCATGTCTGGGATATGGCATCGACTTGAGATGTGAGCCAATGTAATACTATGTCCGGGATATAACGTCGGCATCTTACCTTAAGTTTGAGGTTTATAGAAAATCCGATAGTGTTCTGAATGGTTCATCGGTGAAAGCATGTTATGAGTTATTAAGGAAATCGTAACCATGTTGTGAGTGATACAGGTACCTAATTGGTACGTATGAGAAATGAGCTCATTTGAGAGAACATGACTTGTATGGATGGAAATGAGTAAGTTATGCTATCGCTTGCCTTGTGAATGAATCTGATGATCATTGATGAATTGTTGTTGTGTACTTATTTATATGCAACTTACTAAGCTTTTATGCTTACCCTCCTTTCTTTCCATTTTCTTATAGTGCCACCTAACTAGCTCAAGGATCACTCGAAGTCAGAGATATCGATCACACTATAGTCTGAAACCCTCGGTATAGTTGGATTTATATTTTTGAATATGGCATGTATAGGACTTAGACTAGATTATTTGTGTCCTTAAACATTGGACAAGTGTGTGAGCTTGGGATAAGTCTCCACACTTTGTCTTTAGCCTTGGTGTTGGTTAATATTCATTTTGATTATATACAAAGATATTATCTCTTTGGTTGGGTAAATTGCCTTATGAATGAATGCCTTTTTGGCCGTTTTTGGTCAAATGAAATGTGTGGTTTGATAGTGTTGGATAATTGTATAGAACCAGGTATGTAAGGGGTGGCAATGAGGCTTGGTAAATAGCCTCATATTGTCCACACGGGTAGGCACACGGGCATGTGTCTAAGCTGTGTGTGACACATAGACAGCCCCATGGGCGTGTAAGAAGGCCGTGTGTCCCCTACACATAAAAATTTCAAGTCAGTATGCCTGGTATTAATCACACGGGCAGAGACACGGCCGTGTGTCTTAGCCGTATGGAGGACACGGTCTAGCACACAGGCGTGTGCTTTGGCTGTGTGACGTTTTGGGTATGCTGACGTCAGAAATAGAATACCCC
Organism: Gossypium anomalum; assembly: GCA_025698475.1. NCBI lineage: Eukaryota > Viridiplantae > Streptophyta > Magnoliopsida > Malvales > Malvaceae > Gossypium > Gossypium anomalum. Next base: position 41,673,908 of record CM046968.1, on the reverse strand, counting down.
AGTTTTTTTACACGGGCCAAGACATAGGCATGTCGAGGCCGTGTGGGGAGACACGGGCCAGGAACACGGGCGTGTGCCAGGCCGTGTGAAAACCACTACACTTTGAACTAAAAATTTAATTCTGCACGGGCTAGGGACACGGGCATGTCCTGATTGACACCAGGCCGTGTGAGCCACACGGGCCATCAACACGGCCATGTTAAGCTGATCACACGGGCGTGTGCCCATGTCCTTAGTGAAAATTTCTGAAGTTCTTTAAGAGATCCTAATTGATCCCGAATTGGTTTCTAAGTACGTTTTGGGCCCTGTAGACCCACAATAGAGTTGTAAAGGTGAAATTTGAAAGGTTTTTAATTTGTTCGCATTTTTACAACTCGGAAGAATTTGTACGCTTATGATTAAGTTAGTAATGCCTCGTATCCTATCCCGGTGTCAGACACGGGTAAGGGGTGTTATAGATTAATAAGGTTATAATTAATAAAAAATGCATGAAATTAGTCATTTGTGTTCATTCTTGCCGAAGATACAAAGGAAAAAAGAAAAGAAAAAGGGTCTTTAGGGTTCGGCACTAATCTTGGCTAATTGAGGTATGATTTTTTATCCATTTTCGATAATTTCTACATTTTTGTGATTGTTGCTTAAATTTAGCCCATGTCCCAATTTTTGAATTTGATAATGAATTTGAGTTATGCCATTGATGAAATTGGGAGCTTTGTGATGTTAGTTGATGAAAAATGAAAGATATGTGTTAGGTTAATTATGTTTTGTATTTGAATTTTTGATGAATTTGAGTATATTAAGCTAGATTGTGAAAATGAGAAATTTAGGGGCTAAAATGTGAAAAAAATGAAATATATGGGCTTATATGAGCTAAAGGAAAATTCGGCTAGGCAGGTGTGTAATGAAATTATGCATATTTTATGATTTTATGAAATAGGGACTTAAGTGTCAAAATGTGAAAATGTGAGGGCTAATCTGTAAAATGCCCTAAATATGTGTTTATTGATTGATTTGAATGAATGTGAGATTGGATAAGTCAAATTTGAATGTGTTGAGATCAAGAACCAAAGAAAATAGAATTAGATCAGGGGGAAACGAAAGTAGTTGAATAGCCGTTCATTTCTATTGATTCTCGTACGAGTTAAGTTCATATGCAAATAAATGTATTTCAATTGAATAATATAAGATTGATTGTTGTGTAAATGTATTGAATTGCTATTATAGCTAAATAATTGAATCTGAGAAAATATCGACAAAGTTACGACATCCGAAAGCCCGATACGAACCATAGGAATTGTAATAGTTATGTTTACGCCCTAGTCAGAATAGTGGTTTCGAGACCACAAATGTGAGTAAAAAATATTTAAATATTATTTTCCGTGTTTATGATATATGAATTAGCATGTATGAAAGTTTCATATGAAAATTTAATTGTTTGTGTGCTCAATTTGATAAAAAGACCTAATCGCATAAAAGGTAAAAGTTGCCTGTTGTTTGTTAAAGTGCTTAATTGATTTGTCTTGTTAAATGAGAGGTCCTTCTTATGTTATTTGACCATTTAAAGGATGAGTAGACATAAATGGCCTTATGTTTATTGATTTAATAATTTTATAACAAAGGTTAAAATTGGAATTTAGTTAATATGATAATTAAAATAAAACAAAGGCATGAAAATCAAACAATTTGTGTTCATCTTCAACTGAAAATCAAAATAAAAGAAAAGAAAAAGAGTTAGCTAGGGTTCGGCCATACTAAAGCTCAACTGAAGGTTCGTTTTTGTTTCATTTTTGATAATTTCTACGTTTTTGTGATCATTGCTTGATATTCTATAAAGCCTGTGCTCATATTTCTGATTTTGATGATGATTTTGAAATATGTCATTGATGAAATTGTGAGCTTTGTGATGTTAGTTGTTGGAAAATAAAAGATATATGTTGGGTTGATATATTTTATCTTTGAATTTTTGGTGATTTTGAGTATAATGGGCTAAGTTGTGAAAGTTGTAAATTGAAGGACTAAAATGTAAAATAAATGAAATGTGTGGACTTGTATGAGTACTAGGAGAATTCTGCTAAGCTTGTGTAAAAGCAAATTATGTGTATTTTGTGATTTGGTGAATTATGGACTAAAATGTCAAAATGTGTAAATGTGAGGGTTAATTTATAAAATGCCCAAAATATGTGTTTGTGGATTGTTTTGAATGAATGTGTGATTGAATAAGTCGAATTTGAATTAATATAGATCAAGAATTAAAGAAAACGAAACTAGATCAGGGAAAGTCAAAAATCATCGAGTAGCCGATTCAATCTATCCGGATCTATATGAGGTAGGTCTATATACAAATAAATATATTTGAAATGGTTTATTTATGCTTATATGTTATTAAACAATGATGAACAGCATTATGCTTTGAATATGAGACATCCGAGAAAGTATCGACAAAGTTCTGACGTTTGAAAAGCCCCGTACGAACCCTAGGAATAGTTAGGATACATATGTCATGACATAGGATTTTCGATATGTGTTATCATGTAAGACCACATCTGGGACGTTGGCATCGACTTCTAATTTACGTGTAAGACCATGTCTGAGACAGTGATTTCATATAAGACTCTGTCTGGGACAGTGGCATCGATATTTGATTACATGTAAGACCACGTCTGGGACGTCGGCATTGTATGTGCTTTCCCAGCTATCTGCGTATCCTTATGTTTTTGAGCGGTTCAAACGGATATTCCGAGAGAATGAATGATTTTATGAAATTGTATCCGATTCAGGTACGTTTGAATTGTATACTGTATTTGAAAATGAAAGGTAAGTATATGAGTAATTGTGAATATATGATATATGTGCAAATGAATTGAGATTATATGAATTTTATATGAGCTAGAGGTTTAAGTTAGTATTTGATTACAAAGAATATGTAATTTGATGATGCTTGTAACACCCCACACCCGAGTCCGATGCCGGGACGGGATACAAGGCGTTACCTCACTTAAACACATGCATTCCAACATTTTCGAATCGTCAAGACTTGACCGAATTTAAAACTTTTTCAAACTTTGTCTAAACTTCTTAACATTGGCCTACGAGGCCTCAAACGATCATTAGAATCCATTCGGGACCAACTCGGGTCCTTAACCAATTTTAGAAAAAATAACCCCTGAAACAGGGCACGCGCCCGTATAGAAGGGCAACACGTCCGTGTGGTCATTATGACAGGGCCGTGCTAATGGCCCGTGTGACACACACTGTCTAAGCATCTAGGGACACACCCGTGTCCCATACCCGTGTGAATTAAATTCCAAATTCGAACCTACAAGGGTTTTCACACAGCCTGACACACGCCTATGTCTATGGCCCGTGTCCCTCACATGGCCATGACACGTCTGTGTCTCAAACCTTGACACTTTGTTTCTAACATTAGCATCAAATAAGGGGCACACGGCCAACGCACACGCCCATATCCATAGGTCGTGTCCTCCACACGGCTGTGTCTCTACCCGTGTGTTTACTACCATGCATACTGACGTGAAATTTTTACGTACAGGGGACACACGACCGGACAACATGCCCATGGGGCTAACTGTGAGTCACACATGGCCTAGACACACGTCCGTGTGTCTACCCATGTGGACAATATAATGCTATCTACCAAGCGTTTTCCACCCTGAAACACAATCGAACACCAACCTACATATCAAAGTCTAAAATTAACATGATTTCACAACCAAACAATCATAGCTAAGACCTATATTCAATTTATGTATTCAATCATACCAAAGATTTCACATCCATGAATGACTATTTTTCATTCATATAATAACGTTTAATATTAGCCATTTTCCATGGCCTTATACAAAATGAGTCAAATGTTAAAACAAGCCCATACATTTGGCCCCAAAATAATGTGACACTAAAACAAAATCAAAGAGTCCTATACATGCCATAATCAAACTAGTTATACCAAGTGCTTCGATTGATAGTGTGATTGATGCCTCCGATGTTCGTTGATCCATGAGCTATTTAGGCGGCACTATAATAAAATGGAAAGAAACGAGGCAAGCATAATGCTTAGTAAGTTGCATGAAAATAAATTTAATAACAACTTTACCATTCATCATAATGCTCATAATACAAAAGTAGGCGTAAGCACAACTTACTCGTCACTATCCAATACCATTCACATAGCATATACTAAATTCACATCTCATACATTTCAAATAGGTACCTGTACCACTCACAACCTGGTTACACTTTTCTCGTTTAACTTAAACTAAAATTCTCACCGTTGAACCATTTGAAATGCCATCGGGTATTCACTAAGCCTCAAACATATGGTATAATGACGATGCCATGTCCCAGACATGGTCTTACACTGGTTCGTCCATCAAGTCGATGCCATGTCCTGAACATGGTCTTACGCTGACTATTGAAATCGAGGCCGACGCCATGTCCCAGACATGGTCTGACCTAGCTCTCACATATCTGTGTCTATGCCATGTCCCAGACATGGCCTTACACTGACACATCTCGTAGTCGATGCATGTCTCAGACATGTCTTACACTGGCTTACATCTCGAGGCAGATGCATGTCCCAGACATGTCTTACACTAGCCCTCGTCTAAATGTCGATGCCATGTCCCAGACATGGTCTTACACTAGCTCTCATAATGTGGCCGATGCATGTCCCAGACATGTCTTACACTAGCACACAATTAACCCGAATGTCATGGCCTGAATATCCGATTTGTTTCCTAAGGTTCAAACGGGAGTTTTAATATCTCATTATTCATCATACATAATTATTTCCACATCAAGAAATTTATGCTATATCAATATAAACCATATATTAGCAAATGTATTGTATTATTTACATACAACTTACCTCAGATTATAATATGTAAACTACCAGCTCGGCTTAGTCCACTTACTTCATTTTTCCCCGGTCTAGGCCTGAATTTTGTAATTCTTGATCTAAAATGGTAGAAATTCATTCTCTCATCAGCATATTACTCTAGACACTCAAAAATTCATAATTGGGAAAAATAAACGTTTTGCCCATAGACTTTCACAAAATGACCATTTTACCCCTAAGTCCAAAAATTAATTTTTATCACATTTTCTCACAAACCAAGCCTAGATGATTACTTTTTATACTAGAAGCAGTCCAAATTTCTCAATATTTCACACATTTATCACCTATTTTACAACTTATGCAAAATGGTCCTTTTTAGGGTTTTCATGAGAAATCTCTTCACAAAAGTGGTTTAGTACACTACCATAACTCATATTCTTCCATAAAATTTTAGAAAACAACATGAACATACTCATGTTAAAACCCTAGACTTTCAACCATTTTGCAAAATAGTCCCCTCATTTGAAAACTCATGTTACAAGGGTTCTAAAAGTACAAAAATCATCAAGAAAAACCATCAAGATCACCTACTTGTAGAGAGATTAAGTGGCTGAAAATTCAAGCTTCAAAAACTCCTCCAATGGCTGATATTTTTGGTCAAGAAGAAAGGGTGGAGGAAAAAGATGATAGCTAGGCTTTAGGGCATTATTTTATCACCTATTATGTCATCAAATACCTAACACATTGACCATTTAATTTTCTTTGTCTCATGGCCAGCCAAGCTATAGTATAAGGGTCTATTTTCCCTTTAAAAACCCCCAATTTAAGTTTCATGGAAATTTAACACCCTTAGCTATCAAATTAAGACTTTTGAACTTTATGCGATTTAGTCTTTTTTCGCGATTAAGCTCACAAACGCTAAAATTAATTCACCAAAATTTTAATACTCTCATATAATCATGCCACAAAACATAAAATAATATTAAAAATAATTTCTCTAACCTCGGATTAGTGGTCCCGAAACCACTGTTCTGACTAGGCCCAAAATCGGGTTGTTACAATGCTTATATATTTTTAATGATAAGTTTATTTGTATATGGCTTACTAAACTTTTGAAAGCTTACTCTGTGTATTTTTCAACTATTTTTAGATACCAAAGCTACTGGGAGCTCGGGAATCATCAAGGATCATCACCACACTATCAAACCATATTTTGGAATCTTTTGAAAATGTATATATTGAAGTATGGCATGTATAGGCTAGAAGTACTTTGATTATGTTTTGTAATGTTTATATTTAGCCATGTGATATGGCTTGGTATGGTTTGATTTTGGTATAAGAAATGTGATGCATTATGATTTATTTGATGTGTTAATGAATGCTAAAGAGAAATGGTAAGTTTGGTAAGATCTTGGCATGAGATTTGCTCATGTGTTTGAGATTATGAAACTATAAGTTTAGGTATGTTTTTGATTTATGGAATGACATGAATTGGTGAGTGAAATGAACATGTAAATGATTGATAAAGTTATGGCATGGTTGATGTATGTTTTGGTATAGAAATTGGCTAAAATTGTTATGCAAATATGCTTAGTATGTTGCTTGTAGGTTGATCCAAAAATTGGGTGGCAAATTGGCTTTTCAAATGCCTATTTTTTTCCACACGGGTAGAGACACGGGCGTGTGTCTCAGCCGTGTGCGACACACAGTCATGTTGCACGACCATGTGTCCCCTTGGGTACCCTACGATTTTAAGTCAGGCTTGAGCCCGACTAAGGCACACGGACGTGTCTTGTGGCCATGTGTGCAAGTCAGTATGTATGCCCTGTTTTGACACGGTCTAGACACACGGGCGTGTCTAAATTCGTGTAAGGAACATGGCCTGTTCACATGGGCGTGTGACGTGTACAACTTTGAAAATTGTCTAAGTTTCAAAAAATTTTGTATGTATTTGGTTTAGTCCCGACCCCCTTTCTAATACAGGTTTTAGGTCTCGATGACCTATGTAAGGGACTTAATATTGATGTTTGAATTATGATGCTATGATGTTATGTAATGAATGTTAAATGTTCTGATTTCTCTAGTAACACCTTTAACCCTAGTTCGGCAATGGATACCGGTTAGGGGTGTTACAGGAATAGTATAGGATGCATATGTCATAACATAAGATTTCGAGGTATGATATCGTGTTAGACCACGTCTGGGACATTGGCATTGACTTGTGATTTACGTATAAAACCATGTCTGGGACATCGGCATCGTATATTATTTTGTGTAAGACCATGTCTGGGACAGTGTATCGATATTTGATTACATGTAAGACCACGTCTGGGATGATGGCATTGTACGAGCTTTCCAAGCTATTCGAGTATCCTTATTGTTTTTGAACGATTCAACAGGCATTATTGAGAAATAAATGATCAAGTGAATGTGTATCCGATTCAGGTACGTACGAAAGGTATATAAAATTTAGTAATGAGAAGCAAGAATGAATATGATCATTTGAGATGTGAACTATATGAAAATGTTATGTGTTTATAAGCATGTGATTATGAACAATTGAGCTATATGAGAAATATGAACTTGCAATCATGTTTTGCTATGATTCATATGTATGAATTGGTCTATAATTGTTTATTTGATAATTTTATTTGTATATTGCTTACTAAGATTTTGAAAGCTTACTTTGTGTGTGTTTGCATTGTTTTATAGATATTGAAGCTACTAGAAGCTCGGGGATCATCAAGGATCATCACCACACTATCGAACTTTATTTTGGTACCATTTGAAAATGTATATAGCAAAGTATGGCATGTATAGGCTAGGAATAATGTGGTATGTTTTGAGATGGGTATATCATGCCATGAGATATGGCTTGATTATAGTTGAACTTATGGTTTGATTTTGATATATGATATGTGATGCAAAAATGGTCTTTTTGGGTAAGTTAGTTGTGTGGTTGAAATGGTATGATTCATGATTGATTTGGTGAGGTTGTTATGATCTTGAAATGGTTATAAATGTGATATGAATCATATGTTCATGGTATGAATTAGGTACATGGAATTTGTATGTTTGAGTTGAAATTGTGTATGGATATGATTAATGATATTGATAGCATGATATGTGATTGAATTGGTATGTTTTGGCTGCCTATATATGAGTTGAAATGTTTCTATTTTGATGGTTAGGTATACAAGAGATAAGGGTGGCAAATTGGCTTTTTAAATAGCCAATTTTGGTCCACACAGGCAGAGACACGGGCATGTGTCTCAGCCATGTGCGACACACGATCATGTTGCACGGCCGTGTGTCCCCTGGGTAGTCCTACAATTTAAAGTTAGTCTCGAGCACAGTCTAGACACACGGGCGTGTGGTCAGCCATGTCACCCAAGTCAGTTTTGACCATGGCCAAGGCACACGGGCGTGTCTCTGGCCGAGTGGTACAAGTCAGTATGTATGTCCTATTTTTACACGGTCTATAACACGGGCGTGTCTGGTAACCGTGTGAGGTACACGGCCTATTCACACGGGCGTGTAGTACTTGAAATGTTAAAAATTTTTTAAGTATTCAAAATTTTTATAAGTTACCGAATTAGTCCCGAATGTATGATTAAAGCTTTGTATGCTTGTTTTGAATGGTTTATAATAATGCATGCATAAATGTATGTGAATGATGTGTATTATCCAGTAATGCCTCTTAACCTATTCCGGCGACGGTTACTGGTTAGGGGTGTTACATAAACAAATGCATATTTGGCCATATATCAATCATACACACCTAGCTCAATTCCATAACAAAACATACCATACTTGACCACATTAAAACATAACAACAAGGCACTAAGAGTACCAAAAGCTCATCAACCAAAATTACATATACTTGCCAAAGTTATCAACTAACATCAAACACAATTCCACCTATATATGCCATTATATCCTTGGCCAAAACATCAACAACTACTGAAATATTCTCTAGATAGTGTGATAGATCTCCAAAGAGCTTCCAAACCGATCAAGCTTCCGATTATCTATAAAACGTGGGAAAGAAAGGTACGTAAGCATAATGCTTACTAAGTTCATAAAACATGAACTTAACTTACCACTTCAATGCATAACATTAAAATTAAGCATCATATAATCCAACCACAAGCTTGGAACAAGTCTAAGCACCATCAACATATATTGGTACATCAACTCACAATTCACTTGCACTATCATCAGGTAAGTCATTATACATGAACAATTTCATTAGAAATCATCAACTTCATGAACATAAGTATACTTACATTAAACATTTCCTTTTCAATTCTTTTCATAGATTCATGACATAAGTCATTAGGATACTTACCGTTCTTTCCCTTTTCATGCCCGTTGAACCATTTAGAATAACATCGGATACACGGGAAAGCTCACACGAAGTGTGCTAAACATATAACCTTTCTTTTCCTTTTCCTTTTCCTTTTCCGTTTCATCGTTGCTCACTCAAGCAGTAAAATGGGTCTACTCACAGAAGCTAACGGTCAGAATTTAAGCTACACCATGCTGCTCAGACAAGCTGTTGAGTATCCGCAACAAATGTCAGACCTCAACCATCGGTAGGACATTCAAGACCAACACCCGAAACATGGTAACCCTAATGACATGTCATTTGTATCCCATATATTCCTAAGGTTCAAACGGGGCTCAATAATCATCATCACATCGTTGGATTTCCATCATTTCTTTACATGATAAATAGGAAAATAACATATATATCAAAATAATATTAAAACATTATTTAAACATACGAACTTGCCTCGATTACAAAGACAAAATATCAAAATCAACTAATCTGACGTTTTAGCTTTTCCTTAATCTAGATTCGTACAAGGTTTATCTTGATCTGAATAAGCAAATTCAATCCATTTTATATTCATACTATTCAATTTAGTCCAAAATTCATACTTTTTACAAAATTACACTTTTACCCCTAATATTTTAACTTCTTTACAATTTAGTCCTTAAACTTGTAAATTGAAATTTAAGCAATTTCATCCACATATCACGCTAGCTAAATGCACTAAGGACCTATACCAACTCATACAAATCATCATTTCACAATTTTACCATGTACTTTTATAATTTTTACAAATAAGTCCTTAAATAACAATTTCATCAAAAATCACTTTACACAACTTGTTTATTAAACAACAAAGATTTATATTTAACAGGTGTCTAAATCTGAATAGGTGTCTTTCACAGCATCCTAAACATCTTTAACAGTCGGCAGAAAAAGAAAAGGTTTACCTAAGGATGCTTCCATGGAATTAATAAGCCACACAATTATCATAAAATTGTTTGACCTACACTTGTTCATCTTTGGATCGCTCACCTCTGGTTGCTTGACTTCTCCAATTAAATAACCTAGCTTGTCGTGCCCATCAACTGCAAACTTTACGGAGTGTGACTATTCGAGATGATTATTGTCATTCAACTTGTGAGATATCACCTGAAAAGGAGGTGAGATGCCTCTATCCCTTGAGTCATTGCACTCTCGGTAGTTGTTTCAACAACAGAACTTTCTACCTCCGTTTGATTGTTGGATCTCTTATCTCTAGTGAAAGTTGTTTTAACCATAGTGCTACTGGATATTTAACCTAGCTCTAATACCATGAAAGTTTTCAAGAGAGTATTTAATAAAACTGTTTTGTTTTTTATTAACTTAAGAACTGAATTTAAATAGAGGAAAAAGTCATAACCTAACTGGGAAAATAATTCCATTATTCTAATAAACTACTAAAAGGTAAAATAAAATATTCCTAAAAAATCTCAGTTTATTTATTCTAAGATTTATCTACATAAATAACTTTAAAAAATATCCCCAAAACATATGGGGTTTCATGTATTTCATCAAAACCTTGTAAGTAGAAGAGTAGCTAGTGAACCACTATAACCATACCTTTATGGATATTTAGAAATTTTGTTTGAATTGTTATGGGTCAACCATATACTACACCATTTACTTCAGCTGATACCATCACATTGTTATCATTCCCTTATAATACTTAATCTTCATTATCTTGTTAATTGAGGTATCCTTCCAATTATTTCATAAATTTCTCATCCCATAATTCTTGTTTAATAGAACATACCCTTAAAATCTACCAACAATCCTTACCTTAACCCATACTCTTATTTCAAACAACTTTTCACTAACATTATTTTGGGTGGATACTTACACAGAGTTTCATACCATTGGTTCACACTCAAACCTACCTTGATCCAGTTCTTTTCACATATCCATATTGATAATTCATTACGTATAACATCCAAATGAACTCCACATCATGTTATAATAGAATCTCATAATCTAAAATAACATTAACTCAAATTTAGAATAATCTTAGAAGATGATGTCATACTCTTTACTTTTCATACTTACAGATCATCATAACAAATACCCTTCTTGACATACAAATACACATTTTTTTTCACGGAAAACCCTTAAGACTTTATTCAGCTCTTATTCCAAAGCATATCAATACCTTATATTGGTTATACTTATTATAAAACAACTAGAACTTACTCATATCTTACCATAGAGACAGACGTTCAGACTCATAGCTTATCAGATATTACTGATAGTTCATGCCCCATAGACTTAGCAAAATGCACCATATAGATACAGACAATCAGATAAAGCACACCACTAAGGCGATCCATTCAAATTTTGCCACAAAGGCATCCCATTCAAAGTTCACCATAAAGGTTATTCTTTCAGAGTTCACCACAAAGGCTATTCATAGTTGTCATGTTTACAAAATGGATTTGCCTAAACTCACACTATGTGAAGTTTTCCCATCATCGTCCTGGGACACGCAGAGAACTCCATTGGTTAATCACCATTCCTGAGTTCCTTTCAAAAGGTGTTATGGCTATGGAATTTCCCTTTAGAGCTCATGTTTTCAGTCCTAACGGACTCCCTCAAACACCACTGCGGTGAACAAGCACAGACTCTCTTAGCAGATTCTTCATGTGTTGATACAATCTAACTTTAATGTTTTACTTCATTGGCATACACCCAATCATAACACACATCTCATAGCATACATTTCAGACATTTACATACTCAGCCATACTTCAATATTTCAATTCTCATACACCAATCGTCACATATTACACTTTTCATGACTTCGGATCTAGGGTTCAATCAATTTCTTATAGATGACTCACAATATAAATAGTATACACACAGGAGTCAGCATAGAACTCACATGATTCTCTCTTACTATAGTTCCAACTCTAGATTCAGATATCCCTCACAAACCAACAGCACTCACTGCTTAAAAACATAATTTCACCATTAATACACTTGTATATACAAATTACTTATCATTTCAATCGCTAACAAACTCATGCAGAAACCTTATACTTACAATCTCGCTGTTCAATTACCAAATATAGATTTACTCATTCATTACTTAACATGTAGAGCTGAAATACTTACCCTGATGAAGTAACTACTAATCATAAAAGAACCTTAGCCTCTAGATCATCGAGGTAGGATACATTCCAATTTAAGAAAGGCTTCAATACATACCTCTTAAGGAAGAGGAAGAATAAGAAAGAAAAACCACTTTCAAAACACATTCTCACATATAAATACGACTCATCTTGCTTAGTGGAATTTAACAAGTGTCATACGTATAAGAACTTACTTTCTTATTGGCCCACAATTTTCGAGAAAAATATAAATAACTTCCCTTCATCAAACTTATCAGGCTAAACTATACAGTTGGTTTCTAACCAGGTTACTTAAAGTCTAACTAGCACAGTATTCCATACAAATCAGGCATACTATAACTTTGGCGAATACTCGGAAACACGAAAATATACACACTTTTTCATGCCATTTTTAACTCAAATTCATGCAGTTTCGGTAAAATTATTGTCAAAAAATATATAAATATTATAAAATAATTTTTTTGTAATTAAATTATTAACATAATGAATTTTAATTCATTTTATAATAAATTTTAATTAATTTTGATTATTTTCGACAGAATTGCAAAAGGGCAAGAATTGGCTCGATAGACACTACTAGAAGTACAAAACTGAGAAACGATTTTTGAGGCATCGAGACGAATGAATTTTTCAGCTAAATATGGTCCAAATTATGTGTCTTAATTTGTAATATAATTAATTTTAATTTTAATTTTAATTTTAATCCAATTTAATTTGGCTTAAATAAATTATTATTAATTAATTATGAAAAGTGGACCAGTTGAACCGAATCGAGTGAACCGAACCGACCAACAAGTGGACAGCCCAAAACTGTCCATATGCCAACCCAAATCAGCTTATTGGCTGATTATTTAGCTTGCAAAGAGGCCCTTGAAGACTTGTTCAAGTTGCAAACAAACCCCTCTACAATCACTAACTTTATAGATTTGCCCTAAGCCTAAATTAGCAAAGTTGAAACCATCAACCTTGCCACATGTGTGGCCAGACAAGAGAGGGCTCTTTGGCTGATAATTTTAGCTATTTTTATCAGCCCTCTACAGCTATAAAAACCCCCTTAGGCTTGTCATTTGAAACACATCTCAAGCATTCACATCTTTTCTCTCTTCTCTCCACTTTCTCTCTTCTTTTCCATTCCAAATTCCCTTATTCTCTTGCCAATTTCTCCTATTGGAAAAAGGGCATTCATCAACCATTTGGAGCAGCAATTAAGTGTTCATAGCAGCCTTGTCGATGAGGACAACAGAGAAGGAAGAACGGAGCAAACTAGTCAAGCCACAGAAAAACACCGGATTTGATTCTTGTTCCCTATCTCTTTAATTTTTGTTGTTGTTATGATGAACATATCTACGGATATTTATGTTTTCAGAATGGTTAATTTAATCAATTTATCTTGAATTTAATTCGTGTTAGGTTGATTGCATTTCATTTGCTAAAATTGTTAAAATTGTGTTTATGTTGTTATAGGCCTCGGTAAGATGCCTGGTTAAGTAAAATCATGACTAAGTTATTCTTGCATTACAATTGTGAGGTAGCTAATGAATTAATTATTTAAACGGATTAAAATTGTAATTAATGGACATAGTACTTAATCAGTGCATGTTTAATCATCTAAGGTAGTTGAAGGTTAAATTAGCAACGGTATCTGATGATACATTTGCCTTGCATAACTTGCAAGATTATTGTGATTAAACTGTTCCAAGGTGGGGATACTTTGTTACCTCACGTAGTCTTTTATGTGCTTATTAGATTTAATTAATCGTTTGAATTGACATAGGGATATGTACAAGAGATTATTTTGATTTAATAAGTATGTATGTGCAGCAACATATTTGTCTAATAAGATTTGTTTAATTGGTTGACTTGACATAGGGATGTAGTCAAGAGATGAATGAATTTTGGTAGGTGAGTATGTTCGTAAGTTAGCAAATTACCGAGTTGCCATGAATTTATTCGTAGTAATATAAACATGAGTTTAATAATTCTAAGTTAAGAAATGTGATTAATCTAACGCAATTATGTCATCTTGATTAAAATCGTATTTTGGAATCGTGCATTTGAGATTTATTTATTTAGTTTACTTAGTTTAAAATCTTAGTTTTTAATCACCCTCTTCAAACAAAATATTTTTCTTTACCAAAGTGTTTTAAATAGCATTCATAAATAATTCTTTTCACAGTCCCTGTGGGTACGATAACTCGACATTTACTTGTCAATTTGTTACTTGTTGCGATTGTATACACTTGCACATTTCCATCGTTCCAAGTTTTTGGTGTCGTTGCTGGGGACTGTTTTAAAAGACATTATTTGTGAAATTGTTAATTTTGCATTTTTTTCTTTTGTTGTTAAATTTTAATTTCATTTTTTTATTTTTTTTGCTTGTTTCAGGTGTTTATGAGTATTTATCAAATCATTGACTTACTCCTTATAAACCCTGAAATTGAAAGGACTTTCTGACAAAGGAGAAGACAAGCGAACTAAAGTAGGATCGAAGATATGAATTTCAAAAATCCAAACCAAAATCTAGGAGGAACATTCGCTTATAGTACTCACAATCTGATCATTGTTGCCGATGACAGAAACTGTGCCATTCAACAATATGCCATTCCTCTATTCAATGAGCTCATTCCAAGTATTAGGAGACCCAAAATCGAGGCACAACAATTCAAGCTGAAGCTGATCATGTTCCAAATGTTGCAAAATATGGGTCAATTTAGTGGGATTCCTACTGAAGATCCACATCTTCATCTTTGTCTATTCAAGGAAGTGAGTGACTCATTTAAACTAGTCGGGTGACCGAGGATGCCTTGAAACTGAGATTATTTCCATACTCCTTAGGAGATAGAGCACGATCGTGGTTGGACTCCCTATCGTCTTGTTCCATAACTACATGGAAAGAGTTGGTTGAACGTTTCTTAATAAAATATTTCCCTCCATCTTTAACCGCCAAGATCCGAAATGAAATCACTTCATTTCAGCAACTTGATGAAGAATCTTTATATGAGGCATGGGAGCGATTCAAGGAGTTATTATGAAAGTGCCCTCATCATGACATTCCTTGTTGCATTCAAATAGAGACTTTCTATATTGGTCTCAATATTCATACTAGAATGATGGTGGATGCTTCAGCAAATGGAGCCCTTCTTTTTAAGTCTTATAATGATGCTTACAAGATTATTGAAAGAATTGCCAGCAGTAACTACAGTGGCCAACCAATTAAGCAGCCTTAGAAAGACGAGCAGTAGGAGTACATAAAGCAAACATACTTGCTTGTTTGGAAGCCTAGGTATCTTCTATGTCTTCCATGCTTAAGAACATAACTGTTAATGGTTTCAATGGTAACCTGTCAGGTCAGCAATTGAACCAGTTTAAGGATATTTCTTGTGAATACTGTGGAGATGGCCATTTCTTTAAAAATTGCCCATCAAATTAAGAGTCAAAATATTACATGGGAAATCAAAATTGGAATGTTCTATATTATTACAAATTTTCATGGCAGAATCATCCAATTTCTCCATGGAGTAATCAATGGGCGGACCATAGCGACTCTTCTATGTCATTTCAACCAAATTATCTGCCAGAATATTCTCAACAAGTGCAACAACCCACACAAGTTCTGAATCTTCAAGTAATCTTGAGAATTTGCTGAAGGTATACATAGTGAAGAATGATGAACTAATCCAAAGCCAAGTAGCAACATTGAAAAATTTAGGAAACCAAGTGGGACAGCTAGCCAATGAGCTCAAAAGCAGACCCCAAGGTATTTGGCCGAGTGATACAGGAAATCTGAGAAGCACGGGCAGAGAGCATTGGAAAATCGTCACTTTATAAAGTGGGAAGACATAGGAACCCAAAGCTGTCGAGGTTAAAGATAAGCCTATTGTAGCTCAAGGCAAAGAGGAAGTTCAATTGAGTGTTAAAACTCCTGTTCCACAAAAGTGAGATATGGTGATCCTTGATGAGGTAAACTCTAAACTAATTAGTTCTGATTACCTAACACCCTTGTCGGATACAAAAAAATTTCCATAGAAGAGTTGTCCGGTTACACCACAATCATATCCTCAACGATTCCAGAAGCAGCAAAATGATACTCAGTTGAAAGAAATCTTTGATGACAAGGTGACTTTTAAGGACTTCGATGCTACTAAATCCCAAGATATAGTTGAAGACTGCTCTGCTATTTCGAAGATGGAATCGCTGGCTTCTACAGAATTAGAGCTCAATTCTTTAGACGATCCGTTAGAACATATTCTATTGGAGGATTTGATAAACCGTAATTTATACATATTTTTATCCCTCGCTTAACATTTTTATGAATGATTTCTCCTTAGATTTGGTGAATTTGATGCTCCTAATCCTTTAATTTCATGTTTTATACTTAGGTGAGCATAGGAGGATGAAAAAAATGAGAAACGGGCCAAAAATGGAGAAAATGGGCTGACAAGGGAAAACAACACGACCTGGACTTCCTCATACGGGCATCACACACGCCCGTGCCAATCTAACAGGCTTGACCATAGCCCAAATCAACCTCAGCATGGGCGTGTTGATATCTCAGCCTCGACCACGGCCTGAAGTACTCGCATACGGTCGTGTCACATGGGCATGTCCCTGCCGAACCCTAGCTAAGTTCCATTCGGAAAAGGGAAAGTTTTAGGGCTTTTAGGCATTCTAAAGCCTATTTAAACACCCGAGAGGAAGACTAAAGAGGAGAAGGGGGAATAGGGAGTAAGGAATTACTCCAAGGAAGCCGATTGATCCATCTCAGAAGCCGGATTCATCATCAAGACTGAAGATTTCTCCTTAATTTCCCTTTAGGAGTTTTGGGTTTTCTTTATGTTTTGTATTCTTTATTATTTTGAGATGTTTTCTTATTTAGTTATGAACTAAAATCCCTAAATACCTAAGGGGGATGAAACCTAAGACGAATCTTATTGTTATTTTCTAAATTGTATGATAAATATTTGCCTTGTTCTTAATTATGTGTTCTTAATCCTTGTTTTGGTATTTCAGGATATCATTTCAAGTTAATGCTCTTAGTTGGAGGAGAATAGTCCCTGGCTAAGAGTGACTTGTAATAATTAAGCGGAGTTGATTGCGCGCCTAGAGATAGGGTGACAAGATTTTACCGGATTAGGGTGAAACCTAATAAGGGAATCCATATATCGAGTTAATGCAACCCTAGGGTGTTAATTAGAGAAAAGTCTCTGTTATTCAACTTAGGGATTAGACGTTATTAGTCTTGAATAGGGATAATGATGTAACTTAGGGATTTCTACAGAACAAGTTAAATGAATAAATCGTCTGATTCGGAGCCAAAATAACAAGTAAAAGTCTAGGTGGATTTTTCCTTAGGTATTGTCCTAAATAAATCGTTTTTCCCAAAAGTAATTTCCCAATTCTATTTTCTGCAACTTCTTAGTTTAATTATTTAGTTAGTTAAAATAAACCCCTTTATTTCTTAGGCTAGATAATAAAAAGACAGTCATTACTAGTACTTTTAGCCCTTTGGGTTCGACAATCCGGTCTTGCTAAAGTTATACTACTGTTTGATAGGTACACTTGCCTACGTCGAGATAATAGTTAGTTTCAAGAACGATTAATTATAAATTTATAAAACTTATCACGGAAAATCACGATCAAGTTTTTGGCGTCGTTGCCGGGGACTAAAATATTAGGAACACTCAATTTTTATTACTTTAGCCATTTATTTTTCTTGCAATTTAATTTTATTTTTAATTTTATTCTAACTTTCTAATTTTCTTTTTCTTTCTTCTGGTAGGTTCTTATAGTTTATGACTAGAAGAAACTCGTCAGGACCACTGCTTTTTGACGAAGAAATTGATCACACAACTCGTAGAAACCGACGAGAAATCAGGCGAAGCCTAAGATACACAGAAGAAGAGCAAGAGGATAATATCTCAAATACAACTGAGGAGATGGCTGAAAATCAAGGCAACCAGCTACCTCCAGCAATACCCGCTAAATTAGCAAATCAAAATCCTTCTCCTCATACTATGTATGATTATGCTAAACCTAATTTAACAGGAACTAAGTCAGGTATAGTTAGGCCTGCTATTACTGCAAATAATTTTAAACTGAAACCTAAAAATATTCAAATGATACAGCAATTTGTTCAGTTTGATGGTTTCCAGGATGAGAATCCCAATACACACTTGGCGAATTTTTTAGAAATCTGCGATACTTTTAAAATTAATTGTGTCTCTGATGAAGCCATTCGTCTTCGGTTATTCCCTTTTTCACTGAGGAACAAGGCTAAACAGTGGTTGAACTTATTACCACGAGGGTCCATCACTACTTGGGAATAAATGACTGAAAAGTTTATATTAAAATTTTTTCATCGGCTAAAATGGCTAAATTACGTAATGATATCTCTTCTTTTGTGCAGATGGATTTAGAAACACTTTACGATGCATGGGAGAGATACAAGGACCTACTGCGAAGGTACCCTCACCATGGGTTACCTCTATGGCTGCAAGTTCTAATGTTCTACAATGGTGTGAATCCCTTAACAAGACAAATGATTGACGGAGCCGCTGGTGGAACCATCAACAACAAAACACCTGAAGAGGCTTACGAATTTATTGAGGAAATGTCACTGAATAACTATCATTGGTAAGTCATGAGGATTAAGCCAACTAAAACAGCAGGCGTTTATAACGTCGACTCGGTTACTATGCTGTCAAATCAAATAGAACTTCTAAATAAAAAGATTGATGGTTTACTTGGTTCTACGCAGGTTCATCCAGTGATGCAATATGAAGCAAATGGTAGTGGATCGAGTAATCCAGAATATCAACCCTATGGCCACAACATGAAAAATGAGAAATTAAATTATATGGGTAATAATCCTCAATCTCAAAATAATCTTTACAGTAATACCTATAACGTAGGTTGGAGGAATCATCCAAACTTCTCATGGGGAGGTCAAGGAAATTAGAGTCCACCACCACCCTCAGGCTTCCAACAACCACCTTACCAACAAGAGAAAAAGCCGAACCTTGAGGAGATGCTGTCCAAATTTATTGCGGTGTCAGAAACTCATTTCCAAAATACCAAGATGGCACTTAAAAATCAACAAGCGTCGATCCAAGGGCTCAAAACTCAGATAAGCCAGCTGTCCAAACTAATTTTTGAAAGATCATTAGAAAGGTTACCTAGTAACACCAAACCAAATCCAAAAGAGCATGTGAAAGCAGTTACACTAAGGAGTGGGAAAGTGTTAGTTGAATCTGAAAAGAAGCTAACACAGGAAGCCGTGATAAGCGAAAAGGAGGATGAAAGACCCGAAAATATTAACAAACCAGTGCCAAAAGAATATACGCCACCAGTTCCATACCCAGCAAAGTTGAAAAAGGACCGCATGGATGCACAATTCGATAAGTTTCTTGAACTTTTTAAGCAATTACATATCAACTTACCTTTTGTTGAAGCTATCTCGCAGATGCCTACATACGCAAAATTTTTGAAGGAGCTTCTAACAAATAAAAGGAAGTATGAGGATTTATCTACAGTGGAACTCAACGAGGAGTGCTCAGTCATACTCCAAAATAAACTACCAACCAAACTGAAAGATCCAGGAAGTTTTCCTATTCCTTACTTAATTGGTAGTTTGAATGTTGAGAAAGCACTAGCTGATTTAGGCGCTAGCATTAATTTAATGTCATATAAAATGTTCAAGCAACTCGGTCTTGGGGAACCTAAACCCACTAGGATAAGTATTCAACTAGCCAATAGATCTGTTAAATATCCTAGGGGTATTATAGAAGACATACTTGTGAAAGTAGATAAATTCATATTCCCTGTAGACTTCGTTGTGCTTGACATGGACAAAGATGTAGAAGTGCCTTTAATCTTAGGGCGTCCTTTTATAGCCACTGCTAGGGCTGTAATTGATGTGGGTGACGGCAAATTGGTACTTAGAGTAGGTGATGAAGAAATTATCTTTAAAATTTATGACGCTATGAGATTCTCTACAGAACAGGATGATTTATGCTATTTTATTGATTCTATTGATCATGCTACTCAAGACTCTTTTCAGGAAATTATACTGAAAGACATGACGGAACTGTATCTAGCTCAAGGAGAGGAGGCATATGATGAATCCAACGAACATCCCTCAAGACAAGCAGAATATGAGGGTATCAAGATAAATGATGAACTTAAGCAAAAACCCTCTATTAAAGAACCTCCCAAACTGGAACTTAAACAATTACCAAATCACTTGGAATATGCATATCTTGGAGATAATTCTACATTACCAGTGATTATTGCTTCTAACCTGCAACCCAAGGAAAAAGAGGAATTAATCCAAGTATTAAAAGAACATAAAAAGGCCATAGCCTGGAAAATTTCTGACATAAAAGGAATCAGCCCCTTTTTTTGCACCCATAAAATTTTAATGGAAGGTGAGTATAAGCCATGCGTGCAAGCTCAAACACTACTGAACCCCAATATGAAAGAAGTTGTTAAAGCTGAGGTAATTAAACTTCTAGATGCGGGAATTATTTATCCTATTTCTGACAGTTCTTGGGTAAGTCATGTGTAGGTTGTTCCTAAGAAAGGAGGCATGACGGTTGTGACCAACGAGAGAATGAATTAATCCCGACAAGAAATGTCACAAGTTGGAGAGTTTGTATTGACTATAGGAAGCTGAATGATGCCACAAGAAATGATCACTTTCCCTTACCATTCATTGACCAAATGTTGGAAAGATTATCCGGGCACATGTATTACTGCTTTTTAGATGGACTCTCTAGCTACTTCCAAATCCCAATAGCTCCTAAAGATCAAGAAAAGATTACATTCACATGCCCATATGGTACGTTCATTTATCATAGAATGCCTTTTGGATTATGTAATGCTCCTGCAACTTTTCAGCGCTGTATGATGGCCATCTTTGATGAACCCATGGAAGACATCATAGAGGTATTTATGGATGATTTCTCAGTATTCGATAAGTCTTTCCATTTTTGCCTTAAAATTTTAACACGAGTTTTAATAAGATGTGAGGAAACGAACCTTGTGCTTAACTGGGAGAAATGTCACTTTGTGGTTCAAGAAGGTATCGTATTAGGGCATAAAATTTCTAGTAAAGGGATTGAAATGGATAAATCTAAAATTGAAACAATCGAAAAATTACCCCCTTCAAGTTCGGTCAACGCTATTAGAAGCTTTTTAGGACATGCTGGTTTTTATAGAAGATTTATTAAGGATTTTTCTAAAATAGCTAAGCCTTTGACTAAACTGCTAGAAAAAGATATGCCTTTTAGTTTCAATCAGGAATGCTTAGAAGCATTTAACACCTTAAAAGATAAATTAATTAATGCTCCAATTATAATTGCACTTTTGACTGGAATTTACCTTTTGAATTAATGTGTGATGCGAGTGACTTTGCAGTAGGTGCGGTTTTGGGACAGCGAAGAGACAAGCACTTTCAACCTATCTATTATGCTAGCAAGTCGTTGACAGCCGCACAAGAAAACTACACTACCAAGGAAAAAGAATTGCTAGCTGTGGTTTTTACATTTGATAAATTTCGATCATATCTCATATTGTCTAAAGTTGTTGTTTACACTGACCATTCTGCCCTTCGATACCTTTTAACTAAAACTGATGCAAAACCTCGACTGAGTCAATGGATTTTGTTGTTGCAGGAATTTGACTTAGAAATCTAGGATAAGAAAGGAGCTGAAAATCTCGTGGCTGATCATCTTTCCAGGCTTGAAAACTCAAATACCAAAGAACTAGATGAAGTTGAAATAAATGATTCGTTTCCTGAAGAACAATTTTATGCTATATCTGATTCTAAGGTACCTTGGTTTGTGGACATCACGAATTTTCTAGCCACTAACATTACCCCAAAAGGGTTAACACACCAGTAAAAGAAGCAATTCTTTAGTGATGTGAAAAAACTACTTTTGGGACGACCCTTTTATTTTTCGCATATGTGCAGATCAAGTCATTCGAAGATGCGTTACAAGGTCAGAAACATCAAAGATACTGGAACATTGCCACTCAGGACCGACTGGAGGACACTTTAGTGGAACTAAGACCGCGCATAAAATACTTGAATTAGGTTTTTATTGGCCCTCATTATTCAAAGACGCTAACAGGTATGTGACTTCTTACGACAAATGCCAACGGACAGGTAACCTCTCCAAACGTGATGAATTGCCTCAAAACTATATGCTTTCATGTGCAATATTTGACGTTTAGGGTATCGACTTCATGGGTCCATTCCCTAGTTTGTTTGGGAATAACTACATCTTAGTAGCAGTTGACTATATGTCCAAATGGGTAGAAGCCCAAGCTTTACCTATTAATGATGCTAGAGTAGTAGTACGTTTCCTTAAGAAACTCTTTTTGAGATTCGAAACACCTAGAGCAATTATCAGTGACAGAGGCACTCACTTCTGTAACACACAATTTGAGAAAACCCTTAAGAAATACGGAGTTCATCACAGAACAGCCACCCCATACCATCCTCAAACTAGTGGACAAGTCGAAGCGGCAAATCGAGAAATCAAACGAATTCTTAAAAAGACAGTAGAATCAAACAGGAAAGATTGGGCGATGAAAGTAGATGATGCTTTATGGGCTTATAGAACTGCTTTTAAGACTCCCATAGGAACATCACCTTACAGACTTGTTTATGGAAAAAGTTGTCATCTACCATTCGAACTAGAGCACAAAGCTTTTTGGGCTACTAAATTTCTAAACCTTGATCCTAAACTTGCAGGTCAAAATAGGTTGATGCAGTTGAACGAGTTAGATGAGTGGCGAGCCAATGTATATAAAAATTCATGATTATATAAGGAAGCAAAAAAACGGCGCCATGATGCTCATTTGAAGCAGCAGAAGCATTTCGAAGTCAGAGATTTTGTCTTGCTCTATAATTTGAGACTCAAATTGTTTCCTGGGAAACTTAAATCATGATGGTCAAGAACTTTCGTAGTTCAATCTATTTTTCCATATGGCACAGTAGAGGTAAGTCACCCATCACAAGGAACTTTCAAGGTAAACGGTCATCGTCTCAAACTTTATAACGGCGAGAATTTTAAAGACGATGGAGAGGAGCTACAACTCCACGAACCTCCATGAATACACCAACAAGGCAAAGTCGAGCTAAGACTATAAACAAGCACTTCTCGGGAGGCAACCCGAGTACTAACAGTTTTTATTTACTTAAATTTCATTAAAATTTCAAAATTTTTAATATTTAGACCACTAACCGAATCTTTGAACACAGGTCCACAAAATCCACACGGCCATCCACATGGGCGTGTCGGAGGCTGTGCCCGTAACACGAGCATAGACACGGTCGTGCGATACAGCCGTGTGAAAACAGAGTACAAGTTTTCCCCAAAACACAGGATGCAATAAATTCCCACGGTCGTGTGAGCAGGCCGTGGGCAAACCGGCCAAATTGACACAGGTGAGTGGCACACCCGTGTCGAGCACCCGTGGTCGAACCTGTTGAATTACCATGGGCGTGGGCATACGAACACGGACGTGGGAGAAGCGAACCACATCACACACGGTCGTGCGTTACGATCATGCAGCCACACGACCAAGACACACGGGCGTGTTGTAAGGCCGTGTGACGAACTCCCAATTTGCGACAAGCAAGGGCTGGACACGAACCACACGGGCGTGCGAGATGGCCGTGCCACTCACAAAACTAGATTATTTCTCATATTTTTTACTTTTATTTTGATTTTTGTTTTTTTTAAATACAACTTATCATTATAATTACTATCAGATTATTTCTTCCTCAAAATCATGCCTTACTTCTAGCTCTATTGTCAATCCTCGCTTTCGCCAAACTAGAGAGTTCATTCATTCAACACTCAGGAAGTTTCACTTCTCTCCCTATCTTATGATTTTATATTTTTCTATCTATCTATCTTTGTACATTGAGGGCAATGTACATCTTAAGTGTGGGGGGTTAATCATTTCATTATCAGAAAAATCCCTGAATATTGCTTTGTTCTCTTATAAATTTCTCATATCATATTTAGGATGAATTTAGATTGACTTATGATTTTTATTGATATATGAATTAAAACATAGGCATTCATGCATTGATTATTTAAACTTTAAGACATTAGAAAATTAAGCATGATAAGTTGATTTTTAAGAATTTAAAATTTTAGGTTGTTTCGCCAAGTTAAGGTATTATCTTGAATTGAATTCCACAGGTTTAAACATCAAAAAGCCATAATTTTTGTGAGATTTTGAGCCTTTAAGAGCATCTATTATTTCTTTCATGCTCACTTTTATTATTACTTTGAGTGTGTAAATATCGAATCGTTATTCTAGAACTTGCTTGATTATGCATGTCAAGACCACACCATTTTATTTGATATGTCAATATGATAGAGGCATTTAGGATTAACCCACTTATGCCATGAAAAGCCTACCTCCACGATTAACTCTTAGTAAAACCCTTTGAGCCTAACAAGCCATTTCTTGTATTACCCTTAGTATTAACCCTTAACCCATTATTGTTAAAATCCCCTCAAACAATTTGATCCTTATTTTTGTCGAGAATTGATTTGAATAAATTGCTTAGCTATGTCTTGTTCTTAATAGTAATCTATGTTATTTGACTTATTCTTAAAAAAAAAAATGTATATATTAGTAGTGATCTTTTGTTTGTGAACTTCAGTATTCATGTAACAGCCCTAAATTGACCCTAATCGGAAAGTGGTTTCGAGACCACAAAACCGAGTCGTAATGATAATTAACCGTCACGTTTGATACTTATTATATGTGATTATACATGTGTGAAAATTTCATGTTTGAATTTTGCTGGTTGTATGTAAATTTATCAAATAGGACTTATATAAAAAAATGTAGAAATGTGCTTGACAAAAATAAAAATGATCTAATAATGCATAATGTAAAAAGAATGGTACTTGCATGTCAAATTAGCCAAATCTATGTTAGTGGCCGGCCATGTTAAAGGTTAGAATAAATTATAATATTCTTTATGTTAATAAATTAATGTTACAAAAATGAATTAAAGAATAAAGAAATGAAAATATGAGGTAGTGGGAGGAGAAACCAAGGTTGGCTATGCTTTCTCCTCCATTGCCGTAGCTAGAGAAAGAAGAGAAAGGGGAAACTTCAAGAATTCGGTCAATTGAAGCTAAGAAAGGTTAGTGAATGGTGTTAAATTTTCTTGAAATCTAAGCTTGTTTTAGGTAATCACCTTGTTTATTAATTAGCCCATACAAAAAAATTTTAAGTTTAAAGGGTAAATGGAGCATTCGACTATGGGAATTAAAGAAAGAATTTGATGATTTCATTCAATTGTTGATGATGGATGAGTTAAAAAAAATATATGTGGATATTTGATGTCATGAACAAATGTTATTAAGATGTTTTTGAATTGAGTAAATTAGACTTTGGAGCAAATGAAGATTCGGCATTCTTAAAATGCTTTATTTAGAATATGATTTTTATTTTAGGATTATGATAGTTGGAATGTAAGAATAGCCGAATAAGCTATAGGCTATACAAGGATAAACTTTGTATATAAGTTGTGTATGTAACTTTAATAGCTAATAGCATTTAGCATTATTATTGTATATATATACATATATATTCGGTCCTTAAAGAGATGGATGAAAACAAAATGTATCTAAAACTTATCAAGTCATTGTGGTCATTGCCGAATGTGGGATGGTTAAAGGAGATTTTCAAATTCGGATTATGTATATGTATGTGATTGGGATATTCAATAACCATTTCGGCAAGATGGGGTAAAGGGTTAAGTTATAAGATATTAAGCATGCTATAAGTAACTCATTGTTATGCATGTATTTCTATTCATTGTGAGTGAGGTTGTGAAATGGATGTATGATAGATAGATTATATGCTTGAAGTGAGGTGTTAAAATAATTAGATAAATGAGTGATTTCATTATTGAGTATAAAAGTTAGGAGCTTTAAATTTTCCCTTGATGTTGAAATGATTAAATAGATTTATTTGTTTAAATTTAAGCTCAAGAGCTAAAGGGATCAAATCAGATAAAGGAAAGGAGAAAGCAATGAATAGTCTATCCGTAATTATCCAAGCATACCCGAGGTAAGTCTTTGAGTAATGTAGCTTAGGTTACAATTCAATTTAGATTATGTTTTAAGTAAATCAAAGTCATGCTCTAGAATATAGTTAAGGAACCGAAAATGATATTGCTTAATAAGCGACTTGTGTTGGAATTCTAATTATGAAATTGAAATATATATATGTCATGATTTATTTCTATGTGCATGGATACTATGATGATAACCGGGCTGAGCCCCGAAGGCAATTGTGCGAGATACCATATCCGGGTTGAATCCCGAAGGCATTTATGCGAGCTACCACATCCGGGTCGAATCCCGAAGGCATTTCTGTGAGTTACCGTATTCTGGCTGAGTCCTGAAGGCATTCGTGCGAGTTACCATAACCGGGTTAAGTCCCGAAGGCATTTGAGCACGTAGCTATGTCCGGTCAAATCCCAAAGGCACTTGGTTGAAGAATGAATGGTTTTGCTATAATAGTTCAATTAATACACTTGAAAAAATCCCAATGGATGAGGTATGTTTTGAATATGAATCGAAATAGTTGATTCCGTTAAAATATTAGTATTCGCTCTATCGATTAATTTGATTTCTTACGCATGAATATAAGGATTGGAAATATGAAGTAGGTATGATTTTTGAGTATATGTGAGCATGAGATAAATTGTTTAGTCATATGAATGTTATATTTCGGTTGTGCACAATTTCACTAATCAGTCTTACTAAGCATTAAACGCTTATTCCGTTTCTTTGATTTTTGTTTTGTAGATTTTGGTTCGTCAGTTATCGGATTCGGGATTGTCGCAGTCGAAGTCACCCACACTATCAACACTCCCTTTTTGGTATATTTTTGGTTAAACTTCGAAATGGCATGTATAGGACTACCTTTTTGTTTGATGGTCATGCACCTTTTGGAATTGTATAAATTTGGTTAGCCATGCGAAAATGGCTTGTGTTCATTTCGAATCATAATGTTATAATCATCGTGTATGTATATGGTTATCGAGAAGTACGGATATGTTGGCAATGATTGACCATTGGGATGGTTAATCACAATTATAAATTGTGTTATGTATGCTATCGGATTTGTTAAGTCATGGAAACTAGGCAATAGGTAAAGTCTACCCTAAAGTCAGATGTTGACAGCATCAATGGGGTAAATTTGAAAAATCACTAAAATTTGTAAGAATGGATTTAATTAGTGAATAAATTATTTAATCGAACCTTGATGAATCTAATTTCTTATGGAAGTAACGAAACAGTCAAATGAGTCATATGTTAAGAGATATTTAGGTTTTCATGAAACAGGGCCAGAGCGATTTCTGGATCCCCTGTTTTGACTTTGAAAATTTTCTATAAATTAACCAGAGATAATTAGAAGTCATGCCCTATATGTGCTGATTCCTTGTTGAGTCTAGTTTCTTTAGAAACAAACGGCATAAGATTTGAAGCCCTGTATAGGAAGATACTTAAGTTGAAATGCATGAAGGTCTGTGTAGTCGAACCCTGTAACAGGGGAGATTTAATCTAATAAACTGTACCGTTTGGCCTGATCAAAAATTCTAGAAAAAAATGTATAGATAGATGCATGAGTCTAGTTTCGGGGAAAATTTACGGATTAAGTTTTTGAGTTTCGGAACTCGAGATATGATTTTTAAAGCGGTCGTGATGCAGTTAGCCAGCATGTCTGGAATTATAAAAATTGAACCATGTAAGCCAATGAAGTAAGTCCGTTAATACCTCGTTTTCAACCCCGGTAACGGTCTCGGGTTTGGGACGTTACAATTCAAATTTCATAGTCAGAGAAGAAGCTTTATTGTACGCAAGTAATGATTAAATATTTTTCTAGTTAAGTAATTTTTCAAGTAAATCTCGATTCTAACCTTTTCTTTCAGCTTGTGACCACACCCCTTAACCAAGCCTCATTACAACCCTCTAAAGACCTTTTGATTGATGTATCATCTCAATGTATTGTGGTGGAGATTTGATTTTCATGCAAGCCTATGGTAATAACTTTTCATATTGACTAATGAGTGCTGATTTCATTGTCCTTAAACACTACGAGTGATTTGAGTGAATCTTTAGTGAGGATGTTGAACTCTGTGAAATTTTGAATCGATGCTAACAACTTAGATGAAGGGAGATGCCTAAGTTTTTCATGATTAAAATACTCAACTTGGAATGTTTAAAGCTTTAATGTTCTTTCAGTTGAATTCTCAATATATGATTTCTTATGGATTTAGTTTGAGATATTATTGATAGGAATTATAAGTTCAGAAAAAGGAATTCTTAATTATGAAGAGAGGATTTTGCTTGAGGACAAGCAAACGCTTAAGTGTGGGGGTATTTGATAAACCGTAATTTATACATATTTTTATCCCTTGCTTAACATGTTTATGAATGATTTCTCCTTAGATTTGGTGAATTTGATGCCCCTAATCCTTTAATTTCATGTTTTATACTTAGGTAAGCATAGGAGGACAAAAAGAACGAGAAACGGGCCAAAAACGGAGAAAATGGGTCGACAAGGGAAAACAACACGGCCTAGACTTCCTCACATGGGCATCACACATGCCCGTGCCAATCTAACAAGCTCGACCACGGCCCAAATCAACCTCAGCACGGGCGTGTTGATATCTCAACCTCAACCACGGCCTGAAATACTTGCACACGGCCGTGTCACACAGGCGTGTCCCTGCCGAACCCTAGCTAAGTTCCATTCAAAAAAGGGCAAGTTTTAGGGCTTTTAGGCATTCTAAAACCTATTTAAACACCCGAGAGGAAGACTAAAGGGGAGAAGGGGGAATAGGGGGTAAGGAATTACTCCAAGAAAGCCGATTGATCCATCTCAGAAGCCGGATTCATCATCAAGACTGAAGATTTCTCCTCAATTTCCCTTCAGGAGTTTTAGGTTTTCTTTATGTTTTGTATTCTTTATTATTCTGAGATGTTTTCTTATTTAATTATGAACTAAAACCCCTAAATACCTAAGGGGGATGAAACCTAAGACGAATCTTATTGTTATTTTCTGAATCGTATGATAAATATTTGATTTGTTCTTGATTATGTGTTCTTAATTCTTGTTTTGGTATTTCAGGATATCACTTCAAGTTAATGCTCTTAGTTGGAGGATGAATAGTCCCTGGCTAAGAGTGACTTTGTCATAATTAAGTGGAGTTGATTGTGCGCCCAGAGATGGGTGACAAGATTTTGCCGGATTAGGGTGAAACCTAATAAGGAAACCCATAGATCGAGTTAATGCAACCCTAAGGTGTTAATTAGAGAAAAGTCTCGGTTATTCAACCTAGGGATTAGACATTATTAGTCTTCAATAGGAATAATAACATAACTTAGGGATTGCTACGGAACAAGTTAAATGAATAAATCGTCCGATTCGGAGCCAGAATAACAAGTAAAAGTCTAGGTGGATTTTTCCTTAAGTATTGTCCTAAATCAATCGTTTTTCCCAAAAGTAATTTCCCAATTCTATGTTCTGCAACTTCTTAGTTTATTTAATTAGTTAGTTAAAACAAACCCATTTATTTCTTAGGCTAGATAATAAAAAGACAGTCATTACTAGTACTTTTAGTCCTTTGGGTTCGACAATCTGGCCTTGCTAAAGCTATACTACTGTTCGATATACGTCGTGATAGTAGTTAGTTTCAAGAATGATTAATTATAAATTTATAAAACTTATCACAGAAAATCATGATCAGGATTCACCAAGTGATGATGAAGACAAGGAATGTTTGGCTTAGTTAAAAGCTAATTCGAAGGAATTCACTAAAGAAGTTCCACTCGAATCATTAGAGTTATCATCTCAGGAGTATATGCAACAAAAGTCGTTGATTGAAGAGCTAGTTAAATTGGAACTAAAGATTTTGTCTCCTCATTTGAAATATGACTATTTGGGGTCTGTCTTCGAATTTGCCTGTCATTATTTCAGTTGAGTTTACCAAATATCAAGAAGAAAAGGCACTTGTGATTTTGGAAAGGCATAAGAAGGGTACTGGATGGATTGTTTCACATATTCGAGTCACGGGTTGGAGAATTTGTAGGAATTACCGGATGTTAAACAAGGCCACCAGGAAAGGCCATTACGAGTTTTCTTTCCCTAATAAGATGTTAGGCAGATTTGATGGGAAAGAATATGATTACTTCCTAGATGATTATGGTTGGTATGACAAATGGCCATTTGACACCACCATGGTCAATGACTATCCTAAATAAAATGGAGGGAGTTCTCTTCACTTTCTCTATCGTTATTTTATATTTTTAGTTTTTTTTTCTAATTTGAATAAAATGGTAGACTTAGATAAAATTTTCTTTAGTTCATTACATTAATTAAAACTCTGTCTAGGAGATTGGGACTTAAGCGGGACCATTTGTGACCCCTCCAGTCTTTCTTGGGAGTTTAATTTAATGTAATTTTTTAAAAAAAAAATATTTTTCTAAGTAGCCCAAAGAATTTAAGTATTTGTTTTGTTAAATAAATGGTCAACTTTTAACCCAAGCACTAATTTCTTTGAGTTTTTTTTAGTTTGTTTTCAGTATAGGAGCTTAGGATCCAAAAGGAACTGCCATTGGGCTTAAGACACTCTAAGAAGGGAAATATTCAAACCTTTTCTGCACAAACCTACAGCCCTTACCTTGCTCCACCACCACTCCCGAGTAGCCCAATAGTGCATCTCACTTAACCCCTTAATGTTGCAGCCCTTAACTCCCTGAATCACCACCCCAAACACCTTCATTCGAAGTCACCAACTATCGCACCTAAACTATCCTTAAAATCTCCACCCTTTTCAACTCTAAACCTTACCCTCAGCTACTCACCCACCTGCCCAAAACTGAAACTACCTTTAACAAATTTCCTAAGTTTGATGCTGAGAATCCCTTTATCTAGCACCATTCCACAAAGTGAACAGTTTGGTATAATGGCTATGATGCAACACATGTAGTTGCAGTAACAAGATTACTGGAGATACTAAAAAATATGGGATGACTCAATCAGAGATGCATTTAAAATATATATTTCATAACCCGTTTATTTTTGTGTATGAATTTCCAGACTTTATACTTGAACTATGGACTCCAATGTTGAGGAAAGAAAAAGATGAGTCATTTTGAGGGATCTGCAAATAAATAAAAAAGGGGGATCTTTACTTTATTTCATTTCCTTTCCTAGGTTATTTAATGTTTTAGGATCAGGTTCTATTATGATTTTTATTTTTCGCATAATAAAACAAGAGGTGGAAATCATAAATAAAAATGAACAAGTTGCAAAGTACAAAGTGTGGCAATAGATATATACACGTCTAGGATTGGATCTAGAGAGAGCTTGGTACTTAAGCAGTAAAATTGACTCACCTCCTCTTTTCTAGAATCCTACATGGTGTATGGTATTTACTCACTTTTAAAAATGAGGACATTGTTCATCTTAAGTAGGGGGGACCGAAAAATTGAAATTATTCCCACTCAGAATAAATTTTTCTTTCAGTTATGATTAGGATATATCTTTTTCAATAATTTGAAATTTTGTTAAGTATGCTAAACTTCAGTATAAATAAAGTTCAATTATTTCAATAATTGTTATGTTAGCTTAATAATGACATAAGTGTATTTTTAATAAAGCATGCAAATCGTACCATAAAATTTTTAGTTCCTTACAAAACTTAGGCATGCATGAAAGTTTAAGTCTCTAGAATTGACTTAGTAGTTTCTTGAGGA
This sequence comes from Gossypium anomalum, assembly GCA_025698475.1. Taxonomy (NCBI): domain Eukaryota; kingdom Viridiplantae; phylum Streptophyta; class Magnoliopsida; order Malvales; family Malvaceae; genus Gossypium; species Gossypium anomalum. The sequence continues at coordinate 41,641,727 of CM046968.1, read as the reverse complement.
GAAATTCTAGGAAGCATGGAACGTTGAAAATGATTTAGGCAACTTTTGTTTGGACCGTTTGAGCCTTTCAAGCCAATCTTGATGAAATTTTATCCTTTGAAACCCAACTTTGAGACTATATAGCCTTATTTTATTTGAGCCCCTGCAATATTTAGCCATCACTTCTCTCTTAATTATCTTTAAATTATCCCAAACACTAGACTCAGTACTATTCAGAACATTCTTTGAAAATAAGTTTGGGGGAGTTGAAAAGGAGTATTAAATGCTTAAAAAAATTGTAGTACATACAACAAAATGCTCGTAAAAAAAGAGAGAGAAAGAGGGCATGTTTACTTGAAAGAAAATGTACAAAAGAGCATGTGAAAGCAAAGTAAGTTGGTGTATTGAAGGTAAATCTTCCGAAGGTCAGATTGAAGCTGAGTCTAGGATTTTTAGCCTAAAATTTATCTTTTACCTACCCTTAGCCTAGCCATGTTACAACCTTGTTAAATACCTATTGATTCAAGTTTCTATGCTACCTACATTAGTGGAGAGAAATTGCTAAGTTCAACATATGAAGACATAAGTTAAACTTAATGATTGCAGCTTAATCTTGAATAAAGGAATAAAATCAAATTGGTAGGGATTTACATTTTTAAGTTAAGAAAGCATTTAGTCTATTTTTGCTATCATAATAGTTATTGATATTAATTTGAAAGATATGTATACATAAGTAGCATAAATATCAAAATTCTTGTTCTTGAGCATAAGTATACCTAACTCATAATTTTGGGAAGAATGTTATTCTGGATGAGTTTTTCAAAGGTGTTTCTGAGAAATTCTTTTCAATTTGTACATTACTTGGGACGAGCAATGAATTAAGTTTGGGGGTGTGGAAACACAAAAATATACACACTTTTTCATGCCCTTTTTTAACTCAAATTCATGCAGTTTAGGTAAAATTACTGTCGAAAAATATATAAATATTATAAAACAATTTTTTTGTAATTAAATTATTAAAATAATTAATTTAATTCATTTTATAATAAATTTTAATTAATTTTGATTATTTTTGACAGGATTGCAAAAGGGCAAGAATTGGCTCGACAAACACTACTAGAAGCGCAAAACTGAGAAACGATTTTTGAGGCATCGAGACGAATGAATTTTTCAGCTAAATATGGTCCAAATTATGTGTATTAATTCATAATATAATTAATTTGAACTTTAATTTTAATCCAATTTAATTTGGGTTAAATAAATTATTATTAATTAATTATGAAAAGTGGCCCAGTTGAGCCGAACCGAGTGAACCGAACTGACCAAGAAGTGGACAGACCAAAACCGTCCATATGCTAACCCAAATCATCTTATTGGCTGATTATTTAGCTTGCAAAGAGGCCCTTGAAGACTTGTTCAAGTTGCAAACAAACCCCTCCACAATCAGTGACTTTATAGATTTGCCCTAAGCCTAAATTAGCAAAGTTGAAACCATCAACCTTGCCACATGTGTGGCCAGACAAGAGAGAGCTCTTTGGCTGATAATTTTAGCTATTTTTAGAAGCCCTCTTCAGCTATAAAAACCCCCTTAGGCTGGTCATTTGAAACACATCTCAGGCATTCACATCTTTTCTCTCTTCTCTCCACTTTCTCTCTTCTTTTCCATTCCAAATTCCCTTATTCTCTCACCAATTTCTCCTCTTGGAAAAGGGGCATTCATCAAGCCACGGAAAAACACTAGATTTGATTCTTGTTTCCTATCCCTTTAATTTCTGTTGTTGTTATGATGAACATATCTATGGATATTTATGTTGTCGGAATGGTTAATTTAATCAATTTATTTTGAATTTAATTTGTGTTAGGTTGATTGATTTCGTTTGCTAAAATTGTTAAAATTGTGTTTATGTTGTTATAGACCTCGGTAAGATACTTGATTAAGTAAAATCATGACTAAGTTATTCTTGCATTACAATTGTGAGGTAGCTAATGAATTAATTATTTAAACAGATTAAAATTGTAATTAATGGACACAGTACTTAATCAGTGCATGCTTAATCATCTAAGGTAGCTAAAGGTTAAATTAGCAACGGTATCTGACGATACATTTGCCTTGCATAACTTGCAAGATTATTGTGATTAAACTGTTTCAAGGTAGGGATACGTTGTTACCTCACATAGTCTATTATGTGCTTATTAGATTTAATTAATCGTTTGAATTGACATAGGGATATGTACAAGAGATTATTTTGATTTAATAAGTATGTATGTGCAATAACATATTTGCCTATTAAGATTTGTTTAATCGGTTGAATTGACATAGGGATATAGTCAAGAGATGAATGGATTTTGGTAGGAGAGTATGTTCGTAAGTTAGCAAATTACCGAGTTGTAGTAAATTTATTCGTAATAATATAAACATGAGTTTAATAATTCTAAGTTAAGAAATGTAATTAATCTAATACAATTATGTCATCTTGATTAAAGTCTTATTTTGGAATCGTGCATTTGAAATTTATTTATTTAGTTTACTTAGTTTAAAATCTTAGTTTTTAATCACCCTCTTCAAACAAAATATTTTTCTTCACCAAAGTGTTTTAAATAACATTCATAAATAATTCTTTTCACAGTCCCTGTGAGTACGATAACTCGACATTTACTTGTCACTTTATTATTTGTTACAATTGTGTACACTTGCACATTTCTGTCGTTCCAATACTCACCCCATATTTCCCTTTTATCGCTTAACACGAACATATCCCCTTAATATAGCAGAAAATCATGAAATCAAATTCTTGCTAACTTAAGTGGCGATTATTATACGCCCACACATATGTGCCAAAACAATCATTTGGGTGGAAAACACCATGCCAGATAGACTGTTTACTGCTATACACCCAGAACTTTAGATCTGCTACTGGGGTGTTACAGAAACTTTTTTTGTGAACTTCTCCTAGGATACCCTCAACTTCTTTAGGATGTATGCATCTCAAGTAGTTGGTGCTAAATGCCCTTTTATAAAGTTTATTGTTAACGATGAGGTACGTGGAAGATTTTTTTTCTTAATGCTTTTAGACCGCCCTCTATCCTCAGGTAAAGAGTTTTGTCATGAAGATAGGCACATATCAGATCATTAAGAGAGAGAGAGAGAGAGAGAGAGAGAGAGGGGGGGGGAGAGGGAGAGGGAGAGAGAGAGAGAGTATGCTGGTGCATTCTTTGATCTTGGAATCTTGATTACTTCTATTCTTCCAAACTTCAATTCTTAGGTCTTTTGGTGTTATTTGGTCATCCTTACTCCTTTCATGGTGTAATTTCCATTGGTTTGATTTACTACCAATTTGGAATCGTTAAAGACTTCTAGTTTGTAGATTCCTATTTCTAAGGCGAGTCCTAGACCAATGATCAAAGCTTCATATTCAACTTTGCTATTGGAAGCTTTAAAAGAGAATTTTAGAGTGTATTCCCAAGTTGTTTCCTATAGACTTGTTACCCTAGTTAGAGCTGTTACAAAAACACCAGTCAATTAGCCCTGTAATGGACAATGTCGAGCGCATATCAACACCCCATTGTGGCATATGTATCATTTGATAGCCTATTGTGCCATGCGATTCTATCTACGCCCTGTTGTGACATACGTGTTTATCGACACCTTGTGGCCTAAATTCTAGATATTTCATTCTAAAATTTTTACATGATTTATTAAAAGACTGCAGATGCGATTGAAATAAAAATCATAAACGAAATGGTAAATGGAAACTCTCATAAACGACATAATGTGATTAATAATTTGTTACATGACTTGATATGCCATTGAGAAACTAAATAAGTAATTAGAAATGGAATTAACAAAGGAATAATTAAATAGTTATCTTAAGTATTACTTATTATTGTGAAACTCAATTAATAGCATAATTAGTATTGAATGACACTGCGTATAGTAGGAGGAAGCTGGATAATTCGATGAAGAATTACTAAATGAATTGTATATTGAATTGAATGTGTCATGGTAATGAAATCCTATAGGAAATAAATATATTGCACTTGAATGAAGATTCGACACATTGATACATATAAATTGATAGGAGATTAACAAGTAAATGTTTCCATTGCAAGTAAAACGAAAATTAATAAAATGGGGACTGTAGAGAGGAATATGATCTATGACTAATAAGGCATTTTGGCGATACATCATTGTTTTGTTTAATTAAGTGAAGATCATGGTAATGTTTCACTTTGGAATTGCATTAAGTGGGCATACGGTCTCGTTATAATCTACCGTTTGGTTATATTTGAATTATTGGATTTGAATTGAATCTAATGAGATCCAATACCATATTGAAATGATGAAACGTACCTTCAAGCATCAAATGTAACATCTTTTATCCAGAACTAATGTTGGTCTGAATAAGGGAGGCCACACGTCACGACAGTCCAGCAATTTCTGGACCTTCATAAGCGTCAAACTTGAAATTTCCATGACCCAAAAGCCTTTGTGTGAATAATCTTTTTCAGCTTTTTTCAGAGTATTAGGATTTGTAATTACATTTATTTTGTATTTTCAATTTTTGACAATTACTTCGTTAAAATTCGATATTTTGCAATACAAATTTAGTTAGCTGTCATTGTTTTGCCAATTTTCATTAGTTGATCTCAAAGCTGGAGATTGGAGCTGGAAAAGACTGAAATTAAGCACGGGCTTCATCTACCTAGATCTCTTCCATCATAATTGAGTGTTTCTTAGCCTTACTTTAATATTTCCAATTATGGTTGGACTGGGTAGGTTGCTGCATTACTTGCTAAATTGCCATATGATAAATGATATGTTAGGTGATTTAATTTGTTAAATAGGTAATCTTAATGCTAGCTAAGTTTGATAACTTTTAAGTACAATCTAATTTTAAAAAATACGAGTCAACCCTAATTAGATGACCTAATTAGGACGTTGAGCACCAAGTACTAAGAGAGCTGATACATGCAATGTCTTAATGCAATAGTTGCAATATAAAAACGATCTTTATATCTAAAATACATCGAGCAAGTACTAGAATAATGTAAAGAATATGCCTCGTAATATTATTTAACAGCACTCATGTTTAATATTAGTGTGGGAACCAAAATTTTAAAATTCAAAAACTGCAAAGACTACATTTAACGAAATTGGAGTGAAGGACTAAATTTGCAACCCATCTAAATTGGAGTAAAGGGCTAAACTTGTAACCATCATATCATATAGGGACGATTTATAATGTTTGACCGGATTTAATCTACTAAAGAAATGCATTTATTTATCAATAAAATAAAATACTATAAGCTTCAACCTTTATACAGTAAAGAATTAAAAAAATCAAAAATTATTAAGATAATTTAGTAAAATACATGTCATTAACTAAACAAATAAAAACCTGCATTCTAACCAAATGAATGAAACAAGATATTAATTTACTAAATAATCTTACAATCTACCGTGAACTAAATACCTCCCAAAACGATTTATAATGTTTGACCGGATTTAATCTACTAAAGAAATGCATTTTTTTATCAATAAAATAAAATACTATAAGCTTCAACCTTTATACAGTAAAGAATTAAAAAAATAAAAAATTATTAAGATAATTTAGTAAAATACATGTCATTAACTAAACAAATAAAAACCTGCATTCTAACCAAATGAATGAAACAAGATATAATAATTTACTAAATAATCTTACAATCTACCGTGAACTAAATACCTCCCAAAATTAATATTTTTCACCTCCTATGAACCAAATGCCTCCTAAAAATAATATTTTCAGAGCTATATGGCATGATTTTGTAATTTTGTTATTGCAAAATTCAACTCTCCTAGTATCATGGAAGATTCAGACAACACTACAAGCTTACAAAATCAGTAAAATGAAGCAACACAAGATACTTCATTGCCCCACAGACAGCCACAAAATTAATCAGCTCAACTCAAAACTGTGATGTGAGCGTTCATGATTCAGACTCAAACGAGGGTAAACAAAATCCTTTTATTTAGGCAGATGATATGAATCTTAAGTAACGGGCAAATTGCAGTCTAAACAAAGAAATGAGCATCTTCAACTGCAAATTGAGATATATTTCACAGATATATATATATATATATATACACATACAAATTATTATCCACCTTCATACAATCAACATGAGGACGTGTTCCATCCCTTCCCACTGTTAAGCTACCTATTACATGAGCTAAACAACTAAATTTCAAAAATAAAAATAAATTAAAAAAACATTTTGAAACAAAATACTTACCCATGTGTAGGTTGAGCCTGAGCATCAGAACTAGAACTACAATAAGGCAATTTTCCCTGAATCAGCTTTTCCTATGTAAAAAAGGATCAGAAATCTGATTTCATGAGCTTTGCTCTAGGCATTATATAGATATTGTCAAAGGGTTTTCCCTGTTCTACATGGATGTAATCTCTTGTCTTAAGAACCTGCAGATTGGCGAAATGAAAATCGACAAACAAAGAGAGATGTTAACATTCTTCCACATGGGAGCAACAAACAAACTAGGACACCATCAAAGATTACAAGAGAAGGTCATGAAAACATTTTTGCTTCCTACTTTCATCTCTTCTTCAAGGATTTGATTTTATTATTTGTTCCTTAACAGATAATTATTAATCATTCTATTTCACAATATTGTCAAGATATCCTTCAATTGCATGCCAAAAGGTATTCAAAACTCTGTGTTTAATATAATTATAATTTACTTTCTTGATGACGACCATCTAAGTCGACCAACAACTACTCTATGTTTGAACTCTGTTTCTGATTTAACAAGGTTATGATTTGGCATTATAGGCTTGGACATCCTAATTTTTACTATTTACGGCATTTGTTACCTGATCTGTTTAAAAATATGTCCATCATATCACTATTAATTTTGTGAATTGGCTAAACATCATCGGTCATTTTTTGCACCTCAAAACTATAAAGCTTCCAAACCTTTTTCGTTAATTCATAGTGATATTTAGGGACCTTCAAGTCTTAAACTTTTCAGGAAAACGTTGGTTTGTCACATTTATTGATGTTCATACTCGCATTTGTTGGGTGTTTTTATTAGAAGATAAATCTAAAGTTAAAGATGTGTTTCAGTCTTTTTCTGCTATGGTGAAAACAAAATTTGGTGTGAAAAGAAAAATATTTCGAAGTGGCAATGATGGGAAATTTTTTTAGTGACCAATTAGGTGTTTTCTTAACCAAATATGAAATAGTCCACCAAAGCTCTTGTACAAATGCACCACAACAGAATGGGATTGTGGAAAGAAAAAATTGTCATCTTTTGAAAATAACTCGAGCCTTGATGCTCATTAGTCAAGTACCACGTTATCTTTGGAGAGAGACCTTCCTAACAGCTACATATCTTATTAATAGAATGTCCACTAAAGTTCTAAACTATAGAACTCCTTTCAGTCTTTTTAAATATAACTTTCCTAACTCTAAATTGATCACAAATTTACCTCTTCGAATTTTTGGGTGTAGTGTTTTTGTTAATCTTCACAATCAAGGTAAATTAGATCCTAAAACAAAAAAAAATGATGTCACATTTGTTGAAACCCAATCTTACTTTGATTCTAATCTTCAGGGAGGGGATTATAGCAAGGAAGATTCAATAATTGATCAAGAAAAGATTAGGAATATACAACATAGGGATTCTAATAATGGGGAAGGCGAATTTATGATTAACGCAAGGATTAATGATGTTGATGTTAATAAAAATGACTTGAATGTTAATGTTGATAATAAAATGGAGTATGAATGTGTAGAGTCTAATTATAAGAATAGAGAACAAACAAAGGAATTGCTGGTTTACTTAAGAAGAAACCGAAATCAAGAAAGTAGAATCCACCAGATTCATCACCAAGAATCCGACCCGCAAGATCTTGTCAAAAGTCCAAATAAATCTTGTAATCTACCCAAAAATGTGAAAGATGCTTTATAAGTTCCTGAATGGAAGGAGACTGTTTTAGAGGAGATGCGTGCTCTTGAAAAAACAGGTACTTGGAAACAATGGAATTACCTGTAGGACAAAAAAAAAACAGTGGGTTGTAAATGGGTGTTCGCAACCAAATTCAATACAGATGGATCTTTAGACAGATACAAAGCTCAACTAGTGGCTAAAGGGTTACACTCAAACATACAAGATAGACTATCTTGAGACATTTGCTCCAGTGGCTAAGTTAAATACTGTTAGAGTTCTTTTATCCATTGTTGTTAATCTTGATTAGCCATTACAGCAACTAGATGTGAAGAATGCTTTCCTAAATGAGAAACTAGAGAAGAAGTTTACATGGATCCTCCTCTAGGTTTTGAAGAAAAATTTGGAACCCAAATGTGTAAGTTCAGGAAATCTTTGTATGGTCTAAAGCAATCTCCTCGAGTTTGGTTCGAACAGTTCTATCAGGTTGTTAAAAAAACAAGGTTACTGACAAAGGCAAGTTGATCACATAATGTTTTACCGACACTCACAAAGAGGTAGAATAAAAGTTATTATAGTTTATGTCAATGATATCATTCTTACAGGAGATGATGTGGATAAAATAAAATGTCTCAAGGAGTATCTAGCATTGGAGTTTAAGATCAAAGACTTGGGTCCTTTAAGATACTTCCTTGGAATGGAAGTTGCTCGATCAAATAAAGGTCTTGTAGTCTCTTAGAAAAAATATGTGATTGATCCAAATGTAAAACTCAAAAACAAAGAAGGAAAACCAATTGATAAAGGGAAATATGGAGATTAGTTGGTAAGTTAATCTATTTATCACATACAAGGCCAGATACAGCTTTTGCAGTAAGCTTAGTGAGTCAATTTATGCACTCCCCAAAAGAGGAACATGAAGAAGCAAAGTTTTAGATTCTGAGATACTTGAAGAGTTCACCTGGCAAGGGCTTATTTTTCAAGAAATCCGAACAAAGAGAAATTGAAACTTATACAAATGCTAACTAGGCAGGCTCAGTAACAAATAAAAGCTCTAAATCTGGGTACTGTACATTTGTTTGCGGAAACCTTGTGACTTGGCGAAGCAAAAAACAAAGTGTTGTAAAAAGAAGTAGTGTAGTGGCTAAGTTTAGATCAATGGCACAAGGAATTTATGAAATGATGTGGTTAAAAAGAATTATGGAAAAACTAAGGAAACCAATAACTTCACCAATGAAGTTATACTGTGATAGCAAAGCTACCATTAGCATTGCTCACAACCCAGTCTAACATGACAGAACTAAACATGTTGAGATTGATAGACACTTTATCAAGGAGAAGATTGAAGAAAGGCCAAGTGTGCATGCCGTTTGTTCCTTCAAAACAACATATTATTGATGTACTCACCAAAGGGCTCTCTAAGACAAGTTTTGATTTTCTTGTAAGCAAGTTGGGTATGATTGATATATATATGCACCAACTTAAGGGAGGGTGTTGAAATACATGTTGAAGCGCCATATATTTTGAGATATTTTTAAAAGTTATTTAGGTAGATAAATCCTAGAATAATCAATTAAGATTTTTTAGAAATATTTTATTTTATTTTTAGTAGTTTACTAGAATAAAGGAATTACTTTCCCAGTTATGTTATGAGACTTTTCTCTATTTATATTTAGTTTTTTGCTTAATAAAATTAGAACAGTTTTATTGTACTCTCTTAAAAACTTTCAAAAACTTGTGTTTGTATGAGAAGATTTTCGTGTATAAGTACTCGTGCAAAAGTCCTTTACTTAAATACAAGACAGGATTACAATGAGGGATTTCTTAGAAGCCCATGTCTCATTTTCTGAAAATTGTCATACATGAAAAGGGAGATAAAATGGAGTTCTTTTACTTTTATTTACATGGAAGGTTTTGTACGCTAATTTACTCTTACTTGCAAATATTTTGTTCCTCGTTAACGAGTAGATGATAGTGTTACAAACTTTAAGAGTTATTTAGAGAGAAGCTTTAGTGGACATACCAGTGTTTCAAAAAACATCCTCGATGCTTCTTTTTGTGTTTTACGAGCCAATAGACTATCCATTGAAAGTACCTTATGTCCATGTATAACTTCACCCTCAAATAAATTCTGGAGATACTTGGCAACAGCCCTGAAAGAAAAGGTATGACCAAACATCAAGATATGAGCTAGCCTCATTCCAGTTATTCAGCTACAAGAAAAAATTGACAAATAATGCTAAATGAAACTTGAAATTTAAGGGAAGAAGTGAACCACAGTAAAATAATCAACTAGAGTGAGCTTATAAACCTGGTACGAGAAGACCATCCACTGTTTTCAAGAAGACGACTTTCATCGCCACAAGGCATGCCATCATCATCTTCATCACCACCTAGCTCATTATCATCTACATTCAGAAATTCTGAAAGGAAAGATAAGGAAATAAAAATTTAGCAAACAAATAGCAGCATCAAGATTGATTAAGGTATAAAATGAAGTATATAAAAGACAGACTTTTAAAAAATATATATTAACATTTTCCTTTTAGGGGAAAACTTTTGGGAGGCCATAGCTCCCTGTGGTCCCAACTATGGTCCACCCTAACTACCAAGTTCACAGATTCATCTCATGTATAATTCATTCAGTCAAAACCTCTTGAGTCATGTGCCCCTACCCCAAAAAAAAAAAAAAAAAAAGAAGTAAAAAGACCCCTCTAGCCCCTCTCAATTTCGATATTAAGCAAATAGGTCCCTCTCAAAAATATCAGAGCAATCTAGTTCTTGTCAATTAAGAAAGTGAGCAACTAAAGACAATTAATTACAACATTAATGTTTTTCGTCAATGGTACAAACTTTTATTAGTATGATAAAGAATTTAGCTCTCAAAGTTTACATATACTGTTAATTTGGTCTTGATTTATCAAATTTAGACCCCAATATTTACACATTCTGTCTCTTTGGTCCTGATTCAACAAATTTAATTTGCAACATTTACACAGAATATATAAACATCGAGGGCCAAAGTTGTTATTAAATCAATCAAAATTATGAACAATTGACAAAAAAACATTAACGCCGTGATTAATTGTCCTTAGTTGCTTACTTTTGAAATTGTTGCTCCAATTTTTTTGGGAGAGAGCAATTTGCTCAATATCGAAATTGAGAGGAACCATAGAGGTGTTTTTACCAAAAAAAAAAAAAAAAAAAAAAAAACTAAATAAATATGATTTTCAAAAATACCCATCAACAGTCAGAAGTAGAAGCAAAACAGACAGAAATAAGATTAAACCTGTGTCATTTGCAACTGCAACATCCTCGTAGTCCTGCAACCCACAGGGCCAAATAGTCATTTAGGTGATTCTTAATGCCTCAATAAGATATGAACAGCCAAAGCAGAAACAATTTTCATGGCAGCATAATAAATTAATCTACAAAATAGCACATCCGCAAAACATGAATATGAAGTTAAGAAATGAAATAGTTATGAGAACTTTCAAATGTTCACCATGCTTGCTGGAATAGAACTAATATTCAACAGCTATTAAAATATATTTCAAAAATTAAGTTTTTGCTTAAGGGAAAAAACCCAAATTAAAGCATTATGCATGAATATACGCTATCTTAATGACAGTTGACTTTCTGCTATAACGTTATAGAGTTAATTGAATCCATACAAGGCTACAATGACCATCAGTTCAGAAAAAATCAGAACCCGTTAATATTTTTAGGTCAAGAGAAAGTTTTACATATGTTAAGCAACTTACAGTACGATTATCTGCAAGAGAGATCATTTCTTCATTGACTGCATCAACTTCCAGAAAGATCGGGGTTTCTCCATCAATTAACGAAGCATTTTTCAGAGCCATATCAACCTTCTCTGAATACGTAGAATCCAGTTTACTTTCTTCGCTACCCTTGAAGATACTGTCTTTGTGTTCATTATCCAAGAAAGAACCCTCAACTTGAGCCTCATCTGCTACATCAATCTTACCATATCCAGTTTCATAGGCATTTTGAGCGCCATTCACAAACTCACCACTGTGTACAGCTGCAAGAGAATCGTATCCATTTTCAATTGGTTCAGGGCAGTCTACTACACTGACCTCAACTGAAGTATTGGCTTTACTTTCTTCTAACAACTCATCAGCTGCTTTTGATTCAGTTTCAGCTGCAATGATACTTTCAACATTGTGTTCTAAAACTTCAGTTGTATTAGTTCCTTTGTCATTTCTCAAATCCAATTCAGAAGCATCCTCTCCAGGTTGAGTAGTCATTTTTTGATCAGGTGGAAGGCATGTTGCAATGTTTAACATGGAGCCATCAATGGCATTGGTTACCTCCTCAGCTTTGTTACTAGTACCTCCAGTATCAAGATCAGCATGTGATGATACCCCTAACTCATTCAGAACAGAACAATTTGCTAGAGTAGCAACTTCAACATTATCTTTGTCAATTTCCATTTCAGTGATCCCATCCAAAGGTTCATGTTGCAAAAATTGAGGTACATCAACAGCAAATCTATCCTGCTGAGCATTAGGATCACTGTATTCACCCTGCTGAGTATCAGTCTCATTAGGAATGGCAGCAGATTGTGTTTGCTCATCACTCCCATGAATCACAGGCACAGAGCTTCCTTCGATTCCAGCTTCACCAATACTAGGTCTGACAGAACACTCCAAATTCTTAGCTAGTTCAGATGATGCATGGAATTCCTCACCTTCAGAAATCCTGACACTGCTTCGATCATATGGTTTACCGTGCAAACATGCCAAGTCACCTGAGATACCTGAAAGGCACATCATCAATTAGCAAAATTATAAAGTACCAAAGTTACGGTCAATATGTTAGAAAGTCCTCCATTAGCAGGGGTAGAATAATTTCAAGAATCAAGACACAGATGTAGAAATATTAGGATAGATCACAGATCCATGCAATTTTACAACTTGAGTGATCATTCATTCATGCATACGACCTCAGTACCACAAAACAGAACTACACACTTAAAAGGAAATTGTTATGTTCACAGAAATGAGGCAATAGTGCACAAGCTAATAGGGAAAAAAATATGTAGAAGTAGGATCTTGTAACTAAGATCTGAGGATGTCCTACATTAGACAAACATCTACAATAACTAAAACTTTGCTCAATGAAAGCAAATCCAATTTGACCAGGGCCTTCAGGAGATATATATACGGTTGTATCTATAATTTTTTCCTCCTTGTGGGGCGGTAGCTTATAGATGCAGTTTACATACTGCCACTCATCATTCCCCCTCTCTTCCTACTTGTTTCTTAAAACATCCAAATTATATCACGAATCCAGGCCCACCATAATTAATTGACAAGTTGAAATTCTTCATTCCAATTTGATGCAACAAAAGCATGCAGATTTCAGCACTTTGATCTCACCAGTAAATATAGGTTCGCTAAAGATCTCATCTTCCAAGAATTTTCTCTGAATCAATGAAATTTCAGGGCGAGTGCAAGGGGCTTTCTTGCGTATGCGACGAATGTCTTCAGTATTAACCAACTGCTCCCGTATTGTACTTGATAGGGAAAAAAAAAAAAAAAGAGCAAATCAGTACTTGGGTACAGGAGCCAAAATTGTAAACGGGTAAAAAAAAAAAAAAAAAAAAAAATAGAAAATGTATGCAATACTACAAATAGATTGTTATATTATATACTCAACAAGTAATCAAGAGTTTAACAGCATCAACAAAAGTCAATATTGTAATACTTGTTGACAACAGACGAAAACAAAAAGTGCTTCAGAGGAGAAACATGTACATAATTTCCAAGTGCATGAATTCCATAAGCAAATTTTAATTTATAAACTCAAAGAAAGTAGTGAGCTCCAATAAGACATGTTATATTGACCATGCAAGAAAAATAATCGCGAGTATTATCAAAATTCAAATATATTTGAGAAAAGAACAACCAGCAGAACATAAATTAGTGAGATTTCAAAAAGCATAAGGAGCAATAAGAACATATTGATAACATACTCGCCATGTAAAACCATAGTATCATCCACAAGCACTTTTCTCTTGATGGTACTAGATCTTGGTGCAGATCGTGCACGTTTCATGGATGCTACTTCAAGAGGAGGTGTTGGTTTCATTTTGAAAACAGAAGATCTTCTTCCAACTGAAGCAATGAAAAACTATTTCAAAAAATTTTCTTTATGAAGAACAACAATGCATGATATTGTAGTAAATTCTTAAATGGCAAGTAATAGTTTCTTTTAGGGTTAAAAGTGCTGCTACCTAAAATAGAAGACAATAAGTCATCATCATCAGGAACCGATTCTGCAGTTCTCATGGATCTAGGCCTTCCAAATGATTCAACTGAGTTCATATTCTCTATGGTTAATGTACTTTCAGCTATACTTCGTTTTTTTCCTGAAATGAGCTTGGTTCCAGTATCAATATCATCATTCTCTGCTAGGACTTCTTTGTCTGGGGTAGACTCTCCCAGCAAATCACTTGGTTTATCAAGAAGTCCTTCGGGTGCAGAGAGTAACTTTTCAGGTGCAGGCAAATCAGACATAGCACAATTATTTGAATTTTCCAACTGATCATCACATAAAGCAGGTTCCAAACTCTGAGTTTGGCAGGCTTCAACTGCAAATATGGTAGCAAATTAGGAACAATACAGCATGAAAGCATCATTAAATATATATAAGACTACATTCATAAAACTTGTAAAACAAACCTTGCACCTCAATTGAAGCTCCACGAGCATGAACTTCCTCCTCCCTTCGGGACAAATCCACCAAGTTTTGCTCTGCAGCAGCCAGACTATCACTTCCAAGAACTTGAACCGATGACAGATTTTCATGAACAATAGGGGTTTCAGGATTTTCAGAATCATTCGGTTCCAGAGAAGCTTGAGCTTCACCATCAATAACTGTTGGTCTACTGGGCAACTCCAGGGGAGAGGAAGGATTTGAAGCTATTGCTTTGGCAGGAGAGAATGGCTCTTCCAAAATATCAGTGGTTTCAGCATCATTTCCATTTTCAGATTTATGCGATGCTTGGCCATTCTCCAAACAGCCGTCTGATGTGGGCACACAGATGCTACTTAAACATGTTCTTCGAGAAGGGCCCTCCAAGTCACAGGTGATATTGGAGCAGCTAGGAGATTCTGCACATTCTCCATCAGTTCTATCAATTGAGTGCATAACACCATTCTGCATATCTTCCACCCTATCCAAGCCATCAGGTCCTCTGACAGTACCAACAGCAGATGTGTACTCCACAGACAAGGCATCATGGACAGAATTTCCTGGTGGTTTAGTTTGTTCTTTCTCCATGTCACCAAAATGGCAACCATTTTTAGGAGGCACAGCATCATGATCTACATCATTGTCCAAAGACTGATCCACTGGACCAGTATCCCCATCGAGAGAATTTGATTTTTTAGAAGCATTTTCTACACACTCATTGCCCAATTCCGTAAGATTGTAATGTTCTGATTCCATATGATCAGCCAATACCTTGTGATCACCAGACAAATTAGGCAATTCCATTAATCCAGGAGTAGCAACATATTGATCGTTCTCGACAAATTCAGAATTTGTAGCTAGATCTTCATCCTAACAAAAAAATCATAGTAATCAAAGGCGGGTTATGTAAAAAAATCACTAAAATATAATTATTTCTACATAAAATCAAATTAAAAGGAAATTGAGATTTCTATTATGTTGAATAACAAGAACCTGATCCCCACCGCAAACCATAGGCACTGCTTCTAAATTACTCGCTTTCTGTGGTACATCTGATCCCTGAAGATCATACCTGAAATAACAGAAAATAAGGTGAGCAAGAAATTCAAAATTATCATAATATGACTTAACAATTGGCAGTGTTTTGCAGTCCTACACATTAGGGAGTCAAATGACTACACTATCCAAAAATGGTTAAAGGGAAAATCCAGTAGAACTGTGGATGAACATTTGATATATGACATATATATAGATATAAGCTTACTCAGAAACTTCAACAGATCCTGGCACTGCAACCCGATCTAGGACTAGTTCCTGCTCAAGATCAATCCAAGTCAAGAATTTTAAGATGATTAACTTAAGGGAAAAAGAGCACTAATAAAAAGTGAAAAAAGGTCAGTCAATTCATAAAGAAGACAAGTTTAATACCGAGACCCCAAGATATCAAACTTTGAAGGGCCGTAACAAAACCATCCATTCAACAATTTAAAGGTTCAGCTGACCAGAGAATCCCTGGAAGAATTTTTTTCAACTTTAAGAACCAAGCCATGAAGGTTTTAATGTTCAAACCACCTATGAAGTAGTTTCAGTAAATGATCCACTTCATGCCCACATCCCTAAAAGGCCAGAAGCAGTTCTACTTGGAGCAAGGATATACATTTATGCTATGTTCTGATGATATTATTGCATCTTCTGTTCTCCCAACACTGTTAGTTCAAACAAAAACATTTGCTCTTTTACTGCTCTTCCTTATTTGAGCATCGTATTAATGCTGTCCATCTCTAACAAGTAACAAGCTGCACCATCATGTTCACAACTACTTTGCAACAAGCACACTCATTTTATTATTATATTTTCTTTTTATAGTTGGTTAGTTTTGATCATCTTGTTTTTATAGGTATGACCTCTACATCTTAGTTGTGTTGGAGACCATGTCTTTCTTGGCTAGGAGATTTAAACACAGACAGACCATTTTTTTATCCAATATTAAGATTATCTAAGTCTACCGTCTAAAGCATAAGTAAATAAGCTAAAATTGTGGAATAAACGACAATGTATTCAACAATAGACAGTAAACCATGAAAATTGAATTTATATATATTAAGGAAAAAAAAGTAACTAAATTGATGTACAACTGGTATTATTAAGTCCTTTTTAAAATTCTTTAGTAAGAACGTTATCAAATACACTGAATTTTCTGTTTTCTTCAGCTTTAACTTTAGAAAATGGACGTATACACTAGTGGTGAAGTTTTTAAACCCCACAAGTAATGTTAGAGAGTTGTTACCTATTCCATTAGGGTATAATTAAGAAAATTTCATACATGGGAATGCGGCAACATTCTTAAATCACTTGTGGACTTTTAATTCCAACTACGGTGTATAGAGTAAAAACCTTTCTCTTTATTCTTTTTTCTTTTAATAATTGAATGATAATGAGTTGAAGTGGAAGACTACTCAAATTTTTCATCTCTACTTTAGATTTAGGGTCTGAGCGTCTTAATCTTAATTTTTAGGATCATGTTATCTTATTAGGTTTTATCACACTAATTAATTTCTGATAGTTCCTATCTTGGATCTGACCTCCTTCAAAAGGACAGAATTCCTTTAACTAGAGAAATACAAACATAATTACTTCCCTTTTCTTTTTTCTTTTTCTTTTTTTTTCTGGGGGGATTTAGGGCAATTTCAATTGCCGTCATGCCTCTGGTTAGTTGTATAAGGAAATTGGCAACCTGCACAATAGTTGTAGGAAATACTGCTGCAAAGCCTAGAACTTCATCTTCTTATTCCTCAACCATCAATCAAATCCTAACCAACTTAACATCACATTTCAACTCTAAATCGGAAATACCATTCATTGGTGCCATTCACAGATGTAAACAACACCCAAACCAACATGGTCATATTTTTTGGCAGACTTTAAACTTATCCTCCTATCCTAAATCAACAATCAAATGGTTCAAAACAAATCATATTTTCACATCCATGTAAGTCCCAAACTAGAATTTCTTGCTTGCTGTATAACCATCATTTCTGAAATTTCCAGATCCTACTTTGGTAAGCCTCCTGCTGACTAGAGACTACTTCCAAAGCAATCACCAATTATCAGGACACAAGAATGACAACATTACCTCATCAAGCAGACCAATCTGAGAAGTGTCACCCTCACCAAACCGCTCTGAAAGTATTTAAAAAGCAAAAATTTAGATTTTACTAAATTTGCTAACTAAATGTAGCTAAAATTAGCATTGCAGAGTCAAAAGCATGCACTAACCATCCAATCCAAATTGTGAAGTAGAGTAAACCACGTTGCCCATGGTATCTTGAAGTGTAATCTGCTCTCTTGAGCTAATGTGATTATCAACATAGTTACTGCCAAGAAAGTTATGTTAATTAACATACAATACTTCCATAGATACCTTATGAAAATATTTGATGTGTATCTCATTGTACCACATCAGGGAAGGCAACCTTAAAGGTAAAAGCATCAGAATCTAACCCCTGAAAAATCTCATTGTCGGGCAGCTCAAAGTCATCAAGATCAAAAGTCTCAGGCAAAGTGATTGAATGGTAGGGCGCAGTCGATTCTTCTGGTGGTAAATCTACTGCAGTGGAGCGAAATGCCTGCTTTATCTTAAGCAATGCTTCGCTGCAATCATCAAAAAGGTAATTCACCTTTCGGGAATATATCCTCACTACTCCAAGGAGAAGATGACTGGACAATCGTAGTGCAATCGGTACTTCAGGAAATAGAATAGAGTCTGCTCAAATGCCATATAAACAAAGCAAAAAAGAAATTCCAAAAAGTTAGATCTAGGCAACTTATCCTAAGTCACAAAGTTGCCCATGAACTGAAAGAAATTAGATATTAGAATGTTAAAAATAACACCCACATCACCACCACTGGATAGCTTCATCTAATTCTATTAGAGTAGAAATATGCCATGAGCAACAAAAGGGCCGAACAAGCTTGAAGGGAAATCCCTCTGCTGAGTAACCAAGCAAACCACATAGTTTAAGAATATGCCATCAACCACATGGATAGTTACCATGTTCCAGAGGGATATCACTCCTACACAATCAGAGATTTCCAAAGAAACCAATAGAATTTCCAGAAACCCCTCCAAATATGCCCAAAAAACGAAGATACATAAAAAAGATTATTTCATGCATCACTAAGAATGGGGAGAAAAAGGATGCTTATGAGCTTTCAAAAATTATCACATGATAAAAATTAAATGGCACATGGGAATCAAATTTTCTGCTTCAAGAATTGATGGAGCAAACTATATGCATACTGCTCCATAAGTTTCTGGAGAGTGCATGTTTTACCAAATCGACCATCAGGTTTAATGGTATGATCATGCCATCAAGTATGCTGATTTTCAAGCGAATCTGGTATGAATTTGAACTCCAAAATATCACTTTTACTAATAAATGGGTTGAAGCTGTTTTGATTTCATCAAGCCATTAGAACTACTCAATAAACTTAAAACTATATATGCATAAGCGTAACTCTTAATGGTTGGTTTGAATATGAAATTTCAAATCATTAGGTTTTCTTTTTTTTTTTTTTTTTTTTTTTTTTTTTTTTTTTTTTTGAGGGGGGAGGGGGAAGGGAGTTTAGAGAAAATGAATTGAACAAGGACAAATAAATAAGGGTTTACTATTTTTTTTTTTTTGGCCAGCATAAGGGTTACTAATTACTTCTTGTTATTTACTTCCGTATGAAGTTGCTAAAACAGCTAAAATCATAATTAATCTAAAACGAAACAATGACTAAGATAAAATACCAATTATGAAACAACCAAATAATATCTAAATAAATAACGATACACAATATAAACGGAAGAATAAATGAACGGGAGTATGTCCAAAACATTCTAGCGTGAACTGAACTATTGAAATTAAGAAGATTTAGATATTGCATCAATAAGGGGAAATGAATAGATTAATACAAGTAAGCTTACTAGAAATTTAAATTCAGGGATATCAAGCTAACAAGTGGAAACTAAGAAGTACTAACCAACAGAGACACCGATATCAGTATCTGCCACCTGATTCTTTCGGAGCTTCCTCTCCAGATGTGCTGCAATCCATATTGTCCCCAACGGACCTTTCTTCGCCAATATGAACTGTGAATAAAACATTTCTCTCCCAATATAATCCCTACTTTTTTTATACAACTTCCCTACTTCTAAATGTGACAAAACCTTATTATTAAAGCTTAAAAATTCATATCCTATTCAAATTTTAAATTTTCACCACAAAATCAAAAAACACACAGGACTCACGAGAGGAACCCTAAATTTCTAATTCCCCAATAGAACCCTTAAAATTTACATTCCAGCTACGGGAATAAACACATTAAGTTGAAATATCCCAAAAACGAATAGAAACAACGAAACCCTAATCAGTCCCCATCCATCCTCCGAAATCCTCCCAAAACTCCGTAATCCAACATAGGGGCTCCATTTCCGCTTAATTTACAGAGCCGCCACTCGGTAGAACTTCAAAATATCATACATTAAGAATCCCATAAGTAAATCCCGACTTAACTTCGGGTCGAAACCCTAGTCTTGGACGGGACTACGGTGTTTAGTGGGAAACTACAGCTGAATAATTGAGTCGGGGAAAAGGAATTGAGGAGTGACAGAGTTTGACTAGCAAGTCTTATCGCGGACAGGCATAGATAAACTGAAGACAGATATGAAGAAGTTTTGAGTTGTGTAAGAGAGAGAAGGGAAGCACTCTTTTAGATTTTGTAATAAGAAAGAACAGAGTAAATTTTTTAAATAACATTACATATTGGGGAAGTAATTATTGTTGAATCAAGATTAGACCTTAAGGTATTTCCTTCTCTTTTTCTTGAAAGGACCTTAAGGTATCAAAACACACACATGTGCTTTTTTTATTTTTTTACCTTAACGATACCAGGTATAGCTGCAGTCCGCGCCTGCCTGATCCGGTTTGAGCTGGTATTTGTTAAGGAGTTTTTTTTCATGATTTGCTTCCACTTGAATTTAAATAAAATAATTTTTTAAATACTTTATTTAAGATAATTTATAATATTAGTTACTAAATTATTGATAAGGTTTTATTTTGATCATTTAATTAAAATCTACCGAGACTGAAGTTTGATAGTATGAGCTTTGGAGTTGATTCGACAGCTTTGTACCGTAAATTGTCAACTACAAAAAATAGGAAATGAAATAGAGTAAGTTTTAAATAGCTTAGTAAATTCACAGGATTAATTTTACTTATAAACTTACCTTAAATCACATATATACAATAAAATAAATAACATGATTCTTTAATCTAACATAATAATTCACAAGAAATCAAGTGAGTTTGTCAAAGACAAATTCTCTGAGTAATTCCACATCAATCATGTTATTCAAGCTATTTCAACCACATATCATCATTAGATATCAAACGTCATTATTCCCTTTATTCACAGTTTGGATAGTCCGACGAACTATAGCAAAAGTACTCGGACACTTGGGTAAATATCTCAAGGAGCACCGTAGTGCTGAACAGAGGCACAAATGTGCTTACAAGGGCACCAAAGTGCAAATAGAGGCACTGAAGTGCAACCAGTATAAGCACGCAACTAACTCTATTGGTATGCCAATCGTATCCTAATCGTTTACTACATTCAAACAGGCATTTATACAAAATTCAAACCTTTTCAATACAAGAGCACTTCCACATTTTCAGGTCACATACCATAACCAAGTCATATTCATTCAACAATCCACATGAACCTTATTTATCAAGTATGCAAAGTTTACAATTTGATCCTTACTTCATTTCTTATCTTTCATTCTAAATTGTAAACATTATGGAATTTCAATTTAACATTATATATAATTATCAACCATCCACATTTCATATATATAATCTTAATTATACCCTATGAACTTACCTAGTAACCAACTAGCAAGTTGGACTATAAGGATTATTTTGTAATTTTTCCCCTTCCACATTTATTAACCGGTTGTTCCAATTTTTTATCTAAATAATAATTAAGTTAAAAATATCAATTTCATATACCTTATAACTCTCAAATTCATGCATATGACCTATTAATTTTATTTTATAAAATTTTCTTAAACTTTTACATTTTATTCAATTTAGTTCCTAAAACTAAAACCTTCATAACTTCCATAATTACACCCCAAATTTTAGCTTGATTACATTTCCATCCCTATAAAGTTCTCATGCATTTAAATTTACAGAGATTTCATGCTAATATTGGCATATTTTCATTTTAGTCCCTAAACTCAAAACAACAATAATCAATTTACAAACTACTCTTATTTAACATTCAAGCTTAAAAATCTACCATTAAACATCAAAAACTTCCATAAATCACTGATGTTGACTTTTAAAACTTTTAAAAATTTTATGAAATAGTCTCTGAGCTAACTAGATTAAGTTTATAACGATCTCAAAAACATAAAAAAAATACGAAAAAATGGTTTGTTTAGGACTTACATGCAAGAAAAGTGAGCTTAGTTGATTCTAAACCCTTCAAAAATGGTGGTTTGTGTTGTAAGGAAGAAAAAATGAAGAAGATAAGTGTTTTTTCATTTAATAATATTATTTTAACTTAATTTAACGTAAAATAATTAAATAAAACAAGCACGAACCGTACAAGACATTCAAAAGGTGATAAATTGTCACTTTAGACCTTAAATAATTATTGAATAACCATTTTTAGTTAATAAAAATCAATAGTAATTAAGTTTTATGAATTTTATGATTTAGTCCTTGTACCTTAATCGACCACGCAAACAACAAAATTACTAGACCAAAATTTGATATAACTCTATTGTAGACTAGTAAATATTTACTGCTTCGATCATCGAAAAATAAGGTTTCGCAACCACCATTTTTTTATACCACTAAAAATGGGCTTTTACAAATTCCCTAGTTCCTTATTTTGGGCCTAAATCTATTTTTTTGATGAACCTCGAATGAAACTGTGAGCCTAACATATAATCTCTTGATCTTTTTTTTTTTGGTCCCAGCACAAATTTAGACGTCGGGCCATTGATATTGAGGGTTAGGTAAATACATAAAAGAGGTTTCAAAATAAGAAAAATTGTGAGTGAAAACTAAGGAATGATATAGTGTAATGACTGCATGATTCTTGCAAACTTGTGCCTTAATGAAATTATCTAGTGAACAAAAGCATTGTGAGGGTTAAAAGTAAAGCGAGAGTTATAAAAACATAGAACGAATAAAAGTAAAATGAGTGAAATGAGAGTTAAATAGAAAATTTTGAATAAAAAGAAAAAAAATCTCATTTTTGCACAAAAATTCACTAAGTCGATTGTACTCATTAATACTTGATCTATCATGTAACATCTCGAAATAAGGCCTAAATGGAATAGTGGTTGCGAAACCACAAATTTGAGATAGAAAAGTTTATTTCGATTAATTTTTATGATTTACGAGTGATTAGATGCATGTGTTAGAGTATTGATAAGAAATTTTATAGATTACATGTTTAATTTGCCTATTAGGGCTTATTTGCAGAAGTTGCTGTAACAGCCCGATTTAGGGCCTAAACGGAACGATGGTTTTAGAACCATGAATTTAAAGTAAAAAAAATTATTCTGATTAATTTTTAAGGTTTATTTATTGATTAAAATATTGTGTAAAAATATCGTTAAGAAATTTTACTGATAAAGTGCTTAATTGGACTTTTAGGACTAAATTGCAAAAGTTGCAAAATATATGTTCTAATTCATAAGTACTTGATTGAAATGGGAGTTTAAATAGGATGTCCTTAAATGGTAATTAAACCATTATATTTTGTTTGGACAAAAATGGGCATGAATAGGACAGAATTTTAAAGAAAGTCTTTAAGGGCATTTTAGTCATTTGGTAATTAAAAGAAATAAAAAGGGAAAATAAAGCCAAAATTGACTCATATTTTTCATGGAGGCCGAAATTAGCATGGGGAAAGCCATGGCTAGGGTTTTCAAGCTTTCCAAGCTCAATAGTAAGTCCGTTCTAGCCCCGTTTTTCAAGTTCTTTACATTTTTGGAATCTCGGTAACTTGATTAAGCTTATTCTAGCAATAATTTAAGCTGGGCTTCATATTTGGAAAAATACCCATAGGTGAAATGTGTTTATTTTGATGTTTTGTGGTAGAATACGAAGGCTGAAATTATGTTAAACAACTTTTGCTAAGCGGTTTTAAGCAAAAATGAGTAAAACGGCTTAATCGGTAAAAGTTGTTATTGTTCATAACTATATGTTAGAGTGAGAATTTGATGTTTCCATAGAAGGGAAAAATGATCAGCATGTCATAAAACATAAGAATAAGGGATGAATTTTAACTCCCAAGCCTAGGGGCAAAAGTGTAAATATGCAAAAGTTTAAGGGCAAAATTGTAATTTTGCCAAAGTTTGAGTTAAGGACTTTTTTGAATAGTACATTAATTAAATAAGTAAAATATGATGTTTTAGATCCCAGAAAATAAGATTTGAACCTAGAATAGAAGAAAAATCGAAAATCGAGAAAGTTGGTAAAATGGCCGTTTTAGTATCGATGTAAGGTCATATGCATAATAAGCATTAAGTTATGCATGTTTCAATGTAATATTGATATAATTACTATGATTGCCGAGTTGCTGAAAGTAAATATAATTATGACAAATTAAATGTTCAAAATTAATTCGACATGGAAATGAGAAAGTATGTAAGTTTGTATGTAAATATTACATTATCTTTATTTACATTTTTATATTTCAGCATATTTTATGTATTGTAGCTGATTTTTGAATTATAATTGACTATTGGAAGAATGGAATAACGTATTAGATAGTGAGATACTTCCCGTTTGAACCTTCAGAATCGAAAGATACGGATGGTATGTAGCTAGGTCACATGTGTAATACGGGATGTATACCATGTGTACAAGAGAGCTACGGGATATATGTAGCTAGGTCGCATGCGTGGTTCCAGGTGAAGGACATCATGTAGACAATAGAGCTACGAGATAAACTGGCTAGGTCACATGGGTGGTACTAAGTGTTCACCATGTGTACAAGAGAGCCAAAATTATGTGTACAATCGAGCTAGGTTACATAAGTGGTGCTAAGTGAAGGGCACTATTGTAACACCCTATACCCTCTTCCGTCACCGGAATAGATTCATAAGGTATTATCTATCAGAAACAGATCAGACTAGCCATTCAAAATCAATCATGCATATCAAATTATAGTTTATTTAATCTTTCAACCATGAACAATTTTTAACCAAAGTTAAAATAACTAATAAATTTCAAGATATTTGACACATAAGTCCATTTAACCATATACTCGTGTTTAGGAATTTAACAAGCCATTTTTGCATGGCTAGAATATTTACTATTTCAAAATATAACTTGTTTCAAAAGAGAGTTAAGCCTATACATGCCATATTTCAAAATACAAACTATCAAAAAGTACCAAAACAGTGACGATAGTAGAGATGACTTTGAAGTTGAAATCCCCGAGCTCGTAACTTTCAAACAAGATCTATAAAATAGGACAACACAACACAATCACAGTAAGCTATTAAGCTTAGTAAGTCTTAAGTATCTTAAACAACAAAACTTATTTATACACATTATAACATATTCGAAATGCAACACTAATTAGCCGAATATACACAACCACATTAAATCCATTTCATTAACTTATTATTTCTTCAGAGTTCGAATTTCATAATCACACCTTCTAAATGACTCGTAGTAATTCATCGATTCAACCTTATAAAGTTGATTCAAATCATTGCATTCACATATAAGTTCAAAGATCATAATTACATATATAACATATACTTTCATGTACTAAATTCAAAAATGGCCGAATATAAATATTTACAACCACATTTCATATACTTCTTGTTTCAATTCATACTTTAATTCACATTTCTTCATATGCATAACAATTTATACGTACCTGAACAATTTAATATATATCGAATGAATCTAGATGTCGTATAGCATAATCTCATATTCATAGACTTTTATTGTTTCACCGGCAATTTGCCTGCTAGGTATAAACATGAACTTATCACCGGCACGGGGCCTGCTAGGTATAAGTCTGAATTTATCACCGGCACGGAGCCTGCTAGACATTAAGTCTGAAATTCATTCACCGGCATTATGCCTGCTAGGCTCATGGCCCTAAACAATTTCACCAACTAAAAGCTTGCTGAGCCATAGGCCCGGATAATAATTCGAATATAAATTTCACAAAATCATAACATATACACTTCTTGTATTGATGTATTTCACACAAGTTAATCACATTAGTCCACTTTGACTTTATTCATGTATAATCACTTGATAACTATCACATTATTGCTTCTTAATTTACCATTACATATCTTTAATCTCATGAATATAACTTACGAAAATATGATCATAATAAATTTCCTTGTTTCACTTTCAAGCATACTATTCGGCTTCATGTATGTGTGTATATATATATATAATACGCTAAAGGTATGGCTAAATTCTCGTGACATATCATGATTCAATCACAAATAACTTATGTTTAAATACTAAAAACTTACCTCGAGTATTTCCGAACAACTACGGGTTGGCTACTCAACTACTTTAGCTTTTCCCTTATCTGAATTTGCCCCTCTATGCTCTTGAGCTTAATTCAACAATTTTAAACTAATCATTATTCGACTATTCAAGCATTTCTTCAAATATAATATATATATATATATATACATATACATATTCGACTTTCACATATATAGAGCATAGTAAACAAAAGTAAGATATATTATAGGTCATCTTTGACCTTTCTATTTTCATCAATTTGAACCCTTCCTTGGCCAAATATTTCATTCGGTATTAAGATACAAACAAGTTAACATTTTCTTTATACACGCCCTTAAGACCAAATGCATAATTCATTTATTTTAACATGTTTATGCCTCGTAACTATGCTTAATTCTCACCTATCAATCATCATCCGAACATGTATATGTAAGATACATATAAATCCTTAATCAACTACCTTACATCATTTAACATAATAATTTCCATTTTCAATATCATAGAAACCTAGGTTGGCCGAATATATATAATTTCACCTATGCATAAACATTACTCATATTCTATTACTTACATTATAATACACAACATTTGCTCAAGTCATTTTTTTTTCAAGTTCAAATTCGGCTATTACACATATAAATACTAACAAATTAAATATTAACTAGCTCAAACTTCACTCATCAACAATTATTCATTTAAAACATAAAGACAACAATCTATCCCCTTTATTATCTTCCATGGCCGAATGCTCAAATCATCACACAACTTAGAAATTTTGGCATGGGCTAAGTAAGGAACTTAGTAACTAACTTAAAATGTGCTAAAATTTCAAGAAATAACATGAATTTCTTACCTTAATTCAAGCCTAAGATGACCGAATGGTTTTTGCCCCTTTTCTTTCTTTACATTCGGCTAAGAAGAAAACAAAGATGAACACATTGTTTTCTTCACCCTTTTTCCATTTTAATTATCATTATTTTATAATATAAAGCCATTTAGGTGCAATAATACTAATAGAAATACATTTATTTTATATCAAATAACAACATGGCCGGCCACTATCTCAAAAGTAGATAATTTGACATGCAAGTCCACTTTTTTTTTTTTTTACTATGCATTAATAGACCACTACAATTTAACCTATCACATTTTCAAAATTTCTCACATAAGTCCTATTTAATAAATTTCACATACAAATGACAAAATCAAAGCATGAAATTTTCACACATGCAATTACACATATAATAAGCATAGAATATAACATTTAATTATTTTTGTGACTCGATTTTGTGGTCCCGAAACCACTTTCTGACTAGGGTCAAATTAGGGCTGTCACAATTATGTGTACAAGAGAGCTTCGATTTTAAAGGTGGGCTGTGTGCGATACCATCGCGTATCTGTTATTATTCCGAAGCGTTCAACTGGGAAATTGATTAAATGAAATTGTGTATGACTTTGTGATGATAAGTGTCAGCATATACGTATGTAACTTAGGAGCAATATGCTCGATATGTGATTGGAAATTAGAAAGATTGTTATGGGTAAGTGATGAATACAATTGAAGTGTGAAAGATCAAAATTGACAATAAAATTGTTCGGGATAGTGGCAGTGATGAAAATCTAAAAATTTACCAAAAATAGTATAAATTGAATTAGAGACTGAATGAGATATCAAATTAGAGGTTAATGAATCTATTTTCATATAACGGAAATAGAGCAAGCAAAGGAATTCTATATAATGAGATATTTAAGTTTTTGAGAGACTGGTTCAGAATGACTATGTGATCCCCTGTTCTGACTTGGAAAAATCATTAAAAATTGTACAAAAATAATTAGGGGATATAGTTTATATTCTTGAAATCCTTAATGAGTCTAGTTTCAAATGAAATAAACAAGAACATCCTTTGAATTCTGTACGAGGAGAAAAGTGATTCGTAGTGAAGAATGTTTAGGGCAGTTGAGCAATGAAACAAGGGTAACTTTAATGAATTAACTGTACTAATTGGCCAAACAAAAAATTGTAAAAATTTTATGGTAAGAATATACATGAATCTAGTTTCAAGGAAAATTAACAGTTTGTAATTTGGAGTTCTGTAGCTCCAGAAATAAATAATTTAGCTGCTGGTACTCTGCTAGATAACTTATTTTGAACCTGTTTATGATTGTAATAGTGAAAGTATGTGTGTTTGTGATGGTAATATTCCGGGAACATGTTGTGACTTTGTTTAAAGTATGATAATGTATTGTTTATTAATATTTACATATTTACTTACTAAGCTATAATGCTTACTCCCTTCCTTTCCTTTTTCTTATAGTATCACAGATGTTAACTCGAGTTGGAGGTCGCCGGAGGTTAGATCACACTATCAAACTATTGATCGATATATAAAGGTTTTAAAGTATTTTTTTTTAAGTCTTTGACATGTATGGGGACTCGTTTAATTGTTATTAAGTTGCCAGGAGTTGGCCTAAAATACTGACCTATGTTAATTGAAGGTCTCTATTGTATAAAGTCATTAAATGAAGATAGTCTTGATTATGTTATTAATTAAATGATGCAATTTATGAATGTGCATGCTTGCCTATGTGTGCGGTTGAATTAAAGCATGATATGGGCCTTGTAAGATCTTTTTAAGGAACAGCTTGAATGTGTTTGAAAAAGTTTTAAATTAGACTGAAATTATGAATCGGTTTTTATATGATGATTAGTGATTAAGTCCGGTAATGCCTCATACCCTGTTCTGGCGTCGAACACGGGTAAGAGGTGTTACATGTCATAATTCGGTGTAGCAAATTAAACTAGTTTTCACACTTTAGGAGCTTGAACATAAGCATTTTAGTTATGTTTTAATAACTTTTCAACAAGTTTAGTGAAGTGTAATAAAATGTGTTATTCGAGTCTTTTATTGACCTTAGGGGCCGAAAAAGGCCTAAAGGTAAGCTAATACACTTTGTGAGTGTGCAGGAGACCATTAGAAGACATAATAACTCAATATTGGTTGCTAGGTTGCAACATGGAGCATTAAATGTCGCAACATAGGGAGCAGAGCTAAAGAAACCCAAGACTGCCTTCAATGTCGTAACAGAACCTGAGAATGTCACGACATACCTCTGAAGACACCCTGAAGCTGAGCATAATGCCCTTGATGTCGAGACATAGGACCTGGTGTGTCTCGACATCACCTCTATACAAGAAATTAATACGAGCTATGGGCATTTTGGTCCACACAATCCAACTTTAAACTTGAGAATGTCAGCTGACCTAGGTTAAAGACGACAACCACCCTAAGTCTATAAATAGGCTCAGCTAACACATGTTATGGACGCCTTTTTCCTTTATATAATTTTCTCTTTAGTTTTAGACTTTAGTTTTTTTTTTTTTTTAGGTTTTGGACTTTATTTCCATTCTTGTTATTTGCTTTCGGGAAGACATCAGATTCTAAAATTATTCTCAAATTCTGTGAGGATTTTGCATTTAAATTAAATACAATCAAGCTTCTTCTAAACTGTTACTCTTGAAATTATTCTTCATGTTGATTCTTTCATTCAAGATTATACGATTTACTAGAGCTATGAAGTATTAATCCTCCTGTTGGAGATTAGCAAGTGGAGGTATGAATAATTAACTATTTTGTAGGGATTTCTCAATGAATCAACTATTCAAGAAAGGAAGAATCTAAACCCTAGGCCTGACAACCCTAGGAAGTCATCAAGGTGGGAATTAACCCAAAATTGGTATGACCTATCCATAAACACCTTAACCCTGAACTGATCTGGACTGTAAGGTCGGAAGATAAGTAGTTCTTGTCGACTCAGTATTTTAGTGGATGTATCGGAAGATCCTACTAGGGTATTAACTAGTTGATGGAACGAGAAAACCTAAAACGACAATTGATAACAATTACTAAAATGAACTAATCATTCATGCTTAGATTTGATATATATATTCTCTTATTTGATTTCTTACTTTTTGTTGATTTTTGGTTATTTCTTTTCTTATTATTTCATTATCATTTATCTAAAAACTCTTCTTTTAATCTTTTGTACTATAATCTGACTAAATTATTAATTAGATCTATTTATGTATAAGTTAGAACCAATTTAGTGCTTCCCTCCCTTAGGTACGATCCTCAAAGTACTCACCTATTTCATTGTAACTATATTACTACCTAACCCGTATACTTACAGATATCGTTTTTCCACATCTTTTGTGTAGGATTTCTACTCTGGACATTGGTACATTCGGAGGCGGTCAGGTTGTTGGCGTTGTTGCCGGGGAGGCAACGTCATTATATTAGTTTTAATTTTCGCATAATAATAGAATAATTAGGAAATTTTTAGGTTATAGTTATGAATTTAATTTTCTTGTTTTCTACTAATCTTATCTTTTTGGGTTTAGTGTATAACTCGTAGTAGGGGAACACCTATAGAGCCAACCATAGATCCAGAAAGAATTATCTGAAGGAATTGTCGACAGTAACACATGTAGAACCCATCACCTGCTGTGGTAAATGTAACTCGTGAAAATCTGCTATTCGACAAAGTCAACACTAACCCACCAAACTTACCACCACCACTACCACAACTACCTGCAAATTTAAACATGGCACATAATGAGAAGACTCTAAGAGAGTATGCACTCCAAAATCTAGATATAGTTCAAGAGAGCATAACGAAACCTCCTATCATGGTCTATAATTTCCGAGATTAAGCCAACGATTACCCAAAACAATTTGTAGTTCCACGGAAAAATGACAGAGGATCCGAGTTAGCATTTAAAATGGTTCCTCCAGCTTTGTAATGCCTTCAAATACAATTGGTTCATTGATGATGCTATTCATCTTTGATTGTTCCCATTTTCATTAATTGATAACACCTTTTCTTGGCTAGATTCGTAGGCACTAGGATCAATCACGACATGGGATAAACTCGTAGAAAAATTCCTACAAAAGTTTTTCTTTATCAACAAAATTGTCTAACTAAGAAGGGAAATTTCTGTTTTCAAATAGTTAGAAGGAGAAAGCCTTCATGAAGCATGGGAGCAGTTCAAGATGTTGATTAAGAATTGCCCACACCATGGATTACCTGAGTGGTTACAACTGCAAACTTTTTACAATGAGTTGGATGTGCACTCGAGGCCTGGATTAGATGGAGTAGTAGGAGGAGCCTTGATGAATAGAATGTACGAAGATGTGTACGAGCTAATAGAAAGAAATTATGGCAATAAATTCTTACCAGTGGCCAATTAAACATCATACATATGGCCAAAGACTATCTATGGTGAGGGTTGTTTAGCAAGATGATAGATACCAACAATTATTGGATAGAATCAACCGAATAGAGGCTGAAAAGGGTGCATTGGATATTTATGGAGGAGACAAACCGCTCTTCCACTATATTAATAATCTTACCGAGGATGTGAACTCTATCAAAAATAAAGGTGAAAATCCTTATTCAAATACATACAATCCCGGATGGAGAGATCACCCGAACTTGAGATGAGGAGGAAACCAAGGAGGACATACTAGCTCGAATCAAGCTAAAACACTAGCTATCAACCTCCTTATTTGCAGAAACCTCAGGATAGGGCCAACCCAAGTGACCATACTGTATGTGGTAAACATCTGGATGGAATTGAGGGGAAGATGCAGTCAATGAGAACGAATGTGAAGCAGGTGCAGTTTGAGTGCACCAATTCAACAAAAAACATTGACTAAACTTGAAGATCAAATGAGCCAATCGATGAGCATGATAAGAGACATAAAAAGGCAAATTGAACGAGTATTCCTAATAATACCAAAAATTAGAGAAGGGAAGGAGCACATGAAAGCAATAGCGATCCAACTAGGTAAAGCATTAAGTAGCCCAGAAAACTCAACTTAGGAGGCAAATATGGAGAATACTGATGATCTTCAAGAGAGACCCTTAGAAGCAAATCATGAGGTTGAACCAAATGAAGTAATTGTATCAGTAGTTGAGCCAAAGAAAGAAGCAACTAAAGATTCTATCGTTGCAAAGATACCATTTCCTTGAAGACTAGAAGAGAAGCAAATACAGGACAAGGATGAGTTTGTAAGTTTTCTAAAATTGTTCAAAACATTAAATGTTAACCTGCCTCTAATTGAAAATTGAGAAAGTTCTTAAGTACACTAAGTTTTTGAAGGAAATCATGTCTAGGTGTAGGAAAATTAAGGTAAGTGAACAAGTATATATATAAGCGCTTCTGTAATGCTATTATCTCGAGACAGGTTCCCCAAAAATTGAAAGACTTGGGAAGTTTTACTATTCCCATAGAGATAGGGAACATTCATTTTAATAGAGCTCTATGTGACCTGGGAGCTAGTATTAATTTAATGCCTCTATCTATTTTTGAAAAACTCGAGTTAGGGAACCATTAAATTACTCAAATAACACTACAATTGGTTGAAAGATCCTCAGCACATTTGAAAGGAGTATTAAAAGATGTGTTAGTCAAAGTGCGCAGCTTTATCATCCCCACCAGACTTTATGGTTCTAGATTTTGAAGAAGATAGAGAAATACCCATCTTGCTAGGTAGACCTTTCTTAGCTGCTTCTAGGTCCACTATTAATTTAGAGAAAAATGAATTAACCATGAAAATCAATGATAAGATTGAAACTTTTAAGTGTGGTCACCAATTAAGCAAGTAAAGTAGAAGGAAGTCAAGAGAGCATTATAATAAATTATTTATTTATGATAATCCCGAGTCAAGGGATGTATTTCCATTAATGTGTGTAGGTCAAAAAAATAGGTTTAAGGAAAGGGATAAGTGAGGAAAGGTGGAGTGGCACGACGGATGATGGACTAATATTGATAGAACTGAAGAATTATCCATCTGTGAATTAATAATATTATTGGATGAATCTGACAGTAAAACTTAAAATATTTGAATTGATTTTTAATTTTTTTGTAAATTGTT
Source organism: Gossypium anomalum (assembly GCA_025698475.1). Classification (NCBI taxonomy): domain Eukaryota; kingdom Viridiplantae; phylum Streptophyta; class Magnoliopsida; order Malvales; family Malvaceae; genus Gossypium; species Gossypium anomalum. Next base: position 41,608,557 of record CM046968.1, on the reverse strand, counting down.
GTATAATTAATTAACTGTTTAGTTTAGGTTTTAAGTTTTTATTAATTTTATGTTTTATAGAAACCGTAACACTCTAGAAATTGTAATTTTGGGTGAAAATAGAGCTGGTGTCACAACACGGTAGCCCTGTGTCGCAACACCAATGACAAATTTGATAGAATGAAGTAAATCACTTTGATGTTGCGACACGAACTTTGTTGTCACGACACTAAAGCTAGTATACCCAGGAATCCAAAAGACCAAAGTGTGTCACAACATCGAACCCCAATGTCGTGACAATGATCAACTACTAGGGATGTTGCAACATAGAACCCTTGTGTCGTGACATTACTACAATTTTCTACAGGGTTGACCAAACCTATTTGCGCAACCCAATCGCTTAAAATCCACTTTACCCAATTTTCAACCTTTAAAACACTTATTTTATAACCTAATTACATTTTCTTCCATTATTTAAACATCTCTTAACTCTTCTAATCTCCCCAAACCTCTCAAATCCCTTAAACCTTAAAATTTACTTTTCTCTTTCTCTTTTTGATTTGTTTAGAAAATTTCTTCTTTTAAAGCTTATTTAGTGTAGGAAAGAACGGGAACATCCCAAGGAACAATGAACAAACAAACGTGAAGAGGAATCCAATGACTTATACGAGGTTAAGGGTTCCTAACTCAACTTTTAATGTTCTATTGAACTAGTTGCTTGATATTTCATTAGTTAGTAGAACTAAAACATCATGCCTCCTAGGAAAGCTTGAAGAACTAATGAACCGAAATCATCGACAGTTCCTAACCCTTCTAATTTTCCAAACCCAATTGTTGAAAAATATTTTGTTGAACTTCAAGGGAAAATTTTTATCCAAGAGAGGGGATTTGATCCGTTAATGATTCTTTGTGAGGAAATATGTATTTGGTTAGATATCATATGTGGGATTTGTTTAAGAATTTATGTATCCTTACAGGATTAAGAATCTAGAAATACCGAAGATCATATGTAAGAAACAGTACCTGTGAGAGGGAAAGAAGTGCGAGTAACCCTTCGAATTATTTGTGACTTTTATAATGCCCCATACTATGAAAAAGATTTTATTGATGAAACTGATTTAGAGTATTTTCGAGACATATATATGGATAACATTATAAACTTTTTAACTGAAGGAAGGGGCAAATGGAAATATCACATAGGTACCAACATCCCAACCTCCTTTCATCAAGCTATAATGTTTCTTGAAGCTAAAATGTGGATTAAATTTTTATGCATACGAGTTGTTCCTGCTTTAAATGTATCTAATGTAAATACTTTCTGAGTAGTTCTGCTTTATGCTATTTTACAAAAAAAATAAATATGTATTAGGGAATGGATTTACCAGAATATGAAGAGATGTGTCAGCAGCCAGAAAGCTAGAGTTTTATGCAAAAAAGCAAGTATTCTAATGGCATCCATAGAATAATCAATGAAGCCATTCTGAAGTACCATTGGTGACACTCTATTTACATAATACGTTAAACTTCAGGCAAAGCAGATAAAAGAGTGGAGCAAACGCCAAAAGAAGGCGACAACAACTCTAGCTTCGTCTTAAAGGAGAGCAAAATCAACTGCTCAACAAGAAGTTGGAGAGAGCAGTCATCCAAAACTAGATTGGATAATAAATTGGATGCAGGAATGGCCCAATGTTTTAGGAGTTTACACGATAGAACAATATTAGGGTACCTAATTAGATGCCAAATATGTTTAGGCCACCACATCCTGAGCAGGAGGAAGAAACGCATAAAAGTGAAGAGGAAGGAGAGGATGACAAGGAAGAAGTAGATGATGAGATGGATTTTGAGGATGATGACTGATTTTTTTAGATTGGTATTAATTTGTGAATGATTTTAATTTAAATTTTTAGGAGTAGGATTAATAGTAGATTACTAGTTGTTTTGTGTTTTGTTCTAATTTTATATGTAGGAATCCAACATGAAGGAGGCATAAACAATTCGAGCTTTAAACAATCAAAGGAGGAAGCACCCACCAATAGCCTATGGAACTATCACGATCAATCAAGTAGTTTCTTTTCTTATCTTATTAGGGGCTACGATTTTCTCTAAGATCGATCTGAGGTTGAGATACTATCAGTTGCAAGTGAAGGAGGTTTATGTGCCAAAGACCACTTTCAGGACTCGGTATGGGTACTACGAGTTCTTAGTGATGCCCTTCAGTCTTACAATTACTCCCGTCACTTTTATGGACCTAATGAATAGAGTCATTCAGCTCTACCTCAACTGGTTTGTTGTGGTCTTCATTGATGACATCCTGATTTACTCCAAGTTTGAGTTGGAGCATAAGGAACACTTAGGTTAGTTTTTCAAACCTTACGTGAGAAATGATTGTATGCGAGCTCGGTAACTGTGAGTTTTGGCCCCAAAAGGTAATTTTTGTGAGACATGTGGGATCTGCTGAGGGTATTCGCATGGATCTGAAGAAAATCAAGGCTATCTTAGATTAGAAGTAGCCCAAGAATGTTAGTGAGATTTGGAGTTTTCTCAGACTTACTGGTTATTATCAGAGGTTTGTTGAAGGATTCTCATTGATTGTGACTTCGATAACTAAGTTATTGAGAAAGACTTCACTGTTTAAATGGACTGATAAGTAGTAGGCTAGTTTCTAGACGCTTTAAGGCAATTCTAAATCAGGCACCCATGTTGATCCAACCTGAGTCTAGGAAGGATTATGTGGTCTATAGTGATGCCTCTCATTCCGGTCTTAGTTGTGTGTTGAAGCAAGACGGGAAAGATGTGGCCCATGCTTTGAGACAACTCAAGTTACATGAGTGCAATTATCTAACAGATGATTTAGAGTTGGTTGTTGTGGTTTTTGCTCTTAAAATATGGAGGCACTATTTTTATGGGGAGAAACATGTCATCAATACGGATTATAAGAGTATTAAGTATCTCCTCACCCAGAAGGAGTTGAACTTAAAATAGAGGCGTTGGATCAAACTTCTAAAAAACTATGACTGTACCCTCGAATACCATTCAGGTAAGGCTAACGTGGTGGCAAATGCATTGGGTAAGAAGTCCATGTCTAAGTTGAGGGAAGTATTTGCTAAACTAAGTTTAACAGATAATGGTGGCCTAATTGCGAAATTACAGGTGCGACCAACCTTGACTAAGGAGATTAAGTTGAAAGAGACTTCAAATTCATCTTTAGAGCCTCACGTGAAACTTGTTGAGGAGGGTAAAACTTCAGATTTTGCTTTCAACTCTGAAGGAGTTCTATGTTATCGTGAGAGATTCTGTGTACCTTCTGATTCTAAGTTGAGGTAATCTATACTTAGGGAAGCGCACAATAACCCTTACGCTATGCATCCTGGAGGTAGTAAGATGTATCGGGATCTCTGTGAGTAGTAATGGTGGCAAAGAGTTAAACATGATATGACAGACTTTGTGGCAAGATGCTTGACATGCCAACAAGTCAAGGTTGAGCACCAATTTCCTTCTGGTTTACTTCAGCCTATTCAAGTCCCTTAGTGGAAATGGGAGCGTGTCACCATGGATTTTGTTAGTGGGCTACCTTTGATGCCATCTAAGAAAGACTCCGTTTGGGTAATAGTTGATCGGTTGAGTAAGTCCACCCATTTTTTACCAGTGCACACCGATTATTCGTTATTGAGGTTACCTAGATTATTCATCGTTAAAATTGTAAGACTTCATAAGGGTACCCGTGTCTATAATTTCAGATAAGGATCCTCGTTTCACGTCACGTTTTTGTAAGAGTCTGCATGAGGCCCTTGGCACAAAATTGAACTTTAGTATCGCTTACCATCCGTAGTCTGATGGATAGTTTAAAAAGGTTATTCAAATTCTCGAGGACATGTTGCGAGGTTGTGATTGATTTCTAGGGTAATTGGGAGGAACATCTACTACTTATGGAGTTTGCATATAATAACAGTTTTCAGTTGAGCATTCAGATGGCTCCGTGTGAGGCACTTTATGGACGCAAATGTATGACACCTTTGTGTTAGACAGATTTGAGGGAAAAGAAAGTGTTAGAACCAGATCTAGTACAAGAGACTGAGAACAATGTAAAAATTATTCGGGATCAGTTGAAAGCAGCATCAGATCAACAAAAGTCTTATTCTGACTTGAAGATGATGGATATTGAGTTTAGTGTGGGCGACCGATTCTTCCTTAAGGTTTCACATTGGAAGAAAGTGTTGAATTTTGGCCGCAAGAGAAAGTTAAGGTCGAGGTTCATTAGACCTTACCACATCGTCAAGAGATTTGGACCAGTGGCATATCAGTTGGAGTTACCCTTAGAGTTGGATCGCATTTATGAAGTTTTCCATGTATCTATGTTGCGACGTTATCGATTTAACCCTTCTTATGTAATCCCAGTTGAGGAGATAGAGGTTCGTCATGACTTCACTTTTGATGAAGAACCAATGCAAATTATCGATCATGATGTTAAAGTGTTGAGAAGGAAGCAAGTGCTGCTTGTAAAAGTTTTATGGAAGAATGATGGTTCTAGTGAGGCTACTTGAGAGCCGAAAGATGTGATGTGACAATAATATCTTCACCTTTCCTCATTAAGTAAATTTTGAGAACGAAATTTTCTTTTAAAGAGGGTAGAGTTGTCACATCCCATATATAGATTTATTAATATGTGCGTAAGAATGAAAACAAGGAAGTTTCTAGTCTAGTGGTTTAAAGACTCTTTAGTTATCCTAATGGTCCAAGGTTCAAGTCCTAATGTTAACACTCTTCTATTTAATTTTTTTACATTTTTTCCATGTGACTTAAGTGCTTGCCATCCTCCCACTTAGTTGCCTCAAATAAGTTGATTCCTTTCCCCTTTTACGAGTCAAACTTGCCTTAAGTTGGGAAACATGATCCCCTTTTATGCTCCTATGTTCCCTCTCTTTTCTTTCAATTCATTCTTGTCTATTTTCTATGATTCAATGAACCTAGTCATAGTTGACTAAGCTTTCCCCACCTCTTTGCCATCCATACCACTCATTTACTCCTATATTTTCATTTTTTTATTTATTCCTTTTTCATTTTCTCTTATTTTTGACAAACAACCACAGCCTAAAATTCCTCCGTTGCGGGCTATAGCTTCACCACCTCCACACCACTGCCCAATATTCTCTTCTCCTTCTCTTTTCTTTCAGATCACTGCTAGACCACTGTAGCCAACGCTGATTTTCGTCAGGATTTGGTTTTCCTCTTTTTTCTTTCCCTTTCGATCTCTCCTATCTTCTCTAAGGATTCAATTATCCTATTTTAATTATTTTGTGTTCAAGACTCATCGATCATATATTTTTGTAAATCATATATTTTAATTATTTTGTTACTATATTTTTTAAAGAACCAAACAACGCCAATACAAGAGATCCTTAGTGTGATAACGAAGGCATCGAATCTAAGTCTCGATTTAAGGGTAAGTAATTGGTGAGAATTATTTCAATGATTTATCTTTAAGTAATAAGCCACATCTGATAAATCTATAACTATAATCTGTGTTTGATGAGATAGATTCATCTACCGGGTTTAGATCCAAGTGAAACCTCTTTTCATAGGATTGTGACAATCGGATTTTCAATATAATGTGTGGGATTTAAATCGTGTTTAGAGTAAAAGTTGAATTATATTTATAAAATCAATTGAGGGATTAAAATGGTAAATATACCTTTTTATTAGGTAGTGGACAGCATTAATGGGGCATATATGTATATGTATAATAGTTTAATATATATAAGTTATATAATATAATTACTAAAATGAAATTGATATGTATATATGTATTATATAATAATGATAATTATTATTATAATAAAACAAAACAAAAAAAAAAGTAAGATAACATGCAAATTAAATAGGAAAGAAAAGAAAGAAAAGAGAAAGAAAGAAAAAGAGGAGAAAGATGCACGGCTATAGGGATTTTAGGGTTCAAATTCAAAATTGGTTAGTGAATTTAGTCTTTTTCTTGTAATTTTTATATTTTTGGAATCTCGAAGTTTAGTACTACCCGACCCATGTTGAAATTTTAGCATTGATTAAGATTTTAAATGTTGTTAATGTTGAATAGTTTTAATATTAAGGATTAAATTGATAGATTTTTAAGCTAGAAATGGAAAATGATTAAATTATAGAACAAATTGTAAATTTTGAGTAATAGGGACTAAATTGTGAAAATTTTAAAATTTAGGGGTTTAATTGAAAATAAAGAGCTAAATTTAGCTTAAAGTGAAATTATTATAAAAATATAGGATTAAATGTAAAGAATAAAAATTAGTCTTGATTTAGGGACTAAATTGAAATTTTCAATGTGAAATTAAATTGTGTTGTATTGATGTATTTTAATTGTTTTAATTCTGTAGCTAACGTCATATTGGAATCCTCAACTAAAAAAGGGAAGGATAAAATCGACGTCGAATAGATCGGAATCCATAGTTTGTATTTTTATAATCTGAACCTAGTTGTTAATTGTTGTATTTTGATTTAATGCACATGGTAAGTGGTTAAGGTGAGTATTTTGACACTTTGATAGTGAATTGAAATTATAGTTGATTGAAATGGATTGAATTGGTATATACATTATGAAAGTATTAATTATTTGAATTGAAATGAATATATGTGTAAATGTGATAATGTGCAAATATGAGAATTGGATATTGGTTGTATTTGAAAAGTGAAATGAAACCCTATTAACTATATTGGGCTGAGTTGGATATAGATGACATGCCATAGGATAGGAAAAGTTTAGTGATTTCTTTGACTTCGAGTCAATGAAGCACTGGTGCCAATTTACTTTGGTTTAACCGATGAGACACTGGGTGTTAATTTATATAGCGCTGGACACAGTTATTACTTCAGATTTTTTTGATAAGGTACTAGGTGCCAAACTGGTGTGTTGGTTGAATCTGTGTATCCATCTAAGTCTGAGTCGTGTTAATAGTGGTAACTAAATAATAAAGTTCTATGATCGATATTGAATGGCATGGTATGTGAAATGGAAATGAGATAATGATTTGAAACATGAAAAATGTGATATGCTGTGATTAAATGAAATACATAAGTTATGTACTCATGAATTGAATATGGAATGGATAATGTCATTGTATAAACAAATGTGGAATGATATGTGAAAAGCTATTTATATAGCAAGTGATGTGAATTAAGATATTTGTTAAACAAATTAAATATGATAGCATGTGAAAATTGAGTATAGTATGAAATGATATGGTAATATGCTTGAATTTGAAATGATGGTATGTGATAGTTGTGAGCTTAGGCAATATTATGTTCGTATAATTCAAATTATGCATTATTGTATGATTATGTCTTTAATTTTTTGGATTATAGAGATATCATTGAGTTTTACTCAGCGTACGGTCTTGTTTTCCGTGCGTAGGTTAGGTATTTCTCTTTTGATCGCCAACTCAGCATCCAACAACGATCCCGATCTCAAATGTGGTAAAGTTTACCTTTTGTGACGGTATGTACCTAGGATCTCTTAGTTGATAGTTATTTTATGAATGGATTGTAAATGGAGTTATAAGTATAATGTTGGTTTAAGTATATAAATATGTTTTTGGTTGTAGCCATAAATTGGCAGTTATTTTGGAACTATTGCTTGTGAAGTGTATGTGAACTTAAGCTTGATATTTTAGGTAGTTATAAGTTAGGTTGAAGTGAATGAATTGGTATGTTTAAAATATTGATTTGAATGATGCATTGATGATATGTTTTGATGATATAAATGTGGTACCAATGAGGGTATATTGGTTAGGCACCTAGGATGATTGTTTTGACGTGTTTTGAGTAAGTTTGATCTTTTTGGGAGCTTTTTGGCACTGTTGGCTATTACAGACGGTTTGTAAAGGGTTTCTCGATGATAGCCTCACCAATGACGAAACTACTTCAGAAAGATGTTAAGTTTGAATGGTTAGGAAAATGTCAGAAAAGTTTCGATCAATTGAAAACTTATTTGACTGAAGCTCCAGTGCTAGTGCAGCCTGAATCCGGTAAAGAGTTTGTCATTTACAGTGATGCGTCTTTACTTGGGCTGGGTTGTGTATTGATGCAAGAAGGTCAAGTTGTAGCTTACGCATTGAGGCAATTAAAGCAACATGAGAAAAACTATCTGACCCATGATCTCGAATTAGCTGCCATCATATTCGCCTTGAAAATATGGCGACACTACTTGTTTGGAGAAAGGTGTCATGTATATTTGGATCACAAAAGCCTCAAATATTTGATGACTCAAAGAGCTTTGAACCTACGACAAAGACGTTGGCTTGAGTTGTTGAAAGATTATGAGCTTGTCATTGACTATCACCCGGGAAAGGCTAATATGGTTGCCGATGATTTAAGTTGCAAGTCACTGTTTACCTTACGAGCAATGAATGTACATCTGTCCGTTTCATCTGATAATATGTTAGTAGCAGAATTGAAAGCCAAACCATTATGGATTCATCAAATACGTAAATCTCAGAAAGTCGACGATGAATTGATTGCTAAACGAGCTGAATGTGTTTCTAATGTGGAATCAGAGTTTCAAATAGACGACAAAGATTGTTTGAGGTTCAGAAGTCGATTGTGTGTTCTAAGAAATTCAGAACTTATTTCGATGATTTTGAGCGAGGTTCATAGTAGTCGAATGTCAATCCACCCGGGTAGTACAAAAATGTACAACGATCTGAAATGTCAGTTTTGGTGGCCTGGTATGAAACGAGACATTTTTGACTTTGTTTCAAAGTGTTTGATATGTCAACAAGTGAAAGCGGAACATCAAGTGCCTTCAGGGTTACTTCAGCCGATCATGATACCCGAATGGAAATAGGATCGAGTTACAATGGATTTTGTATCTGGGTTGCCATTATCGTCAAGCAAGAAAGATGCGATCTGGGTTGTTGTTCATAGACTGACAAAGTCAGCTCATTTTATTCCTGTACGTATGGATTATTCACTGGACAAGCTAGCTGAATTGTATGTTTCTCAGATTGTAAGGTTACACGGGGTACCTATTTCTATTGTGTCGGATAGAGATCCGAGATTCACATCGCGATTTTGGAAGAAATTGCAAGAAGCTTTGGGTACCAAGTTGCATTTTAGCACCGCTTTTCATCCCCAGACTGATGGTCAATCCGAGTGGATAAGTCAGATACTCGAGGATATGTTGAGATGTTGCATCCTTGAGTTTGGTGGTTCATGGGAGCGATATTTGCCTTTGATTGAATTCGCTTACAACAATAGTTTTCAATCAAGCATTAAGATGGAACCTTATGAGGCTTTGTACGGTCGTAAATGCTGTACACCGTTGTTTTGGACCGAGCTTAATGAAAGTAAAATCTTCGGAGTTGATCTAATTAAAGATGCTGAGCAGAAAGTGAAGATAATAAGAAAAAGTATGAAAACAGCTTCAGATCGTCAGAAATCATATGCGGATTTAAAACGAAAAGACATTGAATATCAGGTCAGAGACAAAGTGTTTCTTAAAGTTTCACCTTGGAAAAAGGTGCTCAGATTTGATCGTAAAGGCAAATTGAGTCCGAGGTTCATCGGGCCGTATGAAATATCTGAACGAATTGGGCCAGTTGCATACAGATTGATTTTACCCCCTGAACTTGAAAAGATTCACAACGTTTTTCATGTCTCGATGCTTCGACGTTATATATCCGATCCATCGCACATAATTAAGCCATCTGAAATTGAGATTCAATCTGATTTGCGCTATGAAGAAGAACCGATCTGTATCTTAGCTCAAGAAGTGAAAGAATTACGAAATAAGAAGATTTCTTTAGTAAAAGTATTATGGATCAAACATGGAGTAGAGGAGGCTACTTGGGAGCTTGAAGACTCTATGAAAGAACGTTATCCGAATTTATTTGCTGGTAAGATTTTCGAGGACGAAAATTTTTAAGTGGGGGAGGGTTGTGACGACCCTAACTTGACCCTAGTCAGAATGTGGTTTCGGGACCATAAAACTGAGTCATAAAAATTTATTTTAAATTTAATTGCGTATATTTTATGTATGATAGTGTATGTGTGAAAAATTTAATGTTTTAATTTAGTCTTAGGAATGTGAATTTTCTTGAAAGGACTTAGTTGAGAAACTTGGAGAATATGATAGGAAAATTATAAGGATCAAATAACTACAAAGTGTGAAAGCGTGGGTTTGCATGTCAAAATGCCCATAATGCATGAAGTGGCCGGCCAAGTAATGATGTTCCTCCACTAAGTCTAATTAAATATACTTTTATGTTAGCAAATGATTAAATAATCCAAATAAAAATGAATTAATAAGAAATGGATGAATAAAGGAAGAAAAGGGAAGGAGAGAGAGTGTTCATCTTCTTCTTCTTCTTCCAAAGCCGAAACAAAGGGAAAGAAAAAGGGAATTTTACCTAAGGCAATTTGGCACCTTCTTTTGCTAGTAGGAGGTAAGTTTTGAAGTGTTGGTTAAATATTTTTATATGTTAAGTTAATTTCTAAATGCACTTTTGGCAATGTCAAGAAAGTTTGAAACTTCTATGGTGGTTTGGGCACTATGCCGTGTATCAAAGTATTAAAATTAGAGGTTGTTTTCATGTTGAATTAAATAAGTAGACGTTAGAATAGGGTGGAATTTGTTGAATAAGTAGTTGGGTAGCACCTTGTACATTCGGTCATATGGAGTTTAGATGGAATGTCATTTTTATTGTTATTTTTCTTGTATGATGAATGGTTCATTATTAGGCCAAATGAGTCATGATAAATAAGTGGAAATGTAAAAAAAAAAAATAATGTTATGAGATAATTTGAGTAATTGACCGAAACATGGGAGAGGGGGGTAAGATATATATTTTCATGTTCTAGGAGTGAAAGATATAATGAAATTGTACTAAGTTTAAGGTGCATATTTTAATCTCAGTGTTGTGGAGAATTCGGTTAAAATAGTTGGTATGAGAGTTGCCGAATTTAAATTAAGATCGTGGTAGTGATAATGCATTCGGCCTTGAGACATTAGAAACATTAGTTGAAGTTTTAATGTCTTGAACAATGATGGTTGTAAGATGAAGTGGAAATTATTAAATTTATATATGTGAGTAATTAGCAAGGGGTGGTTACCATATATACATATATATATATATATATATATATATATAGGTGTTTTATTGAAATATTGATTGGATTATGGATAGTAATGTGGTCTTGGGTGATCAATAGCCGAATGGCTTAAAAGCCTAAGGTGAAAAAAATCAAGTTTTAGCCGTGTGATTCTTGTGATATGAAATCATTAATGTTATGGGATATAACTAACTAGCCATGTAATTAAATTAGTTAATTTATTTATTTTAGCTCAAGAACCCAAAGGAAGGGAATCAAGCAAGGGCAAAGCAAAGAACATCGAGTAGCCGATTAAAACTGTTTCATCCAACACAATGTAAGTCTAAAAGCCATTAAGCTTGGTTATTATATACATAATTGGTATGCATATCATGAAGGAATTTCTCTCGTTTACGTATTCTTTTGATTGAAAGGCATGTGGCCGATTATACTTAGTTAATTAAATAAATCACTTTGTTAAAAATGAACTGACTTTGGCACTATGTGTGCGAATTTGAATGGCACTATGTGTGTGAATTTGTATGGCACTATGTGTACGGATTTGTATAGCACTATGTGTGACGATTTAAATGTCAATACGTATGTGTACGAATTACTAAGGCACTGTGTGTGCGGGTTAACATGGCACTATGGGTGCGAATTTCCTTGTTTGAGCATTATGTGAGCGAAATTGGTTGTTGATAAAAATAAATGCAGGAATTAACTGAAGGGCAAAAACTATTGTCCGAATAAGAGTTTGGAGACATGAAAATTGAATCATAGGTGCTTGGATGCATCTATTTCATCATTGTTAAATATTGTAGGAAGGAATTAAGGTATTCGGTTATATGATACTTTGAGTTAATGGTAAGACTTGACTAGTAGTTGAATTGATAATTTCTGTAATCTATGGACCTTTATAGTTTCTAGATCGACATATTCAGTTAATTGTTCGCATTATATGGCTTACGACTTACTGAGTTGAAAACTCATTTGGTGTGCTTACTTGTCTCTTGTTTAGATTTCTTTTGATCCGCTTCATGCTCGGAACCATCCTTGGAGTCATCACACCTGTTTGCAACGTTTTGGTACCCCTTCTTAGTAATCCTAAGTTAACATTATGGCATGTATAGGATAATATTTTAGGAGATTTTGTTGTTTTGAAAGCATTGTACATAAAGGCCATGAGAAAATGGCTTAATTGCTATGCTTGAGTTCGATGTTCGTTGAATATTAGTTTAAGTTTATTTTGATTATTATGTCGAATACCATGGTTGATTATAAGTTATGTTATGTGCTTGTATTCGGAAATGATATGGATAAATATGTTATGTTATGTTTGAATGAATGAAACTTGGTTTGATTATTAATGGTTTAAAAATGTTAACGAGATACGTGGATGTTCGAATATGAATTGATTTTGTTGGTATGGTTTGCATGGTAAATGTATTTGTACTTAAAGTGATTTAATGTTTTATGAAAGTTGTATAATGTATATGTTAGTACTTTAATTACAGTTATAAAAATTGATTGTACATGATATAATGTACAAATGCCGAATATAAGTTGATCAAATTGAGTGATTATGTGTATATGATTTTGTGGGTTCTATTAATGTATAATTTTAGTATGCTTTTATACATGGCGTGGCAATGACATATATGTATATATAAGTGCATGACTTTTAGATATATATATATATATATGTATATAATATTCTTTGCACATATGTTTTGGTTATAAAATAAAAATATGCTTAATTATGTAGCTTGTTAATTAACCGAAATCAGTAAGTTTGTATAGGTAATTTGCACAGTCGAATAAGTAAAAGATTAATGTGATTTTTTTTGTTTTAGTTTAAAATAGTACATTATGTGTAAATTTTGTTTTAAGCATTGAATAGTTTAATTAGTTAATTTAATGATGTATATATATATATATGAGTATGAACTGTGGTAACATGAGGATGTTCGGAATTGTACTTATGATCAAGTAATACCCTGTAACCCCAATCTGGCGACGGATATGGGTTAGGGGTGTTACATTTTATTGGTATCGGAGCTATGGTTTAGTCAATCCTAGGACTATCGTAGCACGTGTGAGTGTAGCAATACATGCCATAATGTTAGTATTTGATAGTGTGATGACTTCTGACGGTTGGAATTGTTGTTTTGATTAGTAAATGGAATCCAATACAGTAAGAGCATTAGCGGATGATGTTGAGAGTGTAGCGCTGCTCTGCAAGAAGAGCAGCGCTGTCAGCCTCAACCATCTGTGAGTAGTCAAGATGATGGGGCTAAACAAGCCTTCTTTACCATGATGAACGAGTGGGTTGCACAGTATGCCCGAACAAACCCGTCTGCTAAGCAATTCCCGAATCTAAATGATCCCCCTCCGGTTCCTACAATACTAGCAACTACCGATCCTTTGAGGCTGAGTAAACCTCCTGTTGATCTGATTAGGCAACGCAGGGCCGAGGAATTCTGAGCCACCGTTTCTGATGACGCAGAAAGGGCTGAGTTTTAGCTTGATAATACCATCCGTGTTTTTGATGAGCTATCTTGCACACCCAATGAGTGTCTAAAGTGTGCCATATCCTTATTACGAGATTCGGCCTACTATTGGTGGAGAACCCTGGTTTTGATTGTTCCAAAGGAATGAGTTACTTGGGACTTCTTCCAGACGGAGTTTCGTAAAAAGTATATCAGTCAACGATTTATTGATTAAAAGCACAAAGAATTTTTGGAGCTTAAACAAGGCCGTTTGACGGTACCCAAATATGACCATGAGTTTGTAAGGCTCAGTCGATATGCTCGAGAGTATGTAGCTGATGAAGTTGCCATGTGTAAAAGATTTGAGGAGGGATTGAATGAAGATTTAAAGCTACTGGTGGGTATTTTAGAACTAAAAGAATTCGTAACATTGGTTGAACGAGCTTACAAGGCTGAAGAGCTTGAAAAGGAGAAAAAGAAAGCTGAAACTGAAGCTAGAGATTTTCGTAAAAGATCGACGGGTAAAAATTCTTTCTCAGCTGCAAAGAAGTTCAGAGAGGATAATAACAGATCAAAGACGACTGCAGGAATTTCTATTAAGGAGCGACCATCAACGGACTCTCGAGCTACTTCGGTTGCTAGTGTTGGCAACAATCGGCAAGTAAAACCCGAATGTCCACAGTGTGGAAGACGACATGTAGGTGAATGTTGGGGTAAGTCGATTAACAGAGCCTGTTATAGATGCAGTTTGCGGGACCATTTCATTCGGGATTGCACGGAACCTAACGAGAAAAATAAGATGCAAGGTGCGAGATCGAGTGGTACAGCGACTAGAGGTAGACCACCGAGAAATACAGGAAGCAGGGGTGGTAGTCAGAGAGGGACTTCTAATACGGCTGTTCGATTTGAGACTCGTGCTCCTGCCAGAGCTTATGCCATCCGCGCATGAGAGGAGGCATCCTCCCCTGATGTTATCACTGGTACTTTCACTCTCTTTGATACTAATGTGATTGCATTGATTGACCCTGGTTCTACTCATTCATATGTATGTGAGACTTTAGCATCCAGTAAGACTTTACCTGTTGAGTCTACTGAGTTCGTAATTTGAGTGTCGAATCCTTTGGGTCGATATGTGCTTGTCGACAAGGTGTGTAAGAAATGCCCCTTAATAATCCGAGGTTCTTGTTTTCTAGCTGATTTGATGCTTTTACCGTTTGATGAATTTGATGTTATTCTCGGTATGGATTGGTTGACCATACATGATGCAGTTGTAAATTGCAAAAGGAAGACCATTGATTTGAGATGTGCAAATAATGAGATAATCCGAGTCGAGTCTACTGGCCTGAACGGATTGCCAGCAATAATATCCTGGATGTTGGCTCATAAATATGTGAAAAAGGGGTGTGAAGCATACCTTGCGTATGTACTTGATAGGAAAGAGTCAGAAAAGAAACTTGAATCAGTGCCAGTGGTTTGTGAGTATTCAGATGTTTTTCTTGAGGAATTACCAGGATTACCACCCGTTCGAGAGGTAGAATTCGGCACCGAACTTGTACCTGGGACTACACCAATTTCGATAGCTCCGTACCGTATGGCACCAACGGATTTGAAAGAATTGAAAACTCAGTTGCAAGAGATGACGGATAGAGGTTTCGCTCGACCGAGTTTCTCACCTTGGGGTGCACCAGTATTGTTCGTGAAAAAGAAAGACGGAACCATGAGAATGTGCATCGACTATCGTCAATTGAATAAAGTGACAATAAAGAACAAATATCTGTTACCGCGTATTGATGATTTGTTTGATCAGCTGAAGGGAGCCTCAGTGTTTTCAACGATAGATTTGAGATCGGGTTATTATCAGTTGCGAGTCTGAGACTCAGATATACCTAAAACTGCTTTCAGAATGAGATACGGTCACTACGAGTTCTTAGTGATGCCGTTTGGGCTCACTAATGCCTCCGCGTTATTTATGGACTTGATGAATCTGATCTTTAGAAAATATTTGGATCGGTTTGTAGTTGTGTTTATTGACGACATTTTGGTCTATTCGCGTGATGAAATCGAACATGCCGAGCACCTGAGATTAGTGTTGCAGATTTTACGGGATAAGCAGTTATATGCTAAGTTTAGTAAATGTGAGTTCTGGTTGAAGGAAGTTAGCTTTTTGGGACATGTGGTATCCAAATCGGGTATTCGAGTTGATTCGAGCAAAATTTCAGCCATACTCGATTGGAAACCTCTGAGAAATGTTACTGAAGTTCGGAGCTTTTTGGGACTTGCTGGTTATTACAGACGGTTTGTAAAGGGTTTCTCAATGATAGCCTCACCAATGACGAAACTACTTCAGAAAGATGTTAAGTTTGAAAGGTCAGGAAAATGTCAGAAAAGTTACGATCAATTGAAAACTTATTTGACTGAAGCTCCAGTGCTAGTGCAGCCCGAATCCGGTAAAGAGTTTGTCATTTACAATGATGCGTCTTTACTTAGGCTGGGTTGTGTATTGATGCAAGAAGGTCGAGTTGTAGCTTATGCATCGAGGCAATTAAAGCCGCATGAGAAAAACTATTCGACCCATGATCTCGAATTAGTTGCCATCATATTCGCCTTGAAAATATGGCGAAACTACTTGTTTGGAGAAAGGTGTCATGTATATTTGGATCACAAAAGCCTCAAATATTTGATGACTCAAAGAGATTTGAACCTGCGACAAAGGCGTTGGCTTGAGTTGTTGAAAGATTATGAGCTTGTCATTGACTAGCACCCGGGAAAGGCTAATGTGGTTGCTGATGCTTTAAGTCGCAAGTCACTGTTTACCTTACAAGCAATGAATGTACATCTGTCCGTCTCATCTGATAATATGTTAGTAGAAGAATTGAAAGCCAAACCATTATGGATTCATCAAATACGTGAATCTCAGAAAGTCGACGATGAATTGATTGCTAAACGAGCTGAATGTGTTTCTAATGTGGAATTAGAGTTTCAAATAGACGACAAAGATTGTTTGAGGTTCAGAAGTCGATTGTGTGTTCCAAGAAATTCAAAACTTATTTCAATGATTTTGAGCGAGGCTCATAGTAGCCGAATGTCAATCCACCCGGGTAGTACAAAAATGTAAAACGATCTGAAATGTCAGTTTTGGTGGCCTGGTATGAAACGAGACATTTTTGACTTTGTTTCGAAGTGTTTGATATGTCAACAAGTGAAAGCAGAACATCAAGTGCCTTCAGGGTTACTTCAGCCGATCATGATACCCGGATGGAAATAGGATCGAGTTACGATGGATTTTGTATCTGGGTTGCCATTGTCGTCAAGCAGGAAAGATGCGATTTGGGTTGTTGTTGATAGACTGACAAAGTCGGCTCATTTTATTCCCGTACGTACAGATTATTCACTAGACAAGCTAGCTGAATTGTATGTTTCTCAGATTGTAAGGTTACACGGGGTACCTATTTCTATTGTGTCGGATAGTGATCCGAGATTCACATCGCGATTTTGGAAGAAATTGCAAGAAGCTTTGGGTACCAAGTTGTATTTTAGCACCGCTTTTCATCCCCAGACTGATGGTCAATCCGAGCAGATAATTCAGATACTCGAGGATATGTTGAGATGTTGCATCCTTGAGTTTGGTGGTTCATGGGAACGATATTGCCTTTGATTGAATTCGCTTACAATAATAGTTTTCAATCAAGCATTAAGATGGCATCTTACGAGGCTTTGTACGGTCATAAATGCCATACACCGTTGTTTTGGACCGAGCTTAGTGAAAGTAAAATCTTCGGAGTTGATCTAATTAAAGATGCTGAGCAGAAAGTGAAGGTAATCAGTGAAAGTCTGGAAACTGCTTCAGATCGTCAGAAATCATATGCAGATTTAAAACGAAAAGACATTGAATATTAGGTCAGAGACAAAGTGTTTCTTAAAGTTTCACCTTGGAAAAACGTGCTCAGATTTGGCCGTAAAGGCAAATTGAGTCCGAGGTTCATCGCGCCGTATGAAATATCCGAACGAATTGGGCCAGTTGCATACAGATTGATTTTACCCCCTAAACTTGAAAAGATTCACAACATTTTTCATGTCTCGATGCTTCGACGTTATAGATCTGATCCATCGCACATAATTAATCCATTTGAAATTGAGATTCAATCTGATTTGAGCTATGAAGAAGAACCGATCCATATCTTAGCTCAAGAAGTGAAAGAATTACGGAATAAGAAGATTTCTTTAGTAAAAGTATTATGGATCAAACATGGAGTAGAGGAGGCTACTTGGGAGCTTGAAGACTCTATGAAAGAACGTTATCCGAATTTATTTGCTGGTAAGATTTTCGAGGACGAAAATTTTTAAGTGGGGGAGGGTTGTGACAACCCTAACTTGACCCTAGTCGGAATGTGGTTTTGGGACCACAAAACCGAGTCATAAAAATTTATTTTAAATTTAATTGCGTATATTTTATGTATGATAGTGTATGTGTGAAAAATTTAATGTTTTAATTTAGTCTTAGGAATGTTAATTTTCTTGAAAGGACTTAGTTGAGAAACTTGGAGAATATGATAGGAAAATTATAAGGATCAAATAACTACAAAGTGTGAAAGCTTGGGTTTGCATGTCAAAATGCCCATAATGCATGAAGTGGCTGGCCAAGTAATGATGTTCCTCCACTAAGTCTAATTAAATATACTTTTATGTTAGCAAATGATTAAATAATCCAAATAAAAATGAATTAATAAGAAATGGATGAATAAAGGAAGAAAAGGGAAGGAGAGAGAGAGTGTTCATCTTCTTCTTCTTCTTCCAAAGCCGAAACAAAGGGAAAGAAAAAGGGAATTTTACCTAAGGCAATTTGGCACCTTCTTTTGCTAGTAGGAGGTAAGTTTTGAAGTGTTGGTTAAATCTTTTTATATGTTAAGTTAATTTCTAAATGCACTTTTGGCAATGTCAAGAAAGTTTGAAACTTCTATGGTGGTTTGGGCACTATGCCGTATACCAAAGTATTAAAATTAGATGTTGTTTTCATGTTGAATTAAATAAGTAGACGTTAGAATAGGGTGGAATTTGTTGAATAAGTAGTTGGGTAGCACCTTGTACATTCGGTCATATGGAGTTTAGATGGAATGTCATTTTTATTGTTATTTTTCTTGTATGATGAATGGTTCATTATTAAGGCCGAATGAGTCATGATAAATAAGTGGAAATGTAAAAAAAAAAAAAAAATGTTATGAGATAATTTGAGTAATTGACTGAAACATGGGAGAGGGGGGTAAGATTTATATTTTCATGATCTAGGAGTGAAAGATATAATGAAATTGTACTAAGTGTAAGGTGCATATTTTAGTCTAGGTGTTGTGGAGAATTCGGTTAAAATAGTTGGTATGAGAGTTGCCGAATTTAAATTAAGATCGTGGTAGTGATAATGCATTCGGCCTTGAGACATTAGAAACATTAGTTGAAGTTTTAATGTCTTGAACAATGATGGTTGTAAGATGAAGTGGAAATTATTAAATTTATATATGTGAGTAACTAGTAAGGGGTGGTTACCGTATATACATATATATATAGGTGTTTTATTGAAATATTGATTGGATTATGGATAGTAATATGGTCTTAGGTGATCAATAGCCGAATGGCTTAAAAGCCTAAGGTGAAAAAAATCAAGTTTTAGCCGTGTGATTCTTGTGATATGAAATCATTAATGTTATGGGATATAACTAACTAGCCATGTAATTAAATTAGTTAATTTATTTATTTTAGCTCAAGAACCCAAAGGAGGGGAATCAAGCAAGGGCAAAGCAAAGAACATCGAGTAGCCGATTGGAACTGTTTCATCCAACACAATGTAAGTCTAAAAGCCGTTAAGCTTGGTTATTATATACATAATTGGTATGCATATCGTGAATGAATTTCTCTCGTTTACGTATTCTTTTGATTGAAAGGCATGTGACCGATTATACTTAGTTAATTAAATAAATCACTTTGTTAAAAATGAACTGACTTTGGCACTATGTGTTCGAATTTGAATGGCACTATGTGTGTGAATTTGTATGGCACTATGTGTGCGGATTTGTATAGCACTATGTGTGCGGATTTAAATGTTAATACGTATGTGAATTACTGAGGCACTATGTGTGCGGGTTAACATGGAACTATGGGTGCGAATTTCCTTGTTTGAGCATTACGTGAGCGAAATTGGTTGTTGATAAAAATAAATGCAGGAACTAACTGAAGGGTAAAAACTATTGTCCGAATAAGAGATTGGAGACATGAAAATTGAATCATAGGTACTTGGATGCATTTATTTCATCGTTGTTAAATATTGTAGGAAGGAATTAAGGTATTCGGTTATATGATACTTTAAGTTAATGGTAAGACTTGACTAGTAGTTGAACTGATAATTTCTGTAATCTATGGACCTTTCTAGTTTCTAGATCGACATATTCAGTTAATTGTTTGTAGTATATGGCTTACGACTTACTGAGTTGAAAACTCATTTGGTGTGCTTACTTGTCTCTTGTTTAGATTTCTTTTGATCCGCTTCATGCTCGGAACAACCCTCGGAGTCATCACACCTGTCTGCAACATTTTGGTACCCCTTCTTAGTAATCCTAAGTCAACATTATAGGATAATATTTTGGGAGATTTCGTTGTTTTGAAAGCATTGTACATAAAGGCCATGAGAAAATGGCTTAATTGCTATGCTTGAGTTCGATGTTGGTTGAATATTAGTATAAGTTTATTTTGATTGTTATGTAGAATACCATGGTTGATTATAAGTTATGTTATGTGCTTGTATTCGGAAATGATATGGATAAATATGTTATGTTATGTTTGAATGAATGAAACTTGGTTTGATTATTAATGGTTTAAAAATGTTAACGAGATACGTGGATATTCGAATATGAATTGATTTTGTTGGTATGGTTTGCATGGTAAATGTATGTGTACTTAAAGTTATTTAATGTTTTATGAAAGTTGTATAATGTATATGTTAGTACTTTAATTACAATTATAAAAATTGATTGTACATGATATAATGTACAAATGCCGAATATAAGTTGATCAAATTGAGTGATTATGTGTATATGATTTTGTGGGTTCTATTAATGTATAATTTTAGTATGCTTTTGTAAATGGCGTGGCAATGACATATTTGTATATATAAGTGCATGACTTCTAGATATATATATATATATATGTATATAATATTCTTTGCACATATGTTTTGGTTATAAAATAAAAAATTGCTTAATTATGTGGCTTGTTAATTAACCGAAATCAATAAGTTTGTATAGGTAATTTGCACAGTCGAATAAGTAAAAGATTAATGTGATTTTTTTGTTTTAGTTTAAAATAGTACATTATGTGTAAATTTTGTTTTAAGCATTGAATAGTTTAATTATTTAATTTAATGATGTATATATATATATATATATATGAGTATGAACTGTGTTAACATGAGGATGTTCGGAATTGTACTTATGATCAAGTAATACCTTGTAACCCCAATCTGGCGACGGATACGGGTTGGGGTGTTACAGTAAGTGTGGAGGAGACCATTAAAAGGTGTAATAAACAAATACTGGTCACTATGTTGCAACACAGAATAATCAATGTTGCAACATAGACTAAGGGTGTTGCTACACACCCCAAAAGATATCCTAATAGGAGTATACTAACTCCTATGTTGTGACACAGGTCCTGGTGTGTCATGACATCGACTTTGGACGAGAATTAAACGTAAGGTAGGAGGCATTTTTGTCTGCACAATCAAACTTAATGCTTGGGAACATCAGCTATCCTAGGTTAAGGATGACGGCCACCTGAAATCTATAAATAGGCTCCTTTGTCACATGTTAAAGGGACCAAGTACTTATTTTAGAATTTTACTTTTAAATTTAGTTTAGCTTTCTTTATTTGTAGATTTTTGTAACGCCCCGAATTTTGGGCCTAGAAGTATTAGGTCTTGAGCATGGGAACCATTAGGAGGCTGCATATAAATGTTTAGTTGTGCAAGAAAATGACACAAATAATTGACTGCTTGAGTGGTTATGTGTCCTGAGAAGTGTGGGAAGTCCTGGGTTTAAACCTAGGCTTTAGCAAAAAAATTTATTTTAAGTGAATAAAACCCTTGGTTCTGGATTGTAGGTTTTTAAATTATTGTGGGTAAAACATGACACAAGGAGCATGCTGGTAAAATGGGTAAGTGGCGTGTTACTAATGTCTGAAGTCTGAAGTTTGAGTCCTGGTTTGCGTAATAAGGGGGCCAATTTTTGATACTTTGGACGGCTAGTGTTTGTGTTGCATTAAAAGTCTGATAGGTGAGAAGTTGGAGTGATTTGAGGAGGATTTTGAGGAGTGGATCAAGGGGGTGGGAGTGTTAGCCGAACTTTGGGAGGATATTGTGGAGAGTCTTAAGGCTTGATTAGAGTTTGAACCGAAATTGGAACTATCTTGGACTCAAATTTTGGTAGGGGTGTGTTAGCTCCTCATTTTTGTTTTTTCCTCTCCACCTCGGTTTTGTCAACATTCTTTGTTGCCTTTTTTCTACTGTACTGAATATTGCTAGGGACTTCGGGCTTTCGGTTTTGTTTTCCCTTCAGTTTTACTTTTTCCTTCAATCCCCTGTCTATCGATTTTTTTTCTTCTCTTTTCTGCTCTCGTTCCATTTACTCAAATTTTCTCCTATTTTCATATTGCTCTTTTATGCCGAATACTGCTGTCTCTTATTGTCGAATCTTCGCTAGCCTTCTCTATCTGTTTTGAGCCCTCGCCATTTCTTTTTGGTGCATTGGCCAAATACTCTTGTTTCTTCCCCTCTCTATTTTTCGGATTTTGTCGAGTTGTCCTTGCCAGATTCTCTTGTAGTCGAATCTCTTTCTGCATTTAATTGAGGTAAGCCACCATGTCTATTTGGGTTCACGGTTGTTTTCTTCTCCTTCCTTTCTTCAGTCGATATAATCTCCCTATTAACATTTTCTTTTCTCTACTGACATTGCTAGGAGTGGTTGTACCACTTCTTGGTTCGGGTTTAGGGGGTGCCTTTGTAGGTCGATTACTGTTATCCATCATTCTTAGCACTTTGTTTTGGTAAGTGGTTAATTGCTTGGTTCAGGTTATTTTACGCTTTTGGTAATGGTTAACGAGAGTGGGTTGTAATACAGATTTTTGCCAAGGATTGTGAGGTAATCTTGGTCGGCGGTTTAAGGGGCTAAATCACTCTCGTTCAAGTAAGGCAAGTATCAATATTATTTTAGGAGGATTAAGTGTTAAAAGAGGGTGATTAACCCTATTGATTAAAGGGCTAACAGAGTGATTGATTCAACATAGGTTGGTGTTCGTTGGCTTCTGCGCCTTTTCGCAATCAGGTGTGTAATCACTGTCTTAACCATAAATCGGCAAAAGCCAAAAAATAGGACCGTTGATGCCACATGGTCGTGCAATTGGTCGTGTGGTAACCCCAAACCCATATACGTAGGCACTGGCTTACGAAAGGCCACCATGGGCGATCTCATGGGCTTAGGCTGTTTTGGGCCATGTTGGGCCGAAATGGTGACCGGAATACCCCTATGGGGTAAAATGACCGAAATACCGCCATAGGGTAAAATGACCAAAATACCCCTTGTAGGGTAAAATGACCGAAATACCCCCATAGGGGAAAATGACCGAAATACCACTGTAGGGTAAAATGACCGAAATACCACCATATGGTAAAATGACTATAATACCCCTATAGGGTAAAATGACTGTAATACCCCTGCAGGGTAAAATGATTGATTTGCCCTACGATGTGTATGACTGTATTTGAGCATGCCACGTTATATGTATGTTGCATCCATGTCAGATATTATGATACGATGCATGATAAGTTGCATGGGGTTGGGATTGTTATTTTGGAGGAAGTGTCTCAGATCTTGATATGGTCGTACCGCGGGTCGCCTAAACGCATTTGTGGACCTAAGCTTGCACGGGTTGCCCAAGACGACTGTGGACCTACTGATGGCTTTAAGGCATTCATATTACTGGTAGCTTTGCTGCAATACTGTTTAGTGCCGCAACCGGTGCTAATCTTGGTGTGTTTGGCTGGGTGGGTCGATTTTATCCCCACATGGAGTGTTTGGTGGGACGAAGTGGTGTGTAGAGGCTGGATTAGGTAGGATTTCTGATTGCATTAATGCACTGATACTATTACTGTAATGGGCTAAAGCCAACATTGATACTGATATTGTAAGGGGCTCAGGCCCAAACTGCATCTATCTATTGAATGATTGACTGCTTGTTTGTTAGGGGATTACACACTGAGTTTTTGTGAACTCACCCCTCTATTTATCCGTACAGGAAATCCCTAGCCTTAGACGGATCAGTGCTGCGAGGGATTCAGAGGTGGCCACACTACTGCTCCTGCTTTATATTTGACTTTTATTTACTATTAAATTTTGAATTGGGTATTTATTCATGTAATAAGGCCTCTCTAAGGTTTTAAATTTTAATTTGGGATTTTTACTTGTTTTGATATAAATTGCTAGTTATAGGAAGAAGGCGTGTTTTGAAAAGATAATTGTTTATCAAAAGCACCACGTCTTTTTAATATAATTTTAAAGCTTTTGCAACAAACATAGTTTTAAAGTGTAATAACAATCTAATATGATTTACAAATTTTCGTTAATGATATAATAAGGTTTTAATATATAACGCGCTTTCCAATGAAATTATGGTTTCGAAAAACACTTCAATGTGACACTACCAGATTCGACCATAACGTCTAGGCTGGGTTTGGTGTGTTACAGTTTTAGGTTTATTTTCAGTTTGTTCTTTTTTTAATATCAAGAGATCTAAATTTTGGAGACAATCAAACTCTGTGGATTTGTTTTCATCTTAAATACAAATCAAGCGTTTTCTTAAACTCTACACTTCAATTGATTTATCATGTTCTCTCTTTACATCAATTCTATATTATTTATGAAAACCATGAGAAACTAATCCTTCC
The DNA here is from genome assembly GCA_025698475.1 of Gossypium anomalum. Lineage (NCBI taxonomy): Eukaryota > Viridiplantae > Streptophyta > Magnoliopsida > Malvales > Malvaceae > Gossypium > Gossypium anomalum. The sequence goes on along the minus strand of CM046968.1, from coordinate 41,584,017 downwards.
ATGGGGGATTAGCGGGTGGAGGTATGATCCATTAACTATTTTATAGGGTTACTTAACGGATCAGCTATTTGGGAAAAGAATAACTTAAAACCCTAGTCTTGACAACCCTAGGAAGTTATCAGGGAGGGAATTAACTCAAAATTGGTATGTCCTATCCATGAACACCTTCACCCCAAACCGGTCTAGACTGTAAGGTCTGAAGATAAGTAGTTCTCGCTGACTCATTATTTGAGTGAAAGATCAGAAGATCGTAATGAGATAGTGACTAGTCGATATTTGAGTGAAAGATCGGAATATCCTAATGGGATAGTGACTAGTTGATTGACGAGGTACCCGAAGCGACAGTTGATGAGGATTACCCAAACGAGCTAATCATCCATAATCAGATTTGATTTATTCGATTATTTGATATCTTGAATTTTTATTTCTTTATGTTATTTTATTTTATTATTATAAAAATGTCTTAAAAGCTCTTTTTATTTTACTTCCGTACTATAACTGAATGAAAGTACTAATTAGATCTTTCAGTGCTCAGGGTAAAATTGATCTAGCAATAGCCTCCCTTGGGTATGATCCTCAGAGTACTCACCTATTCTGTTGTAACTATATTACAATTGGACCCGTATACTTGCGGATACCATCTTATTGATATATATTCTACTGCAGTATTCACACATTGGACTTTAGTATGTCCGGAGGTGGTCATGTGCCAAACTATTTTTGTGTTTGAAACTATTTGATGCTTACTATTCTTGAAATCCATACCTATCCTAAGCCTCGAAATGTTACAAGCCAAAAATCCCTATGCGACTACAAATCGAAAAGCCCTATGCGACTTAGGTAAACATATTCGCAATTCGAAATCATACTAAATAATTGCATTTATAAATATTTATATTCTGCTAGGATAATCAAATTAGTTGCACAATTTATTGATGGATTCATATATTTGAGACCCTTAATGCTTATATACTTTATAATATTCTGAACTTATATGTTTGATATCAAAAGTGATAAGTCAGTCATATATCATGCCAAGATTATATGTGAGTATGAAATGCCTATTCATGTGGTTCAAAGCTAACAATTGTACCATATTTGCGCAAGGGTCATAGTTTCATTTATTGTTTTTGTTTGTGTTGCTTGAGGACAAGAAATGACTTAAGTGTAGAGGAGTCTTATCTGTCGTAATTCGGTGTAGTAGATTAAACTAGTTTTCACACTTTGGGAGTTGAACATAAGCATTTTAGTTATGTTTTAATTATTGTTCAGCAAGTTTAGTTAAGTGTGATAGAATGTGTTACTCGAGTCTTTTATTAACCTTAAGGGCTGAAAAAGGCCTAAGGGTGAGTTAATACACTTTGTGAGTGTGCAGGAGACCATTAGAAGACATAATAACTCAATATTGGTCACTAGGTTACAACACGATGCATTACATGTGACAACATAGGGAGTAGAGCTAAAGAAAACCAAGACTGCCTTCAATGTCACGACACCGCCTGAAGGTGTTGTGACATACCCTTGAGGACACTGTGAAGCTGAGCATACTGCCCTTAATGTTATGACACAGGACTGATTGCCTCCTAATGTACTACGTCCAAAGTGTGAATACTACAGTAAAAGATATATAAATGAGGCAATATCCATAAGTATATGGGTCCAATTGTAATATAGTTACAACTGAGTAGGTGAGTACTTCGAGGATCGTACCCTAGAGGGGCGAGTACTAGATTAATTTTGGCCTAAACACTAAAAAATCTAATTAGTACTCTAATTCAACTATTGTATGAAAGTTAAATAAAAGGAGTTTTTTAGGGTTTTTATAATAATAAAAATAAAATAACATAAAGAACTAAAATTCGAGAGGTTGAAAGAATATAAATAATTAAATCTGATTATAGCTGATTAGCTTGCTTCAATGATCCCCCTTAACTCTCGCTTCGGCTTTCTCATTAATCAACTAGTCACTATCCTAGTAGGATCTTTTGATCTTCCACTCGAGTAACAAGTCGACAAGGACTACTTATCTTCCGACCTCACAGTCCAGACAGGTTTGGGGTGAAGGTTTTCACGAATGGGCAATACAAAATTTGGGTTAATTCCCACCTTGATAACTTCCCAGGGTTCTCAGGCCTAGGGTTTGTTTTACGTTCTTCCTTTACCAAACAGCTGATCTATTGATTATCCTTACAAAATAGTTAAGTGATCATACCTCCACTCGCTAATCCCCCATAGAGGGATTAGTTCCTCATAGTTTCATAGACAATATAGAATCGATATAAAAAGAAAACACGCTAAATAAATCGACAATATAGAGTTTAAGAAAGAGCCTAATTGTATTAAGATTGATCATGAATCCACAAGGTTTGATTGTCTCCACAATACAGATCTCTCAAAATAGAGTAAAAAAAAAAAGAAAATAAATCTAACCTAAGAAAAAAGAAAACTGAACTGAAAGTAAAAGACTAATTCTAGGCTAAGTGAATGTGTCTTTTACACGTAACAAATGAGCCTATTTATAGATCTCAAGTGGTGGTCATCCTTAACACTAAGTTTAGCTGACGTTCTCGAGCTTAAAGTTTGATTATGCGGACCAAAATGCCCTTGTCTCGTGTTTAAATCCCTCCAGAGTCGATGTCGCGACACCCATGGGTTGTGGCACGACATCGAAAACAGTTTTGTGATTTCTCCATTCTGCTTCCTATGTTGTGACATCGAGTATTTCGTGTTGTGACATAGCTACCAATATATGTCTATTACGCCTTCTAATGGTCTCCTACTCACTTACACAGTTCATCAGCTCACCCTTAGGCCTCATTCGGCCCCTAAAATCAATAAAAGACTCAGTTTGCACATTTTATTAACTTAATGGAAACTTACAAAAACATAATTAATCGTAATGAAAATACTTGTTTTCAAGCTCCTAAAGTGCTGAAATTAGTTTAATCTGGTACACCAAATTACGATAGATCAAACTCCCCTACACTTAAGTCATTGCTTCTCCTCAGGTAATATAAACAAAAAATAAAAATGACGACCCTTGAGAATATATAATACAAGTATTGAATTCAGAGCACATGACTTAGGCATGTCACATTCAATAACAACTTTAACATGATGAATAATTAACTTACCACTTTTGATTACAACATCTAAGTTCAGTATATTACAAAATATATAAACATTAAGGGTCTCACCTATAGGGATCCATCAATAAATTATACAAGTACTTTGATTATCCTAGCAGAATACAAATAGTCATTTATGTGATTGTTTAGTATACTATCCATTCATGTATGAGGATATTTAGGTCACATAGGACTTTTCGGCTTGTAACATTCTGAGGCTTAGGAAAAGTATAAAATTCAAAAACATAAAGCATCAAAAGGGTTACAAACACGTAAATAGTTTGACATATCGTATCAATCCCTATTCTCCCCCCTTAGTGACTCTTGCCCGCTCGTTGCCTTATTTCTCCATTTCTCACCATCCTTGTCTTTTCACATAAGAAATCATAGTATGACATAGTAACTACGGCTAGCCTAAGAGTTTTTGTGCACTAATGAATGAATTTTTCTTATGTCTGTGATTTTCTCACTTTTATCTTTTTCAATACATTTCACTCATGAATGCTTTTTCACTGTTTCAAAACTTTTTCTACTCGTACTAATTTTTTTCTGGATTTTTCTCTTTGTTTCGCACATTAGACTAACCTATAGTTCCTATATCACATCAATCTTTCGTATTTCACTCTTATTTTTACAAACTCCGTCGTGATGTATTTACTTAACCCTAAATATGCTTGGCTAGACGTCTATAGCCGTGCAGTGCAGGGCCAATGAAAAAGGGTAAATGCAAATTAACATTTTTAGGCTCAGGGTTTGTAATAAGGTTCATTAAGGAGTGTCAACAGGCTTAAAAATCAGTACTAAAGGTGAAATACAAATAGGCCCTTTTTTTCTCTGGATGTGTTCCAAACAATGCCTTAGGTCATCATTGAATATCTCAATATACACAAATTGAATAAAACAAACAAACTCAAATTCAACCATTTATCATTCGTATTAGCATGCTAATTTCCTTGTGTATTCTATATAATTTGGTATAGTTGATTGCTTAATGCATATTTACAGTGTAACATATAGAACTTAGTAGTCTAATAATACAAAATTTAAAGTCACTTATCATCATGCTAAACTTATTTGTAACGCAAGCAACCTCTGTACATGTTTCTAACCAATCATTTGTATTTATACAAGCTTAAGCACACCAAAGAAAAGAAAAATCAAAGGAAAAACATAAAAATTCTAAAATAAATTTTCTATGTTACCCCCACACTTTAGTTGACACATTGTCCTCAATGTGCAACCCATAAAGAGATAAGAAAAGAAGTTGCCTAATTAATCTTTATCACCTCTACTGCTAATGGTAGGTGCTTCCTCCTTTGATCGTTTAAAGATCGAATTATTTGTGTCTTCTTCATGTTGGGTTCTTACATTGAAAACTTAAACAAAATGCAATATAAAAAATCTATTATTAATCCTACTCCTACAAGGTCTGAATTCAAAAATTAATACAAGTCTTTTACAAATAAAAATAAAAATGTTCAATCTCCTTCCTCAAAGTCTATCTCCTCACTTCCACCCTCCTCCTCATCCTCTCCTTCCTCTTCACTTTCAGACACCTCTTCTTTTTTTTCCATATTTGTTGGCTCAAACATGTCAGACGTGTATAATTGGGGGCTCAGATGTTATATTGCCTAGCAAATTCCTGGAAAATCGGCCCCGATTCTTGCATCCACTGTATCATCCAATCTAACTTTGGATGACTACGTTCACCAATTTCTTGTTAAGCTTGTGTCAACCTTTGCGATGAAGCTGATGTAATCATCGCATCTTGTTGTCGTTTCTTTCAATCTTTTATTTGTTTTGCTCGTAGCTTAACGTACTATTGGAACAAGGTGTCCCCGATGATACTTCGAGAAAGTTTCTGCTATTTTTTAGTTGATGTCATAGGTACACCTTCCGTTTTGCATAAGGCCATCACCAGATGGGGAAAGAAAACACCCACATTCTGGCCACTAATGCATCTCTTCATGTTTTGGTGGATCCATTTACCGATGCACACTTACTTTTTTTATAAAATTGCTTGAAAAGTACTAACATTAAAAACATTTAAAGTGGGTACTATTCGTGTGAAAACAAACTGGAAACATTATAGCTTAATGAAAGGTGACTGCTTCCAGACGTACCAATGTCCAGAGTGTAAATACTACAATAAAATAAATAATTATGAGACGGTATCTGCAAGTATACGGGTCAAGTTGTAATATAGATTTTACAATGAAACAGGTGAGTGATTTGAGGATCGTACCCAAGTGAGGCGATTACTAAATCAATCTTAACATGAACACTTAAAGATATAATTAATACTTTTAAATCAGTTATAGTATGAAAGTAAAATAAGAGATAATTTTAGGTTTCTTAAATAAAATAAAATAACATAAAAGAATTGAATTACAAGAGATATAAAGATAAAGTGAATCAAGTCTAAAGATAGGTGATTAGCTCACTTCAACAATCCCAATCAGCTATCGTCTCGAGTTTGTTGTCAACCAACTAGTCGATACCCTAGCAGGATCTTCTAATCTTCCACTAACATAACGAGTTAGCAAGGATTACTTATCTTCTAACCTCACAGTGTAGACTGACTTGGGGTAAAAGGGGTTCATGAATAGGTAATACCAATTTTGGGTTAATTCCTATCTTGATAACTTCCTGGGGTTGTCAGGCCTAGGGTTTTGTTTCACGTTCTTCCTTTCCTAAATAGTTGATCCGTTGTGTCACTTTACAAAACAATTAAGAGATCATCCTTCCACTCACTAATCCCCCATAAAAGGATTAATCCTCATGGCTTTCATAAACAACATGGAATAGATGGAAAATTTAATCATAGGGAATGGATTGAAATAGAGAGTTTAAGAAAAGCCTAATTGATATTGATAATAAGCAGGAATCCACAGCAGTTGATCTCCTTTGTTAATCAGAACTCTTGAAAGAAATAAATAATAGATAAACTAAAAGTATGAAAACCTAAAGAAAGCAAGAAAACAAAACTTAAACCTAAAGAGAGAATCTAAGTTAATGGGATCTTCTATAATGTATGCCAAAAGAACCTATTTATAACTTTTAGGTAGCCATCATCCTGAACCCCAGGTTACGTGATGTCCCCGAGCTTTAAATTTGATTATGTAGACCAAAATGCACCTACTTTGTGTTTTATTCTTGTTACAGAGCCGATGAAGCGACACACCAAGACCTATGTCACGACATAGAAACCAGTATGCTCCTTTGTAGCCATATTAAGGGGTATGTGGCGACGCCTTCAGCTTGTGTCGTGACATTGAAGGTAGTTTCTTACTTTCTCTATTATGTTCTCTTTGTTTCGACATCAGATCCTCTATGTTGCGACATAGCATCTGGTATTGGTCTAAAATGCCTTCTAATGGTCTCCTCTATGCTCACAAAGTACATTATCTCTCCTTTAGGCCTCATTCAGCCCTTAAAGTCAATAAAAGACTTAATGTGCGCATTTTATTAGATGTGAGTAAAACTAAAGAAACTTACTTAAAACATAACGAAAATGCTTGTATTCAACCTCCTTAGATGTGAAAACTAGTTTAATTTGCTACACTAAATTATGACAAATCAAACTCCCCCACACTTAAGTCATAACTTGTCCTCAAGCAATCATAAACAAAGATGAAAAATAAAAATGATGACCTGTAACACCCCTAACCCGTATCCGTCATCGGACTAAGGTTAAGAGGCATTACCGGACAAATCAGAACAATTCACATTCATTTCATAATCACATAGTATCAAAGTTACACATCATTATAGAGTCCCTTATATAGGTCAACGAGACCTTAAACATGCTTTAGAAAGGTGTCGGGACTAAACAGAGCTCATACAAAATTTTTTAAAACTTAAACATTTTTCAAAGTTATAAAGGTCACACACCCGTGTGAGCAGGCCGTGTGCCTTACACAGCATTTGACATGCCCATGTGTCTAGGCCATGGCAAAACAGGGCATACATACTGACTTGTCCAAACGGCCAAATGACACACCCGTGTGCCAGGCCGTGTGAAAATTCGGGAGGCTACTGACTTGGGTCACACGGCCAGTCACACGCCCGTGTGTCTAGCCCGTGCTCAAAACTGACTTGGCCACATGGCCTAGCACACGCCCGTGTGTGCGACTGTGTGGTCTGCCTAGGCTCACTTCAAAATGGCCATTGAGCAACACGGATGAGACATACGCTCGTGTCCCTGCCTGTGTGGGCAAAAATAGGCCATTTACAAGGCCAATTTTGCCACCCTTTTTGGGTCAAACCTACAAGCACCAAAACCAAGCATTTTATACCAAATTCTCAACCAATTCACAATTAAAAACATACACTAATTGTACCATATCATTATCAACCAATTTCATGCTTAATAACCATACCAAATTATGCTAAATCATAAGATAAAATCATATCTAAACATTTGTTTCATAACCTTATTTCAATTCATTCATTCTCATACCAAATCCTCAAATAAGCACACACCAAAACTTACCAAATTGACTAATTCATTTGGCCATTCATGAACACATCACATAGGCATAATTTGCATCACATATCATATACCAAAATCAAACCATAAGTTCAACCATAATTAAGCCATATCACATGGCTAAATATACACTTCACAAAACATATTCACATACTTCTAGCTTATACCTGCCATACTTCAATATATACATTTTCAAAATGTACCAAAATAGAGTTTGATAGTGTGGTGATGATCCTCGACGATCCCCGAGCTCCCAGTAGCTTCAATATCTATAAAACAGTTGAAAACACACACAAAGTAAGTTTCAAAAGCTTAGTAAGCCATATACAAATAAATTTAACACATGACACATTTCTAAACCAAATCATTCTTGTAACTTATGGAAAAACATAACCATATATCCATAAGTCACATATTGTTCATTTTTGTATAATTCACTTACATATAACTCACCTCATTCTCATATAATTCATACATACTTATGTTTTCACATATAAACATATGCTTACATTTCATTCTCAATCATAATATACATTGTAAACGTACTTGAATCGGATACACATTCACATAGTCATACTTTTCTCTGAATGCCCGTTAAACCGTTCGGAATCAATAAGGATACTCAGAAAGCTCGGAAAGCTCGTACAATGCCAACGCCCCAGACGTGGTCTTACATGTCATCAAATATCGATGCCACTGTCCCAGATAGTGTCTTACACGAAATCAAATACGATACCAATGTCCCAACCATGGCCTTACACGTAAATCATAAGTTGATGCCAACGTCCCAGACGTGGTCTTACATGAAAACACATATCAGATCCTATGTCATGACATATGTATCCTAATTATTCCTATGGTTCATACGGGACTTCTCGGACGTCGAAACCTTGTCTATATTTTCTCGGATATCTCATACTCAACTCATATAATTATTTATCGTTGTTCAAGAGCATATAAACAATAATAATTCAATTCAAAACACATTTATTTGTATATCAACTTACTTCGTATAGATTCGAATGAACGGAATTTACTACTCGACAACTTTCAGTTTTCCCCGATCTAATTCCATTTTCTCTGGTTCTTGATCTATATAAATTCAAGTTTAACTCTTTTATTCAACAAATCATTCAATTCAATCCATGAATACATATTTAGGGCATTTTACAAATTAGCCCTTATATTTTCACATTTTAACACTTTAGTCCCTAATAAAAAAATACACAAAATTTCTTTATACTTATACTTGACCGAATATTCATAGTATTCATACCAGTCCACATATTTCATTTATTTCACATTTTAGCCCTTCAATTTCTCATTTTCAGAATTTAGTCCAAATTACTCAAATTCATCAAAATTTCAAAGACAAAACATGTTAACCCAGTACATATCTTTCATTTAAAATCATCAAACTTCATAAAACTCATAATTTCATGAATGGCTCAACTCAAAATCATCAACAAAATCAGAAATTGAGACATGGGCTTGATAGATTACTAAGCAATAATCACAAAAAACATAAAAACCATCAAAAACAGAATAAAATTCATACCTTAATCACCCAATTTCTTAGCTGAAATCCTAAAGAATCTTTTCTTTTCTTTTTTTTCTTCAATTTTCGGCAAACATGGATGATAATGGCCAATTTTCATGCTTTTGTTTTATTAATTAACCTTTAATTAACAATTACCAATTTTGCCCTTAATGAAAATATTAATAAAACATTAACATATAAGGCTATAATTGTCCATTTACCATGCAAATGGCATAATAACAACATAAGGACCTCTCATTTAAAAATACATAGCAAATAAGGACTTTTAACATATGACAAGTAACTTTTACATTTTATGCGATTAGGTCATTTTTCAAAATTAAGCACACAAACGATCAAATTTTTATACGAAACTTTCACACATGCTTAAACACATACTGTAAACACGAAAAATAATATTAAAATATTTTTTGACTCAAATTTGTGGTCCCAAAACCACTATTTCGACTAAGGTCTAAACCGGGCTGTTACACGACCCTTGAGCAAGTATGGTACAAGTATTGATTTTGGAGCATTTGACTTAGGCCTTTCATGTTTACTAACAATTTCAACATGATGAGTTGTTGATTTACCACTTTAGATCACAAACATCTAAGTTCAGTATGTTACAAAATATACAAGTATTAAGGTTCTCACTTATAGGAATCCATCAACATATCTTACAAGTACTTTGATTATCTGAGCAGAATACAAATAATTGTTTATGTGTTTGCATAGTATGATGTCCATTCATGTATAAGGATATTTAGGTCATTAGGACTTTTTGGCTTGTAATGATCTGAGGCTTAGGATAGGTATGAAATTCAAAAATAGTAAGCATCAAAAAGGTTACAAACATGAAAATAGTTTGGCATATCATATTGATCCCTATTCTTCCCCCCTTAGTGATCCTTACCCACTCACCGCCTTATTTCTCCTTCTCTCACCTTCCTTATCTCTCAATATATATAGGAAAACATAGCATGGCATAGTAATTATGGCTAGCCTTTCGAGTTTTTGTACACTAATGAACAAATTTTTGTTTCTTTTGTGACTTTGTAACTTTTCTCTTTTTCAATACATCTCACTCATGAATGCTTTTTCGCTAGTCTAAGACTTTTTTTACTCGTACCAATTCCCTTTTTGGATTTTTCTTTTTGTTTTGCACATTAGGCTAACTTATAGTTCCTATATCACACCAATCTTTCCTACTTCACTCTAATTTTACAAACTCCACCGTGTTGTATCTACTTAACCCTTAATACGTATGGCCAGACATCTATAATCGTGTGGTACAAGACCAAAGAAAAGGGTATATAAAAATTAACATTTTCAAGCTCGGGGTTTGTAATGCAGTTCATCAAGAAGTGTCAAAAGGCTCAAAATTGGTACTAAAGGTGAAGTATAAATAGGGCAGCTTTTTGGCTCTGGATGTGTTCCAAACAATGCCTTAGGTCATCCCTAAATATCTCAACATAAACAAATTTAATCAACCAAACAAACACAAATTCAATCATTTATCATTCAAACTAGCATGCTTGTTTCCTTGTATTTTCTATATCACTTGGTACAAGTGATAGCTTAATACCTATTTACAGTGTAACATATAAAACTTTAATAGTCTAATAATAAAAAATTTAAAATCACTTATCATCATGCCAAATTTATTCATAAACACAAGCAACCTATGTACATGCTCCTAACCAATCACTTGTATTTCTACAAGCTTAAGCACATCAAAAGATGAAAAAAATTAAAATTTAAAAACAACCTATATTTCCCCACACACTTTAATTGACACATTGTCCTCAATGTGCAGCCCATCAAATGATAATGAAAGAAGTTACCCAATTTATCGTGATTGTTTTAACTACTACTGATGGATGCTTCCTCCTTTGATTATGTAAAGTTCGAATATGTTTGTGTATCCTTTGTGTTGGGTTCCTACATTGAAAATTTAAACATAATGCAACGTACTAAAATCTTCTTATTAATCCTACTCCTACAATGTATAAATTAAAATTATCTAAAAATTAAGACAAGTCCTTTTTTTTAAAGTAAAAAAATCATTTAGTCTTCCTCTGAATCATCGAGGGGATGATAGTATCCTTCTCCATAAGGGTTTTGCCCTTTCCCTTGACATATGTTTAGTGAGAGCTCCCACCTATTGGAGGCACCTAGTGAGTTGGGCTTCACATGACAGGCCCTTTTAGTGTAAAATCTTGCAGCTAAAATGCCTCTTCGTACTCATCCTCCATTCCAGGGTACTCTTGAGTAACACCTTCCTCCTCAAGATTAGCCACGTAATCCTGATGAGTGGGAGTCGGCCTTAACATATCTGGGGGACAACATGGAGTACGTAACCCATTTGTCCTTACAAATTCTTGAAGTATCGGGCCTGTTTCCTGCATCCACTGGATCATCCCATCAAGTTATGCTTCAATGGTTCCACTAGCTCCCTTTTTAACCTTTGTTGAATCTTTCTATTTAACTAATGCTAGTATGTCCATTTTCTTCTTTCTCCTTTGATTCCATTTAATAATTTACTTTCGTTGAAGTTTAACATATTGTGTATATAATGTATCTCCAATGATACTACTTGTAGGTTTCCTGAATTGCTTATTGTGGCTCATTGGCACTTCTGATTGGCGCCATAGTGCCATTATAAGGTGGGGAAAAAAGTCAAGCTTTTTGGCTCTGTACACATCGCTTCATTTCTCAAAAGATCCAGCGCCCTACACATATCTGTTTACGCTATAGAATACTATATAATAAAACTGATCGAAATACATTAACATTAGATACATTCAATGTGGGTGCAATTCTAATGCCAATGAATTGCATCCACATCTTAGCAATAGGAAACATAATGGTCTGATTAAAGTTCGCGGGAAGCTCAATATTTGGTCTGTAATTCCAACTACCCCTGCCTTATATTAGATATTTTATAACATCTTCTATGTCAATGTTTTGAAATCTCTCTAGATCCGTATTATCAATAAAATCTTTTTCATAAAATGGGATGTTATAAAATTGATAGATACCATTAAGGGAGATTGGAACATCTTCCCCTCGTATTTCAACATCAGTGATTACTGTATTATAGCCTCGCTTAATCATTTGGTCCTTAAGGGACGCATAGAATTCGTGAACTATAGGTATATTTGCATTATTCATGGGAGTAATACAAAACTGCTCCTATGGATGATAACGGACCAAAGTCCAAATTTCTTTGCAATGGACCACCGAGGGTTCAAACCCTCGTTCATCAATTAGAGATTACCCCTGTGACTCTAAAAAGTATTTTTCCATATTGTTATTATGGAATCAAATGAGGTCAGAAACACATAGAGTTTCTAGAATAAGAGTTCTCCTGTTCTTTCTAGGAGGCATATTATAATATCTCCAACAGAGATATAAACAGTAATCAATAAAATAGTAAAAGATTGTGAATGCTTGAACCTCAACTTTTTTTGGGACTTGTATGCACTTCTCTCTTTGTTTTGTTGTTGACAATTATCTTCTTAGAATTTGGAATGAGGGATTAGAAGCTTAGGTCTGAGGAGAAGAGGGGTTTTGGAAGTTAAGGTTTTTAGAGGAGTAAATTTTTATAATGGAGTTAGATTAAGTTAGAGGGATAATTTTTTTTTAAAAAAAGGGTGTTTTTAGGGTTAAATTTTGGGTAAAATAATGGTTATGCCACTGCGTTGCGCAATCAGGTCGAGTCAACCTTGTAGAAAATTGTAGCAATGTCGTGACATCCCTGGCAGACTACTTATTTTGCCACATCGGGGTTTGATGTCGCGACACACCCTACAGTTTTAAAATTGTAAGGAAACTGTCTTTTATGTCACGACACAGGTAAGTGATGTCGCGACATTGGGTCAATTTGTGAACTTCTTCATTACTGTCCTTGATGTTGCAACACAGAGTTGCCTGTGTCGCCACACTAATCTTGTTTTCTACATTTCCGGTCCTTCGGCATGCTTCAAACATATGTTAGACCCGATTTTGACCTACCTATAACATGTTAACAGTTTTGTTAGTAGAATAAGTAGTCAGTTCAGTTACTAATTATCAATTAGTAGAAAAAGTTAGGTTTTGCTGCCAAGCTCATCCATCAACTCAGTCAATATGCACCTATGGGCTCTCTATAATTTATTTCTATCTATATTAGCCCAACACCCATCTTGCCATTCTATTCATCCACTATTGTCTCTTTTCTCGAATTTACCCTTCCTACTTGCTTTAATGACCAACAACTCTTTTTGTGGGTCGTAATTATTGTGATTAATGAAACCATATGCCCACAAAATAGTTTTACTTGATATTCAACATTCGTGTTTTAGAAGAATGTTAAAAATTGTGTCTCACAACTGTTTCCTATGAGGTCTCTGTCTTTTTCATAGATTAGGTATGACATTTCAGGAGAACTTAGTGATGTGTTTGGTAGAGGAATTGAGGAAAAATATGGTGTTGTTCTACTGAAGTTTTGTCTCTATAGGTTTTTTAGTTCCTTCATTGGCTTGCAGATAATTTTCTTATTTGGTTTTTGGAGGAATCAAATGTTCTGTTATGGTTGTATCTCAAGGTTTATACACACTAACTATTCGATCTGATGGTAACCTGCTATATGATTGTAAGTTTTGTCAATATATATTTTTCCCACTTCTTTCAGTAGCTGGCAAATTCCCTGATCTATTGACTTCTAGGGTACTTGGTTTACGACTAGGGACGTGAAAAGAATAGTCAATTTAGGTTCATCCTTCGAAATAACAGATTTCTCATCTTTTTGTCCTGTGAACTTCTGAATCGATAGATATTTTTCTATTAACTTAATCTTAACTATCATTATCTCTGTTGGTGGGTCTTTATTATGATGTTCTTGTGGTTTAGCTTTGTTAGTATCACCTGAGTTTCTGGGACGATATTTTCCTAGTCTAATTGATTCTTTGATTCATTATCTATTTCCTCTGCTAGCTCAACATCTCCTCTTTCTAAAGTTCTATTTAAGTTGTCTAAATATTTTTCCATCTGCTGGAGGAGATAATAATCTAAATATTCTCCTTCTTCACAAACACCTATGATGGCATTCTCCTCTCTACGCAATTTTAGACTTGTTACCTCTTGGTGCCTTTTTGATACATATTATTGTGGTCATTACCATCTTGGAGACGAGCTGGGGTCACTCATTAGAGTTTACTTAATTTGAGCATTAGGGATCAATGATTCTCTTGGATTTCCCAATATTTATAGACTTTTTCATCGTAAATATCTTTATCATAATCAAAGTCTTTATGGGACCACATATAATAGAAGTCAACCATGACTTGTGCTGACTGATTATTTTGCGTCTAGGATTCCTAAAATTAAACAAATGTTAAAAGTGTCATTTAACAAAATAAATTGAAAGGCATAACTATAACAAAAAAAAATCCTATTTATTCTTTAACATGTAAAAGTTAAAATTAATCCAGTGACGTTGCCTCCCCGGCAACAATGCCAACAACGTGACCACCTCCAGACGTACCAACGTCAAGAGTGTAAATACTACAATAAAATAAAGAATTACAAGATGACATCACAAGTATACGGGTCAAGTTGTAATATAGATTTTACAATAAAGTAGGTGAGTACTCCAAGGATCGTACCCAAGGGATTACTAAATCAATCGTAACCTAAACACTTAAAGATCTAATTAATACTTTTAAATCAATTATAGTGCAAAAGTAAAATAAGAGAAAATTTTAGGGTTTTTTAAATAAAAAATTAAAGAATTGGATTTCAAGAGATATAAAGAATAATGTCAATCAAATTTGAAGATGGGTGATTAGCTTGCTTCAACAATCCCAATCAATTATCGTCTTAGGTTCCTTTTCAACCAACAAGTCGCAACCTTAGTAGGGTATTCTGATATTTCACTAACATAACGAGTCACCAAAGACTACTTATCTTCAGACCTCACAGTCTAGACTGGCTTAGGATAAAGGTGTTCAGGCATGGGCGATACCAATTTTGGGTTAATCTCGACCTTGATGACTTCCTGGAGTTGTTAGGCCTAGGGTTTGTTTCACGTTCTACCTTTCCCAAATAGCTGATCCGTTGAGTAACCCTACAAAATAGTTAAGAGATCATGCTTCCACTTGCTAATCCCCTATATAAGGATTAGGTCCTCATGGATTTCATCAACAACATGGAATATATAGAAGAATTAATCATTGGAAGTGGATTGAAATAGAGAGTTTAAGAAAAGCCTGATTGATATTGATAATAAGCACGAATCTATAGTAGTTAATCTCCTATATAAATTAGAACTCTTGAAAGAAACAAAGAACAAATAAACTAAAACTATGAAAACCTAAAGAAAGTAAGAAAACAAAACTTAAACCTAAAGAGAGAGTCTAAGCTAATAGGTTCCTCTATAATGTATGCCAAATGAGCCTATTTATAGCATTCAGGTAGTTGTTGTCCTTAACCCTAGGTTAGCTGAAGTTCCCCAGCTTTAAGTTTGATTGTGTAGACTAAAACACCCCTAATTCGTGTTTTATTCTCGTTACAGAGTCGATGTCGCGACACACCAGGACATGTGTCACAACATAGAAACTAGTATGCTCCTCTACATTCATCTTTAGGGGTATGTCGCGTCACCCTCAGCTTGTGTTGTGACATTGAAGGCAATTTCTTACTTTTTCAATTCTGTTCATCTCCCATGTTACGACATAGCATCCAGTATTAGTCCAAAATTCCTTCTAATGGTCTCCTGTACGCTCACAAAATATGTTAGCTCTCCTTTAGGCCTCATCTGGCCCTTAAGGTCAATAAAAGACTCAATGTGCACATTTTATTGGATGTAAGTAAAATTAAAGGAACTTACTTAAAACATAATGAAAATGCTTGTATTTAAGGTCCTTAAATGTGAAAACTAGTTTAATCAACTACACCAAATTACGTTAGATCAAAAGGACACAAGAACATCGGTACCTGAGCGATATTTCTATTTGCCCCTTCTTCAAACAGAAAGTTCATAATGTTATCCATATCTATGTCTCTAAAATATTCCAAATCAGTTTCATCGATAAAATCATTTTCATAGTATGGAGCATTATAAAAGTCATAAATAATTCAAGGGGTTACCTGTACCTCTTTCCCTCACATAGTTACCATATCCCAAAATGGCCTTCAAAATTTCTAGACTCTTAGGCTCGTAAAGGTGCGTAAAATTCTTGAACAATAAGGACCATAACATGATATTTTGGGATTGTCAAAAAATGCTCCTACCTATGATACTGATTGTCACTCGCAATAAGTTTTAAAATTTATAAATGATCGTACCTAAACTAACTAGTATCACGACGAAGGCAAGCGCACCTATCGAATAGCAGTATAGTTTCAGCAAGACCGGATGTCAAGCCTAAAAGAACTAAAAGTACTAGTATTAACTTTCTTTTTATTATCTAGCCAAAGAATAATAGGGGTTTTAATTAACTAATTAACTGATCTAAGAATGCATAGAAAATAGGTTTGGGGAAAATACTTTTTAGAAAAGTTGATTGATTAAGACAATACCCAAGGAAACATCCGCCTAGACTTCACTTGTTATTTGACTCCGAATCGGACGATTTATTCATTCAACTTGTTCTGTAGAAACCCTTAATTTATGTTATTATCCTTATTCAAGACTAATAACATCTAACCCTAGGTTGAATAATTGAAATCTCTTTCTAATTAACACCCTAGGATTGCATTAACTCGATCTATGGATCCCCTTATTAGGTTTCACCCTAATCTGACAAAAACTTGTCACGCTATCTCTAGGCGTGCAATCAACTCCGCTTAATTATGACAAATTTACTCTTAGACAGGGACTATTCATCCTCCGAATAAGCGCAATAACTTGAATCAATATCCTGAAATACCGAAGCAAGAATTAAGAACACATAATTAAGAACAAGTCAAATATTTATCATACAATTCAGATAATAATAACAAGATTCATCTTAGGTTTCATTCCCCTTAGGTATTTAGGGGGTTTAGTTCATAACTAAAAAGGAAAACATCTCAGAAGAATAATGAATAAAAAACATAAAGAAAACCCAAAACTCCTGAAGGGAAATTGAGGGGATATCTTCAGTCTCGATGATGAATCTGGCTTCTGAGATGGATCAATCAGCTTTTTTCGAGTAATTCCTTACTCCCTGCTCTGTGTGTCATCTTTAATCCTCCTCTAGGGTGTTTAAATAGGCTTTAGAATGCCTAAAAGCCCTTCAAATTGCCCTTTTCCGAATAGAACTTAACTAAGGTTCGGCAGGGACATGCTCATGTGCGATTACTTTAGGCCGTGGTCAACACTGAGAGATCAACATGCCCGTGTTGAGGTTGTTTTAGGCCGTGTTCAAGCCTGTTAGAATGGCACGGGCATGTGTGATACCCGTGTGAGGAAGTCCAAGCCGTGTTGTTTTCCTACGTCGGCCCATTTTCTCTATTTTTGGCCCATTTCTTGTTCTTTTTGCTCTCCTATGCTCACCTAAGTATAAAACATGAAATTAAAGGATTAGGAGCATCAAATTCACCAAATCTAAGGAGAAATCATTCATAAATGTGTTAAGCATGGGATAATAATATGTATAAAATACGTTTTATCAAATACCCCCACACTTAAGCGTTTTCTTGTCCTCAAGCAAAATCCTCAATTCACAATTAAGAATTCATTTTTCTCAACTTATAATTCCTATCAATAATATCTCAAACTAATCCATAAGTGATCATACACTGAGAATTCAGCTAAAAGAACATTAAAGTTTCAAATATTCCAAGTTAAGCATTTAATCATGAAAAATATAGGCATCTCCCCTTATTTAAGTAATCACCTTTGATTCAAAATCTCATAGAGTTTAACATCTTCACTAAAGATTCACTCAAATCACTTGAAGTGTTAAAGGATAATGAATGTAGCACTCAACAGTCAATATGAAAAGTTATTACCATAGGCTTGCATGAAAATCAAATCTCCACCACTATAAATTGAGAAGATACATCAATCAAAAGGTCTTTAGAGGGTTGTAACGAGGCTTGGTTAGGGGGTGTGGTCACAAGCTGAAAGAGAAGGTTAGAATCGAGATTGAATTGAAAAATTACTTAACTAGAAAAATATTTAATCATCAATTGCGTACAAAAGAGCTTCTTCTCAGAATATGGAATTTAAACACTCAAGCTTCAAAAATATGACTTACGGCTAATAGATATGTATATTTATATATTAAGAACAAGTTAAATAACATAGGCTAACTATTAAGAACAAGACATAGCTAAGCAATTTATTCAAATCAAATCTCGAGAAAAAAATAGGGATCAAATTAATTAAGGGGATTTCAATAATAATGAGTTAAGGGTTAATATTGGGAATGAATCAAAGAATGGCTTGTTAGGCTCAAAGGGGTTTACTAAGGGCTAGTTGTGAAGGTAGGCTTTTCATGGCATGACTGGGTTAAACCTAAGTGCCTCTATCATCTTGACATATCAAATCAAATGGTGTGGTCTTGACATGTATAATCAAGCAAGTTCTAGCATAACAATTTGATATTGACGCACTCAAAGCAACAATAAAAGTGAGCATGAAAGAAATAATAGATGCTCTAAAGGCTCAAAATCTCACAAAAATTATGGCTTTTTGATGTTTAAACCTATGGATTTAAATTCAAGATAATACCTAAACTTGGGAAAACAACCTAAATTTTTAAATTCTTAAAAATCAACTTATCATGCTTAATTCTCTAATGTCTTAAAGTTTAAATAGTCAGTACATGAATGCCTATGTTTTAATTCAAGATATATCAATGAAAATCATAAATTAATCAAAATTCATCCTAAAAATGATATGAGAGATTTACAAGAGAACAATACAAAATTTAGGGATTTTTCTAATAGTGATATAATTTACCCCCCCACACTTAAGATGTACATTGCCCTCAATGTACAAAGATAGAGTTAGTGGCAATCATAGATATAAGATCATAAGATAGGGAGAGAAGTGAAACTTTCTGAATGTAAAATGAATGAACTTCCTAATTTGGAGTAGAGTGGAGGAGGATACTCCGGTGGTGGTAGAGGTTGGGTTCCACAAGTGCTGCGCCAAAAGAATATTATATCTCGTGGTCGAGCAGGGCATGGCAATCGTGGAGAACCTTTTCCAGTGGAGTTTGAAGTTCTTAAGTAATTATGAGCTTTGTAGCTCTTTATAACTGTGATAAAATAGGAACTTTTTAGGAATATAGAGGAATAGGATTACTCATGAAGAAATACTTGCAGATATAAAGTACTTAATAATAATAAAAATCCTAAAAAAATTGGAATGAAATAGTTTTAAAGAAAGATAAAATTAGAAAAAAATAGATATTTGGGGCACGCGGTCGTGGGGCACGCCTGTGTGCCTTTTATTTAACCTGTGTTTTTCGTGGGTTTCAAATTTTGAGCGTGTTGGTGCCCACGGCCATGTCTTACTTCATTCGCTTCTCCTACTCCTGTGTATATAGGCCCACACCTGTGTTAATTTGGCATGTTCAACCACGGGTACTAGGCATGAGCGTGTCACACGCCCATGCTGTTTTGGCAGGATTGACCACAATTTTAAGACACGGACGTGTCGCACGCCCGTGTTATTTTGGCAGGATCGCCCACGGCCATGTCGCATGGCCGTGGCAATTTGTCGCATCCCGTGTTGGGAAAATTCCTTGCCTTGTTTTCACACGGTTTAAAGCACACTTGTGTGCCTGGCCATGTGGGTGTGGAAAACCTATATTCAAGAGCTCAGTTAGTAGGTTAGGTGTTAAATACTAAAATTTAAAGAAGTTAATACCATTAGTGCTCGGGTTGCCTCCCGAGAAGCGCTTATTTATAGTCTAAGCTCGACTTACCTTTCCATTGAATGGTCATGGTGGTTCGAGGAGTTTATACTCCTCATTCCTGCTATCAATCTCATCAAAATGAGGTTTTAGATGAGTAATATTTACCTTAAACGAGCTGAATTTGGAATGATTTACCTCGACTGTACCGTATGGGAAGATGTTAAGCACCGTAAGAGGATTTTCTTCATTCAGTTCAGTAGTGGTAGTGCGAGGATCTGCGGCATCTAATAATACCTTATCTCTAACCTTAAGTTGATTTGGTGAGGTGTTGAGCTCGTCCTGGCGTAGTTTTGGTTTATCGTATGGTCTCGGTTTATGTGTCTGCCATTCATCTAGCTCCTCGATTTGTAGCCTTCGTTCTTCATGGATAGGTCCTTTATTGTTGCTTGAACATGGCTCATGTACTTCCTTCGAGCTTATTTCCTGCAAAGTAGATTGCAACATATGGTCAATTTTAGTAGAATGGTTTATACAATCACCGTCAATTTTCAATATGTTGCCAGAATTGCGAGCTTGAAGGGTGAATGTTTTGTCCCTCACACGAAGTGTGAGTTCACCTATGCCAACGTCAATAATTGTTCTAGCAGTTGCTAAAAAGGGCCTTCCTAAAATTAAATGAGTGTTGTTATCCTCCGCTATGTCTAGAACAACGAAATCAACTGAGAATATAAATTTGTCAATTTCAACTAGTACATTTTCAATAATACCCCTAGGAAATCTGATAGTTTTATCTGCTAATTGAATGCTCATCCTAGTTTGTTTGGGTTTCCCAAGACCTAGTTGCTTAAACATTTTGTCAGGTATGATGTTGATTCTAGCCCCTAAATCAGCCATTGCATTATTAATATCTAAGCTACCAATTAAGCAAGGAATTGTAAAACTCCCTAGATCTTTTAATTTTTTGGGCAGCTTATTTTGAAGAATAGCCGAGCAAATTGTGTTTAACTCCACATGGAACGCCTCGTCCAACTTCCACTTATTTACTAAGAGCTCCTTTAAAAACTTCATTGCGTTCGGCATCTGTGAGAGAGCTTCAATAAACGGTAAGTTGATATGTAATTTCTTTAAAAGTTTAAGGAATTTTCCAAATTGGATATCTAAGCGGTCTTTCCTTGTCGCATTGGGATATGGCACATGAGGTTTATATTCTACACTTACCATTTTTTTCTCATTGTGACCTACCTCACTTTTATCTTTGCTTACCATAGCTTCTTGCTTTGGTTCTGGTTTAGATACAACTAACCCTTCTTCATTTCTAATGTCAATCGCATTGAGTTGTTCCCTTGGGTTAGGTTCAATATTGGCAAGCTACCTTGTGGTCGTTTGGAAATTAATTTAGACAACTGGCCTATCTAAGTTTTGAGCCCTTGGATCGACGCTTGTTTATTCTTAAGTGTTATCTCGGTATTCTGGAAACGAGTTTCTGACACCGCGATGAATTTGGATAGTATCTCCTCAAGGTTCGGTTTCTTTTCCTGTTGATAAGGTGCCTGTTGAAAACTTGGAGGGTTTTGTGGCCTTTGATTTCCTTGACCACCTCATGAAAAATTTGGGTGGTTCCTCCAACCTGTATTATAAGTATTACTGTATGGGTTATTTTGAGATCTAGAGTTATTGTTACCCATATAGTGGACTTGTTCCTCTTCGGTTGTAGGATTGAATGCCTCCTCCACTTGAATCACACCTCATCAGGATGTACCTGTGTAGAACCAAGTAAACCATCAATCTTTTTACTTAGAAGCTCCACCTGATTTGATAACATGTTAACTGCATCGACGTTATAAACGCCTGCTATTTTGGTTGACTTAATCCTCATGACTTGCCACTGATAGTTATTCAGTGACATCTCTTCAATAAATTCGTAAGCTGCTTCAGGTGTTTTGTTGTTGATGGTTCCACCAGCTGCTGCATCAATCATCTGTCTTGTCGAGGGGTTTACACCATTACAAAATGTTTGAACTTGTAGCCATGGAGGTAACCCGTGGTGAGGGCACCTTTGCAGTAGGTCTTTGTATCTCTCCCATGCATCGTAAAGGGTTTCTAAATCCATCTGCACAAAAAAAGAGATATCATTATGTAATTTAGTTGTTTTAGCTGGCAGAAAATACTTTAATTAAAATGTTTCGGTCATTTGCTCCCAAGTAGTGATTAACCCTCGTGGTAACGAGTTTAACCACTATTTAGCTTTATTCCTTAACAAAAAAGGAAATAACCGAAGATGAATGGCATCATCAGAAACGCCATTAATTTTAAATGTGTTGCAAAACTCCAGAAAATTTACTAAGTGAGTGTTGGGGTCCTTGTCCTGCAAACCATCAAACTGAACAAATTGTTGTATCATTTGAATTGTGTTAGGTTTCAGTTCAAAATTTTTTGCAGCAATAGCAAGCCTAACTATACTTGACTCAGTTCCTATTAAATTTGGCTTAGCATAATCATACATAGTGCGTGGAGCTTGATTCTGATTTACTTGATCAACAACAATCGCAGGAGGTAGCAGATTTTCTTGATTTTCTGCCATCTCCTCGGTTGTAGTTGAGATATCGTCCTCTTGCTCTTCCTCTGTGTATCTTAGGCTTCGCCTTATTTCTCTTCAGTTTTTGCGAGCTGTGCGATCGATTTCTTCTTCAAAAAGAAATGGTCCTGACGGCTTTCTTCTAGTCATAAACTATAAGAACCTGCCAGAAGAGAGAAAAAGAAAATTTAGTAACGAAAATTAAAACAAAATTTAAATTGCAATACAAGTAAATGGCCAAAGTAATAAAAATCGAGTGTTCTTAATATCTTAGTTCCCCAGCAACGGCGCCAAAAACTTGATTCTCACTCGCGATAAGTTTAAAATTTATAAATGATTGTACCTAAACTAACTAGTATCATGATGAAGGCAAGCGCACCTATCAAATAGCAGTATAGTTTTAGCAAGACCGGATGTCGAACCTAAAGGAACTAAAAGTACTAGTATTAAGTTTCTTTTTATTATCTAGCCTAAGAATAATGGGAGTTTTAATTAACTAATTAACTAATCTAAGAATGCACAGAAAATAGGTTTGGGGAAAGTACTTTTTAGAAAATTCGATTGATTAAGACAATACCCAAGGAAAAATCTACCTAGACTTCACTTGTTATTTGACTCTGAATCGGATGATTTATTCATTCAACTTGTTCCGTAGAAATCTCTAATTTATGTTATTATCCCTATTCAAGACTAATAACATCTAACCCTAGGTTGAATAATTAAAATCTCTTTCTAATTAACACCCTAGGATTGCATTAACTCGATCTATGGATCCCCTTATTAGGTTTCACCTTAATCCGGAAAAATCTTGTCACCCTATCTCTAAGTGTGCAATCAACTCCGCTTAATTATGACAAATTTACTCTTAGACAGGGACTATTCATCCTCCAAATAAGTGCATTAACTTGAATCAATATCCTGAAATACCAAAGCAAGAATTAAGAACACATAATTAAGAACAAGTCGAATATTTATCATACAATTCAGATAATAATAACAAGATTCATCTTAGGTTTCATTCCCCTTAGGTATTTAGAGGGTTTAGTTCATAACTAAAAAGGAAAACATCTTAGAAGAATAATGAATACAAAACATAAAGAAAACCCAAAACTCCTGAAGGGAAATTGAGGGGAGATCTTCAGTCTTGATGATGAATCCGGCTTTTGAGATGGATCAATCGGCTTTCTTAGAGTAATTCCTTACTCCCTGCTTTGTGTGTCATCTTTAATCCTCCTCTAGGGTGTTTAAATAGGCTTTAGAATGCCTAAAAACCCTCCAAATCACCCTTTTTTTGAATAGAACTTAACTAGGGTTCGGTAGTGACACGCCCGTGCGACACGCTTGTGTGCGATTACTTCAGGCCGTGGTCAAGTCTGAGAGATCAACACACCCATGTTGAGGTTGTTTTAGGTCGTGTTCGAGCCTATAAGAATGGCAAGGGCTTTTGTGATACCTGTGTGAGGAAGTCTAGGCTGTATTGTTTTCCCACATCGGCCCATTTTTTCCATTTTTGGCCCGTTTCTTGTTCTTTTTGCTTTCCTAAGCTCACCTAAGTATAAAACATGAAATTAAAGGATTAGGATCATCAAATTCACCAAATCTAAGGAGAAATCATTCATAACTGTGTTAAGCATGGAATAATAATATGTATAAATTACAGTTTATCAGATACCTAACAAAAGGCCATATTTCCTTGCAAATAACCATCAATGAATCAAATCCCCTTTCTTGAATGAATGTTTTTCCTTAAAGTTCATTGAAATATTTTTCAACATTCGGGTTTTGAAATCTAGAAGGATTTTGACTTATCAATGCTTCTGACTCATTAGTTTTCCTAATCTACCTAGGAGGCATGATTAAAGTAATAATTCAAGCAAGATGTTCAAGCAAAATTTAATAGAACAGTGATAATTTTGAGTTAGGAACCCATAACCTTAAAAAATTCTTTGAATTCTTTTGTTGTATGTGTTGGGTTACCGTTCCTTTGAGTGCTCCCCTTCCTTTTCCACACAAAGAAGTTTAAATGAAGAAAATTTTCCCACAATCTTGAAAGAAGAGAATGAGATTCGGGGATATAAGGTTGAAGGGATTTTTAATGTTTTAAGAGGAAAAAAGGGTTAATGGGTGTTAAATAGGGTTAGGAGATGTGTTTAGGGTTAAAAATGAGGTTTTTACGTGTTAAAAACAAGTAAAATAAAGGTTTATCCACGAGGTTACGCTGTTAGGTCTGGTCACCTATAGAAAAATTACAAGCGATGTCGCGACATAGAGGTTCTGCATTGCGACATCCCTGGAAGTTTGTCATTGTCATGACATCGGGGTTCGATATCACGACACACTCTGAATTTTTAGATCTCAGTATACTAATTGTGGTGTTGTGACACTGAAAGGTCGTGTCGTGATATCGAAAGAATTTCTTTAATTTTTTAAAATTTCCCTTAGTGTGATGACACAAGGATCATGTGTTGCGACATTGGCTCTGTTTTCAGTTAAAATTGCATTTCTAGGAGTGCTATTGTAACAGCCCAATTTTCGGTGGTGACGGACAATGGTTTCGGGACCAAAAATTCCACCGTGTTGACTTGTAAATATTATTTTTAGAATATTTATGAAGTCATTAGAGTCGTATTAAAATTTTGTTAAGAATTTTAACGTTTAAATTGTTAATTAAGGACAAAGGACTAAACTGAAAAAGGTGCAAAATTTAGTGAATCTTGATTCCATTGATTTGATGGCTTAATTATGAAGTGAAAAGGACTTAATTAGTAATTAATCCATTAGGATATTGATGGACAATAATAGGTTTTTAAATTGTTAATTTATATAGTTATATTTAAGGATAAACATGTAATTTTGTAATTAAATTAAAGTTTAATACAACAAAAATCAAAATTATCATCATCTTTTTCTTGTTTCACTGAAAATCAAAAGGAAACTTACCATTTTTGAAGCTTCATATTTGGCTAGCATAAAAGCTTTTCATGTAAGTCCATTTTGATTTGGTTTCTTATAAGTTTTATATTATTTAGATATTGCAGCTAGGTCTAGCTAGCTCGTACCTTCATTTTTGATTCCGTTAAAATTTTTTGAAGTTGCCATTGATGAATCTTGAATTTTTTTTTTATGAATACCATGTAATTGGAATTTTGATTGTGTTGTTTGATGATTTTGTAAAGTGACTTTTTTAGATTTTGATTTAGGGATTAAATTGTGAAAATGTCAAAATTTTAGGGTTTATAGAGAATTTGATGTTTAGTAGGGACTGTATAAGGGCCTATTATATTCAGTTATAACTCTGACTTGAGAAAAATGGTTAATTTGATGATTTTCGGGTTAAGGGACTAAATTGTAAAAATTGTAAAAGTTTAGCGAAATTGTGTAAATTTGAAAAATAAAATTGTAAAATGGATTGGAATGTGATATGTAAACTGATAATTGAGAAATTTTACATTTTAAATCAAGATCCCATAAATACTCGTGGAAAAAGGAAAAATTACAGAGTAGTCCCTAAACTTCTACAACTACTACAATTCAGTCCAGGTAAGTTTGTAAGGTTTAAAATTTAACATCTATATGAATTATTGAATAGTATAACATGGTACAATAAATATATTCAATTGTTGATAATGAATGGTTATTTGCAAAATATTATTGAATTTGATGTTTGGATTAGATTAAACGTGGGATAGAGTACAATTGAGATATGGTGTGTTATGGGGGTTTAGAGTGGAGATGGCTATAGAGTGATGTATATATATGTTCCCTGAGTAAATTGAGGTTCAAAACTTGTTTCAAGATCTCGTGTTATACTCTCTGTTTGGTGTGTTTTGGTTGGACCAGCTCTTATGAGCATTGGTGTGTTTCAGAGGGACTAGCTCTTATGAGCATTGGTGAGTTTCGGTTGGATTGGCTCTGATGAGCATCTAGTGTGTTTTTGGTTGGATTGACGATATACTCTTATCCATAAGTTGTTCTTCAAAGTGGAAATCTTGGTAAAGTAATTTGTTTAATGATTTTGACAGATTTGCTATATATATTTGAGTATTGAATTGAACGTTTATGATTTATCGGTTGATATTTTGGATGATAGGGAACCTTAATGGTTGAATGTTATTGTTTGAATTGTTGTACTTACTTTGGTAAGATTTATCATTTTAATATGTTGAACTTACTAAGCTTCATTGAGTTTACTTGTGTTATTTTATGTTATTGTAGATAATCGGAAGGTTGGACGATCGGATCGGCACTCAAGTCCCACTATCCAACATAATTTGGTAGTTTTTGGAATGTTTATTTTAGATTATATGGTATGTGATCAATTGGTTTTGATATGGCCAAGAGATGGTATGTTTTGAGATGGTATTAAACTAGATGTGTATGATTGAAATGTGGTAAAGTATACATGTTTAGGTATGTTTGAATGTTTGCATTTGTGGTGCCTTGTATGACATATTGGTTGAATGATCTTAGACTATTGAATTTGTCATTTCATGTAGGTTTTGGTCATGTTTTGATGCCTTGATTATATGTACTAAAGGTCTTTAAGTGGTTGCATAATTTGGTGTTGAGAATGGTTTGATTTTGGGCAAGTTCATGTCCACA
The DNA here is from genome assembly GCA_025698475.1 of Gossypium anomalum. Taxonomy (NCBI): domain Eukaryota; kingdom Viridiplantae; phylum Streptophyta; class Magnoliopsida; order Malvales; family Malvaceae; genus Gossypium; species Gossypium anomalum. The sequence goes on along the minus strand of CM046968.1, from coordinate 41,556,839 downwards.
CAACTTGAGACACGGGCATGTGACTCAGTTGTGTGTGACACAGGGCTTGGTGATACGACCGTGTGTCCTCTGTAGGTTTTATTGCATGCAAGTCAGGTTATTACATGGCCTAGCACACGGGCGTGTGACTTGGTCGTGTGACCCTACTCAGAGAGTTACATGGGTGAGGACACGGGCTAGGACACGATCGTGTCTCCATGTTTTGAAGGTTACACGGCCTGAGATACGGGCATGTGTCTTAGCCGTTTGAGGCACACAGCTTGGCCACATGGCCATGTAACCCCTACAATCAAATATTTCTAACTTTTTCTTGAACTTTTCAAATGTTTCCAATTTGGTCCCGAATTGTTTCTAGGGTGTTTCTATGGCCTCGAGGGCTCGATTAAGGGATGATACGTATGTGAATGAACGTATTTTAATATTGTTGCAATGATGTATGGAATGTAGGTATAATGTTTCGATTGTTAGGTAATGCTTCATAACTCTAGTCCGGCGACGGATACGGGTTAAGGGTGTTACAGTTATTGTTCCTATAAAAGACAAGGTTAATGAATTTTAAAATATATGCTAAATAGTTAGCTAAATGTTCAATAATTTGCAAAATTTTTAGCATCAATTCAGATAATTTAAGTTTTGTTGGCGGATTCATCCAACATTATCATCATTTACTACTAGATGATTCTTTCATTCTGTTAATATTAGTCCATCTTCCATCACGCCATTCTACCTTTGCACGCTTGTCTCTTTCCTTAAACTTGTTTATTCATTCTACATGCATAAAAGGAAGTATATCTCTAGACTTGGGAATGTTAGAAACAAATAATTCTTTGTAGTGTTCTTCTAACTTCTTTCTATTTTCCTCGTTTGGCTGATGACCACATTTGATGATTTCAGTCTCACAATTGATTTTCATGGTTAATTCATTTTTTCTAAATCAATGGTAGACCTAGAAATGGCTAGAAAATGTCTACCTAATAAGTTCGGTATCTCACAATCTTCTTCAAAATCTAGAATCACAAACCATTGAAAATTTCCTTCAAAACAACGTTCTTCCTAGAATTATGATTTTAGTATACTTATGCTTAAAAACAAGAATTTTGAGATTTATACTACTTAAGTATACACATCATTCAAATTAATCTCAATTATTCTTATGATAGCAAAAATAGACTAAATGCTTCCTAATAAAGACATGTTAAGTCCCTACCAATTTGATTTTATTCCCTTATTCAAGATTAAGCTGCAATCATTAAGTTTAAATATGTCTTCATATGTTGAACATAGCAATTCATCTCCACTAATGTAGGTAGCATAGAAAACTTGAATCAATAGGTCTTTTACATAGGGTGTAACGTGGCTAGGCTAAAGGTAGGTAAAAGATAGATAAATTTAGGCTAAAAAAACCCTAGACTCAGCTTGAATTGGACCTTTGGAATATTTACCTTCAATAAACCAACTTATTTTGGTTTCACATGCTCTTTTGTACATCTATTTTCTTTCAAGTACGTATGCTCTTCTTTTTTTTTTCATGAGCATTTTGTTGTATGTACTACAATTTTTTGAGCATTTGATACTTCTTTTCAACTCCCCAAAACTTATTTTTAAAGAATGTTCTGAATAGTACTGAGTCTAGTGTTTGGGACAATTTAAAGATAATTAAGAGAAAAGTGATGGCTAAATATTGCAAGAGTTCAAATAAAATTAGGCCATATAGTCTCAAAGTTGGGTTTCAAAGGATAAAAATTCATCAAGGGCTTGAAAGGCTTAAAACAAAAGTTGCCTAAATCATTTTCAACATTCCATGCTTCCTAGGATTTCGCATCAAGAAACTACTAAGTCATTCCTAGAAACTTAAACTTTCATGCATGCCTAACTTTCCTAAGGAAACTAAAAATTTTATGGTATGATTTGCATGCTTTATAAAAAAAATCCATTTATATCATAATTCAGCTAATATAACAATTATTGAAATAATCGAACTTTATTTATACCGAAGTTTAGCATACTTAACAAAATTTCAAAATTTTGAACAAAATATAACCTAATCATAACTAAAAGAAAATTTTATTCTGAGAGGAAATAATTTCAATTTTTCGATCCCCCTACTTAAGATGAATAATGTCCTTATTGTTAAAAGTGAATAGATACTATACAATAGGTAGGATTCTAGAAAAGAGGGGGTGAGTTAATTTGACTGCTTAAGTACCAAGCTCTCTCTAGATCCAATCCTAGACATGTATATATCTAATGCCACACTTTGTACTTTACAACTTGTTCATTTTTATTTATGATTTCCACATCTTGTTTTATTATGAGAAAAATAAAAATTCCTAATAAAATCTAATCCTAAAATATTAAATAACCTAAGAACGAAAATAAAATAAAGTCAAGATCCCCTATTTTGCCCAATTGTCTTTGTTTTTGCATGAATTTTTTTGCTCCCTCGTCGATAGTGGACTCCATGGTTCAAATATGAAATCTAGAAACTCAGGCACAAAAATAAACGGGTCATTGAATATTTTCGTAAGAATGCTTCTCATTGAGTCATCCTGTATTTTTTAATATCCCAGTAAGCTTGTTGTTGCCACTGCATATGTTGCATTATATCTATCAACTTTGATAGCTCATCGTGAAGATCTGGGCGAGGTGATTGAGTCCTAAACATTAAACTTGCAACGTCAGGTTCAGTTACTGGTTCCATTGGTTCTGCCTTATCAGGGATTTCAACTGACTACATTGGTTCAATCTTTATGGGATCTTCTTCTTCTTTTTTTTTTGGATCCTCGCTCTCTTCAACTCGTTGTTGGAGAATAGAATCTTTGACTATTTGGTAGAGGTCCCAATCTGTGATTGTGCCCTGGCTATAACCTGCCTTCTTTACGTTTGCAAGAATTTTAGCTTTCAAGCACCAAATTGTTATCGTAAAGGGAAAGTAAGCTGGGCCAGAATGTCTAGCGGCACAATTCTGCATTTCTCTATGGATGATTTTTCCCACACCAATGGTCTTTCTAGTTAAAATTGAGTATAATAAGACCATTCGCTTTAATGAAATTGTAGTCCCATGTGAAATAGGCATAACGCTAAATCGAATGAAATAGAACCATACATTCGCTAGTGGTGTCAAATATTCTCTGAAACAAGTGTGAATTCCTTGCTTTGACACAGTGCACTTAGAATTTGGATTTGTAAATTCCTCGAGAATTTCTTGCAAATTTTTAGACTCAATATTTCTCATCAAGGAAGAATATTCGTCGTCTTCGACACCAGGTAATTCAAAGAATTCATTAATAGTGTTTGAGGTTATTGGTACCTTGATTCCTCGAACAGAAACTTTCATTAATTCATTTGAGTTCAAATTTGCATAAAATTCACAAACTAACTCCTCATCTGCACTAGGTCTTTTTTCACAAAATAACCTATAATTGAGAGCTTCAACAATTTGTCGAATGTGCGCCATGAAATCAATATAGTTGCTCTTTTTCAGTGTAAAGCCTTTTTTTAGGTGCATCTGTTGATTCTTGAAAACGCTTTCGTATCTCTCTTTGGCTTCTTCATGGTAGAATTTGTTTTGTGATTCGTCAATTTGGGCAGAGGCACAAGTTCTTTTGTGAGGCATGATTAGTTTGATCATAAGATAGAACAAATATTTTCTCAAAAATTTAATTAGTATAAAATATTAATTCAATAAATTGAAAAATTAAATAATTAAATAAAATTGAAATTTGGGAGAAAAATTTGTCTTACCACCTTTATATAAAAATTAAGAACATAAAGAAATAAATATAAATCAAAAGAGGTCGATTTAGGGACGGTTGGAGGGTTATTGGCTAAATCTAGGGTGGAAGTGTTGTGCAAGGGTGCGCATGGCACAAGGTATGGTAACAGCGTGCCCTAGCTTTAGCAGATGCACAGGCAGCACTGTCGAGCGAGGAGTAGGACTGGCGTGCGTGGGCTAGAGCTGGGAATGGCACAATGCGCACGGAGCAGGCGTGCAAGGCAACAGTGGCGTGCGATGGAGGCAGGTGCGTGCAGTAGTAGCAACTTGCAAGGTAAGCTACTGGCCAGGTGCGCCAAGTGCGTGGGCTACTGGCCGTATAGGGCTGTTGGGCAGTGCTATTGTTGGTGGTTATGGATGCTAGGATTGATAGTGGAACAGGTGAATGAAGGTTGAATTGATGAGTGATGAATGATGAATGATGGAGAATGTTGGTGGAATTTATAGGAAAAAGGGTAGGAGTTTAATTAGAATTCTTAGAACAATTTAATAGGTAAAATATTTTAAGTTCTAGTTCTACACAAAGTTAAGAGCAATTAATATTAATTTATTGAAAAACTATAAAATATGATCAAATTTAAACTAATCCTAATTCTATGCAAAGTTGATAATAATTAATATATATTATAATAAATATAATTATATACTAGTTATTATCATTTTATTTATTAAATCAAATTAAAAACATTTATTCTAGATGCCTTTGAAAGTATTTACAAAAAGAGACATCTAATTTTTAATATTTACAAAAAGAGCAACCTAATTTTGAAAATAGTTCAATTAAGTACCTAGACTTAAAGAAAATTTGAAATTGAGTTGCAATTAAAACTTGGATCAAAATTGATCCTTTTATTTGAAAAACTAAAAATTTATTTTTCCATTTAGGGAATAATTTCTCGGAAGATATTGTTAAACTCAATTCCCAAGAAAGATTAGAGGGATCACAAGCGGTCCCGCTTAAGTTCCAATCTCCTAAACAAAATTTATTTAAACATACTAATCCCAAAAATCTACCCTAAATCATTTATTTAAAAAGAAAAACAAGAAAAATTAAATATTTAATAAAATGAATGAGATTTGATCCCATTCAGTTTTATCTCTCTGGTAATGTTTTAAGCGCTGAGCATTGACTTGAAAATTACCTCCTTTACTTTGAAGTTCGACAACTCCCTATGGATAAACTTGGTGAATCGTAAATGGACCGGACCAACGTGATTTTAACTTACCTAGAAAGAACCTTAATCTGGAATTGAATAACAAGACTTTCTGACCTGTTTCAAATTCTCGAACTCAAATGTTCTTGTCATGCCATCTCTTAAGTCTTTCCTTGAGTAATTTGACATTCTCATATGAGAACATTCGGAATTCTTCTAACTTGTTGAGTTGAAGCATCCGTTTCTCTTTAGCAAGATTAATATCCAAGTTGAGTTGTTGGAGAGCCCAGTAAGCTTTGTGCTCTAACTCTAAAGGCAGATGACAGGCTTTCCCAAAGACTAACCTATAGGGTGACATCCCTAAAGGTGTCTTGTATGCTGTCTTGTAGGCCCATAAAGCACCGTCTAATCTTTTGGTCCAATCTCGTTGGTTTGGGTAAACTACTTCTCAAGTATTCCCTTGATCTCTTTGTTTGCCAGTTCAGCAAGCCTATTCGTTGCGGATGGTAAGCTGTGGCAACCTTGTGCTTCACTCCATGTTTGTCGAGTAACCAGTTCAACCATTTGTTCACAAAATGGGACCCTTCATCTCTGATGATAGCTCTTGGGGTTCCAAGCCTTGTGAATGCATGCTTCTACAAAAAATTCATCACAACCTTAGCATCGTTCGTCGAATATGCCTCGACCTCAACCTACTTAGACACGTAGTCTACTGCTACCAATATGTACTTGTGACCAAAAGATGGAGGGAAAGGACCGAGAAAGTTAATACCCCAAACATAGAATAATTCTACCTCAATGATGTTTTTTCAGGGCATCTTATTTCTGTTGGTGATTTTTCCAACCTTTTGACATCGATCATAGCTCTTTACGTAAGCATACGCATCTTTGAATAGCGTTGGCCAAAAGAATTCAGCTTGCAATATCTTGGTCGCAGTACGTGTACCTCCGAAGTGTCCCCTACTTGGAGCTGAGTGGAAATGATATAGAATCTTATGTACTTCATTTTCGGCCACACATCTCCTGAGTTAAACAAATATGGTTCTTCCTAGAAGTAGTATTTCACATCGTGAATAAACTTTTCCTTTTGATGATATGTCTTATCAATCGGCATCAAACCACAAGCTAAATAGTTAGCAATATCAGCAAACCAAGGGGTATTATGGACATGAATTACCTTCAGTATGTGTTCATCTGGAAATGTCTCTTGAATGAGTATAAGTGGAGAATTCCCTTCTTGCAACTCTAATCTGGACAAGTGATCTGCTACTTGGTTTTCTACTCCTTTTCAATCTTGAATTTCTAGATCAAACTCTTGAAGTAGAAGTACCCATCAGATCAGTCTCGGATTAGCGTCTTTCTTGGCAAATAAATACTTAATTATTAAATGGTATGTATTGACGGTTACTTTGGTACCTACAAGATAAGATTGAAACTTGTCAAAAGCAAATACAATAGCAAGTAACTTTTTCTCTGTTATCGTATAATTCAGTTGAGCTTTTGTCAAAGTCTGACTTGCATAATAGATGGGATAAAAAACTTTGTTCCTTCACTGGCCCATGACAGCTCCTATCATGAAGTCACTTGCATCACATATCAATACAAATGGAAAATCCCAGTCTAGTGTGATGATTATGGGTGCCAAAACTAACTGACTCTTCAAATATTTGAAAGTTTTTAAGCACTCCTTATCAAATATGAACGTCATGTCCTTCTCCAATAATTTGCATAAGGGTTTAGAAATTTTGGAGAAGTCCTTGATAAATCTTCAATAAAAACCAGCGTGGCCCAAAAAGCTCCTAACACTTTTTACAAATGTTGGAGGTGGGAGTTTCTCAATAACGTCTTCATCGCCTTAGTACCTTGGCTAGATTGGCTAGGGAATCATCATATGTATCTTCGAATACTGAAAAGTCATGCATAAAGACTTCCAAGTATTTCTCAACCATGTCAATAAAAATAGACATCATACATCTTTGAAATGTAGTAGGTACATTACATAAACCAAATGGCATGCGTTTAAATACAAATGTACCGTACGGGCATGTGAATGTTACTTTGTGTTGATCTTTTGGTGCTACTGTAATCTGATTATACCCCGAGTATCCATCGAGAAAATAGTAAGTCTTGCCTCGCGAGTCTATCTAGCATCTGCTCCAAAAATGGAAAAGGAAAGTGATCTTTCCTAGTCACCTTGTTCAGCTTCTAGTAATCAATGCGAATTCTCCATCTCGTAACCGTTCTTGTTAGTATCAACTCATTATTTTCATTTTCTATGACCGTAATACCTCCTTTCTTTGGCACGCACTAGACTGGACTTACCCATAAACTGTCTGAGATGGGGTAAATTATACCCGCATCTAACCATTTGATAATTTCTTTCTTTACCACGTCCTTCATGATGGGGTTCAATATTTGTTGTCCATTAATCGTCCCTTTCTCGCCATCTTTGACGATGATCTTGTGCATGTATACAGATGGACTAATGTCACGAATATTTGCTATGGTCCATCCAATAGCCTTCTTGAATTGTTCCAGTACTAGGACGAGTTTCTCTACTTGCTCAACGATTAATTCTGCTAAAACAATCACAAGAAAAGTAGAAGCGTTGCCAAAATAAACATATTTTAAATGTAAAGGAAGTACCTTGAGTTCTAATTTAGGTGGCTCATCGATTGACGCTTTCGATTGGGCATAATCCCTATTCTCTAACTCCAAAGATTCAAAGCGAGATTACGGATTAAATCCCCTTTGATTAGCTTCTAGCGAAGCTAAGTATTCATCCTCCTCTTTATCACTTGGAGGGTTTGATGTCAAAATTTGTTTCAATGGGTCCTCAACATAGTTGAGTTCCTTTTCCATGATTAATTCCTCTAAATTGGACATTGTAGAACAATCATCAATTGTGCCTGGAAATCGTGTAAACTTAAAAAAAATTAAATATAACCTAGTCGTCCTGAACACGTATAATAAGCTCGTCCTTCTGCAAATCAATAAGGGTCCTTCCAGTTACTAGGAAAGGCCTTCCTAGAATGATTGGACCTTCTTTGTTTGCTTCAAAGTCTAGAATAACAAAGTCAGTAGGAAATATTAGTTTGTCTATACATACCAATATGTCCTCGATTTTTCCTTCTAGATGTGCTAAGGATCAATCTACTAATTGAAGTGCAACCGTAGTTGGTCTAACTTCACCTATCCCCAACTCTCTAAATATTAACATGGACATAAATTTTATACTCGCACCCAAATCACATAGTACCTTACCACGATATGTTGCTCCAATGTTGCAAGGTATGGTAAAACATCCAGGATCCTTCAACTTTGGGGGTAGTTTATCTTGAAGATATGCACTGCATTCCTTTGTCAGGGCTACCGTCTCAAATTCTCCAAGTCTTTATTTTTTTGACAGGATATCCTTCATGAATTTGATGTAGTTCGACATTTATTCAAGTGCTTCAACCAACAAAATTTTGATATGAAGTTGCTTAAGTACGTCTAGGAACTTCTTGAATTGAACTTCCTGCTTCTGCTTTTAAAGTCTTTGAGGGTAGGGTGGTGGAGGCTTCTTTACTAGAACTAGTTGATTCGTATTTTGTGGCAATTTTGCATCTAACGAAGTTGTTAATTTGTCAGAATTAATTGGTTCAGAAGTTACCTTATAGGATTTTGCAGATTCAGGTTTCAGTGAAACTGAAATTTCAACACTCAATTGAACTTCCTCTGAGTCTTGAGCATTAGTTGGCTCTTCTTCAACTTCAACGGTGTTGGGCTCTAATGTCTTTCCACTCCTCAATGTTAATGCTTTATAATGCTCCTTCCCAAGATTCCTCAGATTCTCCATATCACTGAGTAAAGCACCTTGCGCTTGGTTTCTGAGTTCAATTACAAGCTGGCCTATTTGGTTTTCCTAGTTTTTCAATGTAGCTGCTTGGCTTTGGATTAAAAAATTATTATTGGCTATGTATGCCTTCAACAAGTTTTGTAAGCAATTGGATGGTTCAACTTAAGGTTGTTTCTGAACTTGTTGGGTAAAAATAGGTGGCTGGGTTGGTCTAGGTTGGGCATATGTGTTACTGAGTCTAGCCCATTGGTTACTCCAGGAGAAATTAGTGTGGTTTCGCCATGATGGGTTATAAGAATTGGATTGGGCTCCTTGTCTTCCTCGGTTTTGGTTTTGGTTACCCATGAATACAAGAATTCTAGGTTCGATGGGCATTCTTCGAATAGATGTCCTTCCCCAAAATAGACACAGGCTACATTTTCAAATTGATTCGGTGGCTGTGCTGCAAAACTATTAAACCCATTAGTGGTAAAATTTTTAAGCATTAAGGAAATCGAGGATACCTGAGATGTGAGTGAAGTGAGAGCGTCTACTTCATGTATTCCAGTGACTCATCTTCTTGACACTACTCAATTGGTTTGCCATTAATAATTGTTGTTGGCAATCCTCTCAATGATCTCATAAGCCTCATTATAAGACTTAGAAAGGGGAGCACCATGAGCAAAAGCATCCACTACCATCCTCGTGTGAGCATTGAGACCATTATAAAATGTATCAAGTTGGATGCAATGTGGGATTCTGTGATAAGGGCATTTCCATAATTCTTTGTACCTTTCCCATGCCTCATCATCCATTTGTTAGAAAGCATGATCTCATTCTCAACTTAGCATTCTTTCTAGGCGGGAAATACTTCATAAGGAATCTTTCTGCTAACTCTTGCCATGTGGAAATTGAATTTGGTGGCAATGATTTCAACCAGGCTTGAGCTCTGTCCCTTAGCGAATATGGGAATAGCTTCAATCGTAGTGCATCTTCAGGTACTCCGGCTAACTTGAAAGAATCGCTCACCTCCATGAACAGTCTTAAATGCAGGTGAGGATCTTTGGTAGGCATTCCACTGAATTGGCCCACTGTTTGAAGCATCTAAAACATGACTGGCTTCAACTCAAACTATTTTGCCTCGATTTTAGGTCTCATAATACCCGAATTAAGATCATGAAATACTGGCACGACATACTGTCTTAGAGCTCTATCCCTATCATCAGCAATAAGGATAGGATTTTGAGCAGGATTTGCTCCATTTCCTTGATTGTGATTTTCAAAGTTCATCTCTTCAGTCCTTCTCTGACTTGCTTGTCTTCTTCGCTGTCAAAAAGTTCTTTCAATCTTAGGGCCTACAAGGAGTAAATCAATTTTTCTATCAGTACTCATAAACACCTGAAACAAACACAAAAAAATTTAATTAAGTTAAAATTGAACAGAAAAATAAACAAAAATGAAAAATTAGCAAATTCACAAATAATGAATTTTTAAAACAGTCCCCGGCAACTGCTCCAAAAACTTGGAACGACAGAAATGTGCAAGTGCACACAATTGCAACAAGTAATAAAGTGACAAGTAAATATTGAGTTATCGTACCCACAGGGACTATGAAAAGAATTATTTATGAATGAAATTTTAAAAACACTTTGGTGAAGAAAAATATTTTGATTTGAGGAGGTGATTAAAAATTAGGATTTTAACTAAGTAAAATAAATAAAAATAAAATAAAAATTCCAACGCACGATTTCAAAAGATGATTTTAATCAAGATGACATAATTGTGCTAGATTAATTACATTTCTTAACTTAGAATTATTAAACTCATGTTTATGTTGTTACGAATAAATTCACGACAACTCGGTAATTTGCTAACTTATGAACATACTTACCTACCAAAATCCATTTATCTTTTGACTATATCTCTATGTCAATTCAACTGATTAAACAAATTTTAATAAGCAAATGTGTTAATGCACATACATACTTATGAAATTAAAATAATCTCTTCTACATATCTCTATGCCAATTCAAACAATTAATTTAATCTCATAAGCACATAAAAGATTACGTGAGGTAACAATGTATTTCTACCTTAAAAGAGTTCAATCACAATAATCTTGCAAGTTATGCAAGGCTAATGTATCATTATTTACAGTTGCTAATTTAACCCTTAGCTACCTTAGATGACTAAACATGCACTGGTTAAGTATCGTGTTAATTAATTACAATTTCAATCTGTTTAAATAATTAATTCATTAGTTACCTTACAATTGTAATAACTCAAGTAGATGAAATGTAATCAAACTAACACGAATTAAATTTAAGTCATATTAATTAAATTAAAATATCAACATCACAAATATTTGTATACATGCTCATAACAACAACAATAAAATTAAAAGGATAGGGAACAAGAATCAAATTCGGTGTTTCTCCGAGGCTTGACTAGTTTGCTCCACTCCTCATTCTCTGTTTGTTCTTGTTGAACCGAGGCTTCCACGAACACTTGAATGCTGCTCAAAATGGTGGTTGAATGACTCTTTTTCAAGAGGTGAAATCGTCAAGGGAATGAGGAAGAAAATGAAGAACAATGAAGAGAGAAAAGTGAGAGAGAATTGAAGAATGAATGGTTTAGAGATGTGTTTGAAGTGAGTAGCCAAGGGGGTATTTATAGGTTGAGAAGGCTACTAAAAATAGCCAAAATCAGTAGGCAAAGACCCCCCATGGCAGGCTACACATGTGGCATGTTTGAAAATTTCAAACATGTTATTTTTAGGTAGGGGCAAATCTTGAAAGGCATGAATACTGGAGGGGTTTGAATGCAATTTGAAGGAGTCTTCAAGGGCCATTTTGAAAGACAAATAATCAGCCAAACAAGCTGATTGGGTCAGTATGTGGGACGATTTTGGGCTGCCCAGTGCTCGATTGGATTGGTTTTCTTGGTTTAGCTTAATTGGGCCCCTTTTCATAATTAATTAACAATAATTTATGTAATCCAAATTAAATTGGATTAAAATTAAAATTAATTATATTATGAATTAATATACATAATTTGGACCGTTTTAGGCTGAAAAATAAATTCACTTTGATGCTTCAAAATTGCTTCTCGATTTTGTGCTTCTAGCAATTCTGCCGAGCTATTTTTGCCCTTTGTGCGAATCTGAAGAAAATGATCAAAATTAATCAAAATTTATTATAAAATTAAGTAAAATTCAACATGTTAATAATTTAAGTAAAATTTAATTATTTTATAATAATTATATATTTTTCGTTAAGAATTTTACGAAACTGCATGAATTTGTGTTAAAAAGGGCATGAAAAAGTGTGCATATTTTCATGTTTACAGCCATGAAGCTCACTGATGTGGCTCACACGCCCGTGTGGCCAGCCGCGTAACTCACTGACTTGAGTCACACAGCCGTGTCGCAAGCTGTGTGTGAGCCTACATGAGCCTTGCATCTAACACGCTAAGGGTACACACTCGAGTGCATTTCCCGTGTGTGACACATGTCCGTGTGGTAGCCCTTGCCCTGAGCCGTGTGTGTCTAGACCTAACATATGCTATTTTCACAACTAATGCTTTGGTACATAAACCAACTTACTAATACATGATCACAAGACCTCAAAACACATTCAAGAACAACCAAAACATGTCAAATAATTCAACCAAAGACCTAACCACTGTGTCATCCATGACACCACACCACAATCACTTGACATTTCATTATCTTAGCTAAACACACAAGCTATATTACACACTCATATTGACTTGTAATTAACCCTTAATTACCATGCCTAATTCATACCAAACTTACCTATTCACCTTCAACCATTGGTCCATAATTTAGCAACATATAAGCATATTGTAAAGACTACTAACCACACGACAACATATACACCTCAAACATCAAGCTATACGACAAAGGTTCTAGTGAACTCTTACATATCATAACCACATTCTTCTACTGCACGCCATATAAGCCAAGCTGAATTCAAATTCTACCAAAAGGTCTTCGGATGGTGTGATTCTTCAAGTTGATCTGATCTCCCAATTCCCACAAAATGTAATCTACAAAGAAAGAGACACATACACAAGTAAGCTTTCAGAAAGCTTAATAAGTTCGTCGATTAAACAAAAAAGCTTACTGGATTAAAATAATAATTCAATAACAAGATTAAAATAATAGAGCTCCTGACAACCACAGTTTACAATAGGTGAGTTAAATCTCAATAAGAATGAAATCAAACTTTTCATAATTCAATAGAAATCGTTTAATAATCAAATAATGCCAAGTGAATGATATATAGATACGAGTACGCGGCTAACCATTTGGAACACACCAAATGCTCATATGAGCCAATTCAACCGATAACACACCTCGACGCTAAGTGCCTAGCCCGTAGGCTAACATCCGCCCCTGATAACACACCAGAAAACATTACTATATAACACGATAGTCCACAACAAATGCAGGACCTCGATATATTCAGTGAACAGAAGATATACGTGAATCATCATCACATCTCATACCAATCCCATATCGCACACAAAATAACCTATTGGCATGCCAATTGTACTATATCTTACGTTCATCTAGCTCAGAATATTTCATTAGGAGTCAAAGTTATTTCAATCTATTGTTCAATTCTTAATTACATGTATCATTTTATTATCCATCAATAAAAAACTAAGTTCAAATAATTTTCTTTAAAATGTATTAAAATTAAACTGAACGAACTAAACTGCAACAATAATGAAAGTACAAGGACTACTTCGTAACTTTCTCTTTTCCTCAATTTTCAACTTGTTCTTGATCTAAAATAATAATTTCATCTAGTTAACTAATTCCAATAGCAAAATTAACTCATCTTATGCTGTCCTTCTAGACATTTTTACCAAATTGCCCCCCACATTTTACTTTTATGCAATTTAGTCCTTAAGCTCAAAATTGCAATTTAACCAATTTTAACTAAAACTAAATTCAGCCAAATTGTATAACACACCACTATAGCCCATGCATGTTATTACACATCAAGTCCTTGTAATTTTATCAATTTAACATTTTAGTCTTTAAACATTAAAATTACAAAAAACTACTTTACAAAATAGTTCTATTTTTCAACCAAGCTTAATAATCTAATATAAAACTTCAAGAACAACTCAAACTCATCAATGGAATAATCCAAAACATTTAATAGTTTTACAAATTATTCCCCAGGTTAGCTAGATCAAGCTAAAACGAACTCAAAAACATAAAAATTACTAAAAACGGACAAGGTTTACTCACCAAATCGAAGGACTTAAGCTTTCAATGTCCTAGCCATGGAGTTTCAACTTTCTCTAGAAGAAACTAGGAAGAAATAACTTAATTCATATCCTTTTATGCATCATAAACACATAATAATTTACTATTTACAAATGTACCCTTTTAAAGTAAATAAAATCCCATAGTTTCAAGCCCATTAACGTCCACTTGATACACACATAGTATATTTACCTATTAAATCCCTTACATTACCTTTCAAATTTTCATTTAGTACCTTTAATTAATAGAAATAAACTTTTGTAGCTTTTACGATTTAGTCTTCTTTACTTTAATTACTAATTAATGAAGGTCCACAAAACTAGAATTAACCACAAAACTAGAATTAACCACAAAACTAGAAGTCCACACCATTCCTACCGTTTGGCCATTTAATAAAGGTCTAATGACACAATTGGTCCTTCAATTACTTTTTAATTATTAATTTAAATAAACTATATTTCAATTTAACCTTAAAGTATTAGGACCTAATGAATAAATAACCCAAAGGTTAGTGTTATGATTGACATCCACCACCGCTTGGACTTTTGGAAATTGTCTGATTTCCATGTTAATCCCTTTGGTATTTTAAATTCTATAATGGGTAACTTTTATCTCTTTTACAATTTAATCCTTTGACCTTAATTAACCAATCAATCATTAAAATTGCCAAACCAAACTTAAATTCATATATAATACAACTTTGTAAATATTTAATAAAAAATTTTATAGCCTTAAATTACGAAAATGAGGTCCCAATACCTCATTTTCAAAAACCACTTGACTTCTAAACTGAACCACTTATATGTATCTATTAATTCAATCATAAAAATTATTAAACCAAAACTCAATATAATATTAATTGACTCATAAATATTAAATAACAATACGAACTTACTAGTTGAAGTTATGGTCCTGAAACCACTTTTTTATACCACTAAAAAATGGGTTGTTACACCTACTGAGGATGTGAATTACATCGAAAATAGGGGTGGAAACCCTTATTCAAACACTTAAAATCCTAGTTGGAGAGATCACCCGAATCTCAAATGGGGAGGAAACTAATGAAGAGGTAATAGTTTGAATCAAGCCAAAAATACTAGTTATCAACCTCCTTATTTGCAGAAATCTTAAGATAGGGTCAACCCAAGTGATCATATTGCATGAGGTCAATGGCTGGATAGAATCGAGGGAGAGACGTTGTCAATGAGAATAGATGTAAAGTAGGTGCAATCTAAGTGCAGTAACTCAACAAGGACATTGACTAAACTGGAGGATCATATGAGCCAATTGATGAGTATGATGGGTGATATTAAAAGACAAATTGGCACTGGTATTCCAAGAAATATAAAAGACAATCGTCGAAGGGAAGGTAAGGAGCCCATGAAGGCAATAGCACTCTAAACGAGCAAAGTACTGAATAGCCTAGAGAACCCTATTCTTAAGGTAAGCGTTAAAACTACCGATAATCCCCCAAAGTAATCTGTAGAAGCTAAAGACAAATTAGAATCAAATGAGTTAATTTCCACTCCCTTCAAGACTAGAAAGAAAACAAAAGCAGAATGAAGATGAGTTTGTAAGCTTTCCAAACTTGTTCAAACATTAAATGTAAACATGCTTTTAATCGGCTTAATTGAGAAAGTCCCAAACATGCCAAGTTTTTAATGGAAATTATGTCTAGTCGTAGGAAAATTAAGGTAAGAGAACAACTTAATATAAGTGCCTCCTATAGTGTTATTATTTCAAGGTAGGTTCCCCAAAAATTGAAAGACCTAGGAAGTTTTACTATTCCCATAGAGATAGGAAGAATTCATTTTAATAAAGCTCTGTGTGACTTAGAAGCTAGTATTAACTTAACGCCTCTATCCATTTTTGAAAAACTCAGGTAAGGGGATCTCAAAACTACTCAGATAACACTACAATTGGCTGATAGGTCTTCCGTACATCTGAAAGAGGTATTGGAAGATGTGTTGGTCAAAGTGAACAACTTCATTATCTAAGTAGATTACATTAATAACAAGTAAAGAATCTAAATCAACTAAGTTATTATCAACATGTAACAATCTCAATCAAGAAAGGGCTTCTCGAATTGCAAAAGCTTCAATTATGCAAGGATCTTGTAAAAGCCCAAATTTGCCCGGGCTTTAAAACCCAAAAATAAAAATAAATAAATATTTATTTATTACAGTCCATGTACAAAAACCCAAATTAATTGATCCAAACAGACCGGTTACAACCCAACAGCCTACTAACCCATTAACCTGTAACCTAGCTAAATTACCCTATACCCGCTACAACCTTAACCCAAAACTTAAGGGCCCAATCAGACTCAAGGCAGAGAGGCCCGGATGGCCCAAATGGTTAAGCAGAACTTGGAAGACCTAGGGTTTCAGAAACCCTAGGCGCTGCAGTCAATATGTCAATTCATCTTGCAATATTCCAGCTGGCCCTCATCAATGCTGGGCAGATTGATGGTCACGAGATCCTTTGAGCACCCCAAACGTCACCACATCAGTGCACCGTGATCTCAGGCCTCACTGATGACCATTTCACCTCTATCGGTGTCAAGATCTTCGCAGCAGAGGACGTTCTAAGGTCACCAGATTAAATCTACATCGCCAGCACAATCGCCACCGGATTTTCCTTGACTGCCTACAAAAAAGGAAAGAAAAACAGCAGAAACGAAACAAACATAGCAATAAATAAAAAGGAAATATGTAAATATGTTGTAAATAATGGCTATAAAAGCCTGAATCAAATAATGTAAAAGGACCAGATTTTTGACAGAATAAAATACATACATATATTGTTCTCAGAAGAGACAAGAAACGAAGTTCATTTTAGAAGGTGATTTTTTTTATCTCATATTCCACTTTCTTTTCTCTTTTTCTTAGACGAATATATGAATTGTTTTTAAAAAAACTAGCAACATTTAAAAGAAAAGGAGTTACCTGTGGAAGAACGAGGTTTTTAACACTCTGACCACCGTGCGTGGTGGCGTTCGCAATGGCGCGTGGACGCGTGGATGCCTGAAGACGGTAGTTCGGCAGAGCTCCGAGGCAGACCCCTTAGTCCTCTTCAGAGGGTTTTCTTTCTTTTTTTTGAAGGACCGGTGCAAAATGATTCAAAACCTTAAAATTTGAGCTTATATTGCCTAAAAGAAACGGTGCCGTTTTGGCTTAAGTTAATAAGCCTAAAAACGACATCGTTTTAAAGCCTCAGGATCTGCGTGTTGACTCGATTACCCGAGGAGGATCCGCGTGTTTTTATAAAATGGGTTAATTGCCCAATCGGTCCTCTCGCAATTTTTATTTTATTTTATTTATTTCTAATTTAGCTCTAATGTTTTAATTCTGTTTCAATTGGGTCCTCACAGTGATTTAAAATCGTATTAGGGGAAACAGTGTCGTTTTGGGATTAGGGCAAATAGCCCAATGAGTCCCTTTCTTTTTAATGCGCATTTCAATCAGGCCCAGAATTTTTATTATTCTGCGAATTTACCCCCAAATTTTTTAATTAAATCCAATTTAGGCCCATTTTATTTTATTTTTTTAAAACATTAGTTATATGTAATAATATATTGTTTTATTTGTTTTATTTTAACATTATATATAGATTCATAAATTTTATTATATGTTGTTTTTATTTTATTATTTATTTGTTACATTGTTATTATTATTATATATATATATATACCATATTATATTTCATTATAATTATTTATGTCTTTATTACATACTGTATTTTATTATATAATATTCCTTATAATATTTATTTTTCTTATATATTCTTTTACATATATTTTATTATGTATATATCAAAATTTTTAATAATTATGCTACTATATTTTTATAGGCAAAATACTTATTATATTATTATTCTTTTATATTTCCTTATATTATTCATAGTATATTATTATGCATAATTTGTTTTAAACATTTTTTATTTATATTTTAGATATATTTTATCAATAATCACTCACTTTATATTACATTTTAATATACACTAATTCTTTTATATATATTGAATATATCATTTATATATTAAATACCGTTTTATGGTTATTAAAGGTCGTATTTTAGAATTGATATGTATGTTGATGTTTATGTTAAATTATATGCTATGCATCATCTTTTTTCTATTAATTTAATAAAATGTGTATAAAGTTATATCTTATATGTTTATATGCTTCTTTTTTCATTTTAATGTATAACGTATATTTTGTTTGTATGTTCTATATGTTTTTAAGTTTGCCATGTTTATAGTTTAAAATTTGTTTAAATTCCTGTTTTTACTTACCTATTATGAAAATATGCAATCTTGTATGTTATTCTATAATGTTAATACGATTATGATTCCTCATGCATTACTTAAAAAACGAGATTTCAAAGTTTACAAAAACAATAAAAAAAGGCAATGCTTGGCATTTGGAAACTTCGAGAAAGGTAGTACCTTAACTTATTGGGTTACGACCTCTCTCGTTGAGTTCGAATAATCAAGCACCCTTCTGAGTTTTTAAGGTTTTCAAAATAAGAGCAACTGCCTTAGAACATCAAAGCGTTGTGTCCTAACTTATTGGATATGGCGTTTTGGTCGTTTTAAGATAGGGATTTAAAAAAAAAAAGGGGCTAGCATAGCTTCGAATGTCTGAAAAATATTACTTCTTAATTTATTAGATGTAATATTGTAATTCATTTGATACAAGTGAACCTTAATTTTCAAAATTAAAATATTTAAAAGAGGATTATATCTTGAAACTTTCAAATTTCTGGCATTAAAGACACTTGATAATCAATTAGGTACCAATTTTGGGCGTTACGAGGTGCTAACCCTTCCTTGTACGTAACCGACTCCTGAATCCATTTTCTCGACTTTCGTAGACCAAAATTAATGTTTTAAAACAAAACATTTTATAAGGTGATCCAATCACACCTAAAAAGATTGGTGGTGACTCCCGTTTTCGTTTTTCTTAAAGTCTATTCCCATTTTCCAAAACTCGATTTAAAAATGGTCTCGATAGCTTGGCGACTCCACTGGGGAATAATAAGAGAGTCAAGCCATATAATTGCTTACCTTTTGTCTTAATGTCGAAAATTTGAAAAATTTTAAAATTCAATCCTCTTTGCATTACATGTGTTTGTATTATTGCATATGTTATATATTCTAATACGCATTGCATTTGCATGACCGTTGTGGTCACACCCTTAAGTGGGAGTGAGAAACTACGCCTTCGTGAGGTTTTCACCTCCGTGCAGGATAGTGGATCACTTTCGGGATACATCCGTACCTATGGTTTCGTGAGATTTTCATCTCCGTGTAGCCATATGGAAATGTATTCCCTTGAACTGAAATTGATTCAAATGAGCCTATAATGGGTGAGAATTGAGGAATCTGCTGGTTCAGGTACCTTAACTTTAGAACTAAAACCTCATATAGAAAAACCATAAGAGCTCAACTTAGTTAGAATTATACTTTAGTTATTACCCTCACATATCATTCTTGAGTTTATTAATATTATGTGATACTGACTGTTTCTTTTTTTCATTGCATGTCATTTCGCATTTAAAAGGTATCGATTCACGGTCAGTTTCTAAGTTAGAAAGTTTTATTATGGAGAACGGACTTCTTGATAGAGTGGAGGGCAACGCTAACGTCCATAGATGGTCTGAGCAAACTCAGCTAGGAAAAGGGGATAGCATAACTATGGGATATATGTCGGACCTGTCAGACTACACTCGCATCAGTGTCACACAGAATAATCTGCAGGAGCTTAAGGCGATTTAGGATCGGTGGGGCAATGAGACCAAGCAATCATTCTACGGTAAGTACGGAGATTTGCCCTATTTGTTTTCAGGTTGATGAGAACTTGTTTTGAGCTCTCGCTCAATTTTGGAACCCAACATACAGTTGTTTCACCTTTGGGGAAGTTGATTTAGTGCCTACTGTGGAGGAGTACACAGCCTTACTACGGTGTCCTAGATTTCAGTGTGATAGGATTTATTCTCGAGCTGCTTGTGTCCCAGCCTTTGGTAAGAAGCTGATGACCATTACGGGGATGAGCGAGCAGTGGATCATAACAAGAATTAAGGAAAAGAGTGAGAGTAAATGCATTCCGTGGGGAGCTTTGAAAGATCTGATCCAGATGCATCCAGACAAGGCGAAGAGGGTAGACATTTTTGTCTTAAGCTTATACGTTGATGGTTTTCCCTAAGGCCTTGGGATATGTGGACGAGGCGACCACAGATCTCTTCCATCGACTTAGCAAACAGGTCACTTCTGTTCCTGCGATTTTGGCGGAGACATTCAGATCCTTGAATGCATGTAGGAGGGCTGGTGCAGGAAGATTTGTTGGTTGTGCTTAGTTACTTTTAGCTTGGTTCTACAGTCACTTCTGATTGATAGATAGGGTGATTTGCCTGGTGTTCTTCGAGGATTACTCCCCGTTGAAAGACATAGCAGCTTCAACTAGGAGAGTTGATGTTCTTGAGAAAAATTGGATAGGCTACTTCAGAACTTGCAGTCAAAGGATGTGGAGTGGAGGGCTCCATGAATGATTCCTAGTGAGATTCTTTACTGATGCGGTAGTTTTGATTGGGTCCCTTTGTTGGGAATTTAGGGTGCCATTGGTTATGCCCCTTTGCTTGTATTGAGGCAACATGGATTGAGACAGTTCATACCGACAACTTACGGTTTGGTTCAAAGTGAGTTCGTGTATAGAGGAGCTGACTATAGAGGAAAGTCAGTGAGATCTCTAGTGCTTGGAACAAGACTTGTCGATTAAAGAGAGTAGCTATTAGCCCTACTACGACTTCAGAGTACGTCGAATGGAGAGGTAGAAGGATTAATGATAACATCCCTGGGCCAAGCATGGAAGGAGCTCAACCAATGGAGGAATATTTGCAAGTAATGCCCTCGGAGTTAGAAACTATGAAGCAAGAGTTCAAGAGAAAAAACTTGGAGCTCGAGAAGAGGATAGCAAAGCTCGAGGAAGAAAAGATATACTTGAGTCGAAGTTCAAAAGAGGGAGGTTGAAAAAGGAAGGAAGGAGAAAAGGAAGATTGAGGAAGATCGAGATGATTTAAAGGAGCATTACAAAAGGGCACAAGTATCCTTGAAGAGAGAAAGAATAGGAGGATCTTCAGATCAGTTGCAGAAAGAGGTCCGAGAGGAAAGGTCCAAAGTCGAATATTGGGAGAGGAAGTTCCAAGAGATGCAATTACGGAATTTGACCTTAGAAAAAGAAAATCAAGGGTTAAAAACTAAGGTGACTGAGCTTGGACGGTCCCTTCATTTGCAACAAAGTCGGGATTTCACGATAGAGATAAAGAAGCTAAAAGGCAAAGTCGAGGAGTTGGAATCAGCATTGCAAGATAGTAAGCTTTTTATCGAGCAGCTTGAGGCACAAAAAGATTATTTAAAGGAAGAATTGAGCCAGTCTAAAGAACAAGTCAGAGATAGAGATTACCTTATTGGAGAAGCTATAATTCAAATCTGAGAGGTAGCTAAACAAGTTCAAGAATTGGCAGTATGAGCTGACGTGTTGAGTATGATGCATGAGTCATCGTCGGATGTAGGTTGAGAGTTAGCCTTTTTATTAGATAAAGTTAAAACTTTGGGCATTACGGCGAAAGCTTATTTGTAATCTTCTTATATGTAAAGATATTCTTTGTCTAAATAAAGTCTTCTAAATGAGATTGAATCAGAATCGATGCCTTTTTTGCATTTCATACATTTGCATAACATTTCATCGCATCGTTTGCATTCAAAGTTATAGAAAGGCCCTAATTAGTTAAAATTACCTCAGAAGTAGAAAAGAAAATCTAGAAATCACACATCAGTACGGGACTCGTGCAAAATCTAGAAATATGGATCAGAGGTTTGAACAGCTACAAAAGGATATGCAGGACCAATTGCAAGAGCAATTGGCAAAAATGCAAAATGATATGAGGGAGCAAATGTTGGAAGCTCAGAGGAACATGATAGCCATGATGGCTCAACTACTGAGGGCCACTGATAAGGGAAAGGCTCCCATGGCAATCACAGAAGAGGAGAATGAGGGTCATCCTCCTGGTTTCACTCCACCCCACGTGTCTACACAAACTGAGGCACTTCCCCAGAGGCCATCTGTCAATATAAGGCCTCAACATGGGCCGGTTGACGCTGGGATCCATATGAATTACCCAACTGGTTCGGGATTCAATTTGGGTGATAACGCTACCCATCCTCTCATTCTTGACTTGGATATGGCCGAAAAAGAGGATTTGAGGGCCGAAGTTGCAAAATAGTTGGAGGAACGTTGCCGATGGTTGGAAGAGAAATTTAAAGCTTTAGAGAGTGCTAATAGGCATCATGGAGTTGATGCCAAAGATCTAAGCTTGGTCCCAGACCTGATGCTTCCTTACAAATTCAAGATGCCGGAGTTCGAGAAGTACAATGGTACTACTTGCCCAGAGGCCCACATCACAATGTTCTGTAGAAGGATGACCGGGTACGTAAAAAATGATCAGCTGTTGATCCATTGTTTCCAAGACATTTTAGTGGGAGCGGCAGCCAGGTGGTACAATCTATTGAGCCGGGCTAGAATAAATTCATGGAGGGATCTTGCGCAAGCCTTCATGCAGCAGTACAATCATGTGACTGACATGACCCCTGATAGGATCACTCTACAAAACATGGAGAAGAAGCCTAATGAGAATTTTAGGCAATATGCGCAGAGGTGGAGAGAGGTGGCAATGTAGGTTCAGCCACCACTACTAGAGAAGGAGACCATCATGTTATTCATCAACACTCTAAAAGCTCCATTCATTACTCACATGATTGGAAGCACTACCAAAAGTTTTACGGACATAGTTATGGCAGGAAAGATGATCGAGAATGCCATAAAAGGTGGCAAAATTGAGGGAGAAGCGGCCAAAAGATCGGCCCCAAGAAGAAAAGACAATGAGGTGAACAACACAAGTAGCTTCAACTCGAAGGTAGTCACAGTTAGTCAGCCCAAAGTGGCTACAATTGGGCAACAGGGTTCTCAAAGGCAGGAATCTGGCACAAGGCACGAGAGGATGCAATTCACACCTATCCCTATGACATATCGTGAGCTTTATCAAAGCTTATACGATACACACGCTATTGCTCCTTTCCACTTGAAACCATTACAGCCTCCATATACTAAATGGTATGATGTAAACGCCATATGCGAGTACCACGCTGGAATATCAGGGCACTCAATTGAAAATTGTACTGGATTTAAGAAGGCCGTGGAGAGGTTGATCAAGATAGGGGTTATGAAATTTGACAATACTCCAAATACTGAAAATCTTTTGCCAAATCATGACAATCAAGGAGTGAATGCCATTGGCGAAGTTAGTGAGAGAAGGATGAAGGAAAATGTTGCTGAGGTGAGGATGCCTATGAAGGTAATTTGTGAGGAAATGATAAAGAGAGGGATGATAACCTCTAAGGGTGAAAGAGAAAGAATAAGGAACTGCTGTGAGTTCCAAGGAGATAAGGGTCATGAGACCCAAAATTGTAAAGAATTTAGAGCCTTGGTGCAAGGCTGTATAGATAACAAAGAGCTACAAATTTTTGAAGGTAGCTCTTATGAAAAGCAAATATGTGAGCTGGAGAATGAACCAAAAGGAACTAGCAGGCCAAGGATTATTATTTCCCTGCCAGGAAATAATAAAATGAGGGTGCAAATGGTGCCTAAAGTTGTTATCCATAAACCTGTATCCTTTCCTTATGAGGATAACAAGAGGGTACCATAGAGTTATAATTGTCAGGTGTCAATGCCGGAGAAGAAAGATGTAGCCAGCACATCTAAAGACGGACAAATTGAGGGTTCCCATACACGGAGTAGGAAGCTATATGATACAGTGGGCGTCAGAGTGGAGCCCATAAAAACAAAAGGTGTCGAGGTTGAGAAAGAGAAAGAGACCAAAGTACCTGTCAAAGAGCCAGTAAAAGAAGAGGAAGCTAAGGAATTTTTAAAGTTCCTTAATCATAGTGAATATAGCGTGGTAGAGCAATTGCATAGGTAACTGGCTAGCATATCAGTATTGGCTCTACTTTTGAGTTTTGAGGTGCATAGGGAAGCATTGATGAAGGTGCTTAACGAGATATATGCCACCCATGACATATCTGTCAACAAGCTGGACCGGTTGGTAAACAACATAAGTACGGATAATTTCATCTACTTTAATGATGATGAAATCCCACTAGGGGGCAAGGGGTCAACTAAGGCCTTGCATATTACAACCTGATGCAAAGCGTACATGCTCCCAAGCGTGCTTGTTGATAATAGATCGGCCTTGAATGTTCTACCGTTGTCTACTCTGAACCGATTACCCATTGACGGTTCTCACATAAAGGCATGTCAGAATGTGGTAAGACCCTTCGATGGTACAGAAAGGAAGGTGATTGGAAGAATTGACATCCCTTTGGAAATCGGGCCGAACATATATGAAGTAGACTTCTTGGTGATAGATATCAAGCCTTCCTACAATTGCTTACTAGGCAAGCCTTGAATACACTCAACAGAAGTGGTGCCCTCGTCGTTGCACCAGAAATTGAAATTAGTAATGGATGGACGTTTAGCAACCATCAATGCGGAGGAGGACATTATAGCCACAGTCACTAGCAAGGCCCCTTATGTCGAGATGAACGAAGAGTCTATTGAGTGTTCCTTTCGTGCCTTAGAGTTCGTAAATGCAACCTTCATTTCAGAAGGGAGGGAGTTACCGTGCCCAAAATAACAGGAGCCACGAGGATAGCTCTACAGATGATAGCGGGAAAGGGAGCCTTACCAGGAAAAGGGTTAGGAAAATACTTACAAGGAGGGACTCAGATACCCGAACTAAGAGAGAAGAGAGATCGCTTCGGTCTGGGCTTCAAGCCAGACTATAAGCAAAGAAGGAAGGAAGTTGAGAAGCGCCAAGAGGGAAGAAGGGCGTGCTTAAATAGAAGAGAAGTGGAGTGGGAGCCGATGACATTCCCTCTAATATCCCAAACTTTCATATCAATAGGATTACTCATAAAAAGGAGGTCATCAGATTAATGCTATACAAGATGAAGGATCAGAGCAAGGAAACCTTGAGGGCATTCGCCCTTACGAATCGGGAAGCTCTCTGAACAATTGGACTGCGGATGAACTTTCTGTAGTCTTTAGGAATTTTTCAGACTAATTTTTGAAACATTCTTGTTACTCTAGAGCCTAGGAGTAATAGGATTACATTTGTGAAATAGGCTTACGATCATTTATCATTTTTTTAATAAAACATAACCTTTATTAATTCAATCGAATATTGTTTCATTTTTTTTATCGACCAATATTCAGTCAAATTTTGATAATTCTTATTTTTTCATTCATAGTATATAAATAATCATTCTTAAATCCATTCATTCTTTGTATATTCTTTATACTTCACAGATCCCTAGATATCAATGACATGAGCACTGATATATCAAATCCTGATTTCTCTCACGAGCAAGACATGTGTTTAGAAGAATCTCAGGATTTTGAGGATGCCCAGGACTGTGATGTGTCTTTGGATCTTTTAAGGATGGTAAAACAGGAGGAGAAACAAATCATGCCACATGAGAAAGAGGTGATAGAGAATGTAGCCCTAGAGGAAGAGAAAGAAGTGAAAATTGGCACGCATATTGCCGAAGACACAAGGCAAAGTCTGATTGAGTTACTTCGTGAGTTCAAGGATATCTTCGCATGGTCCTATCAAGATATGCCAGGTTTAAATATCGATATTGTGGTGCATCGTCTCCCAATAAGACAGGATTGTAAGCCAGTCCAACAGAAGTTGTGAAGAATAAGGCCATATATCGTGTTGAAAATAAAGGACGAAGTCAAGAAGCAGTTCGATGCAGGGTTTTTACAAGAGGTAAAGTACTCTGAACGGGTAGCTAATATTGTACCAGTTCCTAAGAAAGATGGGAAAGTACGAATGTGCGTTGATTACAGAGATTTGAACAAAGCTAGCCCAAAGGATAATTTTCCTCTACCATACATAGACACTTTGGTAGACAATACAACGGGATATTCGTTGTTCTCCTTCATGGATGGTTTCTCAGGGTACAATCAGATAAAGATGCATCCTGAGGACACGGACAAAACTACCTTCATAAAATTGTAGGGCACTTTTTGTTACAAAGTGATGCCTTTTGGATTAAAGAATGCAGGGGCAACATACCAGAGGGCTATGGTGACTATTTCATGATATGATGCACAAGAAAATTGAGGTGTATGTTGATGACATGATTGCCAAATCTCGAACGGAGGAAGAACATATTGAAGTTTTAAGGAAATTATTCTTGAGATTAAGGAAATTTCAGTTAAAACTTAATTCGGCAAAGTGTACTTTCGGGGCTAGGTCAGGGAAATTACTAGGCTTTGTGGTCAGTGAAAAGGGAATAGAAGTTGACTCAGACAAAGTTAAAGCTATACGAGACTTGCCTCCACCACGTACTCAGAAAGAAGTTCGGGGTTTTCTTGGAAGGTTGAATTACATTTCTCGGTTTATTTCACAATTAACTGAGAAATGTGACCCTATATTTCGTCTCCTTAGAAAACACAATCAAGGCACTTGGGATGAGAAATGCCAGAATGCCTTCGATAAAGTCAAGCAATATTTGTTAAACGCTCCACTACTATCTCCACCTAGTCCAGATAAACCATTAATTCTGTACCTGTCGGTGTTTAGTAATTTCATGGGATGTGTGCTTGGTCAACATGACGAGTCGGGAAGAAAGGAGAAGGCGATATATTACCTCAGTAAGAAATTTACAGAGTGTGAAATGAGATATTTGCCAATTGAGAAATTGTGTTGTGCTTTAATCTAGATGACCTAAAGGTTAAGACAGTACATGTTATACCATACGACTTGGCTTATTTCAAAACTTGATCCCTTGAAGTATATGATGGAGTCAATAGCTTTGAATGGGAGAATGACGAGGTGGCAAATTTTGCTTTCAGAGTTTGACATAGTCTATGTAAACCAGAAAGCTATAAAAGGAAGCGCTATAGTGGAATTTCTGGCAAGTAGAGCTCTGGAGGATTATGAGCCATTGAACTTCGATTTCCCAAATGAAGAGTTGATGTGTGTGGCAACTACAGAAGTTTGCCCTTGGAAGTTGAGCTTTGATGGGGCATCCAATGCAGTGGGAAATGGAATTGGGGCAGTCCTGATATCCCAAAATGGCGATTATTATCCATTCGCTTACAAGTTGGATTTTGATTGCACAAACAATATGGCTGAGTATGAAGCATGCATCATGGGACTCCGAGCGGCTATTGAGCGAGGAATAAGAACCTTGGAGGTATATGGAGACTCTGCGTTGGTAATCTACCAACTTAGAGGTGAATGGGGGACAAGGGATCCTAAACTAATCAATTATCGAAAGGTAGTTTTGGGGTTACTTGAGGAGTTTGATGACATCACATTCAATTACATCCCGAAAGATGAAAACCAAATGGCAGATGCTCTAACAACCTTGGCTTCAATGATTAGAGTGAATAAAGAAGACAAAATGAGACCCATTCAGATGAGTATATTTGAGGCTCCAGCTAGCTGTTGTAACATTGAGGAGAAAGAAAAGGATGATAATCCTTGGTATCATGATATATTGCGATATGTGAGAGATCGTAAATATCCAGAATAGGTAACTGAAAATGATAAGCGAACTTTAAGAAGATTAGCTTGTGATTATGTTTTGGATGGGGACATCTTGTATAAAAGAAGAAAAGACCAAGTACTATTGAGATGTGTTGACGTCGTGGAAGCTAAGTTAATTTTGAAAGAAGTTCATGAGGGTGTTTGTGGGACACACGCTAATGGTTTCACAATGGCTAGACAAATCATGAGGTTTGGATATTATTGGTCTACTATGGAAGGAGACTATATTAACTACGCCAAAAAATGCCATAAATGTCAGATCTATGGAGATAAGATTCATGTACTACCTTCACCTCTACATGTTATGACTTCTCTATGGCCTTTATCCATGTGGGGCATGTATGTCATCGGGCCAATATCACCGAAAGCTTTAGAATGGGCATCGTTTTATTTTTGTGGTCATTGATTACTTCACGAAATGGGTAGAGGCTGTTTCTTATGCAAATGTTACTAAGTCAGTTGTAAGTCGTTTCTTGAAGAAAGAGATCATTTGTCGGTATAGGATGCCTGAAAGGATCATATCGGACAATGCACTAAACTTGAACAACAAAACAATAGCAGAAGTTTGTGGTCAGTTCAAGATTAAGCATCATAATTCCTCTCCATATCGCCCAAAGATGAATGGGGCAGTGGAAGCTGCTAACAAAAACATCAAGAAGATAGTGGGGAAAATGACTAAAACCTACAGAGATTAGCATGAGAAGTTACCGTTTGCACTCTTAGCTTATCGAATGGCTATCAGAACTTCTACTGGGGCAACTCCTTTCTCGTTGGTTTATGGGATAGAGGTGGTGTTACCTAATGAAGTTGAAATACTGTCTCTCCGAGTCTTGTCAGAGATAAAGCTGGGTGAGGCAGAGTGGATTCAATCGCGATATGACCAATTGAACTTGATTGAAGAGAAGAGGCTAAAAGCTATTCGCCATGGTCAGATGTATCAGAAGCGTTGATGCGAGCTTATTATAAGAAGGTTCCTCTAAGAGAATTCCATGAGGGGGACCTTGTGCTAAAAAAGATCCTTCCCATTCAGAAAGACTTTAGAGGAAAATCGATGCCAAATTGAGAGGGCCGTATGTCGTGCAGAAGGCTTTCTCTGGGGGTGCATTAATTTTGACAGAAATGGATGGGAAGAGTTTACTTAACCCAGTGAATTCAGACTTAGTCAAAAGGTATTTGTCTAAAGAAGAGGAGAATCCAAGGTGAAAACCCGCAAAGGGTGTAACACCCTATACCCATATTCTAGACCGAAATAAGGTACGGAGCATTACCGTTCACGAAAACATGAATTCACACATTAACCTGACCTTGCTCAATTTACTTACTTTAGCTTAGACTAAAGTTGATAGCATTAACAGATATACATAGATATATGTAGATTTTAAAATTTAGAAAAGTGATACTTTAAAACAAATTAATTATGCCAAATAACAAAATGATTCGTCTCTCTCTATACATGCCATAATTCCAAAGTAGTGATTACAAAATACCAAAAAGTATTGATAGTGTAGATAAGTCTCCGACGATCTCCAAAATCCCGAGCTGGCTTAATAATTCTATAAAACAAGAAAAAGAAAAGATGGTAAGCATATAGCTTAGTAAGTAAGTACTAAATTGATATATAATTTATCAAAGTAAAACAATCATACTAGTATATGGTTACATATATTGATGACAGGCTGTTTTCTAGAGTCCCGGTTAAAAGAAAAATCATATCTTGAGCTACATATCTCAAAATTCAATTCCGTAAATTTTCCTTGAAACTAGACTCATAATTATATTTACTAATTTTTTTCTAGAATTTTTTGTCGGGCCAATTAGTACAGTTTATTAGTTAAAGTCTCCCCTATTTTAGGGTATGACTACTCTGACACCTGTACATTTCAAACAAAATTTCTCCCTGTACAAGATTCCAACGACCATGCCGTTTATTTCCCTTAAAAATAGACTCAATAAGGAATCCATGCATGTATGGTATGACTCTTAATAATTTTTTTACAATTTATGGTGAATTTCTAAAGTCAGAATAGGGGATCTTAAATTCATTCAGAACCTGTTTCACAAGAATTCAATTATCACATAATATAGAAGTCTTTTGTTTCCCCTGTTTCTTTTATATGAAAGTAGACCCATTAAGATTTAATTCCATAATTTATTTGAGATTTAATTCTACTTCCATGATTTTTGGTGAATTTTGAAAATTATGCAACTGCTGCTGTCCAACATTGTTTTACTACAAAAATTCACTCTTACATAATTCGCTCAATCCTTTCCATTTTACCGAGGTTCGCTCACATATCGAGCATATTGCTCATAAATTCAAATAAACATATACTTGCACTTATTCATCACATAATCACTTTCACATGTATCTTCATTTAATCGATTGCCCGTTGAACTCATCGGAATAACAATGAGATACACAACTACCGAACATTTTCCCATTTCCACACTTGTAGCCGAAGCTATATGATACGCATAGTAGCTTTGCACTTAGTACTACACATGCGACCAATAATCTGGTACACGTAGTGCTTTGCACTTAGTACTACTACACACGTGACCACGTTTTCGGGCACGCATAGTAGCTTTGACTTAGTACTACAAATGCGACCAATAATCTGGTACACGTAGTAGCTTTGCACTTAGTACTACACACGTGACCACACAATAGTTCATTTGTATCGTTTTTATTCCGAAGGTTCAACAGGAAATTTCTCACTTTTCCAACATTTTACTAAATTGTCCGAAATCAATTTAAATTCATAACTTACATCAAATAACCATTTGATAGGCAGCCATATTCCACAAGTTATCAAAATACAATAACATAAAAGAAATCGATGATTTATTTACGTACAAACTTACCTCGGTGCAAAATATAGAAATTTTGCAGTTTAGTCCAAAGCTTTTTCTTTCCCTCGTTCGAGGTCGATTCCACGCCTTTCTTGATCTATAAGAACACATTTAGTTCATTTAACACTCGAACTATTTGTTTCAATCCAAAAATCATATTATGCAAAAATTACATTTTTGCCCCCTAACTTTTACAAAATTACGATTTTTCCCCAAGGCTCGGAAATTTAATTTCAGCCCTTATTCTTATGTTTAATGACATGCTGATCATTTTTCTCTTCTATGGTATCATCAAATTCTCATTCTAACACATAATTATGAACAATAGGTATTTTTATCGATTATGCCGTTTTGCTCGTTTTCGCTAAAAATCGCTTAGAAAAGATCGTTCTCCTAACTTCAAACATTCATATTCTACCATCAAACATCAAAATACATGTCTATCATTCATGGGTAAATTTTTAAACATAAACCCTAACTCGAAATAATAGTAGAAATAGGTAAACCGAGCTACGAGGATTTCAAAAATGTAAAGAACATTAAAAACGGGGCTTGAAATCACTTACTATGAAGCCTGAAAGTTGAAGAAACCCTAGCTATGGAGGAGAGCAAATTTTGGCAGCAACTAATGATGAAGATGACCAAATTTTGTGTTATTTTTCCCATTTTATTTCATTTAATATACAAATGACCAAAATGCCCTTACTACTAAACTTTCTAAAAATTCCCTCCATGTCCAACTTTTGTCCATAACTTAGGAATTGGTCAAATTGCTATTTAAGACCTCCTAATTAATATTCCAAAGCAATTTAATACTAAAAACTTCTAGAACACAAGTTTTGCAATTTATTCGGTTTAGTCCCTAATCTCAACTTAAGCGCTTAATGCATAGAATTTCATTACGGAATTTTCACGAAATCATGAAATCATATCATAAACCTCAAAATAATTATAAAATAATTATAAAATAATTATTTTTATCTCGAATTTGTGGTCACGAAACCACTATTCCGATTAGGCCCTAATTCGGGTTGTCACAAAGGGCGCCTTGAATTTTCGAAAAAAAAACAAAAAAGAAAAATAGAGAGGCCAAGGTGAAAACCCGCAAGGGGCGCATTATGACCAAAGGGGTTTTGAGTTGAAAACCTGAAAGGGCAGCTCAAATTTTGAAGAACACACAGTAATCTTGCTATATTTGATTCGATAAAGAGCGAAGCGCGTTGCATATCGGGGCATCGACAAAGTATTTTAGGTCTTTTAAACACATGATGAACTCAAGAAGGTCTTCATGGAGCTGGCATATAAACGCTCAAGTGACGATATCTAGGGCATCTAAGCTTTGCCCTGTTTGCTATCTTTAGATTCTTATTCTTCTCAAAGATAGGCTTTCAAATTAATTTCCTTTGTGTTTTTGACAAATTTATTCAAATCTAATTAAATTCATCTTCCATTATTCTTATCATCTTCCATTATTCTTAAAGTGTGTTGCATTAAATAATGATAGATGAACTAAATAATTTTCACAAATAAACTTTTGCTCATTTCTCTGGAAATTTCTAGATAATACACGAAACTAAAACGGAACAATTGTTCGAGGAATTCACGTAAGTGAGGTTTGAAAGAACTCAAGGAGATTCCTTCTTTGGTCCAAAATGATGATTGGACAAATCAAACGATTCGATTATAAGAGAGGATCATCTTACAAATAATTTTGATGGGTCATAGCATTTGAAGAATGGTACAAACCCACGGGCTGAGTAAGAATGAGAAGAATAAAGATGAGCTTAGACGAAGGAATGAGTAGTGACGTTTGGAATAGGAATCATATTCATAAACATTTTGCATTATAACAGGTTTAATTAGGAGCATTTGACTCATTTTAATCATGGCATCCTAATCATTAGGCATGAGCTTATACACATTATACAGGTCATGACCTTCAAGGGACAATGAAGATTGATGCGCCATAATCCCCTAAGCAGTAGGGTAATAAGCTAAGGCATAGCAGATCTGACCTTTAAGTGTTTACGCTGAAGCAGATCCAAGATGATTTGGCACCTCTGTGTTCGACGGAGAGCAGATCGAAGGCATAACTGATTTGGCTTTCACATGTTTACATTGAAGCAAATCTAAGATGATTTGGCATCTCTGTGTTCGACGGAGAGCAGATCGAAGACATAGCTGATTTGGCTTTCACGTGTTTACGTTGAAGCAAATCTAAGATGATTTGGCATCTTTGTGTTCGACGGAGAGCAGATCGAAGACATAGTTGATTTGGCTTTCATGTGTTTATGTTGAAGCAAATTTAAGATGATTTGGCATCTCTGTGTTCGACGGAGAGCAGATCGAAGACATAGCTGATTTGGCTTTCACGTGTTTACATGGAAGCAAATCTAAGATGATTTGGCATCTCTGTGTTCGACGAAGAGCAGATCGAAGACATAGCTGATTTGGCTTTCACATGTTTACGTTGAAGCAAATCTAAGATGATTTGGCATCTCTGTGTTCGACGGAGAGCAGATCGAAGACATAGTTGATTTGGCTTTCACGTGTTTACGTTGAAGCAAATCTAAGATGATTTGGCATCTCTGTGTTCGATGGAGAGTAGATCGAAGACATAGCTGATTTGGCTTTCATGTGTTTACGTTGAAGCTAATCTAAGATGATTTGGCATCTCTGTGTTCGACGGAGAGCAGATCGAAGACATAGCTAATTTAGCTTTCATGTGTTTACGTTGAAGCAAATCTAAGATGATTTGGCATCTCTGTACTGTCAGAGAACAAATCAAAGAAACAGATTTGGCATCTCCATATTCGACGGAGAGCAGATCGAAGACATAACAGATCTGACCTTCATTGGAGAGATCCAAGGTGATTTGGCATCTCTGTATTAGATGGGGAGCAAATCGAAGACACAGTAGATCTGACCTTCATTGAAGCAGATCCAAGATGATTTGGCATCTCTGTATTGGACAGGGAGCAGATCGAAGATATAGCAGATCTGACATTCATGTGTTTACATCGAAGCATATCCAAGATGACAGATTTGGCATCTTTGTATTAGACGGGGAGCAAATCGGAGATAACAGATTTGGCATCTCCGTATTAGACGGGGAGCAGATTGAAGAAGCAAATCTGGCGTCTTTGTGTTCGATGGAGAGCAGATCGAAGATATCAGCATGACAGTTTTAGGTTTGCAACGAGCAAATTAAAGACCATGATCCGATAAGGCCGGGAAAATTTGGTCTATTTTTATAGTCTTTGCTCGATTCCCATTACATAGCAATGAGCAAAGAGGGGCAGCTGTAATAGCCCAAATTTGCCCAGGCTTTAAAACCTAAAAACAAAAATAAATAAATATTTATTTATTACAGTCCATGTACAAAAACCCAAATTAATTGATCCAAACAGACCGGTTACAACCCAACAGCCTACTAACCCATTAACCCGTAACCCAGCTAAATTACCCTATACCCGCTACGACCTTAACCCAAAATTTAAGGGCCCAAGAAGACTCAAGGCAGAGAGGCCCGGATGGCCCAAATGGTTAAACAGAACTTGGAAGACCTAGGGTTTCAGAAACCCTAGGCGCTGCAGTCAATGTGTCGATTCATCTCGCAATATTCCAGCTGACCCTCATCAATGTTGGGCAGATTGATGGTCACGAGATCCTTTGAGAACCCCAAACGTCACCACCTCAGTGCACCATGATCTCAGGCCTCACTGATGACCATTGTACCTCTATCGGTGCCGAGATCTTCATAGCAGAGGACGTTCTGAGGTCACCAGATTAAATCTACATCGCCAGCACAATCGCCTCCGGATTTTCCTTGACTGCCTGCAAAAAAGGAAAGAAAAACAGCAGAAACTAAACAAGCATAGCAAGAAATAAAAAGGAAATATGTAAATATGTTGTAAATAATGGCTATAAAAGCCTGAATCGAATAATGTAAAAGGACCGGATTTTTGACAGAATAAAATACCTACATATATTATTCTCAGAAGAGACAAGAAATTGAGTTCATTTTAGAAGGTGATTTTTTTATCTCATATTCTGCTTTGTTTTCTCTTTTTCTTAGACGAATATACGAATTGTTTTTAAAAAAACTAGCAACATTTAAAAGAAAAGGAGTTACCTGTGGAAGAACGAGGTTTTTAACCCTCTGACCACCGTGTGTGGTGGCGTTCGCGATGGCGCGTGGACGCGTGGATGCCTGAAGACGGTAGTTCGGCAGAGCTCCGAGGCTGACCCCCTAGTCCTCTTCAGAGGGTTTTCTTTCTTTTTTTTGAAGGACCGATGCAAAATGATTCAAAAGCTTAAAAGTTGAGCTTATATTGCCTAAAAGAAACGGTGCCATTTTGGCTTAAGTTAATAAGCCTAAAAATGACATCGTTTTAAAGCCTCAGGATCCGCGTGTTGACCCGATTACCTGGGGAGGATCCGCGTGTTTTTATGAAATGGGTTAATTCCCAATCGGTCCTCTCGCAATTTTTATTTTATTTTATTTATTTCTAATTTAGCTCTAATGTTTTAATTCCGTTTCAATTGTGTCCTCACAGTGATTTAAAATCGTATTAGGGGAAACTGTGTCGTTTTTGGGATTAGGGCAAATAGCCCAATGAGTCCCTTTCTTTTTAATGCGCATTTCAATCAGGCCCAGAATTTTTATTATTCTATGAATTTACCCCTAAATTTCTTAATTAAATCCAATTTAGGCCCATTTTATTTTATTTTTTTTAAAACATTAGTTATATGTAATAATATATTGTTTTATTTGTTTTATTTTAACATTATATATACATTCATAAATTTTATTATATGTTGTTTTTTATTTTATTATTTATTTGTTACATTGTTATTATTATATATATATACCATATTATAATTCATTATAATTATTTATGTCTTTATTACATACTGTATTTTATTATATAATATTCCTTATAATATTTATTTTTCTTATATATTCTTTTACATATATTTTATTATGTATATATCAAAATTTTTAATAATTATGCTACTATATTTTTATAGGCAAAATACTTATTATATTATTATTCTTTTATATTTCCTTATATTATTCATAGTATATTATTTTGCATAATTTGTTTTAAACATTTTTTATTTATATTTTAGATATATTTTATCAATAATCACTCACTTTATATTACATTTTAATATACACTAATTCTTTTATATATATTGAATATATCATTTATATATTAAATACCGTTTTATGATTATTAAAGGTCGTATTTTAGAATTGATATGTATGTTGATGTTTATGTTAAATTATATGCTATGCATCATCTTTTGTCTATTAATTTATTAAAATGTGTATAAAGTTATATCTTATATGTTTATATGCTTCTTTATTCATTTTAATGTATAACGTATATTTTGTATGTATGTTCTGTATGTTTTTAAGTTTGCCATGTTTATAGTTTAAAATTTGTTTAAATTCCTGCTTTTACTTACCTATTATGAAAATATGCAATCTTGTATGTTATTCTATAATGTTAATACGGTTATGATTCCTCATGCATTACTTAAAAAATGAGATTTCAAAGTTTTCAAAAACAATAAAAAAGGCAATGCTTGGCATTTGGAAACTTCGAGAAAGGTAGTACCCTAACCTATTGGGTTGCGACCTCTCTCGTTGAGTTCGAATAATCAAGCACTCTTCTAAGTTTTTAAGGTTTTCAAAATACGAGCAACTGCCTTAGAACATCAAAGCGTTGTGTCCTAACTTATTGGATATGGCGTTTTGGTCGTTTTAAGATAGGGATTTTCAAAAAAAAAAAGGGGCTAGCATAGCTTCGAATGTCTTAAAAATATTACTTCTTAACTTATTAGATGTAATATTGTAATTCATTTGATACAAGTGAACCTTAATTTTCAAAATTAAAATACTTAAAAGAGGATTGTATCTTGAAAATTTCAAATTTTTGGCATTAAAGACACTTGATAATCAATTAGGTACCAATTTTGGGCGTTACGAGGGCACTAACCCTTCTTCGTACGTAACCGACTCCCGAATCCATTTTCTCGACTTTCGTAGACCAAAATTAATGTTTTAAAACAAAACATTTTATAAGGTGATCCAATCAGACCTAAAAAGATTGGTGGCGACTCCCGTTTTCGTTTTTCTTAAAGTCGATTTCCATTTTCCAAAACTCGATTTAAAAATGGTCTCGACAGATCTAACATAGATCAAATAAAGCCAGTGAAACACTTAACAACTTGTCCATAATAGTCTTATAAAACATCTGCATAATTAGTAACATCGCCTTCCATTGACTGAGCTGTATCCATATTGCATTTGTGCCAACTTGAAGGATGTTTAATTCTCTAGACATCAGTAAAGGAAGAGACCATCAAAACTGATCTTTCTTCTTGTCGATTCTGCAAGAAAGGTTCAACAAATAAAATGATATTAGAAGCAATAGTTATCTTGTAACACCCAGCTTAAGGTGGATTTTGGATTTGGCGGGTAAACCAAAAGTAACCAGAGTGGCGTAGTGCTATCCACCTAATTGTTGTTTTGGCGTATCGATCAGGCGCATAGTTAGTATCAGATTATTAAGCAATGATTGTTCTCAAAATGTATTAAGTTATAAAGAAGAAGAGATTTGGCAAGAGTGTTGGGAATTACTACCAAATGTATTATACGCCTAGTTTATTGAGTTTTATGCTAGTCACATTCTAACGAGGGAGTTAGAAAGGAACAAAGGGATGAATCAGGATTATAAATAAATATTGGATTTCTATTTACAGTTGTAAACCATTAGTAAAGGTAGCTTTGAAGGTGTGTGACACGTGGTAGGTTCCAGAGCTTGGGTCCTATATATATTGGTATTTAGGTCTAAAGAGAGAGATTTTTTCTTCTTCCTTCTTCAAGAAGTATTTCTGTGTAGATCTAAAAGAACCCAAAGTATTTCCTTCTCTCTTAAGCTAAAGTTGTAGATTTAGATCTTTACCAGTGAATACACCATGTCGAGGTAAGTTTTAAGACTTATCATACTGTGTTGTGAAGAGTAAATCTATTATACTTGGTAGATCAGTAAGATAAAGGATAAAAAAGGCCCTCCTTGGGGATTTCCCGTGTTAAAACTAACGGAAAAAGGGGTATATGAATAAATCTTAATAAGTTTCCTTGTTTTGTAGCAGTAGTTGCTGCTGATTGCATGATGGAAGTCTGGATCTGGAGTTTTGAACTGTTGTGGCTGAGAATTAGGTGAGTCTCTATACTAACTCTTGTTTGTATGATGATAGTACTTGTAGATTTGTAAAAGAGTGACTGAAAGATAATGTTGTGATCCTTGAGGTTACAATATGATATTTGTGTGACCTGGTGTGTGATTATTGAAGTATGTTTATGACTGTGGTAATGTTTGTTGAGAATTATATGCATATTTTGTATAGACCTTGTAACACCCTAACTCGTATCCGTCGCTGAAATAGGGTTACGAAAAATTACCGTAAAATCATAACATATAAACAAAAATTTCCAAACATTGATCTAAACATAGCATAATACACTCATAAACATGCATATTGTCCCTTAATTGAGCCCTTGAGGCCCTAGGAACACTTTAGAAATGATTCGGGACTAAATCGGAAACATTTGGAACATTAAGGAAAAAGTTGGAAATTTAAAACTGCAGGGGTCACACAGCCATGTGGCTAGGCCATGTAACAATTGAAATAAGGACACATGGTCATGTCCCAGCCTGTGTCCGTGCCTGTGTAACTCTCTGACTTGGGTCACACGGCCAAGCCACACGCCCGTGTGCCAGGCCGTGTAACTGCCTGACTTGTAAGCTTTAAAATCTATAGGGGACACACACCCATGTCTTAGGCCGGGTGGACAAGAAATTGGTGAAAATCAAGTCATTTCTTCACCCTCTTCAAGCATGTACCTAAACACAATTTGCACATATGACCAAAACATTAAAACATGCCTAAAACATGCATAAAATGACCAATTCACTCTACTATTAATCCATACAACCAATATACCTTTAAGGCATCTCAATCACAAACCATCAAACATATCTAAACATATGCATATTTGGCCATACATCAACCATACACATCTAACTTATTTCCACACCAAAACATACCATAATTGACCATATACCATGTCCATAAAAACTTAGTATTTGTACCATTACTCACATGCATCATAATCACATAAGTGACACAAACCAAGCATTTCCAAATGGTACCAAACAACCAATATATATACATACCAAAATCAACAATTAGCATTCAACCGAAACTTTAAACATAAGTCCACCTATACATGCCATTATAACCTTGATCAAAACATCAAAGCTACCGATATAATAGTTGGATAGTGTGATAGATCTCTGACGAGCTTTCAACCGAACGAGCTTTCCATTATCTATAAAACATAGGAAAGAAAACTATGTAAGCACATAATGCTTAGTAAGTTCGTAAAATATGAACATAACTTACCATTTCAATACATAACATTAAGATTAAGCATAATTTAATCCAACCATAAGCTTAGCATAAGCCTAAGCACCAACAAAAATACATGTTAGCATATTCAAACATAATCCACATGAATTTAACTTAGGAAAGCCATTACACATGAACATATTTCATTTAAATTCATCATTTTTCCTTAACATATCCTACTTTCAATGAAACTTACCATTTCAACCATTTTCGTAAATACATGGCATAGTTCCTTTTGAACCCTTACCATTCCTTTCATTTTCATGCCCATTGAATCATTTAGAATATCATTGGATACGCGGGATAGCTTACACGAAGTGTGCTAATCATATAACTGTACCCTTTTCTTTATTTTACATTATTGCTCACACAAGCTGTGAATTGGCCTGTCACACGAGTTGTGGGTCAGAATGTAATCTACTTGTCTACATGATGTTGCTCACACTAGCTGTGGAGTATCCGCAACAAATGCAGGACCTTAGCCATCGATAGGACATTCAAGACCAGCACCCGAAACATGAAAACCCTAATAACATGTCATTTGTATCCTACGAACTCCTAAGGTTCAAACGGGGCTCAATAATCATTGTGACATCATTGGATTACATCATTTAGTTACATTGAAAATCAACATATCAATATATAACATTAAAACGATATATATACGAACTTACCTCAATGATTAAGGCGTAGAAACAATGTCGACTAATCCGAGGCTTTAGCTTTACCCCAATCTAAATCCGTACGAGGTCTATCTTGATCTAAATATAAAAATTCAATCCATTTAATAATTCTATCATTCAATTCAGTCCAAAATTCATACTTTTGAAAATTACACTTGTGCCTTTAATATTTTAACTTCTTTACAATTTAGTCCTTAAGCTCGCAAATTGATATTTATGCAATTTCATCTACATTTCATGATAGTTGATTTACCTAGGGACTTATACAACCTCATACAATTCAACATTTCACAAATTTATCATGGTATTTTACTACTTTTACAAATAAGTCCCTAGATGATAATTTCATCAAAAATCACTTTACAAAAGTTGTTTATTTAACAACAAAGATTCATATTGTTCCATTAAACTTCAAAAACCATACAAACATGTTCATGGAAAAACCTTAAATCTTTAACAATTTTGCAAATTAGTCCATGGGTTAGTTAGATTAAGCTACAACGATCTCGAAAACATAAAAATTATTAAAAACAAAGCTTAAAAACATACCATGCATGTAGAAAATGAAAAACCCAAGCTCCCCTCTCCAAAAATGGCTATTTTGGTTTTGAAAGTTGAAATGAGAAAGATGATAGCCATTTTTTTTCTTTTTCTTTATTAAACATTTAATGTAATTATCAAATTACTAATTTAACCTTTAAATTCTATTAATATTTCATTAAAACCTATCCATCACATTACACTATCTCATTAATTGGTTCAATTACCACCTAATTCCCTTAGTTTAAAATTATATAACCATTAGACCCCTTTAGCATATAAAATTTAACTTTTGTACCTTTTACGATTTAGTTATTTTTACTTAACTAAGAATGCAAACGTCAAAATTTCTTAACGAAAATTTTATACGACCCTACTAACATTCCACATACATTAAAATAATAAAATAAATATTTTCTCGTTAATTTTTTGGTCCCAAAACCAATGTTCTGATTTTACTAAAAATAGGCTGTTACAGACCTATTGAGTTCAAGTAGGTCAATATGAAGTATAGTTGCACCTGGACATCTAGATTATGAATATTAATCTTAGTTATTTTCTATTTGAAATGTTCTGATGAGAGTTGGTCAGAGCATGATGTGTTTGTGTCTACCTCCGCAGAGTCATCTTAAAGGGTCTGTCGGGCCTAAACACGATCTCTGATATGAATCTCTAAAAGAGAGTCCATGGCTATGGCACCATTTCATGTAAGACCATATTTGGGCTATAACATCATATGGAAAAGAAATAAAGGAAGGTGATTACCATAAAGAGGTTCTCTACGTGACTTAGGACAATGAGGGGCAAACCACACGAAATGTAAGTCTAGGAGAATCCCTATCATGAACATGCCAGAAAAAGGAAGCCTTTGTGGCGATCTATGAAAAAGAAGCCTTCGTGGAGATCTATGAAGGGAATGCCCTTAGAGCACTTTAAAGAATGGCTCTTGTGGTAACCATTTGAAGGAAACACCTTTGTGGCAGACCCTAAGAGAAACAAATGGTATCCAAGGTGAACTCTAAAGGAACGATAGTTGTAATGAAATCAGAAGGAAAAACCCTTGTAACATATCATGTTACACCTTCGGTGAGATATTCTAATGAGATTCCCTTGTGGTGAGCTTTGAATAAAATTTTATGGTGCATCCTGCATGGTCTTAAGAAAAGAATAGAGAAACTGGAATACGCTAGAGCATGTGGCGAATTCAAAGTATAGGTTAAGTAAAATTAAGAACAAACTCGAGTAAATGCTACATCTGATCATTTGATGAAGGGAATCATAATTAAGATGAGTATGAAAGGATGAAGTTCTGAAAGGATGAAGCCACTAAGGAACCAATGTTAAGGGAAATTGACCATGATATAGTAGATAGAAGGAATGATTATGTTTCGTTAATGATAAACTGTTCCTACTGAAAAACAGTTGAAGATTTAAGAAAATGAGCTAATGGCGATGGACTATCCGCCTATTTATAGAAATCAATGACTAAGGAATAAATGATTATTTCTCACTAAGTTCTCATGAACTTACTTGGATTGTGTTTTCTTTTTCAGGTTGAATGTGAGGTTGTGCCTAGGGGAATGATGTTAAGACCATGCCTAAGGAGTGGCATATCAGATTATTATGCATACAGAGCAAGCTTGATGGTGTGATCGAGTCTGTCTAGCACATGGTAACCCTTAAACTGGGATAACCACGTTAGACTAGGACATCATTTTGGTAATATTTGTAATCAAATTCCCTATGCATTATAACTGAAATTCTTCAATATTTATACTTATATATTGTATTATGAAGTCTTGTAATTAAATAGTTCAAGTCAATTATAATTTGTGTAAGTAGAGTTAAGTTTCATTTATATTAGTGTGGCAACACCTAGGATTCAGATCCGGTTCATCGGATCGAGTTTGTGGTATTATGTAAACTAAAAAATATATAGGATTTTTCCTATATAATTCGTCACCTTTTTACCTAAATTTGTTGTTAAAACCAAGTAATTGTTTAATAAATTAATCAAATATATGAAAATATGAAATTGGGACATAGAAATTATTAAAATGTGATTTTATGCTTTATTATATAATTTTCATGCAAAAAATGTCTTCTTTTATATTAATTTGAGCATATTATATTTTCAACCTATAAAGTGGGTCATGCATGATTAAATTAAATAATAAAATATAAAGTTATATTTAATAATTTAGTTTAATATATTTCATTAATAAATTGGGTTTTAATTAATTAAGTAAATTGATTAATTAAAGTGATTAAATTATTTTTTGTGGTCCTCTAAATTATCTACCATTTTTGGACAAGTCTGAGAGCTTTATTTTGATTACAAAACCATCCAAATGGAGGACCAAGTCAACCCAAAATTCGGCTGCATGTGGATGTCCATAAATCAAATTTTGATTTAATTGCACAAGGCCCTTGAAGAGTTGAAGAAATCAGAGATTTGCAATTGACCGAGTCCTAATCCTGAAGATGTTGTGGCACTTAAATCAAGAAAAAATCATCAACATTTCCACAAATCATGGCCGGCCACCCTTGGAGGAATTCTCAAAAGATGGACACTCCTATTTTTAGCAAGCTAGCTCTCATGCCTCACCTATAAATAAGACCCCATTTCTCACTTTTCTAATCATCCCTCACTCATTCATCATTCTCTCCTCTCTCAATTCTCTTTGCTTTCTTTCCCCTCACGCCTATCATCATCTTTGCATAAAGATTTTGAGCAAATTAGCCTCTTAAAGAACCCTTGGTCAGTCACCTCGGAAAGCCATCAGCAAAGGAGCAAAGCAAAGGAACGAAGGAGCCCTCGTCAGTCAGAGTCTTGGGTGACAGCCACTCTGAATTGGGTTTAATCTTTCTTTTCTTTAATTTAATTAAAAAATGTTTGCTATGTGTTTACTGTTCCTGTTTACAACAATGATAGCTTAATTTTACTTAAGCTAGGATGATTGCTTTGATTTAATAATAATTATTTGATTCATGCTTATAATATTTGTGCCTTAATCGATCATGTTTTTAATTAAAATCAAGTCTGTATTTCGTTCATACGTGATTGAAATGCACCTGAATTAGTTGAGCGATCCTAACCAGATGACGGTTAATGGACGCATAATTGAAATGTGCATGCTCAATTTAGATCCTAACCTAATTAAATTGCAGGTTGCATAATAACCCTAACCAGGCTGTGTTATCTGCATAGTTTTTAGATTTGCGTGATTAAACTATTTCAAACCTAACACGTCTCTGTTACCTAGCACTAATACTAAGAAACCCATAGTAAATAAGTATCAGTAAAATGCATATTTACTAAGTAAAGGATTCCGAAAGGACCTAATGTGGTTTCCAAGCTCATGAAAGATCGAGTTGCCATGGAATGTTTTTTCGAATATTAATAAGCATGTTGATAATAATTTGAGTTTAATTAAAGTAATTTTCCTAGCTTATTTATGTTATAATTGTTGCTTATTGTGTTAATTCTGCTAAAATCTATTTCATTCATATAGTTACATGTTAGGATAAATCACATTAGGGATCATTGCATCTAGATTAATTTTACATAATTTTAATTAATACTTCCAAATCAAATTATGTTTCTACTTACCAAGTTGTTAATAATATTTTTGTAATTGAGTGACTTAGCACGAATACAATCCCTGTGGAGACGATAACTCGATACTTACTTATTACTTGATAATGGCTGTGTACACTTGCACAAACCCGAGCGTTACATATTACAAGTTTGGTATCATAGCACAATTTAGTCAGTTCTTGGACCATGAAAAGTGAAGAACCCTTGTATACATAATATGTCAAACCTGATACAGTTCCTTAAGTATGTGAAATTTATGTTAAATGAAAAATAATCGTCATGTTTATTAGTAAAGGTAATTCTATAATAAGAAAGTATACAAAGGAGAGGTTGTAACCCCTCAGACCAGGCCTAGATATTATGACCCAATCTAAGCAATTACATGGGCCATGAAGATGG
This sequence comes from Gossypium anomalum, assembly GCA_025698475.1. Taxonomy (NCBI): domain Eukaryota; kingdom Viridiplantae; phylum Streptophyta; class Magnoliopsida; order Malvales; family Malvaceae; genus Gossypium; species Gossypium anomalum. The sequence continues at coordinate 41,512,537 of CM046968.1, read as the reverse complement.
CCAAAATGATTTCATAAGAAAAGTCCATTTATCCTTGAAACATGTCATTTTGAAAGTATCACGTTCTTTTCAATAAAATTTATTTGTTCCTTTTTATTAAAATACTTATGTTATAACTTAGTTTTGAAAACATATTTGCAGTGGATACCAATTCTTAAAAACTTTTAATGATCATTTTTAACTGAGATCCAAAATAAACAATCTAAACAATAATTCCAAAAATATCAGAAATGAAAATCCCTATGCCACAGTCCACAATTTAAAATAAAGTCCCAAAAAGTTATTAAAACAAACCTAAATCAAAGTCCTATATAAAATCTATAATTTATTAAAAAGGTTACATCCGAGAACATCATGAAAATCTGCATCCAAGTCCTACTTACAAAAATTACCCAAAACATACACATAAGATGGGTGAGCTTACAAGCCCAGTGTGAGATCATCAAAATATTGTAACATACATAACAACAGATCAAATAAACACATCCATTTCAATATATATATCATATTCGTAGAAATCTCAGATCATCACAGATATACATATATGAATATATCGAGCATGTTTATGTAACAATGCACATTTTGAAGAATTTCCTACCCATATCCGCTATACACCGATATCGAGTTTCTTAGAACCCATCCATCCAATAAACACCATTTGTGGACAAGCCACCACATTAATGTCGATAAATGGCCACATAACACATTATGGACAAGCCATCACATAATTGTCGAAAATGACCACATAATTGCAGATGAACTACGTGGATACCAATTCTTAAAAACTTTTAATGATCATTTTTAACTGAAATCCGAAATAAACAATCCAAACAATAATTCCAAAAATATCAGAAATGAAAATCCCTATGCCACAGTCCACAATTTAAAATAAAGTCCCAAAAAGTTATTAAAACAAACCTAAATCAAAGTCCTATATAAAATCCATAATTTATTAAAAAGGTTACATCCGAGAACATCATGAAAATCTGCATCCAAGTCCTACTTACAAAGATTACCCAAAACATACACATAAGATGGGTGAGCTTACAAGCCCAGTGTGAGATCATCAAAATATTGTAACATACATAACAACAGATCAAATAAACACATCCATTTCAATATATATATCATATTCGTAGAAATCTCAGATCATCACAGATATACATATATGAATATATCGAGCATGTTTATGTAACAATGCACATTTTGAAGAATTTCCTACCCATATCCGCTATACACCAATATCGAGTTTCTTAGAACCCGTCCATCCAATAAACACCATTTGTGGACAAGCCACCACATTAATGCCGATAAATGGCCACATAACACATTATGGACAAGCCATCACATAATTGTCAAAAATGACCACATAATCGCAGATGAACTACCACATAACTTCCACCTTTCACAATACCCACCCCATGCATGTGGTATGGCCATTTTAACATATAATCACTTTAGCATTTTTCATAGAATCATGCTTATAATCTCACATAAAGCATATTTCTCAATTTTACACATTGCATGTAAACATGCTCACATTTTCATATATCACATAATATTCACTTTTTATTCACCTTATCACGCTTTAATATATTTTCATATTAAATCATGGATCTTATCACACACATATATATAGCGCATATTTAGATCATCACTTATCAATGAAGTCATGTACAACATAACATAGAGATGAGATTTGCACACATATTATCATCAGATACATCAACACATCACAAGTCATAGTTTTCATGAACTAATAATTTTAGGAACATTTGGAATTTCCCTATGATGAGTTTTTCAACTCCGCTTTGAGTACTTAGTGTACTCTCAAATAATAATTTAATAGAATTTTATTAAAAATAATAGTAGCATATTATGCTCAAACCAAAGATTTAGATCCCACACCTTATATTGAAGATCTGACTGCCACAATCTTATTAGAAGATGTTTCGCTTGGATCTAAACTCGGTAGATGAATCTATCGTATCAAACACGTATTTTAGTTATAGATCTATCAGATGTGGCTTATTACTTAAAGATTAATCATTGAAATAATTCTCACCAATTACTTACCCTTAAATCGAGACTTAGATTCAATGCCTTCGTTATCACACTAAAGATCTCTTGTATGACATTGTTTGGTCCTCCAAAGAATATAGGAACAAAATGTTAACACATGAAAAACAAATGTGTCTTAACACTATTCGGCTAAGAGGAAAAACAATATAGAGGAACGAATGTTCCCAACACCCCTCATGCACTTATACTACTCAACAATATTACAAGATCATTGATAAGTCTTGATGAATGAGCAGAGAGGTTTAACGATCTACAAATCAGTCCCTAATTTTTTCCTGATTTTTCAGTAGAGGCCACCAACTTACAACTTCTTTCATTTTAACCCCCAATTATTCCTAAATTGTCGAACTTAATAAAAATCAGGTGTGACAGAAATGATATTACGAGTGTACTTATGTGAAATACGATTAACGATAATATGTGAAAGACCATGAGAATCAGTTTATACGAACCTAGAGTGCTGATATGGAAATATGGTGAATGAATAGATTCGATCCAGAAATGAGATAATAAAACAATTAAATGATATGATATGTGTGATTGATTGATACTAGTGATAGTAAATGAAATGGCTCATATGACATGAATTGGTGAAAGAAAAATGTTTGAACTTATAATACATTGTTGTATTTATCATGTTATCTTTTTGTCTATATGACTTGAATCATGAAAGTACCTCTGAGCTTTATTACTTAGAGTACAATTTGTTTATTTTCGTGTACAATTTTTGGTGGATCTCAAAGTCCTGAGAAGTAATTCAGCATCCAATTAGTAGCCCTCGACTATACATTATTTGTATAGTTCCTGTACGTTTTGAAATATGGAATATACCTAAGGTTGAGTTGGTCCTATAATATGTATGATCATTTGAACCCTTGGTCTGGAAAATGACATTTTGAAGCTTAATTCTATGAAATATTGTTGATATTGCATATGTGAAAATGGTTTAAATGGTTGAAATGAGGAAATTGATATGTGTATTTGATATTTGGTTTGAATTCATGATTGTGTAAAAAATATGTTCATATGATGCTAAATGGTAGGAATAAGTATATGAGATATGTTGCAAATGAAATGTGTTGATTTGGCTAGAAATTTAGGTTGATGTTTAATGGATTTTGACAAAATAGTGGGTGACATTGCGACGACAAACCCTCATCATCTTGATGTGAAATTGATAGTGAATGATATTGCGACCTTGAACCCTCAATGTGGCAATGATGCTTACTGTTTGTTCGAAGTCATGACTGTTAGAAAAACGGGTTTTGAAAACGTAGTGGAAAATAAGTTTAAGGGAAAACCAAAGTTTTAATTTTTTTTTCCAAAACAAGAACTTGGTTATGATATCTAAAGTAATAAACACTTAATTAAAATTGTACATTTTTTATTCGTTTAGGATGAATGCTTTGACCAAGTAGTCTTCTCCACTATCCTTAAGCTCAAGTTTGTTGAGTGTGGGCTAGCTTCGAATTAGAAAATTTATAACAAAATTACCAATGGGGTAATTTTGCAATTTCTCTAAACTTTTGTGTCAAGTTATAAATAAGAAAAATATCTCTAGAAATATTCTAAAATAATTTTTTCATAGAATTTTCTCTCTACAACTTTCTCTCTTGAATTCAAGTCTATGAAAAATAATAACTCATGAGAGTTTAAAGAGTTCAAATATGATTAAACTTAATCATTTTAATATTAAACTAATATAATATTTAAATTAAATTGAATATTAAATCTATTAAATTAATAGAATACTTATCTACAAGATAAATATTAAATAAAATTTAATATTAAGATAATCACTTTAATATTAAATTAATAAAATACTATTAACATAAGTCTTAAATTATAATATTAAAAATATTAAAATAATATTATTTTAGGAATAGTTAATCTGAATCAAATAATCTGGTAAAGTCCCAGTAGGTGTGTGATACTTCCACTACTAAACCATCGAAGGACCACCCATCAGCCACTAGGATGTTGTTGTTGCTGTCGCCAGCACCGTTGTGTCTGGCAGGGCCATCGCAGGTGCGACACCATCACGGTACCTACAGCCAGTTTGATTGTTGGCAGTTCGATCCAGGCCTAGTGATGGCCCAATCGATCCGGTCTAGCCACCGTTTAGACCGTTAACCTAACTTCACATATCAAACCCGATTTGACCAGTTTTTGGGTCTCGATCTTAGTCTTATTTTTGGTTCTTGGGCCCAATTTTCGATCTCAGGTCTAAATTTCAAGTACAATTACCTATTGGGCCAATTGTCTGACTTGAAAATTAATTTCCAAAAATATGATATTTATTTTAATTAATTTGATTAATTTAATTTTACTTGATTAAAATTAGTTTTCCCAAAGATCATTAAGATTTTCCAAATTAATTTTTGAAGAAAATTCTTTAATCAAATTCTCTAGTTGAACAGTTCTTATGCTTGCCTAATTTAATTCCACATCGAATAAATCGACTCAATTAAATTATTTCCAAAGTCATAAAATTTTCTTTTGATTCAAATGCAGTCTGATTGAGCTTTTGTTAAGCTAATGGAGGGACCACTCGGACATATACAATTAGGCTTAAGTAATTGCAATTATGTCCAAAAGCATCGTTTTGATAATTTGCAATTTACTTAATCATAGAGTCAATCCAAAATAAGTAACATGATTGAAAACTCCTTATTGCATACTTTTTATGAAAGCAATTCATCCAACGACTTTGTCCAATGACCTCGTCATGTCTGTGTTACCCTTATATGATATCCTTGAGTCATTTGAGTTAAACCCACTCACTTAATACAATCTTATTTTATCTCATTGTCACCATTGTGTTTTTTTAATGATTAATATGATCACTGCCAACAAATGACTGATAAATTTCTTGTTTGAGAAAAAGCAAACCATGACCACGTTCCATATTTATCAATCCACATAATGCCAATGAAAGGATATCGTTAACTCTTTAATCGAGCTATGAATTCCATTGTTGCTAGTAAAGCTATGTCATACACAAGTCATGTACCCAACATACTGACTATGGGCTCGATCATCTTTAGAGCATAAGCCTCCATTTATATCAAAGCACAACAGTTACATAAGCATGGTCAGTGACTAACTCAAGATTTAGGTAAATCACACCATGAACGTCAGAAGTGAATTAATTCACAAACGAATTCAGAATTAATTCATCTTGGGTTCAGTCCAGTGTACCATTCTTCCAAAGAATACATCCATGTCTCTACTTGTGGAGTCAACTACTTCGATAGCCAAGACCAGTCATTTCTCCAATTGGAATTGTAGACGACATAATAATCCTTTTAAGTATCTGAATTAAATGCTCACTTTGATTCTTTTACAGGATTACAGACTCATTTAGATTATATGCTGATGTAAGTTGTCTTTCTCACAATGAGCTAACATTTGATTGTCACAATTTTACTATGTATGCAAAACATAAAAGATAGAAACACAAAAGATATAATAGTGAATGTGAAATTAAATTTATTTATTTATTCATCATTCAAATGCATAGAAAATAGTTACATGTTTACAAAAATATGGGCATATTTCTCAACAATGACATGGTACCTCGAAGTCACGATGCCAATTCGATAGTTTTAAACATTTTACATTTTGGTTCTCATTCATTCTTAAGTTATTTCGTAAGCTCAATTTAACTTTGAAATTGATTATATAACATGTTGTAAATATGTAATGAACTTGTTTATATGTTTAATTTGTTGGCTTAAGTTGGAATTGAGATAGTAGTTGCTCTGGCAACGAATGTGGCATCCAGCAACTCAGACCAGGGGATTGGGTCAAGTATATGGTGTTACAAAAGACTTTTGTAAATGAATATGGATCAAGATTTTGGGTGTCTTTGATTCCACATCTAAATGCGCATTTCTTACCCTTAACTTTTAATTGTGTGTATCAAATGTTCAATGAAATGTCTATTTGGGTGTTGAGTTTTATTATGTGTTGATATTGTTTATTGGTTAATTGATAAATTGATTGTCAGTCTAAGTTAATGTCTATGCTTGATTGTTTGGTTGTTCTTTTATATCGAAATGCTTTAGATGTTAGAATTGAGTGAAAAATCTAGATAAACGAGATCGAAATGATAGTTTATTATTAGATATTTTAATATAATTTTGTCGAATAATGAGACCGAGAAGAGAGCTTAGGTGGTATCTTTTAGTCTAGGATGAGACTGAGAGGAGATTCTTAATTAAGAGTGGCAAACAATATAATTGGTATAGGTTTATTAGATTAGTTAGCGATTAATGAATAGTTGACCATCGTTTTAATCATTTACATTGTCTAAAACAGTAGGAAGAAAGTTTAGCTTAGTTTTTTTATTGATAATTTAGATTTAGTTTATAACAATTTATATTTGAATTTGCACTAATAATTTTTACTCGATTAGATTAGTAATTGCTTAACTTGTAATTAACTTGATAAACACATTTACCATTTTGGCAATCCATTGGGTTTGATCCTTGGAATAACCTGAAGTGTTTCATTGTAACACTTGCAAATATTAACACTGACATGTTATACTTGGAGTAAAAGTCACTTTTAAATCCTTATATTTTCTGCTAATTCTTTGCTCGATGTTCATACTTCGTGGTGCAGTTAACAACATTTTGGTGTCGCAACATTGTCCTCAAGCAACTTGACTTTTCATCTACAGGGGTTATGGTTGGTGTTACGACATTATTGGCCTAATGTTGCAACCTCAAGTGTCGGTGTCGTGACCTTGAAGGCAGCCTACTTGATCATGCCATTTGGTGAAGTCCAACTCCTTAGTTGATGGAAAAAACATTGGTGTCGTCAACATCTGGGTGTCGCGACTTTGACTTTAGTTCAAGTTCCTCTTCTCATTCTTGCATCAACTAAATGTCTAAAATAGGCTCAAGTCAGACATTAAGTCCTTAATGGCATATACTTGACATCAACATCTTGGTGTCGCAACTTCGACTTTAGTTCAAGTTCCTCTCCTTTGACTAACATTGATGGAAGCATTAAAATTCAAAGTTGATAAACTAGGTCTTTGCTACAATTGTCTGACCTAGCAACTCCTTTGCTAATTTCGAACAAACTCTGGCTCACTTGTCAATGGCCCACTAAGCCAACCCCACGTGAAGGATCATTAAAACCTTTTGCTTTTTTATAAACTATATTTTTAGGACAGCATAAACATCTAACGTAAACTTTCGGTTGCTTATTAGATGAATTTGAATTTTGAATATCCTAATTGTGCTAATTAGAGTTAAATAGGGATAAGACTCTACCTTTATGCCTCCATTGTATTGGCTGTTTTCGAAGCTGCCAATAAGCCTCTGCCGAAATTTTCTTCGGCCATTCTTTGATTAGACTTTTTGTTGTTGAAGAAAAAAATGTTAGAATAATATTTCAAAATACCCTAATCAATAGATTGCTAATGCAATTTTTGAAGTAATCAATTGGGTAAAGTACAAAAATAGTGACCGAACTATGTCTTTGATTCTATTTTGGTCACTCAACTATTAATTTTTTTCCAATTTAGTCATAAACCTTTTGAAATTAAATATTTTAGTCACTTATTGGTTAGTTGTTGTTAAATGAATGATGGAAATTTGACGTGGGATTTTTTTATTTATCTAATAAAAAATTTAGCCCTCCAATGTTTACACATTGTATCAATTTGATCCTAATATGAAAAGTTAAAAAATTTAGCTCTCAATATTTACAAAATTTGTCATTTTAGTTCAAATTCTTAAAAATCAATAAATTTAGCCATTAACATTTACAAAACTTGTCATTTTAATTCTAATTATTAAAATTTTAAAAAAAAATCATTTTTAGCCCTTTAGCTCACCCTTTGATTTTTTGGGGGTGAGCTAAAATCAAAATCAAAGCAGGAAGTGAGTCATCACGGAACAAATCCATTCATATATCTTCTTCTATGAGTTAAGGTAATTTCACCCATTTTAGTTTTTGTTGTTGTTTTTTTTTTTTTTTTTTTTTTTTTTTTTTTACTTCAAGTGTTGTATGCATTTGATTTTTTTTTATCTCACTCTTGATTTGTTTTATTTCGCTTGACATTTCCATCATATTCAAGTCATTTCTGCTAATTTTTCTTATGTAGCGAAATTCCATTTACGATTTAGTTCATTTTTAATTATTCTTTGAAACTTTTTCTTTTTTATATAAATTTTAAGTACTATATGTTAACTAACATCTTTGAGGTCAAGGCGATACTGCAACCATAGATTTGTTTGTGGTGGTGTTGTACCATCCCACATTCATTCCCCGGCTAGTTGGGACTTATTTATGTTCGAATTAGGAAAAAAAAAATGTCTCATGAGGTTTTTGTTAGTTAGCTCTGAAGGTTTTAAGTGGTGCTAAAAAATTATAAGATGAGTTAAAAGGGTTAAAAATGATCTTTTTAAAAATATATTTTTCACTTTTTTAATTTTTAGAATTAGAACTAAATTGATAAATTTTATTAACGTTTAGAGCTAAATTTATAGAACTTTTTAGAATTCGAACTAAAATTACAAATTTTGTAAACATTGAGGGCTAAGTTTATTAAATTTTTTATATTTAGGATCAAATTGATATAATATGTAAATATTACTAGGCTACATTTATTATTAGACCAATAGAAAATGCCCCCATCAGCTTTTCGTCACTTATCTAATAGTAACTGATGGAGTGAGACTAAAATATTTAATTTCGAAAAATTTAGTGATTAAATCAAAAAAATTAATAGTTAGATAACCAAAATAAAACGAAAAATACAACTGAATGATTATTTTTGTAGTATACCCTAATCAATTTAATGAATTTTGACAAAAAATAAAAAGGTATTGTGATAATCTAGGCCATTGAATCAAGCAAATCCTGTTCATTACAGTCTAACAAAGAATTAAATGATGTAAACAACTGGCCGTTGATTAGATTAATCCTTTCTCTTTCCTTTTTTTTTTCTTTTTATAAATGATTAATCTTCCATTTGTGGTGCCCTGCTATATCTTATAATATATATGCAAAATTCCGAACAACTTACAACGTTGGAATTGGTTATTAGTATTTAATAAATTCAGCTACCCTACTTTATAAATAAATACTCGAAGTTTATATGTATGTATTTTTATAATGTTCTAATTGGATTATTAAGTAACAATATGTTCCTCGATGGACCCTCGTATATATTCTTCTTTAAAAACAAAATATATATTGAACCATACAAAAAAGTAATTTATTGGTTGGTTCGTAATGTTTCAATTTTCAACTTCTATAATATTTATATATAATTGTTAAATAAATTTAAATTTGTTATATTAAAAGTTATGATTATTGATAGTTACTTCAATTTTTATTTCCAGCTTTCTTTTTTCGAATTCAAATATTATTTGAATTCTAATATTTTAATTATTTTTTGCAATAAATTCAAAGTAAATACAGATATACTTCTTGAACATTTATTATTCTAATTAATTTTACTTTTGTGAATAATGGATACAATTTCAAATAACAAATAGCAAAATTTACTTTATTTTTATGGATAATAAATTCATATTCGAATGTCTGAATCTATTATCTATTACTTTTAAAAAAATATTTTATACTTAGTAAAATATAGATATTTAGTGGATTAAGATATTCAAAGGGTGATTTTATTAATTTGAAGTCAAATAATAATATTTAGATTTAATATAAATAACATATTTGAATCTTAAAGTAAATTTATGTGCTCGAATTTTACAGAAATATAGATATTCAATACAATGTTATCCCTATATTTATACTGTTATTTAAGTATTTGATTGAGTTAGTGTCACACATTAACTGAGTCCCAACTCAATTATAAAATTACGAAAACCTCATTTCTTTTACAAAGTAAAAAATATTACAATGAGTGGATGTTTAAAGAGTATATAAAATCTAAAAAAATACACACATTATTAGATTTGAACTTAACATGATTTTTAAATCTCAACTTTACTATTTTAATTAATAATTTAATTATTTTTTATAAATATATTTGTTATATAAATTTTTTTCACGCATAGCTATTACATAATCTAATAATACTAAAATGCTTTCTTTTCTAGAAAGAATTAGCAGAGTTAGGTAAGTATAGTTGAATCTTGTAATATAGAATTGCCCTAATCAGTCTTCTTCAAAACTGTTAGATATCCAAATCTCCTTGATTTTATAGGAGACGTTTTGGGATTGTCTTGTTAGTTAGCAGCGTTGACTAAATAAAAGGTTTACAAGATATGCTTTGCCTTGGCTACTAAGATATCGCTGCATTCAACAGTCAAACCCTCGGTCTATATCTTTGCAGCGTTGACTAAGAGTTTCGGTGGTTAAATGCTTGCAGCACAGTGAGAAAAGTTACAGCTTTGCACGATATCCAAACACCATTTTCAGAGTGATTGGATTCAGAAGGTGCTTCAAACATAATGAAACACCCCACTCAGCTTTCATTCGCGGTATGTTTTGGTCGAAAATTATTTGCCCATTAGCTTTGAACTCCTACCATAAACAATTTTTGAGAAGCAAAGACTTGATTAATTAAAGATGCACTTGGAATTGGTAAACTGTTTATTATATATTTAGCAGGCTTTTTTCTCTTTGGGTGGCTGCGGGGAGATGAACTCATGACATATACAGAAACAAGATGAAATAGCTTTGATTAAGTCCTTCTAACAAGTGGTCAATTTATATAAATTAAAACTTATTGGGGTTAATCTGATTAGAATGTATAGGGAACTAGCAATAGCTTGAGTTGTTGACTAATATTAAAGTAGTCGAATTATTAAATAAAATGCGTAGAGTTGGGAGGATGTTGAAATGCAAATTTCATTATTGCATACTGATAAGTAAGTACTAGCTAACTTCAGCAGATCTAATTTTTATATTTGGCGGCTTAAATTAGTGTACATATTAGTTTTTCTAGGTTTTTTATTTGAATAATGTAAATATTATACTCACTAATATATATATCACTTTTATTTTTTGAATAGATTTTTTTTTTTTTTTTTTTTTAGAGTGATACTTTGATACTTATGGGTATTAAGTTCTGTTATTGTATGTTGAGCTGTTAAGTTTTCTAAACTTGAGATTTCTTAAATGTTCAAAAGAGTCAATCTAATATAGAAGGCTAGATCTCAACACCTATAGATATTGATAGTGGTGAGCGTTTAATCAAATCAAATGAAAAAAATTCAAGTTAATCGAGTTGATAAATTCTATTTTATCATCCTAACTTGATTCGAAAATTTTCAAATCGAGTCAAGTGAGATGAAATTAGAATCTAATCAAATACATTTGTTTGAGTTAAATTTAGAAAAATGACTTTGGGTCCTTAAAACTACTGTCACCTACTGTAATTAAATTTGTTATTAACTTTCATCACCTCATAATTTATTTATTAATATTTTATATACGGATTAGTTTTTTTGCTTACTTTGTTGCTTCAATTATCTATTTTATTCTTGTCACTATGTATTTTGAAATTAAAAAATAAATTAAATATAAAAATGTAATTTTTTAATAAAAGTTATTTTCAAGATAAAATGTGAAATTGACACCAACATAAAATTTTAACACGAATATTTTATGGCATCATCAATAATTCAAATTTAACAGAAATTTATAAAGACTCAATATGATTAAACAATTCAATAATATAAATAGTACAAAATATAAAATTTAATTTAATAATATAAATAGTATATATAAATAAAATTATTACTATTTAAGTTTAGGAATTTTTTTGGAATATTTTGATTTTTGATTTGGTGGGGGTAAAAGGTGAGAAATAAAAGTTTAGGGGGGAAATAAAAGGTTTTGGGGGAGTAAAATTTGAGTGGAAATTAAAGGGGAGTAAAATTTTGGAGGGAAAATATTAAAAAAATTGGGGGTAAATGAGTTTGGGATAGATGGGGGTGAGATGAAAGGGGAGTAAAAGTTTCAAGAGGAAAGTAAAAAAGTTTAAAAGTTTGGGGTAAAAATGTAAAATATTATAGTTTGATATTCGGTTTATTCGAATTATTCGAGTTATTCGAATTCGAAAATTCAACTTGATTCGAACTTGAAATTCGAAAAAAATCGAGTTGACTCAAATAACTCGATTTGTTTAACTCAAAATTCGATTTTTTTTCAATTTTATCGAGTCGAATCGAGTTTTGCTCACCCCTAGATATTGAGTTATTTGAAAAATAAATGTCTAATGTGATACATAAATTATCTATATTTATTTTATTATGGTACCTGATGTTAACTACATTAGTGAATTGCTAAACTAGGTAATGAAAATTCAATACTTAGATTTCTTCCCAACTCATCACGTTCAAGTGCCACATTTAACATTTCCAAAATACAAGTACTATATTAAATATTTTATGAAAATACATGTACCAATGTACCCTTATTGGTACCGTAAGTATATAACATTTTCACAACAAAATAAACATAAATTCAATTCATCAACTCTTTCAAACAATACCTAATTAATATACCTAATAAAGTTACCACAATCACAACAATTCAAATACATATATATCACACAAACTAGCATCACAATTATACCTCATTCTCATACAATATGCAAGTTGGTTATATATACAAAATATCATTCATAATATTTACATAAGCCAAACATTGACCAAAACCGCACAAAAGCCTATACATACCATATAATCCGAATTAAACGTTTCAAAAACTACCGAGATAAACTGGATAGTGTGACTTGAGTGCCGATCCGATCGTCCAACCTTCCGAAAATCTACAATGACATAAAACAACACAAGTAAGTTTAATGAAGCTTAGTAAGTTCAACGAGTTAAATGATAAATCTTACCGAACTAACTATAATAATTCAAACAATAAAAATCATTCAAGAGAACTCTCTATGATTCACAACTTCAATCGATAAATACATTCGTATTCAAATCAATACAAAATAACTAACATGTCTTTCAAATTCATTAAACAAATTACCTTATCGAGATTTTTCATTCGAAGAATGACTTACGAGTAAGAGTACATTGTCAACAGTTGCTCATAAGAGATGGTCCTCTCAAATACGCCAACAGAAGCTCGAAAGCTGAACAAAAGCTCGTAAGAGCTTATCCACCCGAATCATGCCAAACAAAAAGTATAACACGAGGGTTTGCAACAAATGCTGAACCTCGGTTTACTTGGGTAAAATGTCGATATCTCCCTCCCTACCATCTCCACTCCAAACCCCCGTCATACACTAAATCACGAATGTACTTAAGTCTCGCGTTCAATTCAAACTGAATATCAAATTCAATATTATAATTCAAACAATAATTCATTTCCAACAATATAATATATATAATACCAATCACCAATTAATAAAAATGTTAATTTTTTTTAACCGTACGAACTTACCAGGACTGAATTGTAATTGTTGCAAAGGTTCAATGACTATTCCGTTATTTTTCCTTTTCCACGAGTATCTATGGGAATTTGATCTAAAATGTAAAATTCTTCATTTATTAGCATATACTTCAATTCCAAACTATTTTACAATTAATACCCTATTATTTTTCAAAATTACACAATTGCCCCAAACTTTTACCATTTTTGCACTTTAGTCCTTTAACTCAAAATTCATCAAATTAACCAATTTTCTCAAGTCAATATTTTATCTAAATATTGTAACAACTCGATTTAGGGCCTAGTCAGAATAGTGGTCTCGGGACCACAAATCCGAAGTTAGAAAAATTATTTTATTATTTTGATGAGGTTATAGTATGGTTTTATTAGTACATGAAAAATTTGGTGAGCTAATTTTAATGTTTTCAAGCCCGATTGCGAAAAAGGACTAGATCGCATAAAAGGCAAAAGTTGCATTTTAGTACCCAAATGTGTTAAATAGCCACAGAACTTAAATTTAGGGTATTTAAAGGGCAATTAGACCCTTGTGAATAGCCTAGCCGGCCATGGTATGAGGGGAGACAAAATTGTCAAAGTTTGGTGATGCTTATGTCACCAATTTTGACTAGTTTCATTTTAAATAAAAGAAAAAGAAAAAAGAAGGAAAAAGCTATCATTTTTCTCCCTTCTTAGCCGAAAATATCAGCAAATATTTGGGGTTTAAGAGCTTGAAATTTTCATCAACTTAAAGCCCTCACAAGTAAGTGATTCTCACACCCTTTGTTGATGATTTTTGCATTTTTGAAACCCTTGAAGCATGAGCTTTCAAATGAGGGTGATATCTTGCAAAATGGTTAAGAGTTTAAGATTTTGCCATGGATGTTTTTGAGATGTTTATTGAGTCTTTATGGAAGAATATGAGTCCTATTTGGGTTATAAACAACTTTCGTGAAAGGTGTTGCCATGAAAACACCTAAAGGGACTATTTTGCATAAGTTGCAAAATAGATGTTAAGTGTGTGAAATATTGAGAATTTGAGATTGCTATAGTAGTAAAAATAGTTTATCTAGGTTTGAAATACAAAGAAATTTGATAAAAATCGATTTTCGAGCATAGGGGCAAAATGGTTATTTTACCAAAGGTGCGAATTTATGATTGCTTAATCCTAATTAGTGACTAAATGAGTGCATATTGTCATTATAGATCAAGATTTACCAAATTCAAACCTAGACTGGGGGAAGGCCAAGCAAACCGACTAAACCGAGTAGTCAAGTACTTTTTGTAAACCGAGGTAAGTTGTATGTAAATAATACAACTACACTGTTAATACTTGCATTCATATTGCCTTTGAATTGATATTGTATGAGTTGCTATGTTATAAGTTGAGAATGCCCAGTAATATTTGAGATAATAGAGATATCCCATTGAAACTTTAGGATACAAACTGGATATTCGTGCCAAGGCATGGGGTGAATTGTGCGCCAGTGTAAGACATGTCTGGGACATGCTTCGGCCATATTCTGAGAGCCAGTGTAAGACCATGTCTGGGACATGGCATCGGCATCCAGGCAAAGGCTAGTGTAAGACATGTCTGGGACATGCATCAACCATACAGAGATAGCCAGTGTAAGACGTGTCTGAGACACGCGTCGGCTAAGAGTTGTGCTAGTGTAAGACATGTCTGGGACATGCATTAGCACCCATATATGAGTGCCAGTGTAAGATATGTCTGGGACATGCATCGGCCTCAACAGAGATAGCCAGTGCAAGACGCGTCTGGGACACGCATCGGCAATATATCCCATGTTAAAGGTTCAGAGAATATCCAGTAGTATTCCAAACGTTTCAATGGTGAGAGTTATAGATCAATCTTGATAAAGAAAGAATAATCATGTTGTGAGTGTTACAGGTACCTATAAGATAAGCATGAGTAACGAGCTTATTTTAGAAAATGTAACTCGAGTAGAAGACAATTTACATTTGAGCATGACATCTAGTGGTGAGATTGTTGTTGTATATTTATTTATATGCAACTTACTAAGCTATATGCTTACCCTTTTTCGTTTCTCTCTTCTTTCAGCGTTATTTAGCTAGCTCGAGGATCCCTTAAAATCAGAGATATCGATCACACTATCGTCTGCAGCATTCGGTATAGTTTGATTTATATTTTTGAAGGTGGCATGTATAGGGCTAGACTAAGATGTTACATCATGAGATCTGTTTATATATTTTGGCTTAAGTCAAAAGCCCTTATTTTGTATCAAGCCTAGAATAATGGCTATTATTCATATTGATGAATGCATATGATGCCCCTTTCTATGGCTGAATTAATGTCCATTGTGATGAGATGGGTATATTGAAATGATCTTGTGTAGGTTGTGCAAGATGGGTGACAAAAAAAGGGGCTTGGGAAATAGCCTAGTTTGTCCACACGGGTAAGACACACGGGCGTGTGTCTAGGCCGTGTGTGACACACGGTTCACACCTACGGGTGTGTGTTGTGGTCGTGTGCCCCCTGCTCTTAAAACTTTAAAGTCATTTTAGCACACGGGCAGGCCACGCGGGCTTGTGTCCATGCCGTGCTATAAAGTCAGTATGTATGCTAGTAGCACACGGGCAAGAGACACGACCATGTGTCTCGGCCGTGTGAAGGACAAGGTTGCAGGGCACGGGTGTGTGCTTGGGCCGTGTTGTTTTGGCAGAATGCCCAGGTTTTCAGACACGGGCTCGGGACATGGGCGTGTCCCAAGCACACGGTCGTGTGCTCTATACCCACACTGGCGTGTAGAACCTTGTTGCATGAAATTTTTCTATGTTTTAAACGGGTTCTTGATTGGAATTTGAACCACCTCGGATGTATGTTTTGGGTCTTGTAAGCCCATATTTGGGACAAATTTCTTGAGAAAGGAAAACTTTTAAATTGTTTGAGATTTCATGGCTCGGTTTTATATAGTTGATTAAGTTTTAGTCAGATAATACCTCGAACCCCATCCCGGCGTCGGATATGGGCGAGGGGTGTTACAAATATACTAAGCCCTCAAAAATCCCATAATAAACATCAAATTCACTATCCAACCCTAATATTTTGACATTTTTACAATTTAATCCTAAAATCAAAATCTAACAAAAATCACTTTACAAATTCAACGAATAACATAATCAAAGTTCCAAATACATGGTATTCATAAAAAAACATTCAATATTCATAAATGACAACTTCCAAAATTTTTAATAGAATAAAAACCGAAGGTACGAGCTAAATAGACCTAGTTGCAACGATCTCAAAAATATAAAAATTACAAGAAATGGGATCAAAATGGACTTACATGAAAAGAAATAAGCCAACCGAAGCTTTCTCCTTGCCCTAGTTATGGCATTCAGCCATTTGAAGAAGATACTGAAAAAAGTTTTGTTTTTCATTCTTTAATTTAACTTAATTTAATTAAACTTCCATTTATTTACAAAATTGCCATCCAATTCACACTATTTTATAATTTTCTAATTAATTGCCGTCCCATTATTACAATTAAGGCATAATTATTTCTTAAGTCCTCCCTCATTTATTAATCAAGCCATTTAATCACTTAACTATTATAATTGACATATTTTACACTTTTTACAATTTAGTCTTTTTCTTTTAATTAACTAACTAAACGTTAATATTTCTAAACTAAATTTTAATACAATTATAATGACTCTATAAATATTCTAAAAATAATATTTATGAGTTGATACGATGAAAATTTGTGGTCCCAAAACCACTGTTCCATCGCCATTGAAAATCGGGTTGTTACAACTTGCATTATTCCTTTAATAAAAATATGTTTTAAACTAGCTCATCATGGATAAGACGTCAAATGGCTCTAATTCTGCTTTGGTTCGGAGAGTTCATCAGTTGTTGAAACATTTTAATTATTGGCATATTCGTCACATCCCTAAAGAAAATAACCAGGATGCAGATAGACTGGTTAAACTAGCTCATCATAGAACTTTTGATTTATGCTTGTATGAGGTCTCCCCACCAGGGGGGATAAGTTAGTTTTTGTAATTTAATTAAGTATGCATTTTGAGAAGAAGATTCTAAGAATGCATGCCATCTTTTTTTTTTTTTTTTGGTGAATTACAATAGGAGGGGCAAAAGCCTAACAGCAACGTGACTAGCGTGACTCGAACTCAGGCTATACCTGGGATGGTGAACGCCCTGGACATTAGAACAACACATGAGGTTCAATACATGCCATCTTTTGTCCAACACTTGACCCACCGATTAATGAATACAGAAACACGAAATACAAATTCATAGGTCAAAATCAATTTAAGGAATTTTAGATTTATGTCGGGATATAAATTACTTTTTAGCTTAATTTAGAATGATTTTAAAAAGTCACTTTTTAGACATCTAATAATAATATATTATTTCATTTTTTAAAGTGCATGAATAATATAATAATTCAGAAATATTAAACTAACTCTTATTACTATTTTAACTCTAAAATTAATAAAAATTATTCTATTTTTTTATAAAATTCTAAAACCTTAACAAGGAGCGATGTCAGAAATTTTTTGGGGGTGGAATTAAGTTGTATATTTTTATGAAATCTAAAAGCAATTTCACAATTTTAATAACTTATATTTTTATAAATTTTAAATGATTAAATCAAATTTTATTATTTTGTGGGGGTCATAGTGTAATTTTACCTTTTACTCAATTAAAATACTATAAAACTTAAAGTATCAATATTGCAATTTTTCATTTTAGGCCCCTCCTTTGAACCCTTGATCTTAAATTTTTCAACCTTAAACCTTTAAACCCTAAATCTTAATCTAACCCTTTCCCTAAAATCATAAATCTTATATTCTAAATTCTAACTCACCGCACAAATAAAACATAAATCTAGTTGAACAAAAACAAACAAACAAACATAAACATGCATTATTATTTGTTAATTTTATTTAATTTTTGGCATTAAATTTATTTAATTAATCAACACTAATTAAAGTTAAAATGTTATAAAGGAGAATTGATCTAGTGTTATAAAATGTGTTATTAATTATAAATTCTTTTAAAAAATATGAAGCGACACATTTTTATTGAATGTTTAAAATAGTAACAATTTAGTATCATCCTAATATAATTTAAACTCATAAACTTTAACTAAATGTTGTAAATAATTCTGAGTTTAAATTATATTCGTATGATACTAAAAAGTCACTTTTTAAGCATTAAATAAAAATGTGCCACTCTAATTTTTTTTAAAAATTTCTACTTAATATAATACAATTTCTAATGCTAGATCAGTTCTCCTTAAAAACATTTTAATCTTAACCAGTGTTGATTAATTAAATAAAATTAACAAATAATAATAGTAATCCAAGGTTTATTTTTTTCTTCAACTCGATTTATAGTCTTACGGAAATAATTAGTTTAGGATTTAAGACTTAAAATTTTAGGGTTTTAGAATTTAATTAAAAAAATAGATTGATTTTATTAATTGTAGAATTAAAAATAATAATAAGTGTTAATATTATGTTTCTTTATTATTCATGGCTTCTAAAAAAAATTATAATCCAATATGTTATTATTAGGTGTTTAAAAAGTGAAATTTTGAAATCATCTTAATCTAAGTTGAACAAGTTAATTTTTACAAAACAAATAAGAATAAATTAGATTTTGTCACCCACGACATGGGTCAAAACATTTATCTGATAAATTTGTATAAAAATTCTTATGAAAGTCAAATTTGGATTTCATTAAAATGACAAAGTTAAGTGTGAAAAATAAAATAAAATAAAATAAAATAAAGAACACACAAATTTTACGTGGAAACCCTTTCGGGAAAAAACCACGGGCAGAGGAGAAGAAAAATTCACTATGTCAAAAATTTTGAATCAATACAAGAGGAATAGACTATGTCTATTTATAGGCTTGTAAAGCCATATTCTAGTAGGATTGAAACACCTTATCCTAATAAATATAAAATAGATGGAGTTTAATAAGGTTTAAAAAACCTTATTCTAAAATAAAATAAAAGAAGTCTAGTTCTATATGGATTTTACTTTTATTTTATTTTCCATCGTATTTTATTTAAATAAGAATTCGGGTCACTTAATTCTAACAATCTCCACCTTGACACAAATTCTCAATGAACAAGTTCTTCATCACGAACAAGTTCTCCATCTCTTCCATAAAACCCCTTAAGGGTTTAACTTTAACAATGAACACCAACCAAATCTAAGCAATGCTCAAACTTGGTTATAGGAAGTGACTTAGTCATCATATCTGCAGGATTTTCATGAGTACTAATTTTGCTCACAACAATATCACCACGAGCAATAATATCACGAACAAAATGATACCGAACATCAATATGTTTTGTTCTCTCATGAAACATTTGATCTTTTGTAAGGAAGATGGCACTCTGACTATCACAAAATCATCTCGATTTGAAGGTCTTCATTGAGTTCACTAAATAGTCCCTTCAACCAAATAGCTTCTTTACAAGCCTCAGAATCGCCATGTACTCGACTTCTTGGTGGTAGACAAAGCGGTGTAGTTTGTAAAGTGGCTTTCCAACTAATTGCACAACCTCCGATTGTAAAGACGTAACTTTGTGAGAGATCTTTTTCTATCAAGGTCTCCAGCAAAATCAGCATCAACATACCCTATGAGTCCATCTTTAGTTCTTCCAAACTGTAAGCAAACATCAGTAGTGCCTCGTAAGTATCTTAAAATCCACTGAACTGCTTTCCAATGTTATTTACCGATTTGCCATGTATCGCTAATCTGACCGATCGCATATGATAAATCTAGACGTGAGCAAACCATAGCATACATGAGAGATCCCACTGCACTAGAGTATGAACATGTGACATGTACTCAATCTCATCATCTGATTATGGAGACAAAGCCGATGAAAGTCTGAAATGGGAAGCGCTAAAGGAGTACTAACAGCTTAGCACTCTGCATATTGAACCTACAAAGAACTTTCTCAATGTACCCCTTCTGACTTAGGTACAATTTACTTGCTTTTCTATCTCTGAGAATCTCTATACCAAGTATCTTCTTTGCTGGTCCTAAATCTTTCATCTCAAATTCTTCACTTACTTGGGCTTTGACCTTTCTTATCTCTCCTTTATCTTTTGCTGCTATCAACAAGTCATCAACATAAAGAAGTAGATACACAAAAGAACCAAGCATCTTGTTTTTCTTAAAGTAAACACAACTGTCTAAACTACTTCTTTTGAAATCATGAGAAGCCATAAAGGAATCAAACCTCTTGTACCACTGTCTTGGTGACTGTTTCAAACCATAAAATGACTTTCTCAGCAAGCAAACATAGTCCTCATTTTCTGAGACTATAAAACCCTCTGGTTGTTGCATGTAAATATCCTCCTCAAGTTTTCCATGCAGAAATGCAGTTTTTACATCTAACTGCTCAAGCTCCAAATCATGCATGGCTACAATACCAAGCAAAGCTCGAATCGAACTATTCTTAACAACTGGAGAGAACACATTTGTGAAGTCCACTCCTGGGATTTGACTATAACCCTTTGTAACAAGCCTTGCTTTATATCTGGGTTCTTCAACTCCTGGAGTCCCTTCTTTCTTTTTAAACACCCATTTACAACGAACAGCCTTTTTACCTTTAGGAAGTTTCACAAGGTCCCATGTTCTGTTTTTGTGGAGTGATTCCATCTCTTCTTGCATAGCAAACATCCACTTTTCTGAGTCTTCACAGCTAACCGCCTCAGAATAATTAGATGGCTCTTGATTCGCATCTATATCTTCAGCCACATTTAAAGCATAAGCAACTAAATCAGCTTCGGCATACTTCTTTGGAGGTTTAATTTCTCTTCTAGTTCTGTTTTTGGCGATAGAGTATTGTGGTGAAGAAGCAACTCTATTCTCAATTTTTGTTATGGCTTGAGGAGTTGACTCTTTATTAATCTGATGCTCCACCTGCTTTTGGTTTTCTTTATTGGAAGAGTCTTTAAGAGATAAGTTAGGTATCATAGCAGTTTCATCAAAAACAACATCTCTGCTAATCACAACTTTTCTATTTTCAGGACACCATAACTTATAGCCTTTTACACTAGCTTTATAACCAAGAAAAACGCATTTAATGGATCTCGGTTCCAATTTTCCATTATCAACATGAGCATACGCAGGACACCCGAAAATCTTTAAATCAGAATAATTAGCAAGATTACGGACCATACCTCTTGTGGAGTCTTTTCTCAATGGCAACGGATGGAGATCGGTTGATCAAAAACATGCGATGAGGGCGTACGCCCAAAATGACTTCGTAAGTTAGCATTTGACAACATACATCGAACCTTCTCCATGATCGTTTCTGTTCATTCGCGTTCGCAACGCCTTTTTTTCATGAGTATGACGAACCGTCAAGTGTCTCATGATCCCTTCTAACTTGCACAATTTATTAAACTCATCGTAACGTAACTCTAAGCCATTGTCCATATGCAGGTATTTTATCGCTTTTCCGTCTGCTTTTTCAATCATAATTTTCCAAGACTTAAATGCGAAAAACACATCGCACTACGCTTCAGAAGAACGCCCAAACTTTTCTAGAAAAATCATCAATAAAGGTTAGCATATAATTAGCTCCACCTCTCGAAGGCACTCTGGATGGCCCCCACAGATCAGAATGAATATACTCTAAAGTTCCCTTCATGTTATGGATTCCTCTAGTGAATCGAACTCTCTTTTGCTTCCCAAAAACACAGTGCTCACAGAAATTCAGTTTGCAAATTCCTTGCCCATCAAGAAGTCCTCTTTTGCTCAATTCTGTCATGCCATTCTCACTTATATGCCCTAGGCACATATGCCAAAGTTTAGTAATATCATCATCTGACAAGGAAGAGGAAGCGACAGCTGCATCACCAGTAACAGTAGAACCTTGCAAAATATATAACTTGGCAATTTTTCTCTGCCCTTTCATCACAACAAGGGACCCTTTGGAAATCTTTAAAACCCCACTTTTTTGTGTATATCTGTACCCTTTTGAATCAAGAGTACTCAACGAAATTAAATTTCTTTTCAATTCTGGAACATGCCGTACGTCACTAAGCATTCTGAAAACTCCATCAAACATCTTAACTTTAATTGTTCCAACACCTGCGATCTTACACGAAGCATTATTTCCCATCAAAACAACACCTTGGATAACATTTTCGTAAGTTGTAAACCAATCCCGATTGGGACTCATATGGAAGGTGCACTGAATCAAGTATCCTCTCCTCACTTACTTTAGAATCATTTCTGAGCGACTAGAAGTTCACCATCATTTGTAGTCTTCTACAACATTAGCTTCACCGAGAATTTTCTCGGTTGTTTTCCTTTTGATTCATGACCTCCTTTTAATCTTATTTTGTAGCTTATAGCACTCAGATTTAATGTGCCCTTTCTTCTTATAGAAGTTACAAGTTTCACCTCTATTTGAAGACTTCGATCTACCCTTAGATTTACCACGATGATTTCTTTCTTGTGTCCTACCATGATCATCATTAGCATTCCGATCTTGTCTCCCACGAACAATGAGACCCTCTCCCTGAGAGTCGGGTTTAACCACAAGATGTTTTATCTTATCATACGAGGTTAAAGAATCATAAACCTCATCAACTGTGAGAGACTCGTGGCTATATAAAATCGTGTCTCTAAAGGTTGAATAAGACGGAGGCAACGAACAAAGTAGAATCAACCCGAGATCTTTCTTATCATACTGAACCTCCATGGCCTCCAAGTTTGAGAGAATTTCTTTAGACACTGTTAAGTGTTCGTGTACAGATTTCGACATACATATTTGTTCTAGCCTCTTCCATAATGCAGCGGCAGTCTTCTCTTTCATCACATCCTGCAAAATTTCATTGGACAAATACAGATGTAATTGTGTTAATGCCTTTCGATCCTTACGCTTCTTCTCTTCATCTGTTAATGTCGAAGGTATCTTATCTATCCCTAGCAGCTCATCCTCCAGATCCATCTGCGCAAGAACTGCTTGCATGTTAATCTGCCACAACGCAAATCTGGTGTTGCGATCCAACAGCGGAATTTCATATTTCAAAGACGCCATTACCGTGATCGAGATGAACAATCCGGAAGCTCTGATACCAATTTGTGAAAAATAAAATAAAATAAAATAAAATAAAGAACACACAAATTTTACGTGGAAACCCTTTCGGGAAAAAACCACGGGCAGAGGAGAAGAAAAATTCACTATGTCGAAAATTTTGAATCAATACAAGAGGAATAGACTATGTCTATTTATAGGCTTGTAAAGCCATATTCTAGTAGGATTGAAACACCTTATCCTAATAAATATAAAATAGATGGAGTTTAATAAGGTTTAAAAAACCTTATTCTAAAATAAAATAAAAGAAGTCTAGTTCTATATGGATTTTACTTTTATTTTATTTTCCATCGTATTTTATTTAAATAAGAATTCGGGTCACTTAATTCTAACATTAAGATATTTAAATTTATGATGTGATGGTTGAAATCTTATTACTTTAATTATGTATACATATTTTTCTAAATTTATCAAAATTTATAAAAATAAATTAGACAAAATGCCTTCAAAATATTTTTTTCTATTTTGTAAAATAAATGGACTTTTGATAATTTCTTAAGTTGGGACTCGATTAAAAGGAGACACCAACTTAGGCTTAGTTTAGTAATGCTTCTCAAACGTGCTTTTGGGGGGACACTTTTGAAGAGAAGCTAAAATTTTTAACTTCTCAAAAAAATGCTTTTGGGCCAATTTTTTGGCTTGGGAGAAACACTTTTTTTCTCCAAAAGTAACTTGTTTAGGATTGTTTTTGTTTCAGAAGTACTTCTTAGAAGCAATACTAAGCACACCGTTAGTCAACCTCATAATACATAGTATAGATATACAAATTATGTGAGTGAAAATATTTGTATAATAATATTAAAATATAAAAAAAATACAAAACTAAATTTTAGTTAAAATGATAAAGTGATAATTTTATAGATATTGGTGACACGGGTTCAAAATTCTGCAAATGCAATTTTTTATTAGTTTTTATGAAAACATAAAAAGAAAAAAATACTTTCATAATAATATAATTTATTTTTAATATTAAAGGGTATTTTCATAATTTCCTTAACCAACTTTATAACAACCCGATTTTTAGTGGTGTCGAAAACTATAATTTTGGGACCACGACTCTGATGTGTCAGTCCAAAAATATTAAATAATTAATATTTAAATAATTAATATTTACGAGGTTAGTAGTGTCGTATTAATTTTTTGTTGAGAAGTTGTATCATTTAGATAGTTAATTAGTGAAAAAGGACTTAATTGTTGTAACACCCTAAATTCGGCCTGGACGTTATGGTCGAATCTGGCGATGTCACATTGAAGTGTTTTTCACAAAGTGTGAAATTGTTAAAAACCCATTCTCCATTAACCCTTTTTGAATGACCTTGAAGATGATTTCAAGGCTTGTCATTTATCTTCAACATGTAAGCCGTTTGTCGAAAATTAATCATATTAAAACGACGTTATCTATTTAAAAACGATGTGTCTTGCGGAAGCTTTTGAAACGTGTTGCGTAGCCGTGATATTTTGAAAAGAATTTATCTTTTGAAAACTTGTGTCCTACTGCTAGCAGATATAAATCAATATAAATAAAACCCCAAATTAAACGTTAAACATTTAAAGAGGCCTTATTACAGAAAATACCCAAATTAAAATACTTATAATTTAAAAGTAAAAAATAGAAGCATACGCGGTTGTGTGGCCACCTTCGAGTACCTCCCAGCATCGATCCGCCTAAGGATTACCTGCGCAGATAAACAGAAGGGTGAGTTTACGAAAACTTAGTGTGCAATCCCTTAATAAATAGATAGTCAAACATACAGTGAGCAAATACAGTCTGGGCCAAAGCCCTTTTTAGTAACAGTGGCAATATTAGTTTGGGCTTTAGCCCATCTCAATACAAAAATAGTCATATGTTTGGGCCTTGGCCCATTGCAGTAACAGTTAACAATGCAGTAACAGTAAACAGTATGCAAGTCCTATCCATCTAGCCTCTACACTCCATCTCCGTCCAACCCTACACTCCATGTGGGGATAAAATCAACCCACCCATCCCTACACTCCAAGTAGCACCGATTGCGGCACTAAATAGTATTTGCAGCAGAGCTGTAACAGTCCCATTTAAACCCTAATCAGAATAGTGGTTTCGAAACCACAAATCTTAGTCCAAAAAATATTTTAATATTATTTTTTTTGTCTGTGATATGTGCATTTGCATCTGTGAAATTTCTGGGATTTAATTTGTTTGTTTCTGTGCTTAATTATGAAAAAGGATTAAATCGCGTAAAGTGTAAAAGTTGTGTGCTGGATGATAATGCACCTATTTGATTTGGGTTAGTTAAGTGCGAGTCCTTGCATGTCAATTTTATCATTTATTTAAATGGTGGACAAGTATAGACATTAGTAAGTGAATTTTTATATGTTAATATTAAGGGTAAAATTGAAAAATGTCATATAATGAATAATAAAATAAAACAAAGTATGTAAATAGGCCATTATCGTGCATGTTAGCCGAAAATCAGCAAAAGAAATAAGGGTTTGAAGCTTTTGTACATTTGGCACTTTGATAGCTAAATTGAGGTATGAAATTTGTTTGGTTTTTGATAATTTCTACGTTTCTGTGATCGTTGCTTTGTGTTCTTCAAAACCCATGTCTGAATTTTTGTTTCTGTTGAAGATTATGAAATATGACATTGATGATTTTATGAGCTTTGTGATGTTTTTATGTGGAATATGAAAGATATATGTGAGACTATTATGTTTTGTTCTTGAATTTTTGATGGAATAGAGCTATTTGGGCTAATTTGTGAAAATGAAGTTTTGAAGGACTAATTTGTGAATTAAATATATTATTTGGACTATTATGAAAGCTATGAGTATTCGGTCAAGAGTCTTGGTGAATTTTGCATATTTGTGATTTTGTGAAAAATAGACTAAATTGTCAATGTCTGAAAATGTAAGGGCTAAAGTGAAAAGTGCCCAAAATATGTGTTCATGAATTATTTTGAATGAAATGAATGATTGAATGGTTGAATTTGAATTGTATTAGATCAAGAACAAAGAAAATAGGATTTAGATCGAGCGAAGTCTAAAGTAATTAAATAGTTGACTCGGTTCGTCTGAAATCAGTACGAGGTAAGTCAAACTACACTTACGTGTTAAGTTGATTAAATTCTGCGTATATAAACTGTGATCTTTTGGATGTGTAACACCCCAAACCCGGCCTAGACGTTATGGCCGAATCCGACGTGCCACATCGAAGCATTTAAAACATTTTTATCCTTTCAATCTAAAAAAAAACTTACTTAGTGCTTAAAAGATAACTTCAGTACGGGTTAAAGTGAATGGAAACTGTGCACCAGGTAGGATGCCAGAAAAGAGGAGGTGAGTCCATTAGACTACTTAAGTACCAAGCTCCCTTCGGATCCAATCCTAGACATGCACACAACCATTGCCACACCTTAACTTAGTGGATGCTCTTAGAAAACCCATTTGTTTAAATCCATTTAAAAAGGTTATTAATTTTGGAAACGTTTTCGTTGCGGAAGCTTTGCTTTGTTATCGAGATCTTTCGAAATCAAGTAACTATTTTTAAAAAAACGCGCCCACAAGCTATTCAAATTCAACGTTTAAAATCATATCATATCTACCCTAACTAAACATATTAAAACCATTAAAATAATTAAAGCGGCCTTATTACAATTTAAAACCCAAAACATTTAAGTAAACAGAAAGCTGTGCAAATCACCAGAAGAAAACATAAATTTATAGAACGTGTGGCCACTCCGAATCCCTCGCAGCACCAAGCCCACTATTGTTGGGGATTACCTGCATGGATGAAAATAAGGGGTGAGTTTGGAAACTCAGTGTATAAAATAACCCAACCATAGTCTAAGTCAGCTCAAACCACAGAGACAGATTAAGTTGGGCCTTAGCCCAAAACAGATTACAGAAAGAAGCGCATAGGCCCATAACAGAAACAGAATAGATATCTCATTTATATGCAGAACCCAACCTATATCCAACCATATGCACCCCCATACCAACCTTACACTATGTGGGGAGACTACTCGACCCACCCGCTACACGCCACAAAATTTGCAGCATGGCTGCCAGAAACAGATTATGTGACAGAGTCACCAGAAATAGATAATCGTGGCAGAGCCACCAGAAGAGATAATTGTGGCAGGGCCACCAGATCAGATAGTTGTGGCATAGCCACCAGGACGCTTCCTCCAAAAATATAACCCATGTCCCTATGCAAAAAATATACAAGTCATGGCATACAACATACCGAATCAGATCATCATGCATTTCAATCAAAAATTAACCCTAGGGGTATAATGGTCATTTTGCACCTAGGGGTGTAATGGTAATTTCCATACTTAGGGGTATTCTAGTAATTTAACTATTTTAGGGTTTTCATGCATATTTCAGCCATTTACGTACTAACAGAAACACTTACCGAGTGTTCTTACCGAATTGTGCCCGTTGGCCCATTGTCCCGGTTTTGGCCCATTAAGCCCAAATATAGAGAAGTGCACGAAATTGCTCGTATTGCAATCTTATCACTTCGATTACCGAAATTGTTAATCAATCTATCTCACGAGCATCCGCACACTCGCAAGTTCACAAAATACCGGCTATTCGACATTTCAGCTTTTCGCCTTTTGCCGATCTAGCCTATGAGAGGGTGTCGTTTACACACCTGATTTATAACGGTACATTGGCGAGATCCACACACGAGCTGCCTACAATCAGATTGCTAACACGTCAGTCTAAACATCGAAAACAACTATGTATTTATCCCCTACCATATTCGGCCAACAATGCCTTAGGCCTTAAAGTTCTAACCTTTTTGTCGAAATATGGATTGGATTTAGAGATCCAACCGAATCAGTCTTCAAAAACCCTTCACCGTACGTCCCCTTGTCCACGCTAATGCTTACACAACCAAAAAGAAAGAGGCACAAAAGCCCTTAGTCTAAACGTTAGCCACCCTTAAGGGTTTCGGCTTTTTTTTTTCTTCCTAAAAGCAATAATACTAACGAAAGTTTGTTTGAAAGACTTACCTATCATCGTTCAGCCCAGAAGAATGTTCCTATCTATGATCTTATCTCCAATCTATCGTAGTCACGAGAAGAAGCAGATTCAAATAGCCAAGGATTCGGCCTCCTTCACCACAAGTATGTAGGTTTTGGTTTTTAAAGAAGAAAAGAAAAAGATTCGGCTACAACAAGATTCGGCTATTGAGGGACAATGAAGATAGGAAAATAAGGGAAGAGACAGAGAAGGAAGAGTATGGGTTCAGTTATTAGCAAAGATGAAAGTCGACAAGAGAAGAAAAGAGGAAAGAAGATAGGTTCGGTTCTTGATGAAGGAGAGATGAAAAAAAAGAAAAGAAAAACAACCCATACACCAAAATTTTAAGAGTTTTTTGGCATTTAATTGCCTATAGCCGAATTGGTACTACCATGAATCCCATTTCGGCATAAAATCCTTCCCAAGTTTAAATTCCATATTTTTCTCCT
Organism: Gossypium anomalum; assembly: GCA_025698475.1. NCBI lineage: Eukaryota > Viridiplantae > Streptophyta > Magnoliopsida > Malvales > Malvaceae > Gossypium > Gossypium anomalum. The sequence continues at coordinate 41,483,448 of CM046968.1, read as the reverse complement.
TAATTTCAGCCACCACCAATTTAAATCCCATACAACTTCCTTGCACCACCAGCAGCAGTCCACCGCTTGACCGACTCAAGCCACTGCTAGGAGAGTTTCGGTCAAACTCTGACTTTCCCCCATGTGAGCAGCAAAATTGGTCGCCCATTACACGTATAGCAATTTGAAACCGAGACCTCCAGGCACCCACATACGTCGCTTGCCACTGCACTGAAGCTCTTCTCATGATATAATCTAATCACAATTAATTTTAAGACTTATCTGCTGCAGTCTCGGTCTATTTAAAAATAAAACAAAACATCGCTACTTACCAGACTCAATTCCCCTACCCTTCAGCTACACCAACCGTACCTTACCACCAAGCCACTTGCCCGATTGTGTTACTTTTCCTCCCGAGATATTTATAAGGCCTCTTTGCGGCAATCCCTGGTTGTAAAAAAACAACCATTTGCGCACGCTGTGCCTTGAACCCAGGCACCTCCCACGCCTTCCTAACGTGCTTAGCCACTGGACTAGGTGCTCCTTTTATGCTAAAACTCAGCCCATATTATTAATAAGGCCTACTGCCCAGATTCTCTTAAGAGGCAAAATTTAAGAATTTTGCTAAAGTTATGGGTCGAGCCCCAGATTTTTTTCCCACACCGTAAATCCTTCGTAATTTATTTAATTACTAAACATACTAAATAATAATAATAATAATTAAAACATCCAAATTTTTCGGGCCGTCTTCTACCCGAACCCAGACTCAAGGCCCAATACTTTCTAGGCCCAATTTTGGGGCGTTACAGGATGGCCTTGAGAGCCTGATGAATAAACTCTAATAATATGCTGGTGTATGAGAAGCTCTGTATGTTCTTGAAATAACGTTGACATTGATCTGAGATATCGTGTAAGACCGTGTTTGGGACACATGCCTCGATTTGAGATTTCGTGTAAGACCCTGTCTGGGACAGAGGCTTTGATATCGAATTACATGTAAGACCACGTCTAGGATGTCAGCATTTACCTGTCTGTAAATATCTATTCCGTTTCTATACAGGTATGTTTGTATCATACTCAGTTTTTGAATATGAAAGACTCTGTTTCTGCAAAATAGTGAAAACAAAATAGGTTCAGAATTATGGAAATGAATATGACATGTATACAAGTAAATGAGCTTGGTTAAGTTTATGAACTATTTTGAGAAATGGCTATGAATTCTTATTGTTGCTTTGTATATATATGCTTTAGTAGCTAGACCCAATTGTATTTGGCTTACTAAGCTATTTGTAGCTTACTCTGTGTGATTTCTGTCTGTTTTACAGTTATCGTAGCTACTGAAGGCTCGGGATAGTCGAGGATTGTCACCACACTGTCAAACTCTTTTTGGTACTTTTGGAAATGTACATATTTATAAGTATGGCATGTATAGGCTAGAAGGTTTAAGAATGTAAGCTTGATATGTATATATGTTATGCCATGTAAATTGGCTAGCAAATGATAAGTTTGTGCATAGTTTTGGTGTATGTTTGTAATGTGCCATGTTCTAATGTGAAATAGTCATCTTTAAGCATGGAATTGGTTGAAAATGTTGGTATGAAGGTTGTATATTATTGCTTGTAGGATTGGACCCAAAAAGGGTGGAAAATTGGCTTAAACCAAGCCTGCATTGTGCCACATGGTTAGGGAACACGGGCGTGCCCTGTGGCTGTGTGAAAAAGTCAATAGCTAGCTAAATGTTACACGGTCATGACAAACGGCCGTGCCTATTGGCCGTGTGAAAAATTCAGTATAGGACCTCTTTTTGGCATGGTTGGATCACATGGGCGTATCTTGTACCCGTGTGAGTCACACGGCCTACTCACACGGGCGTGTGACTTTGTCAGTTTTGAAAAGTTTGATTAAGTTCTGAAAATTCTGAATGGGTTCGGTTTAGTCCCGACCTTTCTTAAATGTATGTTGTTGGTCTCATAGACCATTTTATTGGATGAATTGTTGATGAATGCCTATGTATCAATGTCATTTAAAATCTATGATTCTGTATTGTTCTGAAATGCTCTGTCCATCCGGTGATGCCCCTTACCTATTCCGGCGACGGTTACAGGATAGTGGTGTTATAAGAGCTGCCAGTATAATAGGCTTAAAGCCATCAGTGATTTGCAGTAGAGTTGCCAGTACAGTACACTTCCTCTAATCATAATAAACCCATCGCCATGCAATGCATCATACAGTCATGTCATGTCATATCATAGAATCATACATATATCCATTACAGTTTAAATAGCAAGCTAAAATACAGTCATACATGTACATATACATAAATACCTCACATAGGGGCAAAACAGTCAATTTATCATGTAGGGGCATTTTAGTCATTTTACCATATAAGGGCAAAACAGTCATTTTACCTCATAAGGGTAAAACAGTCATTTTACCACATAAGGGCAAAATAATCATTTTACCACACAGGGGCAATATAGTCTGTAACACCCCAAACCCAGCCTAGACGTTACGACCGAATCTGGCGTGTTACATCATATTGCTTTTCAAAACTTGATCCTCAAAGTAGAAACCCGTTACTGGATTTCAACCCTTTTAATTACTATTTAAGTAGATTTCTCGTCAAAACGTTTACCGGTTAGTTTGCCAAAGTCAAGTGTAGTTTGTCATTTAAAAACCGCAGAAGCATTTAAAACTTTGTTGTTGGAAACTCGTGTTCCTTAGGGAAAACATGCTGTTTTGAAAATTCGTATCTTCCTAGACTAGCAGTTTAGCGTAAAACAATAATAATAGTCCAAATTAAAACTTAAACCCTCCAACGACCTTATTACATAAATCAAAACCCAAACCGAAATCTAATTGCAATTAGAATAAATAGAAAACATTAGACAGTAGTGTGGCCGCCACTGAGTCCCTCGCAGCTCCAAACCGTCCAGCCTAAGGATTACCTGCACAGTTAAAAATGGGGTGAGTTTACGTAAACTCAGTGTGTAAGCCCCAGTACAATCAAACAGTGAACATTATGGTTTCAGTACAGTCTGGGCCAAGCCCTAATGTAGTAACAGTACAGTGCAAGATGTAACCCATCCCATAACCATCCAGCACACCACCCATACCAACCAACACACCTATGGGGATATCTATCGACCCACCCAACCAGTACACCAAAATCGCAGTCAAGCTGCCAATAAAATCAATAACGCATCATAGCTGCTAGTAACAGTAAGTGTGGCAAGCCACCAGTAATAGCATATGTGACGTAGTCACCAATACAGTACTTTTTCCATATCATAACCCACCCCAATGCAGATATCGTGTCATAAATAATATGCAAGCAGTATATCATACTCATAACCGGTCATACAAATGTCAATCACCCATTAATTAACCTACCGCTAGCATTATAGAGGTTATTACGAATGGCACAGACCGTCCATGGGACTAAAATAGTGCTTTTGGGTCTATGGCCCATCACTCGGCTCAAGTGGCCCATAACGACCCAAGCCCACGAGGCGCTCACGGTGTAGCCCCAAAGCCTGTGGATCGAATCATCTCATGAGCGTTCGCACACTCGCGAGATCGCAAATGCCGACTTTTTGACTTTTAATTAGTAATGGGAATGGCGTACAGTTACACACCTTTTAGAGAGAAACACGTCGAACTTTGCGCACCCAACCTAAAACCATGTTAGTGATAACACGTCGAACTTTGCGCACCCAACCTAAAACCATGTTAGTGATCCCTTGTCAGTTCTCAAATTTTTAAGTTCACTACCCAACTATAACTCATAAACCTCATCAATGGATGACGCTTACCTTGATATTCCAACTACGTTTCAAAACTTTTCAACCTCCAATCACCCCTTCTTGATGGCCACACGCTGCGTTAAAGTCCACTTTGTTACATAACCTTAAACATAATCCCCTTTAACCATATAAACTTCTTACCGAAGCAAAGACTGAGAGAGGAGAGTTGCAGTATTCAGCCTATCACAAAAAAAACTACAATCGAACACACGATGCCGCGAACGCACCCCTTAATAGGAAACGATAAAAAGAAAGGGATTAGAGGGAGAAGTAATATAGCAAAAGAAAGAGAAGTGGAATAACTCAATTACCCTGATCAAGCTGGGGAAGATTCGGCTAGGTAAAAGAGCATTCGGCTAGCACAGGAAAACCCAAATGAACCGAAAGAGAGAGGAGACAAGAGGGGTTCGGTCAAGATTCCAAGAAGTAAAATGAATGAAGAAAGATCAAAGAGATATTCGATCAAGCAAACGAATGGATGAAGGAAGAGGTGAAGTTCAACCAAAGAAAAGTGTAAACAGGAGAAAATGCACTTTTCAAAACCCCTTGGCTGAAATTGCACTCACAAGCACCCCATTCGGCTACAACTCATTCCAAATTCAAATTCCTTAAAAATCTCCAAGATCCACTCCCCTTATCCCTCCTTGATATTCTCCTTAACAACCTCCAAGACCCATTTAAACTCTCCACCACCAGAGTTCGAATCCAACACCAACTCTTACCGTCCCCTAGCAGCAAAATGAATGCTCCTTGCTTGTCATGAGATTCGAACCCTTGCCCCCACATTAGCCATGTAACGCCACCACCACTAGGCCACAAGCTCACTTGTGCTAACATTCTGGCACCTTTATTTATCAAGCCTAAGCACCAGTGCTCAGGTTCTTTCAAGAGCAAAACAGAAGATGCTATAAAAGCCGAAGCTTGCATCTTGGACTACTCGGACACCCCCAAACATGCTTAAGTCCACTAAACATTTAAGCAAACATGGAATTCATATAACGCTAAGCAAAATTATAGTCCCCATACTTTTAGGGCGTTACACAGTCATTTTACCACAAAGGGCGTCTAGGTACACTTACCGACCCAACAGTAGGTTCACAGTCGTCTCGGGTGACCCGTGCAACCTTAACAGTCATACAGTAAAAATGGGACCAAAGCCCATATTGCGGGCCCATGTGGGCCCACAAGCCCGTATGGCCTACAAAGCCCAGAAATGGCCTTGGCCGTGTGGATTACATAACCTGGCCCTATATTCTTTGCACATCCTACGATATACCCGTATAGGGCCCACAAGTTCGTGGGGCCTATACGGCCTATTTCGGCCCAATATGGCCCAAAATAGCCTAAGCCCATAAAATCGCTCATGGTGGCCTCTACGGTCAAATGCCCACGTTTCTATGTTCTAATTACCACACGAGCGAGTGCACGCCCATATGGAATCAAAGATTACATTTTTGGGCTTTTTGTCGATCTATAGTTTGGATAGTGTTTTACACACCTGATTGTAAAATACGCGCAAATAAACCATAGGCACTCTAACCCTAAATTCAAACACAATCTGCCATCAGTCCTTTTTAATAACAAGATCAATAATCCTTTTTATTATAAAACTTATTAAAGAGATTCTAATCACTTGTCTTGGTCGATCGACGGAAGATCGCACACTTAAACCGTTACAAGCGACAGACCGCAAACCCCTTTAGAGATATCTTGCAATACATTTGAGACTTAATAACCTTAATCCATTTATTGATCAACCAAAAGTCTGAACCAATCGTATAACACTTACCAAATGTGCGAAACTAATTATAGGGAAGGGAAGAAATCGGCCTATCCAAAATGATCACCCAAAGCGACAGAGGCAAAGCTATCACCAAGACACTCCTAATAAGTCGACAGTAGAAGAAAGTGTTAGATACAAGACTAACATGGTAGAGAGGGAAAGTAAGAAAAAGCACCCGTACATTTAGACTGATTGATCACAAAATAATGCCGAAACCAAAAGAACATAAGGAGGAGAAGTGGAGTAATTGGCCAGCAATAAAATGAAGGAAGGAAAGAGTTGGGAGAGAGAAAAGAGGGAAAGAGAATATTCAGCCAAACAACAAAATCGATTTGGGAGAGAAAAGGGGAGAGAGGAAGAGAATGTAATTGGTTAAGGACAAAAGGAGAACACGAGAGAAAACGATTTGCTCAAAGAATAAGGGAGAGGAGGAGTCGATCTAAAAAGAGGCTTTGTCAAAAAGAGAAAAACCGAGATATACCTGAAAATGAATGATACCCAAGTGGTCAATAACAACATTCAGTCACCCCAAAACAAAGAATGAAAAGAACTCTAAAATAATTGGTAGAAACCAAAAATGAGGAGAGGAAGCAACCAAAGCCGAATTCTTAAGTGTCCACAGTCCAATTTCGGCACAACAGTCCCTCTCACCTCAATTTCCCATGATTTCCTCCCCAAATCCATCCTAAAATTCCTCCATAAAAATCTCCTCATTCACCAATTCAAACTCCTCTCAACTCAGCAAAGTTTCGGTCAAACTCTACTACCCACACGGCTTAGGCAGCAAAATAGAATCCCCATTGCGCAAACCAAGACTCGAACTTCAGACCTTAGACATTAGTAACACACCACTTATCCCCTGGGCCAACAGGCTCTTTTCTGTCATGTTATTCCCCTATTTACTTAAAAGCCAACTGCCTAGAGATAGTGTTTATTCCTTTAAAAACAAAACTTTTTGCATTTGCCCAGGCTTGAACCCAAGACTTCTCAAACACTTCCCAGAACACTTAACCATTGAAGCAGACACTCAATTGTGTCACTTTCTTACACAACTAAATATTTATGTGCAGCCTCCTAACTGTTTCCAAGCTTAAGACCTAATACTTCTAGGCCCAAATTCGGGGCATTACAATTGTAAAAGATACAAAAGTTAGATTTCTTTTAGTTAAATGAGTAAATAGATAATGAACATTGAAAAGGAGAATTATTATGGTAATTAGCCCATATTATTTATAATGGGTGATGATGGCTTAGTTAGTTTGAAAATTTTTTTAAAGGTTATTTTAGTAATTTATTTTCTTCTTTTGGCCAAATGCTATTGTTGGGGGGAAAGCTTCAAGCTTTGTTTGGTGTTGAGTCTTTGCATGTAAGCCATTTCTTGCCCCTTTTTTTATGTTTTTGCGATCATTACCTTGATATCTAGCTAGTTTAGTGATTAATTTGATAAAGTGTTTAATGTTAGAAAGTCTACCATTAATGTTTTTGGAAGATTTTTACTTGAAAGAGCATTTGTTTAGTGCTTGATGTGGATTTTGAGTTATTTTATTAAGTAAATTTTTATACATTTTGAAAGTGGGGATTAAATTGAGTAAAATTGTAAATGAGAGGAATTTCATGAGAAATTTCAAAAGTTATGAATTGTAAATGTAGGGTTAAATATTCGACAGTATTGGGTTATGTATTAATTGTGGGAATTGGCTTGTTTAGTATTATGGACTAAATTGTATAAAAAGTAAATATTTGGGGCAAATGTGTAAATGTGTAAGTAAGTAATTATATGTATTGAATTGAATAATTTATGAATTAGATGTTAATAATTGAAATAAATCATATTATAAGTAATTATATGTATTGAATTGAATAATTTATGAATTAGATGTTAATAATTGAAATAAATCATATTATAGATCAAGGGCAAGTTGATAATCGTGGAAAAGGGAAGGTTGTTGATTAGTCCCTGAACTTTTGTTGTTTCTACAGTTTGGCCTTGGTAAGTTCGTACGGTTTAATTTTTCTATTGTTTAAACATTTCATTATTTATGAATTAATATTATTAATGCTTGAAAGTGTTGAATTGTATTAAATGGATTGATTTGTGAAAATGATTAAAATATATGTTGTTATTCGAGAATTAGTTGAGCCGATGAACGTAGGATAGGATACGATTGGCATACCAATAGGTTATATTGCACGCTGTACGGGATCGGTTGATGTTGAGATGATGATATTTGATTTATTCTTGTTTACTGAATATACCGAAGTACGACATTTTTTATGGACTTTCGTGTTATATTACAGTGATTCTGGTGTGTTTCGGGGGCAGATGAAAAGCCTTCGGGCTAGGCACTTAGGTATGTTTTTAGATGGTTAGCTCATTTGAGCGTACTGATGTGTTCTAAATGATTAATTGTGTATCCAATTCATCGGGCGAACTTTTATTAGTTTTATGGTTTATAATTGGTATTATAAGCGATTACATGAATTATTGATTGATTGTTATGAGATGTTATTCAATGACTTAATTCAATTGAGTTGATTATCTATTATAAGTATTGATATGAAGACTCACCCGTTAAATGATTGTGATGAACAGGATTATGGTTAATTTCTATATTCTGTATTAGAAATGTTTATTCGGTAAGTTTATTGTTCAAACCATTGAACTTTCTAAACTCAATTAAGTTTACTTGTGCCATTTTTTTTATTTTCTTGTAGATACATTTTTGAGGAAACGGGTGATCCCATAAACTCAAAGAATCACACTATTCGAAAATCTTTTGGCAGTTCTTGAATTTTTAACTTAGATTATATGGCATATAATAGGTAAAGTGAAATTCTGTTGATTATATGTGAAATTGTAAAACTTGAATGATACTTGTGAGTATATGTTTGGTTTGGTATGTATGTGTGTATGGAACTTGTTTGGTATATTTCGTATAAGCCTTATAAAGTGTGTGAATATGGAATGATGAATTATGAATTGATGGAAGTGGTGTTTTGGTATGAATTGCTAATGATGGTTGTGTATTTTCAATGTTTATACTTTGGTTTAAATGTGATATTGATTTGATTATTAAATTGTGGTGTCAATGAGGGCACATTGGTTAGGCATTAAGGATGGACGTTTTGAGCTTGTTTAATCATGTTTTGAGTTGGTATAATTGATGGTAATTGGTTTGTTTGTTGTCCAAGTAGGTTGAATATGGTAAACTTGATTTTGAAGGCACATTTTGGAGCACACGGGTTGTCACACGACCGTGTACCTTAATTGTTTCATTGCATGTTGGTCCACACAAGCACAGAGAGTTACACGGTCTAGCGACAAGGCCGTGTGACCATGAGCTACACAATCACAGTGAGTTACATGGTCTGGCCACACGGCCGTGTAACCTTATATTACACAAGCACCATTAGTTACACGATCAGCGTACACAAGCGTATGAATAAGTCACACTGGTGTGTGTAGTAGACACACAACCATATTTTTGAGCCACATGGTCTGGGCTCTATCACACGGTCGTGTGACCCTTGTTTCCCAAAGTTTTATGATTTTCTAAAATTATCTGTTTAATTCAAATTGATCCCGGATTACTCCCAAACTGTCTTTAGGGCCTCGTGAACTCGATTTTAAGGCCCTTAAGTATATTTGTGCTATAATTGTAATATGTATTTGAATGTTAACATTTAAATTAAGTAATAGTTTATAATTGAAGTTAAATGTCCTGAATTGTAATGTAATACTTTGTAACCTTAATCCAATGATGGAGATGGGTTAGTGGTGTTACAAAGCTGTCATTCGATTAATTCGTGACACTAATTCAATCAAGAGTTTCAACTTACTAGAGATACTAATAACACCATTCTTTTGTTATTGAAAATTCAGGTCAAATTACAATTTTAGTCCCATTATACTAAAATTTAGTATTTCATCTTTGTACTTTAATTTAATATAAATCAATTTTTATAACTTTATAATCCAAAATTTTAATAGTGTCAGCACTTTTTTTATTAAATATTTAACTTTTTCTGACATATAACATATGATAAGTCACAAAATTAATAACTAAATGGTTTTTTTTCTTTTTTGGTAATGAGTTGGCCAGGGCTTGATTCTGGTCACTAGAGTTTTCAACACTTACCAAAGATGGAAACTTTTCCAAGTGACAGGAATTAAAATTTGAGCTATTCATGGTTAGCCAACAATTCGTATGGTTAATTTTAATGAATGTAAACTCAGCCAAGTCAATGGAACAAGCAAGGCTGGCAGCTTTGAGTTCGCATTCGTGGTGCTCGAAATCTGGTTCGCTATCTGCCACTATACCAGCACCGGCTTGACGATATGTTATTACATCGTTGGCGAACATCTTTGTAAGAGTACATTGTGTCATAGTGTAACGTGTAGGTTTGTGCAAGTATACATAGTTGTTATCAAGTAATAAGTAAGTATAAGAGTTATTGTCTCCACAAGGACTGTATATGTTAATCAAATAATTGAAAATTAAAGATTACAAGTTGGTAAGAAAACACAATAATTTTGATTAGTAAGTGTTAAAGTAAATTAATTAAATAAAAATGAATTAATCTAAATGCAATGGATGAAATGAGATGGTTTAGTAGCAAATTCACAAGCTTCAACAATAATAACATGAATGAGCTAGAATGATTACAACATTTGACTCAATTCATCATTCATCATGTTTAACAATGCCGGGAAAGTATTCCATGGCAATTCGATCATTTATTAACTTGAAACTAGTTATAAGTCATTTCAGAATCTTTTACTTAGAAAAACATGCATACTACCATAATCATATTTAACTAAGGGCTTCTTAAAGTTATTTAAAGTAAAAAAGGACGAATTAGGTTTGAATTACTTTAATCACACAAATCTAAAAGTTATGCAAGGTAATAGAGCTCTACCATTACGAAACATTAATTTAATTAGGCTAGGATCTAAATTAAGCATGCATCTTTCAATTATTGCGTCTATTAATCATCACTTGGCTAGGATTGATCAACTAATTCAAATTCATTCGATCACATTTTAATGAATAAAATACATGCATTGTAACAACCCGCTTTTGGGCCAAATCAGAATAGTGGTTTCATGACAACAAATCTGAAGTAGAAATATTTATTTTGTTATTATCGTAAGGTCTAAAATATGATTGAATGATTGTGTGAAAATTTCGTTAAGAAATTTTATCGATAGAGTGTACAATTTGACTAATAGGACTAAATTGCAATAGGTGCAAAATGTGTGTTTTAGAAGCTAGAGCTGTTTAATAGTAATGAATTTCTAATTAGAGGTCCTTAAATGGTAATTAGACCATTATATTTCTTAATGGACAAAAATAGACATGAAGTAGATAAAATTTCAAAGTTTAAGTGAAGGGTATTTTGTTAATCTAGTAAATAAGAAAAAAATAACTAAATAAAAGTATCCATCTTCTCAATTTAGTCCCCCCTTAGCCGAATTTAAAGAGGAAACCATATCTAGGGTTTTGGGCAAGCTTCCAAGCTCGATTGTAAGTCCATCTTTGTCCCATTTTTAATGATTTTTTCATTTTTGTGAATGTTGTAACTTGATCTAGCTATTCTAAGGACTAATTTGAAAGAAAATCAAAGTCTAAAATTTTACCCACGTTGAATAAGCTTGTATTTTGATGTTTAATGGTTGAAAATTCATGTTTGTTGTTAGTTAAACAACATGTACAAAGTGATTTTTGATGAAAATGTCAAAAAGGGACCTAATTGTAAAAGGTTGTAAAATGTGTGGTAAATTATGAATAAATGGAAAATATGGGCTGTCATGAGCATGAAAAAGGTAATGAAGAAATTGGATGAAAATCATTTTACGAGTCTAGGGACTAAAATGTAAAATGTCAAAAGTTTAAGGGCAAAAATGTAATTTTTGCCATAGTGTGTTTTTGGGCTGAATTGAATAATGTGAGAATAAGTTAAATTTGATATTATAGATCAAGAAAAATGAAATTCGAGTTTAGACCTGGGAAAGAATAAGGTTGTGGACTAAATCGAACTAATAGCCATTTTTGTAACCGAGGTAAGTTCGTATGTTAAATAAGCTTTAATATAATTGTATTTAAATGCTTTAATATTGCATGAACTGGATGATTGATTTTGTGGACGAGTTTAATTCTACGGTCACGTTTGACGATATCTTGGTAAGCGAGAAATCCCAATCGAACCTTAGGAATAGATTAGGATCAAGTGACATGTCACTAGGGTATAATGTTATTTGATTCGGGTATTAGTCCTCTACGTCCTACTAGAGGATGAGTATACCAGCATATGTTGCGGTTACTTGACAGATTGTGTGAGCAGCTCCGTGTAGCCACGTCTTGACTGATAGCTTGTGTGAGCAGGCCCGTTGATGGCTTGAGAGTGAGCAATTATGTATTATGAGATGAGGTAGCAATGGCTACATATGTGGCACTTTATGTGCAAGTTTTCCCGAGTATCCGAAATTGTTATTCCGAGTGGTTCATTGGGTATGCCAAAGATGAGAATTGAATATGAAACTATTACGATAGGGTTCAAGTATGTGCTTAAAACTTACGACTATTAAATTCGTGAAATGATGAATCCAAGGTAAGTTTGTGATGGAATGAATTATGATAATGATATTATGGTAAATTACATTGTTTTGTATTAAATTATTTAAATGTTAAATGTATGACAAGGTTTGCTTATTTCTTACATACGAGCTTACTAAGCTATATAGCTTACTCCGTTTATTTTCCATGTTTTATAGTGCCGTCAAGCTAGCTCGGATTGGGGATCGTCGAAGATTCGCCTCACACTATCAAAACTATCATTTTGGGTATTGATGAAGTTTAGCATTTTGAGTATATGGCATGTATAGGGACTTGGTCATTTTGTTATATATGTCATTATGAATTTGGCAAAATGTATTGGCTTGTAATTGTTAAAGGTTTGATGTGGCCTTTGGCCATGTAATTTGGTTCAGTTTGGTTGAATTCGTTGTAAGCTTATATGTTATATATATACATGTATGTGCCAATGTCGTGTTGGTGATATGGTTTTTCAATGCTTGGTAAATGGTTGAATGTGGCTCTTTGGTTTTGTTGTTGAATGGTTAAGTTGGTATTTTGATATGTTAGAAGACTCAAACAAAACGTTGCTTGAAGAAGGTATTGGTGTTGATACTTGTGGCTGTGAGATTGGTATGATTTAGTTTGGTGAAATATGATGTTGTAAGATTGTTAAGTGTTGACAATGAAATGATATACTCTAGCCATGATTGTGGATGTTTTGGTTGCTTAAGTGTGCCATGAATTGTGCCATTGAATTGGTATAAGTGTAGGTGCAAATGAGGGTGGCAAATGTCTTGGTAAATAGCTTTTATTTTGTCCACATGGGTAGAGACACGGGTGTGTGTCTAGGCCGTGTGTGACACACGGTCTGCCCCATGGGCATGTGTTCCTGCCGTGTGTCCCCTGCAGCTTAATTTTGAGAAACAAAATGCTTAGAATTGAGCACATGGGCAGAGACACGAGCGTGTGTCTCAGCTGTGTGAGGGACATGGCCTCAAGCATAGGCGTGTGTCCCGACCGTGTGAAGTCTGCACCTATTTCATGAAAATTTAATTAGTGTGACCTCAATTTGTTCATGCTCTGCAAAACAGAGAGTTATACGGGTTAGGGACATGGGTGTGTGTTACCTTACGGCCTGCCCACATGGGCGTGTCACCCTTGTTTATAGAAAATTTTTTCTAAGTTTTGTAAAATTTTCTTAAGTGCTCGGTTTAGTCACAAACCACTTCCAAAGCATGTTTGGGCCTTGTAGGCTCGTATTAAGGACTTTATGATTGAATACAAATGGTTTTAATTTGGTCAAAAATTTATGACTCGATTTGTATGTTTGCTTGAAATGTAAATCCAATAATGCCTCATATCCTGTTTCGGCGTTGAATACTGTTAAGTGGTGTTACATGCATGAGTTGAATTGAAAGCATGAATGATTAATATATAGACATCATAAACATGAATCAAATGAACTTTGTCAAATTAATGTAATCATTCCAGCTAAAATTAAATTAAGCTATCATTGTTAATGAAAAAACATTAAAACAATTTGCGAACCTGTAACTAAGAACAAATTAAAGATAAAAAAGAATAAAATCTGAATGATTTCGGCAGTCCTCTGAAAATTAGTCACAGAGGCTTCCTTCGATCCTTGTGTTTGCTCCTTCGCAAAGTTCTCCTCAAGGTGGTTGACTAAGAGAGAATTTCTGAAGGAATTTCTAGCTAAGGAGAATGGGGAGAATGCATGGGTTTATACGTGAATAGGAGAGGAAATAACAAGTGAAGAATGAAGAATGAATGAATGATGAAGGATGAGTAAAATGGGAATGAGAGGTGGTATTTATAGTAGAAGGGTTTTAACTCTTGGAGAGAGTTAAAATTTATATTTTTAGACTTAATTAATTTCTTGTACTTAAGTAAAATTAGCTTCATTTTAGGTAATTGCATGATTATTTCTAGCCAATTGAGCAGTGTATCTAAGAACTTGAGATGGTGATTACTTTATTGCATCTTTACTTTTAATTGCTTGTGGAAAGGTCTTGTTGTGGCTAGATGGCAGGTTTAAGGGAGAAGGATAGTAGGGTATGGACATTTGCAGAGGCATTATGAAAGGTTTCCATGGCAATGCTGGTGAAGAAAACAACAAACACCCAATCAGCAATGAGAGCATTCATCATTTGGTCCTGTACATGCACGTGTAATGGAGAATATTTCACCTCAAAATTAGGGAAAAAGAAATCATTGGCTAACGACTTTTACCCTAGAGGACAACCCAAGTATAAAAGGTAATAAAAAGGGGAGAGACGAGAAGAAAAAAGGGCAATTTTTTTTAGCTTGGACAGAGGTCTCATGGTGGCAAGAAGGGTAAGTTGAGTTGACTGTGGATTTGGTGAAGATAAGAAACAAGACGCCGAGTTGGGGGGATTGGATTTTTAAAACCCAAATTTTGTTCCTCTACATTTTATTTCAATTTCATCTATTCTAAACTAATATTTTGGGATATTGATGATACACAAACTTGAATTTGTGTAGCCTAGCCATGAGCTAACTTAATACGACTAGGTTTCCTTTGGATAATGTTTTAACTTCAATTAATGTTTATAGATTAATATGGTTCATATTACTGCTTTACCTAATGGTTGATTTTGTAAATGCTTAAGAGAGTGTTGATGAATGCTCAATAAGTCTTAAGGTAGCTTGACACCGACAAGACTAGGTTTCCTGGACCGAAGTTGGGTAATATAAGTGAGTGTTGAGTGAAATACTTGTGTAAACTTTAGACATAGAGCCTTACCTTATACGATTTAGAGGGTTGAGCTTTAGTAGTAGTTGTTAATCCCGAGTCTGTAGATATATAGTGCCTTAAGGGTGAGTAACCCTAGGTCTTGCTTTCGATAGAGGTAAACCACATTAGTACCCAATTGAACAGTTAGCTCGCAATAGTTTTGCCACGGCATTGTTCATAGGTTAGAAAATTTCCCTTAGTAATCTCAACCTTCACAACCAATATTCCGCCCTTGCTAAAGTCCTTAGTACTCTTGTTTGATTTGTTGCAATGGTAGTCTCTACTAGTATACTTTATTACTCTTACTTCTAATGTGTTAATCCCATTTTAATCTTATTAAACATCATTTGATACATTTATCTTTTCTGTTCAATTGTGATAACTTAGATAAAGAGCACTTATCCAATACTCATAGGAACGATTCTCACTCATCACTTTATTACTTGATTCGACGTGTACACTTTCACAATTCGCACATCATATTCACAGGCGACAAGTTTTTGGCACCGTTGTCGGGGATTGGCGATTGGTAAATTTAGTTTCTGTTATTGTAATTTTTATAGTTTTAGTTGTTAATTTGTTTGTTTCATGATCTCAACAGGTATGTTACTAGTTGTATGCATAGAGACACTCCTACTAAAGGACTCTATCCCTTAGATCCAGAAATTTAAAGGACCTTACTAAGAAGGAGAAAAGAATAAAGAGTAGTGAATCAAGATGGTAATGAGCAACTTAATTCGGGAGCTCTGAATGTTGATCCTCCTATTGCTCAGATGTTTAATGATTAGGATAGGCTAATTCGAGAGCATGTAGTGCCTATCTTAGATAACCTGAATATTGGAATAGTCAGGCCACAAATTCAAGCTCCTTACTTTGAATTGAAACCTATAATGTTTCAGATGCTTCAATCAATTGGTCAGTTTGGTGGTTTGCCAACTAATGATCCTAGATTGCACTTGAGACTTTTCTTGGAGGTCTGCGATTCTTTCAAATAACGAGGTGTCCCTGAAGATGCCTTAAAACTCAAATTGTTTCCTTATTCTTTAAGAGATAGTGCTAGAACATGGCTTAACGCTTTACCATCTAGAACAGTAGAACCCTGGAATGATCTCTATCAAAGATTTCTGTTGCGATATAACCCACCCAATATGAATGCCAAACTAGGAAATGACATTACATCTTTCAAGCAACTAAAGGATGAAACACTATATGAAGCATGAGAAAGGTTCAATGATTTGCTTAGGAAATGTCTCATGCATGGATTTCAACATTATACCCAAATGGAGATGTTCTGTAATGATTTGAATGCATAAACACATATGGTGATTGATGCTTCAGCTAATGGAACTTTGTTAGATAAGACATACAATGAATCCTACGAGATTTTAGAGAGAATCGCTAATAATGATTATCAATACCCCACAAAAATAGCTAGAACTAGTAGGAGAGTGGCTGGACCATTCGAACTTGATGATATTACCTCGCTTACTGCTCAGGTATATTCTATAGCCAACATGATAAAGATCATGCAGAAGCCTAGTAAGGTGAAAGAGCTGAAAGTACCTAGGTTATCTTTTGTTTATTATCGTAAGGATCACGTGTTTAAAGAGTGTCCCTCAAACCCAGCATCTCTATACTATATGGGAAACTTCAATAAGAACAACAATCCTTAGTCCAACATGTACAACCTTGGTTAGGAACAACACCTAAATTTTGGGTGGAACAATTAAGGAGCTTGAAATTCCAACACGACTATTAGACCCAATGTCATGAATGTTCCACCTAATTTCAATCAGTCTATACTGTCTCAACAACGGGTTCAACAAGGACAAACATCATCGTCTTCCTCATCTATTCAGTCTTTACTGAAGGAGTATATAGCCAAGAATAATGTTCTGATCCAGAGCCAAACATTATCACTACGAGCTTCAGAGAATCAAGTAGGGTGGATAACTAATGCTTTGAACTCAAGAACACAAAGAAATTTGCCTAGTGATACTGAAAATGCAAGACCACATGGGAAAGAACATTGTAAAGCAACCACTCTTAGAAGTGGCACACAGCTAGATAAAGTTGTCAAGAATGTTGTTCCTGAATCAGTAAGTTCAGAAACAATTACAAGTAAAACCTTGCACAACCAAAAAAGAGCACCACAGCTGAGAAAACTGGACCAATCAATGCCGAAGCAAACTCAAATATCATTGCCAAACACAATGCTCGGGCAAAACAATCATTACAACCTGAAGTTTGCCCACCCCCACCATTTCCCCAATGCTTTCAAATCACAAACAAGACCAACATTTCAAGCGATTCTTGGATGTCCTTAAGCAACTTTACATCAGTATACCTTTGGTGAAAGCCTTGGAGCAAATGCCTAACTATGTCAAGTTTATGAAAGACATACTTTCAAAGAAGAGACGATTAGGAGAATTTGAAATAGTTGCACTCACTGAAGGGTGCACTGCTATGTTGAAAAATAAATTGCCTTCGAAGTTGAAGGACCTCGGAAGCTTCATAATACGTTGCTCAATTGGCAACCAATATGTTGGGAAGGCCTTGTGTGATTTAGGAGCGAGCATAAATCCTATGCCCATGTCTGTGTTCAAAAAGCTAGGAATTGGTGAAGTAAGACCTACAACTGTAACCTTGCAATTGGCAGATCGATCATATGCACACCTAGAAGGTAAAATCGAGGATGTCTTGGTAAGGGTAGATAAATGCATTTTTCCTACTGACTTCATTGTGTTAGACTATCAAAACTGAGAAAGATGTGCCTATTATTTTGGGTAGACCTTTCCTTGCAACAGGTAAGACTGTGATTGATGTTTAAAAGTGTAACACCCTATGACCTTCATCCGTCGCCGAAATAGATTCATAAGGTATTACCTATCAAAAGACAGATCAGACTAGCCATTCATAATCAATCATGTATAACAAAATATAGTTCTTTAACCTTTCAACTATGACTAATTTTTAACTAAGGTTAAAATAACTAATAAATTTCAAGGATACTTGACACATAAATCCCTTGAACCATATACTCGTGTTTAGGAAATTTAGCAAGCCATTTTCGCATGGCTAGAATATTTACAATTTCAAAATATATCTTGTTCCAAAAGAGAGTTAAGCGTATACATGCCATATTTCAATATATAAACTATCAAAAAGTACCAAAACAGTGACGATAGTGTAGATGACTTCAAACATGAATTCCCCGAGCTCGTAGCTTTCAAACAAGATCTATAAAATGAAACAACATAAAATATTCACAGTAAGCCATTAAGCTTAGTAAGTTTAAAGTATCTTAAACAACAAAACTTATTTATACACATTATAACATATTCGAATTGCAACACTAATTAACCGAATATACAAAACCACGTTAGATCCATTTCATTAACTTATTATTTCTTCAGAGTTTGAATTTCATAAGCACACCTTCTAAATGACTCGTAGTAATTCATCGATTCGACCTTATAAAGTTAATTCAAATCATTTCATTCATATATAATTTCAAAGATCATAATTGTATATATATAACATATACTTTCATATACCAAATTCATAATGGCCGAACATAACTATACACAACCACATTTCATATACTTCTCTTTTCAATTCATACATTTATTCACATTTCTTCCTACGCATAACAACTTATACTTACCTGGACAATTTAATCTATCGAATGAATTTAGATGCCGTATAGCATAATCTCATATTCGTAGACTTTTATTGTTTCACCGGTAATTTGCCTGCTAGGTATAAACCTGAATTTAACACCGTTACGAGGACTACTAGGTATAAACCTGAATTTAACACCAGTATGAGGCCTGCTAGACATAAAGTCTAAAACTCATTCACCGGCATTATGCCTGCTAGGCTCATGCCCGAAACAATTCCATCTGCTAAAAGCTTACTGAGCCATAGGCCCGAAACATAATTCGAATATAAATTTCCCAATTTCATAACATATACACTTCTTGTATTTATGCATTTCACATAAGCTAATCACATCAGTCCACTTTGACTTCATTCACGTATAATCACTTGATAACTATCACACTATTGCTTTTTAATTTACCATTACATATCTTCAATCTAATAAATACAACTCACGGCAAGATGATCCTAACAAATTTCCTTATTTAAATCTCATGCATACTATTCGGCTTCAAGTATGTGTATACATATATTTATGCTAA
Source organism: Gossypium anomalum (assembly GCA_025698475.1). Lineage (NCBI taxonomy): Eukaryota > Viridiplantae > Streptophyta > Magnoliopsida > Malvales > Malvaceae > Gossypium > Gossypium anomalum. The sequence goes on along the minus strand of CM046968.1, from coordinate 41,464,321 downwards.
AGGTATGGCTAAATTCTCGTGACATATCATGATTCATTCATAAATAGCTTATGTTTAAATACTGAAAACTTACCTCGAGTATTTTCCAAACAACTACGGGTTGGCTACTCAACTACTTTAGCTTTTCCCTTATTCGAATTTGTCCCTCTATGCTCTTGAGCTTAAATTCAAAAATTTTAAACTAATCATTATTCGACTATTCAAGCATTACTTCAAAATATAATAAATATACATATTCAACTTTCACATATATAGATCACAGTAAACAAAATAAAATACATTATAGGTCATCTTTGACATTTCTATTTTCATCAATTTGAACCATTCCTTGGCCAAATATTTCATTCGGCATTAAGATACAAACAAGTTAACATTTTCTTTATACACACCCTCAAGACCACATGCATAATTCATTTACTTTAAAGCACATATCACACAACAACTTAACTAAAGTTTCATTCATTCACAACATATAAACCCTATTAAGCTCATACCTTGCACATACCAAACCGAATTCAAGTGAAGAAATTATCACAACTAAGATAGATTCCAAAACCAACTTAACCATTTAGCCACATAATAGGCTAAGTAACACTCACAATTGTAAACACCTTGCACGCATTCGAGACAGATAGTAACATAAAAAATTAAACAAATAGAAAGGTCAAGTGCAAATGTCTTAATATAAATACCATAATTCATATTAACTTAGAGACATACATAAAAAATCTATATGACTGAAGGTTCATGTGTTCATGATAAATGTGTTTATTATAATTGTATCCTTAATATAAGCTTGATATAAAATTTACTGTTTATAATCAACCAAATCAATACATATACATACCATCATAGCCGAACATAATTTATAATGCGTGTAATAAAATCAACCCAATTCCCACTAGAACACTGTTGAATATTTTTTTAACACAAATACATATATTAGCACCTTAATAAAACAAAATAACCATTTCCATATATAAATATTTTACTCATGCAAAACCATGACCGAATCACTTGTAAATACTACCTAAGCCATCATCTATTTTAAACACAAACATTATTCAAAGATTACCCTAGTTCACATTCGGTAATTTCACAAATACACAAGCCAATTTTTCCTATCATCTAAACTACCTATATGAACATTACACTATCTCAAGCATCACCCATTTGCAGTTTTTCATTAAAACATAAAGCCAACCATCATTTCTCTTCATTATCTACCATGGCCGAATGCTCAAATCATCACCCAAATTTCAAAATTTTGGACATGGGCTAAGTAAGGAACTTGGTAACTAACTTAAAATAAGCTAAAATTTCAAGGCCTAACATGAATTTCTTACCTTAATTCATGCCTAAGATGACTGAATGGTTTTTGCTCCCCTTTTCTTTCTTTACAATTAGTTAAAAAGAAAACCAAGATGAATACATTGTTTTCTTCCCCTTTTTCTATTTTTAATTATCAATATTATAAAATATAAAGACATTTTGTTGCCATAATACTAATAGATAATACATGTATTTTATATTAAATGACAACATGGCTGGCCATTATCTTAAAGTGGATAATTGGCATGCAAGTCCATTTTTTTTATCATGCATTAATAGACTATTACAATTTAACCTATCACATTTTAAAAATTTCTTACATAAGTCCTATTTAATAAATTTCACATACAAATGACAAAATCAAAGCATGAAACTTTCACACATGCACTTACACATATAATAAGCATAGAATATAACATTTAATTATTTTTGTGACTCTATTTTGTGGTTCCAAAACCACTTTCCGACTAGGGTCAAATTAGGGCTATCACAACTCTTCCCCCCTTAGAAATTTTTTTCCTCGAAAATCTTACCAGCGAATAAATTAGGGTATTGTTCTTTCATGGAGTCTTCAAGCTCCCACGTTGTTTCTTCAACCCCGTGTTTGACCCATAACACTTTTACTAACGAAATTGTCTTGTTTCGCAATTCTTTCACCTCGTGAGCCAAAATACGAATCAGTTCCTCTTCATAGCTCAAATCAGATCAAATTTCTATCTCTGATGGACTAATCACATGAGAAGGATCGGATCTGTACTGACGGAGCATCGAAACATGAAAAACGTTGTGAATCTTTTCAAGTTCAGGCGGCAAAAGTAGTCTATAAGCAACCGGCCCAATCCGTTCTGTAATTTCGTATGGTCCGAAAAATCTTGGGCTCAATTTGCCTTTACAGCCAAATCTAAGTACCTTTTTCCACGGTGAAACTTTGAGAAACACTTTGTCTCTGACTTGATACTCAATATCTTTCCATTTCAAGTCCGCATACGATTTCTGACGATCTGATGCTGCTTTCAGACTTTCACTGATCACTTTAACTTTTTGCTCGACCTCTTTAATCAAATCAACTTTGAAAATCTTATTCTCACTGAGTTCGGTCCAAAACAAAGGCGTACGACATTTACGACCGTACAAAGCTTCGTAAGGTGCCACCTTGATACTCGATTGAAAACTATTATTATACGCGAATTAAACCAAAGGCAAGTATCGTTCCCGCGAAGCATTAAACTCAGGGATACAAAATCTCAACATGTCTTTGAGTATCTGAATAATTCGCTCGGATTGACCATCGGTCTGGGGATGAAAAGCGGTGCTAAAATGTAACTTAGTACCCAATGCTTCTTGCAATTTCTTCCAAAACCGTGATGTGAATCTCGGATCTCTATCCGATGTAAAAGAAGTAGGTACCCCATGTAACCTTACAATCAGAGAAATATACAATTCGGCTAGCTTATCAAGTGAATAATCCGTACGTACGGGAATAAAATGAGCTGACTTTGTCAATTTATCAACAACAACCTAGATCGCATCTTTCTTGCTTGGTGACAATGGCAACCTAGATACAAAATCCATCGTAACCTGATCCCACTTCCATTCGGGTATCATGATCGGTTGAAGTAACCTCGAAGGCACTTGATGTTCCGCTTTCACTTGTTGACATATCAAACACTTCGAAACAAAGTCAGAAATGTCTCGTTTCATACCATGCCACCAGTATTGTTGTTTCAGATCGTTGTACATCTTACATCTTGCCGGTGGGGTGACATTCGATATTATGAGCCTCGCCCAAAATCATCGAAATAAGTTCTGAATTTCTTGGAACACATAATCGATTTCTTAATCTCAGATAATCATTGCTATCAATCAAAAATTCTAAATCCTATTTCGATACACATAGTGCTCGTTTTGCAACTAATTCATCATCAACTTTTTGAGCTTCACAAATTTGTTGCATCAATAACGGTTTTGCTTTTAACTCCACTACTAACACACCATCAGCGGACACAGAAAGGTGTACATTCATTGCTCACAAAACAAACAAATAGTGACTTACGGCTTAAAGCATCAACGACCACATTAACTTTTCCCGGATGGTAATCAATGACAAGCTCGCAATCTTTCAGTAATTCTAGCCACCGTCTTTGTCTCAAATTCAAATCTCTCTGAGTCATCAAGTACTTGAGACTTTTGTGATCATAATACACATGGCATTTTTCCCTGAACAAGTAGTGGTGCTAAATTTTTAAAGCAAAAACGATAGTAGCTAACTCGAGATCATGAGTCAGATAGTTCTTCTCGTAAGGCTTCAACTGTCTCAAAGCATACGCTACTACTCTACCCTCTTGCATCAATACATAGCCCAAACCATTCAGAGACGCATCACTGTAAATCACAAATTCTTTACCAGATTCTGGCTGAACTAACACCAGAGCTTCGGTCAGAAGAGTTTTCAATTAATCAAAACTTTTTTGGCACTTTTCTGACCATTCAAATTTGGTATCTTTCTGAAGCAACTTTGTTATCGGTGTTGCTATCATCGAAAAACCTTTCACAAACCGTCTGTAGTACCCGGTAAGTCCCAGAAAACTTTAAACTTTTGAACCATTCCTCAGAGGCTTCCAATCGAGTATAGCTGAAATTTTGCTAGGATCAACTCGGATACCTGATGCGGATATGACATGTCCAAAAAAGCTGACTTCCCTCAACCAGAACTCACATTTACTAAACTTCGCATATAATTTCTTGTCTCACAAAATCTTCAATACTAACTTCAAGTGTTCGGCATGCTCGATTTTGTCGCGTGAATAGATCAAAATGTCATCTATAAACACAACTACAAACCAATCCAAATACTGTCTGAAAATTCGATTCATTAGGTCCATAAAAATAGCAGGGACATTAGCGAGCCCAAACGACGTCACTAGAAACTCATAGTGTCCATACCTCGTTCTAAAAGCAGTTTTAGGCACATCAGAGTCTCTAACCCGTAACTGATAATAACCCGATCTCAAGTCTATTTTTGAAAATACTGAGGCTCCTTTCAGTTGATCAAACAAATCGTCGATTCGCGGCAACGGATATTTATTCTTTATCGTTACCTTATTAAGCTGACGGTAATCAATACACATTCTCATAGTTCCATCTTTCTTTTTCACAAACAGTACTGGTGCACCCCTACGGTAGCTGAATATTGGATGACATCTAGAGAGAGAATCTTAGATGATTTGGACTGTACCCAGAACAAAAACTTAAGGGTACAGTGTTACTTCCGAAAGATGTGTCCTATTGCTGGTAGCAATCCATTATGAAGGGTACTCAAGCTGATAGGATTACCTAGGAATATTTCCAAGCTTTATTCAAAAAGAAGTATGTGGGCTCAAGGTATGTTGAAGCTCGTAAACTTGAGTTCATTGAACTAAAATAGGGGGCCAAGACCGTATCTGAGTATAAGGTTGAGTTATTGAGGTTGAGCCAATATGCATAGGGGATGGTAGCTTCTAAGCAAGAGAATTGTGTAAGGTTCAAGAATGAGTTGTGATATGATCTGAAGGTCCAAGTTGCTATGCTGCAAGAAAGAATCTTTGAGACCTTAATTTAGAAGGTGAACATTTTAAAAGAGGTTAAGGAAGTTGAGCGAGAAAGAAAAGACTTTGGCTTGGGAAATTCTAACTCACGTCCTACAAAGAAAGCCCGAGATAATAGACCTTGACAGAACCCAATTGTAGATGCTAATGGAAATAGAGCTCAAGATTGTACGTACTGTGGGAAATATCATGGGGGATTTATTGTTCTTGTAGATACTCGAAAGGTTGAATGTTCGGATCAGCACTCGAGTCACACTATCCATAAATCTTGATAGTTTTTGAAATGTTCATTTTGGATTTTATGGCATGTAATAGGCTTTTGTGTTATTATTATTACTAATGTTTAGGGATATGTAAATATTAAGTATGATCATTTGTGTAATTGCCAACATATATGATACATATGAAAGAGGTAAGGTTCCAATGCTAATATGAATGATATGTGTTAATGATAGTTGTGATTGAGGTACCTATGATAAGTACATTGGTTACGTGTTAGATTGTATGAATTGATAAGTTGTGTTTGAAGTTTTATTTTGATGTATAGTTGATATACTTGTGGTATCTATGAGGATACATTGGTTAGGTACTTAAGATGTTGATTTGGTATGTTTTTAGCTTATTTAAATCACTTTGAATAGGTCTTTTGGTTGGTAAATGGATTGCTTCGAGTCTAAGTAAGCTTGAAATGGTAAACTAGTTGTTTAAGGTTCATTTTGGGTCCAAACGGCCTGAGACACGGCCGTGTGACTTAGCCATGTGTGGCACACAGCCTAGCAACACGGCCTTATGTCTCCTGTAGGTTCCATTGCATGCAAGTCAAGCAGTTACATGGCCTATCACAAGGCCTGGCGCACGAGCGTATGGGGCTATATCAAGAGTTAGACGACCTAACACATGGGTGTGTGACACGACCGTGTTACCCTACTCAGAGAGTTACACGGGTGAGGACACTGGCTGGGACACGGCCGTGTGTCCCTATTTTGAAGGTTACACGGCCTGAGACACAGACGTTTGTCTCAGCCATGTGAGCCACATGGCTGTGTGACCCTTGCAGTCAAATTTTTCTAACTTTTACTTGAACTTTCTAATTGCTTCCAATTTGGTCCCAAATTGTTTCTAAGGTGATTCTAGGGCCTCGAGGGCTCAATTAAGGGGCAATACATATGTAATAAATGTATTTTAATATGTTTGTAATGATGTATGAAATGTATGTTTAATGTTTCAATTGTACAGTAATGCTCCGTAACCCTAATCTGACGATGGATGAGGGTTAAGGGTGTTATATTTAATGGTATCAGAGCTACGATTTAGTTGATTCTCAGACTGAACATAGTGTGCGTAATGTCTAGAATTACATGCCATATAAATTTGTGATAGTGTGACATGTTTGATCCCATCTAACCTCTGTTTTTCTTATCTAATTGTAAAGATGTCAGAAGGATTGATCATGCTAACAATGATGAGGTTAATAGTAATGTACCAACCTTTTATCATGGGACTAGTAGTATTATTCTAATTCCTGAAGTACAAGAGCATGAACTTGAAAACATGTTCTTCAGGTTTATGAACCAATGGTTCAATGACTTTATTCAAATGAATACTCCAGCTCAATTACCTCCACCCCCTGTCATACCTCCTGCTATACCTCTGGTTGCACCTTCACCTCCTCTTGTGACTGAGTTTAGTCGACGTATTCCTATTGAGAAGCTTAGAAAGTGTGGTGCCAAAGAATTTTGAGGTAGATCAGAAGATGATCCAGTTAAGACTAAGTATTGGCTTCAGAATATTTTGCGAGTTTTTGAAGAAATGGTTTACCCTTCTGATGATTTTCTTAGATGTTCCATTTCATTGTTAAAAGAGGAAGCATATAGTTGCTGGACTGCATTGGTAACTGTAGTACTGAGGGAGAAAATTTCCTAGGATTTTTTTCAGACCGAGTTTAAAAAGAAGTATGTCGAGATATGATATCTGGACAAGAAAAAGAGAGAATTTCTTGAGTTATGTTAGGGAAATAAATCGGTGGCTGAGTATGTGAGAGAGTTTGTATATTTTAGTAAATATGCTCAGGAGATTGTGCCTACTGAAGAATAGATGTGTATCTAGTTTGAAGATGGCCTGAATGATGAAATTCAAATGATGATTGGAGGTAATGAAATTCGAGAATTTGTTGTTTTATTTGATTATGCATAGAAAATGGAAGAAGTGTACAACCGTAAGATACAAAGGGATAGATAGATTCGAGAGTTTCATAAGAGAAGTTCTTCTAATTTGTTTTCTACAACACAATTAAAGAAGACTAGATAAGACTTTAGTCGAGCCACTTTAGTGTCAGAACATCTGAATAAAAATAAATCGATTCAACATGATTTTAAAGCTCCTACAAAATCAGTTGATAGTGTAGGAAGTGTACAAAATGCTCCGAAGCCTAGTTGTAGATATTGTGGAAAATATCATCCTGGTAAGTGTAGAGCTAAGTTAGGAGCCTGTTATAGATGTGGATTGACTGATCACCTTATCCAGAATTTGTCCTAAATAGTTAAAAGAAAATGAAGAACGAAATGAAAAACAAATGTGATAGTTAACTTAGTTTGTCGTAAATGTCTGCTAAAAGTTAGAGGCTGTGAATTCCCTGCTGATTTGATGTTATTCTGGGTATGGATTGGCTATCGTTGCATGATACTGTGATAACCTATGGATAGAAATAGGTTGATTTGAGATGCCAAACAAGAGAGATGATTTCAGTTGAATCTAATAGGCTGAATAGTGCTATTAGAATCATTTCAGCTATTTCTGAACATAAATTGATATGTAAATGTAGTGAAGCATTTCTAGCATACATTCTTGATACCAGATATCCAGAATCGAGGTTAGATCAGTTATCGATTGTTAGTGTATTTACTGATCTATTTCCTGAAGAGTTGTCAGGTTTGCCTCCTGATTGTGAAGTTGAGTTGTGATTGATCTGGTTCCTAGAACTGCACTGATATCAAATCACTGTATCGCATGGTACCAACTAAATTAAAAGAGTTGAAAGAAAAGTTACAAGAGCTGTTAGACAAAGGGTTTATTTGATCGAGTGTATCTCTCTAGGGTACACCTGTATTGTTTATGAAAAAGAAAGACGGTTCTTTGAGATTATGTATTAACTAAAGACAGTTGAATAAAGTCATAATAAAGAATAAGTATCCCTTGCCACATATTGATGATTTGTTTGATAAACTAAAAGGTGCTACAGTATTCTCTAAGATAGATCTTAGATCTGGGTGTTATCAGTTACGGGTTAAAGATTGTGATGTGTCAAAGATTACTTTCAGAACACGATATAGTCATTATAAGTTTCTAGTAATGCCATATGGTTTGACTAATGCCCCTGCTGCTTTTGTGGATTTGGTGAATTGGGTTTTTCAACCTCATTTGGATAGATTTGTGGTTGTGTTTATCGGTGATATATCGATCTATTCTCAAACAGAATTCGAGCATGCTCAACAGTTTAGAATCATATTACAGACTCTGAGAGAAAAATAATTGTTTGTAAAGTTCAATAAATGTTAATTCTGGCTTCGTGAGGTTGGATTTTTGGGTCACATAGTATCAGCTGACGGGATTCGAGTAGATCTGAGTAAAGTTTCTACTGTGATGAATTGGAAAACTCCAAAGAATGTTTCTAAAGTGCAAAGTTTCTTGGGTTTAAAAGGTTACTACCGATGTTTTGTTAAAAATTTCTCGATTATTGCTTCACCGGTGACCAGACTACTACAGAAAAATATCGAGTATGTTTGGTCTGATAAGTGCCAACAGAGTTTTGATCAATTAGCTTGAGTTTGGGGTAGCATACGTTGTTTATAGTGATGCGCCTCTCAATAGTTTGGGTTGTGTGTTGGTGTAGGCAGGGAAAGTAGTAGCTTATGCTTCTCAGTAGTTGAAGCCACATGAAAATAGTTATCCTACTCATGATCTTGAATTGGTAGTGATTATAATGGCTTTGAAGATTTGGAGACATTATTTATACGGCGAAAAATGTCACATGTTTACGGATCACAAAAGTTTAAAGTATTTGATGACTTAGAAAGAACTAAATTAGAGATAGAGACATTGGTTAAAGCTACTAAAATGTTATGATCTGGTTATTGATTGTCATCAAGGAAAGGCCAATGTGGATGCAGATGTACTCAGTCAAAAGTCATCATTGTTTGCACTTCGAGTGTTGAATGCTCATTTAGCTCTAAATGAAGATGGTTCTATACTAACTAAGTTAAGAACAAAACCCCTGTTTCTACAACAAATTTGGGACTTACAAAATGACAATCCGAAGTTGAAATTGAAACGAAAATTGGTTCTAAATAATTTAAGTTTTGAGTACAGTATTGATGATGATGGTATGTTACATTACCGTGATAAGATTTGTGTTCCCAATGATTTAGGTTTGAAAAGAGTTATTTTTTCAGAAGCACACAAATGTACGTATTCTATTCATCTTGGTAGCACAAAGATGTATTGTGATTTGAAATAGATGTACTGGTGGTCGGGTATGAAATGAGAAATTTGTGAATTTTTAGCTAATTGTTTAATATGTCAGTAGGTAAAAGCAGAGCATCAAGTATCGTTAGGTTTACTACAAGTTGTTATGATTCCTGAATGGAAGTGGGAGCAAGTCACGATGGATTTTGTATCTATTTTACCTGTAACTCCAAAAAAGAAAGATTCGATCTGGGTAATTATAGACAGATTAACTAAATCGACATATTTTATTCCAGTCAGAATAGATTTCTCACTTAAGAGATTAGCGAAATTATGTATATATATGAGATTGTAAGATTACATGGAGTTATGACATCTATTATTTCAGATTGTGATCTAAGATTTACATCAAGATTTTGGGGCAAACTTCACGAGGCTTTGGGCACTAGACTCAATTTTAGCACAATGTTTCATCCTCAGACAGATAGGTAATCAGAACGAGTGATACAGATTCTGGAAGATATGCTAAGATGTTGTATACTCGAGTTTGAAGGTAACTAGGAAAAGTATTTACTTTTAGTTGAATTCGCTTATAATAACATTTATCAATCCAATATAAAAATGACACCATTTGAAGCTCTTAACAGAAGAAAGTGTAAAACACCTTTGTATTGGTTTGAATTGAGTGAATAAAAAATGGTAGGAATTGATTTGATTTGAGAAATTAAAGACAAAGTTTGAATTATTTGAGATTGTTTAAAAGTTGCATCTGATCGTCAGGAATCGTGCGCGGATCTAAAAAGAAAAGATATAGAATTTGCTATTGGCTATCGAGTATTTCTGAAAGTTTCTGTGGAAAAGAGTGCTACATTTTGGCAGGAAAGTGAAATTGAGTCCGATAATTATAGAACCGTATGAGATTGTTTTAAGAATCGACCCTGTAGCTTACATATTAGCTTAGCACTTGAGAAAATTCATAATGTGTTTCATGTTTCAATGCTGAGATAGTATAGATTTGATCCTTCGCACGTGATTCCTCATAGTGAGATTGAATTATAGCCAGATTTGACGTATTTTGAGGAACTAGTGAAAATTTTTGCTCGGGAAATTAAAGAGCTACGAAATAAATGAGTACCATTAGTAAAAGTCTTATGGAATTGTCTTGGTATAGAAGAAGCTACCTGGGAAACCAATGAATCAATGAAACTACAATATCTTAATTTATTCTTAGGAAACAATTTCAAGGAAGAAATTTCCTAAGGGGGGAGAGAGTTGTAACAGCCCAATTTTCAGTGGTGATGGAACAGTGATTTCAGGACCACAAATTTCCATTGAGTCAACTCGTAAATATTATTTTTAAAATATTTATGGAGTCATTAGAGTCATATTAAAATTTGGTCTAGAACTATTAGCGTTTAGATAGTTAATTAAAGAAAAATGACTAAATAGCAAAAGGTGCAAAACTTAGTAATTATTGCATTTAGGTGATTAAATAGCTTACTTAATAAATGAGGAATGACTTAAGTTGCAAATATACCCTAGTTAATATAGTGGGACAGCAACATAGTAGAAATTGACTAAAAATTATGTGATCTGTAACAGCCCGTTTTTATGTCAAATTGAAATGGTGGTTTCAGGACCACAAATATGAAGTCAAAATATTTTTTTATTAATTTAATAAGGTCTATAGTATGATAGATTAATTACGTGAAAGTTTTGTAAAGAAACTTTATCTTTTAAATGCTTAATTCGGTAAAAAGGACTTAATCGCGTAAAGTGTAAAACTTGTGTGCTATTAGTTAAATGTGTCTAATGGCTATGGCTTATTAAATTAAAGGTCCTTATTATGAAATTAGACCATGTATAATGAAGATGGACATGTATGGACATATATTAAGCATGTTTTTAATGTATTAATAAAGGTTAAATTAGTAAAATGCAAAATAAGTAAGGATTAAATAAAACAAAAGCCATATTATCATCATTTTTTTTCTTCTTCATAACCGATTAACAAAAGAAAAAGAATCCAAAGAAGAGATATTAAGGTTTGACACACATTTGGCTTGATTAATGTATGGGTTGAGCTCATTTTTTGATGATTTTTACGTTTTTGAGATTGTTACTTTGGATTCTAGCTAGCCCATGCCTTAATTTTTAAATTTGTTCATGATTTTGTGAAGTTCCATTATTGAATATTTAAGTTATTTGATGTTTGATGATGAATTTTGAATATTTGTTAATAGTTAAACTAATTTTGTAAAGTGATTTTTGACAAAAATGTCAAAAAGGGATTAATTTGTAAAAATGTAAAATGTGGTGGTTAAAAGTGTGAAATAATGAAAGATATGGGCTGGTAGGAGTCCCTATGAAATTTAGGTAGGCATGGAGAGGTATTAAATTGCATGAATTTGTAATTTTATGTAATAAGGACTAAATTGTAAAAATTGAAAAGTATAGGGGCAAATGTGTAAATTTTCCAAATATGAATTATAGACTAAATTGAATAGATTGAATGCTGAATGTACTAAATTTTATAATATATAGATCTAGATAAGTCGAGATCGAGTTTAGATCGGGGAAAAGGAAATATCGACGAATAGCCGATAGTTTTAATGTAAGTGATACAAGGTAAGTTCGTATAATTAGAATCGAACTTTTAGATACGTGTAATTATTTGAAATGAATGTATATAATTGAATAATTGATATACTTGAAATATGAATGCCTTATCGATATAATCTATTTGTTACTAAGTCCCGTTTGAACCGTATGAATTCGTAGGATACGAGTGACATGTCACTAGGGTTACCATTTTGGTCGAGCTCCTGCATTTGTTGTGGACTCATCACAGCTCGTATGAGCTTACCGATATATCAGCTCATAAGAGCTTACTGTTCAGCTCGATAGAGCTTACCGTTTCAGCTCAATAGAGCTTACTGTTCATCAGCTCAGGAGGAGCTTACCGATCATGGCTCGAAAGAGCATAAATGATAATGAATTGACGGATTACTGATGTTTATCACCCGAGTATCCTTTGGAGTTCTAATAGGTTCAACGGGCATAAATTCTGTTTATACGGATGAGTACTATTATTGAATGGATTATTGGTTATATGATTGAGAATGAAATGTTGAATGCTAGTTATATTGAGTATTGAATTGTGATAATGGATGATTTCATGTATTAACATGTCTAACCTATGGATAAATGCTTGTGATAGGCATTTTAAAGTTGTATGGAGTTTACCTTAGTTATTTGTATTGGTTTGGTATAAATGGTAAGTTTAATTTTGAATTATACGGGCTTACTAAGCTATAAAGCTTACTCTGTTTCTTTTTCTATGTATTATAGAGGTTTGTTAGCTCGCTCGTTTCAGACAAGTCGGAGTTGCACATCACACTATCCAATTTCTGATTGGTACTTTTAAACTTGTGGATATATGTAAATATGGCATGTATAGGCTAGTTTAAAAGATGTTAGTTATGTCACTTGATATCATGATTTTGGTGTGTTTTTGTGTATAAGTTAAGCCATGTGATTTGGCTTATTTTGGTACCATGTTTTGGTTGTGTATAAGTGTGCAATTATGGTATGTTTTGGGCAATGGATTGATGGAATGAAAATGTGCAAAAGATGTCTTGTTATGTAGTTGATATATGAATGGATTATGCATGATATTTACTAGGTAATTTAATACTCAATTGAATTGGTATATTATGTGTATGAAATGTTATGGAATGATTGCCAATTGGGTTATGAAATGTGGTCATTTATGCTTGTGAATGTTTGTGTGTATAGCGTGGAAAATGGCTTTGCAAATAGCTTATTTTTGTCCATATGGGTAGGGACACGGGTGTGTGTCCCCTGGTGTTGAAATGGAATTAAAGTTAGTATGCTCCACACGGCCTCACACATGGGTGTGTGACTGGCCGTGCGGTACAAGTCAGTATACCCTCCTAAATGGCACACGACCTAGCACACGGGCTTGTGACTTGGCCGTGTTGATAAGTCAGTATACCCTACAGTTTTGGCACGGCCTGATACACGGGCGTGTATGGCCATTTCGAAGGACACACGAGCTAGACACATGGGTGTGTGGCTGGCCGTGTGACCTAAGTCAGTATACTCTCCAATTTTCACACGGCTTGGCGCACGGGCGTGTCCTCAGTCGTGTCACAGAAGTGAGTATGTATGCCCTGTTTCCACACGGTCTAAGACACGAGCGTGTCTACTAACCGTGTGAGGCACACGGCCTGTTCACACGGGCGTGCGATACTTGAAATGTTGAAATTTTTCTAAGTTTCCAAAATTTTCATATGTTACCAATTTAGTCCCGAATGCGTGATTTAAGCTTTGTATGCTCGATTTAAGTTCATATTGAATTTGAATGAATGATATTAATTGAAATGAGATGATATTTGATAAATGATTGTTCTGAACTAAGTTACAAGTTCGGTAATGCCTCTTAACCTATTCTGGCGACGGTTTCGGGATAGGGGCGTTACATTTGTTGGTATCAGAGCTACGGTTTAGTCAATTCTAGGACTAACATAGCGTATGCCATATATAAAACTGTGATTGTGTGATGACTCCTGATGTTTTCAAATGTGTTTTTATATAGTAATGGATCCCGAATGAGCTGTAGCAAAAGACGTAGAAAGTAACGCGCCAGTTCTCGCTCAAGGGATAGTGCCTTCTAAATTTAGACTCGTGACGAGTTGTTACGGGGGTGAGGCTAAAGAAGCCTTCTTTCAGATATTGAACGATTGGTTACACAATACATTCATATGAACCCAGCTGTTCAGCAATCTCCACCCTACCTGTTCCCCAACCGATCACTGTAGTTCCTCAAGATATTGATCCTTTGTGATTGAATAAACCACTTGTCGATAAGATACGAAGACACAGAGCCGAGGTATTCAAAGCCACTATTAATGATGATCCTGAGAGAGCTGAGTTTTGGCTTGAGAATACGATTCGGGTATTTGACGAATTATCTTGCACACCTGAAGAATGTTTAAAGTGTATAGTATCACTGTTAAGAGACACTGCGTATCAGTGGTGGAATACCTTGATATCCGTAGTTCCGTGAGAAAGAGTTACTTGGGATTTATTTCAAGTTAAATTTAGAAAGAAATGCATTAGTCAAAGGTTCATCGATCAGAAAAGAAAAGAATTCCTTGAATTGAAGCAAGGTCGTATGCCAGTCACAGAATATGAAAGAGAGTTTGTATGACTCAACAAATATACTAGTGATTGAGTTTTTTCTGAACCTATAATGTGTAAAAGATTCAAGGATGGATTGAATGAAGAAATCAGATTGTTAGTTGGAATTCTTGAGCTAGAAGAGTTTATTGTTTTGTTTGACCGGGCTTGTAAAGCCGAAGAGCTTTACAAAGAGAAAAGAAAAGCCGATTCTGAGGCTAGAGATTCTAGAAAGAGATTTGCAGGCAAATCACTTCAGTCAGCATCAAAGAAATTTAGAGAATATCATCCTCATTCTATGGCTTCTGCGGGAATTTTGATTAGAGATAGAGATGCGAGACATTTCAGTTCTAAACCTCAACTGACATCCGTTGCCAGTGTGGGAAGCGTTAGAAATGCCGGATGTGAATGTAAACATTGCAATAAGAGACATTACAGTGAATTTAGATTAGTGAACGGATCTTACTTTAAATGTGGATCTTTTGATCATTATCTCCGGGACTGTCTAGAAAAGTTTACAGCTCAAAGAGAACAACTAGCGAAAGTAACACGACTACTAGAAGGAGACCACCCCGAAATACTGGAAATATGAGTGGCAACTGAGGTGCTATGAGAGATTCGACTGTGAGATCTGAGGCACTAGCACCTGCCAGAGCTTATGCTATTTGTGGATGGGAGGAGGCATCATCGCCAGACGTTATTACCGGTACTTTTTCTCTTTTTGATACTGATATAGTTGCTTTGATAAATCTTGGATCAACTTAATCATATATCTGTATAAACTTAGTATTTAAAAAGAGTTTACATGTTGAGTCTACAGAGTTTGTAATTAAAGTATCGAACCCCATAGGCAAATTTATTTTAGTTGATAAAATTTGTAAGAATTGTCGTTTGATGATTCAGGGTTACTGTTTTCAGACTGACTTGAGGCTTCTACCATTCGATGAGTTTGATGTGATTCTTGGTATGGACTAGTTGACTATACATGATGCGGTTGTGAATTGTAGACAGAAGACTATCAAATTGAAATTTCAAAATGGTGAGATTCTTCGGGTTAAGTCTGATGATTCGAATGAGTTACCTACTGTGATATCGTCTATGTTAGCTCAGAAATATTTGAAAAAGGGTTATGATGCATATCTTGCATACGTACTGGATACAAAAGTGTCTGAGTCAAAGATTGAATCTGTACTTGTTGTTTATGAGTTTTTGGATGTATTTCTAGAAGAATTACCGAGTTTGCCACCGATCAGAGAAGTTGAATTTGGTATTGAATTAATACCAGGAACAACACCGATATCAATAGCTCCATACCAAATGGCTCCAACAGAATTAAAAGAGTTCAAAGCTCATTGCAAGAATTGACAGATAGAAGTTTTGTACAACTGAGTTATTCTCCCTGGGGTGCACCGGTATTGTTCGTGAAAAAGAAAAATGGCATGATGAGAATGTGTATCGACCAACAAATACCCTCTACCACGAATTGATGATTTATTTGATCATTTGAAAGGGGCTATAGTATTTTCAGAGATTGATTTGGGATTGGGTTATTACCAGTTGCTAATTAAAGAGTTGAATGTGCTGAAAACCGCATTCAGAACAACGTATAGACATTATGAATCCCTTGTTATGCCTTTCGGTTTAACTAATGCTCCTGCCATTTTCATAAACTTGATTAATCGAATATTCAGACCGTATTTAGACAGATTTGTTGTTGTATTCATTGACGATATTCTGATCTATTCACGAGATGAATCTGAACATACCGAGTACTTGAGAATTGTGTTACATACTCTACGTGATAAGCAATTATTTGCAAAGTTCAGCAAATGTGAGTTTTGGCTTCGGGAAGTTGGATTTTTGGGACATTGTTTCAGCCGACGGTATTAGAGTTGATCCGAACAAGATTTCTGCTATTGTTGATTGGAAACCTCTAAGAAAAGTGTCTGAAGTCCGTCATTTTTTGGGCTTAGCGAGCTATTATCGAAGATTTGTGAAAGGATTCTCGATGATTGCAACACCGATGAAACGACTGCTTCAAAAAGATGTGAAGTTCGAATGGTCAAAAAAATGTCAGTAGAGTTTTGAACAGTTGAAAGTACTGTTAACTAAAGCACCAGTTTTGGTTCAACCGGAATCGGGGAAAGAGTTTGTGATTTATAGCGACGCGTCATTAAATGGTTTGGGATGTGTTCTTATGCAAGAAGGAAAGGTTATAGCTTATGCTTCTTGATAATTGAAACCACATGAAAAGAACTATTCCACACATGATTTGAAGTTGGTTGCAATTGTGTTTGCGTTGAAAATTTGGCGACACTACTTATATGGTGAGAAATGCCACACTTATATTGATCACAATAGCTTAAAATATTTGATGTCACAGAAAGATTTGAATTTGCGACAACGAAGATGGCTCGATTTATTGAAAGATTATAAATTTGTGATTGATTATCACCCGGGAAAAGCTAATGTTATTACTGATGCCCTGAGCCCAAAATCTTTGTTTGCATTATGAGTAATGAATATCCAGTTGATGATTTGTGATGATGGGTCTATTTTAGCTGAATTAAATGCTAAATCGGTATTTCTTCAACAAATCTGTGAAGCTCAGAAAAATGACAATGATTTACAAGCTAAACGAATTCAATGTGAATCTATTTCTGATTCAAAATTTCATATTGGAACTGATGACTGTTTAATATTTCGAAATAGAATTTGTGTACCAAAAATTATAGAGCTTATTTAGAAAATCCGGCATGAAGCACACAGTAGTCACTTTTCCATTCATTCGGGTAGTACCAAGATGTATAACGATTTGAAACAGCTGTATTGGTGGTCGGGTATGAAACAGGATATGTAATATCTCGATTTTAGGCCTAGTCAGAACAATGGTTTCTGGACCACAAATCTGATTAGGAAAATTTTATTTTTATTATATTTTTATGGTCTATAATTTCACGGAATGATTTCGTGAAAATTTCGTTCGAAAATTTTGACGTTTGGGCACTCAATTTAGTCAAAAGGACTAAATCGTAAAAAGTGCAAAAGTTGAGTTCTACATGCTAGCGGTGTTCAATTGTTATGAAATTTTAAATTTTAGGTTCTTATATGGTAATTAGACTAGTGGTTAAGTTGGTGGACAAAAATAGACATGGTTAGGCATGTTTCCAAAGTTTTTTTATTAAGGGCATTTTGGTCATTTAGTTATTAAAATGAATTAAAAACAAAGTTAAAAGCCAATTTTTGTCCATCTTCAACCACTTGGCCGAAACATGCATGGAGAAACCATGGCTAGGGTTTTTCACGCTTCCAAGCTCAATTGTAAGTCCGTTCTAGCTCCGTTTTTAATGATTTTTACGTTTTTGCAATCCCCGTAACAAGATCTATCTATTTCTACCATTAATTTGAGCTAGGGTTCATGCTTAAAAATTGAACCATGTGTGACATGCATGTATTTTGATGTTTAATGGTAGAAAATGAGTGTTGGGTGTTAAATAAACGACTTTTACTAAGCGATTTTCGATAAAAATGTCCAAAAGGATAATTTTGTAAAAGTTGTAAAAATGGTATAAAAGGATGTTTTAATGAGAATTGTAGCTTTCTATAGTTATGAAAATGGTTCGACTAGGCCTATAGTGTGAGAAAATTGAATAAAAATCACTTTACAAGCCTAGGGGCAAAAGTGTAATTTTGTCAAAGTTTAGGGTTAAAAATGTAATTTTTCCAAATATGATTTTTGGATCACATTAAATAATGTGACTAATAATTGGAATAAATGTGATATTATAGATCAAGGAAAACTAGGATTGGACCTAGATTGGTTAAAAAATGAAAAATCGACAGTTAGGTTCCTTTTTGCTATTTTGGTGCCAAGGTAAGTTCATGTGTCAATAACATTGCAATGCTATATTTGAATTGAAAAATTCTATATTATTATTGCACGAATGACATGATTTAATATATTGAAAAGTGATGAGAGAATGGTATATAAAATTTGTGAAAACAATGATATATGACTAGTAGCACATGAAATGGTTTATGGTTCAATCATTGATGGCTTGCTATATAGTAGCTAAATATATTTAGAATTTGATATAACATGATGTTTTATGAAGTTGGATAACTTGTGAAACTGTGAAAAGGAAGGTAAGTCCATTTGCAAGTAAATACAATGTGTGAGGTATGTTAATTGCTTAAATGACGATTATATGATGAATGTATGCTCTTGATAAGAATATGATTCAACTTATGAAAATTTATGAAACATTGACATGATTGATAATAAGAGGAAGAAAAATCTCGATTGAATGAAATAGGATATTCGATGGATTCTTGAAAAGGAATTGATGGTAAAAAGGATCTAGCCCGGATGGGTGATCCAGTCCCTATATAGCCCTCTCGAAGTATATGTGTAAATGGATTTAGCCCGGACGGGTAATCCGAATTAGGTTTCGAATTTAGCCTGGACTGGTAATTCAGACCCGATCTCATTTGAGTACGTATCGTTATAGGGGATTTAGCCTGGATTGGTAATCCCACTGTAAGAAAGGAGGTTTGCGGGAGTGTGTTCTTTAAAAAGGGAAAATAAGAATTGACGGGCATGAACTTGTAAAGTGATCTACCCTCCTGAAAAATATGTGTGCTAAAATGGATTTAACCCACACGGGTAATTCGATTAGGATCTAAATTTAGCCTGGACTGGTAATTCAAATCCGAGATCATTAGAGTATATGTCGTTGCAGGGGATTTAGCCTGGACTGGTAATCCCGACAGCACTCTATGAGTTTATATTACGGGGGATTTAGCCTAGACTGGTAATCCCGCTGTTCGAATTATATCTATTGGAACAATTCTATTCGAGAAATGGTGGTTTATTCAAGCTAGTTCGAATGTTAAAGCTTTTTTTTGTACGAAGACATTATTAACCAAAATGTCAGTTATGATTTCGATTGAGTTGAATAAAAAGTTGTGTGGTATATATACATGATGACGACTACAAGATTTTAAAATGTTTAATGTCAGGGAAAGATCCGAAATTGGCACAACAAAGTTAGCTCGAATTGTCGGAAAGCTTTTGAGTCTGTAAGTGATTCTTATCCGAGGAAAGTGATTATAGTTTCAGATGTTTTGAATAGGAAACATTTGTATACTTTTTAAGTGAAGAATAGTGTTTGATCTTATCACAATTGCTAGCAAAATTAGAGGTTAAATAAATTTTTAATTAGTGAAGTTGTGAAATTCAGAAATGTATCAGCGAATTATAAGTTAAAAAGGGGTTCAGCATAAATTGATTTTTGATTCAAAACCTCAGATGTGGTATCGATAATTAATTGTTATTTCGAGATAGAATGTGTATATTGAAAATTTATACGAATATACAACTACTGCTACAAGAAACTCTCAGTGATAGTTTATCTATTCATACGGGATTAACAAGATGCACAACAATCCGAGACATGATATCGATGATTATGTGTGAAATGTGATATTTCTGACTTTGTTGATTATAGAAATTGAGTGTGGATGCATTTTGTATCGGAGCTATCATTGTTATTGAAACTTAGAGTTATTTGAAATGTTGTTAACTGTCTGAAGAAATCTCTCGGTACGTATAGGTTTCCTCGTTTGATTAAACAGCTGAGTTATCCATTTTTGTGATGGCAAGTCTGCTTTTGGTGCTAGTCATTGTTGTTTCGGATTAAGATCTAAAACTCATATGATAATTTTGAGGGAAATTACAGTAGCCTGTGAGTATGAGATTGCATTGAAATCGAGAAACGCAAATCAAATTTTTGAAACATTTATGTATCATTGTGTTTTAGAGTTTCAAAGCAACTAAGAAAGATTGTTGCTGTTTGATAACTATCAGGTGAGTATAAAAGTGACATTGCACGAGATATCGTATGTGGCAATTACCTGACTCCTTTGATTCAAAATTGAGTTTTGTAAGTAAGTGATTCATGAGATTAATATCATCAGAGAGATAAAACAAAAAATGAATGTAACTCAATACAGTCAAAAGCATATTCAGTTTGATGTGACGTATAGCGAAAAATAGATCAGGATCTAAATTGTGTGATTAAAGAGATATGAAATCCGAAGCTACATGTAAATTTGAAATGTACTGAGTGAAAGTAAATGCTTTACGCTATTTTCTAGTAAGATTTCGGGGACGAAAATCCCTAAAGGCGGGGGAGTTGTAACAGCTCAGTTTAGACCCTACTCAGAATAGTGGTTTCGAGACCACAAATTCATGTCAAAAAAATATTTTAATATTATTTTTCATGCTTATTATATGTGAATTAGCATGTGTGAAAGTTTCGTATGAAAATTTGAGCATTTGTGTGCTTAATTTGTGAAAAAGATATAATCGCGTAAAATGTAAAAGTGGCCTTCTATTTGTTAAAGTGCTCATCTGTTATGTCTTCTTAAGTGTGAAGTCCTTATATGTTAATAGAACATTGGAAGAGTAAGTTGACCATTATAGCCATTTATTTTATGTTTATAAATGAAATTCACTAAGGATATAATAGTAATTAGTATAATTATTATGTATTAAATATAAAAAAATAAAAAATTGGTTTCATTGTTCTATTGTTGGCCGAATATTAAGAAAGAAAAGAAAGCTTCCATGGCATTTTAGGGTTCGGCTACATCCAAGTTCAATTAAAGGTCTGTTTTTGTTCGATTTTTGATAATTTCTATGTTGTTGTAATCGTTGCTTAGTTATCCTTCAAGCCCATGCCTCAATTTCAAAATTTGTTGATAATTTTAAGTTGTGCCATTGTTGATAATGTGATTTTTGTGAAGTTAAATAATATAAAATGAAATATATGTGTTAGATTACTATGTTTTGTATTGGGATTTTTGATGAATTTGAGTATTTTGGGCTAAATTGTGAAAATTAGAAATTAAGGGACTAAAATGTAAAATAAACGAAATATATGGGCTTAAATGAAGTGTAGGAATAGTCGGCCAAGCATTGATTATATTGAATTATGCATATTTTGTGTTTTGTGAAATAGGGACCAAATTGCAAAAAATGTGAAATGTTAAGGGCAAAAGTGTAATTAGCTCATTTATGTGTTTTTAGATGAATTTGATTGAATATATGATTAAATAAGTTGAATTTGTATTGAATTAGATCAAGAAATGAGAAAATTGGATTTGGATTGGGGACAGTAAAAAATTATCGAATTGTCGTTCCGGTCCGTTCGTGTCCGTACGAGGTAAGTTCATAAGTAAATAAATGTCGTTAAATTCAATTGTATATATTTTAATAGTGGATAATTGAATTATTACTTGCATATATGTATATGCCGAATTAAATTAAGCATGGGAGCAATATTTACGAGCTTGAATCGATCAAGTTATGACGTCTGAAAAGCCCCGTACGAACCATAGGAATAGTTAGGATACATATGTCATGACATAGGATTTCGATATGTGTTATCGTATAAGACCACGTTTGGGACATTGGCATCGATTTGTGATGTACGTGTAAAACTATGTCTGGGACATTGGCATCGTATATGATTTCGTGTAAGACACTGTCTGGGACAGTAGCATCGATATTTGATTACATGTAAGACCACGTCTGGGACATTGGCATTGTATGAGCTTATGTGCTATCCGAGTATCCTTATTGATTTCGAATGGTCCAACGGGCATTCCGAGAAATAAATGAGTATATGAATGTGCATTCGAATTAGGTATGTTGCAATGTATATGAAATTAAACGATGAAAGCGAGTATGATTATGATCAGTTGATATATGATCTATGTGAAAATGAGATGTGGATACCAGCAAGTGAATTAGGATCAAATAAATTAATGAGAAATGTGGAATTATAATTGTGTTTGGCCATATATGATTAAGGTACATGTGATTTGTATATGAAATTCTGATATGAAATGTGAGTATGATTCAAATGACGATATGTGAAATATATAACAATGAATGATGTGTTATATATGCTTGTTATATGAAATTGTGGGCCTCTGTTTCAGACATGAGAATTATGAAAGATGGAACATAGTTTGGATGTGTGATTTGTTATGGTTATTCGAGTATTGAAATGCTTGAAAAGAAATTGATATATTTTTATGCATGAAATGTAATAAATAACTATGTTTTGGTTGGTTATGTAATGAAATTGTGCAAGCTTAATTTATATGAATGTTCTAATGGTTGTTATTCGAAATTGAAAGCATAGTTTATCTATTCACCGATAAATAAGCCTAATGAATTTACTTAATGTGGTGATGTTGGATTATATAAGATAAGTGATTGAATATGTGTACGAAGCTAACTAAATTTGGCTTATTCGAGTTGAGTTATATACATGATCTTGTAAAGATTTATTTGCTTATGACTTACTAAGCTCTCAAAGCCTATTCTGTGTGTTTTTCCTATGTTTATAAATTTTTGGAGATCTGCTCGGGTTGGAAGTTGATGGAGATATTATCATACTATCCGGTTATCATTTCAGTAAATAATGTTTTGAGATTTGGTTATGTGGCATGTATAGGCTAGAAGTATGTGAATATGTTTTGAGACGTAAATATATGTTTTGCCAAGTGATAAGGCTTGATAATGGTTGTGAAAATGGTTTGGTTTTGTTATGGTTTATATGATGAGAAAATGGTATTATTTGATGCATATAAATGACTAAATGAAATGGTAAATTTGGTATGTGTTTAATTATTAAATTTTGTATAAGTTTGGCATGAATATGGATAAGAAATTGTGATGTTGGTAATGTATGATTGAATGAATTTGGCTTATGATTTTGGTATGAATTGGTAGGTGATATGAACATGAAATTGGGTGATAATGTTATGGCATGATTTTGGCTGAAATTATAGTGCAAATGTGCTTGGTTTGATGCTTGTAGGTTTGATCATATTGGATGACAAATTGGCTTTTCAAATGGCCAATTTTTGTCCACACGGGCAGAGACACGGGCGTGTGTCTCAGCCATGTATGACACATAGTCATGTTGTATGGCCGTGTGTCCCCTGAGGTACCCTACGATTTTAAGTCAAGCTTGAGCACAGCCAAGGCACACAAGCGTGTGGCTAGCTGTGTGACCCAAGTCAGTTTTGACCATGGCCAAGGCACATGGGCGTGTCTTGTGGTCGTGTGTGCAAGTTAGTATGTATGCCCTGTTTTGACACGGCCTAGACACACGGCCGTGTCTAATGCCGTGTAAGGCACATGGCCTGTTCACACGGGTGTGTGACCTATATAGCTTTGAAAAATATTTAAGTTTTTGAAAATTTTTTGTACGAGTATGGTTTAGTCCCAACCCCTTTCTAATGCATGATAAGGTCTCGATGATCGATACAAGGGAAATTATTGTAACATTTGACCTTTGATGTTATGATGTTTGTGAAATGAATGTTAAATGTTTTGATTTATCTGGTAATGCCTTTAACCCTAGTCCGACGACGGATACCGGGTTAGGGGTGTTATAGGTTCAACGGGCATAAATTTTGTTTATACAGATGAGTACTATTATTGAATGGATTATTGGTTATATGATTGAGAATGAAATGTTGAATGCTAGTTATATTGAGTATTGAATTGTGATCATGGATTATTTCATGTAGTAACATGTCTAACCTATGGATAAATGCTTCTGATAGGCATTTCAAAATTGTATGGAGTTTACCTTAGTTATTTGTATTGGTCTGGTATAAATGGTAAGTTTAATTCTGAATTACATGGGCTTACTAGGTTATAAAGCTTACTCTATTTCTTTTTCTATGTTTTATAGAGGTTCGTTAGCTCGCTCGTTTCGGACAAGTCGGAGTTGCACATCACACTATCCAATTTTCGATTGGTACTTTTGGACTTGTGGATATATGCAAATATGGCATGTATAGGCTAGTTTAAAAGATGTTAGTTATGTTACTTGATATCATGATTTTGGTATGTTTTTGTGTATAAGTTAAGCCATGTGATTTGGCTTATTTTGGTACTATGTTTTGGTTATGTATAAGTGTGCAATTATGGTATGTTTTGGGTAAGGGATTGATGGAATGAAAATGTGCAAAAGATGTCTTATTATGTAGTTGATATATGAATGGATTATGCATGATATTTACTAGGTAATTTAATACTCAATTGAATTGGTATATTATGTGTTTGAAATGTTATGGAATGATTGCCAATTGGGTTATGAAATGTGGTCATTTATGCTTGTGAATGTTTGTGTGTATAGCGTGGCAAATGGCTTTGCAAATAGCCTATTTTTGTCCACACGGGTAGGGACACAAGTGTGTAACATAGCCGTGTGTGACAGACGGTCATGTTGCACGGGCGTGTCTCCCCTGGTGTTGAAATGGAATTGAAGTCAGTATGCTTCACACGGCCTCACGCACGGGCGTGTGACCGGCCGTGTGATACAAGTCAGTATACCCTCCTAAATGGCACATGGCCTAGCACATAAGCGTTTGACTAGGCCATGTTGATAAGCCAGTATACCATACAGTTTTGGCATGGCTTGATACACAAGTGTGTGTGGCCATTTCGAAGGGCACACGAGTTAGACACACGGGCATGTGGTTGGCTGTGTGACCCAAGTCAGTATACTCTCTAGTTTTCACATGGCCTGGCACACGGGCGTGTCCTCGGCTATGTGACACAAGTCAGTTGTATGTCTTGTTTCCACACGGTCTAAGACACGGGCGTGTCTACTAACTGTGTGAGGCACACAGCCTGTTCACACGGGCGTGTGATACTTGAAATGTTGAAATTTTTCTAAGTTTCCAAAATGTTCATATGTTACCGATTTAGTCTTGAATGCATGATTTAAGCTTTGTATGCTCAATTTAAGCTCATATTGAATGTGAATGAATGATATTTATTGAAATGAGATGATATTTGATAACTGATTGTTCTGAACTGAGTTACAAGTTCGGTAATGCCTCTTAACCTATTCCGGCGACGATTTCGGGTTAGGGGTGTTACATGATTAATGGCAAATTTGTAATTTAAACTAAATTAATTAATGAAGAAAACAAATTCACTTTCATTTCTTCTTCAAACATGACAAAAACCATAGCCAAAGAAAGAGAAAATTCAGTTTGGACGATTTTCATTGCATGTAAGTGAAATTGTTATCTGTTTCTTGTCATTTTTATGTTTTTGAGATTGTTGCAACTAGGTCTAGCTAGCCTGTACCTTCGTTTTTGAATCTGTTAAAAGTTTTTGAAGTTTCCATTGATGAATCTTGAATGTTTTTGATGAATATTATGTATTTGAAGCTTTGAATGTGTTGTTTGATGATTTTATAAAGTGATTTTTGTTAAATTTTAATTTTAGGATTAAATTATGAAAATGTCAAAATTTTAGGGTCTGATAGTGAATTAGATGTTTAATAGGGATTGTATAAGGGCCTAGTAAATTCGATTATAATTTTTACTTGAGAAAAATGGTTAATTTTATGATTTTCGAGTTAAAGGACTAAATTGTAAATGTTTGGCCTAATTATGTAAATTTTAAAAATAAAAGGGTATAAATTGTAATTTGAATTGAAATCTAAAATATAAGCTAATAATTGAAGAGTTTTACATTTTATATCAAGATCCCATAGATACTATAGGAAAAGGAAAAATTGTAGAATAGTCCCTGAACTTCTGCAACTACTATAATTCAGTCCAGGTAAGTTCATATAGTTTAAAATTTAACATCTATATGAATTGTTGGATAATTTAAAATGATACAATAGATATATTTAATTGTTTTTGATGAAAGGTTAATTGAGAAATGTTATCAAATTTTGATGTTTGGATTGGATTAAACGCAGGGTAGAGCACTATCAAGATATTGTGTGTTATCAGGGTTTGGAGTGGAGATTATTGTGGAGACTGTTTACCAAGTGGATCAAGGTTCATCATTTGTTGCGAAATCTCGTGTTATACTTTCTATTTTGGTGTGTTTCGGTTGGACTACCTCTTATGAGCATTGATGTTTTTCAGAGAGATTAGCTCTTATGAGCATTGATGTGTTTCGAAGGGATTCGAAGGGATTAGCTCTTATGAGCATTGGTGTGTTTTGGATGGATTGGATCTTGTGAGCATCTGGTGTGTTTTGGTTGGATTGTCAATGTACTCGTATTTGTAAGTAGTTTAATGAATTGAAAATATTGGTAAGGTAACTTGATTTATGATTATGATGGATTTCCTATATATATTTGAGTATTGAGCTGAACTTTTATAATTTATTGGTTGAGGTTGTGGATGTACATGGAACATTCATGGTTGAATTATTATTTGAATTGTTGTACTTACTTCAGTAAGATTTATTGTTTTAATACGTCAAACTTACTAAGCTTCATTAAGCTTACTTGTGTATTTATTGTTCTTATAGATACTAAGAAGGTTGGACGATCGGATCGGCACTTGAGTCACACTATCCATAAATCTCGGTAGTTTTTGAAATGTTCATTTTAGATTTTATGGCATATAATAGGCTTTTGTGTTATTATTATTACTAATGTTTTGGGATATGTAAATATTAAGTATGATCTTTTTTGTAATTGCCAACTTATATGATACATGTTAATGAAGTAAGGTTCCAATGCTAATATGAATGATATGTGTTAATGATATGTTGTGATTGAGGTACCTATGATAGGTACATTGGTTAGGTGTTAGATTGGATGAATTGACAAGTTGGGTTCGAAGTTTTATTTTGATGTATAGTTATATACTTGTGGTGTATATGGGGATATATTGGTTAGGCACTTAGGATGTTGTTTTGGCATGTGTTTGGCTTGTTTAAAGTCACTTTAAATAGGTCGTTTGGATGGTAAATGGATTTCTTAGAGTCCAAGTAAGCTTGAAATGGTAAACTTGTTGTTTAAGGTTCATTTTGGGTCTACATAGCCTAAGACACGGGCGCGTGACTCAGCCATGTGTGACACATAGCCTGGTGACACGGTCGTGTGTCCCCTGTAGGTTCCATTGCATGCAAGTCAGATAGTTACACGACCTATCACACGGCCTGGCACACGGGCGTGTGGGGCTATATCGAGAGTTACACGGTTTAACACACGGGTGTGTGACACAACCGTGTGTCCTTATTTCGAAGGTTACATGACCTGAGACACGAGCAGTGTGACCCCTATAGTCAAATTTTTCTAACTTTTACTTAAACTTTCTAATTGCTTCCAATTTGGTCCAGCTAAGGTGATTCTAGGGCCTCGAGGGCTCGATTAAGGGACAGTACGTGTTTGAATAAATGTATTTTAATATGTTTGTAATGATGTATGAAATGTATGTTTAATGTTTCATTTGTACGGTAATGCTCCTAACCTTAATCCGACGATGGATACAGGTTAGGGGTGTTACATACATCCTGGATATGAGTGTTGATGAGTCGGTGATAGAGAACATCCATGTAGTGAAGGAGTTTCCTGATGTATTCATTGGGGAATTTTCTGGTTTACCTCTGGAGCGTGAGGTTGATTTTGGGATCAAGTTGCTGCCTAGGATAGCTCTGGTGTCCATAGCTCCTTATCACATGGCACCTAAGGAGCTTAAGGAGCTAAAGGTGAAATTGCAAGAGTTGTTGGATTATGGATTCATAAAGCCAAGTGTGTTACCTTGGGGAGCTCTAGTTTTGTTTGTAAAGAAGAAGGATGGATCGATGAGACTCTGCATTGATTACCAACAGTTGAACAAGCTGACAGTGAAGAAAAGTACTCGTTGCCAAGGATTGATGACCTTTTTGTTCAATTTACGAGTGCCACTATTTTCTCTAAGATTGATCTGAGGTCGAGTTATTATCAACTTAAGGTGAGAGAAGTTGATATATCTAAGACTTCTTTCAGAACTCGGTATGGTCACTATGAATTTTTAGTGATGCCTTTTGGTCTTACCAATGCACCGACCACTTTTATGGACCTCATGAATTGAGTTTTCTTCATCGACAACATCTTGATTTATTCTAAGATTGAAGCTGAGCATGAAGAGCACTTGAGAGTGGTTCTTCAAACCCTCTGCGAGAAAAAAAGTTATATGGTAAGTTGAGGAAGTACAAGTTTTGGCTCCACGAAATGATGTTTTTGGGTCATGTGGTATCAGCTGAGGGTATCCAAGTTGTTCCAAAGAAGATTGAAGCTATTTTGGATTGGAAACAACCTAAGAATGTTAGTGATATTCGAAGCTTTCTTGGTCTTATGGGTTATTACAAATAGTTTGTAGAAGGTTTCTCTTTGATTACAGCTCCTCCTATGAACAAACTATTGAGGAAGAGTGCCCCTTTTAAGTGGATCAAGGAGCAGCAAGTTAGTTTCGAGAAACTTAAATCAATGTTGGCTCAAGCGCTCATTTTGATTTAGCCTAAGTCCAAGAAGGAGTTTGTGGATTATAATGATGCATCTTACACTAGTTTTGGATGTGTGTTGATGCAAAATGGAAAGGTTGTGGCCTATTCCTCAAGATGCGCGTAACTACCCTACTCATGATCTCAAGTTAGCTGTGGTGGTTTTCGCTCTTAAGATTTGGAGACACTATCTCTATGTTGAGAAGTGTATTATTTACACGGATCACAAAAGCCTTAAGTATCTCCTCACTAGAAAAGAGTTAAACTTGAGGCAGAGGAGATGGATTGAGTTGCTCAATAACTATGATTGCACCATCGAGTACCATCCGGGTAAGGTGAATGTTGTAGTTGATGCGTTGAGTAGAAGGTCGATAATTGATTTGAGGGTGATGTTTGCTAGATCCAGTTTGTATGAGGATGAGGGTTTGCTTGCAGATTTACAAGTGAGACCCACCTTGGTGGATGAGATCAAGTCGAAACAGTCTCTAGATTTGTCTATTGTGCCACACATCAAATAAATTGAAGAAGGCAACACTACAGACTTTGGGTTTAATTTGGAAGAATTCTATGTTATCATGGAAGGTACTGTGTACCTTTGGATAGGGATTTAAGATAGTCCATTCTTTGGAAATGCATAGTAGCCCACACGCTATGCATCCTACAGGGAATAAAATGTATTGAGATATTCAGGAACAGTATTGGTGGTCAGGAGTAAAGCGAGATGTGACCGAGTTTGTGGCTAAATGTTTTACGTGTTGACAAGTTAAAAATAAGCACCAAGTTCTTTCTGGTTACTACAGGCTATTCAGATCCCTCAATGGAAGTAGGAATGAGTGACTATGGACTTTGTTAGTAGGCTACCTTTGACATATTCTAAGAAAGAGTCAATTTGGGTAATTGTGGATAAACTGACCAAATCAACTCATTTTTTGTCAGTTCGCATAGATTATTCATTACTAAAGTTAGTCAAACTATATATTTCTAAAATTGTGAGAATTCATGGGTACTAGTATCGATCATCTTTGATCAGGATCCTTGTTTCACGTCTTAATTTTGGAACAAGTTGAATGAGGCTCTTGACAGACAATTGGACTTCAGTAAGACTTTCCATCCACAATCTGATGGACAGTCTGTGAGGTTTATACAAGTTCTCAAAGATATGTTGAGGGGTTGTGTAATTGATTTTCGTGGCAGTTGGGAAGAGCATCTACCACTTGCTAAGTTTGCACACAATAATATCTTTTCGTAGAGCATTCAAATGGCTCCCTATGAAGCTCTTAATGGTCACAAATGTCAAACATCTATATGTTGGATCGAATTGGGGGAAAAGAAAGTCTTGGCCCAGATTAGTGTAAGAGACTGTGAATACTGTGAAGCTGGTTCAGGATTGGTTGAGAGCGGCATCTGATTGTCAGAAGTCCTATTTTGATTTGAAAATGAGGTATATAGAGTTCAGTGTTCATGATCGAGTATTCCTTAAGATATCTCCATGGAAAAAGGTATTGAGATTTGGCCATAAAGGAAAGTTAAGTCTGAGAGTTATTGAACCTTATAGCATTCTTAAGAAGGTTGGACCAGTGGCATATCAGTTAGAGTTACCGTCAGAATTAGACCACATTCATGACGTGTTTCATGTGTCTATGCTAAAACATTATCAATCAGACCCATCTCATGTGGTTCTGAATAAGGAAATTGAGGTGCGTCATTACTTTTCCTTCAACGAAAAGCTTATCCAAATTCTTGACTATGAGATTAAAGTCTTGTGGTGAAATCATGGTGCTATTGAAGCCAATTGGGAACCTAAGGATGCAATGCGACATCAATACCACCACCTTTTCCAACTAGGTAAATTTCGAGGACAAAATTTACTTTTAAGGAGGGTGGAGTTGTCACATCCCATGTTCTTTTTGAATAATTTCTGTTAAAATGAACATAAAGAATAAAATGGCCAAGTTGTTAAGTATTTAATTAACTTCCTAAGGGTTTTTGGTTCAAGTCTCCTTAGTCCCATATTTTTAATTAATTTTTTTGGTCAACCTTGTCATGCTATACCCCTTTTGTCGTCCACTTGTTGCCATGCATGGAAGGATTTCTTTCCTTTATTAACAAGTCAACATGCCATAAGTTCACAAACATGATCCCTTTTTTGCTCATTATCCCCTTCACATTCCCTTTTCAACATCTTTACTTTATGAACCAATTCATTGTACCTAGACAATTATTTTCCATCTATTGAACCATTTTCCCTAATCACCTCCTCATATTACCATCCCTCTCTCTAGCTCCTCCCTTTCTCTCTCTTTTTCTTTTTTCCCCCCTTTTCCACCATATTTTCCTTAGCTTTCTTATCTCTTTCACCACCCATCACAAACCAAACCACCATTAGACCACCATCCGGCTGCTGCTCACTCTACCCCTCTTTGCTCCAACACCACCCTTGCACCACCTTAGACTATCTTGACCACCATCTTGCGCCATCATCAGAAATAATTCTTTTCCCTCTCTACTCTCCTATTTTCTTTTCTTTCTTTTGACGTTATCCTCCTAAACTTTTGTCTCTCAACATCCCTTTCTCCCTCTTTCTCCCATTCATTGGGTTCTTACTAGACTGCTTCCATCACGCCCCCGCAATTCTATCGACTTCAGTTACCTTTCTATTTTTTCTTCACTATTTTTTTGACCTCTTTAATTCTCTTTAGTAATCAAAATCCTATATCCCCATTCTCCCTTAGTTTAAAGTTATTTCATTTAAATGTTGTATCTTGACTCACTCTTTCAAGTTAGTTTTTCGCTAGACTCAATCTCTTCTTTGACTTAAGACTTTAGTAATCCAACATCCCTTTTGATTCAATTAAGTTAGGGTGAGTATGCTAGTGGAATGAAAAACCACTCCTTCCTCTATCCATTTCCTTGAGACCGAATGTATTTAGTAAAAATGTTAACACATTGTATGCTACTTTTTGTTGAAGGATCGATCAGTACCAATCCGAAGAGTTACTAACATTGGGAATGAGATAATATCATGATTGACTTCTAAAAGGGTGGGTACTGATTGGAGTGTTATTAAATAGACTTATGCTATAAAACTTTTAAAATGACCTCCCTAATTGAAATATCACTTTTGTTGATAAGCAAGTAACTTATCAAGTAGATCGAACTGTGAGCATTCGTAGAGTGGTGTTTTGTTTTAGATCTACAAACAGGTGTGGGTTAACTTACTAGAAATGTATATATCATATTTGTTGATAGATTAAATATAATTATTTCTAATCAAAACCTTGTTAAAAATATCTATAACATGAGAAGTTCAGAAAACACTATGTATTCGAAAAGGGATGCTAAACCCATAAAATGGGCAATACTCAAGTAAGTATCTCGAACTGATCGTTAATGATCATATGTGATATTTGATATGATTTGATAAATATCATGAAATTATGTGCATATTCCCATTTCTCATGACATGTGATATGATGACATTATATGATAGGCATAATATATAAATCATGCCACCAATATTGAAATTGAGACTTGGAACGATGGAGATGTGTAAGTGTACACAGTTGTATCAAGTAATAAAGTGACAAGAATGTCAAGTTATCATACCCACAGGGACTGTGCAAGAAAATATTTATGAAAGGTAAGAATTAAACAAATTTGTGAGGAAAATTATGTTGGTTTATAAGAGGTGATCTAAAACGAAAACTAATTTAACTAAGTGATTATCTAAGAAAATAATATTTGAATACATGATTAAAAATGAGTTTAATCAATATGACATAAATGTGTTAGATCAATTTCATTCTTTTAACTTAGAATTACTAAAACTATGTCCATGATGTTATGAATAATTTCATGGCAACTTGGTGTTTTGTTAACTAATGCACATATATACTTAATAAATCAATTAATCTCTTAAACATATTCCTATGTCAATTCAAACAATTAATCAATTTTCATAAGCAAGTATAAAAGAAAGTGAGGTAACAATATATTTCTATATTGAAACAATTTTATCATAATAATTTTACAGGTTATGCAAGGCTAAAGTATTGTTTAACACCATCGTTAATTTAACCCTTAGCTACCTTAAAAGATTAAATATGCACTAATTGTATCCTCCCAAACCCGGCCTAGACATTATGGCTAGATTGAGAAGGCTACATTAGCCACCGATATTGCTAAGCTAACTTACGCTACTTTTTAAGACTTTAAATAAACTCAATTTAGAGAAAATCGTAGTTGTACTTTGAGTTAGCTTAAAAGCATTAATTCATTAGGTCGTGTATGCTTAGGATTCATTTTATTGTTGACAGTGTTGTTTTAGAAAAACCATTTGCTTGTCGCTCTTCTTTAAAAAAAACTCAAAGTTAAAATAATGCAGCGGTAAAACCATTTTTCAAGCCATTTTAGAAAATTAGTTGCCTTATCGATTTGTTTTTCAAAAACAATTCCTTTGCAATGTACTGGAAACTAAGGACTTGTAACACCACAAACCCGGCCTGGACGTTAAGGCCAAATCTGACGCATCACATTGAAGTGTTTTAGCGAAAACCGTGTTTTCATTGAAAACCCTTCTTAAAATAAAAGAAACCTTAACTATTTAAAAAAAAAAACTTGTTCACACATAAGATTGGTTGAAAATAAAGCACCTAGAAATTTAGTTGTGGAAGCGTAGAAAACATACTATAATTTACGAAATCCATGTTCAACTTCTCGTAGTTACGATGAAAATAATAATGATAATTCAAGTAATAATAACATAATGAGAACCTTATTACAATCTAGTCTAAGCATACTTTAAAAGAAATAAAAAAAACTTAAATGCTTAAAAAGAAACGAAGTCCGAATTATCTTGCTAGTCGGCCACCCAGAGTCCCTCCTGACATCGAACCTTCTATTGAGCATCACCTGAAAATAAAATAAAAGAGGGGGTGAGTTTTTGCAAACTTAATGTGTACAACCCTCGATGAAAAACAAGAATCCAAAGAAGAATCATCAAACATGCAATGCAATCCCATCCAAATTATCCATCCGCTACACACCAGCTCCGTCCCCCGTCACACCATCTGGGGATATAAATATCGACCCACCCAGCCCACACACCAATGGTATCCCGGTTGCGATACTACCCTCATTTACATATTGGGCTTTAAAAGTCATCGGTGGATCCATGATTGTCAGGCAACCATGTGGTCCTCATATATTTCCTTTGTTCCATAGTTCCCACCCTATATGCAACCTAAGCAAAACATCATATGTATGCATGTCACATCCATAAAACTTACATTCAACACCTAGGGGTATTTTGGTCATTTTTGCCCTTAGGGGCATTTCGATAATTTTCCCTTAATTATGGTTTCCACTTACCTTGGCCCGTTAACAAGTTCTGTGAGCTAAGGTGAACAAATACTATGCACCAGGTAGGATTCCAGATAAGAGGAGGTGAGTCATTAAGACTGCTTAAGTACCGAGCTCTCCCTAGATCCAATCCTAGACATGCATATACCCGTTGCCACACCTTAGCCCTTTGACCTGTCCACGGTCGTAAAATATTAATTAAGTCTTATATAGTTATCATATACTAGGCCCAAAATGCCTTACGAAGCCCAAACAAATTCACATACCTGTATCTGGCCCATTAAACCCAATCATATTCCTATGGCCCACTAGACCCAAATCACCTAGATATGGCCCATTAGGCCCAAATCACATTTATATGGCCCGCTTGACCTAGTCACATTCATATTCATGCACGCATACAAATTCCCATCACATATCATCAATATTCGGTTGTTGCCTATTATAGGCCCAACAGCCCATCGGGCCTATTTAGCCCATTCTGCCCCGTATGGCCAAATCACAACCCAAGCCCACCGAATCGCCTGTGGGTCTCAAGCAACCTATGGTCTCCTCCATACGAGTGTTCGCGTACTCGCAAGACTACCGTAGCCACACTTTCGACTTTTCGACATTTTGGTATTTCGGTATTTTGGCATTTCAGCTTTTGCCGATTCATAGCGTGTGTGTAGTGTATGTACACACCTGGTAAGCAAGCGTGATGCGATCTCCTTAGCCCTAAACCTTGTGCGATAAGTATAACAGCTCCTTCTTAAATCCCTAACCACGATCAACTCCCAGATCTGCACCAATCTTAACTATTAAAATAAAATAATAGGTGACTCGTATCCAACACAAGTCCCCTTACCTTAACTATGAACAATCGGCCACCTTAGCCAAAGGGAGAGGGATACTTACCAAAATCGCGAACACCTAAAGAGAAATTTTAGCAGAGAGCTAAGATCTGAGATCCGATACTAATTCCCTACCATAGTCGATTAGAAAGAGTGAGGGACAATATTCAATACTTAGCAAAGAAAACCAATTGAAAGAGTAACACTTACACTAGATTCGGTCAAAGAGTATTCAGCTCTAGAGATCTAAATGGCACAATTACTTATTCGGCTCCAAGGGAGAGAGGAAGAAGAATTGGCTAAACCTCAAAAAGTGAAACAAGGAAATCGACACGATAAAAATAAAAAGGAGAACAAGGGTTTTCAGCTATTGGAGAAATCGACAGAAAGAAAAGGAAGAAAACAAAATAGTTTTTGTCTTTTAGAAAAGAGGGTTTCTAGCAAGAAGGTGAGAAAAAGATTTTGGCATTAGCCTCATACTCTTACATTCGGCACCTATTTATAACCCTATAGTCAAATTGCCTGGCCCTCAGTTCCCCATTCGGGTCCATCACTTCCCTCTCTTATCTCCTTGTTTTTCTCCCTGATAACCCCTTGATCCTTTCCTTTATTTTCTCTCATGAACACTCCCCTTAGAGTCCATCTTCACGCCACTTTCAACCTTCTAGAAGGCTAAAATTAAACTTCTAAAAACACTAAGCTAGGATTCGAACCTTGGACCTTCTTGCTAGCTATTAACGCCACCTCCTTACACTCTAAGTGGCGTCACTTAGCCATTCTTCCACAAGGCTTTTTGATGTTATTTTCCCCTATCTTTATTTAAAAGCCCAACTACTTGCCAACCCTGATTCTTTTAATAATTAACTTATAATTTTTTCTACCCCTTAATTCAAACTCAAACCTTGACCAAGACCTACCTTTGCGTAATTAACCCTTAACCAGAATTGCTAAGTACAAAAAGAAAAATTCAAGATTTTGAGATTTTTGGGTTTCGAGATTTTGGGGCGTTACAACTCTACCCCCTTATAAGAAATTTCATCCCCGACATTTTACCTGATTCAAACAGTTGAGAATATTGACGTCGCATTGTTTCCTCAGGCTCCCAAGTAGCCTCCTCAGCTTTGTGATTCTGCCAAAGTACTTTGACCAATGGAACGGACTTCCTTTGTAATACCTTGACATCTCGACCAATTATTTTTATGGGCTCTTCTTCGAAAGTTAGGTCTGGCCTGACCTCTATTTCCTCAATCGCCACGACATGTGAAGGATCCGAGCGATACCGCCTTAGCATGGAAACATGAAACATGTCGTGGATCTAGCTTAGTTCAGGAGGTAACTCCAGCTGGTAAGCGACTGGCCCAATCCACCTTACAACCGGATATGGACCAATGAACCTTGGGCTTAGCTTACCCTTCCGTCCAAACCTTAACACTTTCTTCCACGGAGAGACCTTAAGAAAAACTAAGTCTCCTACCGCATACTCTATCTCTCGTCGTTTAAGGTTAGCATATGACTTCTGCCTATTCAAGGCTTCCTTTAACCGATCCCGAATCGATTTTGCCTTATCCTCAACATTGACTACTAACTCAGGGCCCAAAACTCTTCGTTCACCCAACTCTATCCAACATGTTAGAGTTTGACACCTTCGCCCATACAGTGCCTCGTATGGAGCCATCCCAATGCTTGCTTGATAGCTATTATTGTACGCGAATTCGGCTAACGGTAAATTGTCCTCCCAGCTACCTCGAAACTCAATCACACATCCCCTCAACATATCTTCCAATACTTGAATCACCCTTTTCGACTGTCGATCAATTTGAGGGTGGAATGCTGTACTGAAGTTCAACCTAGTACCCAACACCTCATGCAGCTTATTCGAAAACCGTAAAGTGAAACATGGGTCCCTATCAGATATTATGGATACTGGCACTCTATGCAATCTCACAATCTCCGCCACATACAACCTAGCCAGCTTTTGTAACGGGTAATCGGTGCGAACCGGTACAAAATGGACAGACTTGGTTAACCGATCCACTATAACCCAAATCGAGTCTTTCTTAGTAGGCGTCAAGGGTAGCCCACTAACAAAGTCCATAGTGATCCTTTTCCACTTCCAGAGTGGAATCTTCACCGGTAGAAGTAATCCCGAAGGCAACTGATGTTCCACCTTCACCTTCTGACAGGCTAAACACCTACTTACAAACTCCATAATCTCACGCTTAAGTCTCGGCCACCAATAAAGCTCACACAAATTCTGATACATCTTGTTTCCGCCAGGAAGCATAGCATAGAGACCGCTATGTGCTTCCCGCAGAATGGACTGCCTTAGATCATCATCCTTTGGTGTATACATTCTCCCATGGAAACACAATACTCCTTCACTATTTATCCCAAAATTTGATGTCTCTCCACTCTCCACTTGTTTAAAACGAGCACTCAAAGTCTTATCCACTAATTGTTTACTCCTTATCTGCTCGACCCACACCGACTTTACTTGAAGCCCACTGACAAGCTACCATCATCCAACAAGCTTAAACGGACGAGCATAGCTCTTAAGTCTGACTTAGTCCTACGACTCAACGCGTCGGCTACCATATTCGTTTTGCCAGGGTGGTATTCTATCTTGCAATCATAATCCTTCAATAATTCCACCCACCTACGTTGCCTAAGGTTTAGCTCCTTTTGGGTAAGGAGGTACTTCAAACCCTTATGGTTTGAATAAATTACGCACTTCTCCCCGTATAAGTAATGCCTCCATATTTTAAGCGCGAACACCACCACAACTAGCTCCAAATCATGGGTTGGGTAATTCACCTCGTGAGTCTTAAGTTACCGTGACGCATACGTAACCACCTTCCCTTCTTGCATTAATACACAACCTAAGCCTACATGCGACGGGTCACTATAGACCGTAAACTCCTTTCCAGGCATTGGCTAAACCAATATAGGGGCCTCCGTTAAAACTTTCTTGAGTTTTCCAAAACTTTCTTACTCCTTTTCCATCCAAACAAACGGTACCCCATTTCTCAAAAACATAGTTAAGGGTGCAGCTATTACTGAGAAGCATTCAACAAACTGCCTATAGTATCCTGCCAGGCCTAGAAAACTTTAAATTTTCAATACTGACTTGGGTGTTTTCCAATCTAACGTCGTTCAACTTTTCGAGGATCCACTTTAATCCCCTCGATTGACACCACATGTCCAAGAAAAGTAACCTCCCTTAGCCAAAATTCACACTTACTGAATTTGGCATACAACTACTTCTCCCTCAAAATCTGTAACACAATATTAAATGTGCATCATGCTCATCCTCATCTTTTGAGTACACCAAAATGTCATCTATGAAAACTACCATGAACCGATACAGATAGGGTTGGAAAACCCAATTCATGAGATCCATGAAAGCGGTAGGTGCGTTCGTCAGCCCGAATGGCACCACCAAGAACTCGTAGTGCCCATAGTGAGTTCTGAAAGCTGTCTTATGAACATTCACCTCCTTCACCCTCAATTGGTGATATCCCAAACATAGGTCAATCTTCGAGAACACAGAAGCTCCCCTAAACTGATCAAAAAGGTCATCGATTCTCGGTAGAGGGTACTTATTTTTAATAGTTAACTTGTTTAACTGTCGATAGTCAATGCACATTAGCAAGGTTCCATCCTTCTTCTTCATGAATAACACCAGTGCTCCCTATGGAGACACACTTTGTCGGATGAATCCTCGATCCAACAATTCCTGAATCTGTGCCTTAAGTTTCACTAACTCCTTTGGTGCCATTCGGTAAGGAGCGATAGACACCGGAGCCATCCCAGGTAACAACTCAATTCCAAATTCTACCTCCCTGCTGGGTGACAACCCAGGCAGCTCCTCGGGAAAGACATCCAAAAATTCCTTAACTGTTCTCAACTCCTTAACAGTAGGGCTCTTAGCCTTCGTATTACTAATATAAGCCAAAAAGGCTTCGCATCCCTTTCGTACTAACTTCTTAGCCCTTAACGCCAAAATCAGGTTCGATAGATAATTTCAGCGTTCAACAATCACCACTACTTCCTTATCCTCCACTGTTCTTAACACCATTCGCTTTGCAGTGCAATCTAAGGTGGCTTGATGCTTCAACAGCCAATTCATACCCAAGATTAAGTCAAACTCGCTAAACGACAGCTCCATCAAATCTGCCAAAAAGGTAACCCCTTGGACTACTAAGGGTACCTTCTAAACAACTTATTCACTCCTACGGACTGCCCTAACAGACTTATCACAGTCCTCTCATTTGCAGTAATTTCAAACATATCACCCAAAGATTCAATCATATTGCATGCAACATATTAATGCATCGATCCAATATCAATCAATGCTGTGTAAGGTAACTTATAGATAAAGAACATACCTGTTATCACATTTGGGGCATCCCCGTCTTCTTGGTGACGAGCAGCATAAACCACAGCTGGCTCTCTCGCCTCAGCATGGCCTGTATTTCCTCCTAGTGCTCCACGTCCACGTCTATTACTGTTGCCGCCCCTGGCCTGTCTACGACCTCTTGGTGGCAGCTATCCACCCTTTAGTGGTTGAGCACCACTTTGACCCACTGCTGGCTCTCGACCTAGCGTTCGAGGGCAATCCTTGATCCTATGCTCCATAGACCCACAAGTAAAACAAGCTCCCGTCCTCTTTCAACACTCGCCTCTATGGCTTTTCCCACAATCAGAACAAGGTGGCACCCCTGGGTTAGCAGTAGGGGGCCATGCTCTAACTGGCCTGTTATTCCTGGCCCTAGCCCTAGGCCTAGGCCTCTGTCTAACACCCTAGGTCTCAACCTCTCTCTTATTCTTAACCTTTTCTTTTTCCCAATTTAAGCACTCAGTGCGCTGAACCTCCTCCGCTATCTTTGTTTTCTCCAACAATTCTGAGAAAACTCATTCTCTTTATGGAGCTATAAATACCCTAAGGCTAACTCTAAGTCCATCCTCAAACCTCACGCAACGCTCATACTCCGTTGCCACCATTACTCTCGCATACCTACCAAGGCGTAGAAACTCTGCCTCATACTCTGCCACTGATTTGTTTCCTTGGGTCAAGTTCAGGAACTCCTTTTTCCTAGCATCCACATAGCTTACACCCACATACTTCCCTTGGAATGTAGCTTTGAAAACTCCCAAGTGACTCGCTCTGGTTGGGTGCCCTCTTTCACCGCAGCCACCACTGATAGGCTTCTTCCCTAAGTAATGACACGGCTCCTTTTAACTTTTGTTCCGGTGAACAGTCTAGGTCCTCCATTATCCTTTCAGTGGCCTCCAACCAATATTCTGCCACGTTAGAAGCAACGCCAGCCACGACCTTAAAGATCTCATCCCCGTTTGAACGAAGTCGCTTTGGAATGGACCATCTATTATCGCTGCCATTATTAGGCCCAGCGACCTTTTCCAAAATTCTTAACATTGCCTGCGACAATGCATCTTCTCCCGCGGCCCGATCATATGATCCATTCCCAGCCACAGGTGAGGTTGGAGCCTCTTCTACTCTAGCATCTGGCATATGGCCCCATGCCGACGATTCAGCCCTAACACTTTCGCGGCCTCGGCCACAGCCTCTTACACCTCTTCTAGCACTCATCATTGATTCACATATTATCTGGATTAAAAAAATTATGAAGCTCTAGTTAGTTTAATAATTAACCCGATGTTTTATGGAAATTATTAAAGAGAAGATTACTTTCGAAAATCCTCTATAGATTTAAGTTCCTGCGGGCTTTGATTCCATTCTAACAAGATCACCTAAAGTAGCCCTCTAGCTAACTAATGTATAACAATTTAAACAAATTTAGGAATAAAAGTACTTACTTGGTTCAATGTCGGAGACTCGGTGTGCCGCTCAGCAAGACTTCCCTTTTTCTAAAACATTGTGATTCAACCAATTTTTTTTTAAAACACAAAAGAAACCAGGTAATAAGGCCCGATTCACAGGTCGTGTTTTACAACCAGGCTCTGATACCACTAAATGTAACACCCCAAACTCTATCTAGACGTTATGGTCAGATTTTACGGACACATTGAAATATTTTAGCGAAAATCGTGTTTTCATTGAAAACCCTTCTTAAAATAAAAGAAACCTTAACTATTTTAAAAAAAAAAACTTGTTCAAACATAAGATTGGTTGAAAATAAAACACTTAGAAATTTAGTTGCGGAAGTGTAGAAAACATACTATAATTTAAGAAATCCATGTTCAACTTCTCGTAGTTACGATGAAAATAATAATGATAATTCAAGTGATAATAACATAATGAAAACCTTATTACAATCTAGTCTGAGCATACTTAAAAAGAAATAAAAAAAAAACTTAAATGCTTAAAAAGAAACAAAGTCTGAATTATCTTGCTAGCCGGCCAATCAGAGTCCCTCTTGACATCGAACCTTCTATTGAGCATCACCTAAAAATAAAATAAAAGAGGGGGTGAGTTTTCGCAAACTTAGTGTGTACAACCCTCGATGAAAAACAAGCATTCAAAGAAGAATCATCAAACATACAATGCAATCCCATCCAAATTATCCATCCGCTACACACCAGCTCCGTCCCCCGTTACACCATGTGGGGATATAAATATCGACCCACCCAGCCCACACACCAATGGTAGCCCGGTTGCGGTACTACCCTCATTTACATATTGGGCTTTAAAAGCCGTCGGTAGATCCATGATTGTCAGGCAACCATGCGATCCTCATATACTTCCTCCGTTCCATAGTTCCCACCCTATATGAAACCTAAGCAAAACATCATATGTATGCATGTCATATCCATAAAACTTACATTCAACATCTAGGGGTATTTTGGTCATTTTCGCCCTTAGGGGCATTTCGGTAATTTTCCCTTAATTATGGTTTCCACTTACCTTGGCCCGTTAATAAGTTCTACGAGCTAAGATGAACAAATACTATCCACCAGGTAGGATTCTGGAGAAGAGGAGGTGAGTCATTAAGACTGCTTAAGTACCAAGCTCTCTCTAAATTCAATCCTAGACATGCATATACCCGTTGCCACACTTTAACCCTTTGACCTGTCCACGGTCGTAAAATATTAATTAAGTCTTATGTAGTTATCATATACTAGGCCCAAAACCCCTTACGAAGCCCAAACAAATTCACATACTTGTATCTGGCCCATTAAGCCCAATCATTTTCCTATGGC
The DNA here is from genome assembly GCA_025698475.1 of Gossypium anomalum. Lineage (NCBI taxonomy): Eukaryota > Viridiplantae > Streptophyta > Magnoliopsida > Malvales > Malvaceae > Gossypium > Gossypium anomalum. The sequence continues at coordinate 41,422,025 of CM046968.1, read as the reverse complement.
CCAATAGGCCCAAATCACCTATATATGGCCTATTAAGCCCAAATCACATTTATATGGCCCGCTTGACCTAGTCACATTCATATTCATGCATGCATACAAATTCCCATCACATAGCATCAATATTTGGTTTTTGCCTATTATGGGCCCAACGGCCCATCGGGCCCATTTAGCCCATTCCGGCCCGTATGGCCAAATCACAACCCAAGCCCACTGAATCACCCGTGGGTCTCAGGCAACCTATTGGTCTCCTCCTTACGAGTGTTCGTGCACTCGCAAGACTATCGTACCCACACTTTCGGCTTTTCAGCGTTTTGGCATTTCGACATTTCAGCTTTTGCCGATTCATAGCGTGTGTGCAGTGTATGTACACACCTGGTATGCAAGCGTGATGCAATTTGTTTTGCCCCAAACATTGTGTGATAAGTATAATAGCCCCTTCTCAAATCCCTAACCACGATCAACTCCCAGATCTGCACTAATCTTAAGTATTAAAACAGAATAATAGGTGACTCATATCCAACACAAGTCCCCTTACCTTAACTATGAACAATCGGCCACCTTAGCCAAAGGGAGAGGGATACTTACCAAAATCGCGAACACCTAAAGAGAAATTTTAGCAAAGAGCTAAGATCCGAGATTCGATACTAATTCCCTACCATAGTCGATTAGAAAGAGTAAGGGACAATATTCGATACTTAGTAAAGAAAAATGATTGGAAGAGTAACACTTACACTAGATTCGGTCAAAGAGTATTCGGCTCTAGAGATCTGAATGGCACAATTGCTTATTCGGCTCCAAGGGAGAAAGGAAGAAGAACCGGCTAAACCCCAAAAAGTGAAACAAGAAAATTAGCACAAGAAAAATAAAAAAGAGAACAAGGGTTTTTGGCTTTTAGAGAAATCAGTAGAAAGAAAAGTAAGAAAACAAAAGGGTTTTCAACTTTTAGGAAAGAGGGTTTCTGGCAACAAGGTGAGAAAAAGATTTCGGCATTAGCCTCATACTCTTGCATTCAACACCTATTTTTAACCCTATAGCCTAATTGCCTGGCCCTCAGTTCCCCATTCGGCTCCATCAGTTCTCTCTCTCATCTCCTCATTTTTCTTCCTGATAACCCCTTGATCTTTTCCTTAATTTTCTCTCCTGAACACTCCCCTTAGAGTCCATATTCACGCCACTTCCAACCTTCTAGAAGGCTAAAATCAAACTTCTAAAAACACTAAGCTAGGATTCGAACCTTGGACCTCCTTTCTAGCTATTAACACTAACTCCCTACACTCTAAGTGGCGTCATTTAGCCATTCCTCCACAAGGCTTTTTGATGTTATTTTCCCTATCTTTATTTAAAAGCCCAACTACTTGCCAACCCCGATTCTTTTAATAATTAACTTATAATTTCTTCTACCCCTTAATTCGAACTCAAACCTTGACCAAGACCTACCTTGCGTAATTAACCCTTAACCGGAATTGCTAAGTACAAAAAGAAAAATTAAAGATTTCAGAATTTTTGGGTTTCGAGATTTTTGGGGCGGTATAGAAACAATATCAAATTTTACTTAAGCCTGATATCATGCATTATCTAGTTATTATGCTTGAGTAATTCTGCATGCAAAAATCCCCAAAAGAAAAGTTACCAAGCCACAGACCAGAAGTAATTAAAAATTACAAGCCAAAACTAATAAAGACTTAATAATACTTGATTAAAAAATAATAATTAAAGGTCTAAGTTGATTCTCCGAGTGCTGAGTCTGGTCCTAATTTTGAGGTTTACCTAAAATGTTAAACACTATTGGGGAGGTGAGCTTATGAAAAGCTCAGTGTGAGTTGAATAATTATTTAAACGGGCAAAAACATCAAATATTGAATACAGTGAAACATATTAGCACTGACAGAAGAAAGCAAAACCATCATAGGAATTTCATGTCATTACATAGCCATTATCAAATTGATGTCAAACGATGTATGAGCATAGGTCATCATTCAGTCGAGTAGCAATCATTAATTTCGATACCATTCAATACAACAAAATACAATGCGTAGTATAAATCAATAACATTCAAATATGTCGTGCACATGATGCAATGCAAAAAGGTTCATACCCATACCATCTACTACACACTACGAGTTCCATAGAACCCGTCTGCCAAACTCCAAAACATTATGAGCATAGCTCGATGTGATAAAACCACTGAATAATAAATAATGCAAAAAATTCTATATAGACAAGCTGCGAGTAAAAATGCGATAAATCGCCAATCCCCTTGTATTCTAGGTGCAGTGCACTGACTATGAATAATGCAAACTTAATATGCCACCAGCACTCCACGAAACTCCTCTGTCAACCACAAAATCTCAACCCAATGCCGCTAGTACTCTACGAAACTCCTCTGTCAACCATAAAATCTCAACCCAATGCATATGCAAAATGTCACACAATCTCATACATAATCATATCTCAATACTTTTCACATTCATTTGACATGCTTAGCATGTCCTCAATAATCACATACTTTTAGTAAATGGAAACAATGTTCCAATCTTTCAAATTATCATTGGGTTGGTATCAATCAATATTGTTCAATTTCACATACTTTACGTATTCTCATTGTGCATAAATAGCACCATTTTCAGTACACAATATAACAAATATCTCATGTGTTTAAATCATACATAAGCTTAATATCTCAACACATCATATCATTCAGTCAAACATTCTCATATCTCATAACTCAAATATGCAATTACAAACTCAATCAAACATCCATACTATCAAACTAGCAATTTTGCTAACATGTCAATCTTTTGAGGCTCGAAACATTCCTGGTTCGACCACTCACAAAATCAATAATTTGGCTATTAAGACAATCCAATTAGCAAGCTAATTTATCATATATATAACATGATATTTAACATTTTCAAACAATTTTATGAGTTTAGGACCCACACCTTATTTTTTGCTTCCTCGCAGTACACTAGCAAATCTTTCAATTTTCCTTAATAATTCCTTAGACGAACCTAAACCAAAATTTAGTATAAATTCAATAAATTTACCATTAAACCAGCCCCAAAACACCCACTTATTAGTTCAAACCAATCATTGAAATTATAACTATTTTATGAATCCAAACTAGTTAGATTCCTTACACTCTATTGATGCAAACCGTATGTACAATAGTTCTTCGCCTTTACTGATGATTTGGGGCATTTGGTTCAGCACCTAATTCAATAATTTACTGGAAATTAACTAGCTAATTAATTATTAAATTCCTTCATTTAATCAATTCATAACATTTACCCAACAATTATGTCGAAATAACAAACTAGTTACCCTTAATTGCACTTATGCTTCACAATTTGTGGGATCCGAATGGCCAACCAATCAAAAATGTTTTCCCCTAATTGAAATGGGTTTAAAATCTGATTAGGAGGGTTAAAGAACTCAAATTAAGGCTTGAAAAATATAAGCAAGAACTAAGAAACAAAACAGCCCCATTTCTTGCACATAGGCGAACGCACCACCACCTATGGTGGCCAAAATTGGGGCAGAAGATCTCATTAAATTCTGGAAAAATATCTTTGAAATCATTTAAAATTTCCCAAATTCCAGATCTAGAAATTTAGGTTTTTAATGGAAAAAATTAATTAAGAAATTAAAGAGAGAAGAGACCTTACCCAAGCTAGTCGAGAGAAACGGCAATGGCAGTTTCTTGGCAATGTTCGAGATCGATCTTGGAGTTCAAGATTTTAGATTTGGGGCTGATTTTAATGAGAAAAATTAAAGAAATATGGTGGAGAATATGTTAACAAATCTTGTCGCAAAAAGAAAAAGGAAAAAAAAAAAGAAAGAGAAAGAGATGGTAAAACTAGGTGTAGGCTACGACAACAATGGAGGAACTGAAAAAATTAAGATCAAAGAGGAGGAGAGGAACGGCTAGGGAAATGAGGAGAAGGAATAAAGGCTGATTATTAGTGAAAAAATAATATTTATACCTAGGTTAACTAGGCTTGAATGGCCCACACATTAAAACAATGTGTTTTTGTCAAAAAATTAAATTATTTGCATAGGAAGGGAATTGAAGTTAGGACCTCAAGGATAAATTCACTAATGTTTAACCATTAATCCAATAAATCATTCTTGATATAATTTTTAAATATTTATTTTAAAAAATAAGACATGTCACAAACTAAGGCTTAAGGAAAAATTTGTAAAATAATAAAATTAGTGAGAGAGAAGGGATTTGAAATTGGGTTTCAAGGAACATTTCACTAACACTTAACCCACAAACCAATACCTCATTTCTTTCCTAAAAATGCATAGATAATTTAAAATATTAAGGCATGATCACTCTCTTTCGATTTACAAACCTGATTCTACTAACCCCTGATTTTTGGGATGTTACACTAATTAAATAATGTGTCAGTTAATTTTAATTTCAATCCGATTAATAATTAATTCATTCGTTACCTTACAATTATAATGCAAGTATAACATAAGCATGGTTTTATTTAATTGAACAATTTACCAAGGCCTATAACAACACAAACATGATTTTAATAATTTAAGAGAATAGAATGCAATCAATCTAACACGAATTAAATTTAAGTCATTTTAATTAGATTAAGAACATATACACAACAAATATACATTATCATTTTCACAACATAAACTAGAAAAAATAACGAAAAGGGAACTAGGAACCAAATCCCTGTGTGTTTCCGAAACAAGACTAGCTCTTCTTCTATACTCGTCCTGTCGATCCAAGGCCTTCTCAAACACTTGAATGCTGCTACTCAAAGGGGTGTTCTAACTATTTGTCAAGATGGGAAATCGGCAAGGGAAATAAAGGAATTTAAAGGCAACAAAGAAAAGTGAAAAAGATAAAGTGAGTGAGAAAGAGATGTGAGAAGTGGGGGATGTGTGGGATGAGAAATGAGGGAGTGAAGAGTGGTTTTTATAGGTGGATATGGTTGCTAAAAATAGAAAAAAAATATCAGTCACTCTCTTTTCCTTGGCTGGCCAAGCTTAGTGCAAGGTTTGATTGATTCAAACTTGCTATTTTTAGCTTGAGGCTAAAACTAAAAGGCATGAAAAAAGGAAGGGTTTGAATGGAATTAAAGGAAACTTGAAGGGCTGATATGCAATTATAAGAATCAGCTAAGATAGCTGATCGGGTAAGATATATGGACAATTTTGGGCTGCCAAATTCCTCGGTGTATCAGTCCTCTTCATTTAGCACAACTGGGCCATTTTCTCTTCATCAGGCTTGTAATTAATTTTAAACCAATTTGTGTTGGATTAAAATTAATAATAAAATATGTCTAATAATAATTATTGGACCATCCCTTGGATCGAAAAATAATCGGCCATGCTTTCAGGTCACTTGGTACAAAAATTGCCTCAACGGTTCAAGCTTCTCAAGGTGTCTTCCGAGCTGATTTTCACCCTTTGTGCAAAACTGTCAAAAATAAACAAAATTTGAGTAAATATATTATAAAAATAATTAATATTTAATATTTTCATAATTTGAGTGTAATTTTATTATTTTATAATTAAAGCATGAATTTCGACAAAAATTACTACGAAACTGCATGAATTAGGGCTAAACAAGTGCCGAAAAAGTCTATATATTTTTGAGTTTCCACACCCCCAAACTTAATTCATTTCTCGTCCCGAGTAATGCACAAATTGTAAAAGGATTTTCTTGAAATCACCTTCGAAAATTTTCTTCAAAAAAATTCATCCCATAATTATGAGTTTAGTGTAATTATGCCTAATAACAAGAATTTTGAAATTATGCAACTCAAGTATACATATTGTTCGAATTACTCTCAATTATAATCATGATAGCAAGAATAGACTAAATGTTTCCTCAATAAAGATTTGCTAAATGTTTTCTAGGATTTTACCTCAAGAAATTATTAGGTCAATTCTAGAGACTTAAACTTTCATGGATGTCTAGCTCTCCTAAGGAATTAAAAAATTTTATGGTACAATTTACAGACTTTATTAAGAGTAACATTTATGTCATAGTCAGTTAACATAACAATTATTGAGATAAAAGAACTTTATTTATACTAAAGTTTTAGCATAATTAACAAAAGCTCAACTTTTTGAACAAAATATAACTTAATCATAATTATAAGAAAAAAGAATTTCATTTTTTGGTCCCCTCTACTTAAGATGAACAATGTCCCTATTGTTAAAAAAAATATAGAGAACGAAAATATAGGAGTAAATAGATATTATACACCAGGTAGCACCTTAGGAAAAGGGGGTGAGTCAAGTTTGACTGCTTAAATACCAAGCTTTTCCTAGGCAGATGTAAGCCTAGACATATCTATTGCCACACTTCTTATTTTTCAAATTGTTCAATTTTATTGATGATTTCCACCTCTTATTTTATTATGTGAGAAATGAAAATATCTTAAAATAACCTAAGCCTAAAAACTTAAAATATCCTAAGAAATAAAATAAAAACAAGACCACCCCTTTTTTTTATTTATTTGAAGACCCCTTAGAATTCGACCCATCTTTCGCTCCATCATCCTTGTTTTTGCTTGAATCGCCTCATCCCCTCATTGACATTGTAGTCCATGGATCAAATATAAAGTCCAGAAATTCAGGCACAAAAGCAAATGGGTCATGAAATATGTTCGTAAAAGTGCCTCTCATTGCATGTGCTTTTGAGTATCTATAGTAAGCTTGTTGTTGCCAATGCATATGTAGCATTATGTCCATCAACTTTGACAACTCATCACAAAGATCTACGTGATGCGTATGAGTTATAAATGTTGCAAGGGTTTCCTTACAAAACTATCTCCATGGCGGCTACCTACAATAGGTTCTCCACTAAGAAGATTAGTATTGATACATATATCTATCACTTAGTACCCCCTTATTGATACCTTTCTCTTGCTTTCTATTTTTTTTTTGAACACCTTCTAGAAGTCTTTGTTGGTTGATTCCTTATCTATGATCCTTGGATACTTCTTCTCTCATTTATCTTTACCACAATCATTACTGGCACGCCACTTCCCCTATCTGAGTCTTGTTGGGTTACCACTTATATGCCTTTTCAGCTTTCACAACTACTATTTTAATAGCCTTTTCCCATTTTCTATTATGTTTTTCCTTCACCAGCGGACTCCTTCGACCTGTTGACTAACTATTGCTTGTCCACACTTTCATTTTCCTTCTAACCCATTTTTTCGATTCTGCGAGATTTTCCACGATTATTGTACTGATTATCCACCCATGTTTATTGTCCCGACAAACTCTCATATGGTGCCACAGCCTAGCTATGGTCTTATGCAACATTATCCCATGTTTAACGTCCTAGTGGACTACCCCGTGTTTACTATCCCTGAAGACTCTATTCTTTGTCATGGTCGGGCTATGGTCTTACACATTAGACCTATTTTATGGTGTCATCTTGTAGGACATTATCGTTTTTGTAGCGTCGCCCCATAGAGCCTACTGACCATCGTTACGGTGTTGCTCTATGGAACATAATAATTGTTGATATCGACCCATCTCATATCCACCTTGATGCTTGAACATCTAAGTGTCCCCCGCAAGGCCCAAAGCTTCGCTTATCACGGCTTACACAAAGTAACACCGTATAGCGGTATCTTAACATAATTCCATTTTATTTTTTCCTTATTCCTGCACCCATTCCTCCATTTTGCCATCCTAACCTTGATGCTCAAACACCGCAGTGTCCCCTCTGCAAAGCCCAGAGCTTCGCACATCACAATTTGCACATAGCAACACTGTGCGGTGATATCTAACAAAATTACCCTTTTTCCCAATCCTAACTTCGTCTAACCCGTCAAACATTCCCTTCCATGTTCCACATACAATACATGCATCTCATAGATAAAACATCATGGAATCATAGTTAATTCATGCATTATGGACTACAGTGGTGGGTATTCATATACTTATACGATCTTAAACGTATCATTCTAGGGATGGTGTACAGAAACTCACCTAACACTTCTTTTTATCCTCCTCTGCTTAGCTTTTCTAAACGTCAAAGCTTCCACTCTCCTAGAAGCTAAGCATTATGACTAAAATCATAAGTTAAGCTAAAAATATTCAGCTTAAAACTCAGTTTTCTAGAAACATGTACAACCCTTAGAATGGTTTCTGGAAATCCCTGACTTCACTTTCTTAATCTTACGTATACAGAAGGACTAAAATCCTTATAAACTTGTTCGATTCTCTAATTTTCCTACTCAAACCTCGAGATCATCACTCCATGGAGAGCTTTCCATAACTATTCATTGCTCCATGGAGAGCTTTCCATAACTATCTCTTATTCGGTGCAACCAAGGAAGAAGATGAAGATGAGAATAAGAAAAAGTGAGAAGAATCCTCCCTGAGAAGTCATATATCGACTATTTACAGCCCTTTTCGCTTGGTTATCAACCTTATAAAGACCATACATTGATAATCATATTATCTCCCACTAAGAAACAAGTTGGTTTTAATCCAGCTGAACCAAAATTGGATCTCAACCATGTCCAATTACATTTCTAACTTTTCCTGCTTTTTTAGTAGAGACCTCCAGCTTACAGCCTTTTTAAATTTAACCCCCAAATTGTTTCTAATTTTTGGGTTTATAGGAAACCAAGTGTGATAAAGGAGAACAGGAACAACTAAAGACAAATAGTGTCATCGGTGACCTTATTAAGATTAAAAGTGTCATAAAGCTGATGAAACCATTTTAAATTTTGTTTTCGGTCTTTCGTCATAGTCCATCTAAATTGTAGCTTGCTTTAGATCATTGACGAATTTATCTCAAAATTATTCATTATATTTTAGTTAACCAAATATAACCAAATCAAAATAAGTAAAATATTTTTTTCAAACTTGGTTAATATTTTGATTTGCTACAGAAATTTGATCAAAAAAATTAACCAAATCAAAATATTTTAGTTAATTTGGTTAACTGACCAAATTAACCAAAGTTTACATGTTTTTGGTTTTTTTTTGTTAAAATAAGTAAAAAAGATATCAAAAAATAAATAAATTGATAACGTTCAATTAATCATATTACAACTACATATAATTTGTATTATTAATTATTAAGTTTGATTAATTCGGTTAATTACTAGATTTCACACTGAATTACTCGATAATCAAACTTTCAAAATATCATTAACTGACTTCCGACCGAATTAGATCAGTTAACTGACCAATTCACCTAAATCGCTCGGTTCGACCGGCTAATACGATTTGAACTGAAATTTGAACAACCCTACTCCTTGGATATTCTACTTGCTATGTTGTGACATCCAAGCTCCGCGTTGCAATGTCATGAGCTCTTGGAAACACGAAAATATACACACTTTTTCATGCCTTTTTTAACTCAAATTCATGCAAGTTCTGTAAAATTCTTGTCGAAAAATATATAATTATTATAAAATAATTATTTTTACTTAAATTATTAACATAATGAAATTTAATTAATTTTATAAATAATTTTGTTTAATTTTGATTATTCTCAACAGATTTGCACAAAGGGCAAAAAACGGCTCGGCAGACACTACTAGCACCTCAAAACCGAGAAACAATTTTAAAGCATCAAGGCGAATTAATTTTTCAGCCTAAGACGGTCCAAATTATGTGTATTAATTCATAATATAATTAATTTTAATTTATATCCAATTTAATTGGGTTAAATAAATTATTATTAATTAATTATGAAAAATGGCCCAGTTGAGCTGAACCGAGAAAACCGAACCGACCGAGTACTGGGTAGCCCAAAACCATCCCACATGCTAACCCAATCAGCTTACTTGGCTGATTAATTAGCTTGCAAAATAGCCTTTGAAGACTTTTTCAAATTGCAAATAAACCCCTCCACTATTTGTGCCTTTCTAGATTTGCCCTACCTTAATATAGCAAGTTTGAAAACTTCAAACTTGCTATATGTGTGGCCGGCCAAGGGAGAGCTCTTTGGCTGATGAGTTTGGCTATTTCTAGCATCCCTCTCAACCTATAAAAAAAAACCCCTTGGTTGCTCATTTGAAACACACCTTAACTTTCTCATCTATTCTCTTCTTTCTCAATTTTCTCTCTTCATTTCCCATCCATTTTTCTTTATCCTCTTGCCGATTTCACCTTTTGAAAAAGAGTCATTCATCCACAATTTGGAGCAGCATTAAAGTGTTCATAGCAGCCCCGGTTCGACAAGAACAAGTGGAGAAGGAAGAGTGGAGCAAACCAGTCAAGCCATGGAGAAACACTGGATTTGATTCTTGCTCCCTATCCTTTCAATTTTTGTCGTTGTTATGATGAACATGTATATGAACATTTATGATGTTGAAATGTTTAATTTAATTAATATGGCTTAAATTTAATTCGTGTTAGGTTGATTTCATTTCATCTACTTAATTTATTAAAATTGTGTTTGTGTTGTTATAGGCCTTGGTAAGATGTTTGATTAAGTAAAACCATGACTAAGTTATTCTTGCATTACAATTGTAAGGTAACTAATGAATTAATTATTTAAATAGATTGAAATTGTAATTAATTGATACGATACTTAATCAGTGCAGGTTTAATCATCAAGGTAGCTGAGGGTTAAATTAGCAACTGTATCTAATGATACACTTGCCTTGCATAACTTGCAAGATTATTGTGTTTAAACTGTTGCAAGGTAGAAATACATTTTTACCTTACGTAATCTTTTAAGTGCTTATGAAATTGAATTAATTGTTTAAATTGGCATCGAGATATGTACAAGAGATTATTTTAATTTCATAAGTATGTATGTGCATTAACACATTTGCATTTGAAAATTTGTTTAATCGGTTGAATTGACATAGAGATATAGTCAAAAGATGAATGGATTTTGGTAGGTGAGTAGGTTCATAAGTTAGTGAATTATCGAGTTACCGTGAATTTATTCGTAACAACATAAACCTGAGTTTAATAATTCTATGATAAGAAATGTAATTAATCTAATACAATTATGTCATATTGATTAAAATCATCTTTTGAAATCGTGCATTGGAACTTTGTTTTATTTTATTTATTTTACTTCGTTTTCTAGTTTTTAATTACCTCTTCAAAACAAAATATTTTTCTTCACCAAAGTGTTTTAAATTGCATTCATAAATAATTCTTTTTACAATCTTTATGGGTATGATAACTCGACATTTACTTGTCACTTTATTACTTGTTGCGATTGTGTACACTTGCACATTTCCGTCATTCGAAGTTTATGGCGCCGTTACCGGAGACTGTTTTAAAAAGTAATTATTTGTGAATTTGTTAGTTTTGCATTTTGATTTATTTTTCTATTCAATTTTAACTTAAATTAATTTTTCTATGATTGTTTCAGGTGTTTATGAGTATTAACTGAATTATCAATTTACTCCCTGTAGACCCTAAGATTGAACAAACTTTTCGACAGTGAAGAAGACAATCAAGTTAGAGAATGACCAAAGAGATGAACCTCGACAATTTGAATGAAGGAAACGGAGCAGACCCTGCACAAAATCCTATCCTTTTTACTGATGATAAGGATAGAGCTTTAAGACAGTATGCCATGCTAGTGTTTCATGATCTTAATCCGAGTATTAGGAGACTCAAAAATGAGGCACAACACTTCAAGCTGAAGCCAGTCATGTTCCAGATGCTTTAGACAGTGGGCCAATTCAGTGGAATGCCTACCGAAGGTCCTCATCTTCACTTCAGACTATTTATGGAGGAGAGCGATTCTTTGAAGTTAGTTGGAGTACTCGAAGATGCATTACGATTGTAGTTGTTCCCATATTCGCTAAGGGATAGAGCTCGAGCTTGGTTGAACTCATTGCCACCAAATTCAATTTCCACATGGCAAGAGTTAGCAGAAAGATTCCTTATGAAGTATTTCCCGCCTAGCAAGAATGCTAAGTTGAGGAATGAGATCACTACTTTCCAAAAAATAGATGATGAGTCCTTGTATGAGGTATGGGAAACATACAAAGAATTATTAGGAAGTGCCCTCATCATGGAATCCTACATTGCATCCAACTTGAGACAATTTATAATGGTCTCAATGTACACACGAGGATGGTAGTGGACTCTTCTGCTAATGCTGTTCTCCTTTCTAAGTCTTATAATGAGGCTTCTCGAATCATTGAGAGGATTGCCAGCAACAATTATCAATGGCCAACCAATCGAGTAGCGTCATGAAGACGAGTCGCTGGAATACATAAAGTGGATGCTCTCACTTCACTCACATCTCAGTTATCTTTAATATCATCAATGCTTAAAAATTTTACGACTAATTGGGTTTAATAGTTTTGTTGTTCAACCACCGAATTAAGTTGAAAATGTAGCTTGGGTCTATTTTGGGGAAGGAAATTTGTTCGAAGAATGTCCATCAAACCTAGAATCTATGTATTACATGGGTAACCAGAACTAAAATCGAGGAATACAAGGACTGCAATCCAATTTCTATAACCCATCGTGGCGAAACCACCTGAATTTGTCCTGGAGTAACTAAAGAGTGGGAACCAGTAACACTTACGCCCAACCTAGACTGACCCAACCACCTGGTTTGCCCCAAAAAGTTTAGAAACCAACCCAAGCTGAACCATCCAATAGCTTAGAGAATCTACTGAAGGCATACATGGCAAAAAATGACGCCACTCTAAGGAATTTGGAGAATCAAGTGGGCCAGCTTGCAACTGAACTCAAAAACTGACCACAAGGTGCTTTACCCAGTGATACAGAGAATCCGAAGAATCCAGGGAAGGAGTATTGTAAAGCATTAACATTAAGGAGCGGAAAGACATTAGAACCCAATACCATCAAAGTTGAAAAGGAGACAACTAATGCTCAAGACTCAGAGGAAGTTCAACCGAGTGTTGGAATTCCAGTTTCACTGAAACTACAATCTAAAAGTCCAACAAGGTAACTTTATAACCAGCTAATTCTGATAAACTAACAACTTCGTTAAATGCAAAATTGCCATAGAGGACAAATCAACCAATTCCAGTAGAGAAGCCTCCACCACCCTACCCTCAAAAACTTCAAAAGCAGAAATAGGAAATTCAATTCAAGAAGTTCCTAGACGTACTCAAGCAACTTCATATCAACATTCCGTTGGTTGAAGCACTTGAACAAATGTTGAACTATGTCAAATTCATGAAGGATATCCTGTCAAAAAAATGAAGACTTGGAGAATTTGAGACGGCAGCTTGGCGAAGGAATGCATTGTGTATCTTCAAGACAAACTACCCCTAAAGTTGAAGGATCCTGGACGTTTTACCATACCTTGTAACATTGGAGCAACATATTGTGGTAAGGCATTATGTGACTTGGATGCGAGTATAAACTTGATGCTTACGTCAATATTTAGGAAGTTGGGGATAGGTGAAGTTACACCTACTACGGTTACACTTCAAATAGTAGATTGATCCTTAGCACATCCAGAAGGAAAAATTGAGGATGTATTGGTACGTGTAGACAAATTTAATTTTCCTACTGACTTTGTGGTTCTAGACTTTGAAGCAGACAAAAAAGTGTCAATCATCTTAGGAAGGCCTTTCCTAGCAACTGGAAGGACCCTCATTGATGTGTAGAAGGGTGAGCTTACTATGCGTGTTCAGGATGATCAGGTAACATTTAATGTTTTTAAGTCTATGCGATTTCTTAACACAATTGATGATAGTTTTGCAGTTTCTAATTTAGAGGAATTAATTGTGGAAAAGGAACTCAATTATGTTGAGGACCCATTGGAACAAATTTTGACATCAGACCCTCCAAATAATGAAGAGGAGGATGAATACTTAGCTTTGCTAGAAGCTAATCAAAGGGGATTTAATCCGCAATCTCGTTTTGAATCTTTGGAGTTAGAGAATAAGGATTATTCCCATCCAAAAGAGTCAATTGAGGAGCCACCTAAATTAGAACTTAAGCTAGATCCTTCACATTTAAAATATGTTTATTTAGGTAACGCTTTTACTTTGCCTGTGATTGTTTCAGCGGAATTAACCATTGAGTAAGAAGAGAAACTCATCCTAGTATTGAAACAATTCAAGAAGGCTATTGGATGGACCATAACCGAAATTCACAGTATTAGTTCGTTTGTATGCATGCACAAGATTATACTGGAAGATGGTGTAAAAGGGACGATTGATGGACAACGAAGATTGAACCCCATCATAAATGACATGGTAAAAAAGGAAATCATCAAGTGGTTAGATGTGAGTATAATTTACCCTATCTCAGATAGTTTATAGGTAAGTCTGGTCTAGTGCGTACCAGAGAAAAGAGGTATTACGGTCATTGAGAATGAAAATAATGAGTTGATACCAACTAGAACGGTTATGGGATGGAGAATTTGCATTGATTACAAAAAACTAAACAAGACAACTAGGAAAGATCACTTTCCTTTGTTGCTTTTGGACCAGATGCTGGATAGACTCGCGGGGTGAGACTATTACTATTTTCTTGATGGATACTCGAGGTATAACTAGATTACAGTAGCACCAGAAGATCAACACAAGACAACATTCACCTGTCCGTATGGTACATTTGCATTTAGATGCATGTCATTTGGTTTATGTAATGCACTTGCTACATTTCAAAGATGTATGATGTCTATTTTTACTGACATGGTTGAGAAATACTTGGAAGTCTTTATGAATGATTTTTCAGTATTTGGAGATACATATGATGATTGCCTAGCCAATCTAGCCAAGGTACTAAGGCAATGCGAAGAAACAAACCTCGTACTCAATTGGGAAAAGTGTCATTTCATGGTACAAGAAGGTATTGTTCTAGGGCATCAGATAACAAGACATGGAATCGAGGTAGATAAAGCAAAGGTAGACGTTATTAAGAAACTCCCACCTCCAACATTTGTAAAGGGTGTTAGGAGCTGTTTGGCCCACACCGGTTTCTATCAAAGATTTATGAAGGACTTTTTCAAAATTACTAAACCCTTATGCAAATTATTGGAGAAGGACATGACATTCAAATTTGATGAGGAATGCTTAAGAGCTTTCATCAATTTGAAGAGCTAGTTAGTTTCGGCTTCCATAATCGTCACACTAGACTGGGATTTGCCATTTGAATTGATGTATGACGCAAGTGACTTTACAATAGAAGCTGTCATGGGCCAACGAAGGAACAAAGCTTGTCATCCCATCTACTACGCAAGTCAGACTCTAACAGGAGCTCAACTAAACTACACGATAATAGGGAAAGAGTTACTTGCTATTTTGCTTTTGAAAAGTTTCTATCTTATCTTTTAGGTACCAAAGTGACTATCTATACAGACCACTCGGCAATTAAGTATTTACTTGCCAAGAAAGACGCTAAGTCGAGACTGATTCGATGGGTACTTCTACTTCAAGAGTTCGATCTAGAAATTCAAGATCGAAAGGGAGTAGAAAATCAAGTAGCAGACCACTTGTCCAGATTAGAGCCACAAGAAGGGAATTCTCCACTTATAGCAATTTAGGAGACACTTCCAGTTGAACACATACTGAAGGTAAATCATATCCATAATACTCATTGGTTTGTTGATATTGCTAACTATTTAGCTAGTAGTTTGATGCCAATTGATAAGATGTATCATCAAAAGAAAAAGTTATTTCACGATGTGAAGTACTATTTCTGGGAGGAGCCATATTTGTTTAAAAAGTTTATAGATCAAATGATCTGGAGATGCGTGGCAGAAGATGAAGTACATAAGATTCTATACCATTACCACTTAGCTCCGAGTGGGGTACGCTTCGGAGGTATACGTACTACGGCCAAGGTATTGCAAGCTGGATTCTTTTGTCTAACACTATTTAAAGATACGTATGCTTACGTAAAGAGTTGTGATCAATGTCAAAGGGTTGGAAACGTCACCAATAGAAATGAGATACCTCGAACAAACATCATTGAGGTAGAATTATTCGATGTTTTGGGTATTGACTTTCTCGGTCCTTTTCTTCCGTCTTTTGGTCACAAGTACATATTATAGCATAGACTACGTGTCTAAGTGGATTGAGGCTGAAGCATGTCCGAAAAATGATGCTAAGGTTGTGATGAAGTTTTTGTAGAAGTATCTGTTCACAAGGTTTGGGGCCCCAAGAGCCATCATCAATGATGAAGGGTCCCATTTTATGAACAAGTGGTTGAAATGGTTACTCAACAAACATGGAGTGAAGCACAAGGTTGCCACAGCTTACCATCCGCAGATGAATGAGCAAGCTAAACTGGCAAATAAAGAGATCAAAGGCATACTTGAGAAAGTAGTTTGCCCGAAAAGACTGCATGATGCTTTATGGGCCTACAGGACTACTTACAAGACACCTTTAGGGATGTCACCCTATAGGTTGGTCTTTGGGAAAGCCTATCATCTGCCCTTGGAGTTAGAGCACAAAGCTTATTGGGCTCTTCAAAAACTGAACTTGGATCTTAAGCTTACTAAAGAGACACGGATGCTCCAACTCAACGAGTTAGAAGAATTCTGAATGTTCTCATACGAGAATGCCAAATTACTCAAGGAGAGACTTAAGAAATGACACGACAATTCGATTCGAGAATTTGAAACAAGTCAGCAAGTCTTGTTATTCAATTTCAGATTAAGGTTACGATTCACCAAGTTTATCCATACGGAGTTGTCGAACTTCAAAGTAAGGGAGGTAATTTTCGAGTTAATGCTCAACGTTTAAAACATTACTGAGGAGATAAAATTGAACAAGATCAAATCTCGTTCATTTTATTAGATGATTAATTTTTCTTGTTTTCCTTTTTAAATAAATGGTTTAGGGTATATTTTCGGGATTACTATGTTTAAATAAATTCTGTCTAGGAGATTGGAACTTAAGCGGGGCCACTTGTGACCCCTCTAATCTTTCCTAGGAATGGATTTTAACATAATTTTTCAAGAAATTATTCCCTAATTAAATTTTTAGTTTTTCAAATAAAAGGGTCAATTTTGATCCAAGTTTTAATTTGCAACTCAATTTCAAATTTTCTTTAAGTCTAGTTACTTAATTGAATTATTTTCAAAATTTGGTTGTTCTTTTTGTATATATTAAAAATTAGATGTCTCTTTTTGTAAATATTTTCAAAAGGCATCTAGAATAAATGTTTTTATTTAATAAATAAGATGATAATCATTAATATATAATTATATCCATTATAATATATATTAATTATTATCAACTTTGCAAAGAATTAGGATTAGATTAAATTTGATAAATTAATAAATTAAGTATTTATCTTTAATAAATTAATAGGAAATAATAATTTAATATGCATGATATTAATTATTAATTGTTGCTAACTTTGTATAAGATTAGAACTTAGAATATTTTAATTATTAAATTGTTCTAAAAATTCTACTTTAACTCCTACTCCTTTTCCTTATAAATTCCACCAACCTTCACCATTATTCATCACTCAAACTCTATCCCCACCAAATACCAAATCACCTAAGTGCTGCAAGCCCCCAATTCCCTAGTCGCAACACTGTCCGATAGCCATTCGACTAGCAGCTTACCCCGCACGCACCTGCCCCCATCACCCGCTGAACATCCTGCTTTGCACGCCTCATGCTGCTCCTAGCTCTAGCTCACGAGTGCCCACATTGCTGCCCACTCGGTGTTGCTGCCTGCGGCCCTCATAACTACCCACGTCAGGCCTCACTGCTCCTACGCACATCTGCCCGCACGCCCAGAAGAGTCCCAGCATCCATACGGTACACCAGCTTTGCTACTCGCACCAACGTCCTTAGCCGATAACCCTCCAACCTATCCTAACTTGACCTTTTTTTATTTAAAATTATTTTTTTAGGAGCTCCTAATTTTTACAAAAAGGTGATACGACAAATTTTTCTCCAAAATTTTAATTTTATTTAATTATTTAATTTTTCAATTTATTGAATTATTCAGAGTTTATATTAATTAAATTTTTGAGAAAATAATTGTTTCCATCTTATGTTCAGGTTAATCATGCCTTGCAAGAGAACTTGTGCCTCTACCCAAATTGACGAATCACAAAATAAATTCCACTGTGAAGAAGCCAAAGTGAGATACGAAAGTATTGTCAAGAATCAACAGATGCATCCAGAGAAAGGCTTTACACTGAAAGAAAGTAATTATATTGATTTCATGGCACACATTCGTCAGGTTGCTGAAGCTCTTAATTGGGAGTTGTTTTTTGACAAAAGACCTAATGTGGATGAGGAGTTAGTTCATGAATTTTATGCGATTTTAATCTCAAATGAGTTGACGAAAGTTTCTGTTCGCGAAATCAAGGTACCAATAACCTCAAGCGCTATTAATGAATTTTTTGAATTACCTGATTTTGAAAATGACGAATATTCTTCCTTGATGAGCAATATTGAGTCTGAAAGTCTACAAGAAATCCTCGAGGAACTTACAGTTCTAGGTTCTAAGTGGACCGTGTCAAAATAAGGAATTCACACTTGTCGAAGAGAATATTTGACACCACTCACAAACGTATGGTTTTATTTCATCCGATTCAGCATTATGCCTATTTTACACGGGACTACAATTTCACTAGAGCAAATGGTCTTATTATACTTGATTTTAACTGGAAAGACCATTGATGTGGGAAAAATCATCCTGAGAGAAATGCAGAATTATGCCGCTAAACGTTTTGGCCTAGCTTACTTTCCCTTTACAATAACAATTTTGTGCTTGAAAGCTAAAATTCTTGCAAACGTAAAGAAGGCAGGTTATAGCCAGGGCACAATTATAGATTGGGACCTCTACCGAATAGTTGGATACTCTGTTCTACAACAATGAGTTGAAGAAAGTGAGGATCCCGAAGAAGAAGAAGAAGATCCCATAGAGATCGAACTGATGCAATTAGCTGAAATCATTGATAAGGCAGAACCAATGGAACTAGCAGCCAAACCTGATGTCACAACTTCAATCTTCAGAACTCAATTGCCTTGCCCAGACCTTCGAGATGAGCTGTCAAAGTTGATGGACAAAATGCAACGTATGTAGTGGCAGCAACAAGCTTACTAGAGATATTCAAATATAAGGGATGACTCAATGAGAAGCGCTTTTACAAAAATATACAATGACCTTTTTATTTTTGTGCCTGAGTTTCCATATTTCATATTTGAGTCATGGAGTCCACTATCGAAGAAGGAGCTCAGTGATTCATGCAAAAACAAAGATGATGGAGCAAAAGATGAGTCAAACTTGGAAGGATCTGCAAATAAATAAAATTGGGGATCTTGACTTTATTTTATTTCTGTTCTTAGTTTATTTTAGGATTAAGTTTAATTATGAATTTTTATTTTCGCATAATAAAACAAGTGGTGTAAATCATTAATAAAAATGAACAATTCGCAAAGTATAAAGTGTGGCAATAGATATATACATGTCTAGGATTGGATTTAGAGAGAGCTTCGTACTTAAGCAGTCAAATTGACTCACCTCCTCTTTTCTAGAATCCTAGCTAGTGTATAATATCTATTCACTTTTAACAATGAGGACATTGTTCATCTTAAGTAGGGGGACCGAAAAATTGAAATTATTTCCACTCAGAATAAAATTTTCTTTTAGTTATGATTAGGTTATCTTTTGTTCCAAAATTTGAAATTTTGTTAAGAATGTTAAACTTCAGTATGAATAAAGTTCAATTATTTCAATAATTGTTATGTTAGCTTAATAATGGCATAAGTGTATTTTTTTAATAAAGCATGCAAATTGTACCATAAAATTTATTAGTTCCTTAGGAAAGTTAGGCATGCATGAAAGTTTAAGTCTCTAGAATTGACTTAGTAGTTTCTTGAGGTGAAATCCTAGGAAGCATGGAACATTGAAAATGATTTAGGCAACTTTTGTTTGGACCGTTTGAGCTTTTCAAGCCAATCTTGATGAAATTTTATCCTTTAAAACCCAACTTTGAGATTGTATGGCCTAATTTTATTTGAACCCTTGCAATATTTAGCCATCACTTCTCTCTTGATTATCTTTAAATTATCCCAAACACTAGACTCGGTACTATTTAGAACATTCTTTGAAAATAAGTTTTGGGGAATTGAAAAGAAGTATCAAATGCTCAAAAAATTATAGTACATTAAACAAAATGCTTGTAAAAAAAGGCATGTGTACTTGAAATAAAATAGATGTACAAAACAACATGTGAAAGCAAAATAAGTTGGTGTATTGAAGGTAATATTCCCAAAGTCCGATTGAAGCTAAGTCTAGGGTTTTTAGCCTAAGTTTATCTTTTACTTACCCCTAGCCTAGCCATGTTACAACCTTGTTAAAGACCTATTGGTTCAAGTTTCTATGCTACCTACATTAGTGGAGAGAAATTGCTATGTTCAACATATGAAGCCATAAGTTAAACTTAATAATTGCAGCTTAATCTTGAATAAGGGAATAAAATCAAATTTTTAGGGATTAACATGTCTTTATCAGGAAGCATTTAGTCTATTTTTTTCTATCATAAGAATGATTGAGATTAATTTGAATGATTTGTATACATAAGTACCATAAATATCAAATTTCTTGCTCTTAAGCATAAGTATACCAAATTCATGATTGTCGAGAAGAATGTTGTTCTGAATGAATTTTTCAAAGGTGTTTCTGAGAAATTCTTTTCCAATTTGTGCATTACTCAGGACGAGCAATGAATTAAGTTTGGGGGCATGGAAACATGAAAATATGCACACTTTTTCATGCCATTTTTAACTCAAATTCATGCAAGTTTGATAAAATTCTTGTCGAAAAATATATAATTATTATAAAATAATTATTTTGTACTTAAATTATTAACATAATAAAATTTAATTAATTTTATAATTAATTTTGTTTAATTTTGATTATTTTTGACAAGTTTCCACAAAGGGCGAAAAACGGCTCGGCAGACACTACTAGAAGCGCAAAACCGAGAAACAATTTTGAAGCATCAAGGCAAATTAATTTTTCAACCTAAGATCGCCCAAATTATGTGCATTAATTCATAATATAATTAATTTTAATTTATATCCAATTTAATTTGGGTTAAATAAATTATTATTAATTAATTTTGAAAAGTGGCCCAGTTGAGCTAAACCGAGAAAACCGAGCCAACCAAGTACTGGGCAGCCCAAAACCATCCCACATGCTGACCCAATCAGCTTTATTGGATGATTAATTAGCTTGCAAAATGGCCCTTTAATACTTTTTCAAATTGCAAACAAACCCCTCCACTATTTGTGCCTTTCTAGATTTGCCCCTACCTTAATATCCACATGTGTGGCCGGCCAGGGATGGGCTCTTTGGCCGCTGAGTTTGGCTATTTTTAGAAGCCATATCAACCTATAAAAGCCCCCCTTGGCTTCTCATTTGAAACACACCTCAACTTTCTCATATCCTCTCTTCTCTCTAAATTTTCTCTCTTCATTTCCCATCCATTTTTCTTTATCCTCTTACCGATTTCACCTCTTGAAAAAGAGTCATTCATCCACCATTTGAAGCAGCATTAAAGTGTTCATAGCAGCCCCAGTTCAACAAGAACAAGCGAAGAAGGAAGAGTGGAGCAAACTAGTCCAGCCACGGAGAAACACCGTATTTGATTCTTGTTCCCTATCCTTTCAATTTTTGTTGTTGTTATGATGAACATGTCTATGAATATTTATGATTTTTAAATGTTTAATTTAATTAATATGGCTTAAATTTAATTCATTTTAAGTTATTGCATTTCGTCTACTTAATTTATTAAAATTGTGTTTGTGTTGTTATAGGCCTCGGTAAGATGTTTGATTAAGTAAAACCATGACTAAGTTATTCTTGCATTACAATTGTAAGGTAACTAATGAATTAATTATTTAAACAGATTGAAATTGTAATTAGTTGACATGATACTTAATCAGTGCATGTCTAATCATGTAAGGTAGTTAAGGGTTAAATTAGCAATGGTATCTAACGATAAACTTGCCTTGCATAACTTGCAAGATTATTATGATTAAACTATTTCAAGGAAGAAATACATTGTTATCTAACGTAATCTTTTATGTGCTTATGAAATTGAATTAATTGTTTGAATTGGCATAGAGATATGTACAAGAGATTATTTTAATTTCATAAGTATGTATGTGCATTAACACATTTGCCTATTAAAATTTGTTTAATTGGTTGAATTGACATAGAGATATAGTCAAGAGATGAATGGATTTTGGTAGGTGAGTATGTTCATAAGTTAGCGAATTATCGAGTTGCTGTGAATTTATTTGTAACAACATAAACATGAGTTTAATAATTCTATGTTAAGAAATGTAATTAATCTAACACAATTATGTCATCTTGATTAAAATCATCTTTTGAAATCGTGCATTGGAACTTTATTTTATTTTATTTATTTTACTTTGTTTTCTAGTTTTTAAACACCTCTTCAAAACAAAATATTTTTCTTCACCAAAGTATTTTAAATTGCATTCATAAATAGTTCTTTTTACAGTCCATGTGGGTACTATAACTCGACATTTACTTGTCACTTTATTACTTGTTGTGATTGTGTACACTTGCACATTTCCGTCATTCCAGTTGTCTACTATCTTTTTGCCTTCGAATGATGTCTTGCACACTCACCAAACACATTAGTCTACCTTTAGGCCTACCTTGGCCCACAAGGTCATATAAATTGCCTAAATTGTTCAATTTATTACCTAAGTACTAAAAGTGAAAACTAAATAAAAACATAACAAAATTGATTTCTTACTAGCTCATTAAGTATAAAAACTAGTTTAATTTGCTATAATGAATTGTGGCAGATCAGTTGCCTCCTGATTTGAGGTTTGAATGATCTCTCCAACTGGTATGTAGGCATTTGAGTAGGGATCTCAACCCCTATTAACTATGTAGCTTGCCTCATCTGGTTGGTTTTCAGAGTATGGCTTCACTCTCAATGGCTTGACAATCATGTCCAAACAATTAGGCTTTTATGGGATTCATTGGTATCAATCATCATCATTATCATCGTCCATAGCTTTTACCGTTGAAGGCTTAGTTTTGTACATAAATCTCTCATTGGACCACATGTACGAATTCATAGCCATGTTTTCTATGATTTTGTAGGCACGTTCGTGTGTGCGGAGCATGAAAGACGCTCCAGTCGCTCCATCTAAGTTGGACATGATGTTACCATCTACGCTATTGTAAAAGATTTGGATTTGGAGCCACGCTTGCATTCCATGGTGTGGATACTTCCTAAGCATTTTCTTGAAGAATTCCCATGCCTCGTACAAGGATTCACTTTTGTATTATTTAAAATTGGCTATTTCATGCCTAAGCTGAATGGTTCGGTCAATCGGGAAAAAATTATAAAGGAATTTTTTCGCTAAATCATTCCACATGGTGTGATGGTACCTAGTTCTAACGAGTCTAACCAATCAGTCGCATTATCACACAATAAGAACGAAAATAACCGAAGAAGCACAACATCGTCAAATACCCCGTTGTACTTGAAGGTAAAAACCACTTCAAGCGTAAGTTTGGGTCTTCCATCATGTTTCCCTTAAATTGCAATGTATTTTGGATCATCTAAATCATCACCATTTTTATCTTGAAATTATTGGCGTTAATCGTCATCCGTTCAGTGCTGTCGCACACCGCATCAAGTGTTGGCAAGGCATACTTGTGCAACGTCCTTTGCTCCACTAGGACTTCTTCCCAAATATTTACTTGTTGTTCGTGTGGATCATCGAATAATAGATTTTCTTGAGGTAAATTAATTATAGTAAATGGATCGATGTTCGTCGACTAATGAATACACTTGAGTAGTTTCTCCGCATTTGGATGTGGTTTGACTGGAGTACTGAAGCTTCAAGTCATAAACAACCTGTAAAAATAAAAGTAAATAAACAAAAATTAAAAATATTATATTTATAGGCTTTAACATTCCTCTTTATCTTATTAATTGTAAAGCTATTTTTAGATTTAATGTCGAAACCTCCCCGACAATGGTGCCAACAACTTGACCACCTATAAACGTGTTATCGTCTATAGTAAAAATATCACACAAAAATATAAAAAAATTGAATCAGCGGTGTCCACAAGTATACATGTCAAATTTATAATATAGCATATGTGTACAATGGAACACAAGAAGTATTCTAAGGATCGTACCCAATTGAGGATGGAATAAATCTATAGAAAATCTCTTTACAATAATAAGTCTAAATAGTAACAAATAAATCCTATATTACGAAAAATCGTAAAAGGGATTAATAATAGAATTTAAATAACTAAAATTAGAAATAAGAAAATAAAGAAACGACTAAATTGATAAAACCAATCAGGAAGATTAATTTGTTTCAGAGGTTGTAATTAAATTCAAATTAGGGTTTTTAGGATGGATTAGCTATCAATTAATCAATTATTACCTCCCAGCCTCTAACTGGTTAATTGATTCGTTGATACTCGCTTATCTCCAAACCTCACTTTCTCATCTAGGATAAATTGTAATTTACACTGCCAAAATTATCTCTAAATTTCATTTAACCTATGATTACTTCTAATGATTATCAAGCCTAGGGGTTTAGGGACACGTAATCTATACCAACTAATCTTCTTGAGAAATCCTAAATCATTCATTAATCACGTCTCATCCACTCGTTAATCTCCCTAAGGGATTTATCCACTCATGTTATTCATAATCGTAATCTAAATTGAAATAAACATGTAGATAACAAAATTTAATTGAAAGAGAAAAGAGATTAGAACAATCTTGTTTTGATGTCGAGTAGAGCGCAAAGTAACGAATCTCTCGATTGGAATAATCAAATATCGTCGGTTGCTAAGAATAAATAAATTGAAATACATTAACTAAATAAAGGAACTCTTGGATTAAAATTGATTCCAAGAAAGAAGAACAAAAATTTTATGAAAACCAATTTTTTTTCCTACTCCTAAACTACGAGGGTTTTTGAAGACATCTAAGACAACTTAGTTACATAAAATCATAAAGGTTTTATTCATAGGAGTTTTGGTAGCAAAAATTAGGTCTTTGGCACATCCTAGGTCTTCGTATAAACTTGATTGTGTGGACTAAAATAACCCCAGAAGACTTGGGTACCATGTAAGCCTTATGTCACGCCATGCAAGGTCTATGGTGAGACACGACAAGCAAATTGTGCCTCCTTGGTTTCGTGTCATACTTTAGCGGCTCAAGAAGCTTGTGCATCACTTGTCCCTTGCTTCTAGTTAGGCCTATAATACATCATCCTACATACTCAATTACACCAATTAGCACTACCTAAGGCCCATGCCGGCCTAGTAGGTTACAGCACTCACAAAATGTGTTAAAAATATCGAAAACTAATAATAAATAAGTGCATAAATAGGCTGAAATTACTACTATATTTGACAGTAGATCGGTAACGAGGAAAATTAATGGCGAATTTGACTTTCACACTAGGTAGTCCACCACTCAAGAATCCACTTGTCTCTAGTGGCAAGTATTCGATTTTGAAATCCCCAGTATGCAATACGATCTGTAACATCCTAGAATAGGGCCTGGGAGTTTGAGGCTTGGGGAGCTAAAGTTTGTCAATAGGTCTGGCAAGTTAGAGTACACCAGCAAGTCTGAAGAGTTGGTGTACGCTAGTAGGCTTGGCGAGTTGGAATCCATCAGTGGATAAAGCGAACTATGATTACTAGTAGGTTTGGAGAAGCAGGGATCGCTAGTGGGCCTAGAGAGTTGTAATCATTGTTTTGGGCTGAGAGCCAAAATTAGTAGTAGTAAAATGGTAATTATAACAAAATTAGGAAGTCAACTTAATTTTCTCTTCGTAACCCCATTCATGCACGTAACTATTTCCTACTTCTACTACGACTAGGGTATTCTAAGAACACCAAAACACTTAGTGCCTATAAATTAAGTTCTTTCCATAAAAAAATCATATTCTTTTGAACGAGAAAATTCTCTCAAATTTCTCCATCAATTATCCTATTGTCAAGTTTCTACCCTGAAATTAGCTCTTAAGATCTAAGGTAAGACTCTGTTTCTTTAGAAGGTTCATAACAAGAAACACTAGTTTTGCCAAAGGACTAGCAAGTGTAAACCTAGGTACGCTTGTGATTATGTAGGAGTTTTCATGTGCTTTTCTTGTTAGTGACTTGTATATGTTTTTGAAATTTTAAAACTAAAAGAACCATCTACAAGTAAGGATAAGGGAAAAGTGAAGCTTGTTTAAAGCTATCAACGAATTGGTGAGTGTTCAGGGATCGCCACATAGAAGTGCAAACCATAGTGTTAATCTTAGCTTAGGGTTTTACCTAAGTTTTGAGAGTAAGCCTTTTCTATTTTTTTTTGAATATGTTAAATATATGTTTTTATTAACAATGATATGGGAGCTCTATATTGCAAGCTAGATATGAACAGTGATCTTCTGAACTCTATTTTAAGTAATGTTTTGACTTAATCTGTTGGATATAATGGTATGCCATAGGATTGTGAGTACTCACTCTTATGTTTTGTGTTTTGGGCAAAAGGCCCTGAGACCGGTTGGAAAGATAAGGGAATGCCGAGCTAAGCTCCATTCAATGGGACATGTTGGTGTCTTGGAGAGTGTTTAGTTTTAAGCTACACTTATGGGACATGTTAAGACTCATTGAGTCATTCTAAGGCATTATAAGGAGATCCACTTATCCAACAAGAATGAATAAGAGAATAAGATTATGTTTTTTGAAATATTGTGTTTTACTATTGATCTGTCATAATTCAGTGTAGCAGATTAAACTAGTTTTCACATTTAAGGAGTTAGAATATAAGCATTTTTGTTATGTTTTAATTCAATTTCTTTAGTTTTATTTACATTCAATAAAATGTGCACATCAAGTTTTTTATTAACTTTAAGGGTTGAATTAGGCCAAAGGGAGAACTAACATTAAAGGGCATTTCGGGTTAATACTAAATGCTATGTCGCACAATGGGGGAGTCAATGTTGCAACATAGAGAGCAGAATAGAGAAAGTGAGAAACTACTTTCAATCTCACGACATAGGCTGAGGGTGTCACGACATACCTCTGATGATGGCTACAGAAGAGAAATTTGGTTCCTAG
The DNA here is from genome assembly GCA_025698475.1 of Gossypium anomalum. Classification (NCBI taxonomy): domain Eukaryota; kingdom Viridiplantae; phylum Streptophyta; class Magnoliopsida; order Malvales; family Malvaceae; genus Gossypium; species Gossypium anomalum. The sequence goes on along the minus strand of CM046968.1, from coordinate 41,394,987 downwards.
GTCGAGGCGCGGGACTAGTGTGTCGCGACATTGACTCTGTGATGAGATTAAAACACAAAGCAGGGGTGTTTTGGTCTGAACAATCAAACCTAAAGCTCGGGAACATCAACTGTAACACCCCTAACCCGTATCTGTCACCAAAATAGGGTTACGAGGCATTACTGAATAACACACCTCATTCACATACATTTATACATTCATAATCAATGTTCATTCAAATCATTCATGTTGTCTCTTATAGGGCTCTATGAGACCTTAAAACATTCTTAAAAATAGTTCGGGACTAAATCGATAACATTTGCAAACTTTAAGAGACTAAGAAAATTTTTAAACATTTGAAGGTCACATGCCCATGTGAACAAGCAGTGTGCCTCACACGGTCACCAGACACACTCGTGTCATAGGCCGTGTGAAAATAGGGCATACATACTAACTTGCACAGAACGGTCGAGGACATGCCCGTGTGCTAGGCCATGAGAAATCTAAGGGAGGTTACTGACTTGGCCAGCCGGTCAACCACACGCCCCTGTGTCAAACCCGTGTACCATTCGAAAAGGCAACACATGCCCATGCGCCAAGGCTATGTGTCTCACACGGCCAATAGACACCCTCGTCTGTCTATGCCGTGTCAAAACCGTAGGGTATACTGACTTAATTTGATAGGGTACCACAAGGGACACATGGCCATGTAACATAACCGTGTGTCACACAGGCTGAGACACACACCCTTGTCTCTGCCCGTGTAGACAAAAATAGGCCATTTGTAAAGCCAATTTGCCACCCTTTCCACAAGCATACATAGCAACCTAATTGATAACATTTCAATACAATTATAAGCAGCCAAAACATACTAATTAATACACATACCATGCTATTTATCCACAATCATTTTAACTACTCAATTCCATATTCAAATATACCAAACCATTATGCAAAATTCATCACAACTTACATAAGTTCCAAATACATTAATTCATTATCTTATCATCTATTCCATATCACATAACACATTATAATATCATCTCAAAATCAAACCATATTATGCCAACTCTCAAGCCATATTTCTTCATCTATAAATCATACCAAACAAGCCAACACATTAGGCATTATATACATCAAATATATATCACTTAACAAGAACATAATTCAAGCCAACTTAAATGGCCATACACACTAACATTTACAAGCCAAATCTCATGGTTATTCCATATCTCAAAACATATCATCAACACAATATCCCTATACATGCCATATACTATATTTACAAGCATCCAAAAATACCAACAAGTAGTCAATAGTGTGATGAGGGTTACCGATGGTCCCCGATGTCTGAGCTAGCTTCGATAATCTATAAAACATAGAAAGAGCACACAAAGTAAGCTTTAAAAGCTTAGTAAGCCATACACAAATAAAGCTATCATATAAACCTTCGTATATCAATTCAAACATGCTAAACATAGCTAATCACATTCAAAATTTACAAACCTTTCACATTGAACATATATTCAATGTCTTAAACCAATTCACCAATTACTTTCTCTTCTTAAAGCTCGTATGAATTTCGTACATACCTAAATCACTTAGCTCATTTACATATTCTTTCTCAACTTAACTTTGCCTGTTTCATAATTCAGAATTAATAAGGATACTCAGAAATCACATAAGCTCGTACAATGCCATATCCCAGATATAGTCTTACATGTTAACACATATCAATGCCACTATCCCAGACAAGGTCTTACATGAAATCGATTAACGATGCCAATGTCCCATGCCAATGTCCCATGCATGGTCTTACACGTGATCTCAATACAATGCAAATGTCCCAGACATGGTCTTACATGTAATCACATCTCGATAACCTAATGTCATGACATTCGTATCCTATACTATTCCTAAGGTGTGTACGGGACTTCCGGATATCGTAAATTCGTCAATTCATGCTTGTAATTTTTTTTTGACTTTCAAAACAATTCAATGACAAGAATACACATATAATTCAATTTAAAGACATATATCTGCAAATGAACTTACCTCGTAGTCGAAATAGACGAATCGGATCGATTACTCGATAACTTTTGATTTCCCTAGATATAAATCCGATTTCTTTCGCTCTTAATCTATATAAATTCAAAATTAACTCTTTTATTCCTCAATTCATTCAATTTCATCCAAAACACACAATTTGGGACATTTTACACATTAACCCCTATAATTTCACATTTTCTCAATTTAGTCCTTATTTCATAAAAACACAATTTACAATAATTTCAACTAAACCCAAGCTAGCTGAATATCTATAGGCTCCATAACAGCCCATATTTATCAATATTTCACACATCTAACCATACATTTTACACCTTTCACAAATTAGTCCCTTTTATGCAATTTCACTAAAAGTCACTTTACAAAACATGATAATCTATCAACAAATACTCATTTTCCATCATCAAACATTCAAGAGCTCAAGCATTCACTAATGGCACTTCATAAAATCATCAACAAATTCAAAAATTGAGGCATGGGCTAGCTAGAGCACGAAGCAACGTTCACAAAAACATAAAAATCATCAAAAACCAAGCAAAGAACATACCTTGATCAAGGAACAAGCTAGCCGAATATCAAAGCCCTAAAATAGTTTCTTTATTTTGTTGAAAATCGGCTAGGAAAAGGATGATGGGATAAAATTTACATTTTGTTTAATTAAAACATCATTTAATAATCTATTTACCTATTTAACCTTTAAATTAAACCATAACAAATACAAATACGATGTCCATGTATGTCCACTAAATATGTTAATGGTCTAATATCATTATAAGGACCTCATATGCACTTTTAACTTATAGCATGCTACTTTTGCATTTTACGTAATTAAGTCTTTTTTTCTCAAATTGAGCTATTAAATGATAAAGTTTACTCACGAAATTTTCACACATATATTCACATGCTATAAACACCAAAAATAATATTAAAAATTTTACAACTTCAAATTTGTGGTTTGGCTAAAACTAGGCTATTACAACTCTCCCCCCTTAGGTATTTTCATCCTCAAAAATCTTACCAGTGAATAGGTTTGGATATTGTTTTCTCATAGCATCCTCGGGTTCCCACGTAGCTTCTTCTACCCCGTGTCAATGCCATAACACTTTTACTAACGCTATTCTTTCATTTCTCAACTCTTTGATCTCATGAGCCAGAATTCGGATCGGTTCTTCACTGTATGATGAATCTAATTGAATCTCAACTTTAGTCAGGGAAATAACATGCGAAGGATCAGATCTGTACCTTCGTAGCATCGATACATGAAACACGTTATGAATCTTTTCTAACTCAGACGGCAATGCTAGCCGATAAGCTACTGGTCCAACTCGTTCGATAATCTCATATGGCCCAATAAATCTCAAACTTAATTTGCCTTTACGACCAAATCAAAGTATTTTCTTCCACGGAGATACTTTCAAAAACACCTTATCCCTGATATGAAACTCAATATCTTTTCGTTTCAATTTTACGTAAGATTTCTGTCGATCTGATGCTGCTTTCAAACTATCACAGATCACTTTCACCTTTTGTTCAGACTCTTTAATCAAATCGACCCTGTGAATCTTATTCTCGCTAAGCTCAATCCAATACAAAGGTGTTCAACATTTACGACCGTACAATGCTTTGTAAGGTGTCATTTTTATACTCGATTGAAAACTATTATTATACGCAACTTCAATCAATGGCAGGTATCGTTCCCACGTACCTACTGATAAACCGTAATTTATACATATTTTACGCATTTTATGAATGATTTCTCCTTAGATTTGGTGAATTCGATGCTCCTAATGCCTTAATTTCATGTTTTATCCTTAGGTAAGCATAGGAGAGCGAAAGGAACGAGAAACAGGCCAAAAACGGAGAAAATAGGCCAAAGCACGAAATCAACACAGCCTGGACCTCCTCACACGGGTAGATCACACGGCCGTGTCAATCTGGCAGAATTGAAGCACGATTCACACGGGCAGCTCACACGCCCGTGCCAATCTAACAGGCTCAAACACGGCCTGAAGTAATCGCACACGGCCATCCCACACGGGCGTGTCCTTGCCGAACCCTAGTTAAGCTTCATTCGAAAAAGGCCAAATTTTAGGGCTTCTTAGGCATTCCAAAGCCTATAAATACACCCTAAAGGAGGAAGAAAAGGGGGACAGAGATTACGGAGTAAGGAATTACTCCGAAGAAGCCGATTGATCCATCTCAGAAGCCGGCGCCACCATCAAAATTGAAGATCTCTCCTCAACCTCCCTTTTAGGAGTTTTTGGGTTTCTTTATGTTTTGTAATTTTTATTATTCTGAGATGTGTTCTTGTTTAGTTATGAACTAAATCCCTAAATACCTAAGAGGGATGAAACCTATGACTAAACCTTGTTCTTATTTCTGAATCGTATGATAAATATTTAACTTGTTCTTAATTACGTGTTCTTAATTCTTGTTTTGGTATTTCAGGATATCACTTCAAGTTACTACTCTTAGTTGGAGGACGAATAGACCCTGACTAAGAGTAACTTTGTCGTAATTAAGCGGAGTTGATTGCGCGCCTAGAGATAGGGTAACAAGATTTTGTCAGATTAGGGTGAAACCTAATAAGGGAATCCATAGATCGAGTTAATGAAACCTTAGGGTGTTAATTAGAGATAACTCTCGATTATTCAACCTAGGGATTGGACGTTGTTAGTCTCGAAAGGGATAATAATATACATTAGGGATTTTTACGGAACAAGTTGAATGAATAAATCGTCTGGTTCGGAGCCAGAATAACAAGTAAGAGTCTAGGTGGATTTTTCCTTAGGTATTGTCTCAATCAATCATTTTCCACAACAGTAATTTCCCAATTTCTATTTTCTGCAAGTTCTTAGTTTAATTAGTTAGTCAAAACAATCCTTTTTTATTCGACTAGATAATAAAAAGATGGTCATTACTAGTACTCATAGTCCTTTGGGTTTGACAATCTAGTCTTGCTAAAGCTATACTACTGTTCGATAGGTACACTTGCCTACATCGTGATCATAGTTAGTTTCAAGAATGAGTCATTACAAATTTATAAAACTTATCACACGGAAAATCGACGATCAAATTTTTGGCGCCGTTGCCGGGGACTAAGATATTAGGAACGCTCAATTTTTATTACTTTAGCCATTTATTTTCTTGTAATTTAACTTTAATTTTTACTTTAATAATTTTCTTTCTTTTTCTCCTGGTAGGTTCTTATAGTTTATGACTAGAAGAAACCCGTCAGTACGATTGCTTTTCGATGAGGAAATTGACTGTACAGCTCGTAAAAATTGACGAGAAATCAGGCGCAGCTTAAGATACATAGAAGAAGAGCAAGAGGACGATATCTCAACTACTACTAAAGAGATGGTTGAAAATCAAGACAATCCGCTACCTCCAGCCATACCCGTTAAATTAGTAAATCAGAATCCTGCTCCTCGTACTATGTATGATTACGCTAAACCTAATTTTACAGGAACTGAGTCAAGTATAGTTAGACCTACTATTGCTGCAAATAATTTTGAACTGAAACCTAACACGATTCAGATGATACAGCAATTTGTTCAGTTTGATGGTTTGCAGGATGAGAACCCCAACACGCACTTGGAAAATTTCCTAGAACTGTGCGACACTTTCAAAATTAATAGTGTTTCTGATGATGCCATTCGCCTTCGGTTATTCCCTTTTTCACTGAGGAATAAAGCTAAACAGTGGTTGAACTCACTACCACGAGGGTCTATTACCACTTGGGAGAAAATGACCGAAAAATTTCTATTAGAATATTTTCCACCAGCAAAAATAGCTAAGTTGCATAATGATATTTCTTCTTTTGTGCAGATGGACTTAGAAACGCTTTACGATGCATGAGAGAGATTCAAGGACTTTTTGCGAAGGTGCCCACACCATGGGTTACCTCTATGGCTGCAAGTTCAAACGTTCTACAACGGTGTGAACCCTTTGACAAGACAAATGATTGATGCACCTGCCGGTGGAACCATCAATAACAAGACACCTGAAGAGGCTTCTGAATTCATTGAGGAGATGTCACTGAATAACTATCAGTGGCAAGTCATGAGGACTAAGCCAACAAAAATAGCAGGCGTTTATAATGTTGATTAGGTCACCATGTTGTCAAATTAGGTAGAACTTCTAAATAAAAAAATTGATGGTTTACTTGGTTTTACGCGGGTACATCCAGCGATGAGGTGCGATTCAAGTGGAGGAGGTGTGCCTATAGAATACGTACCATTCAATCCTACAACTGAAGAGGAACAAGTCAACTATATGGGTAATAGTAATTTCAAATCTCAAAATAACCCATATAGTAATACTTATAATGCAGGTTGGAAGAACCACCCAAATTTCTCTTGGGGCGGTCAAGGAAATCAAAGACCACAAAATCCTCAGGGTTTCCAACAACCACCTTATCAACAAGAAAAGAAGCCGAACCTTAAGGAAATGCTATCCAAATTCATCTCGGTGTTAGAAACTCATTTCCAGAATACCGAGACAGCACTCAAAAATCAACAAACATCAATTTAAGGGCTCGAGACACAAATAGGTCAGCTGTCCAAGTTAATATCCGAAAGGCCACAAGGTAGTTTGCTAAGTAAAACTGAACCAAACCCAAGGGAATAGCTCAATGCAATTGATGCTCATGAAGGATGCGTTGAGATTGAGCCAGAACCAAGGCAAGAAAATGTGGAAAGCAAAGGTGATGGTGAGGTAAGTCATAATAAAACGGTGAACGTAGAATACAAACCTCGTGTGCCATACCCTAAAGCAACAAGGAAAGACCGCTCAGATGAACAATTCGGTAAATTCCTTAAACTTTTGAAAAAATTACATATTAACTTACCATTTATTGAAACTCTGTCACAGATGCCAAATGCAATGAAATTTCTAAAAGAGCTTCTAGCAAACAAGTGAAAGTTGGACGAAGCGTCACACATGGAGCTAAACGCAGTGTGCTCGGCTATTCTACAGAATAAGCTACCCAATAAATTGAAAGATCCAGGGAGTTTTACAATTCCTTGCTTAATTGGTAGTTTAGATGTGAATAATGCATTAGCTGATTTAGGGGCAAGTATCAATGTCATGCCTTACAAAATGTTTAAACAACTAGGTCTTGGGAAGCCTAAACAAACTAGGATGAGCATCCAATTGGCAGACGAAACTATAAGATTTCCTAGGGGTATCATTGAAGATGTACTAGTAAAAGTGGATAAATTCATATTTCCCGTTGATTTCGTTGTTTTAGACATAGAGGAGGAAACCAACACCCCTTTGATTTTAGGGAGGCCCTTTTTAGCAACTGCTAAAAAAATTATTGATGTTGGCATAGGTGAACTCACCTTTCGTGTAGGAGATGAGACGATCACCCTTCAAGCTCGTAATTTTAGCATCACATCGAATATGGAATGTAATGATCCACATCATCTTACTAAAACTGACAATATGACGCAACCTACTGTGCAGAGATTGAGCCTGAAAGAAGTACACGAGCCATGTTCCAACAACACTAGAAGACCCATTCATGAAGAACGAAGGCTACAGATAAAGAAGCTAGACGAATGACGAGCACATAAATCGAGAACACCCGATAAATCAAAATTACACCAAAATAAGCTTGATACCTCTCCACATCAACTTAAGGTTGGAGATCAAGTCTTATTAGATGCCGCAGACCCTTACATTGTCACTCCCAAACTGGATGAGGAAACCCCTCTTACGGTACTTAGTATTTTCCCGTTCAGTACAGTGGAGGTAAGTCATCCCAAGTTCGGCACCTTTAAGGTAAACAATTCCCGGCTCAAACTTTATTTTGACAAGAGTGATAGCAGGAATGAGGAGTACGAACTCCTTAAACCACCTTGACCATTAAACAAAGAGGTAAGTTGAGCTTAGACTATAAATAAGCGCTTCTTAGGAGGCAACCCGAGCACTAACTGTATTAACTTATTTAAATTTTAGTGTTTAACACTTTCCATGACTAACATTACCCTTGAAAACAGGTTTACCACAGGGACACGGCTAAGCACACGAGCGTGTGTAAAACTGTGTGGAAACAGGGCAAGATTTTCCCAAAACACGGGCAACGATAAATCGCCAAGGCCGTGCGCTATGGCCGTGGGCAAACCTGCCAAAACAACACGGGCGTTCGACACGTCCGTGCCTAAGGACCTTTGTCAGGCCCGTGTCGACCACCCGTGGGCAAACCTGTCAAATTAACACGGGCATGGGGATTGCATACATAGGCATAGGAGAATCGAACAAGGCAAAACACGGTCGTGCGGCACGGCTGTGTTAAACAACACGCCCAAGGAACACGGGAATGTGCTGAATTTCAGACGCGCCAAAAAGGGAAAAACGCGAAACACACGGCCTAAAATTGGGACACACGGGCGTGTCCCCTGGTCGTGTGCCCCAAAGTCTATAAATACCCTGCACTATTCATTGTCTTCCCCACTCAAAAACCCTAACCCTAGCCGCTGTAACTCCACACGGCCTCCACGCCACGCCCGTGCGCCGCCTCCAACTTCGTTTTTGATCCATTTTCTCCTCTTCATAGCGTTTGTTTACTTCTTCCTTTTCTATTTTATTGATTTTTAGGCTTATTTAGCATGACTATATGCAAGTTTTTGATTCTTTTTCTATATTTTCATCATTCAAATATCATAATCTAGAATATTCATCATTTGTTTTGAGTTATTGCATGCTTTCTTTATTCCATTCATTTAGTTAGATGTAAAAATTTCATGATAAAATTAGTTGACATTGTTCATGCATTCTTGGTGTGTGGCCATTTTCTCATCCATTTAATTTATTGTTTTACATTCATTGTTATCTCTGCTTCATGCCACAATGCCCAAAGAATGTGTTAATGAACTCTAAATTATTGTGGCTGAAATATTTATGAGGATTGTTAGGAAAGTTTCATTCTTTTGTCATTCACATGCCATTCATAGGCTCATCCACATGTCCTCACATTGATAAATGGCACAAAAATATGCTGTTAAAAGAAATGGGGTTGGTTATGCTTGGTTCATTTTTGGCTGAATTTATTTGTTCAAAATTATGGCTCTTCAATGTATATACCTATTGTTATTTCTTTCTTCAATTATAGGTACAATGTCTTCACGAGGAAATAAAATAGTCGTCCCTGCCTCAAAGAAAAGGAAGGGAGCGTCATCCTCCTCGGGTCCTATCGCGAAAGTCTGCCACCTGTTCCTCCAATTCCCCAACGGGCCCTAAGAGGAACTCTTTTAGATACTACGGGCCTGACCTTTAGCAGCGGGCCTGCATAGACTGGGCTGCCATCGAACAAGTCCAGTTGGCTAATGCAATCGGGCCCTCCTTACTACCGATCCATGGGAATTATTTTTTGGGATCATCGAGCCAACATATTTAGAGCTAACGATGGAGCTATGTTCCACGTTTCATCTTCAAACCATGATGACAAACTATGATGATCCCGGCACTGTACAGTTTTGCTTAGGCGGATTAGTCTGCCAACTAAACGTCCCCAAGTTTGGTACCGCCTTGGGTCTCTATACCGAGGAGTGTAGAGAGGAGAATGACTTACACGCCTTTGACCGCCATATCCATCATTCTCTCTCATGGTGTTGGGATGCCTTCGTCCCACGATCGGCTACCTACGACCCCAGTCGTACAAAGGCATCGTCTCTCCCTCCATCCCTAAGGCACCTCTATTTCGCCAAACTAGAGAACTCATTCACTCAAAACTCAGGAAGTTTCAATTCTCTCCCTATCTTATGATCTTATATTTTTCTTATATATCTAACCTTGTACATTGAGGGCAATGTACATCTTAAGTGTGGGGGGGTATTTATTTCATTATCTGAAAAATCCTTGAATATTACTTTGTTCTCTTGTGAATCTCTCATATCATGTTTAAAATGAATTTTGATTGACTGATAATTTTGATTGATATATCTTAAATTAAAACATAGGCATTCATGCATTGATTTTTAAACTTTAAGACACTAGAAAATCAAGCATGATAAGATGATGTTTAAGAATTTAAAATTTTAGGTTGTTTCCCCAAATTTAGGTATTATCTTGAATTGAATCCCATAGATTTAAAAATCAAAAAGCCATAATTTTTGTGAGATTTTTGAGCCTTTTGAGCATCTATTAATTCTTTCACGCTCACTTCTATTATTGCTTTGAGTGTGCCAATATTGAACTATTATTCTAGGACTTGCCTGATTATACATGTTGAGACCACACTATTTGATTTGATATATCAAAATGATAGAGGCACTTAGGATTAACCCACTCATGCCATGAAAGTCCTACCTCCATAATTAACCCTTAGTAAACCCCTTTGAGCCTAACAAACCATTCCTTGTATTACCCTCAATATTAACCCTTAACCCATTATTGTTGAAATATCTAAATTAATTCGATCCCCATTTTTTGTCGAGAATTGAGTTGGATAAATTGCTTAGCTATGTCTTGTTCTTAACAATTAGTTATGATTATTTAACTTGTTATTAAAAAAAAACATGTATACATATTAACAGTTACCTTTTGTTATAAGCTTCATTATTCAAATTCCATAGTCAGAAAAGAAGCTATGTTGTACGCAAGTGGTGATTAAATATTTTTCTAGTTAAGTAATTTTTCAGTTCAATCTCATTTCTAACCTTTTCTTTCAGCTTGTGACCATACCCCTTAACCAAGCCTCATTACAACCCTTTAAAGACCTTTTGATTGATGTATCATCTCAATTTATAGTGGTGGAGATTTGATTTTCATGCAAGCTTATGGTAATAACTTTTCATATTGACTAATGAGTGCTAATTTAATTGTCCTTAAACACTTCGAGTGATTTGAGTGAATCTTTAGTGAGGATGTTAAACTCTGTGAGGTTCTGAATCAATGATAACTACTTAGATGAAGAGAGATGCCTAAGTTTTTCATGATTAAATATTCAACTTGGAATGTTTGAGGCTTTAATGTTCTTATAGTTGAGTTCTCAATATGTGATTAATTATGAGATGATTTGAGATAATATTGATCGGAATTATAAGTTGACAAAAAGGAAATTTTAACTATGATTCGAGGATATTGCTTGAGGACAAGAAAATACTTAAGTGTGGGGGTATTTGATAAACCATAATTTATGCATATTTATAACCCATGCTTAACGCATTTTATGAATGATTTCTCCTTAGATTTGGTGAATTTGATGCTCCTAATGCCTTAATTTCATGTTTTATCCTTAGGTAAGCATAGGAGAGTGAAAGGAACGAGAAACAGGCCAAAAACGGAGAAAATAGGCCAAAGCACGAAATCAATACGACCTGGACCTCCTCACACGGCCGTGTCAATCTGGCAGAATTGAAGCACGATTCACAAGGGCAGCTCACACGCCCGTGCCAATCTAACAGGCTCGAACACGGCCTGAAGTAATCGCACACGGCCGTGCCACACCGGGCATGTCCTTGCCGAACCCTAGTTAAGCTTTATCCGGAAAAGGCCAAATTTTAAGGCTTCTTAGGCATTCCAAAGCCTATAAATACACCCTAAAGGAGGAAGAAAAGGGGGACGGAGAATAGCCTTACTCCGAGGAAGCCGATTGATCCATCTTAAAAGCCGAAGACACTATCAAAACTGAAGATCTCTCCTCAACCTCGCCTTCAGGACTTTTTAGTTTTCTTTATGTTTTGTAATTTTTATTATTCTGAGATGTGTTCTTGTTTAGTTATGAACTAAACCCCTAAATACCTAAGGGGGATGAAACCAATGACTAAACCTTGTTCTTATTTCTGAATCGTATGATAAATATTTAACTTGTTCTTAATTACGTGTTCTTAAGTCTTGTTTTCGTATTTCAGAATATCACTTCAAGTTACTACTCTTAGTTAGAGGAGGAATAGACCTAACTAAGAGTAACTTTTTCGTAATTAAGCGGAGTTGATTGCGCGCCTAGAGATAGGGTGACAAGATTTTGCAGAATTAGGGTAAAACCTAATAAGGGAATCCATAGATCGAGTTAATGCAACCTTAGAGTGTTAATTAGAGATAACTCTCGGTTATTCAACCTAGGGATTAGACCTTTTTAGTCTCGAAAGGGATAATAATATACATTAGGGATTTCTATGGAACAAGTTGAATGAATAAATAGTCCAGTTCGGAGCCAGAATAACAAGTAAGAGTCTAGGTGGATTTTTCCTCAGGTATTGTCTCAATCAATCGTTTTCCACAATAGTAATTTCCCAATTTCTATTTTCTGCAAGCTCTTAGTTTAATTAGTTAGTCAAAACAATTCTCTTTTATTCGGCTAAATAGTAAAAAAACGGTCATTACTAGTACTCATAGTCCTTTGGGTTCGACAATCTAGTCTTGCTAAAGCTATCCTACTCTTCGATAGGTACACTTACGTCATGATCATAGTTAGTTTCAAGAATGAGTCATTACAAATTTATAAAACTTATCACATGGAAAATCGACGATCACTCCCGAACTCAAGAGTACAACATCTCAACATATCCTCGAGTATCTGAATAATCCGTTCAGATTGATCATCTGTTTGCAGATGAAAAGCAGTACTAAAGTGTAGCTTTGTACCCAGTGCATCTTGCAATTTCTCCAGAATCACGATGTAAATCTTGGATCTATATCCGAAACAATAGAAATATGTATTTCGTGTAATCTCACAATCTGAGAGATTTACAGCTCAGTAAGTTTATCAAGTGAATAATCTGTGCGTACCAAAATGAAATATGTTGATTTAGTTAGCCTATCAACAACTACCCAAATTGCATCTTTCTTACTCAAATAAATGGGCAAACCTGATACAAAATCCATCGTGATTCTGTCATATTTCCACTCAAAAATCATAATCGGCTATAGTACCCAGACGGTACCTGATGCTCAACTTTAACTTGCTGACAAATCAAACATTTAGACACAAACTCTGAAATGTCACGTTTCATACTATATGTTTCGTTCAAAATCATCTGAATTAACTCTAAATTTTTCGGAACACATATTTGGCCTCTGAATCTTAAACAATCATCGAAATCAACTTGAAACTCTGATTCAAAATTCAAATCACATTGAGCCCGTTTTGCTAACAATTCATTATCAACTTTCTGAGTTTCACAAATCTGTTGTATAAATAACGGTCTCGCTTTCAACTCAGCTAAATCAAGCCATCGTTTGAAAGAGCCAACTGAGTATTCATTGCACATAGAGCAAACAAAGATTTTTGGCTTAATGCATTAGCAACGGCATTAGCTTTTCCGGAATGAAAATCAATCACTAGCTTATAATCTTTTAACAACTCTAACTATCTCCGTTGTCACAAATTCAAATCTTTCTGAGTCATTAGATATTTCAAACTCTTTTGATCTGAATAAACATGGCATTTCTCACCGAACAGATAGTGGCGCCAAATCTTCAATGCAAACACAATGGCTGCTAACTCTAAATCGTGCGTTGGGTAATTCATTTCATGCAGCTTTAACTGTCTCGAGGCATAAGCTATAACTTTGCCCTCCTGCATCAAAACACAGCCCAGACCATTCAATGATGCATCGCTATAGATCACAAATTCTTTACCCGATTCTGGCGTACTAACGCTGGAGCTTCAGTCAAAAAAGTTTTCAATTGATCAAAACTTTTCTGGCACTTATCTGACCACTCGAACTTAACATCTTTCTATAGCAATCTCGTCATTGGAGTTGCAATCATAGAGAAACCTTTTATGAAATCGTCTATAATAGCCAGCTAGTCCCAAAAAACTATAGACATTAGATACATTTCTTGGAGGCTTCCAATCTATTATTGCAGAAATCTTGCTTGGATCGACTCGAATACCCGATGCTGACACAATATGCCCCAGGAAACCAACTTCACGAAACCAGAACTCACATTTACTGAACTTTGCATATAATTGCTTATCACACAGAGTCTGTAATACAATTCTCAAATGTTCAGCATGCTCGGTTTCATCTTGTGAATAAATCAAAATGTCATCAATGAATACAACGACAAATCGATCTAGGTACGGTCTGAAAATCTGATTCATTAAGTCCATAAAGATAGCAGGTGCATTCGTTAATCCGAAAGGCATAACTAAAAATTCATAATGTCTGTACCTTATTCTAAAGGCAGTCTTTGGTACATCAGAGTCTTTAACTCGCAACTGGTAATAACCCGATCTCAAATCTATCTTTGAAAACACTGTAGCTCCTTTTAACTGATCAAACAAATCATCTATTCATGGTAGAGGGTATTTGTTCTTGATCGTCACTTTGTTAAGCTGTCTATAGTCTATACACATTCTCATCGTGCCATCTTTCTTTTTCACAAACAAAACAGGAGCACCCGAAGGCGAGAAACTTGGTCTTGCAAATCCTCTATCAGTCAGTTCTTGCAATTGAGCTTTCAATTCTTTTTACTTTGTAAGAGCCATTTTGTATGGAGCTATCAATATAGGTGTTGTACCTGACATTAACAACTCAACCTCTCGAATCGGTGGTAAACCCGGTAATTCTTCAGGAAACACATCTAGATACTCACACACAACTAGTACTGATTTTATCTTTTTTTCAGTCACTTTCGTATCAAGCATATAAGCAAAATAAGTTTCGCAACCCTTTCTCACATATTTCTGAGCTAGCATCAATGAAATCACTGACGGTAAGCCATTCAAATCATCTGACTCAAACCAGATAATTTTATTATTCTGGCATCTCAAATCAATCATCTTTTATTTGCAATTCAAAATAGCATCATGCAACATTAGCCAATCCATACCCAGGATTATATCAAGCTCATCAAATGGTAACAACATCAAATCAGCAAGAAAGTAATTATCTCGAATCATCAACGGGCAGTTCTTGCACACTTTATCAACAAACACACACTTGCCTAAAGGGTTCAATACTCTAATTACAAATTCAGTAGACCCTACAGGCGAAGTCTTACTGGATACTAAATTCACACATATATATGAATGAGTTAATCCTGGATCTATCAATGTAATAACTTTAGTATCATAGAGAGTAAAAGTACCGGTAATGACATCTAGAAATGACGCTTCTTTGCAAGCGCAAATAGCGTAGGCTTGCGCAGGTGCTCCTGCCTCTAACTTCACAGCAGAGTCTTTAGTCACTTTCTGGCTACCACTCATATTTCTGGTGTTTCTGCGTGGTTTACCTCTAGCTGAAGTGTTACTCAACCTCATATTTTGTACTGTATCTTGCTCAGCCAACTCAGGACAATGACGGATAAAATGATCCAATGATCTACATTTAAAAAAGGCTCGATCAATCAATCTACAATCACCGGAATGCCTTTTACCATAATGTTTACATTCAGGTCGGTTAGGTCTCACACTGCCAACACTAGCAATCGAAGTAGCTGAAGCTTTGAAGCTCGACTGTTATCTCACTTGATCTCTGTTTGAATGCCCCACAGATGCATTGGAACGATTAAACGAGTCTCAGAATTTCTTCGATGCAGACTGATAAGATTTACTAGCTGATCTCTTTCTCGAATATCTTGCTTCAAAATTAGCTTTTCTCTTTTCTTTACTGAGATATTTGGCTTTACAAGCCCTTTCAACTAAAACAACAAATTCTTTGATTTCTAGAATCCTAACTAATAGCTTTATATCTTCGTTCAGTCCATTGACGAATCATTTACACGTGATCTCTTCAATGGAGACATATTCTTGAGCATACTTGCTTAATCGTACAAATTCTTTTTCGTGCTCAGTTACAGTTATTCGACCCTATTTCAATTCTAGAAACTCTTTATACTTTTGATTAAGAAATCGCTGGCTTATATACTTCTTTCGAAACTCAGATTGAAAGAATTCTCAAGTGACACGTTCCCTCAGAACTACTGATATCAACGTTTTCCACTAATGATAAGCATTGTCTCTTAACAAAGATACCACACATTTGATACATTCATTAGGAGTACAGGATAATTCATCAAACACTTTAATTGTGTTCTCGAGCTAGAGCTCAGCCCTTTCAGCATCATCATCAACTATAGTCCAAAACTCTTCGGCCCAGTGTTTACATATCTTATCCACTGACGGCTTACTCAATTGAATCGGATCTAACACCTGCGGTACAACTAGGACATTTTGAGGAACAGGTGCGGGTAGAGGTTGTTGAGCAGCCGGATTTGTTCGTACGAATTTCGTGAACCACTCAACATTGAAGAAGGCTTGTTTAGCCTCTTCCCCCTGCTACTAAAAATAGACCTAGAATCGGCCAGCGCTACCCCTTGAGCAGGAGCGGGCGCATTACTTTCCACATCATCGGCCACAGCTCGATCAGGATCCATTTGCTACATAAAAACACATTTTAACTATCAGGAATCATCACACTATCGCATTTTATATATATAGCATGTATAGCTAGACTCTCACACACTACGTTAGTCTTAGAATCGACTAAACCGTAGCTCTGATACAAATTAAATATAACACCCGTAACTCGTATCTGTCGCTGGAATAGAGTTACAAGGTATTATTGAATAACACACCTCATTCACATACATTTATACATTCATAATTAATATTCATTCAAATCATTCATGTTGTTCCTTATAAGGCTCTATGAGACCTTAAAACATGCTTAAAAATGGTTCGGGACTAAACCGATAACATTTGCAAACTTTGGGAGACTAAAAAAATTTTTAAACATTTAAAGGTCACACGCAAGTGTGAATAGGCCGTGTGCCTCACATGATCACCAGACATGCCTGTGTCACAGGCCGTGTGAAAACAGGGCAGACATACTAACTTGCACCACACGGCAGAGGACACGCCCGTGTGCCAGGCTGTGTGAAATCTAAGGGAGGTTACTGACTTGGCCACACAGTCGACCACACGCCCGTGTGTCAAACCCGTGTACCATTCAAAAAGGCCACACACGCCCACGCGCCAAGGCTGTGTGTCTCACACGGCCAATAGACACGCCCGTGTGTTTATGCCGTGTCAAAACTGTAGGGTATACTGACTTAATTCGATAAGGTACCACAAGGGACACACGGCCATGTAACATAACCGTGTGTCACGCACGACTGAGACAGATGCCCGTGCCTCTGCCCGTGTAGACAAAAATAGGCCATTTGTTAAGCCAATTTGCCATCCTATCAACAAGCACACATAGTAAACTAATTGATAACATTTCAATACAATTTATAAGCAGCCAAAACATACTAATTAATACACATACCATGCTATTCATCCACAATCATTTGAACTACTCAATTCTATATTCAAACATACCAAACCATTATGCAAAATTCATCACAACTTACATAAGTTCCAAATACATTAATTCATTATCTTATCATCTATTCCATATCACATAACACATTATAATATCATCTCAAAATCAAACCACATTATGCCAACTTTCAAGCCATATTTCTTCATCTATAAATCATACCAAACAAGCCAACACATTAGGCATTATATACATCACATATATATCACTTAACAAGCACATAATTCAAGCCAATTTAAATGGCCATACACACCAACATTTACAAGCCAAATCTTATGACTATTCCATATCTCAAAACATATCATAAACACAATAGCCTATACATGTCATATACTATATTTACACGCATCCAAAAATACCAACAAGTAGTCGGTAGTGTGATGATAGTTCCCGATGATCCCCGATGTCTGAGCTAGCGTCAATAGTCTATAAAACATAGAAAGAACACACAAAATAAAATTCAGAACCTTAGTAAGCCATATACAAATAAAGCTATCATATAAACTTTTGCATATCAATTCAAACATGCTAAACATAGCTAATCACATTCAAAATTTACAAACCTTTCACATTGAACATATATTCAATGTCTTAAATCAATTCACCAATTACTTTCTCTTCTCAAAGCTCGTATGAATTTCGTACGTACCTGAATCACTTAGCTCATTCACATATTCTTTCTCGACTTGACTTTGCCCGTTGAACTGTTTAGAATTAACAAGGATACTCGAAAATCACATAAGCTCGTACAATGTCATATCCCAGATATGATCATACATGTTAACACATATCGATGCCACTGTCCCAGACATGGTCTTACACGAAATCGGTTAACGATGCCAATGTCCTAGACATGGTCTTATATGGAATCACATCTTGATAACCTAATGTCATGGCATTCGTATCCTATACTATTCCTAAGGTTCGTACGGGACTTTCGGATGTCGTAACTTCGTCGATTCATGCTTGTAATTGTTCTTCCGACATTCAAAATAATTCAATGACAAGAATACACATATAATTCAACTTAAAGACATATATTTGCATATGAACTTACCTCGTATTCCAAATAGACGAATCAGATCGATTACTGATAACTTTTGATTTCTATCGATATAAATTCGATTTCTTTCGTTCTTGGTTTTTATAAATTCAAAATTAACTCTTTTATTCCTCAATTCATTCAATTTCATCCAAAACACACAATTTGAGGCATTTTAAACATTAACCCCTATAATTTCACATTTTCTCAATTTAGTCCCTATTTCATAAAAACACAATTTACAATAATTCAACTAAAACCATGCTAGCCAAATATCTATAGGCTCCATAACAGCCCATATTTATCAATATTTCACACATTTAACCATACATTTTACACTTTTCACAAATTAGTCCCTTTTATGCAATTTCACTAAAAATCACTTTACAGAACATGATAATCTATCAACAAAATACTCATTTTCCATCATCAAACATTATCAATGGCACTTCACAAAATCATCAACAAATTCAAAAATTGAGGCATGGGCTAGCTAGAGCACGAAGCAACAATCACAAAAATATAGAAATCATAAAAAATCGAGCAAAGAACATACCTTGATCAAGGAACAAGATAACCGAATATCAAAGCCCTAAAATAGTTTCTTTATTTTGTTGAAAATCGGCTAGGAAAAAGATGATGGAATAAAATTTACATTTTGTTTAATTAAAACATCATTTAATAATCTATTTACCTATTTAACCTTTAAATTAAACCATAACAAATACAAATATGATGTCCATGTATGTCCACTAAATATGTTAATGGTCTAATATCATCATAAGGACCTCACATTTAATAAACCATAGCAATTGGGCACTTTTAACTTATAGCATGTTACTTTTGCATTTTACGCGATTAAATCCTTTTTTCTCAAATTAAGCTATTAAACGATAAAATTTACTCACGAAATTTTCAGACATATATATTCACATGCTATAAACACCAAAAATAATATTAAAATAATTTTACGACTTTGGATTTGTGGTTCCAAAATTTGTGGTTCCAAAACCACTATTCTAATTTGGATAAAATCAGGCTATTACATCAACTACCCTAGGGCTACGGACGACAGCTACCTGAAGGCTATAAATAGACCTCTCTGGCATACATTATTGACATGATTCCATTATCTTATATTCTTTCTTTAGGTTTAGATTTGTTCTCTTTCTTTCTTAGGTGTTTATAATTTTAGTTTATTTTTTTTTCCTTCAAGGGATTTGATTGTAAAGGAGATCATTTTTTGTGGATTCGCTCTATTCATTAATATCAATCAGACTTTCTTAAACTCTCTATTTCAATTCATTCCTTATGATTAATTCTTTCATTGTTTCCATGTTGCTTATGAAAGCCATGAGGAACTAATCCTTCTATGGTGGATTAGCAAGTGGAGGCATGATCTCTTAATTATTTTGTAGGGTTACTCAATGAATCAACTGTTTGGAAAAGGAAGAACATGAAGCATACCGTAGGCCTGACAACCTTGAGAAGTTATCAAGGTGGGAATTAACCAAAAATTAGTATTACCCATTCATGAACACCTTTACCCCAAGCCAGTCTAGTACAAGCAAATTTTAGACATAAAGGCAATGTGGGATATTCTGCTTCGGCTTAAAGATATATTTATGTTGACTTCATCGATTTCTCTAAAATAAGTTAATTTTTAAGTTTTCCTTTACGTTTTTATTTGCGAACTGATAATACTTTATAAACACCTTTGAATTTTAAGCATATGAATATAACCCAAGTTTGATTAATTTTTTTCCTATTTTCCAAATTAAAATTGAAGTAATTATGTAATAGGCCGTTTTTGGTTAAATCAGAATAGTGGTTTTGGGGCCATAAATCTGATGAGTAAATTATTATATTATTATTATTTTAATTTCTACGGTATGTTAGTAGATTTGTATAAAAATTTCATTAAGAAATTTTGACGTTTGCATGCTTAATTAAATGAAAATGGCTAAATCGAAAAAGGTACAAAAGTAGAGTTCTAGTAGCTAAACGTATCAAACAGCTATGAAACTTTAATCTAAGAGGACTTAGTTGGGAAATAGACCATTTATATAGTTAATGGAAATTCATGGATTGGTTTTATTGAAATTATGAATATTTTTAAAGCTTAAAAATATAAATAGGTAAATAAAGATAAAATTAAATAAGTAAAAGGCATCATCTTCTTCAATGTGTTTCTTCTTCTTCTTTAAAGGAAGTATAGCTAGGTTTTGGTCAAGCAATTTTTTCTTGCATGGTATGTATTTCGATTCCCTTTTTAATGATTTTTATGTTTTTAGGATCGTTGTAGCTTAATCTAGCCAGCCAAAGGACTAATTTGCAAAACTGTTAAAGGTTTAGATTTTTTCTATGGATGTTTTTGCATGATTTTTGAAGTTTAATGTAAGAATATGAATCTTTTTTGTTTAATAAATAAGTTTTGTAAAGTGATTTTTGATGACATTGTTATTTAAGGACTTATTTGTAAAAATGATATGAGTACATGGTGAAATTGTGAAATGATGATTTGTATAAGTTGATATAGGTCCCTAGTGCATTCATCTATCATGAGATTTGGATGAAATTGCTTAAATTTCAATTTACGAGGTTAAGGACTAAATTGTAAAAAAGTTAAAATATTAAAGGTAAAAGTGTAATTTTGCAAAAGTATGAATTTTGGACTAAACTGAATAGTATGAATATTAAATGGATTGAATTTGCTTACTTAGATCAATATAAACCTCGTATGGATCTAGATTAAGGAAAAGCTAAAGCCTCGAATTAGTTTATTTCGATTTTTCGTCTTTAGAATCAAGATAAGTTAATATGCTTAAATAACGTTTTAATTTTATTTTGATATATATGTTATTGTGTTATTTATCATGTAAAGAAATGATGGAAATCTAACGATGTTACGATGATTATTGAGCCCTGTTTGAACTTTAAGAATATATAGGATACAAATGACATGTCATTAGGGTTACCATGTTTTGGGTGCTGGTCCTGAATGTCCTACCGATTGCTGAGGTTTGGCATTTGTTGCAGATAATCAACATCTTGTGTAAATAGCATCATGTATCTTACGTTTCGACCTTCAGCTTGTGTGAGCAGACCCAGTTTACGGCTCGAGTGAGCAACAATGTAAAAAAAAGGAAAGGAAAGGTTATATGTTTAGCACACTTTGTGTGAGCTTTCCCGCATATACGATGTTATTCTAAATGGTTCAACGGGCATGAAAAGGGAAAGGAACGGTAAGTATCCTAATGAATTATTTCATGAATCTATGAAAAGAATTGAAAAGGAAATGTTTAATGTAAGTATACTTATGTTCATGAAGTTGATGATTTCTAATGAAATTGTTCATGTCTAATGACTTACCTTATGATAGTGCAAGTGAATTGTGAGTTGATGTACTAACATATGTTGTTGATGGTGCTTAGACTTGTGCTAAGCTTGTGGTTGGATTATATCATGCTTAATTTTACTCTATGCATTAAAATGGTAAGCTATGTTCATGTTTTACGAACTTACAAAGCATTGTATGCTTACGTAGCTTTTTTTCCCATGTTTTATAGATAATCGGAAGCTTAATCAATTTGGAAGCTCGCCGGAGATCTATCACACTATCCAACGAATATTTTGATAGTTTTTTACGTTTTGGCTAAGGTTACAATGGCATGTATAGGTGAACTTGTGCTTGATGTTAGTTGATAAGTTTGGCATGTATATGTTATTTTGGTTGATGAACTTTTGGTTCTCTTAGTGCCTTGTTGTTATGTGTTAATGTGGTCAAGTATGGTATGTTTTGTTATGGAATTGAGCTAGGATATATGGCCAACTATGCATTTGTTTAGGTATGTTTGATTAACTATGATTGAGGTACCTTGTCGGGATATTGGTTGAATGGAATTTGGTTTTTTGAATTGGTTATACTTTGCATGTTTTGGTATGTTTGTGATGCTTTGGTCATGTGTGCAAATTGTGTTTAGGTACAAGCTTAAAATGGGTGATCGAAATGGCTTCAATTTGGCCAATTTCATGTCCAAACGACCTAAGACACGGGCGTGTGTCTCAGCCGTATGTGACACACAGCCATGTGACACGGCCATGTGTCCCCTATAGGTTTCAAAGGTTATAAGTCAAGCAGTTACACAGCCTAGCACACGGCCGGGCACTCGGGCATTTGAGACCATTTCGAGAGTTACACAGCCTGGCACACGGGCTTGTGGCATGGCCATGTGACCCAATTCAGAGAGTTACACAGGCACGAAAATGGGCTAGGACACGACTGTGTGTCCCTATTTCGAATGCTACACGGCCTGGCCATACGGCCGTGTGACCCCTACAATTCAAAAATTCTAACTTTTTCCTAAAATTTTTGAATGCTTTCAATTTAGTCTCGAATCATTTCTAAAGTGTTTCTAAGGCCTCAAAGGCTCGATTAAGGGATGATATGCATGTATATGAATGGATTAATCTATGTTTATATCAATGTTTGGAAATGTATGTTTTTATGTTACATTTATACGGTAATGCTCCGTAACTTTATTCCGATGATGGATACAGGTTAGGGGTGTTACAAATTAGTTTTCTAAACATAGTGCTCACCATGTGCAACAACATGAAATATTCAAAAATAAAAAACTTATATAAAGTTTGCCAAGGTTGTTGCGAAGTGACAAGGTTGGCGAACTATGCAAAGTGCAAACCCTACCAATAGGTCAACTGGTTTTGCGTACCCTTAATGAATTTTGATATACAGATTGAGAGGAACCCTACAAACCGAGTTCACAGAATCTAAGCGGTAGGGGTAGTTCATGAAACTTAACCTGTTTAATGAGTCTTACACTACGAAGCCATAGAATGTGTGAGCTACTTTCAGAGCAAAAATTGATGTTGAGATGTGTATACTATTTGCTTAAACTAGAATACCAAGTTTGTTAAGTGTTTTAAGGTAAGTACTTATATGATATTTCATTGCATATCTTAAGCATATTTTGTGTTTTAACTTGTGGTGTGTTGGAGGTTAGGTTGGGGAAAGTCATTTAGGTGGCTAATGTAGCCCTCCACAGCTCAAGTTCGGTGCCCAGATCGGGTAGGGGGTGTCACACAACCGATTAAAAGTGTGGTTGTACTTTAAAGCTGGAGTAATTGCTAACAGTGAGAAACATCTTACGATACGATTTAGAAGGACAAAGCCCCAATGGCTTTAGAGTAGCAGACTTAATGTTGGGTGCAGATCCCGGAAGAGTAAAATCTGCTAGTGAAGTGTGGCCTTATGGAGCCACTAATGAATTAGCCCTATCATTAGTGGGGAGAAGAAGGGAACATACTAACTTTTTTTACTCTTCTAGCAATATACATTCCCACCACTAGTCTACCTTGTCCATAGGAAATAAAGGTGAGTCTTCTAGTAGAGCTCTAGTTCTCAGTAAGGCTAACACTATCGTTGATGTTGCTGCAAGCCCCAATTCTCTCAATATCTCTAACTCTTCGCGACAGGAAATGGATGTTGAAGAAGTGATGGACAGTTTACGAGAGGAAGAAGCTACTATCCCAGGTCTAAGGGCCAATAGTAGTGGCCACAAGAGGCCTGAGAAGAGGAAGGGTCTCTAAGCGTCGAAGGTAGCAGCGGGGAACAACTAGTTTGCCGCAAACATGGGGAGGCTCTAATGATAAATGAGGGAATAATTGCTTCTCCTGACATCCCTCAAGTTCCTGAGCCTCAACCAGAGTCTGCCACTTCCTAGGGCCCACCTGTTCCTGAGGCATCGTCAGCTCCTATGGAGCCTACCTTTGGAACTACTTGCTCTTTTCCACAGTGTCTCCTTTTAGCTCCTTACAACTTACTACCTCGTCTAGCGAGGTACAGACCTTCTTCTCTTGGAGAAACCACATCCGAACATGTCATTATCCCTCCTACCCCAACGGAATCAAGCAAAGTGGGAGAAGGACGTGTCTCCAGAGTTAAGGGAAAACATCTACCCTTCTTCTTCTTCCACTGTCTAAAAACCTTCGCTGGAAGAGTTGGTGCGTTCTTTACAGTTAATGGAGGCAGGTAGAATGCGGGCTTCTTTGTTGGGTGTTTTCTGAAGCTTACATAGAAAATAAATCCAAGTAGGTAGAGTTCGAGAATTTTAAGAGTTCTCTTGAGGAATCACTTGCTCATGTCTGCCACGTTTATGGAGGCATAGTTTGCCAAAACTGGGAGTTCTCTTACTTTGTCTCTATATGGGAGGCTAAGCACGATTCCTTGGAGAAGGAAATGAATGAGAAGATCCACCAGTTGAGGGTGATAAGAAGGTTCTAGAGGAACAACACCTCTTAGACTTGGAGTAGTTCCAAAAAGAAAACCACGAGGCTCTGGAGAACTATAAGTTAGGAACTAGGGCTAGCATCAAGAGCTATATGCCTAACTTAAGATCTAATTTAATATTGCACGCCCAAGTCATTGTAGGATCATATGATGTGAGTCTGGTAAATTTCAATTGCATGAACGAACTCACATATTCAGATATTGACTTCGACGTTCTCAATCCTTCAGGCAAAGAGTGGGAAAAATTTTGGAAAGAATGGAAAGGGTCAGGTAAGCTCTTCTATTCTCAAGATCTAGGGTTGACTAGTCCTACTCTCACAAAAAGAACTGGTTGCGAGGAAGAAGCTCCAGATGATGCCGCCACTCCAACTTTGCCAAATGAAAAAGAAAATTGAATTTTTATTTCTGTAATTGTACTTTTCCATTTCATTAATGAAAGTTTTATATTCTTTACTAGCCTTCACGTTTACTTACTCTCCTTGCTTACTTTTCTTTTTCCTTACAGTCTTTTGAATATTCATACTCAACTCAACGGTTTACAGATCCCCCTCTACATTTTACACTTATCACCATAATATGCCTACAAAATTTCAATTGTTCAACACACAACATAACTTTTTAACAGCTCAAGGGACTAAGCCAGAATTTACATGATGTGCATACAGGGCTAACTTCTCAAATCCTGAGGACCGATTAAACTTGACTCTAATACCAATAAAATTGTAACACCCCATACCCGACCCGATCGTTGGATCCAAACTATGAAGTGCTACACTAAAGATCCGAAATTAATACTACATTATTGATTAATAATATATATAAGTATACTTATTCCACCATTCGAATTTCACAATCACATAGTATAAGTATTATAGAACACCAATCATCTATTGAACCTCACAATGTATATGAATTAACTTCTAAATGTGTGCTTGAATATCTAATATTTAACAAAGTAATCTTCAACATGATGACTATTTGCCTAAGTTGGAAAATGATATTCTAAATGCAGCTAGTTTCAATTATAACTAAGACCTGAGGCTCCACCTCAAGGCTGCCCCACTGTATGCACACTAGGACTGAGAGGTAATATGTCTTAGCTGGACGGATTCTAGCCTAGTCCCTTCTTAAACTTTCAAATTTTTATTTTTACCTACAATACATAATAACACATATGTAAGTTCTAAAGAATTTAATGAGTTTTTATACCTTTTTAATCAAAGCGCGATCATGCTTGAATTTCACTTTTGATTAGTCTATAACAGGACAGTTTTGCCTATCTTTTTGGCATAAATTCTACCTCACACAAATTGGCTTACTTGTATTTGGCACATCACCCTCAATGTTATCGTCACTTTTTTTATTTAAATAACTTGAAGGTAGAGAATACGACTATACAAAGCCTAGCACACCGACAACTTTCACTAATAATATCTCTTAAATGCAATCTTATTAGCAATTGATCTCTTAGCGAATTAATCCTTGCAAATTTTTTCTCCACTAGTTGCCTTCATGGCTTCATCTGCATATATTTCTTTGAGAGGAAAACTTTGTGGACGACTACTTGCAAGCCTATGAAACATAACCCATAGAAAATTTTCATAACATACCTTGCACCGATAATTACATAAACCGATCTTGGAGAATAGTCCCTATTGTGGACTATTATTAGTGGTATGTCTTAATGAACTCCAATTCGTATTACAATCCTCATAGGTTCTTATTAAAACCCACGTAAGCGAATTTATGCTTTGCAAAACATAACAACAAATTCATAAAGAAGACCATAATATAGATTAATAAAGCAAGTATACTCACCTAAATCAAGTAGACAGATTGGACGGTTTGTCTTGTCCTGACTCTTTTTCATGACAATGGATAACCTATTCTTGGTGGCATTTTCTTTCAATCCAATAATAGATAGGCAGATTCTTAAAAGAGAATCCCTTAGTTGCGGGACTGATCGCCTATGAACGTGCGCATTAAAACAACAATTTAAGATAACAATTTTGAAAGTCTGGTTTTATTGCAAGCATACAGTGTCAGCTGTAAAATTTATAGTTTCGATGGAACACGAAGTATTCCAAGAGGTCTAACCTAAAAGAAGAGACGATTGAGAAATAACTAGCCTACACAATAGAGTCTAAGTGGCTACTAATACGATTTTATAGTACAGCAATTCATAATAAGATAAGTTTGCAAGAAAATTAAATATTCTATTCTAAGGACTAAATTGCAAAGAGTGTAAAACTAAGGGACTATCAAATAATTAAATAATAGAGGTTGATTGACTTTGATGTGGTTCACCGAACCTTAAACTAGGGATATAAATCACATAAATTACCAAGTGACTCCATTTTATCTTCTGATCTCCATTTTACCGACTTAGACGAATTAGGTCTGGCTTATCTTTTGATCATGCTGGTTAATCTGGGGCTAATGAACGAGTGAGCAACAAGATTACCTATTGATCTCACTTTATCTTGATTTTCCCTTAGGGGTGTCACTACCTAAGTTCTTAATTTTATTTGAATTAGTCTGATTTGTTACGATTTAGTCCTTTGTCCAAAGATTTTAGTTTACCCACATCTCCATCAGCCAACCTCCTTAAAGGTTTAGCTACACATGCTCAAAGTAAAGAAAATAAACATAAACATGGAAAAAAAAAACATCCATTAAAGTAAAGCTTGAGAAAAATGTGAAAGTTGAGATTTTTATGCAAGAAAACTTAAAAAGCATGAAACAAAAAGAATTTAACTAGAAAATATAAAGAAAATAACATAAAAGGAACAAGCTTTAATAGATTTAAGGTAAAACAAATGGAAATACATTAAACTAAAGCTTAAAATTTCTTAAAGGAAAGGTACAAGGACTGGAAATGTAAATAAACCTTGGCTAAGTAATGACTAACTTAACTAACACTAAGAACAACAAGAACAAGAACTAAGTGTAGAAAAATAAACTCTAATATAAGGTAGAAGAATAGAAAAATAGAAACCCTAGAAAAGTGTAGAGAAAACCTACAGAAAACTAAACCTAAAACTAAGCTAATGTGTGCGTCTGTCCTCCTCAGCAATTTTTGGTTGTTTTAAAGTGTATTCTGATAACTTTTTGTTACCAAAAATGTAATATCCTGAATTAGGGCTTAATCAAAATAGTGGTTTCGTGACCACAAATCCGAGATAGAAATAATTATTTTATAATTATTTTGATGATTATGGTATGATTGCATGATTGTGTGAAAATTTCGTGATGAAATTCTATGCCTAAAGTGTTTAAATTGAAAGTAGGGACTAAATCGAATAAGTTGCAAAATTTGCATTCTAGAAGTTTTTAGTATGAAATTGTTTTGGAATATTAATGAGGAGGTCTTAAATAGTAATTTGACCAATTTCTAAGTCTATGGACAAAAATTGGACATGGATGGAATTTTTGAAAAGTTTAGTAGTAAAGGCATTTTGGTCATTTAGTTATTAAAATGAATTAAAAACAAAATTAAAAGCCAATTTTTGTCCATCTTCTTCATTAGGCCAAAATTTCAAGGGTTCTCCATAGCGAGGGTTTGTTTCAAGCTTCCAAGCTCCATAATAAGTGATTCCAAGCCCCGTTTTTAATGTTCTTTACGTTTTTGGAATCCCGGTAGCTTGATTAAGCTTATGCTAGCAATAATTCAACCTAGGGTTTATATTTGGAAAAATACCCATAGGTGAAATTTGTGTATTTTGATGTTTTATGATATAATATGAGGTTTTAAATTATGTTAGACAACTTGTGCTACTCGGTTTTGAGTGAAAACGAGTAAAAGGGCTTAATCGGTAAAAATACCTAATAGTCATAAGTACATGTTAGAGTGTGAATTTGATGTTACCATAGAAGGGAAAAATGATCAGCATATCATAAAAAATAAGAATAAGGGATAAAGTTTAATTCCCGAGCCTAGGGGCAAAAGTGTAATTATTAAAAGTTTAGGGGCAAAAGTGTAATTTTGCCAAAGTTTGTATTAAATGCTGTTTTGATGAATGTATGTATTAAATAAGATTAATTTGGTATTATAGATCAAGAGAAACGAGAATCAAGTCGCGATCGAGGAAAAGAAAAGATTGTGGACTAAATTGTAAAATCTTTATATTTTGGTACCAAGGTAAGTTCATGTGTAAATAATGTAGCATAATTGTTATTTTTAAGTTATTGATGTTAATTATATGATATGCTGATTTTTTTATCGTGAAATATTATGCTTTGTGGTTAATGTTGAGTAATATGCAAATTATGTTTACTACTTGATAAATATGAATTGCTACCGAGTATCGGTTCCGATATTCCGTGGAAGACAGCTAATGTCAGATCGAGGGAAAAAGCCCGTTTCAACCTTAGGAATAGATTAGGATACAAGTGACATGTCACTAGGATATTTGGGCATCCGAACTCGTTGAGTTGAGTCCGAGTTCACTTATGGATGCGAATGTTCGAACTCGTTGAGTTGAGTCCGAGTTCGTGAGATGTAACTAGGCATTCGAACTCGTTGAGTTGATCCGAGTTCACTTATGGATGCGAACGCCCGAGCTCGTTGAGTTGAGTCCAAGTTCATTTATGGGCGGGTTACATGATTGCTTGATTACATATGTGGCACTTATGTGCAAATTATCCGTGTATCCGAGTTATATTCCGATGTGTTCGACGGGTGAAAATTTCTATGAAATGGAAGAACACTTAAGATGCAAGTGACGTTTTGGTAAGTGTTATGAAATGGGCACTTTGGACAGGTATGTACTTAACCCTCGGGTTGAAAATAGATACAACAACGATAAAGTGGTAAGATGATGAATGATGTTTAGAAATGTGATATATGTTTTGGTGATGCCATGCTAAGGTTGTTTGGTATAATTGTATTGTTATGTTACTTGTTATTTGCATATGAACTTACTAAGCATTTATGCTTACTCCTTCCTTTTCATTCATTGTAGTTTTGAACAAGTCAGCTCGGGAATCGGGACAGGTCGAAGTTTCGATCACCCTATCCGAAGGATTTCTATTGGTAAATGGCTTGTAAAACTTAAGTATGGCATGTATAGCAATGTACCTATTTTGTGTAAATAATTTTATGATATGGCCATGATTGGTTGAGAAAATGTTTGATATTGATAAGTCATGGTGATGGCTAATTAGATCATGTTTGATATCATGGAAGTTTAATAGGTTATCTAGTTCATAAAAAAAAAAATTCATGGAAAGATGAAACTTGCCTTAAAACAGAATATTGCTGCAGCAATGACATGAATTTGAAAAATCACTAAAAATAGTATAAGTGGAAATAAATGATGAGTAAGATATGAAATTGAAGCTTAATGAGTCTATTTTCATGTGGATTGAACAAAACAGGCATATAAATTATATTTTATGAGATATTTAAACTTTTGTGAAATAGGGCTAGAATGATTTCTGGATCCCCTATTCTGAATTTAAAAATTTATAATAAATTTTAAAAAAATAATTATAATTTGTTCTTTACATGTAAAGATTCCTTATTGAGTCTAGTTTTAAATGAAACAAACCTCATAGTCATTGAAATTTTGTATAGAGTCATATCTGATTCGTAATACATAGAGGTCAGAGCAGTTGAACCCTGAAATAGGGGAGACTTTAACTAATAAACTGTACTAATTGGCCCAACCAAAAATTCTAGAAAAAAATTATTAAATAGATATATGAGTCTAGATTTATATGAAATTTACAGATCATGATTTTGAGTTTCTTAACTTGAGATATGATTTTTCTTGCAACTGTGATGCAGATAGCTAAAAAGCTGTGAATGTAGAAACAAATGATTCGAAGTACTTAAATTGATAAATTATGTTCGGTAACACCTCAAGCTCAATTCTGGCGTCGGTCTTGGGGGTGGGGGTGTTACAAAAAATGCCCCTACACGGGCCTTGTGTGATTAGTGAGTCAGGTAGACAAAGACTGCCCTTTTTGTCTAAGTTTGTCCCCATGACGAAAGTGATATTGTGATACCCAGAAAAGGATATCACGATATCTCAGGCAATATTAAAAGTAGGGGCCTTCCTTAGAGGGTGGATATCGCGATTCCCAAAGAGGATATCATGATACCAATGAAGGGTGTCTTCACTCTTTTATACGTTGGATTTATCGTGATTCCAAGGGTTAGATATTGTGATATCCTGCCTTGGTGCCATTCTAGCTCATTTTCGACCTCCAACACATTCTTACATCACTCAAACACAAGTTAGGTCTCCCAATGGTGTTATTGGCCAAATTGGGTCACAAAATAGACAAAAATGAGACATTTTCACTTATTTAACCAAAAATAATGAAAAACTACGCTAAAGACGTTATTTTTCTTGAGAAAAAACTTCTTAAGTGCGCTAGAAAAGCATAATTTGTCATATCAATTTGTGGCAGATCAAGGATCATACATATGAAATAGTTATGACTTATTATCATATCCTTCATATATGACTTACATAAATAGATAGCTTATGCATAGTGATAGATTATAAGAGAATGAATTTATTCTTGGCGGACTCATACAAGTGGATCCTTTCATTTTAGAATCTTGTTTGTAACATAGCCCAGATGGACTTCCACATTTAAAAACATCCTAATGGACTTCCATATTTATAGTAATGCCATGGTCATGGACTTTCTTTTCACATATATGACTGTAAGCCTCAAACTCTTAGAGTCTTATGCTAGCCATTAAGGGCATTCATATACTAGTGTGCACCGTTCTCCTTATTATCCAATCTCTTCTCCTAACTCAGTCCAACTGAACCTCCATCAAAGCCACATAGATAGAATGCATATGCAATCCCATGCATGACCGTCCAAACTTCCTCAAAGCTGCATAAATATTATGCATCTCATACACAAACATTCAACTAATAATTATAGTTTATCACACGACATATAACATGCCAATCATTCCATTTACTCAATATGGTTTACTCATAACCAATTGGGTATTTGGATATCACATTGCATGCATTTACATTTCTTCATAGCATACTTCTTATTTGCAAAACTTTGCACATACAACATTTGACAAGCTACTTCAACTTTCAATCATAAAATGATTCGCCATTCATGTAACACTAAAACTATAACGCCTTAAAAATTTAGGGTTTGTAATTTTGTCGGGTTTTACACAAATCGCATGTTTGTTGTGGTGGCTAGATGCTTTGGGCGTGTTTGGGGGTGTTTGGGAAGGCCTGGGTTCAAGCTCTGGCTTTTGCAAAAACTTTGTTTTTCTCTTAAAAAGAACTTGAACGTTGGCACCTAGGCGTTATGGATAATTGTGGTTGCTTGATTACCACAAAAAGCCTTGTGGCTTGGTGGCATGTGGCGTGATCTATCAGATGAGAAGACTGGGGTTCGAATCCCATAGAAGGTAAAGGATGTTAATTTTGCTGCTTGGGATGGCAAGAGTTAGTAGTGGACTAAAACTCTATTGGGTGAGAGTTTGAATGGGTCTTGGAGGTTGTTATGGAGGGATAAAGGGAGAAAATCTTGGAGATTTTCATGGAATTTGACATGGGAAGGAGTTTGTAGCCGTATGGGAGTGTGTGAGGGTGCAAATTCAGCTAAGGGGTTTGGGGAATGTATTTTCGGCATTTGGGTAGGGAATAGGGACCGAACTCTTCTTTAGCTATTATTCTTTTTGCTCTTTTTGGTCACTTTGGGTACCATTCTCCTCTGCCAACTTCTTTGTGTGCCTTTCGGGAAAAGCCGAAATCTTTATTTCATTTTGTGCCGATTGGTAAAACCTTGTGCATTCTTTCTTTTTCCTCTTTTAAGTCCCTGACTGAACACTACCCTAGTTTACACTCAACACTGTGCCGAAATCCTCTTCTCCTTCTTCTTACTCTCAAATTCTTTTTCCATCATATCTCTATTACGCTTCTACCCTTAGAACTTTGGCCGAATACCATTTGTTCATTGGTTCATCTCATTTGGGTTGCTTCTATATTAGACGAATATCCCTTCTCTCTATTGAATCCTTCCCTATTTCTTTATTCATCTTTTAAATCTCAGTGTTACCCGGGTAGTTTGATCAAGCGAATTCGGTGCCTCTCTGCTAGTGGTAAGTATATCGTGTAGGGACTGTTAACTTTGCTTCTTTTATTATTTTCTTTAAGCCGAATATTCTTTTCTCTTAACTCTCTGTATTTTTCGAATGGTGACTTCCTTGTCTATGATGTATGTTTGCAGGGTTCAGTTATCATTGAGGAACGAAGGGCACAGAACGTTCTTGAGTCATCGGAACCCTGTCTTCCAACACTCGGGTAGGCCGATTATTCCTTGTTTCAAGAGTGTTATCTTTAGGGGCTTAAGGCTATTTATTTTTAATTAGTTTTATCTGTTAAACTGTCATGCGTGCAGTTGAGGGCCAAGATACGCGAGATCAATTGTAGCTAATCTAGATACAGTTGGTCACCTTCTCTTCGATCAAGGTAAGTAGAAGAGTTGGGTTAAGAGTAGTTGTTGCGATTGCATGTAGTGGAGACTAACTGAATGTTTGGGTCGATTGTAGGCCTTGGACTCGTAGGGGATTCTGTCGCTTTCACAAGTCAAGGTGTGTAGTCGTACACAACCAAGCCCACATATTATGGGCGGTAAACTATAAGACCGTTGCGTGTGTTTCATGGATCAGGGCTGTTATGGGCCTTGTTGGGCCGAGTGTTGGGCCTTAGGCCCGTTTACACTGATTTGACCATATGAGTCGTCTGAGTCGTTTGAGACGACGGTAGACCTTCTAAAGGGTTATTTCTGTACTGAGACCCTAAAAACTAGTTAATTGACTGAAATACCCTAAGAGGTAAAATTACTGTTCTACCCCTAATTAACAAAATGACCTACATACCCTAGCGGTGGGTTAGATGACAGGTGTATGACATTGATATGACTAGTTATGAGTATGACACTATATACATGTATTATTTATGCCATTTTGCATTGGGGTTGGGATTTTGATTCGGAGGAAGTACTGTGTTAGTGGCTTGCCACGAATTCTGATATTAGCGGCGATGCCACGTTTATGACTACCAGCACCTTTGCTGCGTTACCTATAGTAGCCTCGCTGCGATACTGGTGAGCTGGCTGGGTGGGTCGATTTAATCCCCACATGGTGTGATGGTTGGTACAGGTGGTGTGATGGTTGGATTGGGATGGGTTGCATATGTGTGTTGGACTACTATATAGGGCTTAGGCCCAGACTGCATTGTTACTGTATAGGGCTTAGGCCCAGACTGCATTGTTATTGCATAGGGCTAAGGCCCAGACTATTTCTTTTCTGTATATTGACTGTTACACTGGTAAGGGGGTTGCAGACTAAGTTTTCGTAAACTCACCTCGTCTCTATCTGTCCACGTAATCCCTAAGATTAGATGGTTTGGAGGTGCGAGGGACTCAGAGGCGGCCACACGAACTCAAAAAACTTGTTTATGGTTTATTCACTTATAGATATTTATTTTTGGGGCTTTGTTATGTAATAAAGCCATTGGGAGATTTTTACTTTATATTGGGCTATGATTTAACATTTATAAACTATTAGAGTAGGAACTTCGGGTTTTCAAAATAACAACGGTTACTAAAATCGAACCTATAAATTTTAGTGCTAATAATAACGAGCATCTTGAAAATTATACACGTTTTTAAATGGCATGAATCACCAAGCACTCTCGGGCCTTAAAACTTTAAGGACTTTTACGACAACCATTTTGTCATCACAAGTTTTTCGAGTTTTTTGGCTAATTGATGTGGCACATCAGATTCGGTCGTAACGTCTAGGCCGGGTCTGGGGTGTTACAGAAACAAACATTTTTAACACAAAATACTGAAACAAAAACATTCGTTTAAGACCTGGGTTAAGGAACTCACCTTGAGGTTGATGCCATATCCTTCAATCAAGCTTTCCCTTGCTACTCAAACCATTTTAAACCCCCAAAACATCTCAATAATTTTAGAATCTAGCCAAGACCATTCATCATAATAAAAACTCTAACCCGTTTGCATGCAGAGACCATTTAAATAATTATTCATCTCCTTACTCAAAATGGAACAAAATCAATAGCCAATTGAAATCCTTAACTTCCTTCTTTTTCTTGAATTCACTAATACAAAGAGATTAGAAGACTTACCACTATACAAGGTTTCCAATTTCTAAGACATAAACCTCAATTTTTCCCCTTCATACACGAACATTCCTTAATTTTTCTCTCCTACATGGGAAACCAAAAAAAAAGAAGAAGAACAGAAAAATAAAGAATCATCCCCGAAGAAGAATACCTCTCCAATATATACATAGTCCCTCCGACCTTTCATTAAAACCATTCACGACCACCTAGAATTGAAGAATTAACTCTACAAAACAGGTTAAGCATGAAAATAATTTGTCATATTATATTGATCCTAACACTACCCTAATTATATCCTTTAGCTCACCACCTTATATCCATTTATCCCGCCTTCCTTTGCTCTCCCACCAATGTCCAGAGTAGAAATCCTGCATAAAAAATGTGGAAAATGATATTCGCAAGTATACGGGTCAGGATGTAATATAGTTACAACGAAGTAGGTAAGTACTCTAAGGATCATTCCAAAGAGAGGGGAACACTAAATTAATTCTAACTTACATATAAATAGATCTAATTAATACTTTAGTCAGATTATAGTATGAAAGACTAAAAGAAGCATTTTTGGATAAATTATAATAAAATAATAAGAAAATAAATAATATAAAACAAATGAAAAGAAAGAAATCAAATAAGAGAATATATATCAAATCTAGGCTTAGGTGATTAGCTCACTTTGGTAATTGTGATCAACTATCGTCTCGGGTTTTCTCGTTCAACCAACTAGTCAATACCCAAATAGGATCTTCTGATACATCCATTAAAATACTAAGTTAGCAAGAACTACTTATCTTCTAACCTCACAGTCCAGACCAGTTCAGGGTTAAGGTTTTCACGAATAGGTCATACCAATTTTGGGTTAATTCCCACCTTGATGACTTCCTAAGGTTGTTAGGCCTAGGGTTTAGATTCTTCCTTTCTTGAAAAATTGATTCATTGAGAAATCCCTACAAAATAGTTAATTATTAATACCTCCACTCGCTAGTACCCCATAAGAGGATTAGTTCCTCATCAATTTAGTAAACCGTATAAACATGAATAAAAGAATGAACATGAAGAATAATTTCAAGAGTAACAGTTTAGAAGAAGTCTGATTGTATTGAATTTAAATGTAGAATCCTTACAAAATTTGAGAATAATTTCAGAATCTAATTTCTTCCCAAAAGCAAATAAAAAGAATGGAAATAACATCTAAACCTTAAAAGAAAAGAAAAACTAAAGTCTAAAATTAAAGAGAAAATTCTACAAAAGAAAAATATGTCCATAACATGTGTTAACTGAGCCTATTTATAGACTTAGGATGGTCGTCGTCCTTAACCCTAGGTTAGTTGATGTTCCCGAGTTTAAAGTTGGATTGTATGGACCAAAACACCCCCTGACTCATATTAATTTCCCGTACAGACGCGATGTCACAACACACCAAGTCATTGATATGTCGTAATTTGGTGTAGTAGATTAAACTAATTTCCACACTTAAGGAGCTTGAAAACAAGTATTTTCATTAGGATTAATCATGCTTTTGTAAGTTTTCATTAAGTTAATAAAATGTGCAAATTGAGTCCTTTATTGACCTTAGGGGCCAAATGAGGCCTAAGGGTGAGCTAATAAACTGTACAAGTGTGCAAGAGACCACCAGAAGACATAATAGATAGATATTGGTCACTATGTCACAACACGAAATGCTCGATGTCACAACATAGGGAGCAGAATGAAGAAATCACAAAACTACCTTTGGTGTCGCAACATACTCCTGAAGATATCCCAAAAGAAGTACAACAATTGCTATGTTGCGACACAGGTCCTAGTGTGTCGGACATCGACTCTGGATGGGAATTAAACACGAGAAAGGGGCATTTTCGTTTGCACAATCAAACTTAAAGCTCGAGAATGTCAACTAAACCTAGGGTTAAGGATGATGACCACCTGAGATCTATAAATATGCTCATTTGTCACATGTAAAAAACACCATTCACTTAGCCTAGAATTAGTCCTTTAATTTCATTTCAGTTTTCTCTTTTCTTAGGTTAAATTAATTTTCATTTTGTTCTTGTTCTATTAATTTTCATTTTGTTCTTGTTCTATTTTGAGAGATATGTATTGATGCGAGTGCGCCCAGCGAACCCCGTCAATCAAGTCTCCTTAGACGAGGCTTGCATAGCTGGCAAGCTAATCCCAGTTCATTTCCAGCTCCACGAGCTCCGACCAGTTCAAATTCAGCTCATTTGAGCTCGAATCAGCTCAATACATTAGTTTTTAATTATGCCTTGCTTAATTAAATGCATCTTTAGTAAATGTCATGCATTATTGATCTACATATTTTAATTATGA
Source organism: Gossypium anomalum (assembly GCA_025698475.1). Classification (NCBI taxonomy): domain Eukaryota; kingdom Viridiplantae; phylum Streptophyta; class Magnoliopsida; order Malvales; family Malvaceae; genus Gossypium; species Gossypium anomalum. The sequence continues at coordinate 41,357,826 of CM046968.1, read as the reverse complement.
CATGCATTATGTGTTCTGCATTTAATAAAGACATGCATTATGTAACTCCCATGTTAGTATAAGTCTGCATCATTAAATTAAGTCTTGCATTAAGTACTCATTTGTTCATTTAGTTTGCATTTCAAACCATGCATTTAAGCATCTTAGTTTAATAAATGAGTTGCTGGACATTTATTCAACCCATCTTATTTTAATTAATAAGTGTTTTTCTTGAACTTTATTTAATAAGTGTTGCTCTTAATTAGTCTAGTTCCTAGGATTATTTATAGATGCATAAGTTAAAGTTCATTTAATAATGGTTCTTTTAATTAAACTAGTTGCTGGAATAAATGATGCATAAGTGTTAGTTCATTTATTTACGTTAGTTGTTAAATTGTTTTAAGATTAATAATTGAATAAATGTGTCAGTTACATGTGTTAATTGCAGGTGACTTTTTAGCTCACATCCATTACATTTAAAGGCTATTATGCATTCAATAAGGTGACTTTTCAAGAGATTTTGGTTACAAAGCAAGGGGGCTGTTATAAGAGGGGTTAGGCATCATTTAAAGGAGGTTTAAAGAGCATTATATCATCCAAATTAATTTTGACAGTAACATTTTCCACTACCAGCCCTTTTTGCCACTTCAAAGGTCATTTTAAGCATTAAAACACCAATTAAGAAGCTAGTTAAGAGTTGGTATCCATGTGGTTGACCAAGGGCTAACTCAAGAGTCATTTTTCAAGCAATTAAAGTCATTCATTCAGCTGAATTGAAGTGAATTCAAGGAAGGAGTTATTTGGCTCAAGAATGTGAAAAGACTTGAGTTTAATTTCAGCTTTTAATTGGCACATTAAGTTGAAAGTTTGTCACTATTCGGCTAGCCTATTCTAGCACTATAAATAGGTGAAATCAGCCTTTGTAAAGGCAACTTTTTGATTGTTGGTTAATAAAACTCTGTTAAATTTGTGAGGCAAACCTTTCTCTATTTTCGTTCAAGGATTCGTTGGCTACCTAGTGTACTAGTTGTGTCATCCGTTTTCTTTGTCGAAAACCGAACTTATCACTACTTGTAGTGCGGCGTTCAAACATACCAAGATTCCTACTTTGCTAAGTAGCAGGTCAAGGTACTCATATTCTTTATCTGACCACCTTGAAAACTTATAAACATTTGGGTCAATATTTTCTAATATTGGTTCGTGTTTGTTTTTGAGATAATTTTCATTCCATTCCATTCCATCCTTTCGTTTCATCATAATCGAACCATCAATTCACTTCACATCCGTTGTTTGTTATCCAATTATTGTATTTATCTCTATCTTTTATTATTTTTCTATAACTGGACCTACATAAACTTCATATTATAAACCCATCTTTGAACCCTTTTTACATAGTTTCTGCCATTATTCACTTAAAACATCCTTTGAATAAACTGGACGATACTTCTTCGTAGACGATCGGGCACCTTATGGATTCACGATCAATCTTAATACAATCAGGTTCTTTCATAAACTCTATATTGTCGATTTATTTAGCATGTTTTATTTTTTATTGATTCTATATTGTCTATAGATATCATGAAGAACTAATCCCTCTATAGGGGATTAGCGAGTGAAGGTATGACCTTTTAACTATTTTGTAGGGATAATCAATAGATAAACTATTTGGGAAAGAAAAAAGATAAAACAAACTCTAGGCCTAATAACACTGTGAAGTCATCAAGGCGGGAATTAACCCAAAATTGGTATTGCCCCATTCGTGAACACCTTTACCCCAAATTGATTTAGACAGTGAGGTTGAAAGACAAGTAGTAACTGCCGACTCATTACTCAAGTGGAAGATCGGAAAATCCTGCTGGGATAGCAACTAGTTGATTGACGAGAAACCCAAAGCAATAGTTATTGGGGATCACCAAAATGAGCTAATCACCCATAATCAGATTTGATTATTTCTATTCTTCAATCTCTTGAATTTTAGTTCTTTATGTTATTTTATTATTATAAAAACCCTAAAAAAACCTCTTTTTATTTCACTTTCGTACTATAGCTGAATTAGAGTACTAATTAGATATTTTAGTGTTTAGGTTAAAATTGATCTAGTACTCGCCTCCCTTGGGTACGATTCTTGGAGTACTCACCTACTTGATTGTAACTATATTACAATTGGACCCATATACTGGCAGATACCGCCTCATTTATATATATTACTACAATATTCACACTCTATACATTAGTATGTCCGAAGGCGGTCAAGTTGTTGTTGCTGTTGATAGGGAAGCAACGTCACTGGTTTGATTTTAATTTTTTTCATTTAGAAGGAATAATTAGGAAAATTTTAAATTATAGATATGATTTTTTATTTTTTTTATTGTTTCTAATCTTCTCTTTTTGGGTTTAGTGTATGACTAGTAGTAAGGGCACACCTATTCTAGCAGCCATAAATCAAGAGAGTATAATTTGAAGAAATTGCTAACAACAATAGCAGCAGAAATAGATGTAAAATCCACCACCACTTGCTGTAGGTAACGTACCACGTGAAAATTCACTATTTGGCAACGTTAACGATAATGCCTTAGGAAACCCACCAGCACCATAGCTACCCGCAAACGTACACATGGCTCGTAATGAGAGAAACTTAAGAGACTACGCACTACCAAGTCTAAATATGGTTCAAGAAAATATAAAAAGGACAACTATTACAAAGAATAATTTTGAGATTAGGCCGGCAATTATTTAGATGATCCAGAATGATCTGCAATTTTGGGGCACAATGACAAAGTATCTGAATCAACATTTAAAATGGTTTCTCCAACTTTGTGATACTTTTAAGTATAATGGGGTCACTGATGACGCTATTCGTCATCGGTTGTTCCCTTTTTCTTTGATAGATAACACATTTTCTTGGTTAGACTCACAAGCACTATGATCCATCACAACATGGGATAAACTCATTGGAAAGTTCTTACAGAAGTTTATCCCTATCAGCAAAGAGATTCGATTAAGAAAGGAGATTATTGTTTTTAGACAAATGGAATGAGAAAGTTTCCTTGAGGCCTAGGAATGTTTTAAAATGTTGATTCAGAAATGCCCGCACCATGGATTTCCTGAGTGGATGCGATTGCAAGTATTCTATAACAGGTTGGATGCAAATGCAAGATTAAGATTGGACAAAGTAGCAGGAGGAGCTCTTATGAATAGAACGTATGAGGATGCGTACGAGATCATAGAGAACATGGCATTGAACTCTTGTCAGTGGCCAATTGGACGATTTACATATGAGCCATAAAACTACTACGGTAAAAGCTATTCAAGAGGATGATAAGTATCAACTGTTCGTGGATAGACTTATCCATACTAAATCTACAAATAATGCACCGTCTATGAATGGAGGGGATAAACCGCTTTTCCACTACATCAATATTCCTGCTATAACACCCATAACTTGAACCTGTCATAGGATTAGGGTTATGGAGTAGTATCGTACAATTAAGAACAATCTATAACAAATACCATCAAGTTTACCAAATTAATTAATAAATTCATAAATAATTCAGATTCGAGTACCATATCCATTAATAGGGCTTAAATCGAGCCTACGAGGCCTTAAAATAGTTTAGGAACAATCAAGGACCAATTCGAAACAAATTAGTAGATTTGGGGCAAGAATGAAAATTTTCAAAATAGGGGTCAACGACTATGTGTCTAGTCTGTGTGACAGTGCCCAGACCGTCTGGCTCAAGACATGGCAGTGTGGCTATCCCACACGCCCGTGTGCTTCTTCACAGGCCCGAGTGATTGGGCCGTTGGAACAACGAAAATGTGTAAGTGTACACAATCGCAACAAGTAATAAAGTGACAAGTATATGTCAAGTTATCGTACCCATAGGGACTGTGAAAAGAATTATTTATTAATGCAATTTTAAAATCACTTTAGTGAAGAAAAATATTTTGATTTGAAGAGGTGATTAAAAACTAGGATTTTAACTAAGTAAAATAAATAAAAATAAAATAAAAGTTTCAATGCAGGATTTTAAAAGATGATTTTAATTAAGATGACATAATTGTGCTGGATTAATTACATTTCTTAACTTAGAATTATTAAACTCGTGTTTATGTTGTTACGAATAAATTCATGGCAACTCGGTAATTTGCTAACTTATGAACATACTTACCTACCAAAAACCATTTATCTCTTGACTATATCTCTATGTCAATTCAACCGATTAAACAAATTTTAGTAAGTAAATGTGTTAATGCGCATACATACTTATGAAATTAAAATAATCTCTTGCACATATCTCTATCCCAAATGAAGCAATTAATTCAATCTCATAACCACATAAAAGATTACGTGAGGTAACAATGTATTTGTACCTTGAAATAGTTTAATCACAATAATGTTGCAAGTTATCCAAGGCTAATGTATCGTTAGATACCGTTGCTAATTTAAGCCTTAGCTACCTTAGATGATTAAATATGCACTAATTAAGTATTGTGTCAATTAATTACAATTTCAATACGTTTAAATAATTAATTCATTAGTTACCTTACAATTGTAATGGAAGAATAACTTTGTAACACCTCTTACCCGTATTCGACGTCGGAATAGGGTACGAGGCATTACTGGACTTAAACTCAAACAAACACACAAAATCGGGCCATAAAATTTTGTTCAAATTAAAATTCATTCATACATATGCAAGTCGTCCCTTATATGGGCCTACGAAGCCCAAAACATACATTGAAAACAGTTTGAAATTGAGGACTTTGAAGAACTTTGGGAAAACTTAGAAAAATTTTCATGGAACAGGGTCACACGCTCGTGTGGACATAAGGACACACCTATGTGCCTTCGATACGCCTATGTCTTCAGGCCGTATAACTCTCTGTTTATGACATCATCAAACAAAATGAACCACACGGCCAAGCCACACGCTCGTGTGCTAGGCCGTGTGACGGATTAAATTCTCGCGAATTAAGTGCAGACTTCACACGCCCATGTCTCCAGGCTGTGTCCTCCATATGGCTGAGACACACGGCCGTGTCTCTGCCCATGTAGCCAATACTTAGGCTATTTCCCAAGCCTTTTGTTACCCTTAACCCCAACCATACTTATACACCTCAAAGGCACATAACATAGCATCCATTTAATGATTAAACACCTTCAATTAAGGCACAACTATAACATTTTCATGTCATCATACATGTGATCACATACTCATTTTATACCAAGTTTAAACATACCAATTCACATTCATTTAGCCTTGTTATTTTGACGACTACATTTACCATTATACTATGATTATCCACTTACCAATTAACCTCAACTTAATCAGCGAGCATTCATATTCAAAGCATTATCAACTTATTGCCATTTCACACTTCTACTCTATAGCCATGACCACATTGATTGGTCATCAAACATTCATTAAGCACATATATCATGACATTAACCATTCATAACAAACAAGCATAATCACATAACCACATCACAAGACATTAGCACATAGCATATGCAAATAGGCTTACAAACCCATAACCAATATAAGCCACATCTCATGGCTATATACAATGAATTAATATGAGCCAACATCTTTGGCCAAATCATGAGAACACGTATCATAATAACTAAGTTTCTATACATGTCACTCAGCCGAAAACTTTTAAGACTTTCAATACCCGATATTGATAATTTGATAGTGTGATAATGCCTCCGACGATCTCCAACCTTGAGCCAACCTGACAACACTAAAAGAAATGGAAAGGAGGAAGTAAGCTTTATAGCTTAGTAAGCCCGTATGAAAATAATAAGCATTTCATTTAGGTGCAATTATTAACTTCATCAACATGCTATCGTAACTAATAGTTATTCGAATATAAAGCTCGTCGTTTTTGAAACTATAATCATAGCTTATCGTACTAGGTTCTAGTCAAGCAATCAAATTTCTTCATAAGTAACATATCAACATAGGTACTACAATACATATTACTTAGGTGTATTCATGTTTCTCAAGTCATATAGCTTGAAATCGTTCAATGAATCACAAACCTTAGAAATCAACACATTATGTCTCAAGCCACATTGATCTAAAAGTCTTTCACATGCTCAGCAATCGAATTCATCACATATTTAAACCTCATGAATATAAATCTATGCTCACATGCTTATTATAGAAATCATTCTCGTAAACATAACTTCTTTGTGAACATTCTTACCATATATACAAAGCTCATTTCTCATGAGTTTGAAGTACATACCTGTACTATTCCATAACATATCACTTACATTCTTGTCTTTAGCATACTCAATAACTTACTCGTTGATTTGCCAGTTGAACTTCCCGTTGAACACTTGGAATAATATTGGATACAAGGAGAAATATCATGCCAATGACATAGCTTAAGTATGATCTTATATGGGATCTCGCACCTAAGTGCCTCATATGTAGCCAATGCTACCTCACATCACATGTTGCTCGCTTTCGAGCTACTCACGGGTCTGCTCATGTAGGCTATCAGGTATCCATAACACATGCCGGATAACCCCACCACCGATAGAATATATGAGACCAGTACCCAGACGCCAAAACATGTGTCATATGTATCACGAACTTATACCACAACTCAATGAGTTCGGATGTCACATATATCATGAACTCAGACACAACTCAATGAGTTCAGATCATATAGTTCCTAGTGACACGTCACTTGTATCCTAAACTATTCCTAAGGTTCAAACGGGATTGTTTAATACCATATTTCTGTTGAACTTGCTCGTAATGTTGATTTCAATACCCATAGTACCAATCACTTATTCATGGAATAATCAAAGCATAATTCTTGATAAAATTTAGGCAATAAACACATGATACAACATCATATTAATATGAGCTTTCATTTCATTTCACTTTTTCACAATCTATGCAATTCAATAAAATATAACTCATATACCAATCACTTATTCATGGAATAATCAAAGCATAATTCATGATAAAATTTAGGCAATAAACACATGATACAACATCATATTAATATGAGCTTTCATTTCATTTCACTTTTTCACTATCACGTACATATTATTGTAAACATATAACTCATCACAATCAAGTTCACATACCAATTTAGGTTTCAAGCATAAACAACAATAACATTAACAACATGCTTATTTTATCATACGAACTTACCTCGAATGCGAAAACAGCTATTTATTCTGATTTAGTCTATAACCTCATTCTTTCCCGATCTAAGCCTGAATTTCATTTTTCTTAATCTAACAAATCAAATATAACTTATTTAACACTCACATTATTCAAATCGGTCAAAAAATATACTTTGGAAAATTTACAATTTTGCCCCTAAACTTTCTCATATTTACACTTTAGTCCCTAGGCTCGTAAAATGAAATATACACATGTTCTTTGTTACCCACGCCTAGGCGATCCATATTACTTCTCATAGAAGCCCATATTTTTCTTTATTTCACATTTTTACTACTCACTTTTTCATCTTTTACACTTTGGTCCTTTTTAGGTGTTTTCATGCAAAATCACTTAGTAAAAGATGTTAACTACACATCAAACTCTCATATTCTTCCATTAAACATAAAAGAAAAGCATGACATGCGTGGGTCAAATTTTGAACATGAACCCTACTTCAAAATATGGGTAGAAATGAATATATCATGCTACGAGGACTTCAAAGATGCAAAGAACATAAAAAAAAGGGCTTGGATGCACATAAAAAACAGGGCTTGGATGCACTTACTATTGAGCTTGGAAGTTTGAAAACCCTAGTCATGGTGTCCTCCTTGATTCACACAGCCATGGGGAAGAAAGATGGACAATTTTTGGCTTTTATTTTGTCTTTTAGTCCATTTAATTACCAAATGACCAAAATGCCCTTTTAACCTTTCTTTCAAATTTTACCATGCTTGTCCATTTTTGTCCAAAATTTTTGATATTGGTAAAATTGCTATTTAACGACCTCTAATTAATAATCCAATGCAATTTCATGCTAAAAGCTTCTAGAACTCATATTTTACACCTTATTCAATTTAGTCCCTAGGGTCAAATTTAACACCTTTCACATGAGATTTCTTCATGAAATTTTCACACGAGCATGGAAACATATCATTGACCTTATAATATTCATAAAATAATTATTTCTACTTTATATTTGTGGTCTCAAAACTATTATTCTGACTAGGCCCTAATTCGGGATGTTACAAACCTAGTCATGGTTTTACTTAATCAAACATCTTACCGAGGCTTATAACAACACAAACACAATTTTAATAACTTAAGTAGACAAAATGCAATCAACCTAACACGAATTAAATTTAAGTCATATTAATTAAATTAAACATATCAACATTACAAATATTCATAGATATGTTCATAACAACAACAATAAAATTAAAAGGATAAGGAACAAGAATCAAATCTAGTGTTTCTCCGAGGCTTGACTAGTTGGCTTCGCTCCTCCTTCTCCACTTGTTCTTGTTGAACCGAGGCTTCCACAAACACTTGAATGGTGCTCCAAATGGTGGTTTTCACAGGCAAGGGCGAAACCATAAAATTTTTTTAGGGGGGCCGAAATTAAATTGTAATTTTTACGATAGAAAAAATGCAATCTCACTATTTTAATAGCCTATATATTTTACAATTTTCAAAGGATTAAATTAAATTTTTATATTTTTAGGGGGCTATAATACAATTTTACCTTTACTTATTTAAAATTTTAAAAATTTTAAAGGGCCTAAATGGACAGTTTTCCATTTTAGGGGGGATCGAGGCCCCTGCCTGTCCTCTAGTTTCGCCCCTGTTTGTAGACCTTTTTCAAGATGTTTTTGAATTTGGGTTGAATCAAGATTGTTCATAGGCTCTTTTCAACACATGTCATTTCTTTGGAAATGTAGGGGAGGTAATAAAGCAACTCATTCATTTGAAAAGGTAATCTTATTGTCAAGGGCAAAACTAGAGGGTTAATAGGGGCCCAACCCCCCTAAATAGAAAATTTTTCATTTAGGCTCTTTAAAATTTTTAAAAGTTTAAATTAATAAAGGTAAAATTGTACTTTAGCCCCCCAAAAAATATAAAATTTTGATTTAATCCTTTAAAAATTATATTAATATAAGCTTTTAAAATTATAAAATTACATTTTTTTCTATCATAAAAATTACAATTTAATTTCGCCTCTAATTTCATACCCTTTAACCTAAAAACAACGAGTAAAATACTCTTCCTACTAATCTTATTCCTATTTTCCATATGAATACGAAGATTGGTATAGAGTAATTGGGTTTAGTTTTTGTCCTCTGCATGATGGTTTTTCTTGTTATTTGTCTACATTTGGAGTTAATATAATTTCTTCTACCTTAAAGAAAAAAGTCTATCACAAACGCATTGATTGCCCCACTTCATTCAAATTTGGTGAAGCGAAAAATATTTTGCTTAAACTTATATTTAATCCTCCTACTATGTTGTAATTTCAGACTAACACCTTGATTATTTTTTGGGTAAAAAAAGGAAAGACTTCAAACTAAACAGTACGGAAATTACAATACATTATTTCTCAAGTGTCTAACTCCGAATAAATCATCTGCTGAAATATGCCTAGTACCTAATTTTGCCAAAAAATTGCAGCCAGGCTCGCTTCTCTAAGGATGGGAGTAAAAATAATACTGTAGCCTGTTACAAATGCTTCTGATGTGCTGCACAAGAACCAAGCTGTTATCGCCGAAAAAAGATCTATTGAGTGCAATGCTGTCCTGTTATCACTCTCTACTGCCTCCTTTTCTAAAACCTGCATCCCACGCAACTTGCAAACCGTCTCATATAGCCATAATTCTACCTTAATTTGCCCTCTTTACTTTTGTTAATATGTTATGAAAGTAAACGACCAAATTATATCAAATTGAAATACGAAGATTAAACTTCATGTTTTAAAATAGTAGAGGGACTAAAACTACAAATAGATCAAAATTTTTCCTACCCTTTTAGCTAGGTTCGTACGCAATTGGGTGCCAAACTGGCAATGTCAAAGCTCACCTATTTTATTGTGGATATTGCAGGCTTTAGTTGACATTAGATTTTTTTTTTCTGAGTATTTTTGTTGGGTGAATTCTGAGTTGTGGAGCCCTCGCATTTGTAATATAAATAGAAGCTCTTATTTTTCTTAATATCTCATTCTTTTCAAGCAGTCTCTTATTTTCTCCCGTTTGGTCTTGGCTTTAAGCCCTTCAATTAAAATGGAGCGCCATTTTTTCTTTTCTGCCTGCGCTTTGCTTCTTCTGGCTGCTTCAACAGCTTCAGCTGCTAGAATAGTAGAGCATACATTCTATGTAATTATCCTCTTTTTTTTTCTTTTTTTCTTTTTTTACAATCCATAGGGCCAAAGTATTTCATTACAACTACCGTAAATCCATGAAACTGAAGAGGTTTTAGAGCCTTATGCTCTGTTCCTCTTCCAGGGGCAAACCCGTCATTGCAGTGATTGTCATACGTCAGTAACACCATGCATGCACGTTGAAATAGAATTGCTTTTACAAAAACACCCTTCACATTCTTTTGTTTATATTTACTCTTAATCAGTCTTTGATTAGTAGTGTGATTAATAATTCAACCGCTTTTTTTTTTAAGCAAATGAGTGTAATTAATGGTGCCCAAGGGATATATTAATATGATTTTACACGTAGATATCCCTAACTAGTAAATATTTAAATTTGTTGGCAGGTGCATAATTTGACTGTTAATAAGCTATGCAACACCCAAATAATTACTGCAGTCAATGGTAGGCTCCCCGGCCCGACAATTCGCGTTCAAGAGGGCGACACGTTACTTGTTCATGTCTTCAATAAGTCACCTTACAATTTGTCTATTCACTGGTAAATTAATTTCTTACAAAAAATACAAACGAATTTATTTCGCTCAGTTTTCACTAAAATTTTAATTTCGCTTTTGACAATTTAAAAAATATCAAGTATTATCTGATTTTCACTTTATCACAAATTATATCTCGCTGCCTGCTACGTTAGCTGTTTCTACCGCCAATTTTCTTAATTAATTATTAGGGTACCAAAAAAATTATGTATAATATATATTCATAAAAACATTATAGGGAAAAATAGTAAAGTTAAGGATATAAAAACTAATTTATCCTTCTTTATATTTAAATGTGGTTTCAGTACGTAGGAATGATGATGGTTAATTTTTTAGCTTTATTTAATATAAAAAAAGACTTTACTAATTATATTTATTATTTTGTAAGAGAACAAGTTTTTTAATAATTTTTTAATTAAATTGACGTTTAATTTATTCGTGAAACAACTAAATTAATAGTTTAAATATAACGTAGATAAATATATGGTGACCGCACGTGGCATTAAGGAGGTTTAATTAAAACTTTGAAATTTTTTAAAGAGTTAGAACTAATTTTTTTTAAAAACTGAAAGAGTTTAAAGAAATATTTAATATTTTTTGAAAAGTTTAATTAAATTTTCAAAAGTTTTAAATGTACTGAGAATTTTTAAAATTTTAAAGGTGTTGTAGTTAAAATTTTAAAATTTTCAAAATTTTGGGAGCAAAGATTTTGTTCCATCAATTCTATTTTAACGGGATGAGAAAAATTACTACTTCTTCAGGCGACGTCGGTATTTTATTTTATTAATTAAAAAAGAGACATTTTAGTATCCTTTGAAAATAAAATAGCCACGAAGCCCATTATAATTGGTGTACGATCCATTTTGGTTTAATTACTATAATAAATAAAATGATTGGACAACAACTACTGATATGCAATAAACTAATTTTATAGTCCAGTATTGTTTTTTTTAGTTATTTTTGTATGGGACTATTTTTTTTAATTATTAAATAAATTATTTGAATTTAATCGGAAAAATACAAATAACGTAAACTTATATAACAAAAGCAATATAACAATAAAGTTATAAATGGAATTTATTTATTTTTAAATAAAATAAACTGATGCTGGAACTCTAAAATTTAAAGTTTCAATTTTATCAACACTAAAATCTCATTTATATTATCAATAATTATTTTTTTAAATATAGTTGAAATTTTTTACCCACTAGTTTATACAATATTCATATTATATGTCTTCAACCATTTCTAAGTACATAAATTATAGAGTAATTGATTAATTATTATTGTTGAGCAGGCATGGAGTGTTTCAAAGACTGAGTGGGTGGGCAGATGGACCCAGCATGATCACTCAATGTCCAATTCGACCTGGATGTAAGTACATATACAAATTCACAATCATTGACCAAGAGGGAACCCTTTGGTGGCATGCTCACGTCTCATTTCTCCGTGCCACCGTCTACGGTGCACTCATCATACGCCCCAGAGATGGCCACTCTTATCCATTCCCTATGCCCTACAAGGAAGTTCCCATCCTTTTAGGTACGTACCTATCCCACTTCTACCCCAATCTAAAATTTAACTAAAGATTAATGTTTTAAGAAGGAATTTATTTCTTCTTTTTGAATTAAAAGGCCACATAGGGTATTGTTAAAAAAAAATTGGCAATGTCAACCACGTCGCAGGTGAGTGGTGGAACACTAATGTCTTTGATGTGGAGAAGCTGGCAGTGGCTATGGGCGCTGCCCCAAACCTTTCCATTGCTTATACAATAAATGGATGGCCCGGTGATCTTTACCCATGCTCTGAAAATCGTACGTTATGATTACCAATACATTTAGTGGTAATTATGTTTTATTTTTGCATGATTTAATTACATGTTTTCCAATCAGAAATGTACAAGCTTAAGTTGTTGCAAGGGAGGACCTATCTCTTACGTATCATCAATGCTGCACTCAATCACGAGCTCTTTTTCAAGATAGCCAATCATAAGTTGACAGTTGTCAGCATTGACGCCCGCTACACTGAGCCTTATGTCACCGACGTCGTGGTAAGTGCCCCTGGACAGACGGTCGACGTTTTGCTAACTGCGGATCAGCCGGTCGGGTCATATTACATGGCCGCTACAGCATACGCAAGCGCTGATGGTGTACTATTTGATAATACTACCACAAGGGGTGTCCTCGCCTATGATGGTGCTCCGTCGTCGACAACGCCTCTAATGCCAGTCCTTCCGGATTTTAATGACACTCCCACGGCGCACAAGTTTTACAGCAACCTTACTGGGTTGGTTGGTGGGCCTCACTGGGAGCCGGTCCCGCTTAAAGTTGATCATGAGATGTTGGTGACCATTGGGTTGGGGCTGGAGCCCTGTCCGGCAAACACAAGTTGCAAGGGTCCAAAACTCTCAGCCAGCATGAACAATGTATCCTTCGTGAGACCTACCAGTTTGTCCATGTTGCAAGCCTTTTTCTTCAACGTCAATGGAGTTTACACTACTGATTTCCCTGCGAAGCCCACCATTGAATTTGACTACACCAACGCTAGCATTAACAACAACATTCCGATGCTGTTTGCCCCCAAAGGAACCAAGTTGACAAAGCTTAAGTTCAACTCAACTGTGGAGATAATCTTTCAGAACACAGCTATCCTTGGTGTAGAGAATCATCCCATGCACCTCCATGGCTTTGACTTCCATGTATTGGCTCAAGGGTTTGGAAACTATAAACCTGCCACTGATAGAAAGAAGCACAATTTTATTAACCCACAAATGCGTAACACAATTGCTGTGCCAGCAGGTGGATGGGCCGTTACCAGGTTTACAGCTAATAATCCGGGTTAGTTTTCCGTAATCATTAACTTAATTTCGCAACAAAGACGGTCAACTTTAATACTTTTTATGGACTGCAGACGAAAATGATAGTTGAACGAATCCTTTTTTGAATTACTTAGGTTGAGCCATTCAAAGTTTTCATCTAGTTTTGGATTCAAAGATTTCATCTAGTTTTGGATTTAGTTCCATAATATAACATAATTTTATTATTTATTTTTATAATGTTGTTAATTCCAAACAGATGTTAAAGTAATGACATAACTTTTTTGTTATTCGTTCCCTCAATCTAGGTTACTTGAAAATCAAGTTAATTATGTTTTAGTATAGTAGAGGGACTAAGACGATAATTAAGCCAAATGTCTTTTTTTTAAAGTAACCTAGATATCCGAATCAAAGATTTGAACATTAGGCTTTTATTGGTTCATTTGATGATTCATTGTTTCCTATTCATGCTCTCAACTTCACAGGTGTATGGGTACTGCATTGCCACCTCGACATGCACCTCCCATTGGGCCTTGCCACTGCCTTCGTGGTTGAGAACGGCCCAACGCCGGAAACAACCTTGCCTCCACCGCCGGTGGATCTACCACAGTGCTAGAGATAATCTATTATTTGACGACGAAAAACGTTGAAGTGTTTCTTTCTATGACACTACATTTTCCTTCATTTAATTTGGGTTTTCTTTTAACAAGGTTGAATTATTCTTTCTGTTATTGTTGTTTTTGGGTTTCACTTTCAATATTTTGAATGCAAGATATTGTCGACGTAATAATTTACATTATTCATTTACTCTTTTTTCTAACCCCAAAACTATAACTATTCATTGTCGCATACCTCTAATATTAGAAGGTTTGAGCAAAACTGGAAACCCATAAAATACGTTTGGAAAAAAACTCCTTTTAACATATGAGAATAGCTTCGGATTTAATATTTAAGTCCTGAACTTAGCTAGACTTATTTTATACTTTTGTAATATATATATTTATATATTATGTAATTTATATCACATAAAATTAAATATACAATAATGGTATTCTTTATAAACATTAAAAAAGATGATAAGCTGTCTAAATTTAAAATTTTAATAGAAGAAAAACCATCTAAAATATTAAATATTGAATTAAATATATATCTAAAAAATTAATTTGGATGGGCTTAAAATGAGTTTGGGTTAGTTATTTACAAATATGGGAAGGTTTGAAAATTTTTCAGGTTCATTTTGCAAGTTAGGTCAAGTTTAGGCAAACATAAAGCGTAATAATATCATACATCGACTTGGCCAAGCCCATGAGCATCTCTAGTCAAAAGCTTATTCTGGTAATTGTATACACCATAGCAAATTTAACATACAATGTTGAAATCTAGTGGTGTTTTCTGCAAAACCACTGTGATGTATTTTTTTCACGATGTTTTTGTTGGGGATGAAAATAGAACATGGAAGATTACCAACGATAATGATCCTCAAGACAATTTGCAAAAGTACAAAGCAACAATTGGACTTAAGGAATCCTAGAAATGACTAAGCCAAGCCTCTAACGAAGCCCAAGACAAAACACCTATTCCTTGCAGGCACAACTTGAAAAGAGGTTCATTGTAACTCTGTAAGCACCTCCACACCAACCAACACAAGAAGGATACTTAATACTAAGTTGCCTTATCATTGAAGGACAAATCCATCGTTTGAAGGCAAGCCGTTCAACTTACACTAAATAGGCCAATCATCTTATAATAGAGAAGTATCCTTTATCCCATTATTAAAAAAAAAAAATTACACTATGTTTCATTCGATCAATGACTTGAGCATCAAAGTGTGCCCCATAAGAAAGTCTTCTAGTGCCCACTAACCCTATTTCTTTCTTTACAGACATCCTCGAGGTATCTACCCATCTATATCACAAAGTTCCTAATTTACAATTTAAGTCCTAATTGGCATGCACACTAAAATCTTTATCTTTTGTATTCAATTTTAACATAGTAGCAACTAAACCTAGGCTCTAATACCATGAAATGTGACAACCCTCATACAGTCCAAAGACCCAATCAAATAAGGAGTGCTACATTAGTCGAAGGAGCAACCCAACCACTCTTTCCTCTTCAGCATATTCAAACCAAAGCATGAAATTAAAAAATTGTCACAAAAGAGAGTTAAACAAAATTAAAACAAAAAAAAAAATGAACCGGCTGACAAAGAGTCTAAAAGAGAATGAATTAGGGTTTCTTAGATGGAAAGAAACCGTTCTTGGACCTCAAGAAAATGCCCCAACCATATTTGGAAAAACAAAACACAAACAAATTTGTTAGAAGTGATTTTAAAGACAAAAGCAAATTGTTTTGTGTAAGAATGTTTGAAACAACAAGAAAAGATTGAAACTCCTAATTTTGATGTGTTTTTTGATGGAACAAGATAGGATAATGTCTTTCTTGAAGTAGCTTTAACTTAGAATGAAAATCAATAAAATCAATAAGCCAAAATAATAAGAACAAACTTAAATAAGCAAGAAAC
This sequence comes from Gossypium anomalum, assembly GCA_025698475.1. Lineage (NCBI taxonomy): Eukaryota > Viridiplantae > Streptophyta > Magnoliopsida > Malvales > Malvaceae > Gossypium > Gossypium anomalum. The sequence continues at coordinate 41,341,631 of CM046968.1, read as the reverse complement.
GATAAATTAAGGATGGAAAAGAGAAGATGGCGTCCTAAAAAGCCTTCGAAACATTAAGAATCCACAACTCCTTTCAATGGCTCTAATCCCCCTCCAAGAAAGAGATCTTGGCAAGAAAAAGCTTGAAGATGATTCCCACAATATGAAAGATTGTTAAAACAACTTCTAAAAGAAAATCAAGAGCAATTATTAAGAAAAACTCAAAGAGAATCATTATTCAGTAAAAATATAAAAATAAATCAATTGTGTATAAGGGTGGACAACCATGCTACTTATAGGCCCCCAAAATAAGTTTTTCTAACCCTAATGGACTAACTAACATGACAACTCATTAAATAAAAAAAATAAAATCATTCCAAGTGTGGACTTTTAATGGGAATTTGTCCAAAGGAATTAAATGGGCTCATTGGACTGAATTCTTACTTGATGATCCACCTATTAAAATAAAATTGGACCTAAAATTTAAATATTTTACAGTTTGGGCCACTTTGATAATTTGGCCTTATATTCAATTAAATTACTTTCCAAACTTCAAAATGGGCTTGTAGACATCTTAATAGACCATTTTTACAAAAACTTGGTCTTGTGATCTGTTTGCTCTCGAAATTAGCTCGTTTAAGCTTGTACATTAAATCCAATGCGCGTTGGCTACAAGATTCGATTTCTTGGACCAAGATTTCCAAGATCTGAAATCTTAATTTTCTTAATTCTTGAAATTGTTGGAAACAACAAAATTGGACTAAGATTTAGTTTCTTAATTTTCTTGAAAACAAGAAACTGAATTTTGATTTTCTTTTTTGGTTGTGTGCACATCTAGGGCCTTCGTAACAAAGTCTTGGATGGCCCCATTCAATCTTGCTCGGATTTGCTTGGCCTTCGACCTCGTTATTGGGCCTTAAGGAAGTTTGAGCCCATCATGTTCATGAGCTGAATTTAGGCCTTACGACTCATATCATTCCCCTCTTCCTTAAAAAGATTAATCCTCGAATTTGAAACATCAAAGGGAGTTAAATCAGCAATATTAAAAGTAGAACTTACATTGTACTTATCGGGTAGATCTATTTGATAGGTGTTATCATTGATTCGTTTAAGTACTTGAAAAGGCCCATCACCCCTAGGGTCTAATTGAGTATTCCTTTTACTTGGAAATCGCACTTTGCACATATGGACCCAAACCCAATCATCAGGTTCAAGGATAACTTGTTTGCTCCCCTTGTTAGCTTTGTTGGCATTTGTGTCATTTTTTTTTACAATCCATTGTTTTGCCTTTTCATGCATTGATTTCACCAACTCAGCTTTCTTCTCGCCATTTAAACTAGAAATATTTTCTATAGGTAATGGCACAAGATCAAATATAGTTAGTGGGTTAAAACCATAAACAAGTTCAAATGGTGAAAACCAATTGTAGAGCGAATAGATCGATTGTATGCGTATTCAAAATATGGTAAATATTCTTCCCAATTCTGAAGGTTCTTACCCATAACAGCTCGAAGTAAAGCACCTAAATCTCGATTTACTACCTCAATTTGGCCATCAGTTTAGGGGTGACATATAGTGGAATATAATAATATGGTACCAAGTTTACCCCATAATACCTTCTAGAAGTGGCTTAGGAACTTTACGTTTCTGTCAAAGACAATGCTGTAAGGTATTCTATGTAGTTGCACCACCTCTTTAAAGAATAAGTCTGCCACATGTGTAACGTCATCTGTTTTATGACAAGGAATAAAGTGTGCCATTTTTGAAAACCTGTCAACAATAAAAAATATACTATCTCGACCCTTTTTAGTTCGTGGCAAACCAAAGATGAAATCTATGGATAAATCTACCCATGGTGAAGAAAGAATCGAAAAAGGAGTATAGAGTCCATGAAGCATTACCTTAAATTTTGCTTGTTTTCAAGCAATACACTTAGAACATACCTTCTCTACATCCTTGTTCATGTGCGGCCAATACAAGTGTTCTTGTAGAATATTCAGTGTTTTGGCAACACCAAAGTGTCTCATTAAGCCTCCACTATGTGCCTCACGAATTAGTAACTATCTCATGGAGCAATGTGGTACACATAACTTGTTTAGTTGAAAAAGAAACCCATCTACAAGATGAAATTTGTCAAAGGCACTATTCCCACAATTCGCAAAGATATGTGCAAAATCAGTATCATTTGTGTAAAAGTCATTTATATGCTCAAATCCTAATACTTTAGTATTTAATGTAGTTGTCAAAGAATATCTACGAGATAAGGAGTCAACAACTACATTTTTTTACTAGTTTTGTACTTAATTACATATGGGATTGTTTCTATAAATTCTACCCATCGGGTGTGTCTTTTGCTCAACTTACTTTGTCTAAGGGACTAATGTTCCGTATGGATAATGAACTCATTAGGCAGCAAGTAATGTTGCCACACTTGGAGAGATCACATCAATTCCAATAACTCTTTATCATGAGTTGAGTAGTTCAATTTCGCCCCATTTACTTTTTCATTGAAAAATGCTATTGGCCTTTTATCTTGAATCAACACAGCACCAATTCCAATACCTGAAGCATCACATTCAAGTTCAAAAGTATTAGAAAAATCAAGTAATTTAAGAATTGGAGCAAAACATAACTTATCCTTTAAGGCTTGAAAAGCCTTTTCTTAAGCTTCACTATAACACCCCTCATCCATATTCAACGCCGGAATAGGGCAGACTTATAACACATATAAACATTCAATTCACATATAATTTCACATTTTATGCAAACATTATTCAAACTCAAGCACAATATCCCTAAAACGAACCTAAGAGGTCCTAAACATGCTTTGAGAGTGGTTCAGGACTAAACCGATAACTTTCTAAACTTTCACTAAACCTTGAAAAATTTTCTCAAAATAGGGGACACACACGCATGTGGCCCACCCATGTATCTCAAAAGGCCACCAGACACGCCCGTGTCACAAGCTGTGTGCACATTCGAAATGAGAGCACATGGCCGTGTCCCAGCCCGTATTCGACCCCGTGTAACTCTCATACTTGGGTCACACGGCCAAGACACACGCCTGTGTGGATAGCCCGTGTGCCCTAAAAATGGCCATACATGCCCGTGTGCCAGCTTGTATGCTAGGCCGTGCTAAACATGTAGGGTATACTGACTTATGCCTCACAGCCAAGTCACACGCCCGTGTGTAAGGCAGTGTGGAGCATACTGACTTGATTTCAATTTCAACACTAGAGACAAATAGCCGTGTAACATAACTGTGTGTCACACATGACTGAGACACACGCCCGTGTCTCTGTCCGTGTGGACAAAAATAGGCTATTTACTAAGCCAATTTTCCACCCCAATTTGTCCACACCTATACAATTCAAATGATACTCATTCATGGCATAAATGGACATCCAATTCAACCACAATCAAGGCTAAAACATACCATTTCAGTACCAATAACTAACATGCTTATTATCTCATGTTTTACTCATTCAAATCATACCAACTTCACATATTCAAATCAACTAATAAAACCTTTCCAAACATTCATCATCATTCACCAATTCACAAGCACATAACTTCCCAATTATTAACCAAAATAAACCAACTCACATGGCCAGATATACAAACCAAACCTTAGACATTTACAAGCTAATTCAAATGGCTAAAATCATAACCAAAACATAACCAACATGACCAAAGTCCCTATACATGACATATAATTAAAATACCAAAGTTCATAGGTACCAAGTGATAGGTGGATAGTGTGAAGCGATCTCTGACGATCCCTAAATTCGAGCTAGCTTGATAACACTATAAAACACGGGAAAATAAACAAAGTAAGCTTTTAAGCTTAGTAAGCTCGTATACAATAAACTTAATTCAATCTCAAGATTATAATAAAACAATTTGAATATATCAACATTTAGCACATATTAGCTAAAAAACCTTTCATATACACAATTACGATATCAATCACATTTTTCACAAGTTTCTTCAAACCAAAGCTTATACATGTCATGTATGTACTTGTACCATCTCATATCTTCTCATACTCAATCACATCTTTCATTTACCCGTTGAACCATTTGGAATAGAAGTCGGATTACTCAAGGGTCTCGCACACTGTCGGATTACTCAAGGGTCTCGCACACTAAGTACCTATACCATGGCCTGAAGCTAAATCAAGGTAGCTTATATTCGAAGTACTTTATATCATGGCCCGAAGCCAAATCAATCGATATTCATGGCCCGAAGCCAAATCGGTATAACTCACACCCGAAGTGCTAATATCATGGCCTTAAGCCAAATCCATGTATCCTCTAATGACATGTCACTAGTATCCTAAACTATTCCTCAGGTTCAATAGGGATTTTGAATGTTGAATAATCGTCGAATCACTATCGAACATATCCATAATCTCGTATTCACAATTTATGTAATATCAAAGCATATGAAATACATTTATATTAAAACTTATAATATACGAACTTACCTCGATTTTAAAAATGATGAAATTATTCGATTAATCGAGTACTTTGTCTTTTCCCTGATTTAATTCTAAATTCTGCTTTTCTTGATCTATATAATATCAAATTGAGATCATTTAATTATCCCTTTATTCAATTTAGGCCAAGATACACTTTTATGCACATTTACACTTTTGCCCGTAATATTTCAACATATTTACAATTTAGTCCTTATTTCACAAAATCATAAAATTCATGAATTTCAAGACTAACCCATGCTAGCCGAATTTCTCTAGTAATCATACAAGCCCATATTATTCATTTATTTCACATTTTAACCACTAAGTTTCCACATTTCACAATTTAATCCCTAATTTGCGTTTTCACTAAAAATCACTTTATAAAACTTGTATAATTCATAACAAACATTCATAATCTATCATCAAACATCAAAACACACATGTATTCATCAATGAAAACATTCAAAATCTTTAACAATTTTGCAAAATAGTCCCCGGGCTAGCTAGACCTAGCTGCAATGATCTTAAAAACATAGAAATCATTAAAAACGGGACAAAATTTACTCACCAATTGAGCTTTCAAAGTAGCCGAACCGTAGCTCATTCTCATGGATTTTAATATTTGATAATTTGGTGGAAGAAACTAAGAAAGATGATAACCTTATGCATTATGTTATTATTTTACTATGTTATTTCATAAATTACTAATTTAACCTTAAGTATGTAACATTAAAATTCACCTAACACATGTCCAAAAGTGTCCACTCAAATTATATATGGTCTAATTGCCATTTAAGGCCACCATAATTAAAAAACATAGCAATTTAACACCTTTTTACTACTAGCATGCAAAATTTGCACTTATTGTAGTTTAGCCCCTTTTGTCAAATTCAACATTTTAACAATAAAATTTCTTAACAAAATTTTCACACAATCATACTATCATGCTGTAGACATTAGAATAATAATAAAATAAATATTTTGACCTCAGATTTGTGATCCCGAAATCACTGTTCTGATTTGACTAAAAATTGGCTATTACATTGAAACCACTACTTTTTTTATAACCTCAGTTAATGGGCCAGCAATAGTAGAGAAATCCTCCACAAAACGTCTATAAAAATTTGCTAAACCATTGAAATATCTCACCTCAGTAATCGATTTAGGAGTGGATGTAATGATTTTGTAACGTGTTTACGGAAGTGTACGTAGTCGTTCAAGTAATAAGTAAGTAAAAATGAGTTATCGTCTTCATAGGGACTGTATAAGATTAAGCAATTAATTGAAACATTATAATTATCAATTTTATGTAAAAACTCAATAAATTTAGATAGTGATGATTAGATTAATTAAATGTAAAAGTGATCCCTAATGCAAAACTAATTTAGATACAATTTCCCTAAATGTATGAAATCAAGGCTTTAGTAACAAAAACAATCAACATTCAATGGGCTAGGATAATTATATTAATTAATTCAATTTACTTTCATCATGCTTAACATGTTCGGAATTATTTCCATGGCAACTCGATCTCTTATGGGTTTGGAAACCAAATTAAGTCCTTTCAGATTTTTTACTTAGTGAAATATTCATGTTACTGATCATATTAGACTAAGGGTTTCTTAGCATTTATGCAAGGTCATAGGGACATTTACATTTGCAACAGTTCAATTACATAAACCTAAAAACCATGCAAGGCAATAGAGCTAACTAAAGATATTACGAAGTTCAACTTAGTGGGGTTTAATGACCTAAATCGAGCATTGCACTTTTCAATTATGTGTCTACTAACCATAATTTGGTTAGGATTGCTCAGCTAATTTGAGTACACTCAATCACATATGAATGAAATGCATCATGATATTAATTGAAACATAATTGACTAAGGCACAAAACATGTTAACATGAATTAAACAAATCTCATTAAATTAATATAATCGTCCTAGTAGATAGGAATTAAAACTTCATAGTTGATGTCAAAAACATAAAACTCAAAGTAAATATGTTTAAAATAAATGACATGAGGAAAGAGTAGACTCAGTTCAATAGCCTTTCAGATCTATTCTGACTGAAGCGCTCATCTGTTCTGATTGAAGCTTCTTTTGTTAAGGGTTTAGAAGGTAGCCGGCTAAAGATTTCTTTTAAAAAATCTAGATTTCTTTTGAAAAATCTTTTAAGTATAAATAAAGGAGAGGGAATGAACGACTATACAAGGGAAAAAGGGGAAAAGAAATTAAGAGAAACTAGAGTGAGTGGGAGAGGAATGTTGAGTGTAATAGCCCATTTTTAGTCAAATCGGAACAGTGGTTTTGAGACCAAAAATTTGAGGTAAAAATATTTATTTTATTATTATTTTAAGGTTTATAGCATTATTGAATGATTGTGTGAAAGTTTTTTTTTTTAAATTTTATCGTTTGGTTAGTCAATTTGATAAAAAGGACTAAATCGTGTAAAGTGTAAAAGTTGTGTTCTATTAGCTAAAGGTGTTTAATAGCTATAGAACCTTAAATTTAAGGTCCTTAAGTGGTAATTGTACCATTTTATTTTTTATTGGAATATTATGGGCATATAATTAGTGATTATAATGTTTATTAATTAAGGTTAAATAAGTAAATGTGTAAATAAGCTTTAAAAAAAACAAAAACCATAGTCATCTTTAATTCGTCATCTTCAACTGAAAATAACAAGGAAGGAAGCAATTTTTGTCCATTTTAGGGTTCGACCACAAGCAAGCTTGATTTTAAGTCTATTTTTGTTCGATTTTTAGTGATTCTATGTTTTTGAGATCGTTGCATCTAGCTCTAGTTAGCCCAGGCACTAATTTGCAAAACTGTTAAAGATTTTGAATGATTTCATTGATGAATACATGAGTATTTTGAGGTTTGATATAGATTTTGAATAGTTGTTGATATTTAAACAAGTTTTGTTAAGTGATTTTTAGTGAAAATGCAAAATAGGGATTTAATTGTGAAATGTGTAAAGTTAGTGGTTAAAATGTGAAATAAATGAAAAATATGGGCTACTAGGGGCATAATAGTAATTCGACTAGCATGGGTCTAATGTGAATTTCATTAATTTGTGAAGTTATGAAATAAGGACTAAATTGTAAAAAATGTGAAATATTAGGCGTAAAAGTGTAAATGTGTTTTAAAGTGTATTTTAGACTAAATTGAATGAATAGATGATTTAATAAGTCAATTTTGAATATATTTAGATTAAAAAAGGAGAAATACGGTCTTAGACAGGGAAATAATAAAGTTACGGAATAGTTGACTCGATTCACCGTTTTAGCATCCGAGGTAAGTTCATATGTTATAATTTCATTTCAAATGTATTTTATATGCTTTGATATAGCATAAATTTTGATTATGTGACTTCAGACAAGTTTGAGAATGATTCGACAGTTGGAAGCCCGGTTGAACCTTAGGAATAATTTAGGATGCTAGTGACATGTCATTAGGGATACTTTGGGTTGGCTTCAGGCCATGATATAGCACTTTAGGTGCAAGATAAACCGATTTGGCTTCGGGCCATCCATATCGGCTGATTTGGCTAAGGGCCATGATATCAGTATTTCAGATAAGTTACCTTGATTTGGCTTTGAGCCATGGTATAGGTACTTATCTTGTGAGACCCTTGAGTATCTGATTTCTATTCTGAATGGTTCAATAGGTAAATGAAAGACGAGAATGTATATGAGATTGGTACGAGATGGTACAAGTATGTGTATAAACTATTTTAGCATTGAATCGAAGAAATGATGATGAAAATATATAGTTTTGTGAATGAGTATTTGAAAGGCTTTATAGTTAAGTAAAGTTACATAATGATGTATTCAAATTATTGAGTTATGTTTATGTGATTTCATTAAATTTATCTCATATGAGCTTACTAAGCTTTATAGCTTACTTTCTTTATTTTTCCGTGTTTTATAGTGAATTCAAAGCTAGATCGGATTCAGGGGTCGTCGGAGATTGCTTCACACCATCTACCTATCATTTGGTACCTAAGAACTTTAGTATTTTAAGTATATGGCATGTATAGGTATTTTGAGTCATTTTGATTATGAGTTGATAGTGATTTTGGTTATTTGTAATGACTTGTAATTAAATATATTTTGGTTTGTAAATATGGCCATGAGTGATGGCTTAATTTGTTGGATTTGGTGATGTGTATATATGTGCATATATGATTGATATGGAAATTGTTAAATGGTTGAATGTTGATATTATAATGTTAGTTGTTAGTAAACCAAAGTAAAGAATGCATGTTTTTGAGTAGCTATATTGATTATTTAAGGTTGTGGGATTTTGGTATAAATGAATTGGTCTATTTGACTACTTGTCTGTATTGAGAAATGTAGTATAGAATATGCATGATTCATGTTTGAATTGGCTAGTTTAAATGCCTATTTATGTTTTGAGATGGTGCAAATTGATGTCATTTGGGTGGCAAATTGGCTTGGTAAATAGCCTATTTTTGTCACACGAAAGAGACACTCTGGCGTGCGTCTCGACCATGTGTGATTCTGTTGTCTTATGTGATCATGTGTCCCCTGGTGTTGAAATTAAAATCAAGTCAATATGCTCCACACGGCTTCACACACAGGCGTGTGACTTTGCCGTGTGGCATAAATCAGTATACCCTATAAGTTTGGCATGGCCTAGCACACGGGTGTATGTGGCCATTTTTAGGGCACACGGGCTAGCCACACGAGCGTGTGTGTTGGCCGTGTTACCCAAGTCAGAGAGTTATAAGGGGTCGGACACGAGTTGGGACACGACCATATGCTCCCATTTCGAATGTCCACATGGCCTGGAACACGATCGTGTTTCCCCTATTTTGAGTAAAATTTTCAACGTTTCATGGAAGTTTATTGAGATATCAGTTTAGTCTCGAACCATTCCCAAAGCATATTTTAGGGCATCGTAGGCTCGTATAAGGGACAAATTGATTGAGATTGAATGATGATTGTTTGTAATGATTGAATATATATGAAAAGTATGATTAAATGTATTGTAAATCTAGTAATGCTCTGTAACCCTATTCTGGTTTTGAATACAGGCGAGAGGTGTTACATTTATTGGTATCAAAGCTACAGTTTAGTCAAATTTTAGGACTAACGTAGCACGTGTGAGAGTCTAGCTATACATGCCATATATAAATTGTGATAGTGTGATGACTCCTGACATTTTTTTAAAATCTGTTTTCATATAGTAAATGGATCCTAATCAAGCTATAGCTGATGAGGTTGAGAGTAATGCACCTGCTCTCGCTTAAGGGACAGTGCCATCTGATTCTATACCCATGACGAGTAGCCAGGGAGGAGAGGCTAGAGAAGCCTTCTTCCAAATGATGAATGAATAGTTCATACAGTATATCTGGACAAATCCAGCTACTCAACAACCTCCACCCCCTCCTAATCCCCAACCGGTTCCCATAGCTCCTCAAGGTGTCCAGCTTTTAAGATTGAATAAGCCTCCAGTTGACAAGATTCATAAACACGGGGCTGAAGATTTTAGAGCTAATGTTTATGATGATCTTGAGAGAGTAGATTTTTTGCTTGAAAATACGATTCGAGTGTTTGCTGAGCTTTCTTGCACACCGGCTGAATGTTTAAAATGTGCTATATCACTATTGAGGGACACTGCGTATCAGTGGTGGAATACGCTAGTATTAGTGGTGCCGAGAGAGAGAGTCACCTAGGAGTTCTTTCAGACTGAGTTCAAGAAGAAATATATAAGCCAACGGTTTCTGGATAAAAAACATAAAGAGTTTTTAGAATTGAAATAGGGTCGTATGACTTTAACAGAGTACGAGAGAGAATTTGTGCGGTTGAGTAAATATGCTCGAGAGTATGTTTTGACTGAAGAGATTATGTGTAATCGGTTTGTCGACGGGCTGAATGAGGACATGAAACTTCTAGTCGAGATTCTAAACTTGAAAGAGTTTTTTGTTCTGGTTGATAAAGCTTGCAAAACTGAAGATTTTAGCTGAGAAAAGAAGAAAGCTGATTCAGAGGCTAAAGATTAGAAGAAAAGACCAATGAATACACCATATAATTCTTCATCAAAGAATTTTTAAGATTCGTATAATCGATCAAATTCATCATTAGGATATCAGAATAGAGATCGTGGAAATCAACATGTGAGTCCTAAAGCTGAAGCTACTTCTGTTTCGAGTGTTGGCAGTGTGAGAAACAATAAACCTGAGTGTCAACAGTGCGGGAGACGACATTTTGGAGAGTGCTAGAATAAAAATGTTAAATCCTATTTCAAATGTAGATCACCAGATCATTTTATCAAAGATTGCCCAGAGTTATTCGGGAAAGATAAATTCCAGAATGATAGATCAAGCAATACGACTGTGAGAGGTAGACCATCGAGAAATATGGGGAATGTGTCCAGTAGTAGAGGTGTGACTAGGGATTTAGTTGTGAGATCCAAAGCTAGAGCACCAGCCAGAGCTTACGCTATTCGCGCTCGCGAAGAAGTGTCATTGCCAGATCTGATCACCGGTGTATTTTCTCTTTGCGACAGTAATGTGATTGCTTTAATTGATCTTGGATCGACACATTTGTATGTTTGTGAGAATTTAGTATCTAGTAAGAAATTGCCTGTCGAGTCTACAAAATTTATAATTAAAGTATCAAACCCCTTAGGCAAGTATATTCTAGTTGACAAAGTATGCAAGAACTGTCCTTTAATGACTCGGGGTTACTATTTTTCGGCTAACCTGATGCTTTTACCATTTGATGAGTTTGATGTGATTCTGGGTATGGATTGGTTGACTCTACATGATGCCATTATAAAATGTACAAAAAAACATTATATAATTGAAATGCCAGAATAATGAAATTCTTTTGATTGAATCTGATAAACTGAGTGGATTACTAGTTGTGATATCGACTATGTCAGCTCAGAGATGTGTGAGAAAAGGTTGCAAATGTTTTAGATACTAAGGTGTTAGAAAAGAATATTGAATCGGTGCCTATGGTTTGTGAATATCCAGATGTATTTCCAAAAGAATTGCCTGGGTTGCCACAGGTCAGAGAGATTGAGTTTGCTATTGAATTAGTATTGGGAACATCTTTGATGTCTATAGCTTCGTATAGAATGGCTCCGACAAAGTTGAAAGAGTTGAAAGCTCGGTTGCAAGAGTTAACAGATAGAGGTATTGCATGACTGAGTTTTTTGCCTTGGGGTGTGCCCGTATTGTTTGTAAAGAAGAAAGACGGGTTAATGAGAATGTCTACTGACTATCGTCAGCTCAACAAGATTATAATAAAGAACAAGTATCCGTTGCCGAGAATAGACGATTTGTTTGATCAGTTGAAAGGTGCAACAGTGTTTTCAAAGATTGATTTAAGATCTGGTTATTATTAGTTGCGAGTTAAAGACTCAGATGTGTCGAAAACTGTGTTTAGAACGAGGTACGAACATTATGAATTCCTTGTTATGCCTTTTGGACTAACTAATGCTCCTGCCATTTTTATGGATTTGATGAATCGAATCTTTAGACTGTATTTAGAAAGATTTGTTGTTGTGTTCATTGACGACATTCTGATCTATTCACGAGATGAGTCTGAGCATGCCGAAAATTTGAGGATTGTGTTGCAAACCTTGAGAGATAAACAACTGTATGCTAAATTCAACAAATGTGAGTTTTGGCTCCGGAAAGTCAGATTTTTGGGACATATTGTCTCGACAGATGGCATCGAGTTGATCCAAGCAAGATTTCTACAGTAATTGATTGGAAACCACCTAGAAATGCATCCGAGGTCAGAATTTTTTTGGGATTTGTTGGTTACTATCGACGCTTCATTAAAGGGTTCTCGATGATTGCTACACCAATGACCAGACTGCTACAAAAAGATGTGAAGTTTGAATGGTCCGAAAAATGTCAACAAAGTTTCAATCAATTGAAAGCATTATTAACCGAGGCTCCAGTGTTGGTTCAACCTGAATTGGGTAAAGAATTTGTGATTTACAGTGACGCGTCATTGAATGGTTTGGGTTGCATATTGATGCAAGAGGGAAAAGTTGTAGCTTATGCCTCCAAACAGTTGAAACCGCACGAAAAGAATTATTCGACACATGATTTAGAGTTGGCCGCCATTATTTTTGCATTGAAAATTTGGAGACATCATTTGTATGATGAAAAATGCCATATCTTTACTAATCATAAAATCTTAAAATATATTATGAATCAGAAAGATTTGAATTTGCGACAATGGAGATGGCTCGAGTTACTTAAAGACTATGAGTTAGTAATTGATTATCACTTAGGGAAAGCAAATGTGGCTGCAGATGCTTTGAGTAGAAAATCATTGATTGCTTTGAGAGCAATGAATACACGGTTGACAATATCTAGTGATGGTTCGATTTTAGCTGAGTCAAAAGCTAAACCAATATTTCTTCAGCAAATTTGTGAAGCTAAAAAATGTGATAGAGAATTGCAAGTTAAAAGAGTGCAATGCGAGTAGACTAGTGATTCAGAATACCAAATCAGATCTGATGATTGTTTGATGTTTCGAGATAGAATCTACATACCGAAAAATTTAAAGTTAATTCAAAAAATTTTATACGAGGTACATAGTGGTTGCTTATCTGTTCACCCAGGGAGTACCAAAATGTACAATGATTTACAGAAGTTGTATTAGTGGTCAGGTATGAAATGAGACATTTCTGAGTTTGTATCGAAGTGTTTGATTTGTCAACAAGTGAAAGCCGAGCATCAAATACCTTCAGGTTTGTTTCAACCTGTGATGATACCGGAGTGGAAATGGGATAGAGTGACTATGGATTTCGTATCGGGATTACCCCTGTCTCTGAAGAAGAAAGATGCAATTTAGGTTGTCGTTGATCGACTGACAAAATCTGCACATTTCATTTCGGTACGTATTGACTATTCGCTTGAACGATTAGCTGAGTTATACATTACTGAGATCATTAAATTGCACAGGGTGCCAATTTCGATTATTTCGGACAGAGATCCGAGATTCACATCATGATTTTGGAAGAAATTACAAGAAGCTCTGGGTACGAAGTTGAATTTTAGTACAGCTTTTCATCCGCAAACTGACAGACAGTCTGAATGAGTAATTCAGCTTCTTGAAGATATGCTCAAATGTTGTGTTTTAGAGTTTGAAGGCAATTGGGAGTAATATTTGTCATTGGTTGAATTCGCGTATAATAATAGCATTCAATTGAGCATAAAGATGGCATCGTACGAAGTTTTGTATGGTCGTAAATGCCAAACTCCATTGTACTAGATCGAGCTTGGTGAAAAACAAATTCATGAGATTGATTTGGTTAGAGAAACTGAAGAGGAAGTGAAAGTAATTCCCGATTGTTTGAGAGTAGCTTCAGATCGTCAGAAATCGTACACTGATTTGAAACGTAAAGACATTGAATTTCAAATCGGTGATAAAGTATTCTTGAAAGTATCTCCATGGAAGAAAATACTTCGATTTGGTTGCAAAGGCAAATTGAGTCCGCGTTTCATCGGGCTATAAGAGATTATTGAAAGAATAGGGCCAGTAGCATATCGACTAACTTTACCGACTGAGTTAGAGAAAATCCACAACGTGTTTCATGTATCGATGTTGCATTGATATAGATTAGATCCTTAACACGTAATTTTTCTGGCAGAAATTGAAATGCAACCTAATATGATGTACAACGAAGAACGAATCAGAATTCTAGCTCGGGGGATCAAAGAACTGAGAAATAAATGCATAGCTTTAGTAAAAGTCTTATGGAAATGTCATGGTGTTGAAGAGGCTATGTGAGAGCCCGAGAAAGTTATGAGAAAACAGGACCCTAACCTATTCACTGGTAAGATTTTCGGGGACAAAAAATCCCTAAGGGGGGAGAGTTGTAACAACCCATTTTTAGTCCAATCAGAACAGTGGTTTTGAGACCAAAAATTTAAAGTCAAAATATTTATTTTATTATTATTTTAATTCTTACAGCATAATTGAATGATTTTGTGAAAGTTTCGTTTAAAAATTTTATCGTTTGGTTAGTCAATTTGATAAAAAGGACTAAATTGCGTAAAGTGTAAAAGTTGTGTTCTATTAGCTAAAGGTGTTTAATAGCTATAGAACCTTAAAGTTAAGGTCCTTAAGTGGTAATTGAACCATTTTATTCATGATTGGACTATTATGGGCATATAATTAGTGATTATAATGTTTATTAATTAAGGTTAAAAAAGTACATGTGTAAATAAGCTTAAAATAAAGAAAACAAAAACCATATTTATCTTTAATTCTTCATCTTCAATTGAAAATAATAATGAAGGAAGCCATTTTTGTCCATTTTAGGGTTCAGCCACATGTAAGCTTGATTGTAAGTCCATTTTTGTTCGATTTTTAGTGATTTCTATGTTTTTGAGATCGGTGCAGCTAGGTCTAGCTAGCCCAGGGACTAATTTGCAAAACTGTTAAAGACTTTGAATGATGCCATTGATGAATACATGAGTATTTTGATGTTTGATGATAGATTTTGAATAGTTGTTGATAATTAAATGATGGGCATCGAATCCACAAAAATTAATTCCTACTAAATACTCTAAATAGTAGTAAGAGTGGTAGTAGGGTCGAGTCCACCGGGATTGGTACTCTAATCAACTTTCGCGTTTTACTTATGAATAGAATGTCGTGTCAAGGGTCGTGGCTAGAGTTGTGCCCACGACTCAAAACGTACCACCTGAAAAGTAAGCAAATAAATAAGTAAAGCGAGGATTTTGAAATTGATAAGAAATTAAATAATTAAAACTGCTAAGATAAATAATCAAATAGATCAGAAATTAATTTGTGATTTGCAATCAAATGTGATAAGCCTTAGCCTTAGACTCGGTAAATTCCGCGTTGAGAATTGATCCTCAAAAATTGGTCTTCTCCTTCAAACGATAAGCTGGTTATATTGATTAAGAATGTCTTAACCACCAAATCTTCCTCTCGTAGCTGGTCCCAATACATCCTGCAAACCAACCCTTACCGATAGTCTAACTGAGATACACATGTTCCCGATTCAAGATTTCAGTAGCCTTGCATTCTGAAGAACCCAACTCGAATTAACAGCCTCAACTGCGTGGGTTGTTTAAACTCGATCACCTCTTCCTTGATTTGTTCTCGGAGATCCAAATACGGCACGGCCGATTTGTTTCTCCAATTGTCAGAGAACACGACTTCAACCCAACAGCTCTTTTTGACTTGAAATTGAATTATCCTTAAGGGATGAGTTGTCAATCCCGATACTTAGGAAAAAGGTGAATACTAATTGGAAGGATTTTAGGCGCGAAGTACGAATCTCACAATTCTCGACTGGAAAGAACACCGGCCTAAAGCTAAGATAGAATTTAGTTAAGCATGAAATTTTTCATGCTTTGTGAGCTTGGAAAGAAGTTTGATGATTATGGTGAAGAAATGAATGCAGGGGACTTGGAGAGCAATTGACCCAATTATGGAAAAGAAACAAAAAAATTGGAGACAATGCTACAAAATGTAACGTCAAATGGAAGAGAAAAAAATGATATTCCAACTCCAAATTGAAAAAGGAAATACAAGAGAGGGAGTAATCCTATTCCAAGTAGAAGTAGGAATACAAAGACAAGGGATGATTTTCTAAGAACTAAAAGCCCCTATTTATATACATAGGGTTACTAAAAATAGCCTAATCCTAAAAAAATAAAATAAGAATAAATAAGAATAAATAATAAAACAAAATAATATCTTCTATTTTTGGATTTTTACAAAGTCAAAATTGATGTTAGATCCTTGGCCTTCCCATCTTTATGATTTGGCCCCAACTCAACGATTTGTCTTTCAATTGCCCCCCTTTTTGCTCGTTTTTGACCAATTACATCCCTAACAAGATTAAATCATAAAAACACCAATTAAGCAGGGATTAATTCATAAATAAACCAAATTAAACACAAGAATTATGTAAATTAATGTGTTTATCATTAAACAAGTTTTGTTAAGTGATTTTTAGTGAAAATGCAAAATAGGGATTTAACTGTGAAATGTGTAAAGTTAGTGGTTAAAATGTGAAATAAATAAAAAATATGGGCTGCTAGGGGCATAATTGTAATTCAGCTAGCATGGGTCTAATGTGAATTTCATTAATTTATGAATTTATGAAATAAGGACTAAATTGTAAAAAATGTGAAATATTAGGGGTAAAAGTGTCAATGTCTTTTTAAAGTGTATTTTGGACTAAATTGAATGAATAGATGATTGAATTAGTCAATTTTGAATATAATTAGATCAAGAAAGGAGAAATACGGACTTAGATCGGGGAAAGAATAAAGTTACAGAATAGTTGATTCGATTTGCCGTTTTAGCATCCGAGGTAAGTTCATATGTTATAATTTCATTTCAAATGCATTTTATATGCTTTTATATAGTATAAATTTTGATTATGTGACTTTGGACAAGTTTGGGAATGATTCGACGATGATTCGGCAGTTGAAAGCCTGGTTGAACCTTAGGAATAATTTAGGATGTAATGACATGTCATTAGGGATACTTTGGGTTGGCTTTGGGCCATGATATAGCAGTTCAGGTGTAAGATAAACCTATTTGGCTTCAGCCCATGCAAATCGGTTGATTTGGCTACGGGCCATGATATTAGTATTTTGGATAAGTTACCTTGATTTTGTTTCAGGCCATGGTATAGGTACTTATCGTGTGAGGCCCTTGAGTATTCGATTTCTATTCTGAATGGTTCAATAGCTAAATGAAAGACGAGAATGTATACGAGATTGGTACGAGATGGTACAGGTATGGGTATAAACTATTTTAGCATTGAATTGAAGAAATGATGATGAAAGTATATAGTTTTGTGAATGAGTATTTGAAAGGTTTGATAGTTAAGTAAAGCTACATAATGATGTATTCAAATTATTGAGTTATGTTTATCTCATACGAGCTTACTAAGCTTTATAGCTTACTTTGTTTATTTTCCAGTGTTTTATAGTGAATTCAAAGATAGCTCGGATTCAGGGGTCGTCGGAGATCGCTTCACAATACCTACCTATCATTTGGTACCTAAGAACTTTGGTATTTTAAGTATATGGCATGTATAAGTATTTTGAGTCATTTTGATTGTGAGTTGATAGTGATTTTGGTTATTTGTAATAACTTGTAATGAAATATGTTTTGGTTTGTAAATATGGCCATGAGTGATGGCTTAATTTGTTGGATTTGGTTATGTGCATATATGTGCATATATGATTGATATGGAAATTGTTAAATGGTTGAATGTTGATATTGTAATGTTAGTTGTTAGTGAACCAAAGCAAAGAATCCATGTTTTTGAGTAGCTATATTGATGATTTAAGGTTGTGGGATTTTGGTATAAATGAATTGGTCTATTTGACTACTTGTGTGTATTTAGAAATGTAGTATAGAATATGCATGATTCATGTTTGAATTGGTTGGTTTAAATGCTTATTTATGTTTTGAGATGGTGCAAATTGATGTCATTTGGGTGGCAAATTGGCTTGGTAAATAGCCTATTTTTGTCCACACGGGCAGAGACACGGGCGTGCATCTTAGCCATGTGTGACACACAGTCTTGCTACACGGTCGTGCGTCCCCTGGTGTTGAAATTAAAATCAAGTCAGTATGCTCCACACGGCCTCACACACGGGTGTGTGACTTGGCCGTGTGGCATAAGTCAGTATACCCTACAGGTTTGGCACGGCCTAGCACACGGCCTTGCACACGTGCGTGTGTGGCCATTTTTAGGGCACACGGTAGCCACACGGCCTGTGTGTTGGCCATGTGACCCAAATCAGAGAGTTACATGGGGTTGGACACGGGCTGGGACACGGCCATGTGCTCCCATTTCGAATGTCCACACGGCCTGGGTCACAGGTGTGTCTGGTGGCCGTGTGAGACACACGGCCTGGCTATACGGGCGTGTGTCCCTTGTTTTGTGTAAAATTTTCAAAGTTTTGTGAAAGTTTCTTGAGATATCAGTTTAGTCCCGAACCACTCCCAAAACATATTTTTGGGCCTTGTAGGCTTGTTTAAGGGACAAATTGATTGAGATTGAATGATGATTGTTTGTAATGATTGAATGTATGTGAAAAGTATGATTAAATGTATTGTAAATTCGGTAATGCTCTTTAACCCTATTCTGGTGTTGAATATGGGTGAGGGGTGTTACATTGAGTGATGAGGTATGATTTAAAAGTGAGGGATAGCAAAGTATTTATAGGTGAAGGTAAGGGATTGAATTTACTAAAAATAGGTTTAAATATTTCCTTCCTTCCCTCCCTCATGTGGCCGATCATGCTTCACGGAAAAGGGATGACCAAGTCTTCTTAATTCGAATTTGAAATTCAAGCTAAAAATAGCTATAGAGTGGACAGTTTCAACAGGGAAGTTGTTGGGCTAAATTTTGATTTTTTTTCAACCGTAGGGACCTTCAATTAAATATCGCAAAACACATTTTGGGCAGCCAACATCAAGTGCCGAAATTGGGTTTTTAATTCCCCTTGTTGGACGATTTTTTCAGTCCAATAACGTAGCAGACATGTCCATCTTTTATCACCTTTCTTTACTGGGTCAAGTAGTCAACCCCATTCCCAAAATTGCATGGTCTTGTTGTCCACATGGATAATTTGTGCATGACCATCTTTTATTTATTTAAATCATGTCTCCAATAGCCTACCTACATAGTGAAAAATACATACATTAATAAATTAACATGAATTCATATAAAATGTGACAACCCTAATTTGACCCTAGTCAAAAAGTGGTTTCGGGACCACAAAACCGAGTCACAAAAATAATTAAATGTTATATTCTATGCTTATTATATGTGAAAGTGCATGTCTGAAAATTTCATGCTTTGATTTTGTCATTTGTACGTGAAATTGTTAAATAGGACTTATGTGAGAAATTTTGAAAATGTGATAGGTTAATTTGTAGTGGCCAAATATTTTATGGTTTAAAATAGGTGGAATTGCATGTCAAATTTCCCACTTTAATTTGTAGTGGCCGGCCATAATGATGATGATAAACAATATATGTATTTTAAATTAGCATTAAAATATTTAATGGCTTTTTATTATAAAATAAAGATAAATAAAATAACAAAATGATGAAAAGGACAAAGCTTGTTCATCTTTGTTCTTCATAGCTAAAATTAAGAGAAAAAGAGAGGAAAAAGCTCAAGCAGATTTGATTATTTACTTAGCATGATTCAAGGGTATGTTCCATGTATTTTCTTGATATTCTTGCGAAATTAGCATGGTCAAAGCATTGCTTAGTTAACCCATGTTTAAATTTTGAAAATTTGTTGTGCTATGAGCATTCGGTAATGAATTGAATTGAAAGAAATGGTTGTTGTTTCATGTTATTTTTATGAGTAATGGTAGATAGGTGAAGTTGAGCTAGACAAATAAGCATATATGTGCATTAGATGTTAAGTGGGAAAATTGGCTAACATGTTGTGTGTGCTATGGCCGGATGAGAACTTGAATAAATAATATTCGGCTAGCATGATAAGTTATGAAATATTAAGTAGATGATATAATTGATTTGTGAAGTGGCTAATAGGGATTTTTTTTATGAAATTTTGCCAAGGCCGAATGTATCATGAAGTAAATAAAAATGCTAAATGTGCATTATGTGCTTATATGTGTTCGGCCAAGGATGTTTGATATGAAGCTTTGATAGATTTGAGTGATGAATGGCCGAATGAGCTATAGGTTATGTATGGATGAATTTTATGCATATGTGTGTGTGGCATTAGTAGTTAATGGCATTCGACATTGTTTAATTAAATTTGAAAATGAAATGGTAATAGACTTAAGTGGAGAAATGATACAAATGAATTGGTTTTTGAAATGTACATGGTTGCTGTATGTATGTGTTTGATTGAGAAGTAAATTTGTTTGATTTAACTCAAGAGCTTAGAGGACCAAAATTGGATAGGGGAAAGGAGAAAGTAATCGAATAGCCTTTGTAACCGTTTGACAACATCCGAGGTAAGTTTTAAGTAATCAAATGTAAATAACAATTGATTATAATCTAATATATTATGTGAATTAGGTATTCCTTGTAAGGTATGGATTTACCCGAATGTTAAAGATGAAATGATGGTGTATTATATCATGCTTATATGGCCTAATGGCAAGTATAACATGTTGGTAAATATGCAATGTGCTTTTATAATCGAATGATAAGTTTGAAATGAATATGAGCGAAATGTTATGCATAAGCTATCGAATGCTAAGTGTGAAAATGAGATGAAAGAAAAGTGTTTGAGATGTATAATTATATATGTTCAAATGATGCTAGTACCTAATTGATATGATTATGTTATATGGAACTTGTTGATTTGATTATCGTACGGTACTATTCGGGCCTTCGAGCCTAGTAGGCTATAATACTAATAAGCTAATATCGAGCTTTGAGCCTAGCAGGCTATAATGCCGGTGAGTTAATATCAGGCTTCGAGCCTAGCAGGCGTAATGCCGGTGAATGAGTTTAGACTTAAAGTCTAGCGGGCTCGCGTCGGTGATGAATTTCAGTTTTAAACCTAGCGAGCTAATAATTCGGTGGTTTGATATAAATCTAAGATTTTGAGACTTCGTGATAAAATGACAATTGAAATCGTATAATACCTTAAGTTGGCCAGGTATGTATCTTGTACTTATATGAGCTTGATTGGGATTGAATCCTAAGTATCTAATATAATGTATATGTGAATAAGTATTAAGACTATATGTATATGATCCTGATACATTCGGCCAAAATGTGAAGTTATGTGAAAATATTTGATTTACTTATGTTATATGAATTCAGATTCAAGTGAAGTTAATATGCTAAATATACGTTAAATGTTTGTATATATTAGGCCAAATGGTAATATACCTAAGAAATGTCACTTGAGAATTTGATTGATCGATTTATAATTGAATTTAATTGTTTGCATTGCTTAAAACTTACTAAGCTTATGGAAGCTTACTCCGTTTGTTATGTTTCTCTATTTTTAGATCGTTGACTCCAGCCACTTGCTCGGGGATTGTCAGCAACTCGTCACACTATTTATCGTTTTGGTACTATTACGTTTTGGAATTCGTATGGCATGTATAGAATAGACATAAGTGAATGATATTTTGAGATGTTGTTGTATATAAGCCATGTGAATATGGTAACTTTTGAATGTCGGTATAAGTCTGAATTTCGATCTTGGTTTTGTTTGGCTATGCATATAATTGCTAATGAACTTATGTAAATGTGAATATACAAATGCAATGTTTTGAATTGGTAACTCTTCATAACCCACTCTGGCGACGGATATGGGTTATAGGGGTGTTACATTTTATTGGTATCAGAACTACGGTTTAGTCGATTTTAAGACTAACGTAGCGCGTGTGAGTCTATCTATACATGCCATGAAGTGTTAATACGATAGTGTGATGATTTCTGACAGTTGAAATGTGTTTTTTGTATAGTAATGAATTTCGATCCCTATCGAGCAGTAGCTAATGATGTAGAGAGCGTAGCGCTTGCTCCCGCGCACAGGACAGCGCCATTGGACTCCCAACCAAATGCTAGTAATCAAAATGATGAAGCTAAGCAAGCCTTCTATGCTATGATGAACGATTGGTTTACCCAATATGTTCGAACTAATCTGGCTGTTTCACATCCCCCACCCCCGACTAATACAACCCCTGCACCTGTGGTACCTCCTGTAGTTGACTCGTTGAGGTTGAGCAAGCCCCCGGTTGATAGAATTTGAAAGCACAGGGCTACTGAGTTCAAGGCTACTGACAGTGATGATGCCAAGCAGGCTGAGTTTTGGCTCGATAATACCATTCGCGTGTTTGACGAATTACCGTGCACACCCGATGAGTGCTTAAAATGTGCTATATCTCTGTTACGTGATTCTGTCTACTATTGCAATACCTTGATTTTAGTTGTGCCGAGAGAACGGGTTACTTGGGAATTCTTTCAAACCGAGTTCCGTAAGAAATATATCAGTCAAAAATTCATCAATCAAAAACGGAAGGAATTTCTCGAGCTCAAACAGGGCTCTATGACAGTTACCGATTACGAGCGAAAGTTTGTCAAACTTAGTAGATATGCTAGGGAATGTGTTTCGTCTGAGGCTATCATGTGTAAACCCTTCGAGGACAGGTTGAATGAAGACATCAAACTGTTGGTGGGTATTTTGGAAATCAAAGAGTTTGTAGTGCTTGTCAAGTGAGCTTGTAAAGCCGAAGAGCTCGGTAAAGAGAAAAGAAAAACTGATGATGGAGCTAGAGAGTTATTTAAAAGATCTTCGGGAAAATCCTTTCATCAGTTATCAAAGAAATTTAGAGATGACTCAGGCCGATCTAAGAATACTTCGGGTTTTTCCAGACGGGACCGTGATCGACCCCCTGTGAGTACGCGAACCACCTCTATTGCCAGTGTCGGCAATGATCATCAGGACAGATCTGAGTGCAAGCATTGTGGCAAATGGCATTCAAGAAGCTGTAGATTTCGTGACCGCTCCTGTTTCAAGTGTGGATCAGCTGATCATTATATCCGAGATTGTCCGAAATTAGCGGAATAGAATACTGATCTGAGTGGGAGACCTAGTAACACTGCAACACGAGGTAGACCACTTAGACATGAGGGTAATGCTAGTGGAAATCAGAGAGGGACCAAAGATACTGCTGTACGTTCTGAGGCTCGTGCTCCTACCAGAGCCTATGCTATACGAGCGAGCGAGGATGCTTCTCTGCCAGATGTTATTATCGGTACTTTTACTCTTTTTGATGCTGATGTTATTGCTTTGATTGACCCCAGTTCTACTCATTCGTATGTGTGTGAAACTTTGGCATCCAGTAAGACTCTACCTGTTGAGTCTACTGAGTTTGTGATTCGAGTGTCGAATCCTTTGGGCCGTTATGTGCTAGTTGATAAAGTGTGTAAGAAATGTCCCCTGATGATCCGAGATTCTTAATTTCCGGCTGATCTAATGCTATTACCGTTTGACGAGTTTGATATCATTCTCAGTATGGATTGGTTAACTATGCACGATACCGGCAGTAATATATTCGATGTTAGCTCAGAAATATGTGAAAAAGGGGTGTGAAGCTTATCTTGCGTATGTACTAGATAGTAAAGAATCAGAAAAGAAACTTGAGACAGTGCCGATAGTTTGTGAGTTTCGGATATATTTCCCGAAGAATTACCTAGATTACCACCTGTTCGGGAGGTAGAGTTTGGTATTGAACTAGTACTAGGGATTACACCTATTTCGATATCTTCGTATCGTATAGCACCAACCGAACTAAAAGAATTGAAATCTTAGTTGGAAGAGTTGACAGATAGATGTTTTGCTCGACCCATTTTTTCTCCCTAGGGTGCACCAGTGCCGTTTGTGAAAAAGAAAGACGGAACCATGAGAATGTGCATTGATTATCGTTAGCTTAATAAGGTAACAATAAAGAATAAATATCCATTGCCGCGAATCGATGATTTGTTTGATCAACTAAAAAGAACCTCAGTATTTTCGAAGATAGAATTGAGATCGGGTTATTATCAGTTGCGAGTTAGAGACTCTGATGTACCTAAAACTGCTTTCAGAATGAGGTACGGACACTATGTGTTCCTAGTGATGCCGTTTGGGCTCACTAATGACCTTGCTGTTTTTATGGATCTAATGAATCGGACTTTCAGATAGTATTTGGATCGGTTTGTAGTTGTGTTTATAGATGACATTTTGATCTATTCACGCGACGAAACCGAGCATGCCGATCACTTGAAGTTAGTATTGCAGATTTTACGAGACAAGCAGTTATATGCGAAGTTCAGTAAATGTGAGTTCTGGTTGAGGGAAGTTAGCTTTTTGGGGTATGTTGTATCCGTATCGAGTATCCGAGTTGATCCGAGTAAAATTTTAGCTATACTTGATTGGAAGCCTCCAAGAAATGTTTCAGAAGTTCAAAGCTTTTTGGGACTTGCTGGGTACTACAGACGGTTTGTGAAAGGTTTCTCGATGATAGAAACACCGATGACAAAGTTGCTTCAGAAAGATATCAAACTAGAGTGGTCAGAAAAGTGATAGAAAAGTTTTGATCAATTGAAAACTCTTTTGACCGAATCTCCAGTGTTAGTTCAACCAGAATCTGGTAAAGAATTTGTGATTTACAGTGATGCGTCTCTGAATGGTGTGGGTTGTGTGTTGATGCAAGAAGGTAGAGTTGTAGCGTACGCTTCGAGACAATTAAAGCCACATGAAAAAAACTATCCGACTCATGATCTCGAGTTAGCTGCTATTGTTTTCGCTTTAAAAATTTGGCGCCACTACTTGTTCGGGGAAAAATGCCATGTGTATTCCAATCACAAAAGCCTCAAATACTTGATCACTCAAAGAGATTTGAATTTGAGACAAAGACGTTGGCTAGAATTATTGAAAGATTATGAGCTTGTCATTGATTACCATCCGGGAAAGGCTAACGTGGTTGCTGATGCTTTAACCCATAAATCACTGTTTGTTTTACGAGCAATGAATGTTCACCTATCTATGTCCGTTGATGATGTGTTAGTAGTGGAGTTAAAAGCAAAACCGTTATTGATGCAACAAATCTGTGAAGCTCAAAAAGGTGATGATGATTTAATTGCAAAACGAGCACTATGTGTTTTGAAAGAGAATTCAGAGTTTTTGATTGATAGAAATGATTGTTTGAGGTTCAGAAATCGATTATGTGTTCTAAGAAATTCAGAGCTTATTCCGATGATTTTGAATGAGGCTCATAGCAGTCGAATGTCAGTTCACTCGAGTAGTACGAAAATGTATAATGATCTGAAACGTCAGTATTGGTGGCACGGTATGAAACGAGACATTTTTGACTTTGTTTCGAAGTGTTTAATATGTCAACAAGTGAAAGCGGAACATCAAGTGCCTTCGGGATTACTTCAGCCGATCATGATACCCGAGTGGAAGTGGGATCGAGTCACGATGGATTTTGTATCTGGGTTGCCATTGTCTCCGAGCAAGAAAGATGCGATCTAGGTTGTTGTTGATAGATTGACAAAGTTCATTTTACTCCCGTACATACGGATTATTCACTTGATAAGTTAGCCGAACTGTATGTTTCTCAGATTGTAAGGTTACACGGGGTACCTACTTCTATTGTGTCGGATAGAGATTTGAGATTCACATCGCGGTGCTGGAAGAAATTGCAAGAAGCATTGGGTACTAAGTTGCATTTTAGCACCGCTTTCCATCCCTAGATCGATGGTCAATCCGAGCGAATTATTCAGATACTCGAGGATATGTTGAGATGTTGCATCCTTATGTTTAGTGCCTCGTGGGAACGATACTTGTTGAATTCACATATAACAATAATTTTCAATCGAGCATCAAGAGGGCACCTTACGAGGCTTTGTACAGTCGTAAATGTCGTACACCTTTGTTTTGGACCCAACTCAATGAGAATAAGATTTACGGAGTTGATTTGATTAAAGAGGCCTAACAGAAAGTAAAAGTGATCCGTAAAAGTCTGAAAGCAGCATCAGATCGTCAGAAATCGTATGAGGACTTGAAACAAAAAGATATAGAGTATCAAGTCGGAGACAAAGTGTTTTTTAAAGTTTCACCGTGGAAAAAGGTACTCAGATTTGGCCGTAAAGGCAAATTGAGCCCGAGATTTATCGGACCATACGAAATTACAGAACGGATTGGGAAGGTTTCTTATAGACTACTTTTGCTACCTAAACTTGAAAAGATTCACGACGTTTTTCATGTTTATATGCTCCATTGGTACAGATCCGATCCTTCTCATGTGATTAGTCCATCAGACATAGAAATTCGGTCTGATTTGAGTTATGAAGAGGAACCGATTCGTATTTTGGCTCACGAGGTGAAAAAATTATGGAATAAGACAATTTCATTAGTGAAAGTGTTGTGGGTCAAACACGGGGTTGAAGAAGCTACTTGGGAGCTTGAAGACTCCATGAAAGAACAATACCCTAATTTGTTCGCTGGTAAGATTTTCGCGGATGAAAATTCCTAAGGGGGGAGAGTTGTGACAGCCCTAATTTGACCTTAGTCGGAAAGCGGTTTTCGGACCACAAAACTGAGTCACAAAAATAATTAAATGTTATATTCTATGCGTATTATATGTGAAAGTGCATGTATGAAAATTTCATGCTTTGATTTTGTCATTTGTATGTGAAATTATTAAATAGGACTTATGTGAGAAATTTTGAAAATGTGATAGGTTAATTTGTAGTGGCCAAATATTTTAGGGTTTAAAATAGGTGGAATTGTATGTCAAATTTCCTACTTTTATTTGTAGTGGCCGGCCATAATAATGATGATAAACAATATATGCATTTTAAATTAGCATTAAAATATTTTATGGCTTTATATTATAAAATAAAGATAAATAAAATAACAAAATGATGAAAAGGACAAAGCTTGTTCATCTTTGTTCTTCATAGCTGAAATTAAGAGAAAAAGAGAGGAAAAAGCTCAAGCACTTTCGGTCATTTACTTAGCATGATTCAAGGGTATGTTCCATGTATTTTCTTGATATTCTTGCGAAATTAGCATGGTCAAAGCATTGCTTAGTTAACCCATGTTTAAATTTTGAAAAATTGTTGTGCTGTGAGCATTCGGTCATGAATTGAATTGAAGGAAATGGTTGTTGTTTCATATTCTTTTTATGAGTAATGGTAGATAGATGAAGTTGAGCTAGACAAATGAGCATATATGTGCATTAGATGTTAAGAGGGAAAATTGGCTAACATGTTGTGTGTGCTATGGCCGAATAAGAACATGAATAAATAATATTCGGCTAGCATGATAAGTTATGGAATATTAAGTAGATGATATAATTGATTTGTGAAGTGGCTAATAGGCATTTTTTTAATGAAATTTTGCCAAGGAATGTATCATGAAGTAAATAAAAATGCTAAATGTGCATTATGTGCTTATATGTGTTCGGCCAAGGAGGATTGATATGAAGCTTTGATAGGTTTGAGTGATGAATGGACGAATGAGCTATAGGTTATGTATGGATGAATTTTATGCATATGTGTGTGTGGCATTAGTAGTTAATGGCATTCGGCATTGTTTAATTAAATTTGAAAATGAAATGGTAATAGACTTAAGTGGACAAATGATACGAATGAATTGGTTTTTGAAATGTATATGGTTGCCGTATGTATGTGTTTAATTGAGAAGTAAATTTGTTTGATTTAGCTCAAGAGCTTAGAAGACCAAAATTGGATAGGGGAAAGGAGAAAGTAATCGAATAGCCGTTGTAATCATTCGACAACATCTGAGGTAAGTTTTAAGTAATCAAATGTAAGTAACAATTGATTATAATCTAATATATTATGTGAATTAGGTATTCTTTGTAAGGTATGGATTTAGCCGAATGTTAAAGATGAAATGATTGCAAAGTATGCAATGTAAGACCATAGTTGGGTTATGGCATCCTAATAACATGTAAGGCCATAGCTGGGCTATGGCATTGTGATTTTGTGTAAGACCATAGTTGGACTATGGCATCAAGTAAACGGCGTACTTAAACCCGTAAGGCATTCTCTAATTTGACAAATGACGATAAATAAATGGAAGCTAAGTGTTGGAATTTAATTAGATATTAATATTGAGCTCGAGTGAGTAAATTCATTGTTTGAAATTGTGGATGACAAAAAACATTTGTATAATAAATAGGTGTGTTAATTTGTTTGGAATAAACTAGATGGTTATAATGGTATTACATTAGTGATGAATGCTAAGACATATGTGTGTATTGATGAGAGTCAAGTTAGAGGCTTTATGACCTTACCCCCTTACTAGTGTGGCTTTATGATGAAATTTTACGAGAATCATGTTGAATAAGTTCATAAGTGCGAACTGAAGAGTTTAATGATAGGATAGCTATGAATATGATCAGAGATTGAGAACAGGTTGATAAGTAAAGCCAGAACTAGTAAAGTATCAGATCGACCTAGAAAATTTTGTGATTCACGCAATATCACAGTTGGTGAAGAAGTTAACTTTGGTAGATTGATCTATTCTGATACGATGTCGAGGAATGTATTAATTGAAATTTCTTCAAAACTGATCTCTTTTAGTGAAAAAAATAATATGAAATTTGTGATGGCTGAGTAGATTATGACAACCTCTTTTAAGGTGTTCTATGTGTTTATTTGTTCTCAGAAATATTCCTATGGCTATTGATCCTCTAATAAAATTCTGTTTATGTGGGGATGTTTTATAATCGTGATATTAGACGAAAGCATTGTTAGCATGATTGGTTTATAATCTATGTTGCTCTATTATCCTTTGGCATTTTAATACATTTCATCTATTGTGAATGGATGGGAAAATGTGTATAAAGCTATGATTCTGTTTCTTCTAAATACTACTTTATCTGATTTATATATGGGAAGGTACATTGTTATTGTTATATCTAATCCCAGTGGGTCTGAATGATGTTTTTTTTTCTAGACTTCTTTTCTCTGGGGGATTATCAAAATCTTTCATACTTTCTTGTGAGCTATGTTTTCGATGTTTCGATACGGTATCGCATCTTGGATTTCTTTATTTTGGAATTTTCCAACTTGGATTTCTTCATCTTGGTTTTCATGTCATCTTTATTTCATAAATTGTCAATCTTGACTCATGTTTAAAGTGTGTTCTTTGGCTTATGATGACTATGTTGACTATGATTATGCTTTTGGTTTGATTATTGGTAATGTGACCTTAGTATTTGGATTTCTCAAATTTCCGCGTAAGGATTTGACATCGGCAAAAACTTCTTGATTTCAATAATGTGTTACTGCATGAATTGTGAAGTGTTTTAAGACTATAAGGTAACGTGATAGCTTAGAGTATCTAATGCTATAGAAAGATCTAAATTTGATATAGTGAAGATGACTCGGGTATTAAAAGATGATGAGATAGTATCGAATATTCTTTGAGGAAGCAAATTGTGATTACAAGTGTTTGGATAGAAAAATCCAAAACTTATACAGAGATTACGCAAG
Source organism: Gossypium anomalum (assembly GCA_025698475.1). NCBI lineage: Eukaryota > Viridiplantae > Streptophyta > Magnoliopsida > Malvales > Malvaceae > Gossypium > Gossypium anomalum. The sequence continues at coordinate 41,312,136 of CM046968.1, read as the reverse complement.
AAAACTCACAGAAATGGTGTGTTAGTGATCGAGTTTGGAACTCGATATTTTTGATATTTGTGTATGAGTAATTGAATTGTTAATGGAGTTAAAGGTGAACAACAGGTTTTACCAGAACTACCCCCATCAGTATTGATATTAGAATTTAAATAAGAAAGGGATCATTCTCGATGCCATACCAGGAATTTCCCTTGTCTTGGAAAAAGGAAAAATGTTATGTGGCTTGTTGTTAAATGTTTAATGAGGTCTGTAAAATTTTGCCGGTATGTACGGAAAAAAATTTTGCTCATCAGATTAATGGGATTTCATGTCTCTATGATTATTGGAATTCTTGGAGTGCTAAGTCTTCATTAATCAAATTGAAATCTAGGTTTTATATTGTGATTTCTTGAGGAACCTAAAAGAGACTCTAAAATTTAAGAGCAACTAAGAGTCGAGTCCGCAAGCTATCGGGCCGTATTAAATTATAGAGAGTATAAGGTCGATATGAACTGGCTAGTTTCACTATTTGAATTTGAAAAGATTCAAGTACGTGTGTACGCGTTAAGATGACATGGATTTGACCTTTCATGTGTATGAACTCTTTAATAGAAGTAAGATTCAAATGATATGTTGTATAGTGAAAGAATCGCTCATGATTCGAGTATGAGAAAATAAGGAGATAAGTATTAAAGGTACAACCGAGTGAGAGTTCTGTGACAATGATTATGAGAAGAGAAGTTTATGCGAAAACCAAACCATTTTTTTGGTAAGATTTTCAGGGACGAAAATCCCTAAAGGGGGGAGAGTTGTAACATCCCGAATTAGGGCCTAGTCAGAACAGTGGTTTTGAGACCACAAATTCAAATTAGAAATAACTTTTTATATTTATTATAAGGTCTACGATATGTTTATATGAATGTGTAAAATTTTCATGAAGAAATTATATGTGAGAAGTGTTTAATTTGGCTTTAAGGACTAAATCATGTAAAGTGAGAAAGTTGCATTCTAATAGCCGAAGGTATCAAATAGCTATAAAATTTTTAGTTGAAGTCCTTATGTGGAAATTAGCCCATTAATAAGTTACTGGAAGATATTTGTTTCGCATTATTGAAATTAGTTAGAAAATAAAAGGGTAAATGGGTAATTAAGTTAAAAATGAAGAATAAGACAAAAATGCAAAAAGCTATCATTTTTTTATTTCTCTTTCTTCTCGACCAATTTTTTACCCAAGGAAATGGCCATGGAAGCTTGAAAATTTCAGCAACTTCTAACCCTTACAAGTAAGTGATTTTGATGGTCATTTTTGATGATTTTTGTATTTTTGGAACCCTTGTAGCTTAATTTAGCTATTGAGGGGACTATTTTGCAAAATGGTTAAAAGTATAAGGTTTTGCCATGAGAATATTCATGTTGTTTGCTGCATTTTTATGAAAGAAAATGAATCTTGGTTGTTAAATAAACAACTTTTGTTAAGTGATTTTCATGAAAACATCTAAAATGGACCATTTTGTAAAAGTTGTAAAATAGATGGTAAAGGTGTGAAATAAAGAAATATGTGGGCTGCTGTAAGTAAGATAAATATTCAGCTAGGGTTGGGTTGGGATAAAATTGAATGAATTTTATTTTTCGAGCCTAGAGGCTAATTTGCAAATAAGTGAAAGTTCAAGGGCAAAATTGTAAATTTGTCAAAGTATGATTTTTGCGTCAATTTGAATATTGTGAGTAATAAATAAGCTATATTTAAAATGTTAGATCAACAAAATTGAGATTCGGGATTAAATCGAGAAAGTACGTGGTTAAGGACAAAAAGGGGACAATTAGCCGTTTTTGCATTCAAGGTAAGTTCGTGTGATAATAATAATGCAATGTCTTATTTGAATTGAAATGCCTAATTATTATTATATAATTTGTATGATTTGTTACGGATATACTCGATGAGGAATCGACAAACGAGTCGTATGATAAAATTGGTAAGTTGTACTTAAGTAAGACAACTTTATTGTTATTATGTGTTGAATGATTGATTTTGCGTAATATGGTTGAATATGCTTATGTATAACGCATGATGAAATTTAAATGTGTTAAATTCCCAGTCGAACCTAGGAATAGATTGGATATCCATGTCAAGACATTTGGGTGATATGTGCGCTAGTGTAAGACCATGTCTAGGACATGGCATCAGCCACATTATTAGAGCCAGTGTAAGACCATGTCTGAGACATGGCATCGGCGTTGATATGTGTGCTAGTGTAAGACCATGTTTGGGACATGGCATCAGCCATATTATGATAGCCAGTGTAAAACCATGTCTGGGACATGGCATCAGCCACATTATGAGAGCCAGCGTAAAATCAAGTCTGGAACATGGCATCGACGTTGATATGTGTGCTAGTGTAAGACCATGTCTGGGACATGGCATCGGCCACATTATGATAGCCAGTGTAAGACCATGTTTGGGACATGGCATCGGTGTTGATATGTGCGCTAGTGTAAGACCATGTCTGGGCATGGCATCGGCCACATTATGAGAGCCAGTGTAAGACAATGGCTGGGACATGGCATCGACATTGAGACGGGAGCTAGTGTAAAACCATGTCTGGGACATGGCATCGACATTGGGACGAGAGCTAGTGTAAGACCATGTCTGGGACATGGCATCGACAATTTACCCACTTGTGTGAGGCTTATCAGATATCTTTTAGAATTCCAAATGGTTTCAAGGGTTATTTTAAAGCTTATGATAAAGATATGGAATGATATAATCATGTTGGGAGTGGTACAGGTTCTTATTCGAAACTCATGAGATATGAGTCTAGTTATGTTGCCTTAATGGTAAGAAAAACATGAGTAAGTTCTATCCATGAGAAATGATTTCGGGCTATGATACACCTTTGGTAAGGATGCAAATAAGTAAGTCATGCCCATGAGAATGATTTTGTGATGACCTTGTGATTATGGGTCTTATCTTATGATGTATAAATATGTATTTTTACCATGATGGTTGAAATGATTTGTAAAAGTATTATAAACTTAGTTGTCAATATTTTACACTAAAATAGTTTTGGACAGCAGCAATAGTCCAACTTAGAAAATCCACCAAAAATCGTGGAAAATTTATCTAGAGGTTGAATCAAATATGAAATGAAAGCTTATCGAGTCTAGTTTCACATAGAAGAAACGGTGTAAGCAAAAGAATTTCATGATATGAGATGTTTGGATTTCTGTGAGACAGGGTTAGAATGATTTCGGGTTCCCTTGTCTTAACTTTGGAAAATCATTAAAAATTTTATGAAAATAATTATGGGTTAGAGTTCATATGAAGAAATCATTAATGAGTCTATTTGCAAGAGAAATAGATAGGAACATTATCTGAGTCCCCGTACGAGGAGATAATTAATTTTTAGTGAAGAAGGGTCGAAACTATTAGATAGCAGAATAGGGACGACTTTACAGAATAAACTATAATTATTGGCTAGACAGAAAATTTTGAAAATTTTATGGTAAGAAGATATGTGACTCTAGTTTCAGGGAAAATTAGCGGTTCTTAATTTTGAGTTTCGTAGCTCAAGATATAAATAATTTAGTGAGTGTGACTCAAGTGTATAGCTTGAGATGAACAAGAGTAAATAGTAGAATTTTGTGCAATTATGATTGTATTAACTTAAGAACATGTCAATAAATCTCTTATTATTTTCATATGGACTTACTAAGTTATATAGCTTACCCCTTCCCTTTTCCTCATTTTATAGGGACACTAAGCTAGCTCGTGTAACACTCCTAATCCCGTATCCGTCACCGGAAGGATTTAAGAAGTATTACCAAACAAGTAGATAATTCCATTTGAATACCAATAGACAATGAGTCATCGTAAGTTAATAATTATCTCGATTCCTTCATAAGTTCCATTCGATCAAAATATTTAAAACATTAATTACATATCAACTACACATACATACTAACTAGATGGAACTTATATAATAACTTAACAAGCCATTTTCGCATGGCTATATATATATACACATCACCAAAAAGATACGTATTTAACATCAAAAGTCAATCCTATACATGCCACTTTTAAAGTTAAACTACAAGGTACCAAATGGGCTTAGATAGTGTGGATGACTTTGTCTTTGAAATCCCGAGATCGATAGCTAACTAACGAGATCTATAAAGCAGAGAATTTAAACGACAGAGTAAGCATTTCGATGCTTAGTAAGTTTAAGTAATGAAATCATTTACAACTAAAACATAACATTCATAAGATAAATAAATACATAAGCATAAAACTCCATGATCATGTTACCTCACACTTCAATCATTATATTCATACGCACAGAGTCAAATCTGACTAAATTTCATTTAAGTCAACAATTTCGTACTTCGAATCAGCTAAATATTTCATAAAACCCTAAGATCCAACCCGGAGTTCACTAATCCATTTAACGAATACATTTAAAACCAAATCAACCTTTACAATGTATATATATATATATGAAACATACCTTATCGTCTTAGAATTTCGAGCGCACTTATTTGGAATTATTACAGCCGTACCACAATTTCTAAATCAGCACGAATGTCTTCGGGACTTAGCCCGGATGTAGCAACTAGCACGAATGCCTTCGGGACTTAGCCCGGATATAACAACTAGCACGTATGCCTTCGGGACTTAGCCCGGATATAACAACCAGCATAAATGCCTTCGGGGATTGACCCGGATATAACACTCACACGAGGCCTGCGGGTCTTAGCCCGGTTAAAATCCCAATTTATCATGCACATGTCTTATCATCATAACACATTGGTATTTCATTCACATTACTAGAACACAAGCACAACAAGCTTAATAACCATTCCACTTTCGGTTCAATAGACACATATAAGGGCACGATTTCGATTTGCCATTCAACACAATTTCAATAACTATTCAATTATAAATCATGAGTACAAGCTATTTATCTCACTACATAAATCAAGTAGAACCATTATGTCATAGACTAATTGTTATGCTTAAATATGATCATGATTTATCAACTCATAAACTAAGTTCCAATACTCGAAGACTTACCTCGGATATACTTGAACGGTTGCGGAGTGGCTACTCGGCTACTTTCTCTTTCCCCTTATCTGAAATTCCCTATGCTCTTGAGCTTAAGTTCAACAAATTTAAACTAGTCATTAATCGATTATTAAAGTATTACTTCCAGAATGTAATACATATAGATTCGGCTTTCACACATATAGATTATAGTAAGCTTTATAAAAATTGATAAATAATTCATTAACAAATTTTCTTTAATGCTTACAATATAATTACAATTTCCCTATAAGCTAATTTCCTGAGCAACAGTCAGTAAAGTATTTATAATTGGAGTTACGAAACTCCAAATCGATTGCCGTAAATTTTTATTGACAGATGACTCATTTATATATTATCCATAAAATTTTTATAACTTTTAGTTTAGCCCAACAATACCAGATTTTTCTTAAAGTTCACCTTGTTTCACTGCTTGACTAAACTGACCACTCTTCACTACGAATCAAATTTCTCATTATACAGAATTCAAAATATGTTCTCACTTATTTCATTTGAAACTAAACTCATTAAAGAGTCTAAGCATATAAAATTAATTCTAATACCATTTTTATACATTTTATAGTGATTTTATAAAAACAGAACAGAGGATCTAGAAGTCATTTTGACTCTGTCCCACATTACTTCAAATATCTCATGATCGGTAATTCTTTTACTTTCACGATTTCTACTATAGAAAACTAGACTCATCAAGCTTCAATTACATAATTTATTCAGCATCTAATTCAACTCCTACAATTTATGGTGATTTTCTAAAATCACCTTACTGCTGCTGTCCCAAGTAGATTATCACTAATTTACTCCATGCATTTATATTACCCTAGTGCTATACATTCAAATCTATATAACTGATTGTACATGTATCCATGGTGTATATGTATTTTATGACTACATCCTTAATATAAGTCTAATATAAACTTTGCCCTTTATATTCGGCCATCTCAAAACATAGCTACGCACATGATATACACTTACTCGTATACCAAAGTTATACTTAACCTTAATGAAACAAAACACATTACTTAGTCACTTAAACTAATCATAACCCACATATGACATTGATCACTTAATAAAATAAAAATCATATTTACCAATACACTTCTAATCATTATTATTTATCACCTTATGTAATGTTAGCAAAATGGATTAATTACACATCAATATACCATCATAGCCGAACATAATGTTTTCACCCATGCCTCAACGTTATTCACATTCTATTTCTTGCATTATTCAAAATCATACCATTGGAGTTCATGTATAATACCGAACCTCTAGACATTCAAACTTTTACCTTTTCTTTTCAAATCATCTAAATGATAATACTCACATTCTAGTATTTAAACACAAAACATTTGTGCAAATAACTAAGCAAATCCAATTTCGGCTATTACACATATAAATACTATCAAATTAAATTCTTACTAGTTCAAACTTCTCTCATCAACATTTATTCATCTAAACATAAAGAAAGTGATCATATCTCTTCATTATCAACTATGACCGAATGCTTCATTCACCATCCAAATCCAAAATTTCAACATGGGCTAAACAAAGAACTTAGTAACTAACTTAAAATAAGCTAAAATTTCAAAATTTAACATGAATTACTAACCTTCTTTTGAGCTTAAGATGATCGAATGCTATATCCCCCTTTCTTCTTTAACATTCGGCTCCTAAGGGAGAAGATGAAGACCAATATTTTTGTTTTTCTTTTGCTTTTCTATTACTCTTTCTTATTTTACTAAATTTCTTTATTTCATAAATTAAACCATTATCATAAAATTTTATTAAACAATACATATTTTGCTTGCCATCATTAACATGGCCGGCCACTACCACTAAAGTGGGATATTAGACATGCAAACCCATTTATTTACACTATCTATTATTTTGCCACTACAAAATGACCTACCATATTTCAAAATATCTCATATAAGTCCTATTTAATAAATTTCACATGAAATGACAAAATTATAGCATGAAACTTTCACACATACTTTTACACATATAATAAGCATAGAATGTAACGGTTAATTATTTTTGTGTCTCGGTTTTGTGGTCCCGAAACCACTTTCTGACTAGGGTCAATTTAGGGTTGTTATAACTCTCCCCCACATAAAGAATTTTCGTCCCCGAAAATCTTACCAGTGAATAAGTTAGGATATTGCTCTTTCATAGAGTTCTCGGGTTCCCAAGTAGCTTCTTCCATCCCGTGTTTGAGCCATAATACCTTTACTAACGGAACCTTTTTGTTTCGTAACTCTTTTACTTCGCGAGCTAGGATACGAATTGGTTCTTCTTCATAACTCAAATCGAACTGAATTTCAACCTCTGTTGGATTTATTATGTGCGACGGATCGGATCTATACCATCGAAGCATCGAGACATGAAAAACGTTGTGAATCTTTTTAAAGTCAGGGGGTAATATCAATCTGTATGTGACTGGTCCAATTCGTTCAGATACTTCATACGGCCCGATGAACCTCGGACTCAATTTGCCTTTACGACCAAATCTGAGCATTTTTTTCCAAGGTGAAACTTTAAGAAAAACTTTGTCTCCGACCTGATACTCGATGTCCTTCCGTTTTAAATCCGCATACGACTTACGGCGATCGATCCAAGTCGCTTTCAGACTTTCACGGATTGCTTTTACTTTCTGTTCAGCATCTTTAATCAAATCAACCCCAAAAATTTTACTATCACTGAGCTCAGTCCAAAATAACGGTGTACGGCATTTACGACCATACAAAGCTTCGTAAGGTGCCATCTTAATGCTAGATTGAAAACTATTGTTATAGGCAAATTCGATCAAAGGTAAATACCGTTCCCACGAACCACTAAACTCAAGAATGCAACATCTCAACATATCTTCGAGTATCTGAATTATCCGCTCAGATTGGCTATCAGTCTGAGGATGAAAAGCGGTGCTAAAATGCAGCTTGGTACCCAAGGCTTCTTGTAATTTCTTCCAAAATCGCGATGTGAATCTCGGATCTCTATCTGATACAATAGAAATAGGTACTCCATGTAACCTTACAATCTGAGATACATACATTTCAGCTAGCTTGTCAAGGAATAATCCGCACGTCTGAGAATAAAATGAGTCGACTTCGTCGATCTATCAACAACAACCCGAGATCACATCTTTTTGCTTGATGACAATGGCAACCCCGATACAAAATCCATCGTGACTCGATCCCACTTCCATTCTGGTATCATGATCGGTTGAAGTAATCCTGAGGGTACTTGGTGTTCCGCTTTTACTTGTTGACATATCAAGCACGAAACAAACTCGAAATGTCTCTTTTCATACTACGCCACAAAAATCGCGTTTCGTGTCGTTGTACATTTTCGTACTCCCCGGGTGAATTGACATTCGGCTGCAGTGAGCTTCGTTCAGAATCATCGAAATAAGTTCTGAATTTCTTGGAACGCACAATCGACTTCTGAACCTCAAACAATCGTCATCATCTATTTGAAATTCAGAAGGATTTAAGAAGTATTACCAAACAAGTAGATAATTCCATTTGAATACCAATAGAAAATGAGTCATCGTAAGTTAATAATTATCTCGATTCCTTCATAAGTTCCATTCGATCAAAATATTTAAAACATTAATTACATATCAACTACACATACATACTAACTAGATGGAACTTATATAATAACTTAACAAGCCATTTTCGCATGGCTATATATATATACACATCACCAAAAAGATACGTATTTAACATCAAAAGCCAATCCTATACATGCCACTTTTAAAGTTCAACTACAAGGTACCAAATGGGCTTAGATAGTGTGGATGACTTTGTCTTTGAAATCCCCGAGATCGATAGCTAATGAACGAGATCTATAAAACAGAGAATTTAAACGACAGAGTAAGCATTTCGATGCTTAGTAAGTTTAAGTAATGAAATCATTTACAACTAAAACATAACATTCATAAGATAAATAAATACATAAGCATAAAACTCCATGATCATGTTACCTCACAATTCAATCATTATATTCATACGCACAGAGTCAAATCTGACTAAAGTTCATTTAAGTCAACAATTTCGTACTTCAAATAAGCTAAATATTTCATAAAACCCTAAGATCCAACCCGGAGTTCACTAATCCATTTAACGAATACATTTAAAACCAAATCAACCTTTACAATGTATATATATATATATGAAACATACCTTATCATCTTAGAATTTCGAGCGCACTTATTTGGAATTATTACAGCCGTACCACAATTTCTAAATCAGCACGAATGTCTTCGGGACTTAGCCTGGATGTAGCAACTAGAACGAATGCCTTCGGGACTTAGCCCGGATATAACAACTAGCACGTATGCCTTCGGGACATAGCCTGGATATAACGACCAGCATAAATGCCTTCGGGGATTGACCGGATATAACACTCACACAAGGCTGCGGGTCTTAGCTGGTTAAAATCCCAATTTATCATGCACATGTCTTATCATCATAACACATTGGTATTTCATTCACATTACTAGAACACAAGCACAACAAGCTTAATAACCATTCCACTTTCGGTTCAATAGACACATATAAGGGCACGATTTCAATTTGCCATTCAACACAATTTCAATAACTATTCAATTATAAATCATGAGTACAAGCTATTTATCTCACTACATAAATCAAGTAGAACCATTATGTCATAGACTAAATGTTATGCTTAAATATGATCATGATTTATCAACTCATAAACTAAGTTCCAATACTCGAAGACTTACCTCGGATATACTTGAACGGTTGCGGAGTGGCTACTCGGCTACTTTCTCTTTCCCCTTATCTGAAATTGCCCTCCTATGCTCTTGAGCTTAAGTTCAACAAATTTAAACTAGTCATTAATCTATTATTAAAGTATTACTTTCAGAATGTAATACATATAGATTCGGCTTTCACACATATAGATTATAGTAAGCTTTATAAAAATTGATAGATAATTCATTAACAAATTTTCTTTAATGCTTACAATATAATTACAATTTCCCTATAAGCAGATTTCCTGAGCAACAGTCAGTAAAGTATTTATAATTGGAGTTACGAAACTCCAAATCGATTTCCGTAAATTTTTCTTGACAGAAGACTCATTTATATATTATCCATAAAATTTTTACAATTTTTAGTTTAGCCCAACAATACCAGATTTTTCTTAAAGTTCACCTTGTTTCACTGCTTGACTAAACTGACCACTCTTCACTACGAATCAAATTTCTCATTGTACAGAATTCAAAATATGTTCTCACTTATTTCATTTGAAACTAAACTCATTAAGGAGTCTAAGGATATAAAATTTATTCTAAGACCATTTTTATACATTTTATAGTGATTTTATAAAAACAGAACAGAGGATCTAGAAGTCATTTTGACTCTGTCCCACATTACTTCAAATATCTCATGATTGGTAATTCTTTTACTTTCACGGTTTCTACTATAGAAAACTAGACTCATCAAGATTCAATTACATAATTTAGTCAGCATCTAATTCAACTTCTACAATTTATGGTGATTTTCTAAAATCACCTTACTGCTGCTGTCCCAAGTAGATTATCACTAATTTACTCCATGCATTTATATTACCCTAGTGCTATACATTCAAATCTATATAATCGATTGTACATGTATCCATGGTGTATATGTATTTTATGACTACATCCTTAATATAAGTCTAATATAAACTTTGCCCTTTATATTCGGCCATCTCAAAACATAGCTACGCACATGATATACACTTACTAGTATACCAAAGATATACTTAACCTTAATGAAACAAAACACATTACTTAGTCACTTAAACTAATCATAACCCACATACGACATTGATCACTTAATAAAATAAAAATCATATTTACCAATACACTTCTAATCATTATTATTTATCACCTTATGTAATGTTAGCAAAATGGATTAATTACACATCAATATACCATCATAGCCGAACATAATGTTTTCACCCATGCCTCAACATTATTCACATTCTATTTCTTGCATTATTCAAAATCATACCATTGGAGTTCATGTATAATACCGAACCTCTAGACATTCAAACTTTTACCTTTTCTTTTCAAATCATCTAAATGATAATACTCACCTTCTAGTATTTAAACACAAAACATTTGTGCAAATAACTAAGCAAATCCAATTTGGCTATTACACATATAAATACTATCAAATTAAATTCTTACTAGTTCAAACTTCTCTCATCAACATTTATTCATCTAAACATAAAGAAAGTGATCATATCTCTTCATTTTCAACTATGACCGAATGCTTCATTCACCATCCAAATCCAAAATTTCAACATGGGCTAAACAAAGAACTTAGTAACTAACTTAAAATAAGCTAAAATTTCAAAATTTAACATGAATTACTAACCTTCTTTTGAGCTTAAGATGACCGAATGCTATATCCCCCTTTCTTCTTTAACATTCGGCTCCTAAGGGAGAAGATGAAGACCAATACTTTTGTTTTTCTTTTGCTTTTCTATTACTCTTTCTTATTTTACTAAATTTCTTTATTTCATAAATTAAACCATTATCATAAAATTTTATTAAACAATACATATTTTGCTTGCCATCATTAACATGGCCGGCCACTACCACTAAAGTGGGATATTAGACATGCAAACCCATCTATTTACACTATCTATTATTTGGCCACTACAAAATGACCTACCATATTTCAAAATATCTCATATAAGTCCTATTTAATAAATTTCACATGAAAATGACAAAATTATAGCGTGAAACTTTCACACATACTTTTACACATATAATAAGCATAGAATGTAACGGTTAATTATTTTTGTGTCTCGGTTTTGTGGTCCCGAAATCACTTTTCGACTAGGGTCAATTTAGGGTTGTTACAGCTCGGGCTGGAGATCGTCAGAGATTCCATCACACTATCCAGCTATTGAAGGGTATAAATGATTTCAAGCACTTTAAGTCTATGGCATGTATCGGGACTTATTCAATTCGATATGTGTCATTTGATTTGGCCAAATGTATTGGCTTATAGTGGGAATATGATCCATTTTGTATATGGCCATGAGATGTGGCTCATATTGGTTATTGGGTTGTAAACCTATTCATATATGCATGCATGTGCTAAAGGTTTCACATGGTGTGGTCATGTGTGTTTAGTATGGATGAATTGTGAATGTGCCCTAGATTACTTTATGGTTTTAAAGTGACTAAATTGGCCTATAGATAGACCTTAGCATAAGTATGACGTGTAAGAATGTGTTAACGATAATCATGGCATGAAGTTGATAAGTTTAAACTAGGCAAATTATAGTGCCTTATGCATGAATAAATCGACATGAAATTACGACGAAAAGTGCCATTGAAGTTTTGTTTAAGTGCTAACGAGGGTGCCAAATGGCTTAGTAAATAGCCATTTTTTGGGCCACACGGACAGAGACATGACCGTGTGTCTCATCGTGTGGACGACACGGTCTAGCACACGGGCGAGTGACTTGGTCGTTTGACCTTATATCGTTGTTGACGTCATAAACAGAGATTTACACGGGTGGAGGACAAGGGCGTATCCTGAGCCACACGGGCGTGTGTGATCACACGGCCTGCCCACACGGGCATGTGACTCTCCAAAATATTAAAATTTTTTTAGTGTCTCAAAAGTTTCAAAAGTTCTCAGTTTAGTCCCTAACCACCTCTAATGTATGTATTGGGCCTCGTAGGCCCATATAAGGGACTTTAAGATAGAAATTGAAAAGTTTTAAATTTGAGCAAAATTTTATGACCTAAAAATGTTTGTATGCATGCGTTTGAGTCCAGTAATGCCTCGCACCCTCTTTCGGTGACGGACGTGGGTAAGGGGTGGTACAGGTTATGTGTTGGTTATTTTGGTTAGTTGTTAATTAATGTGATAATGCTTGGAAGTTGGCATATTGTGGTTTGTTTTAAGATGATGATATGGTATATTAAGTGACTTGAAATTGAGGATAAGTTGATGAGTTAATACATTTGGAATTAGGTAAATTGTGATAGTTTTGGCATAATGATTTGGTATGTTTTGAATATGAAATTGAGTGTTTTAAATGGTTGTGAATGGATGGCATTATATGAGTATGAATTGACTTGTTTTTGGTTGCTTAAAGATGTATTTAAATGGTGCTATTTTGGTTACTATGTATGCTTCTGGAAAGGGTGGCAAATTGGCTTTTCAAATGGCCTATTTTTGTCCACACGGGCAGAGACACGGGAGTGTATCTCAGTTGTGTGTGACACATGGTTATGTTACACAGCCATGTGTCCCCTGGGGTACCCTGCGAATTAAAGTCAGTATACCCTATAGTTTTGACACGGCCTAGACACACGGGCGTGTTTACTGGTCGTGTGTGACACACAGGTTGGCACATGGGCATGTGGGTGGCCGTGTGACCCAAGTCAGTAACCTCCCAAGTTTTCCCATAGCCATGGCATACGAGCGTGTCTTTAGCCATGTGGTACAAGTCAGTATGTCTGCCTTGTTTCCACACGGCCTGTGACACGGGCGTGTCTGGTGACCATGTGACCCACACAGCCTGTTCACTTGGGCATGTGACCCTTATATGTTTGAAAATTTTCTAAATTTCCCAAAGTTTACAAATGTTATCGGTTCAGTCCTAAACCACTTCTAAGCATGTTTTAAGGTTTCGTAAGACATTATAAGGGACACGTTAATAGGTTGAATGTATTTTGATTATGAATGTTTAAATGTATGTGATTAATGTGTTTTATCGGTAATGCCTCGTAACCCTGTTCTGGTGACGGATACAGGTTAGGGTTGTTACATTTAATTTGTATCAGAGCTACAATTTAGTAATTCTAGGACTAACGTAGTAAGTGAGAGTCTAGCTATACATGCCACATATATAAACTGCGATAGTGTGATGATTCCTTATATTTAAAATGTATTTTTGTATAGTAAATGGATCCCGATCGAGCCGTAACTGATGATGTGGAAAGTAATGCACCCGCTCCTGCTCAAGGGGCAGCGCCAACTGATTCTAGGCTGATTACGAGTAACACAAGGGAGAGGCTAAAGAAGCCTTCTTCCAGATGATGAATGAGTGGTTCACTCAGTAAATTAGAACTAATTCGACTGCTTCACAACCTCTACCCTCGCCTAATCCTGCACAAGTCCCTGTCATGCCACAAGTTGTGAATCCATTTCAATTGAGTAAGCCTTCGGTTGATAAAATTAGAAAAATATGGGGTTGAAGAGTTTTGTGCTACTACTAATGATGATGCTACGAAAGCTGAGTTTTGGCTCGAGAATACGATACGAGTGTTTGATGAAATGTCATGTACTCCTGATGAATGTCTTAAATGTGTTGTTTCACTTTTGAGAGATACAACATATCATTGGTGGAAAACATTAATATCTGTGGTTCCGAAAGAACGAGCCACTTGGGAGTTTCTTCAGACTGAGTTTAGAAAAAAGTACATCAGTCAGAGATTCATAGATCAGAAAAGCAAAGAGTTTCTTGAGCTAAAATAGGGCCGTAAGTCTGTTACGAAATATGAACGAGAATTTGTGAGATTAAGTCAATATGCACAAGAATGTGTTTCGACCGAAACAATCATGTGCAAGAGATTTGAAGATGGCTTGAACGAAGATATCCGCTTGTTAGTCGGGATTCGAGAAATCAAAGAGTTTGTGGTACTCGTCGACTGAGCATGTAAAGATGAAGAGCTCAGGAAAGAGAAAAGAAAAGCTATCTTTGAAGCTAGAGATTTACGAAAAAGATCATCGATTAAGTCATTTTAGTTGGCATCAAAGAGGCTCTGAAATGATTTTAGCCGTTTAAAGACTACGGCGGGTTATTCTAGATGAGACTGAGAGAGGCCACCTGTGAGTTCAAAAACTACTTCAATAGCTAGTGTTGGAAATGTCAGACCAAATCAACCTGAGTGCAAACATTGCTGTAAACGACATCCCAACAACTGTAGATTGAATGATCGGGCTTGTTTCAAATATGGATCATTAGATCATTTTATCCGTGAATGTCCTGAGTTGGCCGAGCAAGATACAGTGCAGAGTACGAGGTCGAGTAACGTTGTAGCTAGAGGTAGACCACCCAGAAACACGAGTAATGTGAGCGGTAGCCAGAGAATGATTAAAGACACTACTGTGAGAGCTGACGCCCGAGCACTTGCTAGAGCTTATGCTATTCACACTCACGAAGAAGCTTCATCTCCAGATGTTATTACCGGTACTTTCACTCTCTATGATACTAGTGTTGTTGCATTAATTGATCCTAGATCTACTTATTCGTATATATGCATGAACTTAGTATCCAGTAAGACTTTACTTGTAGAGTCTATTGAATTTGTGATTAGAGTATCGAGCCCCTTAGGCAAGTGTGTTCTGGTTGATAAAGTATGCAAGAACTGCCCATTGGTGATTCGAGATTTCTATTTTCCGGCCAATCTGATATTGTTACCATTCGACGAATTTGATATAATTCTGGGTATGGATTGGTTAGCACTGCATGATGCTATAGTAAATTGCAAAAGAAAGACGATTAATTTGAGTTGTCAGAATAATGAGATTATTCGGATCAAGTCAGATGATTTAAATAGTTTACCGGCAGAGATTTCTTCAATGTTAGCTCAAAAATATGTGAGAAAGGGTTGTGAAGCTTACTTTGCTTATGTGTTTGACATTAAAGTGACAGAAAGGAAGATTGAATTAGTACCAGTTGTGTGTGAATATCCAGATGTGTTTCCTAAAGAGTTACTGGGTTTGCGACCAATCAAAGAAGTTGAATTTGGTAATGATTTAGTATCAGGAACAACTCCGATATCGATAACTCCATACAGAATGGCACTAACCGAATTAAAAGAGTTGAAATCTCAATGGCAAGAATTAACAGATAGAGGTTTCACACGACCGAGTTATTCTCCTTGGGGTGCATCAGTTTTGTTTGTGAAAAAGAAAGACGGAACTATGAGAATGTGCATCGACTATCGACAGCTTAATAAAGTGACTATCAAGAATAAATACCCTCTACCACGAATAGACGATTTGTTTGATCAGTTAAAAGGGGCTACAGTGTTTCCAAAGATAGTTTGAGATCAGGTTATTATCGGTTGCGAGTTACAGACTTCGACGTGCCGAAAATTGCTTTTCGAACAAGGTATAGGAATTATGAGTTTCTAGTTATGCCTTTCGGATTAACAAATGCACCTACTTTTTTTATAGATCTAATGAATTGGTTCTTTAGACCGTATTTGGATAGATTTGTTGTTGTGTTTATAGATGACATCTTTATTTATTCACAAGATGAAACTAAGCATGCCGAGCATTTGAGAATTAATTTACAGACTCTGCGTGATAAGCAATTATATGCAAAGTTTAGTAAATGTGAGTTCTGGTTGAGTGAATTTGGTTTCCTGGGGCATATTGTGTCAGCAACAGGTATTCGAGTCAATCCTAGCAAGATTTTTGCAATAATAGAATGGAAACCTCCAAGAAATGTATCCAAAGTCCGTAGCTTTCTGGGACTAGTTGGCTATTATAGACGGTTTGTAAAAGGCTTTTCGACAATTGCTACTCCGATGAAAAGATTGCTTCAAAAAAATGTTAAGTTTGAGTGGTCGGATAAATGTCAGAAAAGTTTCGATCAGCTAAAAGCTCTTTTGACTGAAGCTTCAGTGTTAGTACAGCTAGAATCGAATAAAGAATTTGTAATCTATAATGATGCATCGTTGAATGGTTTGGGTTGTGTTTTGATGCAGGAAGGCAAAGTCATAGCTTATGCCTTTAGACAATTAAAGCTGCATGAAAAGAATTATCCGACGCACGATTTAGAATTAACAGCTATCGTGTTCGCGTTGAAGATTTGGCGCCACTATTTATTCGGTGAGAAATGTCATGTTTATTCCCTAAACATACATTAGAGGTGGTTAGGAACTAAACTGAGAACTTTTGAAACTTTTGAGACATTAAGAAAATTTTCATAATTTGGAGAGTTACACGCCCGTGTGGGTAGGCCGTATGGTCACACACGCCGTGTGGCTCAAAATACGCCTGTGTCCTCCACCCGTGTAACTCTCTGCTTATGACGTCATCACCCATTTAGAGTCACACGGCCGTGTCACACGCCCGTGTGCTAGGCCGTGTGACCATTCATGTGGATGATAGTTAGGCTATTTACCAAGCCTTTTTCCATCCAAAAACACTTGCACACCCATACTAAGTTTATCAACACACAACATGACATTTTTATGCATCCCAATAACCACACCATGGCATTCCCATACTATTTATAAATCACGTTCAACATGCACAACCACACACACTTAACTAGTTATAACATGTAACTTACTCAACCATTCACATTTAGTATTTGCCATACATAATTATCACACATTCACTCATCCAACCCAAACAAGCATGCACATCCATGTAATGCTTCATCATAGACTTATAACATAGCAAATATTGGCCACCCTTAATGGCCTTATACAACAATGACCTTCAATTAGCATAGGCCAATATTCTAGGCCAACTCATAATATCATGTACACAATAACCAAATCCCTATGCATGACATACACTTAAAATGCTAGAAATTATTGATACCCATCAATAGCTTGTTAGTGTGATAGGATCTCCAACGACCTCTAACTTGAGCTAGCATCTGTGATACTATAGGAAAAAGGAAAGGAATAGGGAGTAAGCATATAGCTTGGTAAGTAGGTATGTAAATAATAAAAAATTTATTAACATGCTTTTAACAATCCTCACAATATGTTCTCAAGATAATCCAATCATAATTGCACAAAGTTCCACTATTCACTTATGTTCATATCAAGCTGTCTACGCGAGTTATAGTCACTAAATTATTTATATCTTGAGATACGGCACTCCAAATTAAGAACCACTAATTTTCTTTGAAATTATACTCACATATCTTCTTACCATAAAATTTTTAGAATTTTTGGTCTAGCCAATAAGTACAGTTTATTCTTTAAAGTCTTCCCTGTTCTACTGTCTGATAGTTTTGACCCTTCACTAAAAATTAATTATCTTCTAATACGAGATTCAGATGATATTCCCGTTTATTTCTCTTGAAAATAGAATCATTAAAAAATTTAAACATATAAAAGTATAACCCATAATTATTTTTATACAAATTTTAGCGATTTTCCAAAGTCAGAACAGGAGATTCCAAAAGATTCTGACCTTGTCTAACAAAAATTTAAATATCTCATAATATGACATTCTTATGCTTACACCATTTCTTCTATGTGAAACTAGACTCAATAAGATTTAATTTCATATCTTATTCAATCTCTAATTTGATTCTCACAATATTTGGTGATTTTTTAAAGTTATACAACTACTGCTGTCCAAAACTGTTTTATTGCTAATTTTACTCTTTCTTTTAGACATACATAATACCAAAGCATATCCATAGCTAGCCATTCCAATAGCTAGTCATTATCAAATATTTACATGTCATTCATTGGCCAATTTAACCTATACATCAACAACGAAGATTTGAACATTTCATGTCTCAATTTAGTTTGGTCTAAAAGCCTCATACATAATCATAAATCAACTTTACCACATAGTTACACTTCATAAGTATAGACTTATAATTACAAGGTCATCACAAGATCATTCTCATAGATATGACTTACTCATTTACATTCTTACCAAATGTTCAATAATCACAAAGTATTCACAAAGACATTCTCGTAGAAATCATGAACTTACAATGTCATGAAGTCAATGTTTGTAAACTTTAAGTATTTACCTGTACCGATTCATAACATATTCATAATCTTTCACATCTTTGGCATAAGCTTTAAATTACCCGTTGAACCACTTGGAATACTAAAGGATATCCGATAAGCTTCACACAAGAGGGTAAAATGTCAGTGCCATGTCCCAGAGATGGTCTTACACTAGCTCACATGTCGAGGCCGATGCCATGTCCCAAACATGGTCTTACACTAGCTCTCGTCTCAATGTCGATGCCATGTCTTAGACATGGTCTTACATTGGCTCTCATAATGTGGCCGATGCCATGTCTGAGACATGGTCTTACACTAGCACACATATCAACGCTGATGCCATGTCCCAAACATGACCTTACAGTAGCACACATATCACCCAAATGTCATGGCATGGATATCCAATCAATTCCTAGGTTCAAACGACAATTTACCACATTGAATTTCATCATGCATTATTCATAAGTGTATTCAATCATATTATGCAAAATCAATCATTCAATACATAGTAACGATAAAGTTGCCTTACTTACATACAACTTACCTCAGTAGCACAATCGGTGAAAAGGACTTATTCATCATACTCTTTATTTCCCCCCCGTTCTAAGTCCAAATCTCATCTTTCTTGACCTATAACAACACATTTAATTTATTTACTCTTCATGCTACTCAAATTAACCCAATTTCACAATTTTTGTAAAATTACATTTTTATCCCTAACTTTGTCATATTTATGCTTTTGTCCCTAGGCTCGTAAAATGAAATTCATTCAATTTCTTTTCTACCTATGCCTAGTTGAGCCTTTTTCATGCTTATAGAAGCCCACATTTTCCATTAAAATAGATTTTTAACCCGTATTTCATAACTTTCACAAAATGGGTTCTATTGGACGTTTCCACCGAAAATCACTTAGTAAAAGTCGTTTATTTAAGAACAAGGATGCATGTTCCATCATCAAGCATCAAAATACATATATATTCATTAGTGGAAAAATTTACAAACTTTAACAATTTTGAAAACAAAGGTACCAGATAGCTAAATTGAGTTACCATAACTCCAAAAACATAGAAATAATTAAAAACGGGACAAAAACCGTACCTAGGTGAGCCATAGAAGCTTGGCTGAATGTTTGCTCATCCATGGCTGCCCATTTTCTTCATAAACGGTTGAAGAAGAAAGAAAAAAAGATGATAGCTTTTAAATTTTTGTCTTATTATGCCTTTATTAACTTAATTACTAATTTGCCCTTTTCTTTTTAAACAAATTTCAAAAATACCAAACAAATATCTTCCACTAACTTATTAATGGGCTAATTATCACATAAGGACTTCTACTAAAAATCCTATAGCTATTTAATACCTCTAGCTTCTAGAACTCAAGTTTTGCACTTTTTACGATTTAGTCCTTTTTTTTTTAAATTAAGCATGGAACTACTAAAATTAATTCACCAAAATTTTCAAATATCTATAAAATGATGCCATAACACATAAAATAATATCAAAAATAATTTTTCTGACCTCAAATTTGTGGTTCTGAAACTACTGTTCCGACTAGGCCCAAAATCAGGATGTTACAATTCTCCCCTCTTAGGGATTTTCGTCCTCGAAAATCTCATCAAAAAAGAGATTAGGGTAACGTTCTCATAGTTTCCCCTATCTTGATCAAGAGTCCTCTTCGAGGGGATACTTCTATGATCACTCGGTCATCGACCTAAATTCAAATATCTTAAATTTTCAAACCCATATACCACATATTAGTCTAAAGTTGCTTTCAACTTTCACGAATCACTTTCACCGCCCCCTTTTTTTCCTTAGAATTACAAATCAATCCCATCTCAAAGTATTAATAATAATAGAAATCAGAATCTAAAGTCATCTCACATTGTACTTGTTTAGTTGCCATTCACCATCACATTCTGATGGTTCTCAGTCTTGCAAAGAAGACATCACTCCAGCTTTACATTTGAGCTAAATTCAGACTCCCATCAAATAAGAATGATCATGTAGCCAACACTCACAAAATGAACAAAGGCTTTCCAT
Organism: Gossypium anomalum; assembly: GCA_025698475.1. Classification (NCBI taxonomy): domain Eukaryota; kingdom Viridiplantae; phylum Streptophyta; class Magnoliopsida; order Malvales; family Malvaceae; genus Gossypium; species Gossypium anomalum. The sequence continues at coordinate 41,291,240 of CM046968.1, read as the reverse complement.
TCAATTGTCTGTAACATTGCATCCTCCACATTATTGGAATCAAGGAGCATATGAATTTATTCGTCAAACAAACAAAGTAATCAATTTCTCAACACCGACACACTAGCAGTCGACTCAAAGTCACTCATTTAGCAACTCTTTTAATGAGATTTTAACCGTTCGAAAGCATAAACTGTCACTTTACATTCTTATTTTAGAACACATTCCAATCCGTTCGATAGTGCATTACTTATAAATCACGAATTCTCTAATCAATTTAAACAGAACTCAAAACTAGCACTTCGATTAATAACACTTTCAAATGTTATTTTTCAATTTTACTAATATGCAACAAACCAGCTCATTCAAATAAAAACAATTGAGTCGATTTCAAATACCAAATAATAGCATATCAAAATACTCTTTTCTTCATGCTATTAACTAACTCAAACATACAATCTTTTACAACTCCTTTAGCATTCTAATCAGAACCTTCACAATTGCATTTGCTCAAGGAAAACAAAATATCCTAATTGAACTCACTGACTTTAATTAGACTTTCCTGAGAAAAAGAAAATTTTCATAGAGTTTGAGCCTGAGCTTTCACTATTTTTACCCTTGTCGAGGTCAATTCTTTTCACAAAAAATAGAGGAATTTTGATATCAGAAGCATTACATTCTCATGATCGAATCAGGATTACAGCTATGATAAACATAGCTATCACAAGCCAACGAATACACATACTATAAGTCTGAGAAACTAACTCACAAGAAAAACAAAAAGGATCTTGATGATTCCTAGAGAAAACCAGAATAAATCAACGCTCACATGTTCTGAAATCAATTGTAATAGGGGTGATATATATATTCCAAATATATGAGTACAAAGAAAAATAACTTTTGGTAGAAATAGAAGAGTAGTCTCATATAAATTTTCATCATCCACTCGTATTCCAAAATAATAGGATAGAATTCTGAAGAGATGAGGCAATGCCATTCATAATTCAAACAGACCATCAATACTTTCATCTAACATTAAAGTTAGCTAACATTCTCACTCGATAAGATTTTCATCAGAAAACGGACATTCACGTGAATCCCTGAGGATGAATGAATATATAACCAGAATACTAAAAAAGGATCATTGTAATCTATTCAACCATAATTGTTACATACAGACATCTTTACAATTCAAACATAATTTCTCTGACTAATCCTGTTATCATAAACCCCTGTATTATTCTACTCACTAACAAAAATCAATTCGGAAGAACTTTTAGTAAACACATCTTTAGACTTTATACCTAATTGAGTCGATTAGCCGAGACTATCTTCTTTTTTAACCGTGACATTGCATAATCCGTATAATCTTTAAAACAATCTGATATTTCTTTTAAAACTAAGTTCGTTTATCACACTATACTCAACTCTGTTTGTATTACTAATTATTTCACCACTGAACTCTTTAGTTCACACTTATGAACTTATTCAACATGATTCTCGTAAAATTTCATAATAAAGCAATATTGGTAAGGGGCTGAGGTCGTAAAGCCTCTAACTTGACTCTCATAAATACACATATGTCTTAGCATTCATCACTAATGTAATACCATCATATTCACATAGTTCATTCCAAACAAATTAACACACTTATTTATTATACAAATGTTTTCTGTCATCCACAATTTCAAACAATGAATTTACTTACTCGAGCTCAATATTAATATCTAATTAAATTCCAACACTTAGCTTCCATTTTACTTATTGACATTTGTCAAATTAGAGAACGCCTTATGGGTTTGAGTACATCATTTACTTGATGCCATAGTCCAACTATGGTCTTACACAAAATTAAAATGCCATAGCCCAGTTATGGTCTCACATGTCATTACGATGCCATAGCCCAGCTATGGTCTTACATTCCATACTTTGCCATGGTCCGACCATGGTCTTATCCATCAATTCCTCATTGAACGATCGTACCCATTTCCTATGTTCTACTCAATTTGATTTTCCAATTCAATTTGCATATTATTATAATAATCATGGTTTAGTAACAAAGACATAAAACAAAACATCATATTATCTCTAATTTAACAATTAAACATAAGATTCTACCATATGAACATACTAATTACACTTATTCAAGCAAGTGTACATAAACACACATTCCATCTATTTGAATAAATTTGCTTACCATATTCACTTAATCAAATATATTGAGCACATAACATAATATGCATGCCAAGCAAACACGGATGGGCTTATCACCATATAAACTTTCATTTCATTCTACGTTTCCACATTTCTCAACTCATGGTTATCTCACTTCGTACATTAACACATACATATCATGAAATTCTATTCATACCTTTCTAAGTTTTGTCTCATCATAAACACATTTCAATTACCTCCATATCATTTTTTAGCACTATTGAAAACAGCTTGGTTGGAAGTCATCTCTTTCTTAACAAAATAATTTCATTAGAGCCGGGAGATATCACACTATCACGAGTAGTGATATGGCATGTATAGCTAGACTCACATACGCTATGTTAGTTTGAGAATCGACTAAATCGTAGCTCTGATACCACTAAATATAACACTCCTTACCCACGTCCGTCTGCTAAATAGGGTACGAGGCGTTACCGGACTCAAACGTATGCATACAAACATTTCTAGGTCATAAAATTTTGTTCAAATTTGAAACTTTTCAATTTCTATCTTAAAGTCCCTTATATGGGCCTACGAGGCCCAAAACATACATTGGAGGTGGTTAGGGACTAAACTGAGAACTTTTGAAACTTTTGAGACACTAAGAAAATTTTCATATTTTGGAGAGTTCCACGCCCGTGTGGGCAAGTCGTGTGGTCACACGTACTCGTGTGCCTCAGGACACGCCTGTGTCCTCTACTCGTGTAACTCTCTGCCTATGACATATTCACCCATTTAGGGTCACATGGTCGTGTCACACACTCGTGTGCTAGGCCGTGTGGCCATCCATGTGGATGATAATTAGGCTATTCACCTAGCCTTTTTCCATCCTAAAACACTTGCACACTGTAACAGTCCGGTTTAGACCCTAGTCACAATAGTGGTTTCGGGACCACAAATTCGAGTCAAAAAAATAATTAAATATTATTTTCTGTGCTTATAATATATGAATTAGCATGTGTGAAAGTTTCGTACGAAAATTTAATTATTTGTGTGCTTAATTTGATAAAAGGAACTAATAGCGTAAAATGTAAAAGTTGCCTGTTGTTTGTTAAAAGTGCCTATTTGATTTCGCTTATTAATTGTGAGATCCTTATGATGCAATTTGACCATTGAACATATGAGTGGACATTAATGGCCTTAATGTAATGGTTTATTTATGTTTTAATGTAAGGGAAAATGGTAAAATAATTATTAAATGAATTAAAATAAAACAAAGGCATGAAAATCAAGCCATTTGTGTTCATCCTTGACCGAAAATACAAATAAAATAAAAAAAAAGACTACCTAGGGTTCGACCATTGAAGAACTTGATTGAGGTATGTGTTTTGATCGATTTTTAATAATTTCTATGTTTTTGTAATCGTTGCTTTGTGTTTTACTAAGCCCATCCCCCAATTTCTGAATTTGATTATGATTTTAAGTTATTTCATTGATGAAATTATGAGTTTTGTGAATTTAGTTGTTGATAAATGGAAGATATGTTTTGGGTTAACATGTTTTGTCTTTGGATTTTTGATAAATTTGAGTAAAATGGGCTAAATTGTGAAAATTTTAAATTGAAGGACTAAAATGTAAAATAAATGAAATGTGTAGACTAGTATGAGTACTAGGAGAATTCGGCCAAGCATGAGTATATGCAAATTATGTGTATTTTGTGATTTTGTGAATTAGGGACTAAAATGTCAAAATATGAAAATGTGAGGGCTAGTTTGCAAATTGCCCTAAATATGTATTTGTGGATTGATTTGAATGATTTGGTAAATAAAAGAGTTAAATTTGAATTTATATAGATCGAGAATTAAAGAATACGAAATTAGATCAGGGAAAGTCAGAAGTCGTCGAGTAGCCGGTTTAGTCTATCTGAATTCGTATGAGGTAAGTCGATATACAAATAAACGCGTTTGAATTGAATCATTATTGTTCATATGATATTGAATTGTGATGAATGAATATTCAAGCTCAATATGTGCTATCTGAGAAAGTAGCTACAAAGTTCTGATGTCCGAAAAGCCCCGTACGAACCTTAAGAATAGTTAGATACATATGTCATGACATAGGATTTTCGATATGTGTTATCATGTAAGACCACGTCTAGGACGTTGGCATCGAATTCTATTTTACGTGTAAGACCATGTCTGGGACATTGGCATCATATCTAATTTCGTGTAAGATCCTATTTGGGATAGTGGCATCGATGTTTGATTACATGTAAAACCAAGTCCGGGACATTGGCATTGTATACGCTTTCCGAACTATCCGCGTACCTTATATTTCTGAACGGTTCAAACGGGCATTCCGAGAAAATGAATTACTTTGTGAAATTGTATCTGATTCAGGTATTTTGAATTATATATGATGTTTGAGAATGAAAGGTAAGTATACAAGCAAATGATGATATATAATCTAAGTATGTGAACATATGTTATATGTGTAAATGAATTGAGATTATGTAACATGTATATGAGCAAGAGGTTTTTGATGATGCTTATATGTTTTGAATGATAAGTTTATTTGTATATGGCTTAGGAAGCTTTTGAAAGCTTACTTTGTGTGTGTTTGCATTATATTATAGATATCGTAGCTATCAGGAGCTCAGGGATCGTCGAGGATCATCACCATACTATCGAACCTTATTTTGATACCTTTTGAAAATGTACATATTAAAGTATGGCATGTATAGGCTAGAAGTGTTATGGTTAGGTTTTGTAATGTATATATCATGCCATGTGATATGGCTAGCTTGTGTTTGAACTTATGGTTGGAAATGTTATATGATATGTGATGCATTATGAACCAGATGATATGTTTTGAATGACCAAAAGAAATGGTCAATATTGATAAGTTTTGGTAAGTGAATATTTGAGAAATTGGTAAGTTTTGGTCATGAGATTGAATGATGTATTGAAACATATGCTTTGGTATGATTTTAGTTTAGATTTGGTATGATTTGGTTGATGAATTGATATTGGAATTTGTTGATAATGTAATGGTATGAATAATATATGTTTTGGTATTGAAATTGGCTGAAATTATGTTAATAATATGCTTGGTTTGGTGCTTGTAGGTTTGACCCAATTAGGGTGGCAAATTGGCTATTCAAATGGCCTATTTTTTGTCCACATGGGTAGAGACACGGTTGTGTATCTCAGTTGTGCACGACACACAGTCATGTTGCACAGCCGTGTGTCCCCTAGGGTACCCTACAATTGTAAGTCAGGCTTGACCAGGGCCAAGGGACACGGGCGTGTGGCTACCCGTGTGACCTAAGTCAGTGTCGACCACGGCCAAGACACACGGGTGTGTCTTGTGGCCGTACGAACAAGTCAATATGTATGCCCTATTTTGATACGGCCTAGACACACGGGCGTGTCTAATACCATGTGAGGCACACGGCCTGTTCACACGGGCGTGTGACCTGTGAAACTTTAAAAATTGTTTAAGTTTTGGAAAAAATTTGTATGTGTTCGGTTTAGTCCTGACCCCTTTCTAATGCATGTTTAAGGTCTCGATGACCTATATAAGGGACTCTATATTAATGTTTAATCTCTGATGTTATAATGTTTATGAAATGAATGATAAATGTTTTGATTTGTTCGGTGATGCCTTTAACCCTAGTCCGGCGACGGATACGGGTTAGGGGTGTTATATCTTATTGGTATCAGAGCTATGGTTTAGTCAGTTCTAGGACTACCATAGCACATGTGAGTCTAGCTATACATGCCATATTTATGAACTGCGATAGTGTGATGAATCCTGACAATGAAAATTTGTTTTTATTTAACATATGGATCCCAAGCGAGCCGTAGCTAACGATGTCGAAAGTAATGCGCTTGCTCCTACGCAAGGGACAACGCCCTTCGATTCTAAACCGACTACGAGTAGCTGTGATGAAGAGGCTAGACAAGCCTTCTATCAAATGATGAACGATTGGTTTAGTCAATACATTAGAACCAATCCAGTTGTTCGACAACCTCCACCCCCGGTAAATCCTCCACAAGCTCCTGCTATGCTACTAGTGAATCTGATTCAGTTAAATAAGTCTCCGGTAGATAAGATTAGAAAATATGGGGCCGAAGAGTTTCGAGCTACAATGAATGATGATGCTAAAAGAGCCGAGTTCTGGTTAGAGAACACGATACGAGTGTTCGATGAATTGTCTTTGAATCCTGAGGAATGCATAAAATGTACCGTTTCACTTATTTTCTGGGCCTAGAGACAAAATTAGAATTTATGGAAAAGTTAGGGGCAAAATGGTATTTTTTTCCTAGGACGTAAATTGAGTCCATTTAAATATGAAATGTGTGAAATTGATGGTTAAATTCATTTATATAGATTCAGACAACACTAATTTGAGGTTAGATCGAGGAAAAGAAAAGATTTCGGATTAGTAGACTTTTTACGCGAACAAGTGTCGAGGTAAGTTCGTGTAACTTAATCCGGCATGTAAAAATGTTTAATCGAATGTTGTGTTGTGTTGAATGTGATTTATATTGATGTACATTACTTGAATGCTATCATGAGAAATTTGATACACGCATGGAAATGGTGAAAAATGGGTTGAGTCCCGATTGAATGTTGAATTCCGATGATTATATGTGCTTTCCTAAAACTAATAAAGTCCTGTATTTGTCGCAAACGAGATTTAGCTCAGATGAGTAATCCAAATGACCTTGTTATAGAAATGATTTAGCCCGGACGGGTAATTCTATTATAATACCTCTCGAGCATACGTTATGATTAGGGTTTAGCATGGACTGGTAATTCTAATTGAGCTCTTCTGAGCTTATGTTATATAAAAGATTTAGCCTAGACTGGTAATCCTGTTATACGATATGTGACTCAAGAGAGTGTTTCTTGGTTAGTGCCCTAATGGGTACCCTTGAATAAGAAATTGATGGATTATTGAATCGTACACTTCGAGTGTACTACTTGAGCATCCATCGAAATTCAATGATTTAATAGGCATATAACTTTAGACATGATATGAAAATCTTGAGATGAAATGATAAAGACTTGAAAGAATATTGCTTGATGAGCTCATCTATGTTACTTGATTTATCCGAAGATTTTGGTTACTAACATGTTTGATTGGATGAATTTGATTTGGCAATTTAGCCAAATGGATAGGAATATAACATTGTATTCTAAGATTTAATAAGCAAGATTGGTAAGTTTAGTTTCTGTTATACGAACTTACTAAGCATGTAATGCTTACTCCATTTTATTTTCCTCTGCTTTATAGTGCTCAGAAGCTCGCAAGGGTTGGAAGATCATTGGAGCATCATCACACTATCAACTAGTATTTTGGGTATATTTAGTGAAATCATTTTGGGTATAATGGCATGTATCGGACAACTTGGCCAATAGTGGCTTGAAATGTTATTTTGTAACCCAACCATTGGAATGGCTAGTAATGGTTCATTTTGGTATTACTAAGTAGATTACCAGGATATATATATATTTACACATGAGATATGTTAAGAATATGTGATCAATGTTGTGTATTGCCTAAGTTCATCCAAGGTAAGTTCACAACCACATATGCATGTAATGGTATGCTATGATAAATGATAGAATTATCTATTTTGAATGCTTGGATTGGTTGGTATTGGATGTGTGTTTCATGTGCAGGTCTTGGGTGAAAATTTGGGTGAGAAATGGAGCTAGAAATGGCTTCATTTTGTCCACACGGGCAGACATACGGGCGTATGTCTAGACCTTGTGTGACACACGGCTTGGTAACATGGGCATGTGGTTAGGCCGTGTGTCCCCTGCACCTTAATTTTGAGAAACAAAATGCTCAGAATTAAGCACATAGGCAGAGACACAAGCGTGTGTCTTGGCCGTGTGAAACCTGCACCTATTTTCGAATTGAATTAATTAACCACACGGCCTAGCACACGAGCACGTGGCATGGCCGTGTGTGCAGGTTAGAAAGTTACACGGGGTCAAACACAGCTTCCAACACGGACATGTCCCAGGGTCACAAGGGCATGTCCCTTGGACCACACGGGCGTGTGAGCCCTGCACCTTGGAAAAAAATTGTAATTTCATGAAAAATTCTTAGGGGTCCCGATTAAGTCCCGATTCGATTCTAATGCTCATATTGGGCTCAAAGGCCCAATCAAGGGGTGTTATGGATGGTCTCGGTAAATGAATAGTAAATTACGTAGATTAATGGAAAAAATGTTTTAAATATTCTGGTAATGCTCCAAAATCCTATTCTGACGATGGGCACGGGTTAGGGGTGTTACATTTAGTGGTATCAGAACTACGGGTTTAGTCGATTCTCGGAGACGTAGCAAACACGAGTTTAGCTATACATGCCATTATATATCCTATGATAGTGTGATGACTCCTGATCATTTTAAATGTGTTTTTCATATAGTAATGTCATCCAACCGAGCTAGCGCTGAATCCGAGGAAGCTGAGAGCAATGCTTTAGCTTCAGTACAAAGAGTTGCGTCTACGTCTAGTAGTGAAAGGCCCGTGTCTGAGGGCCAAAGTGAGGAGGAAAAACAAGCCTTTTTTCAAATGATGAATGAATGGTTTACTCAGTATCTGAGAACAAACCCTGCTGTACAACGACCTCCCCCACCTGCTCCCCAACCGATTCCTGAGGTGCCACAGGGTGCCAAACCTGTTAGAGCCTCTAATAGATAAAATCCACAAGCATGGGGCGAAAGAATTTAGAGCTACCGCAGATGATGATCTAAAAAGGGCCGAGTTTTGGCTAGAAAACACTATCTGGGCTTTTGATGAATTGTCTTGTACGCCTGCTGAATGTTTAAAATGTACAGTGTCTCTACTGAAAAATATAGCTTATCATTGGTGGAATACCATAACTTTAGTGGTACCAAGAGAAAATGTTACATGGGAATTCTTCCAAGATGAATTCAGGAAGAAATACATTAGTCAGAGGTTCATGGATTAAAAAAAAAAAGAATTCCTTAAGCTCAAACAAGGAAACATGACCGGATTCGAATATGAAAGAGAATTTGTTTGATTGAGTAAGTATGCCAGAGAATGGGTTTTAACCGAGGTTAAAATGTGAAAACGCTTTGAAGAAGGCCTAAATGAAGATATCAAGTTATTGATTGGGATTTTCGAAATAAGGGAATTTGCGGCGTTAGCCGACCTACCACACAAAGCTGAGGAACTAAGTAAAGAAAAGAAGCATGCTGAAAGAGAGGCTCAGGTTTCTAGAAAATGAACCATGAGTAAGTCACAATCATTTGCTTATAAGAAATTCAAGAAGTATTATGATCGTGTGACCACCTCTACGAGATATTCTAGAAGAGAGTAGGGCTCTCAACGTTCTAACCTGAGGTCTTCATCTCTGTCTGTGACCAGTGGGGGTAGTGTTGGTAATCAAAATCCAAAATGTAAACATTGTAACAAATTTCATCATGGGGAATGTTGGTCTAGAAGTGAAGCTTGTTTCGAAGGTGGTTCACTTAACCATTTCCTTAGAGATGGTCCAGAAAGAGTTGAAAAGGAGATAAAAGCAGCTCCAAAGCTGAGTAATCCTATCTCGAGGGGCAGACCACCCCGCCACCTTTGTAATTTTAGTGGTAGTCAAGGTACTACCAAGGATACAGTAGTTAGATCTGAGGCACGAGCACCTACAAGAACATATGCTATTCATGCCATAGAGGATGCCTCTGCACCATATGTCATTACTGGTACATTTTCTTTACTTGATACTAATATTACTGCTTTGATTGATCCTGGTTCCACACATTTATACATTTGCACGAACTTAGTGACTGTTAAAAATTTACCTGTTGAATTCACTAAATTTGTGGTTGAAGTTTCAAACCCCCTAGGCCAGTGTGCTATGATGGATAAAGTTTGTAAGAACTGTCCATTGATGGTAAAAGGTTATTGCTTTTAGGCTGACTTGATGTTATTACTATTTGATTAGTTTGATGTGATCTTGGGAATGGGTTGGTTAACCCGATATGATGCAGTGGTAAATTGTAAGAAGAAATATATTGTATTGAAATGTGAGAATGGTAAATTGCTTTGTGTTGAATCTGATAAACTAGATGGACTACCAAATATGATTTCCGCAATTCAGCACAGAAATATGTCAGAAAAGGTTATGATTCTTATCTCGCATTTGTGTTGGATACTAAAGTATCTAAGTCAAAGATTCAGTCAGTGCCGGTTGTATGTGAATTTCTTGATGTATTCCCAGAAGAATTACCTGGTTTACCACTGGATAAAGAATCAGATGTACCAAAGACAGCTTTTAAAACTAGGTATGGATACTATAAGTTCCCTATGATACCATTCGGCTTGACAAATGCACCTACAATGTTTATGGATTTGATGAATAGAATTTTCAGCCCGTATTTAGACAAGTTTGTGGTGGTATCCATAGACGATATTTTGGTTTACTCTCGAGATGAAAATGAACAATGCTGAACATTTGAGAATAATATTGCAAACACTGTGAGAGAAACAATTGTACGCCAAATTCAGTAAATGTGAATTTTGGCTATAGGAAGTTAGTTTCCTTATGCAAATAGTATTTGCTGAAGGTGTTAGAGTAGACCCGAATAAAATTTTAGCCATTTTTAATTGGAAGCCACCAAAGAATGTGTCTAAAGTCTGAAGTTTTCTGGGACTAGCTAGTTATTATCAGAGATTTGTAAAATAATTTTCAATGATAGCTTCTCCGATGACTCATTTGTTGCAGAAAGATGTGAAATTTGAATGGACTGAGAAATGCCAGCAGAACTTTGATAGATTAAAGGTTTTATTGACAAAAGCAGTTATGTTAGTCTAGCCTGATTTGGGTAAGGAATTTATAGTTTACAATGATGCGTCATTGAATGGTTTAGGCTGTGTTTTGATGCAAGATGGTAAGGTAGTAGCCTATGCTTCACGACAGCTAATGCCACATAGAAAGAAATACCCAACACATGACCTAGAATTGGCAGCCATAGTGTTTGCACTGAAAATTTGGCAGTATTACTTATTTGGTGAAAAATGTCACATATTCACTAATCATAAAAGTCTAAAATACTAGATGTCACAGAAATATTTGAATTTAAGACAGCGTAGATGGCTTGAGTTATTGAAAGATTATGATCTTGTTATTGACTACCATCTAGGAAAAGCCAATATAGTGGCAGATGCTTTGAGCAGAAAATCCTTGTATACTTTGCGAGAAATGAACACCCGATTGTTGTTGTCTGAAGATGGTTCAATCATAGCTAAGTTAAACGCTAGACCAATGTTTTCGCGACAGATCTTTGAAGCTCAGATAAATGATAGTTGCAAGCAAGACGGGTACAAAGTGAATTGACTCCTGACTCAGAATTGCAGATCAGGGCTGATGGTTGTTTGTTATTCAGAGGTAGAGTATGTATACCGAAAAGTTTAGAACTAGTATAAAAAATGTTGAATGAAGCTCGCAATAGTAACATGTCTATTCATCCTGGTAGTAATAAAATGTATAATGATCTGAAAAAGATGTACTGGTGGCTGGGAATGAAGCGAGATATTTCTAAGTTCGTATCTAAATGTTTGATATGTCAGCAAGTTAAAGCTGAACATCAGTTTCCTTCTGGACTATTACAGCCAGTCACGATACCAGAATAGAAATGGGAATGAATTACTATGGACTTTGTAACGCGATTACCCATGTCTCCAAGGAAGAAAGATGTCATTTGGGTAATTGTTGATCAGTTGACAAAATCTGCACACTTTATTCCGGTACGTATGGATTATTCCTTGGATAGATTGGCTGAATTATATGTTTCTGAGATTGTCAGATTGCATGGAGTGCCTGTTTCCATTATTTCAGATAGAGATCCTCGGTTTACATCTCGATTCTGGGCAAACTGCAAGAAGCTCTGGGTACTTAGTTACACCTTAGTACTGCATTTCACCCCCAGACAGATGGTCAATCTGAACGGGTAATATAGATCTTGGAAGATATGCTCTGGTGTCGTATACTTGAGTTTGAAGGTAATTGGGAAAGGTATTTGCCATTGGTTGAATTTGAATATAATAACAGTTATCAGTCTAGTATTAAAATGGCTTCACTAGTATTAAAATGGCATCGTATGAAGCCTTGTATGGACGCAAATTTAGAACTCTATTATATTGGAAAAACTCAGTGAGAAAAAGTTAGACGGAGTTGACTTGGTTCGAGAGACCGAGGAAAAAGTGAAAGTAATTCGAGATAGCTTGAAAGCAGCCTTTGATCGTCAAAAGTGTTATGCTGATTTGAAACGAAAAGAAATAGAATTTCAAGTCGATGAAAAAGTATTTTTGAAAGTGTCACTTTGGAAGAAAGTTCTCCGTTTTGGACGCAAAGGAAAACTGAGTCCACAGTTCAGTGGACCATATGAGATTGCTGAAAGAATTGGACCGGTTGCATTCTGGTTAGCTTTACCACCAAAGCTTGATTGGGTACATAATGTTTTTCATGTGTCTATGCTACGGAGGTATCGATCCGATCCTTCACATGTTATCTCTTCGATAGAGGTAGAAATCTAGCCTGATATGACATATAGTGAAAAACCAATCTAAATCTTGGCTCGGGAAACAAAAGAGTTAAGAAATAAAAAGGTAACTTTAGTAAAAGTTCTTTGGCAATGACACGGTATAGAAGAGGCTACCTGGGAGCTGGAGGATAATGTGAGGAAGCAATACCCGAATCTTTTTTACTGGTAAGATTTTCGAGGACCAAAATCCCTAAAGGGGGAAGAGTTGTAACAGCCTATTTTTCAGTGAAATTGGAACAATTTCGGGACCACAAATCTGACCCAAAAATAAGGTTTATTTTTATTTCATTATATGGTCCGTATTATAATAGATATATCGTGTGAAAATTTTGACACGAAATTTTTATCGATTAAGTGCTTAATTACGAGAAGAACTAAATCGCATAAAATGCGAAAGTTGAATTCTAGTAGCTATAAGGATCAAATAGCTATGGAATTCAAAACTTAAGGTCCATATATGGTAACTAGACCATTAAAAATAGTATGTAGAATTTTCTTGATGACTCATCCATGGAATTATAGAAAAAGGGCAATGACTAAATTGAAAATACCAAAATATTTAATTAATTAAAAAGATGATAAAAGAAATCATCTTATTTTATGTCATCTTTAACCTAAAACATATGGAAACCTAAGGAGAGACAAAAGATACTTTCAAGGCCTAATTGGGTAAGTTGTCTTGTCCCATTTTTAGTAATTTTGGTATTTTTTAAACCAGGATAGCTTAATCTCTCTATTTGAGGGATTAATTTGAAAAGTTATTAAGGTATGAAAATGGGTTACGGACGTATTATGCTGGAAATTAGAAATTTATGGTAAAAAATGAAAGATTATTGATAGATAAACAGCTTTTACAAAGTGATTTTTGATGAAAACATAATTTAGGGACTAAAATGAAAAATTCTAAAATTTTATGAATACATGTGCTGGAAAATTTGTAATGGGGCTTTGGTTAGGCTTGGAATAGGGAGAATTTGCACAAGTTTCATTTTCCGGGCCTAGGGACAAAATCAAAATTTTTGGAAAAGTTAGGGGCAAAATGTTAATTTTGCCTAGGGCGTTTGCCTAGGGCGTAAATTGAGTCCATTTAAATAAGAAATGTAACACCCTTTACTCGTATTCGACATTAGAATAGGGTACTAGGAATTACCAAACTTAAAACATAAGCAAACATACAAAACTGAGACGTAAATTTCCACCCAAATTTAAAACTTTTCACATACATTCATATCATCCCTAAAACGAGCCTACGAGGCCCAAAACATACATTGGAAGTAGTTCAGGACTAAACCGAAAACTTTGGGAAATTTTAAAAAACGTAGAAAAATTTTTCATGTTTTAAGAGCCATACGCCCGTGTGGGTTGGGACACGCCCGTGTGGTCACACACGCCTGTGTCCCTAACCCGTGTAACTCTCCATTTGTCATCCAAGAACAAATTGAAGTCACAGCCAAGGCACACGCCTGTGTACTTAGGCCGTGTGGCCGATTTAATTTTCCTAATTTTTCATAAAATAGATGCAGACTTCACATGACCAGGGCACACGCCCGTGTTCGAGGCCGTGTCATCCATACGGCTGAGACACACACCCGTGTCTCTACTCTGGTGCTCGATACTAAGTATTCTATTTTGCAACAATTAAGGTGCGGGGACACACGATCGAATTACATGCCCATGGGTCAAGCCGTGTGTCACACACGGCCTAGACACACGTCCGTGTGTCTACTCGTGTGGACAAAAATAAGGCTATTTACCAAGCCTTTTTGCCACCCTTCCATGCGCAACCTACGCAACAACATATAATACCAATCCAAGCATATACATTCAACCCAATCAGCCACAAACAAGGCATCCACACAGAATTCACATACTATCATCTATCACATAAAACTATCACACTATTCAACTCCAACCATACAAATTTCCACATCCATGAAAGGCATCATCATATGCATATACTTAAACCAATATTAGCCAATTTCAATGGCCATTTACAAAATGAATTATCAACCAACATAAGCCAACACATTTGGCCAAATCAATTATGAGACATAACAAAAAGACCAAGTTCCTATACATGCCATAACTCAAACATTAAAATCATTGGTACCTAAAACAGTCTTCGATCCCTGAGCTGGCTTGGTGACACTATAAAACAGGGGAAAAGAAAAAGAGTAAGCTTTAAAGCTTAGTAAGCTCCTATGCAAATAATAAGCATATAAACACACATTTATCATGCAATTAACATGAAGTGAATTAACATATATGTCATTATAAATCTTATAGTCCAACTTGGCATGGATACTATTATAACCTTAGTATCATAACTTGCACAATCATAACCTTACTGAGGGATTCATCACATATCGAGCTTCATTAATCATAAGTTTTACGTACATACCTGTACCATCTTGCAACATGCCATGGTTTTTCGCAACATTAACATTTCTGTTACGATTCCTATTGAACCACTTGGAATACTAAAGGATACTCGGGAAATCCCACACTCATAGTACCATGCCAATGCCGTATCCCAGATATAGTCTTACATGGGATCTCATATCGATGCCAATAGCCCAGCTATGGTCTTACACGAAGTCTATCAATGCCATATCCCAGATATGGTCTTACACGTAATCTCAAATAACTCTAATGTATCCTATCATTCCTAAGGTTCAACTGGGATTTCTCTCTTGTCAAATTTTGTCGATTACATCCAAGGAGTCAATCATAATTCATACAATATTAAAGCAATTAAAGCATAAATAATAATGCATTATTTACATACGAACTTACTTCAGTACAAAAATAGTGGAAAAGGACCTAAATCGTCAAAGACTTTGTTTTTCCCCTGATCTAGGTTCAAACCTCGTTTCTCTTGATCTATAATAACAAATTTAACTCATTTATTAACCAAATTACTCGATTCAGTCCAAAAATCACACTATAGAAAAATTACATTTTTACCCCTAAACTTTATTATATTTACATTTTGGTTTTTAGGCTCGTAAAATGGAATCTATTCAATTTCATTTAGACCCAAACCTAGCTAAACCGTATAAATGCTTATAATAGCTCACATATTTCATTAAATCACACTTTTACACACATTTTTAAATCTTTATACAAATAGTTCCTTTTGACATTTTCATCAAAAATCACCTAGTAAAAGTTGTTTATCTAATTATAAACTTGCATAATCTACCATTAGATAGAAAATGCACAAATATCTAACATGGGTCAAACCCTAGACCTCAATCATAACTCAAATTAGTGGTAGAAATAGCTAGATCGGATGATAACAACTTCGAAAATGTAAAGAGCATTAAAAACGAGGCTAGGATGTACTTACAATCAAGCTTGGAAGTTGAAAAAACCCTAGCTATGGTGACCTTCTAATTTTTGGCACATGGAGAAGAAGATGGAAAAAAAATTATGGCTTTATTTTCCCTTTTTATTCATTTATTTACCAAATGGCTAAAATGCCCTTAATGCATAACTTTGAAATTTCATCTATTCATGTCCATTTTTGTCCACTAACTTATCCAATAGTCTAATTACCAAATAAGGACCTCTAATTTAAAATCTCATAGCAATTGGAGACCTTTAACAAGTAGGACTCAACTTTTTCACTTTTTACAATTTAGTCCTTTTTACTAAATTGAGTGCCTAAACGTTAAAATTTTTGAACAAAATTTTAAAGAAATCATTCCATAAAACTTCAGACCATGAAAATATAATAAGAACAAGTTTTTCCTACGTCGGATTCGTGGTCTCAAAACCACTATTTCGAATAGCCCCAAAAATCGGGCTGTTACTTGAAATGTATGAAATTGATGGTTACATTCATTTATATAGATCCGGAAAACACTAATTCAAGGTTAGATCGAGAAAAAGAAAAGATTTCAGATTAATAAACTTTTTATGCGAACAAGTGTCAAGGTAAGTTCATGTAACTTAATCCGGCATGTAAAAATGTTTAATTGAATGTTGTGTTGTGTGGAATATGATTTATATTGATTTACATTACTTGAATGCTAACATGAGAAATTTGATACATGCTTGAAAATGGTGAAAAAGGGGTTGACTCCTGATTGAATGTTGAATTTCGATGATTATATGCGCTTTTCCGAAACTAATAAAGTCCTGCATTTGTTGTGGACGGGATTTAGCTCAGACGAGTAATCCCAATGACCTTGTTATAGAAAGGATTTAGCCCAGACGGGTAATCCAGTTATAATACCTCTCGAGCATACGTTATGATTAGGGTTTAGCCTGGACTGGTAATCCTAATCGAGCTCCTCTGAGCTTACGATATATATAGGATTTAGCCTGGACTGGTAATCCTGTTATACGATATGTAGCTCGAGAGAGTGTTTCTTGGTTAGTGCCCTAATGGGTACCCTTAAATAAGAAATTGACAGATTATTGAATCGTACACTTCAAGTGTACTACTTGAGCATCCATCGGAATTCAATGATTCAACGAGCATATAACTCTAGACATGACATGAAAATCTTGAGATGAAATGATAAAGACTTGAAAGAATATTGCTTGATGAGCTCATCTATGTTACTTGATTTATATGAAGATTTTGGTGACTAACATTTTTGATTGAATGAATGTGATTAGGCAATTTAGCCAAATGGATGGAAACATAACATTGTATACCTAGATTTAATAAGCAAGATTGGTAAGTTTAGTTTCCGTCATACGAACTTACTAAGCATGTAATGCTTACTCCGTTTTATTTTCCTCTGTTTTATAGTGCTCGAAAGCTTACGAGGGTTGGAATATCATTGGAGCATCGTCACGCTATCAACTAGTATTTTGGGTATATTTAGTGAAATCATTTTGGGTATAATGGCATGTATAGGGCAACTTGGCCAATACTGGCTTGAAATATTATTTCGTAACCTAGCCATTGGAATGGCTAGTAATGGTTCATTTTGGTATTACTAAGTAGATTATCATGATATATATATTTATACATGAGATATTTTAAGAATATGTGATTAATGTTATGTATTGCCTAAGTTCATCCAAGGTAAGTTTACAACCACATATGCATGTAATGGTATGCTATGATAAATGATAGAATTGTCTATTTTGAATGCTTGGATTGGTTGGTATTGGATCTGTGTTTCATGTGTAGGTCTTGGGTGAAAATTTGGGTGAGAAATAGAGCTAGAAATGGCTTCATTTTGTCCATATGGGCAGACACACGGACGTGTGTCTAGACCGTGTGTGACACACGGCCTGGTAACACGGGCATGTGGTTAGGCCGTGTGTCCCCTACTCCTTAATTTTGAGAAACAGAATGCTCAGAATTGAGCACACGGGCAGAGACACAGCGTGTGTCTTGGCCGTGTGAAACATTTACCTATTTTTGAATTGAATTAATTAACCACATGGCCTATCACACGGGCATGTGGCATGGCCGTATGTGCAGGTCAGAGAGTTACGCGGGGTCGAACACTGGCATGTCTCAGGGTCACACGGGCGTGTCCCTTGGACCACCGGGGCGTGTGAGCGTTGCACATTGGAAAAATTTTGTAATTTCACGAAAAATTCTCAGAGGTCCCGTATTGGGCCTCGAGGGCCTGATCAAGGGGCGTTATGGATTATCTTAGTAAATGAATAGCAAACTACGCAGATTAATGGAAAATGTTTTGAATGTTCTGGTAATGCTCTAAAACCCTGTTTCGACGACGGGTACGAGTTAGGGGTGTTACTTGATTTTCTTGAAAACAAAGAAGTTAATCTTGATTTTTTTTTTATTGTGCACATCTAGGTCTTTCGTGACGAAGTCTTGGATGGTCCCCATTCAATCTTGTTCTGATTTGCTTGGCCTTCGACCTCGTTATTGGGCCTTGAGGAAATTTGAGCCCATCACGTTCATGAGCCTGATTTTGGGCCTTGCGACTCGTATCACCTCCCTTGTTTAAAAAATATGCTTATTGTTTGTGAATGTATCAACACCTAAGAGAATGAGTATTGATACATAGGCGCACTGATATCCAATCCCAAAATTGCAAAATTAGACCAACTCAAAGCAGTCAAATAAGCATCAAAGCTTACCAAAAGGTAATAGGTATAAAATGAAAACTTTGATAACAAGTTCTAAACATGCAAATTTAACATCTTATATCAACAAATTCAAAATTTGGCACCTTAAGTAAAATTTATCAACAACATAGCATGTTATACCAATTGAAGTCCTTAATTAATGAAACATTTGTGTACTAAAACACCTAAAACATCATCCTTAAACGTACCAAAATGGTATTAAAGCATAACTAGCAAATGAATAAATAAAAGTAATAAGACTTGGTAAGTGATTGATTCGAAGTACATGCCAAAGCTAAACCAAGGCATTATGGAATAAAGAGTTTGTAGTGTAATATCCCGAATTAGGGCCTAACCGAAATAGTGGTATTGTGACCACAAATCTGAGATAGAAATAATTATTTTATGATTATTTTGAGGTTTATGATATGATTGCATGATTGTGTGAAAATTTCGTGAAGAAAATTTATGCGTAAAGTGCTTAATTGAAATTAGGGACTAAATCGAATTACTAAGGTACAAGGTCGAGGAAAGTGCAAAACAAAATTTATTCAGAACTAGTCTTCTTTAGTGAAAAATAATATGAAATTTGTGATGATGAGAAATAGTTGGGGAAATGATATACGAAATGTGTAATATCCGAGTGTGAGCGATTCTGGTGAATGATTTTAGCACTTTCTTCTAAGATGTTCTATGTGTTTATCCGTTCCCAGAAATATTTCTATGGTTGTTGATCTTTTGAAGAAATTCTTATTATATGAGGTGGTTTTCTAATCCTGATGTTAGACGAAAGCATTGGTAGCCTGACTGGTTTATAATTTGTATTGCTCTATTCCTTCGGGCATTCTATTATATTACACTTTGATAAAAAAAAAAAAAAATAAGAGAATATGTATGATACTATGATTTTGTTTCTTCTACTTGATGCTCCATTTGATATGTATATATGGGAAGATACATTGTTCTTGTCGCATTTGATTTCAAAGTGAGATTAAATGATGTTTCTCATGGATTTCTTTCCTCTAAGGAATTATCGGGATCTTCTATATTTTCCTATGAGTTTGGTTTTGATTTTACGGCATAGTATCGTATCTTGGGTTTCTTTATTCTGGATTTCTTTATTCTGGGTTTCTCTATCTTGGATTTCTTTATTTGGTTTTCTTGTTATCTTTATTCTGTAATTTGTCAATTATGACTCATGTTTAGAGCGCATTCTTCAGCTCGTGATAATCATGTCAAGTATGACTATACTTCTGATTTGATTTGGGTAATATAGTGATTTTAGTATTGGGATTTTTCTAATTTTCGTGTAAGCTTTGACAATAGTAAAGGCATAAGTGATAAAAGTGCGAGTTTCAATCGGTATGGTGGATTACGTCTCTCAAGTAAGTCAATTATAGTTAATGTCTTCAATTGAGATATTTTGGTTACTTGAGCTATTGCAATTGAGACAGTTTTAATTAACGTAAGGAATGGATAGTAAAGGATGGCATGATGAATTATTTTGTAACTAGAAGAAAGGATTATTTTCGAGGCTATATCAGAATTATTTTCGTAGCGGAAAGAGGAAAATGTGATAGTGAGTAGTAAACTAAAAGAGTACAGTGAGGATCAACTTCTGATGTTGAATTTCAGATTGGATCTGATTCATGGTATTATTATTCCGAGGCTTATACAGAAAGAATTGTATGAAGCTTACAGTGTAAATTTGCCTATTCATTCAGAGAGTAATGATGTGTACTGTAATTTGAATTAGATGCTATTGGATTGTGATTTATTGATGATGAAAATCTGTATGATTATTTCGGAAGAGTGTAGGTCCCTTTGATTGTTGGATTTCTTGGAATTCTAGTCTCCATTAACCAAATTGAGATATGGTTTTATGTCAAGATGACAAGGGAAACGGAGAAGGGTTGAAAATTTAAGAACAATTGAGAGATGAGTCCGTAAGCTTTCAGAATATATGAGAAAATTAAAGAGATATATTGGAGGCACCGCCTGAGTGAAATTTCTTCAGCACCGAATGTGAAATTTATGAATCTAAGTGAAGACCACTTTTCCGGTAAGATTTTCGGGGACGAAAATCCATAAAGGGGGAAGAAATATCCCGAATTAGGGCCTAATCAGAATAGTGGTTTCGTGACCACAAATCTGAGATAGAAATAATTATTTTATGATTATTTTGAAGTCTATGATATGATTACATGATTGTGTGAAAATTTTGTGAAGAAATTTTATGCATAAAGTGCTTAAATTGAAATTAGGGACTAAATCGAATAATTTACAAAACTTGCATTCTAGAAGTTTTTAGTATGAAATTGCTTTGGAATATTAAAGAGGAGGTCTTAAATAGAAATTTTACCAATTTCTAAGTCTATGGACAAAAATTGGACATGGATGGAATTTTTGGAAAGTTTAGTAGTAAGGGCATTTTACTCATTTGGTAATTAAAAGAAATAAAAAAGGGAAAATAAAGCCAAAATTGACTCATCTTTTTCATGGAGGCCGAAATTAGCATGGGGGAATCCATGGCTATGGTTCTCAATCTTTCCAAGCTCAATAGTAAGTCCGTTCTAACCCCGTTTTTCAAGTTCTTTACGTTTTTGGAATCCCGGTAACTTGATTAAGCTTATGCTAGCAATAATTCAACCTAGGGTTCGTATTTGGAAAAATACCCATAGGTGAAATTTGTGTATTTTGGTGTTTTATGATGAAATATGAGGTTTTAAATTATGTTAAACAACTTGTGCTACTCGGTTTTAAGTGAAAACGAGTAAAAGGGCTTAATTAGAAAAAATACCTAATAGTCATAAGTACATGTTAGAGTGAGAATTTGATGTTGCCATAGAAGGGAAAAATGATCAACATGTCATAAAACATAAGAAAATAGGATGAAGTTTAATTTCTGAACCTTGGGGCAAAAGTGCAAATATGCAAAAGTTTAGGGGTCAAAATGAAAATTTGAAAAAATATGATTTTTGGACCCGTATGAATAATGTGACTAATTATTAGGCTAAATATGATAGTATAGATGAAGGAAATCGAGATTCGGGTTTAAATCGAGAAAATACAAGGTTATGGACTAAATAGTACATTGCTGTTTCTAGATCGAGGTAAGTTTGCGTGTTAATAATAATGCAATACCATGCATGAATTCTAATTCTCTATTGATATGACATAAATTGTATGATTTAATATGTTTAAGAGAAGTTGACGGACGGTATGTATGATATAAAAAAAAATGTACTGCTAGTTGTGTCATGTGAAATTGAATGGAAAATTATTGTTACAAGAATTGAGTGTTAAATTACTATTACCTGGGTTGTAAGAATTGTTGCAGTTGTACTGATGAGATTTTGACAAATTTGTACGTAAATAATTTATCGATTCTTTTTATTTTATTATATTTTGTTATCATATGAAATGTGACTACCTATAGATTGACTATTTGTCAGTAAATTGAAAATTGAAAAAGGACTATGAATAAATTTGTAACATATTGGAAATATGTTTCTTTGATAATTACTTGATTGAAATTGTTGAAAAGAGAGAGAGAAATCCGGTTGAACCTTCAGAAAGATTGGATGATACAGATGGTATGTAGCTAGGTCACATGTATGGTACTGAGTGCACATCATGTGTACAAGAGAGCTACGAGACATTATGATGTAGCTAGATCACATGGGTGATACTATGTGTACATCATGTAGACAAGAGAGCTACGGGATATATGTAGCTAGGTCGCATACGTGGTTCCAGGTGAAGGACACCATGTAGACAAGAGAGCTACGAGATAAATTGGCTAGGTCACATGGGTGGTACTAAGTGTTCACCATGTGTACAAGAGAGCCGAATTATATGAAATATGATGGTGGAGTGTGTCTTTGAAACCATCAAGTATCGAGAATTGATCCGAATTGTTCAAGGGGATGGCTTTATGGTGACATTGTAATCATGGACCTATACTTGTAATGTATGAAATGTGGTGAAAATGAATTGTGATATGTATGTTAAAATGAGGTTAATACAAAGAAAGTGTGAAAGAGTGAATTAGCAATAAAATTGTTTTGGACAGCAGCAGTGATGTGACTTTGAAAATTCACTAAAAATTGTGTAAGTTGAATAAAAATGAAAATGATATATGAAAATAAAGATTAATTAGTCTATTTTCACATGAAAGAAACAGAGGAAGCAAAAGAATTCTATATTGTGTGATATTTGAATTCTTGTGAAATAGGGTCTGAATGAATTCGAGATCCCCTGTTCTGACTTTATAAATTCACGATAAATTGTAAAAAAATTATTAAGAGTCATATTTTACATGAATGGATTCCTTATTGAGTTTATTTTTAAGGAAAACAAACGTCGTGGTCGTTGGAATTCTGTACAGGGAGAAATTTGGTTTGTAGTGCACAGAGGTCAGATTAGTCGTACTCTGAAATAGGGGAGACTTTAACTAATAAACTGTACTAATTGGCTAAACTAAAATTCTGGAAATTTTATGGGAGAAATATATATGAACATAGTTTCAAATAAAATTAACTAAACTAAATTTGGAGTTTTGTAGCTTCAGATATGAATGATTTAGTAATCAACTTTCGATAACACATGACTTAACTTTGAATATGTGTAATTGTACAATTATAGTGTTTTATCTTGAAAAGCATGGTAGTAATTGCTTATTATTTTCATATGAACTTACTAAGCGCAAAGCTTACCATCCTCTCCATTTCTTTAGTATTGACAGGTCGGCTCGGGGTTAGAGATCGTCGGAGGCAAAATCACACTATCAAACTATCATTTTTGGGAGAATTAATTCAAATATTAGAAATATTAAGTGAGTGGCATGTCTAGGAAGCTGGTTTGTGATATGTATTTTTATTATGATTTTGACCATACGTATCAGTCTGCTTTGAGTTATCGTATATGATTATGAGATGTGGTCCTTATCCATTATGGTTTATAAGTTTAATTAATCGTGCTATGTCTTATGTTTTGATGTAATGATATAGTTAGCTTTGTTTGTTATACATGTGTTTGAAAAGTTTTGAATTAAATGAAATTTTATGGCCCGATTTTTGTCTATGTGTATTGTTAAGTCTAATAATGCCTCGTACTCTGTTCCGGCCTTGGATACGGGTAAGGGGTGTTACATGTAGAGACTCAAAGGTGATGTCGCATTAACACAAAATCTTTGGCTTAACGAAAAAATAAGTCCTAACACTAAGCATAATGCTTAGTGGTGTTCACCCAAATTCTAAAATAACATATAAAGGGAGGTAACACACATGCATACTATACTCAAATAAGGAGGCATATATACAAGTATAAATGAAAATCAAATTCAATTCATAGACATATTTTTCATTAGACAATATTGTTTTGATCATTTAGCCCATGTAATCACTTATGTAAATCACATTGGATACAAAAGTATCCAACCAAACCCTATGTATGCACAAAATGCAATAATATGATAATACATTTAACAATACTCTGGTGCATGCAAAGTACGACTTAGCCAACTGATTCCTATGAATGCACGAAGGACAATGATATGATACTCCCAAGCGCTACAAGTAAACCTGATTGCCACTCGCGATAAGTTTTAAAATTTATAATTGATCGTACTTAAACTAACTATTATCACAACGAAGGCAAGCGCACCTATCGAACAGTAGTATAGTTTTAGCAAGACTGGATGTCAAACCCAAAGGAACCAAAAGTACTAGTATTAACTTTCTTTTTATTATCTAGCCTAAGAATAATGAAGGTTGTTTTAATTAACTAATTAACTAATCTAAGGATGCTGAGAAAATAGATTTGGGAAAAATACTTTGGAAAATCGATTGATTTGGACAACGACCAAGGAAGAATCCACCTAGACTTCTCTTGTTAACTGACTCTGAACTAGACGATTTATTCACTTGACTTGATCCGTAGGAATCCCTAAGTTATGTTATTATCCCTATTCAAGACTAATAACGTCTAACCCTAGGTTGATCAATTGAAATCTCTTTCTAATTCAAACCCCTAGTTTTGCATTAACTCGATTTATGGATTCCCTTATTAGATTTGACTCTAATTCGGCAGATTTATGTCGTCCTATCTCTAAGATTGCATGCAACTCCGCTTAATTATGAGCGATCTACTCTTAGACAGGGACTATTCATCCTCCGAATAAGCACATCAATACTTGAATCAATATCCTGGAATATTAAAACAAGAGTTAAAGTCATAATTGAGAACAAATTAAGTATTTATCATACAGGTCAGAAAATATTAACAAGATCCGTCTTAGGTTTCATCCCCCTTAGGTATATAGGGGATTTAGTTCATAACTATAAAAGAAAACATCTCAGAAGAATGATAACAAAACATAAAGAAAACCCAAAAACCCCTGAAGGAAATTGAAGGGAGATCTTCAGTCTTAGAGGTGAATTTGGCTTCTAAGATGGATCAGTCGACTTTCTTCGAGTAATTCCTGGCTTCCTACTCTGTGTCCCCCCTTTTAATTCTCCTCTAGGGTGTTTAAATAGGCTTTAGAATGCCTAAAAGCCCTCCAAATCGCCCTTTTTCGAATAAAACTTAACTTGGGCTCGACAGGGACACACCCGTGTGCGATTGCTTCAAGCCATGGTCAAGGCTGAGAGATAGACACACCCGTGTTGAGGTTGTTTTAGGCCGTGTTCGAGCCTACTAGAATGGCACGGGCATGTGTGCTACCTATGTGAGGAAGTCCAAGCTGTGTTGTTTTCCCACGTCGGCCCATTTTCTTCGTTTTTGGCCCATTTCTTGTACTTTTTGCTCTCCTGTGCTCACCTCAGTATAAAACATGAAATTAAAGGATTTGGGGCATCAAATTCACCAAATCTAAGGAGAAATCATTCATAAATGTGTTAAGCATGGGACAATAATATGTAAAAATTACGGTTTATCAAATACTCCCACACTTAAGCGTTTGCTTATCCGCAAGCAAAATCCTCAATTCACAAGTAAGAATTCCTTTTTCTCAACTTATAATTCCTATTAATAATGTCTCAGACTAATCTATAAGTAATCATACACTGAGAATTCAACTAGAAGAACATTAAAGTTCCAAACATTTCAAGTTGAGCATTTTATCACAAAAAACATAGGCATCTCCCCTCATCTAAGTAATCACCATTGATTCAAAATCTTACAGAGTTTAACATCCTCACTAAAGCTTCACTCAAATCACTCGAAGTGTTTAAGGATAATGAATTTAGCACTCAATAGTCAATATGAAAAGTTATTACCATAGGCTTGCTTTAAAATCAATTCTTCACCATTATAAATTGAGATGATACATCAATCAAAAGGTCTTTAGAGGGTTGTAACGAGGCTTTGGTTAGGGGTGTGGTCACAAGCTGAAAGAGAAGGTTAGAATCAAGATTGAATTGAATAATTACTTAACTAGAAAAATACTTAATCATAAATTGCATACAAAAGAGCTTCTTCTGAGAATATGGAATTAAACACTTAAGCTTCAAAAATACTACTTACTGCTAATATATAGATATGTATGTATGTATTTATTTTTTAAGAACAAATCAAGTAACACAAACAAACTATTAAGAAAAAGACATAGCTAAGCAATTTATTCAAATCAGATCTCGACAAAAATAGAGGCAAAACTAATTCAGGGAATTTCAACAATAATGAGTTATGGGTTAATATTGAGGGTAAATCAATGAATGAGATGTTAGGCTCAAAGGGGTTTACTAAGGGTTAATTGTGAAGGTAGGCTTTTCATGGCATGAGTGGGTTAAACCTAAGTGCCTCTATCGTCTTGACATATCAAATCAAATGGTGTGGTCTTGACATGCATAATCAGGCAAGTTCTAGAATAACAATTCGATATTGACGCACTCAAGCAATAATAAAAGTGAGCATGAAAAAAATAATAGATGCTCCAAAGGCTCAAAATCTCCCAAAAATTACGGCTTTTTGATGTTAAAACCTATGGATTTCAATTCATGATAATACCTAAACTTGGGGAAAATAACCTAAAATTATAAATACTCAAAAATCAACTTATCATGCTTAATTCTTTAATGTTTTAAAGTTTAAATAATCAATGCATGAATGCCTATGTTTTAATTCGAGTCCTATCAATAAAAATATAAATTAATCAAAATTCATCCTAAAAATGATATGAGAGATTTACAAGAAAACAATACAAAATTCAGGGATTTTTCTGATAGTGATATAATTGACCCCCCACACTTAAGATGTATATTGCTCTCAATGTACAAAGATAAAGTTAGTGACAATTATAGATATAAGATCATAAGATAGGGAGAGAAGTGAAACTTTCTGAATGTTAAATGAATGAACTCCTTAGGTTGAAGTTATGCAGATTAGAGGAGAATACTTCGGTGGTGGTAGAGGTTGGGTTCCACAAGTACTGCGCCAAAAGAATATTATATCTCGTGGTGTCTATGATCGTGGTCGAGCAGGCCATGGCAGTTGTGGAGAACCTTTTCTAGTGGAGTTTCAAGTTCCTAAGTAATAATGAGCTTTGGAGCTCTTTATAACTGTGATAGAATCAGGAACTTTTTAGGAATATAGAGGAATAGGATTACTCATGAAGAAATACTTGCAAATATAAAGTACTTAATAATTTTAAAAATCCTAAAAAATGAAATGAAATTTTTTTAAAGAAAAATAAAATTAGAAAAATAGGTATTTGGGGCAGACGGTCGTGGGGCACACCCGTGTGCCTTTTATTTAACCCGTGTTCTTCGTGGGTTTCAAATTTTGGGTGTGTTGGTGCACACGGTCGTGTCTGGCTTCGTTCACTTATCCCATGCCCGTGTGTCTAGGACCACGCCCGTGTTAGTTTGACAGTGTCGACCACGGGTGCTAGACACGGGCGTGTCGCACGCCCGTGTTGTTTTGGCAGGATCGGTCACGGCCATGTCTGTAACATCCCGAAATAAGGCCTAAATGGAACAGTGGTTGCGAAACCACAAATCTAAGGTAGAAAAAAAATTTATTTTATTATTATTTTGAGGTTCATGATATGATTGCATCATTGTGTGAAAATTTCGTGATGAAATTCTATGCATAAAGTGCTTAAGTTGAGATTAGGGACTAAATCGAATAATTTGCAAAACTTGCATTCTAAAAGTTTTTAGTATGAAATTGCTTTGCAATATTAATTAGGAGGGTTTAAATAAAATTTGACCAATTTCTAAGTTCATGGGCAAAATAGGACATGGATGGAATTTTTGAAAGTTTAATAAGGAAGGGCATTTTGGTCATTTGGATATTAAATGAAATAAAAAGGGAAAAATAACACAAAATTCATCATCTTCTTCATTAGCACGAAATTCCAAGGGTTCTTCATAGCTAGGGTTTGTTTCAAGCTTTCAAGCTCCATAGTAAGTGATTCCGAGCCCCGTTTTTAATGTTCTTTACTTTTCGGAGTCCCGGTAGCTCGATAAAGCTTATGCTAGCAATAATTTAAGTTAGGGTTCATATTTGGAAAAATACCCATAGGTAAAAAATGTTTATTTTGATGTTTTATGATAGAATATGAGGTCTTAGATTATGTTAGACAACTTGTGCTACTTGGTTTTAGGTAAAAACGAGTAAAAGGGCTTAATCGGTAAAAATACCTAATAGTCATAAGTATATGTTAGAGTGAGAATTTGATTTTGCTATTGAAGGGAAAAACGATAAGCATGTCATAAAACATAAGAAAATAGGCTGAAATTTAATTTACGAGATTTGAGGAAAAAGTGTAAATATGCAAAAGTTTAGGGGCAAAAATGTAATTTTTCCAAAGTTTGAGTAAAGGACTGTTTTGATAAATGTGAATATTAAATAAGTTAAATTTTCTATTATAGATTAAGAATAGCGAAATTCGGGAGTAGATCAGGGAAAAGAAAAAGTAAAGGACTAAATTGTAAAGTTTAGTCACATTTTGTATCGAGGTAAGTTTACAGTAAATAAATACAATATTCTTTTATTTTACATTATTATTGTCAATTTCCAACATTTATATACTTATTTTATGAGAATATTTAAAGTCGAATTAAAGGCGAAGTGACAGAGAAAAAGCATTAGGAAGCCCAGTTTGAACCTTAGGAATGTTAGGATATTGGGGTTGACAGGACAGAACGGGACAGAAATGAGCCACGTAAGTCCATATCAGATATATGGATTTGGAGACAGGAATGAGCCATGTAAGCCCATATTAGATATATATATGGCATTGGAGACAGGAATAATTCATGTAAGTCCATGTCGAAGACATGGCATTGGTAGGATATTGATAGACAGGAACAACCCTAGTATCCTTAGTATTCCGAGTGGTTCAACGGGTCATTGTACACGTTAAATTACAGTGAATTATCAGCAAAAGAAGAAGGTAGATTATATTTATGAATAGTGAAAGGTCAGGTAAGAAAGAAGGTAAGTGAGTAAAGAAGAAGGTAGAAAATGAGAAGTAAAGAAAGTTTATGAGGCTAGGTGACATTATGTATAATTATTCATTATGTTGAATGCTGTAATTTATTTGCTTGTAAGCTTACTAAGCCTAGTGCTTACTTTTTTTATTTTCTTTTTCTTATAGTTTTTATCAAGCCACTCGGGGATCGAAGGAAACGTCGGAGACTCGATCACACTATCGAAGGAATCACATTGGTATAGCTAGACGTTTCGTTTTGTGTATGGCATGTATAGGAACTTTGTTTCTTTTGATATGATATGATCAATGAATGATGTGTAAATACTTGCTAATGATTAGCTAATAGAATGGCTGATGATATACATGTTTAATAGTATGTATGATTAAGTAGTAACTATCACATGAAAACTATGAAAAAATGTGAAAGTAACTTAAAAACGGATTCAAGTATCACAAATAACGTGACTTTGAAAAATCACTAGAAATCGTAGAGACATGGTTTGATGGTGAATAATATATGAAATTAAATCTCATTGTGTCTATTTTCATATGGAATAAGCAAAATAGGTAAAGGTTTTATATTTTATAAAATATTTGAGTTTTAGTGAAATAGGGCCAGAGCGATTTCTAGATCCCCTATTTCAAATTTATAAATTCACCAGAAATTTTACAAAAATAATTAGGTGGTTTACTTTATACGGTTAGAATTCTTATTGAATCTAGTTTTAATAGAAACAAACGGTATAGTCATATGAATTTTTTACAGGGAGAAAAGTGGTTCAAAGTAAGTAGAGGTCAGTGCAGTCAAATTCTAAAACAGGGAAAATTTTAACTAATAAACTGTACTAATTGGCTAAGTAAAAAATTCTAGAAAAAAAATTAGTAGATAGATATATGAGTCTAGTTTCAGGAAAAATTTACGGATCTTAATTTTGAGTTTTGAAACTCGAGAAATGAATTTTTAAGCAACCATAACGCAGAAAAATAGTTTATTCTGAAAATTAAAATAAGTGGTTTAGAGTTGTTTAAAAGGTAAGATAAGTTTAGTAACACCTCAAGCTTGACTCTAGTGACGGTTTCGAGCGTGGGGGCGTTACAATGTCGCACGGCAGTGGCAATTTATCGCATCCCGTGTTTGGGAAAATTTATTCTCTGTTTTCACACGGCAGTATCGCACAGCCGTGTCTCCTCTCGTGTTATGGACACGGCCTAAGGCACGCCCGTGTGCCTAGCCGTGTGGATTTGGGAACCTGTGTTTAGAGATTCAGTTAGTGATTTTGTAACAGTCTGATTTTGACCCTAGTCGAAATAGTGGTTTTGGGACCACAAATACAAGTCTAAAAAAATTTTAATATTATTTTCTGTGTCTGTGATATGTGAATTTATATCTTTGAAATTTTTGTAATTTAATTTGTCTGTTTCTATGCTCGATTTGCAAAAAAACCAAATCGCGTAAGTTGTAAAAGTTACCTACTAGTTGCTAAAGTGCCTAAGTGCTATGGTTTGTTATAGTTGAAGCCTTTGCATGTCAATAAGACCATTATATGATAGTGGGAGACATGGTTTGGCAATATAGTAAATAGATAAAATTTTAAAGGATGGTTAGGTAATTAGGTAATATATGTTATTAAATAAAACAAATGCATGAAAAATTTGTTCATTTATGCATATCCTTGTCGAAAATACAAAAGAAAAAGAGAGAAAAAGAACAAGCTAGGTTTCGGCACTTTGATCCTTGATTAAGGTATGGATTTTTGTCCGTTTTTGATAATTTCTACATTCCTGTGATCGTTGCTTCGTGTTCTTCAAAGCCCATGTCTGAATTTCTGTTTCTGTTAAAGATTTCATGAAATGCCATTATTGATATCATGAGTTTTGTGATGTTCTTGGATGAATTATGAAGGCTTGGTAGATAATTTATAAGCTTTGTCTTTGAATTTTTTTGAAATAGAGCTATTTGGGCTAATTTGTGAAAATACGATTTTGAAGGACTCAATTGTGAATTAAACGTATTATTTGGACTTGTATAGAAGCCATGTATATTCGGCCAAGTTATAGTCTTGGAGAATTTTTGCATATTTGTGATTTGGTGAAAAATGGACTAAATTGTCAAAGTCTGAAATTATAAGGGCTAAAATGCAAAGTGCCTTAAATATATGTTCATGGATTATTTTGAATGAAATAAATGATTGAATGGTTGAATTTGGATTTAAATAGATCAAGAATAAAGAAAATAGGATTTAGATCAAGGGACGTCCAAAATAGTTGAATAGTCGAGTAGTTCCATCCGAAATTCGTACGAGGTAAATCAAACTACACTTAGGTGTTAAGCTGATTAAATTCTGTGTATATAAACTATTATCTCCATTGGACGGCCTTGAGAGCCTGATGAATAAATTCTAATAATATACCGGTGTATGAGAAGTTCTGTATGTTTCTAAAGGAATGTCAAAATTGATCTGAGATATCGTGTTAGACTGTGTCTGGGACACATGTCTCGATTTGAGATTTTGTGTAAGACCCTGTCTGGGACAGAGGATTCGATATCAAATTACATGTAAGACCACGTTTGGGACGTTGTCGTTGTACTTGTGTGAATATCTATTCCATTTTTGGATTGTCCGATGATAAAGTATGAGATATGAAATGTATAAATCATACAGGTACGTTTGTATCATACTAGATTAGATTTTTGAATAGAAAGGACTATATTTCTATGAAGTAAGGAACTATTCTATGAGACGGTTATGAATTCTGGTCACTAACTGTTACTTATATGCTATATTAGTTGGGTAATTGTATTTGACTTACTAAGCTCTTTGTAGCTTACTCAGTGTGATTTCTATCTATTTTACAGTTATCGTAGCTATTGAAGGCTCGGGATAGTTGAAGATTGTCACCAGACTGTCGAACTCATTTTGGTACTTTTGGAAATGTACATATTTATAAGTATGGCATGTATAGGGTAGAAGGTTTAAGAATGTAAGCTTGGTATGTATATATGTTATGCCATGTCAATTGGCTAGCAAATGATATGTTTGTGCATTGTTTTAGTGTATGTTTGTAATGTGCCATGTTCTAATGTGAAATGGTCATCTTTAAGTATGAAATTGGTTGAGAATGATATATGAATGTTGTATATTATTGCTTGTAGGATTGGACCCAAATGGGGTGGCATATTGGCTTAAACCAAGCCTGCCTTGTGCCACACGGTCAGGGAACACGAGCGTGCCTTGTGGTCGTGTGAAAAAGTCAGTAGCTAGCTAAATTTTACACAGTCATGGCACACGGCCTTGCCTATTGGCCGTGTGAAAAAGTCAGTATAAGACCTATTTTTGGCACGGTTGGATCACATAGGTGTGTTTGATGCCCGTGTGAGTCACACGGCTTAGTCACACGGGCGTGTGACTTTGTCAATTTTGAAAGGTTTGATTAAGTTCTGAAAATTTTGAATGGGTTTGGTTTAGTCCTGACCTTTCTTAAATGTACGTTTTTAGTCTCGTAGACCATCTCAAAGTGTAAATTATGGTTGAAGGCTTATGTATTAATGTTATTTGATATCTATGATTCTATATTGTTCTGAAATGTTCTGTCCGTCTGGTGATGCCCCTTACCTATTCCGGCGACAGTTACGGGATAAGGGTATTGCATTTTATTGGTATCAGAGCTATGGTTTAATCAGTTCTAGGACTACTATAGTGTGTGTGAGTCTAGCTATACATGCCATATGTCTTGTTTGAACTGCGATAGTGTGATGAATCCTGACATTGAAATGTGCTTTTATATAGCAATGGATCCCAATAGAGCCGTAGCTAATGATATTGAAAGTAATGCGCCTGCTCCCGCGCAAGGGACGGTGCAAGATGATTCTCAACCGGCTATGAGTAGCCGTGATAGCGAGGCTAAACAAGCCTTGTATCAGATGATGAATGATTGGTTCACCCAATACATTAGAACCAACCTGACTGTACAACAAACTCCACCCCCGGTAAATCCTTCTCAAATTCCTGTTATGACTTCCATGAATCTAGTTCTGTCAATTAGACCACCAGTAGATAAGATTAGAAATATGGGGCTGATGAATTTTGAGCTACAATGAATGATGATGCTGAAAGAGCCAAATTCTGGTTAGAAAATACGATAAGGGTTTTTGATGAAATGTCTCTAAATCTTGAGGAATGTGTAAAATGTGTTGTTTCACCTCTGAGAGATACGGCGTACCATTAGTGGAAAACTTTAATATTTGTGGTTCCGAGCGAAAGAGTTACTTGGGATTTCTTTCAAGTTAAATTTCAGAAGAAATACATTAGTCAGAGATTCATTGATTAGAAACGTAAAAATTTTCTCGAGCTTAAACAAGGTCGTATGTTAGTTACTGAATACGAACATGAATTTGTGAGATTGAGCCAGTATGCTCGGGAATGTGTATCGAATGAAGTAATAATGTACAAAAGGTTTGAGGATGGATTAAATGAAGATATTCGTCTGCTAGTCAGGATTTTAGAGATTAAAGAAATGGTGGTGCTCGTTGAGCGAGCTTGTAAGGCTGAAGAATTAAGTAAAGAGAAAAGAAAGCTGATTTTGAAGCTAGAGATGCTAGAAAAAGATCTTCAAGTAAATCATTTCAGTCTGGGTCAAAGAAATTCTGAGATGATCAGAACCGTTCAAATACTAATGTGGGACATTCGAACTGAGATCGAGCTAGATCGTATTCAAACACCAGAGCTCCTGTTACTTCTGTTGCAAGTGTTGGAAATGTTCGATCTGAGAAATCTGAATGTAAGCATTGTGGTAAAAAACATCCAGAAAATTGTAGATTGAATGACTGAGCCTGTTTCCGATGTGGATCTCTGGATCATTTTGTAAGAGATTGTTCTAAACCTTCAGAGCAAGAGAATGTACAGAATCTGAGACCGAGTAACACCTCAGCTAGAGGTATACCTTTCAGAAACACGAGAAATACAAGTGGTGATCAAAGAGCTACTAGGGACACTACTGTTAGATCCGAGGCCAAAGTACCTGCCAAAGCCTATGCTATCTGAGCTCGTGAGGAAGCTTCATCACCAGATGTGATTACTAGTATTTTCACTCTTTATGATACTTCTGTGATTGCATTGATAGACCTTGGATCAACACATTCTTATATCTGCATGAATTTAGTACTTAGTAAGATTTTACCTGTAGAGTCTACTGAATTTGTAGTTAAAGTATCGAACCCCTTAGGCAAAAGTGCTTTGGTTGATAAAGTTTGCAAGATTGCCTGTTATTGATTCGAGATATCTGTTTTCCTACTGATCTGATGTTATTGCCTTTCAACAAATTTGATATCATTCTGGGAATGGACTGGTTAACTTTGCACGATGCTATTGTGAACTGCAAATGAAAAGTCATTGATTTAAGATGTAAGAATGATGAAATAATTTGAATTGAGTCTAGTGATCTTAATGGACTACCAGCTATGATATTTGTAATGAAAGCACAAAAATTTGTATAGAAAGGTTGTGAAGCCTACTTAGCTTATATGTTAAACTCAAAAGTGGATGATAAGAAATTTGAATCAGTGGCTGTTGTCTGTGAATTTTCAAATGTATTTCCTGAAGAACTACATGGTTTGCCTCTGATTCGAGAAGTCGAGTTTGGCATTGAACTGGTACCTGGTACTACTCCGATAACGATATCTCCATACAGAATGGCTTCGACTAAACTAAAGGAATTAAAATCTCAGTTGCAAGAATTGACCGGTCGAGGATTTGCTACACCGAGTTTCTCACATTGGGGTGCTCCTAGATTGTTTGTGAAAAAGAAAGATGGCACTATGAGAATGTGTATTGATTACCGTCAACTTAATAAAGTGACCGTGAAGAACAAATATCCTTTGCCTAGAATTGATGATTTATTCAATCAGTTGAAAGGTGCTACTGTGTTTTCAAAGATAGACCTGAGATCAGGTTACTACAAGTTGTGAGTAAAGGACTCTGACATTCCAAAAACTACTTTTAGAATAAGGTACGGGCATTATGAATTTCTAGTTATGCCTTTTGGATTAACGAATGCACCTGCTATTTTTATGGATTTTATGAATAAGATTTCAGACCGTATTTAGATCAATTGGTTGTTGTATTCATTGATGACATATTGGTTTATTCACGTAATGAATCTAAACATGTCGAGCATTTGAGAATAGCACTACAGACACTGCGAGATAAATAGTTGTATGCAAAGTTCAGTAAATGTGAATTCTGGTTGCGTGAAGTTGGTTTTCTAGGCCATATTGTATTAGTCTCTAGTATCCGAGTCGACCTTAGTAAAATTTTAGCTATTATGGATTGAAAACCTCCGAGAAATGTATCTGAAGTCCGTAGTTTTCTGGGACTTGCTGGTTACTATAGAAGGTTTGTCAAAGGTTTCTCGATGATTGTGACTCCATTGACGAAATTACTTCAGAAAGATGTGAAGTTTGAGTGGTCAGAAAAGTGTCAGAACAGTTTTGATCAGTTGAAAGCTTTGTTAACTGAAGCTCCAGTATTAGTACAACCTGAATCGGGTAAAGAATTTGTAATTTACATCGATGCTTCGTTGATTGGTATAAGATGTGTTCTGATGCAAGAAGGTAAAGTCATTGCTTATGCTTCGAGACAGTTGAAGCCACATGAAAAGAACTACCCGACACACGATCTTGAGTTCGCTGCTATTGTGTTTGCCTTGAAAAGCTGGCGTCACTATCTGTTTAGTGAAAAATGTCATGTGTTTTCTGATCATAAAAGTCTAAAGTATTTAATGACGCAAAAAGATTTGAATCTGCGATAGAGAAGATGGTTAGAATTGTGACGGCCCTAATTAGACCCTAGTCAGAATATGGTTTCGGGACCACAAAATCGAGTCACAAAAATTTAATTTTGTTTTAATTGCATATATTTATGTGTGATAGTGTATGTGTGAAAAATTAAATGCTTAAAATTAGCCTTAGGCATGTGAATTTTCTTGAAAGGACTTAGTTGAGAAATTTAGAAAAGATGATAGGTAAATTGTAAGGATTAAATAACAATAAGGTAAGAAGGCATGGATTTGCATGTCAAAATGCCCATTTTTGCACTAAGTGGCCGGCCAAGTAATGATGCCCTTCTACTAATTTAAATTAACTACTATATTAAATTGGCAAGGGAATAAAATATTGATATCATAATGAATTAAAAAAAAAAAGGGAAGTGTTCATCTTCTTCCTTGTAAGAAAACCGAAACAAAAGGGGAAGAAAAAAGAAGAGGGAAATTTCATTAGGGCAATTCGGCACCTTCTTGGTTAGTTGGAGGTAAGATTTGAAGTATTTTTGGAATTTTTCCTTTAAATATTTAAGTTAATTGAAAGTGCATCTCTTGGCTATGTCAAAAGAAATCAAAGTTTTATGGTAGTTTGGGCACTAAGCCGTATATCAATGTAGTAGAATTGGAGGTTGTTTTTCATGTTGTTTTAAATTTGTAGATGAGAGAATGAAGTTGAACTTGTTGAATTATTAGATGGGTAGTACATTGTGTATTCGGCCATATGAGGATTTAAATGAAATATTCATTTTGTTTGCTATTTTCTTGTATGAGAAATGGTTCAATGTAAGCCGAATGAGTCATAATAGATAAGTTAAAATGCAAAATTCAAGATTATGAGGTAACATGAATAGTTGACCGAAATATGAAAGAAGGAAATAGATTGATATTTTTATGTTTTGGGAGTAAAAAGCATAATGAAAACATAGTAGTTTAAGTGCATATTTTAGTTTAAGTGATAAGTAGAATTTAGTTAAAATAGCTTGTTATGATATATGTGTGTGTTTGCCGATTTTAAATTGAGATAGTTCGAGTGACTTAATTTATGTATTTGAAATTATTTGAGTAATTACAATGGGCATTAAGATGTTGAGCTTATGAAATTAGAGAAATATGAGTTTGATAGATTTTAAATGAATACTAACCGAAAATGAACCAGCTAGTAAAAATTTGGAAATGTGAAGCGCTGAAATTGATCTTGTAGTGTATTGAATTATTGGAGTAGATGAGAAGTATGTTGGATATGCATTAAGTTTAAAGATTAAATTTAAAATCTATGTTTGAGCAAATACCGAATCTTTGTGTGTGTGTCTATAAGGTAGAAGTATAAATTGGGGCTACGATGATTTAATTATTTTATTTGTTTAGCCGGAGTTGGAGCTCAAGATCAAAGGGAGCCAAGTTCGGCAAAAGGGAAAACAAAAGCAGTGGAGTAGCCGATCGAAGTTGTTCATCCGATTAAAAAAAGGTAAGTCCTTAGGTAATTTAAGTTATAGTTAACTTTGAACATAGAGGACACAAATTAAGTTAGATAAGATATCATAGTATATATGAGTTCTTGGGAATCGAATGTGAAATTATTGATAAATCTATGATAATGTGATGATTAAAGATAAGAAAATACAACACTATGTGTGCGAGGCTATGTGGCACTATGTGTGCGAGAAAACATTGCACTATGTGTGCGAATAAGTAAGAGCACTATGTGTGCAGACTTTCAAATCGAGCACTAAGTGTGCAATGTCGATTATGGAGTATTATTTGTGGCAATTAAGAATGCAACTAAACATTAAATTGGAGATTTGATTGATAAATGAAGTGGCTAGGTTTATGCTTTAAATTTTTAGGCTTTGTATATTATATATATACATATATATATATATATATACATCAATGGTTGTATATGATATCGCCATGGTATTTTAATTGTGAATATTTAGGGTAGGAGTACATTGTGTATTCGGGTAAGTATGTATCAAATGCATAAGGTACTTTTGTGACATAGTATTTCCTTGTGATATCATGGTTGAATTCGAATAGTATTGAGTTAATTATCTAAATTGAAGATAAATCATTATTATAATATTAAAATTTTCTTAGGACTTACTAAGTTAATAACTCACTCGGTGTGTAACATTCCTAATTAGGCCTTAGTCAGAATGTGGTTTCGGGACCACAAAACCGAGTCATAAAAATTTACTTTTGACTTAATTACACATATTTATGTATGATAATATAAGTGTGACAAATTAAATACTTTAAAATTAGCCTTAGGCATGAGGATTTGCTTGAAATGACTTAATTGAAAAATTTAGGAAAGATGATAGGCCAATTTGTAAGGCTTAAATGACAATAAAGTGGAAGACATGGAGTTGCATGTCAAATATCCATTTTTATGTTTAGTGGCCGGCTAAACAATGATACATTCCACTAACTTAAGTTAATTTAGTATATTTAATTTGTAATGAAATAAAATATTGGGAATAAAAAGATTAATAAAATAAAAGATGAAAGGGGAGGTGTTCATCTTCTTCCTTGAGTGAAAACCAAACAAAAGGGAAAAAAAAAGAGAGGAAGCTCATTAGGGCAATTCACACACACACTCATGGTCATTTGAAGGTGAGTTTTGAAGTGTTTTTGGAAAATCTATTTCTAAATGCTTAAGTTAAATTGAAATGCACTTCTTGGCCATGTCTAAAGAAACCAAACTCTATGGTATTTTGAGGCTCTAAACCGTATATCATAATAGTAGAATTGGAAGTTGTCTTTCATGTGTTCTAAAATTTTTCTATGAGAAAAGAAAGTTGAGCTTGTTGAATGATTAGATGAGTAGTACATTGTGTATTCAGTCATAGGTGGTCTTGAATGAAATGTTCATTTTTGGTTGCTATTTTACTTTATAGGAAATAGTTCATTGCAAGCCGAATAAGCTATAGTAGGTTAAGTGCATACTTTAGTTTAAGTAATAAATAGAATTTAGCTAAATTAACTTGAGATAATATATATGTGAGTGTTTGCCGAATCTAAATTTGGTTAGATAGGGTAATTAAAATGGACTTTAAGATGTAGAATTATGAAATTAAAGAAATACGAGTTTGATAATGTAAATGGATAATAAGGTGAAATTGCCGAAATTGATCTTGAGGTATAGTCAATGATTGGAGTAGATGAGAAGCATGTTGGATAAGCATTAAATTGAAAATTTAATTTAAAGTATGTTTAAGCAAATGCCGAATCATTGTGTGTGTATATGAGGTAGAAGTATAAATTGGGGTTACAATGATCAAATTGTTTTATTTATTTGAAGCTGGAGTTGGAGCTCAAGATCAAAGGGAGCCAAGTTCGGAAAAAGGGAAAGCAAAAGCAATTGAGTAACCGATCGAAGTTGTTCATCCTAGTAAAAAGGTAAGTCCTTAAGTAAATTATGTTAGATAGGATAACATAGTATGTTTAAATCATTGGGAATAGATTGCTAAATCTTTGATCAATCTATGATAATGAGATGACTAAAGATAAAGAATTACGGCACTATGTGTGCGAGGTTAAGTGGCACTGTGTAAAGAGAAAAATAATGCACTATGTGTGCGAATAGGCAAAAGCACTATGTGTGCGACTTGCAAATCAAGCACTAAGTATGGATACATATACATATATACGGCAATGGTAGTATATGGCAATGGCTATGGTATTTTATTTATGTGTAAATAGAGTAGTTATGCATGGTGAATTCGGTAAGCATGTAACAAAAGATAAAAGGGTATGTTTATAACTTAATGTTTCTTTGTGAACACCTTGGTTGAATTCGGTTATTATCTAGTTAATCATTTAGTTTATAAATGGTTGATTTATCATAGTGTAAAATTTTCTTAGGACTTCTTGAGTTAACAACTCATTTGATTTGGTTTGTTTTGTTATGTTTTGACATAGATCGACTTATCAAGAAAGGCTTGGGAACCATCAAGAAGTCATCATCACTTTTGTCGAACCTCTTGGTACTTTTGTTTAAAACTTAGTAGACATTATGGCATGTATAGCTTAGAAATTTTGGGAAGTTCAGTAAATCGATATATATTTTGTATTTTAGGCCATAGGAATATGGCTAAAGTTTATGTATATTCATATATAAATCTTTAAATGTTTTAACTTATCAATCCTATAGATTAATCAACTCGAATTAGAATGTGGTACTTGTGAGATGCCTTAAATTAATTTTTTTTTGAATGTGTTCACGGTCAATAGGGGTTAAATCACTACATAAAAATAAAGATTTTAGTTGGGTAACGATACTTGTTAAGTTATAGATTTTACTTTTAAAATTCGATCGAACCTTAAACGTTCCCTTGTACAAATGAGTAAATTGTGATATATGAACATATATTAGTAAAACACGGACAATTGGGTGTTACATTTTATTGGTATCGAGAGCACGGTTTAGTCGGTTCTAGGACTACCGTGAGCGTATACACAGTCTAGCTATACATGCCTTAATGTTAATATATGATAGTGTGATGGCTTTTGACGGTTGAAATTGTTGTTTTGATTAGTAGATGGAACCCAATTTAGAGAGAGCCTTGGCGGATGATGTTGAAAGTGTAG
The DNA here is from genome assembly GCA_025698475.1 of Gossypium anomalum. Classification (NCBI taxonomy): domain Eukaryota; kingdom Viridiplantae; phylum Streptophyta; class Magnoliopsida; order Malvales; family Malvaceae; genus Gossypium; species Gossypium anomalum. The sequence goes on along the minus strand of CM046968.1, from coordinate 41,250,596 downwards.
CAATGTGCTGCTCGCGCACAAGGAACACCTTTCTTTGAACCTCAATCATCCGCAAATAATCAAGATGATGGGCAAAACAAGCCTTCTTTTCTATGATGAACGAATGGGTCGCACAATACGCCCGGACTAACCCGGCTGCTCAACCATTTTCGAACTTAAATAATCCGCCTCAGGTTCCTGTCATACCAACAACTATTGATCCTTTGAGACTGAGTAAACCTCCTGTAGATTTAGTGAGAAAGCGCGGGGCTGAGGAATTTCGAGCTACGAAGCATCGATGACGCCTGGAAGGGCCGAAGTTTCGCTTGATAACACCATTCGTGTTTTGAAGAGCTTTCGTGCACACCGGAAGAGTGCCTAAAGTGTGCTATATCCTTAATGCGGGACTCGGCCTAATATTGGTGGAGAACTCTGATTTCTATTGTTCCGAAGGAACGTGTTACTTGGGACTTCTTTCAGACAGAATTTCGAAAGAAGTATATTAGTCAACGATTCACCGACCAAAAGCGTAAAGAATTTTTGGAGCTCAAACAAGGTCGTTTTGATCAGTATCCGAATACTGAGCGAGTTTGTAAGACTCGGTCGATATGCTCTGGAGAGTGTGTAGCTGATGAAGTCGCTATGTGTAAAAGATTTGAAGAAGGATTGAATGAAGATTTAAAACTACTGGTGGGTATTTTAGAAATAAAGGAATTTGTAACATCTTTGGTTGAATGAGCATGCAAGGTCAAGAGCTCGGGAAGGAGAAAAAGAAAGTCGAATCAAGCCGAGACTTTCGTAAAAGAATGGGTAAAACTACTTTCTCGACTCCAAAGAAATTCGGGGACGATACGAGCAAATCAAAGACGCTCACAGGAATTTCTATTAGGGAGCGGCAGTTAACGGATTCTCGAGTTACTTGGTTGCTAGTAGTGTTGGTAATAGTATGACAAGAAAAACCCGAATGCACACAATGTGGAAGACGACATGTAGGTGAATGTTGGGGTAAGTCTATTAACCGAGCTTGTTATAGATGCGGATCGCGGGATCATTTCATTCGAGATTGTACGGAACCTGATGAGAAGAATAAGGTACAAGGTACAAGATCGACCGGCGCAACAGCTAGAGGTAGACCATCGAGAAATACCGGAGGTAGAAGTGGCGGTCAGAGAGGGATTTCTGATACTGCTGATCGATCTGAGATTCGTGCTCCTGCCAGAGCTTATGCCATCCGTGCACGGGAGGAAGCATCTTCTCCTGATGTTATCACTGGTACATTTACTCTCTTTAATACTGATGTCATTGCATTGATTGACCCTGGTTCTACTCATTCATATATATGTGAGACCTTAGTATCCAGTAAGACTCTACCTGTCGAGTCTACTGAGTTCGTAATCCGAGTGTCAAATCCCTTGGGTCGTTATGTACTTGTGGATAAAGTATGCAAGAAATGTCCCTTAGTAGTCAGAGGCTCCTGCTTTCCAGCTGATTTGATGCTTTTACCGTTTGATGAATTTGATGTTATCCTTGGTATGGATTGGTTGACCGTCCATGATGCAATAGTGAATTGCAAAAGAAAGACTATCGATTTGAAATGCGCAAACGGTGAGATAGTCCGAGTTGAGTCATCGATAGGATCGAGTTACCAACAGTTATATCCTCGATGTTGGCTCAAAAATATGTGAGAAAGGGGTGTGAGGTATACTTGGCATACGTATTTGACAACAAAGAGTTAGAAAAGAAGCTTGAATCAGTACCAGTGGTCTGTGATTATCCGGATGTTTTTCGAGGAACTACGGGATTACCACTGTTCGGGAGGTAGAGTTTGGCATTGAACTTGTACCTTGGACTACACCGATTTCTGCACTCCGATCGTATGGCACCAACCGAATTGAAAGAATTGAAAACTCGGTTGCAAGAATTGACGGATAGAGGTTTCGCTTCGCCCAAGTTCCTCACCTTGGGTGCACTGCAAAGTATTGTTTGTGAAAAGAAGGATGGAACAATGCGATTATGCATCGATTATCGTCAATTGAATAAAGTGACAATAAAGAATAAATATCCGTTACAGCGTATTGATGATTTATTCGATCAACCGAAAGGGCCTCTGTATTTTGAAGATAGATTTGAGATCGGGTTATTATCGGGCCATGAGTTAGAGACTCGAGATATACCCAAAAGCGCTTCGTAAGCGAGATATGGTCACTATGAGTTCTTAGTGATGCCATTTGGACTTACTAATGCCCGCGGTATTTATGGATTTGATGAATCGATTTTTGCACCATATTTGGATAGATTTGTAGTTGTGTTTATCGATGACATTTTGGTCTATTCAAGAAATGAAACAGAACATGCCGAGCACCTGAGAGTAGTGTTACGGATTTTGCGGGATAAGCAATTGTATGCTAAGTTCAGTAAATGTGAATTCTGGTTGAGAGAAGTTAGTTTTTTGGGTCATGTGGTGTGTGCAGACGGGTATTCGAGTTGATCCGAGTAAAATTATAGCCATACTTAATTGGAAGTCTCAGAAATATTATCGAAGTTCGGAGCTTTTTGGGACTCATGGTTATTACTGCACGCTTTGTAAAGGGATTTTCGACGATAGCCACACCATTGACAAGACTACTTGAAGGATGTTAAGTTTGTTTGGTCGAAAAATGTCGAGAAGTTTCAATCAGCGAAAACTTATTTAATCGAAGCTCAAAGACTAGTACAACCCGAATCCGGTAAAGAGTTTGTCATATACAAAGTGATGCGTCTTTGCTTGGGTGGGTTGTGTGTTGATGCAAGAGGGTCGAGTGGTGGCATATGCATCAAGACAACTAAAGCCGCATGAGAAGAACTATCCGACTCACGATCTCGAGTTAGCTGCAATTGTTTTTGCTTTGAAAATATGGCGACATTACTTGTTTGGTGAGAGGTGTCATGTATACTCGGATCATAAAAGCCTCAAATATTTGATGACTCAGAGAGAATTGAATTTGCGACAAAGACGTTGGCTCGAGTTGTTGAAAGATTATGAGCTGGTCATAGACTATCATCCGGGAAAGGCTAACGTAGTTGCTGATGCGTTAAGTCGCAAATCACTGTTTGCTCTACGAGCTATGAATGTTCACTTGTCCACTCTATCCAATAGTGCGTTGGTAGCAGAATTAAAGGCTAGACCACAGTGGATTCATCAAATTAGTGAAGCTCAAAAAGTCGATGGTGAAATGGTTGCTAAACGAGCTGAATGTGCCACGGTATGGAATCGTAATTTCAAATTGATGACGACGATTATTTAAGGTTGAAACCGATTGTGTGTTCCAAGAAATTGAACTTATCTCGATGATTTTAAATGAAGCTCATAATAGCCGAATGTCGATTCATCCTGGTAGCACGAAAATGTACAATGACCTAAAATGCCAGTTTTGGTGGTCTGGTATGAAGCGAGACATTTTCGATTTTGTTTCGAAGTGTTTGGTATGTCAACAAGTGAAAGCGGAACATCAAGTACCTTCAGGATTACTACAGCCGATCATGATACCCGAATGGAAATGGGATCGAATAACGATGGATTTTGTATCTGGGTGCCGTTATCATCAAGCAAGAAAGATGCGATCTGGGTTATCGTAGATAGATTGACAAAGTCGGCTCATTTTATTTCCGTATGCATGGATTATTCACTCGATAAGCTAGCCGAGTTGTATATTTCTCAGATTGTGAAGTTGCATGGAGTACCTATTTCTATTGTGTCAGATAGAGATCCAAGATTTACATCGCGATTATGGAAAAAACTACAAGAAGCTTTGGGTACTAAGTTGCATTTTAGCACCGCTTTTCACCCCCAGACTGATGGTCAATCGGAACAGACTATTCAAATACTCGAGGATATGTTGAGATGTTGCATCCTTGAATTTGGTGGTTCGTGGGAACGATATTTACCCTTGATTGAATTTGCTTACAACAATAGCTTTCAATCAAGCATTAAAATGGCACCATACGAGGCCTTATATGGTCGAAAATGCCGTACTCCATTGTTTTGGACTGAACTTAGTGAAGGTAAAATCTTCGGAGTTGATTTGATTAAGGACGCTGAGCAGAAAGTAAGGATAATCAGTGAAAGTTTGAAAGCGGCTTCAGATCGATAGAAGTCGTACGCGGATTTGAAAAGGAAAGACATTGCATATCAGGTCGGAGACAAGGTATTTCTTAAAGTCTCACCTTGGAAAAAAATACTCAGCTTTGGTCGAAAAGGCAAATTGAGTCCGAGGTTTATCGGACCGTATGAGATATCGGAACGAATTGGACCAGTCGCATACAGATTAATTTTGCCCCCTGAACTTGAAAGGATTCACAACGTTTTTCATGTTTCGATGCTTCGACGTTATAGATCCGATCCTTCGCACATAATTAGTCCGAAGAGAGGTTGAAATTAAATCCGATTTGAGTTATGAAGAAGAACCGATCCGTATCCTAGCTCGCGAGGTGAAAGAGTTACGAAACAAAAAGGTTCCTTTAGTAAAGGTGTTATGGCTTAAACATGGGATTGAAGAGGCTACCTGGGAAACCGAGAAGTCTATGAAAGAACGATACACCGAATTTAATCATTGGTAAGATTTTTGGGGCGAAAAATTCTTTAAGTGGGGGAGAGTTGTAACATTCCTAATTAGGCCTTAGTCGAATGTGGTTTGGGACCACAAAACCGAGTCATAAAAATTTACTTTTGACTTAATTGCACATATTTATGTATGATAATATAAGTGTGACAAATTAAATACTTTAAAATTAGCCTTAGGCATGAGGATTTGCTTGAAATGACTTAATTGAAAAATTTAGGAAAGATGATAGGCCAATTTGTAAGGCTTAAATGACAATAAAGTGGAAGACATGGATTTGCATGTCAAATATCCATTTTTATGTTTAGTGGCCGGCCAAACAATGATACATTCCACTAACTTAAGTTAATTTAGTATATTTAATTTGTAATGAAATAAAATATTGGGAATAAAAAGATTAATAAAATAAAAGATGAAAGGGGAGGTGTTCATCTTCTTCCTTGAGTGAAAACCGAAACAAAAGGGGAAAAAAAAGAGAGGGAAGCTCATTAGGGCAATTCGGCACACACTCATGGTCATTTGAAGGTGAGTTTTGAAGTGTTTTTGGAAAATCTATTTCTAAATGCTTAAGTTAAATTGAAATGCACTTCTTGGCCATGTCTAAAGAAACCAAACTCTATGGTATTTTGAGGCTCTAAACCGTATATCATAATAGTAGAATTGGAAGTTGTCTTTCATGTGTTCTAAAATTTTTCTATGAGAAAAGAAAGTTGAGCTTGTTGAATGATTAGATGAGTAGTACATTGTGTATTCGGTCATAGGTGGTCTTGAATGAAATGTTCATTTTTGGTTGCTATTTTACTTTATAGGAAATAGTTCATTGCAAGCCGAATAAGCTATAGTAGGTTAAGTGCATACTTTAGTTTAAGTAATAAATAGAATTTAGCTAAATTAACTTGAGATAATATATATGTGAGTGTTTTAGAATCTAAATTTGGTTAGATAGGGTAATTAAAATGGACTTTGAGATGTAGAATTATGAAATTAAAGAAATACGAGTTTGATAATGTAAATGGATAATAAGGTGAAATTGCCGAAATTGATCTTGAGGTATAGTCAATGATTGGAGTAGATGAGAAGCATGTTGGATAAGCATTAAATTGAAAATTTAATTTAAAGTATGTTTAAGCAAATGCCGAATCATTGTGTGTGTGTATGAGGTAGAAGTATAAATTGGGGTTACGATGATCAAATTGTTTTATTTATTTGAAGCTGGAGTTGGAGCTCAAGATCAAAGGGAGCCAAGTTCGGAAAAAGGAAAGCAAAAGCAATTGAGTAACCGACGAAGTTGTTCATCTAGTAAAAGGTAAGTCCTTAAGTAAATTATGTTAGATAGGATAACATAGTATGTTTAAATCATTGGGAATAGATTGCTAAATCTTTGATCAATCTATGATAATGAGATGACTAAAGATAAAGAAATTACGGCACTATGTGTGCGAGGCTAAGTGGCATTGTGTGTGCGAGAAAAATAATGCACTATGTGTGCGAATAGGCAAAAGCACTATGTGTGCAAACTTGCAAATCAAGCACTAAGTATGGATACATATACATATATACGGCAATGGTAGTATATGGCAATGGCTATGGTATTTTATTTATGTGTAAATAGAGTAGTTATGCATGGTGAATTCGGTAAGCATGTAACAAAAGATAAAAGGGTATGTTTATAACTTAATGTTTCTTTGTGAACACCTTGGTTGAATTGAGTTATTATCTAGTTAATCATTTAGTTTATAAATGGTTGATTTATCATAGTGTAAAATTTTCTTAGGACTTCATGAGTTAACAACTCATTTGATTTGGTTTGTTTTGTTATGTTTTGACATAGATCGACTTATCAAGAAAGGCTTGGGAACCATCAAGAAGTCATCATCACTTTTGTCGAACCTCTTGGTACTTTTGTTTAAAACTTAGTAGACATTATGGCATGTATAGCTTAGAAATTTTGGGAAGTTCGTAAATCTGATATATATTTTGTATTTTAGGCCATACGAATATGGCTAAAGTTTATGTATATTCATATATAAATCTTTAAATGTTTTAACTTATCAATCCTATAGATTAATCAACTCGAATTAGAATGTGGTACTTGTGAGATGCCTTAAATTAATTTTTTTTTTGAATGTGTTCACGGTCAATAGGGGTTAAATCACTACATAAAAATAAAGATTTTAGTTGGGTAACGATACTTGTTAAGTTATAGATTTTACTTTTAAAATTCGATCGAACCTTAAACGTTCCCTTGTACAAATGAGTAAATTGTGATATATGAACATATATTAGTAAAACACGGACAATTGGGTGTTACATTTTATTGGTATCAGAGCTACGGTTTAGTCGGTTCTAGGACTACCGTAGCGTATACGAGTCTAGCTATACATGCCTTAATGTTAATATATGATAGTGTGATGGCTTTTGACGGTTGAAATTGTTGTTTTGATTAGTAGATGGAACCCAATTTAGAGAGAGCCTTGGCGGATGATGTTGAAAGTGTAGCGGCTGCTCCTGCACAAGGAACACCGCCTGCTGAACCTCAATCATCTGCAAATAATCAAGATGATGGGGCAAAACAAGCCTTCTTTTCTATGATGAACGAATGGGTCGCACAATACGCCTGGACTAACCCGGCTGCTCAACCATTTTCGAACTTAAATAATCCGCCTCAGGTTCCTGTCATACCAACGACTATTGATCCTTTGAGACTGAGTAAACCTCCTGTAGATTTAGTGAGAAAGCGCGGGGCTGAGGAATTTCGAGCTACAGCTACTGATGACGCTGAAAGGGCCGAGTTCTGGCTTGATAACACCATTCGTGTTTTTGAAGAGCTTTCGTGCACACCAGAAGAGTGCCTAAAGTGTGCTATATCCTTAATGCGGGACTCGGCCTACTATTGGTGGAGAACTCTGATTTCTATTGTTCCGAAGGAACGTGTTACTTGGGACTTCTTTCAGACAGAATTTCGAAAGAAGTATATTAGTCAACGATTCACTGACCAAAAGCGTAAAGAATTTTTGGAGCTCAAACAAGGTCGTTTGACGGTATCTGAATACGAGCGCGAGTTTGTAAGACTCGGTCGATATGCTCGGGAGTGTGTAGCTGATGAAGTCGCTATGTGTAAAAGATTTGAAGAAGGATTGAATGAAGATTTAAAACTACTGGTGGGTATTTTAGAAATAAAGGAATTTGTAACACTGGTTGAACGAGCATGCAAGGCTGAAGAGCTCGGGAAGGAGAAAAAGAAAGTGAATCAAGCCGAGACTTTCGTAAAAGAATGGCGGGTAAAACTACTTTCTCGACTCCAAAGAAATTCAGGACGATACGAGCAAATCAAAAAGACGGCTACAGAATTTCTATTAAAGAGCGACCGTTAACTGATTCTCGAGTTACTTGATTGCTAGTGTTGGTAATAAAGTGACAAGAAAAACCCAAATGCACACAATGTGGAAGACGACATGTAGGTGAATGTTGGGGTAAGTCTATTAACCGAGCTTGTTATAGATGCGGATCGCGGGATCATTTCATTCGAGATTATACGGAACTCGATGAGAAGAATAAGGTACAAGGTACAAGATCGACCAGCGCAACAACTAGAGGTAGACCATCGAGAAATACGAGAGGTAGAAGTGGCGTCGAGAGAGGATTTACGATCATCTGCTGATCGATTCGAGATTCGTGCTCTCGCCGCGAGCTTATGCCATCGATTGCGGGAGGAAGCATCTTCTCCCGATGTTATCATTGGTACATTTACTCTCTTTAATATCGATGTCATTACATTGATTGACCCCGGTTCTACTCATTCATATATATGTGAGACCTTAGTATCCGATAAGACTCTACCGCCGAGTCTCATCGAGTTCGTAATCAGTGTCAAATCCCTTGGGTCGTTATGTACTTATGGATAAAGTATGCAAGAAATGTCCCTTAGTAGTCGAGGCTCCGCTTTCAAATTGATTTGATGCTTTTTACCGTTTGATGAATTTGATGTTATCCTTGGTATGGATTGGTTGATCGTCCATGATGCAATAGTGAATTGCAAAAGAAAGACTATCGATTTGAAATGCGCATAAACGGTGAGATAGTCCGAGTTGAGTCTACTGATAGGATCGGGTTACCAACAGTTATATCCTCGATGTTGGCTCAAAAATATGTGAGAAAGGGATGTGAGGGATACTTGGCATACGTATTTGACAACAAAGAGTTAGAAAAGAAGCTTGAATCAGTACCAGTGGTCTGTGATTATCCGGATGTTTTTCCCGAGGAACTACCGGGATTACCACCTATTCGGGAGGTAGAGTTTGGCATTGAACTTGTACCTGGGACTACACCGATTTCTGCAGCTCCGTATCGTATGGCACCAACTGAATTGAAAGAATTGAAAACTCAGTTGCAAGAATTGACGGATAGAGGTTTCGCTCGTCCAAGTTCCTCACCTTGGGGTGCACCAGTATTGTTTGTGAAAAAGAAGGATGGAACAATGCGATTATGCATCGATTATCGTCAATTGAATAAAGTGACAATAAAGAATAAATATCCGTTATCAGCGTATTGATGATTTATTCGATCAACCGAAAGGGCCTCTGTATTTTGAAGATAGATTTGAGATCGGGTTATTATCGATTCTGAGTTAGAGACTCGGATATACCCAAAAGCGCTTTGAAGCGAGATATGGTCACTATGAGTTCTTAGTGATGCCATTTGGACTTACTAATGCCCCCGCGGTATTTATGGATTTGATGAATCGGATTTTGGACCATATTTGGATAGATTTGTAGTTGTGTTTATCGATGACATTTTGGTCTATTCAAGAAATGAAGCAGAACATGCCGAGCACGAGAGTAGTGTTACGGATTTTATGGATAAGCAATTGTATGCTAAGTTCGGTAAATGTGAATTTCGTTGAGAGAAGTTAGTTTTTGGGTCATGTGGTGTCTCAGACGGGTATTCGAGTTGATCCGAGTAAAATTACGACCATACTTAATTGGAAGTCTCAGAAATATTACTGAAGTTCGGAGCTTTTTGGGACTCTTGGTTATTACAGACGCTTTGTAAAGGGATTTTCGACGTGATAGCCACACCATTGACAAGACTACTTTGAAGGATGTTAAGTTTGTTTGGTCGAAAAATGTCGGAGAAGTTTCGATCAATGAAAACTTATTTAACTAAAGCTCCAAAGTGCTAGTACAACCCGAATCAGGTAAAGAGTTTGTCATATCTGGTGATGCGTCTTTGCTTGGGGTGGGTTGTGTGTTGATGCAAGAGGGTCGAGTGGTGGCATATGCATCAAGACAACTAAAGCCGCATGAGAAGAACTATCCGACTCACGATCTCGAGTTAGCTGCAATTGTTTTCGCTTTGAAAATATGGCGACATTACTTGTTTGGTGAGAGGTGTCATGTATACTCGGATCATAAAAGCCTCAAATATTTGATGACTCAGAGAGAATTGAATTTGCGACAAAGACGTTGGCTCGAGTTGTTGAAAGATTATGAGCTGGTCATAGACTATCATCCGGGAAAGGCTAACGTAGTTGCTGATGCGTTAAGTCGCAAATCACTATTTGCTCTACGAGCTATGAATGTTCACTTGTCCACTCTATCCGATAGTGCGTTGGTAGCAGAATTAAAGGCTAGACCACAGTGGATTCATCAAATTAGTGAAGCTCAAAAAGTCGATGGTGAAATGGTTGCTAAACGAGCTGAATGTGCCACGGGTATGGAATCAGAATTTCAAATTGATGACGACGACTGTTTAAGGTTCAGAAACCGATTGTGTGTTCCAAGAAATTCGGAACTTATCTCGATGATTTTAAATGATGCTCATAATAGCCGAATGTCGATTCATCCTGGTAGCACGAAAATGTACAATGACCTAAAATGCCAGTTTTGGTGGTCTCGTATGAAGCGAGACATTTCGATTTTGTTTGAAGTGTTTGGTATGTCAACAAGTGAAAGCGGAACATCAAGTACCTTCGAGATTACTACTGACCGATCATGATACCCGAATGGAAATGGGATCGAATAACGATGGATTTTGTATCTGGGTTGCCATTATCATCAAGCAAGAAAGATGCGATCTGGGTTATCGTAGATAGATTGACAAAGTCGGCTCATTTTATTTCCGTACGCATGGATTATTCACTCGATAAGCTAGCCGAGTTGTATATTTCTCAGATTGTGAAGTTGCATGGAGTACCTATTTCTATTGTGTCAGATAGAGATCCAAGATTTACATCGCGATTATGGAAAAAACTACAAGAAGCTTTGGGTACTAAGTTGCATTTTAGCACCGCTTTTCACCCCCAGACTGATGGTCAATCGGAACGGACTATTCAAATACTCGAGGATATGTTGAGATGTTGCATCCTTGAATTTGGTGGTTCGTGGGAACGATATTTACCCTTGATTGAATTTGCTTACAACAATAGCTTTCAATCAAGCATTAAAATGGCACCATACGAGGCCTTATATGGTCGAAAATGCCGTACTCCATTGTTTTGGACTGAACTTAGTGAAGGTAAAATCTTCGGAGTTGATTTGATCAAGGACGCTGAGCAGAAAGTAAAGATAATCAGTGAAAGTTTGAAAGCGGCTTCAGATCGATGTAAGTCGCACGGATTTGAAAAGGAAAGACATTGCATATCAGCCTGAGACAAGGTATTTCTTAAAGTCTCACCTTGGAAAAAATACTCGATTTGGTCGAAAAGGCAAATTGAGTCCGAGGTTTATCTGACCGTATGAGATATCGAACGAATTGGACCGATCGCATACTGATTAATTTTGCCCCCGAACTTGAAAGGATTCACAACGTTTTTCATGTTTTGATGCTTGACGTTATAGATCCGATCCTTCGCACATAATTAGTCGATGAGAGGTTGAAATTAAATCCGATTTGAGTTATGAAGAAGAACCGATCCGTATCCTAGCTCGCGAGGTGAAAGAGTTACGAAACAAAAAGGTTCCTTTAGTAAAGGTGTTATGGCTTAAACATGGGATTGAAGAGGCTACCTGGGAAACCGAGAAGTCTACGAAAAAACGATACCCGAATTTAATCATTGGTAAAATTTTCGGGGACGAAAATTCTTTAAGTGGGGGAGAGCTGTAACATTCCTAATTAGGCCTTAGTCAGAATGTGGTTTCGGGACCACAAAACCGAGTCATAAAAATTTACTTTTGACTTAATTGCACATATTTATGTATGATAATATAAGTGTGACAAATTAAATACTTTAAAATTAGCCTTAGGCATGAGGATTTGCTTGAAACAACTTAATTGAAAAATTTAGGAAAGATGATAGGCCAATTTGTAAGGCTTAAATGACAATAAAGTGGAAGACATGGAGTTGCATGTCAAATATCCATTTTTATGTTTAGTGGCCGGCCAAACAATGATACATTCCACTAACTTAAGTTAATTTAGTATATTTAATTTGAAATGAAATAAAATATTGGGAATAAAAAGATTAATAAAATAAAAGATGAAAGGGGAGGTGTTCATCTTCTTCCTTGAGTGAAAACCGAAACAAAAGGGGAAAAAAAAAGAGAGGGAAGCTCATTAGGGCAATTTGGCACACACTCATGGTCATTTGAAGGTGAGTTTTGAAGTGTTTTTGGAAAATCTATTTCTAAATGCTTAAGTTAAATTGAAATGCACTTCTTGGCCATGTCTAAAGAAACCAAACTCTATGGTATTTTGAGGCTCTAAACCGCATATCATAATAGTAGAATTGGAAGTTGTCTTTCATGTGTTCTAAAATTTTTCTATGAGAAAAGAAAGTTGAGCTTGTTGAATGATTAGATGAGTAGTACATTGTGTATTCGGTCATAGGTGGTCTTGAATGAAATGTTCATTTTTGGTTGCTATTTTACTTTATAGGAAATAGTTCATTGCAAGCCGAATAAGCTATAGTAGGTTAAGTGCATACTTTAGTTTAAGTAATAAATAGAATTTAGCTAAATTAACTTGAGATAATATATATGTGAGTGTTTGCCGAATCTAAATTTGGTTAGATAGGGTAATTAAAATGGACTTTGAGATGTAGAATTATGAAATTAAAGAAATACGAGTTTGATAATGTAAATGGATAATAAGGTGAAATTGCCGAAATTGATCTTGAGGTATAGTCAATGATTGGAGTAGATGAGAAGCATGTTGGATAAGCATTAAATTGAAAATTTAATTTAAAGTATGTTTAAGCAAATGCCGAATCATTGTGTGTGTATATGAGGTAGAAGTATAAATTAGGGTTACGATGATCAAATTGTTTTATTTATTTGAACTGGAGTTAGAGCTCAAGATCAAAGGGAGCCAAGTTCGGAAAAAGGGAAAGCAAAAGCAATTGAGTAACCGATCGAAGTTGTTCATCCTAGTAAAAAGGTAAGTGCTTAAGTAAATTATGTTAGATAGGATAACATAGTATGTTTAAATCATTGGGAATAGATTGCTAAATCTTTGATCAATCTATGATAATGAGATGATTAAAGATAAAGAATTACGGCACTATGTGTGCGAGGCTAAGTGGCACTGTGTGTGCGAGAAAAATAATGCACTATGTGTGCGAATAGGCAAAAGCACTATGTGTGCAGCTTGCAAATCAAGCACTAAGTATGGATACATATACATATATACGGAAATGGTAGTATATGGCAATGGCTATGGTATTTTATTTATGTGTAAATAGAGTAGTTATGCATGGTGAATTCGGTAAGCATGTAACGAAAGATAAAAGGGTATGTTTATAACTTAATGTTTCTTTGTGAACACCTTGGTTGAATTCAGTTATTATCTAGTTAATCATTTAGTTTATAAATGGGTTGATTTATCATAGTGTAAAATTTTCTTAGGACTTATTGAGTTAACAACTCATTTGATTTGGTTTGTTTTGTTATGTTTTGACATAGATCGACTTATCAAGAAAGGCTTGGGAACCATCACGAAGTCATCATCACTTTTGTCGAACCTCTTGGTACTTTTGTTTAAAACTTAGTAGACATTATGGCATGTATAGCTTAGAAATTTTGGGAAGTTCAGTAAACTGATATATATTTTGTATTTTAGGCCATACGAATATGGCTAAAGTTTATGTATATTCATATATAAATCTTTAAATGTTTTAACTTATCAATCCTATAGATTAATCAACTCGAATTAGAATGTGGTACTTGTGAGATGCCTTAAATTAATTTTTTTTTTGAATGTGTTCACGGTCAATAGGGGTTAAATCACTACATAAAAATAAAGATTTTACTTGGGTAACGATACTTGTTAAGTTTTAGATTTTACTTTTAAAATTCGATCGAACCTTAAACGTTCCCTTGTACAAATGAGTAAATTGTGATATATGAACATATATTAGTAAAACACGGACAATTGGGTGTTACATTTTATTGGTATGATAGTGTGATGGCTTTTGACGGTTGAAATTGTTGTTTTGATTAGTAGATGGAACCCAATTTAGAGAGAGCCTTGGCGGATGATGTTGAAAGTGTAGCGGCTGCTCCTGCACAAGGAACACCGCCTGCTGAACCTCAATCATCTACAAATAATCAAGATGATGGGGCAAAACAAGCCTTCTTTTCTATGATGAACGAATGGGTCGCACAATACGCCCGGACTAACCCGGTTGCTCAACCATTTTCGAACTTAAATAATCCGCCTCAGGTGCCTGTCATACCAACGACTATTGATCCTTTGAGACTGAGTAAACCTTCTGTAGATTTAGTGAGAAAGCGCGTGTTCGAGAATCAGTCATACCTAAAATTGCCTTCAGAACGAGGTATGGTCACTACAAGTTCTTAGTGATGCCGTTTGGGCTCACTAATGCCCCTGCGGTATTTATGGACTTGATAAATCGAATCTTTAGATAGTATTTGGATCCGTTTGTAGTGGTGTTTATAGATGACATCTTGATTTATTCACACGATGAATCTGAACATGCTGACACCTGAAATTGGTATTACAGATTTTACGAGAGAAGCAGTTATATGTGAAATTCAGTAAATGTGAGTTTTGGTTGAAAGAAGTTAGCTTTTTGAGACATGTGGTATTCGCATCGGGTATTCGAGTTGATCCAAACAAAATTTCAGCCATAATTGATTGGAAGCCTCCGAGTAATGTCATTGAAATTAGGAGCTTTTTGGGACTTGCCGGTTATTACAGACGGTTTGTAAAGGGTTTCTCGATGATAGCCACACGGATGACGAAACTACTTCAAAAAGATGTTAAATTTGAATGGTCAGAAAAATGTCAGAAAAGTTTCGACCGATTGAAAACCTGTTTAACTGAAGCTCCAGTGCTAGTACAGCCAGAGTCCGGTAAAGAGTTTGTTATTTACAGTGATGCATCCTTACTTGGGCTGGGTTGTGTGTTAATACAAGAAGGTCGAGAAGGTCGAATTGTGGCTTACGCGTCGAGCCAATTAAAACCGCATGAGAAAAACTATCTGACCCATGATCTTGAATTAGCGGCCATTGTTTTCGCTTTGAAAATATGGAGACACTACTTGTTTGGAGAGAGATGTCATGTTTATTCGGACCACAAAAGCCTCAACTATTTGATGACTCAAAGAGATTTGAATCTGCGACAAAGACATTGGCTTGAATTGTTGAAAGATTATGAGCTCGTCATTGATTACCGCCCGGGAAAGGCTAATGTAGTTACCAATGCTTTAAGTCATAAATCGCTGTTTGCTTTGAGAGCGATGAATGTTCACCTATCTGTCTCATCTGATAATGTGTTAGTAGCAGAATTAAAGGCCAAACCATTATTAATTCATCAAATACTTGAATCCCAGAAAGTCGACGATGAATTGGTTGCTAAACGAGATAAATGTATTTTAAATGTGGAATCAGAGTTTCAGATTGACGACAATGATTGTTTGACGTTCAAGAGTCGATTTTGTGTTCCATGAAATTCAGAACTTATTTCGATGATTTTGATCGAGGCTCATAGTAGTCGAATGTCAGTTCACCTGGGTAGTACGAAAATGTACAACAATCTAAAACGTCAATTTTGATGGCCTGGTATGAAACGAGACATTTCTAACTTTGTTTCGAAGTGTTTGATATGTCAACAAGTGAAAGCAGAACATCAAGCGCCTTCGGGATTACTTCAGCCGATCATGATACTCGAATGGAAATGGGATCGAGTCACGATGGATTTCGTATCTGGTTTGCCATTGACACAAAGTAAGAAAGACTCAATCTGGGTTATTGTTGATAGATTAATGAAGTCCGCTCATTTTATCCCTGTCCGTACGGATTTCTCCCTCGATAAATTGGCAGAATTATATGTCTCCCAAATTGTTCGATTACATGGAGTACCTATTTCTATTGTGTCGGATAGAGACCCGAGATTCACATCACGATTTTGGAATAAATTGCAAGAAGCATTGGGTACCAAGTTCCATTTTAGCACCGCTTTTCATCCCCAGACTGATGGTCAATCTGAGCGGACAATTCAGATAGTCGAGGACATGTTGAGATGTTGTATCCTAGAGTTTTGTGGTTCATGGGAAAGGTATTTGCCTTTGATTGAATTTGCTTACAACAATAGTTTTCAATCAAGCATTAAGATGGCACCTTATGAGGCTTTATACGGTCGTAAATGTCGTACACCATTATTTTAGACCGAACTTAGTGAAAGTAAAATCTTCGGGGTTGATTTGATTAAAGATGCTGAGCGGAAAGTAAAGGTGATCCGTGAAAATTTTAAAGCAACTTCAGATCGTCAGAAGTCGTATGAGGATTTAAAAGAAAAGACATTGAATATCATGTTGGAGATAAAGACATCGAATATCAGGTTGGAGATAAAGTGTTTCTTAAAGTCTCACCTTGGAAAAAAGTGCTCAGATTTGGCCGTAAGGGCAAATTGAGTCCGAGATTCATCGGGCCATATGAAATATCTGAACGAATTGGGCCGGTCACATATAGATTGATTTTACCCCCTGAACTTGAAAGGATTCACAATGTTTTTCATGTGTCGATGCTTCGACATTATAGATCCGACCCATCGCATGTAATTAATCCATCAGAGGTTGAAATTCAATCTGATTTGAGTTACGAAGAAGAACCGGTTCGTATTTTGGCTCGTGAAGTAAAAGAATTACGAAATAAGAAAATCTCATTAGTGAAGATACTCTGGCTTAAACATGGGGTCGAATAAGCTACTTGGGAACTTGAAGACACTATGAAGGATCGATATCCTAACTTATTCACTGGTAAGATTTTCAGGGACAAAAATTCCTTATGTGGGGGAGAGTTGTGACGGCCCTAATTAGACCCTAGTCGGAATGTAGTTTCGGGACCACAAAACCAAGTCACAAAAATTTATTTTTGTTTTAATTGCATATATTTATGTGTGATAGTGTATTTGTGAAAAATTAAATGCTTAAAATTAGCCTTAGGCATGTGAATTTTCCTGAAAGGACTTAGTTGATAAATTTAGAAAGGATGATAGGTAAATTGTAAGGATTAAATAACAATAAGGTGAGAAGGCATGGATTTGAATGTCAAAATGCCCATTTTTGACTAAGTGGCCGGCCAAGTAATGATGCCCTTCCACTAATTTAAATTAACTAGTATATTAAATTGGCAAGGGAATAAAATATTGATATCATAATGAATTAAAAAAAAAGGGAAGTGTTCATCTTCTTCCTTGTAAGAAAACCGAAACAAAAGAGGAAGAAAAAAGAAGAGGGAAATTTCATTAGGGCAATTCGGCACCTTCTTGGTTAGTTGGAGGTAAGATTTGAAGTATTTTTGGAATTTTTCCTTTAAATATTTAAGTTAATTGAAAATGCATCTCTTGGCCATGTCAAAAGAAATCAAAGTTCTATGGTAGTTTGGGCACTAAGCCGTATATCAATGTAGTAGAATTGGAGTTGTTTTTCATGTTGTTTTAAATTTGTAGATGAGAGAATGAAGTTGAACTTGTTAAATTATTAGATGGGTAATACATTGTGTATTCAGCCATATGAGGATTTGAATGAAATATTCATTTTGTTTGCTATTTTCTTGTATGAGAAATGGTTCAATGTAAGTCGAATGAGTCATAATAGATAAGTTAAAATGCAAAATTCAAGATTATGAGGTAACATGAATAGTTGATCGAAATATGAAAGAAGGAAATAGATTGATATTTTTATGTTTTGGGAGTGAAAAGCATAATGAAAACATAGTAGTTTAAGTGCATATTTTAGTTTAAGTGATAAGTAGAATTTAGTTAAAATAGCTTGATATGATATATGTGTGTGTTTGCCGATTTTAAATTGAGATAGTTTGAGTGACTTAATTTATGTATTTGAAATTATTTGAGTAATTACAATGGGCATTAAGATGTTGAGCTTATGAAATTAGAGAAATATGAGTTTGATAGATTTTAAATGAATACTAACCGAAAATGAACTTAGCTAGTAAAAATTTGGAAATGTGAATTGCCGAAATTGATCTTGTAGTGTATTGAATTATTGGAGTAGATGAGAAGTATGTTGGATATTCATTAAGTTTAAAGATTAAATTTAAAATCTGTGTTTGAGCAAATACCGAATCTTTGTGTGTGTGTCTATGAGGTAGAAGTATAAATTGGGGCTACGATGATTTAATATTTTATTTGTTTAGCTGGAGTTGGAGCTCAAGATCAAAGGAAGCCAAGTTCGGCAAAAGGGAAAACAAAAGCAGTGGAGTAGCCAATCGGAGTTGTTCATTCGATTAAAAAAAGGTAAGTCCTTAGGTAATTTAAGTTATAGTTAACTTTGAACATAGAGGACACAAATTAAGTTAGATAAGATATCATAGTATATATGAGTTCTTGGGAATCGAATGTGAAATTATTGATAAATCTATGATAATGTGATGATTAAAGATAAGGAAATACAGCACTATGTGTGCGAGGCTATGTGGCACTATGTGTGCGAGAAAACATTCCACTATGTGTGCGAATAAGTAAGAGCACTATGTGTGCAGACTTTCAAATCGAGCACTAAGTGTGCAATGTCGATTATGGAGTATTATTTGTGGCAATTAAGAATGCAACTAAACATTAAATTGGAGATTTGATTGATAAATGAAGTGGCTAGGTTTATGCTTTAAATTTTTAGGCTTTGTATATTATATAGATACATATATATATATACGTCAATGGTTGTATATGATATCGCCATGGTATTTTAATTGTGAATATTTAGAGTAGGAGTACATGGTGTATTCGGGTAAATATGTATCAAATGCATAAGGTACGTTTGTGACATAGTATTTCCTTGTGATATCATGGTTGAATTCGAATAGTATTGAGTTAATTATCTCAATTGAAGATAAATCATTATTATAATATTGAAATTTTCTTAGGACTTACTGAGTTAATAACTCACTCGGTTTGTTTTGGATTTGGTATAGATCGTATTATCGAGGAAAGCTTGGAACCATTACGAAGTCATCACAACTTTTTTTCAAACTTTTTGGTACTTTTGTTTAAAACTTTAGCAGAGACTTTTTGGTACTTTTGTTTAAAACTTTAGCAGACATTATGGCATGTATAGGAGAGTAATTTTGGGAGGTTTTCTATTCCGATATATTTGTATATAAAGCCATACGAATATGGCTAAAGTTTTTTGTATGAATTTGGAAATGTTTTCGTTATAAATCCTAAAAAGTTAATCAACTTGAATTAGAATTTCATATTTGTGATATGATTGAATTGTATATATTATGTATGTGTACTCGGTCAATAGGGGATAAATCACTAAATGAATAGAAGGGTTTTAATCGGGTAATGATATTCGTTAAGTTTAAGATTTCACTTTTAAATTTCTTTTGTATATTAAGTGTTCTATTGAAGAATTGAACAGATTATGTTATATGAACCTACGTTAGTAATCGACACGGATGTTTGGGTGTTACAAGAATTGTTAAAAGGCTATGAGCTATTTATTGATTATCATCCGGGCAAATGTGGTAGCAGATGCTTTGAGTCAGAAATCATTGTCTGCATTGGGTGCGATGAATGCTCATTTAATGTCTAATGATACTCTGGTTTGTGCCGAACTAAAAGCAAAACCCTTGTTTATACAACAGATTTGCGAGGCTCATAAATCTGACAATGAATTGATAGCTAAATGAACTCTGTGTGATTCGGAATTCTGGGTTGACGTTAATGATTGTTTGAGATTCAGAAATAAACTTTGTGTTTCGAGAAATCCAGAATTAATTTAGATGATTTTGAGTGAGGCTCACAGTAGTAGATTTTTTGTACATCTGGGAAGTACGAAAATGTATAATGACTTGAAACAACTTTACTGGTGGCCGGGAATAAAAACGAGATATTTCTGATTTTGTTTCCAAATGTTTGATCTGTCAGCAAGTTAAAGCTGAACATCAGGTGCCATCAGGTTTGTTGCAACCGATTATGATTCTAGAATGGAAATGGGATCGAGTGACTATGGATTTTGTTTAAGGTTTGCCCCGGTCTCCGAGAAAGAAAGATTTGATCTGGGTTGTAGTTGACAGATTAACAAAGTCATCTCATTTTATTTCGGTATGATCTGATTTCTCACTTGATAAATTAGCTGAACTTTATATTTCTAATATTATGAGACTGCACGCTGTACCATTGTCGATTGTGTCAGACAGAGATCCAAGATTTACATCGCGATTCTAGAGGAGTTTGCAAGATGCTCTGGGTACTAAATTGTATTTCAGTACTGCTTTTCATTCGCAGACAGATGGTCAATTTGAGCAGATTATTCAGATACTCGAAGATATGTTTAGATGTTGCATTCTTGAGTTCGAAGGTAAGTGGGAACAATATCTACCTTTGATTGAATTCGCTTACAATAATAGTTTTCAATCGAGCATTAAAATGGCACCGTACGAAGCCTTATACGGTAGAATGTGTAGAACTCCGTTATACTGGTCTGAGCTCAGTGAGAATAAATCTGATAGAAGAAACAGAACAAAAAGTGAAAATAATTTGAGATAGTCTGAAAGCTGCCTCTGATCGTCAGAAGTCTTATACAGATTTAAAATGAAAGGATATTGAATATGAGATCGGTGATAAAGTATTTTTGAAGGTATCTCCGTGGAAGAAATTGTTCCGATTTGGTAAAAAGGGCAAGTTGAGTCCGAGGTTCATTGGACCGTATGAAGTCATTGAGCGAGTTGAGCCGGTTGCTTATAGATTGAGGCTATCATCTGAGTTAGAATAGATTCATAATGTATTTCATGTATCGATGCTTCGACGATACAGATCTGACCCTTCGTGTGTAATTTCTCTGTCTGATATTGAAATCCGTTCCGATATATCTTATGAAGAAAAGCCGATCGTATTCTGTCTCGTGAGATTATGGAATTGCGTAATAAGAGAATTTCGTTAGTCAAAGTACTGTGTATAGACACAGAGTAGAAGAGGATACGTGGGTGCCTGAAGATGCAATGAAGCAACAATATCTGAATCTGTTTAACGGTAAGATTTTCAGGGACGAAAATCCCTAAGGGGGGAGAATTGTAACAGTCTGGTTTTGACCCTAGTCAGAATAGTGGTTTCAGGACCACAAATCTGAGTCTAAAAAATATTTTAATATTATTTTCTGTGTTTGTGATATGTGAATTTATATCTGTGAAATTTCTGTAATTTAATTTGTCTGTTTCTGTGCTCGATTTGCAAAAAGGACCAAATCGCGTAAGTTGTAAAAGTTGCCTACTAGTTGCTAAAGTGCCTAAGTGCTATGGTTTGTTAAATTTGAAGCCCTTGCATGTCAATAAGACCATTATATGATAGTGGGAGACATGGTTTGGCAATATAGTAAATAGATAAATTTTTGAAGGATGGTTAGGTAATTAGGTAATACATGTTATTAAATAAAACAAATGCATGAAAAATTTGTTCATTCATGCACATCCCTGCCGAAAATACAAAAGAAAAAGAGAGAAAAAGAACAAGATACGTTTCGGCACTTTGATCCTTGATTAAGGTATGGATTTTTGTTCGTTTTTGATAATTTCTACGTTTCTGTAATCGTTGCTTCGTGTTCTTTAAAGCCCATATCTGAATTTCTATTTCTGTTAAAGATTTCATGAAATGCCATTGTTGATATCATGAGTTTTGTGATGTTCTTGGATGAATTATGAAGGCTTGGTAGATAATTTATAAGCTTTGTCTTTGAATTTTTATGAAATAGAGCTATCTGGGCTAATTTGTGAAAATGAGGTTTTGAAGGACTAAATTGTGAATTAAATGTGTTATTTGGTCTTGTATAGAAGCCATGTATATTCGGCCAAGTTATAGTCTTAGAGAATTTTTGCATATTTGTGATTTCGTGAAAAATAGACTAAATTGTTAAAGTCTGAAATTATAAGGGCTAAAATGTAAAGTGCCTTAAATATGTGTTCATGGATTATTTTGAATGAAATAAATGATTGAATGGTTGAATTTGGATTTAAATAGATCAAGAACAAAGAAAATCGGATTTAGATCGAGGGAAGTCCAAAATTGTTGAATAGTCGAGTAGTTCCATCCGAAATTTGTATGAGGTAAGTCAAACTACACTTACGTGTTAAGTTGATTAAATTCTGTGTATATAAACTGTTATCTGCATTGGACAGCCTTGAGAGCCTGATGAATAAATTCTGATAATATGCTGGTGTATGAGAAGTTCTGTATGTTTCTGAAGGAATGTCGAAATTGATCTGAGATATCGTGTAAGACCATGTCTGGGACACAAGCCTCGATTTGAGATTTTGTGTAAGACCCTGTCTGGGACAGAGGCTTCGATATTAAATTACATGTAAGACCACATCTGGGACGTTGGCATTGTACTTGTCTGTGAATATCTATTCCGTTTCTGGATTGTCTGATGATAAAGTATGAGATATGAAATGTATAAATCATACAGGTACGTTTGTATCGTACTAGATTAGATTTCTAAATAGAAAGGACTATATTTCTATGAAGTAAGGAAATATTCTATGAGACGATTTTGAATTCTGGTCACTAACTGTTACTTATATGCTATATTAGTTGGGTAATTGTATTTGACTTACTAAGATCTTAGTAGCTTACTCTCTGTGATTTCTGTCTGTTTTACAGTTATCGTAGCTACTGAAGGCTCGGGATGGTCGAGGATTGTCACCACACTGTCGAACTCATTTTGGTACTTTTGTAAATGTACATATTTATAAGTATGGCATGTATAGGCTAGAAGGTTTAGGAATGTAAGCTTGATATGTATATATGTTATGCCATGTCAATTGGCTAGCAAATGATATGTTAGTGCATTGTTTTGGTGTATGTTTGTAATGTGCCATGTTCTAATGTGAAATAGTCATCTTTAAGTATGAAATTGGTTGGGAATGATGATATGAATGTTGTATATTATTGCTTGTAGGATTGGACCCAAATGGGGTGGCATATTGGCTTAAACCAAGCCTACCTTGTGCCATACGGTCAGGGAACACGGGCGTGCCTTGTGGCCATGTGAAAAAGTCAGTAGTTAGCTAAATTTTACACAGTCATGGCACATGGCCGTGCCTATTGGCTGTGTGAAAAAAGTCAGTATAGGACCTATTTTTGGCACGGTTGGATCACATGGGCGTGTCTGATGCTCGTGTGAGTCACACGGCCTAGTCACACGGGCGTGTGACTTTGTTAGTTTTGAAAAGTTTGATTAAGTTCTAAAAATTCTGAATGGGTTCGGTTTATCCTGACCTTTCTTAAATGTACGTTTTTGGTCTCGTAGACCATCTTAAAGTGTGAATTGTGGTTGAATGCTTATGTATTAATGTTATTTGATATCTGTGATTCTGTATTGTTCTGAAATGCTCTGTCCATCCGGTGATGCCCCTTACCTATTCCGACGACGGTTATGGGATAGGGGTGTTACAGATCTAGATGTTAAAACTTAAAATTTAAATAAATTAAAACTGTTAGTACTCGGGTTGCCTCTCAAGAAGCGCTTGTTTATAGTCTAAGCTTGACTGTACCTTGTTGGTATATTTAGGGAGGTTCGTGGAGTCGTAGCTCCTCTCCATCGTCTTTAAAATTCTCACCGTTATAAAGTTTGAGACGATGTCCATTTACCTTGAAAGTTCCTTGTGATGGGTGACTTACCTCTACTATGCCATATGGAAAAATAGATTGAACTATGAAAAGTCCTGACCACCGTGATTTATGTAACGCCTCAATTTTCGGGATTTTTGGGATTTCTGTGATTTTTAGCGAACTTTAGAATTTCTGTATTGCAATTGTTTAGTGTGGGTCTGAGTATGTTAACGGGCCTCTAGAAGGCCCAAGTCTAAGTAAAACCCCGAAAGTTCTAGCCAATTCTTAATTCCAAAGGGGAAAATGGATTCTGGTATATTAGGCTTTTAAGGTTTCATGGGTAAAATAGGACACAGGAAGACCTGTGGTAAAGTGGCAAGTGTGACACCACTAAGGTGCTTAAAAAGTGGCGTGTGGATATGTAAGGGGAGCCAAGGTTCAAGTCACAAGGTAAGCAAATTATAGTATTATTTTTGTGAACAGAAAGGGGATGTTGGAACTTAAGTGGAACTCTGCTAGGAAGAGTTTAAGCTGTCCAAGAGAGTGAGTAAGGAGGGGATAAGGGAGAAAGTTTAGGAGCTGATCAAGGAGGGTGGTATTGGCCGAATAGTGGACTCTTGAGGAGCAAGAGTTGGCCGGCCAAGGGTTTCTAGTATAGGGAATTTCGGTATTTGGGTAGGGGGTGCCGTTTCTGACAAATTCTTTTCTCTTCTTCTTTTCTCCTCTCTTCTTCTATTTCCTTTTCTTCTTCTTTTCATCCCTAGCCGAATCGTCCTACCATTCTACTCATCTCCACTTCCATTCCATTCGTTTCTAAGCCTTTATAGCTGAATTTCATAAAACCCTAAATCCCAAAAACCTATTTCTTGTGTCGATATCTCCTAGCCAACTTGTCCTATCTTCTTTCATCTTTTGGCAGATTTATGCAATCCCCTAAACCCCAACCCCTGTTCGCTAAACCACTGCAAAACCTTCATGTTAAATTATCTTTCTCTTTACAGTTACAAATAGCTGAAAACACCATAGTCTTAGGGGCATATAGCTGAATCTTTAGATCTCTAAGATTCGATTTTTGCTAGTGTTCGAGGGTTGGATCTGCATCAGAACTGAATAGGAACTGAAGTGGAATTGTGTTGGTGAAAGAATTGGTGGTAAGTACTCAGATCCACTATTTATTTTGGATCTACTATTTATTTCGGGAATTAAGAAAAGCCGAAACCCTTAAGGGTGGCTAACGTTTGGACTAAGGGTTTTTGTGCCTCTTTTTGTTTGGTTGTGTATGCGTTAGCATGGACAAGGGGACATTCAGTGAAGGGCTTGAAGACTAATTCGGTTGGCTCTTTAGATCTAATCCATAGTTTAACAAAAAGGTAAGAACTCTAGGGTCTATGGCTTTGTTGGCCGAATATGGTAGGGGGATAAGTACGTAGACTGTTTTCAATATTTAGATTGACGTGTTCGTAATCCAATTGTAGGCAGCTCATGTATGGATCTTGCCATCGAGTCGCTACCAATCAGGTGTGTAACTGACACCCTCTCATAGACTAGATCGGCAAAAGTCGAAAAGTCGAAATGCCGAAAAGTCAGTATTTTGTGAACTTGCGAGTATGCGAATGCTTGTGAGATAGATTGATTAACATTTTCAGTAATCTAAATTGATAAGACTGTAGAGTGCGTGATTATGTGCACTTCGATAAATTTGGGCTTAATGGGCCAACGGGCCTAATTCGGTAAGAAAACTCGGTAAATGTTTCTATTAGTACATAAATGACTGAAATATGCATGAAAACCCTTAAATAGTTAAATTACTAGAATACCCCTAAGTATGGAAATTACTGTTATACCCCTAGATACAAAATGACCATTATACCCTTAGGGTTGATTTTTGACTGAAATGCATGATGATTCTGTATGTTGTATGCCATGACTCGTATATCTGTTCCATGGGGACATGGGTTATATTTATGGAGGAAGCGTCCTGGTGGCTATGCCACAACTATCTGATCTGGTGGCTCTGCCACAATTATCTGTTCTGGTGGCTCTGCCACGATTATCTGTTTCTGGTGACTCTGTCACATAATCTATTTCTGGCAGCCATGCTGCAAATTCTGTGGCGTGTAGTGCTTGGGTGGGTCGAGTAGTCTCCTCACATGGTGTAAGGTTGGTATGGGGGTGTATATGGTTAGATATGGGTTGGATTCTGCATATATATTTGATATCTGTTCTACTTCTGTTATGGGCCTATGGGCTTCATTCTGTAATCTGTTTTGGGCTAAAGCTAACTTAATCTGTCTCTGTGGTTTGAGCTGACTTAGATTATGGTTAGGTTATTTTAGACACTGAGTTTCTAAACTCACCCCTTATTTTCATCCATGAAGGTAATCCCCAACCATAATGGGCTTACTGCTGCGAGGGATTCGGAGTGGCCACACTTTTTGCAAATTTTAGTTTTCTTCTGGTGATTTGGACAGCTTTTCGTTTACTTAAATGTTTTGGGTTTTAAATTGTAATAAGGTCGCTTTAATTATTTTAATGGTTTTAATATGTTTAGTTAGGGTAGATACAATATGATTTTAAACGTTGAATTTGAATATTTTGTGGGCGCATTTTTAAAAAAATAGTTACTTGATTTCGAAAGGTCACGATAACAAAGCAAAGCTTCCGCAACGAAAACGTTTCCAAAATTAATAACCTTTTTAAACGAAACTAAACAAATGGGTTTTTTAAGAGCATCCACTAAGTTAAGGTGTGGCAATGGTTGTGTGCTGTCCAGGATTGGATCCGAAGGGATCTTGGTACTTAAGCAGTCTAATGAACTCACCTCCTCTTTCCTGGCATCCTACCTGGTGCACAGCTTCCATTCACTTTAACCCGTAATGAAGTTATCTTTTAAACACTAGGTAAGTTTTTTTTAGATAGAAAGGATAAAAATGTTTTAAACGCTTCTATGTGGCACGTCGGATTCGGCCATAACATCTAAGCTGAGTTTGAGGTGTTACATTTAGTGGTATCAGAGCCCGATTGCAACAACTCGGCTGTGGAATGGGTTTATAAAGACAAAGATTTTCGAAAATGAATTTTTTACAAAGATTGCAAAACTCAATTTTCAAATTTGGATCCTTAAAAAGGTGGCACCCGAATCTCCGGCCCAAGTCTGTAAGTATCATGCTAAGCTTATCTGAATATTATCTAAGTTATCTGTCTATACTGAAATCCTTTTAGGATACTCTGGTCAGGATGGTACTGAAACTGTAGGAAATTTTAGTAGCGTGAGACTGTAGCTAGACTTTGATTCTGTGAAGAACAAACTCTGAATTACTGTTTGTTCATAAAACATCTATAATAAACACTGAAATAATTAATTGATGTATAAAATTCATAATCAGATAATGCGAAATGAGTACGAGAGCCGCACGTTGAAGAGGTCGTGGACGTGGCCGAGGTAGTGCTCGAGCAGGATCTTCATCTTCAGGGCATATGCCGGCGGCAGATGCACCATTACCACTGGCAACAGAAGTGAAGTCTAATGATCGTGATGCCGGGGATGACGCTCTGTCTCAGGAAATGCTTCATGTTTTGAAAAGGGTTGCCAGGGCAAGTACGAGAAATCGAATTCGGGGATCTATTTCTGAGCGACTCCGGGCTAACAGAGCGGAGATCTTTAGGGGCGTATCTGGTGTAGCCCCGAATGTGGCAGAATATTGGTTAGAGGGCACGGAACGGGTTATGGATGATTTGGACTGCTCCGTAGAGCAGAAGCTGAAGAGAGCCGTATCGTTGCTACAATACGAGGCTTATCAGTGGTGGCTCACTGTGAGAGATGGGACCTCAGTTGACAGGGTAACTTGGGAGCTATTTAAGACGGCCTTCAAAGGGAAATATGTTGGGGCGAGTTATGTGGACGCTCGCAGGAAGGAATTCTTAAATCTGATTCAAGGAGGTAAGACAGTTGCTGAGTACGAGGCTGAGTTTCTGAGGTTAAGTCGGTATGCCGTGGGGATAGTCGCTACGGAGTATGAGCGTAGTGTACACTTCGAGGATGGTCTTAGAGATGCACTTAGGGTGCTGATTGCTCCGCAGAGGGAGCGTGACTTTGTGGTGTTGGTGGAGAAAGCTAAGATAGTTGAGGGAGTGAAGTGTGCTAAGAGGCAGAATCGTGAGAAGGATTAGAACCGTTTTCGAAAGGATTCAGGACCTTCGGGTGGTGCAAATAAGAATGTCAAGAGAGCAAGAATGGAGGAGCCAGTCTGAGCAGTTTTGATGAACGTGTTAGACCACCAATCTGTGGGGACTATGGTAGGGTACATCTGGGCGAGTGTAGGAAATGTTCTGGTGCGTGTTTTCTGTGCGGATCTATGGAGCATAGAGTCAGAAACTATCCTCAAAAAACAGATCAGGTTCAAGTTGCTGAACAGAGGGTTGCTCAACCAGTGAGAGGTAGACCACAACCACTGAGAGGACGCGGACAAGGTAGGGGCGGAAATGGAAATGGTCGAGAAGGAGGAACACCTGGCAGGGGTGCTGGAAATGCTGAGGCTCGACAGACCACTTTGGTGTATGCAGCACGTCATCGAGAAGAGGGCGATGCACCCGACATCATAACTAGTACGTTCTTGGTTTCTAGCATGCCGTATACTACTTTGGTAGATATTGGATCTACTCATTCGTATGTTGCATGTGCCATATCTGGGTCGTTGGGTGTGCACTCTGAGGAGATTGTGAGTGGAGTATCTGTCCTAAGTCATTTGGGTCACTCGGTTAGGGTAGACAAATTGTATAGGGATGTGCCCTTAGAAACTCAAGGTAGGATTTTCTCTAGAGACTTGATGGAGTTACCGTTCAGAGAATTTGATCTTATTCTGGGAATGGACTGGCATGTTAAGCATAAGGCGACTCTAGATTGTGCTGCTAAGCGAATGGTGTTAAGGACCACGGAGGGTGAGGAGGTTATGATGATAGGTGAGCGAAGGGACTATTTGTCCAATGTGGTGTCAGCATTGAGAGCCAAAAAGTGGATTCGTAAGGGTTGTGAGACCTATTTGGCATTTGTAAGTCAGTCGGAAGCTGAGGGACTGACGGTGGGTAAGGTTAAAACCGTTAAGTAGTTCCAAGATGTCCTTCCAGAGGAGCTTCCGGGATTGTCTCCGAACTGAGAAGTCGAGTTTGGAATCGACTTGCTGCTTAGAACGGCACTAGTGTCCATCACACCGTATAGGATGGCACCAAAAGAGTTAGTGGAGCTGAAAGCTCAAATTCAAGAGTTGTTGGATAGAGGCTTTCTTAGGCTGAGTGTGTCTCCGTGGGAAGCATCGGTGCTGTTCGTGAAAAAGAAGGATGGGACGATGCGGATGTGTATCGATTATCAGTAGTTGAACAAACTGATGATCAGGAATGAGTATCCTCTGCCAAGAATTGATGATCTATTTGACCAACTTAAGGGAGCTTCTGTATTTTCCAAGATCGATCTTCGATCTGGATATCATCAGTTAAGGGTCAAGGAGGCAGTAAGACGGCATTCAGGGGGAGTTCTTGGTTATGCCATTTGGACTGACGAACGCTCCTGCAGCGTTCATGGATATGATGAATCGTGTATTCCAACCATTCTTGGATCAATTTGAAGTCATCTTTATTGACGATATTCTGATATATTTTGAAACTGAATCGAAACATGATGAGCATCTCCGTATTGTGCTGCAAGTGTTGAGGGTGAAGGAACTTTATGTGAAATTTAGCAAGTGTGAATTTTGGTTGAGGGAGGTAACCTTCTTAGGACAATGTTGTCTCTGTTAAGGGGATTAAGGTGGACCCTCGGAAGATTGAAGCAATTTTGGAATGGAAGCCACCTAGATCGGTGTCAGAAATTCAGAGTTTCCTAGGGTTGGCTAGATACTACAGAAGGTTTGTGGAAGGTTTTTCTGTGATGGCAGCACCTTTGAAAAAACTCATAAGGAAGGGAGTACCGTTTGTTTGGACTGAAAAGCAGCAAGAAGCTTTTGAGAAGTTGAAGAAAGTTCTGACTGAAGCACCTGTATTAATTCAGCTGGAGTCTGGGAAGGATTTTACGGTATACAATGACACATCACATGTGGGTTTGGGCCGTGTGTTGATACAAGAGGGTAAGGTGGTTGCTTATGCATGACGACAGCTTAAGCCTCACGAAGGGAACTATCCTACTCACGATTTGGAACTGGCAGCAGTAACCTTTGCACTTAAGATTTGGAGACACTACTTGTACGGAGAAAGGTGTGTTCTATACACGGATCACAAGAGTCTCAAATACTTGCTGACTCAGAAGGAGCTAAACCTTAGGCAAAGAAGATGGATAGAGTTGCTTAAGGATTATGACTGTTCAATTGAGTACCACCCAGGCAAGGCTAATGTTGTAGTCGATGCTCTAAGTCGTAGAGCTGTATCTGATCGGAGAGCAATGTTTGCTCGTCTGAGTCTGTATGATGATGGTAGTCTATTGGCTGAGTTACAAGTAAGGCCAACATGGGTGGCTCAGATTAAGGAAAAGCAGTTGAGGGATGAGTCTTTGGTTGCTCGGTTTCGGCAAGTTGAGAAAGGGGAAACTTCTGAGTTTGGGTTGAACGGTGAAGGAGTTCTGTGTTTCTGAGGGAGAATTTGCGTTCTGAAGGACACTGACCTAAGGCAGTCAATATTGAAGGAAGCTCATGGAGGTCTTTGTGCTATGCATCCTGGAGGGAACAAGTTGTATCACGATTTACGAGAATTGTATTGGTGGCCTGGGCTTAAACGGGAAGTAACAGAGTTTGTGGGGAAATGTTTGACATGCCAGCAAGTGAAAGCTAAGCATCAACTACCTTCTGGACTTTTGCAACCAGTGAAGATACCACTTTGGAAGTGGGAGAGGGTAACCATGGACTTTGTGAGTGGGCTACCCTTGACACCAATGAAGAAGGACTCAGTTTGGGTAGTTGTGGATAGGTTGACCAAGTCTGCTCATTTCATACCTGTCCGCACTGATTATTCACTTCAAAAGTTAGCCAAGTTGTATGTGGTAGAAATAGTTCGACTTCATGGTGTCCCAGTTTCAATTATTTCTGATCGAGATCCTAGGTTCACATCTCGGTTTTGGAAAAAGTTGCATGAAGCGTTGGGAACGCAATTGAACTTCAGTATGGCTTTCCATCCCTAGACTGATGGTCAGTCGGAAAGGGTTATTCAAATTTTGGAGGACATGTTGAGGGGATGCGTTATTGACTTCCGAGGTAGTCGGGAGGATTACCTGCTGTTGCTAGAGTTTGCGTACAACAACAGTTATCAGGCGAGTATTCGAATGGCACCGTATGAAGCGCTGTATGGACGAAGGTGTCGTACCCCTAGTTGTTGGACCGAACTGGGAGAGCGACAGGTTCTTAGACCTGAGCTAGTAGCTGATACTAAGGATAAGGTCAGAATAATCAGAGATCGATTAAAAGAAGTTGCTGATAGGCAAAAGTCGTACACAGATTTGAAGCGTAGGGAGATTGAGTACTCAGTGGGTGATATGGTCTTCTTGAAGATTTCTCCTTGGAAAAAGATATTAAGGTTTAGTAAGAAGGGTAAGTTGAGTCTGCGGTTCATTGGGCCTTATCGGGTTTTGAAGTGAGTAGGTCCAGTGGCTTATCAACCAGAATTACCTTCGGAGTTAGACAGGATTCACGATGTTTTTCATGTCTCCATGTTAAGGCGTTATCGTTCTGACCCTACTCATGTTGTGCCGGTTGCAAAGATTGAGGTACAAACTGATTTGACTTTTGAGAAAGAGCCTGCGCAGATATTGGACCGAGATGTTAAAGTTCTAAGAAGGAAATCTGTTCCATTAGTAAAGGTACTTTGGCGTAATCATGGCAGAGAGGAAGCTACTTGGGAGCCAGAAGAGGCAGTACATCAACAATACCCTCATCTGTTCGGATCAGGTAAATTTTGAGGACGAAATTAAGAAGGTAGAGTTTAACACCTCAATTTTTGGGATTTCTATGATTTTTAGCGAACTTTAGAATTTCTGTGTTTCAATTGTTTAGTGTGGGTCTGAGTATGTTAGCGGGCCTCTAGAAGGCCCAAGTCTAAGTAAAAACCCAGAAGTTCTAGCCAATTTTTAATTTCAAAAGGGAAAAGGGATTCTGGTATATTAGGCTTTTAAGGTTTCATGGGTAAAATAGGACACAGAAAGACCTGTGGTAAAGTGGCAAGGGTGACGCCACTAAGGTGCTTAAAAAGTGGCGTGTGAATATGTAGGGGGAGCCAAGGTTCAGGTCACAAGGTAAGCAAATTATAGTATTATTTTTGTGAACAGAAAGGGGATGTGATGGAACTTAAGTGGAACTCTGCTAGGAAGAGTTTGAGCTGTCCAAGAGAGTGAGTAAGGAGGGGATAAGGGAGAAAGTTTAGGAGCTGATCAAGGAGGGTGGTATTGGCCGAATAGTGGACTCTTGAGGAGCAAGAGTTGGCCGGCCAAGGCTTTCTAGTATAGGGAATTTTGGCATTTGGGTGGGGGTGCCGTTTCTGACAAATTCCTTTCTCTTCTTCTCTTCTTCTTTTCTCCTCTCTTCTTCTATTTCCTTTTCTTCTTCTTTTCACCCCTAGCCGAATCGTCCTACCATTCTACTCATCTCCACTTCCATTCCATTCGTTTCTAAGCCTTTATAGTCGAATTTCATAAAACCCTAAATCCCGAAAACCTATTTCTTGTGTCGATATCTCCTAGCCAGCTTGTCCTATCTTCTTTCATCTTTTGGCCGATTTACGCAATCCCCTAAACACCATAGTCTTAGGGGCATATAGCCGAATCTTTAGATCACTAAGATTCGATTTCTGCTAGTGTTTGAGGGTTGGATCTGCATCAGTACTGAATAGGAACTAAAGTGGAATCGTGTTGGTGAAAGAATTGGTGGTAAGTACTCTGATCTACTCTTTATTTCGGGAATTAAGAAAAGCCGAAACCCTTAAGGTTGGCTAACATTTGGACTAAGAGTTTTTGTGCCTCTTTTTGTTTGTTTGTGTATGCGTTAGCGTGGACAAGGGGACATTCAGCGAAGGGCTTGAAGAGTAATTCGGTTGGCTCTTTAGATCTAATCCATAGTTCAGCAAAAAGGTAAGAACTCTAGGGTCTATGGCTTTGTTGGCCGAATATGGTAGGGGGATAAGTACCTAGATTGTTTTCAATATTTAGATTGACGTGTTAGTAATCCAATTGTAGGCAGCTCGTGTGTGGATCTCGCCATCGAATCGCTTCCAATCAGTGTGTAACTGACACCCTCTCATAGACTAGATAGGCAAAAGCCGAAAAGCCAAAATGCCGAAAAGCCGGTAGTTTGTGAAATTGCGAGTGTGCGAATGCTCGTGAGATAGATTGATTAACATATTCAGTAATCTAAAGTGATAAGACTACAGAGTGCACGATTACGTGCACTTCGATATATTTGGTCTTAACGGGCCAAAATCGGGATAATGGGCCAATGGGCCCAATTTGGTAAGAACATTCGGTAAGTGTTTCTGTTAGTACGTAAATGACTGGAATACGCATGAAAACCCTTAAATAGTTAAATTACTAGAATACCCTAAGTATGGAAATTATCGTTATACCCCTAGATGCAAAATGACCATTATACTCCTAGGGTTGATTTTTGACTGAAATGTATGATGAATTGATTCTGTATGTTGTATGCCATGACTTGTATATCTATTGCATGGGGACATGGGTTATATTTATGGAGGAAGCAGCCTGGTGGCTATGCCATAACTATCTGATCTGATGGCTCTGCCACAATTATCTGTTCTGGTGGCTCGGCCACGATTATCTATTTCGTGTGTTTGCCACACACTGCTTTTCGCGACCATGCTGCAAATTCTGTGGCATGTAGCGGTTGGGTGGGTCGAGTAGTCTCCCCACGTGGTGTAAGGTTGGTATGGGGGTGCATATGGTTGGATATGGGTTGGGTTCTGCATATATATTTGATATCTTTTCTGCTTCTGTTATGGGCCTATGGGCTTCATTCTGTAATCTGTTTTGGGCTAAAGCCAACTTAATCTGTCTCTGTGGTTTGAGCTGACTTAGACTATGGTTGGGTTATTTTACACACTGAGTTTCCAAACTCACCCCTTATTTTCATCCATGAAGGTAATCCCCAACCATAGTGGGCTTGGTGCTACGAGGGATTCGGAGTGGCCACACGTTCTGCAAATTTTGGTTTTCTTCTGGTGATTTGGACAGCTTTTCGTTTACTTAAATGTTTTGGGTTTTAAATTGTAATAAGGCCGCTTTAATTATTTTAATGGTTTTAATATGTTTAGTTAGGGTAGATATGATATAATTTTAAACGTTGAATTTGAATAGCTTGTAGGCGCGTTTTTAAAAAAATAGTTACTTGATTTCGAAAGATCACGATAACAAAGCAAAGCTTCTGCAACGAAAACGTTTCCAAAATTAATAACCTTTTTAAACGAAACTAAACAAATGGGTTTTCTAAGAGCATCCACTAAGTTAAGGTGTGGCAATGGTTGTGTGCATGTCTAGGATTGGATCCGAAGGGAGCTTGGTACTTAAGCAGTCTAATGGACTCACCTCCTCTTTCCTGGCATCCTACCTAGTGCACAGCTTCCATTCACTTTAACCCGTAATGAAGTTATCTTTTAAACACTAGGTAAGTTTTTTTTTAGATAGAAAGGATAAAAATGTTTTAAATGCTTCTATGTGTCATGTCAGATTCGACTATAACGTCTAGGCCGGGTTTGGGGTGTTACAATTTAAGTTTTCCAGGAAACAATTTGAGTCTCGAATTATATAGCAGTACAAGATCTCCAACTTCATATTATTTTCATTACTTTAAACGAGCATCGCAGCACCGCTTTGTTGTTTCCTTATATAGGCGTGAGTTTTCATATGCATTAGCTCGCCACTCATCTAACTCGTTCAATTGCATCAACCTGTTTTCACCTGCAAGTTTGGGGTCAAGGTTTAGAAATTTAATAGCCCAGAAGGCTTTATGCTCTAGTTCGAATAGTAGATGACAACTTTTTCCATAAACAAGTCTATAATGTGATGTTCCTATGGGAGTCTTAAAAGCGGTTCTATAATCCCATAAAGTATCATCTACTTTCATTGCCCAATCTTTCCTGTTTGATCCTACTATCTTTTCAAGGATTCGTTTGATCTCTCAGTTTGCTACTTCAACTTGTCCACTAGTTTGAGGATGGTAGGGGGTGGCTGTTCTGTGATGAACTCCATATTTCTTAAGGGTTTTCTCAAATTGGACGTTACAAAAATGAGTACCCCTGTCACTGATAATTGCTTTAGGTGATCCAAATCTAGAGAAGAGTTTCTTAAGGAATCGTACTACCACTCTAGCATCATTAGTAGGTAAAGCTTGGGCTTCTACCCATTTGGACATATAATCAACTGCTACTAAGATGTATTTATTCCCAAATGAACTAGGGAATGGACCCATGAAGTTGATACCCCAAACGTCAAATATTTCACATGAAAGCAAATAGTTTTGAGGCATTTCATCACATTTGGAGATATTACCTGTCCGTTGGCATTTGTCACAAGAAGTAACGTACGTGTTGGCGTCTTTGAATAACGTGGGCCAATAAAAACCTGATTCAAGTGTTTTATGTGCGGTCTTAGTCCACTATAGTGTCCTCCAGTCGGTCCTGAGTGGCAATGCTCCAGGATTTTTGATGCTTCTAATCTTGTAACGCATCTCCTAATGACTTGATCGGCACATATGCGGAAAAGAAAAGGGTCGTCCCAAAAGTAGTTTTTCACATCATTAAAGAATTGCTTCTTTTGCTAGTGTGTCAAACCTTTTGGGATAATGTTAGCGGCTAAAAAAATCGCAATGTCTGCAAACCAAGGTACCTCAGAATCAGATGTAGCAAAGAATTGTTCTTTAGGAAACAAATCATTTATTTCAACTTCATCTAGTTCTTTGGTACTTAAGTTCTCAAGCCTGGAAAGATGATCAGCCGCAAGATTTTTAGCTCCTTTCTTATCCTGAATCTCCAAGTCAAATTTCTGTAACAACAGAATCCATCGAATGAGTCGAGGTTTTGCATCAATTTTAGTTAAAAGGTAGCGAAGGGCAGAATGGTCAGTGTAAATGACAACTTTAGACAATATGAGATATGATTGAAATTTATCGAATGCAAAAACCACAGCTAGCAACTCTTTCTCCGTGGTGGTATAGTTTTCTTATGCACCTGTCAAAGTTTTTCTAGCATAATAGATAAGTTGAAAATTCTTGTCTCGTCGCTATCGTAAAACTGCACCTACTGCAAAATCACTCGCGTCGCATATTAGTTCAAAAGGTAAATTCCAGTCAGGTGCAATTATGATTGAAGCATTAGTTAATTTATCATTTAAGGTATTAAATGCTTCTAAGCATTCCTGATCGAAATTAAAAGGTACATCTTTTTCTAGTAATTTAGTCAAAGGCTTAGCTATTTTAGAAAAATCCTTAATAAATCTTGTATAAAAACTAGCATGTCCTAAAAAACTTCTAATAGCCTTGACCGAACTAGGAGGGGGTAATTTTTCGATTGTTTCAATTTTAGATTTGTCAACTTCAATCCCTTTACTAGAAATTTTATGTCCTAATACAATACCTTCCTGAACCATAAAGTGACATTTCTCCCAGTTAAGCACAAGGTTCGTTTCTTCACATCTTATTAAAACTCGTTTTAAATTTTTAAGGCAAAGATGGAAAGAGTTATCGAATACCGAGAAGTCACCCATAAATACCTCCATGATGTCTTCTAAGAGTTCATCAAAGATGGCCATCATACAGCGCTGAAAAATGGCAGGAGCATTACATAATCCAAAAGGCATTCTATGGTAAGTGAACGTACCATATGGACATGTAAATGTTGTCTTTTCTTGATTCTCAGGAGCTATTAGGATTTGGAAATAACCAGAGAGTCCATCTAAAAAGCAGTCCTGATGATCTTTCCAACATTTGGTCAATGAATGGCAAGAGAAAGTGATCTTTTCTTGTGGCATCATTCAGCTTCTTGTAGTCAATGCAAACTCTCCAACTTGTGACGGTTCTTGTCGGGATTAATTCATTCTTCTCATTGGTTACAACCGTCATGCCTCCTTTCTTAGGAACAACCTGCACTGGACTTACCCAAGAACAGTTAGAAATAGGATAAATAATTCCAGCATCTAGAAGTTTAATTACCTTAGCTTTAACAACTTCTTTCATGTTGGGGTTCAGTCGTCTTTGAGCTTGCACACATGGCTTATATTCATCTTCCATTAAAATTTTATGGGTCCAAAAAGAGGGGCTGATCCCTTTTATGTTAGAAATTTTCCAAGCTATGGCCCTTTTATGTTCTCTTAATACTTGGAGTAATTCCACTTTTTCCTTGGGTTGCAAGTTAGAAGCAATAATAACTAGTAATGTAAAATTATTTCCAAGGAATGCGTATTTCAAGTGATTTGGCAACAGTTTAAGTTCTAGTTTGGGGGGTTTTTCAATAGAGGGTTTTTGGTTAAGTTCATCATTTGTCTTGATACCATCATATTCTACTTGTCTTGAGACTGGTTTATTGGAGTTTAGTTTAATTTTTACCTTACTTATCTCAGAGTCATCATCATCTACCTCATTGCTTTGGGCAAGATATAGTTCGAACGTGTCCTCATGTATGATTTTCTGAAAAGAATCTTGAGTGGCATGATCAATAAAGTCAATAAAATAACATGAGTCATCTTGCTCCCTAGAAAATTTCATGGCATCATAGATTTTAAAAATAATCTCTTCGTCGCCTACTTTAAGTACAAGTTTATCATCTCTCACATCAATAATAGCCCTAGCAGTGGCTAAAAATGGACGACCTAAAATTTAGGGCACTTCAACATCCTCATCCATGTCAAGCACAACAAAATCAACAAGGAATATAAATTTATCTACTTTCACAAGTACATCCTCTATGATACCCCTAGGATATTTAACAGATCAATCAGCTAATTGAATACTCATTCTAGTGGGTTTAGGTTCCCCAAGACCAAGTTGTTTAAACATCTTATATGGCATCAAATTAATGCTAGCGCCTAAATCAGCTAATGTTTTCTCAACGTTCAAACTACCAATTAAGCAGGGGATAGTAAAACTTCTTGGGTCCTTCGGTTTGGTTGGTAGTTTATTTTAGAGTATGGCCGAGCACTCCTCGTTGAGTTCCACTATAGATAAGTCCTCAAACTTCCTTTTATTTGTTAGAAGCTCCTTCAAAAATTTTGTGTATGTAGGCATCTGCGAGATGGCTTCAACAAAAGGTAAGTTGATATGTAATTGCTTAAAAAGTTCAAGAAATTTACCGAATTGTGCATCCATGCGGTCTTTTTCCAACTTTACTGGGTATGGAACTGGTGGTTTATATTCCTTTGGTAC
This sequence comes from Gossypium anomalum, assembly GCA_025698475.1. NCBI lineage: Eukaryota > Viridiplantae > Streptophyta > Magnoliopsida > Malvales > Malvaceae > Gossypium > Gossypium anomalum. Next base: position 41,212,594 of record CM046968.1, on the reverse strand, counting down.
TGGTTTGTCATTGTTTTTGGGTTTTACCTCCTCTCTTTCACTTCTGTCAGCTTCTTGTGGTAGCTTCTTGTGGTAGCTTCTTTTCAGATTTAGCTAACACTTTCCCACTCCTTAGTGTAACTGCTTTCACATGCTCTTTTGGATTGTGTTCAGTGTTGCTAGCTAAACTTCCTGGTGGTCTCTATGAAATCAGCTTAGTCAGCTGTTCAATTTGATTCTCGAGCCCTTGAATTGATGCTTGCCGATTTTTTAGTGCAGTTTCAGTGTTCTAAAAATGAGCTTCTGCTACTGAAATAAATTTTGTCATCATCTCCTCAAGGTTTGGCTTTTTCTTTATCTAGTAAGGTTGTTGTTGGAAGCCTGAAGGGGGTGGTGGTCTTTGATTTCCTTGGCCTCCCCATGAGAAATTCGGGTGATTCCTCCAACCTGCACTGTAAGTGTTATTGTAAGAATTATTTTGAGGTCTAAAGTTGTTACCCATGTAATTCAATTGTTCGTTCTCCATGTTGTGGCCATAGGTCGGATGTTCTGGGTTGCTCATTCCACCTCCACTTGTATTGCATTGTATAACTAGATGTACCTACGTGGAACCAAGTAAACCATCAATCTTTTTATTTAAGAGTTCTACCTGATTTGACAGCACAGTAATCGAGTCGACGTTATAAACGGCTACTTCTTTGGTTGGCTTAGTCCTCATGACTTGCCACTGATAGTTATTCAGTGACATCTCTTCAAAAAATTCGTAAGCCTCTTCAGGTGTTTTGTTGTTTATGGTTCCACCAGCAGCTGCATCAATTATCTGTCGGGTTGAGGGGTTCACACCATTATAAAACGTTTGAACTTGCAGCCAAAGAGGTAACCCATAGTGAGGGCACCTTCGCATTAGGTCCTTGTATCTCTCCCATGCATCTTAAAGTGTTTCTAAATCCATCTGCACAAAAGAAGAGATATCATTCCTTAGTTTAGCTGTTTTAGTAGGTGGAAAGTATTTAAGTAAGAACTTTTCTATGATTTGTTCCCAAGTAGTGATTGATCCTCATGGTAACGAGTTCAACCATTGTTTAGCTTTATGCCTCAATGAAAAGGGAAATAGCTGAAGGCGAATGGCATCGTCAGAAACGCCATTAATTTTGAATGTGTCACAGAGCTCTAGAAAATTTGCTAAATGAGTATTTGGGTTTTCATCCTACAAACCATCAAACTGAACAAACTGTTGTATCATTTGGATTGTGTTAGGTTTCAGTCCAAAATTATTTGCAGCAATATAGAGCCTAACTATACTCGATTTGGGCCTCTGTTAAAGTAGGTTTAGCATAATCATACATAGTACGAGGAGCAAGATTCTGATTTACTGGGTCAGCAGCAATCGCAGGAGGTAGCAAATTTTCTTGATTTTCAGCCATCTCCTCGTTTGTAGTTGGAGTATCTTCCTCTTGCTCTTCCTCTGTGTATCTTAAGCTTTGCCTTATTTCTCTTTGGTTTCTGTGAGCTGTGCGATCTATCTCACCTTCAAAAAGTAATGGTCCTGACGAGTTTCTTTTAGTCATAAACTATAAGAACCTACCAGGAAAAAGAAAAAGAGAATTTAGTAACAAAAATCAAAACAAAATTTAAATTGCAATAAAAGTAAATGGCTAAAGTAATAAGAATCAAGTGTTCCTAATATCTTAGTTCCCTGGCAACGGTGCCAAAAATTTGATTGTCACTCGCGATAAGTTTTAAAATTTATAATTGATCATACTTAAACTAGCTATTATCACGAAGAAGGCAAGCGCACCTATCGAACAGTAGTATAGTTTTAGCAAGACTGGATGTCGAACCCAAAGGAACCAAAAGTACTAGTATTAACTTTCTTTTTATTATCTAGCCTAAGAATAATGAAGGTTGTTTTAATTAACTAATTAACTAATCTAAGGATGCACCCAAGGAAAAATCCACCTAGACTTCTCTTGTTAACTGACTCTGAACCAGACGATTTATTCACTTGACTTGATCCGTAGGAGTCCCTAAGTTATGTTATTATCCCTATTCAAGACTAATAACGTCTAACCTTAGGTTGATCAATTGAAATCTCTTTCTAATTAAAACCCCTAGTTTTACATTAACTCGATCTATGGATTCCCTTATTATTTGACTCTAATTCGATAGATTTATGTTGTCCTATCCCTAGGATTGCATGCAACTCCGCTTAATTATGAGCGATCTACTCTTAGACAGGGACTATTCATCCTCCGAATAAGCACATCAATACTTGAATCAATATCCTGGAATATTCAAACAACAGTTAAAGTCATAATTAAGAACAAATCAAGTATTTATCATACAGTTCAGAAAATATTAATAAGATCCGTCTTAGGTTTCATCCCCCTTAGGTATTCAGGGGATTTAGTTCATAACTATAAAAGAAAACATCTCAGAAGAATGATAACAAAACATAAAGAAAACTAAAAACCCTGAAGGAAATTGAAGGGAGATCTTCAGTCTTGGAGGTGAATCTGGCTTCCTAGATGGATCAATCAGCTTTTGTTATAGCCCTAATTTGACCCTAGTCAGAAAGTGGTTTCGAGACCACAGAACCGAGTCATAAAAATAATTAACCGTTATATTCTATGTTTATTATATGTGTAAATGCATGTGTGAAAGTTTCATGCTTTGATTTTATCATTTATATGAGAAATTTATAAGATAGGACTCATGTGATAAGACTTGAAAATGTGATAGGTAAATTTTAAAGTGCCAAATAATGCATGAATTTTTGACATGGGGGACTTGCATGTCAAATGGACCAATTTTAATATAGTGGCCGGCCATAATGATGGTTGATGGATAATATATGTTTTATTTAAGTATTATAATAAGTAATGGCTTTATTTTGAAATAAAAATAATTAGTAAAATAAGAAAAGATGATAAAATAATGGATGTTCATCTTTCTTTCTTCATTGCCGAATTTGAGAAAGAAAAATATTGAAGAAGAAGCCAAGGCATTCGGCCATGGTTATATCAATTTAAAGGTATGTAATGTAATTTTTTTTGTAATTGACTATGAAATTAAATTGATAAATACATAGCATAGTTAACCCATGGTTTAAATTCATGAATCAATGAACAAGTATCCATTCGGCAAGTGCTAAATTTGTGTTATTTTGATAAGTTTTTGGGAAGATGTTAGTTATATGTTAAGTAGCTTAAATTATGGTTGACTAAGATGAATTTAAAATGTTAAAGATTGTTTCTAAGATTTGTTAAATTGTTGTGGTCATTGCCGAATATATGTTTAGTTAAAGAAAATTTTTAAAGTGTTTGTGTTTGTGTATGTGAACTAGATATTTAATGGATATTCGACTAAAAGGGTTAAAGGTTAAGTCATAAGAATTTTGGTGATATACATATTTGGTCATTAGGGTTATATGTACTTTGGCTATGTGAGTTATGTGTTAAGTAAGCTATTTATTTGATATGCATATTCGGTCATTGTTTGGAATGGGTGAAACCTATATGCAATTTGCTACATTTGATCATGAAATGGAAATTGTATATGAAAGCTAAGTTTGAGTGGTTAGGGCCGAATGGGGTATATAAGATATTAAGGCATGCTATAAATATATATAGGTGTATAAGTGGTTGTGCAAAAACGAGTAATCGATTAAATTGTGATAGTCACACATAGGTATAAATATATATATGCCTTATGCATGTACCTTGTGACATAGAGACATTCGAATATACATATATATATTATATATAGTTAAATTCGTGTATAGGAAAGCATGGTAAGTTATGTGAATCTTTGTTTGTGTATGCGAATTAGATATTGATATAATAAGCATGAAATCGAGTCATGGCACATTTTATAAAACATAATATGCATTGAAGTTATATGTTTGTCAAATGTGACTATTAAAGAATCGAAGTTGAGTAAGTAATTAAACAAATTCATTTGTTTAAATTTAAAGCTCAAGAGCAAAGAGGAACTAAATCAGATAGGGGAAAGGAGAAAGCAATCGAGTAGCCTATCTGCAACTATTCAAAACATCCGAGGTAAGTTTTGAGTAATCGTCTATAGTATGAAATTGATGATGCCTTGATATGTATATACTAGATGAATTTTGATCTTTTTGGTTCTAGTTGAATTAAGTTGTGTGGTACATAATCTAGGTATATGACCTATAGTTGAATGATTAATTCGGGTTAAGCTTGATTGATGAAAGGTATATGTGATATTTAGGTATGATTGTTAAGCCGAAAGGAAAATGATGTGTTCATATGAAGCTTATGTCCGAATGTAGCAAATGGCTACTAATGCGAAATGTTCTATAAGATGTGTTAGTATATGATTAAATAGGCATGATATTTGATGTGTGTATCCAGGCTTAAAGACCCGCAGGCTATATGCTAGAATTGTATCCGGGCTTAAAGACCCGCAGGCTATAAGCTGGAATTGTATCCGGGCATAAAGACCCGCAGGCTTCGTGCTGGAATGGTATCCGGGCATAAAGACCCATAGGCTTCGTGCTGGAATGGTATCCGGGTTAAAGACCCGTAGGCTTGTGCTAGAAATATGTTTCGAGTTCTAAGACTTGACAGGATTGATGCCAGTAAGTTAAGTAAGATTACGACATTGAATATCCGTGGTAACCATCGTCGAGTAAGTACTATATATATATATTTTACATGTTAAGGTACGTATTATGTACTCATATGTGAAATGATTTCAAAGTGAATTATTAGTATCAAAGAACGATATATATATATGTGTGGATGAATACAGTATTTAAGAATAAGAGAATGACCTATTCGGTCAATGTATGTCATTATATGAAAGTATGTGACTTATAGTAATTGTATGAGCCATATAGTATAGTGAAATATGTGCTGGAAATTTCTTGTGTATTCATATATATATATATATATATTCGGCCAATAGGCTTTATAACTAGTGTACTTGTGTATATTCGGCCAAGTGAAGTACAATTGGAATTCGAGTTTTGTGATACTCAATGTTCGATTTAATTGACAAGCTTTAATTGTATGAAATGCTTAAAACTTACTAAGCCTCGAAAGCTTACTCTGTTTCTTATTTTTTTGTTTTATAGATTGTTGATTTTGGCCACCGACTCGGGGATCGTCAGCAGTCCATCATACTATCGATCTTGTTGATACAGTTACATTTTGGCCTTGATATGGCATGTATAGGTTAGGCTGGTGATAGTTATGTTTTGTTTTGTAAACATTTTGGCCATATGAAAATGGCATTTATAACTTATAAATCAATATGTATTCAGCTCGATTTCTGTTTTTGTTGATTGGTAATGTGAATGAAAAATTAAATGCTTAGCTCGGTAATACCTCTTAGCCTAAAACCCTGTGATCAGATTCAGGCTAGGGGTGTTATAGTTTTCTTCGAGTAATTCCTTGCTTCCTACTCTGTGTTCCCCCTTTTAATTCTCCTCTAGGGTGTTTAAATAGGCTTTAGAATGCCTAAAAGACCTTCAAATCGCCCTTTTCCGAATAGAACTTAACTTGGGCTCGACAGGGACACGCCCATGTGCGATTGCTTCAGGCCGTGATCAAGGCTGAGAGATAGACACACCCGTGTTGAGGTTGTTTTAGGCCGTGTTCGAGCCTGCTAGGATGGTACGGGTGTGTGTGCTACCCGTGTGAAGAAGTCCAGGCCGTGTTGTTTTCCCACGTCGGCCCATTTTCTCCGTTTTTGGCCCTTTTCTTGTTCTTTTTGCTCTCTTGTGCTCACCTAAGTATAAAACATGAAATTAAAGGATTAGGAGCATCAAATTCACCAAATCTAAGGAGAAATTATTCATAAATGTGTTAAGCATGGGACAATAATATTTATAAATTACAGTTTATCAAAACCAGAGTAAAATCTTTAAAGAGCTCTATATACCCTATGGCATACCAATTATACTCGATAAGCTTTTGACAGCCTATAAATTAGTTATCGTTTATAGTTAACTACCACACCAAAATATAAAAGATTAGTATGACGGTGTCGCAAGTGCACAAGTCAAATTGTAATATAGTATAGTTTACAATGAAACACTTGGAAGTATTCCCAGGATCGTACCCAAGGGAAGATGAAATAAATCTATAAAAATATTTTTACAATAATAATTAATTATTATATTACACCAAATCATAAAATAGATTAACGAGAGAAATTAAATAATTAAACAAATAAACAATAAAAATAAACAAACGATTTAAATCAATAAAATCAATTAGGAAGGTTAACTAGTTTCAGGGTTTGTAATTAACTTTAGATTAGGGTTTAGGATGGATTAACTATCGATTAACCAATTCTTACCTATCAGCCTTAAACTAATTAATTGATTGGTTGATACTTGCTTATTTCCCAATCTCACTTTCTCAATCAAGAGAAACTACAATTTACTCGGTTTGACTTATCTCCTGATCTCGTTCAAACCTATGATAACTTCGAAGGGCTGTCAAGCCTAAGGTTTAAGAACATGTAATCTATACCAACTAATCCTTTTGTGAAACCCTAAATCCTCCGTTAATCATGTCCCCATCCACTCGTTAATCTCCCTTAAGGAATTTAGCCACTCATGTTATTCATAATATCTAACTCAATTGAATAAATCTTGTAAAGAACACAATTGAATCGAAAGAGAAACGAGATCAGAATAATCATGGATTGAAATCAAATGGAAAAATGTAGTAACTCAATTGATTTAAATAACAAAATATATCATTTTAAAAGAAGAAATAAAATGAATACTTCAATAATATAAAATAACTCTTGGATCGATACTGATTCCAAGAGGAAAAACAAATAGTTAAGAAAAGCCAAAAGAAAATTAATCTAATCCTACTCCTAAACTACTAAGGTTTTTTTATTGCGTTTAGGACAATTTAGTTACATCAAATCTCTAAGGTCTTATTTATAGGAGTGTTGGTAGCTCAAATTAGGTTTTTGGCACATCCTAGGTCTTCGTATATAATTGATTATGTGGACAAAAATAACCCCAACATACTTGGGTAGAAAGTTGACCTATGTCGTGCCATAGCCCTTGCCTGGCGCAACACAATAGGTGTTTTAAGCCTTGTATCGTCTATTTCATGCTTTGACGTCCCGAAAAGATTGTGCATCACTCGTCCCTTGCTTCCACGTCAATTGGGCCTATAAATCTTCAACCTACATACTCAATTAAACATATTAGAACTACCTAAGGCCCGTGTCAACATAATAGATCACAACACTCACAAAATGTGTTAAAAACCACTTATTTTACTAATATTTAATTCTAAGTACTAAATATTGAAAACATAATATTAAATACTAAATTACCTAGAAAATAAGTTCCTTAAGTACGAAAATGATCCGAATTAACTACTACATTTGACGATAGGTCAAATACTCCAACGTTTAAGTCTTTACTTGTCCTCAAGCAAACTAAACAACACAAAATAAAAACTAAAATAAAAATGTGAAATTAACATGGAAAGAAAAGAAAATGTACCCAAGCTAGCTTGATAAAGGAAATTGGACAGAAATATATTAACAAGACAAGGTAAATAAATATATAAATCTAGGATGATATACAATTGACTCACAATTTCTAAAGTTAGACAGGCTAGTTTAATAAATTACAAAGCAAACAAATAAAAGAATGTTAAGTATAAGTTTCCATCAAAACAAATATACAAATATACATGTATGTTTAAATGAATACAATTCCATCCACATAAGGTACTACCTAGGTCACATAGGACATTTCGGCTTGTACAGTTCTGCGGCTTAGGTTGGTTTGGAGTTCAAAGAACATGCTTGAAAAAAAGGTTAGGCATGAAAGTAGTTTGGCATATTGTATTGTTCCCGATACTCCCCCGAGTATACATATGCTCACCACTATATATCCACTTCCCTCACCTTCCTTTTCTCTCCATTTACAAAGGTTTAATATAGTATTCATGAGTACAATCATCCGAGCTCGTAAATTTTTTTCAAACAAATTTAAGCGTACTTTTTTTCCAACTCACTTTGTTTTATTTTTCATCGAGATTTTCTCAACTGGCACTTTGCCTTATTTTTCTTCAAACTCAAGATCTTATACTCACTTTATCATACAATTCCTTAGTCACTCAATTTTTTTTCTTTTCTTTTGAAACCACCAAGATGTATCTACCTAATCCCTCACTATCAATGACCGAACATCTAAATCTTTGCAAGGACTAAGAAATAAAGGATAAAATAGAATATATAATAGGCTTAGGTTTCAATTATGGTTTGATTGGTTGTTTAACATCATAGTAATAATGTGCAAGCGTACACTGTCGATGCAAGTATAGTAGACAGATTTGAATCGGTCAGATATTGATTCCAAGAGGATGGTTGTCTTTTGTCTATCAATGTTAATGCAATAAATGGATAGAAACGAGATAAATTGTGAAAGTATGTATCGAAGAAATAACTTGGAAACAACAAGATAAAATATTATAATGATAAACTGGGATCCCCAATGTGAATATTCAATAGAATACTAAGTGTTCACAAGGTATAAAAGGATAGGCGATTGTTGATGCAATAATTTGCAATAAATATCTTACCAAGCTTAACTTCTATATTTAATCTAAACTTAAACATGCACATCAACCACACCTTCTGATGACAGCAATGGAACACTATTAAGAACAAGTAGATTAAATTCCTCTAATCCTCAAGCAACTTCCGTTGTCATGCTTGTTAGCTTGAACTGTTGCTGGACCTTCCAGTGTTAGTGACCGCAATAACACTTCAATGCTAAAAAAAATCAAACCCAGAGATTAAACAGTAAAAGCAAGATTGAATAAAATAACATTTGATCCAGAAATCATGTGTACTTCCATACTAACATGAATTAGAAAGTAATCACCAGCGTTTAGAAAAGAACAATAAAAAAATAAGTGGAGACCTCGACAACTCGACTTGAATCTCTCTAATTCCTCTTGTGTCGCACTCAGGGCTTCTCATCAAAAGCTAGTCTACATCACCTTCATGTCAGTTCACCCACCACAGTCGAAAGCTTCAAAAGATAAGTTGAAGAAGATAATCCACAAAGCTCTCCTCTTTTTTTCTTTTCTTTTTGTGAATATTTATATTTTTCCCCAAATAGTCTAGGTGTCCTTTCATCAGAATCATGTTGCCTCTGTACATACAAGTTAGTTGTATGAGACTGGACAGCTCATGTATTTTTGTTCCTATCCGAATAGTTTGTTAAAAGTGTGACAATTTTGGTAATAATCAAAATACTCATGCAAATGACATCAGCATTTCAAAACATGACAAAATTAAGGATAAATAAGCTAAGATCCACTAAGTTATAAAATGTAAATTACTAAACTAAAAATGCTAAAATATGTGCTAAAGATAATGATAAATCATAATTTATACATATTTTTATCCCATGCTTAGCATATTTTTGTATGAATTATCATTAGATTTATAGAATTTGATGCTCCTAACCCTTTAATTTCATATCATATACTTAGGTAAGCATAAGAAAGTAAAAAGAACGAGAAACGAGCCAAAAACAGAGAAAATGGGCCAACGTGGGAAATCAACAGGGCTTGGACTTCCTCACACGGGTAGAACACACGCCCGTGTCCTTTTAGCAAGCTTGAACATGGCTTAAAGTCACCTAAGCACGGGTGTGTCTATTTCACAGCCTTGAACACGGTTTGAAGCAAGTTGCACACAGGCGTGGCACACGGCCGTGGCCCTGTCGACCCGAGTCTAGTTCTATTCGGAAAAGGATACTTTTGGGCTATTTTGAGCATTGGAAACTCTATTTAAACACCCTAGACACATAGAGTAGGAAGCAAGGAATTACTTAAAGAAAGACGATTGATCCATCTCGGAAGCTGGCTTAACCTTTAAGACTAAAGATCTCCCTTCAATTTCCTTCAGTGGTTTTTGGTTTTTCTTTATGTTTTGTCATTATTATTCTTCTGAGATGTTTTCTTTTAGTATTATAAACTAAATCCCTTAAATACCTAAGGGGGATGAAACCTAAGACGGATCTTGTTAATATTTTTTGAACTATCTGATAAATACTTGATTTGTTCTTAATTATGTTTTTAACTCTTGTTTGAATATTCCAGGATATTGATTCAAGTATTGATGTGCTTATTCAGAGGATGAATAGTCCTTTTCTAAGAGTAGATCGTTCATAATTAAGCGGAGTTACATGCAATCCTAGAGATAGGACGACATAAATCTGCCGGATTAGAGTCAAATCTAATAAGGGAAGCCATAGATCGAGTTAATGCAACACTAGGGGTTTTAATTAGAAAGAGATGTCAATTAATCAACCTAGGGTTAGATGTTATTAGTCTTGAATAGGGATAATAATATAAATCAAGGATTTCTACGGACCAAGTCAAGTGAATAAATCGTCTGGTTCAGAGTCAATTAACAAGTGAAGTCTAGGTGGATTCTTCCTTGGGTGTTGTCTAAATCAATCAGCTTTCCCAAAAATATTTCCCCAATTTACTTTCTATGCATTCTTAGGTTAGTTAATTAGTTTAGATAAAACAACCTCCATTATCCTTAGGCTAGATAATAAAAAGAAAGTTAATACTAGTATTTTAATTCCTTTGGCTTCGACATCCGGTTTTGCTAAAACTATACTATTGTTCGATAGGTACGCTTGCCTTTATCGTGATAATAGTTAGTTCGAGTACGATCAATTATAAATTTTAAAACTTATCACGAGTGACAATCAAGTTTTTGGCACTGTTGCCAGGGAACTAAGATATTAGGAACACTCAATTTTTATTATTTTAGCCATTATTTATTATTTTTATTTAATTTTGTTCTTATTTTTATTTTTACTAAATTTTCTTTTATTTTCTTCTGGCAGGTTTTTATAGTTTATGACTAGAAGAAACCCGTCAAGACCATTACTCTTTGATAGTGAGATTGAAAGCACAGCTTGCAGAAATCGAAGAGAAATTAGGAGAAGCTTAAGATACATAGAGGAAGAGCGAGAGGAAGATACTCCAACTACAACCGAGGAGATGGCTGATAATCAAAATAATCCGCTACCTCCTGCGATTGCTGCTGACCTAGTAAATCAGAATCCTGCTCCTCGTACTATGTATGATTATGCTAAACCTACTTTAACAGGAACTAAATCAAGTACAGTTAGGCCTGCTATTGCTGCAAATAATTTTGAACTGAAACCTAACACAATTCAAATGATACAACAGTTTGTTCAGTATGATGGTTTGCAGGATGAAAACCCAAATACTCATTTAGCAAATTTTCTGGAACTCTGCGACACATTCAAGATCAATAGAGTTTCTGATGATGCCATTCGCCTTCGGCTATTTCCCTTTTCAATTAGGAATAAAGCTAAACAGTGATTGAACTCATTACCACGAGGATCAATCACTACTTGGGAACAAATGACCGAAAAGTTCTTACTTAAATATTTTCCACATGCTAAAACAGCTAAACTAAGGAATGATATATCTTCTTTTGTGCAGATGGATTTAGAAACACTATACGATGCATGGGAGAGATACAAGGATCTACTGCGAAGGTGCCTTCACTATGGGTTACCTTTGTGGCTACAAGTTCAAACGTTTTACAATGGTGTGAACCCCTCAATGAGATAGATAATTGATGCAGCTACTGGTGGAACCATAAACAACAAAACACTTGAAGAGGCTTACGAATTTATTGAAGAAATGTCACTGAATAACTATCAGTGGCAAGTCATGAGGACTAAGCCGACCAAAACAGCAGGCGTTTATAACATCGGCGTGGTTAATATGTTGTCAAATCAGGTGGAACTTTGAATAAAAAGATTGATGGTTTACTTGGTTCTATGCAGGTACATCCAGTGATGAGGTGTGATTCAAGTGGAGGAAGCGTACACACAAAATATCAACCCTTCAATCCTACAATCGAGGAGGAACAAGTCCACTAAATGGGTAATTATAACTCTAGACCTCAAAAAACCCATACAGTAATACTTATAATGTAGGTTGGAGGAGCCACCCAAATTTCTTGTGGGGTGGTCAAGCGAATCAAAGGCCATAAAATCCTCTGAGTTTTCAACAACCGCGTTATCAACAGGAAAAGAAGCCGAACCTTGAGGAGATGCTAACAAAATTCTTCTTAGTGTCAAAAAATCATTTCCAGAATACCGAGACAACATTTAAAAATCAACAAGCGTCAATCCAAGGGCTCAAAACTTAGATAGGCCAGCTTTCCAAATTAATTTCTAAACGACCACAGGGTAGCTTGCCAAGTAATACTGAACCTAACCCAAGGGAATAGCTCAATGCAATTAACCAAGGTAAGGAATTGTGGTAAGTAAAGGTAAGGATGAGGTAGACCACAGTAAGTAAAAACTAGTAAGTGAAGAATACAAACCTCAAGTACCATACCCCAATGCGACAAGAAAAGACTGCACTGACGAACAATTCGGTAAGTTCCTTAAACTGCTAAAGAAATTACATAGTAACTTACCATTTATTGAAGCTCTTTCGCAGATGCCAAACGCAATGAAGTTTTTAAAGGAGCTTTTAGCGAATAAGCGAAAGTTGGATGAGGTGTCGCATGTGGAGTTGAATGCAGTTTGCTCAGCCATTCTACAGAATAAGCTACCCAACAAGTTGAAGGATCCATGGAGTTTTACGATTCATTGTTTAATTGGTATTTTAACCGTTAAAAATGTTTTGGCTAATCTAGGGGCTAGTATTAATGTCATGCCCTATAAAATATTTAAACAACTAGGTCTTGGGAAACCTAAACAAACTAGGTTGAGCATTTAATTGGCAGATAAAACCATTAGATTTCCTAGGGGTATCATTGAAGACATACTTGTAAAAATCGATAAATGTATATTCCCAATTGATTTTGTGGTTCTAGATATAGAAGAGGACAGTGGCATTCCTTTAATTTTAGGAAGGCCCTTTTTAGCAACTACTAGAACAATTATTGACGTTGGCACCAGTAAACTCACACTTTGTGTGGGAAACGAAACAATCACCCTTCAAGCTCGTAATTCGAGTAACACATCGAAAATTAAAGGTGGTTGTATAAATCATTCTACTAAAACTGACCATATGGTGCAACCTACTTTGCAGGAAATAAGTTCAAAGAACATACTTGAGCCATGTTCAAGCAACAACAAATGACCTATCCATGAAGAACGAAGGTTACAAATCGATGAGCTAGATGAATGGCAGACACATAAACCGAGAACATATGATAAACCAAAAACACGCCATGACGAGCTCAATATTTCTCCAAATCAAATTAAGGTTGGAGACAAAGTGCTATTAGAAGCAGCAAACCCTCGTATTACCACTTCTGAATCGAATGAAAAAATTCCTCTTACGGTACTTAGCATTTTTCCATATAGTATAGTCGAGGTAATTCATCACAAATTTGACACGTTCAAGGTAAATAGCACGCGTCTTAAACCTTACATTGATAAAATTGACAGCATGTATGAGGAGTGTAAACTCCTCATACCACCATGACCACACACCAGAGAGGCAAGTCGAGCTTAGACTTTAAATAAGAGCTTCTCGGGAGGCAACCTGAACGCTAACAGTGTTGATTTATTTAAATTTTAGTTTTTAACATCTAACATACTAACCGAATCATTGAACCCAGGCTTCCTAAAACCACACGGCCAGGCACATGGGCGGCCTTAGGCTGTGCTTACACCACAGGATGCAACATAGCTGTGCGATACGGCCGTGTGAAAATAGGGAAAAAATTTTCCCCAACACGGGATACGATAAGTTACCACGGGCATGCGACATGGCCGTGGGCAATCCTGCCAATACAACACAGGCATGCGACACGCCCGTGCCCAAACACCCTGGTCGACACTGTCAAACTAACACGGGCGTGGACCTATATACACAGGTGTGGGAGAAGCGAACGAAGCAGGACACAGCAGTGCGACACAGCCGTGTGTACCAACACGCCCAAGGAACACGGGCCTGGACCGAATGTCAGACGCACCTAAATTTGAAAATTGCGAAACACACGGGCTAAAATAAAGGCACACGGGCGTGCCCCACGGCCGTGTGCCTCAAAATCTATATAAACCCCTTACTATTCATCACCCCCTTCCCCAAAATCCCTAACCCTAGCCGTAGCAACTTCAATACATGCCTTCCTGGCATGCCCGTGTGCCGACTACAACACCATTTTTGATGACCCAAGCTCCTCCCTCTTGCGTTTGTTTACTCTTTTCTCTCTATTTTCTTCAAATCTTTTACTTATTTCATGATTTTTTTTGTTTCATTTGAGTATTTTGAGTGAATATTCATAGTTATAATGATAGTAATACTTATACTCTTTGCTAGAAATTTGCTGATATAATTTGGGCCCTCCTCACCACCAACCTTTGGGGGCTCTTCATTGAGATCGTCGAGCCGACTTATCTCGAGCTCACATTAGAACTCTACTCAACTGTAAAACCTCTTACCCATCACTGACACCGAAATAGGGCACAAGGCATTACCGAGCTTACATCGAATCATTCAGTCACATTTCACAACAAAACTTGCATACAATTTAAAACTTTTATACATTCATCCATATTGTCCCTTATAAGATTCTACGATACCTTAAAACATGTTTAAAAGAGGTTCGGGATTAAACCGATAACTCAAGAAAACTTTACAAAACTTAGAAAATTTTCCTTACTGCATGGGTCACATGCCCGTATGAATAGGCCATATGCCTCACACGGTCCTAGACACACTCGTGTGACTAAATCGTGGCCAAACAGGGCATACATACTGACTTGATCACACGGCCAGACCACACACTCGTGTGTCCAGCCCGTGTTCCCTTCACACGCTCGTGTTTAGGCTATGTGCTAGGCCGTGTCAAAACTAGAGGGTAAACTGACTTTAATTCAAAGGGGTACCCTAGGGGACACACGGCCATGTTCCAAGGCCATATGTCACACCCAGTCGAGCCACATGCCCGTGTGCTCGATCGTGTGGAGTGAAAATAGGCTTGGACAAAATTAGGACATGGAAGGAATTTTTGAAAGTTTAGTAAGGAGGGGCATTTTGGTCATTTGGATATTAAATGAAATAAAAAGGGAAAAATAACACAAAATAGTCATCTTTTTCATATGGTTGCTGCTGAATTTTGCTCTCTTCATAGCTAGGGTTTCTTCAACTTTCAAGCTCCATAGTAAGTGATTCTAAGCCCCGTTTTTAATGTTCTTTACATTTTTGGTATCCCGGAAGCTCGATTAAGCTTATGCTAGCAATAATTCAACCTAGGGTTTATATTTGGAAAAATACCCATAGGTGAAATTTGTGTATTTTGATGTTTTACGATAGAATATGAGGTTTTAAATTATGTTAGACAACTTGTGCTACTCGGTTTTCAGTGAAAACGAGTAAAAGGGCTTAATCGGCAAAAATACCTAATAGTCATAAGTACATGTTAGAGTGTGAACTTGAAGTTGTCATAGAAGGGAAAAATGATCAGCATGTCATAAAACATAAGAATAAGGGATAAAGTTTAATTCCCGAGCCTAGGGACAGAAGTGTAATTATGCAAAAGTTTAGGGGCAAAAGTGTAATTTTCCAAAGTTCGTATTAAATGCTATTTTGATGAATGTATGTATTAAATAAGATTAATTTGGTATTATAGATCAAGAGAAACAGGAATCAAGTCGCGATCGAAGAAAAGAAAAGATTGTGGACTAAATTGTAAAATCTTTATATTTTGGTACCAAGGTAAGTTCATGTGTAAATAATGTAGCATAATTGTTATTTTTAAGTTATTGATGTTAATTATATGATATGCTGATTTTTTATCGTGAAATATTATGCTTTGTGGTTAATGTTGAGTAATATGCAAATTATGTTTACTACTTGATAAATATGAATTGCTACCGAGTATCTGCCCGGAGATATTCCGTGGAAGACGGCTAATGTCGATCAAGGGAAAAAGCCCGTTTGAACCTTAGGAATAGATTAGGATACAAGTGACATGTCACTAGGATGGTTGAGCATCCGAACTCGTTGAGTTGAGTCTGAGTTTACTTATGGATGTGAATGTTTGAACTCGTTGAGTTGAGTCCGAGTTCGTGAGATGTAACTAGGCAAACGAACTCGTTGAGTTGAGTCCGAGTTCACTTATGGATGCGAACGCCCGAGCTCGTTGAGTTGAGTTTGAGTTCACTTATGGGTGAGTTACATGATTGCTTGATTACATATGTGGCACTTATGTGCAAATTATCCGTGTATCCGAGTTATATTCTGACTTGTTCAACGGGTGAAAATTTCTATGAAATGGAAGAACACGTAAGATGCAAGTGACGTTTTGGTAAGTGTTGTGAAATGGGCACCTTGGACAGGTATGTAATTAACCCTCGGGTTGAAAATAGATACAACAACGATAAAGTGGTAAGATGATGAATGATGTTTAGAAATGTGATATATGTTTTGGTGATGCCATGCTAAGGTTGTTTGGTATAATTGTATTGTTATGTTACTTGTTATTTGCATATGACCTTACTAAGCATTTATGTTTAATCCCTCCTTTTCACTCATTGTAGTTTTGAACAAGTCAGCTCGGGAATCGGGACAGGTCGAAGTTTCGATCACACTATCCGGAGGATTTCTATTGGTAAATGGCTTGTAAAACTTAAGTATGGCATGTATAGCAATGTACCTATTATGTATAAATAATTTTATGATATGGCCATGTTTGGTTGAGAAAATGTTTGATATTGATAAGTCATGGTGATGGCTAATTAGATCATGTTTGATATCATGGAAGTTTAATAGGTTATCTAGTTCATAAAAAAATTCATGGAAAGATGAAACTTGCCTTAAAACAGAATATTACTGCAGCAATGACATGAATTTGAAAAATCACTAAAAATAGTATAAGTGGAACTAAATGATGAGTAAGTTATGAAATTGAATCTTAATGAGTCTATTTTCATGTGGATTGAACAAAATAGGCATATAAATTATATTTTATGAGATATTTAACTTTTGTGAAACAGGGCCAGAATGATTTCTGGATCCCCTATTCTGATTTTAAAAATTTATAATAAATTTTAAAAAAATAGTTATAAGTTTTTCTTTACATATAAAGATTCCTTATTGAGTTTAGTTTTAACAGAAACAAACCTCATAGTCATTGAAATTTTGTATAGAGAGATATCTGATTCGTAATACACAGAGGTCAGAGCAGTTGAACCCTGAAATAGGGGAGATATTAACTAATAAACTGTACTAATTGGCCCAACAAAAAATTCTAGAAAAAAATTAGTAATTAGATATATGAGTCTAGATTTAGGAAAAATTTACAGATCTTGATTTCGAGTTTCATAACTTGAGATATAATTTTTCTTGTAACTATGATGCAGATGGCTAGAAAGCTGTGAATGTAGAAACAAATGATTCGAAGTACTTAAATTGATAAATTATGTTCGATAACACCTCAAGCTCGATTCCGGCGTTGGTCTCGGGCGTGGGGGCATTACATTTTGTGGTATTAGAGCCAGGTTTAGTCGGTTCTCGGACTACGTGTTGTTTGTACGGATTTTTGCTATACATGCCATATGTATAAATTGTGATAGAGATAGTGTGACGACTTCTGACTTTTTAAATGATTTTTATATAGTAAATGGATCCCGATCCAGCTGTGGCAGATGAAGTAGAGAGTAATGCGCCACTCCGCTGAAAGAGCGTGTGATCGAAAACCCACCTCCTACTGTTGGTTAGGGAGGAGGAGAAAGGGATCGGGAAGCCTTTCTCCAAATGATGAGTGCATGGTACACCGAGTTCTGCTCAATGACGAACCCAAATGTACGACCTCCCCACCTCCTCCAATTCCTCAACCTATGCCTCCGATGCCTCAAGGAGTGGATATGATAAAATTTCACGAAACCCTGTTGATAGAATTCGTAAACAAGGGGTGAAGAATTTAGAGCAAATATTGATGATGATGCAGAAAGCAGAGTTCGGCTTGAAAATTCTATCCGTGTATTTGATGAATTATCTTGTACACTGAAGAATGTTTGAAATGTGCTACATCTTTGTTGAGAGATTCAGCCTATAATTGGTGGAAGACTTTAATTTTGGTGGTACTGAAAGAGAGGGTAACTCGGGAATTCTTTCAAGAAGAGTTTGGAAAAAATATATTAGTGAAAGATTTATTGATCAAAATGTAAAGAGTTTCTTGAGGTGAAGCAAGGTAATATGTGATCTCGAATATGAAAGAGAGTTTGTTCGATTGAGTAAGTATGCCGGGGAATATGTTTCTCTGAAGCCAAGATGTCTTGACGATTTTAAGACGGGCTCAACGAAGACATTAAGGTATTTGTCGGGATCCTTGAACTAAAAGAAATGGTAGTCTTGGTTGATCGAGCTTGCAAGGTGAAGAACTACTTAAAGAGAAGAGAAAGGTAGAGGTGAGACACGAAATTAGAAGAAAAGGCCAATGAGTAAGGCACCTTCACAAAGAACCCGAAAGTCAAGAAATATGAATCCTCATTCCCAAGTTTCAATTTGGGCAATCATATGGAAATTTTAAGAAGCGAGAATGTGGGTCCTAAATCTCGAGAATACTTCTCTACCCCGGTGTAGGGAACTCAAGATTTGTTAAACCCGAGAGTGCCAAGAAGTGTGGTAGAAATCATTTTGGTCCGTGCTTGAGCAAATGAATGTTTTCGATGTGGTTCTCCGGATCATTTTATTAGAGATCGCGAGAGAGAGTGAGAAAGAAAAATTTCAGAATGTAAAAGCTAGTGGTGCAGACTTGAGGGAAAGGTATCCGAGAAAAGCTGGAAGTGAAACAAGCAGTAAGAATGTAGCCAGAGATGCAGCAGTTAGATCTGAAGGAAGAGCCTCGGCTAGAACTTATGCTATTAAAGTGCGTGAAGATGCTTCCTTACCCGATGTGATTACCAGTACATTTTCTCTTTATGATATTCATGTTATTTCTTTGATTGATCCCGGTTCTACTCATTCATATGTATGCATGAAGCTGGTGTCTAGTATGAATATACCTGTTGAGAACACAAAATTTATGGTTAGAGTGTCGAATCCGTTAGGAAAATGTGTGATAGTTGATAAAGTATGCAAGAAATGTCCTTTAATGATTCGGGGTCATTACTTTCCGGCCGACTTGATGTTGTTGCCGTTTGATGAATTTGATGTTATTTTGGGTCTGGATTGCTCTATATAGAATGGCACCAATAGAGTTGAAAGAATTAAAATCACAGTTGCAAGAGTTGACTGATAAAGGCTTTGTAAGACCGAGTTTTTCACCTTGGGGTGCTCCTATGTTATTTGTGAAAAAGAAGGATGGTTCTATGAGATTATGTGTTGATTATCGGCAGTTAAACAAGGTGACAATCAAAAACAAGTATCCATTGCCGAGAATTGATGATTTGTTTGATCAGCTAAAAGGAGCGACATGGTTTTCAAAGATTGACTTGAGATCTGGGTATTATCAGCTGCAAGTAAAAGAGTCAGATGTGCCTAAAACTACTTTTAGAACAAGGTACGGTCATTATGAATTTTTAGTTATGCCATTCGGGTTGACAAATGCTCTATTTGTGTTTATGGATTTAATGAATCGCATATTTCAAATGCATACTTGGACAGATTTGTTGTGGTGTTTATAGATGATATTTTAATTTATTCAAAAGATGAGACAGAGTATGCTGAGCATTTGAGGATAGTTTTGCAAACTTTGAGAGATAAACAGTTGAATGCTAAGTTTAGTAAAAGTGAATTTTGGCTCCGGGAAGTTGGATTTTTGGGTCATATTGTTTCAAGTGATGGTATACGGGTTGATCCTAGTAAAATTTCAGCCATTATTGATTGGAAACCACCAAAAACGAATCAAGTTAGAAGTTTCTTGGGGTTAGCTGGTATTATCGGCGGTTTGTAAACGGATTTTCTATAATTGCTGCTCCTATGACTAGACTACTCCGAAAGGATGTTAAATTTGAGTGGATGGAAGAATGTCAACAAAGTTTCAAGAATTAAAAAGTTATTAATCAAACACCAAAGTGTTAGTACAACCCGAATCGGGTAAAGAATTTGTGGTGTATAGTGATGCTTCTCTAAATGGCTTGGGGTGTGTACTCATGCAAGAAGGAAAAGTGGTGGCTTATGCTTCGAGGCAGTTAAAACCTCATGAGAGGAATTATCCTACTCACGATTTGGAATTGGCTGCGGTGGTATTTGCTTTGAAGATTTGGCGACATTATTTGTATGGTGAAAAGTGCCGAGTATATACTAATCACAAAAGTCTTAAATACTTGATGTCACAAAAAGACTTAAATTTGAGACAGCGTAGATGGTTGGAGTTATTGAAAGATTATGAGCTTGTTATTGATTATCATCCGGGAAAAGCGAATGTGGTTACCGATGCTTTAAGCAGAAAGTTGTTGTTTGCTTTGAGAGTTATGAACACTCAGTTGAAAATGTCAGATGATAGTTCGATTCTAGCAGAGATAAGAGCTAGACCAATGTTTTTACAAGAGATTTCTGAAGCTCAGAAAAATGATCAAGATTTGCTAGCCAAGAGAAGAAAAAGATGAAGTCGTCACGGGATCGATTTGTAATCGATTCGATGGTAGCTTGATGTTTAAAAATCAGATTTGTGTACCGAAAAATGATCAGTTGATTCAAAAGATTTTGCATGAAGCACATAACGGCTGTTTGGCGGTTCATCCGAGTAGTACGAAAATGTATAATGACTTGAAGAAAATGTATTAGTGGAGTGGAATGAAAAGAGATATTTCCGAGTTTGTATCAAAGTGCTTAATTTGTCAACAGGTGAAAGCTGAACACCAAGTGCCTTCAGGATTACTTCAGCCTATTATGGTTCCTGAATGGAAATGGGATCGGATTACTATGGATTTTGTTTTAGGGTTGCCATTGACTCCAGGAAAGAAAGATGCCATCTGGGTAATAGTTGACAGACTGACTAAATCGGCTCATTTTATTCCGGTACGTACGGATTATTCTCTTAATAAGTTGGCTGAATTGTATATCCGTGAGATTGTTAGACTTCATGGAATACCTTTGTCAATCATTTCAGATAGAGATCCGAGATTTACTTCACGGTTTTGGCAAAAGTTGCAAGAGGCATTAGGTACAAAGTTAAATTTCAAAGATCGCCTTTCATCCACAAACTGATGGGCAATCAGAGAGAGTAATTTAGATTCTTGAAGATATGCTCAGATGTTGCGTATTGGAATTTCAAGGTAGTTGGGAAAGGTACTTACCGTTGGTAGAATTTGCTTATAATAATAGTTATCAGACGAGTTTGAAAATGGCACCTTATGAAGCATTATATGGTCGTAAGTGTCGAACGCCTTTGTATTGGATGAACTCAAGGAAAATCGATTTATGGAGTTGATCTAATAAAAGAAATCAAGAAAGGTGAAAGTGATTCGAGATTGTTTGAAAGCTGCTTCAGATAGACAGAAATCTTATGCGGATTTGAAACGAAAAGAAATTGAGTTTCAAGTTGGTGATAAGGTATTTTTGAAAGTGTATCCATGGAAGAAAGTCCTTAGATTTGGACGGAAGGGCAAGTTAAGTTCGCGTTTTATTGGGCGTATGAAATAATTGAAAAAGTTGGACCCAGAGTAGCATATCGGCTAGCATTACCACCTGAATTAGAGAGGATTCATGATGTGTTCCACGTATCTATGCTACGTCGGTATCGTTCGGATCCTTCACATATAATTTCACCGACAGAAATTGAACTACGACCGGATATGACTTAAGAAGAAGAACCAATTAAGATCTTAGCTCGAGAGGTCAAGAAACTAAGAAATAAAAGTGTCGCTCTCGTGAAAGTATTGTGGCAAAAGCATGGGGTAGAAGAGACTACATGGGAACCTGAAGAAACTATGAGAAACCAATACCCACACCTATTTACCGGTAAGATTTTCGAGGACGAAAATCCTTAAAAGGGGGGGAGAGTTGTAATATCCTGAATTAGGGCTTAATCAAAATAGTGGTTTTGTGACCACAAATTCGATATAGAAATAATTATTTTATAATTATTTTGATGATTATGATATGATTGCATGATTGTGTGAAAATTTCGTAATGAAATTCTATGCCTAAAGTGTTTAAATTGTAAGTAGGGACTAAATCGAATAAGTTGCAAAATTTGCATTCTAGAAGTTTTTAGAATGAAATTGCATTGAAATATTAATTAGGAGGTCTTAAATAGCAATTTTACTAATTTTAAGTTCATGGAAAAAATTAGGACATGGAAGGAATTTTTAAAAGTTTAGTAAGGAGGGGCATTTTGGTCATTTGGATATTAAATGAAATAAAAAGGGAAAAATAACACAAAATAGTCATCTTCTTCATATGGTTGCTGTCGAATTTTGCTCTCTCCATAGCTAGGGTTTCTTCAACTTTCAAGCTCCATAGTAAGTGATTCTAAGCCCCATTTTTAATGTTCTTTACGTTTTTGGTATCCCGGAAGCTCGATTAAGCTTATGTTAGCAATAATTCAACCTAGGGTTTATATTTGGAAAAATACCCATAGGTGAAATTTGTGTATTTTGATGTTTTATGATTGAATATGAGGTTTTAAATTATGTTAGACAACTTGTGCTACTCGGTTTTGAGTGAAAACGAGTAAAAGGGCTTAATCGGCAAAAATACCTAATAGTCATAAGTACATGTTAGAGTGTGAATTTGATATTGTCATAGAAGGGAAAAATGATCAGCATGTCATAAAACATAAGAATAAGGGATAAAGTTTAATTTCTGAGCCTAGGGGCAAAAGTGTAATTTATGAAAAGTTTAGGGGCAAAAGTGTAATTTTCCAAAGTTAAGTATTAAATGCTGTTTTGATGAATGTATGTATTAAATAAGATTAATTTGGTATTATAGATCAAGAGAAACGGGAATCAAGTTGCGATCGAGGAAAAGAAAAGATTGTGGACTAAATTGCAAAATCTTTATATTTTGGTACCAAGGTAAGTTCATGTGTAAATAATGTAGCATAATTGTTATTTTTAAGTTATTGATGTTAATTATATGATGTGTTGATTTTTTATCGTGAAATATTATGCTTTTTGGTTAATGTTGAGTAATATGCAAATTATGTTTACTACTTGATAAATATGAATTGCTACCGAGTATCGGTTCCGATATTCCGTGGAAGACGGCTAATGTCAGATCGAGGGAAAAAGCCCGTTTGAACCCTAGGAATAGATTAGGATACAAGTGACATGTCATTAGGATGGTTGAGCATCCGAACTCGTTGAGTTGAGTCCGAGTTCACTTATGGATGCGAATGTTCGAACTCGTTGAGTTGAGTCCTAGTTCGTGAGATGTAACTAGGCATCCGAACTCATTGAGTTGAGTCCGAGTTCACTTATGGATGCAAACGCCCGAGCTCGTTGAGTTGAGTGCGAGTTCACTTATGGGCGGGTTACATGATTGCTTGATTACATATGTGGCACTTATGTGCAAATTATCCGTGTATCCGAGTTATATTCCGATGTGTTCAACGGGTAAAAATTTCTATGAAATGGAAGAACACTTAAGATGCAAGTGACGTTTTGGTAAGTGTTGTGAAATGGACACTTTGGACAGGTATGTACTTAACCCTCGGGTTAAAAATAGATACAACAACGATAAAGTGGTAAGATGATGAATGATGTTTAGAAATGTGATATATGTTTTGGTGATGCCATGCTAAGGTTGTTTGGTATAACTGTATTGTTGTTACTTGTTATTTGCACATGAACTTACTAAGCATTTATGCTTACTCCCTCCTTTTCATTCATTGTAGTTTTGAACAAGTTAGCTTGGGAATCGGGACAGGTCGAAGTTTCGATCACACTATCCGAAGGATTTCTATTGGTAAATGGCTTGTAAAACTTAAGTATGGCATGTATAGCAATGTACCTATTTTGTATAAATAATTTTATGATATGGCCATGTTTGGTTGAGAAAATGTTTGATATTGATAAGTCATGGTGATGGCTAATTAGATCATGTTTGATATCATGGAAGTTTAATAGGGTATCTGGTTCATAAAAAAATTCATGGAAAGATGAAACTTGCCTTAAAACAGAATATTACTGCAGCAATGACATGAATTTGAAAAATCACTAAAAATAGTATAAGTGGAACTAAATGATGAGTAAGTTATGAAATTGAAGCTTAATGAGTCTATTTTCATGTGGATTGAACAAAACAGGCATATAAATTATATTTTATGAGATATTTAACTTTTGTGAAACAGGGCCAAAATGATTTCTGGATCCCCTGTTCTGACTTTAAAAATTTATAATAAATTTTAAAAAAATAATTATAAGTTTTTATTTAGATTTACAGATTCCTTATTGAGCCTAGTTTTAATAGAAACAAACCTCATAGTCATTGAAATTTTGTATAGAGAGATATCTGATTCATAATACACAGAGGTCAGAGTAGTCGAACCCTGAAATAGGGGAGACTTTAACTAATAAACTGTACTAATTGGCCCAACCAAAAATTCTATAAAAAATTAGTAAATAGATATATGAGTCTAGATTTAGGGAAAATTTACAGATCTTGATTTCGAGTTTCGTAACTCGAGATATGATTTTTCTTGTAACTGTGATGCAGATGGCTAGAAAGCTATGAATGTAGAAACAAATGATTCGAAGTACTTAAATTGATAAATTATGTTCGGTAACACCTCAAGCTCGATTCCGGCGTCGGTCTCGGGCGTGGGGGTGTTACAATACTTCTCGAAAAATTAGTTCACGTTGATATAAACGACTGAGTTGATTTCCATTATCAATAATAACATATCAAGGTACTCTTTTCCTCATTCTACTACTATAACCCAAGTACATGCACTCGTTCATAATTCTCTTATCGTGCAAATCAAAGATCTCACAACCATATTAGCTCCAGGACACAGATATATTCCGATTAAACTCACTAACCTTAGTCAAGCTTCCCCGAGAAAAGAAAACTACTATGCAATTTAAGCTTAAGTTTCTATCATTTATGCCTTTGCCGATGACAATTCTTTACACTAAAAAATAGAGAAATCCAGATACTAGAATTTTCCACATTCCTATTACCGAATCCAGAAATACCATCATGATAAACATAATCATCACAGATCAAAGATTACGCTTTAAAGATAAGCCATATAAGATAATCCACACAATGAAGACAATAAGAAAACCCCAGATATGATATCATAACAAAAACCCGAGAACATAACTCATAAGAGAATAATAATGAAGATTCGAATAATTTTCTTAGAGAAAACCAAAAGGGAAACACTATTCACCGGCTCTAAAATTCCATCTTAATTGAGACATTATATTTTCTGAATTTACAAATAAGTCAAAGCATCGTTCAACAGACATAGATGAATAGCCTTACACAAATTTTCATTAACAACTTTTATTTCGATCATACTATATTAGAATCCCAGAGAAATACGAAATGTCAATTATAATTCAAACAAATTTTTAGTATTTTTATCTAACATAAGAATTAGCCAGTACACTCTTACAATAACGTTTCCATCAAAAAACGGACATTTGCATGAAGCCCGGACGATGATTGGATAAACATATATATAACACTCAGAAGAGATCTTCATAATTTATTCAACTATAACTGTTACACACAGACATCTTTACAATCCAATTCCCATTTCTTTGACCAAATTCTATTATCATGAACTCTACATCATTCCTTTTAATAACGAAAGCTATCTCGGAAGGAATCTCAGTAAACATATCCTTAGACTTCACACCCTATCGAGAAAAATAACCTAGACCAATTTTCTTCTTAACCCGTGACATCACATAATCTGTATAATCTTCAACACATTTTGATATTTATTTCAAATTATTTTCACTTATCACACTGTATTCAACTCTGTATGTCTTACTAATCACTTCACCACTGCACTCATTAGTTTCACATTTATGCTTTTATTCAACATAATTCTCGTAGAATTTTGTCACACAGAAGCAACACTAGTAAGGGGGCGAGGTCGTAAGGCCTCTAACTTAACTCTCATATACACATATATAACTCAACATTTATCATCAAAATAATGTCATCACAATCACATAGTTCACTCTAAACAAATTAACATGCTTATTTATTCCATATAATACGGATTTCATTACAATACTTTACCGATGAGGGGGTGAGGGTCATAAAGCCTCAAATTTATGAGGGTCATAAAGCCTCAAATTTATCTATCACATATAAATGCACATCACACATACTATTATAAATGGCCAGTACACTACTAATTCCACATTCTCAAAACACCTAACCATCTTACTTATGATCACTTCCGTATTTCACACATAATTCATACGTTAAATCAAATCATTAATTCATAATCAAAATATTCACATAGCATTCATAAACCAAATATCACAACTCAAATAATTATAATATTTATCCATAACAAAATATCATGCATTCTGATTCATACCTTTAGGAGTTTCAACTCATCACTAATACATTTTCACTCAAGCATTTGGGTACCACTTTTGGAACTATCGGAATTAGCTCGGTTGGAAAGCATATCTGTCTTACAAAACAATTTCATTAGAGCCGGGAGATGTCACACTATCATGAGTAGTAATATGGCATGTACAGCTAGACTCACATATGCTGGGTTAGTCCAAGAATCAACTAAATCATAGCTCTGATACCACTAAATGTAACACCCATTACCCGTAACTGACACTGAAATAGGGCACGAGGCATTACCGAACTTACATCGAATCATTCAGTCACATTTCACAACAAAACATGAATACAATTTAAAACTTTTATACATTCATCCATATTGTCCCTTATAAGGTTCTACGATACCTTAAAACAAGCTTAAAAGAGGTTCGAGACTAAACCGATAACTCGAGAAAACTTTACAAAACTTAAAAAATTTTCCTCACTGCATGGGTCCCATGCCCGTGTGAACAGGCCGTGTGCCTTACAAGGTCTCAGACACACTCGTGTGACTAAATCATGGCCAAACAGGGCATACATACTGACTTGATCACACGGCCAAACCACACACCCGTGTGTCTAGCCCGTGTTCCCTTCACACGCCCGAGTTCAGGCTGTGTGCTAGGCCGTGTCAAAACTAGAGGGTAAACTGACTTTAATTCAAAGGGCTACCCCAAGGGACACACGACCATGTTCCAAGGCCATGTGTCACACCCGGTCGAGCTACATGCCCGTGTGCTCGGCCGTGTGGAGTGAAAATAGGCTTGGATAAAGCCACATTTCTCACCATCCACAAGCATACCTAAACACCACACTTCATGCCATTTCAATACACACATAAGCATTCACAACATGCTAAATTCATATACAAATCAAGCCATTATATCACAATCCAAACCACTACTCAAAATTCAACCTTAAACATATCCAAAGCAACATATCATTATCAATAATTTTACCTATCTTCCTCATGCATTTTTCTCAATCTTTCATCACCTAAATCACGCTTCTCAAACATATCAATTCATCATCTATATTTCATACTAAAATATGCCAACACAAAAGCATTATATACATCACATATGTCATTTATCAAACACATACTTTATGCCAACTTAAATGGCCAATACACACCAACATCTACAAGCCAAATCACATGGCCAAAATCACAGTTCAAGACATATCTTCTTAACACTAGCCTGTACATGCCATAAACCAAGCTCCAAAGTGTAAAAATACCGTAAATCAATAACCGGATAGTGTGATACACTCTCCGTTGACTTCCAACCCGAGCAAATCTCCAAAAATCTATAAACATAGGAAAAAGAAAACACAGAGTAAGCTTTTAAGCTTAGTAAGCTTGTATCTTAATAAAGTTAACATAACAAATACTTTCATTATAATGCTGTAAACATAATATGCTATCTCACACAACCTTTCTAAATTTCATAACATGTTCTCATATCAAATTATCATCATTCAATATTATACTTACTCACTTAACCAACTTTAACTTTCACAAACTTATTCAATTAAATTTTCATACATCAACCCTTTCACACTTTCATAAAGCCAAATGAACACATTATGAGAAATAACACATTTAATCATATATCTTCTTATATGAATCTCGTATGATCATTTATAATCAAATTCACTTTTCATTCATATAGCATCTGGCAAATTTCACATATGCAACTTTACAAATTACATCTTATTCATTTATTTATGTTTCATTGGCACATAATCATATTTCATTTCCACATACATCACAATACATTCTTTGCACATATACTTACCTTATTTTCAAATAGGTAATTAATTATCAAATACCTGATCGTTTTATCTTGTTTAATGTATTTAACTACCATATCAGCAATAAATCTTTTAGGCATAAACTGATAATAATTCACCGGCATAAAGCTTGCTAGGCCTAAGCCTGTATCTCACACCGGCACAAGGCCTGCTAGACTCAAAGTCTGATTTTATACACCGGGAATAAGCCTGCTAGGCATAAGCCCGATTTAATTCATCAGCACAAGGCTTGCTCAGCTCAAATCCCGATTATCACCATTGTAAAGTCGTCTCATAAACAATTCACATAATATAGCATGTATACCTGTTCGCTTTGCTCGATTTAATCATTCAGTCACAATTTATAATTGCCCTTTGAATCATTCGATATTTCACACACTAAGTGTCATTCTCAATATCTCACACACTAGGTGCCATTCTCAATATTTCGTACACTGAGTGCCATATTTGATTGCCCCGCACACTAAGTGCCACATTTAGTCGATATGTCGTCAGACATTAAAATATCCACATATATACAATTTATACAATATTAAAGCATTAGAAGCATAAATTTAACAATGCTTACTGCATACAAACTTACCTGGCTAAATTGTAGAGATACCAAAATTTAGGGGCATTTTGGTAATTTTCCCTTTTTCTTTGATTTTCTACCCGATCTTGATCTAAATTAATAATTTCATTAAATATATTAATTTAGACAGTAAAACACTTCATTTCATACAATTTGGTCATTTTTGACATTTTTACAAAATTACCCCTAAAGTTTTACTTTTATTCAATTTAGTCCCTGAGCTCAAAACATGCAATTTAACCATTTTTAACCAAAATTAAGCTTAGCTAAATGTTCATAGTATCAAAACAGCCCATAATTCACTTTATGGTAAAATTATATTTTTGCCCTTAATATTTCAACTTCTTTACAATTTAATCCAAAATTGATATTTTTACCAAAATTCACTTAACAAAACTCATTAATCTAACATCAAAGATTTATTTTCTATCATTAAACATAAATATACTCAAACATTTAATAATGGCATCATCCAAATACTTTAACAATTTTAAAATCGGAGGTACGGGCTAGTTAGATTACAAAGCAACAATCTCAAAAACGTAAAAATCACTAAAACCCGAGTCAAAATGGACTTACCAATTTAACATGCAATGGCCGAATACTTTGAAGCTTCAATGGCTTCTTTTTCTTTTAACTTTCGGCAATAGATGATGAGAATGAAGCCAAACTTCTATTTTTTTATTTATTAAAACACTTATTAACTATTTTACAATATTAACCTTCAAAAACATTTAAAACTACTCCAACTACCCTTCCACTATCATCCATTAACACAAAAATGGTATAATATCCTTATAAGGACTTTCACTTTAATAAACCATAGCTATTAGGCACCTTAACTAATAGCACACAAGTTTTAAACTTTACACGATTTAGTCCTTTTTACTTAATTTACTATCGAAGCTATAAAATTTTTCAACGAAACTTTAATACCATCTTATTGCCACTCCGTAAATATTTATAAAAATATTTACGACTCAGTTTATAGAAACGAGGTTTCGATACCTCATTTTCTAAACCCACTTGACCTTAGGGTCATACCACTTGAACTTAATAAATCGCTTATAAAACAAAAATCACAATATCAAAAACATTTTTAAAATAACAATTAACTCTTAAATATTAAATATAATATTTACAAACCTACTCGTCGGATTTAGTGGCTTCGAAACCACTATTCTGATTAACCCTAAAAATGGACTGTTACATCAACGTTCCATCTTCAGATCGTGATGACTAACTTTGATGATCTTGGAACTGTCCAATATCGCCTCGGCGGTTTAGTCCGCTAGTTAAGCGTCCTAGAGTTCGGTATCGCATTGGGCTTATACACGGAGGAGTTGATGGAGGAGAACGACCTAAACACTCTCAATCGCCACATCCATTATTCTCCTTCATGGTGCTGGAGTGCTTTAGTCCCTGTCTCGACCACCTACGATCCTAGCCGCTCCAAGGCCTCGACTCTGGCCCCATCATTGAAGTACTTACACGCCATCTTAGCCCACACTTTGACAGGAAGGCGAGAGAGCACCAGCGTCATCAACACTCACGATGCCTACTTTCTATGGTGTATGGCGAATGGGTACGTCTTCAACCTCGCCTATTTTATTGCCCTCACCATTCGCCATCAGACGGAGTGACATAGGAAGGGAGTCATCTCCATTGGCCCTTATGTGACTCGATTGGCTCGGCACTTCATGCTCCTCAACACAGTGGCACAATCATCCTCCCTTACTCTCATCGGCCAGATGTCTCCACAAGGCATCTCGAGCATGCTGAATGTGAGGATGATCGAGAAATGACGTGGAACTCACCCTCCTTAGTACCGCCTCGCCCAATCAACTGAAGAGGAGGACCCCGAGGACATTACTGATGATGTCCTTCCACGACATGAGGACCCACCGTCTCAGCCACCACCCATCCATCGTCCAGTTCATGCGGCGGCTTCATACTCTGACGTCTCTGTTCACCTTACTCGATTTGAGCAACAGTGTTTTCAGTGCTTTGATCACATTGATGCTACTCTACATTAGATTTGTCAACACCTCCACATCTCATCGTCACTACCACCTCGTGAACCATCTGGCGTTGATGATGTTTAAAGATTTTTTATTTTTTATTTTTCTTTTATTCTCACTTTTATCTTTATTTATCCTCTGAAAGTACTTTTTATTTTATTTCGTTTTGATACTATTTTATTTTTAGGTTTTATAAACAATTTATAATTTCAGCTATTTCATTATGAGTAATTATTCTTCTTTATATTTTCTAAAAAGTTCATGATTCTATCACAGTTATAAAGAGCTTCAAATCTCACTATTACTTAGGAACTTGAAACTCCACTAGAAAAGGTTCTTCACGACTACCATGCCCTGCTCGACCACGACCATAGCTACCACGAGATATAATATTCTTTTGGTGAAGCACTTGTGGAACCCAACCTGTGACAACCCGAATTAGGGCCTAATCGGAATAGTGGTTTCGTGACCACAAATTCAAGATAGAAATAATTATTTTATAATTATTTTATATTTATTTTGAGGTTTATGATATTATTTCATGATTTCGTGAAAATTTCGTAATGAAATTCTATGCATTAAGCGCTTAAGTTGAGATTAGGGACTAAACCGAATAAATTGCAAAACTTGCATTCTAGAAGTTTTTAGTATGAAATTGCATTGAAATATTAATTATGAGGTCTTAAATAGCAATTTGACCAATTTTAGGTTCATGGACAAAATTTGGACATGGAAGGAATTTTTGAAAGTTTAGTAGTAAGGGCATTTTGGTCATTTGTATATTAAATGAAATAAAATGGGAAAAATAACACAAAATTTGGTCATCTTCATCACTAGTTGCTGCCGAAATTTACTCTCCTCCATATCTAGGGTTTCTTCAACTTTCAAGCTTCATAGTAAGTGATTTCAAGCCCCGTTTTTAATGTTCTTTACATTTTTGAAATCCTCGTAGCTAAATTTTACCTATTTCTACTATTATTTCGAGTTAGGGTTTATGTTTAAAAATTTACCCATGAATGATAGGCATGTATTTTGATGTTTGATGGTAGAATATGAATGTTTGAAGTTAGGAGAACGATCTTTTCTAAGCGATTTTTAGCGAAAACGAGCAAAACAGCATAATCGATAAAAATACCTATTGTTCATAATTATGTGTTAGAATGAGAATTTGATGATACCATAGAAGAGAAAAATGATCAGCATGTCATTAAACATAAGAATAAGGGCTGAAATTAAATTTCCGAGCCTTGGGGAAAAATCATAATTTTGTAAAAGTTAGGGGGCAAAAATGTAATTTTTGCATAATGTGATTTTTGGATTGAAATAAATAGTTCGAGTGTTAATTGAACTAAATGTGTTGTTATAGATCAAGAAAGGCGTGGAATCGACCTCGAACGGGGGAAAGAAAAAGCTTTGGACTAAACTGCAAAATTTCTATATTTTGCACCGAGGTAAGTTTGTACGTAAGTAAATCATCGATTTCTTTTATGTTATTGTATTTTGATAACATGTGGAATATGGCTGCCTATCAAATGGTTAATTGATGTAAGTTATGAATTTAAATTGATTTCGGATAATTTAGTAAAATGTTGGAAAAGTGAGAAAATTCCTGTTGAACCTTCGGAATAAAAACGATACAAATGAACTATTATGTGGTCACGTGTGTAGTACTAAGTGCAGGCTACTACGTGTACCAGATTATTGGTCGCATGTGTAGTACTAAGTGCGTGAGCTACTATACGCACTGAAAAAGCGTGGTCACGTGTGTAGTACTAAGTGCGAGCTACACACGTGTGCAGATTATTGGTCGCATGTGTAGTACTAAGTGCAGGCTACTATGCGTATCATATAGCTTCGGCTACACGTGTGGAAATGGGAAAATGTTCAAGTAGTGGTGTATCTGTTGTTATTCCGATGAGTTCAACGGGCAATTGATTTAAATGAAGATACATGTGAAAGTGATTATGTGATGAATAAGTGCAAGTATATGTTTATTTGAATTTATGAGCAATATGCTCGATAAGTGAGCGAACCTCGAAGAAATGGAAAGGATTGAGCGAAATATGTAAGAGTGAATTTTTGTAGTAAAACAATGTTGGACAGCAGCAGTTGCATAATTTTGAAAATTCACCAAAAATCATGGAAGTAGAATTAAATCTCAAATAAATTATGGAATTAAAGCTTAATGGGTATACTTTCATATAAAAGAAAAAGGGGAAACAAAAGACTTCTATATTATGTGATAATTGAATTCGTGTGAAACAGGTTCTGAATGAAATTAAGATCCCCTGTTCTGAATTTATAAATTCACCATAAATTGTACAAAAATTATTAAGAGTCATACCATATATTCATGAATTCCTTATTGAGTCTATTTTTAAGGTAAATAAACGGCATGGTCGTTGGAATCTTGTACAGGGAGAAATTTTGTTCGTAATGAACAGGTGTCAGAGTAGTCATACCCTGAAATAGGGGAGACTCTAACTAATAAACTGTACTAATTCGCCAGACCAAAAATTCTAGAAAAAAATTAGTAAATAGAGTTATGAGTCTAGTTTCAAGAAAAATTTACGGAATTGAATTTCGAGATATGCAGCTCAAGATATGATTTTTATTTTAACCGGGACTCTAGAAAACAGCCTGTCATCAATATATGTAACCATATACTAGTATGATTGTTTTACTTTGATAAATTATATATCAATTTAGTACTTACTTACTAAGCTATATGCTTACCATCTTTTCTTTTTCTTGTTTTATAGAATTATTAAACCAGCTCGGGATTTTGGAGATCATCGGAGACTCATCTACACTATCAATACTTTTTGGTATTTTGTAATTACTACTTTGGAATTATGGCATGTATAGAGAGAGACTAATCATTTTGTTATATGTCATAATTAATTTGTTTTAAAGTATCACTTTTTTTAAAAATTTTAAAATCTACATGTATCTATGTATATCTGTTAATGCTATCAACTTTAGTCTAAGCTAAAGTAAGTAAATTGAGTAAGGTCATGTTAATGTGTGAATTCATGTTTTCATGAATGGTAATGCTCCGTACCTTATTTCGGTCTAGAATATGGGTATGGGGTGTTACACAACCTCTACCACCACCGAAGTATTCTCCTCCACTCTCCATAACTCCAACCCAAGGATTTCATCCATTTCATTCAGGAAGTTTCACTTCTCTCCCTCTATCTTTTGATATTATCTTTATATCACTACTATATATCTTTGTACATTGAGGACAATGTACATCCTAAGTGTGGGGGGGTTATTTATTTTACTATCAGAAAAATTCCTGAATTTTGTCTTATTCTCTTGTGAATCACTCATATCACCATTAGAATGAATTTTGATTAATTTATGGTTTTTATTGATATGTCTTGAATTAAAACATAGGTATTTATGCATTGATGGTTTAAACTTTACGACATTAGAGAATCAAGCATGATAAATTGATTTTTGAGAATTTAAAATTTTTAGGTTGTTTTCCCCAAGTTTAGGTATTATCTTGAATTGAAATTCACAGGGTTAAAAAGCCATAATTTTTGTGAGATTTTGAGCCTTTAGAGCATCTATTATTTCTTTCATGCTTACTTTTATTATTGCTTTGAGTGCATCAATATCGAATCATTATTCTAGAACTTGCTTGGTTATGCATGTCAAGGCCACACCATTTGATTTGATATGTCAAGATGATAGAGGCACTTAGGTTTAACCCACTCACTCCATAAAAGCCTACCTTTACAGTTAACCCTTAGTGAACCCCTTTGAGCCTAACATTCCATTCATTGATTTACCCTCAATATTAACCCATAACTCATTATTGTTGAAATCCCCTCAATTAATTTTATCCCTATTTTTGTCGAGATTTGATTTGAATAAATTGGTTAGCTATGTTTTATCTTTGATAGTTAGTCTATGTTACTTGATTTGTTCTTAAAAAAAAATTATGTAATGCTTTGGTTTAAACGATGTTTCCATAAAGAAAAGCTCAATTAGAAAGATCATTTGTCAGTTTTAGTATTTTTTTAGTTAGGCAATTTTTCAATTCAATCTCGATTCTAACCTTCTCTTTCAGCTTTTGACCACACCCCCTAACCATAGCCACGTTACAACCCTCTAAAGACCTTTTGATTGATGTATCATCTTAATATATAGTGGTGGAGATTTGATTTTCATGCAAGCCTATGGTAATAACTTTTCATATTGACTGTTGAGTGCTAAATTTATTGTCCTTAAACACCTCGAGTGATTTGAGTGAATCTCTAGTAAGGATGTTAAACTCTGTGATATTTTGAATCAAAGGTGATTACTTAGATGAGGGGAGATGCCTATGTTTTTCGTGATAAAATACTCAACTTGGAATGTTTGAAACTTTAATGTTCTTCTAGTTGAATTCTCAATGTAGGATTACTTATGGATTACTTTGAGATATTATTGATAGGAATTATAAGTTGAGAAAAATGAATTCTTAATTGTGAATTGAGGATTTTGCTTGAGGACAAGCAAACGTTTAAGTGTGGAGGTATTTGATAAATCATAATTTATACATATTTTTATCCCATGCTTAGCATATTTTTGGATGAATTATCATTAGATTTATGGAATTTGATGCTCCTAATCCTTTAATTTCATATCTTATACTTAGGTGAGCATAGGAAAGTAAAACGAACGAGAACGGGCCAAAAAAGGAGAAAATGGGCCAACGTGGGAAATCAACATGGCCTGGACTTCCTCACACGAGTAGAACACACGCCCGTGTCCTTTTAGCAGGCTTGAACACGGCCTAAAGTCACCCTAACACGGGCGTGTCTATTTCACAGCCTTGAACATGGTTTGAAGCAAGTTGCACACGAGCGTGGCACATGACCGTGGCCCTGTCGAGCCCAAGTCTCGTTCTATTCGAAAAAGGCTACTTTTGGGCTATTTTGAGCATTGGAAAGTCTATTTAAACACCCTAGAGGAGGATTAAAGAAAACACACAGAGTAGGAAGCAAGGAATTACTTGAAAAAAGACGATTGATCCATCTCGAAAGCTGGATTCACCTTCAAGACTGAAGATCTCCCTTCAATTTCCTTCAGGGGTTTTTGGGTTTTCTTTATATTTTGTCATTATTATTATTTTGAGATGTTTTCTTTTAGTATTATGAACTAAATCCTCTAAATACCTAAGGGGGATGAAACCTAAGACGGATCTTGTTAATATTTTTTGAACTATATGATAAATACTTGATTTGTTCTTAATTATGTTTTTAATTCTTGTTTGAATATTTCAGGATATTGATTCAAGTATTGATGTGCTTATTCAGAGGATGAATAGTCCCTGTTTAAGAGTAGATTGTTCATAATTAAGCAGAGTTGCATGCAATCCTAGATATAGGATGACATAAATCTACCAGATTAGACTCAAATCTAAGAAGGGAATCCATAGATCGAGTTAATGCAACACTATGGGTTTTAATTAGAAAGATATTTCAATTAATCAACCTAGGGTTAGACGTTATTAGTCTTGAATAGGGATAATAATATAAATCAGGGATTTCTACGGATCAAGTCTAGTGAATAAATCGTCTGGTTCAGAGTCAATTAACAAGTGAAGTCTAGGTGAAACCTTCCTTGGGTGTTGTCTAAATCAATCAGTTTTCCCAAAAGTATTTCCCCAATTTACTGTCTATGCATTTTTAGGTTAGTTAATTAGTTTAGATAAAACAACCTCCATTATTCTTAGTTTAGATAAAAAAAAAGAAAGTTAATACTAGTACTTTTAGTTTCTTTGGGTTCGACATCCGATCTTGCTAAAACTACACTACTATTCGATAGGTACGCTTGCCTTCATCGTGATAATAGTTAGTTCAAGTATAATCAATTATAAATTTTAAAACTTATGGCGAGTGAAAATCAAATAACTAAATGGGAACAAATTAACCAATAAGTAGGGAGAAAATATATGTTCTTTCTAATACTATCACACCCCCAAACTTGAGTTTTTACTTGTCCTCAAGTAAAACAGAAATTGGTAAGGTTACACAAGAATTCACTAAGGCAAATGATCATTCTAACAGCTTGAATCACCTAAAATCCCGATGAATGATTCGCATTCAGATGACAGAATATTACATAGACAATACATAAGTATGAATGAATAAGATTGAATCTTCATCAAAACTAGCATCATGCTTCAAATCCTAAATTCTATCTACCAATAAAGCATTTATTGTTTTTTTTTATATGTGAACAAGGGATATCGTTGAATTACTGTACCCTTGTTCCTAAGAAGTAACGATTGAGTGCAATGAACTCGTGCAGTGACAACCTTTGGCTAGCTTCATTTTTCTAATGGCTGCATTTAAATGTTCCTCCTTTAAAATTTCACAATACACCCACTTTAGAGTGTCTCTTATTCATAACTATATATACATTTGAGTAGCTGTAAAATCCAAATTCATTCAAGATTCAAGGAATGCTACTAGCCATCCATTACTAATGCAACCTAAATAATTCATCAAAGAATTGAAGATAAAACATTCAGTCAAATTTATCCAACTCATTCATTGATAGTTCACATGATTCAAAAATTAAGCATCGAATATAACAAAAATTTTCAAACATGTTTGCATTAACCACGAATAAACCTTGCATGTTTCAAAAAAAAATTGAAATGTGGGTGTATTCCCCAAACCTATATGCATTCCTCCAAACTTAAAGTTTGTATTGCCCCCAATACACTAACATTAAAAAGCAATGACAATAAAAATGCAACAACAACGTGCACTAGAAACAACGAAAATTACAGATACATACAATGCATGAATACTATAGCTAAAAATTAAAATAAACTAACTGAGTTTTCCTCGGCCATCAATGTGGTTGCACGGTGTTTCTTCTTCCTCCTCTTTTTCTCCTCCTTCTTGCACTTTTTGTCTTTCGAGCTATAACACCCCAAACCCGGCCCAGACGTTACGATCGAATTCAGCGTGTCACATGGAAATGTTGCTAAAGAAGTTATGTTTTATCCAAAATCTTTCTTAGTGTTTAAAGAATGTTTCTGTTTTAAGTTAAAGTCAATGGAAGTTGTGCAGCAGGTAGGAAGCCAGAAAAGAGGAGGTGAGTCTATTTGGACTGCTTAAGTACCAAGCTCTTCATGGATCCAATCCTAGACATGCACACAACCATTGCCACACTTTAACTCTATTACTTGACCACGAACAACAAATTAAGTTTAAGTCTATTTAAAATATTTATTTCCTTTGAAAACATTTACATTGCGGAAGCTTTGCTCGGTTATCGTGATATTTTGAGAATAAGTAACTTTTATAAAACGCGCCCTAGAGCTAGCCAATTTAATAACCCAAAATAAAAATAGTAAAAGAGTGGCCTTATTACAACTTTATCCAAAATAAAAATAATCAAAAATAAATGCGAAACTTATTTAAAATCTAGAAATTTAATCTTCGTGGCCACTCTGAATCCCGCCCAGCTCCAAGTCCACCAACTAGGGCTTACCTGGGTTTGGAAAACTCAGTGTGTATGGAGAACCCATCCACAGCCCAAGACAACTCAAGCCCATTGAGCCTAAGCCCTAATCAGATAATAGTGGATACCGGGCCGAAGCCCTTTTCAGAATACAGTACACTGGGCCTTAGCCCCTTTTTAGATAACAGTGTGGACCATAGGCCCAATTCCAGAACAGAACAGACATATTTGTGTATGCAAGCCCAACCTAGCCTATAGCCAACTGCTACACTCCACCCGTACCAGCCCTTCACTCCATGTGGGGAATATCTCAACCCACCCAGCCCTACACTCCACAGTTGCAGCATTGCTACTTAGTTATTGGTAAGTTGAGGCAAAGCCTCCAGTACGTGGACAAGCCACTTTCAGTACTTCCTTCATCAATATCCCAGTCCCATGCATCAGATAATAATAATAACATGGTATGCAGTAAACAGTAACAGTCAAACATGCATTCAGGTCAACCTTAAACCCTAGGCGTATATTAGTAATTTTGTTTTTAGGTGTAAATTTGTAAATTTTCCTACCTATAAAGGTATTTCAGTAATTTTATCGGTTTTAAGGGTTCTCATGAATGTTACGGTCCTTACTAGCCCACCTGCCATCACATTAATTTATTAGTCTCAATTTCACAATTTTAGCCACTGGGCCCAAAAACTCTTAATGGGCCCTACAGTGTCCACTAGTAATTTAAGCCCATTTAATCCAAGTTTTATGACCAGTTTACCGGTTTAAGCAGTTTCGATTCCACAATCTAACAGAACATATATATTGCCCATTTTCTTATTATCTCACCTGTATGAGCCCGTAAGCCCATTGGGCCCAATTTTAGCCTATCGAGGCCTAATTACCGAAGTGCACAAAATTTCACACATGACTAACTTGCCACTTTTTGATTGCAGACCTAATGATTTCTAAACATCTTTTGAGCACTCGCACACTCACAATCCCACGAAATGCCAGAATTTCGGCATTTCGGCTTTTGCCGAATTGAACTATGAGAGGGTGTTCGATGCACACCTGTTTCATGATGACTACTACTGAGATCTCTTTCGATGTCCTACAATTGATTACCACAATTCTTAGATTGCAAACCACAACAACTAATTCCAATATTCACTTACCCATATTCGAACCATGCCTCTAAAGCCTTTAAAATCTTACCTTTTTGCCGAAAACCGATGATTAGATCCAAGTATGGTTGCTTCAAAGATCCAAGCCTTTGATCCAACACTCAAGAAGACACTAATCAACAAAATAAATCACCGGTTAAGGACCTTTAAAGCCCTATGCCCAAATCGACAGCCTCCCTAGATTTTAGGGACTTCGGCTTTTTCTAACTTGTAAAATAAGACTAGATCTGAAGTGATGAGCACTTACCAGTTATTCTCCTTTGATTTCTACGCAGATCTGATGCAGATCTAACCTCCAAATAATGGAAGAACTCAAATCCAGGAGATCTGAAGTTTCGGCTATAAGCCCCTAAATCTATGGTATTTCGGCTTTTTAAGTGATGAAGAAGATGACGATTTGAGGCTATAATCTTGAAGTAATGTTGCCGACAGATACTAAGGGTTTAGAGAAGATGAATGTTGATCAAAAGGAACAAAATGTAATGCCCCCACGCCCGAAACCGTCGCCGGAGTCAAGCTTGAGGTATTACTAAACTTATCTTACCTTTTAAACAACTCTAAACCACTTATTTTAATTTTCGAAATAAACTATTTTTCTGCGTCATGGTTGCTTAAAAATTCATTTCTCGAGTTTCAAAACTCATGAGATTCGTAAATTTTTCTTGAAACTAGACTCATATATCTATCTACTAATGTTTTTTCTAGAATTTTTTATTTAGCCAATTAGTACAGTTTATTAGTTAAAATTTTCCCTATTTCAGAATTTGACTGCACTGACCTCTACTTACTTCGAACCAGTTTTATCCCTGTAAAAAATTCATATGGCTATACCGTTTATTTCTATTAAAACTAGATTTAATAAGGATTCTAACCATATAAAGTACGCCACTTAATTATTTTTTTAAAATTTATGGTGAATTTCTAAAGTTGAAATAGAGGATCTAGAAATTGCTCTGGCCCTATTT
This sequence comes from Gossypium anomalum, assembly GCA_025698475.1. Lineage (NCBI taxonomy): Eukaryota > Viridiplantae > Streptophyta > Magnoliopsida > Malvales > Malvaceae > Gossypium > Gossypium anomalum. The sequence continues at coordinate 41,172,043 of CM046968.1, read as the reverse complement.
CACTAAAACTTAGATATCTTATAAAATAAAAGATCTTTACCACTTTTGCTTATTCCATATGAAAATAGACACAATTAGATTTAATTTCATATATTATTCATCATCAAAACATGTCTCTACGATTTTTAGTGATTTTTCAAAGTCATGTTATTTCTGATACTTGAATCCGTTTTTAAGTTACTTTCACATTTTTCATAGTTTTCATGGGATAGTTACTACTTAATCATACATGCTATTAAACATGTATATCATCAGCCATTCTATAAGCTAATCACTAGCAAGTATTTACACATCATTCATGATCATATTATATCAAAAGAAACCAAGTTCCTATACATGCCATACACAAAACAAAACGTCTAACTATACCAATGTGATTCCTTCAATAGTGTGATCGGGTCTCCGACGTTTACTTCGATCCCCAAGTGGCTTGATAAAAACTATAAGAAAAAGAAAATAAAGAGAGTAAGCACTAGGCTTAGTAAGCTTACAAGCAAATAAATTACAACATTCAACATAATGAATAATTATACATAATGTCACCTAGCCTCATAAGCTTTCTTTACTTCTCATTTTTTACCTTCTTCTTTACTCACTTACCTTCTTTCTTACCTGACCTTTCACTGTTCATAAATATAATCTAACTTATTCTTTTGCTGATAATTCACTGTAATTTAACATGTACAATGACCCGTTGAACCACCCGGAATACTAAGGATACTAGGGTCGTTCCTGTCTATCAATATCCTGCCAATGCCATGTCTTCGACATGGACTTACATGAATTATTCCTGTCTCCAATGCTATATATATATATCTAATATGGGCTTACATGGCTCATTCCTGTCTCCAAAGCCATATATCTGATATGGACTTACATGGCTCATTTCTATCCTGTTCTGTCCTGTCAACCCCAATATCCTAACATTCCCAAGGTTCAAACGGGGCTTCCTAATGTTTTTTCTCTGTCACTTCGCCTTTAATTCGACTTTAAATATTCTCATAAAATAAGTATATAAATGCTGGAAATTGACAATAATGATGTAAAATAAAAGAACATTGCATTTATTTACTGTAAACTTACCTCGATACAAAATGTGACTAAACTTTACAATTTAGTCCTTTACTTTTTCTTTTCCCCGATCTACTCCCGAATTTTTCTCTTCTTGATCTATAATAGAAAATTTAACTTATTTAATATTCACATTTATCAAAACAGTCCTTTACTCAAAATTTGGAAAAATTACATTTTTGCCCCTAAACTTTTGCATATTTACACTTTTGCCCCAAATCTCGTAAATTAAACTTCAGCCTATTTTCTTATGTTTTATGACATGCTGATCGTTTTTCCCTTCTATAGAATACATGTTTGATAGCTGTTGTTGTATGCAAACTCCGCCAATGGCAAGTAGTCCTCCCAACTACCACGAAAATCGATGATACAACCTCTTAACATATCTTCCAAAACTTGAATAACCCTTTCCGACTGTCCATCTGTCTGAGGGTGAAAAGTAGTACTGAAATCCAATCGGGTACCCAATGCCTCCTGCAACTTCTACCAGAACTGAGATGTAAACCTAGGGTCTCGATCAGAAATAATCGACACTGGCACCCCATGCAGTCGCACTATCTCTGCCACATATAACTTGGCCAACTTTTGCAGTGAGTAATCAGTACGAACAGGTATAAAATGGGCAGATTTCGTTAACCTATCCACAACTACCCACACAAAATCTTTCTTGGTGGGTGTCAAAGGTAGCCCACTCATAAAGTCCATAGTCACTCTCTCCCACTTCTATAGTGGAACTTTTACCTGTTGTAGTAATCCAGAAGACAATTGGTGCTCGGCCTTAACTTGCTGGCACGTTAGACATTTCCCAACAAATTCAGTCACCTCTCGTTTTAGTCCAGGCCACCAATACACCTCTCGCAGGTCTCGATATAACTTATTCCCACCAGGATGCATGGCACAGGGTCCACCATGAGCTTCCTTTATAATTAACCGCCTCAATTCAGGGTCCTTCGGTACAAACTCTTCCATGAAAGCACAGAACTCCGTCAGTGTTTAGTCCAAAATCCTTATTCTCACCATTCTTAACTTGCCGAAACTGAAGAACTAATGAATATCCTTCAACTATTTTTCTTTAATCTGTTCAGTCCAAGTAGGCCTCACTTGCAATTCTGCCAACAGACTTTCATCATCGAACAGACTCAAACGTGCAAACAAGGCTCTCAAATCAGTAACAACCCTTCGACTCAATGCATCAGCCACCACGTTAGCCTTACCTGGGTGGTACTCAATCGAACAGTCGTAATCCTTAAGCAACTCTACCCATCTTCGTTGCCTAAAGTTTAACTCCTTCTGAGTCAACAGATACTTTAGGCTCTTATGGTCTGTGTATATGATACACTTTTCTCCATATAAGTAATGTCTCTAGATTTTCAACGCAAAGACCACTACTGCTAGCTCTAAATCATGCATAGGGTAGTTCGCTTCATGAGGCATAAGCTGTTGTGAAGCATAAGCGACCACCTTACCCTCGTGCATCAGTACGCATCCTAACCCCACATGCGATGCATCGCTATACACAGTGAAGTCCTTCCCAAACTCTGGTTGAACCAACACCGGTGCTTCAGTCAATACCTTTTTCAAATGGTCAAAAGCTTTTTGCTGTTTCTCAGTCCAGACAAATGCTACTCCTTTCCTTAGCAGTTTCATCAATCATGCAGCAATCAGAGAAAATCCCTCTACAAACCTTACGTAATAGCACCGCTGGACCAGAAAACTCGAATTTCGATCATCGATTTCGGTGGTTTCCATTCCAGAACTGCCTCAATTTTTTGAGAATCCACTCTAATTCCTTCAGCAGAAACCACATGACCTAAAAAAGTCACTTCACGCAACCATAATTCACACTTACTAAACTTCGCATAAAGTTGCTTTTCTCTCAACACTTGTAGCACAATACGTAGATGCTCCTCATGCTTCTCCTCAGTTTCCGAATATACCAGAATATCATCGATAAAAACGACCATGAATCGGTCCAAGTAAGGTTGGAATACTCGATTCATCAGATCCATGAAAGTTGCAGGTGCGATCGTCAACCCAAACGGCATAACCAGAAACTCGTAATGACCATATCGAGTTCTGAATGCTATCTTATGAATATCCACTTCCTTTACCCTTAGCTGATGGTATCCAGAAGGAAGGTCAATCTTGGAAAATACTGAAGCTCCTCTAAGTTGGTCAAATAAATCATCAATTCTTGGCAGTGGGTATTTGTTCTTTATCGTCAATTTGTTCAACTGGCGATAATCGGTGCACATACACATCGTCCCGTCCTTTTTCTTCACAAATAGGACCGGTGCTCCCCATAGAGACACACTAGGTCTAAAGAAGCCTCTATCCAACAACTCTTGGATTTAAGCTTTCAGTTCCACCAACTCCTTCGGTGCCATCCTATAGGGTGCGATGGATACTGGAGCTGTTCCAGGCAGCAAATCGATTCCAAACTCAACTTCCTGATTTAGAGGTAATCTAGGAAGCTCTTCTGGGAAAACATCCCGGAATTCCCTAATAGTTCTGATGGTCTCCACAGTTAGATCTTCAGTTTTAGCTTGGCTTACAAAAGCCAAATATGCCTCGCATCCCTTACGCATCAGTTTTTTAGCCCTCAAAGCCGATACTACATTGGACAAGTAATCTCTTTGTTCTCCAATAATCATTACCTCTTCATCCTCGACAGTCCTCAACACCATCCTCATAGTTGCACAATCCAGAGTTGCCCTATGCTTGGTCAACCAATCCATCCCTAGGATCAAATCAAATTCTCTGAACGGTAACTCCATCAAGTCCCCACAGAAAATCCTACCTTGAGTCTCTAAAGGCACCTCCCTGAAGAGTTTCTCTACCTTAACTGAGTGACCTAAAGGATTTATCATAGATACCCCACTCACAGTCTCCTCAAAGTGTACACCCAATGCCCTAGAAATGTCACATGCAACATACGAATGAGTTGACCCCACATCTATCAGAGCAGTATAAGGTACGCCAGAGATAAAAAACATACCAGTTATGACATCAGGTGCATCACCCTCCTCAGGGTGATGAGCAGCATATACCAACACTGGCTGAAGAGCCTCAGCATCAATAGTACCCCTGTCAGGTGCCCCATATCCACGGCCATTGCCACCGCGACCTTGTCCACGACCTCTCGACAACGGTGGTCTACCTCGCGTTGGCTGAACAGGTTGCACAGCCCCTTGTTCAGCTACATGATTCTGAGCTGACCCCTAAGATAATCCCTGATTCTATGCTCCTTTAACCCACAATGAAGACAAGCCCCAGAACGCTTCCAGCACTCCCCCAGATGCATTCTACCACAATCTCCACAAGCTTGTGGTCTAACAGTGTTCACCGGAACTGTTTGAACTGGTTCCTCCATCCTAGCTCTCTTAACATTTTGGTTTGCAGCACCAGCTGGTCCAGCATCCCTCCTGAACCAGTTTCGATCCCTATCGCGGTCCTTTCGTTCGGCTTGCTTCACCTCTTCGGCTATCTTAGCCTTCTCTACCAGTGCAGCAAAATTGCGCTCTCTCTGCGGAGCTATGAGCACCCTTAGCTCATCCCTGAGGCCATCCTCAAAACGAACACTGCGCTCATATTCGGTGGAGACAATGCCACTAGCGTACCAGCTCAATCGCAGAAACTCTGCCTCATATTCAGCAACGGTCTTACTACCCTGGGTCAGGTTCAGAAATTCCTTTCTTCGTGCATCCACATAGCTAGCTCCGACATATTTCGGCTTGAAGGACTGCTTGAATAGCTCCCATGTTACCCTCTCAGTTGGGGTACCGTCTCTCACAGTGATCCACCATTGATACGCCTCGTCCTGCAGCAGCGACACTGCCCCTTTTAACTTCTGCTCCACTGAGCAGTCCAGGTCATCCATAATCCGCTCCGTGGCTTCCAGCCAGTACTCAGCCACATTTGGGGCTACTCTAGATACGTCCCTAAAAACCTCCGCTCCGTTGGCCCGGAGTCGTTTAGAAATGGACCCCCTATTCATGGGCCCGACATTAGCTCCGGCCATCCTTTCCAAAACTCTCAACATGGCCTGGGACAGAGAGTCATCCCCTGCGGCCTGATCATACGACCCATTTCCATCCACCGGTGGTGGCCGTGCCTCGCCAGCTGGTATGTGTTCAGAAAACGAAGATCCAGCCTGAGTACTACCTCAGCCTCGACCATGGCCTCTTCCCCGAACAGCTCTCGTACTCATATCGATTTATCTGATTACAAATTTTATGAAATTAGTTTACTGTTTCCACTATTTATTACAGAGTATCTTATGATCAGATAAAGTTTTAGAGTTATTTTCGCGCAATTACAGTTTAGCTACTGTCTTAGTTTTGCAGCCTTAATACTATCTTATCTATAGTACAACATCTAAGGCTCAGTACTATCCACAATATTATTTTTTTAGTACAGTACAATATATATATAGAGCAGAAAAATACTTACAGACTTGGTGCTAAGGATTCAGTGTGCCACCTTATCAGTTTTTAGACAAACTCAAAAGATTTAGGCCTTTTTAGAATCCATTCCTTAAACATTTGATTTAAAGAAACCAAGTTAGGAGATTATCTCCGTTAAACGAAAAATTTGTTTTCAAAAGTCAGATTTTTCCAAGAATACCATCTTTGGGCTTAAAGTTTTGAAAACCTCTTTGGACCCGATCCACAGCTGAGTTGTTGAAATCGGGCTCTGATACCACTAAATGTAACACCGTAAACCCGACCCAGACGTTACGACCGAATTCAGCGTGTCACATAAAAATGTTACTAAAGAAGTTATGTTTTATCCAAAATCTTTCTTAGTGTTTAAAGAACGTTTCTGTTTTAAGTTAAAGTGAATGGAAGCTGTGCACTAGGTAGGAAGCCAGAAAAGAAGAGGTGAGTCTATTTGGACTGTTTAAGTACCAAGCTCTTCATGGATCCAATCCTAAACATGCACACAACCATTGCCACACTTTAACCCTATTACTTGTCCACGAACAACAAATTAAGTTTAAGTCTATTTAAAATATTTATTTCCTTTGAAAACATTTACATTGCGAAAGCTTTCCTCGGTTATCGTGATATTTTGAGAATAAGTAACTTTTATAAAACGTGCCCTAGAGCTAGCCAATTTAATAACCCAAAATAAAAATAATAAAAGAGTGGCCTTATTACAACTTTATCTAAAATAAAAATAATCAAAAATAAATGCGAAACTTATTTAAAATCCAGAAATTTAATCTTTGTGGCCACTCTGAATCCCGCCCAGCTCTAAGTCCACCAACTAGGGCTCACCAACAGGGATGGAAGAGAAAGGGGTGAGTTTGGAAAACTCAGTGTGTATGGAGAACCCATCCAAAGCCCAAGACAGCTCAAGCCCATTGAGCCTAAGCCCCATTCAGATAACAGTGGATATCGGGCTGAAGCCCTTTTCAGAATACAGTACACTGGGCCATAGCCCCTTTTTAGATAACAGTGTGGCCCATTGGCCCAATTCCAGAACAGAACAAACATATTCGTGTATGCAAGCCCAACCCAGCCTATAGCCAACTGCTACACTCCACCCGTACCAGCCCTTCACTCTATGTGGGGAATATCTCAACCCACCCAGCCCTACACTCCACAGTTGCAGCATTGCTGTCAGTTATCGGTAAGTTGAGGTAAAGCCTCCAGTATGTGGACAAGCCACTTTCAGTACTTCCTCCATCAATATCCCAGTCCCATGCATCAGATAATAATAATAACATGGTATACAGTAAATAGTAACAGTCAAACATGCATTTAGGTCAACCTTAAACCTTAGGGGTATATCAGTAATTTTGTTCCTAGGGGTAAATCTGTAAATTTTCCCACCTATAAAGGTATTTTAGTAATTTTATCGATTTTAAGGGTTCCCATGAATGTTACGGTCCTTACTAGCCCACATGTCATCGCATTAATTTATTAGTCTCAATTTCACAATTTTAGCCACTGGGCCATAAAACCCCTAATGGGCCTTACAGTGTCCACTAGCAATTTAAGCCCATTTAATCCAAGTTTTATGACCAGTTTACCGGTTTAAGTAGTTTCGATTCCACAGTCTAACAGAACATTTATATTGCCCATTTTTTTATTATCTCACCCGTATGAGCCTGTAAGCCCATTGGGCCCAGTTTTAGCCTATTGAGGCCTAATTACTGAAGTGCATGAAATTTCACACATGACTAACTTACCACTTTTCGATTTCAGACCTAATGATTTCTAAACGTCTTGTGAGCTCTCGCACACTCACAATCCCACGAAATGCCAGAATTTCGGCATTTCAGCTTTTGCTGAATTGAACTACGAGAGGGTGCTCGATACTTTCGCGACGACTGCTACTGAGATCCCTTTCGATGTCCTACAATTGATTACCACAATTCTTAGATTGCAAACCACAACAACTAATTCCAATATTCACTTACCCATATTCGAACCACGCCCCTAAAGCTTTTAAAATCTTACCTTTTTACCGAAAACCGATGACTAAATCCAAGTCTGGTTGCTCCAAAGATCCAAGCCTTCGATCCAACACTCAAGAAGACTCTAATCACCAAAAGAAATCATCAGTTAAGGACCTTTAAAGCCTTATGCCCAAATCGACAGCCTCCCTAGATTTTAAGGAATTTGGCTTTTTCTAACTTGTAAAATAAGACTAGATCTGAAGTGATGAGCACTTACCACTTATTCTCCATTGATTTCTACGCAGATCTGATGCAGATCTATCCTCTAAATGATGGTAGAACTCGAATCCAGGAGATGTGAAGTTTCAGCTATAAGCCCCTAAATCTATGGTATTTCAGCTTTTTAAATGATGAAGAAGATGACAATTTGAGGCTATAATCTTGAAGTAATATTGCCGACAGATACTAAGGGTTTAGAGAAGATGAATGTTGATCAAAAGGAACAAAAATACTGAAGAATTTTGGCTTTCGAGAAGTCAGCACAAGTAGTGAGTTTTCAGGATTTCGGCTTTTTAACGGCGATCGACTATGAAGGTTTAGTGAAGGATAAGATCGACAGAGGAGGTGAATAACGTGATCAGAAGGTTTCGGTTAGAAGAAGAAGCATAAATGAAGAAAGAAAATGGAGGAAAAAGAGAGGAAGAAAATTCGGCACCAATGAGAAGGGACTTGCATTTTTGGCTTTTGTGAGAACTCAGAAAAGATGAATGAAAGCTTTCAGGTGGCTAACCCTAATCCTCCAAGACAGAAAAAGAAAAGAACCTAACCCTAATATCAACTAAAGCAATCGGCCCAACCTCCCTAAGGCCCTTACCGAAATTCTCTTGAGTGATCACATGCCCAACACATGCCTAAAATTAAAAATTAACAATATGCTTACCTTACAACTTGAACCCTGGACCTCCAATTCCTTCCCAGGCACCATTTATTTAGGAACCTAGTAGCGCCACCTTGCCACTTGACCACGTGCCTCTTTTGTGTCATAATTTACGAAGTTCTTCTTAAGAGCCCACTTAACCAAGTCTCCTATTTACTTAAAATCCAGCCTTGATATTTTACCGTGTTTAACTTAGGCTTAGGCCTTCTAAAGGCCCACTAACACATTTAAACACAATTCCAAGATTCAGAACAACAAAATTTCAAAATTTACCAAAAATCACAAAAACCTAAAAAATCCCGAAAATCAGGGCGTTACACGAGCACTTTCTCTTCTTTTCTTTGAGCTTCGCACGGTCCTCAGATCACTCTTCAATTTTTGGCATTGCCCCAGCATCAACTGTTGTTACTTGTGTAGGAGGGGTCACCTTGGGTGGTCCGGTATAGACCACTATTGCCAATGAGTTGTGGTGGTCATCACTAGTTACCCTGCAGCTTCCGTCAGTCTAGCTCTGTAGCACCCCAAACCCAGCCTAGACGTTATGGCCGAATCTGACGTATCACATTGAAGTGTTTTAGCGAAAATCGTGTTTTCATTGAAAACCCTTCTTAAAATAAAAGAAACCTTAACTATACAAAAAAAAACTTGTTCAAACATAAGATTGGTTGAAAATAAAGCACTTAGAAATTTAGTTGCGAAAGCGTATAAAACATACTATAATTTATGAAATCCATGTTCAACTTCTCGTAGTTACAATGAAAATAATAATAATAATTCAAGTAATAATATCATAATGAAAACCTTATTACAATCTAGTCTGAGCATACTTAAAGAGAAATAAAAAACTCAAATGCTTAAAAAAAAAACAAAGTCCAAATTATCTTGCTAGCCGGCCACCCAGAGTCCCTCCTAACATCAAACCTTCTACTGAACATCACCTGAAAATAAAATAAAAGAGGGTGTGAGTTTTCGTGAACTCAATGTGTACAACCCTCAATGAAAAAAAGCATTCAAAGAAAAATTATCAAACATGCAATGCAATCCCATCCAACTTATCCGTCCGCTACACACCAACTTCATCCCCCGTCACACCATATGGGGATATAAATATCGACCCACCCAGCCCACACACCAATGGTAGCCCGGTTGCAGAACTAACTTCATTTACATATTGGGCTTTAAAAGCCGTCGGTGGATCCACGATTGTCAGGCAACCATACGATCCTCATATACTTCCTCCGTTCCATAGTTCCCACCCCATATGCAACCTAAGCAGAACATCATATGTATGCATGGCATATCCATAAAACTTACATTCAACACCCAGGGGTATTTTGGTCATATTTGCCCTTAGGGGCATTTCAGTAATTTTTCCTTAATTATGGTTTCCACTTACCTTGGCCCGTTAACAAGTCCCGCGAGCTAAGATGAATGAGTACTATGCGCCAGGTAGGATTCTAGAGAAGAGGAGGTGCGTCATTAAGACCGCTTAAGTACGAAGCTCTCCCTAGATCCAATCCTAGACATGCATATACCCGTTGCCACACCTTAACCCTATGACTTGCCCATGGACTCAATTAATTAAGTCTTATGTAGTTATCGTATGCTAGGCCCAAAACCCATTACAAAGCCCAAACAAAGTTACATACCTGTATCCAGCCCATTAAGCCCAATCATATTCATATGGCCTATTAGGCCCAAATCACCTGTATATGGCCCATTAGGCCTACATCACATTTATATGGCCTACTTGGCCCAGTCATATTCATATTCATGCACATATACAAATTACCATCGCATAGCATCAATATTCAGTTTTTGCCTATTATGGGCCCAACAGCCCATCGGGCCCATTTAGCCCATTCCGGCTCGTATGGCCAAATCACAACCCAAGTCCACAGAATCGCCCGTGGGTCTCAGTAACCTATCGACATTTCAGTTTTTTGACATTTCATCTTTTCGACATTTTAGATTTTTCCGATCTACCTGTGTGTGCAATGTAAGTACACACCTGGTAAGCAAGCGTGATGCGATCTCCTTAGCCCAAACCTTGAGCCCAATCCTTAATCGCTTTTCTTTGATCACGTATCCCTAGATCTACACCAATCTTAACTATTAAAACCTGAATAGTAGATGACTTGTATCTAACACAAGTCCCTTACCTTGCCTATGGCTATTCGGCCAACCTTATTCAACCGAAGAGGAATACTTACCAAAACCGCAACACCTAAGAAACAATTTGGCAATGAGCTCAGATCTGAGATCCGATACTAAATCCCTACCATAGTTGATTAGAAAGAGTGAGGGACAATATACGATACTTAGCAAAGATACCGATTGGAAGAACAACACTTACACTCGATTTGACCGAAGTAGAAGTAGTGATTGTACCAAGGGTATTCGGCCAAAGAGGTTCGGCCCTTTACTATTTTGTATGGCAGAAGAGGGCTACTCGACTCTAAGGAAAAGAAAGAAAAGTTAGCAATAAGGTAGAGAAGAAATTTAACACAAGGAACAAGAAAAAGAAAAGAAGGCAGAGAGTTTTTGGCTTTTAGAGAAAAGAGTTTCTGGTAACAGGGTGGAGGAAATTCGACACTAGCTTCATACCCTAGCATTCGGCACCTATTTATAAGCCTTATAGCTGAATTTTGTCATTCCAATTCCCAATTCGGTTCCATCATTTCTCCCTTCCCATCTCCTTGTTTTTCTCCCTGATAACCCCTTAATCCCTTCCTTAATTTTCTCTCATGAACACCTCCCTTGGAGTCCTCTTTCACGCCACTACCATCCTTTTATAAGGCCAAAATTAAACTTTTAAAAACACTCAGCTAGGATTCGAACCTTGGACCTCCTTGCTAGTTATTAATGCTACCTCCCTACACCCTAAGTGGCGTCACTTAGCCACTCCACCACTACGCTTTTTTATGCTATTTTCCCTAACTTTATTTAAAAGCCCCACTACTTGCCAACCCTGATTCTTTTAATAATTAATTTATAATTTCTTCTACCCATTAATTCAAACTCAACCCTTAACTATGACCTACTAAAATTATCACTTGGATAAGAATATTAAACACAATTTTTTTATCAAAACTGAAAATAAAGAAAGTTTGGGATTTTAGGATTTTTGGGTTTCAGGATTTTTGAGGCATTACAACTCTACCCCCTAAAAGAAATTTCGTCCTCGAAATTCACCTGATTCAAACAGTTGAGGATGTTGATGGCGCATCACTTCCTTAGGTTCCCAAGTAGCCTCCTCAGCTTGGTGATTACGCCAAAGCACTTTGACTAATGGAACTGACTTCCTTCTCAGTACCTTAACATCACGACCAATTATTTGTATGGGCTCTTCCTCGAAAGTTAGGTCTGGTATGACCTCGATTTCTTCAATCACCATGACATGGGAAGGATCCGAGTGATACCGTCTCAGCATACAAACATGGAATACGTCGTGGATCTGGCTCAATTCAGGAGGTAATTCTAGCTGATAAGTAACTTGCTCAATCTGCCTTACAACCCGATATGGCCTAATGAACCTTAGGCTTAGCTTTCCCTTTCGTCTAGACCTTAACACCTTCTTCCACGGAGAGACCTTAAGAAAGACTAAGTCTCCCACGGTATACTCTATCTCTCGACGCTTAAGGTCAGCATACGATTTCTGCCTATCCAAGGCCTCCTTCAAACGATCTCGAATCAATTTCACATTATCCTCAGTATCGACTACTAACTCAGGGCCCAAAATTCTTCGTTCGCCTAACTCCGTCCCACATGTTGGAGTTCGACACCTTTGCCCATACAGTGCCTCGTATGGAGCCATCCCAATGCTTGCTTGATAACTATTATTGTATGTGAATTCGGCTAGCGGTAAATAGTCCTCCCAGCTACCTTGGAATTCAATCACGCATCCCCTCAACATATCTTCCAATACTTGGATCACTTTTTCTGACTGTGCATCAGTTTGAGGGTGGAAAGCCGTACTGAAATTCAACCTAGTACCCAACGCCTCATGCAACTTCTTCCAAAATCGCGAAGTGAAACGTGGGTCCCTATCAGATATTATGGAGACTGGCACTCCATGCAATCTTACAATCTCCGCCACATACAGCCTAGCCAGCTTTTGCAACGAGTAATCGATGCGAACTGGTACAAAATGGGTAGACTTGGTTAACCGATCCACTATAACCCATATTGAGTCTTTCTTAGCAGGCATCAAGGGTAGCCCACTAACAAAGTCCATAGTGATCATTTCCCACTTCCAGAGTGGAATCTTCACTAGCTGAAGCAATCCCGAAGGCAACTGATGTTTCGTTTTAACCTTTTGACAAACCAATCATTTACCTACAAACTCTATAACCTCGCACTTAAGTCCAGGCTACCAATAAAGCTCACGCAAATTTCAATACATCTTGTTTTGGCCAGGATGCATTGCATAGAGACTGCTATGTGCTTCCCGCATAATAGACTGCCTTAAATCATCGTCCTTTGGTATACGCATTCTCCCACGGAAACACAATACTCTTTCACTATTTATCCCAAAGTTTGATGTCTCCCCACTCTCCACTTGTCTAAAACGAACACTCAAAGCCTTATCCACTAATTATTTACTCCTTATCTGCTCAACCCACACCGGCTTTACTTGAAGCTCCGCTAACAAGCTACCATCAACCAACAAGCTTAAACGGGCGACCATAGCTCTTAAGTCTGACTTAGACCTATGACTCAATGCGTCGGCTACCACATTCGCTTTGCCAGGGTGGTATTCTATTGTACAATCATAATCCTTCAATAATTCCACCCACCTACGTTGCCTAAGGTTTAGCTCCTTTTGGGTAAGGAGGTACTTCAAACTCTTATGGTCTGAATAAATTACACACTTCTCCCCGTATAAGTAATGCCTTCATATTTTAAGTGCGAACACCACTGTAGCTAGCTCCAAGTCATGGGTTGGGTAATTCACCTCGTGAGTCTTAAGTTACCGTGATGCATACGCAACCACCTTGCCTTCTTGCATTAATACACAACCTAAGCCCACATGTGACACGTCACTATAGACCGTAAACTCCTTTCCAGGCACTGGCTGAACCAACACAGGGGCCTCTGTTAAAACTTTCTTGAGTTTTCCAAAACTCTCTTGCTGTTTGTTTGTCCAAACAAATGGTACCCCCTTTCTCAACAACTTTGTTAAGGGTGCAGCTATTATTAAGAAGCCCTCAACAAACCGCCTATAGTATCCTGCTAGGCCCAGAAAACCTCAAATTTTTGATACTGACATGGGTGTTTTCCAGTCTAACATCGCTTCGACTTTCCAAGGATCCACCTTAATCCCCTTGGCTGACACCACATGTCTAGGAAAAGTAACCTCACTTAGCCAAAATTCGCACTTACTGAATTTGGCATATAGCTGCTTCTCCCTTAAAATCTGCAACACAATCCTTAAATGTGCATCATGCTCGTCCTCATCTTTTGAGTACACCAAAATGTCATCTATGAAAACTACCACAAACTGATCCAGATAGAGTTGGCAAACCCGATTCATGAGATCCATGAAAGCGGCGGGTACATTCGTCAACTCGAATGGCATCACCAAGAACTCGTAGTGCCCATAGCAAGTTCTAAAAGCTGTCTTATGAACATCTGCCTCATTCACCCTCAATTGATGATATCCCGAATGTACGTCAATCTTCAAGAAAATAGAAACTCCCTAAACTGATCAAAAAGGTCATCGATTTCGGTAGAGGGTACTTGTTTTTAATAGTTAACTTGTTTAACTATCGATAGTCAATGCACATTCGCAAGGTTCCATCCTTCTTTTTCACGAATAACACCGGTGCTCCCCATGGATACGTACATGGTCGGATGAATCCTCGATCCAACAATTCCTGAATATGTGCCTTAAGTTCCACCAACTCCTTTGGTGCCATTCGGTAAGGAGCGATAGACAGCGGAGCCATCCTAGGTAATAACTCAATTCCCAATTCTACTTCCCTGCTGGGTGACAACCCAAGCAGCTCCTCGGGAAAGACATCTAGAAATTCCTTAATTGTTCTCTGCTCCTTAACAGTATTGCTCTTAGCCTCCGTATTACTAATATAAGCCAAAAAGGCTTTGCATCCCTTTCGTACTAACTTCTCATCCCTTAATGCTGAAAACACGTTCGACAAATAATTTCGGCGTTCACCAATCACCACTACTTCCTTATCCTCCGTCGTTCTTAACACCATTCGCTTTACAGAGCAATCCAAGGTGGCTCGATGCTTTATCAGCCAATCCATACCCAAGATTAAGTCAAACTCGTTAAACGGCAGCTCCATCAAATCCGCTAAAAAGGTAACCCCTTGGACTACTAAGGGTACCTCCCTAAACAACTTATTCACTCCAATGGACTGCTCTAACGGACTTTTCACAATCATCTCATTCACAGTAATTTCAAACATATCACCCAAAGATTCAGTCTTATTGCATGCAACATATGAATATGTTGATCCAATATCAATCAATTCCGTGTAAGGTAGCTCATAGATAAAGAACATACCTGTTATCACATCTGGGGCATCCCAGTCTTCTCGGCGACGAGTAGCATAAACCAAAGCTGGCTGTCTCGCCTCAGCACGGCTTGTATTTTTGCCTGGTGCTCCATGTCCATGTCCATTGCCGTTGCTGCCCCTGACCTGTCCACGGCCCCTTGGTGGCAGCTGTCCACCCATTGGTGGTTGAGCACCACCTTGACCCACAGCTATCTCTCGACCTAGCGTTCGAGGACAATCTTGATCCTATGCTCCATAGACCCACAAGAAAAACAACCTCCCATCCTCTTCCAACACTCGCCTCTATGGCTTTTCCCATAATCAGCACAATGTGCCACCCCTGGATTAGCAGTAGGGGGCCTTGCTCTAACTGGCTCCTTATTCCTGGCCTTAGCCCTAGGCCTCTGTCCAACACCCGCGGTCTCAACCTCCCTCTTATTCTTACCCCTTTTTTTTTTCCTGATTTAAGCGCTCAGTGCGCTTAACCTCCTCCGCTATCTTTTCTTTCTCCACTAATTTCGAGAAAATTCATTCCCTTTGTGGAGTTATCAATACCCTAAGGCTATCTCTAAGTCCATTCTCAAACCTCACGCAATGCTCATACTCTGTTGCCACCATTACTCTCACATACCTGCCAAGGCGTAGAAACTCCGCCTCATACTCCGCCACCGATTTGTTTCCTTGGGTCAAGTTCAGGAACTCCTTCGTACTAGAATCCACATAGCTTACACCCACATACTTCCCTTGGAATGTAGCTTTGAAAAACTCCCAAGTGACCTGCTCCGGTTGGGTGCCCTCTTTCATTGTCAGCCACCACTGGTAGGCTTCTTCCCTAAGTAGTGACACAGCTCCTTTTAACTTTTGTTCCGGTGAACAGTCCAGGTCCTCCATTATCCTTTCAGTGGCCTCTAACCAATATTATGCCATGTTAGGAGCCACGCCAGCAACGCTCTTAAAGATCTCAGCCCTGTTCGAACGAAGTCGCTCCGGAATGGAGCCCCTATTTCTGCTGCCATTATTGGGCCCAGCGACCCTTTCCAAAATTCTCAGCATTGCCTGCAACAATACATCTTCTCCCATGGCCCGATCATACGGTCCATTCCCAGCCACAGGTGAGGTCGGGGCCTCTTCTACTCCAGCATCGGGCATATGGCTTGATGCCGACGATTTAGCCCTAACACTTTTGCGGCCTCAGCCACGGCCTCTTGCACCTCTCCTAGCACTCATCGTTGCTTCGCGTATTCTCTGGATTAAAAATTTTATGAAGTTTTAGTTAGTTTAATAACTAACCCGATGTTTTATGGAAATTATTAAAGAGAAGATTGCTTTCGAAAATCTTCTACAGGTTCCAGTTCCTGCGGGCTTTGGTTCCATTCTAATAAGATCACCTAAAGTAACCCTCTAGCTAACTACTGTATAACAATTTAAACAAATTTAAGAATAAAAGTACTTACTTGGTTCGACTCGGTGTGCCGTTCAGCAAAACTTCCCTTTTTCGAAAACATTGTGATTCAATCAAAATTTTTTTTAAAACACAAAAAGAAACCAAGTAATAAGGCCCAATTCACAGCCCGAGTTTTACAACTACGCTCTGGTACCACTAAATGTAACACCCCAAACCCGGCCTGGACATTATGGCTAAACCTGACGTATCACATTGAAGTGTTTTAGTGAAAACTGTGTTTTCATTGAAAACCCTTCTTAAAATAAAAAAACCTTAACTATACAAAAAAAACTTGTTCAAACATAAGATTGGTTGAAAATAAAGCACTTAAAAATTTAGTTGCGGAAGCGTAGAAAACATACTATTATTTAAGAAATCCTTGTTCAACTTCTCATAGTTACAATGAAAATAATAATAATAATTCAACTAATAATATCATAATGAAAAACTTATTACAATCTAGTTTGAGCATACTTAAAAAGAAATAAAAAACTCAAATGCTTAAAAAAACAAAGTCCGAGCCGGCCACCCAGAGTCCCTCCTGACACCGAACCTTCTACTGAGCATCACCTGAAAATAAAATAAAAGAGGAGGTGAGTTTCCGTAAACTCAGTGTGTACAACCCTAGATGAAAAACAAGCATTCAAATAAAAATCATCAAACATGCAATGCAATCCCATCCAACTTATCCGTCCGCTCCACACCAACTTCATCCCCTGTCACACCATGTGGGGATATAAATATCGATCCACCCAGCCCAAACACCAATGGTAGCCCAGTTGCGAAACTACTTTCATTAACATATTGGGCTTTAAAAGCCATCGGTAGATCCACGATTATCAGGCAACCATGCGATCCTCAAATACTTCCTCCGTTCCATAGTTCCCACCCCAAATGCAACCTAAGCAGAACATCAAATGTATGCATGGCACATCCATAAAACTTACATTCAACACCTAGGGGTATTTTGGTCATATTCGCCCTTAGGGGCATTTCGATAATTTTTTCTTAATTATGGTTTCCACATACCTTGGCCCGTTAACAAGTCTCGCAAGCTAAGATGAACGAGTACTATGCACAAGGTAGGATTCCAGAAAAGAGGAGGTGGGTCATTAAGACCGCTTAAGTACGAAGCTCTCCCTAGATCCAATCCTAGACATGCATATACTCGTTGCCACACCGTAACCCTATAACTTGCCCACTGAATCAATTAATTAAGTCTTATGTAGTTATCGTATGCTAGGCCCAAAACCCCTTACAAAACCCAAACAAAGTCACATACATGTATCCGGCCCATTAAGCCCAATCATATTCATATGGCCCATTAGGCCCAAATCACTTGTATGTGGCCTACTTGGCCCAGTCACATTCATATTCATGCACGCATACAAATTCCCATCACATAGCATCAATATTCAGTTTTTGCCTATTATAGGCCCAACAGCCCATCGAGCCCATTTAGCCCATTCTGGCCCGTATGGCCAAATCACAATCCAAGTCCACGAAATCACCCGTGGGTCTTAGGCAACCTATCAGTCTCCCCCTTACGAGTATTCGTGCACTCATAAGACTGCCGTAGCCAAACTTTCGGCATTTCGACATTTCTGCATTTCAGCTTTTCGACATTTCAGCTTTTGCATATCGACCTGTGTGTGCAGTGTAAGTACACGTCTAGTAAACAAGCGTGATGTGATCTCCTTAGCCCAAACCTTGAGCCCAATCCTTAATCACTTTTTCTTGATCACGTATCCCTGGATCTGCACCAATCTTAACTATTAACTCTCGAATAGTAGATGACTTGTATCTAACACAAGTCCCTTACCTTGCCTATGGCTATTCGGCCAACCTTAGTAAATGGAAGAGGAATACTTACCAAAATCGCAGCACCTAAGGAACAATTCAGCAATGAGCTCAGATCCGAGATCCAATACTAAATCCCTACCATAGTTGATTAGAAAGAATAAGGGACAATATACGATAATTAGCAAAGAAACCGATTGGAAGAACAACACTTACACTCGATTTGACCGAAGTAGAAGGAGTAGTGATTGCACCAAGGGTATTTGGCCAAAGAGGTTCGGCCCTTTACGATTTTGTGTGGCAGAAGAGGGTTATTCGGCTCCAAAGAAAAGAAAGAAAAGTTAACAATGAGGTAGGGAAGAAATAGAATTTGGCACAAGAAAGGAGAAAAAGAAAAGAAGGCAGAGAGTTTTCAGCTTTTAGACAAATGAGTTTCTGGTAACAAGGTGGAGGAAATTCGACTCTAGCTTCATACCCTAGCATTCAACACCTATTTATAAGCCTTATAGCTGAATTTTCCTATGCCCAATTCCCCATTCGGCTCCGTCACTTCTCCCTTCTCATCTTCTCATTTTTCTCCCTGATAACCCCTTAATCCCTTCCTTAATTTTCTCTCATGAACACCTCCCTTGGAGTCCTCTTTCAAGCCACTACCATCCTTCTAGAAGGCCAAAATTGAACTTTTAAAAACACTCAGCTAGGATTCAAACCTTGGACCTCATTGCTAGCTATTAATGCCACCTCTCTACACCCTAAGTGGCGTCACTTAGCCACTCCACCACTAGGCTTTTTGATGCTATTTTCCCCTAAATTTATTTAAAACCCCCACTATTTGCCAACCCTGATTCTTTTAATAATTAAATTATAATTTCTTCTACCCCTTAATTCAAACTCAACCTTTAACTATGACCTATTAAAATTATCACTTGGATAAGAATATTAAACACAATTTTTTATCAAAACTGAAAATAAGAAAGTTTGGGATTTCGGGATTTTTAGGATGTTACAAGCTCCATCTCGCTCCAGAGTATCAGTAGTTGCACCCACAAACTCAGATGCATTGACAATATCCTCAACAGATTCTTTTTCAGCAGCTTCTGTCTCTGTATTTTCTTCCTCGGCCTTCTGTTCACAACTTTAACATGAACGTCCTCCTCTTCTACAAAAACTTCCTCCTTAACAATAAGTGCTTTTTGACCAGCAATGAAGTCACCCTTGACCAGGCTATCAATCCGTCGCATGCGCTCCTCAAAGTCCTTTAAGTCTTCTTCTTTCTCAACATTAGAGACGTGCATAATGGGAAGGGATTCCACCAATTTGTCTCGATCCCCTAGGTCATCTTCCTCAGAGGAGGATTCATACTATCGGATAATGGTGGGAGCACTGAAAAATTTAGGAGTGGGGTTGGGTATAGCTGACGTAATGTGGCTACAATAAAGTTGTTATAGGCCCTGGTATAAGCATAGAACAAATTTTGTGATCTGTCCATATCTTCTATTGTCGCGATAAGCCTAATCTTTTTATTGCTGATGGAATTGGCCAACTTCTCGATATCTGTCATTTTGCACAACAACGATGTCTTTGTAGTCAGGTTCGTTGCTTGGTCTCTCCTTAGTTTTGCCTTTTCTTATCTTGCTAGTTTCTGCCTCCTTTATTATCGACGTATCTTTGCCACGTGTCATTCTTTCAAAGATGCTTCATTGATTAGGCCCTTATTTTTTAAGACTTCATCATCATCACCGGGACCAATCCCTTTCTGCAAGTACAGTAGCACCACCAATGATGGGAAAACCAAAATTCCAATTTGCCTTACAGCGCAGTCAACAATTTTTTGGTGGAGTATTGCACTGATATCAATCTTTCTACCCTTGACAATAGAATGCATGAGGCACATTCTATCGAGGTTAATTGTGGTGTTGTGAGTGGATGGCAGTAACCTGCAGTTGACAAAATGAAACCAGATTTTGCTTTGTAGTGTCAGGAAGCGGCAGTGCATCGTATAATTCTTTTGATGTGAACCCATCCAAAATGCTTCTTTGACACATAAATCCCTCACCAATAGGTCCTTTTTTTCGTCTGTGGTATCCTCACCAATCTAAGAGTGTTCATCGACATCCACCTTAATGTTGTATAGCTCATTGATTTTTGTAGCATCCCATGAGATTAAACCTTCTCGAACAAAGATAAACTCCAACACATGGTCATAAAGGTTAGTGTAAAACTCAAATACTAATAAAGGAGAATAGCTTCCAGGATGCGTGCAAAAGGTTTCCCAGTTCAACTTAGAGATGGTTCTGGAAACTTGTTTGCCCAAGTCTTGCTGTTGCGAAAGGAGAATGCCTTGTTCTAGGTGGAAGTTTTGCTTGAAGGTGTTATTTTGAAATCGTTCCTTGGCTGCTTTTGTTAAAAAGATCACTACTCCTTTTTCTCCATTGGCAAAGAGGATTTCGACTCTCGAGCTGCAATTGCAGAGGATGAGTGTTCTTCAACAAGCTTGGTGGCTTTCTTGACTGATCCTTTTGTTCTTGCCATATTTTGTTTTTTTGTGGAGTGAAGATGATTTAAAAGTGTAAAAGTACGAACTTGGGGAAGAGAAAGTGAATAAAAATGGTTGCTTGGGTGTTTCACAGTCGGCAGAGTTAATAGGGGTTTATAGTTAGTGAACGAAAAAGATGGAAAGACGTGATTTTTTTGAAAAGAAATAAAGTAGGTAGGAATAATTACGTCCCATGAAGATTGCGCTTGCTCAGACAGATCAGACGGCTAGGTGACTTTTGATGAAACGATGGGATCTTAAATTTCTAATCTGCCCTCATTCTTGCTGAGTCAAAAGTGACAATACAATAGTACGAACTACGTTGACAATAAAGCCCAAGTGTGTCGACAATGGTACCTAATTATTCTGTAAAAATAAAAATAAAAATAATAAAACAATTTTGAGCAGAAAAAAAATAAAATAAAATTACCTAGTAATAAATTACAGAAAGAAAAAAATTAAAAGTGTTCGACCAATTTAATGGTCTCCCTTTTTTTGATCAATATTCCCAAGATAATGTTTCAATTATTGACCATTCACTTTGAATTGTTGTTCATCATGTAAATCTCTGATTGTGACTACACCATGAGGAAATACTTCGACAACTTCGAAAGGTTAAGACGAACATGTGCATAATTTATTTTGGTGCGGTTTCAGTCTAGAATTGAATAATAAAACTTGCTGGCCCGCTATAAGTTATTGCTGCAAAATAATTTTGTCATGCCATCATTTGGTCTTTTCCTTGTAAATTGCCGCTTTTCATAGGCATTTCGCCTAATTTCTTCCAGTTTAGTGATATCCAATAGCCTTTTCTTTCCAGCAGATTCATAGTCCATGTTCACTTGCTTAATTGCCTACAATGCTTTGTGTTTCATTTCAACTGGCAAGTGACATGCTTTCCCAAAAACCAATTGATACGGCGACATCCCTAGTGGAGTTTTGTATGCTATCCACAATGCCCATAAAGCGTCATCCAGTCTGGAAGACTAGTCTTTCCTTAAAGGGTTCAGAACCTTCTTAAGTATGGTTTTAATTTCTCGATTTGACACTTCAGCTTGCCCATTTGTTTGCGGATGATAAGTAGTGACCGTTCTATTATTAACTCCATGTCTCTTCAGTGCGGTTGCCTCTTGGTTATAATGAATGTGTGTACCTCAATCACTAATCAATGCCTTTGGTGTGCCAAAGCGGGTGAGTATATACTTATGAAAAAAATTTAAGCACTGTCTTTGCATCATCCTTTCGGATTGTAACAGCTCCAATCCACTTCAAGATGTAGTAAACAACTACTAATATATAAAGATTTCCAAATAAACTTGGAAATGGTCCCATAAAATCCATATCCCAAACATTAAACAATTCAACCTCCATAATTAGCTGCTGTAACATTTCATTGCATCGGGATATAGAACTAGTGCACTGACATTTATCTATTAATTCACAAAATTATGGGCATCTTTGAATAATGAAGGCCAGTAGAATCCTAATTGGAGAATTTTAACAGTTATTTGCATGCCACCGAAATGATCGCCATAAGGGGAATCATGATAGTGCTTTAGAACTGAAAGCATCTCCTCTTCTGGAACACAACGCCGAATAATATTGTCATCGCATACCTTGAATAAATATGGTTTGTTCCAATGATACTTCACTACTTCATGAAGAAGTCTTTCATTTTTATGTCCTGTGACACCCAATGGGAATTTTCCATACACTAGATAATTAACCAAATCTGCATACCAAGTGGTTGCCGCTACAGTAAATAACTTCTCGCCTAGGAATGCATCGACAATTTGAAATATGTTTCCATCTTCGCTGCCAATTTCCAATCGAGATAGATGGTTTGCAACTTGATTTTCTATACCTTTACGGTATTTTATCTCAATGTTGAATTCTTGCAATAGTAAGATTCAGCGTATCAATTTTGGTTTTGCATCCTTCTTCACAAAAAGATATCTCAACATCGAGTGATCAGTAAATACAGTAACCTTTGCACCAACAAGATAAGAACGGAACTTGTCGAAAGCAAAGACTACAGCCAACAGTTCTTTCTCTATAGTGGTATAATTAATTTGAGCCTCTGTACGAGTTTTGCTAGCATAATAGATGGCGTGAAATATTTTTCCTTTGCGTTGTCCTAGAGCAATACCCACAGCAAAGTCGCTTGCATCACACATAACATCAAAAGGTTGAGACCAATCTGGTGCAACGATAATGGGTTCATTTACTAGCTACTTCTTTAATTGAATGAATGCATCCAGACATACATCGTTAAAGAAGAATTTTCGATTCTTTTCCAGCATTAGGGCTTTGCAATTTTTGAGAAATCTCTAATGAATCTTCGGTAAAACACCATATGCCCAAGAAAACTGTGAATACCTTTCACATTTGTCGGTGGAGGTAATTTTTGAATGATT
The DNA here is from genome assembly GCA_025698475.1 of Gossypium anomalum. NCBI lineage: Eukaryota > Viridiplantae > Streptophyta > Magnoliopsida > Malvales > Malvaceae > Gossypium > Gossypium anomalum. Next base: position 41,148,905 of record CM046968.1, on the reverse strand, counting down.
TCCACTTTAGCTTTGTCTACTTCAATGCCTTAACTAGAGATGCAATGACCTAACACAATGCTTTCAGTTGCCATGAAATGACATTTTTCCCAATTTAGAACAAGATGTGTGTCTTCACATTGCTGCAATACTTTATCCAAATTGTCAGCGTAATGATCAAAATCATTCCCATAGACTAAGAAATCATCCATAAAAACCTCTAAAGGATCTTAATCATATCCGAGAATATTGCCATCATACACCTTTGAAATGTGGCTGGTGCATTGCAAACACTAAAAGGCATACGGCGAAAAGAAAAAGTACCAATAGGATAGGTGAAAGTTGTTTTCTCTTGATCCTCTGGTGCAATAACAATTTGATTGTACCCAGAATAGTCATCTAAGAAGCAGTAATCGGCTTTTCCAGCAAGCTTATCCAACATTTGGTCAATAAAAGGAAGTAGGAAGTGGTCTCTCCGTGTGTTAGCATTAAATATATGCGAAAATCCATACAGACTCGCCATCCCGTAGAAATACATGTAGGAATTAATTTATCTTTGTCGTTGCTAACTACTGTGATGCCACTCTTTTTGGGAACGCATTGCACTGGACTTACCCAATTGCTATCAGAAATAGGGTAGATAATTCCAACATCAAGCCACTTTATAATTTATTTCTTAACAACTTCCTTCATCTTCTCATTTAATCTTCTTTATTACTCAATCGATTGCTTGCCTTCATCTTCCAACTTGATCTTGTGCATGCAAAAAGATGGACTAATGCCTCAGATATCAGTAATACTCTAAGTGATAGCTCGTTTATGTTACTTAAGAATATCGACCAATTTCTCTTCTTAAGTGACATCTAGTGTTGAGGAAAGAATAACTGGGAGAGTATTGTTAACACCAAGAAAGACGTATTTAAGATGAGTAGGTAACAGTTTTAATTCCAGAGTAGGAGCTTCGTCAATAGATGTTTTGAAAATTGGAGTTGTTCTGTTAGCAAAGTCTAAGGATTCAATCTACCATCCATGCCTAAGTTCAATATTATTTGCTTCAACCATGTTGTCACAATCATCTACAAATTCATCATTAGATGTCACTACAAACTCCTTAGAAAGTATTGTGCATTGGTTATTGAATTCTACCTCAATTAGATCATCTAGCACATCTTGCATTGAATAGATTCGAAAACACTAAAGGTAATGTGTTCATCGTTAAGTCGCATGGTCAGTTCACCCTTGCAAACATCAATAAGAGTTCATCGGTGGCTAAAAATGGTCGTTCCAAGATTATGGTCTCTTTGTCTGCATCACAGTCAAGTATGATAAAATCAACAAGAAAAATAAATTTATTCACATGGCTAAGACGTATTTAATTTACCCTTCAGGTTGAGCCAAGGATCGATTAGCTAGTTGCAATATCACTGCAGTAGGTTTCATGTAACCAATTCCTAACTTTCTGAAAGTAGATAGTGGCATTAAGTTGATGCTAGCTCCCAAGTCGCATAAGACCTTACCCAAATAATAGTTTCCAACGGAACATGGGAAAGTAAAGCTCTTAGGATTTTTCATTTTGGAGGGCAACTTGTTTGTCAAAATAACATTACAGCCCTCTGTGAGTGCAATAGTTTCCATATCACTAAGCTTCTTTTTCTTGGACAAGAGCTCTTTCATAAATTTCCTATAATTTAAAATTTGCACAAGAACGTCTACTAAAGGAATATTGACCTAAAGTTGCTTCAGTGTGTTCAAGAACTATTGGTACTGCTTGTCATGCTTATTCTCCCTAAATCTTTATGGGAAAGGTAAAGGTAGAGATACATCTGATTATGCCGACACCCTTGATTGCATCAACAGTTTCAAAGGTTGGACATAAGGCATATGAGTGACAGTTTGTGGAACTTTTTTGTCTTGTACATCGACAGGCTCTTCAGATTCAACCTTCTTACCAGGGATCACTTCACCAATATCTTGAGGTGCTACAACAGAGTTTGTAGTTGGCTCACCAGTTGTTTACTACTCCTAAGAGTGATAACCTTACAGTGTTCTTTCCCTCTTGGACTGGGATTTTTTGTGTCACTAGGTAGTGTGCTTGGTGGTCGAGTATTTAGATTCAAAGCAAGTTGTCCTAATTGTGCCTCCAACACCCAAATAGAAGATGAATTCCTTTGTACAATAGCTTCTGTGCAAGTCATATGCTCCCACATTAAAGCTTTAAGAGCTACTAACGGGTCAGAAGTAGAAGCTTGTGTGTACTGTTTTCGTCAATGTTCTAGAGCATGCTAATTCGACATTGAAGAGTGTTATGATTGCATCTAATTTTGGTGTGGGTGCATTTGGCTATGTTGTGGTTGTGTCTGAGTGTGCTAATTGTAGTTCTGCTATTGTTGATTGTAATTCCCTTATTTTGGATTATAACTATCCTGAGTAGATATATCCCCATAGCGGAATAGTGCTGCATTTTGTCCAGCATTCTCAGTTCCCCAAGACTGTTGATTACGTGCAGAGTTATTCTGAGAGGTGCCATAAGAATTTTTGCTTATGTTATTGACATAAAAGGCATTCTCTGCATGTTGTGGACAATCTTCATAGCTGTGGTTGTCACTACAAATCTCACAACAAAAGGTAGGAACATCAACTTGTTGAACGAATTATATAGGTGCAGCATCACTAGTCCCTTGCATATTTTTTATCATATTTGCAAGAAAAGAAACTTGAGCACTAAGTGCTGATATTGAGTCTAATTCAATAATTCCCAGAGTAGGTTTTGCTTATGCAGCTCTAAAGATAGGGTATCAATAATCATTTTGAGGAATTAGCTCAAGATTTCCAATACATCATTATAAGTAAAATCTGACAAAGGTCTATTGACTGATGCGTTGACAAGATTTCTCATGTGTGAATTTAGCCCATTATAAAAAATCACAATTTGTGCTTCCTGCTGAATGTCGTACATGGGACAACGCCGAAGCAAAGATTTATAACGTTCCCATATGGTGTGAATATTTTCATCATCTAGCTGATGATAAGCTGTAATATCATTTCAAAGATAAGCATTCATTGTTGGTGGGTTAAATCGCAAAATAAACTATGTTGCTAGTGCATTCCAAGAAGTAATTGATCCGACAGGTAGCCCAAGGAACCATGTACGAGCTCTTCCTTGCAAAGAATAACGGAATAATTGCATCTTTAAAACGTCATTAGAAATGCCATGTTAACTAAAAGAAGCACAAATCAATAAAAATGATTTAAGATGTTCTCGTGCATCTTCATGTTATAGTCCAGCATATTTCCCATTAGAATTCAACATTTGGAACATTACTGGCTTGTCTTCAAAATCCCCAGCTTGAATTGCTGGCCAAACAACTCCCAGCTGTAAGTTATCCAAGATAGGTACTACAGAATCTCGTATAGGCATGTTTTGTATTTGAGCATCTTGCTGCAACGGTGGGTCATTAGCATTTTGGTTCTGCATCGGGGGTATAACTGCATTATTTCTTGGTAAAGCCATATTTCTTTGTTCTAGAAGTCTCCTCTGAACTGTTCTTTCAATTTCTAGATCAAAAGTGGCAATAAACTCAAAATTTCTTTGTTTCATACAACACCTAAAATAAAATATGCAAATAAGGACAAAAAAAACTAGTAAAAATTAAATATTATGAAATAAAAACAAACAAAGATAAATATCAAACGCCATCCCTGACAACAACGCTAAAACTTGATTAACTGTTTAACGTTATAGCAATAATATGCAAGTGTACACTACCGATGCAAGTATAATAGACAAATATGAATCTGTTAGATATTAGTCCCATGAGGATGGTTGTTTTTTGTCTATCAATGTCAGTACAATAAATGAATAGAGACAAAATAAATTGCGAAAGTATGTGTCGAAGCAATAACTTGGAAACAATAAGATAAAATATGATAATGATAGACTGGGATCCCCAACGTGAATATTCAACATAATACTAAGTGTTCATAAGGTATAAAAGGATAGGTGATTGTTGATGCAATAATTTGCAATGAATATCTTACCAAGCTTAACTTCTATATTCAATCTAAGACTTAAATATGCACATTAACCACACCTTCCGATGATGGCAATAGAACACTATTAAGAACAAGTGGATTAAATTTCCCTAATCCTCAAGCAACTTCCGTTGCCATGCTTGTTAGCTTGAACTGTCACTGCACCTTCTAGTGTCAGTGACCGCAATAACACTTCAAGGCTAAAAACATTCAAACCCAAAGATTAAAGAGTAAAAGCAAGATTGAATAATATAACATTTAATCTAGAAATCATGTGTACTTCCATACTGACATGAATTAGAAAGTAATCACCAGTGTTTAGAAAATAAAAAATAAAAGAAACAAGTAGAGAATACTATTCTTAGACAACTCGACTTGAACCTCTCTAATACCTCTTGTGTCGCACTCAGGGTTCTTGTCAGAAGCTGGTCTACATCACCTTCACGTCGGTTCACCCGTAGGAGACTTAAGCCACCACAGCCAAAAGCTTCAAAAGATAGGTTGAAGAAGATAATCGACAAAGCTCTCTTCTTTTTTTCTTTTTTGTGAATATTTATATTTTTCCCCAAATAGGCTAGGTTTCCTTTCATCAGAATCATGCTACCTCTATACATACAAGTTAGTTGTACCAGACTGGATAGCTCACGTATTTTTGTTCCTATCCAGACAGCTGTCAGGTGCAGCGACAATTTTGGGCTCAATCTGAAAATACTCATGCAGCGACATCAGTACCAAAATATGACAAAATTAAGGATAGATAAGCTAAGATCCACTGAGTTATAAAATGTAAAATACTAAACTGAAAATGCTAAAATATGTGCTAAAGATAACTAAATGGGAACAGATTAACCAATAAATAGGGAGAAAACATATGTTCTTTCTAGTACTATCATAGTTCATGAAGAAAAATGGATTCAGGCTCAAATTAGGTACTAGGGAAAATATTTATTGGATAGCTTTTAGGCTCGAGAAATTGTTTACCAAACAATGCCTTAGGTCGTCCCTAGGTAATTTTATACATGGATTAAATCAACCAAGTCTACCAATTTCTACAACCAATAATTCAATTAAACATGCATGTTATTTATATACCTATTTATCATGTGGTATACTTAACACCTTAAATCTATTCACAGTGTAATAAATTGAACTAAGTACTCTAAAATTAAAAATTTAGAATCAATTATTATCAAACTAAATTTATAATTTATTCACAAATCCTATTAATATGCTCCTATTCATTCAATTGTATTTCTATAAGCTCAAGCACAGAGAAAACATGAAAAAATATTAATTTAAAAACTACTAAAAATAAAGGAAAATGAAAGAAAAGAAAAAGAATTTTTTTAAAATTTTCCTAAGTCACCCCTCACTTTATTCAGCACATTGCCCCTTATGTGCAATAAAAATATAAAAGGAAAGAGATTAGCCAATTGGCATGATTCATGCAATACAATTGGTGGGACTATTCCCCTTTCGATTTTGGCTTTATATTTTTGTGCCTTAAAAAATTTGGGGTTCGTACTAGGAAAAACTAAACAACACTAGATATATAAAAATATTAAAGTCTTGAATAATTAAAACTAAAATAAGAAACATTCTAAATAAAAATAAATTTCTAAGTCTAAATTAAAAGAAAAACATAAAATTTAATGAATTTGTTTAAAATTATTCGGAATCAGCATCTAAAACTTCATCCACTTTGTTCAATTCACCTTTCGACTCCTCCTCGTGGTCTTCCACTAGATCTTCTTCGGGATCTTCCTCTTCTTTCAATTTTCTCTCTTTCTTCACCTTACTCGGTTCGATCTTTATCTTGTACTTAGCTGTTGGAAATTGTGGCACATTCAACCCGTTATTCCTTGCATAATCTTCAAAAAATGGTCCCACTTATTGCATCCATCAAACTATCCATTCTAAATCGAGTAGCACATTCTCGCCTAGATGTGGTTTTGTCTTTATCACCCTTTTTCATTTCCTATTCCTTATAAGATACTCCACCCTTGATTCCAATATCAGAAACTTGCTTGGTTGTAAGACACGACCCGATCGTCCCATCAACACCTTTGCTTGTCAACATAAAGCTATCACTAAATATGGGAAAAGTAATTTCACCTCATTTTTCCTTGCACATTTGAGCATGATTCGATATATCCATGTTCCCACACACCTTTGTTCAAATTACATTCAACAAGGTTTCTTGGAACGTGTCGATATTAGACATGTTTGTCATTAGGAAAACCCGAGCATTGATGAATTTCAACCTCATTTGTGCCATTGAAGTTAACTTCGCCTGAGGGAATGATATGGCATAGTCTATTCCTCTGTGGTGTTTCCACTCACCTGTCCCGTCTATTAGGAGTTTGATCATGTTGTTCTTATTCTCTCTAGGGAAATACATTAGGTCAGTTCGTTGTAAAAAATCACAAAGATATAGTGAAATGTCACAATACCTCACTATCTTGGGAGGCGAGATAGACATCTCCTTCCCCTGGACTGGAAATCCCATCCATTGTACCTCTATCAATCTATTCGAATATGTTTCCTTCGACAAGGCATAAAATTCATGTACAATTGAAAGGTACACTGACTTGGTTAGGGTTGTGCAGAACTTCTCCCTTCAATGGTACTAGATCAACTCTTGCGTTTCTCTTTTCAATGTGCTAATGGATTCAAAACCTCATTTTTGTAATGAGATTTTCCATTGGATTGCTAGAAGGGTATTTTCAAGCTCCCTTTTCTAGGATCTAGGCATGGCTATTCACCACAGATTCACTATTAGAAAGGTTTTTGTGCATGGTTTTGGAGTTTTGAAGCAAAGGAGAAACATGAAATTCATGGAATCCCGAAGAAAGGGTTGCGAACGGTGATTTGGCTAGCTATGGCAGTTTGAAAGGTGTAGTAGCTGGTAAGAGCAATACATAGAAGTCATTTAGGGCTTTACTTATCGTCCAAACTTGGTGAATATATCTAAAGATCACGTCAGATCAAGAATAGAAAGTTATAAAAAATGGCCTGCATGTCGCGCCACAAGGAGTGCATGGCACGACATGACACCTATTTTACCCTAGATCTTGCTTTAAAATGAAGGCGTGTCATGCCGTAGAGGTTTTTTGTCATGCCACAACAACAGATTTTTAAGTTTTCAAGTTCCCTAAGGTTGTGTCGCACCATAAGATTGTTATGTGACAATATGGCTTCGATTTTCCCATGCATGCGCCCTACTAACGTCTAGCTCCTTTGTTGCTCTTGAAAACCTATTTCCTTCTAATTCTAACATAAAATAACAAGTCTAATTACTAAATCTAAAAAATTTAAAAAAATAATATACAATATTTACAAATTAATTTAGTTCGATGGTTAGAAATTTATGTCGTGCTACCAGGCTTGTCTGACAATTCCTTGAACTTCACCATCGACTTCATTCGTCACTCTTGACAAATGTTGGCCTTCCAATCACTTCCATTCCCTCTGAGATATCTCCATTTGTCTCTTTCTTTTGTAATTCGCTTACTTACACCAATACCATTGAAAAGATACCTTCGATCGAGGTTGTCAAGGGTTACATTAAATAAGGCATAACACTTTACCCCTAATGATTCCTTACTTTGGGAATCACGACCATATTTGAACACTTCTATCTCATCATAGATTTTTATAATAAAGTCATTTCACTCGAGACCATTTGTCGATTTAGAAGTGGCCAGAAATGGCCTACCCAACAGAATGAGGATTTCCCGATCTTTCTCAAAGTCAAGGACTAAAAATTCCACAGGGATTATGAATTGTGCCTTGATTTATACATCCTCGAGTACACCTTTTGGGTGCACCAAGGATTTATCAGCTATTATAGTTATTGAGGTGTTCCTTAATTCCCCAAGTCTGAGTTTCCTATAAATCGATAGGGGCATTAAGTTTATGCTAGCCCCTAAATTGTAAAAGGCTTGGCTAAAATATTGATCCCTTATCTCTATTGGAATTGTGAAGTTACCCGGATCTTTTAATTTCATGGGTATTCTCTTAGATATTAAGGCACTACACTAGGAATCAATGTTAATTTTTTCACCCTTTTTCATTTTCTTATGTCATGCCATTATTTATTTTAAGTATTTGTCATATTTAGGGATTTTATCAATAAGCTCTAAGAGTGGCAAATTGACATTGAGTGATTTAAATAAATTAAAAAAATTTATAAAATCTAACTCATCCCTCCTTTGCTTATCTTTTAGTCGTGCTAGGAATGGTACCTTCGTTGTGCTCGAAATTGAGATTACCAGATCAAGCATCGGTTCAACTATCTCTTCGGTTGGCTCATTGTACTCGGCCTCCTACTCTATAGGTTCGTCAACCTCTTCGGGATTCTCTCCCTCTTCATGGATGGGTTCACTTGGTTGCTTCAATTCTTTACCCAATCGCAAATCGATTGCCTTTACGTCCTCATTCCCATCTCTTTGAGGGTTGTTCTCTGTATTGCTAGAGAGACTTTGACCATTTTGTTTTTAGAACATCGTCCTTAACTGGCTCATTTGGTCAAAGAGGCTATCCATTTAGGATTCCAGTTATTCACACGTAGCTTGGACTTTTCGAATATCTGTCTTCATTGCTTGCATCTCCCCCTCTAGTTAATCAAATCCCTGATCACATGCAGCATGGTCATTGCCCACGAATCATTGTTGTATTGGTGGAGGTTGGTAAGGAAAATTTTGTCAAGTTTGTGCTTGATTTGCTCTTCCTTGGGTTGCCTCCCCACTTAAGGTTTGGATGATCATTCCAATTGTTTCAATAGGGGTCTCAACCCCTATTGACTATGTAATTTGCCTCCTCTAGTTGGTTCTCATAACATGGCTCTGTTCTTGTCGACTTGACGGGTGTCTCCAAACAGTTAAACTTCTCTAGGATTCGTTGGAATCGATTATCGTCATTCTCTTCGTTTACCACTTTCGCTATTGGAGGCTTTGATTTGTATATAAATCCATCATTGAGCCATATGTATGAGTTCATGTCCATTTCTACTATGATTTTATAAGCTTGTTTATACGTATGGAACATGAAAGATCCTCTGATCACTCCATCTAGGCTAGATTTAATGTTTCCATCAACACCTTTATAGAAAATTTGTATTTGCAGCCATGCTTTCAATCCATGGTGTGAGAACTTTCTTAACATCCTGTTGAAGCGCTCCCATACCTCATACAAAGACTCACCTTTGTATTGTTTGAAATTGGTGATTTATCACTTAACCGAAATGGTTCTACTTATTAGGAAAAAGTTATAGAGAAAATTTTCCACTAGATCGTTCCATGTGGTAATGGAACTCGAATCTAGTGAGCCTAGAAAATCTGTTGCATTATCGCACAATGAGAATGAGACTTCATTGCTTGCATCTCCCCCTCTAGTTAATCAAATCCCTGATCACATGCAGCATGGTCATTGCCCACGGATCATTGTTGTATTGGTGGAGGTTGGTAAGGAAAATTTTGTCAAGTTTGTGCTTGATTTGCTCTTCGTTGGGTTGCCTCCCTACTTAAGGTTTGGATGATTATTCCAATTGTTTCAATAAGGGTCTCAACCCCTATTGACTATGTAATTTGCCTCCTCTAGTTGGTTCTCAAAACATGGCTCTGTTCTTGTCTACTTGACGGGTGTCTCCAAACAGTTAAACTTCTCTAGGATTCGTTGGAATCGATTATCGTCATTCTCTTCGTTTACCACTTTCACTATTGGAGGCTTTGATTTGTATATAAATCCATCATTGAGCCATATGTATGAGTTCATGTCCATTTCTACTATGATTTTATAAGCTTGTTTATACGTATGGAACATGAAAGATCCTCTGATCAATCCATCTAGGCTAGATTTAATGTTTCCATCAACACCATTATAGAAAATTTGTATTTGGAGCCATGCTTTCAATCCATGGTGTGAGAACTTTCTTAACATCCTGTTGAAGCGCTCCCATACCTCATACAAAGACTCACCTTTGTATTGTTTGAAATTGGTGATTTATCACTTAACCGGAATGGTTCTACTTATTAGGAAAAAGTTATAGAGAAAATTTTCCACTAGATCGTTCCATGTGGTAATGGAACTCGAATCTAGTGAGCCTAGCCAATCGGTTGCATTATCACACAATGAGAATGAGAATAACTGAAAACATACAACATCATCGATGTGACAGCCTTAATATGACCCGATTCAGATTGTGGTTTCAGGACTACAAAAACGAGTCATAAAAAATTATTTTAATTTTAATTGCATTTATTTATGTGTAATAGTGGATGTGTAAAAATTTAATGTTTTAAAATAGTCTTAGGAATGTGAATTTTCTTGAAAGGACTTAGTTGAGAAACTTGGGAAAGATGATAGGTAAATTGTAAGGATCAAATAACAACAAAGTGTGAAAACTTGGGTTTGCATGTCAAAATACCCATAATGCATGAAGTGGCCGGCCATGTAATGATGTTCCTCCACTAAGTCTAATTAAATATAATTTTTAATGGCAAATGATAAAATAAACTAAATAGAAAAATAAATTAATAAGAAAAAGATGAATAAAAGAATAAATGGAAGAAGAGAGAGTGTTCATCTTCTTCTTGCAAAGCCGAACCTAAGTGAAGGAAGAAAGAAATTTGTTAAAAGCATTCGGCCATCTTAAGGGTTAATCAAGGTAAGATTTCATGTTATTTTCATTAAATTTTATGAAAATTTAGTTAGCAGACAAGTCCATATTATAACCCATAGGTTGATTTTTCTATTTGGTGACAAAATGTGCATTTGGTGTGATGTTTAAATGTTAAGAGGATAGTGTTTGATGCTTTGGATGGAAATATTAGAAAGGTGAAGAATGAACTAGCTAATAGATTTATGTGCATTTGTATGATATTATGAATAGATGTGGAGTTTTTGTTAGTTAGAAGTTTTCGGTCAAAATGTTATGTGGAGGAACTATGTGTTTAAATGAAATAAAAACGATATTACATTTGAAATTGTATATTCGGCCATACAACTAAGTACATAGGTGATGTTAAATTTGATCTTGCATATTCGGCTATATAAGTATGCACATTTGTGATATTCTCTTTGATTCTATATAATCGACGAAATGAGTGATGTTGGCTTATAAAGTTGAGTTTGATTCATAATTATGTTTGAACGTAAACATATTTGAAATAATGTTATTTTGGAAGTGATAATGCATTCGGCCTTGAGACATTATATAAGCATTAGTTGAGGTTTTAATGTCTTGAACAAGGACGGTTGTAAGATGAAGTGGAAATCATTAAATTCGTATATATGAGTATTTAGCAAGGTAATTAAAGTACTAAATTTATTTATTCTAGCTTAAGAACTCAAAGGAGGGGAATCAAGAGAGGGCAAAGCAAAGAATATTGAGTAGTCGATTGCGAATCATTTCATCCGACATAAGGTAAGTCCATAAGCATTTGTAAGGTTGATTAATTATACATAAATCATACTAGTGTATCATGAAAGAATTTCTTTTGTTAGATTCTTTTGGAGTGGTATATATATATTTATAAATGTGACCGTATATACTATTTGAATTAAATAATTTGCCTTATTATAATGAGTCAACATTGGCACTAAGTGTGCGGATTTGAATGGCACTATGTGTGCGAAATTGAATGGCACTATGTGTGCTGATTTGAATGTCAATACATGAGTGAATTTCCAAGGCACTATGTGTGCGGTTTAGCATGGCACTAAGTGTGCGGATTTGATTAGCACTATATGTGCAAAATCAGTTGATGATATAATAAGTGTAGGAAAAGAATAAAGTGTTAGAGCTATTAACTGAAATATCAAATTTGAGACATGAAACGTATATGCATGGATCCATCTAGTTCATCATTGTTTCATACTTTGAGAAAAGGATTTAAACCATCTGGCTGTTTTGATATTTGATTGGATAGCAAGACTTGACTTGTAGGTGGATCGATAATCTAAGTAATTTGTGGCATTGTTTGGTATGGCTGAAATAGTTGATCTTACATTATATTTTTATTCTTATGATCTCATGTCAATGGTGTGTATTATGTTGCTTACGACTTACTGAGTTGAATACTCATTTGATGTGTTTACTTGTCTCCTATTTAGATTTCTTTGATCCATTTTGTATACTCGAGACCATCGTCGAAGTCATCACCCTAGCCTGCAACGTTTTGGTACCCTCTTCTTAGTTGATCTTAAGTGAACATTACGGCATGTATAGGCTAATATGTATTTTGTTTGAACTTATATATGTAAATTTCGGCCATGCGAATATGGCTTAACTACTAAGTTTGAATTTGGTCATGTTTAGTTATGGGTTAATTCGTTTTGGTTATAAGGTTATATGCTATTAATGAATGGTATATGTGATTTGTGATTATACGTTTTGGAAGTGGCTTGATTATAGTCGATGAGTCAGTCATGGTGTGTGTAAATTTTTCATAAGTATGATTGGATTTCCTTTAGATTATTATGTCATATGTTTTGGATGGAATTTACATATGGTATATATATATATATATAAATATATATATGTTTTGAGAGTTGAAAATGCTTAGAAATTTGATAATGTGTATTGGGGTGGTTCGGTCATGTTAGACATATATAAGTGGTTATTTGTAATTTGGCTATTGTATTTGGTCATAATATTTAATTTGGGATAGCATTATAAGTTGTCTGGTTAGGTACAAACATAACATAAAATCATTTTGATATGTTCGTTATAAGATGAAAACGTATGTAATTGTTTTGATTAACTTGTGAGTTGGCGTTTGACTATATAAATAATGATGCACTAGGATTTGACTTGATATGTATTTTATCTTGGGTATGTATATATATATATATATATACATCTATAAACTCAATGATGATTAATGATGTGTTACGGCTATGTATAATAGAGAATGCTTTTACGTTTGACTTGACGAAAGGAAGATGGTAAAATGAATGATTTATAAATGGATTCAAGTATATGCATCCGATAAAATTGGAATAGGTGTTCTTTCTGGTAATACCTCATAACCCAGTCCAGTGATGGAAACGGGTTAGGGGTATTATATTTTATTGGTATCAGAGCTACGGTTTAGTCAGTTCTAGGACTACCGTAGCACATGTGAGTCTAGCTATACATGCCTTAATGTTAGTATATGATAGTGTGATGACTTCTGACGGTTGAAATTATTGTTTTGAGTAGTAAATGGAACTGTAACGCCCCGTACCCGAGACCGTCGCCGGAGTCGAATACGAGGTGCTAACAGACTTAATTCATTACTTAAACAGCTCAAACAATTTAATTTTAAAATTTTTAGACAAGCTGAAAATCTGCGTCATAGTCGCTTAAAAATTCATATCTCGAGTTAAGAAACTCAAAATTAAGATCCGTAAATTTTCTATGAAACTAGACTAATATTTCTATCTACTAATTTTTTTCTAGAATTTTTGGTTGAGCCAAATAGTAGAGTTTATTATTTAAAATCTCCCCTATTTCAGGGTTCGACTACTCTGACCTCTGTGTATTAAGAATCAGATATCTCTCTATAAAAAATTTCAATGACTATGAGGTTTGCTTCTATTAAAACTAGACTCAATAAGGAATCTTTAAATATAAAGAAAAACTTCTAATTATTTTTATAAAATTTATTATGAATTTTTAAAGTCAGAACAGGGGATCCAGAAATCACTCTAGCCCTGTTTCACAAAAGTTTAAATATCTCATAAAATATAATTTATATGCCTGTTTTGTTCATTCCATATGAAAATAGACTCATCAAGCTTCAATTGCATAACTTATTCATTATTTAATTCCATTTCTACTATTTTTAGTGATTTTTCAAATTCACGTCACTACTGCTGTCTGAATCTATTTTATGGTAAATTTTACCTATTTCATGGTTTCCATGGATTAGCTAGCAATTTGAAATAGATAACACCAAATATGATCATGATTAGCCATTCCAATGGCTAATCATTACCAAGAATTTTCATACCACTCAATAACCATATCATAAGACCATATATACAAAATTATTATAGTGCTATACATGCCATACTCAAAATATACAAGCCATTATGCCAAGATGGTATACGGATAGTGTGAGAGCCTCCGACCGTTCCGATTTCCGAGAAGTGACTTGTCAAAACTACAAGGAATGAAAAGGAGGAGTAAGCATAAATGCTTAGTAAGTTCACATGCAAATAGCAAGTAACATAACCATATAAGCAAACATAAAATATCATTTGCATAATCATCTTCAAGACATTCATGTCATATTTTCATTTATCATCTTACCACATTGTTGATATATCGAGTTTTCAGCCCAAGGGTTAAGTACATACCTGTTCAAAGTATCCATCTCACAACACTTACCAATATGTCCCTTTCATCTCTAGTATTCCTCCATTTGAGTAGAACTTTACCCGTTGAACACATCGGAATATAATTTAGATACACGGATAATTTGCACATAAGTGCCATATATATAATCAAGCAATCATGTAACCCGCCCATAAGTGAACTCTGACTCAACTCAACGAGCTCGGGCGTTCGCATCCATAAGTGAACTCGGACTGAACTCAACGAGCTCGGATGCCTAGTTACATCTCTCGAACTCGGACTCAACTCAACGAGTTCGAACATTCGCATCCATAAGTGAACTCGGACTCAACTCAACGAGCTCGGATGCCTAGTTACATCTCTCGAACTCGGACTCAACTCAACGAGTTCGAACATTCGCATCCATAAGTGAACTCGGACTCAACTGAACGAGTTCGGATGCTCAACCATCCTAGTGACATGTCACTTGTATCCTAATCTATTCCTAATGTTCAAACGGGATTTTTTCCCCGATCTGACATTTGCCATCTTCCACGGAATATCGGAACCGATACTCGGTAGCAATTCATATTTATCAAGTAGTAAACATAACTTGCATATTACCTAACGTTAACCATAAAGCATATTATTTCACGATTCAAAATCAGCATATCATATAATTAACATCAATAACTTAAAAACAACAATTATGCTACATTATTTACACATGAACTTACCTCGTATGCGAAAATGGCTACTTTTACCATTTCGTCCACAACTTGGTATTTTCCCCATTTTAGCCCGAATTTCAGTTTTCCTTGCTCTATCATTTAAAATATAGTCTAATTAGGACTCACATTATTCAAATTGACCGAAAATCATATTTTGGCAAAATTACAATTTTGCCCCTAAACTTTTGCATATTTACACTTTTGCCCCAAAGCTCGTAAATTAAACTTCAGCCTATTTTCTTATGTTTTTTGACATTATAATCATTTTTCCCTTCTATAGCAACATCAAATTCTCACTCTAAGATGTACTTATGAACATTAGGTATTTTTACCGATTATGTCGTTTTACTCGTTTTTACATAAAATCACTTAGCAAAAGTTGTTTAACACAATTTCAAGCTTCATATTCTACCATAGAACATCAAAATAAACACATTTCACCTATGGGTATTTTTCCAAATATGAACCCTAGCTTAAATTATTGCTAGAATAAGCTTAATCGAAGCTACTAGGGATTCTAAAAACGTAAAGAACATTAAAAACTGGGCTTGGAATCACTTACTATTGAGCTTGGAAAGCTTGAAAACCCTAGCCATGGCTTCCCCCATGCTAATTTCGGGCTCCATGAAGAAGATGAGCAAAATTGGCATTTAATTTTGTATTTTAATTCATTTTACCCCTAAATGACCAAAATGCCCTTACTACTAAACTCTCAAAAATTCCTTCCATGTCCTAATTTTGTCCATGAACTTAAAATTGGTCAAAATTGCTATTTAAGACCTCCTAATTAATATTTCAATGCAATTTCATACTAAAAACTTCTAGAATGCAAATTTTGCAACTTATTCGATTTAGTCCCTACTTTCAATTTAAACACTTTAGGCATAGAATTTCATCACGAAATTTTCACACAGTCATGCAATCATATCATAATCATCAAAATAATCATAAAATAATTATTTCTATCTCAAATTTTGTGGTCACGAAACTACTATTCTGACTAAGCCCAAAATCAGGATATTACAACTCTCCCCCCCTTTTAAGGATTTTCGTCCTCGAAAATCTTACCGGAAAAGTGGTCTTCACTTTTAATCTCATATTCGGTGCCGAAGAACTTTCACTTAGGCTATACCTCCAATACATCTCTTTAATTTCTCATATGATCTGAAAGCTTACAGTCTCAACTCTCAACTGTTCTTAAATTTTCAACCCTTCTCAGTTTCCCATGATATCATGACATAAAACCCGGATCTCAACTTGATTAATGGAGACCGGAATTCTAAGAAATCCAACAATCAAAGAGACTTAAAATTCCATGAATCTAATGAGTAGTAATTCATTCAATATAGATATGATTTATGGATCTCGCCAAACATTTAACAATAGGATACATCAAATTTTCCTCTTTCCGCCATAGAAATAATTCTGATATGGCCTCAAGAATAATCCTTCTCATTTTCATCCCAATATCAACACTGGCAAGGATAATTTTGATAGATCCCAATGCTCAGCTTTAACCTCTTTAACAACTCAGATTTTATGTAACATCGATGCTCTAAACTATCACATTATCTCACTGTCTTGAAACACATCACAATTCATACAGTAGTACATTACTGAAAGTCAAGAAGTTTTTACTCAATGTAGACTACTCTAGTTCAGACGCTTCAGTTACCAATATTCTCATCTATCTAAACTCTGTCAAGATGTATTAAACTTTTCAGCTTTCACAAAACGAAAACCTTATCATTCGTAGTGACTTTAACTAATATCCAACTCTTTCTAATAAATATACACTTCTCGTTTAGACTATTTACTCTTTTATCAGTACAAAAATGAAATTCTATTATCAGACTTGGGAAAAATAATCTTGATATAATTGTCACATAAAATCTTTCAAATAAATAATTCACCATACCGACTGAAACTCGCACTTTTATCACTTATGCCTTTATCGATGTCAAATCCTTACATGTAAATTAGAAAAAACCCCAATACTAAAATCACCACATTACCAAGATCAAATTAGAAGTATAGTCATATTTGACATGATTATCACAGTGAAGAACGCACTTGAACATGAGTCATAATTGACAAATTATGGAACAAAGATAACAAGAAAACCGAATAAAGAAATCCAAGATAGAGAAACCTGAATAAAGAAATCCAGAATAAAGAGACCCAAGATACGATACTATCTTTGGAGAATCGAAAACCAAACTCATAGAGAAAATACGGAATACCCAGATAATTCTTCAAAGAAAGAAAGTCCAAAAGAAAACATCATTTAATCCCCTTTGAAATCAAATATAACAAGATCAATATATCTTCTCATACATATGTATCGGATGAAGCATCAATTAGAAGAAGCAGAATCATAATATCATATGTATTCTCTCATCAATTCTTATCGACGAAATGAAATAGAATACCCGATGAAATAGAGCAATATAAATTATAAACGATTCAGATTACCAATGCTTTCGTCCAACACTGTAATTAGAAGACATTCCCATATAACAAAAATTTCTTTAGAAGATCAATAGCCATAGAAATATTTTCGAGAAGCGGGTAAACACATAGAACATCACAAAAGAGATCGCTAAATCTGTCTAGTCATAAGCTTGTCACACTCGGATAGTTCACATTTCAAATATCATTTCCCCAACTAGTTCTGCGCGTTACAAATTTCATATTAAACCATTCACTAAAGAAGGCCAATTCTGAATAAATTTCGATTTACACTTTTCTCAACCTTGCGCTTTGAGTAATTCGATTTACCAAAGAGAATTCCTTCTCTAATTGAGACAAGACATAACTCCAATAATCTTTACGTCAATCCGATACTTTCATCTGTCTCTCGACTTTACTTATCAGCTCATTTTCAATCTCTGATCATACTTATAATTATTCTATCGGTGAACTCTTTGGGTTCTCAACCAGAGACTTATTCAATACAGATCTCATGAAATTCCATTATAAGTACCACTTCGGTAAGGGGGAGGGGTTGTAGGACCTCTCACTCGACTTTCTTATACATACACATATGACACAATTTCCATCATCATAGCAACATCATCAAAATCATGTCATTGATTCAGGCAATGCAACATTCATGTTGGCTTACACAAAATTTCCTATTGTCCCATTTAGACGATATACTTATGCATACATTCTATGTTTTCTAGATAGCTTTACTTATCGATTCATTTAATTAAATTAAGTCATGCTCATGACATCATATAAGGCCAAACAAACATAGATATTTGCACCACAATTACAACTTTCATTTCGTGCATCATCATGTACATATCATTACAATCATAAAATTCAGTCCAACAATTTAACATAGATAAGTTCATTTCATTATAATCCTTTATCTCATAAAAATTATATATCATAACATTTATCAACATTCGACGTCCAAGTCAAGACAAGGACATTTTCATTCGTATCATGATATTATGACCTTTATTCATACCTCTACTACTTTCTATTTATTCCGTTCATCTTATCAAGTAAGCCACATACACTACATCATATGAACATTAAGCAAATATGGATATTTATCACAACATGAATTTTCATCTCACATATTATCACATATGTATCATAAACTTTTATTCACACTTTTCTGAACCGAGACTTATCATAATTATAATTTTACTCAAATACCTTCACATAACATTGAACATGGTCAGCGCTGCTCGATTGGAGAGTACCCCTGTCTAAATAAGACGGTACTCATACGCATCAGAAGACATCACACTATCACAGATCAGTGGCATGTATAGCTAAACTTTTACACATGCTAGGTTAGTCCGAGAACCGACTAAACCTACTCTGATACCACCAAATGTAACGCCCCGTACCCGAGACCATCACCGGAGTCGAATACGAGGTGATAACAGACTTAATTCATTACTTAAACAGCTCAAACAATTTAATTTTAAAATTTTCAGACAAGCTGAAAATCTGCGTCATAGTCGCTTAAAAATTCATATCTCAAGTTAAGAAACTCGAAATTAAGATTCGTAAATTTTTTATGAAACTAGACTCATATTTCTATCTACTAATGTTTTTATAGAATTTTTGGCTGAGCCAAATAGTACAGTTTATTAGTTAAAATCTCCCCTGTTTCAGGGTCTGACTACTCTGACCTCTGTGTATTAAGAATAAGATATCTCTCTATATAAAATTTCAATGACTATGAGGTTTGTTTCTCTTAAAACTAGACTCAATAAGAAATCTTTAAATATAAATAAAAACCTCTAATTATTTTTTTAACATTTATTATGAATTTTTAAAGTCAGAACAGGGGATCCAGAAATCACTCTGGCCCTGTTTCACAAAAGTTTAAATATCTCATAAAATATAATTTATATGCCTGTTTTGTTCATTCCATATGAAAATAGACTCATCAAGCTTCGATTCCATAACTTATTCATTATTTAATTCCATTTCTACTATTTTTAGTGATTTTTCAAATTCACGTCACTACTGCTGTCTGAATCTATTTTATGGTAAACTTTACCTATTTCATGGTTTCCATGGATTAGCTAGCAATTTGACATACATAACACCAAATATGATCATGATTAGCCATTCCAATGGCTAATCATTACCAAGAATTTTCATACCACTCAATAACCATATCATAAGACCATATATACAAAATGATTATAGTGCTATACATGCCATACTCAAAATATACAAGCCATTATGCCAACATGGTATACGGATAGTGTGAGCGAGCCTCCGACCGTTCCCAATTTCCGAGCTGACTTGTCAAAACTACAAGGAATGAAAAGGAGGGAGTAAGCATAAATGCTTAGTAAGTTCACATGCAAATAGCAAGTAACATAACCATATAAGCAAACATAAAATATCATTTGCATAATCATCTTCAAGACATTCATGTCATATTTTCATTTATCATCTTACCACATTGTTGATATATCGAGTTTTCAACCCGAGGGTTAAGTACATACCTGTTCAAAGTATCCATCTCACAACACTTACCAATATGTCCCTTTCATCTCTAGTATTCCTCCATTTGAGTGGAACTTTACCCGTTGAACACATCGGAATATAATTCGGATACACGGATAATTTGCACATAAGTGCCATATATGTAATCAAGCAATCATGTAACCCGCCCATAAGTGAACTCGGACTCAACTCAACGAGCCCGGGCCTTCGCATCCATAAGTGAACTCGGACTGAACTCAACGAGCTCGGATGCCTAGTTACATCTCTCGAACTCGGACTCAACTCAACGAGTTCGAACATTCGCATCCATAAGTGAACTTGGACTCAACTCAACGAGCTCGGATGCCTAGTTACATCTCTCGAACTCGGACTCAACTCAACGAGTTCGAACATTGAACTCGGACTCAACTGAAGGAGTTCGGATGCTCAACCATCCTAGTGACATGTCACTTGTATCCTAATCTATTCCTAATGTTCAAATGGGATTTTTTCCTCGATCTGACATTTGCCATCTTCCACGGAATATCAGAACCGATACTCGGTAGCAATTCATATTTATCAAGTAGTAAACATAACTTGCATATTACTCAACGTTAACCATAAAGCATATTGTTTCATGATTAAAAATCAGCATATCATATAATTAACATCAATAACTTAAAAACAACAATTATGCTACATTATGAACTTACCTCGTATGCGAAAATGGCTACTTTTACCATTTCGTCCACAACTTGGTATTTTCCCCATTTTAGCCCGAATTTCAGTTTTCCTTGCTCTATCATTTAAAATATAGTCTAATTAGGACTCACATTATTCAAATTGACCGAAAATCATATTTTGGCAAAATTACAATTTTGCCCCTAAACTTTTGCATATTTACACTTTTGCCCCAAAGCTCGTAAATTAAACTTCAGCCTATTTTCTTATGTTTTTTGACATTATAATCATTTTTCCCTTCTATAGCAACATCAAATTCTCACTCTAAGATGTACTTATGAACATTAGGTATTTTTACCGATTATGTCGTTTTACTCGTTTTTACATAAAATCACTTAGCAAAAGTTGTTTAACACAATTTCAAGCTTCATATTCTACTATAGAACATCAAAATAAACACATTTCACCTATGGGTATTTTTCCAAATATGAACCCTAGCTTAAATTATTGCTAGAATAAGCTTAATCGAGCTACCGGGATTCCAAAAACGTAAAGAACATTAAAAACTGGGCTTGGAATCACTTACTATTGAGCTTGGAAAGCTTGAAAACCCTAGCCATGGCTTCCCCCATGCTAATTTCGGGCTCCATGAAGAAGATGAGGAAAATTGGCATTTAATTTTGTATTTTAATTCATTTTACCCCTAAATGACCAAAATGCCCTTACTACTAAACTCTCAAAAATTCCTTCCATGTCCTAATTTTGTCCATGAACTTAAAATTGGTCAAAATTGCTATTTAAGACCTCCTAATTAATATTTCAATGCAATTTCATACTAAAAACTTCTAGAATGCAAATTTTGCAACTTATTCGATTTAGTCCCTACTTTCAATTTAAACACTTTAGGCATAGAATTTCATCACGAAATTTTCACACAGTCATGCAATCATATCATAATCATCAAAATAATCATAAAATAATTATTTCTATCTCAAATTTTGTGGTCACACTATTCCGACTAAGCCCAAAATCAGGATATTACAGGAACCCAATCCAGAGAGAGCCATAGCGAATGACCTTGAGAGTGTAGTACCTGCTCAGGCGCAGGGGACGGCGCCTGTTGAACCTCAACCATCTGCGAGTAGTCAGGATGATGGGGTAAGCAAGCCTTCTTTACCATGATGAATGAGTGGGTTGCACAGTATACCCGAACAAACCTGGCTACTCAACAATTTTTGAATTTAAATAATCCTTCTCCGGTGCCTGTAACACCATCAACTACTGATCGTTTGAGACCGAGTAAACCTCTTGTTGATTTGATTAGGAAGCGCGGGCCGAGGAATTTCGGGCCACAGCTACTGATGATGCTGAAAGGGCCGAGTTTTGGCTTGATAATACCATCCACGTTTTTGAAGAGCTATCTTGCACACCTGATGAGTGTCTAAAGTGTGCCATATCCTTATTACGAGACTCGGCCTATTATTGGTGGAGAACCCTAATTTCTATTATTCCGAAGGAACGAGTTACTTGGGATTTCTTTCAGACGGAGTTTCGTAAGAAGTATATTAGTTAACAATTCATCGATCAAAAGTGTAAAGAATTTTTGGAGCCTAAACAAGGCCATTTGACAGTATCTGAATATGAATGTGAGTTTGTAAGACTCAGTTGATATGCTCGGGAGTGTGTAGCTGATGAAGTTGCCATGTGTAAAAGATTTGAAGCAGGATTGAATGAAGATTTAAAGCTATGGTGGGTATTTTAGAAATAAAAGAATTCGTAACACTAGTTGAACAAGCTTACAAGGCTGAAGAGCTTGGAAAGGAGAAAAAGAAAGTTGAATCGGAAGCTAGAAACTTTCGTAAAAGATCAGCGGGTAAAACTTCTCTCTCGGTTGCAAAGAAGTTCAGAGATGATACAAATAGATCAAAGACGACTGCAGGAATATCTATTAGGGAGCGACCATCAACGGACTCTCGAGCTACTTTGGTTGTTAGTGTTGGTAACAATCGACAAGAAAAACCTGAATGCCCACAATATGGAAGACGACATGTAGGTGAATGTTGGGGTAAGTCTACTAACAGGGCCTGTTATAGATGCAGATCGTGGGATCATTTTATTTAAGATTTCATGGAATCTGATGAAAAGAATAAGGTACAAGGTACGAGATCGAGTGGCGCAACAACTAGAGGTAGACCACCAAGAAATTCAGGAAGCAGAGGTGGTAGTCAGAGAGGGACTCCGATACGGCTGTTCGATCTGAAACTTGTGCTCCTGCCAGAGCTTATGCCATTCATGCACGAGAAGAGGTATCTTCCTCTGATATTATCACCAGTACTTTCACTCTCTTTGATACTGATGTGATTGCTTTGATTGA
The DNA here is from genome assembly GCA_025698475.1 of Gossypium anomalum. Lineage (NCBI taxonomy): Eukaryota > Viridiplantae > Streptophyta > Magnoliopsida > Malvales > Malvaceae > Gossypium > Gossypium anomalum. The sequence continues at coordinate 41,125,813 of CM046968.1, read as the reverse complement.
CCCTGGTTCTACTCATTCATATGTATGTGAGACTTTAGCATCCAGTAAGACTTTACCTGTTGAGTCTACTGAGTTCGTAATTCGAGTGTCGAATCCCTTAAGTCGATATGTGCTTGTCAACAAGGTGTGTAAGAAATGCCCCCTAATAATCCGAGGTTCCTGTTTTCTGACCGATTTGATGCTTTTACCGTTTGATGAATTTGATGTTATTCTCGGTATGGATTGGTTGACCGTACATGATGCAGTTGTAAATTGCAAAAGGAAGACCATTGATTTGAGATGTGCGAATAATGAGATAATCCGGGTTGAGTCTACTGACTTGAACGGATTGCCAGCGATAATATCCTTGATGCTGGCTCAGAAATATGTAAGAAAGGGATGTGAAGCATATCTTGCGTACGTACTTGATAGGAAAGAGTCAGAAAAGAAACTTGAATCAGCGCCAGTGGTTTGCGAGTATTCAGATGTTTTTCCTGAGGAACTACCGGGATTACCACTCGTTCGAGAGGTAGAATTCGGCATCGAACTTGTACCTGGGACTACACCAATTTTGATAGCTCTGTACCGTATGGCACCTACAAAATTGAAAGAATTGAAAACTCAGCTGCAAGAGTTGACGGATAGAGGTTTCGCTCGATCGAGTTTCTCACCTTGGGGTGTACCAGTATTGTTTGTGAAAAAGAAAGACGGAAGCATGAGAATGTGCATTGACTATCGTCAATTGAATAAAGTGACAATAAAGAATAAATATCCGTTACCATGTATTGATGATTTGTTTGATCAGCTAAAGGGAGCCTTAGTGTTTTCAAAGATAGATTTGAGATCGGGTTATTATCAGTTGTGAGTTTGAGACTCAGATATACCTAAAACTGCCTTTAGAACGAGATATGGTCACTATGAGTTCTTAGTGATGCCGTTTGGGCTTACTAATGCCCCTGCGGTATTTATGGACTTGATGAATCAAATCTTTAGATAGTATTTGGATCGATTTGTAGTGGTGTTTATAGATGACATCTTGATTTATTCGCGCGATGAATCTGAACATGCTGAGCACCTGAAATTGGTATTACAGATTTTACGAGACAAGCAATTATGCACGAAATTCAATAAATGTGAGTTCTGGTTGAGAGAAGTTAGCTTTTTGGGCATGTGGTATCCGCATCGGTTATTCGAGTTGATCCGAGCAAAATTTTGGCTATACTCGATTGGAAGCCTCCGAGGAATGTTACTGAAGTTTGGAGCTTTTTGGGACTTACTTGGTTTTACTGAGACGGTTTGTAAAGGGTTTCTCGATGATAGCCACACCAATGACGAAACTACTTCAAAAAGATTTTAAGTTTGAATGGTCAGAAAAATGTCAGAAAAGTTTCGATCAATTGAAAACCTATTTAACTGAAGCTCTAGTGCTAGTGCAGCCCGAATCCGGTAAAGATTTTGTCATTTACAGTGATGCATCCTTACTTGGGCTGGGTTGTGTGTTGATGCAAGAAGGTCGAGTTGTAGCTTACGCGTCGAGGCAATTGAATCTGCATAAAAAAAACTATCTGACCCATGATCTTGAATTAACTGCCATTGTATTCGCTTTGAAAATATGGCGACACTACTTGTTTGGAGAGAGGTGTCATGTATATTCGGACCACAAAAGCCTCAAATATTTGATGACTCAAAGAGATTTGAATCTGCGACAAAGACATTGGCTTGAGTTGTTGAAAGATTATGAGCTCGTCATTAACTATCACCCGGGAAAAGCTAACATGGTTGCCGATGCTTTAAGTCGTAAATCACTGTTTACTTTGAGAGCGATGAATGTACATCTATCTGTTTCATCCAGTAATGTGTTGGTAGCAGAATTAAAGGCCGAACCATTATTGTTTCATCAAATACGTAAATCCCAGAAAGTCGACAATGAATTGGTTGCTAAACGAGCTGAATGTGTTTCAAATGTGGAATCAGAGTTTCAAATTGATGACAACGATTGTTTGACGTTCAAAAGTCGATTATGTGTTCCAAGAAACTCGGAATTTATTTCGATGATTTTGAGTGAGGCTCATAGTAGTCGAGTGTCAGTCCACCCGGGTAGTACAAAAATGTACAACGATCTAAAACGTTAGTTTTGGTGGCCTGGTATGATATGAGACATTTTTGACTTTGTCTCGAAGTGTTTGATATGTCAACAAGTGAAAGCGGAACATCAAGTGCCTTCGGGATTACTTCGGCCGATCATGATACCCGAATGGAAATGGGATCGAGTAACGATAGACTTTGTATCTGGCTTACCATTGACGTAAAGTAAGAAAGACTCAATCTGGGTTATTGTTGATAGACTGACGAAGTCTGCTCATTTTATCCCTGTCCGTACGAATTTCTCACTCGATAAATTGGCAGTATTATATGTCTCCCAAGTTGTTCGATTACATGGAGTACCTACTACTATTGTTTCTGATAGAGACCACAGATTTACATCTCGATTCTGGAGAAAATTGCATGAAGCGTTGGGTACTAAGTTACATTTTAGCACAGCTTTCCATCCCCAAATAGATGGTCAATCTGAACGAGTTAGTTAGATACTCAAAGCATTCTCGAGTTCAGTGGTTCGTGGGAACGATATTTACCTTTGGTTGAATTCGTGTACAACAATAGCTTCCAATCAAGCATTAAGATGGCACCATACGAGGCTTTGTACGGTCGTAAGTGCCACACACCACTATATTGGACCGAACTCAGTGAAAATAAGATTTACGGGGTTGATCTGATCAGAGAAGCTGAAGAAAAAGTGAAAGTGATTAGTGATAGTTTGAAAGCAGCATCGGATCATCAGAAATCATATGCGGATTTGAAACGCAAAGATATCGAGTATCAAATTGGTGATAAAGTATTTTTGAAAGTCTCACCCTGGAAAAAATTACTCCGTTTTGGCCGTAAAGGCAAATTGAGTCCAAGATAAATTGGACCATACGAAATAGCAGAGCGGATAGGGCCGGTTGCTTATAGATTGGTTCTACCACCTGGATTAGCAAAGATTCATAATGTATTCCATGTATCAATGCTTAGATGGTATGAATCAGATCCTTCACACGTGGTTAGTCCATCTGAAATTGAGATTCAATCGAATTTGAGTTATGAAGAAAAACCGATCCGTATCTTAGCTCATGAAGTGAAAGAATTGTGAAATAAGAAGATTTCTTTAGTAAAAGTGTTATGGGTCAAAATTGGAGTAGAAGAGGCTACTTGGGAGCTCGAATACCCTATGAAAGAACGTTATCTGAATTTATTTACTGGTAAGATTTTCGAGGACGAAAATTTTTAAGTAGGGGAGAGTTGTGACAGCCCTAATTCGACCCTATTCGGATTGTGGTTTCGAGACCACAAAAATGAGTCAAAAAATTTATTTTAATTTTAATTACATTTATTTATGTGTAATAGTGGATGTGTAAAAATTTAATGTTTTAAAATAGTCTTAGGAATGTGAATTTTCTTGAAAGGACTTAGTTGAGAAACTTAGAAAAGATGATAGGTAAATTGTAAGGATCAAATAACAAAAAAGTGTGAAAACTTGGGTTTGCATGTCAAAATACCCATAATGCATGAAGTGGCTGGCCATGTAATGATGTTCCTCCACTAAGTCTAATTAAATATAATTTTATAATGGCAAATGATAAAATAAACTAAATAGAAAAATAAATTAATAAGAAAAAGATGAATAAAAGAAGAAATGGAAGGAGAGAGAGTGTTCATCTTCTTCTTGCAAAGCCGAACCTAAGTGAAGGAAGAAAGAAATTTGTTAAAAGCATTCGGCCAACTTAAGGGTTAATCAAGGTAAGATTTCAAGTTATTTTCATTAACTTTTATGAAAAATTACTTAGTAGACAAGTCCATATTATAACCCATAGGTTGATTTTTCTATTTGGTGACAAAATGTGCATTCGGTTGTGATGGTTAAATGTTAAGAGGATAGTGTTTGATGCTTTGGATGGAAATATTAGAAAGGTGAAGAATGAACTAGCTAATAGATTTATGTGCATTTGTATGATATTATGAATAGATGTGGAGTTTTTGTTAGTTAGAAGTTTCCAGTCAAAATGTTATGTGGAGGAACTATGTGTTTAAATGAAATAAAAATGATATTACATTTGAAATTGTATATTCGGCCATACAACTAAGTACATAGGTGATGTTAAATTTGATCTTGCATATTCGGCTATATAAGTATGCACATTTGTGATATTATCTTTGTATCTATATAATCGACCAAATGAGTGATGTTGGCTTATAAAGTTGAGTTTGATTCATAATTATGTATATTTGAATGTAAACAGATTTGAAATAATGTTATTTTGGAAGTGATAATGCATTCGGCCTTGAGACATTATATAAGCATTAGTTGAGGTTTTAATGTCTTGAACAAGGACGGTTGTAAGATGAAGTGGAAATCATTAAATTCGTATATATGAGTATCTAGCAAGGTAATTAAAGTACTAAATTTATTTATTCTAGCTCAAGAACTCAAAGGAGGGGAATCAAGAGAGGGTAAAGCACAGAATATTGAGTAGTCGATTGGGAATCATTTCATCCGACATAAGGTAAGTCCACAAGCATTTGTAAGGTTGATTAATTTATACATAAATGATACTAGTGTATCATGAAAGAATTTCTTTTGTTAGATATTCTTTTGGAGTGGTATATATATATATTTATAAATGCGACCGTATATACTATTTGAATTAAATAAATTGCCTTATTATAATGAGTCAACATTGGCACTAAGTGTGCAGAATTGAATGGCACTATGTGTGCTGATTTGAATGTCAATACATGAGTGAATTTCCAAGGCACTATGTGTACGGTTTAGCATGGCACTAAGTGTGCAGATTTGGTTAGCACTATATGTGCGAAATCAGTTGATGATATAATAAGTGCAGGAAAAGAATAAAGTGTAAGAGCTATTAACTGAAATATCGAATTTGAGACATGAAACGTATATGTATGGATCCATCTAGTTCATCATTGTTTCATACTTTGAGAAAAGGATTTAAACCATCTGGTTGTTTTGATATTTGATTGGATAGCAAGATTTGACTTGTGGGTGGATCGATAATCTAAGTAATTTGTGGCATAGTTCGGTATGGCTGAAATAGTTGATCTTACATTACATTTTTATTCTTATGATCTCATGTTAATGGTGTGTATTATGTTGCTTACGACTTACTGAGTTGAATACTCATTTGGTGTGTTTACTTGTCTCTTAAATAGATTTCTTTGATCCATTTTGTGTGCTCGTGACCATCATCGAAGTCATCACCCCAGCCTGCAACATTTTGGTGCCCTCTTCTTAGTTGATCTTAAGTGAACATTACAGCCTGTATAGGCTAATATGTATTTTGTTTGAACTTATATATGTAAATTTCGGCCATGCGAATATGGCTTAACTACTAAGTTTGAATTTGGTCATGTTTAGTTATGGGTTAATTCGTTTTGGTTATAAGGTTATATGCTATTAATGAATGGTATATGTGATTTGTGATTATACTTTTTGGAAGTGGCTTGATTATAGTCGATGAGTCAGTCATGGTGTGTGTAAATTTTTCATAATTATGATTGGATGATTAAATTTTTGTTGGACAATGTTTAAATTCCTTTAGATTATTATGTCATATGTTTTGGATGCAATTTACATGTGGTATATATATAAATATATATATGTTTTGAGAGGTGAAAACGCTTAGACATTTGATAATGTGTATTGGGGTGGTTCAGTCATGTTAGACATATATAAGTGGTTATTTGTAATTTGGCTATTGTATTTGGTCATAGTATTTAATTTGGGATAGCATTATAAGTTGTCTGGTTAGGTACAAAGATAACATAAAATTGTTTTGATATGTTCGTTATAAGATGAAAATGTATGTAATTGTTTTGATTAACTTGTGAGTTGGCGTTTGACTATATAAATAATGATGCACTAGGATTTGACTTGATATGTATTTTATCTTGGGTATGTATATATATATACATCTATAAACTCAATGATGATTAATGATGTGTTATGGCTATGTATAATAGAGAATGCTTTTACGTTTGACCTGGCGAAAGGAAGATGGTAAAATGAATGATTTATAAATGGATTCAAGTATATGCATCCGATAAAATTGGAATAGGTGTTCTGTCTAGTAATGCTCATAACCCAGTCCAGTGATGGAAACGGGTTAGGGGTGTTACAATCGAATACCCTTTTGTATTTGAAGATGTCACAGAGTTGTAAAAACAACTTCAAGTGTTGGTTTGGATATTTGATTTGCCATAATTCTTTGTGGAAAATTAAGGTCTTTCCAACACTTAATGAGCTTGTTTTGTATCATTTTTATATGTATTTATTTTGTTTTTAGTTTTTATTGCTCTGTGTTTAAATTATGCATAATAAACATTTTTTTACGCAATTTTGAGTTATGTAATGATCTAATGGGCATAAGGATAATCTAACAACTATATCTAGTATGTACAACATTGTTTTTGGGCTTAGAAGGTGAAGGAAGACTACAGTGTCACGAAATCGGGGAGCAGTGTAGCAACGTCAAACTTTGAAGTCAAAATACCCAGAACATGAAGGTAGTGTCACAACACCGACCCTGTGGTGTCCAAACATCGAGTGACGAACATGAATTTTAATTAAGGGTATTTTAGTCTGCACTATGAACATTAGTTAGGATTTTTGAGCTGCTTCACAACCCTAATTAGGTCTGAGCATAAAACTCTATAAATAGGCATGTTATGTCCCATTTCAATAGGCGTGGCCAAGTGAGCCATTTTAGTATTTTAGGGCTTTTAGTTTAGTTTTTATTTCTTTTTAGTTTTGTCATTTTTATACTTTATGTATTGTTTTAACTTGGATACAATTTTGATCCAAGGCTTTAATATATTAGTTTTTTTATTATTTTGGTGTTGATTCCAATTGCAATCAAGATGATCATCGTGACTGTTAAAGGATATTTCGCTTTTGAGCTCAAACTAATATAAATAATCGACTTATTTCTCTACTCCTTATTTTTATTTAATTTGTTATTTTGCATGTTAAATATGAGTTTAAGAATTATTGTATTTAGATCCATTAGTAGCAATTTTCCTTAGCAAGATTAACGTATGGATGTGTGAATAATTAATGAATGAACGAGGGTTGAAATTTAGATTAGTTGGCTTAAATTATGTGTGATTAAACCCTAGGAAGTGACACCCTTAGGAAGTAATTTAGGATAAATGAGACCGAGAGATAAGTTTACCGAGTAAATCATAATTTATCTTGGTTAAGAAAGTGAGGCCAAGAGGTAAGTGTGTATTGGTCGATTAGTTAATTAGTTAGAGGTAGAGAGCTAATAACTGGTTAATTAATAGCTAACTTGATAAAACCCAAGTTCTAAAGTTAATTAGGACCACTAAATTGAGTTAATCTCCTGCCTATTTTATTTGATTATTTTTTATTGTTAAATTGGTTGGTTTTTAGTTTAAATGATTTTTAGGTTAATCAATTAATTCGTGCTAATTTGATCTTTAATAATATAGTTTTAAATTGGTACTATTTAAACTTATTAGCGTAGAGAATTAATTTTGGTTTAATTCAACCTCCCTTGGGTAGAATCCTCGGAATGCTTCCCGAAGTGTTTTGTTGTAACACTAATCTATATTACAATTTGACCTGTATACTTGTGGACACCCTTGCTTAATTTTATATCTTTTTGTTGTAGTATTTCCAGTCCGGACATTCTCTTAGTTGACGGCGGTTAAGTTGTTGGTGTCGTTATCGGGGAGGTTTTGATATTATACTTTAATTTAATTTTCTGCAATTGGTAAGATAAATAGGAAAATTTAGAATTATAGATAAAAAATTTAATTTAATTTATTTATTTATCATATTTAATTTTACACTGCTAATTTTAAATTTGATTGTTATTTCTTGGACTTAAGAGACTGATTATTAGGAACTAAATGATGTCGATGCTCTTGGGATGGACGATATTCAACACGAGCTGGATTCAACTAAGTATAGCAAAGCCCATTGTCCATGGGACTCACTTTGAGATTAATCTTACATTGCTAACTTGGGTGTCAATGAACATTCAATACAGTGATAAGTTGGATCCTATTGATATTCTTGAGGAGATTTTAACAAATTTGTAGTACCGTGGTATATTTGAGAGTTTCTAATGAAACCATTAAATTATTATTAATCCCTGTTGCACTCGGAGGTTGAGTTAGCGAATGGTTGGAGGCATTACCACTGGGCACTCTAACATCATGGGAAGAGTTTATATTCTTATTTCTGTGAAGGCTGATACCTATGCCTACCATTCTGAGTACATACAAGGAATTCTTGAAATTTAAACAAAGCCAAGTAGAGACATTGGGAGAAGCATAGAACCGATTAAAAATGATTATTTAGAAAATGCTCGGAGAGGGTGTTGATCCTATGGTTCAATTGTAGCATTTTTATAGGGGTTTAGATTACGAAAGTTGACTCCAATCTAACATTACTCCTGGAGGAATTGTTTGGACTAAATCAACCCATGAAATAATTGTGCTATTGGAAAAAATAAGAAATAATAATCACATTTGGAGGAAGATCCGCGAACACAAACTAATAGATATGTTGATGAATGTGGATGAAGTAGTTGGTTTCAAAATAGAGGAGAATAATTTAAGTATTGAACAATTTGGATTTAGGGTTGAGGAGATAGTAGATGATAATTTAGATACATCTGATGCAGGAAGAGATAAAAGAGGAGGTGAAAAGAAATCATCTAGAACGAATTTACAAATAGACTGGTGAAAGCACTGTAAGGAGCCATTAAACATGAAGGGTTCTTCACTTGATAAGATGGTCCCATCACTCATTAAGCCACCCAACTTGGAATTGAAACCACTCCTGACACATTTGAAATATGGGTACCTTAGTGAAAACAACACCTTACCTGTAACTATAGCAGCTCATCTAACATCTGAACATGAAAAAGCATTGTTGGATGTCCTAAAAGCACACAAAAGGGCAATTGGATGGATCATTGCTAACACAAAAGGAACTAACCCAGTTCTTTTCCAACATAAAATTTGATTGGATGAAGGTAAGAAACCAGTGGTAGATGCACAATAGAGACATAAAACATCAATGAAGGATGTGGTAAAAAATAGTTGTAAAATTGGTTGGACGCAAGAATTGTATACGCGATATTTGATAGTGAGTGGGTGAGTCCAACACAATGTGTTCCAGAGAAAGGTGGTCTACTAGTGGTAATGAATGAAAAGATTGAACTCGTCCTGTAACACCTCTCACCGGTATTGAACGCTGGAATAGGGTTATGGAGCATTACCGAACTTACAACACAATTACATAAACTTTTCACATACATAATATCATTTCATACATTCATCATTCAAACTAAATCAATGTGTAACAGCCCGAGTTTAGCTAAATCGGAACAGTGGTTTTGGAACCGCAAATTTGAGGTTATAAAATTATTTTAATATTATTTTTGTTGTTTACAACATGTGAATATATATGTGTGAAAATTTCATGAGCTAATTTTATCGTTTAATAGATTAATTTGAGAAAAAGGACTTAATTGCGTAAAATGCAAAAGTAGCATGCTATAAGTTAAAAGTGCTAAATTGTCATGGCTTATTAAACTAAAGGTCCTTATGTCGTGAATAGACCATAGTGGGAATGGTCATCAATGGACATATGTTATAATGATTTTAAATGGTTTAGTAAAGGTTAAATATGTAATTTGGTAAATAAACTTAACATAAATAAAACCAAAATAAAAATTATGTGTTATTATAATCTTTTAACTGAAATTAAAGAAGAAGAAGCTTTTACACTCATCTAGGGTTCGACCAACTATTTTCTTGATTAAGGTACGATTTTAGCTCGGTTTTTGATGAATTCTACATTTTTGTGATCTTTGCTTTGAGTACTAGATAGCCCATGCCTCAATTTTTGAAAGTGTTGATGATTTTGAAAGTTGCCATTGATGGATTCATGTGTTTTTGGATGTTTGATGATGAAATATGAGAGCTTGGTGCTTGATATACATGTTTTGTAAAGTGATTTTGAGTAAAAATGCATATTAGGGATTAAATTGAGAAAGGTGTAAATTTAGGGATTAAATTATGAAAAAAATGAAAGTTTTGGACTGCTAGAGACCTATAGAGAATTTGGTCAAGCATGGATCTTATTGAATTTTGAGTAATTTGTGTTTTTATGAAATAAGGACTAAATTGTTAAAATGTGAAAGTTTAGGGCCAAAGTGCAAATTGGCTAAACTTATGTGTTTGTGGATTAAGTTGATTGAGTTGGTTATTACATGGGTTAATTTTGAATACATATAGATCAAGAAAGAAAGAATTCGGATTTAGATCGGGAAAAATAGAAGGTTATCGAGTAATCGATCCGATTCGTCAAATTCGAGTACGAGGTAAGTTCGTACGATAAACATTGTTACAATTGTGTATTTAATGCTTTAATATTTCATAAATTGTATATATACGACTCCGATTACGAACGACAACAAATTGATTATGTTTGGCACTCAGTGTGCGATTCGAGATAGCTTTGACTGTATAAAACACTTAGTGTGCCAATTGGAATAGCTTCGACTATACGTGGCACTAAGTGTGCGATACCGAGATAGCTTCAGATAATTGTGATGGCACTAAGTGTGCGATATCATTGTAGCTTCGACAAAACATTTATGCACTAAGTGTGCGAGTTTTTAAAGCATTGAAAAATTTCTGAACAATTTAACGTATTGAACAAAGAGGTGAGAATGAGATAAATAAGTACGGGAAAGTACAGGTACATACGATACTTATGTGGTAGTTGATACTATGTGTGTGAAGCTTGATGAATTTGTGTATACATGAGAAATGGTCATGAATTAGAATTGAATGATGATATGAGAACTACTAAGTGTCTATCAATTGATGATTTGTATATTATCGAAGCTAGCTCAAACTCAGGGATCGTCGGAAAGCTTGATCACACTATCAGTCATTTTTTTGGTACTTTTCAAGCCTTGTATATATGGTATATGGCATGTATAGGCTAGTTATGGTACTTTGGTTGTGAATATGTCATTAAATTTGGCTTATTATGAATATGTTTTTATTTGTATAGATAGCCATGTGTGATGGCTTGGTTTGATATGTTTTGGTATAAATATGGCTAAGGTTTCTTAGTTGATCAAATGGTAATGTTTTGAGTTTAGTAAAAGACTATATGGTATGATTGAAGTTGATGAATTAAGAGGATATATACTTTTGAATGAATGTTAGATGATATAAGTTTTTGAATAGGTATTTGGTTTGAATTGATAATGAAATATAATTGAAATGGATATGGTATAAATTGTGCATTTGGTTAATGATTTTGTGATGCCTATTGTATGATGAATTGGTACCTTTTAGGTTGTTTAAGTGACCATAAGAAAGGGTGGCAAATTGGCTTTTCAAATAGCCTATTTTTGTCCACACGGGCATGTGTCTCAGCCGTGTGCGACACACGATCATGTTATACGACTGTGTGTCCCCTAGGGTACCCTTTCGAATTAAGGCAGTATACCTTACTGGTTTGACACGGCCTAGACACACAAGCGTGTCTACTAGTCGTGTGTAACACACGGGCTGGCACGCGGGCGTGTGGCCAGCCGTGTGACTCAAGTCAATAACCACTCAAATTTTCCCACGGCCATGGCACACAGGCGTGTCTTCGTCCGTGTGGTATAGTCAGTATGTATGCCATATTTTCACACGGCCTGTGACACGGGCGTGTCTAGTAACCGTGTGAGGCACACGGCCTGTTCACACGGGCGTGTGACCCTTAAATGTCGAAAAATTTTATATGTTTCTCAAAGTTTGGAAATGTTATTGGTTTAGTCTCGAACCACTTCTAAGCATGTTTTAAGGTCTCGTAAGACCTTATAAGCGACAATGTGAATGAATTGAATGGATTTTGATTATGATTGTATAAAAGTATGTGTATGATGTGTTTTACCCGGTAATGCCTCGTAATCTTAGTCCACCGACAGATATAGGTTAGGAGTGTTACATTTAATTGGTATCAGAGCTACGATTTAGTTTATTCTAGGACTAATGTAGCGTGTGAGAATCTATCTATACATGCCATATATATAAATTGCGATAGTGTGATGATTCTTGACAGTTAAAAATTTGTTTTTATATAGTAAATGGAACTTGATCGAGTTGTAGTTGACGATGTAGAAAGTAATGTTCCCGCTCCCGCTCAAGGGGCAGCTCCAGCCAATTTTAGGCCAATTTCTAGTAGCCAAGGGGGAGAGGCTAAGCAAGCCTTCTTCCAAATGATGAGTGAGTGGTTCACGGAATTCATATGAACGAAATCGGCTGCTCAACAACCTCCACCCCTACCTATTCCTCAACAAGTCCCAGTTATACCACAAGTGATAGATCCGATTTGATTGAGTAAGCCACCTGTTGATAAGATTCATAAACATGGGGCTAAAGAGTTTCAGGCTATAGTTAATGATGATGCCGAGAGAGCTGAGTTCTTGCTCGAGAATACGGTCAGATTATTTGATGAATTATCCTATACTCCAAATGAATGTATCAAGTATGTTGTATCTTTGCTCAGAGACAATGCATATCATTGGTGGAAAACGTTGACATCTGTGGTTCCTAGAGAATGAGTTACCTTCCAAACTGAGTTCCGGAGAAAATACTTAAGGCAAAGATTTCTCGATCAGAAATATAAAGAGTTTCTAGAGTTGAAGCAAGGTTAGATGACAGTGACAGAATATGAAAGATAATTCATATGTTTAAGAGAATATGCTCGAGAGTATGTATCTACTGGAGAGAACATGTGTAAAAGATTTGTTAACGGACTGAATGAAGATATAAAACTTCTGCTTGGGATTTTGGAGACCAAAGAAATTGTTGTGCTATTTGAGAGGGCTTGTAAAGCCGAGGATCTCAGCAAAGAAAAGAGAAAGGCAGATTCAGAGGCAAGAGATTCGAGGAAGAAATCGATGAGTAAATCTTATCATTCCTCATAGAAGAAATCTAGAGACTATTTTAACCAATCAACAACTTCAGCGGGATATCAAAATAGAGATTGCGTAAAGCAATACACTAACCTTAAAACTCAAGCCACATCAGTATCGAGTGTTAGCAACGTAAAAGATGTTAAACCTGAGTGTCAACAGTGTGGAAGATGACATTTTGGTGATTTTTGGGTGAAAAATAATAATAGAACTTGTTACAGTTGTGGTTCACAAGATAATTTTATCAAAGATTGCCCAGAGTTAGTTGAAAAAGATAATGCTCAAGACACGAGGCCAAGTAACACTGGAACTAGAGGTAGACCACCCAGAAACACAGGAAATGTGAGTGGTAGTAGAGGTGTGACAAGAGACACTGCTACGAGATTTGATGCTAGAGCACCTGCACGAGCCTACACTATTCACGCTCGCGAAGAAGCGTCATCTCTAGATGTTATCACTAATATTTTTACTCTTTATGATACTAAAGTTATTGCATCAATAGATCCAGGATCAACCCATTCATATGTATGTGTGAATTCAGTATCCAGTAAGACTTTGCCTGTAGAGTCTACTGAATTTGTAATTAGAGTATCGAACCCCTTAGACAAGTGTGCGTTGGTTGATAAAATGTGCAAGAACTGTCCATTGATGATTCAGGATATTTATTTTTCGGCTGATTTGATGTTGTTACCATTTGATGAATTTGATATAATTCTAGGTATGGATTGGCTAACGTTGCATGATGCTATTGTGAATTGCAAACGAAAGACGATTGATCTGAAATGTCAGAATAATGAGATTATCTGAATTGAGTAAGATGATTTAAATGACTTGCCAACGGTGATTTCATTGATGTTAGCTTAGAAATATGTGAGAAAGTGCTGTGAAGCTTATTTTGATTATGTGCCTGATACAAAATTAACTAAAAAGAAGATTGAATCAGTGTTAGTTGCGTGTGAGTAGCCAAACATGTTTCCTGATGAGTTACAAGGTTTACCACTGATCCGAGAGGTTAAATTTGGCATTGAGTTAATGCCGGGTACAATGCCGATATCGATAGCTCTGTACAGGATGGCTTCGACAAAGTTAAAAGAATTGAAATCTCATTTGCAAGAGTTGACTGACAGAGGGTTTGCAATACCGAGTTTCTCGCCTTTGGGTGCTCCCTTATTGTTTGTGAAAAAGAAAAATGGTACTATGAGAATGTGTATTGATTACCGACAGCTTAATAAAGTGACGATCAAGAACAAATATCCTTTACTACGAATTGATGATTGTTTGACCAATTGAAAGGGGCAACAATGTTTTCAAAGATAGATTTGAGATCGGGTTATTATCAGTTGCGAGTTAAAGACTCTGATGTGCGAAAGACTACTTTTAGAATGAGGTATGGACATTATGAGTTTTTAGTTATGCCTTTCAGACTAACGAATGCACCTGCTATCTTTATGGATTTAATGAAATGAATTTTCAGACCATATCTAGATCAATTTGTTGTTGTATTCATTTATGACATTTTGGTTTATTCATGTGATGAAATTAAGCATATTGAGCATCTGAGAATTGTATTGCAAACTCTTCGTGATAAACAGTTATATGCAAAGTTTAGTAAACGTGAATTTTGGTTGTGCGAGGTTGGTTTTTTGGGGCATATTATGTCAACATCGGGTATTCGAGTAGATCCGAGCAAGATTTCTGCAATAATGGATTGGAAGCCTCCAAGAAATGTATCCGAAGTCTATAGTTTTCTGGGACTGGCTAGCTATTACCGATGATTTGTGAAAGGCTTTTCAATGATTGTGACTCCGTTGACAAATTGCTTTAGAAAGATGTAAATTTTGAATGGTCCGAGAAATGTCAGAAAATTTTTGATCAGTTGAAAGCTCTTTTGACTGAAGCTCCAGTGCTAGTTTAGCCAAAATCGAGTAAAGAATTTGTGATCTTTAGTGATTCATCATTGAATGGTCTGGGCTACGTTTTGATGTAGGAAGGCAAAGTCATAGCTTATGCCTCAAGACAGTTGAAGTCGCATGAAAAGAATTACCTGACTCACGATTTAGAGTTAGCAGCCGATTTAGAGTTAGCAGCCATTATGTTTGCGTTGAAGATTTGGTGCCATTATATGTTCGGTGAGAAATGTCATGTTTATTCAGATCATAAGAGTTTGAAATATCTGATGACTCAGAAAGATTTGAATTTGCGACAGTGAAGATGGCTAGAATTGCTAAAAGACTACGAGCTAGTGATTGATTATCATCCAGGAAAAGCAAATGTTGTTGTTGATGCATTAAGCTGAAAATCTTTATTTGCTCTACATATGATGAATACTCAATTGACTCTATCTGACGATGGCTCGATTGTAGCTGAGTTGAAAGCGAGACCGTTGTTTGTATAGCATTTTGTGAAGCTCAGAAAGTTGATAAGGAAATGCTAGCAAAACGAGTTCAATGTGAATTGAACCCTGACTCAGAGGCTGAATATGTGTTCTGAGAAATTCAGAGTTGATTCAGATGATTTTGAACAAAGCCCATAGTAGTCGTTTATCTGTTCATCCGGGAAGTACGAAAATGTATAATGACTTGAAATAGCTTTATTGGTGGCATGGTTTGAAATGTGAAATTTCAAAATTTGTTTCTAAATGTTTGATTTGTCAGCATGTTAAAGCTGAGCACTGGTACCGTGTGCTTTATTGCAGCCGATTATGATTCCTGAGTTGAAGTGGGATAGAGTCACTATGGATTTGTTTCGGGTTTGCACCTATCTCCGAGTAAGAAAGATGCGATATGGGTGGTTGTTGAAAAATTGACTAAATCGGCTCATTTCATTCCGATATGCACGGATTATTCACTTGATAAACTTTCTGTGTTGTACATTTCTCAGATTGTGAAATTGCACGGAGTGCCTATTTCTATTCTTCGAATAGAGATCCGAGAGTACATCGTGTTTTTGGAAGAAACTGCAAGATGTACTGGGTACAAAGTTATATTTTAGTACCGTGTTTCACCCGCAGACGAATGGTCAATCCGAGCGAGTTATTTAGATACTCGAGGATATGTTGAGATGTCGTATTCTTGAGTTTGAATGTACGCGGGAAAAAAATATTTGTCGTTGATTGAATTTGCATACAATAATAGTTTTCAATCGAATATTAAAATGGCATCGTACGAAGCTCTATACAGTCGTAATTGTCAAACACCGTTGTATTGGGCTGAGCTAAGCGAGAATAAGATTCCCGATGTTGATTTGATTAAAGAAACAGAAGAAAAAGTGAAAGTGATTCACGATAGTTTGAAAGCAACGTCAAATCGTTAGAAATCCTACGTGGACTTGAAACGAAAAGATATTGAGTTTCAGATCAGAGATAGAGTATTCTTGAAAGTATCTTCGTGGAAGAAAATACTTTGATTTGATCGTAAAGGCAAATTGAGCTCGCGATTCATCGGACCGTACGAGATTATTCAGCGAATTGGACCAGTAGCTTACCGGCTAGCATTGCCTTCTGAGTTAGAAAAGATTCATAATGTATTCCATGTATCTATGCTTCAATGATACCGATCTGACCCTTCATATGTCATTTCCTCGACTGAAGTTGAGATTCAATCAGATTTATCGTATAGTGGAGAAACGATTCAAATTCTAGCTCGAGAGATCAAAGAGTTGAGAAATAAGAAAATTGCATTAGTGAAAGTATTATGGCATCGACACAGGGTTGAAGAAGCTACGTGGGAACCCGAGGATGTTATGAGAAAGCAATATCCAAATCTATTCACCGGTAAGATTTTCGGGGAAGAAAATCCCTAAGGGGGAGAGTTGTAACAGTCCAATTTTATCTAAATCGGAACAGTGGTTTTAGAACCACAAATCTGAGGTCGTAAAATTATTTTGATATTATTTTTTATGTTCATAGCATGTGAATATATATGTGTGAAAATTTCGTGAGCTAATTTTATTGTTTAATAGATCAATTTGAGAAAAAGGACTTAATCGCGTAAAATGCAAAAGTAGCATGCTATAAGTTAAAAGTGCTAAATTGCTATGGCTTATTAAACCAAAGGTCCTTATGTTGTGAATAGACCATTGATAGTGGGAATTGTCATAAATGGGCATATATTATAATGATTTTAAAAGGTTTAGTAAAGGTTAAATATGTAAGTTGGTAAATAAACTTAACATAAATAAAACCAAAATTAAAGAAGAAGAATAAGCTTTTACACTCATCTAGGGTTTGACCAACTCTTTTCTTGATTAAGGTACAGTTTTAGCTCGGTTTTTAATGATTTCTACGTTTTTGTGATCGTTGCTTTGAGTATCAGCTAGCCCATGCCTCAATTATTGAAAGTGTTGATGATTTTGAAAGTTTCCATTGATTAATTCATGTGTTTTTGGATGTTTGATGATGAAATATGAGAACTTGGTGCTTCATATACATGTTTTGTAAAGTGATTTTGAGTAAAATGCATATTAGGGATTAAATTGAGAAAAGTGTAAATTTAAGGATTAAATTGTGAAATAAATGAAAGTTTTAGACTGCTAGGGACCAATAGAGAATTTGATCAAGCATGGGTCTTATTGAATTTTGAGTAATTTTTGTTTTTATGAAATAGGGACTAAATTGTTAAAATGTGAAAGTTTAGGGCCAAAGTGAAACTGCTAAACTTATGTGTTTGTGGATTAAATTGATTGAGTTGGTGATTAAATGGGTTAACTTTGAATACATATAGATCAAGAAAGAAAGAATTTGGATTTAGATTAGGGAAAATCAAAGGTTATTGAGTAATCGACCCGATTCGTCAAATCCAATACGAGGTAAGTTCGTATGTGATAAACATTGTTACAATTATGTATTTAATGCTTTAATATTTCAAAAATTGTATATATACGACTACGATTGTGTACGATGACAACTTGATTATGTTTAGCACTCAGTGTGCGATTCGAGATAGCTTCGGCTATATAAAGCACTTAGTGTGCGAATTGGAATAACTTTGGCTACACGTGGCACTAAGTGTGCGATACCGAGATAGCTTTGGTTTAATGTTATGGCACTAAGTGTGCGATATCGTTGTAACTTCGGCTAAACATTTATGCACTAACTGTGCGAGTTCTTAAAGCATTGAAAGATTTCTAAACGATTTAACGTATTGAACAAAGAGTTGAGAATGAGATAAATAAATACGGGAAAGTATAGGTACGTATGATACCTATGTGGTAGTTTATACTATGTGTATAAAGCTTGATGAATTTGTATATACATGAGAAATGGTCATAAATACGCATTCATCAATTTGAACTTCTTAATTCCTAGTTCAATAATACTAACAAACCTTCCACATGCTTAATCATGTATTTAAATGCAAACTTCTTAACTTCTTCAATTTAAAGCTCATAGGATTCATATTCATACCTGATCCAATCTGTAACAAACTCATACCCAAATGGAAATATGTCGAATACTCAAATTCTCGCACACTAAGTGTCAATACATAGCCGAAGCTATTTTAGTCTCACACATTAAGTGCCTTACATAGCCAAAGTTATCTTGAATCGCACACTAAGTGCCATACATAGCCGAAGCTATCTTGAATCGCATACTAAGTGTTGTACATAGCCCAATTGTCGTCAATGATGACTGTAGACTTGTATACACAATTTATGCAATATCAAAGCATTTAAAGCATAATTATAACAATGCTTATTACATACGAACTTACCTTGGATGAGTAAACGATGAAATAAGTCGTTTAGTCGATAACTTTCGTTTTTCCCCGATCCTGATCCAAATTTCATTTTTCCTGATCTAAATATTTTCAAAATTAACTCATTTAATCAACTATTCATTCAATTTAATCAAAAATATACATTAAGGCTATTTTACACATTTGCCCCTAAACTTTCATATTTTTCACAATTTAGTCCTTATTACATAAAATCACAAATTAATGAAATTCCAATTATACCCATGCTAGCTGAATTACCATAATGCCCCTAGTAGCCCAAAATTTTCCTTTATTTCACATTTTGCTTATTAACTTAGCACATTTCTCAATTTAATCCCTATTTTGCATTTTCACTAAAATCACTTTACAAAACTTGTTTATCTAACATCAAATATTCATAATCTATCATCAAACATCAAAATACTCATGTATTCATCAATGGAATCAATCAAAATCTTTAACAGTTTTGTAAATTAGTCCTTGGGCCAGCTAGTACTAGATGCAATGATCACAAAAACATAAAAATCATCAAAAACCGAGCAAAACACATACCTAATTGCTTGAATTTTACTTGGCCGAATGAAGAACCCTAATCTCTTCTTTTTCTCCTTCAAAATTCAGTTATGGAAGATGATGATAAGGCTAATTTGGCTTTATTTTATTTATGTTAAGTTTAATTACTAATTTATAATTATAACCTTAATAATAAACCATTTAAAACACATCATAATATGTCCATATATGTCCACTCAAATAAGTAATGGCCTAATTGTAACATAAGGACCTTAACTTTAAGGTTCTATAGATAATTGACACCTTTAGCTAATAGAACTCCACTTTTATACTTTACGCGAATTAGTCCTTTTTTTATCAAATTAACTATTCAAACGATAAAATTTCTTCACGAAATTTTCACATATATCTACCATCATGTTGTAAACACTTAAAATAATATTAGAATAATTTTAGAATCTCGAATTTGTGGTCCCAAAACCACTATTTTGATTTAACTAAAAACAAGCTATTACAACTCTCTCCTTTAGGGATCTTCGTCCCCGAAAATCTTACCAGTGAATAGGTTAGGGTATTGTTTTCTCATAGCTTCCTCGAGCTCCCAGGTAGCCTCTTCAACACCGTGACATTGCCAAAGTACTTTCACAAGAGCTATGCTTTTATTTCTTAACTGTTTAACTTCACATGCTAGAATTTTGATCGGTTCTTTGTTGTACCTCAAATTAGGTTGAATTTCGATTTCAGACGGAGAAATCACATGTGATGGATCAGATCTATACCGATGTAACATCGATACATGAAATACATTATGAATCTTTTCTAACTCTTATGGTAAAGATAATCGATATGCTACTGGCCCTATTCTTTCGATGATTTCATACGGCCCGATGAATCGTGGACTCAATTTGCCTTTTCGATCAGAACGAAGTATTTTCTTCCACGGAGATGCTTTTAAGAACACTTTATCACCGATCTAAAATTGAATGTCTTTCCATTTCAAATCCGCGTAAGATTTCTGATGATCTGAAGCTACTTTCAAATAGTCACGAATTACTTTCACTTTCTCTTTGGTTTCTCTAACCAAATCAACCCCATGTGTAACGCCCCCACGCCCGAGACCGATGCCGAAATCGAGCTTGAGGTGTTACCGAACATAATTTATCAATTTAAGTACTTCGAATCATTTGTTTCTACATTCACAGCTTTCTAGTTATCTGCGTCACAGTTACAAGAAAAATCATCTCTCGAGTTACAAAACTCAAAAACAAGATCCGTAAATTTTACCTAAATCTAGACTCATATATCTATTTACTAATTTTTTCTAGAATTTTTGGTTGGGCCAATTAGTACAGTTTATTAGTTAAATTCTCCCCTGTTTCAGAGTTTGACTGCTCTGACCTCTGTGTATTACGAATCAGATATCTCTCTATAAAAAATTTCAATGACTATGAGGTTTGCTTCTCTTAAAACTAGACTCAATAATGAATCTGTACATGTAAAGAACAACTTATAGTTATTTTTTTTAAAATTTATTATAAATTTTTAAAGTCAGAACAGGGGATCCAAAAATCATTCTGACCCTGTTTCACAAAAGTTTAAATATCTCATAAAATATAATTTAAATGCCTGTTTTGTTCAATTCACATGAAAGTAGACTCATTAAGCTTCAATGTCATAACTTATTCATCATTTAGTTCCACTTATACTATTTTTAGTGATTTTTCAAATTCATGTCATTGCTGCAGCAATATTCTGTTTTAAGGCAAGTTTCATCTTTCCATGAATTTTTTTATGAACTAGATAACCTATTAAACTTCCATGATATCAAACATGATCTAATTAGCCATCACCATGACTTATCAATATCAAACATTATCTCAACCAAACATGGCCATATCATAAAATTATTTACACAAAATAGGTACGTTGCTATACATGCCATACTTAAGTTTTACAAGCCATTTACCAATAGAAATCCTTCGGATAGTGTGATCGAACCTTCGACCTGTCCCGATTCGAGTGACTTGTTCAAAAGCGCAATGAATGAAAAGGAAGGAGTAAGCATAAATGCTTAGTAAGTTCATATGCAAATAACAAGTAACATAACAATACAATTATACCAAACAACCTTAGCATGGCATCACCAAAACATATATCACATTTTTAAACATCATTCATGAAAACAACATTTAATACGAACTTTGGAAAATTACACTTTTGCCCCTAAACTTTTGCATAATTACACTTTTGCCCCTAGGCTCGGGAATTAAAATTTATCCCTTATTCTTATGTTTTATGACATGCTGATCATTTTTCCCTTCTATGACAATATCAAATTTACACTCTAACATGTACTTATGACTATTAGGTATTTTTACCGATTAAGCTCTTTTACTCGTTTTCACTCAAAACCGAGTAGCACAAGTTGTCTAACATAATTTAAAACCTCATATTCTATCATAAAACATCAAAATACACAAATTTCACCTTTGGGTATTTTTCCAAATATAAACCCTAGGTTGAATTATTGCTAGCATAATCTTAATCGAGCTTCCGGGATTCTAAAAACGTAAAGAACATTAAAAACGGGGCTTGGAATCACTTACTGTGGAGCTTGGAAGCTTGAAACAAACCCTAGCTATGGAGAACCCTTGAAATTTCGTCCTAATGAAGAAGATGGACAAAAATTGGCTTTTAATTTTGTTTTTAATTCATTTTAATAACTAAATGACAAAAATGCCCTTACTACTAAACTTTCCAAAAATTCCTTCCATGTCCTAATTTTGTCCATGAACTTAAAATTGGTCAAATTGCTATTTAAGACCTCCTAATTAATATTTCAATGCAATTTCATACTAAAAACTTCTAGAATGCAAATTTTGCAACTTATTCGATTTAGTCCCTACTTTCAATTTAAACACTTTAGGCATAGAATTTCATCACGAAATTTTCACACAATCATGCAATCATATCATAATCATCAAAATAATTATAAAATAATTATTTCTATCTCGAATTTGTGGTCACGAAACCACTATTCCGATTAAGCCCTAGTTCAGGATATTACAAATCTCCCCCCCTTTTAAGGATTTTCGTCCTCGAAAATCTTACCGGTAAACAGGTGTGGGTATTTGTTTCTCATAGTTTCTTCAGGTTCCCATGTAATCTCTTCTACCCCATGCTTTTGCCACAATACTTTCACTAGAGCGACACTTTTATTTCTTAGTTTCTTGACCTCTCGAGCTAAGATCTTAATTGGTTCTTCTTCGTAAGTCATATCCAGTCGTAGTTCAATTTCTGTCGGTGAAATTATATGTGAAGGATCTGAACAATACCGACGTAGCATAGATACGTGGAACACATCATGAATCCTCTCTAATTCAGGTGGTAATGCTAGCCGATATGCTACCGGTCCAACTTTTTCAATTATTTCATACGGCCCAATAAAACGCGGACTTAACTTGCCCTTCCGTCCAAATCTAAGGACTTTCTTCCATGGAGACACTTTCAAAAATACCTTATCACCAACTTGAAACTTGATTTCTTTTTGTTTCAAATCCGCATAAGAGTTCTGTCTATCTGAAGCAGCTTTCAAACAATCTTGAATCACTTTCACCTTTTCTTCGGTTTCTTTTATTAGATCAACTCCATAAATCTGATTTTCCTTGAGTTCAATCCAATACAAAGGTGTTCGACACTTACGACCATATAATGCTTCATAAGGTGCCATTTTCAAACTCGTCTGATAACTATTATTATAAGCAAATTCTACCAATGGTAAGTACCTTTCCCAACTACCTTGAAATTCCAATACGCAACATCTGAGCATGTCTTCAAGAATCTGAATTACTCTCTCTGATTGCCCATCAGTTTGTGGATGATAAGGCGATCTTTGAAATTTAACTTTGTACCTAATGCCTCTTACAACTTTTGCCAAAACCGTGAAGTAAATCTCAGATCTCTATCCGAAATGATTGCAAAGGTATTCCATGAAGTCTAACAATCTCACGGATATACAATTCAGCCAACTTATTAAGAGAATAATCTGTATGTACCGGAATAAAATGAGCCGATTTAGTCAGTCTGTCAACTATTACCCAGATGGCATCTTTCTTTCCTGGAGTCAATGGCAACCCTAAAATAAAATCCATAGTAATCCGATCCCATTTCCATTCAGGAACCATAATAGGCTGAAGTAATCCTGAAGGCACTTGGTGTTCAGCTTTCACCTGTTGACAAATTAAGCACTTTGATACAAACTCGGAAATTTCTCTTTTCATTCCACTCCACCAATACATTTTCCTCAAGTCATTATACATTTTCGTACTGCCCGGATGAACCTCCAAACAACCATTATGTGCTTCATGCAAAATATTTTGAATCAACTCATTATTTTTCGGTACACAAATCCAATTTTTAAACATCAAGCTACCATCAGAACCGATTCTGAAATCTGATCCCGTATCAGCTTCACACTGTCTTCTCTTGGCTAGCAAATCTTGATCATTTTTTAAGCTTCAGAAATCTCTTGTAAAAACATCGGTCTAGTTCTTATCTCTGCTAGAATCGAACTATCATCTGACATTTTCAACTGAGTGTTCATAACTCTCAAAGCAAACAACAACTTTCTGCTTAAAGCATCGGCAACCACATTCGCTTTTCCCGGATGATAATTAATAACAAGCTCATAATCTTTCAATAACTCCAACCATCTACGCTGTCTCAAATTTAAGTCTTTTTGTGACATCAAGTATTTAAGACTTTTGTGATCGTGATATACTCGGCACTTTTCACCATACAAATAATGTCGCCAAATCTTCAAAGCAAATACCACCATGATCAATTCCAAATCGTGAGTAGGATAATTCCTCTCATGAGGTTTTAACTGCCTCGAAGCAAAAGCCACCACTTTTCCTTCTTGCATAAGTACACATCCTAAGCCATTTCGAGAAGCATCACTATACACCACAAATTCTTTACTCGATTCGGGTTGTACCAACACTGGTGCTTGCTTAATAACTTTTCAATTCTTCAAAACTTTGTTGACATTCTTCCGTCCATTCAAATTTAACATCCTTTTGGAGAAGTCTAGTCATAGGAGCAGTAATTATAGAAAATCCATTTACAAACCGTCGATAATACCCAGCTAGCCCCAAGAAACTTCTAACCTCGATTCATGCTTTTTGGTGGTTTCCAATCAATAATGGCTGAAATTTTACTAGGATCAACCCGTATACCATCACCGAAACAATATGACCCAAAAATCCAACTTCCCCGGAGCCAAAATTCACTTTTACTAAACTTGACATATAACTGCTTATTTCTCAAAGTTTGCAAAACTATCCTCAAATGCTCAGCATGCTCTGTCTCATCTTTTGAATAAATTAAAATATCATCTATAAACACCACAAACAAATCTGTCCAAGTATATGGTGAAATATGCTATTCATTAAATCCATAAACACAAAGAGAGCATTTGTTAACCCGAATGGCATAACTAAAAATTCATAATGACCGTACCTTGTTCTAAAAAGCGCTTTTAGGCACATCGACTCTTTTTACTCGCGGTGATAATACCTAGATCTCAAGTCAATCTTTGAAAACTATGTCGCTCCTTTTAGCTGATCAAACAAATCATCAATTCTCGGCAATGGATACTCGTTTTTGATTGTCACCTTGTTTAACTGTCGATAATCAACACATAATCTCATAGAACCATCCTTCTTTTTCACAAATAACACAGGAGCACCCCAAGGTGAAAACTCGGTCTTACAAAGCCTTTATCAGTCAACTCTTGCAACTGTGACTTTAATTCTTTCAACTCTGTTGGTGCCATTCTATATGGAGCAATCGAGATCGGACCTATTCCCGGTATCAAATCAATACCAAATTCTACTTCCCTGACTGGAGGCAAACCCGACAATTCTTCTGGAAATACGTCTGTAAATTCACACACAATCGGCACTGATTCAACTTTCTTTTCAACTTCTTTTGTATTAATTACATATGCCAAATAAGCTTCATAACCCTTTCTCAAATATCTCTGAGCCGACATCGAAGAAATCACACTAGACAATGCCTCTGATTTATCTGATTCAACCCGTAGAGTTTCACCGTTTTCACACTTTAATTCTATAACCTTTTCTTTGCAATTTACTATAGCATCATGCAATGTCAACTAATCCATACCCAAAATAACATCAAATTCATCAAACGGCAACAACATCAAGTCGGCCGGAAAGTAATGACCCCGAATCATTAAAGGACATTTCTTGCATATTTTATCAACTATCACACAGTTGCCTAACGGATTCGACACTCTAACCATAAATTCTGTGTTCTCAACAGGTATATTCATACTAGACACCAGCTTCATGCATGGATCAATCAAAGCAATAACATTAATATCATAAAGAGAAAATGTACCGGTAATCACATCGGGTGAGGAAGCATCTTCACGCGCTTTAATAGCATAAGTTCTAGCCGGAGCTCTTCCTTCAGATCTAACTGCTGCATCTCTGGCTACATTCTTACTACTTGTTTCACTTCCAGCTTTTCTCGGATACCTTCCCCTCAAGTCTGCACCACTAGCTTTTACATTCTGAAATTTTTCTTTCTCAGCTCTCTCTCGGCAGTCTCTAATAAAATGATCCGGAGAACCACATCGAAAACATTCATTTGCTCTGCACGGACCAAAATGATTTCTACCACATCACTGGCACTCGGGTTTAACAAATCTCGAGTTCCCTACACTGGCTGTAGAAGTATTCTGAGATTTAGGACCCACATTCTGCTTCTTAAAATTTTCATATGATTTCCCAGCTAAAACTTGGGAACGAGGATTCATATTTCTTGACTTTCCGGGTTGCTGTGAAGGTGCCTTACTCATTGGCCTTTTCTTCCAATTTCGTGTCTCAGCCTCTACCTTTCTCTTCTCTTTAAGTAGTTCTTCAGCCTTGCAAGTTCGATCAACCAGTACTACCATTTCTTTCAGTTCAAGGATCCCGACAAATACCTTAATGTCTTCGTTGAGCCCGTCTTCAAATCGTCGGCACATCTTCGCTTCTGTAGAAACATATTCCCTGGCATACTTACTCAATCGAACAAACTCTCTTTCATATTCGAGATTGTCATATTACCTTGCTTGACTCAAGAAACTCTTTACATTTCTGATCAATAAATCTTTCACTAATATATTTCTTCCGAAACTCTTCTTGAAAGAATTCCCAGGTTACCCTCTCTTTCGGTACCATCAAAATTAAAGTCTTCCACCAATTATAGGCTGAATCTCTCAACAAAGATGTAGCACATTTCAAACATTCTTCAGGTGTACAAGATAATTCATCAAATACCCGGATAGAATTTTCAAGCTAGAACTCTGCTTTCTCTGCATCATCATCAATATTTGCTCTAAATTCTTCAGCCCCTTGTTTACTTAATTCTATCAACATGTGGTTTCGTGAAATTTTATTATATCCACTCCTTGAGGCATCGAAGGCATAGGTTGAGGAATTGGAGGAGGTGGGGAGGTCGTACATTTGGGTTCGTACGAACGAACTTCAGTGTACCATGCACTCATCATTTGGAGAAAGGCTTCCCGATCCCTTTCTCCTCCTCCCTGACCAACAGTAGGAGGTGGGTTTTGATCGCGTTGCCCCTTCACTGGAGAGTGGCGCATTACTCTCTACTTCATCTGCCACAGCTGGATCGGGATCCATTTACTATATAAAAATCTTTTAAAAAGGTCAGAAGTCGTCACACTATCACAATTTATACATATGGCATGTATAGCAAAAATCCGTACATACAACACGTAGTCCGAGAACTGACTAAACCTGCTCTGATACCACTAAATGTAACGCCCCCACGCCCGAGACCGACACTGGAATCGAGCTTGAAGTGTTACCGAACATAATTTATCAATTTAAGTACTTCGAATCATTTGTTTCTACATTCACAGCTTTCTAGCTATCTGCATCACAGTTACAAGAAAAATCATATCTCAAGTTACAAAATTCAAAATCAAGATCCGTAAATTTTACCCAAATCTAGACTCATATATCTATTTATTAATTTTTTTCTAGAATTTTTGGTTTGGCCAATTAGTACAGTTTATTAGTTAAATTCTCCCCTATTTCAGGGTTTGACTGCTCTGACCTCTGTGTATTACGAATCAGATATCTCTCTATAAAAAATTTCAATGACTATGAGGTTTGTTTTTCCTACAACTAGACTCAATAAGGAATCTTTACATGTAAAGAACAACTTATAA
This sequence comes from Gossypium anomalum, assembly GCA_025698475.1. NCBI lineage: Eukaryota > Viridiplantae > Streptophyta > Magnoliopsida > Malvales > Malvaceae > Gossypium > Gossypium anomalum. The sequence continues at coordinate 41,098,250 of CM046968.1, read as the reverse complement.
TTATTTTTTTAAAATTTATTATAAATTTTTAAAGTCACAACAGGGGATCCAGAAATCATTCTGTCCCTATTTCTCAAAAGTTTAAATATCTCATAAAATATAATTTAAATGCCTTTTTTGTTCAATCCACATGAAAATAGACTCATTAAGATTCAATTTCATAGCTTACTCATCATTTAGTTCCACTTATAATATTTTTAGTGATTTTTCAAACTCATGTCATTGCTGCAGCAATATTCTGTTTTAAGGCAAGTTTAATCTTTTCATGAATTTTTTTATGAACTAGATAACCTATTAAACTTCCATGATATCAAACATGATCTAATTAGCCATCACCATGACTTATCAATATCAAACATTATCTCAACCAAACATGGCCATATCATAAAATTATTTACACAAAATAGGTACATTGCTATACATGCCATACTTAAGTTTTACAAGCCATTTACCAATAGAAATCCTTTGGATAGTGTGATCGAATCTTCGACCTGTCCCGATTCCCGAGCTGACTTGTTCAAAACTATAATGAATGAAAAGGAAGGAGTAAGCATAAATGCTTAGTAAGTTCATATGCAAATAACAAGTAACATAACAATACAATTATACCCAACAACCTTAGCATGGCATCACCAAAACATATATCACATTTCTAAACATCATTCACCAAAACAGCATTTAATACGAACTTTGGAAAATTACACTTTTGCCCCTAAACTTTTGCATAATTACACTTTTGCCCCTAGGCTCGGGAATTAAACTTTATCCCTTATTCTTATGTTTTATGACATGCTGATCATTTTTCCCTTCTATGACAATATCAAATTCACACTCTAACATGTACTTATGACTATTAGGTATTTTTACCGATTAAGCCCTTTTACTCGTTTTCACTCAAAACCGAGTAGCACAAGTTGTCTAACATAATTTAAAGCCTTATATTCTATCATAAAACATCAAAATACACAAATTTCACCTATGGGTATTTTTCCAAATATAAACCCTAGGTTGAATTATTACTAGCATAAGCTTAATCGAGCTTCCAGGATTCCAAAAACGTAAAGAACATTAAAAACGGGGCTTGGAATCACTTACTGTGGAGCTTGGAAGCTTGAAACAAACCCTAGCTATGGAGAACCCTTGAAATTTCGTTCTAATGAAGAAGATGGACAAAAATTGGCTTTTAATTTTGTTTTTAATTCATTTTAATAACTAAATGACCAAAATGCCCTTACTACTAAACTTTCCAAAAATTCCTTCCATGTCCTAATTTTATCCATGAACTTAAAATTGGTCAAATTGCTATTTAAGACCTCCTAATTAATATTTCAATGCAATTTCATACTAAAAACTTCTAGAATGCAAATTTTGCAACTTATTCGATTTAGTCCCTACTTTCAATTTAAACATTTTAGGCATAGAATTTCATCACGAAATTTTCACACAATCATGCAATCATATCATAATCATCAAAATAATTATAAAATAATTATTTCTATCTCGAATTTGTGGTCACGAAACCACTATTCTGATTAAGCCCTAATTCAGGATATTACACCATGAATCTGTTTTTTGCTAAGCTCGGTCCAATATAACAGAGTTTGACATTTGAGACAATAGAATGCTTCACATGGAGCCATCTTTATGCTCGATTGAAAGCTATTATTATATGCAAATTCAACCAGCGGTAAATATTTTTCCCAATTGCCTTCGAAATCTAAAATACAAGATCTGAGCATATCTTCGAGAATCTGAATTACTCTCTCAGACTGACCATCAGTTTACGGATGAAGAGCTGTACTAAAATTCAAATTTGTACCCAGAGCTTCTTGCAATTTCTTCCAAAACTGCGACGTAAACCTCGGATCTCTATCCGAAATAATCTAAATTGGCACCCCGTCTAATCTAACGGTCTCAGAGATATTCAACTCAACCAATTTATCAAGCCAAAATTTAGTACGTACCGGAATGAAATGTGTGAATTTTGTCAATAAATCAATAATAGCCCAAATTGCATATTTCTTCTTCGAAGACAAGGGTAATCCCGATACGAAATCTATAGTCACTCTATCCCATTTCCACTCCAGTATCATCACAGGTTGAAGCTAACCTGAAAGTACTTGATGTTCGGCTTTTACTTGCTGACAAATCAAACACTTCGATACAAATTCTAAAATGTCTCATTTCATACCCGACCACCAATACAACTTCTTCAAATCATTGTACATTTTAGCACTTCCAGGATGAATAGATAAACAACCATTATGTGCCTCGTATAGAATTTTTTGAATCAACTCTGGATTTTTCGGTACACAAATTCAATCTCGAAACATCAAATAATCATCAGATCTTATTTGTTACTTTGAATCACTAGTCAATTCGTATTGCACTCTTTTAGTTTGCAATTCACTATCACCTTTTTTAGCTTCCCAAATTTGCTAAAGAAAAACTGGTTTAGCCTTTAACTCAGCTAAAATCGAACCATCATTAGGTAATGTCAACTGTATATTCATTACTATCAAAGACAACAATGATTTTCTACTCAAAGCATCTACAACCACATTTGCTTTCCCTGGGTAATAATTAATTACCAACTCATAGTGTTTTACTAACTCGAGCCATCTCCGTTGTCGCAAATTCAAGTCTTTATGAGTCATAATATATTTTAAGTTTTTATGATCAGTAAAGATGTGACATTTTTCACCGTACAAATGATGTCTCCAAATTTTCAATGCAAATACAATAGCGGTCAACTCTAAATCATGCGTCGGATAATTCTTTTCGTGCGGTTTCAACTGTCTGAAGGCATAAGCTATAGCTTTTCTCTCTTGTATCAATACGCAACCTAAACCATTCAATGACACGTAACTATAAATAACAAATTCTTTACCCGATTCAGGTTGAACCAACACTGGTGCCTCTGTTAACATTACTTTTTATTGACATTTCTTGGACCATTCAAACTTGACATCTTTCTGTAGCAGTCTGGTCATCGGTGTAGCAATTATAGATAACCCTTTTACAAAACGTCGATAGTAACTAGCCAATCCCAGAAAACTTTTGACCTCGAATACATTTCTAGGTGGTTTCTAGTCAATTACCTTAGATCTTGCTTAGATCAACTTGAATGCCATCCGTTGAGACAATATGTCTCAAAAATTCAACTTCTTGTAGCCAAAACTCACATTTACTGAATTTAGCATATAGTTGTTTATCTCTCAAGGCTTGTAATACAATCCTTAAATGCTCGGCATGCTCAGACTCATCTCGTGAATAGGTCAGAATGTCGTCAATGAACACAACAACAAATCTGTCTAAATACAGTCTAAAGATCTAATTCATCAAATCCATAAAAATGGCAGGAGCATTAGTTAGTCCAAAAGGCATAACAAGGAATTCATAGTGCCCGTACCTCGTTCTGGACGCATTTTTTCAACATGTCTGAGTCTTTAACTCACAACTGATAATAACTCGATCTCAAATTAATCTTCGAAAACACTGTTGCAGCTTTCAATTGATCAAACAAATCATCTATTCTTGGCAACAGATACTTATTCTTTATCGTAACTTTGTTAAGTTGAAGATAATCAATATACATTCTCATTGACCCGTCTTTCTTCTTTACGAACAATACAAGCACACCCCAGGGCGAAAAACTCAGTCGTGCAAAACCTCTATCTATTAACTCTTGCAACTGAGCTTTCAACTCTTTCAACTCTGTCGGACCCATTCTGTACAAAATTATAGATATCGATGAAGTTCCTGACACTAATTCAATAGCAAATTCAACCTCTCTAATGGGTGGCAACCCTAGTAATTCTTCAGGAAATACATCCGGATACTCACAGACAACTGGCACTGATTTAGTCTTTGATTCAGAAACTTTTGTATTGAAAACATAAGCAAGATAAGCCTCACAACCTTTTCTCACACATCTCTGAGCTTACATAGACAAAATCATAACAGGCAATTCATTCGATTTATTTAATTCAATCCGAAGAATTTCATTATTCTGACACTTCAATTCTATAATCTTTCATCTACAATTCACAACGGCATCATGTAAAGTCAACCAATCCATACCCAAAATCACATCGGACTCATCAAATGGTGAAAGCATCAAGTCAGCCAGAAAATAGTAACCCCAAGTTATTAAAGGACAGTTCTTGCATACTTTTTCAGCTAGAACATACTTGCCTAAGGGGTTTGATACTTTAATCATAAACTCAGTAATTTCAACAGGTAATTTCTTACTAGACACTAAATTCTCACAACCATACGAATGTGTCGATCCAAGATCAATTAAAGCAGTCACATTAGTGTCGTAAAGAGAAAATGTATTGGTAATAACATCTGGTGATGACGCTTCTTCGTGAGCACAAATAACATAGGCTCTAGCAGGTACTCTAGCCTCAGGTCTCATTGTAGAATCTTTAGTTCTACCACGATTACCGCTTGCATTTCCTGTATTTCCTGGCGGCCTCCCTCGAGTAGTTATATTGCTTGATCTTACATTCTGAGGTTTATCTTTTTCATTTAACTCAGGACAATCTCAAATAAAATGATCTCACGAACCACAACTGTAATAAGCTCTATTGCTATTTTTCACCCAACAATTTCCAAAATGCCAACTTCCACACTGTTGACACTCAAGTTTTATGTCTTTAATGGTACCAACACTCGATACCGATGTAGCTTGAGCCTTAGGACTGGTGTATTGCTTTTCCCAATCTCTATTGGAATATCCTGTTGAAGTGATTGATTGGTTAAAATAATATCTTGATTTCTTTTACGAGGAATGATAAGGTTTACTCATCGATCTCTTCCTTGAATCTATTGCCTCTGAATCAGCCTTTCTCTTTTCTTTGCTAAGTTCTTCGGCTTTGTAAGTGCTGTCAACTAAAAAGACAAATTCCTTCAGTTCTAAAATTCTAACTAGAAGTTTAATGTCTTCGTTCAACCCATCAACGAACTGCTTGCACATGATTTCTTCAGTAGAAACATACTTCTAAGAATACTTGCTCAACTATACAAATTCTCTTTCATATTCGGTTGCAGTCATATGGCCTTGTTTCAATTCTAAAAACTCTTTATGCTTTTGATCCAGAAATCGTTGACTTATATATTTCTTTCAGAACTTGGTTTGAAAGAATTCCCAGGTGACTCTCTCGCTCGGTACCACCGATATTAATGTATACCACCACTGATACACGATATCTCTCAGAAGGGATATAGCACACTTTGAACATTTAGCTGGTGTGCAAGAAAGTTCATCAAGTACTCTAATAGTGTTTTCAAGCCAAAACTCGGCTCTCTCAAGATCATCGTCAACATTAGCTCTGAATTATTCAGCCCCGTGTTTATGGACGTCAACTATAAGCTTATTCAATCTTAAAACTCGACTCCTTGAGGAGCTACAGGAATCGGTTAGGGATTAGGAGAGGGTGGAGGTTGTTCAGTAGCTGAGTTCATACGAATGTATTGAGTGAACCACTCATCATTTAGAAGAAGGCTTCTTTAGCCTCTCCTCCCTGGTTTCTCATTACAGCTCTAGAATCAGACGGCGTTGTCCCTAAAGAGGGATCAGGTGCATTACTTTCAACCTCATCAACTACAGCTCAATCAGGATTCATTTCTATATGAAAACACATTTTAAAACGTCATGAGTCATCATACTATCATAATTTATATATGGCATGTATAGCTAGTCTCTCACACACACTACGTTAGTCCTAGAATAGACTAAATTGTAGCTCTGATACTAATAAATGTAACACCCTTTACCCGTATTCAACGCTGAAATATGGTTACGGAGCATTATTAGAATTAGAACACAATTACACAAACTTTTCACATACATAATATCATTTCATACATTCATCATTCAAACTAAATCAATTTGTCCCTTATACGAGCCTACGAGCCCAAAACATGTTTTAAGAGTGGTTCGAGACTAAACTGATAACTTATTAAACTTTCAAGAACTTGGAAATTTTTTCTCAAAATAGGGGACACACGCCCGTGTGGCCAGGCCGTGTGTCTCACACGGTCACTAGACACGCCCGTGTCATAGGCTGTGTGAACATTCAAAATGGAAGCACATGGTCGTGTCCCAACTCGTGTCCTACCATATATAACTCTCTGACTTGGGTCACATGGCCAACACACATGCTCGTGTTCCAGGCTGAGTGCTAGGCCATGTCAAACCTGTAGGGTATACTAACTTACGCCACACAGCCAAGCCACACGCCTGTGTGTGAGGTCGTGTGGAACATACTGCCTTGATTTAAGTTTCAACACTAGGGGACACACGATTGTGTACTTGACCGTGTGTCACACACGGCTGAGACACACGTCCGTGTCTCTGGCTGTGTGGACAAAAATAGGCAATTTACCAATCCAATTTGCCACCCTATTTGACACATATCCTCACCTACACATATGGGACCAAAATCAGGCATAATAGACAATCCAAAACAACCAAATTAAGCCTAGATATTACCATTTCAATACTAACCAAATCAAGGTACATAAGTACCACAATATGTTATCTAAATTCATATCAATTTTTATATTCTCTACTCATCAAAATGATCATTATCAAAAATGCATTATTTGGCCTAACCTCACAACAATACCAATAACCACAATTCATCAATCTAGCAATTATAATAACATATTATCATAAATCATCACACACCATCAACCAATTCGTTATACACAAGACATAAGCATATATATAAGCACATGATTCAAACATACCAATTATACCAAAGTTAAGTCATCACCCATGGCTATATATACAAACCATAACATAACCATTCATAAGCCATCTCAAATGGCAAAACTCACTACCAAATACATATCAAAATGACCATAATCCTATACATGCCATATGACCAAACCAAAAGCTCAAAAGTACCAAAGTGATGGTTAGATAGTGTGAAGTATTCTCCGACAATCCCTGAATCCGAGCTAGCTTTGAAATCACAATAAAACATGGGAAAATATAAGCAAAGTAAGCTTTATAGCTTAGTAAGCTTGTATGAAATAAACTTAACTAATCATAAATATACAATTCATCAATTTGAACTTCTTAATTCCTAATTCAATAATACTAACAAACCTTCCACATGCTTAATTATGTATTTATATGCCAACTTCATAACTTCTTCAATTTAAAGCTCATATGATTCATATTCATACCTGATCCAATCTGTAACAAACTCATACCCCAACAGAAATATGTCGAATACTCGAATTCTCGCACACTAAGTGTCAATACATAGCCGAAGCTATTTTAATCTCACACACTAAGTGCTTTACATAGCCAAAGCTATCATGAATTGCACACTAAGTGCCATACATAGCCGAAGCTATCTTGAATCACACACTAAGTGCCATACATAGCCGAAGCTATCTTGAATCGCACACTAAGTGCCGTACATAGCCTAATTGTCGTCAATGATGACTGTAGACTTGTATACACAATTTATGCAATATCAAAGCATTTAAAGCATAATTATAACAATGCCTATTACTTACGAACTTACCTCGAATGTGTAAAAGATAAAATAAATCGTTTAGTCGATAACTTTCGTTTTTCCCCGATCCTGATCCAAATTTCATTTTTCTTGATTTAAATATTTTCAAAATTAACTCATTTAATCAACTATTTATTCAATTCAATCAAAAATATACATTAAGGCTATTTTACACATTTGCCCTTAAACTTTCACATTTTTCACAATTTAGTCCTTATTACATGAAAGCACAAATTAATGAAATTCCAATTATACCCATGCCAGCAGAATTGCCATAATGCCCCTAATAGCCCAAAATTTTTATTTTTTTCACATTTTACCTCTAACTTTGCACATTTCTCAATTTAATCTCTATTTTGTGTTTTCACTAAAAATCACTTTACAAAACTTGTTTATCTAACATCAAATATTCATAATCTATCATCAAACATCAAAATACTCATGTATTCATCAATGGCATCATTCAAAATCTTTAACAGTTTTGCAAATTAGTCTCTAGGCTAGCTAGTACTAGATGCAACAATCACAAAAACATATAAATCATCAAAAACCGAGCAAAACACATACCTAATTGCTTGAATTTTACTTGGCTAAATGAAGAACCCTAATCTCTTCTTTTTCTCCTTCAAAATTCGGTTATGGAAGATGATGATAAGGCTAATTTGGCTTTATTTTAGTTATGTTAAGTTTAATTACTAATTTACAATTATAACCTTAATAATAAACCATTTAAAACACATCATAATATGTCCATATATGTCCACTCAAATAAGTAATGGTCTAATTGTAACATAAGGACCTTAACTTTAAGGTTTTGTAGCTATTTGACACCTTTAACTAATAGAACTCCACTTCTACACTTTACGCGATTTAGTCCTTTTTATCAAATTAACTATTCAAACGATAAAATTTCTTCACGAAACTTTCACACATACATACCATCATGCTTTAAACACTTAAAATAATTTTAAAACCTCAGATTTGTGATCCCAAAACCACTATTCTGGTTTAATTAAAAATGGGTTGTTACACGTCCCAACACGTACGGTAGCCGAATAAAGAGTTTGTATTGATTATAGGATATTGAATGATGAAACTAAGGAAGATCATTTCTCACTCCCATTTATTGATCAAATGTTAGACAAGTTGGTAGGAAAAGAGTATTATTGTTTCTTAGATTTGTGTTCAAGGTATCACTTTATTCCAATTCACCTTGATGATCAATCAAAGACGATATGCCTTCAGAAGAATGTCATTTGGACTCTGCAATGCTCCAACTACCTTCATGAGGTGTATGATGACAATTTTTGCTGATATGTTAGAAGATAGACTTGATACTTTTATGGGCAAGTTCTCAATATATGGTGATTGGTTCATAGAGTGCTTGGGAAATTTGGAACGGGTCCTTGAGAGATGAAAAGAGATGTCTTTGGTACTCAACTGGGAAAAATTCCACTTTATGGTGAATGAGGGAATCATTTTAGGAAATAAGATTTTAAAAATGGGATTACAAGTTGACAAAACAAAGATTTAAGTTATAGAAAAGTTGCCACAGTCCACTATTATTTGAAATATCCGAGACTTTCATGATTATGCCAATTTTTATAGACATTTTGTCAAGGATTTTGCTTAGATATCAAAATCGTTAAACTAATTGTTGCAAAAAGACACACCTTTTGTGTTCAACAAAGAATGTTCCCAAGCTTTGGAGTTAATTAAATAGAGGTTAGTTTCTGCTCCGATTATAGTTAGTCCAAATTGGTCAAAACCTTTTGTTATTATGTGTGACAGAAGTGATTACGTTGTGGGAGTAGTCCTAGGATAGAATAAAGAGAAAATTTTTTATGTGATTCATTATACTAGTAAGACTTTGAATCTGGCTTAGTGTAATTATACGACTACAAAAAAGGAAATGCTAGTTATGGTGTTTGCTTGTGAAAATTTTCATCCATATCTAATGGAAAATTGGGTGTATGTTTACACTAATCATTTTGCACGAAAGTATGTTATGAAGAAAAAATAAACCAAATATAGACTAATGCAATGGGTGTTATTACTTCAAGAATTTGATATTTGGATTCTAGATAGGAATGACACTAAAATGAAGTAGCAGATAATCTCCCATGATTAGGGATTGAGGCTACTCAACAAGACGATACAAAAATTAATGAAAGATTTACTAATAAGCAGTTATTCCATGTAGTCCACCATGAAGTAATGCAGCTGACTCACAAAATGCCTTGGTACGCAGACATTGTGAACTATCTAGCTAGAGGAGTATTTCCTGCAAATGCGTCGTGGTAGAGGAAGGAAAAAATAATGTATGATGCTCGTAAATATGTATGGAAAGAACCTTATATTTTTGGAAAGAACCTTATATCTTGCTAGGATGTCACACATCACCTTGTGGAGGCCATTTTGGAGGAAGGAGAATAGCACAGAAAACACTACAGTCGGGATTTTACTGGCCCACAATGTTCAAATATGCCTACGAATTCACTCAACGATGCAATAGATGTCAGAGACAAGGAAACATATAAAAAAAGTATAAAATGCCGCAAAATTAAATTTTGGAGGTAGAAGTTTTTGATGTGTAGGGCATTGATTTTATGGGTCTATTTCCCTTTTTCTTTGAAAATCAGTACATTCTCTTAATAGTAGACTATATGTCTAAATGGGTAGAAGCTATAACATTACTAGTCAATGACACTATGGCTATTTTTGGATTCTTACGTGTTAATAACTATTCTCAATTTGGGACCCCCAAAGCACTCATTAGCGATGAATGATCACACTTTTGCAGCAAGCAGTTAGAGGCAACGAACAATGTCAAACATCGAATCACTACATTATACCATCACCAAGATAATGGTCAAGTAGAAGTATCAAACCGAGAAGTTAAACAGATCTTAGAAAAGGCAGTGAACCTTATGTTGAAAATATTGGAGTAAATGATTGATGATGCATTATGGGCATATCAAACAACTTATAAAACTTCATTGGGTATGTCCCCATAAAAATTATTTTACAGAAAAAATTGTTATTTGCCAATCGAATTAGAGAAGAAAGCCTATTGGGCCATTAAAGAATTGAATTTAGATCCCCACTTATCTAAAGAAGCACGCTTATTTCAGTTACATGAGTTAGAGGAATTTTGATTTAAGGCTTATGAAAATGTGAAGATGTATAAGGAGAAGAGTAAGTTAAGACATGATGCCATGATCAAGAAATGATCCTTGAAACTAAGACAACAAGTTCTACTGTTGAACTCAGGGATGAAATTATTTCTGAGGAAACTACGATCGAGATGGATAAGATTGTAACACGTGGTTTGTGAAAGTGTACATAGTCATTATCAAGAAATAAGTAAGTAAAAGAGTTATCGTCTCCACAGGGACTTTGTATGTTAATCAATTAATTGCAAAATTAAAGTTTTACAAATTGCTGATAAGAACACAATATTTCAAGTGATGGATGATTAAATTAAATTAAATTATCTAGATACAAGATGATCCCTAATGCAATTCTAATCTAAGTATGATAATTAACTAAAATGTATGACATGAATTTAGCAGCAGCAACACAAACTTCAACAATCAATAACATGAATAGGCTCTTAATTCATTTTTCTCATGTTTAACAGTGTTCGAAAAATATTACATGGGAACTCGATCTTTCATGAGTTGGAAACCAAATTAAGTCCTTTCGAAATCTTTTACTTAGTAAAACATGTATTTTACTAATCATATTAAACTAAGGGTTTCTTAGAATTCATGTGAAATAATAGGGACGGGTTAGATTTGAAACAATTTAATCACATAATCCTAACAACTATGTAAGATAATAGAGCTCGTTAAAGTTATTATGAACCTTTAATTTAGTCGTGTTAGGATCTGAATTAAGCATGCACTTTTCAACTATTGTGTCCATTTGTTGTCATTTGGTTAGTATTGCTCAGCTAATTCCAATGCATCCAATCACGTATAAATGAAATACATGCTTGAGTTTAACTGAAAACATGAATGTGTGAGGCACAAACACTATAAACATGATTTAAACAAACTTTATTGAATTGATGCAATCATCCTAACTAAACAGATTTAAGTTACCATTGTTGATGAAAAGATAACAAAGCACATTGAAAACATGATTAAAATAAAAGTAACAAGTAAAGGAAGAATAAACTCTATCCAAATTAGCAACCTTGTGAACTCCGATTGAAGTAGTTTCCTCCCGTCCTCGTGTTGCTCCTTTGCTAATGGCTCCTCAAGGTGGCTGGCCAAGATATGATCTTATCAAGGTTTCGCTGGCTAAGAAAGAAAGAAAATATGAGATGCTATGCATGGGAATGAAGAGAGGGAACGAGAGAATAGAAGAGAAATGTTAAATGAAGGATGAATGAGGGATGATTGAAATGTGATATGGAAGTGGGTATTTATACTTGAGGTTGGTAGAGGAATTTACTAAATTTGGCATCAAAGATCCCTTAGATTTCTCCCACCTTTGGTCAGCCATAATATGTGGAAAGGAGGGTGAGTTGGTTGCTTGATCCAAGCGTAAAATCATGCTTGAATCATTCAAGAGGTGGACGATTTCTTGAACAAACGTAGTGTGCTGATTTTCAATGATTTTCCAAGTGCAGGGACCTCCAAATAATTATCCCATAAGCTAATATTTAGCTGCCCAAATATCCTTGCTGAATTAGGCTTCTCTTTTCCTTGTTTGGACGATTTTGTGCCCCATTTAATAGTCAGACTTGTCTAAAATGTAGTACCCTTTTCCACTGGGTCAAAGCAACATCTTCATGACCCGATTGGCATGGTTTTGCCATCCACGTAGGGTAGAATTGCTCATGTCGATGCAAAAATTATAATAATCTCTTTATTAAATCAACCTCATGGTCCCACTGCATTAATTAAATATAGCACATTAATAAATAACATGAAATAATTTACTTTATGCACAAAATTAATATAATAAAGCACAAATTTGCATATGTTATAAATTCATGTCCATTTTCAGAATATAAGCAAAATTCAATTAATTAATTAACAAATACTCGAGATTAATATTATTTTTAAGTAAAAATTTAGTGAAAACTACTAGAAAAAACCTATATAATTTAGACTTTACACACCCTCAAACTTAATACATTGCTCGTCCCGAGTAATGTTTCATGCAAAGCAAAACTTTTGCTAAAGCAAACTTGCAATATGTTTAAGTAGCATCAATATTTGCACATAATCATGCATCAACAAAACCATACTCACAAACTCTTTTTATTGATAAGTAGCTCGGATGCAAACATTATTCCAAAATTTTACACTAAGTATAAGAAAATGCCAAGATAAGTCATAGCATTCAAGCATTTCAAAGTCATATGTAACATTCACCATTGAACACACTTTCCCTATCAATTTAGACAAGACAATTATAAGGTTTATTTAGTGGTCTTCATATGTTGAACTTAGCAATTTCTCTCTACTAATGTAGTTGGCATAATTATCAAATCAATAAGTCTTTTGTAAGGTTGTAATGGCGCTAGGCCAAAGGTAGGGATAAAGAGAACTAAATTTTTAGGTTCAGAGGTCTTAAACCTAACTTTTTTTTGGATCTTTTTACAACACAACCTTCCTTCGAAGAGGCCTTTGGAACACCCCCAAACTTATTTCGAACTTGTGCTCATCAATCTTTTTCAGAATTTGAGCAAACTTGCTGTCTCTTTTTTTAATTTATGAGCATGTACATCTATTCAAAATTTTCCTCAAATTTTGATCACCAAGAAAAAATTAGTTAAGATGGGCACACAGAAGAGGATAAACTTATAAGGATGGTAATATGACTTATGATGCAGGTACTTTGTAATAAACATGCCATTAAGCTTAAAAATAAGGTTTCAAGGTTCAATATAATAATATGGGCTTGAAAGGCTCAAACGATCCAAAGAAAATGTACCTATATCATATTTAGATTCTTATGCCTTCTAGGAGTTTGCCTCGAAAAAGTTACTAAGTCAATTCTGAAGACTAAGCCTTCATGCATGTTTATTTCCAAGGAAATTAAATTTTCATGGCAAGTACTACATAAGACTAGAGAGCGTACATGCATTCCATAACTCAACATAAAAATAACTTAGATAAAATAAAAAAAATCATGCTTGCATTTGAACTAACTTATGAACAAAAATTTCCTCTGAACATTCATTTATTTCAGCATACTCATGTGAAAAAATTAAAACATACTTGAAAGTTTTAAATATTCCTGCAAATATTGCATTACCCTTTTTTTAAAAAGAAGCAATGTCCTCTTTGCAAAAATAAAGTAATGAATGAAAATTGAACACCAGGTAGGGTTGTAAGAAAAGAGAGGTGAGTCATAAAGATTTCTTAAGTGCCAAGCCTTTCTTAAAAATCCAATCTTAGATATGTTCATTCTCATTACCACATCACTTTGCTTTTTTCTAATGAAGAGGCACTGAGCTTATTTTATTCATGTTTGCAATTTCCTATTTATTATACGAAAGAAAAATACTAACTAAGGAATAAAAATAAATGCCTAAAAATAAATACTAAGGGCAAGAAATTCCCCTATTTTATTTATCTGACTTATCCCCCTTTCTTCCTCTTTTGCATCCTCATTCTCGCTTGCATAATCGTCCTCTTCCTTCCATGACTCGATGATATGATTTGGGAACTCAAGAACAAAACTATTGGAGATATTCTTAAAAGTATTCTTGATTGAATCATCTCTAATCTTCGGATATTTACAATAAGCCTATTGTTGGTTATGCATAAATTTCCACATATCCATCATAATTGAAAATTTTGATTTTTTCATAGTATTTGAAGAAGTGGGTGTATGAATAGTCAATTTAGGATCAACACTTGGCTCAACTGGCTCGTCAGCATTCGGCTCCACACTTGGTTCAAATTTTTTTGGTTCCTTTACCCGTTCAGGATTGTTCAGTTCTTCAAATTTTGCTTCTTTTGTCTAATCAACTAAGTCAGCTTTCGGTTCAGATTTATTTAACGACTCATTAGTTTTTGTTCAGTTGGTTCACTTGGTTCATTCGGTTCAATTGGGTTCAACTCATGGACATTCTCCACTAACCTTTCAAGATCGTGTAGTATGATGCAACCTTGAACATACTGGCCCTTCAAGTTTTCTTTTGATTTAACTTGGACCCTTAAGTAAAGTGAAGTAATCAATAATGGAAAGTAAGCACTTTCTGCCTTTTTTCTAGCATAATTGTGGATCTCCTTGAGAATAATTTTCCCAACACTGATAGACCTTTCTATCATAATTACATACAACAAAAGCATTCGTTCCATCGAGATGGTAGAACTATGTGAGATAGACATAAATCTATATCGAGTAAAGTAGAACCATACCTTAGCCACCGGTTTTAGATATTCTCTTTGGTAAGAATGACTACCATACTTTCTTATAATCCACTAGGATCCTGAATTTGTAACAATGTTAAGCACTTGTTGAAGAAAATCCCAATTTATATTTGTTATCACGACAAATTACTCATCTTCTTCAACTTTAGGAAGATTAAACAAATCATTAATGGACTTAGAAGTAACGGGTACCTTCTTTTTACGAACAAGAACTTTAGTAGCATTTGACACAGTTAAATTGACATAGAATTTCTCTTCAGGAAGTGATCACAAATCACAGAAATATTTCCAATTGAGAGCATCAATTGTCTTTCGAAAAAGGTCTTGGAAGATAGTTCTTTTGTGAGACATGGTGGTATTTTCAAAAAATATGCAGAATTTTGGCAAAAGGAAGGGAAAAGAAATTTACAATGGATGGTAGCAATGAGGTTACAGCAGTGATGGAATTGCAGTGGTAACAAGGTTACTCTGGCAATAGCGTTGCGGCGGGGATAGGGTTGCACCAGCGAAAAGATTGTGGCAGTGATAAGAGGGTTTTATGGAAAAAAATAAGATTTTAGGGAGATTCTTCAGGATTTGAGGTAGATGGCAAGAAGAAAGAAAGAGGTGGCTAGGGTTTAAAGTTAATTGCTTTGAATGGTGAGAAGATTATGATAGTAGAGAGGGGTTTATATAGTAGTAAATTAGGGTAAACTTGTAGCGAAAATTTAGCTACAATTGTAACGCCCTCACGCCCGAGACCATCGCCAGGGTCGAGCTTGAGGTGTTACTAAACTTAATTCATTACTTAAATAGCTCAAACAACTTATTTTAAAATTTCCAGACAAGCTCTCACAGTCGCTTAAAAATTCATATCTTGAGTTTCAAAACTCGAAATCAAGATCCGTAAATTTTCCCTGAAACTAGACTCATATATATATTTAGTATAGTTTATTAGTTAAAGTATCCCCTGTTTTAGGGTTTGACTGCTCTAACCTCTGTGAATTACAAATCAGATATCTCCCTGTACAGAGTTCCAATGACTATGCCATTTGTTTCTAATAAAACTAGACTCAATAAGGAATCTGTACATATAAAGCATGACTTCTAATTATCTTTGTAAAATTTATGGTGAATTTCCAAAGTCAGAATAGGGGATCCAGAAATCGCTCTGGTCTTGTTTCACAAAATTTAAACATCTCATAAAATATAACTCATATACCTGTTTTGTTCCATCCATATGAAAATAGACTCATAATTATTCAATTCCATATTTTATTCATCATCTAATTATATCTCTACTATTTTTAATGATTTTTCAAACTCACATCATCATATTCTTTATCTGAATTTATTTTATGGTAAATTTTCCCTATTTCATGGTTTCCATGGATTAGCTAGCAATTTAGCATACATAACACCAAATATGATCATGATTAGCCATTCCAATGGCTAATCATTACCAAGAATTTCCATACCACTCAATAACCATATCATAAGACCATATACACAAAATGATTATAATGCTATACATGCCATGCTCGAAATATACAAGCCATTATGCCAAGATGATACACGGATAGTGTGAGGAGCCTCGACTGTTCCGATTTCGAGTGGCTTGTTAAAACTACAAGGAGTGAAAAGGAGGGAGTAAGCATAAAAGCTTAGTAAGTTCACATGCAAATAGCAAGTAACACAACTATATAAGCAAACATAAAACATTATTTGCATAATCATCACCGAGACATTCATATCACATTTTCAGTTATCATCTTACCATATTGTTTTTATATCGAGTTTTCAACCCGAGGGTTAAGTACATACCTGTTCAAAGTATCCATTTCACAACACCTACCAATACGTCCCTTTCATCTCGAGTATTCCTCCATTTGAGTAGAATTTTACCCGTTGAACACATCGGAATATAATCCGGATACATGGAAAGTTTGCACATAAGTGCCACATATGTAGCCAAGCTACCATGTAACCTGCCCATAAGTGAACTCGGACTCAACTCAACAAGCTTAGGCGTTCGCATCCATAAGTGAACTCGGACTCAACTCAACGAGCTTAGGCGTTCGCATCCATAAGTGAACTCGAACTCAACTCAACGAGCTCGGATGCCTAGTTACATCTCTCGAACTCAAACTCAACTCAACGAGTTCGGACATTCGCATCCTTAAGTGAACTCGGACTCAACTCAATAAGTTCGGATGCCCAAATATCCTAGTGACATGTCACTTGTATCCTAATCCATTCCTAAGGTTCAACGGGACCATTTTCCCAATCATGTGTCTCAACCATCTCCTACGGATTGCCGATACCGATACTCGGTAATGTTTCACATTTTCCAAATATATCACATAATTTGACATATTATCAAACAATTATCACGAGTATAATATTTCATAATAATTATCATATCATTTAAATAACATAAAAACATTTAAAATAATAACTATGTTACCAACATTTACATATGAACTTACCTCGTATGCGAAAATGGCTACTTTTACCATTTCATCCACAACTTGGTATTTTCCCCATTTTAGCCCAAATTTTAGTTTTCCTTGCTCTATCATTTAAAATATAGTTTAATTAGGACTCACATTATTCAAATTGACCCAAAATCATATTTTGGCAAAATTATAATTTTGCCCCTAAACTTTCACATTTTTACACTTTTTCCCCAAAGCTCGTAAATTAAAATTCAACCTATTTTCTTATGTTTTATGACATGATGATCATTTTTCCCTTGTATGGTAACATCAAATTCTCACTCTAACATGTACTTATGACTATTAGGTATTTTTACCGATTAAGCACTTTTACTCGTTTTCACTTAAAACCGAGTAGCACAAGTTGTCTAACATAATTTAAAACCTCATAGTCTATCATAAGACATCAAAATACACAAATTTCAGCTATGGGTATTTTTCCAAATATAAACCCTAGGTTAAATTATTGCTAGCATAAGCTAAATCGAGCTACCGGGATTCCAAAAACGTAAAGAACTTGAAAAACGGGGCTATAATGGACTTACAATCGAGCTTGGAAGCTTGAAAAACCAAAGCCATGGTTTCTCCTTGCTATATTCGGCCATGGGGTTGAAGATGGACACATTTGGGTTTTAAAATTTGTCTTTTAATTCATTTTACCCCTAAATAACCAAAATGCCCTTTTTACTATTCTTTAAATTTTTACCCTTCCAAGCCCATTTTTGTCCAAATTTTTTTAGATATTGGTAAAATTACTCTTTAAGGACCTCTAATTAATAATCTAATTCAATTTTATGCAAAATGCTTCTAGAACACAAGTTTTGCAATTTATTCAATTTAGTCCCTAATTTCAAATTAAACACTTTATGCATAGAATTTCTTCACGAAATTTTCACACAATCATGCAATCATATCATAGACCTCAAAATAATTATAAAAAATTTATTTCTATCTCATATTTGTGGTCTCGAAACCACTATTTTGACTAGGCCCAAAACTAGGATATTACAACAATAGATGCTGGGGAAGCAAGGTAAGGAGGGAAGGCTAATGGCAGCCAAATTTAGGGTTTTGGGTAACCCTTTAGACGACAATAATGGGTAATTTTCCCCTCTTTGCTATTCTGGGCCTTAAGCCCAACTGCACTTAAAAATTAAATTGCTTTACAAAGACTAACCAGTAAGGAGTCATTTCTAACGGCATCTTAAAAACAATTTGAGAGGACAATAGAGCATTATCGAGCCTTCGAGACCAATATTTTCTATTAGGTCGCACTACCTTCCAAGGATACCTTTGATCTCACGGTTTGCCTATTCAACTTGCCCTTTTGACTATGGATGATAGGCAGTGGCAATTTTATGTTTCACATCATACTTGTCAAGCAACCACTTAAGTTATTAGTTCACATAATGAGATCCTTCATCCCTAATTATAGCTCTAGGAGTCCCAAACCATGTAAACACATGCTTATGCGTGAATCACATGACTACCTTAGCATCATTCATTGGGTATGCTTCAGCTTCAACCCTGTAACACCCATAATCGCTTCTATTATTGAAATAGGGTTAGAGAGTATCACTGTACATTTTAGAACATTCAGTAACATTAGCATCCAGTTACTAAAATAATTAAGAATAATTTTTTTATAATGATTCAGATTGAAGTATACATACACTTATTGACCTTAAATTGATCCTACAAGGCCTTAAAATTAGTTTGGTAACAATCAGCGACCAATTTGAAACAAATCAAAATATTCAGGGAAAATTTGTAAATTTTCAAAACAGGGGTCACATGGCTGTATGATTGGCCGTGTGACATGATCAAGACTGTGTGGTACAAGGCACGGTCGTGTCATTACCCTGTGCCAGACCATGTACCTTTCAAGATGGTGCCACACGGCAGTGTCGTAGGTCGTATGCTAGCACGTTTACAATTTGATGTTGTGTCACATAGCCATGTTGTAGGCCATGTCTCAAACTGTGTGGATACTACATTTTAACATGCTCATGGCATACACCCATGTTGGTTGCCCATGTGTGACACATGACCGTGTGACAGTCCGTGTCTGAGGCCGTGTATGACCCAAATTTTGCTTATTTTTCACCAAACAACTTAGGTAGTTAAAACACATTCAAGATATCATTTTCAAGCTATCAAACCTTCAATATCATTCAATTCATATAACCAAAATCAACCTAAATGCCTAATCAATGTGCCATCATTGACACCACAATACATTCACAACAATTCATTTCTAACTTGCATATATATGTTATAAATTATACATCAAAGTCTTACTTCAATTCATTATGTACGATAATGTAGTATGGTATCATTTCATCTCATACTTATCCAACAATGTATAACTAAAGGCATAACATGCATACTTTAACAATATCATTCAAACCAAACATTACCAATTCAAAACAACTACTTTTACAAGACTTAGAACTAATATAAAATATTCAAAAGGGTCATATTACATGCCATGTATACCAAACTAAAATCAAGTCTACCAAAGAGTCCTGGATAGTGTGATTTCTTGTGTTGATCTGACCTTTCGAGTCCACAAAATGTAATCTACATGAATAAACAAAATACAGGTAAGCTTACATAAAGCTTAGTAAGTTCCTTTGATCAATCGATAAACTTTTCCAATTTAACCTAAAACTCAACTTGTAATTTGACTATGAAATTCCTGTAATTCATAACTTTCACTAGACGAATAATAATCAGAACATTATTTCAGTGTTTATTTTCAAATCATCAGTACAATGAGATTTTGTTCAATATAACTAGTGGATAATTCTCGTTTGAGCATACATTCAGTAATATTAGTGGATAATGCTCGTTTGAGTATTCAATTAGTATAATCAATGGGTATTCTTATTTTATGTAATGTTTAGTATAATCAGTAAGTGTCACTCGTTTGATCAAACATTCAGTATAATCAGTAGATATCACTCATTGAGCGACCATTCAGTATAATTAATAGATATCGCTCGTTGAGTGAGTATTTAGTATAACCAGTGGATAATGCTCATTTGAGAATTTAGTTAGTATAACCAATGGGTATTCTTATTTTATGCAACATTCAGTATAATCAGTAGGTGTCACTCGTTTGATCGAGCATTCAATATAATTAGTAGATATCGCTAGTTGAGCAAGCATTCAGTATAATCAATATATATCGCTCGTTGAGTGAGTATTTAATATAATCAGCAGATGTCGCTCGTTGATCGAACATTCAGTATAATCAAAAGATATCGCTCGTTGAGTAAGCATTCAGTATAATCATTAAATATTGCTCGTTGAGCGAGTATTCAATGTAATCATTGGATTTCGGTCGTTGATTAAGCATTCGGTATAACCAATAGATATCGCTCGTTGATCCAACATTCAGTATAATAAGTAGATATCGCTCGTTGAGCAAGCATTCAGTATAATCAGTGCTCTATTTCTTTGCATTTTCAAGTTCATACTATTGTACCATATAACATTTAATAAAATCATAATAAAATTGAATTTAAGAATCATTAAAACATAGATAAACATACAAACTTATAGGATTTATTTGCAATAACTGCTCAAAGAATCTCAATTAGTAATCGACGTGATATTATTTCATTATTTCCATTTTCAATTACACACATCAATATAATCTAACATTAGGCAATTTAGGTTCATATATTACATTTAAAATTGTACTAAAATTAAACTGAATGAACTTACCTGACTAAATTGCAGCAATGACTAAGGTATAGGGACTATTGGATAATTTTCTCTTTTCCTTGGTTTTCCACTCATTCTTGATATAAAATATTAATTTCATTCAGTTCACTAATTATAAAAAAAAATTAACTCATTTTATGCAATTAATTCATTTTTGACTTTTTACAAATTTGCCCCTAATACTTTACATTTATACAATTCAGTCCCTAAGCCCCAAACATGAAATTTAACTATTTTTTTTAAAAAAAAAAAACTCAATTCAACCGAATCATCTATGACCTCCTAATAGTCCATATTTGAAATTATTTTAGCTTGAGTACATGCTATTTTACCACTTTAACAATTTAGTCATTAAACGTTAAAATCATCAAAAATCACTTTATAAAATAGTCTTATTTAACAACCAAGTGTAATAATCTAACATAAAACTTCATAAACATCTCAATTTTATCAATGGCATAATCCTTAACATTTGACAGTTTTACAAATTAATCCTCGAGTTAGCTAGATTAAGTTAATACGAACTCAGAAACATAAAAATTAATAAAAACGAACAAAATTTCACTTACCTATTAAGGATTCAAAGTTGGTTGAATGCATCCGCTTCTTACTCTAGGGTTTCATCTTCAATTTTTAAAGAAGAAGATGAAATTGAATTGAATTTTAACTTATTTATATATTACATTTAATTTAATTATTAATTTACCAAATTACCCTTTTAATTACTCATTAATTTCAACATTTTAAAGCCCAATACCATCCATTATCTCTTCTAATGGTCTATTTACCATTTAAAGGCCTTGCCTTTCCTTCCCATTATCATTTGATGCCTTTAACCTATAGAACTCCACTTTTGCAATTTTATGGTTCAGTCCTTTTCACTTAATTAACTATCTAAACAATAAAATTCATAACCAAATTTTAACAAGACATTATTAACACTGTAAATTTTAAATAATTAATATTTATGGCCTGATACATCAAAATTGTGGCCCCAAAACCACCATTTCTAATCATACAGGAAAACAAATAAATTAGTAAATCCTCAATTAATTAGGAATTAATTGTAATTTACCTCAATCTAGAGAATTCACATCATTTCTATTATTAGGTCATTTAAGAGGGGTCTAATTACACAATTAGTCCTTTAATTATAGTAAATTCCAATTAAACAAACTTATTTACAATTTAGCCTTAAACTAATTAGGACTGAATAAATAAATAACCTAAAAGTTAGTGGAATGATTGACATCCACCACCAGTTGGAATTTTGGCAATGGTTAATTGCCAAATTAATCCCATTGGTATTTAAAATCTTTAATGGATAACTTTTACCTCATTTAAAATTTAATCCTTTTACCTTAATTTAGTAGTAAATCATCAAAATTACTGAACCAAACTTCAATTCACATATAATACGACTTTGTAAATATTTAATAAAAATATTTATGGCTTTAAATTATGAAAACGAGGTCATAATATCTCATTTTCAATAACCACTTCACTTTTGAACCAAACCGTTTATACTAACTTTTAATTCAATTAGTCAAATTCATAAAATCAAAATTCAATATAAAATTAGTATTGACTCGTATAATTTAAATACTAATTATACGAACTTACTCGTAGGATTTGTAGTCCCAAAACTACTATTTCTGACACCACTAAAAAACGTGCTATGACAAACCCATTAGGAGACGTAATCCACAGCTACAAAGATATAACTGTTACCATAAGAAGAAGAAAACGGGCTTAAAAAATCAATTCCCCATACGTCAAATAACTCTACCTCTAAAATGTTTGTCAAGGGCATCTCGTTCCTCCTTGAACACTATAGGCCAAAAGAATCCTGCTTGTAAAACCTTCACTGCAGTGTGAGAACCACCAAAGTGTCCCCCACTCAGAGATGAATGATAATGATACAAGATCTTAGTAATTTCATTTCTAGCAATTCACTTCATAATTATGTTATCTACACATTGTTTAAAAAAAAACGGATCCTCCCAGAAATAATACTGACTATGTAATAGCCCGATTTTAGCTAAATCAAAATAGTGGTTTTGAAACCACAAATTTGAGGTTGTAAAATTATTTTAATATTATTTTTTATGTTTAAAACATGTGGTTATATATGTGTGAGAATTTCATGAAATAATTTTATTGTTTAATAGCTCAATTTGAGGAAAATGACAAAATCGTGTAAAATGCAAAAGTGGCATTCTATTTGATAAAGGTGTCTAATTGTCATGGCTTATTAAATGTGAGGTCCTTATTATGTTATTATACCATTGATAGTGGAAACTGTCATAAATGGGCATCCATTAAGCTGTTTTTAAATGGTTTAATTAAGGGTAAATTTGTAAAATGGTTATTTATGATAATAAAACAAAAAAAAAAATTTCATCTTTAATTTCTCTTCATCTTAACCGAAAAACCCAAAGAAAATAAAGTTTTTGGGAGTTTAGAAGGTTCGGCCCTTGTTCATCTTGATTGAGGTAGTTTTGAGCTCGATTTTTGATGATTTTTACGTTTTTGAGATCGTTGCTTCGATTACTAGCTAGCCCATGCTTGAATTTTTGAATTGGTTGTGGATTTTGTGATTTACCATTGTTGGTAGCTTGAGATTTTTGTGGTTTGATGATGAAAAATAAATCTTTGTTGATAGATTATTATGTTTAATTAAGTGATTTTTGATAAAAATGTGTATTAAGGATTAAATTGTGAAATTTGTAAATTGAGGGCTCAAAGTGTGAAATAAATGAAACTTATGGGCTTTTAGGGACCTAGGGAATATTCAGCCATGCTTGGGTTTGTTGAAATTATAAGTGTTTTATATTGTTTTGAAATAGGGAGTAAATTGTAAGAAATGTGAAAGTTTAGGGCCAATGTGTAAATTGGCTTAAATATGTGTTTGTGTATGAATTTGTTTGAATTGATGATTAAGTAGATCGAGGGAAATCGAAAGTTGATGAATAGTTAATTCAGTTCGTTTATTTAATTCATTTATTCCGGCTACGAGGTAAGTTCATATGCAAATGAATGCTTTTAATTTGAATTATATGTGTATATTTATCATTGAAATGTTATAAATGTTGAATGAATAATTACAAGTAAGAATTGACAGAGTTACGATATCCAAAAGTCCTGTACAAACCTTAGGAATAAAATAGGATACGAATGTCATGACATTAGGTTACTGAGATGTGATTACATGTAAGACCATGTCTGGGACATTGGCATTGTATTGAGAATACGTGTAAGATTATGTTTGGGACATTGGCATCGTTAATCAATTTCGTGTAAGACCCTATCTGGGAAAGTGGCATCGATATGTGTTAACATGTAAGACCATATCTGGGATATGGCATTATACGAGCTTATGTGATTTTCGAGTATCCTTAAAGATTCCAAATGGTTCAACGGGAAAATTCAAGTCGAGAAAGAATGTGTGAATGAATTAAATGACTCAGGTACGTATGAGATTTATATGAGTATTGAAAGGTGAAGTATATTATGAATTTGATTAAGATATAGAATATGTGTTCAAGGTGAAAGGTTTGTGAATTTGTATATGATTTGTTATGCTTAGCATATTTGAATTGATGTGCAAATGTTCATATGATGACTTTATTTGTATATGGCTTACTAAGCTTTTAAAGCTTACTTTGTGTATTCTTTCCATGTTTTATAGATCATCGAAGCTAGCTCAAACATCGAGGATTATCAGGAACCATCATTACACTATCGATCATCTCGTTGGTACTTTTGGAGCTTTCTATATATAGTATATGGCATGTATAGGCTAGTGTCATTTTGTATGTTTTGAACTATGATATTAGCCATGAGATTTGACTTGTAAATGTTGGTATGTATTACCATTAAAGTTGGCTTCAATTGTGTTTGGTAAGTGTTATTTATGTTATGTATATAATGCCTATTATGTTGGCTTATTTGTTGTGGTTATGTGTTGGTTATTTTGGTTAGTTGTTAATGTGCTAATGCTTGGAAGTTGGCATATTGTGGTTTATTTTGAGTTGATGATATGGAATATTAGGTGACTTGAAATTGGGAGTAAGTTGATGAGTTAATGCATTTGGAATTAGGTAAATTGTGAGAGTTTTGGTATAATGATTTGGTGTTTTGTATATGGAATTGAATGTTTTTAAATGGTTTTGAATAGATGGCATTATATGAGTATGAATTGGCATGTTTTTGGTTGCTTAAAGATGTATTTAAATGGTTCTATTTTGGTTGTTAAGTATGCTTGTGGAAAGAATGGCAAATTGGCTTTTCAAATGACCTATTCTTGTCCACACGGGTAGAGACATGGGCGTGAGTCTCAGCCGTGTGTGACACACGGTCATATTACATGGCCATGTGTCCCCTAGAGAATATTTAGAAACTCAAGTCAGTCTCAAACACGGCCTAGACACACGGGCATGTCTAGTGGCCGTGTGAGGCATATAGCCTTGGCACATGGGCATGTGTGGCCATTTCGAAGGGTACACGGGTTAGACACACGGGCGTGTGGTCAACTGTGTGACCCAAGTCAGTATGTATGCCCTATTTTCACATGGCTTGAGACATGGGCGTGTCTCGTAACTGTGTGAGGCACACAGCTAGTTTACATGGGCGTGTGACCCATGAATGTAGGAAAATTTTTCTATGTTTTCGAAAATTTTTATATGTGATCGGTTTAATCCTGAACCTTTTGTAAGCATGTTTATAGGTATCGTAAACCTATTTAAGGTACATTGCATATGTGAATGCATGTTATTCGATAATGAATGTTATTGAGTTCTAAAATGTTAGTTTAATGTCGTGTTTGATCGGTAATACCTCTTAACCCTAATCCAGCAACGGACATGGGTTAGGGGTGTTATAGACTATCGTGAAGGAATTTATTCCTTTGTTGGTATGTCATTTCTCGATTTATTATTCCACATGCTAAATAATTCACATAATCAGCAAACCAAGGAATTTCACAAATTTGTCTTACCTCTAAGATATGCTAATCTAGAAAATTTTCATTAATTGAAACAAGGGAATGAGTTACCTTGTTATGTTCCATTCTCGACAGATGATTGGATACTTGATTTTCAACACCTTTTCTATCTTGGATATCAAGGTCAAATTCTTGGAGTAGAAGTATCCATCGAATTAGCCTTGGTTTAGCATCTTTCTTCGTGAGTAAGTACTTAATGGCTGCATGGTCAGTAAAAATAGTGACTTTGACCTATGAGACAAGAACGGAACTTGTCAAAAGTAAAAACTATAATAAAGAGTTCTTTTTTCAGATACCGTGTAATTAATTTGGGCTCCTACTAAAGTTCTGTTTGCATAATAGATAGGGTGGAATACTTTGTTCCTTCTTTGACCCATCACAACTACAACAGCAAAATCGCTTGCATCACACATTAACTCCAATGAGAGTTCCAATCAGGTGTAACGATTATTGGGGCTGAGATTAACTGACTTTTTAATTCTTCAAAAGCTTTCAAACATGATTTTTCAAACTCAAAATAGTATATTTCTCTAAAAATATACACAAAGGCTTAGAAATTTTTGAATTTTTTTTTATAAACCTTTGGTAAAATTCGGCATGGCCTAAGACACTCCAACTCCTTTAATAGTGGCTAGTGGTGGAAAATTTTCAATTACATCTACCTTCGCTTTGGCAACTTCAGTCTCGTTTCTGGAAATTTTGTGTCCTAAGATAATTCCCTTTTTAACCATAAATTGGCATTTCTCCCAGCAAAGGACAAGATTTGTCTCCATGCATCTTTTTAGTACATTAGCCTAATTACTCAAACAAACATCGTAAGTATTACCAAAAATAGAAAAATCATACATGAAAACCTCAACAAAATTTTCAATCATATCAATAAATATTGCCATCATGCATCGTTGAAATATTGCAGGTGCATTACATAAATCGAAAGGCATTCACCTAAAAGAAAATGTATCGTACGGCCAAGTAAAAGTCATTTTGTGTTGGTCTTCTGGGGCTACAACTATTTGGTTATATCTTGAATATCCATCTACAAAACAGTAAATTTTGTTACCTACTAGTTGATCTAATATTTGATCCATAAAAGACAACGGGAAATGGTCCTTCCGAGAAGCTTTGTTCAATTTTTTGTAGTCTATACAGATTCTCCAAACCAGGACAATTCTCATCGGGATTAACTCATTACATCCATTCTCAACAACCATAATTCCTACTTTCTTTGGTACACATTGTACCAGACTTACCCATGAACTATTGGAATGATTGAAATGTACAAGTGTACACAATTGCAATAAGTAATAAATTGACAAGTAAATATCGAGTTATCGTACCCACGGGGACTGTGTAAGAAAATATATATGAAATGTCATTAAAAACACCTTGGTGAAGGAAAATGGTTTTTTTTTTTTTGAAAAAAGGTTTAATAAGTAAATTAACTAATAAAATTAAAAGATAAATATTCCAACGCATGATTTTTGAAAGATAAGTTTAATCAATGTAAATTGTGTTAGATCAATTACATTTCTTAACTTAATATTACTTAAACAATGTTCACGTTGTTAAGAATAAATTCACGGCAACTTGGTAATTTGTTAACTATAGCACATACAAACTTACAAAATTAACTAATCTCTTGAACATATTACTTTGCCAATTCAAACAACTAATCAATTTTAATAAGCAAGTAAAAGATTAAGTGAAGTAACAATATATTCCTACATTGAAACAGTTTGATCACAATAATCTTGCAAGTTATGCAAGGCTAATGTACCGTTTAATACTGTCGCTAATTTAACCCTCAGCTACCTTAGAAGATTAAATATGCATTTATTAAGCGCTGTGTCAATTAATTAGAATTTCAAGACAATTAATAATTAATTCATTTTTTACATTACAATTATAATGCATGTATAACATAATCATGGTTTACTTAATCAAATAATTTACCAAGACTTATAACAACACAAAAT
The DNA here is from genome assembly GCA_025698475.1 of Gossypium anomalum. Classification (NCBI taxonomy): domain Eukaryota; kingdom Viridiplantae; phylum Streptophyta; class Magnoliopsida; order Malvales; family Malvaceae; genus Gossypium; species Gossypium anomalum. Next base: position 41,070,110 of record CM046968.1, on the reverse strand, counting down.
TGATTTTAATAACTTAAGTAGATGAAATGCAATCAACCTAACACGAATTAGATTTAAGCCATGTTAATTAAATTTAGAATAAAAACATAACAAATATTCGTAGACATGTTCATAACAAAAACAAAGTTAAAGGATAGGAAACTATAATCAAATCCAGTGTTTCTCTAAAGCCAGACTAGTTTGCTCCTCTCATTCTCCATTTGTTTTGTTGTTTGACGGATTTTATAAGCACTTGAATGTTGCTACCCAAGGTGGTTGAAGGCCCTTTTCCATGAGGGAAATCAAAAATGGAAAGTAGAAGGGAAAAAGGGGAAACAAATAGAGGTTTTGGATGGGAGAAAGTGAGTAAAAAAGAGAGAAAAGTGTGGAATAAGATATGTGTTGAATGAGGTAGCAAAGGTGGGTATTTATAGGTGTGAATGGATGCTAAAAATAGCAAATAATTAGCAGCCAGACACTCTTCCTTGGCCAGCCATACAACAAGAAATTTTGAATGTTTCAAACTTACAATTCTAAGCTAAAGGCAAATCTTCAAAGGCACAAAAAGTGGAGGGGTTTGAATAGAGTTTATGGAAAATTTGAGGGCTATTTTGCAAGCACAAAAATCATCAAAATTTTGTTGATTGGATCAGCTTATTCGATGGTTTTGGGTTGCCATTTCTCTTGTTGGATCAATCTTCTTTTATTAGCACAATTAGGTCACTTTCTGCTTCAAGCTTTGTATTAATTTTTAACCCAATTAGATTTGGATAAAAATTAAATATAAAGTGCATAAAAATTCATCATTTGTACTGTCCTTGGCTGGAAAAATATTCAACTTTGCTCTTGGTTCACTCAATGCAAAAATTTCCCCAATAGTTCAAGCCTTTCGAGGTGCCTACCAAGCCAATTTTCACATTTTGTGCAAAACTATGGAAAATAAGCCAAAATTTTAAAAAATATATATTATAAAAATAATTAAAATTCAATATGTTAATAATTTAAGTGCAAGTTAATTATTTTATAATTAAAGTATGAATTTTGACAAAATTTACTACGAAACTACATGAATTAGAGCTCAAAAAGTGCTGAAAAAGTCTATATATTTTTGTGTTTCCACACCCCCACTTAATTCATTGCTTGTCCCGAGTAATGCACAAATTGTAAAAGAAAGTACTTGAAATCACCATTGAAAAATATCTTTAGAACACATTTCCCCCACAACTATGGGTTTAGTGTAATTATGCTCAAGAACAAGAATTTTAAGATTATGCAACTCAAGCATACATATTGTTCGAATTACTCTCAATTATTATCATGTTATCAATAATAGACTAAAATTTTTTCAATAAAGATATGATAATTCTTACCAATTAATTTTTATTCCCTTATTTAAGACTAAACTGCAATCACTAAGTTTAATTTATGCCTTCATATGTTGAACTTAACAATTTCTCTCCACTAATGTAGATAGCACAGAAGTCTGAATCGAAAGGTCTTTTAAATGGGTTGTAACGTGGCTAGGCTAGGGGTAGGTAAAAGATAGATAAATTTAGGCTAAAAACCCTAGACTCAGCTTATGTTGGACCTTCGGAATAAATACCTTCAATTTCACCAACTCATTTTGCATTTTGAGTACATATGACCTTTGTACATCTATTTCTTTTTATTACATATGCTCTTTCTTTTTTTTTTCTCTTTTTTTTTGAGCATATTACTGTATGTACTTACACTTCTTTTTGAGCAATTTGGTACTTGTTCTCAACTCCCCCAAACTTATTTTCAGAAAATACTCTAGATCAACTGAGTCTAGTGTTCGGGACAATTTAGAAATAAATATGAGAGAAATGCTGGCTTAATATTGCAATGGTTCAAATAAAATCAGGCTATATAGTCTCAAAGTTGGGTTTCAAGGGATAAATGTTCGTTAAGGTTGGCTTGAGAGGCTCAAATGGTCCTAACAAAAGTTTGCCTAAGTCATTTTTAAAATTTCATATTTCCTAGGATTTCGCCTCAAGAAATTTTAGGGTATGATTTACAAAATTTATTAAGAATAAAATTTATGTCATAGTTCAGCTAACATAGTAATTATTAAGAATAATAGAAATTTATTTATACTTAAGTTTAGCATAATTAACAAAAAAAATCAAATTTTTAACAAAATATAACTTAATCATAATTATAAGAATAATGTATTCTGAAAAAAAAAACAATTTCAATTTTTGGTCCCCCCCACTTAAGATGAACAATGTCCCCATTGTTAAAAACAATAGAGATAATGAAAATATTGAAGTGAATAGATACTGTACAGTAGGTAGGACCTAAGGAAAAGGAAGTGAGTCAAGTTTGACTACTTAAATACCAAGCTTTTCCAAAGCAAATCCAAAATCCTAGACATGTACATGTCTATTACCACACTTCTTATTTTGCAATTTGTTCAATTTAATTGACGATTTCCACCCCTTATTTTATTATGCGAGAAATAAATTCCTAAAAGAGCTTAAAACTAAACACTTAAAATATCCTCAAAAGTAAAATGAAGTAAAGACAAGATCCCCTTTTTTATTTATTTGCAGTCCCCTTTGAATATGATCGCCTCGTTCCTTCCTTAACATTAGAGTCCATGGTTTGAGTATAAAGTCTGGAAATTCAAGCACAAAAACAAACGGGTTATGAAATATATATTTTTTAAATGCATCTTTGATTGAATCATCCCGCATTTTTTAGTATCTCTAGTAAGCTTGTTGTTTCAACTGCATGTGGTGCAACATAGACATTATATCAAACTGTTCACTTCGTGAAACGATGCTAGATGAAGGGGTTCTCGACGTCGAACTTAGAAAATATGTTACGGGTGGTTTCAGTTTTGAGCAGGTGGGTGAGTAGCTGAGGGTAAGGTTTAGAGTTGAAAGGGGTGGTGATTTTAAAGATAGTTTAGGTGCAATGATTAGTGGCTTCAAATAAAGGTTTTTAGGGTGGTGATTTAGGGAGTTAAGGGTTGTGACATTAAGGGTTAAGGGAGACACTATGGAGCTATTTAGGAGTGGCGGTGAAGCAAGGTAAGGGCTACAGGTTTGTGCGAAAAAGGGTTGAATATTTCCCTTCTTAGTAGTGTCTTAAGCCCAACGACAACTCCTATTTGGATCCTGAGCTCTTGTTCTAAAAGTAAACTATAAAAAAAAAAAACTTCAAAGAAATTAGTGCTTAGGTTAGAAGTTGACCCTTTATTTAACAAAAAAAATACTTAAATTCTTCGGACTACTTAGAATTTTTTTTTTCCAAAAATTACATTAAATTAAACTTCCAGGAAAGAGTAAGGGGTCACAGATGGTCTCGCGTAAGACCCAATCTCATAGTCAGAATTTTAATTAATGTAATGACCCAAGAAAATTTTATCTAAGTCTACCATTTTATTCAAACGAGAAAAAAAACTAAAAATATAAAATAACAATAGAGAAAGTGAAGAGCACTCCCTCTATTTTACTCAAGATAGTCATTGAACATGGTAGTGTCAAATGGCCATTTTTCATACCAACCATACCCATTTAGGAAGTAATCATATTCTTTTGTCACACGTCCGTGTACTAGGCCGTGTGGAAAATTAATTTTCTTAAAATAGGTACAGACTTCACACGGCCAGGGCACACGCCCGTGTTTGAGGCCGTGCCGCCCACACGGTTGAGACACATGCCCATGTCTCTGCCCGTGTGCTCGATTCTGAGCATTCTGTTTCTCAAAATTAAGGTGCAGGGGACACACGGCATGGCCATGTGACCACAATTTGTTCATGGATTACAAGTTAGTGAGTTACACGGGGTCGGGACACGGGCGTGTGTAGCCACACAGCCTGCCCACACGGGCGTGTCCCAAACCACACGGGCATGTGACCCCTGTTTAGGGCAAAAAAAATTTAAGTTTTGTAAAAATTTCCTAAGTTCTAGATTTAGTCCTGGACCACTTCCAAAGTATGTTGTGGGCCTCTTAGGCTCGTGCGAGGGACTTTCTGATTGAATGTGAATGGTTTTAATTTGGACACAAATTTATGGCTCAGAATTGTATGATTGTTTGTGTGGTAAGTTCGATAATGCCTCGTACCCTGTTCCGGCATCGAATAAGGGTAAGAGGTGTTACATCTTTCTTATCAAATCTGTCCAATATCTTATTAGGGAAAGAAACCCGAAATGATATTTCCTGGTAGTCTTGTTTAACTTCTTGTAATTCCAACAAATCCTCTAACCCGTGACTCGAATATTTGAAATAATTCATCCAGTACCCTTTCATGTGCCTTTCCAAAATCACAAGTCTCTCTTCTTCTTGATCTTTGGTGAACTCAACTGAAATAATGATAGGTAAAGTTGAAGACAGACCCAAATAGTCATATTTCAAATGAGAAGGCAAAATCTTCAGTTCTAATTCAACTAGCTCTTCAATCAACAACTTTGGTTGTGTATACTTCTGAGATGATAACTCTAATGATTTGAGTGGAACTTCTTGAGTGAATTTCTTCGAATTAGCTTCTAACTAAGCCAAACATTCCTTATCTTCATCATCACTTGGCGAATCCTCCAGTAGAATATGTTCTAATGGATTGTCTAAAGAACTGAGCTCCAATTCTATAGAAGCCAATGATTCCATCTTGGAAATAATAGAGTAGTCTTCAACTATATTTGGGGATTTAGCAGTATCAAAGTCATTAAAATTCACCTCGTCATCAAAAATTTCTTTCAATTGAGTATCTTTTTGTTGCTTCTGGAATTATTGAGGATATGGCAGTGGTGGAATCTTAGCTTTAACAAGGCAACTCTTCTGTAGAGATTTTTCTGCATCCAACAAGGGTGTTAGATAATTAGAGCTAACTAGTTTAGATTTTACTTCATCAAGAATCACCCAATCTGACTTCCATGAAATAGGAGTTTTAACACTCAGTTGAACTTTCTTTGTCTTGAGCTACAACAGGCTCATCTTGAACCTCAACCACCTTGGGCTCCAATGTTTTCCCACTTGGTAAAGTGACCACTTTACAATATTCTTTTCCTGAAATTCGTAGAATTTTAGTATCACAGTTCAAAGCTCTTTGAGGTTTATTTTGAAGTTCATTGGTTAGCTGACCCATTTGATTGTCTAGATTTCCTAAAGTGGCATTATTCTTCACTATGTATGCCTTTAGAAAATTCTTAAGATCACTTGAAGATTCAGTTGGTGGGGGTTGTTCTAGTTGTTGAGAATATTCCAATGGATAATTTGGTTGAAATGGCATAACAAAGTCGCTATGGTCCACCATTGAATACTCCATGGAGAAATTGGATTATTTTTCCATGAAATGTTGTAAAAATTTGATTGCAGACCATTCCAATTCTGATTTCCCATGTAATAATTTGACTTTTGATTCGATGGGCAATTTTCAAAGAAATAGCCATCTCCATAGTATTCACAAGAAATATTCTTGAATTGGTTCAGCTGCTGACCTGACAGATTACAATTGAAACAATCAACATTTATGTTCTTAAGCATAGAAGACATAGAGGATAGCTGGGCTACCAAAAAAGCAAATGTGTCCGTTTCATGTACTCCTACTACTCATCTTTCTGAGGCTACTCGGTTGGTTGGCCAATGATAGTTATTTCTGGCAATTCTTTCAATAATCTCGTAAGCATCGTTATAAGAATTAGAAAGAATAACTCCATTTGTCGAAACATCCACCATAATTCTACTATGAATATTGAGACCAATATAGAAAGTCTTCAATCGGACGCAGTAAGGAATGCCATGATGAGGGTACTTTTGTAATAACTCCTTGAATCACTCCGATGCCTCATATAAAGATTCTTCGTCAAGTTACTAGAATGAAGTGATTTTATTTCAGATCCTGGCAGTCAGAGATAGAGGAAAGTATTTCATTAAGAAATGTTCAACCAACTCTTGCCATGTTGTTATGGAACCTGATGGTGGCGAATTCAACCACGCTCGTGCTCTATTTCTTAAGGAGTATGGAAATAATCTCACTCTTGAGGCATCCTCAGTCATCCTGACTAGTTTAAATGAGTCACTTAATTTCATGAATAGCTAAAAATAAAGATGTAGATCTTCAGTAGGAATTCTACTAAACTATCCCATATTATGCAACATTTGGAACATGACCGGCTTTAGCTCAAATTTTTGTGCCTTGATTTGAGTCTCCTAATACTCTGATTAAGCTCGTTGAATAGAGGAATGGCATATTGTCGAATGGCAAAATTTCTGTCATAAAAAAAAATGATAGGATTGTGAGTATTGTAAGCGAACGCTCCTCCTTAATTTTGGTTTTGATTTTCAAAATTCATCTTTTTAGACCTTCTTTGGTTCGCTTATATTCACCTTTGTCTGAAAATCCTATCAATTTTAGGGCCTCCGGGGAGTAAGTCAATAATTTGATCAATACTCATAAACACTTGAAACAAACACAAAACATATTGGAATTAAAATTTAACAGGGAAAAAAAAATAGACCAAAATGAAAAATTAACAATTTCCCAAATAATATCTTTTAAAAAAGTCCCCAACAATGGTTCCAAAAACTTGGAACGATGAAAATGTGCAGGTGTACTATAACAGTCTGGTTTTGACCCTAGTCAGAATAGTGGTTTCGAGACCACAAATCTGAGTCTAAAAAATATTTTAATATTATTATCTGTGTCTGTGATGTACGAATTTACATCTGTGAAATTTATGTGATTTAATTTGTCTGTTTCTGTGCTCGATTTGCAAAAAGGACCAAATCGCATAAGTTGTAAAAGTTGCCTACTAGTTGCTAAAGTGCCTAAGTGCTATGGTTGGTTAAAGTTGAAGCCCTTGCATGTCAATAAGACCATTATGTGATAGTGGGATACATGGTTTGGCAATATAGTAAATAGATAAATTTTTAAAGAATGGTTAGGTAATTAGGTAAAAATATGTTAATTATAATAAAAGAAATCATGAAAATGAAGCCATTTTCATGCATGTTCAGCCGAATTGGGAGAAAGAAGAAGCCATTGAAGCTTTAAAACTTTCAGCCCTTGCATGAGTAACTAGGTTAGTCCATTTTGTTCGGTTTTTGACAATTTTTACATTTCTGTGATCGTTGCTTTGTGTTCTTCAAAACCATGTTTAAATTTCTATTTTTGTTGAAGATTATGGAATGTGCCATTGATGATTATATGAGCTTGGTAGTGCTCTTATATGGATTATGAAAGATATACGTTAGATTATCATGTTTTGTTCATGAATTTTGATGAAATGAGCTATTTGGGCTAATTTGTGAAAATGTGATTTTGAAGGACTAAATTATGAATTAAACATGTTGTGGGGCTTATATAGAATCCATGAAAATTCGGTTAGCCTTTGTTGCAAAGAAATTTTACATATTGATGATTTTGTGAAAAATGGACTAAATTGTCAAAGTGTGAAAATGTAAGGGTTAAAGTGAAAAGTGCCCAAATTATGTGAATATGGATTAAATTGAATGAAATGAATGATTGAATGTTTGAATTTGTATTGTATTAGATCAAGAACAAAGAAAATTAGATTTAGATCGAGGGAAGTCTAAAGTAGTTGAATAGTTGACTCGGTTCGTTCGAAATCTGTACGAGGTAAGTCAAATTACAGTTACATGTTAATTGAATAAATTCTGTGTATATAAATTGTAATCTGTATTGGACAACCTTGATAGCCTGATGATTAGATTTTGAGTAAACTCTGATAATATGATTATATTTAAAAAGCTCTATATGCTTTTGAGAAAAGTTGACATCTGTCGGAGACATCGTGTAAGACCGTGTCTGGGACACAGGCCTCGATGCAGATTTACGTATAGACCATGTCTAGGACATCGGCATCATAATTGATTTCATGTAAGACCCTGTCTGGGACAGAGGCATCGATAATGAATTACATGTAAGACCACGTCTGGGACGTTGGCATTATACTCGTTTATGAATATCTGTATCGTTTCTGAACCGTCTGATGACAAAGTATGAGATATGAAAATGAATATGTGAAATATATCATCTATACAGGTACGTTTGTATCGTACTTAATTTTTGAACATGAAAGACTCTGTTTCTGCGAAATAGCGAATGCGAAGTAAGTTCGGAATCATGGAAATGAATATGATATGCATATAAGCAAAAGAACATGGTTAAGTTTATGAACTAATATGAGAAATAGCTATGAATTCTTATGTTTTTTTGTACTATATATGCTTTAGTAATTAGACCAATTGTATTTGGCTTACTAAGCTCTTTGTAGCTTACTCTGTGTAATTTTTGTCTATTTTACAGTTATCGTAGCTACTGAAGGCTCAGGATAGTCAAGAATAGTCATCACACTATCAAACTCTTTTTGGTACTTTTGAAATGTACATATTTTTAAGTATGGCATGTATAGGCTAGAATGTTTAAGTTTGTAAGCTTTATATGTATATAAGTTATGCCATTTGAATTTGGCTAACAAATGAAGAGTTTGAGCATGGTTTTGATGTATGTTTTGAAATGTGTTATATTCTAAGGAGTTTTGGTCATCTTTGAGCATGGAATTGGCTAGAAATGTTGGTATAATTGTTGCTTATTAATGCTTGTAGGATTGGACCCTTAATGGGTGGCAAATTGGCTTAAACCAAGCATACATTGTGCCACACGGTCATGGAACATGGGCGTGCCCTGTGGCCGTGTAAAAAAGTCAGTAGCTAGCTAAATTTTACATGGCCACGGCACACGGCCGTGTCTGTTGGCCGTGTTAAAAAGTCAGTATAGGACCTCTTTTTGGCACGATTGGACCACATGGGCGTGCCTTGTGCTCGTGTGAGTCACACGGCCTAGCCAAATGGGCGTGTGATTTTGTCAGTTTTGAAAAGTTTTAAAAATCTTAAACAGGTTCGATTCAGTCTCGACCTTCCCTAAATGTATGTTTTAGGTCTCGTAGATCATCTTAATGGATGAATTTAGGATGAATGCAAATGTATTAATGTTATATGATATCTGTGAATCTGTGTTGTTTTGTAATGTTTTGTCTGTTCGGTGACTCCCCTTACCTATTCCGATGACGGTTATGGGATAGGGGTGTTACATTTTATTGGTATCAGAGCTATGGTTTAGTCGGTTCTAGGACTACCATAGCGTGTGTGAGTCTAGCTATACATGCCTTATGTCTGAAACTGTGATAGTATGATGAATCCTGACATTTGAAATGTGCTTTTATATAACAATGGATCCCAATAGAGACGTAGCTGATGATGTTGAGTGTAATGCGCCTGCTCCCGCGCAAGGGACGATGCAAGATGATTCTCGACCGGCTACGAGTAGCCATGATAATGAGGCTAAGCAAGCCTTCTATCAAATGATGAATGATTGGTTCACCCAATATATTAGAACCAATCCATCTGTTCAACAACCTCCACCCTCGGTTAATCCTTCTCAAGTTCCTGTCATGACTTCTGCGAATCCAATTCAGTTAAGTAGACCACCAATTGATAAGATTAGAAAGTATGGGGCTGAAGAGTTCCGAGCTACAATGAATGATGATGCTGAAGGAGCTGAATTCTGGTTAGAAAATATGATATGGGTATTTGATGAAATGTCTTTGAAACCCAGAAGAATATGTTAAATGCACTATTTCACTTTTCAGAGATACGGCGTACCATTGGTGGAAAACCTTAATATCTGTGGTTCCGAGTGAACGGGTTACTTGGGATTTCTTCCAAGCTAAATTTTGGAAGAAATACATTAGTCAAAGGTTCATTGATCAGAAACGTAAAGAGTTTCTCGAGCTTAAACAAGGCAGTATGTTTGTTACTGAATATGAACGAGAATTTGTAAGATTGAGCCAGTATGCTCGGGAATGTGTATCAAATGAAGTAATAATGTGTAAAAGGCTTGAGGATAGACTAAATGAAGTTATTCATCTGCTAGTCGGGATTTTAGAGATTAAAGAAATGGTGGTGCTCGTTGAGTGAGCTTGTAAGGCTGAAGAATTAAGTAAAGAGAAAAGAAAACCTGATTTTGAAGCGCGAGATGCTAAAAAAAAGATCTTCGAGTAAATCATTTCAGTCTGGGTCAAAGAAATTCTGAGATGATCAGAACCGTTCAAATTCTAATGTGGGACATTCAAACCGAGATCGAGCTAGATCGTATTTGAACACCAGAGCTCCTGTATACATTGCATTTGCAAGTCTTTGGAAATGTACGATCGAGAAACACGAATCTAAACACTGTGGTAAAAGACAGCCGGGAAATTGTAGATTAAATGATCGAGCCTGTTTCTGATGTAGATCTATGGATCATTTTGTAAGAGATTGTTTTGAACCTGTTGAGTAAAAGAATGTACAGAATCTGAGACCGGGTAATACCTCAGCTAGAGGTAGACCTTCCAAAAATTCAAGAAATGCAAGTGGTGGTCAAAGAGCTACTGGAGATACTGCTGTTAGATCTGAGGCTAGAGCACTTGTCAGAGCCTATGCTATCCGAGCTCGTGAGGAAGCTTCGTCACCAGACATGATTACTGGTACTTTCACTCTTTATGATACTTCTATGATTGCATTGATAGACCCTGGATCAACGTATTCTTATATCTGTATGAATTTAGCACATAGTAAGACTTTGCCTGTAGAGTCTACTGAATTTGTAGTTAAAGTATCGAACCCTTTATGTAAAAGTGTTTTAGTTGATAAAGTCTGCAAGAACTGTCCGTTAATGATTCGAGATACCTATTTTTCTGCTAATTTGATGCTACTGCCTTTCGATGGATTTGATATAATTCTGGGATTGGATTGGTTAACTTTGCATGATGCTATTGTGAACTATAAAAGAAAAGTGATTGACTTAAGGTGTAAGAATGATGAGATAATTCGAATTGAGTCTAGTGATCTGAATGGACTACCAGCTGTGATATCTGTAATGGAAGCACGAAATGATGTAAAAAAAGGTTGTGAAGCCTATTTAGCTTATGTGTTAGACTCAAAAGTGGATGATAAGAAAATTGATTCAGTGCCTGTTGTCTGTGAATTTTCTGATGTGTTTCCTGAAAAACTACCTGGTTTGCCTTCAATTCGAGAAAAGGAGTTTGGTATTGAATTGGTACCTGGTACTACTCTGATATCGATAGCTCCGACTGAACTAAAAGAATTGAAATCTCAATTGCAAGAATTGACCGATAGGGGATTTGCTAGACCGAGTTTTTCACCATGGGGTGCTCCTGCTCTGTTTGTGAAAAAGAAAGATGGCACAATGAGAATGTGTATTGATTACCGCCAGCTTAACAAAGTGACCGTAAAGAACAAATACCTTCTGCCCAGGATCAATGACTTATTCGATCAGTTGAAAGGTGCTACTGTGTTTTCAAAGATAGATTTGAGATTGGGTTACTATCAGTTGTGAGTAAAGGACTCTGACATTCTGAAAACTGCTTTTAGAACGTGGTACGGGCATTATGAATTTTTAGTTATGCCTTTTGGATTAACAAATGCACCTGCTATTTTTATGGATTTAATGAATAGAATTTTCAGACTGTATTTAGATCAATTTGTTGTTGTATTTATTGATGACATATTGATTTATTCACGAGATGAATCTGAACATGCCGAGCATTTGAGAATAGTGTTACAGACATTGCGAGATAAATAGTTGTATGCCAAGTTCAGTAAGTGTGAATTCTGGTTGCGAGAAGTTGGTTTTTTGGGACATATTGTGCCAGCCTCTGGAATCCAAGTTGATCCGAGCAAAATTTCAGCTATTATGGATTGGAAACCTCCAGGAAATGTATCTGAAGTCTGTAGTTTTCTGGGACTTGCTGGTTACTATAGAAGGTTTCTAAAAGATTTCTCGATGATTGCGACTCTGTTGAGAAAATTACTTCAGAAAGATGTGAAGTTTGAATGGTCAGAAAAGTGTCAGAACAGTTTCGATCAGTTGGAAGCTTTGTTGACCGAAGCTCCGGTATTAGTATGACCTGAATCGAGAAAAGAATTTGTAATTTACAGCGATGCTTCATTGATTGGTCTGGGATGTGTTCTGATGCAAGAAGGTAAAGTCATTGCTTATGCTTCAAGATAGTTGAAGCCACATGAAAAGAACTATCCGGCACACGATCTTGAGTTGGCTGCTATTGTGTTTGCCTTGAAAATTTGGCGTTAGCACCTGTTTGGTGAGAAATGCCATGTTTTTGCTGATCGTAAAAGTCTAAAGTATTTAATGACGCAAAAAGATTTGAATCTGAGACAGAGAAGATGGTTAGAATTGTTAAAAGACTACGAGCTAGTTATTGATTATCATCCAGGCAAAGCAAATGTAGTAGTGAATGCTTTGAGTCGGAAATCTTTGTCTGCATAACGTGCGATGAATGCTCATTTAGCATTGTCTGATAATACTTTGGTTTGTACCGAACTGAAAGCAAAACCCTCGTTTATACAACAGATCTGTGAGGCTCAGAAAACTGACAATGAATTGATAGCAAAATGAGCTCTATATGATTCTGAATTTTGGGTTGATAATAATGATTATTTGAGATTCAGAAATAGACTTTGTGTTCCAAGGAATCCAGAGTTAATTCAGATGATTTTGAGTGAGGCTCACAGTAGTAAATTTTCAATACATCCGGGGAGCACGAAAATGTATAACAACTTGAAACAACTATACTGGTGGCCGGGAATGAAAAGAAATATTTCTGATTATGTTTCTAAATGTTTGGTCTGTCAGCAAATTAAAGTTGAACATCAAGTACCATCAGGTCTGTTGCCCCCGATTATGACTCCGGAGTGGAAATGGGATCGTGTGACTATGGATTTTGTTTCGGGTTTGCCCCTGTCTCCGAGAAAGATAGATTCAATCTGGGTTGTAGTTGACAGATTAACGAAATCAGCTCACTTTATTCCAGTACGATCTGATTTCTCACTTGATAAGTTAGCTGAGCATTATATTTCTGATATTGTTAGACTACATGGTGTACCACTGTCGGTTGTGTCAGACAGAGATTTGAGATTTACATTGCGATTCTGGAAGAGTTTGCAAGATGCTTTAGGTACTAAATTGCATTTCAGCACTGCTTTTCATCCGCAAATAGAGGTCAATCTGAGCGGATTATTCAGATACTGAAGATATGTTGAGATGTTGCATTCTTGAGTTCGAAGGTACGTGGGAACAATATCTACCTTTAATTGAATTCGCTTATAATAATAGTTTTTAGTAGAGCATTAAAATGGCACTGTATGAAGCCTTATACGGTAGAAAGTGTAGAACTCTGTTATACTAGTCTGAACTCAGTGAAAATAAGATTTATGGTGTTGATCTGATAAAAGAAAAAGAACAGAAAGTGAGAATAATCCAAGAGAGTTTGAAAGCTGCCTCTGATCGTCAGAAATCTTATGTGGATTTAAAATGAAAGGATATTGAATATGAGATCGGTAATAAAGTATTTTTGAAGGTATCCCCGTGGAAGAAACTTTTTCGATTTGGTAAAAAGGGCAAGTTGAGCCCGAGGATCATCGGACCGTATGAAATCATTGAGCGAGTTGGGCAGGTTGCCTATAGATTGAGACTACCATCTGAGTTAGAAAAGATTCACAATGTATTTCACGTATCGATGCTTCGACGATACAGATCTGATCCTTCTCATGTAATTTCTCCATCTGATATTGAAATCTATTCTGATATGACGTATGAAGAAAAACAGATTCATATTCTGTCTCGTGAGATTAAAGAATAATGAAATAAGAGAATTCCGTTAGTTAAAGTATTGTGGCATAGACACGGAGTAGAAGAGCCTACATGGGAGCCTGAAGATGCAATGAAACAGCAATATCCGAATCTATTTAATGGTAAGATTTTCGGGGACAAAAATCCCAAAGGGGGAGAATTGTAACAGTCCGATTTTGACCCTAGTTAGAATAGTAGTTTCGGGACCACAAATCTGAGTTTGAAAAATATTTTAATGTTTTTATCTGTGTCTGTGATGTGCGAATTTACATTTGTGAAATTTCTGTGATTTAAGTTGTCTGTTTCAGTGCTTGATTTGCAAAAAGGACCAAATCGCATAAGTTGTAAAAGTTGCCTACTAGTTACTAAAGTGCCTAAGTGCTATGGTTGGTTAAAGTTGAAGCCCTTGCATGTCAATAAGACCATTATGTGATAGTAGGATACATGGCTTGGCAATATAGTAAATAGATAAAATTTTAAAGGATGGTTAGGTAATTAGGTAAAAATATGTTAATTATAATAAAAGAAATCATGAAAATGAAGCCATTTTCATGCATGTTCAATTAATTGGGAGAAAAAGAAGCCATTGAAGCTTCAAAACTTTCGGCCCTTGCATGAGTAAATAGGTTAGTCCATTTTGTTCGGTTTTTGACAATTTCTACGTTTCTGTGATCGTTGCTTTGTGTTCTTCAAAACCCATGTTTAAATTTCTATTTTTGTTGAAGATTATGAAATGTGCCATTGATGATTATATGAGCTTGGTAGTGCTCTTATATGGATTATGAAAGATATATGTTAGATTATCATGTTTTGCTCTTGAATTTTGATGAAATGAGCTATTTGGGCTAATTTATGAAAATGAGATTTTGAAGGACTAAATTGTGAATTAAACATGTTGTAATGGCTTATATAGAAGCCATGAAAATTCGGTTAGCCTTTGTTGCAAAGAAATTTTACATATTGATGATTTTGTGAAAAATGGACTAAATTGTCAAAGTGTGAAAATGTAAGGGTTAAAGTGAAAAGTGCCCAAATTATGTGAATATGGATTAAATTGAATGAAATGAATGATCGAATGGTTGAATTTGTATTGTATTAGATCAAGAACAAAGAAAATTGAATTTAGATCGAGGGAAGTCTAAAGTAGTTGAATAGTTAACTCAGTTCATTCGAAATCTGTACGAGGTAAGTCAAATTACAGTTACATGTTAATTGAATAAATTCTGTGTATATAAATTGTAATCTGTATTGGACGGCCTTGAGAGCCTGATGATTAGATTTTGAGTAAACTCTGATAATATGATTATATCTGAAAAGCTCTATATGCTTCTGAGAAAAGTTGATATCTGTCGAAGACATCGTGTAAGACCGTGTCTGGGACACAGGCCTCGATGGAGATTTACGTATAAGACCATGTCTAGGACATCGGCATCGTAATTGATTTCGTGTAAGACCCTGTCTGGGATAGAGGCATCGATAATGAATTACATTTAAGACCACGTCCGGGACGTTGGCATTATACTCGTTTATGAATATCTGTATCGTTTCTGAACCGTCTGATGACAAAGTATGAGATATGAAAATGAATATGTGAAATATATAATCTATACAGGTACATTTGTATCGTACTTAATTTCTGAATATGAAAGACTCTATTTTTGCGAAATAGCGAATGCGAAGTAAGTTTGGAATCATGGAAATGAATATGATATGCATATAAGCAAAAGAACATAGTTAAGTTTATGAACTACTATGAGAAATAGCTATGAATTCTTATGGTTGTTTTGTACTATATATGCTTTAGTAATTAGACCAATTGTATTTGGCTTACTAAGCTCTTTGTAGCTTACTCTATGTAATTTTTGTCTGTTTTACAGTTATCGTAGCTACTGAAGGCGCAGGATAGTCGAGGATAGTTATCACACTGTCAAACTCTGTTTGATACTTTTGAAATGTACATATTTTTAAATATGGCATGTCTAGGCTAGAATGTTTAAGTTTGTAAGCTTTATATGTATATAAGTTATGCCATTTGAATTTGGCTAACAAATGAAGAGTTTGAGCATAGTTTTGATGTATGTTTTGAAATGTGTTATATTCTAAGGTGTTTTGGTCATCTTTGAGCATGGAATTGGCTAGAAATGTTGGTATAATTGTTGCTTATTAATGCTTGTAGGATTGGACCCTTAATGGGTGGCAAATTGGCTTAAACTAAGCATGCATTGTGCCACACGGTCATGGAACATTGGTGTGCCCTGTGGCCGCGTGAAAAAGTCAGTAGCTAGCTAAATTTTACATGGCCATGGCACACTTTCGTGAAAGAAAATCATTTGTTTTGAAAAAGGGTTTAATAAAATTAGATTTTAACTAAGTAAATTAACTAAGAAAATTAAAGGATAAAAATTCCAACGCACAATTTCTGAAAGATAAGTTTAATTAATATGACATAATAAGTTTAATTAATATGACATAATTGTGTTAGATCAATTACATTTATTAACTTAATATTACTAAAACAATGTTCATGTTGTTAAGAATAAATTCATGGCAACTTGGTAATTTGTTAACTATAGCACATACAGACTTACAAAATTAACTAATCTCTTGAACATATTACTTTGCCAATTCAAACAATTAATCAATTTTAATAAACAAGTAAAAGATTAAGTGAAGTAACAATATATTCCTACATTGAAACAATTTAATCACAATAATCTTGAAAGTTATGCAAGGCTAATGTATTGTTTAATACTGTCGTTAATTTAACCCTCAACTACCTCAGAGGAATAAATATGCATGTAACACCCCTAACCCAAATCCATCACCGGATTAGGGATACGAGGCATTACCGATCAATACACAATTTAGATCAGTCATTCATTACAATTCAAGCACAATGTAATATAATCTCCTTTACAAAATTTTTTTTCGAACTCAATTAATAACCATCCTCTTATTCCTACAAGTCAAATTCGTATATTTGAATCACCTAGTTGACCAAAATCAATCAAGCTTTTCTATTCATTACACATATACAAATCATGCTGCAGTATTCAACCATATCAATATCATTTAATCAAATTATAAACCAACTAACAATCATCAAAATCATAGTGCACGTTTCATAAATACAAGGTTCGAACCGCATGACCATCAATTACATAGCATTCGAATACTTAAATCATAATTGAACATAATTCATCTCATATACCGAGCTTATATTAAGACATCCTTTAGTACAATTTCATGCCTTTAACTAAATACTAAACATATCATTTTGCATATCTATACATATTCGCATATTAAACCATATCAATCCATATCACACGGCATATTTTTCATTAGCATATAAGACAATAGCTAACATTACAACATGGCCAAAAATATTTTTAATACTACTAATTTATGCGCAATTCACCAGTATAACAATAGCTATTTCTAAACCCAATTACCGAACCAAACATACCCAATTCATGTACTAAGCATTATGCCAAAAGTACATATACACAATCAATCATTTCTCATTTATCCGGCTAGCAAATTAGCCTCAAAATTCATACCAATTCCACCATTCAATATTAAGCTAATTATACTATTTCATAACCTAATACAAACATCAACATGTCACATTATATCTATCTATATATATACATACCATATACCAAAATCTCATACTTATCAAAATGAGTCAAATACCATAGCCGAATATACAACCACATATATAACACATTTCATAATCATGCATTAAACTGACATCTTGATCTTTAAATACCGAACCAAAAACAATCATGTCATAGGCATATGTATTTATTTTACCTATCATTAGCCGAATATAAATATACATCATATATCATAATTTATTTCACAAAATGACCAAAGCAATTTTCATCATTCACAAACCAATGTACAAGGCAATTTATACATCAAAACATAGGTCATTAATAAGCCACATCAAATAGCCAAATTCACATGGTATAGCATAGTCATTGCATCCCAAATATGAACACATACCAACATTAACAACTAGCCGAATAATTAAACACAAATGCAAACTATGCCATCAAATAAACTTCCCAAAATGAGCTAATTAACAAGACCGATTACTCACAAGCATTGACATCATTATCAAGCCATTTTTCGCATGGCTATTTATACACAATTCAAAACTAAGCATATCGAAACTAGCTTATACATGCCATATGCCCTAATTACAAACTTCAAAAGTACCGAATAACGTTCGATAATGTGATGACGGTCCTTGACGATCCTCGAGCTCGAGCTAACTTTAGTATATCTATAAAACAATGAAAGAACACACTAGGTAAGCTTCGAAAGCTTAGTAAGCCATAAGCAAATAAATCATCTCAAGAACATTAATAAATCAATTTGAATAGGCCACATTTAACTAATCTGATACACATATACAATCACTTTTCTCATATAATCCATATTACTACGTTAAGTAACTTCACTTACCTTACTTTTCAATGAACATATAAACTTCATATGTACCTGAATCATTTAGCTCAAATTCACATTAGATCTCATTTTGACATTGCCCGTTGAAACATTCAGAATCGTTAAGGATACTCTGAAACACATATATCACATACAATGCCATATCCCAGATATGGTCTTACATGTTATCACATATCGATGCCTCTGTCCCAGATAGGGTCTTACACGTAATCTCATATTGATGCCAATGTCCCGGACATGGTCTTACATGAAATCACACCTCGGAAGTCCTAATGTCATGACATCAATATCCTATACTATTCCTAAAGATCATACGGGGCTTTCAACTTCGTAACTCAATCAATTCATGCTCGAAACAAGTCCTTCAAAGCTCAATTCAATTCAACAACATATATAAACATACAATTAAATTAAAAAAAACATTTATTTGCATATGAACTTACCTCGTACGGAAACGAACTGATCAGAACGACTATTCAACAACTTTCGACTTCCCCCGATCCAAATCTGATTTCTTCCTTTCTTGATCTAAATAAATTCAAATTTAACATATTTCATTACATGTTCATTTAATTTCATCCAAAAACACATAAATGGGCATTTTGCACTTTAGCCCCTAATATTTCACATTTTCTCAATTTAGTCCCTATTTCAAAACAACTCAAAATACACAAAATTTCAATAGACTCATACTTGGCCGAATCTTCCCTAGGTCCCTAGCAGCCCATTAATTCCATTTATTTCACCTTTTAACCCCTTAATTTACAAATTTCACAATTTAATCCTTAATAGGCATTTTTATCAAAAATCACTTAATAAACTATGAAAATCTAACAACAATTATTTATTTTTCATCATCAAACAACAAAAAAAACTTGAATATTCATCAATGGAATTTCACAAATTCATCATCGAATCCAAAAATTAAAGCATGGACTAAGAATTATACGAAGCAACGATCTCAAAAATGTAAAAATTATCAAAAACCGAGCAATAAACATACCTAAATCAAGCTCCCTAGGTTTCGAACTTAAAAGCTTCAACAATGGCCTCTTTCTTTCTAACATTCGGCCAAAAAGATGAACATGCATGATTTTTTTATGTTTTGTTTTATTTTATTAACATTAATTCACAAATTACTATATTAACCTTTATTAATAAATTTAAAATCCACTAACATATGTCCATCAATGTCCATTTACTAAAATTATGGTCTAATTACATAGTAAGGGCTTTATATTTAATAAGCCATAGCAATTTAATACTTTTAACAATTAATAAGGAACTTTTAAATTTTACGCGATTAGGTCATTTTATCAAATTAAACACTCAATCGAAAAAAAATTAATTCACGAAAATTTAATACCATCAAATTCACATGCTCCAAATACCAAAAATAATATTAAAATAATTTTACAACCTCAGATTTGTGGTTCCGAAACCACTATTCTGATTTAGCTAAAATCGGGCTGTTACAATGCATTGATTAAGTATTGTGTCAATTAATTACAATTTCAATACGATTAATAATTAATTCATTAGTTACATTACAATTATAATGCATGTATAACATAATCATGTTTTACTTAATCAAATAATTTACCAAGACCTATAACAACACAAAAATGATTTTAATAACTTAAGTAGACGAAATGCAATCAACCTAACGCGAATTATATTTAAGCTATGTTAATTAAATTTAGAATAACAACATAACAAATATTCATAGACATGTTCATAACAAAAACAAGGAAAGTTAAAGGATAGGAAACTAGAATCAAATCCAATGTTTCTTCGAAGCTAAACTAGTTTGCTCCTCTCCTTCTCCGTTCATTTTGTTGCTCAACGGCTTCTATAAGCACTTGAATGTTGCTACCCAAGATGGTTGAAGGCTCTTTTCCGTGAGGGAAATCGACAATGAAAAGTAGAAGGGAAAAAGGGGAAACAAATAGAGGTTTTGGATGGGAGAAAGTGAGTAAAAGAGAGAGAAAAATGTGGAACGAGATATGTGGTGAATGAGGTATCAAAGGTGGGTATTTATAGGTGTGAATGGCTGCTAAAAATAGCAAATAATTAGCAGTCAGACACTCTTCCTTGGCCAGCCATACAACAAGAAAGTTTGAATGCTTCAAACTTGCTATTTTAAGCTAGGGGCAAATCTTCAAAGGCACAAAAAGTGGAGGGGTTTGAATAGAGTTTAAGGAAAATTTGAGGGCTGTTTTTCAAGCATAAAAATCAGAAAAATTCTACTAATTGGGTTAGCTTATTGGACGGTTTTGGGCTGCCATTTCTCTTGTTGGATCAATCTTTTTTTATTAGCACAATTGGGCCACTTTCTCCTTCAATCTTTGTATTAATTTTTAACCCAATTAACTTTGGATAAAAACTAAATATAAAGTGCATAAAAAATCATCATTTGGATCATTCTTGGCTGGAAATATATTCAGCATTGCTCATAGTTCACTCGATGCAAAAATTCCTCCAACGGTTCAAGCCTTTCTAGGTGCCTGCCGAGCCAATTTTCACCTTTTGTGCAAAACTGTGAAAAATAAGCTAAATTTGTAAAAAAATTATTATAAAAATAATTAAAATTCAAGTTAATTATTTTATAATTAAAGTATAAATTTTGACAAAACTTACTACGAAACTGCATGAATTAGAGCTCAAAAGTTGTTAAAAAAGTCTATACATTTTTTTGTTTCAAACTGTCTAAGATGTAGATAATTCCCGCATCTAACCATTTGATCACTTCCTTTAGCACTACCTGTAATACCCCTAGCCCGTATCCATCGCCGAATTTGGGCTACGAAGTATTACTGGAGCAAAACATCATATACTAAACATTTTATTATCATAAAAAAATCACATCGTAAATCATAGCAACATTAACCAAAACCATACAAACGGTCCCTTTTACAAGCCCTAGAGGCCCTAAAAAGACATTGGAACCGAATTGGGACTAAATCTGAAATATATGAAAATTTTTAAAAAAAGGAAAAAAAATTTCAAACTGTAGGGGTCACACGGCCAAGAGACACACCCGTGTCTTAGGTCGTGTGGGCATTTGAAATAGGGACACACGGCCGTGTCCTAGCCCATGCCCGTACTGGTGTAACTCACTTACTTAGGTCATACGGCCAAGCCATACACCCGAGTGCCAGGCCGTGTACCCTTTGAAATAACCCCACACACCCATGTGTCAGGCCATGTGCTAGGCTGTATAATAGCCTGGCTTGCAACCCTTTGAAAGCTACAGGGGACACATGGTTGTGTCACCTGGCCATGTTTCACCCATGGCTGAGACACATGCCTGTGTCTCTGCCCATGTAGACGAAATATAGGCCATTATAAACATCATTTCATTTACTTCATTTTAACCACCACCACATCAAAATAACAACCACAAATAAAACCATATATATATATTCATAATATCATACCAGCTATCTCATCATCCAAAATGACTTATACACAAGCCATACATAACGGCTAAATTCATCAAACAATACACCTATACATGTCATTATAACCATGACTCAAAATCATCAAAATCTACTGATTTAGCCAATGATAGTGTGATGGATCTCCAACTAGCTTCCAACACATACGAGCCTCCAATTATCTAGAAACATAGGAAAAATCACACAAGTAAGCATATAATGCTTAGTAAGTTCGTAAATCATAAACAATACTTACCATTCCATTATAAAAGCTTAAAGGAAAATAATGAACATATCCAACATTGCTTGACACAAGCCTAAGAACCAACAAAAATTCACATTAGTGATTAGCACATAACTTAGTCGAATTCATTACATAACAAAGAGCTTCTTTATACTTTCTATATAAACATTCATACCATTATGAACATACTAAAAATCGTTAATCACTATCATCTCATACCTTTTTCATGCTTTCATGACATTACAAATCGAAGCATATACCAATCCTTCCCTTTTTTTATACCCATTGAACCACTAGAATAATATCAGATACTCGAGAATCTCGCACACTATGTGCTAACACATGGTCGAAACCACTACTATCTCATATCTCATATAATTGCTCTCTCTCGAGCCATAAATAGGTTTGCTCACACAAGCTGTCAGTCAGGACGTAGCTACATGGTGCTGCTCACACAAGTTGTCAAGTAACCACAACACATGCTGAAAACTCAGCCACCGGTAGGACGTACAAGACTAGCACCCGAAACACGGTAACCCCTATGACATGTCATTTGTATCCTATATATTCCTTAGGTTCAAATGGGATCCGAAAGTTGCTGAAACTTCATTGGATATTTCCGTAGAGTTTTAATATCAATATATATATATAACATAAAGCATTTAAATTGAACATAATTCAATGCTATTTAAATTAACGAACTTACCTCAAACATGAATGGAGAAATACGATCGATTAATTTAATACTTTTTTTCCTCGATCTAAATCCATACGTTGCTTTTCTTGATCTATATAATCAAATTTAACTCATTCAAATTTCATTCTATTCAATTTAATCCAAAATTCACATTTTGACAAAACTACGTTTTTGCTCTTAAAATTTTGAGTTCATTACAATTCAGTCCCTAGCTCATAAAAATGAAAATTCATGCAATTTAGTACCAACCCATTATAGCCAAATATCACTTAGGCCCTTAGCAAGCCCTACTTTTCATTTATTTCACAATTTCACCATGAATAATTTTATATTTTTTCAATTAAATCCCTATTGACATATTCATCAAAATTTCCTTTACAAAAGTTGTTCAACTATCATCAAACATTCATTTTCATTCATCAAACAACAAAAACAACTAACATACTTTCATGGTAAAACCCTAGATTTTTAACAGTTTTGCAATTTAGTCTCTGGGCTAGCTAGATTATGCTAAAACAACTCAAAAAACATAGAACTCATTAAAAACGAGACCAAAAATCACTTACATGCACTAGGAAGTATTGGTCGAATGCTTGGATACTTAAAAATGGTGATTTTCTTCCTTAGAAATTCGGCTAGGGGAAGATGGACAAGCTAATTTGGTTTTATTTTACTTATTTTGTTTATTTAATTATTAAATTACTTATATAACCTTACTTAATCCCATTAATGATGTCCAAACTTGTCCACTAATAATTTTAATGTTCTATTTACAACATAAGGACTCATACTTTAATGTTCTACAGCTATTAGAACTCAACTTTTTCATTTTATGCGTTTTAGTCCTTTTTACCAAATTAAGCATGCAAATGGTAAAATTTCTTAACGAAAATTTTATACGATGCTACTATCATGTTGTAGGCATTAAAATAATAATAAAATAAATTTTTCAATGTCAAATTTGTGGTCGCAAAACCACTATTCTCATTTCACTAAAAACGGGCTGTTACACTACCTCTTTCATGATAGGGTTGAGTCTCCTTTGCCCATCAATTCTAGCTCTTTCACCCTCATCTAAAATAATCTTATACATACAAAAGGAAGGGCTTATTCCTCAAATACCAGTTATGGTCCAATCGGTTGCCCTTTTAAATTTCTTTAAAACAACAATTTTTGCTCTTCTTGGTGTTCTGTCAATTCTGCTAAAATAATCACAGGCAAAGTATAACTGTTACCTAAATAAACGTATTTCAAATGGGAAGGAAGTACCTTAAGTTCAAGTTTAGGTGGTTCCTCAATTGACAACTTGGGTTGGGTGTATTCACAAGCTTCCAACTCCAATTGTTCAAACTATGCTGGTTGAACATAGTTCCTTGAATTGGCTTCCATCAAAGCCATATTTTCATTACCTTTTTCATCTTACAGTGGCTTAGACCCTAAAGTGATCTTCAATGGGTCTTCTTTGAAATTATTCTCCCATTCCATAGAAACTAAAGTCTCTAACTTTTCCATCACTGAGCATTCTTCTGTTGAATTAGTTAATTTCATTGCTTTAAGAACATTAAACATTACCTGATTGTCTTGAACTTTCACGGTGAGATAACCTTTTTGTACGTCTATTAATGTTCTTCCCATGTCTAGGAAAGGTCTCCCCATGATGATCAACACTTCCTTATCTGCTTCAAAATCTAAGACAAAAAAGTCAGTAGGAAAAATAAACTTATCTACTCTTAAAAAAACATCCTCAATCTTTCCTTTAGGGTATGCTAAAGATCGATCTGCCAATTGGAATGTCACAGTCTTAGGTCTTACTTTACCTATTCCCACTAGCTTGAAAATAGACTTGGGCATAAAGTTGATGCTTGCTCCAAGATCGCACAAAATTTTACCACAGTAAGATTCTCCAATATTACAGGGTATAGTAAAGCTTCCAGGGTCCTTCAGTTTCAAAGGTAGCTTGTTCTTTAGAATGTATTGCACTCATTCGTTGAAGCTACAATCTCATACTCACTAAGTCTCTTTGTAACACCCATAACCCGTATTCGTCGTCGGAATAAGGTTATGGAGCATTACCGAACTTATCTCTTAAACAATCATACATTTCATATTCATTTCTCATATTCAAACAAAAGTCATTAAAATCCAATCATAAAGTCCCTAACATGAGCCCTCGAGGCCCAAAACAAGCATTAGAAGTGATTCAGGACTAAATCAAATACTTAAAAACGGCCAAGAGACACTCTCGTGTCAAAGGCCGTGTGGACATTCGAAACGGGATCACATGGCCATGTCCCAACCCGTGTCTGACCTCGTGTAACTCACTGACTTGGGTCACACGGCCAGACCAGACGCCTGTGTGCCAGGTCGTGTACCCTTCGAAATGGCCTCACACACCCATGTACCAAGCCGTGTTCTAGGTCATGTGAAACTACTGACTTGGTTTCTAAATAAGTATCAAGGGACAGACGGCCGTGTCACTTGACTGTGTGTCACACACGGCTAAGACACACGCCCATGTCTCTGCCTGTGTAGAGAAAAATAGGCCATTTTCCAAGCCTTATTTCTCACCCAAAGTAGAACCAACCTACACATACTAAATAGTATATGACCATATCATCAATAGACATACAAACCAATCTTAACCAAGTCCAAATCATGCCATACCAATACCAACAAAGATAATGCTCATAAACATCACAATTTGCCATTTAAAAACATACCAATATTACTTTTAGGAATTCACCTAAATGGTCAATTTCATATATGCACTATCTTACCTGAAATTTAGCGCACGAATACATTCTCATTTTCAAACATTTGCTACTTAAAATGCCAATTTACAAAGGGCCATTTACACATATTTTCATATCAAAGCATATACCATTATCAAGCCACATCAATGGCTAAAACATAACAAAATATATAGGCTTCCATTAGCCAACTAACCTATACATGCTATATAACCAAAATACATTAAGTCCAAAAGTACCAAAATAAAATTTCGATAGTGTGATGCAATCTCTAACAACATCTAAAACGAGCGAGCTTCCAAATCACTATAAAACATTGAAAAAAAAACAAAGTAAGAAATTAAGCTTAGTAAGTTTGTATAACTGCAAATATAACTTGCCAATCAACCACAATTAAATAAGTAATTTAAATCATAATGCAATTCAATTTGGTGTCAATAACTTAACATATAATTACCAACAAAGTTAATTATGAAATCACAAATCTCATAGATTCAATTTCTACAAGATCCATGTACATACCTGTACTAGTTCATATCGAACTCATACACTCTCGTAATATCACTGTACCTGTTGAACCATTTGCAATAATGTTGGAAACTCAAGAATCTTGCACACTAAGTGCCAATACATGGTCGAAACCATCTTTATCTCATATCTCTTATATATATGCTCACTCTCGAGCTATCACCAGGTCTGCTCACACAAGCTGATGGTCAAGACATAGCTACACGGTGTTGCTCACACAAGCTGACGAGTAACCGCAACACATGCCAAAAAACTCAGCCACCGGCAGAATGTATAGGACCAGCACCTAAAACACGGTAACCCCTAATGACATGTCATTTGTATCCTATCTATTCCTAAGGTTCAACCGAGACCCATGTAATTTCTAATATCTCGTCAAGAATTTCCGTAGTGTCTTATCATCCCAATTACATTAATTAAGCATGTAAACACATATAATTTAAAACTTATTAATATACGAACTTACCTCAAATTAATACGGAGAAAATCGACTGATCAGTCTACTACTGTCTTTTTCCCCTGATCTAAATCTGAACATTGCTTTTCTTGATCTATATAATCAAATTTAACCACATTAATATTTACTCTATTCAATTCAATCCAATTTCATATTATGGAAAAATTATCATTTTGCCCCTAAACATTTGACTACTTTACAATTTAGTCCCTAGTTCATAAAAATACAAATTCATGCAATTTCACTCACACCCATGCTAGCTAAATTATTTATAGACCTATAGCAGCCCATACATTTTATTATTTCACACATTTACCACATAATTTTCATATTTCTCAATTTAATCCCTATTTGACATTTTCAACCAAAATCACTTTACAAAACTTGTTTATCTAACAACAACCATTTATTTTCTACCATCAAACATCAAAACACATGCACAATCATCAATGGTAAAACCCTAATACTTTAGCAGTTTTGTAAATTAGTCCCTGGGCTAGCTAAATTAAGCTACAACGACTCCAAAAACATAGAAATCATTAAAAACCAAGTAAAAATACATACCATGCATTCAAAAATGCCATGGCCAAACTTAGCAAGGTTTAATGGCTTTCCTTCCTTTGCAAAATTGGTGGAAGAATATGGAAAAAGATGATGACCATGTTATTTTTACTTAAAATGTCTTTATTTACTAAATTACTAATTTAACCTTTTAATTAAACAATAAAAATCACTTATATGATGTCTATCTTTGTCCACTATTAATGTTAATGGTCTATTTACCACATAAGGACTTCTACTTAAAGTTTTATAGCTATTGGACACTTTTAGCTAATAGAACACAACTTTTACACTTTACACGATTTAGTCCTTTTTATCAAATTAAGCATGCAAATGGTAAAATTTCTTAACAAAATTTTTATACAATCATACTATCATGCTGTAGACCTCAAAATAATAATAAATTAATTATTTCTACTTCGAATTTGTGGTCCCAAAATCACTGTTCTAATTTCACTGAAAACGGACTGTTACAATTCCCCTTTAGAAATTTTTGTCCACGAAAATCTTACTAGAAAATAGGTTAGGGTACTGTTTCCTCATAGTTTCCTCGGGTTCCCACATAGCTTCTTTGATACCATGACGTTGCCAAAGTACCTTCACAAAAGCTATGCTTTTGTTTTTTAACTCTTTAGTTTCTTGAGCCAAAATTCTAATTGGTTCTTCATTAAACGACATGTCAGGCTGAATTTCAACTTTTGTCGGAGAAATTATATGCAAACGATCTGATCTATACCATCGTAACATAGATATATGAAACACATTATGAATCTTTTTTAACTCTGACAGCAATTTTAGTTGATATGCCACTGGTCCTATTCTTTCGATAATCACGTAGGGACTAATAAACCGTGGACTCAATTTCCCTTTTTGACCAAATCGAAGAACCTTCTTCCATGGCGATACTTTCAGAAACACTCTGTCGCTAATTTGAAATTCAATATCTTTACGTCTCAAATCCGTATATGATTTCTATCGATCTGAAGCTACTTTCAAACTATCACGAATTACTTTCACTTTCTCTTCAGTCTCTCTTATCAAATCAACCCCGTGAATTTTTTTCTCACTAAGCTCGGTCTAGTACAACAGAGTTTGGCATTTACGACCATATAAAGCTTCATACGGTGCCATCTTTATACTCGACTGGAAACTATTATTATACACAAATTCCACCAATGGTAAATAGTTTTCCCAGTTGCCTTCAAATTCTAAGACACAGCAACGAAGCATATCTTTGAGAATTTGAATCACTCTCTTGCAATCATAAACTGACCATTGGTTTATGGATGAAATGCAGTACTAAAATGTAATCATGTACCCAAAGTCTCTAGCAATTTCTTCCAAAATTGTGATGTAAACCACGGATCCCTATCAGAAAAAATAGAGACTGGCACTCTGTGCAATCTGACGATCTCTGAAATGTACAATTCAGCTAATCTATCAAGTGAAAAATCTGTACGTACCGGAATGAAATGTGCAAATTTTTTCAAACGATCAGCAACAACCCAGATAGCATCTTTCTTTTTCGGAGATGGGGGTAATCTCGATACGAAATCCATCATAACTCTATCCCACTTCCACCCAGGTATCATTACTGGTTGTAATAATCCTGAAGGCACTTGGTACTCGAATTTAACCTGTTGACAACTTAAGCATCTTGGTACAAATTCAAAAATGTCACATTTCATACCTGACCACTAGTACATCTGTTTCATATCACTATACATCTTAGTACTCCCTGGATGAACAGATAAGCAACCACTATGTGTTTCGTGTAAAATTTTATGTATAAGCTCAGTATTCTTTGGTACACACACTCTACCTCAGAACAACAAACAATCATCAGATCCGATTTGAAACTCTGAATCAGTAGTTGACTCGTACTGTATTCTTCTAGCTTGCAATTCATTATCCCATTTCTGAGCCTTGCAAATTTGTTGTAAAAACATCAGTTTAGTTAAAATCAAGCCATCATTAGACAAAGTCAACCATGTATTCATTGCTCTCAAAGCGAACCAATATTTTCTACTCAAAGCATCCGTAACTACATTCAGTTTCCTGGGTGATAATTGATTACTAACTCAAAGTCTTTCAAAAATTCGAGCCATCTTTGTTGTCACAAATTCAAATCTTTCTAAGACATAAAATACTTCAAACTCTTGTGATCAGTAAAAATATGGCATTTTTCACCAAATAAATGGTGTCACCTAATCTTCAATGCGAATACAATTGTGGCCAACTCCAAGTCATATGTTGAATAATTCTTCTCGTGCATCTTTAACTATCTGAAAACATACGCTATCACTTTACCTTGCATTAAAACACATCCCAAATCGTTCAATGACATATCACTAAAAGTCACAAACTCTTTACTTGGCTCAGGCTGAACTAAAACTGGTGCTTCAGTTAACAATGCTTTCAACTAATTAAAACTCTGTTGACATTTCTCAGACCACTCAAACTTTACATCTTTCTGTAATAATTGAGTCATTGGTGTAGTGATCATCGAGAATCCTTTTACAAAAAGCTAATAATAGCCAGCCAATCCCAGAAAACTTCTGACCTCGGATATATTTCTTGGTGGTTTCCAATTAACAACAGCTAAAATCTTACTCGGATCAACTCGGATACCATCCGCCGATACTGTGTGTCCCAAAAACCCAATTTTTCGGAGCCAAAATTTGCATTTACTGAATTGATCAAATACTTGTTTATCTCTCAAAGTTTGTAACACAATCCTCAAATGCTCAACTTGTTCAGACTCATCTCGAGAGTAGATCAGAATATCATCAATGAATACAACAACAAATCTATCTAAATACGGTCTAAATATTCTATTCATCAAATCCATGAATACTGTGGGAGCATTAGTTAACCTAAATGGCAAAACAAGAAATTCATTGTGTCTCTACCTGGTCCTGAATGTAGTTTTTGGCACATCCAAATCTTTAACCCATAATTGATAATAACCAGATCGCAAATCAATCTTAGAAAATACAGTGGCACATTTTAGTTGACCAAACAAATCATCAATTCTCGTCAATGGATACTTGTTCTTGATCGTAACTTTATTGAGCTGTAGATAATCAATACATAATCTCATCGATCCATCTTTCTTCTTGATGAACAGAACTAGTGTGCCCCAAGGTGAGAAACTCGATCGTGCAAAACCTCTATTCGTTAACTCTTGCAACTGAGCTTTCAACTCTGTCGGAGCCATTCTGTATAGAGCTATCGATATCGGTGATGTTCCCGGAACTAACTGAATAGCAAATTCAACTTCTCTGACTGGTGGCAACTCAGGTAACTCTTCTAGAAACATATCTGGATATTCACAAACCACTGGCACTGATTCAATCTTCAATTCAGACACTTTTGTATCCATTACATACGCAAGGTAAGAATCGTAAACTTTCCTCAGATATTTCTAATCTAGCATAGCTGATATGACAACAGGCAACCCACTTGAATCATCAGATTCAATAAGAATAATTTCACTATTCTGACATTTCAACTCAATAGTCTTTCGTCTATAGTTTACAACAGCATCATGCAGAGTCAACCAATTCATACCCAAGATCACATCAAATTCATCAAACGGTAAAAGCATCAAATCAGCCAGAAAATCATAAACCTGTGTCATTAAGGGACAATTCTTACAAACTTTATCCACTAAAACATACTGGCCTAAGGAATTCGATACTTTAATCACGAATTCAGTGGACTCAATAGGTAAACTCTTACTAAACATTAAATTCATACAGACATATGAATGGGTCGATCCAAGATCAATCAAAGTAATTATATCAGTTTCATAAAGAGAAAAAGTATTGGTGATAACATCTAGTACCGATGCATCCTCACGAGCACGAATAGCATAAGCTCTAGCTGGCACTCGAGCCTCGGTTCTCATAGCAGAATCCTTTGTTGGACCTTTGCTACTATTTACATTTCTAGTATTTTGAGGTGGTCTCCCCTTGGCAATTGTATTACTTAGCCATGTAGTCAGAAATTTATCTTTCCCGGATAACTCAGGACAATCATGAATAAAATGCTCTTGCAAGCCACATCTGAAACAACCCTTATTATTCATCCAACAATTTCCAAAATGCCATCTTCCACATTGTTGACACTTAGGTCTGTTAACTTTGATGCTACCAACGCTCGATACTGAAGTGACCTGAGCTTTTGGACTCGTGCGTTGCTTTCCATAATTTCTGTTGGAATACCCCACTGCAGCAGTCGAACGATTATAAGAATCTTTTGATTTCTGTGATGATGAATGATACGATTTATCCGTTAACCTCTTTCTCGAATCTCTAGCCTCAGAATCAGCTCTTCTCTTTTCTTTGCTAAGCTCCTCGGCTTTCCAGGCTCTATCTACCAAAACAACAAATTCTTTCAGTTCCAGAATTCCAACTAAAAGCTTGATATCCTCATTCAACCCGTCTTCAAACTGCTTACACACAATTTCTTCAATGGAGATGCAGTTTCGTGTATACTTACTCAGTCTCACGAATTCTCTTCCATACTCGGTTACAGTCATATGACCCTGTTTCAATTCTATAAATTCTTTACACTTTTGATCAATAAACCATTGACTTATATACTTTTTCCTAAACTCGGTCTGAAAGAATTCCCACGTGACCTGTTCTATTAGTACAACAGAAATCAAGGTATTCCATCACTGATAAGTTGTATCTCTCAAAAGAGACACAGCACATTTAACACACTCAGTTGGTGTACAAGACAATTCATCAAAAGATCAGATCGCATTCTCAAGCCAAAACTCAGCTCTCTCAGGATCATCGTCAACTGTAGCTCTAAACTCTTTGGCCCCATACTTTCGAATTTTATCAACAGGTGGTTTGCTTAAACGTACGGGTTTCAGAACATGAGAAGCTACCAAGATCAATTGGAGAATAGTTGGGGGTAGAGGTTGTTGAGTAGCCAGATTCATTCAGACAAACTAAAAAAAAACACTCATTCATCATTTGGAAGAAGGCTTCTTTAGCCTCTCCTCCCTAACCCTCAGATACGGATCTCAAACCAGAAGGCACTACTCTATGAATAGAGGCTAATGTATTACTTTCTACATTATCGAAGCCTACTCGAATGGAATCCATTACTATATGAAAAAATGATTTAACACTATCAAGAGATATCACACTATCACAGGTTAAATATGGCATGTATAGCTAAACTCACACACACGCGTTAGTCCTAGAATTGACAAAACTATAGCTCTGATACCAATAAATGCAACACCCATAACCCGTATCCATCGCCAAATAAGGTTACGGAGCATTACCGGACTTATCTCTTAAACAAGCATACATTTCATATTCATTTCTCATATTCAAACAAAACTCATTCAAATCCAAACATAAAGTCCTTAACATGAGTTGTTGAGGCCCAAAACAAGCACTAGAAGTGATTTGGGACTAAATCGAATACTTAAGAAATTTTTAGAAAAAATATAGAAAATATTCAAAGTGTAGGGGACACATGCCCGTGTGCCTAGGCCGTGTGTCTCACACGGCCAAGAGACACGACTATGTCATAGGCCATGTGGACATTTGAAATGTGATCACATGTCCGTGTCTCAGCCAGTGTCTGACCCCGTGTGAAGCTACTGACTTGGTTTCTAAATAAGTATCAAGGGGCACATGGCCGTGTCACTTGACCATGCGTCACACACGGCTAAGACACACGCCCGTGTCTCTGCCTCTGTGTCTCTGCCTCTGTGGACAAAAATAGGTCATTTTCCATGCCTTATTTCTCGCCCAAAGTGGCACCAACCTACACATGCTAAATAGCATATGACCATATCATTAATAAACATTCAAACTTAACCAAATTAAAATCATACTGTACCAATACCAACAACCATAATGCTCATAAACATCACAATTTTCCATTTAAAAACATACCAATATCACTTTCAGGAATTCACCTAAATGGTCAATTTCATATATGCACTATATTACCTAAAACTTAGCATGCTAATACATTCTCATTTTCAACCATTTGCTACTTAAAGTACCAATTCACAATAAGACATTCACATAGCAATTATAACCCACATATCAAAGGGTCATTTACACATATTTACATATCAAAGCATATACCATTATCAAGCCACATCAATGGCTAAAACATAACAAAATATATAGGCTTCTATTAGCCAAATAACCTATACATGCCATATAATCAAAATACATTAAGTCCAGAAGTACCAAAATAAGAGTTTGATAGTGTGATGCAATCTCCGACAACTTCCAAAATGAACGAGCTTCTGAATCACTATAAAACACAGAAAAATAAACAAAGTAAGCAATTAAGCTTAGTAAGTTTGTATAACTGCAAATATAACTTACCAATCAACCATAATTAAATAAGTAATTTAAATCATAATGCAATTCAATTTGGAGTCAATAACTTAACATATAATTACCAACAAATTTAATTATGAAATCACAAATCTCATAGATTCAATTTCCACATGATTCACATACATACTTGTACTGGTTCATATCAAACTTATACACACTCGAGAATCTCGCACACTAAGTGCCAATATATGGTTGAAACCATCTTTATCTTATATCTCATATATATGTGCTCACTCTCGAGCTATCACCAGGTCTGCTCACACAAGCTGACAGTCAAGATGTAGCTACACGGTGTTACTCACACAAGTTGACGAGTATGTAATAGCCTGATTTTGGGGCTAGTCAGAACAGTGGTTTTGGGACCACGAATCCGATGTAGTAAATATTTTTTTTATTATATTCTCATGGTCTAAAATTTCATGGAATGATTTCGTTCAAAAATTCTGACGTTTGGGCACTCAATTTAGTCAAAAGGACTAAGTCGTAAAAAGTGCAAAAGTTGAGTTCTACATGTTAGAGGTGTCCAATTGATATGAGATTTTAAATTAGAGGTCCTTATATGGTAATAGACCATTTTTTAAGTTATTAGACAAAAATGGGCATGGAGAGATAAAATTTCAAAGAAAGGCTAAAAGGGCATTTTGGTCATTTGGTAAATAACAGAATAAAAAGGGAAAATCAAGTCAAAATTGTGTCCATATTCTTCCTCCCTTAGTCAAAATTTTCAAGACACCGTAGCTAGGGTTTCTTCAACTTTCAAGCTTGATAGTAACTGCATCCTAGTCCCGTTTTTAATGCTCTTTACGTATTTTGAAGTCGTATTCACTCGATCTTTGCATTTCTACCATTATTTTGAA
This sequence comes from Gossypium anomalum, assembly GCA_025698475.1. Classification (NCBI taxonomy): domain Eukaryota; kingdom Viridiplantae; phylum Streptophyta; class Magnoliopsida; order Malvales; family Malvaceae; genus Gossypium; species Gossypium anomalum. Next base: position 41,036,024 of record CM046968.1, on the reverse strand, counting down.
GTACGGCATGTTTAAAAATTTACTCATGTGTGAAATGCATGCATTTTGATGTTTAATGGCAGAAAATGAAAGTTGGATGTGTAATAAACAACTTTTACTAGGTGATTTTTCATGAAAATACCTAAAAGGGACCTATTTCTAAAAGTTGTAAAATGTGTAGTAAAAATTTGATTTGATGAAAAATGTGGGCTGATATGAGCATGCGGGTCAGCTAGGCTTGGGTAATAATGAAATTGAATGCATTTCATTTTACGAGCCTAGGGACAAAATGTAAATATGTCAAAGTTTAAGGGCAAAAATGTAATTTTTTCATAGTATGATTTTTGGATTGAATTGAGTAATGTGATAATTAAATAAGCTAAATTTGCTAATAGATCAAGATAAACAAAGTTCAGACCTTAATCGAGGGAAAAACAAGGTTATTGACGATTAGATCCATTTCTACTATTTTTGCACCGAAGTAAGTTCATATGTAAATAATGCATTATTATTTATGCTTTAAATGCTTTATTATTGTATGAATTTATGGTTGACTCTTCGGAAGAATTCGACAAAGTTGGCAAGTGAGAAATATCTTGGTTGAACCTTAGGAATAGTTAGGATACAAATGTCATGACATTAGGGTTAGTTAAGATTACGTGTAAGACCATATCTGGGATATGGCATCGGTATGAGATTTTATGTAAGACCATAGCTAGGCTATTGGCATCGATATGAGATCCCATGTAAGACTATATCTGGGATATGGCATTGGTATAGTACTATGTATGTAAGATTACCTGAGTATCCTTTAGTATTCCAAGTGGTTCAACGTGAAACGTAACAGAAATGTCAATGTTACGATAGACTATGCTATGTTGCAAGTTGGTATAGGTATGTACGTAAAACTTATGCTTAATGACTTTGAGATGTGATGAATCCCTCGATAAGGTTAAGTTTGTGCAAGTTATGATGTTAAAGTTTTATATAATATCCATGCCATGTTGAATTATGAAATCTACAATGATATTTATGTTAAATTACTTCATGTTAAATTTATGTTAAAGTGTTTATGATGCCTATTATTTGCATAGGAACTTACTAAGCTTTACAGCTTACTCCCCTTTCTTTTGCCTTTGTCTTATAGTGTCACCAAGCCAGCTGTGGGATCGAAAACGGTCAGAGATCCATTCACACTATCAAATTATCATTATGGGTACTTATGATTCCATTATTTTGAGTTATGGCATGTATAGGGACTTGGTCTTTTTATGATATGTGTCATTATTGATTTGGCCAAATGTGTTGGCTTATAATGGTAATTGATTCATTTTGTAAATGGCCATTTAGTATTGGCTAATATTGGTTAAGTATATATATACATATAATGATGCCTTTCATGGATGTGGTTATTGCATGGTTTGTGATGATAAGTATGAGATGTTGTATATAATAGAAAATAACATGTAATTGATGTGTAGATGTCTTGGTTATGGCTGAATTGGTTGTGTGTATATGCTTGGATTGGTTTTTTTTGATGTAGTGTAGGTTGGTACAAGTAAGGGTGGCAAGAAGGCCTGGTAAATAGCCTTATTTTTTTCCACACAGGTAGACACACGGGCGTGTGTCTAGGCCGTGTGTAACACACGCTTGCTTTATGGGTGTGTGATCCAGCCGTGTGTCCCCTGTATTTTGAATTTTAGCTTCAAATTGGCCACACAGGCAGAGACACGGCCATGTATCTCAGCCGTGTGAAGGACACGGCCCAGGGACATGGGTGTGTGCCCAAGGCGTGTGAAGTCTGCACCTATTTTAGGAAAAATTATGAGAATTAAATCGCCCACATAGCCTAGCACACAGGCGTGTGCCTTGGCCATATGACCTTAATTTTTTGATGACGTCATAAACAGAGAGTTACACGGGTTAGGGACACGGGCGTGTGTGACCACACGGCCTACCCAACGAGCGTGTCCCAAGCCACACGAGCGTGTGACCCCTATTTTTATGAAAAATCTTCTAAATGTTTGGAAAGTTTCTAAAGTTCTTGGTTTAGTCTCAAACCATTCCCAATATATGTTTTGGGCCTCATAGGCTCGTCTAAGGGACGATACAAATGTTTTTGAAAAGTTTTAAATTAGAGTGGAAATTCATTTCTCAGTTTTGAATGTTCATTTGAGTTTAAGTCTGGCAATGCCTCGTACCCTGTTCCAGCATTGGATATGGGTAAGGGGTGTTATAGAGTAACAGCAACACATGCCGAAAAACTCAGCCACCTGTAGAACGTACAGGACCAACACCAAAAACACGATAACCCCTAATGACATGTCATTTGTATCCTATCTATTCCTAAGGTTCAACCGGAATCCATACAATTTCTGATATCTCGTCGAGAATTTTCGTACTGTCTTATCATCCCAATTACATTAATTAAGCATGTAAACACATATAATTTAAAACTTATTAATATACGAACTTACCTCGAATTAATAAGGGGAAAATCGACCGATGAATCTACTACTTTATTTTTCCCTCGATCTAAATCCGAACGTGGCTTTTCTTGATCTATATAATAAAATTTAACCACTTTAATATTTATTCTATTCAATTCAATCCAATTTCATATTATGGAAAAATTACCATTTTGCCCCTAAACATTTGACTACTTTACAATTTAGTCCCTAGTTCATAAAAATGCAAATTCATGCAATTTAACTCACACCCATGCTAGTCAAATTATATATAGACCCATAACAGCCCATACATTTCATTATTTCACACATTTACCACATAATTTTTACATTTCTCAATTTAATACCTATTTGACATTTTCAATCAGAATCACTTTACAAAACTTGTTTATCTAACAACAACCATTTATTTTCTACGATCAAACGGTAAAACACATACACATTCATCTATGGTAAAACCCTAATACTTTAACAGCTTTGTAAATTAGTCCTTGGGATAGCTAGATTAAGCTACAACGGCTTCAAACATATAAAAATCATTAAAAACAAAGTAAAAATACATACCATGCACTCAAAAATATAGAAATCATTAAAAACTGAGTAAAACCCAACTTGGGATTTGATGGAAAATTCTCAAAAGAATGGTCATCCCCACAATATACATAGGAAACCACATCAAATTGACTCAGTGTTTGAGCTGCAAAATTATTCACACCATTAGTGGTAAATTGTTTCAACATTTAAGAGATAGACGATAACTGAGCTAAGAGAAAAGTGAGGGTACCGACTTCATGAACTTCGGCTACACATCTTCCTAGTGCTGCTTGATTTGTTGGCCATTGATAGTTGCTACTAGTGATCTTCTCGATGATTTCATAAGCCTCATTATAAGACTTTGACAAGAGAGCACAATTCGCAGAAGCATCTACCATCAATCTTGTGTGCGCATTGAGACCATTATAAAACGTTTCCAACTGGATGCAGTGTGGAATCCCATGATGAGGATAGTTATAAAGTAATTCTTTTAATCTCTCCCATGCCTCATACAAGGACTCGTCATCCAATTACTAAAAAGTACTGATCTCATTTCGCAACTTAACGGTTTTGCTAGGTGGGAAATACTTAACCAAAAATCTTTTTGCTAATTCTTGCCAAGTAGAAATTGAGTTAAGTGGTAACAAATTGAGCCATGCTCGTGCTCGATCTTGCAACGAGTATGGAAACAACTTCAACCATAGTACGTCTTTAGTCACACCGGCTATTTTAAATGAATCACTCACCTCCATGAATAATCGAAGTTAAGGTGTAGATCTTCTGTGGGTATTCCACTAGACTGGCCCACCGTTTGCAACATTTGAAACATCACTGGTTTCAATTCAAATTGGGGTGCCTCAATATTTGGCTTCCTAATTCCCAGGTTTAACTCATTAAAGAGTGGCATAGGGTATTGTCTTATGGCACCATCCCTATCATCAGCAATAAGGATGGGATTGTGCATATGATTGGCTTTAGTTCCTTGTTCATAATTTTGACTTCCAAGGTCCATTTCGACTTGTCTCTAGGCTAATCAGTCATTTTTTCTTTGTCTAAATGTTCGCCCGATTTCAGGGTCTACTGGTAATAAATCGATAATTCGACTATGTTCATAAACTCTTAAAAATAAAACAAAAAAAATTAAAGAATAAAAAATAAAGAATTAATTAGTAAAGTTATAAATTAAATAAAAACCAAATTGCAAAGAATACTTTTACAAAAAAAAATTATTAAGGCAATAGTCCCCGGCAACAATGCCGAAAAACTTGTAACGCGTGGTTTGTGTAACTGTAAACAGTCGTTATCATGTAACAAGTAAAGGAGTTATCATCTCCACAAGGAATGTGTATATTAATCAATTAATTACAAAATTAAATTTTTACAAATTAGTGATAAGAACACAATATTTCGATTGATGGATGATTAAATTATATTAAATTATCTAGATGCAAGATGATCCCTAATGCAATTATAATCTAAGTATGATAATTAACTAAAATGTATGAGATGAATTTAGTAGCCACAACATAAACTTCAACAATCATTAACATGAATAGGCTAGAATAATTACATCATTCAACTTAATTCATTTTTCTCATGTTTAACAGTGTTCGAAAAATATTCCATGGCAACTCGATCTTTCATTAGTTTGAAACCAAATTAAGTCATTTCGAAATCTTTTACTTAGTAAAACATGCACTTTACTGATCATATTAAACTAAGGGTTTCTTAGAATTCATGTGAAGTAATAGGGATGGGTTAGGTTTGAAACAATTTAATCATATAAACCTAAAAACTATGCAAGATATTTGAAACAATTTAATCACATAAACCTAAAAACTATGCAAGATAATAGAGCTCATTAAAGTTATTATGAACCTTTAATTTATTTGGGTTAGGATCTAAATTAAGCATGCACTTTTCAACTATTGTGTCCATTAGCCATCGTCTGGTTAGGACCGCTAAGCTAATTTCAGTGCATCCAATCACGTATGAATGAAATACATGTGTGAGTTTAATTGAAAACATGAATGACTGGGGCACAAACTCTATAAACATGACGTAAACAAACTTTATTGAATTAATGCAATCATCCTAGCTAAACAGATTTAAGCTACCATTGCTGATGACAAGATGACAAGATAATAAAGCTCATTGCAAACATTATTAAAATCAAAATAACAAGTAAATGAATAATAAACTTTGTTCGAATCAGCAATCCTGCGAACTCCGATTAAAGAAGTTTCCTCTCGTCCTCGTGTTGCAACTTTGCTAATGGCTCCTCAAGGTGGCCGATCAAGAGATGATCTTATCAAGGTTTTGCTGGCTAAGAAAGAAAAGAAATATAGGATGTTATGCATGGAAATGTAGAGAGGGAATGAGATAATGGAAGAGAAATGTTAAATGAAGGATGAATGAGGGATGATTGAAATGTGAGATATAACACCCCTTACCCGTATTTGATGCCGGAATAGGGTACGAGGCATTACCGAAACACATACGCTTATAAACGTATTAAACTGAGTCATAAAATTTCATTCAATTTAAAATCATTCATACACATGCATATCGTCCCTTATACGGGCCTACGAGGCCAAATACATACTTTGGAAGTGGTCCAGGACTAAACCTTGAACTTTGAAAAACATTAGAAAATTTCTTGAAAATAGGGGTATACGCCCGTGTCCAAGGCTGTGTTCTTCACACAACTATTCACATGCTTCACTTTCCATAATTAGTCATCACACACTCATTCAACCAAGTCATGCAAGCTTGCACATCCACAAAATACAACCTCATAAACATATAACTTAACTAATATTAACCATCCTCAATGGCCTTATACAAAATATTATAGGCCAACATTTTAGGCCAACTCATAATAACATATACACAGTGTAACACCCCTCGCCTGCATCCAATGCCAAGACGGGGTTCAAGGTGCTACCTGACTTTTACTAACACTTCTTTACTAAACAAGGCCGTGAAATCTCAAACAATTTAAAAACTTTTCTTTTCACATGAAATCTGTCCCTTATATGGGCTTACAAGGCCCAAAACAAACATTCGGGGTGGTTCGGGACCCGACCGAGAACTCATGAAAAACTTAGAAAATCTCTTGTATCAAAGCTCCACACGCCTGTGTGGGTATAGAGCACACCCCCGTGTTCCAAACCCGTGTCTAAAAACCTGGACATTCTACCAAAACCACACGGCCAAGGCACACGCCTGTGTCCTATGACCGTGTCCTTCACATGGCTGAGACATATGGCCGTGTCTCTTACCTGTGTACTACCATGCATACTGACTAGAAAAACTTAGGTGCAGGGGTCACACGGCTGGACAACATGCCTGTGTGTCTACCCGTGTGGACAAATATAAGGCTACTTTCAAAGCCATTTTATCACCCTCACAACACATGCACGCATACTTATACAATAGCATACAACATGGCAAAATTAGGCACTTAAACATCCATAAACATGTCATGATCATGACTATTTCTCATGCAATAGATATCATAATTCATTCATACCAAATCATTATAAACTCATCACACAAGACCTTGGCACTTGCATGCCATAATCACATAATCATGCACAAATTACCACCTCAATACAACCTCTAGGTATACATGCTATAGGCCACCTCACAAGAGATAGTATCATACATATATATGAATAATCATATAGCCCATAACGTATTAGCTGACATAGGCCAATTTACATGGCTACAACACTTTATCAATACAAGCTGACACCTTTAGCTAAATCATAATATCACATACTCAACATTAAAACCCTATACATGCCATAGACTCGAATCACTTAGATTTACTTACGCTGATAGCGTTAACTCGATAGTGTGATAATATCTCTGATGGCCTCCAACCCGAGCTTACTTGGCAACCCTAGGAAACATGAGAAAGAAGGGGGGGTAAGCTTTCGCTTAGTAAGTTCATATGAAATCAATAAGCAACTCATTAACATGTTTTATCAATGTTTACAACATATTCTCAAGTTTACGACAAGCTATCTTCCTGCGCAACAGTCACTAAATTATTTATATTTGGAGCTACAAAACTCCGAATTAAGTTTCCCTAAAACTAGACTCATTTACCTTTCTACCATAAAATTTTCAGAATTTTTGGCTTAGCCAATTAGAACAGTTTATTTCTCAAAGTTACTCTTGATTCCTTTGTCTCGTGCTTTCAACCCTTCTGCACTAAAGTTCAATTATCTCATAGCACAAGACTCGAATGATGTTCTCGTCTATTTCTCTAAAAACTAGACTCATTGAGGATTCTAATCATATAAATTATAACTCATAACCATTTTTATACAATTTTTAATGATTTTATCAAATTAGAATAGGGGATCTCGAAGTCACTCTGACTCTGTCCCATGCAACTTCGAATATCTCATTATAGGAAATTCTTTTGCTTACACAGTTTCTTTTATAAGAAACTAGGCTCAATAATATTTATTATCATATTATTCAGCTTATAACTCATTTTCCACTATTTTTAGTGTATTTTGAAAGTTACACTACTGTAGTAACTCAAATCTGTCAAGGCTAAGTTACTCTTTCATGGTCATTGTTCACAAAATTAATACAACTTCATTTCATCCATCATGGTAAGAACACATATTTATGCATCATAGATCTTTCACATACCAAGACATTCTCATAGGCTTAGTGTACGTACCTGCACAACTCGTAACATAACTCAAGTGCATACTCACCAATGACTTACCTCATTGGGACTATCATCAACTCTTTATTCGGATTACCCGTTGAACACTTGGAATACTAATTGGATACTCAGAAAAATCTTTGCACATAAGTGCCTCAATTGTAGCTAAAGCTACCTCATATCTCATAACATTTCAATGCTCACTCTCGAGCTAGTCATCTAGACTCATAATTCTTAGTGACATGTCACTCGTATCCTATTTTATTCATAAGGTTCAAACGGGATTCTTCCTCGCCTATCAAGGCTTTGTCTTATCATATTTCTATTAATCACATACACATTAATATTTGTACAATTCATGTAATGATAACATTTAAAATACATGTATAGCATGTTATTGTTTACACACGAACTTACCTCGATACCACAAAGGTGAAAAAGACGTAATTATCCCTTAATCGATTTCTTTCCATTCTAGGTCCAAATCTTGATTTTCATCATCTGTAACATCACATTCAGCTTATTAAAACAATGTACTAATCAAATTAGTCCATTGACACACTTGGGCAATTTTTACAATTTTGCCCCTATATTTTGCCAAAATTACCAAATTACCCCTAGGCTCGTAAAATGAATTTTATCACATTTCTTTACTCCTTGAGTCTAGATGAACCATTTTCATAACTATGGCAACTCACAAAATCAACTATTTCATACACTTGCACATTATCTTACAACTTAGCAAACTAGCCCTTTTTAAGGTGTTTTCATGCAAATTTTTTCAAAAAAGTTGTTTATTAGACAACTAGGACTCATAATATTCCATAAAAACACAGCAAACAACACATTTACTCTCATGGCAAAACCCTAAACTCTTCATCATTTTGCAAACTAGACCCCTCATATGAAAGCTCATGCTTTAGGGGTTCCAAAAATGTAAAAATCATCAAGAAAGACATTAAAAATCACTTACTAGCAAGGGATGTAAGTGGCTGATATTTCAAAGTTTTGAAACCCCTTTCTTTGCTGCCAATTTCAGTGGAGGAGAAGAGAAAAATGATAGCTTTTTCTTTTTGATTTGTTAATAATAGAACTAGTTAAAATTGGTGACCAACTTCACCTAATTTTGACTTTTCAACAATTTTTGTCCCCCATGACCGGTCATGTTTCATTTAGGGGTCTAATTTCACTTTAAAGTCCCCCAATTTAATACACAAAGCAATTTAACACCTTAGGCACCAAAACACAACTTTTACCTTTTACCCGATTTAGTCCTTTTTCAAAATTGGACTAGAAATCGCTAAAATTAACTTACCAAAATTTACATGCACTTATAAAATTATATTATAACACATAAAATAACATTAAAATAATTTTCTCTGGCCTCGAAATAGTGGTCCCGAAACCACTGTTCTGACTAGGCCCAAAATCGGGCTGTTACACACATAACCAAGTCCCTGTACTTGCCATAAACTTAAAAATAATTGAAGATCGTTAATACTGTACCAATCAATAACTTGTTAGTTTGATAGAATCTCCGACGACCTCCAACTCGAGCTAGCATCTATGACACTATAGGAAAAAGGAAAGAAAAGGGGTAAGTATTATCGCTTAGTAAGTATGTATGTAAATAATAAGTAATCTATTAACATGCTTTTATAAATCTTCACAATATGTTCTCAAGATAATACAATCATAATTGCACATAGTTCCACTATTTATTCATGTTCATCTCAAGCTATCTACTCGAGTCACAGTCACTAAATTATTTATATCTTGAGCTAAGGAACAAAAAATTAAGATCCACTAATTTTCCTTAAAACTAGGCTCAAATATCTTCTTACCATAAAATTTCCAGAATTTTTGGTTTTGCCAATAACTACAGTTTATTCTTTAAAGTCAACCCCTATTTTGCTGTCTGACAGTTCTGACCCCTCTGCACTAAAAGTTAATTATCTCTTCGTACAAGCTTTGGATAATGTTACAATTCATTTATTTCAAAAATATACTCATTAAGGATTTTAATAATATAAATTATAACCCATAATTATTTTTTTACAATTTTTAATGATTTTCCCAATTCAGAACAAGGGATTCCTAAATCATTCTGACCCTGTCTCACAAAAATTCAAATATCTCCTAATATGAAATTATTTTTCTTACACCGTTTCTTTTATATGAAAATAGACTCAATAAAATTTTATTTAATATCTTATTCAACTTCTAATTCGATTTCCACCATTTTTAGTGATTTTTCAAAGTCACACAACTACTGCTGTCCAAAACTATTTTATTACTAAATTTCACTCTTTCATGTTTCCTTTGTAGTAACTTCATTGCAACACTTACTCCATATCAATCTTACCAAAGTTTGATCACATATCGAGCACGTTACTCATAAGTTTACACACACGTACCTGCACTTATTCATCATATAGTCATATTCAATTACACCTAGTCATTTCTCGTTGAACACATCAGAATAATAACGGATGCCCGATGGCCTACACATAGTACCACCCTTGTAGTCAAAGCTACCTTCTTCACAAAGTGGCCTTCACATAGTACCACATTTGTGACCAAAGCTATCTTTTACACATAGTGGCCTGCACTTAGTACCACACATGTGATCGAAGCTATCGGGTATGCATAGTAGCCTGCACTTAGTACTACACACATCACCTAAAACCATTTTAAACACATAGTAGTCTGGACATAGTACTACACATGTGTTCTCACAACGGATCATTCGTATCTTTTCTATTCTGAAGGTCCAACCGGGAAATTCCTCACTTTTCAACATTTTACCAATTCATTCATAATCAATTACAATTCATAATCTACATCAAGTGATCATGCAATATGCGACCACCTCTCATATAATAACAAAATTCTATAACATAAGTAAAAACGATATATTATTTACATACAAACTTACCTCGGTAGCACAATCGGTGAAAAATACTTATTGGTCATATTCTTTGTTTTCCTCCCATTCTAAGTCCAAATCTCATTTTCCTTGATCTATAACAACACATTTAACTCATTTATTCATCTTGCTACTCAAATTAGCCTAAATTCACATTTTGGCAAAATTTATATTTTTGCCCCTAAACTTTGTCATATTTACACTTTTGCCTCTAGGCTCATAAAATGATATTTTATTCAATTTCCTTGTATTTTAGGCCTATTTGAACCATTTTCATAACTATAGCATTCCACAATTTCCATTTATTCACACACTTACACACATTTTACAACTTTTTAAAAACTAGTCCTTTTTGACAATTTCACCGAAAATCACTTAGTAAAAGTCTTTTATTACACACTGAGCACTCATATTCTACCATTAAACATCAAAACAAATGCATGTCATCCATGGGTAAATTTTTAAACATAAACCCTAGCTCAAAAATAATGGTGAAAATAGATAAACCGAGCTACGAGGATCTCAAAAATGTAAAGAACATTAAAAACGAGACTAGAACGGACTTACAATCGAGCTTGGAAGCTTGAAAAACCCTAGCCATGCTTTCCCCTTGTGAAATTCGGCCATAGCTTGAATATGGACACAATTTTGCTTTGATTTTGGCTTTTTAATTCTTTTAATTACTAAATGACCAAAATGCCCGTAACTTAAAAATATTCTATTTCACCTATTTCATGTCCATTTTTGTCCAAAAAATTATCCAATGGTATAATTACCATTTAAGGACCTCCAATTTAAAATTTCATAACAATTGGACACCTCTAGCATGTAGAACTCAACTTTTGCACTTTTTACAATTTAGTCCTTTTGACTAAATTGGGTGGCCATATGTTAAAATTTTCGAACAAAATTTTCACGAAAACATTTTGTGAAATTGTAGACCATAAAAATATAATAAAAATAAATTTTCTTACGTCGAATTTGTGGTCTCGAAACCACTGTTCTGACTAGGCCCAAAATTGGGCTGTTACAACTCTCCCCCTTTAGGGATTTTCGTCCTTGAAAATCTTATCAGAAGAAATTGCTTTCAACTCTCATGAATCACTTCCACTAATTTCTCAGAATCACAAATCAAATCAACCTCGTATCTCTTTCTAGTCACCTTTAAACTTTAACACATCGTGTCGGAGTATATTGTCAGAGTTTTAAATTACTCTCTCAGACTTACCACCGATTTACAAGTGTATTACCGTGCCAAGATGCAACTTCATATTCATATTTTCCTATAGCTCTTTCCATAATTAGGATTTAGCCCTCAGATCTCAATCCAAAATAATGGAGACTGATACTTTGCATAATCGAATAATCCCAGAAAAATCTTACTCGGCTGGTTTGTTAAACAAGAAATCTGTACGCGAACGATCAATCACAATCCGATAACATCTGTGACTGTATCTACTTTCCCAGAGATTAATCAATAACTACTCGCGATCTTTCAATAACTCAAGTCTTTAACACTATCTTAACTTCAGATCTTTCTATGACATTCGATACTTTAATTCTTAAAATCAGGGAACATGTTACATTAACCGTATAAAAATATGAACCATCACTTTACATTCTAGTAATAAAACACATTCCAATCCGTTCAATAGTACATCACTGAAAAACCATGAATTCATTAATCAATTCAAACTAAACTCAAAACTAGAGCTTTGATTAATAGTATCTTCAACTGTTTTCAACTTTGCTAACATGCACAGACCATCCGAATTTTCGTAAATTTGATAACCATATCATTCAGAACAACTTTAACTCATAATAACATCATCAGATTAGAACAATCTAATAGGTGTATCTCGGTATCATAATTTCTAGAATATCAATCCTTTATTCAGACTCTCCATCGATATACTCATGAATGCACAAAATTTATTACCATAACTGAGGATGCTTTAACTACATGTAACTCAAATCACATTTCAACTGACCAATTCACTTTGATAAAAACAACCAAGTCAATTTCGATTATCAAATAATAACATAACAAAATTCTCATTTCTTCATGTTGTTAGGACAATTCAAACATTCAATCTTTCATAGTTCTTTCAACATGCCAGTCACAGATATTTACTAACTGTATTAACTCAGACGAAACATAACATCCTGCTTGAACTCACTGATAATAATCAAAATTACCCGAGGAAAGAAAATCAGTATATAATTTGAACTTGACTGTCATAATCCACACTTTTGTCGATATCGACTTCAAAGATAAGCCATACTTGATAAAATAAATAATAAGGATTATAAGAAAACCAAGATAATGAAATCCGAGATCCAAGACCATGCTCAATGTTCGAGAATACTACTCATATGAAATAATAGAGATCTTGATGATTCCTCAGAGAAACCAAAAGGAAAAGAAACACTGTCCATTCAATCATCAACTCTTTATCTCTGACGTAACGGAAAAGGATACCAATGGAAGATAGAAGCATACCAATCATAAATTAATCAGACCAACAATGCTTTCATCAGAAAAGAAGCAACCACAAATACCTCTAAGAATGTAAGAATACATAGAATACCCAGAAGAGATAGTCATAAATTACTCAATTGTAGCTGTCATACTCAAATATCTTTACAATTCAAACATCATTCCTCAGACTAATCCTATCATTATTAATCCCATAATATTTTATTCATTAAAAAAAATCAATTCAGAAGAATTCCCAATAAGTACAGTCTTTAGACATCATACCTGAATGAGTTGATTAGCTGAGATTAACTTCTTCTCTAACCATGGCATTGTACATTCCAAATAATCTTTAGAATAATCTGATATCTCTCCTATAACTGTTTTTACTCACTAAGTCATTCCCATCTCTGATCACATTATTAATTATTCCACCACTGAACTCTTTAGTTCCCCACTTGTTAGCTTATTCAATGTAAATCTCGTGAACTTCGTCATATGACACTATACCGGTAAAGGGGTGAAGATTGTAAAGCCTTTAAAGTTTTGACTCTCATACATACACATATACAATATAGCATTTAACATCAACATAATATCATATACTCTGATTCATACATCTCTAGGTTTCTACTAATCATGAACACATTTTCAAATATCTTAGTAACACACTCAGCATTATCACATATAAATATCAACCAATTGTAATAAGCTCATCTCAAAATAAGTTTTTCATGTTATTCACTGCAAAAAGCCACTCTGATTTATCAAAATACAATGTTCAATCGAAACGATAACATTTTATTTATATTCCTCAACTTTTGGTTAATCCATTGTATTGTATCCATTAACACATACATATCATCACAAATCACAAAGATCAATTCAAGTAGATCAATATATTCACTAAGTTATACGAACTTACTTATCTCGTTTCAGCATTATCGATGGTAGCTCGGTTGGAAAGCATCTCTGCTTTGACCCAAACAAATCTCATAAGAGTCGGGAGATATCACACTATCACAGTTCACTTATGGAATGTATAGCTAGACTCGCATACGCTACATTAGTCTAAGAATCGACTAAATCATAGCTCTGATACCACTAAATGTAACACCCCTTATCCCTATTCGATGCTGGAATAGGGTACAAGGCATTACCGAAACACATACGCTTGTAAACGTATTAAACTGAGTCATAAAATTTCATTCAATTTAAAATAATTCATACACATGCATATCGTCCCTTATACGGGCCTACGAGGCCCAATACATACTTTGGAAGTGGTCCAGGACTAAACTGTAAACTTTAGAAATATTAGAAAATTTCTTGAAAATAGGGGTATACGCTCGTGCCCAAGGCCGTGTTCTTCACACAACCATTCACATGCTTCACTTTCCTTAATTAATCATCACACACTCATTCAACCAAGTAATGCAAGCTTGAACATCCACAAAATACAACCTCATAAACATATAACTTAACTAATATTAGCCATCCTCAATGGCCTTATACAAAATATTGTAGGCCAACTCATAATAACATATACACATAATCAAGTCCCTATACATGCCATAGACTTAAAAATACTTGAAGATCATTAATACTATACCAATCAATAACTTGTTAGTCTGATAGATTCTCCGACGACCACCAGCTCAAGCTAGCATCTGTGACACTATAGGAAAAAGGAAAGGAAGGGGGTAAGCATTATCGCTTAGTAAGTAGGTATGTAAATGATAAGCAATCTATTAACATACTTTTATAAATCTTCACAATATGTTCTCAAGATAATACAATCATAATTGCACATAGTTCCACTATTTAATCATGTTCATCTCAAGTTGTCTACTCGTGTCACAGTCACTAAATCATTTATATCATGAGCTACGGAACTCCAAATTAAGATCCGCTAATTTTCCCTGAAACTAGGCTCATATATATTTTTACCATAAAATTTACAGAATTTTTGGTTTAGCCAATAACTACAGTTTATTCTTTAAAGTCATCCCTATTTTGCTGTCCAATAGTTCCGACCCCTCTGCACTAAAAATTAATTATCTCTTCGTACAAGATTTGGATAACGTTCCCGTTTGTTTCTTTCAAAAATATACTCATTAAGGATTTTACGAATATAAACTATAACCCATAATTAGTTTTTTACAATATTTAATGATTTTCCCAATTCAAAATAGGGGATTCCAAAATCATTCTGACTCTGTCTCACAAAAATTTAAATATATCACAATATGAAATTCTTTGCTTACACCGTTTCCTTTATATGAAAATAGACTCAATAAGATTTTATTTCATATCTTATTCAACTTCTAATTCAATTTCCACCATTTTTGGTGATATTTCAAAGTCATACAACTGTTGTTGTCCAAAACTATTTTATTACTAAATTTCACTCTTTCATGTTTTCTTTGTATTAACTTTCATTGTAACACTTACTCCATATCAATCTTACCAAAGTTCGATCACATATTGAGTACGTTACTCATAAGTTTACACACACGTACCTACACTTATTCATCACATAGTCATATTCAATTACACCTAGTCATTTCCCGTTGAACACATCGGAATAATAACGGATGTCCGGTGGCCTGCACATAGTACCACCCTTGTAGTCAAAGCTACCTTCTTCACAAAGTGGCCTTCACATAGTACCACACTTGTGACCAAAGCTATCTGTTACATATAGTGGCCTGCACTTAGTACCACACATGTGATCGAAGCTATCGGGTACGTATAGTAGCCTGCACTTAGTACTACACATGCGACCTAACCATCTGGTACATGTAGTAGCTTGCACTTAGTACTATACAAGTGACCTAAAACCATTTTAAACACATAGTAACCTGCAGATAGTACTACACATGTGTTCTCACAACGGATCATTCGTATATTTTCTATTCCGAAGGTTCAACTGGGAAATTCCTCACTTTTCAACATTTTACCAATTCATCCATAATCAATTTCAATTCATAAGTTACATCAAGTGATCATTCAATATGCAACCACTTCTCATATAATAACAAAATTTTATAACATAAGTAAAAACGATATATTATTTACATACAAACTTACCTCGGTAGCACAATCGGTGAAAAAGACTTATTCGTCATATTCTTTGTTTTTCTCTCGTTCTAAGTCCGAATCTCATTTTCCTTGATCTATAACAACACATTTAACTCATTTATTCATCCTACTACTCAAATTAGCTTAAATTCACATTTTGGAAAAATTATATTTTTGCCCCTGAACTTTGTCATATTTACACTTTTGCCCCTAGGCTCATAAAATGATTTTTATTCAATTTCCTTGTATTTTAAGCCTAGCAGAACCATTTTCATAACTATAGCAGTCCACAATTTCCATTTATTCACACACTTACACACATTTTACAACTTTTTACAAACTAGTCCTTTTTTACAATTTCACCGAAAATCACTTAGTAAAAGTCGTTTATTACACACCGATCATTCATATTCTACCATTAAACATCAAAACACATGCATGTGGGTAAATTTTTAAACACAAACCCTAGCTCAAAATAATGGTGGAAATAGATAAACCGAGCTACGAGGATCTTAAAAATGTAAAAAAAATTAAAAACGAGACTAGAACGGACTTACAATCGAGCTTGGAAGCTTGAAAAACCCTAGCCATGGTTTCTCCTTGTGAAATTCTACCATAGCTTGAAGATGGACACAATTTTGCTTTGATTTTGGCTTTTTAATTCTTTTAATTACTAATTGACCAAAATGCCCCTAACTTAAAAATATTCTATTTCACCTATTTCATGTCCATTTTTGTCCAAAAAATTATCCAATGGCCTAATTACCATTTAAGGACCTCCAATTTAAAATTTCATAACAATTGGACACGTCTAGCATGTAGAACTCAACTTTTGCACTTTTTACAATTTAGTCCTTTTAACTAAATTGAGTGGCCAAACATTAAAATTTTCGAACGAAATTTTCATGAAATAATTTCCTGAAATCGTAGACCATAAAAATATAATAAAAATAAATTTTCTTATGTCAAATTTGTGGTCCCGAAACCACTGTTCTGACTAGGCCCAAAATCGGGCTATTACATGAGATGAAAGTGGTTCTTTATACTTGAGGTTAGTGGAGGAATTTACTAAATTTAGCATCAAAGATCCATTATATTTCTCCCACTTTTGGCCGGCCATAATATATGGAAAGGAAGGTGAGTTGGTTGCTTGATTCAAGCATAAAACCATGCTTAAATCATGTAAGGGGTGGACGGTTTCTTGAACAAATGTAGTGTGCTGATTTTTAATGATTTTCCAAGTGTAGGGACCTCTAAATAATTATCCCAAAAGCTAATTTTTTTCTGCCCAAATATCCTTGCTGAATTTTGCTTCTCTTCTCCTTGTTTGAATAGTTTTGTATCCCATTTAATAGTCAGACTTGTCCACCATGTAGCACCCTTTTTCACTGAGTCAAAGCAACATCTTCATGACCCAATTTGCATGGTTTTGTAGTCCCAGTAGGGTAGAATTGCTCATGTCGATACAAAAATTATAATAATTTGTTTATTAAATCAACTTCATGGTCTCATTGCATTAATTAAATATAGCAAATTAATAAATAACATGAAATAATTTAATTTATGCAAAAAATTAACATAATAAAGCAAAAATTTGTATATTTTATAAATTCAAGTCCATTGTCATAATATAAGCAAAATTCATTTAATTAATTAGTAAATACTAGGGATTAGTATTATTTTTAAGTAAAAAGGTCATAAAAATTGCTACAAAAAACCTATATAATTTAGAGTTTACAAGGTCTATACACTATTAAACATGCATCCCCTTACGGAACAATTGACTTAACAAATAAAGAGGGAGAAACATTCGTTGTTAATGGACAAAGATTGAAACACTATTTTGAAGGGTGACATTGAGAAAATAAGCGAAAGATAGAATTTGGGATGTCAAGTGGTGGCAGAAATTCAAGATGACATGGAGAAATGGAGTCAAAATTAGAGTTGAGATCTAGATGAATCAGGAAGTCACACATAAGATAGGATCTGAATTCTATGTGTAACTTATCGTACAATGAAAATATGTAATTGTGTATTTTGTGTAAAAAAATTAAAATTAAAATTTTAAGGGCTACATGCAATAAAAGATTTGATTTTAAAAGATCCATAGCAGTGTCGCGACACAACACTTGTGATATCATGACAATGAAGCTCAAACACTTCAACATCCTTCAAAGTAGGGCAATGTCACGAAACTAACTTTCAGTGTTGCGGCACAATACTTTGAAGCGTGAATAATTCAAACTGCAAATCCTGTGTCATGACATCCATAATCAATGTTGCGACACTGAATTTCAAAATAAAATCCTAAAAGCTTTGAAGTGTGATGTCGCAACACTGACGCTAGTGTTATGACACTGCATCGAATTTACATGATTTTCTACAGATTTTCACACAAGCAGCTGACTTTCCTTTTGTGAATCACATCAGTATAACCCTAAAAACACGAATTAAACCCCTTAAATACACCTGTAAGATACCCTAACACACTTATCAACCCCAAAGCACATCACAATATCATTCTTCATTGTTCTTCCATCCTCCATGCATAATTGTTACTCATTACATGTGCTGCTTGCTATTCATTATGGTAGTCGACCAAGTGGTGCATACATCAAGAGAGCGTCTAGCCAACCA
Source organism: Gossypium anomalum (assembly GCA_025698475.1). NCBI lineage: Eukaryota > Viridiplantae > Streptophyta > Magnoliopsida > Malvales > Malvaceae > Gossypium > Gossypium anomalum. The sequence goes on along the minus strand of CM046968.1, from coordinate 41,017,218 downwards.
TACAACGGTGATTCAAGAGGTTATCGTTTCTAAACTTTAACATACTTAAATTTATTTTACACCATTTATATCTACAGTTATTGGTGCTTTTTAAAACAAATGCTCTTTTCTTATTCTAATGGCTACAAAAAAAAAAAGAGTCAAGAAATGCCATGCGACGAAGTATCAGTCGTCGATAACTTCTTAATCTTGAACAATAATGACCACGATGTGTACCTAGGTTTGTTTAAATAGAAACCATTATTCAAGAATGAAGATTTGTATTCTCGATGGATGGTGGAGGTGAAGTTTGGAAAATGGTGCATGCTCATAAGTGGGAAAATTTTGGCAAACTCCCCTCTGAACTAGCTTGCATCCCGTTGGTTCAAGAATTTTATGCATCCCTCAAAGCATACAAGGCAAAAAGACTATTAGTTGAGCCTAGGTCTTATGTCACAATTAGGGGAAAGGGAATTCTAATCTTGGGTCCAAAAATTTGTCGATTTTATGAGGTTATGTTTTACATGTATGATTTCATTAAAAGAATCAACTTGAATTTGTGTCATAACATTAGCTTATATGAAGTACTAGTCTTTTTAACCGAAGGTAAGGGGGTATTCCAAAGAGATTTTGTAACACCCCTAACTCATGTCCATCGCTGAAATAGGGATACGGAGCATTACCATACATTCGATTACAATCATTTATAAAACACATCATATTCCATTCAAACACATGATAACGTCCCTTTTTCAAACCCTCGAGGCCGTAGGAACATTTTAGAAATGATTTAGAACTAAATCAAAAACATCTAAAACTTCATGGAAAAAGATGGATAAATTCACACTACAGGGGTCACACAACCGTGTGGTCAGGCCATGTGACTCACACGGCTGAGACACACGCCCGTGTCTCAGGCCGTGTAGACATTCAAAATAGGCCATTTACAAGCCATTTCTTTCACCCAAAATCTAGCCACACCTACAAGCCATTTGCACATTAAATCAAACCTTAAAACATACTTAAAACATGTATAATAAGACCAATTCAGAAGGTCATTTATCTATACAACCAATATGCCAAAAGACACATCAAACTCAATGTAACAAACATACCTAAACATGTGCATATTTATCCATTTATCAACTAACTTGTTTCCATACTAAAACATATCACAATTGACACATACCAACCTTACCATATTAGATTTGTGCCATATCAAAATAAGTTTACCATTTCGACCACTTCTCACATGCATCAAAACCATTTAAATGACACCAATCTACTCATTACCAAATGGTACCAACAACTAACATATAAACATACCATATATCAATCATGCACATCTATTCAAAACCTTTTCAAAGTATACCATAACTTGCCCTTGTTGTGGTCAATTCATCACCTACCATTTTAGCCATTTAACATGCATTAACACATTGTCAAAATAACACACATCAATAAGGCATCAAAAGTACCAAGTTTTCATCAATCAAAATGACATATACATGCCAAACTCATCAACTATTATAAACCATAAGTCCACCTATACATGACATTATAACCTTAACCAACATATGAGAATCTACCGATATAATCACTGGACAGTGTGATAGATCCCCAACAAGCTTCCAACTCGATCGAGTTTCATATAATTTGTAAAGTAAGGGAAAAACAAATATGTAAGCAGTGAATGTTTAGTAAGCTTGTATAAACTTTAAACATAACATTCCATTTCAACAATGAACTTTATAGATTAAATATAAACCTATACCAATGCCTCAAGATTTGTCAACTACATAACCAACAACTCATAAATGAGTAAGTCTATCAACATCATATATATTCTTTCCTAACTTAATATGATTTTATAAACATTATACACCATCATTAACCTTTTCATAGAACTATGAATTACGCCATTTACTTACTTTCCATTCCATTTACTAAGCATAAGCTTAAATAACAACATCAACTCATTGATTAGTAAATTTATTCACATCATAGGTAAGTTCATCCATAACACGTAATTTCTCTTATATAAGTACATCATTCAATTCATCAATCCCTTTTTCGTCATATCACATTTCAATAATGAACTTACCATTTCATTACCTTTTCTTACCCGTTTCTTTTGTATACGTAACACCCCAAACCCGGCCTAGATGTTATGCCCGAATTTGGCGTGTCACATTAAAGTGTTTTTCGAAAACTATGTTTTCATTAAAAACCCTTCTTATTTAAAATGCAGTACATTGAAAACTAATTAATATTATTCCTGAAAGTCTTTTTAGGCTGCAAAAGCATTTCCAAAAGTGTTGCGGAAACGTAGTGGTTTGAAAATAGTTATCGTTTTAGAAAATCGCGATCTACTTTTAACAGATAGAAAACGTAATAAACTAAAAATCCCAAATTAAAAATCAGAAACTAAAAGAGGCCTTACTATAACCCAGATCAAAATATAAGAACTTATAACTAGATAACTGTAAAGAAAATAGGAAACAATAGCAGTTGTGTGGCCATCTCTGAGTCCCTCTGTGACACCGATCTGTCTAACGCTGGGGATTACCTATACAGTTAATAAACGGGGTGAGTTTACAAAAAATCAGTGTGTAATCCCCTTACAAGAGTAACAGTCAGTATACAGAAATAAAAACAGTATGGGCCTGAGCCATTTAACAGAAACAGTACAATTTAGTTCACAGTACAGGTGGCCAAAGCTCAATACAAATCACTTGGGTCTCAACCCATAACGGAACCAATTGGGCCTAGCCCATATTAATAAACAGTGTCAGGTGGGCCTTAGCCCAACAACAGAATCAAGTGGGCCTAAGCCCAATACAGAATCAGTATCAGATGCAGATATACAAATAGATTCCCTATAAAGCCCCAAAAATCTCAAAACCCAAAAATCTCAAAATCATGAATTTTTCTTTTTGTGCTTAGCAATCCTGGTTAAGTGTTAATTATGCGTTGGTAGGTCTTGGTCAAGGTTTGAGTTCGAATCAGGAGGTAGAAGAAATTATAATTTAATTATTAAAAGAATCAAGGTTGGTAAGTAGTTGGGGTTTTAAATAAAGATAGGGGAAAATAACATCAAAAAGCCTTATGGAAGAATGGCTAAGTGACGCCACTTAGAGTGTAGGGAGGTGGCATTAATAGCTAGCAAAGAGGTCTAAGGTTTGAATCCTAGCTTAGTATTTTTAAGAGTTTAATTTTGGCCTTCTAGAAGGTTGGAAGTGGCATGAAGATGGACTCTAAGGGAGTGTTCAGGAGAGAAAATTAAGGAAAGGATCAAGGGGTTATCAGGGAGAAAAACGAGGAGATGAGAAGGGGGAAGTGAAGGAGCCAAATGGGGAACTGAGGGCCAAGTAATTCGGCTATAAGGGCTATAAATAAGTGCCAAATGTAGGGTTGCCAGGCTAGTGCCGAATTTTCTTCACCCTGTTACCCGAAACCCTTTTATTTTTTTCCTTTTCTTTCTGTCGATTTCTCTAAAAGCCGAAAACCCTTGTTCTCCTTTTATTTTTCTTGTACCGATTTCTTTGTTTCACTTTTGGGTTTAGCCAATTCTTCTTCCTCTCTCCCTTGGTGCCGAATAAGCAATTGTGTCATTCAGATCTCTAGAGTCGAATACTCTTTGACCGAATCTAGTGTAAGTGTTACTCTTCCAATCGATTTTTTTTGCTAGGTATCGAATATTGTCCCTTACTTTTTCTAATCGACTGTGGTAGGGAATTAGTATCGGATCTTAGATCTTAGCTCTCTACTGAAACTACTCTTTAGTTCTTCGCGATCTTGGTAAGTATTCCTCTCCCATTGGCTAAGGTGGCCGATTGTTCATAGTTAAGGTAAGGGGACTTGTGTTGGATACGAGTCACCTATTATTCTGTTTTAATAGTTAAGATTGGTGCAGATCTGGTAATTGATCGTAGTTAGGGATTTAAGAAGGGGTTGTTATACTTATCGCGCAAGGTTTGGGGCTAAGGAGATTGCATCACGCTTGCTTACCAGGTGTGTACTTACATTGCACACACTAGTAGATCGGCAAAAGCCGAAATACCGAAAAATCGAAAAGCCAAAAGTTTGGCTATGGTAGTCTTACGAGTGCATGAATACTCGTAAGGGGGAGACTGATAGGTTACCTGAGGCCCATGGGCGATTCCATGGACTTAGGTTATGAATAGGCCAAGTGGGATGAAATGGGCTAAATGGGCCCGAAGGGCTATTGGGCCCATAATAGGCAAAATTTGATAAGCGATGCTATGTGATAGGAAATTTGTATGTGAGCATGAATATAATGTAAGTTGGGTCGGATGGGCCATATAAATGAGATTGGGCCGAATGGGCCATATGAACGTGAATTGGGCCTGATGGGCCATATAAATGTGAATTAGGCCTGATGGGCCATATGTATGAGATTGGGCCAAGAGGGCCATGTGCATGTATGTAAGGGTTTTGGCCCTAGTATATGATAACCACATAAAACTTAATTAATATATTACGACCGTAAATAAGTCATAGAGTTAAGATGTGGCAACGGGTATATGCATGTCTAGGATTGGATCTAGGGAGAGCTTGGTACTTAAGCAGTCTTAATGACTCACCTCTTCTTCTCTGAAATCCTACCTGGTGCATGGTGGTCGTTCATCTTAGCTCACGGGATTTGTTAAAGGGCCAAGGTAAGCAAAAACCCGTAATAAAAGAAAATTACTAAAATTCCCCTAAGGGTAAAAATGACTAAAATACCCCTAAGTGTTGTGTGTAAGATTTATGATTGCTACATGCATTCATATGTATTCATGTGATATCCTGTTTAGGTTGTATATGGGTTGGGAATTATTAAACGGATGGAGTATATGAGGGTCGCATGGCTGCGTGACAACCGTGGATCCACCGACGGCTTTTAAGCCCAATATGTTATTGGCAGCTTGCTGCAACTTGGGTAGTTCCGCAACTGGGCTACCATTGATGTGTATCGGTTGGGTGGGTTCATATTTATATCCCTACAGGTTGTGAAAAGGGGGACGGAGCAGAAGTGTACCGATTAGATTATTAGGGTGGGTTGCACTGCATTGCATTGCATGTTTGATGTATGATGACTTTTGAATGCTTGTTTTCATCGAGGGTTGTACACACTGAGTTTGCAAAAACTCACCCCCTCTTTTATTTTATTTTTAGGTGATGCTCAGTAGAAGGTTCGATGTTTTAAGGGACTCTGGGTGGCCAGCTAGCAAGATAATTTAGATATATAAGTTTCTGGTTATTCAGTGATTTCAGACTAGATTGTAATAAGGCTTTCCATTTGGTTATTATTTGGATTATTATTTTTATGTGACATGATTATAAAAAGTTGAGCATAGTTTCTTCATCCATAGTATGTCTCTTCTACGTTTCCGCAACTACATTTTAAAAAGACATGTTTTCATAAAATCATATATTTTAAACAAGTGGTTGAAAGGAGTTTTTTAAAAAAAAGGTAGTTAAGGTTTCTTTTATTTTAAGAAGGGTTTTTAATGAAAACACGGTTTTCGCTAAAACACTTCAATGTGATGCGCCAGATTCGACCGTAACATCCGGGCCGAGTTTGAGGTGTTACATTTAGTGGTATCAGAGCCCAAGTTGTAAAACTCAGGCTGTGAAATGGGCCGTATTACTTGGTTTCGTTTTGTGTTTTAAAAAAAATTGATTGAATCACAATATTTTGGAAAAAGGGAAACCAAGTTAGTACTTTTATTCATAAATTTGTTTAAATTGTTATATAGTAGTTAGCTAGAGTGCTACTTTAGGTGATCTTGTTAGAATGGAACCAAAGCCTACAGGAACTTGAACCTGTAGAGGATTATCAAAAATAATCTTCTCTTTAAATACTTTCACAAAACATCGGTTTAATCATGGAAACTAACTAAAACTTCATAAAATTTTTAATCCAAAAAATACGTGAATCGACAATGAGTGCTAGAAGAGGCGCAAGAGGCCGTGGCCGAGGTCGCGAAAGTGTTAGAGCTGAATTGTCGGCATCGACCATATGTTCGATGCTGGAGTAGAGGAGGCTCTGGCCTTACATGTGACTGGGAATAGACCGTATGATCGGGTTGTAGGAGAAGATACGTTGTCGTAGGCAATGCTGAGGATTTTGGAAAGGGTCGCTGGGCCCAACAACGACACTGGAAATCGAGGGTCCATTCCGGAGTGACTTCAATTGAACGGGGCAAAGATCTTTAAGGGCGTGGCTGGCGTGGCTCCTAACGTGGCAGAATATTGGTTGGACACCACTGAAAAGATAATAGAGGACTTGGACTATTCACTAGAACAAAAGTTAAAAGGAGCCATGTCACTACTTAGGGAAGAAGTTTACCAGTGGTGGCTGACGGTGAAAGAGGGCACCCAACCAGAGCGGGTCACTTGGGAGTTTTTCAAAGCTGAATTCCAAGGGAAGTATGTGGGTGCAAGCTATGTGGATGCTAGAAGGAAGGAGTTCCTGAACTTGACCTAAGGAAATAAACTGGTGGCGGAGTATGAGGCGGAGTTTTTACGCCTTAGTAGGTATGCAAGAGTTATGGTGGCAACGGACTATAAGCGTTGTGTTAAGTTTGAGGATGGACTTAGAGATAGCCTCAGAGTATTCATAGCCCTGCAAAGGGAGCGAGTTTTCTCGGAGTTGGTAGAGAAGGCAAAGATAGCGGAAGAGGTAAAGCGCACTGAGTGCCTAAATCGAGAGAAAGAAAGGGGTAAGAACAATAGGGAGGTTGAGACTCCTAGGGTTGAACAGAGTCCTAAGGCTAGGGCCAGAGTTATTGAGCCAGTTAGAGCAGGGCCCTTTGCTATTAATCCAAGGGTGCCACCTTGTGCTGATTGTGGGAAAGGTCATGTAGGCGAGTGTTGGAAGAGGACGGGAGCTTGTTTAGCTTGTGGATCTAAGGAGCATAAGATCAGGAATTGCCCTAGAATACCAAGATAGGTGCCAGACGTAGGCCGAGGTGGTGTTCAGCCACCGAGAGGTGGTCAGCAACAGCTGAAAGGCCGTGATCAGGCCAGGAGTGGAAACGGTTTGGGTCGTGAAGCACAGGGCAGAGGTTCTAGTCATGCTGAGGCAACGCAGCCAGCTTTAGTCTATGCAGCACGTCGTCAAGAGGATGGAGACGCTCCAGAGGCAAATAATGGTACATACTTACCATCGAGTGCTATTTACCTGAGTTGGAATTAGAGTGCACAGCGGAAGTGTGGTGTGGTAGTCTGTGTTAGTAGTTGGGAATTTTGAGGACAAAATTTCTTTTATGTGGGTAGAGTTGTAACGCCCTAAAAATCTCAAAACCCAAAAATCCCAAAATCGTGAATTTTTCTTTTTATGCTTAGCAATCCCGGTTAAGTGATAATTACGCGTTGGTAGGTCTTGGTCAAGGTTTGAGTTCAAATTAGGAGGTAGAAGAAATTATAATTTAATTATTAAAAGAATCAGGGTTGGCAAGTAGTTAGGGTTTTAAATAAAGATAGGGGAAAATAACGTCAAAAAGCCTTATGGAAGAATGGCTAAGTGACGCCACTTAGAGCGTAGGGAGGTGGCGTTAATAGCTAGCAAGGAGGTCCAAGGTTCGAATCCTAGCTTAGTATTTTTAGGAGTTTAATTTTGGCCTTCTAGAAGGTTGGAAGTGGCTTGAAGATGGACTCTAAGGGGAGTGTTCAGGAGAGAAAATTAAGGAAAGGATCAAGGGGTTATTAGGGAGAAAAACGAAGAGATGAGAAGCGGGAAGTGATAGAGCCAAATAGGGAACTGAGGGCCAGGCAATTCAGCTATAAAGGCTATAAAGAAGTGCCGAATGCGGGGTTGCCAGGCTAGTTCTGAATTTTCTTCACCCTGTTACCGAAAACCCTTTTGCCTAAAAGTCAAAAACCCTTTTATTTTATTCCTTTTCTTTCTGTCGATTTCTTCAAAAGCCGAAAACCCTTATTCTCTTTTTATTTTTCTTGTGCCGATTTCTTTGTTTCACTTTTGGGTTTAGCCAATTCTTCTTCCTCTGTCCCTTGGTGCCGAATAAGCAATTGTGCCATTTAGATCTCTAGAGCCGAATACTCTTTGACCGAATCTAATGTAAGTGTTACTCTTCCAATCGGTTTTCTTTGCTAAGTATCGAATATTGTCCCTTACTTTTTCTAATCGACTGTGGTAGGGAATTATTATAGGATCTCAGATCTTAGATCTCCACCGAAACTGCGCTTTAGGTGTTCACGATCTTGGTAAGTATTCCTCTCCCATTGGCTAAGGTGGCTGATTGTTCATAGTTAAGGTAAGGGGACTTGTGTTGGATACGAGTCACCTATTATTTTGTTTTAATAGTTAAGATTGTTGCAGATTTGGGAATTGATCGTGGTTAGGGATTTAAGAGGGGGTTGTTATACTTATCGCGCAAGGTTTGGGGCTAAGGAGATCGCATCACGCTTGCTTACTAGGTGTGTACTTACACTGTACACACTAGTAGATTGGCAAAAGCTAAAATGCTGAAAAGTCGAAATGCCAAAAAGCTAAAAGTTTGGCTATGGTAGTCTTGCGAGTGCACGAATACTCGTAAGGGAGAGACCGATAGGTTGCCTGAGGCCCATGGGCGATTCCATGGACTTGGGTTGTGAATAGGCCAAGTGGGCCGAAATGGGCTAAATGGGCCCGAAGGGCTGTTGGTCTCAGAATAGGAAAATTTTGATAAGCGATGCTATGTGATAGGAAATTTGTATGTGAGCATGAATATAATGTGAGTTGGGGCGGATGGGCCATATAAATGAGATTGGGCCGAATGGGCCATATGAACGTAAATTGGGCCTGATGGGCCATATGAATGTGAATTGGGCCTGATGGGCCGTATGTATGAGATTGGACCAAGAGGGCCATATGCATGTATGTAGGGGTTTTGGGCCTAGTATATGATAACCACATAAAACTTAATTAATATATTGCGACCATGGACAAGTCATAGAGTTAAGGTGTGGCAACGGGTATATGCATGTCTAGGATTGGATCTAGGGAGAGCTTGGTTCTTAAGTAGTCTTAATGACTCACCTCCTCTTCTCTGGAATCCTACCTGGTGCATAGTGTTCGTTCAACTTAGCTCACGAGATTTGTTAATGGGCCAAGGTAAGAAAAAACCCGTAATAAAGGAAAATTATTGAAATGCCCCTAAGGGCGAAAATGACTAAAATACCCCTAAGTGTTGTGTGTAAGATTTGTGATTGCTACATGCATTCATATGTATTCATGTGATATCATGTTTAGGTTGCATATGAGTTGGGAATTATGGAACGGAGGGAGTATATGAGGGTCGTACGGTTGCGTGTTAACCGTGGATCCACCAACGGCTTTTAAGCCTAATATGTGATTGGCAGCTTGCTGTAACTTGGGTAGTTCTGCAACCGGGCTACCATTGATGTGTATCGGTTGGGTGGGTCGATATTTATATCCCCACAGGTTGTGAAAAGGGGGACGGAGCAGAAGTGTACCGGTTGGATTATTGGGGTGGGTTGCACTGCATTGTATTGCATGTTTGATGTATGATGACTTTTGAATGCTTGTTTTCGTCAAGGGTTGTACACACTGAGTTTGCAAAAACTCACCCCCTCTTTTATTTTATTTTCAGGTGATGCTCAGTAGAAGGTTCAATGTTTGGTGGGACTCTGGGTGGCCAGCTAGCAAGACAATTTAGATTTGTTTTTTTTCATTCTAAAGCATATAAATTTCTGGTTATTAAGTGATTTCAGACTGGATTGTAATAAGGCTTTCCATTTGGTTATTATTTGGACTATTATTTTTATGTGACGTGATTATAAGAAGTTGAGCATGGTTTCTTCATCCATAGTATGTCTCTTCTACGTTTCCGTAACTAGATTTTGAAAAGACATGTTTTCATAAAATAATATATTTTAAACAAGTGGTTGAAATGAGTTTTTAAAAAAAAAAAGTAGTTAAGGTTTCTTTTATTTTAAGAAAGGTTTTCAATGAAAACACAGTTTTCGCTAAAACACTTCAATGTGATCCGCCAGATTCGGCCGTAACGTTCGGGCCAGGTTTGGGGTGTTACATTCCCAACCCAGTCCAACCAACACACCACTCATACCTACCAACACCATGTGAGGATAAAATCAACCCACCTAGCCAACACACCAAGCATAGCACCGGTTGCGACATTAAGTCAACAGAACGGCTCAATGCCGTAAACAGAATGGCTCAACACCGTAGACAGAACAGTTAAAGGCCGTAAATATTGCAGCAACACTGCCAGTTAACAGAACGGCTATAAGCCATAAGTATCACAAAAAGGCTGAAAGCCTTGTACAGAACAGCTACAGGCCGTACACTTCCTCCATCAATAATAACCCAACCCCATGCAGTATGTCATGTCATAAATATTACGTGTATTCAAAGTCGTACTCAGTACAATCATATATGTAAATCATAAGCACATAAGTCATACGGAACATAAAGGCCTAATCATCATTCTACTCTACAGGGGTATTACAGTCATTTTACACTACAAAGGTATTTCAGTAATTTTACAAACCGGGGTCCTAATGACCCAACAGAAGGTCCACCGTCGCCTCGAGAGACTTAAGTAACCTAAACAGTCATAACGGTGCAAATGGGCCTAAAGCCCATTACTCGACCCAAGTGGGCCCACACCCTCGTGTGGCCCATTTAACCCAAATTTAGATACGACTATGTGACCTACATAGCCCAGTCCAATATTTATCAACTACCGAGGATTTAATCCATGTGGGGCCCACGAGCCCATTGGGCCCACACGACCTATTTCGACCCAACTACTTCCCCCTAACAGTTAGATTTACACAAGCGGGCCTATGGGCCTATAGGGCCATTCGGCCCATCGAGGCCTAGAATAGCCCCAGCACAGGAAAACGCTCGTGGTGGCCTCTACAGTCTAATCGCCCATGGTTTGTGGGCTCGATTTACCCTACGAGTAATTGTACGCTCGTAAGGCCTCAAATACCGAAGTTTCGGCTTTTCGGCTTTTGCCGACTTCCAACAAAGAAGGGCGCGAATACACACCTGTTTATGAGAACACGCGGAAGTCCACGATCACCAACCTTGGTTAAGCAGGTATGAAGTAATCCCTCCTAAAACCAGTGATCACCAACTCATCTTGTTCGCTCTATTTAAAGCCAGCTTCTCGCCAATTCTCATGTTAGCTTTCCGATGTGGGATTACTTTCAACCATTGGGAAAATTCCTTATTTTTATATGACCACTTCAACCACAAAGTTCCAGTCCAACTCCACCTCTTACACAGCTCAAACAGCAAAATAAATACTCTATTACGCATCCCAAGACTTGAACCCCAGACCTCACAGTTACACAACACGCCACCCTGCCACTCTACCACAGGCTCCTTTGTGACACATTTTATCCTCAATTAATTATAAGGTCTATAGGCCAAAGTCCAAGTTCCTTTGAAAGAAAAACCAAAATAAATTGCAAGAGCCAAGACTTGAACCCAGGCTCCCTTGCAACCTTAATGACGCCCCAACCACTAGACCACATGCTTCCTTATGTCATTTATTACCACAATATTATAAAAGGCCTACTTCCAAGCATCTAGGGTTTTATTCACTTAAAACCAAAATTTTTGCTAAAGCCCAGGTTTGAACCTAGGACTTTTCCAACTCCTCTCAGGACCCTTAACCACTTGAGTAGCCATTTAACTGTGTCATATCCTTGCACAATTAAATACTTATATACAACCTCCTTACGGACCCAAACTTAAGCCTAATACTTTTAGGCCCAAATTCGGGGAGTTACAGTATAATACCAGACATAAGCATAAACATCAATCATAATCTCAAGCTTGACATAAGCTTAATCACCATTATCAATACACAAGTTAGTGCAATTATGTATACAACTTATTTGGAGTCAATCACATGATAAACCATTTTATAAGAAAATACACCTTTTGAATCATACCAACTTTTCATGCACATAAGCATATTCCCATTTTTGTCATTTACCATTTCACTGTATATTATTAATATTAAACATGATACAATGTAACCATAAGCGTAGCATAAACCTAAGCATCATCCACAATCTCAACTGTTGAACTCATTTATGTTCAGATCAATATTCAATAAATAACAAATATTTCAAATTCATTAAACAGGTTACTGAGATTTTCCATTTGAAGAACAACTTACATATAAGAGTACATCGTCAACAAAAGCTCATAAGAGTTGGCCCTCCTGAACATGCTAACAGAAGCTCATAAGAGCTGAATAGAAGCTCAAAAGAGCTGGTCCACCCGAATTACGCCAAACAGAAAGTATAACATGAAAGTTCGCAACAAATGCTAAACCTTGGTTTACTTGGGTAATATACTGATATCTCCCTCCAATACCATCTCCTCTCCAAACTCTTGTAATATACCAAAGCACAAATGTACTCTAATCTCGCGTTCAATACAAACCGAGTATCAAAATCAATAATATCTCAATTTACTATTTATTATCCATAATAAAAAATAAATGTATAAGTTGTTCAATGATAATCTACTTAATAATTCATATTGATATTAAATTCTAAACCATACAAACTTACCTGGCTAAATTGTAGAAATGTCAAAGTACAAAAGCATTTTGGTAATTTTCCATTCTCCTCGATTTTTCACCCGATCTTGATCTAAATTAATAATTTCATTCAATATATTAATTTAGATAGTAAAAAAATGTATTTTATGCAATTTAGTCATTTTGAAACTTTACAAAACTGCCCCTACAATTTTATTTTTATTCAATTTAGTCCTTGAGCCCAAAACATGCAATGTAACCATTTTTAATGCCAATTTATAACAACCAAATGTTCATGGCACCCATATCAGCCCATATTTGCACCAATTTCAAATTAGTCCCTAATCGATAAATTCATCAAAAATCAAAAATCACTTAAACTTTTATTATCTTAACAAATTAGTCCCTAATCGATAAATTCATCAAAAATAACTTAACAAAATACTTTTAATTATCAATCAACATTCCAAATTCATCATCTAGCATCAAAAATCACAAGATTCATCAATGGAAACATTCAAAATCTTTAACAGTTTCAAAATCGAAGGTACGGGCTAGTTGGACCTAGTTGAAACGATATCATAAACATAAAAAAATTATTAGAAATGGATGACAAATGGCTTACCATGCATCATCCAAAGAAGAACCAAAGCTTGAAGCTTTTCCTATGGTGGTTTGGTGAAGAACAAAACAAATTGGGGAAGAAAACTATCATGTTTTCTTTATTTTATTAACCTTTTATTTATTTTATTAATAAAGTAACATATAAAACTTTATAATTAAATTAAATTAAAGCATCCAACCGTCCCATTATCTTTAGGATGGCTAATTTATACAATAAGGCCACATAATTATAATTCTTCACTCAATTAACACCTTTAAACTAAAAGCGATTGACTTTTTCAACATTTACGATTTAGTCCTTTTTAATTAATTAATAATCGAAACTTAAATTTTTTCGACGAAACTTTAATACCACCTTAATGACACTCCATAAATATTTATAAAAATATTTACGGCTCAGTTTATAGAAAGAAGGTCCTAATACCTTATTTTCTAAAACCACTTGACCTTAGGGTCATACCACTTGAACTTAATAAATCGCTTATATAACATAAATTATCAAATCAAAAACCTTTTTAAACCATATTTGACTCGTAAATATTAAATAATAATATTTACAAACTTACTCGTCGAATTTGGTGGCCCCGACATCACTGTTTCTGACACCACTAAAAAAAGGGGCTGTTATAGATTTAGCTACCAACTTACTAATATTCTTCCACCCATCAAGCATGATTCCTCGAGCTAAAATATGGGTACAATATTTTGCTTCCGCATATATCCCACTACAAACACTTCTAACATCACTACTTTTCTACCTAGATGCTTCACACCATTATGCAGAAAGAAAAGGTCTGTGTTGGAACTTGGATATACAGAAGCATGATTCGTTGCATTCGTAAGGAAAAAGTGGGAATCCTTTTTCCACATCTTATCAAAACCTTGTAGAAAACGGAAAACACTCCGATGGGACAATCGAAGTGGTGGTTACGTCCATCTACGGATTCAATCAAAAATTCCATCTACAAGCAATTCGTTGTAACCAGCCAACAGTAAGTCAACGATGAAAAGAGGACACAAAAAAAGTAAAAAGAATACACACTGCCTCTAAAGAAACAAAGAACGCTAAACCGTCGACACAATAAAGACAATAATCTTACTCAGGATGTTGAATGGATAAAGCAACGGATGCATGAGGTAGAACCGTTGTTCGAGGATTATGCGTATGACATTAGTTGAGGATACCAAAATTTCCAACCCTAGAAGTTAACCAATCGCAAGATCACAATACTGATGAGGAAGAGGACCCAAAGGAATAAGACAAAGAAGAAAATGTTGATGACCGGGACATGGACGAGTCGAAACTCGAATCTGACTAAAAAAACAAATTTAATTTTCTTATTCATATATTTTAAGACTTGTAATTTTTATTTTGGGATGATTTTTTTTGGACTTAATTTTTTTTCTTTAGTTTTATTTTGGTTAATTTCTATGTAAGAACCCCATATGGCATGCAACACTACATCTCGAACCAAAATTGTAACACCTTTTATCCTTATTCAACGCTAGAATAGGATACGAAGCTTTACTAGACTTACAAAGCAAGCAAACATACAATTTCGGGTCATAAATTTTCATCCAAATTAAAACCATTCGCATTCAATCATAAAGTCCCTAATACGAGCCTACGAGGACCGTGTGGTTTGGGACACACCCGTGTGGGCAGGCCGTGTGGTCACACACGCCCGTGTCCCTAACCCTTGTAACTCTCTGAATTGCAAGTCATGAACAAATTGAAGTCACACGCCTGTGTGCTAGGCCGTGTGGATAATTTAATTTTCATAAAATAGGTGTAGACTTCACACGGTCGGGACATACGCCCATGCCTGAGGCCGTGTCCCTCACATGATTGAGACAGACACCAGTGTCTCTACTCGTGTGCTCAATTCTGAGCATTCTGCTTCTCAAAATTAAGGTGTAGGGGACACACGGCTAGAACACATGCCCATGGGGCAGACCGTGTGTCACACACGGCCTAGACACACACCCGTGTGGACAAAATAAAGGTTATCTACCAAGCCATTTGTCACCCTCATTTACACCTACATACACACAAGTTCAATGGCATAATCCATGGCATGTTTAAGCAACCAAAATATCATAATCAAGGCGAAATCATATCATTCATTACCAACACTTAACATATTTACTATAGCATAATTTACCAAATCAATTCATCCCAAACTCACATTCACAAATATCAACATGAATACTTTTATCATGCATAATTCTAGTTAGATTTCCTAGCACATCAAAGGACCCATCTCATCCATTTCACAACAAGTCATTTAACCATAATAAACACATAGCAACCCATTACAAAACACAAAAACAAGAAGGCATTAACACATATACTTATATAAATGGGTTTACAATCATTTTAGCCAAAATAAGCCAATTACACGATTAAATACCAAATCACCTTAAACAAATATAGGCCAATACATTTGGCCAAATCAAATGACACATATAACAAAATGACCAAGTCCCTATACATGCCATAAATGACCAAGTCCCTATACATGCCATACTCTCAAAATGTTTTAAAATCATCGGTACCCAAAAGACAGTTTGATAGTGTGATGCGACTTTCGACGATCTCCAATCCTGAGCTAGCTTGGTGACACTATAAAACATTGAAAATAAAATGGAGTAAGCTATATAGCTTAGTAAGCTCGTATGAAGAAATAAGCAACCTTACCGTACATTAATCATGCAAGTAATATAACATAAGATAACATAATTTACCATAATCTCATTATCATAATTCACTTCCATCACAACTTACCTTGAAATCGTCATTTCACGAATTAATAATCATAAGCTTTGAGTACATACCTATACCATCTCGTAACAAATTTACACTTATTCTTATCTTTGACATACTCGTGAACCACTTGGAATAATAATGTCTAATACTAGGGAATCTTGCACACTAAGTGCCACATATGTATCCAATGCTACGTCAATCTCATATCGCATAATTGCTCGCTCTCGAGCTAATCAACCAGCCTGCTCACACAAGCCGTCAATCAATATGTAGCTACTCGATGCTGCTCACACAAGCTATCAAGTAACCGTAATATATACCGGTATACTCAGCCATCAGTAGGACGTACAAGACCAGCACCTGAATCACATAATCACATAACACATGGTAACCCTAGTGACATGTCACTTGTATCCTAATCTATTCCTAAGGTTCAAACGAGATTTCTTGCTTATCGAACAGTCGTCGAACTCATCCATAAAGTTGAACTCATCCACACCATCAATCATACAGTTCATGCAATATTAAAGCATTTAAATATAATTATATTAAAGCTTATTTAACATATGAACATATCTCGGTTACAAAAATGGCTATTAGTTCGATTTAGTCCACAACCTTGTTCTTTCCCCAGTCTAAACTCAAACTTCTTTTTTCTTAATTTATAATATCAAATTTAATTTATTTAATCATCAAATTATTCAATTCAGCCCAAAAACACACTATGCAAAAATTACATTTTTGCCCCTAACCTTTTGACATTTTTACAATTTAGTCCCTAGGCTCGTAAATGAATTTCTTTCAATTTCCTTACAACCCAAGCCTAGCCAAACCTTTTTCATGCTCATGACAGGCCATGTTTTTCATTTATTCACATTTTTTTACTCATTTTATAAACTTTTACAAATAAGTCTCTATTTGTCGTTTTTACCGAAAATCACTTTACAAAAGTCGTTTAACAAACAACAGACATGCATTTTCTACCATCAAACATCAAAATACATACATGTTCAACATGGGTAAAATTTTAAACTTCACCTTTCTTTCAAATTAGTCTTTGAAATAGTTAAATCGAGTTACAACGATATCAAAAATATAAAAATCATTAAAAATGGGACAAGAATGGACTTACAATCGAGCTTGAAAGTGGCCAAAACCCTAGCTATGTCTTCTCATTGTAAAATTTTGCCATGGGGGACTAATTTGAAGAAGATGACATCTTTTATTTGTTAAATTTTGTCTTTATTTACCAAATAACTAAAATGCCCTTAATGAAAAACTTCAAAATTTTACCTAACCATGTCCCTTTTTGTCCACCCTAGAGTATAATGGTCTAATTACCATTTAAGGACCTCTAATTTAAAGATTCATAGCAATTAGACACTTTTAACATAGAGAACTCAAGTTTTGCACCTACTGCAACTTAGTCCTTCTAATCAAATTGGGCACTCAATCGATAAAATTTCTTAATGAAATTTTTACACAATTATTCTATCATGTTGTAGACCTTAAAGAAATAGTAAAACAAATATTTCTACTTCGAATCTGTGGTCCCAAAACCACTATTCTGATTAGACCCAAAAACAGGCTGTTACATAAATTGACCACATCCAAGGACCTCCAATGCTAAAACTGAGTAGCCTCTTTTCCTTTTTTGGGATGCACATTAGGGACAATGTTCCAAATAAATTGTAAGGGTAACATAGAAATTTTTCAAATTTTTTTCTTTCTTAGTTACTTTCATTTTTGTTTTTTTGTGTGAGTTTGTTTGTGTACGAGCTTGTAGCAATACAAATGATTGGTTAGAAGCATGTAAATAGAATTGTGTTTGAATTATAAATTTAATTTGATTGCAATTGATTTTAGGTTGTTCAGTTTTACACTATTTAGTTTATTTTATTACAGTTTGAATAAGTGATTGTGTGTTAGGTGCACCAAGTGACTAATAGGTACATGGAAATAATTTATGTTTGTTTGAATAACATATGTTAGTTTGTTAATATTTAGTTAATTGTAATCCATGAATTGAGACACTTAGGGATGACCTAAGGCATTATTTAACCTCAATGGAAGCCCTAAGCCTTGAAATACAATCTCTAGTACCCTAATTTTTGAGCCTACATCCCTATTTCTTGCTTAACCATAATGGCAGCCCTTAGCCTTAAAATATAATCTCTTAATCCAATTTTCTTCCTCCTTGCACGAACTTAGACGTCGGGCTATTGATATTGAGGTTAGGTAGATATGATATGGTGGTTTCCAAAAATAAAAGAAAAATAAGAGTGAGCTTAAGGGATAGCATAAGTGAGCTTAAGGGATACCATAATATGGTGACTATAAGAGTCATAAAAACTTGTGCGTAAATAGAAAATTTGAAAATTAATCAAAAGAAAAAGTTTGAAAAGGCTAAAATAGTAGCGAGAATTTCTTGAGAAAATAGAAAAGCAAAGTGAGTGAAAAAGAGAAGAAAAAGAAAAATTACTCATTCTTTGCACATTAGTTTCACTAGGGCAATTTTATTCACTAATACTTTACTATTCCTTAGGTTTGTTATGTGACATGGCTTGGATTTGCCCATGCATGCACCATACTAACGTCTAGCTCCTTTGTTGCTCTCAGAAACCTGTTTCCTTCTAATTCTAACATGAAATAACAAGCCTAATTCCTAAATCTAAAAAATTAAAAACAAATTAATATACAATATTTACAAATTAATTAAGTTTGATGGTTAAAAATCTTTGTCATGCTACCGAACTTGTCCGACAATTCCTTGAACTTTACCATCGACTTCATTTGTCGCTCTTGACCAATGTTGGCCTTCCAATCACTTCATTTCCCTCTGGGATCTCTCCATTTGTCTCTTCCTTTTGTAATTCGCTTACTTTCTCCAACACCACTGAAAGGATACCCTCGATTGAGGTTTTTAAGGGTTAAATTGAATAAGGCATAACACTTTTCCCCTAATGATTCCACTAGGAATCGTGACCACAATTGAACATTTTTATCTCATCATCAATTTTTACAATAAGCTTGTTTCGCTCAAGATCAACTGTCGATTTAGAAGTGGCCAAAAATGTCCTACTCAATAGAATGGGGATTTCCCAATCTTCCTCAAAGTTGAGGACTACAAAGCTGACGAGGATTATGAATCATACCTTGATCAATACATCCTTAGGTGCGCCTTTTGGGTGCACTAAGGATCTATCAGCTAATTATAGTGTTATTGAGGTGTTCTTTAATTCCCTAAGGTTGAGTTTCCTAAAGATCGATAGGGGCATTAAGTTTATGATATCCTCTAAACTGTAAAGGGCTTTTCTGAAATACCAACCCCTATCTCTAATGGAATCGTGAAGTTACCCAGATCTTTTAATTTTGGGGGTACTCTCTTAGCTATTAAGGTGACATGATGCATCAATGTTAATTTTCTCGTTCTTTATTCATTTTTTTTATGTTGTACCATTATTTCTTTTAAGTACTTGACATATTTAAGTGTTTTATCAATAAGCTCTAAAAGTGGAAAATTAACATTTAGGGATTTAATTAAATTAAAAAAAGTTATAAAATCTACCTCGTCCCTCTTTTTCTTGTCCTCTAGTTGTGTCGAGAATGCTACCTTCGTTGTGCTTGGAATTGAGAATATCGAATCAAGCACTCATTTGGCTATCTCCTCGGTTGGCTCATTGTACTCGGCCTCCTGCTCCATGGGTTCATCGACCTCTTCGAGTATCTCCTCCTCTTCATGGATGGGAATCTCCTCCAGATCGAGCAACAAATCAGGGACCAATTGGACATATGTGGTTGGGGCTTAAATGGTTTATAATTAAGTTTCAGCTTTTTTCCTATTAATTATAAGTTGATTTAGTGATGAAGTCATTCCACTATAGTATCATGACTAAGCACTCCTTAATGATATACCATTACGAAAGCAACTACTCAACGCTCCTCTAATGACCTTATTATAACTATGTTACCCTCATAGCATATCCTTGATCTCTTTGGGATACTATCTATTCTCCCAATCTCATGGTAACCATTAAATCTTCCTTCATGAAAGGTCAATCACTATAAAATAGTGATCAAGTCTCTATCACAAAGATGAACAACCTGTGGCCACGTTTACTTTTGATCAACCATATAATTCTAATGAAAGGATATCATTTACCCATCTTTTGGGCTATGAATTCCACTATTGTGAATGATGCTACATACTGTAGAAGTCGTACACCCAATGAACCTGCTTTTGGTTCTTATCTATTTGAACTCAGGCTTTTACTTACATCAACGTGTAGGAGTCACGCATACATAGTCTGCCATCCACTCAAGATTTAGGTATGCCACACTATGAACATCACAAGTGAATAAATCCATAAATAGATTCATGATCTATTTTTCCTTGGTCTTGTCTGATGTATTGTCAGTCCAGTCAGTCACATTTATGTTTCTATCATCTGGGAGTTATCCGCTCTGATGCCTAAGACAAGGCATCTCCTCTATTGGACTTGATAGACAACATATTAGTCTTTCAATTGATTTGCTCATTTTCGATTGGACTAAGGATAGTTTTAAGTTCATCTACTAATACAAGTTGTGTTTCCATTTTATGATATGACCACATAATACTGCTTAGTATTAGTTAAACATTAGACAACCAATAGCAAACATTCTCTTCGATTTTGCTTTACGAGAAAAAACCATTTAAGGAAAATAATACAAAGTATATTAATCATAATAAATTTGTTTTATTAACCAATTTGTTCGAAAAATTACACGTGTATATTGACGAAAATACTACACTTAGTGTAACACCCCTCACCCGTATTCACAGTCAGAATAGGGTTACGAGGTATTATCGATCAATACACATCATTTACCATATATTTAAGTATCATATTCAAATACCATTCAACACAATCACATTGTCCCTTATAAAGGCCTACGAGGCCTTAAACATGCTTTAAAAGAGGTTCGGCACTAAACCGATACTGTATAAAGATTTTGGAAACTTATAAAAAATTTCAAACATATAAGGGTCACACGCCCGTGTGTGAGGCCATGTGAAGCATACTGACTTCAATTTAATTTAAACACTAGCGGACACACGACCGTGTAGCATGACCATGTGTCACACATGGCTGAGACACACGCCTATGTCCATGCTTGTGTGGACAAAAATAGGCCATTTGCAAGGCCAATTTGCCACCCTTTTTCATGATCGCCTAAACAACCAAAATGGTACCAATTCATTATACAATAGGCATCCAAAATCATTATCAATATACATGGTTCATACCATATTCATTTCAACAAAATTAATACTCAAGTCAATGCCAATTAGCTATTCAAACACTTATATCATCAAGTATTAATTCACAAGCACATAACTTCTCAAGTTAATAACTCCAATTACACCATATAGATTATTTACCAAACTCAAAATATAACCATTTGAGCAACAAAGAAACCATAACCACATTTATACCAAAACATACCAAAATAAGATATCACTCATGGCTATATATATACAAAACAAACATATACATTTACAAGCCAACTCTCATGGCTATATTCACAACCAAAGTATCACAACTAGCCTATACATGCCATATACCAAATATACTTAACTCAAAAGTACCATCTTAGGTGTTTGATAGTGTGATGATGCTCTTGACGACTCCCAGATCTGAGCTAGCTTTAATTCTTTATAAAACATAGACAAATAACACAAAGTAAGCTTCATAGCTTAGTAAGTTTGTAAGTGAATAACTCAATTCATCAAATAAATATAATTCAACCATTTACACATTACCAAATCAAAATCATATTAATCACAAACCTTTCTCATGTCTCAAAACATTATCAAATACCATCTCATTGAGCTTTCTCAATGTAATATTCGAATAAGTTATGTACGTGTCTGTATCACGTTGTACTAACCTCTTTCTCAACCACATAATTTGTTTACTCGTTGAACCATTCAGAATAGAAGTCGAATACCCAAGGATCACAAGCGATAAGTACATATACCATGTCCCATAGCCAAATCAAGGTATCATTTGCACTTAAAGTGCCGATATCATGGCTCGAAGCCAACACAATAACCTAATGACATGTCACTAGCATCCTAAACTATTCCTAAGGTTCAACCGGGAAGTTTCACTTATCGATTTCATCGTCGAACAAATCCATAGAGTCGTATTCACAATTCAATCATTATCCGTAATCTCATAATCATAGTTTATGTAATATCAAAGCATATAGCATACATTTATAATGAAATTACCACATACGAACTTATTTCGTATTCGAAATTGATGAATTGGATCGATTACTTGATAACCTTGCTTTTCCCCCGATCTAATTCTGGATTCCTCTTTTCTTGATCTAAATGTATTCAAAATTAATTCATTTAATCACCTACTCATTCAATTTAGTCCAAAAATACACATTTGGGTAGTTTTACACATTAGCCCCTAAACTTTCACATTTATTCAATTTAGTCCCTATTTCACAAATACACAAAATTCAAGCCATTTAATCCAATTTTGTCATAGCCAATTTTCACTAGTGTCCCTAGTAACCCACATATTTCATTTATTTCATAGTTCAACCACACAATTTGTACATTTCAAACATTAATCCCTTTTTGACATTTTTGTCAAAAATTACTTTACAAAACATGTTTAACTATTAACAAACTTTCATAGTCTATCATAATTTATCAAATTACTCAAGCATTCAACAATGGAAACTTGTTAAACCTTTAACAATTTTGAAATCTAGGGTACGGGCTAGCTAGAACACGAAGCAACAATCACAAAAACATAGAAATCATCAAAAACCAAGCTAAAACCGTACCTTAATCAAGCTAGGAGTGTGTCTAATGGAAAAACCTAATTTTCTTGTTTTTTTCTTCCCGAATTTCAGTTGATAGCAAGAAGGATGAACACAAATTACATTTTTTTATTTATTAAACCTTTATTAACCAATTCACAAAAATAACCTTAATGAACATTAATAATTTCAACTTTACCAAGTCACTATCATCCACTATCATGTTAATGGTCTAATTTCAACATAAGGACCATAACTTTAAGGTTTTATAGTTATTTAATACATTTAGCTAATAGAACACTACTTTTGCACTTTACGCGATTTAGTCCTTTTTCTCAAATTGACTATTCAAACAGTAAAATTAGCTCACGAAATCTTCACACATATATGCTATAATGTTGTAAAAACCAAAAATAATATTAAAATAATTTTTTGAGATCGAATTTATGGTTCCAAAACCACTGTTTCGATTCAGCTAAAACAAGGTTGTTACAACTTTCCCCCTTTAGGGATTTTTGTCCCTGAAAATCTTACCAATGAATAGGTTCAGGTATTGTTTTCTCATAGCATCCTCAGGTTCCCAAGTAGCTTCTTCAACCCCGTTTCGATGCCATAATACTTTCACTAATGCAATTTTCTTTTTTCTCAGCTATTTGATCTCACGAGCTAAAATTTGAATCTGTTCTTCAGCATATGACATATCTGACTGAATTTCAACCTCGATCGAGGAAATGACATGTGAAGGGTCAGATCGGTATCGCCGAAGCATCAACACATGAAACACATTATGTATTTTCTCTAATTCAGACGGTAAAGATAGTCGATAGGCAACTGGCCTGACTCACTCGATAATCTCATACAGTTCGATGAACCGCGAACTCAATTTCCCTTTTCGACCAAACTGTAATATCTTTTTCCATGGTGATACTTTTAGAAACACTCTATCCCCTATCTGAAACACAATATCTTTCCGTTTCAAGTCTGCATACGATCTCTGTTGATCTGAAGCTGCTTTCAGACCACTGCAAATTACTTTTACTTTTTCTTCAGTCTCTCTGATTAGATCAACCCCGTAAATCTTACTCTCGCTAAGTTCAGTCTAGTACAATGGTGTTCGACATTCACGACTATACAGAGCTTCGTAAGGTGCCATTTTAATACTCGATTGAAAGCTATTATTATAAGCAAATTCAATTAGTGGTATGTATGTCTCCCAGCTACCTTCAAACTCAAGAATACAACAACGCAACATATCCTCAAGTATCCGAATAACTAGTTCGGATTGACCATCCATTTGTGGGTGAAATCTAGTGCTAAAATGCAGCATTATACCTAAAGCTTCTTGCAATTTCATCCAAAATCGCAATGTGAATATCGAATCTCTATCCGAAACAATAAATAACGGCACTCCGTGCAATCGAACAATCTTTGAGATATATAACTCAGTCAATTTATCAAGCATAAAATCTGTACGTACCAAAATGAAATGAGCTGATTTCGTCAATCTATCAACAACGACCCAAATTGCATCTTTCTTTCTTGGAGATAAAGGCAAACTTGATACAAAATCCATTATCACTCTATCCCATTTCCACTCAGGAATTATAATAGACTGTAATAAACCTGACGACACTTGATGCTCATCTTTGACTTGTTGACAAATCAAGCATTTCGAAACAAATTTTGAAATATCTCATTTCATGCCTTACCACCAATAATGTTGTTTCAAATCGTTATACATTTTTGTGCTTCCCGGATACACTGATAAACAACTATTGTGTGCTTCATTTAGAATTCTCCAAATAAGATCTGAATATCTTGGTATACATATTCTATCACGAAACATCAAACAGTCATCAGGCCCTATTCGAAACTCTGAATCAGAAGCCAATTCACACTGAGCTCGTTTTGCTTGCAATTCATTATCAAATTTTTGAGCCTCACAAATCTGTTGTAGAAATAATGGTCTTGCTTTCAGCTCAGCTACTATCGAACCATCGTCAAACAAAGCTAATTGTGTGTTTAAAGCACGTAAAGCAAATAAGGACTTTCGGCTCAACGTATTAGCAACTGCATTTGCTTTCCCCGGATGATAGTCAATTATCAATTCATAGTCTTTTAGCAATTCTAACCATCTTCGCTGTTGCAAGTTCAAATCTCTTTGAGTCATTAGATATTTCAAGCTTTTGTGGTCGGTATAAATATGGTACTTCTCACCAAACAAGTAGTGACGCCAAATTTTCAATGCAAACACTATCGCGGCCAATTCTAGATCGTGCCTTGGATAATTCTTTTCGTGTGGCTTCAACTATCTCGAGGCATAAGCTACAACTTTGCCTTCCTGTATCAAAACACAACCCAGACTATTTAACGATGCATCACTAAAAACTAGGAATTCTTTACCCGACTCAAGCTAAACTAATACTGGTGCCTCTATCAACAATGCCTTCAACTGTTCAAAACTCTGCTGACACTTTTCTGACCACTCAACTGTAACATCTTTTTGAACAATTGTGTCATTGGAGTTGTAATCATCGAGAAGCCTTTCACAAATCATCTATAATAGTCGGCTAGTCTAAGAAAACTATGGACTTCGGTTACATTCTCGGAGGCTTCCAATCTATAATCGCAGAAATTTTGCTCGAGTCTACTCGAATACCCGCAGCTAAAACTATATGTCCCAGAAAACTAACCTCTTTTAGCCAAAATTCACATTTGCTAAACTTTGCAAACAACTGTTTATCTCTCAAAATTTGTAACACGATTCTCAAATGCTCAGCATGCTCAGATTCATCATGAGAGTAAATCAAAATATCATCAATAAACACAACTACGAATCGGTCTAAGTACGGCTTGAAAATTCGGTTCATCAAATTCATAAAAATAGTAGGTGCATTTGTTAGTCTGAAAGGCATAAAAAGAAATTCGTAGTGTCCGTACCTTGTTCTAAATGCAGTCTTTCGTACATCCGAGTCTTTCACTCGCAACTGGTAATAATCCGAACTCAAATCAATTTTCGAAAACACTGTTGCCCCTTTTAACTAATCAAACAAATCATCAATCTGTGGTAGAGGGTATTTGTTCTTTATAGTCAATTTATTTAGTTGTCTGTAGTTAATACACATTCTCATCGTACCATCTTTGTTTTTCACAAATAACACCGGTGCACCCCAGGGAGAGAAACTCGATCTAGCAAAACCTTTATCTGTCAACTCTTGCAACTGAGCTTTCAACTCTTTTAACTCTATCAGGGCCATTATGTACAGAGCTATCGATATCGACGTTGTCCTCGGTACTAATTCAATACCAAATTCAACTTCTCTGATAGGTGGTAAACCTAGTAACTCTTCGAGAAATACATCTGGATACTCGCACACAACTGATACTGATTCAATCTTTGTTTCTGTCACTTTCATATCAAGTACATAAGCAAGGTAAGCTTTACACCCTTTCTCACAAGTCACTGAGCTAACATAGATGATCTTGCAACTGGTAAACTGTTCAGATTATCAGATTCAATTCTAATAGTGTCATTATTCTAACTCTTCAGTTCAATTTTCTTTTGTATACAATTCATTATAGCACCATGCATCGTTAGCCAATCCATACCCAAAATCACATCAAATTCATTGAATGGCAACAACACCAGATTAGTCAGAAAATAGAAATCCCGATGCATTAACAGAAAATTCTTGCAGACTTTATCAATCAAAACACATTTGCCTAAGGGGTTCGATACTCTAATCACAAATTCAGTAGACTCTACAGGCAAAGTCTTACTAAATACTAAATTCATGCATATGTAAGAATGAGTTGATCCTGGATCTATCAATGCAATCACATTAGTATCATAGAGAGTGAAAGTACTGGTGATAACATCTGGCGATGATGCCTCCTCCCATGCATGGATAGCATAAGCACGGGCAGGTGCTCTGGCCTCAAATCTCACAGTAGAGTCTCTCGTCTCCCCTTAGACTACCACTCACATTCCCATCATTTCTTGACGGTCTTCCTCTATTCGACATATTACTTGGTCTCAATAACACCCCTTACTCGTATTCAACGCTGAAATAGAGTACGAGGCATTACCAGACTTATACATAAGTAATCATGCAGAACCGAGACATAAATTTCCATCCAAATTAAAACTTTTCAAATTCATTCATATTGTTCCTATTATGAGCTTACGAGGCCCAAAACATACATTGGGAGTGGTTTAGGACTAAATCGAAAACTTTCAAAATTGTTACAACACTTAGAAAAATTTTCATGCTTTAGAGGGTCACACGCCCGTGTGGGTAGACTATGTGGTCTCACACGCCCATGTGGCTTGGGACACGCTCGTGTCCCTGGGACGTGTCCTTCACACAGCTGAGACGCACGACCGTGTCTCTGTTCATGTTGCCAATTCGAAGCTAAAATTTACAATACAGGGGACACACAGCCAGATCACACACCCACAGGGCAAGCCATGTGTCACACACGACCTAGACACACGCCTGTGTGTCTACCCGTGTGGACAAAAATAAGGCAATTTACCAAGCCTTTTTGCCACCCTTACTTGCACCAACCTACACAACATCAAACCATACCAATCCAAGCATATACACACTACCAATTCAGCCACAACCAAGTCATCCACACGTCAATTTCATGCTAATTTCTATCACATACAACATCTCATACTTATCATCACAAATCATGCAATAACCACATCCAAGGAACGCATCATCATATGTATATATACTTAACCAATATTAGCCAATACCATATGGCCATTTACAAAATGAATCAATTACCATTACAAGCCAACACACTCGGCCAAATCAATAATGACACATATCACAAAAAGACCAAGTCCCTATACGTGCCATACTCAAAATGTGAAATCATAAATACCCAAAGGATTAATTTGATAGTGTGAATCAAGCTCCGACATCCTTCGATTCTCGAGCTAGCTTGGCGAAACTATAAGAAAATGGAAAGGAAAGGGGAGTAAGCATAAAGCTTAGTAAGTTCACATGCAATAATAAACAATATTAACCAACATTTAGCATGAACATCATACAATTTAACTTAACATAAATCAAATATATATCATCATGGTCTCATAAGCATAACTTTATCATTCTTAATCTTACCAAAAGCTCACGCTTAACAAGTTCATTCTCATGAGTTTTTGTACATACCTGTAACAACTCGGGACTTAACATACTCTTTCTTATTTTTGACATACCCATTGAACACTTGGAATACTAAACGGATACACGAAAGGTCTTTGCACACAAGTGCCACATATGTAGCCAAATCTACCACATATTTCATATCACATAAAGGCTCGCTCTCGAGCTAATCACGGGTCTGCTCACACAAGCTAATGGTCAAGATGTAGCTACACGGATTGCTCACACAAGCTGACAAGTATCCGCAACACATGCTGGACTACCTAGCCACCAGTAGGACGTACATGACTAGCACCCGGATCACATAATCATATACATCACATGGGGTCCTAGTGACATGTCACTCGTATCCTATTCTATTCCTAAGGTTCAAACCGGATTTTCTCACTCTTGTCGGAACTTGTCGAATGTTTTCATCGAACCAATTATACAATCCATACAATATTAATGCATTAAAAATATGATCATAATATTGCATTATGTACACATGAACTCACCTCGATACAAAATATAGCTAACTAATTCGATTTAGTCCACAGCCTTATTTTTTCCCCGTTCTAAGTTCGGATTCCGATTTTCTTAATCTATAATAGCAAATTTAGCTCATTTAATTACCACATTGTTAAAATCAGTCCAAAAACCAACTTTGGAAAAATTATAGTTTTGCCCCTAAACTTTCACATATTTACAAATTAGTCCTTAGGCTCGTAAAATGAAATGCATTCAATTTCTTTGTTACACAAGCCTAGCCGACCCACGCATATGCTCATATCAGCCCACATTTTTCATCAAATCAAATTTTTACTACCTATTTTACAACTTTTACAAATAGGTCCCTTTTAGGTAGTTTCATGAAAAATTACTTAGTAAAAGTTGTTTATTACACATCAAACTTTCATTTTATACCACTAAACATCAAAATACATGCATGTAACACATGGGTAAATTTTTAAACATGAACCTTACTTCAAAATAATGGTAAAAATGGAAAGATCGAGTGAATACGACTTCAAAAAAGTAAAGAGCATTAAAAACGGGGCTACGATGCACTTACTATCAAGCTTCAAAGTTGAAGAAACCCTAGCTATGGTGCCTTGGAAATTTTGGCTAAGGGAAGAAGAAGATGGACGCAATTTTGACTTGTTTTTCCCTTTTTATTCTTTTATTTACCAAATAACCAAAATGCCCTTTTAGCCTTTCTTTGAAATTTTATCTCTCCATACCCATTTTTCTCCAATAACTTAACAAATGGTCTAATTACCATCTAAGGACCTCTAATTTAAAATCTCATATCAATTGGACACCTCTAACATGTAGAACTCAACTTTTGCACTTTTACGATTTAGTCCTTTTGACTAAACTGAGTGCCCAAACGTCAGAATTTTTGAACGAAATTTTCACGAGATCATTTCGTGAAACTGTATACCTGAAAATATAATGAAAAAAACATTTACAACGTCAGATTCGGGGTCCCGAAACCACTGTTCTGACTAAGCCCAAAATTGGGATGTTACAGTATCACATTACGAGGTCTATCTTTCTCACCCATATCAGGACAATCTTTAATGAAATGATTCGGCGAGCCACATTTGAAGCAAGCTTTATTATCTTTATTCCAACATTCTCTGAAATGTTGTCTTCTACAATGCTGACATTTGGGCTTATTATCTCTTACACTGCCAACACTAGCTACTGATGTAGCTTGAGCTTTAGAACCAGAGTGTTGTTTTCTACTATCTCTATTCGACTATTCATTTGAACCATTTGGGCGAGTATAAGAATCTCTGGATTTCTTCGATGAAGATTGATACGGCTTATTTATCAATCTTTTTCTCGAGTCTCTAGCTTCTAAATCTGCTTTTCTCTTTTCTTTGTTAAGATCCTCGGCTTTACAAGCCCTTTCAACCAGAACGAAAAATTCTTTCAATTCAAGAATCTTGACTAATAGTTTTATATCCTCGTTCAACCCATCAGCGAACCGTTTACACATAATCTCCTTAATAGACACATACTCTCGAGCATATTTTCTTAAACATACGAATTCTCTTTCATATTCAATGACAGTCATCCGACCTTGTTTCAACTCTAGAAACTCTTTATGCTTCTGGTCGAGAAATCTTTGACTAGTGTACTTCTTTCAGAATTTAGATTGGAAAAACTCCCAAGTAACCCGTTCTCTAGGAACCACAGATATCAATGTTTTCCACCAATGGTACGCATTATCTCTCAGCAAAGATACAACACATTCGATACATTTATCAAGAGTGCAAGATAATTCATCGAATACCCGAATCGTATTTTCAAGCCAGAACTTAGCTCTCTCCATATCAACATAACAGTAGCCCGAAACACTTCAGCCCCATATTTCCAAATCTTATCTATTGGCAGCTTGTTCAATCATATCGAATCTATAACTTTAGGAATAATAGGGATTTGTTGAGGAATAGGTGGGGGTGGAGGTTGTTGAGCAGCTAGATTCGTTCGAACGAACTTCGTGAACCATTCGTTCATCATTTGGAAGAAGTCTTGTTTAGCCTCTCCCTCATGGCTACTCATTATAGGTCTAGAGTCTGATGGCGCTGCTTCTTGAGCAAGAGTGGGCGCATTACTCTCTACGTCATCAACCACAGCTCGTCCGGGATCCATTACTATATGAAAACACAATTTAAGCTATCAAGAATCATCACACTATCACAGAATATATATATGGCATGTATAGCTAGACTCTTACACACGCTACGTTAGTCCTAGAATCAACTAAACCGTAGCTCTAATACCAATAAATGTAACACCCTTCACCCATATTCACAGTCAGAATAGGGTTACGAGGTATTACCGATCAATACATATCATTTATCATACATTTAAGCATCCATATTCAAATACCATTCAACACAATCACATTGTCCCTTATAAGGGCCTACGAGGCCTTAAACATGCTTTAGAAGAGGTTTGGCACTAAACTGATAACGTATAACGATTTTGGAAACCTATAAAAAATTTCAAACATATAAGGGTCACACGCCCGTGTGAACAGGCCGTGTGCTTCACATTGCCCCAAACACACTCGTGTCAGAGACCGTCTAAAAACAGGGCATACATACTGACTTGGATCATATGGCTGATCACACGCCTGTGTGTCTAGCCCGTGTGCCCTTCGAAGTAGCCACACAAGCCCGTATGCCAGGCCGTGTACTAGGTCGTGCTAATCCTGTAGGGTATACTGACTTATGCAACACGGCCAAGTCACACACCCGTGTGCTAAGCCGTGTGTCATTTAGGGGTATACTATCTTGTGCCACACGGATAGTCACACGCCCATGTGTGAGGCCATGTAGAGCATACTGACTTCAATTTAATTTAAACACCAGTGGACACACGGCCGTGTAGCATGACCATGTGTCGCACACGGCTGAGACACACGCCCGTGTCTATGCTCGTATGGACAAAAATAGGCCATTTGCAAGGCCAATTTGCCACCCTTTTTCATGATCGCTTAAACAACCAAAATGGTACCAATTCATCATACAATAGGCAACCAAAATAATTATTAATATACATGATTCATACCATATTCATTTCAACAAAATTAATACTCAAGTCAATGCCAATTAGCTATTCAAACACTTATATCATCAAGCATTAATTCACAAGCACATAACTTATCAAGTTAATAACTTTAATTACACCATATAGATCATTTACGAAACTCAAAATATAACCATTTGAGCAACAAAAAAACCATAACCACATTTATACCAAAACATACCAAAATAAGCCATCACTTATGGCTATATATATACAAAACAAACATATACATTTACAAGCCAACTCTCATGGCTATATTCACAACCAAAGTATCACAACTCTCATGCCATATACCAAATATACATAACTCAAAAGTACTAACTTAGGTGTTTGATAGTGCGATGATGTTCCTGACGACTCCCAGATCCGAGCTAGCTTTAATTTTCTATAAAACATAGACAAATAACACAAAGTAAGCTTCACAGCTTAGTAAGTTCGTAAGTGAATAACTCAATTCATCAAATAAATATAATTCAACCATTCACACATTACCAAATCAAAATCACATTAATCACAAACCTTTCGCATGTCCCAAAACATGATCAAATACCATCTCATTGAACTTTCTCAATGTAATATTCGAATAAGTTTTGTACGTACCTGTATCACTTTGTACTAACCTCTTTCTCAACCACATAATTCGTTTACCCGTTGAACCATTAGAATAGAAGTCGAATACCCAAGGATCACAATCGATAAGTACCTATACCATGGCCCTTAGCCAAATCAAGGTAACTTATCCCAGAGTACCTATACCATGGCCTGTAGCCAAATCAAGGTATCATTTGCACCCAAAGTGCCGATATCATGGCTCAAAGCCAACACAATAACCTAATGACATGTCACTAGCATCCTAAACTATTCCTAAGGTTCAACCAAGAAGTTTCACTTGTCAATTTCATCGTCGAACACATCCGTAGAGTCGTATTCACAATTCAATCAATATCCGTAACCTCATAATCATAGTTTATGTAATATCAAAGCATATAGCATACATTTATAGTGAAATTACCACATACAACCTTATCTCATATTCAGAATTGACGAATCGGATCGATTACTCGATAAACTTACTTTTCCCCCGATCTAATTTTGGATTCCTCTTTTCTTGATCTAATTGTATTCAAAATTAATTCATTTAATCACCTACTCATTCAATTTAGTTATAAAATACACATTTGGGTAGTTTTACACATTAGCCTCTAAACTTTCACATTTATGCAATTTAGTCCCTATTTAACAAATACACAAAATTCAAGACATTTAATCCAATTTCGTCATAGACAAATTTCACTAGTGTCCCTAGTAGCCCACATATTTCATTTATTTCGTATTTCAACCACACAATTTGCACATTTCACAAATTAATCCCTTTTTGACATTTTTGTCAAAAATCACTTTACAAAACATGTTTAACTATTAACAAACTTTCATAGTCTATCATAATTTATCAAATCACTCAAGCATTCAACAATGGAAACTTGTTAAACCTTTAACAATTTCAAAATCTAGGGTACGAGCTAGCTAGAACATGAAGCAACAATCACAAAAACATAGAAATCATCAAAAACCAAGCTAAAACCGTACCTTAATCAAGCTAGAAGTGTGTCGAATGGAAAAACCTAATTTTCTTGTTTTCTTCTTCTCCAATTTCTGTTGATAGCAAGAAGGATGGACACAAATTACATTTTTTTTATTTATTAAACCTTTATTAACCAATTTATAAAAATAACCTTCATGAACATTAATAATTTCAACTTTACCAAGCCACTATCATCCACTATCATTTTAATGGTCTAATTTCAACATAAGGACCTTAAATTTAAGTTTCTATAGTTATTTAATACCTTTAGCTAATAGAACACTACTTTTGTACTTTACGTGATTTAATCCTTTTTCTCAAATTAACTATTCAAACAGTAAAATTAGCTCACGAAATTTTCACACATACATGCTATCATGCTGTAAACACCAAAAATAATATTAAAATAATTTTTTGACATCGGATTTATGGTTTCAAAACCACTATTCTGATTTAGCTAAAATAGGGCTGTTACACTTAGGGCCCTAAATCCAACAATCTCCCACTTGCTACAGTGAAGTAGATGAGTCATGTTTTACATTTTTTCCCTTCTATATGTTTCACAAAGAGCTTTCTAGCTATAAGAATCTTGGCTAAACATGCCCCTGATTTTTTTCCTCATATGCAATTTTTGACTACGTCTATAATTCCATCAAACACTATCGTCTCCCTTATGTGTTTTATCCTTATTTGGTTAATTTGGGTTTAGCGATATACATACTATTATAATGCCATAACTTTTTCATACCTCATATTTGGCCCTCCATAATGAAGTTAGCAGTGCAACTATACTCGACACTTATTCACACTATGAACTCGTCGTATAGGGCAAAAACACAACTCGATGTCGACTTTATCAAATCTTAACATGTTAAGAAGTTAGAATCAGTATATTCGATAGGATTAAGATCTCTTCCGGAATACATAATCATATAATTCTTCATTCTCTGTAAATATTTGAGTATATGTTTAATTGTTTTCGAGTGTCTTGGTCATGGATTTGCTTCATATTGACTTACTAACCCTAATGCAAAATAGATATCTGGGCGTGTGCATAGCATAGCATACACTCTCACACCTCATCTAATCAAGCTTCTAATATGGACATCAATTCTCTTTTACGTGATGCACGTGCTAAGGAAAAAAGCACCGCTGACACTTTAAATAAACCATCAATAAAGAATTACCAGAAAAGGCCTAGAATAAGGGAGGACACTCAAGAATCAAATAAGAGTGAATGCCTACAACTTCAGCTATGCAGGCTTAGAAAGGGACTCCCAACTTCAAAACTCCCTTCTTCTGAAGTCTCTACACTCCTTGTAGCTCCTGTAATTCCCGTGGAGTCCGCCCAGCTTTCAGACTCTCCAACTCAAAATGTTGATCCACTAATGGCTGAGGCCCCAACATAAACCTTCCAAGTAAATTAGCCAGAAGTTCATACTAGTCCTCAACTTCCACCAACCTCATTTGTAGAGACCAAAAACTGTTTTCCATGGCATAACCTGTATGCATACATGCCTTCCTCTATTTCCCTAGTCTCTATCTTTCAAGGTCAAAACAACACAATTCCATATCATATGAAAGAAGTCTTAAGTACTTTCCTCTCCTCCAAACTAGAACAGTCTCATCTCCCCTTAATGGCAGAATCCTCACAAGCCTTCTTTGTGGAGTACAGACTCTGGAGTGGTTTCCTTTAAGAAAATAGAGCTCTCTATAGTGCCAGGTTGGCCAATTTAGAGGCGACAGTTAGATCCAGTAGATAGATTGTAAGTAGTCTACACCAAACTGGTCAGATTAATAGAGAAAATATCAATATGGTGGATTCTTGTGTTTCATCCTAGAAATTTATGTGCGTGGAAACACAATCAATAAATAACCAATTAAAGGGAAGAGTCAAATAATTAGAGGAGAAACTCAAAGTTCAAGAACTACACCACAAGACTGAAATTGAAAAGTCTACGCTAGTCCAGTGATGAAGCCTTTAGAAAGTACCAAGAAGACACCACAAAGAATTTAACTAAGGAATTGCCAAAATTAAAGTCTAACTTGGTTCTTCACGCCTAAGTGGTAGCTGTCTTAATGGTCTCAAGTCAAGTAGACTTAAATTTTCTAAAATATACCTCTGTTGATTCATTGAATTTCGATGTCTATAATCCCGAGGGTAAAGTGTGGGAAGAATTTCAGTCAAAATGAAAACATACGGATGGTTTCTTCACCCCTAACTCACTCGAAGTAGAAGATGTAGGAAATTCTAAATAGTCTATTGACTTAGAACAAGCTCTAGAGGGTGTTGAACAAACAAAAGGAGTTCTTACCACAAAAGAGGTCCCTACAAAACCAACTATTCCAATAATCCATGAGAAGGATTAATTTGAGGATGAGGAATTATCACACCGACTCGCTTTCTTCCTTCCCCTTCTTAGTTCAAGAGAACCCCACATTGAGGAAAAGAACTAGAATTTTCTTAGTTGTATTTTTCATTTTGTTATTCTTGGAACCGTGTAATATTTTCCATATTTCTTAATGAATCAATCCATTATCTTACTTATTATTTTACAATAACAACTATCTTTCACATACTTAAGAGACTAAGCCAAGTTCGGCATATTATGCATATAGGGATCCAGCGTATTATGCATATAGGGATCCTTCTACATAATCTATCCAAGAGTTCATTGAATTGGGCTCTGATACCAAAATTTTGACGCCCTCAATTTGACCCAATTCATTGGGTTTGGATCTCAGGTGTTACTAAATGATACAAAACATTTAACAAAAACAGTTTGCGATTTCTCATTTATTTAAAAACAGTTATTTGAAGTTCCAAAAGAAACACTTAACATTTGGAAACTTAAAATAATATAGATAATAAATAACTTATTACTTCAGATTTGATATAGATCGTTACCAGTTAGAAATTATTGTAAGACAGACTTAAAAAGCGTATTTC
This sequence comes from Gossypium anomalum, assembly GCA_025698475.1. Lineage (NCBI taxonomy): Eukaryota > Viridiplantae > Streptophyta > Magnoliopsida > Malvales > Malvaceae > Gossypium > Gossypium anomalum. The sequence goes on along the minus strand of CM046968.1, from coordinate 40,981,148 downwards.
AAACTACACTACAAGTGCACCATATGCATAATAGCCCATTCTGCCACCAACTTAGCGTACTTCTAGCGTTGTCTCTCCAAGCAAAGCCTCTTCTCAATAGACTTGAAAAGCAATAACAAACATTGTAAGTACAAGAATACTTAATGAACTCACTTTGACCATGCCTTTATTTGTTTTAAGTTTAGTTTTCTCTAAGTTTTCTTTAACTTTTCTCTGCATTTTTCTAAGGTTTTTATTTTTCTCTTCTTCTACCTTAGATTAGAGTTTTTTTTTTTTTTGCATTTACTTCTTTTTCTTGTTATTCTTATTGTTAGTGAAGTTAGTTATTTCTATAGCTAAGGTTTATTTACATTTTCAGTTTCTGTACCTTGCTTTCAAGACTCTTTAAGCTTTAGTTTATTCTATTTTAGCTTAGTTTACTTTAAATCTATTAAATCTTGTTTCTTTTATGTTTCTTACTTTAGATTTTCTTGTTAAATGCTTTTGGTTTCATGCTATTTAAGTTTTCTTGCATAAAAATCTCAACTTTTATATTTTTCTTAAGCTTTACTTTCATTTGCGCCTTGTTTTCCATTGTTATGTCTATTTTCTTTACTTTGAGCATGTACTTAAAACTTTAAGGAGGCCAGTTGATGGATATGTGGGTAAACTAAAACCCCTTGGACAAAGGACTAAATTGTAACAAATCGGACTAATTTGAATAGGACTAAGAACTTAGGTAGTGATGCCCCTAAGGGAATATTAAGATAAAGTGAGACCAAAAGGTAATCTTATCACGCACTCGTTCATTAGTCTCAGATTAACCGATGAGATTGGAAGATAAACTGAACCTAATTCGTCTAAGTCGATAAAATTTAGATCAAAAGATAAAATGAAGCCACTTAGTTACACGATTTATGCCCCTACTCTGAGATTTGGTGAACCACATTGAAGTCAACCAACCCCTATTATTATTGGATAGTCCCTCTAGTTTTATATTTCTTACAATTTAGTCCATATAGAAGAATATTTAATTTTCTTGCAAACTCATCTTGTTATGAATTACCGTATTATAAAATCGTATTAGAAGCCACTTAGACTCTATTGTGTATGCTAGTAATTGTTCGATTGCCTATTCCTTTTGGGTTCAACCCCTCGGAATACTTTGTTTTCCATCAGAACTATAAATATTACAACTAACACTTTACGCTTGTAGTTAAAACCCACTCTTTAAATGATTTCATAAATTCATTATTTTTAACACATATACGCAAGTCGGGTCAGCCTCAAATCAATTATCCAAACATTCACACCTATAGTGCGAAATTCCCCAACCGGTTCACAAAAGTCAGTTTATAACCTTCTCTCACCTGGAGGGCAATTGTTATACCCTATATAGTGGACCTCGTAGACCTCACAGTGTACCCATTGAGAACTTGACACGTATCTCTCGATGGAGTCACTAACACAATGGATCATGCATAGTTGACTTGTTAACTAGTAGACCTTGAGTTAGTTTATGAACCTTAACATAGCAGACTTTTAGACTAGGCATCTCCACTAGGACTAAATAAGGACCACATTGAGGCTCATGCTAATTTTTTTCCATTCATCCTAAAACATCTTTTCCAAGTATGTAACATCATTGTCGCTATTAGGTGTAACACCCCAAACCCAGCCCAGACATTACGACCGGATTCAGCGTGTCACATGGAAATGTTACTAAAGAAGTTATGTTTTATCCAAAAATCCTTCTTATGGTTTAAAGAATGTTTTTGTTATAAGTTAAAGTGAATGGAAGCTGTGCACCAGGTAAGAAGCCAGAAAATAGGAGGTGAGTCTATTAGACCACTTAAGTACCAAGCTCTTCATGGATCCAATCCTAGACATGCACACATCCATTGCCACACTTAAACCATATTACTTGTCCATGAATAAAAAATTAAATTTAAGTCTATTTAAAATATTTATTTCCTTTGAAAACATTTACATTGCGGAAGCTTTGCTCGGTTATCGTGATATTTTTAGAATAAGTAACTTTTATAAAACGCGCCCTAGAGCTAGCCAATTTAATAACCCTAAAATAAAATAATAAAAGAGCGGCCTTATTACAACTTTATCCAAAATAAAAATAATCAAAAATAAATGTGAAACTTATTTAAAATCCAAAAATTTAATCTTCGTGGCCACTCTGAATCCCGCCCAGCTCCAAGTCCACCAACTAGGGCTCACCTGCAAGGATGGAAAGGAAAGGGGTGAGTTTGGAAAACTCAGTGTGTATGGAGAACCCATCTAAAGCCCAAGACAGCTCAAGCTCATTGAGCCTAAGCCCCATTCAGATAACAGTGGATACCGGGCTAAGGCCCTTTTCAGAATACAGTAAACTGGGCCTTAGCCCCTTTTCAGATAACAGTGTGGCCCATAGGCCCAATTTTAGAATAGAACAAACATATTCGTGAATGCAAGCCCAACCCAGCCAGTAGCCAATCGCTACACTTCACCTGTACCAGCCCTACACTCCATGTGGGGAATATCTCAACCCACTGAGCCCTACACTCCACAGTTGCAGCATTGCTGCTCAGTTATCGGTAAATTGAGGCAAAGCCTCCAGTACGTGGACAAGCCACTTTCAGTACTTCCTCTATCAATATCCCAGTCCCATGCATCAGATAATAATAATAACATGGTATGCAGTAAACAGAGACAGTCAGACATGCATTCAGGTCAACCTTAACCCTAATGGCCCTATAGTGTCCAGTAGCAATTGAAGCCCATTTAATCCAAGTATTATGACCAGTTTATTGGTTTAAGCAGTTTCGATACCGCTGTCTAACAGAACATATTTATTGCCCTTTTTTTTAATTATCTTACCCGTATGGACCCGTAAGCCCATTGGGCCCAATTTTAGCCTATCGAGGCCCAATTACCGAAGTGCACGAAATTTCACACACGACTAACTTACCACTTTGCGATTTCAAATCTAATGATTTCTAAAGGTCTTGTGAGCACTCGCACACTTACAAGCCCATGAAATGCTAGAATTTTGGTATTTCGGCTTTTGCCGAATTGAACTATGAGAGGGTGTTCGATACACACCTGTTTCTCAACGACTGCTACTGAGATCCCTTTGATGTCCTACAATTGGTTACCACAATTTTTAGATCGCAAACCACAACAACTAATTCCAATATTCACTTACCCATATTCGAAGCATACCCCTAGAGCCTTTAGAATCTTACCTTTTTGCCAAAAATCGATGACTAGATCCAAGTCTGGTTGCTCCAAAGATCCAAGCCTTTGATCCAACACTCAAGAAGACACTAATCACCAAAATAAATCATCGGTTAAAGGCCCTTAAAGCCCTATGCCCAAATCGACAGCCTCCCTAGATTTTAGGGACTTCAGCTTTTTCTAACTTGTAAAATAAGACTAGATCTGAAGTGATGAGCACTTACCACTTATCCTTCTTTGATTTCTACATAGATCTAATGCAGATCTATCTTTTAAACGATGGTAGAACCCAAATCCAGGAGATCTGAAGTTTTGGCTATAAGCCCCTAAATCTATGGTATTTCGGCTTTTTAAGTGATGAAGATGATGACGATTTGAGGCTATAACCTTGAAGTATTACTGCTGACAGATACTAAGGGTTTAGAGAAGATGAATTTTGATCAAAAGGAACAAAAATACTGAAGGATTTTGGCTTTGGAGGAATCGGCACAAGTAGTGAGCTTTCTAGATTTCGACTTTTAACGGCGATCGGCTATGAAGGTTTAGTGGAGGATGGGATCGGTAGAGGAGGTGAATAAGGTGATCAGAAGGTTTCGGCTAGAAGATGAAGCATAAAGAAAGAAAGAAAATGGAGGAAAAAGAGAGGAAGAAAATTCAGCACCAGTGAGAAGGGACTTGCATTTTCGACTTTTGTGAGAACTCAGAAAAGATGAATGAAAGCTTTCAGGTGGCTAACCCTAATCCTCCAAGACAGAAAAAGAGAAGAACCTAATCCTAATATCAACTAAAGCAATCGACCCAACCTCTCTAAGGCCCTTGCTGAAATTCTATTGAGTGATCACATGCCCAACACATGCCTAAAATTAAAAAGTAACAATATGCCTACCTTACAACTTGAACCCTGGACCTCCAATTCCTTGCCAGGCGCCATTTATTTAGGAACCTAGTGGCGCCACCTTGCCACTTTACCAAGGCCTTATTTGTGTCATAATTTATGAAGTTCTTCTTAAAAGCCCACTTAACCAAGTCTCCTATTCACTTAAAATCCAACCTTGATATTTTACCGAGTTTAACTTAGGCTTGGGCCTTCTAAAGGCCCACTAACACATTTAAACACAATTCCAATACTCAGAACACCAAAATTTCAAAATTTACCAAAAAATCACAAAAACCCAAAAAATCTCGAAAATCAGGGCGTTACATTAGGAGTATCAAATTAAACTTTTGTGTTAGTGGCCTCAAGCACACATAGCTAGGCTTGCCCTTCAATATAACAGGACCTTGTAACAGCTCATACACACTATGTACTCACTCCTTCCTAAACTCTTAAAATTCCCCACTAGAGGATCTCCATCCCAACTTTCACCTATTATTCCATTGTAAAGTCATCATCTTTGATGCATGCATGGATAGAGTGAAATTTATTAAATTCCATTCACCGAAGCTGCCAATTTTCAAGCTTGGGAAGTCAGCATCCTTGCGATGACTTTTTGGATCGAATCCTAGAATTTCTAAATTTATATGTCTTCATGGAGTTAGAAGTCTCTCTTAGCTTCGAAACGCACTTTGAATTACTCGATTTTGAGTTTGTGAGCTCAAAGTATGATTATTTTAATAAAGACTGCGCAAGCAGAATTTCTGGACAGGATTATGACGGAAATTACGAGTTTTGGGATTTTAATTCAAGTTTAAATCATATTGGGTTCGAGTTTTGGGCTTAATTTTTATTATATATGAGCCCAATATTGTATTTATCAACTCTTATTATTTTATTATTCTGAATTTTTAATAATTATTAAGTTGTTTAAGTTATTAAGGAGTTTTATGTCAACAAGAAAGTTTAGTTTAAAGCTACTTCTTATTTAGATTAATTAGAGTTCTAGTATACGTTAGAGTTTTATTTATATTTATTTATCTAGTCTATATATAAGCCTTTGGATTGTACATAAATGATACAATTCATTATTATTCAACTTCTCTTTCGAGTTAATAAATTCTCTTTGAGTTTTTCTTTTAAGAATTTCTCTTGAGTTTTTTTCTAGAAGAGTTTTAACAATCTTTTCAGATTGTGAGGATCATCATCAAACTTTTTTTTTACCAAATGTCTGTCTTTGAAGGGAAATTAAAGCCGCTTGAAGGGGCTTCTGGATTCTTTGTGTCTCCAAGGCTTCTTAAGACTTCTACGTACCATGTTCTATCTTTCCATCTATCTTCTTTATTTTCTTTCTTATTGTTCTAACCGTAGAATTATTTTTCTATTTTAATTATTTTATCTAACTTGGATTTGATTGCATTTCAGGTTATGTCAAAATCCAAGTTTCTTTCCCGAATCTAGAGCCCTAAGTCAAATCTGTGACTTGAACAAACTTTACGATTCACTTCTAGATTCATCCATCTCATTTCGTATCATTTGGTATCAAATTTGGGAGTTTTAGGTGTTCTTTATGTTCTTATAAAATTGATTTCTAGCAAACAGCTTCAAAATAATTTTTTTTTACCTAGACAGCTTTCGGAAAAAAATCATTTTTAGTGAGTAAACGTTTTACAAACAATCTGAAATTTTACATATTGTTTCCTGCCACTATTTTAGAGCATAAAAAAATATTTTCCACAAAAAAAGTGATTGAAAAAGTACAAAAAAAGGAAAAAAAATTCTGTGGGTTGAATTGTGCGCCGAAACTTTCTAGACTAGATCTACATTATTTGAGGAGGCTTCAGTTTAAATTTCGTGATTTTTTGAAATCGCTAACACCTCGAACGAAGTTTTCCAAGTTACTTCACAATTTTTCGAGTTTTCAGGTTTCAGCAATTTTCATTGACTCTTAGCCTTAGGTTTTCTTTTTTTATTTCTTTTTTTATTATTTCTTTATGTATTCTAACACTTTATTGTTTCTTGTGTTAATAGGTTAAAGCACGTTGCACACTCCTACCTCAGTGCAACACAACTCTTTGGTGTCTAGCCGATTTTGGATTCCTAGTGTCACTAGGTTTGCTTTGCTAGTTTGATTCTAATACATTCTGATTTGTTGATATAAACACTTTTAAAAGCTCACAAAATTAATTCTTACCTCACTGAGAATTTTATTTTTATTTTTTAGTGCATAACAATATGGTTTGGTTAATTTTTTTTCTTGAGTGTTGTGTTCTTTTTAGGCTTTCATAATGATTCGCAATATAATGGTTGGGAAGTTGCAAAGGGATCAAAAGGTTCAAAATGCTCAAGATCAGCAATGTGACACTATTCTAGACACAATCAGCAAAAATTTGGAATGTCTAAGTACCAAAATTGAGCGTCGAAATCGTAATTGGGGAGATAAGGTTGATCAACCTCATCTTTGTACAAATAATGCTCGACATGTCTCTCGTGCAAATGATGAGATTTTGGTTAAAAATGACTATGGCAACATCTTTTAGCTAAACCAAAATTCAACATTCCACCATTTCGAGGGAAGTATGATCCCAAAGCATATTGTGAGTGGGAATCAAAAATTGAACTTATGTTTGGTTACTATAAATGTTGGGAAGAGGAGAAAGTTCCATTGGCGACCCATGGATCTTCAGATTATGCACAGAGTTGGTGGACTCAACTTGGAATTAATTGTCAAAGAAACTGCAAAAGGGTAATTGAAACATGAGACGAGTTGAAGCAAGTGATGTGAAAGCGTTATGTTCCTTCTCATTACTACATGGTGGTCAAAACTAAATTTCAACACCTTGTTCAAGGTAATCGACCCGTTGATAAGTACTTTAAGGAAATGGAGATACCTGTGCAAAGAGCAAATGTGTGAGAAGATGAAGAGACTACCATGGTGTCGTTTGTAGATAGCTTGAACGTTTCAATAGCCAATGCTCTTGATCTTCAAACCTACATTGATTTTGAGGAGGCAATACACAAGGCAGTTGAGATTGAGCAGCAATTTCAACAACGCCAATCTCGTTTAATTGGTGCATCACAATATTAGAGGTACTAGCTAGTTCTACTTTCAAGAATTCGAAATCTTCTTATGTTACTAATATGTTGCTACCAAAATATGATGAGACTAAACCTTTTGAGTGGAAAAGGAGGGCTCCTATAAAACATTCTTGTACATCTTCTAAGCAACCCACTTCTACTAATTTTTCACCAAAACAACAAAGAGCTCGTGACATTGAATGTTTTACGTGCGAAGGGTGTGGGCACTATAGTTGTGATTGTGCCCACATGAGATTTTGTTGATAAAAAAAGATGACAGTGAGAATTTTTCCTCGAATCTATGGAGTTAGATGAGATAGAAACGTCGTGCTCGCCTACTGAGATATATTGTACTGAATTGAATATTCATAATACTTGTGAGGGAGATATGGGAAGTGAGGAAAAAAATTTGAAAAAGTAGAGAGGAAAGAGACCTTGAGTATTAAAAGTCTACTTGATGGTCCACTTTTGGTGAGTGAAAATACATATGACGTAAAATTGGAGAGCTCTCAAGTGGGAAAAGAAAATGAAAACAAGAAAATATTCATGAAAAAGAGAAAAATGATTATGTTTTAACTAACCATAACTTGAATTTCTTTAATGGTGTTGTAACACTGCTAACCCATATCCGTCGTCGGAATAGGGTTCTGGATTATTACCAAAATATTCAGAAAATTTTTCACATAAATTCACATAAATTATTATTCATCTACCAAGATCATTCATAATGTCCCTTAATTGGAGCCTCGAGGACTAATACGAGTATTAGAATCAAGTTCAGACTTAATTGGAAACTCATAAAATTTTTCGTGACATTTAAAAAATTTTCCAAGGTGTAGGGCTCACATGCCCGTGTGGTCTAGGGACACGCCCGTATTGTCGGGCCATGTACTACACACACCCGTGCCCCTAACCTGTGTAACTCTCTAACTTTTAAGGCATGAAGAAATTGAAGTCACACGGCCAAGTCACACGTCCGTGTGCTAGGCTGTGTGGCAAATTTTATTTTCAAAATTTAGGTACAGTTTTCACACGACCGTGTAACACACTGGTGTTCAAGGTCGTGTCAACCACACGGCTGAGACACACGCCCGTGTCTTTGCCTGTGTGCCTAATTCTGAGCATTTTGTTTCTCATTCTTAAGATGCAGGGGAGACACGGCTGGACCACATGCCCATGGGACAGGCCGTGTGTCTACCCATGTGGACAAAATAAAGCCATTTCCTAGGCTCATTTGTCACCCAAAACTTACCATTTTTCTACACCAAAACTCACAAACATATATCCACCAATTCAATATCATATTCACATAAACTTAGCCATCAACCATGTAGTATTATCTCATGCATCAAAGGATATAAACTTACTCTTATCATACACTTGTATGCTAACATAATTCCAACAAACTAACACATAATAAGCACTTATGTGATTACCAAAATATTACTTCAAAAATAGCCAAACTTAGACCACCATTAGCCACTCCAATGGCTAGATTACAAAACAACAATTACAAGCCATCATTGGCCAAATAAGCTTATACATGCCATTATACCAAAATGATATTTCTATTTGTACCAAAATGAGATAGTGGTTAGTGTGATGATTGCTCCAACCAACTTCCAACCTTCACGAGCTTTGGGCACTATAAAATAGGGAAAATTAAACAGAGTAAGCATTTTATGCTTAGTAAGTTCGTACAACGAAAAATGAACTTACCAGTCATATTTATTAATGCAAGCATACATAAATTTACATTCCATCGATTTTGGATAAGTTACCTAAACACATACACTTATTCAACAAGTTAGTCACATAACCTCATATGACTATCAAGTAAACATAGATGAGCTCATCACATTACAAGTTTCCATTAATTTCACCTTTCCACACTTCAAGAGTCTTTTCCATTGAACTATTGAAATCTCGATGGATGTTCGGTTAATACACACATGTGCAAAAGTACCCATTAAGGTACATAATAGAATGGCACACTCTTGAGCCATACATTTTATAGTAGGATTACCAGTCCAAGCAAAATCATATTCGAAGCATATGCTCTAGAGAGCTTAATATGGATTACCTGTCCAAGCTAAATCCAATTGACAACCTAAGCTCAAGAGGGCTTACATTAGAATTACCTGTCCGGGCTAAATTCTATCTGCAACATATGCACTATTATTCTCAACCCATTGAAATTCAACATTTAACCGGAACATGATAATTTGTCCATATTACACAACTTAAGACTATTTCATTATGTATATATCATCTTCAATCCAAGCACATTAACATACATTTTTAAGTTACACGAACTTACCTTGAAAATGGTTCGTATTTGAATTTCAACTAATCTGTAACCTTTTGCTTTCCTCGATCTAGTTCCGTGGTTGGTCTTTTCGGATCTATATGGGTAAATTTAACTATTAATCCATCACATTTCATATGCATTTGCATCCTATTACATCCTAGGCAAAATTACCATTTTGCCCCTATCTTTTTCAAAATTTTTTATTTCGTCCCTAGGCTCAAAAAATAAAATTCATGAAATTTAACCCTCTTTCCAAGCCTAGCTAAAATTTATAAACTACATTTACAGCACATACATTTCACAAATTTCAGAATTTTCCATGGGTTTTATCACTTTTTCATTTTAGTCCCTAAATCAAGTTTTTATCAAAATTTGTTTTGTAAAAGTTGTTTATCTATGAATAACTTTTCATTTTCTACCATAAATTTCAAATTTTTAGCATATTCATCCATGACCCGAATTTCATACCTTGATAACTTTTCAAATAAATCCCTTAAATAGAAAGATCAAGCTATCCTGATTCCAAAAATATAGAAAGTACTAAAAACGGGACTTGATCTCATACCTTATCAAGCTTGAAAAGTTTTCTTCCTCTCTCCTAGGGTTTCCATAGAAAAATTGGGGAAGATGATATGAAAATAGATGATTTTTTTTGTTTTAAATTAATTATCATCTATTAATTTTATTGATTTCCAATTAGTCCCTACCCTTTTCTAATTTTTCCATGGATATTCGATGCCGAAACAGGGTACGAGGCGTTACCAGAAATAAACTCGCACAATCATTCAGGACCAAGACATGAACTTTCATCCAAATTTAAAACTTTTCATTCACATGCATATCGTCCCTTATAAGGACCCTCGAGGCCCAAAACATACATTGGGTGTGGTTCAGGATTAAACCGAGAACTTTTTGAACTTTTACAACACTTAGAAAATTTTCTTATTTTGGGGAGTTTCACGCCCGTGTGGATAGGCTGTGTGGTCACACACGCCAGTGTGACTTGGGACACGCCCATGTAACTCTCTGTTTATGATGTCATCAGCAAAATAGGGGCACACGGCCAAGTCGCATGCCCGTGTGCTAAGGCCGTGGCCTCTACACGATTGAGACACATGGCCATGTCTCTGCCCGTGTGTTTACTACTGGGCATTTTGTTTTACCTAATTAAGGTACACAGGGCACACGGTTGGATCACACGCCCGTAGGGCTGACCGTGTGTCACACACGGCCTAGACACATGCCCATGTGTCTACCCGTGTGGACAAATACAAGGCTATTTTCCAAGCCAATTGCCACCTTTATTTGCACAAACACATACATGACTTCAAGGGAACTTAACATGGCATAATTGAGCACTTAAAACATACACAAACAAGACATGATCATGATTATTCCATCTTTACTAATACATGCATAAAACTTCATACTTTGTCAAGTCAAATTTATAAATTTTCATGTACTAAGAGTTGAAGTTTACTTCCATTTAACATACTCATGTCTTAGTTATTATCATGCCACTCACTCACAATCCCATCATCAAACATCCATAGTCACATCCACAATTCATCCATGCCAAATAATTTTAACCACATCATGTATGACCTTGGCACATGCATGCATATATGAATAGGTTTACAATCAAATAATCAATATAAACCATATCTCATGGCCATATACAAAATGAATCACCAAATCACTATAAGCCAACACACTTGGCCAAATTACTAATGACATAGTTAATCAAAATACGAAGTCTCTATACATGTCATAAACTCAAAATACTTGCGTTCACTTATACCCAAATGATAGCTTGATAGTGTGATGGCATCTCCGGCGGTCTCCAACTCGAGATAGTATACAACCCTATAAGATATGGGAAAGGAAGGGGAGTAAGCTACAAAGCTTATAAATTCATATGCAAATAATGTACAACTATTAACATTCATTTACTTTATCCAACTGTAAGGATACTATTATTACAATTTGCATTAAATCTCGTGATTATCACTTACTCATTCATAATGCTTACTCTTTTATCTTACAAACACTAATTGTATGTCTTGGCATTAGACTAGCAACCATAATCTCCCCATTATAGAATATCACATTATTAGCAAGTTATTTCAACTCACTAAACAACATGCACATCATTTACGAGTAAACATAATTTTCACATGTAGCTTAACAATCTTTCACATATCTATTGAATCACAGCTTAAGTATATACATCGTACTATATCACAATTCAATTAGGCTCATAAGCCCAACACATGATTATTTTTCAATTCTTATCATACATCCATTCATCGTAAATGTAGATCTTTAGTCACAAGGTTATCAATATTTCACAACATAACTTTCTTGTATACATTCTTATCACATATTCATCATTTACCAAATTCACTTCAAATGAGTTCTGTGTACATACCTGTGCCGCTCGCAATATAGTTGCATACTTTCTCGTTTTTAACATACCCGTTGAAATAAAATTAAGCATATAAACATATTAGATCACATTTCAATTCGGCCCAAAAGCCTAACACGTAATCTTCATTTATATTTGTCATATATCCAACATCACAAGTACGTACACTATCAATCACAATGGATAATAAACAATTATTTCCACAATAATCATGAATTTATAATTATAGGCTTACGTACATACCTGTTCACTCATAGTAATTTCATTCTCATACCCATCTTTGATTTACCCGTTGAACCACATGAAATACTATTGGATACATGGAAAGCTTGCACATAGTGCTTCATACATAGCCACATGCTACCTCATATCACATATCACACATTGCTCGCTCTCGAGCTAATCACAGGCCTGCTCACACAAGCTAACAGTCAGGACTTAGCTACACGGGCTACTCACACACAAGTCGATTGTGTACGCAACACATCTTTGGATTACCCGACCACCAGTGGGGCGTACATGACTAGCACTTGGATTCACATAGTCACATATACACATAATCTCATGAGATCATAATCACATAGTTCCTAGTGACATGTTACATTGTATCCTAAATTATTCATAAGGTTCAAATGAGATTTTTCTCGATATCACATATTCGTCGAACTCGTTTACAATGTCATTCTCATTGACATAATATCGTTCATACACTCATTATAAAAATCAAATATAGAAATTCAAACATTAATAAGCATTAAAACATGATACAATATTGCATTATTTACACATGAACCTACCTCAACACCAAAATGGCAAAGAGGGACCTAACCGTTAATTACTCGTTTTCCCTCGTTCTAGGCCCGAATCTTATATTTTTTTCTATAACATCACATTTAGCCCACTTATTAGTCACATTATTCAATGTGATCCAAAAATCACATTATGGAAAAATTACATTTTTGCCCCTAAAGTTTCACATATTTATAATTTTTCCCCTAGGCTCGTAAAATGAAATTTATTCAATTTATCTAACATAAAAGCCTAGCTGAATCATTTTCGTAACTATAACAACCCAAAATTTCCATTAAAACACACTTTTACTACATATTTTATAAGTTTTACAATTTAGTCCTTTTGGACGTTTTCACCGAAAATCACTCAGCAAAAGTTGTTTCTCCAATCATAAACATGCATAATCTACCATTAGACATCAAAATGCACAAATTTATAACATGGTTTAAACCCTAGACCTTCATAATAACTCAAATAAATGGTAGAAATAGGTAGATCTTGTTACGAGGATTTCAAAAACATGAAAATCATTAAAAATGGGGCTAGAACGAACTTATAATCGAGCTTGAAAGCTTGAAAAACCCTAGCCATGGCTTCCTCTTGCAAATTTCGGCCAAGAGGGAATATGGACAAATTTTTGGGTTTTTATTTTTGTTTTTAATTCATTTTAATAACTAAATGACCAAAATACCCTTAATGAAAAACTTTGGAAACATGCCTAACCATGTCCATTTTTGTCCACCAACTTAACCAATGGTCTAATTACCATATAAGGACCTCCAATTTAAAATTTCATAACAATTGGACTCCTTTAGCATGTAGAACTCAGCTTTTGCACTTTTTACGATTTAGTCCTTTTGACTAAATTGAGTGCCCAAATGTCAAAATTTTCGAACGAGATTTTCACAAATCATTTCGTGAAATTGTTAACCATAAAAATATAATAAAAATAAATCTCCTTATATCGTATTTGTGCTCTTGAAACCACTGTTTTGACTAGACCCTAAATCGGGATGTTATAGGATGAGTAATTAAAATATCTACTAACTACTCTTCAATGGTCTAATCACCATATAAGGACCTTAAGTTTTGAATTCCATAGCTATTTGATACCTATAGCTACTAGAACCCAACTTTTCCATTTTATGCAATTTAGTCCTTTCCCTAATTAAACACATAATTGGTAAAATTTTCATACCAAAATTTTCATGTGACCTTCCTATCATAATACCAACCATAAAATAAAATAAAATAAATTTTTATTTTTGGCTAGGATTTGTGGTCCCAAAACCACTATTCCGATCTCACCGAAAATGGGCTGTTACAACTCTCCCCTTTAGAAATTTTCATCCTCGAAAATTCTTATTAGAAAAGAGGTTAGGGTATTATTTCCTCATGGTATCCTCAGGCTCCTAGGTAGCTTCCTCTAATCCATGCCGTTGCCAAAGAACTTTTACCAATGCCACCTTTTTATTTCTTAGCTCTTTCGTCTCATATGCCAGTATTTTAATCGGTTCCTCATTGTAAGTCATAGTAGGCTAAAGCATGGACACATGAAACACATTATGAATTTTATCAAGCTCCATTGGTAATGCTAACCGATATGCAACAGGCCTGATTCTTTCAGTGATCTCATATGGCCTGATGAACTGTGGACTCAATTTTCCTTTACGGCCGAATCGGAGAACTTTCTTCCAATGTGACACTTTCAAGAATACTTTATCACCAACCTGAAATTCTATCTCTTTCTGATTTAAATTGGCATAAGACTTTTGACGGTCTGAGGCCGCTTTTAAACTGTCTTGAATTATCTTCACCTTTTCTTCGGTTTCCCGGATCAAGTCAACTCTATGTATCTTTTTCTCACTTAACTTTGTCCAATACAATGAAGTTCTACATTTTCGACCATATAGAGCCTCATACGACGCCATTCTAATACTAGATGATAACTGTTATTGTGAGCAAATCAATCAAAAGTAAGTATTTTTCTCAGTTACCTCCAAATTCAAGTATACAACACCGAAGCATGTCTTCTAAAATCTGTATCACACGTTCAGATTTTCCATCTATTTGAGGATGGAATGCAGTGCTAAAGTATAAAAGAGTGCCCAGAGCTTCTTGCAACTTACTCCAAAATCGGGATGTAAACCGGGGATCTCTATCTGAAATAATAGTGATCGACACTCTATGTAGCCTTACAATTTCAGAGACATAATTCAGCCAATCTATCTAATGAAAAATCCATACATACTGGGATAAAGTGTGCAGATTTCGTTAAACGATCGACAATTACCCATATGACATCTTTCTTTTTTGGTGATAAAGGTAATATCGTTACAAAGTCCATGGTAACTCTTTCCCATTTCCATTCCGGTATTGCAATCGGTTGCAATAATCCCGAAGGTACTTGGTGTTCAGGCTTCACTTGCTAACATATCAAACACTTCGATACAAATTTAGAAATATCTCGTTTCATTCCTGGCCACCAGTACATCTTTTTTAGATCGCCACACATCTTATTACTACCAGGATGGATAGACATGTTGCCATTATGAGCTTCATTCAAAATCTTCTATACTTGTTCTGAACTTTTTGATACACATACTCCATCTCTGAATAATAAACAACCATCGGTCCCGACCTAAAATTTAGAGTTAGGAGTCAATTCATATTGTATTCGTTTTGCTTACAACTTACTATCATTTTTCTAAGCTTCAGAGATCTGTTGCAAAAACGTTGGTCTAACTTTTCAACTATTATTGAACCATTATCAGATAAAGACAACTAGGTGTTCAATGCTCGTAAGGCAAATAAGGATTTTCGGCTTAAGGCGTCCTCTACTACATTAGCTTTCCCCGAATGGTAATCAATAACGAGATCATAATCTTTCAATAATTCCAACCACCTATGTTGTCTCAAATTCAGTTCTTTCTGTGTCATTAAATACTTTAGACTTTTGTGATCTGTAAAGATGTGACATTTTTCACCAAAAAGATAATGCCGCCATATTTTCAATGCAAAAAATAATAGCTGCTAATTCAAGATCATGTACCGAGTAATTTCTTTCATGCGGTTTTAGTTGCCTAGATGCATAAGCCACTACTTTACCATCTTGCATCAATAAACATCCTAAACCATTCAATGAGGCATCGCTGTAAACTATAAATTCCTTACTTGATTCGGGTTGGACTAATACAAGCGTTTCCATCAATAAAGCTTTCAATCTATCAAAACTCTACTGGCACTTATCAGTCCATTCTAATTTCACTTCTTTTTGCAACAATTGAGTCATCAAGGAAGCTACCATTGAAAACCCTTTAACAAGTTTCCAATAATATCCTGCTAGTCCCAGAAAATTTTTTACTTCTGAAACATTCTTCGGTGGCTTCCAACTTATAATAGCTGAAATTTTGTTCGGATCCACCCGAATACCCTCTGCAGATGCAACATGTCCAAGGAAACTCACTTCCCGCAACCAGAATTCACATTTACTGAATTTAGCATACAATTGTTTCTTACGTAGAGTTTACAATACAATTATCATATGCTCAGCATGCTCATTCACATCCTGAGAGTAAACCAAAATATCATCAATAAAAACAACCACGAACCTTGTAACAGCCCGTTTTTAGGTCAAATCAGAACAGTGGTTTCGGGACAACAGATCCGAAGTCAGAATATTTATTTACTATTTTATTAATGTTTATAACATGATAGAAGTACCGTATGAAAATTTCGTAAAGAAATTTTACCATTTAAATGGCTATTTCAATGAAAAGGATTAAATCGCAGAAAAGATAAAAGCAGCATTCTATATGTTAAATGTATTAAATTGCTTTGGCTTTTAACATAGTGGTATTAAATAGTAATTAGACCCTTTTAAATGTTGGTGGACATTAATAACCTTGTTATATATGTTTTATATGTTTATTAAGTATGGATAAAATGGTAAAATTGATTTTAAATGAATTAATAAGTAAAACCAACATAAAATTAAGGCCATTATCATCTTTGTTAGCCGATTCTATGAAAGGAAGAAAAGAAATATACCAAGTTTGGGTTCGGCTAGAAATTTGGCTAGATTAAGGTATGTTTTGCTTCGATTTTTGATAATTTTTACATTTTTGAGATCGTTGCTTTGTGTTCTATCATGCCCGTACCTCAATTTCTAAAATTTGTGATGATTTTGAAATGTGCCGTTGTTGAATACCAGTATATTTTGAATTATTATGCTAGATTATTGATGGATATTGTAATATCCCGAATTAGGGCCTAATCGGAATAGTGGTTTCGTGACCACAAATCTGAGATAGAAATAATTATTTTATAATTATTTTGAGGTTTATGATATGATTACATGATTGTGTGAAAATTTCGTGAAGAAATTCTATGCATAAAATACTTAATTTGAAGTTAGGGACTAAATCGAATAAGTTGCAGAACTTGCATTCTAGAAGTTTTTAGTATGAAATTGCTTTGAAATATTAATTAGGAGGTCTTAAATAGAAATTTGACCAATTTCTAAAATTTTGGACAAAAATGGGCTTGTACATGAAAATTTTCAAAGAAAGGTATTAAGGGCATTTTGGTCATTTTGATATTAAATGAAATAAAATGGGAAAAATAACACAAAATAGTCATCTTCCCCATTTAGTTGCTGCCGAAACTTCAATCTCACCATAGCTAGGGTTTCTTCAACTTTCAAGCTTCATAGTAAGTGATTCTAAGCCCCGTTTTTAATGATTTTTACGTTTTTGAGATCCCGATAACTCGATTAAGCTTATGTTAGCAATAATTTAACCTAGGGTTTATATTTGGAAAAATACCCATAGGTGAAATTTGTGTATTTTGATATTTTATGATAGAATATGAAGTTTTAAATTATGTTAGACAACTTGTACTACTCGATTTTAAGCAAAAACGAGTAAAAGGGCTTAATCGGTAAAAATACCTAATAGTCACAGGTACATGTTAGAGTGAGAATTTGATGTTTCCATAGAAGAGAAAAGTGATCAGCATGTTGTAAAACATAAGAATAAGGAATAAAGTTTAATCCCGAGCCTAGGGGAAAAAATGTAAATATGCAAAAGTTTAGGGGTAAAATTGTAATTTTTCCAAAATTTGAGTTAAGGATTAATTTGATAATGTGAGTATTAAATAAGCTAAATGTGTTATTTTAGATCAAGAAAGACGTGGAATCGACCTCAATCGAGGAAAAGAAAAGATTGTGGACTAAATCGCAAAATCTTTGTATTTTGGTACCAAGGTAAGTTCATGTGTAAATAATGTAGCATAATTGTTATTTTTAAGTTATTGATGTTAATTATATGATATGCTGATTTTTTTTATCATGAAATATTATGCTTTGTGGTTAATGTTGAGTAATATGCAAATTATGCTTATTACTTGATAAATATGAATTGCTACCGAGTATCGGTTCCGATATTCTGTGGAAGACGGCTAATGTCAGATCGAGGGAAAAAGCCCGTTTGAACCTTAGGAATAGATTAGGATACAAGTGACATGTCACTAGGATGCGAATGTCCGAACTCGTTGAGTTGAGTCCGAGTTCGCTTATGGGCGGGTTACATGATTGCTTGATTGTATATATGGCACTTATGTGCAAGTTATCCATGTATCCGAATTATATTCCGATGTGTTCAACGGGTAAAGTTATACTCAAATGGAGGAATATTCAAGATGTAAAGAGACGTATTGGTAAGTGATGTGAAATGGATATTTTGGACAGGTATGTATTTAACCCTCGGGTTGAGTATTGATACAATCACGATAAGGTAATAAGATGATGAAAAATGATTAGAAATGTGATATGTGTTTTAGTGATGCATGCTAATGTTGATTGGTATGACCGTTTGTTATGTTACTTATTATTTGCATTTGAACTTACTAAGCATTTATGCTTACTCCCTCCTTCTTACTCATTGTAGTTTTGGACAAGCCAGCTCAGGAGTCGGGATAGGTCGAAGGCTCAGTCACACTATCCGGAAGACTTTTGGTAAATGGCTTGTAAATTTAAGTATGACATGTATAGCAATATACCTATTTTGTGTAAATGATCTTATGATATGGTGATGGAATGGTTGAGAAAATGTTTAATAATGATAAATTATGAAAATGTTTAGTTTAGATTATGTTTGATGTTAAGGAAAATTATTAAGATACTTAGTGCATAAAAACTCATAAAAGGGATGAAATTTGCCATAAACAGAATACTGCAGCAACACTGACGCAAGTTTGAAAATTTACTAAAAATCATAGAAATTGAATTTGGTGATGGGCTACATATAAAATTGAAGCTTATTATGTCTAGTTTCACATCAAAGAAATGAACCAGGTAAAGGAATTATATGTTAAAAGATATTTGAATTTTAGTGAAACAGGGTCATAGCAGTTTCTGAATCCCTGTTCCAACTTTAGAAATTCACCATAAATTGTAAAGATATAATTAGGTGGTTTATTTTATATCCCCAGAATCCTTATTGAGTCTAGTTTTAGTAGAAACAAACCTCAAAGTCATATGAATTTTGTACAGAGAGAAATGTGGTTTGTAGTAAACAGAGGTCAAACCAGTCAAGTCCTGAAACAGGGGTAACTTTAACTAATAAACTGTACTAATTGGCTCAATCAAAAATTCTAGAAAAAAATTAGTAGATAGATATATGAGTCTAGATTCAAGGAAAATTTACGGATCTTGATTTCGAGTTTCGTAACTCGAGATATGATTTTCTTGTGACTGTGACGCAAGTAGCTTAAAAGCTGTGAATGTAGAAACAAATAATCCAAAGTTCTAAAAATGTTAAATTAAGCTTAGTAACACCTCATACTCGACTCCGGCGACGGTCTCGGGCATGGGGGCGTTACAGATATTAAAAGATATGCAAGTTTTATTAAATGAATTTTGACAAAAATGAGCATAGGGGATTAAATTGAAAAAGATAGAAATATTATGGTTAGAAATGTGAAATAAATGAAAATATGGGATATTATAATATCATATAGAATTCGACTAAGGTGGATTGTGGTTAAAAATGTGTAAATTGTCATTTTATGTATAAAGGACTAAAGTGCAAAATAGTTAAAATTATGGGGGCAAATATGTAAATTGCCATATATGTGAATTAATGACTAAATTGAAATGAATAGTTAGTAAAAATATTGAATTTGATAAATATAGATCAAGACAAACAATTATAGGAACTTGATCGGGGGAAATAAAAGGTAGACGGGTAGACGAAAGTTAATCGAGCAAATACGAGGTAAGTTCGTATAATTAGAATCAAACTTTATTATACTTGTAATGGTTGAATTGAATATATTTAATTGAATTATTTGAAATATGAATGCCTCGATGATATATCGAAATTGTTATCGAGCCTTGTTTAAACTATATGAATTCATTGGATACGAGTGACGTGTTACTGGAATTACCGTAATGGTCGAGCTCCTGCATTTGTTGCGAACTCACCATAGCTCGTATGAGCTTACTATTTCAGCTCATTGGCGCTTACCGATTCAGCTCGAAAGGGCTTACTATTTAGCTCAATAGAGCTTACCGTTTTCAGCTCAATAGAGCTTACTATTATTCAGCTCAATAAGAGCTTACCGACCATGACTCGAAAGAGCATGTATGATGACAAATTGACGGATTATTGACATTGTTCACTTGATTATCCTTTGAAGTTCTAATAGATTCAACGGGCCTAATTAATTTTATATGAATAAGTTATGGTTTATGTATTAGTTAAATGACTAACATGTGATGATTATGTGTGATTAGGTGATGGTTATATTGAATTATGGCATTTTATTATTACTTTGATTACTTTAAATGGTAAGTTTAATTCTGAATTATATGAGTTTACTAAGCTTAGAAGCTTACTCTATTTCTGTTTCTATGTTTTATAGAGGTTCGTTAGCTCGCTCGTTCTGGACAGGTTGGAGTTGCACATCACACTATCCAAATTTATGTTTGGTATTTTGAACTTATGAACGTATGTAAATATGGCATGTATAGGCTAGTTTGATAGTAATAGTTATATTTTGGTGTCATGGTTTGAGAATGAATTTGTATATAAGTTAAGCCATGTGATTTGGCTTATTTTGGTATCATTTGGATTGCATATATGTGCTTAATGATGATATGTTTTGGTATGGTAATGTTTGAATGAAATTATGCAAAACAAGTCTTAATATATGGATGTTAGATGAATGAATTGTATATGTAGTTATATAGGTATATGAACATGTAAATGGCAAGTTTTATTATAGCTTATAATGTGTATTGAAATGGTTGATTTGGTTGCCAATTGAGTTGCTTAAATGTGGTCAAATATGAATGTATATGCTCATGTTTTAGGTTGGCAAATTTGGCTTTTCAAATGGCCTAGTTTTGTCCACACGGGCAGAGACACGTGCGTGTGTCTCAGCCATGTGCGACACCAAACCTATAGGGTATACTGACTTATGCCACACGGCCAAGTCACACGCCCATGTGTGAGGCTGTGTGAGGCATACTGACTTGATTTTAAATTTTAACACCAGGGGATGCACGGGCGTATACATTACTGTGTGTCACACACGGCCTCAGTTGTTGGGTGTCATGCCATTTAAAGAGGAGAAGGAATAAGATAGGAATCGAGTGAAATGTTCATGGTTAGAGAGGCTTGTCTTGTTATCTCATTTATCACTTGCAACTATGGAAGAGATGGATCAATATGTAGAGCTTTGTAAGCGAGGCTCGAGCACGGCCAAGACACACGGGCATGTGGCTAGCCGTGTGACCCAAGTCAGTTTTGACCACGGCCAAGGCACACGGGCGTGTCTTGTGGCCGTGTGAGCAAGTCAGTATGTATGCCCTGTTTGGCCACGGCTTTGACACACGGGCGTGTCTAATGTCATGTGAGGCACACGGCCTATTCACACGGGGTATGACACTTTAAAAGTTGAAATTTTTCTAAGTTTCTGAAACTTTTATATGTTATCAAATTGGTTCCAAATGCACGATTAAAGCTTTGTATGATTGATTTAAATACATTTGAAAGTGAATGATTAATAGTTACTGAAATGAGATGGAATTTGTTAAATGGTTGTTTTGAATTGAATTACAAGTCTGGTAATGCCTCTTAACCTATTCTGGCAACGGTTACGGGTTAGGGGTGTTACAAACTTGTCCAGGTATGGCCTGGAAATTCTGTTCATTAAATCCATAAATACCGTTGAGGCATTTGTTAATCCGAATGGCATCACCAAAAACTCATAATGTCCATATCTGATTCTAAAAGTTGTCTTTGACACGTCCGAGTCCTTTACCCGTAGCTGATAATAACCAGAATGAAGATCGATTTTCGAAAATATAGTGGCACCTTTTAATTGATCAAAAAAGTTATCTATACAAGGCAATGGGTATTTATTCTTTATTGTAACTTTATTAAGCTGTCTGTAATCAATGTATAATCTCAATGATCCATCTTTCTTCTTTACAAACAATACTGGTGCATCCCATAGTGAAAAGCTAGGTCGGGCAAATCCTCTATCAATCAACTCTTGCAATATTACCTTCAGCTCTTTTAATTCAGCAAGAGCCATTCTATATGGTGCTATAAATATCGGTGTTGTCCCTAGCACAAGGTCTATGGTAAATTTCACCTCTCTCGCTGGAGGTAAACCAGGTAGTTCTTTTGGAAATACCTCAAGAAACTCACAAACAACCGGCACCAACTGGATTTTCAAATCTGATACTTTGGTATCCAGTACAATAGCAAGATAAGCCTCATACCCCTTTATAATATATCTTTGTGTTAATATTGCTGAAATTACGTTAGGCAAACCATCCAGTTTCTCATATTCAACCCAGAGTAATTTACCATTTTGACACTTCAATACAATGTATTTATGCTTACAATTTACCACTACATCATGTTGGGTTAACCAATCTATTCCCAATATTATATCAAATTCATCAAAGGGTAACAACATTAAATTAGCCGAAAAACAATAACCCTCTATCATCAATGGGTAATTTTTACAGATTTTATCCACCATAGCATGCTGACCTAAGGGGTTTGAAACTTTAACCACAAATTCAGTGAATTCAACAATTATATTTTTGACAGACACAAATTTTGTGCATATATATGAGTGCGTGGAACCAGGATCAATCAAAGCAATAATATCAGTATCAAGTAGAGAGAATGTACTAGTGATAACATCTGGTGCTGAAGCATCGGCCCTTGCACATATTACATATGTCCTTGGTAGAGCTTGAGCCTCGGATTTAGCTGTTGAATCTTTTGCAGCACTACGACTACCACCGAGATTTCTAAAGTACCGTGGTGGTCTACCCTTCGAGACAGGGCTACTCAACTTCAGGGTCTATTCAATGTCTTTCTCAACCCTTTCCGGGAAATCCTTAAGAAAATTGTTGAGAGAACCACACTTAAAGCAAGCCCCACTTCTCATCTGACACTCTCCAAAATGCAATTTATTACAGACATTGCATCGTGGTTTGAGGTTTCCAACTCTCCCAACACTTATTGTTAAGGGAGACGAAGACCTCGGGTTAGTGCATTTAGAACTTCGTTCCTTTCCCGAATACTTCTTTGATATAGCAAAATGCTCATGATAATTCTTTAATTTATTTGAAGTAGATGATTGCGTCTTGTTCGTAAATCTCTTGTTTGTAACCCGAGCTTCCCTTTCCGCTTGCCTCTTTTCTTTGTTTAATTTCTCGACCTTGTGTGCTCGTTCAACCAACACCACGAGTTCTCTTAATTCCAAAATTTCAATGAACAGCTTGATATCTTCGTTTAGCCCTTCTTCAAATCGTTTGCACATTTCGGCTTCAATCTGAACCCATTCACTAGCATATTTGCTCAATCTAACAAATTCTCGTTCATACTCGGACACTGTCATATTCCCCTATTTGAGCTGTAGAAATTCTTTCTTTTTCTGGTCCAAGAATATTTGACTAATGTACTTCCTTTTGAACTCTGTTTGGAAAAATTCTCATGTAATACTTTCACATGGTACTACAGAAGATATGATTTTTGACCAATGGTAGGCTGTGTCTTTCAACAAAGATACCGCACATTTTAGACATTCACCTGGTGTACATGATAACTCATCTAGAACCTGAATAATATTTTTCAGCCAGAACTCGGCCCTCTTTGGATCATCATCAGTCGTAACCCTAAATTCTTTAGCCCCATGTTTTCTAATTTTATCTATTGGAGCCTTATCAATTCTAACAGGTCTAGTATCCTATAGCATTTCATCATGTTGTGAAGCAGATAGGGAAGATCGTTGAACAGCAGGGTTTTTTTGTCATATATTTACTAAATGCTTTTGCCGCCTCACTTTGGCCCTCAGATACGGGCCTTCTACTACCACTAGATGCAGCTCATTAAACGAAAGCTTAAGCAGCACTCTCAGCTTCCTCAGTCTCGGCTCTAGCTTGGTTGGAAGACATTACAATATGAAAACACATTTAAAAGTGGTCAGGAGATATCACACTATCATAATTTATATAATGGCATGTATAGCTAGACCCGTACTTGCTATGTCAGTCCGAGAATTAGCTAAACCGTAGCTCTGATACCACTAAATGTAACACCCCTAACCCATATCTGTCGTTAGAATAGGGTTTCAGAGTATTACCAGAATAATCAAAATATTTTTCAGATAAATTCCTGTAAATTCCTATTCATCTACCGAGATCATCCATAACATCCCTTAATTGGACCCTCGAGGCCCAATACGAGCATTGGAATCAAGTCAAGACTTAATCGAAAACCTATAAATTTTTCACGACATTTCAAAAATTTTCCAGGGCGCAGGGCTCACACGCCGGTTTGGTCCTAGGGACACGCCCGTGTCCCTAACCCGTGTAACTCTCTAACTTTTAAGGCATAAAGAAATTAAAGTCACATGCCAAGTCACACGCCCGTGTGCTAGGCTGTGTGGCAAATTTTATTTTTGAAATTTAGATACAGTTTTCACTCGGTTGTGTAACACGCCCGTGTTCAAGGACGTGTCAACCACACAGCTAAGCACACGCCTGTATCTCTACCAGTGTGCCCAATTTTGAGCATTTTGTTTCTTATTTTTAAGATACAGGGGATGCACGGCCGGACCACACGCCCATGGGACAGGCCGTGTGTCACACACGGCT
Organism: Gossypium anomalum; assembly: GCA_025698475.1. NCBI lineage: Eukaryota > Viridiplantae > Streptophyta > Magnoliopsida > Malvales > Malvaceae > Gossypium > Gossypium anomalum. Next base: position 40,956,265 of record CM046968.1, on the reverse strand, counting down.
AAGACACACGCCCGTGTGTCTACCAGTGTGGAAAAAATAAAGCTATTTCCTAGCCTCATTTGTCACCCAAAACTTACCATTTTTTTCCACCAAAACTCACAAACATATATCCACCAATTCAATATCATATTCACATAAATTTAGCCATCAATCATGTGGTATTATCTCATGCATCAAAGGATATAAACTTACTCTTATCATACACTTATATGCTAACATAATTCCAATAAACTAACACATAATAAGCACTTATGTGATTACCAAAATATTACTTCAAAAATAACCAAACTTAGACCACCATTAGCCACTCTAATGGCTAGATTACAAAACAACAATTACAAGCCATCATTGGCCAAATAAGCTTATACATGCCATTATACTAAAATGAGATTTCTATTTGTACCAAAATGTGATAGTGGATAGTGTGATGATTGCTCCGACCGACTTCTAACCTTTGTGAGCTTTGAGCACTATAAAACAGGAAAATTAAAACGGAGTAAGCATTTTATACTTAGTAAGTTCGTATAACGAAAAAAAACTTACCGATCATATTTATTAATGCAAGCATACATAAATTTACATTCCATCGATTTTGGATAAGTTACCTAAACACATACACTTATTCAACAAGTTAGTCACATAACCTCATATGACTATCAAGCAAACATAGATGAGCTCATCACATTACAAGCTTCCATTAATTTCACCTTTCCACACTTCAAGAGTCTTTTCCGTTGAACTATTGAAATCTCGATAGATGTTCAGGTAATATACACATGTGCAAAAGTACCCATTAAGGTACATAATAAAAAGGCACACTCTTGAGCCGTACATTTTACAGTAGGATTACCAATCCAGGCTAAATCCTATCTGAAGCATATGCTTTATAGAACTTAATATGGATTACCCGTCCGGGCTAAATCCAATTTACAACCTAAGATCAATAGGGCTTACATTAGAATTACCCGTTCGGGCTAAATTCTATCTACAACATATACACTATTATTCTCAACCCATCGAAATTCAACATTCAACCTGAACATGATAATTTGTCCATATTACACAACTTAAGACTATTTCATTATGTATATATCATCTCACACATACCAACACAATCATACAATTCAATTCATGCATATTAACATACATTTTTAAGTTACACGAACTTACCTTGAAAATGGTTCATATTTGAATTTCAACTAATCCGTAACATTTTGCTTTCCTTGATCTAGTTCCATGGTTGGTCTTTCCGAATCTATATGGGTAAATTTAACTATTAATCTATCACATTTCATATACATTTGCATCCTATTCCATCCTAGGTAAAATTACCATTTTGCCTCTATCTTTTTCAAAATTTTTGATTTCGTCCCTAGGCTCAGAAAATGAAATTCATGAAATTTAACCCTCTTTCCAAGCCTAGCTAAAATTTATATACTACATTTACAGCACATACATTTCACAAATTTTAGAATTTTCCATGGGTTTTACCAATTTTTCATTTTAGTCCCTAAATCAAGTTTTCATCAAAAATTACTTTGTAAAAGTTGTTTATCTATGAATAAATTTTTATTTTCTACCATAAATTTCAAATTTTTAGCGTATTAATCCATGACCCAAATTTCATACCTTGATAACTTTTCAAATAAATCCCCTAAATAAAAAGATTAGGCTATCCCAATTCTAAAAATATAGAAATTACTAAAAACGGGACTTGATTTCATACCTTATCAAGCTTGAAAAATTTTATTCCTCTCTCCTAGGGTTTCCATAGAAAAATTGGGGAAGATGATATGAAAATAGATGATTTTTTTTTCTTTTTAATTAATTATCATCTATTAATTTTATTGATTTTCAATTTAGTCCCTACCCTTTTCTAATTTTTTCCATGGATGAGTCATTAAAATATCTACTAACTACTCTTTAATGGTCTAACTGCCATATAAGGACCTTAAGTTTTGAATTCCATAGCTATTTGATACTTATAGCTACGAGAACTCAATTTTTGCATTTCATGCAATTTAGTCTTTCCCTAATTAAACACACAATCGGTAAAATTTTCGTACTAAAATTTTCATGTGACCTTCCTATCCTAATACCAACCATAAAATAAAATAAAATAAAATAAAATTTTATTTTTGGCTCAAATTTGTGGTCCCAAAACCACTGTTCCGATCTCACCGAAAATGGTTGTTACAGGTGTTTCATTGTTACAGAATTTTAAGGATCCATTGACGAACTTCCAATTACATTACTCTACCATTGATAGACACTTTTACTTGTGGGAGAGAGGTAAGTTGAACATTAATAATTCTGAACAAGTGCTACAAGGTAAGAAAGGTAAGGAAACAGTAGAAATTGATTTAAGAAGGCATACAATAAATGTTTTTGATAAGTATGATACTGATTTTGTTTTTCCTTACAACATGTTTTCTCGTTGGTCAAATTTCATTAAACCTTGGTCTAAAAGTTCAATTGATTTTATGGGTTTATCTAGATTTGTAAAGGTTAAAAATAGTAATTCTGTTACACTGGATAGGTTTATTAAAGCATTTTATGTATTTGCTCTTGTAACAAAATTTTCTATCTTGACCTTTAATGATAAATTTTTACATAATCTTAAAATTCTTGATTTTTATAATTATGTGAAATTCTTGACTCATCGTTGGAAATTCTTATAGATTACCATGTATATTCAAAGAAAGTTACAAGTTATTTCTTACTTGAACACTCATGTGCCTAATATTTCTTTGTTTAGTGTTGATGGTTTATTTTTGAAAGATAGATACTTGATCCATGCTCATTTGAGAGATTAAAATCATATCTTTGATCCTGGAGATAGTTTTCGTGCACAAGAAAGTTTAGGTAAGTATTTTTTTATTTTATTGTTATTTTTTCTAATCCCTTTTCTTTTTGTCCAGCTAAAGATTCGGGGACGAATCTTCTTGAGGAAGGGGGAATGATGTGAGTCTTAGGGCCCAATTTCAGACCCATGGATGTGATGGGCTCACATTACCTCAAGGCCCAACAACAATGTAAAAGACCAAGCAAATCAAACTAAGATTCAATCAAATACAATATTCGAGGATGAATCTTTTCGAGAAAAGGGTAAATGATACATGCACGGATTATATGAAATTTATTAATTTCATTCACCGAAGCTGCCAATATTAAAGCTTGGGTAATCATCAAACTTGCGATGACTTTTTGGATCAGATCCTGACATTTTTAGTTGAGATGTCTTCATGGAGTTCGAATATCTATCTCTTATCTTCAAAACAAATCACTCGATTTTGAGTTTGGGAGCTCAAGTTATGACAGTTTTAGTGAAGATTGCGCAAGCAGAATTTTTGGACCGGATTATGATGAAAATTACGAGTTTCTAGTTTTTAATTCGAGTTTAAATCATATTGGGTTCAAGTTTTAGGCTTAAGTTTTATTATATATGAGCCTAATATTGTATTTATCAGCTCTTATTATTTTATTATTTTATTATTCCGAATTTTTAATAATTATTAAGTAGTTTAAGTTATTTAGGAGTTTTATATCAACAAGAAAGTTTAGTTTAAAACTACTTCTTATTTAGATTAATTAGAGTTCTAGTATACGTAAAATTTTTATTTATATTTATTTAGCAAGCCTATATATAGACATTTGAATTGTACACAAATGATACAATTCATTATTATTCAACTTCTCTTTTGATTTAATAAATTCTCTGAGTTTTTCTTTCAAAAATTTCTCTTGAGTTTTCTTCTAAAATAGTTTTAACAATCTTTTTAGACTGTGGGGATTATCTTCAAACTTTTTCTTACCAAGTGTCTGTCTTTGAGGGGAAATTAGAGTCGCTTGAAGGGTTGTGGATTCTTCATGTTTCCAAGGCTTCTTAGGACTTCTACATATCACGTTTTACCTTTCCATCTATCTTTTTTTATTTTCTTCCTTATTGTTCTAATCATAGATTTATTATTCTATTTTAATTATCTTAGTTATTTATTTTAATTGTTTTATCTAAATTGGATTTGATTGCGTTTCAGGTTGTGTCAAAATCCAAGTTTCTTTCCCAAAGTTTAGAACCCTAAGTCAAATCCACGACTTTAACAAACTTTACAATCTATTTCCGAACTCCGTATCAATCTTCTTCCATTTTTAATCTTATTGGTTAACAAGTTCTAACCAAAACCAAGACAAAAATGAGAGTGAGGCAAAGAAAATCTTTGGATACCGGGAAAAGTTGTTTTAATTTATAATGAATGAAATTGAAAACAATTTCTATGTTTGTTTGAAAAAGAAGACAGAAAGGAAAAATCGGTTGTCCTGTATGCTAAAACTCCACTCATAAAAACAAACCCCGTACTCCGTATTTATTCCTCAAATCAATTTACATCTCGAATCAAAATAAGTTTGATGAAACCAATTATCAAATAATAACAAAAATGACAAAGGAATTTGATCATCCTAGCAGAGGAGTTGGGCCTGGAGACGAAGTTGGAGATGAAGCTTCACTAGAAATAGAAGATGGGCTTAGGATTGAAGCTAAAGCTTCATTTGAATCAGGAACTTCACTAGTAATAGGAGGAGTTGGGCTTGGAGCTAAAGCTGAAGCGTCACTTGAAATAGGGCCAAGGGCCGCCCCAGAGCTAGACATCAACTCCACCATTGAACGTCTTGGGTTGATGCGTTGAGCCTCACACAAATCTGGTAAAAATACTCCTGCAACCAAGCATTGGATAATATATCATTAGATTTTATTCCTCATTTAACACATAGCTTGGTCTCTTGGAGGAACCCGCAGATTTCATTGAATCACAAGATAAGTTCCATTGTATTTAATTCTAACGCCTAATCATAAATCATTTATATTTTCCTAATTTAATCATTATTATTTAACTAAATTTTACTCTTAACTTTTTTAAAAATAATCGAATTTAACCATCAACCTTTAAAAAAAAGTCAAATGATTATTTTTAATGAACATATTGATTAAAATGTTAAATTTTTAAATATAACAAATAGCATGACAATCCACTTGTATTTCATTTTTTTTTTAAAACACTTTGATGAAATTTTTAAATATGACAAGTTGCACAGACTTTTTTTAAAAATATTTATCCACGTGTATTTTTAATATAGTTATGTTAGACATAAGTTTACATTTTTTGTCAATTTGATCATTGTTCTCTTTTAAAGTTAACTTTGGCCATTGACCTTTTAAAAAAATAAAGTCAGTTTGCATTTAAAAAAATTGATGTTTCAGTCCGTAGTTTTGTTAAAAAAAGCGAACTAGTTTTTTTAAAAAAAAAAGATCAATGGCCAAAATTAACTTTAAAAGAGAACAATGATCAAATTAACAAAAAATGTAAACTTATGTCTAATTCTAATATAAAAGTTAACTGGCATCTCACCACACAAAGACATTTATAATATATTTTAACTAAGTTTTATGTGTTAATTTTAAAATATATATTCACCGGCAAATGTTAGATTCAATGGTAAAATACATTACATTATCGGGAGAAGATAAAATTTAGTTAAACTATTTTTTTTAATTTTTATAAATTTTAATATTTATTTACCAAACTTAAAGAACCAATCGACACAATAAAATAGATCAAATTGAGAACCAGTAATCTAACCGACTTGACCACTTATCCAATTTTAAAAATCTATCTTAATTGGTTCCTACTTTATAATTATTGATTTATTAAATGGAACAATGAAAAGGTGGGAAATTCATTACCTTCACCGGCGGCCAAATTGAAGAAAAGGTCGACAATGTTGGGGCATTTGTGGCAGCAAGCAGGGGCGCAAAGCTTGGCAGTGAATTGTGGCTCAAGAAGGGAATCGGATGAAATGCCAATTGAGTTTCTGTCAACCCCACAAGCCCGCACACAGTCGTCGTTCTCGATATACTCCGCCATTCTCTCCACCATCACCTCCGATGTCCGGCATTGGTACTCCTCCTTTTCATTTTTCTCCAGCCCCGTTTCCAGCAAGCATCTCTTCCCCGAAGATGCTATTGCAAACGCGCAAACATCGTTGGGCAAATCTTCGCAAATAATTTCAGCTGCATAAATTTACATGAATGTTAAAAGACACGTTTGATGCATGAAACTATATAAATAAAAACAAGAGATGTTTTCATTTGCACACCTAGAGAAGCATGGAGGAAGAGAAAAGAAAGGAAGAGAAACAAGGGGAGTTTGGAACAAGGCATAATTAAATAGGTGATGAAGCTAGTTTTGCAGGCTGATTTCTTTGAAATTTTAGTCGGAAGATGTTCGAAATAGAGTGTTTTGTATTGTTTTTGTGAGGGACTAATAAAAAGAAGTGTGATATATATAAAAGAAGAAGAAATGTGAAAAGTGTGAAACAAAAAATGGTATGTTTATTTTCTATATATAGAAGCGAAATCGACATTGGCGGATCTAGAAATATGATTTAGGGGTAGAAGTGTAGTCAAAAAAATTTTTTGGGTCGAAATTAAATTATATATTTTTATAATAGTAAAATACAATTTCACCATTTTAATGGCCTATATCTTTATAATTTTTAGAGAATTAAATTAAGTTTTTATAATTTTAGGGATAAAGTACAATTTTTACTATTATTAATTTAAAATTTTACAAATTATAATAGACCTAAATGAAAAAAAAATTATTTTAGAGGGCCGGCCCCCTCAATCCCCCCCTGAACACCGGTTTTGTTTAGCCACTAGTTTGCCTTTGAAGACTCATTTGGCCTATTACCAGTCTCTCCTTTGGATTTCTCAGCTCTTTAGTTCTAATTTTCGTTTTCACGTTCCTTTTGTTTGCTTTCGTTTAGTTTAAGAGTCAATTTTATTGATAGATGATACATGGTTTCTTGTTGAATACTTTGCTAAGACGTGTTTGCTTGTCTGTATGCTTAAGTTTCCTTCATAGAACATAAAACTTTTTAATGTTTAAACAACTTGGCTCAGCTACAGAGGCTAGGCTTAGGCTAATCAGTTTTCTCCATTGGCTTCATGCCTAATTTTGGTAATTGTTGGGACAATTTTCATTTGGACAAAAACGAAAGACATAAGAAAGGGTCAAGTTTGGTGTTAAATGGTGTTAGAGAATTAGATTGCCATTTGGCAGCTCGAATTGTGGAGCCGAAGGCGAAGAGGAAGGAGCTGGTTTCTCATTGAAGTTGGAGATTATATTGATTTGATGGGTCAGCCTCCTTTTTAATTGAGCTCCAAGTCACCTATATATTGTTTTCTTTGAAGCAATTTGTACCCTTATTCACATCGAGAGGCTCTGCTGGTTCGCCATCTTTTATCTTTGCACTGCTGTGTTGACAGTGAACGTGAAAGGAAAGTTCATAAAATTAAAATCGTCTAATTCTAGGTTTAGTCCTTCTACTATATTAAAATTTGTAATTACTTTTTTTTACTTTAATTTGACATAATTTGTTCCCGTTAATAGTCTATATAAATCTATATAACTATAGATTAAAAGAAGGTCCAAAGGCTTATTTATCCGAAACATTATTTATATTTTAATTTGATATAATTTAATTCTTTATATTTACAAAAATATTGGTAAGTCCAAATAGTTAACATCTTTAACTATTTTGATTAAAAAAATTCATTATTTTTTTTTAAAAATATCATTTTAACAATTTTTTTTATTTTGACATGATGAGTTGGAATATGTGTGTGTTTTTCTACAATCACATCAACTATCAAAATTATTAATGGTCCTAATTATTTGGAGTAAATAATGACACAACTCTTTTTCTAATCATTATAAAATAATGATATAATTGTAGTTTCAAACTCTCTATTATGTTTACATTTGAGATTTAGTCTTTATATTTTAATTTGACATAATTTGATCATCTATTTCATAACGACATTAGTTAATTCAAATACTTAATATTCTTAATTATTTTGAATAAAATGATTATGTCAATTCTCTTAAAAACACCTTTCTTACACAAATATATATATATATATATCAGCATGAAGGTGGAATGGGTATTTTTTAGAAAGAATTCAACCTCAACATTTTGACCATAATAATTAAGGTTATCAACTATTTCGATATTATGTAGAGGGATCAAATTATACAATATTATAGATATTAAATATTAAATTTAAACATATTAGAGTAACCACAACCATAATTTGATCTAAAATAATTTATGTCTAAAACAATAATTTATAATTTAATTTAATAAAAAAATTTGATTTTTATAAAAAATATTTTAAATTAAATTAAATTAATTGATATAATTTATTATAAATTTACGGAAAACGAATCAAGATAGTAAACTAGTATTTGCTAAAAGTATTAAAAAAGTATATATGTATCTGTGCTATAAGTGAAAATAATGTGTTTGAAAGAAATATATTAATGGTAATTATCTTTTATAAAAAATAAGAAAAAAATATAAAAAATTTCCTAAGCAAAGCTGAGGAATTTATATTTAATGATAATATTTATAATACCCCTTACCCAATTCGATAACAAAATCAAATAAGTGATGTTACATTTAATCACAAACATCATTCAATTTTCTAATTCACTTCATACACTTCATTAGGCTTAATCTAAATCATATTGCTTATATATAAACATATAATCATCATCCAAACACATTATGCATCTTTAAAATATTGATTTTGTCATTTCTAGAATAAATGTATATCAATACTTAGTGTGTATGTATGGTAAGAATTTATGTGTCCCATATGATATTTATTAAATATTATTTCTTGTTATCTAATAATTAATAATTTATTTAACTTTAAATTTAATTCATCAGTTGAAAAGTTTTTTGAATAGTTATATTATTAGAATTGTGTCTATTTAAATAATTAAAACTCTTCAAAATGATATGTTATGAATAGGTGTGTTGATGGAAAGACACCTATTAGTGTTCTATAAATAATAAACCTATACCTCTATATCTCATTATGAAAAGATACACATTCTCTATCAGTATTGTATTATCGAAATTTTGGAGATTAAGTGAGAGAAATTAAAATTTCAATTTCTTTAACAAAAGTAGTATTCTTCTTCCTCAAAAAAGCATCATGGACAAATGTAAACTTCTCTTGAATTGAATGTAAATATTATAAAATTTTAATATCATGTTTTTTTTGTTATTTATGACTAAACATATTAATTTACATTTCACATCAAAGCATGGTTAAAGAATTCATAATTTTCCTTTCACAATTATTAGTCTGTCATTTATGATACCTTAATTTTTTACTCTATTTCATTATTTGTTTTTAATGATTAATTTATAGAAATAAGTGTTTATATAAAATAACTACTGGAGCTTGTTGAGTATTAATCACATGCTTATAATGTCTGCAAAGTATTGTTTGTACCTTATAAGAATTGAAATTATATATATTTACTAAAGAATAATGGTCTATAAATTTCTTGAGTATATATTTTTGTAAGGATGTAGTCTTCCTATGATAACTTTATATACATATCATTACATATCATTAATTGAAGGAATAAAGGGATAATGTACTAATAACAAATTATATATTGTATTACAGTTTTATGTAGACTTAATTATGGGTTAGGTTATTTAACTCGACTTAAAAGCTTGTCTGAAAAGTGGGAAGATTTGAAAAAAAATAGGTCCGAAAAATGTATTTGGGAAAAAAAAAAATAAGGCCCATTTTCTAAACGAGTTTGGCTTCAGGTAAGCTTTTTTTGGCTAGGGCCCGTATTTGTAAAAAAAAAAAAAAACCTGTTGTTGTTTCCATTATTTTGGTGTTGTTTTGCCATTGTTTTGCTATCATTTCGCTAGCATATTGTTACTATTTTGTTGTTATTATTTGAATATTGTATAATTCTTATTTTATTGTTAATTTTACTACTATTTTAGAGACATTTGCTTGTTAAGTTGCAATTATCTTAGTGTTATTTAAGCATAAATATTCAATATTTTTTTAAAATTTATTTTCAATTTATTGAGAAACATTTTTTTTAATTTTTTAGTGTATTTGACGTATTATATTTTTTAAATTTATTTTTATATAAAAATAATAATATAAAAAATTAATATGGCCAAGTCGAGCCAGATTCAAGTTTTAACATTTTTATCTAGGCCGGACTTAGATAAAAATATAGACATATTTTTTAGGTTGACCCGAGACCGTGCTTAAAATTATGTTTGAGACCTGAACCCCACTAATCCATGATTGTTTGCTTTTCGTAAAAAATTTACAATTGATATTAAGGCTTCGTTTGTTTGCCAGAAAATATTTTTTGGAAATGATTTACTTTTTTTGTGTTTGGATGAATTTGTATAAAATATATTCTGTTATTTGGCAGATTTCCTGAAAATATTTCATAAAAGCAGTTTTAAATTAAACAAATATATATTTAAGAATTTAGGGTCCGTTTCATTGTTTAATTGAGTTTATTATATATATTAATAAATTTATATTTTAAATTGTTTTTACATAAATTGCAATGATTTATTTATAAATAAAACAAATTAAATATATAATAATACTCAATTATTAAGCTAGAATATTAACCGTCATAAATTGAAAACAATCAAAGTTAAATAAATTATTTCTAATTGTGTTATAAAAAAAAACAAGGATTGAATAATTATAAATTAGCTTCCAAACCACAATTAATACTAGAAATTAAAAATATTATCCAAATGCATAATTAGTAGTACACCACATGATAACAACAACATTGTCCAAGTGCATAACTAATATTACACCACATTAAAGTATCAATATCTTCAACCTTGAGAAAATTTTTGAAGCCAAATTATACTTAACATATATATACTTAAAATTATAGTTTTCTACGTCAAATTATCTGTGTGAGCGTATTAGGAGCTTCAAAACATAAAACAATGTTTTCATTTCAACAGCTTTTTCGAGTTCTTTGACCAACCATTAGTATTAGCTTGTCTTAAGAAACCAACATGACATTAGGCTTGAAATACAAAACAATGTATTATCACTAAAATGCTCAAGAGTCTCCTTATCCTTGCCTCTTATATCCAACAAAGCCTAGATCCAGCTCATGCACACCAAAAGACAAGATGGTAAACACGAGACACAGATCTAAGGATACAAATATATTCATCCATTATATCATGGTTCTTGTGGATAGAACAACATAGACTAGTAATAAATTGCATATATTATGGAATGTCAAATTGCATCAGATGAGTTAAATATAACAATGGATACTTATAATGGCATATTCATAAGACATCAAAAAGTACACTTCAAAAAATGTTTATTTGTGTTAGTAAGGAAATTGTTATTACAAGCAATATAACTTGCCCAAGGGAGGTAGATTGTTATTACAAGACATCAAAAAGTACACTTAAAAAAATGTTTATAAATTGTTATTACAAGTAGTACACTTCAGGAATTGTTATTTCTAATTGTTGTTTTTCATTTCAGCTAACATCAGAAACATTGGTTTGGGAGGTAGATGCTGCCTTCTTGGTTTTCTCGGTTGCTTTTTTCTTATAGAATTCCTCCAGCTGCAAGAAAGGAGGGATCAATTGTTACAGTACTTGGTAAACCTACACTAAACAATTATTTTTTCATTTGTAAAAACCCATTAATGTAATAAAATCTAACTGAAAACTTTTATCATAAGCATAAATCTAGAGTAAAAATTATACAAAATCCAATCAACCAAATGGATGGTTTAGGAGGATATTAACTTTTCAAACTATGTAAAAGGCACAATATTCAAAAACAAAACATTGAAATCTAGAATGGGAGCTCTTTTTGTTTACCAGCCCTAGTTAGTAGAACATGAATGACTACTGAAAAAATCAGAAGAAGAGTTCTAAACAACCAGAACAGATTCAACATATCACAAAATAGAAGTAGAAATAAGACATTTCACTCAGTCACAAACACATATAGGCAACCTTAAACTGCAATGCTATCATTATGCAACTTAATTACACTCTTCATTTGAAATCAGTGTTATTAGAGTGTCAAATGCAGTGAAGCTTCTTCATCTTTTCCAGCTTGAATATAAACAAAAACACGTAATGACAAAAGTGAACTCTCAAATCCTATTTAAGGAGAAAAACAAAAAAACATTGGTCATATTTTTAGCTTCAATAGCATCACCTTGGGCAGTTGCAAAGATTTAAGGCATAAAAGCATTGAAATTCCCAAAAGGTGTAATCTAACAAAATAATTGATCCCATATACCATCAATTCCAAACATGATTTACTAAAGAATTGCAAGACAATGCAAATATACTACAGATCATATATGAAAATACCAAAATAGACCACCAATTCTAGTCTTATTCCGAAATCGATATCCAAAATAGTTGCTATATAGTAACCAAACCATTTACCAGATCGAAAATCATATTTCAAAACAAAAAGAAATCATCAAATCAACTGATAAAGAGAAAAAATTAAGAACAAAAAGATGTACCTGGCGCTTCCTAGCTTTTAGATGCTTTTGTTTCTATGAAGAAGGCAAGGCCTGAGCCAACGCCACTTTCATTTTACCCTTTCTCTCTTTTTTCTTCTTCTTTTTTTTTTTAATTTAACGATGAGAATCCAAAATCAGCAGATAAACAAGGAAAAATTTGAAAAATCAAATTTATTTTACAGAATTCTCAATTATTTATTCCATTTCAAAGAAATCAAATGTGGGAAAATTGAATCTAAACCTGTAAATATCAAAACTGAGCTCTCTGTAGAAGATTCCGGGAACTCCTCTATTAAGGTCCAAATAGCGTAACCCATATTCACCTAATAATCCTGCTTCTCCTCTTCCTCTTTGTTGGGCTTCGATCCTCGCTTCACCAGAGCCAAAAATTGTAAGTACAACCTCAAGTTTTGGCTCAAACCCAAAACCATACTGCCGGCATCTTTAACACTGACCCTAGTGTTGGTCCTTGACCAAAATTTCTCGTCGTCGTTCTTCGAAATCACGCATATCTTGAGGAATTTAGGGTGGGGGGTAGGGTACCTGGCAAATTTGCTAAGAGATTGAAAGAAAAAAGATAAATAGATAAAAAAAAATTAGAATGATCGAAGAGATAAAAATGGGTAGACTAGAGAGAATATAAAGGAGGGTACCTGGCAATGGCACTGATTTGCAACCCAAAGGGAAGGGGAAGGGGAAGGGGAAGGGGAAGAGGAAAGGGGAGAAGAAGGCGTCATTTTCCCGTGTCTTGGAAAATGTGTTACCGAAAAGAAAAAGTGTAAGACATTTTCCCAGAAGAAGGCGTCATTTTCCCATGTTTTGGAAAAGCTTTTACAGTGGGAATTTATTTTCTACCAAAAAAACAGTGGAAAATGATGAAAATATTTTCCAGAAAACAAAATACAAGCAAACAAACGGAGCCTAAGAGATTTCTTAGTCCATAAAGTGGACGAATTTTGAAGTACAGTAATTTTAATAATGATTGCTAGTGTATAGTTTGAAATTTTATGATAGATTCAAATCTTTAAGGTAAATATCTAATTAAATAATAAGTTCTGATTATCCATAAAATTTTGATACTTCTACGACAATTTACTTATTATTTTACGGGAAGTTAAAATTCTTATTATAGGACATTACTAATCACCCAAATATTGATTAAAATCACTTTTATAATAATTCAACATGAATTTTGGTTATATATATGCTATGCTTGTTTGTTTTGTATATCAAATATAACAAACAATTTTAATAGACATTTAACTACAAAAATAAAGTTAAATTTGGAGCATTATTATAATTTTGTTAGTATATCTTAGTATATCCCGAAGGAAAACTTTGACATTATATTTATGATTGAATCCACATTTTATCTAAATGTGAAATCTCATAACTTAAATTGTTAATATTTGCATATACATATTTTTATACATGTTTGCAGTATCTGCTTCTACTTCTAACAGTTTGCTCTTTTGGGTTATAAAACAAGCTACACTTTGTTCCCTTTGGATATATTACAAACATGCTGAATTTTGTCTTTGAGTTCAACTTCCTCGCATCTTTATCCAATACATGGGGTGGGCATCCCCAAATCCTTAAATGTTTTAGACTTGGCTTCCTGTCATACCATAATTCATATAAAGTTTTTGATGCTAACTTAGTTGACACGTTATTCAGAATATAGCAAATCATTTGTACCACATATCCCCAAAGAGAAAATAACAGCTTCGAATAACTTAACATTGATCTTACCATGTTTAACAACCTTCGCTTCATTCTCTCTGCCACACCATTTTATTGTGGAGTACTCGACGCAGTTAATCGGGATAGAATTTCATTCTCTATGAGGTACCCTAAGAACTCTTCAGATAAATATTCCCCACCTTGATCAAATCGAAGTGTCTTTAAGGGTAAACCTAATCGTTTCTCCACTTTCAGACAAAAGTCTTTAAATTTATCAAAAGTTTCACTCTTGTGGTGCATCAAGTATACATACTCATATCTGGAATAGTCATCAATAAAGGTTACATAATACTCATAACCACCTCTTGCATTAACACTCATGAGGCAACATATGTCAGTGCACACAAGTTCTAGGGGATTTTCGACTCTCGTTCCTTTTGCATTGAAATCATCTTACCTTCCAATAAAGATTCACATTGTGGAAGATCAACTTCTTTAAGAAATCTTAAGATGTCATCTTTCACAAGTCTAGTGATTCTTTCTCAGTTAATATAACCAAGCTTCAAATGCCAAAGGTACACCTCATTAGAGTGAGAAGTTTTAAGTCTTTTATTCGATATTTCAGTCTCAAGCAGTGCATACATCTTTGGTTTGATAAAATAGAGATTATTTGACATCCATCCATTGCGATTTCTAAATATTACAATTCCATTATTAAAAGTCATGGTCAAGTTTCTTTATATAAACATGCAACGAAAATTAAGTTTCTTTTGAAACTTGGTACATAGAAAATCTCTTTTAAAGTAATATTCCTATAATTATCAAAATAAAGATGTACACATTCTACTACTTCAGTTGCCACACTTGTCTCATTCTTAGTCCGCAACGATAAGCTCTTATTTATAAGATCTTTCATCTCTTCAAACCCTTATAGAGAAACATAAACATGATTACTAGCTCCCGAATCAATGACCTAGTGGTCTATTGAATCTTCCACTAAATAAGATTCTATTATCAAGAGTTTCATATCTTTGCCTTTGGTAGCTAGGTATTCCTTTCACTCTTTATAGTTTGTCTTGAAGTGCCCTTTCTTACTGTAGAAGAAGCATTTAGACTTAGATAAGTCTTTAGGCTTTCTAGTTCTCTTCCTTTCCACTTGTGGTGGCCTAAAGACCTTAGCCTTACCTTTTTTAGTGCGCTTTCCTTTCTTTTTTGGGGGAGAAGCAACGACTACATTCACTTCTGCTTTTAGAACCGGCTGACCACCATTCAACATCAACTCATACGACCATAACTCCTTCATAAGTTGTGTAAGCGTTAGGTTTTTGTTGCCAAGGTTATATGTGGCCCCAAAACTAGCAAAATCCTTGGACAAACTTTTGAAATTAATCTTAATTTGAGTGTTCTAGTCCAAATTGACCTCATTATTTGTGGCCTCAGCAAGTGTCAGGCTTTTGATAGGCATTCATCATGCTAGTTATGACAAATTATTGAGCCAGGCCAACTTGGCCTCCAAACATGTCTTCTAGCTTATTAAGAATCGCTTTAGCAGACTTATAGCTCTCTAGTTGCTTATACATAATACTGGTCACGCTTGCCAGCATATAGCAATGAGTTATCTCATCAAACTCTTCCTAGTATTTTGTAGCCTCAGCTTGAGTGGCCGGTGGAAACTTATCACTAAGAATTGTTTTAAGTTTCTTACAACTCAGGACAATTATCAGGTTCCTTTTTTATTCCTTATAGTTATTTTCATTCAATTTGTTTTCAGTGAGTATGTTCAATAAGGGAGTTGGTGTCATTTTTGAACTAAAAATAAAACATTCATATGTTAACATCTTTATATTAAGTAGATGTTTGAAAATGTTTTGCAAAATTATGATATGCATTAACAAGATGCATGCGTCTTACATTAAACCTTGAAAACATTTGTAAATTGTTGCAACGATAAATTCCCACACCCATTGAATCAAGCCACAGTGGGGTAATCACAATCAACTACTAAAAACATGGATTTCCATCCAATTAATACATGAACCTAATTTCTTTAGGCATTCACATGTACTAATAATCGTGTAACATTTGACCATCACTCCATTATTCATAAAAGTCAATCAAATAATTACGATTTTACACGATTATTCTTTTTAAGGGAAAAACCGAATAAGGGAGGTGAGTCATATTTGACCACTTAAAAGCCAAGCCTTTCCTTCTTAGATACAAATCCTAGACATGCACTTTTTCATTACCACACTTCTCACAGTAATCGAATAACCTAAAGAAGTTAGTGGAACAATACAACACTTGTATTTTCTAATTACTACACTTATTATCTTTAATAGATCAACTGTGGATCATCTCATACATATATATCACAATTATATCATAAATAATTATTAAATAGATATATAAAAAGATGTGTAATAAAATAAAATTGCTAGCCAAGGTTTCCATGGTTCTATTTCTAGAAAATAAATGAAAAACAAAAAAAAAATACATAGTTTTTAATCACAAGGCATTTCTTGTGTCTTCGACCACCATCGCTCCATCTTCTCCTCGTCATGGACTCTTTTTTTGAAAAATTACATTTATGTCCTATGTCTATTTCCGTCTCACAAGAATTCTATAAATAAAAAAATAATCCTTCTTGGAGATGATAGTCCACGATCTATTTCCTAAGAACCATAACCTTGGAAAAGAATAATAACTATATAACATAAATATATAATAATGCATTCATTCACATACATTCCCCTAAACATCTGAATAATTACTAGAATGCCACATCTTATCAAATATTAATCAAACAAGATGAAGAAAGAGATTTGATCTCGGTTTACACCATAAACATAGCACAACCTGGTTCTTCATATCAATTGTTGAAGAAAAACCTGATTTGAAAACAATTTTCTTCTTGCATAGTGGAAAATTAAAATTTTGAAAACCAACCCGATTTGTGATATTTATAGCAATAAACCTTAATCGAATTCGTACCGATGTTTTTGGATAAGCAAATGCTTGATTTTTTTGGATTTCAAAAAAATGATCTTCTCTGCTATCCTCACATCACGAACTGTTTCGAGTGTGGGCTCAAACCAATTGAATCAAAACACAGAACTAAAAAAAGTTTTCCTTTTGGGGTGAAAACAAAAATTCTCTCTTTTTTAATAGAAACCGGTAAAATATTTGTTCTGAAAAATATTTTTATAAGTTGAAAATAAATTCTCTTTAATTTTTGGTAGAATAACAATCTCTCAAAAGTTCTGTCAATAGTTCTACCTATGTCATCTATTTATAGGAAGAGAAGGTAGAACCCTTGTAGAGTTATAGAGGTTTATTTTAAATATAAGGTAGACCCTTTATATTTCTACTAGGGTTGTCACCCCATTTATGTTATATGAGGGTTTTTGGGCCTCTCTTACATTGGTCCAATTACGAGTACTTCTTGGTCCTTTTTTACCTAGTACTTTGTAATATGACCCAACCTGATTCAAATTTTCTATTTCCCAAAATAAAATTTTATATTTAAATATTAAATAATTTTCTCATCCCAAATTTACCCCAGTAAAATTTTTGACAATTTTACCCCTGATAAAATTTTAACGATTTTTCCCTGGTAAAATTTTGAGAAAATTCATTCAATATGTTACAATTCAACATGTTCACTATGACTGAATGATTTGTTCTCATTTTTGGGCTTCAAAATAGCTTAAAAACATAAACTCATTCTTCCATATTTTTTAAGTAATCCTATATAGGATTGCAAGTTTCCATTTCCATTTTCATTTCTATTTCCATTCCGTTTCTGTTTTTGGAAACTTACATTCATTTCCAAATGATTCCATTTTTCCATTTCAGAGAAAACCATAATCATTAATGAATATATCCCATTTCTCTTTTACTATTTATTCCATTCATTTCTATTCAAACACGCAATTCATTTCTTATTTTAACGAGCTAATGGAGGGATTGATTGGACATATGTAGTTAAGTCTTAAATGAGTTTTGATTAAGTTTTGACTTTTCGCCTATTAATTATAAACTCATTTAGTCATGAAGTCATTCCACTATAGTATCGTGAATGAGCTCTCCTCAACGACATACTATTACGAAAGCAACTACTCAATGCTCATCCAATGACCTTGTCATAAGTGTGTTACCCTCATAGGATATCCTTGATCCCTTTGGGATAATATCCACTCTCCCAATATGATCCCTAATATGATCCTACATAAAAATTCAATCACTATCAAATAGTGATCAAGTCATCCATCACAAAGACGGACAACTCATGGCCATGTTTACTTTTCATCAACCATGTAATGCCAATGATAAAATATCATTTACCCATGTTTTGGGCTATGAATTCCACTATTGTGAATGATGCTACATACTACAGAAGTTGTACACCCAATTCACCAGCTTTCGGTTCCTTATCTATTTGAACTCAAGCTTTTACTTACATCAAAGTGTACAAGTCATGCATACATAGTTCGCCATCCACATAAGATTTAGGTATGCCACACTATGAATGTCACAAGTGAATAAATCCATAAACGAGCTCAGGATCTATTTTTCTTGGGTCCTATCCAATGTATTATCAGTCCAGTCAGTCACAGATATGTCTCTATCTTCTAGGAGTTATTAGTTCCGATGCCTAAGACAAAGCATCTCCCCAATTAGACTTGATAGATAACATATTAGTGTTTCAATCAGTTTGCTTATTTCTAATTAGACTAAGGACATGTTTTAGTTTGTCTACTAATTCAACAGTCTTTTCGTACTACGATAAGACATAATACCACTTAGCTTTAGTTAAACATTTAGACAACCAATGAGCAACATTTGCTTCTATTTTGCTTTACATGGAAAATAGTGAGGACAATCATAAAAGTATATTAATGTAAGCAATGAATTTATTTTATTAACCAATCTATTTGAAAAAATTACAAGCCTATATTGACAAAAATACTATCCTTAGGGCACTAGATCCAACAATAAGCTGAGGCTAGAAATCCCGAGAAATAATCTAATGAGATATCTCATTATTATATGCTGACAAGTGTGACCAGTAATCTTTTTAAGAAACTAGAGGTCTGTGATTCTACTAAAGCAATATCAGACAAACTAGAGGACATGTTTGGAGGCCAAGTTGCCTTAGCTTGACAATAAACTATAACTAGTTTGATGAATGCCCAACAAAAACCTAGTACTTCAATCAAAGACCATATATTCTCTTATGGGTTACTTTGTCAAAGTTACAGATGATGAGGACAATTTGGATTAGAACACATAAGTTGAAATGATGTTTAAAAGCTTGTTCAAGGACCTTGCAAGTTTTAAGGTTGCATATAACCTTGGAAATAAGAAATAGATGCTTACACAACTCATGAAGGAGTTGTAATCCTATAAGTTGATGTTGAATGACAATCAATTGATTCGAAAACTAAAAGCTAAATTAGTGGTTGCTTCTTCCTCTAAACGGAAGAGAATGTATACTAAAAGAAATAGGGCAAAGTCCTCTAGGCCACCCAAAGTGGAAAAAAAAAGAGAACTAAAATGCCTAAAGACTTATCTAAGTCTGAGTATTTCTTTTTCAATAAGAAAGGGCACTTCAATGCCAATTTCAAATATTGGAAGGATTACATAGCCACCAAGGGCAAAGGTACAAAACTTTTTATGATAAAAATTTGTTTAGTGGTAGATTCGATAGACCACTAGGTCATTGATTTAGGAGTCACTAACCATTTGTTTGTTTTGCTATAGAGGGTTTAAGAAAATGAAATAACTTAAAGATAAGATTCTCTTGTTATGGATCGGAGATAGGACAAGTGTGGCAACTGAAGCAATGAGAGATGTACATATTTATTTTGATAATTTTAGGAAGATTATTTTAAAAGACTTTTTCTATGTACCTAGTTTCAAAAGAAACTTAAATTTTATTGCATGTTTATTTTAAGACAGCTTGACCATGACTTTTAATAATAGTATTGCAATTTTTAGAAATTGTACACTTATCTATAATGGATGGATGTCTAGTAATCTCTACTTTGTCAAACCAAATATGTACACACTGCTTGAAATTGAATTAACATAAAAAAGACTTAAGACATCTCAGTCTATTGAGGCGTACCTTTGGTATTTGAGACTTGGTTACATTAACCAAGAAAGAATTACTAGACTTGTGAAAGATGACACCCTGAGTTTCCTTAAGGAAGTTGATCTTCCATTATATAAATCTTTCTTGGAAGGCAAGGTGACTAAGTGATCTTTTAATTCCAAAAGAACGAGGGTTGTTAAACCTTTAAAACTTGTACACACTGATTGTGGTACTATGAAAGTCACTGCAAGAGGCAGTTATGATTATTATGTTACATTTATAGATGATTATTCTAGATATGGGCATGTGTAACTAATGCACTGTAAAAGTGAAACCTTTGATAATTTCAAAAAGTTTCAAGTGGAAGTTGAGAAACAACTATGTTTACCTATAAAGACACCTTAATCTGATCGAGGTGGGGAATACTTATCAGTCGACTTCTTAGGTTACCTCTTAATGAATGAGATACTATTCCAATTGAACATGTTGCAAACTCCACAATAGAATGAAATAGTAGAGAGAAAGAATCAAAGTTTGTTAGACATGATGTTAAGTTATTTGTAGTTATTAGTTTCCTTTTAGGGATACGCTTTAAAACTGACTTGCTAAATTTGAAATGATGTACCAACTAAGGCTTCGTCAAAAATGCATACAAATTGTGGCACAAAAAAAAGCCAAGGCTAAAGCATTTTAGGATTTGGGGATGCCTAGCCCATGTATTGGGCAAAGATGGGAGGAAGTTGGATTCACAAGAAAATTTGGGCATGATTGTAGGATATCTTAAAGGAACGAAGGATGGTTTTATAACATGAGTGAGCAAACAATTATAGTGTCGACCCATGCTTCCTTTCTTGACAAGATTTACATGAATGATTTTAAACTTCAAAGTAAAGAAGTGCTCCAGGAACTTTCGAGAAATATACAAAACCTTCTAGTAATAGTTCCAAATATAGCTCATAATAGTAGACCTACAAATTATCAGTAGCATAGGGAGCTTCATCATAGTGGAAATGTCTCTAGTCTGCCTATGTTAAAAAATTATTTTTAACACTAAGTCTATCGAACAGGAAGATAATAACCCGCTGTAACGAAGTGATGCAAAGTGCTTATTTTGAGCTCTAGGAAATAGCTATGCAAGTTGAGATAGATTCTATGAAATACAACTCATTGTGGGAACTTGTAGATACTAGAAGGGATAAAACCCATAGGGTGTAAGTGGATATATAAGAAGAAAAGAAATGAAGATGGAAAAGTGGAAACTTATAAGGCCAGACTCGTAGTAAATGGTTACACTTAGAAAGAAAGTATTTATGAAGAAACCTCTTCGATTTTCTTGCTCAAGTCTATCTGCATATTGTTATCCATTGCGGTGGCTATTAATTACGAGATCTGGCAAATGGATGTCAAGACAACATTCTTGAATGATTATCTTGAAGAGAGCATCTATATGATGTAACCCACCAAATATATAGTTAAACGAAATGAACATAAAGTTTGCAAACTACTTAGATCTATATATGGACTTAAGCAAACATCTCACTCATGGAATCATAAATTTGACCAAGTGATCAAAATTTTTAGATTTGACTAAAACATTGAAAAGTCTTGTGTTTATAAAGATATCAACGATGGAAAGGTGATCTTTCTTATTCTATATGTTGATGATATTCTACTCATTGGAAATAATGTAGGGATATTTTCATTGATTGAACTATGGTTAACTAATAATTTAGCATGATTGACTTGGGAGAAGCTAACTTTGTTCTAGGCATTCTAGTCTTGAGGGATCGAAAGAAAAAAGTGATAGCTTTGTCACAAGCTTTATACATAGAAAAGATATTGGAACATTATGTAATGACTGATCCAAAGAAGGGAACTCAACCCGTTATATCGGGTTTCATCTTTCTTTGGAAGATTGTCCTAAGACAGCAGAAAAAAGATAATACATGAGAAAGTTTCCTTATGTTTGAACAATATAAAGTCTCAAGTATGCTATATTATGCACACATCCATATATCTATTTCGCAGTTGGATTGGTGAGTCAATATTAGGCAAAACAGGGTCCAAGACACTGGCAAAACAATTAAGCATATGCTCAAGTATTTATTGAGAGCTAGAGATTATATACTTGTATTTTGGAGGAAATCTTACTCATATCGGTTATATCAAATCTAACTTCCTAACTGCTGAGATCAAGGAAATTGATACCGAGCTGTGTCTTTGTCCTAGACGACAGGTCCACAGTATGGAGAAGTGTCAAAAACAAAGTTGTACTACTGCCTCTCTATTATAAAAGTCAAATATGTGGCTACTTCTAAGGCAACAAAAGTAGCAATATGGCTTTGGAAGTTCCTTACGGATCTTGAAGTTGTTCCTGATATGAAAAAAGCTATCACATTGTTTTGCAATAACAATGTGACAATAACTAACACCAAGTGACAAGGAGGCAAGTAGAAGAGGATCGTATTGAAGTTGTTCGACTCGAGAAAATATATTTGGATCCGACCTGCAAAGAAAACACCAAATAAAATTAGGAAAAAAAAGAAAACAAAATAAATTAAATAAGAAATTTAAGAACAAAGAGTAAATTTTTAGATAAATAAATAAACGAAATCTAAAAGTGGAAGATGGATCAAATAAACCAATAGATATGATGGATAGATGGATAAGTGTCCAATTGAACCCCTTGAGATATAAATCCCAACAAACTCAATTAATAGCTCTAATCAACACTCCAACAAGTAAACCTTAGCAAATTGAAGGATGAAGAATGAATTTCCACGATTCCTTGAAGAAAATTGAGAAGAAAAATACTTCTAAAAATCACAAGAAAGAAATCTTCCACAAAAGAAATCTAACTCCGAGAGTTGAAAACTTTCTTAATGAAAACAATTGTGTCTCTAATGAATAATGAAGATGACTTTATATAGGCTAGTTAAGTATATTTAAATAAAACTCTCAACTATACTGAAACTCTAATTAATCTAAACAATAAGTAGTTTTAAACTAGACTTTCTTGTTTGACTAAAAAAATAAAACTCCTAAATAACTTAAAATACTTAAAAAATATCCAAAATTTAAAATAAATAAATAATAAAATAAAAATAACTAATAAATACAATATTAGACTCATACGTAATAAAAAATTAAGCCTAAAAATCTAACCCAATATGATTTAAACTTGAATTAAAAGCCTGAAACTCATAATTTTGTAATAATTCCATCCAGAAGTTCTACTCGCTCAGTCTACATTAAATGATCATAACTTGAGCTCTCAAACTTGAAATCAAATTATTTAAAGTGTGTTTTGAGCTTTATAAAGACATGTCAAGCCAGAAATGTCTAGATCCCACCTAAAAAGTTGTCGCAAGTTGACTAATTTTCCAAACTTGAAAATTAGCAGCTTTGGTGAATGAAATTAATAAATTTTACCCTATCCATAATTGTATCACTAAGAAAACTAGAAATCATAAGATGACAAAGCACATTGATAGAAAGTATCACATCATAAGGGAGGCAGTAGCAGACGGAATAGTGGATGTTCTCAATGTTGCATCAGAGGACAACATTGTGGTAGAGGGCATGATAATGTGAAATATGACTCATTTACTTCACAAGAACAAGTGAGAGACTGTTGGATCTAGTGGCTTGATAGTAGAATATTCATTTTGTATGCTTGTATTTTTCAAATAAATTGGTTTAATAAAATATTCATTGATTACATTAGCAGTCTTTGTATATTATCCTCAACAACTTTTGCATGCAAAGAAAAATAAAAGCAAACATTGTCTCACTAAGTTATCTAATGTTTAACTAATACTAAGAGAATTACGTGGCCGAATCATAATACGAAAAGACAACTTTTCTTAGTAGATAAACCTAAATATGTCCTTAGTCTAATCGAAAATGACCAAGCCAATAGAAAGACCAATATGTTGTCTATCAAGTCCAATTGAAGATATGCTTTGTGTTGAGCATCGAAGTGGGTGACTCCTAGATAAAGACATAAATGTGACTGACAGGACTAACAATACATTGAACAGGACCCAAGTAGAATAAATCCTAAAATTATTTATGGATTTATTTACTTGTGATGTTATAGTGTGGCATACCTTAATACTGAGTGGATGATAACAAGCTTATGTATGCATGACTCGTATACATTTAAAAGCCAAAGTTCAAATAGATAAGGAATCAAAAGTTGATGCGTGGGGTATTTGACTTTTGTAGTACGTAGCATTATTTACAATAATGGAATTCATAGCCCGACTAATGGGTAAACGATATCCTCGCAATGACATTATATAATAGATGAAAATTAAATGTAGCCACCAGTCATTTGTCTTTATGATAAATGAATTAACTACTATCTTATAGTAATTGATTTTTCATGAAGAAAGATGTAATAGTTATCATGAAATAAATTTGGACCATATTAGGAGAACAAATTTATCCCAAAGAGATTAGAGATATCCTATGAGGGTAACACACTTATGAAAAGCTCATTGGGCGATCATTTATTAAGTAGCTTTCCTAATGATATTTTAGGGAGAGCTCAATCGCTATACTATGGTGGAATGACTTCGTGATTAAATAAGTTTATAATTAATAGACAAAAATTTGGAACCTAATTATAAATTATTTGAGCCCTAATTATACATGTTCAATCGATCCTTTTGCTAGCTTGTTGAAACCAAAAATGAATTGCATTTAGAACCAAATAAACATAAATGAATGAAAATGATAAAGTCAGATAAATAGGTCACATTCAAAAATGAATGCAGTTTCTCACTTAGTATAGAAATGACTTGAAAATTAATTTAAGTTTTTGAGTTATTATTTAATTAATTATACTTAAATAATTGAAGTTCAAAAATAGAATTAAATTAATTGGTCATTATGAATCCTTTGAATTAGGAAATTAAATATAGTTCCTCATAGATCCTTTTATAGTAAAATTGCCATGACTTTAACGGATTTAGAATTGGATTGGAAAAATTGTTTAGTTAGGAAGTTAATTTGATTATTTAATTAATTAAATTAGTTGAATAAATAATATTTATATTAGGAAAGATAAAACAAATATTGGGTTGGTTTAAATTATAAAGTGTTAGGTCAAAAGTTCAGGAAGCACATATAATTGGACCTAATACATGAGAGGCCCAAAATCCTTTCATTAACTAAAGAGGGGTAGAAACCTTAGTATTATTAACTAGGGTGTACCATGACTGCCGCCAAACTTGTGAATGTTTGACTAGAAAATACCACACCAAAAATATATAAAATTAAGTAAGCGAAGTCCGCAAGTATATGGGTCAAATTGTAATATAGAAAAGTGTTACAACGGAACACAATGAAGTATACCAAGGATCGTACCCAAGGGAGGATGAGTTAAGAAAAAAATCTACTTCTAGAATAACAAGTCTAAACAACAATAATTAAAACTTATATTACGATAAACAATAAAATAGATAACAAGCATAAACTAAATTAAATAAACAAAAATAGATAAACAACTAAATCAATTTAACAGGCAGAAGATTAACTCATTTTAGTGGTTGTAGTTAACATCAAAATTTGCGTTTAAATGGAATTAACTATTAATTAACTAGTATTACCTCCTGGCCTCTACTGATTAACTAATCGACAAGGACTCACTTATCTCTCAACCTGACTTTTCCCACCAGGATAAACTACAATTTACTCAGCAAACTTATCTCTTGACCTCATTTAACCTAGATTACTTATAACATCCTCGAATTTAGGGTTAGAAGTTTTAAGGTTTGTGGTTAGGGTCAATGAGTAGGTTGAGAAATTATGTTTATTTTCACGTTTTAACGTCAAGAATGAGCCTGTTGGTTCAGTGGTTAAGCGTGTTGCTAGTTTGCCTTGGTCCTGTGTTCGAATCCCAATGTGATAAATTAGAGAACTATGTTTTATTTTTGGGGTTTCTTAGTATTAAATTAATTTTATTTATTCTCTTAATTAGATTTTTATTTTTACTTTCTCTCATGTTATCCTAATTTTCCTCTCCTTTCACACATTGGTTTTCTTTTTTTCTTTTCTCTTCTATTAATATCATTTTTTTCCTTTTTCTTCTTTTGGCTATTGTGCTTTCCTTTGCATCTTGGTGGTCGTACATTAAAGTTTTGATTTTGGTCTTTCAATAGAGGAATTACGTGATTAGATGTTGAAGTGCTGAATCATGTAAATACCTTCGAATTTTGATTTGGATTCTTAATTCTTTATTATTGTTGATAAAAGGTTTTAAAGTAGTTGTGTATTTTGGAAATTGAGTTTTAGATTGGTTGAGTTCAGTTGAATTGACTGGTTTCTGGTGTTGGAATCGCGTTCAAAGGTGTGTTTCTAAACTATATTGTTTATGGGTTAGTTTCTTATGCGAAATTCTCATTTTTAGGCTATTTCGGTGTGGTTTCATGACTACACGGTTGACTACACGGGATTGTGCCACACACGGGTGATTCACATGGCCATGTGATTTTAGGAATTAGGGTTTGTGATTTTTGGTGCCACATGATCGTGTAGCTGATATTTGGGGATTTTTGTCGATTTTCACATGGGTATGTACCTTGGACAGATGGTTGTGTCCCTTGGCCACACGATCGTGTGAGATTTTCACATGGTCGTGTCTGCTCTACACCTTATTTTGCCAAATTTGGATATTAAGTTACACAGGCTACTCACATGGCCATGTAACTTGGTCACATAGGCGTGTGTCTCCTCCACACGGGTGTGTGTAGCTTGCACACGGGCATGTGGGCCTCCACATGGCCTAGGCACTTCCACACGGCCAGGGCATATAGCCGTGTAGCCTTGTTTTTGTAGTTTTGCACCTTTTCTACAAAGTGGTTCGTTTTGGTTTTTGATCAACTTCTTAGAGGCTAAAAGCGTTGTAGGAGTGGGTAGGACTATATTTGTGGTTGAACATGTTATAAATTATTTTTGTTGGATTAAATTTTCATGACATTTGAGATATTGTGATTAGCGTGTTCTGCTATGACATTGATTCGGTTACTTTGAATATGAGTTTGTCTATATGGTTTAATCGATCGCATAACAATGACTATATCTAAGATTTGCATAAGTCTTAAAATGAAGCATTTGTTAATTAACTGAGCCTATCTGTTATTGTAAATTGTTTGTATCTGCATTTGGATTTGAGATGTTACCTAGTAATTGAACACGTGTATAACTGATTCTTAAATTGATCATCCGAATAGGAGTAATTTTTTTCTATATGAGTGACTACATGTAGTGTGCATTTTGAATTTCCATGAAAATTATGGGATTTTGGTTGTGAATAGAAGGAAGTTTGTTCTAGGCAGTTAAACTGTATAATAATCTGATAGCGGTACGATCACAAGATACATATGACAGCTCAGTTGCATATTATCATTCGAGTGGCTTAGTTCCACTATTGAAGTGTGTAGGGTGGATGGGCCTATCATGGTCCAATGTTGTGTACAGGGTGGATGGGCATATTATGTCCCTATTGTGGTGTGCAGGGTGGTCAGTTATGTTGGATGGGTGGGATTATTTTTTACTTATTGCATTCGTTCTGCATTAGAATACATGTTTGTTTGTCTAAATGTTGGAATACTTGAGAAATGATTTGTATCCACTAATAAGCTTAATCTTTCTTGATTAAGTAACGTGTGTATTGTGGAATATTGTATTCGTGATTTGTATAACTGATGAAATGTTTTGTATATCTGATCGTTTGATTGAGATTTTCATAGTTTGTCTGTAAATTGGTTTGGTTCTTCGTCACTTGCTATTTAACTTTTGGTTTTAGACTCACACTGAACTCGCGTAGCTCATTCTGTTAGTTTTCTTCCTTTCAGGTAACTTCCGTGTTTCGAAGCTGGACTCGGTGACCGAAGGTCTCAGATGGTTAAGTTTAAATCAAACTAATAAATATTTTCTTTAATTCTTAATTTATTAAACCGTTTTGGACTGTAAGTAATTATGGGAACTGTGGTATAAATTTTACGTTGGATTTTGTAAGTGTTCTTTGGACTGAGTTTTAGAAACTGTGGATTTTATTTTTGAATCAAATTTGTTTTCAAATTTGGCATAATATGTCAAATGTTTTAGCTTGATTTAATTTTAAACAAATCTTTTGTAAAGTGTTTTAGGATCACTTCAGTGGTCAATGTAATCTCTGTTATTCGACCTAACTTCTAGGCTGGGTTTTGAGGTGTTACATTTCTTCCTAGAGTCGTCAACCCTAGAGTTTAGGCGTACATAGTTTAACACCAGTTAATTCATATGGGAAACCCGCATTCTCTAGTTAACTACTCTTATATCTGCTCGTTAATCTCCCTAGAGACTTAACCTTTCATGGATTTAGATGTCATAACTCTTAGATTTAATTTAAGCATGCAAAAGAACACAAGTAAATCAATGTAAGAGAAAGAGTTGAGAAATTGTTCAACTGACTGAACTGGATATGCTCAAAGTTGCGTAATCTCTTGATTATTAACTGATCTTGATGTTGCAAAAGTACAATAAAATAAACTATTAAATACTTTAATAGAAAAGACTTAGGTTCAAACCAAAACTAGTCGAAAGGAATAAAATTTGTAGAAATGGAAAATAAAATGAATATTATTCATGACTTGGTTATTATTTGATAGTAATTGACTTTTCATAAAGGAAGATGTAATAGTTACCATGAGATAAAATAGGATCATATTAGGAGAACGAATATTATCTTAAAGAGATTAAGGATATCCTATGAGGCTAACACACTTATGACAAGGTCATTGGATAAGTATTGATCAAGTTGCTTTCGTAATGATATGTTATTGGGGAGAGCTCAGTCACGATACTATAGTGGAATGACTTCTGACTAAATGAGTTTATAATTAACACGCAATAAGCTAGAACTTAATTATAAATCATTTTAACCTCAATTACATATGTACAACTGGTCCCTCCACTGACTCGTTGAAACCATAAATGAATTGCAGGATGTATCAAATAAACAAAAATGGATAGAAATGATAAAGTTAGATAAATGAGTTACATTCAGGAATGAATGTGGTTTTCTCACTAAGTATGGAAATGACCTGGGAATTAATTTATGATTTTTTGAATTATTAATTAATTAATTGAAGTTTGAAAATGGATTTCAAATAATTGATTATTATGAAATCTGTTGAAAGTAGAAAAATTAAATATATTTTCTAATAGATTCTTTTACGGTAAAGTTGTTATTAACGGTAAAGTTGTTATTATTTTAACAGAATTAGAATTAGGTTGAGAAAATTATTTAATTGAAAAATTAATTAATTTAAATTAATTGAGCAAATAGTATTGAATTTGGAAAATATAAAAACCATGTACTGGGCTGGAATAAATTATAAAGTGCTAAATTAAAGTCCAGGAAGCACGTATAATTGGACCATGTATAGGAGAGGCCCAACTCCCCTTATAGAGAATAATGGGACAACAAGCTCTAGTATTCCCATCTAGGGTGGTCGCCCCTCTCCCTAAATAATAGGGAGTTGGAGATTTTTCTAGTAAAATAATATTATTTGTATTCTACAGTTTCAACCTAGATTCTACCAACTCTTACTATAAATAGATGACACTGGTAGGTTTCAAATCACATCAACAAAAAGAGAAAAACACAAGTTTCTCTGAAGTTTTCAATATTTCTATTCTGCCAGAAAATAATGGTAATTTATTTTAAGAATAAATTCTATTTTCTAGGAATTGCAATTCTACCAGTTTCTATTTAAGAGAGATTTACCTTCTGACTAAAAGTAAAGAAAATATTTCTGATTCTGTGTTTGATTTGATTTGTTCAAGCCCACACTCGAAGCAATTCGTGGTACTAGAATAATGAAAAAGATCACTTAGTTGAAATTCGAGACGACAAGGATTTGACTATCCAAAAACACTAGTATGAATTAGATCTAGGGTTTATTGATACAAATATCACAAATCAGGTTGGTTTTCAAAATTTTAATTTTTCGCTATGTAAGAAAATCATTTTTGAATCGGATTTTTTTCTACATTTCTATCTCTCCGTATAAATAGATAGCATCAGTTGACCTAGAAAACACACTTATTGATTATTGAATTATTGTTATTGATATGTGCATAGTCATATCATATAATTATTCGGTTAAGTGGATGCTTGATTGGACCAAGCTCCGATCATCTCTCCATAATGGGCCAAGATTATGAAGGCCAAGTTGGCTTTTGGCACATCAATGGTGTTTATTGGGCCTCCCCTGAGAATTAGAGGCGTTGGGTCAATTCAAGATAATTGGGCCCGAAATTGTGTAAAGCCCAAATGCAAGATGAAGAGTAACATCTTTGGTTCATTGTCTAGTGACACAAGTGTGGGAAATGATGAAGCCAATCACGAGCTGACCCAAGACATTAAAACCCAACATCGAAATCCCAAAGTCAAAATGAAAACCAAATATTCAAGTTCTTTATGTAATGTTGTTAACCATTTTTTATGTCCTGATGTTTGTGTGATAATTCATGCTTTTATGTCATGTTATTACTATGTCTATTTTGAGTCTAAGTGTCTTTGTGTGTGTTCTGTCTTCTTGAGTTCTGCTCTAATCATTACCATGTTTATTCTTGTGTGAATGCATATATTTTGTTTTCCTAATATGTTAACATTTGTTTCTACAACATGCGTATTTTATCTTGTCAAAGTGTTAATATTTTTATTGGTTTTTATTTTTAGCTTGTCATGCATCACAGCTAGTATGTGTTTTCTATTTCATGCGTCATAGGTTTTTCCTTTGCATTGTGTGCTTGCTTGAGAAGATGTCTATTTATAATGTTTTGTAGTTACATTTTTAGCCACAAAATGGACATACATGAACCATGTGACCTTTCATCTTCCTTCTCAAATACATGAATGACAACATCCTATGAACCCAAGGATTCATGCACTGATCCAAGTGTTGGATTGTCAATACGCCCCATGGTGCAAGGGAAAAATTATTCTGGCAATAAATAACTATGGATCTAAGTACGAGAAATGAATTGGGTTGAAACAAGGTTGAAGATATGATGCGTGCTCATAATCATGAGTTCGATTACAATACACTAGTTTTCCCGATTGTCTAATTCTGTATCGTCTCGATTTAGCATTCAAGGTGAAATTGTGAATAATGGAAACTTGGTAGATGAAAATGACTAAAAGTAGGTTGGATGGATGACTTGTACGAATCAAACACTTAGAATTGAACCAACAATATGAGGGATTGTGACCCAATTTCTATAAAGTGAAATAACAAACAAGTATTTGAAGAAGAAGAAGTAAACTGTGACCCGCTATTTAGCAAAATAGGAACCAGTAGTATATTAGAATGCCACACTTTAGAAGAAAGAAAGAAATGAAGTGATAAGTTCAAAAGAAAAAAAAGGGTTTGACGCCATAAGGAGAACCTTGATAAGTCTAAGTAAGTTCTTTCAAGGACAATGAGATATAATTCTCACAATAACTCAAAAATATTCATTCATCATTAGCTCATCAAAGTTCTATTTACAAGATATTTATAGGCACTTTTGTGAATATTCAAATGCCTATGAGAGACTTTTCATATTCGGCCATTAACTAGTATTATTACAAGCACTAATTTCGTTTTTAACTCTTGTAAGGAAGTCGATGAGTCATGTCTCTTCATTGGAATCTGATGTAGTTGAAAAGGCATGCCAATTCTCCTTAATGAAGACTTAATGTATCCTTAATGTGTTTAATTGATATCCCTTCAGCTCCCTTGAAACCAAATTATAAAATCTTGTGTAACATCCTCTTAAATGGCATCATGACGAAGGTTTAAGACTCCAAAAAGTTCAAACTTGAAGAGTCTCCTTTGGTTCATTAAATAGCCTCCATAATATTTTTTAAAAAGCTTTGAAACCGTCCAACTTGAAGAGTCTTTAGCCATATGAAAAGTCACCTCCAAAAAATAGATAATTAAGCATTAAAGAATAACTTAAAACACTCATAAAAACAATATATTTAATAACACTCATGCACACAAATTAATTAAACATGCAACTTAAATCACCTTATTTAAAATGAAAATAAACACACTTTAATTTATGCATTAAAAAGTAACAGCCAAATTAAATAACATACTTATATAAACAAACTCAAACATATTTAACAACTAAGATGCTTAAATCCATGGTTTAAGATGCAGACTAAATGAACAAATGAATTACTTAATACATGACTTAATTTAATGATGCAAACTTTAACTAACATGAGAGTTACTTAATGCATGACTTTATTAAATGTAGAACACATAGTGCATGTCACAATTAAAAGATGTAGATTAATAATGCAAAACATTAATTAAAGATGCATATAATAAACAATACATAATGAAAAATTGTAGAATTAACTAAACTAAACAAATGGCTACATGCAAAACATTGCATGGACTTAGGATGTAATTTTGGGTCCAATAAGGGTTGGACAACTCAAGTTCAGCCCAAACTTGCTGAATCAGGCTCATCATCGCCTCTTTAAACTTCTTTGATCTAGCATGTGTTATAAACCCGATGAGAATTTCAATTGGATCCTTTCTTGAAACAAGCAACTTGGAGTTTGGTACACTTAATGAACTCAAATGCCCTTCAATTGTTCCCATGCATCTATCAAGATATACCTTTTCAGTCTTATTCCTTTGTGCAATGTCGGATCCCAAGCTGTAAAAAAAAAAAATTGTCTCGGTCTCTATGTAGTCTACCTAGTCAAAGAACGAACAACAAAAACTCTCCTTGAACTTTTCAGAGAGAATAATTAAAATTTGCTATTAGACCCCCCCTTTTTTTTTTACTTGGTAACATGCACACTATAAGGGATTCTATTGTTGTTTATTTATGAACACATAATAAAAAACAAAAAAATTCCTTTTCCTTTTTAGACAAACATATGAAAAGTTTTAAAACATTATATTCTTTCCAAAAGAATACTAGCTTCCATATGTTTTATTTTTATTTTAAATTTTTTAGAAAATAATATTCAATTAATATTTTTATATGAATCAAATTCGTATCCTAATTTTAACTATGTTCTCTATTTGTGTACAAGTTTGTACATATAATGCAACTGTTAATTAATTTAATTCATGTGACAGCTAAACACAATACCAACTTTGTTTGGATTCTATTCATTTCAACCATAGTGTGTGACCCTGTAGGCTCCTGTAACGTTAGTAGTAATACTAGTTTTATATTTGTAAAAATAAATCTGAAATAAAACTTAATAAACCAGGATCTATCATGTCAAATCATCAAGAATAAATTAAGAACAAATCAAGAATAAAACTAGATACGGAAGCGTACCTGAATCCATGAATTTCTTGAAGTTTTACTAGATCTTGGGGATTTGATCGTCCAAATTAGCACACAAGAAATTCAGAGAATATCTGCTCTCTCTTTCCTAATGATGGATATTAGAAAATATATCTTGTGTATAATTTGGGGACCATAACCCTAATATTTATAACCTTGGCATATTAGTTCTAATCAAATTCTAATTAGCCCATCATTAATCAGAATTTGATTAGAATTTAATTACTAGAGTATCTACACATATTTGACCCATACTTTATTTAATAATTAAAACCCAATAAAATTTTAACCAAATTAGATCACTTTTAATTTGGGCTAACCTATTATGATAGTAAATAATAACATGTAATTACCCTTATTATATATGTGATGTCCATATTTTCTAATAATCTCCCACTTGGAAAACATATATATACTAATTATTCTATAATTACATGTCATTATATAACCTTAAGAGCTCAAAATTTTACTATCATATCCAAAAGGTATTCCGAACAATCTCGTCCATTAATTATGTTAACATATAACCAGGGCAACTTTCGTTACATATATCGTAACTAAATCCATCCATGATCACGTATATTAACACAACCAAATGGCATAGATCAAGTATGGATGTGTAGCATGGAAATTACATGCAATATGATATAAACATGTCTATTTCCAACTGGTCCTTTTTAAACTTAAGTGAGGTTAGTACCAAAATAATAAACATAATGAATAAACTGAATACTTTATTTCTGATCAGAAAATAACCAAATACATAAATGTCTAAAAACAAATATAAAACAAATAATATATAAACTCCCACTAAATCATGATATCCTCAAACAATGTAACACCCATATGAGTAGTGTGCTCATGAAAAACCTTGGGTGGTAAACCTTTTGTGAGTGGATCTGCTATCATGGAGTTTGTCCCAATGTGCTCTATGGATATTTGACCATTTTGCACTCTTTCTTTTACAACTAGGAACTTTATGTCAATATGTTTTGACTTAGATGAACTCCTGTTGTTATTGGAATACAACACTACTAACTTATTGTCACAAAATAATTTGAGTGGTCTTTCTACATTCTCCAAAATGCACAGCCCTGTGACAAAGTTCCGCAACCATATTCCATGGTTTGATGCCTCATAGCATGCTACAAACTCTATTGCCATAGTGGACAAAGCTACAAGTGTCTGTTTGACACTTTTCCAAGACATAGCTCTTCCAGCTAATAGGTAAATATAGCCTGATGTAGATTTCCTACTATCTTGGCATCCAGTGAAATCAGAATCAGAATACCCTATGACCTCCAAAAGATCTGATCTCTTATAAGTAAGCATGTAATCTTTTATCCTCTGAAGATATCTCATAACCCTTTTGGCTACTATCGAATGGTCTATACCAGGGTTGCTTAAATATCTGCCTAACATCCCAACAATGTACGCAATGTCCGAACGCGTACAAACTTGAGCATACATTAAACTCCCAACAGCTGATGCATAGGGAATCTTTTGTATTTCCTAAATTTTAAGGTTACTTTTAGGGCATTGAGTAAGACTAAATTTGTCTCCTTTAGCGACGAGGGTGTCACTTGGTCTATAACTCTACATACCAAACCTTTTGAGTACTTTATTGATATAGCTCTTTTGTGATAATCCAAGAATACCTCGGGATCAATCTTGATGTATCTGAATTCCTAAAACAAAAGAGGCATCCTTAAGATCTTTCATCTTAAAATGCTTAGATAAATATCTCTTGGTTTCGTACAATAAGCCTATATCATTAGTGACAAGCAAAATGTCATCAACATATAGAACCAGAAATATGTACTTACTCCCACTGAATTTGTGATACACACAATCATCAACAATATTCATTTCAAAACTGAACGAAATAATTATTTGATGAAACTTATGGTACCATTGACGGGAAGCTTATTTGAGTCCATAGATGGATTTTGTCAATTTGCAAACCATATTCTTTAAGTCTTCTGACTCAAATTTTTCTGGTTGCACCATATAAATTATTTCTTCAATATCGCCATTAAGAAACGCAGTCTTAACATCCATCTGATGTAACTCAAGATCAAAATGAGCAACAAGCGCCATGATTATCCTGAAGGAGTCTTTCAATGAAACTGGAGAGAAAGTCTCTGTAAAATTAATTCCTTCTTTTTGAGTATATCCATGATTATCCTAAAGGAGTCTTTCAATGAAACTGAAGAAGTCTTTCATGGCATCAATCCACTTTTGAGAATTAGAACTTTTCATGGCTTGATGAAAGTTGATTTGATCATCTTCCATCATTCCATTATCATCCTCATGTTCTTAGAGAAATAC
This sequence comes from Gossypium anomalum, assembly GCA_025698475.1. Classification (NCBI taxonomy): domain Eukaryota; kingdom Viridiplantae; phylum Streptophyta; class Magnoliopsida; order Malvales; family Malvaceae; genus Gossypium; species Gossypium anomalum. Next base: position 40,920,334 of record CM046968.1, on the reverse strand, counting down.
AATATAATCATCTGGAATAGCATTTCTCCTTTCTCTTGTGGACCTCCTTAATGGCATTTGTTCTTGAGGTTGTTAAGTTTGTTCTTCTGGAACAATAACCTCATTTTGAATTGAGAGTTGTTCAACATTGTCTTGTAGAGGTTCTGGATTCACTTCTTAATCAATGACAGGTATAAGAACCTGAACATCATCAAAATTGATAGTAGGAATTGAGTTAGAATCCAATTCCTCCTCAAAAGCAATGTCTCTAACCTTATTTCTCCCCCCAAACTCAACATCCTCAAAAAATGTTGTAGTTCTCGTTTCAAAAATATTCTTTATTATGGGAACATAAAATTTATAGCCCCTAGATCGCTCAGAATAACCAATAAAGTAGCTGCTTCCTGTTTTGGAGTCTAATTTCTTTTCATGTGGCTTATAAGGCCTTGCCTCAGGTGGACATCCCCAAATGTGAAAGTGCTTTAGACTAGGCTTTTGACCTGTCCAAAGCTCATAAGGTGTTTTTGCAACTGCTTTATTGGGTACTCTATATAGAATGTAAGCTGCTATCTTTAATCCTTCTCCCCAGAGGGACTCAAGTAAGGTAGAATGAGTAATCATGCTCCTTACCATATCTTTAAGAGTTCTATTTTATCTTTCAGCTACACCATTCATACTAGGTGATCCTGACATGGTGTACTGTGGGACAATACCGCATTCCTCTAGGAATTTCACAAATGGTCTTGGACATTGTTCACCTGAGCCATCATATCTACCGTAGTACTCACCACCACAATCAGATTTGACATTTTTAATCCTTTTGTTGAATTGATTCTCAACTTCAGCTTTATAAGCTTTAAAAATGTCCAAAGACTGAGATTTCTCATGAATGAGATATAGGTACCCATAACGTGAGTAATCGTCTATGAATGTTATGAAATATTGTTGACCATTCTAGGATGCCGTAGGGAATGACCCACAAATATCTGTATGAATTAATTCTAAGATGTCTAAAGATCTGTTGGCACCCAATCTCTTGGTTTTGGTCTATTTTCCCTTAATGCAATCGACATAGACATCAAAGTCTATGAAGTCAAGGGACTTTAAAATACCATCAGACACAAGGTGTTCAGCTCTAACTTTTGAGATATGACCTAAACGCCTATGCCATAATGATTATGAATTTTCCTTATTTAATTTGCGTTTAATACCACGTGATTTCACATACAAGGTTTCATTATAGGATGCAACTGTTTCTAGCAAATAAAAGTTGTCATAAGTATTTAAATAACCAGTTCCAATAATATTTGAATTTAAAGAAAAATTAAATTGATTGTTTTCGAATGAACAATAATATCCAAATTTGTCCAACAAAGAAATAGAAACTAAATTTCATCTAAATGATGGTACAATAAAAGTGTCTTTTAAATCCAAATAAAAACCAGTTCCTAATAACAACCTAAAATTCTCAATCGCTTCCACTTCTACCAGTTTTCCATCTCCCACAAAGATGTGTCTTTCACCATCACTTGGCTTTCGGTAACTCAGGCAACCCTACATAGAAACACTTATGTAAGTAGTAGCACCAGAATCTATCTACCAAGTGTTTCTAGGTACTGAAGCTAAGTTAATCTCAGAACAAACCAAATTAAGAATTATACGTGTCCAAACTTGTTACAAAAGAAACAACTCTCTGTAGCTTGTTGTTGTTTATTTTGAGCTGGACCCTTAGTAGCTTCATTCTGATATTTTCTTTTCTTTCCCTTGTCTTTAGGGGCATTGGCCAAATGAGCACTTTCAGACTTATCATGCTTCAACCTTTCTTCCTCTTGCACACGATGAGAAATGAGCTCATTTAGGGTCCATTTCTCCTTTTGATAGTTATAACTAATTTTAAATTGATTAAAATGTGCAGGAAGCGATACCAAAACCATAAGAGCAAGCAATTCCTCAGAAAGCTCGATCTTAAGTGCCTTAATTCTTGAAGCAATATGGAACATCTCTATAATGTACTCCCTTATGTTTCCTTGACCTTTATACTTCATAGACATCAAAGAAGTCAGAAGTGATGTCATCTCAACCTTATCGTTTTTAGCAAAACATTTTTCAATTTCATCAAGGAAACCCTTGGCCTAAGTTATCTCTTTAAATTCTGTGCCCCTAAAGGCTTCTGGAATGTTGTGTTTCATAATCATTAAACTCATGCGATTTGAATGATCCCACCTCTCAAAATCCCTCTTAACATCAGGGGTGCTTTCAGTAATGAGAGGTGCAGGTTATTCTTCCCTTAGTGCAAGGTCTATGTCCATACAGCCAAGCACTATAAGTAAGTGTCTTTTCCATTCCTTAAAATTAGTCCCATTAAGCATGGGTATAGAATTTACATTAGCAGATATTGTGGCAGCAGAAGATGAATTAGCTGAATATAGAACAAAAACAAGCTTAAATTAATATTTATAAGTAAACAGTAAATTCAAGATAATGGTTAATCCCATCTCAAGATACCAAACACAACATTAATATCAAGTCTTTGGACAGTAATATTAGCCGTAAGCGGTACTCTTGTTGTAGCAATCAAACATTGACAATAAATTATGTCAAACAATGAATTAATCTTTGGACTGGCTTATTGCTCACATAGAATACCTTATACTTGTCACACATTTATCACCACAGATGTCGTTGAAATTTTGCCAAATATTAACTTACCTTTGGGTCAATTAATAAACGCATGAATCACAAAAAACATATAATCATCTTAATATTTCAAATAAACTAATCTACACAAAAGAAGTCACTTTGACGACATTTTGTTTCAACTAATTTATTTAAAATATTAGATATCCTTAATTAAAAGCCAAAATCTGAATTTATTTGTTTCAAAATATTTACCTTAATTTCACTTTCAATCAAATTAAAAGATAATTATATATTTATATAAATTTCCAAAACAACATGTACTTATTATATATGTATATAATCAATATATATATATATATGAATTAAGTTATGCCTATTTACTGTTAACTTTTTTTTTAATCCATCGAAGAAAAAAGAAAAGGAAAACCTTAAATTTTTTTTATAAATTCAAAAAAAAAATACTTTAATATAAGCCTTCAAAGATCAATATATATACTAAATATAAAATCCATAAAATTTTATGAATCAAACGTTTAAAGAAGAAACTTTAATCAATTCCCAATGATTTAACATGACGAGGCTCAGATGCACTTGTTAGATTTGTAAAATAAATCTGAAATAAAACTTAATAAACTAGGATCTATCATGTCAAATCATCAAGAATAAATTAAGAACAAATCAAGAACAAAACTAGATGCGGAAGCATGCCTAAATCTGTGAATTTCTTGAAGTTTTACCGAATCTTGGGGATTTGATCTTCTAAATTTGCACACAAGAAATTCAGAGAATATTTGCTCTCTCTTTTCTAATGTTAGGATATTAGAAAAGATATCTTGTGTATAATTTGGGGACCATAACCCTAATATTTATAACCTTGGCATATTAGTTCTAATCAAATTCTAATTAGCCTATCATTAATCAGAATTTGATTAAAATTCAATTACTAGAGTATCTACACATATTTGACCCATACTTTATCTAATAATTAAAGCCTAATAAAATTTTAACCAAATTAGATCACTTTTAATTTAGGCTAACCTATTATGATAGTAAATAATAACATGTAATTACCCTTATTATATATGTGATGTCCATATTTTCCAACAACTTGAGCATTTCTAATGTTACAATCAATGAGTGGCATCTAGCAATGTATCATTGCTACCCAAGTTACAAAAAGTTGTGATTCGACATAACCTTTCTGCGGTGAATGATTCATGTATTATATAATTTTATCCTCTATATCTAGATTGAAAACAAGTCATGAAAGTCACACTTGTATAGTCCAATATCATATTTCTTGATATTTTGAGTAGACTACAATAAACAAATAAGTGTGATATCTAATATCAACTTATTTGAGCATGGCCGTGCATTTCTAGTCTCACTCTATCAAGTGGCCTAAGATATTGCTCCCATTATGTAGGAGGGACAAATCCTATCTTAATCAATCATATCTCAGTACAACTTGTTATGGTAGACGTTTAACTATATCAAATATATGACTCATGATGTTGGGCAACTGATGATTTCAAGTCTGATGATTGTATACATAGTTATCACTATAAGTAATGTTGTGACTATTACATAGTAATCCAAGAAATACACTCATAGCGGGTCAACCCAGTATATTGTTCTCTAACACATACTCATGTATTGATTTTGACATCACTATGTTAATCACAACACTTTGTCATCAATCAACTACACATTAGCCTCACTGCATTATTATTGTCCAAGCGCACAATAATACTTGACTAAGGACCTTTTAAGAATAATCATATTATTCTTAAGACCTTTTAAGAATAATCATATTATTCTTAGGAATTTATTATTAATCAATTTATTTACACACAGAGAAAAAGAAACTAAAATAACAATGACAATGTCTTATAATAACAAACAGTTAAAACGAGTATGTGATTATAATCATCTGATGATTGATCTTTGGGCATACTCTAACACCAAGTACTGTAACACCCCACACCTGTGCCCTATGCCGGGTCGGAATATGAGGTATTACTAACTTCAATTATGCATATAAATGTTTTCATAACACCAAAACATGATCCAATTAAAAATTTTCAAGTTTATCTATAAACTCTTCAATAGGAACATACGGGCTTAAAACATCCGTGGGAACCCATTCGAAAATCAATCCGAGTTCTAAAATGAACTCTGAAAAATATCACTTAACACAGGGGCACACACCCTGTGGGAAGGGTAACACGCCCGTGTGATAATTTCACATGGTCGTGCTTTTAGCCCGTGCGGTTCACACGGCCTAAGCAATACAGGGACACGCTCGTGTCCTTTACCCGTATGGAATTAATTCTAAATGCACACCTATAGGGGTTTTCACACGGCTTGGCACACGCCTGTGTCCCTGGCCCGTGTCCTTCACACGACCATGACATGCCTGTGTCCTAGCCCGTGTGCAAAAACTTAGACATTCTGTTTCTGACGTCAGCAAACCTTAAGGGCTACACGGCCAAGGCACACGCCCGTGTGCTAGGCCGTGCCCTCCTCACGGCTGAGACACACGATCGTGTCTCTGTCCGTGTGTTTACTACTATGCATACTAACTTGAAATTCTTATGTGCAGGGGACACACGACCAAATCACACGCCCATGTGGCAGACTGTGTGTCACACACGGCCTAGACACACGCCCGTGTGCCTACCCATGTGGACAAAATAAGTCTATTTACCAAGCCTTCTTATCACCCTTACTTCTATAACCTACATAACATCTCTCTATACTAACATAAGGGCACATCACATAGCCAAAATAGCCATAATTGACAACATTTCATTTATGCATTACACTCATCCATGAAAACATCATCTTCCATTTATAAATCAAAATGAGTACTGACCATCATTCATGACCTTATACAAAATAAGTATCATGTTCATCATATAAGCCAACACATTATGGCTAACTAACAAAACACTAAAACAAAGACTCGAGTCCCTATACATGCTAGAAAACAAAACAATAAAACTAGTTATACCAAGGTCTTGAGTGATGTGTGATCGAAGCTCTTGAACATTATTGGATCCCCGATGCTACCTTGGCGGCACTATAAGGAAAGAAAAGAAAGGAGGGTAAGCATGGAAGCTTAGTAAGTACATATACGCAAATAAAGTGTAGTAAAAAGGAAATCATACTCATCATACGGTAAGTTTAACATACGTAAAAGATATGAATCACATAACATCTTTATCTTACTCTTCCTTTCATTTGCGTGTACTTGATGCATCTTATCCCTTACTCAGGTCCTATCCATGAGTTCGGTATACGTACCTCGTCAAATTTTTCACTAACTATATCTTTGAGTTACCCGTTGAACTCTCAAAATACACATATAGATACGCGGGGAATTTACATGTCAATGTCGTATAAGTAGTTAGAGCTACTGTAACACCCCAAATTCGGCCCAGATGTTATGGCCGAATCTGACGTGCCACATAGAAGTTTAAAAATCCATGTTTCGTTTTATTATCTAAAAACTGACTATTGTTGAGTTAACCAGAGTGAATAGAGGCTGGGCACCAGGTAGGTATCTGTAACAGAGGAGGTGAGCCATGAATGCTGCTTAAGTACCAAGCTCTTTGATGGGATCCAATCCTAGACATGCCCACAACCATTGCCACACTTGGTTATATCGAGTTTGAAATTAATTTAAGTGGTTATCTTTGACAAATCGAATATTCGTGGCGTGGTGTTATTTTGAAATCAAATATCGTTTTGAAAACACCTCTTAAGTCTAGCTCATTTGAATTATTATCCACCAGTTTTTGAGGTTATTAAAAATAATAATAATCCAGAAAAAGAAAGAAAAAAGAAAAAAGAAAAGTTAAAATGGCCTTATTACAACCTAAAAATAAATAATAAATAAAGTAAACTTAATAAAAACCAAACACTTATTCAAAAGCCCAAAGGCTATCGCCGTGGCCACTCTGAATCCCCTCCGGCTCCAAGTCCCCACATCAAGGCTCACCTGCAAGGTTAAGGAAAGGGGGTGAGTTTGGAAACTCAGTGTGCAACAAACCCCTTTCAGAGCCCAAAACAATATCAGTCTGCTGGGCCTAAGCCCAAATCCAATCTTAACACATATTGGGCCGAAGCCTTTTCATATTTCATAACACTGGGCCGAGGCCTTCATATTTCATATTACTGGGCCGAAGCCTTTGCTGTAAACGGAATGGCCTATAGGCCCATTTCAATATCACATGTAATGTCAATGAAAGAATGTAAACCCATTTGGGGAGACTACTCGACCCACCATCCGCTACTCTCCACCCGTACTAACCAAGCTCTCCATGTGGGGAATAACTCAACCCACCCAACCAAAACTCTCCACTGGCAGAATAGCTGCTTTATCATTTAACTGGAGGCCTAGCCTCTTTTAATAACTAGGGCAAAAGCCCTTTTCGGTAAACTGGGGCATAAGCCCTTTTTGCACTTCCTCCATCCATATAAAAACCCAACCCAATGCATTTATGAATACATCATGTGCATATCATACTTATCATGCGCATATCATACATATCATGTGCATATCATACATATAATGTGCATATCATATCAATCATGTATATCAAAATCTCATATATCAAATTCATAACTAAACCCTAGGGATATAATGGTAACTTTTACCTAGGGGCAAAATAGTCATTTTTATATTATAAGGGTAATTTCATAATTTTACCAAATATTAGGGATTTTCCATGCTCATTATCAGTTACTAACTATTCATTTGTTTGAACAGCGTTTCTGGCCCATTTTTAGCGAAATCGAGTTATTGGGCTTAAAACCTCTAATGGGCCCACATAGCCGGTTTTGTCATCTAGGCCCATTTAGCCAATAATCCATAATGGTGTCAACAGTCTTAACACACAATTTAACAGGTTTTCATTTTCTACCAAATTTACCCAAATGGGCTCGAAAGCCCATTGGGCTCGATTTTAACCCCTCGAGGCCCAACTTACCGTGAATGCTAAAAATCATGCTCTTACCTTTTCCAATGTTCCCGATCATCAACTTAGAGGATCTAATTAACCAATGAGCGTTCTCTTGCTCACAAGTCCTCGAAATGCTAGAATTTCGGCATTTCGACTTTTTGGCAAATATCGAGTTAAGCTACGAAAGAAGGTTCGTTACACACCTGTTTTGTGACGTTCGCTAACAATGTCTCCCATGACAACCTACAATTAATCACCATCATTCTTAGTTTACAGTTCATGCTTAATCAAACCCAACATCCACCTTACCATATTTGGCCAAAGAACCCCTAATAGCCATAGATCACTTACCTTCGCAGGGTCCGATGATTCGATCCAAGTTTATCCAAACCGATACTCCAAGCCTTACTGCTCCTCCAAAATTGTCTATATCACCAACATAAATTCACAATCAAATCCGTCAACCACACAGTCCAAGTCAGTCACTTGCCCACAAGGGCAAAACAGTCATTTAACACCCTAAGGGCAAAATGGTAATTTTACCCACAAGGGTATCTCGGTAATTCTACCCTATAGGGGTATTTCGATAATTCTAACCTACAAGGGTATTTTGATAATTCTACCCTACAGGGGTATTTCGGTAACTCTACAAACCAGGGGTATTTTGGTAATTTTACAAACCAAAGGTATTTTGGTCATTTTGTAAACCAGGGGTATTTTGGTAATTTTGTAAATCGAGGGTAAAACAGTAATTCTATAAATCAGGGGTACTTTGGTAATTTTACAAGTCGAGGGTATTTCAGTAATTTGGTAAACTAAAGTATTCTAAACAAGGATAACAATACGGGTGGGACTAAAGCCCTCTCTCGGCCCAAATGGGCCCACATGCTCGTGTGGCCCTTTTAGCCCAAATCTAGCCACAGATACGAGATTCACCTAGCCTAGTCCAATATTTACTACACAATCAAACAACTTATCCAATTGGGCCCGTAGCCCATTGGGCCCACATGGCCCCTTTAGGCCCATCGCGGCCCGAAGTAGCCATCCTACAGCTAGAGTAGTAAGAAATACACACCTAATAGGAGACTGGAGTTAATCCACGCTCCGAGCACTCTTAGCTGACGCCTAACCCAAACGAGCACGCCATAAAGCGAAAGGGATCAGCCAAGAAAGGTACCTTTACTCCCCTCATGGTTCTCTCTATTTAAAGCCAGCTTCATATCCACTCTTATGTTAGCTTCCCGATGTGGGATCCCTCCATCATCAGAGTTTAAATTCAACACCAACTCTTGCCGCCCCCTGTTAGCAAAATAAATGCTCTTTGCTTGCCATGAGTTTCGAACCCTGGACCTCCTTGCCAACTCCATGACACCACCTTCCTGCCTCTTATGTGGCATTACTTTGCCACTAGACCACAAGGCTTTTTGTGTCACAACTTCTCCAACAATATTCTTAAGGCCTACCTACTACACCCAGGGTTTGATTCACCTTAAACCAAAATTTTTGCTAGAGTCCAGTTTGAACCCAAGACTTCTCCAACACTTCTCAAAGACACTTAACCACTAAAACAAGCCTTCATTAACGAAATTTACATGCACAAACAAAATATTATAAGCTACCTTCAACCGCTCCTATGCTTAAGGCCCAAAACTTCTAGGCCCAAATTCAGGGTATTACAACTACCTTGTGCTATGAAACACTCACATTTGAGCTACTCACAGGTCTTTTTGTCAAGTTAGGACCCGGACCCCATGGTTGTCATGTAATGTTCACTTATTGAGCTACTCAGAAGTCTGCACACAAAGTCAATACCCGGACCCACATTGCATATAACATTCATCTCATGAACTCAGACCCAACTCATGAGTTCAGACCATATAATTTTCGTAACATGCCCCCTTGTATCCTACGGTATATCGAAAGTTCAACGGGATTTCATATGTAACCGAATAGCATCGCATTTGCTCGCAACGTAATTTACTCATACAACATAGCATTTACACATTCATGGCAACAATTAGGCTTTAGATACATAACAACAATAAGCCAATTACACATGTATATTGTCAAGTATTTTAAAGTAATCTTTGTTAACACATTATTTACATATGTACTTACCTTGATACAAAAATAGTGAGGACGAGCTCAATCCTCGTAAATTTGTTCTTACCCCGATCAAGACTCGAATCACGCTTCTTTTGATCTAAATTCATAAAATTCATTTATTTCATTAGCACATCGACTTAGACACTTAAAGTCTCATAAATGGGCAAAATGACTATTTTTCCCCTAAACTTTCACAAATTGACCATTTTACCCCTAGGCCTAAAATTCGATTTTCATCATATTTTCTGACAATTTAACCCTAGCCAACTGCATTTTATTACTAGAAGCAGCCCAAATTCTCATTATTTCATGCATTTATCATCTATTTTACAACTTATGCAAAATGGTCCCTTTAGGTGTTTTCATGCTAACACCTTGCACAAAAGTTGTTTATAACATACCAAAGACTCATACTCTTCCATAAAATTTCACAAAACACCCCAAATGTCCTCATGGCAAAACCCTAGACTTTTCACCATTTTGCAAGATAGTCCCCTCATTTGAAAGCTTATGTTTCAAGGGTTCCAAAAATGTAAAAATCATTAACAAAGAACATAAAAATCACTTACTTGCAAGAGGAAAACTTAGCTGAAATTTTAAAGCTTCAAAACTCTTCCTTTTCTTGTATTTTCGGTCAAAGAGGAAGAAAGAAAAATGAAAAAGATGAAGCTAAGCTCTTAGGGTATTATTTTATCACATAATATGTCATCACTGTACCTAATGTTAACTTTTCAACATCCATGTCTCCTATGGCAGACCAAGCTTTTCTTTTAGGGCTATTTTCCATTTAAAGACCCCTAATTGTCATTCTCTATCTATTTGATACCTTTAACTATCAATTCAAGACTTTTGCACTTTATGCGATTTAGTCTTTTTTCATAATTAACCGCTCAAATGATAAAATTACTCCACCAAACTTTTCATGCACTAACAGAATCATGCTATCACATCAAAATAATAAAATAATAAAAATAAAATAATTTATTTGACTCCAGATTTGGGTCCCAAGACCAGTATTCCAACTAGCCCCAAAATCGGGCTGTTACAACTACATATGACTCTTCATATTCCACCATGATTCAAAGGATATTATATACATGGATGGTTAGATTCATTGTTTTCAAGTGTCATGAATGGATGGTGCCAAGGGGGAAGAATATTGCTTTTGGGAGATTCATGCACTATAAAGGGGATGAACGCCTAAGTACTTGTATTACAAGGGGGTAAACTTCATCATACATGCATGGCAAAGGGAGATGTTAGTGACCATTCGATTAATACATGAACATCTTTGATACATTAACAGTTTTAATCCATGCATCACATAAGTTCATGAATGTTATTATGCATGTACTCATTAATGGTTGGTTTGTGGTCATTCATCTACCTAGACTATTCCTATAAGTAGTTGTCATTAGTAAGCATTTTGTAAACTTTTCTGATTATAAAACTTTGTAAGATTTACTCTCTTTTTTTTCTTTAAGAACATTTTATTCGAACTTATCAAGAGTGTGTCTCTTGTGGTGTTCACAACCTTTTGATCTTATCACTCTCCTCATCATCTCTGTCTATGAGTGTGGCGATCACCTATACTATTGGTTCCTATCTCCCTATAGATAGTGGGTCACAATTTCTTCTTTTTAACTTCTGTTTCTGTTACTAACTTTGTAGAAATCGGGTCACGTTCCTTTATAACGTTGGTTTATTTCTGGTTTGTCCTAGGATCAAAAGTTTTATCTTTATTTTAACTTTATTTTTTTATACATGTTTAGAATGATCGGGCAACAAAGCGTTCTTGTAATCAACATCCGATTATGAGCACGTGTCATTTGGTATTAGAGTTAGTTTTCTATTCAGGTATCATTTTTTGATTTTCAAAATTATTTTAAAAATGTTCAAAAAAATATTCAGTAGCAAAAAAGAGAAGAGTGCAAAAGTGAAAAAATTGAAGTGCGCAAAAAATTCAAAAAAATATTCCGTAGCAAAAAAAGAGAGAGAAGAAAATAGAATAAGTATTCAATAAAAATAGTACAAAAAGTAAAGAAAATTTTCATGCATGTTGTTTTTATATAATTTTACATCATTTTGTAAGGACCCAAAAATAGGTCTAGTAGTTTCGGCTAAGTTTCTCGGGTTTCGAGTGAAAAATGGGAATTAATCAGGTTAATTAGCGATTTATATTCTTAATTAGTTAGCTTAATTTAATCTAAAAATTGGTAAATAATTTTTTGAAAAATAAAAATATTTTTAGAAAATTTAATTTTATGGTTTTAAATAATTTTTGGGTAAAAATAAATATTTTGGGTTAAATTGGATTTTAAAAATAATTTAAAATGGGGGTTTAATTGGGTGATTTAAAATATTAATTAAATGAAAATAATTTAAAAAACAAAGGAAATGTGTAAGAGGTTTTATAGCAAATAAACCATATTTTCAAAATTTTGGAGGGAAAGGAGCAAATTGTTAAACAAGGGAAAAGGGGGAGTAGCCTGATGACAAATTCCCCAAAATTTGAAAATCAGGTGGGGGATTTTCAGTTTTAGAAACTCTGCAACTACCTCACTTTTCTCTCATTTTTCACCATAATTGAGAGCTTTTTCTTTCGATTTTTTTTTGCTTGTTTTCATAAACAAAATATCAGAGAATAGATCTAAATCTTTTCTCTGCCAAAATTCTCTCTAAAATCTCTCAAAATAGTTTTTAAATTTGGACAAAAAGTCATTCGAATTTCTTCAAGCATTTTGATTCAAACTTCCAAATCAATGATTTGAGTTCAATTGAAGGTAATCCTCATCTCTAAACTTATTTTTAATTTGATTTCAATCATTATTTGTTAATTAAAGTTATTATAATGGATTTTCAACTTTAATTTCTTCTTTCCTGAACTTGAGGATCAACAATGGTGGATTTTTATTTTTGAGTTGCAATCCAAATATTAATGGATGTCTAAGCTCAAAATAAGTTTAGTAATAGGTTTTTAATCTTAAACCAAAAGATGAAACACGTTTTATGGATCAATTTTGAGAAATTCGAATTTGATCAAGAACATGGATGATTTTTCCAGAAAATTATGAAATAGATTAAATGATGAAATTAACACTTAGAGTACAAGTTATTAGACTAGCGTTGAAGATTAGAAGTGGTTTGAGGTGCTGAGAAGGGAGTTTAGTTGAGGAATTCTATATTTCAGCTTAGTTGTGCAACATTAGTAAGGTAGTTTAGAGCAATGATTTAGATTCATATACTTTATCAAATTTTTTGTTTCTTGTTGCTATTGTTAGTTTGTAATGCATACTTTGTCTTGTTAAAACTCCACATCTAGAGGAGAAACGTGCAAATCAGAATTGAAGCTCAAACATTCTTGTTTGAACATATTTTTGCTTAAGGAGCTAAGTGTGGAGGTGAGAAATATTAAGGGTAATTTGGTAAATTAGCCTAATTTTGTGTTAAATTAAAGGTTTAATTGGTGTTATTAATGAATTAATTGCATATTGGATGGTTGGATTTGCAAAAATAGGTTTTATTTTATAACAGAGCAAAATGACAAATAGTTTGGTAAGTTGTGTATTATGTTTTTAGCAAGATTAAATTGTATGGAATAAATTGATATTTGGAGCATGACTTGTTGATTTATTGAACATTTGATAAAGGTGTTCTAATTGGTATATGAATATTGGTGTAACAGACCAGTTTAGACCCTAGTAGGAATAGTGGTTTCGGGACCACAAATCTGAGTCAAAAAAATAATTTAATATTAATTTTCGTGCTTATAATATGTGAATTGATTTGTGTGAAAGTTTCATGTGGAAATTTTATCATTTGTGTGCTTAATTTGCAAAAAGGACCTAATCGCAGAAAATGAAAAAGATGTGTTCTATTTGTTAAAGTGCTGAATTGCTTTGTCTTTCTATATATGAGGTCCTTATAATGAAAATAGACCATGGTTATAATAAAATGACATTGATGGATATTAGTTAGTGGAATTGTAATGAATTTATAAAGGTTAATTTGGTAATTAAATTAATAAGTTATAATTAAAATAAAACAAAGTGAAAATGATGGCTGCCCGCCTAGAAGAGCCACTCGCTCTGTAGTGTTGTCACACAAGATAAGCACGCCGCCCGCCTGCTGGCCGGGCGAATTGAAGTTCTCTTCCGGTCAACTGTCCACCCAGTCAAGTGCACAAAACACAGTAGAATCACGCAACGCACGCTCTTTAATGGTCAAATAAAGCAAGGGAGAAAGCTTAAATAGGGTTTTGATATCCGACACTCAATTTGTTTGACTAAAATCAAGAAAAGAGGAATTCAGATTTAGATCGAGGGAAATCGAAGATTATCGAGTAAACGATCTGAATCGTCAAATCTAAGTACGAGGTAAGTTCTACGTGATAAATGATGTTACAAGTATGTTTTAATCTTTGATAATGTATAAATTGTATATATAATTGACTATGGTCTGAGTAAGATGATAAATGGACTATGCTTGGCACTAAGTGTGTGATTTGAAATAGTTTCGGTTATAACTAGCACTAAGTGTGTGAAATGGAATAGTTAGGCTATATAAGGCACTAAGTGTGCGATACCGAGATAACTTCGGTGATTTGAGATGACACTAAGTGTGCGGGATCGTTCTAGCTTCGGCTAACCATTAAAGCACTAAGTGTGCAAATTCTTAAAGTATGGATAGACTTTGAAAAGCATTAATGTATTCAGACGAGAGGTGAGAATGAAAATGAATAAATACAGAAAGGTTCAGGTATGTACGATACCTATGTGGTAGATGATACTATGTGTATGAAGTTTGATGAATTAGTATGAGCATATTAATTGTGTTGGAATAGAATTTATAGATGATTTGAGAACTACTAAGTGTTTATTAGTTGATGTTTTATATTTTATAAACTGTTGATTGTATTTGGTACGAACTTACTAAGCTTTAAAAGCTTAATGTGTGAAATGTTCCCTATTTTATAGTGTCATAAAGCTAGCTCAGATCTGGGGATCGTCAGCGACTCATTCACACTATCGGACATTTATTTGGTACAATTTTGAGAGTTTTATATATGGTATATGGCATGTATAGGCTAGTGTCATTGTAGTATGTTTTGTGTTGTGAATATTGGCCATGAGTTTTGGCTTGTAGTAGATTATATATATGGTCTTTTAATTTGGCCTAAATGGTATGTTTACTAAACAATTCATATGATGTATATAATGTTCATGTAATGGTTTGATTTTGGAATGTTGAATTGGCAAGTTTTGTGGTATGAAGCATGTGATAAAATGATAAGTTTATGTATTTGAAACTTATGTAAGTTGTGATGATTTTGGTACATTGACTAGGTATGTTTTGGTTGAGAAATTGATTAGTGAATTGGATGGTAATTGAATGGTATGAATATATACAAATTGGTTGATTTGGTTGCCTATGAATTTATGCAAATGAAGCTAAAATGTTGTGGTATTGGAGTGTTTGAGATAGGAGGAAATTGTGGCTTAAACCAAGCCTAATTTCACCCCACACGGTTGAGCACACGGGCATGTGTCTCGTCCGTGTGTCTATTGTAATTTAGCTATTCAAGTTAGTCCCAAGCTCAGCCTAGACACACAGGCGTGTTTGGTGGCCCTCCGAGGCACACAACCTTGGTACATGGGCGTGTGTGGCCATTCAAAGGGTACACGGGCTAGACACACGGGCGTGTGGTTAACCGTGTGACCCAAGTGAGTTTCGACCACGGCCAAGGCACACTGGCGTGTCTCTGGCCCTGTGAATAAGTCAATATGTATGCCCTATTTTGCCACGGTCTAGACATACAGGCATGTCTAAAGCCATGTGAGGCACACGGCCTGTTCACACGGGCGTGTGACTTGTATCACTTAGAAAAATGTTTAAGTTTTAAAAAATTTTGTATGAGCTCGGTTTAGTCTCGACCCTTTTCTAATGCATGTTTAAGGTCTCGTTGACCTATGTAAGAGACTCTGTATTGGTATAAGACTTGTGATGCTATGGTGATTGTGAAATGAATGTTAAATGTTTCAATATGTCCAGAAACACCTTTAACCCTATTCTGGTGACGAATATGGTTTAGGGGTGTTACAATTGGGACAATGATATTTGCTATGCTTAATTTTATTGATGTTAAAATTGTTTAGCAACATGCTTTTACTTGCATTTTAACATCCTAAATTAAGTGATTAAACAATGTATTTTATGTTTTATATGTATGATTATATTGGAAACATTGCATGGTGGATCCATTGGATATAATTAGCATGCTATAGGGTTTGTGAGTACTCACCATTATTTGTGATATAATGAGATATGGCTCTTGGTGGACTAATTTATTTGGAGTAGACAAGGGAGTGTTGATCTTGATTCTCCACTCATCGGGTTATTTGAGGCACTATAAGAGAAAATGTAGGTTTGGCATAGTCAATTTAGAGGATTGTATTTGATTTGTGGAAGTTCAGAGATCTGTTTATCCAATGTATGATCACACGTTTACTTATTGTTATAGATGTTGTAACACCCCTTACCTGTACCCGAGACCCGGACAAAGTACAGGGCATTACATTGAACCTATTAAAATCAATTAATCATAATCATAATGTCCCTATTATGAACCTACGGGGTCCAAAACATACATTGAAAATGGTCCGGGACTAAATCTAGAACTTAAGAAAATTTTAGGAAAATTTCCTATGTTAAGCCTCACATGCCTGTATAGAGGTAATGCACATGCCCGTGTGCTTTGGGATATGCCCATGTCCCTTACCCATGTGGAATTAATGAATTTATTTCTCATTTCGAACCTACAGGGGTTTTCACATCGCTGAGCACATGCCCGTGTCTCTGGCTCGTGTCCTTCACACGGCCTAGACACGCCCGTGTTGTCACCCGTGTCCAAAAACTGGAGCATTCTGTTTATGACATCATCATGTATTTATGGGAAAACGGCCAAGACACACACTCGTGTGCCAGGCCGCGTCCTCTACATGGTTGAGACACACGGTCGTGTCTTTACCCGTGTGTTTACTACCATGCATTCTAACCTAAAAATTTTAGGTACAGGGGACACACGACCATACCACATGCTTGTGGGACTGACCGTGTGTCACACATGACCTAGTCACACGTTCGTGTGTTTACCCATGTGGACCTTCTTGGATGCTACAAATCTAAGCCAATGGTCACCCTCAATAACCACTCACATTTGTGAACTTCAATGATTTTTAACATGGCCTAATTATGCTCGAGAACTACCATAAATGGTCTATTGCATGTTAACCTCATCTCATCGGTTATGTACATGCCGAATTATCCTTTTTGTGTTAAGGATTACAATATCATATGCCACACTCATACTTGGCTCATTTAACAATTCATTGCCAATATGACCTAACCATTTCCAAGTGATTTGGTCACATTCAATGTAACACCCCAAACCCGGCTCGGACGTTATGGCCAGATCTAGCGTGTCACATTGAAGTGTTTTATCGAAAACCTTGTTTCCATTGAAAACCCTTCTTTAAATAAAAACCATTCCTTCTTGTATGATAATAATTACTTTGTAAAATCTCTTTTCAATTGCGGAAGCTTTATTTAAAACAGATGATATACGAAAACTTGTCATTGAGTTGCGAAAACGTGGTATTTAAAAATAGTTATGGTTTAGGAAAGCCATGTTCTACTTCCAATAAAAAAAATATTAATCCTACTTTGAAATAATAACCAGAGGAAAGGCCTTATTACAAACCGGACTGAAATAACTTAGAATACTAGAGATTATATGCTAAAGAAAACAGGTCCAAGTCGTCTTGCTAGCTGGCCACCTCGGAGTCCCTGCTGCCGTCGAACCACCTACTGAGGATCACCTGAGAAAAATAAAAGAGGGGGTGAGTTTTTGAAAACTCAGTGTGTACAATCCTCGGCAAATAGAAAATCATGCAATAGCAAGTATTTTCGGGCTTGAGCCTAATTCAATATCAGAATAGATGTAAATCAATCAAATATGCACGGATCCCACCCATCCAACCGCTACACACCATCTCCATCCCTCGATACACACCATGTGGGGATATAAATATCAACCCACCCATCCGATACACTCTAATGGTAGCCGGTTACGGTACTACATAACGTTGCAGCAAAGCTGCTAATCATATATTGAGCTTAAAAAGCCATCGATGGATCCACAGTCGTCAAGCAACCATGCGATCCTCATATACTTCCTCCGTTCCATAATTCCCAACCTATATGCAACCTAAACAGAATATCATATGAATGCAACAGGTATACATGTAACATCCATAAGTCTTACATTCAACATATAGGGGTATTTTAGTCATTTTTGCCCTTAGGGGCTTTTCGGTAATTTCTCTTTATTATGGGTTATTACTTACCTTGGCCCATTAACAAGTCCTCATTGGCTAAAGTGAATAGATACTATGCACTAGGTAGGAATCCAGAGAAGAGGAGGTGGGCCAATAAGACCGCTTAAGTACCAAGCTCTCCCTAGATCCAATCCTAGACATGCATATACCCATTGCCACACCTTAACCTTATGGCTTGTCCACGGTCACAATTAATTAATTATTTAAGTTTTATGTCTGATTAAGCAGTTATCAGCTACTAGGCCCAAAACCCCTTACAAAGCCCAAACGAGTCTACATAAATGCATTTGGCCCACTAGGCCCAATCTCATTCATATGGCCTATTAGGCCCAAATCACATTCGTATGGCCCACATTCATATGTCCCGTCAGACCCAATCACATTCATAGTCATGCAATCATATGATTTTTCATCACTTAGTAACAAATTGCCAATTTTGCCTATTATGGGCCCTACAGCCCATCAGGCCCATTTAGCCCATTTTGGCCCGATTGGCTAAAACACGGCCCAAGTCCATGGAATCGCACATGGGGCCTCTGATAACCTATCATTTTCCCCTTACGAGTGTTCGCGCACTCACAAGTCTATTGTAGCCAACTTCTGGCTTTTCAACATTTCGGGATTTGCTAATCTACTGTGTATGTGCAGTGTATGTACACACCTGGTAGTAAAACGTGCTACGATCTCCTTAGCCACGAACCTATAAACGATGTCACTCAACGATTAATCACACACTTATCAAATACGATCACCAAAAGCCGAAAATCTCACCTTTGCCTTACCTTGAACGACAAGCCTTACCAGCCCTTTCATTGATCACTAATCACGCGTATTTCTTAAATCTACATCAATCTTAATCATTAAAACTAAACAACAAGTGACTCATAATCATCTTAAGTCACTCTCAAATCCTCCATGGCCATTCGGCCAACCTTAACCAATAAAAGAGGAATACTTACCCAAAACCTCAAAACGCCTAAGAGCAATTCGGCAGAGATCTGGAATCCGAGATTCAATACTAATCCCATAAGAATCGACCGAAGTAGAGGGAGAGACAGTGGCACAGATGGTCTTCAGCCAAAGAGGTATTCGGCTTTTGAGATTTGTATGTGAAAAGGTTATTCAGCATAAATAAGAAGAAGAGAAGAAGGAATCAGCTAAAACCAAAGGTGAATCAAAAGAGAATTTGAGAAGAAAAAGAGTGGAAAATCGGCAAGCAAGGAACAAGGAATTCGGCTTCTGAGCACATAGAGAGAAAAGTGTTTCGGCAACACAAAAAAATGAGAAATTTGGCTAAAGGAAGAGAAGCAATTTCGGTATTACCTAGAATCCCCAAAATCGGCACCTATATATACTATAGCCGAATTTACCTATCCCCAAATTCCCTATTCGACTCCACTTCTCTACACCCCTTATCTCTTAACTTTTCTCCCTGATAACTCCTTAATCCTTTCTTTAAATTTCTCCTCTGATCACTCCCTTCAGAGTTCACATCCAACGCCACTACTGGCAATTTATTAAGCAAAAATAAATCTTTCTTTTGAGCAAGGAGGGATTTGAACCCCAGACCTCCTTGCCATGCATGTGACGCCACCTCTAAGCCCCACATGTGACGCTACTTGCCACTCTAACACAAGGCTCCTTGTGTCCAATTCCTCCTTCATTTATTTAAAAACCAAACTACTTGCCATCAAGGTTCTTTTAATTATTAAACTATAATTTCCTTCACCCTAAAGTTCGAACTCAAAACTTAACCAGGCTTATTATCACATAAATAACACTCGACTAGGAATATTAAGCACACCTTTTATCAAAACCGAAAAAGAAAGAAAGTTTAAAATTTTTAGGGCGTTACAACTCTACCCCCCTTAAAGAAATTTCACCTATGAAATTTCCAACTAATAACATAGACTACCACACCACACTCCCGCTGCGCACTCTAATTCCAACTTTGGTAAATAGCACACTATGGGTAAGTACGTACCAGTATTCGCCTCTAGAGCGTCTCCATCCTCTTGACGACGTGCTACATAAAACATAGTTGGCTGCCTCGCCTTAGCATGACCAGCACCTCTGTCCGATGCTTCACGACCCAAATCGTTTCCACCCCTGGCCTGATCACAGCCTCTTGGTGGTTGCTGACCACCCCTTGGTGGCTGCAAACCACCTCGGTCCATGACTGGCACCTGACCTGACATTCTAGGGCAACTCTTGATCCTATTCTCTGTAGATCCACAAGCTAGACAAGCTCTTGTTCTCTTTCAGCACTCTCCTACATGACCTTTTCTACAAGTAGCACAAGTTGGTGTACGAGTAGTAACAATAGGGGCCCCTACTCTGACTGGCCCATCCACTCTGGCCTTTCTTTTAGCCCTCTGATCGTAATTGGAGGGCTCAGAATCCCTTTTATTTCTTCCCCTTTCTATTTCCCGGTTTAGGCGCTCAGTGCACTTTGCCTCTTTAGCGAATTTTGCTTTCTCCACCAATGCTAAAAAATCCCGCTCCCTTTGAGGAGTAATCAATACTCAAAGATTGTCTCTAAGGCCGTTTTCGAATCGAACACAACATTCATAATCTGTTGCCACAATTATTCTTACATACCTACTAAGGTGTAGAAATTTTGCATCATACTCTGCCACATATTTGTTTCCCTGGGTCAAGTTCAGGAGCTCCTTCCTTCTAGCATCCACATAACTCGCACCCACATACTTCCCTTGAAATACAGTTTTGAAGGACTCCCAAGTGACATGTTCAGGTTGGGTGCCCTTTTTCACCGTCAGCCACCACTGGTAAGCTTCTTCCCTAAGCAGTGACACTGACCCTTTCAACTTTTGTTCAGGTGAACAGTCTAAGTCCTCCATTATCCTTTCAATGGCCTCCAACCAGTATTCAGCCACTTTAGGAGCCACACCAGCCATGCCTTTAAAGATCTCATCCCTATTTGATCGAAGTCGCTCTAGAATTGACCCTCGATTTCCCGAGCCATTATTGGGCCCTACGACCCTTTCCAAAATCCTCAGCATTGCCTGCGGCAATGCATCATCCCCCGCGGCCCGATCATATGGTCCAGTCTCAGCCACAGGTGGGGCCGAAGTCTCTTCTACTCCAACATTGGGTATATGGCTCGATGCCGATGATCCAGCCCTAACACTTTTGCGGCCTCGGCCAGGCCTTTTGCACCTCTTCTAGCACTCATCATTGATTCACGTATTATTTGGATTAGAAATTTTATGAAGTTTTAGTTTCATACTTAAGCCGATGTTTTATGAAAGTATTAAAAAGAAAGTTATTTTCGTAAATCTTCTATAGTTTCAAGGTCCTACGAGCTTTAGTTTCACTCCAAATAAAAGCCTCAATATAATCATCTACAGTAGCCCACTAACTATCTACAGTATACCAAATTAAACAAGCTTAATAATAAAAGAACTTACTTGGTTCGACATCAGAGACTCGTTGTACCGCACAATAAGATTTTTTTTCTAAAATATTATGATATAATGAGGCCCACTTCACAGCTCGAGTTTTGTAACTTGGCTCTGATACCACTAAATGTAACACCCTAAACCTAGCCAAGATGTTATGGCCAAATCTAGTGTGTCACATTGAAGTGTTTTATCAAAAACCTTATTTTCATTAAAAACCCTTCTTTAAATAAAAACTATTCCTTCTTGAATGATAATAATTACTTTGCAAAATCTCTTTTCAATTACGGAAGCTTTATTTAAAACAAATGATCTACAAAAACTTGTCATTTAAAAATTGAGTTGCGAAAACGTGGTATTTAAAAGCAGTTATGGTTTAGGAAAACCATGTTCTACTTCCAATAAAAAAATATTAATCCTAATTTGAAATAATAACCAGAGGAAAGGCCTTATTACAATCCGGACTGAAATAACTTAGAATACTAGAAATTATATGCTAAAGAAAACAAGTCCAAGTCTCCTTGCTAGCTGGCCACCTCGGAGTCCCTCCTACCATCGAACCACCTACTAAGGATCACCTGAGAAAAATAAAAGAGGGGGTGAGTTTTCGAAAACTCAGTGTGTACAACCCTCCGTAAATAGAAAATCATGTAATAGCAATCATTTTTGGGCCTGAGCCCAATTCAATACCAGAACATATGTAAAACAATCAAATATGCACGGATCCCACCCATCCAACCGCTACACACCATCTCCATCCCCTAATACACACCATGTGGGGATATAAATATCGACCCACCCATTTGATACACTCCAATGGTAGCCCGGTTGCGGTACTACCTAACGTTGCAGCAAAGCTGCTAATCATATATTGGGCTTAAAAAGCCATTGGTGGATCCACGGTCATCAAGCAACCATGCGATCCTCATATACTTCCTCCGTTCCATAATTCCCAACCCATATACAACCTAAACAGAATATCATATGAATGCAGCAGGTATACATGTAACATCCATAAATCTTACATTCAACACATAGGGGTATTTTAGTCATTTTTGCCCTTTGGGGCTTTTCGATAATTTCTCTTTATTATAGGTTATTACTTACCTTGGCCCGTTAACAAGTCCTCGTTGGCTAAAGCAAACAGATACTATGCACCAGGTAGGAATCCAGAGTAGAGGAGGTGGGTCAATAAGACCGCTTAAGTACCAAGCTCTCCCTAAATCCAATCCTAGACATGCATATACCCATTGCCACACCTTAACCTTATGGCTTGTCCACGGTCACAATTAATTAATTATTTAAGTTTTATGTTTGATTAAGCAGTTGTCAGATACTAAGCCCAAAACCCCTTACAAAGCCCAAATGTGTCTACATACATGCATTTGGCCCACTAGGCCCAATCTTATTCATATGGCCTATTGAGCCCAAATCAAATTCGTATGGCCTACATTCATATGGCCCGTTAGACCCAATCACATTCATAGTCATGCAATCATATGATTTTTCATCACTTAGTAACAAATTGCCAATTTTGCCTATTTTGGGCCCTATAGCCCATCTGGCCCATTTAGCCCATTCTTGCCCGGTTAGCCAAAGCACGACCCAAGTCCACGGAATCGCACATGGGGCCTCTGATAACCTATCAGTTTCCCCTTACGAGTGTTCGCACACTCACATGTCTATTGTAGCCAACTTTCAAATTTTCAGCATTTCTACTTTTCAACATTTTGGGATTTACCGATCTACGGTGTGTGTGCAGTGTATGTACACACCTAGTACTAGCTTGGGGTCTTGTAGCGGTTAAATAAGTTAAATAACAAATAGCAATAGCAACTATTTAACACCAATCCACAATTTAATTAAGATTGATTTAATACCTCTTCTTCCTTTCCTTCTTAACTTAAGCCTAAGGGGTTAATATTTTATTAATCTATTAAAAAGAAAAAGAAGTAATTTAGGGTCATCTGGTTAGGACAGATCTAAACCAGTCTGTTATGTATATGATTCAGTATGCCAACCATTAATCAACTTATTAGAAATGCAAGACAGCCAATTAGAAATGTCACGAAATCCCCTGTTCTTGGGGGATGTCCTCAACGCCAAGGAACATGTACTAGGGTGTATGTCTGACTTGTTCAGATCATGTGCTGAGAAAAAAGAAATAACTTTTTCAGTATTAACGATCCGTACTGGTGAATAGAATGGGGTTCGTCCGTTCACTATCTAAAAAAGATAGATCTACCATATCCTTCTATTGTTTATGAAGTTTATGGTTTCCATTGGCACAAATCCAATCTTGGAATTTAACCTTTCAAAACGGAATCTATTCCAAACATATATGCCATGGTTCCTTACTTCGACAGGGTACAGATATCTAAATTTGATATTTTTAGATACTTTTTTAGACCTATTACCGATACTAAGTAGCAGTCAAAAATTTGTATCCTTTTTTCATGATATTATGCATGGATCAGATATATCATGGCGAATTCTTCAGAAAAAATTGTGTCTTCCATAATGGAATCTGATAAGTGAGATTTATGGGTCTTGATTTATACGGTTCTAATGAACCAACATTAAATTTTGAAACATTAGCTAATCAATTATATCCTGTTGCACTGGATATAATATTCTATATTAGATTTCTTATTGCTTTTGCTGTCAAATCGTCGATTATACCCTTACATACGTGGTTACCAGATACCCACGGGGAGGCCCATTATAGTACTTGTATGCTTTTAGCCAGAATTTTATTAAAAATGGGAGCATATGGATTAGTTCGGATCAATATGGAATTATTACCCCATGCACATTCCATATTTTCTCCCTGGTTGATAATAGTGGGTACAATGCAAATAATTTATGCATCTTCAACATCACTTGGTCAATGAAATTTAAAAAAAAAAGAATAGCCTATTCCTCTGTATCTCATATGGGTTTCATAATTATAGGAATTGGTTCGATAACTGATACGGGACTAAAAAAAAAGATTTATTATATACCTAATATTATGACATTTTTTAATTTTAATTTAAAAAAGTTTTCTTTCTTAAATTGGTCTCTATCTACTATTATCTAAAAATAATCAAGTTATTAATGACTGGACGAAACCAAGAAATAACCCCTCACGTGCGAAATTATAGAAGATCCCCTTTAAGATCAAACAATTCCATCGACTTGAGTATGATTGTATGTGTGATAGCATCTACTATACCAGGAATATTAATGAACCCGATTATTGCAATTTCTCAGGATACCCTTTTTTAGTTTAGCTTTTAGTTAGCTTCTAAAATCTATTTCTTAGTTCAAGGTCCCTCTTTACTAACTGGAATCAAAGAATTAGTAGATCTGTTCTGCCCAAAATGGGAATGGGCTGGGTTATGAACTTATAATCTATAATCTGATGATCGAGTCAATTCTATGATTATAAGTTCATTCATATCGAACCAGACCAGAATAGTATATACATTCTCATTATGAGAAGGGGTCATTCGAGCGTATCTCAATAGATACTATGTTTACATATGGATCCCTATGTCGTTACATGCCATTTAGGATTAGGAATGGGCGTAATCGGGCCTTCTTTTTACATATCTCTCGTTATTTGGGACCCTATTCACCTTTTTTCTTTTTTTCTTCTATTGAATCAAGAAATAAATAGGTTAGACTGTCTATCTTTTTAATATAATCTATATATATTTAATATAATCTTAATATAGACATCCTTTGGATACTTCAAATCGAAGCAATTGGATGTCCGACTCGGGCCTATATGACATAACCAATCAATAGAAATACTCCAACACTCCACCTTTATCATATATTCTATACATCACACTAGGTAGATATCATATTCATGGAATACGATTCACTTTCAAAATGCCTTGGTGGTGAAATGGTAGACATGCAAGACTCAAAATCTTATGCTAAAGAGCGTGTAGGTTTGAGTCCTTTTCAAGGCATAATATTGAGAATGCTTATTGAATAAGTTCGGCAGCAGGTCACGAGATCTTGATGATCTTCTCTATCTAATGAATAGGGAGACCGCTTTGAAATTGTTGTTATAGAAGAAGAAAATTAATACGTAATCGATCGAACACTACTTGAAAATGACTCTTCTGCTCAGAAACAAAATGTTCCAAATGCTCCCGGAAATTTTTGCTCCTATTGGACCATTTGTATCTATATGCATTAAGATCCCGATTCATGGATCTCTCGGTCTGAGAAATCAAAATAAGAGGATCGAACCATTTCTTCTGACTCTTTTTCAAATTCGATAAATGTTGGTTGATTGTATATTTCATTATAGTTCTATAATTTAGAGTATGATTTCCTATTTGATCCCGTCAAATTCCATATTCGAAGTTGCGATCGGATCGATTCTTTTTAATGAATCGATTCAATACATTTCTTATGTACCCATAGGTGCTATATTGGATTTGAATCAGATTTCGGATCAATCTTTCTTGATTGACTGCCTCCATTATGTTGTTGCTAGCAAATACCACTATTTTTGGTTTTGGATATTCCAAATCATTCCCGCAGGAGATCCGAACCCATTTTTTTTATCCTTCGGTAAAAAGATTTATTTTCTTCATAAAAAATAAGAGGTAGAGCCGATAAAGATTTCTTTTTCGATTCATCCCTTGAGTTGAATACCTCAATCAAGAAATTTTTTTTGATCTAATTTGTAAAAATTAATAGAAAAGGCAAATCCCTTATAATACACCAGATCCAGCTCGGTTATTGATAGAGTGAATAGATCTGCCATTTCTTGAAATCTTTCTTCTGATTCAAAATCGTGGTGTAACGTGTATCCCCTCCTGTTCTAGTCATGGAATAGATGAAATAAACCAAAAAATAGATTTTTGTTCAAGAATGAAATCTTATTGGAACTGCCCAGTTCATCCTTCAGAACCATATCACATCCTAAATTTGATGAAATAGGATGAATTGAGATGGTATTTTGTAAATACATAATTATCTTGAATATATTAACTATTTCTTTATTTTTCGATGGCCTGGAAGGGATAAAAGAAACATCTTGTTCTTTCTTCAACAATTTCTAATCTCTAGTGGACCTCTCAGTAGGGTTCGAACCCAGATGAAGTTCTGACTATCTATCAGAGAAAAAAGAACGAATGGATCTTGTAGGATTCCCAAGAAAATTTTTGATTTCTTTTGGAAGCAGATGATTATTCATCAGCTTCTCACGTTCCGTGAATAGTTGGGACATTGAGGAATATCCAGAAAGGCACTTAGGGAATCGGTCTAATCCTATCTCCGTTTGTTCTGTTTGAAGAAAGGAAGGATCCTAAAGAATCGATCTTTCTTTTAGTTGTTGAATCTCTCTTTGATTGATCAATGTGTGATATTCCGAATCCTCATTACTAATGGAATCGAAACGATCTCTGTATTGGTCAGAAGATCCTTTCAATTGGCGAGAATCCGTTACTTGAACGAAACTAGATCTTGTGGAATCATATTGAATATTTGATGATACATTCAGTACCTTGCTAAAAAATTGATCCCTGTTTACCAACCATACATTGTCTAACCAAATCCAATTCTCTCTTGACATGTTACTTAAAAAATTCGATTCGTGTGGATTCTTCCCCCAGCTAATGAAGAGATCTTGGCAGAATTGCCACAAATGAAATTGAGCATAATTTTGCAAAGAAATAGCCTACTTGCCTCTCGAGAAGAGATGGGAAACATGCTCAATATCATTTGATTGAATAGTTGACCCAGCTCCTTGTTGTTTGAAGAAACCCTCAACTTCAATTGGTATTTTTTCACAAAAACCAAACATGAGATAACAAATCCAGTCTTTCACTAAGATTTCGAATAGCTGTCCCGAGTTCAAGTTGATTATGTTTCGCCTCTTACTCAGAGAAAGGCGATCAAACAATCCTTGCAGATCGAATCATCCATATAATATACAAAAAGAAACTCCAGATATTTGATATCTTTCTCTTTGAATGAGATCTCAATTCCAGCGATGGTTTCAATAGATATCTTACAACTAAAATCCCTCTTTTTTCGATCCAGTTCCTTCATCGCGAACCCCGGTTAGATTCAGGCATGATACAGTTTTTAGTTATTGGGAGAACCCAAGTACTCTCTTTTGGATCCAGGAAACAGCTCTCAGAGATCTTTTTTCCTTTTGGAAGATACAGGAGCGAAACAATCAACCTATTGATATTGGAAGACCCAAAAGATTCTTCTAATGTATCAGTTCTAGGTCCAATGGAATTCATAGGTATAGGAAGTAGCCCTGTCAAATAGAGATTTTTTCTTTCGACCATATTTCGATTGTTAATACGATATATAAGGACAACTACTATGAATAGTACTACACCCTTGATCAAGAAATATTGATTGCTTGTTGAACCCTGTAAATTGCGTGAAAGTAGGATACTCCAAATTCAGGGGTCCAAGAGTTTTATAAAACATTCTTGGTGGAAAAAAATGTGAATGAAAGATCCCATTGAATTGAATTGGGTCCATGAATCTAAGAAATAGTGAGAATTCTTGATCTCTCTCAATATCTCTCTCAATTCGAAAATCCAGGATTTAAATTGATGTCTTTTCATTGATTTCTCCTAAATTGCATTGATTTATCCTAAACATTTCATTTCAATTGGAATTTGGTTATTCACCATGTATTATTATTTATCGGATCATAAAAACCCACTTTTCGAATATCTCTACCATATCTATATTGTAACAAATAATTTATCATATTACTTGGGGGAGGAACAATAGTATTTCATTGCTGCAAATATGGATTATTGAAAAAAAAATAAGACATGTATTTGGATATTTCCTTTCAACTACAGCAATATTCGATTATTTATTTGATTGACATGAATAGTTGAAGGGAATTCCTCGAAGAGAAAATGGATTATGGGAGTGTGTGACTTGAACTATTGATTGGGCCGTGCAGAAATATGCCTTTATCTGCTACATTGGAATTGACAACCAAATGTGTCTTTGTTTCAACCACCGTGTAAGCCCCATACAAAGGATAGGCTAGTTCACTTGAAGAGAACCTTTTCTATGATCAGACCTGACGATGTTGTGTATAAATAGGGCTCCGTAAGATCCAGTAGAATAAGTGATTTGGCATAATCCAAATTAGATTTTATTTTTTTTTACTAATAGTATGAAAATGAATTCATTTCTTCTGTATCGACCCGATTTAATTATACTATCGGAGTGAAACAAGGGATCTAAAGAAGAGCAAAGGCTAGACTATATTAGTAACAAGTAAATCCTTTGTATGTAAAAAATCTCGATATATTTTTGGGAAAAAGGTTAATCGCAAGGCCTAAGACGACCTATAAAGCACTTGATCACGATCAACTTTGTACGCCTACTTGGGTATTGAGCATTTACTTGTAAAAATGAAATTCCTTGGATCTAGAAAAATTCACCTATCCTAATAACAAAAAAACCTGACTTGAACGATCTTATATTAAGAGCTAAATTAGCTAAAGGTATGGGTCATAATTATTATGGGGAACCCGCATGGCCCAATGATCTTTTATATATTTTTCCAGTAGTAATTCTCGATACTATTGCTTGTAACGTGGGCTTAGCGGTTCTAGAACCTTCAATGATTGGTGAACCCATGGATCCATTTGCAACTCCTTTGGAAATATTACAGAATGGTATTTTTTTCTGTATTTCAAATACTTGCATGCGATTACCTAACAAGTTATTGGGTGTTCTTTTAAGGGCTTGATACTGCGGGATTATCAACGATCGATTTTGGAAAATGTTAATAAATTCCAAAATCCATTTCATAAATCGAGAGCAACAATCGCTTTTTTTGATTGGTATTGCAAGAGCCCTTTGGTTGGGTATTGGAGCAACATTACTGATTGATAAATCCCTAACTTTAGGTTTTTTTAAAATTGAATCAATTAAAAAAAATATCATGATGTGCGTATCTAGGGAGTAGTCACTTCAAAAGCAAACTGAATTCTCCCTAGATACATTTATTCTATTCTGGTCTGAATCTATGGATTGTGCTGCAGGTTCAAAATCCATTGGATTAAAAATTTTGATAAATCAATTTCGAAATGTTTTTTCTACTTCTTTTCTAGAATGCCCAATATTTGTTTTACATCTTCTATGCGAAAGTGTTCAATTTTCATAATGTCTTCTCAACTGTTATTCAAAAGGTCCAATAACGTATGTATATTGGACTTTTTGAGACAATTATAGATCTTGGGAGGCAATTCTGATTGGTCAATAAAAATATATTTCAATCCTATTTCTTTTTTCTTTTTTGTTAGTTTAACTAATCTATCATGAAACGGAAAAAAAGGTAAAATAACATCGTGTTGATTGTTTTCTAAATGGAAGTTTTCTTCTTCCGCATGTAGATTAATTTTATTAAAATTAAAAGATTCATATTTTTTGTATAGAAAGATATCATGTATTTAGGAAAATATGACATTAGGTATATAATATATTAAATAAAAGTATATAATTAGTTATATATATAACGCATATTTTCTTTATATATTATTATATTATTAATGTTATTTCTATATTATTAATATATTTAAATTATATATTTAAATGATAAATAATAATAAAGTAAACAAACAAAATCCTATTTATTATATTAATTCTATAATTTGAATTTTCAAAATAGGATTTTAGAAATAGAGATAGGGATAGGATTCTTTTTAGAAATAAGGAATAAAGAAATCATGGATAAATCCAAGCGACTCTTTCTTAAATCTAAGCGATCTTTTCGTAGGCATTTGCCCCCGATCTAATCGGGGGATCGAATTGATTATAGAAACATGAGTTTAATTAGTCGATTTATTAGTGAACAAGGAAAAATATTATCTAGGTGAGTAAATAGATTGACCTTAAAACAACAACGATTAATTACTATTTCTATAAAACAAGTTCGTATTTTATCTTCGTTACCCTTTCTTAATAATGAGAAATAGTTTGAAAGAAACGAGTCGACCACTAGAACTACTGCTCTTAGAACCAGAAATAAATAGGCTTACCCCTTCAAAAGAATCAAAATAATAAGAACGTAATAGTAAATACTAAGAATAAGTAATACAATGATTTCAAACTCTATTTAGAATCAAACCACCGTACGGTATTTTCTTTAAGTATCTTGTAGGATACTGTTGTTCCAGCCACATTTCTCTTTTCGCTCTACTAGTAATTTAATTGGAGCTTGAACTCGAGTTTCCGTGAGGTTGAATCCACTTTTTTCGTTCTACCTTCCTTATTTATTTTATCTAATTCTTATCTAATTCTAAAAAAACTAAAAAAATAAAAAGGGGAAATGAGAGAGTAGTCACAGATATTTGATTGTATCTCGATCTAATCTTTTTTGCCCCGTCATGCGGCAATAACTAGAATTAAAAAAAGGGAATGTTAATGCATCCTAGAAGAAATGATTGATCTCTATCAATAAACCCGCTAAAGAATCAAACCAGAGTGTACTTAGTACCGGTGCTACGGAAAGATATGTTTTTAGATCTCGCATTTAAAATCCTCCTTCTTTATCGTATTACAATATGGTAATACATATATAATCGCATGTATGTGGGGTTAAAGACCACTTGGATTTGTCTACTTGTACCTGGAATTCCTAATTCAAAATTCAAATTGAAATGTACAATGATTCGATAGATAAGATTTTCCCTTTCTTAAAACAGCAAAACAAAATAGGTCCCTTTCCGTCTAAGAATTCCTGCTAAAAATATTCATTTATTATTCATTATATGGTTGTTATATGAGACCAAAAAGAGGAAATGGAAAGATTTGTTTTGTATATCAATAGATGAAATAAGGGTGTGGAAAACAAGACATGGATATAATAATAGATAGAATAATAAAATAAATAATATAGAAATATAGATTTCTAAATCAAAATATATTAATATAAATATAATAATATAAATATTATTAATTACTTAATATTAATAACAAATAATATAAATTAATACTAATTTCTAATAACTTGTAATTTGATTAATTGATAAGCATTTGAATTGTTATATAATTTCAATTGTTAATTGGTTTAGTAGTGGAATTTGATAAAATCGCCTTGAACTGAAGAAAGTATCTGTCCTAGCTCTGACCAAATATTCTTTCGTATCAAGAATCAAGAATGAAAATGCGGATATAGTCGAATGGTAAAATTTCTCTTTGCCAAGGAGAAGACGCGGGTTCGATTCCCGCTATCCGCCCATTATTCACTTGGTCATTATCCAAAAAATCTGAACTAAATAATTTGTGTCTCACTTGATCATTATTCACTGAGAATCTAGAAATATATCTTCGTTCGACAGAAAGATAATGAATGTTTATTTGATCTTGATCCTTGTGGAGCCAAAAAGGAACTACTGCTCGAATTTGTACGAACCCGATAATATCAACAAATGGCTTGTTTTTGGTAAGAGATGGACATTACTATATGTAATTCCGGGCGAATGGTACACATCGGTACTCCAGTGCATTTCCCCCTCTGAGTCAGAATAAATATGTTTTTGAAACCTCTCTTTCAAATTTAAAGTGTATGTTTCCGCGCAAATCTCAGCAATCACTTCTTCTGATTCTACATATTGATCATTTTGAACTAAAAGAAAACTTTTTGGTGGAATAGTCACCTTATGTATAATATCTTCACTCTCAATAATTACATACAAGTCCAGATAACATAAAAAAGTAGGATGCCTGTGACGTGTGCGTGTAGGATGAACCAAATCCTCATTGAATTTGATGTTTCCATTAAAAGGGGCTCGTACATGTTCTGCAATACCCCCTGTAAATACTCTGCCAGTATGAAAAGTTCTTAATGTTAGTTGTGTTCCCGGTTCTCCAATGGATTGCCCCGCAATAATACCTACAGCTTCTCCTAATTCAACCAGGTCACCATGAGTGGGGCTCCAACCATAACATAATCGACAAATCCAAGATGTACTCCTATAAGTAAAGGGTGTTCAAATAGATATTGGTTGTGTTCGAAAGGCTCTGAATCGATCGACAAACCCAAGCCCAATATCTTGATTTCGAATGGCAATGCACCACAGACCCATATATATATATATCGTTCGCTAATACACGACCAATTAATGTTTGGATAAAAATTCTTTCCGGAAGTGTCCTCTTTTGAGGACTCACAGAAATCCCTCGAGTGGTGCCACAATTTGTTTTATGTACAACAATGTGTTGAGCAGATTTCTTTTCCGATTCATCCCTGAAGTTGAATACGTCATTCAAGAATTTTTTTTGATCCAATCCGTAGGAATCAATAGAAAAGGAAAATCCCTTATAATACACGGATCCGCTCGATTATTGATAGAGTGAATAGATCGCCATTTCTTGAAATCTATCTTCCGATTCAAAATCATGGTGTAACGTGTATCCTCCTCATTCGGTCATGGAATAGATGAAATAAATTAAAAACGGATTTTTGTTGAAGAATGAAATCTTATTGAATCGCTTGATTCATCCTTCGGAACCATATCATATCCTGGATCTGATGAAATAGGATGAATTGAGATAGTATTTTGTAAATACGTAATTATCTTGAACATATTAACTATTTCTTTATTTTCCGATCACCTGGAAGGGACAAAAGAAACATCTTGTTCTTTCTTCAACAATTTCTGATCTCTAGTGGACCTCTTAGTAGGGTTCGAACCCAAATGAAGTTCTGACCATCTATCAGAGAAAAAAGAATGAATGGATCTTGTAGGATTCCCAAGAAATTTTTCGATTTCTTCTAGAAGCAGATGATTATTCATCAGCTTCTCACGTTCCGTGAATAGCTGGGACATTGAGGAATATCCAGAAAGGCACTTAGGGAATCGGTCTGATTCTATCTCCGTTCGTTCCATTTGAAGAAAGGAAGGATCCCAAAGAATCAATATTTCTTTTAGTTGTTGAGCGCATTTCAACGGATCCAATCACTCTTTTTTTTTCTTGGATAAGAATAAAATAAACAAAACCCCATTTTCTTAATTAATCTTCCCGGGTAGATTGATTTTAGATTGATTCTATATAAATAAATAATAAATAAAAAATTTCTATTTGTTCTAAATATAAAATAAAAATTCGAAATTATAGATTTAGAATAAATTGAATTTCGAATTAAAATTTTTTTATTTCTAAAATTTTAATAAATATTATATATTAGTTAGATATTAGAATTCCTTTTATTTAGAAAAATATGAAATGAAGTGAAAACAAAAAAGTATTACTTGTTTTGGATTTGTATAGTATTATACTATATATAGTATAAATATATATTTATATTAGTACTATACAAATTTGTACTATATCGAAATGAAATCGAAATAAGTGGAATGTAAATAAAATAGGATTAATTCCAATCAATAAATCTTAAAACGCAACATGAAAACACAACAAACAAACGAAACTAGACGATTCGATCAAACTGAATTGTTGTTTTGACTAAACAAACAGTTGCAGATGACTTGACAATGAATTCCAGGTCGAATTGACTAATCCAATCTATTGTTCACATTCATAGGAGTTCGTCTATGTTTCTAGACTTTGATTCTCTATTAACCAATAATCTGGGACCATTGTAGCAGCCCAAATTTACCCGGGCCCGTAAATAAATAAAAACAGAAAAAATGAAATATAAAAATAATAGTTTTTATAACAATCTAGATTACATTTAGCCCAATTACAGTTTATTGACCCAAACTACCCACTAGCCCGGTTACACCCAAGCCCAAATATCTAAACCCACTATCCAAACCAGTCTACTATAGACTCAAGCCGCTCGAGCCCAAAAGGCCCCAAGACTTAAAACACCAGCAGGAAAACCTAGGGTTTCCTTGGAACCTCAGCGCCACAGGAGCAGTTCCAGAAGCTTCGCCACGTTAGAGCCGTTCCAACTCCCGAAGCAAGGGCCATCAATGGCCCTGTCCCCTCACGTCACCCCAGCTGGCCCTCATCAATGCTGATCAGATCGATGGTCACCGTGCACGAGGTCCCATTAAAGCACTGACCAGAGGCTTTGGGCACTCCGAACGTCACTGCCGTTTGCCTCACATCAGTGCGCCGTGATCTTAGGCCCCACCGCTGACCTTTGCGCCTCTATCGGTGCTGAGATCTTCGCAGCAGAGGCCGTCCTGTGGTCACCAGGCAAGATTCGCATCCACAGCACGATCTTTGCCAGATTTTTGGTACCTGCAAGACAGAAAAAGTAAAACAAATAGACAAGAATGGCAAGAAATAGCAGCAGATAAACTGAAACAAACAAGGAAAGAAATCAAAGATTTCTTTCCCAAACATGCATAGTCTAAAGGCTATAAAGCCTTTCTTCAGATTTGTAAAAAAAGAGGATACGTTTTGGGTACATATACATACAAAATAAAATATTAGCATCTTATCAAAGAGATAGAGGTGATATATCTTTATCTTTTATTTTTTCTTCTCTAAATAACATGCAAGTATTATCAAAATAAATCAAAAGAGTTTACCGTTGAGATCGCGTTGTAAAATTGAGACTTTTCAATTTTCGACCGCCGTACGTGGCTGAGTCAGTGGCGGCACGTGGGCACGTGAGCGCGTGAGAGATCGGGGACGGAAGCTCGACGGAGCTCCGAGAGCCACATCCCCAATCCTCTTTCAAAGGATTTTCTTAGTTTTTTTTTTTTTGAAACCCCGGGTTGAAATGATTTTAAAACCTAAATTTGAGTTTATATAGCCTTTTGAAAACGACGTCGTTTTGCTTAACCAGATAAGTACCAAAACAGCACCGTTTAAGCTAGGATCCGCGTGTTGACCCGAAACCCGGATAAGATCCGCGTGTTTTTATTAAAAGGGTAAATAATTCAATCGGTCCTTCCATTTTTTAAAAATTTACAATTAATTTTTATTTTTATTTAAAATTGACTCCACTGTTTTAAAATTAATTCAATTTAGTCCCTCTGGTCATTATAAGACCTATTCTGAGGAACGACGTCGTTTTCGAGGATAAAGGCAAATTGCCTAATGAGTCCTTCTGGTTTAACGCGTTTTTCAATTTGGCCCACATTTTTTAAATTTATTTATAATTAACCCTAAAGTTCTAAAATTAAATTAAATTAAATTTTTTTTATAAATTCAATTTATTTTAAATACTATATATATTTTTTATAAACATTAGTTATATATATAATAATATATTATTTTATTTATATTATAATATTATATACATTTTTATATATTTTACTATATATATTAATTATTTTACTATATTTTTATATGTAAATTTACTTAATATATCATTCTTGTTATTTTATATTTTATTTATCATATAGTTTATATCATTATATATGTATTTTGTTTTTAAATTTTTTATATATCATACATTTTACTATAAATTATTCCTTACATTACTTCTATTTTATTATTTTATTACTTATTAATTACATATGTTTTTTAAATTTTTATTATTATATAAATATGTGTAATATCATTATTTAGCACATTATTATATTAAGTTATTAAACCTTATAATATGATTTGTACATGTACCATTTTTTTTTTAAAAAGGGGTTCTCCTTTATTATTTTTATATTATTCTAAATATTTCTAAATATCTTTATTTTTATTTTTATTTGATTTTTATTTTATATTATAATTTGCTTATTTATTTTTGGTTTTCTTTTATTTTGATATTGTTTAGTAGGTTAAATCTTATATATTATTTGTTTTTGTTTTTTCATATTAGCATGAAAGTAATTATTTATGTTGATTTAGGTTACATTTTCATAAAACATTATGTATATTGCAATTTATATTTGTCGTATTAACTATGCACTACGTTGTATTTTGCATATAACAATGATGCATGAACATTTATGTGATTCATGATAATATATGCATAAAATGATAATGTATATTGTGTAATTTATGCCATTATTCATTGCTTTTATATCATATTTGCGTAGAATGTTAAAGAAGATATTATGTAGATTAATTTATTTAAATATTGGTTCTTTGTAATGTGTTAAACGCATCATCATTTTAAAGAATTTTTTTTTTATATTTCATTTGATCCAAAAGATTTTAAAAAGTGAGGCAATGTTTTGATATTTAGGAATTCGGGAAGTAGTGCCCTAACATACTGGGTTGTGATTTCCCGTTTGTCTAAATATCTAGAAATATCCTTTTAAACGATTTTCACAAATCACAAGATAATTTCAGTTACGAATGTTTAAAGATATCGTGTCCAATCATGCTGGGTGTGATGTTTATACTCTTTTGGAACGAAGGAATCTTGATTCCTTTTAACTCAAATCATTACGGTTTTAAAGGAAATCTCATTTCTAAATTCTTTCAAACTTCTGACATTAGGAAAAAATTATTCAATTTGGTACCAATTTTGGGCGTTACGAGGGTGCTAATCCTTCCTTGTACGTAACCGACTCCCGAACCTACTTTCTCGTAATTTTGTAAACCAAAACGTTTTATAAAGTGATCTAATCACACTTTAAAAGGTTGGTGGTGACTCCCATTTTCAAAATACCCTTCCCAATTTAAAAGAGGTTTACATAGCTTGGCGACTCCACTGGGGACTTAAGAGAGTCGAGCCAAGAAATTGATTATTTTATGTTTTAATGTTGGAAGTTTGGAAAATTTAAAATTTGATCCTTTTTACATGTGTTTGCTACATATGTTTGTTATCTTATTGTCGTACGTTGCATTTGCATGATCGTTGTGGTCACACCCTTAAGTGGGAGTGAGAAGCTACACTTTCGTGAGGTTTTCACCTTCGTATGAGCTAGTGGATTGCTTCCGGGATACTGTACCTATGTCTCCGTGAGATTTTCATCTCTGTATGGCCATAGGGAAATGTGTCCCCCTGAACTAAACTTGGTCTATATGATCCTATAATGGGTGAAGACCGAGGAATCTGCTGGTTCAGATACCCTTACTTTAGAGATAAAACACATATAGTGAACTTTAAGTGTTTACCCTAGGGAAATAGAGATAGCCTTTAGTAAGCTACCCTTGTAAGTACTTGTTTATCATTTTGTTCTATATGACACTGACCTATTTTTTGTTTTGTTGTTATTGCATGTCACTCAACATTTAAAGGTGTCGATTCAATGTTTGATTTCTAGATTAGAAAGTTTTGTAATGATGAACGAATATCTTAATAAAGTGGAGGACAATGCCTCTGTCTATACCTAGTCAAAGAAAACCCAGTTAGAGAAGGGAGATAGTGTCATCGAGGGGTATACATCAGAGTTATGGGACTTCACTCGTATTAATTCGACACAGAATGAGTTTCAGGAGTTGAGAGACATTTGGGCCCAATGGGATGATGAGGCTAAGCAGCTTTTCTATCAGAATTACAGAGACCTTCCCTATTTGCTAGACGTCAAAGTAGATAGGCACTTGTTTCGAGCTATGGTACAGTTCTGGAACCCTGCTTATAGGTGCTTTACATTTGGTGATGTTGATCTTGTACCTACTTTAGAGGAGTATATGACTTTACTACGTTGCCTGAGGATTCGGGGTCACAAGGCTTATGTTAGGCCTGCTAGCCTTTCAGCTTTTATGAAGAAGTTGGTAATGATTACTGGGATGAGTGAGCAGTGGGTTGTAGCTCGTGTGCAGCAAAAGGGTGATAGTAAGTGCATTCCATGGGCCGTTTTGAGGGATTTGATGTTGACGCATCCAGACGTAAAGAAAAGGGTTGATGTCCTGGCTTTAAGTATTTATGGTTTAGTGATCTTCCCAAAGGCTTTGGGACACATAGATGAGGCAGTTGCGGATTTATTCGATCGACTTGGCAAACAGAACACGCCCGTGCCTGCAATCCTAGCTAAGACATTTAGATCCTTGAGCGCATGTCGAAGAGCTGGTGAAGGAAGATTCATTGGATATGCACAGTTGCTGTTGGTTTAGTTTCATAGTCATTTTTGGAAGGTTGATAAGGTTCCTTGTCGAGTGTTCTTCAAAGGCTACTCTCCACTAAAGGAAGCAGTAGACATGCCTAGGAGAGATGACATTTCAAAGGAGAGGTGGATAGACATTCTTCAGAATCTTCGAGAGGAGGATGTTATGTGGAAGGCTCATTGGTTGGTTCCTAGTGAAGTCCTTTACCACTGTGGCAGTTTTGATTGGGTCCCTTTACCAGGAATTTGGGGAGTTGTTGGATATGCACCATTGCTTGTTCTAGGGCAATATCGAGCGAGGCAGTTCATACCGGCTACACAGGGTTTAGCTCAAAATGATTTCTCTTATAAAGGAGATCACTATAAGAAGAGGGTGCGAGAGATTTCTGAGGCTTGGAAGAAGCCTATCTGTATGAAGATCTTGACCGAAGGCTCGACGTTAACCCTTGAGTATAAAGGGTGGTTTAGTAGGAGAGTCAACGATAATGTCCCTAAGCCAATTTTGGGGGTGGCTCGATTATTAGAGGAGAGCTTACGAGTGATTCCATTAGAGTTGAAGGTTATGAAGCAAGAGTTCGAGAGAATGAATTCATAGCTTGAAAAGAGGATTGAGAAGCTCGAAAAGGAAAAAATGTGCTTAAGTCCCGACGTCGATGTTCAAAAGATGGAAGTCGAGAAGGTGAAAAAGGAAAAAAAAAAGATTGAGGAAGATCGAGATGATTTAAAGATGCACTACAAAAAGGCCCAGGTAACCTTGAAAAGGGTCAGATTAGGGAGATCTTCAAAGCAGTGGCAACAAGAGATTCAAGAGGAAAGAGCCAAGGCTGACTATTGGGAAAAGAAGTTCCAAGAGAGGCAGTCGTGTAATCAGACCCTAGAGAAGTAAAATCAAGAATTAAAAACTAAGGTGGCTGAGCTTGGACGATCTCTTCATCATCACCGAAGTCGTAACCCTGTGATCGAGTTAAAGGCAAGCTTGGATAAGATCGAGAAAATGAAGCACAACATTAGAGGGTTGGAAGCAGCACTACAGGATTGTGAGCTATGGATTGAGCAGCTCGAGGCAAGAGAAGAACAGTGGAAGGGAGAACTTCACCATCTTCGGAATCAAGTGGTAGATAGAGATCATGTCATGGAAGAGGCCTTAGTTCAGATTCGAGAGGTTGCTGAACACTTACAGGATTTGGCAATACAAGCTAGAACACTGAATATAATGTATGAGTCATCGTCAGACAGAGGACGAGAGTTAGCATTGTTATTGGATGGGGTTAAAACTCTAGGTCTACGGGCGAAAGTGTATTTGTAATCCGTTATATGAAAATATTTTTGTTCCTTAAATAACGTTTTATAAAATGAAAATGAATCAGAATCGACATCTTTTTTTGCATTCATGCATTTGCATCTCATCACATCATATGCATTCAAGTTTATAGAAAGATCTTAATTAGTTAAAATTATAAGGGAGAAAGAGAGTAAGAGAAAGAAAATCTGGAAGCAACACATCCTTACGGTACACACGCTAAGTCAAAGAATATGGACCAAAGATTTGAACAGCTATAGAAGGACATGCAGGACCAATTGCAAGAGCAATTGGCAAAAATGCAAAACGACATGAGGGAGCAAATGTTGGAGGCTCAAAGAAACATGATGGCTGAGATGGCTCAACTACTGAGGGCCACAGATAAAGGAAAAGCCCCTATGACTATCACTGAAGAGGGTAATGAGGGACATTTTCCTGGTTTCACTCCACCTCACGTACAAACCCAACCTGAGGCATATCCCTAAGGGCCGTCTGTCACAATAAGGCTTCAATAGGGTCACGTTGATGCTGGAATGCCCGTGAACTTTCAAACTGGTTCGGGATTCAATCCTGAAGACAATCCTGCCAATCCGGTTATTTTTGATCTAGATGTAGCTGAAAGGGAAGAAATGAGACTCGAATCATCAAGGCAATTAGAGGAACATTGCAGGTGGCTATAGGAGAAATTTAGGGCACTAGAAAATGCTGATAATCGCCAGGGAATAGATGTTAAGGACTTAAGTTTAGTTCTAGATTTGGTGCTTCCCCATAAGTTCAAAATGCCAGAATTCGAGAAGTACAATGGGACTACTTGCCCGGAAGCCCATATTACCATGTTCTGCAGACGGATGACTGGTTATGTAAACAATGATCAATTATTGATCCATTTTTTTCAAGATAGTTTGGTTGGAGAAGCAGCTAAGTGGTATAATCAGCTGAGCCGAGCCAAAATAAGTTCATGGAGGGACCTTGCACAAGCCTTCATGCAGCAGTACAATCAAGTGACTGACATGACTCCGGATAGGATCACGCTACAAAACATGGAGAAAAAGCCTAATAAAAATTTTAGGCTGTAACGCCCCCACGCCCGAGACCGTCGCTGGAGTCGAGCTTGAGGTGTTACCGAACATAATTTATCAAATTAAGAACTTCGAATCATTTGTTTCTACATTCACAGCTTTCTAACTACCTGCGTCACAGTGACAAGAAAAATCATATCTCAAGTTACGAAACCTGAAATCAAGATCCGTAAATTTTCCCTAAATCTAGACTCATATATATATTTACTAATTTTTTTCTAGAATTTCTGGTTGGGCCAATTAGTACAGTTTATTAGTTAAAGTTTCCCCTATTTCAGAACTTGACTGGTCTGACCTCTGTTTACTACGAACCATATTTCTCTCTGTAAAAAAGTTATATGACTATTATGTTTGTTCATCCTGAAAGTAGACTCAATAAGGATTCCAAGAATATAAAATAAACCACCTAATTATTTTTTTATGATTTATGGTGAATTTCTAAAGTTGAAACAGGGGATCCAAAACTTGCTCTGGCCCTATTTCACTAAAACTCAAATATCTTCTAACATATAATTCCTTTTCCCATTTAGTTTGTTTCATGTGAAACTAGACATACTAGGCTTCAATTTCATATTTAATCCATCACCAAATTCAATTTCTATGATTTTTAGAAAATTTTCAAACTCACGTCAGTGTTGCTGCAATGTTCTGTTTATGGCAAATTTCATCTTTTCATGAGTTTTTATGGACTAGATAACATATTAACCTTCCATGACATCAAACATGATCTAAATTAGCCATTTCCATTACTTATCATTATCAAGCATTTTCTTAACCAAATCACCACCATATAACAAAATTATTTACACAAAATAGGTATATTGCTATACATGCCATACTTAAGTTTTACAGGCCATTTACCAAGAAAAAGTCCTTCGAATAGTGTGATTGAACCTTCAACCTGTCCCGATTCCTGAGCCGGCTCGTTCAAAACTACAGTGAATGAAAAGGAGGGAGTAAGGATAAATGCTTAGTAAGTTCATATGCAAATAACAAGTAACATAACAATACAATTATAACAAACAACCTTAGCATGGTATCACCAAAACATATTTCACATTTCTAAACATCATTCATCATCTTATCATCTTATCGTTGTTGTATCTAACTTCAACCCGAGGGTTAAGTACATACCTGTCCAAAGTGTCCATTTCGCAACACTTACCAAAACGTCACTTGCATCTATGTGTTCTTCCATTTCACTAGAAATTTTTCCCGTTGAACACATCAGAATATAACTCGGATACATGGATAATTTGCACATAAGTGCCACATAACATATGTAATCAATCAATCATGTAACCCGCCCATAAGCGAACTTGAACTCAACTCAACGAGCTCGGGCGTTCGCATCCATAAGTGAACTCGGACTCAACTCAACGAGCTCAGATACCTAGTTACATCTCACGAACTCGGACTCAACTCAACGAGTTCGGACATTCGCATCTATAAGTGAACTCGGACTCAACTCAACGAGTTCGGATGCTCAACCATCCTAGTGACATGTCACTTGTATCCTAATCTATTCCTAAGGTTCAAACGGGATTTTCCTCGAACACATATCCTTGCCATCTTCCGTAAAATACCGAAACCAATACTCGGTAGCACTTTTTATTTAACAAATAATACAAATAATATGCATTTTATTCGAAAATAACCACAAAGCATATATTTCATGATATAAATCAGCATATCGTATAATTAACATCAATAATTTAAAAATAACAATTATACTACATTATTTACACATGAACTTACCTTGGTACCAAAAATCAATTTAGTCCACAATCTTTTCTTTTCCTCGATTGGGGTCGATTCCACGTCTTTCTTAATCTAAAATAACACATTTATCTTATTTAATGCTCACATTATCAAATTAGTCTTTAATTCAAATTTTAGCAAAATTACAATTTTACCCCTAAACTTTTGCATATTTACACTCTTGCCCCTAGGCTCGGGAATTAAACTTTATCCCTTATTCTTATGTTTTATGACATGCTGATCATTTTTCCGTACAACATCAAATTCACACTCTAACATGTACTTATGACTATTAGGTATTTTTACCGATTAAGCACTTTTACTTGTTTTTTCTTAAAACCGAGTAGTACAAGTTGTCTAACATAATTTAAAACCTCATTTTCTATCATAAAACACAAAAATACACAAATTTCACCTATGGGTATTTTTCCAAATATGAACCCTAGGTTGAATTATTGCTAGCATAAACTTAATCGAGCTACCGGGATTCCAAAAACGTAAAGAACATTAAAAACGGGGCTTGGAATCACTTACTATGGAGCTTGGAAGCTTGAAACAAACCCTAGCTATAGATAACCCTTGAAATTTCGGCCTAATGAAGAAGATGAACAAAAATTGGCTTTTAATTTTGTTTTTAATTCATTTTAATAACTAAATGACCAAAATGCCCTTACTACTAAACTTTCCAAAAATTCCATCCATGTCCAATTTTTGTCCATAGACTTAGAAATTGGTCAAATTGCTATTTAAGACCTCCTCATTAATATCCCAAAACAATTTCATACTAAAAACTCCTAGAATGCAAGTTTTACAAATGATTCGATTTAGTCCCTAATTTCAATCTAAGCACTTTAGGCATAGGATTTCATCACGAAATTTTCACACAATCATGCAATCATATCATAAACATCAAAATAATT
This sequence comes from Gossypium anomalum, assembly GCA_025698475.1. NCBI lineage: Eukaryota > Viridiplantae > Streptophyta > Magnoliopsida > Malvales > Malvaceae > Gossypium > Gossypium anomalum. The sequence goes on along the minus strand of CM046968.1, from coordinate 40,876,836 downwards.
ATAAAATAATTATCTCTATCTCAGATTTTTGGTCACAAAATCACTATTTCGATTAGGCCCTAATTCGGGATATTACAACTCTCCCCCCTTTAAGGATTTTCGTCCTCGAAAATCTTACCGGTAAACAGGTGTGGCTATTGGTTTCTCATAGTTTTTTCAGGTTCCCATGTAGTCTCTTCTACCCTGTGCTTTTGCCACAATACTTTCACGAGAGCGACACTTTTATTTCTTAGTTGTTTGACTTTCGAGCTAAAATCTTAATCGGTTCTTCTTCGTAAGTCATATCCGGTCATAGTTTAATTTCTGTCGGTGAAATTATATGTGAAGGATCTGAACGATATCGACGTAACATAGATATGTGGAACACATCATGAATCTTCTCTAATTCAGGTGGTAATGCTAGCCGATATGCTACCGGTCCAACTTTTTCAATTATTTCATACGGTCCAATAAAAAGTGGACTTAACTTGCCCTTCCGTCCAAATCTAAGGACTTTCTTCCATTTTCGTGTCTCAGATTCTACCTTTTTCTTTTCCTTAAGTAGTTTTTCAGCCTTGCAAGCTCGATTGACAAGTACCACCATTTCTTTTAGTTCAAGGATCCCAACAAATACCTTGATGTCTTCATTGAGCCCGTCTTCAAATCGTCGGCACATCTTGGCCTCTGTAGGAATATATTCTCTAGCATACTTACTCAACCTGACAAACTCCCTTTCGTATTCAGTAACTGTCATGTTCCCCTGCTTTAATTCCAGAAACTCTTTACGCTTTTGATCAATAAATCTTTCACTGATATATTTCTTCCGAAATTCTTCTTGAAAGAACTCCCAAGTTACTTTCTCTTTCAGTACTACTGAAGTCAATGTCTTCCACCAATGATAAGCCGAATCCCTCAACAATGATATAGCACATTTCAAGCATTCTTCAGGTGTACAAGACAATTCATCAAATACTCGAATAGAATTCTCGAGCCAAAACTCTGCTTTCTCGGCATCATCATCAAATTTTCCCTGAATTCTTCGGCCCCTTGTTTACGGATTTTGTCAACTGGAGTTCTGTGAAATTTCATCAGATCTACACCTTGGGGCATCGGGGGTACAGGTTGAGGAATCGGGAGAGGTGGGGGAGGTTGTGCATTTGGGTTCGTACGAATGAACTCAGTATAGTAGGCACTCATCATCTGGAGAAAGGCTTCCCGAGCCCCTTCTCCTCCTCCTTGACTGACAGTAGGAGGTGGATTTTCAGTTGGCACCGCCCCTTCAGCCGGATCTGGTGCATTACTCTCTACATCATCAGCTGCAACTGGATCGGGATCTATTTACTCTAAAAAAAATCATGTAAAAGGTCAGAAGTCGTCACACTATCACAATTTATATATACGGCATGTATAGCAAAACCCGTACATACAACACATTAGTCCGAGAATCGACTAAACCTGCTTTGATACCACTAAATGTAACGCCCCCACGCCCGAGACCGTTGCCGGAGTCGAGCTTGAGGTTTTACCGAACATAATTTATCAAATTAAGAACTTCGAATCATTTGTTTCTACATTCACAGCTTTCTAACTACCTGCGTCACAGTTACAAGAAAAATCATATCTCAAGTTACGAAACTTGAAATCAAGATCCATAAATTTTCCCTAAATCTAGACTCATATATATATTTACCAATTTTTTTCTAGAATTTTTGGTTGGGCCAATTAGTACAGTTTATTAGTTAAAGTTACCCCTATTTCAGAACTTGACTGGTCTGACCTCTGTTTCTACGAACCATATTTCTCTTTGTACAAAATTTATATGACTATTCCATTTATTCATCCTGAAATTAGACTCAATAAGGATTCCATGAATATAAAATACACCACCTAATTATTTTTTTATGATTTATGGTGAATTTCTAAATTTGAAACAGGGGATCCAGAAATCGCTCTGGCCCTGTTTCACTAAAACTCAAATATCTTCTAACATATAATTCCTTTTCCCGTTTCGTTTGTTTCAAGTGAAACTAGACATATTAGGCTTCAATTTCATTTTTAATCCATCACCAAATTCAATTTCTATGATTTTTAGTAAATTTTCAAACTCACATCAGTGTTGCTGCAATGTTTTATTTATGGCAAATTTCATCTTTTCATGAGTTTTTATGGACTAGATAACCTATTAATCTTCCGTGACATCAAACATGATCTAAATTAGCCATTTCCATTACTTATCATTATCAAGCATTTTCTTAACCAAATCACCACCATATAACAAAATTATTTACACAAAATAGGTATATTGCTATACATGCCATACTTAAGTTTTCTGGGCCATTTACCAAGAAAAAGTCCTTTGGATAGTGTGATCGAACCTTCGACTGTCCCGATTCTGAGCCGGCTTGTTCAAAACTACAGTGAATGAAAAGGAGGGAGTAAGCATAAATGCTTAGTAAGTTCATATGCAAATAACAAATAACATAACAATACAATTATAACAAACAACCTTAGCATGGTATCACCAAAACATATTTCACATTTCTAAACATCATTCATCATCTTATCATCTTATCGTTGTTGTATCTAACTTCAACCCGAGGGTTAAGTACATACCTGTCCAAAGTGTCCATTTCGCAACACTTACCAAAACGTCACTTGCATCTATGTGTTCTTCCATTTCACTAGAAATTTTTCCCGTTGAACACATCGGAATATAACTTGGATACATGGATAATTTGCACATAAGTGCCACATAACATATGTAATCAATCAATCATGTAACCCGCCCATAAGTGAACTCGAACTCAACTCAACGAGCTCGGGCGTTCGCATCCATAAGTGAACTCAGACTCAACTCAATGAGCTCGGATGCCTAGTTACATCTCACGAACTTGGACTCAACTCAACGAGTTCGGACATTCGCATCCATAAGTGAACTCGGACTCAACTCAACGAGTTCGGATGCTCAACCATCCTAGTGACATGTCACTTGTATCCTAATCTATTCCTAAGGTTCAAACGGGATTTTCCTCGAACACATATCCTTGCCATCTTCCGTAAAATACCGAAACCAATACTCGGTAGCACTTTATATTTAACAAATAATACAAATAATTTGCATTTTATTTGAAAATAACCACAAAGCATATATTTCATGATAAAAATCAGCATATCATATAATTAACATCAATAATTTAAAAATAACAATTATACTACATTATTTACACATGAAACCAAAATATCAATTTAGTCCACAATCTTTTCTTTTCCTCGATTGGGGTCTATTCCACGTCTTTCTTGATCTAAAATAACACATTTATCTTATTTAATACTCACATTATCAAACTAGTCTTTAATTCAAATTTTAGCAAAATTACAATTTTACCCCTAAACTTTTGCATATTTACAATTTTGCCCCTAGGCTCGGGAATTAAACTTTATCCCTTATTCTTATGTTTTATGACATGCTGATCATTTTTCCCTTCTATGACAACATCAAATTCACACTCTAACATGTACTTATGACTATTAGGTATTTTTACCGATTAAGCACTTTTACTCGTTTTTGCTTAAAACCGAGTAGTACAAGTTGTCTAACATAATTTAAAACCTCATTTTATATCATAAAACACCAAAATACACAAATTGCACCTATGGGTATTTTTCCAAATATGAACCCTAGGTTAAATTATTGCTAGCATAAGCCTAATCGAGCTACCGGGATTCCAAAAATGTAAAGAACATTAAAAACGGGGCTTGGAATCACTTACTATGGAGCTTGGAAGCTTGAAACAAACCCTAGCTATGGAGAACCCTTTAAATTTCGGCCTAATGAAGAAGATGGACAAAAATTGGCTTTTAATTTTGTTTTTAATTCATTTTAATAACTAAATGACCAAAATGCCCTTACTACTAAACTTTCCAAAAATTCCATCCATGTCCAATTTTTGTCCATAGACTTAGAAATTGGTCAAATTGCTATTTAAGACCTCCTCATTAATATTCCAAAACAATTTCATACTAAAAACTCCTAGAATGCAAGTTTTACAAATGATTCGATTTAGTCCCTAATTTCAATCTAAGCACTTTAGGCATAGGATTTCATCACGAAATTTTCACACAATCATGCAATCATATCATAAACATCAAAATAATTATAAAATAATTATCTCTATCTTAGATTTGTGGTCACGAAATCACTATTTCGATTAGGTCCTAATTCGGGATATTACATAGGCAATACGCAAGAGATGGAGAGAGGTGGCAATGCAAGTTCAACCACCGTTGTTGGAGAAGGAGACTACCATGTTGTTCATCAACACTCTGAAGGCTCCATTCATCACTCACATGATTGGGAGCACCACTAAAAGCTTTACGGATATAGTCATGGTGGGAGAGATGATTGAGAATGCCATAAGGGGGGCAAAATCGAGGGGGAAGCGTCCAAAAGATCGGCCCCAAAGAGAAAGGATAGTGAAGTGAATAACACAAGCACCTCCAACACGAGGGCAATCATAGTTGGTCAACCTAAAACAACTACGGTTGAGCGACAGAGTTCTAAAAGGCAGGAGTAGGGTACAAGGCAGAATTCTGAAAAGATGCAATTCACACCTATCCCCGTGACGTATCGTGAGCTTTATCAAAGCTTATACGATGCACATGCTATTTCTCCTTTTCACTTGAAACCACTGCAGCCCTCATATCCCAAATGATATGACGCAAACGCCAGATGCGAATACCATGCTGGAATACTAGGGCATTCGATCGAAAACTGTATCGGTTTTAAGAAGGTCGTAGAGAGGCTTATTAAGATGGGGGTAGTAAAGTTTGACAATACCCCTAATACTAAAAACCCGTTGCCAAATCATAGCGATCAAGGAGTAAATGCCATTGGCAAAGTCAGTGAAAGGAAAATGAAGGAAGATGTTGCTGAGGTGAGGATGCCTGTGAAGGTGATTTGGGAGGAGATGATGAAGAGAGGTATGTTAACCTCTAAAAACGAGAGAGGAGAAATAGGGAACTATGGTGAGTTCCATGAGAAAGAAGGACATGAAGTTCAAGATTGTGAAGAGTTCAAGGCCTTGGTGCAAGGCTTTATAGACAACAAAGAACTACAAATTTTTGAAGGCAGTTCTTGTGAAAAACAAGTATGTGTGCTGGAGGATGAATAGAAAGGAACTAGCCGGCCAAGGATTATTATTTCCCTGCTGGGGAATAATGAAGTGGGAGCACAAACGATGCCTAAGGTCATTATTCATAAGCCTACGCCTTTCCCTTATAAGGATAGCAAAAGGGTGCCATGGAGTTATGGCTGCCGTGTGACAGTGCCGGAGGAGGAAAATATAGCCAGTACGTCTAAGGATGTACAAGTTGAAGGTTCCCATACACGGAGTAGGAAGCGGTATGATGCGGTGGGCGTCAGAGAGGAGCCCACAAAAACAAAGAATGTTAGTGTGGAGAAGGAAAAAGAGGCTGAAGTGTCTGTCAAGGAGCCAGTAAAGGAGGAGAAGGCTAAGGAATTTCTAAAGTTCCTTAAGCATAGCGAGTATAGCGTGGTCGAGCAGTTGCGTAAGCAGCCATGTAATATCCTGATTTTGGGCTTAGTCGGAATAGTAGTTTCGTGACCACAAAATTTGAGATAGAAATAATTATTTTATGATTATTTTGATGATTATGATATGATTGCATGACTGTGTGAAAATTTCGTGATGAAATTCTATGCCTAAAGTGTTTAAATTAAAAGTAGGGACTAAATCGAATAAGTTGCAAAATTTGCATTCTAGAAGTTTTTAGTATGAAATTACGTTGAAATATTAATTAGGAGGTCTTAAATAGCAATTTGACCAATTTTAAGTTCATGGACAAAATTAGGACATGGAAGGAATTTTTGAAAGTTTAGTACTAAGGGCATTTTGGTCATTTAGGGGTAAAATGAATTAAAATACAAAATTAAAAGCCAATTTTGCTCATCTTCTTCATGGAGGCCGAAATTAGCATGGGGGAAGCCATGGCTAGGGTTTTCAAGCTTTCCAAGCTCAATAGTAAGTGATTCCAAGCCCCGTTTTTAATGTTCTTTACATTTTTGGAATCCCGGTAGCTCGATTAAGCTTATTCTAGCAATAATTTAAGCTAGGGTTCATATTTGGAAAAATACCCATAGGTGAAATGTGTTTATTTTGATGTTTTATGGTAGAATATGAAGCTTGAAATTGTGTTAAACAACTTTTTCTAAGTGATTTTATGTAAAAACGAGTAAAACGACATAATCGGTAAAAATACCTAATGTTCATAAGTACATGTTAGAGTGAGAATTTGATGTTGCTATAGAAGGGAAAAATGATTAGAATGTCATAAAACATAAGAAAATAGGCTGAAGTTTAATTTACGAGCTTTGGGGCAAAAGTGTAAATATGCAAAAGTTTAGGGGCAAAATTGTAATTTTGCCAAAATATGATTTTGGGTCAATTTGAATAATGTGAGTCCTAATTAGACTATATTTTAAATGATAGAGCAAGGAAAACTGAAATTCGAGCTAAAATGGGGAAAATACCAAGTTGTGGACAAAATGGTAAAAGTAGCCATTTTCGCATACAAGGTAAGTTCATGTGTAAATAATGTAGCATAATTGTTGTTTTTAAGTTATTGATGTTAATTATATGATATGCTGATTTTTAATCGTGAAATAATATGCTTTATGGTTAACGTTGAGTAATATGTAAATTATGTTTACTACTTGATAAATATGAATTGCTACCGAGTATCATTTAGATATTCGTGGAAGACGGCAAATGTCAGATCGAGGGAAAAAGCCCATTTGAACCTTAGGAATAGATTAGGATACAAGTGACATGTCACTAGGATGGTTGAGCATCCGAACTCGTTGAGTTGAGTCCGAGTTCACTTATGGATGCGAATGTTCGAACTCGTTGAGTTGAGTCCGAGTTCGAGAGATGTAACTAGGCATCCGAGCTCGTTGAGTTGAGTCCGAGTTCACTTATGGATGCGAATGCCCGAGCTCGTTGATTTGAGTCCGAGTTCACTTATGGGCGGGTTACATGATTGCTTGATTACATATATGGCACTTATGTGCAAATTATCCGTGTATCTGAATTATATTCCGATGTGTTCAACGGGTAATGTTCTAATCAAATGGAGGAATACTAGAGATGAAAGGGACATATTGGTAAGTGTTGCGAGATGGATACTTTGAACAGGTATGTACTTAACCCTCGGGTTGAAAACTCGATATATCAACAATGTGGTAAGATGATAAATGAAAATATGACATGAATGTCTTGATGATGATTATGCAAATGATATTTTATGTTTGCTTATATGGTTATGTAACTTGCTATTTGCATGTGAACTTACTAAGCATTTATGCTTACTCCCTCATTTTCATTCCTTATAGTTTTGACAAGTCAGCTCGGAAATCGGGAATGGTCGGAGGCTCGCTCACACTATCCGTATACCATCTTGGCATAATGGCTTGTATATTTTGAGTATGGCATGTATAGCACTATAATCATTTTGTATATATGGTCTTATGATATGGTTATTGAGTGGTATGAAAATTCTTGGTAATGATTAGCCATTGGAATGGCTAATCATGATCATATTTGGTGTTATGTATGTCAAATTGCTAGCTAATCCATGGAAACCATGAAATAGGCAAAATTTACCATAAAATAAATTCAGACAGCAGTAGTGACGTGAATTTGAAAAATCACTAAAAATAGTAGAAATGGAATTAAATAATGAATAAGTTATGGAATCGGATCTTGATGAGTCTATTTTCATATGGAATGAACAAAATAGGCATATAAATTATATTTTATGAGATATTTAAACTTTTGTGAAACAGGGCCAGAGTGATTTCTGGATCCCCTGTTCTGATTTTAAAAATTCATAATAAATTTTACAAAAATAATTAGAAGTTGTTATTTATATGTACAGATTAATTATTGAGTTTAGTTTTAAGATAAACAAACCTCATAGTCATTGAAATTTTTTATAGAAAGATATATGATTCGTAATACACAGAGGTCAGAGTAGTCGAACCCTTAAACAGGGGAGAATTTAACTAATAAACTGTACTATTTGGCTCAACCAAAAGTTATATAAAAAAAAATTAGTAGATAGAAATATGAGTCTAGTTTCATAGAAAATTTATGGATCTTAATTTAGAGTTTCGTAACTCGAGATATGAATTTTTAAGTGACTGTGACGCAGATTTTTAGCTTGTCTGAAAATTTTAAAATTAAATTGTTTGAGCTGTTTAAGTAATGAATTAAGTCCGTTAACACCTCGTATTCGACTCAATGACGGTCTTGGGTACGGGCGTTACATTTGGTGGTATCGAGTAGGTTTAGTCGGTTCTCGGACTAACCTTGCATGTGTAAAAGTTTAGCTATACATGCCACTGATCTGTGATAGTGTGATGTCTTCCGACGCGTATGAGTACCGTCTTATTTAGACTGTGGTACTCTCCAATTGAGTCTGCACTGACCATGTTCAATGTTATGTGAAGGTATTTGAGTAAAGTTATAATTATGATAAGTCTCGGTTTGAGAAAAGTGTGAATAAAAGTTTATGATACATATGTGATAATATGTGAGATGAAAATTCATGTTGAGATAAATATCCATATTTGCTTAATGTTCATATGATGTAGTGTATGTGGCTTACTTGATAAGATGAACGGAATAAATAGAAAGTAGTAGAGGTATGAATAAAGGTCATAATATCATGATACGAATGAAAATGTCCTTGTCTTGATTTGGACGTCGAATGTTGATAAATGTTAATGATATATAATTTTTATGAGATAAAGGATTATAATGAAATGAACTTATCTATGTTAAATTGTTGGACTGAATTATATGATTGTAATGATATGTACATGATGATGCACGAAATGAAAGTTGTAATTGTGGTGCAAATATCTATGTTTGTTTGGCCTTATATGATGTGATGAGCATGACTTAATTTAATTAAATGAATCGATAAGTAAAGTTATCTAGAAAACATAGAATGTATGCATAAGTATATTTTCTAAATGGGACAATAGGAAAATTTGTGTAAGCCAACATGAATGTTGCATTGCCTGAATGAATGACATGATTTTGATGATGTTGCTATGATGATGGAAATTGTGTCATATGTGTATGCATAAGAAAGTCGAGTGAGAGGTCCTACAACCCCTCCCCCTTACCGAAGTGGTACTTATAATGGAATTTCATGATATCTGTATTGAATAAGTCTCTGGTTGAGAACTCAAAGAGTTCACTAATAGAATAATTATAAGTATGATCGTGAGATTGAAAATGAGCTGATAAGTAAAGTCGAGACGAGAAAGTATCGGATTAACGTAAAGATTATTGGAGTTATGTCTTGTCCCAATTAGAGAAGGAATTCTCTTTGGTAAATCGAATTACTCAAGTGCAAGGTTGAGAAAAGTGTAAATCAAAATTTATTCAGAATTGGCCTTCTTTAGTGAATGGTTTAATATAAAATTTGTAACGCAGAACTAGTTGGGGAAATGATATTTGAAATGTGAACTATCCGAGTGTGTGTGATTATGACTGGACAGATTTAGTGATCTCTTTTGAGATGTTCTATGTGTTTACCCGTTCTCGTAAATATTTCTATGGCTATTGATCTTCTAAAGAAATTTTTGTTATATGGGAATGTCTTCTAATTCTCGGTGTTGGATGAAAGCATTGGTAATCGATCTGGTTTATAATTTATATTGCTCTATTTCATCGGGTATTCTATTTCATTTAAATCGATAAGAATTGATGAGAGAATACATATGATATTATGATTCTGTTTCTTCTACTTGATGCTTCATCCGATACATATGTATGAGAAGATATATTGATCTTGTCATATTTGATTTCAGTGGGATGAAATGATGTTTTCTTTTGGACTTTCTTTCTTTGAAGAATTATCGGGGTATTCCGTATTTTCTCTATGAGTTTGGTTTTCGATTCTCCGCATAGTATCGTATCTTGGGTCTCTTTATTCTCGGATTTCTTTATTCAGGTTTCTCTATCTTGGATTTCTTTATTCGGTTTTCTTGTTATCTTTGTTCCATAATTTGTCAATTATGACTTACGTTCGAAGTGCGTTCTTCAGCTCGTGATAATCATGTCAAATATGACTATACTTCTAATTTGATCTTAGTAATGTGGTGATTTTAGTATTGGGGTTTTTTCTAATTTCGTGTAAGGATTTGACATCGATAAAGGCATAAGTGATAAAAGTGCGAGAGTTTGATCGGTATGGTGAATTATTTATTTGAAATATTTTATGTGACAATTATGTCATAATTATTTCTATGGCGGAAAGAGGAAAATGTGATGTATCCTATTGTTAAATGTTTGTGAGATCTATAAATCATATCTATATTGAATGAATTACTACTCATCGATTCATGGAATTTTAGGTCTCTTTGATTGTTGGATTTCTTGGAATTCGGTCTCCATTAATCAAGTTGAGATCCGAGTTTTATGTCATGATATCATGGGAAAGCGAGAAGGGTTGAAAATTTAAGAAACAGTTGAGAGTTGAGACTGTAAGCTTTTCGGGATCATATGAGAAATTAAAGAGATGTATTGGAGGTGTGACCTAAGTGAAAGTTCTTGACACCGAATATGAGATTAAAAGTGGACCACTTTTTTAGGTAAGATTTTCGAGGACGAAAATCCTTAAAAAGGGGGAGAGAGTTGTAATATCTCGATTTTGGGCTTAGTCGAATAGTAGTTTCGTGACCACAAAATTTGAGATAGAAATAATTATTTTATGATTATTTTGATGATTATGATATGATTGCATGATTTGTGTGTGAAAATTTCGTGATGAAATTCTATGCCTAAAGTGTTTAAATTGAAAGTAGGGACTAAATCGAATAAGTTGCAAAATTTGCATTCTAGAAGTTTCTAGTATGAAATTGCATTGAAATATTAATTAGGAGGTCTTAAATAGCAATTTGACCAATTTTAAGTTCATGGACAAAATTAGGACATGGAAGGAATTTTTGAAAGTTTAGTACTAAGGGCATTTTGGTCATTTAGGGGTAAAATGAATTAAAATACAAAATTAAAAGCCAATTTTGCTCATCTTCTTCATGGAGGCCGAAATTAGCATGGGGGAAGCCATGGCTAGGGTTTTCAAGCTTTCCAAGCTCAATAGTAAGTGATTCCAAGCACCGTTTTTAATGTTCTTTACGTTTTTGGAATCCCGGTAGCTCGATTAAGCTTATTCTAGCAATAATTTAAGCTAGGGTTCATATTTGGAAAAATACTCATAGGTGAAATGTTTTTATTTTGATGTTTTATGGTAGAATATGAAGCTTGAAATTGTGTTAAACAACTTTTGCTAAGTGATTTTATGTAAAACGAGTAAAACGACATAATCAGTAAAAATACCTAATGTTCATAAGTACATGTTAGAGTGAGAATTTGATGTTGCTATAGAAGGAAAAAATGATTATAATGTCATAAAACATAAGAAAATAGGCTGAAGTTTAATTTTTTGAGCTTTGGGGCAAAAGTGTAAACATGCAAAAGTTTAGGGGCAAAATTGTAATTTTGCCAAAATATGATTTTGGGTCAATTTGAATAATGTGAGTCCTAATTAGACTATATTTTAAATGATAGAGCAAGGAAAACTGAAATTCGAGCTAAAATGGGGAAAATACCAAGTTGTGGACGAAATGGTAAAAGTAGCCATTTTCGCATACGAGGTAAGTTCATGTGTAAATAATGTAGCATAATTGTTGTTTTTAAGTTATTGATGTTAATTATATGATATGCTGATTTTTAATCGTGAAATAATATGCTTTATGGTTAACGTTGAGTAATATGCAAATTATGTTTACTACTTGATAAGTATGAATTGCTACCAAGTATCGGCTCCGATATTCCGTGGAAGACGAAAAATGTCAGATCGAGGGAAAAAGCCCGTTTGAACCTTAGGAATAGATTAGGATACAAGTGACATGTCACTAGGATGGTTGAGCATCCGAACTCATTGAGTTGAGTCCGAGTTCACTTATGGATGCGAATGTTCGAACTCGTTGAGTTGAGTCCGAGTTTGAGAGATGTAACTAGGCATCCAAGCTCGTTGAGTTGAGTCCGAGTTCACTAATGGGCGGGTTACATGATTGCTTGATTACATATATGGCACTTATGTGCAAATTATCCGTGTATCCGAATTATATTCCGATGTGTTCAACGGGTAAAGTTCTAATCAAATGGAGGAATACTAGAGATGAAAGGGACATATTGGTAAGTGTTATGAGATGGATACTTTGAACAGGTATGTACTTAACCCTCGGGTTGAAAACTCGATATATCAACAATGTGGTAAGATGATAAATGAAAATATGACATGAATGTCTTGATGATGATTATGCAAATGATATTTTATGTTTGCTTATATGGTTATGTAACTTGCTATTTGCATGTGAACTTACTAAGCATTTATGCTTACTCCCTCCTTTTCAATCCTTGTAGTTTTGACAAGTCAGCTCGGAAATCGGGAACGGTCGGAGGCTCGCTCACACTATCCGTATACCATTTGGCATAATGGTATCGGGTACGGGGCGTTACAAGCCAGCTCGCATATCAGTATTGGCTCTACTTTTGAGTTCTGAGGTGCATCGGGATGCATTGATGAAGGTGCTCAACGAAACATATGTCACCCATGACATATCAGTTAACAAGCTGGACCGGTTGGTGAATAACATAAGTGTGGATAATTTCATCTATTTTAATGATGATGAAATCCCACCAGGGGGCAGAGGGTCAACTAAGGCCTTGCACATCACCACTCGATGCAAAGGGTACACACTCCCAAGCGTGCTCGTCGATAATGGATTGGCTTTGAATGTTCTACCATTGTCTACATTGAACAGATTACCCATTGATGATTCTCACATGAAGACATGTCAAAATGTGGTAAGAGCCTTTGACGGTACAAAAAGGAAGGTGATAGGAAGGATTGACATCCCCTTGTAAATTGGGCCGAATATATACGAAGTAGACTTCTTGGTAATGGATATCAAGCCTTCATACAATTGCTTATTAGGCAGGCCATGGATACACTCAGCGGGAGCGGTGCCCTCGTCATTGCACCAGAAATTGAAGTTAGTGACGGATGGACGGTTAGTAACCATCAATGCGGAGGAGGACATTATAGCCGTAGTCACTAGCAAAGCTCTTTATGTCGAGACAAACGAAGAGTCTATTGAGTGTTCCTTTCGCTCTTTAGAATTTGTGAATGCGACCTTCATTTCAGAAGGGAGTGAGCTACCGGCACCAAAAATAGCAAGAGCTACGAGGATGGCTCTACAAATGATGGTGGGAAAGGGAACCTTACCTGGAAGAGGGTTAGGAAAATACCTATAAGGAGGGACTCAAATCCCAAAACTGAAAGAGAAGAGAGATAGCTTTGGTCTGGGCTTTAAGCCAGACTACAAGCAAAGAAGGAAGGAAGTTGAGAAACGCCAAGAGGGAAGAAGGGCGCGCCTTAATGGAAGAGAAGTTGAGTGGGAGTCGATGACATTTCCTCCAATATCCCAAACCTACATATCGGGAGGGCTACTTATAGAAGAAAGTCATCAGATTAATGCTATACACGACGAAGGATTGGAGCAAGGCAACCTTGAGGGCATTCACCCTTACGAACCGGGAAGCTCTCTAAACAATTGGACTGCGGAGGAACTTCCTGTAGTCTTTAGAAATTTTTTAGAGTAATTTTCGAAACATTCTTGTTACTCTAGGGCCTAGGAGTAATAGGATTACATTTGTGAAATAGGCTTACGATCATCTATTATATATTTTTTAATAAAACATAACTTTTATCAATTTGAACGAGTATTGTTTTATTTTTATCAACCAATATTCCGTTAAATTTTGGCAATTCTTATTCTTTCATTCATAGCATATAAATAATCATTCTTAAATTCATTCATTCTTTGTATATTCTTTATATTTCACAGATCCCTAGATATCAATGACATGAGCGCTGATATTACAAATCCTGATTTCTCTATCGAGCAAGACATGTATTTAGAGGAATCTCAGGATTTTGAAGATGTCCAGGATTGTGATGTGTCTCTGGATCTGTTGAGGATGGTAAAACAGGAAGAGAATCAAATCATGCATCATGAGAAAGAGGCAATAGAGAATGTAGCTCTAGAGGAAGGGAAAGAGATGAAAATTGGCACGCATATTACCGAGGACACAAGGCAAGGACTGATTGAGTTGCTATGCGAGTTTAAGGATATCTTCGCATGGTCCTATCAAGATATGCCAGGGTTAAATACTAATATTGTGGTGTGTCGCCTTCCAATAAGACAGGATTGTAAGCCAGTCCAACAGAAGTTGCGAAGAATGAGGCCAGATATCGTATTGAAGATAAAGGACGAAGTTAAGAAGCAGTTCGATGCAGGATTCTTACAAGAGGTGAAGTACTCTGAATGGGTAGCTAACATTGTACCAGTCCCTAAGAAAGATGGGAAGGTACGAATGTGCATTGATTACAAAGATCTGAACAAGGCTAGCCCAAAAGATAATTTCCCTCTGCCACACATAGATACTTTGGTAGACAACACAGCAGGATATTCGTTATTCTCTTTTATGGATGGTTTCTCGAGGTACAATCAGATAAAGATACATATTAAAGACATGGATAAAACTACCTTCATAACATTGTGGGGTACCTTCTATTACAAAGTAATGCCTTTTGGGTTGAAGAATGTAGGGGCAACATACCAAAGGGCTATGGTGACCTTATTTCACGATATGATGCACAAGGAAATTGAAGTGTATGTCGATGATATGATTGCCAAATCTCGAACGGAGGAGGAACATATTGAAGTTTTGAGAAAACTATTCTTGAGATTAAGGAAGTTTCAGTTAAAACTTAATCCGGCAAATTGCACTTTCTGAGCTAGGTCGGGGAAATTATTAGGCTTTGTGGTCAGCGAAAAAGGAATAGAAGTTGACTCAGACAAAGTTAAAGCCATACAAGATTTGCCTTCACCACGCACTCAGAAAGAAGTTCGGGGTTTTCTTGGAAGGTTGAATTATATTACTCGGTTTATTTCACAATATTTCGCCTCCTTAGAAAACACAACCAAAGTACTTGGGATGAGGAATGCCAGAATGCCTTTGATAAAGTCAAGCAATACTTGTTAAACACTCCAGTACTATATCCACCCAGTACATATAAACCACTAATTCTGTACTTGTCGATGTTTAGTAATTCCATAGGATGTGTGCTTGGTCAACATGATGAGTTAGGAAGAAAAGAGAATGCGATATACTACCTCAGTAAGACATTTACAGAGTGTGAGATGAGATATTTGCCATTTGAGAAATTGTGTTGTGCTTTAATCTGGATGACTCGAAGGTTAAGACAGTACATGCTATATCATACTACTTGGCTTATTTCAAAACTTGATCTTTTGAAGTATATGATGGAGTCAGCAGCATTGAATGGGAGAATGGCGAGGTGGCAAGTTCTGCTTTCAGAGTTTGATATAGTCTATGTGAGCCAGAAGGCTATAAAAGGAAGTGCGATAGCGGAATTTCTGGCTAGTAGAGCTCTAGAAGACTATGAGCCGTTGAATTTTGATTTCCCAAATGAGGAGTTGATTTGCGTAACAACTACAGAGGATTATCATTAGAAGTTGAGCTTCGATGGGGCATCCAATGTGATGGGAAATAGAATTGGGGCAATCCTGGTATCCCCAAATGGCGATTGTTATCCATTCACGTGCAAGTTGGATTTTGATTGCACAAACAATATGGCCGAGTATGAAGCATGCATTATGGGACTCCGAGCAGCTATAGAGCGAGGAATAAGAACTTTGGAAGTATATGGAGACTCTACATTGGTAATTTACCAGCTTAAAGGCGAATGGGAGACAAGGGATCCTAAATTGATCAATTATCGAAAGGTAGTTTTAGGGTTACTTGAGGAGTTCGATGACATCACTTTCAATTATATCCCACGAGATGAAAACCAGATGGTAGATGCTCTAGCAACCTTGGTTTCAATGATTAGAGCGAATAAAGAGAAGGAGATGAGACCCATTCAGATGAGTATCTTTGAGGCTCCAGCTTGCTATTGTAACATTGAGGAAGAAGAAAAAGATGATAATCCTTGGTATCAGGATATATTGTGATATGTGAGAGATTGTAAATACCCAGAATAGGCAACTGAAAATGATAAGTGAACTTTAAGGAGATTAGCCTGCGATTACGTTTTGGATGGGGACATCTTGTACAAAAGAAGAAAGGACTAAGTACTGTTGAGATTTGTGGGACACATGCTAATGGTCTCACGATGGCTAGACAAATCATGAGATTCGGATCTTATTGGTCTACTATGGAAGGGGATTGTCTCAACTATGCCAAGAAATGCCATAAATGTCAGATTTATGGAGACAAGATTCATGTACCACCTTCACCTCTACATGTTATGACTTCTCTATGGCCTTTTTCCATGTGGGGTATGGATGTCATTAGGCCAATATCACCAAAAGCTTAAAATGGGCATCGTTTTATTTTTGTGGTCATTGATTACTTCACGTAGTGGGTAGAGGCTACTTCTTATGAAAATGTTACTAAGTTGGCTGTAAGTCGTTTCTTGAAGAAAGAGATCATTTTTCGGTATGGGATGCCTGAAAGGATCATATCAGATAATGCATTGAACTTGAACAACAGAGCGATAGCAGAGGTTTGCAATCAGTTCAAGATTAAGCATCATAACTCCTCTCCGTATAGCCCAAAGATGAATAGGGCAGTAGAAGAAGCCAACAAGAACATCAAGAGGATAGTGGGGAAGATGACTGAGACTTATAGTGATTGGCATGAGAAACTACCATTTGCACTCTTAGCTTATCGAACGTCCATCAAAACTTCTACTCGGGCAACCCCTTTTTCGTTGGTATATGAAATGGAGGCAGTGTTACCTATTAAAGTAGAAATACCTTCTCTTCAAATTTTGTCGGAGATAAAACTAGATGAAGTAGAATGGATTCAATCCCGGTATGACCAATTGAACTTGATTGAAGAAAAGAGGCTAAAAGCTATTCGCCATGGTCAGATGTATCAGAAGCGAATGATGCGAGCTTATGATAAGAAGTTCATCCAAGAGAATTCCACGAAGGGGACCCTATATTGAAAAAGATTCTTCCTATTCAGAAGGACTTTAGAGGAAAATAGATGCCAAATTGGGAAGGGTCGTGAAGAAAGCCTTCTTTGGGGGTGCATTGTTCTTAACGGAAATGGATGGGAAGAGTTTACCCAATCCAATGAATTCAGACTCAGTCAAAAAGTACTTTGTCTAAAAGAGAAGGGAATCCATGGTGAAAACTCGCAAAGGGCGCCTTGAGTTTTTCAAAAAAAAAAAATAGAGAGGCCAAGGTGAAAACCCGTAAAGGGCGCCTTGTGACCAAAAGGGTTTTGAGTTGAAAACCCGAAAGGGCAGCTCAAATTGTGAAGAGCACATGGTAATCTTGCTATATCGGATTCAACAAAGAGTGAAGCACGTTGCATATTGGTGCATCAACAAAAGTACTTTGACTCTTTTAAACACATGTTGAACTCAAGAAAGTCTTCATGGAGCTGGTGTATAGACGCTCAAGCGGCGATATCTAGGGCATCTAGCTTTTGTCTTGTTTGTTATCTTTTCTCTTTCTTCTCAAAGATAGGCTTTCAGATTAATTTCCTTTGTATTTTTGACAAATTCATTCAAATCTAATTATTCTCAAGATTAAATTCATCTTTCATTATTCTTAAAGTGTGTTGCATTAAAATAATGATAGATGAACTAAATAATTTTCACAAATGAAGTTTTGCTCATTACCCTGGAAATTTCTAGATAATACAAGAAACTAAAACAGAACAATTGTTTTAGGAATTCACGTAAGTGAGGTTTGGAAGAACTCAAGGAAATTCTTTCTTTTGTCCAAAATGATGACTGGACGAATTAAACGATTCGATCCTAAGAGAGGATCATCTTACAGACATTTTTAGTGGGTTATAGCATTTGAAGAATGGCACAAATCCACAGGCTGAGTAAGAATGATACTTAGAAATAAACTTCGACGAAGGAATGAGTGGTGACGTCTAGAATAGGGGTCATATTCATAAAGATTTTGCATTATAACAGGTTTAATTAGAAGCATTTGACTCACTTCGATCATAGCATCCTAATCATTAGGCATGAACTCAAACGCATTATACAGGTTATGTCCTTTAAGGGACAATGAAGATTGATGCACCTTAACCTCCTAAGTAGTAGGTTAACAGGCTAAAGCATAGCAGATCTGACCTTCGGATGTTTTCACATAGAAGCAGATCCAAGATAACAGATTTGGCATCTCCATATTCGACAGAGAGCAGATCGAAGACATAGCAAATCTAACATTCGGATGTTTTCACATCGAAGTAGATCCAAGATGATTTGGCATCCTTACGTTTACAGGGAGCGGATCAAAGATAGCAAATTTGGCGTCTCTGTATTGTCAAAGAACAGATCGAATATAATAGATTTGGCGTCTCTGTATTGTCAGGGAGCAGATCAAAGATAGCAAATTTGGCGTCTCTGTATTGTCAGAGAGCAGATCAAAGATAACAGATTTGGCGTCTCTGTATTGTCAGGGAGCAGATCAAAGATAGCAGATTTGGCATCTCTGTATTGTCAGAGAGCAGATCGAAGATAACAGATTTGACGTCTCTGTATTGTCAGGGAGCAGATCAAAGATAGCAAATTTGGTGTCTCTGTATTGTCAGAGAGCAGATCAAAGATAGCAGATTTGACGTCTCTGTATTGTCAGGGAGCAGATCAAAGATAGCAGATTTGACGTCTCTATATTGTCAGGGAGCAGATCAAAGATAGCAGATTTGGCATCTCTTTATTATCAGAGAGTAGATCGAAGATAACAGATTTGGCGTCTCTGTATTGTCAGGGAGCAGATCAAAGATAGCAGATTTGGCGTCTCTGTATTATCAGAGAGCAGACCGAAGATAACAGAATTGGCGTCTCTGTATTGTCAGAGAGCAGATCGAAGATAGTGAATTTGGCGTCTCTGTATCGATGGAGAGTAGATGGAAGACATAATAGATTTGGCTTTCATGAATCTAAGATGATTTGACATCTCTGCATTATCAGGGAACAAATCGAAGAAGCAAATTTGGCGTCTCTGTGTTCGATGGAGAGCAGATTGAAATATCAACATGACAATCTTAAGTTTGCAAAGAGCAGATTGAAGACAAGGATCAGATAAGACCGGGCAAATTTGATCTGTCTATAAGTCTTTGCTCGATTCCTATTACACAGCAATGAGCGAAGAGAGGCAGCTGTAGTAGCCCAAATTTACCCGGGCCCGTAAATAAATAAAAACAGAAAAAAACGAAATATAAAAATAATAGTTTTTATAACAATCCAGATTACATTTAGCCCAATTACAGTTTATTGACCCAAACTACCCACTAGCCCGGTTACACCCAAGCCCAAATATCTAAACCCATTACCCAAACCAATCTACTACAGACTCAAGCCACTCGGCCCAAAAGGCCCAAAGACTTAAAACACCAGTAGGAAACCCTAGGGTTTCCTTGGAACCTCAGCGCCGCAGGAGCAGTTCCAGAAGCTTCGCCACGTTAGAGCCGTTCCAACTCCCGAAGGAAGGGCCATCAATGGCCTTGTCCCCTCACGTCACCCCAGCTGGCCCTCATCAATGCTGGTCAGATCGATGGTCACCTTGCACGAGGTCCCATCAAAGCATTGATCAGAGGCTTTGGGCACTCCGAACGTCACCGCCCTTCGGCTCATATCAATGCGCCGTGATCTCAGGCCCCACCGCTGACCTTTGCGCATCCATCGGTGCCAAGATCTTCGCAGCAGAGGCCGTCCTATGGTCACCAGGCAAGATTCGCATCCACAACATGATCTTCGCTGGATTTTTGGTACCTGCAAGACAGAAAAAGGAAAACAAACAGACAAGAATGGAAAGAAATAGCAGCAGATAAACTGAAACAAACAAGGAAAGAAATCAAAGATTTCTTTCCCAAACATGCATAGTCTAGAGGCTATAAAGCCTTTCTTCAGATTTGTAAAAAAAGAGGATACGTCTTGGGTACATATACATACACAATAAAATATCAGCATCTTATCAAAGAGACAGAGGTGATATATCTTTATCTTTTATTTTTTCTTCTCTAAATAACATGCAAGTATTATCAAAATAAATCAAAAGAGTTTACCGTTGAGATCGCGTTGTAAAATCGATACTTTTCAGTTTCCGACTACCGTACGTGGCTGAGTCAGTGGCGACACGTGGGTGCGTGAGCGGGTGAGAGATCGGGGACGGAAGCTCGACGGAGCTTTGAGAGCCACATCCCCAATCCTCTTTCAGAGGATTTTCTTAGTTTTTTTTTAAACCCCGGGTTCAAATGATTTTAAAACCTAAATTTGGGTTTATATAGCCTTTTGAAAACGACGTCGTTTTGCTTACCCAGATAAGTACAAAAACGGCACCGTTTAAGCCAGGATTCGCTTGTTGACCCGAAACTCGGATGAGATCCGCGTGTTTTTATTAAAAGGGTAAATCATTCAATCGGCCCTTCCATTTTTTCAAAATTTACAATTACATTTTATTTTTATTTAAAATTGACTCCACTGTCTTACAATTAATTCAATTTAGTCCCTCTGGTCATTATAAGACCTATTCTGAGGAAGACGTCGTTTTCGAGGATAAAGGTAAATTGCCTAATGAGTCCTTCTAGTTTAATGCGTTTTTCAATTTGGCCCACATTTTTTAAATTTATTTATAATTAACCCTAAAGTTCTAAAATTAAATTAAATTTAATTTTTTTATAAATTCAATTTATTTTAAATACTATATATATTTTTTATAAACATTAGTTATATATATAATAATATATTATTTTATTTATATTATAATATTATATACATTTTTATAAATTTTACTATATATTTTTATCACATGTTATTTATTCCATTTATATTTTATTATATATATTTTACTATATATATTAATTATTTTACTATATTTTTATATGTAAATTTACTTAATATATCATTCTTGTTATTTTATATTTTATTTATCATATAGTTTATATCATTATATATGTATTTTGTTTTTAAATTTTTTATATATCATATATTTTACTATAAATTATTCCTTACATTACTTCTATTTTATTATTTTATTACTTATTAATTACATATGTTTTTTAAATTATTATTATTATATAAATATGTGTAATATCATTATTTAGCACATTATTATATTAAGTTATTAAACCTTATAATATGATTTGTACATGTACCATTTTTAAAAAAAAAAGGGGTCCTCCTTTATTATTTTTATATTATTCTAAATATTTCTAAATATCTTTATTTTTATTTTTATTTGATTTATATTTTATAAATTATAATTTGCTTATTTATTTTTGGTTTTCTATTTTGATATTGTTTAGTAGGTTAAATCTTATATATTATTTGTTTTTGTTTTTGCATATTAGCATGAAATTAATTATTTATGTTGATTTAAGTTACATTTGCATAAAACATTATGTATATTGCAATTTATATTTGTCGTATTCACTATGCACTACGTTGTATTTTGCATATAACAATGATGCATGAACATTTATGTTATTTATGATAATATATGTATAAAATGATAATGTATATTGTGTAATTTATGCCATTATTCATTGCTTTTATATCATATTTGCGTAGAATGTTAAAGAAGATATTATGTAGATTAATTTATTTAAATATTGGTTCTTTGTAATGTGTTAAACGCATCATCATTTTAAAGATTTTTTTTTTTTATATTTCATTTGATCCAAAAGATTTTAAAAAGTGAGGCAATGTTTTGATATTTAGGAATTCGGGAAGTAGTGCCCTAACATACTGGGTTGCAATTTCCCATTTGTCTAAATATCTAAAAATATCCTTTTAAACGAGTTTCACAAATCACAAGATAATTTCAGTTACGAAAGTTTAAAGATATCGTGTCCAATCATGCTGGGTGTGATGTTTATACTCTTTTGGAACGAAGGAATCTCGATTCTTTTTAACTCAAATCATTACGGTTTTAAAGGAAATCTCATTTCTAAATTCTTTCAAACTTCTGACATTAGGACAAAATTATTCAATTTGGTACCAATTTTGGGCTTTACGAGGGTGCTAATCCTTCCTTGTACGTAACCGACTCCTGAACCTATTTTCTCGTAATTTCGTAGACCAAAACGTTTATAAAGTGATCCAATCACACTTTAAAAGGTTGGTGGCGACTTCCGTTTTCAAAATACCCTTCCCAATTTAAAAGAGGTTTACACAACCATTAACATGGTTAAGGCCAAACCCGAAGAAAGAACAATATGTTTCTTTTGTCCCTTCCAGGCGATCGGAAAATAAAGAAATAGTTAATATATTCAAGATAATTACATTTACAAAATACCGTCTCAATTCATCCTATACCTGATTCCATTTTACGGAGTTGCAATTATACATTCAATGTATTGGGCCTGAATATGCCGGTCCTTTGGGCATTATATCAGTTAGTCTACCGTATATATATTATTTTCTATCAGAAAAAAAGAAGACGGTTCTGGTCAACACACCCAAAACCACGCCTGTAACCCAAGTTAATTCGCGAGGTTTTTTAAAACCACAAGTGAGATAGACATGAAATACGTACAGGATCATCATTAAGACCATCATACTTGCCGACCATCGATGAACTAGTCGGATTAACCAATCAAAGTTAGCTTCAATGCATTTATCAAATTAAAAATGGATTCGTCCGTGGAAATGCTCTGATGTGATTAATTTTTCATAAGGATATTGAATAGTTACAGGTAAACAATTTGCGTGGGATAAGGTAATCATGAAACCCTCACCAATGTACCTTGCTGCTCGGACTGTTTGGTGGCCATAATTCATGAACCCAGTTACCATAGGGAACATATCGTGAATATCTATGAATAATTTTATGTTTGTTTCTTTCTCTTGTTTGAACCAAGTCATGAATCTCATATTCTTTTTTTCTTTACAGTGAAAGAAGTTGGAAATAAGTTGTTAATAATAGATTACCGAGAGAAATGGGTAAAAGAAATTTCCACCCGAGATTTAATAATTGGTCCATTCTTAACCTAGGTAAAGTCCATCGTGTTGCGATAGAAATAAAAAAAAAAACAAATAAGTTTTAGCTAATGTAATAAAGATACCAATTGTCGTTCCAATGATTCCATTTATTTTATTTATTTCAAATAGCTCAGGGAAGAATACGTACGGAATGGAAATATTCCAACGCCCCAAGTAAAGAACTGTTACAAATAACGAAGAAAGTAATAGATTTAGATAGGAAGCAACGTAAAATAAACCAAATTTGATACCGAATATTCGGTTTGATACCCTCGCTACTAATTCTTCCTCCGCTTTTGGTAAATCAAAAGGTAATCTCTCACATTCTCGCTAGAGAAGAAATTAGAAAAGATAAACCCCACTTGGTGATGCCATAAATTCCATCCCCAAAAACCATATTTTGATTGCACCTCAACTATATCAACTGTACTTGAACTGTTAGATAATTATAGTCGACGATAACATCACTGTTTCCATCGTTAGTCCAAAACCCTACATGAGATTTTCACCTCATACGGCTCCTCGTAGGTCACAAATAAATTTTAGGACCGAATCAATATTATTTATCTTTGTATGGTTGTAGAATAGATAGAGAAAAAATAAATTGGAAGGTCCAAAATTATACCAATGGAATTTTGTCTGCTATATTCTGAAGAATAAAAAAAGTGCTTCTGAATTGATCTTGCCCGTTCATAATTTCAATTTTTATTTGTTGAGTAATAACTTAAGCCTTAATTAAAATACTTCTTGTAGAATATCAATAGATATTTCAACCCATTGTTTTCTATTATGAAAAAAATGAAACATTCCATTAGCTTATAAATCATGACACCGATTAGATCCTTCCATATCTATGAAAGAAAGAATAAAAAAAAAAGATTTCTTTTTTATTCTTTATTGTTTCTTTTTCGTTCCTATTCTGCTTTCGGATCTGATAAAACCACGAATGGGGCTTAAACTAAAAAATAGTAAAGGATTATTTCGTTCCTGATAGTCATTACTTTAATCGGTAGATAGGAGGATACTCTGGACCGAAATCATGGGGAGTACTGCCTAGTCATTTCTACGAATTTAAAGCCCCAATTAGTATTCTTTTTATGTTATCTAGAAGTATTTTTTTTATATAATTTGCTTAATCTCCATTACCAATCCTTTATGTATTTTGGTGTTCCTAACCATCCACTCGTTTTTTGTTCAATCCCTCGTTTGTTTAGCAATACATGTATGGGGATCCATACAAAGGATAGCGAATACTCTATACGGTTGATCTTTTGAGCCCGCTTCAATCTATATTGACTAATCAACCCGTCTTGGGGTAAAGACTTCTTCTGCTTACGTTTTCTTCCACATAACTCTTGTACATAGAAATGAGATTCAATTTTTTTGTTTAATTTACTGCAAATTTATAAGCTGCTTTCTTTCACTCATATATAACTATCTAATTTAGTTTATCAACTCAACTTATTTTCTAGAACGAAAGGAATAGGTAAAATAAAAGTTTCTATTTCAATGAATCGCACGTAGAGATATTGATAAAACACATAGAGTTAATGGTATTTCATAACTAATCGACTGAGCAGCAGCTCGCAGATAAACTAAATAATATTAAAATAATCAAACCTATTTAAATGTTTCCGCCATTCTCTATTTCCTTGAAAAAGGAGCTCAACCCACAGCAACTGTTCATGATATTTTAAAGAAGGCGGGGCTTTTTACAGAACTTAGTCTTAATCAAACAAAATTCAATTAATGAAATACAAAAAAAAAAAGGGTGTGGATGATTCATATTTAGCTTTGTATAAAATTTTCTTTATTATTTCCTTCCCCTTCTTTTGGTCTATTCAGACTTTTATTTTAAATAAATTTATTATTCCTATTTCTTATTGCTTTGCTACTATAGAATAATGCTACTATAAAATATAGAATACCGTGTTCTATAACAACAAAACCCGATTTTATTGAGCCAATTTTTTTGATAGAAAATAGAGAGAAAAAAGATCAAGTGAATAAATGAAGTGATTGCATTTAAACATTTACAAAACAACATAAAATAAGATAAAATAATAGATAAAATAACATATAACATATTAAAAGGGAAAATATTAATAATAATTAATAAAAAATAAAAAAATCAAATCGTTTTATCGACATGAGTGTTTTATATCGAAAAAAACATTTTTGTTTTGAAAATATTTCTGTATTTAGTAACATAGTAGTAGAAAGAGTACCCTGCTGCATCTGAACTTCAAACGGGTTTGGCCTTAACCATGTTAATTGTCCCAGATTATTGGTTAATAGAGAATCAAAGTCGATGTACCAATGAATCACGAAATGCTATGGTTCTATAATATGATTTTAAAAATTTATTCAGAAGTAATTCGCGTGATCATGCACTCTTTTCTTTCCTAGTTATAATGAAAAAAAGTACAACTGGGTGAATTCAGCCTATTCTTGAAATAAACAACTCGCACACACCCCCTTTCCAAAAAAGATCAATACACCAAGGACTACACTTAGATTTATTGAATTTGTTAGATTTATTGGATTTTTTGCTAAAATATTGGTATTAACCCCGAAACTCCCGGCGGATGGCCAGTGACCCAAGGAAACGAAAGAATCGGTTACATTTTTCATATGATCTCCTATTTTCTTTTAGATAGGCTAAAAAAAAGAACTTGTTTCATTTTTTTGTATTATATCACTTTGACTCCTTTTCCATTTATTCTTTTCTATCATATTTATATTATTCTAATTATTCTAACTTTATGTATTTCTTTTTTTGTTTTAATAAATTATTAAATTTATTATTAAATTAATCATTATTATGAATTCTCATTTACCTATGTCTAAACAGGGTCAAAAATATATTCTATTTATCTAGTTATCTAGAAATGTATTTTTTTTTCAATTGAAAATTCCCAATAATAATAATTCTTATTAGAATTAGGGGGCAGGTTTCATGTCAATGGCAAAATACCTCATTTGCTGCAACACTCCTTTAAACAATAAATAAGAAATAAGGGGTTCTCATGAACTAAGAAGGGGAAGGAAGAAAGCGAGTCGGTGTGATAATTCCTCATCCTCAAATTAATCCTTCCCATGGATTATTGCCCCAACGAATAATTAATTGTAGGGGTGAAATCTTGATAGAATTCGAAAAAGCAAGGAGTAAGTCCCAAGACATAAAATAAGAAAAAAAATACAAAATTCTTATGTTTATAGGATTAAACAAAGGGATTCACAAATAAGAGTGCCAATGCTACAACTAGCCCACAAATTGTTAAAGCTTCCATAAAAGCCAAACTAAGCAATAAAGTACCTCATATTTTTCCCTCCACCTCGGGTTGTCTCGCAATACCTTCTACAGCTTGGCCCACAGCAATACCTTGACCAACTCCAGGTCCAATAGAAAGCAAGCGATGACCAACCCAAAGATAATAACGAAGCGGCGTAAATCAGTGGATTCATGATAAGTTCCTCGCACCAAAATAAAGAAATGGTTAATGATACAATCATCCAATGAATTTTGACTTAATTATATTATTCCATCGCTAAGATACAACTTGTTTAAATGTTCAATTAAAAAATATACGAAAAGATCGCTTGGATTTAAGAAAGAGTCGCTTGGATTTATCCATGATTTCTTTATTCCTTATTTTTAAAAAGAATCCTATCCCTATCTCTATTTCTAAAATCCTATTTTGAAAATTCAAATTATAGAATTAATATAATAAATAGGATTTGGTTTGTTTATTTTATTATTATTTATCATTTAAATATATAATTTAAATATATTAATAATATAATAATATATAAAGAAAATATGCGTTATATATATAACTAATTATATAGTTATACTTAATATATTATATACCTAATGTCATATTTTCATATTCTCGGGAAGTGGTGACATACAAGCACTTGATTCGATTTATTTCTTTATCTCCCTGTGAATTGTATGTTTGTAACAATAGGGACAAAATTTCTTCAATTCCAATCGACTGGGCATATTGTGTTGATTTTTTTGAGTAATATTCCTGGAAATACCCATTGATTCCTTATTAACGTCGTTTCGAACACAACTGGTACATTCCAAAATAATCGTTACTCGGACATCTTTACTCTTGGCCATGAACCTCCTTTGAGTTTTTAATTCACCCAACTTTTCTATTTTCCGATCAAAAGCGAACAAGTGGGCGGATTGGTCCAAGTGGAAAGAAAAAAAAAGGATTGAACTGAAAATTTTTTTGGGTCATATCTATTTTCCCAGAGAAAGAGATAAGATATCTCGACACAGTGGCATCTTGATACCACTAGGAACGGGCAAAACAAACTCTAAGGAATTAAAAAAATTGAAAAATTGGATCTATGTCCAACGGATCACACCTACCAAGAAAAAGTATTTTGTTTTGGTTTGACCTGTAACCCCATATGAAATATCGGACAGTCTAAATTTAGCAACACTCTTCCCCCATGATCCATTTCGGGAAAAAGATAATATGTAACTTCGATCTGTCAATTATATCCTTTATGGAAATGGCAAACCGACTCGGAGAATTTCTGTCATAAGTATTCAACTAGTTCAGACTTATTTAGTGTTGAGTTGGGAGCAAGACAACAAAAGTTCTTTCGCCGAAGAGGTCTGTGCTTCCTTTGTTGAAGTAAGGACAAATGGTCTGGTTCGAGATTTCCTAAGAATCGACTTAGTGAAATCTCATATTTTTTATATGAGAAAAAGAAATGATCCATTAGGTTCAGAATTGATTTCTATTAATAGGTCAGATCGTACCAATAAAAATCTGTTTTATTCCATTTATTCCAACGAAAGGATTCAACAATCGTTTAGCCAAAATCATGGAACTATTCATACGCTCTTGAATAGAAATAAGAAATCCCGATCTTTGCTAATTTTGTCATCATCTAATTGTTTTCGCATAGGCCCATTCAACGATGTAAAATATCACAATGTGATAAAACAATCAATTCAAAAAGATCCTCTAAGTCCAATTAAGAAATTATTGGGTCCTTTAGGAACAACCCCAAAAATTGTGAATTTTTATTTTACCCTTTAATAACTCACAATCAGAAAAACCATTTCAACATCAAAAACAACAAAAACTAGAGCAAACATATAATAACGGAGTCAAAATTGTAACCAAGCATCGCCCATTGGTTCTATACCCGATTCATAACTAGAAAGTTTTTCTGGAACCTTTCTAATCGGGGCTAAAACTCCAAAAATTAGAAATGCCAAAATAGGAATAGCAGTTGATATTATTAGAAATGCCCAGAAAATATCATATTCGTAAAGCAGAAACATAGACGAACTCCTATGAATGTGAAAAATAGATCGGATTAGTCGCTTCGACCTGGAATTCATTGTCAAGTCATCTCATCCACAACTATTTGTTTAGTCAAAACAACAATTCAATTTGATCGAATCGTCTAGTTTCGTTTGTTTGCTATGTTTCCATGTTGTGTTTTAAGATTTATTGATTGGAATTAATCCTATTTTATTTACATTCCACTTATTTCGATTTCATTTTGATATAGTACAAATTTGTATAGTACTAGTATAAATATATATTTATAATATATAGTATTATAATACTATACAAATCCAAAACAAGTAATACTTTTTCGTTTTCACTTCATTTCGGATTTTTCTAAATAAAAGGAATTCTAATATCTAACTAATATCTAATATTTATTAGAATTTTAGAAATAAAAAAACTTTTAATTCGAAATTCAATTTATTCTAAATCTATAATTTCAAATTTTGATTTTATATTTAGATGGTGTAACTGTTGCGTTCTATGGCGGCGAACTCAATGGAGTGAGTTATAGTGATCCTTCTACTGTGAAAAAATATGCTAGACGTGCTCAATTGGGTGAAATTTTTGAATTAGATTGTGCTACTTTGAAATCCGATGGTGTTTTTCGTAGCAGTCTAAGGGGTTGGTTTACTTTTGGGCATGCTTCGTTTGCCTTGCTTTTCTTCTTCGGACACATTTGGCATGGTGCTAGAACCCTATTCAGAGATGTTTTTGTCGGTATTGATCCAGATTTGGATGCTTAAGTGGAATTTTATATCGAATTCAAAGTGCCATGCTATTATTACTTACTAATTCATATTTCATATGGCGAAGGCATAGTCTTCTTTTTTCTTTCCATCAAATAAAAAAACTCATTGGCGTCGAGCGTGAGGGAATGCTAGACGGGTTCGAATCCCTCTCTTTCCTTTTGCTCAATGAATAGATTTCTTTCTTTATTGCTTTTTCCTGGCTTCTTAATTAAGAATCTTAATATCAATAAAAGGTAATGGCTCGGTTGGGTGGAATAGCCGAGCCAGAAACAGCGAGCCCATGCAAAAGGTTTGGTTAAGATATGCCAGATTCCACCAAATATACAAATGGAACCTAACCATACATGTCCTCTAATTATATCTTCCAAATTGTCTACACTAACAATCCACCCTTCGCCTCTAAAGGGTGATTTTAGTAAATAACCAAATATAACACTTGGGCTAAGAGTCAAGTTGGTAATTTTTCTTACATCTTCTGTTAAGCCCCGATCCATGAACCCACAAAATCCTTCAAATTGTATCTGATTCAACCCAGGTATTATAGACATTTCCCCATTTTCATCCCCGAGCATTTTGAATTTCCCATTTCTCAAAAAAATCCCATTCTTTTCTCATTCTTCATCGAATCCTACGAATCGATCTAATAATGATGGAATTGAATTTCTATTCTATTTACTGAATCACAAAAATTTTATCTAACTCCATATACCATATAATATATGTGGAATGTATGAAATATGAAATGCGTATGAATGGAAGAAGAAAAATTATACTCAAATTTTAATTTCCTGACCGATAAGGAAAAAAAATTGGGTCAAAAGAAAATGCCATTTTGGAGTTTTATCAACAATTTTCTTATGTAGGCGAGGATCTGGTATTTTCTGAATCCTTGTGTAAGGAATTACAAAAGAAATTCTTTCAGCAAATATGTGAATTAGGAAGGATTGGTCGACAAAATATGAACCAGAGATTGAATCTTAATATACCTCAAAACAATACATTTCTGTTATCGTGAGATATATTGTCAGCTGCGGATCGTTTGATTGGAATGAAATTTGGAATGGGTACACTTGACGATATGAATCATTTGAAAGATCTCCTTAGCCACAAACCTACAAACGATGTCACTCAACGATTAATCACACACTTATCAAATATGATCACCAAAAGCCAAAAATCTCACCTTTGCCTTACCTTGAACGACAAGCCTTACTAGCCCTTTCCTTGATCACTAATCACGAGTATTTCTTAAATATGCATCAATCTTAATCATTAAAACTAAACAACAAGTGACTCACAATCATCTTAAGTCATTCTCAAATCCTCCATGGCCATTCGGCCAACCTTAACCAATAAAAGAGGAATACTTACCCAAAACCTCAAAATGCTTAAGAGCAATTCGGCAGAGATTTGGAATCCGAGATTCGATACTAATCCCACAAGAATTGGCTGAAGTAGAGGGAGTAGCGGCGGCACAGAGGGTCTTCAGCCAAAGAGGTATTCGACTTTTGAGATTTGTATGGTGAAAGGGTTATTCGGCACAAATAAGAAGAAGAGAAGAAGGAATTGGCTAAAACCAAAGGTGAATCAAAAGAGAATTTGAGAAGAGAAAGAGTGGAAAATCGGGAAGCAAGGAATAAGAAATTCGGCTTCTGAGCACCTAGAGAGAAAAGTGTTTCGACAACACAAAAAAAATGAAAAATTCGGCTAAAAGAAGAGAAACAATTTCGGTATTACCTAGAATCCTCAAAATCGGCACCTATATATACTATAGCCGAATTTACCTATCCCTAAATTCCCTATTTGGCTCCACTTCTCTAGACCCCTCATCTCCTAACTTTTCTCCCTGATAACTCCTTAATCCCTTCCTTAAATTTCTCCTCTGATCACTCCCTTCAGAGTTCACATCTAACGCCACTACTGGCCATTTATTGAGCAAAAACAAATCCTTCTTTTGAGCAAGGAGGGATTCGAACCCCAGACCTCCTTGCCATGCATGTGACGCCACCTCTAAGCCCCACATGTGACGCTACTTGTCACTCCAACATAAGGCTCCTTGCGTCCAATTCCTCCCTCTTTTATTTAAAAACCAAACTACTTGCCATCAAGTTTCTTTTAATTATTAAACTATAATTTCCTTCACCCCAAAGTTCGAACTCAAAACTTAACCAGGCCTATTATCACATAAATAGCACTTGACTAGGAATATTAAGCACACCTTTTATCAAAACCGAAAAAGAAAGAAAGTTCAGGATTTTTGGGGCGTTACATTCCTCAAATTCATTTATGATATACCACATTTAGCCAACCCATGAACATTTGAACTCCAACATTCATAATTAGTAGCTTACAACCTACATCAATGTGAGCCATGTCTTATGACCATATACAAAATGAATAAATTTATCATTAAATCTTTTACATTGGCCAACCAATGACAATATCACAAAATAACCAAAAACCCATACATGCCATTTAACAAAATAAAAGTATCTATATACCAAATTAGGACAAGTTGATAGTGTTGACAATACTCCTATCGTCATCCAATCTTTACGAGTCCACGAGCTCTGTAAAATAGGGAGAGAAAAGGGGGTAAGCATAAACATGCTTAGTAAGTTCGGATAACAGGAAGGTAAACTTACCAATTATTTAGCATGCAACCTTACAAGGTATTCATGCCAATACATGCATAATATAAATTCCCTATCATATACATTCAGTCACCAAGTTAGTTTCATCTCAAGAAAAATAGTATTGATCTTAGATGAGCTCATCAATTCAAGCATTACCATTATCGCCCCTCATTGTAGTCCCGTTAAATTTCTAGGAATCTCGATGGGTATCCCGTTTACCATCAAGTCACGCTAGTGACCATTTTAACTCTACACTCCTGTGAACATCACTCTTATGATGAGATTACTAGTCCAGGTTAAATCCCTAATAACGTGAATTTAAGGAGTGTTATCGGGATTACCACTCCAGGCTAAATCCCTTTCTTGACAATCACTCTAATATACTCAGATCTGAAATACTTTTCTAGGCTAATTTCAATCCTTAATCGTATTACCCATCCGGGCTAAATACATAATACACATATATTCAACGGGAGGTTCAATCACTTAAGGAACACCCGTCCAGGCTAGATCCTTATTATACTGAGATCATTGGATTGCCCGTCTGGGCTAAATCCTTTTCTGCAACATATGCAGGATCTCATATAATGTAAACCATGAATTTACCCATCGAATCTCCCTTTTTCATTAAATCGGGCCAATTATCATCTTTTCATTCTACACCATCATATTTCATGGACTTATCATGAAATCAACATCTAAATTTACATACATTTAAGAATATACATTTTCAAGAATATCTAAAGTTTACTTCGAGTTATGCGAACTTACTTGGTAATTACTTCGGGTTCGTGTTTCGATTATTCTAAAACCTTTCATTTTTCTCGGTTGACCTCCGGAATTGATTCCTCGAGGTCTATATTAGTAAAAATAAATTATTAATGCCTCATGCTATTTATTTTCGGCCTAAATTTCACCCTCGAGAAAAATGACCATTTTGCCCTTAACATTTTCAAAATTTCACAACTTAGTCCCTAGGCTCGTCAAATGAAATACATGAAATTTCTTAATTACTCAAGCCTAGTCAAATGTATCCTAAACTCATACCAGCCCACATTTTCCTCTATTTCACATTTCTACCACATATTTTGTAGCTTTTGCAAAAAGGTCCTTTTTGGGGTTTTTCATGAAAATCACTTAGGAAAAGATGTTTAACACACATCTAACATTCATATTCCTCCATAAATCATCAAAGAACAACCATGTCACATGTGGGTCATTTTTTATACATGAACCCTAGCTAGAAATATGGGTAGAAATGGAGAGAACACGCTACAATGATCTCAAAAATACAAAGAACATTAAAAAGGGGGCTAGGAGTCGCTTACTATTGAGCTTGAAAATGTTGAAAACCCTAGCTATAGAGAACCTTAAATTTTTGGCAACATGAGGGAGAGAATGAGCTGATTTTTTCTTTCTTTTTCCCTTTTTATTTCATTTATTACCATATGACCACAATGCCCTTCCTTTCATAACTTTCAAATTTTTCCATGCGTGCCCATTTTTGTCCAAAAACTTAGAAATTGGGAAATTAATCTTTAAGATCTTCTAATTAATAATCTAAAGCAATTTCATGCAAATTTCTTCTAGAATCCAAGTTTTGCAATTTATTCAATTTTGTCCCTAATTTCCAATTGGACACCTTATACTTAGAATTTCTTCATGAAACTTTAACTCATGCTTATTTTCATATTCTAAACCTCATAATAATCATAAAATAAATATTTTGACATCATATTTGTGGTCCCTAAACCACTGTTCTGACTGGCCCAAATTTTGGGATGTTGCAGATGTATTATGCCAATATAATTGAATGATTATGTGTTAAAAGATGATTTTTCATGCCATGGAAAAATTGATTCTTAATTCTTGAAATAGCATGTGATGTTATGGTGAAATGTTTACATGTTGTAACTGAAAATTTAATGCTTAATTACTTTGATTTATGCATGATTGGGTGCAAATTACTCGATGTTTTTACTATCATTCACTGGGCTTTTTAAGCTCACACCCTCAAATTTCGTGTAGAGAATTTTTGGGTGTAAGGAGTTAAGAACCAAGTGAAAGGGCGATCCAAGAATAAGGCTCGGTAGTGGCTTAATAAATTTACTTTAGAGACTATATAGGGGCATTGTGATACTTTTGGGACTAGTATTATTTTACTGGTAATGGACATTGGACATTAAATTTTGGACATTAACTTTGGTTATTTTATAATTACTTTAATACATGATTTTATGTTTAATTGATATTTGATTTATGGTATGTTGATGAGTGTTCATACATTGGTTGATAACACGGTGTATGAAGCAAGTATCTTATACTAACAATGTTTAATTGAAGCTTACCATAGAGTGGATTGCTCGCAACTAAGGTATGTAGTTTGTTTGAATTAATTGGTGTTTGCTAAGCATGTAATTGGGTGTTAAATTTTGATTAATTGTTGCATATTTGTTGTAAATAAATTAAATTAGAGATGTGTGGTTGTTTATGTTAATTAATTGTAGCTATTTCATGTTTAACGGGTAAGCAAAATATGTAAAATCGGGTCATTAAAATGATTTTTTGACAAATTAGGTGTAGTGGTTTGCACACGGGCGTGTGTGTTTTTTTGTTTCACACGGGCATGTGGGTTTTTGAGGTTTGATTTTTGGTTTTTGTAATCTAGTTTTCTAATTTGCTTAATTTATAATTTAGTCCTAAAACTTGATTAAATTAATTGAAGCCTTTAATGATAGGTAAACTTGGTAGTATTTTAGGATTAGACTTGTTAATATTTGGTAGAAACACTCTTAATTTTTAACTTGGAAAATGTACTAAAAATTTGTAAAAGTTACGATTTAGTCCATAATAATAAAACTTGAATTCGACATAGTAAATGAACTTGAATTAAGCTAAAATTTTTAGGGCTTGCATAATTTTACTAAAAGAAGGTCGATAACTATTTAAAAATAAAATCAGGATAATTTAACCTTAGGTGGTAAAATAACCAAAATACCCTTAGGTTTAAATACATAGAAAAAGTTTAAAAATGGTGTACAAGTTGCTTTCGCATTAATAAATGATAGTTAATTAGTCATAAATATGGTGCTATAAGGTTGGGGTGTGCGTCGGGTGGTCGTTAGTTGAAGAGTCACTTCGGTGGCTAATGTCACACATTTGATATCAAAGAAAAAAAAAAGAGTGTAGAAGTAAAAAGAATTGAAGTGAGCAAAAACAAAAGGGAGTTCAAAATAAAAAAGACTAAAAAAAGTTAAGAAAATTTTCAAGTGTGTTGTTTTGATACCATTTTTACATCAATTGGTATCATTTGGGATTGTGAGTTTTCTTAAAGCAAAATTTTCATATCGTTAGTGTCTTGCTTCATTCTCATAGTTTTTCTTCTTATTCCTCAGATTTTTTGAGCTGAATACCACAGACATTCTTCGCCACAAGATCATTGTTTTGTTTAAGTTGTAACACCCCATACCCATATTCTAGACCGAAATAAGGTACGGAGCATTACCATTCACGAAAACATGAATTCACACATTAACCTGACCTTACTCAATTTACTTACTTTAGCTTAGACTAAAGTTGATAGCATTAACAGATATACATAGATACATGTAAATTTTAAAATTTAAAAAAAAATGATACTTTAAAACAAATTAATTATGACATATAACAAAATGATTAGTCTCTCTCTATACATGCCATAATTCCAAAGTAGTGATTACAAAATACCAAAAAATATTGATAGTGTAGATGAGTCTCCGATGATCTCCGAAATCCCGAGCTGGCTTAATAATTCTATAAAACAAGAAAGGAAAAGATGGTAAGCATATAGCTTAGTAAGTAAGTACTAAATTGATATATAATTTATCAAAGTAAAACAATCATACTAGTACATGGTTACATATATTGATGACAGGCTATTTTCTAGAGTCCTGGTTAAAAGAAAAATCATATCTTGGGCTACATATCTCAAAATTCAATTCTGTAAATTTTCCTTGAAACTAGAATCATAAGTATATTTACTAAATTTTTTCTAAAATTTTTGGTTGGGCCAATTAGTACAGTTTATTAGTTAAAGTCTTCCCTATTTTAGGGTATGACTACTCTGACACCTGTGCATTTCGAACAAAATTTCTCCCTGTAAAAGATTCCAAAGACCATGCCGTTTATTTCCCTTAAAAATAGACTCAATAGGGAATCCATGCATGTATGGTATGACTCTTAATAATTTTTTGACAATTTATGGTGAATTTATAAGATCAGAACAGGGGATCTTAATTTCATTCAGAACCTGTTTCACAAGAATTCAATTATCACATAATATAGAAGTCTTTTGTTTCCCTTGTTTCTTTTATATGAAAGTAGACCCATTAAGATTTAATTCCATAATTTATTTTAGATTTAATTCTACTTCCATGATTTTTGGTGAATTTTCAAAATTATGTAACTGCTGCTGTCCAACATTGTTTTACTACAAAAATTCACTCTTACATATTTCGCTCAATCCTTTCCATTTTACTGAGGTTCGCTCACTTATCGAGCATATTGCTCATAAATTCAAATAAACATATACTTGCACTTATTCATCACATAATCACTTTCACATGTATCTTCATTTAAATCAATTTCCGTTGAACTTATCGGAATAACAACAGATACACCACTACTTGAACATTTTCCCATTTCCACACGCGGTAGAAGCTATATGATACGCATAGTAGCTTTGCACTTAGTACTACACATGCGACCAATAATCTCGACACGTAGTAGCCTGCACTTAGTACTACACACGTGACCACACAATAGTTCATTTGTATCGTTTTTATTAGAAGGTTCAACAGAAATTCTCACTTTTCCAACATTTTACTAAATTGTCCGAAATCAATTTAAATTCATAACTTACATCAAATAACCATTTGATAGGCAGCCATATTCCACATGTTATCAAAATACAATAACATAAAAGAAATCGATGATTTATTTACGTACAAACTTACCTCGGTATAAAATATAGAAATTTTGCAGTTTAGTCCAAAGCTTTTTCTTTCCCCCGTTCGAGGTCGATTCCACGCCTTTCTTGATCTATAACAACACATTTAGTTCAATTAACACTTGAACTATTTATTTCAATCCAAAAATCCCATTATGCAAAAATTACATTTTTGCCCCCTAACTTTTACAAAATTACGATTTTTCCCCAAGGCTCGAAAATTTAATTTCAGCCCTTATTCTTATGTTTAATGACATGCTGATCATTTTTCTCTTCTATGGTATCATCAAATTCTCATTCTAACACATAATTATGAACAATAGGTATTTTTATCGATTATGCCGTTTTGCTAGTTTTCGCTAAAAATTGCTTAGAAAAGATCGTTCTCCTAACTTCAGACATTCATATTCTACCATCAAACATCAAAATACATGCCTATCATTCATGGGTGAATTTTTAAACATAAACCCTAACTCGAAATAATAGTAGAAATAGGTAAATCGAGCTACGAGGATTTCAAAAATGTAAAGAACATTAAAAACGGGGCTTGAAATCACTTACTATGAAGCTTGAAAGTTGAAGAAACCCTAGCTATGGAGGAGAGTAAATTTCGGCAGCAACTAGTGATGAAGATGACCAAATTTTGTGTTATTTTTCCCATTTTATTTCATTTAATATGCAAATGACCAAAATGCCCTTACTACTAAACTTTCAAAAATTCCTTCCATGTCCAAATTTTGTCCATGAACCTAAAATTGGTCAAATTGCTATTTAAGACCTCCTAATTAATATTTCAATGCAATTTCATACTAAAAATTTCTAGAATGCAAGTTTTGCAATTTATTCGGTTTAGTCCCTAATCTCAACTTAAGCGCTTAATACATAGAATTTCATTACGAAATTTTCACGAAATCATGAAATCATATCATAAACCTCAAAATAAATATAAAATAATTATAAAATAATTATTTCTATCTCGATTTGTGGTCACGAAACCACTATTGCGATTAGGCCCTAATTCGGGTTGTCACAATTTCTCCCCCTTTAGAGATTTTCGTCCAGAAAATCTTACCAAGAAAGAGATTCGGATATTGTTTCCTCATAGCTTCCTCAGTTCCCACGTAGCCTCTTCCATTCCATGTTTGTGCCACAATACTTTCACTAAGGCTATATTTTTATTTCTTAACTGTTTAATTTCCCGAGCAAATCTTTATTGGTTCCTCCTCATAGGTCATATCCAGTCGAATTTCAATTTCCGTCAGAGGAATTACATGTGAAGGATCAGAACGGTAACGTCGCAAAGATCGACACATGAAACACGTTATGAATCTTTTCCAACTCGGTTGGTAAGGCTAGCCGATAAGCCTTGGTCCAACTCTTTCAATAATCTTATAAGGCCCAATGAAACATGGACTTAACTTGCCTTTCGGCCAAACCTTAAAATTTTCTTTCACGGAGATACCTTTAGAAAAACTTTATCACCAACTTGGAGCTCGATCTCTTTTCGCTTCAAATCCGCGTATGACTTTTGTCGATCTAAAGCAGCTTTCAGACAATCACGAATCACTTTCACTTTCTCTTCAGTTTCTTTTATCAAGTCAACTCCGTGAATCCGTTTTTCACTAAGCTCAGTCCAATACAAAGGAGTTCGACACTTGCGACCATACAATGCTTCGTACGGTGCCATCTGTATGCTCGACTGAAAACTGTTGTTGTAGGCAAATTCAACCAAGGCTAAATATTTCTCCCAACTACCTTGAAACTCTAAAACACAACATCGGAGCATATCCTCGAGTACCTTAATTACTCTTTTAGATTGACCGTTCGTTTGTGGATGAAACGCGGTACTGAAATTCAATTTTGTACCCAAAGCTTCTTGCAACTTTTTCCAGAACCTCAAGTAAATCTCAGATCTCTATCCGAAATAATAGATATAGGTACTCGTGTAATCTCACAATTTGTAAATATATATTTTAGCCAACTTATCAAGGGAATCGCGAGTGACGTCATTGGTATAAAGTGAGCTGATTTTGTTAATCTATCAACCACAACCGGATGGCATTTTCCTTTTTGGAGTTAGAGGCAACCACGTCACAAAATCCATCGTAATTCTGTCCCATTTCCACTCGAGAATCATCATCTGGTTGAAGTAAACTGAAGGTACGGTGT
Organism: Gossypium anomalum; assembly: GCA_025698475.1. NCBI lineage: Eukaryota > Viridiplantae > Streptophyta > Magnoliopsida > Malvales > Malvaceae > Gossypium > Gossypium anomalum. Next base: position 40,837,775 of record CM046968.1, on the reverse strand, counting down.
TCACTTTCACTTGTTTGGCAAATCAAGCATTTGGCTACAAACTCGAGAGATATCTCTTTTCATACCATTCCACCAATATATTTTCTTCAGGTCGTTGTACATTTTCATACTACCAGGATGAACTTGCAAACAACCACTGTGTGCTTCATGTAAAATCTTCTGAATCAACTCAATATCTTTCAGTACACATACTCGATCACGAAACATTAAGCAATCCTCCGTCCGATTCGAAAATCGAGTCACAATCCAATTCACACCGAGCTCGCTTTGTTCGTAATTCACTGTCATTCTTCTGAGCTTCACGAATTTGTTGAAGAAATAGCGGCTTAACTCTTTATTCGGCCAAAAGCAAACCATCATCAGACATAGTTAAATTTGCACCCATAGCTCTCAAAGCAAACAAAGATTTTCTACTTAAAGCATCTGCGACTATATTCGCTTTCCCGGGGTGATAATCAATTATTAATTCATAATCCTTTAACAATTCAAGCCATCTCCGTTGACGTAAATTCAAATCTTTTGATCCATCAAATATTTCAAACTTTTGTGATCGTGAAAGATTCGGCACTTCTCACCGTATAAATAATGACGCCAAATCTTCAAAGCAAAGACAATGGCGCCAACTCTAAATCATGTGTCGGGTAATTCTTCTCATGCGATTTCAACTCATGCCGTGAGGCATAAGCTACTACTTTACCTTCTTGCATTAAAACACAACCAAGACCAATTGATGACGGATCACTATAGATCACAAATTCTTTCCCCGACTCGGGTTGCACTAACACGGGTGCTTTGGTCAACCGCTCTTTTAACTTCTCGAAACTTAGTTGACATTCTTCATCCAATCAAACTTAACATTCTTTTTAATAAACTTAGTCATTGGAGAGGCGATCATTGAAAATCCCTCGACAAAGCGTCGATAATATCCGGCTAAGCCAAAAAGCTTCTAACCTCAGATACATCCTTTGGCGGTTTCAATTAACAATTTAGAAATTTTGCTCGGATCAACTCGAATACCATCACCCAAACTAAATGTCTCAAAAATCCAATTTCATGAAGCCAAAATTCACTTTTCTTGAATTTTGCAAACAATTTCTTTTCTCTTAAAATCAGTAATACCATTCTTAAATGTTCAAAGATGTTCGGACTCATTCTCGAGAATAAATCAAGATATCATCTATGAACACAACCACAAACCTATCCAGGTATGGTCGAAAGATTCGATTCATCAAATCCATAAAGATAGCCGAAGCATTTGTTAGACCGAAAGGCATCACAAGGAATTCATAGTGTCCATACCTCGTTCTGAAAGTGGTTTTCGGCACATCCGACTCCTTAACTCTCAACTGGTAATAACTAGACCTCAAATCGATCTTTGAAAACACTGTGGCCCCCTTTAACTGATCGAATAAATCATCAATACTCGGCAACGGGTACTTGTTCTTTATAGTCACCTTATTGAGATGACGGTAATCAATGCAAAGTCTCATTGAACCATCCTTCTTCTTTACGAACAATACAGGAGCACCCCAGGGAGAGAAACTCGGTCTCACAAATCCCTTGTCATTAACTCTTGCAACCGAGCCTTCAATTCTTTTAATTCGATCGGAGCCATTACGTATGGAGAGATCGAAATTGGTGCGATTCGTGTAACAAATCAATAGAAAATTCTACCTCTCTAATCGGAGGCAACCCCGGTAATTCTTTCGGAAATACATTCGAGAACTCACGGACTACGAGTCTCGATTCAAGCTTCGACTCGGACATTTTAGTATTTAATACGTAAGCAAGATAAGCTTCACACCCTTTTCACATATATCATTGAAAGGGATATATATGAAATCACCATAGGCAATTTATTTGATTCATTTGTTTCCACCGAAGAATTTCACCATTTTCACATTTCAACTCAAGAGTTTTCATCATCGCAATTTACTCTAGCATCATGTAATATCAACCAATCCATACCCAAAATGACATCAAACTCGTCAAATGGTAGCAACATTAGATTAGCTGAGAAAATAGTGACTTTGAATCATCAAAGGACAATTTTTGCAAACCTTATCTACTAATACATATTTGCCTAAAGGGTTTGACACTTTAATCACAAATTCAAGAGATTCTACGAGCAAGCTCTTACTAGATACTAAATTCACACAAACATAAGAATGAGTAGATCAGGGATCAATCGATTGCAATAATGAGTAGTATCATAAAGAGAAAATGTACCGGTGATCACATCGGAGATGACGCCTCTTCCCGAGCACATATGGCGTAAGCTCAGCAGTACTCTAGCTTAGGTCCCCGTTAATTCCTTTGTCACACTTCTATCGCTAGCTCCACTCCCGGTATTTCGGAGGTCTACCTCTATTAGCAACACTAGTCATCTCGTACTCAAATTTTTCTTCTTCAACCCTTTTTGGACAATCCTTAATATAATGTTATCGAGAACCACATTTGAAACAAGCCCGCTAATCATCCAACACTCCCAAAATGTTGTTTGCCACAGGTCTTGCACTCGGGTCTATTAGATCTCACATTACCTACACTCGCTATTGAAGTAGCTTGGGCTTTAGAATCCGAATATGATCTTCCACGATCCCGATACGAATGTTCGGTTGAAACGATCAACCGAGGATTCATTTCTTTAGACTTCTTTATTTGAGATTGGAATGACTTACTAATTGGCCTCTTTCTTGCGTCTCTGGCTTCTCTCACGACTTTTCTCTTCTCGTTGTTCATTCTTGAGTTTACCACATTTCGGTCAACCAATACCACAAACTCTTTCAATTCTAAAATCCCAACCAAGAGCTTGATGTCTTCATTTAACCCATCCTCGAACCTCTTACACATAATAGCTTCAAAGTGGACACACACTCCCGAGCATACTTGCTAAGTCGACAAATTCACGTTCATATTCTCGCCACGAAATTTTGCCTTGTTTGATTCAAGGAACTCTTTCCGTTTTTGATCAATAAACTACTGGCTTATATACTTCTTTCTAAACTCCTCTTGAAAGAAATCCCATGTAATCCTTTTTCTGAACCATCGATATCAATGTCTTCCACGGTGATATGCCGAATCCTTTAGCAATGATACGGCACACTTCAAACATTCTTGGGAGTACAAGAAAGCTCATCGAATACCACTGGTAGAATTTTCAAGCGAACTCGCTCTCTTCGGGATCATCATCTATATTAGCCCTAAATTCTTTCCCCTTGCTTTGAATTTTATCAAGCTGGGGTTTGCTCGATCTTACCATTTCGGCACCTTGAGGAACTACGGAGGCTGGTTGAGGAATAGGAGGAGGTGGAGGAGGGTGAGCGTTCGGATTTGCCCGAACAAATTCTCGTATACCAATTACTCATCATACGGAGAAAGGCTTCCGGGCCCTATCTCCCCGATCATGTGTCTCATGCCTACTCTCCCTTTGCATGAGTCCCTTGCGCGAGAGGCGCATTACTTTCTACATCATCATTTCTGGCTCGGTGGGATCCATTTACTATAAAAAAACAAGATTTAAAGTGTCGAGAGTCATCCCACTATCATAATATAATTATGGCATGTACAGATAGACTTCCACACACAAGACGTAGATCCGAGAACCGCTAAACCAGTCTCTGATACCAATAAATGTAACACCCCATACCCATATTCTAGACCGAAATAAGGTACGGAGTATTACTATTCACAAAAACATGAATTCACACATTAACCTGACCTCACTCAATTTACTTACTTTAGCTTAGACTAAAGTTGATAGCATTAACAGATATACATAGATACATGCAGATTTTAAAATTTAAAAAAAAATGATACTTTAAAACAAATTAATTATGACATATAACAAAATGATTAGTCTCTCTCTATACATGCCATAATTCCAAAGTAGTGATTACAAAATACCAAAAACTATTGATAGTGTAGATGAGTCTCCGATGATCTCCAAAATCCTGAGCTGGCTTAATAATTCTATAAAACAAGAAAAGAAAAGATGGTAAGCATATAGCTTAGTAAGTAAGTACTAAATTGATATATAATTTATCAAAGTAAAATAATCATACTAGTACATGGTTACATATATTGATGAAAGGCTGTTTTCTAGAGTCCCGGTTAAAAGAAAATTCATATCTTGAGCTACATATCTCGAAATTCAATTACATAAATTTTCCTTGAAACTAGACTCATAATTCTATTTACAAAATTTTTTATAAAATTTTTGGTTGAGCCAATTAGTACAGTTTATTAGTTAAAGTCTCCCCTATTTTAGGGTATGACTACTCTGACACCTGTGCATTGCAAACAAAATTTATCCCTGTACAAGATTCCAACGACCATGCTGTTTATTTCCCTTAAAAATAGACTGAATGAGGAATCTATGCATGTATGTTATGACTCTTAATAATTTTTGTACAATTTATGGTGAATTTCTAAAGTCAGAACAGGGGATCTTAATTTCATTCAGAACCTGTTTCACAAGAATTCAATAATCACATAATATAGAAGTCTTTTGTTTCTCCTGTTTCTTTTATATGAAAGTAGACCCATTAATATTTAATTCCATAATTTATTTTAGATTTAATTCTACTTCCATGATTTTTGGTGAATTTTCAAAATTATGCAACTGCTGCTATCCAACATTGTTTTACTACAAAAATTCACTCTTACATATTTCGCTCAATCCTTTCCATTTTACTGAGGTTCGCTCACTTATCGAGCATATTGCTCATAAATTCAAATAAACATATACTTGCACTTATTCATCACATAATCACTTTCACATGTATCTTCATTTAAATCAATTTCCCGTTGAACTTATCGAATAACAATGAGATACACCACTACTTGAACATTTTCCCATTTCCACATGTGTAGCGAAGCTATATGATACGCATAGTAGCTTTGCACTTAGTACTACACATGCGACCAAATATCTGGTACACGTAGTAGCCTGCACTTAGTACTACACACGTGACCACACAATAGTTCATTTGTATCGTTTTTATTCGGAAGGTTCAACAGAAATTCTCACTTTTCCAACATTTTACTAAATTGTCCAAATCAATTTAAATTCATAACTTACATCAAATAACCATTTGATAGGCAGCCATATTCCACATGTTATCAAAATAAATAACATAAAAGAAATCGATGATTTATTTACGTACAAACTTACCTCGGTGCAAAATATAGAAATTTTGCAGTTTAGTCCAAAGCTTTTTCTTTCCCCGCTCGAGGTCGATTCCACGCCTTTATTGATCTATAACAACACATTTAGTTCAATTAACACTGCACTATTTATTTCAATCCAAAAATCATATTATGCAAAAATTACATTTTGCCCCTAACTTTTACAAAATTACGATTTTTCCCCAAGGCTCGGAAATTTAATTTCAGCCCTTATTCTTATGTTTAATGACATGCTGATCATTTTTTTCTCTTGATGGTATCATCAAATTCTCATTCTAACACATAATTATGAACAATAGGTATTTTTATCGATTATGCCGCTTTTGCTCGTTTTAAGCTAAAAATCGCTTAGAAAAGATCGTTCTCCTAACTTCAAACATTCATATTCTACCATCAAACATCAAAATACATGCCTATCATTCATGGGTAAATTTTTAAACATAAACCCTAACTCGAAATAATAGTAGAAATAGGTAAATCGAGCTACGAGGATTTCAAAAATGTAAAACATTAAAAGCAGGGCTTGAAATCACTTACTATGAAGCTTGAAAGTTGAAGAAACCCTAGCTATGGAGGAGAGTAAATTTCGGCAGCAACTAGTGATGAAGATGACCAAATTTTGTGTTATTTTTCCCATTTTATTTCATTTAATATACAAATGACCAAAATGCCCTTACTACTAAACTTTCAAAAATTCCTTCCATGTCCAAATTTTGTCTATGAACCTAAAATTGGTCAAATTGCTATTTAAGACCTCCTAATTAATATTTCAATGCAATTTCATACTAAAAATTTCTAGAATGCAAGTTTTGCAATTTATTCGGTTTAGTCCCTAATCTCAACTTAAGCGCTTAATGCATAGAATTTCATTACGAAATTTTCACGAAATCATGAAATCATATCATAAACCTCAAAATAAATATAAAATAATTATAAAATAATTATTTCTATCTCGGATTTGTGGTCATGAAACTACTATTCCGATTAGGCCCTAATTCGGGTTGTCACATAAGTTCATTTCACACAAATGTTCTTAAAGAACTTAAGAGAATCGAGTGGTAAAAGGAAAGACTGGTGAGTGCATTAGAGCGAGTAAAAGCCAATTGAGAGCAAACACGAGTAGAGTGTTTCATCCAAACGAGTGTAAATTTTGAATGAGCGTGGTGAGGTTTTTCATTTTTGTTTCTAAACATTTTGTTTTTACAGGAAATAAATGATGACAAAAGACATTCTTATTGTAACACCCCAAACCTGACCTGGATGTTATGGCCGAATCTGGCGTGTCACATCACAATGTTCTTAAAATTTGATCTTTTCGATAAAAAAATATGTTACTGATTCTAAATCCCTTTATTTATTATTTAGCAAAATTTCTCGTTAAAACATTCACCTATTTGTTTGCCTTTAGTAAATTACTTCTATTTAAAACCGTGGAAGCGTTTTGAAAACTTTGGTGTTGATGGCTCGTGTTTTATAGAACATCGTGCTATTTTGAAATCTCGCGTTTTCCCTAGACTAGCAGTTTAGTATAAGTAATCAACCCAAATTAAAACTAAAAAAAAAAACCCACCAACGGCCTTATTACAAAGATTAAAACCCAAATAAAATCTATTTGCAAATAAAGAAAGTAGAAGCAGTAGTGTGGCCATCTCCGAGTCCCTCGCAGCTCCAAACCATCTAAGCTTAGGGATTACCTGCACAGTCAGAAACAGTGTGAGTTTATGAAAACTCAGTGTGTAATCCCATTAACAAACATACAGTGCATAACACAGTGTCAGTACAGTCTGGGCCAAAGCCCTAATTAGAGTCGGTACAGTCTGGGCCTTAGCCCTTAAACAGTAGCAATGTGGGCCTAAGCCCAAAATAGTATCTGTACAATGCACGATGCAACCCATCCCAAAACCATCCAGCACACCACCCGTACCAACCAGCACACCTGTGGGGATATCTATCGACCCACCTAACCAGCACACCAATATCGCAACAATGCTGCTAGTAATAATAGTAATGCAGCGTAGCTGCCAGTAGTAGTAAGTGTGGCAAGCCACCGGTAATAAAATTTGTGACATAGTCACCAGTACAGTACTTCCGCCATATCATAAACCCAACCCCATGCAGATGTCGTGTCATAAATATCACGTGTATGCAGTATGTCATACTCAAAACCAATCATATAGAAGTCATACATATATCAACTCACCTACCCCTAGCATTGTATCGATCATCATATCAGACAGGAGGGTAAAACAGTAAATCTTCACCTTAAGGGTATTTCGGTCATGTTCCATATTTTAGGGTTTAAGAACAGATTACGACCCTTCGGAGGGTCTACAGTTGTCTTGAACAACCCAGAATAACCCTTATGGCTAAATAGTGTGAATGGGCCTAAGGCCCATTACTCGACCCAATAAGGCCCATAACGGCCCTAGCCCACGAGAACGCCCGTGGCGGCCTATACAGTCTGACACCCATGACATGGGGCTTGATTCACCACACGAGTGTTCGTACGCTCGTGAGCCCACCAACACCAACGTTTCAGTTTTTTGACTTTTGCCGTTCTGCAGTAAAACAGGGGTGTGAACACACACATCCTTCGGCTTTTGATCAGTAATAAAAGTGGTGTACGGCTACACGTCTTTTTGGAGAGAAAACGTTGAACCCTTCGCGCTCAATCTAAATCTAAAATAATGGTCCCTTGTCAGCTCTCAAACACTTAGGTTAAGCACCCAACTATGTATCACAAATTCCCAACAATATGCATCGCTTACCTTGCTAAGACAAATAGGGCTTAAACCACCCCTATCCAACGATCACCCTTCTATAGACAACAATTTGCATTAACAACCCATTCATACAGTAACTTAGTAATAATTCATTAAAACCAAGCACACTTCTTACCAAGTCGTGAACCAACAACGAAAGGAAATAGCATTCTGCCCACCCGCTTGAGTAACGTCACCACCCTCTAGCACTATTTAAACGAGAAAGAGAACGTTAGATGAACCCATCCTTACGACGGCCAAGAGGATTCGGCTCAAGGAAACCCAAAATGAACATGGAAAAGAAGAAGCCCTCCACAAAACGACTAAAGAAAACACTTACCCTCACACAAAGGAGATTACGAAACAGTTAGGCCTCCACAATTACAGTCACATAAGGAGAGAAGTATTCGACTAGCTTCAGGAGAGAAAGAAATAGTGAGGAGGAAGAAAGAAGAAGGTAGAAAGAAGGAGGAAGAGTTGGGTTCAGTTTTTTTGAGTTTAGAAACAAGAAAAGAGAGAGACGTTTCAGACAACAAAAGGAAAAGTTACCAATATTCGGCTAGAGGGGATTCGTCAATCTTGACTCAAAAGAAAAGAAGAAGAAAATGAGAAGAGGAGAGGGTCACAGCCAATTCGGCACTAAAGGGTAACACCCAAAGAAAAACACCCAAAAGATGGGAAAAAGAATTCGGCACCTACTTCCTAAAACACCAAATACCGAAATAACCAACTCTAAACCCCTTGGCTGAATTTTGCTCCAACAAGTTCCCTATTCGGCTACAACTCTCCCCCCTCTCCAACTCCTTGAAACACTCCCCAAAACCCTCCTTGATATCATCCAAAATATTCTCCCAACAACTCAAGACTAATTCAAACTTCCAACACTTAGAAGCCTACCCCAACACAACCACTTGTCGTCCACAAGAGCAAAATAAATGCTCCTTGTTTGCCGTGGGATTTGAACCCCTGTTCTCTCAATAGCTATACCATGCCACTCCCACCAGTCCATGCGGCTTTTTGTGACACAACACCACCACCAATATTTATAAGGCACAAGTGCCAGGATCCAAGCTCTTTTAAGAGCAAAACCTAAAATGCTGCAAAAGCCGAAACTTGTCCCCAGGACTTCTCAGACCCCCTAAACACACCCAAATCACCCAACCCTTCAAACAAACATGGAATCTACGCTACACATGAAAAATTACAAACCTTACCCTTCTAGGGCATTACAATTCTACCCCCTTAAAGAAATTTCTGCCTCAAAATTTACCTGGTCAAACTAAATGAGGATATTGATGCCGCATCGCCTCTTCTGGTTCCCATGTGGCCTCCTCCACGCTATGATTGTGCCAAAGTGCTTTGACCAATGGAATAGACTTCTTTCTCAATACTTTAACATCATGCTCTGAGATCTGTACTGGTTCCTCCTCAATAGTTAGATCCGGCCTAACTTCAATTTCCTCAATTGGCACGACGTGCGAAGGGTCAGAACGGTACCGCCTAAGCATAGAGACGCGAAACACATCATGAATTCTATCAAGCTCTGGGGGCAACTCAAGTTGATACGCAACCGGCCCTACATGCTTAAGTATCCGGTAAGGCCCAATAAACCTAGGGTTCAGCTTGCCCTTCCGACCAAACCTCATAATTTTCTTCCACGGTGATACCTTAAGAAAGACATAATCTCCCACAGAGTACTCGATCTCTTTACGCTTTAAACCTGCAGAAGACTTCTGCCTATCAAATGCTTCTTTCAATCGATCCTGAATCAGCTTCATCTTGTCTTCTGTATCAGGAATCAGCTCCAGCCCTAGGATTCGTCGCTTACCCAGTTCAGTCCAACAAGTAGGAGTACGACACCTACGACCATATAGCGCTTCATACGGTGCCATTTGAATACTGGACTGGTAGCTATTGTTATATGCAAATTCCGCCAACGGCAAATAATCCTCCCAGTTGCCTCTGAAATCCATTACACAACTTCTTAACATGTCTTCCAATATCTGAATTACTCTCTCAGACTGTCCATCTGTCTGAGGATGAAACGCAGTACTGAAATCCAATCGAGTACCCAACGCCTCGTGCAATTTCTTCCAGAATCGAGAGGTGAACCTAGGATCCCTGTCAGATATGATAGAAACTGGTACACCATGCAATCTCACAATTTCAGCTACATACAACTTGGCCAACTTCTGTAACGAATAATCGGTGCAGGTCGGTATAAAATAGGCAAACTTAGTCAGTCGGTCTACAATCACCCAAACCGAATCCTTCTTAGAAGGCGTCAAGGGTAACCCATTCACGAAATCCATGGTTACCTTTTCCCATTTCTAGAGTGGAATCTTAACTTGCTGTAGTAATCCAGAGGGTAATTGATGCTCAGCCTTAACCTGCTGGCACGTCAAGCACTTGCTCACATAATCGATAACTTCGCATTTTAACCCAGGCCACCAATATAACTCACAAAGATCTCAATATAGCTTATTCCCACCAGGATGCATGGCATAAGGGCTACCATACGCCTCTCGCAAAATAGACTGTCTTAAACTAGAATCATTCGATATACACACTCTTCCACAGAAACATAACACCCATTCCCCATTCAGTCCAAAATCTGAAGTTTCACCATTTTTCACTTGCTGAAAACGAGGAGCTAGCGACTCATCCAACAACTGTTTCTCCTTAATTTGATCAGTCCAAGTTGGTCTCACTTGCAATTTCACTAACAAGCTACCATTATCGTACAAGCTAAGACGAGCAAACATTACTTTTAAATCAGAGACAACCCTACGGCTCAGTGCGTCAGCTACCACATTAGTTTTGCCTGGGTGGTACTCAATTGAACAATCATAATCCTTAAGCAACTCAATCCACCTCCGTTGCCTAAGATTCAACTCCTTCTGAGTAAGGAGGTACTTGAGGCTTTTATGTTCTGTATAAATGATCGTCCTTTCCCCATACAAATGATGCCTCCAAATTTTTAATGCAAATACCACCGCTGCCAATTCCAAGTCATGAGTGGGATAATTGGCCTCGTGATGTTTAAGCTGCCACAACGCATAAGCAACCACCTTTCCTTCTTTCATCAACACACACCCCAATCCTATGTGTGACGCATCACTATAAATAGTAAATTCCTTCCCAAACTCTGGCTGTATCAAAATAAGAGCCTCAATTAAAACTCTCTTCAATTTCTCAAAACTCTCTTCTTGTTTATCAGACCAAACAAATGGCACCCCTTTCCGCAGCAATTTCGTCAAAGGTGCAGCTATCACCGAAAACCCTTCCACAAAACGTCGGTAATATCCCGCTAAGCCCAGAAAACTCTAAATTTTAGATACAGTCTTTGGTGGTTTCCAACCCAAAATAGCTTTAATTTTTCGAGGATCAACCCTAATCCCCTCAGCAGACACTACGTAACCCAGAAATGTCACCTTTTGCAGCCAAAACTCACAGTTGCTGAACTTTGCTTATAACTACTTCTGTCTCAAAATTTGAAGGACAATCCACAAGTGCTCATCATGCTCCTCCTCTGTCCCTAAATATACTAAAATATCGTCTATGAACACTACTACAAACCGATCTAGATAGGGTTGAAACACTCAGTTTATCATGTCCACAAATGCAGCCGGTGCGTTCGCCAACCCAAATAGCATCACTAGAAACTCGTAATGACCATAACGAGTCCTAAACGCTGTTTTATACACATCAACTTCTTTAACCTTTAGCTAGTGGTACCTAGATCGAAGATCTATTTGGGAGAACACAGCAGCTCCCAGCAGCTGGTCGAACAGATCATCAATCCTCGGCAAAGGGTACTTGTTCTTGATGGTCAGCTTATTCGATTAATGATAGTCAATACACATGCGCATGGACCCATCCTTCTTCTTCACAAACAATACCGGTGCTCCCCATGGGGACACACTCGGTCGAATAAATCCTCGGTCTAACAGCTCTTGAATTTGAGCCTTTAACTCCACTAACTCATTTGGTGCCATCCTATATGGGGCGATGGACACTGGAGCCGTCCCTGGTAGAAGCTCAATTCTGAATTCGACCTCACGGTATGGAGGCAAGCCCGACAGCTCCTCTGGAAAAAATCCAGAAACTCCTTAATAGTTCTAACATCTTCAACAGAAAGATTTTTAGCCTCACAACCCTTTCGAACCAACTTCTCAGCTCTTAATGCTGATATCACATTAGACAAGTATTCTCTTCGCTCCCCTATTACGACCACCTCCTCATCCTCCGAAGACCTCAACACCAACCGCTTAGCAGCACAATCCAACTTTGCTCGATGCTTTACTAGCTAATCCATGCCTAAAATAATATCAAATTCCCCGAATGGCAGTTCCATCAAATTCGCAGGAAAAACGACCCCTTGAACTTCTAAGGGCACATCCTTGAACAACTTATCCACCCTAACTGATTGTCCTAGCAGACTCAACACCGTCATTTCACTAGCAGTGCTCTCAGATTGAATACCTAACAACCCAAACACAGTGCACACAACATATGAATACGTGGATCCAATATCAATTAAGGCAACATAAGGCAAATTATAAATCAAGAACGTACCGGTTATGACGTCAGGGCCGTCGCCATCCTCTCGACAATAAGCAGCATAAACCAAGGCTGGTTGTCTCGCTTCAGTATTACTTGTACCTCTACCCGGTGTTCCACGACCTCGTCCAAACCTATTTCCTTCTCTAGCCGGTCCACGACCTCTCAGGGGTTGACCGCCTCCCACTGGCTGAACATGACCCTGTCCTGTAGCTTGCATCCGAGTAGGCCTCTGCGGACAATTCCTTACTTGATGATCTTTAGACCCACATCTGAAACACGCCCCAATCTTTTTCCAGCACTCACCCAAATAAGATCTTTCACAGTCAGCACAGGGCTACGGTCTCGCAGTAACAATGGGTTCTCCAGCTCGGACTGGCCTATCAAACCTGGCCCTCTTAGTAGGCCTACTCCCAAAACTCGAGGATCCGAAATCTCTTTTACCTATGCCCCTATCTTTCTCACGATTCTAGTGCTCTGAGCGCTTCACATCTTCAGCAATCTTTGCTTTCTCAACTAATGCAGCAAAGTCTCGCTCCATCTGCGGAGCTATTAAAACTCTCAACTCATCACGGAGGCCATCCTCAAAACACACACAATGTTCGTACTCAGTCGCTACTATCCCACGAGCATAACGACTCAATCGTAGAAACTCCGCCTCATATGCCGCCACAGTCCTATTCCCCTGGGTCAAGTTCAAAAATTCTTTCTATCGGGCGTCCAAATAACTTAGGCCCATATCTTTCCCTTGAAAGGACGTCTTAAAGAAATCCCATGTCAGACAGTCAGCTTGTGTACCTTCGCTCACAGTGAGCTACCATTGGTAAGCCCCATATCGAAGTAACGACACTACCCCTTTCAATTTCTGTTCCACAGTATAGTCAAGATCATCCATTATCTGCTCTGTAGCCTCCAGCCAATATTCCGCTACATTCGGGGCGACACCAGAAATACCCCTAAAGATTTACGCCTGTTAGATCAGTCGTTCGTAATTGACCCCGGGCCACGACCCGCACTTGCTCCAAAGAACCCTTTCAAGAACTCGCAGCATTGCCTGAGACAAAGCGTCATTCCTAACTGCTCGATCATAAGACGCAATCTCAGTTACCAGTGAAGCCGGTGCCTCTCTAGCAGGCACGTGACCCGACGCTGAAGACCCAACCCCAGCACCTCTTCGACCTCTACCACGACCTCGTGAACCCCTTCCACGAGTACCTCTAGTGCTCATATCACATTACCTTTATCTATTTTTAGAAGTTTTATGCTATCAGTTTAAAATTCCAGTTGCTATTAAAAGATATTTTATGACAGATAGTACTTAGAGTTTTATTTTCGTAGATCGAAATCCCGCTAGCCATATCAGTTTTCTACAACCTCAGTTTGTTCTAACCAGAAATTTCCAGTATAGCATTACCATCCATAATAGTTTTTCGACATTACATTATCGCCTAAGGCAGTAGATACTAGCAGAGAACTTACAGATTTGGCACCGGAGACTCGGTGTGCCACACTTCCAGTAACGTCATTTCAAACAAATCAAGTTCCGTTGAGGATTTCCAACCCAATTTTTAGAGAAACCCTTTTCAACCCTGACTTTGGAAAAGAAGAGTAAAATAATTTTCTGCCACCCATACCATAACTGAGTTTTCTAACCTGGCTCTGATACCACTAAATGTAACACCCCAAACTTAGCTTGAATGTTATGGCTGAATCTGACGTGTCAAATCACAGTGTTCTTAAAATTTGATCGTTTCGATAAAAAAAATCTATTACTGATTCTAAATCCCTTTATTTATTATTTAGCAAAATTTCTCGTTAAAACGTTCACCTATTTGTTTGCCTTTAGTAAATTACTTCAATTTAAAATCGCGGAAGCGTTTTGAAAACTTTGGTGTTGATGGCTCGTGTTTTATAGAAAATCGTGCTATTTTGAAATCTCGCGTTTTTCCTAGACTAGCAGTTTAGTATAAGTAATCAACCTAAATTAAAACTAAAAAAAAAAACCCAACGGCCTTATTATAAAGATTAAAACCTAAATAAAATCTAGTTGCAAATAAAGAAAGTAGAAGCAGTAGTGTGGCCATCGTCCAATCCCTCGCAGCTCCAAACCATCTAAGCTTAGGGATTACCTGCACAGTCAGAAACAGGGTGAGTTTATGAAAACTCAGTATGTGATCACATTAACAAACATATAGTGCATAACACGATTGTCATGATGACACCGGGCCAAAGCCCTAATCGAGTCGATGCAGATGCGGGCCTTAGCCCTTAAACAGTAGCAATGTGGGCCTAAGCCCAACACAGTATCGGTACAATGCACGACGCAACCCATCCCAAAACCATCCAGCACACCACACGTACCAACCAGCACACCTGTGGGGATATCTATCGACCCACCCAACCAACACACCAATATCGCAACAATGCTGCCAGTAATAATAATAATCAAGCAGAGTCGCCAAGTGTGATAAGTGTGGCAAGCCACCGGTAATAAAATTTGTGACATAGTCACCAGTACAGTACTTCCTCCATATCATAAACCCAACCCCATGCAGATGTTGTGTCATAAATATCACGTGCATACAGTATGTCATACTCAAAAGCAATCATATAGAAGTCATACATATATCAACTAACCTACCCCTAGTATTGTATCAGTCATCATATCAGACAGGAGGGTAAAACAGTAAATCTTCCCCTCAGGGGTATTTCGATCATGTTTCCAATTTTAGGGTGTAGGAACAGATTACGACCCTTCAGAGGGTCTACAGTTGTCTTGAACAACCCAGAATAACCCTTATGGCTAAATAGTGTGAATGGGCCTAAGGCCCATTACTCAACCCAACAGGGCCCATAACGGCCCTAGCCCACGAGAATGCCCATGGCTGCCTCTACAGTCTGACACCCATGACATGGGGCTCGATTTGCCACACGAGCGTTCGCACGCTCATGAACCCACCAACACAACATTTTAGTTTTTTGGCTTTCGCCGTTCTGCAGTAAAACAGGGGTGTCAACACACACACCCTTCGACTTTTGATCAGTAATAAAAGTGGTTTACGGCTACACACCTTTTTGGAGAGAAAACGTTGAACCCTTCGCGCTCAACCTAAATCCAAAATAATGATCCCTTGTCAGTTCTCAAACACTTGGGTTAACCACCCAACTATGTACTCACAAATTCTCAACAATATGCATCGCTTACCTTGCTAAGACAAATAGGGCTTAAACCATCCCTATCCAACGATCACCCTTCTATAGACAACAATCTGCATTAAAAACCCATTCATACAGTAAATTAATAATACTTTATTAAAACCAAGCACACTTCTTACCAAGATGTGAACCAACAACGAAAAGCAATAGCATTCGGCCCACCCCCTTAAGTAACGTCACCAACCCCTAGCACTATTTGAACAAGAAAGAGAACGTTAGATAAACCCATCCTCATGACGGCTAAGAGGATTCGGCTCAAGGAAACCCAAAATGAACGTTGGAAAAGAAGAAGCCTTCCACAAAACGGCTAAAGAAAACACTTACCCTCACACAAAGGAGATTACAAAATAGTTAGGCCTCCACAATTACAGTCACACAAGGAGAGAAGTATTCAACTAGCTTCAGGAGAGAAAGAAATAGTGAGGAAGAAGAAGAAGGAAGAGTTGCGTTCAGTTTTTTCGACTTTAGAAACAAGAAAAGAGAGAGACGTTTCAGACAACAAAAGGAAAAGTTACCAATATTCGGCTAAAGGGGATTCGGCAATCTTGACTCAAAAGAAAAGAAGAAGAAAATGAGAAGAGGAGAGGGTCACAGCCAATTCAGCACTAAAAGGTAACACCCAAAGAAAAACACCCAAAAGATGGGAAAAAGAATTCGGCACCTACTTCCTAAAACACCAAATGCCGAAATGACGAACTCTAAACCCCTTGCTTGAATTTTTTCTCCAACAAGTTCCCTATTCGGCTACAACTCTCCCCCCTCTCCAACTCCTTGAAACACTCCCCAAAACCCTCCTTGATATCCTCCACAATCTTCTCCCAACAACTCAAGACCAATTCAAACTTCCAACACTTAGAAGCCTACCCCAACACAACCACTTGCCGTCCACAAGAGCAAAATAAATGCTCCTTGTTTGCCGTGGGATTCGAACCCCTGTTCTCCCAATAGCTATACCATGCCACTCCCACCAGTCCATGCGGCTTTTTGTGACACAACACCACCACCAATATTTATAAGGCACAAGTGCCAGGATCCAAGCTCTTTTAAGAGAAAACCTAAAATGCTGCAAAAGCTAAAACTTGTCCCTAGGACTTCTCAGACCCCCCAAACACACCCAAATCACCCAACCCTTCAAATAAACATGGAATCTATGCTACACATGAAAAATTACAAACCCTACCCTTCTGGGGCGTTACACTTGTTATGAGAAAGGTTTTGAATATCCATACAGATTATGGAGACTTCTAGCGAGAAAACTTGTTTAAAATTTAGTGTCTTGTAAACAACAAAGTGTAGTTCGATTATCGACGGTGAGAGTTGTGCCAACATTGCTAGCACTACAGTGGTCGAGAAGTTGAACCTACCTACTTTGAAGCATCCAGAACCATACAATCTTCTGTGGTTCAACGAGTATAGAAAAATGGAGGTCAATATACAAGATTTGATTACATTTTCAATCAAAAAGTAGAAAGGGAAATTTTTCTGTGACGTAGTTCCTATGCACACCAGTCATGTCTTGTTGGGACTTCTATAGAAATTTAATCGACGAGCCAAATATGACAATCGTACCAACCGTTACTCCTTCGAGTTCTAGAAGAAGTCCATTACCTTAGCGTCTTTAATGGATCAACAAATTCTTTAATATCAAATGAAGTTAAAGGATAAAGAGAAAAGAAAAGAGAGTGGGGATGTGAAAATGAGAGTTTGAGAGAAAAGAAAATGAGAGATTGATAATGGAAGAAAATGAAAAGAAAATAAGAGAGCTTCAGAGAAGAGAGAATGAAAAGAAAAGATTAAAAAAGAAAGGAAAGAAAAATAAAAGAGCGAGAGAAAACAAGAAATCATGGAGAGAAATGAACTTGAAAAAGAGAGTGAAAAGAAATTTAAAGAGAAAGTGAGAGAAAAAGAGAAAAATATTTTGAGAAAGAAAATGAAAGTTTGAATGATGAAGGTGCATTGAGTGAAAATAAATTTGGGGTAAAATTAGAGTGAGCATTAGTGAGGGAATAAAATGAAGAGCAAGAAACTATCCATGCAAAAGTGCAGAATGTTTTAATTAACCAACACTCAAGTTTGTTTTGTGATGCCTCCTTACCACATGTTTATAAAAATCCATCAACGGACCAGTTACAACTTCATTACTCACTTGAGGAAATATAGTTCCATATGCGTGAGAAAGGTAAGTCAAGCATTAAAGTTACTCCAAAAGAACAAAAAGGTAAGGAAGGTAAGAAAAATATGGAAAATCAATCAAAAGGTCATATTTTGAATATCTATGATAAGTTTTATTTTGATTTTGTTTTTAAAATTCTTCCTTACGATTTGCTTTCTCGTCGGTTGGAAACACGAAAATTTACGCATTTTTACATACCCTTTTTAACTTAAAATCATACAATTTCGATAAAATTCTTGTCAAAAAATAATTAATTTTTATAAAATAATTAAAGTGCACTTAAAATATGAACATGTTGAATTTTAGTTAATTTTATAATTATTTTTGATAAATTTTGGTTATTTGCGACAGATTTGCACAAATGGTGAAAAATGGCTCGGCAGACACTGCTAGAGGCACAAAACCGAGAAGCAATTTGAAGTATCAAGACGAACTAAATTCCAGCCTAAGACGGTCCAAAATTATATGTATTAATTCATAATATAATTAATTTTAATTTATATCCAATTTAATTTGGGTTAATAAATTATTATTAATTAATTATGAAAAAGTAGTCATGTTGAACCAAACCGAGTGAACCGAACTGCCCAAGATATGGACAGCCCAAAACCGTCCCAAGAGCTGACCCAAATCAGATTATTAGCTGATTATTTAAGCTGTCAAAGAGGCCCTTGAAGACTTGTTCAAGCTGCATCCAAACCCCTCCACAATTGGTGGCTTTGTAGATAGGCCCCAAGCCAAATTTAGCAAAGTTGAAACCATCAACCTTGCCACATGTGTGGCCGGCCAAGGGATGGATCTTTTGCTGCTACTTTTAGCTAATTTTAGCTGCCATATTCAGCTATAAAACCTCCCTGGCTGATCATTCAGCACACCTCAAGTCATTCACATCTTTTCTCTCTTCTCTCCTTTTTCTCTCTTCTTTGCCATTTTAAATTCTATTGCTCTTTTTCCGATTCTCCATTGGAAAAGGGGTGTTCATCAGCAATTTTGGAGAAACCTTGAAGTGTTCGTAGCAGATTTGATTAACATGGACAATAGAGAACGAAGAACGAGCAAGCTAGTCAAGCCACAGAAAAACACCGGATTTGATTCTTATTTCGTATCTCTTTAATTTTCGCTGTTGTTTTGATGAACATATCTATAAATATTTATGCTGTTGGAATGGTTAATTTAATCAACTTAGCTTGAATTTAATTCGTGTTAGGTTGATTGCATTCTGTCTTCTTAAATTGTTAAAATTGTGTTTATGTTGTTATAGGCCTCGGTAAGATGCTTGATTAAGTAAAATCATGACTAAGTTATTCTTACATTACAATTGTTAGGTAACTAATGAATTAATTATTTAAATGGATTGAAATTGTAATTAATAGACACCGTACTTAATCAGTGCATGTTTAATCATCTAAGGTAGTCGAGGGTTAAATTAACAACGGTATCGACGACACAATTGCCATGCATAACTTGCAAGATTATTGTGATTAAACTATTTCAAGGTAAGGATACTTTGTTACCTCACATAGTATTTTATGTGCTTATTAAATCGAGTTAATTGTTTGAATTGACATAGGGATATGTTTAAGAGATTATTTCAATTTAATAAGTATGTATGTGCTATAACATATTTGCCTATTAGAATTTCTTTAATCGATTGAATTGACATAGAGAAATGTCCAAGAGATGAATGGATTTTGGTAAGTGAGTATGTTCATAAGTTAGCAAAATACCAAGTTGTCGTTGTAATAACCCAAATTTACCCAGGCCTTAAAACCAAAAACTTAAAATAAATAAATAAATAAATGTTTATTTATTTAAATAGTCCATATACAGAACCCAGCAGCCCAAATACCACTAACCCGTAGGCCCAAAATCAGATACCTAAAACTACCCAGCAGACCCGTTACACCCAGACCCAAAATATACAAGGCCCAAGAGGCCCAAATTATTAATGGAAAGCAGGAAGACCTAGGGTTTCAGAAACCCTAGGCGCCGCAACCAGAAATGCCTCTTCGTCTCACCCTGGGATTCTGGCCCCGAATCACGCTGCAATCAAACGCGTCTCTTCGTGTCCCGTCGTTCCAGTTACCCACCATCAGAGCTAAGATTGCAGGCTTCGAATCAGGTCGTGGTCTATGGCCAAATCAACGCCGGTGGTCTACCGTCCTCGCGAACACCTGCAAAAAGAGAAAGAAATAGCAGCAGATAAACTCGAACAAAAAAGGAAAAAAATCAAAGATTTCTTTCCTAAATATGCATAGTTTAAAGGCTATAAAGCCCTTCTTCAGATTTGTAATATACACACAGAGATTCAATAAAAAACAGAACTCATTTTTTATACTAAAAATCGACAGTCAAAAAAGAATACTCAGGTGATTATTATTTTTCTCTTTAAATACGTGCAAATATTGTAGAAAATAAAAATGAAAGGGATATACCTTTAATCGGCGTTGAAAGGTGAGGTTTTTAAACCTTCGGCCACCGTATGTGGTGGAGACAACAGTGGCGCGTGAGCGCGTGCAAACCCCTGGACGGAGGGTCGGTGACACTCCGAGAGCCCCTCCCCCAACTCTCTTTCAGAGAATTTCCTTATTTTTTTTAAAACAGACTACAGAAATGATTTTTGAACTTAAAATTTGGCTTATATAGCCTAAAAGAAACGGTGTCGTTTTGGCTTAAGTCAATAAGCCTAAAAATGACCTCGTTTTAAGACCTGAGGATCCGCGCGTTGACGCGTGACCTAGGGAGGATCCGCGTGTTTTTGTAAAATGGGTAAATTGCCCAATTGACTCTTCCGTGTTTTTAATTTTTTTAATTTCATTTTATTTTTATTTTAATTTAGCCCCAATCTTTTATATTTATTTTAATTTAATCCTAGCGCCTTTTTAAAATTAATTCCAAAGAATGATGTCGTTTTGAGTTAGGGTTTAATTACCCAATAAGTCCGTCGGCTTTTAGCTTGTGTTTTAATTAAGTCCAAATTTTTTTATTATTTTGCAAATTAACCCCAGATTTCTTAATTAAATTCAATTTTAATCCTTTTTATTTTAAATACTTTATATATATATTTTTAAAATATTAGTTATATAAAATAGTATATATTATTCATTAGATTATTATTATACATTTTTTTAAAAAATTATTATATATTTTATATATATTTTATTTATTCTGTTATTTTTTTATATGTTATATATTATATACTATTTATTTTACTATATTTTTATATGTAAAATACTTATTATATTATTATTATTATTTTATATATCCCTTATCATATTATATTTCATTATATTCTATTTATATATTTTTATTACATATTATATTTTACTATATATCATAATATTTTTCTTTCTTTTTATATATTATGTTATATACATTATATTATATTTTTTATATTATATAATTTATATTTTTATATATTTTTATTTGTAAATTATGTTATACACTATATATTATACTATATTTCCTTACATTACCTTTATTTTATTATAAAGCATACATTATTTCATTATTTATTAATTATGTACATTTTTAAAATTTTACAAATAAATGTAATATTAATAATTAGTACATTTTTATATATAGTTATTACACCCTATAATATAACTTATATGTATGTATCATTTTTTTTTAAAAAAGGGGTTCTCTTTTATCATTCTTATATTATTCAACATATTTTTAAATATCTTATTTCTATTTAATTTTTATTTTATACATTTTAATTTACTTATTTATCTTTGATTTTCCCTTATTTTGATATTGTTTAGTTGGTTAAATCTTACATATCATTTTTTTGTATGTTAGCATGAAATTAATTATTTATGGTGATTTGCATAAGACATTATCATATATGTATATTGCAATTTATATTTGTTGTATTTATTATGCATTATATGGTGTTTTGCATGGAATAATAATGCATGAACATTTATGTTATTTATGATGATATATGCATAAAGTGATAATGTATATTGTGTAATTTATGCCATTATTACTATTTTCTATATTATATTTGCATGAAATGATAAAACATGTATATTGTAATTAGATTTATTTAATTCCTTCTGATATGCAAAACACATCATTACTTTTAAAACCAAAAGATATATTGCATTTAATTCAAAAAAAAAAAGAATTTTAAAAAGTGAGGCAATGTTTTGATATTTAGGAATTCGGAGAGTGGTGCCCTAACATGCTGGGTTGCAATTTCCTGTTTGTCTAAATATCTAAAATATCCTTTTAAAACGAGTTTTACAAGTTACAAGATGATTTCAGTTACGAAAGTTTAAAGATATCGTGTCCAATCATGCTGGATGTGATGTTTGTACTCTTTCAAAACAAAAGAATTTTTAATTCTTTTTAACGCAAAGCATTACAGTTTTAAGGGATTCTCATTTCTAAATTCTTTCAAAATTCTGACATTAAGACAAAACTTTTCAATTTGGTACCAATTTTTGGCGCATTTAGGTGCTAATCCTTCCTCAGCACGTAACCGACTCGAACCTATTTTCTCATAATTTCGTAGACCAAAACATTTTATAAAGTGATCCAATCATACTTTAAAATATTGGTGGCGACTCCCGTTTTCGTTATTTTAAAACCCGTTTATAGGGAGATTTCGACAGCTTGGTGAGTCCACTGGGGAGCATAAGAGAGTCAAGCCAAGAAATTGAGTATTTTCTATCTTAATGTCGGAAGTTTGGAAAATTTAAAATTTGATCCTTTTTACATGTGTTTGCTGCATATGTTTGTTACCTTATTGCTGTACATTGCATTTGCATGACCGTTGTGGTCACACCCTTTAGTGGGAGTGAGAAGCTATGCTTTCATGAGGTTTTCACCTTCGTTTGAGCTAGTGGATTGCTTCCGGGATACTGTACCTATGTCTTCGTGAGATTTTCATCTCCGTATGGCCATATGGAAATGTGTCCCCCTGAACTGAACTTGGTCTATATGAGCCTATAATGGGTGAGGACCGAGGAATCTGCTGGTTCAGGTACCCTTGCTTTAGAACTAAAACTCATATAGTGAACTTTAAGAGCTTATCCTAGGAAAGATAGTGATAGCCTTTAGTAAGCTACCCTTATAGATACTTGTTTATCATTTTTTATATAATACTAACCTTTTTTTATTTTGCTATCATCGCATGTCATTTGGCATTTAAAGGTATCGATTCACGGTTTGATTTCTGAGTTAGAAAGTTTTATAATGAGGAATGAATATCTTAATAAAGTGGAGGACAATACCTCTGTCTGTACCTGGTCAGAGAAAACCCAGTTAGAGAAGGGAGATAGTGTCACTGAGGGATATACATCAGAGTTATGAGACTTCACTCGTATTAATTTGACGCAGAATGAGTTTCAGGAGTTGAAAGATATTTAGGCTCAATGGGATGACGAGGCTAAGCAGCTCTTCTATCAGAATGACGGAGACCTTCCCTATTTGCTACACGTTAAAGTAGATAGGCATTTGCTGCGAGCTATGGTACAGTTCTGGAACCCTACTTATAGTTGCTTTACATGTGGTGATATTGATCTTGTACCTACTTTGGAGGAGTATACGACTTTATTGCGTTGCCCGAGGATTCAGGGTCACAAGGCTTATGTTAGGCCTGCTAGCCTTCCAACTTTTACGAAGAAGTTGGTAATGATTACTGGGATGAGTGAGCAGTGGGCTGTAGCTCGTGTGCAGCAAAAGGGTGATAGTAAGTGCGTTTCATGGGCTATTTTGAGGGATTTGATATCGACGCATCTAGACGTAAAGAAAAGAGTCGACGCCCTGGCTTTGAGTATTTACGGCATGGTGATTTTCCCAAAGGTGTTGGGGCACATAGATGAGGCGGTTGCGGATTTGTTCGATTGACTTGGTAAATAGAACACACCTATGCCCTCAATCCTAGCTGAGACAATAAGATCCTTAAGCGCATGTCGAAAAGCTGGTGAAAGAAGGTTCATTGGAGGTGCACAGTTGCTACTGGTTTGGTTTCATAGCCACTTCTGGAAGCTTGATAAGGTTCCTTGTCGAGTATTCTTTGAGGGTTATTATCCCTTAAAGGAAGCAATAGACATGACTAGGAGAGATGACATTTCAGAAGAGAGGTGGATAGATATTCTTCAGAATCTTCGAGAGGAAGATGTTATGTGGAAGGCTCCTTGGTTGGTTCTTAGTGAAGTCCTTTACCGATGTGACAGTTTTGATTGGGTCCCTTTGCCAAGAATTTGGGGAGTTGTTGGATATACACCATTGCTTATTCTAAGGCAATATCGAGCGAGGCAGTTTATACCGGCAACACAGGGTTTAGCTCAGAGTGATTTCTCTTATAAAGGAGATCACTACAAGAAGAGGATGTGAGAGATTTCTGAGGCATGGAAGAAGCCTTTCTACATGAAGATCTTGACTGAAGGTTCGACGTCAACCCTTGAGTATAAAGGTTGGTTTGGTAGGAGAGTCAACGATAATATCCCTAGGCCAATTTTGGGAGTCGCTCGATCATTAGAGGAGAGCTTACAAGTGATTCCATCAGAGTTGGAAGTTATGAAGCAAGAGTTCGAGATAGAGATCAAAAGAGGATGGAGAAGCTTGAAGAGGAAAAAATGTGCTTAAGTCTCAACGTCGATGTTCCAAAGATGGAAGTTAAGAAGGTGAAAAAGGAAAAGAGAAAGATCGAGATGATTTAAAGACGCACTACAAGAAGGCCCAGGTAACATTGAAAAGGGTCAGATTAGGGAGATCTTCAGAGCAATGGCAACATGAGATTCAAGAGGAAAGAGCCAAAGCCGAATATTGGGAGAAAAAGTTCCAAGAGATGTAGTCGCGTAATCAAGCTCTAGAAAAGGAAAATCAAGGACTAAAAGTTAAGGTGACAGAGCTTGGACGATCTCTTCATCATCACCGAAGTCGTAACTCTGCGATTGAGTTAAAGGCAAGCTTGAACGAGATTGAGAAAATGAAGCGCAACATTGGAGGGTTGGAAGTAGCACTACAAGACTGTGAGCTACGGATTGAGTAGCTCGAGGCAAGAGAAGAACAGTGGAAGGGAGAACTTCACCATCTATGGGATCAAGTGGGAGATAGAGATCATGTCATGGAAGAGGCCTTAGTTCAGATTCGAGAAGTTGCTAAACACTTGCAGGATTTAGCAATACAAGCTAGAATGATGAGTATAATGTATGAGTCATCGTCAGACAAAGGACGAGAGTTAGCATTGTTATTAGATAGGGTTCATACTCTAGGCCTACGGGCGAAAGTGTATTTGTAATTCGTTTTATGAAAAGATTTTTGTTCCTTAAATAAAGTTTTCTAAAATGAAACTGAATTGGAATCGACATCTTTTTGCATTCACGCATTTGCATTTCATCACATCATATGCATTCAAGTTTATAGAAAGACCCTAATTAGTTAAATTATTAGGGAGAAAGAGAGTAAGAGAAAGAAAATTTGGAAGCAACACATCCTTACGGTACACGCGCTAAGTCAAAGAATATGGACCAAAGGTTTGAACAACAACAGAAGGACATGCAGGACCAATTACAAGAGCAATTGGAAAAAATGCAAAATGACATGAGGGAGCAAATGTTAGAAGCTCAAAGGAACATGATGGCTGAGATGGCTCAACTACTGAGAGCCACTGATAAGGGAAAGGCTCCCATGGCAATCACTGAAGAGGAGAATGAGGGTCATCCTTCTAGTTTCACTCCACCTCACATACAAACCCAACCTGAGGCATATCCCCGAGGGCCGTCTGTCACAATAAGACCCCAACAGGGTCAAGTCGATGCTGGGGTCCCTATAAATTTCCCAACTAGCTCGAGATTCAATTTGGCCGACAATCCTGCAAATCCTGTCATTCCTGACTTAGACATGGCTAAAAAAGAGGATTTAAGAACTAAGGCTGCAAGATTGTTGGAAGAACGCTGCAAATGGTTGGAGGAAAAATTCAAGGCTTTAAAGAATGCTGATGGGCATCATAGAGTTAATTCCAAAGATCTAAGCTTGGTCCGAGACTTGGTGCTTCCTCACAAATTCAAGATTCCAGAATTTGAGAAGTACAATAGGACTACTTGCCCAAAAGCCCATATTATAATATTCTGTAGGAGAATGACTGGGTATGTGAATAATGATCAACTATTGATCCACTGCTTCCAAGAAAGTTTAATTGAAGCAGCAGCCAAGTGGTACAATCAACTGAGCCGGGTCAGAATAAGTTCACGGAGGGATCTTGAACAAGCCTTCATATAGGAGTACAATCATGTAACTGACATGACTCTAGACAAGATCACGCTGCAAAACATGGAGAAAAAGCCTAATGAAAATTTTAGGCAATATGCACAGAGATGGAGAGAGGTGGCGATGCAAGTTCAACCACCGTTGTTGGAGAAGGAAACCACCATGTTGTTCATCAACACTCTAAAGGCTCCATTCATCACTCACATGATTGGGAGTACTACTAAAAGTTTTACGGATATAGTCATGGTGGGAGAGATGATCGAGAATGCCATAAGAGGTGGCAAAATTGAAGGGGAAACAACTAAAAGATTGGCCCCAAGGAGAAAGGATGGTGAAGTGAATAACACAAGCACCTACAACACGAGAGCAATCACAATTGGTCAACCTAAAACAGCTGCGGTTGAGCAATAAAGTTTTCAAAAGAAGGAGTCGGGTACAAGGCAGAATTCTAAAAGGATGTAATTCACACCTATCCCCGTGACGTATCGTGAGCTCTATCAAAGCTTATACGATGCACATGCTATTTCTCCTTTTCACTTAAAACCACTACAGCCCCCATATCCCAAATGGTATGATGCAAACGCCAGATGGGAATACTATGCTGGAATACCGGGGCATCCAATCGAAAACTGTACTGGTTTTAAGAAGGCCGTAGAGAGGCTTATTAAGATAGGGGTGGTGAAGTTCGACAATACCCCTAATACAGAAAACTCGTTGCGAAATCATGACAATCAAGGAGTGAATGCCATTGGCAAAGCCAGTGAGAGGAGAATGAAGGAAGATGTTGCTGAGGTAAGGATGCCTATGAGGGTGATTTGGGAGGAGATGATGAAGAGAGGTGTGTTAACTTCTAAAAATAAGAGAAGAGAAACAAGAGACTACTGTGAGTTCCATGCCAAAGAGGGGCACAAGATTTAAGAATGCGACGAGTTTAGGGCCTTACTACAAAGCCTTATGGACAATAAAGAGCTACAAATTTTTGAAGGTAGCTCTTGTGGAAAACAAGTATGTGCACTTGAAGATGAACAGAAAGGAATTAGCCGGCCAAGGATTATTATTTCCTTGTTAGGTAACAATGAGGTAGGGACGCAAACGGTGCCAAAGGTCATTATCCATAAACCTGTTTCCTTTCCTTATAAGGATAACAAGAGGGTACCATGGAGTTATAACTACCAGGTGTCAATGCCGGAGAAGGAAGATATAGCCAGTACATCTAAAGATGTACAAGTTGAGGGTTCCCATACACGGAGTGGGAAGCGGTATGATATGATAGGTGTTAGAGAAGAGCCCACAAAAAAGAATGTTAGTTCAAAAAAGGAGAAGGAGGCTGAAATGCCTGTCAAGGAGCCAGTAAAGGAAGAGGAGGCTAAGGAATTTCTAAAGTTCCTTAAGCATAGTGAGTATAGCATGGTCGAGCAGTTGCGTAAACAGTCGGCTCGTATATCAGTATTGGCTCTACTTCTGAGTTCTGAGGTGCATCGGGATGCATTGATAAAGGTGCTCAACGAAACATATGTCACCCATGATATATCCGTTAACAAGCTGGACCAGTTGGTGAATAACATAAGTGCAGATAATTTTATCTATTTTAATGATGATGAAATTCCACCGGGGGGCAGGGGGTCAACTAAGGCCTTGCACATCACCACTCGATGCAAGGGGTACACACTCCCAAGCATGCTCGTTGATAATGGATCAGCTTTGAATGTTCTACCGTTGTCTACATTGAACAAATTACCCATTGACGATTCTCACATGAAGACATGTCAAAATGTGGTAAGAGCCTTTGACGGTACAGAAAGGAAGTTGATGGGGAGGATTGACATCCCTTTGGAAATTGGGCTGAATATATACGAAGTAGATTTCTTGGTGATGGATATCAAGCCTTCCTACAATTGCTTATTAGGCAGGCCATGGATACATTCAACGGAAGAGGTGCCCTCATCATTGCACCAGAAATTGAAGTTAGTGACGGATGGACGGTTAGTAACCATCAATGCAGAGGAGGAGATTATAGCCACAGTCACTAGCAAGACCCTTTATGTCGAGACAAATGAAGAGTCTATTGAGTGTTCTTTTCACTCTTTAGAATTTGTGAATGCAACCATCATTTCAGAAGGGAGTGAGTTACCGGTACCGAAAATAGTAAGAGCTACGAGGATGGCTTTACGAATGATGGCGGGAAAGGGAGCCTTACCAAGAAGAGGGTTAGGAAAATACCTGCAAGGAGGGACTCAGATCCCAGAATTGAAAGAGAAGAGAGATCGCTTTGGTCTAGGTTTCAAGCCAGACTATAAGCAAAGAAGAAAAGAAGTTGAGAAGCACCAAGAAAGAAGAAAGGCGTGCCTTAATAGAAGAGAAGTGGAGTGGGAGCCAATGACATTTCCTCCAATATCCCAAACCTTCATATCGAGAGGGTTATTCATAGAAGGAAGTCATCAAATTAATGCTATACAAGATAAAGGATCGAAGCAAGGAAACCTTGAGGGCATTCGCCCTTACGAATTGGGAAGCTCTCTGAACAATTAGACTGTGGAGGAACTTCCTGTAGTCTTTAAGAATTCTTCAGAATCCCTAGATATCAATGACATGAGCACTGATATTACAAATCCTGATTTCTCTCATGAGCAAGCATGTGTTTAGAGGAATCTCAGGATTTTGAAGATGACCAGGATTGTGATGTGTCTTTGGATCTTTTGAGGATGGTAAAACAGGAGGAGAAACAAATCATGCCACATGAGAAAGAGGCAATAGAGAATGTAGTCCTAGAGGAAGGGAAGGAGGTGAGAATTGGCACACATATTGCTGAGGACACAAGGCAAGGACTAATCGAGTTGCTAAACGAGTTCAAGGATATTCTCGCATGGTCTTATCAAGACATGCCAGGGTTAAATACTGATATTGTGGTGCATCGTCTTCCAATAAGACAGGATTTTAAGCCAGTACAACAGAAGTTGCGAAGAATAAGGCCAGATATTGTATTGAAAATAAAGGACGAAGTCAAGAAGCAGTTCGACACAGGATTCTTACAAGAGGTGAAGTACTCTGAATGGGTAGCTAACATTGTACGAGTTTCTAAGAAGGATGGGAAGGTACGAATGTGCGTTGATTACAGAGATCTGAACAAAGCTAGCCCAACAGATAATTTCCCTATGCCACGCATAGACACTTTGGTAGACAATACAACGGGATATTCGTTGTTCTCCTTCATGGATGGTTTCTAAGGGTACAATCAGATAAAGATGCATCCTGAGGACATGGATAAAACGACCTTCATAACATTATGGGGTACCTTCTGTTACAAGGTAATGCTCTTTGGGTTAAAGAATGCAGGGGCAACATACCAAAGGGCTATGGTGACCCTATTTCACGATATGATGCACAAGGAAATTGAGGTGTATGTCGATGATATGATTGCCAAATCTCGAATGGAGGAGGAACATATTAAAGTTTTAAGGAAACTATTCTTGAGATTAAGGAAGTTTCAGTTAAAACTTAACCCGGTAAAGTGTACTTTTGGAGCTAGGTCAGGGAAATTATTAGCCTTTGTGGTCAGCGAAAAAGGAATAGAAGTTGACTCAGACAAAGTTAAAGCCATACGAGATTTGCCTCCACCACATACTCAGAAAGAAGTTTGAGGTTTTCTTGGAAGGTGGACTTATATTGCTTGGTTTATTTCACAATTAACTGAGAAATGTGACCCTATATTTTGCCTCCTTAGAAAACACAACCAGGGTACTTGGAATGAGGAATGTCAGAATGCCTTTGACAAAGTCAAACAATACTTGTTAAATGCTCCAGTACTATCTCCACCTAGTCTAGATAAACCATTAATTTTGTACTTGTCGGTGTTTAGTAATTCCATGGGATGTGTGCTTGGTCAACATGACGAGTCGGGAAGAAAGGAGAAGGTGATATACTACCTCAGTAAGAAATTTACAGAGTGTGAGATGAGATATTCGCCAATTGAGAAATTGTGTTGTGCTTTAATCTGGACGACTCGAAGGTTAAGACAGTACATGCTATATCATACTACTTGGCTTATCCCAAAACTTGATCCGTTGAAGTATATGATAGAGTCAACAGCTTTGAATGGGAAAATGGCGAGATAGCAAATTCTGCTTTCAGAGTTTGACATAGTCTATGTAAGCCAGAAGGCTACAAAAAGAAGTGCGATAGTAGAATTTTTGGCTAGTTGAGCTCTAGAAGACTATGAGCAGTTGAATTTTGATTTCCCAAATATGGAGTTGATCTGTGTAGCAACTACAGAGAATTATCCTTGGAACTTGAGCTTTGATGGGGTATCCAATGCAGTGGGAAATGAAATTGGGGCAGTCCTGATATCCCCAAATGGCGATTATTATCCATTCACATGTAAATTGGATTTTTATTGCACAAACAATATGGCCGAGTATGAAGCATGCATCATGGGACTCCGAGCGGCTATATAGCAAGGAATAAAAACCATGGAAATATATGGAGACTCTACATTGGTGATTTACCAGCTTAGAGGTGAACGGGAGACAAGGGATCCTAAATTGATCAATTATCGTAAGGTAGTTTTGGGGTTACTTGAGGAGTTCGATGACGTCACTTTCAATTATACCCCGCGAGACAAAAACCAGATGGCAGATGCTCTAGCGACCTTAGCTTCAATGATTAGAACGAATAAAGAGGAGGAGATGAGACCCATCCAAATGAGCATCTTTGAGGCTCTGACTTGTTGTTTTAACATTGAGGAAGAAGAAAAGGATGATAATCCTTGGTATTAGGATATATTGCGATATGTGAGAGATCGTAAATACCCAGAATAGGCAAGTGAAAATGATAAGCGAACTTTAAGGAGATTAGCTTGCGATTATGTTTTGGATGGGGACATCTTGTACAAGAGAAGAAAGGACCAAGTACTGTTGAGATGTGTTGACGCCGTGGAGGCTAAGTTAATCTTGGAAGAAGTTCACGAGGGTGTTTGTGGGACGCACGCTAATGGTTTCACGATGGCTAGACAAATCATGAGGTTTGGATATTATTGGACTACTATGGAAGGGGATTGTATCAACTACGCCAAGAAATGCCATAAATGTCAGATCTATGGAGATAAGATTCATGTACCACCTTCACCTCTACATGTTATGACTTCTCCATGTCCTTTTTCCATGGGGGCATGGATGTTATTGGGCTAATATCACCAAAAGCTTCAAATGGGCATCGCTTTATTTTTGTGGTCATTGATTACTTCACAAAGTGGGTAGAGGCTGCTTCTTATGCAAATGTTACTAAGTCAGCTGTAAGTCGATTCTTGAAGAAAGAGATCATTTGTCGATATGGGATGCCTGAGAGGATCATATCGGACAATGCATTGAACTTGAACAACAAAACGATAGCAGAAGTTTGTAGTCAGTTCAAGATTAAGCGTCATAATTCATCTCCATATCGCCCAAAGATGAATGGGGTAGTGGAAGCTGCTAACAAAAACATCAAGAAGATAGTGGGAAAAATGACTGAAACTTACAGAGATTGGCATGAGAAGTTACCATTTGCACTCTTAGCCTGCCGAAAGTATGTCAGAACCTCTACTGGGGTAACTCCTTTCTCGTTGGTTTATGGGATGGAAGTGGTGTTACCCATTGAAGTTAAAATACCTTCTCTTCGAATTTTTTTAAAGATAAAGCTGGATGAGGCAGAGTGGATTCAATCGCGGTACGACCAATTGAACTTGATCGAAGAAAAGAGGCTAAAGGCTATTCGCCATGGTCAGATGTATCAGAAGTGAATGATGCGAACTTATGACAAGAAAGTACGACCAAGAGAATTCCATGAGGGGGATCTTGTGCTAAAAAAGATCTTTCCCATTCAGAAGGACTTTAGAGGAAAATGGATGCCAAATTGGGAAGGGCCATATGTCGTGAAGAAGGCCTTCTCTAGGGGTGCATTGATCTTAACAGAAATGGATGGGAAAAGTTTACCCAATCCAGTGAATCCAGACTCAGTCAAAAAGTACTTTGTCTAAAGGAGAGGAGAATCTAAGGTGAAAACCCGCAAAGGGCGCCTTGAGTTTTCGGAAAAAAAATAGAAAGGCCAAGGTGAAAACCCACAAAGGGCACCTTGTGACCAAAGGGGTTTTGAGTTGAAAACCTAAAAGGGCAGCTCAAATTTTGAAGGGTATACAGTAATCTTGCTATATCTGATTCAACAAAGAGCAAAGCGCATTGCATATTGGAGCATCAACAAAGTATTTTGATTTTTAAACACATGTTGAACTCAAAAGACTTTATGGAGCTGGTGTATAGATGCTCAAGCGGCGATATCTAGAGTATCTAACTTTTATCCTGTTTGCTATCTTTAGATTCTATTTCTTCTTAAAGATAGGCTTTCAGATTAATTCCCTTTGTATTTTGACAAATTCATTCAAATTTAATTATTCTCAAGATTAAATTCATCTTCCATTATTCTTAAAATGTGTTGCATTAAATAATGATAGATGAACTAAATAATTTTCACAAATGAAGTCTTGCTCATTACTCTGGAAGTTTCTAGATAATACAAGAAACTAAAACGGAACAATTGTTCGAGGAATTCACGTAAGTGAGGTTCGAAAGAACTCGAGGGAATTCTTTTTTAAGTCTAAAATGATGATTGGACAAATCAAACGATTCGATCCTAAGAAAGGATCATCTCACAAACATTTTGATGGGTCATAACATTTGAAGAATGGTACAAACCCACAGGCTGAGTAAGAATGATATTTCGAGAGAAATTTGGATGAGCTTTGACGAAGGAAGGAGTAGTGACGTCTGGAATAGGGGTCATATTCATAAACATTTTGCATTATAACAGGTTTAATTAGGGGCATTTGACTCATTTCGATCATAGCATCTTGATAATTAGGCATGAACTCATATACATTATACAGGTCATGTTCTTCAAGGGATAATGAAGATTGATGCACCTTAACACCCTAAGCAGTAGGGTAATAGGCTAAAGCATAGTAGATTTGATCTTCAAGTGTTTACGCTGAAGCAGATCCAAGATGATTTGGCATCTCTGTATTGTCAGAGAATAAATCGAAGTAATAGATTTGGCATCTCTATATTCGACGGGGAGCAGATCGAAGACATAGCAGATTTGGCTTTCACGCGTCTACGCTGAAGTAGATTTAAGATGATTAGGCGTCTCTGTATTGTCAGAGAGTAGATCGAAGATAGAAGATTTGGTGTCTCTGTATTGCCAGAGAGCAGATCAAAGATAGCAAATTTAGCGTCTCTGTATTCGACGGAGAGCAGATCGAAGACATAGCAGATCTAACCTTTGGATGTTTCCATATCGAAGTAGATCCAAGATGATCTGGCATCCTTACGTTTACAAGGAGCAGATCGAAGACATAGTAGATTTGGCGTCTCTATATTTTCAGAGAGCATATCGGAGATAACAGATTTGGCCTCTCTGTATTGTCAGAGAGCAGATCGAAGATAGCAGATTTGACGTCTCTATATTGTCAGAGAGTAGATTGAAAATAACAAATTGGTGTTCCTGAGTTTTCAAGAAGCAGGTTGAAGATAGTCAATTTAACACTCCTGAGGATGTCAGAATAACTTAAAGGAAGATGAGGATTAAGATTTTTGAGACTTAGCCAGACCGGGCAAATTTGGTCCTTTTATGGTCTTTGCTCGATTCCTATTACATAGCAATGAGGAAAGAGGGGCAGCTGTAATAACCCAAATTTACCCGGGCCTTAAAACCAAAAACTTAAAATAAATAAATAAATGTTTATTTATTTAAACAGTCCATATACAGAACCCAACAGCCCAAATACCACTAACCCGTAAGCCCAAAATCAGATACCTAAAACTACCCCCATGGACCCATACACCTGCATCTAAAATATACAAGGCCCAAGAGGCCCAAATTATTAATGGAAAGGTGAAGACCTAGGGTTTCAGAAACCCTAGGCGCCGCAAGCAGAAACGCCTCTTCGTTTCTCCCTGGGATTCTGGCCCCGAATCACGCCGCAATCAAACGCGTCTGTTCGTGTCCCGTCATTCCAGTTACCCACCATCGGAGCTGAGATTGCAGGCTTCGAATCAGGTCATGGTCTACGGCCAAATCAACGCCGGTGGTCTACTGTCCTCGCAAACACCTGTAAAAAGAGAAAGAAATAGTAGTAGATAAACTCGAACAAATATAAAGCCCTTCTTCAGATTTGTAATATACACACAGAGATTCAATAAAAAACAGAACTCATTTTTTATACTAAAAATCGACAGTCAAGAAAGAATACTCAGGTGATTATTATTTTTCTCTTTAAATACGTGCAAATATTGTAGCAAATAAAAAGTAAAGGGATATACCTTTAATCGGAGTTGAAAGGTGAGGTTTTTAAACCTCCAGCCACCGTATGCGGTGGAGACGACAGTGGCACGTGAGCGCGTACAAACCCCTAGACGGAGGTTCGATGACACTTCGAGAGCCCCTCCCCCAACTCTCTTTCAGAGAATTTCCTTACTTTTTTTTAAAACAGACTATAGAAATGATTTTTGAACTTAAAATTTGGCTTATATAGCCTAAAAGAAACAGTGTCGTTTTGGCTTAAGTCAATAAGCCTAAAAACGACCTCGTTTTAAGACCTAAGGATCTGCGCGTTGACCCGTGACCCGGGGAGGATCCGCGTGTTTTTGTAAAATGGGTAAATTGCCCAATTGACCCTTCCGTGTTTTTAATTTTTTTAATTTCATTTTATTTTTATTTTAATTTAGCCCCAATCTTTTATATTTATTTCAATTTAATCCTAGCGCCCTTTTAAAATCAGTTCCAAAGAACGATGTCGTTTTGGGATTAGAGTTTAATTACCCAATGAGTCCCTCGGCTTTTAGCTTGTGTTTTAATTAAGTCCAATTTTTTTTATTATTTTGCAAATTAACCCCAGATTTCTTAATTAAATTCAATTTTAATCCTTTTTATTTTAAATACTTTATATATATTTTTTAAAATATTAGTTATATAAAATAGTATATATTATTCATTAGATTATTATTATACATTTTTTTAAAAAAAATTATTATATATTTTATATATTTTTATTTATTTTGTTATCTTTTTATATGTTATATATTATATACTATTTATTTTACTATATTTTTATATGTAAAATACTTATTATATTATTATTATTATTTTATATATCCCTTATCATATTATATTTCATTATATTCTATTTATATATTTTTATTACATATTATATTTTACTATATAGCATAATATTTTTCTTTCTTTTTTATATATTATGTTATATACATTATATTATATTTTTTATATTATATAATTTATATTCTTATATATTCTTATTTGTAAATTATGTTATACACTATATATTATACTATATTTCCTTACATTACCTTTATTTTATTATAAAGCATACATTATTTCATTATTTATTAATTATATACATTTTTAAAATTTTATAAATAAATGTAATATTAATAATTAGTACATTTTTATATATAGTTATTACACCCTATAATATAACTTATATGTATGTATCATTTTTTTTTAAAAAAAAGAGGTTCTTTTTTATCATTCTTATATTATTCAACATATTTTTAAATATCTTATTTCTATTTAATTTTTATTTTATACATTTTAATTTACTTATTTATCTTTGGTTTTCCCTTATTTTGATATTGTTTAGTTGGTTAAATCTTACATATCATTTTTTTGTATATTAGCATGAAATTAATTATTTATGGTGATTTGCATAAGACATTATCATATATGTATATTGCAATTTATATTTGTTGTATTTATTATGCATTATATGGTGTTTTGCATGGAATAATAATGCATGAACATTTATGTTATTTATGATGATATATGCATAAAGTGATAATGTATATTGTGTAATTTATGCCATTATTACTATTTTCTATACTATATTTGCATGAAATGATAAAACATGTATATTGTAATCAGATTTATTTAATTCCTTGTGATATGCAAAACACATCATTACTTTTAAAACCAAAAGATATATTGCATTTAATTAAAAAAAAGAATTTTAAAAAGTGAGGCAATGTTTTGATATTTAGGAATTCGGAAAGTGGTGCCCTAACATGCTGGGTTGCAATTTCCTGTTTGTCTAAATATCTAAAATATCCTTTTAAAACGAGTTTTACAAGTTACAAGATGATTTCAATTACGAAAGTTTAAAGATATCGTGTCCAATCATACTGGATGTGATGTTTGTACTCTTTCAAAACAAAGGAATTTTTAATTCTTTTTAACGCAAGGCATTACAGTTTTAAGGGATTCTCATTTCTAAATTCTTTCAAATTTCTGACATTAAGACAAAACTTTTCAATTTGGTACCAATTTTGGGCGTTACGAGGGTGCTAATCCTTCCTCGTACGTAACCGAATCCGAACCTATTTTCTCATAATTTCGTAGACCAAAACATTTTATAAAGTGATCCAATCACACTTTAAAAGATTGGTGGCGTCTCCCGTTTTCGTTATTTTAAAACCCGTTTATAGGGAGGTTTCGATAGTCGTGAATTTATTCGTAACAATATAAACATGAGTTTAATAATTCTAAAATAAATGTAATTAATCTAACACAATTATGTCATCTTAAATAAACTCGTATTTTGAAATCGTGCATTTGAGATTTATTTATTTAGTTTACTTAGTTTCAAATCTTAGTTTTTAATCACCCTCTTCAAACAAAATGTTTTTCTTCACCAAAGTGTTTTAAATAACTTTCATAAATAGTTCTTTTCACATTCCCTGTGGGTACGATAACTCGACATTACTTGTCACTTTATTACTTGTTGCAATTGTGTACACTTGCACGTTTTTGTCGTTCCAAGTTTTTGGCGTCGTTACCTGGGACTGTTTTAAAAAGTCATTATTTGTGAATTTGTTAGTTTTGCATTTTGGTTTATTTTTCTGTTCAAATTTGAACTTAATTAATTTTTCTATGATTATTTCAAATGTTTATGAGTATTGACCAAATTATCGATTTACTCCCTGTAGACCCTGAGATTGAACGAACTTTCCGACAGCGAAGAAGACAAGCAAGTCAAAGAAGGACTGAAGAAATGAAATTTGAAAATCCAAATCAAGGAAACGGAGCAAACCTTGCTCAAAATCCTATCCTTTTTGCTGATGATAGGGATAGAGCTTTAAGATAGTATGCCATGCCAGTATTTCATGATCTTAATCCGGGTATTAGGAGACCTAAAATTGAGGCACAACAGTTCGAGCTGAAGCCAGTCATGTTCCAGATGCTTTAGACAGTGGGCCAATTCAGTGGAATGCCTACCAAAGATCCTCACCTACACTTAAGACCGTTTATGGAGGTGAGCGATTCTTTCAAGTTAGCCGGAGTACCCAAAGATGCATTACGATTGAAGCTGTTCCCATATTCATTAAGGGACAGAGCTTGAGCCTGGTTGAATTCATTGCCACCAAATTCAATTTCCACATGGCAAGAGTTAGCAGAAAGATTCCTTATGAAGTATTTCCTGCCTAGCAAGAATGCTAAGTTGAGGAATAAGATCATTGCTTTCCAAAAAATGGATGATGAGTCCTTTTATTAGGCATGAGAAAGGTACAAAGAATTATTACGGAAGTGCCCTCATCACGAAATCCCACATTGCATCCAACTTGAGACATTTTATAATGGTTTCAATGCTTACACAAGGATGGTAGTGGACGCTACTGCTAATGGTGCTCTCCTTTCTAAGTCTTATAATAAGGCTTATGAAATCATTGAGAGGATTGCCAGCAACAGTCATCAATGGCCAACCAATCGAGCAGTGTCAGGAAGATGAGTTGCCGGAATACATGAAGTAGACGCTCTTACTTCACTCGCATCTCAGGTATCATCAATATCCTTAATGTTAAAAAATCTTACTACTAATGGGTCTAATAGTTTTACAGCACAGCCACCAAATCAATTTGAAAATATAGCCCGTGTCTATTGTACCCAGAATCCGTATATTACATGGGTAACCAGAACCAAAATCGAGGAAGGCAAGAACTGCAGTCTAATTTCTATAACCCATCATGGCAAAACCACCCAAATTTTTCCTGGAGTAACCAAGGGGCTGGAACCAGTAACACTTACGCCTAACCTAGAGCGACCCAGCAACCTAGTTTTCCCCAACAAGTTCAGAAACCAACCCAAGCTGAACCATCCAATAGCTTAGAAAATTTGTTAAAGGCATACATGGCGAAGAATGATGCTTTAATTAAAAGCCAAGAAGCTACATTGAAAAATCTAGAAAACCAAATGGGCCAGCTTGCTACTAAACTTAGAAACCGACAACAAGGTGCTTTACCTAGTGATACGGAGATTCTGAGGAATCCAGAGAAAGAGCATTGTAAAGCATTGACACTGAGGAGCAGAAAGACATTAGAACCCAACACCGTCAAAGTTCAAAAGGAGCCAGCTGATGCTCAAGACTTAAAGGAAGATTAACCTAGTGCTGAAATTCTAGTTTCACTAGAACCAGAGTCTGCAAAATCTGACAAGGTAACCTAAGAACCAACTAATTCTGATCAACTAACAACTTTGTTAGGTGTAGAATTGCCAAAGAAAACGAATCAACCAGTTCCAATAAAGAAACCTCCACCACCCTACCCTCAAAGACTTTAGAAGCAGAAGCAGGAAATTCAATTCAAGAAGTTCCTAGACGTACTCAAGCAACTTCATATCAACATCTCGTTAGTTAAACCACTTGAACAAATGTCGAACTACATCAAATTCATGAAGGATATCCTATCTAAAAAATGAAGGCTTGGATAATTTGAGACAGTACCTTGCAATATTGGAGCAACATATTATGGTAAGGCACTATGTGACTTAGGTGCAAGTATCAACTTGATGCCCATGTCAATATTTAGAAAGTTGGGGATAGGTGAAGTTAGACCTACTACGGTTACACTTCAATTAGCATATCGATCCTTAGCACATCTAGAAGGAAAAATTGAGGACGTATTGGTACATGTAGACAAATTTATCATTCCTACTGACTTTGTGATTCTAGACTTTGAAACAGACAAAGAGGTGCCAATCATCCTAGGAAGACCATTCTTAGCAACCGGAAGAACCCTTATTGATGTGCAGAAGGGCGAGCTTACTATGTGTGTTCAGGATGATCAGGTAACATTTAACTTTTTTAAGTCTATGCGATTTCCTGACATAATTGATGATTGTTCTGCAGTGTTCAATTTAGAAGATTTAATAGTGAAAAAGGAACTCAACTATGTTGAGGACCCATTGGAACGAATGTTGACATCAGATCCTCCAAATGATAAAGAGGAAGATGAATACTTAGCTTTGTTAGAAGCTAATCAAAGGGGATTTAATCCGCAACCCCGCCTTGAATCTTTAGAGTTAGAGAATAGGGATTATGCCCAACCAAAAGCGTCAATCGAGGAGCCACCTAAGTTAGAACTAAAGGTACTTCCCTCACATTTAAAATATATTTATTTAGGTAACTCTTCTACTCTACCTGTGATTGTTTCAGCAGAATTAACTACTGAGCAAGAAGAGAAACTCATCCTAATGTTAAAACAATTCAAGAAGGCTATCGGATGGACCATAGCCGATATTCATGGTATTAGTCCATCTGTATGCATGCACAAGATTATTCTAGAAGATGGCAAAAAAGGGAAGATTGATGGACAACGAAGACTAAACCCCATCATGAAGGACGTAGTCAAGAAAGAAATCATCAAGTGGTTAGATGCGGGTATAATTTACCCCATCTCAGATAGTTCATGGGTAAGTTTGGTCTAGTGCATGCCAAAGAAAGGAGGTATCACTGTCATTGAAAATGAGAATAACGAGTTGATACCGACTAGAACGGTTACGGGATGGAGAATTTGCATCGATTACCGGAAGCTGAACAAGGCGACTAGGAAAGATCACTTTCCTTAGCCGTTTTTGGACCAGATGCTGGATAGACTCGCTGTAACACCCTTAACCCGTATCCGTCGCTAAAATAGGGTTATGGGGCATTACCAAAAAAGATACAACTTTCATGCATTCACACAATCATTTAGATTAAATTCAAAGGCATACATTTATAACTTTAGTTTAACAAATCTTGAATCATTAATACACAAAGCACAAAACAATTTATTAAATTCACATATAACCATTTGGTTATCTTATAGCATGAACTACTTTTCATATAGTTAATTTCCAATGTAAAAACATGCTAAATACAAATGCTTTATTCAATGTCTACTTTCATTTTACCTATTAATTTACATGCATGAAACATTTCATATAACCAATCCAATAAGTTACTCACAAAATCAATTACACATGATTATATCATTTTGACCAAACCGAACATATATGCATCATATAAAACTCATATTACCTTTTTGTTTTACCAATACAAAATTTACTATTCATTTGGTCATTTATTTCAATGCATTACCCGAATATAAACATACCTAATAATCATGCTATGTTCAAGATTACATTTTCTTCATTTTACCCTATCATTTCATATATGTATAACCTTCCATTGACGTGAATTAATATACATATATACCAACCATAATTTACATATCAAATCAAATACATTACAAATATATCTTATCATATACATAAATATCATATCAAGACATTATACACTTATACACATACAAATGCCGAATCATGATTAACTTACTTACATAACATTTATAGTATGAAGTTTCTTTACCATACTAAATCGAATTAAATACTAAACCATTCATCAGGTTTCATGATTATAATTATTGAATCACAACTAGTTCATAACCATCATTTATATTTTATCACCTAACCAAATATAAATATATTTATCCAAACACAAACCTTACATACCATGTAATAAATATATCAAAATAAACTCTTATCATGTTCGGACATAACCAAATATCCATTTATGCTAAATCACATGTAACACATTAACCAAACATATCAACCAAGTTCACATGTATATTTTATCTTAGCAGGAATCATAGTTGAATCAACCAAACATACTTATGAATATATACCATGGCCGATTCATCAAACACATCAAAATTCACCAACCATTATCAATACATATAACACATATAAACTTAACTAAAGTGTATCAGTCTGGTTTTGACCCTAGTCGAAATAGTGGTTTCGGGACCACAAATTCGAGTTTAAAAAATATTTTAATGTTATTATCTGTGTCTGTGATGTGTGAATTTACATCTGTGAAATTTCTGTGATTTAATTTGTCTGTTTCTGTGCTCGATTTGCAAAAAGGACCAAATCGTGTAAGTTGTAAAAGTTACCTACTAGTTGCTAAAGTACCTAAGTGCTATGGTTGGTTAAAGTTGAAGCCCTTGCATGTCAATAAGACCATTATGTGATAGTGGGAGACATGGTTTTGCAATATAGTAAATAGATAAATTTTTAAAGGATGGTTAGGTAATTAGGTAAAAATATGTTAATTATAATAAAAGAAATCATGAAAATGAAGCCATTTTCATGCATGTTCAGCCGAATTGGAAGAAAGAAGAAGCCATTGAAGCTTCAAAACTTTTGGCCCTTGCATGAGTAAATAGGTTAGTCCATTTTGTTCGGTTTTTGACAATTTTTACGTTTCTGTGATCGTTGCTTTGTGTTCTTCAAAACCCATGTTTAAATTTCTATTTTTGTTGAAGATTATGAAATGTGCCATTGATGATTATATGAGCTTGGTAGTTCTCTTATACGGATTATGAAAGATATATGTTAGATTATCATGTTTTGTTCTTGAATTTTGATGAAATGAGCTATTTGGGCTAATTTGTGAAAATGAGATTTTGAAGGACTAAATTGTGAATTAAACATGTTGTATGGGCTTATATAGAATCCATGAAAATTCGGTTAGCCTTTGTTGCAAAGAAATTTTACATATTGATGATTTTGTGAAAAATAGATTAAATTGTCAAAGTGTGAAAATGTAAGGGTTAAAGTGAAAAGTGCCCAAAATATGTGAATATGGATTTAAATTGAATGAAATGAATGATTGAATGGTTGAATTTGTATTGTATTGTATTAGATCAAGAACAAAGAAAATCGGATTTAGATCGAGGGAAGTCTAAAGTAGTTGAATAGTTAACTTGGTTCGTCCGAATCTGTACGAGGTAAGTCAAATTACAGCTACATGTTAATTGAATAAATTCTGTGTATATAAATTGTAATCTGTATTGGATGACCTTGAGAGCCTGATGATTAGATTTTGAGTAAACTCTGATAATATGATTATATCTTAAAAGCTCTATATGCTTCTGAGAAAAGTTGACATCTGTCGGAGAAATCGTGTAAGACCGTGTCTGGGACACAGGCCTCGATGGAGATTTACGTATAAGACCATGTCTGGGACATCGGCATCGTAATTGATTTTTTGTAAGACCCTGTCTGAGGTGAAGGCATCGATAATGAATTACATGTAAGACCACGTCTGGGACGTTGGCATTATACTCGTTTATGAATATCTGTATCGTTTCTGAACCGTCTGATGACAAAGTATGAGATATGAAAATGAATATGTGAAATATATAATTTATACAGGTACGTTTGTATCGTACTTAATTTCTAAATATGAAAGACTCTGTTTCTGTGAAATAGCAAATGCAAAGTAAGTTCGGAATCATGGAAATGAATATGCTATGCATATAAGCAAAAGAACATGGTTAAGTTTATGAACTAATATGAGAAATAGCTATGAATTCTTATGGTTGTTTTGTACTATATATGCTTTAGTAATTAGACCAATTGTATTTGGCTTATTAAGCTCTTTGTAGCTTACTCTGTGTAATTTTTGTCTGTTTTACAGTTACCGTAGCTACTGAAGGCTCCGGATAGTCGAGGATAGTCATCGCACTGTCAAAATCATTTTGGTACTTTTGAAATGTACATATTTTTAAGTATAGCATGTATAGGCTAGAATGTTTAAGTTTGTAAGCTTTATATGTATATAAGTTATGCCATTTGAATTTGGCTAACAAATGATGAGTTTGAGCATAGTTTTGATGTATGTTTTGAAATGTGTTATATTCTAAGGTGTTTTGGTCATCTTTGAGCATGGAATTGGCTAGAAATGTTGGTATAATTGTTGCTTATTAATGCTTGTAGGATTGGACCCTTAATGGGTGGCAAATTGGCTTAAACCAAGCATGCATTGTGCCACACAGTCATGAAACACGGGCGTGCCTTGTGACCGTGTGAAAAAGTCAATAGCTAGCTAAATTTTACATGGCCATGGCACACGGCCATGTCTGTTGGCCGTGTTAAAAAGTCAGTATAGGACCTCTTTTTGGCACGTTGGACCACATGGGCATACCTTGTGCTCGTGTGAGTCACACAGCCTAACCACACGGGCGTGTGTTTTTGTCAGTGTTGAAAAGTTCTGAAAATCTTGAACGGGTTCGGTTTAGTCTCGACCTTCCCTAAATATATGTTTTAGGTCTCATAGATCATCTTAATGGATGAATTGAGGATGAATGCAAATGTATTAATGTTATATGATATCTGTGAATCTGTATTGTTCTGTAATGTTTTGTCTGTTCAGTGACTCCTCTTACTTATTCCGACGACGGTTACGAGATAGGGACATTACATAAAGTTTCACATACTTTGATAGCATATTAGCCATTTTCGTATGGTTAATATATACATAAACCAAAATCCAACATTTCAAATTATAATCCAGCCTATACATGCCATAAGTTCTAAAATTCAGCTTATAAAATACCGAAAAATAGTCGATAGTGTGATAGACTTTGCTGACGATCCCCGAGCTTGTATTTGACTTT
Source organism: Gossypium anomalum (assembly GCA_025698475.1). Classification (NCBI taxonomy): domain Eukaryota; kingdom Viridiplantae; phylum Streptophyta; class Magnoliopsida; order Malvales; family Malvaceae; genus Gossypium; species Gossypium anomalum. Next base: position 40,793,829 of record CM046968.1, on the reverse strand, counting down.
AAAATCTATAAAACAGAGACAAACATAAACACTCACACAGTAAGCTATCTTAGCTTAGTAAGTCATAAGCAAATAAATAACTCAATGTTAATATCAACCCAACTTAACCAAACTAATTTATGTTATCATATTCACATTCATTTTCAAGATCATATTTCATATATAACATGTATTTCCATATACAATTTCACATTGGCCGAATATACATAATCTCATATACACATATTCAAGAATCATTTAAAAAATATTCACGTTATATATTCAAAAGGCCGAATACACTTTCCATATTCACATACATTCTTCATTTATATCATACATGATTTGTAAAAAATATCAAGTAACTTACTTACCTTATTTCAAGTAGGTAATAAGCTAACTCATACCTAATCATTTTAGCTCGTTTTTCACATTCAATCACAACTTATTGTTGCCCGATGAACTATTCAGAATTAGATAGGACACTCGGATAATCACATATATCGTACAATTTCGACGCCCCAGACGTGGCCTTACATGTTATCACATATCGATGCCACTGTCCCAGATAGGGTCTTACTCGCACACATATATCGGAATCACATATCAATGCCAACATATAAAACGTGGTGTTACTCATACACATATATCAATGCCATGGTCTTACTCGCACATCACATATCAGAATCCTATGTCATGACATATGTATCCTAGCTATTCCAAGGGTTCATGATGTATGCAAGCCCGGGGCACCCTCAAGTGCGAATCAAGATCCTATCCAGCTGCCAAAGGGTCCCATGACTCGAGCTCGTACCAAGCGAATTCAAGAAGCTTTAACAGCTTTGTTGATGCGAATTTGGGATGAAACAAAGTCCCTTGACTTTGGAGAAGCTGTGGACAACCCTTTGAAGACTCAATGCTTCCTTTTGCAAATCGACTTCAGCTCCTCTCTAGCTCCTCCAGCTCAATTCAGCTCCAGTCAGCTCAATTGAGCTTGTTTCAGCTCGTTGAGCTTGTTTTTAGTTTTTTTCTAGCTTGTTCCTTATTCCATTTCAATAAACTAAGTTTAAACTTTATTTTAATTCAATTTGCTACAGCTCATGTCGAATTCCCTAGCTCAAATTAGTTCATTAATTGTTTTTGTTTATTTGAGCTAGCCAAATTTAATATGCTAGTTAATTTTAATTTAATGTGTTCGAAATTAGTTAGTTGTTATTTAAGTTGTTAGTTCTTGTTTAATTATGATTAAATGATATAATTAAATGTGTTCATGTCTTTCTAGGTTCAGCCGAATGTGGAGGTACATTAAAGGCTAGGTGCATGTACGGGTTTGTTCAATGAATGAGAAGATTCATGCACGGCTTGGTTCAATGCTTGGAAGGAATTATGTTTAAGTACATGGAAGGTTAATTACATGCATTGGATCGTAAAGATACATTCACTTTGGACGGTACACATGCATGAATGAAGGCATTTATTGCATGTTCATGTGCGGCCAGATTCAAGCTCCCATCTAGTTCCATGAATGGTCGAATGAATGTGGGTGAAAACATGAATTGTTTGCTGCCCAAATGACTTCCCTAGGTGTCTATTCGGCCAAGAGACACTTCTTGAATGATTCATTCACCCCATGGCCGAATCTAGACAAGCTATTGAGCTTCCAAGTCTCCAAATTCATCCTAGATGCTTTTGCTTAAGCATGAAGCTGTCCAATGAAGTCCCATTCAGCCGAATCAAGACTTACCTAATTAATGTCTTTGTTTTAGATTATTCTGGTGCATTCTTAGCCAAATTCTTAGCCCTTAAGTTAGTTAATTTTGTCCATTCGACTATCACATGCTAGACTATAAATAGCTTGTTTATTTCTTTGTAAAAGGACTTTTTTTGCCAATTTGTTAATGAAACTCTATTTCTGTGAGGTCGCTTCCTCTCATATCTCGTACAAGTTTTGAAAGACTTATCTAGTGTGCTAGTGGCGTCTATCGACCTTGTTTGCACTTATCACCAATCTTGGTGTGGCGTTCACCTATCCTTCTATTCCATTTATCCACCTTAACAATATAGGAACCGGGGTGACACTTTTTAGTGTTGAATCATTTCCGATGTTAAGTTCGTTAATCCATTTCCATCTTTCAAATTTCTTTCTTGTTACTACCAAAATCGAAACATCTATCCGACATCCATCTTTGCTTCCCTTAGCCGAACCTATTATTACTCTTTTCACCACTTTGAACCCCATCCGCTTAAATCAAACCTATCCATCTAACCTTCTACTTTCCAAACCAAAGCACGAATGACTCTTATCGTCTACGATCGGGCAACTACGTGAATTCGACTCAATCACCCGAGTCGGATCACATCAGTTCATACGGGACTTTTAGACATCGTAACTCGGTTGAAGCGAATTCGTAAACATGGCTCCCAAGCTTATTTACATTCGGCTAACACATATATATTTTCACATATTTCATTTCAACATATAAAACTCATATTTATTTAAAATAAACAATATCTATTTGCTTATAAACTTACCTCAGACAATGAAAATCGGAACGGGTCGGCTAATCGACAACTTTAGTCTTCCCCCGATCCAAATCCAGTTTCTTTGGTTCTTGATCTAAGCATATTCAAATTAAACTCATTCAAATATATTTTCACTCATTTTAGTCCAAAAACACATAAATGGGAAATTTACCATTTTACCCCTGACATTTCACACTTTTTACAATTTAGTCCAAATTGCACAAAACACAAAACATGCAAAATTTGCACACATCATGCTTAGGTCGAATCTTTCTTATGTTCATACAAGTCCATACATTTCATTTATTTCACATTTTAGTCCCTCAAATTATTGTTTTTACAATTTATCCCTAATTACTCAAATTTATCAAAACTTCAAATACAAAACTTGTTAATCTATCATATATTTTTTATTTTCCATCATCAAGCAATAAAAATCAAAAAGCTTTCAACAATGGAAAAATACAAAATCATCATCAAATTCAAAAATTGAAACGTGGGCTTGATAGATAACATAACAATGATCTCAAAAATGTAAAAATTATCAAAAACCGAGCTAGAACTCACCTTAAATCAATCTTCGATAATGTCGAACCCTTAAACTCTTTATTTTATTTTTTTCTTTTCTTTAGTTTTGGCAAGAACAAAGTATGAACACTTATGTTATATTTTATGTTTTATTTAATATATGTTATCATACATTTTACCAAATTAACCTTATTAATTAATACAAAACCATTTATATTAAGGTCATGACTATCCATATCATTATATCATGGGCTAATTGCAACATAAATGCCTCAATTTTAAAAGACAACAACTATTCGGCCCTTTCAAAATTAACCACCAAATTTTCATTTTACGCGATTAAGTCTTTTATTTAATCGGGCATTCGAATGACAAAATTAAAGCACGAAAATTTCACACATATAAATTCACACATAATAAACATAGAAAATATTTTTAAAATATTTTTCTGACTCAAATTCATGGTCCCAAAACTATCATTCCGAATAGGGTCTAAATCAAGTTGTTACACTTGCAGAGTGAGACTATTACTGTTTTCTCGATGGATACTCGGGGTATAATCAGATTACAGTAGCACCGAAAGATCAGCACAAGACAACATTCACCTACCCATACAGTACATTCGCATTTAGACGCATGCCATTTGGTTTATGTAATGCACTTACTACATTTCAAAGATGTATGATGTCTATTTTTACTAACATGGTTGAGAAATATTTGGAAGTATTTATGGGTGATTTTTCAGTATTTGGAGATACATATGATGATTGCCTAGCCAATCTAGCCAAAGCACTAAGGCGATGCGAAGAAACAAACCTCGTACTCAATTGGGAAAAATGTCATTTCATGGTACGAGAAGGTATTGTTCTAAGGCATCAGATAACAAGTCATGGAATAAAGGTTGATACAGCAAAGGTAGATGTTATTGAGAAACTCCCACCTCCAACATCTGTAAAAGGTGTTAGTGATTGTCACTCGCGATAAGTTTTAAAATTTATAAATGATCGTACTTAAACTAACTAGTATCACGACGAAGGCAAGCGCACCTATCGAACAGTATTATAGTTTTAACAAAATCGGATGTCAAACCCAAATGAACTAAAAGTACTAGTATTAACTTTCTTCTTATTAACTAGCCTAAGAATAATGAAGGTTGTTTTATTTAACTAATTAACTAATCTAAGAACGAACAGAAAGTAAATTGGGGAAAATACTTGTGGAAAACTAATTGATTTTAAACAACACCCAAGGAAGAATCCACCTAGACTTCTCTAGTTAACTGACTCTGAACTAGACGATTTATTTACTTGACTTGATCCGTAAAAATCCCTAAGTTATGCTATTATCCTTATTCAAGACTAATAACGTCTAACCCTAGGTTGATTAATTGAAATATCTTTCTAATTAAAACCCCTAGTTTTGTATTAACTCGATCTATGGATTCCCTTATTAAATTTGACTCTAATCTGGCAGATTTATGTCATCCTATCTCTAGGATTGCATGCAACTCCGCTTAATTATGAGCGATCTACTCTTAGACAGGGACTATTCATCCTCTGAATAAGCAAATAAATACTTGAATCAATATCCTGGAATATTCAAACAAGAGTTAAAGTCATAATTAAGAACAAATCAAGTATTTATCATACAGTTCAGAAAATATTAACAAGATCTGTCTTAGGTTTCATCCCCCTTAGGTATTTAGGGGATTAGTTCATAACTATAAAAGAAAACATCTCAGAAGAATGATAACAAAACATAAAGAAAACCCAAAAACCCCTGAAGGAAATTGAAGGGAGATCTTCAGTCTTGGAGATGAATCCAGCTTCCGAGATGAATCAATTGGCTTTCTTTGAGTAATTCCTTGCTTCCTACTCTGTGTGTGTCTTTTAATTCTCCTCTAGGGTGTTTAAATAGGCTTTAGAATGCCTAAAAACCCTCCAAATTGCCCTTTTCCGAATAGAACTTAACTTGTGCTCGACAGGGACACGCCCGTGTGACACGCCCGTGTGCGATTACTTTAAGCCGTGGTCAAGGATGAGAGATAGACACGCCCGTGTTGAGGTTGTTTTAGGTCGTGTTCGAGCCTGCTAGAATGGCACGGGCGTGTGTGCTACCCGTGTGAGGAGGTCCAAGCCGTGTTGTTTTCCCACATCGGCCCTTTTTCTCCGTTTTTAGCCGGTTTCTTGTTCTTTTAGCTCTCCTGTGCTCACCTAAGTATAAAACATGAAATTAAAGGATTAGGAGCATTAAATTCACCAAAGCTAAGGAGAAATCATTCATAAATGTGTTAAGAATGGGATAATAATATGTATAAATTACGGTTTATCAATTAGGAGCTTTTTGGGCCACGCTAGTTTCTATCGAAGATTCATCAAGGACTTCTCCGAAATTGCTAAACCCTTATGCAAATTATTGGAGGACACGACGTTCAAATTTGATGAAGAGTGCTTAAGAGCTTTCAATGATTTAAAGAGTCGATTAGTTACAGCACCCATAATAGTCACACCAGACTGGGATTTGCCATTTCAATTGATGTGTGGCGCAAGTGACTTCACAATAGGAGCTATTATGGGCCAGCGAAGGAACAAATTTTTTCATCCCATCTACTACGAAAGTCAAACTCTAATAGGAGCTCAACTGAATTATACGGTAACAGAGAAAAAGTTACTGTCTATATGGACCACTTGGCGATTAAGTATTTGCTTGCCAAGAAAGACACTAAGCTGAGACTGATCTGATGGGTACTTCTACTTCAGGAGTTCGATTTAGAAATTAAAGATCAAAAGGGAGTAGAAAACCAAGTACAAACCACTTGTCCACTTATACCCATTCAGGAAACATTTCCAAATGAACACATACTGAAGGTAAATCATGTCCATAATACCCCTTGGTTTGCTGATATTGCTAACTATTTAGCTTGTAGTTTGATGCCGATTTATAAGATGTATCATCAAAGGAAAAAGTTTCTTCACGACGTGAAGTACTATTTCTGGGAAGAACCGTACTTGTTTAAAAATGTGCAGATCAAATGATCAAAAGATGTGTGGCAGAAGATGAAGTACATAAGATTTTATACCATTGTCACTTAGCTCCGAGTAGGGGACACTTCAGAGGTACATGTACTGTAGCCTAGGTATTGCAAGCTAGATTCTTTTGGACAACACTATTCAAAGACGCATATGCTTACATAAAAAGTTGTGATCGATGTCAAAGGGTCAGAAATGTTACCAACAGAAATGAGATGCCTCGAAAAAACATCATTGAGGTAAAATTATTTGATGTTTGGGGTATTAACTTTCTCGGTCCTTTCCCTCTGTCTTTTGGTCACAAGTACATCTTGGTAGATGTAGACTACGTGTCTAAGTAGGTTGAGGCAAAGGCATATCCAACAAACGATGCTTAGGTTGTAACGAAGTTTTTGCAGAAACATGTGTTCACAAGGTTTGGAACCCCAAGAGCCATCATCAGTGATGAAGGGTCCCATTTTGTGAACAAGTGGCTGAAATGGTTACTTGACAAACATAGAGTCAAGCACAAGGTTGCCACAGCTTACCATCCGTAGACGAATGGGCAAGCTAAGCTGGTAAATAAGGAGATCAAAGGCATACTTGAGAAGGTAGTTTGCCCGAAATGATGAGATTGGTCCAAAAGACTGAATGATGCTTTATGGGCTTACAAGACAGCATACAAGACACCTTTAGGGATTTCACCCTATAGGTTAGTCTTTGGGAAAGCCTGCCATCTACCTTTGGAGTTAGAACACAAAGCTTATTAGGCTTTCCGACAACTCAACTTGGATTTTAAGCTTACTAAAGAGAAACTGATGCTCCAGCTCAATGAATTAGAAAAATTTCGAATGTTCTCATACGAAAATGCCAAATTGCTCAATGAGACACTTAAAAAATGGCATGACAAGCACATTCGAGTTCGTGAATTTGAAGCAGGTCAGCAAGTCTTGTTATTTAATTCCAGATTAAATTTTTTTCCAGGTAAGTTAAAATCACGTTGGTCCGGTCCATTTATGATTCATCGAGTCTATCCATATGGAGTTGTTGAACTTCAAAGTAAGAGAGGTAATTTTTGAGTTAATGCTCAACGCTTGAAACATTACTGGGGAGATAAAATTGAACGGAATCAAATCTCATTCATTTTATCAGATATTTAATTTTTCTTGTTCTTCTCTTTGAATAAATTATTTAGGGTATATTTTCGAGATTAGTATGTTTAAATAAATTCTATTTAGGAGATTGTAACTTAAGCGGGACCTATTGTGACCCCTCAAATCTTTCTTTGGAATTAATTTTGACATAATTTTTTGAAAAATTATCCCCTAAATGGCAAAGTATAAAGTGTGGCAATAGGTATATACATGTCTAGGATTGGATCTTGAGAGAGCTTGGTACTTAAGCAATCAATTTGACTCACCTCCTCTTTTCTAAAATCCTACTTGGTTTATAGTATCTATTCACTTTTAACAATGAGAACATTGTTGATCTTAAGTAGGGGGACCGAAAAATTGAAATTATTTCCACTCAGAATAAAATTTTCTTTTAATTATGATTAGGATATATTTTGTTCAAAAATTTGAAATTTTGTTAAGTATGCTAAACTTCAGTATAAATAAAGTTTGATTATTTTAATAAATTCTTATGTCAGCTTAATAATGACATAAATGCATTTCTAATAAAGCATGCAAATCGTACCATAAAATTTTTAGTTCCTTAGGAAAGTTAGGCATGCATGAAAGTTTAAGTCTTTAGAATTGACTTAGTAGTTTCTTGAGGCGAAATCCTAAGAAGCATGGAATGTTGAAAATGATTTTAGCAACTGTTGTTTGGACCATTTGTGCCTTTCAAGCCAACCATGATGAAATTTTTATACTTTGAAACCCAATTTTAAGACTATATGGCCTAATTTTATTTGAACCCTTGCAAATTTAGCCATCACTTCTCTCTTAACTATCTTAAAATTGTCCCAAACACTAGACTCGGTACTATTCAAAGTATTCTTTAAAAAATAAGTTTGGGTGAGTTGAAAAGAAGCATCAAATACTCTAAAATTGTAGTACATTCAGTAAAATGCTCGAATTAAAAAAAAAAGAGCATGAGTTCTTAAAATAAGATGTACAAAAGAGCATGTGAAAGCAAAGAAAGTTGATGTATTGAAGGTAATTATTTTGAAGGTCCGATGTAAGCTGAGTCTAGGTTTGTTAGCCTAAAATTATCTATCTTTTACCTACCCCTAAGCCCAGCCACGTTACAACCTTGTTAAAGACCTATTGATTCAAGTTCTATGTTACCCACATTAGTGGAGAGAAATTGCTACGTTCAACATATGAAGGCATAAGTTAAACTTAATGATTGCAGCTTAATCTTGAATAAGGGAATAAAATTAAATTGGTAAGGTTTAACATTAATTTATTAGGAAGCATTTAGTCTAATTTTTGGCTATCATAAGAATGATTGAGATTAATTTAAACAGTATGTATACTTAAGTAAGCATAACTATCAAATTTCTTATTTTTGAGCATAAGTATATTAATTCATAATTCCGGGAAGAATGTTTTTCTGAAAGAATTTTTCAAAGGTGTTCCCGAGAAATTATTTTTAAATTTGTGCATTACTCGGGACGAGCAATGAATTAAGTTTGGGGGTGTGGAAACATGGAAAGTTACGCATTTTTACATACCCTTTTTAACTTTAAATCATACAGTTTCGATAAAATTCTTGTCGAAAAATAATTAAAGTGCACTTAGCATATGAACATGTTGAATTTTAGTTAATTTTATAATTATCTTTGATGAATTTTGGTTATTTTCGACAGATTTGCACAAAGAGCGAAAAATGGCTCGGCAGACACTACTAGAGGCACAAAACCGAGAAGTAATTTGAAGTATCAAGACAAACTAAATTTCAGCCTAAGACGGTCCAAAATTATATGTATTAATTCATAATATAATTAATTTTAATTTATATCCAATTTAATTTGGGTTAATAAATTATTATTAATTAATTATGAAAAAGTGGTCCGGTTTAACCAAACCAGTGAACCGAACCGCCCAAGATATGGACAGCCCAAAACCGTCCCAAGAGCTGACCCAAATCAGCTTATTAGCTGATTATTTAAGCTTTCAAAGAGGCCCTCGAAGACTTGTTCAAGCTGCATTCAAACCCCTCCACAATTGGTGGCTTTGTAGATATAAAGTTGAAACCATCAACCTTGCCACATGTGTGGCCGGCCAATGGGTGGCTCTTTTGCTGCTATTTTTAGCTAATTTTAGCAGCCATATTCAGCTATAAAACCCCCTTGGTTGATCATTCAACACACCTCAATTCATTCACATCTTTTCTCTCTTCTCTCCATTTTATCTCTTCTTTGCCATTTTAAATTCTCTTGCTCTCTTGCCAATTTTCTCCCTTGGAAAAGGGCTGCTCATCAGCCATTTTAGAGCAACATTGAAGTGTTCGTAGCAGCTTTGATCAACAAGGACAACAGAGAATGAAGAATGGAGCAAGCTAGTCAAGCCACGGAAAAACACCAGGTTTGATTCTTGTTCCCTATCTCTTTAATTTTTTTTTTTGTTGTTATGATGAACATATCTATGAATATTTATGTTGTTAATCAATTTAGCTTGAATTTAATTCGTGTTAGGTTGATTACATTCCGTCTTCTTAAATTGTTAAAATTGTGTTTATGTTGTTACAGGCCTCGGTAAGATGCCTGATTAAGTAAAATCATGACTAAGTTATTCTTGCATTACAATTGTTAGGTAACTAACGAATTAATTATTTAAACAGATTGAAATTGTAATTAATAGACACAGTACTTAATCAATGCATGTTTAATCATCTAAGGTAGCTAAGGGTTAAATTAACAACGGGACGATACAATTCTTGCATAACTTGCAAGATTATTGTGATTAAACTGTTTCAAGTTAAGGATACTTTGTTACCTCACATAGTCTTTTATGTGCTTATTAAATCGAGTTAATTGTTTGAATTGACATAGGGATATGTTTAAGAGATTATTTCAATTTAAGAAGTATGTATGTGCTATAACATATTTGCCTATTAGGATTTGTTTAATCAATTGAATTGACAAAGAGATATGTCCAAGAGATGAATGAATTTTGGTAGGTGAGTATGTTCATAAGTTAGCAAATTACCGAGCTGCCGTGAATTTATCCGTAACAATATAAACATGAGTTTAATAATTCTAAGATAGTAAATGTAATTAATCTAACACAATTATGTCATCGTGATTAAACTCGTATTCTGAAATCGTGCATTTGAGATTTATTTATTTAGTTTACTTAGTTTAAAATCTTAGGTTTTAATCACTCTCTTCAAACAAAATATTTTTCTTCACCAAAGTGTTTTAAATAACTTTCATAAATAGTTCTTTTCACAATCCCTGTGGGTACGATAACTCGACATTTACTTGTCACTTTATTACTTGTTGCGATTGTGTACACTTGCACATTTCCATCGTTCCATCAGTCTAATGTTGTTGAACATAAGTTTGCACATAAAAATTGAGATTTGCTTAATTTTGATGGATATGTGAAATTCTTGAATTATCATAAGAGAGTTTTATGGTTCGTCGTGTTTAATCCAAGAAAGTTATTGGGAAACTTTTATGTGGACTCTCATTCACCTAAATTTTCGTTGTTTGATAATGGTGATTTACTTTTGAAAACAAGATATTTGGTTCATGCTGATGTCGAAGATCAAAATCAAGTTTTTAAACCTAAAGATTTTTTTTCTATGTCACCATTGTTAAGAGGATTCGAGAAGCAAAATATCATTTTATATAATTGCGTGAATAATTCTCTTTTGGCCAATGATTACTCTTTGTGTCTAGAAAAGAAGTTTTTGAGTCATTTGGTGAAGCAAACTCTTGTATTTGATCCCAAAGTAAATTATTGTGCGTAATTTTTGAAAGGGAATTCGAGAAAATATTTTGTGCTCATAATTTACAATCTTACTGATTTTTTTCATTTACGCGTAGGTGACAATTTGAAATCGTACCCTTTTAAAGAGAGAGAGTTTGAGAATGTTCTAACAATAGATCGTCCTATATTTTTACATTCGTCCAAAGAGGGGGTGTTCAATTAACCATTCCTCTTTTCAAACTATGATTAATTTTCAAGTTCTCAGAAGAGTTACTCTCAATGCAATGGTTGAAGAATACATTAAAAAAGGTCGTGATTAGCAAAAAAAAAAAAACAAATCGAGAAAATGGCCCGATTTGAGGACAAATTGTTTCCAAGAGGGAGAGTATGATACGTGCATAGTCATATCATGTAATTATTCGATGAAGTGCATGTTTGATTGGACCAAAGCTTCAACCATCTCTCCATAATGGGCCAAGAAAATATAGGCCAAATTGGGATTTTGGTGCATCAATGGTGTTTATTGTGCCTCCTTTGAGAATTAGAGGCGCTGGGTCAATTCAAAATTGGGCCCAAAATTGTGTGAAGCCCAATGCAGGTTGTAGAGTAACATCTTTGGGCCATTGTCTAGTAACACAAGTGTGGGAAATAATGAAACCAATCACAGTTTGACCCAAGATATTAAGGCCCGACGTGGAAAGCCCAAAGTCAAAATGGAACCCATGGAACCCAAATATTCAAGTTCTTTATTTAATGTTTTCAATCATTTTCTATGTCCTGGTGTTTTTGTGATAATTCATGCTTTTATGTCATGTTATTACTATGTCTATTTTGAGTCTAAGTGTCTTTATGTGTATTTTGTCTTGTTGAGTCATGTTCTAATCATTACCATGTTGATTCTTGTGTGAATGTATATATTATGTTTTCCTAAAATGTTAACATTTGTTTTTACAACATGTTTATTTTATCTTGTCTAAGTGTTCATATTTTTTTATTAGTTTTCAGTTTTAGGTTATCATACATCACAACTAGTATGTTTGTTTTCTATTTCATGCGTAATAGGTTTTTCCTTTGCATTGTGTGCTTGCTTGAAATGATGTTTATTTACAATGTTTTGTAGGTACATTTTTTAGCCACAAAATGGACATAAATGCACTATGTGACCTTTTGTCTTCCTTCTCAAATACATGAATGGCATCATCTTATGAACCCAATGGTTCATGCACTCATCCAAGTACATATGACTCTTCATATTCCACCTTGATTAAAAGGATTATTACATACATGCATGGTTAGATTCATTGTTTGCAATTGTCATTAATGGATAGTGCCAAGGGAGATGAATATGCCTTTTAGGAGATTTTTGTACTACAAAGTGGGATAAACGTCTATATACATGCACTACAAGTGGGGAAGAACATCCAAGTACAAGTATTACAATGGGGAAAGAACTTCATCATACTTGCATGGCAAAGGGAGATGTTAGTGACCATTTGGTTAATATATGAACCTCTTTGGTTCATGAATGGTTCTAATTCATGCATCACATAAATTCACTAATGTTATTATGCATGTACTCATTAATGGTTGGTTTGTGGTCGTTCATCTACCTAGGCTATTCTTATAAATAGTTATCATTTGTAAGCATTTTGGGAAATTTGTTGATTATAAAACTTTGTGAGATTTATTCTCTTTTGTTCTTTAAGAACACTTTATTGAAACTTATAAAGAGTGTGTCTCTTATGGTGTTCACAACCTTTTGATCTTATCACTCCCCTTATCATCTCTATCTGTGAGTGTGACGTTTACCTATGCTGTTGGTTCCTATCCCTCTATAAATAGTTATGAAGGGCTCCTATATATAGATTTCAGAAAATAAGAGTTATAAAGCTAAATGATTAATAGAAGTAATAAATTATATTATAAGTTATAGAGGCTTTAATATTCATTTTATAAGTGAAGGATTTTGTTGGTGGTTTTGATGGTGAAGAGTAAATAAGAGTTCACTATGTTTCTGAAAGAAAAAAGAAGCAACACTAAATGTTTCAAGAAAAGGTTAAAAGGAAACCTCTTAACCACCTACATATCTAATTCACGAAGTAAGGCTTTTTGGAACAACCTAAAAACCCAACCATATTTTGGGTTATTTCCACTTCTTCTACTTTGGTAAAGGAATGCATTGTGACACATATTCCTAAATAAGGGTTATTCTAAGTTGTGAAGTACAAGAGTTGTCCTCAACACAGTTGTTCTAAACAAGAGCTTTATATGGCGATTGCTCTGAACATAGTTATTCTTAGAATGCATTTATTATGAACAAGAGTTGTTTTGAACATTAATTGTTTTTAAATTGAGTTGTTCTCAAATAATAGCAACACTGGATGATAGTTGTTCTAAACTGGAGCTATGTTTTGAATGTAGCAATTCTCAAATAATAGTGGTTTTGAACAACAACCACTCTAAATGAGAGTTTATCTTCAAAAAGAGAAATTAAGTGAAACAACACTACTACTTGTTCTGAGTTAACTTTGTTATTAACCTTAAATTAACTTTGGACACTCTAAGAACGATGAGTGATAGAAATTAAAATATTTGACAATTTGTTTTTGAAATATTTAAACAAATAAAAAAAAACTCTAGAGTATAGTAATTGTAAAGGGGCGAGTGTAGCCAAGTGGATCAAGGCAGTGAGTTTATTTCTTGGAATATAATTTTATTTATTTTTAAGTGAGATAAAATATTAGTAGTCAAAATCAAGTATCGACGTGAACTGAAAAATGTAATAGTCCTTGATCCATTTCTTTTGTCATTCGGTGAGTTCGCCATTTTATGATGAATCATCTGAATATGGAGTAGACAACACACAAGCCACTTTGACAATTGAAATATATCTTCACACTAAAAAATGTTTGTAAAAAAGCTTGTTTAACCATTCAAGCATCTCGACATTGATAGCTTTCACCTTTGCAATTCGGGATCCATAAATAACCACTCTTAACTTGTATGTAAAATTACAAAAATTTGAGAAAGCAAAAATTAAGGCAAGACATTTATAGTAAGTTATCCTAAAAATAATTATTTCCTTTTGTATATAGAATAATCGAGAAATTTTATTCTGAAAATACAATGCTTTTACTCGAATTAAACAATTCGTTGCATTTGAATTGCTCAAAATCAGAACGAATCTAGAACACCAAAGAAAGAAAAGAAAGCTTTGTAATAATTTTTCTTGAACTGGATAATCCTAACTCTAATTCGAAGCCTCTATATATAGTACACTAATAATTGCTCAAATGCTCCTCTAGAAGGTTCAACCTTTTGGTATGAATGATTACAACCATTTGGATTAAATTGAAAAGTTTTTAACTATTCATTTGGGATACGATAATTTGTACTTCAATTTTTTGAACTCACCTTATCTGTAATTCTTTGTTTCCTTCTTTCTTAAACAATTTTTTTTTTTTTTTTTTACTATAAGCATTTTCATTGTGTTTCTTCAATGAAATCTTTTAACTAGATCGTATTTATAGATGAAGAAATAAACATAAGGATGCCTAAAATGCTGAGGGAATTGTTGGAAAATTCTAATTTTCACCATTTATGTCATATAACTGTTATTTTTTGTCTTGGTAATCCAATAATGTTCAAAATTAGACCTCATCAATCACATGGAATTTACTCTAATCTATTGAACACAAGAAATGAACCAATGTATTCTGAGCCACGTGAAAGAAACTCACAATATAATATGAGTAGCATAAATAATTGAGAAGCAATCTCCTTTAAGGTGGACAACGTATCTGCCTAGTGACTACGTCTTCAACCATTCCAGGCAAGGACACAAGCCCCAGCAAAACCTAGAAGGATAGTAGTCCTTCAGGTACACCTCCCGGCTTAATCCAACGATGTAGAAGCTGAAAAATTGACGATGACAAGACATGGTGACACGTGTCACCGGCACCACTGAGATCATATGTCTCTCGCATATGACCCTGGCTGTAGGAGGTATAAAAGGCCTGTCTTGGATAACATCAAAAGAGAACTGGTTGAGGAAGAAAGAATCAGCAAAAAAGGCTGGACTGCACTGAGATGCCTGGGTGTTGCACAACTGAACCCCTTTAGCCCTATGGAAAATCTCATCCGGCACCGATGCTGCTCCACTTGTTACACTTACTTTTCGAGTTGAAAGTGTCTTCCTATCAACAAAAATGATAATTCCAGTAATTGAAGGGGCTCCAAGCACACAGGTCTACACGGGCAAGTTCTGTATGTTCTTAATACTTCTTAGGAATCATTCTAGGGAAATTCTTTTGACTGGAAATTGCCATTGGTGATAAGACTGAGCAGGAGATGATTTGAAATGGGAGATTATATAGAAATGGCAAACTATGCTAAGGATCTATCTGATATAATAGCCAGAAGCAGCATATACATAATTCTGATTTAAGAAAGCAGAACCAGGAAAGTATACCTCCTGATTGAAGTTCAGTATTAGAAGTTATCTTCAAAGGTAAGTGCCACTGATACAGAATTTCAGCATCCAAATGACAAGAAGCACTAACATTGAGTTTAATATATATGAATGTGCTCAAAAAGACAAATCCAAATATCATATATTGGATCATCAAACTTCGGCAGTTGATGCAAAGAATATTTCCAACAAGTATCCCCAGGTAATGGCAGCATAAAACTTTAATAACAAGACAGATTGGCATGCTTACCATTTAATAATGGCAATTTTGAGAGTCAACAGAGAACAACTTCCATGACATGTTTTACATTGTAGTAAGCCAAGAGATCCACAAGTTGCACAAGGAATCTTTCCTTTTCCATCACAATTTGTGCATCTGCAGAGATATAATCACCAGTGAAAAGTGATTAATGTAAAAGACTCAATACCTAGGAAGAAAAAAGTGTGAGATTAGTAAGAAACCAACTAGAAAATTGAAGGCTGGGATGTTATATATGGGGTTTATTGCCCAGAAATTTCAAACTAGAATACCCATACAGAAGTTGAGGCATGCTAATTAAACACGGTTTCCTGAAATCATTCACGGTTGTAACATACAATAAAGATAAACCATATGATTCATATGTTTGAACCAGTAGGCAACCATTTTGAAGGATAGTTTAATAAAATAAAGAAGAAACTGCTCACATAGTGTCTGATCCATCTCTGTGAGCAATTAATCCCCGTCCATAGCAAGCAGGGCACTGGGACATCTGATTTTGCTTATAAAATCCAGGTTCCTGGTCTGCATTGCATGTTGGACATGCAATATCTCCTCGTCCTGCACAACCTGCAAATCCTTTTCTTAAACATTAATCCAAAGGCAAAGCTAAGCACTACTGCTATGACATGTATAAATGGTGAAGCAAGAAGCATTAGCGTGACAGGAAAGAGATAAAAAAACGAAGTAAAAGAAACAGCTATTAAGAACCTTAAAAAGGCAAATATTTTGTGTACTAGACAAAATTTAAGATGTAAAAACCTCCAATATTAATCCCATAGGCCACATTATTTCAGTAGCATTACCTGAACATTTCTCAACAGTCTCGCTACAAGGAATCTTGACTCGTGTTTCCTTATAAGGTACATAGAGAGCAGGGAATTGTGATCTTAGATCCAACTCCCAAAGACCAAGTTCAGGACCTTTATCCTTTCCATCAATGTTGCCACCATGGTAAGGTTCTGTTTCTCTGACTACTTCCCTCTCCTCTAAGAAAGTTTCTAGAGTCCCCACGTAAACATTGCAATCCTCAACAGCATGGATCCTCCATGTTCGAGCAGGACGACTCCCCCAACACCATCGATGGCCGACATGATCGATGAGCAATTCTCGTATCTCTACCTCGTCCAATAATTGCCTGCATGTACATCACTGATTTAATCAGTGTATGCTACTAGCTGATGTTTAAGCATTCAAGGATGTTCCAAAAACTATCCTATTTATTATAACAAGGGGTGTTTACCTCCGAAAATCGTTGGAGTATGTGCCATAGTCTGTTGTGTAAGGACCTTGATGGAGGATAGCTTCCTCTGGAACAAGTAATTAAACCAGCAAACTGTAAGAGTTCACAACTTACCCAACATTAACAACCCGGTATCCGATAGTTAATTCAGGAATGAACAATCTAAAGCAACTCAAATTCTTGACTTCATAACGAAAAAGATAAAACCTTTCCCAGCTTATATATTGGAGATACCGTTAGGAAGGGGCTCGGGGGAGTTGATAAAAGGAGCGTGAATGGATGGCGGGTAATGGCTGGAAAATGAAGTGGCTGACCGAATCTCTTTGATACTAACTTCCGCTCCCGCCAAAGAAGTTGTTGGAATTACCGACCCAGTTCTCCCCACGTACTGATACGGCCGCAACCTCTCGCTCTCTTCAGTTTCACTTCTTTTCTCTTAAAAACCCAAGATTTATGAAGGATCAGTCCATCATTACCATGATTTAAAACATCTTAAAATATCAAACGGAAGTGGAAATAGAAGGGGAACCATAAACGGGCTTTACCTGAGAGAAGAGGCTGTTCCATAGATTTTCGTTGGCAATTGCAGTGCTGCAATGGTGCAGATAACTGATGATTAATGGGGCAAAATTTCTTGGAAGGAAGCTGGAGAACATAAAATTAAAAATGTCATAATCTGTTTCGTGGTAATGAAATGAAGATTGAAGAGTAATTATGTTCTGCCATTACTAATATAGCAACTGTTTTCTTTCATTGTCTCTTTTTTTTTCTTTCAAATAATCAGTTGGATCCACGCGCTATACTCGGGAAGAAAGAAAAACGATTTCTTGGGCCAAAACCCATTGAATATCCGGTTAGGCTTGGCCTAATAAAATGGGTACTCAAAGGCCCAATTGTCAAAAGCCTACAACAACATCCTGTGTTTCGCGTGACCACTTACTCACCCTAATAAAAACAATGTTTTCGGAAGTTAATCATTAAACCAGTAAAATCATTAGTTTTTGATTCAGTTAATATCACTGGTTGATTTGATTTAATTAAATAAGTTATAAAAATATATATTTTTAAAAAAGGATGAATTTAATAAAATTTTTTAGCTTTATTCAATCAGTTTCGAACGGTTTGTGAGTCAATTGATTTAACTCCTATATTTAGATTGATACATCAATGGATACCCACTCTAATTAATCTAACCAACCAACAAATTTGATCCGGTTCAAATAACATTGAAGAAAATAAAAAAACTGATTAAAAAATTTTAGTGTTAGGTTTAATTTTATTAAATTTAGCTTGTGTTATAAAATCAAGAGAGATGGAGAGAATAAAGAATAAAAAAATATGAAAGCAATAGAGGATGTACTTTATTGATTAAAAGGGATGATTATAATACTTCATCAAAGTTCCTATTTATAAGCATAAGAAGTATAAAAGAAGTAGAGATCTAATTCTAATAACTATTAGAATTTAAAGTACATTAAATCTTTATCTTAATTATGATGGACATCCACTTAATAAGATATTCACAACACTCCCCCTTAGATGTCTATTGGTAGATAATGTGCCTCATTAAAACCTTATTAGGAAAAGCCCGGTGGGATAAAAACCTAATGAAGGAAAAAGAGTACTCAACCTATAATACGTATAATATGTTGCATCATTAAAAACCTTACCAAGAAAACCCAATGAGACAAAACCTCGATTAAAGGAAAAAGAGCGCAACGCGTAATTACCCCCTTCATGAGAATATCACATATTTTCTCATATTTTACGTATTCAATCTTGAATAGTAGTTTTTCAAATGACTATTTGAATGTATTTGCTAAGCATTTATATTACCTTTCTTTTAAAAGTCATGAGTGAGAGAAATTTGGAAAAATATATTTTGATCTCTTCAGAAGATTCAACAATAATCATAACAAATTTTAATCATGATTCTTTTATAAAAACACAAATAGGTATTTTGGATCATTTTATAATTCTCCTTCAACTATTATTCACTAAGTCAAATTTATCACACATGTTCAAATTATTTCAATTCGTATAAATGAACAATTTCTCGAGAATTTCAATATGCTTCTAGCATCCTAAATCCTTCAAGGATTTTAATATAAACTTTACTATATAGTGATTATAAAAGGTTGTAACAATAATCATTAGACGTAAGTTAAATCTTTTATGAAAGTCAATTTAATAATATATCTAAAGATTATTGCATCCACCACAAAAGAATATTATATCTTTTCATAATCAATGGCAGGACTTAGCAAAAAACTTCATATTTTCATTCCGCTTTTGCAAAACTACTTCAATTGCACCCTCATGGCTTTATACCTTTAGATATTTGGACTACTGGTCCAAAAACTCCACGAATTTAATTGTACTTGAGTTGCGTCTTTCTATTTTGATCAATTTATTCCATATCTATATTTCTCAATAGATTTATTCAAGATCTTCCTTTTATTTCATTATTTCAATTATAATATTGCATGTAAAATCATTGTCGATGACTTTTATTATTCGGTTCCACATTTTCTCGAATTGAAATAACTTATCGAAATATCTTATTTTCATTATTTTAAAATTCAGTTTTAGGTACCTGAATCTCTTTTAAAGTTTTACTTATTAGTTATGTCTTGTATCTCTTCTGGAGCACTTGCCTCCATTATATGACCATCTAGAATAATTTTCATCTTTGGAACTGATCAATCTATTATTTATTTTAACTGATTGTCCTATTGGGACTTTGATTCAAATTAAAATATTAGATGGTATATAACACTTGATTATTCTCATTAAGTTTGTAAATACATCTAACAATTAACTTGTAATGAGTTATCCTTATTGAACTTCTGGTTCAAATTACTCTCCCCCTAACTCATTACAAGTTATTATTTCTCTCCCCTTAATGTTAGGAAAACTATTGAATCAAAATTGTAATAACAAATCATGTCATAATTGAATCTCGAATACATTCAAAACATCTAATAATATAAAGAAAGTTATAATTAATATATATTCCGAGCTTTCTTTCAGGATTCACTCATCTTTGTGTGTTGTGGTTGAGCAATTGTAACATATACGCATATACAAAAATTCAAAGATGAGAAATATTTAGCTCTTGATAAAAAACTAATTGTAATGGGGAGTATTTATAACTT
This sequence comes from Gossypium anomalum, assembly GCA_025698475.1. Taxonomy (NCBI): domain Eukaryota; kingdom Viridiplantae; phylum Streptophyta; class Magnoliopsida; order Malvales; family Malvaceae; genus Gossypium; species Gossypium anomalum. The sequence continues at coordinate 40,773,774 of CM046968.1, read as the reverse complement.
ATTGGCTTGACGCGTACAACACGTAAATCAACATAATCTCATATTGAAATAAGAAGTTTAATTCTCATAAGTAATGCTTTAGACATTAATCAGAGGTATTTAATCAATAATTTCTCTAAATCATTTTGCACAAACTTTTACAAATTTTTTTCAAACTCAATCAATAAAAGATTGAGAAATAAACTCATCAGTATTAGCAAGATGAATTGTCTTAATTGCATGATCTAAAATTAATTATTTAAACAAGCAATCTTACAAACGACAGGTTGCAAATTGATAACACATATGTGATTATTTTGTAGATGCATCTACCACAATCATATAATATCAAAACCATCCACATGGTGGTTGAATGGGCCCATAGTCATATCAGAAATGCACTCAACTTTAGCTAGTGAGTTTTTAATAATCAATTTTTATTAAGAACAAGTAACATATGAAAATTCTTTTATATTAAAGAATCTTTTGGTTATTTAATGAATGTTCATATGAATTCTTAATTAATTTTCACATTATATATGATCTAGGATTGTCTAACTGGTTACGCCAAGTAATAAATGCATTTGTATTAGTAAACTTCTAGTTTACTTTAACATGTGTTTCAATTGTACTTAATTGTGACAAATTAATAATTTTACTATCATTCATTCTACTTTGTATCCACATATAAGTGCTACTGTGACATTTACTACTAAAAATGTCTAAATTAATGTGAATATTATAATGTCATTAAGTCAACAAAATAAATATAATTTCCAAACAATTATATGCAATATTCGCTTCAGGGAATATGTCAAAATCTTTAAATATCTAAAAATAATAATTGCAACTTCAGGTGCATCCAACCGTAACGAGCTTTAGATAGAATTATCATATTTTATTTCTCATAAATAGATATTTCATAGTCAAATATTTTGCTTCCAACCCCTTAATGGGGATGATGACAAAATAATATCACAAAGATTATAAAATAAATATAAATTAATAACCGAATCCTCTCTTTTTCATCCTTTCAAAATAGATATTTATAGCAATAGTAATTCATATGAAATATAATATTTTTCTTATTCACAATCTCAATATAAGATCCATTATAAATATCTTTTAAAACCAATGGATTAACCATCGCAATATATTAATGTATTAGCTCTTCTAGAGCTTTCGACTAATATTGTACTATCAATTATTGAAATAATATTTGTTTGTTTTAGTACCAAATAAGATAAATACTTTTTATCTACAATGATAGAATTTATTACTACATTCTCATATCCTTCCTCAAAGAATATTAATAGAAACAAAATATTTAGGCATATTCCACATATGTGGCCAATAATCTTTCATATCATAGTGATAACATAAGTTATCTTTACCCTTTGAAGAGTTATCTTGAGAACTCTCATTGTTCTCTTATTTATTACTATATTCTTACTTTTAGTAGTCCATGATTATATCTTTTATTTTTTTTTATGTTTGCTTCACTTCAGGAAATGCAATAAATCTAGTAGGATAGACTTCTAAACGCCTCCACTGATTCTTCATTTCATAATCACCATCACAAAACATGCGTGGCTTTCAAATCAAAATCCATCTATTCATGTTGTCATTATTAGTCTCCAATCACATCCTCAATTATAACAACAATCATGATATCTATATTTTCATTTTTCATAATTGTTATGTACTACTACATTTACTTCAGGGAATGAAGCAAAACTAATGGGAAGAATTTCATAGTTTTTCATTAGTAACTTATTATTTTTCTTAGCCACTATAAGGTATGAGATCGTTTGAAAATACTATTAAAGTCATTTTCACAATATTGCTACTATAGGAGCACATTAGATATTTCAATCATATAGTGTAATGTATTCCTTCGGGGAATATATATAATACAAATATATGAGTATCTCATGTTATTTATATATATGGTTTTAATGTAAAACACATGAAGGTTTTATTCAACATATATATTCTTGATATGAAAAATAATATTATATTTTATAAAATTTTGCATCACATGGCTAAAATATAAGCTCTTAAAGAGTTTTTTACAATTTGATGTAATATTAGCTCTTCAGGAGCATATAATCATTTAATTGTATAACCTTAATGAATGCTTAATTTATTTTAAATTAAATTTTATTTATTCATGTAAAAATAAAATGAATAGGTATAAATAATACATATATTAAACGTAACAAATAATAAATTCATGTCACTAATAAATCATTGTGGTTAGATAATATATATTTTATATATCATACCACAACAAAATACAAAATATTATAATGTCAAATTAAAATAACTTTACAGCTATAAAAGTTTAAACATAAACATTTTCTAACCTCCACATCTTATGACATAATTTCATATCAAATTTTACAATGATATGAAGTTCTCGCAGATAGGGTGAATATCCCAAAGTTTATGACAAGTAAGTATTTTTACTAACATTCCACAATAATAATATATCTTAATCAAAATCAAAATTAAACCAATCAATTCTATTAAAAATGAAAAAATATTTATCTCCACATAAAAATCCCAATAAATAAATGCGTGAAGGGTTTTATAAATTTATAGAGATACAGATAGTGAAATATATAAATTGAACTTTTCAATACATATCAAATCAAATTTCAAAAGAAGTTGATTAGATTAGCTTACGTTACCATGGATGAGAAGTAGTGATTATAAACATCATTTGTAATGAAGAAAAATATATCATCCCCAAGCAAATATCAAAAAGCAAAATATGAGAGTGAATCTTACTTCTTAATTTCATATAGATAACAGTATCAAATCTTTCACCATCCTTAAGAACAAAAAGTAAAATAAGTTAATCAAAACAATGATAACATATAATGAAAGAAGAACGAAAAATAGTAATCATATATGAAACATTAAATAAAAGAAACTTCTTGTAAAAACTTTGCATTTTGCTGTCAAAGATATTAAAAATCATGAAGGATAAATTTGATCATCAATAAAATGAACTATCACTTTGAACAAGATCGTGTTGATAACGTTTATAAAATAAAGAGAGATGGAGAGAATAAAGAACAAAGAAAATATGAAAGTAATAGAAGATGTACTTTATTGATCAAAAGGGATGATTATAATGCTTCATCAGAGTCTCTATTTATAGGCATAAGAAGTATAAAAGAAGTAGATATCTAATTCTAATAACTATTAGAATTTAAAGTACATTAAAACTTTATCTTGATCATAATGAACATCCACTTAATAAGATTTTCATAACCTTATTGGAATTTATGCTATGATTTATGAAATGTTTGAAAATGAATGACTTAAGTTACATTTTTATAGTAATGCTCTGTAACCCTATTCTAGCAACGAATATGGGTTAGGGGTATTACATTTAGTGGTATCAGAGCTACGGTTTGGTCGGTTCTTGGACTGAATGTAGTATGTATGAAGTTTAGAAATACATGCCATTATATAACCTGTGATAGTGTGACATCTCCTAACTCTGATGAGATTTGTTTCATTTTTAGACAGAGATGCTTTTCAACCGAGCTAATTCTGATAATACAAAAAGCGATACTCAAGTGTTCGATTAAAAAGTTGCCAAGGATGAGCAGAAACTCATAAATGTAAGAGAAAAAGTTCATAATGTTATGTTGATAATGAATGTTATGTTTTGTGTAATCTTAAGAGTCAAATTTTAAGGCTTTACGATCTCTACCCCCTCACTCTCAAAGCTTATACAACAGAACTTACAAGATTTATGTGGATTAAGCCTACAAGTATGAAATCAAAGAGTTCAGTGGCAGAATGAATAATAATGCAGTCAGAGCCGATAATAGGTTAGCAAGTAAAGAGAGTTCTAGAAGATATAGTAGATTTTTTCTGAAAATCATTCGGGGTATGTGATGTCGTTATTAAAGAGGAAGTTATTCACGAATAATCAACTCATTCAGGTATGGTATCTAAAGAATGGGTTAAAAGAAATTTCTTCTGAACTAATTTCTTTAGTGAAACGGGATAATGTGGAGTCATCAATGACTTTAGTAGTCAGTGGGATAGTGTTTGAATTGCAAATGTATCTGAATGCAGTAGTTATGGTCGAGTAACTTACAATGATCTCTTTCAAGTATTCTATGGGTTCTTTTATCCTCAAAGGCATATGCAATTTTTCATCTTCAGATGTGATTTTTAATCATAATGTTAGACGAAAGTATTGTTAGTCTGGTTGATTATGATCGGCATTGCTCTATGTTTTTCTTTGGAATTCTATTTTGTTATGTTTGGTAGAAGATTCAACGAAATAAGACTCATATGATGTTATTTTATTTCTTTTACTGGTTGATACTTTGAATTATATTTATGCAATTTAAGTTGTCTTTGCCACAACTTATTCCAGTGCGTATGAGCGATATTCTTTTTCTGGAATTTCTCTAGGGTATCATCAGTATTTTTATCATTCAATATGTGTTGTATTCTCGAAAATTTAGTAGAGCTCCACATCTTGGATTTTATTATCTCATTTCTCTTATTTTATTATATCATTTCTCTTATCATTCTTACTATTTAATATATTAAACATGGTTCATATATAAAGGATATTAATTGGCCGGAGGTAATTACATCTATTACGGTTATAATTCCTAATTTGATCATGGGAGCACGGTGATATGGATCTTAGATTATAGAGGTTGTATTACTGCATTGGTTGTAATTGGGGCTACATTCGATTTTCCTCTTTTATTTTAGAGTGTACTATTGATGGTTGGGGTATTGTTCTATCTATACAGTTGTAATGTCAGTCTTATTAAAGTATTATGGTTTTAATTCATCCAATAGTTGTGGCTTCAGAATAATTCAAAGCTTCGATGTTAATAGTTGAAATAGTTTTATTATGTATACCTTTTCTAGTACTCATGAAGGGGTAGGCATCAGCAAAAGTATAGATGTGGAAGATTAGACTTAACCTTGCATCTTGGTTCTCATTATTCAGGTAATCTCAGATTATGTCAATGAGTGAAAATGGTATGTTATATTTCATTTGAGTTAATGCAGTTTGTGGTGATCTTTGATTGGTATTCTGAGGGAATTATAATAGATTGTATGTCTGAGTTGTCTTGACAACAAGAAGAAAGTATTATTCTGAAATGTTATTATTAGATTGATAGATTGACTCAATTGTGTTAGTCAGAATGAGTTATTAATTTGAAAAGTTAGGTAAGTTGTTTATATTCGAGTTTATTTCTCGATTCAGGAATAAATTTTACGGTTTCACGAGTAAATAGACGGATAGTCTGAATGAAGAATTTTTATTCTAGAGGACATGATACAGAATTATATCTATCAGACCAACTATAAATAGGACATGATATTATGGGTTAAAGTCATCTCGATAGTTGAAGCTATCGCGCTTGTGTTAAATGATATTTCTTGACGCTTTCCATGAAAGGGGAACAAAGACCAATTGAAAGTTACAGATGTAGATGTTTTGGAAACATCAGTTAGAGTTTGTTATGAAAATTACAAATCTTAGCTAAATGCTATGAATTGTTTAATGTGTCTGGAATCTAATAATCTAGGTTTCCTTTCGGTTATATTTTGACAAATGATTGTTGGCAATTTCTCGGTATATGTGCTACTAAAGATAAAGTTATGACAAGAGAATATCATAGCTGTTCAGTTAAGTCCAAATTTAGCATCAAGTTCTGATATGACTTCTGAATCGAGACGAGTTATGATTGATTGATTTTTGCACTACCATTGAAAAGGTGGAAGAAAGACTCGACTTGATGGCTATTATCAGGTGAGAAATTTTGAGGATGAAATTTTCCTAAGGGGGAAAGTTGTAATAGCCCATTTTTTAGTAGTGTCAAAAATAGTGGTTTTAGGGCCACCAAATCCGACGTGTAAGTTTGTAAATATTATTCTTTAATATTTACAAGTCAAATATGGTTTTAAAAAGGTTTTTGATTTGATAATTTATGTTATATAAATGATTTATTAAGTTCAAGTGGTAAGACCTTAAAGTCAAGTGGTTTTAGAAAATGAGGTATTGGGATCTCATTTCTATAAATCGACCTGTAAGTATTTTTATAAATATTTATGGAGTGTCATTAAGATTGTATTAAAGTTTCATTAAGAAATTTTAATGTTCTGATAGTTAATTAAGCAAAAAGGACTAAATTGTAAAAAGTGTAAAAATTGATCATTATTTGATTAGAGTGATTAAATGGCTTATTGAATAAAGGAAAAGGGACCTAGATGGTAATTATACCATTATATTAATGGACAAAGGTGGACATTAAATAGGTGAATTTTGATATTGTAACAAAGGTTAAATTAGTAATTTATTTATTAAAAGAAAATTAAAACAAATAAAATACGGCATAATCTTCTTTAACTTTGGTTCCACCAAAATTTGTTGAAGAAGGAAGCCATAGCTAGAGCTTAATATTCGACCATGCTTTGGATGATGTATGTAAGTTCGTTTTAGCCCCGTTTTTAATAATTTTTATGTTTTTAAGATCGTTGCAACTAGGTCCAGCTAGTTCGTACATTCGATTTTGAAACTATTAAAGATTTTGAATTTTGCCAAAGTTGAACCTTGTGATTGGAACGATGGAAATGTGCAAGTGTACACAATCGCAACAAGTAATAAAGTGACAAGTAAATGTCAAGTTATCATACCCACAGGGACTGTGAAAAGAATTGTTTATGAATGCAATTAAAAACACTTTGGTGAAGAAAAATATTTTGATTTTGAGGAAGTGATTAAAAACTAAAGTTTAACTAAGTAAAATAAAATAAAATAAAAATAAAAGTTACAATGCACGATTTCAAAAGATGATTTTAATCAAGATAACATAATTTTGTTTGATTAATTACATTTCTTAACTTAGAATTACTAAACTCATGTTCATGTTGTTATGAATAAATTCACGACAACTTGGTAATTGCTAACTACCGCTCATACATACTTATTAAATTAACTAATCTATTGAACATTTTCCAATGCCAATTCAAACAATTAATCAATCTTCATAAGCATATAAAAGATTAAGTAAGGTAACAATGTATTCCTACCTTGAAACAATTTAATCACAATAATCTTGCAAGTTATGCAAGGCTAATGTACTGTCTAATACCATCGCTAATTTAACCCTCAGTTACCTTAGAAGATTAAACATGCACTGATTAAGTATTGTGTCAATTAATTACAATTTCAACATGATTAAATAATTAATTCATTAGTTACCTTACAATTATAATGCAAGAAAAACTTAATCATGATTTTACTCAATCAAGCAACTTACCAAGGCTTATAACAACACAAACACAATTTTAATAACTTAAGTTGTAACAGTCCGATTTAGACCCTAGTTAGAATAGAAGTTTTGGGACCAAAAATACTTGTCTGAAAAATATTTTAATATTATTTTCTGTGTCTGTGATATGTGAATTTATATCTGTGAAATTTCTGTAATTTAATTTGTTTGTTTCTATGCTCGATTTGCAAAAAGGACCAAATCGCGTGAGTTGTAAAAGTTGCCTACTAGTTGCTAAAGTGCCTAAGTGCTATGGTTTGTTAAAGTTGAAGCCCTTGCATGTCAATAAGACCATTATATGATAGTGGGAGACATGGTTTGGCAATATAGTAAATAGATAAATTTTTAAAGGATGGTTAGGTAATTAGGTAATATATGTTAATTATAATAAAAGAAATCATGAAAATGAAGCCATTTTCATGCATGTTCAGCCGAAATTTTGAGGAAGAGAAAGCCATTGAAGCTTTAAGGTATTCGGCCACTGCATGGGTGAATAGGTTAGTCCATTTTGTTTGGTTTTTGATAATTTCTACGTTTCTGTGATCGTTGCTTTGTGTTCTTCAAAACCCATGTTTAAATTTCTATTTTTGTTGAAGATTATAAAATGTCTCATTGATGATTATATGAGCTTTGTAGCACTCTTATATGGATTATGAAAGATATATGTTAGATTATCATGTTTTGTTCTTAAATATTTGATGAAATGAGCTATTTGGTCTAATTTGTGAAAATGAGGTTTTGAAGGACTAAATTATGAATTAAATGTGTTATTTGGGCTTGTATGGAAGCCAATGTATATTTGGCCAAGCTATAGTTTAGGTGAATTTTTCATATTTGTGAATTTGTGAAAAATAGACTAAATTGTCAAAGTTTGAAATTATAAGGGCTAAAATGCAAAGTGCCCTAAATATGTGTATATGGATTTATTTTGAATGAAATAAATGATTGAATGATTGAATGGTTGAATTTGGATTTAATTAGATCAAGAACAAAGAAAATTGGACTTAAATCGTAGGAAGTCCAAAATAGTCAAATAGTCGACTCATTTTTGTCCGAAATCTGAACGAGGTAAGTCAAACTACACTTATATGTTAAGTTGATTAAATTTTGTGTTTATAAACTGTTATCTACATTGGACGACCTTGAGAGCATGATAAAAGAACGTTGGTATTGATCTGAAGTATCATGTAAGACCTGTCTGGGACACAGGCCTCGATTTGAAATTTACATGTAAGACCATGTCCGGGACATCGGCATCGTATTTGATTTTGTATAAGACCCTATCTGGGACATAGGCATCGATACTGAACTATATGTAAGACCACGTCCGGGACGTTGGCATTATACTCGTTTATGAATATCTATATCTTTTCTGAACCATCTGAAGACAAAGTATGAGATATGAAAATGAATATGTGAAATTTATAATCTATACAGGTATGTTTGAATCGTACTTAATTTTTGAATATGAAAGACTCTGTTTCTGCAAAATAGTGAATGCGAAGTAGGTTCGAAATCATGGAAATGAATATGATATGCATACAAGCAAATGAGCATGGTTAAGTTTATGAACAACTCTGAGAAATGGTTATGAATTCTTATTGTTGTTTTATATTATATATATATGCTTTAGTAATTAGACCAATTGTGTTTGGCTTACTAAGCTCTTTGTAGCTTACTCTGTGTGATTTCTGTCTGTATTTCAGTTATCGTAGCTACTAAAGGCTCGGGGATAGTCGAGGATCGTCACCACACTATCGAACTCTTTTTGGTACTTTTGGAAATGTACATATTTAAGTATGACATGTATAGGCTAGAATGGGTTAGTTGATATGTATGTATAAGTTATGCCATTTGAATTTGGCTAAAAAATGATATGTTTGTGCATAGTTTTGATGTATGTTTTGAAATGTGTTATATTCTAAGGTGATTTGGTCATCTTTGTTGGAACACTGGTGCCTCCAAGGCGCAGCAAAAAATTAAAAAAAAAATCGGCGATCCAAACCAAGGATCCATGTGTAAGGAACGAATCGAGGTGATAAAAAGGTTTTGAAATTACCAAAACTTCAATCTGAGTAGACAGCGACGCCTAGGCAACAGGAATGCTGAACCACTATCGAACCAAGCCGCAACCTTTTCCTATGTCGGCCTCTACGTAGTCCACCCGATTGACAATGAACGGTAGAAATCCCAGAAAACTATTTTCAGAGAGTATTTTGCTAAACATTTACCGCTAGACCACCTTGCATATTTTCGGGCTAGTTTTTATATATCCTTTTTAGGTTTTTACCCTTGCTATATATAACTCCTCTTAATTGGTATATATTTATAACTAATTTTAATTCATTAAAATTAATCCGAACATAATAATTATCATTCAAATAAATATAATAATGTTTAACCTAGAAAAATTATAATTACATTAATTATAATAAAGATTTGATAAACTATATTTATTTAAACTTATATCTGAACTAAATTCATATATCAATAAAATTATGTTCTGATTATGTGTACAACATCCTTGTACATATAGTATGCTCAACAATTTGATTGCCCAATTAAATTAATTCTATAATTAATTTAATTCATGTGACAGCCAAGCAATATACCAACTATGTTTTACCTCATTCATTTCAACCATAGGGTGTGACCCTATAGGTTCTTGTAACATTAGCAGTAGTATTAGAACGATTCTAATGTTACAAACAATGAGTGGCATCTAGCAATGCATCAATGCTACCTAAGTTACAAGAAGTCATGATTTGACATAACCTTTTGTGATTAACCTTTCATGCATTAATCCTTAAGTCCTATATCTTTTAAATGGACACAAGTCATGGAATAGTCACACTTGTATAGTCCATCCCATGTTTCTTGATACCTTGAGTAGACTATGATACACAAATAAGTATGACATCTCATATCAACTTATTTGAGCATGGCCATGCATTTCTAGCCTCACTCAATCAAGTGGCACGAGATATTACTCCCATTATGTAGGAGGACTTATCCTATATTGATCAACTATATCCTCAACATAGATTGTGGTATATCCAACATCGATCTTTATAGAATAACTTGAGCTTTATGGTGTTTGTTTGATTGTATCAAAATATACAACTCACGATGTTGGGATAAAGATGATCTCAAGTATAAGAATCATATACATATTAATCACTATGAGTAATGTTGTGACAATTACATAATAATCCAAGAAACATACTCATATGGTGGTCCAATATGTTGTTCTCTAACACACATATTCATGCATTGATTCTGACACTCCATATCAATGACAACTCTTTATCATCAATCAACTACATGTTAGTCTTAATGCATTATTATTGTCCTAGCCAACAATAATACTTGACTAAGGATCTTTTAAGAATAATCATATTATTCTCAGGACATTATTATAAAATAGTTTATTTATGCACACAGAAAAGAAACTGAAATAATAATGGCAACGCCTTATATTAATAAACATGATAAACTAAGTATGTTATTACAACCATCTCGTGATTGATCTTTGGGCACACTCTTACAATCTTTGAGCATGGAATTGGCTAGAAATGTTGGTATAATTGTTGCTTATTAATGCTTGTAGGATTGGACCCTTAAAGGGTGGCAAATTGGATTAAACCAAGCCTGTATTGTGCCACACGGTCAAGGAACACGGGCGTGCCTTGTGGCCGTGTGAAAAAGTCAGTAGCTAGCAAAATTTTACACGGTCATGGCACACAGCTGTGTCTATTGGCTGTGTTGAAAAGTCAGTATAGGACCTCTTTTTGGCACGGTTGGACCACATGGGCGTGCCTTGTGTCCGTGTGAGTCACACGGCCTAGTCACACGGGCGTGTGACTTTGTCAATTTTAAAAAGTTTGATTAAGTTTTGAAAATATTAAATGGGTTCAGTTTAGTCCCGACCTTCCCTAAATGTATGTTTTAGGTCTCGTAGACCATCTTAATGGATGAATTGTGGATGAATGCAAATATATTAATGTTATATGATATCTGTGAATCTGTGTTGTTCTGTAATGCTTTGTCTATCCGGTGACTCCCCTTACCTATTCTGGCGATGGTTACGGGATAGGGGTGTTACATTTTATTGGTATCAGAGCAGTGGTTTAGTCGATTCTAGGACTACCATAGCGTGTGTGAGTCTAGCTATACATGCCATATGTTTGAAACTATGATAGTGTGATGAATCCTGACATTGAAATGTGCTTTTATATAGCAATGGATCCCAATAGAGCCGTAACTGACGATGTTGAGAGTAATGCGCCTGCTCCCGCGCAAGGGACGGTGCAAGATGATTCTCGATCGGCTACGAGTAGCCGTGATAGCGAGGCTAAGCAAGCCTTCTATCAGATGATGAATGATTGGTTCACCCAATATATTAGAACCAATCCGATAGTTCAACAACCTCCACCCCCGGTTAATCCTTCTCAGATACCTGTCATGACTTCTGTGAATCCAGTTCAGTTAAGTAGACCATTAGTTGATAAGATTAGAAAGTATGGGGCTGAAGAGTACCGAGCTACAACAAATGATGATGCTGAAAGAGCCGAATTCTGGTTAAAAAATATAATAAGAGAGTTTGATGAAATGTCTTTGAATCCTGAGGAGTGTGTTAAATGTGCCGTTTCACTTCTGAGAGATATGGCGTACCATTGGTGGAAAGCTTTAATATTTGTGGTTCTGAGCGAGCGGGTTACATGGGTTTCTTCCAAGCTGAGTTTCAGAAGAAATACATTAGTCAGAGTTTCATTGATCAGAAATGCAAAGAGTTTCTCGAGCTTAAACAAGGCCGTATGTCTGTTACTGAATATGAACGAGAATTTGTAAGATTGAGCCAGTATGCTCGGGAATGTGTATCAAATGAAGCAATAATGCGCAAAAGGTTTGAGGATGGACTAAACGAAGATATTCATCTGTTAGTTGGGATTTTAGAGATTAAAGAAATGGTGGTGCTCGTTGAGTGAGCTTGTAAGGCTGAAGAATTAAGTAAAGAGAAAAGAAAAGCTAAATTTGAATCTAAAGATGCTAGAAAGAGATCTTCGAGTAAATCATTTCAGTCTGGGTCAAAGAAATTTCGAGATGATCAGAACCGTTCAAATACTAATATGGGACATTCGAACTGAGATTGAGCTAGATCGTATTCGAACAATAGAGCCCCTGTTAATTCTGTTGCAAGTGTTGGAAATGTCTGATCTAAAAGACCTAAATGTAAACACTGTGGTAAAAGACATCCGGGAAATTGTAGATTGAATGATCGAGCCTATTTTTGATATGGATCCCTGGATCATTTTATAAGAGATTATTCTGAACCTGCTGAGCAAGAGAATGTGCAGAATCCGAGACCGAGTAACACCTCAGCTAGAGGTAGATCTTCCAAAAACACGAGAAATGCAAGTGGTGATCAAAGATCTACTAGGGACACTACTGTTAGATCTGAGGCCAGAGCACCTGCCAGAGCCTACGCTATCCAAGCTCGTGAGGAAGCTTCATCTCCAGACGTGATTACTGGTACTTTTACTCTTTATGATACTTCTGTGATTGCATTGATAGACCCTAGATCAATGCATTCTTATATTTGTATGAATTCGTAATTAGAGTATCAAACCCCTTAGGCAAAAGTGTTTTGGTTGACAAAGTATGCAAGAATTGTCCGTTAATGATTCGAGATATCTGTTTTCCTACTGATCTGATGCTTTTGCCTTTCGATGAATTTGATATAATTTTGGGAATGGACTGGTTAACTTTGCACGATGCTATTGTGAACTGTAAACGAAAAGTAATTGACTTAAGGTGTAAGAATGATGAGATAATTTGAATTGAGTCTAGTGATCTAAATGGACTACCGGCTGTGATATCTGTAATGAAAGCATGAAATTATGTAAAGAAAGGTAGTGAAGCCTATTTAGCGTATGTGTTAGACTCGAAAGTGGATGATAATAAAGTTGAATTAGTGCCTATTGTTTGTGAATTTTCTAATGTATTTCCTAAAGAAATACCTGATTTGCCTCCGATTCGAGAAGTCGAGTTTGGTATTGAATTAGTACCTTGTACTACTCCGATATCGATAGCTCCGTACCGAATGACTTCGACTGAACTAAAAGAATTGAAATCTCAGTTTCAAGAATTGACCGATAGAGGATTTGCTAGACCGAGTTTTTCACCTTGGGGTGCTCCTATCCTATTTGTGAAAAAGAAAGATGGCACAATGAGAATGTGTATTGATTATCGCCAGCTTAACAAAGTGAATATAAAGAAAAAATACCCTCTGCTTAGAATCGATGACTTATTCGATCAGTTGAAAGGTGCTACTGTATTTTCAAAGATAGATCTGAGATCGGGTTATTATCAGTTGCGAGTAAAAGACTCTGATGTTCCAAAAACTACTTTTAGAATGAGGTACGGGCATTATGAATTTTTAGTTATGCCTTTTGGACTAATAAATGCACCTGCTATTTTTATGGATTTAATGAATAGAATTTTCAGACCGTATTTAGATCAATTTGTTGTTGTATTTATTGATAACATATTGATTTATTCACAAGATGAATCTGAACATGCCGAGCATTTGAGAATAGTGTTACAGACATTGCGAGATAAACAGTTGTATGCCAAGTTCAGTAAGCGTGAATTCTGGTTGCGAGAAGTTGGTATTCTGGGCCATATTGTGTCAGCCTCTCGAATCTGAGTTAATCCGAGCAAAATTTTAGCTATTACGGATTGGAAACCTCCAAGAAATATATCCAAAGTCCGTAGTTTTCTGGGACTTGCTGGTTACTATAGAAGGTTTGTAAAAGGTTTCTCGATGATTGCGACTCCGTTGACAAAGTTGCTTCAAAAAAGACATGAAGTTTGAGTGGTCAGAAAAGTGTCAGAACAGTTTCGATCAGTTGAAAGCTTTGTTGACCGAAGCTCCGGTATTAGTACAACCTAAATCTAGAAAAGAATTTGTAATTTACAGCGATGCTTCGTTGATTGGTCTGGGATGTGTTCTGATGCAAGAAGGTAAAGTCATTGCTTATGCTTCGAGACAGTTGAAGCCACATGAAAAGAACTATCTGACACACGGTCTTGAGTTGGCTGCTATTGTGTTTGCCTTGAAAATCTGGCGTCACTACCTGTTTGGTGAGAAATGTCATGTGTTTTCTGATCATAAAAGTCTGAAGTATTTAATAACGTAAAAAGATTTGAATCTGAGACAGAGAAGATGGTTAGAATTGTTAAAAGACTAGGAGCTAGTTATTGATTATCATCCGGGCAAAGCAAATGTAGTAGCAGATGCTTTGAGTTAGAAATATTTGTCTGCATTACGTGCGACGAATGCTCATTTAGCATTGTCTGATAATACTCTGGTTTGTGCCGAACTGAAAGCAAAACCCTTGTTTATACAACAGATCTGCGAGGCTCAGAAATCTGATAATGAATTGATAGCAAAACAAGCTCAATGTGATTCTAAATTCCGGGTTGATGTTAATGATTGTTTGGGATTCAGAGATAGACTCTGTGTTCCGAGAAATCCAGAGTTAATTCAGTTGATTTTTAGTAAGGCTCACAGTAGTAGATTCTCTATACATTCGGGGAGTACAAAAATTTATAACGACTTGAAGCAACTATACTGGTGGCCAGGAATGAAAAGAGATATTTCTGATTTTGTTTCTAAATGTTTGATCCGTCAGCAAGTTAAAGCTGAACATCAGGTGCCATCAAGTCTGTTGCAACCGATTATGATTCCGGAATGGAAATGGGATCGTGTGACCATGATTTTGTTTCGAGTTTGCCCCTATTTCTGAGAAAGAAAGATTCGATCTGGGTTGTAGTTGACAGATTAACGAAATCAGCTTACTTTATTCCGGTACGATCTGCTTTCTCACTTGATAAGTTAGCTGAGCTTTATATTTCTAATATTGTTAGACTACATGGTGTACCATTGTCGTTTGTGTCAGACAGAGATCCAAGATTTACATCGCAATTCTGGAAGAGTTTGCAAGATGCTTTAGGTACTAAATTGCATTTCAGCACTGCTTCTCATCTGCAAACAGATGGTCAATTTGAGCGGATTATCCAGATACTCGAGGATATGTTGAAATGTTGCATTCTTGAGTTCGAAGGTACGGGGGAACAATATCTACCTTTGATTGAATTCGCTTATAATAATAGTTTTTAGTCGAGCATTAAAATGGCACCGTATGAAGCCTTATACGGTAGAAAGTGTAGAACTCTGTTATACTGGTCTGAGCTCAGTGAGAATAAGATTTACGGTGTTGATCTGATAAAAGAAATAGAACAAAAAGTGAGAATAATCTGGGATAGTTTGAAAGCTGCCTCTGATCATTAGAAATCTTATGCGGATTTAAAATGAAAGGATATCAAATATGAGATCGGTGATAAAGTATTTTTAAAGGTATTTCTGTGGAAGAAACTATTCCGATTTGGTAAAAAGGGTAAGTTGAGCCTGAGGTTCATCGGACCGTATGAAATCATTGAGCGATTTGGGCCGATTTCTTATAGATTTAGACTACCATCTGAGTTAGAAAAGATTCACAATGTATTTCAAGTATCGATGCTTCGACGATACAGATCTGATCCTTCACATGTAATTTCCCCGTCTGATATTGAAATCCATTTAGATATGACTTATGAAGAAAAGCTTATTCGTATTCTATATCGTGAGATTAAAGAATAACGAAATAAGAGAATTTCGTTAGTCAAAGTACTGTGGCATAGACACGGAGTAGAAGAGGCTACATGGGAGCCTGAGGATGCAATGAAACAGTAATATCTGAATCTGTTTAACGGTAAGATTTTCGGGGACGAAAATCCCTAAGGGGGAGAATTGTAACAGTCTGGTTTAGACCCTAGTCGAAATAGTGGTTTTGGGACCACAAATACGAGTCTAAAAAATATTTTAATATTATTTTCTGTGTCTGTGATATGTGAATTTATATCTGTGAAATTTCTATAATTTAATTTGTCTGTTTCTGTGCTCGATTTGCAAAAAGGACCAAAGAGCGTAAGTTGTAAAAGTTGCCTACTAGTTGCTAAAGTGCCTAAGTGCTATGGTTTGTTAAAGTTGAAGCCCTTGCATGTCAATAAGACCATTATATGATAGTGGGGGACATGGTTTGGCAATATAGTAAATAGATAAATTTTTAATGGATGGTTAGGTAATTAGGTAATATATGTTAATTATAATAAAAGAAATCATGAAAATGAAGCCATTTTCATGCATGTTCAGCCGAAAGTTTGAGGAAGAGAAAGCCATTGAAGCTTTAAGGTATTCGGCCATTGCATGGGTGAATAGGTTAGTCTATTTTGTTCGGTTTTTGATAATTTCTATGTTTTTGTGATCGTTGCTTTATGTTCTTCAAAACCCGTGTTTAAATTTTTATTTTTGTTGAAGATTATAAAATGTGCCATTGATGATTATATGAGCTTTGTAGTGCTCTTATATGGATTATGAAAGATATATGTTAGATTATCATGTTTTGTTCTTGAATATTTGATAAAATGAGCTATTTGGTCTAATTTGTGAAAATCAGGTTTTGAAGGACTAAATTATGAATTAAATGTGTCATTTGGGCTTGTATGGAAGCCAATGTATATTTGGCCAAGCTATAGTTTTGGTGAATTTTGCATATTTGTGAATTTGTGAAAAATGGACTAAATTGTGAAAGTTTGAAATTATAAGGGCT
Source organism: Gossypium anomalum (assembly GCA_025698475.1). Lineage (NCBI taxonomy): Eukaryota > Viridiplantae > Streptophyta > Magnoliopsida > Malvales > Malvaceae > Gossypium > Gossypium anomalum. Next base: position 40,756,745 of record CM046968.1, on the reverse strand, counting down.
AAAATGCAAAGTGCCCTAAATATGTGTATATGGATTTATTTTGAATGAAATAAATGATTGAATGGTTGAATTTGGATTTAATTAGATCAAGAACAAAGAAAATTGGACTTAGATGGAGGGAAGTCCAAAGTAGTCGAATAGTCGACTCATTTTCATCCGAAATCCGAACGAGGTAAGTCAAACTACACTTATATGTTAAGTTGATTAAATTCTGTTTTTATAAACTGTTATCTACATTGGACGGCCTTGAGAGCCTGATAAAAGAACGTTGGTATTTATCTGAATTATCGTGTAAGACTGTGTCTGGGACACAGGCCTCGATTTGAAATTTACGTGTAAGACCATGTCCGGGACATCGACATCGTATCTGATTTCATATAAGACCCTGTCTGGGATAGAGGCATTGATACTGAATTACATGTAAGACCACGTCTGGGACGTTGGCATTATACTCGTTTATGAGTCTGTATCGTTTCTGAACTGTCTGATGACAAAGTATGAGATATGAAAATGAATATGTGAAATTTATAATCTATACAGGTATGTTCGTATCGTACTTAATTTCTGAATATGAAAGACTCTGTTTCTGCAAAATAGCGAATGCGAAGTAGGTTCGAAATCATGGAAATGAATATGATATGCATACAAGCAAATGAACATGGTTAAGTTTATGAACAACTCTGAGAATTGGTTTTGAATTCTTATTGTTGTTTTGTACTATATATATATAAGCTTTAGTAATTAGACCAATTGTGTTTGGCTTACTAAGCTCTTTGTAGCTTACTCTGTGTAATTTCTGTCTGTATTTCAGTTATCGTAGCTACTGAAGGCTCAGGGATGTCGAGTATCGTCACCACACTATCAACTCTTTTTGGTACTTTTGGAAATGCACATATTTAAGTATGGCATGTATAGGCTAGAATGGGTTAGTTAATATGTATGTATAAGTTATGCCATTAAATTTGGCTAACAAATGATATGTTTGTGCATAGTTTTGATGTATGTTTTGAAATGTGTTATATTCTAAGGTGTTTTGGTCATCTTTGAGCATGGAATTGGCTAGAAGTGTTGGTATAATTGTTGCTTATTAATGCTTGTAGGATTTGACCCTTAAAGGGTGGAAAATTGGCTTAAACCAAGCCTGCATTGTGCCACAAGGTCAGGGAACACGGGCGTGCCTTGTGGCCGTGTGAAAAAGTCAGTAGCTAGCTAAATTTTACACAGTCATGGCACACGGCCGTGTCTGTTGGCCGTGTTAAAAAGTTAGTATAGGACCTTTTTTTGGCACGGTTGGACCACATGGGCGTGCCTTATGCCCGTGTGAGTCACACGGTCTAGTCACACAGGCGTGTGACTTTGTCAGTTTTGAAAAGTTTGATTAAGTTCTAAAAATCTTGAATGGGTTCGGTTTAGTCCCGACCTTCCCTAAATGTATGTTTTAGGTCTTGTAAACCATCTTAATGGATGAATTGTGGATGAATGCAAATGTGTTAATGTTATATGATATCTGCGAATCTATGTTGTTCTGTAATGCTTTGTCTGTCCGGTGACTCCCCTTACCTATTCCGGCGACGGTTACAAGATAGGGGTGTTACATAAGTGGACGAAATGCAATCAACCTAACACAAATTAAATTTAAGCCATATTAATTAAATTAAACATATCAACATAACAAGTATTCATAGACATGTTCATAACAACAACAATAAAAATTAAAGGATAGAGAACTAGAATCAAATCCGGTGTTTATCTGAAACTTGACTAGTTTGTTCCGCTCCTCTTTCTCCACTTGTTCTTGTTGAATTGAGACTTCTACAAGCACTTGAATGCTTCTTCCAATGGTGGTTGAAAGGCTCTTTTCTAAGAGCGAAATTGGAAAGGTAATGGGAGGGAAAAAGAAGAATAAAGGAAGGGGTTTTGAAGAGAGAAAGCGAGAGAGAAGTGAAGAATGAAAGGATGAGAGGTATGTTTTAAATGAGAATCCAAGGGGGGTATTTATATGTTGGATAGGCTGCTAAACACAGTAAAAATCAGCAGCCATAGACTCCCCCCATGGTCGACCACACATGTGGCAAGTTTGAAGCTTTTAAACTTGCTAAATTTAGCGAGGGGCAAATCTATAAAGGCTTGATAAGTGGAGGGGTTTTAATGCAATTTCAAGGAAGCTTCAAAGGCTATTTTGCAAGCCAAATAATCAGCTAAATAAGCTTATTGGGTTAGCATACGGGACGATTTTGGGCAGCCCAGTTGCTCAATTGGATCAGTCTCTCGGTTTAGTACAATTGGAACTTTTTTCGTAATTTAATTAATAATTATTATTTAACCCAAAATAAATTTGATTAAATTTAAAATTAATTATATTATGAATTGATATTCATAATTTGGACCGTCTTAGGTTGAAAAATTAATTCGCCTTAATGCTTCAAAATTGCTTTTTAGTTTTGTCCTTCTAGTAGTGTCTACTGAGCCATTTTTCGCCCTTTCTGTGAATTTGTCAAAAATAAATCAAAATAAATCAAATATTATTATAAATTTAATTAAAATTCAACATGTTAATAATTTAAGTACAATTTAATTATTTTATAATTATTATATATTTTTCAACAAGAATTACTACAAAATTGCCTTAAAAAGAGCATGAAAAAGTGTGTATATTTTCATTTTTCCAGTGATTATAGATGTTAAATGATGAATTTGAAGTGTTAGTTGGTATTTAAAAGTATTTTGTTAGGTGATTTTGATGAATTTAACAATTAGGGATTAAATTGTTGAAATTGTAAAAATACAAGGGCTTGGTGTGAAATTATTGCAAAAATGGGAAAATGGAGGCTATTAATATTTGACTAGTGTAAAATTTCAATAAAAATGGTTAATTTGCATGTTTTAGGCTCATGGATTAAATTGAATAAAAGTAAAATGTTAGGGGTAATTTTGTAAAATGTCAAAAATGACTAATTTGCATAAGATAAAATTTTTTTAATATCTAAATTAGTAAATTGAATGAAAATATTAATTTAGATCAAGATCGAGTGGAAAATCGAGGAGAATAGAAAAATTACCAAAAACCCCTGTACTTTGACATTTTTACAATTTAGCCCGATAAGTTCGTATGGACTATTATCATTTAATGGTTGATTAAATTTAATGTTTAATGTATGGTTCTATTGAAAATGAATCAATATATATATGTTATTATATCATGTCATGAAACGACGAAAATCTAACGACGTTAATACGACTATCGAGCCTTGTTTGAACATTAGGAATATATAAGATACAAATGAAATGTCATTAGGGTTACCGTGTTTTGGTTGCTGGTCCTGAATGTCCTACTGGTGGTTGAGTTTCGGCATTTGTTGCGGATACTTGACAGCTTGTATTAGCAACATTGTGTAACTACGTTCTGACCGACAGCTTGTGTGATTAGATCCAAGTTACTATGTTTTGGGTGCTGGTCTTGAATGTCCTACTGATGGTTAAGGCCTGGCATTAGTTGTGGATACTCGAAAGCTTGTGTGAGCAGCATCGTGTAGCTTACATTTCGACTGACAACTTGTGTGAGCATGCCTATTTTACAGCTAGTGTGAGTTATGACTATATGTTTAGCACACTTTGTGTGAGCTTTCTCACGTATCCGATATTATTCTAAGTGGTTCAGCAGGCATAAAAAGGGAAGGTACGGTAAGCATTCAAATGAATTATGTCATGAATTTATAAAAATGAATGAAAAGGTAATGTTAAATGAAAGTATGTTTACGCTCATGAAACTGAAGATTTCTGTAATGCCCCGAATTTGGGCCTAGAAGTATTAGGTCTTGAGCATGGGAACAGTTAGGAGGTAGCACATAAATGTTGTGCAATAAAGTGACACAATTGTATGTCTGCTTCAATGGTTAAGTGTTCTGGGAAGTGTCTAAGAAGTCTTGGGTTCAAGCCTGGGTATGTGCAAAATTTTTTATTTTTTTTAAGGAATAAACCCTGTCTTTAGGCAGTAGGCTTTTAATTAGATGTGGGTAAAACATGACAGAAATAGCCTGTTGGCCTAGGGGATAAGTGGCGTGTCATCTATGCTTGGGGGCTGAAGTTCGAATCCTGGTGAAGGCAGGGGGCATTTTATTTTGCTGCTGATACTGTGGAGGTGTTATGGTTTGACCGAAACACTGAGGTGTTGAAGTGGAATTCAAATTGAGTAGTTGAAGGAAGAATGATCAGTTGAGGGATTTGAGGAGAGATTTTAAGAGAAAATCAAGGGGATTTGAAGTTGAGGGAGTGTTGAAGTCGAATTGGGATGGTAGGTACCCAAGGAATTCGGTTTAGGGGTTGGCATTTTGCTTTTTATTTTTTTGGGTGGCTGTCACTTTCTTTAGGTGTTGAATCTGTGTTTCAAGTTTTACTACTCATTCTTCGGTTTGTTGCATTTTCCTCTTTGAGGCAGATTAGTGCATGTCGGGTACCTTTCATTTACTGACCGATTATCCCTCTTTCCTCTCTCTTTACCTTATTTTGTTTTGACCGAATGTTTCTCTTATCTTCTTTTTCTCTACATCTCTCTCTCAAATCGGTTATGCTTTAAGCCGAATACCTTCTCCCATTTTTCTATCAACTTTTCCCTATCCTTGCATTTTGGATACTTTTGCTGAATATCTCCTTTCTGGCCAAATAATCCATCTCTCCTCCTCTTGTTCTTGGGGTTTCGGCATTATCATTTGATCGGACAGTTGGAGTGTTGGGTTACTTCTCTTTTCCTTTCTTTTTCTCTCTGTCAAAATAGCTTTCCGTCTAGCATCTTCTTTTCTCTGTCGATTACTAATAGTAGTACGATTGTTCCATCTTGTGCCTCGGTTCAAGTGTGGGCTTTTGAGGGTAGGCCGAATACTCTTGTCTCCTATTCGTAGTTTATGCTTTTAGATACTTCTAAAAGGGGTTGAACCATTCTTTTGCAATAGATTTAGGGGAGTGATCCTCAGTCGATCGACCAAGACAGGTGATAAGAAACCATTTTAATAAGTGTTATAGAAAAGGATTGTTTAATCCTGTTGTTTAAGGGACTAATGTTGTATTGTGTTTGGATCTAAGGTTGGAGCGCTTGTGGTCTATTTGCACACTTTCGCAAACAGGTGTGTAACAACACTGCTCTAATTGTAAATCGAAAAAAGCCGAAATAGGTGACTGTCGACACTATACGAGTGTGCGCTCGTTCGTGTGGTAATCCGAACGCATAAGCGTGGGCGTTAGAACATAGAGGCCACCATGAGCGATTTCATGGGCTTAGGCCGTTTTCGGCCACGCTAGGCCGGAACAGGCCATGTGGGCCCCATATGGGTAAACCACGTGGATGTGTAGAGAATATTGGGCTAGGCTATGTAGTCCACACAATCAAGGCCATTTTCGGGCTTTGTGGGCCACGCGAACGTGTGAGCCCACACGGGCCTCAATATGGGCCGTGGGCCCATTTTCACTATTCGACTGTTAAGGTTGCACGGGTCGCCTGAGCCGACTGTGGACCTACTGTTGGGTCGGTAAGTGAACCTAGACCCTTTATATGATAAAATGACAATTTTGCCCTTATATGGTAGGATGATTATTTTGCCCCTATGTGATGTATATATGTGTTTGTACATGTGTGATTGTATTTTAGCATGCTAATTAAACTGTATTGGACACATGACATGACTGTATGATGCATTGCATGGGGATGGGTTTATATTGATTGGAGGAAGTGTACTGAAAGGCTTCGAGCCTAAATCATTACAGCTCAGCTGCGTATTACTGTTTAGTGCCACAATCAGTGCTAATTCTGGAGTATGGGGATGGGTGGGTTGATTATATCCCCACATGGAGTGTAGGGTTGGACGAAGATAGAGTGTAGAGACTGGATGGGTAGGACTTGTATACTGTTTTAACTGTTACTGCACTATTCACTATTACTGTATAGGCCAAGGCCCAAACACATGGTTGTTTCTATATTGGGATGGGCTAAAGCCCAAACTGATATTGTCACTGTTACTGATTGAGGCTTAGGCCCAGGCTATATTTGCTCACTATATGTTTGACTGTTTGTTTATTAAGGGATTACACACTGAGTTTTCGTAAACTCACCCTTCTGCTTATCTATGTAGGAAATCCTTAGGCGGATCAATGCTGTGAAGGACTCGAAGGTGGCCACACAACCGCACATGCTTCCATATTTGCCTTTTATTTATAAGTAGTCTAAATTGGGTATTTTTATGTAATAAGGCCTCTCTAGATTTTATTTTTAATTTGGGGATTTATATTTCTTTTGCTTTAATACTACAAGAATAAGGAAAAAGACGCGAGTTTTCAAAAGGATAAATGTTTTTCAAAAATACCACGGATAAGTAACTGATTTAAGAGCTTCCGTAAGAAACAACATTTTAAACAAACGACTTACATTTTGAAAATAAATGACAAGTCTTGACATCATCTTCAAGGTTATTCAAAAAGCTTTATTAGAGAATGGGTTTTTAACAATTTCGCACTTTACAAAAAAGATTTCAATGTGACATCGCCAGATTCAGCCATAACGTCCAGGCCAAGTTTGGGGAGTTACAATTTCAATTGATGTTATTCATGTATATGACCTACCTTATGTTATTTCAAGTGATTTATGAGTTGGTGCTCTAACATGAGTTGTGGATGATGCTTAGGCTTGTGCTAAGCTTATGATTGGATTATTTCATGCTTAGTCTTAATGAAATACATTGAAATGGTAAGTGTTCAATTGGTAATATGCTTATGTACATGAAAAGGTGGTATAAATTAAAGTATGTAATTTCTTATGAAATGGTTTATCATGTAGTTGATTTCAAAAGAGCTATGTTAAATGCACTAGCTCGTAGTCATGGTTGATGTTATGCTTATATCTTGTGTGTTATGCATATGAAACGGGTGTGAAAAGGTAATGAAATGGTAAGTTCGTAGTCGAAATAAAATATGATGAAATAAAAGTGAATGATGAGTATAAAGATGTACTTGTATGTGAGAAATGTAACATCCCGAATTAGGGACTAATCAGAACAGTGGTTTCGAAACCATAAATTCAAAATAGAAATAATTATTTTATGATTATTTGATGGTCCATGATATGATTGCATGTTTGTGTGAAATTTCATGACGAAATTCTATGCCTAAAATGTTCAATTTGAAGTTAGGGACCAAATTGAGTAAGCTGCAAAATATGTGTTCTAGAAGCTTCAAGCATGAAATTGCATTGGATTATAAATTAGAAGGTCTTAAATAGCAATTTGACCAATTTCTACAATTTTAGACAAAAATTAGCATGAATAGGAAAAAAATTTGAAAGAAAGGCTTAAAGGGCATTTTAGTCATTTGGTTAATAAAAGAATAAAATAGGAAAATCAAGTCAAAATTGGTGTCCATCTTCCTCCTTGTGTGTCAAAAATTTCATGCTCTCCACAGCTAGGGTTCTCAACATTTCAAGCTTTATTGTAAGTGCTCCCAAGCCCCATTTTTGATGTTCTTTATATTTTTGAAGTTATTATCAACCGATCTAGCTATTTCTACCATTGTTTTGAGCTAGGGTTCATGTTCAAAAACTTACCCATGTGTGACATTCATGTATTTTGATGTTTAATGGAGGAATATGAAAGTTTGATGTGTGTTTAACATCTTTTACTAAGTGATTTTGATAGAAATGCATAAAGAGGACTTATTTGTAAAAGATGTAAAAATGGATAGTAGAAATGTGATTCAATGAGAAATGTGGGCTGATATGAGTTAGAATATGAATCAGCTAGGTTTGGGTAACCAAGAAAATGCATGCATTTCATTTTATGAACCTAGGGAGTAAAGTGTAAATAAGTGAAAAGTTAAGGGTAAAAAGGTAATTTTACCAAAGTATGAATTATGGGTCAATTCAAAAAATGTGAGTATTTAACAAGCTAAGTTTGGCATTATAGATCAAGAAAAACGTGATTCGGGTCTTGATCGGAGGAAAATAAGGTTTACGAGGATTATGCTCGTTTCTATCATTTTGTACCGAGGTAAGTTCATATGTGAATAATGCAATATGTATTAAGTTCAATGCTTTGTTATTTTGTAAATTTAAACGCTTTATTGTTGTTATAAGTATGCCTTGATCCTTCCACGAGAAAATGATTGATACTATGTACATTGAGGTCGATATTTTGATTGAGTCCGACATTGATGCGATAAGTATGAAAATCCCGTTTGAACCTTAGGAATAGTTTAGGATACAAGTGACATGTCACTAGGAACTATGTGATTTGAGCTTATGAGTTGTGGTCTGAGTTCATGATATATGTGACACATGTTATGGGGTTCCAGGTATTGGTCTTGTATGTCCTACCGCTGGCTGGGTAGTCTGACATGTGTTGCGGATACCTAAAAACTTGTGTGAGCAGCCCGTGTAGCTACATCTTGACCAATAGCTCGATTGAGAAGACCTGTGAGTAGTTCGAAAGCGAGCAACATGTGATATGTGATATGAGGTAGCGTAGGCTACATATGGGGCACTTAGGTGCGAGATTCTAATGTATCCAATAGTATTTCAAGTGTTCAACGGATAATCCAAAGAGAAGTGCAATGGGTAATCTTAATGATTACGTCAAAAATGAGAAGCTAAGTTATTAGGTGCAAGTGGGCATAAGTATGTACATCGAACTCATGAGAATACCATGGGATATGATGAACTTGTGGTAAGAATATATATATGTATATATGAATAATAAATTTAAGTGATGTGATATAAAATGCAATATTATGTTTACTATGTTAAATGTATGATTAATGCTTGTTTAAATTGCATTTTATTTGCATGTGAACTTACTAAGCTTTAAAGCTTACCCCCTTTCTTTCCCTTTTCTTATAGTGTCGCCAAGCCAACTCGAGGATCAGAGGACGTCGGAGTTTTTGATCACACTATCAATTGGAAAATTTGGTATAGTTAGATTCAACATTTTGAGTATGGCATGTATAGGGACTTGGTCTTTTTGTTATATGTCATATTGGTTTAGCCAAATGTGTTGGCTAATGGTAATGTTGATTCATTTTGTATATGGCTATGTGATGTGGTTCATATTGATTATTTGGGTTGTAACCCTATTTAATTATGCATGAATGCATGCAATGTGTTATGCTTGATGTGGTTGCTTGTGGATGATATGTGGGATGAATGGCATATGTGCTTAATGAATGAATTGTGGCTAATAGGTATGACCAAAGCTATGGTATAAATGAGTAGATTAAAGGTAGGTTTGTAAGGATGAACAAATATGAAATTGGTGTGGAATGCCATATGAAAGTATGATGGTTTGAGTATGTGATATGTTGACATTACAAAATTATGGATTAATCATGTTTATGAGTATTTGAGTGACTAAATATATCAAGTTGCATGTCATAAAAAATGTATGAGTGAGTGAGCATTTAAAGGTGACAAATGGCTTGGAAAATAGCCTCAAAGTTGTCCACACGGGTAGACACAGTCTAGGCCGTGTGTGACATGCAGTCTATCCCATGGGCGTGTGGTTCGGTCGTGTGTCCTCTGCACCCTAATTAACGCAAAAAAGAATGCCTGGTAGTAAACACACGAGCAGAGACACAGTTGTGTGTCTCAGTTGTGTGAAGGACACGGCCTCAGGACATGGGTGTGTGCCCAGGCCGTGTGAAGTCTGTACTTGATTTTTGGAATTTAATTCGCCACACGGTCTAAGCACACGGGCGTGTGACCTTATTTTGGTTGATGATGTCATAAACAGAGAGTTACACGGGCTGAAGACACGAGCGTGTCCCAAGCCACATGGGCGTGTGTGACCACACGGCCTACCCACACGGGCGTGTGACTCTCCAAAACAAGAAAATTTTCTAAATTTCTTGGTTTAGTCCCGAACCACTCTTGATATATGTTTTGGGCCTTGTAGGCCCTTATAAAGGACAATTTGCATGTGATTGAAAAGTTTCAAATTTGGACGAAATTTTATAGCTCAGTTTTTTTATGTTTGTTTATGTTTAAGTCCGGTAATGCCTCGAACCCTGTCTCAGTGTCGGATACGGGTAAGGGGTGTTACAAGAAATTTACGTATTTTATGGATGAATATCAGCTCATGAACAAATATGCTATTTAATGAATTGATGTTGTTATTTAAGCTAAAGTAAGTAAATGAAATGGAAAATAGGTAAATAGAAGGGTTCAAAGTCTTATGAAATCCTATTATGTTAGGAATGTTAAGTATATGTGGTGTTGATAGAGTTATTCCATTGTGAGATGATGATTAAGGTTTGATAAATCTTGAGGAATTGGTATAGCTTTATATTTAATCTATAAAGTTCATTATTAAAATGAAATGCTATGTTTAAAGTCTATACGAGCTTACTAAGCATTCATTGCTTATGTGGTTATCTTTCTCTTACTTTACAGATTGTCAGAAGCTCGATCGAGTTGGCAACTAGTCGGAGATCCATCACACTATCCATCGATTTTATCGGTAGATTTTAATGCTTTGGTCATGGTTATAATGGCATGTCTAGGTAGACTTATGTCTAATGTTTAGTTAATGATATTGGCATGTAATGTTGCTTTGAATATGTGAAACTTATGTTATTATGATGCCTTGATGGTTGGTGTGCTTATGGCACTTTGATGCTTAATGGTTGGTGTTTATAAGATCAAATTGATGCATGGTTTTATGGCCAAAGTGGTAAGTGTTGGCATGTTTGCAAAGTGATCATTTAGGGTATGTTTTGATATGAAATTTAGTCAAGTATGGTTGGTTGAATTATGACCATTTGGACATAAATTTGGTATGTATATAAGTTAGTTGTTGGAACCAATTGAAAATGGCTAGCTTGGTGTCACTTAGATGGTTATGATGCATGTGTGAAGTGGTCTAAATAGTATGGTTATTTTGATATGACATAAATCTAATATAGTATGGTTGATGTGTGTCAATTTTGATATGTTTTAGTATGGAAACAAGTTAGTTGATTAATGGTGAAATATGCACATATTAGGTATGTTTGATGTATGTGATAGAGGTGCCTTGTGGCATATTGGATGTATGGTTAAATGACCTATTGAATTGGTCTTAATATGCATATGTTAGGTACGTTTGAAAGCTTGATTGTATGTGAAAATGTCTTGTAGGTGTGAGCTTGAAATAGGAATGGCTTGAAATTGGCCTATTTCTTGTTCGCACAGTCTAAGACACGGGCGTGTGTCTTAGCCGTGTGTAACACACGGCCATGTGACACGGTCGTGTGTTCCTTGTAGGTTTTAAAGGTTACATTTTGAGAGTGACACGACCTGGCACACGAGCGTATGGCTTGGCCGTGTGACCCAAGTCAGAAAGTTACACGGGCATGGACATGGGCTGGGATACTACCGTGTGTCCCTACTTCGAATGTGCACACGGCCATGTGACCCCTACAATGAGGAATTTTCTATCTTTTTCCATAAACTTCAAAATATTTCCGTTTTAGTCCTGAATCATTTCTGAAGTGTTTCCAAGGCCTTGAGGGCTCGAATAATGCATGTGTTTGGATGAATTATGCTATGATTTATGAAATGTTTGAAAATGAATGATTTAAGTTACGTTTTTACGGTAATGCTCCGTAATCTTATTCCGATGATGGATATGAGTTAGGGGTGTTACAAATTTCCTTTTTATTCATTTATTATCTAAATATATTTTATTTTATTTTAGTTTATAAATTAAAATTGATAAATCATTTTTAATATTTTATATCCAAATTAATGAAACTAATATATAATTAATTTCTATTTTTGAAAATAAATTTAAGTTTTTTAAATCAAAGAATGGGCTATCTCAACCAATTAATTTGGATTTTTTTTAAACCAAGATATTGCATAGTAATTGTATTTCCTTTCAAAACTAATTTCAATTAGATTTTTTTAGAGGAGGGATTCACTTACACCGATGTAAAATGATGTAAAAAATGTAAAATTAAAATAGTTTTACATTCTTTCGTATAATTTTGTATGATTAATATTTTAACAATTCAACCGTTGAATTTCATATTCTATTCATATAGATCATGATGTCAAATTTGTTATAAATTAAAAAAATAACTATTTCTATTATTTAAAAAAAGTTTCAACCATTCAATAAATATTAATATATAAAATATTTTAGCTTAATATGATAAAGATATAGAGTCAGTTCGAAAAATTATATGGATGACAAGTATAATTTTATTGATAAATTCAATGATTGAATCGTTAAAATATTAATCGTACAAAAAGATACAAAAACTACTTTAGCTTTAGACTGGTGTGAGTAGATTTTTTTATTCAATATAATCTGAACCAGATACTATCACTCCTAGTAAAACACTCACACCATTACATTTTTGATTAAACTAACTTGTAGGCCACTATAAAGAAACACTTGTTAGATTCTCGATCCATAACGAGAGACTCTTAATTCTAAGATATTTAGTTTTCTTGAACCCTTGTAAAGAAACAAAAAATTGGTTAGTGGCTCCAAAACCAATAACATAGCGGTCTATTGAATTTTCCACTAAAAAAATTTCAAACAATAAGAGTTTCATACCTTTACCCTTCATGGCTAGATAGTCTTTCTACTCTTTGCAGTTAGTCTTGAAGTGTCATTTATTGCTGTAGAAGAAACACTTAGACTTTGCAAGTCTTTAGGATTACTAATTCTTTTCTTCTCCACTTTCTATGGCCTAAAGGATTTAGCATTATAGCTCTTAACATGCTTTCTCTTCCTTCTAGAGGAAAAAGCAACCGCTATGCAGATAGGTTGATTGCCATTCAATATCAACTCATAAGATTAGAGTTCCTTCACGAGTTGTGTAAACATCAATTGCTTGTTCCCAAGGTTATACGACCTAAAGCCAGTAAAATCTTTCAACAAGCTTTTGAACACAATCTCAATTTGTGTGCTCAAGTATAGTTAGGCCCCATTATTCGTGACCTCGTTAAAGTAGCTTACAAGAGTGATCATATGATCTTTGACTAGAGTGTAAGATTTCTTTTGGGCATTCATTAAAGAAGTTATTGCAGATTATAGACCCGAGCAGCTTGATCTCCAAACATGCCCTCTAGTTTGTCAATCACCTGTTTGGTGGAGCCACAACTCTCTAGTTACATTCATAGGGTACTAGTCACACTTGTCAATAAATAACAATAGACTATCTCATCAAATTCTTACAAATGGGTTTTTGCCTCAACTTTGGTAGCCGGAGGGCATTTAGTATTAAAGACAAACTTATATTTCTCATAGCTTAGGACAATGTTGAGGTTTCTTTCCCAGTCTTTATAGTTGTTTTTGTTCAATTTATTCTTAGTAAGAGTATTAATTAGGGGAGTTGGTATCATTTTAAACTGAAAAATAATAGTTCATCCATTAATTCTCTTTGTATTTAAGCAAATATTTAAAAATATTTTGCAATATATGTAACACCCCTCACCCAGTCTGATCGTCGGACCCGAGTAATAGGATGCTACAATAACAAATAGAACAATTACATGAAAAAATAAATTCAAGAATATCAAATAGCATGTCATTGCTACATATATCATGCATAACAGACAAAACTGAGTCTAAGTCGAGCTTTTGAAAGGTCTAAAATTGATCTAGAAACAAACAGAGATCTAAAGATAATTATGCAAAACAAGGGTCACACAGCCGTATGTCTAGGCCGTGTAACTTTCTGAAGCCATGTCAAACTTAAATGACCAAATCTACAGTACTCACATGGGCGTGTGGCCAGCCCTTGTGATAATTAGGAACCGTGTGGGTTCAATGCTTTCTAATTTCCAGTGGACACACGACCGTGTCACCAGTCCGTGTGTGACACACAACTATGTGGTACAAAATGTGTCATTATGTGCCTATTTCATGTCAAGACAAACCAAAGGCTTAAAAAATACATATAAGGCCATTCAAATCTGCACAAAATCAATCTAAACACATACCAAAACATCAATTTAACCAATCACAAGACCATTCAAGTTGTTTCACATTAAATGATCACTTTGTGAAGCAAAACAATTTAAGCATTGTCTTGAAATAATTCGATTGATGTGCAAGTATACACAATTGTTGACAAGTAAGAAAGTAGTAAGTAAGAGTTATCGTCTCTACAGGGACTGTTTATGAGAATCAAAAATTGCAAAATTATTACTTAGCAAATTGGTTGGTGATGAGAAAAATTAAAGTGTGATTAATTTTATACTTACACTTAAACCAACCTAAGTATGTTCAAAATTAAGACAAAACACAGAAGAATTAAGTATGCAATTTTTTAAGAGTTAATCACAATAACATGCATGTGTTAGAATAATTTTCCTTCCTAACTTAGAATTTTTTAAACAATGTTAAGAGATGTTACAGAAATTCCGTGGCAAGTTGATAATTTACTAACCTTATTTAATTAAGTTATAATGTTAAACTTATTTAATTACTAAGTTTATCTAGCATATTTCCATGTTTAATAAACTTATAATTTCATATGGAAACATCATACAAGGTTATGTAAGGTAATAATCCTTTTGGTATTATTACTAATTCAATCTCTAAATGATTAAACATACACCATACAAATACGTGTCAATTAATTAAAATCTTGGTCAGATTAATTAATTAATTCAATTGTTTCCTTTCATTCATAATGCACGAGAAACATATTTATAATTTTACTTGCATGAGTAAACAGATCATGTCACATCCCAAAAATTGGATTAGTAGAATCAGGTTAGTGGGCCAGATACCGAAATTAAGTTTGTAATAATAATTAGGTAAAAATATTAAAATAATAAACAAAATTAAAATTTAGGTAGGGAAATTATAATTAAGCCTTTTATTATTAATTAATTTAAAACAAATTTTAAATATGAAGCCGATTTTGAAAATAATTGATGAAATGAGTTTTTAATTAAATTTGGACTAGTTTGAAAAAGGGTGGAAATCCAAAGTGGTTAAAAGGGCAATTGCCTAATATTTGAAAAATGGTTGACTATTTAAACACCCAACCGTCACCTTCCCTCATTCATCTCTTCCATTTGAAATTTCACTAAAAATCCCAATCTAAGTTTTCCTCCAAAATTAGCCGAATAATTCTCTCTCTAACCTCCCAAACATCAAAATAACCTCCAATTTAAAAGAAAAACTATGATTTCTCCATCTATTTCGCCATTATTCATCTCACATTCATCCTTGAATTAGATCCATAGTTTGCCGTTTTTAACAAATTGAGTTAACACTCCGACTTTTTATGATCAAACAAAACATGTTGTTAACTCAATTCAAGTTTTACTTGATTGTATGAAGATTTTAATAGATCTAACATTTTAAAACTAAACTTTGATTCAAAAATGGTGAATCCAAAAATCATAAGTAAACCTACTACTTTAAAGTCATTTTTGATTGATTTTGAACTAATTAGAAGATATTTCAACTCAATTTAATAGATCCTTAATGAATTTTTAAGAATAAAATGTTTTCCCTATTTTAAATGTTCATCAGAGCTGATTTCTCGAAAAAGTTAAATCTGACTAATTGTTTTAAATTGATGGCTTAGATCTGTAATTAAATGGTATTTAGGATGTTTGAAATCAAATTCAAGGTTTAAAAACAAATATTTGGCAAGGAATCTCTTATTTCAGCAAAACTAGTTAATTTTTGGTAGTAATAAGAGAATGGGTAGATCTATGATTTTTATATGGTTTGGATGTAAATAAGGCTGTAATTAATGAGTCTGTAATGTGTTTATTAGGTATGCAAAGTGTCAGATTAATCGAGAGCTTCTACGAGCAAGGCAAAGGGCAAAGGGAAGCTTACCTAGCCTTTGACGTTCGATCGAAAGCAATCCAGTGAGTGATTAGATTCCTGCTTCTAGGCACAATTCAATGATTATTAGGGAGTTTAGGTTAGCCTAAAAACCTATCATAAGTTTCGAGTGTAAGTACCCCTATTCGATCAATTATATTTATGCAAATCATGTTTACGAGATGTGATATGCTATGTGAATGATCGTGAAATGTCAAAATGTTATGTGATTATGATTGAATATGATATGAGCTTGCTGATATTTATCCACACGATATGAGATCAATGTGATATGGCTCTTTGAGCATTATGTGAGCACATGAAAGTGCCTTATATGAGATTTGATTAAGTGATATGGATATGTGTTATACGATGTGTGAAAGTGTGCATAAAACAATAAGTATATGTGTGTTTAAATGAATATGTTGGCATTATGATCTTTTGGAACCATTGGATACCATTGACATGCCATAGGATTGTGAGTCTTCACCATTATCTTCTTATGTATGTGGGCATTGAGGCCCCGAGATTGGTTTGGAGAGATAAGGGAATGTTGAGCTTAGATCCATTCAATGGGACTTTTTGGTGCGTTCGGAGAGTGTTAGTTTCATGCTACACTTTTATGAGACTGTTATAAACTCTATGAGTCATTTGGTGTGTTGGGAGATCCGCTTATCCAATGCATATATGTTTATACACGTTTCTGAGTCACAATATGTCAATATATCAATATGATTTGTAGGAGTTCTACTTAATGTTATACCATGAGTGAATGATATAGTATGCTTTCTTATAGCCTTGAGATTGTTGATATTTGTGGACATTTTAAGCACTCATTGAGCTTCTAAAAGCTCACACTTTTATGTATATTTTATAGATGAATAATTGTTTTGTTTGAGGAGAAGTGAACCACCCAAGTGATCCAAAGCAAGGCCAAACTTTCTTGAGTATGTGTTGTTTTTTCTACTTCAATAAGGATGGAAATGTGGGACCTTACTTGGGGAGTTAGTCTTTGATATTTTCATGGGTTTTAATGGACATTTTAAGGACTATTTATGAACTTTTATAACTGGCTTTTGATCATTTATTGCTTATGAATGTTGATTTTGAATATGCATGATATAATGATTTGAGTTGCATGATAAATGATTTGCATGCATATAGGTGATGTTTTTAGTGCATGATGGTTGTTGTAGAAAGTTTTAAATGACTTATTGGTATGAAATATACCTTTGATGCACATAAAAATGTTGGTAAGTATAAAATTGGTATGCTCAGTAATTCATTTATGCAGTTAGGAATTGCATGCTAGCATAACTTTTTACCTTGGATGTCGAATTGTGTGTTGGTAAGTTTTGAAGTGTGTGAGCATGCTTAATATGATCTATGTATGTTATATGATATGTTGGATTAGAGAAATTAGGCTAAATACACAAATTGGTATGCTTGGTAATGTGACAAAGTGTCATATGTAGTTTTAGGCTATTTTCTACAAAAATTGAAGACGACGTCGCGACGAAGAATGTCGTGTGGTCGGGGCATGACAAACTGAGTGATTGAACAATGTTTTGATAGTTTTGCAATATAGTCTTGATTTTTATACTATGCAATTGGAGTCCTTAAATGCGATGAAATGACTTGGAAATTTTCATGATTAAGTCCTATTTGGTTAATTTCATAATTTTACTCTTGATTTTACAAAAAGGTTTTTCAAAGTATTTTACTAAACTTACGAATGAGTACTTAAATATTTATTTTGTAATTAAATGAGTCTTTCTTATCATTTTGAACTGTTTCTTTTAAATATAGTCTAAGTTCAAATACTTGAAACTGTATGTATGCATAACTTGTTGAGTTGTATATGATTTGTATATTGCATGAGAAAAGGTGAATTTACAGCTATTGTTGTATTAATCAGAGTAGGACAACAGGAGCATGTTTTAGAGTTAATACATTTAACCTAGACTATATGGTTGATGTTTATGCATGTAAACATGTTTTGTTGATATTGTAAGGTATAAATGGTGGTTTTGTTGTGTGTTTGGTGGTCGCTTGTGCTTGGTGTGCTTAAATGGTTGATTGATAGAAATCATGTTGGCATATTGATGATTAATTTTAGCATATTTGGTAAAATATGCATATAGGTGAAATTGATAAGTTAAGTAAGTTTGTATATTTGGTTACATGATGGTAAAGTGTCATCTGAGGTGCTTAAGAGCACATTGGTTGTATGTGATGATTTGTCATGCATGAGACTCAATTTTGACTTGAGTTAATTGTTTTAAAATGGCTTGTAAATATGTTAAAGTATTGGTGTAGGACGAAGACAAAATGAGTGAGAAATGTGGCTTGGAAAATAGCCTATTTATATCCATACGTGCAGAGACACGGGCATGTGTCTCAACCGTGTGTGACACACAACCTAGCACATGAGCGTGTGACCTGGCCATGTAGTGCTCTTGAGCACCTCAGATGACACTTTACCATCATGTAACCAAATATACAAACTTACTTAACTTATCAATTTCACCTATATGCATATTTTACCAAATATGCTAAAATTAATCATCAATATGCCAATATGATTTTTATAAATCAACCATTTAAGGACACACCAAACAGGTCATAGCCTCATTTATATATATCAAAACATGTTCATCACAAGCCATTCCAATGGCTAGTTATAACCAAAATGTTACATGCCAACATTGACTAATTAACCTATCCATGCCATTATAACCATAATTGATTGACCATATATACCAAAATGGGTCGATGGATAGTGTGAGTGATCTCCGCCAAGCTTCCAATCCAACTAGCTTCTGAATTACTACAGAACAGGGGAAAATAAAATAGAGTAAGCATATAATACTTAGTATGTTCGTATAACACAGTAATTAACTTACCACTTATTTAAATTCAATATAAACATACATGGCACTTTCAATCAACTTGATCATGAGCCCTAACATATATCCTCATCACCCTTGTTAGTCATATATTTCATATAAATATTAAGAAACATGTATGAGCTCAACAATAATTTGATTTTCATGTACATATACTTTCCACATCATGTATTCATATAACATATACAAATCATATCCATGTATTTCAAGTGCATTTTCATAATAATTCGTCTCAAATTCAGATTATTTCATGTCGAAACTTTACTCATTAAATCATTTGAAATATCAATGTCACACGGTAATACACTCAAGGTGTACAAATCTATAATCATGGATGAGCGTATTCATCAAACAAATTCCGTGTTCATATATTATCATCTCATATTTCCATATATCATGTATCATCATTTTCATGTAATTCTGGCAGATACGTGTAATAATTCATTTCGTGTTCATATCTTCTCATGTCAGGATTTTGCCCATTGAATCATTGAAAAACATCGATGGATACACAGATAGTACACTCGAAGTGTACAAATTAGCAATCTGTCAATTCAAATTCGGGAGTGCTCATTAAAGCACATAATCAGGAAATCCTCTCTCGAGCCATATAACAGGAAACTCACAAAGAGCCATTAATCAGGAAGCTCACAAAGAGCCTATCAGGAAGCTTATCCGGGCTATATAACAGGAAGCTCATAAGAACCATAATCAGGAAGTTCACAAAGAAATTTTAATCAGGAAGCTTATGAAGAGCCCATCGGGAAGCTTATAAAGTGTAACAGTCTGGTTTTGACCCTAGTCAGAATAGTGGTTACGGGACCACAAATCTAAGTCTGAAAATATTTTAATATTATTTTCTGTGTTTATGATATGTGAATTTACATCTGTGAAATTTCTGTGATTTAATTTGTCTGTTTCTGTGTTTAATTATGAAAAAGGACTTAATCACGTAAAATGTAAAAGTTGCATGTTATATGTTAAGAGTGCCTATTTGCCATGGTCTTCTAAAGCAAAGGTCCTTATGTTGTTATTAAACCATTGAAAGCACGAGTGGACAATTATGACCTTAATATAATGGTTTATTAATGGTTTAATAAAAGGGTAAAATGGTAAAGTGCATATTAATGTATAATATAATAAAACAAAATATGTTAATGGATGAAATGTTCATCCATACTTGCCGAAATTCAAAGAGAAAGAAAAGAAATAAAATCACTTAGGGTTCGGCTAGATTAAGGTTCAATTAAGGTATGAATTTTCGTCCGTTTTTTATAATTTTTATGTTTCTGTAATTGTTGCTTCGTGTCCTTCAAAGCCCATGTCTGAATTTCTGTTTTTGTTAAAGATCTCATGAAATTCCATTGTTGATCTGATGAGTTTTGTGATGTTTTTGGATGAATTATGAAGGTTTGGTAGATGATTTATAAGTTTTGTCTTTGAATTTTGATGAAATAAAGCTATTTGGGCTAATTTGTGAAAATAAGGTTTTGAAGGATAAATTGTGAATTAAATGTGTTATTTGGACTTTTATGAAAGCTATGAGTATTCAGTCAACCTATAGTTTTGGTGAATTTTGCATAATTGTGATTTGGTGAAAAATAGACTAAATTGTCAAAGTGTGAAAATGTAAGGGCTAAAGTGAAAAGTGCCCAAAATATGTGCTCATGGATTATTTTGAATGAAATGAATGATTGAATGGTTGAATTTGCATTGTATTAGATCAAGAACAAAGAAAATCAGATTTAGATCGAGGGAAGTCTAAAGTAATTAAATAGTCGACTCGTTTTCATCCAAAATTCGTACGAGGTAAGTCAAACTACACTTACGTGTTAAGTTGATTAAATCTTCTGTATATAAATTGTTATCTGCATTGGATGGCCTTGACAGCTTAACGAATAAACTTTGATAATATGTTGGTGTATGAGAAGCTCTGTATGTTCTGAAGGAATGTTGAAATTGCTCTGAGATATTGTGTAAGACCGTGTCTGAGACACTGGCCTTGATCTAAAATTTCGTCTAAGACCCTGTCTGGCACAGAGGCTTTGATAGTGAATTACATGTAAGACCATGTTTGGGACGTTGGCATTGTACCTGTCTGTGAATATCTATTCCATTTCTGGATTTGTCCGTTGATAAAGTAAGAGATATGGTATAAATATATGAAATGTATAATTCATACAGATACGTTTGTATCGTACTAGATTTCTGAATAGAAAAGACTATGTTTCTGTGAAGTAAGGAAATATTCTATGAGACAGTTGTGAATTCTGGTCATTAACTGTTACTTATATGATATATTAGTTGTGTAATTGTATTTGACTTACTAAGCTCTCTGTAGCTTACTCTATGTAATTTCTGTCTGTTTTACAGTTATCGTAGGTACAGAAGGCTCGGGATAGTAGAGTATTGTCACTACACTATCAAGCTCATTTTTGGTACTTTTGGAAATGTACATATTTATAAGTATGGCATGTATAGGCTAGGATGTTTAAGTATGTAAGTTTTGATTTATATATATATATATATATGTTAAGCCATGAGAGTTGGCTAACAATGGTATGATTGTACATGTTATAATAGTTAGATGGCCTTGTGCGAAATGGTCATTTTGATATGTGCCAAGTTAAGGAAATGTTAAGTTTAAGCATGAATGAAAAAGTTCATAAGTGAGTTATGAATGAGCATTTTGGTATGATGTTACAACATGATCTTTAATATGATTTAGTATGGTTATGAAATGGATAATGATTTAGTTATAATGAAGTATGCTTTGAGCTTGGAATTGGTTGAAAGTTTTGGTATGAATGTGGTATATTATTGCTTGTAGGATTGGACCCTAGAGGGGTGGCAAATTGGCTTAAACCAAGCCTGCATTGTGCCACAGGGTCAGGGAACACGGGCGTGCCTTGTGGCCGTGTAAAAAAGTCAGTAGCTAGCTAAATTTTACACGGTCATGGCACATGGCCGTGCCTATTGGTCGTGTTAAAAAGTCAGTATAGGACCTTATTTTGGCACGGTTGGATCACATGGGCATGGCTTATGCCCGTGTGAGTCACACGGCCTAGTCACGCTAAGTTTTAAAAATTCTGAATGGGTTCGGTTTAGTCCCAACCTCTCCTAAATGTATGTTGTTGGTCTTGTAGACCATTTTATTGGATGAATTGTCGATGAATGCCTGAGTATCAATGTTATTTAATATCTGTGATTCTGTATTGTTCTGAAATGCTCTGTCCGTCTGGTGATGCCCCTTATCTATTCCAGCGACAGTTACGGGATAAGGGTGTTACATTTTATTGGTATCAGAGCTATGGTTTAGTCAGTTCTAAGACTACCATAGCGTATGTGAGTCTAGCTATACATGCCATATGTCTAAAACTGTGATAGTGTGATGAATCCTGACATTAAAAATGTGCTTTTATATAGCAATGGATCCCAATAGAGCCGTAGCTGACGATGTTGAAAGTAATACGCCTGCTCCCGCGCAAGGGAAGATGCAAGATGATTCTCAACCGGCTATGAGTAGCCGTGATAGTGGGGCTAAACAAGCTTTCTATCAGATGATGAATGATTGGATCACCCAATACATTAGAATCAATCCGGTTGTTCAACAACCTCCACCCCCGGTTAATCCTTCTCAAATTCCTGTTATGACTTCTGTGAATCCAGTTCAGTCAAGTAGACCACCAGTTGATAAAATTAGGAAGTATGGGGATGAAGAATTCCGAGCTACAATGAATGACGATGCTGAAAGAGTAGAATTCTGGTTAGAAAATACGATACAGGTATTTGATAAAATGTTTCCGAATCCAAAGGAATGTGTTAGATGTGCTGTTTCACTTCTAAGAGACAAGGCGTACCATTGGTGGAAAACTTTAATATCTATGGTTCCAAGTGAGCGGATTACTTGGGATTTCTTCCAAGCTGAATTTCGGAAGAAATATATTAGTTAGAGATTCATTGATCAGAAATGTAAAGAGTTTCTCGAGCTTAAATAGGGCCGTATGTCTGTTACTAAATACAAACGAGAATTTGTGAGATTGAGCCAATATGCTCGAGAATGTGTATCAAATAAAGCAATAATGTGCAAAAGGTTTGAGGATGGACTAAATGAAGATATTCGTCTGTTAGTTGAGATTTTAGAGATTAAAGAATGGTGGTGCTCGTTGAGTGAGCTTGTAAGGCTGAAGAATTAAGTAAAGAGAAAAGAAAAGCTGATTTTGAAGCTAGAGATGCTAGAATGAGATCTTCGAGTAAATCATTTTAGTCTGGGTGAAAGAAATTCTGAGATGATAAGAACTGTTCAAATACTAATGTGGGACTTTCGAACCGAGATCGAATTAGATCGTATTCGAACACTAAAGCTCCTGTTACTTTTGTTGCAAGTGTTTGAAATGTCAAATTTGAGAAACCTAAATGTAAACACTATGGGAAAAGACATCCGGGAAATTGTAGATTGAATGACCGAGCTTGTTTCTGATGTGGATCCCTAGATCATTTTGTGAAGATTGTTCTGAACCTGCTAAGCAAGAGAATGTGTAGAATCCGAGACCGAGTAACACCTCAGCCAGAGGTAGACCTTCCAGAAATACAAGAAATGCAAGTGGGGGTCATAGAGCTACTGGGGACACTGTTGTTAGATCTGAGGCTAGAGCAACTGCCAGAGCCTATGCTATCCGAGCTCGTGAGGAAGCTTCATCACCAGATGTGATTACCGGTACTTTCACTCTTTATGATACTTTTGTGATTGCATTGATAGACCCTAGATCAGCGCATTCTTATATCTGCATGAGTTTAGTACATAGTAAGACTTTGCCTGTAGAGTCTACTGAATTTGTAGTTAAAGTATCGAACCCCTTAGGCAAAAGTGTATTGGTTGATAAAGTCTACAAGAATTATCCGTTATTGATTCGAGATATCTGTTTTCCTGCTGATCTGATGCTATTGCCTTTCGACGAGTTTGATATAATTCTGGGAATGGACTGGTTATCATTGCACGATACTATTGTGAACTGTAAACGAAAAGTCATTGACTTAAGATGTATGAATGATGAGATAATTCGAATTGAGTCTAGTGATCTAAATGGACTACCAGCAATGATATCTGCAATGAAAGCACGAAATTATGTAAAGAAATGTTGTAAAGCCTACTTAGCTTATGTGTTAGACTCGAAAGTGGATGATAAGAAAATTAAATCAGTACCTATTGTCTGTAAATTCTCTAATGTGTTTCCTGAAGAATTACTTGGTTTGCCTCCAATTCGAGAAGTCGAGTTTGGCATTGAATTAGTACCTAGTACTATTCCGATATCGATAGCTCCGTACAGAATGGCTTTGACTAAACTAAAGGAATTGTTATCTCAATTGCAAGAATTGTCCGATTGAGGATTTGCTAGACCGAGTTTCTCACCTTGGGGTGCTCCTGTTCTCTTTGTGAAAAAAAAAAGATGGCACAATGAGAATGTGTATTGATTATAGCCAGCTTAATAAAGTGACTGTAAAGAACAAATATCCTCTGCCTCAGATTGATGACTTGTTCGATCAGTTGAAAGGTGCTACTGTGTTTTCTAAGATAGATCTGAGATCGGGTTAATATCAATTGCGAGTAAAGGACTCTGACATTCCAAAAACTACTTTTAGAACGAGGTACGGGCATTATGAATTTTTAGTTATGCCTTTTGGATTAACGAACGCACCTACTTTTTTTTATGGATTTGATGAATAGGATTTTCAGACCGTATTTAGATCAATTTGTTGTTGTATTTATTGATGACATATTGATTTATTCATGTAATGAATCTGAACATGCTGAGAATAGTGTTACAGACTCTGCGAGATAAACAGTTGTATGCAAAGTTTAGTAAATGTGAATTCTAGTTACGAGAAGTTGGTTTTCTGGGCCATATTGTATCAGCCTTTGGAATCCGAGTTGATCCGAGCGAAATTTTAGCTATTATGGATTGGAAACCTCTGAGAAATGCATCTGAAGTCCAATTTTCTGGGACTTGCTGGTTACTATAGAAGATTTGTAAAAAGTTTTTCGATGATTACGACTCAGTTGACAAAACTACTACAGAAAGATGTGAAGTTTGATTGGTCTGAAAAGTGTCAAAACAGTTTTGATCAGTTGAAAGCTTTGTTGACTGGAGCTCCGGTATTAGTACAACCTGAATCAGGAAAAGAATTTGTAATATACAACGATGCTTCGTTGATTGGTCTGGGATGTGTGTTAATGCAAGAAGGTAAAGTCATTGCTTATGCTTCGAGACAGTTGAAGCCACATGAAAAGAATTATCCGACACACGATCTTGAGTTGGCTGCTATTGTGTTTGCCTTGAAAATCTAGCATCACTATCTGTTTGTTGAGAAATGTCACTTGTTTTCTGATCATAAAAGTTTGAAGTATTTAATGATGCAAAAAGATTTGAATCTGCGACAAAGAAGATGGTTAGAATTGTTAAAAGACTACGAGCTAGTTATTGATTATCATCCGGGCAAAGCAAATGTGGTAGCAGATGCTCTAAGTCAGAAATCATTGTCTGCATTGCGTGTGATGCTCATTTAGCACTGTCTGATGATACTTTGGTTGGTGCTGAACTGAAAGAAAAACAATTGTTTATACAATAGATTTGCGAGGCTCAGAAATCTGACAATGAATTGATAGCAAAACGAGTTCTGTGTGATTCTGAATTCTGGGTTGATGCTAATGATTATTTGAGATTCAGAAATAGACTCTGTGTTTCGAGAAATCTAGAATTAATTCCGTTGATTTTGAGTGAGCCTCACAGTAGTAGATTTTTTGTACATCCAGGGAGTACGAAAATGTATAACGATATGAAACAACTATACTGGTGGTCGGGAATGAAAGGAGATATTTCGAAATTTGTTTCTAAATGTTTGATCTATTAGCAAGTTAAAGCTAAACATCAGGTGCCATCAGGTTTGTTGCAACCGATTATGATTCTAGAGTGGAAATGGTATCGTGTGACCACAGATTTTGTTTCGGGTTTGCCCCTGTCTCCGAGAAAAAAAGATTCGATCTGGGTTTTAATGGACAGATTAACGAAGTCAGCTCATTTTATTCCGATATGATCTGATTTCTCACTTGATAAGCTATCTAAGCTTTATATTTCTGATATTGTGAGATTGCACAGTGTACCTTTGTCGATTGTGTCAGACAGAGATCCTAGATTTACATCGCGATTCTGGAAGAAATTGCAAGATACACTGGGTACTAAATTGCATTTCAACTCTGCTTTTCATCCACAAATAGATGGTCTGAGTAGATTATTCAGATACTTGAGGATATGTTGAGATGTTGCATTCTTGAGTTCGAAGGTACGTGGGAACAATATCTACATTTGATTGAATTCGCTTATAATAATAGTTTTCAATCAAGCAATAAAATGGCACCGTACAAAGCATTATATGATAGAAAGTGTAGAACTCTGTTATACTAGTTTGAGCTCAATGAGAATAAGATTTACGGTGTTGATCTGATAAAAGAAACAGAATAGAAAGTGAAAATAATCCGAGTTAGTCTGAAAGCTACCTCTGATCGTCAGAAGTCTTATGCAGATTTAAAACGAAAGGATATCAAATATGAGGTCAGTGATAAAGTGTTTCTGAAGGTATCTCCGTGGAAGAAATTGTTCTGATTTGGTAAAAAGGGCAAGTTGAGTCCGAGGTTCATCGGACCGTATGAAATCATTGAGCGAGTTGGGCCGGTTGCTTATAGATTAAGGTTACTGCCTAGATTAGAAAAGATTCATAATGTATTTCAAATATCGATGCTTTGACGATACAGATCTGATCCTTCGCATGTGATTTCTTAGTCTGATATTGAAATTCATTCTGATATGACTTATGAAGAAAACCTGATTCGTATTTTGTCACGCGAGATTAAAGAATTGCGTAATAAGATAATTTCGTTAGTCAAAGTACTGTGGCATAGACACGGAGTAGAAGAGGCTACATGGGAGCCTGAAGATGCAATGAAATAGCAATATCCGAATCTGTTTAACGATAAGATTTTCGGGGACGAAAATCCCTAAGGGGGGAGAATTATAACAGTCTGGTTTTAACCCTAGTCGGAATAGTAGTTTTGGGACCCCAAATCTAAGTCCAAAAAAATTTAATATTATTTTCTGTGTTTATGATATGTGAATTTACATCTGTGAAATTTCTGTGATTTAATTTGTCTGTTTCTGTGTTTAATTATGAAAAAGGACTTAATCGTGTAAAATGCAAAAGTTGCATGTTATATGTTAAGAGTGCCTATTTGCCATGGTTTTCTAAAGTAAAGGTCCTTATGTTGTTATTAAACCATTGAAAGCATGAGTAGACAATTATGACCTTAATATAATGGTTTATTAATGGTTTAATAAAAGGATAAAATGGTAAAATGCATATTAATGCATAATATAATAAAACAAAATATGTTAATGGATGAAATGTTCATCCATACTTGCCAAAATTCAAAGAGAAAGAAAAGAAATAAAAGCATTTAGGGTTCGACTAGATTAAGGCTCAATTAAGGTATGAATTTTCGTCTGCTTTTTATAATTTCTACGTTTCTGTGATCGTTGTTTCGTGTTCTTCAAAGCCCATGTCTGAATTTCTATTTCTGTTAAAGATTTCATGAAATGCCATTGTTGATATCATGAGTTTTGTGATGTTTTTTGATGAATTATGAAGGTTTAGTAGATGATTTATAAGTTTTGTCTTTGAATTTTGATGAAATAGAGCTATTTGGGCTAATTTGTGAAAAATAAGGTTTTGAAGGACTAAATGGTGAATTAAATGTGTTATTTGAACTTATATGAAAGCTATGAGTATTCGGTCAACCTATAGTTTTGGTGAATTTTGCATAATTGTGATTTGGTGAAAAATGGATTAAATTGTCAAAGTGTGAAAATGTAAGGGCTAAAGTGAAAAGTACCCAAAATATGTGTTCATGTATTATTTTGAATAAAATGAATGATTGAATGGTTGAATTTGCATTGTATTAGATCAAGAACAAAGAAAATCAGATTTAGATCGAGGGAAGTCTAAAGTAATTGAATAGTCGACTCGTTTTCGTCCAAAATTTGTACAAGGTGAGTCAAACTACACTTACGTGTTAAGTTGATTAAATCATGTGTATATAAACTGTTATCTGCATTGGACGACCTTGAGAGCCTGACGAATAAACTCTGATAATGTGTTGGTGTATGAGAAGCTCTGTATGTTTTGAAGGAATGTTGATATTACTCTAAGATATCGTGTAAGACTGTGTCTGGGACACTGGCCTCGATCAAAAATTTCGTTTAAGACCCTGTCTAGGACAGAGGCTTCGATACTGAATTACATGTAAGACCACATCTGGGACGTTGGTATTGTACCTGTCTGTAAATATCTATTCCGTTTCTGGATTTGTCCGATGCTAAAGTAAGAGATATGGTATAAATATATGGAATGGATAATTCATATAGGTACGTTTGTATCGTACTAGATTTCTGAATAGAAAAGACTATGTTTCTGTGAAGTAAGGAAATATTCTATGAGACAGTTGTGAATTCTGGTCATTAACTGTTACTTATATGATATATTAGTTGTGTAATTGTATTTGACTTACTAAGTTCTTTGTAGCTTACTCTGTGTAATTTCTGTTTGTTTTACAGTTATCGTAGCTACAGAAGGCTCAGGATAGTCGAGGATTGTCACTACACTATCAAGCTCATTTTTGGTACTTTTGGAAATGTACATATTTATAAGTATGGCATGTATAGGCTAGAATGTTTAAGTATGTAAGTTTTGATTTATATATATATATGTTAAGCCATGAGAGTTGGCTAACAATGGTATGTTTGTGCATGTTATAATAGTTAGATGGCCTTGTGTGAAATGGTCATTTTGATATGTTCCAAGTTAAGGAAATGGTAAGTTTAAGCATGAATGAAAAAGTGTCATAAATGAGTTATGAATGAGCATTTTGGTATGATGTTGCAACATGATCTTTAATATGATTTAGTATGGTTATGAAATGGATAATGATTTAGTTATAATGAAGTATGATTTGAGCTTGGAATTGGTTGAAAATTTTGGTATGAATGTGGTATATTATTGCTTCTAGGATTGGACCCTAGAGGGGTGGCAAATTGGGTTAAACCAAGCCTGTATTGTGCCACACGGTTAGGGAACACGGGCGTGCCTTGTGGCCGTGTGAAAAAGTCAGTAGCTAGCTAAATTTTACACGGTCATGGCACACGGCCATGCCTATTGGTCGTGTTAAAAAGTCAGTATAGGACCTCATTTTGGCACGGTTGGATCACATGGGCGTGGCTTATGCCCGTGTGAGTCATACGGCCTAGTCACATGGGCGTGTGACTTTAAAAGTTTTGAAAATTTGATTAAATTTTGAAAACTTTGAATGGGTTCAGTTTAGTACTGACCCCTCCTAAATGTATGTTGTTGGTCTTGTAGACCATTTTATTGGATAAATTGTCGATGAATGCCTGAGTATCAATGTTATTTAATATCTGTGATTCTGTATTGTTCTAAAATGCTCTGTCCATCTGGTGATGCCCCTTACCTATTCTGGCGATGGTTACGGGATAGGGGTGTTAAGCAAAGAGCCATGTAATGGGAGCTCCAGATAGCCATATATCGAAAAATTCAAGCGAGCAATATCGGGTAGCTCCGAAGAGCCATATAATAGGATGCTCATAAAGAGTTGCGGTATGTTCGCAACACATGAAGGATCACTACCGATCAGGATGCTCGCAGGAACATATAACGGGAAGCTTGAGAGGGTCAATAACGGAAAGCTTGTAAGAGTCGTGGTGTGTCCACAACATATGCAGGACTACAACCAACACGGGAAATCCTGTATCCATCGGATTTCATTTATTCAAACAGGACTAAATATTTATCAGACATTATCGAATATATAACCAATTTCTTATATTTGGCATTTATAAAATTCACATACACAACATTTAATTCAAGCATATAAATATACACAATTTAGTTACACGAACTTAGCTCAATAAATGTTCGTGTATGTAAAATTAACTAATTCGACACTTTCTCTTTTCCTCGTTCTAACTCTGAATTTGGTCTATCCAAATCTATGCGAGCAAATTTAACATCAATTTAATACAACTCATACTCAATTCAGTCCAATTC
Organism: Gossypium anomalum; assembly: GCA_025698475.1. Taxonomy (NCBI): domain Eukaryota; kingdom Viridiplantae; phylum Streptophyta; class Magnoliopsida; order Malvales; family Malvaceae; genus Gossypium; species Gossypium anomalum. The sequence goes on along the minus strand of CM046968.1, from coordinate 40,726,849 downwards.
ATATCTTAGGTAAAATTACCATTTTTCCTTAAACTTTTAATTAATAACGATTTCGTCCCTAGGCTCGAAAAATGAAATTCATGCAATTTAATCCTTATTTCAAGCCTAGCCAAATTTTACATGTAATATTTAATCTGTAAATTTTGGTAATACTCTGTAACTCTGTTCCGATGAAGGATTCTAGTTAGGGATGTTATAATGTATGATCTACATCGATTATAAGATTCTTAAGTATCTCCTTATCTAGAATGATGAACTTGAGACAGAGGCATTGGATTGAGCTGCTAAAGGACTATGATTGTGTGATTGAGTATCATCCGAGAAAGGTGAATGTTTTTGCTGATGCCTTGAGTCAGAAGTCCTTGATTGAATTGAGGGTGATGTTCACGAACTTGTCAGTTTCCGAGGATGGTGGTTTGTTGGCTGAGCTTTAGGTGAAGCTGACCCTTGCACAACAAATTTGAGGAAGACAGCCGTTTGATGAGAGTTTGGTGCATCGTATCTGTCAGGTTGAGTTGGGTGTTCTTAGGGATTTTGGTCTCAATGTTGATGGTGTATTTTGCTTCATAGGTCGGATGTGTGTTCCAATGGATGAGGATCCGAGATATATGATTCTTATCGAGGCTCATAGTAGTCTATATGTTATGAATCTCAGTGGGAACAAGATGTATCAGGATCTTCGGGTTTTAAATTGGTGGCCAAGGTTGAGAAAGGATGTAGCTAATTTTGTTGGTAGATATTTAGTTTGCCAAAAGGTTAAAGCTGAGCATTAATGTCCGTCTAGGTTACTTCAGCCGATCAGGATTTCAGAGTGGGAATGGGAGCGTATCACGATGGATTTTGTTTCCAGTTTGCCATGAACTTCATCTTGAAAGGATTCAATTTGGGTGATAGTAGGTCGATTTACGAAGTGTACGTATTTCTTGCCTGTGCATACGACTTTCAATTTTTAACATTTGGTCGAGCTTTACATTAGGAAGATTGTTAGATTTCATGGAGTTTCAATTTCTATCATATCAGACAGAGATCCACAATTCACGTCGAGGTTTTGGAAGACGTTGCATGAGGCTTTGGGTTCGAAGTTTCACTTCAGTACAACGTATCATCCACAGTTAGATGGCTAGTTTGAGAGGGTGATCTAGATTCATGATGATATGCTTCGAAATTGTGCTATTGATTTTGGTGGTAGTTAGGATTGACATTTGCCATTGGCTGAGTTTACGTACAACAACAGTTATCAGAGGAGTATTTAGATGGCTTCGTTTGAGGCAATTTATAGTAGGAAGTATACGACTCCACTATATTGGTCTGACATGGAGGAGAAGAGGAGTTTGGCTCCAAATTTGGTCTGTAAGATTGAGGACAAGGCAAAACTTATCTGTGAGCAGTTGAAGGTTGTTTCAAATAGGCAGAAATCTTACGCTGACTTGAGACGTCGAGATATCAAGTATCAGGTTGGTGATAAGGTAATAGCACTAGAAAGAACATAGGATTTCCTCCTTATTGGTTAAATTGTTCCTATTTAGTTATCCTTAGCATATATTTTAGCATTTTCAATTTAGTAAATTGCATTTTATAACTCAGTGAATCCTAGCCTATTTTATCCTTAATTTTGCTATTTTTTTGCATTAAAGATTGTGTCTAGAATTGTCGCCGTACCTTACAGCTGTCTGGATAAGAACTAAAATTGCGTGAGCTGTCCAGTCTCGTATTGTAACACCCCTCACCCGTATTCAATGCCAGAATAGGGTTTTAGAGTACTATCAGACTTATAACACAATTACACATACATTTCCAAATTTCATTCAAATATAAATCAACACATTCATATCGTCTCTAATATGAGCCTATGAGGCCCTAAACATGCATTGGAAGTGGTTCGGGACTAAATCGATAACTTTGGAAACATTTTAAACATTTAAAAAATTTTCTCAAAAATAGGGGACACATGCCCGTGTGGTCCGGCTGTGTGTCTCACACGGCCAACAGACACGTTCGTGTCACAGGCCGTGTGGACATTCGAAATAGGAGCACATAGCCGTGTTCCAAACCATGTCCGACCCCGTATAACACTCTGACTTGGGTCATACGGTCAACTCACACGCCCGTGTTCTCTACAAATGGCCATACACGCCCGTGTGCCAGGTCGTGTGCTAGGCCATGTCAATCCTGTAGTGTATACTGACTTATGCCACACAGCGAAGTCATACGACCATGTGTGAGGCTGTGTGGAGTATACTGACTTGATTTAATTTTAACACCAGGGGACACAAGACTGTGTACATGACCATGTATCACACATAGCTGAGACACAAGCCCGTGTGGACAAAAATAGGCTATTTACCAAGCCATTTTGCCACCCAAACTTGTGCTCACCAATACATAGCATCAATAGGCATTTGACAACAACTCTAATCAAACTCAATTCATTATTTCAATACCAACAATTTACATGTTCATTTTACCATGTATTGTCAATTCAAATCATAATAACTCCACATTCACAAAAACATCTATATGCATTATTTCATCCAAACATTTTACCTTGCCTAAATTCACAAACATACAATAACCATTTCCAACCATTAGCTACCTTAAATACCAAACTACCACAAATCATTTGCAAGCAATTATGAACCACATCATAGACCATTTTCACATATATACATATACATCCAAAACAACCAAATTAGGCCAACTCTCATTGCTATATATACAAATCAAAACATAAGCATTTGCAAGCCAATTTATATGGCTAAAATCATTATCAATACATAACCAAAATGACCATATTCCTATACATGCCATATGACTAAAACACAAGACCAGAAGTACCAAATTGATAGTTGGATAGTGTGACGAAGCCTCCAACGATCCCCGAATCTGAGCTAGCTTGATTTCACTATAAAACGCAAAAAATTAAACAAAGTAAGCTTAATAGCTTAGTAAGCTCGTATGAAATCAACTTGAACTAATCATAAATTCACAATTCAATAATTTGAATATATCAACATGTAACTCTTTTTAACTAACAAACCATTCACATCTTTAATCATAAGATTATATTGAAACTTCATAATTTCTTCGATTTAAAGCTCATACGATTCATGTACATACCTGTACCAATTTGTAACGAACTCATACCTATTCGGAATAATGTCAAATACTCAAAATCTCGCACACTAAGTGCCAATACATAGCCGAGGCTATTTTAAATCTCGCACACTAAGTGCCAATATATAGCCGAAGCTATCTCAATCTCGCACACTAAGTGCCACACATAGTCGAAGCTATCCCGATCTCATAGACTAAGTGCCACACATAGCTGAATTTTCGTTGAATACTTTCGTACAATTGTATTCATCAACAATTCAAATATAAAGCATTAAATCTTAATGATATTAGTGCTTATTAACATACGAACTTACCTCGAATGTAAAAACGACGACACGAGTCGATTAGTCTAGAACTTTATTTTCTCCTCGATCTAGATTCGAGTTTTACTTTTCTTCATCTATATGTAATCAAAACTAACTTATTTAATCATCTTTCTATTCAATCCAGTCCAAGACACTCATTAAGGAAATTTTACACATTTGCCCCTAATATTTCACAACTTTTACAATTTAGTGTTTATTTCATAAAATAAAAAATTCATGAAATTCAATAGTAACCCATGCTAGTCGAATTACCATTAGATCCCTAGCAGCACATATTTTTCATTTATTTCACATTTTAGCCACAAAGTTTCCACATTTCACAATTTAATCCTTAATTTGCATTTTCACTAAAAATCACTTAACAAAACTTGTATAACTATCATCAAACATTCATAATATATCATTAAACATCAAAATACTTATGTATTCATCAATGGAAACATTCTAAATCTTTAACAATTTTGCAAATTAGTCCCTGGGCTAGCTAGACCTAGTTGCAACGATCATAAAAACATAGAAATCATTAAAAACGGGACAAAATACATACCAATTTAGCCAAATAAAATAGTCGAAACTTTGAAAGCTATAAAATGGCTTTTCTACACCCTAATTTCGGTTAGAAGAAGATGATAATGAAGGAAATGGCTTTTGGTTTTATTAAATTATCTTTTATTAACTAATTTACCTTTTTAACCTTAATTAAGAACCATCAAAATACATGATAATATGTCTATATATGTCCACCCACCTTAATAATGGTCTAATTACAATATAAGGACCTCCAATTTAATAATCCATAACTATTTAATACCTTTAACTAATAAAATATCACTTTTGCACTTTACGCAATTTAGTCCTTTTTATCAAATTAAGCATTCAAATGATAAAATTTCTAAACGAAACTTTCACACAATTATTCTATCATACTGTAAACATTAAAATACAAATAAAATAAATATTTTGACCTCAGATTTGTGGTCTTGAAACCACTATTCTAATTTGACTAAAAACGGCTGTAGAACTCTTCCCTTTTAGGGATTTTCGTCCCCGAAAATCTTACCAGTGAAAAGGTTAGGGTACTATTTTCTCATAGCTTCCTTGGGCTCCCATATAGCCTTTTCAACACCGTGCTATTGCCATAATACTTTTACTAAAGCTATGCTTTTATTTCTCAACTGTTTAACCCCTCGAGCTAAAATTCGGATCAGTTCTTCATTGTACGTCATATCGGGTTGAATCTCAATATCTGACGGAGAAATTATATGTGATGGATCTAATCTATACTGTTGCAACATCGATACGTGAAATACATTATAGATCTTTTCTAATTCTGACGGTAAAGCTAGCCAATAAGCCACTGGACCTATTCTTTCAATGATTTCATACGGCTCGATAAATCGCGGACTCAGCTTGCCTTTGCGACCAAATCTAAGGATTTTCTTCCATGGAGATACTTTCAAAAATACTATGTCACCAATCTGAAATTCAATGTCTTTATGTTTCAAATCCGTGTATGATTTCTGTCGATATGAAACTACTTTCAGACTATCACGAATTACTTTCACTTTATCTTCTGTCTCTCGGATCAAATCAACCTCGTGAATCTTTCTCTTACTAAGCTCAGTCCAGTACAATGGAGTTTGACATTTGTGACCATATAAAGCTTTATACAGTGCCATCTTTATACTCGATTGAAAGCTGTTGTTATACGCAAAGTCAACCAACAAAAAAAATCTCTCCCAGTTACCTTCAAATTCTAACACACAACAACGAAGCATATCTTAGAGGATCTGTATTACTCTCTCAGACTGACTGTCGGTTTGCGGATGAAATGCAGTACTAAAGTTCAACTTTGCACCTAAAACTTCTAGTAGTTTCTTACAAAATCATGACGTAAACCTCGGATCTCTATCCAAAATAATTGAAACTGGCACCGTGTAATCTAACAATCTCAGAGATATACAATTCAACTAAATTTTCAAGTGAATAGTTTGTACGTACCGAAATAAAATGTGTAGACTTCATTAATCGATCTACTACAACCCAAATAACATCTTTCTTTTTCGGAGACAGGGGCAAGCCTGATACGAAATCCATCGTAACTCTATCCCATTTCCACTCATGTATCATTACAGGCTATAATAATCTTGAAGGCACTTGATGTTCAGCTTTGGCTTGCTGACAAATCAAACACTTCGATACAAACTCAGAAATGTCTCGTTTCATACCCGACCACTAATACAATTGTTTCAAGTCACTGTACATTTTGGTATTCCCCGGGTGAACAGATAAACAACCACTGTGTGCTTCATGCAAAATTTTCTGAATAAGTTTAGAATGCTTTGGTATGCAAATTCTGTTTTGGAACATTACACAATCATCGGACCCGATCTGAAAGTTAGAATCACTAGTCGACTCACATTGCACTCTTTTGGCTTGCAATTCATTATCATATTTCTGAGCTTCGCAAATTTGTTGAAGAAATACCGATTTAGCTTTCAACTCTGCTAGAACCGAACCATCATCAGATAAGATTAACTAAGTATTCATTACTCTCAAAGAAAATAGAGATTTTCTACTCAAAGCATCTACAACTACATTTGCTTTTCTCGGATGATAATCAATCACTAACTCATAGTCTTTAAGCAACTTGAGCCATCTTCGTTGTCACAAATTCAGATCTTTCTGAGTCATTAAATACTTCAAGCTTTTGTGATCGGTAAAAATGTGGCATTTCTCACCGTACAAATGATGTCACTAAATCTTCAATGTAAATACAATAGTGACCAACTCTAAATCATACGTCGGATAATTCTTTTCATGTGGCTTTAACTGTCTAAAGGCATAAGCTATAACTTTTCCTTCTTGCATCAAAATGCAACCCAAATTATTCAATGACGCGTCGCTGTATATCACAAACTCTTTACCCGATTCAGGTTGAACTAAAACTAGTGCCTCAGTTAACAATGCTTTCAACTGATCAAAACTTTATTGACATTTCTCTGACCACTCGAACTTTACATCTTTCTGTAGCAATCTGGTCATCAGTGTAGCAATCATCGAGAATCCTTTAACAAAACACCGATAATAACCAGCTCACCCCAAAAAACTTCTAACGTCGGATACATTTCTTGGTGGTTTCTAGTCAACAACTGTGGAAATCTTGCTCGGGTCAACACATATGCCTTCAACTGAAATAATATGTCCCAAAAATTTGACTTCTCGGAGCCAGAATTCACATTTGTTGAATTTAGCGAACAATTGCTTATCTCTTAAAGTTTGTAACACAATCCTTAAATGCTCGGCATGTTTAGATTCATCTTGTGAATTGATCAAAATATCATCAATGAACACAACAACGAATTGTCTAAATACGGTCTAAAAATTCAGTTCATCAAATCCATAAAGACTGCAGGAGCATTAGTCAATCTGAAAGGCATAACAAGAAATTCATAATGTTCATACCTCATTCTAAACACAGTTTTTAGCACGTCTGAATCTTTAACTCACAACTGATAATAATTAGATCGTAGGTCAATCTTTGAAAACACTGTTGCGCCTTTCAACTAATCAAATAAATCATCTATTCTTGGCAACGGATACTTATTCTTTATTGTAACCTTGTTGAGCTATCTATAATCAATACACATTCTCATTAACTCGTCTTTCTTCTTTATGAACAATACTGGTGCACCCCATGGCGAAAAACTAGGTCGTGCAAAACCTCTATCCGTTAACTCTTGTAACTGAGATTTCAATTCTTTCAATTCTGTTGAAGCCATTCTATACGGAGCTATCGATATTGGTGTCGTTCCTAGTACTAACTCAATAGCAAACTTTTTTATGCCCTTTTTAACTCAAATTCATGCAAGTTTGGTAAAATTTTTGTCGAAAAATATATAATTATTATAAAATAATTAGTTTTTACTTAAATTATTAACATAATTAATTTTAATTAATTTTGATTATTCTTGACAGATTTGCACAAAGGGCAAAAAACGGCTCGATAGACACTGCTAGAAGCGCAAAATCGAGAAACAATTTTTGAAGCATCAAGGCGAATTAAATTTTCAGCCTAAGATGGTCCAAATTATGTGTATTAATTCATAATATAATTAATTTTAATTTATATCCAATTTAATTTGGGTTAAATAAATTATTATTAATTAATTATGAAAAGAGGCCCAGTTGAGCTAACCGAGAAAATCGAACCGACCGAGTACTGGGCAGCCCAAAACTGTCCCACATGTTGACCCAATTAGCTTGCTTGGTTGATTAATTAGCTTGCAAAATGGCCCTTGAATAATTTTTCAAATTGCAAACAAACCTGTCCACTACTTGTACCTTTCTAGATTTGCCTCTACCTTAATATAGCAAGTTTGAAGTTTTCAAACTTGCCACATGTGTGGCTAGCCAAGGGAGGGCTCTTTGGCTGCTGATTTTGGCTATTTTTAGTAGCCCTCTCAACCTATAAAAACCCCTTTGGCTACTTATTTGAAACACACCTCAACTTTTCTCATCTCTTATTCAGTTTATAAAGGTCAACTAACCATGCGACTCATTTGAAACACGCCACCTATTATGCTAGCAAAACTCTTACAGAGGCTTAATTCAATTATACCACCACAGAGAAAGAATTGCTGGTTGTAGTCTTTGCTTTTGACAAGTTTTGTTCCTATGCAAAGGTTACTGTATTCATTGATCACTCGGTGTTGAGATATCTCTTTGCGAAAAAGGATGCCAAACCAAGACTGATATGCTGGATATTACTGTTGCAAGTATTTGATATCGAGATAAAGGACCGTACGGGTTTAGAGAATCAACTTGCAGACCATCTGTCTTGATTGGAAGTTGGCAGCAAAGACAAAAACATACTTCAAATTGTCGATGTAACACCCCATACCCATATTCTAGACCGAAATAAGGTACGGAGCATTACCATTCACGAAAACATGAATTCACACATTAACCTGACCTTACTCAATTTACTTACTTTAGCTTAGACTAAAGTTGATAGCATTAACAGATATACATAGATACATGTAGATTTTAAAATTTAAAAAAAAAGTGATACTTTAAAACAAATTAATTGTGATATATAACAAAATGATTAGTCTCTCTCTATACATGCCATAATTCCAAAGTAGTGATTACAAAATACCAAAAGTATTGATAGTGTAGATGAGTCTCCGACGATCTCCAAAATCCGAAATGGCTTAATAATTCTATAAAACAAGAAAAAGAAAAGATGGTAAGCATATAGCTTAGTAAGTAAGTACTAAATTGATATATAATTTATCAAAGTAAAACAATCATACTAGTACATGGTTACATATATTGATGACAGGCTATTTTCTAGAGTCCCGGTTAAAAGAAAAATCATATCTTGAGCTACATATCTCGAAATTCAATTCTGTAAATTTTCCTTGAAACTAGACTCATAAGTCAATTTACTAATTTTTTCTAGAATTTTTGTTCAGGCCAATTAGTACAGTTATTAGTTAAAGTCTCCCCTATTTCAGGGTATGACTACTCTGACACCTGTGCATTACAAACAAAATTTCTCCCTGTACAAGATTCCAACGACCATTCCGTTTATTTCCCTTAAAAATAGACTCAATAAGGAATCCATGCATGTATGGTATGACTCTTAATAATTTTTGTACAATTTATGGTGAATTTCTAAAGTCAGAACAGGGGATCTTAATTTCATTCAGAACCTGTTTCACAAGAATTCAATTATCACATAATATAGAAGTCTTTTGTTTCCCCTGTTTCTTTTATATGAAAGTAGACCCATTAAGCTTTAATTCCATAATTTATTTGAGATTTAATTCTACTTCCATGATTTTTGGTGAATTTTCAAAATTATGCAACTGCTGCTGTCCAACATTGTTTTTACTACAAAAATTCACTCTTACATATTTCGCTCAATCCTTTCCATTTTACTGAGGTTCGCTCACTTATCGAGCATATTGCTCATAAATTCAAATAAACATATACTTGCATTTATTCATCACATAATCACTTTCACATGTATTTTCATTTAAATCAATTTCCCGTTGAACTTATCGGAATAACAACAGATACACCACTACTTGAACATTTTCCCATTTCCACACGTAGCCGAAGCTATATGATACGCATAGTAGCTTTGCACTTAGTACTACACATGCGACCAATAATCTGGTACATGTAGTAGCTTTGCACTTAGTACTACACACGTGACCACGGTTTTAGTGCACGCATAGTAGCTTCGCACTTAGTACTACACATGCGACCAATAATCTGGTACACGTAGTAGCACTCGCACTTAGTACTACACACGTGACCACACAATAGTTCATTTGTATCGTTTTTATTAGAAGGTTCAACAGAAATTTCTCACTTTTCCAACATTTTACTAAATTGTCCGAAATCAATTTAAATTCATAACTTACATCAAATAACCATTTGATAGGCAGCCATATTTCACATGTTATCAAAATACAATAACATAAAAGAAATCGATGATTTATTTACGTACAAACTTACCTCGGTGCAAAATATAGAAATTTTGCAGTTTAGTCCAAAGCTTTTTCTTTCCCCCGTTTGAGGTCGATTCCATGCCTTTCTTGATCTATAACAACACATTTAGTTCAATTAACACTCGAACTATTTATTTCAATCCAAAAATCATATTATGCAAAAATTACATTTTTGCCCCCTAACTTTTACAAAATTATGATTTTGCCCCAAGGCTCAGAAATTTAATTTCAGCCCTTATTCTTATGTTTAATGACATGCTGATCATTTTTCTCTTCTATGGTATCATCAAATTCTCATTCTAACACATAATTATGAACAATAGGTATTTTTATCGATTATGCTTTTTTTGCTCGTTTCGCTAAAAATCGCTTAGAAAAGATCGTTCTCCTAACTTCAAACATTCATATTCTACCATCAAACATCAAAATACATGCCTATCATTCATGGGTAAATTTTTAAACATAAACCCTAACTCGAAATAATAGTAGAAATAGGTAAATCGAGCTACGAGGATTTCAAAAATGTAAAGAACATTAAAAGCAGGGTTTGAAATCACTTACTATGAAGCTTGAAAGTTGAAGAAACCCTAGCTATGGAGAGAGTAAATTTGGCAGCAACTAGTGATGAAGATGACCAAATTTTGTGTTATTTTTCCCATTTTATTTCATTTAATATCTGAGATGACCAAAATGCCCTTACTACTAAACTTTCAAAAAAATTCCTTCCATGTCCAAATTTTGTCCATGAACCTAAAATTGGTCAAATTGCTATTTAAGACCTCCTAATTAATATTTCAATGCAATTTCATACTAAAAACTTCTAGAATGCAAGTTTTGCAATTTATTCGGTTTAGTCCCTAATCTCAACTTAAGCGCTTAATGCATAGAATTTCATTACGAAATTTTCACGAAATCATGAAATCATATCATAAACCTCAAAATAATTATAAAATAATTATAAAATAATTATTTCTATCTCAGATTTGTGGTCACGAAACCACTATTCCAATTAGGCCCTAATTCGGGTTGTCACAGTCGACGCATTCCCAAATGAAAATTTATTTGTTGTAGATGGAACTTCTTGGTATGCAGATTCTGTTAATTATCTAGTGTGTGGAAAACTCCCATTGGGTGTCACAAGCCATAAAAAAGAAATATTTCTTTGTGACGTAGTGAAGTATCATTGGAACACACCATATTTATTCAAGGTATGTAATGATAACATTATTCAACGTTGTGTTCCGGAAGAGGAGATGCTTTCAATCCTGAAGCATTGTCATGATCCTTATGGAGGTCATAGTGGCATAAGAACTGCTGCTAAAGTTCTCCAGTCAAGATTCTACTGGCCGACATTATTCAAAGATGCCTACAATTATGTGAATCAATGCGATAGATGTCAGCGCACTGGTTCTATATCCTGACGCAATGAAATGTTGCAACATCCAATTATGGGGTTGAATTATTTAATGTTTGGGATATGGATTTTATGGGACCGTTTCTGAGTTCATTTGGAAATCTTTATATATTAGTATCTATTGAATATCTCTGGAAGTGTGTTGAAGCTATTGCAATCCCAAAGGATGATGCAAAAATAGTGCTAAAATTTTTTGACAAGTATATACTCACCCGTTTCAGCACACCAAAGGCATTGATTAGTGATCAGGGTACACACTTTCATTACAACCAAGTGGCAACCACATTGAAAAGATATGGAGTTAATCATAGAATGGCTACTACTAATCATCCACAAACCAATGGACAAGCCGAAGTATCAAATCGACAAATTAAGAACATTCTTGATAAGGTTGTAAACCCTTTAAGGAAAGATTGGTCTTTCTCATTGGATGAAGCTTTATGGGCATTGCGGACAGCATACAAAATTCCATTAGGGATGTCACCGTATTAATTAGTTTTAGGGAAAGCATGTCACTTGCCAGTTGAACTGGAACACAAAGCAATATGGGCAATTAAGCAAGTGAACATAAACTATCAAGCGACTGGAAAGAAAAGACTGTTGGATATCACTGAACTAGAGCATATTAGGAGAAATGCCTATGAAAATGCTATGATTTATAAGGAAAAGACCAAACAATGGCATGACAAGATTATTTTACAGCGACAATTTATCACGAGTTAACAGGTTTTATTATTCAAATCTCAACTTAAATTGCACCTAGGTAAATTGCGTTCACGTTGGTCTGTACCTTATGAAGTTGTCAACATATTTCCTTATGGTGCAGTTACATTTCGAGATTCACATGATAGACACCAGTTTAAAGTAAATGGACAGAGGCTGAAACCTTATTTTGGCAACAATGATCAAAAGCAGGCAGAGACCGTTAAGTTGGTTGAAAAATTTAATTTTTAATTATTACTCCATGATTTTACTTTATTTTATTTATGTTTTGATAAAGTTTTTTTTCCTTCCTTTTTTCAGAATAATTAGGTACCATTATCGACACATTGAAATCTTGCTGTCAATGCATTTTGAAATTTTGTACTATCATTTATAACTCATCAGAATTCAGGGAAATTTAGATTCCACTATTAGATAAAAAATACTCAACCATTTTGTCCTGCTGAGTGGGCACAATTTCTATTGGACACAACTATTCTTGCCAGCGTTATATCTCTCCACAAAATAACACGCCTCTCTATCTTCCTCTTTCACTCACTATAAATCCTCCCATACTGTACTGACTATAACACATTCAGGCTAGGTCAAGAAAGCCACCAAGTCTACTGGAGAACATGTATCCTCTTCTACTACAGTTCATGAACCGGAATCCCCCAGCCTAGTGCAGACAAATGAGCCAGTAACCTTTTTGAATAAAGTGGCAAATGAACAATTTCAAGACAACATGTTGAAGCGAAACTTCCATCTCGAATAGGGTATTTCCTTTTCGTAACAATAAGACTTGGGTAAGCATGTCTACAAAAACATCTCGAAGTTAAAGTGGGAAACTTTTTTCACCATCCTAGAAGCTACTCTCCTTCACTGGTATGTGAGTTTTATGCTAATCTTTACGATCATGAGTTAGAGTTCATTTTTGTTTGAGAAGGTTTAATACCATGGGACACTGAAAAAATCAATGAGCTGTACAACACCAAGGTGGATGTTGACAAACACTCCGAGTTTATTGATGACATCACAGATGAAAAACGAGACCTGTTGGTGAAAGACTTGTGTGTTAAGGGAGTAGTGTGGACGAGTTCCCATCAAAAGAATTATATCATGCACTGTCACTTCTTGATGCTGCAAGGCAAAATCTGGTTTCATTTTGTCAACTGTAGGCTAAAACCCTCTATTCACAGCACCATAGTCACTCTCGATAGAATGTGTAGGTGCAATATTTCACCTGCTGACAACAAGGAAAACTAAAATCTTGTTTTTCCCATCATTGGTGATGTTATTATGTCAACAAAGAGGAATCGTGCCCCGTGCTGGTGAGGAAGTCCTAAAAAATAAAGGCTTAATCAATGAAGCCTCTATAGAAAAAATGACTTGTGGCAAGGATATGCCGATACTGAAGGAGGCAGAAACCAGTAAGAGAAGAAAGGGAAAAAACAAAGCTGACAACAAAGGAACAAACCTGAATGCAGAGACATCATTATGGCACAAACTAAAGGATGTCAAAAAAATGGTCAATTCCATCAACAATAGGCAGATCAGGCTTGTTGCTACTGTAACAATTCAATTTAGACCCTAGTCAGAATAGTAGTTTTGGGACCACATATTTGAGTCAAAAAAATATTTAAATATTATTTTCTGTGCTTTTGATATATGAATTAGTATGTGTGAAAGTTTCGTATGAAAATTTAATCGTTTGTGTGCTTAATTTGATAAAAGGAGCTAATCGCGTAAAATGTAAAAGTTGTTTGCTACTTGTTAAAAGTGCTTATTTGATTTGGCTTTCTAAAGAAATGGTCCTTATGTTGCTATTTGTCCATTGATAATGTTAATGGACTTAAATAACCATCCATTAAATGGTTTTATAATGCTTTATTAAAGGCTAATTAGGTAAATAGTTTATTAAACATATATTAGTAAAACAAAACATTAAATTGGCTATCATATTCACCATCTAGACGAAATTGAAGAAAGAAAATTAGGGTTCTAAGTCTTTAAGCATTCGTCACTCACTTTGGTTAATTGGTAAGTGATTTTTTATTCGTTTTTGATAATTTCTACGTTTTTGTAATCGTTGCTTTGAATACTGTCAAGCCCATGTCTCAATTTTTTGATTTTGATGATGATTTTGAAATGTGCCATGGATGAATTCATGAGCTTTATGTTATTATATGATGAAATATGAAAGTTTAATGTTGGGTTTATATGTTTTATCTTTGGATTTTTGATGATTTTGAGTAAAATAGGCTAAATTTTGAAATTTGTAAATTGAGGGACTAAAATGTGAAATAAATGAAATGTGTGGACTTGTATGAGTGCTATGAATATTTGGCCAAGCATGAGTATATGCAAATTATGTGTATTTTGTGATTTGTGAATTAGGAACTAAAGTGTCAAAATGTGAAAATGTGAGGGCTAGTTTGCAAATTGCCCTAAATTTGTGTTTGTGGATTCTTTTGAATGAATTTGTTATTGAATAAGTCAAATTTAAATTCATATAGATCAAGAATTAAAGAAAAAAGAGCTAGATCCGGGAAAGTCAAAAGTTTACGAGTAACCGATTTCATCCATCTGAATCTGTACAAGGTAAGTCGATATACAAATAAACATGTTTAAATTGAATTCTTACGATTCATATGATATTGAATTGTGATAATGAATGTTCGAGCTAGTTATGTGAAATTCGAGAAAGTATCGACAAAGTTCTGAAGTCCTAAAAGCCCCGTACAAATCTTTGGAATAGTTAGGATACATATGTCATGACATAGGATTCCGGTATGTGTTATCGTGCAATACCACGTCTGGGACGTTGGCATCGACTTTTGTTTTACGTGTAAGACCATGTTTGGTACATCAGTATCGTATTTGATTTCGTGTAAGACCCTGTTTGGGACAGTGGCAGCGATATTTGATTACATGTAAGACCACATCTGGGATGTTGGCATTGTATGTGCTTTCTGAGCTATCCGCGTATCCTTATGTTTTCGAACGGTTCAAACCAACATTCTAAGAAAATGAATGATTTTGTGAAATTTTTATCCGATTCAGGTACGTTCAAATTGTGTACTATATTTGAAAATGAAAAGTAAGTATATGTGCAAATGATGAACTATGATCTAATTATATGAATATGAAGTTGATGTTGGTATTTGGCTACAAAGTATAAGCAATTTAATGATGTTAATATGCTTTAAATGATATGTTTACTTGTATATGGCTTACTAAGCTTTTGAAAGCTTACTTTGTGTGTGTTTGCATTGTTTTATAGATATCAAAGCTACTATGAGCTCGGGGATTGTCGAGGATTGTCACCACACTATCGAAACTCATTTTGGTACCTTTTGAAAATGTATATAGTAAAGTATGACATGTATAGGATAAAAGTACTTTGGTTATGTTTTGTAATGTATATATTATGCCATGTGATATGCCTAACTTATGTTTGAACATATGGTTAGAAAGGTTATATAATATGTGTGCTATTATGAATTATATGGTATATTTTGAATGACCAAAAGAAATGGTCAATGTTGAGAAGTTTTGGTAAGTTTTGAGCATGAGATTGAATGATTTATTGAACATATGTTTAGGTATGATTTTAGTTTAAGTTTTGGTATGAATTGATTGATGAATTGAGATTGGAACTTGTTGATAGTGTAAAGTCATAAATAATGTATGTTTTGGTGTTGAGATTAGCTGAAATTGGTGTATAAATATGCTTGTTTTATTGCTTGTAGGTTTGACCCAATTAGGGTGGCAAGTTGGCTATTCAAATGGCCTATTTTTGTCCACACGATCAAGTTACATGGCTGTGTGTCCCTTAGTGTACCTACGAATTAAATTCAGTATACCCTCCAGATTTGACACGGCCTAGACACATGGGCTTGTCTATTGGTCGTGTGTGGCACAAGGGCTGACACACAAGCATGTGGTCGGCCGTGTGGCCAAGTCAGTAGCCTCCCTAATTTTTACACAGCCTGGCACACGGGCTTGTCTTGAGGCTTGTGGATAAGTCAGTATATATGCCTGTTTCGCCACGGCTTAGACACACAGGCGTGTCTAATACCGTGTGAGGCACATGGCCTGTTCACACGGGCGTGTGACCTTTGAAAATTTGAAAATTTTTGTAACTTCTGAAAATTTCATATGTTATCGATTTGGTCCCAAATGCATGATTTAGACTTTGTATGCTCGATTTAAATTCATATTGAATATGAATGACTTATATTTATTGAAATGAGATGATAATTGTTATATGATTGATTTGAACTGAGTTATAAGTCTGGTAATGCCTCTTAACCTATTCCGGTGACAGTTACAGGTTAGGGGTGTTACAGTTACAATAAAGGATATGGAGAAATGCCAAAAATTTTTTATTCTTATACCAAAGCCTAAAACAATTCTATTGTAGCCACCTTAAGCCAATTGAGCCCAACCCCACTACTGGAATTCCTAATGTTTCCACCAATTATTCAAAATTATGACCTCTCTTCCTCATATGATAACTTAGAAGACCGAGATAGATCGGTGGCATCCCCACCTATTGTGCAGGTCGTTGATAATGACAAAGAAGTGGAAGCCAAGGACATTGAAGAATGCTTGTGAAAGATTGATAGCTTATTTGAGGATGGTATTTTTTCTGATTAAGAGAACACTGTTGTTGAGAAGGAAGTTGCTACTGTAAAAGAGGAAGTTGTTGCTAAATAAGAAGAAGTTGATGAAAATGAGAAGGAAAAAGAAGATGAAGATTTTGTTGTGAACATTGTCACCACACTCGAGTCTGTGGGTGCAAATATTGATAATTTGGAGAGAGCTGGAGTGAGACTGATGAAAGTTGCTGAGGTAATCAGTGAATAGCAATGCAATTCATTAGCAATAGTGGTCTACACTGGACCACTCCAGGTGACCTCTCCTACACAGGAAGCAGCCAATGATGTCGAGGCAGAGCTGAAAATTGAGGAGCAATCTGAGGATCGTGCAAAGCCCAAAGAAAAGAAGAGGAAGCGCTCCAAGGATAAAAAACAAATGAAAGAAGAGAAGAAAAGGAGGAGGAAGAAGCTTTGTGCAGCAATATCGATGGCTGAGGATAACTGAGTTAGTTTATTTTAAGCTTTAGTTGTAGTATTCATACATTGCATGTAGCTATAAGTTTTATTTTGTTAAGTATACATTGTCATTGAATTTTTATTGTCATTACATTTTCATGTTAGTGCATTGGGGAAAATGCAAACTTTAAGTTTGGGGGAATGCACATGGGACTTGGAAATGCACCCACATTTCAATTTTTTTCCGGTAATGAAGCATGCAAGGTCTAATTATAGTTAATGAAATTTTTTCAAAATTTTTTATTACATTCGATGCTTAATTCTTGAATCATGTGAATTATTAATGAATGAGTTGGATAAATTTTACAGAAGGTTGTTGCTTGAATTCTTTGATGAATGGATTATGTTGCATTAGTAATGGATGATTGCATTCCTTAAATCTTGAATGAATCTACTCTTTACAACTGCTTATATGTATAGTTATAAATTAGACACACTCCAAAATGGGTGTAGTATGAAATGTTAAAGAGGAACACTCCAATACAAGTGTTAGAAAAATCAATCTAGCCAAAGGCTGTCATTGCATGAGTGTGTGTCAATGCAATTATGTACTCCCTGGGGGTTTGTTGCACTCCATCGTTACTTCTCAGGAACAAGGGTACTGTAATGCAACGATATCTCTTATTTCAAAATTTTTTTGTATATATATAAATAATGAGTATTGTACAATAAATGTTATACTGGTAGATAGAACTTAGGGTTTGAAGCATAATGCTAGCATTGATGAAGTTGCAACCTTATTCATTCATGCTTATGAATTATCGATGAAATATTCTTTCATCTGAATGTGATTCATTCATTGGGAATTTAAAGGGTTCAAGTTGCTAGAATGATCATTTGCCTTAGTAAAAATTTTTGTAGCCTTTCTAGTTTCTGTTTTACTTGAGGACAAGTAAAAACTCAAGTTTGTGGTTGTGATAGCACTAGAAAGAACATAGGTTTTCCTTCTTATTGGTTAAAATTTTCCCATTTAGTTATCCTTAGCATATATTTTAGCATTTTCAGTTTAGTAAATTGTATTTTATAGCCCAGTGAATCGTAGCCTATTTTATCCTTAATTTTGCTATCTATTTGTATTAATGTCGCTGCATGAGTTAATTGTAGATTGTGTCCATAATTGTCGCCGCACCTGACAGTTTTTTTGAATAAGAACTAAAATTACGTGAGCTTTCCAGTCTCGTATAACCAACTTGTACGTACAAGGATAGAATAATTCTGAGGGAAGGACACCTGTACTATTGGAGGAGGGCATAAAAGGTTGACATAAGAAGAAAAGAAGGAGTTTTTTTTTTTTTTCTTGATCATCATCTTCTTCATCCTATCTTGAAGCTTGCGACCATGATAGCTTAAGCCTTTCACAGGTGAGCCAACGTGAAAACCAGATACAAAGTAGCTTCTGATGAGGAGACCTAAGTACGAGACAAGAGGGAATAAAGAGATTCATTCGAGTTGTCTAGGAATATTATTGTCCACTCGATTTTTTCTTATTTCTTTCTAAATGTTAGTGATTACTCTCTATTTTCTATGTGTATGGAAGTACACATGAATTCTTGGTTAAATGTTATCTTATTCAATCTTGCTTTTATTGTTTAATCTTGAGGATTGAATGTTTTTTTATACAGAAGTGTTATTGCAGTCACTGACACTGGAAAGTGCAGTGGCAATTCGAGCCAACTAGCATTACAACGGAAGTTGAGTGAGAACTAGAGGAATTTAGTCCACTTGTTCTTAATAGTGCCATGTTTCCTCATCGGAAGGTGGGGTTAATGTGTATGTTTAAGTTTCAGACTAAATAGAGGAGTGGTGCTTGATCAGATTTACATTGAATTTTATTGCCTCGATAATCACCTACCCTTTTATACTTGTGAGCACTTAGTATTCTGCTAAGGATTCATGTTGGGGATCCCAGTTTATCATTATCTTATTTTATTTTACCATTTTCAAGTTATTGCATCGACATCTATCCTCACAATTTATCTCATTTATATCTAGTTATTGCATCGACATTAATAGACAAAAGACAACCATCCCTGTAGGATCGGTATCCGACAAACTCACATCTGTCTACTATACTCACATTTGAAGGTCTCACATTGGAAAAAGGTTTTTAGGTTCAGACAAAAAGTTAAGCTTAGTCCGAAGTTCATTGGCCCTTACGAGGTGATTGAGCAGATTGGACAGGTTGCTTATCGTGTTCTGTTGCCGCCTAAGCTTGAGCGTATTCACGATGTCTTTCATGTTTCCATGCTTCAGAGGTATAGATCGGACCCTTCCCATGTTGTTCCTATTGAGGAGGTTGAGGTTCAATCTGACATTTCGTATCAGAAGGAACCGGTTGCAATCTTAGACTATGAATTCAAGGTGCTGTGTAGTAAGATGGTTCCACTGGTGAAAGTTTTGTGGTACAACCACATGACTAAGGAAGCCACTTGGGAGTTAGAACATATCATGAGGCGTTAGTATCTATATTTGTTCGATTCAGGTAAATTTCGGGGATGAAATTTCTTTTAAGAGGGAGAGAGTTGTAAGGCCCTAAAAATAAGTCTAGTTGTTTCGAGTAAGTTTATCGGGTTCCGAGTGAAAAATTAGGAGTTAATCAAGGTTATTAGTAATTTTTCTCTTAGTTTAGTTAGCTTAATTTCATTTTAAAAAATTGGGAAATAATATTCTAAAAAATAAAAATATTTTTAGAAAAATTAATTTTATAGTTTAAAATAATTTTTGGGTAAAAAAATATTTTTGGTTCAAATTAGAATTGAAAAATAAATTAAAATGGGGGTTTAATTGAGAGAATTTAAAATATTAATTACATAGGACCATTTTGCAAAACAGGGGAAATATTTGAGTGGTTTTATGACAAATTGCCCATATTTTTGAAATTTTGGAGGGAAAAGATTACTTTGTAAAACAAAGGAATTGTGGGAGTGGCCTAATGGCAATTTCCCCAATTTTTGAAAATTAGGTGGGGGGTTTGTAGCTTAAAAACACTGCAACCCCCTCACTTCACACACAATTTTCACCTGATTTCTAAGTATTTTTCTCATTTTTCTTTTTCATTTTCGAAATCCACATATCAAAGATTAGATCCCATCTTTTATTTTCTTCAAATTCTCTCAAAATTCTCCAGAAAAGATTTTTAAAGTTGGGAAAAGAGTCATCCGAGTTCTCCAAAGATCTTGATCCAATCTTCAATATTGATGATTCTAGATTGATTAAAGGTAATTTCTCAACTCAAAATTCATTTTAAAGTTATTTTTAATCATTATTTTCAATTTATATAGATTAAAACGGTTTTTCAAACCTTGATCTCTTCTCTCTTGAACATGAAATTCATTAATGGTGAATTCATGGTTTTGATTTGGAATCCAAGTTTAAATGTATATCTAAGCTCAAATCATGTTTATTTAGAGATTTTTTTTATCAAAAAACAAAAGATAAAACTCGTTTGATTGATCAATTTTGACAAATCCGTTTTTAACTAAGAACATGAGTTAATTTTCTGAAAATTTATGAAACGGTTTTTTTGATGAAATTGATGCTTAGGTTTTGTGTTGATAGATTAGAAATGATGTTTAGAAATGGTTTATGGTGAAGAGAAGGTCATTTAGGGGCTGAAATTTTTGTTTCGACTATATCGTGAGTTTTCAATAAGGTAGATTAGAAAGGCATTTTAGATCTAAGCAGTTCATGATTTTTTTGATTTTCTTATTGTTAATGATAGCTTGTAACATGTATTTTATCTATGTTTAAGCTCAACAATAAGGAGAGGCTATTGCTAATCAGAATCGAGGTCCAAACACAGCTACTTGATATACTTTGGTTTAAGAAGCAAATTGTGAAGGTGGGAGGTTTTTAAAAGGAAATTGGTTAACATGCCTATTTACATTCTAATTGAGGTTTTGAATTGTGTTTCTAATGATTCAATTGTATCTTAAATGGTTTAGATTATTAAAATTGATTTTGATTTTATATAAACATTTTTGTAAATGATTTATTGAAATTGTGAATTGTGTGTTTAGTATGATTGATTTGGATTGTATTGAATAATAATTGGAGCATGGATTACTGTATATTAGAGCACTTGATGATGGTGTTATGATTGGTTTTAGATCCATGGACAAAGACACTTATTGTGCTTATCTATGTTGGTACTAAAATTGCTAAGTGACATGATTGAAATTGAATTTTTATATCATGAATTATATGCTTAAATATCAATTTTAATGCCCTACATGATTGGTTATGTTGCCAACATTGCATGATAGATTCATTGGATATAGATGACATGCCATAGGATTAGTGAGTACTCACCACTATATGTGTTATTTGTGAGCATATGTCTCTAGGAGTATTGATTTTGTTGGAGTGGATAAGGGAGTGTTGAGCCTTTCTCTCCACTCAATTATTAGCGATTTTGAGGTGATATAAGGGAGTGTATGGCTACACCCCACTCAACTCGAGTATTGTATTCGATATTTGAGGGATCAAAGATCCGTTTATCCAATGCATGATCACATGTTTATATTTTTCCATGGATGTCACTTGCCAATATAAGTGTTTGTTTGTTAATTAAATTATGTTTCCATATGCCATAATAAATGTGATTTTTACACGTGGAATAACATATGGAATTATGATGTTATGATGTTCCATTGTTGCTAGAAATTTCAGTCAATTGAATGCTATAAGTGAGCATGAAAATATAATTGAAACTATGATTCATATACTAGAAATTTGATACATTATTTTCCTTGGTTTAAGTATGTTTTTGGTGTCGTTTACTTATTGAATTTATGGCCACTCATTGAGTTTTTTCAGCTCACATCCTCACAACTTTGTGTAGAGTTTTCTTTTTTCGGCTTTGGGGAGTTGAGGAGCAAGGGCAAGGCTAGTCCAAGTCTAAGGCTATTTGGTAGTATAGATTAATGACTCTTTTTTAGAAACATTAGAGGGCACTGTGGCACTCAATTGGGATAATTTGATATACTCGTAATGGACTGTAACACCCCTAATTCGTATCCGTCGCCGAAATAGGGTTACGAGGTATTACCAATCAAAGCACAAAAAATAATATACATTTTTCATACATGATTTAATTTCACATAAATATCAATCTAACATAATCACATTGTCCCTTTTATAGCTCTATAAGGCCTAAAAACATGCTTAATAGAAGTTCAGGACTAAACCGATAACATTTGAAAACTTTGGGAAACATAGAAAATTTTCATGCATACAAGGGTCACACGCCCGTGTGAACAGGCCGTGTGTCTCACACGGTTACCAGATACGCCCGTGTGAAAACAGGGCATACATACTGACTTGGGTCACACAGTCGACCACACGCCCGTGCGTCTAGCCCGTGTACCCCTCGAAATGGCCACACACGCCCATGTGCCAAGGCTGTGTGCCTCACATGGCCACCAGACACGCCCGTGTGTCTAGGCCATGCTTAAGACTGACTTGAATTTCTAATTTTTCCCCAGGGGACACAAGGCCATGTACCAAGGTCATGTGTCACACACGGTCGAGTCACACGCCCGTGTGCTTAGCCGTGTGGAGTGAAAACAGGCTTGGTTTAAGCCACATTTCTCACCCTCTTCATGCCTTCCAACAACAAGACATTTCATGCCATTTCAATACATATATGAGCAACCAAAACATGCTATTCCAAACGCATATTATGTCATGTTTACCATTCTTTCTACTACACAATTCCATGATCTATAACATACCAAAATAATATGCCACAATCATCAAAATCACATAACTTCCAAATGCATTTTCTCATCATGTAATCATCTATTACATGCTTCAAAACATACCATTTCATCATCTCAAAATCAAGCCACAACATGCCATCTTTCAAGCAATAATACACCAATTAACATCTAACTAATTGAGCAACTCAT
Organism: Gossypium anomalum; assembly: GCA_025698475.1. Classification (NCBI taxonomy): domain Eukaryota; kingdom Viridiplantae; phylum Streptophyta; class Magnoliopsida; order Malvales; family Malvaceae; genus Gossypium; species Gossypium anomalum. The sequence goes on along the minus strand of CM046968.1, from coordinate 40,703,734 downwards.
AACTATCATAAGAACTTTATCAAATTATGGCACTACACAAGGCAAATTACACATCAAACCTAAGTCATTAATAAGCCATATAAAATGGCCAAATACATCACCAAAATCTTTATCAAAAAGACTCAAGCCTATACATGCCATAAAACCAAACCACAAGGTGTAAAATATCGAAAATCAATAGCTGGATAGTGTGATGCGATCTCCATTGACTCCCAACCTGAGCGAACGTCCGAGACACTATAAAACATAGAAAAATAACACAAAGTAAGCTTTACAGCTTAGTAAGTTCGTATGTGAGCCTAAAAGGATCACAACAATCATATAGCAATTTGAAATAAATAAATCATTAACAATTAAAGCATCAACTCATGAGCTAACATCAAATTATTCATGTCCCCATTCGCAAGATCTCAACTTCATATAACTTGATACTTAAGTAGTTTTCTGTACATACCTGTACTGATACCCTTCTATTTATCACCCATACTCTTATCAAAATTCTCTGGTTTATTATTACTTATGATACAAATTCATCGATTTTTCGATGCCATAGTCCAACTATGGTCTTATACATGCATTGCCAAGGCCCTGCCATGGTTTTTCATTTATATGCCATAACCCGGTTATGGTCTTATTAATCGATTGCCATATATATATTTAGTTAAAATAACTATAATTCATATCTCACATAACATTCAATACATACTTCATTGTAGTCAAATAAACACATTTTGACATGAAACACACTTATACACAATACTTTCTTATTTAATATACATAATACAATATGAACTCAACAATTTACTTTCATTTGATTTTCACATAGGTTCTGTACGTACCTATAATTCTTATTCCGACCATACTTTAACTCTCGTCTTGGCAATGCCCATTGAGCCACTTGGAATTGTTAAGGATACTCGGTAATCACATAAGCTCGTACAATGCCATATCCCAGATATTGTAACACCCCACACCCGTGCCTTACGTCGGGGCAAAATACGAGGCATTACCTAACTCATGCATACAAACGTTCTCAAGTCACCAAGACTTGGTCAAATTTAAAACTTTTTCAATATTTATTATAAGTTCCTTAATATGGGCCTACGAGGCTCAAAACATCCATTGGAACCCATTCAGGACCAATCTCGGTCCTTTAAAGAACTTTAAAAAATAGCACTTAACACAAGGGCACATGTCTGTGTGAGAGGGTCAATAAGCCCGTATGACCATTTAGACATGGTCGTGCTGATGGCCCGTGTGGCTCACACGGCCTAGACACATAGGGACACGCCCATGTCCTTTACCCGTGTGGATTTATTTTCTAATCTGAACCTACAGGGGTTTTCACACGGCCTGACACATGCCCGTGTCCATGGACCGTGTCCCTCACACGACCATGACATGCCCGTGTCTTAGCCCGTGTACAAAAACCTGGACATTCCGTTTTTGACGTCAGCAATCCTTAAGGGCCACATGGCCAAGGCACATGCCCGTGTGCTAAGTCGTGCCCTTTACATGGTTGAGACACACGGTCGTGTCTCTGCCCGTGTGTTTACTAACATGCATATTGACTTGTAAATTTTACGTGCAGGGGACACACGGCCGAATAGCATGCCCATGGGGTTGACCGTGTGTCACACACGCCCGTGTGTCTACCTGTGTGGACAAAATGAGCCTATTTACCAAGCCTCTTTGCCACCCTTACATACACCTATCTACACAAGATCAACCAAGACCAATACAAGCATAACATACATAACTAAAACAACCACAACCATTAGAAATTTACACCAAATGCATTGAATAATAATTAGTATTAGCTAACATTTATGGCCTATACAAAATGAATATCATATCTATCATATGAGCCAACACATTGTGGCTAACTAACAAAACACTAAACAAAAGATTCGAGTCCCTATACATGCCAAAATCAAAACAATTAAACTAGCTATACCAAGGCATCAGGTGATAGTGTAATCGAAGCTTTTGAACGTCACTGGATCCCCGATACTAGCTTGGCGGCACTATAAGGAAAGAAAAGAAAGGAGGGTAAGCATAGGAGCTTAGTAAGTACATATATGCAATTAAAGTGTAATATAAAAAAACTTATTCGTCAAACGATAACTTGTCACGCGTAAAAGATGTAAATCACTTAAACTTCACTATTTTACTCTTCCTTTCGTTCATGTATACTTATAGCATCTCGTCGCATACTCAGACCCTATCCATGTATACATACCTCATCAAAATTTTCATCAACTAAATCTTCGAGTTACCCATTGAACACTCAGAACACTTATGGATACACAGGAAGTTTACACCTAAGTGCCATATAAGTAGCCAGGGCTACCTGGTACTATGAAATGCTCACATTTTGAGCTACTCATGGGCCTTTTCATCAAATCAGTACCCAGACCCCATAGCTATCATGTAATGTTCACTCATTTAGCTACTCACGGGTCTGTGCACAAAGTCAGTACCCGGACCCATGTTATACATAACGTTCATCTCATGAGTTCAGACCACACAATTCTCATGACATACCCCATTGTATCATATGCTATGTCTGAGGTTTAACAGGATTTCATATCTAACCAAATAGCATCGCACTTGTTCACAATGAAATTTACTCTCATAACACATCATTTATACTTTTATGGCAACAAGTAGAATTTAGATACATGGTAACAATAAACCAATTACACATATATATTATCAAAATATTCCAAAGTAAACTTCAATAACACATTATTCACATATGTACTTACCTCGATACAAAATGATGAAGACGAGCTTAATCCTTGTAAACTTTGTTCTTACCCTAATCAAGACCCGAATCACGCTTCTTTTGATTTAAATTAATAAAATTCATTCATTTCATCAGCATATCAATTTAGACATTCGAAAATCCATAATTGGGCAAAATGACCATTTTAACCCTAGGTCTGAAAATCGATTTTTATCGAATTTCTTCATGTTTTAAGCATAGCTGAACTCATTTTACTCTTACAGCAGCCCAAAATCTCTACTATTTCACACATTTAACACCTATTTTACAACTTATGCAAAATGGCCCTTCTAGGTGTTCTCCATGGAAATCACTTTACAAAAGTTGTTTATTACACACCCAAGACTCATTTCCTTCCATAAAAATTTAGAAAACAACCTAAACGCTCTCATGGAAAAACCCTAGACTTTCAACCATTTTGCAAAATAGTCCCCTCATTAGAAAGCTCATAATACAAGGGTCTCAAAAATGTAAAAATCTTCAAGAAAAGTCATGAAAATCACTTACTTGTGAAGGCTTAAATTTGCTGAGATTTTCAAGCTTCAAAAACCTCTCTAATGGCTGAATTTTTGGTAGGAGAAGAAAGAGTGAAGAGATGAAACCTTTTTTTGTTTATTATATTAAAGCTAGTCAAAATTGGTGACCAAAACATCACCTAATTTTGACTTTCTCTTCACTTTGTCCCCTATGGCCGACTAGCCTAAGTATTAGGGGTTTAATTGCTCTTTAAAGGCTCCCAATTTAGGTTCTTTAGCTAATTGACATCCTTATCTATCAAAATAGGACTTTTGCATTTTATGCAATTTAGTCATTTTTTCACAATTAAGCAAGCAATCACTAAAATTAATTCACCAAAATTTTCATGCACTTATCTAATCACATAAAATATTATCAAAAATAATTTCTCTGACCTCGAGTTAGTGGTTCTAAAACCACTATTTTGACTAGCCCCAAAATCGGGCCGTTACAATTCTCCCCTATAGGGATTTTCGTCCTCGAAAATCTTACCGGTAAAAAGGTTTGGGTATTGGTTTTTCATGATTTCTTCGAGCTCCCATGTGGCCACTTCAACCCTATGTCTCTGCCATAATACTTTCACAAGGGGAACGCTTTTATTTCTTAGTTTCTTGACTTCTCGTGCTAGGATCTTAACAGGTTCCTCACCATAAGACATTTCCGATCTAATCTCTACTTTAGTCGAAGAAATCACATGTGAAGGGTTAGAGTGGTATCTGCATAACATAGACACATGGAATATGTCATGGATCATTTCCAATACCGATGGTAAGGCTAACCAATAGGCTACCGGCCCAATTTTATCAATCACCTCACAAGGTCTGATAAAATGCGGACTCAGTTTACCCTTTTTACCGAATCTAAGAACCTTCCTCCACGGAGATACTTTTAGAAATACCTTATCACCGACTTGAAACTCGATCTCTTTTTGTTTCAAATCTGCGTAGGATTTATGTTATTCGAAGCAGCCTTTAAACAATCATGAATCACCTTAACTTTTTCTGCAGTCTCCTTGACTAAGTTGACCCCGTGAATCTAACTTTCTTTAAGCTCTGTCCAATACAAAGGCATTTTGACACTTATGCCCATACAACGCTTCATAAGGTGCCTTCTTCAAACTCGACTGAAAGCTGTTATTATAAGCAAACTCCACCAACGGCAAGTACTTTTCCCAACTGCCCTGAAATACCAATATACAACATCGGAGCATGTCTTCCAAGGTTTGAATTACTCTCTCTGATTAGCCATCGGTCTGCGAATGGAAAGTGGTACTACATTTTAACTTTGTCCCTAAAGATTCTTGGAGCTTTTTCCAAAATCACGATGTGAATCTCGGATCTCTATCCAATATGATCGACAAAGGTACTCTATGTAACTTTACAATTTCAGAAATATATAACTTGACTAGCTTATCGAGTAGGTAATCAGTGCGTATCGAAATAAAATGAGCCTACTTTGTCAGTCGATCAACCACAATACATACAGCATCTTTCTTACTCGGGTTACCGGCAAACCCGTTGTGAAGTCTATAGTAATCCGATCCCATTTCCACTCTGGGACCATGATAGGCTGAAGTAAACCTGAAGGTACTTAGTGCTCGGCTTTCACTTGTTAACATACTAGGAATTTTGATACGAACTCTGAAATATTTCTTTTCATCCCCGACCACCAATACATTTTCTTCAAATCGTTGTACATTTTTGTACTCTCGGGGTGTACTAATAAACAACCAATATGTGCCTTACCTAAAATTTTTCGAATCAACTCGGTGTCCTTAGGAACAGAAATCCTATCTCAGAATTTCAAGCAACCATCAGAACCAATCCGAAAATTTGATTCAACATTCGATTCGTACTGGGTTCTTTAGGATATTAATTTACTGTCACTCTTCTGAGCCTCACAAATTTCTTAAAGAAACGTCGGTCTAGCTTTTAACTCTGCTAGAACCGAACCATCCTCTGACAAGGCCAATCGAGCTTTCATTGCTCTCAATGCAAACAATGATTTTTTACTTAATGCATCGGCGATCATGTTCGCTTTTTTCGAATGGTAGTCGATAATCAACTCATAATATTTTAATAGTTCCAACCATCTTCGTTTCCTCAAATTTAAATCATTCTGAGTCATCAAGTACTCAAGACTTTTATGATCGGTGTATACATAGCATATCTCTCTGAACAAATAATGTCACCAGATCTTCAAAGCAAACACTATGGTGGCCAACTCTAGGTCGTGTGTCAGATAGTTCTTCTCGTGAGGCTTCTATTGTCTCGAGGCATAAGCTACAACTTTGCCTTCTTGCATAAGTACGCATCCCAACCTATTTAGTGAAGCATTGCTATAAATCACAAACTCTTTTCCTGATTCTGGTTGTACTAGTACTGGAGCCTCAGTTAACAACATCTTCAACTTCTCGAAACTCTGATGACACTTATTCGACCATTCAAATTTAACTTTTTTTTGCAGTAACCTTGTCATGGGAGTCACAATCATAGAGAAGCCCTTTACAAATCACCTGTAATAACCGGCCAACCCTAAAAAGCTTCTAACCTCGGTCACATTCTTTGGTGGTTTCCATTCAAAAATAGTAGAAACCTTGCTGGGATCAACCCTAATGTCATCACTCGAGACAATATGACCAAAAAAGCCAACTTCTAGAAGCCAAAACTCGCTTTTACTAAACTTGGCATACAACTGATGTAATACCCCGAAAATCTTTACAGTAATATAGTATCCTTGATATAATAAAATAAGGAAATAAAGTGATAAAAAGGGAAGTTTTGAGTTATGGCAACATTGGGAAGTAAATTATGATATCTTGATTCAGGAAAGGACTAAATTGTAAAAGTTAGAAAAGTTTTGTTGCCTAAGAGTAAATACTCAAGACTTAAAGGGTTAAAGTGTAAATATGAAAAAGTTGAAGGACCAATAGTGTAAATATTTTAAGGGTAGAATGATCTAGAAACTAAGGAAAATGGATGAATTAGGACCAAATTGAATAAGTGAAGAACTATGAGGGACTAAATTGCAATTTTACCAAATTAAATGATGACTCAAGGATGGAATTCTAAAAGATCATGAAGGGCAAAATGGTCAATTAGTAAGAGAGAGAATTCTAGAATGTAATGATTACGTTAATGATATTTTAAATTAATTAATTAGATAAATATTATTTTATTAATATTTTATGAGGTATTTAATATTATTTTATTATTATTTATTTAGTATATAAGGAAAGAAAGATGAAGAATTTCCATCATCTTTCCTTTCCATGCAAACTAACGTGAGAGAAAGAGAGGAAGAAAGAAAGTTTTACTTTCTTTACAATTTGGTCCTTTTACCAAAAATTCACCATTTTCACCCAAAAATCAAATGAATTTCCATAGCTACCAAGAGAGAAAAATGTTAAAGAGAGCATGGGGAGTTAGAATATCAAGTTGGATTCAAGAAATAGAAGCTGGAGGAGAGATAAAATCAAGTTAAAGATTGGTATCAAGAGAATAAGGTAAGTACATCAAGATTTCAATATGTTTTTAAGTTTGTTATTGTTGATAAATCATGGAAATAATGTTATAGTAGAGTTTTCTTACATAAGGTCCTATGTTCTTGATATGTCAGTGAAGAGAAAATAAGAGAAAGTGATGAGAAATGGTGTAGAAAAAGAAAATAAGGGTGTTATAACATGTTAATTAATATCTTGCACTAAAACAGTTATGGACAGCAGCAGTAGTCTAACTTTGAAAAATCACCATAAATTGTATAAATTGAATTAGAAGATGAAAAAAAAATGTAATTAAATATTATTGAGTCTAGTTTCTCATAGAAGAAACATTGTAAGCAATGGATTTGTAAATTTTGAGATATAATGAATTTTGTGAGACAAGGTCAGAATGAATTCGGGTTCCCCTGTTCAGACTTTGAAAAATCATAAAAAAATGAATAAAAATAATTATAGGCTTAAATTTATATGTATAGAATCCTTGATGAGTATAGTTTTAATAGAAACAAACTAGCACATCATTTGAATTCTTTACAAGGAGATAATAAATTTTTAGTGAAGAAGGGTCAGAACTGTCAGACAGCAGAACAGGGGTGAATTTAATGAATAAACTGCACTAATTGGCTAAACCAAAAATTCTGAAAATTTTATGGTAAGAAGACATGTGAGTCTAGTTTCACGAAAAATTAATGGATCTTAATTTCGAGTTCTTTAGCTTAAATTATAAATAATTTAGTGACTATGACGCAAATGGATAGTTTTGAATGTACATATAAGTAAATAGTGAAATTATTGATAATGTTACTTGTTGCATGTTATATAAATTAAGGATGTGGAATGGAGAGGAGGAGGAGGAAAATATGTATGAATATTCATCTAGCATGGCTAATTTGCATGTTTTAGGCTCAGAGACTAAATTGAATAAAAGTAAAACTTTATGGGCAATTTTGTAAAAATGTCAGAAATGACTAAATTGCAAGAAATAGATTATTTTATTATTTAAATTACAAAATTTAACGAAATTATCAATTTAGCTCAAGATCGGGGCAAAACATGTTTTAGGGATTAAATTGAAAAGTGTTAAAATTATGGAAAATTTTGATATTTTATAGAATTCATGGACTGTTATCAATATATATGAGAATAATAGTTGGAAATAAGGATTAAATTGCAAGAATTTTATTTTCCTGACCCTAAGGATGAAATCGTCATTAATTAAAAGTTTAGGGCCAAATGGTAATTTTGCTTAGAGCATTAATTAAATGTATTAGAATATGAAATGAATGAAAATGATGATCAAATTTATTTATAAAGATCCGGACGACACAAATACGAGACTTGTTAATGGAAAAGAAAATATATCAGAATAATGAAATCATAAACACGAACAATCAATGAGGTAAGTTCATGTAACTTGAATTATATTCTTAAATACTCGAAATGTATGTTATTGATGTGAATATGATTTGAATGTTCATTATATGAAAATTGATGAAACATTGACATATTTGATAAAAAGGGAAAGAAATCTCGATTGAATGAAAGGAAATTTCGATGGATCTGTGAAAAGGAATTGACGGTAAAAAGGATCTAGCCCGGACGGGTGATCCTATCCTGATATAGCCCTCCCGAAGAATATGTGGAAAATGGATTTAGCCCGGAAGGGTAATCCGAATTAGGGTCCGAATTTAGCCTAGACTGGTAATTGGATCCAAGCTCATTAGAGTAATTGTCGTTGTGGGGATTTAGCTGGGTGGTAATCCCGACAATACTCTATGAGTTTATATTACTGAGGATTTAGCTTCGGGGTGGTAATCCCACCGTAAGGATGAGGTTCGAGGGAGTGTGCTCTTTGATATGAAACGTGTAAGACCATGGTTGAAAGATACCATGGCAACCTGATATGAAACGTGTAAGACCATGGTTGAAAGATACCATGGCAACCTAATATGAAATGTGTAAGACCATGGTTGAAAGATACCATGGCAACATGACGGAAAGCGAATAAGACCATGGTTGAAAGATACCATGGCAACATGACAGAGATGAGTAAGACCATAGTTGAAAGACACTATGGCATCATGTCGAAGATAAATAAGATCGTGGAAGAGAAACGCCAAGATATCTGTTGAACAACTAATATTCTGTAATATAACAAATGGTTAAATGAAATGGTTATACAAAATGGTAATGTGAAATGTTTATGTGAATTGGTCATATGGAAATAAATGTACAAAATAGTTGTATGAAATAATTTATAAGATAGATAAATGAAATAAGTATAGGTATATGGAATTTAAATTATGTTAAGTTTAATACGAACTATTACCGAAATAAATATACCTAAGATATAAGGAAATGATGGTGCATGAAATGTTGATATAATGAAATGAATGATATATGTTATTAAAGAAACGGTAAGAGAATGATATGTATCATGACATGTACATATGAGATTATCTTTTATATGTTAACATAAGGAAAATATGTAAGTTAAGACGAGTATTAAATTCGAATATGACATATTGAGAAAATAAGAATTTATATGAAATATGTATAAGTACACTAACAAGTGTTATTGTTGATGCTTAGGCAAGTGCCAAGCCATTGATTGAATGGTAATATATTTATTGATGCATTAAATTGATAAGTATTTAAGTGAATTTTTTTTAGTGATCTGCAAATGGTAGTAATGCTCCGAAACCCTATTCTGGCAGCGTATACGGGTTAGGGGCGTTTCATTTAGTGGTATCAGAGTTATGGTTTAGTCGGTTCTCGGACCAAACGTACTATATGTGAAGTCTAAAAACACATGTCATTAAAATATGTGATAGTGTGATATCTCTCGACTCTAATGAGATTTGTTTTACTTATAGAAAGAGATGTTTTTCAACTAAAAAAAAAAAGCATGAATAAATGTTTTATAATATATGTCGATGTAGAAAGTTGATTATGATGAATCGGTACAAAAAAAAAAAAGAAAAAAGCATGAATAAATGTTTTATAATACATGTCGATGTAGAAAGTTGATTATTATGAGTCGGTACCAAAAAAAAAAGCATGAATAAATGTTTTGTAATACATGTCGATGATGAATATTATGTTATATGTATTATTAAAAGCAAATTATATTACTACATGAAATATTGTGCTGATGACTAAATTACAAAATATATAAATGTAATATATGAAGTACATGATAAGGATTATTAGAGAATTATGAATGAATTGTGAATTTTGAAATGTATTACATGTATTGAAGATACAGAAGATATAAGTTTATGAATTATTGGTACAAGGATTAAATTATAAAGCATGTAAAAGTATTATACGAAAGGTGTAATAGTGATATACGTGTATAAAACAATTTGCCCAAGTAGACAAGATTAAAACTACTAGGATACTAAGGGACCTCAGCATGCTCTCTGATTATTAGTACGCCAGTGCTCTCTGTGTAGCACTTCAGTGCTCTTTGTTCATTAGTGCATAATAATGCACCTCTGTATAGGTTCCTTATATCAGAAGTGTTCTATCTAGTTTACTGGGCCTCTGCTAAGTAAAAAGTAAAGAAATTTTTGTTACAAGATAAAGGATTATCTCTGAGTAAAAAAAAATGTTAGTTATGATAAGCGAGAACTCAGTAAAAATACGGATAAATGTTTTCAAAGATTTAAGAATGAAAAATATTATATGAGTAAATATATGAAAATTAAATTATGAGACTTTATGATCTATACCCCTTTACTAGTATGAGTTATATACAATGAAATTCATGAGATTTATATTCATTAAGTTCAAAAGTAGAAAATGAAAAGTTTAATAGTTGAGCAATTGATAATACAATGAATCGAGAATTAGTTAATAAGTAAAGATGGGTTCTAAATAGAGATATCATGTTTTTCTAAAAACTAGCAGAAATATATAGTTCCACTTTTAAAGAAAGAAGTTATTTATAGGAAAATCGATTTATTCGGATATGGTATTTACAAAATAGTTAACTAAAAATTTCTTTCGAATTAGTTTCTTGAGTGAACTGAATGATGTGAAATTATTAATGACTATACTAGTCAATGAATTAGTGAATGAAAAAAAAATAATAAATAAAAATAAGACATTTGAACATATAGCATTTGTTACAATTGGGTAATTGTTATAAATCGATAGATATACATCATGTTAAAGGGTGAATTAAGTAAGGGAGGATGATAAGTGAAATTTGAAGGAATAATGAAGAGTATATTCAAGTGAAAAGTTCCATATTTATGATAAGAGTTTGAAGAACGATATGAGAGTTATAGGTCATTAATGAATTTAAAATATATATACATAAGTATATGAAATCGAAGGGACGATTTTAAGATAATTAGATTATGCATTTTTTTGAATAAGTAAAATAAAAGAATAAAGTGATAATAAAGTTCATGGTCAATAAAACTAAAGAAATTTCGAGGACGAAATTTATTTTAAGGGAGAGAGAAATGTAATACCTCGAAAATCTTTACTGATAATATATTATCCTTGATATAATAAAATAAGGAAATAAAGTGATAAAAAGGGAAGTTTTGAGTTATGGCAACATTGGGAAGTAAATTATGATATCTTGATTCAGGAAAGGACTAAATTGTAAAAGTTAGAAAAGTTTTGTTGCCTAAGAGTAAATACTCAAGACTTAAAGGGTTAAAGTGTAAATATGAAAAGTTGAAGGACCAATAGTGTAAATATTTTAAGGGTAGAATGATCTAGAAACTAAGGAAAATGGATGAATTAGGACCAAATTGAATAAGTGAAGAACTATGAGGACTAAATTACAATTTTACCAAATTAAATGATGACTCAAGGATGGAATTCTAAAAGATCATGAAGGGCAAAATGGTCAATTAGTAAGAGAGAGAATTCTAGAATGTAATGATTATGTTAATGATATTTTAAATTAATTAATTAGATAAATATTATTTTATTAATATTTTATGAGATATTTAATATTATTTTATTATTATTTATTTAGTATATAAGGAAAGAAAGATGAAGAATTTCCATCATCTTTCCTTTCCATGCAAACTAACGTGAGAGAAAGAGAGGAAGAAAGAAAATTTTACTTTCTTTACAATTTGGTCCTTTTACCAAAAATTCACCATTTTCACCCAAAAATCAAATGAATTTCCATAGCTACCAAGAGAGAAAAATGTTAAGGAGAGCATGGGGAGTTAGAATATCAAGTTGGATTCAAGAAATAGAAGCTGGAGGAGAGAGAAAATCAAGTTAAAGATTGGTATCAAGAGAATAAGGTAAGTACATCAAGATTTCAATATGTTTTTAAGTTTGTTATTGTTGATAAATCATGGAAATAATGTTATAGTAGAGTTTTCTTACATAAGGTCCTATGTTCTTGATATGTTAGTGAAGAGAAAATAAGAGAAAGTGATGAGAAATGGTGTAGAAAAAGAAAATAAAGGTGTTATAACATGGTAATTAATATCTTGCACTAAAACAGTTATGGACAGCAGCAGTAGTCTAACTTTAAAAACTCACCATAAATTGTATAAATTGAATTCGAAGATGAACAAAATATGTAATTAAATCCTATTGAGTCTAGTTTCTCATAGAAGAAACAGTGTAAGCAATGGATTTGTAAATTTTGAGATATAATGAATTTTGTGAGACAAGGTCAGAATGAATTCGGGTTCCCCTGTTCAGACTTTGAAAAATCATAAAAAAATGAAGAAAAATAATTAGAGGCTTAAATTTATATGTATAGAATCCTGAATGAGTCTAGTTTTAATAAAAACAAACTATCACATCATTTGAATTCTTTACAAGGAGATAATAAATTTTTAGTGAAGAAGGGTCAGAACTGTCAGATAGCAGAACATGGGTAAATTTAAAGAAAAAAATGTACTTATTGGCTAAACCAAAAATTCTGAAATTTTTATGGTAATAAGATATGTAAGTCTAGTCTCAGAGAAAATTAGCGGATCTTAATTTTGAGTTCTGTATATTAAGATATAAATAATTTAGTGACTATGACGCAAATGGACAGTTTTGAATATACATATAAGTAAATAGTGAAATTATTGATAATGTTACTTGTTGCATGTTATATAAATTAAGGATGTGGAATGGAGAGGAGGAGGAGGAAAATATGTATGAATATTCATCTAGCATGGCTAATTTGCATGTTTTAGGCTCAGAGACTAAATTGAATAAAAGTAAAACTTTATGGGCAATTTTGTAAAAATGTCAGAAATGACTAAATTGCATGAAATAGATTATTTTATTATTTAAATTACAAAATTTAGCGAAATTATCAATTTAGTTCAAGATCGGGGGAAAACATGTTTTAGGGATTAAATTGAAAAGTGTTGAAATTATGGAAAATTTTGATATTTTATAGAATTCATGGATCACATTATCAATATATATGAGAATAATAGTTGGAAATAAGGATTAAATTGCAAGAATTTTATTTTTCGACCCTAAGGATGAAATCGTCATTAATTAAAAGTTTAGGGGCAAAATGGTAATTTTGCTTAGAGCATTAATTAAATGTATTAGAATATGAAATGAATGAAAATGATGATCAAATTTATTTATAAAGATCCAGGACGACACAAATACGAGACTTGTTAATGGAAAAGAAAATATATCGAATAATGAAATCATAAACACGAACAATCAATGAGGTAAGTTCATGTAACTTGAATTATATTCTTAAATACTTGAAATGTATGTTATTGATGTGAATATGATTTGAATGTTCATTATATGAAAATTGATGAAACATTGACATATTTGATAAAAAGGAAAGAAATCTCGATTGAATGAAAGGAAATTTCGATGGATCTCGAAAAGGAATTGACGGTAAAAGGATCTAGCCCGGACGGGTGATCCTATCTCGATATAGCCCTCCAAGAAGAATATGTGGAAAATGGATTTAGCCGGAAGGGTAATCCGAATTAGGTCCAATTTAGCTTTGGGTGGTAATTCGGATCAAGCTCATTAGAGTAATTGTCGTTGTGGGATTTAGCTGGACTGGTAATCCGACAATACTCTATGAGTTTATATTCTGAGGATTTAGCTCGGTGGTAATCCCCTTTGTAAGGATGAGGTTCATGAGTGTGCTCTCTCGATATGAAACGTGTAAGACCATGGTTGAAAGATACCATGGCAACCTGATATGAAACGTGTAAGACCATGGTTGAAAGATACCATGGCAACCTGATATGAAATGAGTAAGACCATGGTTGAAAGATACCATTTCAACATGACGGGAAACGAATAAGACCATGGTTGAAAGATACCATGGCAACATGACAGAAAATGAGTAAGACCATAGTTGAAAGACACTATGGCATCATGTCGAAGATAAATAAGATCGTGGAAGAGAAACGCCAAGATATCTGTTGAACAACTAATATTCAGGTAATATAACAAATGGTTAAATGAAATGATTATACAAAATGGTAATGTGAAATGTTTACAGGAATTGGTCATATGGAAATAAATGTACAAAATAGTTGTATGAAATAATTTATAAGATAGATAAATGAAATAAGTATAAGTATATGGAATTTAAATTATGTTAAGTTTAATACGAACTATTACCGAAATAAATATACCTAAGATATAAGGAAATGATGGTGCATGAAATGTTGATATAATGAAATGAATGATATATGTTATTAAAGAAACGGTAAGAGAATGATATGTATCATGACATGTACATATGAGATTATCTTTTATATGTTAACATAAGGAAAATATGTAAGTTAAGACGAGTATTAAATTCAAATATGACATACTGAGAAAATAAGAATTTATATGAAATATGTATAAGTACACTAACAAGTGTTATTGTTGATGCTTAGGCAAGTGCCAAGCCATTGATTGAATGGTAATATATTTATTGATGCATTAAATTGATAAGTATTTAAGTGAATTTTTTTTAGTGATCTTCAAATGGTAGTAATGCTCCGAAACCCTATTCTGGCAGCGTATACAGGCTAGGGGCGTTTCAACTGATTGTCTCTCAGAGTCTGCAAAATGATTCTCAAGTGTTCGGCATGTTCTACCTTGTATCTAAAATAAATCAGGATATCATCGATGAATACTACAACAAACCTATCTAGATATGGCCGAAATATCCTATTCATTAAATCCATAAACATGGCGGGAGCATTTGTTAAGCCGAAAGGCATGATGAAAAACTCATAGTGGCCATACCTCGTCCTAAAAGCGATTTTAGGCACATTTGCCTCTTTAACTCGTAGTTGATAGTAGCCGAATCTCAAGTCTATCTTAGAAAACCATACTGCTCCTTTCAATTGGTCAAACAAGTCGTCAATTCGCTGCAATGGGATTTTTTCTTGATCATTATCTTATTTAATTGCCGGTAATCTATGCACAACCCCATAGATCTATCTTTCTTTTTCACAAATAACACCAGAGCACCCCACGGTGAAAAGCTTGGTCTCACGAAACCCTTATCGGTCAATTCTTGCAGTTGTGACTTTAGTTCTTTCAGCTCAGTCAGAGCCATCCGATACAGAGCAATCAAAATGGGCATGGTCCCTAGCATTAGCTCTATACCAAATTCAACTTCTCTATTAGGGGGTAACTCGGGCAATTCTTCCGGGAATACATCCACATATTCACTTACAACTGGCACTAACTCAACCTTCAACTTAGATTCCTTAGTATTCATTACAAAAGCCAAATAAGCTTTACATCCTTTCCTCAAACATTTCTGGGCAGACATTGAGGATATTACAATAGGCAAGTTCCCTGGCTCACCTGATTCAACCTAAAAGGTTTCACCGTTTTCACATTTCAATTTAATAACCTTTTGTCTACAATTTACTATATCATCATGGAATGTCAACCAATTCATACCCACTATGACATCAAACTCATCGACTGGTAACAGCATCAAATCGGTTGGAAAATAATGACCTTTAACTACCAATGGACATTTCTTGCATATTTTATTGACTATCACATGTTTGCCTAATGGATTTGACACTTTAATCATAAACTCTATCGACTCAATAGGCATATTCGTGTTAGACACCAATTTCATGCATATATGAATAAGTAGAACCAGGTTCAAACAAAGCAATAATAGTATTATCATAGAGAGAGAATGTATCGGTGATCACATTGGGAGAGGATGCATCTTCACGTGCACGTATAGCATAGGTTCTAGCCTGAGATTTAGCTTTGAATCTTACGGTGGTGTCTCTTGCCATATTCTTGCTGCCAACCCCAACTCCAACATTCTTCTGAGGCCTTTCTTTAAAATTAGTGCCTCTTGGCCTTGTACTTTGAAATTTTTCTTTATCAGTCATCTCGGGGCAATCCTTGATAAAGTGGTCTTGAAAACCACATCAGAAACATGATCCATCGTTCATTCTACACTTGTCGAAATGATTTCTACCACAATGTTGGCACTCTGGTCTGGAAGATCTGACTTTGCCCACACTAGCCACCGATGTAGCCTGAGACTTAAAATCTGAATCTTGCTTCTTACGATCTCAAAACAAGTGTCCAGCTGATGCATAAGAATGAGAATAGATGTCTCTAGATTTCTTAGGCTGAGATGGAAATAGCTTGCTCACTTGCCTCTTCCTTGTATCTTTAGTCTTAGCCTCAGTTTTCTTCTTTTCCTTGATCAATTCCTCTGCTTTACAAGCTCGATCAAAGAGTACTACAAACTCTTTCAACTCAAGGATGCCCAATGATAGTCTAATGTCCTCATTAAGTTCGTCTTCGAACCTTCAACACATCTTAGCCTCGGAGGATACACACTCTCGAGCATACTTACTAAGTTGGACGAAGTCTCTTTCATATTCAGCAACCGTCATACGGCCTTGTTTCAAGTCAAGAAATTCCTTATGCTTTTGATCCATGAATCTCTCACCAATGTATTTCTTCTAGAATTCCTCTTGGAAGAATTCTCATGTGACCCTTTCGTGAGGTACCACTGAGACTGACGTCTTCCACCAGTGGTATGCCGAGTCCCTCAACAAGGATATGACAGACTTCAAGCATTCCTCGAGAGTGCAAGACAATTTATCAAATACCCTAATGGTATTCTCAAGCCAGAATTCTGCCCTTTCAGGGTCATCATCTTTATTAGCATAGAACTCCTCGGCTCCATGCTTCTAGATCTTGCCCACTGGAGGTCTACTCAACCTCACAAAGTCCATACCCTGGGGTGCTATAGGGATAGGTTGAGGAATAGGTGAGGGTGGAGGGGGTTGAGTATTCGGGTTCGCTCGGACAAATTTCGTGTACCATTCATTCATCATGTGGAGAAAGGCCTCCCATGCCCTTTCTCCTCCTCCCTGGCTAATTGTGGGAGGTCGATTATTGAATGGCACCACCCCTTCAGCGGGAGCCGGCGCGTTACTTTCTACATCGTCCGTCATAGTTCGATCGGGATCCATTACTATATGAAAACATAATTTAAAAAGGTCAAGAGCCGTCACACTATCACAATTTATCTATGGCATGTATAGCTAGACTCGTACACACGCTACGTTAGTCCGAGAACCAACTAAACTATAGCTCTAATACCACAAAATGTAACACCCCACACCCGTGCCCTACACCAGGACAGAATACGAGGCATTACATAACTTTAACTCATGCATACAAATGTTCTCAAGTCACCAAAACTTGGTCAAATTTAAAAAAATTTCAATCTTTATTGTAAGCTCCTTAATATGGGCCTACGAGGCTTAAAACATATATTGGTAACTATTCGGAATCAATTCGGGTCCTTTAAAGAACTCTAGAAAATAACACTTAACACAGGGGCAACATGCCCGTGTGACCATTTAGACATGGTCGTGCTGATGGCCCGTGTGGCTCACACAGCCTAGACACATAAGGACACGCCTGTGCCCTTTACCCGTGTGGATTTATATTCTAATTTGAATCTACAGGGGATTTCACACAGCCATGACACGCTCGTGTCTTAGCCTGTGTTCAAAAACTTGGACATTCTGTTTTTGACATCAACAATCCTTAATGGCCACACTACCAAGGCACACGCCCGTGTGCTAGGCTGTGCCCTTTACACGGCTGTGTCTCTGCCCTTGTGTTTACTACCATGCATACAGACTTGTAAATATTACGTGCAGGGGACACACGACCGAACAACACGCCCATGGGGTTGAACATTTGTCACACACGACCTAGACACATGGCCATGTGTCTACCCGTGTGAGCAAGATGAGGCTATTTACCAAGCCTCTTTGCCACCGTTACATACACCTATCTACACAAGATCAACCAAGACCAATACAAGCACAACATACATAACCAAAACAACCACAACCATTAGAAATTTGCACCAAATGCATTGAATAATAATTAGTATTAGCTAACATTTGTGGCCTATACAAAATGAATATCATATCTATCATATGAGCCAACACATTGTGGCTAACTAACAAAACACTAAACAAAAGATTCAAGTCCCTATACATGCCAAAATCAAAACAATTAAACTAGCTATACCAAGGCCTCAGGTGATAGTGTAATCGAAGCTTTTGGACGTCACTGGATCCTCGATACTAGCTTGGCAGCACTATAAGGAAAGAAAAGAAAAGGAGGGTAAGCGTGGGAGCTTAGTAAGTACATATATGCAAGTACAGTGTAATAAAAAAAAACTTATTCGTCAAACGATAACTTGTCATGCGTAAAAGATGTAAACATTTAAACTTCTCTATCTCACTCTTCCATTCGTTCATGTATACTTAATGCATCTCGTCGCATACTCAGGCCCTATCCATGAGTTCAGTATACATACCTCATCAAAATTTTCATCAAATAAATCTTTGAGTTACCCATTGAACACTCAGAATATTTATGGATACACAGGAAGTTTGCACCTAAGTGCCATATAAGTAGCCAAGGCTACCTCCTACTATGAAATGCTCAAATTTTGAGCTACTCACAGGCCTTTTCATCAAATTAGTACCTGGACCCCATAGCTATCATGTAACGTTCGCTCATTGAGCTACTCATGGGTCTATGCACAAATTCAGTACTCGGACCCACGTTACATATCACGTTCATCTCATGAACTCAGACTCATCTCATGAGTTAAGACCACACAATTCTCATGACATACCCCTTTGTATCCTATGCTATGTCTGAGGTTCAACGAGATTTCATATCTAAATGAATAGCATCGCACTTACTCATAATGAAATTTACTCTCATAACACATCATCTATACTTTTATGGCAACAAGTAGAATTTAGATACATGGTAACAATAAACCAATTACACATATATATTATCAAAATATTCCAAAGTAAACTTTAATAACACATTATTCACAGATGTACATACCTCGATACAAAATGATGAAGACGAGCTTAATCCTCGTAAACTTTGTTCTTACCCCAATCAAGACCCGAATCACGCTTCTCTTGATCTAAATTAATAAAATTCATTCATTTCTTCAACAAATCAATTTAGACACTCGAAAATTTATAATTGGGCAAAATGACCATTTTGCCCCTAGACCTTCACAAAAATTACCATTTTACCACTAGGTTCGAAAATCAATTTTTATCAAATTTCTTCATTTTTTAAGCATAGCCGAACTCTTTTTACTCTTCCAGCAGCCCAAAATTTCTACTATTTCATACATTTAACACCTATTTTACAACTTATGCAAAATGGTCCTTCTAGGTGTTTTCCATGGAAATCACTTTACAAAAGTTGTTTATTACACACCCAAGACTCATTTCCTCCCATAAAAATTCAGAAAACAACCTAAATGATCTCATGGAAAAACCTTAGACTTTCAACCATTTTACAGAATAGTCCCATTATTAGAAAGCTCATAATACAAAGGTCTCAAAAATGTAAAAATCTTCAAGAAAGGTCATGAAAATCACTTACTTGTGAAGGCTTAAAGTTGCTAAAATTTTCAAGCTTCAAAAACCCTTCTAATGGCTGAATTTTCGGTAAGAGAAGAAGGAGTGAAGAGATGAAACCTTTATTTTGTTTATTATATTAAAGCTAGTCAAAATTGGTGACCAAAACATCACCTAATTTTGACTTTCTCTTCACTTTGTCCCCTATGGCCGGCCAGCCTAAGTATTAGGGGTTTAATTGCTCTTTAAAGGCCCCCAATTTAGGTTCTTTAGCTAATTGACACCCTTATCTATCAAAATAGGACTTTTGCACTTTATGCAATTTAGTCCTTTTTCGCAATTAAGCAAGCAATCGTTAAAATTAATTCACCAAAATTTTCATGCACTTATCTAATCATGCTACAATACATAAAATATTATCAAAAATAATTTCTCCAACCTTGGGTTAGTGGTTCCGAAACAACTGTTCTGGCTAGCCCCAAAATCAGGCCATTACAGATATGGTCTTACATGTTATCACATAAAAACACTCAAAAAGAAAAAAAAATTTAAGCAAACCTAACTATTATGCACTCAGAAATAAAATGAAATTCCAATTGAGGTAAAAATTAATCTTGTGAGCCTTGTAAAAGTGTTTATATCAATTAACGAGAATGTATTAGAATCAAACTAAGAAAGCAAACCTATAAACATTGTGAGTCCAGAATCAGCTAGACACCAAAGAATTATGTTACATGAAGGAAGGAATGTGCAACATGATTTAACCTACTAACACAAGAAACAATAAATTTTTAGAATGCATAAATGGATAATAAAAAGCAAAAACAAATGAAAACCTAACGTTAAGAGTAAATGAAAATTCTTGAAACTCGAAAACCTAAGAAATTGCAAAACAACTTGACAAACTTCGTTCAAGGTGGTGCTAATTTCTAAAACTCAAGAAATTTAAAATAGAGCCTCCTCAAATAATATAGATTTGATTTGGAAAGTTTCAGCACAAAATTGAACCCACATGATATTTTTTATTTTTCCTTTTTCATACTTTTTTTTATTTTTTTAACTTTTTATTTTTGTGGGAAATATTTTTTTATATTCTAAAATAGTGCCAAGAAATAGGATGTAAAATTTCAGATCGATTGAAAAGCGTTTGCCTACTAAAAAAATTTTCCCGTAAAAATTCTAGGTAAAAAAATGTTTTAAGGCTTCTTGCTGGAAATTAGTTTATAATAACAAAAAGAACACCTAAAACACCCAAATTTGATACCAAATGACAAGGAAAGATGCGGATGAATACGAAAGCATATAGTAAAGTTTGTTCAAGTCGTGGATTTGACTCAGGGCTCTAGACATTCGGAAAGAAACTTGGATTTTGACACAACCTGAAACGCAATCAAATCCAAGTCAGATGAAACAATTAAAATAAATAACTAAGATAATTAAAATAAAATAATAAATCTACAATTATAATAATTGTAACACCCCTAACCCGTGACTGTCACCGGAATAGGGCTACAGAGCATTACGAAAAATTTCAAAATATTTACAAATAATTCATGTCAATTACTATTCTTTCTCCGAGTTTATTCATAATGTCCCTTAAATGGACCCTCGAGGCCCAATATGAGTATTAGAATTGAGTCGGGACTAAATTAGGAATTCAAAATTTTTTTCGGGAAATATTCAAAATTTTTCGAGATGCAGGGCACACACCCATATGACGTTAAGACACGCCCGTTCCATGAACCATGTCTGACCTCGTGTAACTCTCTGACTTGTGCCACACGACCAGCCACACGCCCGTGAGCTAGGCCTTGTGGTTAATTAAAATTTTCAAAATTAGGTGCAGATTTCACACGGCCAAGACACACGCCCGTGTTCAAGGCCGTGTTGCACACACGGCTGAGACACACGCCCATGTCTTTGCCCTTGTGCTCAATTCTAAGCATTATGTTTCTCAAATTTAAGATGCAAGGGACACACGGCCTAACCACACGCCCATATACCAGGCCGTGTGTCACACACGTCAAGACAGATGCCTGTATGTCTACTCGTTTGGATAAAATAAAGCCATTTCTAGCTTCATTCCTCACCTAAAACTTTGCCATGTACCTACATCAAAACTTGCATTCATACACCAACCAATCCAAGCATTATAACCAAGCTAATTTTATCATTTGACATGGTATATCATTAAATGCATACATATTTATAGTTTTATACTTAATAGATATATTCATTTAGTATAACTTAACCAATTCATAATATGTATATACTCATTTTATTTTTAACACCCCACACCCATACCCTATGCCGGGACAGAATACGAGGCGTTACTAAAGTTAAACACGTCCACACATACATTCCCGAGCCATGAAGGCTTGATCAAATTTTAACTTTTCAAACTTTGTCTAAAATTCCTTAACATGGGCCTATGAGGCCCAAAACACACATCGAAAACCATTCGGGACCAACTCGGGTCTGTTAGGGAGGTGACACGCCCGTGTGGTCGACTTGACATAGTCGTGTTGAAGACCCATGCGACTCACATGGCCTAAGCATATAGGGACACGCTCGTGCCCTTTACTCGTGTGAATTTATTCTTCAATTCGAACCTACAGGGGTTTTCACAAGGCCTGGCACAGGCCTGTATACATGGCCCGTGTCCCTCACACGGCCTCGACAAGCCCATGTCTTAGCCCGTGTCCAAAAACTTGGACATTCTATTTTTGACGTCAGCAAACCTTAAGGGTCACACGGCCAACGCACATGCCCGTGTGCTAGGCTGTGCCCTTCACACGGCTTAGACACATGGGCGTGTCTCTGCCCCTGTGTTTACTACCATGCATACTAACTTTTAAATTTAACATACAGGGGACACAAGGCCAGGTAACATGCCCATGGGGCTGTCTGTGTGTCACACATGGCCCGTATGTCTAGCCGTGTAGGCAAAACAAGGCTATTTTCCAAGCCTTTATGCCACCCTTACATGCACCAACCTACATCATTATCTAGCATGACCAATCCACATAGCAATACAAAGTCTAATCAACCACAATGGGTATTAGTTCAATCATGCAATTTACTCATCCATGAAAATATCATCATTTGCATATATCAAAATAAGCATTAGCCATTATCCAAGGCCTTATACAAAATGTAGGGTTTTATTCCAAGCCAACACATTTGGCCAAATCAATAATGACACAATACCCAGTGGTCTAAGTTCCTATACATGCCATACTCAATAATAAAAAAGGGCTAACTATACCAAGTGCTTCAACTAATAGTGTGATCGATATCTCTGACGTTCAGTGATCCACAAGCTAGTCAGGCGGCACTATAAGAAAATGGAAAAGGGGAGGGAGTAAGCACAAGGGTTAGTAAGTTGCATGGAAATATACAACAACGGTTTACCATACTACCACATGCTCACAACATTTCATAATTTGTTCATAATACAAAAATGAACATAAACACAACTTACTCATCACTATCACATACAATTCACATAGCATATATCGAGCTCACATATCACATTTCATGTAAAATACCCAAGTGGTCATGAGTAGAACTTTCTCACTTTCCTTCCTCATTAAACATACAACGTAATTGATGCTCGTATTTCAAAATTCTCATTTATGTAGGAGTTCTCTCATTTCGATATATACCATAAATCTCCCATTGAACCATTTAGAATACTATAGAATATTCAATAGGCCCAAACATGGGATAAGATGTCGACGCCATGTCCCAGACATGGTCTTACACTGGCTATCACGTCAAAGTTGATGCCATGTCCTAGACAGGTCTTACACTGACACATAACAAGCTGACGCCATATGTTAGATAGGTCTTACACTAGCTTGTATATCTCGAGGTTGATGCATGTCCCAGACATGTCTTACACTGACTCTCATAATGTGGCTGATGCATGTCCCAGACATGTCTTACACTAGCACACATATCACCCAATGTCATGGCATGAATATCCAAATCTATTCCTAATGTTCAACCGGGAGTCTTTGTTACATTAATTTCTCAACATGCATACTCATGTTCACAATCAAAACAACTTATGCAATATCAATTCAATCATAACAATATAGTTGCATTATTAACATACAACTTACATTGGATTACAAAATGTAGACGACTAGTTTATTTAATCTACTTGCTTGGCCTTTCCCCGGTCTAGATTCAAATTTTGTATTTCTTGATCTAAAATGATAAAAGTTCACTAATTTAATTAGCATATAAATCTAGGTACTTAACATTTTATAACTGGGCAAAATGTCCATTTTTCCCCTAGGCTTTCACAAACTAACCATTTTACCCCTACGCCCGAAAATCGATTTTTATCGAATTTCCTTACTAACCAAGCCTAGCTGAATTCTTTTTATACTAGAAGCAACCCTTAATTTCAAATATTCCACACATTTATCATCTATTTTACAAACTATACA
Organism: Gossypium anomalum; assembly: GCA_025698475.1. Classification (NCBI taxonomy): domain Eukaryota; kingdom Viridiplantae; phylum Streptophyta; class Magnoliopsida; order Malvales; family Malvaceae; genus Gossypium; species Gossypium anomalum. The sequence goes on along the minus strand of CM046968.1, from coordinate 40,679,569 downwards.
AAATGGTCCTATCAGGCTTTTCATGAGAAATCCTTTCAGAAAAGTTGTTTACTCAACCACTAAGACTCATTTTCTTCCATAAAAACTCAGAAAACATTACAAATCTTCTCATGGAAAATCCCTAGACTATCAACCATTTCACAAAATAGTCCCCCCATTAGCTAGCTCATGTACAACGGTACCAAAAGTACAAAAATTATCAAGAAATAGGCATCTAAATCACTTACTTGAGAGAGAAATAAGGGGCTAAAAGTTTCAAGCTCCCATGGCTATTTCTTGGAGGAAAAATCGGTGGAGGAAGGAAGAGTAAAAAGATGACAACATTTTTCTCTTTATTTTTTTTCTAGACAAAATTAGGTCATCAATTTACCTAACCATTTGATCCATTGATTTTCTTATCCCTATGGCCGACTATGCCTCTTTGAGGGGGTCTAATTGCTCTTTAAAGACCTCCAATTATGGCTCTCTAGTTATTTGGTATATCTATCAAGTAAAATAGAACTTTTACCCTGTATGCAATTTAGTCCTTTTTCACAATTAAGCTCACAAACATTAAAATTAATTCACCCAATTTTTCATACACTTACAAGATCATACTATGACACCAAAATAATGATAAAAATAATTTCTCTGACTCCGGATTTGTAGTCCCAAAACCTTTTTTTACTAGGCTCAAAATCAGACTGTTACAATTCTCCCCCTAGGCATTTTTGTCCCTGAAAATCTTACCTGTGAATAAGTTTGGGTATTAGTCTCTCATAGTCTTCTCGGTTTCCCATGTGGCCTTTTCAACTCCATGTCTATGCCATAAAACTTTCACGAGTGCTATACTCTTATTCCTCAGCTGTTTAACCTCTCGAGCTAAAATCTTAACCGGCTCTTCGCCATAAGTTATATATGAGCTAATTTCAACCTCTATCGGTGAGATCACATGCGAGGGGTCAGAATAGTAACGACGTAACATCGACACATGGAATACATCGTGGATCTTTTCTAACTTGGATGGCAAGGCTAATCGGTATGCTACCGGTCCAATCCTCTCGGTCACCTCAAAAGGTCCAATAAACCATGGGCTTAATTTGCCTGTCCTACCGAATCGAAGAACCTTCTTCCATGGGGATACTTTTAAAAACACATTATCACCAACTTAAAACTCAATTTCCTTTCGTTTCAAATATGCGTAGGATTTCTGTCTATCCGAAGTAGCCTTTAAATACTCACGGATTACTCTTACTTTCTCCTCGGTCTCTTTAACTAAGTCAACCCCGTGAATCTGATTCTCTCTCAGCTTAGTCCAATACAAGGGTGTTTGGCACTTATGCCCATACAAAGCCTCACAAGGCGCCATTTTCAAACTCGATTAATAGCTATTGTTGTAAGCGAATTCAACCAGCGATAGATACCTTTCCCAACTACCTTGGAACTCGAGGGCACAATAACGCAACATGTCTTCAAGGATCTGAATTACTCTCTCTGATTGACCGTCGATTTGCGGGTGGAAAGCTGTGCTAAAATTCAACTTTGTCCCCAAAGCTCCTTATAACTGATAAATCATAATTTATACATATTTTTATCCCATGCATAGTATATTTTTGGATGAATTATCATTAGATTTATGAAATTTGATGCTCCTAATCCTTTAATTTTATGTCTTATACTTAGGTGAGCATAGGAAAGTAAAAAGAACGAGAAACGAGCCAAAAACGGAGAAAATGGGCCAACGTGGGAAATTAACATGGCTTGGACTTCCTCACACGGGTAGAACACACGCCCATCTCCTTTTAGCAGGCTTGAACATGGCCTAAAGTCACCCCAACACGGGCGTGTCTATTTCACAGCCTTGAACACGGTTTAAAGCAAGTTGCACACAGGCACGGCACACGGCCGTGGCCCTGTCGAGCCCAAGTCTAGTTCTATTCAGAAAAGGATACTTTTGGGCTATTTTGAGCATTGGAAAGTCTATTTAAACACCCTAGAGGAGAATTAAAGAAAATACACAGAGCAGGAAGCAAGGAATTACTCGAAGAAAGTCGATTGATCCATCTCAGAAGCTGGATTCTCTTTCAAGACTGAATATCTCCCTTCAATTTCCTTCAGGGGTTTTTGGGTTTTCTTTATGTTTTGTCATTATTCTTCTGAGATGTTTTCTTTTATAGTTATGAACTAAATCTCCTAAATACCTAAGGGGAATGAAACCTAAGACGGATCTTGTTAATATTTTCTGAACTATATGATAAATGCTTGATTTGTTCTTAATTATGTTTTGAACTCTTGTGTGAATATTCCAGGATATTAATTCAAGTATTGATGCGCTTATTCAGAGGATGAATAGTCCCTGTCTAAGAGTAGATCATTCATAATTAAATGGATTTGTATGCAATCCTAAAGATAGGACGGCATAAATCTGCCAGATTAGAGTCAAATCTAATAAGGGAATCCATAGATCGAGTTAATGCAACACTAGGGGTTTTAATTAGAAAGATATTTCAATTAATCAACCTAGGGTTAAACGTTATTAGTCTTGAATAGGGATAATAATAAAAATTAGGGATTTCTACGGATCAAGTCAAGTGAATAAATCGTCTGGTTTAGAGTCAATTTACAAGTGAAGTCTAGGTGGATTCTTCCTTGGGCATTGTTTAAATCAATCAGTTTTCCCAAAAGTATTTCCCCAATTTACTTTCTGTGCATTCTTAGGTTAGTTAATTAGTTTAGATAAAACAGCCCCCATTATTCTTAGGCTAGATAATAAAAAGAAGGTTAATACTGGTACTTTTAATTCCTTTGGGTTCGACATCCGATCTTACTAAAACTATACTACTGTTCGATAGGTACGCTTGCCTTCATTGTGATAATAGTTAGTTCAAATACGATTAATTATAAATTTTAAAACTTATCGCGAGTGACAATCAAGTTTTTGGCGCCGTTGCCAGGGAACTAAGATATTAGGAACACTCAATTTTTATTACTTTAGCCATTATTTATTATTATTTATTAATTTTGTTTTTATTTTTATTTTTACTAAATTTTTTTATTTTCTTCTGGCAGGTTTTTATAGTTTATGACTAGAAGAAACCCGTCAGGACCATTACTCTTTGATAGTGAGATTGAAAGCACAACTCACAAAAACTGAACAGAAATTAGGAGAAGCTTAAGATACATAGAGGAAGAGCGAGAGGAAGATACTCCAACTACAACCGAGGAGATGACTGATAATCAAAATAATCCGCTACCTCCTGCGATTGCTGCTGACCCAGTAAATCAGAATCTTGCTCCTCGTACTTGTATGATTATGCTAAACCTACTTTAACAGGAACTGAATCGAGAACAGTTAGGCCTGCTATTGCTGCAAATAATTTTGAACTAAATCCTAACACAATTCAAATGATACAATAGTTTGTTCAGTTTGATGGTTTGCAGGACGAAAACCCAAATACTCATTTAGCAAATTTTCTGGAACTCTGCGACACATTCAAGATCAATGGCGTTTCTGTTGATGCCATTCGCCTTCGGCTATTTCCCTTTTCACTGAGGAATAAAGCTAAACAGTGGTTGAACTCATTACCACGAGGATCAATCACTACTTGGGAACAAATGACTGAAAAGTTCTTACTTAAATATTTTTCACCTACTAAAACAACTAAACTAAGGAATGATATATCTTCTTTTGTGCAGATGGATTTAGAAACACTATACGATGCATGGGAGAGATACAAGGATCTACTGCGAAGGTGCCCTCACTATGGGTTACCTCTGTGGCTGTAAGTTCAAACGTTTTACAATGGTGTGAACCCCTCGATGAGACAGATAATTGATGCAGCTGCTGGTGGAACCATAAACAATAAAACACCTGAAGAGGCTTACGAATTTATTGAAGAAATTTCACTGAATAACTATCAGTGGCAAGTCATGAGGACTAAGCCGACCAAAACAGCAGGCGTTTATAACGTTGACGCAGTTAATATGTTGTCAAATCAGGTGGAACTTTTGAATAAAAAGATTGATGGTTTACTTGGTTCTATGCAGGTACATCTAGTGATGAGGTGTGATTCAAGTGGAGGAGGAGTACACATAGAATATCAACCCTTCAATCCTACAACCGAGGAGGAACAAGTCTACTATATGGATAATAATAACTCTAGACCTCAAAATAACCCATATAGTAATACTTATAATGCAGGTTGGAAGAACCACCCAAATTTCTCGTGGGGTGGTCAAGGAAATCATAGGCCACAAAATCCTTCGGGTTTTTAACAACCACCTTATCAACAGGAAAAGAAGCCAAACCTTGAGGAGATGCTAACAAAATTCATCTCAGTGTCAAAAACTCGTTTCCAGAATACCGAGACAACACTTAAAAATCAACAAGCGTCAATCCAAGTGCTCGAAACTTAGATAGGCCAGTTTTCCAAATTAATTTCTAAACGACCATAAGGTAGCTTGCCAAGTAATACTGAACCTAACCTAAGGGAACAGCTCAACGCAATTAATGTTTGAGGTGAAGAAGGATTAGTTGAGCCTAAACCAGAACCAAGGCAAGGAATTGTGGTAAGTAAAGGCAAGGATGAGGTAGACCACAGTAAGTAAAAACTGGTAAGTGACGAATACAAACCTCGAGTACCATACCCCAATGCGACAAGGAATGACTGCACTAACAAATAATTCGGTAAATTCCTTAAACTGCTAAAGAAATTACATATTAACTTACCATTTATTGAAGCTCTTTCGTAGATGCCAAACGCAATGAAGATTTTAAAGGAGCTTTTAGTGAATAAGCTGAAGTTGGATGAGGCATCGCATGTAGAGTTGAACGCAGTTTGCTCAGCCATTCTACAGAATAAGCTACCTAACAAGTTGAAGGATCTAGGGAGTTTTATGATTCCTTGTTTAATTGGTAGTTTAACCGTTAAAAATGCTTTGGCTGATCTAGGGGTTAGTATTAATGTCATGCCCTATAAAATATTTAAACAACTAGGCCTTAGGAAACCCAAACAAACTAGGATGAGCATTCAATTGGCAGATAAAACCAGTAGATTTCCTAGGGGTATCATTGAAGACATACTTGTAAAAATCGATAAATTTATATTCCCAGTTGATTTTTTTGTTCTAGATATAGAAGAGGACAATGACGTTCCTTTAATTTTAGGAAGGACCTTTTTAGAAACTGCTAGAACAATTATTAACGTTGGCACAAGTGAACTCACACTTCGTGTGGGAAACAAAACAGTCACCCTTCAAGCTCGTAATTCAAGTAACACATCAAAAATTGAAGGTGGTTGTATAAATCATTCTACTAAAACTGACCATATGGTGCAACCTAATTTGTAGGAAATAAGTTTAAAGAACATACACGAGCCATGTTCAAGCAACAACAAAGGACCTATCCATGAAGAACGAAGGCTACAAATCGAGGAGTTTGATGAATGGTGGACACATAAACTGATAACACACAATAAACCAAAAACACGCCATGACGAGCTTAATTTTTCTCCAAATCAAATTAAGGTTGGAGACAAAGTGCTATTAGAAGCAGCAGACCCTGTATTACCACTTCTGAACCGAATGAAGAAATTCCTCTTACGATACTTAGCATTTTTCCATACGGTACAGTCGAGGTAATTCATCCCAAATTCGACACATTCAAGGTAAATAGTAATCGTCTTAAACCTTATGTTGATAAAATTGACAGCGAGTAGTTGATAAAATTGACAGCGAGTATGAGGAGTGTAAACTCCTCGTACCACCATGACCACACACTAGAGAGGTAAATCAAGCTTATACTTTAAATAATCGCTTCTCGGGAGGCAACCCGAGTGCTAATAGTGTTGATTTCTTTAAATTTTAGTTTTTAACATCTAACATACTAACTGAATCATTGAACGCAGGCTTCCCAAAACCACACAGCCAGGCACATGGGCGTGCCTTAGGCCGTGCTCACACCATAGGATGTGACACGGCTGTGTGATACGGCCGTGTGAAAACAGGGTAAAAGTTTTCCCCAACACGCGATGCGATAAGCTACCACAGGCATACGACATGGCCGTGGGCAATCCTGCCAATACAATACGGTGCGACGCGCCCGTGTCTTAGAACCGTGGTTGAAACTAAGAAAGTAACACGGGCATATGACGCGCCCATCCTTAAACACCTGTGGTCGACACTGTCAAACTAACACGGGCATGGGCCTATATACATGGGCGTGGGAGAAGCGAATGAAACAAGACACGGTCGTGCGACACGGACGTGTGCACTAACATGCCCAAGGAACAGGGGAGTGGACCGAATGTCAGACGCACCCAAATTTGAAAATCACAAAACACACGGGCTAAAATAAAGGCACACAGGTGTGCCTCACGACCGTGTGCCCCAAAATCTATATAAACCCTTTACTATTCATCACCCCCTTCTCCAAAATCCCTAACCCTAGCCGTTGCAACTTCAACACACGCCTCTCTGCCACGCCCGTGCACCGACCACATCACCATTTCCGATGACCCAAGCTCCTTCCTCTTGTGTTTGTTTACTCTTTTCTCTCTATTTTATTCAAATATTTTACTTATTTCATGATTTTTTTGTTTCATTTGACTATTTTGAGTGAATATTCATAGTTATAATGATTGTAATACTTATACTCTTTGCTAGAAATTTGCCATTTTTAGTTAATACATTATGCTACATTCATCCATTTTTCTTATTCCTATGGATTTCATGCTATCAAACCCACATGCATTCATTCATTAGATATTTTCATTAGCATTATTCTCGTAAGTCCTATTCATAATAATGGCTTGATATAATTGCTTTGGTTGTTTTAGTATATTTTTCATCTAGTACGTGAGCCCCATGAAGTATTCTTATTTAGTTTTAGCACGTTTATATTTTTTTTCATACTATTCTTGGAGAATATTCAACTTTGATTTTTCATTACAGGTATACAATGTCAACCTCACGTGGTAAGAAAACAGCTGCCCCTACCTCGAAAAAATGAAAAGAAGCATCACCTTCATGGGCTCCTACCTTGAATATCAAACACCCATTCCTTCAGTTTCCCATGGGACCCCATGAAGAACTTTTTCAGATACTTCGAGCCCGACCCTTAGGTGTGGGCTGCTGCATTGACTGGGCCGCACTTGAACAAGTCTAACTTGCTGACGCAATTCAGGCCCTCCTCACCACCGACCCTTGGGGGCTCTTCTTTGAGATCGTCGAGCCGACGTATCTCAAGCTCATGTTGGAATTCTGCTCAACGTTCTACCTCCAGACTATGATGACTAACTTTGATGATTCTGGAATGGTACAATTTCATCTCGGCAGTTTAGTCAGCCAGTTGAGCGTCCCAGAGTTCAGTATCGCATTGGGCTTATACACGGAGGAGTTCATGGAGGAGAACCACCTCAACACTATCAATTGCCACATCCATTATTCTTCTTCACGATGCTGGAGTGCTTTAGTCCCTGTCTTGGCCACCTATGATCCTAGCTGCTCCAAGGCCTCAGCTCTTGCCCCATCATTGAGGTACTTACACGCCATCTTAGCCCACACTTTGATAGGAAGGCGAGAGAGCACTGGCGTCGTCAACACTCACGACGCCTACTTTCTATGGTGTATGGCGAATGGGTACGTCTTCGACCTCGCCTATTTCATTGCCCTCACCATTCGCCATTAGATGAAGCGGCATAGGAAGGGGGTCATCTCCATTGACCCCTATGTGACTCGATTGGCTCGGTACTTCGGGCTTCTCCACACAGTGGCACAAGCATCATCCCTCACTCTCGTCGGCCAGATGTCTCCACAAGGCATCCCAAGCATGCTGCATATGAGGATGATCAAGAAATGACGTGGAACTCACCCTACTCAGTACCGCCTCGCCCAATCAACCATGAAGGAGGACCCCGAGGACATTACTGATGATGTCCCTCTACAACATGAGGACGCACTATCTCTGCCACCACCCATCCATCGTCCAGTTCATGCGGCGGCTTCATATCTGACATCTCTGTAGGCCGTACACGATTTGAGCAGTAGTGTTTTCAGCGCTTTGATCACATTGATGCTACTCTACATCAGATTTTTCAGCACCTCCATATCTCATCACCACCACCACCTCGCGAACCATCCGGCGATGATGATGTTTAAAGATTTTTTATTTTTTATTTTTCTTTTATTCTCACTTTTATCTTTATTTATCCTCTGAAAGTACTTTTTATTTTATTTCTTTTTGATACTATTTTATTTTTAGGTTTTATAAACAATTTATAATTTCGGCTATTTCATTACGAGTAGTTATTCTTCTTTATATTTCCTAAAAAGTTCCTGATTTTATCACAGTTATAAAGAGCTCCAAAGCTCACTATTACTTAGGAACTTGAAACTCCACTGGAAAAGGTTCTCCACGACTGCCATGCCCTGCTTGACCACGACCATAGCTACCACGAGATATAATATTCTTTTGGCGAAGCACTTGTGGAACCCAACCTCTACCACCACCGGAGTATTCTCCTCCACTATCCATAACTCCAACCCAAGAATTTCATCCATTTCATTCAGGAAGTTTCACTTCTCTCCCTCTATCTTTTGATATTATCTGTATATCACTACTATATATCTTTATACATTGAGGACAATGTACATCCCAAGTGTGGGGGGTTATTTATTTTACTATCAGAAAAATTCCTCAATTTTGTCTTATTCTCTTGTGAATCACTCATATCACCATTAGAATAAATTTTGATTAATTTATGGTTTTTATTGATATGTCTTGAATTAAAACATAGGTATTTATGCATTGATGGTTTAAACTTTACGACATTAGAGAATCAAGCATGATAAATTGATTTTTGAGAATTTAAAATTTTTAGGTTGTTTTCCCCAAGTTTAGGTATTATCTTGAATTGAAATTCACGGGGTTAAAAAGCCATAATTTTTTTGAGATTTTGAGCCTTTAGAGCTTCTATTACTTCTTTCATGCTCACTTTGATTGTTGCTTCGAATGCATCAATATCGAATCGTTATTCTAGAACTTGCTTGATTATGCATGTCAAGACCACACCATTTGATTTGATATGTTAAGATGATAGAGGCACTTATGTTTAACCCACTCACTCCATAAAAGCCTACCTTCACAATTAACCCTTAGTGAACCCCTTTGAGCCTAACATCCCATTCATCGATTTACCCTCAATATTAACCCATAACTCATTATTGTTGAAATCCCCTCAATTAATTTATCCCTATTTTGTCGAGATTTGATTTGAATAAATTGCTTAGCTATGTTTTATCTTTGATAGTTAGTCTATGTTACTTGATTTGTTCTTAAAAAAATTTTATGTAATGCTTGGGTTTAAACGATGTTATCCATGAAGAAAAGCTCAATTAGGAAGATAATTTGTCAGTTTTAGTATTTTTTTTTAGTTAGGCAATTTTTTAATTCAATCTTGATTCTAACTTCTCTTTCAGCTTGTGACCACACCTTCTAACCATAGCCACGTTACAACCCTCTAAAGACCTTTTGATTTATGTATCATCTATAGTGGTGGAGATTTGATTTTCACGCAAGCCTATGGTAATAACTTTTCATATTGACTGTTGAGTGCTAAATTTATTGTCCTTAAACGCCTCGAGCGATTTGAGTGAATATTTAGTAAGGATGTTAAGCTCTGTGATATTTTGAATCAAAGGTGATTACTTAGATGAGGGGAGATCCATATGTTTTTTGTGATAAATGCTCAACTTGGAATGTTTGAAACTTTAATGTTCTTCTAGTTGAATCCTCAATGTATGATTACTTATGGATTATTTTGAGATATTATTGATAGGAATTATAAGTTGAGAAAAATGAATTCTTAATTGTGAATTGAGGATTTTGCTTGAGGATAAACAAACACTTAAGCATGGGGGTATTTGATAAATCATAATTTATACATATTTTTATCCCATACTTAGCATTTTTTTGGATGAATTATCATTAGATTTTTAAAATTTGATGGTCCTAATCCTTTAATTTCATATCTTATACTTAGGTGAGCATAGGAAAGTAAAAAGAATGAGAAACGGGCCAAAAACAGAGAAAATGGGCCAAAGTGGGAAATCAACACGGCTTGGACTTCCTCACATGAGTAGAACACACGCCCATGTCCTTTTAGTAGGCTTGAACACGGCCTAAAGTCACCCCAACACGGGCGTGTCTATTTCACAGCCTTGAACACGGTTTGAAGCAAATTGCACACGGCCGTGGCCCTGTCAAGCCCAAGTCTAGTTCTATTCGGAAAAGGCTACTTTTGGGCTATTTTGAGCATTAGAAAGTCTATTTAAACACCATAGAGGAGGATTAAAGAAAACACACAGAGTAGGAAGTAAGGAATTACTTGAAGAAAGCCAATTGATCCATCTCAGAAGCTGGATTCTCCTTCAAGGCTGAAGATCTCCCTTCAATTTCCTTCAGGGGTTTTTGGGTTTTGTTTATGTTTTTTCTTATTCTTCTGAGATGTTTTCTTTTATAGTTATGAACTAAATCCCCTAAATACCTAAGGGGAATGAAACCTAAGACGCATCTTGTTAATATTTTCTGAACTATATGATAAATACTCAATTTGTTCTTAATTATGTTTTTAACTCTTGTTTGAATATTCCAGGATATTAATTCAAGTATTGATGTGCTTATTCAGAGGATGAATAGTCCCTGTCTAAGAGTAGATCATTCATAATTAAGCAGAGTTGCATGCAATCCTAAAGATAGGATGACATAAATCTACCGGATCAAAGTCAAATCTAATAAGGGAGTCCATAGATCAAGTTAATGCAACACTAGGGGTTTTAATTAGAAAGAGATTTCAATTAATCAACCTAGGGTTAGACGTTATTAGTCTTGAATAGGGATAATAATATAAATCAGGGATTTTTACAGATCAAGTCAAGTGAATAAATCGTCTGGTTCAGAGTCAATTAACAAGTGAAGTCTAGGTGGATTCTTCCTTGGGTATTGTTTAAATCAATTAGTTTTCCCAAAAGTATTTCCCTAATTTACATTCTGTGCATTCTTAGGTTAGTTAATTAGTTTAGATAAAACAACCCCCATTATTCTTAAGCTTGATGATCGTGATTTTCCGTGATAAGTTTTATAAATTTATAATTAATCACTCTTGAAACTAACTATTATCACGACGTAGGCAAGTGTAACTATCGAATAGTAGTATAGCTTTAGCAAGACCGGATTATCAAACCCGAAGGACTAAAAGTACTAGTAATGACTGTCTTTTTTATTATCTAGCCTAAGAATTAAAGGGGTTTGTTTTAACTAACTAATTAAACTAAGAAATTGCAGAAAATAAGATTGGGAAATTACTTTTGGGAAAACGATTGATTAAGGACAATACCTAAGGAAAAATCCACCTAGACTTTTACTTGTTATTCTGGCTCCAAACCGGACGATTTATTCATTTAACTTGTTCCGTAGAAATCCCTAAGTTATGTTAATATCCCTATTCAAGACTAATAACGTCTAATCCCTAGTTGAATAACCGAGACTTTTCTCTAACTAACACCCTAGGGTTTCATTAACTTGATCTATGGATTCCCTTATTAGGTTTCACCCTAATCTAGCAAAATCTTGTCACCCTATCTCTAGGCGCGCAATCAACTCCGCTTAATTATGGCAAAGTTACTCTTAGTCAGGGTCTATTCCTCCTCCAACTAAGAGTAGTAACTTGAAGTGATATCCTTAAATACCAAAACAAAAATTAAGAACACACAATTAAGAACAAGTTAAATATTTATCATACGATTCAGAAAATAATAACAAGATTCGTCTTAGGTTTCATCCCCCTTAGGTATTTAGGGGTTTAGTTCATAACTAAACAAGAAAACAACTCAGAATAATAAAGAATACAAAACATAAAGAAAACCCAAAACTCCTAAAGGGGAAATTGAGGAGAGATCTTCAGTCTTGATGGTGAATCCGGCTTCTGAGATGGATCAATCAGCTTCCTCGGAGTGATTTCTTACTCCCTATTCTCCGTCTCCCTTCTCTTCCTCTTCTAGGGTGTATTTATAGGCTTTGGAATGCCTAAGAACCCTCAAAAGTGGCCTTTTCCGAATTAGACTCAACTTAGGTTCGGCAGGGATAACTTTAGGCCGTGTTCGAGCCTGTTAAATTGGCACGGGCATGTGTTCTACCTGTGTGAGTCGTGCTTCAATTCTGCCAGATTGACATGGCCATGTGAGTTGCCCGTGTGAGAAGGTCCAGGCCGTGTTGATTCTGTACCTTGGCCCATTTTCTCTATTTTTGGCCCGTTTCTCATTCCTTTCGCTCTCCTATGCTTACCTAAGGATAAAACATGAAATTCAGGCATTAGGAGTATCGAATTCACCAAATCTAAGGACAAATCATTCATAAAACGTGTTAAGTGAGGGGTAAAAATATATACAAATTACGGTTTATCAAATACCCCCACACTTAAGCGTTTGCTTGTCCTCAAGCAAAATCCTCAAATCATAATTAAAAATTCTTTTTTCTCAACTTATAATTTCTATCAATAATATCTCAAACTAATTCATAAGTGATCTGTAATAGCCCGATTTAGGGCCTAGTCGGAACAGTGGTCTCAGGATCTGAAATTAGAAAAATAAATTATTATTTTATTATTTCTATAAGGTTATAGTATGATTTTATTAGTGCATGAAAAATTTGGTGAGCTAATTTTGATGTTATCAAGCCCAATTGCAAAATAGGACTAAATCGCATAAAAGGTAAAAGTTACATTTTAGTACCCAAATGTATTAAATAGCTAGAGATTTAAAATTTAGGGTCTTTAAAGCACAATTAGACCCTCGTGAAATAGCCTAGCTGGCCATGGAGTGAGGGGAGACAAATTTGACAAAGTTAGGTGATGATGAGGTCATCAAATTTGACTAGTTTTAAATTAAATAAAACAAAGGTCATTTCTTCTCTATTTTCTTCTCTCCACCGATTTTTATCAGCCATTGTTGGGGTTTTGAGCTTCAAAAATTTGCAGCAACATTAAGCCTCTCAAATCAAGATTTACCAAATCCGAACCTAGATCGGGGGAAGGCCAAGCAAACCGACTAAACCGAATAGTCAAGTACTTTTTGTAAATCAAGGTAAGTTGTATGTAAATAAAACAACTACACTGTTAATACTTGTACTCATATCGCCATTGAATAGATATTGTATGAGTTGCTAAGTTATAAGTTAAGATTGTCCAGTAATATTGAGATAATAGAGATATCCCGTTGAAACATTAGGATACGAACTGGATATTCGTGCCAAGGCATTGTGTGACTTGTGCGCCTGTGTAAGACATGTCTGGGACATGGCATCGGCTTTTAGACGATGGCTAGTGTAAGACATGTCTAGGACGTGCATCATCCATACAGAGATAGCCAGTGTAAGACGTGTTCGAGACACGACGCGCGCACGAGAGATGAGTGCGATGTAAGACATGTCCAGGACATGCATCGGCCTCGGCAGAGATAGCGATGTAAGACGCGTGTGCGGGACGCATCGGCTAAGGGTTGTGCTAGTGTAAGACATGTCTGGGACATGCATATAAGAGCCAGTGTAAGACCATGTCTGGGACATGGCATCGGCAATATATCCCATGATGAAGGCTCATAAAATATCCAGTAGTATTCCAAACATTTCAATGGTGAGAGTTATAGATCAATTTTGATAAAGAAAGAATAATCATGTTGTGAGTGTTACAGGTACCTATATGATAAGTATGAGTAACGAGCTTAATTTAGAAAATCTGACTCGAGTAGAGGAAAATGAGTAAGTTCAATTATGTTTATCTTTGAGTTATAAGTATGATGACTGTTGGTGAGATTGTTGTTATATATTTATTTATATGCAACTTACTAAGCTTTATGCTTACCCTCTTTCCTTTCCCTCTTCTTTCAGTTTCGCCAAGCTAGCTTAAGGATCCCTTAAAGTTAGAGATATCGATTACACTATCGTCCGCAACATTCGGTATAGTTTGATTTGTATTTTTGAAGGTGGCGTGTATAGGGCTAGACTAGGATATTACATCATGAGAAGTGTTTATGTATTTTGGCTTAAGTCAAAAGCCCTTTATTTTGTACCAAGCCTAGAATAATGGCTATTATTCATTTTGATGAATGCATATGATGTTCTTTCTATGGTTGAATTAGTGCCCATTATGATATGGTTTGTGTATTGAAAGGATCTTGTGTGGGTTGTACAAAAATGGGTGACCAAAGGGTTTGGAAAATAGCCTATTTTGTCCACACGGGTAAGATACACGGGCGTATGTCTAGACCATGTGTGACACACGGCTCACACCCATGGGTGTGTGTTATGGCCGTGCGTCCCCTGTACTTTAAATTTTGAAGCCATTTTAGCACACAGGCAGGCCACATGGGCGTGTGTCCATGCCGTGCCATAAAGTCAGTATGCATGCTAGTAGTACACGGGCAAGAGACACAACTATGTGTCTCAGCCGTGTGAAGGACACAGTTGCAAGGCACGGATGTGTGCTCTGGCCGTATAGTTTTAGCAGAATGCCTAAGTTTTCAAACACGGGTTTGGGACATGGACGTGTCCTTAGCACACGGTCGTGTGCTCTATATCCACACAGGCGTGTGGAACTTTACTGTATGAGAATGTCTAAGTTTTTCATGAGTTATTAGTTGGGTTCTTAACCACCTCGGATGTATGTTTTGGGTCTCGTAAGCCCATGTTTGGGGCAGATTACATGAGAAAGGAAAAGTTTTTAAATTGTTTAAGATTTCATGAACCGGTTTTATATAGTTGAATGAGTTTTAGTCAAGTAATACCTCGAACCCTATTCTGGCATTGAATATGGGCGAGGGGTGTTACATTTGGTGGTATCAGAGCATAGTTTAGTTGATTCTAGGACTAAGCTAGCCAGAGTATGAGTCTAGCTATGCATGCCACGTATATACATATTGATAGTGTGACGATTCTCGACGATTATAAATTGTGTCTTTATAGTAATGGATCCTGATAGAACCACGGCGGATGACGTGGAAAGTAATACGTCGGCTCCCATAGAAGGGACCGCGCTAGTAGAAAGTGAGCCTGTGAATATGGGCCAAGGCGGAGGGGTTAGGGAAGCCTACCTCCGAATGATGGATGCTTGGTATATGGAGTTTGTTCGTGTAAACCCGAACACTACACCTCCCCCACCTCCTCTAATACCTCAATATGCCCCGATGGCTCTACAAGGTGCAGATGTGTTTAGACGAGAGAAGCTTTCGGTAGACAAGATCCGGAAGTAAGGGGCCAAGGAATTTTGGGCTAGTGTAGATGATGACCCAGAAAGAGCGGAGTTTTGGCTAGAGAATACCCTGAGAGTATTCGATGAACTATCATGCACACCTGAAGAGTGCGTGAAGTGTGCCGTGTCACTTTTACGAGACTCAGCTTATCAGTGGTAGAACACTCTCGCGTCTGTAGTACCTAGAGAAAGAGTGACTTGGGAATTCTTCCAAGGAGAGTTCCGAAAGAAGTACATTAGCCAGATGTTTATGGACCAGAAAAGGAAGGAATTTCTAGAGTTGAAGTAAGGTAATAAGACTATGACAGAGTATGAGTGGGAGTTTGTGAAACTCAGCAAGTATGCGCGAGAATGCGTATCCACCGAAGCTACCATGTGTAAGAGGTTTGAGGATGGCCTCAATGAGGACATTCGAGTATTCATGGGCATCCTAGAGTTAAGAGAATTTGTAGTGCTTGTTGAGAGAGCGTGCAAAGCAGAAGAGTTGGTGAAAGAGAGGAGGAAAGCAGCCAGCTAGTCACGAGATTTAAAGAAAAGACAGATAGGGAAAGTATATCAGTCCTCCTCCAAAAGGTCAATTTACTACCTGATCGAATACTTCGGTAGGGTATTCGAAGAGAAATAAGAATCAGTAGAATTTGGCACCTAAAGCCCAAACTACTTCAGTTGCAAGTGTTGGTAGTGCTCGGCCAAATAGGCCGGAGTGTTCGCAATGTAGAAGACGTCACTTAGGCGAATGCCGAGTAAATGAGAGGGGTTGTTTCAAGTGTGGGTCACTTGACCACTTTATCTGCGAGTGTCCTGATATGGATGAGAGAGAGAGAAGACAAGATACGAAGGCAAACAGTGCTCCCTTGAGTGGTAGGCCTCAAAGGAATCCCGGGAGTAGGACTAGTAGTAGAGGTGCACTGAGAGATACTGCGATAAGGTCTAAAGGCAAAGCACCAGCGAGGACCTATGCTATACGAGCCTGAAAAGAGGCAGAGTCTCCAGACGTGATCATGGGTGCCTTTTCTATTCACGATATAACTGTTGTCGCTTTAGTTGACTCGGGATCTACCCACTCTTACATATGCATGGATTTGATACCTCGTATAGACATGCTTATAGAGTCTACTGAGTTTGTTATGAAAGTGTCCAATCCGTTAGGCAAGCATGTATTAGTGGACCGAGTATGTAGAAATTGTCCTTTGATGATTAGAGGCCATTGTTTTCTGGCCAACTTGATGTTGCTACCGTTTAATGAATTTGATGTAATTCTTGGGATGGATTGGCTGACCTCCCATAGTGTTGTGGTAGATTGTGGAAGAAAAGTAATTCAGTTAAGATGTGAGAAAGGTAATGTCATACGAGTTGGGCCAGATAAGTCAGATAAGCTGCCTATAGTAATATCGCCTTTGACCGCTAAAAAATACTTGAGAAAAGGTTATGAAGCTTTTCTAGCTTTTGTGCTGAATACTTAAGTATCCAAGTCGAAGATTGAGCCAGTATTGGTGGTTTGTGAGTTCATAGATGTCTTTCCAGAGGAGTTACCAGGGTTACCCCTAGAGAAAGAGGTTGAGTTCGGTGTCGAGTTGGCTCCTGGTACTACGCCAATCTCGATTGCACCTTATAGGATGGATCCCACTGAGTTAAAGGAGTTGAAAGTACAGTTGCAAGATTTAACAGATAAAGGTTTTGCTAGGCTGAGTTATTCACCACGAGGTGCTCCAGTACTTTTTGTGAAAAAGAAAGACGGGTCGATGAGGTTATGTATCGACTACAGACAGCTTAACAAAGTGACAGTGAAGAACAAGTATCCTCTATCGAGAATTGATGATCTCTTCGACCAATTGAGAGGAGCCACTGTATTTTCCAAAATAGACTTGAGATCGGGTTACTACCAGTTAAGGGTCAAGGATCAAGACGTGCCGAAGACTACTTTTCGGATGAGATATGGGCATTACGAGTTTCTTGTTATGCCTTTTGGATTAACGAATGCCCCGGCTGTGTTTATGGACTTGATGAACCGTATCTTTCGACCATACTTGGATAGGTTCGTCGTTATTTTCATAGATGACATACTGATTTATTCGCGTGATGAGAGTGAGCACGCGGAACATTTGAGAATTGTGTTACAGATTCTGAGAGATAAACAACTCTATGCTAAGTTTAGTAAGAGTGAGTTTTGGCTTAATGAAGTTGGATTTCTAGGACACATTGTGTCGGGCGATGGGATTAGAGTTGACCCAAATAAGATCTCAGCTATTGTGGAGTGGAAACAGCGGAGGAATGTAACAGAGGTTCGTAGTTTTCTGGGGCTAGCGGGGTATTACAGATGCTTTGTAAATGGATTTTCTATGATAGCTACTCCAATAACGAGACTATTGCAGAAAGATGTCCAGTTTGAATGGACAGAAGAGTGTCAGCAGAGTTTTGAGAAATTAAAGGCTTTGTTGACTGAAGCCCCAATTTTAGTGCAACCGGAGTCGGGTAAGGAATTTGTAATTTATAGTGACGTCTCCTTAAATGGTTTAGGGTGTGTACTCATGCAAGAAGCTAAGGTTGTAGCCTATGCCTCGAGACAGCTAAAACCACACGAGAAGAATTATCCGACTCATGATTTAGAGCTAGCAGCTGTACTGTTCACCTTGAAGATTTGGCAACACCATTTGTATGGGGAGAAATGTAGGGTATGTACCGACCATAAGAGTTTAAAATACTTGATGACTCAAAAAGAGTTGAATTTGAGGCAACGTTGATGGTTAGAACTATTAAAGGATTATGAGCTAATCATTGATTACCATCCGGGAAAGGCGAATGTAGTCGCTGATGCCTTGAGTAGAAAATCATTGTTTGCCTTGAGAGATTTGAATACGCAGTTGACTTTTAAGGATGGTTCGATCTTAGTAGAACTGAGAGTTAGACCGACTTTTCTTCATGAAATTCGAGAAGCTCAAAAAAATGATGAGAAATTTCAAGCCAGGAAAAATGAGTGTGAGTCAGGTGTTGAATCAAATTTTTAGGTTGGTATCGACAGATGTTTAATGTTCAAAACTAGAATCTGTGTGCCTAAAGATAGTGAGCTCGTTCAGAGGATTTTACGAGAAGCACATAGTGGTAGTCTATCCGTCCACCCGGGTCCTGAAGAAAATGTAATGGTGGCCGGGAACGAAAAGGGATATTTTGGAGTTTGTTTCCAAGTGCTTAGTATGTCAGCAAGTAAAGGCTGAACACCAAGTACCTTCTGGGCTACTCCAGCCTATTATGGTTCCGGAGTGGAAATGGGATCGTATCACTATGGACTTCGTGACCAGTTTGCCATTAACCCCGAAAAAGAAAAATGCTCTATGGGTTATTGTCGACAGATTAACTAAGTAAGCCCACTTTATACCAGTGCATGCCGACTATTCGAGATTGTGAGGCTACATGGTGTACCATTGTCGATTGTTTCAGATCAAGACCCGAGATTCACCTCGAGGTTTTGGAAAAAGTTACAAGAGGCTCTAGGAACCAAGTTAAGTTTTGAAGACGGCTTTCCATCCCATGATCGACGGACAATTGGAAAGAGTCATCTGAGATCTTAGAGGATATGCTGAGGTGCTGCGTCCTTGAATTTCAAAGAAGTTGGGAAAAATACGATATGCTGAGGTGCTGCGTCCTTGAATTTAAAAGAAGTTGGGCAAAATACTTACCATTGGTTGAATTCGCCTACAATAATGGCTATCAGTCGAGTTTGAAAATGGCACCTTATGAGGCTTTGTACGGGCGAAAGTACCGAATGCCCTTATACTGGACTGAGTTGAAAGAGAGTCAGATTCACGAGGTTGATTTGGTCAAAGAGGCTGAGGAAAAAGTTAAAGTGATTCGGGAATGCCTAAGAGCCGCTTCGGATAGGCAAAAATCTTATGCGGATTTGAAATGAAAAGAGATCGAGTTTGAGGTCAGTGATAGAGTATTCTTGAAAGTTTCCCCTTGGAGGAAAGTCCTCAGATTTGGTAGAAAAGGCAAGTTGAGTCCTCGTTTCATAGGACCTTATGAAATTACCGAGAGAATAGGACCTGTTGCCTCCAGATTGAATTTGCCGCCAGAGTTAGAAAAGATT
The DNA here is from genome assembly GCA_025698475.1 of Gossypium anomalum. Taxonomy (NCBI): domain Eukaryota; kingdom Viridiplantae; phylum Streptophyta; class Magnoliopsida; order Malvales; family Malvaceae; genus Gossypium; species Gossypium anomalum. Next base: position 40,660,207 of record CM046968.1, on the reverse strand, counting down.
CACGATGTGTTTCACGTGTCTATGTTACGCCGATACAGATCTGACCGTTCGCACATAATTACGCCTACTGAAGTTGAAATTCTTCCAGATATGACTTATGGTGAAGAACCGGTCAAGATCTTAGCTCGAGAGGTTAAACAGTTAAGAAATAAGAATATATCACTTGTGAAGGTTTTATGGCATAGACATGGGGTCGAGGAAGCTACATGGGATCCCGAAGAGTCTTTGAGAGAGAAGTATCCAAACTTATTTACCGGTAAGATTTTCGAGGACGAAAATCCTTAAGAGAGGGAGAAATGTAACAGCCCGATTTAAGGCCTAATCGGAACAGTGGTCTTGGGACCACAAATCTGAAGTTAAAAAAAATTATTATTTTATTGTTTCTATGAGGTTATATATGATTTTATTAGTGCATGAAAAATTTGGTGAGCTAATTTTGATGTTATCAAGCCCGATTGCGAAATAGGACTAAATCGCATAAAAGGTAAAAGTTACATTTTAGCACCCAAATTTATTAAATAGATAGAGATTTAAAATTTAAGGTCTTTAAAGGACAATTAGACCCTCGTGAAATAGCCTAGCCGGCCATGGAGTGAGGGGAGACAAATTTGACAAAGTTAGGTGATGATGAGGTCATCAAATTTGACTAGTTTTAAATTAAATAAAACAAAGGTCATTTCTTCTCTATTTTCTTCTCTCCACCTATTTTTATCAACCATTATGGGGGGTTTTGAGCTTCAAAAATTTGCAGCAACATTAAGCCTCTCAAATCAAGATTTACCAAATCTGAACCTAGATCGAGGAAAGGCCAAGCAAACTGACAAAACCGAATAGTCAAGTACTTTTTGTAAACCGAGGTAAGCTGTATGTAAATAATACAACTACACTGTTAACACTTATACTCATATCGCCATTGAATTGATATTGTATAAGTTGCTAAGTTATAAGTTAAGACTGTCTAGTAATATTGAGATAATAGAGATATCCCGTTGAAACATTAGGATCCGAACTGGATATTCGTGCCAAGGCATTGGGTGACTTGTGCGCCTGTGTAAGACATGTCTGGGACATGGTTCAGCCACATTCTGAGAGCCAGTGTAAGACCATGTCTGGGACATGGCATCGGCTTTTAGACGAGGGTTAGTGTAAGACATGTTTGGGACATGCATCAGCCATACAGAGATAGCCAGTGTAAGACGTGTCTGAGACACGCATCGGCACTAAGATGAGTGCCAGTGTAAGACATGTCTAGGACATGCATCAGCCTCGACAGAGATAGCCAGTGTAAGACGTGTCTGGGACACGCATCGACTAAGGGTTGTGCTAGTGTAAGACATGTCTGGGACTTGCATCAGCACGCATATATAAGAGCCAATGTAATACCATGTCTGGGACATGGCATCGGTAATATACCCCATGATGGAGGTTCATAGAATATCCAGTAGTATTCCAAATGTTTCAATGGTAAGAGTTATAGATCAATTTTACTAAATAAAGAATAATCATATTGCGAGTGTTACAGGTACCTATATGATAAGCATGAGTAACGAGCTTAATTTAGAAAATGTGACTCGAGTAAAGGATATTGAGTAAGTTCAATTATGTTTATCTTTGAGTGATGAGTATGATGACTATTGGTGAGATTGTTGTTGTATATTTATTTATATGCAACTTACTAAGCTTTATGCTTACCCTCTTCTTTCAGTGTCGCCAAGCTAGCTTAAGGATCCCTTAAAGTTAGAGATATCGATCACACTATCATCCGTAACATTGGGTATAGTTTGATTTGTATTTTTGAAGGTGGCATGTATAGGGTTAGACTAGGATGTTACATCATGAGAAGTGTTTATGTATTTTGGCTTAAGTCAAAAGCCCTTTATTTTGTACCAAGCCTAGAATAATGGCTATTATTCATTTTGATGAATTCATATGATATTCTTTCTATGGTTGAACTAGTGCCCATTATGATAAGGTTTGTGTATTGAATGGATCTTGTGTGGGTTGTGCAAAAATGGGTGACCAAAGGGCTTGGAAAATAGCCTAGTTTGTCCACACGGGTAAGATACACGGGTGTTGTCTAGACCGTGTGTGACACACGGCTCACGCCCACGGCCGTGTGTTATGGCTATGCATCCCCTGCACTTTAAATTTTGAAGCCATTTTAGCACACGGGCAGGCCACAGGGGCGTGTGTCCTTGCCGTGCCATAAAGTCAGTATGCATGCTAGTAGTACATGAGCAAGAGACACAGCCATGTGTCTCAGCCGTGTAAAGGACACAATTGCAAGGAACGGGTGTGTGCTCGAGCTGTGTAGCCTTGGCAGAATGCCCATGTTTTCAGACACGAGTTCGGGACGTGGGTGTGTCCTTAGCATATGGTCGTGTGCTCTATATCCACACGGGCGTGTGGAACCTTGCTGTATGAGAATTTCTAAGTTTTTCATGAGTTCTTAGTTGGGTTCTTAACCACCTCGGATGTATGTTTTGAGTCTCGTAAGCCCATGTTTGGGATAGATTACATGAGAAAGGAAAAGTTTTTAAATTGTTTGAGATTTCATGAACCAGTTTTATATAGTTGAATGAGTTTTAGTCAGGTAATACCTCGAACCCTATTCCGGCATCGGATATGGGCGAGGGGTGTTACTTATCCTACATTGAGAATTCAACGAAAAGAACATTAAAGCTTCAAACATTCCAAGTTGAGTATTTGATCATGAAAAACTTTGGCATCTCCCTTCATCTAAGTAGTCAGCATTGATTTGGAACCTCACAGAGTTTAACATCCTCACTAAAGATTCACTCAAATCACTCAAAGTGTTTAAGGACAATGAAATTAGCACTCATTAGTCAATATGAAAAGTTATTACCATAGGCTTGCATGAAAATCAGATCTCCACCACTATAAATCGAGATGATACATCAATCAAAAGGTCTTTAAAGGGTTGTAACGAGACTTGGTTAGGGGGTGTGGTCACAAGCTGAAAGAAAATGTTAGAATCGAGATTGACTTGAAAAATTACTTAACTAGAAAAATATTTAATCATCACTTGTGTACAACAAAGCTTCTTCTTTGACTATGAAATTTGAATAATGAAGCTTACAAATAAAAGATAACTATTAATATGTATAAATATTTTTTTTTTTTAAGAACTAGTTAAATTATCATAAACTAACTATTAAGAACAAGACATAGCTAAGCAATTTATTCAATCAAATCTCGGCAAAAATATGGATAAATTAATTGAGGGGATTTCAACAATAAAGGGTTAAGGGTTAATATTGAGGGTCCTGCAAGGAATGGCTTGTTAGGCTCAAAGGGGTTTACTAAGGGTTAATCATGGAGGTAGGCTTTTCATGGCATGAGTGAGTTAATCCTAAGTGCCTCTATCATCTTGACATATCAAATCAAATATGTGGTCTTGACATGCATAATCAAGCATGTTCTAGAATAAGAATTCAATATTGACACACTCAAAGCAATAATGAAGGTGAGCATGAAAGAATTAATATATGGTCAAAAAGCTAAAAAATCTCACAAAAATTATGGCTTTTTGATGTTTAAATCTGTGAGATTCAATTCAAGATAATACCTAGACTTAGGAAAACAACCTAAAATTTTAAATTCTTAAAAATCAACTTATCATGCTTGATTTTCTAATGTTTTAAAGTTTAAATAATCAATGCATGAATGCCTATGTTTTAATTCAAGATATATCAATAGAAATTATTAGTCAATCAAAACTCATCCTAAACATTATATGAGAGATTTACAAGAAAACAAAGCAATATTCAGGGATTTTTTAGATAATGGAATGATTACCCCTACACTTAAGATGTACATTGCCATTAATGTACAAAGATAGATATATGGAAAAATATAAAATCATAAGATAGGGAGAGAATTGAAACTTCCTGAGTACTAAATGAATGTCCTTGTTTGGAGTTATGGAGGTGGAGGAGGATACTCCGGTGGTGGTAGAGGTTGGGTACCACAAGTGCTGAGCCAAAAGAATATTATATCTTGTCATTGAGCAGGGCATGGCAATCGTGGAGAACCTTTTCCAATGGAGTTTGAAGTTCCAAGTGATTGTGAGCTATGGAGCTCTTTATAACTGTGATAAAAGCAGGAACTGTTTAGGGGATATTAGGAAGAATAATCACTCGTAAGGAAATAGCCGAGATTAAAAATTATTAAATAAAAATTATAAATCCTAATAAAAATAAGGGAAAAGAAAACTAAAAAGTAGTTTAAATGAAAATAAAAGTAGAAACATAAAATAATAAATAAAAGTTTTTAGACATCTTCATTGCTGGATGGTTCGCGAGGTGGGACTGGCGATGAGATGTGGAGGTACTGACAAATCTACTGTAGAGTAGCATCAATGTTGTCAAATCTTTGAAAATGCTGCTGCTTGAATCTGTTAAGGCACTCAGAGATGTCAGCATATGAAGCCGCCGCATGAACTGGACGATGGGAGCGTGGTGGCTGAGAAGGTGGGTCCTTGTGCTGGGTGGGGGCATCATCAGTAATGTCCTCTGGAACCTCCTCCTCAGTGGATTGGGCGAGACGATATTAGGGAGGGTAGGTTCCTCGATGCCTCTCGATCATCCTCATGCTAAGCATGCTCGAGATGCCTTGTGGAGACATCTGGCCAATAAGGGTCAGAGATGATTCTTGGGCCGCAGTGTTGAGGAGTCTGAAGTGTCGCGCCAGTCGAGTCACGTATGGGCCAATAGAGATGACCCCCCACCGATGTCGCTTCATCTGGTGGCGTATGGCAAGGGCGATAAAGTAAGCGAGGTCGATGACGTGCCCGTTTGACATACACCATAAGTAATAGACGTCGTGGGCAGTAACGACGCCAGTTGTGACAGCCCAAATTCGACCCTAGTCGGGAAAGTGGTTTTGGGACCACAAAACCGAGTCATAAAAATAATTAACTGTTAAATTCTGTACTTATTGTATGTGTAAATGCATGTGTGAAAGTTTCATGCTTTAATTTTGCCGTTTGTATGTGAAATTGTTTTTATAGGACTTATATGAGATAGTTGTGAAAGATGATAGGTTAATCTCAAACTAGCTTAATAATGCATGTTAGAAAAAGGATGGGTTTGCATGTCAAATATCCATTTATAACATGTAGTGGCCGGCCATGATGAAATTATATATATAAAATATGTATTAATTATTAGTTAATGGTTTTATATTTTATAACATAGATAAATAATAGGAAAATAATAAAAATAATAGAAAGAATGGTGAAGAAAACAAAGTATCATCTTTGTTCTTCTTAGCCGTACCTAAAGGAAGAAAAAAGAGGAGCAAACATTCGGCCATTTGAACCTAAGGAAGGTTAGTAAATCAAGTTAGATTTTTGAAATTTTAGTTTGTTTTAGGTTAATCATCATGTTTTTTACTTAGCCCGCACTAAAACTTTGAATTTGGATGGTTGAATGGAACTTTCGGTTATGGTAGATAAGGAAAGAATTTGATTTTTACCTTTAAGTTTTGATAAAAAAATTGTAGATGAAAGAAGTTGATCTTGTTAAAACTTTAAATTTATAATACCCATATGTGTAATAGCCGAGCACAAACTTTGCTTAAAGTCTTGAACAAAGGCCGATTAGGTGTTTTGAAATGGATAAGTTAGGTGTTTGATTTTACTAAGGGTTCGGCATAGTACATGGTATCTTGTTAGTATGATTTCGAATAATTTGAGTAATGTTATGTATAAATAAAATTATTATGTTCGGTTTTGGACGGTGTATATATGTACAATTAACCTATTTAGCTAATGATATCTAGGGTGATAAATAATAAAATTCTTGATGACTTGTGTTAAATGATATTCGGCCAAGGACTATATGTGCTTACTAATTCGGTTTAAGTGAAGAAAATATGATCGAGGGATGTGATTAGGTTGTGACTTATTATTGAGCTTGCTTTGTGGTCGTAAGGTTATTTTATAATGTGTCATGACATTTACTTAGTTAGTCGAATTGATGAGAAAAGAATTTGGATATTTTTTTTGTATGGTGTCTTAAGCATATCGTCCATTTGGTAAAGTTGGTTAATGGTTCATGTACGAATGCTTGTTTAGCCATATGTTATGTTTTGTTTGACTTAGTACTAAATATATATATTTGATAATGCTATAATAGTAGACTTAATTGGACTTTGGTATTTTAAATGATGCATTTGACTTGTGTGTCGACCTAGGATGATATGTGTTACTATATGAAGTTAGGTGGTGTTTATGAAATTCAAAAATGCAAGGTGATCAACTAGTAACATGTTTAGTTGAATGAGTGGAACAAATGCATGATGTTAAAATAGTAGTGAATAAGGTCATTTGTACTTTAATTGTACGATATACATGTATTAAATTGAATTGCTCAATTGAGAAATAATTAAATAAAATTATTTGTTTAAATTTAAGCTCAAGAGCTAAAGGGATCAAAATCAGATAAAGGAAAGGACGAGTAGTCTATTCGTAACTGTCCAAAGCATGAAACTTTCACACATGCATTTACACATACAATAAGTACAGAATTTAACAGTTAATTATTTTTATGACTCGGTTTTGTGGTCCCGAAACCACTTTCCCGACTAGGGTCGAATTTGGGCTGTCACAACTCTCCCCCTCATAAGAAATTTTCGTCCTCGAAAATCTTACCAGTGAATAAGTTAGGATATCGATCTATCATAAAGTCTTCAAGTTCCCAAGTAGTTTCTTCAACCCCATGCTTAAGCCACAGTACCTTCACTAATGAGATTTTCTTATTTCATAGCTCTTTTACTTCACGAGCCAAAATACGAACCGGTTCTTCTTCGTAGCTCAGATCAGATTGAATTTCAACTTCAGATCGATTAATTTTATGCGATGGATCGGATCTATAGCGTCGAAGCATCGAAACATGAAAAACGTTGTGAATCTTTTCAAGCTCAGGGGTAAAATCAATCTATAAGCGACCGGCCCGATTCGTTCGGATATTTCATACGGCCCGATGAACCTCAGACTCAATTTGCCCTTACGGCCAAATCTGAGCCCCTTTTTCCAAGGTGAAACTTTAAGAAACACTTTGTCTCCAACTTAATATTCAATGTCTTTTCGTTTTAGATCTGCATATGATTTTCTGACGATCCGTAGCTACTCTCAGACTTTCACGGATCACTTTTACTTTCTGTTCTGCGTCTTTAATCAAATCAACCCCGTAAATTTTATTTTCACTAAGCTCGGTCCAAAATAACGGTGTACGGCATTTACGACCAAAGGTAAATATCGTTCCCAAGAACCATTAAACTCAAGGATGCAACATCTCAACATATCTTCGAGTATCTGAATTATCTGCTCTAATTGACCATCAGTCTGGGGATGAAAAGCGGTGCTAAAATGCAATTTGGTACCCAATGCTTCTTGCAATTTCTTCCAAAACTGTGATGTGAATCTCAGATCTCTATCCGACACGATAGAATTAGGTACTCCGTGTAACCTTACTATCTGAGAAACATACAATTGAGCTAGCTTGTCAAGGGAATAATCCATTCGCACAGTAATAAAATGAGCCGACTTTGTCAGTCTGTCTATAACAACCCAGATTGCATCTTTCTTGCTTGACGCTAGAGGCAACCCAAATATAAAATCCATCGTGACTCGATCCCACTTCCATTCGGGTATCATGAGAAAAGAATTTGGATATTGTTTTTTTGGTATGGTGTCTTAAGCATATCGTCCATTTGGTAAAGTTGGTTAATGGTTCATGTACGAATGCTTGTTTAGCCATATGTTATGTTTTGTGTGACTTAGTACTAAATATATATATTTGATAATGCTATAATAGTAGACTTAATTGGACTTTGGTATTTTAAATGATGCATTTGACTTGTGTGTCGACCTAGGATGATATGTGTTACTATATGAAGTTAGGTGGTGTTTATGAAATTCGAAAATGCAAGGTGATCAACTAGTAACATGTTTAGTAGAATGAGTGGAACAAATGCATGATGTTAAAATAGTAGTGAATAAGGTCATTTGTACTTTAATTGTACGATATACATGTATTAAATTGAATTGCTCAATTGAGAAATAATTAAATAAAATTATTTGTTTAAATTTAAGCTCAAGAGCTAAGGAGATCAAAATCAGATAAAGGAAAGGAGAAAGCAATCGAGTAGTCTATCCGTAACTGTCCAAATATACTCGAGGTAAGTCTTTGAGTAATGGAATTTTAGCTTATGATTTGATAAAGCAATGACATATATATATGAGCATAATAAATAATTTGTGACCTAATGGTTCTACTTGAATTACATATTGAAATAAATAAGTAGTGTATTTACTTGTAGCCGAATGGTTATAGAAATCTTGTGGAATAACGAAACGGAATCGTGTTATTTGTATAGGGCTATAAAACCGAAAGTGTAATGATTGATAAGCATGTTGTGCTTGTGTTCGAATAATGTAAATGAAAGGTTAATAATTATAATGTATATACATATATGTCTTATGCATGATAATCGAGGAATATACCGGGTTAAGTCCCGAAGGCATTCGTGTTGGATGATATAACCGGGTTAAATCCCGAAGGCATTTGTGCTGGATGATATAACCGGGTTAAGTCCCAAAGGCATTCATGTTGGTTGATATAACTGGGTTAAGTCCCAAAGGCATTCGTGCTGGTTGATATAATCGGGCCAAGTTCCGAAGGCATTTATGTTTAGAAAAGTGCGATCCTGCTGTAACAATTCCGATTAATGTGCCACAATCCTTAAGATGATCAGGTATGTATCGTATATACATTGGAAAAATTTGATCCGGTATAAGTTGTGATTATGTAATCGAATAGTGCTCTCCCGGCCATTTCTTAGAGTTGCATGAAGTCTTTAGCTTACTCGAGTTACATGGAATTTGATTCAAGTAAAATTTAGTTATGTTGACTTTGAGCGTGTAACTAAATTGATAGAAGCATGGAGTAAATTGAATATGTGATCTTGTATATATGTATTTATTTAGCCTTATGAATGCTATGTTTTAGTTTCAAATGATTTCCTTACTTATAATCTTACTAAGCATCGAATTGCTTACTCTATTGCTTTAATTCTTTGTTTTATAGATTTTGTTCGTTGGCTATCGGACTCGGGATTTCAAAGTCAGAGTCGTCCATACTATCTAAGCCCTTTCGATACTCTTGTAATTAAAATTTGATAATGGCATGTATAGGGTTGACTTTGATATTAATTAAGTATCTTTTTGGTAATGTATATATATATAGCCATGCGAAAATGGCTTGTTAAGTTATTGTATGTATTCCATATAGCCAATGTGTAAGTGTGGTTGATATTTGATTAATGCTTTAAATGTTTTGATGTGAATTGAACTTAGGAATTATTGGAATATTGTTAAATGAAGTTTTGTGCTTGTTTTGTAATACTCCTCAATCCCTCCGGCGACGGGTACGGGTTAGGGTGTTACACCGGTGCTCTCTCTCCACCTGTCAAAGTGTGAGATAAAATAGAATGGAGGTACCTTAGGGATGGAGGGAGAGATGATGCCTTGGTGCGACTGGGGTCGTAGGTGGCCGAACGTGGGACGAGGGTGTCCCAGCAACGTGAGGGAGAATGATGAATGTGGCGGCTTAGAGCATGTAAGTCATTCTCCTCTTTGAACTCCTCGGTATAAAGACCCAATGCAATACCGAATTCTGGGATGCTTAGTTGGCGGATTAATCCGCCTAAGCATGTGAGGAGGTACAGGTCATGTTGATTCTGTACCTTAGCCTATTTTCTTCATAGTGGCTTCTGTAAATACGCACTCTCGCACATATTTGTTGAGCCTCACAAACTCCCATTCATACTCTGTCACTGACATACGGCCTTGCTTCAATTCGAGAAATTATTTCCTCTTTTGATCTATGAACCTTTGACTAATATACTTTTTACGAAACTCCTCCTAGAAGAAATCCCAAGTCACCTTCTCCCTCGGTACAACAAACACGAGAGTATTCCACCATTGGTAGGCCGAGTCTCGTAAAAGTGACACTACACACTTCATGAACTCCTCAGGCGTGCACGATAGCTCATAAAATACCCTAATGGTATTTTCCAACTAGAACTCTGCTCTCCCTAGGCCATCATCAATATTAGCCTGAAATTACTCGGCCCCTTATTTTCAATTTCTATCTTCCGGAAGTTTCTCTCTCCTAACCATTTCCACTTCTTGAGGGGATACAGGGGCATGTTGAGGAATCAGAACAGGTGAGAGAGGCAAAGTGTTCAGGTTTGCACGAACAAACTCCGTATACCAAGCATCCATCATGCGGAGGTAAGCTTCTCTAGCCCCTCCGCCCTGACTCATTGTTACTGGCTCACTTTCAACAGGCGCGGTCCCTTCTGCGCGAGCCAATGCATTTCTCTCTACATCATCCGCCGTAGCTTCGTTGGGATCCATTTACTAAATGAAAACACAATTTATAGTCGTCAGGAGTCATCACACTATCAATATACAACTATGGCATGTATAGCTAGACTCGTACTCATGCTATGTTAGTCCTAGAATCGACTAAACCATAGCTTGATACCACTAAATGTAACACCCCACACCTGTACCTTATGCTGGGACAGAATACGAGGTGTTACTAAACTTAAACACGTGCACACATACATTCCCAAGTCATGAAGGCTTGATCAAATTTTAACTTTTCAAACTTTGTCTAAAATTCCTTAACATGGGCCTACGAGGACCAAAACACACATCGAAAACCACTCGGGACCAACTCGGTTCCGTTAGTGTGACAACCCGAATTAGGGCCTAATCGGAATAGTGGTTTCGTGACCACAAACCCGAGATAGAAATAATTATTTTATAATTATTTTATATTTATTTTGAGTTTTATTATATGATTTCATGATTTCGTGAAAATTTCGTAATGAAATTCTATGCATTAATCGCTTAAGTTGAGATTAGGGACTAAACCGAATAAATTGCAAAACTTGCATTCTAGAAGTTTTTAGTATGAAATTGCATTGAAATATTAATTATGAGGTCTTAAATAGCATGGACAAAATTTGGACATGGAAGGAATTTTTGAAAGTTTAGTAGTAAGGGCATTTTGGTCATTTGTATATTAAATGAAATAAAATGGGAAAAATAACACAAAATTTGGTCATCTTCATCACTAGTTGCTGCCGAAATTTACTCTCCTCCATAGCTAGGGTTTCTTCAACTTTCAAGCTTCATAGTAAGTGATTTCAAGCCCCGTTTTTAATGTTCTTTACATTTTTTGAAATCCTCGTAGCTCGATTTACCTATTTCTACTATTATTTCGAGTTAGGGTTTATGTTTAAAAATTTACCCATGAATGATAGGCATGTATTTTGATGTTTGATGGTAGAATATGAATGTTTGAAGTTAGGAGAACGATCTTTTCTAAGCGATTTTTAGCTTAAAAACGAGCAAAACAAAGATAATCGATAAAAATACCTATTGTTCATAATTATGTGTTAGAATGAGAATTTGATGATACCATAGAAGAGAAAAATGATCAGCATGTCATTAAACATAAGAATAAGGGCTGAAATTAAATTTCCGAGCCTTGGGGCAAAATCGTAATTTTGTAAAAGTTAGGGGGCAAAAATGTAATTTTTGCATAATGTGATTTTTGGATTGAAATAAATAGTTCGAGTATTAATTGAACTAAATGGGTTGTTATAGATCAAGAAAGGCGTGGAATCGAACCTCTAAGCGGGGAAAGAAAAAGCTTTGGACAAAAGCGCAAAATTTCTATATTTTGCACCGAGGTAAGTTTGTACGTAAATAAATCATCGATTTCTTTTATGTTATTGTATTTTGATAACATGGGAATATGGCTGCCTATCAATTGGTTAATTGATGTAAGTTATGAATTTAAATTGATTTGGATAATTTAGTAAAATGTTGGAAAAGTGAGAAACTTCCTGTTGAACCTTGAATAAAAACGATACAAATGAACTATTATGTGGTCACGTGTGTAGTACTAAGTGCGAGCTACTACGTGTACCAGATTATTGGTCGCATGTGTAGTACTAAGTGCGAGCTACTATGCGTATCATATAGCTTCGCTACTACGTGTGGAAATGGGAAAATGTTCAAGTAGTCTTTGTATTCATTGTTATTCAGATGAGTTCAACGGGCAATTGATTTAAATGAAGATACATGTGAAAGTGATTATGTGATGAATAAGTGCAAGTATATGTTTATTTGAATTTATGAGCAATATGCTCGATAAGTGAGCGAACCTCAGTAAAATGGAAAGGATTGAGCAAAATATGTAAGAGTGAATTTTTGTAGTAAAACAATGTTGGATAGCAGCAATTGCATAATTTTGAAAATTCACCAAAAATCATGGAAGTAGAATTAAATCTCAAATAAATTATGGAATTAAAGCTTAATGGGTCTACTTTTATATAAAAGAAACAGGGAAACAAAAGACTTCTATATTATGTGATAATTGAATTCTTGTGATACAGGTTCTGAATGAAATTAAGATCCCCTGTTCTGACTTTAGAAATTCACCATAAATTGTAAAAAAATTATTAAGAGTCATACCATATATTCATGAATTCCTTATTGAGTCTATTTTTAAGGGAAATAAACGGCATGGTTGTTGGGATCTTGTACAGGGAGAAATTTTGTTCGTAATGCACAGGTGTCAGAGTAGTCATACGCTGAAATAGGGGAGACTTTAACTAATAAACTGTACTAATTGGCCCGACCAAAAATTCTAGAAAAAAATTAGTAAATATACTTATGAGTATAGTTTCAAGGAAAATTTACAGAATTTAATTTCGAGATATGTAGCTCAAGATATGATTTTTCTTTTAACCGGGACTCTAGAAAACAGCCTGTCATCAATATATGTAACCATATACTAGTATGATTGTTTTACTTTGATAAATTATATATCAATTTAGTACTTACTTACTAAGCTATATGCTTACCATCTTTTCTTTTTCTTGTTTTATAGAATTATTAAACCAGCTCGGGATTTTGGAGATCGTCGGAGACTCATCTACACTATCAATACTTTTTGGTATTTTGGAATCACTACTTTGGAATTATGGCATGTATAGAGAGAGACTAATCATTTTGTTATATGTCATAATTAATTTGTTTTAAAGTATCACTTTTTTTTTAAAATTTTAAAATCTACATGTATCTATGTATATCTGTTAATGCTATCAACTTTAGTCTAAGCTAAAGTAAGTAAATTGAGTAAGGTCAGGTTAATGTGTGAATTCATGTTTTCGTGAATGGTAATGCTCCGTACCTTATTTCGGTCTAGAATATGGGTATGGGGTGTTACATTTATTGGTATCAGAGCCTGGTTTAGGCGGTTCTCGGATCTACGTACTGTGTGTGGAAGTCTATCTGTACATGCCATAATTATATTATGATAGTGGGATGACTCCTGACACTTTAAATCATGTTTTTTTATAGTAAATGGATCCGACCGAGTCAGAAATGATGATGTAGAAAGTAATGCGCTGCGGCTCCCGCGCAAGGGATCTGCGCCTTGGAGAGTAGTAGGCATGAGACACATGAATAGGGAGATAGGGCCCGGGAAGCCTTTCTCCGTATGATGAGTAATTGGTATACAGAATTTGTTCGGGCAAATCCGAACGCTCAGCCTCCTCCACCTCCTCCACCTCCTCAACCAGTTCCTGTAGTTCCTCAAGGTACCGAAATGGTAAGATCGAGCAAACCCCCAGTTGATAAAATTCGAAAGCAAGGGGCTGAAGAATTTAGGGCTAATATAGATGATGATCCTGAAAGAGCAGAGTTCTGGCTTGAAAATTCTACCAGGGTATTCGATGAGCTTTCTTGTACTCCCGAAGAATGTTTGAAGTGTGCCGTATCATTGCTAAGGGATTGACATATCACCGGTGGAAGACATTGATATCGGTGGTTCCAGAAGAAAGGATTACATGGGATTTCTTTCAAGAGGAGTTTAGAAAGAAGTATATAAGCCAGCAGTTTATTGATCAAAAACGGAAAGAGTTCTTTGAACTGAAACAAGGCAAAATGTCTGTGGCAGAATATGAACGTGAATTTGTCAGACTTAGCAAGTATGCTCAGGAGTATGTGTCCACCGAAGCTATTATGTGTAAGAGGTTCGAGGATGGGTTAAATGAAGACATCAAGCTACTAGTTGGGATTTTAGAATTGAAAGAGTTTGTGGTATTGGTTGACCGAGCTGGTAAAGCTGAAGAACTGAACAACGAGAAGAGAAAAGCTGTGAGAGAAGCCAGAGACGCAAGAAAGAGGCCAATTAGTAAGTCATTCCAATCTCAGCCAAAGAAGTCTAAAGAAATGAATCCTCGGTTGACTGTTTCAACTGAACATTCGTATCGGGATCGTGGAAGATCATATTCGGATTCTAAAGCCAAAATTACTTCAATAGCGAGTGTAGGTAATGTGAGATCTAATAGACCCGAGTGCCAGCACTGTGGCAAAAAACATTTTGGGGAGTGTTGGACGATTAGTCGGGCTTGTTTCAAATGTGGTTCTCGAGAACATTATATTAAGGATTGTCCAAAAAGGGTTGAAGAAGAAAAATTTCAGAGTACCAGATAGACTAGTGTTGCTAATAGAGGTAGACCTCCGAGAAATACTGGGAGTGGAGCTAGCAGTAGAAGTGTGACAAAGGAATTAAGCGGGAGACTGGAAGCTAGAGAGTACTGCTAGAGCTTACGCCATACGTGTTTCGGGAAGAGGCGTCATCTCTCGATGTGATCATCACTGGTACATTTTCTCTTTATGATACTCATGTTATTGCACTGATTGATCCCGGATCTACTCATTCTTATGTTTGTGTGAATTTAGTATCTAGTAAGATCTTGCCCGTAGAATCTACTAAATTTGTGATTAAAGTGTCAAACCCTTTAGGCAAACATGTGTTAGTAGATAAGGTTTGCAAAAATTGTCCTTTGATGATTCAAAGTCATTGCTTTTCAAGCTAATCTAATGTTGCTACCATTTGACGAGTTTGATGTCGTTTTGGGTATGGATTGGTTGATATTACATGATGCTAGAGTAAATTGCGCATGAAAAATCTTGAGTTGAAATGTGAAAATGGTGAAATTCTTTGGGTGGAAACAAATGAATCAAATAAATTGCCTATGGTGATTTCATATATCCTGCTTTCGATATATGCGAAAAAGGTGTGAAGCTTATCTTGCTTACGTATTAAATACTAAAATGTCCGAGTCAAAGCTTGAATCGATCATAGGTAGTCTGTGAGTTCTCGGATGTATTTCCAAAAGAATTGCAGGGGTTGCCTCCGATTAGAGAGGTAGAATTTTCTATTGATTTGTTACAGGAATCGCACAATTTCGATCTCTCCATACAGTAATGGCTCATGAATTAAAAGAATTGAAGGCTCGATTGCAAGAGTTAACAGACAAGGGATTTGTGAGACCGAGTTTCTCTCCCCGGGTGCTCTGTATTGTTCGTAAAGAAGAAGAAGCATGGTTCAATGAGACTTTGCATTGATTACCGTCACTCAATAAGGTGACTATAAAGAACAAGTACCCGTTGCCGAGGATTGATGATTTATTCGATCAGTTAAAGGGGGCCATCGTGTTTTCAAAGATCGATTTGAGGTCTGGTTATTACCAATTGAGAGTTAAGGAGTCGGATGTGCCGAAAACCGCTTTCAGAACGAGGTATGGACACTATGAATTCCTTGTGATGCCTTTCGGTCTAACAAATGCTCCGGCTATCTTTATGGATTTGATGAATCGAATCTTTCGACCATACCTGGATAGGTTTGTGGTTGTGTTCATAGATGATATCTTGATTTATTCTCGGAATGAATCCAAACATGCTGAACATTTAAGAATGGTATTACAGATTTTAAGAGAAAAGAAATTGTTTGCAAAATTCAGTAAAAGTGAATTTTGGCTTCATGAAGTTGGATTTTTTGGACATGTAGTTTCGGGTGATGGTATTGGAGTTGATCCGAGCAAAATTTTGGCAATTGTTAATTGGAAACCGCCAAAGGATGTATCTGAGGTTAGAAGCTTTTTGGGCTTAGCTAGATATTATCGACGCTTTGTTGAGGGATTTTCGATGATCGCCTCTCCAATGACTAAGCTGTTACAAAAGAATGTTAAGTTTGATTGGACTGAAGAATGTCAACTAAGTTTCAAGAAGTTAAAAGAGCGGTTGACCAAAGCACCCGTGTTAGTGCAACCCGAGTCGGGGAAAGAATTTGTGATCTATAGTGATGCGTCATCGATTGGTCTTGGCTGTGTTTTAATGCAAGAAGGTAAAGTAGTAGCTTATGCCTCACGACAGTTGAAACCGCATGAGAAGAATTACCCGACACATGATTTAGAGTTGGCCGCCATTGTCTTTGCTTTGAAGATTTGGCGTCATTATTTATACGGTGAGAAGTGCCGAATCTTTACTGATCACAAAAGTTTGAAATATTTGATGGATCAAAAAGATTTGAATTTACGTCAACGGAGATGGCTTGAATTGTTAAAGGATTATGAATTAATAATTGATTATCACCCCGGGAAAGCGAATATAGTCGCAGATGCTTTAAGTAGAAAATCTTTGTTTTCTTTGAGAGCTATGGGTGCAAATTTAACTATGTATGATAATGGTTTGCTTTTGGCCGAATTAAGAGTTAAGCCGCTATTTCTTCAACAAATTCGTGAAGCTCAGAAGAATGACAGTGAATTACGAACAAAGCGAGCTCAGTGTGAATTGGATTGTGACTCAAATTTTCGAATCGGACCAGAGGATTGCTTAATGTTTCATGGTCGAGTATGTGTATCGAAAGATACTGAGTTGATTCAGAAGATTTTACATGAAGCACACAGTGGTTGTTTGCAAGTTCATCCTGGTAGTACGAAAATGTACAACGACCTGAAGAAAATATATTGGTGGAATGGTATGAAAAGAGATATCTCTGAGTTTGTAGCGAAATGCTTGATTTGCCAGTAAGTAAAAGCTGAACACCAGGTACCTTCAGGTTTACTTCAACTAGTGATGATTCCCGAGTGGAAATGGGACAAAATTACGATGGATTTTGTGACAGGGTTGCCTCTAACTCCAAAAAGGAAAAATGCCATCTGGGTTGTGGCTGATAGATTAACAAAATCAGCTCACTTTATACCAGTACGTACCGACGACTCCCTTGATAAGTTGGCTAAAATATATTTTCTGAAATTGTGAGATTACACGGAGTACCTATATCTATTATTTCGGATAGAGATCTGAGATTTACTTCGAGGTTTTGGAAAAAGTTGCAAGAAGCTTTGGGTACAAAATTGAATTTCAGTACCGCATTTCATCCACAAACGGACCGTCAATTAATTATGAGGTCTTAAATAGCAATTTGACCAATTTTAGGTTCATGGACAAAATTTGGACATGGAAGGAATTTTTGAAAGTTTAGTAGTAAGGGCATTTTGGTCATTTGTATATTAAATGAAATAAAATGTGAAAAATAACACAAAATTTGGTCATCTTCATCACTAATTGCTGCCGAAATTTACTCTCCTCCATAGCTAGGGTTTCTTCAACTTTCAAGCTTCATAGTAAGTGATTTCAAGCCCCGTTTTTAATGTTCTTTACATTTTTTGAAATCCTCGTAGCTCGATTTACCTATTTCTACTATTATTTCGAGTTAGGGTTTATGTTTAAAAATTTACCCATGAATGATAGGCATGTATTTTGATGTTTGATGGTAGAATATGAATGTTTGAAGTTAGGAGAACGATCTTTTCTAAGCGATTTTTAGCTTAAAACGAGCAAAAGCGGCATAATCGATAAAAATACCTATTGTTCATAATTATGTGTTAGAATGAGAATTTGATGATACCATAGAAGAGAAAAATGATCAGCATGTCATTAAACATAAGAATAAGGGCTGAAATTAAATTTCCGAGCCTTGGGGCAAAATCATAATTTTGTAAAAGTTAGGGGGCAAAAATGTAATTTTTGCATAATGTGATTTTTGGATTGAAATAAATAGTTCGAGTGTTAATTGAACTAAATGTGTTGTTATAGATCAAGAAAGGCATGGAATCGACCTCGAACGGGGGAAAGAAAAAGCTTTGGACTAAACTGCAAAATTTCTATATTTTGCACCGAGGTAAGTTTGTACGTAAATAAATCATCGATTTCTTTTATATTATTGTATTTTGATAACATGGGAATATGGCTGCCTATCAAATGGTTAATTGATGTAAGTTATGAATTTAAATTGATTTCGGATAATTTAGTAAAATGTTGGAAAAGTGAGAAACTTCCTGTTGAAACTTCGGAATAAAAACGATACAAATGAACTATTATGTGGTCACGTGTGTAGTACTAAGTGCGAAGCTACTACGTGTGCCATTATTGGTCGCATGTGTAGTACTAAGTGCGAGCTACTATGCGCACGAAAACCGTGGTCACGTGTGTAGTACTAAGTGCGAGCTACTACGTGTACAGATTATTGGTCGCATATGTAGTACTAAGTGCAGGCTACTATGCGTATCATATAGCTTCGGCTACACGTGTGGAAATGGGAAAATGTTCAAGTAGTGGTGTATCTGTTGTTATTCCGATGAGTTCAACGGGCAATTGATTTAAATGAAGATACATGTGAAAGTGATTATGTGATGAATAAGTGCAAGTATATGTTTATTTGAATTTATGAGCAATATGCTCGATAAGTGAGCGAACCTCAGTAAAATGGAAAGGATTGAGCGAAATATGTAAGAGTGAATTTTTGTAGTAAAATAATGTTGGACAGCAGCAGTTGCATAATTTTGAAAATTCACCAAAAATCATGAAAGTAGAATTAAATCTCAAATAAATTATGGAATTAAAGCTTAATGGGTCTACTTTTATATAAAAGAAACAGGGGAAACAAAAGACTTCGATATTATGTGATAATTGAATTCTTGTGAAACAGGTTCTGAATGAAATTAAGATCCCCTGTTCTGACTTTAGAAATTCACCATAAATTGTAAAAAAATTATTAAGAGTCATACCATATATGCATGAATTTCTTATTGAGTCTATTTTTAAGGGAAATAAACAGCATGGTCGTTGGAATCTTGTACAGGGAGAAATTTTGTTCGTAATGCACAGGTGTCAGAGTAGTCATACCCTGAAATAGGGGAGACTTTAATTAATAAACTGTACTAATTGGCCCAACCAAAAATTCTAGAAAAAAATTAGTAAATATACTTATGAGTCTAGTTTCAAGGAAAATTTACGGAATTGAATTTCGAGATATGTAGCTCAAGATATGATTTTTCTTTTAACCGGGACTCTAGAAAACAGCCTGTCATCAATATATGTAACCATATACTAGTATGATTGTTTTACTTTGATAAATTATATATCAATTTAGTACTTACTTACTAAGCTATATGCTTACCATCTTTTCTTTTTCTTGTTTTATAGAATTATTAAACCAGCTCGAGATTTTGGAGATCGTCGGAGACTCATCTACACTATCAATACTTTTTGGTATTTTGTAATATAGAGAGAGACTAATCATTTTGTTATATGTCATAATTAATTTGTTTTAAAGTATCACTTTTTTTTTAAATTTTAAAATCTACATGTATCTATGTTTATCTGTTAATGCTATCAACTTTAGTCTAAGCTAAAGTAAGTAAATTGAGTAAGGTTAGGTTAATGTGTGAATTCATGTTTTCGTGAATGGTAATGCTCCGTACCTTATTTCGGTCTAGAATATGGGTATGGGGTGTTACAGTTAGGGAATTCTGAGAAATGACACCTGAAACAGCGGCACACGCGCATGTGAGAGCGGTGGCACGCCCGTGTGGTCGACTTGACATTGTCGTGTTGAAGACCCGTGCGACTCACACGGCCTAAGCATATAGGGACACGCCCATGCCCGTTATTCGTGTGAATTTATTTTTCAATTCAAACCTATAGGGGTTTTCACATGGCCTGGCAGATGCTCGTGTCCATGGCCCGTGTCCTTCACAAGGCCTCGACACACCCATGTCTCATTGTCCAAAAACTTAGACATTCTATTTCTGACGCCAGCAAACCTTAAGGGTCACACGGCCAAGGCACACGCCCGTGTGTTAGGCCGTGCCCTTTACACGGTTGAGACACACGGTCGTGTCTCTACCTCTGTGTTTACTACCATGCATACTGACTTGTAAATTTAACGAGCAGGGGACACACGGCTAGGTAACACGCCCATAGGGCTGTCCGTGTGTCACACACGGCCTAGACACACGCCCATGTGTCTAGCTATGTGGGCAAAACAAGGCTATTTTCCAAGCCTTTATGCCACCTTTACATGCACCAACCTACACCATTATCTAACATGACCAATCCACACAGCAATACAAAGTCTAATCAGGCACAATAGGCATTAGTTCAATCATGCAATTTACTCATCCATGAAAATATCATCATTTGCATATATCAAAATAAGCATTAGCCATTATCCAAGGCCTTATACAAAATGTAGGGTTTTATCCCAAGCAAACACATTTGGCCAAATCAACAGTGACACAATACCCAGTGGTCTAAGTTCCTATACATGCCATACTTAAAAATAAAAAAGGGCTAATTATACGAAGTGCTTCAACTGATTGTGTGACTGATATCTCCGACGTTCAGTGATCCACGAGCTAGTCAGGCGGCACTGTAAGAAAATGGAAAAGGAGAAGGAGTAAGCATAAGGCTTAATAAGTTGCATGTAAATATACAACAACGACTTATCATACTACCACATGCTCACAACATTTCATAATTTGTTCATAATACACAAATGAACATAAACACAACTTACTCATCACTATCACATACAATTCACATAGCATATATCAAGCTCACATGTCATATTTCAAGTAAAATACACAAGTGGTCATGAACATAACTTACTCACTTTCCTTCCTCATTAAACATACAACGCAATTGATGCTCGTATTTCGAAATTCTCATTTATGTACCTGTATCACTCATCACATGGTCATGAGTTCTCTCATTTTGATATATACCATAAATCTCCCATTGAACCATTTGGAATACTACAGGTTATTCAATAGCCCCAAACATGGGATAAGATGCCGACGCCATGTCCCAGACATGGTCTTACACTAGCTATCACGTCAAAGTTGATGACATGTCCCAGACAGGTCTTACATTAACTTTCATATATCGAGGCCGATGCCGTGTCCGAAACAGGTCTTACACTGCCTCTCATCTATCAGTTTCGATGCCATGTCCCAGACAGGTCTTACATTGACACACAACAAGTTGACGCCATGTCCCAGGCAGGTCTTACACCAGCTTGTATATCTCGAGTCCGATGCCTGTCCCAGACATGTCTTACACTAGCACACATATCACCCAATGTCATGGCATGAATACCCAAATGTATTCCTAATGTTCAACCAAGAGTCTTTGTTATATTAATTTCTCAACATGCATATTCATGTTCACAATCAAAACAACTTATGCAATATCAATTCAATCATAACAATATAGTTGCATTATTAACATGCAACTTACCTCAGATAACAAAATGTAAATGACTAGTTGATTTAATCTACTTGCTTGGCCTTCCCCCGGTCTAGATTCGAATTTTGTATTTCTTGATCTAAAATGATAAAAGTTCACTAATTTAATCAACATATAAATCTAGGTACTTAACATTTTATAACTGGGAAAAATGTCCATTTTGCCCTTAGGCTTTCACAAAATGACCATTTTACCCTTACGCCCGAAAATCAGTTTTTATCGAATTTCCTTACTAACCAAGCCTAGCCGAATTCTTTTTATACTAGAAGCAACCCTCAATTTCAAATATTCCACACATTTATCATCTATTTTACAAACTTTACAAAATGGTCCTTGATAAACTGTAATTTATACATATTTTTATCCCTCGCTTAACACATTTATGAATGATTTCTCCTTAGATTTGGTGAATTTGATGCTCCTAATCCTTTAATTTCATGTTTTATACTTAGGTGAGCATAGGAGAACGAAAAGAACGAGAAACGGGCCAAAAATAGAGAAAATAGGCCTACAAGGGAAAACAACACGGCCTGGACTTCCTCACACGGGCAGAACACACGGCCGTGCCATTCTAATAGGCTCAACCACGGCCTAAAAAAATCCAAGCACGGGCATGTTGATCTCTCAGCCTCGACCATGGCCTGAAGTAATCGCACACGGGCGTGTCCCTGCCGAGCCCTAGTTAAGTTCTATTCGGAAAAGGGCAAGTTTGAGGGGTCTTAGGCATTCTGGAGCCTATTTAAACACCCTAGAGGAAGACTAAAAGGGGCACGAAGAATAGGGAGTAAGGAATTACTCCAAGGAAGCCAATTGATCCATCTCAGAAGCCAAATTCATCGTCAAGACTGAAGATCTCTCCTCAATTTCCCCTTCAGGAGTTTTGGGTTTTTTTTTTATGTTTTGTATTCTTTATTCTTCTGAGATGTTTTCCTATTTAGTTATGAACTAAAACCCCTAAATACCTAAGGGGGATGAAACCTAAAATGAATCTTGTTATTATTTTCTGAATCGTATGATAAATATTTGACTTGTTCTTAATTATGTGTTCTTAATTCTTGTTTTGGTATTTCAGGATATCGATTCAAGTTAATGCTCTTAGTTGGAGGATGAATAGTCCCTGGCTAAGAGTGACCTTGTCGTAATTAAGCGAAATTGATTGCGTGCCTAGAGATAGGGTGACAAGATTTTGCTGGATTAAGGTGAAACCTAATAAGGGGATCCAGAGATCGAGTTAATGCAACCCTAGGGTATTAATTAGAGAAAAGTCTCAATTATTCAATCTAGGGATTAGATGTTATTAATCTTGAATAGGGATAATAACAAAACTTAGGGATTTCTGCGGAACAAGTTAAATGAATAAATCGTCTGATTCGGAGCCACAATAACAGGTAAAGTCTAGGTGGATTTTTTCTTAGGTATTGTACTAAATCAATCGTTTTTTTCCTAAAAGTGATTCCCCAATTCTATTTTCTACAACTTCTTAGTTTAGTTAATTAGTTAGTTAAGACAAACCCCTTTATTCTTAGGCTAGATAATAAAAAGACAGTCATTACTAGTACTTTTAGTTCCTTTGGGTTCGACAATTCGGTCTTGCTAAAGCTATACTACTGTTCGATAGGTACACTAGCCTACATCATGATAGTAGTTAGTTTCAAGAATGATCAATTATAAATTTATAAAACTTGTCACGGAAAATCACAATCAAGTTTTTGTTGCCGCTGCCGGGGAATTAAAATATTAGGAACACTCAATTTTTATTACTTTAGCCATTTATTTTTCTTGCAAATTAATTTTATTTTAATTTTAATTTTACTAATTTGCTTTTTCTGTCTTCTGGCAGGTTCTTATAGTTTATGACTAGAAGAAACCCATCAGGACCATTACTGTTTGATGAAGAAATTGATCGCATAGCTTGTAGAAACTGACGAGAAATAAGGCGCAGCCTAAGATACACAGAGGAAGAGCAAGAGGACGATAACTCAACTACAATCGAGGAGATGGCTAAAAATCAAGACAAACAGCTACCTCATGCGATACCTGCTAAATTAGCAAATCAGAATCCTGCTTCTCGTACTATGTATGATTATGCTAAACCTAATTTAACAGGAACTGAGTCAAGTATAGTTAGGCCTGCTATTGCTGCAAATAATTTTGAACTGAAACCTAACACGATTCAAATGATACAACAATTTGTTCGGTTTGATGGTTTGTAGGATGAGAACCCCAACACTCACTTGGCGAATTTTTTAGAAATTTGTGACACTTTTAAAATTAATGGCGTTTCTGATGAAGCCATTCATCTTCGGTTATTCCCTTTTTCACTGAGGAACAAAGCTAAACAGTGATTGAACTCGTTACCACGAAGGTCCGTCACTACTTGGGAACAAATGACCGAAAATTTTTTATTAAAATATTTTCTGCCAGCTAAGACAGCTAAATTACATAATGATATCTCTTCTTTTGTGCAGATGGATTTAGAAATACTTTACGATGCATGGGAGAGATACAAGGACCTACTGCGAAGGTGCCCTCACCATGAGTTACCTCTATGGCTACAAGTTCAAACATTCTACAATGGTTTGAACCCCTCGACAAGACTGATAATTGATGCAGTAGTTGGTGGAACCATCAATAACAAAACACCTGAAGAGGCTTACAAATTTATTGAGGAGATGTCACTGAATAACTATCAGTGGCAAGTCATGAGGACTAAGCCAACTAAAACAGCAGGCGTTTATAACGTCGACTCAGTTACTATGCTGTCAAATCAGGTAGAACTTCTAAACAAAAATATTGATGGTTTACTTGGTTTTACGCAGGTACATCCAGTGATAAAGTGCGATTCAAGTAGAGGAGGTGTACATACAGAATATCAACCATTCAATCCTACAACCGAAGAGGAACAAGTCAACTATATGGGTAATAATAACTTTAGATCTCAAAATAACTCATACAGTAATACTTATAATGCAGGTTGGAGGAACCACCCAAATTTCTCCTGGGGTGGTCAAGGGAATCAAAGGTCAGAAAATCCTCCGGGTTTTCAACAGCCACCTTATCAACAAAAGAAAAAGCTGAGCCTGAAAGAGATGCTATCCAAATTCATCTCAGTGTCAGAAACTCATTTCCAGAATACCGAGACAGTACTTAAAAATCAACAAGCGCCAATCCAAGGGATCGAAACTCAGATAGGCCAACTTTCCAAACTAATCTCTGAACGACCACAGGGTAGCTTGCCAAGTAATACTGAACCTAACCTAAGGGAATAGCTCAACGCAATTAATGTTCAAGATAAAGAAGGATTCATTGAGCCTGAGCCAGAACCGAGGCAAGAAACTGTGGTAAGCAAAGGTAAAGGTGAGGTAAGTCATAATGAAGACAAACGATGAGTGTAGAATATAAACCTCGTGAGCCATACCCTAACGCGACAAGGAAAGACTGCTCAGACGAACAATTTGGTAAATTTCTTAAACTTTTGAAAAAATTACATATTAACTTACCGTTTGTTGAAGCTCTATCGCAAATGCCGAGTGCAATGAAATTTTTAAGGGAGCTTTTAGCAAACAAGCAAAAGTTGGACGAGGCGTCGCATGTGGAGTTAAACGCGGTTTGCTCAGCTATGCTACAGAATAAACTACCTAACAAATTAAAAGATCCAGGGAGTTTTAAAATTCCTTACTTAATTGGTAGTTTAGATGTTAATAATGCATTAGCTAATTTAGGGGCTAGTATCAATGTCGTGCCTTACAAAATGTTTAAGCAACTAAGTCTTGGGAAACCTAAACAAACTAGGATGAGCATTCAATTAGCAGATAAAACTATAAGATTTCCTAGGGGTATTATTGAAGATGTGCTAGTTAAAATCGATACGTTGACTTCATTATTCTAGACATAGACAAGAATAGCAACACTCCGTTGATTTTAGGAAGACCCTTTTTAGCAACTGCTAGAACAATTATTAATGTTGGCACAAGTGAGCTCACACTTCGTGTGGGAGACGAAACAAGCACCCTTCAAGCTCGCAATTCTTGCAACACATCAAAAATTAAAGGTGATTGTATAAACCATTCTACTAAAACAAACAATATGACGCAACCTACTTTGTAGGAAATGAGTCTGAAGGACGTACACGAACCATGTTCCAGTAACAATATAGGACCTATTCATGAAGAACGAAGGCTGCAAATAGAGGATCTAGATGAATGGTGAACACATAAACCAAGAACACACGATAAACCAAAACTATGCCAGAACGAGCTCGATACCTCTCCAAATCAACTTAAGGTTGGAGATAAAGTCTTACTAGATGCCACAGATCCTGACATTGTCACTGCAAAATTGAATGAAGAAATCCCTCTTATGGTACTTAGTATTTTCCCATTCGGTACAATCGAGGTAAGTCATCCCAAGCTTGGCACTTTTAAGGTAAACAGCACCCGTCTAAAACCTTATTTTGATGAGATTGATAGCAGGAATGAGGAGTATAAACTATTTGAACCACCATGACCATTCAACGGAGAGGTAAGTCGAGCTTAGACTATAAACAAGAGCTTCTCGGGAGGCAACCCGAGTACTAACAGTTTTCATTTATTTAAATTTTATTTAAATTTCAAAATTTTTAATATTTAGACCACTAACTGAATCTTTGAACACAGGTCCGTAAAACCCACACGGCCATCCACATGGCCGTGCCTTAGGCCGTGCTCGTGACATGAGAAAAGGCACAACCGAGTGAAAATAGAGTAAAAGTTTTCCTAAAACACGGGATGCGATAAATTCCCATGGCCGTGTGAGCAGGCCGTGGGCAAACCTGCCAAATTGACACGGGTGAGTGACACGCCCGTGCCTAGCGCCCGTGGTCGATACTGCCAAAATAACACAGGCGTGCGCATAGGTACATAGGCGTGGGAAAAGCGAACCACATCACACACAGTCGTGCGTTACGATTATGCAGCCACACGGCCAAGACACACGGGCGTGTCTTAAGGCCGCGTGACGAACTCCCAATTCATGACAAACACGGGCTGGACACGAACCACACGGGCGTGTGAAATGGCCGTGCCACTTATAAAATTAGATTATTTCTCTTATTTTTACTTTTATTCTTCGTTATTTTCAAAATGATTCATGTATTCTTTAAACGTGACTTATCTTTATGATTATTACCAGAATATTTCTTCCTCAGAATCATGCTTTAGTTTCAGCTCTATTGTCAATCCTCGCTTTGGCCAAACTAGGGAGTTCATTCCCTTAACACTCAGGAAGTTTCAATTCTCCCCCTATCTTATGATATTATATTTATAATTGCCACTAACTCTATCTTTGTACATTGATGGCAATGTACATCTTAAGTGTGGGGGCTATTCATTTCATTATCAGAAAAAATCCCTGAATGTTGTCTTATTCTTGTGTAAATCTTTCATATCATGTTTAGGATGAATTTTGATTGACTTATGATTTTTATTGATATATCTTGATTTAAAACATAGGCATTCATGCATTGATTATTTAAACTTTAAGACATTAAAGAATTAAGCATGATAACTTGATTTTTAAGAATTTAAAATTTTAGGTTGTTTCTCCAAGTTTAGGAATTATATTGAATTGAAATCCACAAGTTTAAACATTGAAAAACCATAATTTGTTGTGAGATCTTGAGCATGCTCACTTTTATTATTGCTTGAGTGTGTCAATATCGAATTGTTATTCTAGAACTTGCTTGATTATGCATGTCAAGACCACAGTATCTGATTTGATATGTCAAAATGGTAGAGGCACTTAGGATTAACCCACTCATGCCATGAAAAGCCTACCTCCACGATTAAACCTTAGTCAACCCCTTTGAGCTTAACAAGCCATTCCTTGTATTACCCTTAATATTAACCCTTAACTATTATTGTTGAAATCCCCTAAATTAATTTGATCCCTATTTTTGTCGAGATTTGATTTGAATAAATTGCTTAGCTATGTCTTGTTCATAATAGTTAGTCTATGTTATTTGACTTGTTCTTAAATATATATATATATATACACCCATGGTTACATATTAGTAATGATCTTTTGTTTATGAGTTCAAGTATTCAAATTCCATAGTCAGAGAAGAAGCTCTGTTGTACGCAAGTGAT
Organism: Gossypium anomalum; assembly: GCA_025698475.1. NCBI lineage: Eukaryota > Viridiplantae > Streptophyta > Magnoliopsida > Malvales > Malvaceae > Gossypium > Gossypium anomalum. The sequence goes on along the minus strand of CM046968.1, from coordinate 40,632,526 downwards.
GATTAAATATTTTTCTAGTTAAGTAATTTTTCAATTCAATCTTGATTCTAACCTTTTCTTTTAGCTTGTGACCACACCCCCTAACCAAGCCTCGTTACAACCCTTTAAAGACCTTTTGATTGATGTATCATCTTAATTTATAGAGGTGGAGATTTGATTTTCATGCAAGCCTATGGTAATAACTTTTCATATTGACTGATGAGTGGTAATTTCATTGTCCTTAAACACTTCGAGTGATTTGAGTGAATCTTTAAGTGAGGATGTTAAACTCTGTGAGATTTTGAATCGAAGGTAACTACTTAGATGAGGGGAGATGCCTAAGTTTTTCATGATTAAATACTCAACTTGGAATGTATGAAGCTTTAATGATCTTTTAGTTGGATTCTCAATGTATGATTACTTATGGATTAGTTTGAGATAATATTGATAGGAATTATAAATTGAGAAAAAGGAATTCTTAACTATGAATTAAGGGTACGGCTATTTGATAAACCGTAATTTATACATACTTTTATCCCTCGCTTAACATGTTTATGAATGATTTCTCCTTAGATTTGGTGAATTTGATGCTCTTAATCCTTTAATTTCATGCTTTATACTTAGGTGAGCATAGGAGAACGAAAAGAACGAGAAACGGGCCAAAAATGAAGAAAATGGGCCGACAAGGGAAAACAACATGGCCTGGACTTCCTCACATGGGCAGAACACACAGCTGTTCCATTCTAACAGGCTTGACCATGGCCTAAAACAATCCAAGCACGGGTGTGTTGATCTCTCAGCCTTGACCATGGCCTGAAGTAATCGCACACAGGCGTGTCCCTGCCTTGCCCTAGTTAAGTTCTATACGGAAAAGGGCAAGTTTGAGGGCTCATAGGCATTCTGGAGCCTATTTAAACACCCTAGAGGAAGACTAAAAGGAGCACGGAGAATACGGAGTAAAGAATTACTCTAAGGAAGCCGATTGATCCATCTCATAAGCTGGATTCATCATCAAGACTGAATATCTCTCCTCAATTTCCCCTTCAGGAGTTTTGGGTTTTCTTTATATTTTGTATTCTTTATTCTTCTGAGATGTTTTCCTATTTAGTTATGAACTAAAACCCCTAAATACCTAAGGGGGATGAAACCTAAGACGAATCTTGTTATTATTTTCTGAATTGTATGATAAATATTTGACTTGTTCTTAATTATGTGTTCTTAATTCTTGTTTTGGTATTTCAGGATATCGATTCAAGTTAATGCTCTTAGTTGGAGGATGAATAGTCCCTAGCTAAGAGTGACTTTGTCGTAATTAAGTGGAGTTGATTACGTGTGACAGCCCTATTTTGACCCTAGTCGGGAAGTGGTTTCGGGACCGCTAAACCGAGTCACCAAAATATTTGAATATAATATTTATTGTTTAAAATATGTGTTTATGCATGTGTAAATTTTTAAACGTTTTAGTTGTTGCAAATTGATATGAAATTTATTGAAATGGACTTGTGTGAAAATTTTAAGAATGTGTTAGGTAAATTTTGAAATGGCTTTGTATTATGTGACTTTAAAACCTAAGGACTTGCATGTCAAATTGACATTTTTAGTATGTAGTGGCCGGCCATGTGGAATGATCATTGAAGTGTATGTAATTTATACATATATTTATGTTATAATATAATTAAAATAATATATGTTATTGGTGTTATAATAAAAATAATGAAATAAAAGAGTGAAAGTTGGGGGGTGAAGAAAACAAAGCTTCATCTTTGTCTTCTTGGCCGAATTGAAAGAAAGAATTGGGGCAAAAACATTCGGTCACTTGAAGCTTGAAGAAGGTTAGTAAATTTTGTTAGTTTTTGAAATTTTAAGCTTAGTTTAAGTCAATTAGCTAGTTTCATATTTAGCCTATTTGAAAACTTGGAAATTTAGATGTTGGTTTGAGCTTTCGGTTGTGGTTGTCAAGGGAGCAGATGAGATTTTGTTTGTCTTGAACAATTGATTGGCATATAAGTGATAAATGTGAGAAAATTTCGTTTGGGTAATTGAAATAAATAATTAGAGGCTTAATTATCAAAAGGTTCGGCTATGTATATATATATATATATTTTTAAGGTATAATTTTGAATATCATAAGTAATGTTATGCATAGGTTTCGGGTTTGATATTATTTTTATAAGTATAATTAGTTCAATTTGATAATAAGGTATGAAGTGATAAGTAAAATTTTCATGGTGGCTTAGGTTTAATGACATTCGGCTATGGATTATAAGTGTTAGCTAATTCGGCATAAGAGTATAAATGTTAATTACTTTATATTTGAAGCCTTGAAGAATAGGTTGTGGAATATTAAAGTGTTGAAGGTTAAATCTTTAAGTTTGGTTAATTTGGACATTCGGAAATTCTTATGACATTAGATATAAGTGTATGAAAGGTTAAGTCTAAGTAGTTGGTGAGTTAAAATGTTGGTGATTTGGGGTACTACCTATGGTTGATTTAGGTACGGTCTTTGCATGAATAAAAGTATACTTATGGAAATGGTTATTATATTTTTTTTCTCTAAAATGTCACTAAATACCTTTATGTTAAGGAATATTCAGATATGTTATATATACATATATATATTGAAATGTTTATGAAGGATAATTTGTAAGAGTAGTTTCGGTTTGTCAAATATGCGGCATGAGTATGGCAAAAAAATTATGTAGCTATGATGTATTGAAGTTACCCTATGATCGAGTAGATAATTAGATTTTTAGTAGTATATATATATATATATATATATATATATATATATATATATGTAAGTTTAATTTATTCATGGTAACTTGGCATGTGGATTTGATATATGTTAGTTAATATATGCATTTGAGGTGATGTGTTTAATAATTAGGTATACGGTTTGGTTTCATTATTGAGTATAAGGGTTAAGTGTTTTAAATTGCCTTTGATGTTCGAAATGATTAAAAAAATTCATTTCTTTAAATTAAGCTCAAGAGCAAAGAGGAACTAGATCAGATAAGGGAAAGGAGAAAGCAAATCGAATAGCCTATCCGCGATTGTTCAAAAATATCCGAGGTAAGTTTTGAGTAATCGCCTCTGGTATAAAATTGATGATGCCTTGACATGTATATACTATACTTAATTTTGATCGTTTTGGTTCTATTTGATTTAAGTTGGGTGGTAAATAAACTAATTGTATAACTTATAGTTGAATGGTCAATTCGGGTTAAGTTTGATTGAAGAAAGGTACTTGTGATATTTATGCATGATTTTAAACCGAAATGAAAAAAAATGATATTTGATGTGATATCCGGGCTTAAAGACTCGTAGGCTTCGTGCTAGAATGATATCCGGACTTAAAGACCCGTAGGCTTCGTGCTGGAATGATATCCGGGCTTAAAGACCCGCAGGCTATATGCTGGAATTGTATCCGGGCTTAAAGACCCGCAGGCTTCATGCTGGAATGATATTCTGGTTAAAGACCCGCAGGCTTGTGCTAGACATGTGTTTCAAGTCCTAAGACTTGACAGGATCGATGCCAGTAAGTTAAGTAAGATTACGACATTGAATATCCGTGGGAGTAAGTACTATATATATTTTATCTGCTAAGGTACGTACTATGTAATCAAAGTGAATTATTAGTATCGAAGAATGATAGATATGTATATATGTGTATATGTGTATGAAGGAATACCGTATTTAAGAATAAGAGAATGACTTATTCGGCCAATAGGTTTTATAACTGTTGTACTTGTGAGTTTTCGGCCAAGTGATCCACAATTTGAATTCGGATTCTTGTGATATTTAATGTTCGATTTTTTTTAAAATGACACGTTTTAATTGTTTGAAATACTTCGAACTTACTAAGCCTCGAAAGCTTAGTCTGTTCCTTATTTCTTTGTTTTATAGATTGTTGATTTTGGCCACCGACTCGGGGATCATTAGCAGTTCATCATACTATCGATCTTTTTTTTGGTACAGTTATATTTTGGCTTTGATATGGCATGTATAGGTTAGGCCGATGTCAGTTATGTTTTGTATTGTAAAAATTTTGGCCATATGCAAATGGCATATATATATACCTTAAAGATTAGTTTCTATTCAGCTTAATTTCTGTCTTTGCTGATTGATTATTTGAATAAAAAAATAAATAAAAAAATAAATTAAATATTTGGCTCGGTAATACCTCATATCCTAAACTGACGATCAGACTTGGGCTAGGGGTGTTACATTTTATTGGTATCAGAGCCATGGTTTAGTCGATTCTAGGACTAACGTAGAGTGTTTGAGTCTAGCTATACATGCCATATAGTATTAATACGATAGTATGATAAATTCTGATAGTTAAAAATGTGTTTTCTTATAGTAATGGATCCTGATCCCAATCGAGCGGTAGCTGATGATGTTGAGAGTGTAGCGCATGCTTCCGCGCATGGGACAGCTCCGATGGACTCTCAACCTATTGCAAGTAATCAGAACGATGAGGCTAAACAGGTTTTCTATAGTGTATTGAATGATTGGTTCAACCAATACATTCGAACCAATACGGTTGTTCCACAACCCCCACTACAGAATAATACACCCCTTGCACCTACGATACCTCCGGTAACTGATCAGATGAGATTAAATAAGCCCCCAGTTGATAGAATCTGAAAACACGGGGCTACCGAATTTAAAGCTACAGACAGTGATGATGCCGAGCAAGCTAAATTTTGGTTGGACAACACTATTCGGGTACTTGATGAACTATCTTGCACACCCGATGAATGCCTGAAGTGTACCATATCTTTGCTACGTGATTCTGCCTACTATTGGTGGAATACGTTGATTTCTATTGTGCCTAGAGAGCGAATAACTTGGGAGTTTTTCCAAACCGTGTTTCAGAAAAAGTATATCAGCCAGGGATTCATTGATCAAAAACGGAAAGAATTTCTTGAACTTAAACAAGGTTCCATGTCGATTACTGATTATGAACGAAAGTTTGTGAGGCTTAGCCGATACGCTCGAGAATGCGTTTCTTCAGAAGCTGTAATGTGTAAACGTTTCGAAGATGGATTGAACGAAGATAAAAAACTGTATGTTGGCGTTCTTCAAATTAGAGAATTTGTAGTACTTGTCGAGCGAGCTTGCAAAGCCGAAGAGCTCAGTAAGGAGAAAAGAAAAGCTGAAGTGGGAGCAAGAGAGTTTCGTAAGAGATCTTTGAGAAAGCCCTTTCAACAATCATCAAAGAAATTTAGAGATGATCCAGGCCGATCTAAAGACACTTCGGGCTTTTCCAGATGAGATCGTGATCGACCCCCTGTGAGTACGCGAGTCACTTTGGTTGCCAGTGTTGGAAATGATCGTCGGGACAGGACAGAGTGTCAGTATTACGGTAAATGGCATTCGGGGAGTTGTAGATTCCATGACCGCTCCTGTTATAAGTGCAGATCAGCTGACCACTTTATCAAAGATTGTCTGAGATTGTCTGAATAGAATGTAAATCAGAGTGGGAAACCGGGTGCTACTACAGCTCGAAGTAGACCATCTAAAAATGCGGGGAATGCTAGTGGCGGTCAGAGAGACCTAGAGATGTTACTGCTAGATCTGAGGCTCGTGCTCCTGCTAGAGCTTATGCCATACGTGCACGCGAGGATGCTTCTTCGCCTGATGTTATTACAAGTACTTTCACTCTCTTTGATACTGATGTGATTGCTTTGATTGACCCTGGTTCTACTCATTCTTATGTATGTGAGACTTTAGCATCCAGTAAGACTTTACCTGTTGAGTCTACTGAGTTCGTTATTAAAGTGTCGAATCCCTCGGGTCGTTATGTGCTCGTCGACAAGGTGTGTAAGAAATGCCCCTTAATAATCTGAGGTTCCTATTTTCCGGCCGACTTGATGCTTTTACCGTTTGATGAATTTGATGTTATTCTCGGTATGGATTGGTTGAACGTACATGATGCAGTTGTGAATTGCAAAAGTAAAACCATTGATTTGAGATGTGCAAATAATGAGATAATCCGAATTGAGTCTACTGATTTGAACGGATTGTCAGCAATAATAATATCCTCGAGTTTGGCTCAAAAATATGTGAGAAAGGGGTGTGAAGCGTATCTTGCATACGTACTTGATAGTAAAGAATTAGAAAAGAAGTTTGTGAATATCCGGATGTTTTTCCCGAAGAATTACTGGGGTTACCACCTATTCGGGAGGTAGAGTTTGGCATTGAACTTGTACCTGGGACTACACCGATTTCGATAGCTCCGTATCGTATGGCACCAACCGAATTAAAGGAATTGAAAGCTCAGTTGCAAGAGTTGATGGATAGACGTTTCGCTCGACCGAGTTTCTCACCTTGGGGTGCACCAGTATTATTTGTGAAAAAGAAGGACGGAACCATGAGGTTGTGCATCGACTATCGTCAGTTGAATAAAGAGACAATAAAGAATAAATATCCGTTACCGCGTATTGATGATTTTTTTGATCAACTAAAGGGAGCCTCAATGTTTTCAAAGATAGATTTGAGATCGGGTTATTATCAGTTGCGAGTTTGAGACTCAGATATACCCAAAACTGCTTTCAGAACGAGATACGGTCACTACGAGTTCTTAGTGATGCTGTTTGGACTCACTAATGCTCCTGCGGTATTTATGGATTTGATGAATCGGATCTTCAGACCGTATTTGGATCGGTTTGTAGTTGTGTTTATCGATGACATTTTGGTCTATTCGAGAGATGAAACCGAGCATGCTGAGTACTTGAGATTAGTGTTGCAGATTTTAAATGTGAGTTCTGGTTGAGAGAAGTTAGCTTTTTGGGTCATGTGGTATCTGCATCGGGTATTCAAGTTGATCCGAGCAAAATTTCAGCCATACTTAACTGGAAGCCTCCGAGAAATATTACTGAGGTTCGAAGCTTTTTGGGACTTGCCGGTTACTACAGACGATTTGTAAAGGGTTTGTCGATGATAGCCACACCAATGACGAAACTACTTCAGAAAGATGTTAAGTTTGAATGGTCAGAGAAATGTCAGAAAAGTTTCGATCAATTGAAAACTTATTTGACTGAAGCTCCAGTATTAGTACCACCCGAATCCGGTAAAGAGTTTGTCATTTACAGTGATGCATCCTTGCTTGGGCTGGGTTGTGTGTTGATGCAAGAAGGCCGAGTTGTAGCTTATGCATCGAGGCAATTGAAGCCGCATGAGAAAAACTATCCGACTCATGATCTCGAATTAGCTGCCATTGTTTTGCTTTAAAAATATGGCGTCACTACTTATTTGGTGAGAGGTGCCATGTATATTCGGATCACAAAACTCTCAAATATTTGATGACTCAAAGAGATTTGAATCTGCGACAAAGACGTTGGCTTGAGTTGTTAAAAGATTATGAGCTTGTCATTGACTATCACCCGGGAAAGGCTAATGTGGTTGCAGATGCTTTAAGTCGTAAATCACTATTTGCTTTACGAGCGATGAATGTACACCTATCTGTTTTATCCGATAATGTGTTAGTAGCAGAATTAAAGGCCAAACCATTGTTGATTCATCAAATTCGTGAAGCTCAGAAAGTCGATGATGAATTGGTTGCAAAACGGGCTGAATGTGTTTCGAATACGGAATCAGAGTTTCAAATTGATGATGACGATTGTTTGAGGTTCAGAAGTCATTTGTGTATTCCAAGAAATTCAGAACTTATTTCGATGATTCTGAACGAAGCTCATTGTAGCCGAATGTCAATTCACCCGGGGAGTACGAAAATGTACAACGACCTGAGACGTCAGTTTTGGTGGCATGGTATGAAACGAGACATTTCTGATTTTGTTTCGAAGTGTTTAATATGTCAACAAGTGAAAACAGAACATCAAGTGCCTTCAGGGTTACTTCAGCCGATCATGATACCCGAATGGAAATGGGATCGAGTCATGATGGATTTTGTATCTGGGTTGCCATTGCCGGCAAGTAAGAAAGATGCGATTTGGGTTGTTGTTGATAGACTGACTAAGTCGACTCATTTTATTCCCGTACGTATGGATTATTCACTGGATAAACTAGCTGAATTGTACGTTTCTCAGATTGTAAGGTTACACGGGGTACCTATTTCTATTGTGTCGGATAGAGATCCGAGATTCACCTCGCGATTTTGGAAGAAATTGCAAGAGGCTTTGGGTACCAAGTTACATTTTAGCACCGCTTTTCATCCCCAGACTGATGGTCAATCCGAGCGGATAATTCAGCTACTCGAGGATATGTTGAGATGTTGCATCCTTGAGTTTAGTGGTTCATGGGAACGGTTTTTGCCTTTGATTGAATTCACTTACAACAATAGTTTTCAATCAAGCATTAAGATGGCACCTTACGAGGCTTTGTATGGTCGTAAATGCCGTACACCGTTGTTTTGGACCGAGCTTAGTGAAAGTAAAATCTTCGGGGTTGATTTGGTTAAAGATACTGAGCAGAAAGTAAAAGTAATCCGTGAAAGTTTAAAAGCAGCTTCAGATCGTCAGAAGTCGTATGCAGATTTAACGCGAAAAGATATTGAATATCAGGTCGGAGACAAAGTATTTCTTAAAGTTTCACCTTGGAAAAAAGTGCTCAGATTTGGCCGTAAAGGCAAATCGAGTCCGAGGTTTATCGGGTCGTATGAGATATCCGAACGAATTGGGCCAGTCACTTACAGATTGATTTTACCCCCAGAACTTGAAAAGATTCATAATGTCTTTCATGTCTCGATGCTTCGACGGTATAGATCTGACCCATCGCATGTAATTAGCCCATCGGAGGTTGAGATTCAATCTGATCTGAGCTATGAAGAAGAACCGGTTCGTATTTTGGCTCGTGAAGTTCAAGGGCTACAAAATAAGAAAATTTCATTAGTGAAGGTACTATGGATTAAGCATGGGGTTGAAGAAGCTACATGGGAACTTGAAGACACTATGAAAGATCGATACCCTAACTTATTCACTGGTAAGATTTTCGGGGACAAAAATTCCTTATGTGGGGGAGAGTTGTGACAGCCCTATTTTGACCCTAGTCGGGAAGTGGTTTCGGGACCACTAAACTGAGTCACCGAAATATTTGAATATAATATTTATTGTTTAAAACATGTGTTTATGCATGTGTGAATTTTTAAATGTTTTAGTTGTTGCAAATTGATATGAAATTTATTGAAATGGACTTGTGTGAAAATTTTAAGAATGTGTTAGGTAAATTTTGAAATGGCTTTGTATTATGTGACTTTAAAACCTAAGGACTTGCATGTCAAATTGACATTTTTAGTATGTAGTGGCCGGCCATGTGGAATGATCATTGAAGTGTATGTAATTTATACATATATTTATATTATAATATAATTAAAATAATATATGTTATTGGTGTTATAATAAAAATAATGAAATAAAAGAGTGAAAGTTGGGGGGTGAAGAAAACAAAGCTTCATCTTTGTCTTCTTGGCCAAATTGAAAGAAAGAATTGGGGCAAAAACATTCGGTCACTTGAAGCTTGAAGAAGGTTAGTAAATTTTGTTAGTTTTTGAAATTTTAAGCTTAGTTTAAGTCAATTAGCTAGTTTCATATTTAGCCCATTTGAAAACTTGGAAATTTAGATGTTGTTTGAGCTTTCGGTTGTGGTTATCAAGGGAGGAGATGAGATTTTGTTTGTCTTGAACAATTGATTGGTATATAAGTGTTAAATGTGAGAAAATTTCGTTTGGGTAATTGAAATAAATAATTAGAGGCTTAATTATCAAAAGGTTCGGCTATGTATATATATATATATATTTAAGGTATAAGTTTGAATATTATAAGTAATGTTATGCATAGGTTTCGGGTTTGATATTATTTTTATAAGTATAATTAGTTCAATTTGATAATAAGGTATGAGGTGATAAGTAAAATTTTCATGGTGGCTTAGGTTTAATGACATTCGGCTATGGATTATAAGTGTTAGCTAATTCGGCATAAGAGTATAAATGTTAATTACTTTATATTTGAAGCCTTGAAGAATAGGTTGTGGAATATTAAAGTGTTGAAGGTTAAATCTTTAAGTTTGGTTAATTTCGACATTCGAAAATTCTTATGACATTAGATATAAGTGTATGAAAGGTTAAGTCTAAGTAGATGGTGAGTTAAAATGTTGGTGATTTGGGGTACTACCTATGGTTGATTTAGGTACGGTCTTTGCATGAATAAAAATATACTTATGGAAATGGTTATTATATTTTTTTTCTCTAAAATGTCACTAAATGCCTTTATGTTAAGGAATATTCAGATATGTTATATATACATATATATAAATATTGAAATGTTTATGAAGGATAATTTGTAAGAGTAGTTTCGGTTTGTCAAATATGCGGCATGAGTATGGCAAAAAAATTATGTAGCTATGATGTATTGAAGTTACCCTATGATCGAGTAGATAATTAGATTTTTAGTAGTATATATATATATATATGTAAGTTTAATTTATTCATGGTAACTTGGCATGTGGATTTGATATATGTTAGTTAATATATGCATTTGAGGTGATGTGTTTAATAATTAGGTATACGGTTTGGTTTCATTATTGAGTATAAGGGTTAAGTGTTTTAAATTGCCTTTGATGTTTGAAATGATTAAAAAAATTCATTTCTTTAAATTAAGCTCAAGAGCAAAGAGGAACTAGATCAGATAAGGGAAAGGAGAAAGCAGTCGAATAGCCTATCCACGATTGTTCAAAAATATCCGAGGTAAGTTTTGAGTAATCGCCCTTAGTATAAAATTGATGATGCCTTGACATGTATATACTATACGAATTTTGATCGTTTTGGTTCTATTTGATTTAAGTTGAGTGGTAAATAAACTAATTGTATAACTTATAGTTGAATGGTCAATTCGGGTTAAGTTTGATTGATGAAAGGTACTTGTGATATTTATGCATGATTTTAAACCGAAATGAAAAAAAAAACATGATATTTGATGTGATATCCGGGCTTAAAGACTCGCAGGCTTCGTGCTGAAATGATATCCGGGCTTAAAGACCCGCAGGCTATATGCTGGAATTGTATCCGGGCTTAAAGACCCGCAGGCTTCGTGCTGGAATGATATCCGGGTTAAAGACCCGCAGGCTTATGCTAGACATGTGTTTCAAGTCCTAAGACTTGACAGGATCGATGCCAGTAAGTTAAGTAAGATTACGACATTGAATATCCATGGGAGTAAGTACTATATATATTTTATCTGCTAAGGTACGTACTATGTAATCAAAGTGAATTATTAGTATCGAAGAATGATAGATATGTATATATGTGTATGAAGGAATACCGTATTTAAGAATAAGAAAATGACTTATTCGGCCAATAGGTTTTATAACTATTGTACTTGTGAGTTTTCGGCCAAGTGATCCACAATTTGAATTCGGGTTCTTGTGATATTTAATGTTCGATTTTTTTTAAATGACACGTTTTAATTGTTTGAAATACTTAGAACTTACTAAGCTTCGAAAGCTTACTCTGTTCCTTGTTTCTTTGTTTTATAGATTGTTGATTTTGGCCACCGACTCGGGGATCATCAGCAGTTCATCATACTATCGATCTTTTTTTTGGTACAGTTATATTTTGGCTTTGATATGGCATGTATAGGTTAGGCCGGTGTCAGTTATGTTTTGTATTGTAAATATTTTGGCCATATGCAAATGGCATATATATATACCTTAAAGATTAGTTTCTATTCAGCTTAATTTCTGTCTTTGCTGATTGATTATTTGAATAAAAATAAATAAATAAAAAAATAAATTAAATGTTTGGCTCAGTAATACCTCATAACCTAAACCGGCGATCGGACTCGGGCTAGGGGTGTTACATTGCGCGCCTAAAGATAGGGTGACAAGATTTTCCTGGATTAGTGTGAAACCTAATAAAGGGATCCATAGATTGAGTTAATGCAACCCTAGGGTGTTAATTAGAGAAAAGTCTCAATTATTCAATCTAGGGATTAAACGTTATTAGTCTTGAATAGGGATAATCTACGAAACAAGTTAAATGAATAAATCGTCCGATTCGGAGCTACAATAACAAGTAAAGTCTAGGTGGATTTTTCCTTAGGTATTGTCCTAAATCAATCATTTTTCCCAAAAGTAATTCCCCAATTCTATTTTCTACAACTTCTTAGTTTAGTTAATTAGTTAAAACAAACCCCTTTATTCTTAGGCTAGATAATAAAAAGACGGTTATTACTAGTACTTTTAGTTCCTTTGGGTTAACAATTCGGTCTTGCTAAAGCTATACTACTGTTCGATAGGTACACTTGCCTACATTGTGATAATAGTTAGTTTCAAGAACGATTAATTATAAATTTAAAAAACTTATCACCGAAAATCACGATCAGTCCTATTAGGGTTTTCTTGAGAAATCCTTTCACTAAAGTTGTTTACTCAACCATTAAGACTCATTTTCTTCCATAAAAACTCAGCAAACATTACAAATCCTCTCATGGCAAATCCCTAGACTATCAACCATTTCACAAAATAGTCCCCCCATTAGCAAGTTCATGCCACAACGGTCCCAAAAGTACAAAAATTATCAAGAAATAGGCATCTAAATCACTTACTTGAGAGAGAAATAAGTAGCTGAAATTTTCAAGCTCCCATGGCTATTTCTTGGAGGAAAAATCGGTGGAAGAAGGATGAGTAACAAGATGACAACATTTTTCTCTTTATTTTATTTCTAGACAAAATTAGGTCATCAATTTACCTAACCATTTGACCCATTGATTTTCTTGTCCCTATGGCTGGCTATGCCTCTTTGAGGGGGTATAATTGCTCTTTAAAGACCTCCAATTATGGCTTTCTAGTTATTTGGTATATTTATCAAGTAAAATAGAACTTTTACCCTTTATGCGATTTAGTCATTTTTCGCAATTAAGCTCACAAACACTAAAATTAATTCACCCAATTTTTCATAAACTTACAATATCATACTATGACACCAAAATAATGATAAAATAATTTCTCCAACTCTGAATTTATGGTCCCGAAACCACTATTCTGACTAGGCCCAAAACCGAGCTGTTACATTAGTACCATAAAATAGCCTTATAGATATACCCAAATAAAATATTACTAGTCATTCCAGTTGGTAGTTTACAAGCCACATTTATATGCCAGCAATGGCCAAGTTACCTATACATGCCATTATACCAAAACAAGTTTACTAATTATACCAAAACAAGCTAGTGGATAGTCTGATGATGCTCCAATTGATCTCCAACCTTAGTGAGCTTCTGAGCACTATTAAACAGAGAAAATAAAACCTAATAAGCATTATATGCTTAGTAAGTTCGTATAACAGGAATTAAACTTAACAAGTTCGTTTGTTTGAATTAAGCATACAATAACATGTTTTTCCATCAACTTGGCAAATTACCTAAACACATTCACTCAATCAAACAAGTCATATAATTTACTTGTAAATCAAATAAACATGGATGAGCTCATCATATTACAAACATTCAAGTATTTCAGAAGCATTCGAGATATAATTCTCTTAGTCTCACAATTTCTCATGTCAGGAATTTATTCAGTTGAATTTATTAAAATATCGATGGATACTCAAGTAGTACACTTAAGGTGTACATATCTATAAGCCGTCAATTCTTATTTAAGGAGCATACTCTTCAGCCACATGTCAGGATGCTCAAACGAGCCATGTAGTTATGTAACAGGACACTTATCCGAGCAAATCAGGAAACTCATAAGAGTTTTTACTTAGGAAGCTCATAGAGCCTTTTAGATATCACCAAAGAAGTAATATCAGGAAGCTCCAGATAAGGTAATAGAGAGTTCAAGTGAGCTTAACTGGACACTCATGAAGAGCTGCGTTTGTGTCTACATTATATGCAGTATCACAACCAATTGTATATCAGGATGCTCACAAAGAGATGCAGTAGTGCACAACACATGCAAATCTCGCTACCATTCAAAATGCTTGCTGAATTATATAACAGGATGCTAGAGAGGGCCATAATAGGGATTACACATCTGAGGTAAATCCTGACCATAATGAGGTCAATAGGATTACTCGTCCAAGCTAAATCCTATCAACAACAAATGTAGGACCTCATTCCATGTAGGAAATGTAATACCCCAAACCCGGCCTACATGTTTGGCTCGAATCTGGCGCGTCACATTGAAGTGTTTTTTTTTGAAAACCATGTTTCCATTAAAAACCTTTCTTAATAATTTAAAACTTATACCCTTTTTAAACCTTGTTAGAAAACCTCAGCTGAATAACATTCTTAACAACTTTGTAAAAAGCTTGGCAGTTGCGGAAGCTTGATTTAAGACAATTGCAGATACGTGATGTTTTGAAAACAATAGTTACTTTGGAAAATCGTGTCCTAACACTAGCAATTATAAGAGCAATAAATAAAATTTCAAATTAGAAATCCAGAAAATTACAACAACTTTACTACAACTCACATAAAAACATTTAAACGTAATAGTCAAAATTGTAACATAAACAGTGTGTGTAGCTCCCTCCGAGCCCCTCGCAGCTCCGATCCGTCTAAGGCTACAAATTACCTGAAAGGTTAATAACCGGGGTGAGTTTACGAAAACTCAGTGTGTAATCCCCTACTAGATAAAAGGAACAGTCAGTCATATAAAAGAATTAAAAGTCTGGCCCCAGCCCTACTTACAGTTTCAGTAACAATTGGGCCTTAGCCCATTATAACAGAGAGTACCAGATGGGCCTTAGCCAATATTCAGTCTCGAAATATACTGGGCCGAAGCCTTTTCATAAATCATATCACTGGCCGAAGCCTTTACTGAAAATGGTATGGCCCATAGGCCCATTTCAATTTCACATGTAATATCAATGAATGTATGCAAGCCCATTTGGGGAAACTACTCAACCCACCATCCGCTACTCTCCACCCGTACCAGCCAACACACCATGTGGGGAATAACTCAACCCACCCAACCAAACTCTCCACTGGCAGTATAGCTGCTTTATCATATAACTGGAGGCCTAGCCTCTTTTAATAACTGGGGCAAAGCCCTTTTTGGTAATTGGGGCAAAGCCTTTTTGCACTTCCTCCATTTATATAAAACCCAACCCATGCATATAATGAGTAAATCATAGCATATCATGTGCATCTCATAACATATCATGTGCATATCATGTCATATCATGTATATTAGTATCTCATGCAACAGATACACATGTCATGGCATACAACATACAGAATCAGAATACCATGCCCATATTTAAATCAAACAATCACATTCAAGTCATCCATATATTCACAATCAAATCCGTCAACCACACAGTCCAAGTCAGTCACTTGCCCACACGGGCAAAACAGTCATTTAACACTCTAAGGGCAAAATGGTAATTTTACCCCACAAGGGTATCTCGGTAATTCTACCCTACAGGGGTATTTTAGTAATTTTATAAACTAGGGGTATTTTGGTAATTTTACAAACCAAGGGTATTTTGGTAATTTTGTAAATCGAGGGTAAAACAGTAATTCTGTAAATCGGGGGTACTTTGGTAATTTTACAAGTCGAGGGTATTTCAGTAATTTGGTGAACTAAAGTATTCTAAACAGGGATAACAATACAAATGGCTAAAGCCCTTTCTCGGCCCAAATGGGCCTACACGCTCGTGTGGACCTTTTAGCCCAAATCTAGCGACAAATATGAGATTCGCCTAGCCTAGTCCAATATTTACTACACAATCAAACAACTTATCCAATTGGGCCCATAGGCCCATGGGGCCCACATGGCCCCTTTCGGCCCATCGCGGCCCGAAGTAGCCATCCTACAGCCAAAGTAGCGAGAAATACACACCTGATAGGAGACTGGAGTTAATCCGCGCTCCGAGCACTCTTAGCCGACGCCCAACCCAAACGAGCACGCCATAAAGCGAAAGGGATCAACCAAGAAAGGTACCTTTACTCTCCTCATGGTTCTCTCTATTTAAAGCCAGCTTCGCATCCACTCCTATGCTAGCTTCCCGATGTGGGATCCCTCCATCATCAGAGTTTAAATTCAACACCAACTCTTGCTACCCCCTGTTAGCAAAATAAATGCTCTTTGCTTGCCATGAGTTTCGAACCCTGGACCTCCTTGCCAACTCTATGACGCCACCTTCCTGCCTCTTATGTGGCGCTACTTTGCCACTAGACCACAAGGCTTTTTGTGTCACAATTACTCCAACAATATTCTTAAGGCCTACCTACTACACCCAAGGTTTGATTCACCTTAAACCAAAATTTTTGCTAAAGTCCAGGTTTGAACCCAAGACTTCTCCAACACTTCTCAGCACACTTAACCACTAAAACAAGCCTTCATTAACGAAATTTACATGCACAACAAAATTTTATAAGCTACATTCAACCGCTCTCATGCTTAAGGCCCAAACTTTTAAGCCCAAATTCAGGGTGTTACAACTCTACCTCTCTTAAAGAAATTTCATCCCTAAAATTTCCATCTAACAGGGTAATCGTGTAACATTTACCCCACTACCCTATCGCTGCGCACTCTGATCCTACTATCACTATTACACTTCAACTAGAACTTGAAACATCTCATGCATACAACACTTATTCACTGAAGCAGACACATATTTATCACACATATATACAATTTTTATATCCAAACATCACATCCACATAAAATAAATACCAAATTTAAATTCAGACCAATATCTAAGGAATCTATAGTATTTCAATTTCTAAACAGACAAAAGTATTTAGAAGACTTACGGATTCGGCGTCGGAGACTCGGTGTGCCACACTTTTTAAGAGAAATACTTCAAACAGACCACGTGGTTGAAAATAATTTTCTAAAATTTAACCTTTGAAAACCCAATCCACAGCCGAATTGTTGCAACCCAGGCTCTGATACCACTAAATGTAACACCTCAAACCCGGCCTAGAAGTTTGGCTCGAATCTGGCGTGTCACATTGAAGTGTTTTTTTTCGAAAACCATGCTTCCATTAAAAACCTTTCTTAATAATTAAAAACTTATACCCTTTTTAAACCTTGTTAGAAAACCCCAGCTGAATAACATTCTTAACAACTTTGTAAAAAGTTTGGCAGTTGTGGAAGCTTGATTTAAGACAATTGCAGATATGTGATGTTTTGAAAACAGCAGTTGCTTTGGAAAATCGTGTTCTAACACTAGCAATTATAAGAACAATAAATAAAATTCCAAATTAGAAATCCAGAAAATTACAACAGCTTTACTACAACTCACATAAAAACATTTAAAAGCAATAATCAAAATTGTAACATAAACAGTGTGTGTAGCTCCCTCCGAGCCCCTCGCAGCTCCGATCCGTCTAAGGCTGGAAATTACCTGAAAGGTTAATAAAAGGGGTGAGTTTACAAAAACTCAATGTGTAATCCCCTACTAGATAAAAGGAACAGTCAGTCATATAAAAGAATTAAAAGTCTAGCCCCAGCCCTACTTACAGTTTCAGTAACAATTGGGCCTTAGCCCATTATAACAGAGAGTACTAGATGGGCCTTAGTCCATATTCAGTCTCGACATATACTGGGCTGAAGCCTTTCGTTTAACGATTACTGGGACAAAGCCTTTTCATAAATCATATCACTGGGCCGAAGCCTTTATTAAAAACGGTATGGCCCATAGGCCCATTTCACTTTTACATATAATACTAATGAATGTATACAAGCCCATTTGGGGAGACTACTCAACCCACCATTCGCTACTCTCCACCCGTACCAGCCAACACACCATGTGGGGAATAACTCAACCCACCCAACCAAATTCTCCACTGGCAGCATAGCTGCTTTATCATATAACTGGAGGCCTAGCCTCTTTTAATAACTGGGGCAAAGCCCTTTTTGGTAAACTGGGGCAAAGCCCTTTTGCCTTCCTCTATTTATAAAAAACCCAACCCATGCATATAATGAGTATATCATAGCATATTATGTGCATCTCATAACATATCATGTGCATATCATGTCATATCATGTATATCACTATCTCATGCAACAGATATACATGTCATGGCGTACAACATACAGAATCAGAATACCATGCCCATATTTGAATCAAACAATCACATTCAAGTCATCCATATATTCACAATCAAATCTGTTAACCACACAGTCCAAGTCAGTCACTTGCCCACAAGGGCAAAACAGTCATTTAACACCCTAAGGGCAAAATGGTAATTTTACCCCACAAGGGTATCTCGGTAATTCTACCCTACAGGGGTATTTTAGTAATTTTACAAACCAGGGGTATTTTGGTAATTTTGCAAACCAGGGGTATTTTGGTAATTTTGTAAATCGAGGGTAAAACAGTAATTCTGTAAATCGAGGGTACTTTGGTAATTTTACAAGTCAAGGGTATTTCAATAATTTGGTGAACTAAAGTATTCTAAACAGGGATAACAATACGAATGGGCCTAAAGCCCTTTCTCGGCCCAAATGGGCCCACACGCTCGTGTGGCCCTTTTAGCCCAAATCTAGCCACAGATGTGAGATTCGCCTAGCCTAGTCCAATATTTACTACACAATCAAACAACTTATCCAATTGAGCCCGTAGGCCCATTGGGCCTACATAGCCCCTTTCGGCCCATTGCGGCCCGAAGTAGCCATCTTACAGCCAGAGTAGCGAGAAATACACACCTGATAGGAGACTGGGGTTAATCCGCGCTCCGAGCACTCTTTGCCGACGCCCAACCCAAACGAGCACGCCATAAAGCGAAAGGGATCAGCTAGGAAAGGTACCTTTACTCTCCTCATGGTTCTCTCTATTTAAAGCCAGCTTCGCATCCACTCCTATGCTAGCTTCCCGATGTGGGATCCCTCCATCATCAGAGTTTAAATTCAACACCAACTCTTCCCGCTCCCTGTTAGCAAAATAAATGCTCTTTACTTGCCATGAGTTTCGAACCCTGGACCTCCTTGCCAACTCTATGACGCCACCTTCCTGCCTCTTATGTGGCGTTACTTTGCCACTAGACCACAAGGCTTTTTGTGTCGCAATTACTCCAACAATATTCTTAAGGCCTACCTACTACACCCAGGGTTTGATTCACCTTAAACCAAAATTTTTGCTAAAGTCCAGGTTTAAACCCAAGACTTCTCCAACACTTCTCAACACACTTAACCACTAAAACAAACCTTCATTAACGAAATTTACATGCACAACAAAATATTATAAGCTACCTTCAACCGCTCTCATGCTTAAGGCCCAAACTTTTAGGCCCAAATTTAGGGTGCTACAGGAAATCATATAAATCCATCGAAATTCAATATTCAAACAAAAATTATCAATTATCAACAATATGATTCAAACAAGCATGTACATAATCTTTATACCTTTTCATTTATATAATTCACCCATATATACAAAATTCAAATTTAGTTACACGAACTTACCTTGATAATAGTTCGTATAAGAAAATCTACTAATCTGAAACTTTCTCTTTTCCTCGATCTAGCTTCGAATTTGAGTTATTCGGATCTATATAAATGAATTTATCATCAGTTTCTCACATTTCATATTCATTTGGACTCAATTTACATCCTAAGCAAAATTACCATTTTGCCTCTAATCTTTCCATAAATTCCAATTTTTTCCCTAGGTGCGAAAAATAAAATTCATGTAATTAACTCCTTATTCCAAGCCTAACAAAAATTCCAATATAAAATTTATAGCACATATATTCTATAAAATTTAGAATTTTTCTTTAATTTTCACAACTTTATGATTTAGTCCCTAAATCATGTTTTCATCGAAATTCACTTTGTAAAAGTTGTTTATCTATCAACAACCTTTCATATTCTACCATAAATTTCAAAATTTCAGCATATTCATCCATAATATAATTTCTATACTTTGATAACTTTTCAAATTAATCCCTCAAATAGGTAGATTAAACTATCTCGATTTTAAAAATATAAAAATTACTAAAATGGGACAAGAAAACTTACCCAATTTAACCAAGAAAGCTTGTTTTCTCTTTCCTAGGGTTTCCATGAAATATTTGGGGAAGAAGATGATATATATGATACTAATTCTATTTTAATTATTTATCATCTTTTAATTATTTCTATTTTCAATTTAGTCCTTGCCCTTTTCTTAATTTTCCGTGAATGAATCTTCAAAAATATCTATTAACTTTTCTTTAATGTCTAATTACTATATAAGGATCTCAAATGTTGAATTTCATAGCAATTTGATCCTTCTAGCTACTAGAACCCAACTTTTTCCTTTTATACAATTAGGTCCTTTCCGTAATTAAGCACAACATCAGTAAAAATTTCTTATCAGAATTTTTATGACTTTCTTATCATAATGCAAATCATGCAATAATATAAAAATAAATTTTCTTGCCAGCTTGGATTTGTGGTCTCGAATCCACTATTTCGATTTCACTGAAAATGGGTTGTTACAACTCTCCCCCCTTAAGAATTTTCATCCTCGAAAATCTTACCAGTAAAGAGGTTCAGGTATTGCTTCCTTATGGCATCCTCTAGTTCCCAGGTAGCCTCTTCTATACCTTGTCATTCCCAGAGGACTTTTAACAATGCTACCTTTTTATTTATTAACTCTTTTATTTAACGTGCCAAAATTTTGATTGGTTCTTCGTTGTAATTCATGTCTGTAACATCATGATTTTGGGCCTAGTCAAATAGTGGTTTTGAGACCACAAATCTAAAGTAGAAATATTTTTTTTATGATTATTTGATGTCCATGACATGTTTGCATGGTTGTGTGAAAGTTTCATGAATAGATTTTATTGATAAAGTGTCCAATTTGACATTTAGGACTAAATTGAAAAAGTTGCAAAATAGGAGATTCTAGATGCTTTAAGTAATGAAATAGCTTTGGATTATTAATTAGAGGTCCTTAAATAGTAATTTTCCCAATTTTTAATTTTGTGGACAAAAATGGGCATGCATGGATAAAATTTGAAAGTTTAGTAAAAAGGGCATTTTGGTCATTTAGTAGTTAAAAGATTAAAAAGGGAAAAATGAAGCAAAATTTGCTCATCTTCTTCAAGCTAGGGACAAAAATTTGAAGCTCTCCATAGCTAGGGTTTCTTCACTTTCAAGCTCAATAGTAAATGCATCCTAGCCCTATTTTTAATGTTCTTTGTATTTTTGAAGTTGTCATCAATCGATCTAGCTATTTCTACCATTATTTTGACCTAGGGTTCATGTTAAAAAACTTACCCATATGTGACATTCATGTATTTTGATGTTTAATGGAGGAATCTGAAAGTTTGGTGTGTGATAAACATCTTTTACTATGTGGTTTTTCATGAAAACACCAAAAAGGACTTATTTGTAAAAGTTGTAAAAATGAGTAGTAGAAATGTGATTTGATGAAAAATGTGGGCTAGTATAAGCATGATATAGATTCGACTAGGCTTGGGTAACAAAGAAAATGAGTACATTTCATTTTACAAGCCTAGGGACTAATTTGTAAATATGTAAAAATTTAGGGGCAAAACTATAATTTTTCCAAAGTATGATTTATGGGATGTTTTGAACAACGTGGTAATTAAATAAGTTAAATTTACTATTATAGATCAAGAAAAACGGAGTCCGGACCTAAATCAAGGAAAGAACAAAGTTGTGGACTAAATCGAATAGTTAGCCATATTTTGGTACTGAGGTAATTATGTATCTAATGCTTTGATATTATGTTATTATGTTATTACATAATTCGACATTATGTTATTATGTATCTAATGCTTTGATATTTCATGAAATGTATATTTGTCTCTATGGATTTGGTTATTGATGGTTCAATGACGATCCGACAAAGATTTGGTACTTCGATATCCCGATTGAACCTTAGGAATAGATAGGATACAAATGTCATGACATTAGGGCTATGTGTGGTTTCGTGTAAGACCATATCTGGGATATTGCCTCGATATGTGATCCCATGTAAGACCATATCTAGGATATGGCATTGGCGTCAATATGTGATTTCGTGTAAGACCATGTCTGGGACATGACATCGATATGAGACATCATATAAGACCATAGCTGGGCTATTGGCATCGATATGATCCCATGTAAGACCATATTTGAGATATGAAATTGGCATCTTACTATGTGTATGAGATTTGCCGGGTATCCTTTAGTATTCCAAGTGGTTCAATGGGTAATCCAAAGATTATCTCAAAGAAATGACAAGGTATGATCATGTTGGAAGGGTACAGGTATGTACACAAAGCTCATAAATAGTGAGATTGTCAATCGATGAGACTTCGGTAAGAAGTGAATGAATGAATCATGATTATGAGCTTCATTACACGCTATGTAAATGACATGACTTAAGATGTATCTATGATACTTGATGATGTTGTGATAAATTATATTAGGTTATGTGTATAATAATGCATGATTAACGTTGTTAATTATTTACATGCTAACTTACTAAGCTTTATTCTTACTCCCCTTTTTTTCACATTTTATTATAGTATCGCCAAACTAGCTCGGGGATCAAAGGACGTCGAAGCTCGATTCACACTATCAAACTAATATTTTGGGTATAGTGAATTTAAGTATTTTGAATATGGCATGTATAGTGGACTTGGTCATTTTGTTATGTATCATAGTGGTTAGCCAAAAGTGTTGGCTTATGATAATATTATAATTCATTTTGTATATGGCCATGAGATATGGCTTATAATGGTTATTGGGTTGTAAACCTATTTATTCACGCATGCATGTACCTATGCAATTGTGATGTGGTTGGTGGTTGTGTGCATGTGATGGGTTATGTTGTGGCTATGAATGCTTGATGATTAAATTGAGATTTGTTTAGTATGATGATAACTATGGCTTGAATGAGAATTGGTAACTTGGGCTTGACAAAGTATGGCATCTTCTGCATGTATAAGATAATATGATATTGCCATAATCATGACTTGTTTGAGGATGATTAAGTACTCATTTATGTCATGATAAGTGCCTTTGAAATGATGTATGTGTTTGAGTAAATAAGGGTGGCAATTGGGTTGGAAAATAACCTCACAGTTGTCCACACGGGTAGACACGCGGGCATGTGTCTAGGTCGTTTGTGACACACGGTCTGCCCCATGGGCGTGTGATTCGGCCGTGTGTCCCCTGTACCCTAATTAGGAAAAACAGAATGCCCAGTAGTAAATAAACGAGTAGAGACATAGCCGTGTGTCTCGGCCGTATGAGAGACACGGCCTTGGGACATAAGTGTGTGCCCTGGTTGTGTGAAGTCTACACCTTATTTATGAAAATTCATGAAAATTAAATTCGTCACACAGCCTAGCACATCGGCGTGTGACTTGGCCATGTGACCCTATTATGTTGATGACGTCATAAACAGAGAGTTACACGAGCTGAGGACACAGGCGTGTCCCAAGCCACACGGGCATGTGTGAGACCACACGGCCTACCCACACGGGCGTGTGACCCTCCAAAACAAGAAAATTTTCTAAAGGTTGTAAAAGTCTCGAAAGTTCTCGATTTAGTCCTGAACCACACCCCAATGTATGTTTTGGGCTTTGTAAGCCTAAATAAGGGACAATATGCTTGTGTATAAATGATTTTAAATTGGATCAAATTTTATGGCTCAATTTTGTATGAGTGTTAATGTTTTAGTCCGGTAACGCCTCAAACCTTGTCCCAGCGTCGGATGCGGGTAAGGGGTGTTACAATGTCAGGTTGAATATCAACTTCTTCCGTAGAGATAACATGTGAAGGATCCGACTGATACCGTCGTAACATAGATACATGAAAAACATTATGAATCCGATCAAGTTCTGGTGGTAAGGCTAACCGATATGCAACAGGTCCAACTCCTTCTGTGATTTCATATGGTCCAATAAACCGTGGACTTAATTTTCCCTTACGGCCAAATCGGAGAACTTTCTTCCAAGGTGATACTTTCAAGAATACCTTGTCACCAACCTGAAATTCTATTTCTTTTCGCTTAAGATCAGCATAAGATTTTTGATGATCAAAGGTTGCTTTCAAATTGTCCTGAATTATTTTCACCTTTTCTTCAGTTTCACGAACCAAGTCAACTCCGTGTAACTTTTTCTCACTGAGTTCTATCCAATACAATGGAGTTCTACATTTGTGACTATTATTATAAGTAAATTCAACTAAAGGCATATATTTTTGCTAGTTACCTTCAAATTTAAAAATACAACACCGAAGCATATCTTCCAAAATCTATATTACATGTTCGGATTGACCATCAATCTAAGGATGAAATGTAGTGCTGAAATGTAACTGTGTACCCAGAGCTTTTTGCAATTTGCTCTAGATCAAGAATCTATATCAAAAATAATAGAGACAGGCACTCCATGTAATCTGACAATCTCGGAGACGTAATTTATCTAATCTATCGGAATAAAATGTGCAGACTTTGTCAACCGATCAACAATCGCCCAAATGGCATCTTTCTTCTTTGGAGACTGAGGTAATCCTGATACAAAGTCCATTGTAATTCTTTCCCATTTCCATTTCAGTTTCATAATTGGTTGTAACAATCCTAAAGGCAACTTGTAACACCCCAAAAATTTGGGCCTAGAAATATTAGGTTTGGAGTACGAGTCCGGGTAGAAGACGGCCCGAATAAATGGGATGATTTATTTTTTTTAATATTATTTAGTATGTTTAGTTAGTAATTAAATAAATCAAATGGTTTTTTTTTTAATATTCAGGTTACAGTTAAAATAGGAGTTAAGCGGAGTTGCGAGCATAATCCAACAAAAGGAGTGGCCGTGACGCAGTGGCAGCAGCGTGCTGGGCACGCAGAGAGGGCGCAGGTTCGAGTCCTTACGCGGGCAAATTCTATTTTATTTTCTTCTTTTTGTTAAAAGCGGGCCAGAACTGAAGCAGGTAAGGGTTATAAATTATTGTGGCAGTATTATATCGAAAACAAGATTGCGCCCCGGTGGCGGCGGTGTGGGGGTGTGTGCTGGAGGACCTGAGTTCGATTCTTTGTGCATGCGCGTGAAGGACTCTCTTTTTGCTGCATGCGTGAGGGAGAGTAGTAGAGTTGGACCGAAACTCTTCCTAGCAGCATGATGAAGCGATGGATAAGGCTGCTGATCGGTTAAGAGTTTGAATGAAATTCAAACATTGAATTTGGCCAAGAATCAAGGAGCAAAACATGGAATTTAAGTTAGGAAGGAATTGTGCCGAAATTGTTCTTTTAATTTTGGGCTTTTATGATTTGTTTCCTTTTAGTTCATCTCTTCTTCATCAAGAACCGAACCTATCTTCTTTGACACTTCTCTTTTCTTTTTACTAATCTTTTCTCTCGATTAAAGATAGCCTATTACCCTTAAAAGCTGAAATCCAAATTTTCTTGGAAGCCGATTATTCCTCTTGGCCGAATCTTTTACCCTCTTTATTCCAATATTTTGGTAACCCATTCTTCTATTTTCTTCTTAAATCGAATTAAGCATACCTCAGAATAGGTTCTAGAAGCTGAATCATTAGATCTGTTCTCTACTCGTATTTTGGGGATTCGATCTACATTAGATCGGGAATAGGAAGGTACTTGGGAATGTTTCTGGCAAGTGAATCTTAGGTAAGTGCTCAAATCTCGTCTCTCTGTTCCTTATTTCAGGAATTAAGAAAAGCCAGAAACCCCTATTCACATAGGGTGGCTATCGACTAAGACTAAAGGGTTATTGGTTTTTTTTATTATTCTGTTATGAGTAAGGTGGACTAAAATTTTGTCAATCAAGGAGCAGTTGGAGGTTAAGATCTTTGGAAAGACTAGATCTAGTAGTTGAGGATTGACGAAGGTAAGTGGTTAAGGATGCCTATTGTGGCCTAATGTGGTAAGTGGTTGTTTCGTAAGGTTATCATCGATTTGTAAACTAATAGCATAGTGATCAGTTGCAGGATGCCGTGGAAGATTTTGTTGGCAGTCTTCGCAAACAGGTGTGTAAACGACACCCACTTATAGACTAGATCGGCAAAAGCCGAAAAGCTGAAATGCCAAAAAACCGGTATTTTGTGGACTTGCAAGCGTGCGAGCGCTCATGAGATAGTTTGTTTGTTAATCCTGGTAATCTCAAGCGGTAAGATTGCAGAGTGCGCAATTTCGTGCACTTCGGTATATTTGGGCTTAATGGGCCGAAAGCGGGTTAATGGGCCAACGGGTCCAATTCGGTAAGAACGCTCGGTAAGTGTTTCTGTTAATACGTTAATGGCTGTAATATGCATGAAAACCCTAAAATAGTAAATTTACTAAAATACCCTTAAGTATGAAAATTACCATTATACCCCTAGGTGTAAAGTGACCGTTATACCCCTAGGGTTAATTTTGACTGAAATGCATGATATTCTGATTATCTATGTTGTATGCCAAGACATGTATATCTGTTGTATGGGATATGGGTTATATTGATGGAGGAAGCGTTCTGGTGGCCATGCCACAAATATCTGTTTCTGGTTGCTATGCCACAAATATCTGTTTCTAGTGGCTATGCCATAAATATCGCTTCGTGGCTATGCCACAAATACTCTGATACAGTGGCTCGCCACAATATCTCATATTTGATGACTCTGTCACAATATCATCGCAGTAGCCATCTTTGCAAATTCTGTGGCGTGTAGCGGATGGGTGGGTCGAGTTGTCTCCCCACATGGTGTAAAGTTGGTATGGGGGTGTATACGGATGGATATAGGTTGGGTTTCCGCATACATGAAATATACATTTCGTCTCTGTTATGGGCCTATGGGCTTCATTCTCAGATGCTGTGTATAGGGCTAAGGCCCAACTTAATCTGTTTCTATGGTTTGAGCTGATTTGGACTATGGTTGGGTTATTTTACACACTGAGTTTTCCAAACTCAACCCAAAATTTCATCCATGCAGGAAATCCCCAACCATAGTGGACTTGGAGTTGTGAGGGATTCGGAGTGGCCACATGTTCTGTAATTCGGTTTTCTTCTTGTGATTTGATCAGCTTTTATTTGCTTTAATAGTTTTGGGTTTTAAGTTGTAATAAGGCTGCTTTAATAGTTTTGGGTTTTAATAGTTGTAACACTTGTTTTCAAAATATCGCGATAACAAAGTAAAGCTTCCGCAACGAAAATGTTTTCAAAAAAAAAAATTAATAACCTTTTTAAATGGTTTTAAACGAATTGGTTTTTCATGAACAATCACTCAGTTAAAGTGTGGCAACGGTGGTGTGCATGTCTAGGATTGGATCCATGGAGAGGTAGGTACTTAAGCAGTCTAATAGACTCACCTCTTCTTTTTTGGCATCCTACCTGGTGCACAGCTTTCATTCACTTTAATCTATAACGAAGATATCCTTTAAACACGAAGAAAGATTTTAGATAAAACATGCCTTTTTCTAGTAACGCTTTGATGTGACACGCTAGATTTGGTCGTAACGTCTGGGCAGGGTTTGCGGTGTTACATTTAGTCATATCAGAGCTCGGTTGCAACAACTCGGTTGTGGATCGGGTCCAAAAAGCTTTTCGAAAAATTTTGCTAAACTTAGGCCCAAGAAGGGTATTTTGGAAACAGTTTTGGAAAGTTCTTTTCAAAGATATTTTACAAGGTATACATGTTTTAAGGTTCAATCTTAAAATGGTTTAAGTTTTTCTGGGTTTCTGAAATTTGATAATCGAAAAAGTGGTACACTGAATCCCCGGCACCACGTCTGTAAGTATTTCTATTACTCATACTACATTGTATTAAGATATTACTTTAGATAGAACTGAGACCACATCATGACATTAGAGCTAGGGCAATACTAAAAACCCTAGAATACTGTGACTATAGCTAGGCTATGATTCTGTGAAAATAGAAGCTTTAAAATACTATCTCTGCATAAAACATATGAATAAGTACTAAAATTTTTGAATCAAGATCTTGGTAGTTATTATTATGCATGTTGATAATGTAGAGTGTTGATATGGATTTTGAGGGTAAGCGAAGTCTGCCAACTTCGGGTAGCGGTAACTCAGAGCTTGGGACTGAGGCACTGGCCGAGTTAGTAAGAAAATTGGTAGAAGAAGTATTGGAGACCAAGGTTAAGGAAATTAGGGAAACGCTTCAAGCAGGGTGATTAGAGTGTAAAAAGAGGAAGGATTCTAGTTCTCAGACGATCAAACCTCGTTCTATGAAACATGTTAAGACATGACCAGACTTTCCAACCTGCATGAACTGCAACGGGCATCATCTGGGAGAATGCCATAGGAAGACAGGAGCATGCTTTAGATGTGGGTCCAAGGAGCATCGAGCTCAAGATTGCCAAGCTTATTGTATTTAAGTGTGTTACGAGTCGTATGTGTGCTTGGTAAATGTTTCTTTACTTTGGTAGTTAGATGTTCTGGGTCGTACTGAGAATTATTTTTAATCAGAGTACGCATGAAAGCATAGTGGTTTGACTTGAGTAATACGGTCAGTTGTTAGTTTGAAATTTTGAGGACGAAATTTTTTTTCAGGGGGGTAGAGTTGTAACACCCCAAAAATTTGGGCCTAGAAATATTGGGTTTGGAGTCCGAGTCCGGGTAGAAGATGGCCCGAATAAATGGGATGATTTAATATATTATTATTATTATTTAGTATGTTTAGTTAGTAATTAAATAAATTACGAAGGGTTTATAGTCTGGGAAAAGTCCTGGGCTCGACCCAAGGCTCTGGCAAAAATTTGCGCATTTTTTTTATTCTCAAAAAGATCTGGGCAGTAGGCCTTATAAGTGATTTGGGCTGAGTTTTAGCACAAACAAGCACCTGGCACAGGGGCTAAGCAACCTGGGAGGGCGTGGAAGGTGCCTGGGTTCAAGGCACGGCGCACGCAAATGGTTATTTTTTTAATATTCAGGTTGCGGTTAAAATAGGGGTTAAGAGGAGTTGCGAGCATAATCCAGCACAAGGAGTGGCCGTGGCGCAGTGGCAGCAGCGTGCTAGGCACTCGGAGAGGGCGCAGGTTCGAGTCCTTGCGCGGGAAAATTCTATTTTATTTTCTTCTTTTTTTTAAAAGCGGGCCAGAACTGAAGCAGGTAAGGGTTATAAATTATTGTGGCAGTATTATATCGAAAACAAGGTTGCGTCCCAGTGGCCAGCAGTGTGGGGGTGTGCCTGGAGGACCCAGGTTCAAGCTGCTGTGCGCGTGAAGGACTCTCTTTTGCTGCATGCGTGAGGGAGAGTAGTAGAGTTGCACCGAAACTCTTCTTAGCAGCATGATAAAGCGATGGATAAGGCTGCTGATCGGTTAAGAGTTTGAATGAAATTCAAACATTGAATTTGGCCAAGAATCAAGGAGCAAAACATGGAATTTAAGTCAGGAAGGAATTGTACCGAAATTATTCTTTTAATTTTGGGCTTTTATGAGTTGTTTCCTTTTAGTTCATCTCTTCTTCATCAAGAACCGAACCTATCTTCTTCGACACTTCTCTTTTCCTTTTACTCATCTTTTCTCTCGATTAAAGATAGCCTATTACCCTTAAAAGCTGAAACCCAAATTTTCTTGGAAGCCGATTATTCCTCTTGGCCGAATATTTTACCCTCTTTATTCCAATCTTTTGGTAACCCATTCTTCTATTTTCTTCTTAAACCAAATTAAGCATACCTCAGAATAGGTTCTAGAAGCTGAATCATTAGATCTGTTCTCTACTCGTATTTTGGGGATTCGTACATTAGATCGGGAATAGGAAGGTACTTGGGAATGTTTCTGGCAAGTGAA
Source organism: Gossypium anomalum (assembly GCA_025698475.1). Classification (NCBI taxonomy): domain Eukaryota; kingdom Viridiplantae; phylum Streptophyta; class Magnoliopsida; order Malvales; family Malvaceae; genus Gossypium; species Gossypium anomalum. Next base: position 40,602,879 of record CM046968.1, on the reverse strand, counting down.
TCTTCGGTAAGTGCTCAAATCTCATCTCTCTGTTCCTTATTTCAGGAATTAAGAAAAGCCGAAAACCCCTATTCACATAGGGTGGCTATCGACTAAGACTAAAGGGTTATTGGTTTTTTTTATTATTCTGTTATGAGTAAGGTGGACTAAAGGCTGTCAATCAAGGAGCAGTTGGAGGTTAAGATCTTTGGAAAGACTAGATCTAGTAGTTGAGGATTGACGAAGGTAAGTGGTTAAGGATGCCTATTGTGGCCTAATGTGGTAAGTGGTTGTTTCGTAAGGTTATTATCGATTTGTAAACTAATAGAATAGTGATCGATTGTAGGATACCGTAGAAGATTTTGTTGGCAGTCATCGCAAACAGGTGTGTAAACGACACCCACTTATAGACTAGATCGGCAAAAGCCGAAAAGCTAAAATGCCAAAGAACCGGTATTTTGTGGACTTGCAAGCGTGCGAGCGCTCGTGAGATAGTTTGTTTGTTAATCCTGGTAATCTCAAGTGGTAAGATTGCAGAGTGCGCAATTTCGTGCACTTCGGTATATTTGGGCTTAATGGGCCGAAAGCAGGTTAATGGGCAAACGGGTCCAATTCGGTAAGAATGCTCGGAAAGTGTTTCTGTTAATACGTTAATGGCTGTAATATGCATGAAAACCCTAAAATAGTAAATTTACTAAAATACCCCTAAGTATGAAAATTACCATTATACCTCTAGGTGCAAAGTGACTGTTATACCCCTAGGGTTAATTTTGACTGAAATGCATGATATTCTGTTTATGTATGTTGTATGCCATGACATGTATATCTGTTGCATGGGATATGGGTTATATTGATGGAGGAAGCGTTCTGGTGGCTATGCCACAAATATCTATTTCTGGTTGCTATGCCACAAATATCTGTTTCTAGTGGCTATGCCATAAATATCTGTTTCTGGTGGCTATGCCACAAATATCTGTTCTGCTGGCTCTGCCACAATATCTGCATTTGGTGACTCTGTCACAATAACTGTTCTGGTAGCCATGCTGCAAATTCTATGGCGTGTAGCGGATGGGTGGGTCGAGTTGTCTCCCCACATGGTGTAAAGTTGGTATGGGGTTGTATATGGATGGATATAGGTTGGGTTTCCGCATACATGAAATATCTGTTCTGTCTCTGTTATGGGCCTATGGGCTTCATTCTGAATTCTATATAGGGCTAAGGCCCAACTTAATCTGTTTCTATGGTTTGAGCTGATTTGGACTATGGTTGGGTTATTTTACACACTGAGTTTTCCAAACTCAACCCAAAATTTCATCCATGCAGGAAATCCCCATCCAAAGTGGACTTGGAGCTGTGAGGGATTCGGAGTGGCCACATGTTCTGCAAATTTGGTTTTCTTCTTGTGATTTGATCAGCTTTTATTTACTTTAATAGTTTTGGGTTTTAAGTTGTAATAAGGCCGCTTTAATTATTTTTAATTGTTTTAGTATGTTTTGTTAGCTTAGATATGATATTGTTTTAATCGTCTGAAATTGAATAACTTTAGGGCGTGTTTTAAAAAGGTTACTTGTTTTCAAAATATTGCGATAACAAAGCAAAGCTTCCGCAACGAAAATGTTTCAAAAAAAAATTAATAACCTTTTCAAATGGTTTTAAACGAATTGGTTTTTCATGAACAATCACTCAGTTAAAGTGTGGCAATGGTGGTGTGCATGTCTAGGATTGGATCCATGGAGAGGTAGGTACTTAAGTAGTCTAATAGACTCACCTCCTCTTTTCTGGCATCCTACCTGGTGCACAGCTTTCATTCACTTTAATCTATAACGAAGATATCCTTTAAACACGAAGAAAGATTTTAGATAAAACATGCCTTTTTCTAGTAACGCTTCGATGTGACACGCTAGATTTGGTCGTAACGTCTGGGCTGGGTTTGGGGTGTTACATTTAGTCGTATCAGAGCCCGGTTGCAACAACTCGGCTGTGGATCGGGTCCAAAAAGCTTTTCGAAAAATTTTGCTAAACTTAGGCCCAAGAAGGGTATTTTGGAAACGGTTTTGGAAAGTTCTTTTCAAAGATATTTTACAAGGTACACATGTTTTAAGGCTCAGTCTTAAAATGGTTTAAGTTTTTCTGGGTTTCTGAAATTTTATAACCGAAGAAGTGGTACACTGAATCCCCGGCACCAAGTCTGTAAGTATTTCTGTTACTCATACTACATTGTATTAAGATATTACTGTAGATAGAACTGAGACCACATCATGACATTAGAGCTAGGGCAATACTAAAAACCCTAGAATACTGTGACTATAGCTAGGCTATGATTCTGTGAAAATAGAAGCTTTAAAATACTATCTCTGCATATAACATATGAATAAGTACTAAAATTTTTGAATCAAGATCTTGGTAGTTATTATTATGCATGCTGATAATGTAGAGTATTGATATGGATTTTGAGGGTAAGCGAAGTCTGCCAACTTCGGGTAGCGGTAACTCGGAGCTTGGGACTGAGGCACTGGCCGAGTTAGTAAGGAAATTGGTAGAAGAAGTATTGGAGACCAAGGTTAAGGAAATTAGGGAAACGCTTCAAGCAGGGTGCTTGGAGTGTAAAAAGAGGAAGGATTCTAGTTCTCAGACGATCGAACCTCGTTCTGTGAAACATGTTAAGACACGACCAGACTTTCCAACCTGCATGAGCTGCAACGGGCGTCATCCGGGAGAATGCCATAGGAAGACAGGAGCATGCTTTAGATGTGGGTCCAAGGAGCATCGAGCTCAGGATTGCCAAGCTTATTCTATTTAAGTGTGTTACGAGTCGTATGTGTGCTTGGTAAATGTTTCTTTACTTTGGTAATTAGATGTTCTGGGTCGTACTGAGAATTATTTTAAATCAGAGTTCGCATGAAAGCATAGTGGTTTGAATTGAGTAATACGGTTAGTTGTTAGTTTGAAATTTCGAGGACGAAATTTTTTTTTCAGGGGGTAGAGTTGTAAAGCCCCAAAAATTTGGGCCTAGAAATATTGGGTTTGGAGTCCGAGTCCGGGTAGAAGATGGCCCGAATAAATGGGATGATTTAATATATTATTATTATTATTATTATTTAGTATGTTTAGTTAGTAATTAAATAAATTACGAAGGGTTTATAGTCCGGGAAAAGTCCTGGGCTCGACCCAAGGCTCTGGCAAAAATTTGAGCATTTTTTTTATTCTTAAAAGGATCTGGGCAGTTGGCCTTATAAGTGATTTGGGCTAAGTTTTAGCACAAACAAGCACCTGGCCCAGGGGCTAAGCAACCTGGGAGGGCGTGGGAGGTGCCTGGGTTCAAGGCACGGCGCACGCAAATGGTTGTTTTTTTAATATTCAGGTTGCGGTTAAAATAGGGGTTAAGAGGAGTTGTGAGCAGAATCCAGCACAAGGAGTGGCCGTGGCGCAGTGGCAACAGCGTGCTGGGCATGCAGAGAGGGCGCAGGTTCGAGTCCTTGCGCAGGCAAATTCTATTTTATTTTTTTCTTTTTTTTAAAGCGGGCCAGAACTGAAGCAGGTAAGGGTTATTAAGTATAGTGCCAGTAATATATCAAAAACAAGGTTACGTCCCAGTGGCCAACAGCGTGGGGGTGTGCCTGGAGGACCTAGGTTCGAGCTGTTGTGCGCGTGAAGGACTATCTTTTTGTTGCATGCGTGAGGGAGAGTAGTGGAGTTGGACCGAAACTCTTCTTAACAGCATGATGAAGCGATGGATAAGGCTGCTGATCGGTTACGAGTTTGAATGAAATTCAAACATTGAATTTGGCCAAGAATCAAGGAACAAAACATTAAATTTAAGTCAGGAAGGAATTGTGCCGAAATTGTTCTTTTAGTTTTGGGCTTTTATGAGTTGTTTCCTTTTTGTTCATCTCTTCTTCATCAAGAACCGAACCTATCTTCTTCTACTCTTCTCTTTTCTTTTTACTCACCTTTTCTCTCAATTAAAGATAGCCTATTACCCTTAAAAGCTGAAACCCGAATTTCCTTAGAAGCCGATTGTTCCTCTCAGCTGAATCTTTTACCCTATTTATTCCAATCTTTCAAGAGCTGAAAACCCTCAACTCTCTCATCCATTACCAATTATTTCCTCTTCTTCATAAAACTTCTTTTCGTCTCTTTTATATTAAAGCCGAGCCTTAACCTCTTATCTGCCGATAATCTCTTCTATTTTGGTAACCCATTCTTTAATTTTCATCTTAAACTGAATTAAGCATACCTCAGAATAGGTTCTAGAAGTCGAATCATTAGATCTGTTCTCTACTCATATTTTGGGGATTTGATCTACATCAAATCGGGAATAGGAAAGTACTTGGGAATGTTTTTGGCAAGTGCATCTTCGGTAAGTGCTCAGATCTCATCTCTCTGTTTCTTATTTCAAGAATTAAGAAAAGTTGGGAACCCCTATTCATATAGGGTGGCTACCGACTAAGACTAAAGAGTTATTGGTTTTGTTTATTGTTTTGTTATGAGTAAGGTGGACTAAAGGCTGTCAAACAAGGAGCAGTTGGAGGTTAAGATCTTTGGAAAGACTAGATCTAGTGGTTGAGGATTGACGAAGGTAAGTGGTTAAGGATGCCTATTGTGGCCGAATGTGGTAAGTGGTTATTTCGTAAGGTTATCATCGATTTGTAAACTAATAGCATAGTGATCGATTGTAGGATACCGTGGAAGATTTCGTTGGCAGTCGTCGCAAATAGGTGTGTAAACGACACCCACTTATAGACTAGATCAGCAAAAGCCGAAAAGTCAAAATGCCGAAGAGCTGGCATTTTGTGGGCTTGCAAGTGTGCGAGTGCTCGTGAGATAGTTTGTTTGTTAATCCTGGTAATCTCAAGCGGTAAGATTGCAGAGTATGCAATTTCGTGCACTTCGGTATATTTGGGCTTAATGGGCCGAAAGCGGGTTAATGGGCCAACGGGCCCAATTCTGTAAGAACGCTCTGTAAGTGTTTCTGTTAATACGTTAATGGCTATAATATGCATGAAAACCCTAAAATAGTAAATTTACTTCAATACCCCTAAGTATGAAAATTACCACTGTACCCCTAGGTGCAAAGTGACCGTTATATCCCTAGGGTTAATTTTGACTGAAACGCATGATATTCTGATTCTGTATGTTGTATGCCATGACAAGTATATCTGTTCCATGGGATATGGGTTATATTGATGGAGGAAGCGTTCTGGTGGCTATGCCACAAATATCTGTTTCTGGTGGCTATGCCATAAATATATGTTCTGGCAGCCATGCTGCAAATTCTGTGGCGTGTAGCAGATGGGTGGTGTAACATCCCGAAATAGGGCCTAAACGGAACAGTGGTTGCGAAACCACAAATCCGAGGTAGAAAAATTTATTTTATTATTATTTTGAGGTCTATGATATGTTTGCATGATTGTGTGAAAACTTCGTGATGAAATTCTATGCATAAAGTGCTTAAGTTGAGATTAGGGACTAAATCGAATAATTTGCAAAACTTGCATTCTAGAAGTTTTTAGTATGAAATTGCTTTGAAATATTAATTAGGAGGTCTTAAATAGCAATTTGACCTATTTTAAGTTCATGGACAACATTAGGACATGGAAGGAATTTTTGAAAGTTTACTAGTAAGGGCATTTTGGTCATTTAGGGGTAAAATGAATTAAAATACAAAATTAAAAGCCAATTTTGCTCATCTTCTTCATGGAGGCCGAAATTAGCATGGGGGAAGCCATGGCTAGGGTTTTCAAGCTTTCCAAGATCAATAGTAAGTGATTCCAAGCCCCGTTTTTAATGTTCTTTACGTTTTTGGAATCCCGGTAGCTCGATAAAGCTTATGCTAGCAATAATTTAAGTTAGGGTTCATATTTGGAAAAATACCCATAGGTGAAATTTGTGTATTTTGGTGTTTTATGATAGAATATGAGGTTTTAAATTATGTTAGACAACTTGTACTACTCGGTTTTAAGCAAAAACGAGTAAAAGGACTTAATTGGTAAAAATACCTAATAGTCATAAGTGCTTGTTAGAGTATGAATTTGATGCTGCCATAGAAGGGAAAAATGACCAGCATGTCATGAAACATAAGAAAATAGGCTGAAGTTTAATTTACGAGCTTTGGGGCAAAAGTGTAAATATGCAAAAGTTTAGGGGCAAAATTGTAATTTTGCCAAAATATGATTTTCGGTCAATTTGAATAATTTGAGTCCTAATTAGACTATATTTTAAATGATAGAGCAAGGAAAACTGAAATTCAAGCTAAAATGGAGAAAATACCAAGTTGTGGGCGAAATGGTAAAAGTAGCTATTTTTGCATACGAGGTAAGTTTACAGTAAATAAATGCAATATTCTTTTATTTTACATTATTATTGTAAATTTCCAGCATTTATATACTTATTTTATGAGAACATTTAAAGTCAAATTAAAGGCAAAGTGACAGAGAAAAAGCATTAGGAAGCCCCGTTTGAACCTTAGGAATGTTAGGATATTGGGGTTGACAGGACAGGACAGGACAGGAATGAGCCATGTAAGTCCATATCAGATATATGGCTTTGGAGACAGGAATGAGCCATGTAAGCCCATATTAGACATATATATGGCATTGGAGACAGGAATAATTCATGTAAGTCCATGTCGAAGACATGGCATTGGCAGGATATTGATAGACAGGAACGACCCCAGTATCCTTAGTATTCCGAGTGGTTCAATGGGTCATTGTACACGTTAAATTACAGTGAATTATCAGCAAAAGGGAAGGTAGATTATATTTATGAATAGTGAAAGGTCAGGTAAGAAAGAAGGTAAGTAAGTAAAGAAGAAGGTAGAAAATGAGAAGTAAAGAAAGTTTATGAGGCTAGGTGACATTATGTATAATCATTCATTATTCTGAATGTTGTAATTTATTTGCTTGTAAGCTTACTAAGCCTAGTGCTTACTCTCTTTATTTTCTTTTTCTTATAGTTTTTATCAAGCCACTCGGGGATCGAAGGAAAGCGTCGGAGACCCACACACTATCGAAGAAATCACATTGGTATAGTTAGACGTTTAGTTTTGTGTATGGCATGTATAGGAACTTGGTTTCTTTTGATATGATATGATCAATGAATGATGTGTAAATACTTGCTAGTGATTAGCTAATAGAATGGCTGATGATATACATGTTTAATTGTATGTATGAATAAGTAGTAACTATCACATGAAAACTAAGAAAAATATGAAAGTAACTTAAAAACAGATTCAAGTATCAGAAATAATGTGATTTTGAAAAATCACTAAAAATCGTAGAGACATGGTTTAATGGTGAATAATATATGAAATTAAATCTTATTGTGTCTATTTTCTTATGGAATAAGCAAAACAGGTAAAGGTATTATATTTTATGAGATATCTGAGTTTTAGTGAAACAGGGTCAGAGAAAATTCTAGATCCCCTGTTTCAACTTTGGAAATTCACCATAAATTGTAAAAAAATAATTAGGTGGTTTAATTTATATGGTTAGAATACTTATTGAATCTAGTTTTAATAGAAACAAACGGTATAGTTATATTAATTTTTTATATGGAGAAAAGTGGTTCGTAGTTAGTAGAGGTCAGTGCAGTCGAATTCTGAAACAGGGGTAACTTTAACTAATAAACTGTACTAATTGGCTAAGTCAAAAATTCTAAAAAAAAATTAGTAGATAGATATATGAGTCTAGTTTCAGAAAAAAATTACGGATCTAAATTTTGAGTTTCAGAACTCAAGATATGAATTTTTAGGCGACTACCACGCAGAATGACAGCACATTCCGAAAAGTTTAAATAAACAATTTTAAAACTATTTAAGTGATAGATTAAGTTTAGTAATGCCTCGTGCTCGATTTTGGCAACAGTCTCGGGTAAGGGGTGTTACATTTGTTGGTATCAGAGCAGGTTTAGTCGGTTCTCGGAACAGTTAGTGTGAGTAAATGTCTAGCTATACATGCCATACCTGTATTTTGATAGTGTGACGACTCCTGACGATTTTTAAATATTTTGTTTTATTGTAATGGATCCCGAGCGAGCTGGTGATGATGATGTAGAAAGTAATGTGCCTGCTCTGCGGAAGGGGTAGCGCCATCTGAGAATAGGCCAGTAACAGTTAATCAGGGAGGAGTGACTCGAGAAGCTCTCTTCCAAGCTTTGAATAATTGGTTTGCCGAGTTCGTTCGTACGAATCCGGTAGTTAGACCTCCATCCCCTCATGACTCTCAAGCTACCCATGTAGCTCAAGCTTTCCCAATCACAGGTACAATGATAAGAGAAAAGCCACCAGTTGATAGAATCGGGAAACAAGGGGCAGAAGAGTTCCGAGCAACAAAACATGATGATGCAAAAAGAGCAAAATTTTGGTTAGAAAATACTATCGAGTCTTTGATGAATTATCTTGTACACCAGAGGAATGTATGAAATGTGTAATATCACTTCTTAGAGACTCAAACCTACTACTGGTGGAAGACACTTGTATCGGTTGTACCAAAGGAGAGGATCACTTGGGATTTCTTTCGGGAGGAATTTCGTAAAAAAGTATATCGATCGGGGTTTATTGACCGTAAGAGAAAGGAATTCTGGAATTGAAACAAGGTAATATGACGAATCGATGAGATTGTGCATAAGTTATCAACAACTTAACAAGGTAATGAAGAAAGAACAAGTATCCATTGCCTAGAATTGATGATCTGTTTGATCAATTGAAGGGAGCTACCGTGTTCTCCAAGATAGATTTGAGATCCGGATACTATCGGCTATGAGTTAAAGAGTTAGATGTCACAAGATCGCTTTCCGGACTAGGTATGGTCATTATGAGTTCCTTGTGATGCCATTTGACTTGACTAATGCTCCTGCCATTTTCATGGACTTAATGAACCGAATTTTTGACCGTACTTGGATAAGTTTGTATTTGTGTTCATTGATGATATCTTGATTTATTCTCATGATGAGACCTGAGCATGCAGAGCATTTGAGAACATTTCTGATCTCGAGAGATAATCGGTTGTATGCCAAGTTTAGCAAAAGTGAGTTAGTTACGAGAAGTTGGTTTTCTAGGACATATTGTCTCGGTGAAGGTATTAAGGTTGATTCGAGCAAGATTTCAGCCATTGTTAATTGGAAGCCTCCTAGAAATGTATCAGAAGTTAGAAGTTTTCTTGGTCTTGCCGGATATTATAGGCGATTTGTAGAGGGATTTTCCATGATAGCTACCCCACTGATAAAATTGCTGCGAAAGGATATCAAGTTTGAATGGACTGAGAAGTGTGAATAGAGTTTTGACAAGTTAAAAGCATCGTTGACTAAAGCTCCTGTTTTAGTACAACTAGAACCAGGTAAGGAGTTTGTGATTTACAGTGATGCGTCCATGAATGGACTTGGTTGTGTACTTATGCAGGAAGGGAAGGTAATTGCTTATGCTTCTAGACAGCTAAAGCCACATGAGAAGAACTATCCGACACATGATTTAGAGCTAGCTGCCATTATTTTTGAGTTGAAGATTTGGAGACATCATTTGTACGGTGAGAAGTGCCACATATTCACTGATCACAAAAGTTTGAAATTGAAGCAAAGAAGATGGCTAGAGTTGATTAAAGATTATGAGCTAGTGATTGATTATCACCCAGGGTATGTGTACCGAAGAATGATGAGCTTATTCGAAAGATCTTACAGGAAGTACATAGTAGTTTTTTTTGTCTATTCATCCAGGTAGTACAAAGATGTATAATGATTTGAAGAAAATGTCTTGGTGGGTAGGAAATAAAAGGACATTTCGAGTTTATTTCTAGATGTTTGATCTATCACAGTAAAGGCCGAACATCGTGTACCTTTGAGTTTATTGCGACTGTGCTAGTCCCTGAGTGGAAATGGAATCGAGTTATTATAGATTTTGTGACAGGATTGCCGTTTACACCGAGAAAGAAAGATGCAGTATGGGTTGTGATTGATAAATTAACGAAGTCGGCTCATTTTATCCCAGTTCGTATGGATTTTTCACTTGACAAGTTGGCCGAGTTGTATATTTCAGAGATAGTCAAATTACATGGGGTAGACGAGGCTACATGGGAACTCGAAGAGGCTATGTGAAAACAGTACCCAAATCTCTTCACAGGTAAGATTTTCGGGGACAAAAATCCCTGAAGGGGGGGAGAAATGTAACATCCCGAAATAGGGCCTAAACGAAACAGTGGTTGCGAAACCACAAATTCGAGGTAGAAAAATTTATTTTATTATTATTTTGAGGTCTATGATATGTTTGCATGATTGTGTGAAAATTTCGTGATGAAATTCTATGCATAAAGTGCTTAAGTTGAGATTAGGGACTAAATCGAATAATTTGCAAAACTTGCATTCTAGAAGTTTTTAGTATGAAATTGCTTTGAAATATTAATTAGGAGGTCTTAAATAGCAATTTGACCTATTTTAAGTTCATGGACAACATTAGGACATGGAAGGAATTTTTGAAAGTTTAGTAGTAAGGGCATTTTGGTCATTTAGGGGTAAAATGAATTAAAATACAAAATTAAAAGCCAATTTTGCTCATCTTCTTCATGGAGGCCGAAATTAGCATGGGGAAGCCATGGCTAGGGTTTTCAAGCTTTCCAAGCTCAATAGTAAGTGATTCCAAGCCCCGTTTTAATGTTCTTTACGTTTTTGGAATCCCTGTGAGCTCGATAAAGCTTATGCTAGCAATAATTTAAGTTAGGGTTCATATTTGGAAAAATACCCATAGGTGAAATTTGTGTATTTTGGTGTTTTATGATAGAATATGAGGTTTTAAATTATGTTAGACAACTTGTACTACTCGGTTTTAAGCAAAAACGAGTAAAAGGACTTAATTGGTAAAAATACCTAATAGTCATAAGTGCTTGTTAGAGTATGAATTTGATGCTGCCATAGAAGGAAAAATGACCAGCATGTCATGAAACATAAGAAAATAGGCTGAAGTTTAATTTACGAGCTTTGGGGCAAAAGTGTAAATATGCAAAGTTTAGGGGCAAAATTGTAATTTTGCCAAAATATGATTTTCGGTCAATTTGAATAATTTGAGTCCTAATTAGACTATATTTTAAATGATAGAGCAAGGAAAACTGAAATTCAAGCTAAAATGGAGAAAATACCAAGTTGTGGGGCGAAATGGTAAAAGTAGCTATTTTTGCATACGAGGTAAGTTTCTGAAGAAATAAATGCAATATTCTTTTATTTTACATTATTATTGTAAATTTCCAGCATTTATATACTTATTTTATGAGAACATTTAAAGTCAAATTAAAGGCAAAGTGTGAGAGAAAAAGCATTAGGAAGCCCCGTTTGAACCTTAGGAATGTTAGGATATTGGGGTTGACAGACGAGAGACAGACAGAATGAGCCATGTAAGTCCATATCAGATATATGGCTTTGGAGACAGGAATGAGCCATGTAAGCCCATATTAGACATATATATGGCATTGGAGACAGGAATAATTCATGTAAGTCCATGTCGAAGACATGGCATTGGTGAGATATTGATAGAGAGAGCGACCCAAGTATCCTTAGTATTCCGAGTGGTTCAATGGGTCATTGTACACGTTAAATTACAGTGAATTATCAGCAAAAGGGAAGGTAGATTATATTTATGAATAGTGAAAGGTCGGGTAAGAAAGAAGGTAAGTAAGTAAAGAAGAAGGTAGAAAATGAGAAGTAAAGAAAGTTTATGAGGCTAGGTGACATTATGTATAATCATTCATTATCTTTGAATGTTGTAATTTATTTGCTTGTAAGCTTACTAAGCCTAGTGCTTACTCTCTTTATTTTCTTTTTCTTATAGTTTTTATCAAGCCACTCGGGGATCGAAGGAAACGTCGGAGACCCGATCACACTATCGAAGAAATCACATTGGTATAGTTAGACGTTTAGTTTTGTGTATGGCATGTATAGGAACTTGGTTTCTTTTGATATGATATGATCAATGAATGATGTGTAAATACTTGCTAGTGATTAGCTAATAGAATGGCTGATGATATACATGTTTAATTGTATGTATGAATAAGTAGTAACTATCACATGAAAACTAAGAAAAATATGAAAGTAACTTAAAAACAGATTCAAGTATCAGAAATAATGTGATTTTTAAAAATCACTAAAAATCGTAGAGACATGGTTTAATGGTGAATAATATATGACATTAAATCTTATTGTGTCTATTTTCTTATGGAATAAGCAAAACAGGTAAAGGTATTATATTTTATGAGATATCTGAGTTTTAGTGAAACAGGGTCAGAGAAAATTCTAGATCCCCTGTTTCAACTTTGGAAATTCACCATAAATTGTAAAAAAATAATTAGGTGGTTTAATTTATATGGTTAGAATACTTATTGAATCTAGTTTTAATATAAACAAACGGTATAGTTATATTAATTTTTTATATGGAGAAAAGTGGTTCGTAGTAAGTAGAGGTCAGTGCAGTCGAATTCTGAAACAGGGGTAACTTTAACTAATAAACTGTACTAATTGGCTAAGTCAAAAATTCTAAAAACAAATTAGTAGATAGATATATGAGTCTAGTTTCAGAAAAAAATTATGGATCTAAATTTTGAGTTTCATAACTCAAGATATGAATTTTTAGGCGACTACCACGCAGAATGACAGCACATTCCGAAAAGTTTAAATAAACAATTTTAAAACTATTTAAGTGATAGATTAAGTTTAGTAATGCCTCGTGCTCAATTTTGGCAACAGTCTCGGGTAAGGGGTGTTACAGGTGGGATGAGTTGTCTCCCCACATGGTGTAAGGTTGGTACGGAGGTGTATACGGATGGACATGGGTTGGGTTTGTCCATACATGAAATATCTGTTCTGTCTCTGTTATGGGCCTATGGGCTTTATTCTGAATCTATATAGGGTTAAGGCCCAACTTAATCTGTTTCTATGGTTTGAGCTGATTTGGACTATGGTTGGGTTATTTTACACACTTAGTTTTCCAAACTCACCCCAAAATTTCATCTATGCAGGAAATCCCCAACCATAGTGGACTTGGAGCTGTGAGGGATTCGAAGTGGTCACATGTTCTGCAAATTCAGTTTTCTTCTTGTGATTTGATCAGCTTTTATTTACTTTAATAGTTTTGGGCTTTATGTTGTAATAGGGCCGCTTTAATTATTTTTAATTGTTTTGGTATGTTTTGTTAGCTTAGATATGATATTATTTTAATCGTCTGAAATTGAATAGCTTTAGGGTGTGTTTTAAAAAGGTTACTTGATTTCAAATCTCGCGATAACAAAGCAAAGCTTCCGCAACGAAATTGTTTCAAAAAAAATTAATAACCTTTTCAAATGGTTTTAAACGAATTGGTTTTCCATGAACAATCACTCAGTTAAAGTGTGGCAATGGTGGTGTGCATGTCTAGGATTGGATCAATGGAGAGCTAGGTACTTAAGCAGTCTAATAGACTCACCTCCTCTTTTCTGGCATCCTACCTGGTACACAGATTTCATTCACTTTAATCTATAATGAAGATATCCTTTAAACACGAAGAAATATTTTAGATAAAACATGCATTTTTCTAGTAACGCTTTGATGTGGCACGCCAGATTCGGTCGTAACGTCTGGGCTGGGTTTGGGGTGTTACATTTTGTCGTATCAGAGCCCGGTTGCAACAACTCAGCTGTGGATCGGGTCCGTAAAGCTTTTAATAAAATTTTGCTAAACTTAGGCCCAAGAAGGGTATTTTGGAAACGGTTTTGGAAAGTTCTTTTCAAGGATATTTTACAAGGTATACATGTTTTAAGGTTCAATCTTAAAATGGTTTAAGTTTTTCTGGGTTTCTGAAATTTGATAACCGAAGAAGTGGCACACTGAATCCCCGGGACCAAGTCTATAAGTATTTCTGTTACTCATACTACACTGTATTAAGATATTACTGTAGATAGAACTGAGACCACATCATGACATTATAGCTAGGACAGTACTAAAAACCCTAGAATACTAAGACTATAGCTAGGGTATGATTCTGTGAAAATAGAAACTTTAAAATACTATCTCTGCATAAAACATATGAATAAGTACTAAAATTTTTGAATCGAGATCTTGGTAGTTATTGTTATGCATGCTGATAATGTAGAGTGTTGATATGGATTCTGAGGGTAAGCGAAGTCTGCCAACTTCGGGTAGCAGTAACTCGGAGCTTGGGATTGATGCACTGGCCGAGTTAGTAAGGAAAGTGGTAGAAGAAGTATTAGAGACCAAGGTTAAGAAAATTAGGGAAACGTTTCAAGCAGGGCGCTTGGAGTGTAAGAAGAGGAAGGATTCTAGTTCTTAGACGACCGAGCCTCCTTCTATGAAACATGCTAAGACACGACCAAACTTTCCAACCTGTAAGAACTTCAACGGGCACCATCCGGGTGAATGCGATAGGAAGACAGGAGCATGCTTTAGATGTGGGTCCAAGGAGCATCGAGCTCAGGATTGCCAAGCTTATTCTAATTAAGTGTATGTTACGAGTCGTATGCGTGCTTGGTAAATGTTTCTTTACTTTGGTAATTAGAGGTTCTGGGTCATCCTAAGAATTATTTTTAACCAGAATGCGCAATGAAAGCATAGTTGTTTGACTTGAGTAATACAGTTAGCTGATAGTGTGAAATTTCGAGGACGAAATTTTTTTTAAAGGGGTAGAGTTGTAACGCCCCAAAAATTTGGGCCTAGAAATATTAGGTTTGGAGTCCGAGTCCGGGTAGAAGACGGCCCTAATAAATGGGATGATTTAATTTTTATTATTATTATTTAGTATGTTTAGTAAGTAATTAAACAAATTCCAAAGGGTTTATAGTGCGGGAAAAGTCCTGGGCTTGACCCAGGGCTCTGACAAAAATTTGAGCATTTTTTTTTCTTAAAGGGATCTGGGCAGTAGGCCTTATAAGTGATTTGGCTGAGTTTTAGCACAAACAAGCACCTGGCCCAGTGGCTAAGCACGCTAGGAGGGCGTGGGAGGTGCCTGGGTTCAAGGTGCAGTGCGCGCAAATGGTTGTTTTTTTTTAATATTCAGGTTGCAGTTAAAATAGGGGTTAAGAGGAGTTACGACCATAATCCAGCAAAAGGAGTGGTCGTGGCGCAGTGGCAGCAGCGTGCTGGGCACGCGGAGAGGGTGCAGGTTCGAGTCCTTATGCGGGCGAATTCTATTTTATTTTTTTCTTTTTTTTTAAAAGCGGGCCAGAACTGAAGCAGGTAAGGGTTATAAATTATTGTGCCAGTATTATATCGAAAACAAGGTTGTGTCCCAGTGGCCAGCAGCGTGGGGGTATGCCTGGAGGACCTAGGTTCGAGCTGCTGTGCGCGCGAAGGACTCTCTTTTTGCTGCATGCGTGAGGGAGAATAGTAGAGTTGGACCGAAACTCTTCTTAGCAGCATGATGAAGCGGTGGATAAGGCTGCTGATCGGTTAGGGGTTTGAATGAAATTCAAACATTGAATTTGGCCAAGAATCAAGGAACAAAACATGGAATTTAAGTCAGGAAGGAATTGTGCCGAAATTGTTCTTTTAATTTTGGGCTTTTATGAGTTGTTTCCTTTTTGTTCATCTCCTCTTCATCAAGAACCGAACCTATCTTCTTCTACTCTTCTCTTTTCTTTTTACTAATCTTTTCTCTCGATTAAATATAGCCTATTACCCTTAAAAGTCGAAACCCGAATTTCCTTGGAAGCCGATTGTTCCTCTCGGCCGAATCTTTTACCTTCTTTATTCTAATCTTTCAAGAGCCGAAAACCCTCAACTCTCTCATCCATTACCGATTATTTCCTCTTCTTCATAAAACTTCTTTTCGTCTCTTTTATATTAAAGCCGAACCTTAACCTCTCATCTACCGATAATCTCTTCGATTTTGGTAACCCATTCTTCTATTTTCTTCTTAAACCGAATTAAGCATACCTCAAAATAGGTTCTAGAAGCTGAATCATTAGATCTGTTCTCTACTCGTATTTTGGGGATTTGATCTACATCAGATCGGGAATAGGAAGGTACTTGGGAATGTTTCTGGCAAGTGAATCTTCGATAAGTGCTCAGATCTCATCTCTCTGTTCCTTATTTCAGGAATTAAGAAAAGCCAGAAACCCCTATTCACATAGGGTGGCTATCGATTAAGACTAAAAGGTTATTGGTTTTGCTTATTGTTCTGTTATGAGTAAGGTGGACTAAAGGCTATCAAACAAGGAGTAGTTGGAGGTTAAGATCTTTGGAAAGACTAGATCTAGTATTGAGGATTGACGAAGGTAAGTGGTTAAGGATGCCTATTGTGGCCAAATGTGGTAAGTGGTTGTTTCGTAAGGTTATCATCGATTTGTAAACTAATAGCATAGTGATCGATTGTAGGATACCGTGGAAGATTTTGTTGGCAGTCGTCACAAACAGGTGTGTAAACGAAACCCACTTATATACTAGATCGGCAAGAGCCGAAAAGCCGAAATGCTGAAGAGCCGGCATTTTGTAGACTCGCGAGCGTGCGAGCGCTCGTGAGATAGTTTTTTTTTTAATCCTGGTAATCTTAAGTGGTAAAATTGCAGAGTGCGCAATTTCGTGCACTTCGGTATATTTAGGCTTAATGGGTTGAAAGCGGGTTAATGGGCCAACGGGCCCAATTTAGTAAGAACGCTCGGTAAGTGTTTCTGTTAATACGTTAATGGCTGTAATATGCATGAAAATCCTAAAATAGTAAATTTACTAAAATACCCCTAAGTATGAAAATTACCATTATACCCCTAGGTGCAAAGTGACCGTTATACCCCTAGGGTTAATTTTGACTGAAATGCATGATATTTTGATTCTGTATGTTGTATGCCATGACATGTATATCTGTTGCATGAGATATGGGTTATATTGATGGAGGAAGCGTTCTGGTGGCTATGCCACAAATATCTGTTTCTGGTGGCTATGCCATAAATATTCTGCTCAGCGACCATCTTGCGCAAATTTGCATGGCGTGTAGCGGATGGGTGGGTCGAGTTGTCTCCCCCCATGGTGTAAGGTTCGTACAGAGGTGTATACGGATGGATATGGGTTGGGTTTTTGCATACATGAAATATTTGTTCTGTCTCTGTTATGAGCCTATAGGCTTCATTCTGAATTTTGTATAAGGCTAAGGCCCAACTTAATCTGTTTCTATGGTTTGAGCTGATTTGGACTATGGTTGGGTTATTTTACACACTGAGTTTTCCAAACTCACCACTAAATTTCATCCATGCAGGA
The DNA here is from genome assembly GCA_025698475.1 of Gossypium anomalum. NCBI lineage: Eukaryota > Viridiplantae > Streptophyta > Magnoliopsida > Malvales > Malvaceae > Gossypium > Gossypium anomalum. Next base: position 40,585,689 of record CM046968.1, on the reverse strand, counting down.
AATCCCCAACCATAGTGGACTTAGAGCTGTAAGGGATTCGAAGTGGCCACATGTTCTGCAAATTTGGTTTTCTTCTCATGATTTGATCAGCTTTTATTTCTTTAATAGTTTTGGGTTTTAAGTTGTAATAAGGCCGCTTTAATTATTTTTAATTGTTTTGGTATGTTTTGTTAGCTTAGATATGATATTGTTTTAATCGTCGAAAATTGAATAGCTTTAGGGCGCATTTTAAAATGGTTACTTGATTTCAAAATATCGCGATAACAAAGCAAAGTTTCCGGAACGAAAATGTTTTCAAAAAAAAATAATAACCTTTTCAAATGGTTTTAAACGAATTGGTTTTCCATGAACAATCAGTCAGTTAAAGTGTGGCAATGGTGGTGTGCATGTCTAGTATTGGATCCGTGGAGAGCTAGGTACTGAAGTAGTCTAATAGACTCACCTCCTCTTTTCTGGCATCCTACCTGGTGCACAGCTTTCATTCTCTTTAATCTATTACGAAGATATCCTTTAAACACTAAGAAAGATTTTAGATAAAACATGCCTTTTTCTAGTAACGCTTCGATGTGACACGCGGAATTCGGTCGTAACATCTGGGCTGGGTTTGGGGTGTTACACAATTGATCTTCATCTTTTACTTGCTGACATATCAAACATTTATATACATATTCAAAAATATTCTATTTCATTGCTGGCCACTAATACATCTTTTTCAGGTCATTATACAATTTATTACTTCCCAGATGAACAGACATAGTACCATTATGAGCTTCATTCAAAATCTCCTGTACTAGTTCTGAATTCTTCGGTACACATATTCTGCCTTTGAATAACAGACAATCATTAGTCCCAATTTGAAATTCTGAATTCGGAGTACATTGTCTTCATTTTTCTTGTAACTTACTATCATCTTTCTGAGCTTCAGAAATCTGCTGCAAAAATATCGGTCTAGCTTTTAACTCAGGTATGATCGAACCATCATCAAACAACAGCAATCGAGTATTCATTGCTCGCAAAGCAAATAGGGATTTTCTACTCAAAGCATCTTCAACTACATTGGCTTTTCCCGGATAGTAGTCAATAACTAGATCTTTCAATAACTCAAGCCACCTATGCTGTCTCAATTTCAAATCTTTCTGTAACATCAAATACTTCAAACTTTTATGATCAGTGAATATGTGACATTTTTCACCAAATAAGTAATGTCGCCATATTTTCAATGCAAACACAATTTATGCCAATTCAAGATCATGTATCGGGTTTAGCTGTCTTGAAGCATAGGCTATTACTTTACCTTCTTGCATCAAAACACAGTCTAAACCATTTAATGACACATCACTATAATTTATAAATTCCTTACCTGATTCAGGCTGAACTAACACAGGTGCTTCTATCAATAATGCTTTCAACCTATCAAAACTCTGCTGATATTTATCAGACCATTTGAATTTTATATCTTTCTATAACAAATAAGTCATCGGAGAAGCTATCATCGAGAACTCTTTTACAAACCTTTGATAATATCCAGCAAGTCCAAAAAAATTCTGACTCCAGACACATTCTTCGGTGGTTTCCAATTGACAATAGCTAAAATTTTACTTGGATCTACTCGAATACCTTCTGTAGATACAATATGTCTAATAAAACCAACTTCTTGTAGCCAAAATTCACATTTACTAAATTTGGCATACAATTTTTTTTCACGCAGTGTTGCAACACAATTCTCAAATGATTAGCATGTTCATTTTCATCTTGAGAATATACCAAAATTTCATCAATAAATACCACCACAAACCAGTCTAAATATGGTTTAAAAATTCTATTCATTAGATCCATAAACACTACAGGTGCATTTGTCAAACCGATTGGCATCACAAAAAACTCATAGTGTCTATAGCTGGTTCTAAAAGCTGTCTTTGACACATCTGAATCTTTTACTCATAGCTGATAATAACCAGAACGGAGATCAATCTTTGAAAATATAGTGGCACCTTTCAACTGGTCAAATAGATCATCAATACGAGGCAATGGATACTTGTTCTTTATTATAACCTTGTTGAGCTGTCTGTAATCAATGCACAGTCTTAACGATCCATTTTTCTTCTTTACAAATAAAGCCGGTGCACCCCAAAGTAAGAAACTAGGTCAAGCAAAGCCTTTGTCAATAAACCCTTGCAACTGTGCTTTCAACTCCTTTAATTTGGTAGGAGCCCTTCTATAAGGTGCTATGGATATGGGTGTTGTCCCCGGAACAAGATCTATAGAGAATTCCACTTTTCTTACCGGTGGTAAACTAGGTAATTCTTCTAGAAATACATTAGAAATTCACATACAATCGGAATTGACTGAATCCTCAACTTAGATACATTATTGTCCAACACATATGCAAGATAAACATCATAACCCTTTCTGACATATTTCTGTGCTAATATTGTTGAAATCATGTTAGATAACCTACCTAATTTATCAGATTCAACATTAAGTAACTCACCAATCTGACATTTCAACACAATGTATTTCTATTTACAATTTACCACTGCATCATGTTGGGTTAACTAGTCTATTCCCACAATCACATCAAATTCATCAAATGGCAATAACATCAAATCAGCCAAAAAGCAATAACCCTTTACCATCAATGGACAGTTGTTACAAACCTTATCCACCATAACAGATTGGCCCAGGGGATTTGAAACTTTAACCAAAAATTCAGTGAATTCAACATGTAAATTTTTAACAGACACTAAATTTGTGCATATGTATGAATGTGTAGAAACAGGATCAATCAAAGCAGTAATATCAATATCTGTAACAGCCCGTTTTTGGGTCAAATCAGAACAGTGGTTTTGGGACCACAAATCTGAAGTAGAAATATTTATTTTATTATTTCTTTAAGGTCTACAGCATGATATAATAATTGTGTAAAAATTTTGTTAAGAAATTTTATCGATTTAGTGCTCAATTAGACTAGAAGGACTAAATTGCAATAGGTGCAAAATTTGAATTCTATAAGTTAAAGGTGTCTAATTGTTATGAACTTTTAATTAGAGGTCCTTAAATAGAAATTAGACCATTATACTTTAGGATGGACAAAAATAGACATGGTTAGGTAAAAATTTAAAGTTATGCATAAAGGGTATTTTAGTAATTTGGTAAATAAAGACAAAATTAACAAATAAAAGTGTCCATCTTCTTGAATTTACTCCCCCATAGAGGAAAATTTCAAGGGAAGATATAGCTATGGTTTTTCCAAGCTTTCAAGCTCGACTGTAAGTTCGTTCTTGTCCCATTTTTAATGATTTTTATATTTTTGAGATCGTTGTAACCTGATTTAGCTATTTCAAGAACTAATTTGAAAGAAAGTTAAAGTATAAAATTTTACCCTTGTTGAATATGTTTGTATTTTGATGTTTTATGGTAGAAAATGCATGTTTGTTATTTGTTAAACAACGTTTGTAAAGTGATTTTCGATAAAATACGTTAAATAGGGACTTATTTGTAAAAGTCTATAAATGTGTAAAAAAGTGTTAACAAATGAAAAATGTGGGCTGTTATGAGTACAAATAATATTCGGCTAGACTTGGGTTGTGATGAAATTGAAAGAATTTCATTTTATGAGCCTAAGGACTAAATTGTAAAATGTTAAAAAGTTAGGGGCAAAAATGTAAAATTTTCCATAATGTGTTTTTGGGCTGAATTGAATAATGTGATGATTAAATAAGTTAAATGTGGCATTATAGATCAAGAAAAACAAAGTTCGGGTGCAGATCGGGGAAAAAACAAAATAATTGATGAATAGATCCCTTTGGCTGTTTTTGTAACCGAGGTAAGTTCGTATGTTAAATAAGTTGTAACAACCCTTACCCATATTTGACGCCAGAACAGGGTACGAGGTGTTACCGGACATAAACTCACACAATCATACAAAACTGAGACATGAATTTCCGTCCAAATTTAAAACTTTTCATTCACATGCATATCGTCCCTTATATAGGCCCACGAAGCCCAAAACATACATTGGGAGTGGTTCAAGACTAAACTGAGAACTTTAGAAACTTTTGGGACACTTAGAAAAATTTCCATGAAAACAGGGTCACACGCCTGTGTGGCTAGGCTGTGTGGTCACACACGCCCGTGTGGCTTGGGACACGCCTATGTCCTCAACCCGTGTAACTTTTTGTTTATGACGTCATCAACCAAAGTAGGGCCACACGACCAAGTCACACGCCTGTGTGCTGAGGCCGTGCCTTTCACACGGCTGAGACACACGGCCGTGTCTCTGCCCATGTGTTTACTAGTGGGCATTTTGTTTTACCTAATTAGGGTGCAGGGGACACACGGCTGGATCACACGCCCATGGGGGTTGACCATGTGTCTCACACGGCCTAGACACATGCCCGTGTGTCTACCCTATGGACAACTTTGAGGCTATTTTCCAAGCCAATTGTCACCCTTATTTGCACAAACACATATATGACTCAAAGGTCCTTAGCTTGGCATAAGAGAGCACTCAAACATGCACAAACAAGACATGATCATGATCATTTCATCTTTACTATTACATGCATAAAACTTCGTACTTTGTCGAGCCAAATTTATAAAATTTGCATGCACTAAGAGTTGAAGTTTACTTCCCTTTAACATACTCATGTCTTGGTTATTATCATGCCACTCACTTACAATTCCATCATCAAGCATCAATAGTCACATCCACAATCCATCCATGCCAAATAATTTTAACCACATTATGTATGACCTTGGCACATGCATGCATATATGAATAGGTTTACAACCAAATAATCAATATGAGCCATATCTCATGGCCTTATACAAATTGGACCATAAACCATTCCAGGCCAACACATTTGGCCACATTAACAATGACATAACTAATCAAAAGACAAAGACCCTATACATACCATAAACTTAAAATACTTACATTCACTTATATCCAAATGATAGCTTCACAGTGTGATAGGATCTCCGGTGAACTCCAACCCAAGCTAGCTAAATTAACCTATAAGAGATGGGAAAAGAAGGGGGTAAGCTTCAAAGCTTAGTAAGTTCATATGCAAATAATAAACAACTATTAACATTCATCTACTTTATCCATCCATAAGAATACTATTATTACAATTGGCATTAAATCTTAAGATTTCCACTTATTCATTCGTAGTGCTTACTCTTTTAATCACATGCACATTATTTATGAGTAATCATAATTTCAACATATAGTTCAACCACCTTTCACTTGTCTAAGCTCGTACCTTACTATATTCTTATAATGACTTTATTTGGCAATTATGCCTGTCTTTCCTTTCCTCATATCCAATGAAACACAGTTTAAATAAATGAACCGTACTATATCACAAATCAATTAGGCTCATAAGCCTAACACATTATTATTTTCAAATCTTATCATACATCCATGTTGGAACACCGGTGCCTCCAAGGCACAGTGAAAAATTTAAAAAAAAAAATTCGGCGATCCAAACCAAGGATCCATGTGTAAGGAACGAATCGGGGTGATAAAAAGTTTTCGAAATTACCGAAACTTCAATCTGAGTAGACGGTGATGCCTAGGCAACAGGAATGCTGAACTACTATCGAACCAAGCCGCAACCTTTTCCAATGTCGGCCTCTACGTAGTCCACCCGATTGACAATGAACGGTAGAAATCCCAGAAATCTATTTTCAGAGAGTATTTTGCTAAACGGCTGCTAGACTACTTTGCATATTTTCGGGCTAGTTTTATATCTTCTTTTTAGGGTTTTTACCCTTGCTATATATAACTCCCTCTTAATTGGTATATATTTATAACAAATTTTAATTCATTAAAATTAATCCGAACATAATAATTATCATTCAAATAAATATAATAATGTTTAACCGAAAAATTATAATTACATTAATTATAATAAAGATTTCGGTAAACTATATTTATTTAAACTTATATACGAACTAAATTCATATATCAATAAAATTATGTTATGATTATGTGTACAACATCCTTGTACATATAGTATGTTCAACAATTTGATTGCCCAATTAAATTAATTCTATAATTAATTTAATTCATGTGACAACCAAGCAATATACCAACTATGTTTTACCTCATTCATTTCAACCATAGGGTGTGACCCTATAGGTTCTTGTAACGTTAGTAGTAATATTAGAACGATTCTAATGTTACAAACAATGAGTGGCATCTAGCAATGCATCAATGCTACCTAAGTTACAAAAAGTCATGATTCGACATAACCTTTTGTGATTAACCTTTCATGCATTAATCCTTAAGTCCTATATCTTTGGAATGGACACAAGTCATGGAGTAGTCACACTTGCATAGTCCATCCCATGTTTCTTGATACCTTGAGTAGGCTATGATACACAATAAGTATGACATCTCATATCAACTTATTTGAGCATGGCCATGCATTTCTAGCCTCACTCAATCAAGTGGCCTGAGATATTACTCCCATTATGTAGGAAGGACTTATCCTATATTGATCAACTATATCTCTCAACATAGATTGTGGTATATCCAACATCAGTCTGTATAGAACAACCAGTTACGGTGTTTGTTTGACTGTATCAAAATATACAACTCACGATGTTGGGATAAAGATGATCTCAAGTATGAGGATCATATACATATTAATCACTATGAGTAATGTTGTGACAATTACATAATAATCCAAGAAACATACTCATAGTGGGTCAGTCCAATATGTTGTTCTCTAACACACATATTCATGCATTGATTCTGACACTCCATATCAATGACAACTCTTTATCATCAATCAACTACATGTTAGTCTTAATGCATTATTATTGTCCTAGACAACAATAATACTTGACTAAGGATCTTTTAAGAATAATCATATTATTCTCAAGACATTATTATAAAATAGTTTATTTATGCACGTAGAAAAGAAACTGGAATAATAATGGCAACGCCTTATATTAATAAACATGATAAACCAAGTATGTTATTACAACCATCTCGTGATTGATCTTTGGGCATACTCTTACAATCTCCCACTAGCACTAAGACCAATCACTTATATATCTAATACCAAGTGACTTAGTGTGACGATCATGCTTCTACTGTGTCAGAGGCTTGGTCAGGGGATCAGCAGTGTTATCATCTGTAGGTACTCTGTATATCTTTACATCCCTTCGATCGTTAATCTCTCGAATAAGATGGTAGCACCTAAGTACATGTTTGGATCGTTGGTGAGATCTGGGTTCTTTCGCTTGTGTAATGGCTCTATTGTTATCACATCGGAGTTCCTTAGCATCTGATATGCTAGGCACAACCCTTAGTTCAGTAATGAACTTCTTGATCCAAACTGCTTCTTTTGCTGCCTCACTAGCTGCAATATACTCAGCCTCTGTTGTAGAAGAATGGCTCATCTGTGACTTTGCTTTGAACTCTTCAGACTCACAAGTACCACCATTAAGGCAAAACACAAAACCTGATTGCGATCGAGAATCATCCTTGTCGGTTTGGAAGATGGCATCAGTGTAACCTTTTACACTTAACTCTTCCTCACCCGTATATATTAGGAACGTATCCTTAGTTCTTCTTAAGTACTTAAGGATATTTTTTACTGTGGTCCAGTGACCTTCACCGGGATCTACTTGGTACCTGCTCGTCATACTTAAGGCATATGAGACATCTGGACGGGTATATAACATGGCATACATGATAGATCCAATAGCAGAAGCATATGGAATTTTACTCATGCGTTCTCTCTCTTGTGGAGTTGAAGGACACATTTCCTTCAAGAGTGAAATACCATGTCTCATAGGTAGGAATCCTCTCTTAGATTCTTCCATATTGAACCTTTTCAATACTTTATCTATATATGTACCTTGACTTAGACCTAGTAGTCATCTTGATATATCTCTATAGATCTTGGCTCCTAAGATGTAAGTGGCTTCGCCCAAGTCCTTCATAGAAAAACAACTTCCTAACCAAGTCTTAACAGACTGTAAGGTAGGTATGCCATTGACCATGATAAGTATGTCATCCACATACAGTACCAAGAATCTGATTGTGTTCCCACTAACTTTCTTGTAAACACATGGCTCATCTTCATTTTTGATAAAACCAAAAAATAAAGATTCCAACTTCGAGAAGCTTGCTTTAATCCATAAATGGATCTTTGTAACTTACATATCTTTTTAGCATCCTTTGGATCGATAAAACCTTCAGGTTGTGTCATATACACATCCTCTTCAAGTTTCCCATTAAGGAAAGCTATTTTGACATCCATCTGCCAGATTTCATAATCATGAAATGCAACCATGGCGAGCAAGATCCTGATGGATTTAAACATAGCTACAAGAGAAAAGGTTTCATCATAGTCAACACCATGAATTTGGCGAAAACCTTTAATGACTAATCGCCCCTTGTATGTTTGTACATTACCATCCATGTCAGTTTTCTTTTTGAAAACCCACTTGCACCCTATAGGTTTAACCCCTTCGGGTGGGTCAACCAAAGTCCAAACTTGGTTTTCATACATGGAATCCATCTCAGATCTCATGGCCTCAAGCCATTTCTTAGAGTCTGGGCTCGCCACCACTTCTTGATATGTCCTAGGCTCATCTTGATCTATAAGCAGAATGTCACCATGCGTTGTAATGAGAAATCCATATCTCTTAGGTGCATGGCATTCTCTTAAAGATCTACGCGGTGGTTGTGTTTCTACAGCAGTTACTTGTTCCTCAATTTCTTGTGGAATTTGCTGTTGTTCTATCTCTGGTTCAGTGGTATCTTGTGATTCTCGAATTTCTTCAAGTTCAATCTTTCTCCCATTTCCTTTTCTAGAAACAAATTCTCTCTCTAGGAAGACACCGGTCAGAAAGCAACAAACACTGCTTCTCGGTGGGATTAAAGAAATAATATCCTTTGGTTTCTTTCGGATACCCCACAAAGATACACCTTTCAGATTTGGGTTCAAGCTTAGTAGATGTCTAACGTTTGACATAAGCTTCGCAACCCCAAATTTTCATAAAAGACATACTGGGACATTTCCCAGTCCACATCTCATATGGCGTCTTTTGAACTGATTTAGATGGAACACGATTTAGTGTGAAAATAGTTGTTTCAAGTGCATGTCCCCAAAAGGAAGTCGGTAGATCAGCATGACTCATCATAGATCGAACCATGTCTAATAGAGTTCGATTTCTTCTCTCAGAAACTCCATTCCATTGAGGAGTACCAGGAGGAGTAAGTTGTGAGACAATCCCACATTCCTTCAAAAGATCATCAAACTCTAGGCTCAAATACTCTCCACTTCGATCAGATCGAAGTGTCTTAATAGTTTTGCCTAGTTGATTTTGTACTTCATTTTTTGAATTCCTTGAAATTTTCAAGGGCCTCAAATTTATGGTGCATGAGATAAACATGCCCATATCTACTGAAATCATCAGTGAAAGTAATGAAGTAGTGAAATCCACCTCTGGCTTGTGTATTTATTGGTCCACATACATCTGAATGTATTAAGCCCAATAAATCACTAGCTCGTTCACTTTTACCAGTAAAAGGAGATTTAGTCATTTTTCCTAATAAGCAAGATTCACATACTTCAAATTGTTCAAAAACAAATGAATCCAAGAGACCATCTTTATGGAGTTTGGATATGCATTTCTCACTTATGTGGCCCAAATGACAATGCCAAAGATAAGTCTGATTTGAGTCATTTTTTTTAGATCTTTTAGTATTTATGTTGTAAATGGGATTCATTTTATCTAAAATATAGTGGCCATTAATCAATTGTGTCGAACCATAGAAAACATTATTGAGATAAAAGGAACAACAATTATTCTTAATTATTATCTCAAAACCAATTTTGTCTAAACGAGAAATTGAAATAATGTTTTTAGTCAAACTGGGCACAAAATAACAATCCTCTAAAATTAAACCAAGTCCACTACGCAAAGATAAAGTATTTGTTCCCACAACTAATGCAGGAACTCTTGCTCCATTTCCAACTCGCAGGTCCACATCTCCTCTAGTCAAAGTCCTACTCCTTTGTAGTCCCTATACAGAAGTACAAATATGAGAACCACAACCAGTATCTAATACCCAAGAAGTAGTAGTTGATAAATTAATATCAATAACATAAATACCTGAAGCAGACGTTCCGCTTGCTCTGGCCTTCTTGATTTCCTCAAGATAGACAGGGCAGTTCCGCTTCCAATGTCCAGTCACACCACAATGAAAACAGTTTCCTTCCTTAGACACCCCACATTTAGGTTTCAGTGTAGCCTTTCCCTTTCCAAGATTGGGCTTACCTTTGCCTTTGGGCTTTGTCGGGACTTTAGCCTTTCCCTTGCCCTTGTTGTTACGGACCATCAATATGGGCTTGGGTCCAACCTTTTTCATGTTGCCTTCAGTAGTTCATAACATACTGAGCAACTGTGGCAGAGTCTTGTCAATTTCATTCATATTGAAATTGAGGACAAACTGGTCAGTAACTATCCAAACAACGATTGCGAGAATAACATCGGTGGCCAACTTTTGGCTCAATGGAAACCCAAGCTTAGATAGGCTTTCAAAATAACCAATCATCTTAAGAACATGAGGTCCTACTGGGCTTCCTTCAGCCAGCTTACATTGGAATAGGGCCTAAGAGATATCGAACCTCTCTTGCCTTGCTTGCCCTTGATATAGTTCTTTCAGGTGCTCGATCATATATCCTCATGTTGCTTTTGAAGCTCAGGATTCATAGTGGCAAGCATAAGACATCCAACGTCTACCATTTCATCGAGATGCTTCTTGTAAGCATCTTTATCAGCCCTCGAGGCATTAGCCGGTGGTTCATCAGGAAGTGGTTTTTCAATGACATATAATTTCCGTTCTTTTTTTAGGACAATCCTCAAGTTACGGAACCGGTCAAGAAAATTCAAACCATTCAATTTGTCCTTCTCAAGGATTGATCGTAATGAGAATGTATTAGTGTTTGCAGCCATAATATATCTACAACAATAAAATATGCGTGTGAATAAATTTACCAAGTTTATATCAATCATTAAAAGGACTTTATTAAATGATGTTCCCACTATTTTATTTCAAAATTAATAACCCTCATATATTAATTTCGGAAAGACTTTCTTGAAAGTATTTCTAGTGGGTTAAGGATCCATATTTCACCTCCTCTTAAGTCAGCTTTGGCTTTACTCTCAAGATTATAGTTATTTATGTAAGCAACACTTGCTAATTACATCATATTTAACTCCTACAATTTGGTGAACAACTCTTATTCTAATCATCTTATGATTTATCCAAATTACTTGCCTCTAGGTTTCTAATCGTATTAGAGTAACCTAGTTAAGTCATTCACCAATTTTTAACCGGCGAATATCACTTGTTTATTCTTCGCGTTTAACCAAGATAAATACTAGTACTTCACTTTGGCAAAACCTACATAGTATTGATCGAGGCCTTAACGAGGGCATAAATTGGAAGGCCATGTTGACTTAATATTTTAATAGAGGGATTTTATTAGAGTGTTACATCTCACCAATTATGGTCTACTTTAGTCCATTTAATCTTTTAACTGATCTCATCAATTAATGGGGTTTATTATTACCAAATTTGCATGCTTTAGACATCCATAGCATCTCATACATGAATAAGTAAAGCAATAAATAAATGCAATAGTTATAGCCCATAAACTATGGTGGTTCAACCCAGCCAATAGGAGAACCAAAAGGGAACCTAAAGGTGTAAGCCGTTTCACAAGATGTCGATCCACACTGGTCGGCCCATCTTCCTTCTCGTCTAGTCCACAGCAACTTTTACAAATTACAAAATTCAGAAACTCGTTTTACATACAAGGGAGTACGATGAGAAGAGAAATACAGAAGAATAGTAGTAAGGCACGACACGCAAGCCGTATTTATAAAATTACAACCTTTTATCAAATGGGTCATCGGGCTATAACTATGCATTTCAAACACCGTGCATTTCAAAAAATAGCATACTTTATACAACGTTTTACTAAGTGAATTTTAAAATATCCTTTCAACCTTTTATGGACCAGGGGTGCGGGGCGGAACCCCGCGGTACGAACCGCAAACCCCAGTCAAATGAAACCTCACGATTTGATAACTTTTATCAACAGAATCGTGTTTTTAGGATTTTAATCCTTGAGGTTTCATATCGGAACAACCCTTGTTCCATCGGCGATGTCATTATTGGAAATTGTCAATGCCACCCCTGCTTCATCACAGATTTCTTAAAGTTAACAGTAAAAACATAAAACCGAATAGGCCATAACATCATGATTAATATTTAATAACTTATCGAAACAAACAATTATCAGATTTTATTTAAAAGATTTAAACAGGAATAACATAATAAAATTGAAACATGCATCCCATACAATTGCATCATCCAAGTATTTAAGCCCGAGTCCGTATTACACAAGTGGCTCTAATACCACTGTTGGAACACCGGTGCCTCCAAGGCGCAGCGAAAAATTTTTAAAAAAATTCCGGCGATCCAAACCAAGGATCCATGTGTAAGGAACGAATCGGGGTGATAAAAAGGTTTCGAAATTACCGAAACTTCAATCTGAGTAGACAGCGACGCCTAGGCAATAGGAATGCTGAACCACTATCGAACCAAGCCGCAACCTTTTCCAATGTCAGCCTCTACGTAGTCCACCCGATTAACAATGAACGGTAGAAATCCCAGAAAACTATTTTCAGAGAGTATTTTGCTAAACGACTGCTAGACCACTTTGCATATTTTCGGGCTAGTTTTATATCTTCTTTTTAGGGTTTTTACCCTTGCTATATATAACTCCCTCTTAATTGGTATATATTTATAATGAATTTTAATTCATTAAAATTAATCCGAACATAATAATTATCATTCAAATAAATATAATAATGTTTAATTGAAAAATTATAATTACATTAATTATAATAAAGATTTCGGTAAACTATATTAATTTAAACTTATATACGAACTAAATTCATATATCAATAAAATTATGTTCTGATGATGTGTACAGCATCCTTGTACATATAGTATGTTCAACAATTTGATTTCCCAATTAAATTAATTCTATAATTAATTTAATTCATGTGACAACCAAGCAATATACCAACTATGTTTTACCTCGTTCATTTCAACCATAGGGTGTGACCCTATAGGTTCTTGGAACGTTAGCAGTAATATTAGAACGATTCTATTGTTACAAACAATGAGTGGCATCTAGCAATGTATCAATGCTACCTAAGTTACAAGAAGTCATGATTCGACATAACCTTTTGTGATTAACCTTTCATGCATTAATCCTTAAGTCCTATATCTTTGGAATGGACACAAGTCATGGAATAGTCACACTTGCATAGTCCATCTCATGTTTCTTGATATCTTGAGTAGATTATGATACACAAATAAGTATGACATCTCATATCAACTTATTTGAGCATGGCTATGCATTTCTAGCCTCACTCAATCAAGTGGCCTGAGATATTACTCCCATTATGTAGGAGGGACTTATCCTATATTGATCAACTATATCCCTCAACATAGATTGTGGTATATCCAACATCAATCTTTATAGAACAACCAGTTATGGTGTTTGTTTGACTGTATCAAAATATACAACTCACGATGTTGGGATAAAGATGATCTCAAGTATGAGGATCATATACATATTAATCACTATGAGTAATGTTGTGACAATTACATAATAATCCAAGAAACATACTCATATAATGGTCACCCAATATGTTGTTCTCTAACACACATATTCATGCATTGATTCTGACACTCCATATCAATGACAACTCTTTATCATCAATCAACTACATGTTAGTCTTAATGCATTATTATTGTCCTAGCCAACAACAATACTTGACTAAGGATCTTTTAAGAATAATCATATTATTCTCAGGACATTATTATAAAACAGTTTATTTATGCACATAGAAAAGAAACTGGAATAATAATGGCAACGCCTTATATTAATAAACATGATAAACCAAGTATGTTATTACAACCATCTCGTGATTGATCTTTGGGCATACTCTTACAATCCATTCATTAGAAATGTAGATCATTAGTCACAAGATTATTAATATTTCATAAGCATAACTTTCTCGTATGCATTCTTACCAAGAATTCATCATATACCAAATTCACTTCACATGAGTTCAATGTACATACCTGTACCATTCGTAATATAGTCACATACTTTCTCATTCTTAACATACATGTTGAAATACAATTTAAGCATCTAAAAATATTGGATCACATCTCAATTCGGCCCAAAAGCCTAACACGTAATCATCATTTATATTTATCACATATCCAACATCACAAGTATGTACACTATCAATCACAATGGTTAATAAACAATTATTTCCACAATAATCATGGATCTACAATTATAGGCATGCGTACATTCTTGTTTACTCGTAGTAATTTCATTCTCATACTCATCTTTGATTTACCCGTTGAACACTCGGAATACTATTGGATACACGAAAGGCTCGCACAATAGTGCCACACACATAGCTAAAGCTACCTCATATCACATAACACATAAAAGCTCATTCTCGAGCTACTCACGAGTCTGCTCACACAAGTTTTCGGTCAGGATGTAGCTCACGGGCTACTTACACAAGCTATCAGGTATCCGCAAGACATGCCGGACTACCCAGCCACCAGTAGAACGTACAAGACTAGTACCCAGAACCACATAAACATATATCACACATCTCATGAGCTCATAAATGACATGGTTTCTAGTGACATATCACCCATATCCTAATCTATTCCTAAGGTTCAAACGGGATTTTCTCGATTGTCACATCTTCGTCGAACTCGTTCACAATGTTATTCTCATTGACCATAATATCATTCATACACTCATTATAATATCAAACATATAAATTCATACATACATTAATAAAGCATTAAAACATGATGTAATATTTTATTATTTACATATGAACTTACATCGACACCAAAAATGACAAAAAGGGACCTAATCATCAATTACTCGTTTTCCCTCGTTCTAGGCCTGAACCTAGTTTTTTTTATCTATAACATCACATTTAGCCCCACTTATTAGTCACCTTATTCAATGTGACCCAAAAATCATACTATGAAAAAATTACATTTTTGCCCCTAAACTTTATCATATTTACACTTTTGCCCCTAAGCTCGTAAAATAATTTTTATTCAATTTCTTTAAAATACAAGCCTAGCCGAATCATTTTCATAACTATAATAGCCCACAATTTCCATTAAAACACACTTTTACTACATATTTTATAACTTTTACAATTTAGTCCTTTTAAACGTTTTCAACGAAAATCACTTAGTAAAAGTCATTTCTTACACATCAAACTTTCACCATGAAACATCAAAACACATGCATTTCACATATGGGTAAATTTTTAAACATCAACCCTAGCTCAAATAAATGGTAGAAATAGATAGAACTTGTCACGAGGATTTCAAAAACGTAAAAATCATTAAAAAAGAGGCAAGAACGGACTTATAATTGAGCTTGAAAGCTTGAAAAACCCTAGCCATGGTTTCTCCATGCAATTTTCGGCCAAGGGGTTGAAGATGGACAAAAATTGGCTTTTAATTTTGTTTTTAATTCATTTTAATAACTAAATGACCAAAATGCCCTTAATGTAAAACTTTGGAAACATCCCTAAACATGTCCATTTTTGTCCACCAACTAACCAATGGTCTAACTACCATATAAGTACCTCCAATTTAAAATTTCATAACAATTGGACACCTCTAACATGTAGAACTCAACTTTTACACTTTTTACAATTTAGTCCTTTTGACTAAATTGAGTGCCCAAGCGTCAAAATTTTTGAACGAAATTTGCACAGAACAATTACATAAAAATGTATACCATAAAAATATAATAAAAATGAATTTTACTATGTCAGATTTGTGGTCCTGAAACCACTGTTTTGACTAGGCCCAAAATCGGACTGTTACATAAATTGTATTATAATTGTATTTTAAATGCTTTCATTCTTCATGAATTGTGTAAATGACTCTACGGACACGTTTGACGACATTTTATCAAGTGAGAAATCCCAATCGAACCTTAGGAATAGATTAGGATACAAGTGACATGTCACTAGGGTTTTATGTTATGTGATCCGGGTGTTAGTCCTGTACGTCCTACCAGTGGTTGAGTATACTGGCGTATGTTGCGATTACTTGACAGCTTGTGTGAGCTGCACCATGCAGCTACGTCTTGACTGACAGCTTGTGTGAGCAGGCCCGTTAATGGCTCGAGAGCAAGCATATATGTGTTATGAGATAAAGGTAGTAATGGCTACATATGTGGCACCTTGTGTGCAAGATTTTCCTGAGTATCTGATATTATTATTCTGAGCGATTCATTGGGTATAACAAAGATGAAACTAAGTATGGAATTATTACGAGATGGTACAGGTATGTACTTAAAGCTTATGATTATTAATTCATGAAATAGTGATTTCAAGGTAAGTTGTGATGGAAGTGAATTATGATCATGAGATTCTGGTAAATTGCATTATCTTATGTTAAATTACTTGCAAGTTAATGTATGGTAAGGTTAGCTTATTTCCTTCATACGAGCTTATATAGCTTACTCCTTTTTATTTTCCATGTTTTATAGTGTCACCAAGCTAGCTTGGGTTAGAGATTATCGAAGTTCGCATCACACTATCAAACTGTTATTTTGGGGTACCGATGATTTTAAACATTTTGAGAATATGGCATGTATAAGGACTCGGTCATTTTTTTATATGTGTCATTATGAATTTGGCCAAATGTATTGGCTTGTAACTGTCAAAGGCTTGATGTCGTATTTGGCCATATAACTTGGCTCATTTTGGTTGAATTGGTTGTAAGCTTGTATATATACATATATGCATGCATGTGCAATTATCTCTTGTGTGATGTGGTTTACAAATGCTTGGTAAATGGTTGAATGTGGCTTAATGGTTTTGTTGTTGAATGGTTAAGATTGGCTCATTAGTATGCTAGTAAAGCTAAGTAAAATTATGCATGTTATTGGTAGCCATATTGGAACTTGTAGAATGTGAGTTTGGTATGATTTGGTTTGGCAAAATATGATGTTGTAAATTGTTGAGTGTGGAAAATGAAATGACATGATTTGGCCTTGTTTGTGGATGTTTTGGTTGCCTAAATATGCCATGATTTATGCCATTAAGATTATGGGTGTGTATGGGCAAATAAGGGTGACAAATGGCTTGGTAAATAGCCTTTATTTTGTCCACACGGGTAGACATACGGGCGAGTGTCTTGGTCATGTGTGACACACGGCTTGCCCCACGGTCATGTGTTTCGGCCGTGTGTCCCCCACACCTTAATTTTGAGAAATAGAATGCTCAGAATTAAGCACACGGGCAGAGACACGGGCTTGTGTCTTAGTCGTGTAAGGACACAGCCTCAAGCACGAGCGTGTGTCCCGACCGTGTGAAGTCTGCACCTATTTTATGAAAATCAAATTAACCACAGGCCTGTAACAGCCCGACTTTGGGTCTAGTCGGAACAGTGGTTTCGGGACCACAAATCCAACAAAGAAAAATTTATCTTTATTATATTTTTATGGTCTACAATTTTACAGAATGATTTCATAAAAATTTTATTCAAAAATTTTGAGGTTTGGGCACTCAATTTGGTCAAAAGGACTAAATTGTAAAAAGTGCAAAACTTCAGTTCTGTAAGCTAGAGGTGTCTAATTGTTATGAAATTTTAAATTAGAGGTCCTTAAATGGTAATTAGACCATTGGTTAAGGTGTTAGACAAAAATGGACATGGTTGGGTATGTTTCTAAAGTTTTTCATTAAGGGCATTTTAGTAATTTGGTAATTAAAATGAACTAAAAAGCCAAATTAAAGGCCAAAATTTGTTCATCTTCCTCCCTTGGCTGAAATTCACATGAAGAAACCATGGCTAAGGTTTTTCAAGCTTCCAAGCTCGATTGTATGTCTATTCTAGCCCCGTTTTTAATGATTTTTACGTTTTTGAAATCCTTGCAACATGTCTAGCTATTTCTACCACTAATTTAAGGTATAATCAAAGTCTAAAATTTTACCCATGATGGGTATTCGTGTATTTTGATGTTTAATGGTAGAAAATGCATGTTAGATGTTAGATAAACGACTTTTGCTAAGTGATTTTCAGTAAAAATGTCAAAAAGGACTTGTTTGCAAAAATTATGAAAATGTGTGTAAATGTGTGAATAAAAGGAAAATATGGGCTTCTATAAGCATGTATAAGGTTCGGCTAGGCTTGGGTATTGAAGAAATTGAGTGCATTTCATTTTACGAGCCTAGAGACTAAAATGTAAATATGTCAAAGTTTAGGGGAAAAAATGTAATTTTGCCATAAGTTGATTTTTGGATTAAATTGAGTAATGTGATTAATAAATAAGTTAATTGTGATATTATAGATCAAGAAAAACGAGTATTTGACGGTTAGGTTCTTTCTCGCCATTTTTATGTCAAGGTAAGTTTGTGTGTAAATAATGCATTATTGTATTATGTATTTAATGTTTAATATCACATAAATTGTATGATTGTTTCTATGGTAATGTTCAACGAAGTTTCGACTATGGGAAAATCCCGGTTGAAACTTAGGAATAGTTTAGGATACAAGTGACATGTCACTAGGAAACCATGTGTTATGTGATCTATGTGAATCCGGGTGCTGGTCATGTACGTCCTACCGGTGGCTGGGTAGTCCGGTATGTATTGCGGATACCTGACAGCTTGTGTGAGGAGACCCGTGATTAGCTCGTGTGCGAGCCCTATGTGTTATGAGATATGAGGTAGCATTGGCTACATATGTGGCACTTATGTGCAAGACTTTCCGTGTATCTGATAATATTCCAAGTGTTCAACGGGTAATCTGAAGATTATGTCAAAGATGACAAAGTATGTGACTATGTTACGAATTTGTACAGGTAAGTACATAAGTTTATAAGCATTGATTTCATGATATGGTGAGTTCATGGTTTCCATAAGAATGTTTTTGTGAAAGCCTTGTGATTATTGGTCTATACCTGTGATGTACGAAATACATGGTAAATTCGGTTGGCAAATGTGTAATTGGCTTTCGGGGCAAAATTGAGTTATGACATAGTAAGTTTTATTCACACAAAATATGATTTATCGGATATGAGAAAAAGAAAAGATTGGCATAAATGCCTATTAAAACGATTATAGAAGTGTGAGGAGATATAAGTTTTAAATATGTGAAAGATATTAAATATATGCTTGAGAGATGAATACTAATGAGTAATGTGCATGTTTATTTTATGGTTCGAAATGATTGGTTGATTATGGATATTTGTGTTAATGGAGAGAATACTGCTGTTAAGCTAATGTCAAAATATGTTAAACTATGTTTGCAAATTGATAGAGCAAACTATGTGATTGAATAAATTATAATTGTGAGGACTATAACAATTTATATTACCTTGTCTTTATATTGTTAAACTTGATAAATGATTAGTAAGAGTTGCTTATTATTTACATGCACAACTTACCCTCTTATCTTCATTTATCTTATAGGGTTATTAAACTAGCTCGAGTTGGAGATCGTTGAAGATCCTATCACACTATCAAGCTATCAATTTTGGGTATTATTGAATTCAAATATTTTAAGTTTATGGCATGTATAGGGACTTGGTCTTTTGGTCATATGTGTCATTATGACTTTAGCCAATGTATTGGCTTGTAATCGTCAAAGGCTTGTTTTGATATTTGGCCATGTAAATTAGCTTGTTTGGCCAACAAGGTTGTAAGCCTAAATATATTCATATATGTGCCTATGTCTTTGGTGATATGATCATGGTATGCATGGTGAATGTGAATTGTTCAGAAATGTGATTTATGGCATGAATGTGAATGTTTGGTAATGTGGTCTATTGATGAGATGATAAATTTGTGTGTACCATAAGGCAACTAGAAAGTAGTTACATGAAGCCTAATGAAGGTGAAATTGACATGAATGATTCATGGCATGATAAATGTTGATATGGTATTAGTATGTGGTGTTCATAATTTTGAATGGTTTGGTTGATCTTACATGCTTGAATTTGTGCCATGTGATGTTGTGTAGATGTGTGCAAGTGAGGGTGGCAAAATGGCTTGGTAAATAGCCTTGTTTTTGTCCACATGGGTAGACACACGGGCGTTTGTCTAGGCCGTGTGTGACACACAGTCAGCCCCATGGGCGTGCGATCCAGCCGTGTGTCCCCTGCATCTAAATTTTTGCAAAACAGAATGCTCAGTATCGAGCACACGGGTATGAGACACGGCCATGTGTCTCAGCCGTGTGAAGGACATGGCCTCAGGATATGGGCGTGTGTCTTGGCCACATGGCTTCAATTTGTTCTTCGGTGACAAACACGGGTTAGGGACACGGGCGTGTACGATCACACGGCCTGCCCACACGGGAATCTCCCAAGCCACACAGGCGTGTGACCCCTGTTTTAGCAAAAAATTTTCAAGTTTTGTAAGATTTCCTTAAGTTCTCAGTTTAGTCCCGAACCATTTCTAAAGCATGTTTTGAGCCTCGTAGGCTTGTATTAGGGACTTTATGAGTATTTCAAAAAAATTTTAATTTGGGCAAAAATTTGTGGCTTGGAAATGTGTGTTTGCTTATGTTTAAGTCCGGTAATGCCTCGTACCTTGTTCTGGCATTGGATATAGGTAAGGGGTGTTACACGGCCTAGCACACGAGCGTGTGACTTGGTCGTGTGACCTCAATTTGTTCATGCTTGGCAAAATAGAGAGTTACACGGGCTAGAGACACGGGCGTGTGTGACCACACAGCCAGCCCACACAAGCGTGTCCCAAACCACACGGGCGTGTGACCCCCTATTAATAGCAAAAATTTTCTAAGTTTATAAAAATTTCCTGAGTTATCGGTTTAGTCCTGAACCACTTCCAAAGAATGTTTTGGGCCTCGTAGGCTCGTATTGGGTACTTTATGATTGAATACTAATGGTTTTAATTTGGATGCAAATTTATGACTCGATTTGTATGTTTACGTGCGATTTAAGTCCGGTAATGCCTCGTATCCTGTTCTGGCATTGAATACGGGTAAGGGGTGTTACAGTATCAAGTAGAAAAAATGTACCAGTAATGATGTCTGGTGCAAAAGCATCTTCTCTAACACGAATAGCATATGTCTTTGTCGATGCTCGTGCCTCAGATTTAACTGCTGAATCTTTTGTAGCACCTCGGCTACCACTGACATTTCCTAAGTGACGGGGTGGTCTGCCTCTCGAAACAGGATTGTTTGGCTTTGGAATCTACCCAATATCTCTTTCAACCTTTTTCGGGCAATCTTTGAGAAAATGATCAAGAGAACCACATCGGTAACCAGCTCCACTTCTCAAATGGCATTCCCCAAAATGAAATTTGTTGCAATGTTTACACTTTGGTTTGGGATTATCGACATTTCCCACACTCGTCACAAATGGGGACGAAGATCTCGAGTTAGAACGTTGAGAACCTCACTCTTTTCCCAAATATCCCACTGATGTTGTAAAACAATCATAATACTTCTTTGGTTTCTTAGAAGTAGATGATTGCGACTTGTTCATAATTCTTTTACCAGAAACCCGAGCTTCTCTTTTAGCTTGTTTCATTTCTTTTCTTAATTATTCAGCTTTATGTGCTCGATCAGCCAGTACCACAAATTCCCATAATTCAAGAATTTCGGTCAACAATTTAATGTCTTCATTTAAGCCCTCTGCAAATCGTTTACACATGTCAGCCTCAGTTGGAACCCACTCTCTAGCATACTTACTCAACTCATACTCAGATATCGCCATGCTTCCTTTTTTAAGTTCTAAAAGTTCTTTCTTTTTTTGATCCAAAAATATCTGACTAACATATTTCTTTCTTAATTCAGTCTGGAAGAATTCCCATGTACTATTCTCTCTAGGTACCACTAAAGTTATGGTATTCCACCAATGATAAGTTGTGTCTTTCAGTAAAGATACTGCACATTTCAAACATTCAGCAGGTGTACAAGATAATTCATCTAAAACCCGGATAGTATTTTCCAATCAAAACTCAGCCCTTTCTAGATCATCATCTGCAGTAGCTCTAAATTCCTCTGCCCCATACTTACGGATTTTATCTACTGGAGGCTTACCAGTTCTAACAGGTTCAGCACCTTGTGGCATCTTAGGACCCAGTTGAGGAGCAACTTGGGAAGATTATTGTACAATGGGATTTCTTCTTATATACTGAGTGAACCATTCATTCATCATTTGAAAGAAGGCCTGTTTTGCCTCCTCACTTCGGCCCTCAGATGTGGGCCTTTCACTACTAGATGCAGCTCTTTGAACTGAAGCTGAAGTATTGCTCTCAGCTTTCTTCGATTTAGCTCTAGCTTGGTTGTATGACATTACTAAACGAAAAACACATTTAAAATGGTTAGAAGATATCACATTATCACAAATTATATAATGGCATGTATATCTAAACTCATACTTGCTACATTCAATCCAAGAATCGACTAAACCGTAGCTCTAATACCAATAAATGTAACACTCCTAACCCATGACTGTTGTTGGAATAAGGTTACGGAACATTACTAGACTTTTCAGAACATTTACGAATAATTCATGTCAATTACTATTCTTTTTCTGAGTTTATGCATAATGTCCCTTAAATGGACCTTCGAGGCCCAATATGAGTATTAGAATCCAGTTGGGACTAAATTGGGAACTCAAAAAATATTTTGGGAAATATTCAAAATTTTCTAGAATGCAGGGTACAAATGCCCGTATGGTCAGGGCACACGCCTATGTGACCTTAAGACACGCCCATGTCATGAACCGTGTCTGACCCCGTGTAACTCTCTGACTTGTGCCACACGACCAGCACATGCCCGTGTGCTAGGCCATGTGGTTAATTAAATTTTTCAAAATTAGGTGCAGGTTTCATACGGCCAAGACACACGTCCGTGTTTGAGGCCGTGTTGCACACATGGCTGAGACACATGCCCGTGTATCTACCCGTATGCTCAATTCTGAGCATTATGTTTCTCAAACTTAAGATGCAAGGGACACACGGCCTAACCACACGCCCATGTACCAGGCCATGCGTCACACACGGTCAAGACACACACCCGTGTGTCGACTTGTGTGGACAAAATAAAGCCATTTCTAGCTTCATTCATCACCCAAAACTTTGTCATGTACCTACACCAAAACTTGCATTCATATACCAACCAATCCAAGCATTATAACCAATCTAATTCTATCATTTGACATGGTATACATACATACATATTTATAGTTTTATACTTAATAGATATATTCATTTAGCATAACTTAACTAATCTATAATATGTATAGACTCATGTTATTACCATAAAATAGCCTTAATAGACATACCAAAATAAATTATTACTAGCCATTCCAATGGCTAGTTTATAAGCTACATTTATATGCTGACAATGGCCAAATTACCTATACATGCCATTATACCAAAACAAGCTAGTGGGTAGTGTGATGATGCTCCAACCGATCTCCAACCTTAGTGAGCTTTCGAGCACTATAAAATAGAGAAAATAAAACCTAATAAGCATTATATGCTTAGTAAGTTCATATAACAGGAATTAAACTTACCAAGTTCATTTATTTGAATTAAGCATACAATAACATGTTTTTCCATCAACTTGGCAATTTTCCTAAACACATACAGTTAATCAAACAAGTTAGTCATATAATTTACTTGTACATCAAATAAACATGGATGAGCTTATCATATTACAAACTTCCAAGTATTTCAGAAGCATTAGAGATATAATTCTCTTAGTCTCATAATTTCTCATGTCAAGAATTTATTCCGTTGAATTTATGAAAATGTCGATGGATACTCAAGTAGAAAACTTAAGGTGTACATATCTATAAGCTGCCAATTCTTATTTAGGGAGCATACTCTCGAGCAACATGTCAGGATGCTCAAACGAGCCATGCAGTCATGTAACGGGACATTTATCCGAGCTAATTAGAAAACTCATAAGAGTTTTTACTCAGGAAGCTTATAGAGCCTTTGAGATATCACCGAAGAGATGACATTAGGAAGCTTCAGATAAGGTAATAGAGAGTTCAAGCGAGCTTAACTGGACGCTCATGAAGAGCTGTGTTTGTGTCCACATTATATGCAGGATCACAACCGATCGCATATCAGGACGCTCACAAAAAGCTACGGTGTAACGCCCCAAAAATCTGAGTAATTATTTTTTTGTGTTGTGATACATAAATGCATGCCTGCTTTAGTGGTTGAGTGTCCTGAGGAGTGTTGGAGAAGTCCTGAGTTCAAGCTTTGGCTTGTGCAAAATTTTGTTTTTGCTTGAATAAACCCTGTCTCTTGACAGAGGAATTCTTAAATAAATGTGGTTAGGATGTGTCATAAAAGGCTTGCTGGTTCAAGGGATAGTGGCGTGTTACTTCTGTTGAGTGACCTGAGTTCGAGTCCTGCGGCACGCAGAGATGTTCATTTTACTGCTGTACCATGTAAGAGGATGAGTGGCAGTAGAACTCTGAAGCTTGTGGACGATTGGAGTGTTTGAAGGGGAGTAGGGTGTGTGGTCGAATTTCAGGAGGAGTTTGAAAGGGGTTTGAATTGGTCAATTGAGGGAAGAGAGGAGAGATTTGGGAAATGGATCAAGAAGTGGGTGAAGTGGTAGAAGTTGGCCAAAAATCTGAGTAATTATTTTTGTATGTTGTTTATTTGATTTTGTTTTGTTCATCCCTTTCCTATTTTGCCGTATCTATGGTCCTCTTTTAACACTTTCTTTCCGACCGACGATTGTTAGGGGAGGGATAGCGCTAGTTCTGTCTTGTTGTACCAGCTGTCTTTTGGGGATTGTGAACCGATTGCTCTTATTCTCTAGTGTCAGTTTTCCACTTTTGGTAAGTAGTTGAACATTTGGTTCAATTTATGTGCATGGATTATGTTGGTTATATGATCGTTTGTAACACAAGTAATTTCTACGGAGTTGGTAGTTGGCTTCGTGTATCGATTTAAGGGAGGGATCTTCAGTAGTTCATCAAAGGCAAGTGTTAGTGGAATTTAGGCGTTAAGTATAAGAGTGAAATGTTAATCATATGACATTGGTTGATGGAGTATATTGGTTGAATGTAGGCTTTCGGCAGTTGGCTAGTGGATTACTCGCGCATCTTCATTTAAGGTGTGTAACCACACTTCAATATTCATAAATCGACAAAAGCCGGAAACTATGCTTGTTAACGTTACACGAGTGTGCTCACACTTGTGTTGATCTCTGAACGCTCAAACAGGGGCGTATGTTCATAAGAGGCCACTATGAACGATTTCATGGGCTTTGGTCTATTTGGGCCACGTTGGGCCAAAAATGGGTCGTGTGGTCCCCACGGGCTCGTGGGCGCCACACGTTTAAACCACATGGACGTGTAGAGATTAGTGGACCAAGAAATGTAGTTCACACGGCCAGGGTCATTTTTGGGCTTATTGGGCCACACGGGCGTGTAGGCTCTCATGGGTCGTGCTATGGGCTTTGGGCCCATTTTCTCTATTTGACCATTAAGGTTGTACGGGTCGCCCGAGATGACTATGGACCTACTGTTGGATCGGTAAGTACACTTTGACCCCTTACTGATGAAATGACCATTATACCCCTAGAGGTTAAATGACTGATATACCCTTATGTTGTATTTGACTGTATTGGAGCTTGACATTTTGCATACAAGTATTATATTATGACATGACATGTTGCATGGGGGTGGTTTTGATATATTTGGAGGAAGTGTACTGTACTGGCAACTCTACTAAAATTTCTGTTAGTGCCGCAACCAGTGCTATATTTGGAGTGTAGGGATGGGTGGGTCGATTTTATCCCCACATGGAGTGTAGAGCTAGACGGAGTGGAGTGTAGAGGATGGATGGGTAGGGCTTCTGTTGCATTACTAATACTGTTACTGTACTGGGCTAAGGCCCACATTGATATTGTTACTACTATGGGCTAAGGCCCACACTGATATTGGATTGTCACAGAAATGGGCTTAGGCCTTAACTGTACTGTCTAATTTTGTTAAGGGTTTGCACACTGAGTTTCGTAAACTCACTTTTCTGCTTATCTGCGCAGGTAATCCTTAGGCGGGTCGGTGCTGCGAGGGACTCGGAGATGGCCACACCACTTTTTATGTTTTCGTATTTGACTTTTAGTAAAAGTAGTTTTATTTGGGTAATTTTTATGTAATAAGGCTGCTTAAATTTTTACTCTAATTTGGGGTTTACTTGCTTAAATTTATATTTATTAGAGGTAGGTCGCGATCTTTCAAAAAGACCCATGTTTTCAAAACACCTCGCATATACGATATTTTCAAAAGCTTCCGCATCAACAATGTTTTAAAATGTAATAACAACCTAAAAAGAATAGACTTACTAGGGTTTTAATAATAAACAAGATGCTTAAGAGTTTTAATGAAGATCACTACGAGGGTTTTAATATAGTACAATCTTTCGAACAAATCAATGTTTTTCAAAACACACTCCAATGTGGCATCACAGATTCGGCCATAACGTCTAGGCCGGGTTTGGAGTGTTACATTTGGTAGTGTGCAACACATCAAATCTCACTACCAATCAGGATGCTCGCTGAACTATATAACAGGATGCTCGAGAGGGCCATAATAGGGATTACTCATCTGACCTAAATCCTGACTGTAATGAGGTCAATAGGATTACTTGGCCAAGCTAAATCCTATCAGCAACAAATGCAGGACCTCATTCCATATAGGAAATCATATAAATTCATCGAAATTCAACATTCAAACAGAAATTATCAATTATCAACAATATGATTAAACCGAACATGTAAATAATTTTTATACCTTGTCTTTTATATAATTCACCCATATATACAAAATTCAAATTAAAAATATAAATGTACACAATTTAGTTACACGAACTTACCTTGATAATAATTCATATAAGAAAATCTATTAATCTGAAACTTTCTCTTTTCCTCGATCTAGCTTTGAATTTGAGTTATCTGGATTATATAAATGAATTTAATTACCAATTTCTCACATTTCATATTCATTTGGACTCAATTTATATCCTAAGCAAAATTACTATTTTGCCCCTAATCTTTCCATAAATTCCAGTTTCGTCCCTAGGCTCGGAAAATAAAATTCATGCAATTTACTCCTTATTCCAAGCCTAACCGAAATTCCAATATAAAGTTTACAGCACATATATTCTATAAAATTCAAAATTTTTCTTCAATTTTCACAACTTTACGATTTAGTCCCTAAATCATGTTTTCATCTAAATTCACTTTGTAAAAGTTGTTTATCTATCAACAACCTTTCATACTCTACCATAAATTTCAAATTTTTAGCATATTCATACATAACATAATTTTTATATTTTGATAACTTTTCAAATTAGTCCCTCAAATAGGTAGATTAAACTATCTCGGTTTTAAAAATATAAAAATTACTAAAAACGGGACAAGAAAACTTACTCAATTAAGCCAAGAAAGCTTGTTTTCTCTTTCCTAGGGTTTCCATGAAATATTTGGGGAAGAAGATGATATATATGATATTAATTTTATTTTAATTATTTATCATTTTTTTATTATTTTTATTTCCAATTTAGTCCTTGCCCTTTTCTTATTTTTCCATGGATGAATCATCAAAAATATCTACTAACTTTTCTTTAATGGTCTAATTACCATATATGAACATCAAATGTTGAATTTCATAGCTATTTGATCCTTCTAGCTACTAGAATCCAACTTTTTCCTTTTATGCAATTTGGTCTTTCAGTAATTAAGCACAAAATCAGTAAAATTTTCTTATCAGAATTTTCATATGACTTTCCTATCATAATGCAAATCATGCAATAATATAAAAATAAATTTTCTTTTCGGCTCGAATTTGTAGTCTCGAAACCGCTATTCCGATTTCACTGAAAATGGGTTGTTACAACAATAAGGAAGAAAATAAAAAAAGATAGATGGAAAGGTAGAACATGGTATGTAGAAGTCCTAAGAAGCTTGGAAACACGAAGAATCCACAACCCCCTTAAAGCGGCTCTAATTTCCCCTCCAAGAAAGAAAACTTGACGAGAAAAAGTTTAAAGATGATCCCCACAATCTGAAAAGATTGTTAAAACTCTTCTGAAAGAAGCTCAAGTGAAATTCTTGAAAAGAAAAGTCAGAGAGAATTTATTGACTCAAAAGAGAGGTTAAATAATAATGAACTGTATCCATTGTGTACAATGCAAAGGCCTATTTATAGGCTAGCTAAATAAATCAAAATAAAACTCTTAATTATACTAGAACCCCTAATCTAAATAAGAAGTAGTTTTAAATTAAACTTTCCTGTTGACATAAAACTTTTAAATAACTCAAACTACTTAATAATTATTAAAAATTTGAAATAAAAAAATAAAAAATAATAAGAGTTGATAAATATAATATTGGGCTCATATATAATAAAAATTAAGCCCAAAACTTGAACCTAATATGATTTAAACTCGAATTAAAAGCCTGAAACTCGTAATTCCCGTCATAATCTCGTTTAGAAATTTTGCTCATGTAGTCTTCACTAAAACAGTAATAACTTGAGCTCCTATACTCAAAATTGAGTGATTCAAAGTGCGTTTCGAAGCTAACAGATAGGTCTTCGAATTCCATGCAGGCTTTCCACCCAAAAATGCTAGGAACCCATCCAAAAAGTCATTGCAATTCTACTAATTTTCTAAGCTTGAAAATTGACAACTTCAGGAAATGGAATTTAATAAATTTCACCCCATCTGTGCATTTATCAAACATCCTACCTATCACCATGACACTCCAAAAATATTTCCCCAAAACTCATCCATCCAAACACTCTAATATGTGGACGAAGACACCAATATTCGCAAACAAGTTGCCATGTAGGTTGTAGACGAAGCCACCAATTCTTTCTCCTTACAATATCCCACCCCATGCATGTGATATGGCCACAATGAACATATATATATTTCATTTCCAAATATCATTTATCACATTGGGCATGTTGAAACATGCAGATCGAATCATATAATATCATGTAGGGCATGTTTAACATGCGTTTCACGTATTGTTTCAAGATATCGAAATATCACCATTTATTTGTCATGTAAAATCAATTATTTCATTATATCACATAACATGAGAATGAGAATAACATACTTTTCAAACAGTGAAAATCATAACCACACAACATAATTTTCACAAAATTAGTTAGCTCGAAATCATTTACTTGTATAATTTGTTTCGACAGATTTAGTCTCTCATTTTAGAATACTTAAAGTATTCACATAAATCACAAATCAAATAATAATATTTTTTAGGCATTATTAACATTATATATATAAGTTGTATCAGTTTAGACCCACATCTGAATTCGTATGACCCGATAATAACGATTTCATTTCCAAACTCTAAGAGAGAAAATCAACCCTTGAATTCTTAGTTAAATGTTAATACCATGTCAGTATATTGACATTTTTAATAATATTTTCAAATAAATGATTAAGTTGAATCACTTACTTAATCAATGGTCCCATGATGAACACCTCTAAAAGATGGAATATGGATCCGAGCTTTCAAAAAAACACTTCATACATGCACAAGAAATATCCTTGTTAGAATCTTTCATAAACGATAATAAAGAAAGAAATAATATAATTGGAGGATTTACCAATACTTATGTAATCTCAAGGGTAAGGAGACTCAACGATCCTTACGGTGATTCAATTAAAGAGGAGTCTCAACTAAAAAATAAAATAAAATAATAAAAATGATAGATTAGAAAAGATTAAAAATAAAAAGTTTCAATAAAATCGAGATATGAAGTTAAATAATAAAAAGGTTGGTTACGAAATAGAGAAGGAGAAAAGAAGAAAACGATGAAAAACTATGGTGGTCAAAAGGTGTAATTCACCTTTTCTAAGTTCAATGCATGTCACACAAGGCAAGGGTGAAGAAAATAGGCATGTTGAGGGGACAAAGGAGCAAAAAGGGGATCATGAGAGTGAAAAGTGGGGGTTTAAAAGGGAAAGTTGACTAGTTAAAAGAGGAAAGAATCTTCCTTTGCATGCTAACTAGGAGTGGATAGTTATGGAAGCTTTTTCCCATGCAAAAGTTGCCAAAAAATATAGAGAGTGTGGAGACTTAAAACTAGGACCCTTAGGAAATTATTTAAGCTTCTAACCACTAAGCGAACTTACTTCCTTGTTCACAAGCTACATCATTTATTTGAAAAACATGGTGTGACCTTTGCTAAGGTTTGAAGCATAATTGGACCATATAGAAAATAATGTAAGGGAAGGTATTCGAACACAGATTATTAAGGGCAGCTCCACTACTATTCAATCATTATACTTGATAATTATTTATTATCAAATGAGTAAAAGATCATTTAAAAAAATTCGAGCGTGACCACTCTCGGTTTATTAACCCAATTTCTACTAACTCGATTTTTGGGATGTGGCATCTAACCTAATGGTAAAGAAATAGTGAAGTTTCCTTGCTACCTAGGTTTCATTCCCCTTTACTGTATAATTTTGATTTACTATAGTTTTGTCAAAACCCTAGTAGTTGCTGCCCCATGCTATAACCCTAGGTATTTAATATATATATTTCTTTTCAGTTTCACCTAATTAGCTTATTTGTTCATTTTCTTTGTTGTCCCCCACTTCTTTTCATTTCTTTTTTTTTTTTTTGCCACCTCTAAGCCTAATTTCCTCACATATTTTCCTTTATTTTTCTATCATTGTCGTTGTACAAGTTAATAGCAACCATTGCTTCCATTTATATCACCATTACCTTCTACCTTGGCTGTTATTTTTCATATCATTGTCGCCCTTGAAGCCTCTCAATCGCAACTCTTTCCTTCCTTATCTTTTATTGGTTCTACACTTCTTCATCGGGTAGTGTAAGTATTGTTTTCATGACAAATCCACTATTGTTTTCTTTCCTTTTCTTTTTCTTTACTATATTTTTGTTCAAAACCCTAGCAGTTGCCACCCTATGCTGCAACCCTAGGCATTTAAAGTATATTTCTCTTTAGTTTCCCCTAATTAGCTCATCTATTCATTTTCTATGTCGTCCCCCTCTTCTTTTCTCTTATCTTCCCCAATTTTACTTTCTTTTCTTCTTCATTTGTGTCGTTCTTAAGCCTAATTTCCTCCCATATTTTCCTTTCTTTTTCCATCATTGCCACCATTCAAGTGAATAGCCACCATTTCTTCCATTTTTATCATCATTGTTGTCCACACTGGCTGCTATTTTTCATATCATTGTCGCCCTTGAAGTCTCTCAATCGGACCTCTTTCCTTCCTTATTTGTTGTTGGTTATTCACTTCTTCCACACAAATCTAGAGCGGGTAGCATAAGTATTGTTTTCATGACAGATCCCATGTCATTTTCTTTCTCTTTATTTTTAGTAATGGTCGAATGTTGTTAGTAAATGGTCGAATCTATCTTGCCAATTTTTTTGTTTAATATTTTTTGAAGGGCTAAACACCTTAAATTAGTAGTAGTGACAAAGAACAATCCACATCTCCTGTTTAATCGTTAGGAGAGTAAGTAACGTATAGAAATCAAATTCAATTAGTTTTTACTTGTCCCTATTTTAGCCGAACCCTATAGGGGTGTCAAAAACTGATTCTAAATTATGCTTGTGTTTTGTGTTTAGATCTAATTAACTATTGTCTAGATTGAGGCCGTAATAGTTTTGGATTTCTGTTAGTGCATAGGATTTGCGAAAATCAGGTGTGGGTCCTAACTATTTTATGTTGATATGTTTAGTACAAATTATTTGATTGTTCGCGAATTGGTCAAAAGTTATAGGATTCTAAAATGAGGTGGTCAATTGTGTAAGTATTTTTCATATGGGTTGAATGTGTATTTGATTAATTGGTCGGCTAAATGCATGCCATTTTGTGGCTAGTACTGTCGAGTCATCTTTTCTTCATTACTATCAACTACACGTAAGTATCTCTACTGTAATGTATATTGACTTCATGCATGCATGTCATTGAATGTTACCGATTTAAAGAACGTGTTTTAAGCATAACAATGATACTGTTTTACAGAATGCATGTATAACATGCCATTGTACTGAATTTGCTATAGATAAAGCTTGATGTGCCATATTGTTACATGACATATTGCATTGCATAGGTTTTGAGATGTGATGGGTGACAAAAGAGTTCCTTGGACTATCGACGATATATCCACATTATTGTGTGGATTGTAAATATACACCTCTAGAGTTTTGTTGGAGGATTAGTGACTTATCACAACTTACTGGCAGCTTGTTTGCAATTTATTGGCAACTTATCGCAACTTACTAGCACCTTTTCTACAATCCATTAGCAGTTTAACTGCATATTGTTACTGGTGGTTTATCCACATCGATCTTTGGCTCTTACTGTTTTTGGTGTTTGGATGATGATTTTAGGGGAACTCGTGGTTTGTGGTGGATGAATAGGTAGGACATTTACACTATTTCACATTCGAACATGCACATTGTAACAACCCGATTTTGGGCCTAGTCGGAACAGTGGTTTCGAGACCACAAATTCGACAAGGAAAAATTTATTTTTATTATATTTTTATGGTCTAAAATTTCACAGAATAATTTCATGAAAATTTCATTTGAAAATTTCGACGTTTGGGCACTCAATTTAGTCAAAAGGACTAAATTGTAAAAAGTGCAAAACTTGAGTTCTAGAAGCTAGAAGTGTCTAATTGCTATGAAATTTTAAATTGGAGGTCCTTATATGGTAATTAGCCCATTGTTTAATTTTTTGGACAAAAATGGACATGAAATAGGTGAAATAGAATATTTTTAATATAAGGGCATTTTGGTCAATTAGTAATTAAAATGAATTAAACACAAAATAAAAGCCAAAATCTCTTGCCCATCTTCTTCCTTGGCCGAATTTCACATGAAGAAACCATGCCTAGGGTTTTCCAAGCTTCCAAGCTCGATTGTAAGTTCGTTCTTGCCCTGTTTTTAATGATTTTTACGTTTTTGAAATCCTCATAACAAGATTTACCTATTTCTACCCTTGAATTGAAGTAGGTTTCATGTTTAAAAATTACCCATGTGTGACATTTGTGTATTTTGATGTTTAATGGAGGAATATGAATGTTTTTTGTGTGTTAAACGACTTTTTTGTTATGTGTTAAACGACTTTTACTAAGTAGTTTTCGGTAAAAATGACTAATTTGTAAAAGTTATAAAATTTGTCATAAAAGTGTGATTTAGTGGTAATTGTGTGCTGCAATAGTTATTAAAATGATTGGGCTAGGCTTGTATGTTAAAGAAATTGAATGAAAATTATTTTACGAGCCTAGGGGAAAAAGTGTAAATATGACAAAGTTGAGGGGCAAAAATGTAATTTTGCCATAGTATGATTTTTGGATCACATTGAGTAATGTGACTAATAAATAGATCAAATAAAACAATTTTCAGACCTAAAATGGGGGAAAAACGAGAAATTAACGGTTAGGTCCCTTTTTGCCAGTTTAGTGTCGAGGTAAGCTCATGTGTAAATAATGCAATATCGTATCATGTTTTAATGCTTTATTAATGTATGAATTTGTAACACCCAAATATCCGTGTCTATTACTGGAGCGGATTCATATAGCATAACCTTCTCAACTCTTGAATAGAACACTTGAAGTACATAAAACAATTTATTAAAGTGTGAAGCCTTGAACTTAATGCATGACATCACCCGATTTAAACCTTTCTATTCATTTAGTGATTATTCCCTTCTTGACCGAATACACATACATAATATATATATCAATCATATCCCAATTATGATGTTGTAAGTCAAGTTGATTAACATTTGAGATTTATAGCCAAAAACATTTTCAAATCCATACATAGAGATTTAGCCATATTCGCATGGCTTTAAATACAATTCTATCAAAATAGCAAACCTCCCAAAATATTATCCTATTCATGCCATAATGTCTACTAAGTTTTAAAACAAAAGTACCAAAAAGGTTGTCAAAAGTTGCGATGACTTCATGATGGTTCCAAGCTTCCTTTGACAAGATAATCTATACCAAAGCAATAAACACACCGAGTGAGTTATTAACTCAGTAAGTCCTAAGGGATTTCAAAGATAATAATAATCCAATTATCTACAAAGTAAATAATTAACTCAATACTATTCGAATTCAAGAATGATATCTCAAGGAATCTTAAGTCACAAACGTGCCTTATGCATTTGGTATATACTTACCCGAACTTACTATGTACTCCTACTCCAAACATTCACAATTTAAAATACCATGGTAAATGTCATGTCCAGACTATTGACATATTTACATATAAATAATAGACAAGCCTAAATTTTATCTAATGCATAAACCACGCCACTCCATCCATCAATCAAATCTTTCCATTTAATGTTTAATTTCATTCTCATTTGCAACAAGTAATACCCCATAATCGACATTGCACACTTAGTGCTCGATATTAAAGTCCACACATATAGTGCTCTTACTTATTCATACACATAGTGCCATGTTTTCTCGCACACATAGTGCCGAATAGCCTCGCACACATAGTGCTATATTTTCTTATCTTTAGCCATCACATTATCATAGATTGATCAATAATTTCACATTCGATTTCCAAGAATTCATACATACTATGATTTATTATCTAACTTATTTTGTATCCTCTATGTTCAACATTAACTATAACTTAAAGTACCTAAGGACTTACCTTTTTAATCGGACGAACAACTCCGATCGGCTACTCCACCGCTTTCGCTTTCCCTTTGGCCGAACTTGGCTCCCTTTGATCTTGAACTTCAACTCCAGCTCCAACAAGAAAAAGGGTTGCCGAATTGCCTTAGTGTAAATTTCCCTATTTCTTTCCTTTTTGTTTCGGTTTTGGCAAGGGGGAGAAGAAGATGAACACCCTTCTTCCATTTCTTCTTTTATTCATCTTTATTTTGCATATTTTAAATCACTTACCAATATTAAATTATAAATAATATAAACTTAGTGAAGGAAATTATTACTTGGCCGGCCACTTAGTATAAATTTGGCATTTTTGACATGCAAACCCAAACTTTCCTACTTTAATATTATTTGGTCCTTACAAATTTACCTAACATATTTTTCTAAGTTCTCAACTAAGTCATTTCAAATGAAATTCACATTCATGAGACTAAATTAAAAACCCCAAATTTTCACACATGCACCATCACACATAGGGATATGCAAATTTAATTTTAAATAAATTTTATGACTCGGTTTTGTGGTCCCGAAACCACATTCTGTCTAGGGTCAAATTAGGGCTATCACAACTCTCCCCCACTTAAAAATTTTTTTCCTCAAAAATCTTACCGTCGAATAAATTCGGATAATGTTCTTTCATAGAGTCTTCGAGCTCCCAAGTAGCTTCTTCTACTCCGTGTTTGACCCATAGTACTTTCACTAAAGAAATCTTCTTATTCCGTAATTCTTTCACTTCTCGAGCTAAGATACGGATCGGTTCTTCTTCATAGCTCAAATCTGATTGAATCTCAATTTCGGATGGATTAACTACATGTGAAGGATCAGATCTATACCTTCTAAGCATCGATACATGGAATACATTATGAATCTTTGCGAGTTCGGGTGGCAGAACCAATCTATAAGTAACCGATCCTATCCGTTCAGCTATTTCGTACGGTCCAATAAATCTTGGGCTTAATTTGCCCTTACGGCCAAATCGGAGTACCTTTTTCCAGGGTGAGACTTTCAAAAATACTTTATCACCAATTTGATACTCGATATCTTTGCGTTTCGAATCTGCATATGATTTCTGATGATCCGATGCTACTTTCAAACTATCACTAATCACTTTCACTTTTTCTTCAGCTTCTCTAATCAGATCAACCCGTATATCTTATTTTCACTGAGCTCGGTCCAATATAATGGCGTGCGGCATTTACAACCGTACAAAGCCTCGTAAGGTGCCATCTTAATACTTGATTGGATGCTATTGTTGTACACAAATTTAATCAGAGGTAAATATCGTTCCCACGAACCACTGAACTCGAGAATACAACATCTCAACATATCTTCGAGTACCTGAATAACTCGTTCAGTTTGACCATCTGTTTGGGGATGGAAAGTAGTGCTAAAATGTAATTTAGTACCCAAATCTTCGTGCAATTTTCTCCAAAATCGAGAGGTAAATCTGGGGTCCCTATCAGAAACAATAGAATTAGGTACTCCATGCAATCGAACAATTTGAGAAACATATAACTCTGCCAATTTATCGAGCGAGAAATCCGTGCGAACAGGGATAAAATGAGCAGACTTAGTCAATCTATCAACAATAACCCAGATTGAGTCTTTCTTGCTCTGTGTCAACGGTAAACCAGATACAAAGTCCATCGTTACTCGATCCCATTTCCACTCAGGTATCATGATTGGTTGTAATAATCCCGAAGGCACCTGATGCTTCGTTTTCACTTGTTGACATATCAAACATTTAGAAACAAAGTCAGAAATTTCTCTCTTCATACCATGCCACCAATATTGTCTTTTTAAATCGTTGTACATTTTTGTGCTACCAGGATGGACCGACATTCGGCTACTATGAGCCTCCCTCAAAATCATCGAAGTAAGTTCTGAATTTCTCGGGACACATAATCGATCTCTGAACCTTAAACAATTATTATTGTCAATTTGAAACTCTGAACCCGTGTTGGAATCACATTGAGCTCGTTTAGCAACCAATTCGCCATCAATTTTCTGTGCTTCACAAATTTGCCAAATTAACACTGGTTCTGCTTTTAATTCTACCACTAGCACATCATCAACGGAAATAGACAAATGTCATTCATTGCTCGAAGAGCAAATAGAGATTTTTGACTTAGGGCATCAGCCACCACGTTTGCCTTTCTTGGATGATAATCAATGACAATTTCATAATCCTTTAATAATTCAAGCCACCGTCGTTGTCTCAGATTCAAGTCTCTCTGAGCCATTAAATATTTTAAGCTTTTGTGATCAGTAAAAACATGGCATTTCTCTCTAAACAGGTAATGACACCAAATTTTAAGGGCAAATACTATCGTAGCTAGTTCGATATCATGAGTTGGATAATTTTTCTCATGAGGCTTTAGTTGTCTTGAAGCATACGCAGTAACTTTACCCTCCTGCATTAACACACAACCCAAACCGTTCAAAAAGGCATCACTATATACTACGAATTCTTTACCAGATCTGGCTGCACTAACACGGGAGCTTCCGTCAAAAGAGTCTTCAGCTGGTCAAAACTTGTCTGACACTTCTCTGACCACTCAAACTTGACATCTTTCCGGAGTAGTTTCGTCAACGGTGTTGCGATCATCGAGAAACCTTTAACGAATCGTCGATAGTACCCAGCGAGTCCCAGAAAGCTCTGAACTTCAGAAACATTCCTCGGAGGTTTCCAATCAAGAATGGCTGAAATTTTGTTCGAGTCAACTCTAATACCCGAAGAGGATACAACATGTCCCAGAAAGCTGACTTCCCTTAACCAGAATTCACATTTACTGAATTTTGCATACAACTGTTTATCTCGCAAAATCTGAAGTACTAGCCTTAAGTGATCGGCGTGTTCGGACTCATTGTAAGAATAAATCAGAATATCATCTATGAACACCACCACAAATTGATCTAGATACTGCCTGAATACTTGATTCATTAAATCCATGAAAACTGTCGGGGCATTAGTGAGCCCAAACGGCATCACTAAAAACTCATAATGTCCGTATCTCGTTCTGAAAGTAGTCTTAGGAACGTCAGAATCTCTAACTCGCAACTGATAATAGCCATATCGTAAATAAATCTTCGAAAACACAGAAGCTCCTTTCAACTGGTCAAATAAGTCATCTATTCGTGGCAACGGATATTTATTCTTTATCGTCACTTTATTGAGTTGAGGATAATCAATACACATTCGCATAGTTCCATCTTTCTTTTTCACGAATAGTACTAGAGCACCCCAAGGTGAAAAGCTGGGTCGCGCAAAACCTCTATCGATCAACTCTTGTAATTGAACTTTCAATTATTTTAACTCAGCCGGTGCCATACGATATGGAGCAATTGAAATTGGGGTCGTACCCGGGACCAATTCTACGCCAAACTCTACTTCTCTAACTGGTGGTAATCCCGGTAGTTCCTTAGGAAACACTTCTGGATACTCACAAACTACAGGCACAGTCTCAAGCTTTCGTTCTGATACCTTGCTATCCAGTACATAGGCAAGATAAGCTTCGTAACCCTTTCTCACATATTTCTGAGCTAACACAAAAGATATCACTGCCGGTAGCCCACTCAGATCACTAGACTCAACTCGTATCATTTCACCACTAGAATATCGCAAGTCTATAGTCTTTCGCTTGCAGTTTACCACAGCGTCATGCTCGGTTAACTAGTCCATTCCGAGAATAATATCGAATTTGTCGAAGGGTAACAGCATCAAATCCGCTGGAAAACAGAAATCTTTGATTATTAAAGAACATCTCTTGCATACCTTATCAACTAACACATACCGACCCAAAGGGTTTGACACTCGTACTACAAACTCAGTAGACTCAACAGGTAGAGTCTTACTGGACTCTAATGTTTCACACACGTATGAATGGGTCGAACCAGGATCAATTAAAGCAATCACACTAGTACTATAGAGAGTGAAGGTACCAGTGATAACGTCAGGGGAGGATGCCTCCTCTCGTGCACGGATAGCATAAGCTCTGGCGGGGGCATGAGTCTTGGATTAAACAGCCGCATCAGAAGTCCCTCTCTGGTTACCACCTCTGCTTCCTGAATTTCTCGGTGGTCTACCTCTAGTTGTTGCGGCACTCGATCTCTCACCTTGTATCTTATTCTTTTCATCAGGTTCCGTGCAATCTCGAATGAAATGATCCCGCGATCTGCATCTATAACAAGCTCTGTTAATAGACTTACCCCAACATTCGCCTACATGTCGTCTTCCACACTGTGGACATTCGAGTTTTTCTTGCCTGTTGTTGCCAACACTAGCAACCGAAGTAACTCGAGAGTCTGTTGATGGCCGCTCCTTTATAGAAATTACTGCGGTCGTCTTTGATCTGTTAGAATCATCTCTGAACTTCTTTGCAGTTGAGAATGTAGTCTTACCCGACGATCTTTTACGAAAGTCTCTAGCTTTAGATTCAGCTTTCTTTTTCTCCTTTCCAAGCTCTTCAGGCTTGCAAGCTCGTTCAACCAGTGTTACAGAATCTTTTATTTCTAAAATACCCACCAGTAACTTTAAATCTTCATTCAACCCCTCTTCAAATCTTTTACACATGGCAAATTCATCAGCTACACACTCTCGAGCATATCGACTGAGTCTTACAAGCTCACGTTCATATTCAGATACCGTCATACGGCCTTGTTTAAGCTCCAATAATTCTTTACGCTTTTGATCGGTGAATCGTTGGCTAATATACTTCTTACGAAACTCTGTCTGAAAGAAATCTCAAGTGACTCGTTCATTCGGAACAATAGAAATCAGGGTTCTCCACCAATAGTAGGCTGAATCTTGTAATAAGGATATGGCACACTTTAGGCATTCATCGGGTGTGCAAGACAGCTTATCGAAAACATGGATGGTATTATAGAGCCAAAACTCGGCCCTTTCAGCATCATCAGTCGCTGTGGCTCGAAATTCTTTGGCCCCGCGCTTCCTAATCAAATGAACAAGAGGTTTACTCGGCCTTAAAGGATTAGTAGTTGATGGTATTATAGGCGCCGGAGGAGGATTATTTAAATTCGGAAATTGTTGAGCAGCCGAATTTGCTCGGGCATATTGCGCAACCCACTCATTCATCATGGTAAAGAAGCCTTGCTTAGCCCCATCATCTTGATTACTCGCAGATGGTTGAGGTTCAACAGGTGCTGTCCCTTGCGCGGGAGCGGCCACTACACTCTCAACGTCATCCGCTATGGCTCTCACTGGATTGGATTCCATCTACTAATCAAAACAACAATTTTAACCGTCAGAAGTCATCGCACTATCATATACTAGCATTATGACATGTATAGCTAGACTCACACGTGCTACGGTAGTCCTAGAATCGACTAAATCGTGGCTCTGATACTAATAAAATTGTAACACCCAAATATCCGTGTCTATTACTGGAGTGGATTCATATAGCATAACCTACTCAACTCTTGAATAGAACACTTGAAGTACATAAAACAATTTATTAAAGTGTGAAGCCTTGAACTTAATGCATGACATCACCTGATTTAAACCTTTCTATTCATTTAGTGATTATTCCCTTCTTTACCGAATACACATACATAATATATATATCAATCATATCCCAATTATGATGTTGAAATTCAAGTTGATTAACATTTGAGATTTATAACCAAAAACATTTTCAAATCCATACATAGAAATTTAG
Source organism: Gossypium anomalum (assembly GCA_025698475.1). Lineage (NCBI taxonomy): Eukaryota > Viridiplantae > Streptophyta > Magnoliopsida > Malvales > Malvaceae > Gossypium > Gossypium anomalum. Next base: position 40,545,153 of record CM046968.1, on the reverse strand, counting down.
CCATATTCGCATGGCTTTAAATACAATTCTATCAAAATAGCAAACCTCCATAAATATTATCCTATACATGCCATAATGTCTACTAAGTTTTAAAACAAAAGTACCAAAAAGGTTGTCAAAAGTTGCGATGACTTCGTGATGGTTCCAAGCTTTCTTTGACAAGATGATCTATACCAAAGCAATAAACACACCGAGTGAGTTATTAACTCAGTAAGTCCTAAGGGATTTCAAAGATAATAATAATAATCCAATTATCTACAAAGTAAATAATTAACTCAATACTATTCGAATTCAAGAATGATATCTCAAGGAATCTTAAGTCACAAACGTGCCTTATGCATTTGGTACATACTTACCCGAACTCACTATGTACTCCTACTCCAAATATTCACAATTTAAAATACCATGGTAAATGTCATGTCCAGACTATTGACATATTTATATATAAATAATAGACAAGCCTAAATTTTATCTAATGCATAAACCACGCCACTCCATCCATCAATCAAATCTTTCCATTTAATGTTTAATTTCATTCTCATTTGCAACAAGTAATACCCCATAATCGACATTGCACACTTAGTGCTCGATATTAAAGTCCACACATATAGTGCTCTTACTTATTCATACACATAGTGCCATGTTTTCTCGCACACATAGTGCCGAATAGCCTCGTACACATAGTGCTGTATTTTCTTATCTTTAGCCATCACATTATCATAGATTGATCAATAATTTCACATTCGATTTCCAAGAATTCATACATACTATGATTTCTTGTCTAACTTATTTTGTATCCTCTATGTTCGATATTAACTATAACTTAAATTACCTAAGGACTTACCTTTTTAATCGGAAGAACAACTCCGATCGGCTACTCCACCGGTTTCGCTTTCCCTTTGGCCGAACTTGGCTCCCTTTGATCTTGAACTTCAACTCCAGCTCCAACTAGAAAAAGGGTTGCCGAATTACCTTAGTGTAAATTTCCCTATTTCTTTCCTTTTTGTTTCAGTTTTGGCAAGGGGGAGAAGAAGATGAACACCCTTCTTCCATTTCTTCTTTTATTCATCTTTATTTTACATATTTTAAATCACTTACCAATATTAAATTATAAATAATATAAACTTAGTGGAGGAAATTATTACTTGGCCGGCCACTTAGTATAAATTTGGCATTTTTGACATGCAAACCCAAACTTTCCTTCTTTAATATTATTTGGTCCTTACAAATTTACCTAACATATTTTTCTAAGTTCTCAACTAAGTCATTTCAAATGAAATTCACATTCATGAGACTAAATTAAAAACCCTAAATTTTTACACATGCACCATCACACATAGGGATATGCAAATTTAATTTTAAATAAATTTTATGACTCGGTTTTGTGGTCCCAAAACCACATTCCATCTACGGTCAAATTAAGGCTGTCACAGAATTTCTATGTTAGATTTTTATAATGAGTGTATAAACGATATTATTGTCAATGAGAATGACATTGTGGACGAGTTCGACGAATATATGATATCGAGAAAAATCTCGTTTGAACCGTAGGAATAATTTAGGATATAGTGTGACATGTCACTAGGAACTATGTGATTATGAGCTGATGAGATTATGTGTATATGTGACTATGTGAATCCGGGTGCTAGTCATGTACATCCTACCGGTGGTTGGGTAGCCCGATATGTGTTGCGGGTACCTGTCAGCTTGTGTGAGCAGCCCGTGTAGCAACATCCTGATTGTCAGCTTGTGTGAGCAGGCTTGTGATTAGCTCGAGAGCGAGCAATGTGTGATATGTGATATGAGGTAGCAAGTGGCTACGTATGAAGCACTATGTGCAAGGTTTCTATGTATCCAATAGTATTCCATGTCATTCAACGAGTAAATCAAAGATGAGTCAGAGAATGAAATTACTATGAGAGAACAGGCATTTACGTAAGGCTATAATTGTAAATTCATGATTATTGTGGAAATAATTGTTTATTATCCATTGTGCTTGATAGTGTACATACTTGTTGTAACACCCCTTACCCGTACCCGAGATCGGGACAACGTACGAAGCATTACCGGACATAAACAGGGCAAATTTCTAAAAATACGGGTTATAAAATTTCATTTCAAATTAAAATCGACCAAATAAAATCATATTGTCCCTTTTATGGACCTACGAGGTCCAAAACATGCGTTTAAAGCGGTCCGAGACTAAACCGAGAACTTAAAAAATTTCAGAGAAAGTTTCACGTTTAAGCCTCATGCCCGTGTGGAGGCAATACACACGCCCGTGTTCTTGGGACACGCCCGTGTCCCTTACCCGTGTAGAATTATTTGGATTTATTTTTCATTTCGAACATATAGGGTTCTTCACACAACCGAGCACACGCCCGTATCCATGGCCCGTGTCCCTCACACGGCCTAGACACGCCCGTGTCATCGCCCGTGTCCAAAAACCTGGACATTCTGTTTATGACATCAACATTCATCTAGGGGCACACGGCCAAGACACACGCCTGTGTGCTAGGCCGTGTCCTCCACACGGTTGAGACACACAGCCATGTCTCTACCCATGTGTTTACTACCATGCGTACTAACCTAAAAATTTCAGGTGCAGGGGACACATGGCCATATAACACGCCCATGAGGCTGACAGTGTGTCACACACAGCCTAGACACATGCCCGTGAGTCTACCCGTGTGGACCAGTTTAGAGGTTATTTTCCAAGCCTTTGGTCACCCTCAACTATCCCTACATACAAATATGATCCTTGGACATTTATCATAGTATCACTATATCCCTAAAACCTTCTTGGCCAAGGTCTTACATGTTACTTCATGTCTTATTTTATCCTCTGATAATATTATCCTATTTTTGTTAGGGTTGCCATCTCCACCACCAATTCATACTTGGCTCATTTTATAATTCATGCCCATTGGGACCTAAATCATTTCCAAGTGATTTGGCCTCATTTTACATGTCAAATCATGGTATACCACATCTAAACATCACATGAAACATTCAAGCGTAAACTTGTACGATTAGTAGGTTTACAATCTACATCAAAATGAGATATATCTCATGGCCATATACAAAATGAATAAGCATATCATTTAAGCCCTTACATTAGCTAGCCAAATGAAACATATAACAAAATAACCAAGAATCCTATACATACCATTTTAACAAAATAAAGGTTTCAAAATACCAAGGCAAGACAAGTCGATAGTATTGACAATACTCTAATTGTCTTCCAATCTTCACAAGTCCGCGAGCTCTAAAAAACAAGGGAAAGGAAAGGAGGTAAGCATTAACATGCTTAGTAAGTCTGAATAACAGGAAGGTAAACTTACTGGTTATTTAACATACAACCATAAAAGATATTCATGCCAAACATGCATAGTATAAATTCCCTATCACATACACTCAACCATCAAGTTAGTCTAATGCCAATACATTATAGCTTTTGTCTTAGATGAGCTCATCAATTCAAACATTTCCATTCTCGTTTCTCATTATAATCTTGTTGAATTTCTCGGAGTCTCGATGGATATCCAATCTACCGTCAAATTGTGCAAGTGACCATTTTAAATACACACTCCCGTGAACCTCACTCTTGCGGCGGGATTACTAGTCCAGGCTAAATCTCCTGTAACATAAACTCACAGAGTAATGTCGGGATTACCAGTCCAGGCTAAATCCCTTATAATGACATATACTCCTAGGAGTTCGGATCTGTCTAGGCTAAATTCAGATCCTAATCGGATTACTAGTCAGGGCTAAATCCATTACAGCACACATATTCTTTGGGAGGTTGGATCGCTATAGGATCACCTGTCCGGGCTAGATCCTTTTTACCATTAATTCATTTTTATGAAAATCCATCGGTCATCCTATTCATTCAACTGGGACATTTTCTCATAACATCAACATTTCATGAAATTACCATACATTGAATATTGCTATTATAACTCATACATGATCATACATTTTTAACGTATTTAAAATAGTTTACATTCGAGTTATACGAACTTACTTGGTAATCATTTTCAGATTTGAATTTTGGTTACTCCGAAACCTTTCGTTTTCCACGGTCAACCTCCAAAATTGGTTCCTCGGGGTCTTTATCAATAAAAATAAATTATTAATACTTCACATTGTTCATTTTCGGCTTAAGATTCACCCCTGGAAAAAATGACCAATTTGCCCTTAACCTTTCACACTTTTTACAATTTTGTCCTAAGGCTCGTATAATGGAATGCATGTAATTCCTTGGTTACCCAAGCCTAGCTGAACCTATTCTGAGTTTATACCAGCCCATATTTTTCTCCATTTCCCATTTCTACCACACACTTTATACTTTTTACAAAATGGTCCTTTAAGTCATTCCCATGAAAATCTACTTAGTAAAAGGTGTTTACCATCCTTTAAACTCTCATATTCCTCCATAAATCATCAAAACACAAGTATCTCATGCATGGGTAAATTTCCAAACATGAACCCTTGTAACGCCCCCACGCCCGAAACCGTCACCGGAGTCAAGCTTGAGGTGTTACTAAACTTATCTTACCTTTTAAACAACTCTAAACCACTTATTTTAATTTTCGGAATAAACTATTTTTCTGCGTCATAGCTGCTTAAAAATTCATTTCTTGAGTTTCAAAACTCGAAATTAAGATCCGTAAATTTTTCCTGAAACTAGACTCATATATCTATCTACTAATTTTTTTCTAGAATTTTTGACTTAGCCAATTAGTACAGTTTATTAGTTAAAGTTACCCCTGTTTCAGAAGTTGACTGTACTGACCTCTACTTACTACGAACCACTTTTCTCCTATAAAAATTAATACAACTATACTGTTTGTTTCTATTAAAACTAGATTCAATAAGGATTCTAACCATATAAATTACACCACCTAATTATTTTTATACAATTTATGGTGAATTTCCAAAGTTGAAACAGGGATCTAGAAATTGCTCTGACCCTGTTTCACTAAAACTCAGATATCTCATAAAATATAATACCTTTACCTGTTTTGCTTATTCCATAAGAAAATAGACATAATAAGATTTAATTTCATATATTATTCATCTTAAAAATATGTTTACACAATTTTTAGTGATTTTTCAAAGTCACGTCATTTCTGTTATTTGAATCTGTTTTTAGGTTACTTTCACATTTTTCATAATTTTCATGTGATAACCACCATTCAATCATACATATTAATAAACATGCATATCATCGGCCATTTTATTAGCTAGTCTCTAGCAAGCATTTACACATCATTCATTGTTCATATTATACTAAAGATAGCTAAGTTTCTATACATGCCATACACAAAACAAAACGTCTAATTATACCGAGTTATTTCTTGGATAGTGTGATCGGCCTCCGACGTTTCCTTCGATCCCGAGTGGCTTGATAAAACTATAAGAAAAAGAAAATAAAGAGAGTAAGCACTAGGCTTAGTAAGCTTACAAGCAAATAAATTACAACATTCAACATAATGAATAATTATACATAATGTCACCTAGCCTCATAAACTTTCTTTACTTCTCATTTTCTACCTTCTTCTTTACTCACATACCTTCTTTCTTTACGACCTTTCACTATTCATAAATATAATCTACCTTCCCTTTTGCTGATAATTCACTGTAATTTAACGTGTACATTGACCCATTGAACCACTCGGAATACTAAGGATACTGATGTCGTTCCTGTCTATCAATTTCCTGCCAATGCCATGTCTTCGACATGGACTTACATGAATTATTCCTGTCTCCAATGCCATATATATATATATATCTAATATGGGCTTACATGGCTCATTTCTGTCTCCAAAGCCATATATCTGATATGGACTTACATGGCTCATTTTCGTCCCCTGTCTGTCTCACAACCCCAATATCCTAATATTCCTAAGGTTCAAACGGGGCTTCCTAATGCTTTTTCTCTGTCACTTCGCCTTTAATTCGACTTTAAATATCCTCATAAAATAAGTATATAAATTCTGGAAATTAACAATAATAATGTAAAATAAAAGAACATTGCATTTATTTACTGTAAACTTACCTCGTATGCAAAAATAGCTACTTTTACCATTTCGTCCACAACTTGGTATTTTCTCCATTTTAGCCCGAATTTCAGTTTTCCTTGCTCTATCATTTAAAATATAGTCTAATTAGGACTCACATTATTCAAATTGACTCAAAATCATATTTTGGCAAAATTACAATTTTGCCCCTAAACTTTTGCATATTTACACTTTTGCCCCAAAGCTCGTAAATTAAACTTCAGCCTATTTTCTTATGTTTCATGACATGCTGGTCATTTTTCCCTTCTATGGCAGCATCAAATTCATACTCTAACAAGCACTTATGACTATTAGGTATTTTTACCAATTAAGTCCTTTTACTCGTTTTTGCTTAAAACCGAGTAGTACAAATTGTCTAACATAATTTAAAACCTCATATTCTATCATAAAACACCAAAATACACAAATTTCACCTATGGGTATTTTTCCAAATATGAACCCTAACTTAAATTATTGCTAGCATAAGCTTTATCGAGCTAGGGACTCAAAGCGTAAAGAACATTAAAAACGGGGCTTGGAATCACTTACTATTGAGCTTGGAAAGCTTGAAAACCCTAGCCATGGCTTCCCCCATGCTAATTTCGGCCTCCATGAAGAAGATGAGCAAAATTGGCTTTTAATTGTGTATTTTAATTCATTTTACCCCTAAATGACCAAAATGCCCTTACTACTAAACTTTCAAAAATTCCTTCCATGTCCTAATTTTGTCCATGAACTTAAAATTGGTCAAATTGCTATTTAAGACCTCCTAATTAATATTCTAATTCAATTTTATGCAAAATACTTCTAGAACACAAGTTTTGCAATTTATTCAATTTAGTCCCTAATTTCAAATTAAGTACTTTATGCATAGAATTTCTTCACGAACTTTTCACACAATCATGCAAACATATCATAGACCTCAAAATAATAATAAAATAAATTTTTCTACCTCAAATTTGTGGTTTCGCAACCACTGTTCCGTTTAGGCCCTATTTCGGGATGTTACATTTCTCCCCCCCTTTAGGGATTTTCGTCCCCGAAAATCTTACCTGTGAAGAGATTTGGGTCTTTGTTTTCACATAGCCTCTTGAGTTCCCATGTAGCCTCGTCTACCCCATGTAGTCCGACTATCTCTCAAATATACAACTCGGCCAACTTGTCAAGTGAAAAATCTATCTGAACCGGGATAAAATGAGCCGACTTCGTTAACTTATCAATCACAACCCATATCGCATCTTTCTTTCTTCTCGGTGTAAACGGCAATCTGTCACAAAATCTATAATAACTCGATTCCATTTCCACTCGGGGACTAGCACAGCTGCAATAAACTGAAGGTACCTGATGTTCGGCCTTTACTGTTGCAGATCAAACATCTAGAAACAAACTCGAAATGTCCTTTTTATTCCTACCCACCAAGACATTTTCTTCAAATCATTATACATCTTTGTACTACCTGGATGAATAGACAAAAAAACTACTATGTGCTTCCCTGTAAGATCTTTCGAATAAGCTCATCATTCTTGGTACACACATACCCAGGTGATAATCAATCACTAGCTCATAATATTTAATCAACTCTAGCCATCTTCTTTGCTTCAATTTCAAACTTTTGTGATCGGTGAATATGTGGAACTTCTCACCGCACAAATGATGTCTCCAAATCTTCAACGCAAAAATAATGGCAAGCTAACTCTAAATCATGTGTCGGATAGTTCTTCTCATGTGGCTTTAGTTGCCTAGAAGCATAAGCAATTACCTTCCCTTCCCGCATAAGTACACAACCAAGTCCATTCATGGACGCATCACTGTAAATCACAAACTCCTTACACGGTTCTCGGTTGTACTAAAACAGAGCTTTAGTCAACGATGCTTTTAACTTGTCAAAACTCGTTGACACTTCTCATCCATTCAAACTTGATATCCTTTCGCAGAAATCTTGTCAACGGGGTAGCTATCATGGAAAATCCCTCTACAATATCAAGCAAGACCAAGAAAACTTCTAACCGATACATTTCTAGGAGGCTTCCAATCAACAATGGCTGAAATCTTGCTCGGATCAACCTTAATACCTTCACCTAGTCCAGAAAAAGCAGTCTTCAGTGACATCGACTCTTTAACTCGCAATCGATAGTATCCAGGATCTCAAATCTATCTTGGAGAACACAGAGCTCCCTTGTTTCAATTCCAGAATTCCTTTCTCTTCGGTCAATAAACCCCGATGATGTACTTTTACGAAATTCCTCTGAAAGAAATCCCAAGTGATCCTCTCCTTTGGTACAACTGATACAAGTGTCTTCCACTAGTAGTAGGTGAGTCTCTAAGAAGTGATATTACACATTTCATACATTCCTTGGGTGTACAAGATAATTCATCAAAGACTCGATAGTATTTTCTAACCAAAATTTTGCTCTTTCTGCATCATCATGTTTTTTGTTGCTCGGAACTCTTACGCCTTGTTTCCCGATTCTATCAACTGGTGGCTTTTCTCTTATCATTGTACTGTGGATGGGAAGCTTGAGCTACATGGGTAACTTTGAGAGTCATGAGGGGTGGAGGTCTAACTACCGGATTCGCATTTAACGAACTCGGCAAACCAATTATTCAAAGCTTGGAAGAGAGCTTCTCGAGTCACTCCTCCCGATTAATCATTCATCGCCTATTCTCGGATGGCACTACCCCTTTCACGGAGCAGGCGCATTACTTTCTACATCATCATCACCAGCTCGCTAGGGATCCATTACAATAAAACAAAATATTTAAAAATCGTCGTGAGTCGTCACACTATCAAAATACGTGTATGGCATGTATAGCTAGACATTTACTCACACTAAACTGTTCCGAGAACCGACTAAACTCGCTCACGATACCAATAAATGTAACGCCCCACGCCCGAAACCGTCACGGAGTCAAGCTTGAGGTGTTACTAAACTTATCTTACCTTTTAAACAACTCTAAACCACTTATTTTAATTTTCGGAATAAACTATTTTTCTGCGTCATAGCTGCTTAAAAATTCATTTCTTGAGTTTCAAAACTCGAAATTAAGATCCGTAAATTTTTCCTGAAACTAGACTCATATATCTACTAATTTTTTCTAGAATTTTTGACTTAGCCAATTAGTACAGTTTATTAGTTAAAGTTACCCCTTTGAAGTTGACTCAGATCTTGACCTCTACTTACTACGAACCACTTTTCTCCCTATAACAAATTAATACAACTATACCATTTGTTTATATTAAAACTAGATTCAATAAGGATTCTAACCATATAAATTACACCACCTAATTATTTTTATACAATTTATGGTGAATTTCCAAAGTTGAAACAGAGGATCTAGAAATTGCTCGACGACTGTTTCACTAAAACTCAGATATCTCATAAAATATAATACCTTTACCTGTTTTGCTTATTCCATAAGAAAATAGACATAATAAGATTTAATTTCATATATTATTCATCTTAAAAATATGTTTACACAATTTTTAGTGATTTTTCAAAGTCACATCATTTACGTTATTTGAATCTGTTTTTAGGTTACTTTCACATTTTTCATAATTTTCATGTGATAACCACCATTCAATCATACATATTAATAAACATGCATATCATCGGCCATTTTTATTAGCTAGTCTCTAGCAAGCATTTACACATCATTCATTTTTCATATTATACTAAAGACAGCTAAGTTTCTATACATGCCATACACAAAACAAAACGTCTAATTATACCGAGTTATTTCTTGGATAGTGTGATCGGCCTCCGACGTTTCCTTCGATCCCCGAGTGGCTTGATAAAAACTATAAGAAAAAGAAAATAAAGAGAGTAAGCACTAGGCTTAGTAAGCTTACAAGCAAATAAATTACAACATTCAACATAATGAATAATTATACATAATGTCACCTAGCCTCATAAACTTTCTTTACTTCTCATTTTCTATCTTCTTCTTTACTCACATACCTTCTTTCTTACCTGACCTTTCACTATTCATAAATATAATCTACCTTCCCTTTTGCTGATAATTCACTGTAATTTAACGTGTACATTGACCCATTGAACCACTCGGAATACTAAGGATACCGAGGTCGTTCTCGTCTATCAATTTCTCGCCAATGCCATGTCTTCGACATGGACTTACATGAATTATTCTGTCTCCAATGCCATATATATATATATCTAATATGGGCTTACATGGCTCATTCCTGTCTCCAAAGCCATATATCCGATATGGACTTACATGGCTCATTTCTGTCTGTCTGTCTCTGTCAACCCCAATATCCTAATATTCCTAAGGTTCAAACGGGGCTTCCTAATGCTTTTCTCTGTCACTTCGCCTTTAATTCGACTTTAAATATCCTCATAAAATAAGTATATAAATTCTGAAATTAACAATAATAATGTAAAATAAAAGAACATTGCATTTATTTACTGTAAACTTACCTCGTATGCAAAAATAGCTACTTTTACCATTTCGTCCACAACTTGGTATTTTCTCCATTTTAGCCCGAATTTCAGTTTTCCTTGCTCTATCATTTAAAATATAGTCTAATTAGGACTCACATTATTCAAATTGACTCAAAATCACATTTTGGCAAAATTACAATTTTGCCCCTAAACTTTTGCATATTTACACTTTTGCCCCAAAGCTCAGTAAATTAAACTTCAGCCTATTTTCTTATGTTTCATGACATGCTGGTCATTTTTCCTTCTATGGCAGCATCAAATTCATACTCTAACAAGCACTTATGACTATTAGGTATTTTTACCAATTAAGTCCTTTTACTCGTTTTTGCTTAAAACCGAGTAGTACAAATTGTCTAACATAATTTAAAACCTCATATTCTATCATAAAACACCAAAATACACAAATTTCACCTATGGGTATTTTTCCAAATATGAACCCTAACTTAAATTATTGCTAGCATAAGCTTTATCGAGCTACCAGGGACTCAGAAAGCGTAAAGAACATTAAAAAGCGGGGCTTGGAATCACTTACTATTGAGCTTGGAAAGCTTGAAAACCCTAGCCATGGCTTCCCCATGCTAATTTCGGCCTCCATGAAGAAGATGAGCAAAATTGGCTTTTAATTGTGTATTTTAATTCATTTTACCCCTAAATGACCAAAATGCCCTTACTACTAAACTTTCAAAAATTCCTTCCATGTCCTAATTTTGTCCATGAACTTAAAATTGGTCAAATTGCTATTTAAGACCTCCTAATTAATATTCTAATTCAATTTTATGCAAAATACTTCTAGAACACAAGTTTTGCAATTTATTCAATTTAGTCCCTAATTTCAAATTAAGTACTTTATGCATAGAATTTCTTCACGAACTTTTCACACAATCATGCAAACATATCATAGACCTCAAAATAATAATAAAATAAATTTTTCTACCTCAAATTTGTGGTTTCGCAACCACTGTTCCGTTTAGGCCCTATTTCGGGATGTTACAACCCTAGCTTGAAATATGGTAGAAATAGAGAGAGCATGTTACGAGGATCTCAAAATTACAAAGAACATTAAAAACGAGGCTAGGAAGGACTTACTATTGAGCTTGAAAATGTTGAAAACCCTAGCTTAAGGAACCCTAGAAATTTCGGCACTATGAAGAAGATGATAGCTGATTTTTGCTTTCATTTTCCCTTTTTATTCATTTTATTACCAAATGACCAAAATGCCCCTTCTTACAAAACATTCAAATGTTTCTATGCATGCCATTTTTGTCCAAAAACTTAGAAATTGGGAAAGTTACTCTTTAAGACCTTCTAATTAATAATCCAAAGCAATTTCATACAGATTGCTTCTAGAACCCACGTTTTACAATTTATTCAATTTGGTCCCTAATTTCCAAATTGACACATTATATTTAGAATGTCTTTATGAAACTTTAACACATGCTTATTTTTATATCCAAGACCCCATAATAATCATAAAACAAATATTTTAATTTCGGGTTTATGGTCTCGAAACCACTATTCTGACTAGGCCCTATTTTGGGATGTTACATTTCTCCCCCTTAGGGACTTTCGTCCTCGAAAGTCTTACCAGTAAACAGGTTCAGATATTGACTTCTCATGGCTTCTTTAGGTTCCCATATGGCCTCTTCTACTCCGTGTCTATGCCATAAAACTTTCACTAAGGCTATATTCTTGTTCCTCTTCTGTTTGACTTCTCGAGCCAAAATATTAACCAGTTTTTCACCATAAGTCATATTCGGTCTAATCTCAATTTTCGTCGGTGCCACATGAGAGGGGTCCAATCTATATCTACACAACATGGACACATGGAATACATCGTGAATCTTTTCCAATTCGGATGGCAGTGCTAAGTGGTAGGCTAATGGTCCGACTTTCTCAGTAATCTCATATTGTCCAATAAACCTTGGACTCAACTTGCCTTTTCGACCAAATCTCAAGACCTTTTTCCATGGGGACACTTTCAAGAATATCTTATCTCCGGCTTGAAACTAAATTTCTTTTCTTTTCAAATCAGCATATGAATTTTGCCTATCCGATGCTGCTTTCAAAAAATTACGTATCACTTTAACCTTTTCTTCAGTTTCCTTAATTAGATCAACCCCGTGAATCTGATGTTCCTTGAGTTTCATCCAATACAATGGAGTTAGGCACTTTCGGTCATACAATGCCTCATAAGGAGCCATTTTCAAACTCGTCCAAAAACTGTTGTTGTAGGCGAATTCCACCAAAGGCAAGTATTTTTCCCAACTACTCTAAAATTCAAGGATGCAGCACCGTAGCATATCCTCAAAAGTCTGAATCGTCCGTTTAGAGTGGCCATAAGTCTGTGGGTGGAATGCCGTACTAAAACTCAACTTTGTACCCAAGGCGTCTTGCAATTTCTTTCAAAATCTCAAAGTGAATCTCAGGTCCCTATCTAAGATAATTGAGAACGGTACCCCATGTAGTCTTACAATCTCGGATATGTACAAGTCGACCAATCTATCAAGAGAGTAATCAGTTCGTACAGAAATAAAGTGAGCCGACTTCGTTAGTCTATCAACTATAACCCAAACAATATCTTTCTTTTTCGGGGTTAACAGCAATCCAGTCATAAAATCCATGGTAATCCTATCACATTTCCATTCTGGACCATTACGGGCTGTAATAAACCCGAAGGCACTTGGTGTTCAGCCTTAACTTGTTGGCATATCAAACATTTCGATAGAAATTCAGAGATATCTCTTTTCATACCATTCTACCAGTACATGGTCTTTAAATCATTGTACATCTTAGTACTTCCCGGATGAATAGACAAACGACTATCATGTGCCTCTTACAAAATTTTCTGAATAAGTTTATTATCTTTGGGTACATAGACCCTATCTCGAAACATCAAGCAACCATTAGCATCAACCCAAAAATCTGATTCAACACCCGTTTCACATTGTGCTCTCTTGGCCTGCACGTCACTATCATTGATTTGAGCTACACAAATTTCTTGGAGAAATGTTGGTTTGGCTCTTAACTCTGCCAAAATCGAACCATCATCAAACAATGCCAAATGTGAGTTTGTAGCCCTCAATGCAAACAAGGACTTCCTACTCAAGGCATCGGCGACTACGTTCACCTTTCCCGGGTGGTAATCAATTATTAGCTCATAATATTTAATTAATTCTAACCATCTCCACTGTCTCAGATTCAATTCCTTTTGAGTCATCAAGTACTTCAAACTCTTGTGATCGATGAATACACAGCAAGTTTAACCATACAAATGATGTCTCCAAATCTTCAAGGAAAAATAATGGCAGCTAGCTCCAAGTCGTGCGTTGGATAATTTTTCTTGTGCGGCTTCAATTGCCTCGAAGCATAGGCTATCACTTTGCCCTCTTGCATAAGCACGTAACCCAGTCCATTTAAGGACGCATCGCTATAGACCACAAATTCCTTTCCCTGTTCGGGTTGCACTAACACTAGAGCTGCAATCAGTAATGTCTTCAATTTCTCAAAACTCTGCTGACACTTCTCTGACCATTCAAACTTAACATCTTTTTGTAGCAACCTCTTCAAGGGAGTTGCAATCATGAAAAATCCTTTTACAAAGCGTCGATAGTAAGCCGCTAAGCCGAACAAGCTTCTAACCTCAGTTACATTCCTTGGCGACTTCCACTCGATAATAGCAGAAATCTTATTCGGATCAACTAGGATGCCATCACCTGACACAATGTGACTGAGAAATCTGACCTCTCGAAGCCAAAATTCACTTTTGCTAAACTTAGCATACAATTACTTGTCTCGTTAAGTCTGTAAAATAGTCCTCAAATGTTTGGCATGATCAAACTCATTTCAGAAATAAATCAAAATATCGTCTATGAACACCAAAACAAACTTGTCTAAATATGGTCGAAAAACACGATTCATTAAATCCATAAATATAGCCAAGGTGTTTGTTAGCCTAAAAGGCATGACAAGAAACTCGTAGTGACCATACCTCGTCCTGAAGGCAGTCTTAGGAATGTCCGACTCTTTAACTCGCAACTGGTAGTAGTCGGATCTCAGATCTATCTTTGAAAACAAGGTGGCTCCCCTCAGCTGATCAAACAAGTCATCGATTCTTGGCAAAGGATACTTGTTCTTAATGGTCACCTTGTTGAGTTGTCTGTAGTCTATGCATAACCTCATTGATCCATCTTTCTTTTTCACGAATAAAATGGGAACACTCCAAGGTGAAGAGCTCAGTCTTGCAAAAACTTTGTCAGTCAATTCTTGCAACTGTGATTTTAACTCCTTCAACTTTGTTGCGGCCATTTTGTATGGAGCAATAGAGATAGGCATAGTTCCCGATACTAGCTTAATACCAAACTCCACCTCTCTAACAGGAGGTAATCCTGGTAGCTCTTCTGGAAATACAACTGGATATTCACAGACTATTGATACCGACTCAATCTTCAATTTAGATTCTTTAGTATTCAGTACGAAAGCAAGATAAGCTTTGTACCCTTTTCTCATATACCTTTGAGCCAACATTGAGGTAATTAAAATCGGTGGTGCATTCAACTCATTTGAATCAATCCAAAGAATTTCACCATCTGAGCATTTCAATTCTATGTACTTGCTACCACAATTTACAATCACATCATGGACGGTCAACCAATTCATACCAAGTGTTACATTAAACTCATCAAACAGAAAAAGCATAAGATCGGCCGGATAACAATGACCTTGAATCGTCATAGGATAATTCTGACAAATTTTATCGACTAAAACAGACTTGCCTAGAGGGTTTGACACTTTAATTACAAATTTCATAGATTCCACAGACATGTTCATGCTAGACACCGATTTCATGCATATGTATGAATGGGTCGATCCCGGGTCAATCAAGGCAATAACATGAGTATTATGGAGAGAAAATGTACCCGTAATGACATTAGGAGCTGAAGCTTCCTCTCTAGTGCTTATCGCGTAAGTTCTGACCAAGGTCGAGCCTCTGATTTTGCAGTAGAATCTTTTGTAATAGTTCGACTGCTGCTAGCACTCCCAAGATGTCATGGTGGTCTACCTCGAGAACTAGGAGCATTAAGCTTTGAGGCTGATTCCCCCTCTTTATCAGCTCGCTCCGGGCAATCTCAAAGAAAGTGGTCAAGAGAACCACATCTAAAACATGCTCTGCTCTTCATTCGACACTCTCCGAAATGAAATTTGTTGCAACTTTTACATCTTGGCTTTTGATCATTTATACTTCCCACACTAGTTACCTTAAGGGAAGAAGACTTTGGGTTGTGACACTTAGAGCTTCTTGATTTACCCGAATATCCCACCAATGTAGTGGAGTGTTCTTGTTGACTCATCGATTTCTTCATGGGGAACGAGTGGGTCTTACCTCTGGATCTCTTACTTGAAACTCAAGCTTCTCTCTTTGCTTACTTCCTTTCATTATTTAATTCTTTAGCCTTCTTGGCTCGATCGGTTAAAGTAGCCAATTCCCTTATCTCAAGGATCCCGATTAGCAGCTTAATTTCCTTATTCAGACCTTCTTTGAAATGCTTACACATTTCTGCCTCTGATTGGACCCACTCACTTGCATACTGACTTAGTTTCACAAACTCTCTTTCGTATTCTGGCACGGTCCTATTTCCTTGTTTGAATTCCAGGAACTCTTTTCGTTTTTGATCCAGAAACCTTTGACAGATATATTTCTTCTTAAATTTCACTTGGAAGAATTCCCATGTGATACTCTCTCTCGATGCCACCAAGGAATGGTATGCAGTGTCCTTTAATAGCGACACCGCGCATTTTAGACTTTCCTTAGGAGTACATGACAGTTCGTCAAGAACTCTCATGGTATTCTCAAGCCAAAATTCAACACGTTCCGGATCGTCATCAATCGTGGCCCTAAACTCTTCGGCTACATATTTTCTAAGTTTATCCACTGGGGCCTTGCCAATTCTCAAAAGTGCCATACCTTGTGGCACTTCTTCTTCAGGTCGAGCAGGGGGGTGGAGGTCGTGGTATATTGGGGCGGTTTCTCAGGTGGTCACTAAACCACTCATCCTACGGGTGTGAAAAATTCGGTTAATCGACTGAATTCAGTTAATCGGTCAGTTAACCGAATTAATTTGGTCAGGGGATGGTTAATAATTTTTTGAGTTTTCGGTTAATGGTTAATTCGGTTCGAAACTGCTCAGTTAACCGAATTTTTTTGGTTTAACCAAAAAAATTAATAAATAAAATTATAATATATAAATAGCCCACTATTCACTCAAACCCAATCTAACAAAAACCCAAATACCTAATCTAATATATATTAACCCAAGTACCCAACCCAACCCAATTACCCAACTCAATAATAAAAATTAAAAATAATTTAATAAATAAAAATAAAAATAAAATCTAAAACTAAAAATAAAAATAAAAATAAAAAACATATAATTTTATACAAATAATTCGATTAATTCGGTTAATTCGGGTAATTCAATTAATTCGGTTAATTCAGTTAATTTTATACTTATTTTAACCAAAAATAAAAATACATATAATTTTTGGTTAATTCGGTTAACCGATCGAATTAACCTATTCGGTTAATTTTTTTGAAAAAAATTCAGTTAGGTTAACGGTTAAAAATTTTGAAGGGTCGGTTAATTCGGTTAATATTATTTCGGGTCGATTAACCGATTGAACACCCCTAACTCATCCATCATTTCAAAAAAGATAGCTCTCGCCTCTTCCCGACTTCAGACATTAAAAAGATAGCTCTCGCCTCTTCCCGACTTCAGACATAAGCCCTCTATTACTAGTAGCAGTAGCTCGCTAAACGGAAGCTAGAGCATGGCTCTCAGCTCCCTCGGACTCATCTTGGGCTTGATTGGAGGGCATTTACTATATTTGCATACAATTAACAAGGTTAGGAGATGTCACACTATCATAACTTGTTTAATGGCATGTATAGCTAGACTCGATACATGCTACGTTAGTCCTAGAACCGACTAAACTGTAGCTCTGATACCACTAAATGTAACACCCTTTACCTGTACTCGAGATCGGGACAATGTACAAGGCATTACCGAACATAAATAAGGCATTTCTGGAAAATACGGGTTATAAAATTTCATTTCAAATTAAAATCGACCAAATAAAATCATATTGTCCTTCTTATGGACCTACGAGGTCCAAAACATGTGCCTAAAGCGGTTTAGGACTAAACAGAGAACTTGAGAAAATTTCAGAGAAAGTTTCATGTTTAAGCCTCACACGCCCGTGTGGATGCAATGCACACGACCGTGTGCTTGGGACACGCCCGTGTCCCTTACCCGTGTAGAATTATTTGGATTTATTTTTCATTTCGAACCTACAGGGGTTTTCACACGGCCGAGTACACGCCAGTGTCCTTGGCCCATATCCCTCACACGGCCTAGACACGGCCGTGTCATCGTCCGTGTCCAAAAACCTAGACATTCTATTTATGACGTTATTATTCATCTAGGGGCACACGGCCAAGACACACGCCCGTGTGCTAGCCATGTCCTCCACACGGTTCAGACACACGGTCGTGTCTCTACCCGTGTGTTTACTACCATGCATACTAACCTAAAAATTTTATGTACAGGGGACACACGGCTGTATAACACTCTCATGGGGCTGACCATCTGTCACACATGGCCTAGACACATGCCCGTGTGTCTACTCGTGTGGACCAGTTTAGAGGCTATTTTCCAAGCCTTTTGTCACCCTCAACTAACCCTACATACAAATATGATCCTTGGACATTTATCATAGTATCACTATATCCCTAAAACCTTCTTGGCCAAGGTCTTACATGTTACTTCATGTCTTATTTTATCCTATGATAATATTATCCTATTTGTATTAGGGTTGCCATCTCCACCACCAATTCATACTTGGCTCATTTTATAATTCATGCCCATTGTGACCTAAATCATTTCCAAGTGATTTGGCCACATTTTACATGTCCGATCATGGTATACCATATTTAAACATCACATGAAGCATTCAAGCATAAACTTGTACGATTAGTAGGTTTACAACCAACATCAAAATGAGACATATCTCATGGCCATATACAAAATGAATAAGCATATCATTTAAGCCCTTACATTGGCTAGCCAAATGACACATATAATAAAATAACCAAGAATCCTATACATGCCATTTTAACAAAACAAAGGTTTCTAAATACCAAGGCAAAACAAGTCGTTAGTATTGACAATACTACAATCGTCTTCCAATCTTCATGACTCCACGAACTCTGAAAAATAAGGGAAAGGAAAGGAGGTAAGCATTAACATGCTTAGTAAATCCGAATAACAAGAAGGTAAACTTATCGGTTATTTAGCATACAACCATAAAAGATATTCAAGCCAAACATGCATAGTATAAATTCCCTATCACATACACTCAACCTTCAAGTTAGTCTCATGCCAATACATTATAACATTTGTATTAGATGAGCTCATCAATTCAAACATTTCCATTCTCGTTTCTCATTATAATACCGTTGAATTTCTCAGAGTCTCGATGGATATCCTATTTACCGTCAAATCGTGCAAGTGACCATTTTAAATACACACTCCCATGAACCTCACTCTTGCAGCGGGATTACCAGTCTAGGCTAAATCCTTTATAATGACACATACTCTTAGGAGTTCGGATCTGAACTACCAGTCCAGGCTAAATTCAGATCCAAATCGGATTACCTGTCTAGGCTAAATCCATTACAGGACACATATTCTTCAGGAGGTTAGGTCACTATAGGATCACCCGTCCGGGCTAGATCCATTTTGCCATTAAATCATTTTTAGGAAAATCCATCGGTCATCCTCTTCATTCAACCGAGACATTTTCTCAAAACATCAACATTTCATGAAATTACCATATATTGAATATTGCTTTTATAACTCATACATGAACATACATTTTTAACATATATAAAATAGTTTACATTCGAGTTATATGAACTTACTTGGTAATCGTTTTCGGATTTGATTTTCGATTACTCCGAAACCTTTCTTTTTCCACGGTCGACCTTCAGAACTGATTCCTCGGGGTCTATATGAATAAAAATAAATTGTTAATACTTCACATTGTCAATTTTCAGCTAAAGATTCACCCCCGGGCAAAATGACCAATTTGCTACTAACCTTTCACACTTTTTACAATTTAGTCCTAAGGCTCGTATAATGGAATACATGTAATTCCTTAGTTACCCAAGCCTAGCCGAATCTATTCTGAGTTTATACTAGCCCATATTTTCCTCTATTTCCCATTTTTACCACACACTTTATACTTTTTACAAAATGGTCCTTTAAGCCATTCCCATGAAAATCTACTTAGTAAAAGTTGTTTACCATCCTTTAAACTCTCATATTCCTCCATAAATCATCAAAATACAAGTATCTCATGCATGGGTAAATTTCCAAATATGAACCCTAGCTTGAAATATGGGTAGAAATAGAGAGAGCATGTTACGAGGATCTCAAAATTACAAAGAACATTAAAAACGAGGCTAGGGAACACTTACTATTAAGCTTGAAAATGTTGAAAACCCTACTTAAAGAACCCTAGAAATTTCGACAGCTATGAAGAAGATGATAGCTGATTTTTGCTTTCATTTTCCCTTTTTATTGATTTTATTACCAAATGACCAAAATGCCCTTTCTTACAAAACTTTTAAATGTTTCCATGCATGCCCATTTTTTCCAAAAACTTAGAAATTGGGAAATTTACTCTTTAAGACCTTCTAATTAATAATCCAAAGCAATTTCATACAAATTGCTTCTAAAACCCAAGTTTTACAATTTATTCAATTTGGTCCCTAATCTCCAATTGGACACCTTATACTTAGAATTTCTTTATGAAACTTTAACACATGCTTATTTTCATATCCTAGACCTCATAATAATCATAAAAAAAATATTTTAACGTCGAGTTTGTGGTCTCAAAACCACTATTCCGACTAGGCCCTATTTTGGGATGTTACACTTATGATGTTAGATATATGATAAATATAAATGATGATTACGTGTTAGGATTTTTGGCCGAATTGAAATGTGATCTAATATGTTTATATGCTTAAATTTTATTTCAACGGGTATGTTAAGAATGAGAAAGTATGCGACTATATTGCGAGCGGTACAAGTATGTACACAGAACTCATGTGAAGTGAATTTGGTAAATGATGAATATGTGGTAAGAATGCATACGAGAAAGTTATGCTGTGAAATATTGATAACCTTGTGGCTAAAGATCTACATTTATGATGAACGGATGTATGATGAGAATTGAAAAATAATCATGTGTTGGCCTTATGAGCCTAATTGAATTGTGATATAGTACAATGTATATACTTAAACTGTGATTCAATAGATATGTGAAAGATTGTTAAGCTATATGTGAAAATTATGATTACTCGTAAATGATGTCCTTATTGTTAAGTGAGTTGAAATAACTTGCTAATAATGTGATATGCTATAATAGGGAGATTATGGTTGCTAGTCTAATGCCAATACATACAATTAGTGTTTGTAAGATAAAAGAGTAAGCATTATGAATGAGTAAGTGATAATCATGGGATTTAATGCAAATTGTAATAATAGTATCCTTACGGATGGATAAATTAAATGAATGTTAATAGTTGTATATTATTTGCATATGAACTTACTAAGCTATGAAGCTTCCTCCCTTTCTTTCCCACCTCTTATAGGTTTATTTAGCTAGCTCGGGTGGGAGATCGTCGGAGATTCTATCACACTATCAAGCTATCATTTGGGGTATAAGTGATTGTAAGTATGTTAAGTCTATGGCATGCATAGGGACTTAGTCATTTTGTGTATGTGTCATTATGATATGGCCAAATGTATTGGCTTGTAATGAATAAGGATTTGATTTGGGATGTAGCCATATAAATTGGCTTATATTGGCTAATAGGTTGCAAGCATATTAATTTCTCATATGCCTATGCCAATGTCATTGTGTGATGTGGTTTATAATGGTATGTTAATGAAAGTTAGTACAAAGGAATCATGAAAGAGTAAAACTAGCATTAAAATAGTTTTGGACAGTAGTAGTAGTAGTACAAATTTGAAAAATCACCAAAAATTGTGGAAATCGAATTAGAGGTTGAATAAAATATGAAATTAAAGCTTATTGAGTCTAATTTTACATAAAAGAAACAATGTAAGCAAAAGAATTTCATTTTATGAGATATTTGAATTTTTGTGAGACAAGGTCAGAATGATTTCGAGTTCCCCTGTTCTGACTTTGGAAAATCATTAAAAATTGTATAAAAAAGCTTGGGGGTTTAAATTTATATTTTTAATTTCTTAATGAGTTTAATTTCAATGGAAACAAATGGGAACATCATTTGAATCCCGTACTAAGAGATAATTAATTTTTAGTGAAGAAAGGTTGAAACTGTCAAACAGCAGAACAGGGACGAATTTGAAGAATTAACTGTACTTATTGGCTAAACCATAAATTCTGAAAATTTTATGGTAGGAGGATATTTGAGTCTAGTTTTGGAAAAATCTAGTGAATCTTAATTTATAGTTCTATAGCTCAAGATATAAATTATTTAGTGACTATGACTCAAGTGGACAGTTTTGTTATGAACAGTAAATAATTGTTTGATATGTTTAAGTCTTGATTATGGTTGTGTTGGTAGCTTAATTCTGCCATGTTAAGTTCCATTTAAAGTGTGTATGTGAGTGTGCAAATGAGGGTGGAAAATGGCTTGGTAAATAGCCATTTCCTTGGCCACATGGGTAGAGACACGGCCGTGTCTCTCAGCCATGTGACCCCAAATTGTGCATGATGTCATAAACAGAGAGTTATACTGGCTGAGGACACGGGCGTGTCTCAAGCCACACGGGCGTCTGTATGACCACACGGCCTACCCACACGGGCGTGTGACTCTCCAAAGTATGAAAATTTTCTAAGTGTAGTAAAAGTACCAAAAGTTTTTGGTTTAGTCCCGAACCACTCCTAACGTATGTTTTGGGCCTCGTGGGCCCGTATAAGGGACGATATGCATGTGATTAGATGAATTTAATTTGGGCCAAATTTTATGGCCCAGTTTTGTATAAATGTTTATGTTTAAGTCCGAAAATGCCTCAAACCCTGTCCCGACATTGGATACGAGTAAGGGGTGTTACACACATGCATATATATTGTTTATTCAACTAACATGATTTATTATGCACATTGATATTGATGGCTATGTGCCCTATTGTGATTATTTGAATATTTGTAATACTACAGCTTGTTCTGTGAAGACTCACACTAAGCTTTTCAAAGCTCACCCTCATAATTTTATCCTTACATGTAATCCCCAAGGTTAGAACTAGACTTGGCACTTCATAGGTCTCGTCTAGGATTTTTAGTTTAATATTATAATTTTTATTACTATTTGGGAAAGTAATAATTTTTATACAAATTAGGGCATGGGTTTGATTTTCTAGGTTATTTTGATAATATGCATGTCTTATTGTTAAAAACTGATTATGTTAAATAACTGGACGAACCTCCACATTGGTGGATTATACACATGTACATAAAAATGTTTTTTTAATAATAATAAATTAAGGTCATCACATTTTTCGCTACAAATATGTACCTGAATTTCTAGAAAGTAAATTAAAAATCAAAAGTGTTTTCAAAAGTAATAAGAACTTTTATAACTAGATTTTAAACAAATTTGGCAGAAGTTAAGGTTTTTATAAAACTAATAGAAGTCCACTAGTGTTTTTGAAAAATAAACAAATCACTTAAAAAGGAATTTTCTGAGAATCTGATGGTTATTTTTACTAGGGCATTTCGATGGCCAATGTGGCCTTCAAAGTTTAGAAATAATTTATGGGATGGGCTAGGGAGGTTACATTTGGTGGTATCAGAGTCCGGTTCATAAACTCGGCCTGAGGTTGTAAAATGAGTCTGCATGCATGTTCTAAAAAAAAAAGGATATTTTGGGGAAAAATTGTACCACAATATTTTGAAATTCTTTTTACAAAAATAAATAAATAAATTCTAAGACTCCGATGTATGTCCTCATAGTACTCTTGAATTCATAGACAAACACTAGGGATTGTATTGCTTAAAACTATAGACATTAGGACTAAAAACTTTTAGGAAATAATTAGAGTTTGTATCTTTTTGAAACTTTAGATAAAACCTAGGGCTATAGAATACGATATAAATACTTGAGTTATGCAAAGTCCTGGTATGCAAACTCGTGGAGCGCAACGTCGTGTGGCTCAAGCTGAGCCATTTACTTCTTTAGGACGTATGTCTGATCTTGAGACAAACGATACAGTGGAAATGCATAATGCTAGGTTGTAACACCCCTAACGCATATCCGTCGCCAGAAGAGGGTTACGAAGCATTATCAAAATTTACAGATCAAATAATAGACATTTCATATCAACTAGCATTCATATCAGAAACAAATCAAAATCAATCATATTATCCCTTATGTGAGCCCTCGAGGCCTAAAATACATAATAGAAAAAAATCAGGACTAAACCGGGTACTCAGAATATTTTGGAAAATATTAAAATTTTTCAAAGGTGCAGTGGACACACGCCCGTGTGGCCAGCTGTGTGTCTCACACAGTTAAGAGACACGCCCGTGTGTTAGGCCGTGTGGGCATTCAAAATAGGGACACACGGCCGTGCCCCAACCCATGTCCAAACTTATAAGCTCTCTGACTTGGGTCACACGGCCAAGCCATACGCCTATGTGCTAGGCCGTGTGAGCATACTGACTTGCATTAATAAGATACAGGGATCACACGACCAAGCCACATGCCCATGGGCTAGGCCGTGTGAGCATTCTATTTTGTACTAATTAAAAGATACAGGGGACACACAACCGTGTCACCTGGCCGTGTGTCACACACAGCTGAGACACACACCCATGTGGACAAAATAGGTCATTTTTCTAGCCACATTTCTCACCCAATTTAACCTACATTAACACTTTTGCACATCATCAAGCCATATAAAACTACTTAAAACAAGCCAAAATCAAGTCTTAAACATTACATATCATCAAATATATCCAAGAATCCATACTTATCAAAGTAACCAAATACACATATAAGCATATTTATACCTAATATACCAATCCAATCCAACCATCAATATGCTTAAGAATTATCCATCATTCAACCATACCAAACACATATTAAACATGATAATGCCACATATATATACATCAAATTCAAGCCATTCAAATTGTTAATCATAACAAAACAATTGTATGCCATCATTGGCCAAATGAACCTATACATGCCATTATAACCAAAATGAATTTACTATATATACCGAAATAAGCCAATAAATAGTGTGATGTAGCTCCAACCAGCTTCCAACCTTAACGAACTTCCGAGTTTGTAACACCCTGATTTGGGCCTAGTCGAAATAGTGATGTCGGGACCACAAATTCGAGATAGAAATAATTATTTTATGATTATTTTGAGGTCTATGATATGATTGCATGATTGTGTGAAAATTTCGTGAAGAAATTCAATGCATAAAGTGCTTAATTTAAAGTTAGGGACTAAATTGAATAAGTTGCAAAACTTGCATTCTAGAAGTTTTTAGTATGAAATTGCATTGAAATATTAATTAGGAGGTATTAAATAGCAATTTGACCAATTTTAAGTTCATGGACAAAATTAGGACATGGAAGGAATTTTTGAAAGTTTAGTAGTAAGGGCATTTTGGTCATTTAGGGGTAAAATGAATTAAAATACAAAATTAAAAGCCAATTTTGCTCATCTTCTTCATGGAGGCCGAAATTAGCATGGGGGAGGCCATGGCTAGGGTTTTCAAGCTTTCCAAGCTCAATAATGAAGGAAATCGAGATTCGGGCTTAAATCGGGAAAATACAAGGTTATGGATTAAAATAGTAAATTGCCGTTTCTAAATCGAGGTAAGTTCGTGTGTTAATAATAATGCAATACCATGCATGAATTGTAATTCTCTATTGATATGGCATAAATTGTATGATTTAATATGTTTAAGAGAAGTTGATGGATGGTATGTATGATATAAAAAAATGTAATGCTAGTTGTGTCATGTGAAATTGAATGGAATTATTGTTACAAGAATTGAGTGTTAAATTACTATTAACTGGGTTGTATGAATTGTTGCACAGTTGTACCTGATGAGATTTTGATAAGTTTGTACGTAAATAATTTATCGATTTATTTTATTTTATTTTATTATATTTTGTTATCATATGAAATGTGGCTACCTATAGATTGACTATTTTTGTAAATTGAAAATTGAAAAAGGACTATGAATAAATTTGTAACATATTGGAAATATGTTTGTTGGTAATTACTTGATTGGTGAAATTGTTAGAAAAGAGAGAGAAATCCGGTTGAACCTTTGGAAAGATTGGATGATACAGAGATGGTATGTAGCTAGGTCACATGTATGGTCTTGAGTGCACATCATGTGTACAAGAGAGCTACGAGATATTATGATGTAGCTAGGTCACATGGGTGATACTATGTGTACACCATGTAGACAAGAGAGCTACGGGATATATGTAGCTAGGTCGCATGCGTGGTTCTGGTGTGAAGGACACCATGTAGACAAGAGCTACGAGAGATAAATGGCTAGCTAGGTCACATGGGTGATACTAAGTGTTCACCATGTGTACAAGAGAGCCGAACTTTATGATGGGTGGAGCTATTTTGCGCCAAGTATCGAGGATTAATCCGAAGTGTTCAACGGGAGACTTATTATATCTTTTGCTTTGTGAGTTTTGTGATGAATAAGTGCAGGAATTTGGTTATGTGAATAATGTGTTCATTAAGTGATCGGGCCTGTGGTAAGGTTATAAACAATTAAGTTATACATGAGGATGATTTTATGGTGACCTTGTAATCATGGGCCTATACTTGTGATGTATGAAATGTGGTGAAAATGATTTGTGATATGTATGTTAAAATGAGGTTAATACAAAGAAAGTGTGAAAGAGTGAATTAGCAATAAAATTGTCTTGGACAGCAGCAGTTGCGTGACTTTGAAAATTTACTAAAAATTGTGGAAGTTGAATAAAAATGCAAATGATATATGAAAATAAAGCCTAATGAGTCTATTTTCACATGAAAGAAACAGGGGAAGCAAAAGAATTCTATATTGTGTGATATTTGAATTATTGTGAAATAGGGTCTGAATGAATTCGAGATCCCCTGTTCTGACTTTAGAAATTCATCATAAATTGTAAAAAACTTATTAAGAGTCATGCCTTACATGAATGGATTCCTTATTGAGTCTATTTTTAAGGGAAACAAATGACATGGTCGTTGGAATTCTGTACAGAGAGAAATTTGGTTCGTAGTACATAGAGGTCAGAGTAGTCATACTCTGAAACAGGGGAGAATTTAACTAATAAACTGTACTAATTGGCCAAACCAAAAATTCTGAAAATTTTATGGGAGAAAGACATATGAATCTAGTTTCAAATAAAATTAACGAAACTAAAGTTGGAGTTTTGTAGCTTCAGATATGAATGATTTAGTAACTGTAACTCAATAACACAACTTAACCTGAATATATGTAATTGTACAATTATAGTGTTTTATCTTGAAAAGCATGGTAGTAATTGCTTATTATTTTCATATGAACTTACTAAGCGTAAAGCTTACCCATCCTCTCCATTTCTTTAGTATTGATAGGTCGGCTCGGGGTTGGAGATCATCGGAGGCAAAATCACACTATCAAACTATCATTTTTGGGAGAATTAATTCAAATATTAGAAATATCAAGTGAGTGGCCTGTATAGGAAGTTGGTTTGTAATATGTATTTTTTATTATTATGATTTTGATCGTACGTATCAGTCTGCATTGAGTTATTGTATATGATTATGAAATGTGGTCCTTATCCATTATGGTTTATAAGTTTAATTAATCATGCTACGTCATATGTTTTGATGTAATGATATAGTTAGCTTTGTTTGTTATGCATGTGTTCGAAAAGTTTTAAATTAAATGAAATTTTATGGCCCAGTTTTTGTCTATGTGTGTTGTTAAGTCTGGTAATGCCTCGTACTCTGTTCCGGTCTTGGATACGGGTAAGGGGTGTTACAGAGTTACTATAAAATAGGGAAATAAAACAGAGTAAGCATTTAAGCTTAGTAAGTTCCTATAACATGGAATTTAAAGTACCATTTATTCACATTTAAGGTAAGCAAACAAGATATATCCAAAGCAATTTGGCCAATAGCCTAAACACTTATCCTCATCAACCATGTTAGTCATGTATTTCATATGAATATCAAGAAACATGTATGAGCTCAACAATAATCAAATTTCCATATACATATACTTTTCATATCATGTGTCCATATAACATGTACAAATAATATCCATGTATTTCAAGTACATACCAGTAATAATTCATCTCGAATTCATATTGTCTCATATCAGAACTTTACCCGTTGAACTATTTAAAATATCATTGGATACACGGGTAGTACACACAAAGTGTACAAAACTGTAATCCGTCAATTCATATACAGGTATGCCCATACGAGCATGTAATCGAGAAGCTATTCTGAGTCATGTAACGGGAAGCTCTTGCGAGCCACTTATTGGAAAGCTCATACGAGCCATAAACGAGAAGCTCAAGAGAGCCATTAATCAGAAAGCTCATGAGAGCCAAATATTGGGAAGCTCGTGAGAGCCATATAACAGGATGCTTATAAGAGCTAAATAATGGGGTGCTCTTGCGAGCTGTGATGTGTTTGCAACACATGCAGGACCACAACCAATTCGGGAACCCTTAATGACATGTCATTTGTATCCATTGAATTTCGAAGGTTCAAAAGGGGCTTAGTAATTGTCGGGTATGTGATCAATACTTATACATGGGAATTATACATTTCACATACCTATTATTCAATTTAAACATATAAATATACAAATTAGTTACACGAACTTACCTCGACAAGTATACGTAGATTCGTAAGCTACTAATCCGATACTTTTTCTTTTTCTCGATCTAATTTCGTACTAGGTCGATCTTGATCTATACAAATGAATTTAGCTCAATTTAATACAATTCACATTTAATTCAGTCCAATACACATCTTTGGCAAAATTATTATTTTGCCCCTATACTTTTAATTAATTTCAATTTTGTCCTTAGGCTCGGAAAATGAAATTCATACAATTTAGTCCTTATCCAAGCCTAGCCGAATTTTTATACATATCAATAGCAGCCCATGTATTTCACAAAATTCAAAATTTTTCCATAAATTTATTATCTTTTCATTTTAGTCCCTAATTGATAATTTCATCAAAATTCTCTTTACAAAAGTTGTTTATTTATCAACAACCTTTCATTTTCTAACATAAAACTTCATAATTCAACTATACTCATCCATGGAAAAACCCTAACACTTTAATAGCTTCGCAAATTAATCCCCAAGATGGCTAGATTAAGCTAATACGATCTCAAAAACATAAAAATCATTAAAAACGAGACAATAATACATACCTAACTAAGCAAAAATAGCTTACTTGAACTCAACATCCACGGCTAGGGTGCCCATGTATTTTGTTTTAGGAAAGATGATGAAAATGATTATATTTTAATTATTTTTTTGATTTATCATCATTATTTTATCATCTTTCCAAAATTAACCTTAATAATTTCTTAATTTCCAATGATGAATAATCATCCTTATCTACTAACTCCTCAAAATGGTCTATTTGTCATATAAAGACCTCCAACTTTAAATTCCATAGCTATTTGATACCATAAGCTACTAGAATTCAACTTTTGCACTCTGTCCAATTTGGCCCTTTTCATCAAATTAGACATGTAATCGGTAAAATTTCTTAACGAAATTTTTATACAATATTTCTATCATAATGTAAACCATAAAATAATATTAAAATAAATTTTCTTCTGACCTCGAATTTGTGGTCCCGAAACCACTGTTCCACTTTCACTGAAAACAGGTTGTTACAACTCTCCCCCTAAAAGAATTTTCGTCCTCGAAATTCTTACCAGTAAAGAGGTTCAGATATTGCTTTCTCATAGTTTCCTCGGATTCCCACGTAGATTCTTCAATTCTGTGTCGTTGCCAAAGAACTTTTACTAAAGTTACATTTTTATTTCTCAATTATTTCACCTCTCGTGCTATAATTCTGACCGGTTCTTCACTATATGTCATGTCAGGCTGAATTTCAACATCCGTAGGAGAAATAATATGTGAAAGATCTGACCGATACCGTCATAACATAGATGCATAAAAGACATTGTGATTTTTTTCTGGTTCTGATGGTAAAGCTAATCGATACGCTACAAGCCCGATTCTTTTAGTAATATCATACGGTCTGATAAATTTTGGACCTAGTTTTCCTTTACGATTGAACCGAATAACTTTCTTCCAAGGTGAAACTTTCAAAAATACCTTGTCACCAACTTGAAATTTTATCTCTTTACATTTAAGATCCACATAAGATTTTTGACGATCTTAAGCTACTTTTAAACTATTTTGGATCAGTTTTACTTTTTCTTCAGTTTCACGAATCAAATCAACTGCATGTATCTTTTTCTCACTAAGCTCAGTCCAATATAACGGAGTTCTACATTTGCAACCATACAGAGCCTTATATGGTGCCATATTTATGCTTGACTAATAACTATTATTATATGCGAATTCAACCAACAGCAAATATTTTTCCCAATTGCCTTCGAATTCTAGAACACAGCACTGAAACATATCTTCAAGAATCTGAATCACACGCTCAGATTGACCCTCAGTCTGAGGGTAAAATGCGATACTAAAATATAATTGCATACCCAGAGCTTCTTGTAACTTTTTCTAAAATCACGATGTAAACTTCGGATTCTATCCGAAATAATAGAGACTGACACTCCATGCAACCTGAAAATCTCTAAAATATATAATTATGCTAATCTGTCAAGTAAGAAACCCGTATGTACTGGAATAAAATGTACAGACTTCATCAAACGATCGACGATAACCCAAATGGCATCTTTCTTTTTCGAAGATAAGAGCAACCCCAATATGAAACCCATAATAATTTTATCCCATTTTCACTCCAGTATCGTCACAAGCTGTAACAATCCCAAAGGTACCTGATGTTCAGCTTTTACTTCCTACATATCAAACATCTAGATACGAAATTAGAAATATCATGTTTCATTCTCAACCACTAGTACATCTGTTTCAAATCATTGTACATTTTATTACTTCCCGAAGCCAAAATTCGCATTATCTAAATTTAGCATACAGTTGTTTTTCTCTCAAAGTTTGCAGAACAATCTCGGATGTTCGACATGTTCAATCTCATCTCAGGAATATACCATAATATCATCAATAAATACCACAACAAATCTATCCAAATACTGTAACACCCCTAACTCGTATCGTCACCAGAATAGGGTTACGAAGCATTACCAGACTAATCTTATAAATAATAGTACAATTCGAATTACAATTCTCATATCAATTAAAATCCATACAATTACAATCATATAGTCCTTAACACTAGCCCTCGAGACCAAAAGCAAGCATTAGAAGTGGTTTGAGACTAAACCTAGAACTTAGGAAAAATTTTGGAAAACATAGAAAATTTTCAAAGTACAGGGGACACATGCTCGTGTGGCCATACCGTATGCCTCACAAGGCCAAAGACACGCCTGTGTCACAGGCCTTGTGGACATTCGAAATGGGATCACATAGTCGTGTCCCAGCCCGTGTCCGGCCCTATGTAACTCTCTGACTTGGGTCACACAGCTAACCACACACTCGTGTGACTAGCCTATGTACCCTTCGAAATGGCCTCACACGCCCGTGTGCCAGGCCGTGCCAAACCTATAGGGTATACTGACTTATGCTACATGGCCAAGTCACATGCCCGTGTGCTGGGCCGTGTGGAGCATACTGACTTGGTTTCTAATTAAGTACCAGAGGACACACGGCTATGTCA
Source organism: Gossypium anomalum (assembly GCA_025698475.1). NCBI lineage: Eukaryota > Viridiplantae > Streptophyta > Magnoliopsida > Malvales > Malvaceae > Gossypium > Gossypium anomalum. Next base: position 40,513,629 of record CM046968.1, on the reverse strand, counting down.
CCTAAACATGTGTCACATATGGCTGAGACACACGCCCAAGTATTTGCCCGTGTGGACAAAAATAGGCTATTTTCCAAGCCATCTTCCTCACCCAAATTTGCATCAACCTAAACATGTTAATTGGCATATAACATAGCATCAATAGGCATTTAAACCAATTTCAACCAAGACTAAAATATGTTATCCTAACACCAACAACCACAAGGCTCATAAGTACCACAAATGGACATTCACAAACATACCAATATGACTTCCCACAATCACCTAACTAATCAAACTTACTTAGTAGGATTTGTGCCTAAATCAACATGCATACCGTATATCAAAATTTAACCATTTGGTATTCAAAATACAAACACAAAATTAAGGCCTTCACCTAACAGTTATAAACCACATATTAAAGAGCCATTTACACATTCACATATTCAAACATATTCCATGGCAACCCAAATGCACACAAGATGAAAATAATCACATATATACATACATATACCAACATATGCCAAATCAAGTCATATTACATGACTAATTACATAACCAAACATATAGGATTTTATTAGCCAAATGACCTATACATGCCATATAACCAAAATACACAAGTTCAAAAGTACCAAAATGACAGCTTGATAGTGTGATGAGATCTCTGACAACTCTCAATTCGAACAAGCTTCGAAATCACTATAAAATACAGAAAAGTGAACATAGTAAGCTATAAAGCTTAGTAAGCTTGTATGATTAATAAATATAACTTACCATTCATTCACAAATTAAGTTATCTATCATAAAACACTACAACTTAACTTAGTCACAGGGCTAATATATGTTCATCCACATAGTAGATCATGTAACTCACAAACTTCATATATTTCAATGCTTATACGGTTTACGTACATACCTGCACTGATATGTATCAATCTCTTACCCTTTCATATCTTCAATATACCCATTGCACCATTTGGAATAATATCGAATACTCGGGAATCTAGCACCCTAAGTGCCAATAAATGGTCAAAACCATCTCAATCTCATATCTCATATAATGCTCACTCTAGAGCTATCAACGGGTCTGCTCACATAAGCAGCTAGCCAAGATGTAACTGCACAGTGCTGCTCACACAAGCTGATGAGAATCCGCAACACATGTTAGAAAACTCAGCCCCCGGTAGAACATACGAACCAACACCCAAACACAATAACCCCTAATGACATGTCATTTGTATCCTATCTATTTGTAATAGCCCGATTTTGGGCCTAGTCAGAACAATGATTTAATAACCACTAACCCGAGGTCAGAGAAATTATTATTTTTATATTATTTTATGTGTTATAAAATAATTATATGAGTGCATGAAAATTTTGGGGAAATAATTTTAGTGATTGCATGTTTAATTGCAAAAAAGGACTAAATCGCATAAGGGACAAGAGTTTTATTTCATTAGCTAAAGTTGTCAAATAGTTAGAGAACCAAAATTAAGGGTCTTTAAAGGGAAAATAGGCCTTTATTAATGGCAATAGAGGCAAGAAAATAAAAAAGGGTCAAAATTAGGTGAAATTTGGTAACCAATTTGACTAGAATAAAATAAAATAAGGTAAAGCTATCAATTTTTTTTCTCTTCTTCTCTTCCCCACCGAAATTTTCAGCAATGAAGGGGTTTTGAAAGCTTGAAATTTCTAGCAATTAAGTTCTCTCATAAGTAAGTAATTTTGAAGACTTTTCTTGATAACTTTTGTACTTTTGGGATGATAAACCGTAATTTATACATATTATTATCCTATGCTTAACACATTTATGAATGATTTCTCCTTAGATTTGGTGAATTTGATGCTCCTAATCCTTTAATTTCACGTTTTATACTTAGGAGAGCACAGGAGAGCAAAAAGAACAAGAAACGGGCTGAAAACGGAGAAAATGGACTGACGTGGGAAAACAACACGGCCTGGACTTCCTCACACGGGTAGCACACACGCCTGTGTCATTCTAGCAGGCTCGAACATGGCCTAAACCAACCTCAACACGGGTATGTTGATCTCTCAGCCTTGACCACTGCCTGAAGTAATCGCACACAGGCATGTCCCTGTCCAGCCCAAGTTAAGTTCTATTAAAAAAAGGGCGATTTTGAGGGCTTTTAGGCATTCTAAAGCCTATGTAAACACCCTAAAGGAGAACTAAAGAGGACACACAGAGTAGGAAGCAAAAAATTACTCGAAGAAAGCCGATTGATCCATCTCAGAAGCCGGATTATTCATCAAGACTGAAGATCTCCCTTTAATTTCCCTTCAGGAGTTTTGGGTTTTCTTTATGTTTTGCATTGATTATTCTTCTAAGATGTTGTCCTTTATAGTTATGAACTAAACCCCCTAAATACCTAAGGGGAATGAAACCTAAGACGAATCTTGTTATTATTATCTGAATTGTATGATAAATATTTAACTTGTTCTTAATTATGTGTTCGTAATTCTTACTTCGATATTTTAAGATATTGATTCAAGTTAATGCGCTTATTCAGAGGAGCAAAAGTCCCTGTCTAAGAGTAAATTTGTCATAATTAAGTGGAGTTGATTAAACACTTAGAGATAGGGTGATAAGATTTTGCCAGATTAGGGTGAAACCTAATAAGGGGATCGATAGATCGAGTTAATGCAACCCTAGGGTGTTAATTAGAAAGAGATTTCAATTATTCAATCTAGGGTTAGACGTTATTAGTCTTGAATAGGGATAATAACATAACTTAGGGATTTCTACGGAACAAGTTGAATGAATAAATCTCTGATTCAGAGTCAAATAACAAGTGAAGTCTAGGTGGATTTTTCCTTGGGTATTGTCTTAATCAATCGAATTTTCTAAAAAGTATTTTCCCTAAATCTATTTTCTGTGCATTTTTAGGTAGTAAATTAGTTAGATAAACAACCCCCATAATTCTTAGGCTAGATAATAAAAAGAAAGTTATAACTAGTACTTTTGGTTCCTTTCGGTTCGACATCGGTCTTGCTAAAACTATACTACTATTCGATAGGTGCGTTTGCCTTCATCATGATAATAGTTAGTTTGAGTACGATCAATTATAAATTTAAAACTTATCGCGAGTGACAATCAAGTTTTTGGCGCTGTTGCCGGGGAACTAAGATATTAAGAACACTCAATTTTTATTACTTTAGCCATTTACTTTTATTGCAATTTAAATTTTGTTTTGATTTTCATTACTAAATTTTCTTTTTCTTTCTTCTGGCAAGTTCTTATAGTTTATGACTAGAAGAAACCCGTCAGGACCATTACTTTTTGATGAAGAAATCGATCGCACCGCTCACAGAAACCGAAGAGAAATAAGGCAAAGCCTAAGATACATAAAGGAAGAGTAAGAGGACGATATTCCAACTACAACCGAGGAGATGGCTGAAAATCAGAAAAATCCACCACCTCCTGCGATTGCCGCCGATCAAGTAAATTAGAATCATGCTCCACGCACTATGTATGATTATGCTAGGCCAAATTTAAGAGGAACTGAGTCAAGTATAGTTAGGCCTGCTATTGCTGCAAATAATTTTGAACTAAAACCTAACACGATTCAAATGATAAAATAATTTTTCAGTTTGATGGTTTGCAGGATGAGGATCCCAACGCTCACTTGGCAAATTTTCTAGAATTTTACAACACATTTAAAATTAATGGCATTTCTGATGATGCCATTCACCTTCAGTTATTCCCATTTTCAGTGAGAAAAAAAGCTAAACAATGGTTAAACTCGTTACCACGAGGGTTAATCACTACTTGGGAACAAATGACCGAAAAAATTTTATTAAAGTATTTTTCGCCATCTAAAATAGCTAAATTACGTAATGATATCTCTTCTTTTGTGCAGATGGATTTAGAAACACTCTACGATGCATGGGAGAGATACAAGGACCTACTGCGAAGGTGCCCTCACCATGGGTTACCTCTATGGCTGCAAGTTCAAACGTTTTATAATTGTGTGAACCCCTCGACAAGACAGATGATTGATGCAGCTGCTGGTGGAACCATCAATAACAAAACATCTGAAGTAGCTTACGAATTTATTGAGGAGATGTCACTGAATAACTATCAGTGGCAAGTTATAAGGACTAAGCCAACCAAAACAGTAGGCATTTATAACGTTGATGCGGTTAATATGCTATCAAATCAGGTGGAACTTCTAAATAAAAAGATTGATGTTTTACTTGGTTCTACGCAGGTACATCCAGTGATAAGGCGTGATTCAAATGGAGGAGGCGTACATACAGAATATCAACCCTTCAATCCTAAAACGAAGAGGAAAAAGTCCACTATATGGGTAATAATAACTCTAGACCTCAAAATAACCCATACAATAATACTTATAATGCAGGTTGAAAGAACCACCCAAATTTCTCATGGGGTGGTCAAGGAAATCAAAGGCCACAAATTCTCCGGGTTTTCAACAACCACCTTATTAACCAGAAAAGAAACTAAACCTTGAGAAAATTCATCTCGGCGTCAGAAACTCGTTTCTAGAATACCAAGACAGCACTTAAAAATCAATAAGCATCAATCCAAGGGCTCGAAACTCAAATAGGCCAGCTGTCCAAATTAATTTTCGAATGACAACAAGGTAGTTTGCCAAGTAATACTGAACCTAACCCAAGAAAACAACTCAATGTGATTAACATTAGAAATGGGGAAGGGTTAGTTGCATCTGAACTAGAACCAAAGGTAAAAATGGTGGAAAGCAAAGGTAAAGGTAAAGTAGGCCACAATGAGCAAAAACTGATAAGTGTAGACTATAAACCTCGTGTGCCATACCCCAATACGACAAGGAAAGACCGCTCAGATGAACAATTTGGTAAATTCCTTAAACTTTTAAAGAAATTACATATTAACTTACTGTTTATTGAAGCTCTTTCGCAGATGCAAAACGCAATAAAGTTTTTAAAGGAGCTTTTAGCAAATAAGCGAAAGTTGGACGAGGTGTCGCATGTGGAGTTAAACGCAGTTTGCTCAGCTATTTTACAAAATAAGCTGCCCAATAAATTAAAAGATCCAACGAGTTTTACAATTCCTTGTTTAATTGGCAGTTTAGATGTGAACAATGCGTTGGCTGATTTAGGGGCTAGTATCAATGTCATACCTCACAAAATGTTTAAGCAACTACGTCTTGGGAAACCCAAACAAACTAGGATGAGCATTCAATTAGCAGATAAAACTATCAGATTTCCTAGGGGTATTATTAAAGATATACTCGTTAAAATTGACAAATTTATATTCCCAGTGGATTTCGTTGTTCTAGACATAGAGGAGGATAGTAATGTTCTTTTAATTTTAGGAAGGCCTTTTTTAACGACTGCTAGAACAATTATTGATGTTTACACAGGCGAACTCACACTTCGTGTGAGAGACGAAACAATCACCTTACAAGCTCGCAATTCGAGCAACACATCAAAAATTAAGGGTGGTTGTATAAAACATTCTACTAAGACTGACCATATATTGCAACCTACTTTGCAGGAAATAAGTTCGAAGGACATACATGAGCCATGTTCAAGCAACAACAAAGGACCTGTCCATGAAGAACGAAGGCTACAAATCAAGGAGCTAGATGAATGGCAGACATATAAACCGAAAACACGCCATGATGAGCTCAATTTTTCCCAAAATCAACTTAAGGTTAGAGATAAAGTACTATTGGATGCCACAAATCCTCGTACTACCACTTCTGAACCGAATGGAGTAAGCCCTATTACGGTACTTAACATCTTCCCATACAGTACAGTCGAGGTAACTCATTCCAAATTCATCAATTTTAAGGTAAATATTACTCGTTTAAAACCTTATTTTGATAAAATTGATAGCAGGAATGAGGAGTGTAAACTCCTCGAACCACCATGACCGCGTGAAACCAAGGTAAGTCGACCTTAGACTATAAATAAGCGTTTCTTGGGAGGCAACCTGAGCACTAACAGTATTAACTTCTTAAAATTCTAGTATTTAACACCTAACTTACAAACTGATCTCTTGAATATAGGTTTTCCACACTCACACGGCCAGGCACACGGGTGTGCTGTAGACCGTGTGAAAACAAGGCAAACATTTTTCCCTAACAAGGGATGCGACAAGTTGCCACGGCCGCGCGACATGGCCGTGGTCGATCCTGCCAAAATAGCATGGGCGTGTGACACACCCGTGTCTAGCACCCGTGGTCGAACCTGTCAAATTAACACCGGCGTGGGCCTACATACACGAGCGTGGGAGAAGCGAACAAAGCCAGGCACGGTCGGGCGACACGATCGTGTGCACCAACACGCCCAAGGAACATGGGCATGGGTTGAATGTCAGAGGTGCCAAAAATCGAAAAAACACGAACGACACGGGCTAAAATTAGGGCACACGGGCGTGTCCCATGACCGTGTGTCCCAAAATCTATAAAAACCCCTCACTGTTCATCATCTTCTTTCCCCAAAATCCCTAACCCTAGCCGCTGCAATTCTACACGCCCTCTCTGCCATGCACATGCGCCGCCTTCAACTCTATTTTTGACACCCAAGCTCCTTCCTTTTGCGTCTGTTTACCTTTCTCTCTATTTTCTTTAGTTCTTTTACTAATTTTATGATTCTTTATTGATTTATTTGGATGAATTTTGATTAATATTTATAGTTCTCACTATAGTCATACGTATGCTTGTTATTCTTTGCCATTCTAGTCAATGCATTGTGATACATTCATATTTTTTTATGTTTCCATAGATTCTTTGCTATTTTTATGAAACATTCATTCATTATCATATACATGCATCCACTAGCTATTTCCCTTAGCATCATTCTCGTATTTATATTCATAATAATGGACTTGGTTATTTTTCAATAGATTTTCCCTATAGTCAGAAAACCCCTATGATAAATTGATATTTAGTTTTAACATACTTGCATATTTTTCCATTCATGCGGATAATTCCTATAACTTCATGTTATTCTTATTGCAGATATCATGTCGAGTCGTGGTAAAAAGGCTATCGTTCCCGCTTTAAAGAAAAGAAAGGGAGCGTCATCTTCCTTGGGTCCTATCGCTGAAATTCGCCACCCCTTCCTTCAGTTTCCCGTTGGACCACAGGAAGAACTCTTCCAGATACTCCAGGCTCGACCTTTAGTTGTGGGCTACTACATTGACTGGGCTGTACTCGAATAAGTCCAACTGGCTGACGCGGTTAGAGCTCTTCTAACAATTGATCCATGGGAACTTTTCTTCGCAGTCATCGAGCCAACGTAACTTAAGCTCACACTCAAACTTTGCTCGACCTTCCATCTTCAAAATGTCATGACCAACTTTAATGATCCCAGCACAATTCAATTTCGTCTTGGCAGTTTAGTCTGCTAGTTGAGTGTCCTAGAGTTTGGTACCGCATTGGGCCTTTACACGGAGGAGTTCTAGGAGGAGAACGACCTCCACGCTCTCAACCGCCACATTTATCATTCTTTTTCATGGTGCTGGGACACGTTAGTACTACGCTCGGCCACCTACGACCCTAATCGCTCCAAGGTATTGGCTCTCCCTCCATCCTTGAGGTACTTAAATTCTATCTTAGCTCACACTTTGACAGGATGGCGAGAGAGCACTGGCGTCGTCAACACTCACGACGTCTACTTCCTATGGTGTATGTCGCATGGCCACGTCTTCGACCTTGCCTACTTCATCGCCCTTGCCATTCACCATCAGACGGAGCAGCATTGGAAGGGGGTCATCTCTATTGGCCCCTATGTGACTCGACTGGCTCGGTACTTTAGGCTCCTCAACACAGCGGCACAAGCATCCTCCCTTACCCTCATTGGCCAGATGTCTCCACAAGGCATCTCGAGCATGCTAAGTATGAGAATGATCGAAAAGCGCCGTGGAACCTACCCTCCTCAATATCGTCTCACCCAATCAACCGAGGAGGAGGCCCTTGAGGACATTACTGATGACGCCCCTCTATGACACGAGGACCCACCGTCTCAGCCACCACCCACCCATCGTCTAGTTCATACGGCGGCTTCATATTCTGACATATCTGAGCACCTCATTCTATTTGAGCAGCAGTGTTTTCAGCGATTTGATAACATTGATGCTACTCTACAGCAGATTTGTCAGCACCTCCACATTTCATCGCCACCACCACCTTGCGAACCATCCGGCGATAATGATATTTAAAGATTTTATTTTATTATATCTTTATTTCTATTTTCATTTATAATTTTTCTTACTATTTTCACTTTTAAATTTTCATTTTATTTCCTTTTGATACTATTTTATTTTTAGGTTTTATAAATAATTTTAAATTTTGGCTATTTCTTTACGAGTAATTATTCTTCTTTATATTCCCTAAAGAGTTCCTGATTCATCATAGTTATAAAGAGCTCCAAAGTTCACTATCACTTAGGAACTTCAAACTCCACTGGAAAAGGTTCTCCACGACTGCCATGCCCTACTTGACCACGAGATATAATATTCTTTTGGCGCAGCACTTGTGGAACCCAACCTCTACCACCACCGGAGTATCCTCCTCCACTCTACATAACTCTAAACTAGGGAGTTCATTCATCTAACATTCAGGAAGTTTCCCTTCTCTCTCTATTTTATGATCTTATATCTATAATTTCCACTAACTTTCTCTTTGTACATTGAGGGCAATGTACATCTTAAGTGTGGGGGGAGTCAATTATATCACTATTAGAAAAGTCCCTGAATTTTGTCTTGTTCTCTTATAAATCTCTCATATAATTTTTAGGATTAATTTTGATGAATTTATGATTTTTATTGATATGAATTGAATTAAAACATAAGCATTCATGCATTGACTACTTAAACTTTAAGACATTAGAGAATCAAGCATGATAAGTTGATTTTTGAGAATTTAAAATTTTAGGTTGTTTTCCCCAAGTTTAGGTATTATCTTGAATTGAAATCCACAAGTTTAAACATCAAAAAGCCATAATTTTTGTGAGATTTTGAGCCTTTAGAGCATCTATTATTTCTTTCATGCTCACTTTTATTGTTGCTTTAAGTGCGTCAATATCAAATTGTTATTCTAGAACTTGCTTAATTATGCATGTCAATACCACACCATTTGATTTGATATGTCAAGATGATAGAGGCACTTAGGTTCAACCCTTATTAAACCCCTTTGAGCCTAACATCTCATTCATTGATTTACCCTCAATATTAACTCATAACTCATTATTGTTGAAATCCCTTCAATTAATTTTATCCCTATTTTTGTCGAGATTTGATTTGAATAAATTGTTTATCTATGTCTTATTCTTGATAGTTAGTAACTTGTTCTTAAAAAAAAATACATATCTATTTATTAGCAATAAGTCGTATTTTTGAAGCTTGAGTGTTTAAATTTCATATTCTGAGAAGAAGCTCTTTTGTACGTAATTGATGATTAAGTATTTATCTAGTTAAATAATTTTTGAATTCAGTCTCGATTCTAACCTTCTCTTTCAGCTTGTGACCACACCCCCTAACCAAAGCCTCGTTACAACCCTCTAAAGACTTTTGGTTGAGGTATCATCTCAATTTATAGTGGTGGAGATTTGATTTTCATACAAGCCTATGATAATAACTTTTCATACTGACTATTGAGTGCTAAATTCATTGTCCTTAAACACCTCGAGTGATTTGAGTGAATCTTTAGTGAGGATTCTAAACTCTGTGAGATTTCGAATCAATGGTGATTACTTAGACAAGGGGAAATGCCTATGTTTTTCGTGATAAAATGCTCAACTTAGAATGTTTGAAACTTTAATGTTCTTCTAGTGGAATTCTCAATCTATGATTACTTATGAATTAGTTTAGGATATCATTGATAAGAATTATAAGTTGAGAAAAAGGAGTTCACGTGAAAACTCCTATTTCATTTCCCGGGTCTTACCCTACTTCTATAGCTGTAGTAGCCTTATTATTTCTTCAACATCTCAAGAGCTAACCCCGAAAGTGACTCAACTACCAATCCCATTGTGAATTGAGGATTTTTCTTGAGGACAAGCAAACGCTTAAGTATGGGGGTATTTGATAAACCGTAATTTATACATATTATTATCCTATGCTTAACACATTTATGAATGATTTCTCCTTAGATTTGGTGAATTTGATGCTCCTAATCCTTTAATTTCATGTTTTATACTTAGGAGAGCACATGAGAGCAAAAAGAACAAGAAACGGACTGAAAACGGAGAAAATGGGCTGACGTAGGAAAATAACACGGCCTGGACTTCCTCACATGGGTAGCACACACGCCTGTGCCATTCTAGCAGGCTCGAACACGGCCTAAACCAACCTCAACACGGGCGTGTTGATCTCTCAGCCTTGACCACGGCCTGAAGTAATCACACACAGGCGTGTCCCTGTCGAGCCCAAGTTAAGTTCTATTCGAAAAAGGGATATTTTAAGGGATTTTAGGCAGTCTAAAGCCTATTTAAACATCCTAGAGGAGGACTAAATAGGACACACAAAGTAGGAAGCAAGGAATTACTCGAAGAAAGCCGATTGATACATCTCAGAAGCCGGATTATTCATCAAGACTGAAGATCTCCCTTTAATTTCCCTTCAGGAGTTTTGGGTTTTCTTTATGTTTTGCATTCATTATTCTTCTACGATGTTGTCCTTTATAGTTATGAACTAAACCCCCTAAATACCTAAGGGGAATGAAACCTAAGACGAATCTTGTTATTATTATCTGAATTGTATGATAAATATTTAACTTATTCTTAATTATCTGTTCTTAATTCTTGCTTCGGTATTTCAAGATATTGATTCAAGTTAATGTGCTTATTCAGAGGAGCAAAAGTCCCTGTCTAAGAGTAAATTTGTCATAATTAAGCGGAGTTGATTGCACGCCTAGAGATAGGGTGATAAGATTTTACCGAATTAGGGTGAAACCTAATAAGAGGATCCATAGATCGAGTTAATGCAACCCTAGGGTGTTAATTAGAAAGAGATTTCAATTATTCAATCTAGGGTTAGATGTTAGTAGTCTTGAATAGGGATAATAACATAACTTAGGGATTGCTACAGAACAAGTTAAATGAATAAATCGTATGATTGAAAGTCAAATAACAAGTGAAGTCTAGGTGGATTTTTCCTTGGGTATTGTCTTAATCAATCGAATTTTCTAAAAAGTACTTTCCCCAAATCTATTGTCTGTGCATTCTTAGGTATTAAATTAGTTAGATAAACAACCCCCATTATTCTTAGGCTAGATAATAAAAAGAAAGTTATTACTAGTACTTTTGGTTCCTTTGGGTTCGACATCCGGTCTTGCTAAAACTATACTACTATTCGATAGGTGCGCTTGCCTTCGTCGTGATAATAGTTAGTTTGAGTATAATCAATTATAAATTTTAAAACTAATCGCGAGTGACAATCATGAGACCCTAGTAGCATAAGCTATCTAATGAGGGGACTATTTTGCAAAATAGTTAAAAGTCTAGGGTTTTGCCATGAGAGTATTCATGTTTTTCGCTAAATTTTTATAGAAGAAAATAAATCTTGGTTGTTAAACAAACAACTTTTGTGAAGTAGTTTTCGTAGAAACGCTAACTAAGGACCATTTTGCATAAGTTATAAATTATGTGGTAAGTGTGTGAAATAATGGGAATTGTGGGCTACTTCTAGTATAAAAAGAACTCGGCTAGGCTTGGGTAGTGAGAAAATTCGATAAAAATTTATTTATGAGCCTAAGGGTAAAATAGTAATTTTGTTAAAGTCTAGAGGCAAAATGGTCATTTTGCCAAAATATGAATTATGAAATGCATTGATTAAAATGATGATTGAATTAGTGAATTTTTATTATTTTAGATCAAGAATTATGAAATCCGGACTTAGACTGGGGGAAGGCCAAGCAAGTAGACTAAATCCAACTAGTCACCCACTTTTTGTATACCGAGGTAAGTTGTACGTAAGTAAGGCAACTATATCGCTATTATGTCTTGAATGATTAATTTTACGTGACATGGTTGAAATTGTTTATGAGTAATGCATGATGGAAATTTAATGTAGTAGATTCCCGATTGAGCCCAGGAATAGATTCGATATCCATGCCATAACATTTGGGTGATATGTGTGCTAGTGTAAGACCATGTCTAGGACATGGCGTCGGCCATGATATGAGAGCCAATGTAAGACCATGCTTGGAACATGGCATCGGTAATGTTGTGAGAGCCAGTGTAAGACCATGTCTGGGATATGGCATCAGCGTTGATATGTGCGCTAGTGTAAGACCATGTCTAGGACATGGCATCGGTGTTGATATGTGCGCTAGTGTAAGACCATGTCTGGGACATGGCGTCGGCCACACCATGAGAGCCAGTGTAAGACCATGTCTGGACATGGCATCGACATTGAGAAGAGAGCTAGTATAAGACCATGTCTGGGACATGGCATCAGCCTCGACATGTGAGCCAGTGAAAGACCATGTTTGGAACATGGCATCGGCAATTCACCCTTTGTGTAATGCTTGTCAAATATCCTTTAGTATTCCAAATGGTTTCACGAGTTATTTTTAAGCTTATGAAAATGATATGGAATGATATAATCATGTTGTGAGTGGTACGGGTTCTTATTCGAAACTCATGAGGTATGAGTCTAATTATGTTTCCTTGATGGTAAGAATGACATGAGTAAGTTCTAGCTATGAAATGATTTTAGGATGATATTGTAAGCTTTGACTTATACTTGTGATATATAAGCATGTAGTGATATTAACCTTGGTTCATTCAAAAATGTTGTGTTGATTTATAATATGTATGGTTGATGTTGTTACTTATTTATATGCAACTTAATAAGCTTTGTGCTTACTCCTTCTTTTTTCCATTTTCTCATAGTGCCGCCAAGCTAGTATCGAAGATCAAGGTGTAACACCCTGAATTTGGGCCTAGAAGTTTTGGGCCTTGAGCATGGGAGCGGTTGAAGGCAGATTTTATTATTTTGTTATGCATGTAAATTTCTTTAATGAAGGCTTGTTTTAGTGGTTAAGTGTGCTGAGAAGTGTTGGAGAAGTCTTGGGTTCAAACCTGGACTCTAGCAAAAATTTTGGTTTAAGGTGAATCAAACCCTAGGTGTAGTAGGTAAGCCTTAAGAATATTGTTGGAGAAAAGATGACACAAAAAGAAGTGTGGTGTAGTGGCAAGGTGGCGCCACTTAGGGGACAAGGAAGTGACGCCATAGAGGAAGCAAAGGGTCCAAGGTTCAAGTCTTGGCTCTTGCAATATATTCTGGTTTTTCTTTTCAATAAATCTAGAAGCAAGTAGGTGCGCTTTAAAGTTTAATGTGTTGGATTTATGACACAAATGAGTTGGTGGCCTAGTGGTGGTGGCGTGAGTTGGCATATAGGAGGACTTTGGTTCGAATCCCTTGGCATGCAAATGTTGATTATTTTGCTATGTTGGGATGGCAAGAGTTGGTGTTGAATTTAAACTCTGATGATGGAGGGATCCCACATCGGTAAGCTAACATAAGAGTGGATACGAAGCTGGCTTTAAATAGAAAGAACCATGAGGAGAGCAAAGGTACCTTTCTTGGTTGATCCCTTTCGCGTTATGGCGTGCTCGTTTGGGTTGGGCATCGGCTAGAAGTGCTCGGAGTGCGGATTAACTCCAGTCTCCTATCAGACAACTTTGGAGGAGCAGCGAGGCTTGGAGTATCGACTTGGATAAGCTTGAACCTTATTATTGGACCCTGTGAAGGACATTGTAAAGGATCTCAGTAGCAGTCGTCACGAAACAGGTGTGTACCGAACACCCTTTCTCTGTTCAAGTCGGCAAAAGCCGAAAAGCCGAAATCCGGTATTTCATGGGCCTGTGAGTACGCGAATGCTCTCAAGTCATAGACTAATGGTTGGATTCGACATCGCAAAGTGGTAAGTTGGTTGTGTGCGTAAAAATACGTGAACATCGATGAAGTGGGCCTCGATGGGCCAAAATCGGGCCCAATGGGTTTACTGAGACCAATATGGGTAAGAGATGGGCAAATCGCACTGTTAGTTAGTTGGTAGACTCGAATTGCTTTTAATCGTTAAAAGTTCTTTGAAATAACTTTGTGTAGATGAGTAAGTTTCACGAATGTACCCTAAAGGGCAAAATTACCGATATACCCCTAGGGTTTATATTGACTAATATGCATGATTGATAAATCATCGTATTCTCGCATGATATGCTTTCATTAATGTCTATTGCATGGGATTGGGATATTAATGGAGGAAGTGTTTAAAGTGGTTCATCCACGCATTTGGAGGCTTTGCCTCATCTTATCGATAAGCGAGCAAAGCAATGCCGCAACTGTGGAGTGTAGGGTTGGGTGGGTTGAGATATTCCCACATGGAGTGTAGGGCTGGTACGGGGGAGTGTAGCGGTTGGTGGGTTGAGTAGTCTCCCCAGATGGGTTTGCATTCATTGTTATTATTGTTACCATGTTACTGAATTGGGCCTATGAGCCACACTGTTATGTAAAAAAGGGCTAAGGCCTTGTTATCAGATTCGAAAGGGCTTCGGTCCACCGTGTGTCATCGTTATCTCGAGTAGGGCTTAGGCCCAATGGGCTCGAGCTGATTTGGGCTTTGGATGGGTTTCTGTATACACTGAGTTTCCCCAAACTTACCCATTTTCCTTCCATCCTTGCAGGTGAGCCCTAATTGGTGGACTTGGAGCTGGGCGGGATTCAGAGTGGCCATGAAGAACAAATTCTGGTTTTTAAATTAGATCACACTTTCTTTACTTTTAATTATTTTCGTTTTGTTTGAAGGTTGTAATAAGGCCGCTCATTAAATTATTTCATTTATGAATTATTGAACTAGTTAGCACTTAGTGGTGTTTTTAAAAAGACTATATGTTTTCAAAATGTCTCGGTGACGTGTAAGACTTCCGCAATATAAATGTTTTCAAAGAAAATAAATATCTAAACCTGACTTAAACATGATTTATTTTTCATAGACACATAACATGCTTTAAGTGTGGCAATGGATGTGTGCATGTCTAGGATTGGATCCAGGGAAGAGCTTGGTACTGGCAGATCCAACAGACTCACCTCCTCTTTTTCGGCTTCCTACCGTGTGCATGCCTTCCATTCACTTAAACCTATAACATTAACGTTTTTAACCTCTAAGAGAGAGATTTTTAATGAAACAAATCGCAACTTTTCTCATGTGGCATGCTGAATTCGGCCATAATGTCTGGGCCGGGTTTTGAGTGTTACATTTAGTGGTATCAGAGCCAGGTTACAACAACTCGGCTGTGGATCGGGTCCGAAAATCTTTTCAAAAACTTAGGTCTTAGAAGGGTATTTTTGGAAATGGTAAGTTTTTCGAAGATGTTCAAGTTTTTCTATTGTTAAACGGGGTTAAATCAATAGTTTTAAAATAATAGTGTTTTCAAATCAAATCTTTTTATTTTCGGTAAACAAAAACATGGTTTTTAAATTTTAAATGGACTGATAAGGAAGTGGCACACTGAATCCCCGACACCAAGTCTGTAAGTGTTCTTTTTCTGCTTTAAATATTTATGTGGAACTGAACTGAAAATAATATTGTAGATAGTACTGAGCCTTAGATATAGTACTTTAGACATGATAGTGTTAAGGCTACAAACTGAGACTATAGCTAAAATGCGGTTGCGCGGAAACAACTCTGAAACCCTATATGTTCATAAGATATTCTGTAATAAACAGTGGAAACAGTAAGCTAAAGACATAAAATTCGTAATCAGATAAATCGATATGAGTGCAAGGGCTACTCGGGGAAGAGGCCGTGGTCAAGGCCAAGGTAGTACCCAAGCTGGATCTGCATCCTCTGAACACATACCAGCTGGCAAGGCACGACCACCACCGGCTAATGAAAATGGGCCGTATGATCGCCTGGGGATGACGTTTTGTCACGAGGCCATGTTAAGGATTTTGCAAAGGGTTCTTTGGAGCTAGCACGGGATAGTGATAGTAGGATCGAGTGCGCAATGCAGTAGCGTGAGTGGGGTAGATGTTACATGACTACCTCAGTTAGATGGAAATTTCGAGGACGAAATTTCTTTAAAGGGAGGTAGAGTTGTAACACCCTGAATTTGGGCCTAGAAGTTTTGGGCCTTAAGCATGGGAGCGGTTGAAGGCAGATTTTATTATTTTGTTGTGCATGTAAATTTCGTTAATGAAGGCTTGTTTTAGTGGTTAAGTGTGCTGAGAAGTGTTGGAGAAGTCTTGGGTTCAAAACGGACTCTAGCAAAAATTTTGGTTTAAGGTGAATCAAACCCTAGGTGTAGTAGGTAAGCCTTAAGAATATTGTTGGAGAAAAGATGACACAAAAAGAAGTGTGGTGTAGTGGCAAGGTGGCGCCACTTAGGGGACAAGGAAGTGACGCCATAGAGGAAGCAAAGGGTCCAAGGTTCAAGTCTTGGCTCTTGCAATATATTACAGTTTTTCTTTTCAATAAATCTAGAAGCAAGTAGGTGCGCTTTAAAGTTTAATGTGTTGGATTTATGACACAAATGAGTTGGTAGCCTAGTGGTGGTGGCGTGAGTTGGCATATAGGAGGACTTTGGTTCGAATCCCTTGGCATGCAATGGTTGATTATTTTGCTATGTTGGGATGGCAAGAGTTGGTGTTGAATTTAAACTCTGATGATGGAGGGATCCCACATCGGTAAGCTAACATAAGAGTGGATACGAAGCTGGCTTTAAATAGAGAGAACCATGAGGAGAGCAAAGGTACCTTTCTTGGTTGATCCCTTTCGCGTTATGGCGTGCTCGTTTGGGTTGGGCATCGGCTAGAAGTGCTCGGAGTGCGGATTAACTCCAGTTTCCTATCAGACAACTTTGGAGGAGCAGCGAGGCTTGGAGTATCGACTTGGATAAGCTTGAACCGTATTATTGGACCCTGTGAAGGACATTGTAAAGGATCTCGAGAGCAGAGGCCACTAAAGCGGTGTGTACCGAACACCCTTTCTCTCTGTTCAAGTCGGCAAAAGCCGAAAAGCGAAATCCAAAGATTTCATGGGCTTGTGAGTACGCGAATGCTCTCAAGTCATAGACTAATGGTTGGATTTCGCATCGCAAAGTGGTAAGTTGGTTGTGTACGAAAATACGTGAACATCGGTAAATGGGCCTCGATGGGCCAAAATGGGCCCAATGGGTTTACGGACCAATATGGGTAAGAGATGGGCAAATCGGCTGTTAGTTAGTTGGTAGACTCGAATTGCTTTTAATCTGTTAAAAGTTCTTTGAAACCGTGTAGATGAGTAAGTTTACGAATGTACCCCTAAAGGGCAAAATTACCGATATATACCCCCTAGGGTTTATATTGACTAATATGCATGATTGATAACATCGATTCTCGCATGATATGCTTTCATTAATGTCTATTGCATGGGATTGGGATATTGATGGAGGAAGTGTTTAAAGTTGTTCATCCACGCATCTTTGGAGGTTTTGCCTCATCTTATCGATAAGCGAGAAGCAATGCCGCAATGTGGAGTGTAGGGTTGGGTGGGTTGAGATATTCCCCACATGGAGTGTAGGGTCGTACTGGGAGTGTAGCGGTTGGTGGGTTGAGTAGTCTCCCGGATGGGTTTGCATTCATTGTTATTATTGTTACCATGTTCTTTGAATTGGGCCTATGAGCCACATTGTTATGTAAAAAGGGCTAAGGCCTTGTTATTTGATTCGAAAAGGGCTTGGTCCTTTGTGTCATCGTTATCCGAGTAGGGCTTAGGCCCAATGGGCTCGAGTGATTTGGGCTTTGGATGGGTTTCTCAGATACATTGAGTTTCCCCAAACTCACCCCTTTTCTTTCCATCCTTGCGGTGAGCCCTAATTGGTGGACTTGGAGTGGCGGGATTCAGAGTGGCCGTGAAGAACAAATTTCAGTTTTTAAATTAGATCACACTTTCTTTACTTTTAATTATTTTCGTTTTGTTTGAAGGTTGTAATAAGGCCGCTCATTAAATTATTTCATTTATGAATTATTGAACTCTAGTTAGCACTAGGGTGCGTTTTAAAAAGACTATATGTTTTCAAAATGTCTCGGTGACGTGTAAGACTTCCGCAATATAAATGTTTTCAAAGAAAATAAATATCTAAACCTGACTTAAACATGATTTATTTTTCATAGACACATAACATGCTTTAAGTGTGGCAATGGATGTGTGCATGTCTAGGATTGGATCCGGGAAGAGCTTGGTACTTAAGCAGTCCAACAGACTCACCTCCTCTTTTCTGGCTTCCTACCTGGTGCATAGCTTCCATTCACTTAAACCTATAACATTAACGTTTTTAACCTCTAAGAGAGAGATTTTTAATGAAACGAATCGCAACTTTTCTCATGTGGCATGCTGAATTCGGCCATAACGTCTGGGCCGGGTTTTTGGGTGTTACACAAGGGACGTCGGAGGTATTGATCACACTATCACCTAAAGCTTTTGGTATAGCTAGTTTAAATTTTTTGATTGTGACATGTATAGGGACTTGAATCTTTTGCTTAGTGTCTTGTTAGTTCAGCCACAAGTGTTGGCTCATATGATGGATTGATATTCATTTTGTATAGGCCATTAATGTTGGCTAATATTGATTATTATTAAATGCATTTGATTCAAATTTCTCATGGTTGTGGTTGATTTGGTTATATGTGTTATGCTTGGATTGGTTTTGGTTGATATTGTGTAGGTTGGTGCAAGAAAGGGTGGCAAAAAAGCTTGGTAAATAGCCTTATTTTTGTCCACATGAGAAGACAAACTAGCGTGTATCTAGGCCGTGTATGACACACGGTCTGCCCCACGAGCATGTAGTCCAGCTGTGTGTCCCCTACACCCCAATTTTTCAAGTCAGTATGCATGGTAGTAAACACACGGGAAGAGACTTGGCCATGTGTCTCAGCCGTGTGGAGGACACGGCCTAGCACATGGACGTGTACCATAGTCCTGTGCCCTTAAGGAGTTGCTAACGTTAGAAATAGAATGTCAAGGTTTTGGCACACAGGCTGGGACACGGGCGTGTCATGGCCATGTGGGAGACACAGGCCATGGACACGGGCGTGTTCCAAGCCGTGTGAAAACCCCTGTAGGTTCGAATCGAAAAATAAATTCCCACGGGCTAGGGACACGGGCGTGTCCCTATATGTTAAGGTCGTGTGAGTAACACGGGCCTTCAACATGCCCATGTTAAGAAGACACACGGGCGTGTTGCCCTTCCATACGGGCGTGTGCCCCTGGTTACCTTAAAATTTTTCAAAGTATTCTAAAGCACTCAGTTAAGTCTCGAATCTTTTTCGAAGCGTGTTTTGGGCCTTGTAGGCTCGTATTAGGGACTTTATTTTTTGTTTTCAAAAATTTTTAATTTGGACAAAAGTTTATGGCATAGAAATGTTTGTAAGCATATGTTTAAGTACAGTAACACCTCGTATCCTGTTCCGGCATTGAACTCGGGTAAAGGGTGTTACACTATTCCTAAGGTTGAACTGGGATTTATACATTTTTGAATCTTTTTCAAACATTTTCGTAATGTCATATTCATCAACAATACAATTATAAAGCATTTGAAACACAATTACATTAATGCTTATTAACATACGAACTTACCTCGGATTTATACAGAGAGAAACGAGCTATCAATCCACTATTTTGTTTTTCCCCCGATCTAATTTCGAACTTTGCTTTTCTTGATTTATATATAATCAAACTTAACTTATTGAATTATCATTTTATTCAATTTAATCCAAATTTCATATTATGGTAATTTTACACATTTGCCCCTAAACTTTAGACTTCTTTACAATTTAGTCCCTAGCTCATAAAAATGCAAATTCATGCAATTGAGTCCACACCCACGCTAGCCGAATTTTATGTATTCTCATAGCAGCCAATATTTTTCATTATTTCACGCATTTACCACACAATTTATCACATTTCTCAATTTAATCCCTAATTGACAATTTTATCAAAAATCATTTAACAAATGTTGTTTATCTAACAAAAACCATCCATTTTCTATCATCAAGCACCAAAACACATACGCATTCATCAATGGTAAAACCTTAGACTTTTAACAGTTTCACAAATTAGTCCCTGGGCTAGCTAGATTAAGCTACAACGACTCCAAAAACATAAAAATCATTAAAAACTGAGTCAAAAATCATACCATGCAAGGAACTTAAATAACCAAATGTTTAATCTCCTTCAATGGAGTTTCCTAGTTCTATTTTAGGTGGAAGATGAACAAAAATTAAAGATGATATCATGTTTCTATTATTTTACTATACTTAATTAATGAATTACTAATTTAACCTTTGTTTTCAACTTAAAAATTCACCTATTTAATGTCCATCTTTGTCCACTCACTATAAAAATGGTCTAATTACCACATAAGGACCTCCATTTTAAATTTCCATAGCTATTAGACCCATTTAGTTATTAGAACTCAAATTTTACACTTTACGAGATTTAGTCCTTTTTATCAAATTGAGTATTCAAAAGATAAAATTTCTTAACGAAATTTTTACATAATCATACTATCATGCTGTAGACATCAATTTAATAATAAAATAAATATTTTAACCTCAGATTTGTGGTTCCAAAATCACTGTTCTGATTTGACTAAAAATAGGTTGTTACAAATACGGTTTGAAAATTCTATTCATCAAATCCATAAATACTGCAAGTGCATTAGTTAAACCAAATGGCATCAAAAGGAATTCATAATGTCCATACCTGGTTCTAAATGTTGCTTTTGGCACATCCGAATCTTTCACTCCTAACTAATAATAACCAGAACGAAGATCAATCTTCGAGAACACTGTGGCACCTTTCAACTGATCAAACAAATCATCAATGCGGGGTAGTGGATACTTATTCTTGATTGTAACTTTGTTGAGCTGTTGGTAATCAATAAATAATCTCAAGGATCCATCCTTTTTCTTAACAAATAGAACCGGTAGTCCCCAACGTGAAAAACTAGGTCGAGCAAAACCTCTGTCAGTCAATTCTTGCAACTGTGCTTTCAACTCTTTTAATTCTGTAGGAGCAATTCTGTATGGTGCTATCAATATTTGTGTTGTTCCAGGTACAAGATCTATAGCAAATTCAACTTCTCTGACAGGCGGTAATCCAGGTAACTTCTTTGGAAACACATCAGGATACTCACAAACCACTGACACTGATTTAATATTTGATTCAGACACTTTAGTATCCAACACATAAGCAAGGTAAGCATTACAACCTTTCCTCACATATTTTTATGCTGACATAGCTAATATCATATTAAACAACCCATCCAATTTACCTGATTTAATACAGAGCATTTCACCATTCTGACATTTCAATACTATATGCTTTTGTTTACAATTTACCACAACATAATGCAAAGTTAACCAATCTATACCCAAAATCGCATCAAATTCATCAAACAGTAATAGCAACAAATCAGCCGGGAAATAATAACCTCGTATATTTAACAGGCAATTCTTGTAAATTTTATCAACCATCACATACTAGCCTAGAGGGATTGATACTTTAACCACGAAATTAGTAGACTCGACAGGTAAATTTTTACTACACAGTAAATTTGTACAAATATATGAATGAGTCAAACCAGGATCAATTAAAGCAGTTACATCAGTATCGATAAGAGAGAAAATACCAGTAATAACATCTGGCGCAGAAGCATCTTCACGTGGACGAATAGCATAAGTTCTAGCTGGTGCTCGTGTTTTAGATCTTATAGTGGAGTCTTTCGTCACACTATGGCTACATTTGGTTGTTTAATTTTGGTTATAATGGCATGTATAGGTTAATTTGGACAATGTTGGCCTACATGTTTTGTTGTTATTTTGGCCATCTATTTGGCTTGTGTCTTGGCACTTTGATGATAGTATGAGTTTAGTATATGGTATGTAAATATTTTCTCTTTAATAGTTGATGCTTGGATTGCTATGTTTGAATTATGAAAGATGAAAACTACGGATAAAATTAAATTGTGGTAAATTGGCAGTTTTGTGGATATGATTTATGTGGTCATTTGATGCTAGTGTTAGAATGGTGTTTTTGTACCAAATGGTTATGTTTTGGTAAGAATTTTACATAGAAATATTTGGTACAACTATGCATATATGTTAGTTAATCAATTAGGTAAGTTTGAATACATGGTTGAGATGTTTATAAATTGTCATTTGATGTGCCTAAGGGCATATTGGTTGTATGTGATTATACCATTTGTCTAAGGCTAGAAAATACATGGTTTTGGTACCTTATTATGGTTGGCTTATATGCACAACCTTGCGTGTAGGTACATGTCAAATTGTGGGAGAAATATGGCTTGTAAAATGACCTATTTTTTTCCACACTGGCGTGTGTCTAATTTTGATCATCAGAATACTTGTGCAAAGAGTATTTAATTGAAATCTTATTACTTGATGACAATTGTGCACTCGTGGTACACTCATTTCAAGTTTATTCTAATTTTGCAAATGCATACTGAGGTCGCTCAAGTATTTGGTGCCATTGGAAGAGAATAATTAGTAAGAAATTTAAATAGTTTGTGGTTTTAAAAACTTGTATTTGTTTGGTTTTCAAGATTAAGATATGACAATGAATTAGGCAAATGATTTATTAGGGTCTTATTTCAGCTTTTTTGCGTTTTGTGTTTTTTTCTTCTATTTTTAGTTAGTTTTATGTAGCTTGTGCTCTTATTCCTTGGAATTATCTTAATATTTGTAGTGTTCATTAGGAAACTGATTAAATTTCTAGACTACTTTGGTGTTTTTTTCTATTATTGTATGCAAATAAGAAATCAAGAAGTCTCACCATTGTATCTTGAGTTAGAAAGAACTTTGAGAAATCTCAAAAAGGCTAAAAATCTAATGGATGAATTTACTTCTAATTGTGAAATGGATAAGCCTCAAGGACTACTACCACCTAGGCCTCTCAAGGATTATGCTATGCCAAACTTAGATAGGAGACATGATAATATTAAAAAGCCTTATGTTGTATCTAATAACTCTGAGATTAATCATTCTATAGTTCAAATGATACACAATTCAATTCAATTCAAGGGGGATACCCACAGAAGACCCAAATCATCATTTGTAATAGTTTTTAACTATTTGCAACATTTCTAAATTCAATGAGTTTATGAGGATGTGGTTAAGCTTTGATTTTCCCATTTTTATTGAATGATTGAGTTACAATGTGTCTTGAATCACAGCTCCTAGGGGCTATCATTACTTTGGTTGAATTAGCAAGTAGGCTATTAGCAAAATACTTCCATCCCAACAAGATTGCTAGACTTAATGCCAATATCACTAGTTTTGTCCAATATGAAGAGGAAACTTTATATGTGGCTTGGGGGCGCTTTAAGGAATTACTTAGAACATGTTCTTATCACAATCTTCCAAATTGGGTATATATTTTGACTTTCTATAATGTGTTAGATGGCCACCTTAGGTTTACACTAGATGGTTTTGATGGGGGAGTCTTGTTAGCTGAGGAGTATTATAAGGCATGTAGGCTTATAGAAGAAATAACCTTAAATGCTTGTATGTGCCCAACCAAGAGGTTTGTGCCCAAAGTAAAGTGTAAAACCACTCAAGAGCCTTCGAAGATGTTTGGAAAACTTTGGTGAATCAAGTGAGAAACATAACTTAAAAGTTAGAATAAGCTAATTTCGGACAAATTTGAACATCTAAGCATCTAATTTTTTATCAATAACCATTTAAGGACTATGTCCCTTTGGTAAAGTGCAATTTCATAGGTAATAGACATGGAAATCCATATGCACCTATTTAGAATACGAGATGGTAAAACCATCCTTCTTGGGTTGGGGCAATAATACCAACCTAGGTTCCTTTAACTTTCCAAAGCCTCAACAACTCTACAAAGCACACTATAAACCCTCAAACCAATAGAGGAATTATACATTAAGAGGGCTACCTTTATGATGACAACCTGTTAGTGGAAAAGAAGCAATTTTATATGATTGAATAAGTAAATTAGAGGAGGATAACCATGCTTTTTAAAGCCTTTATGAAAAAGTTAAAAACCAACTTGCCGAAATCCTTTAGGCTATGTAAGTTAAACCATTACTAATATTCTGTTTAATATCAAATATAATACTAAACGTGAAGGAAAATAACATGCAAAGGTAATATAATTAAAATTAAGATGAGGAGGAGGATGAGATAATTTAAGACATAGTAACATTTAGATGAGGCTAAAGGAGGGTGTAATGGTTAGAAATTCAAGATATTATAGAAGAGTATGGCCCTTAAGGTAAATACCAACTCGATGTTTTAGTGGATGTAAGTTTAGGAGTAGGAGATAATGGGAGTAAGAAAGTAGAAAAATTTGAGGAATAAAATTTTTATAAAATGTTATTATCATACGAGTTCATTCATTTAAAAGAAGAAAAAGGGCATCCCACGTGCCAGATTACGTAAACCCTTATTCAAGCTCAACAGTCAAACCGAAAAATGCTGCCTTTTTATTTGGCTACGGGAAAAAAAATTCACAATTCACAGCTCGCTGTCTCTTCATTTCGCTCTGTTTGTAACTCGCATAAGAAGTATCGACATAGCGCGCTTTTAAAGTTAGAAAACAACCAAACAAGCCCTTGGACCGACGATCTCCACGAAGCTGTCTCACTCTGTCTCTCTCTCTCTTTTCCCTCATAATTTCATTTCTCGTCCTACTTTTTTCAACCGTTTTCTTTCGCCTCATATTTCTCGGATCTTCTCCGTCTCTCCAAAGATCCTCATTTCTGTCCCCCAACTTCATTCATTTTCTGGTAAATCTACGATTAATTTTAGCTGTTTCTTCTTTTATCTTGATACATGTATTTCTAAAAACAAAATTATTTGACGCATGCTGGTTCATATTTCTGTTTGGTTGCTGAGAAAATGGAAATGAAGCTTCATGTTGGTATTTTTTAGTTTAAAAAGCGCGTACTCAGCTTCTATATATGTAAACTAAGTTTTCAGAAGAAAAAATTGGAAGTTATTATTATTATGAAAAATCAGAGTTTTTATATTATTTTGTTTACTCAGAGGGAAGCTACTATAGGAACTTAATTAATTCTTCTTTTTCTTACTATTTTTCCCTGGTTATCTTATTTAGCATTATTGTTAAAATTATTATTAGATTGAGAAATTTGGATTTTGATTATAGAGTTTGGGGTGAGAAATGGCTTCGATATCGTATTCTCCAGCTGCCTTTGATGGAACTTCAGCTTCCGATCTTCTTCGGAGCTCCTCTAGCGGAGTGACTGGCATCCCTCTTAAAACCTTGGGGAAGGTACGATTTGTGGTGAAAAGGAGGGATGTAATTGTAGCTGCAAAGACGAGGAAAATGAAGAAACATGCATACCCATGGCCTGCAGATGCGCATCCAAATGTGAAAGGCGGAGTCCTCACTCATCTCTCTCATTTCAAACCACTGAAAGAAAAACAAAAGCCTGTTACTTTGGATTTTGAGAAGCCACTTGTTGATTTAGAGAAGAAGATTGTTGACGTAACTCCTTAATTTTAGTGATGATTTAGTAGATTAAACTATGTCCGTGCTAGCTTCACATGTTGTGCTGGTTTAATGCAGGTGAGGAAGATGGCAAATGAAACTGGTTTGGATTTCAGTGATCAGATTATATCTTTGGAGAATAAATATCAACAGGTTTGAGTATTAAGTTTGAGACATTATGAGACAGCTTTCGTTGCTTCCATATAGTGATTACATTTCTGAGCTATATGTTTATATAATGCTCTGTATCAGTACCTATCCAGACTGTTTATGGGTATGAAGTTGCAAGTCTGGAATTTGAGTATTAAAATTAAATCTGATTATGCCAAAGCTGTATTTAAAGCCTGGAAGTTTTACTTTTCATATTAGGCAATAATTTTTTTTTCTATTGCACTTGCTATGACATTCACTATTGGTTCATTCATTTATTGGAGAGTATAACAATAATAGAACAATTGGATCATTGCTTGAAACTCCAAAATCTATATTTCTTCTTATGTATAGCCTGATATGTTACTTCTGGATAACAATATTTAAAATGCGCATACAAGCTTTGTGCTAATTGTCAATTTTTTCAAGTGCATTTTAAGTGATTGATGCTCCATCAAAGATATCATGACAGTGGTGGTTTCCTGTTCTAAATTTTCTTACTCGTTCTGTTATTGTTCCAGGCTCTAAAGGAATTATACCTGCATCTTACCCCTATACAACGTGTGAACATTGCCAGACACCCTAATAGACCTACATTCCTTGATCATGTATTTAACATGACTGATAAGGTTTGGTGGTTACATGCTTGTTAACTCTCAAGTATTAATATTGCATATTCTTATCAACATTATATCTAACATTTGACCTGTGTGGATAATGAGTTGTCTATGTCTTTTGCATATTCTCATTTGCTCAGTTTGTGGAACTTCATGGAGACCGAGCAGGGTATGACGATCCAGCTATTGTTACTGGTATAGGAACCATAGATGGTAGGAGGTACATGTTTATTGGTCAACAAAAGGGTAGAAATACTAAAGAGAATATTCAGCGTAACTTTGGAATGCCAACACCCCATGGGTAAGTTGAATGAAACTTATATGTTGAGGTGTTTTTTTTTTTTTAATTTTCAGTTTATTTGAGAAGGAATCTTTTTCATTTTTTATTGATATTTAGGAAACACTTACAGTTACAGGAAGGCTCTACGCATGATGTATTATGCAGATCACCACGGGTTCCCTATAGTTACTTTTATTGACACTCCTGGGGCCTATGCAGACCTTAAGTCTGAGGAGTTGGGTCAAGTATGAGCAATATCATAATCTGAATCTTATCATATTCACTTTTAATGTTGGCTCAGCTGATTTCACACCCTAAATTCATGTAGGGTGAAGCTATTGCCCATAATTTGAGGACAATGTTTGGTCTAAAGGTCCCAATTGTTTCTATTGTTATTGGGGAAGGTGGCTCTGGTGGTGCCTTGGCCATTGGCTGTGCTAACAAGTTGTTAATGCTGGAAAATGCAGTCTTTTATGTTGCCAGGTGATTTCAGTTTTTTTTATATTGATTTTATTGAATCTTGATTACCTATATACATTCTGGCCTTCCATTTCATACCCAAACAAGGTGCAATATTGCTATATGACTAATCTTTGTTTTTATTCATGGTACCTGAGTAAGATTCTATTATTCCTTCTAAATGTGGATCGCTTTTAGATGCCTTGTGTATATGTGGAGATATGCTAATATTCCTTCTTTCTGATTTGATTTTCTTTTTCTAATGCTATAGTCCTGAAGCATGCGCTGCAATTTTGTGGAAGAGTGCGAAAGCTTCTCCGAAGGTTTGAAAAAGATGTCACTTTTGGTTTTATCTTTTAGCTTCTTTTTTTTTTTTTTTTTTTTTTTTAAGTAATGACTGAACATTCTTTGGCAGGCAGCTGAGAAGCTGAGAATCACCGCCCCAGAATTATGCAAGCTGCAAATTTGTGATGGAATCATTCCTGTAATCAACATACTTGCTCAAATATTGTCAATAGAATACATTCTTTTGCTGGTTCCTTAATTTTTAAATTTTGCTTGTTTCTCCCTTCCTACTTCTAGGCATTACAAAAACCAAGATAATTTAAACCTAATACAGGCAATTTCATGTGGTGAAGTTGACTGCTAAAGGCACCATTGTGCTACTGTCCTTGGCTCATGCTTTATAAACAAAAGCCTTTTCAATATTGAAGTTTGAATTATGTATTTCATATTTTGATGTCTGTCTGATGCTTGATGAAAACACAGCATTTGGTTTTCAAAGCATTTGTACTGCTTTAATGTTTAAATAATGCTTGAGATTTGTTGTTTCCTTTGGAAGTCATGTCAATTTCTATGGCATCTGAGAGTTATATATTACTTGTGATAGGAACCACCAGGTGGGGCCCATGCTGGTGCAACTTGGACTTCACAACAAATAAAAGCTGCAATCAATGAAACAATGGACGTGAGTTCCACTAGCAGTAGCTCTTCATCAAGAATCACATTATAACATATTAACAATCGTTTATTCTGCAGGAGCTCACGGCGATAGACACAGAAGAGCTACTAAAGCATCGCATGCATAAGTTCAGGAAGCTGGGTGGGTTCCAAGAGGGTGTCCCAATAGATCCCAAGAAGAAGGTCAATATGAAAAAGAAAGAAGAACAAACTGTACCTAGGTCCTCCAAAGCAGAACTGGAGGGTGAGATTGAAAAATTGAAACAGCAAATCTTGAAAGCCAAGGAATCATCCACCAATCCTCCTGAGGTGGCTCTGAAGAACATGATTGAAAAATTGAAAGAGGAGGCTTATCACGAATACTCTGAGGCCATCAGAGCATTGGGCTTGAAGGACAGACTTGAGATGCTGAGAGAAGAAGTTTCAAAAGTAAATTCTAAGGACCAACTAATGAATCCTGTTCTGATGGACAAGATTGAGAAGCTTAAGCGTGAGCTGAACCAGAGTCTATCAGCGGCTCCAAATTACACAATCCTTAAATATAAACTTGACATGTTGAAGGAGGTTTCTACAGCCAAGAGTCTCTCCAAGGCTGCTACAATGAAGCAGGAAGTTAATAAGAAATTCAGTGAAATCATGGGTCGGCCTGGGATAAAGGACAAGCTTGAAGCATTAGAAGCTGAGGTTCAAAGTTCTGGTTCGTCAAGCTTTATTGATTTAGATGAAGGGGTGAAGGACAAAATACTGAAGTTGAAGAGCGAGATAGAATTGGAAATGATTAGTGCTCTGGAGTCTTTGAGTTTGGAGGTTGAGGTTGTAAAATCTAATGCAAACCCGACCTCACTCTCAGTCTTCAAAAATAAGGTGGATAATTTGAATGAAGAAATTAACAAGACAATTGAAGAAGTTGTGAATTCATCGGAGTTGAAAAATATGATGGAGTTGTTGAAGCTGGAGAAGGCAAAGGCAGAGGCAGAGGATGTTGAGTCGGAAAGTAAGATTGAGGCTCTACAGCAACAGATTAAGCAAAGAATTTCAGAAGCTATCAGCTCCTCAGAATTGAAAGGGAAGCACCAAGAGTTGAAGGCAGAAATTTCTGAAGCAATACAATCATCTGGTGGAGCTAATGGAAGTTTGCAAAAGGAAACCAAGCATGCGGAACCTATGCTCGAGATGAATTTTGCTTAATGTGTGCAGCTCCTATACATTGTCTACTTTTTTTCTTTTTCTTTTCGCTTTAGATTTCTGACGAATAAATAGATTTCATACATTATTTATTTTATTTTATGCACAAGGGTGTATGGCACTTAGCACAAGGACCTCGAATAATTATAATTATTTTACCACCAATTCCTAGTTGCCAGTAGCATAACTATGAAGCCCAAGTTCATGCTTATCTTATTTTGTACTGTGCTGTCAAATTATTGCAGTATCATTTTTCCTTAAGTCCATAGAAATTAATTTCCTGAGCAAAGGGCACCTATCAGAATACTCGAATGGTTGGATATTCTGGATACCTAATTTTGTTCGAATCATTAAATTCGAAATTTTGCAAAATTTTGGGCTTCAATTGAATTAGAAACAATTTTTATTTTTAAAAAATAATTTTGGATTAGATTGAATTTTTTAATTTAATTCCAAATTAAAATTTTTATTTAAATTTGAGAGTAAATTAAAATTTTAGTTTAGCGTAGTATAGAATTCAACTATGGAGTTTTATTTGAGTTTAGATTTAAATTTTATTGCTATTCGCTTCAAATTGATTTGATTTTGAATCCGATATCATTTTGATGGTTGGTCTAATTTTCATTAAATGGATATTTAGGGCAAAAAAAAGCCTAGGTTGATTTTTATTTTTAATTAAGGTTTTACGTCGATTTTAAAATTAATTAGGGATATAAGTCGATTTAACTGGAAACCTCGACTAGTTCTTTCTAGTTAAATCAGCCTAAGGTTAGGGTTTTAATTTTATTAGGGTTAGGATTTTTGTTTAGGGTTTTTAGGGTTTAGGATATTTTAAAAGTGTTCAAGGTTTTCGACTAAAACAACGAAACTTCTTAGGTAGTTTTGAGGGGTCGGGGATGTGATAACATGCCTTAGCACACATATGTCATGGCAAGATACAACCATGACCTTAGAAACCCATTGTGGGGAAATTCGGTTTCGGGGTAATAATGCTTGATACAATTAGGGGTCGAATTCAAAGTGAAAGTCCTAGTCGACAGTCGTGATGTGATCATGGGTTTGAGTATAACCGGGGGCAGGTGGTGGTCGTTATGTGGTCAAGAGTTCAAGCTTTTTGGATACCCGCAAACAATGTCCTATATATATATCATACATAATATTGAGGCGATAATCATACGAAAAAACTCTGGGGACTTCCAATGTAATCAACATTTTTTCTCTATTTCCAAGCAGCCGATATCTCTACCCTTTCATTCTTGTCTGAAGGCCGACATTGAGGTGGACACAAGAGGGCTTTCAGGAAGAGAACGGATGTTCCGGCACATTAGAGGTCAAACTCGAGTCGGCGCGGCAACGATTGTAGTTATTAATGGGTTGTGTAATAACGACAACCATTGTTGCTTCGAAAGGAGCATCATCATTTTTTTCTACACTGTAACAGCCTCTCCCCACCTGAGAGTCCTCTTGCATCTGCGGTGGTGCCAGCCTTCGAACAAGAATGGAGGTTAAAGGTACCAATTGCCTGGAAATGGAGAAAAAAATTACACCGATTTTAACTAGAAGTCCCAGAGTTTTTTCGTATGAATATGATAGGCTATCATTTTTAGGTATTCGAAAAGATTGAGCTCGTAATCATGTAACGGCCATCAACTGGCTCCGCCATTATACCCTGATCCATTACCACATAACGGTCGTCGATTGAGACCTTCACGTCACCTTCCACCTTTGACCGTACAAAACAAAATTACCCCCATAATCGACTTCCCCAGGACAAGCTTCAAAGGTAATGATTCCATCTCGGTATGATATATGAAATGTGTGCGGCTCAGAGCGATATTGCATCATCGACGACTCAATAATACCTCAAACGTAAACCAAATATTTTTAATGATCGGAATTTTTAAGACCAGAAAGTGATTTATAGTGGAGAAATAGAAATGATTGGAGAGAAATTATATGAGTGAGGGATGATGAAGCTTGTTGTGTGAAAGTCATTTTATAGCCGCATGGAACGGTTTGTTTGCAAAGGAAAACCTTCAAAGTGCACTGGAACATATTCTAAACATGTTGAAGTGTTTAAATCATTGAATTATTTGAAAGGTCAGAATTTTCAGCCCGGGGAATAGTTAATATTTTAGATAATTAAAAATAATATTTTTAAATAAAAATATCAAAAAATATTAAAAACGAAAGAGTTGAGAGATTTGAGAGGGTTTAAGAGAGTTTGAGAGAATTGAGAGAGTTGAGAGAAGGATGTGAATGAAAAAAAATGAAATTTGAGGGGTATTTATAAGGTAAAAAAGTTACCATTTGGGAATTAAATATTTTTTTTACTGTTGGCGGCAACATTCAAAAAGCCGTTGGAATGTGACCGTTAACTGGAAAGCGCATCCAGCTGGACGCGCTTTCCAGTTAAGTCGGGCTATATCCATAATTAATTTTAAAACTTGCCTAAAACCCTAATTAAAAATAAAAATTGGTCTATATGCCTTATTTTTCCGATATTCAGATATTCATGAGATTTTTTAATTAAAAAAATCATAGAAGAGAAATTATTTAACCAAATTTTACTGAAAATTAAAGCCCAAATTTAGAATTATATTCGGTCTAAAATCATGGTAAAGTCAAACCCCAAGTCTAGATTTAAAGTTAGGGCCAAAAGGTGAAGCTCAAATTTCATATCAAAGTCTAAGTTCAATTGAAACTAAAATTGAGTCAAGCTCAAAACCAAATTCAAGTTAAACCCAAGTTAGATTTGTTTCATAAAAGGCTCAAATACAAGGTTGTTCAAGTCCAAATTAGAGCCAAATTTTTTATCCTAAGTACCGCGTTATGGTTAGAAGCACTAGTTAAGACTTTTAGGTTCCTAAGACTTTAGGTTAGATCATTAATAATATTAATTAATATAGATAATTTTATTTTTATTAGTTTTTCAAAAGAAAATTGACTCTTCTTTCTTTTACAAAAAAGGGAATAGAATATTGTTATACTTCTTGCACGTGTTATCAATAGTCAAGCTATAAACTAATGTGTCCATATCGGGTGAACCTTTAACCAAACAAGATCGATGAACTTCAAGCTACAGTAGAATGGCGAACCTTCATGAGATTATCCTCACTAGGTGCGCATGGGGCATACGTGAAAATTCAGACATTGATTACCTATCCCTCTTAGAAGGTCATATCTTAGGACGTTACATCACCGTCACTACAAAGAAACAAGGTGCAACTCCATTGTCAATGAGCTCAGGGCACGTGTGTAACACCCCTTACCCGTATTCGACGCTGGAACAGGGTACTACTTATTTTATAACTTTTACAAATAGGTCATTTTAGACATTTTCATCAAAAATCACTTAGCAAAAGTTATTTATCAAACATCAGACTTGTATAATCTACCATTAAACATCAAAATACACAAATATCCATCATGGGTAAAATTTTAGACTTTGATTATGTCTTAAATTAGTGGTAGAAATAGATAGATCATGTTACAAGGATTTCAAAAACATAAAAATCAGTAAAAAAGGGACAGAACAGACTTACAATTGAGCTTGGAAGCTTGAAAAGCCATAGCCATGGTTTCTCCTTGTAAAATTCGGCCATGGGAGGAAGATGGACAAAAATTGGCTTTTAATTTGGCTTTTTAATTCATTTAATTACTAAATTACTAAAATACCCTTAATGAAAAACTCTAGAAACATACCCAACCATGTCCATTTTTGTCCACCAAATTAACCAATGGTCTAATTACCATTTAAAGACCTCCAATTTAAAATTTTATAACAATTAGACACCTCTACCTTATAGAACTCAAGTTTTGCACTTTTTTGCAATTTAGTTCTTTTAACCAAATTGAGTGCCCAAACGTCAAAATTTTTGAACAAAATTTTCATGAAATCATTCCATAAAACTGTAGACCATAAAAATATAATAAAAATAAATTTTTTACGTCGGATTTGTAGTCCCAAAATAACTGTTCTGACTAGACCCAAAATCGGGCCGTTATAACTCTCGCTCCCTTTAAGGATTTTCATCCTCAAAAATCTTACCAGAAAAGAGGTTAGGGTAATGTTCTCGTATTTTCCTTTATCTCATCAAAGAGTCCTCTTCGAGGGTAATACTTCTAGAAACACTCTCTCTGTAATATCCCGAATTAGGGCCTAATCGGAATAGTGGTTTCGTGACCACAAATCTGAGATAGAAATAATTATTTTATAATTATTTTGAGGTTTATGATATGATTACATGATTGTGTGAAAATTTCGTGAAGAAATTCTATGCATAAAATACTTAATTTGAAAGTAGGGACTAAATCGAATAAGCTGCAAAACTTGCATTCTAGAAGTTTTTAGTATGAAATTGCATTGAAATATTAATTAAGAGGTCTTAAATAGCAATTTGACCAATTTTAAGTTCATGGACAAAATTAGGACATGGAAGGAATTTTTGGAAAGTTTAGTAGTAAGGGCATTTTGGTCATTTAGTTATTAAAATGAATTAAAAACAAAATTAAAAGCCAATTTTTGTCCATCTTCTTCATTAGGCCAAAATTTCAAGGGTTCTCCATAGCTAGGGTTTGTTTCAAGCTTCCAAGCTCCATAGTAAGTGATTCCAAGCCCCGTTTTTAATGTTCTTTACGTTTTTGAGATCCCGATAACTCGATTAAGCTTATGTTAGCAATAATTTAACCTAGGGTTTATATTTGGAAAAATACCCATAGGTGAAATTTGTGTATTTTAATGTTTTATGATAGAATATGAGGTTTTAAATTATGTTAGACAACTTGTACTACTCGATTTTAAGCAAAAACGAGTAAAAGGGCTTAATCGGTAAAAACACCTAATAGTCACAAGTACATGTTAGAGTGAGAATTTGATGTTTCCATAGAAGAGAAAAGTGATCAGCATGTTGTAAAACATAAGAATAAGGAATAAAGTTTGATCCCGAGCCTAGGGGCAAAAATGTAAATATGTAAAAGTTTAGGGGTAAAATTGTAATTTTGCCAAAATTTGAGTTAAGGATTAATTTGATAATGTGAGTATTAAATAAGCTAAATGTGTTATTTTAGATCAAGAAAGACGTGGAATCGAGCCTCAATCGAGGAAAAGAAAAGATTGTGGACTAAATTGCAAAATCTTTGTATTTTGGTACCAAGGTAAGTTCATGTGTAAATAATGTAGTATAATTGTTATTTGTAAATTATTGATGTTAATTATATGATATGCTGATTTTTATTATGAGATATATGCTTTGTGGTTATTTTCGAATAAAATGCAAATTATTTGTATTATTTGTTAAATATAAAGTGCTACCGAGTATTGGTTTCGGTATTTTACGGAAGATGGCAAGGATATGTGTTCGAGGAAAATCCCGTTTGAACCTTAGGAATAGATTAGGATACAAGTGACATGTCACTAGGATGGTTGAGCATCCGAACTCGTTGAGTTGAGTCAGAGTTCACTTATGGATGCGAATGTTCGAACTCGTTGAGTTGAGTCAGAGTTCGAGAGATGTAACTAGGCATCCGAG
This sequence comes from Gossypium anomalum, assembly GCA_025698475.1. NCBI lineage: Eukaryota > Viridiplantae > Streptophyta > Magnoliopsida > Malvales > Malvaceae > Gossypium > Gossypium anomalum. The sequence continues at coordinate 40,478,954 of CM046968.1, read as the reverse complement.
CTCGTTGAGTTGAGTCCGAGTTCACTTATGGATGCGAACGCCCGAGCTCGTTGAGTTGAGTCCGAGTTCGCTTATGGGCGGGTTACATGATTGCTTGATTGCATATATGGCACTTATGTGCAAGTTATCCATGTATCCGAATTATATTCCGATGTGTTCAACGGGTAAAGTTTTACTCAAATGGAGGAACATTCGAGATGTAAAGAGACGTATTGGTAAGTGATGTGAAATGGATATTTTGGACAGGTATGTATTTAACCCTCGGGTTGAGTATTGATACAATCACGATAAGGTAATAAGATGATGAAAAATGATTAGAAATGTGATATGTGTTTTAGTGATGCATGCTAATGTTGATTGGTATGATTGTTTGTTATGTTACTTATTATTTGCATATGAACTTACTAAGCATTTATGCTTACTCCCTCCTTCTTACTCATTGTAGTTTTGGACAAGCCAGCTCGAGAGTCGGGATAGGTCGAAGGCTCTCGACCACGCTATCCAGGAAGACTTTTGGTAAATGGTTTGTAAATTTAAGTATGGCATGTATAGCAATATACCTATTTTGTGCAAATGATCTTATGATATGGTGATGGAATGGTTGAGAAAATGTTTGACAATGATAAATTATGAAAATGGTTAGTTTAGATTATATTTGATGTTAAGGAAAATTATTAAGATACTTAGTGCATAAAAACTCATAAAAGGGATGAAATTTGCCATAAACAGAATACTGCAGCAACACTGACCCGAGTTTGAAAATTTACTAAAAATCATAGAAATTGAATCTGGTGATGGAATATATATCAAATTGAATCTTATTATGTCTAGTTTCACATGAAACAAATGAAAAGGTAAAGGAATTATATGTTAAAAGATATTTGAATTTTAGTGAAACAGGGTCGTAACAGTTTCTAAATCCCCTGTTCCAATTTTAGAAATTCACTATAAATTTTAAAGATATAATTAGGTGGTTTATTTTATATCCTCAGAATCCTTATTGAGTCTAGTTTTAGTAGAAACAAACCTCATAGTCATATGAATTTTGTACAGAGAGAAATGTGGTTCGTAGTAAATAGAGGTCAAACCAGTCAAGTCCTGAAACAGGGGTAACTTTAACTAATAAACTGTACTAATTGGCTCAACCAAAAATTCTAGAAAAAAATTAGTAGATAGTTATATGAGTCTAGATTCAAGGAAAATTTACGGATCTTAATTTTGAGTTTTGTAACTCGAGATATGATTTTTCTTGTGACTGTGACGCAAGTAGCTTAAAAACTGTGAATGTAGAAACAAATAATCCAAAGTTCTAAAAATGTTAAATTAAGCTTAGTAACACCTCATACTCGACTCCGGCGACGGTCTCGGGCGTGGGGGCGTTACATTTAGTGGTATCAGAGCAGGTTTAGTCGGTTCTCGGACTACGTGTTGTATGTACGGATTTTGCTATACATGCCATATGTATAAATTGTGATAGTGTGACGACTTCTGACCTTTTTAAATGATTTTTTTTATAGTAAATGGATCCCGATCCAGCTGTGGCAGATGAAGTAGAGAGTAATGCGCCAGCTCCGGCTGAAGGAGCAGCGCCGACTGAAAATCCACCTTCTCTTTGTTGGTCGGGGAGGAGGAGGAAAGGGGTCGGGAAGCCTTTCTCCAAATGATGAGTGCATGGTACACTGAGTTCGTTCGTACGAACCCAAATGTACAACCTCCCCCACCTCCCCCAATTCCTCAACCTGTACCCCCGACGCCTCAAGGTATGGATCTGATGAAATTTCACAGAACTCTAGTTGATAGAATTCGCAAGCAAGGGTAGAAGAATTTAAAGCAAATATTGATGATGATGCCGAGAAAGCGAGTTCGGCTTGAAAATTCTATCCGGTATTTGACGAATTATCTTGTACACTGAAGAATGTTTGAAATGCGCTATATCTTTGTTGAGGATTCAACTTATAATTGGTGGAAGACTTTGATTTGGTGGTACCGAAAGAGAAAATAACTTGGGAATTCTTTCAAGAAGAGTTTGGAAGAAATATATTAGTGAAAGATTTATTGATCGAAGCGTAAAGAATTTCTTGAGTGAAGCAAGGTAATATGATGATTCTGAGAATATGAAAGAGAGTTTGTTCGATTAAGTAAGTATGCTGAGAGTATGTTCCTCAGAGGCCAAGATGTGCCGACGATTTGAAGACGGGCTCAACGAAGACATCAAGGTATTTGTTGGAATTCTTGAATTAAAAGAAATGGTAGTATTGGTTGATCGAGCTTGTAAGGCCGAAGAATTGCTTAAAGAAAAGAAAAAGGTAGAGGTGAGACTAGAAATTGGAAGAAAAGACCGATGAGTGAGTTCATTTTCACAAAGAAACTGGAAAGTCAAGAAATATGAATCCTCGTTCCCAAGCTTCAGCTGGGCAATCGTATGGGAATTATAAAAAGCAAAATGTGGGTCCTAAATCTCAGAGTACTTCGGCAGCCAGTGTAGAGAACTCGAGATTTGTTAAACCTGAGTGCCAGCGGTGTGGTAGAAATCATTTTGGTCCGTGTAGAGCAAATGAATGTTTTCGATGTGGTTCTCCGGATCATTTTATTAGAGATCGCCTGCAGAGAGAGTGAAAAAGAAAAATTTCAGAATACAAAAATAAGTGGGGCGGATTCGAGAGGAAGATATCCAAGAAAAGCTAGGAGCGAAGCAAGCGGTAAGAATGTAGCCGAGGATGCACCGATTAGACTGAAGGAAGGGCTCGGCTAGAACTTATGCTATTAAAGCGCGTGAAGATGCTTCCTCACCTGATGTGATTACCGGTACATTCTCTCTCTATAATGTTAATGTTATTGCTTTGATTGATCCCGGTTCTACTCATTCATATGTGTGCATGAAATTGGTGTCTAGTATGAATATACCTGTTGAGAACACAGAATTTATGATTAAAGTGTCGAATCTGTTAGGCAAATGTGTGCCTGTTGATAAAGTATGTAAGAAATGTCCTTTAATGATTCGGGATCATTACTTTCCGGCCGACTTGATGTTGCTGCCGTTTGATGAATTTGATGTTATTTTGGGTATGGATTGGTTGACATTGCATGATGCTATAGTAAATTGGAAAGAAAAGGTTATAGAATTAAAGTGTGAAAACGGTGAAACTCTGCGGGTTGAATCAGATAAATCAGAGGTATTGTCTAGTGTGATTTCTTTGATGTCGGCTCAGAGATATTTGAGAAAGGGTTATGAAGCTTATTTGGCGTATGTAATTAATACAAAAGAAGTTGAAAAAAGTTAAATCGAGTCTTTAGGTTGTGTGTGAATTTGCGGACGTATTTCTGAAGAAATTGCGGGTTTGCCTCGACAGGAAGTAGAATTTGGTATTGATTTGATACCGAACAGCTCCGATTTCGATTGCTTCGTATAGAATGGCACCAGCAGAGTTGAAGGAATTAAAGTCGCGATTGCAAGAGTTGGTGATAAAGGTTTTTGTGAGACCGAAGTTTTTCACCTTGGGGTGCTCCGTGTTATTTGTGAAAAAGAAGGATGGTTCTATGAGGTTGTGTGTTGATTATCTTGATTAAACAAGGTGACAATCAAAAACAAATATCCGTTGCCAAGAATTGATGATTTGTTTGATCGGCTAAAAGGAGCGACATGGTTTTCAAAGATTGACTTGAGATCCAGGTATTACCAATGCGGGTAAAAAGTCGGATGTGCCTAAAGCGCTTTTAGAACAAGGTATGGTCATTATGAATTTTTAGTTATGCCATTCGGGTTGACAAATGCTCCTATTTGTGTTTATGGATTTAATGAATCGCATATTCACCATACTTGGACAAATTTGTTGTGGTGTTTATAGATGATATTTTAATTTATTCAAAAGATGATACAGAGCATCTTTGAGCATTTGAGGATAGTTTTGCAAACTTTGAGAGATAAGCGAGTTGTATGCTAAGTTTAGTAAAAGTGAATTTTGGCTCTGAGGAAGTTGGATTTTTGGGTCATATTGTTTGGTGATGGTATACGGGTTGATCCTAGTAAAATTTCAGCCATTGTTGATTGGAAACCCAGAAAAATGGCGAAGTTAGAAGTTTCTTGGGGCTAGCTGGGTATTATCGGTGGTTTGTAAATGGATTTTCTATAATTGCTGCTCCTATAACTAAATTACTCGAAAGGATGTTAAATTTGAATGGACGGAAGAATGTCAATGAGTTTTGAAGAATTGAAAAAGTTATTAACAGAGGCACCAGTGTTAGTACTGGCCCGAATCGGGTAAAGAATTTGTGGTGTATAGTGATGCTTCTCTAAATGGTTTGGGGTTGTGCTCATGCAAGAAGGAAAAGTGGTGGCATATGCTTGAGGTGATTAAAACCTCATGAGAGGAATTATCCTACTCACGATTTGGAATTGGGCTGCAGTGGTGTTTGCTTTGAAAATTTGGCGACATTATTTGTATGGTGAAAAGTGCTAGGGTATATATCGACCATAAAAGTCTTAAGTACTGATGTTACAAAAAGACTTGAATTTAAGGCAATGAAGATGGTTGGAGTTATTGAAAGATTACGAGCTTGTTATTGATTATCATCGGGAAAAGCGAATGTGGTTCTTTGATGCTTTGAGCGAGAAAGTTGTTGTTTGCTTTTGAGAGTTATGAACACTCGGTTGGAAGTGTCAGATGATGGTTCGATTCTAGCAGAGCTAAGAGTAAAACCGAAGTTTTTACAAGAGATTTCTGAAGCTCAAAAAGATGATCAAGATTTGCAAGCCAAGAGAAAACAGTGTGAAGTTGATACAGAGTCGATTTGAATTGGTTACGATGGGTGCTTAATGTTTAAAGATCGGATTTGTGTACCAAAGAATGAGGAATTGATTCAAAAGATCCTACAAGAAGCACATAGTAGTTATTTCTCGATTCATCCGGTAGTACGAAAATGTATAATGACTTGAAGAAAATGTATTGGTGGAATGGAATGAAAAGAGATATATCAGAGTTTGTGTCCAAATGCTTAATTTGTCAATAGGTGAAAGCTGAACACCAAGTGCCTTCGGGATTACTTCAGCCTATTATGGTTCCTGAATGGAAATGGGATCGGATTACTATGGATTTTGTTTCAGGATTGCCATTGACTCCAGGAAAGAAAGATGCCATCTGGGTAATAGTTGACAGATTAACTAAGTCAGCTCATTTTATTCCGGTACGTACGGATTATTCTCTTAACAAGTTGGCTGACCTGTATATTAGAGAAATTGTTAGATTACATGGAATACCATTGTCGATTATTTCAGATAGAGATCCAAGGTTTACCTCGCGGTTTTGGCAAAAATTGCAAGACGCGTTAGGTACAAAGTTAAATTTCAGTACTGCCTTTCATCCACAAACTGATGGACAATCAGAGAGAGTAATTCAGATTCTTGAAGACATGCTCAGATGTTGTGTATTGGAATTTCAAGGAAGTTGGGAAAGATATTTGCCGTTGGTAGAATTTGCTTACAACAATAGTTATCAGACGAGCTTGAAAATGGCACCTTATGAAGCATTGTATGGTCGTAAGTGTGTAACGCCTTTGTATTGGGTGAACTCAAGGAAAATCGATTTATGGAGTTGATCTAATAAAAGAAATGAAGAAAAAGTGAAAGTAATTCGAGATTGTTTGAAAGTCGCTTGAGATAGATGAGAAATCTTATGCGAGATCTAAAACGAAAAGACATTGAATTTCAAGTTGGTGATAAAGTATTTTTAAAGGTGTCTCAGTGGAAGAAAGTCCTTAGATTTGGGACGGAAGGGCAAATTAAGTCCGCGTTTTATTGGGCCGTATGAAGTAATTGAAAAGTTGGACCGATAGCATATCGGCTAGCATTACCACACGAATTAGAGAAGATTCATGATGTGTTCCACGTATCTATATTTACGTCGGTATCGTTCGGATCCTTCACATGTAGTTTCACCGACAAAAATTGAACTACAACCAGATATGACCTACGAAGAAGAACCGATTAAGAATTTAGCTCGAGAGGTCAAACAACTAAGGAATAAAAATGTTGCACTTGTGAAGGTGTTGTGGCAAAGGCATGGAATAAAAAGAAGCTACATGGGAATCAGAAGAAACTATGAGAAATCAATACCCACATCTCATTTCTGGTAAGATTTTCGAGGACGAAAATCCTTAAAAGGGAGAGTTGTAATATCCCGAATTAGGGCCTAATCGGAATAGTGGTTTCGTGACCACAAATCGAGATAGAAATAATTATTTTATAATTATTTTGAGGTTTATGATATGATTACATGATTGTGTGAAAATTTCGTGAAGAAATTCTATGCATAAAATACTTAATTTGAAAGTAGGGACTAAATCGAATAAGTTTGCAAAACTTGCATTCTAGAAGTTTTTAGTATGAAATTGCATTGAAATATTAATTAAGAGGTCTTAAATAGCAATTTGACCAATTTTAAGTTCATGGGAAAAATTAGGACATGGAAGGAATTTTTGGAAAGTTTAGTAGTAAGGGCATTTTGGTCATTTAGTTATTAAAATGAATTAAAAACAAAATTAAAAGCCAATTTTTGTCCATCTTCTTCATTAGGCCTAAATTTCAAGGGTTCTCCATAGCTAGGGTTTGTTTCAAGCTTCCAAGCTCCATAGTAAGTGATTCCAAGCCCAGTTTTTAATGTTCTTTACGTTTTTGAGATCCCGATAACTCGATTAAGCTTATGTTAGCAATAATTTAACCTAGGGTTTATATTTGGAAAAATACCCATAGGTGAAATTTGTGTATTTTGATGTTTTATGATAGAATATGAGGTTTTAAATTATGTTAGACAACTTGTACTACTCGATTTTAAGCAAAAACGAGTAAAAGGGCTTAATCGGTAAAAACACCTAATAGTCACAAGTACATGTTAGAGTGAGAATTTGATGTTTCCATAGAAGAGAAAAGTGATCAGCATGTTGTAAAACATAAGAATAAGGAATAAAGTTTGATCCCGAGCCTAGGGGCAAAAATGTAAATATGTAAAAGTTTAGGGGTAAAATTGTAATTTTGCCAAAATTTGAGTTAAGGATTAATTTGATAATGTGAGTATTAAATAAGCTAAATGTGTTATTTTAGATCAAGAAAGACGTGGAATCGACCTCAATCGAGGAAAAGAAAAGATTGTGGACTAAATTGCAAAATCTTTGTATTTTGGTACCAAGGTAAGTTCATGTGTAAATAATGTAGTATAATTGTTATTTGTAAATTATTGATGTTAATTATATGATATGCTGATTTTTCTTATGAGATATATGCTTTGTGGTTATTTTGAATAAAATACAAATTATTTGTATTATTTGTTAAATATAAAGTGCTACTAGAAGTATTGGTTTTGGTATTTTACGGAAGATGGCAAGGATATCATCGAGGAAAATCCCGTTTGAACCTTAGGAATAGATTAGGATACAAGTGACATGTCACTAGGATGGTTGAGCATCCGAACTCGTTGAGTTGAGTCCGGAGTTCACTTATGGATGCGAACGCCCGAGCTCGTTGAGTTGAGTCAGGAGTTCGCTTATGGGCGGGTTACATGATTGCTTGATTGCATATATGGCACTTATGTGCAAGTTATCCATGTATCCGAATTATATTCCGATGTGTTCAACGGGTAAAGTTTTACTCAAATGGAGGAACATTCGAGATGTAAAGAGACGTATTGGTAAGTGATGTGAAATGGATATTTTGGACGGTATGTATTTAACCCTCGGGTTGAGTATTGATACAATCACGATAAGGTAATAAGATGATGAAAAATGATTAGAAATGTGATATGTGTTTTAGTGATGCATGCTAATGTTGATTGGTATGGATTATTTGTTATGTTACTTATTATTTGCATATGAACTTACTAAGCATTTATGCTTACTCCCTCCTTCTTACTCATTGTAGTTTTGGACAAGCCACTCAGAGTCGGGATAGGTCGAAGGCTCGACCACACTATCCAGGAAGACTTTTGGTAAATGGTTTGTAAATTTAAGTATGGCATGTATAGCAATATACCTATTTTGTGCAAATGATCTTATGATATGGTGATGGAATGGTTGAGAAAATGTTTGACAATGATAAATTATGAAAATGGTTAGTTTAGATTATGTTTGATGTTAAGGAAAATTATTAAGATACTTAGTGCATAAAAACTCATAAAAAAGGGATGAAATTTGCCATAAAGCAGAATCTTTAAACAACATCGACCGAGTTTGAAAATTTACTAAAAATCATAGAAATTGAATCTGGTGATGGAATATATATCAAATTGAAACTTATTATGTCTAGTTTCACATGAAACAAATGAAAAAGGTAAAGGAATTATATGTTAAAAGATATTTGAATTTTAGTGAAACAGGGTCGTAACAGTTTCTAAATCCCCTGTTCCAATTTTAGAAATTCACTATAAGGTTTATTTTATATCCTCAGAATACTTATTGAGTCTAGTTTTAGTAGAAACAAACCTCATAGTCATATGAATTTTGTACAGAGAGAAATGTGGTTAAGTAGTAAATAGAGGTCAAACCAGTCAAGTCCTGAAACAGGGTAACTTTAACTAATAAACTGTACTAATTGGCTCAACCAAAAATTCTAGAAAAAATTAGTAGATAGGTATATGAGTCTAGATTCAAGGAAAATTTACGGATCTTAATTTTGAGTTTTGTAACTCGAGATATGATTTTCTTGTGACTGTGACGCATAAGTAGCTTAAAAGCTGTGAATGTAGAAACAAATAATCCAAAGTTCTAAAAATGTTAAATTAAGCTTAGTAACACCTCATACTCGACTCTCGTGACGGTCTAAGCGTGGGGCGTTACACTCTCATCGATTTGGAATCCAATATCTTAAATTTTTAGATCTGTATACTACTTATGTCAGTCTGAAGTTGCTTTCAACTTTCATGAATCACTTTCATCTTTTTCCTCAGAATCACAAATCAATTCCACCTCGTATATCTGTAACAGTCCGGTTTAGACCCTAGATAGAATAGTGGTTTCGGGACCACAAATCCAAGTCAAAAAATATTTTTATATTATTTTTTGTGCCTATTATATGTGAATTGATGTCTGTAAAAATTTCGTGTAAAAAATTTATCGTTTGTGTGCTCGATTTGCGAAAATGACTTAATCGCAGAAAATGCAAAAGTGGCCTTCTATTTGATTAAGTGCCTAATTGAATTGTCTTATTAAATGTGAGGTCTTTAAGATGCAACTAGTCCATTGAATTAATGCATGGACTTTTATGGACAACCATTATTAAGTTTTTATATGTTTTCATAAAGGGCAAAATTGGTATTTAATAATTTAAGTTAATATTAATAAAACAAAGCATAAATTAAGGCCATTAACATATTATATTGCCGAATTCATCAAATAAAAATAAATAAATTCAAGCTTAGAGTTTCGGCTATGGTTTTTTTTGATTGCGGTATGTGTTTTGATCTGCTTTTGATAATTTCTATGTTTTTGTGATCGTTGCTTAGAGTTCTATTAAGCCCATGTTTGAATTTCTGAAATTGTTGATGATTTTGAGTTGAGCCATTGATGAAATTATGAGATTTATGAAGTTTGATATTAGTAAATGAAAGATATGTATTGGGTTAACATGTTTTGTCTTTGAATTTTTGATGAATTTGAGTAAAATAGGTTAAATTCTAAAATTTGTAAATTGAGGGACTAAAATGTGAAATAAATGAAATATGTGGGCTTGTATGAGCTAGGAAAAAATTTAGATAAGCTTGTATAAAAGAAAATTTTGTGTATTTTATGATTTTATGAAATAGGGACTAAAGTGTTAAAATGTGAAAATATAAGGGCTAATTTGTAAAATACCCTAAATATGTATTTTTGGATTGATTTGAATGAATTGAGCTTGAATAAGTTAAATTTGAATGTGTTTAAATCAAGAACCAAAGAAAACATAATTAGATTAAGGAAAGTCGAAAGTTGTAGAATAGTCGACTTTGTTCGTTCAAATCCGTACGAGGTAAGTCTATATACAAATAAACGTGTTTAATTTGATTTAATTATGTTTATATGAAATTGAATTGTGATGAATGGTTATATAAGAGCTCAATATGTAATATCTGAGAAAGAATCGACAAAGTTTCGATGTCCGAAAAGCCCTGTATGAACCCTAGGAATAGTTAGGATACATATGTCATGACATAGGATCCGATATGTGTTTTCGTGCAAGACCATGTCTGGGACGTTGGCATCGACTTATGTTTAACATGTAAGACTATGTCTGGGACATCGACATCATACTTGATTTCGTGTAAGACCCTGTCTGGGACAGTGGCATCGATATTTGATTACATGTAAGACCACGTCTGGGACGTTGGCATTTTATGAGTTTTTCGAGCTATCCGAGTATCTTTATTGATTCTGAATGATTCAGCGGGCATTCAGAGAAAATGGATGATTATGTGAATTTGTATCCGATTCAGGTATGTTTGAATTGTATACCACGTTTGAGAATGAAAGGTAAGTATATGTACCTTGGTGAACATATGATATAAGTATGAGTTGCTATGAGAATGAGATATGATTGTATATGTGAATCATGTTCAAACGAACTATAAGAGATATATGGTTATGTGAATGTATTTTTCCTTGAATTATATGAATTAATTGATCTAGATTGATGTTATATGTTAAGTTTATTTGTATATGGCTTACTAAGATTTTGAAAGCTTACTTTGTGTGTGTTTTCAATTGTTTTATAGATATCGTAGCTACCAGGAGCTCGAGGATCATTGAGGATCATCACTACACTATCAAACTCTATTTTGGTACATTTTGAAAGTGTAAATATTGAAGTATGACATGTATAGGCTAGAGGTATTTGAATATGTTTTGTGAAGTGTATATTTAGCCATGTGATATGGCTTAATTATGGATGAACTTATGGTTTGATTTTGGTATATAATATGTGATGCAAATTATACCTATGTGATGTGTTCATGAATGACCAAGTGAATTGATCAATTTGGTAAGTTTTGGTGTGTGCTTAATTGAAGATTTGGTACGTGAATAAATGAATTGAAATGAGGTTATGAAACAAATGTTTAGATATGATTTTGTCTTATGATTTAGCATAATTTGGTATGGTTATTAAGCATGAAATTGGTTGATAATGATATGGTATGATTGATGTATGTTTTGGTTGTGAATTGACTGAGAATTTGGTATAAAACGTTTGGTTTTGGTGCTTGTAGGTTTGACCCAAAAAGGGTGGCAAAATTGGCCTTGTAAATGGCCTATTTTTGCCCACACGGGCAGAGACACGGGCGTGTGTCTCAGCCGTGTTGCTCCATGGTCATTTCGTAGTGAGCCTGGGCAGATCACACGGTCGAACACACGGGCGTGTCCTATGCCGTGTGGCCAAGTCAGTTTCGACCATGGGCTAGACACACGGGCGTGTGACTGGCCGTGCGACCCAAGTTAGTAGCCTCTCTAATTTTAACACGGCTTGGCATACGGGTATGTCTTGTGGCCGTGTGGACCAGTCTGTATGTATGCCCTATTTTGCCACGGCCTAGACACACGAGCGTGTCTAATGTCGTGTGAGGCACACGGCCTGTTCACACGGGCGTGTGACCTATATAACTTTGAAAAATGTTTAAGTTTCAAAAAATTTTATATGAGCTCGGTTTAGTCCCGACCCTTTTCTAAAGCATGTTTAAGGTCTCTTAGACCTATATAGGTGTAACACCCCTTACCCGAGACCGTCGTCGGAGTCGAGCACGAGGCGTTACCAGACTTATCTTACTTGTTCAGGGCATAAAAAATTTTACTTTTAAAAAAAATTAATTTGCTCACATTCATCCAATAAATCCCTAAAAAGGGCCCTCGAGCCCTAAAACGTGAAATTGAAATGATTCGGGACCAAACCGGGAACATTAAAAATTTTCCAATTACTTACAAAAATCAAAACAATTTATTTCACTATTCATAATAAAACTGTCTATCTACATAATAGTCACTAAATTAATTATAACTCGAGTTGCGAAACTCAAAATTTAAATCCATAAATTTTTCCTGAAACTAGACTCATATATATTCTTACCATAATGTTTCCAGAAATTTTGGTTTGGCCAATTGGTACAATTTATTCATTAAAGTTTCCCCTGTTTCGTAGTTCAGCAGACCTGACCTCTCTTCAATAAAAATATATTATCTCATTATAGGAATCTAGAAATAAAACTTTTACTTATAATTATTTTTTTTTAAATTTCTAGTAATTTTCCAAATTTGGAACAGGGGATCACAAAGGTACTCTGAACCAGTCTTACAGAAATTTAAATATCTCAGAATATAGACTTCCTTTGCTTGCTCTGTTTCTTTCTTATAAAAATGGACTCAATAAGATTTAATTCTATATCTTTTTCACCATTTAATTCCATTTCTACAAATTTTAGTGAATTTTCAAAACCACATCACTGTTGCTATTTCCTAACTATTCCATGGCCAACTCTTACTCTTTCATAGTTTCTTTGCATCAAACCTCATTTAGGCATACATAATACCAAAACATGTTCTTAATTAGCTATATCATAAGCTAATCATTACCAAGTATTCACATGCCATTCTTTAATCATATCGTAAGGACATACACACAAAATAGCCAAGTCCCTATACATGTAACGCCCTAATTTTCGGGAATTCTGAAAATGTTGGTAAAATTTAATATTCTGTGTTTTGTCTGCTTGGCATAGGATTAATTATGTTAGTGGGCCTCTAGAAGGCCCAATATTAAGTTAAAACCCGGTAGTTTTGGTTAATTTTAATTCCATAAGAAAAAGGGGTTCTGGTAAGCTGGGCTTTTAAGTATTAATTGTGTAAAATAAAACACAGGGAAGCAAGTAGCATAGTGGCATGTGACGCCACTGGGAAGGCTATAAGTGGCATGTGGATGTTGGGGAGGACCCAAGTTCAAGTCACAATGACAGCATATTAAGGGAATTATTTTTATGAGTATGAAAGGTAAGTAATGGAACTGAAGTGAAAGACTGTTAGGAAGAGTTGGAGTTGCTCAGGAGATTGAGTGAGGAAGGGATGAGGGAGAGGATTTAGGAGCTGGTTGGGGAGAGCTGTGTTGGCCGAATAGTGGACTCTTGAGGGGCAAGAGTTGGCTGGCCAACGGGAGCTTTAGGGAGGCAAAATTCGGCTAGGGTTAGTGCTAGTATACACTCGTCATTTAGGGTAATTTGTGCCGTTTCCTGACTATTCTCCTCATCTTTTCTTTTCTCCTCTCTTCATCCATTTTCTTTTTCTTCTTCTTCCTCCATAGCCGAATCTTCTTACCATTCTGTTCATCTCCATCTTTTTCTTCAGACGTTTCTAAACCCTCATAGTCATTTTCCATAAAAAGCCGAAATCTTGAAAGCTATACTCACTACTTGTGCCGATTTCTCCAAAGCCAAATCCTTCAATATCTTTGTTCCTTTGTGATCAACATTTCTCTTCTCTAAACCCTTAATATTTTTCGGCAACATTATTTCAAGGTTATAGCCTCAAATCATCACCTTCTTCATCACCTAAAAAGCCGAAAATACCATAGATTTAGGGGCTTATAGCCGAAACTTCAAATCTCCTGGATTCGAGTTCTACCGTTGTTTAGAGGATAAATCTACATCATATCTGCGTAGAAATCAGAAAGGAATAAGTGGTAAGTGCTCATCACTTCAGATCTAGTCTTATTTTACAAGGTAGGAAAAAGTCGAAGTCCCTAAAATCTAGGGAGGCTGTCGATTTGGGCATAGGGCTTTAAGGGTCTTTAACCGATGATTTATTTTGGTGACTAGTGTCTTCTTGAGTGTTAGATCGAAGGCTTGGATCTTTGGAGCAACCAGACTTGGATCTAGTCATTGGTTTTCGGCAAAAAGGTAAGGTTTTTAAGGCTTTTGGGGACATGGTTCGAATATGGGTAAGTGAATATTGAGATTACTGCTATAGTTTGCAATCTAAGAATTGTGGTAATCCATTGTAGGGCATCGTAAGGGATCTCAGTAGCAGTCGTCACGAAACAAGTGTGTAACTGACACCCTCTATTAGACTAGATTGGCAAAAGTCAAAAAGTCGATGTGACAACCCGAATTAGGGCCTAATCGGAATAGTGATATTTTGACCACAAATCAGGGATAGAAATAATTGTTTTATAATTATTTTGAGGATTATGATATGATTACGTGATTGTGTGAAAATTTCGTGATAAAATTCTATGCCTAAAGTGCTTAAATTGAAAGTAGGGACTAAATTGAATAAGTTGTAAAATTTGCATTCTAGAAGTTTTTAGTATGAAATTGCTTTGGAATATTAATTAGGAGGTCTTAAATGGCAATTTGACCAATTTTAAGTTTATGGACAAAATTTAGGACATGGATGGAATTTTTAGGAAGTTTAGTAGTAAGGGCATTTTGGTCATTTACATATTAAATGAAATAAAATGGGAAAAATAACACAAAATTGGTCATCTTCTTCATTAGTTGCTGCCAAATTTTCCTCTCCTCCATAGCTAGGGTTTCTTCAACTTTCAAGCTTCATAGTAAGTGAATTTGAGCCAGTTTTTAATGTTCTTTACATTTTTGAAATCCTCGTAGCTTCGGTTTACCTATTTCCACCATTATTTCGAGTTAGGGTTTATGTTTAAAAATTTACCCATGGATGATATGCATGGATTTTGATGTTTTATGGTAGAATATGAAGTTTGAGATTGTGTTAAACATCTTTTGCTAAGTGATTTTTCGTAAAAACGAGTAAAACGACATAATCGGTAAAAATACTTATTGTTCATAACTATATGTTAGAGTGAGAATTTGATGTTGTTGTAGAAGAGAAAAATGTTCAGTATGTCATAAAACATAGGAATAAGGGCTGAAATTAAATTTCCGAGCCTTGGGGCAAAAGTGCAAATATGCAAAAGTTTAGGTGTCATAATTGCCTAGGTTTAAAATATTGGCTACAGTATTCGATCAACTATGTTGTATAAGCCATTAAAGTTAGCTAATATTGTTCAAGACATATGTTATGACGATACACTATTAAATTAGATGACATATTTCTATTTCGTTTTTTTTTGTTTAATGATATGTGCTATGTTTTAGTAATACCTTGTACCCTGTTCCGGCGACGATAACGGGTAAGGGGTGTTACAGTCGAAATGCCGAAATACCGGTATTTTGGGAACTTACGAGTGTGCAAAAGCTCGTAAGATAAATGGGTTAATAATTCTGGTAATCTAAAGTGATAAAACTGCAGTACGCGCAATTTCGTGCATTATTGATATTTTGGGCTTAGTGGGCCAAAATTCAGTTAATGGGCCAACGGGCCCAATTCGGTAAGTATGCGCGGTAAGTGTTTCTGACTGCATGTAAATGGTAGAAATATGCATGAAAAACCTAAGATAGCTAAATTACTAGAATACCCCTTTGAATGGAAAATTACCATGATACCCCTAGGTGTAAAATGACCTTTATACCCCTAGGGTTAATTTTGTCTGAAAAGCATGATGATTTAAATTTGTATGATGTATGCCATGAATGAATATCTGTTGCATGGGGACATGGGTTATATTATGGACGAAGCGTCCTGGTGGCTATGCCACAAATTATCTGATCTGGTGGCTCTGCAGCATATATATCTGTTCTGGTGGCTCAGCCACAATTATCTGTTTCTGGTGACTCGATCACATTATTCATTCGCGCGACCATGCGCATATTTCGTGGTGTGTAGCAGGTTGGGTGGGTCGAGTAGTCTCCCCACATGGTGAAAGGATGGTATGGGGGTGTACATGGTTGGATATGGGTTGGGTTTTTGCATAAGCATGTAATACCTGTTCTGATATGTTATGAGCCTATGGGCTTTATTCTGAATTCTGTTATGGGCTAAGGCCAATTTATTCTGTTTCTGTGGTTTGAACTGATTTAGGCTATGGTTGGGTTTATTTACACACTGAGTTTCCCAAAACTCACCCCCTTTGTTTATCCACGCAGGTGATCCCCAACCATAGTGGGCTTGGAGCCGTGAAGGATTCGGAGTGGCTACATGTTTTTGCAAACTTGGTTTCTTTCTGGTGAACTGGACGTCCTTTTATTTTTGTTTACGATTTTGGGTTTTTAAATGTAATAAGGCCGCTTATTTATTTTTATGGTTTTGATTTACATTTTATTATGATGAAAATGATATACTTTAACTATCGAAGTGGATTAGTTCTAGGGCGCGTTTTCCAAAACAATAATTGATTTCAAAGTAACACGATCACAAGTAAGGCTTCCGCTAAGCAGATGGTTTTTCAAGAATTAATCACTTTTCTAAGATGGGCTTAATCAAATGGGTTTCTTAAAAATATACGTGATGTTAGAGTGTGGCAATGGCGGTGTGCATGTCTAGGATTGGATCCGAAGGGAGCTTGGTACTTAAGCAGTCCGACGGACTCACCTCCTCTCTTCCGGTTTCCTACCTAGTGCACAGCTTCCATTCACTTTAATCTATTTAAAAGGGTATCTTTTAAAACACCAACTAAGTTTTCTAAACTAAGTAATACAGAATGTTTTGAACGCTTTGATGTGGCACGTCGGATCCAGTCATAACGTCTAGGCCAGGTTTGGTGTGTTACATTTAGTGGTATTAGAGTCAAGTTGCAGCAACTCGGCTATGGAATGGGTTTACAAAAAAAATAAAGGTTTTCGAAAATAAAAGTTTTATAAAGATTGTAAAACTCTGTTTTCAAAATCTGGATCTTTGAGTGGCATTCCGAATCTCCGGCCCAAGTCTGTAAGTATTCTGAACTTTTCTGAATATATTCTAAATTATCTGTCTGTACCGAAACCCTTCTAGAATACTCTAGATAGGATGCTACTGAAACCATAGGAAAACTTGATAAAAGACTGAAACTGTAGCTAGACATCGATTCTGCGAAAAACCAAATCTGAAATACTGAATCATAAAACATATGTAATAATCACTAGAATGCTGAAATTAATGCATAAAATTCGTAAAATAGATAATACGATATGAGTACGCGAGCAGCTCGTGGAAGAGGCCGTGGACGAGGGCGAGGTAGTGCTCGAGTAGGAACTGCGTGTTCTGGGCATATGCCGATAGCGGAGGCACCGGTACCACCGGCAACTAAAGTGGAGTCTCATGATCGTGGTGTCAGGAATGACACCCTGTCGCAGGCTATGCTTTGTGTTCTGGAAAGGGTTGCCGGGGCAAGTTCGGGCAACGGGATTTGAGGATCGATTTCTGAACGACTCTGGGCTAACGGAGCGGAGATCTTTAGGGGAGTATCTGGTGTAGCCCCGAATGTGGCAGAATATTGGTTGGAGGCCACAGAACGAATTATGGATGACTTGGACTACTCTGTGGAGCGGAAGGTGAAGAAGCCGATCGTTCTTTGTGAGATGAGGCTTATCAGTGGTGGCTCACCGTGAGAGATGGAACCCCAGCTGATAGGGTCACTTGGGAGCTGTTTAAGACGGCCTTTAAAGGGAAGTATGTTGGGGCGAGTTATGTGGATGCCCGTAGGAAGGAATTCCTGAATCTGGTTTAAGGAAATAAGTCGATCGCGGAGTACGAGGCTGAGTTTATGAGGCTAAGCCAGTATGCTATGGGAATAGTCGCTACGGAGTGTGAGCGTAGCGTTCGCTTCAAGGATGGACTCAGAGATGATCTTAAGGTGCTGATTGCTCCGCAGAGGGAGCGTGATTTCGCGGTTCTAGTGGAAAAAGCTAAGATAGCTGAGGAGGTGAAGCGTACTGAGAGGAAGAACAGTGAGAAAGATAGAAACTATTTTCGAAGGGATTCTGGACCTTCGGGTGGAGCAAATAAGAATGTCAAAAGGGCGAGAGTGGAGGAGCCAGTTCGAGCAGTTTCGGTGAATGTGGTTAGACCACCAATCTGTGGAGACTGTGGTAAGGTACACTTGGGTGAGTGTAGGAAACGTTCTGGTGCTTGTTTTCGATGCGGATCTATGGAGCATAGAGTTAAAGACTGTCCTTAGAGAGCTGATCAGGTTCAAGTTGCCAAACAGAGGGTTGCTCAACCCGTGAGAGGTGGACCACAACCACCACATGGACGTGGAAAAGGTAGGGGAGGAAATGGAAATCGTCGAGGACGAGGGGCACCTGGCAGAGGTACCAGAAATGCTGAGGCTCGACAGCCAGCGTTGGTGTATGCAGCTCATTGTTGTGAGGACGGTGACGCACCTGACGTAATAACTGGTATGTTTTTGGTTTCTAGCATGCCGTATACTGCTTTGGTGGATATTGGATCTACTCATTCCTATGTTGCATGTGCCATATCTGGGTCGTTGGGTGTGCGCTCTGAGAAGATTGTGAGTGGGGTATCGGTGCTAAGTCCTTTAGGTCACTCGGTTAGGGTAGACAAACTGTATAGGGATGTACCCTTAGAAACTCAAGGTAGGATTTTTCTTGGAGATATGATGGAGTTGCTATTCGGAGAGTTTGATCTCATTCTGGGAATGGACTGGCTAGTTAAGCATAAGGCGACTTTGGATTGTGCTGCTAAGCGAATGGTGCTAAAGACCACGAAAGGTGAGGAGGTTATGATGATGGGTGAACGAAGGGACTATTTGTCTAATGTGGTGTCGGTATTGAGGGCTAAAAAGTGGATTCGGAAAGGTTGTGAGGCCTATTTGGCATTCATAAGTCAGTCAGAAGAGGAGGGGCGGACAGTGGATAAGGTTAGGACTATAAAAGAGTTACAAGATGTTTTTCCGGAAGAGCTTCCGGGATTACCTCCAAACCGAGAGGTCGAGTTTGGAATCGACTTGTTGCCTGGAACGGCGCCAGTGTCCATCGCACCGTATAGGATGGCACCGAAGGAGTTAGTAGAGCTGAAAGCTCAAATTCAAGAGTTGTTGGATAGGGGCTTCATTAGGCCAAGTGTGTCTCCATGGGGAGCACCGGTGCTATTCGTGAAGAAGAAGGATGGGAAAATGCGAATGTGTATTGATTATCGCCAGTTGAACAAACTGACGATTAAGAATAAGTATCCACTGCCAAGGATTGACGATCTATTTGACCAAATTAGAGAAGCTTCTGTATTTTCCAAGATCGACCTTCGATCTGGATATCATCAGTTAAGGGTCAAAGAGGTAGATATCCATAAGACGGCATTCAGGACTCGGTATGGTCATTACGAGTTTCTGGTTATGCCATTTGGACTAACAAATGCTCCTGCAGCATTTATGGATTTGATGAATCGTGTGTTCCAACCATTCTTGGATAGGTTCGTAGTCGTCTTTATTGATGATATTTTGGTATATTCTAAAACGGAAGCGAAACATGATGAGGATCTCCGCATTGTGCTGCAAGTGTTAAGGGAGAAGGAACTCTATGCGAAGTTCAGCAAGTGTAAATTCTGGTTGAGGGAAGTAACCTTCTTAGGACATGTGGTCTCTGCTGAGGGGATTAAGGTGGACCGTTTTAAGATTGAAGCAATTCTAGAATGGAAGCCACCTAGGACGGTGTCAGAAATTTGAAGTTTCCTAGGCTTGGCAGGATACTATAGGAGGTTTGTGGAAGGTTTTTCTATGATGGCAGCACCTTTGAAGAAACTTATAAGAAAGGGAGTACAGTTTGTATAGACTGAGAAGCAGCAGGAAGCTTTTGAGAGGTTGAAGAAAGTTCTGACTGAAGCACTTGTGTTAATTCAACCAGAGTTTGGGAAGGATTTTACTGTGTACAGTGATGCATCACACGTAGGTTTGGGTTGTGTGTTGATGCAAGAGGGTAAGGTGGCTGCTTATGCATCACAACAGCTTAAGCCTCACGAAGGAAACTATCCTACTCATAATTTGGAGTTGGCAGCAGAGATCTTTGCACTTAAGATTTGGAGACATTACTTGTGCGGAGAAAGGTGTATTATATACACAGATCATAAGAGTCTTAAGTATTTCTCGACTCGTAAGGAGGCTGAACCTTAGGCAAAGGAGATGGATCGAGTTGCTTAAGGATTATGATTGTTCGATCGAATATCACCCAGGCAAGGCAAATGTGGTAGCCGATGCTCTAAGTCGTAGAGCTGTATCTGATCTGAGAGCAATGTTTGCTCGCCTAAGTTTGTTTGATGATGGAAGTCTGTTGGCTAAATTGCAAGTAAGGCCAACCTGGGTGGATCAGATTAAGGAAAATCAGTTGAAAGATGAGTCTTTGGTCGCTCGTTTTCAACAAGTTAAGGAAGGGGAAACTTTTGAGTTTGGGTTGAATAGCGAAGGAGTTTTGTGCTTCCGAGGAAGAATTTGGGTTCCGAAGGACTCTGACTTGAGACAGTCAATACCTAAGGAAGCTCATGGGGGACTTTGTGCCATGCATCCTAGAGGGAATAAGTTGTATCACGACTTACGAGAATTGTATTGGTGGCCTGGGCTTAAACGAGAAGTAATAGAATTTGTGGGGAAATGTCTAGCATGCCAGCAAGTGAAAGTTGAGCATCAATTACCTTCTGGATTGTTGCAGCCAGTAAAGATACCACTTTGGAAGTGGGAGAGGGTAACCATGGACTTTGTGAGTGGGCTACCCTTGACACCATCGAAGAAAGACTTGATATGGGTGATTGTGGATAGGTTGACCAAATCGGCTCATTTCATACCTGTCCGTACTGACTTCTCACTTCGGAAGTTAGCCAAGTTGTATGTGGCAGAGATTGTGCGACTTTATGGTGTCCCAGTTCGATTATCTCTGACCGAGATCCTAAATTCACATCTCGATTTTGGAAGAAGCTACATGAGGCATTGGGGACACGATTGAACTTTAGTACGACTTTCCATCCCCAAATTGATTGTCAGTCGGAAAGAGTTATTCAGATTCTAGAGGACATGTTGAGGGGATGTGTTATTGACTTTCGAGGTAGTTGGGAGGATTACTTGCCGTTGGCAGAATTTGTCTACAATAACAGTTATTAGGTGAGTATTCGAATGGCACTGTATGAAGCACTGTATGGGCGAAGATGTCGTACACCTAGTTGTTGGACCGAGTTGGGGGAACGACAGGTTCTTGGACCTGAGTTGGTGGTAAATACTGAGGATAAGGTCAAGTTGATTAGAGACCAGTTGAAGGAAGCAGCTGATAGGCAAAAGTCGTATGCAGATTTGAAGCGTAAGGAGATTGAATACTCAGTAGGTGATATGGTCTTCTTAAAGGCTTCTCCTTGGAAGAAGATATTAAGGTTTGGTAAGAAGGGCAAGTTGAGTCCGCGGTTCATTGGGCCTTATCAGGTTTTGAAGCGAGTAGGCCTAGTGGCTTATCAGTTGGAATTGCCTCCAGTGTTAGACAGGATTCACGATGTTTTTCACGTCTCCATGTTAAGGCGTTATCGTTCTGACACTACTCATGTCGTGCCGGTTGCAGAAATTAAGGTGCAAACTAATTTGACCTTTGTGGAGGAGCCTGTGCAAATATTGGATCGAGATGTTAAGGTTCTGAGAAGGAAATCTATTCATTAGTAAAGGTGCTTTGGCGTAACCATGGCAGAGAGGAAGCTACTTGGGAGCCAGAAAAGGCGATGCAACAGCAATACCCCCCATCTGTTTGGACCAGGTAAATTTCAAGGACGAAATTTCTTTAAGGAGGGTAGAGTTGTAACGCCCCAATTTTCAGGAATTCTGAAAATGTTGGTAAAGTTTAATATTCTGTGTTTTGTCTGCTTGGCGTAGGATTAATTATGTTAGTGGGCCTCTAGAAGGCCCAAGCTTAAGTTAAAACCTGATAGTTTTAGTTAATTTTAATTCCATAAGAAAAAAGGGTTCTAGTAAGCTAGGCTTTTAAATATTAATTGTGTAAAATAAAACACAAGGAAGCAAGTAGCATAGTGGCATGTGACGCCACTGGGAAGGCTATAAGTGGCGTGTGGATGTTGGGGAGGACCCAGGTTCAAGTCACAATGATAGCATATTAAGGGAATTATTTTTATGAGTATGAAAGGTAAGTAATGGAACTGAAGTGAAAGACTATTAGGAAGAGTTGGAGTTGCTCAGGAGATTGAGTGAGGAAGGGATAAGGGAGAGGATTTAGGAGTTGATTGGGGAGAGCTGTGTTGGCCGAATAGTGGACTCTTGAGGAGTAAGAGTTGGCCGGCCAATGGGAGCTTTAGAGAGGCAAAATTCGGCTAGGGTTAGTACTAGTATAAACTCGGCATTTAGGGTAATTTGTGCCGTTTCCTGACTGTTCTCCTCATCTTTTCTTTTCTCCTCTCTTCATCCATTTTCTTTTTCTTCTTCTTTCTTCCATAGTCGAATCTTCTTACCATCCTGTTCATCTCTATCTTTTTCTTCAGACGTTTCTAAACCCTCATAAAGCCAAATCCTTTAATATTTTTGCTCCTTTGTGATCAACATTCCTCTTCTCTAAACCCTTAATATCTGTCGGCAACATTACTTCAAGGTTATAGCCTCAAATCATCACCTTCTTCATCACCTAAAAAGCCGAAAATACCATAGATTTAGAGGCTTATAGCCGAAACTTCAAATCTCCTGGATTCGAGTTCTACCATTGTAACAACCCTAAATTGACCCTAGTCGGAAAGTGGTTTCGGGACCACAAAACCGAGTCATAAAAATAATTAGCCGTTATATTTCATGTTTATTATATGTGAATATATATGTGTGAAAGTTTTAAATTCCGATTTAGTCGATTTCATGTGAATTTAGTTAATAGGACTTATGTGTGACACTTTTTAAATGTGATAGGTAAATCCATAAGGACCTATTTAAGCTTATATTAAAAAAATTGGGCTTGCATGTCAAATGAACCTTTTTATGCCTAGTGGCCGGCCATGATGATGGATTGTGGGTAAAATGTGCCAAATTAATTATTAAAATAAGAAATTACATGGTTGAAATAAAATAATAATTAGTAAAATAAGGTAAAAAAAAAAAGAAGAAAGAATGCTCATCTTTTCTCCTTCATTGCCGAAAATTGAGAAAGAAAAGCTTGAAAGGAAACAAGGCATTCGGCCATAGCTACTTCCATTTAAAGGTATGCCTTGTGTTATTTCTTTGGATTGATGATGAGATTAAGTTGTTAAAAGTATGGTTTAGTTAGCCCATAGTTAAGATTTGTGAATTCTTGAGTATATATATATAACCTATTGGCAAGTAGATAAATTTGCTTAATTGATGAATTTTGAAGGTTGTTTGATATGTTAAGGTAGCCTAGTTGAAGAAGTTGATTTCATTGTGGGAAGTGCATTAGGGAAAGGAATCGGCTAGTTAGTTGTATATATGGCCGAATATGGCTTTGGGATGTTTGGGAAATATATGTGTTTTAATGGATGGAATGAAGAGGATGCTTTAATTGTGTTAAAAAAAAAAATTGTATGTTAAAATAAGGTTGCTAGGCTAGTTATTAAGGTGAAATGCAAATGTTAGTAATTGATTGCTAGTGTATATATATGTGTATTAACCGAATTTTGAACTTGAAAAATGGCTTGAACATCATGTGTTGTATTGAGAATGTTGAAGTGAATTGGTAGATAATTAATTGATGAATTCAATTGTTAATATACATGCTTAAATAAAATGTATGCAAGGAATGTTTGAAAGAGTGAACAAATATTAAATTGCTTGGGGACAGCAGCAATAAGGTGGTTTTGGAAAATCACCATAATTTGTAGGAGTTGAGTTAGAAGCTGGATAAATTATGTCTTTAAAGTTTGAAGAGTCTAGTTTCTTACAGAGGAAGCTATAGAAATGAATGAGTTACCGATTTTGAGATATTTGAAGTATTGTGAGGTTGAGTCGAAATGACTAATAGATTTCCTGTTCTGTTTTTATAAAATCAGTATAAATTGTACAAAAATGGCCTTAAGATAAAATTTATATGCTTAGATTCCTTAATGAGTCTAGTTTCAAATGAAATAAGTGAGAACACATTTTGAATTTTGTACAATGAGAAATCTGATTCGTATCGAAGAATGGTCAGTTTAGTCAAGCAGTGAAACAGGGTGAACTTTAAGGAAAATCTGGTAGTGATTGGCTAGACTAAAAATTATGAAAATTTTATGGCTAAAAGATAAATTAGTCTATTTTCGAGGAAAATTTACGGTCTTTGATTTGGAGTTTCATAGCTCAAGTTATAAGTAAATTAATGACTGTTGCTCAGTAACTCAGCTTATAGGGAAGTTGTGATTTACTAATGAATTGCTTATTGATTTTTATAAGCTTACTATAAGATGTATGTGTGAAATTCAAATATATATATGTGTGTTATATTATGAAAGTAATACTTGAGTAATTGATTAATGGTTAGTTTAAAACTTATTGATTAAGCTCAAGAGCATAGAGGGCAACCTCGGATAAGGAAAAGCTAAAGTCGCGGAATAGCCAACCCGAACTTGCTCAGAAAAAAATACAAGGTAAGTCTTTGAGTAATGGAATATAACTTATGTTTAGACATAGAAATTATCAAATTATGATTGCGATGAATAAATTATGACGTAATGGTCTTGCTTGCATCGTATGACCAAATGAATAGGTAAAATACTTGTTTGTAATCGTATGATAATAGAAAGTTTAGGAATAAAGAAACGAGAACATGTCATTTGTTATGACTAGTGAATAAATTGTAAAATGGTTAGAAAGAATGTTGAAATTGTATTCAAGTATCAAAGTGTTGTTTAAATGTGTGAATGTATGAATGTTGATCAAGGTTTGAAACCGAGCTAAGTCTCGAAGGGCTATAAGCCGATGTTAAAAACCGGACTTGGTTAGAAGGGCTTAAAGCCATTGTTAAAGCGGACTTAGATCCGAAGGGCTCTGCGCTTGATGTTATTGCGAACTTAGTTTGAAGGGCCTTTAAGCCAGCAATGCAAACCGAGCTTAGTCTCGAAGGGCTTACGAGCAGTTCTAAGATTCGGGTTTAGTTCACAAGGAAGTCTTCGCCGGCCTATTAATTGGGTGATTAAACCGTAAGTATGCACAAGAAAAATTATATAATGCATGTCAAGTTAATTCCAAGCATAAGTACAATTTAACGTGAAGTGATCAAGTAAGTAAATGCTTTCGTTAAAGATATGATTGATTGTTATATTTCGGGTTTCGAAAGTCGTCAATTATGCTTAGACTAGCATTTAAAATCCTTTGAATGTATATGATTGGATTGGAAGGTACGAGTACTAACTTAGGCGAATTCAACATCACTAGTAGGCTATATATATGCATGAGAGTTGTCTGAAAACTAGGGAAGATCGTATTCGGTTATAAATTAAAGAAATAAATGAACGTATTGAATTTTTCCCTTTGTGATATGATCGATAAGGAAGCACCTTCGTTATTCTTGGGTTCGGCCCAAAGTTGATTCATATAGACTTGATATTAATATGCAAATTTCTTAGATGATTTCATTACTTAAAGCTTACTAAGCATTGAAATGCTTATTCTTTTGTTTTGCTTCTCTGTTTTATAGATTTTACTCATCATCCATCGGATTCGGAAGTTCCAAAGTCGAAGTCAACCACACTATCTAAGCTTTTTGGTACATTTTTGATTTAGTTGTGATAATGGCATGTATAGGATCGACTTTGTAATTTGACCTAGTACCTTTTGGTGATGTATATATATGAATAGCCATACGCAAATGGCTTATCTAGTCAACTTGCATTTTATATATATATATGATGAAAGTGTTCATAAATGTGATTGAAAATGCTTGAATGTTTTATTCATATGGTTGATATTTAGAAACGAAATTAAGGCTTACTTAGTAACATTCTTAACTCCTCCGGCGACGGAGGTGGGCTAGGGGTGTTACAACCATCGTTTAGAGGATAAATCTACATCAGATCTGCATAGAAATCAGAAAGGAATAAGTGGTAAGTGCTCATCACTTCAGATCTAGTCTTATTTTACAAGTTAAGAAAAAGCTAAAGTCCTTAAAATCTAGGGAGGCTGTCGATTTGGGCATAGGGCTTTAAGGGTCTTTAACTGATGATTTATTTTGGTGATTAGTGTTTTCTTGAGTGTTGGATCGAAGGCTTGGATCTTTGGAGCAACCAGACTTGGATCTAGTCATTGGTTTTCGGCAAAAAGGTAAGGTTTTTAAGGCTTTTGGGGACACGGTTAGAATATGGGTAAGTGAATATTGAGATTAGTGCTATAGTTTGCAATCTAAGAATTGTGGTAATCCATTGTAGGGCATCGTAAGGGATCTCAGTAGCAGTCGTCACGAAACAAGTGTGTAACTGACACCCTCTCATAGACTAGATCGGCAAAAGCCGAAAAGTCAAAATACCGAAAAGCTAGTATTTTGGGAACTTACGAGTGTGCGAATGCTCGTAAGATAAATGGGTTAATAATTCTGGTAATCTGAAGTGATAAAACTGCAGTACGCGCAATTTCGTGCATTATTGATATTTTGGGCTTAGTGGGCCAAAAATTGGTTAATGGGCCAACGGGCCCAATTCGGTAAGTATAAATGGTAAGTGTTTCTGATTGCACGTAAATGGTAGAAATATGCATGAAAACCCTAAGATAGCTAAATTACTAGAATACCCCTTTGTATGGAAAATTACCATGATACCCCTAGGTGTAAAATGACCTTTATACCCCTAGGGTTAATTTTGTCTGAAAAGCATGATGATTTAAATTTTTATGATGTATGCCATGAATGAATATCTGTTGCATGGGGACATGGGTTATATTATGGAGGAAGCGTCCTGGTGGCTATGCCACAAATTATCTGATTTGGTGGCTCTGCCATATATATATCTGTTCTCGTGGCTCAGCCACAATTATTCATTCTCGTGACTCACCACATTATCTATTCGCAGCGACCATCTTTTGCATATTTCTGTGGTGTGTAGCAGTTGGGTGGGTCGAGTAGTCTCCCCATATGGTGAAAGGATGGTATGGGGGTGTACATGGTTGTATATGGGTTGGGTTTTTGCATAAGCATGTAATATCATTACGACTGTTATGGGCCTATGGGCTTTATTCAGATGCATTGCAGGCTAAGGCCAATTTATTACATTTCGTGGTTTGAATCGATTTAGGCTATGGTTGGGTTTATTTACACACCGAGTTTCCCAAAACTCACCCCCTTTGTTTATCCACGCAGGTGATCCCCAACCATAGTGGGCTTAGAGCCGTGAGGGATTCGGAGTGGCCACATGTTTATGCAAACTTGGTTTCTTTCTGGTGAATTGGACATCCTTTTATTTTCGTTTATGGTTTTGGGTTTTTAAATGTAATAAGGCCGCTTATTTATTTTTATGGTTTTGATTTACATTTTATTATGATGAAAATGATATACTTTAACTATCGAAGTGGATTAATTCTAGGGCGCGTTTTCCAAAACAATAATTGATTTCAAAATAACACGATCACAAGTAAGGCTTCCGCTAAGCAGATGGTTTTTCAAGAATTAATCACTTTTCTAAGATGGACTTAATCAAATGGGTTTCTTAAAAATATATGTGATGTTAGAGTGTGGCAATGGCGGTGTGCATGTCTAGGATTGGATCCGAAGGGAGCTTGGTACTTAAGCAGTCCGACGGACTCACCTCCTCTTTTTCGGTTTCCTACCTGGTGCACAGCTTCCATTCACTTTAATCTATTTAAAAGAGTATCTTTTAAAACACCAACTAAGTTTTCTAAACTAAGTAATACGAAATTTTTTGAACGCTTCGATGTGGCACGTCGGATCCGGTCATAACGTCTATGCCGGGTTTGGGGTGTTACAATACATGCCATATAAAAGTATTTCTAGTCACAAAATACCGAGATAACTCGTTGATAGTGTGAGGAGATCTCCGACGTCCTTACAATTTTCTGAGTTGTCTTTGCGATACTATTAAAAAGAGAGAAAAGAAAGGGAGTAAGCATAAAACTTAGTAAGTTTGCATGTAAATAAATAACAACATTCTAAGTGGATTATCAAGATAACCTGAACCTTTTGAACATAGACTTATCTTACCTTCCCTTTGGTACACTCTTCGAATTTTTCGTTGAACCATTTGGAATGCTAAGGATACATGGGTACCTTTCCTTTTTAAACTTACCATTTCCATGTCTTGACATGGTCTTACGTGGTATCATTGCCTTATGAACTCACCATTGCCATGCCTTGGCATGGTCTTACATGGGATCTTTGCCTTATAGTAGTTTATCAATGCCATGTCTTGACATGGTCTTACATAATTTCCTTGCCTTGTAAAACTTACCAATTCCATGCCTTGGCATGGTCTTATTTGGTATCCTTAAACCTTAACTTCAAGACATTTGTATCCTACACATTCCTAAGGTTCAACCAGAACTTTTAAGTATCATTTCTCTGTCAATTCTTACTTGAATCATCAAGGAATAAATTTACAAAATAAATATATAGATGCTAAAAAATAACATCATTAATTATAAATAATAAAACATTGCATTTATTTACCGCAAACTTACCTCGATACAAAATACGATCAAATATTTTGATTTAGTCCTCAACCTTTTTCTTTCCTCGGTCTAACCCCGAATTTCATTCTTCTTGATCTATAATAGAAAATTTAACTTATTTAATATTCACATTTATCAAAACAGTCCTTAACTCTAACTTTTCCAAAATTATAATTTTGGCCCTAAACTTTTGCATATTTACACTTTTGGCCCAAGGCTCGAAAATGAAACTTTATCCCTAATTCTTATGTTTTATGACATGCTAATAATTTATTTACCTACGGCAGTATCAAAATCCCACTCTAACATGTACTTATGACTATTAGGTATTTTTACCGATTATGTCATTTTACTCATTTTCGCTTAAAATCGCTTAGCTCAAGTCGTTTAACATAATTTCAAGCTTCATATTCTACCATAAAACATCAAAATAAACATATTTCACCTATGGATTTTTTTCCAAATATGAACCCTAGGTTAAATTATTGCTAGAATAAGCTAAATCAAGTTACCGGGACTTAAAAAACATAAAGAACATTAAAAATGGGGCTTGGAATAACTTACTATGTAGCTTGGAAGCTTGAAAAAACCCTAGCTATGAAGAACCCTTGAAATTTTAGCCTAATGAAGAAGATGGGAACATTTTGCCATCTTTTTCCCTTTTTTAATCTTTTAATTACCAAATGACTAAAATACCCTTCATTAAAACTTTAGTTATTTTTAGCTATGTATGTCCATTTTTGTCCTTGAAAACCTAATGGTCTAATTGTCATTTAAGGACCTCTACTACAATTTAATCATTTAGCATCTAAAACTTATATTTATCAACTTTTGCAATTAAGCCTTAGTAGGCAAATTAAGCATGCTATCTATAAAATTTTCCATCGATACTCTAACACATGCATCTAATCACTCGGTAAATTATAAAAATTAATCAGAATAAACTTTTCTATCTCGGATTCACAGTTTCGCAACCACTGTTCCGTTTAGGCCCTATTTTGGGATGTTACAATAAGGGACGATTGTGAATGATTATTATATGATTTAATTATGTATTGCTTAAGTATATGTGTATGTTCTGATATGCCCGGTAACACTTTTAACCCTATTTTGGTGACAGATACGGGTTAAGGATGTTACATTTGATTGGTATAAGAGTTATGGTTTAGTCAGTTCTAGGACTACCATAGCATTTGTGAGTTTAGCTATACATGCCATATTTATGAACTCCGATGGTGTGATGAATCCTGACAATAAAAATGTTTTTTTATATAGCAAATGGATCCCGAACGAGTTGTAGCTGACGATGTTGAGAGCAATGCACCCGCTCTCGCTCAAGGGACAGTGCCATCCAACTTTAGACCGACTACGAGTAGCCACGAGGGAGAGGCTAGACAAGACTTTTACCAAATGATGAATGATTGGTTCACCCAATATATTCAAACTAATCCAGCTGTGCCACAAACTTCACCCCCGCCTAATCCTCTGTAAGTCCTTATCATGCTACAAGCTAATCCGATTCAGTTGAATAAGCTTCCGGTGGATAAAATTAGAACGTATGGGGCTGAATAATTTTGTGCTACTACTAATGATGATGCCAAAAGAGCTGAATTCTGGTTAGAGAATATGATACGAGTGTTTGATGAATTATCATTGACTCTGGAGGAATACATAAAATGTGCTGTGTCACTTCTGAGAAATACGGCGTATCATTGGTGGAAGACGTTAATATTCGTAGTTCTGGGAGAATGAGTTACTTGGGATTTCTTTCAAGCTGAATTTAAACAAAAATACATCAGTTAAATATTCATCGATCAAAAACGCAAAGAGTTTCTTGAGTTGAAACAAGGCCATATGTCTGTTACAGAATACGAGCGAGAATTTGTGAGACTGAGTTAGTATACACGAAAATGTGTCTCGACTGAAGCAATTATGTGCAAGAGATTCGAAGATGGTTTGAATAAAGATATCCGTTTGTTAGTTGGGATTTTAGAAATAAAAAAAAATTTGTTGTGCTTGTTGAACGAGCGTGTAAAGCTGAAGAGCTCGAGAAAGAGAAAAGAAAAACCGATTCAGAAGTTAGGGAAGTACGGAAAAGATCATCGAGCAAGTCATTTCATTTGGTAACAAAGAAATTTTGAGATGATAATAGTCGTTCAAAGGCTAATGTGGGACATTCAAGTAGAGATCGTGCTAGATCGCATTCGAGCTTCAGAACTCCAACTACTTCTGTAGCTAGTGTTGGAAATGCTAAATTCGATCAACCTGAGTGCAAACATTGTTTGGAAATGCTAAATTCGATCGACCTGAGTGCAAACATTGTGGTAAAAGATATCCTCGTAATTATAGATTGTATGATCGGGCTTGTTTCAAATGTGGATCTTTAGATTATTTTATCCGAGATTGCCCTGAATCTGTTGAGCAAGACATTGTGCAAAATTCGAGACTGAGTAACACTTTAGCTAGAGGTAGACCTCCCAAAAATACGAGAAATGTGAGTGGTAGTCAAAGAGGAACTAAAGACACCGCTATTCGATCTAAGGCTAGAGCACCTGCCAGAGCCTATGCTATCTGAACTCGTGAGGAAGCTTCGTCTCCAGATGTGATTACGGGTACATTTACTCTTTATGATACTTCTGTGATTACTTTGATAGATCCTGGATCAACACATTCTTATATATGCATGAATTTAGTGAACAGTAAAACGTTGCCGGTAGAGTCTACTGAATTTGTGATTAGAGTATCGAACCCCCTAGGCAAATGTGTTTTGGTTGATAAAGTCTGCAAGAATTGTCCATTAATGTTTCAAGATATTTGTTTTTTGGCTGATCTGATGTTATTACCTTTTGATGAGTTTGATATGATTCTAGGTATGGATTGGTTAACTTTGCACGATGCTATTGTGAACTGCAAACGGAAAACTATTGATTTGAGATGCAAGAATGATAAAATATTCTGAATTGAATCTAGTGATTTGAATAGGTTACCCACTGTGATTTTGTCAATGAAAGCTTTGAGTTTTGTGAGAAAGGGTTGTGAAGCCTACTTTGCCTATGTGATCGATTCGAAAGTAACAGAAAAGAAAGTGGAATCAGTGCCTATTGTCTGTGAATTTCCTGATGTGTTTCCAAAAGAACTTCTGGGATTACCTTTGATTCGAGAAGTTGAATTGGCATTGAGTTAGTACCGGGAACTACTCCAATTTCAATAGCTCCGTATAGAATGGCTTCAATCGAGTTAAAAGAATTAAAGTCTCAGTTGCAAGAATTGACTAATAGAGGATTCACTAGACCGAGTTTCTCACCTTGGGGTGCTCCTGTACTGTTTGTGAAAAAGAAAGACAGGATGATGAGAATGTGTATTGATTATCGTCAGTTGAACAAAGTGACTATCAAGAATAAATATCTTCTGCCTCGAATTGACGATTTGTTTGATCAGTTGAAAGGTGCTACTATTTTCTCAAAGACAGATCTAAGATCTGGCTATTATCAGTTAAGAGTAAATGATTCTGATATTTCGAAAATAGCTTTTCGAATGAGGTACGGACACTATGAATTCTTAGTTATGCCTTTCAAATTAACGAATGCACCTGCTATCTAAAACTGTATTTAGATTGATTTGTCATTGTATTCATTGATGACATTTTGATATATTCACATGATGAAACTAAACATGTCGAGCATTTGAGAATAGTGCTACAAACTTTGCGAGATAAGAAATTGTATATGAAGTTTAGTAAATGTGAATTTTGGTTGCGCGAAGTTGGTTTTCTGGGACATATTGTGTCAACATCAGGTATCCGAGTTAATCTAAGCAAGATTTTAGCTATTCTGGATTGGAAGCCTCTAAGAAATGTTTCTGAAGTCTGCAATTTTTTGGGACTTGCCAATTATTATAGGAGATTTGTAAAAGGCTTTTCGATGATCGCGACTTTGTTAACGAAATTGGTTCAAAAAGATGTGAAATTTGATTGGTCTGAAAAATGTCAAAAAAACTTTGATCAATTGAAAGCCCTATTGACTGAAGCTCTGGTGTTAGTACAACCAAAATTGCGTAAATAATTTGTGATCTACAGTAATGCTAAAGTTGAACAGTCTGGGTTGCGTTTTGATGCAAGAAGGTAAAGTTATAGGTTATGCCTCGAGATAGTTGAAGCCTCACGAAAAGAACTATCCAACACATGATCTGGAATTGGCAGCTATTGTGTTTGCTTTGAAGATTTGATGCCACTATCTGTTTGGTGAGAAATAAGATTTGGTGCCACTATCTGTTTGGTGAGAAATGTCACGTTTATTTCGATCATAAAAGTTTGAAATATCTGATAATCAAAAAGATTTGAATCTACGTCAGAGAAGATGGCTAGGATTGCTAAAAGACTACGAGCTTGTTATCCATTATCATCTGGGAAAAGCAAATGTTGTTGCTGATGCTTTAAGTCAGAAATCATTGTTTGCATTATGTGCCATGAATACTCATTTAACTTTGTCTGATGATGGTTCGGTTTTAGCGGAATTGAAAGCTAGACCTTTGTTCTTACAACAGATTATTGATGCTCAGAAGGTTGATAAAGAGATTTTAGCAAAACGAGCTCAGTGTAATTTGAATTCTGATTTTGAATTTTGAGTTGATAATGATGATTGTTTGAGATTTCAAGGTCAAGTTTGTGTTCCGAGAAATCCAGAGTTGATTCAAATGATTTTGAACGAAGCCCACAACAGTCATTTATCTGTGCATCTGGGTAGTACGAAAATGTATAATGATTTGAAACAACATTACTGGTGGTTTGGAATGAAAAGATATATCTCCGATTTTGTTTCGAAATGTTTAATCTGTCATCAAGTTAAAGTTGAACATCAAGTGCCATCTGGTTTGTTACAGCCAATTATGATTTCGGAGTGGAAATGGGATAAAGTGATGATGGATTTTGTTTCGGGTTTGCCCCTATCTCCAAAAAAAAAGATGTGATCCGGGTTGTAGTTGATTGATTTATAAAATCAGCTCATTTTATTCTGGTACGATCTAATTTCTTACTTGATAAATTAGCTGAGTTGTACATTTACTATATTGTGAAATTGCACGGGGTGCCATTGTCTATGGTGTCAGATAGAGATCTGAGATTTACATCACAGTTTTGGAAGAAACTGCAACAGGCATTAGGTACAAAATTGCATTTCAGTACTACTTTTCACCCGCAAACGGATGGTCAATCTGAGCGAATTATTCAGATTCTCGAGGATATGTTGAGATATTGCATTCTTGAGTTTGAAGGTTCGTGGAACAGTATTTGCCATTGATTGAATTCACTTACAATAATAGTTTTCAATTAAGCATCAAAATGGCACCGTGCGAAGCCTTATATGGTCGCAAATGCTGTACACCATTGTATTGGACCAAGCTCAGTGAGAATAAGATTCACGGGGTTGATTTGATAAAAGAGACTGAATAGAAAATTAAAGTGATCCGAGAAAATTTGAAAACAGCTTCCGATCGTCAAAAATCTTATGCAAATTTGAAACGAAAAGATATTGAATTTGAGATCGGTGATGAAGTATTTTTGAAAGTTTCACCATGGAAGAAAGTACTTCGATTTGGTAGATAAGGCAAGCTGAGTCCTAGGTTTATCAGCACGTATGAGATTATTGAGCGTATCGGGCTGGTTGTTTATAGATTGTTGTTGCCACCAGAGTTAGAAAAAATTCATAATGTGTTTCACATATCGATGCTTCGACGATACAGATCCGATCCCTCACATGTAATTTCTTCGTTTGAGATTGAGATACAATTTGATATAACCTACGATGAAGAACCGATTCGTATCTTGGCTCATGATGTTAAAGTACTGCAAAACAAGAAAATTCTGTTAACAAAAGTGATGTGGAATCGACACAGTATTGATGAGGCTACGTGGGGGCCCGAAGATACTATGAGACAATAATATCCGAATCTGTTCAACGGTAAGATTTTCGGGGACAAAAATCCCTAAGGGAGGAGAGTTGTAATAGCCCGGTTTAGACCCTAGTTAGAATAGTAGTTTCGGGTAGTTTCGGGACCACAAATCTGGGTCAAAAAATATTTTTATATTATTTTCCGTGCCTATTATATGTGAATTGATGTCTGTAAAAATTACGTGTGAAAATTTTATCGTTTGTGTGGTCGATTTGCAAAAAGGACTTAATCGCAAAAATGCAAAAATAGCCTTCTATTTGATCAAGTGCCTAATTGAATTGTCTTATTAAATGTGAGGTCTTTAAGATGCAATTAGACCATTGAATTAATGCATGGACTTTTATGGACAACCATTATTAAGTTTTTATATGTTTTTATTAAGGGCAAAATTGGTATTTAATAATTTAAGTTAATATTAATAAAACAAAGCATAAATTAAGGCCATTAAAATCTTATATTGCCGAATTCATCAAAGAAAAATAAAGAAATTCAAGCTTAGGGTTTCGGCTATGGTTTTGTTTGATTGAGGTATGTGTTTTAATCTGCTTTTGATAATTTCTACGTTTTTGTGATCGTTGCTTCGAGTTCTATCAAGCCCATGTTTGAATTTCTGAAATTGTTGATGATTTTTTGTTGAGCCATTGATGAAATTATGAGATTTATGAAGATTGATGTTAGTAAATGAAAGATATGTATTGGGTTAACATGTTTTGTCTTTGAATTTTTGATGAATTTAAGTAAAATAGGTTAAATTGTGAAATTTGTAAATTGAGGGACTAAAATGTGAAATAAATGAAATATTGGACTTGTATGAGCGAGGAAAAAAATTCAGGTGAGCTTGTATAAAAGAAAATTTTGTGTATTTTATGATTTTATGAAATAGGGACTAAAGTGTTAAAATGTGAAAATATAAGGGCTAATTTGTAAAATACCCTAAATATGTATTTTTGGATTGATTTGTATGAATGTGAGCTTGAATAAGTTAAATTTGAATGTGTTTAGATCAAGAACCAAAGAAAACAGAATTAGATCAGGGAAAGTCAAAAGTCGTAGAATAGTCGACTCTGTTCGTTCAAATCCGTATGAGGTAAGTCAATATACAAATAAATGTGTTTAAGTTGATTTACTTATGTTTATATGACATTGAATTGTGATGAATGGTTAAATAAGAGCTCAATATGTAATATCTGAGAAAATATCGGTAAAGTTTCGACGTCTGAAAAGCCCTGTATGAACCATAGGAATAGTTAGGATACATATGTCATGACATAGGATTTGATATGTGTTTTCGTGTAAGATCACGTCTGGAACGTTGGCATCAACTTATGATTAACGTGTAAGATCATGTCTGGGACATCAATATCGT
Source organism: Gossypium anomalum (assembly GCA_025698475.1). NCBI lineage: Eukaryota > Viridiplantae > Streptophyta > Magnoliopsida > Malvales > Malvaceae > Gossypium > Gossypium anomalum. Next base: position 40,443,237 of record CM046968.1, on the reverse strand, counting down.
ACTTGATTTTGTGTAAGACCCTGTCTGGGACAGTGACATCAATATCCGATTACATGTAAGACCACGTCTGGGACATTGGCATTATATGAGTTTTCTAAGCTATCCGAGTATCCCTATTGATACCGAATGGTTCAGCGGGCATTTAAAGAAAATGGATGATTATGTGAATTTGTATCCGATCCAGGTATGTTTGAATTGTATACCACATTTGAGAATGAAAGGTAAGTATATGTACCTTGGTGAACATATGATATAAGTATGAGTTGCTATGAGAATTAGATATGATATGTATATGTGAATCATGTTCAAATGAACTATAAGAGATATATGGCTATGTGAATGTATTTTTCCTTGAATTATATGAATGAATTGATCTAGATTGATGTTATTTGTTAAGTTTATTAGTATTGTGCTTACTAAGATTTTGAAAGCTTACTTTGTGTTTGTTTTCAATTGTTTTATAGATATCGTAGCTATCGAGAGCTCGGGTATCATTGAGAATCATCACCACACTATCAAACTCTATTTTGGTACATTTTGAAAGTGTAAATATTAAAGTATGGCATGTATAGGCTAGAGGTATTTGAATATGTTTTATGAAGTGTATATTTAGCCATGTGATATGGCTTAATTATGGTTGAACTTATGGTTTGATTTTAGTATATAATATGTGATGCAAATTATACCTATGTGATGTGTTCATGAATGGCCAAGTGAATTGGTCAATTTGGTAAGTTTTGGTGTGTGCTTTTTTGAGGATTTTGTACGAGAATGAATGAATTGAAATGAGGTTATGAAACAAATGTTTAGATATGATTTTGTCTTATGATTTAGCATAATTTGGTATGGTTTTGAAGCATGAAATTGTTGATAATGATTTGGTATGATTGATGTATGTTTTGGTTGTGAATTGCCTGAGAATTTGGTATAAAATGTTTGGTTTTGGCGCTTGTAGGTTTGACCCAAAAAGGGTGGCAAAATTGGCCTTGTAGATGGCCTATTTTTGCCCACACGGGCAAGGACACGAGCGTGTGTCTCAGTCGTGTTGCTCAATGGTCATTTCGAAGTGCGCCTGGGCAGACCATATGGTCGCACACACGGGTGTGTGCTAGGCCGTAGCCAAGTTAGTTTCGAGCATGGGCTAGACACATGGGCGTATGATTGGCCGTGTGACCCAAGTCAGTAGCCTTCCTAATTTTCACATGGCCTGACACACGAGTGTGTCTTGTGGCCGTGTGGCAAGTTAGTATGTATGCCTTGTTTTGCCATGGCCTAGACACAGAGGCGTGTCTAATGCAGTGTGAGGCACATGGCCTATTCACACGGGTGTGTGACTTGTATAACTTTGAAAATTGTTTAAGTTTTGATAAATTTTATATGAGCTCGGTTTAGTCCTGACCCTTTTCTAAAGCATGTTTAAGGTCTCTTAGACCTATATAAGGGACGATTGTGAATGATTATTATATAATTTAATTATGTATTGCTTAAGTATATGTGTATGTTTCGATATGTCCGGTAACGCCTTTAACCCTATTTCAGCGACGGATACGGGTTAGGGGCATTACAATATATCTTTCCAATCACCTTTGAACTCTGAAACACAGTGTCGGAGCATATCATCAAAGATCTGAATTAGTCTCTGAATGAACAAACTAGCTACTATTGAGTCTCATACAATATTTTTTGCATAAGCTCTAGATAATTCTTTGCACAATTTCTAACTCGGAGTAATAATAAATGAAATCAAAATCAAAAGTCGTCTCACATTGTGCTCATTTGGTTTACCACTCACTATCACATTCCTAAGATTCTCAATCTTGCAAAGAAAACATCGCTTTAGTTTTTTAATTTAGCTAGATTCAGAATTCCATCAAATAAGATTAATCATGTAACCAATACTCACAAAATGAACAAAGGCTTTCCATTCAATCATTTGCAACTATATCTACTTCCCCAAAGTTAATCGTTAACTATTCACATTCTTTCAATAGTTCAAGCCATTAACGGTGTCTTAATTTCAAATTTTTCTGTAACATTAGGTACTTTACACTCTTGGTGTAACAGCCCGTTTTTAGGTCAGATCAGAACAGTGGTTTCGGGACCACAACTCTAAAGTCAAAATATTTATTTTATTATTTTAATAAGGTCTACAGCATGATATATAAATTATGTGAAAGTTTCGTAAAGAAATTTTATTGTTTAAATGCTTAATTCGGTAAAAAAGACTAAATCGCGTAACTCGTAAAAGTTGAGTACTATTGTTTAAAGGTATTAAATAGCTATGGTTTATTAATATGGAAGTCCTTATAATGTTATTTGACCTTAAATTAAGTTAATGGATATTCATGTCCATGAATTTCATGTTATAATAAGTTTAATTATATGGTTATATTGGTAATTGGATTAATAAAGTCTAATTTAATAAAACAAAATGCATTTTATTCTTCATTCATCTTCTCAACTGAATCAACGGCAAGGAATAGCCATTTTTAAAGCTTCAAAGCTTTGGTCATTTTACCTTGAGCAGGTAAGTCCGTTTTAGCTCGGTTTTTAATGATTTTTACATTTTTGAGCTCGTTGCAGCTTAATCTAGCTAGCCTGTACCTTTATTTTCAAAACTGTTATAGATTTTGAGATATGCCATTGTTGAATACGTAGGTATTTTGAAGTATTTTGATAGATTATGGAAGTTTGATGATAGTTATACAAGTTTTATAAAGTGATTTTTGACAAAAATGAGAATTAGGGATTAAATTGTAAAAGATAGAAATGTTGTGGTTGATATTGTGAATAAAATGAAAATATGGGCTGTTATGTGATCATGTGAAATTCGGTTATACATGGGTTAAGGGTAAATTGCATAAATTTGCCATTTTGTGTATAAAGGACTAAATTGCAAAGTAGTTAAAATCTAGGGGTAAATTTGTAATTTGGCCAAAAATGAATGTTTTAGGCTAAATTGTGTTAAATTGATATCATATAGGTCAAGATAAGCAAATACCGGAATTAGATCGGGGGAAACAAAAAGTAGTCAAGTAGTCGACGGTTATTCGAGCAACTCGAGGTAAGTTCATATAATTAGAATCAAACTATAATATACTTGCAATGGTTGAATTGAATGTATATAATTGAATTATTTGAGATATGAATTCTTTGATGATATATCGACTCTGTTTCTGAGCTTTAGTTTAACTATGTAAATTCATTGGATACGAGTGACGTGTTACTGGAATTATCGAAATGATCGAGATCGTGCATTTGTTGTAGACTTACCATAGCTCTTATGAGCTTACTGTTTTAGCTCATTGGAGCTTACCGATTCAACTCGAAAGACCTTACTGTTCAGCTCAATAGAGCTTACCGTTTTCAGCTCAATAAAGCTTACTGTTATCAGCTCATGAAGAGCTTACTGGCCATGTCTCGAAAGAGCATGTATGATGATGAATTGACAAAATTATTGACATTGTTCACTCGATTATCCTTTGAAGTTCTAATAGATTCAACGGGCCTAAATAATGTTATATGAACAAGCTACGATTTATGTATTAGTTAAATGACTAACATGTGATGATTATGTGTGATTAGGTGATGGTTATATTGAATTGTTGGCATGTTATTATTGCATTTGATTACTTTAAATGGTAAGTTTAAATCTAAATTATACGGGCTTACTAAGCTTAGAAGCTTACTCTGTTTCTGTTTCTATGTCTTATAGAGGTTCCTAGCTCGCTCGTTCCGGACAAGTCAGAGTTGCATGTCACACTTTCGAAATTTCCGTTTGGTATTTTGAACTTATGAACTTATGTAAATATGGCATGTATAGGCTAGTTTGATAGTAAAAGTTATGTTTTGAAATCTTGGTTTGAGTATGAACTTGTTTATAAGTTAAGCCATGTGATTTGGCTTATTTGGTACCATATTTTGGTTGTATATATATATGTGTGAAGATGGTATGTTTTGGTATTATAATGTTTGAATGAAATTATGCAAAGGTAGTCTTGATTTATGGATGTTAAGTTGATGAATTGTACATGTTGTTATATTGGTTTATAGACATGTAAATGGTAAGTTTGGATATGGCTTATAATGTGTATTGAATTGATTCATTTGGTTGCAAATTGAGTTGTTTAAATGTGGTCAAATATGAATGTATATGCTTATGTTTTAGGGTGGCAAAATTGGCTATTCAAATGGCCTATTTTTGTCCATACAGGCAGAGACACGGGCGTATGTCTCAGCCGTGAGCGACACATGGTCACATTACACGGTCTTGTGTCCCCTGGGGTACCCTATGAATTAAAGTCAGTATACCCTCCATTTTTGACGCGGGCGTGTCTATTGGTTGTGTGTGGCACACGGGCGTGTGGTCAGTCGTGTGGCCAAGTCAGTAGCCTCCTTAATTTTCACATGGCCTGGCACACGGGCGTGTTTTGTGGCCCTGTGGACAAGTCAGTATGTATGCCCTGTTTTGTCACGGCTTAAACACATGGGCATGTCTAAAGTCGTGTGAGGCACACGGCTTGTTCATACGGGCTTGTGACCTTTGAAAAGTTGATAATTTTCTAAGTTTTTAAAACTTTCATACGTTACCGATTTGGTCCCGAATTCATGATTTAGACCTTGTATGCTCGATTTAAGTTCATATTGAATATGAATGACTTGTATTTATTGTAATGGGATGATATTTGATATATGATTGTTCTGAACTAAGTCACAGGTCTTATAATGCCTCTTAACCTATTCTGACGATGGTTACGGGTTAGGGGTGTTATATTTTATTGGTATCAGAGCTACGGTTTAGTCAGTTCTAGGACTAACGTCGCGTAATTGAGTCTAGCTATACATGTCATATATAAAACTGTTATAGTGTGACGACTCCTGACGTTCTTACATGTGTTTTTATATAGTAATGGATCCTGAACGAGTTGTAGCGGATCACGTAGAAAGTAATGTGCCAGCTCCTGCTCAAGGAGCAATGGCTATTGAATCTAGACCTGTGACGAGTAGTTACGGGGACGAGGCTAAAGAAGCCTTCTTTCAGATATTAAATGAGTGGTCCACATAATATATACGTACCCGGCTGTTTCGTGACCTCTACCCCCACCTGTTCCCTAACCGATTCCAGTAGTTCCTCAAGGTACCGATCTTCTACGATTGAATAAACCACTTGTTGATAGAATACGAAAACACGGGGTTGAGAAATTTAGAGCTGCTGCTAATGATGACCCTGAAAATGCTGAATTTTGGCTTGAGAACATGATTCTGGTGTTCGAGGAATTGTCTTGCACGCCCGAAGAATGTATAAAGTGTGTGGTATCGTTGTTGAGAGATGCTGCGTATCAGTGGTGCAATACTTTGATATCCGTAGTTCCGCCAGAGTGAGTCACTTGGGATTTTTTCCAAGCTAAATTTAGAAAAAAATACATTAGTTAAAGATTCATCGACCAGAAGATAAAAGAATTTCTTGATTTGAAGCAGGGTCGTATGTCAGTTACAGAATATGAAAGAGAGTTTGTATGACTCAACAAATATGCCCGTAAATGTGTATCATCTAAAGCTATAATGTGTAAACAATTCAAGGATAGATTGAATGAAAAAATCAGAGTGTTGGTTGGAATTCTTGAGCTTAAAGAGTTTGTTGTCCTATTTGACCAAGCCTGTAAGGCCGAATATTTGTGTAAAGAGAAACGAAAAGTTGATTCTGAGGCTAGAGAGTCTAGAAAAAGATTTACGGGTAAATTACATCAATCAGAATCAAAGAAATTTAAAAAATATCACCCTTGTTCTACAGCCTCTGCGGGAATTTCTATCAAAGACAGAAATGCAAGACAATCAAGTTCAAAACCTCAGGCAACATCTAAGGCTAGTGCGGAAAGTGTTAAAAATGCTGCATCTGAATGTAAACATTGCAATAAGCGACATTATGGTGAATGCAGATTAGTGAGCGGAGCTTGTTTAAATGTGGCTCTTTGGATCATTTTCTCCGTGATTGTCTAGAAAAGTTCACAGCTAAAAGAGAACAACCAGTAAAAATAAGTAACACGGCTGCTAGAAAGAGACCGCCCCAAAGCACCAAAAATGTGAGTGGTAATCAAGGTGCTACGAGAGATTCGACTGTGAGATCCGAGGCACGAGCACCTACCAGGGCTTATGCTATACGTGCATGAGAGGAAGCATCATTACTAGACGTTATCACCGGTACTTTTTCTCTTTTTGATACTGATATAGTTGCGTTGATAGATCCTAGATCAACCCATTCGTATATTTGTATGAATTTAGTATTTAAAAAGAGTTTACATGTTGAGTCTACAGAATTTGTAATTAAAGTATCGAACCCCTTAGGCAAGTTTGTTTTAGTTGATAAAATTTGTAAGATTTGTCCTCTGATGCTGTTTCTGGGCTGATTTGATGCTTCTACCATTTGATGAGTTTGATGTAATTCTGGGTATAAACTGGCTGACTATGCATGATGCAGTTGTGAATTGTAGACAGAAGATAATAGAATTTAAATATCAAAATGATGAGATTCTTCAAATTAATTCTAATGATTCAAATGGAATACCTACTGTAATATCGTCTTTCTTAGCTCAGAAATACTTGAGAAAGGGATATGACGCATATCTTGCATATATTTTGGATACGAAGGTGTCAGAATCAAAGATTGAATCCGTACTTGTTGTTTGTGAGTTCTCGAATGTATTTTCAGAAGAATTACCGGGATTACCGCTGATCAGAGAAGTCGAATTTAGTATTGAGTTAATACCGGGAACAACTCCGATATCTAAAGATCCATACAGAATGGCTCCAACAAAATTAAAAGAGTTGAAAGCTCAGTTGCAAGAATTGACAAACAGAGGTTTTGTACAACCGAGTTATTCTCCTTGAGGTGCACCAGTACTATAGATAGTTGAATAAAGTGAGTATAAAGAATAAATACCCTCTACCATGAATTGATGACTTATTTGATCAGTTGAAAGGGGCTACAGTATTTTCAAAGATTGATCTGAGATCGAGTTACTATCAGTTACGGGTTAAAGAGTCAGATGTGCCGAAAACTGCTTTTAGAACGAGGTATGGTCATTATGAATTCCTTGTTATGCCTCTCAGTTTAAATAATGCTCCTGCCATTTTTATGGACTTGATGAATCATATATTCAGACCGTATTTAGATAGATTCGTTGTGGTATTCATTAACGATATTCTGATCCATTCACGAGATGAAATTGAGCATACCGAGCACTTGAGAATTGTGTTACAAACTCTACCTGATAAGCAGTTATTTGCAAAGTTCATTAAATATGAGTTCTGGCTCAAAGAGGTTAGATTTTTGGGACATATTGTTTCAGCCGATGGTATTAGAGTTGATCCGAGCAAGATTTCTACTATTGTTGACTGGAAACCTCTAAGAAATGTATCTGAAGTTCGTAGCTTTTTAGGCTTAGTGGGATATTATCGAAGATTTGTAAAAGGCTTCTCAATGATTGCAACACCAATGACTCGACTATTACAAAAAGATGTGAAGTTTGAATGGTCAGAAAAGTGTCAGCAAGGTTTTGAACAGTTGAAAGCACTGTTAACAGAAGCACCAGTTTTGGTTCAAGCTGAATCGGGTAAGGAATTCGTGATCTATAGTGATGCATCACTAAATGGATTGGGCTGTGTTTTGATGCAAGAGGGAAAAGTTATAGCTTATGCTTCTCGATAGCTGAAACTGCATGAAAAGAATTATCCGACGCATGATTTAGAACTAGTTGCGGTTGTATTTGCATTAAAGATTTGGCGACACTATTTATACAGTGAAAAATGCCACATTTATACGGATCATAAGAGTTTGAAATATCTGATGTCACAGATGGATCTAAATTTGTGGCAACAAAGATGGCTTGAATTATTAAAAGATTATGATTTTGTGATTGATTATCACCCAGGAAAAGCTAATGTAGTTGCTGATGCCTTGAGCCGAAATTCATTGTTTGTGTTACGAGCCATGAATACTCAGTCGATGATATGTGATGATGGATCTATTTTAGCTGAATTGAAAGCTAAACCAGTATTTCTACAACATATATATGAAGCTCAGAGAAATGATAGCGGGCTGCAAGCTAAACGAATTCATTGTGAGTCTATTTCTAATTCAGAATTTCATATTGGGAATGATGATAGTTTAATGTTCCGAAATAGGATTTGTGTACTGAAAAATACAGAACTTATTCAAAAAATTTTGCATGAAGCACACAGTAGTCGCTTTTCTGTTCATCCGTGTAGTACCAAGATGTATAATGATTTGAAACAGCAGTATTGGTGGTCAGGAATGAAACGGGATATCTCGAAGTTTGTATCGAAATGTTTGATTTGTCAACAAGTGAAAGCTGAACATCAAGTACCATCTGGTTTACTGCAGCTTGTATTGATTCATGAATGGAAATGGGATAGAGTCACTATGGATTTTGTATCGGGACTGCCCCTAACTCCAAAAAAGAAAGATACTATTTTGGTTGTCGTTAATCGACTAACAAAATCTGCTCATTTCATACCGGTATGTATGGATTACTCTTTGGATAGCTGAATTGTACTTGTCTGAAATCGTACGATTACATTGTGTACTATTGTCTATTATCTCTTATAGAGACCCGAGATTTACGTCGAGATTCTGGAAGAAATTACAAGTTCTTGGAACGAAATTGAATTTTAATACAGCTTTTCATCCCCAGACAGGCGGTTAGTCCGAAAGAGTTATACAGATACTTGAGGATATGTTGCGTTGTTGCATTCTCAAGTTTAAAGGTAACTGAGAGAAATATTTGCCTCTGATTGAATTTGCGTATAACAATAGTTTTCAAACAAGTATAAAAATGGCACCGTACGAAGCTTTATATGGTCACAAGTGTCGAACACCGTTCTACTGGACTGAATTGAGTAAGAAAAAGATTCATGGGGTTGAATTAATCAAAAAAACAGAAGAAAAAGTGAAAACTATTCAAGATAGTTTAAAAGCAGCTTCAGATCGACAGAAATTTTATGCAGATTTGAAACGTAGAGAGATTGAATTTCAAGTCAGAGATAAAGTGTTTCTAAAAGTGTCACCGTGGAAAAAGATTCTTCGATTTGGTCGTAAAGGGAAGTTAAGTCCGTGATTTATCGGGCTGTATGAGATTGTTAAAAGAATAGGGCCTATAGCATATCGACTATCATTACCATCTGAACTAGAAAAGATACATAATGTTTTTCATGTTTCGATGCTACATCGGTATAGATCGGATCCATCACATGTGATTTCTCCGGTTGATGTTGAGATACAGTCTGATTTATCATATAACGAAGATCCGATCAGGTTTTTTGCTCGGGAGATTAAAGAATTGAGGAATAAACGTATAGCTCTTGTAAAAATTCTTTGGCATAAACACGGGATTGAGGAAGCTACGTGGGAACCCGAGGAAGCTATGTGAAAATAGTACCCTAACCTCTTTACCGGTAAGATTTTCGGGGACGAAAATCCCTTGGGGGCAGAGTTGTAACAGCCCGTTTTTAGGTCAAATCAGAACAGTGATTTCAGGACCACAACTCTAAAGTCAAAATATTTATTTTATTATTTTAATAAGGTCTACAACATGATAGATAAATTATGTGAAATTTCGTAAAGAAATTTTATTGTTTAAATGCTTAATTTGGTAAAAAGGACTAAATAGCGTAACGCGTAAAAGTTGAGTACTATTGTTTAAAGGTATTAAGTAGCTATGGTTTATTAATATGGAAGTCCTTATAATGTTATTTGACCTTAAATTAAGTTAATGGACATTCATGTCCATGAATTTCATGTTATAATAAGTTTAATTATAAGGTTATATTAGTAATTGGATTAATAAAGTCTAATTTAATAAAACAAAATGCATTTTATTCTTCATTCATCTTCTCAACCTAATCAACAGCAAGGAATAGCCATTTTTAAAGCTTCAAACATTTGGTCACTTTACCTTGAGCATGTAAGTCCATTTTAGCTCGATTTTTAATTATTTTTACGTTTTTGAGCTCGTTGCAGCTTAATCTAGCTAGCTCGTACCTTCATTTTTGAAATTATTATAGATTTTGAGATATGCCATTGTTGAATACGTAGGTATTTTGAAGTATTTTGATAGATTATGGAAGCTTGATGATAGTTATACAAGTTTTATAAAGTGATTTTTGACAAAAATGAGAATTAGGGATTAAATTGTAAAAGATAGAAATGTTGTGGTTGATATTGTGAATAAAATGAAAATATGGGCTGTTATGTGATCATGTGAAATTCGGTTATACATGGGTTAAGGGTAAATTGCATAAATTTTCCATTTTGTGTATAAAGGACTAAATTGCAAAGTAGTCAAAAGTCTAGGGGTAAATTTGTAATTTGGCCAAAAATGAATGTTTTAGGCGATATTGAGTTAAATTGATATCATATAAATCAAGATAAGAAAATATCAGAATTAGATCGGGGGAAACGAAAAGTAAACGAGTAGTCGACGGTTATTCGAGCAACTTGAGGTAAGTTCGTATAATTAGAATCGAATTATACTATACTTGCAATGGTTGAATTTAATGTATATAATTGAATTATTTGAGATATGAATCCTTTGATGATATATCGAATCTGTTACCGAGCCTTAGTTGAACTATGTGAATTCATTGGATACGAGTGACGTGTTACTGGAATTACCGAAATGGTCGAAATCCTGCATTTGTTGCAGACTCACCATAGCTCTTATGAGCTTACTGTTTCAGCTCATTGGAGCTTACTGATTCAGCTCGAAAGATCTTACTATTCAGCTCAACAGAGCTTACTATTTTCAGCTCAACAGAGCTTACTGTTATCAGCTCATGAAGAGCTTACTGGCCATGTCTTGAAAGAGCATGTATGATGATGAATTGACGGAATTATTGACATTGTTCACTCGATTATCATTTGAAGTTTTAATAGATTCAACAGGCCTAAATAGTGTTATATGAACAAGCTACAGTTTATGTATTAGTTAAATGACTAACATGTAATGATTATGTGTGATTAGGTGATGGTTATAATTAATTGTTGCCATGTTATTATTGCATTTGATTACTTTAAATGGTAAGTTTAATTCTAAAGTATACGGGCTTACTAAGCTTAGAAGCTTAATCTGTTTCTGTTTCTATGTCGTATAGAGGTTCGTGAGCTCGCTCGTTTCAGAGAAGTTGGAGTTGCACGTCACACTATCCAAATTTCCATTTGGTATTTTGAACTTATGAACTTATGTAAATATGGCATGTATAGGCTAGTTTGATAGTAAAAGTTATGTTTTGGAATCTTGGTTTGAGTATGAACTTGTTTATAAGTTAAACCATGTGATTTGGCTTATTTGGTACCATATTTTGGTTGTATATAAATGCGTTTGAAGATGGTATGTTTTGGTATTATAATGTTTGAATGAAATTATGCAGAGGTAGTCTTGATTTATGGTTGTTAAGTGGATGAATTGTACATGTTGTTATATTGGTATATGGACATATAAATGGTAAGTTTGGATATGGCTTATAATTTGTATTGAATTGATTTATTTGGTTGCAAATTGAGTTGTTTAAATGTGGTCAAATATGAATGTATATGCTTATGTTTTAGGGTAGCAAATTTGGCTATTCAAATGGCTTATTTTTGTCCGCATGGGTAGAGACACGGGCGTGTGTCTCAGCCGTGTGCGACACATGGTCACATTACATGGTCGTGTGTCCCCTGGGGTACCCTACAAATTAAAGTCAGTATACCCTCTAGTTTTGACACGGCCTAGACACACGGGCATGTCTATTGGTCGTGTGTGGCACACAGGCTGGCACACGGGCGTGTGGTCAGCCGTGTGGCCAAGTCAGTAGCCTCCTTAATTTTCACATGGCCTGGCACACGGGCGTGTTTTGTGGCCGTGTGGACAAGTCAGTATGTATGCCCTATTTTGCCACAGCTTAGACACATGGGCATGTCTAAAGCCGTGTGAGGCACACGGCTTGCTCATACGAGCGTGCGACCTTTGAAAAGTTGAAAATTTTCTAAGTTTCTGAAACTTTCATACGTTACCTATATGGTCCCGAATGCATGATTTAGACCTTGTATGCTCAATTTAAGTTCATATTTAATATGAATGACTTGTATTTATTATAATGAGATGATATTTGATATATGATTGTTCTGAATTAAGTCACAGGTCTGGTAGTGCCTTTTAACCTATTCCGGCAACAGTTATGGGTTAGAGGTGTTACACTTGGAATCAAGAAGCATATGACATTTTTCATCGAACAAACAATGTCATCAATTTCTAAACACAGACATACTAGCGGCCGACTCTAAGTCACTCGTCGAACAATTCTTTTAATAAGACTTTAACTGTCTGAAGGCATACGTTGTCACTTTACATTCTTTTATAAAAACACATTCCAATCCGTTCGATAGTGCATCACTGAAAAATCACAAATTCTTTACTCAATTCAAACAGAACCCAAAACCAGTGTTTCCATTAATAACACCTTCAACTGTTTTCAACTTTGCTAACATGCAATAGACCATTCAAACTTTCACAAATGTGATAACTTTAGCAATCGAAACAGTTTTAACTCCTAACAACATCATTTAATTAGAACAAATCTAATAGGTACACCTCTGTATCATGCTTTCTAGAATATGAATTCTTCCTTCAAACTGTCCATCTATTCACCTATTAATGTACAAGATTTTATTTTCTTACCTGAGGATAAACTTAAATGCATATAACTCAAATTACCCTTCAACTAGCCAGCTCGCTCAGATAAAAACTGTAACACTCCTTACCAGGGTCCGAGGCTAGGACTGGGCACGAGGCATTACTTGACTTAAACACATGCATACAATCACTTCTGAATCATAAAATCTAGGTCAAATTTAAAACTTTACACTCTTAATCTAGATATTCTTAATATGGGCCTACAAGGCCCAAATCACACTTCGAAAACGATCCGAGATTAGTCTGAGCACCATTGAAAACTTTGAAACATGCCACTAGAAACAGGGGTACACGCCCATGTGAAAGGGTGACACGCCCGTGTTGCCATTTTGACATGGCCGCGCTGAACGCTGGTTTGGTTCACATGGCCTAAGCACAAAGGGACACGCCCGTGCCCCACACCCGTGTAAATTTAATTCCAAATTTGAACCTAAAAGGGTTTTTACACGGCCTAGAACATGCCCGTGTCCATGGCTCATGTCCTTCACACGGTCTTGACACACCTGTGTCTCATCCCGTGTCCAAAAACCTGGACATTCTATTTGTGACGCCAGTAACCCTTAAGGGTCACACGGCCAAGGCACACGCCCGTGTGCTAGGCCGTGCCCTTCACACTGCTGAGACACATGGCCGTTTCTCTGCCTGTGCATTTACTACCATGCATACTGACTTACAAATTTAACATGCAAGGGACACACGGCCTTGCAACACGCCCATGGGGCTATCCGTGTGTCACACACAGCCTAGACACACACCCGTGTGTCTACTCGTGTGGACAAAAGAAAAGGCTATCTACCAAGCCTTTTTACCACCCTTATTAGTACTTACTTATACCACATCAAAACATCCAATTTTGCACACAACCACATGGCTCAATCAGCCCCCAACCAAACATTTCACACATTAGGGCTACTCTACTTATTCACCAATAAACTCGACAACATGCAAAATCATTCAATTTACTTATTCCCAAAAGAAGATCGTTATTTGCATTTATCAGTAACCAATATTAGCCACCATCCATGGCATTATACAAAACGAATCAATAGCTATGACTAGCCACTAGTTTGACACAAAACAATGTAACCATTACAAAAAGACTAGTTCCTATACATGCCATAATCAAATGATGAAACTAGCTATACCAAATGCTTCAAGGATAGTGTGATTGGCTTCTCTGTCCTAGTGCAATGATCCACGAGCTACTTTGGCGGCACTAAAAGAAAATAGAAAGGAAAACGGGTATGCACAAAGCTTAGTAAGTGGCATGTAAATAATGAAATTATTACAAGTTACCATAAGGGATTATACTCTGAACAAATCTTAGTTTTACACACTAAGGTGAGGATTTGTAAATACCACCTGCTCATATTCATTTCTCATCAATCATACAACGTTAATTTGAAATCGCATCTCATAATTCATGCAAAATATATTAATGGTCATAAGCATAACTTACTCACTTTCATTCCTTACGAATCATACGATGTAAATGGAGCTCAAATTTCACAATTCTCATTTGGGTACCTGTACCACGTGGAATACTATAGGATATTAAATAGCCCTAAACATGGGAATAAATGCCGATGCCATGTCCCAGTCATGGTCTTACACTGGCTAGCACATCAATGTCGATGCCATGTCCCAGACAGGTCTTACACTAACTTTCACATATCGAGGCTGATGCCTTGTCCTAGACAGGTCTTACACTAGCTCTCATCTATCGGTGTTGATGCCTTGTCCCAAACAGGTCTTACATTGACACACAACAAACTGACGCCATGTCCCAGATAGGTCTTACACTAGTTTGTATATCTCGAGGCCGACGCATGTCCCTGACATGTCTTACATTAGTTCTCGTCTCAATGCCGATGCATGTCTTAGACATGTCTTACACTGGCTCTCATATCACCCAATGTTGTGGCATGAATATCCAAATCTATTCCTAAGATTCAACCGGGAGTCTTTGTTACGTTAATTCTTCAACATGCATACTCATATTCACAATCAAAATAATTTATGCAATATCAATTCAATCATATGTCATAATAATATAGTTGCATTTTTAACATACAACTTACCTCAGATTACAAAATGTAGACGACTAGTTGATTTAATCTACTTGCTTGGCCTTCCCTCGGTCTAGGTTCAAATTTTGTATTTCTTGATCTAAAATAATAAAATTCACTCATTTAAAAAATTATACAAATAAAAAACTCACATTTTTGGCAAAAGGACCATTTTGCCCCTAAACTCTCACAAAATTACCATTTTACCCCTAGGCTCAAAAATCGATTTTTATCAAATTTATTCAAGTCTTAAGCCTAGCCGAACCCTTCTTACTCTTATGGAAACCAAAAACTCCCATTATTTCATGAGAAATCCTTTCACAAATCTCGAATCTCTATCCAAAATAATCGACAAGGGCACTCCATGAAGTCTCACGATCTCGAAAACATACAATTCAACCAATTTCTCAAGTGAGTAGTCAGTACGCACTGGTATAAAATGTGTCGACTTTGTTAGCCCTGCGACCCTTTCTAAAATCCTCAACATTGCCTGCGACAATACATCTTCCTTCGCAGCCCGATCATACGATCCATTCCCAGCCACGGGTGAGGCCGGAGCCTTTTCTACTCCAACATTGGGCATATTGCCCGATGCCGACGATTCAGCCCTAACACTTTCGCGGCATCGACCACGGCCTCTTGACCTCTCCTAGCACTCATTGTTGATTCTCGTATTTTTTGGATTAAAAATTTTATAAAGTTTTAGTTTCAATAATTAAGCTGATGTTTTATGAAAGTTTTAAAAATTAGGTTGTTTTCGTAATTCCTCTACAGTTTCAAGATCCTATGGGCTTTAGTTCCACTCTAACTAAAAACCTCAACATAATTATCTAAAGTAGCCCACTATTTATCTACTGTATATTAAATTAAACAGGCTTAAGAATAAAAAAACTTACTTGGTTTGATGACGAAGACTCGGGGTGCCGTACAGCAAGACTTTTTTTTCCAGAACATTGTAATTCAAAATTATTTTTAAACACAGAAGAACCCAAGTAATGAGGCCCACTTCACAGCCCGAGCTTTGCAATCGGGCTTTGATACCACTAAATGTAACACCCCAAACTCGGCCCGGATGTTATGGCCAAATCCAACGTGTCACATTGAAGTGTTTTAGCGAAAACCTTATTTTCATTGAAAACCCTTCCTTAAAACGAAAACCTCAATTACTTTGTAAAATCTCTTTTCAGTTGTGAAAGCTTTGTTTAAACCATTTGATTTAAGAAAACTTATCATTTAAAAATTTAGTTGCGGAAATGTAGTATATAAGAAAAAAACTATGGTTTAGAAAATCCATGTTCGACTTCTCATAATTATAACGTATAAAATTAATAATCCAAAAATAAAAAGGGAAGGCCTTATTACAATCCAAACTACAAATCACTTAAGAAACTTATATGTTTTAAAAGAAAAACAAACCCCAGTTATCTTGTTAGCCGGCCACCTCGGAGTCCCTCCAAACATCGAACCTCCTACTGAGCATCACCAGAGAAAAATAAAAAAGGGGGTGAGTTTATGAAAACTCAGTGTGTACAACCCTCGACGAGAAATAACCATTCATCAATCACCATACAACATGCATGCAATGCAATGCAGTGCAACCCACCCCAATAATCTAACCGGTACACTTCTGCTCTGTCCCCCGATACACATCCTGTGGGGATATAAATATCGACCCACCAAACTGATACATATCAGTGGTAGCCCAGTTGCAGAACTACCTTAGTTACAGCAAGCTGCCAATCACATATTGGGCTTAAAAGCCGTCGATGGATCCACGATTGTCAAGCAACCATGCGACCCTCATATACTTCCTCCGTTCCATAAATCCCAACCCACATGCAACCTAAACAGGATATCATATGAATGCATATGAATGCATGTAGCAATCATAAATCTTACACTCAACACATAGGGGTATTTTAGCCATTTTTGCCCTTAGGGGCATTTTGGTAATTTTTTTTTATTACGGGTTTTTGCTTACCTTAGCTCGTTAACAAATCCCATGAGCTAAGATGAATAAATACTATGCACCAGGTAGGATTCTAGAGAAGAGGAGGTGAGTCATTAACATTGCTTAAGTACCAAGCTCTCCCTAGATCCAATCCTGGACATGCATATACTCGTTGCAACATCTTAACTTAATGACTTGTCCACGGCCTCAATAAGTTAATTAAGTTTTATGCAGTCATCATATACTAGGCCTAAAACCTTTTACAAAGCCCAGTCAAATCCACATACCTGTATATGGCCCACTAGGCCCAATCCCTGTCATATGGCCCATTAGGCCCAAATCACATCCCTATGGCCATTAGGCCTAATTCACATTTACAGTCATGTTCACATACGACTCTCCACCACATAGCATTAATTATCAATTTTTACCTATTATGGCCCAACAGCCCATTAGGCCCATTTAGCCCATTCTGGCCCAGTTGGCCAATTCACAGCCCAAGTCCATGGAATCGCCCATTAGGCCTCTGACAACCTATCGGTTTCCCCCTTATGAGTGTTCGTGCACTCGCAAGACTACCGTAGCCAAACTACTTGTGTGTGCAGTGTATGTACACACCTGGTAATAAAGCGTGCTGCGATTTCCTTAGCCCTAAACCTACAATTAATATCACCTACAATCGATATCACCCTTCAATTTATCACATGCTTAATACATATCTTTACCAAAACCGAAATTTCACCTTTCACCTTCTCTTGCGCGACAAGTTATAATAGCCCCTTCTTTAATCACTAACCACAATCAACTCCTAGATCTGCACCAATCTTAACTATTAAAACCAGAATAATCCAACACAAGTCCCCCTTTCCTTAACAATGACCATTTGGCCAATTAAGGTCAAGAACACTTACCAAAGTCTCTCACCTTATTCGGCCAAAGAGGTGTTCAGCCCTTGAGTTTTGTATGGCATCAAAAGATTATTCGAAACCAAGGGAAGAGGGAAGAGGAAGTTGGCTAAACCAAAATTGAATCAAAGAAAATTGAGTAGAGGAAGGATGGGAAATCGGTACAAGAAAAAAAAAGAAAACTAGGGTTTTCGAGTTTTTAGAAAAAGGGTTTCTGGCAACAAGGTGGAGGAGAATTCAGTATTAGCCTGGCAACCTCGCACCTATATATAGCCTCTATAGCCGAATTTCCCAAGCCAAATTCCTAATTCGGCACCACCTCTTCCTCACACTTCATCTCCTCATTTTTCTCCCTGATGACCCCTTGATCCTTTCCTCAAATTTCTCCTCTTATCACTCCCTACAGAGTTTAAATCCAACGCCACCTCTGTCAATCTTTCCAGCAAAAATAAATCCCCCTTTTGAGCAAAGAGGGATTCGAACCCCTTACCTCCTTGCCTTGTATGTGATGCCACTTGCCACTCTACCACAAGGCTTCCTTGTGTCCAATTCCTCCTTCATTTATTCAAAAGCCCACCTACTTGCCATTAGGGTTCTTTTAACAATTAACCCATAATTTCCTTTACTTCTTAGTTCTAACTCCAAAACTAATCGAGACCTACTATTACATAATTAACACTTAACCGGGAATACTAAACGAATATTTTTTATCAAAACTGAAAAGAAGACAATTCGGGATTTTGGGATTTTTAGGGCGTTACAACAATACTCGTATAATCACATAACATTCAAACATATATCACAATAATCATATAATCACATAACATTCAAGCATATATCACAATACTCAAAAACATGTTTATAGATAAATTGGAACTTGAGCTATGAAACGTAATAGTGGACACTATCACCTCTCATCGGATACATGGGTCTCCGACATACCATATAGACTCATAGAGTCAAACATATCCCAAAAGTGAAGAATAATGCTAACATTCTCCAACACACCAAACATGTCCCACTGGATAGAGCTTAGCTCACATTCTCTTATGTCTCCAACATGTCTCAGGGCCTTAATACCAAATCATATAACATATAAATGAGTACTCACAATCATATGGCATGCCAACTATATCCAATGGTTTCAAGAATCACAAGGTCAAAATATTTGTTATTAAGCACATATATATTACTTACCGATTTACCATTCACTATCACTGCATATTTACATCATAAGCACATAATTATCACTATCACTTGGCATGTTTGACGTGCCTGCATATGCACTTTCATAACAGTGGCAACACCTCTTACCCGTATTGGATGCCAGAATAGGGTACGAGGCGTTACTGAACTTAAACTTAAGCAAATATACAAAATCGAGTCATAAAATTTCATTCAAATCAAATTTATTCATACATATGCAAATTGTTCTTTTATATGGGCTTACGAGGCCCAAAACATACATTGAGAGTAGTTCGAGACTAAACCGAGATCTTTAGAAAACTTTGGGAAAACTTAAAAAAAATTTCATGAAACAGGGGCACACGCTTGTGTGGAGATAAGAGACACACCCATGTGCCCTCGACACGCCCGTGTCTTCAGGCCTTGTAACTCTCTATTTATAACGTCAGCACCGAAATATAGTCACAAGACCATGTCACATGCCCGTGTGGCTAGACCGTGTGATTGATTAAAATTTCATAATTTTTCATAAAATGGTGTAGACTTCACAAGGCATGGGCATATGCCCATGCCTCCAAGCCGTGTCCCTCGCACGGCTAAGACACACGCCCGTGTCTTAATAACCCAATTTTTTACTTTTATTTAAAACATGCGATTTAATGGGTAAGAATTTAATTTAAAATACCATATATTATTTAAAACTAATTAGGAATTAAATCGTTACCTTAGTTGATGAAAAACTAAGCATTTGATTGAAAAGCTGAAAGCTCGATAATGGAGAAAACTATAGTGATTTTGGGTGTTTTTCTTAACTTTTATGGAGGTTTATGACTAGGAGGATGATATAAATTAATGGAACTAAGTTTGGCAATAAAAAATTGATGAATAGGATTTGGGATGCAAAGAACGGTACAAGAATGAGGGCTAAAAAAACTAACGTGAAAATAAAACTAGGTGGGGGGAAGATATAGGGTGTTTTAAAGTTTTTGGTTTAATGGCCTTTTAAAAACTCACAATTTAGAGCCTTTTACAAGTCAGTCCTTGTTTTGAAATTAAAGGTATTTAAAACTCATTTTTCAAAAATTTATTTAATTTTCTAAAAAACATAATCGAAAATATTACCGATATACCATGTCACAAAATTTTGAACACTCTAAGGCTAAAATTCCAAAAATAACCTTAAAACTTCTAGACCCTATTTTAGGGTGTTACATGTTGAACATGAGGTAGACACACCTGATGTTATTGATGATACCATGTTGTTGCCTTCCACTAGAGAAAGGGAATTAATTAGTCGGGTTGGGGAACCAAATTGTAATAAGAAAGCTCATAGTAGGGTTGGGAAACCATTTACAAAGTTAGGTGGGGAATCCAATGCGGGACCAGAGTTGTGTGCGACTAGTGATGCATGTGCTGAGAGCGGGGAAAAAAGTTCTAAAAGTACTGGGCCTAGTGATACAGACAACTCATTAGGTAGTGAAGGGGTTTTAGGGGCAAAATTGAGGATGAAAAGGTGAGAAATATCAAGTCTTGGTATAGAAATTATAAGGGGCAAGAAAAATATCCAAAGAGAGTAGTAAATAGGGTTAATAGGGAGGGTGTGAGGTAGGTGAAGGTGGTGAAAGGGGAGAGAAAAATGAGGAGGTATCAGATGAATTAGGTGGGGTAACAAATTATGTTGATTCATCAAATTTGGGGTCTTATAAAAGTGATTTAGATGGTGAGGTAGTATGTTGGAAAAGCCAACATTTATGTTTCGATCCTATTAACACAATCCCAGGTTTAAAGCTTAGTATGGTATGTAATGGACCAAAGGAATTCAAGACTGCTTTAACAAAGTATGCAGTAAACAAGAGGTTTGATATTGTCTATTTTAGGAATGAAAAGGGGAGGACTAGGGCTAGATATAGGGAAAATGGATGCCCTTTTAGAATATATGTTGCTGTAGATAATAGTGATGAGTTTTACAAGATAAAACCTTTATAGAAACCCACGAGTGTTCAAAAACTTCTAAAAACAAAAGGGCATCTTACAAGTTTGTCGGGTAACATTTCTTAAGTAAAGTCAGAGTGATTCCAAAGCTGAAGTTGATGCGAATAGGGGTACATGCAGCAAGGCTAAGATATAGGCATTGAAGGAGATCAATGGAAGGGTAAGCTATGACTTTAATCGACTATGAGACTATGCAAATGCACTTAGAAAGGCATATCTGGATGGCATTATAGGGGTGATGATAAAAAAACCAACCCCTACTAAGGTTCCCAAGTTTAGGAGATTTCATGTAGAGTTTAATGCATTAGGAAAGATGATATGGATTGTTGTAGACCTTTTATTTATCTGGAAGGATACTTTTGAAGGGAGGATTCGAGGGGGAACCTCTGTTTGCTGTCGGCAGAGATGGCAATGACCAAATCTACCCTATTTCATGGGCTGTTATGGAGAATGAAAGCAGAGAAATATGGCATTGGTTTCTTAAGAATTTAATTTTAGATTTACAAATTGGTAATGGTTTTAGATTCATGTTCATGACTGATAGACAAAAGGTAAGTTTGGGACATTACTTAAATAATGTTGTCCTACTATGCCTTGTTTATTAAAGTGATCCATCTAATACCATTATTTTTGTTTTTATTTAGTGATTGATGGATGAGATACCTAAGTTGTTGCTAAGGGTTGAGAGCAGAGTCTGTGTAAGGCATTTATATGCCATCTGGAGGAAAGAAAATGCAAGAGGAGACCTACAACAAGCAGTTTAGAGAGCATTCAAATCATACATAACTGTTTAATTTGAAGATAACATCAATAAGATTGATCATATCAAACATAGTGCCATGGTAAGTCTACTTAGGACTAGTCTTGAGGTTAAAAGCTTTTGTTTTTTGGTAGGTCTATATGTGATACAACTGACAACAATTTTGCTAAGTCCTTTGATGCAAAAATTTTAGAAGCTAGGTCAATGTCTATCATTTCCATGTTAGAACAAATTAGGCAGTATGTAATAGGGAGGATTGTAAACAATTTGGCTAGATGTAAAAATTGGAATGAACAATTATGTCCTAAGATATGTGATAAGTTACATGTGAATATCCAAATGAGTTCATACTATCATGTTAAGTGGAATGGAGCTGAAGGGTTTGAAGTGGAAAACTTTTTGTGATAATGTAGTTGTCAACTTAAGTGAGTGGTCATGTAGTTGTAGGAGATAGGACCTCACTGGCATCCCATGTCCACATGCAGCTGTAGCCATTTTATGGAAAAAAGTAGATATTTTTTATTTTGTCTATACAGGGTTTAAAAAATATATGTTTGGAAAGTTGTATGGGTTTGTATTGCCTACTATCCCAAGTAAAAAAATTTGGTATAAAACTGATATGGGACCAACTGACCCCCCATCCTAAGGAAAGTTTTTGGGAGACAAAACAAGAACAGAGTAAGAGTAGAGGGAGAGAAGAGTGGGAGTAAATTGTCTAGAAGAGTGAGAAAGATAAAGTGTCACAAGTGGTTCACGGTTGGACACAACTCTAGAAGCTATCAAACTTCATCAATTGTAAGTATTTTTATGACTAAAAATTTTAATGCAATTGTTGGATAATTTGAGAACTCCTAACATGAAGATTTTACAGAGTACACCTCTAGTAGCTCCTGCTCCACTAGCTCATTCTCAAATAGTTGTATCCGAAGCACCTGTCATCACGACCAACCCCTTCAACACAATCAACTCCTTCCACCATGCCAACCTCTTCAACATAAAAAATACTAACAAGACTTCATAGTAAGGGAAAATAAGTTGTGTAAGGATTGGTTTATACACTGATTAGAGGATAAGGATGAAAATTGTCAATGTAAGTTACCAATTGTTGAATTGTTATGCTTATTGTATTTTTGGGACAAGTTTTTTAATTATGTTTCATTGCATTGAAACCTAGTATGAGAGGGGAAACCTTTCCCCAACCAAGTGCACCAATAAAAGGAAGGGAAGCAACAACATTGAAATTGCTAGTGGAACTCAGGAAAGGAG
Source organism: Gossypium anomalum (assembly GCA_025698475.1). Taxonomy (NCBI): domain Eukaryota; kingdom Viridiplantae; phylum Streptophyta; class Magnoliopsida; order Malvales; family Malvaceae; genus Gossypium; species Gossypium anomalum. Next base: position 40,420,360 of record CM046968.1, on the reverse strand, counting down.
GAACACAAAAAAAAGTTAAATCAAGTAACACCCCGCCTAGCGAAGCCTTAGTGTCTAGATATTATTTAGGGAAATAAGACATATGAGATAAGTTTCAAATATTTATAGTGTTAGAACTAAGCTAAGTATAAGAACCCTTTGAGCATGCCTGTGACATCTTGATTCTAGCAAACACTAGGTTAGCCCATAGTGATCAAGAATTGTGTTTGGTAAGGAAGGCTTCGCCCAAGAGCTTTGTTGGCACATAGATTGGGTAAACTCCATTATAGATAAGGGAAATGATCTTTATGATTCAAGTTTACGTCATGAGTGTAAAGCATCCTATAAGGTTGGCTTTGAGCTAATCAAGATGGAAGGAACAATAGTTAGGAACCAACTAAATGAAAATCGAGATAGTTAAAGACCAAAGGTAGGTACTCGATTAGTTTTCCTGGAAATTGAAGAATGGGATAAGATCACTCAATAACTGATCTGACGTTTAACAAGTTTCAATAAAAACTTGGGTTGAGTTAAGTGTTTAAAATAGGTTAAGAAGAAAATATCTTCTCTCTTCCTTTTCTTTAGATAATAAGACTAGAAGAAAGGTGAGATACTGCTCTAAGCTAAGTCTGAGACCACAATGTTTGAACATGATTTCCTTAACAGTAGGGTAACACCCAGTATTTGGGCGAGCTCTGAACCTAATAAGTAAACTAAGTGTTACTTCAAATGGTTAAGTGTTGTTTGCCCTACTGAGGCTCTTTCCATGTTAAGTGAACATGTAACCAATATTGGACTATGATAAGAAATTTCCTTAGAAAAGAACAAATCATTAGGAAAAAGAAGTCTAGTAAGGTATTAATGAAACTTTGGTAATAGGGTCGTTGCCAAGAAGGCATGACGTGCCAAGTGTAATTGGTTAAGATACCAACTACGTTCTAACATAATGATTAGGACAAATGATGGATTAAAGCCTAAGGGAATGTTATGTAAATATATGTATTCTCGTACACGTCTCCTTACAGCTATAGCTGTCAAGCATTGATTTGGTGGATTGTAAGGACTAAGATGCATGTCAAATATCCATAGGGACAAATGTAAAATATCAAGGCAACTTGGGTAAGAAAAAGATGACCTTTCTCTTGCTTATTTAAGAAGTAATCTTTATTACCCGAGTAGAACATACGTATCTAGGCTCTAAAACACTCATTGTTAAGGTAAGATCTGCAACCTTACATACTAAGTTGTTAAGGAGCAACTCATTTTAGTGGGCTAAAGTAAGTATGGTAAAGTCTTACTTAGATATTTATAATGTTCAAAGTGAAAGAAAATGAGTTAAGTGTACAGATCTTGATGAGTTCCCATGTTCTGTCAATTAGGAGCTATCAATATACTCGATGAAGCTCGAATTTGGTGTTTAGAGCTGTTAAAGACAAAAGTCAAGTGAGTCCCTAAGCCGACTCTTGCAAATGTATTATGCATGCTACAACATTCTATGAAAATAAGCTAGAATTGCATGATGTGATGATTCTATGAGAAATGTATGTTTGATGAACTTGCAAGAATGATTTGTATGGATATGATCTCTAAGGTCAATGGTTAATGTGTTTGAATCAGTAAAGTGTGTCTATATGTGTTTTGATGTCATAAACAAGTCTATTGTGAAAGAGTCTGTCATGAATAAGTCAGATCTGAATGAGTCTATCAAGTATGAGTCGGCATGAAGTGCCTGTGTCTATCTCCGGAGTCGTCTAAAGGGGTCCGTCGAGACTAAAAACATGAATTTTTTATAGAAAAATTCCATGGCACTCTAAAGACCATATGGTGTAAGACCTTGGCTGGGCTATGGCATCATATAAAAAAATTTAAAGGATGGTTGGGTGAGTACCGGACGATGAGGAGAAAACTTCATGATGGTGAGTTTAGGCAAATCCCTATAATCAAAAACACCAATTTACATCAAAGGACACCTTTGTGGCTATCTCTAAAAGGAAGCCTTTGTGGCAATCTCTGCTAAATGGATGCCTTTGTGGCGAGACTTTGAGAGGAAATCCTCTATGGCTATCTTTGGAAAAAAATGCCTCCGTGGCGTAATCTGAAGATTGACTCTCGTGATGACTATCTAAAGACAACGCATTTGGATGAACCTCATGTAGTTATAAGGGACTAGGCTAGTGTGCGCCAGAGTATGTGGCAAGGCAATGTCATGTGTTGAAAGTATGTATAGAGAATGCACTGAAGTAAGTAAGATCTAGGCAAATTCTTAGTTAAGTATTGGGCGTAGTCTACCCCACCCGAAGAAAATGGTAAGACCAGTAAGTATGGAAAAAGATATTAAATATGATAATAAGTTAATATGTAAGAAAAAATCTAGAAAGAATAAAGGTGTTAAGTATAGTATGCTCAATTGAGGGGAAAATGGTTCTGGAGAAAGAAATATGGCAACCTTACTATTGTACCTACCAAAGAAGGAAAAAAGGCCAATAAATATACCAAGGGTGTGCAAAATAACATATGTAACGTAGAATGAATGAAAAAGGTATTCTAAGGTTTAGCTCATTAGGTTCTTACGAACTTACAAAAGTTAAATTTTTTCAGGTCTGTAAAGGAATATAAACTGAGAGATGAGGCGAGTGCTACACACGAAGGGAGCGAGGTGTTGGGCTGTTATGCATACAGAGGAAGTTTAATGGCGTGTCCAAGTCTACGCTGAAGTTCGTTAAGTAGTATCCCAAAGTATATCTAGTAGACTAAGAGATAAAGTAGGAAAATCTAAAATTTTGTTGAGTCAAAATAGTAACCATACATTATATTTTTATAAGAAACTCTGTAGTAGCCATAGATAGTAGTTTGCACATAAGCGGAATGTATATGTAACCATATACTGTACACCGATAAGAGATTTTATTACACTCAAAGAAAAATTTGAAGTTACATCTGTAAAAAGAATGTAACACCCAAGATTTGAATCCGATAGATCGGGTCGGGTCGAGGGCGTTACAAGGTTTGGTATTAGAGCACAATTTAGTCGATTCTTAGATGAAGGAAGATGAATGAACTCTATATGCATAGCACGCCGCGCCTGGCTTAGTTTCTCAGTTGTATGTAGCCAATTTCACCTCCGTGCAGAGATGGTTAAAATGTAATGAAATGACTAGTAGGGTCGTTAGGAGGGGGGTTGATCGTGATTTTTCGTGATAAGTTTTATAAATTTATAATTAATCACTCTTGAAACTAACTATTATCACGACGTAGGCAAGTTTACCCATCGAACAGTAGTATAGCTTTAGCAAGACCGGATTATCGAACCCAAAGGACTAAAAGTACTAGTAATGACTGTCTTTTTATTATCTAGCCTGAGAAATAAAGGGGTTTGTTTTAACTAACTAATTAATTAAACTAAGAAGTTGCAGAAAATAGAATTGGGAAATTATTTAATATCTCGAATAAGGGCCTAATCGGAATAGTGATTTCGTGACCACAAATCTAAGATAGAAATAATTATTTTATGATTATTTTGAGGTCTATGACATGATTGCATGATTGTGTGAAAATTTCGTGAAGAAATTTTATGCATAAAGTGCTTAAATTGAAATTAGGGACTAAATTGAATAATTTGTAAAACTTGCATTCTAGAAGTTTTTAGTATGAAATTGCTTTGGAATATTAATGAGGAGGTCTTAAGTAGGAATTTGACCAATTTCTAAGTCTATGGACAAAAATTGGACATGGATGGAATTTTTGGGAAGTTTAGTAGTAAGGGCATTTTAGTCATTTGGTAATTAAAAGAAATAAAAAGGGAAAATAAAGCCAAAATTGACTCATCTTTTTCATGGAGGCCGAAATTAGCATGGGGGAAGCCATGGCTAGGGTTTTCAAGCTTTCCAAGCCCAATAGTAAGTCTGTTCTAACCCCGTTTTTCAAGTTCTTTACGTTTTTAGAATCCTGGTAACTTGATTAAGCTTATGCTAGCAATAATTCAACCTAGGGTTCGTATTTGGAAAAATACCGATAGGTTAAATTTGTGTATTTTGGTGTTTTATGATAGAATATGAGGTTTTAAATTATGTTAAACAACTTGTGCTACTCGGTTTTAAGTGAAAACGAGTAAAAGGGCTTAATCGATAAAAATACCTAATAGTCATAAGTACATGTTAGAGTGAGAATTTGAGGTTGCCATAGAAGGGAAAAATGATCAACATGTCATAAAACATAAGAAAATAGGATGAAGTTTAATTTTCGAACCTTGGGGCAAAAGTGCAAATATGCAAAAGTTTAGGGGTCAAAATGAAAATTTGTAAAAATATGATTTTTGGAGCCGTATGAATAATGTTACTAATTATTACGCTAAATGTGATATTATAGATGAAGGAAATCAAGATTCGGGCTTAAATCGGGAAAATACAAGGTTATGGACTAAAATAGTAAATTACCGTTTCTGGATCGAGGTAAGTTGGTATGATAATAATACTGCAATAATGTTGTAATTTATATTTGAAAGTTAAATTTAGTGAATTAATTGAATTATGTTAAATTAAATGTTATGGTGCTAAGTTTATGAATTGATTTAAAAATATGTCTATGGTACATGAAGTGCATTGAATTATCATACATAAATGTGATTTCTATGATTATGGATATTATGAGCAATTGTAAGTTCATATGATTTTTAATAATGCAATGTGTAATTTAATGTTATTGCCTTGATATTAAATGAGATGTAAGTAATATATCAATTTTACTTGTATTATGATATTTTATAATAAAATTGGAAATATGTTTGTTGATAATTACTTGATTGGTGAAATTGTTGGAAAGATTGGATGATACAGATGGTATGTAGCTAGGTCACATGTATGGTGTTGAGTGCACATCATGTGTACAAAAGAGCTACGAGACATTATGATGTAGCTAGGTCGCATAGGTGATACTATGTGTACACCATGTAGACAAGAGAGCTACGGGATATATGTAGCTAGGTCGCATGTGTGGTTCCAGGTGAAGGACACCATGTAGACAAGAGAGCTATGAGATAAACTGGCTAGGTCACATGGGTGATACTAAGTGTTCACCATGTGTACAAGAGAGCCGAACTTTATGATGGGTGGAGCTATGTTCTAAAACCACCAAGTATCGAGGATTGATCCGAAGTGTTCAATGGGAGACCTAGTATGTATTGCTTTGTGAGTTTTGTGATGAATAAGTGCAGGAATTTGCTTATGTGAATGATGTGTTCATTAAGTGACCGAGATGTGGTAAGGTTATAAACAAGTAAGTTATACATGAGGATGATTTTATGGTACCCTTGTAATCATGGGCTTATACTTGTGATGTATGAAATGTGGTGAAAATGATTTGTGATATGTATGTTAAAATGAGGTTAATACAAAGAAAGTGTGAAAGAGTGAATTAGAAATAAAATTGTTTTGGACAGCAGCAGTGATGTGACTTTGAAAATTCACTAGAAATTTTGGAAGTTGAATAAAAATGAAAATGATATATGAAAATAAAGCTTAATGAGTCTCTTTTCACATGAAAGAAACAGGGGAAGCAAAAGAATTCTATATTGTGTGATATTTGAATTCTTGTGAAATAGGGTCTGAATGAATTCGAGAACCCCTATTCTGACTTTAGAAATTCACCATAAATTTTAAAAAAATTATTAAGAGTCATATTTTACATGAATGGATTCCTTATTGAGTCTATTTTTAAGGAAAAGAAATGGCATGGTCGTTGAAATTCTGTACAGGGAGAAATTTGGTTCGTAGTGCACAGAGGTCAGAGTAGTCGTACTCTGAAACAGGGGAGATTTTAACTAATAAAATGTGCTAATTGGATAAACCAAAAATTCTGGAACTTTTATGGGAGAAATATATATGAATATAGTTTCAACGAAAATTAATGAAACTAAATTTGGAGTTTTGTAGCTTCAGATATGAATGATTTAGTAACTGTAACTCGATAACACAGCTTAACCTGAATATGTGTAATTGTACAATTATAGTGTTTTATCTTGAAAAGCATGGTAGTAATTGCTTATTACTTTCATATGAACTTACTAAGCGTAAAGCTTACCCATCCTCTCCATTTCTTTAGTATTGGCAGGTCGGCTCGAGGTTAGAGATCATTGGAGGTAAAATCACACTATCAAACTATCATTTTTGGGAGAATTAATTCAAATATTAGAAATATCAAGTGAGTAGCTTCTATAGGAAGTTGGTTTGTGAAATGTATTTTTATTATGATTTTGACCATACGTATCAGTCTGCATTAAGTTATTGTATATGATTATGAGATGTGGTCCTTATCCATTATGGTTTATAAGTTTAATTAATCGTGCTATGTCCTATGTTCTGATGTAACGATATAGTTAACTTTGTTTGTTATGCATATGTTCGAAAAGTTTTGAATTAAATGAAATTTTATGGCCCGATTTTTGTCTGTGTATTGTTAAGTCTGGTAATGCCTCGTACTCTGTTTCGGCCTTAGATACGGGTAAGGGGTGTTACAAATTAATTTTGGGAAAAATGTTTGATTTAGGACAATACCTAAGGAAAAATCCACCTAGACTTTTACTTGTTATTCTGGCTCCGAACCGGACGATTTATTCATTTAACTTGTTCCGTAGAAATCCCTAAGTTATGTTATTATCCCTATTCAAGACTAATAACGTCTAATCCCTAGGTTGAATAACCGAGACTTTTCTCTAATTAACACCTTAGGGTTGCATTAACTCGATCTATGGACTCCCTTATTAGGTTTCACCCTAATTCGGCAAAATCTTGTCACCCTATCTCTAGGCGCGCAATCAACTCCGCTTAATTATGACAAAGTCACTCTTAGCCAGGGACTATTCATCCTCCAACTAAGAGCATTAACTTGAAATGATATCCTGAAATACCAAAACAAGAATTAGGAACACATAATGAAGAACAAGTCAATTATTTATCATACGATTCAGAAAATAATAACAAGATTCGTCTTAAGTTTCATCCCCCTTAGGTATTTAGCAGTTTTAGTTCATAACTAAATAAGAAAACATCTCAGAATAATAAAGAATACAAAACATAAAGAAAACCCAAAACTCCTGAAGGGAAATTGAGGAGAGATCTTAGTCTTGATGATGAATCTAGCTTCTGAGATGGATCAATCGACTTCCTTGGAGTAATTCTTTACTCCTTATTCTCTGTCTCCCTTTTCTTTCTCTTCTGGGGTGTATTTATATGCTTTGGAATGCCTAAGAACCCTCAAAAGTGGCCTTTTTTGAATTGGACTCAACTTAGGCTCGGCAGGGACACGCCCGTGTGTGATTACTTCAGGTCGTGTTCGAGCCTGTTAGATTGGCACGGGCGTGTGTTCTACCTGTGTGAGCCGTGCTTCGATACTTCCAAATTGATATGGCCATAAGAGCTGCCCGTGTGAGGAGGTCCAGGCCGTGTTGATTTCGTACTTTAGCCCATTTTCTTCGCTTTTGGCCCTTTTCTCATTCCTTTCGTATAAAACATGAAAATAAGGCATTAGAAGCATCGAATTCACTAATTCTAAGGAAAAATCATCCATAAAATGCGTTAAGCATGGGTAAAAATATGTATAAATTATGGTTTATCAAATACCCCCACACTTAAGCGTTTGCTTGTCCTCAAGCAAAATCCTCAAATCATAATTAAAAATTCCTTTTTCTCAACTTATAATTCCTGTCAATAATATCTCAAACTAACTCATAAGTAATCATACATTGAGAATTCAACTAAAAGAACATTAAAGCTTCAAACATTCCAAGTTGAGTATTTAATCGTGAAAAACTTAGGCATCTCTCTCCATCTAAGTAGTTGCCATTGATTCAAAATTGCACAGAGTTTAACATCCTCACTAAGGATTCACTCAAATCACTCAAAGTGTTTAAGGACAATGAAATTAGCACTCATCAGTCAATATGAAAAGTTATTACCATAGGCTTGCATGGAAATCAAATCTCCACCACTATAAATTGAGATGATACATCAATCAAAAGGTCTTTAGAGGGTTGTAACGAGGCTTGGTTAGGGGGTGTGGTCACAAGCTGAAAGAAAAGGTTAGAATCGAGATTGACTTGAAAAACTACTTAACTAGAAAAATATTTAATCATCACTTGCGTACAACATAGCTTCTTCTCTGACTATGGAATTTGAATAATGAAGCTTACAAACAAAAGATAACTACTAATATGTATACATGTTTTTTTTTAAGAACAAGTCAAATAACATAGACTAACTATTAAGAACAAGACATAGGTAAGCAATTTATTCAACTCAAATCTCGACAAAAATAGGGATCAAATTAATTTAGGGGATTTCAACAATAATGGGTTAAGGGTTAATATTGAGGGTAATACAAGGAATGGCTTGTTAGGCTCAAAGGGGTTTACTAAGGGTTAATCGTGGAGGAAGCCTTTTCATGGCATGAGTGGGTTAATCCTAAGTGCCTCTATCATCTTGACATATCAAATCAAATAGTGTGATCTTGACATGCATAATCAGGCAAGTTCTAGAATAACAGTTCAATACTGACGCACTCAAAGCAATAATAAAAGTGAGCATGAAAGAATTAATATATGCTCAAAAGGCTCAAAAATTTCACAAAAATTATGGCTTTTTGATGTTTAAACCTGTGGAATTCAATTCAAGATAATACCAAAATTTGGGGAAACAACCTAAAATTTTAAATTCTTAAAAATCAACTTATCATGCTTAATTTTCTAATGTCTTAAAGTTTAAATAATCAGTGCATGAATGCCTATGTTTTAATTCAAGATATATCAATAAAAATCATCAGTCAATCAAAATTCATCCTAAACATGATATGAGAGATTTACAAGAGAACACAGCAATATTCAGGGATTTTTCAGATAATGAAATGATTACCCCCACACACTTAAGAAGTAAATTGCCTTCAATATACAAAGATAGATATATGGAAAAATAGAAAATCACAAGATAGGGAGAGAATTGAAACTTCCTGAGTGTTGAATGAATGAATTCCCTAGTTTGGCGTTATAGAGGTAGAGGAGGATACTCCGGTGGTGGTAGAGGTTGGGCACCACAAGTGTTGTGCCAAAAGAATATTATATCTTGTCATTGAGTAGGGCATGGCAGTCGTGGAGAACCTTTTCCAATGGAGTTTGAAGTTCCTAAGTGATTGTGAGCTTTGGAGCTCTTTATAACTGTGATAAAAGCAGGAACTGTTTAGGGGATATTAGGAAGAATAATTACTCATAAAGAAATAGCCAAGATTCAAAATCTTTAAATAAAAATTATAAATCCTAATAAAAATAAGATGAAAGAAAAATAAAAAGTAGTATTAAATGAAATAAAAGTAGAAACATAAAATAATAAATAAAAGTTTTTAAACATCTTCATCACTGGATGGTTCGCGAGGTGGGACTGGCGATGAGATGTGGAGGTGCTGACAAATCTACTATAGAGTAGCATCAATGTTGTCAAATCGTTGAAAACACTGCTGCTCGAATCGAGTGAGGCACTCAGGAATGTCAGCATATGAAGCCGCCGTATGAACAGGACGAGAGGGTGGTGGTGGCTGGGAAGGTGTGTCCTCGTGCTGGGTAGAGACATCATCAGTAATTTCCTCTGGAGCCTCCTCCTCGATAGATTCGGCGAGATGATATTGGGGAGGGTAGGTTCCTCGGTGCCTCTCGATCATCCTCATGCTAAGCATGCTCGAGATGCTTTGTGGAGACATCTGGCCAATGAGGGTCAGGGATGATTCTTAGGCCGCGGTGTCGAGGAGTTTGAACTGTTGGGCCAGTCGAGTCACGTAGAGGCCAATGGAGATGACCCCCTCCGATGTCGCTCTGTCTGGTGGCGAATGGTAAAAGCAATAAAATATGCCAGGTCAATGATGTGCCCTTGCGACATGCACCATAAGTAGTAGACATCATAAGTGGTGACGACACTGGTGCTCTCTCTCCGTCCTGTCAGAGTGTGAGATAAAATAGAATGTAAGTACCCCAAGGATGGAGGGAGAGATGATGCCTTGGAACGACTGGGGTCGTATCTGGCTGAACACGGGATGAGGGCGTCCCAACAACGCGAAAGAGAACGATGGATGTGGCGATCGAAAGCATGTAAGTCATTCTCCTTATAACGCTCTGATTTTTAGGATTTTTTGGGTTTTTGTGACTTTTTGGTAAATTTTGAAATTTTGGTGTTCTAAGTATTGGAATTGTGTTTAAATGTGTTAGTGGGCCTTTAGAAGGCCCAAGCCTAAGTTAAACTCAGTAAGATATCAAAGTTGGATTTTAAGTGAATAGGAGACTTGGTTAAGTAGGCTTTTAAGAAGAACTTCGTAAATTATGACACAAATAAGGCCTTGGTACTAGGTTCCTAAATAAATGGTGCCTGGGAAGGAATTGGAGGTCCAGGGTTCAAGTTGTAAGGTAGGCATATTGTTACTTTTTAATTTTAGGCATGTGCTGGGCATGTGATCACTCAATAGAATTTCGGCAAGGGCCTTAGGGAGGTTGGGCCGATTTCTTTAGTTGATATTAGGGTTAGGTTCTTCTCTTTTTCTGTCTTAGAAGATTAGGGTTAGCCACCTGAAAGCTTTCATTCATCTTTTCTGAGTTCTCACAAAAGCCGAAAACGCAAATCCCTTCTCACTGGTGCCGAATTTTCTTCCTCTCTTTTTCCTCTATTTTCTTTCTTTTTTTATGCTTCATCTTCTAGCCGAAACCTTCTGATCACCTTATTCACCTCCTCTGCCGATCCTATCCTCCACTAAACCTTCATAGCCGATCGCCGTTAAAAGCCGAAATCTCGAAAGCTCACTACTTGTGCCGATTCCTCCAAAGCCAAAATCCTTCAGTATTTTTGTTCCTTTTGATCAACATTCATCTTCTCTAAACCCTTAGTATCTTTCGGCAACAATACTTCATGGTTATAGCCTCAAATCGTTATCTTCTTCATCACTTAAAAAGTCAAAATACCATAAATTTAGGGGCTTATAGCCGAAACTTCAGATCTCCTGGATTTGGGTTCTACCATCATTTAAAGGGTAGATCTGCATCAGGTCTGCGTAGAAATCAAAGAAGGATAAGTGGTAAGTGCTTATCACTTCAGATCTAGTCTTATTTTACAAGTTAGAAAAAGCCGAAGTCCCTAAAATCTAGGGAGGCTATCGATTTGGGCATAGGGCTTTAAGGGCCTTTAACCGATGATTTCTTTTGGTTATTAGTGTCTTCTTGAGTGTTGGATCGAAGGCTTGGATCTTTCGAGCAACCAGACTTGGATCTAGTCATCGGTTTTCGGCAAAAAGGTAAGATTCTAAAGGCTTTAGGGGCATGCTTCGAATATGGGTAAGTGAATATTGGAATTAGTTGTTCTGGTTTGCAATCTAAGAATTGTGGCAACCAATTGTAGGACATAAAAAGGGATCTCAGTAGCAGTCGTCGCGAAACAGGTGTGTATCGAACACCCTCTTATAGTTCAATTCGGCAAAAGCTAAAATGCCGAAATTTCGGCATGTCGTGGGCTTGTGAGTGTGCGAGTGCTCACAAGACGTTTAGAAATCATTAGATCTGAAATCGCAAAGTGGTAAGTTAGTCGTTTGTGAAATTTCATGCACTTCGGTAATTGGGCCTCGATAGGCTAAAACCGGGCCCAATGGGCTTACCGGTCCATACGGGTAATATAATTAAAAAAATGGGCAATAAATATGTTCTATTAGACTGCAGTATCGAAACTGCTTAAACCGGTAAACTGGTCATAATACTTGGATTAAATGGGCTTTAATTGCTAGTGGACACTATAGGGCCATTAGGGTTAAGGTTGACTTGAATGCATGTCTGACTGTCTCTGTTTACTGCATACCATGTTATTATTATTATCTGATGCATGGGGTGGGATATTGATGGAGGAAGTATCGAAAGTGGCTTGTCCACGTCTTTGGAGGCTTTGCCTCAATTTTACCGATAATCGATCAAACAATGCCGCTGGTTTGTGGAGTGTAGGGCTGGGTGGGTTGAGATATTCCCCACATGGAGTGTAGGGCTGGTACGGGTGGAGTGTAGCAATTGGCTATAGGCTGGGTTGGGCTTGCATTCACGAATATGTTTGTTCTGTTCTAAAATTGGGCCTATGGGCCACACTGTTATCTGAAAAGGGGCTAAGGCCCAGTTTGCTGTATTCTGAAAAGGGCCTCGGCCCGGTATCCACTGTTATCTGAATGGGGCTTATGCTCAATGAGCCTGAGCTGTCTTGGGCTTTGGATGGGTTCTCCATACACACTAAGTTTTCCAAACTCACCCCTTTCCCTTCCATCCTTGCAGGTGAGCCCTAGTTGGTGGACTTGGAGCTGAGCGGGACTCAGAGTGGCCACGAATATTAAATTTCTAGATTTTAAATAAGTTTCACATTTATTTTTTATTATTTTTATTTTGGTTAAAGTTGTAATAAGGCCGCTCTTTTATTATTTTATTTTGGGGTTATTAAATTGGCTAGCTCTAGGACGCGTTTTATAAAAGTTACTTATTCTCAAAATATCACAATAACCGAGCAAAGCTTCCGCAATGTAAATGTTTTCAAAGGAAATAAATATTTTAAATAGACTTAAATTTAATTTATTGTTCGTGGACAAGTAATATGGTTAAAGTGTGGCAAGGATGTGTGCATGTCTAGGATTGGATCCGTGAAGAGCTTGGTACTTAAGTGGTCCAATAGACTCACCTCCTCTTTTCTGGCTTCCTACCTGGTGCACAGCTTCCATTCACTTTAACTTATAACAAAAACATTCTTTAAGAAGGATTTTTGGATAAAACATAACTTCTTTAGTAACATCTCCATATGACACGCTGAATTCGATCGTAACATTTGGGCCGAGTTTGGGGTGTTACACTCCTCTTTGAACTCTTCGGTATATAAGCCCAATACAGTGCCGAATTCTAGGACGCTTAGTTGGCAGACTAATCCACCTAAACAAAACTAGACTGTGCAAGGATCATCGTAGTTAGTCTTTACCGTTTGAAGATGGAACGTTGAGCATAGTTTCATCGTGAGCTTTAAGTATTTTGGCTCGATGATCCCAAAGAATAGCTCCCAAGGATCGGTGGTAAGGAGGGCCCGAATCGTATCAGCCAACTGAACTTGTTCTACCGTAGCCCAGTCGATGCAGCAACCCGTAATTAAAGGTTGGGCCCGTAGTATTTAGAAGAGTTCCTCTTAGGGGAAACTGTAGGAATGGGTAACGAATTTTCGCGGTAGAGCCCGAGGAAGATGATGCTCCCTTCATTTTCTTCGAAGCAGGTACAATGGTTTTCTTTCCTCGTGAAGACGACATTGTATACCTGTAATTTATAAAGAAGAATAATAGTAGGTACATGAATTTAAAAAGCCATGAATTTGAACTAGCAATTTCAGCCAAAATTACTAATATGAACCAAACATAACCAACATTATTATTTTAATAGCATAATTTCGTGACATTATCATTGTAAAGGCATGAGAATGGGCATAGTAATGGCATGTGTATGACAAAAGAATAAGGCTTTCCTAACAACTTGATTTAACAAAAAATGTATGATAAATAATCTAATAATGCAAAAAAATAATGAACAAAATGGACATAGTATGAGAAAAATAAAAATTATTTTAAGAATAAACATTAAGAATAAGTAGAATAGAGGTGAAAAGAGTAAACAAACGCTAAGGGGGAGAGATCGGGCTTCAAAAATGAAGTGAGAAGCGGCATACGGGCGTGGCAGGGAGGCCGTGTGAACTTGCAGCGGCTAGGGTTAGGGTTTTTGAGTGGGGAAGATAATGAGTAGTCCAACCTATTTATAGATTTTGGGCCACACGGACAGGGGACACGCCTGTGTGCCCCAATTTCAGCCCGTGTGTTTCGTGTTTTTCCTATTTTTGTGCGTCTAAAATTCAACCCACACCTGTGTACCTCAGGCGTGTTGGTGAACGCGGCTGTGCCGCACGACTGTGTCTAACTTCGTTCGCTTCTCCCACGCCCGTGTATGCAAGCCCCACAGTTGTGTTAATTTGATAGGTTCGACCACGGCTATTAGGCACGGGCGTGTATCACGCCTATGCTAGTTTTTCAGTTTCAACCAAGGTCCTCAGGCACGGGCGTGTTGCACGCCCGTGTTGTTTTGACAGGTTCACCCACAGCCATGTCGCACGGCCGTGGCGATTTATTGCAACCCGTGTTTTGGAGAAATCTTTGCCCTGTTTCCACACGATCCTAAGCTCGCCCGTGTGCTTGGCCATGTCGCTGTGGGGAACCTATTTTCAAGAGCTCCGTTAGTAGATTAGGTGTTAAACACTAAAATTTAAAGAAGTTAATACAGTTAGTACTCGGGTTGCCTCTCGAGAAACGCTTATTTATAGTCTAAGCTTGACTTATATCTCCGTTGAATGGTCATGGTGGTTGGAGGAGTTCATACTCCTCATTCCTGCTATCAATCTCATTAAAATAAGGTTTTAGATGCATGTTGTTTACCTTAAAAGTGCTAAACTTGGGATGAATTACCTTGACTGTACCGAATGGGAAAATATTAATTACCATAAGAGGGATTTCTTCATTCAGTTTGGCAGTGACAATGTGAGGATCTACGGCATCTAGTAAGACTTTATCTCCAACCTTAAGTAGAATTGGGGAGGTATCGAGCTCATTCTGACGTAGTTTTAGTTTATCGTGTTTTCTCGGGTTATGTGCTCGCCATTCATCTAGCTCTTCGATTTGTAGCCTTCATTCTTCATGAATGGGTCTTTTATTATTGCTTGAACATGGCTCATGTACTTCTTTCAGACTCAATTCCTGCAAAGTAGGTTGCGGCATATTGTCAGTTTTAGTAGAATGGTGTGGACAATTACCTTTAATGTTCGATGTGATGCCAGAATTGCAGGCTTGAAGGGTGATTGTTTCGTCTCCCACACGAAGTGTGAGCTGGCCTGTGCCAACATAAATAATCGTTTTAGCAGTTGCTAAAAAGGGTCTCCCTAAAATCAAAGGGGTGTTGTTATCCTCCTCTATGTCTAGGACAATGGAGTCAACGGGAAATATAAATTTATCTATTTTAACTAGTATATCTTCAATAATACCCCTAGGAAATCTTATAGTTTTATCTGCTAATTGAATGCTCATCCTAGTTTGCATAGGTTTCCCAAGACCTAGTTCCTTAAACATTTTGTAAGGCATGGCGTTGATACTAGCCCCTAAATCAGCTAATGCATTATTCACATCTAAAGTACCAATTAAGCAAGGAATTGTAAAACTCCTTGGATCTTTCAATTTGTGGGGTAGCTTATTTTGTAAAATAGCTGAGCAAACTACGTTTAGTTCCACATGCGACGCCTCGTCCAACTTTTGCTTGTTTGCTAAAAGCTCTCTTAAAAATTTCATTACATTTGGCATCTGCGACAGAGCTTCAATAAATGGTAAGTTGATATGTAATTTTTTCAAAAGTTTAAGGAATTTACCAAATTGTTCGTCTGAACGGTCTTTCCTTGTTGCGTTAGGGTATGGCACACGAGGTTTATATTCTACACTTACCATTTTGTTTTCATTATGACTTACCTCACTTTTACCTTTGCTCACCATAGTTTCTTGCATCGATTCTGGCTCAGGCTCAATGAATCCTTCTTTATCTTGAAAATTAATTGTGTTGAGCTATTCCCTTGGGTTAGGTTCAGTATTACTTGGCAACCTACCTTGTGGTCATTCAGAAATTAGTTTGGATAGCTGGCCTATCTGAGTTTCGAGTCCTTGGATTGATGTTTGTTGATTTTTAAGTGCTATCTCGATATTCTGGAAACGGGTTTCTGACACCGAGATGAATTTGGATAGCATCTCCTCAAGGTTCGATTTTTTCTCTTGTTGATAAGGTGGTTGTTGGAAGCCTGAGGGTGGTGGTGGTCTCTGATTTCCTTGACCTCCCCGTGAGAAGTTTGGGTGATTCCTCCAACCTGCGTTATAGGTATTACTGTAAGGATTATTTTGAGATCAAGGATTATTACCCATATAGTTTAATTGCTCATTCTCCATGTTGTGGCCATAGGGTTGATATTCTGGATTACTCGAGCCACCTCCACTTACTTCACATTGCATTACTGGGTGAACCTGCGTAGAACCAAGTAAACCATCAATCTTTTTGTTTAGAAGTTCGACCTGATTTGACAGCATAGTAACCGAGTCGACGTTATAAATGCTTGCTATTTTGGTTGGCTTGGTCCTCATGACTTGCCACTGATAGTTATTCAGTGACATTTCCTCAATAAATTCATAAGCCTCTTCAGGTGTTTTGTTGTTGATAGTTCCACCAGCGACTACGTCAATCATCTGTCCTGTCGAGGGTTTCACACTATTGTAGAACGTTTGAACTTGCAGTCATAGGGGTAACCCATGGTGAGGGCACCTTCGCAGTAAGTCCTTGTATCTTTCCCATGCATCGTAAAGTGTTTCTAAGTCCATCTGCACAAAAAAAGAGATATCATTACGTAACTTAGCCGTTTTAGCTGGCAGAAAATACTTTAATAAAAAAATTTCGGTCATTTGTTCCCGAGTAGTGATGGACCCTCGTGGTAATGTGTTCAACCACTGTTTATCCTTGTTTCTTAGTGAAAAAGGAAATAACCGAAGACAAATGGCTTAAAGTGTCGCAGATTTCTAAAAAATTCACCAAGTGAGTGTTGGGATTCTCATCTTGCAAACCATCAAACTGAACAAACTGTTGTATCATTTGAATCGTGTTAGGTTTCAGTTCAAAATTATTTGCAGCAATAGCAGGCCTAACTATACTTGACTCAGTTCCTGTTAAATTAGGTTTAGCATAATCATACATAGTACGAGGAGCAGGATTCTGATTTGCTAATTCAGCGGGTATTGCTAGAGGTAGCTGATTGTCTTTATTTTCAGCCATCTCCTTGATTGTAGTTGAGATATCATTCTCTTGTTCTTCTTCTGTGTATCTTAGGCTTCGCCTGATTTCTCATTGGTTTCTACGAGCTGTACGATCAATTTCTTCGTCAAAAAGCAGTGGTCCTGACGGGTTTCTTCTAGTCATAAACTATAAGAATCTGCCAGAAGAAAGAAAAAGAAAATTAGTAAATTAAAATAAAAATAAAAATAAAATTAGATTGCAAGAAAAATAAATGGCTAAAGTAATAAAAATTTAGTGTTCCTAATATTTTAGTCCCCGGCAATGGCGCCAAAAACTTGATCGTGATTTTCCGTGATAAGTTTTATAAATTTATAATTAATCACTTTTGAAACTAACTATTATCACGACGTAGGCAAGTGTCCTATCGAACAGTAGTATAACTTTAGCAAGACCGAATTGTCGAACCCAAAGGACTAAAAGTACTAGTAATGACTGTCTTTTTATTATCTAGCCTAAGAAATAAAGGGGTTTGTTTTAACTAACTAATTAATTAAACTAAGAAGTTGCAGAAAATAGAATTGGGAAATTACTTTTGGGAAAAACGATTGATTTAGGACAATACCTAAGGAAAAATCCACCTAGACTTTTACTTGTTATTCTGGCTCTGAACAGGACGATTTATTCATTTAACTTGCTCCATAGAAATCCCTAAGTTATGTTATTATCCCTATTCAAGACTAATAACGTCTAATCCCTAGGTTGAATAACCGAGACTTTTCTCTAATTAACACCCTAGGGTTGCATTAACTTGATCTATGGACTCCCTTATTAGGTTTCACCCTAATCCGGCAAAATCTTATCACCCTATCTCTAGGCACGCAATCAACTCCGCTTAATTATGACAAAGTCACTCTTAGCCAGGGACTATTCATCCTCCATCTAAGAGCATTAACTTGAAGTTATATCCTGAAATACCAAAACAAGAATTAAGAACACATAATTAAGAACAAGTCAAATATTTATCATATGATTCAGAAAATAATAACAAGATTCGTCTTAGGTTTCATTCCCTTAGGTATTTAAGGGTTTTAGTTCATAACTAAATAAGAAAACATCCTCAGAATAATAAAGAATACAAAACATAAAGAAAACCCAAAACTCTTAAAGGGAAATTGAGGAGAGATCTTCAATCTTGATGATGAATCCGGCTTTTGAGATGGATCAATCGGCTTCCTTGGAGTAATTCCTTACTCCCTATTCTCCGTCTCCCTTTTCTTTCTCCTTTGGGGTGTATTTATAGGCTTTGGAATGCCTAAGAATCCTCAAAAGTGGCCTTTTTCGAATTGGACTCAACTTAGGCTCGACAGGGACACGCCCGTGTGTGATTACTTCAGGCTGTGTTCGAGCCTGTAGATTGGCACTGGCGTGTGTTCCACCCGTGTGACTCGTGCTTCGATACTGCCAAATTGACACAGTCGTGTGAGCTACCCGTGTGAGGAGGTCCAGGTCGTGTTGATTTCGTAGTTTGGCCCATTTATCTGTTTTTGGCCCGTTTCTCGTTCCTTTCGCTTTCCTATGCTTACCTAAGTATAAAACATGAAATTAAGGCATTAGGAGCATCAAATTCACTAATTCTAAGGAAAAATCATCCATAAAATGCGTTAAACATGGGGTAAAAATATGTATAAATTATGGTTTATCAAGGGTTACAAAGGAACATGGTGAGCGTGTTGGAAAAAGGTGACCTCCCAAGTCCTAAGGCAACTAGGGACCCCTAAAAGCTAAAAGGGGGTCCTCATGGAGGTTGCCCTCAAGAACCAATGACAAGGCCATGCTCAGCAAGCATGGTGTCTTTTTTGCACCACAACATGTTGAGGTCCACCTTGAGGATCCCATGTGAGCTTTTGAAGAGTCTCTTTTGATCACGAGGCACTGATGGAAATCCCTCGTAAGAATGGATAGTGGGGAAATTGAATAACCTATACCAAAATCTAAGTCTGTCATTTGGCCAAAATTCACCAAGGAACACTAGGTCATTTGGCCAAAATTTACCAAGGAACACTAGGGATAAGGCTTTAGGTAGTGTCACTCCGATGGCTTCTGGGTGGCTATCTTGTTTCATGACGAGAACCTTATTCTTGAGGAAAGTAACATCAAGCTATAAGGGATTCATATAGGAACGTAAGGTTAGAATTGATATTTTCTTTGACGAAAGGGTAGCTATCTATTAAGGGAAAGATTGAACCATTCTGCAAGAATTATGGTATAGATAAAAGGATTTGAAGAAGGAAAAAGGAGTTCGGAACAAAGAATGAAAAGAGGGCAAAAGGATTTAACAAAGAAAGAAAGAATTTTAGCTAAGTAATATATTAGTAGAAGTGTCTGGCATGCCTAATTTATAGGAAAATTTAGCCTTGCACGAGAAGCTGGATAGTGGAAACCTTTCGACTGCTTCAAATAAGGTAACAACAACTAGCTTAACAAATAAATGCTGAAACAACAACAATAAATACAAAAGAAAGTGCATGGTAAGTTAGGCAAATTATTTACATCCATCAAAATGAGCTTGATAGTCGTCTAAAGGAAATTGCATAAAATTAGCACTTAAGTGTTTGACTACCAAAATTAATTTTCGTCCTCAAAGGCAAATAAGTGATAATTTTCAAAGAGATTTTCAAAAGAACTACCAGTAAAGGAGAGGCCTTGGAAACTTTATAAGGAAGTTGAATTATTTTTTATGAGTGGTTATTGTAAACAACCATCTTGCTTAGGCAATAGAACTTTGAGAAGGACAAGAAATTTCAAGGACAAAATTTCCTAAGTGGGGGAGAGTTGTAACACCTTGCTTGGTGAAGCCTTAGTGTCTTGATACTGTTTAGGAAAAATAAGATGAATAAGATAAGTTTCAAATATGTATAATTTTAAAACTAGACTAAGTATAAGAACACTTCAAGAACACTTATGACACCTTGATTTTGGTGAACACTAGGTTGACACATAATGATCAAGAAGTGTCTGGTAAGGAAGGATTCACCCATGAGCTTGAATGGCACATAGAGTGGGCAGACTCCATTTTGGATAAGAGAAGTATCTTTTTGATGTGAGTTCAGGTTAGGAGTGTAGAGTATCCTATAAGGTTGGCTTTGAGCCAGTCAAGATGGAAGGAACAATAGTCAGGAACCAACCAAACGAGAACCGAGATAGCTTAGGATCAAATGTAGGTACTCGATTAGTTTTGTAACACTCCAAAACCGGCCCAGGCGTTATGACCGAATCTGATGTGTCACATTGAAGCGTTACTAGAAAAGTCATGTTTTATCTACAGTCTTTCTTAGTGTTTTAAGAATATCTTCGTTATAGATTAAAGTGAATGGAAGCTGTGCACCAAGTAAGAAGCCAGAAAAGAGGAGGTGAGTCAATTAAACTGCTTAAGTACCTAGCTCTCTGCGGATCCAATCCTAGACATGCACACAACCATTGCCACACATTAACTGAGTGATTGTTTATGGAAACCAATTCGTTTAAAACCATTTGAAAAGGTTATTAATTTTGAAAACATTTCCATTGTGGAAGCTTTGCTTTGTTATCGTGATATTTTGAAATCAAGTAACCTTTTTAAAACGCGCCCTAAAGCTATTCAATTTCAAACGGTTGAAACAATATCATATCTAAGCTAACAAAACATACTAAAACAATTAAAAATAATTAAAGCGGGCTTATTACAACTTAAAACCCAAAACTATTAAAGTAAATAAAAGCTTATCAAATCACAAGAAGAAAAACTGAATTTGCAGAACATGTGGCCACTCCGAATCCCTCACAGCTCTAAGTCCACTATGGTTGGGGACTACCTGCATGGGTGGAAATAAGGGGTGAGTTTGGAAAACTCAGTGTGTAAAATAACCCAACCATAGTCCAAATTAGCTCAAACCATAGAAACAGATTAAGTTGGGCCTTAGCCCTATACAGAATTCAGAATGAAGCACATAGGCCCATAACAGAGACAGAATAGATATTTCATGTATGCAGAAACCCAATCCATATCCATCCGTATACACCCCTGTACCAACCTTACACCATGTGCGGAGACAACTCGACCCACCCATTCGCTACATGCTACAGAATTTACGGCATGGATGCCAGAACAGATATTGTGACAGAGTCACCAGATATAGATATTTGTGGCAGAGCCACCAGAAACAGATATTTGTGGCATAGCCACTAGAACGCTTCCTCCATCAATATAACCTATATCCCATGCAACAGATATACATGTCATGGCATACAACATACAGAATCAGATTATCATGCATTTCAGTCAAAATTAACCCTAGGGGTATAACGATCACTTTGCACCTAGGGATATAATGGTAATTTCCATACTTAGGGGTATTCTACTAAATTTACTATTTTAGGCTTTTCATGCATATTACAGCCATTAACATATTATCAGAAACACTTATCGAGCGTTTTTACCGAATTGGGCCCGTTGGCCCATTAACCCGATTTCGGCCCATTAAGCCCAAATAGACCGAAGTGCATGAAATTACGCACTCTACAATCTTACCGCTTGAGATTACCAGGTTTAACAAACAAACTATCTCACGAGCGCTCGCACGCTCGCAAGTCCACAAAATGCTGGCTCTTCGGCTTTTCAACTTTTTGGCTTTTGCCGATCTAGTCTATAAGTGGGTGTCGTTTACACACCTGATCTGTAACAATACGTTGGTGAGATCCACACATGAGTTTCCTACAATCGAGTTACTAAAATGTTAGTCTACATATCAAAACAAACTACGTACTAATCCCCTTACCATATTCGGCCAACATTGCCTTAGACCCTAGAGCTCTTACCTTTCTGCCGAAATATGGACTAGATCTAGATGTCCAACCGAGTTAGCCTTCAAGCCCTTCACTGTATGCCCCCTTGTCCACACTAGCGCACACACAAGCAGAAGAAAGAGGCCAAAATGCCCTTAGTCTAAATGTTAGCCACCCTTAAGGGTTTCGGCTTTTTCTTAAAGCATAAATAACTAACGACAGTTGTTTAGAAACTTACCAATCGTTTCTCTACCCAAAAAAGTGTTCCTATCTTATGATATTATCCCCAATCTATCGTAGTTACGAGAAGGAACAAGTTCAAGTAGCCAAAGATTTAGCCTCCTATACCACAGGCTTGAAGGTTTCAGCTTTCTAAAGAAGAAAAGAAAGAGGTTCGACTTATAGCAAGATTCGGCCTACTGAGGAACAATGGAGGAAAGAAAATGAGGGAAGAGACAGAAGAGAGGAGAGTATGGGTTTGGCTATGTGGAAAAAGAAAAGATGAAAGAAAATAAAGGTAAAAAGGGAAGTAGTATTCGGTTATGACAAGGAAAAACGGCACAGAGAGCTATGAGGTTTCCAGGTTTTAGCTTCTAGTAAGAATGAAAGGGAAAAAGAGAGAAACCCTAAGCACAACCCTATTTCGGTAAGCCAAATGAAGAAAGAATTACAAAGAGATGGCACAACACCTCCCTAATGCCGAAATTTCTCTTTCAAAGACCTAGCCGAATTTACCTATACCAGAGACCCTTGGCCGGCCAACTCTTGCTCCTCAAGAGTCCAACATTCGGCCAACACCAAGCTCCTTGATCAGCTCCTAAATTTTCTCCCTTATCTCCTCCTTACCCAAACTCCTGAACAGCTCAAACTCTTCCTGGCAGAGTTCCACTTGAGTTCCATCTCATACCCTTTCTGTTCACAAAAATAATACCTTAATTTGCTTACTTTGTGACTCGATCCTTAGCTCCCCCTTGACATGTGACACGCCACCTTTTTAGCACCTCAGTGGCGTCACCCTGCCACTTTACCACAAGTCTTCTTGTGGCCTATTCTATCAATTTAATCTTAAAAGCCCATTACACCAGAACCCCTTCTCCCTCAAAAACTGAAAATTCTGAATTTGCTTCGGGTTAATTTTACTCTTGGGCCTTTAAAGGCCCACTAGCATACTCAGACCTACATTATTCAGTCAAAACACAAAAATTCTAAAATTCGTCAAAAATCATAGAATTCCCAAAAATTAGGCCGTTACAAGTTTTATTGGAAATTGTAAATTTCGATAAGACCACCCAATGACTGATATGACATTTAACAAGTTTTAATAAAAACTAGGGTTGAGTTAAGTGTTTAAGACAGGTTAAGAAGAAAATATCTTCTCTCTTCCTTTTCTTTAGATAGTAAAACAAGAAGAATAGTGAGGTACTGCTCCAAGCTAAGTCTGAGACTACAATGTTTGAACACAATTTCCTTAAAAGTAGGGTAACACTCGATATTTGGGTGTGCTTTGAACTTAATAAGTAAACTAAGTGTTACTTCAAATGGTGAAGTGTTGTCTAACCTATTAATGCTTTTGGCATGTTAAATGGGCGCGTAACCAATATTCGACTAGGATCAAAAATTGCTTTAGAAATGAATAAACCATTTAGAAAAAAAAGTCTAGTAATGTATTAAGGAAACGCAGACAATAGGGTCATCGCCAAGAATGCATGACGCGCAAAGTGTGATTAGTTAAGATACCAGCTACGCTCTAACATAATGACTAATGATAAAGGATGGATTAAGGCCTAAAGGTATGTTATGTAAATATATGTATTCCCGTACACGTCTCTTTACAACTGTCAAGAATTTATCTGGTGGATTGTAAGGATTGGGACGCGTGTCAAATATCCATAAGGATAAAGGTAAAATATCAAGGTAACTCGGGTAAGAAATGGATTCTCTTACTTCTTCAGGAAGTAATCTCTGTTTATAAAAAAATGAGAAAATGAGAGAATTCCTATCATCCTTCAAGCTGAGTTAAAGATATGGATCTGGGCTCTGAGATGCCCTTTGTGAAGGTAAGATCTACAACCTTAAGGTAAGATCTACAACCTTACATATTAAGCTGTTAAGGAGCAGCTTGGTTTAATTGGGTAAAATAAGTATTGTAATGTATTATTTATAGATTTTTGATGTTCAAAGTGAAAGAAAATGAGTTAAGTGTATAGATTTTGATGAGTTCCCATCTTCTATCAATTTGGGGTTGCCGATCTACTCGATAGAAGCTCAGGTTTGGTGTTTAGAGCTGTTAAAGATATAAGTCAAGTGAGTCCCTAAGCTGACTTTTGCAAATGTATTATACATTCTACAACCTTCTGTGAAAACAAGCTAGAAATGCATGATGTGATGATTCTATGAGAAATGTATGTCTAACGAACTTGCATGAAAGATTCGTATGGATATGATCTCTGAGCTCAATAGTTAATGTGTCTGAATGAGTAAAGTGTGTTTTGATGACATGAACAAGTCTGTTGTGAAAGAGTCTATCATGAGTAAGTCAAATGTGAATGATTCTATCAAGTATGAGTCAGCATGAAGTGTTTATGTCTGTCCCTGAAGTCGTTTAAAAGGGTTTATGGGGACTAAAAACACGAATCTTTAATACCATGGCTGGGCTATGGCATCATATAGAAAATATTTAAAGGACGGTTGGGTGAGGGGAAAACCTCACGACGGTGAATTTAGGCGAATCCCTATCATAAAAAACACTAATATCTATAAAAGGATGCCTTTGTGGCTATCTCTGAAAGGAAGCCTTTGTTGCTTTATCTGTTAAAAGTAAGCCTTTGTGTCAATTTCTGTTAAAAGGAAGTATTTTTGGCAATCTATGTTAAATGGATGTCTTTGTGGTGAAACTCTGAAAGGAAAGCCTCTGTAGCTATCTTTAGAACGGAAGGCATTTGTGGCGTAATCTGAAGAACGACTCTCGTGATGACCATTTAAAGACAACACCTTTGGGCAAACCTCATATAGTTTGAAAGGACTAGGCTAGTGTGTGCCAGAGTACATAGAAAGGCAAGGTTATGTGTTGAAAGTATGTCTAGAGAGAGCACTAAGAGCTGGCTGAATTTTGAGTTATGTACTGGGCATAATCTACCCCGCTTGAAGAAAATGATAAGACTAGTAAGTATGGAAAAATATATTAAGTCTAATAATAAGGTAAGATTTAAGAAAGGATATAGAAAGTAAAGAGATGTTAAGTATAGTACGCTAAAGAAAGGCGAAATGGTTCTGAAGAAAGAAAGATGGTAGCCTCAGTATTGTACTTGCTAAAGAAGGAAGAAAGGTCAAGAGATACCCCAAGGATGTGAAAAATAACATATGCAACATAGAATAAATGTAAAAGGTATCCTAAGTTTTAGCTCACTAAGTTCTTACGAACTTAAAAAAGGTTTTTTTTTTGTTTTCAAGTGCAAAGGAATATGTGCCGAGAGACGAGACCAAGGCTACGCCAAGGGAATGACACGTTGGGCTGTTATGCATACAGAGGAATTCAAATGGCGTGTCCAAGTTTACACTGAAGTTCATTAAGTAGTATCCCAAAGTATATATAGTAGACTAAGAGATAAAGTAGGAAAGTTTGAAATTTTATTGAGTCGAAATAATAACCATACATTGTATTTTTATAAGAAACTTTGTAGTAGCCATTGATACTAGTTTTCACATAGGTGAAATGTAAATGCAACCATACAATGTACATCAATCAGAGATTCTATTTCACTCATAGAGAGACGTTTACATCAATGAATAGGAAAAAAAATTAAGTTACATCTGTATGTAGGATGTAACACATGAGATTCAGATCCGATAGATTGGGTCAGGTCGAAGGCATTACCAGTCTAAAGAGTCACCTAAGCACAATTATAAGCCATGGAGATAGTTGATGTTAATGCCAATATGATTTTTTGGATGAGTTATGGACTCTATTTTGTTATTTATAGCTCCTAGTTAGGTTCAATTAGTTAACATACAATGGATAATTTGGTGGCACTTTATTTTGTTGGGTAACTTTATCTTTCTATTTTGTTGATGTCAATATGATTTTGTCTTTCCATGGATCATTTATATGATGTTTGTATTTGATGGTTCTATTTTGTTGATGTCAATTTTGGTATCTGCATATATTTTACAACAACATAAAAAGATTTCTCATTAAATTCACATCTTGGTATTTGTTGATTCTTTTACAACAAGATTTTAGAACAACATAAAGAGATTTTCCATTCAATTCATTAATTCTTAACAACTAATACAACAAATACATCGACAACATTTCACCATCCACAAGCAAGATAACCTAAAAACACCATCCATGATACAATTAACAACAAGTTATAGGAAACTATTACTTTGTTTCTCCTTGACATTTTAGCCTTGTACAGTGTGGCCTTCTCTTCTGAACGAGTTACATTCAATCACAATCTTCGTATTTCGTCAATATTGAGCTCATTGTTCTCAAGTCTTAATCTCGTATTCTCTATCAACATGTAACACCCGGCATCGGAATAGGGTACGAGGAATTATCGGACTTAAACACAAGTATTCATACAAAACTGATACATGAATTTCTATTCAAATTTAAAACTTTTCATTTTATTTACATCGTCCCTATTATGGGCCTATGAGGCCCAAAACATACATCGAAAGTGCTTCGGGACTAAATCGAGAACCTTCGAAACTTTTACAACACTTAGAAAATTTTCACATTTTGGAGAGTCACACGCCTATGTGGGTAGGCCGTGTGATCACACACACCCCTATGGCTTGGGACTCGCCCGTGTCCTCAGCCTGTGTCATTCTCTGTTTATGACATCATCAGCAAAATGAGGTCACACGGCCGTAGCACACGCCTGTGTGCTAAGGTCGTGTGGCGAATTAAATTCTCAAAATTAAGTGCAGACTTCACACAGCTAGGGCACATGCCTCTGTCCCAAGGCTGTGTCCTTCATACGACTGAGACACACAGTCGTGTCTCTACGCATGTGTTTACTACTGGGCATTCTGTTTTGCATTAAGTAGATGCAGGGGACACACGGCCGGACCACACACCCATGGGGTAGACCATGTGTCACACACGGTTTAGACACATGCCTGTGTATCTACCCATGTGGACAATTATTGAGGCTATTTTCCAAGCCAATTGCCACCCTTAATTGCACATATACAAACATGACTTCAATGGCACCTCCACATGACATAAATTTCATGTACTTAAACCTTCATGAACATAGCTCATGCAAGACAACTTCTTATCATATTGTACTTGATTAAGACTCCATATCATGGAAAACCAATTTTACCAACACACATATATAAAAATAAACAATATTCCCTAGATTGCATGCATGCATTAACATATTAACTTATTCACACACCAAACTACCATCATATTCAACCATCAATAACCATGGGCCATACCATAATGGCATTGGCACATACATGCATAATTGATTTGGCTTACAACCCAATATTCATAATGAGCCACATCTGATGGCCTTATACAAAATAAATCAAATATCATCATAAGCCAACACATTTGGCTAAATTAATATGACATATAACAAAAAGACCAAGTCCCTATACATGCCATACTTAAAATACTTAAATTCACTATACCCAAAATATTAGTTTGATATTGTGAATCGAACTCTGACGTCCTTCGATCCCTGAGCTAGCTTGGCAATACTATAAGAAAAATGGAAAAGAAAGGGAGTAAGCTTAAAGCTTAGTAAGTTTGCATGTAAATATTAACAACATTAACCATGCATCATTATACACATAACTTAATATAATTTATCACAATGTCATCAAGTATCAAAGGTATACTTTATCTCTTGTCATTTACATAAAGAACAATAGACTCATGATCATAATTCATTCATTCACTTCTTACCAAAGTTTTATCATTTCATAATCTCAATAACTACGAGCTTGGCTTACATACCTGTACCCTTTCAACAAGATCATACCTTGTCATTTCTTTAACCAATCCTTAGACTACTCATTGAACCACTTGGAATACTATGGATACTTGAGATTTTCATACACACAATAAGATACCGATACCATGTCCCAAACGTGGTCTTACATGGGATCTCACATCGATGCCATATCCCAGATATGGTCTTATACGAAATCTCATTTCGATGCCATGTCCCAGACGTGGTCTTACACGAAATCTCATATCAACGCCATATCCCAGATATGGTCTTACATGATAACACATACCGATGCCGATGCCATATCCCAGATATGGTCTTATACGTGATCTTATCAACCCAAATGTCAAGATATTTGTACCATAATTATTCCTAAGATTCAACCGGCTTTTGTCACCTCAAATCCTTATCAGACAACATCAATAATATTCACCAATACAAATATACAATTCATGCAACCTTAAATGTTAAATACATAATAAAATGATCATCAATTACACACAAATGTACCTCGTTACAAAATATAGACAATTAATTCAATTTAGTCCAAGATCTTGCTCTTTCCCTAGTCTAGGCCCGAACTCCGTTTTTCTTGATCTATAATAGAAAATTTCACTTATTTAATTATCACATTATTCAAAATAGTCCATAAATCATATTTTTAGAAAAATTACCATTTTGCGCCTAAAGTTTTACATATTTAAAAATTAGTCCCTAGGCTCATAAAATGAAATGTACTCTTTTTCTTTGTTACCCAAGCCTAGCCGAACCTAGCACATACTCATAACAGCCCACATTTTCCTTCAATTCAGATTTTTACTACTCATTTTTACAGCTTTCACAAAAAAGGTCCTTTTAGGGGTTTCCATGAAAAATCACTTAGTAAAAGATGTTTATCATGCATCAAACTTTCATATTCCTCCATTAAACACCAAAATACATGCATGACACGAATGGGTAAGTTTTTGAACATTAAACCTAGCTCAAAATAATGGTAGAAATAGCTATATCATGCTTCAAGGATCTCAAAAACATAAAGAACATAAAAAACGGGGCTAGGATATACTTACTTTCAAGCTTGAAAAGTTGAAGATAAAAAACCCTAGCTATGGTCCTTAGAAATTTTGGCACACCTTTGAAGAAGATGGACAAGATTTTCAATTCATTTTCCCTTTTAATTCTTTATTTTACCAAATGACAAAAATGCCTTTAAGGCCTTTCTTTAAAATTTTACCCATGCATACCCATTTTTGTTCATAAAAATAGAAATTGGGCAAATTGCTATTTAAGGACCTCTAATTAATAATCTAAAGCCATTTCATATTTAAAGCTTCTAGAATATTTAGTCTTAAAATTCAAATTGGACACTTATTCACAAAATTTCTTAATGAAACTTTCACACAATCATGAAATCATGCCATAGACCTCAAAATAATCATAAAACAAATGTTTATACTTTGAATTTGTGGTCTCGAAACCACTATTCCAACTAGGCCCAAAATTAGGATGTTACACAACATCTTATTTTGAAGCATCATTTCATCAATTGTGTATCCTTGTTCTTCTATAGTTGAATCTGTACCGTCATTGTTACCTTCAACCCACCAAAAAAAATCACAACCCCCGATATTCATTTCTCACATACAACAAGAAAATCAGAATATTAAAAATCTCAAAATATATTTTCAACATAAATTGCAAGAAAATGTTAGTACACGAAATTGCATAAAAACCTTTAACTCACATTACAGAACCCTTTGTTTCTCAAAAACCCAACTATAGAAGACCAAAATATAAGCCCTAATTTACCTTTTTGTAGTTCGCAACCGCAAAAAGTTTTCTCCCTTTTTTCTTTGGAGTATTCGTGTTACAAATGGGAGCCCTTAACTTGCAGTGGCAGTACAAAACCCTTTTTTGAGCACTTGATATTCTATTTGTAGAAGAAGACATTTTCACCTATTTTTTTCCTTAAAAAGTGTTATGAACAAATCGTGAAAGGAAAAAAGAAAAAACCAAAGAGGTAGAAGACAAAACAAATGGTGAAAAGAAAAATATGGAAGATAGGTAGAAGACGAACAAGTCAGGCACAAAATGAATTGCTTTAAAAAAATTAAAGGAATAATGAAACATGAAAGAATCGTTGAGGAAAAAGGGTTTAAAAGAACAATAAAAGGAAAAATAATTAAAGGAACAATGAAATGAAAAATAAATAAAGGGGATGGGTCAAAGAAAGTGACGCATGGTAGTGTGCGATTGGCCGAAGCTGCCACGTCATCAAAAAATTAACGTCATTAAGCTCAAGTACCAATATAGTTGACGAAAAAAAAAGTTCATGTACTAATTTGAGATAAAAAAACCATAAGTACCAATCTGGGAGAAGTGGACAAGTTTGGGTACTAATTTTATATTTAACCCAATAATTAATAATTAGAAAACCATAAATTAAAATTTTAGGTCATTTCCATTAAGTGAGAAAACCACATTTATTTTCAAATGTTTCTAATTTCTTTCGTTACCATTTTTGTTCATTTGATTCAACATGCAGTTCATTTCTGGTTTCAACGAGCTAACGGAAGGATCGATATATGTAATTAGGGATCAAATGATTTATAATTAAGTTTTAACATTTCCCCTATTAATTATAAACTCATTTAGTCACAAATTCATTCCACTATAGTATTCTGACGGAGCTTTCCCTAATGACATAACATTATGAAAGCAACTCGATTAGTGCTTGTTCAGTGACCTTGTCCTAAGTGTGTTACCCTCATAGGATATCCTTAATCTCTTTGGGATAAATCCGCTTTCCCAATATGATCCTATTTTCTCATAGTAACCATTACATATTCCTTCATGAAAAGTCAATTACTATCAAATAGTAATTAAGTCATTAATCATAAAGAAAAATGACCTGGTGTGATCCTGATCACATCATGTGATTATGCTACCATATGGGCTTCTGATTGGGGGCCAAGATCTAATCACATATCTCAAATGGGTCTAAATTAGGCCTAGAAATCATGGGATAACTTGGGTTACGAGCTCAAATCCAATGTTAATGAGGTTGATTTGCAGAGGGCCTATTCTAAAAGGGCCATCCTTAAGTTCAAAGGAGCCTTGAACGTATCTGCCAGACCACTGATATGCATTCAGGATGATGGGCATAAAGAGGCATTCACGGGTTGATCCAAAATATGACGACCAAATGTGTGAAGCCCAAATTCTAAATGAACTATAACATTCAAAATTTAATTCTTTCTTTATGTGTACCTTAATATTTCTGTGGCATACTTTATGTGTTAATATTTATGTTTAGGCAAATGTTTTGTGTCTTATTTCATGCCCAAGTATCTTAGATATGTTTTTTTTTATAATGTTGTGTCTAAGTATGTTGTATTTTAAATTCATGTTTTTAATGTTATTGTGTCTTCATGTGTTTTTAAGCCTAATTATTTTGTGTGTCTTATTTTATGTCTTATGTTTAACCGTTTCCATATTTGTGATATTTTAAGGTGTTTCGTGTCACACTCATATTTCTTTAAGGACTTGAATTTAAAGGAGCTTTAGGGGTAATTGAGTAAAGTAGAGAGTTGGAGGACTCTACTAGGAATTTTGGAAATTTTGGTGACTAGTGGGTAAATAGCTAGGTCTCAATTCTGGTTTAGGTAGGATAGAACCGACTGGTTCTCTAGTAGAAGACATAATGATTGTCGATGATTGGCCAAAAAAGGTTGGGAGACTGTGTATAAGAGTTATATATATAGCTAAAAGTGGATATTCTTGAAAGAGGAAAAGTTCTCCTCAATTTTGTCTACAAAATCTCTTCTTACCTGCATTGCCTCCTTCAGCTGTACCGAAGAAGAAGAGAATGAAGGAGAGCTCTGCATGGAGTATCAGCTATGAGAATCGAAGCCTGGAAGTGGAGAAATTTCTAACCAGTTAGCTTTTCTTATCCTTCTGTATATGTAGATTTGAGGAAAATTGAGAGTTAGAATTTCCTACTAAGTTTCTGAAAATGGAATCCGAGTTCATGGTTTAACAAACTCTGAATTAACCTATAAATGGTTGTCATGCTTAGCTGCCAGGATGAAGGAGGCCTTAGCGTTGGGACAAGCTAAGCTAAAAAGGAGGAAGGATTTTAGGTGAGATTTTGCATTCTACTTTTGGGTGATCAATCATCTTGTGTCATTTAATTGAATTACATTTATGTCTACTCTGAGTTGTGTCTAAGACCATGATTATGTATGAAAGTAATGAATGGGTATGCTTTGGATGGATAGCCTTGAAAAAGCATGTGAATATTTGTAAGAATGATTGCAGAATGTTTGGCGGTTACCACAAAGTGTTTGAATAATTGGCGCACTTTGTGTTTGTAAATAGAAGCTTGCTTTTGTGTGAAATGCATGTTCATTTCATATGTAGAGTATGGAGGAAGTTACTTGGATGGAGTAGATTAAGATAGGAATAATTGGCGTATTGAAGGGTTACGTGGATTGGAATGAGGATTCAAGGGAGTTTAGGCAACATCGTGTAATGATGTCTACTGGCTCGCTAAAGCGACACTGTGAAGATGGCCTATTGACTCTCTAGAGAGAAACCGGGATATTGGTAATAAAGTCCTTCAGGGTGACACTGTGGAAACAGTTTATAGGTCCTTTGGAGCAACACCTCGGAAGAGGTTTATTGATTCCTCAAAATCATAACTCTACGAGGGCATTAAACATGAGATTAAATTGTGTAAGCCCATAGCTAAGCTAAGGCAACATATGGAGTCTACCAATACATTAAACATGAGGTTATATTGTGTAAGACATAGCTTGACTATGGAAACAAATGAAGTCCGCCAGGACATTAAACATGAGGTTACATTGTGTAAGACCATAGCTCAACTATGGTAACATATGGAGTCCGCTAAGACATTAAACATGGGGTTACATTGTGTAATACCAAAGCTCAACTATTGCAACGTATGGAGTCTACTAGGATATTAAATATGGGGTTACATTGTGTAAGACCATAGCTCAGCTATGGCAACATATGAAGTCTGCAAGACGGTAAAACCAATAATCCCGCCAAAGTATATAGAAGAAGTCGTGATGGGACTTGCACAACAAGTCGCAAAACAGAATTAGCTTGGTGCATTTGGGAATGCAGGCACATAATTAAATAGCCACAAAGGCATGCAAACAATATATTTCACAATGAACGCGCATTTAACAGATCCAGACACAAGGGCTTTTCTCATAACAAAATCAGCCTCAAAGGCTCACACATAACATATTCTGCCACAAGGGCTCACATATAATAGAGAACAACCACAAAAGCTTCCACATATAATAGTTTCCACCACTAGGGCTCACATATAATAGATTCAGCCTCAAATGCTTCACTTTTAGGTAATGGTGTTTTTTACAATAGGGATTTGCCTAAATTCACTGTCATGAGGTTTGCCCCTCATAGCCTGGTACTCGCCCAACCGTCATTTTCATCTTTTCTCCATATGATGTCATAGTCCCTGATTAGGTCTTACACAATGTGGTCATCATATCCCCATATGATGCTATAGTCCCAAACTAGGTCTTGCACGATATGGTCTTCTTGTCCCCATATGATGCCATAGTCCTAGACTAGGTCTTACATGATATGGTCTTCTTTCCATTGCCATGGCTTTTCCTTATCAAAATTTGTGTTAATTGTCCCAACGAACTCACACACAAGAAGACTCAACATGTAGATTCATGCTTGACTTAGGCATAGACTCCTCATGCAGTGACTTACTCATGCGAAAATTTTCGCATTCTTTCAGGCGTGTTTATGCATGTACATACTTTTCAACAGAACAAAAACTTATCATTCAACACATGATTTCTTGCATATTCATCATTTTCATACTTGTCTTTACATATCAAAGGCCCATTGTCATTTAGGCATCAAGCCACACATACCACCTTATTAGATAAACAGTTTCACAGAACCAGCATATCACATATGCATAACTTTCATCATGTTTCACAGATCAGTCTTTCTGTAACGCCCCTAATTTTGGGCCTAAAGGAATTGGGCTTTGGGCTTTAGGTCTCATAAAATTTTTAAGTGAGCAAGAAAATGACAAACGATATGTTGGCTTTAAAGGTTTGATGAATATGGAGTGTTTAGGTGTGTTGGAGAAGTTCTGGGTTCGAGTTTTGTGGTGGAGGAATTTTAATTTAATTATTAAAAGAACAAGGGCTGTGAGTAGTTGGGCTTTTAAATAAAAATAGTAGAAAATGGCATCAAAAAGACTTGTGGTAGAATGGCTAAGTAATGCCACTTAGGGTGTGGGGAGGTGGCGTTAGTGGCTAGTAAGGAGATCCTAGGTTCGAATCCTAGCTTAGTATTTTTAGGAGTTTAATTTTGGCCTTCTAGAAGGTTGGAAGTGGCGTGAAGATGGAATCTAAGAGCAGTGTTCAGGAGAGAAAATTTAGGAATTATATTGGGAGTTATCAGGGAGAAAAATGAGAAGATGAGAAGGGGGAAGTGATGGAGCTAAATTGGGAATTGAGGGTCAGGCAATTTGGCTATAGGCTATAAATATGTGCTAAGTTTGGGATCCTAGGCCAATGCCAAATTCTTTATTTGTTTTAAGTGTTGATTGGCTTTTCCATCGCTAGCTGATTCTTTTTCCATTCTTTCTCTCCTTAATTCTCTTTTGATTAACCCTTTAGGTTAGCCGATTCCTTCTTCTACTCTTCTTCTTTAATTTGTGTCGAATAAACCTTATTCACCATATTAGTTTAAAAGCCGAAAAGCCGAATCTCGCTTGGGCTAATTACTCTTTTGGTGAAGTACCTTATCTCTTTTTCGGCTAGTATTTTTAATACCGATTACTCCTCTCCCTCACTCTTTCTAATCGACTTTGATAGGGAATTAGTATTGGATCTCGGATTGTAGCTCTCTGCCAAATTGCTCTTTAGGTGTTTTACGGTTTTGATCTAGGGAATACGTGATCAAGGAAAAGCTATTAGGGATTGGTGTTCAAGGTTTGTGACTAAGGGAATCACAGCACACTCGATTACCAGGTGTGTACACACACTTCGCACACACAGTAGATCGGCAAATTTCGAAATGCTGAAAAGCTTAAATGCCCAAATGCCGAAATGTCAAAAAGCTGAAAGTTTGGATACGGTAGTCTTGCAAGTGCACGAACACTCGTAAGAGGGTATTCGATACGATACCAGAGACCCCATGAGAGATCTCATAAACTTGGGTCACGTTTTGGCCAACTGAGCCAAAATGGGCCAAAATGGCCCGACGGGCCCGTAAGCCCAAATAAGCAAAAGTTGATAATTGGTAATATGTGATGAGCTGATTAAGTTTGTTGAATGGTTTGGATTGGATTCGGGCCTGATGGGCCATATAAGTGTGATAGAGCCTAATGGGTCGTATAAATGTGATTGGGCCTGATGGGCCATATGAATGTATGAAAGCCTGTAGACTTGCTAGGGTTTTGTCATGGACTTGTAGGCCTAGTTTCTAATAAATCCTTAAGCAGCATAAAACTTAACTAATTTATCAAATTCGTCTGTGGACAAGTCATAAGTGTAAAGTGTGGCAATGGGCATATGTATGTCTAGGATTGGATCTAGGGAGAGCTTGGTACTTAAGTGGTCTTAATGACCCACCTCTTCTTCTCTAGAATTCTACCTGGTGCATAGTGACTGTTCACTTTGGCCAACGAGGACTTGTTGACGGGCCAAAGTTTGTAATTAAGACCCATACTGCTAAGAAATTACCAAAATACCCCTTTAGGGTAAAAATTACTAAAATACCCCTATGTGTTATGAGTATGATCTATGTATGATATATGCTACATCCATACATTATTATGTTGCATATGGGCTGGGTTTATGATTGGAGGAAGTGTATAACGATCGCATGGTTGCTAGACGACTGTGGATCCACCGAAAGCTTTTTAGCCACCGAGCAACTTTGCTGCACCGTTAACTAGTGCCGTAATCGGTGCTACACCGTTTATAAGCTGCTATGTTGCATCGTTAAGTGGGGCCGCACTGGTTCCACACCGGGTTGTAATAAGGATGGGTTGGTCGAGTATCTCCCCACAGTAAGTGTTGGTTGGAAATGGGGTGTACAGGTTGGATGGGGATATAAGCATTTGAATACATACGTCATGATTGGATTATGAAAAGAGCTTGGCCCAGTTAAATGTGATATGTGGAAATTGACATGGGTTCAAGCCCTACTGAGGCCAAAATGGGTTAACGCCCAAAGGTCTAGGCCCTACAAAGGGTGGCAAAATGGCTTGGTAAATAGCCTTATTTTTTTCCACACGGGTAGGCACACGAACATGTGTCTAGGCCGTGTACGACACACACTTGCCCTACAGGCATGTATTTAGGCTGTGTGTCCCCTGCACCCTAATTTTTGCAAAATAGAATGCTCAGAATTGAGCACACGAGCAGAGACACGGGCGTGTGTCTCAGCCGTGTGGATGACACAGCCTCAGGCACAGGCGTGTGAAGTTTGCACCTATTATTATGAAAAATCATAAATTTTAATTCGACCACACGGCCTAGCACACTGGCATGTGACTTGGCCGTATGTCTTCAATTTGTTCTTGGGTAACAAATAGAGAGTTACACACGCTCGCGTCCCATATCCACACGGCCGTGTGACCCCTGTTTAGTGAAAAATTTTCTAAGTTGTTGTGAAATTTTCTAAAGTTCTTGGTTTAGTCCCGAACCACCTCCAAAGCATGTTTTGGGCCTTATAGGCTCGTATTAGGGACATTGTAATTATATATGAATGGTTTTAATTTGGACAAAAAATTATGTCTCAAAAATATATGTTTGATTATGTTCAAGTCCGGTAATGCCTCGTACCCTATTCTGGCGTCGAATACTGGTAAAGCACATGCTAACCCAATCAGCTTGTTTGGGTAATTCTTTGGCTTGCAAAAAGACCCTTGAAGACTCCTTCAATTTGCATTCAAACCCCTCCACTATTCATGTCTTTCAAGATTTGCCCCTACCTAAAAATAGTATGTTTGAAATATTCAAACATGCCACATGTGTGGCCGGTCATGGGGGGAGTCTTTGCTGCTGATTTTGGCTATTTTTATCAGCCTTATCAACTTATAAATACCTCCCTTGGCTGCTCACTTCAAACACATCTCAAACTCATTCAATTCTTCACTTCTCTCTTATTTTTCTCTCTTCATTCCCTTCCATTGTTCTTCATTTTCTACCCCTATTCATTTGTCGATTTCACCTCTTGAAAAAGATTCCTTCAACCACCATTTGGAGCAGCATTCAAGCGTTTGTGGAAGCCTCAGTTCAACAAGAACAAGCAGAGAAGGAGGAGCAGAAAAAATTAGTCAAGCCTCGGAGAAACACCAAATTTGATTCATGCTCCTTATCCTTTTAATTTTATTGTTGTTGTTATGAACATGTCTATGAATATTTATGATGTTGATATGTTTAATTTAATTAATATGGCTTAAATTTAATTCGTGTTAGATTGATTGCATTTTGTCTACTTGAGTTATTAAAATTGTGTTTGTGTTGTTATAGGCCTCAGTAAGATGTTTGATTAATTGAAACCATGAGTAATTATTCTAGCATTACAATTGTAAGGTAACTAATGAATTAATTATTTAAACGGATTGAAATTGTAATTAATTGACAGGATACTTAATCAGTGCATGTTTAATCATCTAAGGTAGCTGAGGGTTAAATTAGCAACAGTATCTAATGATACATTAACCTTGCATAACTTGCAAGATAATTGTGATTAAACTATTTCAAGGTAGGAATACATTGTTACCTCACGTAATCTTTTATGTGCTTATGAGATTGAATTAATTGTTTGAATTGGCATAGAGATATGTACAAGAGATTATTTTAATATCATAGGTATGTATGTGCATTAACACATTTGCTTATTAAAATTTGTTTAATCAGTTGAATTGACATATAGATATAGCCAAGAGATACATGGATTTTGATAGGTAAGTATGTTCATAAGTTAGCAAATTACTGAGTTTTTATGAATTTATTCGTAACAACATAAACATGAGTTTAATAATTCTAAGTTAATAAATATAATTAATCTAGCACAATTATGTCATCTTGATTAAAATCATCTTTTGAAATCGTTCCTTGAACTTTTATTTTATTTTTATTTATTTTACTTAGTTAAAATCCTAGTTTTTAATCACTTCCTCAAATCAAAATATTTTTCTTCGCCAAAGTGTTTTTAAAATTGCATTCATAAATAATTTTTTTCAGAGTCCCTATGGGTATGGTAACTCAACATTTACTTGTCACTTTATTACTTGTTGCGATTTTGTACACTTGCACATTTCCGTTGCTCCAGTACCTCACACAACTGAGACACACGCCCATGTCTCAGGCCGTGTAACCTTCGAACTAGGGACACACGCTTGTGCCCCAGCCCGTGTCCTCACCTATGTAACTCTCTGAGTAGGGTCAGACAGCCGTGTCACACGCCCATGTGTCAGGCTGTGTAACTTTCGAAATTGCCCCACATGCCGTGTGCCAGGCCGAGTGCTAGGCTGTGTAACTAACTGACTTGCATGCAAAGGAACCTATAGAAGACACGCAATCGTGTCGTCAAGCCGTGTGTCAGACACGGATGAGTCACATACCCGTGTCTTAGGCCGTGTGGACATAAATTTGCCCAAAATCAAGCCATTTCCAACAACAATTCAGACATACACCTATAGGCCTTTTGTGCACATAATCAAGACATCAAAACATTACCTAAACATACAATTAATGACCAATTCAAGAGTCCTAAATCAACCAACCAATATGCCATTCAAGGTACCTCAAATACATTCATCCAAAACTTACCTAAACATGTAAATGTTACCACATTTCAATCATCCACATCTAGCTCAATACTTTCCTAGAACATACCATATCTAGACTATATTCAAACCAATTCAACAGATACCATTTCAGCCATTCAAACATGCAACATAACATAGCCACATTGACACATACCAGCAATGCATCAAATTTACCAATCCAAATTAACTTATACAAACCAAATTATCAATTAAACATTCAATTAAACATCATTATAAATCCACCTATACATGTTAATAAGGTCATTTCTTTCATAATAACCTAGTTCAAATATAAACTAAACATATCACAAGTAACCATTTTCATACCATCACCAACATACCAAGAAAACCATATCAATAAGCACTTTAAAGTAACCGAAATCACATAATTTGGTAAGGCATCAAGGTGTATTAAACCAACATAATTTTCCAAAGCTTATATATGCCACAACACAATTAACACATGCATCATAATACCATTACAAATTACCCTATACATGCCATTATAAATCTTAACCAAATTACTCAAAAACTATCAAATTGCCCACTGGATAGTGTGATAGATCTCAGATGAGCTTCCAACCGGTTGAGCTTTCGATAATCTATAAAGTAAAGGAAAATAGCTACGTAAGCAATGAATGCTTAGTAAGCTCATAGATTATACACAGATCATTACCACTTCATTAACAAAATTCATAGATTATACACAG
Source organism: Gossypium anomalum (assembly GCA_025698475.1). Classification (NCBI taxonomy): domain Eukaryota; kingdom Viridiplantae; phylum Streptophyta; class Magnoliopsida; order Malvales; family Malvaceae; genus Gossypium; species Gossypium anomalum. The sequence continues at coordinate 40,381,120 of CM046968.1, read as the reverse complement.
ATCATTACCAAAGCCATAAGTGTAGTATAGGTCTATTGGTACATCATCAAACTCACAAGTTAGTAAGGTTATTTATCCATAATATAAATGGATTTATCTATAGCATAAGTAAATTTCTCACACCCAAGCTTAGCACTTAATTTATCAATCTCTGTTTACATATAACATCATGTTACATATGAGATCATCCATAATATATGAAATTTACCATTTATGAACATAACCTTTAATTCATCAACATTACCATATCATCAAACTTTTCATAAAATTATGAGCCATTTCATTTACTTACTTACCATTCCATTCTAAATGTTTAGCATAAGCCTAAACAACATCATCAATTCACAAGTTAGTGCACTTGTACATGATTCAAATGCATTCATCCATAAAAGAAGTAGATTTATACACATATTCACATCACTTAGATCATAAATCCTTTTCATAAGTTCATGGTTCATTCCATTTGGATACTTACCATTTCATTTCCTTTTCATAAGTTCATGATTCACTCCATTTGGATACTTACCATTTCATTTCCTTCTCATACCCGTTGAACCATCTAGAATTTCATTGGATACTCGGGAAAGCCCACACGAAGTGTGCTTAACCATAACCTTTCCTTTACATTGTTGCTCACACAAGTTGTGAAATGGGCCTCCTTATAGGAGTTGTGGGTCGAAATGTAAACTACACGATGCTGCTCACACGAGCTGTGGAGTACCCGCAACAAATGCAGGATCTCAGCCATTGATAAGACATTCAAGACCAGCACTCGAAACATGAAATCCTTATGACATGTCATTTGTATCCTACGAATTCCTAAGGTTTAATTGGGACTCAATAATTGTCAATTCATCATTGCCTCATTACATTAGTATATATTAATTGATTTACATTAAAGCAACACAATAAGCATTCAATTTAAACAACATTATACTGAATACAGTTCATACGAACTTACCAGGCTAAATTGCAGCAATGACTAAATACATGGGTTATTTGGCAATTTTCTCTTCTCTTCAATTTTCCACTCGCTCTTAATCTAAATTAATAATTCCATTCAATTCATTAATTCAAACAGCAAAACAATTCATTTTATACAATTAAGTCCTTTTTGACATTTTACAAAATTGCCTCCAACATTTTACTTTTATTCAATTTAGTCCCTGAGCCTAAAACATGCAAATTAACCATTTTTATTCAATTTCAAGCTTAGCCGAATTGATTAAAACCCTACTACAGCCCATATTTGCTGTTATGTGACATAATTCCTTGTACTTTTACTATTTTCACTTTTTAGTCTTTAAATATTAAAATTACCAAAAATTACTTTACAAAATAGTCCTATTTTAAGATTCTTCCATAAACTTTCAAGAACTTCTCAATTTCATCCATGGTAAAATTCTAAGCATTTAACAACTTAAAAATTGACCCCTAGGCTAGCTTAATCTAGTTGTAACGATTTCAAAAACATAAAAATCATTGAAAATGGGATCAAATCACATACCATGCATGATGAAACAAACCTTGACCAAAACCTAGCATAGCCATCCATGGAAGAATCAGTTGTAAAAATGGGAGAGAAGATGATAACCATTCATCTTTTGTTTATGTTTTAATTTAATCTAATTTACCAAATTACTAAATTAACCTGGGTTACTAATTAAACAGAACATCAAATCCATGTCCATATTTGTTGACTAAATCCTTAAATGGCTCATTTACCATTTAAGTCCATTTGCTTTCATTTCCATAGTCATTAATGTAATATTCCGAATAAGGGCCTAATCGGAATAGTGGTTTTATGACCACAAATATAAGATAAAAATAATTATTTTATGATTATTTTGAGGTCTATTACATGATTGCATGATTGTGTGAAAATTTCGTGAAGAAATTTTATGCATAAAGTGCTTAAATTGAAATTAGGGACTAAATCGAATAATTTGCAAAACTTGTATTCTAGAAGTTTTTAGTATGAAATTGCTTTGGAATATTAATGAGGAGCTATTAAATAGCAATTTGACCAATTTCTAAGTCTATGGACAAAAATTGGACATGGATGGAATTTTTGGAAAGTTTAGTACTAAGGGTATTTTAGTCATTTGGTAATTAAAAGAAATAAAAAGGGAAAATAAAGCCAAAATTGACTCATATTTTTCATGGAGGCCGAAATTAGCATGGGGGAAGCCATGGCTAGGTTTTTTAAGCTTTCCAAGCTCAATAGTAAGTCCGTTCTAACCCTGTTTTTCAAGTTCTTTATGTTTTTGGAATCCCGGTAACTTGATTAGGCTTATGCTAGCAATAATTTAACCTAGGGTTCGTATTTGGAAAAATACCCATAGTTTAAATTTGTGTATTTTGGTGTTTTATGATAGAATATGAGGTTTTAAGTTATGTTAAACAACTTGTGCTACTCGGTTTTAAGTGAAAACGAGTAAAAGGGCTTAATCAGTAAAAATACCTAATACTCATAAGTACATGTTAGAGTGAGAATTTGATGTTTCCAAAGAAGGGAAAAATGATCAGCATGTCATAAAACATAAGAAAATAGGATGAAGTTTAATTTCCGAATCTTGGGGCAAAAGTGCAAATATGCAAAAGTTTAGGGGTCAAAATGAAAATTTGTAAAAATATGATTTTTGGAGCCGTATGAATAATGTGACTAATTATTAGGCTAAATGTGATATTATAGATGAAGGAAATCGAGATTCGGGCTTAAATTGGGAAAATACAAGGTTATGGACTAAAATAGTAAATTGTCGTTTCTGGATTGAGGTAAGTTGGTATGATAATAATACTGCAATAATGTTGTAATTTATATTTGAAAGTTAAATTTAATGAATTAATTGAATTATGTTAAATTAAATGTTGTGGTGCTAAGTTTATGAATTGATTTAAAAATATGTCTATGGTACATTAAGTGCATTGAATTATCATACATAAATGTGATTTCTATGATTATGGATATTATGAGCAATTGTAAGTTCATATGATTTTTAATAATGCAATGTGTAATTTCATGTTATTGCCTTGATATTAAATGAGATGTAATTAATATATCAATTTTACTTATATTATGATATTTTATAATAATATTGGAAATATGTTTGTTGATAATTACTTGATTGGTGAAATTGTTGGAAAAGAGAGAAATCCCGGTTGAACCTTCGGAAAGATTGGATGATACAGATGGTATGTAGCTAGGTCACATGTATGGTATTGAGTGCACATCATGTGTACAAGAGAGCTACGAGACATTATGATGTAGCTAGGTCGCATGGGTGATACTATGTCTACACCATGTAGACAAGAGAGCTACGGGATATATGTAGCTAGGTCGCATGCGTGGTTCCAGGTGAAGGACACCATGTAGACAAGAGAGCTATGAGGTAAATTGGCTAGGTCACATGGGTGATACTAAGTGTTCACCATGTGTACAAGAGAGCCGAACTTTATGATGGGTGGAGCTATGTTTTGAAACCACCAAGTATCGAGGATTGATCCGAAGTGCTCAACGGGAGACTTACTATGTACTGCTTTGTGAGTTTTGTGATGAATAAGTGCAGGAATTTGCTTATGTGAATGATGTGTTCATTAAGTGACCGGGATGTGGTAAGGTTATAAACAAGTAAGTTATACATGAGGATGATTTTATCATGACCTTGTAATCATGGGCCTATACTTGTGATGTATGAAATGTGGTGAACATGATTTGTGATATGCATGTTAAAATGAGGTTAACATAAAGAAAGTGTGAAAGAATGAATTAGCAATAAAATTGTTTTGGACAGCAGCAGTGACGTGACTTTGAAAATTCACTAAAAATTGTGGAAGTTGAATAAAAATGAAAATGATATATGAAAATAAAGCTTAATGAGTCTATTTTCACATGAAAGAAAATGGGAAGCAAAATAATTCTATATTGTGTGATATTTGAATTCTTGTGAAATAGGGTCTGAATGAATTTGAGGTCCCCTATTTTGAATTTAGAAATTCACCATAAATTTTACAAATATTATTAAGAGTCATATTTTACATGAATGGATTCCTTATTGAGTCTATTTTTAAGGGAAATAAACTATATGGTCGTTAAAATTCTGTACAGGGAGAAATTTGGTTCGTAGTGCACAGAGGTCAGAGTAGTCATACTCTAAAACAGGGGAGACTTTAACTAATAAACTGTACTAATTGGCTAAGCCAAAAATTCTGTAAATTTTATGGGAGAAATATATATGAATCTAGTTTCAAGGAAAATTAACGAAACTAAATTTGGATTTTTGTAGCTTTAGATATGAATGATTTAGTAACTGTAACATGATAACACAACTTAACCTAAATATGTGTAATTGTACAATTATAGTGTTTTATCTTGAAAAGCATGGTGGTAATTGCTTATTATTTTCATATGAACTTACTAAGTGTAAAGCTTACCCATCCTCTCCATTTCTTTAGTATTGGCAGGTCAGCTCGGGGTTAGAGATCGTCGGAGGCAAAATCACACTATCAAACTATCATTTTTGGGAGAATTAATTCAAATATTAGAAATATCAAGTGAGTGGCATGTATAGGAAGTTGGTTTGTGATATGTATTTTTATTATGATTTTGACCATACATATCAGTCTGCATTGAGTTATCGTATATGATTATAAGATGTGGTCCTTATCCATTATGGTTTATAAGTTTAATTAATCGTGCTATGTCCTATGTTTTGATGTAATGATATAGTTAACTTTGTTTGTTATGCATGTGTTCGAAAAGTTTTGAATTAAATGAAATTTTATGGCCCGATTTTCGTCTATGTGTATTGTTAAGTCTGGTAATGCCTCATACTCTATTCCGGCCTTAGATACGGGTAAGGGGTGTTACAATTAAACCCTTTTAAGTAATAAAACTCAACTTTTACCCTATTTACGATTTAGTCCTTTTTATTTAATTAACCATTTAAACGTCAAAATTTCTTAACAAAAATTTAATATGGCCTTAATAACACTCCATAAATATTTAATAAAATATTTACAGCTCAATTTATAAAAACGAGGTCCCAATACCTCATTTTCTAAAACCACTTAATTACACTTAACCTAATTATTCATTCATATAACATAAATTGCCAATTCAACATTTATTTTAAAACCATAATTGACTCATAAATATTAAATAATAATATTTACGACCTCACTCATAGAATTTGTGGCCCCCAAACCACTGTTTCCAATAACACTAAAAAATAGGTTGTTACAAGAAACCTTAAGGTAGTTGCAATATTAAGATTTTGGGTAGAAATCTTAAGGGAATTGTAAGGTTAAACCTTGTCCTAAAAGGTTGTCAAATTAGTGAATTGAGAAAATCCTTAGTTTTGGAAAGCTAAGATAGTGGAGTAGGCAATTGAGGTCGAACCACTATAAATTATTGTGTTTATTATTTCATATCTGTTTGTTGCTTCCACAAATTTTATTAAGGCCAATTCACCCCCTTCTTGGTGATTTCGAGTTGATCTTTCAAGCTAAAAGTAATTTCTTAAAGTAATTCTTTCTACATTTTTCGAGAAAATGACAAAGCCAGGGCCTACTTGAAGGGTTAAAGTTCGCTGTAATCAGCCAACGAAGGAGGTTGTCTACATGAATGCATGGGCGTGTGTATCTGCCAAAGTAAATTTCACTCTGTTAAAGTCTATGCAAGTTTGGTATTCGCAAATAGGTGAGCTACATAAAGTTAGTCTGTGTGGTGTCTTCACCAATGGGAGAAGTGTAAGTCCCATTAAGTTGGGAAGAGTCCCTATGTCTATGTGACGTATAGATATTCTAATGTTTCTTTGGAGCTCACTAAGTTCTATGAACTTACTTTGTTTATCCTTTCTTCTTAGGACCCCGAAAAAATAAAAGAACCTTCAAGGATTACGCTAGAGGATACATTCCATGTGAGGCTTATAGTGATTTTGTATTATGCATGACAGATGAGAGTGATGTCAAGGCTTGAAATATGAAAAATAATATTTTGTAACTAAAATTGCATTCACCAAACGAGGTTCCTCCCTTAAATCTTTACAATGAACTTTTGTGTTTTAAAAGTGTTTAGCCCGTAAGATTAAATGTTTTTTTTATTATTGTTATAACATATACCTTTTTTTGTAAACTTGAGGTTCCACCCATTACGTTATTGTAAGGAAAAGGCTTTAAGGTTGTAACACACCATTCCTAGATCCTCCTTAAGGGCCAAAGATGGGGTGCTACAAGTTTTTGGTATCAGAGCCTAGGTTTAGTCGATTATGAGATGAACCGAAGGTGTTGTCATGCCCCTGTCATGCATAATACACCTCTGGCTTAGTCTTTAATGATTTGTACTAAGATAATTTCTCTTTTATAGCAAATAAGAAGAATGTCTTAAAGTTTAAGAAAATAGGCTAGGATATGAAAAGCTATGTCCCCACCAAAGAACAAGCTACTACAACCAACAATAACAACGTTGGGAATGTAGGAAACACATTCAAAAATGTGTTATTCACCATAATGACTCAATTATTTGAGAAATTCATGGGAATCGAATATGAGTAGTAGCAGCAACCGCAACACCCTCCACAACCACGCCCAGAGATAGTGTACCCAGTGCCACTTGTTCCACCTGCACCTGTGGTAGCCTCCCCAAGGCATGTTTCTGTCAGAAAAAGACATGTGTGATAAATTTGAATAAGGAATTAGAGATGAACTTCACACCTTGGTGGTAGTCTTTCAATGTAAGACCCTGTCTAAAATGACGCCTATGGTTCATAAGATGGACTCGATCCTCAAGGATAAGAGCAAGAATTATAAGAAAGAAAGAATGAAGAGATGAAGATTAAGTCCTCCACCTCCCTTGAACTTTAAGAAGCCAAAGGGTCACCCTTTTCCAACTTCAAAAAGGGAATCACAGACCTCTAGCTTCAAGCGTGAAGGATTCTTTAGGTCAACTGTATCTATGGCCAGTTCTAGTGGTTCTCAAATGGAGAAAGAGGACATAACTTCTATGGTAAGAATCATGGAGGTGAGTGCTGGAAGAAGTTAAGGGCTTGTTTCAATTGCGGGTCTAGAGACCACATGATTAAAGATTGTCCGACCAAGTCTGAGTACAGCACGAAACAATCAATAAGAAGCCCACTGAAATACCAGCAAGAAAGAAAGTCAGAATTGGTGGCTAAGTCCAGCTCGATCCAAGGTTCGTAGGAAAATTTTCAGTAGAATGAGTTCTAGCGCGTTAGCACAGGCCTATGTGATGAAAGCCAAGGAAGATGCAAACCTACCTGAGTCATCACTAGTAATTTTCTTTCCATGGTAATAAAATTTATGCATAGATTGACCCTGGGTCTACTCATTCTTACATATAAAATAAAGTCATAGAGGGTCTATGACTTGACGTAAAATGTTCTGAGGCCAATATATTGGTAACGAATCTTTTTAGGAAAAGCACTATAGTGAACAAATTAATAAAGATTTGTCCTTTAGTTGTGGGCGAGTAGGTATTTTTAGCAGGTTGTTGAGCTTTCATGAGTTTGATTCTATATTGGGATCAAACTGGTTGACTAGCCATAATGCTATGGTTGACTATCTATAACACCCCCAACCCATCTCTGTTGTTGAATTAGGGTTACGAAGCATTACGATGCGAATCAGATACAAATAACATCATTTAAACATAAACTTATTAATTTACAAAATAATAATTCAAATCAAACAATATTATTATCAAACAAACATTTATAAGTCTTATATTGAGTATGCGAGACCTAAAAATGTCTTTGGAATCAATCTGGGATCAACTTGAACCAAAAAAAAAAAATGAAACATTTTGAAAATAGGGATCACACGGTTGTGTGGTCAAGCCGTGTGACAAAGCGTGGGTCGTGTGGCATAGGAACATGGTGTAATGCGGTTTGTGCAAGTGTACATAGTTATTCAAGTAATAAGTAAGTAAATATGGGTTATCGTCTCCACAGGGACTGTATAAGCTTAACCAATTATTTGTAAAATTATAATTAACAATTTGATGTAAAAACTCAATAATTTGGATGGTGATTATTAAACTAACTAAAATGAACTAGATGAAAAGGTTGATCCCTATGCAATTCTAATCTAGATGCAATTTACCTAAATATATGAATGAATGGCTTTAGCAACGAAAACAATCAACATTAAATGGGCTAGGATAATTATATAAATAATTTAAAATTACTTTATCATGCTTAACAATTTTCAGAAATACTTCCATAGCAACTCGATCTTCATGAGTTTGGAAACCAAATTAAGTCCTTTAGGAGTCTTTCACTTAGTTAAATATGCATTTTACTAATCATATTATGTAACAGCCCATTTTTAGTCAAATCAGAACAGTGGTTTTGGGACCAAATATTTGAGGTTGAATTAATTATTTTATTATTATTTTAATGTTTAAAGAATGACAAAATGATTATGTGAAAATTTCATTAAGAAATTTTATCATTTGAATGGTTAATTTGATAAAAAAGGACAAAATCGTGTTAAGTGTAAAAGTTGCGTTTTATTAGTTAAAAGTGTTAAATAGCTATGGAATCTAAAATTAGAGGTTCTTATGTTGAAATTAGACCATTTTTATAGTAAGTAGACATTTATGGGCATAAAATGGATGTTATTAAAGGTTTAATAATAAGGTTAAATTAGTAAATAACAAAATAAACTAAAATTAAAGTAAGAAAAAGAAGACTATCATCTTTTCTTCTTCATTCATCAACTGAATATAGCAAGACGGAAGCCATTAAAGAACATCAAACATTCGGCCATAGGTCATCCTTGCATGTAAGTGCAATTTTGTCCCATTTTTATTGATTTCTATGTTTTTGAAATCGTTGCAGCTTAATCTAGCTAGCCCAGGGACTAATTTGCAAAATTGTTAAAGGTTTATGGTTTTTCCATTGATGAATATATGTGTATTTTGACGCTTGATGATAGAAAATGTATGCTTGTTGTTATATAAAAAACATTTGTAAAATAATTTATGACAAAACTGACATTTAGGGATTTAATTGAGAAATGTGTAAAATTCATGGTGAAATGTGTGAAATAATGAAAATTTTGGGCTGCTAGGGACTTAGTTGAAATTCGGCTAGCATGGGTATAAGTTGAAGTTCATGAATTTGTGTTTTTATCAGCTAATGACTAAATTGTAAAAATGTTGAAATATTAAGGGCAAAAGTGTAAAGTTACCTTAATGTGTATTTTGGACTAAATTGAATAGATTTATAATTAAATAAGTTAATTTTGATTACATTTAGATCAAGAAAAGGGGGATTCAAATTTAAATCGGGGGAAAACAAGGTTTTGGACTAGTCGATCTGTTACATCATTTTAGCGATCGAGGTAAGTTCGTATGTTAATAAGCATTATTATAATTGTCTTTTTAATGCTTTAATATTGAATATATTATGTATACGTCATTGCGGATATGTTCGACGATAATTTGTCAACGAGAAATCTCGGTTGAACCTTAGGAATAGATTAGGATAGGAATGACATGTCATTAAGGGTTATGTGATTTGGATGTTGGTCCGTACGTCCTACCGGTCGTTGAGTTATCCGAAATCTATTGTAGATTCTCGCCAGCTTGTGTGAGCAGCACTGTGTAGCTTCGTCATGACCGTCAGCTTGTGTGAGCAAACCCGTTGATAGCTTGAGAGTGAGCATTACATGTGATATAAAATTGAGATAGCTTCGGCTATGTATTTGGCACTTAGGGTACGAGATTCTCGAGTATCCGATAGTATTCCAAATGGTTTAACGGGTATATCAAAGATATGAAATGGTGAGAAATAGATAAGTATTAGTACAGGTATGTAAAAAAACTATATAAGCATCGAATCTATGGAAGTTGTGAATTCAAGGTTAATTGTGTGATTGAATATATGTTAACATTGTGATTAAATGTTTTGTAGTATGTTATGTTCATATTCTTGAATGGTAATTGAATGGTGAGCTTTGCTTATTATTTCATACAAGCTTACTAAGCTTTATAGCTTACATTGTTTATTTTTTTGTGTTTTATAGTGAAATCAAAGCTAGTTCAGATTCGAGAATCGTCAAAGACCTCATCACACTATCAAGCTATCACTTTGGTACTTTTGAATATATGTTTTTGGGATATATGGCATGTATAGGAGATTTGGTAATTTTTTTATATAGCTTGGTAATGAATTTAGCCATTTGGATTGGCTTGTAAATTTTTAGTGTTTGGTTTTGTATATAGCCATGAGAGTTGGCTTATTTTGGTTGGTTTGGATATGTATATATATGCAAATGGCCTTGGTCTTGTATTGATAATTGCTAGGCAAATGATTGTGGTAAATGGTTGATATTTGAGAATTTGTATACTTATGAGTTTAGGCAAAATGATGCATAATTGGAAGTTTCCAATTGATGATTTGTGAAAGTAAGGTTTGGTATGGATTTGAATGGCATATTGTGGTATTTGTGTGCCTTGTATAAGTTGGTATTGAAATGGCATGAATTAAGTTTATTTGAGATTGGATGAATGCTTATTTATGTCATGTTTGGTGCAATTTGGTTTGGTGTAGGTGTATACAAATTTGGGTGGCAAGATGGCTTGGTAAATATCCTATTTTTGTCTACACAGACAGAGATATGAGCGTGTGTCTCAGCCGTGTGTGACACACGGTCAGGTTACACGACTGTGGGTCCCCTGGTGTTGATTTAGAAATGAAGTTAGTATGCTCCACATGGCCTAACACATGGGCATGTGACTTGGCCATGTGGCATAAGTCAATATACCCTATAAGTTTGGCACGGCCTAACACACGGCCTAACACACGGCCTGGTACAAGGGTATGCGTGGCCATTTCAAAGGCACACGGGCTGGTCATACGGGCATGTGGTTGGCCAGGTGACCCAAGTCAGAGAGTTACACGGGGTCGAACACGGGCTGGGACACGGCCATGTGATCCTATTTCAAATGTCTACATGGCATGTGACAAGGGCGTGTCTTTCGCCGTGTGAGACACACGGCTGGGCCACACGAGCGTGTGTCCCTTGTATTTTGAAAAATTTTCTAAGTTTTCTGAAAGTTGCCTGAGTTATTTGTTTAGTCCCGAACCACTACGAATGTATGTTTGTAACACCCCAAACCCGACCTAGACGTTATGATCGAATCCGACGTGCCACATCAAAGCGTTAAAAATATTTTCATATTCTTAAATCTAAAAACTTTTCTAGTGTTTAAAAGATGACTTCATCATGGGTTAAAGTGAATGGAAGCTGTGCACCAGGTAGGAAACCGGAAAAGAGGAGGTGAGTCCATTAGACTGCTTAAGTACCAAGCTCCCTCCAGATCTAGTCCTAGACATGCACACCACCATTGCCACACCCTAACTTAGTGTATATTCTTAGGAAATCAATTCGATTAAGTCCATTTTAAGAAAAGTGATTAATTTTGGAAAACGTTTTCGTTGCGGAAGTTTTGCTTTGTTGTCGTGATATTTTGAAATCAATTATTATTTTTGAAAACGCGCCCTAAAGTTACTCAATTTCAACAGTTAAAAATAATAACATATCTATTCTAGCAAAACATAACAAAACCATTAAAAATAATTAAAGCAGCCTTATTCCAATTTAAAACCCAAACCATAAAAGTAAATGAAAAGATGTCCAATTCACCAGACGTAAACCGAATTTGCAGAACGTGTGGCCACTCTGAATCCCTCACAGCTCCAAGCCCACTATGGTTGGGGATTACCTGCGTGGATGAAAATAAGGGGTGAGTTTGGGGGAACTCAGTATGTAAAATAACCCAACCATAGTCTAAATCAACTCAAACCATAGAAACAGATTAAGTTGGCCTTAGCCCAGAACAGATTTCAGAATGAAGCCCATAGGCCCATAACAGAACAGAACAAATATTACATGTTTATGCAGAAACCCAACCCAAATCCAACCATATGCACCCCCATACCAACCTTACGCCATGTGGGGAGACTACTCGACCCACCCAACCGTTACACGCCACAGAATTTGCAAAAGCATGGGCGCTAAAAATGAATAATGTGGTGAGTCACGGATACTGAATAATCGTGGCTGAGCCACCAGAACAGATATTTGTGGCAGAGCCACCAAATTAGATAATTGTGGCATAGCTACCAGGACGCTTCCTCCATAAATATAACCCATGTCCCCATGCAATAGATATACAAATCATGGCATACATCACACAGAATCAGATCATCATGCTTTTCAGTCAAAATTAACCCCAGGGGTATAATGGTCATTTTGCACCTAGGGGTATAATGGTAATTTTTCATACTTAGGGTATTCTAGTAATTTAACTATTTTAGGGTTTTCATGCATATTTCTACCATTTTCGTGTTAACAGAAAAACTTACCGAACGTCCTTACCGTATTGGGCTCGTTGGCCCATTAACCTAATTTTGGCCCATTAAGCCCAAATATATCGAAGTGCACGAAATCGCGCGCACTGCAGTCTTATCACTTTAGATTACCGAATATGTTACTCAATCTATCTCACGAGCATTCGAACACTCGCAAGTTCACAAAATACCAATTTTTCGGCATTTCAGCTTTTTGGCTTTTGCCGATCTAGTCTATGAGAGGGTGTCAGTTACACACCTGTTTGGCGATGAAATGCTAACGAGTTCCACACACACGAATTGTCTACAGTCAATCACTAATATGTTAACTATGAATCCAATAGCAACTTATATGCAGAACCCTTTGCCAAAATCGACCATTACAGGCACTAGAGATCCTACCTTTGCCGAATCTAGTGACTAGATCAAGATCTAGTCGTTCCGCTTGTCCAAGCCTTTGATCAGCAACCTCTAGATCACACTAACACCAGAACAAAACAATTGTCACAACCCTTAGATCCTTAAGCTCCAATCGACAGCCTCCCTAAGCCTTTAGGGATTTCGGCTTTTCTAAATCCCGAAATGAGAAATAGATTTGAGTACTTACCACCGGTTCTTTTAGTCAATGATTCCACCTTAGTTCCTATTCAAATTTTACGGAGATCAATCCCTCAAATATTAGTAGAAATCGAATCTTTAAAGGTCTAAAGATTCGGCTATGCCCCTATGACTATGGTGTTTTTGGCTTTTTGTAACTGTGAAGAGAAAGTTGATTTAATATGGGGGTTTTTGCAATGTTGATGTCGACAGAGGTTGGGATTTAGAGGGTGTCAAAATCGGCCAGGAAAGATGAATGAAAATAGGACAAGTTGGCTAGGAGAAATCGGCACAAGAAACAGGTTTTTGAGATTTCGGCTTTTATGGCAATCGACTATGGAGGTTTAGAAAGATTGGGAGTGGATGAGTAAAATGGTAGGGATGGTTCAGCTAGAGAGGGAAAAGAAGAAGAAAAGAAAATAGAAGAAGAAAAATGAATCCTAAAGGCCAAAAATATACGGCACTTATTAGTTATGGCCAAATGAGTGTATTTCGGGCATAGGAATTCTTCCTAAATTCCAATTCCCCGAATTGCTCCTTGATTTTTGGCTACATTTAATGTTTGAATTCTATTCAATCTCTTAATCGATCAGCCCACCGTTTGCACCGATTCAGCGTGCTGCCAAGAGTCTTGATCAGACCCGAACTCCTTCCCAACGTGTACAGCAAAAATCCCAACCTTACGTGCGCGAGATGAGGTTCGAATCCCAGACCTCCGTCCGCCTTGTGCCCTTGTGCCTTCGCCCGAGCTGCTGGGCACTGCACCACGCTTTCTCCTTTACTAATATATGGTTACAATTAATCTTAATCTATTCCTGCTGAAGCCTCAGTTACTTGCGAAATAAAAATGAAATTTCGCCTACTATACCTCTCGAACCTGCGACCTTTTAACCCCACACACACGCTGCTTGCCACTGCACCGAAGTTCCTTTCATGACATAATCTTCTCATAATTAATTATAAACCTTACCTGCATTAGTTCTGGCCCGTTAAAAAATAAAACAGAATTCGCCTTCCCCTGGAATTGAACCCATAACCTCTCGGTAGGCCTAACACGCTGCTGCCACTGCACTGAAGCTCTTCTCATGATATAATTTACTCACAATTAATTTTAAGACTTATCTGCTGTAGTCCAGATTCAGTTAAAAATAAAACAAAATATCGCTACTTACCAGACTCGAACCCCTAACCACATGCACACTCTTAACGCCTCCTTGGAACTTGACCACGTGCCTCTTTTGTGTCACCTTTCCTCCTGAGATATTTATAAGGCCTCCTTGCGGCAATCCTTGGTTGTAAAAAAAAACAACCATTTGCACACACCGTGCCTTGAACCCAGGCACCTTTCACGCCTTCCTAGCATGCTTAGCCACTGGGCCAGGTGCTCCTTTATGCTAAAACTCAGCCTAAATTATTAATAAGGCCTACTACCCAGATTCTCTTAAGAGGCAAAATTTAAGAATTTTGCTAAAGCTATGGGCCGAGCCCGGACTTTTTCCCACACTATAAGCCCTTCGTATTTTATTTAATTACTAAACTAAACATACTAAATAATAATAATCATAATAATTTATTAGAACATCCAAATTATTCAGGCCGTCTTCTACCCCAACCCAGACTCAAGGCCCAATACTTTCTAGGTCCAATTTCTGGGGCGTTACAATGTTTTGGGCCTCATAAACTCATATTAGGGACAATGTGAATGATGATTACATAAAGTTGGAAAATGTATGTTTAATTGTATAATATGTTTGGTAATGTTCTGTAACCCTATTCCAACATTGAATACGGATGAGGGGTGTTACATTTATTGGTATCAGAGCTACGGTCTAGTCGATTCTAGGACTAACGTAGCATGTGTGAGAGTCTAGCTATACATGGCATATATAACCTGTGATAGTGTGATATCTCTTGACAGTTTAAAATGTGTTTTCTTATAGTAAATGGATCCCAATTGAGCTGTAGCTAATGATGTTGAAAGTAATGTGCCAGACTTCGTTCATGGAGTAGCGAAATTTGAGTCGAGATTCGTATTGGGTAGTTAGGGAGGAGAGGCCAAGGAAGCCTTCTTCTAGATGATGAATGAGTGGTTTACGGAGTTTGTTCGAATAAATCCGGCTACTCAGTAACCTCCACCCCACCAAATCCCCAACTGATTCTTGTAGCTCCTCAAGGTTTGGAACCTCTACGATTGAACAAGCCATTTGTTGATAAAATCTTAAAATATGGGGCTAAAGAATTAAGAGCTACTACTGATGACAACCTTGAGAGAGTCGAAATTTGGCTTGAGAATACCATCAGAGTATTCGATGAACTATCCTGCAAACAAGCTGAATGTGTAAAATGTGCTCTATCACTTTTGAGAGATACATCGTATCAATGGTGGAATACTTTAGTATTTGTGGTACCAAGAGAATGGGTCACCTAGGAATTCTTTCAAGTTGAATTCAGAAAGAAATACATTAGCCAATAGTTTTTTGATCAGAAGCAAAAAGAGTTTCCAGAGTTGAAACAGGGTCGAATGTCTATAACTGAGTACGAGAGAAAGTTTGTAAGACTCAGTAAATATGCTTAAGAATGTGTTTCCACCGAAGCAATTATGTATAAACGATTTGAAGAATGAAGATATCATATTACTAGTCAGGATTCTAGAGTTGAAAGAATTTGTGTTGCTATTTGACTGAGCTTCTAAAGCTGAAGAACTTGACAAAGAAAAGAGAAAAGCTGATTTTAAGGCTAGAGATTCGAGAAAGAGATCGATGAATAAACCCTATCAATCTTTGTCAAAGAAATCATGAGATTCATATACTCGCTTAAATGCTTCAGTGGGGTATCCAAATATAGATCGTGGAGAGTAATACTCAAGTCCTAAAGCTCAAGCTACATCAGTATCGAGTGTCGGTAGTGTGAGAAACAATAAACCCGAAAGTCAACAGTGTGGACGATGACATTTTGGAGACTACTGGATGAATAATAAATAAAGCTTGCTTATAATGTGGTTCGTTAGATCATTTTATTCGAGATTGCCCTGAGTTAGCCGAGAAAGATAAATTTTAGAATGCAGGATCAAGTAACACAGCTGCGAGAGGGAGACCACTTAGAAATACAGGAAATATGACTGGTAAAAAAGGTACAAAAAAAGATTCGGTTGTGACATCTGAGGCTCGAGTGCCAATATTCCCACTATTCCCGCTCGCGAAGATGCGTCGTGTAACACTCCTTACCCGTATTCGATGCCAGAACAGGGTATAAGGCATTACCGGACTTATACATGAGCAATCATACAAAACTGAGACATAAATTTTACATCCAAAATTAAAACTTTTCACATTCATTAATGTCGTCCCTAAAATGAACCTTCGAGGCACAAAACATGCATTGGAAGTGGTTCAAAACTAAACCGAGAACTTTAGAAAAGTTAACAACACTTAGAAAATTTTTCACTAAACAGGGGTCACACGCCCGTGTGGCTTGGGACACGCTCATGTGGGCAGGCCGTGTGGTCACACACTCCCGTGTCCTTAACCCGTGTAACTCTCTATTTGTCACCCAAGAAAAAATTAAAGACACACGGCCCAGTCACATGCCCGTGTGCTAGGCCATGTGGTCGATTTAATAATTTTGATTTTTCATAAAGTAGGTGCAGATTCCACACGCCCAAGACACACGCTTGTGCTTGAGGCCGTGTCATCCACATGGCTGAGACACACGCCCGTGTCTTTGCCCGTGTGCTCGATACTAAGCATTTTATTTGCAACAATTAAGGTGTAGAGGACACACGACCGGAACACACGCCCATGGGGCAAGTCATGTGTCGCACACGACCTAGACACACGCCAACACACGGCCTAGACACATGCCCATGTGTCTACTAGTGTGGACAAAAATAAGCCTATTTACGAAGCCATTTTGTCCCCCTTTAATGCACACACCTACACAAAAAAACATAGCACCAATCCAAGCAATTACATTCAACCAATTCACAATCAAGACATCCACACATCATTCACAGACTATTATTTATCACATATGAATATCATATACGAATATCACATCTTATCAACTTAAACCATACAAATTTCCATTTCCATGAAAACATCATCATTTGCATATATACTTAAACCAATATTAGCCAATTTCAATGGCCATTTACAAAATGACTTATAAACCAACATAAGCGAACACATTTGGCGAAATGAATTATGACACATAACAAGATGACCAAGTCCCTATACATGCCATAACTCAAAATGTTGAATTCATTGGTACCCAAAATAATAAGTTGATAGTGTGATGAGTCTTCGACGATCCCCAAATTCGAGCTAGCTTGGTGACAATATAAGATAAGGGAAAAGAAAGGGGAGTAAGCTATAAAGCTTAGTAAGTTCCTATGCAAACAATAAACATCATAAACACACATTTAACATACAATTAACCTGAGGTAAATTAACATAAATGTTATTATAAATCTCATAGTCAAAATTACTCAATCATAACCTTACCGAGGGTTCATCACATAACAAGCTCATTACGTATGAGTTTTACATACATACCTGAGTCATCTCAAACTTGGATTTTCACACAATTCATGTTTGACATACTAGTTAAATTACCCGTTAAACCACTTGGAATACTAAAGGATACTCGGGAGTCTCGTACACATGGAACCGTACCAATGCCATATCCCAGATATGGTCTTACACGTAAATCTCAATAACCCTAATGTCATGACATTTGTATCCTATCTTTCCTAAGGTTCAACTGGGATTTCACGCTTGTCGAAACTTTTTTTAATACGTCCAAAGGTCAATCATGATTCATACAATAATAAAGCATTTAAACATGATTAAAAAAATGTATTATTTACATACAAACTTACCTTGGTGCAAAAATAGTAGAAATGGGACCTAATCGTCAAACACTTTGTTTTTCCCCGATCTAAGTTCGAACCTCGTTTCTCTTGATCTATAATAGCAAATTTAACTTATTTATTATTCACATTACTCAATTCAAATAAAAAATCACATTATGGAAAAATTACGCTTTTACCCCTAAACTTTAACATTTTTACACTTTGGTCCCTAGGCTCGTAAATTGAAATGGATTCAATTTCTTCAATTCCCAAGCCTAGCCAAACCTCTTACATGCTTATAACAGCCCATTTTACATTTAATCACACTTTTACACACATTTCATAACCTTTTTACAAATAGGTCATTTTGACATTTTCATTAAAAATCACCAAGCAAAAGTTGTTTATCATATTCCAAACACACATTTTCTACCATTAGACATCAAATTACACACATATCCAACATGGGTAAAATTTTAGACCTTGATTATTTCTTAAATTAGTGGTAGAAATAGATAGATCAAGTTACAAGGATCTCAAAAACATGAAAATCTTTAAAAAAGGGCTAGAATGGACTTATAATCGAGCTTGGAAGTGGCCAAACCCTAGCTATGGCTTCCCCTTGAAAAATTTGGCTATGGTGAGAAAGATGGACAAGATTTTTGCTTTTTAATTCATTTAATTACTAAATGACCAAAATGCCCTTTTCTTAAAACACTAAAATTCTCTTACCTCATGTCTATTTTTGTCCAACTTAAAGTAAAATGGTCTAATTATCATCTAAGGACCTTCAATTTAAAATTTCATAGCAATTAGACCCCCTAGCATGTAGAACTCAACTTTTGTATTTTTTACAATTTAGTCCTTTTTGCTAAATTGAGTGCTCAAACGTCAAAATTTTCGAACGAAATTTTCATGAAATCATTCCATAAAATTGTAGACCATAAAAATGTAATAAAAACAAGTTTTACTATGTCAGATTCGTGGTCCCGAAACCACTACTTTGATTAGGCCCAAAATTAGGTTGTTACAACTCTCCCCCCTTTAGGGATTTTCGTTCCCGAAAATCTTACCAGAAAATAGGTTTGGGTACTATTTTCTGATAGCCTCTTCGGATTCTCACATAGCCTCTTCGACCCCATGTTGTTGCCATGAAACTTTCACTAGGGCTATACTATTATTTCACAACTTTTTCACTTTCCAAGCTAAAATCTTGATTGATTCTTCACCATGCGTCATATCCGGTCAAATCTTAATCTCTGTTGGAGAAATCACATGCGAAGGATCAGAATGATATCATCACAACATCGACACGTGTAACACATTATAGATCTTTTCCAACTCTGTCGGTAACGCTAACCGATATGCCACTGGCCCTATTCTTTCAATAACCTCATACGACCCAATGAAACGTTGACTCAACTTGCATTTATGACCAAATCTGAGAATTTTCTTCCACAGAGATACTTTCAAAAATACCTTATCACCAACCTGAAATTCAATCTCTTTTCTTTTCAAATTTGCGTATGACTTTTACCAATCTGAAGCAACTTTTAAACAATCATGGATTACCTTTACTTTTTCTTCAGTTTTTCTGACCAAATCAACCCCGTGAATCTGTTTCTCATTAAGCTCGGTCCAAAACAAGGGTGTTCGGCACTTGCGGCTATACAATGCTTCATAAGGTGCCATTTTCATATTCGTCTGAAAATAGTTGTTATAAGCAAATTTGAAAAATGGTAGATATCTTTCCCAACTATCTTCGAATTCTAGAACACAACATCGGATCATATCTTCAAGAATCTGAATCACTCTCTCAGACTAACCATCCGTCTGTGGATGAAAAGTGGTACTAAAGTTCAACTTCGTGCCCAAAGCTTCTTATAGCTTCTTCCAAAACCTTGGATCTCTATCCAAAATAATAGAAATAGGTACTCCATGTAATCTTACAATTTCGGCCACATACAATTCGGCTAACTTATCAAGAAAATAGTCTATACGTACAGGGATGAAATGAGTAGATTTTGTCAATCTATCAACCACAACCCATACGGCATCTTTCCTTTTTAGAGTCAAAGGTAAACCTATTACGAAATCCATTGTAATCCTTTCCTATTTCCACTTAGGCACCATCACTGGCTGAAGTAGACCCGAAGACACTTGGTGCTCGGCTTTCACTTGTTGAAAAATCAAACATCTCGAAATAAACTCTGAAATATCTCATTTCATACCTGACCACCAATACAATTTCTTTAAATCATTATACTTTGTCGTACTATTCGGATGCATAGATAAACAACCATTATGTGCCTCATGAAGTATTCTGAATAAGTTCATCATTTTTCAGTGCACAAATTTTTCCTTGAAACATCAAATAATCATCGGATCCTATATGAAAATCTTAATCACTACTCAATTCACAAAGCATTCTTTTGCCTTGAAAATCACTGTCACATTTCTGAGCTTCACAAATTTGTTGAAGAAATAACGGTCTAGCTCTCAACTCAGCTAGGATGTTGGAACCATTATCAGACAAATTCAATCATGTATTCATTTGTAATACCCCTTACCCATATTCGATGTTGGAATAGGGTACAAGGCAATACAAGTCTTAAACACATGCATTCATACAAAATCGAGACATGAATTTCTGTCCAAATTAAAAACTTTTCATTTACATTCATATCGTCTCTATTATGGGCCTATGAGGCCCAAAACATACATCGAAAATGATTCGGGACTAAATCGAGAACTTTCAGAATTTTTACAACACTTAGAAAATTTTCATGTTTTGGAGAGTCACATGCCTGTGTGATCACACACGCCCGTATCCTATGCCTGTGTAACTTTTTGTTTATGACATCATCAGCAAAATGAGGTCACACGGCCACTGTACATGCCCGTGTGCTTAAGCTGTGTGGCAAATTAAATTCTCAAATTTAAGTGCCGACTTCACACGGCCAGGGCACACGCCCATGTCGCAAGGCTGTGTCCTCCACATGGCTGAGACACACGGCCGTGCCTCTGTCTGTGTGTTTACTACTGGGCATTCTGTTTTGCATTAATTAGGGTACAGGGGACACACGGCCGGACCACACGCCCACGGGGCAGACCGTTGGTCACACACGGCCTAGACACATGCCCGTGTGTCTGCCCATGTGGTAAATTTTTGAGGCTATTTCCAAGCCAATTGCCACCCTTAATTGCACATACACAAACATGACTTCAATGGCACCTCACATGACCTAATTTAATGTACTTAAACCTTCTTAAACATAACTCATGCATGACAACTCCTCATCACAGTGTACTTGATTAAGACTCCATATCATGGAAAAACCAATTTTACCAACACACAAGTATACAAATACATAATGTTTCCTAGATTGCATGCATGCATTATCATATTAACTTATTCACACACTAAACTACCATCATCATTCAACCATCAATAACCATGAGCCATATCATAATGGCATTGGCACATACATGCATAAATGGATTTGTTTAAAATCCAATATTCATTATAAGCCACATCACATGACCTTATACAAAATGAATCAAATATCATCATAAGCCAAAACATTTGGCTAAATTGATATGACACATAACAAAAAGACCAAGTCCCTATACATGCCATACTCAAAATACTTAAATTCACTATACCAAAAAGATTAAGTTGATAGTGTGAATCGAGCTCCGACGTCCTTCGATCCCCAAGCTAGCTTGGTGACACTATAAGGAAATGGAAAAGAAAGGAAGTAAGCATAAAGCTTAGTAAGCTTGCATATAAATAATAAGGTACAAAATTATGCATTTTCATACACATACATAACCTAATTCATCTCATTCTCAATAATCATTATAATCATATCCTATCTCATTCAATTTACATAATGTTCAATAGAACTCAAGATCATAATTCCTTCATTCTCATTTTATCGAAGTTTTATCATTTTGTAATATCAATAACTACGAGCTTGGCGTACATACCTGTACCTTTTCAACATGATCATACCTCGTCATTTCTTTGACAAATCCTTAGAATACCCATTGAACCACTTGGAATACTAAGGATACCCGGATTTTCATACACACAAGAAGATACCAATGCCATGTCCTAGACGTAGTCTTACATGGAATTTCACATCGATGCCATATCCCAGATATGGTCTTATATGAAATCTTATTTCGATGCCATGTCCCAGACATGGTCTTACATGAAATCTCATATCAAAGCCATATCCCAGATATGGTCTTACATGATAACATATATCGATGTCGGTGTCATATCCCAGATATGGTCTTATACGGGATCTCATCAACCCGATTGTCATGATATTTGTACTTTAAGTATTCCGAAGGTTCAACTGGCTTTCATCACCTGAAATCCTTGTCGAGCAACGTCAATAATATTCACAAATACAATTATACAATTCATGTAACATTAAATGTTAAATACATAATAAAATGATGTATCAATTACACACAAACTTACATCGGTACAAAAATGTAGTAACTATTCGATTTAGTCCACAACCTTGTTCTTCCCTCGGTTTAGGTCCGACTTCATTTTTCTTGATCTATAATAACAATTTAACTTATTTAATTATCACATTATTCAGATTAGTCCATAAATCATACATTGGCAAAATTACAAATTTTCCCCTAAACTTGTACATATTTACACTTTTACCCCTAGGCTCAGCTCATAAAATGAAATGTGTCCAATTTCTTTGTTACCCAAGCCTAGCTGATTCATATTCCTTCTTATAACAACCCGTATTTTTCATCAAATCACATTTTTAACACCTATTTTTACATGTTTTACAAACAAGTCCTTTTAGGTGTTTTCATGATAAACCACTTAGAAAAAGATGTTCATCTAACACCAAACTTCCATATTCCTCCATTAATCATCAAAGTACATGCATGACACACATGGGTAAATTTTTTAAAATAAATCCTAGTTCAAATAAAGGGTAGAAATGGCTAAATCATGCTTTAAGGATTTCAAAAAAGCAAAAAACATTAGAAACGAGGTTAGGATTGACTTACTTTCAAGCTTGAAAAGTTGAAGAAACCCTAGCTATTGTGACTCTTCAAATTCGGCACAAGCATGGAAAAGATGAATAGATTTTGACTTTATTTTCCCTTTTAATTCATTTATTTACAAAATGACCAGAATGCCATTAATGCCTTTCTTTCTAATTTTTCCTATTCATGCCAATTTTTGTCCAAAAATATAGAAATTGGTCAAATTACTATTTAAGACCTTCTAATTAATAATCCATGGCAAATTTCATGCTTAAAGCTTCTAGAAATCCTATTTTACATCTTATTCAATTTAGTCCTAAAAGCCAAATTGGACACCTTACACAAAAAATTTCTTCATGAAATTTTCACAGAATCATGCAAGCATATCATAAACCTCAAAATAATCATAAAATAATTATTTCATTTCGAATTTGTGGTCTCAAAACCACTATTCTGACTAGACCCTGATTCGGGATGTTACAACTTCCCCCCTTAGGGATTTTCGTCCCTGAAAATCTTACCGGTAAAAAGATTTGGGTATTGGCTTTTCATTGTTTCCCCGGGTTCCCATGTGGCCTCTTCAAACTGATGTCATTGCCATAACAATTTTACAAGGGCAATACTTTTATTTCTTAATTATCTGACCTCCGAAGCTAAAATGTTAACCAGTTTCTTACCATAAGCCATATCCGGTCGTATCTCCACCTCTGTTGGTGAAATCACATGCGAAGGGTCTGATCAATATCGACGCAACATAGACACATGAAACACATCATGGATTCTTTCCAACTTAGGCGGCAAAGCCAGCTGATATGCTACTTGCCCTATCCTTTCGGTAATCTCATACGGTCCAATAAAGCATGGACTCAACTTGCCTTTCCAGCCAAATCTGTGAACTTTCTTCCACGAAGATACTTTTAAAAATACCTTATCATAGACCTGAAACTCGATCTCTTTCCATTTCAAAACTGCGTAGGATTTCTGTCTATTCGAAGCGGCTTTTAAACAATCACGTATTACCATTACTTTTTCTTTAGTTTTTTTGACTAAATCAACTCTGTGAATTTGATTCTCTCTGAGTTCGGTCCAATACAACGGCATTTGGCAACTACACCCATACAATGCCTTATAAGGCACCATTTTCAAACTCAACTAAAAACTGTTGTTGTTGGCAAATTCTACCAATAGTAAATACTTTTCCTAACTACCTTGGAACTCAAGAACACAACACCGTAACATATCTTCAAGAATCTGAATTAACCTTTCAGATTTACCGTCAGTTTACGAATGAAAAGCGGTACTAAAATTCAACTTTGTACTTAAAGCTTCTTGTAGCTTTTTCCAAAATTGCGATGTGAACCTCAGGTCCTTATCTGAAATAATCAACAAAGGTACTCCATGAAGTCTCACAATTTCAGAAATATACAACTCGACTAGCTTATCGAGTGAATTGTCAGACCGTACTGGAATAAAGTGAGCCAATTTCGTTAATCGATCAACTATGACCCAAACAACATCTTTCTTTCTTGGTGACAACGGCAATCCCATCACAAAATCCATAGCAATATGGTCCCATTTCCACTCAGGAACCATCACAGGCTGAAGTAAACCCAAAGTACTTGGTGCTCGACTTTCACTTGTTGACAAATTAAGCATTTCGAAACAAACTTTGAGATGTCTCTTTTCATACCTGGCCACCAATATAACCTCCTCAAGTCATTATACATCTTGGTACTACCCGGATGGATTAACATACAACTACTATGTGCCTCGTGAAGAATTTTCCCAATAAGCTTGTCATCTTTAGGTACACAGACCCTATCCTAGAACATCAAACAACCATTGGAACCAATCTAAAAATCTGATTCAACACCTGACTCACATTGAGCTCTCTTGGTTTGCAAATCATTGTCACCTTTCTAAGTTTCACAGATTTCTTAGAGAAACGTAGGTCTAGTTCTCAGCTCCACTAGCATCAAACCATCATTAGACACAGCCAACTGAGTATTCATAGCTCTCAAGGCAAATAAGGATTTCCTACTCAAGGCATCGCCGACCACATTTGCCTTACCAAAGTGATAGTCAATCACAATTCATAATCTTTTATCAACTCTAACCACCTCTGTTGCCGTAAATTCAAATATTTTTGAGTCATCAAGTACTTTAGACTTTTGTGGTCAGTGAATACCCGACACTTCTCACCATACAAATGATGTCTCCAAATCTTTAAAGCAAACACAATGGCAACTAGCTCTAGATCATGTGTAGAATAATTTTTTTTATGTGGTTTCAATTACCTCGAAGCATAGGCTATCACCTTGCCTTCTTGTATAAGCACACAACCCAATCAATTTAAGGATGCATCACTATAAACCACAAATTCTTTTCCCGGCTCTGGTTGCACTAATACCAGAGTTTCAGTCAATAATGCTTTTAATTTCTCAAAACTTTGTTGGCACTTTTCTGACCGTTCGAACTTGATATCTTTTTGCAACAATTTTCTCATCAGAAAAGAAATCATAAAAAATCCTTTAACGAACCTACGACAATAGCTGGCTAAGCCCAAAAAGCTTATAACCTCGAATACGTTCCTCGACAGTTTCCAATCAACAATGGCCAAAATCTTACTCGGATCAACTCGGATCCCATCACCTGACACAATATGCCCCAAAAATCTGACTTCTCTAAGCTAGAACTCACTTTTGCTAAACTTAGCATACAACTGCTTATCTCTCAAAGTTTGCAAAATAGTCCTTAAATGATCGACATGTTCAGATTCGTCATGAGAATAAATCAGGATATCATCAATAAAAATCACAACAAATTTATCCAAATAAGGTTAGAAAATTTGATTCATTAAATCCATGAAAACCGCAGGAGCATTCATTAGACCAAAAGGCATTACCGAAAATTCATAGTGACCATACCTCATCCGGAATGCGATTTTCATCACGTCTGAGTCCTTAACTCTCAATTGATAATAACCGAACCTTAAATCTATCTTGGAAAATACTGTGGCTCCTTTTAGTTGATCAAATAAATCATCTATCCTCGGCAAGGGGTACTTATTCTTTATAGTTACCTTGTTAAGTTGTCGGTAATCAATACACAGCCTCATTGAACCATCTTTTCTTTCACAAATAAAACTGGTGCACCCCACGGTGGATAACTGGGCCTCGCGAAACCTTTATCCGTCAATTCTTGCAATTCAATTTTCAACTCCTTTAACTCAGTAGGAGCCATCCTATACGGACCAATAGAAATAGGTGTCATACCTGGAACTAGATCAATGCTAAATTCCACTTCTCCAATCAGAGGCAATCCAGGAAACTCTTTCAGAAACATGTCTGAATACTCACATACTACTGGTACTGACTCAATCATTAACTCTGACTCTTTTGTATTCAACACAAAAGCAAGATAAGCTTCGTAACCCTTCCTTACACACTTCTGAGTAGTTATAGAAGAAATCACTACAGGCAAGCTATCCGACTCATCTGATTCAACCCGGAGAATATTACCATTTTCACATTTTAGTTTAATAAATTTCCTTCCACAATTTACTACTACATCATGAGTAGTTAACCAATCCTTACCAAGTATTACGCCAAACTCATCAAATGGCAAAAGCATAAGGTTGGCTAGAAAATAGTGTCCTCTAATCATCAAGGGACATTTCTTGCATACCTTATCAACTAAAACATGCTTGCCTAACAGGTTTGACACTTTAATCATAAATTTCATAGACTCAACAAGCATATTCATGCTAGATTCCAATTTCATGCACTCATACGAACGAGTAGAACTAAGGTCAATCAAGGCAATAATAGTACTATCATAGATAGAAAATGTACCTGTAGTCACATCTGGGGATAAAGCCTCTTCGCGAGCGCGAATAGCGTATGTCCTTGCAGGAGCTTTGCCCTCGGGTCTCACAGCAGACTCCTTAGGGGCACTCTTACTGCTCGCTCCATTACCCGTATTCTTCTGCGGTCTACCTCAACTAGTGGCGTTACCCCATCTCGCACTTTGGTATCTCTTATTTTCTGTCATCTAGGGGTACTGTCTAATAAAGTGGTCTGGGGAACCACACTTAAAACAGGTCCTATCACTTCCTCTACACTTACTGGGGTGACATTTATCGCATTGTGGACATTCCGGTCTACTTGGTCGAGCATTACCAACACTAGCAATCGAGGTGGTCTGGGCCTTAGTACCTGAATACTGTTTATCTCTTTTTTTGTTTGGAAACCCAACAGAAGCAGGGGAGCAAGAATAGAAATTCCTCAACTTCTTCAATGTGGACTGAATAGACTTGCTCATAGGCCTTTTCCTTGAGTCCCTAGCCTCAGACTCGACCTTTCTCTTCTCTTTGGCCAATTCCTTGACCTCACAAGCTCTTTCAACGAGTACAACGAACTCTTTCAGCTCAAGCATACTAACAAACATCTGAATGTCTTTGTTTAACTCGTCTTCAAAGCTCTTGCACATAATGGCTTCCGTCGACTCATATTCTCGAGCGTATTTGCTGAGTCTCACAAACTCACACTCGTATTCAGTTAGGGTCATTCTACATTGCTTCAACTCATGAAACTCTTTTCTTTTCTGATCCATAAATCTCTAACTGATATACTTTCTCCAAAACTCCTATTGGAAGAGTTCCCATGTTACCCTCTCCCTTGGTACTACCGAGACAAGTGTCTTCCACCAGTGGTAAGCTGAATCTCTAAGCAGTGGTACAACACATTTCATGCATTCCTTCGATGTGCATAACAATTCCTCAAAAACCCAGATGGTGTTTTCGTACCAAAACTCTGCTCGTTCTGGATCATCATCAATGCTAGCTTGGAACTCTTCAACTTCTTGCTTTTAAATTTTATCCACCGGAGGTCTATTCAGTCTCATAAAATCCATATCACGGGGTGCCACTGGGAGAGGCTGAGGAGTAGGTAGGGGTGGAGAGGGTTGAGCTTTCAGGTTCGCCCGAACGAACTCCATGTACTAAGCATCTATCATGTGGAGAAAGGCTTTCTGAGCCTCTTTTCCTCCTCCCTGGCTAATCGTGGGAGGTTGTTTATTAGTTGGCACCGCCCCTTCAGCGAGAGCCGGTGCATTACTTTCTGCGTCATCTGCCATAGCTCGATCGGGATCCATTTACTATATGAAAACACAATTTAAAATCATCAGGAGTTGTCACACTATCATAATATACGTATGGCATGTATGGCTAGACTCAAACACATGCTACGTAGTTTGAGAATCGACTAAACCGTAGCTCTGATACTACTAAATGTAACACCACTTACCCGTATTCGACACCGTAATAAGGTACAAGGCATTACTAGACTTAAACACATGCATTTATAAAAATCGAGACATGAATTTTTGTCCAAATATAAAACTTTCCATTTACAATCATATCGTCTCTATTATGGGCCTACGAGGCCCAAAACATACAATGGAAATGATTCGAGATTAAACTGAGAACTTTCAAAACTTTTAGAACACCTAAAAAATTTTCATGTTTTGGAGAGTCACACACCCGTGTGGGTAGGCTGTGTGATCACACACGCCCGTGTGGCTTGGGACACGCCCATGTCCTCTGCTGGTGTAACTCTCTGTTTATGACGTCATCAGCAAAATGAGGTAACACTACCATGGCACATGCCCGTGTGTTTAAGTCGTATGGCGAATTAAATTCTTGAATTTAAGTGCAGACTTTACATGGTCAGGGCACACGCCCATGTCCCAAGGCTGTGTCCTCCACACGGTCGTGTCTCTACCCGTGTGTTTACTACTGGGCATTCTATTTTGCATTAATTAGGGTGCAGGGGACACACGGCTGGACCACACGCCTATGGGGTAGACCGTGTGTCACACACGGCCTAGACACATGCCTGTGTGTCTGCCTCTATAGTCAATTTTTGAGGCTATTTTCCAAGCCAATTGCCACCCTTAATTGCACATACACAAACATGACTTCAGTGGCACCTCACATGACATAATTTAATGTACTTAAAACTTCTTAAACATAGCTCATGCATGAAAAATTCTCATCATATTGTACTTGATTAAGACTCCATATCACGGAAAAACCAATTTTACCAACACACAAGTATACAAATAGATAATGTTTCCTAGATTGCATGCATGCATTATCATATTAACTTATTCACACACTAAACTACCATCATCATTCAACCAATAATAACCATGAGCCATATCATAATGGCATTGGCACATACATGCATAAATGGATTGGTTTACAACCCAATATTCATTATGAGCCTCATCACATGGCCTTATACAAAATGAACCAAATATCATCATAAGCCAACAAATTTGGCTAAATCAATATGACACATAACAAAAAGACCAAGTCCCTATACATGCCATACTCAAAATACTTAAATTCACTATACCCAAAAGATTAAGTTGATAGTGTGAATCGAGCTCCGAAGTCCTTCGATCCCTGAGCTAGCTTGGCAACACAATAAGGAAATGGAAAAAAAAGGAAGTAAGCATAAAGCTTAGTAAGCTTGCATGTAAATAATAAGCTACAAAAATATGAATTTTCGTACACATACGTAACTTAATTCATCTCATTCTCAATAATCATTGTAATCATATCCTATCTCATTCAATTTACATAATGTTTATTAGAACTCAAGATCATAATTCCTTCATTCTCATCTTACCGAAGTTTTATCATTTCGTAATATCAATAACTATAAGCTTGAATACATACCTGTACCGTTTCAACATGATCATACCTTGTCATTTCTTTGACAAATCCTTAGACTACCCGTTGAGCCACTTGGAATACTAAGATACTTGGGATTTTCATACATACAATAAGATACAAATGCCATGTCCCAGATGTGGTCTTACATGGGATTTCACATCGATGCCATATCCCAGATATGGTCTTATACTAAATCTCATTTTGATGCCATGTCCTAGAGGTGGTCTTACACGAAATCTCATATCAACGCCATATCCCAGATATGGTCTTACATGATAACATATACCGATGCCAGTGGCATATCCCAGATATGGTCTTATACGGGATCCCATCAACTCGAATGTCACGATATTTGTACTCTAAGTATTCCTAAGGTTCAATCAGCTTTCATCACCTCAAATCCTTGTCGAACAACATCAATAATATTCACAAATACAATTATACAATTCATGCAACATTAAATGTTAAATTCATAACAAAATGTTGTATCAATTACACACAAACTTACCTCGGTACAAAAATGCAGATAACTATTCGATTTAGTCCACAACCTTGTTCTTCCCTCGGTTTAGGTCTGGATTTCATTTTTCTTGATCTATAATAAAAATTTCACTTATTTAATTATCACATTATTCAGATCAGTCCATAAATCATACATTAGCAAAATTATAATTTTTCCCTTAAACTTTCACATATTTACACTTTTACCCCTAGGCTCGTAAAATGAAATGTGTCCAATTTCTTTGTTACCCAAGCCTAGCTGATCCATATTCCCTCTTATAACAGCTAACATTTTTCATCAAATCACATTTTTAACACCTATTTTTACATGTTTTACGAACAAGTCCTTTTAGGTGTTTTCATGAAAAATCACTTAGAAAAATATGTTCATCTAACACCAAACTTCCATATTCCTCCATTAGCCATCAAAGTACATGCATGAAACACATGGGTAAATTTTTGAACAGAAATCCTAGTTCAAATAAATGGTAGAAATGGCTAAATCATGCTTCAAGGATTTCGAAAATACAAAGAACATTAAAAACGGGGCTAGGATTGACTTACTTTCAAGCTTGAAAAGTTGAAGAAACCCTAGCTATGGTGAATCTTCAAATTCGGCACAAACATGGAAAAGATGAATAGATTTTGGCTTTATTTTCCCTTTTAATTCATTTATTTAAAAAATGACCAAAATGTCCTTAATGCCTTTCTTTCTAATTTTTCCTATTCATGCCCATTTTTGTCCAAAAATATAGAAATTGGTCAAATTACTATTTAGGACCTTCTAATTAATAATCCATGGCAAATTTCATGCTTAAAGCTTCTAGATCTCCTATTTTTTATCTTATTCAATTTAGTCCTAAAAGCCAAATTGGACACATTACACATAAAATTTCTTCATGAAAATTTCACACAATCATGCAAGCACATCATAAACCTCAAAATAATCATAAAATAATTATTTTCATTTTAGATTTGTGGTCTCAAAACTAATATTCTAACTAAACCCTAATTCGGGATGTTACATCATCGTTCTCATAGCAAACAAAGTCTTTCTACTCAATGCATCTGCGACTACATTTGCCTTACCCCGATGGTAATGAATTACTAGCTCGTAATGCTTCAGTAACTCGAGCCATCTTTGTTGCCGCAAGTTTAAATCTTTCTGAGTCATCAAGTGTTTTAAACTCTTATGATTAGTAAAGATATGACATTTCTCACCGTACAAATGATGTCTCCAAATTTTTAAAGTGAACACAATGGCGGCTAATTCCAAATGGCCTATGTGGGTAGGCTATGTGGTTATACACGCCTGTGTCCTTAACCCGTGTAACTCTCTGTTTGTCACCCAAGAAAAAAATTGAAGACACACAGCCAAGTCACACGCCTGTATGCTAGGCCGTGTGGTCGATTTAATAATTTTGATTTTTCATAAAATAGGTGCAGACTTCACACGCCCAAGACACACGCCTATGCCTGAGGCCATGTCATCCATACGGCTGAGACACACGCCCGTGTCTCTGCCCGTGTGCTTAATACTGAGCATTCTATTTTGCAACAATGAAGGTGCAAGGAACACCCAGTCGGAACACATGCTCATGGGGCAAGCCGTTTGTCACACACGGCCTAGACACACGTCTGTGTGTCTACCGGTGTGGACAAAAATAAGGCTATTTACCAAGCCATTTTGTGCCCCTTTAATGTACACACCACACAACAAAACATAACACCAATCTAAGCAATTACATTCAACCAATTCAAATACAATCAAGACATCCACACATCATTCACATACTACCATTCATCACATACGAATATCACATACTTATCAACTTAAACCATACAAATTTTTACATCCATGGAAACATCATCATATGCATATATACTTAAACCAATATTAGCCAATTTCAATGGCCATTTACAAAATGACTTATCAACCAAAATAAGTGAACATATTTGGTAAAATTAATTTTGACACATAACAAGTTGACCAAGTCCCTATACATGCCATAACTCAAAATGTTGAATTCATTCGTACCCAAAATGATAAGTTGATAGTGTGATGGAGTCTCCAACGATCCTCAAATCTGAGCTAGCTTGGTGTGACTAGAAGACAAGGCAAAAGAAAGGGGAGTAAGCTATAAAGCTTAGTAAGTTCCTATGCAAATAATAAGCATGATAAACACACATTTAACATACATTTAACCTGAGGTAAATTAACATAAATGTTATGATAAATCTCATAGTCAAACTTACTCAATCATAACCTTAACAAGAGTTCATCACATAACGAGCTCATTACGTATGAGTTTTAAGTACATACCTAAGTCATCTCAAACTTGGATTTTTACACAATTTATCTTTGACATACTCATTAAATTACTCGTTGAACCACTTGGAATACTAAAGGATACTCGGAGTCCCGTACACAAGGTACCGTACCAATGCCATATCCTAGATATAGTCTTACATGTGATCTCATATCGATGCCAATAGCCCAGCTATGGTCTTACACGAAATTTGATATCGATGCCATATCCCAGATATGGTCCTACACGTAAATCTCAATAACCCTAATGTCATGACATTTGTATCCTATCTATTCCTAAGGTTCAAATGGGATTTCATGCTTGTCAAAACTTTTTCAAATACATCCAAAGGTCAATCACAATTCATACAATAATAAAGCATTTAAACATGATTACAACAATGCATTATTTGTGTAACAGCCCGATTTTAGCTAAATCAGAACAGTGGTTTTGGGATCACAAATCTGAGGTCAGAAAATTATTTTAATATTATTTTTTGTGTTTATAGCATGTGATTATATATGCGTGAAAGTTTCGTGAAATAATTTTATCGATTGGATGCTTAATTTGACTAAAGGACTAAATTGCGTAAAATGCAAAAGTTGCATTCTAATTGTTAAAGGTGTTTAATTGCTATGATTTATTAAAAGAAAGGTCCTTATGATGTTATTATACCATTAATAGCTTGAGTGGACCATTATGGACATGTATTAATTAGTTTTCATGTTTTATAACTAAGGTTAAATAAGTAATTTGGTGATTTAAGCTAATTAAAATAAAACAAATTAAATTATCATCATCATTTTTCTCCTTTCATGATCGAAATATCAAAGAAGAAGAAGCTCAAATAGGGTTTGAAATTTCGGTACTTGCATAGCTTGATTGAGGTATGTTTTGAGCTCGGTTTTTTATGATTTTCATGTTTTTGAGATTGTTGCTTCGAGTATTAACTAGCCTGTGCCTTAATTTTCAAATTTGTTGATGATTTTATGAAGTGCCATTGTTGAATATATGTGCTTTGTGATGGTTGATGATGAAAAATGGAAGATAAATGATAGATTAATATGTTTTGTTAAGTGATTTTTAGAGAAAATACAAATTAGGGATTAATTTGTAAAAAGATGAAAATGTGTTGTTAAAAGTGTGTATAAATGAAAGATATGGGCTAATAAGGGCATAATGGTAATTCGACCAAGCATGGGTCTTATTGAATTTTGTGAATTTTGTGTATTTGTGAAATAGGGACTAAATTGTAAGAAATGTGAATGTTTAGGGCTAAAGTGTAAAAATGCCCAAATATGTGTTCAAGGATTAAATTGAATTAGTAGTTGACTCAATGGGTTAATTTTGAATACATATAGATCAAGAAAGAAATAATTCGAATTTAGATCGGGGGAAATCAAAAGTTAT
The DNA here is from genome assembly GCA_025698475.1 of Gossypium anomalum. Lineage (NCBI taxonomy): Eukaryota > Viridiplantae > Streptophyta > Magnoliopsida > Malvales > Malvaceae > Gossypium > Gossypium anomalum. The sequence continues at coordinate 40,347,289 of CM046968.1, read as the reverse complement.
CGAATAATCGATCTGATTCATCAATTCCGAGTACGAGGTAAGTTAGTATGTGATAATTTCATTATAAATGTATGTTATATGCTTTGGTATTGCATAAAAATGTGATTGTGAGATTATGGATAATTTTTGAATTGTGAATACGACTAAACGGATGTATTCGACGATGAAATCGATAAGTGAAACTCCCGGTTGAACCTTAAGAATAATTTAAGATGCTAGTGACATGTCATTAGGTTAATGTATTGGCTTCGGGCCATGATATCGACACTTCGGGTGTGAATAATACCTTGATTTGGCAACGGGCCATGGTATAGGTACTCTGGGATAAATTACCTTGATTTGGCTACAGGCCATGGTATAGGTACTTATTGATTGTGATCCTTGAGTATCTGATTTCTATTCCAAATGGTTCAATGGGAAAAAAAAAAATGGCATAGTTGAGAAAGAGGTTAGTACGAGGTGATACAGGTACGTACGGAACCTACTTGAGTATTAGATTGAGACAGTTTAATGAGATGGTATTTGATCATGTTTTGAGACATGAGAAAGGTTTGTGGTTAATGTGATTTTGATTTGGTAATGTGAAAATAGTTAAATTACATTTATTTGATGAATTGAGTTATTCACTTATGAACTTACTAAGCTATGAAGCTTATTGTATGTTATTTGTCTATGTTTTATAGATAATTAAAGCTAGCTCAGATCTAGGAGTCGTCGGGAACATCATCGCACTATCAAACACCTAAGTTGATACTTTTGATATATGTATATATGGTATATGGAATGTATAGGCTAGTTATGGTATTTTGGTTATGAATATGGCTGATAAATGTTTATGTTTGGAATGGTATGTATAGTCATGAACGATGGCTTATTTTGGTATGTTTTAGTATAAATGTGGCCAAAGTTTCATAGATGATAAATGGTTATGTTTTGAGTTTGGTAAATGATCTTTATGGTATGATTGAAGTAAAGAAATTGAGAAGTTACGTGGTTTTGAATAGATGCTTATGATGTAAGCTTTGGATAATTAATTGGTATTGATCGAGTATTGAAATTGGTTAAATTGGATATTGTATAAATGATGTAATGAGTGATGATTTTGGGCTACTTATTATATGATGGAATGGTATCATTTTGGTTGTTAGGTGTGTATGAGAAAAAGGGTGGCAAATTGGTCTTACAAATGGCCTATTTTTGTCCACACGGGTAAAGACACGGGCATGTGTCTCAGCCGTGTGCAACACACGGTCATGCTGCACGGTCGTGTGTTCCCTGGGGTACCCTTTCGAATTAAGTCAGTATACCCTACAGGTTTGGCATGGCCTAGACACACCCGTGTGTCTACTAGCCATGTGTGGCACACGGGCTAGCACATGGGTGTGTGGTCGGCTGTGTGACCTAAGTCAGTAATCCCTCTAGATTTCACATGGCCTAGCACACGGACGTGTCCTCGGCCTTGTGGTGCAAGTTAGTATGTATGCCCTATTTTCACATGGTTTGTGACACGGGTGTCTCTGGTGGCTGTGTGAGGCACACGACCTATTCACATGAGCGTGTGACCCCTGAATGTTTGAAAATTTTATAAGTTTCCCAAAGTTTGCAAATGTTATCGGTTTAGTCCCAAATCCAATTCTAATCATGTTTTAAGTCTCGTAGAGCCTTATAAGGGACATTGAGATTATATTTGATTGATGTTTATGTGAAAATGTAAGATTTATGTTGTGATTGAACGGTAATGCCTAGTAACCCTATTCTGGCTATGAATACGGGTTAGGGGTGTTACAATTTACATACGAACTTACCCCGATACATAGTAGAAATGAAACCTAATTGTCAAACACTTTATTTTTCCCTCGATCTAGGTTCGAACCTCATTTCTATTGATCTATAATAGTAAATTTAACTCATTTATTATTCACATTACTCAATTCAATTCAAAAATCACATTATGGAACAATTACGCTTTTGTCCCTAAACTTTGACATTTTTACACTTTGGTCCCTAGGCTCCTAAATTGAAATGGATTTAACTTCTTTGATTCCAAACCTAGCCAAACCTCTTTCATGCTTATAACAGCCCAAAATTTTCATTTAATCACACCTTTACACACATTTCATAACCTTTTTACAAATAGGTCATTTTGACATTTTCATCAAAAATCACCTAGCAAAAGTTGTTTATCATATTCCAAACATACATTTTCTACCATTAGACATCAAATTACACACATATCCAACATGGGTAAAATTTTAGACCTTGATTATTTCTTAAATTAGTGGTGGAAATAGATAGATCCAGTTACAAGGATCTCAAAAACAAGAAAATCATTAAGAACGAGGCAAAAACGGACTTACAATCGAGCTTGGAAGTTGCCAAACCCTAGCTATGGCTTTCCCTTGAAAAATTCAGCTATGGTGAGAAAGATGGACAATATTTTGGCTTGATTTTTGCTTTTTAATTCATTTAATTACTAAATGACGAAAATACCCTTTTCTTAAAACACTAAAATTCTCTTACCTCATGTCTATTTTTTCCAACTTAAAGCAAAATGGTCTAATTTTCATCTAAGGACCTTTAATTTAATATTTCATAGCAATTAGACACCTCTAGCATGTAGAACTCAACTTTTGTACTTTTTTACAATTTAGTCCTTTTTGCTAAATTGAGTGCTCAAACGTCAAAATTTTCGAACAAAATTTTCATGAAATCATTCCATTAAACTATAGACCATAAAAATGTAATAAAAACAAGTTTTACTATGTTGGATTCGTGGTCCTGAAACCACCGTTCTAACTAATCCCAAAATCGAGCTGTTACACACCGTCACCAGATGTTATCACCGGTACATTTTCTCTCTATGACACTAATGTAATAGCTTTGATTGATCATGGATCGTCTCATTCATATATCTGTATAAATTTAGTGTCTAGTAAGAATTTGCATGTTGAGTCTACTGAGTTTGTGATTAAAGTATCGAACCTCTTAGGCAAGTATGTCCTAGTGGATAAAGTTTGCAAGAATTGCCCTTTGATGACTCGAGGTTACTGTTTTCTGGAAAATTTGATGCTTTTACCATTTGATAAATTCGATGTGATTCTGGGTATGGATTGGTTCACTCTGCTTGATGCTGTTGTGAATTGTAGATGAAAGACTATTGAATTTAAATGTCAGAATAGTGAAGTTCTTTAAATTGAATCAGATGAGTCGAGTGGATTGCCTGTTGTGGTTTCGTTGATGTCAGCTCAGAGATATGTGAGAAAAGGTTATGATGCTTATCTGGTATATGTACTGGATACAAAAGTGTCTAAATCAAAGATTGAATTAGTGCTAGTGGTTTGCGAGTATTCGGATACGTTCCCAGAAGAGTTACCTGGGTTACCACCAAGAGGTCGAGTTTGCCATTGAATTAGAGCCGAGAACATCACTAATATCGATAGCTCCATACAGAATGGCTCCGACAGAATTGAAAGAATTGAAAGCTCAGTTGCAAGAATTAACAGATAAAGGTTTTGTGCGACCTAGTTTTTCACCATGGGGTGCACCAGTGTTATTCATAAAGAAGAAAGATGAATCAATGAGACTGCGTATTGATTATCGTCAGCTCAACAAGGTTACAATTAAAAATAAATATCCTTTGCCCAGAATTGATGATTTGTTCGATCAGTTGAAAGGAGCAACAATATTTTCAAAGATTGATCTGAGATCTGGTTATTATCAGTTGTGAGTTACAGATTCAGATGTACCGAAGACTTCGTTCAGAATAAGGTACAGGCATTATGAATTTCTAGTTTTGCCTTTTGGATTAACTAATGCTCCTACAGTTTTTATGGATTTGATGAATCAGATTTTTAGACCGTATTTAGACAGATTTGTTGTTGTATTTATTGATGACATTTTGATTTATTCCCGAGATGAGTCTGAGCATGTTGAACATTTGAGAATCATATTACAAACATTGAGAGACAAGCAACTATTTGCTAAATTTAGTAAATGTGAATTTTGGCTTCTAGAGGTTGGATTTTTGGGACATATTGTTTCAGCGGAAGGTATTCAAGTTGATTCGAGTAAGATTTTCGCAATTGTTGACTGGAAACCACCAAGAAATGTATCTAAAGTCAGAAGTTTTCTTGGATTAGCTGGTTACTATCAATGTTTGGTAAAAGGATTCTCAATGATTGCTACATCGATGACTAGATTAATACAAAAAGATGTGAAGTTCGAGTGGTTCGTGAAATGTGAATAGAGTTTTGAACAGTTGAAAGCATTGTTAACTGAGGCACCAATTTTAGTTCAGCCTGAGTCGGCTAAAAAGTTTTTGATTTTCAATAACGCGTCATTGAACGATTTGGGTTATGTTTTGATGCAATAGGGTAAAATGATAGCTTATGCCTCTAGATAGTTGAAACCGCATGAAAAGAATTACCCGACGCACGATTTAGAACTAGCTGCTATTGTTTTTGCATTGAAGATTTGGCAGCATCATTTATACGGTGAAAAGTGCCATATCTTTACCAATCATAAAAGCTTGAAGTATATAACGACTCAGAAAGATTTTAATTTATGACAATGAAGATGTCTCGAGTTGTTGAAAGATTATGAATTAGTGATTGATTATCATCCGGGAAAAGCGAATGTAGTCGCGGATGCTTTGGGTAGAAAATCTTTATTAGCTTTGCGAGTGATGAATACTCAGTTAACCTTGTCTGATGATGGTTCGATTTTGGCTGAATTAAAAGCTAAACTGTTATTTCTTTAGCAAATTTGTGAAGCTCAGAAGTGTGATAATGAATTGCAAGCTAAAAGAGTGCAATACGAGTCGATTACTGATTTAGAGTACCAGATCTGATCCGATGATTGTTTAATGTTCTGAGGTAGAATTTGTGTACCAAAGAATTCGGAGCTTATCTACACGAAGCACACAGTAGTTGTTTATCTGTTCATCTGGGAAGTACTAAAATGTACAATGATTTGAAACAATTGTATTGGTGGTCGGGCATGAAACGAGACATTTCAGAGTTTGTATCGAAATATTTAGTTTGTCAACAAGTTAAAGCCAAACATCAAGTACCTTCGGGATTATTACAGCTTGTGATGATACCAGAGTGGAAATCGGATAGAGTTACGATGGATTTCATATCAGGATTACCCTTATCTCTAAAAAAGAAAGATGCTATTTGGGTTGACATTGATCGACTGAAGAAGTCTGCACATTTCATTCTGGTACATACAGACTTTTTGCTTGATAGATTAGCTGAGTTGTACATCTCTGAGATTGTTAAATTACAAGGGGTGCCAGTTTCTATTATTTCAAATTAGCTTTGGGTACACGGTTGCACTTTAGTACTACTTTTCATCCGCAGACTGACGGTTAGTCAGAGAGAATAATTTAGATTCTCAAATATATACTTCATTTTTGTGTGCTAGAGTTTGGAGGCAACTGGGAGAAATATCTACCACTGGTTGAACTTGTGTATAACAATAGTTTTCAATCGAACATAAAAATGGCACCGTATGAAGCATTGTAAGGTCGCAAATGCTGAACTCCATTATACTGGACTGAACTTAGTGAGAAAAAGATTTACGAGGTTGATTTGGTTAGAGTGACCGAAGATAAAGTGAAAGTAATTTGCAACAGTTTGAAAGCAGCTTCAGATAGACAAAAATCTTACTTGGATTTGAAACGTAAAGACAAATAATTTCAAGTCGGTGATAGTATTTTTGAAAGTGTCTCCGTGGAAGAAGATTCTTCGATTTGGTCACAATGGCAAATTGAGTCCATGATTTATCGGGGCATATGAGATTATCGAAAGAATAGGGTCAGTGGCATATCGACAAGCTTTACCATCAGATTTAGAAAAGATTCACAATGTATTTAATGCTTCGATGTTGCGTTGATATAGATCAGATCCATCGCACGTAATTTCTCCGACAAAGATTGAAATTCAACCTGATATGACGTATAATGAAGAACCGATCAGAATTGTACCTAGAGAGGTTAAAGAGTTGAGAAATAAAAACATAGCTCTAGTTAAAGTTCTCTAGCAATGTCACAGTATCGAAGAAGCTACGTGGGAACCCGACGAAGCTGTGAGAAAATAGTACCCTAACCTCTTTTCTTGTAATATTTTCGGGGATGAAAATTCCCTAAGGGGGGAGAGTTGTAACAGCCCGTTTTTAGTCAAATCAGAATAGTAGTTTTGGAACCACAAATTTGAGGTCAAATTAATTATTTTATTATTATTTTAATGTCTACAGAATGATAAAATGATTTTGTGAAAATTTTGTTACGAAATTTTATCGTTTGAATGGTCAAATTGATAAAATGGACTAAATCGTATAAACTGTAAAAGTTGCGTTCTATTAGTTAAAAGTGTTAAATAGCTATGGAATCTTAAATTAGAGGTCCTTATGTTGAAATTAGACCATTTTTATAGTAAGTGGACATTTATGGGCATAAAATGGACGTTATTAAAGGTTTAATAATAAGGTTAAATGAGTAAATAACAAAATAAACTTAAATTAATCTTTTCTTCTTCATTCTTCAATTGAATATAGCAAGAAGGAAGCCATTAAAGAGCATCAAACATTCGGCCATAGCTCATCCTTGCATGTAGTGCAATTTTGTCCCGTTTTTATTGATTTTTATGTATTTGAGATCGTTGCAACTTAATCTAGCTAGCCCAGGGACTAATTTACAAAAATGTTAAAGGTTTAGTGTTTTTCCATTGATGAATCTATAAAATGTTAAAGGTTTAATGTTTTTCTATTGATGAATCTATGTGTATTTTGATGCTTGATGATAGAAAATATATGCTTGTTGTTTGATACACAACATTTGTAAAGTGATTTTTGACAAAATTGTCATTTAGGGATTTAATTGAGAAATGTGTAAAATTCATGGTGAAATGTGTGAAATAATGAAAATTTTGGGCTGCTAGGGACTTAATTGAAATTAGACTAGCATGGGTATAAGTTAAATTTCATGAATTTGTGTTTTCATAAGCTAAGGACTAAATTGTAAAAATGGTAAAATGTTAGGGAAAGAAGTGTAAAGTTGCCTTAATATGTATTTTGGACTAAATTGAATAGATTGATAAATAAATAAGTTAATTTTGGTTACATTTAGATCAAGAAAAGGGAAATTTCAATTTAGATCAGGGGAAAAACAAGGTTTTGGTCTAGTCAATCCATTATGTCGCTATAGCGATCAAGGTAAGTTCGTATGTTAATAAGCATTATTATAATTGTGTTTTTAATGCTTCAATATTGAATATATTGTGTATACGTCATTGTGGATATGTTCGGTGACGATTTAGAAATGAGAAATCTCGGTTGAACCTTAGGAATAGATTAGGTTACGAATGAAATGTCATTAGGGGTTATGTAATTTGGGTGCTGGTCTGTACGTCCTACCGGTGGCTGAGTTATCCGGCATGTGTTGCAGATTCTCGTCAGCTTGTGTGAGCAGCACCGTGTAGCTTTGTCACGACCATCAGCTTGTGTGAGCAGACCCGTTGATAGCTCGAGAGTGAACATTACATGTGATATAAAATTGAGATAGCTTTGGCTATGTATTTGACACTTAGGGTGCAAGATTCCCGAGTATCTGATAGTATTCCAAATGGTTCAACGGGTATATCGAAGATATGAAATGGTGAGAAATAGATAAGTATCAGTACAGGTATGTACGAAAACTATATAAGCATTGAATCTATGGAAGTTATGAATTCATGGTTAATTGTGTAATTGCATATATCTTAACATAGTGATTAAATGTTTTGTAGTATGTTATGTTCATATTCTTGAATGGTAATTAAATGGTGAACTCTGCTTATTATTTCATACAAGCTTACTAAGCTTTATAGCTTACATTGTTTTTTTTTCATGTTCTATAGTGACATCAAAGCTAGCTCAGGTTCGGGAATCGTCGGAGGCCTCATCACACTATCAAGCTATCACTTTGGTACTTTTGAATCTATGTTTTTGGGATATATGGCATGTATAGGAGCTTTGCTCATTTTGGTACATATTTTGCAAATGAATTTAGCCATTTGGATTGGCTTGTAAATATTTGTTTAGTGTTTGGTTTTGTATATAGCCATGAGAGTTGGCTTAGTTTGGTTGATTTGGATGTGTATATATATGCAAATCGCCTTGGTCTTGTGCTGATAATTGCTAGGCAAATGATTGTGGTAAATGGTTGACATTTGAGAATTTGTATACTTATGAGTTTAGGCAAAATGATGCATAATTGGAAGTGTCCACATTGATGATTTGTGAAAGTAAGGTTTGGTATGAAATTGAATGGCATATTATGGTATTTTTGTGCCTTGTTGATAAACCATAATATATACATATTTTTACCCCATGCTTGGCATATTTATGGATGATTTTCCCTTGGTTTATCCTTTAATTTCATGTTTTATATCCAGATGAGCATAGAAAAGCGAAAAGTGCAAGAAAAAGGCCAAAAAAGAACAAAATGGGCCTAAATCAGTGCTTCACACGGCCTAGGCACTCCTACATGGGTAATCCATACACCTATGTGTGACACACAGGATGGTCACACGCCCGTGTGTCATGGCCGTGTCGACATTAAACCATATCAGAAATGCACACGGCCTGAGCACCTTCACACAAGTGTGGCACACGGCCGTGTCCCTGTCGAACCCAAGTCTAATTCTACTCGAAAAAGGCTAATTTTGGGCTATTTTGGGCATTCCAAAGTCAATTTAAACACCATAGAAGAGGATCAAAGGGGACACGCAGAGTAGAAGGCAGAAAATACTTAAGGACAGCAATCAGAATAAGCTAAGAAGTAGGATCTACTTCAAGACTAAAGATCTCCATTCAATTTCTTTAAGAAGTTCTTTGGGTTTCTTTATGTTTTGTTGTTTACCTAATTTTGAGATGTCTTCCATTATTATGAACTAAACTCTCTAAATACCTAAGGGAGATGAAACCTAAGACGGATTTTATTACTATTTCAATTATGTGATAAATATTTGTTCTTATTCTTAATTGTGAGTTTTAATCCTTGCTTTAATATTCTAGGATATTAATTCAGGTTTTGAGGTGCTTATTCATTGGAGTAAAAGTCACTGTTTAAGAGTAGATCTTCCATAATTAAGCGGAGTTGCATGCAATCCTGGAGATAAGATGACATAAATCTGCCGGATTAGAGTCAAATCTAATAAGGGAATCCATAGATCGAGTTAATGAGATAATAGGGGTTTTAATTAGAAAGAGATTTCAATTAATCAACCTAGAGTCAGTTGTTTTTAGTCTTGAAAGGGATATTAACATAAATTAGGGATTTTTATGGATTAAGTCAAGTGAATAAATCGTCTAATTCAAAAGTAATAAGTGAAGTCTAGGTGAATTCTTCCTTGGGTGTTGTCTTCTCCATCGGTTTTCCAATAGTATTTTCCAAATTTTATCTCTGTCGTAATCTTAGTCAATTAAATAATTAGTCTTAGTTTAAAACCTCACTTAATTCTTAGGCTAGATAATAAAAAGATAGTAATTACTAGTACTCTTAGTCCTTGTGGATACGATATTTCCGGTCTCACCCTAACTGTACTACTGTTCAATAGGTGCGCTTGTCTTAGTCGAACTTTTAGTTAGTTTAGCGACCATCAAGTTTTTGACGCCATTGCCGGGGAACTAAGATATTAGGAATATTTGATTTTTATTACTTTAGCCATTTTTACTTTTATTGAAATTTAATTTTTATTTTTAAGTTTAATTTTTCTTTTCTAATTTTTACTTTGTTTACTTCTGGCAAGTGTCTCTAGTTTATGACTAGGAGGAACCCATCAGGACCTTTGCTTTTTGACAGTGAGATTGAGAGCGCAACTCATAGAAATCAAAGAGAAATAAGGCAAAGCCTACAATACATAGAGGAAGAGAAAAATATTTGTACTACAATCGAGGAGATGGCTGATAATCAGAATAATATGCTACCTCTTTTGGTTGCTGCAAATCCAGTAAATCAAAATCCTGCTCCTCGTACTATGTATGATTATACTTGTATCGCCCCAAAAATTAGGCCTAGAAAGTATTGGGCCTTGAGTCTGGGTTCGGGTAGAAGATGGCCCGAATAATTTGGATGTTCTAATAAATTATTATGATTATTATTATGTAGTATGTTTAGTTTAGTAATTAAATAAAATACGAAGGGCTTATAGTGTGGGAAAAAGTCCAGGCTCGGCCTATAGCTTTAGCAAAATTCTTAAATTTTGCCTCTTAAGAGAATCTGGGCAGTAGGCCTTATTAATAATTTGGGCTGAGTTTTAGCATAAAGGAGCACCTGGCCCAGTGGCTAAGCACGCTAGGAAGGGTGGGAGGTGCCTGGGTTCAAGGCACGGCATGCGCAAATGGTTGTTTTTTCTACAACCAAGGATTGCCGCAAGGAGGCCTTATAAATATCTCGGGAGAAAAGGTGACACAAAAGAGGCACGTGGTCAAGTGGCAAGGAGGCGTTAAGAGTGTGCATGTGGTTAGGGGTTCGAGTCTGGTAAGTAGCGATATTTTTTTTATTTTTAAATGAATCGGGACTGCATCAGATAAGACTTAAAATTAATTATGAGTATATTATATCATGAGAAGAGCTTCAGTGCAGTGGCAGCAGCGTGTTAGGCCTACCGAGAGGTTATGGGTCCAATTCCAGGGGAAGGCGAATTCTGTTTTATTTTTTAACGGGCCAGAACTGAAGCAGGTAAGGTTTATAAATAATTATGAGAAGATTATGTCATGAAAAGAAATTCGGTGCAGTGGCAAGCAGCGTGTGTGTGGGGTTAGATGGTCGCAGGTTTGAGAGGTATAGTAGGCAAAATTTCATTTTTATTTCGCAAGTAACCGAGGCTTCAGCAGGAGTAGATTAAGATTAATTGTAACCATATATTAGTAAAGGAGAAAGCGTGGTGTAGTGGCCAGCAGTTCAGGCGAAGGCACAAGGGCGCAAGGTGGATGGAGGTCTGGGGTTCGAGCCTCATCTCACGCACGTAAGGTTGGGATTTTTGTTGCACGTGTGGGGAAGGAGTTAGGGTCTGATCAGGAGTCTTGGCAGCATGCTGAAGCGGTGCAAACGGTGGGCTGATCGGTTAAGAGTTTGAATGGAATTCAAACATTAAATGTGGCCAAAAATCAAGGAGCAATTCCGGTAATTAGAATTTAGGAAGAATTCCTATGCCCGAAATACACTCATTCGGCCATAACTAATAAGTGTCGTATATTTTTTGCCTTTAGGATTCAATTTCTTTCTTCTTCTATTTTCTTTTCTTCTTCTTTTCCCTCTCTAGCCGAATCATCCCTATCATTCTACTCATCCATTCCCAATCTTTTTAAATCTCCATAACCGATTGCCATAAAAGCCGAATTCCCGAAAACCTGTTGCTTGTGTTCATTTCTCCTAGCCAACCTCTACTAATTTTCTTTCATCTTTCCTGGCCGATTTTCACACCCTCTAAATCCCAACCTCTATCGACAACAACATTACAAAACCCCCATATCTAATCAACTTTCTCTTCACAAGTTACAAAAAGCTGAAAACACCATAGTCTTAGGGGCATATAACTGAATCTTTAGATCTCTAAGATTCGATTTCTGCTAGTGTTTATAGGTTGGATTTGCAACAGAACTGAATAAGAACTGAAGTGGAATCGTGTTGGTGAAAGAATCGGTGTGTGATCTAGAGGCTGCTGATCGGAGGCTTGGACAAGCGAAACGACTAGATCTAAACCTAGTCGCTAGGTTTGACAAAGGCAACTCGTGTGTGGAACTCGTTAGTGTTTCATCGCAAATCAGGTGTGTAACTGACACCCTCTCATAGACTAGATCGGCAAAAGCAAAAAAGTCGAAATGCCGAAAAGTCAGTATTTTGTGAACTCGCGAGTGTGCGAATGCTCGTAAGATAGTGGATTAACATATTCGGTAATCTAAAGTGATAAGACTGCAGTACGCGCGATTTCGTGCATTTCGATATTTTGGGCTTAATAGGCCAAAATCGGGTTAATGGGCCAACGGGCCAAATACGGTAAGAACGCTCGGTAAGTGCTTCTGTTAGTACGTAAATGGTGAAAATATGCATGAAAACCCTAAAATAGTTAAATTACTAGAATACCCCTAAGTATGAAAAATTACCATTATACCCCTAGGTGCAAAATAACCATTATAACCCTAGGGTTAATTTTGACTGAAATGAATGATGATCTGATTCTGTATGCCATGATTTGTATATCTGTTTCATGGGGACATGGGTTATATTATGAAGGAAGCGTCCTAATGGCTATGCCACAATTATCTGATCTGGTGGCTTTGCCACAAATATCTGTTCTGGTGGCTCTGCCACAAATATCTGTATCTGGTGACTCTGTCACATTATCTGATCTGGCAGCCATGCTGCAAACTCTGTGGCGTGTAGCGGTTGGGTGGGTCGAGTAGTCTCCCCACAAGGTGTAAGGTTGGACGGGGGTGCATATGGTTGGATTTAGGTTGGGTTTCTGAATAAACATGTAATATCTATTCTGTTCTATTATGGGCCTATGGGCTTCACTCTGAAATCTGTTCTGGGCTAAGGCCAACTTAATCTGTTTCTGTGGTTTGAGCTGATATAGACTATGGTTGGGTTATGTTACACACTGAGTTTCCAAACTCACCCCATGTTTCCATCCACGCAGGTAATCCCAAACCATAATGGGCTTGGAGTTGTGAGGGATTCGGAGTGGCCACACGTTCTGCAAATTTTAGTTTTCTGCTGGTGAATTGGACATCTTTTTATTTTCTTTTATGGTCTGGGTTTTTAATTGTAATAAGGCCGCTTTAATTATTTTTAATGGTTTTGATATGTTTTGTTAGAGTAGATATGTTTTATTTTTAACTATTGAAATTGAGTAACTTTAGGGCGCGTTTTCAAAAACAGTAGTTGATTTCAAAACATCACGACAACAAAGTAAAACTTCCGCAATGAAAACGTTTTCCAAAATTAATCACTTTTCTTAAAATGGACTTAGTCGAATTGGTTTCCTAAGAATATACACTAAGTTAAGGTGTGGCAATAGTAGTGTGCATGTCTAGGATTGGATCCGAAGGGAGCTTGGTACTTAAGCAGTCCGATGGACTCACCTCCGCTTTTTCGGTTTCCTACCTGGTGCACAGCTTCCATTCACTTTAACCCGTAATGAAGTTATCTTTTAAACACTAAGTAAGGTTTTTTAGACAGAAAGGATAAAAATGTTTTAAATGCTTCTATGTGGCATATCGGATTCGGCCATAACGTCTAGGCCGGGTTTGGGGTGTTATCAAACCATGTTATCAAACCAGGTAGAACTGTTGAATAAAAATATTGATAGCTTATATGGTTCTATGTAGGTACATCTGGTGATGCAGTGCAATATTATTAGAGGAGGGATGAACAATCCAGAATGTCTATCCTACAACCCTAGCTCAGAGAACGAACACGTCAACTATATGGGTAACAATTCTAGACCTCAGAATAATCCATATAGTAATAATTACAATGTAGGTTGGAAGAATCATCCCAATTTCTCTTGGGGTGGTCAAGGAAATCAAAGACTACAACCCCCTCCAGAACCACTTTGCCAGCAGGAGAAGAAGCCAAACCTTGAAGATACACTGACAAAGTTGATTTCAGTGTCTGAAACTCGCTTTCAAAACACCGAAACAACACTTAAAAATCAACAAGCATCGATTCAAGGACTTGAGAATCAAATCGATCAATTGGCAAAGATGATTTCAGATCGACCACAAGGTAGCTTGCCGAGTAACACTGAAACTAACCCAAGGCAGCAGTTTCATGCAATTACTGTTCGAAATGAAGAAGGTTTAGCTAAATCCGAAGCTGAAATGAGACAAGAAACTATGGTAAACTATGGTAAGGTTGAGGTAAGCCAAAATAAACAGAATTCGGTCATTAAAGATTATACACAACGTGTTCCATATCCAAATACGACAAGGAAAGACCACACAAACAAACAATTCAGTAAATTCCTTAAATTATTTAAAAAATTACATATTAACTTACCGTTTATTGAAGCTCTTTCGCAGATGCCCAGCACAGTTAAATTTTTAAAGGAGCTTTTAACAAATAAATGAAAGCTAGATGATTCGTCACACGTGGAGCTAAACAGAGTATGCTCAGCCATTTTGCAAAATAAGCTACCCAACAAACTGAAAGATCTAGGGAGTTTTACCATTCCTTGTTTAATTGGTAGTTTAAATATTAAGAATGTGTTGGCTGATTTAGGGGCGAGCATTAATGTCATGCCCTATAAAATGTTTAAACAACTAGGTCTTGGGAAACCCAAACAAACTAGGATGAGCATCCAGTTGGCAGATAAAACTATTAGATTTCCTAGGGGTATTGTGGAGGATGTGCTGGTAAAAATTGATAAATTTATATTCCCAGTTGATTTTGTTGTTCTAGACATGGATGAGGATAATGACGTACCTTTAATTTTAGGATGACCCTTTTTAGCAACTGCTAGAACTATCATCGATGTTGGCACAGGTGAATTGATACTTTGTGTAGGGGATGACACGATTAAACTTCAAGCTCATGATTCTGCGAATATATCTAGTAATCGAGACGATTGTTTAAGTTCTGTTAACTTGAGTAATGTTAAGGCACAAACTTCTTTGTAGGAATCCCCTAGAAAGAACGTGATAGAGCCTCATTCTAATCCATGTAGCAAAAATAGAGCGACTCACGAAGAATGAAGGCTTCAGATCGATGGACTAGATGAATGGCGAGCACATGTCGAGGAGAAACCAAAAGTACTCGATGAATCCAAGTGATACTACAATGAGCGTAGGGATGAAACAAAGCAATTTAAGGTTAAGGACAAAGTATTGTTAGATGAAAAGGACCCTACAATTGCTACTTCAGAGCTCAATACAAACAGAGCGACTCTTTTTACAGTACTTAATGTTTTCCCATACGACACAGTTGAGGTACATCATTCTAAATTCGGAACTTTCAAGTTAAATATTACTCGACTTAGACTGTATGTGGATAATAGAATTGACAGTGAGAAAGAGGGGTCTCAACTCCTTAAACTCGAGCCACACGGGCGTGTGACATAGCCGTATGGCCCAACACGAGCCTTACACGACTGTGTCCCCTTTTTAACCCCAACCCCTAATTTTTTCGCTTTACTTTTGTCTTCTTCTTCTTCCTCACCCCCAAAGTCCCAACCCTAGTCGCCGACCCTCACACCGACTAGCCACCACCGGTCGACTCCCTTATTCCCTTCCCTCTCCCTTTCTTTCCTTCCAACCCCAACCGCTTTTTCCCCCATCCTTTTCTTTTCCCTTTTCTCCTTCTTAGCCTTTCCCCCACCTTGTCCTACTCATGCCCCACAAACCAGCCTCGTTCAAACATCCTCACCACCACCGCACGGCCAAACCACCAGCCCCCCTCCCCACTGCAACCCCTCGTCAACCCGCGACACTCCGACCACCATCATTTTCATCGTCGGTCCCCTATTATTACTTGTCTTTTGTTTTATTATTATTATTCTTGTTAGTATTAGAATTATTATGTTATGCATTTTATTTATTTATCTTTATCTTTATCTGCACTTTAGTTTTGTTTTATTATGCTTTTGAGTTGATGTCTATTTTGCTGCAGATTAGTTTAGGTTAACTCTATTAAGTTTAATTGTTGCTATTCTCTTAGAAACTCCATATTTAGTTTATCACATTAGTCATATCTGTCTCCTGCCAATTCGTATAGGCTAATATTTGTTATTCTGTTGACTTCATCACTCATTATCATTCCTTTACATATAGTTGTGGATTTAATTAGTGGCTACTTATTTGTTACATCCATAGTTTGTCTACATTGTTATTAATTCTTTACTTGTTATTTTATTATCTAGTTGTTTCCTAATTTGGATTCTTTTACTCTTGCAGATTTATAATGATGAACACACGAGGCAAGAAGACTGCAGTCCCCACTTCGAAAAAGTGGAAGGGTCCTAGCGCAACCTCCTCGAGCACCTCGACCGAAGCTCGTCACCCTCTGCTTCAATTCTCGTCAGGCCCATAGAAAAACTTGTTTCAGCTTTTGCGCGTGCGACCGCTAGGTTTGGGCTGATGTATTGATTGGGCGTCATTGGAGCATGTCAGACTAGCTGATGAGGTCCGTGCTTTCATTACCACTGCCCTGTGGGATCAGTTCTTTGTGATTATCGAGCCCACCTATTCAGAGCTTACCTTGGAGTTTTGCACTACTTTCCATCTACAGCATGTGATGAATACCCATGACGAGGCCAGTACTATCACTTTTCGACTTGGTGGCTTAGTGCGACATATGAGTGTCCCTAAATTTGGCACAGCCTTGGGCATCTACAACGATGAGTTTATAGGTGCCGATAACTTTCTTCACCTCTACCATCACATCCATTACTCACTTTCGTGCTGTTGGACAGATCTCACAGCCAGTCAAATCCGTTATGACGCGATTCGCTCGAAGGTGACATCTCTTTCTCCAGCTCTATGATACATCCACGCCTTATTAGCTTATACGTTGACTGGCAGGAGAGAGAGCACAGGAGTTGTAAGCACTAATGACGCATACTATCTTTGGAGAATAGCGACTGGTCACATATTTGATTTGGCATACTTTATAGCGCTTGCCTTTTGCCATCAGACAGACCACCATTGGATAGGCCTCATCTGCCTTGGCCCCTAGGTGACTCACCTTGCTCGACACTTCGGCCTGTTCGACACTCACACTAGTAGGCCAAATGTCTCCTCAATGAATATCTAGTATGATCCACATGAGGATGATAGAGCGATGTCGTGGATTCGACCCCCCTCAATACAGACTCGTCCATTCTAATGCTCAGGATGATCCAGAGGACATTACTGATGATGTCCCTCCCCTTCATGAGGACCCACCTCTACCACCATCACAGAGCCACCGTCCCACTGTTGCCACCTTGACAGATACATCTGAGCGACTCACTCACTTTGAGCACCAGTGTTTTGAGCGGTTCGACAGCATTGATGCCACTCTTCGACAGATTTGCCACCACCTCCACATCTCTCCTTTGGCACTGTTGACCCACGAGGCATCCTATGATGAGGACCTTTGAGTCCTTTTAATTTATTATTATTACTTTTTTTAATTTTAATTTTAATTTATTTGTTTTTGAAGACTTATGTTTTATATTTTGAACTATATTTATCTTTATGGTTATTATCAAGTAACCCCTTAATTCTCTTCCATAGTTGTGTTTATTTTCTTACTAGTAACTCAGAATCATGCCTTTCATTAGCCTTATCTACAATTCAGGGCAGTTTCGCTTCTGTCCCTCTCTTCTGATATTATGCTTATATTGTTATTATCGATCTTTGTACATTAAGGACAATGTACATCTTAAGTGTGGGGAGGTTATTTATATGATTATCATAAAATCCTTGAATTTTTATCTCGTTGTCAAATAATTTTGTCATATTACTATTAGAATGAATTTTAATTGATTTATGATTTTTATTAATATGTTTTAGATTAAAACATAGGTAATTGTGCATTGATTGTTTAAACTTTAAGAATTAAGCATGATACGTTGACTTTTGAGAATTAAAATTGTTAGGTTGTTTCCTTGAATTGAGGTATTATCTTGAAGTTTTGAATTTACAGGATTGACATCAATTACCCATAATTTTCATGAGATTTTGAGCCTTTTAGAGCATATATCTTTCTTGCTCACTTTTTTATTGGTTATGAGTGTGTCAATATTGAATTATTATTCTAGAACTTGCTTCGATTATACATGTCAAGACCACACCTTTGATTTGATATACTAAAATGATAAAGGCACCTAGGTTCTAACCCACTTACCCCACAAAAAGCCTACCTTCATAATTAACCCTTAGTGAACCCCTTTGAGCTTAACAAACCATTTCTTAATTTACCTTAAATTTTAACCCTTATATCTTACTTTTTGATTCGTTGAAAATATTTTCTATTTTATTGATTCTCTTTTTGTCGAGATTTGATTTGGTTAATTGCCTAACTATTTTCTTTCATTTTTGTATAACTCTCCCTCATTATTTGTTCTTATTCTTAAAAAAATCATATATATATATATATATATATACATATATGTTGATTATTATTAGTTCTTTGTTTAACTTAAGTATTTAATTCCATATTCTGAGAAGAAGCTCATGTTTATCTTTAATAAATTCGATTGATGTAATTATTTATTGTTAGTTTATTTTTCTAGTTAGGTAATTTATCAATTCGATCTCGATTCTAACCTTCTTTTTTAGCCTTTATCCACGCCTATAACCCAAGCCCCGTTACAACCCATTAAAAACCTTTTGATTTGTGTATCATCTCATTTATAATGGTGTAGATTTGATTTCCATGCAAGCCTATGGTAATAACTTTTCATGTTTGATTATTGAGTGCTTAATCATTAAACCTTAAACAATTTGAGTGATTTGAGTGACTCTTTAGTGAGGATGCCAACCCTTGTCAATTTGAAATTAAAGATAATTACTTAGAAAAATGGGGGTACCTACTATTTTATGATTAAAATGCTCAAATTAGAATGTTTGGATAATGTTCTTTTAGTTAAGCTCTCAATATATGATTACTTTTGGATTACTTCGAAACATTATTGATGAGAATTATAAGTTGAGAAGAATTTAATTTAATTGTGAGTTGAGGATTTTGCTTGAGGACAAGCAAATGCTTAAGTGTGGGGATATTTGATAAACCATAATATATACATATTTTTACCCCATGATTGTTATATTTATGGATGATTTTTTCTTGTTTTCATTGAACTTGATGCTCCTAATCCTTTAATTTCATGTTTTATATCCAGATGAGCATAGGAAATCGAAAAGTGCAAGAAAAAGGCCAAAAATAGACAAAATGGTCCTAAATCAGTGCTTCACACGGCCTAGGCACTCCTACAAGGGTAATCCACACACCTGTGTGTGACACACAAGATGGCCACACGCCCGTGTGTCATGGCCGTGTCGACATTAAACCACATCAGAATTGCACACGGCCTGAGCACCTTCATATGGGTGTGGCACACGGCCGTGTCCCTGTTGAACCCAAGTCTAATTCTATTTGGAAAAGGCTAATTTTGGGCTATTTTGGGCATTCCAAAGTCTATTTAAACACTCCAGAAGAGGATCAAAGGGGACACTCATAGTAGATGTAACGCCCCAATTTTTGGGATTTCTGTGATTTTTGACGAATTTTAGAATTTTTGTGTTTTGACTGAATAATGTAGGCCTGAGTATGTTAGTGGGCCTTTAGAAGGCCCAAGAGTAAAATTAACCCGAAACAAATTCAAAATTTTTAATTTTTGGTGGAGAAGGGGTTCTGGTGTAATGGGCTTTTAAGATTAAATTGATAGAATAGGCCACAAGAAGACCTGTGGTAAAGTGGCAGGGTGATGCCACTGAGGTGCTAAAAAGGTGGCATGTCACATGTCAAGGGGGAGCTAAGGGTCGAGTCACAAAGTAAGCAAATTAAGGTATTATTTTTGTGAACAGAAAGGGTATGAGATAGAACTCAAGTGGAACTTTGCCAGGAAGAGTTTGAGCTATTCAGGAGTTTGGGTAAGGAGGAGATAAGGGAGAAAATTTAGGAGCTAATCAAGGAGCTTGGTGTTGGCTGAATGTTGGACTCTTGAGGAGCAAGAGTTGGCCGGCCAAGGGTCTCTGGCATAGGTAAATTCGGCTAGGTCTTTGATGGAGAAATTTCGGCATTAGGGAGGTGTTGTGCCATCTCTTTGTAATTCTTTCTTCATTTGGCTTGCCGAAATAGGGTTGTGCTTAGGGTTTCTCTCTTTTTCCCTTTCATTCTTGCTAGTACCCGAAACTTGGAAACCTCATAGCTCTCTGTGCCGTTTTCCCTTGCCATAACCGAATACTACTTCCCTTTTCACCTTTCTTTTCTTTCATCTTTTCTTTTTCCCCATAGCCGAACCCATACTCTCCTCTCTTCTGTCTCTTCCCTCATTTTCTTTCCTCCATTGTTCCTCAGTAGGCCGAATCTTGCTATAAGCCGAACCTCTTTCTTTTCTTCTTTAGAAAGCCGAAACCTTCATACCTGTGGTATAGGAGGCTGAATCTTTGACTACTTGAACCTGTTCCTTCTCGTAACTAGGTAGATCGGGGATAATATCATAAAATAGGAACACTCTTTTGGACAGAACAACGATTGGTAAGTTTCCGAACAACTTTCGTTAGTTATTTTTGCTTTAAGGAAAAGCTGAAACCTTTTAGGGTGGCTAACATTTGGACTAAGGGCATTTTCGCCTCTTTCTTCTGCTTGTGTGTGCGCTAGTGTGGACAGGAGGCGTACAACGAAGGGCTTAAAGGCTAACTCAGTTGGACATCAAGATCTAGTCCATATTTTGGCAGAAAGGTAAGAACTCTAGGGTCTAAGGCAATGTTGGTCGAATATGGTAAGAGGATTAGTACGTAGTTTGTTTTGATATGTAGACTGACGTTTTAGTAACTCGATTGTAGGCAACTCATGTGTGGATCTCGCCAACGTATCGTTACAGTTCAGGTGTGTAAACGACACCCACTTTAGACTAGATCGGCAAAAGCCGAAAAGCCTAAATGTCAAAGAGCCGGTATTTTGTGGACTTGCGAGCGTGCGAGTGCTCGTGAGATAGTTTGTTTGATAAACCCGGTAATCTCAAGTGGTAAGATTACAGAGTGCGTAATTTCGTGCACTTTGGTCTATTTGGGCTTAATGGGCCGAAATCGGGTTAATAGGCCAACGGGCCCAATTCGGTAAAAATGCTCGGTAAGTGTTTCTGTTAATACGTTAATAGTTGTAATATGCATGAAAACCCTAAAATAGTAAATTTACTAGAATACCCCTAAGTATTGAAATTACCATTATACCCCTAGGTGCAAAGTGATCATTATACCCCTAGGGTTAATTTTGACTGAAATGCATGATAATCTGATTCTGTATGTTGTATGCCATGACATGTATATCTGTTGCATGGGATATGGGCTATATTGATGGATGAAGCGTTCTGGTGGCTATGCCACAAATATCTGTTTTTGGTGGCTCTGCCACAAATATCTGTATCTGATGACTCTGTCACAATATCTGTTCTGGCAGCCATGCTGTAAATTCTGTGGCGTGTAGCGGATGGGTGGGTCGAGTTGTCTCCCCACATGGTGTATGGTTGGTACGAGGGTGTATACAGATGGATATGGGTTGGGTTTCTGCATACATGAAATATCTGTTCTATCTCTATTATGGGCCTATGGGCTTCATTCTGAATTCTGTATAGGGCTAAGGCCCAACTTAATCTGTTTCTGTGGTTTGAGCTGATTTGGACTATGGTTGGGTTATTTTACACACTGAGTTTTCCAAACTTACCCCTTATTTCCACCCATGCAGGTAATCCCCAACCATAGTGGACTTGGAGCTGTGAGGGATTCGGAGTGGCCACATGTTCTGCAAATTCAGTTTTTCTCCTTGTGATTTGATCAGCTTTTATTT
This sequence comes from Gossypium anomalum, assembly GCA_025698475.1. Lineage (NCBI taxonomy): Eukaryota > Viridiplantae > Streptophyta > Magnoliopsida > Malvales > Malvaceae > Gossypium > Gossypium anomalum. Next base: position 40,325,751 of record CM046968.1, on the reverse strand, counting down.
ACTTTAAGAGTTTTGGGTTTTAAGTTGTAATAAGGCCACTTTAATTATTTTTAATTGTTTTAGTATGTTTTGTTAGCTTAGATATGATTTTGTTTTAACCGTTTGAAATTGAATAGCTTTAGGGCGCGTTTTAAAAAGGTTACTTGATTTCAAAATATAGTGATAACAAAGCAAAACTTCCGCAACGGAAATGTTTTCAAAATTAATAACCTTTTCAAATGGTTTTAAATGAATTGGTTTTCCATGAACAATCACTCAGTTAAAGTGTGGCAATGGTTGTGTGCATGTCTAGGATTGGATCCGCGGAGAGCTAGGTACTTAAGCAGTCTAATTGACTCACCTCCTCTTTTCTGGCATCCTACCTGGTGCACAGCTTCCATTCACTTTAATCTATAACAAAGATATTCTTAAAACACTAAGAAAGACTTTAGATAAAACATGACTTTTCTAGTAACGCTTCAATGTGACACGCCGGATTCGGTCGTAACGTCTGGGCCGGGTTTGGGGTGTTACAGTAAAAGGCAGAAAATACTTAAGGACAGCCATCGAAATCATCTTGGAAGTAGGATCTACTTCAAGACTAAAGATCTTTATTCAATTTCTTTAAGAAGTTCTTTGGGTTTCTTTATGTTTTGTTGTTTACCTAATTTTGAGATGTCTTCCATTATTATGAACTAAACTCCCTAAATACCTAAGGGAGATGAAACCTAAGACGGATTTTATTACTATTTCAATTATGTGATAAATATTTGTTCTTATTCTTAATTGTGAGTTTTAATCCTTGCTTTAATATTCTAGGATATTAATTCAGGTTTTGAGGTGCTTATTCACTAGAGCAAAAGTCCCTGTTTAAGAGTAGATCTTCCATAATTAGGCGGAGTTGCATGCAATCCTAGAGATAAGATGACATAAATCTGCCGGATTAGAGTCAAATCTAATAAGGGAATCCATAGATCGATTTAATGAGATAATAGGGGTTTTAATTAGAAAGAGATTTCAATTAATCAACCTAGAGTCAGTCGTTTTTAGTCTTGAAAGGGATATTAACATAAATTAGGGATTTTTACGGATTAAGTCAAGTGAATAAATCGTCTAATTCAAAAGTAATAAGTGAAGTCTAGGTGAATTTGTCCTTGGGCGTTGTCTTCTCCATCGATTTTCCAATAAAATTTTCCAACTTTTATCTCTGTCGTAATCTTAGTCAATTAAATAATTAGTCTTAGTTTAAAACATCCCTTAATTCTTAGGCTAGATAATAAAAAGATAGTAATTACTAGTACTCTTAGTCCTTGTGGATACGATATTTTCGGTTCACCCTAACTATACTACTGTTCGATATGTGCGCTTGCCTTAGCTGAAATTTTAGTTAGTTTAGCGACCATCACTTGCATAAGCTGGTATTGAAATGGCATGAATTAAGTTTATTTGAGATTGGATGAATGCCTATTTATGTCTTGTTTGGTGACATTTGGTTTGGTGTAGGTGTATGCAAATTTGGGTGGCAAGACGGCTTGGTAAATAGCCTATTTTTGTCCACACGGCCAGAGACACGGGCGTGTGTCTCAGTTGTGTGTGACACACGATCATGTTACACGGCCGTGGGTCCCCTGGTGTTGATTCAGAAATCAAGTCAGTATGCTCCACACAGCCTAACACACGGGCGTATGACTTGGCCGTGTAGCATAAGTCAGTATACCCTACAAGTTTGGCATGGCCTGGCACACGGGCATGTCTGGCCATTTCGAAGGGCACACGGGCTGGTCACATAGGCGTGTGGTTGGCCGTGTGGCCCAAGTCAAAGAGTTACACGCGGTCAAACACGGGCTGGGACACGGCCATATGATCCCATTTCGAACGTCCACATGGCATGTGACACCGGTGTGTATTTGGCCATGTAAGACCTGCGGTCAGGCCACACGAGCGTGTATGCCCTATATTTTGAAAATTTTTCTAAGATTTCTGAAAGTTTTCTAAGTTATCTGTTTAGTCCCAAACCACTCCGAATGCATGTTTCGGGCATTGTAAGCTCGTATTAGGGACAATGTGAATGATGTTGAATGATGAATGATGTTGAATGATGATTACTTGAAATTGGAAAATGTATGTGAAATGTATGATTTATTGTATAATATGTCCGGTAATGCTCTGTAATCCCATTTCGGGTTGAATACGGGTGAGGAGTGTTACATATTAACTAAGGGTTTCTTAGCATTTATGTAAGGTCACAGGGACATTTACATTTGCAATAGTTTAGCTATATAAACCTAAAAACTGTGCAAGATAATAAAGCTAACTAAATATATTATGAACCTCAACTTAGTCAAGTTTAAGGATCTAAATTAAAGATTGTACTTTCTAATTATGTGTCTACTAGTCGTCATCTGGTTAGGATCACTCAGTGATCGTGATTTTCCGTGATAAGTTTTATAAGTTTATAATTAATCACTCTTGAAACTAACTATTATCACGACGTAGGCAAGTTTAACTATCGAACAATAGTATAGCTTTAGCAAGACCGAATTGTCGAACCCAAAGGACTAAAAGTACTAGTAATGACTGTCTTTTTTTATTATCTAACTTAAGAAATAAAGGGGTTTGTTTTAACTAACTAATTAATTAAACTAAGAAGTTACAGAAAATAGAATTGGGAAATTACTTTTGGGAAAAACGATTAATTTAGGACAATACCGAAGGAAAAATCCACCTAGACTTTTACTTGTTATTCTGGCTCCAAATCAGACGATTTATTCATTTAACTTGTTCCATAGAAATCCCTAAGTTATGTTATTATCCCTATTCAAGAATAATAACTCGATCTATGGACTCCTTTATTAGGCTTCACCCTAATCTGACAAAATCTTGTCACCCTATCTCTAGGCACGTAATCAACTTCGCTTAATTATGACAAAGTCACTCTTAGCCAGGGACTATTCATCCTCCAACTAAGAGCATTAACTTGAAGTGATATCCTGAAATACCAAAACAAGAATTAATAACATATAATTAAGAACAAGTTAAATATTTATCATACGATTTAGAAAATAATAACAAGATTTGTCTTAGGTTTCATCCCCCTTAGGTATTTAGGGGTTTTAGTTCATAACTAAATATGAAAACATCTCAGAATAATATAAAATACAAAACATAAAGAAAACCCAAAACTCCTGAAGGGAAATTGAGGAGAGATCTTCAGTCTTGATGATGAATCCGGATTCTAAAATGGATCAATTAGCTTCCTTGAAGTAATTCCTTACTCCCTATTCTCTGTCTCCCTTTTCTTTCTCCTCTGGGGTGTATTTATAGGCTTTGGAATGCCTAAGAACCCTTAAAAGTGGCCTTTTCTGAATTGGACTCAACTTAGGCTCGGCAGGGACACGCCCGTGTGCGATTACTTCAGGCCGTGTTCGAGCCTGTTAGATTGGCATGGGCGTGTGTTCTACCTGTGTGAGTCGTGCTTCGGTACTGCCAAATTGACACGGCCGTGCGAGCTGCCCTTGTGAGGAGGTCTCGGCCGTGTTGATTTCGTACTTTGGCCTATTTTCTCCATTTTTGGCCCGTTTCTCGTTCCTTTCGCTTTCCTATGCTTACCAAAGTATAAAACATGAAATTAAGGCATTAGGAGCATCGAATTCACTAATTCTAAGGAAAAATCATCCATAAAATGCGTTAAGCATGGGGTAAAAATATGTATAAATTACGGTTTACCACTCAGTTAATCTGAGTGTACCCAATCATGTATGAATGAAATGTATCATGATATTAATTGAAAACACGATCAACTGAGGCCTAAACCTATTAAACATGAATAAAATAGATGTTATTAAATTAACATAATCATTCTAGCAAATAGAATTTAAAATATCATTGTTGATGTCAAAAACAATAAACTCAAAGCAAAAATAATTAAAATAAATGACAAGAGGAAAGAGTGAACACTATTTAGTTCAGCAGCCTTTCGATCTATTCTGAGTGATTCAGTTCAACAGCCTTTCAGATCTATTCTGACTGATGCGCTCCTCCGTCAAAGTATTGAAGGCCCCATTTAAGTGGACGGAATCATGTCAAGTAGCATTTGACTAGCTTAAACAGTATTTGGTGTCACCTCCCTTATTGAGATCGCCTAAAATAGAAGAAATCCTTAGCCTGTATATAATAGCTTCAACAGAGATTGTGGCAGCCATGTTGGTCAAGACTAAAAGGGCACAACAGTATCCAGTATACTATGTTAGTAAGGTTTTACAAAACAACAAACTAGGGTATACCAAAATAGAAAAGGTTATATTCGTGTTGTAATTGCAGCTCTAAAGTTGCAACCATATTCTCAAGCCCGCTCTGTAAAGGACATTACAGATCAACCAATCAGGGATATCCTATCCAAGGTGGACACTTTTAGAAGGATGACAAAATGAGGGTTGGAATTGGCAGAGTTTGGTTTTGAGTATTCCCCTCAAAGGACCATCAAATCTCAGATCCTGGTTGATTTTGTAGTAGAGTACTCTTGCAACAGCTTGACACCATACCAAAATTGGCACTGCCACCACAGGAATAAACTAGCAAGGCAGTGAAGTCAAAAAGTTGGATTACTTATGTGGATGGGTTTACCATGAAGAAAGCAGTAGGGGCAGGAGTGTTACTCATAGACCCTGAAGGAAACGAGTGGCAATATGGTCTTTCTTTCAGATTTTAAGCATTTAATAGTGAGGTGGGTATGAGGTTCTAATATCTGGGTTGTATTTGTGATGTGATCCCGACCGCATCATGTCATGATACAATTCGCCGCTATCGGAATTGGCCCAAGCAGGAAGGGCCCAAGTGCAAAATGAAGCTTTAATTTTAGCTTGTTAATGTGGTTGCTGGCGTGGTACCTTTGGAAACCGTTGTGGGTTTCATCAAACAATCTCGGACTAGCAATCCAAGCATTCCTTGCAACTTTCCCCAAGCTCATCCAACTCGTTCCAAGCTCAATGAGCACTTTTTAGTTCATTTTAGCTTGTACCTTATTTTGTTAGAATAAAATATTTAATTTGTTTTAGTTAATTTAGTTATTTAGTTTAAGTTATTAAATGTGTCATAATCTGAACATTTTAAATATAGGTTTTAAATATGTCTTATTTTAGTACATATTAAATAGGCGTTTTAATGTGTCTTAGTTTTAGACATCTTTAATACATGTTTTATTTCAGACCAATTAAATATGTCTAAAGTGTGTTTAATGTGTCTTGTAGGAATTAAGAATGGACGATATTAAGGTGTTCACTTTGGCCGTTGCTACAAAGCTTCCTTTGGCTATTTATATGGCACAATTTTGAGCTGAACACAAGCTCCCAAGAACCATTTTGGGTTTAGCAAGGCATCAAGTGTTTTCACGCTTATTCTTTCAGCTGAATAATCATGTTCACACCTTGTGGCCATCCAATTTTGTGTGTTCACACCAAGCTAGTGATTACCCTTCTCCAAGTGCCTATTCGTGGAGATCAATGGACAATAAGTTGAATTAAAAACCAAGCTACTGTTTTGAGCTTCTCTATGTGTCTTTTCGTGGATATCAAAGGCCAATGGTTGTTCATATTGGTCCATTTAGCTTGTAACTGATTTCACACCTAAGGGGCTATTTAAATTCACTGGTTCACACTCGGAGGCTGATTGAGTTCTTGTATTCACACTATTTGGATTGTTCATGTGCCAAAACTTAAATTAAAAGGTTAGTGCACATTTAGCTTTGCAAGGGAGGGTTAAAAGAGCTCATAACTCTTTGGAATATCAATTATCAGCAAGGTTCAGCTAAGCTCATTAAGTAAACTTAATTAAGCTAATTGGGAATGTAAAAACCTTGGCTAGTGGTGTCACCTAGGTCAAAGAGTTGTCGAAAGCCTTGTTAATTTTTTTAGGAATTAAATCAGCTCATTAATAGCTTAATTTGAGCTGATTGTAAGTGTCCATTCGGCTGGACTTGGCCCAAACCTATAAATACTTTGTTCATTGCTGGTTGTAGGAACTTTTTGATCAATTTATGAATTACCTTTGTTCTTTTGTGAGAATTCAACTCTCATGTTCTCTCTTGGACTGAATCGACTTCTCAAACACAGCTTGTGGCGTCATTCCTTCCTTATTTAACCAAACTTATCACTTTCAAAGTGTGGCATTCAACCATACCTTTGGTTCCTATCTTGCTAGATAGTGGGTCAAGGTTAACCAAGTTACTTCCATCACCATTTCCATCGATCTCACATAAGTGCTATTTAAGACTTGGGTCAACAATCTCCCATATTGTTGGTTCTTTCTTAGCCTTAGCCAAATTCTACCATCAACCATCTCAACTATCTCCTAGCATTTGTTTGAGCTTTCCATCAACCTTGACCAGCCTATTTTGAAATGATTCAACTTTAATTTCACGATCAGGCAAACTAAAACGACTGGAATCAACACAAAATCAAGTTCATATAAATTTGGCTTGGCAGTATGGAGCTCATAAATTAATTTTGATTACTGGTTCTTAATTGATGGCGGAGCAAATGATTGGGGAGTATGAGGTGAAGGAAGCTAACATGGCCAAATATCACTCGATCGGCCTTAAACTCTTATCTAAGTTTGCAAAAGCTGAGATCCAACAAATATCAAAAGCTAACAACACTAAGGCTGATGCATTATCTAAATTGGTTTCCTCCATCGTGATAGAAAAAATAGGAAAGTTATTACTTGAGTACAAGGCTTCCCCTATTAACAATCACCTTCAAATGTTTTCTGTCCAATAGGAACAAACTTAGGTGACCCCTATCTTACAGGCCTTGCAAGGAGAAACTTATGGTTTGAGAACGAAAGACTTAAGAAAGCTCTATACAAGTCAACTAGGTACATCATATTAGATTGTATATTGTACAAAAAAGGCTCCTCTCAACCCTTGCTAAGGTGCCTCACTCTTGACGAAGCAAAATATGTTTTAAGGGAAATCCGTGAGGGCATATGCATTGATCATTTAGGAACGAGATCGCTAGCTCAAACAGTCCTACAATAGGGGTATTATTTGTGCTAGTGCGTACATGCGATGCTTGCTAGAGGTTTGCACTAATACAGTGATAATTGGTAGAGCCTCTCCAAATGATGTATGGGCCTAAGCCGTCTGGGACATAGGGAACAGATATCTTGGGGCCATTTCCAATTGAGACAACACAATAGAAGTTTGTAGTCGTAGCTGTCAATTTTTCACTAAGTGAGTAGAAACAGAGGCCTTAGCTATAATAACAGAGAAGCAAATGGAGTCTTTTGTGTGCAAGTTTATTGTTTGTAGGTTTGGTATCCCATGTCTAATAATAATAGACAACGAAACTCAATTCTAGGGGAAATTTAAGAACTTTTGCATAGATCTACAGATTTCGCTTACTCAAAGCTCGGTAAAAACCCAGTAAACAAATAGACAGGTGGAAGCAATGAATAAGAATATCCTTATGGCTATGAAGAAGGTGGTAGAGGATGCTAAAGGTGCTCGGCTAGAAGAGCTCCCAAGGATTTATTAGCCCTAAGGACCATGCCACACATAGCTACTAGAGGAACATCATTTTCTTTGGTATATAGAGCAGAACTGATCATTTCAATAGAAATAGGTCTTTGCTCCTACAAGACTACCCATTTTGATACGCTTGCCAACTGGAACGACGGAAAATGTACAAGTGTACACAATCGCAACAAGTAATAAAGTGACAAGTAAATGTCGAGTTATTGTACCCACAGGGACTGTAAAAAAAATTATTTATGAAATTAATTGTAAAACACTTTGGTGAGGTAAAAATAATTTGATTTTAAACGGTGGTCAAAGACTATTTAAAAACTAAGTAAATAATTAAAATAAAACAAAGGAGTTCTAATGCACGATTTCAAATAAGATTTAATTAAGATAACATACTTGTGTTGGATTAATTACATTTCTTTAACTTAGAATTATCAAACTTATGTTTATATTGCTACAAATAAATTTACGGCAACTCGATAACTTGTTAACTACTGCTTATACATACTTATTAAATTAATCAATCTCTTGAACATTTTTCAATGTCAATCCAAGCGGTTAATCAATCTTCACAAGCATATAAAAGATTAAGTGAGGTAACAGGGTATTTCTACCATGAAACAGTTTAATCACAAAAATCTTGCAAGTTATGCAAGGCATACGTATCGCCGAACACAATGCTAATTTAAGCTTCAGCTACCTTAGAAGGATACACATGCACTGATTAAGCATTGTGTCTATTAATTATAATTTCAATACGATTTAATAATTAATTCATTAGTTATTTAACAATTATATTGCAAGAATAACTTAGGCATGATTTTACTTAACCAAGCAATTTACCGAGGTCTATAACAGCATAAACATCATTTTAACAATTCAAACAGGCAGAACATAATCAACCCAACACAAACTTAATTTAAGCTAAATTGATTAAAATAACCATTTAAATAGCATAAATATTCATAAACATGTTTTTCAAAACAACAACAAAAATTAAAGAAATAGGGAACAAGAAGCAAATCCAGTGTTTCTCCGTGGCTTGACTAGTTGCTCCGTTCTTCGTTCTTCGTTGTTGTAACACCCCAATTTTCGGGAATTCTGTGAATGTTGGCAAAATTTAAAATTTTTGTGTTCTGTCTACTTGGCATAGGTTTAATTATGTTAGTAGGCCTCTAGAAGGCCCAAGCTTAAGTTAAAACCCGATAATTTTAATTAATTTTAATTCCATAAAAAAAAGGGGTTCTGGTAAACTGGGGTTTTAAATATTATTTGGGTAAAATAAATCACAAGGAAGCAGGTGGCAAAGTGGCATGTGACGCCACTGGGAAGGCTATAAAAGTGGCGTGTGGATGCTAGGGAGAACCAAGGTTCAAGTCACAATGAGAGCATATTAAAGGAATTATTTTTTTGGTTAGAAAGGGTAAGTAATGGAACTCAAGTAAAAGTCTGTCAGGAGGAGTTTGAGTTGCTCAGGAGATTGAGTAAGGAGGGGATAAGGGAGAGGATCTAGGAGCTGATTAGGGAGAGCAGTATTGGCCGAATGATGGACTCTTGAGGAGCAAGAGTTGGCCGGCCAAGGGTTTCTTTAGGGGGCAAATTTCGGCTAGGTTAAATGCCAAGTATAAATTCGGCATTTGGGGTAGGTTGTGCCGTTTTTCTGACCATCCTTCCTCCTCCTCCTTTCTTTTCTTTTTCTCTCCATCTACCTTCTCCTCTTCTTTTCTCCATAGCTGAATTCTTCTACCACTCTACTCTACACCACTTTTTTACTATTATTTTTAAGCCTTACAATCGAATATCACAAAAGCCAAAATCCCGAAAGTTCATATTGTCTGTGTTGAATTCTCCTAGCAAAACCTACTAACTTTTCTTCATCCTTTTTGATCAATTCTTTCTTTTTCCAAAACCCCAAACCTCTGTCAACAAAGCCACTACAAAACCCTCATCTTCTCTTGACTGTTAGAAAAAGTCGAAAACGCATAGCCATAAAGACATAGCCGAATTTTAAGATCACTGAAGGCTCGACTTTTGTTATCATTTGAGGGTTTAGAACTACATCAGGATCGAGTAGAAATTAAGGGGAAACATTGACTGAAGGAACCAATGGTAAGTTTTTGAAACCTATTCTTTATTTCAGGTTTTAGAAAAAGTCGAAACCCCTAAAAGTTAGGAAGGCTGTCGATTTGGGCTTGAAGCTCTAAGGGTTGTGATAACTATTTTATTTTGATAATAGTGTGATCTAGAGGCCGCTGATCAAAGGATTGGGCAAGTGGAACGACTGGATCTAGACATAATCGCTAATCTCGGCAAAGGTAGGATCGCTAGTGCCTAAAGTGTTAAAGGCCGAATATGGTAAGGGCATAAATGCGTAGTTGATTTCAATAGTTATATTAACGTGTTAGTAATCTAATTGTAGGAAGTTCGTGTGTGGATCTCACCAATGTACCGCTATAAATCAGGTGTGTAACTGACACCCTCTCATAGACTAGATCGGCAAAAGCCGAAAAGTTGAAATGCCAAAAAGTCGGTATTTTGGGAACTTGCGAGTGTGCGAATGCTCATAAGATAGATGGGTTAATATTTTTGGTAATCTAAAGTGATAAAACTATAGTACGCGCGATTTCGTGCATTTTGATATTTTGGGCTTAATGGGCCAAAATCGGGTTAATGGGCCAACGGGCCCAACACGGTAAGTGTTCCTGTTAGGACGTAGATGACTATGGTATGCATGAAAACCTTAAGAATAGATAAATTACTAGAATACCTCCATGTATGGAAATTTACCATGATACCCCTAGGTGTAAAATGACCATTATACCCCTAGGGTTAATTTTGTCTGAAAAACATGATGATCTGATTCTGTTTGATGTATGCCATGATTGTATATCTGGTGCATGGGGACATGGGTTATATTATGGAGGAAGCGTCCTGGTGGCTATGCCACAAATTATCTGATCTGGTGGCTCTGCCACATATATTTGTTCGGTGGCTCGCCACGATTATCTGCATTTCTCGTGACTCGCCACATTGTGCGCTACGCGCAGCCATGCTACATATTTCTGTGGCGTGTAGCGGTTGGGTGGGTCGAGTAGTCTCCCCACATGGTGAAAGGCTGGTATGGGGGTGCATATGGTTGGATATGGGTTGGGTTTCTGCATAAACATGTAATATTTGTTTTGTTCTGTTATGGGCCTATGGGCTTTATTCTGAATCCTGTTCTGGGCTAAGGCCAACTTATTCTGTTTCTATGGTTTGAGCTGATATAGACTATGGTTGGGTTAATTTACACACTGAGTTTCCCAAAACTCACCCTTTTATTTTCATCCACGCAGGTAATCCCCAACTATGGTGGGCTTGGAGCTGTGAGGGATTCGGAGTGGCCACACGTTCTGCAAATTTGGTTTTCTTCTGGTGAATTAGACATCCTTCCTATTTACGTTTAAGGTTTTAGGTTTTTAATTGTAATAAGGCCGCTTTAATTATTTTATTTTATTTTTAAATGGTTTTGTTATGTTTGATTAAGATAGATATGATTTATTCTTAACTGTCAAAATTGCTTAGCTTTAGGGCACAATTTCAAAACAGTACTTGATTTCAAAATAACACGACAACAAGCAAAGCTTCCGCAATAAAAATGCTTTCCAAGATTTATCACTTTTCTTAAAATGGACTTAATCGAATTGGTTTCCTAAAAATATACACGACGTTAAGGTGTGGCAATGGTGGTGTGCATGTCTAGGATTGGTTCCGAAGGGAGCTTGGTGCTTAAGCATTCCGATGGACTCACCTCCTTTTTTTCGGTTTCCTACCTGGTGCACAGCTTCCATTCACTGTAACCTATAATGGACTTGTTTTCTAAAAACAACTAAGTAAATTTTTGATTAAAAACATAAAAGGTTTCAAACGCTTCGAGGTAGCACGTCAGATCCGGTCATAACGTCTAGGCCGTGTTTGGGGTGTTACAGTTGCCCTTAGCTATCAAGGTGGCTTATGAACACCTAATTGCTGCTCCAAAATGGATGATGAGATCCTCTTTCCTAAGAGAATAAATCGGCACTTGAACAAAAAGGGAAATGGGATGGAAAAAATGGAGAGAAAAGTGAGAGAGGAGAAGAGAGAATGAGAAAATGTTATGGGATTGAGGGATGGATTGAATGATCAGCAAGGGGTGGCTTTTATAGCTGATTTTGGTTGCTAAAAATAGAAAATTCAAGCAGCCAAAAATCCCCCCTATGGCCGGCCATCTACTTGGCAAAAGTTGAGATTTTCAACTTTACTAAAAATAGCTTGGGGCAAATCTACAAAGCCACAATTAAAGGTGGGGTTTGAATGCAATTTGGAAGTCTTTCAAGGGCCTTTTTGCAAGCATATTAATCAGCTAAAATGCTGATTTGGGTCAGCATATGGATGGTTCTGGGCTGCCTAATTAGTGGCTGGTTCGGTTCACTCAAGATGGTTCGACAATTGCGGTTCAACTGGACCCTTTCTCCATAGCTAATTAAAAATAATTTATTTAACCCAAATTAAATGGGGAATAAATTAAAATTAATTAAATTGTGAATTAATACACATTTCTGGACCGTCTTAGGCTAGACATTAATATGCCTCGATACTTCAAATTGCTTCTCAGTTTTGTGCTTTCTGCAGTGTCAGCAGAGCCAATTTTTGCCCTTTGCACGAATCTGTCAAAAATAGTCCAAATTAATCAAAATTAAGTATAAAATTAACTAAAATTCACCATGTTCATATTTTTAACACAATTTAATTATTTTATAATATTTAATTATTTTTCGACAAGAATTTAACTGGTTTTGCACGAATTTAAGTAAAAATGGGTATGAAAAAGTATATAATTTTTTGTGTTTCCACCAACCAGGATGCTCTAAGGCTTAATTTAGATCCCATTAAAGAAAAGAGGGAGAATGATGAAGTCAGAAGCGCAATGCAAGCCCAACAAGTCGCGAGATAATGCAACACTAGAGTAAAGGGCAAGCAATTTTAGGTTGTCGATCTAGTTTTGATGAACACTAAAACTAGCTTACCAACTTCTCAACGTGGAAAGTTAGCTCCTAGTTGGGAAGGACCTTATAAGGTGGTGGAGAAGATATCATTTGAAGCCTATAGGATTACAATGATTGATGGTCGAACTCTGTCCCACACATGGAATACATTTCACCTGAAGAAATATTACGTGTAAGTAACTCATCTATATAGTTAATGTACTCGATTTGATTTCATCTTGTTAAGTGGTAAATATTATGATATCTCATTTCTATCTTCCATATGCTTGTAATCATCAAGGATTTAGTTTCTTATTGCTAAGAGTTAAACCAACTAATATTCCTAGAGCTAGCTGATTTTAGATTATGACTCCACTCAACAGTTTATTGATTTACGAACATGAACAATTCATTCATAGCTCACCAATTTATGATTGCAACTTCATTTAAACAGTATTTTCATATATGATCACAATTGATATTTAGAGCTTGCTGATTTAAGATAATGACAACACCTAACAGTTCATTGATTTACGGTCCTGAACAATTCATTCATAGCTTGTCGATTTACGATCATAGCTTCATTTAAACAGTCTACTGATTTACAATCACAATTGATATTTCTAGAGTTCGTTGATTTAATATCACAGTTCCACTCAACAATTCATTGATTTATGATTATAAACAATTCAGTCATAGCTCGTCGATTTACAATCGTAGCTTTATTTAAACATTAGGGTGATTTACGATCACAACTGATATTTTTAGTGCCCGTTGATGTAAGATCGTAGCTCCACTCAGTAAGTTCATTGATTTACAATCATGAATGACTACTTTTAGAGATCGCCGATGTAGGATTGTAGCTCCAAACGTTTTATTAACTTGCAATCGTGACTTATATTTTTTAAGCTCGTCAATTTAATATTGCAGCCAAGTCAAGCACCTTAATGATTTACAATCACAATTGGTTTTGTTGTTACCTAGTGATTTAATATTATAAATAAATTTGGCAAATAAAATAATTAAAGACTATAAAATTTTATCATGTGATAATGCATAATAATTTATCACCATAAAATAAAGGAAAGTTATTGTCGGTTAACAAATGCTTAAGGCATAAACAAAAGCCAATCTTTTCATTTCAAAATAAGAAAACAAAGTAAAAAAAATATGTAAAAACAAAATTAGTTGTTCACACTTGCATCGTCAGGGTCCACAGCATCTTCTTCTACCTCTTCACTTTCATTCCTTTCACATTCTACGATAGAGGCAGCGCTAGTTTTAGCGAGGTTATTAACAAGAAAAAATATGTTGGAATCTTTCCATTCTATAGCAAACTCCTCCCAAGTAGGTCCAGAAGGGAAACGGATGTCAAAGCCAAGTTAAGCATATGTAAGATGACTTAAAGCATCAAAGTTTACCTTGTGACCATCAAAAGGCCCACCAATAACTTGGGTGTGTAGCAGAATATTTGAATTTAATTCTGCCATATAATCTTTAAAGTTCTGCATTATTTCTGCCGAATACTTTGCCAAGGCTTCATCGTGATGCTTCTCCAATTCAGCCATCTCAAGTTTATATTTCTCTCCCATGACCTCAATAGTCCCTTGCAAACCAAATTTTTCAGCTCGCATTAGTCTGATTTCTTCATCCAAATTCTCATTGGCTTTTTCTGAAAGAGTAAGTCATTCCTCCAGCCTTTCATTCCTCTACTCTCACTTTTCATAATCCTCTTCTAACTTTTTATGTAGCTCGCGAGCCTTCTCTAAGGCTTTCTTGGTGGACTGGAATAAATTCTCAAATTCTAATTTCTTAACCTCCTCTTCTACCACACTTTTTTGCTATCCCCAAGCTAATAACCTTGATCTCGACAAGAGCAACTTGGAGAGATAATACAAGTTTTCTTAATGATGGTTTCTTCACGTAGGAAGATAAGGTAGAAGGGAAAACAAAATCCTTAACCTCCTGAGGTATTGACTCCTTCCATTTAATGCTTACCTCAACAGGATAGTAAGGAAACTTCTTGATGCTTAATTAATCATGCCAATGAAATACAGAGTGCACTTCGCCGCCAGCAGACACCAACTTCAGTGAATCCCTAGGGGAACATGTTCAACAATTGCAATAACCCAAATATACCTCTGATGGATGGCCTTTAAGGGATGGGGACACTGGTGGAGAAGCGATCGCCAAAAGGATAGCAAAAATAGCTGCTACATTTCCAAATGGTTCCATTGGATCCTTTCCTTCTTAACTATGGACTACATTCATCTTCTCTACTTAAAATAATGTTTATAGATCTAATATTTTTGTTTTTCTTCTTTCAACTACTACCACCCCCTCCCTCGCAGAAGCGCTTGAAAGAGCACTTTTCACATTATGCATAAAAGATCGTAATCCATGTTTTCGTTAACACCTCTTAAAGCTCCAGTGTGAGACCTCTATGAAGTTTAACACCCCAAACCCTTCCTAGACATTATGGTCAAATCTCAAAAATTACATTAACAATGTGCGAAATTTGTAAAAGCCCGTTTTTAGTAAAATCAAAATAGTGGTTTTAGGACCACTAATCCGATGTGAAAATATTTATTTTATTATTATTTTAATGTCCAAGGTATGTTAGTAGTGTAGTATAAAAATTTCGTTAAGAAATTTTGATGTTTGCATGCTGAATTAAGTAAAAAGGACTAAATCCTAAAAATTGCAAAAGTAGATGTAACGCCCCTAACCCGTATCCGTTGCCGGAATAGGGTTATGGAAAGTTATCAGATAAATCATAACATAAAACATTTGATTTCAAACATTTCATAATTCATAGCATAATTCATCCAAACACATACAAATCGTCCCTTAATCAAGCCCTCGAGGCCAAAGAAACACTTTAGAAATGATTCAGAATTAAACAGGGATCATATAGAATTTCATGGAAAAAATTGAAAATTTTCACAATGCAGGGGTCACACAGCTGTGTGGCCAAGTTGTGTGACTCACACGGCTGGCACACACACCCATGTCACAGGCTGTGCAAACATTCGAAGTAGGGAGACACGGCCATGTCCCACCCCATGTTCGTACCCATGTAACTCTCTGACTTGGATCACACGGCCAAGCCACACACCCGCGTGCCCAGCCATGCAACTCTCAAAATGGCCTCACACGCCGATGTGCCAGGCCGTGTGCTAGGCCAAGAAACTGCCTAACTTGCAACCTTTTGAAACCTATAGGCGACACACAGTCGTGTCGCATGGTCATGTGTCACACACTCCTATGTCTTAGGCCATGTAGACAAGAAATAGGCCATTTTCAAGCCATTTCCTTCTCCCAAATCATGCACACACATACAAGCCATTTGCACCCATTTCAAGCATTCAAAATGTACCTAAAACATGCATAATCAAACTAGATCAATATGGTACCTATTCATACAACCAATATGCCAAAAGGCACCTCAATTCACATAACATTAAACATACTTAAACATAAGTATAACTTAGCCATTTATCAACTCAACATTTGCAACCTAATTCCATACAAAATCCTACAATAATGGCCACATACCAAGATCATATTCAAGCATACCAAAAGAGCCATTCAAAACATATCATCACTAACCATTTCAACATTAGCCAACAAGCACCAAAATGCCAAAATGTCATCAATCAAAGTACCTTATTAACAAACTAAACATATTGGCTATTTTGTCAAGTACAAAACACCTATACATGCCATTATAACCATGACTTCAAAACATCAAAATCTATCGATATAGCTAATGGATAGTGTGATAGGTCTCCATAGATTTTCCAACCCGAACGAGCTTTCGAATAACTATAAAACATAGAAAAATAATACAAAGTAAGCATATAATTCTTAGTAGGTTCGTAAATCATAAACAATGCTTACCATTTAAAAGAATAAGCTTAAAAATAGATATGAATCAATCCAACACAAGCTTGGCACAAGCCTAAGCATCATCAACAACACAAATTAGTGCTTAATCACATAACTTAACAATATCATCACATGATAAGATAGATTTCATAAACATAATTCATATGAACTTCATACCTTTCCATAATATCAAAGTGAATTTCATCGAACCCTTACCTGAGCTTACACAAAGTGTGCTGAACGATGGTCGAAACCATCCCTTTTCATATTCTATGGTCGTCACCATCCCTTTTCATATTCGATGGTCGTCACCATCCCTTTTCATATTTGATGGTCGAAGCCATCCATTTTCATATTTAATGGTCATTACCATCCCTTTTCATATTTGATGGGCGTCGATACGTCATTGGATTTTTCTATCGAGACATGATATGATAATTTAAAATGATAGAATTTAAAATAACACATTAAAACACTATTTAAACGTACGAACTTCTCTCAACGATAAAATGTAGATACGAAGTCGATTAATCTGAAACTTTATCATTGCCCCAATCTAAAGCTGTACGAGGTCTATCTTAATCTAAATGAATAAATTCAATCCATTCAATAATTATTCTATCCAATTCAATCCAAAAATCATATTTTTTAAAATTACACTTTTGCCTCAAATGTTTTGATTTCTTTACAATTTAATCCTTCAGCTCGTAAATTAAAATCCATGCCATTTCATCCCTACCCAAGTCTAGCCAAAATTCATATGCATCCCTTGCAACTCATACAATTCATTATTTCACAATTTTCACCATGAATATTTCATATTTTTCAATTTAATTCCTAATTATTAAATTCATCAAAAAATCACTTTACAAAAGTTGTTTATCTAACAAAAAAGGTTCATTTTCTCCAATCAAACATCATAAAAAACATGTATACATTCATGGAAAACCCTAATCTTTTAACATTTTTGCAAATTAGTCCTTGGGCTTGCTAGATTAAGCTACAATGACATAGAAATCATTAGAAATGGGATTAAAAATCACTTACATGCAAGGATAAGACATAGTCGAACCTTCGAAATCCATTAATGGTGTTTTTCCTAGCTTATTTTTGGTAGGTGAATAACAAAGACAAGATGATAGCATTAGTTTATTTGGTTTTTACTTAATTTATTTATTTAATTACATTTTTAACCTTTGATTATTACTTAAAAATTCACCCATTTAATGTCCATCTTTTTCCACTGTATAAAGTTTTGGTTTAATTACAGCATAAACTCTCCAACCATTTAATATCATAGCTATTTAATCCCTTTAGCTTATAGAACTCAAGTTTTGCACCTTTTTCAATTTAGTCCTTTTTATCGAATTAAGCATGCAAACGGTAAAATTTCATAACAAAATTTTTATACAATACTACTAACATTTTGTAAATAGTAAAATAATAATAAAGTAAATAATCTCACATCAGTTTTGTTTCCCAAAACCATTGTTCAGATTTCACTAAAAACTGGCTGTTACAGTAGATTTCTATTAGTTAAAGATATCAAATGGCTATAGAACTTTAAATTTAAAGGACTTAAATGGTAATTAGACCTTTAATGAGGTTAGTGGATATATGTGTCTTGGTATTAATGAAATTTTTGTGTTATGTAATGGTTAAATTTGTAAATTAATAAATTAAGTTAAAGTAAAAAATAAAACAAACAAAATGTCAGCTTCCTAAATTAGTTTCTTCCACCAATATGAAGGAAAAAGCCATGGATAGGGTTTGAAGCTTCGTTTACTTTGCCAGTTTGCATTATATGTGTTTTGATCCTGTTTTCAATGATTTTTTTCGGGATCATTGTAGCTTAATTTAACTAGCCCAAGGACTAATTTGTAAAATTGTTAAAGGTTTAGGGTTTTTCCATGAAAATTCTTGTATGATTTATGAAGTTTGATGAAAGATTATGAGTCGTTGTTAAATAAATAGCTTTTGTAAAGTGATTTTTGATGAAATTATCATTTAGGGACTTATTTGTAAAAGTAATAAAATATCACGATAAAATTATGAATTGATGATTTGTGTGGGTTGATATGAGTCCCTAGGTAAATTGGCAAGCATGATATGTGGTTGAAATTGCACAAATTTTCATTTACAAGCTTAAAGGCTAAATTGTAAAAAAGTTAAAATAATAGGGGTAAAAGTATAATTTTACAACAGTATGAATTTTAGACTGAATTGAATAGAATGAATATTAAATGAATTGAATTTTCTTATTTAGCTCAAGCTAAGCCTCGTACAGATCTAGATCAAGGGAAAGATAAAGTCTCGGATTAGTGATTCTATTTCAACGTCTTTGTAATTGAGGTAAGTTCGTATGTTTAAATAACATGTTAGTATTATTTAATTTATATGCTATTATGCTATTTATCATATCATGTTATGATAAAATCCAATGACGTTTCGATGATTATCGAGCCCCATTTGGACCTTAGGAATATATAGGATACAAATGGCATGTCATTAGGGTTACCATGTTTCGAGTGCTGGTCCTGAATATCTTATCGATGGATGATTTTTGATATTTTTTACAGATGCTAGTCAGCTTGTGTGAGCGGCATATGTAGCTACATTTCGATTGTCAGCTTGTGTGAGCAGACCCATTTATGGCTTGAGTGAGCATTAACATAAAGAAAAAGGAAAAGGAATGGTTTCGACCATATATTAGAACACTTTGTGTGAGCTTTCCGTGTATCTGATATTATTCTAAGTGGTTCAACAGGCATGTAAAGGGAAGGAACAATAAGTGTTCCAATCGACTATATTATGAACTTATGAAAGGGTAAGAATTGATGTTCATCAAAGTATGTATAACCATGTTTATAGAAAGTATGAATTCAAATGTAGTATATTCATGAAATCTATCTTCCCATGTGATAATTTTGGTTAAGTTATCTGTTTAAGCACTAACTTGTGTTGTTGATGATGCTTACGCTTGTGCCAAGCTATATTCGATTGATTCATGTCTATTTTATAAGATTTTTCATTGAAATGATAAGCTATGTTCATGATTTACAAACTTACTAAGCAATATATGCGTACGTTGTTTTCTTTCCTATGTTTTATAGCTTATCTGAAGCTTGATCGGTTTGGAAGCTTATCGAAGACCTATCACACTATCAAAAGATTAATATCTATAGATTTTGATGTTTTTGTCATTGTTATAATGGCATGTATAAGTTGAATTTTGCTTAATGATCTAGTTGTTATGTTTGGCATGTATATATGGTATTATAGTTAGTGTGCTTTTGGCACTTAGATGCCTTAATAGTGGTGTTGATATGGCTAAGTGGATGTATGTTTTGAATGACCAATTTAGTATGTTAGGATGTGGTTTGGTATATATTCAATTGTGTTATGTTTTGGTATGGAAATAAATAGTTATGTATGGTTGATTTATGAACAAATATGCATATGCTTAGATTTTTTTATGGTTGTGTTTGAGATGCCTACATGGCATATTGGTTAGATGAATAAATAATCTTTTGAATTGGTCTTATTATGCATGTTTTGGGCATGATTTGAGGTCTTAGTTGTATGTGTAAATGGCTTGTAGGTACATGCTTAAATTGGGTGAAAGAAATGGCTTGATTTAGGCCTATTTCTTGTCCACACAGCCTAAGACACGGGCATGTGTTTCAGTCGTGTGTCCCCTATAGGTTTTAAAGGTTACATTTTGAATATTACACTGCCTCGCACACGGGCGTATGCCTTTGCCGTGTGACCTAAGTCAGAGAGTTACACGGGCTGGGACACAGTCATGTGTCCCTATTTTGAAAGTCACATAGCCTGAGACATGGACGTGTCTCTCAGCCGTGTGACCCCTACAGCTTGAATTTTTCTAGCTTATTCCTTAATTTTTCAAATGTTTTTGATTTAGTCCCAAATCATTTTTAAAGTGTTTTCTAGGCCTCGATGGCTCGATTAAGGGACAATGTGCATATGTATAAATGGATTATGCTATGGTTATTATAATGTTTGGAATTGAATGTTTTTAAGTTATGTTTATATGGTAATACTCTGGAACCCTATTTTAGCAATGGATACGAGTTAAGGGTGTTACATTTAGTGGTATAAGAGCTACAGTTTAGTCGATTCTCAGACTTAACGTAGCGTGTATGAGTCTAGAAATTCATGCTATTATATAACCTGTGATAGTGTGATAACTCCTGACCTATTTTGAACTATGCTTTCATATAGAAAATGTCATCCAACCGAGCCAATTTTCGTAAGGCTGAAAGTAACGTGTAAGCCTTCATTCACAGAGCAACATCAAATGGCAGTAGGCCTGTATCTAAGGGCCGAGAAGGAGAGGCTAGGGAAGCCTTCTTCATAATGATGAATGAGTGGTTTACTGAGTTCATACGAATAAACTTGATGGCTTAACGACCTCCACCCCTGTAACGCCCCAAAAATCTTGAAACCCAAAAATCCCAAAATCATGAATTTTTCTTTTTATGCTTAGTAATCCTGGTTAAGTGTTAATTACGCGTTGGTAGGTCTTGGTCAAGGTTTGAGTTCGAATCTAAGGGTAGAAGAAATTAAAGTTTAATAATTAAAAGGGCCTTGTTGGCAAGTAGTTGGGCTTTTAAATAAAGATAGGGGAAAATGGCATCAAAAAGCCTTGTGATGGAGTGGCTAAGTGACACCACTTAGAGTGTAGGGAGATGGCGTTAATGGCTAGCAAGGAGATCCTGGTTCGAATCCTAGCTTAGTATTTTTAGGAGTTTAATTTTGGCCTTCTAGAAGGTTGGAAGTGGCGTGAAGATGGACTCTAAGGGGAGTGTTCAGGAGAGAAAATTAAGGAAATGATCAAGGGGTTATCAGGGAGAAAAATGAGGAGATGAGAAGGGGGAAGTGATGGAGCCAAATAGGGAACTGATGGCCAAGTAATATGGCTATAAGGGCTATAAATAAGTGGCAAATGCAGGGTTGCCAGGCTAGTGCCGAATTTTCTTCACCCTGTTACCGAAAACCCTTTTCCCTAAAAACTGAAAACCCTTTTTTTTTTTCCTTTTCTTTCTGCTGATTTCTCCAAAAGCCAAAAACCCTTGTTCTCTTTTTTATTTTTCTTGTGCCGATTTCTTTGTTTCACTTCTAGGTTTAGTCGATTCTTTTTCCTCTCTCCTTTGGTGCCAAATAAGCAATTGTGCCATTCAGATCTCTTGAGCTGAATGCTCTTTGATCAAATCTAGTGTAAGTGTTACTCTTTTAATCTGTTTTCTTTGCTAAGTATCAAATATTATCCCTCACTCTTTCTAATCGACTATGGTAGGGAATTAGTATCGGATCTCGGATCTTATCTTTCTGCCAAAATTTCTCTTAGGTGTTCGCGATTTTGGTAAGTATTGCTCTCCCTTTGGCTAAGGTGGCCGATTGTTCATAGTTAAGGTAAGAGGACTTGTGTTGGATACGAGTCACCTATTATTCTGTTTTAATAGTTAAGATTAGTGCAGATCTAGGAGTTGATTATGGTTAGGGATTTAAGAAGGGGTTGTTATACTTATCGCGCAAGGTTTAGGGCTAAGGAGATCGCATCACGCTTGCTTACCAGGTGTGTACTTACACTTCACACACTAGTAGATCGACAAAAGCCGAAATGTCGAAAAGCCGAAAGTGTGGCTGCGGTAGTCTTGCGAGTGCGCAAATACTCGTAAGAGTGAGACCAATAGGTTGCCTGAGGCCCATGGGCGATTCCATAGACTTGGGTTGTGAATAAGCCAAGTGAGCAAGAATGGGCTAAATGGGCCCGATGGGCTATTGGGCCCATAATATGCAAAATTTGATAAACGATGCTATATGATAAGAAATTTGTATGTGAGCATGAATATAATGTGATTTGGGCCGGATGGGCCATATAAATGAGATTGGGCTGAATGGGCCATATGAACATGAATTGGGCCTGATGGGCCATATGAATATGAATTGGGCCTGATGGGCCATATGTATGAGATTGGGCCAAGAGGTCCATATGCATGTATGTAGGGGTTTTGGGCCTAGTATATGATAACCACATAAAACTTAATTAATATATATTGCGACCGTTGACAAGTCATAGGGTTAAGATGTAGCAACGGGTATATGCATGTCTAGGATTGGATCTAGGGAGAGCTTGATAATTAAGCGGTCTTAATGACTCACCTCCTCTTCTTTTGGAATCCTACGTGGTGCATAGTATTCGTTCATCTTAGCTCACGGGATTTGTTAACGGGCCAAGGTAAGTAAAAACCCATAATAAAAGGAAAATTATTGAAATGCCCCTAAGGGCGATAATGACTAAGATTTATGATTGCTACATGCATTCATATGTATTCATATGATATCCTGTTTAGGTTGCATATGGGTTGGGAATTATGGAGCGGAGGGAGTATATGAGGGTCGCATGGTTGCTTGACAACCGTGGATCCACCGGCGACTTTTAAGCCCATTATGTATTGGCTGCTTGCTGCAACTTGGGTAGTTCCGCAACCGGGCTACCATTGATGTGTATCGGTTGGGTGGGTCGATATTTATATCCCCATAGATTGTGAAAAGGGGGGCAGAGTAAAAGTGTATCGGTTGGATTATTGGGGTGGGTTGCACTGCATTGCATTGCATGTTTGATGTATGATGACTTTTGAATGCTTGTTTTCGTCGAGGTTTGTACACACTGATTTTGCGAAAACTCACCCCCTCTTTTATTTTATTTTTAGGTGATGCTCAGTAGAAGGTTCGATGCTTGGAGGGACTCTGGGTGGCCAGCTAGCAAGACAATTTAGATTTGTTTTTTTTTTTTCATTTTAAAGCATATAAGTTTCTGGTTATTAAGTGATTTCAGACTGGATTGTAATAAGGCTTTCCATTTGGTTATTATTTGGATTATTATTTTTATGTGATGTAATTATAAGAAGTTGAACATGGTTTCTTAAACTATAGTATGACTTTTCTATGTTTCCGCAACTACATTTTAAAAGGACATGTTTTCATAAAATCATATATTTTAAACAAGTGATTAAAAGGACTTTTTTTTAAGGATAGTTAAGGTTTCTTTTATTTTAAGAAGGGTTTTCAATGAAAACACGATTTTTGCTAAAACACCTCAATGTGATGCGCCAAATTTGGCCATAATGTCCAGGCTGGGTTTAGGGTGTTACAACCCCCACTTGTTCCCCGACCTATTCCTGTAGTTCCTTAAGGCTTGGGGCTGGAGAATTTAGAGTTACATCTGAAGATGATCTGGAGAATGCCTAGTTCTGGTTAGAAAATATGATTAGGGTTTTTGACGAATTATCTTGTACACCGGCTGAATGTGTGAAATGTGATGTATCCTTACTAAAAAATCCAGCTTATCAGTGGTGGAATACCTTGGTTTCAGTTGTACCGAGAGATCAAGTGGACTGGGAATTCTTTTAAACTGAGTTTTGAAAGAAATACATAAGTCAGAGCTTTCTTGACACGAAATGTAAATAGTTTCTCGAGCTTAAACAAGGCTGGATGACAGTATCCGTGTATGAGACGAAATTTTTCTAATTGACCAAAACTGTCCGAGAATGTGTACAAGCCGAGATAGCCATGTGTAAATGATTTGAAGATGGCTTGAATGAAGATATAAAATTGTTAATTGGGATTCTGAAATTAAAATAATTTGTTGTTCAAGTCGACTGAGCACACAAAGCTGAAGAATTGAGTAAAGCTAAAAGAAAAGCTGATTTTGAGGCTCATAATTCGGGTAAGAGATCAGTGGGAAAATCATATCAATCGCTTTTGAAGAAATCAAAAGAATATCATAACCGTTCGTCAACTTCAATTGATTATTCGAGTAGAGACTGATGTAAACAACATGCAAGCTCAAAACCTCAGGCTACTTCAGTAACTAGTGTAGGTAGTGTTAAGAGTTACAAGCCTGAATGTCAATAATGTAGACTTCGACACTTTGGTGAGTGCAAGAGGAAAGACAACGCATGTTTTAAATGTGGTTCATATGAACATTTTATCCGAGATTGCCCAGAAAGGTCCGATAAAGAAAAGGTTCAGAATGTTCGACCGAGCAATACAACTGCGAGAGGTAGACCACCACGGAACACTGAAAATGCGGGAAATAGGTGCAGTGGGATCAAGGACTCTACTATGATATCCGAGGAACAATCACCAGCTAAAGCTTATGCACTCCGTGCATGAGAGGAAGCGTTAGTGTTATATGTTATTACTGGTACATTTTTTAATTTGATACTAAATTTACTAGATCCGAGACCAACCCATTTGTATGTATGCACGAATATAGTGTCAAATAAGAATTTTCCTTTTGAGTCCACTGAATTTGTGATTAAAGTAATGAAACCCCCTAGGTCAGTATGTGTTAGTTGATAAGGTTTGTAAAAATTGTCCTTTGATGATTTGAGGTTTCAACTTTCCAACCGATTTGAGGGTACTACCATTTGATGAGTTTGATGTGATTTTGGGTATGGATTGGTTGACTCTGCATGATGCTATAGTGAACTATAGACAAAAGCTTATTGTATTAAAATGCCAGAATAGTGAAAAGCTTCAGATTGAATAAGAAAGATTAGATTGTATGTCTAATTTTATATCGACTATATTAGCACAGAAGTATGTTAGAAAATGATGTGAAGTGTATCTTGCTTATATACTTGATTTTAGAGTTTCTGAGTTGAAGCTAGAATCAGTTCTAGTGGTATGTGAGTATTCAAATGTGTTTCTAAAAGATTTACCCGAATTACCGCCTATTTGAAAGGTTGAGTTTGCTATTGAGGAACATCTCCGATGTCAATAGCTCTTTATAAAATGGCACCTACAGAACTGAAAGCATTGAAAGCACAGCTGTAAGAGTTAACAAATAGAGGGTTTGTTCGACCTAGTTTTTCTCCTTGGGGTGCACCTATTCTATTTGTTAAGAAAAAGGATGGATTTATACGATTATGTATCGACTACCGATAGCTCAGCAAAGTCACTATAAAGAACAAGTATCCATTGCCACGTATTGATGATCTATCTGATCAGTTGAAAGGTTAACTCTCAGATGTGCCAAAAACTACATTTAGGACTAGGTACGGATATTATGAATTTCTTGTGATGCCATTTGGTTTGACTACTACACCTACAATATTTATGGATTTGATAAATAGAATTTTCAAACTGTATTTAGACAAATTCGTCGTGGTATTCATTGATGATATTTTGATTGATTCACGGAATGAGACAGAGCATGCTGAGCATTTGAGAATTGTTTTACAAACTTAGCGCGAAAAGCAATTATTTGTTAAGTTTAGTAAATGTGAATTCTGGCTTCGGGAAGTCAAATTTCTAGGACATGTTGTGTCAACCGAGGGCATTAGAGTTAATCCGAGCAAAATTTTAGCTGTTCGTAGATTGAAAGCCTCCGAGAAATATATCTAAAGTTAGAAGTTTTCTTGATTTAGTCGGATATTGAAAAAGATTCGTCAAGGGATTTTCAATGATTGCCAGACCATTGACAAGACTACTACAAAAAGATGTTAAGTTTGAGTGGTCTGAGAAATGTCAGCAAAGCTTCAATCAGTTAAAAATATTAATAACTGTGGCACCGGTATTAGTTTAGCCAGAGTCTGGTAAAGAATTTATGATTTATAGTGATGCATCATTAAATGGTTTGGGTTTGTATTGATGCAAGAGGGAAAAGTGATAGCATATGCTTCTACATAGTTGAATGAAAAGAATGATCCGACCCACCATTTAGAGCTTGCAGCGATTGTATTTGCGTTGAAGATTTGGTGACACCATTTGTACGGAGAAAAATGTCACATCTTCACGGATCATAAAAGCCTGTAGTACTTGATGTCATAGAAAGACTTAAATTTACGACAGCGTAGATGGCTCGAGTTATTAAAAACTATAATTTGATCATTGATTTTCATTCGGGAAAGGAAAATGTAGTTGCTGATACTTTGAATAGAAAATATCTTTTTGCTTAGCAAGCTTTGAATATGCGGTTGATGTTAACTGATGTTGATTCGATTTTAGATGAGTTAAAAGCTAGACCAACGTTTTTGCAACATATTTGTGGAGCTCGAAAAAGTGATGATGTGTTAATAGCTAAATGGAAACAGATTGAGATGACTCCTGATTCAAACTTCCAAATTGGATCCGATGATAATTTGTATTTTAAAGGCAGAATTTGCATTCCAAGAAATTCAAATCTGGCTCAAAAGAGTTTACAAGAAGCTCATAATAGTAGCTTGTTTGTTCATCCTGGTAGCAATAAAATGTATGGTGATTTAAAACAAATATACTGGTGGCTAGGTATGAATCAAGAAATTTGTGAGTTCATATCGAGATGTTTAGTTTGCCAGCAAGTAAAAGCCGAGCATCAGGTACCTTCAGGTTTGTTACAACCAGTGATGATTCTAGAGTGGAGATAGGAAAGCATTACAATGGATTTTGTATTGGGATTACCTTTATCTCTGAGAAAGAAAGATGTTGTTTGGGTCATCGTTGATTGTTTGACAAAATCCACGCATTTCATTCTAGAGCATGCAGATTATTCACTCGAAAAACTAGAATAGTTATAAGTTACTGAGATTGTTAGATTGGACGGGTGCCAATTTCTAATATTTCTGATAGAGATCCGCAGTTTACATCTCAATTCTAGAGCAAGTTACATAAGGCTCTAGGTACTTGTTTGCATTTTAGTACCGCGTTTCATCCCCAGGTTGATGGTCAGTCCGAATGAGTAATTCAAATACTCGAGGATATGCTCCAACGTTGTGTTTTAGAGTTCGAAGGAAACTGGGAGAAATTTTTACCGTTAGTTGAATTCGCATACAACAACAGTTATCAATCGAGTATAAAGATGGCACCATACTAAGCTTTGTATGGTTGAAAATGTCAAACTCCGTTGTATTGGATTGAGCTCAGTGAGAAAAAGCTTCACGGGGTTGATTTCATACTAGAAATTGAAGAAAAGGTTAAAGTAATTTGAGACAGTTTGAAAACAACTTCAGATCGACAGAAATCTTATGCAGATTTGAAAAGAAAAGACGTTGAATTTAAAGTCGGTGACAAACTATTCTTAAAAGTCTCGCCCTAAAAGAAAGTACTTCGATTCAGTCATAAAGGAAAGCTAAGTCCACGGTTTATTGGGCCATATGAGATCACTAAAAGAATCGGGCTAGTAGCTTATAGATTAGCTTTGTCGTCTTAGTTAGAAAAGATTCATAATGTAGTTCACGTATCTATGATCAGACCCTTCACACGTAATTTCACCTGTTGATGTCGAGATTCAGCCTGATATGACGTACAGTGGAGAACTGATCAGAATTCTACCTCGAGAGGTTAAAGAATTAAGAAATAAAAACATAGATTTAGTGAAAGTTCTTTGGCAATGACATGAAATAGAAGAAGTTACCTGGGAACCGTAAGAAGCTATGAAAGTGCAATACCCGAACATCTTTTTTGGTAAGATTTTTAGGGGACAAAAATTTCTTTAGGGGGAAAGTTGTAGCAGCCCGTTTTTTGTGAAATAAGACCACTAATCTAACATGAAAATATTTATTTTATTCTTATGATAATGTCTATGGTATGTTAGTAGTGTAGTATAAAAATTTTGTTAAGAAATTTTGACGTTTGCATGCTTAATTAAGTAACAAAGACTAAATCGTAAAAAGTGAAAAAGTAGAGTTCTATTAGTTAAAGGTATCAAATGGTTATAAAACTTTAAAGTTAGAGGACTTAAATGGTAATTAGACCATTAATTAGGTTAGTGGATATATGTGTCTTGGTATTAATAAAATTTTCGTGTTAAGTAAAGGTTAAATTTGTAAATTAATAAAATATGTTAAAGTAAAAATAAAATAAACAAAATACCATCTTTCTAAATTAGTTTCTTCCACCGAAAATACATGAAGGAAAAGCCACGGATAGGGTTTGAAGCTTCGGTTACTTTGCTAGCTTGCAATATATGTGTTTTGATCCTGTTTTCAATGATTTTTTTCGGGATCATTGTAGCTTAATCTAACTAGCCCAAGGACTAATTTGCAAAATTGTTAAAGGTTTAGGGTTTTTCCATGA
Source organism: Gossypium anomalum (assembly GCA_025698475.1). Lineage (NCBI taxonomy): Eukaryota > Viridiplantae > Streptophyta > Magnoliopsida > Malvales > Malvaceae > Gossypium > Gossypium anomalum. The sequence goes on along the minus strand of CM046968.1, from coordinate 40,297,269 downwards.
AATTTCTTGTATGATTTATGAAGTTTGATGAAATATTATGAGTCGTTGTTATTAAATAAACAACTTTTATAAAGTGATTTTTGATGAAATTATCATTTAAGGACTTATTTGGAAAAGTAATAAAAAATCATGATAAAATTGTGAATTGATGATTTGTGTGGGTTGATATGAGTCCCTGGGTAAATCGGCAAGCATGATATGTCGATGAAATTGCACAAATTTTCATTTACAAGCTTAAAGGCTAAATTGTAAAAAAGTTAAAATAGTAAAGGAAAAGTGTAATTTTGCAAAAGTATGAATTCTAGATCGAATTGAATAGAATGAATATTAAATGGATTGAATTTTCATATTTAGATCAAGTTAAGCCTCATACGGATCTAGATCGAGGGAAAGATAAAGTCACGGATTAGTGATCTTATTTCGACATATTTGTAATTGAGGTAAGTTCGTATGTTTTGTAACACCCCTAACCCGTAACTATCGTCGGAATAGGTTAAGAGGCATTACTGGACTTATAAATTAGTTTAAAACAATCACATAACAAATATCATCTAATTTCAATAAACATAGATCGTTCATATTCAATATGAATTTAAATCGAGAATACAAAGTCTAAATTCTGCATTCAGGACCAAATCGATAACATATGAAAATTTCAGAACTTAGAAAATGTTTCAACTTCTCAAAGGTCACACGCCCGTGTGAATAGGCCGTGTGCCTCACATGGCATTAGACACGGCCGTGTGTCTAAGCCGTGGCGAAGCAGCGCATACATACTGACTTGTCCCCACAGCCACAAGACACACCCGTGTGCTAGGCCATATGAAAATTAAGGAGGTTACTGACTTGGCCACACGGCCAACCACACGCCCGTGTGCCAACTCGTGTGCCACACACGACTAATAGAAACATCCTTGTGTCTAGGCCTTGTCAAAACTGGAGGGTATACTGACTTTAGCTTGTACGGTACCCCAGGGGACACACGGCAGTATAATGTGACCGTGTGCCACACACGACTGAGACACATGCCCGTGTCTCTGCTCGTGTGGACAAAAATAGGCCATTTGAATAGCCAACTTGCCACCCCAATTGGGTCAAACCTACAAGCAATGAAACAAGCATATTTGAACACCAATTTCAGTCAATTTCAATACCAAGACATACATTATTCATGACTTGACATTATCAACAAATTCCAATCTCAATTCACCAATTAATTCATACCCAAACTTAAACTAAAACCATACCTAAACCTATGTTCAATACATCATTCAATCTCATGCTCAAACTTACCAAAACTTCTCAACATTGACCATTTCTTTTGGTCATTCAAAACATACCATATAATTTATACAACATTTCGAACCATAATTTCAAACATAAGTTAGCCAAATCACATGGCATAATATATATACATTGCAAAACATAACCAAAGTACTTCTAGCCTATACATGCCATACTTTACAATATACATTTTCCAAAGGTACCAAAACGAGTTTCAATAGTGTGGTGACAATCCTCGATGATCCCCGAGCTCACAGTAGCTCCGATATCTATAAAACAATGCAAACACAAACAAAGTAAGCTTTCAAAAGCTTAGTAAGCTCATACTAAATATCATCAACAGTTTATAAAATATAAAACATCAACACATAAGTACTTGTTCGTTCTCAATTCATCTATCAATTCTATGCTAACATAATTCATATGTTTATACCAATTCAATGACCTTCATATACATAATATCATCTACCACATAGGTATCGTACATACTTAAACCTTCTTGTGTTTATTCATTTTCATTCTCACCTCTCGTTCGGATATTTTAAGATTTTCTAAAAATAATTCATGCTATTAACATCTGCAGACTTAGTGCTTTAAGGATTAGCAGAAGCTAGAACAATTCCGCATACTTAGTGCCATCTCAATTAATCGAAGCTATCTCGGTATCGCACATTTAGTGCCTCATATAGCCGAAGCTATTTTGAATCGCACACTTAGTGCCAAATACATTTGATTTATCATCTTATTCAACCATAATCAAAATCATCAAAAATATACTCGTAACATCATGTTTTACGTACGAACTTACCTCGTACTCAAAATTGTCGACTCGGATTGTCTATTCTACAACCTTCGACTTCCCTCAGTCTAAATCCAAATTCCTCTTTTCTTGATCCATATGTATTCAAAATTAACCCTTTTATTCACAAAAATAATTCAAATCAATCCATAAGCATTCATTTAGGGCATTTCATAATTTAGCCCTCACATTTTGACACTTTAGTCCCTAATTAACAAAATCACAAAATACAAATAATTTGCATATACTCATGCTTGGTCGAATAGTCATAGCTCTCATACAAGTCCATACATTTTATTTATTTACATTTTAGTCCTTTAATTTAAAATTTTCACAATTTAGCCCATTTTACTCAAAATCATCAAAAATCCAAAGACAAAACATATAAACCCAACATCAAACTTTCATATATCAACAACTGACTTCACAAATATCGTAGTTTAATCAATGACATATTTCAAAATCATCAACAAAATCAGAAATTGAGACATGGGCTTGATAGTATACGAAGCAATGATTACAAAAACGTAGAAATTATCAAAAATCGAGCAAAACACATACCTAATTCACCAAATCAAAGTGCCGAACCCTAGTTTGATTTTTTCTCTTTTCTTTCCTTTTTATTTTTGGTGGATGAAAATGGCTTTGTTTTCTATTTTGTTTTCATATAATTAACTTAATAAGCTAAATACCAATTTTACCCTTTTATTAAACCATAAATGAATTATAAAATAATGCCCATTTAAGTCATTTAATTCATTTAGTGGTAAAATAACCTCATAAAGACCTCACAATCATAAAGCCAAGTCAAATAGGCACTTTTAACAAGTAGCATGCAACTTTTACATTTTACATGATTAGGTCCTTTTATCAAATTAAGCACACAAATGTTTAAATTTTCATAAGAAACTTTCACACATAGTAATTCATATATCAAAAGCATGGAGAATAATATTTAAATATTTTTTTGACTCAGATATGTGGTCCCAAAACCACGTTTCGACTAGGGTCTAAATCAAACTGTTACAATTCTCCCCCCTTAGGGATTTTCGTCCCCGAAAATCTTATCGTTGAACAGATTCAGATATTACTATCTCATAGCATCTTCAGACTCCCACGTGGCCTCTTCAATACCATGCCCATGCCACATCACTTTTACTAAAGGAAGTTTCTTATTTTGTAGCTCTTTAACCTCGCAATCTAATATACGAATCGGCTTTTCTTCGTAATTCATATTAGACTGAATTTCAATCTCAAACGGAGGAATCACATGCGAAGGATCGAATCTATATCGTCGAAGCATCGATACGTGAAACACATCATGTAACGACCCAAATTTGGGCCTAGAAGTATTAGGTTTCGAGCAGGGGTGCAGTTAGGAGATTGCACATAAATATTTAACTGTGTAATAAAGTGGCATAATGGAGTGTTTGGATTAGTGGTTGTGTGCTTTGGAAGTGTCTGGGAAGTCATGGGTTCAAGTCTTGGCTTCCAAAAAATTTTGGTTTTTAAGGATAAAACTCCTATCTTTGGTCAGTAGGGTTATAAATAAAAGTTGGTAAAGTATGACACAAAAAACCTATTGATCTAGTGGTAAGTGGCGTGTTGCACATGCTAGTGGTCTGAGGTTCAAATCCCTGCTTGTGCAAATAGGGATTATTTTTGTTGGTGGCTTTAGAAGGAAGTTGTGTTTGTCCAAAATGCTAAGGGTTTGAACAGATTTGGTCGGGGTTGTTGTTACCGAATTTGAAGAGATGGATGGGAGAAATTTAAGGAGAAAATCGAGGAAGATTCGAATTTAGAGGAGAGACTTGCCGAGTTTGAACTCTGGCACTTAGTGTTTCGGTTGTGTAGGTGTTGAGGAGGTGTTTAATGTGTTGAAGGTTGAACGAATTTGTGAAGTGTTTTGGTCATGAAAATTCGGCTATAGGCTTTTGGGGTGTCGCTTTGGTGTTAGCTAACCATAGGCCATTTTCATTTCAATACCTCGGGTTGGCAATTTTACTTCTTTTGTTTGGATTTTGTTCTAATCGAAGACTCCTGAAAACCTCTCATACTCTTGTATATTTTCTTTGGCTGAATACCTAAGTGACATTTTACTCTTCATCTTTTCTTCTTCTTTATCCCCTCTTCTCAAAAGCCGAATACTCATTTTATTTCGATTTCATTCCTCCTTTCACTATTCCTTGTCAAGCCGAATCATTCCCCCTTTTTTTTTGTTGGCTGAATACCCTAAGTATTGTTCACTTCTTCTTCTCTGTTCTCCAAACTGAATACCCTCTGTCTCTGGGTAGCCGAAATTATAAAAGCCAAATTATTTTCTCCCTTTCTCTTCCTATCTTTCTTTGGGTCGAATCTTGCTGAAGTGCTACCGAAATTCGTTAACTTTTAGGTAAGTGTTTTGCGGTGTGTTTCCCCTAGCCGAATCTCATTTGGTTTCTTCTCAAAGGTTTGGCATTTGGTATCTCTTAGGTCGAATGATTGCTTTCTCTCTTTCTTGCCTTAGGGTTGTAATCATCTAACACCTTTTTAATTCCTTTTTCATGCGATTGTTGCTAGGGACTCAACTTCTGTAATCAAGGTACTAGGCCGATTACTCTGTCCCTACAAGTGGTACCTTATTTAATGGTAAGTACTTTAAATCCTAGACATAGTTATGTGGGATTACGGTTTTTGCTGAATTGGTTAACTGTTTCATGTGAAGGTTGAAGCTTTGGGAAGATGCATAGATTTTAGGAGTGAGAGGGGCTCTACAATAGTTCATTTGTTAAGTAGCAATGATTCGGTTAAAGTTTCTGCGATGCTTTGGTTTTTGTTTAACCGTAAATATGACTAATGGTGAAGGGTTATGGTTGATCATAGGTTATCAATTCAGAAGTGGTTCGATTGCAACTCTATAACAGGTGGTACATATACCACATTAACTCTAGATCAGCAAATCCCAAAATGCCAAAAGGCCGAAAAGCTGAAAGAATGGAAATGGGTACTACACGAGCATGCAAACGCATCTGTGTAAAATTTGATGCGATAGTAGAGGCCACCATTAACGAACTCATAGGCTATGGCTGTAATGGGCCACGCTAGGCCGAGTTGGGCCGTACGGGCCCAATAGGCCCGTAGGCTCTAGATGTGTAGAACTCACCAATAGGTGGGAAAACGTTGGACCGGCTGTGTCACTCACATGGCTTGGATAGAATTCAGGTTTGGTGGGCCAATGGGTCGTGTGGGCCTATGGGCCTGCTTAAGTGGGCTTTGGGCGCAATCGCACTGTTTGTTTGTTAAAGGTTGCATAGGTCGTGCAAGACGATTGTGAACCTACTGATGGGTCAGTAAGTATATTTAGACCCTGATTTTTGAAATGACCGTTATGCCCTCGAAGGGAAAAATGACTAAAATGCCCCTACATGTTATATGATTGTTATTGTATGTCATTTATGATATATTTGCATTCATGTGATATTATGTTGCATGGGGGACGGGTTCATTGATTTGGTGGAAGTATATGATTTGTTAGGGTCGCATGGTCACTTGACAACTGTGGATCCACCGACGGCTCAAAGCCATTATGTGATTGGCAGCTCTACTGCGAAATTGGTTAGTGGCGCAATCGGTGCTACATCAGGAGTGTAGGGATGGGTGGGTCGATTAAATCCCCACAGGAGTGTAGGGTTGGACGGGATATGGAGTGCAGGGTTGGTTGGGTATTTGTGCATTGAATAATCCGATTCTGATTGTGACATGGGCTCAAGCCCAACTAAGCCTACTATGGGCTAAGGCCCAAGTACCACCGCTATTGTAATGGGCTTAGGCCCAAATTGATGTGATGCATGCTTTACAATTGATGAGGGTTGTACACACTAATTTTTCGTAAACTCACCCCTCTTTTAAATTTTTCAGGTAATCCTTAGTAGGTGGTTCGATGTATGGGAGGACTCGGAGGTAGCCACACTACGAATAGCTTTAAATTTTCATATATTCTTTTACATTACTTAACTTACTTTCCCTTTGAGTTTTTGATGTAATAAGGCCTTTTCTCTAATTTTTTAACTTTTAATTTGGGGGTTTTTAATTATTATGATTTTTTTTCTGCTAAAAGTAGAGCGATATCTGTTTTCAAAACATCACATTTTTGCAACATTGTTGAAATGCTTCCGTGACAAACATGTTTTTAAAAGTAAGGCTGGTTTAAAATGGCTAAAAAATAATTAAGTTGACTTTAGAATTAAACAAAAGGGCTTTCCTCTTTCAAGCGAGATTTATTAGTAAGACAAAGTTTTTCGAAAAAGCATTTTAATGTGACACGCCAGATTTGGTCATAACGTCTAGGCCGGGTTTGGGGTGTTACACATCATGAATCTTTTCTAACTCTGGTGGCAACAACAATCTATATGCTATCGGCCCAATACACTCAGTAATCTCATATGGCCCGAAGAACCTTGGACTCAATTTACCTTTTCTACCGAACTCTAGCACTTTCTTCCACGGTGATACTTTTAAAAATACTTTGTCCCTGATCTCAAACTCAATGTCTTTTCTTTTCAAATCTGCATATGATTTCTGACGATCGGAAGCTGCTTTCAAACTATCTCAGATTATTTTAAATTTCTGTTCAGTTTCTTTTATCCGATCAATTCTGTGAATCTTATTTTCGCTGAGCTCAGTCCAATACAAAGGTGTTCGGCATTTGCGACCATATAAAGCTTCATACGATGCCATTTTAATGCTTGACTGAAAACTGTCATTATAAGCAAATTCAATCAAAGGCAGATATTGTTCCCACGTACCTTCAAACTCAAGAATGCAATATCTCAACATATCCTCAAGTATCTGAATAATCCACTCAGATTGACCGTCCATTTGCGGATGAAAAGCAGTACTGAGATGCAATTTAGTACCTAGAGCATCTTGCAATTTCTTCCAAAATCGTGATGTGAATCTCGGATCTCTGTCTAATATAATAGATAATGGCACACCGTGCAATCTCACAATATTATAAATGTATAACTCAACTAACTTATCAAGTGAGTAATCGGATCGTACTGGAATAAAATGGGCTGATTTCGCCAATCGATCAACTGCAACCTAGATTGCATCTTTCTTTCTCAGAGACAAGGGCAAACCCGAAACAAAGTCCATTGTCACTCGATCAGATTTCTACTCCAGAACCGTAATCAGTTGTAACAAACCAGATGGCACCTGATATTTAGCTTTGACTTGCTGACAGATCAAACATTTAGAAACAAAGTAAGAGATATTTCTTTTCATTCTAGACCACCAATAATGTTGTTTCAGATCATTATACATTTTCGTACTACCCAGATGCACAGATACCCGACTATTGTAAGCTTCATTCAAAATCATCTGAATTAACTCTGGATTTCTCGAGACACAAATTCTATCTCGGAATCTCAGGCAATCATCTTTATCAACTCTGAATTTTGAATCGGACTCCAAATCACATTGAGCTCGTTTTGCTAAAATCTCGTTATTAATCTTCTGAGCTTCGATAATCTGCTGTAAAAATAAAGGTCTTGCTTTTAATTCGACTAAATCAAACCATCATCAAACATACATAACTCAGCATTCATCGCACGCAGAGCAAATAATGATTTTCGGCTCAAAGCAACAGCAACAACATTTGCCTTGCCCGAATGATAAGCTATCACAAGTTCATAGTCTTTTCGCAATTCTAACCATCTTCTCCATTACAGATTCAAATCTTTCTGAGTCATCAGATATTTCAAACTCTTATGATCAGAATATACATGACATTTCTCTCCGAACAGAGAGTGGGACCAAATCTTTAGAGCAAACATAATCGCAGCTAACTCAAGGTCATGCGTCGGATAGTTCTTTTCATGTGGCTTCAATTGTCTCGAAGCATAAGCAATGACTTTGCCTTCTTGCATCAAAAAACATATCCCAGAAAGATCAATGAAGCATCATTGTAGATCACAAATTCTTTACCCGATTCGAGTTGTGCCAATACTAAAGCTTCAGTCCACAAAGTCTTCAACTGATCAAAGCTATTCTGACACTTTTCAGACCACATAAACTTCACATCTTTCTGAATCTATTTTGTTAACAGAGTTGCAATCATAGAAAAGCCTTGACAAATCGTCTATAGTAACTGGCAAGTCCCAGAAAATTACAGACTTTAGAGATATTCCTCTAAGGCTTTCAATCTAAAATAGCAGAAATTTTGCTCAGATCAACTCGGATACCAGATGCTGATACAATAAAGCCTAGAAAACCAACTTCGCGCAACTAGAATTCACATTTGCTAAATTCGCATACAACTGTTTATCTCGCAGAGTCTGTAACACTATTCTCAGATGCTCAGCGTGTTCAGTCTCATCATGTGAATAAATCAATATGTCATCAATGAATACGTCAACAAATCGATCTAAATACGGTCTAAAAATTTTATTCATCAAATCCATAAAGATAGCAGGTGCATTAGTCAATTCGAAAGGCATAACTAAGAATTCATAGTGTAAAAGTACCTCGTCGTAAAGTAGTTTTCGAATGTTTGAGCCTTTTTACTGCATGAATCATTAATAGCCCGATCTCAAATCTATTTTTGAAAACACGGCTGCTCCTTTCAACTTATCATACAAGTCATCAATACAGGGCAGAGGATACTTATTCTTGATAGTTACTTTGTTCAACTGACGATAATCGATACACATTCTCATCGTACCGTATTTCTTTTTCACAAATAGAACCAAAGCACTCCAAGGTGAGAAACTCTGTCTAGCAAACCCTCTATCGATCAATTCTTGCAATTGAGACTCTAATTCTTTTAATTCAGTCGGAGCCATTCTATATGGAGCTACCGAAATCGGAGTAGTATCAAGTACCAATTCAATGCCAAATTCAACTTCTTTAACTGGAGGTAAACCCGAAAGTTCTTCAGGAAACACATCAGGAAACTCACATACAACTAGCATTGATTCAACTTTCTTTTCTGACACTATCGAATCGATTACATAAGCAAAGTAGGCTTTACAACCCTTTCTCACAATACTCAAACTTTCATCAAAGATATTACAGCAGACAATCCATTTAAATCAGTAGATTCAATTCAGACTATTTCATCATTCTTGCATCTCAAATCAATAGTTTTTCGTTTGCAGTTCAAAATAGCATCATGCAAAGTTAACCAATCCATACCTAGAATTATATCAAATTCATCAAAGGGTAATAACATCAGATCAGCTAGAAAACAAGTGTCTCGAAACGTTAACGGGCAATTCTTGCAGTCTTTATCAACCAAAACACATCTGCCTAAGGGGTTCGAAACTCTAATTATAAATTCAGTAGACTCTACAGGCAACGTCTTACTGCTTACTAAATTCATGCATATATATGAATGTGTGGATCCAGGATCTATCAAAGCAATCATAGAAGTATCATAAATAGTAAATGTGCCCGTAATCACGTCTGGCGATAAAGCTTCCTTACGAGTTTGGATAGCATAGGCTCTGGTAGGTGCACGAGCCTCAGATCTAACAACTGTATCTTTTGTTCTTCTTTGACTACCGTTTACATTTCCCGTATTTCTGGGAGGTCTACCACGAGAAGCGTTGCCACTTGGTCTCGGATTCTGAACATTATCTTTTTCAGCTAAAACTGGGCAATATTTTATAAAGTGATTTAGTGAACCACAACTGTAACAAGCTCGGTTATTACTTTTTCCCCAGCATTCTCAAAAATGTCGTCTTCCACATTGATCACAATCAGGCTTTTCATTCTTTGCATTACCAATACTGGCAACAGACGTAGCTGGAGCTTTGAGGTTTGACTGCGATCTAGCATGATCTCTATTCGAATGTCCCACATTAGCCTTTGAACGACTATTATCATCTCTAAACTTCTTTGATGTAGATTGGAATGATTTTCCCGATGATATCTTTCACACTTCTCTAGCTTCAGAATCAACTTTTCTTTTCTCTTTCCGGAGATCTTCAGCCTTGCATGCTCGTTCAACAAGCACAACAAATTTTTTGATTTCAAGAATCTCAACTAGCAAACGGATATCCTAGTTCAAACCATCTTCAAATCTTTTGCACATTATTACTTTAGTAGATACACATTCACGAGCATACTGACTCAGTCATACAAATTCTCGCTCGTATTCTGTAACAGACATACGACCTTGTTTAAGCTCAAGAAACTCTTTACGTTTCTGATCAATAAATCTCTGACTGATGTATTTCTTCTGGAATTTAGCTTGGAAGAAATCCCAGGTGACTCGTTCACTCAGAACTACCGATATTAAAATTTTCCACCAGTGGTACACTATATCTTTCAAGAGTGAAACGACACATTTTATGCATTCCTCGGGATTCAACGATAATTCATCAAACACTCGTATTGTGTTCTCTAACCAGAACTCGACCCTTTCATCATCATCATTCGTTGTAGCTCTGAACTCTTCGACCCCATACTTTCTAATCTTATCGACTGATGGCTTACTTAACTGAATCAGACTCACTGGTGGTATAGCAGGAGCTTGTGGAGAATTAACCAGGGTTGGAGGTTGTTGTACAGCCGGATTGGTTCTAATATATTGGCTAAACCAATCGTTCATCATTTGATAGAAGGATTGTCTAGCCTCACCATCACGGCTACTCGTAACCGGTCTAAAATCAGATGGCATCGTCCCTTGCACGGGAGCAGGTGCATTGCTTTCGACATCATCTGCTACGGCTCGTTCAGGATCCATTTGCTATATAAAAGCACATTTTAATGTCAGGATTCATCACATTATTGCAGTTCATAAATATGGCATGTATAGCTAGACTCATATACGCTATAGTACTCCTAGAACCAACTAAATCATAGCTCTGATACTAATACAATGTAACACCCCTAACCTGTAACCATCGCCGAAATAGAGGCATTATCGGACTTATAACTTGGTTTAGAATAATCACATAACAAATATCATCTCATTTCAATAAACATAGATCATTCATATTCAATATGAATTTCAATCGAGCATACAAAGTCTAAATTATGCATTCAGGACCAAATCGATACCATATGAAAATTTCAGAACTTAGAAAATTTTTCAACTTCTCAAAGGTCACACGACTGTGTGAACAAGCCGTGTGCCTCACACGGCATTAGAAACGCCTGTGTGTCTAAGTCGTGGCGAAACAGGGCATACATACTGCCTTGTCCACAGGGCCACAAGACACGCCCGTCTGCTAGGCTGTGTGAAAATTAGGGAGGCTACTGACTTGGCCACACGGCCAACCACACACCCGTGTGCCAGCCCATGTGCCACACACAACCAATAGACACGCCCGTGTGTCTAGGCCGTGTCAAAACTGGAAAGTATACTGACTTTAACTCGTAGGGTACCCCAGGGGGCACACAGCCGTGTAACGTGACCGTGTGTCACACACGGCTGAGACAGATGCCCATGTCTTTGCCCGTGTGGACAAAAATAGGCCATTTGAATAGCCAACTTGCCAACCCAATTGGGTCAAACCTACAAGCAATCAGACAAGCATATTTGAACACCAATTTCAGTTAATTTCAATACGAAAACATACATTATCCATGACTTTACGTCATCAAAAAATTCCAATCTCAATTCACCAATCAATTCATACCAAAAATTAAACTAAAACCATACCTAAACATATGTTCAATACATCATACAATCTTATGCTCAAACTTACCAAAACTTCTCAACATTGACCATTTCTTTTGGTCATTCAAAACATACCATATAATTTATACAACATTTCCAACCATAAGTTCAAACATAAGTTAGCCAAATCACATGGCATAATATATATACATTGCAAAACATAACCAAAGTACTTCTAGCCTATACATGCCATACTTTACTATATACATTTTCAAAAGGTACCAAAATGAGTTTCGATAGTGTAGTGATGGTCCTCGATGATCCCCGAGCTCACAGTAGCTTCGATATATATAAAACAATGCAGACACAAACAAAGTAAGCTTTCAAAAGCTTAGTAAGCTCGTACCAAATATCATCAACAGTTTATAAAATATAAAACATCAACATATAAGTACTTGTTCATTCTAAATTCATCTATCAATTCTATGCCAACACAATTATTATGTTTATACCAATTCAATGACCTTCATATACATAATATCATCTACCACATAGGCATCGTACATACTTGAACCTTCCCGTGTTTATTTGTTTTCATTCTCACCTCTTGTTCGGATATTTTAAGATTTTCTGAAAATTATTCATTCTATAAACATCCGCACACTTAGTGCTTTAAGGATTAGCAGAAGCTAGAATGATTCAGCACACTTAGTGCCATCTCAATTAATCGAAGCTATCTCGGTATCGCATACTTAGTGCCTTATATAGCCGAAGCTATTTTAAGTCACACACTTAGTGCCAAATACAGTTGATTTATCATCGTATTCAACCATAATCAAATATATATATATACAATCTATGCATAATCAAAGCATCAAAAATATACTCGTAATATCATGTTTTACGTACGAACTTACCTCGTACTCAGAATTGTCGACTCGGATTGTCTACTTTATAACCTTCGACTTCTCTCAGTCTAAATCTGAATTCCTCTTTTCTTGATTTATATGTATTCAAAATTAACCTTTTTATTCACCAAATGATCCAAATCAATCCATAAACATTCATTTAGGGCATTTCACAATTTATCCCTCACATTTCCACATTTTGACACTTTAGTCCCTAATTAACAAAATAAAAAAATATACATAATTTGCATATACTCATGCTTGGCTGAGTAGTCATAGCTCTCATACAAGTCCATACATTTCATTTATTTTACATTTTAGTCCTTCAATTTACAATTTTCACAATTTTACCCATTTTACTCAAAATCATCAAAAATTCAAAGACAAACATATAAACCCAACATCAAACTTTCATATATCAACAACTAACTTCACAAAAATCATAGTTTCATCAATGACATATTTCAAAATCATTAAAAAAATTGGAAATTGAGATATGGGCTTGATAGTATACGAAGCAACGATTACAAAAACATAGAAATTATCAAAAATCGAGAAAAACACATATCTAATTCACCAAATCGAAGTGTCGAACCCTAGTTTTCTTTTTTCTCTTTTCTTTCATTTTTATTTTCGGTGGATGAACACATAAAATGGCTTTGTTTTCTATTTTGTTTTCGTATAATTAATTAATAAGCTAAATACCAAATTTTCCCTTTTATTAAACCAAAAATGAATTATAACATAATGCCCATTTAAGTCATTTAATACATTTAATGGTCAAATAACCTCATAAAGAACTCAAAATCATAAAGCCAAGTCAAATAGGCACTTTTAACAAGTAGCATGTGACTTTTACATTTTATGCGATTAGGTCCTTTTACCAAATTAAGCACATAAATGATTAAATTTTCATACGAAACTTTCACACATACTAATTCATATATCAAAAGCACGGAGAATAATATTTAAATATTTTTCTAACTCGGATATGTGGTCTCGAAACCACTGTTTCAACTAGGGTCTAAACCAGACTATTACATGTTTAAATAATATTTTAATATTATTTTATTTATATGCTATTATGCTATTTATCATATCATGGTACGAAAGAAATCCAATGACATTTCAACAATTTTTGAGTCTTGTTTGAACCTTAGAAATATATAGGATACAAATGACATGTCATTAGGGTTACCATGTTTCGGGTGCTGGTCCAGAATGTCTTACCGAAGATTGAGTTCTACCATTTGTTGCGATACTTGTCAGCTTGTTTGAGTGGCATCGTGTGGGTACATTCTAACTACCACCTTGTGTGAGCAAACCCATTTATGGCTCGAATGAGCATTGATGTAAAGGAAAAGGGAAAGGAATGGTTTCAACCATATGTTGGCACACTTTATGTGAGCTTCCCGCATATCCGATATTATTCTAAGTCGTTCAACGGGCATGTAAAGGAAAAGAATGATAAGTGTTCCGATCGACTATATTTTGAACTTATGGAAAGGTAAGAATTGATGTTCATCAAAGTATGTATAACCATGTTTATAGAAAGTATGAATTCAAATGTAGTATATTCATGAAATCTATCTTACTATGTGATGACTTTGGTTAAGTTGTGTGTTTAGGCACTAACTTGTGTTGTTGGTGATGCTTAGGCTTGTGCCAAGCTATTTTGGATTGATTCATGTCTATTTTATAAGATTTTTCATTGAAATGATAAGCTATGTTCATGATTTATTAACTTATTAAGCAATATATGCTTACGTTCTTTTTTTTCCTATGTTTTATAGATTATCAGAAACTCGACAAGTTTGAAAGCTCGTGAGAGACCTATCACACTATCTAGAGATTATTATCGGTTGATTTTGATGTTTTAGTCATGGTTATTATGGCATGTATAGGTGGACTTGTGCTTAATGACCTAGTTGTTATGTTTAGCATTATATATGGTATTATGGTTGGTGTGCTTTTGGCACTTTGATGCCTTGATCGTTGGTGTTGATATGGCTAAGTGGATGTATGTTTTGAATGACCAATTTGGTATGTTAGGATGTGATTTGGTATATGGTCAATTGTGTTATGTTTTGGTATGGAAATAAGTAGTTGCATATGGTTTATTTATGGACAAATATGCATATTCTTAGATATTTTTATGGTTGTGTTTGAGATACCTATATGGCATATTGGTTGGATGAATAAATAGCCTTTTGAATTGGTCTTATTATGCATGTTTTGGGCATGATTTAAGGTCTTCGTTGTATGTGCAAATGGCTTGTAGGTGTAACAGCCTATTTTTGGGTCCAGTCAGAACAGTGGTTTCGGGACAACGAATCCACCGTAGAAAAATTTATTTTTATTATATTTTTATGGGCTACAATTTTATGGAATGATTTCGTGAAAATTTTGTTCAAAAGTTTTGACGTTTGGGCACTCAATTTGGTCAAAAGGACTAATTTGTAATAACTATAAAATGTGATTTCTATAGGTTAAAGGTGTCAAATTGTTATGAAATTTTAAATTGGAGGTCCTTAAATGGTAATTAGACCATTGGTTAAGTTGGTGGACAAAAATGGACATGGTTAGGTATGTTTCTAAAGTTTTTCATTAAGGGTATTTTAGTAATTTGGTAATTAAATGAATTAAAAAGCCAAAATAGTGTCCCAAGCCACACGAGCATGTGACCCCTGTTTTAGCAAAAAATTTCCAAGTCTCGTAAAATTTTCTAAAGTTCTCGTTTTAGTCCCAAACTGCTTCCAAAGCACGTTTTGGGCCTCGTAGGCTCGTATTAGGGACTTTATGATTAAATGCAAATGGTTTTAATTTGGACACAAATTTATGACTCGGAATTGTATGTTTGCTAGTGTTTAAGTCCGGTAATACCTCGTACCCTGTATTGGCTTTGAATACGGGAAGGGGGTGTTACAAAAGTATTTGAGTTTGTGTTGCAAAAATAGAGGTTTGAGTTTGAAATTGTAAAAATTTCTATGATTGACTAATTTTATCCCTTCGAAAAATATTTAGTAAATTATATTTTTTTTAAAAGAAAAGTAACATTTAATTGTAATGTTGTTTCGGAACATCTAAATAAAAAGGATCTTATATTATAATTATAAAAAAATTATAAAGAACCCCACAAAGAATTTTTATAAATCTATTTAAGAAATTCACAAATTATTTTTAAAATTTTAGAAAATTGACATTATTTAAAATACTTAAAATCCCATAATTTGGATGCATGTGTGATAGTTTTAAAGTCATAAAAATATAAATCACAACCAAAATAAAAGTAATGTCCAATGTCCAAAAGTACACAAAAACACAACCCAACATCCAAATAGTAAAAAATCCGATGAATATCCATGATGTAAAATTTTCCAAGAGGCTCCACCAAATGCTGATCCAAGTCCTACGTTTGAGTGTTACCTGAAAGGTTGAAACATTAACGGGGTGAGTTTTTTAAGCCCAGTGTGAAATTAACACAAACTCTTTCACAACATAAAACATATATGATACAAAGTCATAAAATTACATATCTCAATATTTCATAAGCATATTATGCATGATCATGTCAATGCAGATTTTAGGAAAACAGTCCTACCCATCTCCGCTACACACAATAATTGAGTTTACCTAGAACTCATCCAACCAACACACCAAATGGTGAACAGTGTCATAGTAACGCAGATAAACTACCATATAATAAAAATCATGGACAAGCAACTGGAGTTACAAATAAACTGCCATATAATCAGAATAGTGAATAGTGTCACATTAATGCAAATAAACTGCCATATACTTCCACCTTTCACATATCCCACCCCATGCATGTGATATGGTCAAAACACTCAAAATCATATAGACATGTTTAGCATGCAAATCATAGTCATACTCAAGGTACCAAATTTTCACATCTTATTTTCATACGAATATCACATTTGCCATATAATCACATAACATGAGAATGAGATGTACATATTTTTCATATTATTAGAAAACATCAATATCACACAACATGTTTACCATAAGTATGCGGTTTAAGAAAAACACTTACTTGATAAAAATTCATAAGGATGACTTCTCTCACTTTGTGGATACATATAGTATCCCCATCAAACAACATAATTTTAATAGCAACATTTTTATCAATATAATAATAGTCTTAATTTATTTAGTGTTAAAACTCACACCAGATCGTAGATTTGATGTGCAATAAATCCCTCAAAATCCCTATACGTGCATCTACAATTAGATTACTTAATTGAGCAACAAATGATGATCTTAAGTTGGGACTATCATTTTAAGAGTTAGTACAATAAATTGATTATTGATTATTATTAACACTTATCCTTAAAAGATCTCTCAGATTAGAAATTTAATCTCAAAGGCTAACGGTCTCTCAGGTTAATGTCAATCTGCCTCTTTACACATAAGATATATGAAATATTAATCATTGAGAAAATAAATCACTAAGGTCCCACCTAAAATAAAAGGCCAAGAGATAATAATAGAGAGGAGAAACTATTTCTGCACTCCCTTAATACTTACTTTAACACGAATGGAATGGAGGATCAACGAATTGATTTGATCACAAATCAAAGGAGAAGAAATGATCTTAGAAGTGGATTTATTCAAAAATAAATCCAAGGAAAGGTAGAGTCAATTTAGGATTCAAATTTAATAAAATAAAAATAATGAGCATTTGAAATGAATGGGAAAACGGGAAGAGATCTCCACGATCGATAATGGTGCTACGGTGGCTGCGGTGGTAGTCCTGCAACAGAGGCACGGTTCTTGTGAAGGGAAGAGAGGGGAGGTGGGTTCGATCACTTCTTTTAAATGAGGGGAAAAGAGAATAGAATATAAAAATAAGAAAAGAGAAATGCGCGGTGGTTGTCGTGGTGGAGGAGATGGCGTTTGAGGCGGTTATTGGAGAGAAAAGGGGAGGGAAGATGCGGTAAGGCAGTGGCTCGACAGTGAGGTGGTAGGGGTGCAAGGCTAGTTACAGCGGAGGAGAAGAGAAAAGAAAATAAAAAGGAGAATGAAGACTAACCAAAAAGAGAGAAAAAAATGAAAAAATATGAGGTTGGGGAGGAGCTAATGGTGAGACGGCAATTAGAGAGAGGGTGTAACACCCCTTACCCGTTTTCAACGCCGGAATAGAGTACGAGGCATTACCAGACTTATACACATGCAATCATGTAGAACCAAGACATAAATTTCCATCCAAATTGAAAATTTTCAAAAACATTCATATCATCCCTTAGACGAGCCTACGAGGCCCAAAACGTACATTGGGAGCGGTTCGAGACTAAACTGAGAACTTTGGAAACCCCCCAAACACCTAGAAAATTTTTCATAAAAACAGGGGTTACACGTCCATGTGGTTAGGGACATGCCCGTGTGGGTAGGCCGTGTGGTCACACACGTCTGTGTCCCTAACCCGTGTAACTCTCTGTTTATGACATTATCAACAAATTAGGGTTACATGACGAAGGCACACGCCCATTTACTAGACCGTGTGGGTGATTTAATTTTTATAATTTTTCCTAAAATAGGTGTAGACTTCACACGCCCTACACACACGCCCATGTCCTTGGGCCATGTCCTTTACACGGCTGAGACACACGGCCGTGTCTCTGCTTGTGTGGCCAATTCAAAGCCAAAATTCAAAAATGCAAGGGACACACAGTCAGATCACACACCCATAGGGCAAGCCGTGTGTCACACACGGCCTAGACACACATCCGTGTGTCTACCCGTATGGACAAAAATAAGGCTCTTTACCAAGCCCTTTTGCCACCCTTACTTGCACCAACCTACACTACATCAAAAAACACCAATCTAAGCATCTACACACAACCAATTCAACCTCAACCAAGACATCCACACATCAATTACATGCTATTTTCTATCACATACAACATTTCATAATTATCATCATAAACCATGTCGTAACTCCATCCATGAAAGGCATCGCTACATGTATAAATACTTAACCAATATTAGCCAATACCAAATGGCCATTCACAAAATGAATCAAAAACCATTACAAGCCAACACATTTGGCCAAATCAATAACGACACATATCACAAAAAGACCAAGTCCCTATACATGCCATAACTCAAAATAATGTAATAATAAGTACCCAAAATGATAATTTGATAGTGTGAGTGGATCTCCGATCGTCTTTGATCCTTGAGCTGGATTGATGACACTATAAGGAATGAAAAGGAAAGGGGTAAGCTTTAAGGTTAGTAAGTTAACATACACATAACATAATGTAAATTAGCACAAAATCATCAAGTGGTCATAGACATATCTTACTCATTTGCATACTTACCAATAGTGCATCTTAAACCGAAATCATTTCTCATGAGTTTGGCGTATGTACCTGTACCACTTCATAACATAATCATAACCTTTCACATCTTTGACATAATCTTTAAATCACCCGTTGAACCACTTGGAATACTAAAGGATACTCGGGAATTACATACACATAGAATCATACCAATGCCATATCCCAGATATGGTCTTACATGGGATCTCATATCAATGCCAATAGCCTGGGTATGGTCTTACACGATTCTCATATTGATTCCATGTCCCAGACATGGTTCTACACAAAATCTCATAACGATGCCATATCCCAGATATGGTCTTACATGTAAACTCATAACCCTAATGTCATGACATATGTATCCTAACTATTCCTAAGGTTGAACCTGGAATTTCGCCGTATCGAATCTTTGCCGAATGAATCCATAATGATAGTTGTACAAGTCATGCAATAAAAAATATTAAATAAATAACATAAGTTGCATTATTTACACACGAACTTACCTTGGTACAAAATATGGCTAACTAATTCGATTTAGTCCACAACTTTGTTCTTTCCCCGATCTAAGTCCTGACTCTATTTTTCTTTATCTATAATAGCAAATTTAGCTTATTTAATTATCACATTGTTCAAATCAGTCCAAAAAATCACACTTTGGAAAAATTACAGTAACTTTCACATATTTACAAATTAGTCCTTACGCTCATAAAATGAAATGTACTCATTTTCTTTGTTACCTAAGCTTATCCGAGCCTATATCATGCTTATACCAACCCATATTTTTCATCAAATCACATTTCTACTACCCATTTTATTAACATTTACAAATAAGCCCTTTTTAGGTGTTTTCATCAAAAACCACTTACTAAAAGATGTTTATCACACATCAAACCTTCATAATCTACCATAAAACATCAACATAAATGCATGTCACACATGGGTCAAACCCTAGGCATCAAATCTACCTCGAATAAATGGTAGAATTGGCTAGCTCGGTTGATAACAACTTCAAAGATGTAAAGAACATTAAAAACGGGGCTAGGGTGCACTTACTATCAAGCTTGAAAGTTGAACAAAACCCTAGCTATGGTGTCTTGAGAATTTCAGCTATGGCATGGAGAGGATGAGTAAATTTTGACTTGATTTTTCCTTTCTATACTTTTAATTACTAAGTGACCAAAATGCCCTTTTTACTAAACTTTTAATTTTTACTTATTCATGCCCTTTTTTTCATAAAAATAAAAATTGGTCAAATTACTATTTAAGGACCTCTAATTAATAATCCTTAGCTATTTCATGCTTAAAGCTTTAGAATCACATATTTTGCAACTTTTGCAATTTAATCCTAAAAATCAAATTAGACACTCTATCAACAAAATTTCTTAACAAAACTTTCATACAATAATGCAAACATATCATAGACCTTAACACATTTATAAAATAATTATTTCTACTTCAGATTTGTGATCCCGAAACCACTATTCTGACTAGGCCCAAAATTGGGATGTTACAACTCTCCCCCTTTAGGGATTTTCGTCCCCAAAAATCTTACCGGTAAAAAGGTTTGGGTATTGTTTTCTCATGGTTTCCTTGGGTTCACATGTATCCTCTTCAACCCTATGGCTTTGCCATAATACTTTCACAAGGGCTACACTTTTATTCCTCAATTGTTTGACTTCCCGAGCCAAAATCTTAACCGGATCTTCGCCATAAGTCATATCCAGTTGCATCTCAACCTTTATCGGTGAAATCACATGTGAAGGGTCTGATCGGTATCGGTGCAACATAGACACATGGAACACATCGTGAATCCTTTCCAGCTTAGATGGCAAAGCCAACCGATATGTTACTGGCCCTATCCTTTCGGTAATCTCATATGATTCAATAAAACGCGGACTCAGCTTGCCCTTCTAGCCAAATTTAAAAACTTTCTTCCATGGAGACACTTTTATGAATACCTTATCGCCGACCTGAAACTCAATCTCTTTCCGTTTCAAATCCGCGTAGGATTTCAATCTATCATAAGCTGCTTTCAAACAATCATGAATTGTCTTCACTTTTTCTTTCAATTCTCTGACTAAATCAACCCCGTGAATCTTATTCTCTTTGAGTTCAGTCCAATGCAATGGTCTCTGACACTTACGACCGTACAATGCCTCAGAAGGTGCCACTTTTAAACTCGACTGAAAATTGTTGTTGTAGGCAAATTCTATCAAAGGTAGATATTTTTCCCAACTACCCTCGAATTCAAGAATACAATACCGGAGCATATCCTCAAGAATCTGAATTACTAACTCAGACTGACCGTCAGTTTGCGAGTGAAAAGCGGTGCTAAAGTTTAACTTTGTACCTAAAGCTTCTTACAACTTTTTCTAAAACCGCAAAGTGAACCTCGGATCTCTATCCAATATAATAGAGATAGGCACTCCATGCAATCTAACAATTTCACCAATGTACAAATCAACTAACTTATCAAGTGAGTAATCGGTACATACCAGAATAAAATGAGCCGACTTTGTTAGCCTATCAACCACAACCCAAATGGCATCTTTCTTTTTCGGTGACAAGGGCATATCCGTCACAAAATCCATAGTAATTCTGTCCCATTTCCACTCGAGGACCATCACAGGTTAAAGTGAACCCGAAGGTACTTGGTGTTCGACCTTTATTTGTTGACAAACCAAGCATCTCATACAAACTCCGAAATGTCTCTTTTCATTCCCGACCACCAATACATTTTCTTCAAGTCATAATACATCTTTGTACTGCCTGGATGAATATATAAACATCCATTATGTGCCTCATGCAAATTTTTTTGAATAAGCTCGTCATCTTTCGGTACACAGTCCCTATCTTGGAACATCAAACATCCATCAGAACTAATCCAAAAATCTAATTCCATACCCGATTCAGATTGGGCTCTTTTGGCTTACAAATCACTGTCACATTTCTGAGCTTCACATATCTCTTGGAGAAACATCGGTATAGCTCTCAATTCACTAGAATCGAACCATTATCGGATAAGGTCAACTGAGTGTTCATAGCTCTCAAATCAAACAATGACTTCCTACTCAAAGCATCAGCGACCACATTCGCCTTTCCTGGATGGTAGTCAATCACTAACTCGTAATCTTTTAATAATTCTAACCATCTCCTTTGCCGTAAATTCAAATCCTTTTGATTCATCAAGTACTTTAAACTTTTATGATCAATATAAACATGGCATTTCTCACCATATAGATGATGTCTCCAAATCTTCAATGCAAATACAATGGCGACTAGCTCCAAATCATGTGTCGGATAATTTTTCTTATGCGGTTTCAATTGCCTCAAGGCATAAGCTATCACTTTGCCTTCTTGCAAAAGTACACAACCCAATCCATTCAAGGATGCATCACTACAGATCACAAATTCTTTTCTCAGCTTAGGTTGTACTAAAATCGGTGCCTCAGTCAACAATGCCTTCAACTTCTCAAAACTCTGTTGACACCTTTCTGACCATTCGAACTTGACATCCTTCTGTAGCAACTTTGTCATCGAAGTAGCAATCATGGAAAATCCTTTAACAAATCGTCTATAATAACCGACTGGGCTTAGAAAGCTTCTAACCTCGGTTACATTCCTCGGCGGTTTCCAATCAACAATTGCTGAAATCTTACTCGGGTCAACTAGAATACCCTCACCCGAAATAATGAGCCCCAAGAATCTGACTTCTCGAAGCCAAAACTCACTTTTACTAAACTTAGCATACAACTATTTATCCCTCAAATTTTGTAAAACAGTTCTCAAATGTCCATCACGCTTGGACTCATTTCGAGAATAAATCAAAATATCATCAATAAACACAACCACAAACTTATCTAATTATGGTCTAAAAATCTAATTCATTAAGTCCATAAACACAGTGGGAGCATTTGTTAAACCAAAAGGCATAACCAAAAATTCATGCTGACCATACCTCGTCCGAAATGCAATTTTCGGCACATCCGAGTCTTTAACTCTCAACTAATAATAACCGGACCTCAAGTCTATCTTTGAAAACCATGTGGCCCCTTTCAATTAGTCAAATCATCTATTTTCAGCAAAGGATACTTATTCATTATGGTCACTTTATTGAGTTGTCGGTAATCAATGCAAAGTCTCATAGAGCCGTCTTTCTTTTTCACAAATAATACTGGTGCACCCCATAGAGAAAAACTAGGTCTCGCAAAACCTTTATCCGTCAACTCTTGCAACTGAGCTTTCAACTCTTTTAATTCTGTTAGAGCCATTCTGTACGGAGCAACCGAAATAGGTGCAGTGCTAGGGACTAACTCAATACCAAATTCAACTTCTCTAAATAGAGGTAATCCGAGTAACTCTTTTGGAAACACATCTGAATACTCACATACCTCCAACACTGACTCAATCTTTAACTCGGACAGTTTGGTATTCAACACAAAGGCAAGACAAGATTCGCACCCTTTTCTCATATACCTCTGAGCTGTCATAGAAGAGATTACAATTGGCAATCCATTCGATTCATCTGATTCAACCTGAAGAATATCACCACTTTCACATTTCAAGTCAATAATTTTTTCTTCCACAATTTACTTCCAGATCATGAATGGTCAACCAACCCATACCAAGAATTACATCAAATTCATCAAATGGAAAAAGCATAAGATTAGCCAGAAAACAATGACCTCTAATCATCAAAGGACAATTTTTACATACTTTGTCAACTAACACATGCTTGCTTAGAGGGTTCGACACTTTTATCAAAAATTCTGTAGATTCAACAGGCATATTCATACTAGATACCAATTTCATACAAAAATAGGAATGGGTTGATCCCAGATCAATCAAAGCAATGACATGAGTATCATAGAGAGAAAAAGTACTCGTAATCACATCAGGAGATGAAGCCTCTTCACGAGCGTGAATGGCATAAGTCCTCGCAGGTGCTCTACCCTCAAATCTCACATCTGGGTCTCTAGGTGCACTTTTGCTACTCACTCTATTTCTTGGATTTCTCTGTGGCATCCCTATAGAAGTAGTATTACCTGATCTTGCACTCTGAAATTTATTTTTTCAACCATCTTGGGGCAATCTCTAATGAAGTGATCTTGTGAATCACAATTGAAACAAGTTTGATCATTCACTTGACACTCACTAGGGTGGCGTCTAATGCAATATGGACATTCAGGTCTACTGGGTCGAGCATTACCCATACTCGCTATCGAAGTAGTCTGAGCCTTATAACCCGAACACTATTTCCCATGGTTTCTATTTGAAAACCCAACTGAAGTACTTGATCGAGTATTAAACTCTCTCGATTTCTTAGATGAGGACCAAAGTGACTTACCCATTGGTCTCTTCTTCGAGTCTCGAGACTCAAACTCAGCTTTTCTTTTCTCTTTAGCTAAATCCTTGCCCTTACAAGCTCTCTCTACAAGCACAACGAATTCTTTCAATTCCAGAATGCCAACCAATAATCGGATGTCTTCATTCAGCCCATCTTTAAATCTCTTACACATGATGGCTTCAGTCGAAACACATTCTCGAGCATATTTGCTCAGTCTCACAAACTCACGCTTATATTATGTTACCGTCATTTAGCCCTGTTTTAACTCAAGAAATTCTTTTTGTTTCTGATCGATAACCCTCTAGCTAATGTACTTCTTACAAAACTCTTCTTGGAAAAATTCCCAATTAACTCTCTCCCTTGGTACAACTGACACAAGGGTGTTCCACCACTGATAAGCTGAGTTTCTTAGAAGTGATACAACACATTTCATACATTTCTCAGGTGTGCATGATAACTCATCAAATACCCTGATGGTATTCTCAAGCTAAAACTCTGCGCTTTCAGGATCATCATCTATACCAGCTCGAAACTCTTTGGCTCCTTGTTTTCAAATCTTATCAACTGAAGGCCTATTCAATCTCATAAATTCCACACCTTGAGGTGCTATTGGAATAGGCCGAGGAATAGGTTCGGCTGGAATGGGTTGAGCGTTTGGGCTGATTCGAACGAACTCCGTATACCATGCGTTCATCATATGGAGAAAGGTTTCCCTACCTCCTTCTCCTAGACTAACTGTAGGGGGTCTACTATTACACGGTGTTGCCCCTTCAGTGAGAGCTGGAGCTGCCCCTTGATCGGGAGCTGGCACATTACTTTCGGTTTCATCAGCCTTAGCTCGGTTAGGATCCATTACTATATGAAAACACAAATTTCAATTGTCAGAAGTCATCACACTACCACAGTTCATTTATGACATGTATAGCTAGACCCATACACATGCTACATTAGTCTGAAAATTGACTAAACCGTAGCCCTAATACCACTAAATGTAACCCCTTACCCATATTCGATGCCAGAATAGGGTACGAGGCATTACCGGACTTATACGCAAGCAAACATGCAGAACCGAGACATAAATTTCCATCCAAATTAAAACTTTTCAAAAACATTCGTATTGTCCCTCAGACGAGCCTACGAGGCCCAAAATATACATTGGGAGTAGTTCGGGACTAAGCCGAGAACTTTGGAAACTGTCCAAACACTTAGAAAATTTTTCATAAAAATAGGGGTCACACGTCCGTGTGGTTTGGGACACGCCCGTGTGGGTAGGCCCTGTGGTCACACACGCCCATGCCCCTAACCCGTGTAACTCTCTATTTATGAAATCATCAACAAATTAGGGTCACACGGCCAAGGTACACGCTCGTGTGCTAGGCCGTATGAGCGATTTAATTTTCATAATTTTTCCTAAAATAGGTGCAGACTTCACACACCCTGGGCACATGCCAATGTCCCTGGGCAGTGTCCTTCACACGGCTAAGACACACGGTCGTGCCTCTTCCCGTGTGGTCAATTCGAAGCAAAAATTCAAAATTTCTAGGGACACACAGTCATATCACACACCCATAAGGCAAGCCGTGTGTCACACATGGCCTAGACACACGCCCGTGTGTCTACCCATGTGGGCAAAAATAAAGCTATTTACCAAGCCTTTTTGCCACCCTTACTTGCACCAACCTACACTACATTAAATGACACCAATCCAAGCATATACACACAACCAATACAACCTCAACCAAGACATCCACACATCAATTATATGCTATTTTCAATCATATACAACATTTCATACTTATCATCAAAAACCATGCCATAACTCCATCTATGAAAGGCATTACTACATGTATAAATACTTAACCAATATTAGCCATAACTCCATCTATGAAAGGCATTACTACATGTATAAATACTTAACCAATATTAGCCAATACCAAATGGCCATTCACAAAATGAATCAAACACCATTACAAGCCAACACATTTGGCCAAATCAATAACGACACATATCACAAAAAGTCTAAGTCCCTATACATGCCATAACTCAAAATAATGTAATAATAAGTACCCAAAATGATAATTTGATAGTGTGAGTGGATCTCCGACCGTCTTCGATCCCCGAGCTGGCTTGATGACACTATAATGAATGAAAATAGAGGGGGTAAGCTTTAAGGTTAGTAAGTTAGCATGTAAATAATAATCAACTTTAAACATACAATAACATACACATAACATAATGTAAATTAGCACAAAATCATCAAGTGGTCATAGACATATCTTACTCATTTGCGTCCTTACCAATAGTGCATCTTAAACTGAAATCATTTCTCATGAGCTTTACGTACGTTCCTGTACCACTTCATAACAAAATCATAACCTTTCACATCTTTGACATAATCTTTAAATCACTCGCTGAACCACTTGGAATACTAAAGGATACTCGGGAATTACATACACATAGAATCATACCAATGCCATATCCCAGATATTGTCTTATATGGGATCTCATATCAATGCCAATAGCCCAGGTATGGTCTTACACGATTCTCATATCGATGCCATGTCCCAAACATGGTCCTACACGAAATCTCATAGCGATGCCATATCCCAGATATGGTCTTACATGTAAACTCATAACCCTAATGTCATGACATTTGTATCCTAGCTATTCCTAAGGTTCAACCGGGAATTTCACCTTATCGAATCCTTACCGAACGGATCTATAATGTTAGTTGTACAAGTCATGAACTAACAAAATATTAAATACATAATATAAGTTGCATTATTTATACATGAACTTATCTCGGTACAAAATATGGCTAACTAATTTGATTTAGTCCACAACTTTGTTCTTTCCCCGGTCTAGGTCCAGACTCTGTTTTTCTCGATCTATAATAGCAAATTTATCTCATTTAATTATAACATTCTTCAAATCAGTACAAAAAACCATACTTTGGCAAAATTATAGTTTTGCCCCTAAAATTTCACATATTTACAAATTAGTCCTTAGGCTCGTAAAATGAAATGTACTTATTTTCTTTGTTATCCAAGCTTAGCCGACCTTATATCATGCTTATACCAGCCCATATTTTTCATTAAATCACATTTCTACTGCCCATTTTTATAACTTTTACAATAAGCCTTATTTAGATGTTTTCATCAAAAATCGCTTAGTAAAAGATGTTTATCACACATCAAACTTTAATAATCTACCATGAAACATCAAAATACATACATGTCACTGATAAGTCGTAATTTATACATATTTTTATCCCGTGCTTAGCGCATTTTTGGATGAATTAACATTAGATTTATGGAATTTGATGCTCTTAGTCCTTTAATTTCATGTCTTATACTTAGGTGAGCATATGAAAGTAAAAAGAACAAGAAAAGCGCCAAAAACGGAGAAAATGGGCCGACATAGGAAATCAACACAGCCTGGACTTCCTCACAGGGGTAGAACACACACCCGTGCCATTCTGGCAGGCTTGAACACGGCTTAAAATGACCTCAACATGGGCGTGTCTATTTCTCAACCTTGACCATGGCCTGAAGTAATCCCACACGGGCGTGTCACACGGGTGTGTCCCTGTCGAGCCCAAGTTGAGTTCTATTCTGAAAGGGGCAATTTTGAGGGTTGGAAAACATTCTAAAGCCTATTTAAAAGACCCTAAAAGAGGAGAGAAAGGGGACAGAGAGTAGGAAGCAAGGAATTACTCGAAGAAAACTGATTGATCCATCTCGAAAGTCAGATTTACCTCTAAGACTGAAGATCTCCCTTCAAATTCCTTCAGGGGTTTTTGGGTTTTCTTTATGTTTTGTCATTATTCTTTTGAGATGTTTTCTTTTATAGTCATGAACTAAATACCCTAAATACCTAAGAGGGTGAAACTTGAGATGAATCTTGTTAATATTTTCTGAACTATATGATAAATACTTGATTTGTTCTTAATTATGACTTTAA
This sequence comes from Gossypium anomalum, assembly GCA_025698475.1. Taxonomy (NCBI): domain Eukaryota; kingdom Viridiplantae; phylum Streptophyta; class Magnoliopsida; order Malvales; family Malvaceae; genus Gossypium; species Gossypium anomalum. The sequence goes on along the minus strand of CM046968.1, from coordinate 40,269,014 downwards.
CTCTTGTTTGAATATTCCAGGATATTGATTCAAGTATTGATGTGCTTATTCAGAGGATGAATAGTCCCTGTCTAAGAGTAGATCATTCATAATTAAGCGAAGTTGCATGCAATCCTAGAGATAGGATGACATAAATCTGCAGGATTAGAGTCAAATCTAATAAGGGAATCCATAAATCAAGTTAATGCAAAACTAGGGGTTTTAATTAGAAAGAGATTTCAATTAATCAACCTAGGGTTAGACGTTATTAGTCTTGAATAGGGATAATAACATAACTTAGGGATTTCTACATATCAAGTCAAGTGAATAAACCGTCTGGTTCAGAGTCAATTAACAAGAGAAGTCTAGGTGGATTCTTCCTTGGGTGTTATCTAAATCAATCAGTTTTCCCAAAAGTATTTCCCCAATTTGCTTTCTGTGCATTCTTAGATTAGTTAATTAGTTAGATAAAACAACCTTCATTATTCTTAGGCTAGATAATAAAAAAGAAAGTTAATACTAGTACTCTTAGTTCCTTTGGGTTCAACATCCGGTCTTGCTAAAACTATACTACTGTTCGATAGGTACGCTTGCCTTCATCATGATAATAGTTAGTTCAAGTACGATCAATTATAAATTTTAATCGCGAGTGACAATCAAGTTTTTGGTGCCGTTGTCGGGGAACTAAAATATTAAGAATACTCAATTGTTATTACTTTAGCCATTTACTTTTATTGCACTTTAATTTTTATTTTGATTTTCGTTACTAAATTCTCTTTTTCTGGCAGGTTTTTTTAGTTTATGACTAGAAGAAACTCGTCAGGACCATTACTTTTTTAAGGGGAGATCAATCGCACAGCTCGCAGAAACCGAAGAGAAATAAAGTGAAGCTTAAGATACACAGGGGAAGAGTAAGAGGATGATATTCCAACTACAATCGAGGAGATAGCTAAAAATCAAAACAATCCGCTACCTCCTGCGATTGCTACTGATCCAGTAAATCAAAATCATGCTCCTCGAACTACGTATGATTATGCTGAACCTACTTTAACAGGAACTAAATCAAGTATAGCTAGGCCTGCTATTGCTGCAAATAACTTTGAACTGTAACCTAACACAATTCAAATGATACAACAGTTTGTTCAGTTTGATGGTCTATATGACGAAAACCTAAATACTCATTTAGCAAATTTTCTAGAACTTTGCGACACATTCAAAATCAATGGCATTTCTGACGATGCCATTCACCTTCGGCTATTTCTCTTTTCACTAAGGAATAAAGCTAAACAGTGGTTGAACTCATTACCACGAGGATCAATCACTATTTGGGAACACATGACCAAAAAGTTCTTACTTAAATATTTTCCACCTGCTAAAATAGCTAAACTAAGGAATGATATATCTTCTTTTGTGCAGATGGATTTAGAAACACTCTACGATGCATTGGAGAGATACAAGGACCTACTGCGAAGGTGCCCTCACCATGGATTACCCCTTTGGCTTCAGGTTCAAACTTTTTACAATGGTGTGAACCCCTCAACTAGACAGACGATTGATGCAACCACTGGTGGGATCATCAACAACAAAACACCTGAAGAGGCCTATGAATTTATCGAAGAAATGTCACTGAATAACTATCAGTGGCAAGTCATGAGGACTAAGCCAACCAAAACAGCAGGCATTTATAACGTCGACTCGGTTAATATGCTAACAAATCAGGTAGAACTTTTGAATAAAAAGATTGACGGTTTGCTTTGTTCTGCGTAGGTACATCCAGTAATGAGGTGTGATTCAAGTGGAGGAGGCATACACACAGAATATCAATCATTCAATCCTACAACCGAGGAGGAACAAGTCCACTATATGGGTAATAATAACTCTAGACCTAAAAATAACTCATACAGTAATACGTATAATGCAGGTTGGAGGAACCACCCAAATTTCTCGTGGGGTGGTCAAGGAAATCAAAGGCCACAAAATCTTCTGGGTTTACAACAACCACCCTATCAATAGGAACAGAAGCCGAACCTTGAGGAGATGCTAACAAAATTCATATCGGTGTCAGAAACTCGTTTCTAGAATACCGAGACAACACTCAAAAATCAACAAGCGTCGATCCAAGGGCTCAAAACTCAAATAGGTCAGCTTTCCGAATTAATTTTGGAACGACCACAAGGTAGCTTGCCAAGTAATATTAAACCTAACCCGAAGGAACAGCTCTACGCGATTAACATTCAAGGTGAAGAAGGATTAGTTGAGCCGAAACCAGAACCGAGGCAAGGAATTGTGTTAAGTAAAGGTAAGGATAAGGTAGACCACAGTGAACAAAAACCAGTAAGTACAGAATACAAACCCTGTGTGCCATATCCCAATGCGACAAGGAAAGATCGCTCAGACGAACAATTTGGTAATTTCCTTAAACTGCTAAAGAAATTACATATTAACTTACCGTTTATTAAAGCTATTTCGCAGATGCCGAACGCAATAAAGTTTTTAAAGGAGCTTTTAGCGAATAAGTGGAAGTTGGATGAGGCGCCGCATGTGGAATTGAACGCAGTTTGCTGAACCATTCTACAGAATAAGCTACCCAACAAGTTGAAAGCCCCAGGGAGTTTTACGATTCCTTGTTTAATTGGTAGTTTAAATGTTAAAAATGCTTTGGCTGATTTAAGGGCTAGTATTAATGTCATGCCCTATAAAATATTTAAACAAATAGGTCTCGGGAAACCCAACCAAACTAGGATGAGCATTCAATTGGCAGATAAAACCATTAGATTTCCTAGGGGTATCATTAAAGATGTACTAGTAAAAATCGATAAACTTATATTCCCAGTTGATTTTGTTGTTCTAGATATAGAAGAAGACATTGACGTGCCTTTAATTTTAGGAAGGCCCTTTTTAGCGACTGCTAGAACCATTATTGATGTTGGTACAGGTGAACTCACACTTGGCGTGGGTGATGAAACAATCACTCTTCAAGCTCGTTGTGACAACCCGAATTAGGGCCTAATCGGAATGGTAGTTTCATGACCACAAATATGAGATAGAAATAATTATTTTATGATTATTTTGAGGTTTATGATATGATTTCATGATTTCGTGAAAATTTTGTGATGAAATTCAATGCATTGAGCGCTTAAGTTGAGATTAGGGACTAAACCGAATAAATTGCAAAACTCGTGTTTTAGAAGTTTTTAGTATGAAATTGCTTTGGGATATTAATTAGGAGGTCTTAAATAGCAACTTGACCAATTCCTAAGTTATGGACAAAAGTGGGACATGGAGGGAATTTTTGGAAAGTTTAGTAGGAAGGGCATTTTGGTCATTTGTATATTAAATTAAATAAAATGGGAAAAATAACACAAAATTGGCCATCATCTTCATTAGTTGCTGTCAAAATTTGCTCTCCTCTATAGCTAGGGTTTCTTCAACTTTCAAGCTTCATAGTAAGTGATTTCAAGCCCCGTTTTTAATGTTCTTTACATTTTTGAAATCCTCGTAGCTCGGTTTACCTATTTCTACCATTATTTCGAGTTAGGGTTTATGTTTAAAATTTTACCCATTAATGATAGGCATCTATTTTGATGTTTGATGGTAGAATATGAATGTTTGAAGTTAGGAGAACGATCTTTTCTAAGCGATCTTTAGCGAAAATGAGCAAAATGGCATAATCGATAAAAATACCTATTGTTCATAACTACGTGTTAGAGTGAGAATTTGATGTTGCCATAGAAGATAAAAATGATCAGCATGTTATTAAACATAAGAATAAGGGCTGAAATTAAATTTCTGAGCCTTGGGGCAAAATCATAATTTTGTAAAAGTTAGGGGGCAAAAATGTAATTTTTGTATAATGCGATTTTTTGATTGAAATAAATAGTTCAGGTGTTAAATGAGCTAAATGTGTTGTTATAGATCAAGAAAAGTGTGGAATCGACCTCGAACGGGGGAAGGAAAAAGTTTTGGACTAAATTGCAAAATTCCCATATTTTGCACCGAGGTAAGTTTGTATGTAAATAATACATTAATTTCATTTAAATTTTTATATTTCAGCCTACATTATATATATTAGCTAATGTTGAAGCATAAATAGACTATTGGAAGAATGGAAATAAGTAATAGAGAGAGAAATCCCGGTTGAACATTCGGAAAGATCGAATAAAATACATGGAGCATAGCTAGGTCACATGTATGGTCTTTGAGTGCACATCATGTGTACAAGAAAGCTACGAGATACTATGTGGTAGCTAGGTCACATGTGTGATATGGGATGTATCCCATGTAGACAAGAGAGCTACGGGAGAGATAAATGTAGCTAGGTCGCATGTGTGATTCCAAGTGTAGGACACCATGTGGACAAGAGAGCTACGTAATAAATTGGCTAGGTCACATGGGTGGTACTAAGTGTTCACCATGTGTACAAGAGAGCCGAATTATATGAAATATGATGGTGGAGTTGTGTCTGTGAAACCATCAAGTATCGAGAATTGATCCATTGTTCAACGGGATGGCTTTATGGTGACATTGTAATTATGGACCTATACTTGTGATGTATGATATGTGGTGAAAATTATTTGTGATATATATATAAGTTAAAGTGAGATTAATACAAAGAAAGTGTGAAAGAGTGAATTAGCACTACAAGCTGTTGTGGGACAAGATAGCAGATAACGTGATTTTGAAAAATCACCAAAAATAGTAATAAATTAATTAGAGGCTGAATGAGATATGAAATTAAATCTTAATGAGCCTATTTTCATATAAAAGAAACGGAGCAAGTAAAGGAATTCTATATTTTTAGATATTTATAATTGTGTGTGACTTGCTCAGAATGACTATGTGATCCCCTGTTCCAACTTTGAAAAATCATTAAAAATTGTACAAAACAAATTAAGAAACATAGTTTATATATATAAATTTCTTATTGAGTATAGTTTTAAATGAAATAGGTTTCATGGTTATTTGAATTGTATAATGAGAGAAATTAAATTTTTAGTGAACAGAGGTCAGATCAGTCAAGCTATGTAACAGGGGAACCTTTAACTAATAAAATGTACTAATTTGTAAGACCAAAAATTCTAGAAAATAATTAGTAAGAATTTTTATGAGTCTAGATTCAGGGAAATTTTACAGATTTGAATTTCGAGTTTCGTAACTCGAGTTATGATTTATTTAGTGATCATGACGCAGAGGGGACAACGACTTGATCAAATTGGAGTGAATAGTAAAATTTAAGAATATGATATAATTGAGTTATGTTGTAAACATATTAGATTCCTTATTTGTTATTTATACACTTACTTACTAAGCTATAAGCTTACTTTCTTTTCCCTCTTTTGTCTTATAGTGTCATCCAGCTAGCACAGGAGTTAAAGATCGTTGAAGATCCGTCTGCACTATCAATACTTTTGGTATTTGAACTCAACATTTTGAATTATGGCATGTATAGTAGACTTAGTTATTTTGTTACGTGTCATAATTGCCTAGGTCTAAAATATTAATTATAGTATCAAACAAATCTTTTTGTACGAAGTCTTTGAAATTGGCTTGTATTGTTAATGGCATATGTTGTAATGATTCATGATAAATTAGCACGCCATATTTTTGTCTCGGTTTTATTTAATAGTATGTATTATAATTTGTTAATACCTCGTACCCTATTCTGGCGACGGATACGGGTAAGGGGTGTTACACTCGTAATTCGAGTAACGAGGGTAGTAGTATAAATCATGTTACTAATACATATCATGTGGTGCAACCTTCTTCACAGGAAACACGCTCGAAGAACGTAAATGAGCCATGTTTACGTAACAACAAAGGACCTATCTATGAAGAACGAAGGCTACGGATCATGGAACTAGATGAATGGCGGACACAGAAACTGAAAAAACATGATAAATCGAAACCACGCCATGATGAACTCGATTTTTCACCAAATCAACTTAAGGTTGGAGACAAGGTACTATTAGATGCAGCAAACCCTCGTATTGCCACTTCTGAATCGAATGGAGCAATCCCTCTTACAGTACTTAACATCTTTCCATACGGTACAGTCGAGGTAACTCATTCCAAATTCGGCATGTTCAAGGTAAATAGTACTCGCCTAAAATCTTATTTTGATAAAACTGATAGTAAGAATGAGGAGTTTAAACTCCTCGAACCACTATGACCGCGTGAAATCAAGGTAAGTCGAGTTTAGACTATAAATAAGCGCTTCTCGGGAGGCAACCCAAGCACTAACAATATTAATTTCTTTTAATTTTAGTGTTTAACATCTAATTCACTAATTGAGTCCTCGAACACAGGTTCTCCAGACCCACATGGCCAGGCACATGGGCGTGCCTTAAGCCTTGTGAAAACAGAGCAAAATTTTTCCCAAAACACAAGATGCGATAAGTTGCCACAGCCGTGCGACATGGCCGTGGGCAATCCTGCCAAATCAACACGGACGTCCGATACACCCATGCTCACCACCCGTGGTCGAACCTGTCAAATTAACACGGGCGTGCGCATATATACACGGGTGTGGGAGACGTGAATGAAACGGAAAACGGCTGTGCGACATGCCCTAGTGCACCAACATGCCCAAAGCTGAAAACCACGATAAACACGGGCGTGCCCCACGGCCGTGTGCCCAAATATCTATATTTTTATTTTTATTTTTATTTAAAACTATTTTTATTTTATTTTTAGGTATTACAATTTATATTACTTAATTGATGTTTTTGGTTATCTCTTTATGAGTAATCATGCTTCTCTATATTCCTCAAGAATTATTGATCTTATCGCAGTTATAAAGAGTTTCAAAGCTCACTATTACTTAGGAATTTACAACTCCACTGGAAAAGGTCCTCCATGACTGCCATGTCCTGCCCGACCACCACAATAACCTTTTTGCTAGACACTTTGGTTGTGGAACCCAACCTCTACCACCACCGGAGTATCCTCCTCCTTGCCTTCGCCGATCACTTTCCATAACTACTATTAAAGGAATCCATTTAACATTCAGGAAGTTTCACTTCTCTCTCTATCTCATGGCCTTATATCTATATTTTTCACTAACTTTATCTTTGTACATTGAGGGCAATGTACATCTTAAGTGTGGGGGGTCAATTATATCATTATTAGAAAAATTCCTGAATTTTGTCTTATTCTCTTGTGAATCACTCATATCACCATTAGAATGAATTTTGATTAATTTATGGTTTTTATTTATATGTCTTGAATTAAAACATATGCATTCGTGCATTGATTGTTTAAACTTTAAGACATTAGAGAATCAAGCAGGATAAGTTGATTTTTGAGAATTTAAAATTTTTAGGTTGTTTTGTAACACCCCAAACTCGGCCTGAAAGTTTGGCTCGAATCTGGCATGTTACATTGAAGTATTTTTCGAAAACCATGTTTCCATTAAAAACCCTTCTTAATAATTAAAAACTTACACCCTTTTTAAACCTTGATAGAGAACCTCAGCTGAATAACATTCTTAACAACTTTGTAAAAATCTTGGCAGTTGCGGAAGCTTAATTTAAAAACAATTGCGGATGCGTGATGTTTTGAAAACTGTAGTTACTTTGGAAAACTGTGTTCTAATACTAGCATTTATAAGAACAATAAATAAAATTCCAAATTAGAAATCTAGAAAATTACAACGGCTTTACTACAACCCACATAAAATAATTTATAAGTAATAATCAAAACAATAACATAAACAGTGTGTGTGGCTCCCTTCGAGCCCCTCGCTGCTCCGATGCGTCAAAGGCTGGAAATTACCTGAAAGGTTAATAAATGGGGTGAGTTTACGAAAACTCAGTGTGTAATCCTCTACTTTATAAAAGGAACAGTCAGTCATATAAAAGAATTAAAAGTCTGGCCCCAGCCCTACTTACAGTTTCAGTATCAATTGGGCCTTAGCCCATTATAACAGACAGTACCAGATGGGCCTTAGCCCTATACAGAATTCAGAATGAAGCCCATAGGCCCACAATAGATACAGAACAGATATTTCATGTATGCAAAAACCCAACCCATATCCATCCGTATACACCCCCGTACCAACCTTACACTATGTGGGGAGACAACTCAACCCACCCATCCGCTACACACCACAGAATTTGCAGCACGGCTGCTAGAATAGATATTGTGACAGAGTCACCAGATATAGATATTGTGGCAGAGCCACCAGAATAGATATTTGTGGCATAGCCACCAGAACGCTTCCTCCATCAATATAACCTATATCCCATGCAACAGATATACATGTCATGGTATACAACATGCAGAATTAGAATATCATGCCCATATTTGAATCAAACAATCACAGTCAAGTCATTCATATCACCAACATATATTCACAATCAAATCCGTCAACCACACAGTCCAAGTCAGTCACTTGCCCACAGCAAAACGATCATTTGACACCCTAGGGGTAAAATGGTAATTTTACCCCACAAGGGTATCTCGGTAATTCTACGCTACATGGTTATTTTAGTAATTCTAACCTACAAGGGTATTTCGATAATACTACCCTACAGGGGTATTTCGGTAACTCTACCCTGCAGGGGTATTTCAGTAATTCTACCCTACATGGGTATTTCAATGGTTTTGTAAATCAAGGGTAAAACAGTAATTCTGTAAATCGGGGGTACTTTGGTAATTTTACAACTCGAGGGTATTTCAGTATTTGGTAAACTAAAGTATTCTAAACAGGGATAACAATACGAATAGGCCTAAAGCCCTTTCTTGGCCCAAATGGGCCCACACGCTAGTGTGGCCCTTTTAGCCCAAATCTAGCCACAGATATGAGATTCACCTAGCCTAGTCTAATATTTACTACACAATCAAACAACTTATCTAATTGGGCCCGTAGGCCCATTGGGCCCACATGGCCCCTTTCAGCCCATCGCGGCCCGAAGTAGCCATCTACAGCCAGAGTAGTGAGAAATACACACCTGATAAGAGACTGGAGTTAATCTGCGCTCTGAGCACTTTTAGCCTACGCCTAACCCAAACGAGCACGCCATAAGGCGAAAGGGATCAGCCAAGAAAGGTACCTTTATTCTCCTCATGGTTCTCTCTATTTAAAGCTAGCTTCACATCCACTCTTATGTTAGCTTCCCGATGTGGGATCCCTCCATCATCAGAGTTTAAATTCAACACCAACTCTTGCCGTCCCCTGTTAGCAAAATAAATGCTCTTTGATTGCCATGAGTTTCGAACCCTGGACCTCCTTGCCAACTCTATGACACCACCTTCCTGCCTCTTATGTGGCGTTACTTTGCCACTAGACCACAAGGCTTTTTGTGGCACAATTTCTCCAACAATATTCTTAAGGCCTACCTACTACACCCAGGGTTTGATTCACCTTAAACCAAAATTTTTGCTAGAGTCCAGGTTTGAACCCAGGACTTCTCCAACACTTCTCAGCACGCTTAACCACTAAAATAAGCCTTCATTAATGAATTTTACATGCACAATGAAATATTACAAGTTGCCTTCAACCGCTCCCATTCTCAAGGTCCAAAACTTCTAGGCCCAAATTCAGGGTGTTACAACTCTACTTCCCTTAAAGAAATTTCGTCCCCGAAATATCCATCTAACAGGGTAGTTGTGTAACATCTACCCCACTACGCTACCGCTGTGCACTCTGATCCTACTATCACTATCACACTTCAACTAGAGCCTGAAACATCTCATACATACAATACTTATTCACTGAAGCAGACACAAATTTATCACATATATATACAATTTCTATATCCAAACGTCACATCCATATAAAATAAAGACCAAATTTAAATTCAGTCCAGTATCTAAGGAATCTACAGTATTTCAATTTCTAAATAGATAAAAATATTCAGAAGACTAACGGATTCAGCGCCGGAGACTCGGTGTGCCACACTTTTTAAGAGAAACACTTCAAACAGACACGTGGTTGAAAATAATTTTTTGAAATTGAACCTTTGAAAACGTAATCCACAGTCGAGTTGTTGCAATCCAGGCTCTGATACCACTAAATGTAACATCCCAAACCAAGCCTGGAAGTTTGGCTCGAATCTGGCATGTCACATTGAAGTATTTTTCGAAAACCATGTTTCCATTAAAAACCCTTTTTAATAATTAAAAGCTTATACCCTTTTTAAACCTTGTTAGAAAACCTCAGCTGAATAACATTTTTAACAACTTTGTAAAAATCTTGGCAGTTGCAGACGCTTAATTTAAAAACAATTGCGGATACGTGATGTTTTAAAAACAATAGTTGCTTTGGAAAACCATGTTCTAATACAAGCAATTATAAGAACAATAAATAAAATTCCAAATTAGAAATCCAGAAAATTACAACGGGTTTACTACAACTCATATAAAATAATTTAAAAGCAATAATCAAAACTGTAACATAAACAGTGTGTGTGGCTCCCTCCGAGCCCTTCGCAGCTCCGATGCGTCAAAGGCTGAAAATTACTTGAAAGGTTAATAAACGGTGTGAGTTTACGAAAACTCAGTGTGTAATCCCCTGCTTTATAAAAGGAACAGTCAGTCATATAAAAGAATTAAAAGTCTGGCCCCACCCTACTTACGATTTCGGTATCAATTGGGCCTTAGCCCATTATAATGATCAGTACTAGATGGGCCTTAGCTATATACTGAATCTGAATGAAAACCATAGGCCCACAACAGATCTGTGGTAATGATATTTCATGTATGTAGAAACCCAACCCATATCCATCCGTATACACCCCCGTACACACCTTACACCATGTGGGGAGACAACTCGACCCACCCATCCGCCACACACCACAAAATTTGCAGTATGGCTGCCAGAATAGACATTGTGACAGAGTCACCAGATACAGATATTGTGGCAGAGCCACCAGAATAGATATTTGTGGCATAGCCACCAGAACGCTTCCTCCATCAATATAACCCATATCCCATGCAACAGATATATATGTCATGGCATACAACATGCAGAATCAAAATATCATGCCCATATTTGAATCAAACAATCACAGTCAAGTCATTCATGTCACCAACATATATTCACAATTAAATCCGTCAACCACACAGTCCAAGTCAATCACTTGCCCACAAGGGCAAAACGGTCATTTAACACCCTAGCATTTTACCCCACAAGGATATCTCGGTAATTTTACCCTACAGGGGTATTTTAGTAATTCTACCTTACAAGGGTATTTTAGTAATTCTACCCTATAGGGGTATTTTAGTAATTCTACCCTACAGGGGTATTTGAATAGTTTTGTAAATCGAGGGTAAAATGGTAATTCTGTAAATCGGGGGTACTTTGGTAATTTTACAACTCGAAGGTATTTCAGTATTTGGTAAACTAAAGTATTCTAAACAGAGATAACAATACGAATAGGCCTAAAGGGCTTTCTCGGCCCAAATGGGCCCACACGCTCGTGTGGCCCTTTTAGCCCAAATCTAGCCACAGATATGAGATTCACTTAGCCTAGTCCAATATTTACTACACAATCAAACAACTTATCCAATTGGCCCGTAGGCCCATTGGGCCCACATGGCCCCTTTCGGCCCATCGCGGCCTGAAGTAGCCATCCTACAGCCAGAGTAGTGAGAAATACACACTTGATAGGAGACTGGAGTTAATCCGCGCTCCTAGCACTGTTAGCCGACGCCCAACCCAAACGAGCACACCATAAAGCGAAAGGGATCAGCCAAGAAAGGTACCATTACTCTCCTCATGGTTCTCTCTATTTAAAGCCAGCTTCACATCCACTCTTATGTTAGCTTCCCGATGTGGAATCCCTCCATTATCAGAGTTTAAATTCAACACCCCTTGCTAGCAAAATAAATGCTCTTTGATTGCCATGAGTTTCGAACCCTAGACCTCCTTGCCAACTCTATGACACCACCTTCCTGCCTCTTATGTGGCGCTACTTGGTCACTAGACCACAAGGCTTTTTGTGGCACAATTTCTCCAACAATATTCTTAGGGCCTACCTACTACACCCAGGGTTTGATTCACCTTAAACCAAAATTTTTGCTAGAGTCCAGGTTTGAACCCAAGACTTCTCCAACACTTCTCAGCATGCTTAACCACTAAAACAAGCCTTCATTAATGAAATTTATATGCACAACGAAATATTACAAGCTGCCTTCAACCGCTCCCATGCTCAAGGCCCAAAACTTCTAGGCCCAAATTCAGGGTGTTACATGTTTTCCCCAAGTTTAGGTATTATCTTGAATTGAAATTCACAGGTGTAAACATCAAAAAGCCATAATTTTTTTGAGATTGTGAGCCTTTAGAGCATCTATTATTTCTTTCATGCTCACTTTTATTGTTGCTTTGAGTGCGTTAATATCGAATCGTTATTCTAGAACTTACTTGATTATGCATGTCAAGACCACACCATTTGATTTGATATGTCAAAATGATAGAGGCACTTAGGTTTAACCCACTCACTCCATAAAAGCCTACCTTCACAATTAACCCTTAGTGAACCCCTTTGAGCCTAACATCTCATTCATTGATTTACCCTCTATATTAACCCATAACTCATTATTATTGAAATCCCCTCAATTAATTTTATCCCTATTTTTGTCGAGATTTGATTTGAATAAATTACTTAGCTATGTTTTATTTTTGATAATTAGTCTATGTTGTTTGATTTGTTCTTAAAAAAAAAGAGAGAGAGATGATGAAATTATATAATGCTTGTGTTAAAACGATGTTATCCAAAAGAAAAGCTCAATTATAGGTTATCTAAATTAGGGATGTAATTTGTCAAAGTTTTAGTATTTTTCTAGTTGAGTAATTCTTCAATTCAATCTTGATTCTAACCTTCTCTTTTAGCTTGTGACCACACCCCCTAACCAAAGCCTCGTTACAACCCTCTAAAGACCTTTTATTGATATATCATCTCAATTTATAGTGGTGGAGATTTGATTTTCAAGCAAGCCTATGGTAATAACTTTTCATATTGATTGTTGAGTACTAAATTCATTGTCCTTAAACACTTCAAGTGATTTGAGTGAATCTTTAAGTAAGGATGTTAAACTCTCTGATATTTTGAATCAAAGGTGGTTACTTAGATGAGGGGAGATACCTATGTTTTTCATGATAAAATGCTCAACTTGGAATGTTTAAAACTTTAATGTTCTTCTAGTTGAATTCTCAATGTATGATTGCAAATGGATTATTTTGAGATATTATTGATGGGAATTATAAGTTGAGAAAAATGACTTTATAATGGTAAAGTGAGGTTTTTGCTTGAGGACAAGTAAACGCTTAAGTGTAGGGGTATTTGATAAGTCGTAATTTATACATATTTTTATCCCATGCTTAGCACATTTTTGGATGAATTAACATTAGATTTATGGAATTTGATACTCCTAATTCTTTAATTTCATATGTTGTACTTAGATGAGCATAGGAAAGTAAAAAGAAGAAGAAACAGGCCAAAAATAGAGAAAATGGGCCGACATGGGAAATTAACACGGCCTGGACTTCCTCACACAGGTAGAACACATGCCCGTGCCATTCTAGCAGGCTTGAACACGGTTTAAAACGACCTCAACACGGGCATGTCTATTTCTCAGCCTTGACCACGGCCTGAAGTAATCGCACACGGGTGTGTCCTGTCGAGCCCAAGTTGAGTTCTATTCGAAAAGGGGTAATTTTGAGGGCTGGAAAACATTCTAAAGCCTATTTAAAAGACCCTAAAGGAGGAGAGAAAAGGGACGAAGAGTAGAAAGCAAGAAATTACTCGAAGAAAGCCGATTGATCCATCTCGGAAGCTGGATTCACCTCCAAGACTGAAGATTTCCCTTCAAATTCCTTCAGGGGTTTTTGGGTTTTGTTTATGTTTTGTCATTATTCTTCTGAGATGTTTTCTTTTATAGTTATGAACTAAATCCCCTAAATACCTATGGGGGATGAAACCTAAAACGGATCTTGTTAATATTTTCTGAACTGTATGATAAATACTTGATTTGTTCTTAATTATGACTTTAACTCTTGTTTGAATATTCCAAGATATTGATTCAAGTATTGATGTGCTTATTCGGAGGATGAGTAGTCCCTGTCTAAGAGTAGATCATTCATAATTAAGCGGAGTTGAATGCAATCCTAGAGATAGGACAACATAAATCTTCTAGATTAGATTCAAATCTAATAAGGGATTCCATAGATCGAGTTAATGTAAAACTAGGGGTTTTTATTAGAAAGAGATTTCAATTAATCAACCTAGGGTTAGACGTTATTAGTCTTGAATAGGGATAATAACATAACTTAGGGATTTCTACAGTTCAAGTCAAGTCTGGTTTAGAGTCAATTAACAAGAGATGTCTAGGTGGATTCTTCCTTGGGTGTTGTCTAAATCAATCAGTTTTCCCAAAAGTATTTCCCCAAATTACTTTCTGTGCATTCTTAGATTAGTTAATCATTTAGATAAAACAACCTTTATTATTCTTAGGCTAGATAATAAAAAGAAAGTTAATAGTAGTACTCTTAGTTCCTTTGGGTTCGACATCCGGTCCTGCTAAAACTATACTACTGTTCGATAGGTACGCTTGTCTTCATCATGATAATAGTTAGTTCAAGTACGATCAATTATAAATTTTAAAACTCATCGTGAGTGAAATCAATCACACATGGGTAAAACCCTAGGCATCAACTCTATCTCAAATAAATGGTTGAATCGGCTAGATCGATTGATAACAACTTCAAAGATGTAAAGAACATTAAAAACGGGGCTAGGATGCACTTACCATGAAGCTTGAAAGTTGAACAAAACCCTAGCTATGGTATTTTGAGAATTTAGGCTATGGCATGGAGAAGATGAGCAAATTTTGACTTGATTGTCCCTTTTTATTCTTTTTATTACGAAGTGATCAAAATGCCATTTTTACTAAACTTTTAATTTTTACTTATTCATGCCCATTTTCGTCGATAAAAATAGAAATTGGTAAAATTTCTATTTAAGAACCTCTAATTAATAATCCATTGCTATTTCATGCTTAAAGCTTATAGAATCACATATTTTGCAACCTTTGCAATTTAATCCTAAAAATCAAATTGGACATTCTATCAACAAAATTTCTTAATGAAACTTTCATACAATCATGCAAACATATTATATACCTCAACACATTCATAAAATTAATTATTTCTACTTCAGATTTATGGTCTCAAAGCCACTATTTTGACTAGGCCCAAAATTGGGATGTTATAGAGGGTTTGTCAACTTGGGTGAAAAGAATGGTGGTCAACCATTACTAGGTTCATTAGACCTCACACAAGGCATTTGTAAAGAAAATAGGAAAGAGAGGGAGACAGGGGAGTGAAAAAGGGGATCATGTTTGGTTAAACATGGAATGTTGACTCACAAAAGATGGAAAAGAATCTCCCTAAACAAAGCATGTATGGGTGGATGGAAAGGGTGTTTTTAGCACATGGGAAATTCACCAAAATTTTAATTAAAAAGATGTTAAAGTAGAGACTTAAACCTAGGACCTCTAGGATAGCTTTGGAGCACTTAGCCACTATACTTTTTGCTTCCTTGTTTTTAACTTAGCACATAGTAAATAAAAATATGGGATGACATTTACTAAGGATTTAAAACAAATTTGAACCAAATAGAAATTAACAAAAAGGAAATTATTCAAACTCAAATTATTAAGGCCAACTCCACCACTACTCAATCACTATAATTGATATTTATTTATTATCAAATGTGCTAATCAAAAATAATTTCGGATGTGACCATTCTCGATTCATTAACCCAATTTCTACTAACCTAATTTTTGGGATGTGACTACCTTTCCCTCCTTAAAAAGATTTTCGTCCTTGAAATTTCCATTGTCAAGCCAATTCACTTATCCACAAAATTCATAACTTTTCTTTCTAAACCAACCACCACGCTTTTGCTGCACAACTCTAATTCCAATGTAGCTGCAATAATTCACCCTAAATATCCAATAGATTTCCTATTTACTTACGTGGATTGTCTCAAAGGACTATCTATAGAAATATCACTAACGATTTCATTATTTCCAAATTATCACTCAGTGCAAGGCACAATTAGAATGGATCTTCAAATTACCTTTGATAACATTAGCTACATCATAGTCCACATTATGCCTCACTGCATAAACCAAGGTGGGTTGTCTATCATTAGTGCGATTCACACCCTAACCAGCTGTCCTCTACCGAGCATTACCATATATGTTATTACCATGCCCCCTTTGATTCTGATTTTGTTGGGGTTGTGGTACTTATCTCTGACCCTTCATTAGTGGACATTCGTTAATCTGATGCTCCATGGATCCACACCTAAAACACGCTCCCTTATTCTTCCAACACTCTCCACTATGAGACTTCCCATAGTGAGCGCTTTTGCGAATCTGATTTCTATCACTCGCTGAAGTAGGACACTATCGAGGTCTATCATCACAGGCCCTCTTAGCTAGACCTAGATTAGAATTTCCAGAACCAAAATCCCTCTTCATTGGAGTCTTGGTCTTATCCCTTCTGTCTTACACAGCCCCTTTCACCTCTTCAAAGATGTAACACCCCTAACCCGTATCCGTCATCAGAATAGGGTTGTTGAGCATTACCAAATAAACATGATATAAAACATACATTTGCAAAAATTAAAATAAATATAGCATAATCCATTCATATTCATGCATTCTATCTTTTAATCAAGCCCTCAAGGCCTTAGAAACACTTTTAAAATGATTTGGGACTAAATCGAGAACATTTGAAACATTGAGGAAAAAGTTAGGAAACTTAAACTGCAGAGGTCACATGGGCGTGTGGCCAAGCCATGTGACTCATACGACTAAGACATACGCCCGTGTCTCAGGCCATGTAACAATCGAAATAGGGACACACGGCTGCGTTTATGCCAATGTAACTCTCTGAGTTGGGTTACACGGCCAAGCCACATACTCGTGTGCTAGGCCATGTGCTAGGCCTTGTAACTGCCTGACTTGCAAACTTCAAAACCTAGAGGAGACACATGCCCGTGTCTTAGGCTGTGTGGACAAGAAATTGGCCAAAATCAAGCCATTTCCATCACCCACTTCAAATATGTACCTACAAGCAGTTTACTCATATGATCAAGGTACCAAAACATACCCAAAACATGCATAATATGACCAATTCAATATACCAATAATCCATCGTGCCAATATGCCATATAGGCACCTCAATCACAATCAAGTAAATATACCAAAACTTATGTATAATTGGCCATATCTCATCCATACACATCTAACTCAATTCCATATCAAAACATAGTATACTTGACTACATTGTATCCACTCCATCACATACTAAATTGGCTATTGAAACATGCATCGACTTAACCGTATTAAAAAACAATAGCAAGGTGCAACAAGTACCAAAATTTCATCAACCAAAATATCTTACACATGCCAAACACATTAACTAGATTATTAAACACAAGTTCACCTATACATGCCATTATAACATTGACCAAAACATCAAAAACTATCGATATATTTTCTAGATAATGTGATAGATCTCTGACGAGCTTCCAATTTGATCGAGCTTCTGATAAACTATAAAACATAGGAAAGAAAACTACGTAAGCATATAATGCTTAGTAAGTTCGTAAATCATGAACATAACTTACCATTTCAATGCATAACCTTATAATTTCAACATAATTCAATCCAATATAAGCTTGGCACAAGCCTAAGCATCATCAATAACACATGTTAGCATATTCAAACATAATCCACATGAATTTAACATAAGTAAGCTATTACACGTGAACATAATTCATTTGAATTAATCATTTTCCTTAACACATTATACTTTCAATGAAACTTACCAATTCAACCCTTTTCATAAATACATGACATAGTTTCTTTTGAACACATACCATTCCTTTCCTTTTCATGCCCACTGAATCATTTAGAATATCATTGGATACGCAGGATAGCTCACACGAAGTGTGCTAAACATATAACTGTAACCTTTCCTTTCCTTTACATCATTGCTCACAAAAGCTGTGAATCGTGTCTGCTCACAGGAGCTGTGGGTTAGAATGTAAGCTACACGATGCTGCTCACACAAGCTGTGGAGTATCTGTAACAAATGCAGGACCTCATCCATTGATAGGACATTCAATACTAGCACTCGAAACATGAAAACCCTAATGACATATCATTTGTATCCTATGAATCCCTAAAGTTGAAACAGGGCTCAATAATCATTGTGACATCGTTGGATTTACATTATTCAGTTTTAGCAATCAACATATTAACATATAGATCAATATATAGCATTAAAATGATATATAATCATACGAACTTACCTCGATAACAAAGATATCGAAACAAAATCATATAATCCGAGGCTTTGGCTTTTCCTTGATCTAGATCCGTACGAGGTTTATCTTGATCTAAATAAGCAAAATAAGTCCATTTAATAATCATACTAATCAATTTAGTCCAAAATTCATACTTTTGCAAAATTATATTTTTTGCCCCTAATATTTTACTTATTTACAAATCAGTCATTAAGCTCGTAAATTGAAATTTATGTAATTTCATCCACATTTCAACCTAGCCAAATTTACTAGGTACCTATACAACCTCATATACATCAACATTTCACAAATTTATTGTAGCAGCCTGATTTTAGTTAAATCAGAACAATAGTTTCAGAACCACAAATTCAAGGTCGTAAAATTATTTTAATATTATTTTTGGTGTATATATATGTTTGAAAATTTCGTGACCTAATTTTATCATTTAATAGCTTAATTTGATAAAAATGACTAAATCGCATAAAATGTAAAAGTTGCATTTTACTTGTTAAAGTGCTCAATTGCTATGGTTTATTAAATGAGAGGTCCTTATTTTGTAATTAGACCATTGATAGTGGATATTGACATGAATAGTCATCCATTATGTGATTTTAAATGATATTAAATAAGGACATTTTGGTAATTAGTTAAATAAAACATAATTTAATAAAACCAAAGTTAAAATTTTGTTCGTATTTTTCATTCCAACCAAAAAAAAAAAAAAAAAAGGGTTTTGGGAGTTTTTTGGGTTTGGCCTTAGTTCATCTTGATTGAGGTATGTTCTTTGCTTGGTTTTTGATGATTTTTATGTTTTTGTGATCATTGCTTTGATAACTAGCTAGCATGTACCCTAATTTTTGTATTGGTTGATGAAATTGTGACTTTCCATTGATGAGTGCTTGAGCTTTTGGATGTTTGATGATGGAAAATGAGTATTTGTTGATAGATTATCATGTTTTGTAAAGTGATTTTTGGTGGAATTGCATAAAAGGGATTAAATTATGAAAAGATGAAAATGTGGGGTTAAATGTGTGAATAGATGATAAATATGGACTGATATGAGCTCTAAGAAAATTTTTCTAGCATGTATTTGAAAGAAAATGTGAAATTTTGTGTATTTTTGAAATAGGGACTAAATTGAATAAATGTGTAACTTAAGGGAACAAAGTGTAAAAATGCCCAAATATGTGCCTGTGGATGAAATTGAATAATTTGGTGACTAAATGGATTAATTTTGAATATATATAGATCAAGAACGAAAGAAATCAAAATTAGATCGGAGGAAATCCAAAGTTCTCAAATAGTCGATCCAGCCCCTCTATTCCGACTACGAGGTAAGTTCATATGCAAATGAACATCTTTAAATTGAATTATACATGTTTACTTGTCATTGAATTGCTATGAATGTTGAGCGAGTACTTACAAGCAAGAATCAACAATTATGATGTCTGAAAGTCCCGTACGAACCTTAGGATAGTATAGGATACGAATGTCATGACATTAGCTTATCGAGATGTGATCACATGTAAGACCATGTTTGGGACATTGGCATTGAATTGAGATTATGTGTAAGACCATGTCTGGGACATTGGCATCGTTAATTGATTTCGTGTAAGACCCTGTCTGGGACAATGGCATCGATATGTGATAACATGTAAGACCATATCTGGGATATGGCATTGTACGAACTTATGTGATTGCCGAGTATCCTTAACGATTTTGAACTGCTCAATGGGCAAATACAAGTCAAGAAAGAATGAGTTAATGAGTTAAACGAGTCAGGTACGTATGAGATTCATACGAGAATTTGAAAAAGAAGTGGTTGATGAAATTACAGGTGTATTTCAATATACATTCATTGAGAAAGGTTTGTGTATCTATATGTGTTTACTTGTATTTGGACTATTGATAAAAATGTTGTGACTCATGTGGTAAATTTATTTGTATATGGCTTACTAAGCTTTTGAATCTTACTGTGTGTGTTCTTTCCATGTTTTATAGATTTTTGAAGCTGGCTCGGACTCGGGGATCGTCGGGAAACGTCATCACACTATCAATCACCTTGTTGGTAATTTTAGAGCTTGTATATATGGTATATAGCATGTATAAGATAGTGTTATTTGGTATGTTTTAAGTTATGATAATAGCCATGAGATTTGGCTTGTTTTCGTTGAAAATGTTGGTATGTATTTGGCCATTTAAGTTGGCTTGAATTGTGTTTGGTAAGTGATATATATGTGATGTACATAATGCCTTATATGTTGGCTTATTTGATGAGTTTATATGTTGGTTATTTTGGATAGTTGTAAATTGATGTACTAATACTTGGAAGTTGACATATTGTGGTTTGATTTGAGATGAAGATATGGTGTATTAAGTGACTTGAAATAGAGGATAAGTTGATAAGTTAATGCATTTGGAAATTAGGTAAATTGTGATTGTTTTGGCATAAGAAATTGGTATGCTTTGAATATGGAATTGAGTGGTTGAAATGGTAGTGAATAGATGGCATGATATGAGTATGAATTGGAATGTTTTTGGTTGCTTAAAGATGTATTTAGATGGTACTATTTTGGTTGCAATGTATGCTTGTGAAAAGGGTGGCAAATTGGCTTTTCAAATAGCCTATTTTTGTCCACATGGGCAGAGACACGGGCGTGTGTCTCAACCGTGTGTAACACACGGTCATGCTACACAGCCGTGTGTCCCCTAGGGTAGCCCTATGAATTAAGTCAGTATACCCTACAGGTTTGGCACGGTCTAGACACACGGACATGTCTACTAGCCGTGTGTGTCACATGGGCTCACACACGAGCATGTGACTGATCGTGTGACATAAGTCAGTATACCCCCTAAATGGCACATGGCCTAGCACACGGGCGTGTATGGCCATTTCAAAGGGTACACGGGCTAGACAAACGGGCGTGTGGTCAGCCGTGTGACCCAAGTCAGTATGCATGTCCTGTTTTAAGACAGCCTGTGACACGAGCATGTCTAGTAGCCGTGTGAGGCACACGGGCTGTTCACACAGGCATGTGACCCCTGAATGCAAGATAATTTTCTATGTTTAGAAAAAAATTTTGTATGTGATTGGTTTAGTCTCGAACCGTTCTTAAGCATGTTTTAAGGTCTCATAGAGCCTTATAAGGGACAATGTGAATGGCTGCGAATGGTTTATGTTAATGAATGTATAAATGTATGTGAATGAGGTGTATTATCTGGTAATGCCTCGTAACCCTAATTTAGAGACGGACACGGGTTAGGGGTGTTACATTTATCATGGTATTTATTACTTCTACATATAAGTCCTTAATTGACAATTTCATCAAAAATCCATTTACAAAACTTGTTTATTTATCAACAAGGACTCATAATCTTTTATTAAACTTCAAGAATCATGCAAACATGTTCATGGAAAAACCCTAATTTGTAAATTAGTCTCTGGGCTAGATAGATTAAGCTATAATGATCCCTAAAACATAAAAATCATTAAAAACAGAACAAATTTCACTTACATACAAGCTAGCAAAGTGATCGAACCATGAAACCCTAGCTATGGCCTTCATCCCTTCAAATTTTTTATAGATGAACAACTTAAGAAGATGATACTTTTGTTCGTTTTATTTTAACTTAAACTAATTTATTAATTTACAAACTTAACCTTCATTTAACACCAATTTCATTAATACATAGCCATACACATCCACTAACTTCATTAATGGTCTAATTACCATCTAAGTCCTTTCACATTAAATTTTCATAACTATTTAATACCTTTAACTAATAGAACTTTAGTTTTGCACCTTTTACGATTTAGTCTTTTTCACATAATTAATCTTGCAAACATCAAAATTTCTTAATGAAATTTTAACACGACCCTAATATAGTCCCAAAAACATTAAAATCATAGTAAAATAAATATTTACTCGTCAGATTTATGGTCCCAAAATGACTAATTCAATTTTATTGAAAACGGGCTTTTACAAAGGATCTTCACCTTGTCTACTAAGGTCTCGAAGACTGTCTCCTGCAGCATGGAAACTTGGACCTTGAGATCATATTACAACCCATTTTCAAATCTAACACAGTTGTCCTATTCTGAAGCTACCAACCCTTGTGCATACTAGCTCATCCTCAAGAATTCAACCTCATACTCGAATACAGTTCGATCCCCTTGCTTCAATTCAATAAACTCAAGTCTTTGGGCTTCAACATATCTCGAGCCTGCATATTTCTTAAGGAAGGTAGCTTGGAAATATTCCCAAGTTATCCTTTCCGGTTGTGTAACCTCCATAATATATTGCAACCAATAATATGCCTCATCCCTCAAAAGAGACATTGTACTATTAAGTTTATGTTCTGGGGTATAGTCCAGATCATCCAAGATCCTCTCGGTAGATGCCATCTAGTACTCAGCTATCATAGGGGTCGTCACAACAACTCCCCTAAACACTTCGACTCCACTCGATCAAAGCCTCTCTACAATAGACTTATGGCCTCCAATCCTAGATTGGCCTCTAGGAACTCGTTGTAAAATCCTCAACAGTGCTTGAGATATCGCACCATAAACGGGCGCAAGATTTGCCTCCTCATTAGAAAATTCCTCAGGTGCATCAGTCACATTGTCCATAACGAGCTTGTTCTCATCAACATCGAGGTCTAGTGTAGGCACTCAAGCAGTGGATGACTCTTCTTGAGCCACACGACGACGTGCACCACGAGTTCTAACTCCTTAACTATTCATAATGCTTAAGTCTTATGGATTATCTAACAATTTATAAAAGTATATTCTATGTTATCACTTGGTTATTATCAAGCAGAGTTTTTAATAATTAAGAGTATACTATCTAAAATATCATAATCTAAAGTAAAGAGTATCTATCTTGGATTAGCTTCGGGAGTCTCAGATTTTCAAACTTTTAAATATTTAAATTAAATAGAAAAAAATTCAAAAATTCCTTTAAAATATGCAAGCAAAACAAAAAATACATAGTCTGACTTTTGAATCAAGCTCTAATGGTACTAAATGTAACACCCTAAACCCAGCCTAAATGTTATGACCGAATATCAAAAATTACATTAACAACGTGCGAAATTATTTGACTTTATTTTGAAAAATAGAGGCTTGAGTTTGAAATAATAAAAATTTCTAAGATTGACTAATTTTATCTCTTCGAAAAATATTTAGTAACATATATTTATTATTAAAAGAAAAGCGTCATTTAATTGTAATGTTGTTTGAAAATATCTAAATATGAATGATCTTATATTATAATTATAAAAATGATTTTTTTATAAAGAAGCCCACAGCAGATTTTCATAAATCTATTTAGGAAATTCACGAATTATTATTTTATTTTAAACTTAAGAAAAAAATAATTAATTTAGAAAAATGACATTATTTAAAATACTTAAAATCCCATAATTTTGCATGCATGCATGATAGTTTTAAAGTCATAAAAATATAAAGTACAACCAAAATAAAGGTAAAGTCCAAATTCCAAAAGTCCAAAAAAACACAACCCAAAATCCAAATAGTTAAAAATCCAATAAATATCCAAGACGTAAAATATTTTGAGAGGCTCCACCAAGTGATGATCCAAAACCTATGTTTGAGTGTTACCTAAAATGTTGAAACACTAATGAGGTGAGCTTTTTAAGCCCAATGTGAGATTAACACAAACTCATTCACAACATAAAACATATACATACACAGTCATAAAATCACATATCTCAATATTTCATAAGCATATCATGCATGATCATGTCAATGAATAATTCATAAAATAATGCAAATTTTAGGAAAACAGTCTAACCCATCTCTGCTACACACCATAATCGAGTTTACCCAAAACTCATCCAACCAACCCACCAAATTGTGAACAATGTCACAGTAGCGCAGATAAACTGCCATATAAATAAAATCATGGATAAGCCACCAAGGTCACAAATAAACTACCATATAATTAGAACCATGAACAGCGTCACATTAATGCAGATAAACTGCCATATAATCAAAATCGTGAATAGTATCACATTAATGCCAAATAAATTGCCATATACTTCCACCTTTCACATATCCCACCCCATGCATGTGATATGGTCAAAACACTCGAAATCATATAGGCATGTTTAGCATGGAAATCGCATACATATTCAAAGTACCAAATTTTCACATCTTATTTTCATGCGAATATCGCAAATGCCATATAATCACATAACATGAGAATGAAAGTACATATTTTTCATATTATTAGAAAACATCAATATCACACAACACGTCATAAGTACACAATTTAAGAAAATACTTGATAAAAATACATAAGGATAACTTATCTCACTTTATGGATACATATAGTATCCCCATAAAAAATATTATTTTAATAGCAACATTATTATCAATATAATAATAGTCTCAACTTATTTAGTGTAAAACCCACAACTGATCATCGATCTGATGTGCAATAAATCTCTCGAAGCCCTTACACATGGATCTACAATTGATTAATTAATCGAGCAACAAATGATGATCTTGAGTTAGGACTATCGTCTTAAGAGTTAATACAATAAATTGATTATTGATTATTATTAACACTTACCCTTAAAAGATCTCTCAGATTAGCGATTTAATCCTAATGGTTAACAGTCTCTCGGGTTGATGTCAATCCACCCATCTAGACATAAGATATATGAAATATTAATCATTGAGAAAATAAATCACTAAAGTCCCCCCTAAAGCAAATGGCTGAGGGAGAATAATAGAAAGGAGAAACTACTTCTACACTCCCTTAATACTTACTCTAACACGAATGGAATGGAGGATCAACGAATCGATTTGATCATGAATCAAATGAGAAGAAACTATCTAAGAAATGGATTTATTCAAAAATAAATCTAAGGAAAGGTAGAGTCAAATTAGGATTTAAATTTAATAAAATAAAAAAATGAGCATTTGAAATGAATAAAAAAATAAGAAAAGATCTCCACCATCAGCAGTGGTGCTACGGTTGTGACAATGATGGTCCTATGACAGAGGCGCAA
Organism: Gossypium anomalum; assembly: GCA_025698475.1. NCBI lineage: Eukaryota > Viridiplantae > Streptophyta > Magnoliopsida > Malvales > Malvaceae > Gossypium > Gossypium anomalum. The sequence goes on along the minus strand of CM046968.1, from coordinate 40,243,671 downwards.
TTCTGGTGGAGGGGAGGCAGAGGACGTGGGTTCGATCACTTCTTTTGAATGAGGGGAAAAGAGAAGAGAATAGAAGAATAAGAAAAAAAAAAGGAGAAATGCGCGGTGGTTGACACAGTAGAGGAGGCGGCACTTGGGGCGATGATTGAAGAGAAAAGGAGAGGGAAGATATGGTAAGGCAGTGACTTAATGGTGAGGTGGTGGTGGTGCAAGGCTAGTTACAGTGGAAGAGAAGAGAAAAAAATAAAAAAGAGAATAAAGGTTAAACAAAAAGAGAGAAAAAAATGAAAAAGGGAGAGGTTGGGGAGGAGCTAATGGTGGGACGATAATGAGAGGGGGTGTATGTCAAATTGGGTGAGAAGGATAATGGTCAACCATGTCTGGGTTCATTGAATCCCACTCAAGGCATTTGTGAAGAGAAAAGGTAAGGGAGGGAGACAAGGGAGTGAGAAAAGGGATCATGTTTGGTTAAACATGGAATGTTGACTTACAAAAAGTGGAAAAGAATCTCCCTAAACAAGGCATGTATGGGTGGACGACAAGGGTGTTTTTAGTACATGGGAAATCCACTAAAAATTTAATTAAAAAGATGTTAAAGTGGGGATTTGAACCTAGGACCTCTAAGATAACTTTTAAGCACTTAACCACTAAGTCATTCACTTCCTTGTTTTTAACTTAGCACATAGTAAATAACAATATGGGATGACCTTTGCTAGAGGTTTAAAACAAATTTACATCAAATAGAAATTAATGAGAGGGAAGGGATTCAAACGCAGATCATCAAGGATAGATCCACTACTACTTAATCATTATAATTTATATTTATTTATTACCAAATGTGCTAAGGTTATCTAAAAAAAATTCGGACGTAACCATTCTTGATTCATTAACCCAATTTCTACTAACCCAGTTTTTGGGATGTCACATGAAGCCTAACAAATTGAGCCTAACCCACTTCGCATGTGATAAGTCATTGTTGCATACACACTGTAACACCCCTAACCCGTATCCATCACCGAATTAGGGTCCGGAGGTATTACCGAACAAAAGCACAACTATGAACATTCACACAAGTCATATTCATATATATAAACAAATGTCCCATTAATTGTCATTCATGAATTTATTAATACATAATATAAAAATACAAATCATGTAATCAACATTGTAATGATGTTCAAATATCTAGTAAACATCAATCATTTTAGGTCATATTTCTATACATGTATAATTTAAATTAAATAAAAATCTAACACATGGCATTTTAGTCATTAACGTATACGGCATTAATAATTTCACAAATGGTCAAATATGTTTCATAAAAAAAATAAAATCTTCTACGCATTTTAATCATAATGAAATGGGACTATTGTCGAACATCAATAATGAAGTTAATCAAGCTTAGTTCACTTACTAAAAGTATACTTAGTCATTTATTTGTAGTTAACCATTTCTTCTTCTTTTTTATCACAAATAATGACTTGAAATGCACTCATTTTATAAGCCAAAATGCATATACACAACTAGTTTCTTTTATTACCAATTCAGACATTTAAACATTACATAAAACGCATATAATCTTGAATATCACCTGTCTAATACATATTACACCTTAGTTAGCTTAATAACCATTATTTACCTTGTGGCCAAAACATATAAACCAAACTCCATAACATTTCATATCAGGGACACACTTTCTATATAAGTCCAAACCAAGGTCAAATGTATGCACAACTATAAGCATTATAATCAATCGTATTCATTAACTCATTTTAACAAAGCATATCAATCAATTTCACACTATTCATATATATAAAAACCATAGCCAAACCAACTAATATTGTAACACCCCAAAAATCTTGACACCCAAAAATCTCGAAATCCTGAAATTTCTTTGTTTTCAGTTTTGATAAAAATTGTGTTTTATGTTCCTAGCCATGTGATAATTATAGTAGGTCTTAATTAAGGTTTGAGTTCGAACCTAGGAATAAATGAAATTATAGTTTAATTATTAAAAGAATCAGGGTTGGCATGTAGTTGGGCTTTTAAATAAAAATAGGGAAAAATAGCATCAAAAAGCCTTGTGGAGGAGTGGCTAAGTGACACCACTTAGAGAGCAGGGAGGTGGCGTTAGTAGCTAGCAATGAGATCCAAGGTTCAAATCCTAGCTTAGTATTTTTAGAAGTTTAATTTTGGCCTTCTAGAATGATGGTAGTGGCGTGAAAGAGGACTCCAAGGGAAGTGCTCAGGAGAGAAAATTAAGGAAAAGATCAAGGGGTTATCAGGGAGAAAAACGATGAGATGAGAAAGGAGAAGTGATGGAGCCGAATTGGGAATTGGGCACGAAAAATTCAGCTAAAAGGGCTATAACTAGGGGCCGAATACAGGGTTGCCAGGCTACTGCCAAAATTCTTCTTCACCTTGTTGCCAGAAACCCCTTTCTCTAAAAGCCAAAAACCCTTTTCTTTTCAAGATCCAAAAAGCCAAAAACCCTTTTGTTTTTCTTTCTTTTCTTCCTGCCGATTTCTATTCTTCTCTACACAATTTTCTTTGTTTCACTTAGCCGATTTCTTCTTCTACTCTTCTTCTTTAATCTGTACCAAACAAACCTTATTCACCATACTAAATTTGAAAAGCCGAAAAGCCGAATCTCTCAAGGGCTGAATACTCTTTGACCGAATCTAGTGTAAGTGTTGCTCTTGCAATCGATTTTCTTTGATAGGTATCAATTATTCTCCCTCACTCTTTCAATCAACTTTGGGAGGGAATTAGTATCGGATCTCCGATCTTAGCTCTCTGCCGAATTGCTCTTTAGGTGTTTGCGGTTTTGGTAAGTATTCCTCATCCATTGGCTAAGGTTGGCTGAATAGCCATAGTAAGGTAAGGGGACTTGTGTTGGATATGAGTCACCTATTATTCTGGTTTTAATAGTTACGATTGGTGCAGATCTAGGAGTTGATCGTGGTTAGTGAAGGGGTTGTTATACTTATGGCGCAAGGTAAGGTTAAGGTGAGATTCTGGCTTTTGGTAAAGTATTCGATAAATATGTAAGATTAATCTTTGAGTGATATCTATTGTAGGTTTGGGCTTAGGAGATTGAATCACACTTGCTTACCAGGTGTGTACATACACTGCACACACACTATGAATTGGCAAAAGCTGAAATGTCAAAATGCCAAAATGCCGAAAAGCCGAAAGTTTGGCTCCAGTAGTCTTGCGAGTGCGCGAACACTAGTAAGGGAGAGACCGATAGGTTTTCTGAGACCCACAGGCGATTCTGTGGACTTGGGTTGTGATTTGCCCATACAGGCCGGAATGGGCTAAATGGTCCCGATGGACTATTGGGCCTACAATAGGCAAAAACTGAATATTGATGCTATGTGATAGGAATTTGTATGTGAGCATGAATATGAATGTGACTGGGCCTAACAGGCCATATAAATGTGATTTGGGCCTAATGGGCTATATACAAGTGATTCGGGCCTAATGGGCCATATGAATATGATTAGGCTTAATGGGCCAGATACAGGTATGTGAATTTGTTTGGACTTTGTAAGGGGTGTTGGGCCTAGTATATGACAACTACATAAGACTTAATTAAATTTTACGACCATGGACAACTCAAAGAGTTAAGGTGTGGCAACGGGTATACGCATGTCTAGGATTAGATCTAGAGAGAGCTTGGTACTTAAGCGGTCTTCATGACCCACCTCCTCTTCTCTGGAATCCTACTTGGTGCATAGTATTCGTTCACCTTAGCTCGCGGGACTTGTTAACGGGCCAAGGTAAGTGAAAACCATAGTTAAAGGAAAATTACCAAAATACCCCTAATGGCAAAAATAACCAAAATACCCCTATGTGTTAAATGTAAGTTTATTGAATGTGACATGCCTATTTACTGCATACATATGATATTCTGCTTAGGCTGCATATGGGATGGGAAATATGGAACGGAGGAAGTATATGAGGATCGCATGGTTGCTTGACAATCGTGGATCCACCGACGGCTTTTAAAGCCCAATATGTAAATGAAGGTAGTTCCGCAACCGGGCTACCATTGGTGTGTGGACTGGGTGGTCGATATTTATATCCCCACATGGTGTGACGGGGGACGGAGCTGGTGTGTAGTGGATGGATAATTTGGATGGGTTTGCATTGCATGTTTGATGATTCTTCTTTGAATACTTATTTTTTTTTCTTCAAAGAGGGTTGTACACACTAAGTTTGCAAAAACTCACCCCCTCTTTTATTTTATATTCAGGTGATACTCAGTAGAAGGTTCGATGTCAGGAGGGACTCTGGGTAGCCGGTTAGCAAGATAAATCGGACTTAGTTTTTTTTAAGCATTTAAGTTTTTATTTCTTTTTAAGTATGCTCAGACCAGATTGTAATAAGGTTTTCATTATGTTATTATTACTTGAATTATTATTATTTTCATTGTATCTACGAGAAGTTGAACATGGATTTCTTAAGTTATAGTATGTTTTCTACGCTTCCGTAACTAAAATTTCTAAGTGCTTTATTTTTATCAAATCTTATGTTTGAACAAGTTTTTAGTTAAGATTCTCTCTTATTTTAAGAAGGGTTTTCAATGAAAACATGGTTTTTGCTAAAACACTTCAATGTGACACGCCAGATTTGGCCATAACGTTTGGGCCAGGTTTGGGGTGTTACATTTAGTGGTATCAGAGCCCGATTACAAAACTCGAGCTGTGACTTGGGCCTTAATACTTGGTTTCTTTTGTGTCTTTTTAAATAAAAAAAATTCACAATATTTTATGAAATAGGAATCTTGCTGAGCGGCACACCGAGTCTCCGACGTCAAACCAAGTAAGTACTTTTATTCTTAAATTTGTTTAAATTGTTATACAGTAGATAGTTAGGGGGCTACTTTAGATGATTATGTTAGAATGGAACTGAAGCCCGTAGGATCTTGAAACTGTAGAGGAATTACGAAAACAACCTTATTTTTAATACTTTCATAAAACATCGAGTTAATTATTAAAACTAACTAAGACTTCATAAAACTTCTAATTCAGATAATATGCGAATCAACGATGAGTGCTAGAAAAGGTGCGAGGGGCCGTGGCCGAGGTTGTAAAAGTTTTAGGGATGAATCGTCAACATCGGGCCATGTGCCCACTGTTGGAGTAGAAGAGGCTCCAGCCTCACCCGTGGCTGAGAATGGACAGTATGACCGGGATGCGGTAGAAGAAGCATTATCGCAAGCAATGCTAAGAATTTTGGAAAGGGTCGCTAGGCCCAACAATGGCACTAGAAATCGGGGGTCCATTCCGGAGCGACTTCGATCGAACAGGGTTGAGGTCTTTAAGGGCGTGGCTGGCGTGGCTCCTAATGTGGCGGAATATTGGTTGGAGGCCACTGAAAGGATAATGGAGGACCTGGACTGCTCACCTGAGCAAAAGTTGAAAGGAGCCATGTCACTACTTAGGGAAGAAGCCTACCAGTGGTGGCCGATGGTGAAAGAGGGCACCCAACTAGAGCGGGTCACTTGGGAGTTTTTTCAAGGCTGCATTCCAAGGGTAGTATGTGGGTGCAAGCTTTGTAGATACTAGAAGGAAGGAGTTCCTAAATTTGACTCAAGGGAACAAATCGGTGGCGGTGTATGAGGCGGAGTTTCTACGCCTTAGTAGAGGTATGCAAGAGTAATGGTGGCAACGGACTATGAACATTGTGTTATGTTTGAGGACGAACTGAGAGACAGCCTTAGGGTATTGATAGCTCCACAAAGGGAGCAAGTTTTCTCAGAATTGATAGAGAAAGCAAAGATAGCGGAGGAGGTTAAGCGCACTGAGAACTTAAATCGGGAGAAAGAAAGGGGTAAGGATAAAAAGGAGGCTGAGACTCCTGGTGTTGATTAGAGGCCTAGAGCTAGGGCTACAGTTGTTGGGCCAGTTAGAGTAGGGCCCCCTTTTGTTAATCTAGGGGTACCACCTTGTGCTGATTGTGGGAAAAGCCATAGAGGCAAGTGTTGGAAGAGGACGGGAGCTTGTTTTGCTTGTGGGTCTATGGAACATAGGATCAAGGATCGCCCTCGAACGCTAGGTCGAGAGCCAGCAGTGGGTCAAGGTGGTGCTCAGCCACCAAGGGGTGGACAGCTGCCGCCGAGAGGCCGTGATCAGGCCAGGAGTGGAAACGGTTTAGTTCGTGGAGCACCGGGCAGAGGTGCTGGTCATGCTGAGGCAAGGCAGCTAGCTTTGGTCTATGCAGCACGCTATCGAGAGGATGAAGATGCTCTAGAAGCAAATACTAGTACGTAATTTCTCCATGGTGTGCGATCTATCTATTTTGAAATTAGAAATAGAGTGCGCAGCAAAAGCGTAGTGGTGTAACCTAGGCAGTGCGGCTATTGGGTAGTTGAAAGTTTCGAGGATGAAATTTCTTTTAGGGGATAGAGTTGTAACGCCCTAAAAATCCCGAAACCCAAATATCTCAAAATCCTAAAACTTCTTTGTTTTCGGTTTTGATAAAAATTGTGTTTTATGTTCCTAGCCATGTGATAATTATAGTAGGTCTTAATTAAGGTTTGAGTTCGAACCTAGGAATAAATGCAATTATAGTTTAATTATTAAAAGAATTAGGGTTGGCAAGTAGTTGGGCTTTTAAATAAAAATAGGGGAAAAATAACATCAAAAAGCCTTGTGGAGGAGTGGCTAAGTGACGCCACTTAGAGAGCAGGGAGGTGGCATTAGTAGCTAGCAACGAGATCCAAGGTTCGAATCCTAACTTAGTATTTTTAGAAGTTTAATTTTGGCCTTCTAGAAGGATGGTAGTGGCGAGAAAGAGGACTCCAAGGGAAGTGCTTAGGAGAGAAAATTAAGGAAAAGATCAAGGGGTTATCAGGGAGAAAAACGATGAGATGAGAAAGGAGAAGTGATGGAGACGAATTGGGAATTGGGCACGGAAAATTCAGCTAAAAGGGCTATAATTGTAACGCCCCCACGCTCGAGACCGATGCCGGAATCGAGCTTGAGGTGTTACCGAACATAATTTATCAATTTAAGTACTTCGAATCATTTGTTTCTACATTCAAAGCTTTCTAGCCATCTGCGTCACAGTTACAAGAAAAATCATATCTCGAGTTACGAAACTCAAAATCAAGATCCATAAATTTTCCCTAAATCTAGACTCATATATCTATTTACTAATTTTTTTCTAAAATTTTTGGTTGGGCCAATTAGTACAGTTTATTAGTTAAAATCTCCCCTGTTTTAGGGTTCAACTACTCTGACCTCTATGTATTACGAATCAGATATCTCTCTATAAAAAGTTTCAATGACTATGAGGTTTATTTCTCTTAAAACTAGACTTAATAAGGAATCTTTACATGTAAAGTAAAACTTATAATTGTTTTTTTAAAATTTATTATAAATTTTTAAAGTCAGAACAGGGGATCGAGAAATCATTCTGTCCCTGTTTCACAAAAGTTTAAATATCTCATAAAATATAATTTATATGCCTATTTTGTTCAATCCAAATGAAAATAGACTCATTAATCTTCAATTTCATAACTTACTCATCATTTAGTTCCACTTATACTATTTTTAGGGATTTTTCAAATTCATGTCATTGCTGCAGCAATATTCTGTTTTAAGGCAAGTTTCATCTTTCCATGAATTTTTTTTTATGAACTAGATAACCTATTAAACTTCCATGATATCAAACATGATCTAATTAGCCATCACCATGACTTATCAATATCAAACATTTTCTCCACCAAACATGGCCATATTATACAATTATTTACACAAAATAGGTACATTGCTATACATGCCATACTTAAGTTTTACAAGCCATTTACCAATAGAAATCCTTCGGATAGTGTGATCGAAACTTCGACCTGTCCCGATTCCCGAGTTGACTTGTTCAAAACTACAATGAATGAAAAGGAAGGAGTAAGCATAAATGCTTAGTAAGTTCATATGCAAATAACAAGTAACATAACAATACAATTATACCAAACAACCTTAGCATGGCATCACCAAAACATATATCACATTTCTAAACATCATTCATCATCTTACCACTTTATCGTTGTTGTATCTATTTTCAACCCCAGGGTTAAGTACATACCTGTCCAAAGTGCCCATTTCACAACACTTGCCAAAACGTCACTTGCATCTTAAGTGTTCTTCCATTTCATAGAAATTTTCACCCGTTGAACACATCGGAATATAACTCGGATACACGGATAATTTGCACATAAGTGCTACATATGTAATCAAGCAATCATGTAACCCGCCCATAAGTGAACTCGGACTCAACTCAACGAGCTCGGGAGTTCGCATTCATAAGTGAACTCGGACTCAACTCAACGAGTTCGGATGCCTAGTTACATCTCACGAACTCGGACTCAACTCAACAACTTCGAACATTCGCATCCATAAGTGAACTCGAACTCAACTCAACGAGTTCGGATGCTCAACCATCCTAGTGACATGTCACTTGTATCCTAATCTATTCCTAAGGTTCAAACGGGCTTTTTCCCTCGATCTGACATTAGCCGTCTTCCACAGAATATCGGAACCGATACTTGGTAGCAATTCATATTTATCAAGTAGTAAACATAATTTGCATATTACTCAACATTAACCACAAAGCATAATATTTCACGATAAAAAATCAGCATATCATATAATTAACATCAATAACTTAAAAATAACAATTATGCTACATTATTTACACATGAACTTAACTTGGTACCAAAATATAAAGATTTTGCAATTTAGTCCACAATCTTTTCTTTTCCTCGATCGCGACTTGATTCCCGTTTCTCTTGATCTATAATACCAAGTTAATCTTATTTAATACATACATTCATCAAAACAGCATTTAATACGAACTTTGGAAAATTACACTTTTGCCCCTAAACTTTTGCATAATTAACTTTTGCCCCTAGGCTCGGGAATTAAACTTCATCCCTTATTCTTATGTTTTATGACATGCTGATCATTTTTCCCTTCTATGGTAACATCAAATTCACACTCTAACATGTACTTATGACTATTAGGTATTTTTACCGATTAAGCCCTTTTACTCGTTTTTGCTTAAAACCGAGTAGTACAAGTTGTCTAACATAATTTAAAACCTCATTTTCTATCATAAAACACCAAAATACACAAATTTCACCTATGGGTATTTTTCCAAATATAAACCCTAGGTTGAATTATTGCTAGCATAAGTTTAATCTAAGCTTAAGGATTTCAAAACGTAAAGAACATTAAAACCGGGGCTTAGAATCACTTACTATGGAGCTTGAAAGTTGAAGAAACCCTAGCTATGGAGAGAGTAAAATTCGGCAGCAACCATATGAAGAAGATGACTATTTTGTGTTATTTTTCCCTTTTTATTTCTTTTAATATCCAAATGACCAAAATGCCCCTCCTTACTAAACTTTCAAAAATTCCTTCCATGTCCTAATTTTTGAATTTTTGTCCATGAACCTAAAATTGGTCAAATTGCTATTTAAGACCTCCTAATTAATATTTCAATGCAATTTCATACTAAAAACTTCTAGAATGCAAATTTTGCATCTTATTTGATTTAGTCCCTACTTTCAATTTAAACACTTTAGGCATAGAATTTCATCACGAAATTTTCACACAATCATGCAATCATATCATAATCATCAAAATAATTATAAAATAATTATTTCTATCTCGAATTTGTGGTCACGAAACCACTATTCCGATTAAGCCCTAATTCAGGATATTACAACTCTCCCCCCTTTTTAAGGATTTTCGTCCTCGAAAATCTTACCAGTAAACAGGTGTGGGTATTGGTTTCTCATAGTTTCTTCAGGTTCCCATGTAGTCTCTTCTACTCCGTGCTTTTGCCACAATACTTTCACGAGAGCGACACTTTTATTTCTTAGTTTCTTGACCTCTCGAGCTAAGATCTTAATCGGTTCTTCTTCGTAAGTCATATCCGGTCGTAGTTCAATTTCTGTCGGTGAAATTATATGTGAAGGATCCGAATGATACCGACGTAGCATAGATACGTGGAACACATCATGCATCTTTTTTAATTCAGATGGCAATGACAACCGAGAAGCTACTGGTCCAACTCTCTCAATCACTTCAAACGGTCCAATAAAACGTGGACTTAATTTGCCTTTCTTGCCAAATCTGAGAACTTTCTTCCATGGGGATACTTTCAAAAACACTTTGTCACCAAATTGATATTCAATCTCTTTTCTCTTCAAATCTGCATACGATTTTTATCTATCTGAAGCTGCTTTCAAGCAATCTCTGATGACTTTTACTTTCTCTTCTGTTTCCTTAACTAGATCGACCCCGTAAATCTAATTTTCCTTAAGCTCTGTCCAATACAAAGGCGTTCGACACTTACGACCATATAATGCTTCATAAGGTGCCATTTTCAAACTCGTCTGATAACTATTATTATAAGCAAATTCTACCAACGGTAAGTACCTTTCCCAACTACCTTGAAATTCCAATACGCAACATCTGAGCATGTCTTCAAGAATCTGAATTACTCTCTCTGATTGCCCATCAGTTTGTGGATGAAAGGCAGTGCTGAAATTTAACTTTGTACCTAATGCCTCTTGCAACTTTTGCCAAAACCGTGAAGTAAATCTCGGATCTCTATCCGAAATGATTGACAAAGGTGTTCCATGAAGTCTAACAATCTCACGGATATACAATTCAGCCAACTTATTAAGAGAATAATCCGTACATACCAGAATAAAATGAGCCGATTTAGTCAGTCTGTCAACTATTACCCAGATGGCATTTTTCTTCCCCGGAGTTAACGGCAACCCTAAAACAAAATCCATAGTAATCCGATCCCATTTCCATTCAGGAACCATAATAGGCTGAAGTAATCCTGAAGGCACTTGGTGTTCAGCTTTCACCTGTTGGCAAATTAAGCACTTTGATACAAACTCGGAGATATCTCTTTTCATTCCACTCCACCAATACATTTTCTTCAAGTCATTATACATTTTCATACTGCCCGGATGAACCGCCAAACAGCCATTATGTGCTTCATGCAAAATCTTTTGAATCAACTCATCATTTTTCGGTACACAAATCCGATTTTTAAATATCAAGCTACCATCAGAACCTATTCTGAAATCTGATCCCGTATCAGCTTCACACTGTCTTCTCTTGGCTAGCAAATCTTAATCATTTTTCTGAGCTTCAGAAATCTCTTGTAAAAACATCGGTCTAGCTCTTATCTCTGCTAGAATCGAACTATCATCTGACATTTTCAACTGAGTGTTCATAACTCTTAAAGCAAACAACAACTTTCTGCTTAAAGCATCGGCAACCACATTCGCTTTTCCCGGATGATAATCAATAACAAGCTCATAATCTTTCAATAACTCCAACCATCTACGCTGTCTCAAATTTAAGTCTTTTTGTGACATCAAGTATTTAAGACTTTTGTGATCAGTATATACTCGGCACTTTTCACCATACAAATAATGTCGCCAAATCTTCAAAGCAAATACCACCGCAGCCAATTCCAAATCGTGAGTAGGATAACTCCTCTCATGAGGTTTTAACTGCCTCGAAGCATAAGCCACCACTTTTCCTTCTTGCATAAGTACACATCCTAAGCCATTTCAAGAAGCATCACTATACACCACAAATTCTTTACCTGATTCGGGTTGTACCAACACTAGTGCTTCAGTTAATAACTTTTTCAATTCTTCAAAACTTTGTTGACATTCTTTCGTCCATTCAAATTTAACATTCTTTCAGAGTAGTCTAGTCATAGGAGCAGCAATTATAGAAAATCCATTTACAAACCGCCGATAATACCCAGCTAGCCCCAAGAAACTTCTAACCTCGGTTACATTTTTCGGTGGTTTCCAATCAACAATGGCTGAAATCTTACTAAGATCAACCTGTATACCATCACCTGAAACAATATGACCCAAAAATCCAACTTCCCGAAGCCAAAATTCACTTTTACTAAACTTGGCATATAACTGCTTATTTCTCAAAGTTTGCAAAACTATCCTCAAATGCTCAGCATGCTCTATCTCATCTTTTGAATAAATTAAAATATCATCTATAAACACCACAACAAATTTGTCCAAGTATGGCCGAAATATGCGATTCATTAAATCCATAAACACAAAGAGGAGCATTTGTCAACCCGAATGGCATAACTAAAAATTCATAATGACCGTACCTTGTTCTAAAAGCAGTTTTAGGCACATCTGACACTTTTACTCGCAGCTGATAATACCCAGATCTCAAGTCAATCTTTTAAAACCATGTCGCTCCTTTTAGCTGATCAAACAAATCATCAATTCTCGGCAATGGATACTTGTTTTTGATTGTCACCTTGTTTAACTGCCGATAATCAACACATAATCTCATAGAACCATCCTTCCTTTTCACAAATAACACAGGAGCACCCCAAGGTGAAAAACTCGGTCTTACAAAGCCTTTATCAGTCAACTCTTGCAACTGTGACTTTAATTCTTTCAACTATGTTGGTGCCATTCTATATGGAGCAATCGATATCGGAGCTGTTCCCGGTATCAAATCAATACCAAATTCTACTTTCCTGACTGGAGGCAAACCCGGCAATTCTTCTGGAAATACATCCGCAAATTCACACACAACCGGCACTGATTCAACTTTCTTTTCAACTTCTTTTGTATTAATTACATACGCCAAATAATCTTCATAACCCTTTCTCAAATATCTTTGAGCCGACATCGAAGAAATCACACTAGACAATGCCTCTGATTTATCTGATTCAACCCGTAGAGTTTCACCGTTTTCACACTTTAATTCTATAACCTTTTCTTTGCAATTTACTATAGCATCATGCAATGTCAACCAATCCATACCCAAAATAACATCAAATTCATCAAACGGCAACAACATCAAGTCGGCCAGAAAGTAATGACCCCGAATCATTAAAGGACATTTCTTGCATACTTTATCAACTATCACATATTTGCCTAACGGATTCGACACTCTAACCATAAATTCTGTGTTCTCAACAGGTATATTCATACTAGACACCAACTTCATGCATACATATGAATGAGTAGAACCGGGATCAATCAAAGCAATAACATTAATATCATAAAGAGAAAATGTACCGGTAATCACATCGGGTGAGAAAGCATCTTCACGCGCTTTAATAGCATAAGTTCTAGTCGGAGCTCTTCCTTGAGATCTAATGCTTTGCATCTCGGCTACATTCTTATCGCTTGTTTCACTTCCACTTTTCTCGGATACCTTCCCTCAAGTCTGCACCACTAGCTTTTACATTCTGAAATTTTTTTCTTTCTCACTCTCTCTAGGCGGTCTCTAATAAAATGATCCAAGAACCACATCGAAAACATTCATTTGCTGCACGGACCAAAATGATTTCTACTACTACTTCTTGGCACTTTCGGGTTTAACAAATCTCGAGAGTTCCCTACATCGCTATAGAAGTATTCGAGATTTAGGACCCACATTTCGCTTCTTAAAATTTCCATATGATTGCCCAGTGAAACTTGGGAACGAGGATTCATATTTCTTGACTTTCCGGGTTGCTGTGAAGGTGCCTTACTCATTGGCCTTTTCTTCCAATTTCATGTTTCAGCCTCTACCTTTCTCTTCCTTTTAAGTAGTTCTTCAGCCTTGCAAGCTCGATCAACCAGTACTACCATTTCTTTTAGTTCAAGGATCCCAAAAAATACCTTAATGTCTTCGTTGAGCCCGTCTTCAAATCGTCGGCACATCTTGGCTTCTGTAGGAACATATTCCATGGCATACTTACTGAATCGAACAAACTCTCTTTCATATTCGAGATGTCATATTACCTTGCTTCAGCTCAAGAAACTCTTTACATTTCTGATCAATAAATCTTTCACTAATATATTTCTTCCAAAACTCTTCTTGAAAGAATTCCCAGGTTACCCTTTCTTTCGGTACCACCGAAATTAAAGTCTTCCACCAATTATAGGCTGAATCTCTCAAAAAAGATGTAGCAAATTTCAAACATTCTTTAGGTGTAAAAGATAATTCATCAAATACCTGGATAGAATTTTCAAGCCAGAACTCTGCATTCTCTACATCATCATCAATATTTGCTCTAAATTCTTGACCCCTTGTTTGAATTCTATCAACGGGGTTTTTCGTGAAATTTTATCATATCCACTCCTTGAGGCATTGTAGGCATAGGTTGAGGAATTGGAGGAGGTGGGGGAGGTCGTACATTTGGGTTCGTACGAACGAACTTAGTGTACCATGCACTCATCATTTGGAGAAAGGCTTCCCGATCCCTTTCTCCTCCTCCCTGACCAACAGTAGGAGGTGGGTTTTCAGTCGGTGCTACCCTTTCAGCCGGAGCTGGCGTATTACTCTCTACTTCATCTACCACAGCTGGATCGGGATCCATTTACTATATAAAAATCATTTAAAAAGGTCAGAAGTCGTCACACTATCACAATTTATACATATGGCATGTATAGCAAAAATCCGTACATACAACACGTAGTCCAAGAATCGACTAAACCTGCTCTGATACCACCACATTTAACGCCCCCACGCCCGAAACCGGTGCCAGAATTGAGCTTGAGGTGTTACCGAACATAATCTATCAATTTAAGTACTTCGAATCATTTGTTTCTACATTCACAGCTTTCTAGCTATCTGCCTCACAGTTACAAGAAAAATCATATCTCAAGTTACGAAACTCAAAATCAAGATCCGTAAATTTTCCCTAAATCTAGACTCATATATCTATTTACTGATTGTTTTCTAGAATTTTTGATTAGGCCAATTAGTACAGTTTATTAGTTAAATTGTCCCCTGTTTCAGGGTTCGACTGCTCTGACCTCTGAATATTATGAATCAGATATCTCTCTATACAAAATTTCAACGACTATGAGGTTTGTTTCTCTTAAAACTATACTTAATAAGGAATCTTTACATGTAAATTACAACTTATGATTATTTTTTTAAAATTTATTATAAATTTTTAAATTCAGAACAGGGGATCCAGAAATCATTCTGGCCCTGTTTCACAAAAGTTTAAATATACCATAAAATATAATTTATATGCCTATTTTGTTCAATCCACATAAAAATAGGCTCATTAAGCTTCAGTTTTATAACTTACTCCTCATTTAGTTCCACTTATACTATTTTTAGTGATTTTTCAAATTCATGTCATTGCTGCAGCAATATTCTATTTTAAGGCAAGTTTCATCTTTCCATGACTTTTTTTTTATGAACTAGATAACCTATTAAACTTCCATGATATCAAACATGATCTAATTAGCCATCACCATGACTTATCAATATCAAACATTTTCTCAACCAAACATGGCCATATCATAAAATTATTTACACAAAATAGGTACATTGCTATACATGCCATACTTAAGTTTTACAAGCCATTTACCAATAGAAATCCTTCAGATAGTGTGATCAAAACTTCGATCTGTCCCGATTCCCGAGTTGACTTGTTCAAAACTACAATGAATGAAAAGGAAGGAGTAAGCATAAATGCTTAGTAAGTTCATATGCAAATAACAAGTAACATAACAATACAATTATACCAAACAACCTTAGCATGGCATCACCAAAACATATATCACATTTCTAAACATCATTCATCATCTTACCACTTTATCGTTGTTGTATCTATTTTCAACCCCAGGGTTAAGTACATACCTGTCCAAAGTGCCCATTTCACAACACTTACCAAAACGTCACTTGCATCTTAAGTGTTCTTCCATTTCATAGAAATTTTCACCCGTTGAACACATCAGAATATAACTCGGATACACGGATAATTTACACATAAGTGCCACATATGTAATCAAGCAATCATGTAACCCGCCCATAAGTGAACTCGGACTCAACTCAACGAGCTCGGGCGTTCGCATCCATAAGTGAACTCGGACTCAACTCAACGAGTTCGGATGCCTAGTTACATCTCACGAACTCGGACTCAACTCAACAACTTCGAACATTCGCATCCATAAGTGAACTCGGACTCAACTCAACGAGTTCGGATGCTCAACCATCCTAGTGACATGTCACTTGTATCCTAATCTATTCCTAAGGTTCAAACGGGCTTTTTCCCTCGATCTGACATTAGCCGTCTTCCACGGAATATCGAAACCGATACTTGGTAGCAATTCATATTTATCAAGTAGTAAACATAATTTGCATATTACTCAACATTAACCACAAAGCATAGTATTTCACGATAAAAAATCAGCATATCATATAATTAACATCAATAACTTAAAAATAACAATTATGCTGCATTATTTACACATGAACTTTCCTTGGTACCAAAATATAAAGATTTTGCAATTTAGTCCACAATCTTTTCTTTTCCTCGATCGCGACTTGATTCCCGTTTCTCTTGATCTATAATACCAAATTAATCTTATTTAATACATACATTCATCAAAACAGCATTTAATACGAACTTTGGAAAATTACACTTTTGCCCCTAAACTTTTGCATAATTACACCTTTGCCCCTAGGCTCGGGAACTAAACTTCATCCCTTATTCTTATGTTTTATGACATGCTGATCATTTTTCCCTTCTATGGTAACATCAAATTCACACTCTAACATATACTTATGACTATTAGGTATTTTTACCAATTAAGCCCTTTTACTCGTTTTTGCTTAAAACCGAGTAGTACAAGTTGTCTAACATAATTTAAAACCTCATTTTCTATCATAAAACACCAAAATACACAAATTTCACCTATGGGTATTTTTCCAAATATAAACCCTAGGTTGAATTATTGCTAGCATAAGCTTAATCGAGCTTCCGGGATTCCAAAAACGTAAAGAACATTAAAAACGGGGCTTAGAATCACTTACTATGGAGCTTGAAAGTTGAAGAAACCCTAGCTATGGAGAGATAAAAATTCGGCAGCAACCATATGAGGAAGATGACTATTTTGTGTTGTTTTTCCCTTTTTATTTCATTTAATATCCAAATGACCAAAATGCCCCTCCTTACTAAACTTTCAAAAATTCCTTCCATGTCCTAATTTTTGTCCATGAACTTAAAATTGGTCAAATTTCTATTTAAGACCTCCTAATTAATATTTCAATGTAATTTCATACTAAAAACTTCTAGAATGCAAATTTTGCATCTTATTCGATTTAGTCCCTACTTTCAATTTATACACTTTAGGCATAGAATTTCATCACGAAATTTTAACACAATCATGCAATCATATCATAATCATCAAAATAATTATAAAATAATTATTTCTATCTCGGATTTGTGGTCACAAAACCACTATTCTGATTAAGCCCTAATTCAGGATATTACAATAACTAGGGGCCGAATACAAGGTTGCCAGGCTACTGCCAAAATTCTTCTTCACCTTGTTGCCAGAAACCCCTTTCTCCAAAAGCCGAAAACCCTTTTCTTTTTCTTTCTTTTCATCCTGCCGATTTCTATTCTTCTCTACACAATTTTTTTTGTTTCACTTAGCCGATCTCTTCTTCTACTCTTCTTCTTTAATCTGTACCAAATAAACCTTATTCACCACACTTAATTTGAAAAGCAGAAAAGCCGAATCTCTCAAGGGCTGAATACTCTGTGACCGAATCTAGTGTAAGTGTTGCTCTTCCAATCGATTTTCTTTGCTAGGTATCGATTATTTTCCCTCACTTTTTCAATCAAATTTGGTAGGGAATTGGTATCGGATCACGGATCTTAGCTCTCTGTCGAATTGCTCTTTAAGTGTTTGCGGTTTTGGTAAGTATTCCTCATCCATTGGCTAAGGTTGGCCGAATAGCCATAGTAAGGTATGGGCACTTGTGTTGGATACGAGTCACCTATTATTCTGGTTTTAATAGTTACAATTGGTGTAGATCTAGGAGTTGATCGTGGTTAGTGAAGGGGTTGTTATACTTATCGCGCAAGGTAAGGTTAAGGTGAGATTCTAGCTTTTGGTAAAATATTCGATAAGTATGTAAGATTAATCTTTGAGTGATATTGATTGTAGGTTTAGGCTAAGGAGATCGCATCACACTTGCTTACCCGGTGTGTACATACAATGCACACACACTATGAATCGGCAAAAGCCGAAATGCCAAAATGCCGAAATATCAAAATGCCGAAATACCAAAAAGTTAAAAGTTTGGCTACGATAGTCTTACGACTGTGCGAACACGCGAAAGGGAGAGACTGATAGGTTTCCTGAGACCCACGGGCGATTTCGTGGACTTGGGTTGTGATTTGGCCATACAGGTCGGAATGGGCTAAATGGGCCCGATGGGCTGTTGGGCCCACAATAGGCAAAAACTGAATCTTGATGCTATGTGATAGGAATTTGTATGTGAGCATGAATATGAATGTGACTGGGCCTAACGGGCCATATAAATGTGATTTGGACCTAATGGGCTATATACAAGTGATTTGGGCCTAATGGGCCATATGAATATGATTGGGCTTAATGGGCTAGATACAGGTATGTGAATTTGTTTGGACTTTGTAAAGGGTTTTGGGCCTAGTATATGACAACTACATAAGACTTAATTAAATTTTGCGACTGTGGACAACTCAAATGGTTAAGGTGTGGCAAAGGGTATATGCATGTCTAGGATTGGATCTAGGGAGAGCTTGGTACTTAAGCTGTCTTAATGACCCACCTCCTCTTCTCTGGAATCCTACCTGGTGTATAGTATTTGTTCATCTTATCTCGCGGGACTTGTTAACGGGCCAAGGTAAGTAAAAACCATAATTAAGGGAAAATTTCTGAAATGCCCTTAAGGCTAAAAATGACCAAAATACCCCTATGTGTTAAATGCAAGTTTATTGAATGTGACATGCCTATTTGCTGCATACATATGGTATTCTACTTAGGTTGCATATGGGATGGGAAATATGGAACGGAGGAAGTATATGAGGATCGCATGGTTGCTTGACAATCGTGGATCCACCGACGGCTTTTAAAGCCCAATATGTAAATGAAGTAGTTCCGTAACCGGGCTACCATTGGTGTGTGGGCTAGGTGGGTCGATATTTATATCCCTACATGGTGTGACGAGGGACGGAGCTGGTGTGTAGCGGATGGATAATTTGGAAGGGTTTGCATTGCATTTTTGATGATTCTTCTTTGAATGCTTTTTTTTTTCTTCATAGAGGGTTGTACACACTGAGTTTGCGAAAACTGACCCCTCTTTAATTTTATTTTCAGGCGATGCTCAGTAGAAGGTTCGATGTCAAGAGGGACTCTGGGTGGCCGGCTAGCAAGATAAATCGGACTTGGTTTTTATTAAGCATTTAAGTTTTTATTTCTTTTTAAGTATGCTCAGACCAGATTGTAATAAGGTTTTCATTATGTTATTATTACTTAAATTATTATTATTATTTTCATTGTATCTACGAGAGGTTGAACATGGATTTCTTAAGTTATAGCATGTTTTTTACGCTTCCGCAACTAAAATTTCTAAATGATTTATTTTCATCAAATCTTATGTTTGAACAAGTTTTTAGTTAAGATTCTCTCTTATTTTAAGAAGGGTTTTCAATGAAAACATGATTTTTGCTAAAACACTTCAATGTGGCACGCCAGATTCGGCCATAACATCTGGGTCGGGTTTGGGGTGTTACAAATATACTTATGAACATATATATTTATTTGTACCATGATCGATATATCATATACTTAAATGTATAAATGCAATAACCGAATCATTTTAACTAAGGGTGACACAACAATATTGTAACACCCCTAACCCGTATCAGTCGCCTGAATAGGTTAAGAGGCATTACTGGACTTGTAACTTATATCAGAACAACCAAATATCAAATATATCTCATTACAATAAATGTCATTCATTCACGTTCATTAAGAACATAAAATTAAGTAGACGATACTTAAACATGCATTCGGGACCAAATTGATAACATATAAAAGTTTCAGAACTTCTAAAAATTTTCAACTTTTAAAAGGTCACACACCTGTGTGAACAGGCCGTGTGCCTCACACGGCCTTAGACACGCCCGTGTGAACAGGCCGTGTGCCTCACACGGCCTTAGACACGCCCGTGTGTCTATGCCATGGCAAAATAGGGCATACATACTGACTTGTCCACACGGCCACAAGACATACCCGTGTGCCAGGCCGTGTGATAATTAGGGAGGTTACTGACTTGGCCACACTGCCAACCACACGCCCATGTGTCAACTCGTGTGCCATACACGACCAATAGACACGCCCATGTGTCTAGGCCATGTCAAAACTGGAGGGTATATTGCCTTTAATTCATAAGGTACCACAGAGGACACATGGTCGTGTAACGTGACCGTGTGTCGCACACGGCTGAGACACATGCCCGTGTCTCTGACCGTGTGGACAAAAATAGGCCATTTGAATAGCCAATTTGCCATCCAATATGGGTCAACCTACAAGCAAAGAAACAAGCATAATTGATCAACCATTTCAGCCAATATCTATACCAAATCATCCATAATTCATACCATAACATTATCAACCAATTACATACTCATAAACCTTACCAATTTATACCAAAACATAAGGTAAGATCATATCAAAAAATCATTCAATCTCATACAATGAACTTACCAAACTTACCTTCTCTTTTAAACAACCCAAATATACCAAAATTGAACATTGGCATCACATATTATATACCATTATCAACTATAAGTTCAAACATAAACTAGCCAAATCACATGGCTAAATATATATACATCACAAAACAAAATCCCACAACTACTAGCCTATATATGCCATACTTTAATATATACATTTTCAAAGTACCAAAATGAGGTTCGATAGTGTGGTGACGGTCCTTGACAATCCCCGAGCTCACTATAGCTTCGATATCTAAAAAAAATAATGCAAACATACACACAAAGTAAGCTTTCAAAAGCTTAGTAAGCTCGTACCAGAAATCATCAACAGTATATAAAATATGAAACAACAACACATAAGTAGTTATAAATTCTAAACCCATCTATCAATTCTATGCCAACATCATCCATATGTTTACACTAATTCAATAAACTTTATATGCATAATACCATCTACCACATAGGTATTATACTTACCTGAACCTTCTCGTATTCATTCATTTTCATTCTCATCTCGTTCGGATATTTTACAACATTCCAAAGATTGCCAATGCTTTAAACATCCACACACTTCGTGCTTTAAAGATTAACCGTGGCTAAAATGATTCTGCACACTTATTGCCATCTGAATTAACTGAAGCTATATCAGTATCACACACTTAGTGCCTCATATAGCCGAAGCTAGTTTAAATCGCACACTTAGTGCCAAATATCATTGATTTATCATCGTATTCATCCAAACTAAATGTATATACAATCAATGTATAAACAAAGCATCAAAACATACTTATAACATCATATTTTATGTACGAACTTACCTTGTACTCTGAATTGTCGACTCGAATCGTCTACTCTATAATCTTCAACTTTCCTCGGTCTAAATTCGAATTCCTCTTTTCTTGATCTATATGTAGTCAAAATTAACCCTTTTATTCACTATATAATTCAAAACAATCCATAGACACATATTTAGGGCATTTTGCAAACTAGCCCTCACATTTTCACATTTCGACACTTTAGTCCCTAATTCACAAAATTACAAAATACACAAAATTTGCTTGTACACAAGCTTAGCCAAATTTTCATAGCTGTCATACAAGTCCATACATTTCATTTATTTTACATTTTAGTCCCTCAAAATAACATTTTTATAATTTAATCCCTAATATGCATTTTAACTCAAAATCACTTTACAAAACATGTATATCAAGCACTAAGCTTTCATAATTCATCATTTAACATCACAAAACTCATGAATTCATCAATGGCATATCATCAAATCATCAACAATTCCATAAATTTTAGCATGGGCTAGCGAGAACACTTAACAACGATCACAAAAATGTAGAAATTATAAAAAACCGAAACAAAAACATACCTCAATTAAGCCAAAATGAGTGCCGAAACTTAAAGCTCTTCAACTTAGGTTTTTCTTTCCTATTTTCGATGGATGAACATTAAAAATGATGGATGAAATATGTTAGTTTTATTTTATTACATCATAAAACACTAATTACCTATTTACACTTGTAATAAAACATTAATATGCTATCAACTAATGTCCACTAATGTAATTTAATCATAAGTTTGGTCAAATAACCATATAAGGACCTCACAATTATAAGTCCAAGTCAAAAAGGCACTTTTAACATCTAGCACACAGCTTTTACATTTTACGTGATTAGGTCCTTTTTCAAAATTAAACACACAAACGATTAAATTTTCAGACGAAACTTTCACACGTGCTAATTCACACATCATAAACACTAAAAATAATATTAAAACATTTTTTTGACTTGGATTTGTGGTCCTGAAACCACTATTCTAACTAGGGTCAAAATCAGACTGTTACAATTCTCCCCCCTTAGGGATTTTCATCCTGAAAATCTTATCGTTGAACAGATTCGGATATTGCTGTCTCATAGTATCTTCAGGCTCTCACATAGCCTCTTTAATTTTGTTTCGATACCATATCACTTTTAATAACGGAATTTTCTTATTTCACAGTTCTTTAACCTCTTGAGCTAATATATGGATCGGCTTTTCTTCGTAAGTCATATCAAACTAAATCTCTATCTCAGACGGATGAATTACATGTGAAGGATCGGATCTTTATCGTCGAAGCATTGACACGTGAAACACATTATGAATCTTTTCTATCTCTGGTGGCAATAACAATCTATAAGCTACCGGCCCAATACGCTCGATAATCTCATACGGCCCTATGAACCTCGGACTCAATTTGCCTTTTCTACCCAATTGAAATACTTTCTTCCACGGAGATACCTTCAAAAACACTTTGTCGTCGATCTCAAACTCAATGTCTTTTCTTTTCAAATTCGCGTAAGATTTCTGACGATAGGAAGCTGCTTTCAAACTATCTCGAATCACTTTTACTTTCTGTTCAGTTTCTTTTATCAAATCAACCCCGTGAATCTTATTTTCACTGAGCTCCATCCAATACAAAGGTGTACGACATTTGCGACCATATAAAGCTTCGTACAATGCCATTTTAGTGCCCGACTAAAAACTGTTATTATAAGCAAATTCAATCAAAGGCAGATATTATTCCCACGTACCTTTAAATTCAAGGATGCAACATCTCAACATATCCTCGAGTATCTAAACAATTCACTCAGATTGATCGTCTTTTTGTGGATGAAAAGCAGTACTAAAGTGTAATTTGGTACCCAAGGCATCTTACAATTTCTTCCAAAATCGTGATGTGAATCTCAGGTCACCATCTGATTACAATAGATGATGGCACACCGTGTAATCTCACAATATTAGAAATATATAAGTCAACTAATTTATCAAGTGAGTAATCAGATCGAACCAGAATAAAATGAGCTGGTTTCGTCAATCGATTAACTACAACCCAGATTGCATCTTTCTTTCTCGGAGATAGGGGTAAACCCGAAACAAAGTCCATTGTCACTCGATCCCATTTCTACTCTGGAACCATAATCGGTTATAACAAACCGGATGGCACCTGATGTTCAGCTTTAACTTGCTGACAGATCAAACATTTAGAAACAAATTCAGAGATATCTCTTTTCATTCTGGACCACCAATAATGTTGTTTCAGATCATTATACATTTTTGTACTACCCGGATGCACAAATAACTGACTAAGCTTCGTTCAAAATCATCTGAATTAACTCTGAATTTCTCAGAACACAAATTCGATCTTAGAATCTCAAACAATCATCTTTATCAACTCTGAATTCTAAATCAGACTCTACATCACACTGAGCTCTTTTAGCCAAAGTCTCATTATCAATCTTCTGAGCTTTGATAATCTGCTGTAAGAACAAAGGTCTTACTTTCAATTCAGCTAAAACTGTAACGCCCCGAATTTGGGCCTAGAAGTATTAGGCCTTGAATATGGGCCATAAGGAGGTTGTATATAAGTATTTAATTGTGCAAGGAAATGACACAATTAAATGTCTACCTTGGTGGATAATGGCCCTGAGAAGTGTTGGAGAAATCTTGGGTTCAAACCTGGGCTTTAGAAAAAATTTTGATATTAAGTGAATAAAATCTGGATGCTTGGATGATGGCCTTTTAAATTATTATGTTAAATAAATGACACAAGGAAGCATGTGGTCTACTGGTTATGGTGTCCTTAAGGTTGCAAGGGAGCATGGGTTCAAGTCTTGGCTCTTACAATTCATTTCGGTTTTTCTCTTAAGTGAATCTGGACGTTGGCACATATGTCTTAAAGTTAATTATGGACGTTTTTATCACACAAAAAGCCTTATGGTGGAGTGGCAGGGTGGCGTGTTGTGTAATTATGAGGTCTGAGATTCAAGTCTTGGGATGTACAGTGGAGTATTTATTTTGCTATTTGAGCTACGAAGGAGGTGGAGTTGGACTGAAACTCTATGGTTGAAGTGGTCATAAGAATAAGGAATTTTCCCTAATGGTTGAAAGTAATCCCACATCGGGAAGCTAACATGAGAATTGGTGAGAAGCTGGCTTTAAATAGAGTGAACCAGATAAGTTGGGAGGAAGACTCAATGCAGGATGTGCCAAGGTTGGTGATCGTAGACTTCGGCGCGTTCTCATAAACAGGTGTGCATTTCGCACTACTCTAGTTGTAGAACGGCAAATGCCGGAATGCTGAAATACCGGTCACACGACGATGGCAGCCACAAGAGCGTGCCAACACACGTGTGGGAGCTTTGACCTGATGGTTGAGGCCATCATGAGTAAATTGTATGATTGTGTAGTAAATATTGGATTGGACTATGTGAATCTCATATCTGTAGGTTAGTATTACGGAAATACCCCTATAAGGTAGAATTACGAAAATGCCCCTGTAGGGTAAAATTACCGAAAAACCCTCGACTTGTAAAATTACCAAAATACCCATGATTTGTGAAATTACTAAAATACCCTTGACTTGTAAAATTATCGAAATACCCTCTACTTGTAAAATTACCGAAATACCCTTGATTTGTAAAATTATAAAAATACCCTTGATTTGGAAAATTATCGAAATACCCTCGATTTGGAAAATTACCGAAATACCCTTAATTTGGAAAATTATAGAAATACCCCTTACTTACAAAATTATAAAAATACCCTTGATTTGTAAAATTACCGAAATACACTTGCGCACTTTAATTCCAAACTACACCTATACACTTTCAACTTAATCTCAAAACCTCTCACAGCCAACCAAACATCTAACCACAGAAGCAAGCATATATTTACCACAGATGCATACAATTTCTATATTCAAACATCACATCCAAACAAAACACACCTGACTTAAAAGGAACTGTGCAATCCTGAACCCGATGCTCCTGTTTCAACGGACTGCCATACCTCTTCCTGCTGCACTCCAAGCACCTAGCCTGAAGTGTTTCACCATACGCCTTAACTCTTTCCTCGAACACCTCTTCCAGCACCTCCCTTACCAACTGGGTCAGTGCCTTCGTAGCAAACTCCGAGTTATTGTTACCTAAAGTTGGAAGACTTACCTCGACTACCGTTTCTTAAACCATCTCATGTTCCGGGGAGACAAGCAACTCTTCACAACCTTGCTTGCCTTCGGAATCCATCACAGTACTGTTGTGAACTAAAAAAAATCTGATTTGAAGAACATACACTGAATAAATACAAAATCTAACTTTAAGTACAGTCTAACAAAAAACTTACGGATTTGGCGCCGGAGACTCGGTAACCACACATTCAGGAAAATCTTTAGAAAAACATTTCAAATACTTAAAATCTTTTCAAACCTTTTCGAAATAATTCTTTTAGAAATCCAATTTTAAAACCCACTCCACAGTCGAGTTTTGAAACTTGACTCTGATACCACTAAATGTAACACCCGAAACCTGGCCTAAAAGTTAGACCCGAATCTGGCGTGTTACATTGAAGTGTTTTTCAAAAACCATGTTTTCATTAGAAACCCTTCTTATTTAAAACGTAGTGCATTGAAAACTTCTTAATTTTATTTCCAAAATTCTTTTTTACTTTGTGGAAGCTAATTTTAAAAGTAATCAATTTACGACAAAGTGATGTTTAAAAGTTAAGTTGCGAAAACGTAGTGTTTTGAAAACAGTTATAGTTTTGGAAAACTGCAATCTACTTTTAACCATTATAAAACATAGTAATAAAAATCCCAAAGTAAAATAAAAAACCAAAATTAAGAGAGGCCTTATTACAACCCAATTAAAAAGAAATACGCAACAGTAATAACAAATCTGAAAACATAAGCAGTGTGTGGTCATCTTCGAGTCCCTCACAGCACCGAACCACCTAACGTTGGGCATTACCTGCACAATTAAAATGGGGTGAGTTTATGAAAACTCAGTGTGTAATTACCTCCAAAACTAAAATAGGTAAAAGTCAATAAGACAAACAGAAACAGAATCAATCTAGGCTTGTGCCCTTTTATAGAATCAGGTGGGCCTAAGCCCAAACTAACATCAGTACAATTGCAATGATCCTAAGCCTATTACAGAATCACTTGGGTCTCAACCCTTATCAGAATCAAATCATATGCATAATGCAAAAATGTATGCTAACCCATCCCAATAATCCATCCGCTACACACCAACTCTGTCCCCCGTCACATCATGTGGGGATATGAGTATCGACCCACCCAACCGACACATCAATGGTAGCCCGGTTGCGAAACTACCTTCATTGCAGCAAGCTGCCAATCACATATGTACGGCTTTAAGCCTTCAGTAGTGGTATTATAATTGGCACAAAGCCATCGGTAACTGTAATAAGTTCGGCACATAGCCATCATAATCAGCACATAGCCCTAGGTAAATGTAATCGACACCGAGTCATCAATAATCATATATTGGCACATAGCCTTAGGCAAATACGTTTGGCACACAGCCATAATTAGAATTGGCTTTAAGCCATCGGTAGCTGTATCATGTTAGGCACATAACCATCAGCGATGGTAATATAGTCTGATACATGACCTCGGTAAATATATGATCACACGCAGTCGTCAACAATCATATATTGGGCTTAAAAGTGGTCAGTGGATCCACGATTGTCAAGCAACCATGTGATCCTCATACACTTCCTCCGTTCCAAAATTCCCACCCATGTGCAACATAATATTAAATGAATGCAGCAAATATACACACGGCATACAAAATCATTCAAATCACAGTCACAATAGTCTAATCACAGCCATACATCCTCAGTCAAAACATAGTCAAATCAATCAAATTGTATTATCAGTGAGTCATATACCCCTAGAGGGGCAGACCGGTCCATTTTACCTATTAAGGGTATTTTAGTGATTTCACCTTACAAGGGTGTTTTGGTAAATCTACAAACCAAGGGTATTTCGATTATTTTAAAAACTAATGGTATTTTTGTAATTTTTGAAAGTCAAGGGTATTTTTATAATTTTGTAAATCAGGGGTATTTCTGTAATTTTCCAAATCAAGGGTATTTCGATAATTTTCTAAATTAAGGGTATTTCAATAATTTTAAAAATCGAGGGTATTTCAATAATTTTACAAGCTAAGGGTATTTTAGTAATTTTACAGGTCGAGGGTATTTCAGTAATTTCATAAATTAGGGGTATTTTGGTAATTTTACAAATTGAGGGTATTTTGGTAATTTTACAAGTCGAGGGTATTTCAGTAATTCTACCCTACAGGGGTATTTTCGTAATACTAACCTACAGATATGAGATTCACATAGTCCAATACAATATTTACTACACAATCATACAATTTACCCACTTGGGCCCACATGGCCCAAAGCAACCTAAGCCCACGAGAGCACTCATGATGGCCTCAACCATTACGTCAAAGCTCCCACACGTGCGCTCGCACGCTCGTGTGGCTTCCATCGCCGTGTGACTGGTATTTCAGCATTCCGGTATTTGCCGTTCTACAATTAGAGTAGTGCGAAATGCACTCCTGTTTATGAGAACGCGCCGAAGTCCACGATCACCAACCTTGGCACATCCTGTATTGAGTCTTGCTCACCAACTCATCTGGTTCGCTCTATTTAAAGCCAGCTTCTCACCAATTCTCATGTTAGCTACCCGATGTGGAATTACTTTCAACCAATAAGAAAATTCGTCATTCTTATGACCACATCAACCACAGAGTTCCAGTCCAACTCCACCTCCTACACAGCTCAAATATAAAAATAAATACTCCACTGCGCATCCCAAGACTTGAACCTTAGACCTCACAGTTACACAACACGCCACCTTGCCACTCCACTACAGGCTCTTTCTGTGATAAAAACGTCCGTAATTAACTTTAAGATATATGTGCCAGCGTCCAGATTCACTTAAGAGAAAAACCAAAATGAATTGTAAGAGCCAAGACTTGAACCCAAGCTCTCTTGCAACCTTAAGGACGCCACAACCACTAGACCACATGCTTCCTTGTGTCATTTATTTAACACAATAATTTAAAAGGCCATCATCCAAGCATCCAGGGTTTTATTCACTTAATACCAAAATTTTTGCTAAAGCCCAGGTTAAAACCCAAGATTTCTCCAACACTTCTCAGGGCCATTAACCACCAAAGTAGACATTTAATTGTGTCATTTCCTTGCACAATTAATTATTTATATACAACCTCATTACGGACCCATACACAAAGCTCAATACTTCTAGGCCTAAATTCGGGGCGTTACAACTCTACCCCCTTAAAAAAATTTCGTCCTCGAAATTTCCAACTATCTGAACAAACGCTTATCTCAACCTACACCACTACGCTCCCGTTGCGCACTCTAATTCCAAACTACACCTATACACTTTCAACTTAATCTCAAAACCTCTCACAGCCAACCAAACATCTAACCACAGAAGCAAGCATATATTTACCACACATGCATACAATTTCTATATTCAAACATCACATCCAAACAAAACACACCTGACTTAAAAGGAACTGTGCAATCCCAAACCCGATGCTCCTGTTTCAACGGACTGCCATCCCTCTTCCTGCTGCACTCCAAGCACCTAGCCTGAAGTGTTTCACCATACGCCTTAACTCTTTCCTCGAACACCTCTCCCAGCACCTCCCTTACCAACTGGGTCAGTGCCTTCGTAGCAAACTCCGAGTTATTGTTACCTAAAGTTGGCAGACTTACCTCGACTACCATTTCTTAAACCATCTCATGTTCCGGGGAGACAAGCAACTCTTCACAACCTTGCTTGCCTTCAGAATCCATCACAGTACTGTTGTGAACTAAAAAAAATTTGATTTGAAGAACATACACTGAATAAATACAAAATCTAACTTTAAGTACAGTCTAACAAAAAAATTACGGATTCAGCGCCGGAGACTCGGTGACCACACATTCAGGAAAATCTTCAGAAAAACATTTCAAATACTTCAAATCTTTTCAAACCTTTTCGAAATAATTCTTTTAGAAATCCAATTTTAAAACCCATTCCACAGTCGAGTTTTGAAACTTGACTCTGATACCACAAAATGTAACACCCGAAACCTGGCCTAAAAGTTAGACCTGAATCTGGCATGTCACATTGAAGTGTTTTTCAAAAACCATGTTTTCATTAGAAACCCTTCTTATTTAAAACGTAGAGCATTGAAAACTTCTTAATTTTATTTCCAAAATTCCTTTTTACTTTGCGGAAGCTAAAAGTAATCAATTTACGACAAAGTGATGTTTAAAAGTTAAGTTGCGAAAACGTAGTGTTTTGAAAACAGTTATAGTTTTGGAAAACTACGATCTACTTTTAACCATTATAAAACATAGTAATTAAAATCCCAAAGTAAAATAAAAAACCAAAATCAAGACAGGCCGTATTACAACCCAATTAAAAAGAAATACGCAACAGTAATAACAAATCTGAAAACATAAACAGTGTGTGGTCATCTTCGAGTCCCTCGCAGTACCGAACCACCTAACGTTGGGCATTACCTGCACAATTAAATTGGGGTGAGTTTACAAAAAATCAGTGTGTAATTCCCTTCAAAACTAAAATAGTAAAAGTCAATAAGACAAACAGAAACAGAATCAATCTGGGCTTGTGCCCTTTTATAGAATCAGGTGGGCCTAAGCCCAAACTAACATCAGTACAATTGCAGTGGTCCTAAGCCTATTACAGAATCACTTGGGTCTCAGCCCTTATCAGAATCAAATCATATGCATAATGCAAAAATGTATGCTAACCCATCCCAATAATCCATCCGCTACACACCAACTCTATCCCCCGTCACATATGTACGGCTTTAAGCCTTCAGTAGTGGTATTATAATTGGCACAAAGCCATCGGTAACTGTAATAAGTTCGGCACATAGCCATCATAATCGGCACATAGCCCTAGGTAAATGTAATCGACACCGAGTCATCAATAATCATATATTGGCACGTAGCCTTAGGCAAATACGTTTGGCACACAGCTATAATCAGAATAACTAGCTTTAAGCCATCGGTAGCTGTATCATGTTAGGCACATAACCATCAGCGATGGTAATATAGTCGGCACACAGCCTCGGTAAATATGATCGACACAGAGTCGTCAACAATCATTTATTGGGCTTAAAAGTCGTTAGTGGATCCACGATTGTCAAGCAACCATGCGATCCTCATATACTTCCTCCGTTCCAAAATTCCCACCCATGTGCAACATAATATTATATGAATGCAGCAAATATACACACGGCATACAAAATCATACAAATCACAGTCACAATAGTCTAACCACAGTCATACATCCTCAGTCAAAACATAGTCAAATCAATCAAATTGTATTATCAGTGAGTCATATACCCCTAGACGGGCAGACCGGTCCATTTAACCTATTAGGGGTATTTTAGTCATTTCACCTTACAAACGTGTTTTGGTAAATCTACAAACCAAGGGTATTTCAATAATTTTAAAAACTAATGGTATTTTTGTAATTTTTGAAAGTCAAGGGTATTTTTAATTTTGTAAATCAGGGGTATTTCTGTAATTTTCCAAATCAAGGCTATTTCGATAATTTTCCAAATTAAGGGTATTTCAATAATTTTAAAAATCGAGGGTATTTCAATAATTTTACAAGCTAAGGGTATTTTAGTAATTTTACAGGTCGAGGGTATTTCAGTAATTTCATAAATTAGGGGTATTTTGGTAATTTTACAAATTGAGGGTATTTTGGTAATTTTACAAGTCAAGGGTATTTCGGTAATTCTACCCTACAGGGGTATTTTCGTAATACTAACCTACAGATATGAGATTCACATAGTCCAATACAATATTTACTACACAATCATACAATTTACCCACTTTGGCCCACATGGCCCAAAGCAACCTAAGCCCACGAGAGCACTCATGATGGCCTCAACCATTACGTCAAAGCTCCCACACGAGCGCTCGCACGCTCGTGTGGCTTCCATCGCCATGTGACTGGTATTTCGGCATTTCGGTATTTGCCGTTCTACAATTAGAGTAGTGCGAAATGCACACCTGTTCATGAGAACGCGCCGAAGTCCACGATCACCAACCTTGGCACATCCTGTATTGAGTCTTGCTCACCAACTCATCTGGTTCGCTCTATTTAAAGCCAGCTTCTCACCAATTCTCATGTTAGCTGCCCGATGTGGGATTACTTTCAACCAATAAGAAAATTCGTCATTCTTATGACCACTTCAACCACAGAGTTCCAGTCCAACTCCACCTCCTACACAGCTTAAATAGAAAAATAAATACTCCGCTGCGCATCCCAAGACTTGAACCTTAGACCTCATAGTTACACAACACGCCACCTTGCCACTCCACTACAGGCTCTTTCTGTGATAAAAACATCCATAATTAACTTTAAGACATATGTGCCAGCGTCCAGATTCACTTAAGAGAAAAACCAAAATGAATTGTAAGAGCCAAGACTTGAACCCAGGCTCTCTTGCAACCATAAGGACGCCACAACCACTAGACCACATGCTTCCTTGTGTCATTTATTTAACACAATAATTTAAAAGGCCATCATCCAAGCATCCAGGGTTTTATTCACTTAATACCAAAATTTTTGCTAAAGCCCAGGTTAAAACCCAAGATTTCTCCAACACTTCTCAGGGCCATTAACCACCAAAGTAGACATTTAATTGTGTCATTTCCTTGCACAATTAATTATTTATATACAAACCTCATTACGGACCCATACTCAAGGCCCAATACTTCTAGGCCCAAATTCGGGGCGTTACAACTCTACCCCCTTGAAGAAATTTCGTCCTTGAAATTACCAACTATCTAAACAAACGCTTAACTCAACCTGCACCACTACGCTCCCGTTGCGCACTCTAATTCCAAACTACACCTATACACTTTTAACTTAATCTCAAAACCTCTCACAGCCAACCAAACATCTAACCACAGATGCAAGCATATGTTTACCACACATGCATAAAATTTCTATATTCAAACATCACATCCAAACAAAACACACCTGACTTAAAAGGAACTGTGCAATCCCGAACCCGATGCTCCTATTTCAACGGACTGCCATCCCTCTTCCTGCTGCACTCCAAGCACCTAGCCTGAAATGTTTCACCATACATCTTAACTCTTTCCTCGAACACCTCTTCCAGCACCTCCCTTACCAACTGGGTCAGTGCCTTCGTAGCAAACTCCGAGTTATTGTTACCTAAAGTTGGCAGACTTACCTCGACTACCGTTTCTTAAACCATCTCATGTTCCGGGGAGACAAGCAACTCTTCACAACCTTGCTTGCCTTCGGAATCCATCACAATACTGTTGTGAACTAAAGAAAATCTGATTTGAAGAACATACACTGAATAAATACAAAATCTAACTTTAAGTACAGTCTAACAAAAAAATTACGGATTCGGCGCCGGAGACTCGGTAACCACACATTCAGGAAAATCTTCAGAAAAACATTTCAAATACTTCAAATCTTTTCAAACCTTTTCGAAATAATTCTTTTATAAATCCAATTTTAAAACCCATTCCTCAATCGAGTTTTGAAACTTGACTCTGATACCACTAAATGTAACACCCAAAACCTGGCCTAAAAGTTAGACCCGAATCTGGCATATCACATTGAAGTGTTTTTCAAAAACCATGTTTTCATTAGAAACCCTTCTTATTTAAAACGTAGTGCATTGAAAACTTCTTAATTTTATTTCCAAAATTCCTTTTTACTTTGCGGAAGCTAATTTTAAAAGTAATCAATTTACGACAAAGTGATGTTTAAAAGTTAAGTTGCGAAAACGTAGTGTTTTGAAAACAGTTATAGTTTTGGAAAACTGCGATCTACTTTTAACCATTATAAAACATAGTAATTAAAATCCCAAAGTAAAATAAAAAACCAAAATCAAAGAGGCCTTATTACAACCCAATTAAAAAGAAATACGCAACAGTAATAACAAATCTGAAAACATAAGCAGTGTGTGGTCATCTTCGAATCCCTCGCAGCACCGAACCACCTAACGTTGGGCATTACCTGCACAATTAAAATGGGGTAAGTTTATGAAAACTCAGTGTGTAATCCCCTCTGAAACTAAAATAGGTAAAAGTCAATAAGACAAACAGAAACAGAATCAATCTGGGCTTGTGCCCTTTTATAGAATCAGGTGGGCCTAAGCCCAAACTAACATCAGTACAATTGCAGTGGTCCTAAGCCTATTACAGAATCACTTGGGTCTCAGCCCTTATCAGAATCAAATCATATGCATAATGCAAAAATGTATGCTAACCCATCCCAATAATCCATCCGCTACACACCAACTCCGTCCCCTATCACATTATGTGGGGATATGAGTATCGACCGACCCAACTGACACATCAATGGTAGCCCAGTTACGAAACTACCTTCGTTGCAGCAAGCTGCCAGTCACATATGTACGGCTTTAAGCCTTCAGTAGTGGTATTATAATTGGCACAAAGCCATCGGTAACTGTAATAAGTTCGGCACATAACCATCATAATTGGCACATAGCCCTAGGTAAATGTAATCGACACTGAGTCATCAATAATCATATATTGGCACATAGCCTTAGGCAAATACGTTTGGAACACAGCCATATTCAGGATAATTGGCTTTAAGCCATCGGTAACTGTATCATGTTAGGCACATAACCATCAGCGACGGTAATATAGTCGGCACACAGCCTCGGTAAATATGATCGACTCAGAGTCGTCAACAATCATATATTGGGCTTAGAAGCCCTCGGTGGATCCACGATTTTCAAGCAACAATGCGATCCTCATATACTTCCTCCGTTCCATAATTCCCATCCATGTGCAGCATAATATTATATGAATGCAGCAAATATACACACGGCATACAAAATCATACAGTTCACAGTCACAGCAGTCCAATCACAATTATACATCCTCAGTTAAAACATAGTCAAATCAATCAAATTGTATTATCTGTGAGTCATATACCCTAGAGGGGCAGAACGGTCCTTTTTACCTATTAGGGGTATTTTAGTCATTTCACCTTACAAGGGTGTTTTGGTAAATCTACAAACCAAGGGTATTTCGGTAATTTTGATAACTAATGGTATTTCTGTAATTTTTAAAAGTCAAGGTTATTTCTGTAATTTTGTAAATCAGGGATATTTCTGTAATTTTCCAAATTAAGGGTATTTCGGTAATTTTCTAAATCAGGGGTATTTTGGTAATTTTCCAAATCAATGGTATTTCGATAATTTTACAAATCGAGGGTATTTCAATAATTTTACAAGTCGAGGGTATTTCAATAATTTTACAGGTCGAGGGTGTTTCAGTAATTTTACAAATCAGGGGTATTTTGGTGTAAAATTGAGGGTATTTCGGTAATTTTACAAGTCGAGGGTATTTCGAAAATTGTACCCTGTAGGGGTATTTTCGTAATACTAACCTACAGATATGAGATTCACATAGTCGAATCCAATATTTACTACACAATCATACAATTTACCCATATGGCCCAAAGCAACCTAAGCCCACGAGAGCACTCATGATGGCCTCAACCATCAAGTCAAAGCTCCCACACGTGCACTTGCACACTCGTGTGGTTGCCATCGCCGTGTGACCGGCATTTCGGCATTTGCCGTTCTACAATTAGAGTAGTGCGAAATACACACCTGTTTATGAGAACGCGCCAAAGTCCATGATCACCAACCTTGACATATCCTGCATTGAGTCTTGCTCACCAACTCATCTGGTTCGCTCTATTTAAAGCCAGCTTCTCACCAATTCTCATGTTAGCTGCCCGATGTGGGATTACATTCAACCAATAAGAAAATTCCTCATTCTTATGACCACTTCAACCACAGAGTTTCAGTCCAACTCCACCTCCTACACAGCTCAAATAAAAAAATAAATACTCCACTGCGCATCCCAAGACTTGAAACTTAGACCTCACAGTTACACAACACGCCACCTTGCCACTCCATCACAGGCTCTTTCTGTGATAAAAACGTCCGTAATTAACTTTAAGACATATGTGCCAGTGTCCAGATTCACTTAAGAGAAAAACCAAAATGAATTGTAAGAGCCAAGACTTGAACCCAGGCTCTATTGCAACCTTAAGGACGCCACAACCACTAGACCACATGCTTCCTTGTGTCATTTATTTAACACAATAATGTAAAAGGCTATCATCCAAGCATCCAGGGTTTTATTCACTTAATACCAAAATTTTTGCTAAAGCCTAGGTTAGAACCCAAGATTTCTCCAACACTTCTCAGGGCCATTAACCACCAAAGTAGACATTTAATTGTGTCATTTCCTTGCACAAATAATTATTTATATACAACCTCCTTACGGACCCATACTCAAGGCCCAATACTTCTTGGCCCAAATTTGGGGCGTTACATGCTCGGTGTCAACGGTAAACCAGATACAAAATCCATAGTAACTCTATCCTATTTCCACCTAGGTATCATGATCGGCTGAAGCAATCCAGAAGGTACCTGATGCTCAGCTTTTACTTGTTGACTGATTAAACATTTCGAAACAAAGTCAGAAATGTCTCATTTCATACCATGTCACCAGTAAAGCTATTTCAGATAATTATACATCTTAGTACTACCCGGGTGAACAGATAAACGACTACTGTAAGCTTCGTTCAAAATCATCTAAATCAACTCTGAATTTCTCAGGACACATATTCGATCTAAATCTCAAACAACCATCAGCATCAACTCTGAACTCTGAATCAGCATCTGAATCACATTGAGCCCGTTTTGCTAACAAATCATCATCAACTTTTTGAGCATCACAAATTTGTTGAATAAATAACGGTCTTGCTTTTAATTCAGCTATTACCGAATCATCATCAGACATAGCCATATGCGCATTCATTACACGCAAAGCAAATAGTGATTTTTGGCTTAGAGCATCAGCAACAACATTAGCCTTCCCCGGATGGTAGTCAATTACAAGCTCCTAGTCTTTTAGTAACTCTAACCATCGGCGTTGTCTCAAATTTAGATCTTTCTGAGTCATCAAGTATTTCAATCTTTTGTGATCAGAATAAACATGACATTTTTCTCTGAACAGATAGTGATGCCAAATCTTCAATGCAAATACAATAGCTGTCAATTCTAGCTCATGCATCGAATAGTTCTTTTCATGTGGCTTTAACTGTCTCGAGGCATAAGCTATAACTTTACCTTCCTGCATCAAAACATAGCCCAAACCATTTAAAGATGCATCACTATAGATAACAAATTCTTTACCCGATTCTAGCTGAACTAGTACTGGAGCTTCGGTCAAAAGGGCTTTCAACTGATCAAAACTTTTCTGGCACTTTTTTGACCACTCAAACTTAACATCTTTCTGCAATAGCTTTGTCATCGGTGCTACAATCATAGAGAAACCTTTCACCAACCGTCTATAGTAACCAGCATGTCCTAGAAAACTTCAAACTTCAGAAACATTTCTCGGAGGTTTCCAATCAAGTATAGCTGATATTTTACTCGGATCAACTCGTATTCTCGATGCTAATACAACATGGCCCAGAAAACTGAATTCGCTTAACTAGAACTCACATTTACTGAACTTTGCATACAACTACTTATCTTGCAAAGTCTGTAACACAAGTCTCAGATGTTCGGCATGCTTGGTTTCATACAGGAATAGATCAAAATGTCATTTATGAACACCACCACAAACCGATCCAGATACTGTCAAAAGATCCGATTCATCAAATCTATAAAAATAGTAGGTGCATTAGTAAGTCCGAAAGGCATAACCAAAAACTTATAGTGTCCGTACCTCGTTCGGAAAGTAGCTTTTGGCACATCGGAGTCTTTAACTCGCAACTGATAGTAGCCTAATCTCAAATCTATCTTCGAAAACACTGTGGCTCCTTTCAGTTGATCAAACAAATCATCAATCCGTGGCAACGGTACTTATTCTTTATAGTCACCTTATTTAGCTGTCTATAATCGATGCACATTCTCATAGTTTCGACTTTCTTTTTTCACAAATAACACTGGTGCACCCCAAGGAGAGAAACTCGGTCGCGCGAAACCTCTATCTGTCAACTCTTGCAACTGAGCTTTCAATTCTTTTAATTCAATAGGTGCCATTCTGTACGGAGCTATTGATATCAGAGTCGTCCACAGCATTAACTCAATACCAAACTCTACCTCCTGAATAGGTGGAAAACCTGGTAATTCTTCAGGAAGCACATTCGGATACTGCATACGCAGTAATCGATTCAATCTTTCTTTCGATTATTTTTTCTTGTCAAGCACATATGCAAAGTAAGCTTCGCAACCTTTTCTTACATATTTTTGAGCTAACATCGAAGATATCACTGCTGGTAAACCATTCAGATCATTAGATTCAATCCGAATAATCTCATCATTCTAGCACCGTAAATTAATAGTCTTTCTTTTGCAGTTTACAACAGCATCGTGCAAAGTCAACCAGTCCATACCCAGAATTATGTCGAACTCATCAAATGGAAACAACATCAAATCAACTGGAAAGCATGAATCTCGAATTATCAAAGGACAATTCTTACACACTTTATCCACCATAACATACCGGCCCAAGGGGTTTGACACTCTAATCACAAACTCAGTAGACTCAACAGGCAGAGTCTTATTGAATACTAAAGTCTCACACACATAAGAATGAGTCGAACCAGGATCAATCAATGTAATTACTTTAGTATCATAGAGAGTAAATGTACCAGTAATGACATCTAGGGATGAAGCCTCCTCACGTGTGTGAATAGCATAGGCTCTAGCAAGTGCACGAGCCTCAGATCTAACTGTTGTATCTTTAGTCCCTCTCTGACTGCTACTCACCTTACCCGTATTTCTAGGTGGCCTACCTCGAGCTACAGTGTTACCCGATCTCATATATTGTACTGGATTTTCTTCAGCTAACTCTGGGCATTCACGAATATAATGATCCATCGATCTACATTTAAAACAGGCCTGATCATACAATCTGTAACTTTCGGGATGTCGTTTACCGCAATGTTTACACTCAGGTTGATTTGACCTGACATTACCCACACTAGCTACTGAAGTAGCTCTCGAACTCACAGGTGGTCTATTCTGATCCCGTCGAGAATAACCCGATGTAGCCTTAGAATGGCTAAAATCATCTAGGGACTTCTTTGATGCCGACTGAAATGACTTACCAGATGATCTTTTACGTGCATCTCTAGCTTCAAAGTCTATTTTTCTTTTCTCTTTCCCGAGCTCTTCAGCTTTGCAGGCTCGCTCAACCAGTACTATGAACTCTTTTATCTCAAGTATGCCAACTAACAGTTTAATATCTTCATTTAGCCCATCTTCAAATCTTTTACACATTATGGCTCCGGTCGAAACACACTCTCGGGCATACCGACTAAGTCTTACAAATTTTTGCTCATATTCTGTCACGGCCATCCGACCCTATTTCAATTTCAGAAATTCTTTGCGCTCCTGGTCAATAAACCTCTAGCTGATATATTTCTTATGAAATTCAGTCTGAAAGAATTCTCAGGTCACCCACTCTTTCAGAACCACTGATACTAGGGTATTCCACCAATGATATGCAATGTCTCGAAGTAAAGATATGGCA
Source organism: Gossypium anomalum (assembly GCA_025698475.1). Lineage (NCBI taxonomy): Eukaryota > Viridiplantae > Streptophyta > Magnoliopsida > Malvales > Malvaceae > Gossypium > Gossypium anomalum. The sequence continues at coordinate 40,204,563 of CM046968.1, read as the reverse complement.
CATTTTAAACATTCATCCAGAGTACAAGATAGCTTATCAAACACATGGATAGTATTATTAAGCTAGAATTCAGCTCGCTCAGCATTATCATCATCAGTTGCTTTGAACTCTTTAGCCCCGTGTTTTCTGATTTTATCAACAGGTGGCTTATGTAATCTCAACGGGTCACTTACTTGTGGTATAGTAGGCATCGAAGATGGATTAGTCGGGGATGAAGGTTGTTATGCAGCCGGGTTAGTCTGAATATACTGAGTAAACCAGTCATTCATCATTTGGTAAAAGGCTTGTCTAGCCTCTCCCTCCTGGTTACTCGAAATCGGTCGAGAATCAACCGGCGCTGTCCCTTGCGTGGGAGCAGGCGCTACACTCTTGACATCATCAGCTACACCTCTGTCAGGATCCATTTACTATATGAAAACACATTTTCAAATGTCAGAATTCATCACACTATTGCAGTATATAATATGGCATGCATAGCTAGACTCACACGCGCTCTGTTAGTCCTAGAATCGACTAAACCGTAGCTCTGATATCAATAAAATGTAACACCCCTAACCCGTATCCGTCATCAGATTAGGGTCCTGAGGTATTACTGAACAAAAGCACAACTATGAACATTCACACAAGTCATATTCATATATATAAACGAATGTCCAATTAATTGTCATTCATGAATTTATTAATACATAATATGAAAATATAAATCATGTAATAAACATTGTAATGATGTTCGAATATCTAGTAAACATCAATCATTTTAGGTCATATTTTTATACATGTATAATTTAAATTAAATAAAAATCTAACACATGGCATTTTAGTCATTAACTTATACGGCATTAATAATTTCACAAATGGTCAAATATGTTCCATTAAAAAAAATAAAACCTTATACGCATTTTAATCATAATGAAATGGGACTATTGTCGAACATCAATAATGAAGTTAATCAAGCTTAGTTCACTTACTAAAAGTATACTTAGTCATTTATTTGTAGTTAACCATTTCTTTTGTTCTTTTTATTTATCACAAATAACAACTTGAAATGCACTCATTTTACAAGCCAAAATGCATAGACACAACTAGTTTCTTTTATTACCAATTTAGACATTTAAACATTACGTAAAACACATATAATCTTGAATATCACCTGTCTAATACATATTACGACTTAGTAAGCTTAATAACCATTATTTACCTTGTGGCTGAAACATATAAACCAAACTCCACAACATTTCATATCAGGGACACACTTTCTATATAAGTCCAAACCAAGGTCAAATGTATACACAACCATAAGCATTAACGTATCAATCAACTTCACACTATTTATATATATAAATACCATAGCCGAACCAACTAATTTACTTATGAACATATATGTTTATTTGTACCATGATCGATATATCATATACTTAAATGTATAAATGAAATAATCGAATCATTTTAACTAAAAGTGACACAACAATATAATTCATACCATATGTATACCGTGTTCGACCCTTTCAACTGCATCCAAATCATCAAGCATCTTCAATGCATATAGTACCTAACTCAAATATTACACATTCATAGCACATAACCTCATGACCAAGATGAACATAAACCATACTTAGCATAACCGAATTCAATCATAAAAGATTAGCCATTTTCGCATGGCTTAGATTATACACAACCAAAAATCCAACATTTCAAAACATAGTCCAGCCTATACATGCCATAATTTGAGTTTAACTTATAAAGGTACCAAAATAGTAGATAGTGTGATGAACTTTACTGACGATCCCTAAGCTTGTAATTTAAAATCCAAGAATCTATAAAACAAAGTAAACATGAACACACATAGAGTAAGCTATCTAGCTTAGTAAGTTATAAGCAAATAAATAACCCAATGATATAATCAACTTATTCTAAACTAAACTGAAATTACATTAACATTACCATGCTTAGTCTCAAACTTACAAATTTCATAAATAATACATTATCTTACATAAATCCTACCTTGGCTTAATGCTCACATATTCAAGTTAACATATTATTATTCATCTTCCAAAGCCAAATAGTCATCATAAAACCTAGTCCACTTACACTCAAATACATAAACTCATGTATCAAAATATAACTCCATATACATATGCTAGTTATGTGGCCGAATACACATGATAATATATGTACATAGTTAAGATTCATTTCAATAATATCCACAAGCCGAATACACTTACCAAATTCACATATATTCTTCATTAGCATCACACACAATTTATAACAACTATCAAGTTACTTACTTACCTTATTTTAAGTAGACAACAAGCTAATTCACACCTGGCCATTTAGCTCGTTTTGCACATTCGAACACAACTTATTCTTGCCCAATGAACCATTCAGAATTGGATAGGACACTCGGATAATCACACATATATCATACAATGCCAATGTCCCAGACGTGATCTTACATGTAATCACATATCGATGCCACTGTCCCAGACAAGGTCTTACTCGAACATAAATATCGAAATTACATATCGATGCCATGGTCATACTCGCACCTCACATACCGGAATCCTATGTCATGACATATGTATCCTAACTATTCCTAAGGTTCATACGGGGCTTTCAGACATCGTAACTCGGTCGAAACGAATACGTGAACATAGTTACCAAGCTTATCCACATTCGGCATTTGCATGTATGTATTCTCATATTTCATTTCAGCATATATAATTTGCATTTAATTAAAATTAAGTACGTCTATTTACTTATAAACTTACCTCGGACAATATAAAACGAAACGGGACAGCTAGTCGACAACTTTCGTTTTCCCTTGATCCAAATCTGATTTCTTTGGTTCTTGATCTAAACATATTCAAATTAAGCTCATTCAAACATATTTTCATTCAATTTAGTCTAAAAACACAAAAAAAATGGAAAAATTACCATTTTACCCCTGCATTTACACTTTTTACAATTTAGTCCCTATTGCACAAAACACAAAATATGCAAAATTTCACTATACCCATGTTAGGCTGAATCTTACCCGTATTCATACAAATCCATATATTTCATTTGTTTTACATTTTTTCCCTCAATTTATTATTTTTGCAATTTAGTCCTAATTACTCAAAATCATCAAAAACTCCAATATAAAACATGTTAATCTAAAACATATCTTTCATATTTCATCATTCAAAAACAAAAATCACAAGCTCTCAAAAATATCACAACTCAAAATATTCACCAAAATAAAAAATTCAAGCATGGGTTTACTAGTACTCGAAGCAACGATCTCAAAAACGTAAAAATTATCAAAAACCGAGCTAAACACATACCTTGATTGAGCTTAAGAGATGGCCTAACCCTAGCTTCTTTTATTTCTTTTCTTATTTTGTTATTTCGGCAAGAAGAAGACATATGAAAGCTTGTTTTTTAATTATGATATATTATAACATATAATAACATTTTACTTAATTACTTATTTAACCTTTATTATTAAATTAAAAAACCATTATAACCATGACCATTACCGTTCACCTAATTTAATAGTGGCCCAATTACAAAATAAAGGCTTCATGTTAAAAAGACATTAACAATTTAGTCCTCACACATTTAACTATCAAGTTTTCATTTTACGAGATTAAGTCCTTTTATTTAATCGGGCACTCAAATGACAAAATTAAATCACGAAAATTTCACACACACAAATTCACACATAATAAACACCGAAAATAATTTTAAAATATTTTTCTGACTTGAATTCGTGGTCCCAAAACTACCGTTCCGATTAGGTTCTAAATCGGGCTGTTACACACATAGTCTTGCTAGATATAGAACACCCGATAGGAAAATCGAAGCAAACCTCAAATTATTCCCTAGTCGTATATATTTGTAGTGATTCAAGCAAAGGTTGGATGACCAATTGGAAATGATTGATTCAAAGCCTTTGCAATGAGTAAAATAGAACAGACCTAAGGAGCCTCCCCGATTGCAGGCCTTTAGTTAGTAGTAAATGTTGAAAAACATATATTATTGGTACCTCTTCTTGATGATAGAAGTCTATAAAATAGGCAATCGTGACCCACCAAGATAACCCGAATAATTTCCCTAGAGCTATCCCATACTCTTAAAGAAGGTGGTAGAAAAAGGAATGGAGAGGAAGATGAAAACTGGCTTCTGACACGTGTAGAGGAAGCAAAAAACCTCCCTTGATATCGCTCAATCTTCTCGCACCTTCAACAATCAAGAATTCGTAAGCAAAATTGAGAAACTTAATCTCTCAGATGGCCAGGTGATAACTCATTTCCTCGTATTTGGTGGTACAATAGTAGGCTTTCGCTTCCACCGGAACCTTAGCATTATGATGTTGCAAATGCTCGCTCCCAAACCCACCGTGATTATTGTGACCCTTATGGCCATCTCCTCTCATTTTAACCATCACGATAGTGATACAATCTGACTTCGTGATAAGTCGAGTTGTATGTAAATTGCCCGATCTTCTACGAGAAGCAATGATTATTTAGTTTAGTAAAATTGGCAAAGAAGGAGTTTAAGAAGAAATGATTAGGTTAAGGAAGTTTATGGTTTGAAATGATAAGATGTGAAAAGAAAGAATTGGTTTTTGGAACGAAATGGTAAGATGTGAAAAAGATGGAATTTGATTTTGGTATGAAATGGATAAGAAAGAAAAATGGATTGAACAAAAGTGCAAACAAGAAAGAAAAATGGATTGAACAAAAGTGCAAACAAGAACCAATACCGATTTGGTATCGACCCATTGCTTATAAGCCCTTTAGTTCAGTTTAAAAGTGGATAAGGTGACCTCGACCCACTATTTAACAAGATAGGAACCTCGGTATGTTTGAATGCCACACTACGAGTAGTGATAAGTTCGGTTTTCAACAAAGAAAACGGATGACACAACTAGAACACTAGGTAGCCAACGAATCCTTAAACGAAAATAGAAAAAAGTTTGCCTCACAAATTTGATAGCATAACATTAACAAAATGTCCAAAGTCTTCTTTTTTCAATAGGTTGATTACATGTATTTATAGTTTCAAAAAAAAAAAAAAAGCTAGCTGAATGGTCACTTTTAATGAAGCTAATAATGAGTTCAAATGAAAAGTAACAACTTTTGAAATTCTAACCCAAGTAACTCCAACCTTTAATGAGATTTACTTCTTCAATTAAGTTGCTTTCAAAGTCTTTTGAAGTCTCTATGACCAACCAAAAAGACACCAACTTCTTTGATGGAAAATTGAATGCATGTAGTGATTACTCATGAAGCAAACGGTTATGGAAGATGAAACAAAGATGCTGCCAAATTTAAAGAAGAATAATGCTCTCCTATAATTGATAAAACAACTTTTTAATGATGTATAAAGCCTCTTTGTAACATCCCCCTCTTTTGTAACCTAAACCTCTTGAAGAGTCACCTTATTGAATGCATAACAGCCTTTAAATATAATGGATGTGAGCTGAAAAGTCACCTGTAACTAACACATGTAATCGATACATTTATTCAATTATTAAGCTTAAAACAAATTAACAACTAACTTAAATAAATGAACTAACACTTATGCATCATTTATTCTAGCAACTAGTTTAATTAAGAAAAGTATTATTAAATGAACTTTAACTCATGCATCAATAAATTATCCTAGTAACTAGATTATTGAAAGAAGCAACTATTAAATCAAGTTACAAAAAAAACTCAATTAATTAAACTAAGATGGGTTGAATTAATGACCAGCAACTCATTTATTAAACTAAGATGCTTAAATGCAAGGATTAAAATGCAACTAAATGCAAAGCTGAAAAATAAATAAAAAGTTCAATTTAGTTGGAACAGGTTCAAAGAGCTGGAATTGAGCTGAAATCGGTTTGCAATATATTGCAAGGAAACTTTATTAAACTGGTCCCAACTCGTTCTATTTCTTCAACCAAAGCCTCGCCCCACAATTGGTTAACTAAGGCCGAAATGGCCTCTTTGAATTGCTTAGCTCGAGCTCGCGTAATTGGTCCTTGGGGCAGCACTGTTGAATCTTTGCTCAAACTTGATGCACTCCGGGATGCGATCGTATCAGTCCCTCTCTTCAAAATAACTTGTCCTCAAGTCAAAATTTACATCAAAAGGGGCTAAATCCAACACGTTAAAAGTCGCACTAACGTTAAATTCACCAGGCAAATCGAGTTTATAAGAGTTTTCATTTATGCGCTCAAGAATTTGGAAAGGATCGTCTGCTCAAGGTAACAATTTTGATTTTCGTTGAGCCGGAAAACACTCCTTGTGCATGTGAACCGAAACCCACTCTCTGGGTTTGAAGACCACTCATTTTCGTCATTTGTTAACATTACGCACGTAATACTCGGTTCTTGCCTCAATGTTAGCTCGCACCTTTTCATGTAATTCTTTGACAAAGTCAGCCTTTTCCTTCACATCTACATGAACCATTCGATCATTAGGCAAAGGTAATAAATCTAAAGGTGTCAATAGATTGAAACCGTATACAATTTCAAAAGGCGAATATTTGGTAGTAGAATGGATAGAACGGTTGTAGGCAAACTCGATATGTGGTAGGCAATCTTCCTAAGACTTCAAGTTTTTACGGATGATGGCCCGAAGTAATGTGGACAATACCCTATTGACGACTTCCGTTTGGCCATCTGTTTAGGGGTGGCTGGTGGTCGAGAATAATAATTTGGTCCCTAATTTTCCCCACAAGGATCTCCAAAAGTGGCTCAAAACTTTTGCGTCACAATTCGATACAATGGTACGAGGAATGCCATAAAGTCAAACGATGTCTCTGAAAAATAAATTTGCAACATGAACAGCGTCATCAGTTTTAGTGCAAGCAATAAAATGAGACCTTTTCAAAAAATGATCAACCACAAAGATAGAATTTTTCCCCGTTTTTTGTGTGCAGTAGTCCAAAAATGAAGTCCGTGGAGATATCGACCCACGAAGCTTCAAGAATAGGTAATGGCGTATATAAGCCATGTGGCTGAACCTTCGATTTAGCTTTTTTACAAGCTATACACCTCTTGCAAACTTGTTCCACATATTTGCGCATTCGCGGCCAATAGAAGTGTTCTTGAAGGGTTGCAAGCATCTTGTTGACTCCAAAGTGTCCCATAAGTCTGCCATTATGGGCCTCGTGCACTAATAAGTCTCTAACAGAGCCACAAGGAATGCAAAGTTTACCTTCTTTAAAAAGAAAGCCTTCATACCTATAAAAGTTTTCAAACACACCATTCTTGCACGCAACAAAGATCTCACCAGAATCAGAATCGTTAACGTAAGAGTCTTTTAACAAAGCAAAACCAAGAATTTTGGAGTCTAAATATGACAATAGAGTGTACCTTCTCGAAAGCGCATCAGCCACTATGTTATCTTTACCTTTTTTGTATTTTATAACATAGGGAAACGATTCAAGAAACTCCACCCATTTTGCGTAACATCAGTTCAATTTGTGCTGGCTTTTAATGTGCTTTAAAGCTTCATGATCGGAGTGTATAACGAACTCCTTTGGCCATAAATAATGTTGCCACGTCTCAAGGGCTCGTATGAGCGCGTACATCTCTTTATCATATACCGGATAGTTGAGTACAACTCCACTAATCTTTTCACTAAAATAGGCCACAGGTCGTCCTTCTTGTGTCAAAACAGCATCGATTCCAATGCCTGAGGCATCACACTCAACCTCGAAGGTCTTCGAGAAATCTGGAAGAGCAAGTAAAAGAGCGTTAGTAAGAAAATCCTTAATTTTAACAAACGACTTTTCTTGCTCATCATTCCAATAGAAAGCAAAGTTCTTTTTAATGATGCTCATAAGAGGGGCAGCAATGATGCTGAAATTAGAAACGAAACATCGGTAGAAACTCGCTAGGCCATGAAAACTCCAGACTTGCGTGATACTCGTAGGCCTTGGCCAATCTTGAATAGCCTTAATCTTTTCTTGATCTACTTCAAGCCCTTCTGCACTAACTACAAACCCTAAAAAGATAATTTTGTCAGAACAAAAAGAACACTTTTTAAGGTTAGCATATAATGTTTCTTTACGTAAAACTTCTAAAACAGATTTAAGGTGCCTTACATGGTCTTTAATTGACTTGCTATATATCAATATATCGTCAAAATAAACAACACAGAACTTATCAATAAAGGACCTTAACATATAATTCATTAACCTCATGAAAGCGTTGGGGGCGTTGGTTAGGCCAAATAGCATGACCAACCATTTGTACAGCCTATGCTTGGTCTTGAATGTCGTTTTCCACTCGTCTCCTTCTCGCATCCTAATTTGGTGGTAGCCGCTTTTTAAGTCAATTTTCAAAAATACTTTGGCTCCACTGAGTTCATCAAGCATGTTGTCAAGGCGAGGAATTGGATGACGATATTTGATGGTGATCTTGTTTACGGCTCGAAAATCTACGCACATTCACCATGTTCCGTCTATTTTGGTACTAGAAAAATAGGAACAGCACAAGGACTAAGACTCTCGCGAAGATAGCATTTTTCCAACAGATCATTGACTTGCCATTGCAGTTCTTTAGTCTCTTCCGGATTGGCTCGATAAGCAGGAGGTTTGGAATAGCAGGTCCTGGCACAAAGTCTATTTGATGTTCAATTCCACGAAGTGGTGGTAGACCATTCGGGACTTTCTCCGGGAAAACATCTTTAAAATCCCGCAACAAAGACAAAACAGAAGAAGGTAAGGTGTCGGGTAATTCATTAGTAGAAAACAAGGTTTCCTTGTACATGAGTACAAGAACAGGGTGACTCATTACTAACGCTTTTCGAATATCACTAACTTTTACAAAGACACTCATTTTTTCAATTTCCTTCTATTTTTCTTCTTTTTCTTTGCTGATTTTCTTTTTGCTCTCTTTTGTTTTCTTTTTCTCATTTTTTTCGTCTTTTATTTTTTTACAATCTGTTTTTTCTTTCTCTCTCATTTGTTCAACGGATGCCTTCAACTTCAATTGGTCATCATAAATTTGTTTGGGAGTTAACGGCGCCAACGTAACATTCTTTCCCATAAACTTGAAAGTATATCGATTGGTATACCCGTCGTGTAGCATCGCCGATCAAACTGCCACGGACGACCAAGGAGTAGATGGCCCACGTGCATCGAAACAACGTCACATAATACTTCGTCCGAGTACTTTCTAATGGTGAAAGAAATGAGTACTTGCTCGGTCACTTTAAGTTCTCCACTGTCGTTGAGCCATTGAAGTTTATAAGGGCTCGGATGCTTGGTAGTTGGCAAACGAAGCTTTTCAACCATCATCGTACTTGCTATGTTTGTACAACTGCCGCCGTCGATGATGACACAACAAACTTTTCCTCCTAGTTGACATCGGGTATGAAATATGTTCTCCCATTGTAGCTCGCTATCCATTCCTTAGAGACTAAGACTCCTTTTGACAACGAGTAGTTCACCTTCCACGGGTTGTTCTAAGTCCTCCTCAGCTTCAGAAGCCGATTCAGACTCATTTTCTTTTTCATCCTCCGTCTCAATTTCGCCATCGGTACGAATCACCGTGGTCCTTCAATTTGGGCACTGGCTGGTTATGTGACCTCTCCCGAGACATTTGAAACATTTGACGTCTCGATTACGATTGAAAGAAACATCGGGTGCCTTGCCTTTGTTTACTTCGGTGTTAGGCTTGTTAGTTTTCGGAGACACTATGGTATCCTTTCCTCGAAATGTTGGAAAACCTTTACTCGAACTTTGGCCCCACTTGGATGTGTTAGAAGTGGAAAAACCTTGGCTTGGGCCTTTACGCTTGAGTTGCTTTTCTACCTTGATGGCCATATAAACCATGTCCACTACTTCAAGGTATTGTTGAAGCTCGACGACATTCGCTATGTCTCGATTTAATCCAGCTAGAAATTGTGCCATTGTTGCTTTGGGATCCTCTTGGACATCTGCCCAAATCATCACAATTTCCATCTCCTTGTAGTAGTCTTCGACGCTTTTAGTCCCTTGTGTTAGATTTTGAAGTTTTTGGTGCAACTCTCGGTGGTAGTAAGAAGGGATAAATCGTCACCTCGGAACTGCCTTCATCTCGGTCCATGTAGAGATTGGTCATTCTCCGTTACGTCTTCGACTAGTAGTTAATTGATCCCACTAGATCATGGCGTAATCCGAGAATTTGATTGCTGCTAGTTTCACCTTTTTGTTTTCAGAGTAGTTGTGACAATCAAACACCAACTCGATCTTCTTTTCCCACTCAAGATAGGCCTCCAGATCTGATCTACCTTGGAACAGTGGTATTGAAAGCTTGAAGTTCTTAAGATCATCATCTTCACGTCTCAGATCTCGATGTCGTGGTTCCCTCCGGTGATTACTTGCATTCGACTCTTGATCGCTTTCAAGATCACTAGCATCGTTTACATCATCATCTTGAACTCTTTGTCTTTCCCGTTGTTGGTTTGGTCTCTCCCATCTAGGTTGGACTACTTCAGGTCTTTTACGTTGCTCTCTCGCTTCGACTTGGAATAAGTAACCTTCGAAGGGATTTAATATTCGTTCTAAGAGTCTTTCCATCTCTTGTAATAGAGCTTGCATGTTCAGATCAGGAACGTTGCGAACAGGTTGTCATGCGAAATGTTCTTCCATGTTAGGATCAGATTCTTGTGACATTGAGTTTAGTAAGGAACCTCACACAAAATCTCACGATCACTTGGAAAGAAAGAGGAATTTCACTCACGCTCGTGTTTACGCTCGAGAATAGGCTTTTACCTCCACTCTATTGCGCTCACAACTCTCGTGCCTTTTACCTCTCTTTACCTTTCTCGTGATTTCGTAAGCAGATTCGCCAAGGCTTAACCTTAGTCTAGGTGGTCGGTTTCAAATGGATAACAAGGGATGTTGTGATTTAAGACAGGGTAGGCTTACAAGAAAGAAAATAATTTGGGTATAGTGTGGCGAAAAGGTCAAGGATGGAAGTGGATGAGAGAGTAAGAGTTTCAGGATCGAAAAATGGAGAAGAAGTAAAACAATGTTCAAGTTTCAAATTTTTTTCTGAATTTTTTTTCAAATTTTTTTCTGATTTTTTTATACTTACAAATTAGTTTTCGTTGCGTTCTTCGATCTTCAGAGCTTCTCCATTCTAGCTCTGATACCAAATGATACAATCCGACTTCGTGATGAGTCGAGTTGTATGTAAATTATCAGATCGTATACGAGAAACAATAATAATTTAGTTTAGTAAAATTAGCAAATAAGGAGTTTAAGAAGAAACGATTAGGTTAAGCAAGTTTATGGTTTGAAATGGTAAGATGTGAAAAGAAAGAATTGGTTTTGGGAACGAAATGGTAAGATGTGAAAAAGATGGAATTTGATTTTGGTACGAAATGGATAAGAAAGAAAAATGGATTGAACAAAAGTGTAAACAAGAACCAATACCGATTTGGTATCGACCTGCTGTTTATAAGCCCTTTAGTTCGGTTTAAAAGTGGATAAGGTGACCTCGACCCACTATTTAACAAGATAGGAACCTCGGTATGTTTGAAAGCCACACTACGAGTAGTGATAAGTTCAGTTTTTGACAAAGAAAACGGATGACACAACTAGAACACTAGATAGCCAACGAATCCTTGAACGAAAATAGAGAAAAGTTTGCCTCACAAATTTGACAGCATAACATTAACAAAATTTCCAAAGTCTTCTTTTTTCAATAGGTTGATTACATGTATTTATAGTGTCAAAAAAAAAAAGGCTAGCTGAATGGTCACTTTTAATGAAGCTAATAATGAGCTTAAATGAAAAGTCACAACTTTTGAAATTCTAACCCAAGTAACTCCAACCTTTAATGTGATTTACTTCTTCAATTAAGTTGCTTTCAAAGTCTTTTGAAGTCTCCATGACCAACCGAAAAGACACCAGTTTCTTTGATAGAAAATTGAATGCATGTAGTGATTACTTATGAAGCAAACGGTTATGGAAGATGAAACAAAGATGCTGCCGAATTTAAAGAAGAATAATACTCTCTTTTAATTGATAAAACAACTTCTTAATGATGTATAAAGCCTTTTTGTAACAGCCCCTTCTTTTGTAACCAAAATCTTTTGAAGAGTCACCTTATTGAATGCATAACAGCCTTTAAATGTAATGGATGTGAGCTGAAAAGTCACCTGTAATTAACACATATAACCGACACATTTATTCAATTATTAAGCTTAAAACAAATTAACAACTAACTTAAATAAATGAACTAACACTTATGCATCATTTATTCCAGCAACTAGTTTAATTAAGAGAAGCATTATTAAATGAACTTTAACTCATGCATCAATAAATTATCCTAGTAACTAGATTATTTAAAGAAGCAACTATTAAATCAAGTTAAAAAAAAAAAACTCAATTAATTAAACTAAGATGAGTTGAATTAATGACCAGCAACTCATTTATTAAACTAAGATGCTTAAATGCAAGGATTAAAATGCAACTAAATGCAAAGCTGAAAAATAAATAAAAAGTTCAATTTAGTTGGAACGGGTTCAAAGAGCTGGAATTGAGCTGAAATCGGTTTGCAATATGTTGCAAGGAAACTTTATTGAACTGGTCCCAACTCGTTCTATTTCTCCAACCAAAGCCTCGCCCCACAATTGGTTAACTAAGGCCGAAATGGCCTCTTTGAATTGCTTAGCTCGAGCTGGCGTAATTGGTCCTTGGGGTAGCACCGTTGAATCCTTGCTCGAACTTGGTGCACTCCGGGATGCGATCGTATCAAATAGACTAAACCTAAAACAACTAGAATGACTATTTAATAATTTTAGAAGTTTACCTTTGAACTGTGATCTGCTTCTCAACGACACCTCCTCCTCGAAAAATTTGAAATCCAAATGGTTGAGCACTTAGGGTTGAATCCAGGTCATTTTAAAAAAATCTAAAACCTGGTTCACTTCTCTAGAAACAAAAACCCAATTGATTTTTTTACAAATGTACCCTTTTTATCACGTGGCAAAGTGTATGCAACAATTTTAAACAAAAGGCGTATATAAAAAGTTTCAGTTTAAAGTCCTCACACTTTGCTCAGATAAGTTCTCAGAAGAGCCACTTTGTAACTCTTGTTCGATTGGGTGGGGGACTAATTGTTATAGTGTTAGCCATCATTTATCCTAATCCAACCCGCTATTCGATTAAAACCAACTCGATCGATTATTTCTTATGATTATGTAGCTTGCTGCTTAGCAGCTCGCATACCACACAGTTCACCTATAGGCCTCGCTATCACGCAGTTCGTCTGTATGCTGGCGAACCCATGCTAAGAGAACATATGTTGGTACTTAGGAAGGGTACGTGTTTGCATGCATGAGACCTATTTGAACCTAGTACATCACATCGAAGGACTATACCTTATAAATATAGAAATAGACCCTTAAGGGAGACCCACATACGACTATTTTACCCAAATGACCTAAAAAAATAATTATTTACATAAATGACCTTGATTCAAAAACAATCACCCAAATGACTTGAAATGAACAGTAAAATTAGGTAGGGGCTAAATGACCGGCATCACCTTTTTTCTGACACAATTATTGCTGAATGATTGTGTAAGGTATTTAAAAAATAATTTGTTAGGTGCTGGGGACTAGATGGCTGGCACCCTTGTATTTTTTTTCACACCGTATCATACTAGTATATGTTTATACCAGTATTTGAAAAAAAAATTAGAGTGTTGGCACACTGATGGCTAACTCCACTTTATCAGATTAAAAAAAATATTTTTTAAGGGTATTGGCACATTGATGGCTGATACCCTTGTACCAAATTTTTTAAAAAAGAAAATTAGATGCTGGGACAATGATGGTTAGCACCCTTGTGCCAGAATTTTTTTAAAAAAATTGGGTGCTGGAATATTGATGGTCGTAACCTCAATACCAGAATTTAATTAAAAAATAAATTTAAAGGAATAAATTTAAATTTTTTTAAAAAAATAATTTAATTAAAAAATAAATATTGAAGGATAAATTAATTTAAAGGAATAAATTTAAATTAAAAAATGAATTTTAATTAAAAATAAATAATTAAAGGATAAATCTATTTAAAGGAATAAATTTAAATTTTAAAAAATGCAATTTAATTAAAAATAAATAATTAAAGGATAAATCAATTTAAAGGAATAACTTCAAATTTAAAAAAAATAGAATTTAATTAAAGAAAAAAATAATTAAAGGGTAAATTAATTTAAAGGAATAAATTTAAATTTAAAAAATAGAATTTAAATAAAAATGAAATAATTAAAGGATAAATTAAATCTAAATGAATAGAATTTAATTAAAAAAGAAAAAGAATTAGAAAAAGAAAAGGGGATGAGAATTGACAGTCCCTGAGAAGCGACCCATCCTTCAAATGGTCGGCATCAGGTTTGGAGATGTGGGTCAGGCTTTTTATTTTTTTAAAAGAATTCTTTTAAAGTTTTTTTAAATTCCTTTAAATTTTTTATTATTCTAAGTTTCAGTCATTAATGTTTCAACACGTAAATTTTTTTTTATATTTGATATGAGGGTGTCAGCTATCAGTGTATTAGTACCTCAAATTTTTTTTTAATACTGATATTATACCAATATGATACAGGGTGAAAAAAAATTACAATGGTGCCAACCATTTAGTCTGCAGTACTAAAAACTATTTTTTCAACACCTGACACAATCATCAAGTAATGATTGTATCTGAAAAAAAAGGTGATGCCAACCATTTAGTCCCCTACGTAATTTTACTATTCATTTCAAGTAATTTAAATGATTATTTTTTAATTAGGATCATTTACGTAAATAATTATTTTTTTGGGTGATTTAAGTAAAATAACCCCACACACACCATCAAGTTTTCGTATCAAAACAATATGATTTCTTTTCGAGATAAATAATCTATACAAACTTAAACCACAAGAATGAAGGAAAATACATGAAAGCTTAAAAACTACGAGCATTTGAGATCAACAAATACTCATCAATATGAAAATAAAGGATTTTAAAGATATACCGATCGAAGCTTTCTTGTTGCTTGCTCCCCTTTGGTCATGTCTTTGTTTTTTCTTGGGGCTCTCCTTTCCTCTCAAGCTTTCTCCTGCATTTTTGTTTCGGTTCCCTCCTTTCCCCTCCTCTTTGAAACAGTGAGAGCCCCCCTCTTGGCTCTTTTTAAAGCGAATTTCCATTTTTTCCCTTTCTTTTTTTTTTTATTACTTTGCCGTGTGGTATTTGCATAGGAATTTAATTTTGTACTGTTTTTCCGTTTACTTCATTGCTTCTTTGCAGTGTGTTTCTCCAAAATAGACTTTTTTGGTTTTTTTTTTCTTATTAAGCTTTCTTTTTTGGATTAGTAGTGTGTTTGCCTCTCGTGACATTAAAAATTACGATGACGGTGAGATTAATTATTATAATAACAAAATTAAAATTAACAGTGAAATGTGTGTTTAAATTCAAACGTAATCATAAAGGTGAGTTGAAAATAAAAATAACAATTAAGGACAATAGATTAACAATTATGTTTAATAAAAAAATTTAAATTAATTTTATTTTTAATGAAACTATTGAAAATATGTAATTTTTTTAATAAAATATTAATATGTATTATATAAATTTTATATATTTTTTAATTAATTACATAATCATTTTAAAGTATTTTTTATATTAAATGATAATTGTTTTTTAAGGTAATTAGTTTCACTAGAACCATTTGAAGTATTAGTTTTACAAATAATCACACCATATTTGGATAAAATTTAAAATATCTATTATGAAGGATAAATGAAAGTATGGATATTTTTGTCAAATAAGAACAATTTATTTCTCACCGTGGAAGCCTCCGGTCAAAAAAAGTACCACCCATGAATTTTGAAAATTTTCATTGCACTGAGATTTGCAATCCAAACAATCGCTTCCGTGTGTTTGATAATAAAATGAGGCTGCAAAGTGCCTCATTGGGTTCAACTAGTAAACCAAAGGGACCCTTAGCCAAAATGACAAGACACCATGCCCTTTAAATACCTCCCACCAATCAACAATTCTATAGATCTCTCTCTCTTCATTTTTCTTTATTTTCACAATCATAATAGTTTCTTAAAAAATCATGATAGTAAAATTTAGCAATAATTAAAATATAAGTAATTATTTGATACATACAAAATATACATACAAAATATCTAATCTATAATGGGCTGTTTAATGTGTAACATTAATTCAAGTTTTCGATAATTTCAAATTAAAAGTAAAATTAAACTATAAAATTCAAAATATATTTAAATTTGAATTTGTTAAATTTATATTCAGAATAAAATTTAAAATAGAATCCGAATTAATTTAAAGAATGGAATGTGAAATTGACTCAATCAAGCTTAATCCAAACAAAAATGGATCATAATAGTAGCAAACAAAAAATAGGAGTCCTGTAATTTGGCCATTCTTAGGTGCGAGAGGAAGGTTACACTTGACAACCAGTTTTATTCGTAGGAGCTTGCAAAATGTATAGAGCAATCCGCTCAATGAGTGGAATATTGAGGTAGAGCCTTAGGGTGAGTTTGGATGGGCAGTGCGTTTACCTGCGGTTAGTGTAAAAACAACGGTGGCAGTGAGATTAGATACTGTAGCGATACTGTAGCGTGAGACAAAAAGTAAGCTAAACGCACCGCACCGCCGCCCCAAACCCACCCTTAGTAGAGAAAAGATAAAGCCAATAGGAAGCCAAAACAAACTGGAGAGGGTAGCCAAGAGAGTACGTACTTGGACTAGGTGTTCTTCGAGAAATATGATGGGGCTTAGAAGCTTGTTTCTTGGTAATGTATTGCATTTGGTTATTGGCACCATGTATCCTTGCTGAGCATACAAACAATGAAATCAATGTAAAAATTGCAAGCAACTCTTCATCTGGCTTTTATCTACAGTGTCAGATATTGGTGGATGCATGTACGAATTTCCATGCAGGCAAAATTCAAGCTGGTAAAACTTTTTTGTTATTTTCATGGACAACTTTTTTTTTTTGTTTATTCTTTTACTAATCTAAGGCATTTAAATTGGAAGCGGAGAGGGCCCATTGGGCAGCGTACGGTACCTAATATCACGAGGACGGTGCTGCTAGAACAAATGTCAGAAATGTTTAGAGTAAGTGTAATACGTATATAGGGCATGAAAATATTGTGGTTGAGTGTAACAAAATCAAACAAAAAACATTATGGATACCCAAATGCTTTCACCTACTCTATCGCCAAACCAAAATTAGTTTTATGGTTGAGCTATTCGTAACAGAAATCCCCTGCCCCCAACGAATGCCTCTCTATGCCCCACGTTTTTTAAGAGCATTTTTCTTTTATAAAAAAATGTTTTTTTCCTACCTCATTTTTCAGATTATACATTAATTCTAAAGGAATTTAAATTTTAAAAAGTAAAAATTGTAATAACAAATTAGGAAAATTTAAATTAATACATCATAATATTTTTAATTTATAAAAAAATAAAAAATAGATGAAGATGTCCTCATATCACATTAGTATGTCGAGTTTTGACAAATTAATTTTTCAATCAAATCTAAAATATTAAACCAAATAATTATTTTTTATCAATTGAATTTTTTATTTATTTTTATGTATAAATTACATAATAAATATAATAAGTATTATATAGCTAAAAAAATTAAATTTAAATAGGCTTGTTCAAGAATTAGGCCAGTTGTCCAAACTCAAAAACCTGTCTAAAATTTAAGAAGGTTTGAATAAAAATATAATGACCAAAAAAAGAGTTTAAACAATAAGAATTAGGGCTCCTTTTGATGAGCGCTGCATTTACTTGCGATTAGTGTAAAAACAACGGTGGTGATAAGATTAAATATTGTAACAATATTGTAGAGTGAGATAAAAAGAAAGCTAAGCGCACCATACTGAAAGTAAACACCAATCCAAAGGAGTCCTTAGACTTGTTTAAAATATGAACCAAGCTTGATACGACTTGGCCAAACTTCAAATTTATAATATATTATTTTTCATTTAGGTTATATATTATATTACTTATATCGTATAAAACATATACTATGTTATTTATATTTAGAAATTTACTAAAAGTATCGATTAAGTCTTAACTTTGTTGGTATTGGTATTGTTGTCAATACAAGAGAACATGAGTTTGAACTAGTTAAAGCACATTTATCTTCTTATTTAAGAATTGAGGAGGGATTATAAGTAATTCTAGGCATTATATAAAAATAAAATTACTCAAAGAAAAATATATTTAATGGTAGTACAATATATAATTAATTAATCTTAGTAAAATTATTTATTTTAAAAATAAAAAAATTATAGACGAACCTAAATGAACTTGCATTAATAATCTAAAAATATGAATGAGTTTAAACAAAAATTGAGATTTATAATTTGAGCTGAGCTAAACTTATGTATAATATTAACATCATGCAGAGGCCTAATCTAAATCTGACTTGATTTGAATCATAAATGTTTCAAAACTTAAAATAAATCTCAACTCATTTTAAAAAAAAAAAATACATTTTTCGAATTCAATAGTTTTTTTTTGTCGTTAATAAAAAATTAAATTACATTTTAATGGCGAGAAAATATTGAATTCATATATATATATATATATATATATATATATATATATATAAACAGAGTAGGTTTCATAGGGGCAAGAGATTTGCGTTCGGAACCTATACCTACATAGCGAAGAAACAACTTGTAAAGTTGGATCATAACAGTAAGGAAGGAAACATCAGAAAACGAAAAGAGAAGGAATGAGTGTTTGGTTAACCTTGCATAATGACATGAAATCATGGTCAGTTTCTCTGTCTCCCAGTCCTAAATCTGGAAAACGTGTGCCAAATTCCTTCAAGACGGCAGCCCTTTTGTGTTCCCCTACCAGAATTCCAGGGTTCAAGGTAAATCCAGTTGCCCTGCCTGATTTTGTCACTTGCAGCTCTGTTCCAATCACCTTGTCAGCGCCTAAAATTGACTTGACAAATGGTTCCACCATAATTCTAGGAGTTGCAGTAACAATATATCTTTTGCCAAAGGAGCTGAAAACTCTCCAGGTATCTGGATGAATGTCCTTGGCATAAAGCTTTGGCAAGACATACCTGGAAACAAGCTCAATATTTCTTATTTTTAACCCAACAAAGGAGATGAAAATGAAGGCATTATTGGCTGCAGATTCAGAGATGAACAAGTAGGTCAAATACACAAATGGAAGGGATGCTAAGAGTACAAATGCTCGTATAAGGCTTCCGGCTTCAAGAGCAATAAGCATGAAATACGGGAAAGGATTACGTGATACAAGAAGGGTCCCATTTAAATCTGCAACCACAGTCTGATTTGATCTTCCCTCGCTGCTACATTTCCAAATTGGTTCGAAAGAACGGTGAGCCCCCATCACCATGGAATGGAAGAGATGTTAATTAATGTAACTAAAACTTATGAAGGTAGAAGGGAAAGAGAGAGAGAAAGAGAATATTTGAGAGGAATGGGTAAGATGGCAATGATGTTGTTGAAAGCAATAGCTTGCAAGTGATTATCGTTTATAAAGACAAAGTCATTTTCTCTTTTCTTTAAATTTGGGCATTTGTGAAGAAGGTTCCCAATAGTTTGGAGGTCGATAGCGACCCCTATATTTCATTCAAGTAGCTCACTTTGTAGTTTCAACCGCTCGTTAAATTTCTTTTTGGCTAGAGTTGAAGTGAAAAGTCAGGCTTATTCGTATATTTTTGCTTCTATGTGTAACGGAAATAGATATTGATTCTTAGTTATTAATAATTAATTACACGAACTTCAACTTTTTATAAATAGCCTAAAGTTCAAGTGATTGGAGAAAACTCTTCTACCCCTTTTGCCCTGCCTATAATATTTTGACATGTGTTTTTTTATTCATATTAACTTTTAAACTTTCAATTTACTAGTCTTCTTTTAAATTTCTTCCATATTGAAGCATTGGCATGTTTATCCGTTCTCCAATTGGCTGCGAATCTCATTCCTATTTGATAATATTAGAAGATACAAGAAATATAAAAAGAATTTTTAAAATTTGTTGGTATAATTCCTATTTATAGAAATTTTCATATCTCTTCATAAAGACCATCTTTTAATAGGTATCTTTTATGAATCATAACATCTTTAACAAGACAGATAATTATTCATCTAATATTATAACTATTCAAGTAATATTGTTTGAATAGTTATAATTCTTTGTCAAAAATAAAATGATATAACTTTTGAGCAATAACCAAAAGATTTAACTTTTGATTAATTACACCCTTTCATTATAGTTATTGGAACACAATCAATATTTGAAAATGTTCCAACAATCTCCCCCCATTTTCAAAATATTTTAGATTTTGATATTCTTGGAAATCAATTTGCATAAATGAAGGTGTCTTTCGATTGAACATTCATTTAGTGAAAACATGTTAACGTTAATCAAAATCGTATGGTAGACTAAGCTTTGAACCATTTGATTAACCAAACACATCTCACACAATGGTTTCAACATTAGTCAATGCATAGTGTCTAGGGACACTATTATGGCCATGTGTCTGTGTCCTCTTTTTATGAGTGTTGTCAGAGCCAAGCCCTTAAGCTCTTAAAAGCGACCACACTTTCACCCACATAGGTAAATCCCATCAAGAGTGTTCCCGTAAACATATTTATGTTATGTGTCCATTAAGAGTACATTACTCATCCTTCCCTTATCATTACGGGTACCTAACACTTTAATCTTAGTATGGATTTATTTATAGTTGTAACACCCTTAACCCGTTTTCGTCGTCGGATTAGGGTTACGAGGCATTACCAGATAATACACCTTATTCACATACATTTATGCATTCATTAACATAAACCATTCGCAACCATTCACATTGTCCCTTATAAGGCTCTATGAGACCTTAAAACATGCTTAAGAATGGTTTGGGACTAAACCAATCACATACAAATTTTTTTTTCGAAACTTAGAAAATTATCTTGCATTCAAGGGTCACACGCCCGTGTGAACAGGCCATGTGCCTCACACGGCTACCAGACACGCCCGTGTCATAGGCCATGTGAAAACAAGGCACACATACTGACTTGGGTCACACGACCGACCACACGCCCGTGTGTCTAGTCCGTGTACCCTTCGAAATGGCCACAGACGCCCCTGTGCTAGGCCATGTGCCATTTAGTGGGTATACTGACTTATGTCACACGGTCAGTCACACGCTCGTGTGTGACACACACGGCCAGTAGACACGCCCGTATGTTTAGACCGTGTCAAACCTGCAGGGTATACTGACTCAATTCGTAGGGCTACCCCAGGGGATACATGGCCGTATAGCATGACCGTGTGTCACATACAGCTGAGACACACACCCGTGTCTCCGCTCGTGTGGACAAAAATAGGCTATATGAAAAGCTAATTTGCCACCCTTTTCACAAGCATACATTGTAACTAAAATAGTAACATTTAAATACATCTCTAAGCAACCAAAAACATGCCAATTCATACTCATATCATGCCATCTATTCACTACCATTTCAACCACTCAATTCCATATTCAAAGCATACCAATTTCTTATGCCAAAACCATCACAATTTACCTAATTTCCAAATGCATTAACTCATCAACTTATCCTCTATTTCAAGTCACTTAATACATCATATCTTTATCTCAAATCAAACCACAATATGTCAACTTCCAAGTATTAGTACATCAATTTACAACTATCCAAAATAACCAACATATAACCACATCAAATAAGCCAACATATAAGGTATTATGTACATCACATATATATCACTTACCAAACACAATTCAAGCCAACTTAAATGGCCAAATACATACCAACATTTTCAACAAAAACAAGCCAAATCTTATGGCTATTATCATACTTAAAACATGCCAAATAACACTAGCCTATACATGCCATATACCATATACACAAGCTCCAAAAGTACCAACAAGATGATCGATAGTGTGATGACATTTTTCGACGATCCCCAAGTCTGAGCTAGCTTCGAAAATCTATAAAATATGTGCAACGCCCTAAATTTTGGGCCTAGAAATATTAGGTCTTGAGCATGGGAACAGTCAAGAGGCAGCACATAAATGTTTAGTTGTGCAAGTAAGTGATACAAATGCGTATCTGCTTCAGTGGTTAAGTGTTCTGGGTGTGTGTGAAAGGTCCCAAGTTCAAGCCTTACTTGGACAAATTTTGGTATTTCGTTAGATTCCATATGGTATATGGGTTAAGTGTTGATTAAAGGGCTTATTGGTTAAATCCAGGTATAGGAGTCTTCAAAGCTCAGTTAAAACTTCAAAGCACATCAAGTGTGTAAATACTGCCCAAATCATAAATCGACAAAAGCCGAAGAAGGTGATTATTAACGCTACATGGGCGTACGCTCGCTCGTGTGGTAATTCGAACGCATGAAACAAGAGTGTTTGATCATAGAGGCCATCATGAGCGATTTCATGGACTTAGGCCATTTTGGGCCATTTTGGGCCGAACTGAGCTGTGTGGGCCCCACGAGCACGTGGACGCCACACGGGTAAACCATACAAACGTGTGGAGAATATTGGGCCAAGCTGTGTAATCCACACGACCAAGGCCATTTTTAGGCCATGTGGGCAACACGGACGTGTGGGCCCATATATGCCCGTAGTATGGGCCTTGGGCCCATTTTTACTATTTGACTGTTAAGGTTGCACGAGTCGCTCAAGACGACTGTGGACCTACTGTTGGGTCGGTAAGTTTACCTAGACCCCTATATATGATAAAATGATAATTTTGCCCTTATATAATAAGATGACTGTTTTGCCTCTATGTGATGTATATATATTTGTGCATTTATAATCGTATTTTTAGCATGCTATTTAAACTGTAATGGATACATGTATGATTCTATGACATGACATGACATGATTGCATGATGCATTGCATGGGGATGGGTTTATACTAATCGGAAGAAGTGTAATGAAAGGCTTCGAGCCTAAATTATTGGCAGCCCAACTGCATATTACTGTATAGTGTGCAACCGATGCTAACTCTGGAGTGTAGGATTGGGTGGGTTGATTATATCCCCACATGGAGCGAAGGGTTGGACGGAGTTGGAGTGTAGAGGTTGGATGGGTAGGACTTATATACTGTTTAAACTGTTATTGCATTGCTTATTGTTACTATAATGGGCTAAAGCCCAAACACATGACTGTTTTTGTATTAAGATGGGCTAAAGCCCAAACTGATATTGTCACTATTACTAAAAAAAGGGCTTAGGCCCAGACTGTGCTTGTTTTCTGGCTGTTTGCTTATATGGGATTACACATTGAGTTTTCGTAAACTTACCCTCCTATTTTAACTGTATAGGTAGTCCCCAGTCTTAGGCGGATCGGTCTTGGGAGGGACTCAAAAGTGGCCGCACAATCGTATGTACTTTCGTATTTGATCTTTAAATTATAAGTCATTTTATTTGGGAATTTTTTATTGTAATAAAGCCTCTTTGGGTTTTATTTTTAATTTGGGGTTTTTAATTTGCTTTTGGTTATAACTGCTAGTATTAGGAACTTGAGTTTAAAAAGAAACAACATTTTTACAAAGTAAATGCAAGAACACAATTGTTTTAGAAAGCTTCCACTATAAAGCGATATCTTGACATTCAAAAAGTCTTTAATGTAAATACCTTTTGATTGGGATGCAAGTAAAATGAACGACACATTTTAAAATCATCATCAAGATCAAACAACGAAGATAAATATGGAAAGGGTTTTTCAACGATATCACACTTTGCGAAAAACACTTCAATGTGACATCGCCAGATTCGGCCATAACGTCCAGGCTGGGTTTAGGGGGTTACAACATGGAAAAAACACACAAAGTAAGCTTCAAAAGCTTAGTAAGCCATATACAAATAAATTTACCACATGAATCGTAACATTTTTATCAATAGGGCAAATACAAGTAAACACATATAGATACACAAACCTTTCTTAATGAATGTATATTCAAATACACCTGTAATTTCATCAACCACTTCTTTTTCAAATTCTCGTATGAATCTCGTACGTACCTGAGTCGTTTAACTCATTAACTCATTCTTTCTCGACTTGTTTTTGCCTGTTGAACCGTTCAGAATCGCTAAGGATACTCGGCAATCACATAAGCTCGTACAATGCCATATCCCAAATATAGTCTTACATGTTATCACATATTGATGCCACTATCCCAGACAGGGTCTGACACGAAATCGATTAACGATGTCAATGTCCCAGACATGGTCTTACACGTAATTTCAATACAATGCCAATGTCCCAGACATGGTCTTACATGTAATCACATCTCGATAACCTAATGCCATGAAATTCGTCTCTTATACTATTCCTAAGGTTTGTACGGGACTTTCGGACGTCGTAACTTTGTCGATTCTTGCTCATAAGTACTCGTTCAACGTTCATAGCAATTCAATGACAAGTAAACATGTATAATTCAATTTAAAGATGTTCATTTGCATATGAACTTACCTCATAGTCGGAATAGAGAGACTAGATCGACTATTCAATAACTTTGGATTTCTCCGGATCTAATTCCGATTTCTTTCGTTCTTGATCTATATATATATTCAAAATTAATCCATTTAATCACAAAATTATTTAATTTCATCCACAAGCACATATTTAGGCATTTTTTCACTTTGGCCCCTAAAGTTACACATTTATTCAATTTAGTCCCTATTTAAGAAATACACAAAATTTCATAATTTCTTTCAAATACATGCTAGCCAAATTTTCCTAATGGTTATATCAGTCCATATTTATCATCTATTCACACATTTAACCCCACATTTTCATCTTTTCACAATTTAATCCCTTTTATGCAATTTTACCAAAAATCACTTTACCAAACATGATAATCTGTCAAAAAATACTCATTTCCATCATCAAACATCCAAAAGCTCAAGCACTCATCAATGGAAACTCAAAATTTCATCAACCAATACAAAAATTAGGGTACGAGCTAGCTAGTAATCAAAACAACGATCACAAAAACGTAAAAATCATCAAAAACTGAGTAAAAAACATACCTCAATCAAGATGATCTAAGGCTAAACCCTCAAAACTCCAAAAACCCTTATTTTCTTTTGTTTTTCGGTTGGAATGAAAAAGATGAACAAAATTTTAACTTTGGTTTTATTAAATTATGCTTTATTGAACTAATTACCAAAATGTCCTTATTTAATATCATTTAAAATCACATAATGCATGGCTATTCATGTCAATATCCACTATCAATGGTCTAATTACAACATAAGGACCTCTTATTTAATAAACCATAGCAATTGAGCATTTTAACAAGTAGAATGCAACTTTTGCATTTTACGCGATTTAGTCCTTTTTATCAAATTAAGCTATTAAACGATAAAATTAGCTAACGAAATTTTCACACATATATATTCACATGCTATAAACATAAAAAATAATATTAAAATAATTCTACGACCTCAAATTTGTGGTTCCAAAACCACTATTTTGATTTAACTAAAATCGGGCTGTTACAATAGTGCTAGTAGTCACATACTAATGGTGTACTTTGTGTAACAGTCTGGTTTAGACCCTAGTCAGAATAGTGGTTTCGGGACCACAAATCTGAGTCTAAAAAATATTTTAATATTATTTTCTGTGTCTGTGATATATGAATTTATATTTGTGAAGTTTCTGTGATTTAATTTGTTTGTTTCTGTGTTTAATTATGAAAAAGGACTTAATCGCGTAAAATGCAAAAGTTGCATACTAATTGTTAAAGTGCCTATTTGGCTTGGATTTGAAAATTAGAGGTCCTTATGATGCAATTGGACCATTTTACTAATGCATGGACAAGTATGGACACTTGTGGAGAGAATTTTTATTTGTTAATTAAAGGACAAAATTGAAAAATGGCTTATAATGTATAATTAAATAAAAATAAACATGAAATGTGTTCATAATGGGTGGTGTTTGCCGAAAATCAAAGGAAAAATAAAAGAAAAAGAGCTTTAGGGTTTCGGCACTTGCAGACATCAATTAGGTATGTGTTTTTGATCGATTTTTGATAATTTCTACATTTCTGTGATCGCTGCTTCGTGTTCTTCAAAGCCCATGTCTAAATTTCTGTTTTTGTTAAAGATTTCATGAAATGCCATTGTTGATATTATGAGTTTTGTGATGTTCTTGGATGAATTATGAAGACTTGGTAGATAACTTAAAAGTTTTGTCTTTGAATTTTGATGAAATAGAGCTATTGGACTAATTTGTGAAAATGAGGTTTTGAAGGACTAAATTGTGAATTTAATATGTTAATTGGGCTTGTGTGGAAGCTATGTATATTTGGCTAAGCTATAGTCTTGGTGAATTTTTCATAGTTGTGATTTTGTGATAAATGGACTAAATTGTCAGAGTGTGAAAATATAAGGGCTAAAATGCAAAGTGCCCTAAATATGAGTTCATGGATTATTTTGAATGAAATAAATGATTGAATTTGAATTGTATTAGATTAAGAACAAAGAAAATCGGACTTAGATCGAGGGAAGTCCAAAATAGTTGAATAGTCAACTCGTTTCGTCCGAAACTCATACGAGGTAAGTCAAACTAC
The DNA here is from genome assembly GCA_025698475.1 of Gossypium anomalum. Taxonomy (NCBI): domain Eukaryota; kingdom Viridiplantae; phylum Streptophyta; class Magnoliopsida; order Malvales; family Malvaceae; genus Gossypium; species Gossypium anomalum. Next base: position 40,177,964 of record CM046968.1, on the reverse strand, counting down.
AATTACGGGTTAAATTGACTAAATTTTGAGTATATAAACTGTGATATGTATTGGACAGCCTTGAGAGCCTGATGAATAAACTCTGACAACATGTTGGTGTCTGAAAAGCTCTGTATGTTCTTGAAATAATGTTGGTATTGATCTAAGATATCGTGTAAGACCGTGTCTAGGACACAGGCCTCGATTTAGATTTTGTGTAAGACCCTGTCTGGGACAAAGGCCTCGATACTGAAGTACATGTAAGACCACGTCTGGGACATCGGCATTGTACCTGTCTGTAAATCTCTATTCCATTTTTGAACCGTCTAATGATAAAGTATGAGATATGGAAATCAATATGTATAATGTATAATTTATACAGGTATGTTTGTATCGTACTAGACTTCTGAATAGAAAAGTGTAACATCCCGAAATAGGGCCTAAACGGAATAGTGGTTGCAAAACCACAAATTCGAGGTAGAAAAAAATTATTTTATTATTATTTTGAGGTTCATGATATGATTGCATGATTGTGTGAAAATTTCGTGATGAAATTCTATGCATAAAGTGCTTAAGTTGAGACTAGAGACTAAATCGAATAACTTGAAAAACTTGCATTCTAGAAGTTTTTAGTATGAAATTGCTTTGGAATATTAATTAGGAGGGTTTAAATAACAATTTGACCAATTTCTAAGTTCATGGACAAAATAGGACATGGATGGAATTTTTGAAAGTTTAATAAGGAAGGGCATTTTGGTTATTTGGATATTAAATGAAATAAAAAGGGAAAAATAACACAAAATTCATCATCTTCTTCATTAGCACGAAATTTCAAGGGTTCTTCATATCTAGGGTTTGTTTCAAGCTTTCAAACTTCATAGTAAGTGATTCCAAGCCCCGTTTTTAATGTTCTTTATGTTTTCGGAGTCCCGGTAGCTCGATAAAGCTTATGCTAGCAATAATTTAAGTTAGGGTTCATATTTGGAAAAATACCCATAGGTGAAAAGTGTTTATTTTGATGTTTTATAATAGAATATGAGGTCTTAGATTATGTTAGACAACTTGTGCTACTCGGTTTTAGGTAAAAACGAGTAAAAGGGCTTAATCGGTAAAAATACCTAATAGTCACAAGTATATGTTAGAGTGAGAATTTGATTTTTCTATAGAAGGGAAAAACGATTAGAATGTCATAAAACATAAGAAAATAGGCTGAAATTTAATTTACGAGATTTGGGGCAAAAGTGTAAATATGCAAAAGTTTAGGGGCAAAAATGTAATTTTTCCAAAGTTTGAGTAAAGGAATTTTTTTATAAATGTGAATATTAAATAAGTTAAATTTTCTATTATAGATCAAGAAGAGCGAAATTCGAGAGTAGATCGAGGAAAAGAAAAAGTAAAGGACTAAATTGTAAAGTTTAGTCACATTTTGTATCGAGGTAAGTTTATAGTAAATAAATGCAATATTCTTTTATTTTACATTAGTATTGTAAAGTTCCAGCATTTATATACTTATTTTATGAGAATATTTAAAGTCGAATTAAAGGCGAAGTGACAGAGAAAAAGCATTAGGAAGCCCATTTGAACCTTAGGAATGTTAGGATATTGGGGTTGACAGGATGTAAGCAGATGAGAAATGAGCCATGTAAGTCCATATCAGATATATGGCTTTGGAGACAGGAATGAGCCATGTAAGACCATATTAGATATATATATATGGCATTGGAGACAGGAATAATTCATGTAAGTCCATGTCGAAGACATGGCATTGGTAGGATATTGATAGACAGGAATGACCCTAGTATCCTTAGTATTCCGAGTGGTTCAACAGATCATTGTACACGTTAAATTACAGTGAATTATCAGCAAAATAAGAAGGTAGATTATATTTATGAATAGTGAAAGGTCAGGTAAGAAAGAAGGTAAGTGAGTAAAGAAGAAAGTAGAAAATGAGAAGTAAAGAAAGTTTATGAGGCTAGGTGACATTATGTATAACTATTCATTATGTTGAATGTTGTAATTTATTTGCTTGTAAGCTTACTAAGCCTAGTGCTTACTCTCCTTATTTTCTTTTTCTTATAGTTTTTATCAAGCCACTCGGGGATCGAAGGAAACGTCGGAGACCCGATCACACTATCAAAGGAATCACATTGGTATAGTTAGACGTTTCGTTTTGTGTATGGCATGTATAGGAACTTGGTTTCTTTTGATATGATATGATCAATGAATGATGTGCAAATACTTGCTAATGATTAGCTAATAGAATGGCTGATGATATACATGTTTAATAGTATGTATGATTAAGTAGTAACTATCACATGAAAACTATGAAAAATGTGAAAGTAACTTAAAAACGGATCCAAGTATTAGAAATAACGTGACTTTGAAAAATCACTAAAAATTGTAGAGACATGGTTTGATGGTTGATAATATATGAAATTAAATCTCATTATGTCTATTTTCATGTGGAACAAGCAAAACAGGTAAAGGTTTTTTGTTTTATAAGATATCTGAGTTTTAGTGAAATAGGGCCAAAGCGATTTTTGGATCCCCTGTTTCAACTTTAGAAATTCACCATAAATTTTACAAATATAATTAGATTGTGTACTTTATATGGTTAGAATCATTATTGAATCTAGTTTTAATATAAACAAACAGTATAGTTATATGAATTTTTTACAGGGAGAAAAGTGGTTCGTATTAAGTATAGATCAGTGCAGTCAAATTCTGAAATAGGGAAAATTTTAACTAATAAACTGTACTAATTGGCTAAGTCAAAAATTCTAGAAACAAATTAGAAGATATATATATGAGTCTAGTTTTAGAAAAAATTTACGGATCTTAATTTTGAGTTTTGAAACTCGAGAAATGAATTTTTAAGTAACCATGATGCAGAAAAATAGTTTATTCTGAAAATTAAAATAAGTGGTTTAGAGTTGTTTAAAAGGTAAGATAAGTTTAGTAACACCTCAAGCTTGACTCCGGTGACGGTTTTGGGCATGGGGGCGTTACCAAAAGACTTTGTTTCCGTGAGTTAATGATATATTCCATAAAACGGTTGTGAATTCTGGCATTTGACTTTTACTTATATGCTATATTAGTTTGGGTAATTGTTTTTGGCTTACTAAGCTCTTTGTAGCTTACACTGTGTGATTTCTGTCTGTTTTACAGTTATCGTAGCTACTGAAGACTCGAGGATAGTCGAGGATTGTCAGCACATTATTAAACTCATTTTGGTACTTTTGATAGTGTACATATTTATAAGTATGGCATGTATAGGCTAGAATGTCTATGTAAATAAGCTTTGTTATGTAAATATGTTATGCCATTAGATTGGCTAGCAAATGATAAATTGGTGGATAGTTTTGGTGTATGTTTGTAATGTGCTATGTTCTAATGTGATTTGGTCATCTTTAAGCATAGAATTGGTTGAAATTTTTGGTATGAATGTTATATATTATTGCTTGTAGGATTGGACCCAAAAAGGGGTGGCAAATTGGCTTAAACCAAGCCTGCATTATGCTACACGGTCAGGGAACACAGGCGTGCCTTATGGCCGTGGGTTTAAGTCAGTAGCTAGCTAAGTGTCACACGGTCATGGCACACGTCCGTGTCTGTTGGCCTTGTAAAAAAGTCAGTATAGGAACTCTTTTTGGCACGGTTGGATCACATTGGCGTGTCTGGTACCTGTATGAGTCACACGACCTAGTCATACGGGTGTGTGACTTTAACAGTTTTGAAAGATTTGTAGTAAAAGACATCCGGGAAATTGTAGATTGAATGACCGAGCATGTTTCCTATGTAGATCTCTGGATCATCTTGTAAGAGATTGTTCTGAACCTGTTGAGCAAGAGAATGTATAGAATTCGAGATTAAGTAACACCTCAGCTCGAGGTAGACCTTCCAGAAATATGATAAATACAAGTGGTGATCAAAGAGCTGCTAGGGACACTGCTGTTAGATTTGAGGCCAGAGCACCTGCCAGAGCCTATGCTATCCGAACTCGTGAAGAAGCTTTGTCACCAGACGTGATTACTAGTACTTTCACTCTTTATGATACTTCTGTGATTGCATTGATAGACCCTGGATCAACGTATTCTTATATCTGTATGAATTTAGTAAAAAGTAAGACTTTGCCTGTAGAGTCTATTGAATTCGTAATTAGAGTATCGAACCCCTTAGGCAAAAGTGTCTTGGTTGATAAAGTCTGTAAGAATTGCCCCTTATTGATTCGAGATATCTGTTTTCCTGCTGATCTGATGCTTTTGCCTTTCGACAAATTTGATATAATTCTGGGAATGGACTGGTTAACTTTGCACGATGCTATTGTGAACTGCAAACGAAAAGTCATTGCTTACTTAGCTTATGTGCTAGATTCAAAAGTGAATGATAAGAAAGTTGAAAAAGTGCCTGTTGTCTGTGAATTCTCTGATGTGTTTCCTGAAGAATTACCTGGGTTGCCTCCAATTAGAGAAGTCGAGTTTGGCATTGAGTTGGTACCTGGTACTACTTCGATATCGATAGCTCCATACAGAATGGCTCCGACTAAACTAAAAGAACTAAAATCTTAGTTGCAAGAATTGGCCGGTCGAGGATTTGCTAGACTGAGTTTTTCACCTTGGGTGCTCCTGTCTTGTTTGTGAAAAAGAAAGATGGCACAATGAGAATGTGTATTGATTATGACCAGCTTAACAAAGTGACTATAAAGAAAAAATATCCTCTGCCCAAGATTGATGACTTATTCGATTAGTTGAAAGGTGCTACTGTGTTTTCAAAGATACATATGAGATCGGGTTACTACCAGTTGCGAGTAAAGGACTCTGATATTCTGAAAACTACTTTTAGAACGAGGTACAGACATTATGAATTTTTAGTTATGCCTTCTGGATTAACAAATGCACCTGCTATCTTTATGAATTTAATGAATAGAATTTTTAGACCGTATTTAGATCAATTTGTTGTGGTATTCATTGATGACGTATTGATTTATTCACGTGATGAATCTGAACACACCGAGCATTTGAGAATAGTGCTATAGACACTGTGAGATAAACAGTTGTACGCAAAGTTCAATAAGTGTGAGTTTTGATTGCGAGAAGTTGGTTTTCTGGGTCATATTGTATCAGCCTCTGGTATCCTAGTTGATCCGAGAAAAATTTTAGCTATTATGGATTGGAAACCTCCGAGAAATGTATCTAAAGTCCGTAGTTTTCTGGGAATTACTGGTTACTATAGAAGATTTGTAATAGGTTTCTCGATGATTGCGACTCTATTGATAAAATTACTTTAAAAAGATGTAAAGTTTGAGTGGTCAGAAAAGCGTCAGAACAGTTTTGATCAGTTGAAGGCTTTGTTGACTGAAGCTCCGGTATTAGTACAACTTGAATCGGGTAAAGAATTTGTAATTTACAGCGATGCTTTGTTGATTGGTCTGGGATGTGTTTTAATGCAATATGGAAAAGTTATTGCTTATGCTTCGAGACAGTTAAAGCCGCATGAAAAGAACTATCTGACACACGATCTTGAGTTAGCTGCTATTGTGTTTGCTTTAAAAATCTGGCGTCACTATCTGTTCGATGAGAAATGTCACGTGTTTTCTGATCATAAAAGTTTAAAGTATTTAATGACACAAAAAGATTTGAATCTGCGACAGAGAAGATGGTTAGAATTGTTAAAAGACTACGAGCTAGTTATTGATTATCATCCAGGGCAAAACAAATGTGGTAGCAGATGCTCTGAGTCAGAAATCATTGTCTGCATTACGTACGATGAATGCTCACTTAGCACTATCTGATGATACCTTGGTTTGTGTCGAACTGAAAGCAAAACCATTGTTTACACAACAGATCTACGAGGCTTAAAAATCTGACAATAAATTGATAGCTAAACGAGCTCTGTGTGATTCTGAATTCAGGGTTGATGTTGATGATTGTTTGAGATTCAGAAATAGACTTTGTGTTCCGAGAAATCTAGAGTTAATTCAGATGATTTTGAGTGAGGCTCACAGTAGTAGATTTTCTTTACATCCGGGGAGTACGAAAATGTATAACGACTTGAAACAACTATACTAATGGTCGGGAATGAAAAAAGATATTTCCGATTTTGTTTCTAAATGTTTAATCTGTCAGCAAGTTAAAACTGAGCATCAGGTGCCATCTGGTCTGTTGCAACCGATTATGATTCCGGAATGGAAATGGGATCGAGTGGCCATGGATTATGTCTCAGGTTTGCCTTTGTCTCCGAGAAATAAAGATGCAATTTGGGTTGTAATTGATCGGTTGACGAAATCAGCTCATTTTATTCTGATTCGATCTGATTATTCACTCGATAAACTAACTAAGATATACATTTCTCATATCGTAAGGATGCATGGTGTGCCGTTGTCGATAGTATCAGACAGAGACCCGAGATTACATCGCGATTCTAGAGGAAATTGCAAGATGCTCTAGGTACTAAATTGCATTTCAGCACTGCTTTTCATCCGTAAACAGATGGACAATCTGAGCGGATTATTCAGATACTTGAGGATATGTTGAGATGTTGCATTCTTGAGTTTAAATGTACGTGGGAACAATATCTACCCTTGATTGAATTCTCTTATAATAACAGCTTTCAATCGAGCATTAAAATGGCACTGTATGAAGCCTTATAAGGTAGAAAGTGTAGAACTCCATTATACTGGTCTGAGCTAAGTGAGAATAAGATTTACGGCATAAATCTGATAAAAGAAATAGAACAGAAAGTGAAAGTAATTCGAGATAGTCTGAAAGTTGCCTTTGATCGTCAGAAGTCGTATGCAGATTTAAAACGAAAGGATATCGAATATGAGATCGGTGATAAAGTGTTTTTGAAAGTATCTCTGTGGAAGAAACTGTTTCGATTTGGTAAAAAAAGGCAAGTTGAGTCTGAGGTTTATAGGACCGTATGAAATCATTGAGCGAGTTGGGCCGGTTGCCTATAGATTGAGGCTACCATCTAAGTTAGAAAAGATATATTATGTGTTTCACGTATCTATGCTTAGACGATACAGATCTGATCCTTTGCATATAATTTCTCCGTCTGATATTGAAAATCCATTCTGATATGACTTATGAAGAAAAGTCGATTTGTATTTTGTCTCGGGAGATTAAAGAATTGCGTAATAAGATAATTTCGTTAGTCAAAGTGCTGTGGCATAGACACAGAGTAGAAGAGGCTACGTGGAGCCTGAAGATGCAATGAAACAGCAATATCTGAATCTGTTTAACGGTAAGATTTTCGGGGACAAAAATCCCTAAGGGGGGAGAATTGTAACAGTCCGGTTTAGACCCTAGTCAGAATAGTGGTTTCGGGACCCCAAATTCGAGTTTAAAAAATATTTTAATAATATTTTATGTGTCTGTGATATATGAATTTATATCTGTGAAGTTTCTGTGATTTAATTTGTCTGTTTCTGTGTTTAATTATGAAAAAGGACTTAATCGCGTAAAATGCAAAAGTTGCATGCTAATTGTTAAAGTGCCTATTTGGCTTGGCTTTGTAAATGAGAGGTCCTTATGATGCAATTGGACCATTGTACTAATGCATGGACAAGTATGGACACGTGTGGAGAGAATTTTTATTTGTTAATTAAAGGGCAAAATTGGAAAATGGCTTATAATGTATAATTAAATAAAAATAAACACGAAATGTGTTCATAATGGGTGGTGTTTGCCAAAAATCAAAGGAACAATAAAAGAAAAAGAGCTTTAGGGTTTTGACACTTGCAAGCATCAATTAGGTATGTGTTTTTAATCAGTTTTTGATAATTTCTACGTTTCTGTGATCGTTGTTTCATGTTCTTCAAAGCCCATGTCTGAATTTCTATTTCTGTTAAAGATTTCATGAAATGCCATTGTTGATATTATGAGTTTTGTGATGTTTTTGGATGAATTATGAAGACTTGGTAGATAACTTATAAGTTTTGTCTTTGAATTTTGATGAAATAGAGTTATTGGGCTAATTTGTGAAAATGAAGTTTTGAAGGACTAAATTGTGAATTTAATATGTTAATTGGGCTTGTGTGGAAGCTATTTATATTTGGCTAAACTATAGTCTTGGTGAATTTTTCATAGTTGTGATTTTGTGATAAATGGACTAAATTGTCAGAGTGTGAAAATATAAGGGCTAAAATGCAAAATGCCCTAAATATGTGTTCATGGATTATTTTGAATGAAATAAATGATTGAATGGTTGAATTTGAATTGTATTAGATCAAGAACAAAGAAAATCGGACTTAGATCGAGGGAAGTCCAAAATAGTTGAATAGTCGACTCGTTTCGTCTGAAACTCATACGAGGTAAGTCAAACTACAATTACAGGTTAAATTGACTAAATTTTGCGTATATAAACTATGATCTGTATTGGACGGCCTTGAGAGCCCGATGAATAAACTCTGATAACATGTTGGTGTCTGAAAAGCTCTGTATGTTCCTGAAAGAATGTTGGTATTGATCTGAGATATCGTGTAAGACCGTGTCTGGGACACAGGCCTCGATGTGAGATTTTGTATAAGACCCTGTCTGGGACAGAGGCCTCGATACAAAAGTACATGTAAGGCCACGTTTGGGACATCGGCATTGTACCTATCTGTGAATCTCTATTTCGTTTTTGAATCGTCTAATGATAAAGTATGAGATTTGGAAATCAATATATATAATGTATAATTTATACAGGTACGTTTGTATCGTACTAGACTTATGAATAAAAAAGACTTTGTTTCTGTGAATTAATGATATATTCCATAAGACGGTTGTGAATTCTGGCTTTTGACTTTTACTTATATGCTATATTAGTTTGGTTAATTGTTTTTGGCTTACTAAGCTCTTTGTAGCTTACACTGTGTGATTTCTGTCTGTTTTACAGTTATCGTAGTTACTGAAGGCTCGGGGATAGTCGAGGATTGTCACCACACTATCAAACTCATTTTGGTACTTTTGGAAGTGTACATATTTATAAGTATGGCATGTATAGGCCAGAATGCATGTGTAAATAAGCTTTGTTATGTAAATATGTTATGCCATGAAGATTGGCTAGCAAATGATAAATTTGTGCATAGTTTTGGTGTATGTTTGTAATGTGCTATGTTCTAATGTGATTTGCTCATCTTTAAGCTTGGAATTGGTTGAAAATTTTGGTATGAATGTTATATATTATTGCTTGTAGGATTGGACCCAAAAAGGGGTGGCAAATTGGCTTAAACCAAGCCTGCATTGTGCCACACGGTCATGGAACACGGGCGTGCCTTATGGCCGTGGGTTTAAGTTAATAGCTAGCTAAGTGTCACACGGTCATAACACATGTCCGTGTCTATTGGCCGTGTGAAAAAGTCAGTATAAGAACTCTTTTTGGCACAGTTGATCACATGGGTGTGTCTGGTGCCCGTGTGAGTCACACGGCCTAGTCACACGGGCGTGTGACTTTAACAGTTTTAAAAGATTTGAATAAGTTCTAAAAATTCTGAATGTGTTTGGTTAGTTCTAACCTTTCTTAAATGTATGTTATAGGTCTCGTAGACCATCTTATTGGATGAATTGTTGATGAATGCCTATGTATCAATGTTATATAATATCTGTGATTCTATATTGTTCTGAAATGTTCTGTCCGTCTGGTGATGCCCCTTACCTATTCCGGCGATGGTTACGGGATAGGGGTGTTACATTTTATTGGTATCAGAGCTATGGTTTAGTCGGTTCTAGGACTACCATAGCTTGTGTGAGTCTAGCTATACATGCCATATGTCTGAAACTGTGATAGTGTGATGAATCCTGACATTGAAATGTGCTTTTATATATAGCAATGATCCCAAAAGAGCCGTAGCTAACGATGTTGAAAGTAATGCGCCTGCTCCTGCGCAAGGGACGGTGCAAGTTGATTCTCAACCGGCTACGAGTAGCTGTGATAGCGCGACTAAGCAAGCTTGTTGGCCCGAAGAAAGGTCAGAACTAACCGAACACATTCAGAATTTTTAGAACTTATCCAAATCTTTCAAAACTGTTAAAGTCACACGCCCGTGTGACTAGGCCGTGTGACTCACACGGGTACCAGACACGCCCATGTAATCCATCCGTGCCAAAAAGAGTTCCTATACTGACTTTTTCACACGGCCAACAGACACGGACGTGTGCTATGATCGTGTGACACTTACCTATTCCGGCGACGGTTACGGGATAGGGGTGTTACACTTTGTCTCATTGAACTTAAGATCTGACGTTATACCAAGCGTTGAGTTGAGTTTTCATCATGGGTGACTCTAATTAATGGCTTGAGTCTCATCCCTTTTGAGGTCTTGTTGAGTACATCTCTAGCAAGACTTTTTGTCAAATGATCCTCCAAATTTCACTTGACCTCACATAATTAATTGTGATCACTCTATCAGAGATTAATTGTCAGATATAGCTATGTCTTAATCCAATGTGTCTAGACTTTCTATTATATACTTGGTTGTATGCCTTTTTTGAAGTAGCTTCATTATCACAACAGATAGAAATAGGTGAAATTGGTTTAGGCCATAGAGGTATATCATAAAGTAAATTTTTTAACCATTTTGCTTCTTTAAATACATCGACTAATGTAATAAATTTGACTTCCATGGCGGAATCAATAATATATGTTTGTTGCTTGGAACCCCAAGAATGAAGATCCATTTACTAGTAGAAGCATAATCTTCCAAACTTGTAATCTAACTAGTATCTGAATACCCTTTTAAAGCTGAAAGATATCCATTATAGCACAAATCATAGTTAATAGTTTTCTTTAAGTACCTAAGTACTCTATTCAAAGCTTACCAATACAAACTGCTTGGATTACTTGTGTACCTACTCAATTTCCCAATAGCATATGCAATATCTTGTCTTGTACAAGTCATTATGTACATAAGGCAACCAATTAGACTTTCATATTTCAATTGATCAATTTTCCTACCAGCATTAGATACTAATTTTATTTGAGGACCCATGGGTATAGGTTGGTATAGAATTGAAAAGATCAAAATTTTTAAGCACATTTTCAATGTAATGTGATTGTGATAAAGCTATAGTGCTTTCCTCTAGAGTTATTTTAATCCCAAGAATAACATCTTCTACACCCATATCCTTCATAGCAAAAGTTGTTTGACAATAATTTTTTTGTGTTTTATATTTGTTCCAAATCCATGCCAAATATGAGGATGTCATCTACATATAAGAAAATTATGACACCTTTTCCATTTTCAAATTTGCTATATATGCACTTATCAGATTCATTTATTTTATAGCTATTAGCTAGAAAAACCTTGTCAAACTTTTGGTGTCATTGCTTTGGTGCTTGTTTAAGTCCATATAAAGATGTAACAAGATTACATACCTTATGCTCTTATCATGAAACAACAAATCCTTCCAGTTGTTCCATGTACACTTCCTCTTTCAATTCAGCATTTAAAAATGCAATTTTAACATCCATTTGGTGAACAACCAAATTATACATTGAGGTAAGTGATATTAAGAGTATAATCGTAGCAATTCTTGCTACTAGATCATAGGTATCAAAGTAATCAATACCTTGTTTTTGTGTAAAACATTTGGCTACCAGCCTTGCTTTCAATTTATCAATGGTTCCCTTGACCTTCATTTTCTTTTTAAAGATCCATTTAAAACCTATTGGTTTGGAAACCGGTGAAAGGTCAACTAAGATCCAAGTTTGATTTCCCATTATTGAATCAATCTCATCAGTTATTGCTTCTTTCCAAAAAAGCAGAGTCTTAAGATATAATTGCCTTTTCAAATGTAATAGGATCAAATTCTATATTGTAACAATAAGGTATCTTATTGCCTATACTTTCACTTTTTCCTTCTACAAGGAACATAACGAAATATGGTCCAAAATCTTTAACCTTTTTAATCTTTTCACTTCTTAATTCTTGACAAGAGTTATCATTATTATCAAATTGTTCCAATGGAATCTCATTCTTATTTGAAGAATGAATTAATTTTTGTGTTTATAATTGTCTTGAAATAGAATTAAATCTATTTTCATAAAAAATAACATCTCTTGATTCAAAAATAGTATTAATTAAAATTGAATCATTTGGTTCAATTACCATGAACCTATATGCCTTACTATCATGTGCATATCCTATAACTATGCATTCAATTCCTCTTTCACCTAACTTTTTACATTTAGGTAATGAAACTTTGACAATAGCTCTACAGCCCCTAACCTTCAAATAATTAAGGTTTGATTTCTTTTTTTTTTCCATTGTTCATAGAGGATTATTTTAGTTTCCTTATTAGGAACTCTATTCAATATATGACAAGTTATTAGAATAGCTTTTCCCCAAAAACCTTGTCTAGACCTGAATATGATAACATTGAATTTACCATTTTAATCAAGACTATATTTTTCCTTTCAACTACACAGTTTTGTTGTGGTGTATAAGGGGCTGAAACTTGATGGATAATTCCAGTGGATTCAAAATGACTTGAATTATAGTATTCTCCACCTCTATTCGATCTTAAGCACTTGATAAATAATTCACACTAAAGTTTAACTTTAGATTTATAAACTTTAAATTTATCAAGCGCTTCATCTTTTGAATGCAATAAATATACACTTTGACATTTTTAGAATTTAGGTTCTGATCTTGCTTTCGATAGTCTTCTTCAATACAAAGATGATTTGCCAAAACCTCAAAAGATATTTCATTTTTCTTATGTTTTCGACTTCTTTTAAAGTCTTTCCAAGATGGAGGAAGTTTGTTTATAATGGAGGATACAACAATCATTTTTTATTTTCATATCATAGTGCTTAAATTGATCCAATATTTTTCAACATCACGAAATTATTCCATAACAGAACGACCACCAATCATTTGATAATTATTGAAATGGCTAACAAGAAATTTCTTATTTGTAGCATTTTCAGCCATGTATCTTGTCTCCAATTTGTCTCATAAGTCTTTTATGGTGTTTGGTAGATGTCGAACAAACCATCGGATAAATTGTTCAATATGTGGCCTATGCACAAGTAATCAACATTGTCCTATTTTTGCATTTCTTGGGTGCAACAACTATTCATTTTCATTGTCTTCCGATCTTGGAGTATCCAAAACATGGACAATCTTCAAAGTTGATAATAAGAAGTGCATCTTTTTCTGCCATTGTCAGAAATTACCACCAGCAAAATGATCAAGTTTGACAAAGTTGGAAGCCAACTCTCTTAGTGTTCCACTTTCATGTGTTATAGTAGTCATCATGATAATAAAACCTTAAAATTGTTAGTACAAATCTTCAGTGAGGAAAATCTCGAACACATGAATGAAACACAAACAACAACTCGAATAGAAAATGAAAAAATAGGACAAGGCTCTAAAGTGTGTATTGAGCTACTATCTTTAAGGTTCTATTCGCCCCCACCTATATTCAGTGTGCAAATAAATTTCAAGTAAATGAACCTTGAGGATACAATGAAGCCTAGTTACTATTTGTGTTTTGCACTGACGAAAATAGTCCATTAAGCACTGAGCAATGTATAATAAGAAAATCAATTTCTATAAAGAATTTACCTAATAAATCTGTAAAGAACAATCTAATAATATTAGAAGATAGACAAAAGATAGAAAGAATTTTTAGAACTTGTTGGTATGATTTCCAAATGAAATCTCATTCCTATTTATAAGAATTTTCATGTCTCTTCACAGAGACATCTTTTAATAGGTGTCTTTTATGAATAATAACATCTTTAAAAAGACACATAATTGTTCATCTAATATTATAACTATTCAAGTAATATAGTTTGAATAGTTATAATTATTTGTCAAAAATAAAGTGATATAACTCTTGACCAATAACCAAAATATTTAACTTTTGATTAATTACACCCTTTCATTTGTAATTATTGGAACACTATAAATATTTAAAAATATTCCAACAGACGTAATAGGTATTATGTTGTTTGGTTGATTGAATGGAATACACTTGTAATAGTATTCCATTGTTTGGTTGGTTAGAATCATGATATGGAATAGATTTGAAAAAGACTATTTTACCCTTATTACAAATATTAATTTATTTACAAATTAAATTTATTATTATTTTAATTTATCAAATAAACTATTATTTTATGGGTTTATCCATAAACACCCAATTTATTTTTACTCTCCTCTCCCTCACGTCTCTTCCTCTTTGAAACCCGCTCTCTCTCAAACCCAAAAGTTACTGTTCCTTTTTTTCAATTTATGGTCGTCAACCACCACTCTTACCACCTCTGATGAAATACCTAAAAACTAACAATATTTATCCAAAGCTTTATTCCCACATCCTCTTTTCATTTTTTTATTAGTTTGTTCTAAAAGCCCATCAAAACTAAGAACCCTTCCTTCCACTCTCTTCCCTACAACCTATTTTCCTTTTCTTTGAAAAAAATGTCAACATTAACGTCTATGCAACTTCTTCGGCTACTTCACTATTGTGTCTCTTCGCCTTATCCCTTTCAACCTCATGCTTTGCTTTCTTTGAAACCTCAATTTATGCCCACCTAGTTCCCCAAATTCGATTGCTTCATCTCTTTTGGCTGGACTTCTTAAGTACCCTTCTTTAGACCCTCTCACTATAACCCTTAGATTCCAACTTCACTTTTCTCACATCAAACCAACCCCTCTGTTAATCTCCCAAACCCTTAATCTCTCCCCTAAAGTTGGCCGAACCATTTTAGGGTTTAACGATTAGGTTTCAATTTATGTTTCTTCTTGATTTTTCTACCATGGCTATAACTCATCAATTGAAATTGTGGTTAATATGATGTTTTGATTTTGGGTATTTTTGAGAAAAAAATTTGATGGCTATTCTATGAAAGGTCGGAATGGCTATTCTTTGATGATAGCCTTGAATGGCTATTCCGTGAGAGGCCGAAAATAGGCCATAATACTACCCCATTGTTTCACTTATTCAGTCAAAGCAAAAAATGGAATAAAACTACTGCGCTGAATAAGACACGAATGGGAAGCCATTCATGCCAATGCTGTTAGAGTTTTTATAAAGCTAATATGGCTTGTTAACTAATTGCCCTAAGCCATATGAACAACCAATTTCACGTCTTCTTCTCACTGTTTTGTCGTCGTTCTTCACCAAAGTTAGAGGAAACCCAAACTCTTTCAATTCTAGTCCATTCTCCATCGAAACAACATCAAATCAAAGTAGAGAAATTTTTGTACGTTAAACTCATTCTAGTTAGATGAGAATCATAAAATTTGACTTTATTGTATTTAATTCAATTGTAATTTATTTTTAAAGATTTGTTCGACATGGTGCTTTGAAAAAATTGTTTTAATAGAAAAACATACTTAAAAGTCAAGAAGCAATGAGCGGTGGATTACGGATTTTTGAAGGGTTTTTCTTCAAACGTTTTTTTTTTTTTTTAATTAGACTTAACCATTGGTTTTCAAGAAAAATTCATTTGTAAATAAAGAAAGAGACGCTTTAGAGGAATCGGTTAATAAAATCTTGAAGGTGTTTTCAGCTGGCAGCTAGCAACCGACGGTGGCAGATAGTGGCCGGAGATGACAGGTGTCGGCCGAATTTTGGATTGAAGAAGAAGTGTGAGTGTTTTTTTTTAAATTTAATCTTTAAATATAATAATTAAAGTAATTTTTTAAAGACAAACAGGGGATTCTGATAGGTTGAAATCATTGGTGAAAACCGAGCAACGAAAAGAAGCTTTAATATCAAACCATTGCGAAAATTTCTTGTAAGTACTAACTAGAAGAAAAAATAATTGGAGAGATAATAGGTATGAAACCTTAAATTAAAAAATTAGTCGGGCTTAGGCGAAGGTGAGCTATATCTTTAAGTAAAGGCTAGTTTTTCCTTGAAGGAAGAATAGCTGAAAGTCGAACCTCAAGAGGAAGATATGGATAGACCAAACATTGGCTTTGAGAGAATGGTCCAAGGCAAAGCAATAGCTACTATACAGAATATATTCACACAGATGGGCCAAAGAACAAAAGGTTTGGTTCACAAACACAACTGCTAGATGCCTAATTTGAGATGATGCTCGTAAGTACAACCTTCAAACAGAATGCAAAGGAAGGATTATACAAACTAATTAATATCATAATCACACCGATTACTTGTCAGCCCTCGACAGCTTCATTCTGAAACTCAACCAAGCACTGCTCTCAAGCAGCGGAAACCGTCTCTGTATTAGTTACAGCTGCCACCTTTGGGGGTGGCGGCATCTGGGGCTTCAAGTGTGGAGGGGGACTGTGCTTCAGCTTCACAAGTATCTGTCGCATCCTTGAGAGATCAGTTGGCTTTCCAGGTTTAGGTCCCTGTATCACAATGATGGAAGGTTTCTTTTCTTTATCCTTCTTTCCCCGCTTTTCTATAGTTGGCACCTCATGCGGGATAAGCTCTGCAATTGCCTTCCAGTAATTTTTCTCAGCTCCAGCGTGGAACTTCTCTCGGTTTTCCAAGCATTGCTACCACATGTGATCCAAAATATGAAACATAAATTTGAGTCATCTCATTGGATACTTACATCAGAAAGAGCAACATATTATGACGAGTCAACCACCAAGAGGATTCAATTACACAAAAAGCTTCAAATCAGTTCCAACAGGTCAACTTTTGGACAACACTGACATACATATACACACTCCCATTAACTTCAGAACCAGCTCAGTTACCAGTTAGATTCAACCCAGACCAACACCATATATTTTAGTTATTACCTTTATTTTCTTAAGAATTGAAGTTCATGAACCAAAAACAAACAAAATAATTAAATAATCCCCATCAGTCTTTCTCCACATAATTAAACCTATGAAAACACTAAGCCTTGAGAGAGGAGAAATAAAATCCCAAAAATAAAAAATTGGAGTAGAAACATTTTAAAAATATAGTGTGCTTGATAAAAAGATAAAAAATAACCAAAAAATTAATAATTTTATTTCCATTCAATTCATTACTCCATAAAATTTGAAAAGTGAGGAAAAAAGACTTAATAAAAAATTCATAATTTGAACTAATTTAAAATTCCCTGATTTACTCTCTTAACATTCAAATTATTATTTTTAATACATTAGCATGACAAATAATTATGTTTCTTTGTTTTCCTTTTTCTCACTTACACACTTAATGAGCAATGGGCTCACTCTAGTGGACTTCTCCTACATTTCCACTTCATCTTTGCTTTCTATTTTTTCACTCAACTAAGAAAACGCTAAACCTCGAAAAAGAAGCAAGGACTGATTACACTTACATGAAACTATTAGTAAATCCAAGTTCCTAACCCTTCAATCACAAAATTTGCAGTTTGACATACCATAATTACAACACCAAAATTTCATAATGTGAAATTGATGGGCAGAACATACAGTACATTCAATGGAGTTAAGAATTTTGATTGATGTATTACCTTCTCCTTGTCTCTGTTGGAGGCTTTTTTATTTTCAACAGCTGTACTTATCTTCCTGTAGAATTCAACTTTGTACTCCTCTGCTTCCTTTATTATTTGCTCCAACGTCTCCTTCTCTTTCTTTTCCTTCTCCTCCAGTCGAATCACGTTCTGCCTGCCAATCCATATATCCAATCTCATCAACAACTCAACGTTAAAGCTAACTTTATCATCTTCATAAAAATAATCAATTATATAATTAATAAAAAAAGAGCCTTCCATATTTATTAATCATACACAATTTAGCTGGATAGTTTTAAAAGTTTGAACAATCAAATGAATGGAAATGAAGTTCAACTAGTGGTAAACTTATCTGCGCCACTCTCTCAAAGCAGAGCCTTCTTCTGGCTCCATCTCAGCAGGCGGTGGCAAGATTGGCCCATCCGATCCTCCGAACTCTCCGTTGAATCCTTTTCCGTTCTGCTCCGATGAGAAAGCAGAGTTTCCACCACCGCTACTGTAGATCGGAGGTGTTTCAGGTATCGATTGAGATGAGAAGACATCATCTCCGGTACCGTCGGAGAACATCGGAGGGGAATCAGCTACTGAGTCCTTAACCGAGTGGGCGTCGAAGGACTGGAACTGGTGGGAAGCGAGGCGAGGGTCGTAGCCTAAGTAGCCATCGTCATCAAAAGACGACATCGATTTTGAAGGGTTTCCTTGTCCCGACCCTACCCTACGTGATTGCTGCCGTTTCAGTAAATCTCTCTGTATGTGCTTCTAGTTCCTCTGTGCGGTCTCCTAAGAAAGGCATTCTCGAACCAAAAAAGTAACTGGCAGAGAATTGACAGATGGCAGCCAATAAATGGACGCAATCTAAAATTTTTAATTAGAGACCTGATGCGGCGTATTTAATTACTCTGTTCCAGAAAGTTTGAAATAAATTTGTGATTTTATGTTATTTTTATATTTTTCATATTTCTAATTGAATTTAAATTTTAGAATTTTATCTTCATTTAAAATTTTGAATTTAGATTTTAGTTATTAGGTAATGGTAAGAATGAAATGTATATATTATGGATAAACTATTGAGAATAAAAAAAAACTAAAAATATAGATTTATTAAATTTAAAAATATTGTGGTTAGTGTTTGAGAATTTTGAATTTTGAAATTTGAATTTTATGATTTTATTTTTAAATTCTTTGTTTAAGAATTAAAATATTTGAAATTTAATATTTTGAATTAATCTAAATTTAGTGTTTGGATAATTCTAGTTTGGATTTAGATTTCAATTAATTCTAAATTTTAAAAATATTTTTTTTAAAATAATTATTTAGGAGGATTTTTTAACATTGTTATTTGAACTGAATTAGACCAGTTCATTAGATTGGGAACTAGTCAAGGTACTAGTAAAGACATTAGATTGATTGACTCGAGAAATAATACAGACCGGTTGATTAGGTAGTTGAACCAAAATATTTTTATTTTTATGATTTTTTAATGATTTATTTATTAGAATTGAATGGATCAATCAAACCGATCAAACCGGTTGGACTAGAAAATCGGTGGTCTAATCAGTTTGACGACAAGTTTGGTTCTGAATACTTTAATTTTGAATGAAAAAAATGCCTTTTTCCACTTTATATGAGCAATATAGGAGAATATTAATTGTTTCTATATATTCTTTCAAATAAAATTTTTTTTCGGAATCATGCATTGGCCAACAAAATGTAACTTCCTATTTTAATATTTTTATAGTTTTTTAGGTTAAAATATTAAAAAGAACTCTCAAGTCATTTATACTTTGATTACACTTGAATAAAATCATATTGTAACACCTCTTGCCTGACCTGGTCGTGGGACCCAAGTTGTATAAAGCTACAGCAATCATCGAAATATTCACACACAAATATGTAACACCCCCACCTGGTTCGATCGTCAGACCCAAGTGAAAAGATGCAATGACAAATTTTAGAATAGTTATATGTAATTCCTAATAAAAAAATTCAATTAAACATCAATTGATTACATACATTCACATTAAATTATTCTTTGCAAACCAAATCGAGTTTAAATTGAGCTTACGAATGCTCTAGAATTGTAACACCCCTCACTCGTCTTCGTCACTTGATTAGGGTTACAGAATACTACAGTAAATAACAGAACAGAATCATGATATTTCATTTCAAAATTTATTCAAACAATCATTAATAATCAAACATTTATTAAAACATGTTATTCATACTCAATCGGGATTAAATCGAGCTTATGAAAGGTCTAAAAACAATTCAAAACTAAGCAAGGACTAATTTGAAACATTTCAAAAAAAAGTGATAAAAATGCAAAATAGGGGTCACACGGCCGTGTGGCCAGGTTGAGGCTGTGTATTGCAGGGTCACATGTTCATGTCAGTAGGCTGTGTAACTAACTGTGGCCATGTGGACCTAATTGTAAAACATTGCAAACAATCACACTGTTGTATGGCTGGGTCGTGTGAGAGATAGAGACTGTACCAATAATCTTGTATCTAATTTACCAGTGGCACACGACCGTGTCAACCAACCGTGTGACACACACAATCGTGTGGCAGACTGTGTAACATCAAAATGACCATTTTACAAATGATGCAATCCAAACCTTTTCACATTACCAAAACACAAGTTTAGGTACATTTTATCCTACCTAAATCACTTCATAAACTCAATTCAAAGCATGATATAATACAACCTAGTAGTTGTAACACCCTAACTCGTCCCCATCGTCGGATTAGAGTTACAGAGTATTGCGACACATATCAAATCAAATAACATCATTAAACCGTTCAAACATTAATTTAAATATCAATATTCAATCCACATATTAAGCATAACTTAGATACACTTATAGCCCTTAAATCAAACTTATGGGACTTCAAAAATAATTTGAAAACAATTAGGGACTAATTTGAAACAAAATAGAAAAAATATGGAAAATGTGAAAGTTTTGGAAACAGGGGTCATACAATAGTATGGCCAAACTGTGTACAATTCGAAATTTGAGTCACAAAGCCGTGTTGCAGCTCGTGTGCCCGCCTGTGTACAAGTCGAAATAAGGTCACGTGGCTGTGTCTTCAGACCATGTAACAACCTATGACCATGTGTGATAAACTTGCATCAAAATTAAATAGTCCACATGACCATGTGGTGTGATCGTGTGTGGCACACATCCATGTGATAGCCCATGTCCCAAGCCGTGTATACTTAAAATAGCTTTCAAAATAAAGCAAGTTAAACCAATTTCTTAAGTGCCAAGCCAAACAAAAAACAAGCATTCATATACCTTCAAAACACATTAAAACAAACTAAAAACATACCAAAACATACAACCTAAGTGCCTAACTAATATGCCCTCAATGACACCACAGTTTATACACCAACCAATTGAAATTCAAATCTCACAAATACATACTTTAAACACATGTTAAACTTAACAATTCATACCTTCCATTCATGTTCAATTCTACCACAACCTATCCACTCATAAGTAGCTTAACCCAAAATGACCAAATTATCTACATATAGACCTTTACAAGCCATATGCCAAAAACATATACAAGTGAGTCAAAATCAAGTCTGCACAACATTATCCAAGTATAAAATGCACCACAAGTAATAAATATCCAAAACATATACAAGACACCCATTACATGTCTTATAACCTAGAGGTAAACATGTCAAAATCTACCAATAGATATCTGGATAATATGATTTTCAAGTGGATCCGGTCGACCGATTCCACAAAATGTTATCCACAAAAAAGCAGGAAAAATGACACGAGTAAGCTTCAATAGAGCTTAGTAAGTTCAACGGTCAAAACAATCAAACTTACCTTTTAAACATATCAATTATTGTCAATAATCCTGTCAACCACAACTGTTCCACAAATGAGTCTTTATGTTTATACACATATTGTATAATTTGATCAACTAAACTAGATCATTCAATAACAATTCATTTATACATTCAGAAGATCATGTAGACATTTATAAGATTAAATAACGAATCATATAACCATTGAAAACCTACTCGATAAATGATATAAACAGATTCAAATATGTAGTTAACCATTTATAACACACCAAAACGCTCAAACGAGCCAAACCAATCGAGAACACACTTAGGCACCAAGTGCCTAGCTCATAGGCTAACATCCCTCCGAAACACACCTAGGCACCAAATGCCAAGCTCGAAGGCTTTACATCTACCTCCGGTAACATGCTAGAATCACTGTAAATGTAACACGGTAGTCTACAACAAATGTTGGACTCAGATATATTCAGTGGACAATAACAAGTTAGGAATCATCATCTCATCATAAGTCAATCCCATAAGCGCGCAATATAACCTATTGACATGCCAATTGTATTCTATCCTATGTTCATCCTAGCTCGATATAAGTAATCGCATAATATTTTACAAATAAATTACATTTCCCACCTTGAATTAACTTTATGATTATAACATTATATAAATATATATAAAAAATTCAACAAATCATAATTCACAACTCAATATAATATTACAAATTATTCTAATTTAAATCATACGAATTTACCAGGGCTAGATTGCAGAGATAGTAAATGTTTAGAGACTAGTTAACAACTTTCCTTTTTTCCTGATTATCTACTTATTCTTGATCTATACAATTGTTTATTTCAACTTATTAACCTCAATTTCATATAATATTCAATTTAATGCATATGATTTCCTATTTACAATTTTTCACATTTGTCTCAAACTTTTACACTTTATTCAATTTAGTCCTTAATATTAAAACGAGTCTATTTTCACAATTAATTCATAAACCCGATTTTTACCGAACCTTTAACCATATAAAAACAGCCCTTAAATTCTAAATTTTTTTAATAAAACCCTTCCAAATTTCACATGCTTTTAATTAAATCCTTTAACTTAAAAACTATTCAAATTACTTTACAAACTAGCTCAAATTCACTATCAAGCTTCCAACTAAAACATTAGCAATTAAAAAGCTTCAAAAACAACAATGATAAAATTTTCAAACTTTGACAACTTGACAAATTAGCCCTTAAGCTAGATAATTTAAGCTACAACGGTTTCAAAAATATAATATTTACGAGAAATCGATAAAAATAACATTTACATGCAATGGCCAAAGAAACCGAATGCTTCAACTTTCATTTCCATGGTTTCGGTCACAGGAGATAAAAGTAGAAAATGATTTTTTTTTTTATGTTTTAAGTTTTGTTTATTTTATTTTAACTTTATTTTAATTGAAATTTCATTATAAAATTCACCTAATGTTTTCCACTATTACCAATTATGGTCTAATTACCATAAAGATCCTCTCACTTTAACTATTTAAACATTTTAGTTAACAATAATCAATATCAATTAATTTTTACGATTTAATCATTTTTCTTTAATTAGCTATAAAATCACTAAAATTTTCGAACCAAACTTTAATATACCTATATAATTACTCCGTAAATATTGAATAAAAGATTTACAGGCTCAGTTTCTAGAAACGAGGTCTTAATACCTCATTTTCTAAAACCACTTCACTTTAGGGAGAAAACCACTTGTACTTAACTATATATTTAAATAGCAAAAATTATTAGATAAAAATTCTATATAATACTATATTTGACTTGTAAATATTAAATAATAATATTTACGGACTCATTTGTCGGATTTATGATCCCAAAATCACTATTTCTGACATATTGAAAAACGGGTTGTTACAACTCTCGCCCTTAGGAAATTTCGTCGTCAAAATTTTTACCTGATAATATATTCGTGTATTATGACTTCATAAATACCCCAATTTTTCTACGTAGTTTCTTCGATACGGTATCGATGTCATAGAACTTTTACTGACAGTACCTATTTATTCTGATGTTCTTTTTCCTCACGAACTAAAATTGTTACCGGCTCCTCTAAATATGATAGATAATGTTCTGATGACAATCTTGAATAACACGAATTTTATCTTCAGTTTCTCTACTCAAGTCTGTCCCAACTATCTTGTTTTCGCTCAGTTCAACCGGTATAATGGGTTTCTACATTTCCATTTGTATAAAGCTTCAAACGGTGCCATTTTTATTTTGGACTGATAACTATTATTATAATCAAATTCTGCCAATGAAAAATATTTTTCCCAGCTACCTTGAATCTCGAGAATACAACACCGTAACATGTCTTCTAGTACCTGCATTACCCGTTCTAATTATCGATCTACCTGCAGATGAAATGTTGTACCGAAGTTAAGTTTAGTATCCAAGGCCTCGTGGAATTTACCCCAAAATCTTGAGGTGAAACTCAGGTCTCGATCGAAAATAATAAACAATGATACTCTATTTAATTTGAAAATCTCTGATAAACATATAACTCAGCTAACTTTTCAAGCAAATACTCTGTTCTGATGGGAATAGAATAAGCCGATTTGTTAGTCTGTCAACAACAACCCAGGTCTAGTCTTTCTTTCTCTGTGCCGAGGTGATCCAGATAAAAAATTCATTGTGACTCGTTCTCATTTTCATTCAAGAATCATAACAGGCTATAATAACCTAGATGAAACTTGATGCTCGACTTTCATCTATTGACAACTAGACATTTAGCCGCAAATTCTGAAATTTCACCTCATACCCGACCATCAGTACATCTGTTTCACGCCACAAAACATACAACCTATTGCAAAAATAAAACCTACCATTGACACCAACACTGAACTCTTAGGAACTGACCATTCTAAATCTGTACTAACTACGTTAACTTTTCCCAGAATATAATCAATTATCAGATCATAATCTTTCAATAACTCAAGCCATCATTGCTGTCTTAGGTTCAATTATTTTTGAATCATTAAAATTTCAATCTTTTGTGATAAGTAAACATGTGACATTTCTCATCATACAAATAATGTCACCAAATCTTCAGAGTGAAAACAATCGTGGCCAGTTCTAGATCATGAGTCGAGTAATTCCTCTTGTGTGGCTTTAACTATTGAGAAGTGTATGCTATAACTTTTCTGGCTTGTATCAACACACAACCTAATCCACTGAGTGACACATCATTGTAAACGACATATTCTTTTTCAGATTCAGGCTGAATCAATACTGGAGCTTCCATCAACAGATTTAAGCTAATCAAAACTTTACTGGCACTTATCTGACCAAACAAACTCAACATTTTTCTCTAAAATGTTACTTATATTAATTCGTATGTCATCCGCAGAAATCATATGACCAAGAAATCTAACCAGTTTGAGCCAAAATTCACATTTACTAAATTTTGCTTACAATTGCTTATCACGCAAAATCTGTAAAACAATTCTTAAATGCTGAGTATGCTTTTTATTTTAGAATAGATCAATATATCATTAATAAACACAACCACAAATCTATCCAAATAAGGCTGAAAAACCTGATTCATCATATCCATAAAAGCAACAAGGGCATTGGTTAATCTAAATGACATCACCAGAAATTCATAATGACCATAACGAGTTTGGAAAGTAGTTTTTGGCACGTCGACATCTTTAACTCACAACTGATAATAACCAGATCTGAGATCTATTTTTGATAACATTGTCACAACTTTCAACTGATCAAACAAATTATCGGTACGAGGTAAAGGATATTATTTATTGTAATTTTATTCAACTATCTGTAATCAATACACAATCTCATTGACCCACCTTTATTTTTCACGAACAACATAGGTGCAACTTAGGGAGATACACTCTACTGTATAAAATCTCTGTCTAACAACTCTTACAATTGTGCTTTAAATTCTTTCAACTTGCCTAGTGCGATTTGATACGACGCAATCGATACCAGAGTAGTTCCAAGCATAAAATCAACCACAAATTCAACTTGACGTTCCAGAGGTAATCCTACTAACTCTTTAGGGAACACGTCAGTAAACTTATTTACAATTGGTTCTTGATTAAGCTACGATTCCGGTTCCTAAGTATCAAGCATATAAGCTAGAAATGCCTCACAACCTTTACGAATCAATTTCTATTCTGAAATAGCTGAAATAACTCTACTAATATTGTTTGATCTATCAGACTCAACTATAATCATTTCACCCATCTGACATCTCAGATCAATTCATTCCAGTCTATAGTTCACCACAACATCATATATTGTCAACCAGCCCATTCTCAAAATGATATCAAATTCGTGAAAGGGTAACAACATTAAATCAGTAGGAAAGTCACAACCTTGAATTCTCAATGGACACTTATGACATATTAAGTTAACTAGCACACTCTAACTTAGTAGATTTGTAACTTGAACATCAAACTTAGTTGGCTCAATAAGTAAAGTCTTATACGTTACTAATGCAATGCAAATATATAAATGAGCTAACCCAAGGTCAATCAATGCATACATAGTACTATCAAAGAGATAGAATGTACTAGAAATAACATCAGATGCGATAGTTTTAGATCTAACAACTGTGTCTTTGGTCCCACTACAATTAGCTCTAATATTACTGCTCTGACTAGGGCGCCTACCTTTCTAAGGCATACACAACTAGTTAACACTCCGTTGATCAATGTTTCCCATTTTTCTAGGGTAATTTCTCATGAAGTGATCCATCAATTCACATCTGAAACATGACCTAACATGGTCTTGCATTCACTAGCATGAAATTTTCCACAATGCACATATACAAGTCTAGGGGCATTACAAACACTGCCAACACTATCCACAAGCACAATTACTCGGATATATTTACTGAACTGTACAATTCCTTACACATACTCTATTGGAAAATGTGCTCATACTGTAGTAAACATGTAACTATTTTTTATTTATTTGTATAATAAATAAATAAATAAATAAAGTTAATTTCACATTTCACTATTATGTCTTTTGTATTTTTGTATTTTATATTTTACATGCATAGCAAAATTGTGACAAGCAAATATTAGCTCATTGATTGTCTAAATTCAAACTGAAGATAAGTGGCATTGTAAGAACGTTTACATTGCGAGAAAGACACCTTACTTCAGTAGATAATCTAAATGATTCAGTTGTAATACCCCAAACCCAGCCTAGACGTTATGGCCGAATTTGACGATGTCACATGATAGTGCTTTTGAAATCGTAACAATGCTAAAAGGATAAACCTTTTCTCCGTTTAAACAACTTTTCAGTATCTTATGTTAATTTCCAAATCGTGTCATTTATTTCCAAAGCCGCTAACCGTTTTCCAAAACATCATACTTTACGAAAGCTTTAGAACTATTTTCGTATACGTGGAAATTTAGTAAAACATTTGATCCTTTTGAAAACCCAAGTTTTCCTACCACTAGCAGTAAAAACCGTAAAACATTGCAAAATCCCAAATTAATCAAAAATCCGTAATGACCTTAATTACATCAAATTTTCCCCAAATAAAAATTAAATCATAAGTAAACAGAAAACAGTCCAAGTGGAAAGCTGTGTGGCACCGCTGAGTCCTCCGCTACTCTAATCCGTCTAATGCTACGGATTACCAGAACAAATAAAACAGAAAAGGGTGAGTTTTCGCAAACTCAGTGTGTAATCCCCACAGATAAAACATGCATACAAACATACATTAGAATACAGTCTGGGGCTGGAGCCCATTACAGAATTGGTGTGAGCCTTAGCCCACTCAGATACAGAACCAGATACAAAGTATGGCCTTAACCCATATCAGATATACCATGCAGAACAAAACAGAATAACAGAGTTCTGCCCACCAGCCTCTACACACCGACTCCGTCCAATCCTACACACCATGTGGGGATAAAATCAACCCACACATCTCTACACACCATGCTGTACCGCAGTGCGGCACGTAATCAGATAATTGCAGCGGAGCTACCAGACATCAGGCTTAAGAGCCTTTCATAATGTTTCCTTCAAATAATACCAACCCAACCCCGATGCAATGCAACATACAAATATGACATGCTAATATGAAATTTATAAGATCGTACATTCAAATCGGTATACATGCTAAGTGTAACATGCTAAACATATTTATCACATAATCAGATCACGTAGTTAGGGGTCAAGTAATTCTTACCGACCCTACAGTAGGTCCATAATCGACTTGGGCAACCCGTGCAACATTACAAAATATTCCAACAAAAAAATAGGCTCACATGCCCATGTGGCTTGACCGTGTGGGCCCATATGCCCCTGGCCCACACAGTCGAAATTGGCCCTGGCCATGTGGATCACAAGGCCTGGCCCAGAATTTTTCACGTCCGTGTGGTTCACCTGTGTGGGCAGACACGCCCGTGTGGCCCACACGGCCCAATTGGTCAAGCTCGTGTCTGGCACATGGCCTTACCAGCTATCACACGGCCATGTCATGTACCCGTGTCTTACTCGCACGGCCTGGCTCGTCGATCACACACCCGTGTACTACCACATGGCCCACCACATGGGTGACCACACGCTTGTGTGGCGTAGATAGATTTGTTTTTTGGCTTTTGTTGATTCTCATTTTTCGTGTAATCGAGTACACACCTGGTTTGATTTCGCTAGATACGCTATCCCGAAACTACCAAAACCTATAATCAGAGTATTCTATCTTTTTAGAACCCCAAAATGGATTTTAAGAACCAATACAAAAATTGTAGAACTCTCTTACTGCTACCAAAACGACCATAACGCCGGTTCAAACCGACGAAACATTAACACCAGCCTTCTGAATTACTCCTAAACAACAACCAAAACCCCATTTAAACACTTAATAAAATTGGTATTTGAGTTAGTGAAATGAAACTTACCACACGCGCCCAAATCTAACCCCGAAGAGAAAATTAAGCAAATTAAAAGTTGAAACCGATGGGAAAGAAAAATATTCTAGGAAATTTTAGCAAGGAAGGGGAGTAAATTGTCGAAAGATAGGAGAAGGGGAAAGAGAATTTCGGCGGAGGGGAAAACCCAAGATTTGACGTTAGTTCTTTTTTGATAGTTTTAGGAAACCGAATTTTGGAAACAAAAAAACAAAAATACAATCCAATTTTGATTTTTCCCTAAAAAATCCCCTAATTTCCCTCCCACTAACTCACCACTACTCAGTTTTTCGGTTAAACACAAACTTTAGCCGAAATTTTGTAGCAAAAATAATACCCTTGTCACAACAGAGATTCGAACACAAGACCTCTCACATGCTAACACTCCACTTGACCACCAAACCAGTAGGCCCATTCTGATATGTTTTACAAACAATAAAATATAAGCCTACTAAACCCAGTTAAGGCTATATTCATAAAAATGCCAAAATTTACCTAAGTTGTGGCTTGAAGTTAGAACCTCATACATATAACCAGAATGTTTAACCACTGAAGCAAATACTCAATTGTGTGTCAAATAATTACAGAAACACATATACAGATAATTTGTGTTATAAGTTTACACAAGCCGAAATTAGGAAATTTTGGGGCGTTACAACTCTACCCCCTAAAAGAAAATTTCGGCCTAAAAATTTTACCTGATTAGAAAAGGTAAGGATACTGCTGCCGGATCGAATCCTCTAGCTCCCAAGTGGGCTCTTCAGTGCTATGATTCCGCCACAACACCTTCACTAAGGGGATAGACTTTCTTCACAGAACCATAACATCGCAATCAAAATCTGACTCGGCTTTTCCTTAAATGTTAGATCTGGCCTAACCTCAATCTCCTCCATAAGAACAATGTGTATGGGATCAGAGCGGTAGCGTCTCAATATCGAGACGTGGAAAATGTCATGAATGCGATCCAACTCTAGAGGTAGTTCCAACTGATATGTGACTGGTCCCACTCGCCTTAAAATCCAGTACGACCCAATAAACCGAGGGCTTAGCTTGCCCTTGCGACTGAACCTCAATACCTTCTTCCATTGCGAGACCTTGAGAAAAATGAAGTCTCCCACAGAATACTCTATCTCTCATCATTTCAGATCTGCGTAAGATTTCTGCCTATCAGAAGCCGCTTTCAGTCGATCTCGAATCAAACGGACCTTGTCCTCAGTCTCTGAAACCAATTCCGGAACCAGAATACATCGTTCACCCAACTCAGTCTAGCATAAGGGAGTGTGACAGTTATGACCATGCAGTGCCTCGTAAGGTGCCATCTGTATACTAGACTGGTAGCTGTTATTGTAGGCGAACTCTGCCAATGGCAAGTACTCCTCCCAATTGGCTCGAAAATCGATAAGACAGCTTCTCAACATGTCTTTCAGTATTTGAATCACCCTCTCCGACTGACCATCTGTTTTAGGATGGAAAGCAGTACTGAAGTTTAATCTTGAACCTAGAGCCTCATGAAGTTTCTTCCAGAACCAAGACGTGAAACGAGGATCCCTATCAGAGATGATCGAGACAGGCACCCTGTGTAGCCTCACTATTCCAGAGATGTAGAGTTTAGCCAATTTCTGTAAAGGGAAGTCTGTCCTAACCGGGATGAAGTGAGCAAACTTGGTTAATCGATCCACGATGGCCCAGACTAAATTTTTTTTAATGGGCGTTAAAGGTAACCTACTAACGAAGTCCATCATTACTCGCTCCCATTTCCACATCGGTATCTTAACTGGCTGCAGCAAACTAGAAGGTAACTGATGCTCAGCCTTAACTTGCTGACAAGTCAAATAGTGAGCAACGAAGTCAGTAACCTCACGCTTCAACCCTGGCCACCAGTATAACTCTCGGAGATCTCGGTACATTTTATTCCCACGGGGTGCATAGCATAAGGGCTATTATGCGCTTCCCTCAGAATCGATTGTCTCAAATCCTCATTATTCGGTATACAAATTCGATCGTGGAAACACATTATCCCATAATTATTAGCCCTAAAATCAGTAGTAACCCCACTCTCAACCTGACGAAAATGCAACTTAAGAGACTTATCCCCCATCTGTTTCTCTCTGATATGATCAGTCCATGTCGGTTTAACTTGAAGTTTTGCCAACAGACTCCCATCGTCGAAAAGACTAAGTCGAGCGAACATTGCTCTCAGATCGGTCATTGCCCTACGGCTCAAAGCATCAGCCACCATATTGGCCTTGCCGGGGTGGTACTCGATAGTGTAGTCATAGTCCTTAAGTAATTCAACCCATCTATGCTGCCTAAGGTTTAACTCCTTCTGAGTGAAGAGATACTTGAGGCTTTTGTGATCAGTGTAGATAATACACTTCTCACCGTACAGATAGTGCCTCCAGATTTTTAGAGCGAAGACTACTGCTGCCAACTCTAAATCCTGCGTTGGTTAATTAGCCTCATGAGTCTTGAGCTGATGAAATGTATAAGCAACCACCTTTCCGTCTTGCATCAGAACACAACCTAGACCCACATGCGATGCATCACTGTATACCACAAAGTCTTTACTAGGCTTAGGTTGTATTAGAACAGGAGCCTGAGTTAAAATGGTCTTGAGCTTATCAAAGCTCTCCTGTTGTGCATCAGTCCAAATGAAAGGAACTCCCTTACGTAGAAGCTTAGTCAACAGAGCTGCGATCAAGGAGAACCCTTCTACGAAATGTCAATAACATCCTGCCAGCCCCAGAAAGCTATTGATTTCAGACATATTCTTTGGCTGTTTCTAATCCAACACAGCCTCAATCTTACGAGGATCAATACGAATCCCCTCAGCAGACACTACATGTTATAAAAAGGTTATTTCTTAGAGCCAAAATTCACACTTACTGAACTTCGCATACAGCTGTTTCTCACGAAGAGTCTGTAGTACCACTCTGAGATGCTCATCATGCTCGTCCTCAGTCATAGAATACACTAAAATGTTGTCAATAAATACCACCACAAATTGGTCCAGATAAGGCTGGAACACACGGTTTATCAAATCCATAAATGCCACTGGTGCATTGGTCAACCCAAAAGGCATAACCAGGAACTCGTGATGTCCATAACGAGTCCTAAATGCTGTCTTAAGCTCATCGGCCTCCTTAACTTTCAACTGGTGATATCCTGAACGCAGATCGATCTTGGAGAACACAGAAGCCCCTCTGAACTGGTCGAATAAGTTATCTATCCTTGAAAGTGGGTACTTATTCTTGATCGTTAGCTTGTTCAGTTGATGGCAGTCGATACACATCCTCATTGTCCCATCTTTTTTTTCACAAATAGAACAGGTGCTCCCTATGAAGACACACTAGGACAAATGAACCCACGATCTAACAGCTCCTGAATCTGAGCCTTAAGTTCTTTCAGCTCTTTCGGTGCCATTTGATAGGGTGCGATAGACACCGAAAATGTACCAGGGATCAACTCAATCCCAAACTCCACCTCTCGATTCGAAGGCAAACCCGATAGTTTCTCAGAAAAACATCTGGAGAGTCCTTCACGGTTTTGATGTCTTTAATCGAAGAGTTTTCAGAGTCAGAAATACTGATGTAGGCCAAGAATGCCTTATATCCTTTTCTCACTAACTTTCCCGCTACCAAAGCTGAGATCACATTAGTCAAATAGTCACGTCATTCCTCCTCGGTCCTCAAGATAATCTTTTTTGTGGCGCAGTCCAGACTCACTCGATGTTTAACCAGCCAGTCCATACCCAAAATCAAATCAAACTCCCCAAATGGAAGCTTCATCAGATCAGTCAAGAATACCATCCCTTGTATCTCTAACGGAACATTTCTATATAGTTTACTCACCCGGACAGATTGCCCCAAAGGACTTAACACGGTTACCTCACTATCAGTATTCCTAACTGGAATCCCCAAAGTTTCAGACACAGTACTAGTTACATATGAGTGTGTAGAGCCTATGTCTATCAGTGTAAGATAAGGTACATCAAATATTAAAAACGTACCCGTAGCATCTCGGTCCTTACGGTGACGAACAGCATAAACCAGTGCAAGCTGCCTCGCCTTAGTCAGTTCAGCACCTCTACTGGTGCTCTCTACCTTCTGCCCATGCCATTACCACTCCTAGCCTGACCTCGGCCCTTAGGTGCCTACTGGACTACTGTGCAGTATTAGTAACCAGAGCTTGCATCTAATCAGTTCTCAGCGGGCAATCCCGAACTCAGTACTTAGTCGACCAACATCTTAAACACGCCCCAGTCACTCACCCGAATAACATTTACCACAGTGCCCACAAAGCGCTACCCCAGTAGGTACAACAGGAGGCCCAACTCTTACTGGCCCATCAGATTTGGCCTTTTTCTTAGGCCTCATCCCAGAACTCGAGGGCTCTGATTCCCTCTTATTCCTTCATTCTCTCGGTTTTGGCGCTTAACGCACTTAACCTCCTCGGCGATCTTCACTTTCTCAACTAAAGCTGAAAAATCACGCTTTCTCTATGGAGCTATCAGAACTTGCAAATTTTTCTTGAGGCCATCCTCGAAGCGTACATAACGTTCATACTCGGTCGCCATCATGCCTGGCGCATGCCGGCTCAATCTCAAAAATTCAACCTCATACTCGACCACTATACAGTCTCCCTGGGTGAGATTAAGGAACTCACGTCTCCTAGCATCAATGTAGTTGGCTCCCACATACTTACTTTGGAATGCAGTATTAAATAGTCCCAAGTCAATCGGTCGGACTGAGTGCCCTACTTAACCGTCAGCCACCACTGATATGCTTCATCGCAAAGCAGAGAAATAACCCCATTCAGTTTCTGTTCAGAGGAAAAATCCAAATCATCCATGATTCTCTCCGTAGCCTCCATCCGATATTCGACCACGTTAGGGGCGACTTTAGTAGCACCCCTGAATAACTCAGCCCCATTGGACCAGAGTCATTCCGTAACCGACCCTCGGCCCCCAGCTCCAGTATTGGGCCCAGCAACCCTCTCCAGAATCTGTAACATGGCTTGGGATAGTGCATCGTTCCCAGCCTCACGATCATAGAACCCAGGTCAAGTCTCAGTCACCGGTGAAACAGACCGGTGAAACAGGTCAAGTCCAAATTAGGCAAGTTGCCTGATGACAAGGACCCAGCTCCAGCCCCTCTACAGCCTCTACCACGGCCTCTTGTACCCCTTCCATGAGAACCACGTGTGTTCATAATAAATTCAGAGTTTTATCTGTATTAATAGTTTTATGTATTAGTTAACAGTTCTGATATTTTATTAACAGATATTTTATACAGAACAGTATCAGAAGTTCAGAGTTCATTATCGTGAGTCTCAATCTCACTACGGTATTTAGTTTACATTACCTAGAGTGTTTTTAGTACAGTAGACTACCTATTGGTTGTTTCAAGCATGCTAGTAGTATTTTCAAACAAATCTAAATAGAATTTCAGAATACTTACAGGATTGGTGCCGGAGACTCACTCGGTATACCATATTTTTAGTCAAAAATATTTCAACCCATTGCAAATTATTTCTTTAAAACCAAATTTAAAACCCAATCCACAGTCGAGTTTTGTAACCTGACTCTGATACCACTACATGTAACACCCCAAACCTGGCCTAAACATTATGGACGAATCTGACGATGTCACATGATAGTGCTTTTGAAATCGTAAAGATGCTAAAAGGATAAACCTTTTCTCCGTTTAAACAACTTTTCAGTATCTTATGTTAATTTCCAAATCGTGTCATTTATTTCCAAAACCGCTAACCGTTTTCCAAAACATCATACTTTGCTAAAGCTTTAGAACCATTTTCGTATACGTGGTAGTTTAGGAAAACATTCGATCCTTTTGAAAACTTGAGTTTTCCTACCATCGGCAGTAAAAACTGTAAAACATTACAAAATCCCAAATTAATCAAAAATCCGTAATGACCTTAATTACATTAAATTTTCCCCAAATAAAAATTAAATCATAAGTAAACAGAAAACAGTCCAAGTGGAAAGCCGTGTGGCCACTGTTGAGTCCTTCGTTGCTCCGATTCATCTAATACTGGGGATTACCTGAACAAATAAAACAGAAAAAGGTGAGTTTTCGCAAACTCAGTGTGTAATCTCCACAGATAAAACATGCATACAAACATACATCAGAATACAGTCTAGGGCTAGAGCCTATTACAGAACCGGTGTGAGCCTTAGCCCACTCAAATACAGAATCAGATACAAAGTACGGCCTTAGCCCCTCTTAGATATACCATTTAGAACATAACAGAATAATAGAGTCCTACCCACCAGCCTCTACACACCAACTCCGTCCAACCCTACACACCATGTGGGGATAAAATCAACCTACCCATCCCCACAGACCATGATGTACCGTAGTGCGACACGTAATCAGATAATTGTAGCGGAGCTGCCAGACATCAGGCTTAGGAGCCTTTCAGAATGCTTCCTCCAAATAATACCGACCCAACCCCGATGCAATGCAACATACAAATATGACATGCTAATATGCAATTTATCATATCATACATTCAAATCGGTATACATGCTAAGCGTAACATGCTAGACACATTAATCACATAATCAGATCACGTAGTTAGGGGTCAAGTAATTCTTACCGACCCTACAGTAGGTCCACAGTCGACTTGGGTGACCCGTGCAACCTTACAAAATATTCCAACAAAAAAATGGGCTTATACGCCCATGTGGCCTGCCCGTATGGGTCCACACGGCCCAAATTAGCCTTCCATACAGCTGGGCACAGAATTCCACACGCTTGTGTGGGCCGACACAGCCCAATTGGTCAACCCTATGTCTCGCACATGCCTCACTAGCCATTACACGGCCATGTCATGCACCCTTGTCTTGCGCGCACGGCCTGGGTTATCGATCACACGCCCGTGTACTGCCACACGGCCTACCACACGGGTGACCATACGTCCGTGTGGCGTCGATAAATTTATTTTTAGGCTTTTGCCGATTCTTATTTTCCATGTAATCGAGTACACACCTGGTTCAATTTTGCTGGATACGTTATCCTTAGACTACCAAAACCTATAATCATAGTATTCCATCTTTTTATAACCCAAAAATGGATTTTAAAAACCAATACAAAAATCGTAGAACCATCTTACCACTACCGAAATGAGCACAACGCCGGTTCAAGCCAACGAAATGTTAACACCAGCCTCTTAAATGACTCCTAAACAGTAACCAAAACCCCATTTAAACATTTAATAAAAGCGATATTCGAGTTAGTAAAATGGAACTTACCATACACGTCCAAATCTAACCCCGGATAGAAAATTGAGCAAATTAAAAGATGAAATCGATGGGAAAGAAAAATATTCCAGGAAATTTCGGCAAGAGAGGGGAGCAAATTGTCGAAAGAGAGGAGAAGGGGAAAGAGAATTTCAGCAGAGGGAAAAACCCAAGAATTGACGTCAGTTCTTTTTTGATAGAGTCTTAGGAAACCAAATTTTGGAAAAAAAAAACAAAAATACAATCCAATTCTAATTTTTCCCTAAAAAATCCCCTAATTTCACTCCCACTAACTCACCACTACTCAGTTTTTCGGTCAAACACAAACTCCAACCGAAATTTCATAGCAAAAATAATACCCCTGTCACAGCAGAGATTCAAACACAAGACCTCTCGCATACTAACACTTCACTTGACCACCAGACCAGCAGGCCCATTCTGATATGTTTTACAAACAATAAAATATAAGCCTACTGAACCCAATTAAGGCTTTATTCATAAAAATGCCAAAATTTACCCAAGTTGTGGCTTGAACTTAGGACCTCATACACACACCCAAAACGTTTAACCACTAAAGCAGATACTCAACTGTGTGTCAAATAATTACAGAAACACATATACAGATAATTTGTGTTACAAGTTTACACAAGCCAAAATTAGGAAATTTTGGTACGTTACATCCGTAATTCTATAAAAGAATCAAAGCGAGCATTTGATTCAAATACTGAGAAGAATTATTATGTCATCTACAATTCCAATTGGGGAGATGAATAGTCTTGGCTATCGAAACAATTGGCCCCACGGGTGAGGACACAGAATGTATTCATTTGTAACATCCCATTTTTTGAAAGTGACGAAATAGTGATTTTGGGGCGACAAATCTGACGTGTGAGTCCATAAATATTATTATTTAATATTTACAAATATTATATGGTGTATTGATAAAATTTGATTTAATAATTTTGGTTAAATGGAAGAACAATTAGGTTTAAGTGGTATGACCCTATAAGTATTCTTTTAAATGATTTTTGATTAATTTAATGATTAAGGATTAAATTATTAAAATAGTAAAAATACAAGGACTTGGTGTGAAATTGTTGCAAAAGTGGGCTGTAATGGAAGTTATGAACATTCGGTTGGCTTGGGTTTTCAATAAAAATGGTTTATTTTCATGATTAGGACATAGAGACTAAATTGAATAAAAATGAAAAGTTGAGGGTAATTTTGTAAAAATGTAAAAAATAACTAAATTGCATAAAATGAATTGTTTTATTATTTAAATTAATAAATTGAATGAAATTATTGATTTAGATCAAGAATGAGTAGAAAATCAAGGAAAAGAGAAAATTACCAAATAGCCCCTAAACTTAGGCCTTTCTACAATTTAAATCAGGTAAGTTTGTAACTTGATTAAATCAATTAGTTGTGGTTTTGATTGTACAATATCTAATTGTTTATATATGAATTGAGTTTATTGGCTTGAAGGAAATGATTAATATCATAGTTGAAAGACACTATGGCACTATATCAGAAACGAGTAAGACCATGACTGAAAGATGTTATGTCATCACAATTCTATTGAGTAAGACCTTGACTAAAAGATGTTATGGCATCACGATTCTATTGAGTAAGACCATGACTGAAAGACATTATGGCATCACAATTCTATCAAATAAGACCATGACTGAAAGATGTTATGGCATCATGATCCTATCGAGTAAGACCATAGCTGAAAGACGCTATGACATCATGAATTAAAGAAATAAGACCATAGTTGAAAGAAATTATGGAAAGACGACGGAAAAATGAATAAGACCATCGTTGAAAGACACCATGGCACACTCTGATCATTTGCTATTTAGGTAACACGTTTCAAGTGAGGTATGCATCGTAAGTATGAATACGAGTTGAATGTTTGACTAGTATAGTTTGATAATGAATGTTAATGCCTTGGCATAATTGTATATTCTTGTTATGTCTATAAATGCATTAAATTGTGATGTTGTAATATGTTTAGAGAATTAAATGGTTACATGAGTAATTACTTAATATTTGATATTATTTCGTTTGATTTAACGGGTATGATAAGGAAGGGATCGGTAAGTATTCAAATGACTTATGTCATGGATTTATGAAAAGGAATGAAAAGGTAATGTTCAGTGAAAGTATGTTTATGTTCATGAAATTGATGATTTCAAACGATGTTGCTTATGTATATGACTTACCTTATGTTATTTCAAGTGATTTATGAGTTGATGCACTAACATGTTTTGTGGATAATGCTTAGGCTTGTGCCAAGCTTATGATTGGATTTTATCATGCTTAATCTTAATGATATACATAGAAATAGTAAGTGTCCAAATGGAAATATGCTTATGTTCATGAAAAGGTGGTATGAATCAAAAGATGTAATTTCTTATGAAATGGTTTATAATGTGGTTGATCCCAAAAGAGTTGTGTATAAATACTCTAACTTGTGTATTGATAATGATGTTTAGGCTTGTATCAAGCTTGTGATTATGGTTGATGTTTATGCTTATGTCTTGTGTTATAAAAATGAAATGGGTGAGAAAAGGTAATGAACTGGTAAGTTCATAATTGAGATGTATTATGTTGAAATAAAATGATTGATGAGTTAAAGGATTTACTTATATGTGAGAAATTTACTTATGCTATAGGTGAATTTACCTATGTCATGAGTAAACACACTAATTCGTGAATTGATAATGAAATTAAGCTTATGCTAAATAAATGGAATAGAAAGTAAATGGAGTGGTAAATAAGTAATGGAGAGTTCATTTTCTTAAGAAAAGGTTGATGATTATGTAGTACAACTTATAATATCTTATTATGTTATGAATGGAAATTATATGTGATGTTGTTGGACCTACTCCATTGTGAGTTAATGGTTATATAGTTTGATAAATTTTGTGCTATTGGTATAGCTTTAGATTTGTCATATAAAGTTCATATTTGAAATGAAATATTATGTTTAAAGTTTATATGAGATTACTAAGCATTCATTGCTTATGTAGTTATCTTTCTCTTACTTTACAGATTATCAAAAGCTTGATTAGTTTGGAAGCTCGTCACAGATCTATCACACTATCTAGTGATTATATAAGTAGTATTGATATGTTGGTTAAGGTTATAATGGCATGTATAGGTAGACTTATGTTTGATGTTTAGTTGAATGTTAATTGATAAGTTTGGTATGTATATGTCATTTTAGTTGATGTAACCTTGGTACTTTTGCCGCCTTGTTAATGTGTGTTATTTTGACAATGTGTTAATGCATGTTTGAATGACCAAAATGGTACGTGATGAATTGGCTTTAACATGGTCAAGTTATGGTATGGTTTGGACAGGTTTTGAATTAGATGTGCATGATTGAAATATGGTATATATATGTTAGTTGTTTGGTACCATTTGGAAATGGTTGGTTTGTGTCACTTATCTAATTTTTGATGCATATGAGTAATAGTCCAAATGGTAAGTTTATATTGAGATGGTTTAGGTCAAATAATGTAAGTTTTGAAATGGTAGTAATGTGATTAAATATGCATATGCTTAAAAATGTTTGATGATTGTGTTTGAGGTGCCTATATGGCATATTGATTGGATAAATAAATAACCTTTTGAATTGGTCTTATTATGCATGTTTGAGGCATGATTTAAGGGATTGGTTATATGTGCAAATGGCTTGTAGATACATGCTTGAATTAGGTGAAAGAGATGGCTTGATTTTGGCCTATTTCTTGTCCACACAGTCTAAGACACAGGCGTGTGTCTCAGCCTGTAGGTTTTAAAGCTGCATTTTGAGTGTTACACGACTTGGCATACGGGCGTATGGCTTGGTCGTGTGGTCCAAGTTGTAGAGTTTCACAGGCTAGGACATGACCGTTTGTCCCTATTACGAATGTTACATGGCCTAAGACATAGGCATGTGTATTAGCCATGTGAGTTACACGACCTGGCCACACGACCGTATGACCCCTGCAGTGCGAATTTTTCCAACCTTTTCCTTAAGGTGTCATATGTTTTTGATTTAGTCCTGAGTTGTTTTTAAAGTGATTCTGAGGCTTCGAGGGCTCGAATAAGGGATGATATGCATATGTTTGAATGGATTATGCTACGATTTATGAAATGTTTAGAAATGAATAATTTAAGTTACATTTTTATGGTAATGCTTCGTAACCCTCTTCTAGTGACGAATACGAGTTAGGGTTGTTACATCATTGGTTGAATGATACATTGAACTGGAGCCCAAATGAATTAATTCTGAATCCATTTGTGAATTAATTCACTTGTGATGTTCATGGTGTGATTTACCTAAATCTTGAGTTAGTCATTGACCATGCGTATGCAATTCACGTGCTTTGATATAAGTGGAGGCTTATGCTCTAAAGATGATCGAGCCCATAGCCGGTATGTTGGGTACATGACTTGTGTTTGGCGTGGATTTACTAGCAACAGTGGAATTCATAGCTCAATTAAAGAGTTAATGATATTCTCTTATGGTATTGTGTGGATTGATAAATATGGTACGTGGTCACTGGTTGCTTGTTCTCGAATGAGTAATTTATCACGGTCATTTGTTGACAGTAATCATATTAATCATTAAGAACACATAATGGTGACAATGAGATAAAATAGGATTGTACTGAGTGAATGGATTTAATTTAAAGGAATCAAGGATATCATATGAGGGTAATACACACATGACGAGGTCATTGGGCAAAATAGTTCGATGAATTGTTTTCGTAAATAGTATACAATAAGAAGTTTTCAATCATGGTACTTCTTATGGACTGACTCCATAATTAAGTACTTGTGAATTATTGGAATGATGCTTCTAGACATAATTGCAATTACTAAACCCTAATTGTATATGTCCAGTTGATCCATCCGCTAGCTAAACAAAAACTCGATCAAACAGCATTTGAATCAGAATAAAATTCAATGACTTTGGAAATAGTTTAATGGAGTCAATTTATTAGATTTGAAATTAAATTAGGTGGTCGCGAGAATTGTTCAACTAGAGAATTTGATTAAAAAATTTCTTGAAAAATTAATTTGGAAAATCTAACTAATTTTTGGAAAAGTTAATTTTGATCAAGTAAAATTAAATTAATCAAATTAATTAAAATTAATATGATACTTTTGGAAATTAATTTTCAAGTCAGACAATTGGCCTAATGGGTAATTGAACTTGAAAATTGAACTTGAGATCGTAAATTGGGCCCGGGAGCCTAAAACTGAGATTAAGACCCAAAAACTGGCCGAATCGAGCCCGATATGTGAAACTGAGTTGATGGTCCAACCAGCATCTAGACTGGACTGGTCGGGTCATCATTGACCCGGACTGAATCG
Source organism: Gossypium anomalum (assembly GCA_025698475.1). Taxonomy (NCBI): domain Eukaryota; kingdom Viridiplantae; phylum Streptophyta; class Magnoliopsida; order Malvales; family Malvaceae; genus Gossypium; species Gossypium anomalum. Next base: position 40,137,153 of record CM046968.1, on the reverse strand, counting down.
ACAGTAACCGAACCGGCTCGGGGTGTCATAAAGGTGTCGCACTTGTATCACCGGACACAACGGTGCCGACAGCTACGACTACGATGTTCTGGTGGTCGGTGGTGGTTGGTCTTTGGTGGTTGAGTAGTGGAAGAGTTACACTCCTACTCCGACTTTACTATAGAATTTGATTTTAGATTAATTATTTCAAAAATAATATTATTTTAATAGTTTAATATTAAATTAAATTTAATACTTATCTTAATAGTATTTTATTAATTTAATATTAAAGTGATTATCTTAATATTAAATTTAATTTAGATAAATATTCTATTATTTTAATAATATTTAATATTAATTTTAATATAATATTAAAGTGATTAAGTTTAGCCACAGTTGAATTCTCTAAACTTTTATTATATAAAAAGAGTCTTGGGTAATTATTTTACACAAACTTGAATTCAAGAGAAAGTTGTAGAAAGAAAATTCTCTGAAGAGATCATTTTAAAAAATTTCTAAAGATATTTTTTTATTTACAACTTGACCTAAAAGTTTAAAAAATTGCTAAATTACCCTACTGGTAATTTTTGTGAAAAAATTTCTGATTCGAAGTGAGCCCACACTCGACAGACGTGAGCTTGAGGATAGCGGAGAAGACTACTCGGTCGAAGCGCTCATCCTAGACGAATCAAAAAGGTATAATTTTGATTAAGTGTTTATTATTTTAGATATCACAACTAAGATCTTTTTTTTGAAAAATTTTTAAAACTCTGGTTTTTCCCTAAATTTATTTTCCACAACGTTTTCTTAACCCATTTTTTTCAATAATTGATATTAGAGCCAGGTTGTGTTCTATCTATAAGTATAAACAAATAATCAAAATAAATTTATCTTATTCTTGAATGATTTGATTACATAGAAAGTGGAATTCTTTAGATTTTATACATGTTTTGAGTTATATAAGGGAATGGATGCTATATTATATATTTATTTTTTATTACCGAGGTTGTGGTTCTTAGTAAATAGATTGTAGATTATTATCTCCACGTAGGGCATTTTTTGAAAATTTCATAGAATTCTTGTGAGTTGGAAACAAATATAGGACTTAAATGTAATTTTTCCAAAAAGGAGTCCATGACGAGGAGAAGATGCAACGGTAGTTAAAGACTCAAGGAATGCCTTGTGGCAAAAAATTATGTAATTTTATTTTCTAGAAATAGAACCATGGAAACCTTGACTGGCAATTTTATTTTAATTACCTACCTCATTATATATCTATTTTATAATTGTTTATATTATTTATATTATGTAATGTTATAATTGTGATATATATATATATGAGATGATCCACAATTGATCGTTTAAAAAATAAAAGTGTGCTAATAAGAAAATACATGTGTTGTAATGTTCCATTCACTTCTTTAGGTTATTCAATAACTGTGAGAAGTGTGGTAATGAGAAGGTGCACGTCTAGGATTGACTCTGGCTAGGAAAGGCTTGGTTTTTAAGTAGTCAAATTTGACTCAACTCCCTTTCTTGGGACCCTACCAGGTGCACAATTCACATTCACTTCTTCGGTTTTTCCCTTAAAAGAGAAATTGTGGAGAATCAAAATTATTTGTTTGTAAGATTGATTGATTCTTGTGAATGAATGTGAATATTATAAAATTGCCATAACATGCCATACATATATTGGAAGCATGTCATTTAGATTAGGTAATAATGCCACTAGGACTATTATATGACCATTTTTGAAATTTGGGATAAAATCTTGCATGTTTTTAAAATATTGAGTGGGAGAAGGTAAAATGAAAAAGACCTACAGCCTCCATTGATAGTCCTTAAGCGATAGCATGATAAAGTTTGAGCCGGTTCCTACCCTAAACGCACCTTAAGGTAAACTTTGTCATATGGGTTCACTAGATGAGATTTCCTTTTAAGGACAACTAGTCATGCATGACTTTCAGAGAGATTGTCCCAAGATGACTCACAAATGAAAGCATGTTTATGATGGGTGTTGAGTCAAAGGTTACACACTCAAGATCATCTCTTATCAAATAATTTCCCAAGAAATGATATTTAAGCTAGAGATGACAGCCAAATGTTAAACGGTCATTACTTCATGTGGAGTCTTGAGAATTAAGATTCATGAACTGATTAGATGTAATCCTTGTTTTTGCTAGTTACTCATTGGACCCCAATGTGACATGGTCGATGGGTGTGAGAATGATCATAGCAACAAAACAAATTTTTTTCAAGGTTTTAATACAAGACGCATGCATCATATTACATTCTTGATATATTGCTGAAATGAAAAATGTTTACTTAATACAAAGATAGTAATTAGTGAATCTTTATTTTTTTCAATTCAAATATGTCTCGTACTCCTCTTATTAGCATTCTAATTGAGAATAATTTAAATGGGGATCACTTTCGAGAATGAAAATGAAACTTGCTAATAGTTCTTAATAGTGAGAAACACAAATTTGTTCTTGACAAAATGTGCCCTCTTGAAGCTCAGCCCAAAGCGAGAAATCACTGGAGAGATTTTGACTCGATTGCTTAATGTTATATGTTAACGAGCATGAATAGTGTGTTTTAAAAGCAACACAAGAATTTTCGTACTGCCAAAGAGATAATAAAAAATTTAGAGGATTTGCTCGGAGGCCAAGTCTCATTGGCTCGACAATCCGCTATTACAAATTTGGTGAACCCTCAACAAAAACCCAGTACTCTGGTCAAAGAACATATGCTTAAGCTTATGGGATTCTTTGCAGAAGTAGAGGACAATGGGGCTGAACTAGAACACTTAAATTGAAATAGTGTTCAAATCTTTAACCAATGAGTTTGTTGTTTTAGGGCTGCTTACAACTTGGGGAACAAGGCGCTTACCTTGATTCAACTCATGAAGGAATTACAATCTTATGAGTTGATGTTGAATGATGGTAAGTCGGTTCAGGAGAAACCTGAAGCAAACCTAGTTGTGAGCCCCTCATCCTCTAAGGGGAAGCAAAAAAGCTAAGGGAAAGAATAAACCGACTAAATCTTTGATTCTACCTCGTGTGGATAAGAAGAAGGCTAAGAAGTTAAAAGATCCTAAAAAGATCAAATGTTTCTTTTGCAACAGGAAAAGGCATTTCAAATCATACTACAAGGAGTATTTGGATTACCTAACCAAAAAGGAAAAAGGTATGGAACTCTGTGTGGTTGAAGCTTGCTTAGTGGAAGAATCAATTGACAACTGGGTTATTGATTCTGGGGCCACTAACCATGTGTATGTTTCTTTGTAGAAGTTTAGCGAAATGAGAAGTTTGCATGATAGGAGCCTCTCATTGCGGACCGGAGATGTGAGCTATGTTTCAGCCAAAGTAGTGGGAGAAGTTATTTTACACTTTGATAATTTAAGGAATATTGTTTTAAAGAACGTGTTTTATGTACCTCATTTTAAAAGAAATTTAATTTTTGTAGCATGTTTATTTTATGAAGGTTATATCGTGACATTCAATAAGAATGTTTTTCACATAAATCGTTCTTTAATTTGTAATGGATGGATGGAAAACAATCTCTACTTTATTGAACCAAATAACTACTCGATGTTTCAAATTGAAATAGTGAATAAAAAACTTAAAACTTCTCACTCTAATGAGGGGTACCTATGGTACGTAAGACTTGGTCATATTAACCAAGAAAGAATCATTACCCTCATGAAAGATGGTCCCTTAAGTATGCTTAAGGAAGTTAGTCTTCCAAAATATGAATCTTGCTTGGAAGGTAAAATGAATAAGAGATCTTTTAGTGTGAAAGGTAAAAGGGCCAACCAACATTTAGAACTTATGCATACTAATGTATGTGGTCCCATGAGCATAAGTGCCGAGAAAGTTACAATTATTACATGGCTTTTATCGATGACTATTCTCGATATGGATATGTGTATCTAATGCACTGAAAAAGTGAAACATTTGATAAATTTTGAGAGTTTCATGCAGAAGTGGAAAAGCAACTAGTTTATCCATAAAGAATCTTCGATTTGACTGAGGTGAGGAATACTTGTCCGACTAGTTCTTAGGATACCTCATAGAGAATGAGATTTTATCCCAGTTGACTGCGCCGGGCACTCCATAGCAGAATGACATAGCTAAGAAAAGGAATAGAACCTTAAGGAAAGCTACTTTCCTTGAGGAAAGCTACATGGATAACTTTAAGCCTTGGAGTAAAGTGGTACTCGAGGAACTTTTGAGAGTGGTAGAACAATCACCAAATTCAATTCTTGAGAAAGTTGTAGAAAAACCTACAAACAATCAATAATATAGGGGAATCCGTCGTAGCGGGAGAGTTTCTAACAAACTAGACTTCTTTATCTATGATGGTAGTATTTATAATATGGAAACCAAGTATGAGGATGATGATCCACTCACTTACGAAGATGTTATGTAGGACTTTAATTCCAAGCTTTAGAAGAAGCCCATGGATGTCAAGATGGATTCTATAAAATCCAATAAGAAGTGGGAACTTATAGACTTATCGGTTGGGATTAAATCCATAAGGTGTAAGTGGATCTACAAGAAGAAGAGATATGTGGAATGGAAAGTTGGAACACACAAAGCTAGACTTGTAGAGAAAGGCTACACATAGAAAGAAGGCGTCGATTATGATGAGACCTTATCTCTGAAAGCCATGCACAAGTCTACCAGTATACTTTTATCCATTGCCATTTTTCTCGATTATGAGATCTAGCAAATGGAGTCAAGACAGCATTCTTGAATGGCTATCTTGATTAGACCATTTAAATGGCTTAACCCACACGCTATGTTGTTGAAGGAAATGAGTGGAAAGTTTGCAAACTGCTAAGATCCATTTATTGACTTAAGCAAGCGTCCCGCTCATGGAATAAAAGATTTGATTAAATGATCAAGACTTTTGGATTTAAGTAAAACACTGATGAACCTTGTGTTTATAAATGTATAAAGGACAAAAAAGTGGTCTTCCTCGTTTTCTATGTCGATGATATTCTACTTATCAAAAATAATGTAAGAGAATTGTCATCTGTTAAACTGTGGTTAGCTCAATAATTTAGCATAAAGGACTTGGGTGAAGCTAGTTATATTCTTGGAATTTGAATCCTTAGGGATTGAATGAATAAAATGATATCTCTATCTTAAGCTTCATACATCAAGAAGGTACTGGAACGTTTTGCAATGACCAATGTGAAGTTAGGTGTTCAACCGACTACATTAGGTTTTTATCTTTCTTTAGATGACTGTCCTAAGACAGTGAAAGAAAGAGAGCATATGAGTAAGGTTCCATATGCTTCGACAGTTGGAAGCCTTATGTATGCGATGTTTTGCACACATCTAAATATTTGTTTCACAGTGGGAATGGTTAGTCGATATCAAGCGAATCCAGGTCCTAGGAGTTAGCAAGCTATAAAGCATAAATTAAGGTATCTTAAAAGAACCAGAGGTTATATGCTTGTTTATTCTGGGGAGAACCTGACTACTATTGGATACACATACTCAAACTTCCAAGCATGTAAAGATTCGAGGAAATCAACGTTAGGAAATGTATTTGTTCTAGGCTATGCAGCCATAGTACGAAGAAGTGTAAAATGAACTTACACTGTTAATTCTACTATGGAGGCCGAATATGTGACTACTTCCTGGTATGGAAAAATCTATAACACTGTATTGTAATAACAATGCTGCAATAGCTAATACCAAGGAAATGAGAAGTCACAAGAAGACGAAACATATTGATCGAAAGTATCACTTGATATGAGAGTCAGTAGCCGAAGGAATTGTAGATGTGATGAAAGTAGCTTCTGAAGATAACATTACGAATCCATTAACTGAGACTCTTTATAATAGCTCATTTTTGGGTCAAATCGGAACAATGGTTTCAGGGCCACAAATCCAAAGTAAAAATATTTATTTTATTATTTCTTTAAGGTCTACAGCATGATAGAATGATTGTGTGAAAATTTCGTTAAGAAATTTTATCGATTGAGTGCTTAATTTAGCTAGAAGGACTAAATTGTAATAAGTGCAAAATTTGAGTTCTATATCTTAAAGGTGTCTAATTACTATGAAATTTTAAATTGGAGGTCCTTAAATGGTAATTAGACCATTATATTTTGTATGGACAAAAATGGACGTGGCTAGGCAAAATTTTAAGGTTATGCATTAAGGGCATTTTAGTAATTTGTTAAATAAAGACAAAATTAACTAAATAAAACATCTCCATCTTCTTCAATTTCACCCCTTAGCCAAAAATTTGAAGAGGAACCATAGCTAGGGTTTGGCCAAGCTTTCAAACTCGATTGTGAGTCCGTTCTTGCCTCATTTCTAATGATTTTTATGTTTTTTTTAAGTTGTCTTAACCTAATCTAGCCTTTCCAAGGACTAATTTGAAGAAGGATTAAAGTATACAATTTGGCCCATGTTGAATATGCTTGTATTTTGATGTTTTATGGTAGAAAATGCATGTTTTTTGTTTGTTCAATGACTTTGTAAAGTGATTTTCGGTAAAAACGTCAAATAGGGACCTATTTGTAAAAGTCTATAAAATGTGTAGAAAAGTGTGAATAAATAAAATATGTGGGCTGTTATGAGTATAAATAATATTTGGCTAGGCTTGGGTTATGAAGAAATGTAATGAAATTCATTTTACGAGCGTAAGGACTAAATTATAAAATGTTGAAAAGTTAGGGGAAAAAATGTAAAATTTTGCCATAATGTGTTTTTGGGCTGAATTGAATAATTTGATGATTAAATAATTTAAAAGTGGTATTATAGATCATGAAAAATGAAGTTCGGGTTTAGATCGTGGGAAAAATAAAGTAACTGATGAATAAATCCTTTTGACCATTTTTGTAACCGAGGTAAGTTCGTATGTTAAATAAGCTTTACTATAATTGTATTTTTAATGCTTTAATATTGTATGAATTGTATAAACAACTCTATGGACCCATCCGATGATTTTTTGACAATCGAGAAATCCCAATCGAACTTTAGGAATAGATTAGGATACAAATGACATGTCATTAGGGTTTTATATTATGTGATTCGGGTGCTGGTGCTGTACGTCCTACCGGTGGCTGAGTATACCATCATATGTTGTGGTTACTTGACAACTTGTGTGAGTAGTACCGAATAGCTACGTCTTGATTGACAGCTTGTGTGAGCAGGCCAGTTAATGGCTTAAGAGCAAGCATATATGTGTTATGAGATAGAGGTAGCAATGGCTACATATGTGGCACCTTGTGTGCAAGATTTCCCGAGTATCCAACATTATTATTTCGAGTGGTTCATTGGGTATGAAAAATATGAGAATGAGTATGAAACCATTATGAGTGGTACAAGTATGTGCACAAGACTTATGATTACTAAATTCACGAAATGATGAACTCAAGGTAAGATGTGATGGAATGAATTATGGCCATGGGATTTTGGTAAATTTGCATTACCTTATGTTAATTTTCTTGCATGTTAATGTATCATAAGGTTAGCTTATTTCTTTCATCCGAGCTTACTAAGCTATATAGCTTACTCCATTTTATTTTCTATGCTTTATAGTGTCACCAAACTAGCTCGGGTTGGAGATTATAGGAGTTCGCATCACACTATCAAACTGTTATTTTGGGTACCGATGATTTGAAACATTTTGAAAATATGGCATGTATAGGGACTTGGTCATTTTGTTATATATGTCATCATGATTTGGCCAAATGTATTGGCTTGTAATTGTTAAAGGCTGGATTTGGTGTTTGGCCATATAACTTGGCTCATTTTGGTTGAATTGGTTGTAAGTTTATATATATTTTTTGATATATGCATGCATGTAACACCCCAAACCCAGCCTAGACGTTACGACCGAATCTGGCGTGTCACATCATATTGCTTTTCAAAACTTGATCCTCAAAGTAGAAAACCGTTACTGGATTTAAACCCTTTTAATTACTATTTAAGTAGATTTCTCGTCAAAACGTTTACAGGTTAGTTTGCCAAAGTCAAGTGTAGTTTGTCATTTAAAAACTGCAGAAGCATTTAAAACTTTGTTGTTGGAAACTCGTGTTCCTTAGGGAAAACATGCCGTTTTGAAAATTCGTATCTTCCTAGACTAGCAGTTTAGCGTAAAACAATAATAATAGTCCAAATTAAAACTTAAACCCTCCAACGGCCTTAGTACATAAATCAAAACCCAAACTGAAATCTAATTGCAATTAGAATAAACAGAAAACATTAGACAGTAGTGTGGCCACCACCGAGTCCCTCGCAGCTCCAAATCGTCCAGCCTAAGGATTACCTGCACAGTTAAAAACAGGGTGAGTTTACGTAAACTCAATGTGTAAGCCCCAGTACAATCAAACAGTGAGCATTACGGTTTCAGTACAGTCTGGGCCAAGCCCTAATGTAGTAACAGTACAGTGCAAGATGTAACCCGTCCCATAACCATCTAGCATACCACCCATACCAACCAACACACCTGTGGGGATATCTATCGACCCACCCAACCAGCACACCAAAATCGCAGTCAAGCTACCAGTAAAATCAGTAATGCAGCATAGCTGCTAGTAACAGTAAGTGTGGCAAGCCACCAGTAATAGCATATGTGACGTAGTCACCAGTATAGTACTTCCTCCATATCATAACCCAACCCAATACAGATATCGTGTCATAAATAATATGCAATCAGTATATCATACTCATAATCGGTCATGCAAATGTCAATCACCTATATTAACCTATCGCTAGCATTATAGAGGTCGTTACGAACGGCACAGACCGTCCATGAGACTAAAACAGTGTGTTTGGGCCTATGGCCCATCACTCGGCTCAAGTGGCCCATAACGGCTCGAGCCCACGAGGCGCTCACGGTGTCGCTCCCAAAGCCTGTGGATCAAATCATCTCACGAGTCTTCGCACACTCGCAAGATTGCAAATGCTGGCTTTTCGGCTTTTAATCAGTAACGGGAATGGCATACAGTTACACACCTTTTAGAGAGAAACAAGTCGAACTTTGTGCACCCAACCTAAAACCATGTTAGTGATCCCTTGCCAGTTCTCAAATATTTGAGTTCGCTACCCGACTATAACTCATAAATCTCATCAATGGATGACGCTTACCTTGATATTCCAAGTACGTTTCAAAACTTTTCAACCTCCAATCACCCCTTCCTGATGGCCACACGCTGCGTTAAAGTCCACTTTTTTACATAACCTTAAACATAATCCCCTTTAACCATATAAACTTCTTACCGAAGCAAAGGCTGAGAGAGGAGAGTTGCAGTATTTAGCCTATCACAACAAAAACTACAATCGAACACACGATGCCACGAACGCGCCCCTTAATAGGAAACGATAAAAAGAAAGGGATTAGAGGGAGAACTAATATAGCAAAAGAAAGAGAAGTGGAATAACTCAATTACCTTGATCAAGCTGGGGAAGATTCGGCTAGGCAAAAGAGTATTCGGCTAGCACAGGAAAACCCAAATGAACCGAAAGGGAGAGGAGACAAGAGGGGTTCCGTCAACATTTCAAGAAGTAAAATGAATGAAGAAAGATCAAAGAGATATTCGATCAAGCAAACGAATAGATGAGGGAAGAGGTGAAGTTCAACCAAAAAAAAGTGTAAACAGGAGAAAAAAGAGAAAGAATGGGTATCAAAGGAAGGAAGAATTCGGTCAAAGATTTAGAAGAAAAGAGAGGAGCAAGTCATGACATTCGGCACAAGCCCAAATCAAAAGAAAGAAATGAAGACAAGAAAATTGGCTGAAATCTCGAAAGGTACGAAAAGAAATCGGTACAAGAGAGAATGGTACCCCAAAATGTCAAAAGAGCAAACCTGAAATGAAGAGAAAGGATTCAGCACCTACACTCACACACCAATTGCCGAAAATGCGCTCTCCAAAACCCCTTGGCCGAAATTGCACTCACAAGCACCCCATTCGGCTACAACTCATTCCAAATTCAAATTCCTTAAAAATCTCGAAGATCCACTCCCTTTATCCCTCCTTGATATTCTCCTTAACAACCTCCAAGACCCATTCAAACTCTCCACCACCAGCGTTCGAGTCCAATACCAACTCTTGTCGTCCCCTAGCAGCAAAATGAATGCTCCTTGCTTGTCATGAGATTCGAACCCTTGCCCCCACATTAGCCATGTAACACCACCACCACTAGGCTACAAGCTCACTTGTGCTAACATTCTGGCACCTTTATTTATCAAGCCTAAGCACCAGTGCTCAGGTTCTTTCAAGAGCAAAACAGAAGATGCTATAAAAGCCAAAGCTTGCATCTTGGACTACTCAGACACCCCCAAACACACTTAAGTCCACTAAACATTTAAGCAAACATGGAATTCATGTAACGCTAAGCAAAATTCCAGACCCCATACTTTTAAGACGTTACAATTCTACCCCTTTAAAGAAATTTCGGCCTCGAAATTTACCTGGTTAGAATAAATGAGGGTACTGATGCCGCATCGACTCTTCTGGTTCCTAAGTGGCCTCTTTCGTACCATGATTGCGCCATAATACTTTGACCAAAGGAACAGACTTCTTCCTCAATACTTTAACGTCACGCTCCAATATTTGAATAGGTTCTTCCTCAATGGTTAGATCAGGCCTAACTTCAATTTCTTCAACCGACACAACATGTGAGGGATCAGATCGATACCGTCTAAGCATGGAACATGGAACACGTCATGAATTCTTTCCAGCTCCAGAGGCAACTCGAGTTGATAAGCTACCGGTCCTACCCGCCTGAGTATCCGATAAGGCCCAATAAATCTAGGGCTCAGCTTGCCCTTTCGTCCAAACCTCATAATTTTCTTCCACGGTTACACCTTAAGAAAGGCATAATCCCCCACAGAGTATTCGATCTCTTTACGCTTCAAGTCTGCATAGGACTTCTGCCTATCAAACGCCTCCTTTAACCGATCTCAAATCAACTTTACCTTATCCTCAGTATCAGCAATTAGCTCCGGCCCCAAAACTTGCTGCTCACCCAGTTCAGTCCAACAAGTGGGAGTGCGACACCTACGACCATATAACGCTTTGTATGGTGCCATTCGAATACTAGACTGATAACTGTTGTTATACGCAAACTCTGCCAACGGTAAATAGTCCTCCCAGCTGCCCCTGAAATCCAAAACACAACTTCTTAACATGTCTTCTAATATCTGAATTACCCTCTCAGATTGCCCATCTGTCTGAGGATGAAACGCAGTACTGAAATCCAGTCGTGTACCCAAAGCCTCATGTAATCTCTTCCAGAACCGTGATGTGAATGTAGGATCCTTGTCAGATATGATAGAAACCGGCACACCATGAAGTCTTACAACCTCCGCCACATATAACTTGGCCAACTTCTGCAACGAATAATCAGTGCGGACTAGTATAAAATGAGCAGTTTTAGTCAGTCGGTGTACAATTACCCAAACCAAATCCTTCTTAGAAGGCGTCAAGGGTAACCTACTTACAAAATCCATGGTCACCCTCTCCCACTTCCAGAGTGGAATTTGAACTTGCTGCAGTAATCCAGAAGGTAACTGATGCTCAGCCTTAACACGTTGGCATGTCAAGCACTTACTTATATAATCGGTAACTTCGCGTTTCAACCCAGGCCACCAATACAACTCATGAAGATCTCGATATAGCTTGTTCCCACCCGGATGCATGGCATAAGGACTTCCATATGCCTCACGTAGAATGGACTGCCTCAAACTAGAATCCCTCAGTATACACACTCTGCCACGAAAACATAATACCCCTTCCCCATTCAGTCCAAAATCTGAAGTCTCACCTTTTTCCACTTGCTGAAAACGATGAACTAGCGACTCATCCAACCACTGTTTTTCCTTAATTTGATTAGTCCAAGATGGTCTCACTTGCAGTTCAGCTAACAAGCTACCATCATCAAACAAGCTAAGGCGAGCAAACATTGCTCTTAAATCAGAGACAACTCTACGGCTCAGTGCGTCAGCTACCACATTTGCCTCGCTTGGGTGATACTCAATTGAACAGTCGTAATCCTTAAGCAACTCCATCCATCTTCTTTGTCAAATATTCAACTCCTTCTGAGTGAGGAGATACTTGAGGCTTTTATGGTCCGTAAAAATAATCGTTCTTTCCCCATATAAATAATGCCTCCAAATTTTTAGTGCAAAAACCACTGCCGCCAACTCCAAATCATGAGTGGGATAATTTGCCTCGTGAGGTTTAAGCTGCAGCGATGCATAAGCGACCACCTTCCCTTCCTGCACCAACACACAACCTAAACCAACATGTGATGCATCACTGTAAACAGTAAGTTCTTTCCCAGACTCCGGCTGAATCAAAATAGGAGCCTCTGTTAAGACTTTCTTCAACTTCTCAAAACTCTCTTCCTGCTTATGTGACCAAACAAACGACACCCCTTTACGCAGTAATTTAGTTAGAGGTGCGGCTATCACCAAAAACCCTTCCACAAAGCGTCTGTAATACCCAGCTAAACCCAGAAAACTTCGAATTTCAGATAGTTTTTGGTGATTTCCAACCCAAAACAGCTTCAACTTTACGAGGGTCGACTCTAATCCCCTCGGCAGACACCACGTGACCCAGAAATGTCACCTATTGTAACCAAAACTCACACTTACTGAATTTTGCATACAATTGCTTTTGTCTCAGAATTTGAAGAATAATTCGCAAGTGTTCGTCATGCTCCTCCTCAGTTTTCGAATACACTAAAATATCATCTATGAACACTACTACTAACCCGTCTAGATAAGGTTGAAATACTCGATTCATCATGTCCATGAAAGCAGCTGGTGAATTCGTTAACCCAAATGGCATTACTAGAAACTCGTAATGACCATAATGGGTCCTAAACGCTTTCTTATACACGTCAGCTTCCTTAACCTTCAACTGATGGCACCCAGACCGAAGGTCTATTTTGGAGAACACCGCAGCTCCTCACAACTGATCAAAAATATCGTCAATCCTCAGCAAAGGATACTTATTCTTGATTGTCAGCTTATTTAGTTGGCGGTAGTCAATGCACATGCGCATAGACCCATCCTTCTTCTTTACAAATAATACCGGTGCCCCCCACGGAGACACACTCGGTCGAATGAATCCCCGATCCAACAACTCTTGAATTTGAGCCTTTAACTCCACTAACCCCTTTGGTGCCATCCTGTAAGCGGCGATGGACACTGAAGCTGTTCCCGGTAGAAGCTCAATTTCGAATTCGACCTCACGATCTGAAGGTAAACCCGAAAGCTCTTCTGGAAAAACATCTGAAAACTCCTTAACAGTTCTGACATCCTCAACAGAGAGACTTTTAATCTCAAGATTGCTAACATAAGCCAGGAAGGCTTCACACCCCTTGCGAATCAGCTTCTCGGCTCTTAACGCCGATATCACATTAGACAAGAAATCTCTTCGCTCCCCTATCACAATCACCTTCTTATCCTCCGAAGTCTTCAACACCAACCGCTTAGCTGCACAGTCCAACTTCGCACGATGCTTCACCAGCCATTCCATGCCTAAAATAATATCAAATTCCCCGAATGGCAGTTCTATTAAATTTGCAGGAAAAACAACCCCTTGAACTTCTAAAGGCATTTCCTTGAATAACTTATCCACCCTAACTGAATGCCCTAGTGGACTCAAGACCGTCATTTTAGTCATAGTGTTCTCAAACTGAATACCCCACAACTTAGACACAACGCACGCGACATACGAATGCATAGATCCAATGTCAATTAAAGCAACATATGGCATACTATATATAAAAAACGTACTGGTTATGACATAAGGGGCGTCACCATCCTTTCGACGGCGTGCGGCATAGACCAAAGCTGGTTGTCTCGCCTCAGTATTACCAGTACCCCTGCTCGATGTTTCATGTCCTCATCCAAACCCATTTCCTCTTCTTTCCTGTCCACGACCTCTCAACGGCGGACCACCTCTCCTTGGCTGAACATGACCCTGTCTTACAGCTTGCATCTGAGTAGGCCTCTGAGGGCAAGTCCTAACCTGATACTCTGTGGACCCATATCTGAAACACGACCCAATCCTTTTCCAACACTCACCCAAATGAGATCTTCCACAATTAGCGCAGGGCTACGGTCTCGTAGCAACTACAGGATCTCTAGCTCGGACTGGCCCATCAAATCTGACCCTCTTATCAGGTCTACCTGCTGAACTTGAGGACCCAAAATCGCTTTTACTTCTGCCCCTATCTCTCTCCCGATTCTGGCGCTCAGAGCACTTCACGTCCTCAGTAATCTTTGCTTTCTCAACAAGAGTAGCAAAATCCCGCTCCCTCTGTGGAGCTATCAGAACTCTCAACTCATCACGAAGGCCATCCTCAAAATGTACACAGTGTTCGTATTCTGTTGCAACTATCCCACGAGCATAACGACTCAACCGCAGAAACTCCGCCTCATAAGCCGCCATAGTCCTATTCCCTTGAATCAAGTTTAGAAATTCCTTCCTTCGGGCGTCCACATAACTTGCGTCCACATACTTCCTTTGAAAGGACACCTTAAAGAAATCCCACGTCAGACGGTCAACTTGTGTACCTTCCCTCACAGTGAGCCACCATTGGTAAGCCTCATCTCGCAACAACGACACTGCCCCCTTCAATTTCTGCTCTACGGTACAGTCTAGATCATCCATTATCCGCTCTGTAGCTTCTAACCAATATTCTGCCATGTTCAGGGCTACCCCAGAAATGCCCCTAAAAATTTGTGCCCCATTAGACCGGAGTCGCTCAAAAATGGACCCCCGGGCCACTGATCCCGTACTCGCTCCAGCGACCCTTTCAAGAACTCGCAGCATTGCTTGAGACAGGGCATCATCCCCAATTGTTCGATCATGAGACCCAGCCTCAGCTACTGGTGAAGCTGGTGTCCCCCCCGATGAGGCATGTGACTGTGGAAGAAGACCATTTCAAAGCACCACCCTGGCCTCGCGTACCCCTTCCACGAGTACCTCTAGTGCTCATATCGATATTCGCTTTATCTGTACTTAAAAATTTTATGCTATCATTTTATAATTTTAGTTTATTAAGAGATATTTTATGATAAATAATATTTAATAGTTTCGTTTTCGCAGATCGAGGTGTCCCTACCAATGTCAGTTTCTTACAGTCTTAGTTTACTCTAGCCAGATATTTAATGCTATCATCTACCACAGTTTCCCAGTATGATACTACTACTTAAAATGTTAAATACCATCAGAAAACTTACAGATTTGGCACCGGAGACTCAGTGTGCCACACCTTCAGTGTCATTATTTTGAAACAAATCAAATACCGTTGAAAGTTTCGAGACTGATTTTTAAGAAATTTTTTTTAAAACCCCAATCTTAGATACCCACACCACAGTCGAGTTTTGTAACCTGGATCTGATACCACTAAATATAACACCCCAAACCTGGCCTAGACGTTACGACCAAATCTGGCGTGTGACATCATATTGCTTTTCAAAACTTGATCCTCAAAGTAGAAAATCGTTACTGGATTTAAACCCTTTTAATTACTATTTAAGTAGATTTCTCGTCAAAACGTTTACCGGTTAGTTTGCCAAACTCAAGTGTAGTTTGTCATTTAAAAACCGCAGAAGCATTTAAAACTTTGTTGTTGGAAACTCATGTTCCTTAGGGAAAACATGCCATTTTGAAACTTCGTATCTTCCTAGACTAGCAGTTTAGCGTAAAACAATAATAATAGTCCAAATTAAAACTTAAACCCTCCAACGGCCTTGTTACATAAATCAAAACCCAAACCAAAATCTAATTGCAATTAGAATAAACAAAAAAATTAGACAATAGTGTGGCCGCCACCGAGTCCCTCGCAGCTCCAAATCGTCTAGCCTAAGGATTACCTGCACAGTTAAAAATGGGGTGAGTTTACGTAAACTCAGTGTGTAAGTCCCGTCTGATTAAGCGAGAGAACATTACGGTTTGATGCGATGCAGGCCAAGCCCTAATGCGATAAAGATGCAAGTGCAAGATGTAACCCATCCCATAACCATCCAGCACACCACCCGTACCAACCAACACACCTGTGGGGATATCTATCGACCCACCCAACTAGCACACCAAAATCGCAGTCAAGCTGCCAGTAAAATCAGTAGCGCAGCATAGCTACTAGTAACAGTAAGTGTGGCAAGCCACCAGTAATAGCATATGTGACGTAGTCACCAGTACAGTACTTCCTCCATATCATAACCCACCCCAATGCAGATATTGTGTCATAAATAATATGCAAGCAGTATATCATACTCATAATCGGTCATGCAAATGTCAATCACCCATTAATTAACCTACCGCTAGCATTATAGAGGTCGTTACGAACGGCACAGACCGTCTATGGGATTAAAACAGTGCGTTTGGGCCTATGGCCCATCACTCGGCTCAAGTGGCCCATAACGGCCCGAGCCCACGAGGTGCTCACGGTGTCACCCCCAAAGCCTATAGATCGAATCATCTCACGAGCATTTGCACACTCGCGAGATCGCAAATGCCAGCTTTTCGGCTTTTAATCAGTAACGGGAATGACGTACAGTTACACACCTTTTAGAGAGAAACACGTCGAACTTTGTGCACCCAACCTAAAACTATGTTAGTGAACCCTTGTCAGTTCTCAAATATTTGAGTTCGCTACCCGACTATAACTCATAAATCTCATCAATGGATGATGCTTAACTTGATATTCCAAGTACGTTTCAAAACTTTTCAACCTCCAATCACCCCTTCTTGATGGCCACACGCTGCGTTAAAGTTCACTTTGTTACATAACCTTAAACATAATCCCCTTTAACCATATAAACTTCTTACCGAAGCAAAGACTGAGAGAGGAGAGTTGCAGTATTCAGCCTATCACAACAAAAACTACAATCGAGCACACGATGCCGCGAACGCACCCCTTAATAGGAAACAATAAAAAGAAAGGGATTAGAGGGAGAACTAATATAGCAAAAGAAAGAGAAATGGAGTAACTCAATTACCTTGATCAAGATGGGGAAGATTCAGCGAGGCAAAAGAGTATTCGGCTAGCATAGGGAATCCCAAATGAACTGAAAGGGAGAGGAGACAAGAGGGGTTCGGTCAAGATTCCAAGAAGTAAAACGAATGAAGAAAGATCAAAGAGATATTCGATCAAGCAAATGAATGGATGAGGGAAGAGGTGAAGTTCAACCAAAGAAAAGTGTAAACAAGAGAAAAGAGAGAAAGAATGGGTATCAAAGGAAGGAAGAATTCGGTCAAAAATTTAGAAGAAAAGAGAGGAGCAAGTCTTGACATTCGGCACAGGCTCAAATCAAAAGAAAGAAATGAAGATAAGAAAATTGGCTTAAATCTCGGAAGGTACGAAAAGAAATCGGTACAAGAGAAAATGGTACCCCAAAATGTCAAAAAAGTAAACCCGAAATGAAGAGAAAGGATTCGGCACCTACACTCACACACCAATTGCCGAAAATGCACTCTCCAAAACCCCTTGGCCGAAATTGCACTCACAAGCACCCCATTCGGCTACAACTCATTCCAAATTCAAATTCCTTAAAAATCTCCAAGATCCACTCCCTTTATCCCTCCTTGATATTCTCCTTAACAACCTCCAAGACCCATTCAAACTCTCCACCACCAGAGTTCGAGTCTGACACTAACTCTTGTCGTCCCCTAGCAGCAAAATGAATGCTCCTTGCTTGTCATGAGATTCGAATTGCCCCCACATTAACCATGTAATGCCACCACCACTAGGCCACAAGCTCACTTGTGCTAACATTCTGGCACCTTTATTTATCAAGCCTAAGCACCAGTGCTTAGGTTCTTTCAAGAGCAAAACAGAAGATGCTATAAAAGCCGAAGCTTGCATCTTGGACTACTCGGACACCCCCAAACACACTTAAGTCCACTAAACATTTAAGCAAACATGGAATTCATGTAACGCTAAGCAAAATTACAGACCCCATACTTTTAGGGCATTACAATACATGTGCAATTATCTCTTGTATGAGGTCATTTATAAATGCTTGGTAAATGGTTTTATATGGGTTAATGGTTTTATTGTTGACTGGTTAAGATAGGCTCATTGGTATGTTAGCAAAAATAAGTAAAATCATGCATGTTACTGGTAGCCATATTCGAACTTGTAAGATGTGAGTTTGGTATGATTTGGGTTGGCAAAATATGATGATGTAAATATGTTGAGTGTGGATAATGGAATGACATGATTTGACCTTGTTTGTGGGTGTTTTGTTTGCCTAAATATGCCATGGTTTGTGCCAATAAGATTGTGGGTGTTATGTGCAATTGAGGTGACAAGTGGATTGGTAAATAACCTTTATTTTGTTGACACGGGTAGACACACAGGCGTGTGTCTAGGCCGTGTGTGACACACAGCTTGCCTCATGGGCATGTGTTTTTGCCGTGTGTACCCTGCACCTAAATTTTGAGAAAGAGAATGCTCAGAAGTAAGCACACAGGCAGAGACATGGGCGTGTGTCTCAGCCATGTGAGGGACAGGACCTCAAGCACGGGCATGTGTCCTGACCGTATGAAGTCTGCACCTATTTTATGAAAATTAAATTAACCATTAGCACACGGGCGTGTGACTTAGCCATGTGACTTAAATTTGTTCATGCTTTGCAAAACAAAGAGTTACATAAACAATACGGGAGTGTGACTTCTATTCATAACAAAAATTTTCTAAGTTTTGTAAAATTTTCCTAAGTGCTCAGTTTAGTCCCGAACCACTTTCAAAGCATGTTTTGGGTGTTGTAGGCTCGTATTAGGGACTTTATGATTGAATACAAATGGTGTAACACCCTTTACCCATATTCAACGCTGGAATAGGGTACGAGGCATTACTGGACTTATCACACGAACAAGCATACAATTTTAGGTTATAAATTTGTGCCCAAATTAAAACCATTCATGTTCAATCACAATGTCCCTATTACGAGCCTACGAGGCCCATAACATTCATTGGGGGTGGTTCGAGACTAAACCAAGAAATTTAGAAATTTTTACAAAACTTTGAAAATTTTTGCCCTAAACAAGGGTCACACGCACGTGTGGATATGGGGCACGCCCGTGTGGAAAGGCCGTGTGATCAGACATGTCCATGTCTTGACACCGTGTAACTCTCTGACTTGTAACTCATGAACAAGTTGAGATCACACGGCCAAGTCACACGCCCGTGTGCTAGGCTGTGTGGAAAATAGATTTTCATAAAATAGGTGTAGGCTTTACACGGTCAAGGTACACGCCCGTTTTTGAGGCCATGCCCTCTACACAACTAAGACACATGCATGTGTCTCTGCCTGTGTGCTCAATTATGAGCATTATGTTTCTCAAAACTAAGGTGCAAGGGACACACGGCCTAAATACATGCCCGTAGGACAAGCCGTGTGTCGCACATGGCCTAGACACACACCTGTGTGTCTATCCGTGTGGACAAAAATAAGGCTATTTAACAAGCCATTTTGCACACACCTACACAACATCTATACAACATAATCCAAGCATATACATACAACCAAACATCCACAACCAAGACATTAACACATCATTCATGAAAGGCATCATTATATGAATATACTTATAACCAATATTGGCACATTTCCAATGGCCTTATACAAAATGAACTTCTAACCAATATAAGCCAACACATTTGGCCAAATCAATTATAACACATAACAAAATGACCAAGTCCCCTATACTTGCCATAACTCAAAATGTTGATTTCATTAATACCAAAATAATTGTTGATAGTGTGAATGGATCTCTGACAGTCTCCAAACCCGAGTTAGCTTGGTGACACTATAAGATAAGGGAAAGAAAGGGGAGTAAGCTATATAGCTTAGTAAATTCATATGCAAACAATAAGCATCTTAACCACAGTTCAATCATACAATTTATATAATATGGGGTAACATAAATGTTATTAAAATCTCATAGTCATTACTTGCATCAATTACAACCTTACCACGAGTTCATCACTTACCGAGTTTATTACTTATGAGTTTTACTTACATATCTGGACCAACTTGTAACATAACCACATCTTTCGCATTCTCATTGAACACTTGGAATATTATCGGATACTCGAAAAATCTTGCACACATATGTAGCCAAAGCTACCTCATATCTCATAACACATATAGGCTTGCTCTCGAGCTATTCACGGGCCTGCTCACATAAGCTGTCAGTTAGGACGTAGCTATACAATGCTGCTCATGTAAGCTGTCAGATATCCGTAACATATGCCAGAATACCCAGCCACTGGTAGGACGTACAAGACCAGCACTCGGATCACATAAACACATATACACATGGGGTTCCTAGTGACATGTTACTCGTATCTCATTCTATTCCTAAGGTTTAATCGGATTTCTCGCTTGTTGGAACTTTGTCGAATACGTCCCCAGAGTCAATCACACAATTCATGCAATATTAAAGCATTTAAAACATAAATATAATATTGCATTATTTACATACGAACTTACCTCGGTACAAAAATAGTAGAACTAGACCTAATCGCCAAACACTTTGTTTTTCCCCCGATCTAGGTCTGAACATCATTTTTCTTGATCTGAACCTCATTTTTCTTGATCTATAATAAAAAAATTTAACTCATTTAATACTCACATTATTCAATTTAGCCCAAAATTCATATTATGAAAAAATTACATTTTTGCCCCTAATGTTTCACATTTTTACAATTTAGCCCCTAGGCTCGTAACATGAAATGTATTAAACTTCTTCAACACCCAAGCCTAGACGAACCATTTTCATACTCATACCAGCCCATATTTTCCACTTAATCACACTTTTACTACTCATTTTATAACTTTTACAAATAAGTCTTTTTTAACATTTTTACCGAAAATCACTTAGCAAAAGTTGTTTATCTTACAACTAACATACATTTTCTACCATTAGACGTCAAAATACATGCATGTATAACATGGGTAAAATTTTATACTTTGACAATACTTCAAAATAGTCCTTGGAAAAGCTAGATTAGGTTACATGGATCCCAAAAACATAAAAATCATTAAAAAGGGGCTAGAACAGACTTACAATCGAGCTTGGAAGCTTGAAAAATCATAGATATGGTTTCTCTTGCAATATTCGGCCATGGGGATGAAATTTAGAGAAGATGGACACTTTTATTTTACTTAATTTGTCATTATTTACCAAATGACTAAAATGCCCCTAACTTAAAACATAAAAATTCTCTTACTTCATTTCCATTTTTGTCCAACTTAAAGTATAATGGTCTAATTACCATCTAAGGACCTTCAGTTTAAATTTCATTGCAATTAAACACCTCTAGCTTCTAGAACACACATTTTGCATCTATTATAATTTAGTCCTTTAAGTCAAATTGGACACCTTATCGATAAAATTTCTGAATGAAATTTTCACACAATCATTCAATCATATTGTAGACCTTAAAAAAATATCACAATAAATATTTTTACTTCAGATTCGTGGTCCCGAAACCACTGTTTCAATTTGACCCTAAAATGGGCTGTTATAAATGGTTTTAATTTGGATGCAAATTTATGACTCGATTTGTATGATTGTCCTGTAAGTCTGTTAATGCCTTGTATCCTGTTTTGATGTTGAATACAGGTAAGAGGTGTTACATTTAGTGGTATCAGAGCTACGGTTTAGTCGATTCTCGGGCTAACATAGCGTGTGTGAGAGTCTAGCTATACATGCCATATATAATTTGTGATAGTGTAATGAATCCTGACAATTTAAATTCTATTTTTATCTAGTAAATGGATCCCAATCGAGAAGTACCTGATGATGTTGAAAGTAATGCGTCGGCTCCCGTCCAAGGGACTGAAAGTAGTAACAGTTAGTCTGGGAGGAGAGGCTAGAGAGGCTTTCGTCCAAAGGATGAATGAGTGATTTTTTGAGTTTGTTCGAACAAATTCAGCTGCCTAACATCCTCCACCCCCACCTAACCCCCAACCGGTTCCTGTAGCTCCACAAGGTGTAGAATTGTTAAGACTGAACAAGCCTCCAGTTGATAAGATTTGAAAATAGGGGGCTGAAGAACCCAAAGCCAACGTTGACGATGATATTGAAAGAGCAGAGTTTTTGCTTGAGAACTCTATCAGGGTATTTGATGAGATTTCTTGCACACTGAATGAGTGTTTGAAATGTGCTATATCACTTTTGAGGGACTTGTCATATCGGTGGTGGAATACTCTTGTATTCGTGGTACCGAGAGAAAAGGGTTACTTGGGAATTCTTTCAAGATAAGTTTAGAAAGACATATAACAGTCAACGGTTCATTGATCAGAATTGAAAAGAGTTTTTAAAGCTGAAACAGGGTCGTATGTCGATGACTGAATATGAGCAAGAGTTTGTTAGGCTCAGTAAGTATGCTCAGGAATGTGTTTTCACCGAGGCTATCAAGTGCAAGAGATTCGAAGATGGATTGAATGAAGATATTAGACTGCTAATTGGGATTTTAGAGTTGAATGAATTTGTTGTGCTAGTTGACTGAGCTTGTAAAGCCGAAGAGCTGAGCAAAGAAAAGAGAAAAGCTGAGTTTGGGGCTAAAGATTCAAGAAAAAGACCGATGAATAAGTCATTTCAATATTCATCAAAGAAATCGAGGGATTTGTATACTCGATCGAATGTTTCAACTGGGTATCCCAACAGAGATCGTGGGAAGCAATATTCAGGTTCTAAGGGCCAAACTATGTCGATAGTGAGCATTGGTAACGCTAGGTCAAATAGACCTGAATGTCAACACTGTGGTAGACGACATCCTGATGAATGTAGGATGAATAATCGGATTGCTTTAAATATGGCTCCCCAAATCACTTTATTTGAGATTACCCTGAAATTACTGAGAAAAATAATTTTTAGAATGCAAGACCGAGCAACACTGCCACTAGAAGGAGGCCACCTAGAAATACGGGAAGTAAGAATAGTAGCAAAAGTGTAATGAAAGATTTAACTGCGAAATCAATAGTCAGAGCACCTGTTAGAACTTACGCTATTCGCGCTCGCAAAGATGCGTCATCCCCTGATGTTATCATTGGTACATTTTCTCTCTATGATACTAATGTAATTGCATTGATTGATCCTGGATTGACTCATTCTTATATTTGCATGAATTTGGTATCTAGTAACTATTGAGTCTACTAAGTTTGTGATTAAAGTGTCGAACCCCTTAGGCAAATATATTCTAGTTGATAAAGTTTGAAAGAGTTATCCTTTAATGATTCGAGGTCACTATTTTCTGGCTGACTTAATACTCTTACCGTTTGATAAGTTCGATGTAATCCTTGGAATGGATTGGTTGACTCTACATGATGTCATAATGAATTGTAGATGAAAGATTATTGAATTGAAATGTCAAAATAATAAAAGTCTTCAGATTAAACCAGATTAGTCGGGTGAGTTGCCAATTGTGATTTTGTCGATGTCAGCTCAGAGTTATGTAAGAAAAAGGTTGTGAAGCTTATCTTGCGTACGTAATAAATACGAAAGTGTCTGAATTTAAGATTGAATCTGCGTCGATAGTTTGTGAATACATGTATGTGTTTCTAGAAGAACTGTCTAGATTACCATCGATTAGAGAGGTTGAGTTCACTATTGATTTAGTACCGGGAACTTCAACAATATCGATAGCTCTGTATAGAATGGCTCCAACTGAATTAAAAGAATTAAAGTCTCAGTTGCAAGAGTTGATAGATAAGGGTTTTGTGAGACCGAGTTTTTCACCCTAGGGTGTACCAGTGTTATTCGTCAAGAAGAAAGACGGATCCGTGAGACTTTGTATTGATTATCATCAGCTTAACAAGTTTACGATAAAGAACAAGTATCCTTTACCGAGAATTGATGATTTTTCGATCAATTGAAAGGGGTAATAGTGTTCTTGAAGATAGATTTGAGATTAGGCTATTATCAGTTGAGAGTTAAAGATTCAGATGTGCCGAAGACCGTGTTCAGAACAAGGTATGGGCATTATGAATTTCTTGTTATACCTTTTGGATTAACAAATGCTCATGCAATTTTTATGGACTTGATGAATCAAATTTTCTGACCGTATTTAGATAAATTTGTGTTTGTTTTTATTTATGACATCCTAATTTATTCCTGAGATGAGCTTGAGCATGCCAAACATTTAAGAATCGTATTGCAAACTTTGAGAGGTAAGAAATTATTTGCTAAATTCAGTAAAAGTGAGTTTTGGCTCCAAGAAGTCAGATTTTTGGGACACATTTTTTCAGTGGAAGGTATACGGGTTGATCCGAGTAAGATTTCAACAGTTGTTGATTGGAAACCACCAAGGAATGTATCTAAGGTTAGAAGCTTTTTAGGATTGGCTGGCTATTATCGACATTTTTTTAAAGGATTTTCGATGACTGCTACACCTATGACCAAATTATTACAAAAGGATGTGAAATTTCAAGTGGTCTGAGAAATGTCAAAAGAGTTTTGAACAGTTAAAAGCGTTGTTGACTGAGGCACCGATATTAGTGTAACTTGAGTCAGGGAAAGAGTTTGTAATTTTTAGTGACGCGTCATTGAACGGTCTTGGTTATGTGTTGATGCAAGAGGGTAAAGTGATAGCTTATGCTTTGACATAGTTGATACCGTACGAAAAGAATTATCCGATGCACAACTTGGAATTAGCCGCTATTGTGTTTGCTTTAAAAATTTGGAGACATCATTTATTTGGTGAGAAGTGTCACATCTTTATTGATCACAAGAGTTTAAAGTATTTGATGACTCAGAAAGAATTGAATTTGCGACAACGAAGATGGCTCGAGCTATTGAAAGATTATGAAATAGTGATCGACTATCACCCGGGGGAAGTGAACGCAGTCGTAGATACTTTAAGTAGAAAGGCTTTGTTTGCTCTGAGAGTGATGAATAAACGGTTAACCTTATCCGATGGTGGATCGATTTTGGCTGAGTTAAAAGCTAGACCAATATTTCTTCAGCAAATTTGTAAAGCTCAGAAAGGTGATAAAGAGTTGCAAGCTAAAAGAGTTCAATGCGAATCGAATAGTGATTCAGACTATAAAATTGGATTCAATGATTGTTTGAGGTTTTAAGGTAGGATTTGTGTAGGATTTGTTAATGAGAGATACTAAACTAATCAAAAAATCCTTCATGAGGAACATAATGATTGTTTATCTGTTCATCCTGGGAGCATGAAGATGTATAATGACTTGAAGAAAGTATATTGGTGGTCAGGCATGAAATGAGACATTTCAGTGTTTGTAACAAGATGTTTGATTTGTTAACAAGTGAAAGTCGAACATCAAGTACCTTTGGGTTTACTTCAGCCTGTGACTATACCCGAATGGAAATGGAATAAAGTTACGATGGATTTCATATAGGGTTACCTCTGACTCTAAAGAAGAAAGATGTTGTTTGGGTTGTTGTGGATATATTGACAAAATCGGCTCATTTCATTCTGGTACGTACCGATTATTCACTTGATAAACTAGCTGAATTGTACATTACTGAAATTTTTAGATTGCACGAAGTGCCTACTTCTATTCGGATAGAGATTCAAGGTTTACGTCACGATTTTAGAAGAAATTAGAATAAGCGTTGGGTACGAAGTTGAAGTTTAGTATCGCATTCCATCAGTAGACCGACGGTCAATCTGAGAGAGTGATTCAAATTCTGAAAGATATGCTTCATTGTTGTGTTTTAGAGTTCGAAGTTAGTTGGGAGAAATTTCTACCGTTGGTTGAATTTGCTTACAATAAAAGTTTTCAATCGAGTACAAAGATGGCACCTTATGAAGCATTATATAGTTACAAGTGTCGAACTCTGCTGTACTGGACCGAACTCAGTGAGAAGTAGATTCATGGGGTTGATTTGGTTAGAGAAACAGAAGAGAAAATGAAAGTAATTCGTGATTGCTTGAAAGCAACTTCAGATTGACAGAAATTGTATGCGAATTTGAAACGGAAGGATATCGAATTTCAGGTTAGTAATAAAGTGTTTCTGAAAGTATCACTGTGAAAGAAAATTCTTAGATTTGGTCGCAAAGACAAGTTGAGTCCTCGTTTCATTGGAAAGAATTCACAATGTGTTTCATGTGTCAATGTTACGACGATACCGATCAAGTCCTTTGCATATAATTTCTCCAACAGAGATTGAGATTCGACTAGATATGGCATATGGTGAAGAATCGATGAAAGTGTTAGCTTGAGAGGTTAAACAGTTGAGAAACAAAAGCATAGCTCTAGTGAAAGTTTTGTGGCAACAACACGGGGTCGAAGAGGCTACGTGGGAACCCGAGAAAGCTATGAGAAAATAGTACCCTAACCTCTTTTCTAGTAAGATTTTTGGGGACAAAAATCCCTAAAGGGGGGAGAGTTGTAATAACCCGTTTTTGGGTCAAATCAAAATAGTAGTTTCAGGACCACAAATCTAAAGTATAAATATTTATTCTATTATTTTTTTAAGGTCTATAGCATGATAGAATGATTGTGTGAAAATTTCTTTAAGAAATTTTATCGATTGAATGCTCAATTTAGCTAGAAAGAATAAATTGCAATAGGTGCAAATTTTGAGTTCTATATGTTAAAGGTGTCTAATTGCTAGGAAATTTTAAATTGGAGGTCCTTAAATGGTAATTTGTATGGACAAAAATGGACGTGGCTAGGTAAAATTTTAAGGTTATGCATTAAGGGCATTTTAGTAATTTGTCAAATAAAGACAAAATTAACTAAATAAAACATATTCATCTTCTTCAATTTCACCCCTTAGCCAAAAATTTAAAGAGGAACCATAGCTAGGGTTTGGCCAAGCTTTCAAGCTCGATTGTAAGTCCGTTCTTGCCTCGTTTCTAATGATTTTTATGTTTTTTTAAGTTGTCTTAACCTAATCTAGCCTTTCCAAGGACTAATTTGAAGAAGGATTAAAGTCTACAATTTGACCCATGTATGCTTGTATTTTGATGTTTGATGGTAGAAAATGCATGTTTGTTGTTTGTTCAACGACTTTGTAAAGTGATTTTCGGTAAAAACTCAAATAGGGACCTATTTGTAAAAGTCTATAAAATGTGTAGAAAAGTGTGAATAAATGAAAGATGTGGGCTGTTATGAGTATAGATAATATTCGGCTAGGCTTAGGTTGTGATGAAATTGAATGAAATTCATTTTATGAGCCTAGGGACTAAATTGTAAAATGTTGAAAAATTAGGGGCAAAAATGTAAATTTTTGCCAAAATATGTTTTTGGGCTGAATTGAATAATGTGATGATTAAATAAGTTAAATATGGTATTATAGATCAAGAAAAATGAAGTTCAGGTCTAGATCGGGGTAAAAATAAAGTAACTGACGAATAGATCTTTTTGGCCGTTTTTGTAACCGAGGTAAGTTCGTATGTTAAATAAGCTTTACTATAATTGTATTTTTAATGCTTTAATATTGTATGAATTGTATAAAAAACTCTATGGACCCATCCGACGACGTTTTGACAAGCAAAAAATCCCAATCGAACCTTAGGAATAGATTAGGATACAAGTGACATGTCACTAGGGTTTTATGTTTTGTGATCATGGTGTTGGCCCTGTACGTCCTACCGGTGGCTGAGTATACCAGCATATGTTGTGGGTACTTGACAGCTTGTGTGAGCAGCACTGAGTAGCTACGTCTTGACTGATAGCTTGTGTGAGTGGGCCCGCTAATGGCTTAAGAGTGAACATATTTGTGTTATGAGATAAAGGTAGCAATGACTACATATGTGGCACCTTGTGTGCAAGATTTCCCGAGTATCCAACATTATTATTTTGAGTGGTTCATTGGGTATGACAAAGATGAAAATGAGTTTGAAACCATTATGAGTGGTACAGATATGTGCACAAGACTTATGATTACTAAATTTGTGAAATGATGAACTCAAGGTAAGATGTGATGAAATGAATTAATTGCATGTTAAATTAATTGCATGTTAATGTATGGTAAGGTTAGCTTATTTCTTTCATACGAGCTTACTAAGCTATATAGCTTACTCCGTTTTATTTTCAATGTTTTATAGTGTCACCAAGCTAGCTCGGGTTGGAGATTATCAGAGTTCGCATTACATTATCAAACTGTTATTTTGGGTACAGATGATTTTAAACATTTTGAAAATATGGCGTATAGGGACTTGGTCATTTTGTTATATGTGTCATCATGATTTGGCCAAATGTATTGGCTTGTAATTGTCAAAGGCTTGATTTGGTATTTGGCCATATAACTTGGCTCATTTGGTTGAATTGGTTGTAAGCTTATATATATATTTTTGATAAATGCATGCATGTGCAATTATCTCTTGTATGAGGTGGTTTATAAATGCTTGGTAAATGGTTGGATATGGCTTAATGGTTTTTTTGTTGAATGGTTAAGATAGGCTCATTGGTAGCCATATTGGAACTTGTAGGATGTGAGTTTGGTATGATTTGGTTTGGCAAAATATGATGATGTAAATATGTTGAGAGTGGATAATGGAATGACATGATTTGACCTTCTTTGTAGGTGTTTTGGTTGCCTAAATATGCCATGGTTTGTACCAATAAGATTGTGGGTGTTTATGTGCAAATGAGGGTGACAAATGGCTTGGTAAATAGCCTTTATTTTTTCTACACAGGTTCTGGACTTATTTGATGAAAATTAAATTAACCACATGGTCTAGCAGACGGGCGTGTGACTTGGCCTTATGACTTCAATTTGTTCATGCTTAGCAAAATAGAGAGTTGCACAGGCGTGTCCCAAACCACACGGGCGTGTGACCCCTGTTCATAACTAAAATTTGTTAAGTTTTGTAAAATTTTCCTAAGTGCTCGATTTAGTCCTGAACCACTTTCAAAGCATGTTTTGGGCGTCGTAGGCTCGTATTAGGGGCTTTATGATTGAATACAAATGG
Source organism: Gossypium anomalum (assembly GCA_025698475.1). NCBI lineage: Eukaryota > Viridiplantae > Streptophyta > Magnoliopsida > Malvales > Malvaceae > Gossypium > Gossypium anomalum. Next base: position 40,108,270 of record CM046968.1, on the reverse strand, counting down.
TTTTAATTTGGATGGAAATTTATGACTTGATTTGTATGTTTGCCTGTGATTTAAGTCTAGTAATGTCCCGTATCCTGTTCCGGCGTTGAATACGGGTAAGGGGTGTTACACTCCTACAACTAGGAGTTTTATCAAGCACGTTGAGGATGTGGGAATGTGAAACATGACACATTTACTTTACTAGGGCAATGGGAGATTGTTAGGAAATGTGCCCATATTATAGTAAAGATGTAATTGTTTTTATTTATTTAAACGATGAATAAATAAATAAAGATAATTTCACATTTCACTATTATGTCTTTTGTATTTTTGTCTATTATATTTTGCATACATAGCTAAAATGTGAGAAGCAAATATTAGCTCATTGATTGTCTAAGTTCAAACTGAAGATAAGTGGCATTGTAAGAACGTTTACATTGCAAGAAAGACAACTTACTTTAGTAAATAATCTAAATGAGTCCGTAATCTGGTAAAAGAATCAAAGTGAGCATTTGATTCAAATGCTGAGAAGGATTATTATCTCTTCTACGATTCCAATTAGGGAGACGCCTATTCTTAGCTATTGGAGTAGTTGACTCCATTGGTGAAGACATAGATATTGTAACAGTCCAGTTTAGACCTTAGTCAGAATTGTGGTTTCGGGACCACAAATATGAGTCTAAAAAATATTTTAATATTATTTTCTGTGTCTGTGATATGTAATTAATATCCACGAAGTTTCTGTGATTTAATTTGTCTGTTTCTGTGCTCGATTTTGCAAAAAGGACCTAATCGAGTAAAATGTAAAAGCTGTGTGCTAGATGTTAAAAGTTTCTATTTGACTTGTCTTATTAAAAGAGAGGTCCTTATGATGTTATTAGGCCATAACTAGGTTAATGGACATTAAAGATCATCACTAAGTGATTTTTATATGGCTTAATAAAGGGTAAAATTGGTATTTGTTAATTAATTATAAGTTAAATAAAATAAAAGCCATTTCTTTTTCCATTATCATCACCTAGCCGAATTTGAAGAAAGAAAATAAATCTTTCATAGACATTTAGGGTTCGACATTAATCTTGGAAGATTAAGGTATGAATTTTCGTCAGTTTTTGATAATTTCTACGTTTCTGTGATCGTTGCTTCGTGTTCTTCAAAACCCATGCCTGAATTTTTGTTTCTGTTGAAGATTATGAAATGTACCATTAATGATTTTATGAGCTTTGTAATGTTTTTATATGGATTATGAAAGATATATGTGAGATTATCATGTTTTGTTCTTGAATTTTTAATGAAATAGAGCTATTTGGGCTAATTTGTGAAAATGAGGTTTTGAGGGACTAAATTTTGATTTAAATATGTTATTTGGGCTTGTATGGAAGCTATGTATATTCAGCTAAGCTATAGTCTTGGTGAATTTTGCATATTTGTGATTTTGGGAAAAATGGACTAAATTGTCAAAGTGTGAAAATGTAAGGGCTAAAATGTAAAATGCCCTAAATAAGTGTTCATGGATTATTTTGAATGAAATGAATGATTGAATGGTTGAATTTGAATTGTATTAGATCAAGAACAAAGAAAATAGGACTTAGATCAAGGGAAGTCCAAAATAGTTGAATAGTCGACTCGTTTCCATCCGAAATTCGTACGAGGTAAGTCAGATTATAATTACGTGTTAAATTAACTAAATTCTGCGTATATAAATTGTAATCTATATTGGACGGCCTTGAGAGCCTGATGAATAAATTTTGAGTAAACTCTGATAATATGCTAGTATCTGAAAAAGCTCTGTACGTTTCTAAAAGAACGTTGACATTGATCTGAGTTATCGTGTAAGACCGTGTCTGGGACACAGGCCTCGATTTGAGATTTTGTGTAAGACCCTGTCTGGGACTGAGGCATCGATACCGAATTACATTTAAGACTACATTTGGGATGTCGGTGTTGTACCCATTTATGAGTATCCGTATCATTTCTGAACCATCTGATGATAGAGTACGAGATTTGGGAATGAATATATGAAATGTATAGTCTATACAGGTACGTTTGTATCGTACTAGGTTTTTAAATATGAAAGACTCTGTTTCTATGAATTAATGAATAGGAAATATGTGCGAAATCATGGACCTAAAACATGACATGTATAAAAGTAAATGAGCTTGGTTAGGCTCATGAATTACTTTGTGAGATGGTTGTGAATTCTTGCTATTGACTTTCACTTTATACGCTTTAATAGCTAAGATAGTTGTAATTGGCTTACTAAGCTCTTTGTAGCTTACTCTGTGTGATTTTTAGCTGTTTTACAGTTATTGTATCTACTGAAGGCTCGGGGATAGTCGAGGATTGTCACCATACTATCAAACTCATTTTGGTACTTTTGAAAGTGTAAAATATTTTTAAGTATGGCATGTATAGGCTAGAATGTTTATGTATTTAAGTTTTGGTATGTATATATATGTTATGCCATGAGAGTTGCCTAGCAAATGGTATGTTTGTGCTTAGTTTTGGTAAATGGTTTGTAATGCCAAATTGAAAAAATGGTAAGTTTAAGCATGAGTTAGAAGGTGCCATAAGAGAGCTATGAAATGAGCATTTTGACATGTTGTTGTAGTATGATTTTTAATGTGTTTTGATATGGATTTGAATAGGTTATTGAATGATGATGATCTAGTTATAATGAAGCATGTTTTGAGTATTATATTGGCTGAAAATTATAGTGTAAATGTTGTTTAACATTGCTTGTAGGAATGACCCAAATAGAGGTGGTAAATTGGCTTAAACCAAGCCTGCATTGTGCCACACAGTTAGGGAACACGGGCGTGTCATATGGCCGTGGGCTTGAGTCAGTAGCTAGCTAAGTTTCACATAGCCATAGCACATGGGCGTGTCTGTTGGTAGTGTGTAAAAGTCAGTATATATACTCAGTTTGTCACGACTAGATCACATGGGTGTGTCTGGTGCCCATGTGTGTCACATGGCCTGGCCACACGGGCGTGTGACCTCATCAGTATTGAAATTTTTTTTTAAGTTCTGAAAATTCTGAATGTGTTCGGTTTAGTCCCGACCTTTTCTAAAAGTATGTCTTAGGTCTTTAAGACCTCCATAAAGAATGAATTGTTGATTTGCTTATGCGTTAATATTATGTGATATCTATGATTCTGTATTGATCTGTAATGTTCTGTCTATCTGGTAATGCCCCTTACCTACTCCGGCGCGGTTACGGGATAGGGGTGTTACAGATGTCTTCATTGGTAGAATGATAAATTGGACTGGACCCAAGATGAATCCATTTGTGAATTAATTCACTTGTGACATTCATGGTGTGATTTTCCTATATCCCGAGTTAGTTACTGACCATGAGGATGCAACTCATGTGCTTTGATATAAGTGGAGGCTTATGCTGTAAAGATGATCGAGCCCATAACCGGTATGTTGGGTACTTGACTTGTGTATGGCATGGCTTTACTAGCAACAGTGAAATTCATAGCTCAATTAAAGAGTTAATGATATCTTCTCGTGGCATTGTGTGGATTGATAAATGTGGAATGTGGTCACTAGTTGTTGGTTCTCGAACGAACAATTTATCACAGTTATTTGTTAACAGTAATCATATTAATCATTAAGAAAACACAATGGTGATAATGAGATATAATAGGATTGTATTGAGTGAACGGATTTAATTCAAAGGAATCAAGGATATCATATGAGGGTAGTACACATATGACGAGGTCATCGGACAAAATAGTTGGATGAATTGTTTTTGTATATAGTATATAATAAGGGGTTTTCAATCATGGTACTTCTTGTGGATTGACTCTATGATTAAGTAATTGCAAATTATTGGAACGCTACTTCTGGACATAATTTCAATTACAAGAGCCTAATTTTATATGTCCGATTGATCCATCCTCTAGCTCAACAAAAACTCAATCGAACCGCATTTGAATCAGAAGAAAATTCAACGACTTTGAAAATAATTTAATTGAGTCGATTTATTTGATGTGGAATTAAATTAGGTGGTCGTGATAGTTGTTAAACAGGAGAATTTGATTAAAGAATTTTCTTGAAAAATTAATTTAGAAAATATAAGTGATTTTTGGAAAAATTAACTTTTGATCAAATAAAATTAAATTAATCAAATTAATTTTTTGGAAATCAATTTTCAAGTCAAATAATTGGCCCAATGGGTAATTGAACTTGAAAGTTAGACTTGAGATCGTAAATTGGGCTTGGGAGCCCAAAACCTAGATCAAAACCCAAAAATTGGTCGAACCGAGCCCGATATGTGAAACTGGGCCGATGGTCCAATAGGTGTCTAGATTGGACCGATTGGGTCATCACTGACCCGGACCAAACCGGCAGTAACCAAACTGACTCAGGGTGCCATAAAGGTGTCGCACCTGCATCACTAGACACGGCGATGTCGGCGGTTGCGACCGTGATGTTCTAGTGGTATGCAATTGTTGGTCTTCGGTGGTTGAGCATTGGAAGAGTTACGCACCTATTCCGACTCTACCAAAGAATTTGATTTCAAATTAATTATTACAAAAATAATATTATTTTAATCGTTTAATATTAAATTAAATTTAATACTTATCTTAATAATATGTTATTAATTTAATATTAAAGTGATTATATTGATATTAAATTAAATTTAATGTTTATCTTGTGGATAAATATTCTATTATTTTAATAAAATTTAATATTAAGTTTAATTTAATATTTATCTTGATAAATATTATATTAATTTAATATTAAAGTGATTAAGTTTAATTATAATTGAACTCTTTAAACTCACCCTATATAAAAAGAGCCTTGGGTAATTATTTTACATACACTTGAATTCAAGAGAAAGTTGTAGAAAGAAAATCCTATGAAGAGATTATTTCAGAAAATTTCTAGAGATATTTTTTTAATTTACAACTAGACCCAAAAGTTTAAAAAAATTGCAAAATTACCCCACTGGTTATTTTTGTGAAAAAGTTTCTGATTCGAAGCGAGCCCATACTCGGTAGATGTGAGCTAGAGGATAGCGGAGAAGACTATTCAGTCGAAATGCTTATACTAGACAAATTGAAAAGGTACAATTTTGATTAAGTGTTTATTACTTTATATATCATAACCAAGATCTTGTTTTGGAAAATTTTTCAAACTCTAGTTTTTCCTTAAATTTATTTTCCGCTGCATTTTTCAAACCCATTTTTTTCCAACATACTCAGCTATAGATATATTTCTCTGATTAAATTCGAGAAAATCTTTCTGTTTCTTGTCCAAATATCATTTGCTGACATATTTCTTTCTAAACTTAGATATGAAGAAATCCCATTCTCTCAATACAACCACTGTTAATGTTGACAACTAGATGTAAGCTTCATCTTTTGCAATGACACGACACATCTGAGAAAATCATTAGGAGAGTAGGGCATTTCACCGAAAATTCTCTAGATATTTTCAAGCCAGTACCCAACCTTAGTTGGATCATTATTTGTTTTACCTCTAAATTCATCATCATCATACTTTCTAATCTATCAATCGAGAGCCATCGAACTATTTCAGTCGGTTGAGGACACGGGTGCCACAAGATGCACAATAGGGAGTGGTGGTTGTTGAGCCGTAAAATTTGGTCACGTAAATTCCGTGAACCATTAAATCATATGGTCAAAAAAGACATTTTTTACTTCACTATCATAAATTTACGGAACCATAAAGCTATGGCTCACTTCCTGTTTGAAAGTCGGGACATTAATATTTACTTTATTAGGTCTTTATGATTAGATTCTACCGACATTCATTAAATCTATAATAAAAACAAGGGTTAGATCAGATCAATTATTATCACACTATCGCAGGTTTATATGGCATATAATTTCTAGACTTTAACAAGCTATGTTCTGCCCAAGAATCGACTAAACTATAGCTATGATACCATTAAATGTAACACCCCAACCCGTTTTTGTTGCCAGATTAGAGTTATAGAGTATTACGTGTAACACTCCTAACCCGTGTCCGTTGTCAGCATAAGGTTACGAAGCATTATTGTGTAAATGTCTCTTAAAAACAAACATTTCAAACATTAATGTAAACATAATTTAATCCATTCATGTACATGCATATTGTCCCTTAACCAAGCCCTTGGGGCCTTAGAAATATAAATTAGAATCAATTTGGGACAAAATTGGAAACATTTGGAACGTTTAAGAAAAAAGTTGGAAAAATTGAACTGCAAGGTCACACGGCCTTGTGACTCATACAACTGAGAAACACGCCTGTGTCTAAGGTCATGTAACTTTCGAAATAGGGACACATGGTCATGTCCCAGCCCATGTTCGAGCCCATGTAACCCTTTAAGTTAGGTTACACAGCCAAGCCACACACCCGTGTGTGGCCATGTAACTCTCAAAATAACCACACACACCCGTGTACCAAGCCGTGTGCTAGGCCGTGTAACAGCCCGCCTTTCATGCCTTAAAACCTACAAGGGGCACACGGCTACGCTGAACGCCCGTGTCTTAGGCCATCTGTACATGAAATTGGCTAAAATCAAGCCATTTCCATCACCAATTCATGCATGTACCTAAAAGAATTTTGTACACATGATAAAGGCCTCATAGCATGACCAAAACCAATATGAAATGACCTATTCACTAGTCCGAAATCATTCAACCAATATGTCATATAAGGCACCTTAAGAATAAACATACAATCTTACCTAAACATATGCATTACCAATTTAAAACAAACACTTCTAGTTCAATATCATCTTAAAGCATAACATAATTGAGACCCCAAGTAACTCAACATAAACATACCATTTTAATGTCCTAAAAACAACCAATCAATGTGCCCTTCATAGATACAACAATTAAATCCAACATTAAAAACTAAAACATGGTAACATTGATTCATTTCTAGCATAGCAACTTAATTCACTCATAAGCCAAATCAAACCACACATGTTCACTATCATACCATTCTAATTGTACCAAAAAGATACCTATTTACAATTATAATAAGGTACCTAACAACTTAGTTTAGTAAATTGTCATATTGTACCAAAACAACCTATATAGCCACATATACATGCCACTAACCTAAGGAGCACAATAACTACCAACATCAATGGATAGTGTGAGCTGAAGGTTTGATCCGTCCAAAAGTCAGCAACAGCGATCTACAAAATAATCCACAAAAATGAATAAGCTTATAGAGCTTAGTAAGAGCATATTATATCATTTAACTTAACAACAATTGGATACCATTCATATTTTACTCAATTCAAAGTTATCGGAGTGTAAATTGGGGCACGTATGTGCAATTCGGGGGTACCGAAGTACAAATAGGGGCACATATGTGCAATTCAGGGGTACCAACATACAAACAGCGGCAGGTATGTGCAATTCAGAGGTACTGCAGTACAAAAAAGGGCATGTATGTGCAATTTAGAGAACAATTTACTATAAGCATTTAATTACATAACTATATTGTGAAAATACATGTAACAAATCAATTACTTATTGAAATACTATGAACTTACCTTGACATCTAGAGTGTAGAAATACGATCGAGCTAATCTGTGATTTTCGCCTTTCTTCGATTTAGATCTGGTTAAGATTTATCTTGATCTAAATAAATAATTATATTCAATTAAGTATTTCAATCAATCTCAACATTCAATCCAATCCATAATTCACATTTATGCATAATTATAATTTTACCTCTAACATATTAACTTTTCACAATTTAGTCCTTAAGCTCATAATTTAAAATTGAAGCATTTTCATCCCTATTTCATGCTAGCAGAATTCATTAGGGACCCATATCAACCCATGTAATCCATTATTTCACAAATTTACCATGAATTTTACTACTTTTATAGATAAGCCCCTAAATGACATTTTCTTCAAAAATCACATTACAAAACTTGTTTATTTATCCACAAAGACTCATAATATACCATCAAACATCAAGAATAATATAAGAAAATTCATGGAAACACCCTATATCTTTAATAATTTCACAAATTAATCCCTAGGCTAGCTAGATTAAGCTATAACGATCCTGAAAACATAAAAATCATTAAAAATGGGACTTAAAAACTTACCATGCACACAATTAAAGCTCAACCGAATGCTTCCTCTTCTCCAATGGCCAAAATTAGTTTAGGTTAATGAAATGAAGAAGGTGGACATTTTGTTTTAATTAATTTAACCTTTATTTACTCATTTACCTTTTTACCTTTTAAAAACATTCAAAATTTCAATAAAACCTTGCCATGAATATCCACTAACTACATAAATGGTTTAATTACCATATAAGTTCTCTTACTTTAAATTTCCATAGACATTAAACCCCTTAAATAATAGAATTCTACTTTTACACTTTTTACGATTTAGTCCTTTTTACTTAATTAGGCATGCAAATGTCGAAATTTCTTAACAAAATTTTAATACGACCTTACTATCTTTTCATAGACATTAAAATAATATTAAAATAATAATTTATTCATCAAATTTGTGGTCTGAAAACCACTATTTTGATTTCACTGGAAACGGGCTATTACAACTCTCCCACCTAAAAGAATTTTCGTCGCCGAAAATCTTACAAGGAAAGAGGTTTGGGTATTGTATTTTCATAGCTTTCTCTGGTTCCTAGGTAGCTTCTTCTATACCATGACATTTCCAAAGAAATTTCACTAAAGCTATACTTTTATTTCTCAATTCTTTAACCTCTCAGGCTAGACTTCTGACCGGGTCTTCACTGTACGTTATATCTGGCTCTATCTCAACATCAACAGGTGAAATCAATACGTGGCAATGGATACTTTTTCTTGATTGTCACCTTGTTGAGTTGTCGATAATCGATACATAATAACATATATCCATCCTTTTTCTTAACAAATAACACAAGAGCACCCCAAGGAGAAAAAATGGGCTAAGCGAAGCCCTTATCTCTCAATTCTTGCAACTGTGCTTTCAATTCCTTCAATTCTGTAGGTGCCATTCTGTACGGAGCTATCTATATTGAGGATGTTCTTGACACCAATTCAATAGCAAACTCAGCCTTTTGGGTTGGCGGTAACCGTGGTAATTCCTCTAGAAACACATCTGAGAACTCATATAAAACCAGAACCGATTCTAATTTCAATTATGAAACCCTAGAATTAACTATGTAAGCGAGATATGCTTTACATCCTTATTTAACATATTTTTGTGCTGTCATAGTTGAGATTATATTAGATGTACCATCCAATCTGTCTGACTCAATTCAGATCCATTTACCATCTTGACATTTTAGCACAATATGTTTTCTTCTACAAGTCACAATAGCATCATGCAGAGTCAACCAATCCATACCCAGAGTCACATAAAAATCTTCAAAGGGTAACAACATCAAACTAGAGGGGAAATCATAACCCTTAATTTTTAGTGGCATTGATCTACATAACTGATTAACTAGAACACACTAACCTAAGGGATTTGTAACTTTGACAATATATTCAGTGAACTCAACAGATATTTTCTTTTTGTCTACTAATGTAGTGCATATATGTGAATAAGTTGATCTAGGATCAATCAATGCATATACATTAATATCAAAAAGAGAAAAAGTACCCACAATAACATTTGGAGCAGTAGCTTCCTCTTGAGCTTGGACATGGTGTTCTCGCATCAGACCTTTCACTCATTTTGTTGTTCTTTCCTTGACAGCAGTAGCATTTCTAGCGTTTCCAGATCGTCTACCTCTCTGAGAAGTAATTTTAGGCTTGTTTGATTGATTTTCGAAGTCATTTTGCTTCTTCAGACAGTTACGAAGAAAATGGTCAGTAGACCCAGAATGGAAATAAGCTCCCGATTTTGATCGACACTCACCAAAATGTCTTTTATTGTATTCATCACACACAGGAACGATTCTCTCACATTTCTTACACTTCTAACACTAGCCACTGGAGAATTATCTGACAAGAAATTACTTTGCCTCAGTTTCTCTCTACCAACAAATTTTGAAGAAGCAACTGATCGATTGGTTTCATTTCTACTATTCTTTAAGGGGGAAGTTTGAGCTGGCTTGAACGACCCCCTTTTATTGTAGTTTCTAAATTTTGAATCTGATTATCATTTGCTTTTACAAATTTCCTCAACCTTTTGAGCCCACTCTGAAAGTTCTACAAATTCTCGTAACTTTAATGCTGCTAGAACCATACAGATATCGTCATTCAACCCATCTTCAAATCTAATACACATTTCTTCCCCATTTGATACAATGTTACGAGCATACTTACTTAACTACACAAATTCACGTTCATACTTAACTGCAGTCCAGTTTCCTTATTTTAACTCGAGAAAATCTTTCTTTTTTCGATAAAAAAATTGACTAACATACTTCTTCTTAAATTCATTCTTAAAGAAGTCCCAGCTAACACGATTATCTGATGCCATCATGCTCAAAGTATCCCGCCATAAATGCGCCTCATCTTTCAGTAAAGATACTGCACACCTCAAGCGATCTTCAAGGGTGCACAACAACTTTGCAAAAACTCTATTTGTGTTCAATAGCCAATACTTGGCTTTTGAACATCATCTACTGTACCTCGTAATTATTTTGCTCCACATTTGTGAATTTTGTCTACAGATACTCAAGTAACCACCATAGGTACAAGGTTTAGAGTATTTAGGGGTGCTAGAGGTGACATAACAGGGGGTTGAGGTGGTAAGGTTCCAAGATTTGCTTGCTTAAACTCGTTGAACCATTAGTTCATCATTCCAAGAAATACATTTTTCATTTCATCACCAACGATTGTTGAATAGACGTGCTATTACTTTTTTCGAGATTCGAAGCTTGAACATTACTTTCAGCTTCATTAACTATAGCTCGATTCGATTCAGCTGACATCTTGAATCTATAAGAAATTGCAACGTTAGAACGGATCAAAAACATTACACTATCTATAACAACCCGATTTAGACCTTAATCGAAACGGTGGTTTCGAGACCACAAATCCGAGTAAAAAAAATTTAAAAATTATTTTCTGTGTTTATTTTGTGTGAATTTATATATGTGAAATTTTCATAATTTAATTTTGTCGTTTAGGTGTCCGATTAAATAAAAGAACTTAATCGAGTAAAATAAAAATTTAGTGGTTAAATGTGAAAGTGCCTACTTGTTGTTGTCTTTATTAGTGGAGGTGTTTATAATGCAAATAAACCTTTGAAATTTTGCATGGACACATTCAGTCAAGAGTGGGTGAATTATAAATAGTTTATATTAAGGTTAAATTAGTAACTTATGAAATAAAATGTTATAATATAAGATATATTATAAAATAATAAGACAAAACATAATGTATTTATATTTCCTCATTGCCGAATATCAAAATAACCAAAGAAGAAAAAAGAAACCTAGGTTCGGCCATATTCAAGCTTAATCAAGGTATGTATCTAGCTCGGTTATTGATAATTTCTACATTTTTGAGATCGTTGCTTAGTAACCTTTAAAACCCCTGCTTTAATTTTTTATTTTGATGAATATTTTGATTTGTGCCATTGTTGATAGATTGTGATTTTTGTTGTTTTATGATGAAATATGAAAGATATGTTTTAGATTAACATATTTTGTATTGGAGTTTTTGATGATTTTGAGTAATTAGGACTTAATTACAAAAAATAATAATATGAGGGACTGAAATGTGAAATAAATAAATGAAATATATAGGCTTGTATGAACATTAGGAATATTCGGCCAAACATGGGTATCTTGAAATTTTGCATACTTTGTGTTTTGTGCAATAGGGATTAAATTGTAAAAATTATAAATGTCAGGGGTAAAATGGTAATTTTCCCATTTATGTGTTTTTGGACCGAATTGAATGAAAATATGGTTGAATGATGTCCTGTTTCATGACATCTAAGGTAAGTTTATAAGCAAATAGACGTGTTAAATTGTAGTTATATGTAAATAGTATATGCTGTTTTGTAATGTAAAAATATACATAAGCTATAGCCGAATATACTTAAGCTTGATTATCACATTTTCGAATTGGTTTTGACTGAGTTACGACGTTCGTAAGCCCTGAATGAACCTTAGGAATAGTTAAGATATGTATGTCATGACATAGGATTCCGATATGTATGTGCGAGTAAGACCATGGCATCGATATGTGACTTTGATATGTGTTTACGAGTAAGACCCTGTCTGGGACAGCGGCATCGATTTACGGCTACATGTAAGACCACGTCTGGGACGTTGGCATTGTACGATTTATGTGATTATCCGAGTGCCCTATCCAATTCTGAATGGTACATCAGGCAAAGATAAGTCGAGTTCGAATATGTAAACCGAGCTAAATTGCCAGGTATGAGTTAGTTTGATGCATGTTAAAGTTAAGGTAAGTCTGTTTGGCCTATTGCACATTATTGAATGAGATTTAATTTTATGCAAATGTGTGTATGTGTATTCGGCCAAATGACTAATATATGTGTACATGAGACTATATTATAACCTATTAGTTTATATATTTACGAGCATGTGAACTATGTATTTAATGAATATTCGGCCTTGAGGGTTGGACAATAATTTGTTAAGTTTTGGCTATAAAAGCATTCGGTTATTATGATAATGAAATTGTATATACATGTATATGATTTATGTGTATGTATCATGAATTCATAGGTGCCGAATTTAATGTGAATTGATTTAATAATCCAGTTTAATTTAGTTAAGTTGAATTAGCCATTGAGTTGTTTATTTGCTTATGACTTACTAAGCTTTGGTAGCTTACTTTTTGTGTTATGTTTACTCTGTTTTATAGATTTTGAAGTCAAGCTACAAGCTCGGGAATCGTCAGTCAAGTTCATCACACTATCTACTGCTTTGGTACCATAAGCTAAACTTAAAATTATGGCATGAAATAGCTAGTTTTGGAGTTGGTTATTTTGGGAATGAATGTATATTCAAGCCATCCAAAAATGGCTAAATGGTTAAGTTGGTTTTGGAATGTGTCTTGGTTGTGATAATTTTTTCCACTTGAATTCAGTTTTGTATGTGCAGGGTATGAACTTAATAGGGTTTATATGTTGTGAATGAATGAACTTTAGTTAAGCTATTGTGTGATATGTGCGTTAAAGTAGTTGATGGATTAGGTAGTATCTATAGGTGATTCGGTCATGGTTTTACATGAGTATAAAAAATATATATATGGAAATAGTTATTATGTTTTATTAAGGTGCTCTTATATGTATTGGAAATTGGGATTGGGTTGATTTTGTTACATGTATTATAAATTATGTTCAGCTATGATAGTATATTAAATTATAATTAATCCGTTTTGATAGTATTATATAAAGTTATAAATAATAATGAGTGGAAGTGTATTGGTTAAATAAATATGATTATTAAGTGAGAAATGTCGTATGTGGTTTGTGATTAGTTTTAATGACAAAACAATGTATTTTGTTTCATTAAGGTTAAGTATGCCTTTGGTATATGAGTAAGTATATATCATGTATGCATATGTATTGATTTGGCTAAAAATAAATGGTAAATTTTATATTAAGCTTACATTAAGGATGCAGTCATTATATATACATTTATCATGAATACATGTACATTCGGTCATATAGATTTTTATGTATGTCACTAAGTTAATATGAATTATGGTATTTACATTAAGACATATTATGGTATTTACATTAAGACATGCTCACTTGACCTTTGTATTTGTTTAATTTTGTATGTTGCCATGTGTCTTGAATGCGTGCAAGGTGTTTACACCTGTGGGTGTTACTTACCCTGTTATGTGGCTAAATAAATGTACTAACTAAGTGCAAGTTGAGAACGCGTATAATGATTTACATGTATTAACCGATAAAACCAAGAAATGACGTGAGTTGGTTTATAACCTTGTAATTGTTTCAAATAGAAATAAATTGTAGATCATATGGGATAGGAACAAACTTCATGATGATGTCACGACAGGAAATTAGTGGTGCAAGTTATATATATTTTAAACTGTTACTTGTGAATGTTTACCTATTTATTTTTTTCATAGGATATAAAATGACTAAATTTAAAAGTTATATTAATTTATGCAAATGATTAGAGTTAACTCTTATGACTTGACCGAATAAATAATTATGTACTTATGTATTTAATTGATGGGATTATATTTACTTCTGTAATGCCTTATGACTCTATTTCAACGACGGATACAAGTTAAGGGTGTTACATTTTATTGGTATCAGAGCTATAGTTTAGTCGGTGCTAGGACTAATGTAGCGTGTGTAAGTTTGGTTATACATGCCATAATAATATACTGTGATAGTGTGATGACTTTTGACATTTGAAATGTGTTTTCATATAGTAAATGGATCCCGACAGAGCTGTAGCTGATGATGTCGAGAGTGTAGCGCCTGCTCCCGTGCAAGGGACAGTGCAGGCTAAACAAGCCTTTTATCAAGTGATGAATGAGTGGTTCACTCAATATATCCGGACTAACCTGGCTGCACAACAACCTCTACCCCCGATTAATCCATCTTTTATGCCTGCTGTACCTCAAGTAAGTGATCTGTTGTGATTCAATAGACCACTTGTCAATAAAATCAGAAAAGATGGAGCTGAGGTGTTTAAAGCCACTGATGATGATGATGTGGAGCGGGCTGAGTTCTGGCTAGATAATACCATTTGTGTGTTTGATGAGTTATCCTGTACCCCAGATGAGTGTTTGAAATGTGCCATATCTTTACTTCGAGACACAACATATCATTAGTGGAATACCCTAGTATCGATGAGTTCCAGAGAGAGCGGTGACTGAGAATTCTTTGCATCGAGTTAGTAAGAAATATATCAGTCAGAGATTTATAGATCAGAAGCGTAAAAAATTTCTGGAGCTAAAACAGGGTCAGATGACAGTGACGGAGTATGAGCGAAAATTTGTGAGACTCAGCCGGTATGCTCGAGAGTGTGTTTCTACTGAAGCCATAATGTGTAAAAGATTTGAAGATGGGTTGAATGAAGATATCAAACTATTAGTTGGCATACTTGAGACAAAAAAGTTTGTGGTACTTGTTGAGAGAGCCATCAAAGCTGAAGAGCTCGGGAAACAGACAAGAAAAGTTGACTTTAAAGCTAGAGATGCACGCAAAAGAACACCCAGTAAGTCATTCCAGTCGGCATAAAAGAAGTCCCAAGATGATTTTAGTTATTCAAAAGCCACTTCAGGTTGTTCTCGACGAGTTCGAGAGCTACCTCGGTAGCCAGTGTGGGTAATGTCAGATCTAATCAACCTGAGTGTGAGCATTATGGTAAAAGACATCCTGGCAGTTGCAGATTACATGATCGGGCCTGTTTTAAATATGGGTCGATGGAGCATTACATTCGAGATTGCCCAAGGTTAGCTAAAGAGAATCCAGTGTAGAACTCAAGATCGGGTAATACTGCGGCTCAAGGTAGACCACCGAGAAATGCGAGTAATGCGAGTGGCAGTCAGAGAAGAAATAAAAATACAACAGTCAGATCTGAGACTCGTGCACTTGCCAGAGCCTATGCTATACGCGTACGAAAGGAGGCTTCATCTCCAGATGTCATTAATGGTACATTCACTCTTTATGATACTAATGTAATTGCATTGATTGATCCTGGTTCTACTCATTCTTATGTATGTGAGACATTAGTATTCAGCAAGACTCTACCTTTTGAGTCTACTAAGTTTGTGATTAGAGTGTCAAACCCCTTAGGCCGGTGTGTTATGATTGATAAAGTGTGTAAGAATTGTCCCTTGATGGTTCGAGATCTGATTTTTTCGGCTAATTTGATGTTGTTGCCATTCGATGAGTTCAACATCATTCTGGGTATGGATTGGTTGACGTTACATGATACTATTGTGAACTGCAAAAGAAAGACCATTGATCTACGGAGTCAGAATGATGAGATTATTCGAATTGAATCTAAAGATTTGTATGGTTTATCAGCAATGATTTCGTCGATGCTAGTTCAGAAATATGTGAGAAAAGGGTGTGAAGCTTATTTTGCCTACGTGCTCGATAGTAAAGTGGCCGAAAGGAACATTGAGTCAGTACCTGTTGTATGTGAGTATCCAGATGTGTTTCTTGAAGAATTACCAGGTTTACCACCTATTCGGGAGGTAGAGTTTGGTATTGAGTTAATGCTCGAGACGACTCCGATATCCATAGCTCCGTATAGAATGGCACCTACAAAATTGAAAGAATTGAAAGCTCAGTTGCAAGAATTAATAGATGAGGTTTCGCGCAACCGAGTTTCTCTCAGTGGGGTGCACCTGTGTTGTTTGTGAAAAAGAAAGACGGAACTATGAGACCATGCATTGATTACAGACAACTTAATAAGGTGACTATAAAGAATAAGTATCCGTTGCCACGGGTTGATGATCTGTTTGACCAACTGAAAGGGGCTACAGTATTTTCAAAGATAGATTTGAGATCAGGCTACTATCAATTGCAAGTTAGAGATTCTGATGTGCCAAAGACTGCTTTCAGAATGAGGTACAGACACTATGAGTTTTTGGTTATGCCATTCGGACTTACGAATGCACTTGCTATATTTATGGATTTGATGAATCGAATCTTTCGACCGTATCTGGATCGGTTTGTGGTTGTGTTTATTGATGACATTTTGATCTACTCTTGTGATAAAGCTGAACATGCCGAACATTTGTGACTTGTGTTGCAGACATTGTGAGATAAGCACTTGTATACGAAATTTAGTAAATGTGAGTTCTGGTTGAGTGAAGTCAGTTTTCTGGGTCACGTGGTATCAGCATCAAGTTTAGGTGGATCCGAGCAAAATTTTAGCTATACTGGATTGGAAACCTTCGAAGAATGTTTCTGAAGTTCGAAGCTTTCTGGGAATTGCTCGTTATTATAGACAGTTTGTGAAAGGTTTCTCTATGATTGTAGCCCCGATGACAAAGCTATTGCAAAAAGATGTTAAATTCGAGTGGTAAGAGAAGTGTCAGAAAAGTTTTGATAAGTTGAAAGCACTTTTGACCGAAGCTCCAGTACTAGTTCAACTAGAATCGGGTAAAGAATTTATTATTTACAGTGATGCATCTTTGAATCGTTTGGGATGTGTTTTGATGCAGGAAGGAAAAGTTATAGCTTATCTCTTGAGACAGTTAAAGCCACATGAAAAGAACTATCTGACACACGACCTAGAGTTGGCAGCCATTGTGTTTACATTGAAAATTTGGCATCACTATCTGTTCGGTGAGAAATGTCATGTTTATTCTAATCATAAAAGCTTGAAATATTTGATGACTCAGAAAGATCTAAATTTGAGACAACGCCGATGGCTAGAACTACTAAAAGACTACGAGCTTGTGATTGACTATCACCTAGGAAAGGCTAACGTGGTTGTTGATGCCTTAATCCAAAAGTCACTGTTTACTTTGCGTGCAATGAATACGCATATGACAATGTCTAATGATGGTTCAATAGTAGCTGAATTGAAAGCTAGACTGTTATTTGTTCAACAAATATGTGATTCCCAGAAGGTTGATAATGAATTGATGGCAAAACGAGTTCAGTGTGAGACAGATGTTGATTCAGAATTTAGAGTTGATGCTGATGACTGTCTAAGATTCAGAAACCGAATATGTGTTCTGAGGAATTCAGAGTTATTCAGATGATTTTGAATGAAGCTCATAGCAGTCGGTTTTCTGTTCCCAGGTAGTACAAAGATGTATAATGATCTGAGACAGCTTTATTGGTGGCATGGTATGAAACGAGACATTTCTGACTTTGTTGCAAGATGTTTAGTCTGTCAACAAGTAAAAGCTAAACATCAGATGCCTTCAGGATTGCTTCAGCCTATCATGATACTTGAGTGGAAGTGGGATAGAGTTACAATGGATTTTGTATCTGGTTTACCATTGACACTGAACAAGAAAGATGCAATCTGGGTTGTTGTTGATAGATTGACTACATCAGCTCATTTTGTTCCGATATGTACGGATTACTCACTTGATAAGCCAGCTGAATTATATGTTTCTCAGATTGTGAGATTACATGGTGTGCCTATATCTATTGTTTTGGATCGAGATCCGAGGTTTACATCGCAGTTTTGGAAGAAACTGCAAGATGCACTAGGTACAAAATTACATTTCAGTACTGCTTTCCATCCGCAAATAGATGGCCAGTCTGAGTGAATCATTCATATACTTGAGGATATGTTGAGACGTTGCATTCTCGAGTTCGAAGGTACGTGGGAACGATATCTACCTATGATTGAATTCACGTATAATAATAGCTATCAATCGAGTATCAAAATGGCACCTTATGAAGCTTTGTATGGTCGTAAATGCCGTACACCATTGTACTAGACTGAGCTTAGTGAAAATAAGATACACGGGGTTGACTTGATCAGAGAAACTGAACAGAAAGTGGAAGTGATCTGTGAAAGTTTGAGAGCAATGTCTGATCGTCAGAAATCTTATGCGGACTTGAAATGTAAAGAAATAGAGTTTCAGATCAGGGATAGAGTCTTTTTGAAAGTCTCACCGTGGAAGAAAATACTCAGATTCGATCGTAAAGGCAAATTGAGTATAGGTTTATTGGGCCGTATGAGGTTATAGAGCGTATTGGGCCAGTTGCTTATAGACTATCATTGCCACCTGAGTTAGAAAATATCCATAACGTATTCCACGTTTCGATGCTTTGAAGATATCGATCTGACCCTTCCCATGTGATCAGCCCATTTAAGATTGAAATTCAGCATGATATGACCTACGAAGAAGAACCGATTCGTATTTTCACTCGTGAGACTAAAGAGTTACGGAATAAAAAGATTTCGTTAGTTAAAGTATTGTGGCATAAGCATGGAGTTGAGGAAGCAACATGGGAGCCAAAAGATACAATGAGAGAATGTTATTCGAACATATTCACCGGTAAGATTTTTGGGGGCAAAAATCCCTAAGGGGGGAGAGTTGTAACAGCCCGATTTAGACCCTATTCGGAATGGTGGTTTCGAGACCACGAATCTGAGTCAAAAAAATATTTAAAAATTATTTTTTGCGTTTATTTTGTGTGAATTTATATATGTGAAATTTTCATAGTTTAATTTTGTCGTTTAGGTGTCCGATTAAATAAAAGAACTTAATCCCGTAAAATAAAAATTTAGTGGTTAAATGTGAAAGTGCCTACTTGTTGTTGTCTTTATTAGTGGAGGTACTTATAATGCAAATAGACCTTTGAAATTTTTCATGGACACATTCGGTCAAGAGTGAGTGAATTATAAATAGTTTATATTAAGGTTAAATTAGTAACTTATGAAATAAAATGTTATAATATAAGATATATTATAAAATAATAAGACAAAACATAATGTATTAATATTTCCTCATTACTGAATATCAAAATATCCAAAGAAAAGAAAAGAAACCTAGGTTCGGCCATATTCAAGCTTAATAAAAGTATGTATCTAGCTCGGTTTTTGATAACAAACCACTTGTATTTAACTATATATTCAAATAGCAAAAATTATCATATAAAAATTCTATATAATACTATATTTGACTCGTAAATATTAAATAATAATTATTACAGACTCATTCGTCAGATTTGTGATCTCGAAATTACTATTTCTATCACCAATGGAAAATGAGAAGTTATAGTAGTGCCTAACCAATATACCATTATGACACCATCACATCCAAATATTAAACATACAACTTAACCATTCATACAAGCATAAATAAACATCATTGTGCATTTTACCATAAATACCTATCAAATCTTACATTTCTATCAACCTAAAATATGCTTTAATACAAACTAATATTTACCGTATAGGTCTCAAGCAAACAATTAAACTTATAACATGTAATGTTCATCTAAACCTCAATTTTCATTCAGCCATTCATAAGTGAAGGCATATCATATAAATGATAAGTAACCATTCATCAAAACATTAACATTTCATAATCTTTTTCATGGTTCAAGGATAAACACACATCCAAAAGCATGTTTAAATAATTAATTCCATCAAACATGCTAAATAACCTTGAAGAATACATTACATATATACCATATAAATCACATTACAACATTTACCACATAGTCCCAATATAACCTATACACATAACATATAACCATTCAAAATACAAACAACAATCAATAACCGAAGTACCAACATTCAAGATGGACCAAAAACGAATCATCTATATACATGCCACAAAACCAAGTTTTAAACAATAGAAAGACTACTGAATCAATATTGGGATAGTGTGAACTTTGGATGATTCATTTGACGTGTTCCGCAAGTTGGAAATCTATAGGGAATGGGAAAAACAAAAGAGGTAAGCATATACAATGCTTGGTAAGTTCACATGTATTAAACCAAGTAACTTACCTCAGGTTATAATTGTACACTACATGATACTTAGATTGTTAAAGTTTGCCTATGATGGCATATCAAATATAAAAAAGGTGTGTCAAACATTTATCATACCATATAGTAACTTAATCATATAACCTTTCAATTTACTGATACAACATTTCATTACCACACACAAAACAAAATAATCATTTAATCAATTCACTTTCTTAATCATATTATACAATCGACTAGTCTGTAATAGATCCCATTTCAAATTAATGCCAAACATTATTTTCATTTCATAATTTGAATTTTCAATCCAATTCGCATTACACCATATGAACTTTATTCCCGTATCATGTCAGTTCATCTTTATACCAAATGGATATTGAATGTCAATTTAATATTAATTATTACTTTGTTTCATAGTACGAATTTTGAACCACATTCACCAATTTGTCATGTTTTCATATTGGCCACCTAGGCTTGTATAACAGATTCTCAATATGTATACGATTATCATATAAGCTCAATCTGTAACACCCTAGAAAAATTGAGTTTTATAATAACAAATTCATCTAATATAATAATTCTAATCCCAAGCAATTATTTACATCACCTTTTTCCAGGGTTCACTGGTACCCGTCCTAGTTAACCTTGCTTGGATCAATCACCTTGCCACTACCTTCCATGATCTATTTACTTGTGAAGTAAGACAGGAGTGGTTGAGTTTATTGAGAACTCAGTGAATATATAGGAAACATCAAAGCATGCTTAAAATACGAAGTTAAAACAAAACTTATTCTGAAAGCCATTTTGTGAGCTGGTTTCGTTGTGAAGGTGCGAGACCCAGTTCGGAGTTACTTTCTTGTAAAAGAAAATAACATAAAAGTCTGTAAAATAGTTTCCCATGTACTTTTTTGGAAATCATACTTAAAAACTTGTCATGTTTTCGTAAGAAAACATAAAACATATTCGTGTACTTGACATGTCCATGTGCTTCTTCTTGTTTTTGTTCTTATACTAATCATAAAACATGTTCTTATATTGGAGCATAGCTCAGAGAGTCCTTAACATGTTCCATAAGTGTAGTATAAAGCTAAACACTCTCCTATACTCCAACATGTCCCTTTGAATAGAGCATAGCTTGACGTTCCTTATTTCTCCACACCACATGTCCCAAGGCCTCAACGCCCAAATCACAAAAAGTATAGGTGAGTACTCATAACTCTTTAGCTTGCCAATATATCCAACTTAGGACTCACATAAAGATCTCACACAAAATACTTGTTCACATAAAGCTAACATAAAAGCTCGCAAAACACAGTTTATAAAATCATGCTTTTAAAACTTATCTTAAAACATTTAAAACATAAGCTTGCGTAGGAGCACACATAAAACATATTCTTAAAAACATAATCACATATTTTGAAAACAGAGATTATTGAAAGACTTACTCTAGGAACATAGTTTCAAAAAATCCAAGCTCCTAAAAACACAACGATTCGCACACAAATGGGGATCCTTGAACACTCATCAATTAATTGAGAATTAAAACAAGTTTTGACTTTCCTTTGTTCTTGCTAGTAGATGATCCAGCTAGTTCGCAACATACATAAACATGCACTAATTACTTAACAAAGCACACAAAAAGTATAATCGATGAGAGAACTTTTCATGGAAATGACTTAATTTGTAGGCACTAAGTGTTTTAGTACTCTTAGTATATACCCTACTTGACTTAGGAAAAGGTTACGCGCATGGATAATGTCATAATTGGAAAACAAGTCAACTTTGTAACTCAAGTGTAACCTGACTTATACTAGCAAACCCTAGTTTGCCAAATTAACTGGTGAGCCGCAATACACTAAACTTGTTAAACTTGCTGGCGAACCCCAACTCGCCAAACCACTTGGGAAACCCTTAGTTTGTCGTACCACAGGCGAAGCCCTTACTTGTGAAGTTCAAACTTCCAGGCCCTTAGCTTGAGATGTTACAACTCTCCCCCACTTAAGGCATTTCATCCTCGAAATGTTCTTTGCTAAAAAATTACGAATATTGTTGTCTCATTGCTTCTTCTATTTCTTATGTAGCTTTGCTATCCTTATGGTTTTGCCAAAACACTTTGACCAAAAGAATCTTCTTGTTTCGCAGTAATTTCTCCTCGTCAGCCAAAATCTTTATTGATTCTTAATCATATGTTAGACTAAGTTGCACCTCAATTTCATCTGTTGAACAATATGGGATGGGTCTACACGATAGTTCCTTAACATAGACACATGGAACACATAATGAATCCAATCAAGTTTCCATGGCAAATTAAGTCGATAAGATACTGGATCAATCTTTTTAGCCACTTCATAGGGACCAATGAACCTCAAACTTTATTTTCCTTTACCTCCAAACCTTAGGACTTCCTTTCATGACGAGACCTTAAGAAAGACTTGTTCACCCACTTGGTACTAAACATCTAGCCATTTCAAATTAGTATAAGACTTCTGTTTGTTTGACACAACCTTTAACTTTTCACATATCATTTTCACTTTGTCCTCTATCTCATGAACCAATTCAAGTCTAACCACTCATTTTTCATCCAATTCAGCTCAACATAAAGGTGTTCAACATTTCCTTCCATACACTTCGAAGGGTGCCATCTGAATGCTTGCTTAATAACTATTTTTATATGCAAATTCTGCCAAAGGTAAGTAACGTTCCCAGCTTATTGCGGACTCTAACACATAACTTCATAACATAACTTCAAGCACCTATATTAGTCACTTAGATTGGCCATCTATTTGATGATGATATGCAGTACTAAAAAAAAAGCTTTGATCTTAAAGCTTCTTGCAAGTTCTTCTAACATTTCGAGGTGAATAGATGATCTCGATCAGAAATAATGGAAATTGGTATGCTGTGAAGTCTTACTATCTCGGTAATGTATATCTTTACGAGCCTTTGCAAAGTATAAATTGTGCGAATAGCTAAGAAATATACACTCTTGGTAAGGCGATCCACAATCCCTCAGATAACATCTTTCTTTGTCGAAGTTAGTGGTAAACCTGACACAAATTCAATGGTGATCCTTTCTAACTTCCACTCTAGAATTTTGACTGGTTGAAGCAATCTTGGAGGATATTGATGTTTTGCTTTCACCTTCTGACAGATTAAGCACTTTACCACAAAGTTTGTAACAACTCATTTCAAACCAGGCCACCAATACAACTAGCGGAGGTCACAATAGATCTTGTTACCTCCAAGGTGCATGGTATAGGGAATATTGTGTGCTTCAATAATGACAACATGTTAAAGCTCCTAGTCATTTGGTACACAAAGTCTTCTGTGGAAACATAGTTGTAACAACCCGTTTTTAGGTCAAATTGGAATAGTGGTTTTGGGACCACAAATCTGAAGTCAATATATTTATTTTATTATTTTAATAAGGTTCACAGCATGATAGATTAATTATGTGAAAGTTTCATAAAAAAAATTTATCGTTTAAATACTTAATTCGGTAAAAAGAACTAAATCACAGAACGCATAAAAGTAGAGTTCTATTGTTTAAAAGCATTATATGGCTATAGCTTGAAATATGGGAGTCCTTGCATGTCAATTAGACCTTAAATAGCATAGTGGAAGTTGTTGGCTTGGTATTTTTGATATTATCAAATGTTTTAAAGGTGAATTTGGTAAATAGGTAATTATGTTATCTTAATTAAAACAAAACCAAATTTTTTTTTTGTCATTTTCATCCATCCTTAACCAAAAATAACAAAGAAGAAGAAGAAAAATAGGGCTTTTATTTTCGGCAACTTCAATCTTTGATTAAGGTACGATTTTGACTCGATTTTTAATGATTTTAGGTTTTTGAGCTCGTTGCAGCTTAATCTAGCTAGCCCATACCTTAGATTTTGAAATGTCTAAAGACTTTGAGATGTTCCATTGTTGAATACTTAGATATTTTGAAGTCTCTTATTAGATTATTGATGGTTGTTAATAGATATACAAGTTTTATAAAGTGATTTTTGACAAAAATGAGAATTATGGATTAAATTGTGAAAGATAGAAATGTTGTGGTTGAAAATGTGAATAAAATGAAAATATGGGCTGTTAAGAAGTTATATAAAATTCTCTTATACATGGGCTATGTGTAAATTGCATAAATTTGCCATTTTGTGTAAAAAGGACTAAATTGCAAATAGTTAAAAGTCTAGGGGTAAAATTCTAATTTAGCCAAAATGAATGTTTTAGGATAAATTGAATTGAATGAAAGTTTAAATGAGTTAATTTGATATCATATAGATCAAGATAAGCAAATACCAGAATTAGATCGGGGGAAATGAAAGGTAGACGAGTAGATGACAGTTATACGAGCAAATACGAGGTAAGTTCGTATAATTAGAATCGAACTTTTCTATACTTGTATTTGATGAAATGAATGTACATAATGAAAATATTTGAAAGATGAATGCTTGATGATATATTGTATTCCTTACCGAGCCCCATTTGAACTATTTGAATTCATTGGATACGAGTGATGTGTTACTGGAATTACCATAATGGTCGAGTTCCTGCATTTGTTGCGGACTCACCATAGCTCGTAAGAGCTTACTGTTTCAGCTTATTGGAGCTTACGATTCATCTTGAAAGAACTTATTGTTCAGCTTCATAGAGCTTACCGATTTTAGCTCAATAGAGCTTACTGTTTATCAGCTCAGTAAGAGCTTACCGACCATGACTCGAAAGAGCATGTATGATGATGAATTGACGGATTATTGACATTTTTCACTTGATTATCATTTGAAGTTCTAATAGGTTCAACGGGCTTGAATAATGTTATATGGACAAGTTATGGTTTATGTATTAGTTAAATGACTAACTTGTGATGATTATGTGTGATTAGGTGATAGTTAAATTGAATTGTTGGCATTTTATTATTACTTTGATTACTTTTAATGGTAAGTTTAATTCTGAATTATATGGGCTTACTAAGCTTAGAAGCTTACTCTGTTTCTATTTCAATGTCTTATAGAGGTTTGTTAGCTCGCTTGTTCCAGAAAAGTCAAAGTTGCACATCACACTATCCAATTTCCGTTTGGTATTTTGAACTTATGAACTTATGTAAATATGGCATGTATAGGCTAGTTTGATAGTAATAGTTATATTTTGGTATCATGGTTTGAGAATGAATTTGTATACAAGTTAAGCCATGTGATTTGGCTTATTTTGGTATCATTTGGATTGCATATATATGCTTAATGATGGTATGTTTTGGTATGGTAAAGTTTGAATGAAATTATGCAAAATAAGCCTTAATATATGGATGTTAGATGAATGAATTGTATATGTAGTTATATGGGTTTATGGACATGTAAATGGTAAGTTTGGATATGGCTTATAATGTGTATTGAATTGGTTAATTTGGTTGCCAATTGAGTTGCTTAAATATGGTCAAATATGAATATAAATGCTCATGTTTTAGGGTGGCAAATTTAGCTTTTCTAATGGCTATTTTTGTCCACACGGGTAGAGACACGGGCGTGTGTCTCAGCCGTGTGCGACACACGGTCATGTTGCACGGCTGTGTGTCCCCTGGGGTACCCTACAATTGTAAGTCAGGCTTGAGCATGGCCAAGACACACGGGCGTGTGCCTAGCCGTGTGACCCAAGTTAGTTTCGACCACGGCCAAGGCACACGGGCGTGTCTTGTGGCCGTGTGAGCAAGTCAGTATGTATGCCTTGTTTCTCCACGACTTAGACACAAGGGTATGGCTAATGACGTGTGAGGCACACGGCCTGTTCACACGGGCGTGTGACACTTTAAAATTTGAAAATTTTCTAAGTTTCTAAAACTTTTATATGTTATCAGTTTAATCCCAAAGGCATGATTAAGACTTTGTATGATTGAATTAAGTACATATTGAATGTGAATGGATAACGGTTATTGAAATGAGAGATAATTTTTTAAATGGTTGTTTTGAATTGAGTTACAGGTCTGGTAATGCCTCTTAACCTATTCCGGTGATGGTTACGGGTTAGGAGTGTTACAATAGTACTCCTTCATCATTTAGTGCGAAGTCCCCTCACACTGCTTGTTCCACTTGTCGAACCTTCTTCATTATTCCTCTTTTGTGAGTTTTTTCTCTTTGATTTTTTGTGATAAGGTTGGCCTTACTTGTAGTTCTGTGAGCAATCCTCCATCACTTGTTACACTCAGTTGCGTAAATAGAACTTGTAGCTCGAATACTGACTTCTTGCTGAGTGCATCAATTACCACGTGTAACACCCCTTACTCGTATCCGACGCCGAGATAGGGTTCAAGGCATTACTGGGATTTCACATTTACAAATATACCAAATCGGGCCACCAAGTTTCATCCAAATTTTAAAACTTTTCAAACATATGTATGACATCCCATATACAGGCTTTTGAGGCTCTAAACGTACATAAGGCTGATTCGGGATAAAACCGAAAACATTAAATGAACTTGGGGCACCTTAGAAAAATTCCCTTACTTTGAATAGTCATATGCCCGTGTGGGTGGGGCTGTTTGGTTACGCATGCCCGTGTGGATTGGGATACGCCCGTGCCCTTAGCCCGTGTGCAACATTGACTTTAAAACACGGCCATGACACACACCCGTGTGGCCTACTCGTGTACTAAACTGACTTTAAATTTTAAGTGCGTGGGATACATGGCCATAACACACACCCATGGGAGTGAGCCGTGTGTTACACACGGCCTAGACACACGCCCGTGTGTCTAACCGTGTGGATCCTGTTAGGCTATTTTCCAAGCCTTTGATCACCCTCTTATAAACCAATCATAAATATAGGTTACTTTAATACATACTAAAACCCAATTTATACACTTACTCTACACTTTGATGAATCTCATTGCATGTAAACCTCATATCATTGGTTTTACACATGCTAGGTTAATTCCCATCTTGTATTTAAGGAAAATTTCTTATCTCATTGACATGTTTGAGATTGGCTCATTCTTGTGAATCATTGCCAATTAAAAACAAACCATCATATGAAGCATAAACATGATTATATTTGTAGGTCATAGCTTTCTTCAAATTAAGCCAATTCCCATGGCCATATACAAAAAGATAGATATATTTTTACATGCCTTCGTTTGGCAAATCAAATGACCTACACAACAAAATACTCAAAAGTTCTATACATGCCATTGAGCAAAATAGAAATCTCTTTATACCAAAGATGGCCTATTTGATAGTGTGCTGGCTCAGTCTTCCAATCCTTACGACTCCTCGAGCTTTGAGAAGTAGGGAAAAGGGAGGGGTAACCATTCAAATGCTTAGTAAGCTCTAATAATCGGAAAGTAGACTTACCAAGTAATTAGCATACATCCATAATAGATAGTGAAACCAACAAGTATGAAACGGTTCCCTATCACATGCACTCAATCAATGAGTTAGTCACATAACAAAGCACCATGTAATTTATCTTAGATGAGCTTATTATACATCCATTCACTTATACATCATTCTCATGTTAATCCCGTTAGTTTCTAGGAAATCTCGATGGAATATCCATTAACCGTCAATTCATAAGGATGATCATTTTAGGTATGCACTCCCGCGAACCTCACATCTTATGGCGGGATTACTAGTCCAGGCTAATTCCCCTATTTTATAAACTCATAAAGTGATGTCCGGATTACCAGTCCAGGCTAAATCCCTTATAACAACGAACACCTTTATTGAGCTCGGATCTGAATTACCAGTCCAGGTTAAATTCAGACCCTCAACGGATTACCCATCCGGGATAAATCCATAATGCACATGTATTCTTCAGGGGGGCTCGATCATCTAAAGAACACCCGTCCGGGCTAGATCTTTTTCATATTTGAGATCAATGGATTACCCGTCTGGGCTAAGTCCTTTCTGCAACACATACAGGATCTCATTACACATATAAAACATGGTTTATCCATCGAATTCCCTTTTAAACCTCAACCGAGACATTTTTCAACATATCATTATCAAAGATGCATTTCATGAAATTTTTATGTCATCAATAAATGCAAACATCACTCATTCACAAATCATATAATTAGGCATATTAGGAGTTTACTTTAAGTTATTTGAACTTACCTGGTATTCGTTTTGATGTTGTGTTTCGGTTATTCTGAAACCTTTTATTTCCCTCGATCGACCTCCGAAATTTGTTCCTCGGGGTCTATAACAACAAAATTAAATCATTAACACTCCACATTATACTCTTCAAGTCTAAATTTCCACCCTCGGTCCAAATGACCATTTTGCCCCTAACTTTTCACATTTTTTTACGATTTAATCCTTAGGCTCGTATAATGAAACACATGCAATTTCTATCTCACCCAAGCCTAGCTGAACACTTTTCCCTCTTATGGCAGCCAAAATTTTTAGTTGTTTTCACATTTCTACCACACATTTAACAACTTTTGCAAAAAGGTCCCTTTAGGGGTTTTTCATGAAAATCACCTAGGAAAAGATGTTTAACACACATTTAACTTTCATATTCCTCCATAAACTATCAAAATACAAGTAAATCATACATGGGTAATTTTTTTAAACATGAACCCTAGCATGAAATATGGGTAGAAATGGAGAGAGTAAGCTACCGGAATTTTAAAAATACGATAAACATTAAAAACGGGGCTTGGGAAGACTTACTAATGAGCTTGAAAAGCTTGAAAACCCTAGCTATGGAGGGCTTGGGAATTTCGACTGGTACAAGGGAGAAGATGGCTGATTTTTGGTTTATTTTTCCTATTGTATTTCATTAAAATGCCAAATGACCAAAATGCCTATAAGCCCTTTCTTTAAAACTTCATCCATGCAAGCCCATTTTTGTCCAAAAACTTAGAATTTGGGAAAATTGCTCTCCAAGACCTTCTAATTTATAATCTAAAGCAATTTCATACAAATTTCTTCTAGAATCCAAGTTTTGCAATTTATTCAATTTAGTCCTTAATTTCCAATTAGACACCTTACTCAAAGAATTTCTTCATGAAATCTTAACATATGCATATTCTCATATCCTAGACCTCTTAATAATCATAAAATAAATATTTTGATGTCAGATTTGTGGTCCTGAAACCACTATTCCAACTAGGCCCTGTTTTGGGATGTTACATTTCTCCCCTCTTAGGGACTTTCGTCCTCGAAAGTCTTACCAGTAAAGAAGTTCGAATATTGGCTTCTCATGGTTTCTTCCAGCTCCCATGTAGCCTCTTCCACACCATGTCGATGCCATAAAACTTTTACTAAAGTGACGTCTTTATTCCTCAACTGTTTAATCTCACGGGCCAAAATCTTAACCGGTTCCTCTCCATAGGTCATGTCCGTTCGAATTTCAACCTCGGTCGACGAAATCACATGAGAGAGGTCTGATCAGTATCGCCTTAACATAGATACGTAGAACACATCGTGAATCTTTTCCAGTTCGGGTGGCAATGCCAAATGATAGGCTAATGGTCCAACTCTTTCGGTGATCTCATACGGTCTGATAAATCGAGGGCTCAGTTTTTCTTTTCGACCAAATGTCAACACCTTTTTCTATGGAGATACTTTCAGGAATACTTTATCTCCAACTTGGAACTCAATTTCCTTTCCTTTCATATCGGCATATGACTTTTGCCTATCCAATGCCGCTTTTAAACAATCTCGTATCATTTAACTTTTTCTTCAGTTTCATTAATCAGATCAACCCCATGAATCTGTCTTTCCTTGAATTCTGTCCAGTACAATGGAGTTCAGCACTTCCTGCAATACAAGGCCTCATAAGGTGCCATCTTCAAACTTGTTTGAAAATTGTTGTTGTAGGCAAACTCTACTAGCGAAAAATATTTTTCCCAGCTACCCTAAAATTTGAGGATGCAACATCGCAACATATCCTCGAGAATCTGAATCATCCACTCAGACTGACCCTCAGTCTGAGGGTGAAAAGCTGTGCTAAAACTCAATTTTTTGCCCGAGGCTTCCTGTAACTTCTTCCAAAATCTCAAAGTGAACCTCGAGTCTCTGTCTGAAATAATCAACAGTGGTACACCATGCAATCTTACAATCTCAGAAATGTATAAGTCGGCCAACTTATAAAGAGAGTAATTTGTCCTTACTGGAATAAAATGAGCCAACTTCGTCAACTTATCTACTACAACCCATATGGCGTCTTTCTTTTTCAGAATTAATGGCAATCCTGTCACAAAATCCATAGTAAATCTATCCCACTTCCATTCGAGGACCATCACAGGCTGTAACACACCTGAAGGTACTTGATGTTCAGCTTTAACTTGCTGACATACCAGGCATTTTGATACAAATTTAGAAATATCTCTTTTCATGCTGTTCCACCAGTACATTTTCTTCAAATCGTTGTATATCTTGGTACTTCCCGGGTGAATTGACAAATGACTGTTATGTGCTTCTTGCAAGATTTTCTGAATAATCTCATTGTCTTTGGGTACACAAACCCTATCTCTAAACATCAGACATCCATCAGAACCAATTCAAAAATCGGATTCAACACTCGACTCACATTGAGTTCTTTTAGCTTGAAGGTCTCTATCTTTAGATTGAGCATTGTAAATTTCTAGCAGAAATGTCAGCCTAGCCTCTAGCTCTGCCAAAACTGAACCATCATCAAGCAATGCCAATCGAGCACCCATGGCCCTCAATGCAAACAAGGATTTTCTGCTCAACGCGTCGGTGACTACATTCGCCTTTCTCGGGTGATAGTCGATAATCAGATCATAATCATTAATTAATTCTAACCATCTATGCTGTCTCAGATTTAATTCTTTTTGAGCCATCAAATACTTCAAACTCTTATGATCTGTGAATATGCGGCAAGTCTCACCATATAAATAAGGCCTCCAAATTTTCAAGGCAAAAACAATGGCGGTGAGCTCTAGGTCGTGTGTCGGGTAGTTCTTCTTGTGTGGTTTCAATTGCTGTGAAACATAGGCTATCACCTTGCCGTCTTGCATAAGTACACAACCCAATCAATTTAAAGATACATCACTATAGACCACAAACTCTTTTCCCGGTTCAGGTAGTATTAAAATAGGAGATTCAGTCAGCAATGTTTTTAACTTCTCACAACTTTGTTGACGCTTCTCCGTCCATTCAAACTTAACGTCTTTCTGTAGCAACCTCGTCATTGGAACCACTATCATGGAGAATCCTTTCACAAACCTTTAATAGTAACTGGCTAAACCCAAAAAGCTTCTAACCTCGGTTACATTTTTGGGCGGTTTCCATTTGACGATAGCAGAAATCTTACTTGGATCAACTCAGGTACCTTTACCCGAAACAATATGACCCAAAAATCCAACTTCCTGGAGCCAAAACTCACTCTTGCTAAACTTAGCATACAGTTGCTTTTCTCGCAAGGTCTGCAACACAATTCTTAGGTGCATCGTCCTGAAAGCTATCTTAGGTACATTCGATTCTTTAACTCATAACTGATAGTAGCCAGAGTGGCTCCTCTCAACTGGTCGAACAAATCATCCATTCTTGGCAAATGATATTTATTCTTGATAGTTACCTTGTTCAGTTGTCGATAATCTATACATAGCCTCATCGAACCATCTTTCTTCTTTACAAAACATTACGGGGGCACCCCAAGGTGAAAACTTGGCCTTACAAATCCTTTATCCGTTAATTCTTGCAACTGGGCTTTTAACTCTTTCAACTCGGTTGGCGCCATTCTGTACGGAGCAATAGAAATAGGAGCTGTCCCTGGCACCAATTCAATGCCAAAATCTATCTCCCTTTTAGGAGGTAATCCGGGTAATTCTTCTAGGAACACGTCTGGATACTCACATACTATCAGTACAGACTCAACCTTCAACTCTGTTTCCTTAACGTTCAATACAAATGCAAGGTAGGCTTCATACTTTTTTCTCATATATCTCTGAGCAACCATGTCCGTGATTACAACAGGTGGCGAACCCAATTCTCTTGAATTGACTTATAGAATCTCACCATTCGAGCATTTCAATTTAATATACTTGCTACCACAATTTACAATTACATCATGCAGGGCTAACCAATCCATACCAAGTATTACATCGAATTTATCAAATGGTAACAACATAAGGTTAGCCAGAAAACAGTGACCCTGAATCATCAAAGGACAATTCTTACAGACTTTATCAACCAGGACTGACCTGCCTAGTGGGTTCGACACTTTAATAATAAATTCCGTAGGCTCAATGGGTATGTTCATACTAGATACCAATCTCATGCAAATGTATGAATGCGTCGATCCCGGGTCAATTAAGGCAGTAACACATGTATTAGAAATAGAAAAAGTACTCGTAATGACGTCAGAAGCATAGGCTTCCTCTTGAGCGCGTATCGCATACGTTCTTACCGGGGCTCGGGCCTCTGGTTTTGCTGTATTTTTAGCCGCAACTTGAATGCCACTAGCACTTTCAAGATGTTTTGGAGGTCTACCCTGTGAAATGGGAGTACTCGACTTTGGGGCTACTTCCACTTCTTTTTCGACTCGTTTTGGCCAATCTCTGAGAAAGTAGTCAAGAGAACCACATTTGAAACACGTACCACTCTTCATTCGGCACTCTCCGAAGTGAAATTTGTTGCAACTCTTACACATTGGCTTTTGATCATCTACACTCCCTACACTAGTCACCATCGGGGAGAAAGACTTCTGACTTCGTCGTTTAGAGCCTCTCGCTCTACTCGAATATCCTATCGATGAAGTGGAGCGTTCATTTTGGCTCCTTGATTTCTTTGTAGGAAAGGAGAGTGTTTTACCACTAGGCCTCTTACTTGAAACTCAAGCCTCTCCCCTTGCTTGCTTTTTTTCAATATTAAGCTCCTGGGCCTTCTTGGCCCGATCAGCCAAATAGCAAACTCTTGTATTTCAAGAATCCCAATCAACAACTTGATTTCTTCATTCAGGCCTTCCTCGAAGCGTTTACACATCTCTGACTTAGTTTGAACCCATTCAGTTGCATATTGGCTTAGCCTTACGAACTTTTTTTGTGTTTTGCTACAGTCTTTTTCCCTTGTTTGAGTTCCAAGAACTCCTTTCGCTTCGAGTCTAAAAACCTTTGGCTAATGTATCTCTTCCTAGACTCTGCTTGGAAGAAATCCCAAGTGATATTTTCCTTTGGCACTACCGAGGATACAGTCTTCCACCAATGGTATGAATATCCTTCAAGAGAGACATGACAAACTTTAAACACTCCTCGGGTGTGCACGATAATTCATCTAACACCCGCATAGTATTCTCGAGCCAGAGCTTTGTTCTTTCAACATCATCCTCGATTTTAGTTCTAAATTCCTGAGCCCCATACTTTCTAAGCTTATCTACAGGGGCCTTACCAATTCTTACCGGTGTCGTACCTTATGGAAAATCCTCATCAGATTGGTTAGGGGGCGGGGGTGGTCTTGGTATGTTGGGGTGATTCTTCAGGTAATCCTTAAACCATTCGTCCATCATATCAAAGAATACGGCTCGGGCCTCTTCTCGACCTTCCGACATAAGCCTTCTACTATTACTAGATACAGCTCGTTGTACGAAAGCTGGAGCATGCCTCTCGGCTCCCTTGGACTCATCTTGTCCATGATTGGAAGACATTTACTATATTTAAAACAATTTAAACAGTTAAGAGATATCACACTATCAATATTTGAATAATGGCATGTATAGTAAACCTCAATATCCTTTACTGTGTCCTAGAACTGATTAAATTGTAACTTTGATACCACTAAATGTAACACCCCTTACTCGTATCCGGCGCCGGGATAGGGTTCGAGGCATTACCAGGATTTCACATTTACAAACATACCAAATCGGGTCACCAAGTTTCACCCAAATTTTAAAACTTTTCAAAAATATGTATGACATCCCATATACAGGCTTTTAAGGCTCTAAACGTACATAAGGCCGATTCGGGATAAAACTAAAAAAATTAAATGAACTTGGGGCACCTTAGAAAAATTCCCTCACTTTGAATAGTCACACGCCCGTGTGGGTGGGGCCATGTGGTTATGCACGCCCGTGTGGCTTGGGATACGCCCATGCCCTTAGCCCGAGTGCAACACTAAATTTAAAACACGGCCATGACACACGCCCGTGTGGCCTTCTCGCGTACTAAACTGACTTTAAATTTTAAGTGTAGGGGACACACGGCCATAACACACACCCATGGGAGTGAGCCGTGTGTCACACACGACCTAGACACATGCCCGTGTGTCTAACCGTGTGGATCCTATTAGGCTATTTTCCAAGCCTTTAATCACCCTCTTATCAACCAATCATAAATATAGGTTACTTTAATACATACTAAGAACCAATTTATACACTTACTCTACACTTTGATGAATCTCATTGCATGTAAACCTCATATCATTGGTTTTACACATGCTAGGTTAATTCCCATCTTGTATTTAAGGAAAATTTCTTATCTCATTGACATGTTTGAGATTGGATCATTCTTGTGAATCATTGCCAATTAAAAACAAACCATCATATGAAGTATAAACATGCTTATATTTGTAGGTCATAGCCTTCTTCAAATTAAGCCAATTCCCATGGCCATATACAAAAGGATAAATATATTTTTACATGCCTTCGTTTGACAAATCAAATGACATATACAACAAAATACTTAAAAGTTCTATACATGCCATTGAGCAAAATAGAAATGTCTTTATACCAAAGATGGCCTATTTGATAGTGTGCTGGCTCTCCAACCGTCTTGTAATCCTTACGAGTCCTCGAGCTCTGAGAAGCAGGGAAAAGGGAGGGGTAAGCATTCACATGCTTAGTAAGCTCGAATAACTGGAAAGTAAACTTACCAAGGAATTAGCATACATCCATAATAGATAATGAAACCAAAAAGTATGAAACGGTTCCCTATCACATGCACTCAATCAATGAGTTAGTCACATAACAAAGGACCATGTAATTTATCTTAGATGAGCACATTATACATCCATTCACTTATACATCATTCTCATGTTAATCCCGTTGAGTTTCTAGCAAATCTCGATGGAATATCCATTAACCGTCAATTCATAAGGATGATCATTTTAGGTATGCACTCCCGCAAACCTCACATCTTATGGCGGGATTACTAGTCCCGGCTAATTCCCCTATTTTATAAACTCATAAAGTGATGTCTGGATTACTAGTCCAGGCTAAATCCCTTATAACGACAAAGACCTTTATTGAGCTCGGATCTGAATTACCAGTCCAGGTTAAATTCAGATCCTCAACGGATTACCCATCCGACATAAATCCATAATGCACATGTATTCTTCGAGGGGGCTCGATCATCTAAAGGAACACTTGTCTAGGCTAGATCCTTTTCATATTTGAGATCAATGGATTACCCCTAAGTCCTTTCTGCAACACATGCAGGATCTCATTACACATATAAAACATGGTTTATCCATCAAATTCCCTTTTAAACCTCAACCGAGACATTTTTCAACATATCATTATCAAAGATGCATTTCATGAAATTTTTATGTCATCAATAAATGCAAACATCACTCATTCACAAATCATATAATTAGGCATATTAGGATTTTACTTTAAGTTATCCGAACTTACCTGGTATTCGTTTTGGTGTTGTGTTTCGGTTATTCTAAAACTTTTTCGTTTCCCTCGATCGACCTCTAGAATTTGTTCCTCAGGGTCTATAACAACAAAATTAAATCACTAACACTCCACATTACACTCTTCAAGTCTAAATTTCCGCCCTCGGTCCAAATAACCATTTTGCCCCTAACCTTTCACATTTTTTTATGATTTAATCCTTAGGCTCGTATAATGAAACACAAGCAATTTCTATCTCACACAAGCCTACCAAACACTTTTCCCTCTATGGCAGCCGATATTTTCCATTATTTTCACATTTCTACCACACATTTAACAACTTTTACAAAAAGGTCCCTTTAGGGGTTTTTCATGAAAATCACCTAGGAAAAGATGTTTAACACACATCCAACTTTCATATTCCTCCATAAACCATCACAATACAAGTAACTCATGCATGGGTAATTTTTTTAAACATGAACCCTAGCATGAAATATGGGTAGAAATGGAGAGAGTAAGCTACCGAAATTTCAAAAATACAATGAACATTAAAAACTAGGCTTGGGAGAGCTTACTAATGAGATTGAAAAGCTTGAAAACCCTAGCTATGGAGGGCTTGGGAATTTCGGCTGGTACAAGGGAGAAGATGGCTGATTTTTGGTTCATTTTTTCCATTTTATTTCATTAAAATGCCAAATGACCAAAATGCCCATAAGCCCTTTCTTTAAAACTTCATCCATGCAAGCCCATTTTTGTCCAAAAACTTAGAATTTGGGAAAATTGCTCTCCAAGACCTTCTAATTTATAATCTAAAGCAATTTCATACAAATTGCTTCTAGAATCCAACTTTTTCAATTTATTCAATTTAGTCCCTAATTTCCAATTGGACACCTTACTCAAAAAATTTCTTCATAAAATCTAAACATGTGTATATTCTCATATCCTAGACCTCATAATAATCATAAAATAAATATTTTTATGTCGAATTTATGGTCCCAAAATCACTATTTTGACTAGGCCCTATTTTGGGATGTTAAACCACGTTTGCCTTGCTAGGATGATACTCTATCACACAGTTATAGTCCTTCAGCAACTCTATCCACCTTATTTGTTGCAAGTTTAATTCCATTTGCATGACCAGATACTTGAGACTCTTTTGGTCTATGTAAATGGTACATCTCTCATAATACAAGTAGTATCGCCAAATCTTAAGTGCAAACACCCTTGCTTCTAACTCCAGGTCATGGGTTGGATAGCATCCTAGCCTTGTGTGCAAGGAATCATTGTAGAGCACAAAATCCTTCCCTATTTCTAGTAGAGTCAACATAGGTTCTTTGGTGAGTATCGCCTTAAGTTTATTGAAGCTCTGTTTCCTTTTTTCAGTCCAAGTGAACTCTTCATTTCTCTGGAGTAACTTTGCTAGGGGTGTTGCTATGGTGGCGAACCCCTCAACAAACCTGCAATAGTACTCTGTGAGCCCCAGAAATCTTTGTACTTCTGTAACACACTTTGGCGATCTCCACCCCACAATTGCTTCTGTCTTCTTTGGGTTTACCCAACCGCCTTTTGTTGAAACCACGTGCCCTAGAATGCAACTTTCTTGAGCCAAAACTCACACTTGCTAAATTTCGTAAATAGTTGTTTCTTTTTTAGAATCTGTAACACAGTTCATAAATGAGCATTTTGTTCCTTCATAGTTTACGAATATGAATTAAAAACAAATTCAAGTCTTGCTTGAGCTTACAAAAGCTCTTAAGTTGACCCGAGTATAAATAAGGACTAAATTATAAAATTTTAAACAACTAAGGAAAATAACAAAGTAGGGTCACACGGCCATATGCCTAGACCATGATAAAAACATAAACCATGTAATCTAGAGTCACACATCCATGTAACTAACTAAGGTTGTGTGGACTACAATGTAAAAATCTTACAAACATTCACACGGTCGTGTAGACAGGCCATGTGAGAGATTGTGACTTTGTTTAACCAAATCCACCAAGATCATACAGAGCACACAGTTGTTTCAGTTTCTCATGTGTGACACACCGTCATGTGTTAGCTTATGTGTGCCAAAATATGCCTTATACATCATGTCACACAATCAATTACTTACTTTTGCCATAAACAAGTCATTAACCATTCATTAGACCTATACAAAATGCACCAAAAGCATGCTTAAACATATCATTTTCCTAATTCTAACCAATGTGCCTCAATGCACCATCACAAATATAAATCAAATACCAAAATGCTTCCTTTTTCATGCCAAGTTAGGACTTAGCTATAAATATGCCATATGTGCAATGGAATTGGCAAATTTCTATCACTTACCATTAACCATATTGAAAATATAACCATCTATAAGTTTAACTAAATTGTAAAGATAATTGATGATTTTTTCCAATAGGGATTAAATTGCATAAAATTTAAAATTTGTTGTAGAAATGAAAAATAGGAGATTAAATTAGGCCTAGAGTGAAATTGAAATAAAAATATGAGGCTCAATTTGAAAGTTATGTTAGTATCGATTTTAAGGACTAAATTGAATAAAATAAAAAATCACATAAATTAGCAATTGAATGTGAAAATTATTTTGTATTATTGATTTGGTGTATTTATTTTAATCCGTGGCTAAAGTCAACTTGGATTCCTCAAAATAGGAAGGAAAAGATAAAGTCATCGACAAATAGCTCGGAGTTACGTTTTATATTTCTATAACCTGGACCTTTTCAATTGATGTAATTTCGAACTGCGTTGCATGGTAATAATATAAGGTAAGACCGAAATGATTGAACAAGCTAAATTGAATCGGTTTGAATTAGTTGGTTGTGGTAAGAACTAACTTCAATGGATTTCAAAATATGATATATCATTATATTTGTGCAATTGAATCCAGTTGGTGCTGAATTATGTCGTCACATATGTGATTTGATGATTGGTTGATGAAATTATGTTGTGGAATTAAGAAATCAAATATATAAATGAAATTGGAATAAGGGTGAATAGTAGATATCAGTTTATAAGCTCAAAATTATGGACTTGGTATTGTATGATTTAATTAAATCAATTGAAATAGGGAAAAATGTATATGTTGCAACTATGACAACTCAGTTTAAAATATGTAAATAGATTTAATATTAGGTGATGTATTATGACTTTTAGATTGACATGTTAAAATGCATTATATACTTTATATTATGTTTTAATGTTTGATTATAGAATTGATTGTCGATCTTGAATCCAATGACAATCCCAAACTCAAATATTGGTGAATTGTTCTTTTTGGTCTTGGCATGTACCTAGGATTTTTTATACTCAAAATGGTCATTTTGTGGCTTGTTGGCAATTGAAAACTATGTATATATGTATAAATGTAATAACTTTAGTCATGTTGTGTAATATCCTTATGGTTGAGGAAGTATCGTGCTATGTAATATGTTTCA
The DNA here is from genome assembly GCA_025698475.1 of Gossypium anomalum. Lineage (NCBI taxonomy): Eukaryota > Viridiplantae > Streptophyta > Magnoliopsida > Malvales > Malvaceae > Gossypium > Gossypium anomalum. The sequence goes on along the minus strand of CM046968.1, from coordinate 40,068,912 downwards.
TTTGATGCTTGGATGTGGAATGATGCATGATATGCTTAGGTGATGTTTTGCTAAGTTTGATGCTTAAAACATGAGATTGATTTAAAGGTTATTTTGTGCTTAAGTAGGTTGATAGTTGGAACGACGGAAATGTGCAAGTGTACACAATTGCAAAAGTAATATAGTGACAAGTAAATATCGGGTTATCGTACCCACAGGGACTGTGAAAAGAATTATTTATGAATGCAATTTAAAAAACTTTGGTAAAGAAAAATATTTTGATTTGAGGAGGTGATTAAAAACTAGGATTTTAACTAAGTAAAATAAATATAAATAAAATAAAAGTTCCAATGCATGATTTCAAAAGATGTTTTTAATCAAGATGACATAATTGTGTTACATTAATTACATTTCTTAACTAGGAATTATTAAACTCATGTTCATGTTGTTACAAATAAATTCATGGAAACTCAATAATTTGCTAACTTATGAACATACTTACCTACCAAAATCCATTTATCTCTTGACTATATCTCTACGTCAATTCAACCGATTAAACAAATTTTAACAAGCAAATGTGTTAATGCACATACATACTTATGAAATTAAAATAATCTCTTATACATATCTCTATGCCAATTCAAACAATTAATTAAATCTCATAAGCACATAAAAGATTATGTGAGGTAACAATGTATTTCTAGCTTGAAATAGTTTAATCACAATAATCTTGCAAGTTATGCAAGGCTAATGTATCGTTAGATATCGTTGCTAATTTAATCCTCAACTATCTTAGATGATTAAACATGCACAGATTAAGTATTGTGTCAATTAATTACAATTTCAATCCTTTTAAATAATTAATTCATTATTTACCTTACAATTGTAATGCAAGAATAACTTAGTCATGGTTTTAGTTAATCAAACATCTTACCGTAGCCTATAACAACACAAACACATTTTTAATAACTTAAGTAGACGAAATGCAATCAACCTAACACGATTAAAATTTTAGCCATATTAATTAAATTAAACATATCAACATCATAAATGTTCGTACACATGTTCATAACAACAATAATAAAATTAAAAGGATAAGGAACAAGAATGAAATCCAGTGTTTCTTCAAGGCTTGACTAGTTTGCTCTGTTCCTCCTTCTCTGCTTTTTCTTGTTAAATCGAGGCTTCCATGAACACTTGCATGCTTCTCCAAATGGGGGTTGAATGGCTCTTTTTCAAGAGGTGAAATCGGCAAAGGAATGGGGAAGAAAATGAAGAACAATGGAAGGGGTTTGAAGAGAGAAAGTGAGAGAGAAGTGAAGAGATGAGAAGGTTTGAGATGTGTTTGAAGTGAGCAAACAAGGGGTATTTATAGGTTGATAAGGCTTTTAAAAATAAAAAAAATCATCATCCATAGAGTCTCCCCATGGCTAGCCACACATATGGCAAGTTTGAAGGTTCCAAACTTGCTATTTTAAGGTAAGTGCAAATCTAGAAAGGCATAAATAGTGGAGGGGTTTGAATGCAAATTGAAGGAGTCTTCAAGGGATATTTTGCAAGCCAAATGATCATCCAAACAAGCTGATTGGGTCAGTATGTGGGACAGTTTTGGGCCGCCTAATGCTCGGTTGGATCAGTTTTCTCAGTTCATCACAACTAGGCCCCTTTTCATAATTAGAACAGTGGTTTCGGGACCACAAATCTGAGTCAAAAAGAAAATTTATTTTAATATTATTGCATGGTCTACATTATGATAGGAAAGACGTATGAAAATTTCGATAAGAAAATTTTACCGATTACATGTTTAATTATAGAGAGGACCAAATTGCATTAAATGCAAAAGTTGAATTCTAGTAGCGAGAAGGATTAAATAGCTTTGGAATTCAAAAATTGAGGTCCTTATATGGTAATTAGACCATTAAGAAAATTTAGTAGATATTTTTGATGATTCATCCATGGAAAATTAGAAAAAAGAAAAGGGTTAAATTGGAAATTGAAATAAATAAAAGATGATAAATAAAATAAATATCTAATATCATCAAATGATATTATCTTCTTCCCCAAATTCTATGGAAACCCTAGGAAAGAGAAAGAAAATCAAGCAAGCCTAATTGGGTAAGTAATCTTGTCTCGTTTTTAGTAATTTTTATATTTTTGAGATCAGAATAGCCTAATCTATCTATTTTGGGATTAATTTGTAAAGTTATCAAAGTATTAAAAGTTCTCCATGGATGAATATGCTGAAATTTTGAAATTTATGGTAGAAAATGAAAGATTATTGATAAGAAAACAACTTTTGTAAAGGAGATTTCCATGAAATTGTGATTTAGGGACTAAATTGTAAAGATGTGAAATTCATGGAAAATATCCGGTTTTTTTGAAATATATGTGCTGTAACTTTATATGTAAATTTTGGTTAGGCTTGGAATAAGGGTTAAATTGCATGAATTTCATTTTTTTAGCCTAGGGACGAAATTGCAATTAATGAAAAGTATAGGGGCAAAATGGTAATTTTTCCTAGGATGTGAATTGAATTAAGTTGAGTATGAAATGGATTAAATTAACGTTAAATTCATTTATATAGATCCAGAAAGATCAAATAAAGAGTTAGATCGAGGAAAAGAAAAAGTATCGAATTAGTAAATCTCTGTATACGAGCAAGTGACGAGGTAAGTTCGTGTAATTAAATTTGTACATTTATATGCTTGAATTGAATGTCATGTATGGGAATTATGTAGTTGTCATGCATATGAAAATTGAATACATATCTGATAATGTAACAGCCCGATTTAGACACTAATCAGAACGGTGGTTTCGAGACCACGAATCTGAGTCAGAAAAATATTTAAAAATTATTTTCTGTGTTTATTATGTGTGAATTTATATCTGTGAAATTTCTGTGTTTTAACTTTGTCGTTTGAGTGCTGATTTAATAAAAAGGGCTTAATCGTGTAAAGTGAAACGTTAATAGTTAAATATGAAAGTGATTAACTGAACTTTTCTTATTAATATGAAGTGCTTAAATGCAATTAGGCCATAATTAAATGAGTTGGATGGTTAAAGGCATGGTTTATAATGGTTTTATATTTTATTATAAAGGTTAAAAATGTAAAATGATTATTAGTTAATATATTATAAAACATAAAATTAAAACCATGTGTTCATATTCTTTTTGCATGACCGAATATTAAAGAAAATAAAAAATAAATAAGGTTTCCACAGGTTCGGCCATTTTTGAAGCTTGATTAAGGTATGTATCTAGCTCGATTTTTGATAATTTTTACGTTTTTGAGATCGTTGCAGTGTAATGTACAAAGCCCATGCTTGAATTTCTAATTTTGATGAATATTTTGAGTTATTCCATTGATGAATAATTGAGTTTTGTGATGTTAGTTGATTAATTATGAAAGATATGTTTTAGATTAATATGTTTTGTATTGGAATTTTTGATTATTTTGAGTAATTAGGACTAAATTGCAAAAATAATAAATTGAGGGACTAAAATGTAAAATAAATGAAATGTATGGACTTGTATGAATATAAGGAACATTTGGCCTAAGCATAGTGTATTCAAATTTTGCATGTTTTGTGTTTTGTGCAATTTGGACTAAATTGTACAAAGTGTAAGATGTTAGGGATAAAATGGTAATTTGTCCATTTATGTGTTTTTGGACTAAATTGAGTGAAAATATATTTGAATGAGTTTAATTTGAATATGATTAGATCAAGAACTAAAGAAATCATATTTGAATCGGTGGTAAACCAAAGTCATCGATTAGTCGTCCCGTTCCGATTATCGTTGTCCGAGGTAAGTTTATAGGCAAATAGATGTTGTAAATTTCAATATATGAATATTATAAATGATGAATTGAATTATTATAATTGTTTGAGAATGTGCCGAAATGATATATGTTTGAGAGCAATGGTTGCGAGTTCGATTCAATCGAGTTACGACATCCGAAAGCCTCGTATGAGCCTTAGGAATAGGTAGGATAACTATGTCATGACATAGGATTCCGATATGTGATTCCGATATATGTGTGCAAGTAAGACCACGTTTAATACGTTGACATCGATTGTGATTTCGATATATGTGTGCGAGTAAGACCATGTTTAATATGTTGGCATCGATATGTGATTCCGATATATGTGATTACATGTAAGACCATGTATGGGGCGTTGGCATTGTACGATATGTATGATTATCCGATTATCCTATTCAATTCCGAATGGTTCAACGGGCAATGATAAGTTGTGACCAAATGTGTAAAACGAGCTAGAATGATCAGGTATGAGTTATTTGATTACCTATTTGAAAATAAGGTAAGTTTGTTATTTGATATGTAATGCAAATTCTATATATGATAATAATGTAAATAAATGTGCATTTGTATGGTATATTCGGCCATATGCTATGTATAAGTATGTGATGTTAAAGTTGATTTATGAGTATATGTATATGAGTCTATATACATTCGGTTATATAATGATATTATATCTTTGAAATTGAATGATACTTTGAATATATATATATATGTACATTCAGTTAAGATAAGGTTTATTTATGAAAGCATATGTTATATATATGAAATGTTAAGCTTGAGATTAAATGTAATTATGATAGTATAATTTGGTTTGGTTAAAATGAGTTGATAATGTTTTTGAATTGTTATTTGCTTATGCCTTACTAAGCTATGATAGCTTATTATGTGTATGTTTGTCTTTGTTTTATAGATTTTGGAATCAAGTTATGAGCTTGGGGATCGTCAACAAAGTCCATCACAGTATCGACTGTTTTTGGTATTTTATAAGTTTAAATTCGAACCTATGGCATGTATAGGCTAGTTTAGTTATTATGATGATTTTGAAGTATGTATATATTGAGAGCCATGTGAAAATGGTTTGATTATAATGTTAAATTTTGTGTATTTGTGGCTATGACTTAAATTCAATGTGGAAGTGTATTTCATGATGTATATATGTGTGGTATTAGGTTATATGGTTTGGCTTGTTTATTTGTTAAGTTCAGTTTCAAGGTTTGATTGAATTATGGTTATGTTTGATTGTGGTTTTGTTGATTTGGCTATGGTTGATATATAGATAAATATATGTTAATTTTATTGTTATTGTAACACCCTGATTTTGGGCCTAGTCGGAATAGTAATGTCGGGACCACAAATTCGAGATAGAAATAATTATTTTATGATTATTTTGAGGTCTATGATATGATTGCATGATTGTGTGAAAATTTCGTGAAGAAATTCAATGCATAAAGTGCTTAATTTAAAGTTAGGGACTAAATTGAATAAGTTGCAAAACTTGCATTCTAGAAGTTTTTAGTATGAAATTGCATTGAAATATTAATTAGGAGGTCTTAAATAGCAATTTGACCAATTTTAAGTTCATGGACAAAATTAGGACATGGAAGGAATTTTTGAAAGTTTAGTAGTAAGGGCATTTTGGTCATTTAGGGGTAAAATGAATTAAAATACAAAATTAAAAGCCAATTTTGCTCATCTTCTTCATGGAGGCCGAAATTAGCATGGGGGAGGCCATGGCTAGGGTTTTCAAGCTTTCCAAGCTCAATAGTAAGTGACTCAAGCCCGCTTTTAATGTTCTTTATGTTTTTGGAATCCCTGTAGCTTCGATTAAGCTTATTCTAGCAATAATTTAAGCTAGGGTTCATATTTGGAAAAATACCCATAGGTGAAATTTGTGTATTTTGATGTTTTATGATAGAATATGAGGTTTTAAATTATGTTAAACAACTTGTGCTACTCGGTTTTAAGTGAAAACGAGTAAAGCAAGATAATCAGTAAAAATACTTATTGTTCATAACTATATGCTAGAGTGAGAATTTGATGTTGTTGTAGAAGAGAAAAATGTTAAGCATGTCATAAAACATAGGAATAAGGGCTGAAATTAAATTTTCGAGTCTTGGGGCAAAAGTGCAAATATGCAAAAGTTTAGGGGTCAAAATGCAAATTTGTAAAAATATGATTTTTGGACCCGTATGAATAATGTGACTAATTATTAGGCTAAATGTGATATTATAGATGAAGGAAATCGAGATTCGGGCTTAAATCGGGAAAATACAAGGTTATGGATTAAAATAGTAAATTGCCGTTTCTGAATCGAGGTAAGTTTGTGTGTTAATAATAATGCAATACCGTGCATGAATTGTAATTCTCTATTGATATGGCATAAATTGTATGATTTAATATGTTTAAGAGAAGTTGATGGATGGTATGTATGATATAAAAAAAAAAATGTAATGCTAGTTGTGTCATGTGAAATTGAATGGAATTATTGTTACAAGAATTGAGTGTTAAATTACTATTAAGCTGGGTTGTATGAATTGTTGCGGTTGTACCTGATGAGATTTTGATAAGTTTGTACGTAAATAATTTATCGATTTATTTTATTTTATTTTATTATATTTTGTTATCATATGAAATGTGGCTACCTATAGATTGACTATTTGCTGTAAATTGAAAATTGAAAAAGGACTATGAATAAATTTGTAACATATTGGAAATATGTTTGTTGGTAATTACTTGATTGGTGAAATTGTTAGAAAAGAGAGAAATCCCGGTTGAACCTTGGAAAGATTGGATGATACAGATGGTATGTAGCTAGGTCACATGTATGGTGTTTGAGTGCACATCATGTGTACAAGAGAGCTACGAGATATTATGATGTAGCTAGGTCACATGGGTGATACTATGTGTACACCATGTAGACAAGAGAGCTACGGGATATATGTAGCTAGGTCGCATGCGTGGTTCCAGGTGAAGGACACCATGTAGACAAGAGAGCTACGAGATAAACTGGCTAGGTCACATGGGTGATACTAAGTGTTCACCATGTGTACAAGAGAGCCGAACTTTATGATGGGTGGAGCTATTTGCGGAAACCACCAAGTATCGAGGATTGATCCGAAGTGTTCAACGGGAGACTTATTATGTACTACTTTGTGAGTTTTGTGATGAATAAGTGCAGGAATTTGGTTATGTGAATAATGTGTTCATTAAGTGATCGGGTTGTGGTAAGGTTATAAACAATTAAGTTATACATGAGGATGATTTTATGGTGACCTTGTAATCATGGGCCTATACTTGTGATGTATGAAATGTGGTGAAAATGATTTGTGATATGTATGTTAAAATGAGGTTAATACAAAGAAAGTGTGAAAGAGTGAATTAGCAATAAAATTGTCTTGGACAGCAGCAGTTGCGTGACTTTGAAAATTCACTAAAAATTGTGAAAGTTGAATAAAAATGCAAATGATATATGAAAATAAATCTTAATGAGTCTATTTTCACATGAAAGAAACAGGGGAAGCAAAAGAATTCTATATTGTGTGATATTTGAATTATTGTGAAATAGGGTCTGAATGAATTCGAGATCCCCTGTTCTGACTTTAGAAATTCATCATAAATTGTACAAAACTTATTAAGAGTAATAACTTACATGCATGGATTCCTTATTGAGTCTATTTTTAAGGGAAACAAACGGAATGGTCGTTGGAATTCTGTACAGAGAGAAATTTGGTTCGTAGTACACAGAGGTCAGAGTAGTCATACTCTGAAACAAGGGAGAATTTAACTAATAAACTGTACTAATTGGCCAAACCAAAAATACTGAAAATTTTATGGGAGAAAGATATATGAATCTAGTTTCAAATAAAATTAACGAAACTAAAGTTGGAGTTTTGTAGCTTCAGATATGAATGATTTAGTAACTGTAACTCAATAACACAGCTTAACCTGAATATATGTAATTGTACAGTTATAGTGTTTTATCTTGAAAAGCATGGTAGTAATTGCTTATTATTTTCATATGAACTTACTAAGCGTAAAGCTTACCCATCCTCTCCATTTCTTTAGTATTGATAGGTCGGCTCGGGTTGGAGATCATCATGAGGCAAAATCACACTATCAAACTATCATTTTGGGAGAATTAATTCAAATATTGGAAATATCAAGTGAGTGGCATGTATAGGAAGTTGGTTTGTAATATGTATTTTTATTATGATTTTGATCGCACGTATCAGTCTGCATTGAGTTATTGTATATGGTTATGAGATGTGGTCCTTATCCATTATGGTTTATAAGTTTAATTAATCATGCTACGTCATATGTTTTGATGTAATGATATAGTTAGCTTTGTTTGTTATGCATGTGTTCGAAAAGTTTTAAATTAAATGAAATTTTATGGCCCAGTTTTTGTCTATGTGTTGTTAAGTCTGGTAATGCCTCGTACTCTGTTCCGGCCTTGGATACGGGTAAGGGGTGTTACAGTTATGTTTTGTTATGTGCTATTATGTGATGTAATATTAAAGTATATTCGGTTATGTCATATAGGTGAAATTATAGTTGGATTTATGATTGAGTAATATGCCTAATGATTGGTTTTAGCTGGATCATGTCCAAAGGTAATATGTATTTTAATGATATAAGATATTCGTGAGTTATGCATGATATCATGGATGGATGTATTCTGCTATTAAGATTGAAAATGGATTATTATGTGAAATGTGATACATGTTTTGATAAGCTATAAGATGACTTTGTCATATTGTGAATTTGGTTATTTGGTATGATATGAAATTGTGGTTGGATATTTTTATTGAATAATATGCATGTTATATAAGTGATAAGTATTAGATAAGTGGCTATGATTTGAAGTATTATTATTCGGTTATGTTATGAAGTAGGTATGGATAATATTTGTATGTTTTTGATCATTGGTTGTAAATATGATTTTAGATGTAATGAAAAGCTTGTGAAGCAACCATGTTTTGATTCGGTAAATAGGTGAATTAACTTTCGATGGATGTTAGATAATTGGGTGACATGTATTAGATGTTAAAGTTGGATTGTTTTGGCTATATGGATATATATTTATATATTTAGCTTAGTATGTGATTATTGAATTAGTTTTGAATATGACTTTTATTAATTTTTTTGATAAATGAAAATAACATGTTAAAATTTGGTTTTGGTACGCTAAAAATGTCGGACAAATAGTTATTATGTATTGTACCTATATATATATAATTGGTGTGTTGGTGTGAAAGTTAAAATAATATGTTTAATTATTTGGTTTAGTTCTTTGAAATGTCTCATGCATGTATAATTATAGAGTAAAATGGAAGTAGACATTAAATAAAGCATAAGTATTTAGTATGTTTAATATTCGGCTAAAGCTTTAGAAATTGACCATATGAATAGTAATTTATGCTTTTATTAAATAAGATGTTTTGATGCAAGTTTAGTATGTGGTTTTATTATTGTACTTTAATTATTAAGTATATGTTATATGACATTTTGTGTGTATTAATGGAATAGCAAATAAATAAGCTTGGTTTAGTAAAAATTTATAACAAGGTTACATGTATATTTAGTCTTGAATAATGAGTAATAAGTTTTTTTAATTCATATCTTTATATCTGGCCAGTTGATACAAATTTATGATTGAATGTTTATTGGTATACGTGTAACCTGAGATGTTTTGGTTTAAATTAGTATACATTCATATGTGGTGAATTAAAATGAATAATTCTTATGTGTATGCATGAATTGTCCGTAAGTTGTGTCTCATTCGATAATACCTCATAACCCTACTCCGGCGACGAATACGGGTTAGGGGTGTTACAGATAATGCCTGATAAATGATAAGTCCTGTTTGAATAAATAAAGTTTGATGGATACGAGTTTCTCGATTGGTTGTGGTCTTGTATATGTTGTAGACACACCATAGCTCTTATGAGAATCCTATTATAAACCCTCTCGAGCTTCCTGTTACATGGTTCCTGCGAGCATTCTGATTGGTAGTGATCCTACATGTGTTGCGGACTACCGCAGCTCATTGTGAGCATCCTGTTATACGATCGATTGTGATCCTGCATGAATTGTGGACACAAATGCAGGTCTTTATGAGCTTCCTGATATAGGCTCTTTGTGAGCTTTCTGACATGGCTCGCTTGAACATCCTGTTATATAGCTATCTAGAGCTCCCTGATAATAGCTCTTCGGAGTTACCTGTTAAGCTCAATAAGCTTCCTGCTCTAAACTCTTATGAGTTTCTTGTTATAGCCCGGATAGGCTTCCTTTTATATGGCTCACATGAACATCCTGTCCTATGGATCGATAAAGTGCTTCTTGATTATGCGCCCTAATGGGCACCCCTGACTATGAGTTGACAGATTACAGTTTTGTACACTTCAAGTGTACTACATGTGTATCCATTGCTATTTCAAATAAATTCAACGGGAAGAGTTCTGACATGGTTAATTAAACTTAAGATGATTGATTATAGAATTGTACATGTTATATGAAAATATGATAATAAAAACACATGTTTATGAAAGTTATTTTATGATGAGCTCATCCTTGATTTTTGATGTTTACATGATATACATGACTAACAAGTTTCTTGAGATCATATGTGTTTAGGCAAATGGCCATAATGAATTGGATTCATGTTTGTATACTTATTTTGAATGTACATTATTGGTAACTTGAATTCTTGTTATACGAACTTACTAAGCATTTGAGATGCTTATTTATTTTTCTTCTCTCTGTTTTATAATGCTCAGAAGCTCGTAAAGGTTGGAACCAATCGGAGCATCATCACACTATCCTTCAGCTCGTTCTGGTATAAATAGCAAACTTATTTTGGGATAATGGCATGTATAGGATAACTTGGCCAATATTAGCATGTAAATGGTTGTTTGTAATCTAGCCATTGAAATGGCTAGTGATGGTTTTTGGTGAATATATATATGAGGTTATAGTATGGTTAATATATGTATGCTTGGCATGGTTAGATTGAAGGATGGTAAACATATATGTTTTTTTTTAAAAAAAGGTAAGTTTGAATACATATAATGATAAATCATGTATAATGTTAATGTTGGCTTGGTTTTAATGTCTTGAATTGGTTGGTATATGTATGCAAGTATTAATGTAGGTTGAAGACAATTTGGGTGAGAAAAGTGGCCATGAAAATGGCCTATTTTCGTCCACACGGGTAGACACAAGGGCATGTGTCTCAACCATGTGTGACAGACAGCTATGCGCACGGGTGTGTTGTTTGGCCGTGTGTCCCCTGCATCTTAAAAATTAGAAACAAAATGCTTCAAATTGTTCACATGGGCAAAGACACGGGCGTGTGTCTTAGTTGTCTGTGACACACGACCTAGCACATGGGCATTGTCTGAGCCGTATGTGACACATGGCCTAGCACACAAGCGTATGACTTGGCCATGTAAATCCTGCACCTAATTTTTGAAAATTAAATTGTCCACACAGCTTGACACACTGGCATTTGGTTGGCTGTGTAACTTAAGTTAGAGAGTTACACGGGTATGGACATGGGTTGGGACACGGTCGTGTACCTCACACTGAATGCCCACACGGCCTGAAACACAAGCGTGTCATTTGGCCGTGTAGCCACACGGCCTATTCACACGGGTGTGTGTCCCCTGCATCTAGGAAAATTTTTGAAATTTCATGAGAAATTCTCTAAGTTTCCGAATTAGTCCCAACTTGTTCCTAATATATAAATAGGACCTCAAGGGTCCATTTAAGGGACAAAATGATTGAATTATGATTTGTTTCAGATATGAATAGCAAAAGACATGAATTAATTGTAATTGATCTGTAAACTCCGATAACGCTCTATAATCCTGTTCTGGCGATGGATATGGGTTAGGGGTGTTACATATATTGGTATCAGAGCTACAGTTTAGTTGATTCTCGGACTAACGTAGTGAGTATGAGTTTAGCTATACATGCCATTATATAATTTGTGATAGTGTGATATCTCCTGACCATTTTAAACGTGTTTTTCATATAGTAATGTCGTCCAACCGAGCTAGAGTTAAATCCGAAGAAGCTGAGAGCAATGCTTCAGCTTCAGTTCAAAGAGTTGCATCTAGTAGTAGTAGAAGGCCCATATCTGAAGGCTGAGGTAATAAGGCTAAAGAAGCCTTATTTCAAATGATGAATGAGTGGTTCACAGAATTCTTAAGAACAAATCCTGCTGTACAACAACCTCCCCCTTCTGCTCCTCAACCGGTTCCAGAGATGCCACAGAGTGTTGAATCTGTTAGAATTGGTAAGCCTCCGGTAGATAAAATCCGTAAATATGAGGTAGAAGAATTTAGGGCTACTGCCAATGATGATCCGAAAAGGGAATTATGGCTAGAAAATACTATCAGGGTTCTGGATAAATTGTCTTGCACACTTGAAGATTGTTTGAAATGTGTTATATCTCTACTAAAAGACTTAGCTTATCAGTGGTGGAATACCATAATTTTTGTTGTACCGAGGGAGAATGTTACATGGGAATTTTTCCAGACAAAATTCAAAAAAAAGTATATTAGCCAAAGATTTCTTGATCAGAAAAAGAAGGAATTTTTAGAGATCAAACAGGAAATTATGACTGTATCTGAATACGAGCAGGAATTTGTTCAGTTAAGCAAATATGCCAGAGAGTGTATCCCGACTAAAGTTGCCATGTGTAAACTTTTTGAAGAGGGATTGAATGAAGACATTATGTTATTAGTTGGGATCTTAGAATTAAAAGAATTTGTTGTACTGGCTGACCAAGCACATAAAGATGAAGAATTAAATAAAGAAAAGAGGCAGGTAGAGATAGAATCTTGAACTTCAAGTAAGAGATTTATGGGCAAGCCACAATCAGCAGCTTCAAAGAAATCAAAGAAATATCATGATTGTTCTGTCTCATCTGTGGGGTATTCTAGAAAAGATCGAGGCTCTTAACGTTCTAATTTGAGATCTCCGTCTCCATCAGTAGCAAGTGCTGGAAGTGTTGGTAATCCCAAACCTAGATATAAACATTGTAATAAATTTCATTTTAGGGAATGTCGTATGAGAAGCGGAGCCTACTATAGATGTGGTTCTCTTGACCACTGTAACACCCCTAACTCGTATCTGTCGCCGGAATGGGGTTACGAGGCATTACCAATCATAAGACAATTCAGAACAGATTTTCATTACAAAGTAAATCATCTAATAAAATTTTTTAAACCAAAGTAATATGTTTCAATTATACCGTTTATCTAATTATTCGAATTACTGTTAACTCAATACAAATAAATAATCATAGAAATTAAATACTTAACTTATAACCCAATACATTTCATTGCATACTCAAATCATATATGCAATTTTAATATCTAAAGCATTCAAATGATTATTATAAGAAATAATCTCTCAACTTACTATTTCTATGCACCTACTTTAGTCAGTAAAATCATACATCATCACGTCTATTTCATAAGTACATTACTAAACATTTCACATATAAATGTCTAAGCATATTCGTATATATATATATCAATATAATCTAACCAATAAATTACTCACAAAACCAAATAAACATAATCTTATCAACTTGTCCAAACTGATTATAAATGCATTGTATAAATTTATATTACCTATTTGTTTTACCAATATAAAATTCACTATTCATATGGTCATTTATTTCATTGTATTAACCAAATATAACAATGCTATGTTCAAGGTTTCTTTTTCTTTATTTTACCTTATCACATCATAAACATATACCTTATCAAGAAAATGAATTAACATTCACATATACCAACCTTAATATAAGCACATAAATATATATATAGGTTCAACTAACAAAGCATATCCGAATATATTAGCACATATCTTTTACCATCAATCCAATTTCCAATTATAAGACTAAATTCCAATATGTCAGACTTATCATAACAAACAAATCATGAATTATACATATCATTATTATAAACCATAAGGGAACACCAAATATACTCCATGCATTTATTTTGATTATTACCTAACTAATATATGATATACCTTAACTCATTTAACAACCATTATATATCATATAGCCGAAACACATAAACAAACTTCACAAACATTATATACCTTGGATACACTTTCAATATAAGCTCAAACCAAGACCAAATATTTACACAACCATTACTATTATAATTAACCATAATTCACATGAAAATATACACGATCCCCGAGCTCGTAACTTAGTCCAAAATCTATAAAACAGAAACAAATATACACACAGAGAGTAAGCTATATAGCTTAGTAAGTCATAAGCAAATAAACAATTTAATTTAACTAAATAAATTTATAATAACATAACCATATTTAATCTTAATCTTTAAGTTTCATACATAAATCATGTACTTTTATTGATATAAATAAAGTTGGTCGAATATACGTATTGCTTTATCAAAATATCATACACTTTTAAATCATATTATCCATGCATAAAGCCGAATCTTTAAACACTTGTTTACATATACTCATGTGTCAAACCTTAATATCACATAATTACACTTAACTTGTGACCAAGTATACTTCACAATTACTCACAAATTCAAAATAACATCATACATACGTTTTGTGTCACATATCAAATAATTAACTTACCTTATTTTAAATAGGTAAACAACTATCACATACCTGGTTACTTAGCCTGATTTATACATTCGTACATAACTTATCTTTTCCTGTTGAACCATTCAGAATTGGATAGGATACTTGGATTATCACACATATCATACACTGCCAACATCCCAGACGTGGTCTTACATGTAATCACATATCGATGCCACTGTCCTAGACAGGGTCTTACTCGCACACATATATCAGAATCACATATCGATGCCAACGTATTAAACGTGGTCTTACTCGCACACATATATCAATGCCATGGTCTTACTCGCATATCACATATCAAAATCCTATGTCTTGACATATGTATCCTAGCTATTCCTAAGGCTCATAAGGGGCTTTCGAACGTCGTAACTCAGTCAAAACGAATTCATAAACATAGCTGCCAAGCTTGTACTCATTCGGCTAATACATGTATTTATTCACATATTCATTTCAACATATATAATTCACATTTAATTAAAATTAACAATGTCTATTTGCTTATAAACTTACCTCGAACGATGAAAAACGGAACGGGACGGCTAGTCGACAACTTTAGTTTTCCCCCGATCCAAATCTGATTTTCTCTTTTCTTGATCTAAATTAATATAAATTAAACTTCTTTAATCAAATATTAAATCAAATTCATCCAAGAATACATATATGGGCAAATTACACTTCTGCCCCTGACATTTCACATTTTTTAAAATTTAGTCCCTCTTTCACAAAACACAAAATATTTAAAATTTGAATACACCCATGTTAGGCCGAATTTTACCCATGTTCATAAAAGTCCATATATTTCATTTATTTCATATTTTAGTCCCTCAATTTATTATTTTTGCAATTTAGTCCTAATTACTAAAAATCATCAAAAATTCCAATACAAAACATGTTAATCTATCACATATCTTTTATTTTCTACCATCAAACAACAAAAATCACAAGCTTTCAACAATGGCATAACTCAAAATATTCATCATAATAAAAAATTCAAGCATGGGTCTTGTAAATAACTTAGCAACGATATCAAAAACGTAAAAATCATAAAAAACAGAGCTAGTTACATACCTTGATTGAGCTTAGCAATGGTCGAACATGAAAAACCTTATTCTTTTCTTTTTCTTTTAAGTTTCAGTCATGAAAGAAAATTATGAGCACTTGGTTTAATTTATGTTTTATTATAACATATATTAACTTATTATTTAATTACATATTTAACCTTATTATATAATATGATTTCATTATAATGGTTGTCTACAACCGTCCAACACTTATTATTTTGGTCTAATTGCAACTTAAATGCCTCCATTTATAAAGACAACAACAATTTGGCCCTTTTACAATTAACCATCAAATTTTCATTTACGCGATTAAGTCCTTTTATTTAATCGGGCACTCAAACGACAAAATTAAATCACGAAAATTTCACACATACAAATCCACACATAATAACACAGAAAAAAAATTTTAAATTATTTTTCTGACTCAAATTTGTGGTCTCGAAACCACCATCCTGATTAGGGTCTAAATCGGGCTGTTACAACCACTATCTCAAAGATTGTTCGGAAAGGATATAAAAGATACTGTTCGAACTTCAAGGCCAAGCAATCTTGCCTCAAGAGGTAGAACACCTTGTATCCTCGATAATGTGAGTGATAGTAGAGGTACAAGAAAAGATTCAACTGCTAAATCTGAACCTCGAGCACCGGCCATAACATATGCTATACATGTACAAGAGGATGTTTCTGCACCTGATATTATTACTGGTACATTTTCTCTCCTTGGTACTGATATTACTGCTTTGCTTGATCCTCGTTCAACACATTCATACATATGCATGAATTTAGTGTCTGTTAAAAATTTACCTGTTGAGTCCACTGAATTCGTGGTTAAAGTTTCGAACCTTCTGGGCCAGTTTATGATGATAGATAAAATCTGTAAAAATTGTCAGTTAATGGTACGAGGTTATTGTTTCTCAGCTGATTTGATGTTACTACCATTTGATGAATTTGATGTAATTCTAGGTATGGACTGGCTAACTCAGCATGATGCAGTGGTCAATTGTAAACAGAAATATATTGTGTTAAAATGTCAGAATGGTGAATTGCTCTGTATTGAATCTGATAAACTGGATGGGTTGTCTAATGTGATCTCAGCCATATCAACACAGAAATATATCAGAAAAGGGTATGATGCCTATCTTGCTTATGTGTTAGACACTAAAGTATTTGAGTCAAAGATTAAGTCAGTACCAGTTGTTTGTGAATTTCTTGATGTGTTTCCAGAAGAATTACTCGGATTACCACCAGTTAAAGAGGTGGAATTATCTATAGATCTTGTACCAGGGACAACACCGATATCTATAGCACCCTACAGAATGGCTCCTACTGAATTGAAAGAGTTGAAAGCTCATTTGCAAGAACTAACAGATAGAGGTTTTGCTCAACCTAGTTTTTCACCTTAGGGTGCATCAGTTTTATTTGTTAAAAAGAAAGATGGATCGTTGAGATTATGTATTGATTACAAACAGCTCAACAAAGTTACAATAAAGAACAAGTGTCCATTACCTAGCATTGATGACTTGTTTGATCAGTTAAAAGGTGTCACTGTATTTTCAAAGATTGATCCCAGTTTTGGCTGTTATCAGTTATGAGTAAAAGACTCAGATGTACCAAAAACAACCTTCAGAACCAATTATGGGCACTATGAGTTTCTTGTAATGCCGTTTGGTTTGACTAATGCACCTGCAGTATTTATGGATCTGATGAATAGAATTTTCAGATCGTATTTAGACCAAATAAAATTTTAGCTATTATGAACTGGAAATCACCGAAAAATGTGTCTGGAGTCAAAATTATTTTGGGATTAGATGGATATTATCAGAGATTTGTAAAAGGATTTTCTATGATAGCTTCTCCAATGACTCATTTTATAACAGCCTATTTTTAGTCAAATTAGAATAGTGGTTTCAGGACCAAAATCTGAGGTCAAAATAATTATTTTATTATTATTTTAATGTCTACAATATGATAATATATTTGTGTGAAATTTTCATTAAGAAATTATATTTTTTGAGTTTTTAATTCAAAAAAAAAGGACTAAATCGCATAATGTGTAAAAGTGATATTCTAATAGCTAAAGGTATTAAATGACTACGAAATTAAATGGTGGAGGTCCTTATGTGGTAAATATACCAATTTTTAATATGAGTGGACAATTATGGACATGCATTAAGTGATTTTAATGTTTTATAACTAAGGTTAATTAAGTAAATATGTAAATAAACATAAAATAAATAAAAGAAAATCATAATTTGGTGTCCATCTTCTTCATTAGAGAAGAAAAGCCATTTTTTTAGGGTTTCATTCGGTCATGCTATCTTCTCTCAATTAGGTACGATTTTTTTTCCCTTTTTAATGATTTCTATGTTTTTGAAATAGTTGCAGGTTAAGCTAGCTAGCCCAGGGACTAATTTGCAAAACTGTTAAAGGTTTAAAATGTTTCCATTGATGAATATGTATGAGATTTAATGATTGATGATATATTATGAATGTTTGATGATAGTTATACAAGTTTTGTTAAGTGATTTTTAGTGAAAATGTAAATTAGGGATTAAATTGTGAAATGTGGAAACTATGGTTAAAATGTAAAATAAATGGAAAATATGGGCTACTAGGGACCTAATTGAAAATCGGCTAGCATGGGTTGTGGTTGAATTGCATGAATTTGTAATTTTATGAAATAAGGACTAAATTGTAAAAAATGTTTAAATATTAGGGGCAAAACTGTAAATGTGCCTTAAAGTGTATTTTGGACTAAATTGAATAGAGCGATTATTGAATAAGCTAAATTTGATATTATATAGATCAAGAAAAGTGAAATACAGACTTAGATCAGGGAAAGAATAAGGTTTTGGATTAATCGACTCGTTTCACCATTTTTGCATCCGAGGTAAGTTCGTATGTAGTAAGCTTAATATTGCCTAAATTGTGAATTATGACCTTGCGGACACATTCATGAAGATTCAGCATTGAAAATCCCGGTTGAATCTTAGGAATAGAGTAGGATACAAATGACATGTCATTAGGGGTTACATTGAGTTGGCTTTGGGCCATGATATTGGCACTTCGGGTCCAAGATTCATTAAGTTAGTTTTGGGCCATGATATTGGCACTTAGGGTGTGAAACTTCCGAGTATCTAACTTATATTCCAAATGGTTCAACGGGTATATCGAAGATATGAAATGGTGACAATAGATACGTAACAGTATAGGTATGTACAGAAACTATGTGAGCATCGAATTTATGGAAGTTATAAGTTCATGGTGTAAGAGTATGCCCAAAGATCAATCACAAGATGGTTGTAATAACATACTTGGTTTATCATGTTTATTAATATAAGACGTTGCCATTATTATTTCAGTTTCTTTTCTGTGTGCATAAGTAAACTGTATTATAATAATGTCCTGAGAATAATATGATTATTCTTAAAAGATCCTTAGTCAAGTATTATTGTTGGCTAGGACAATAATAATGCATTAAGACTAACATGTAGTTGATTGATGATAAAGAGTTGTCATTGATATGGAGTGTCAGAATCAATGCATGAATATGTGTGTTAGAGAACAACATATTGGACTGACCCGCTATGAGTATGTTTCTTGGATTATTATGTAATTGTCACAACATTACTCATAGTGATTAATATGTATATGATCCTCATACTTGAGATCATCTTTATCCCAACATCGTGAGTTGTATATTTTGATACAGTCAAACAAACACCGTAACTGGTTGTTCTATAAAGACTGATGTTGGATATACCACAATCTATGTTGAGGGATATAGTTGATCAATATAGGATAAGTCCCTCCTACATAATGGGAGTAATATCTCAGGCCACTTGATTGAGTGAGGCTAGAAATGCATGGCCATGCTCAAATAAGTTATATGAGATGTGATACTTATTTGTGTATCATAGTCTACTCAAGGTATCAAGAAACATGGGATGGACTATACAAGTGTGACTATTCCATGACTTGTGTCCATTTAAAAGATATAGGACTTAAGGATTAATGCATGAAAGGTTAATCACAAAAGGTTATGTCGAATCATGACTTCTTGTAACTTAGGTAGCATTGATGCATTGCTAGATGCCACTCATTATTTGTAACATTAGAATCGTTCTAATATTACTGCTAATGTTACAAGAACCTATAGGGTCACACCCTATGGTTGAAATGAACGAGGTAAAACATAGTTGGTATATTGCTTGGTTGTCACATGAATTAAATTAATTATAGAATTAATTTAATTGGGCAATCAAATTGTTGAACATACTATATGTACAAGGATGTTGTACACATAATCAGAACATAATTTTATTGATATATGAATTTAGTTCGTATATAAGTTTAAATAAATATAGTTTACTGAAATCTTTATTATAATTGATGTAATTATAATTTTTCGGTTAAACATTATTATATTTATTTGAATGATAATTATTATGTTCGGATTAATTTTAATGAATTAAAATTTGTTATAAATATATACCAATTAAGAGGGAGTTATATATAGCAAGGGTAAAAACCCTAAAAAGGATATATAAAAACTAGCCCGAAAATATGCAAGGTGGTCTAATAGCCGTTTAGCAAAATACTTTTTGAAAATAGTTTTCTGGGATTTTTACTATTTATTATCAATCGGGTGGACTACATAGAGGCCGACATTGGAAAAGGTTGCGGCTTGGTTCGATAGTGGTTCAGCATTCCTGTTGCCTAGGCGTCGTTGTCTACTCAGATTGAAGTTTCGGTAATTTCGAAACCTTTTTATCACCCCGATTCGTTCCTTACACATGGATCCTTGGTTTGGATCGCCAGTTTTTTTTTTAATTTTTCACTGCGCCTTGGAGGCATCGGTGTTCCAACACATGGTTATAGTTGTCATTGAATACAAGTTAACATTTTAATTTGAATGTTTTGTATCATATTATGTTTATATTATTTGATTGTGAATAAATGATGAGTTTGCTCATTAGTTCATACGAGCTTACTAAGCTTTATAGCTTACATCATTTGTTTTTCTATGTTTTATAGTGATTTTAAAGCTAGCTCGAGTTCGAGGATTGGACACTTCATCACACTATCCAACTATCACTTGGTACTTTTGAAATTAAGTTTTGGTCATATGGCATGTATAGGGACTTTAGGTTATTTTGGTATATGTTATTATGAATTTGGCCATTTGTGTTGGTTTCTAAAAGCTAAGTATTTTGTTTGTGTATAGCCATGTGAGTTGCCTTATTTTGGAAAATAAGGTGATGTATATATATATGTACTAATGCTCTTTGGTGATGTGGTTTATACTTGCTTGTTGAATGGCTTGTTGAGGCTTAGCATAAAAGGTAGCAAATTGCTTAGCGTATGCTTTACTGTGGATTGGTACATTGAGTACCATTGAATGCATTAAGAGTTATGATAGATATGTGGTTTTAGGTAAGTTAAGGCAAAATTGAAAGTGACCAATTAAGTGTTTTGAAATTATGAAACTTGTATGCTTTGAATTGGAAAAACATGATATTGTGAGCATGTTAGTTGTTGGTATTGAATTGACATGTTTTGGTCTTGGTTGTGCTTGAATTGGATGCTTATTTATGATATGTTTCGGTGCCATTTGGTTTGGTGTAGGTGTATACAAATTAGGTGGCAAAATGGCTTGGTAAATAGCCTATTTTTGTCCACACGGGCAGAAACACGGGTGTGTGTCTCAGCCGTGTGCGACACACGGTCAGATTACACAGCCATGTGTCCCCTAGTCTTGAATTAGAAACCAAGTCAATATGCTCTACATGGCCCAGCACACGGGCGTGTGACTTGGTCGTGTGGCATAAGTCAGTATACCCTATAGGTTTGGCACGACCTAGTACACGGCTTGGCACACGGGCTAGTCACACAGGCGTGTGTGTTGGCAATGTGACCCAAGTTAGAGAGTTACACGGGGTCGGACATGTGCTGGGACACGGCCAAGTGATCCCATTTTGAATGTCCATACGGCCTGTGACACGGCCATGAAATGCAAAAGTTGAATTCTAGTAGCTAGAATGGTTAAATAGCTATGGAATTCAAAAATTGAGGTCCTTATATGGTAATTAGACCGTTAAGAAAAGTTAGTAGATATTTTTAATGATTCATCCATGGAAATTTAAAAAAAGAAAAGGACTAAATTGGAAATTGAAATAAATAAAAGATGATAAATAAAATAAATATCTAATATCATCAAATTATATCATCTTCTTCCCCAAATTCTATGGAAACCCTAAAAAAGAGAAAGAAAATCAAGAAAGCCTAATTGGGTAAGTAATCTTGTCCCGTTTTTAGTAATTTTTATATTTTTGAGATCGGAATAACCTAATCTAACTATTTTGGGCATTAATTTGTAAAGTTATCAAAGTATTAAAAGTTTTCCATTCATGAATATGCTGAAATTTTGAAATTTATGGTAGAAAATGAAATATTATTGATAAGTAAACAACTTTTGTAAATGAAATTTCCATGAAATTGTGATTTAGGGACTAAATTGTAAAGATGTAAAATTCATGGAAAATTTTTAATTTTTGTGAAGTATATGTGTTGTAAATGTTATATGTAAATTTTGGTTAGGCTTGGAATAAGGGTTAAATTGCATGAATTTCATTTTTCGAGCCTAGGGATGAAATTCGAATTAATGAAAAGTATAGGGGCAAAATGGTAATTTTGCCTAGAATGTGAATTGAATTAAATTGAGTATGAAATGGATTAAATTGATGATAAATTCATTTATATAGATCCAAAAAGATCAAATAAAGAGTTAGATCGATAAAAAGAAAAAGTATCGGATTAGTAAATCTCCGTATACTAGCAAGTGACGAGGTAAGTTCGTGTAACTAAATTTGTACATTTATATGCTTGAATTGAATGTTGTGTATGAGAATTATGTAGTTTTCATGCATATGAAAATTGAATACATATATGATAATGGCTGATAAATGATAAGTCCCGTTTGAATAAATGAAGTTCGTTGGATACGAGTTTTTTGATTAGTTGTGGTCTTGCATATGTTGCAGACACACCATAGCTCTTACGAACATCCTGTTATAAGCCCTCCCAAGCTTCCTGTTACATGGTTCCTACGAGCATCCTGATCGGTAGTGATCCTGTATGTGTTGTGGACTACCGCAGCTCTTTGTGAACGTCCTGTTATACGATCAGTTGTGATCCTGCATGAATTATGGACACAAACCCAGCTCTTTATGAGCATCCTGATATAGGCTCTTTGTGAGCTTCCTGACATGGCTCGCTTGAACATCCTGTTATATAGCTATCCAGAGCTCCTTGATAATAGCTTTTTAGAGTTACCTGTTAAGCTCAATGTGCTTCCTGTTCTAAACTCTTATGAGTTTCCTGTTATAGCCCGGATAGGCTTCTTGTTATATGGCTCACATGAACATCCTATCATGTGGCTTGAAAGAGTGCTTCCTGATTATGTGCCCTAATGGGTACCCTTGATATGAGTTGACGGATTACAGTTTTGTACACTTCAAGTGTACTACATGTGTATCCATTGATATTTCAAATAAATTCAACGGGAAGAGTTCTGACATGGCTAATTGAAATTAAGATGATTGAGTATGGTCTTGTACATGTTATATGAAAATATGATATGAAAAGCACATGTTTATGAAAGTTATTATATGATGAACTCATCCTTGATTTTTCATGTTTACATGATATACATGGCTAACAAGTTTCTTGAGATCATATATGTTTTGGAAAATGGCCATAATGAATTCGATGCATGTTTGTCTACTTATTTTGAGTGTACATTATTGGTAAGTTGAATTCTTGTTATATGAACTTACTAAGCATTTGAGATGCTTACTCGGTTTTCTTCTCTCTGTTTTATAGTGCTCGGAAGCTCGTAAAAGTTGGAATCTGTCGGAGCATCATCACACTATCCTTCAGCTTGTTTTGGTATAAATAGAAAACTTATTTTGATATAATGACATGTATAGGATAACTTGGCCAATGTTGGGATGTAAATGGTTGTTTGTAATCTAGCTATTGGAATGGTTAGTGATGGTTTTTGGTGAATATATATATGAGGTTATAGTATGGTTAATATATGTATGCTTGGTATGGTTAGATTGAAGGATGGTAAACATATATGTTTTTTTTTTTAAAACGGTAAGTTTGAATACATGTTATGATATATCATGTATAATGTTAATGTTAGCTTGGTTTTAATGTCTTGAATTGATTGCTATATGTATGAAAGTATTAATATAGGTTTAAGACAATTTGGGTGAGAAAAGTGGCCATGAAAATGGCCTACTTTCGTCTACACGGGTTGACACACGGGCGTGTGTCTCAACCGTGTGTGACACACAACCACGCACACAGGCGTGTGGTTTGGCCGTGTGCCCCCTACATCTTAAAAATTAGAAAGAGAATGCTTCAAATTGTTCACACGGGTAGAGACATGGGTGTGTGTCTCAACTGTGTATGACACACGGCCTAGCACACGGGTATGTGTCTCAGCTGTTTGTGATACACGACCTAGCACATTGGCGTGTGACTTGGCCGTGTGAATCTTGCACCTAATTTTTGAAAATTAAGTTGTCCACACAGCCTGGCACATGGACTGGGACATGGCCATGTGCCTCACATTGAATGCCCACACGGCCTAAGACACAGGCGTGTCATTTGGCCTTGTGAGCCACACGGCTAATTTACACAGGCGTATGTCCCCTGCATCTAAAAACATTTTGAAATTTCGCGAAAAATTCTCTGAGTTTTTTATTTAGTCCCGACTTGTTCCTAATATATAAATAGGATCTCAAGGGTCCATTTAAGGGGCAACATGATTGAATTATGATTTGTTTAGGATATGAATAGCAAAATACATGAATTAATTGTAATTGATTTGTAAACTCCGGTAATGCTTTGTAATTCTGTTCCGACGACGTATATGGGTTAAAGGAGTTACAAGCAGTGTCTGCTGAGCCATTTTTTGCCCTTTGTGTAAATATGTCAAAAATAATAAAAATAATCAAAATTTATTATAAAATTAATTAAAATTCAACATGTTAAAAATTTAACTACAATTTAATTATTTTATAATAATTATATATTGTTCGACAATAATTTTATCGAAACTGCATGAATTTGAGTTAAAAAAGGAATGAAAAAGTGTATATTTTCTTGTTTCCACACCCTCAAACTTAATTCATTGCTCGTCCTAAGAAATTTACAAATTTGAAAAGAATTTCTCATAAACACATTTGAAAAATGCCTTTAGAATAATATTCTTACGAAAATTATGATTTTTGTATATTTATGTTCAAGAACAAGAAATTTGATCTTTATGCTACTTATGTATACATATCATTCAAATTAATCTCAATTATTCTTATGATAGCAAAAATAGACATGCTAAATTCCTACCAATTTGATTTTATTCCCTTATTAAGATTAAATTGCAATAATTAAGTTTAACTTATGCCTTCATATGTTGAACACAGCAATTTCTCACCACTAATTTAGGTAGTATAAAAACTTAAATCAATAGGTCTTTAAAAAGGTTGTAACATGGCCAGGTTAGGGGTAGGAAAAAGATAGATAAATTTAGGCTAAAAAACCCTAGACTCAGCTTTAATTGGACCTTCAAAATAACTACCTTCAACACACCAACTTGTTTTGCTTTCACATGCTATTTTGTACATCTATTTTCTTTCAAGTACATATGCTCTCTTTTTTTGTTCTTTTTCTTTTCTTTTTTTTTTTCACGAGCATTTTACTTTATGTACTACAATTTTTTGAGCATTTGATACTTCTTTTCAACTCCCCCAAACTTATTTTCAAATAACATTTTGAATAGTACTGAGTCTAGTGTTTGGGACAATTTAAAGATAATTAAGAGAAAAGTGATGGCTAAATATTGCAAGGGTTCAAATAAAATTAGGCCATATAGTCTCAAAGTTGGGTTCGAAAGGATAAAAATTCATCAAGTTTGGCTTGAAAGGCTCAAACGGTCCAAACAAAAGTTGCCTAAATCATTTTCAACATTTCATGCTTCCTAGGATTTCGCCTCAAGAAACTACTAAGTCAATTCTAGAGACTTAAACTTTCATGCATGCCTAACTTTCCTAAGGAACTAAAAAGTTTATGGTATGATTTGCATGCTTTATTAAAAATACATTTATGTCACAACTCAGCTAACATAACAATTATTGAAATAATCAAACATTATTTATATTGAAGTTTAACATACTTAACAAAATTTCAATTTTTTGGACAAAATATATCCTAATCATAATTAAAAGAAAATTTTATTCTGAGATGAAATAATTTCAATTTTTCAGTCGCCTCTACTTAAGATGAACAATGTCCTCATTGTTAAAAGTGAATAGATACTATACACCAGGTAGGATTCTAGAATAGAGGATGTGAGTCAATTTGATTGCTTAAGTACCAAGCTCTCTCTAGATCCAATCCTAGACATGTATATATCTATTGCTACACATTGTACTTTGCAACTTGTTCATTTTTATTTATGATTTCCACCTCTTGTTTTATTATGTGAAAATAAAAAAATTCCTAATAAAACCTAATTCTAAAATATTAAATAACCTAAGAATGGAAATAAAATAAAGTCAAGATCCCCCCTTTTTATTTATTTGCAGATCTCTCCGAAATTGACTCATCTTTTGCTCTATCGTCTTTGTTTTTGTATGAATCGCTTCGTTCCCTCTTCGATAGTGGACTCCATGATTCAAATATAAAATTTGGAAACTCAGGCACAAAAATAAACGGGTCATTGGATATTTTTGTAAGAGCGCTTCTCATTGAGCCATCACGTATTTTTGAATATCTCCAGTAAGCTTGTTGTTGCCATTGCATATGTTGCATTATGTCCATCAACTTGGACAGCTCATCTCGAAG
This sequence comes from Gossypium anomalum, assembly GCA_025698475.1. Taxonomy (NCBI): domain Eukaryota; kingdom Viridiplantae; phylum Streptophyta; class Magnoliopsida; order Malvales; family Malvaceae; genus Gossypium; species Gossypium anomalum. Next base: position 40,042,472 of record CM046968.1, on the reverse strand, counting down.
ATCTGGGTGAGGTGATTGAGTCCTGAACATTGAAGTTGTGATGTCAGGTTCAGTTACTAGTTCAATTGGTTCTGCCTTATCAAGGATTTCAGCTGATTGCATCAGTTCGATCTCTGTGGGATCTTATTCTTCTTCTTCTTTCGGATCCTCACTTTCTTCAACTTGTTGCTATAGAACAGAATCTTCGGCTATTCGATAGAGGTCCCAATCTGTGATTGTGCCCTAGCTATAACCTGTCTTCTTTATGTTTGCAAGAATTTTTACTTTCAAGCACCAAATTGTTATCGTAAAGGGAAAGTAAGTTGGGCCAAAACATCTAGCGACACAATTTCACATTTCTCTCAAGATTATTTTTCCCACATCAATGGTCTTTTTAGTTAAAATCGAGTATTATAAGACCATTCGCTCTAACGAAATTGTAATCTCATGTCAAATAGGCATAAGGCTAAATCGAATGAAATAGAACCATACATTCGCTAGTGTTGTCAAATATTCTCTGCGACAAGTGTGAATTCCTTGCTTTGACACAGCCCACTTAGAACCCAGAACAATATGTTCCTTGAGAATTTCTTGCAGATTTTCAGATTCAATATTTCTCATCAAGGAAGAGTATTCGTCGTCTTCAAAATCAGGTAATTCAAAGAATTCATTAATAGCGTTTAAGGTTATTGGTACCTTGATTACTCGAACAGAAACTTCCATCAATTCACTTGAGGTCAAATTCACGTAAAATTCACAAACTAACTCATTATCTGCAGTAGGTATTTTCTCACAAAATAATTCCCAATTGAGAGCTTCAGCAATTTGTCGAATGCATGCCATGAAATCAATATAGTTGCTTTCTTTCAGCGTAAAGCCTTTTTCTTGGTGCATCTATTGATTCTTGAAAATGCTTTCGTATCTCGCTTTGGCTTCTTAATAGTGGAATTTGTTTTGTGGTTCGTCAATTTGATAGAGGCACGAGTTCTTTTACGAGGCATGATTAACCTAAACATAAGATGGAAACAAATATTTTCTCAAAATTTTAATTAGTATAAAATATTAATAATTTAATAAATTAAATAATTAAATAATTAAATAATATTGAAATTTAGGAGAAAACTTTGTCTTACCACCTTTATATAAAAATTAAGAACTCAAAGAAAATAAATATAAATAAAAAAGGTCAATTTAGGGACGGTTGGAAGGTTATTGGCTAAATGTGGGGTGGAAGTGTTGTGCAAGGCTGCGCATGACACAAGGAAGGTATGGCAGCAGCGCACCTTAGCGTGAGCAGATACGGGGGCACAGGCGAGCAAAGATCATCGTCGCGCGGCGAGAGGACGCGCACGCGCGCAGCTGGAGCTAAGGATGGCACAATGCGCACGGAGTAAGGCGCGTAATGCAACAGTGGCACTCGATGTTGGCAGGCGCGTGCGGGATGAGCTATTGGCCAGGTACGCCAAGTGTGTAGGGTGCTGGCCGAATGGGGCTACTGGGCAGAGCTATTGCTGGTGGTTTTGGATGCTAGGATTGATGGTGGAACGGGTGAATGAAGGTTGGTTTGATGAGTGATGAATGATGTAGAAGGTTGGTGGAATTTATAGGAAAAAGGGTAGGAGTTTAATTAGAATTCTTAGAACAATTTAATAGGTAAAATATTCTAAGTTCTAATTCTACACAAAGTTAACAACAATTTATAATTAATAAAATGCATATTAAATTATTATTTGCTATTAGTTTATTGAAAAACTATAAAATATGATCAAATTTAAACTAATCCTAATTCTATGCAAAGTTGATAATAATTAATATATATTATAATAAAAATAATTATATACTAGTTATTATCATCTTATTTATTAAATCAAATGAAAAGCATTTATTCTAGATGCCTTTTGAAAGTAAGTACAAAAAGAGACATCTAATTTTTAATATTTACAAAAAGAGCAACCAAATTTTGAAAATAATTCAATTAAGTACCTAGACTTAAGGAAAATTTGAAATTGAGTTGCAATTAAGACTTGGATCAAAATTGACCCTTTGATTTGAAAAATTAAAAATTTATTTTGCCACTTAGGGGATAATTTCTCGGAAGATTATGTAAAAATCAATTCCGAGGAAAGATTGGAGGGGTCACAAGCGGTCTACTTAAGCTCCAATCTCCTAGACAAAATTTATTTAAACATACTAATCCCAAAAATATACCCTAAATCATTTATTTAAAAAGAAAAACAAGAAAAATTAAATATTTGATGAAATGAACGAGATTTGATCCCGTTCAATTTTATCTCCCCAGTAATTTTTTAAGCGCTGAGCATTGACTTAAAAATTACCTCCCTTACTTTGAAGTTCAAAAACTCCATATGGATAAAATTGGTGAATCGTAAATGGACCGGACCAACGTGATTTTCACTTACCTGGAAAGAACCTTAATCTGGAATTGAATAATAAGACTTGCTGACCTGCTGATCGTGATTTTCCCGCGATAAGTTTTATAAATTTATAATAAATCGTTATTGAAACTAACTATTATCACGACGTAGGCAAGTGTACCTATAGAACAGTAGTATAGCTTTAGCAAGACCGGATTGTCGAACCCAAAGGACTGGGAGTACTAGTAATGACTGTCTTCTTATTATCTAGCCGAAGAAAAGAGATTTGTTTTAACTAACTAATTAATTAAACTAAAAAATTGCACTAAATAGAAGTTGGGAAATTACTTTTGGGGAAAGCGATTGATTGAGACAATACCTAAGGAAAAATCCACCTAGACTTTTACTTGTTATTCTGGCTCCGAACCAGACGATATATTCATTTAACTTGTTCCGTAGAAATCCCTACTATATATTATTATGCCTCTCGAGACTAACAACGTCTAATCCTTAGGTTGAATAACCTAGAGTTACCTCTAATTAACACTCTAAGGTTGCATTAACTCGATCTATAGATTCCCTTATTAGGTTTCACCCTAATCTGGCAAAAGCTTGTCACCCTATCTCTAGGGCACAATCAACTCAGCTTAATTATGACAACGTTACTCCTAGTCAGGGTCTATTCCTCCTCCAACTAAGAGTAGTAACTTGAAGTGATATCCTGAAATACCAAAACAAGAATTAAGAACACATAATTAAGAACAAGTCAAATATTTATCATACGATTCAGAAATAATAAGTTTTCACTATAGGTTTCATCCCCTTAGGTATTTAGGGGTTTAGTTCATAACTAAACAAGAAAACATCTCAGAATAATAATAAATACAAAACAATAAGAAAACCCAAAACTCCTGAAAGGGAAGTTGAGGAGAGATCTTTAGTCTTGATAATGGCTCTAGCTTCTGAGATGGATCAATCGACTTCCCTGGAGTAATTCCTTAATCCCTATTGTCCGTCTCCCTTTCTTCCTCTTTTAGGGTGTATTTATAGGCTTTGGAATGCCTAAGAACCCTTAAAAGTGGTCTTTTCCGAATTGGACTCAACTTGGGCTCGGCAGGGACACGTCTGTTTGACATGCTTGTGTGCGATAATTTCAGGCCGTGTTCGAGGTACACGGGCGTGTGTTATACCCGTGTGAGTCTTACTTCAATTTTTCCAAATTGGCACGACCATGTGATATGCCCGTGTGAGGAGGTCCAGGCCGTATTGATTTCGTGCTTTTGTCCATTTTCTCCGTTTTTGGCTCGTTTCTCATTCTTTTCGCTCTCCTATGCTTACCTGAGAATAAAACATGAAATTAAGGTATTAGGAGCATCGAATTCACCAAATCTAAGGAGAAATAATTTATAAAATGCATTAAGCATGGGTCATAAATATGTATAAATTACGGTTTATCAAATACCCCCACACTTAAGCGTTTGCTTGTCCTCAAGCAAAATCCTCGAATCACAATTAAAATTTCCTTTTTCTGAACTATAATTCCTATCAGTATTATCTTAAACCATCTCATAAGTAATCATACATTGAGAATTCAACTAAAAGAACATTAGAGCTTCAAACATTCTGAATTGAGTATTTTAATCATGAAAAACTTAGGTATCTCCCCTCCCCTAAGTAGTTATCATTGATTTGGAACCTCACAGAGTTTAACATCCTCACTAAAGATTCACTCAAATCATACAAAGTGTTTAAGGACAATGAAATTAGCACTCATTAGTCAATATGAAAAGTTATTACCATAGGCTTGCATAAAAATCAAATCTCCACCACTATAAATTGAGATGATACATCAATCCAAAGGTCTTTAAAGGGTTGTAATGAGGCTTAGTTAGGGGGTTGGTCACAAGCTGAAAGAAAGGGTTAGAATCGAGATTGACTTGAAAAATTACTTAACTAGAAAAATATTTAATTATCACTTGTGTACAACAAAGCTTTCTTCTTGACTATGGAATGAAACTTACAAGCAAAAGATAACTATTGATATGTATATATATATTTTTTTAAGAACAAGTCAAATAATCATAAATTAACTATTAAAAACAAGACATAGTTAAGCAATTTATTCAAATCAACTCTCGACAAAAATAGGGATCAAATTAATTTAGGGGATTTGAACAATAATGGGTTATGGGTTAATATTGAGGGTAGTACAAAGAATGGCTGGTTAGGCTCAAAGGGGTTTACTAAGTGTTAATCGTGGAGGTAAGCTTTTCATGGCATGAGTGGGTTAATCCTAAGTGCCTCTATCATCTTGATATATCAAATCAAATGGTGTGGTCTTGACATGCATAATTAGGCAAGTTCTAGAATAACAATTCAATATTGGCACACTGAAAGCAATAATAAAAGTGAGCATGAAAGAATTAATAGATACTCAAAAGGCTCAAAAATCTCGCAAAAATTATGGCTTTTTCTATGTTTAAATCTGTGGGATTCATTCAAGATAATGCCTAAATTTGGGGAAACAACCTAAAATTTTAAATTCTTAAAAATTAATTTATCATGCTTGATTTTCTAACGTCTTAAAATTTAACAATCAATGCATGAATGCCTATGTTTTAATTCAAGATATATCAATCAAAACTATCAGTCAATCAAAATTCATCTTAAACATTATATGAGAGATTTACAAGAGGACAAAGCAATATTTAGGGATTTTCAGATAATGAAATGATTACCCCCCCACACTTAAGATGTACATTGCCCTCAATGTACAAGGTTAGATATATAAGAAAATATAAGATCATAAGATGGGGAAAGGATTGAAACTTCCTGAGTACTGAATGAATGTCCTAGTTTGGAGAAAGCGAGAATTTATAATAGAACTGGAGATAAGGCCTGATTCAGAGGAAGAAATAACCTGATCATAATCATAAAGGTGAGCCGCGTTTTAAGAATACGTGAATCAATTAAAAGGGACTAAGAATAATAATAAAAATAAGGGAAATAGTCTGATTTTATTAGTGGCACGGTCGTTTCACAGGCCCGTGTGGTTTGTGTCCAGCCCGTGTTTGTCGCGAGTTAAGAGTGCATCACACGGTTTGATGACACGCCTGTGTGTCTTAGTCGTGTGGCTTTATAATCGTAACGCACGATCGTGTGCAATGTGGCTTGCTTCTCCCACGCCCGTGTACCTACGCGCATGCCCGTGTTGTTTTGGCAGGTTCGCCCACGGGTGTTAGGCACGGGCATGCTCGTTTCGACCATGGTCCTAAGGCACGGGCGTGTCACACGCCTGTGTTGTTTTGGTAGGTTCGTCGACAGCCATGTCCCACGACCATGGCGGTTTATCGTCACCTGTGTTTTGGGAAAATCTTGCCCTGTTGCCACATGGTCTTACACACGCCCTTGTGCTTGGCCGTGTCCCTGTGGTAAACCTGTTTTCAAGAGCTCTGTTAGTCATGGCAAGTGTTAAACACTAAAATTTAAAGAAGTTAGTGCAATTAGTGCTTGGGCTGCCTCATTCCTACTATCATTCTTATCAAAATAAAGCTTTAGCCGGGAATTGTTTACGTTAAAAGTGCCAAACTTGGGATGACTTACCTCCAATATACCGAATGGGAAAATACTAAGTACTGTAAGAGGGGTTTCTTCATCCGGGTTGGGAGTGACAATGTGAGGGTCTGCGGCATCTAATAAGACTTGATCTCAAACCTTAAGTTATTGGAAAGGTATCAAGCTTGTTTTGGCGTATTTTTAGTTTATTGGGTGTCCTCGATTTATGTACTCACCATTCGTCTTGCTCCTCTATCTGTAGCCTTCGTTCTTCATGAATAGGTCCTCTATTGTTGTTGGAACATGGCTTGTGTACTTCTTTCAAACTTAATTTCTGCACAGTGGATTGTGTCATATTATCAGTTTTAGTAGGATGGTGTGGATCATTACCTTCCATGTTCGATGTGATGCTAGAATTACGAGCTTGAAGGGTGATCGTTTCGTCTCCCATGCGAAGTGTAAGTTCACATGTGCCAACATCAATAATTGTTTTAGCAGTTGCTAAAAAGGGCCTCCCTAAAATCAAAGGGGTGTTGGTCTCCTCTTCTATGTCTAAAACAACGAAATCAACGGGAAATATGAATTTATCCACTTTCACTAGTACATCTTCAATGATACCCCTAGGAAATCTTATAGTTTTATCTGCCAATTGAATACTCATCCTAGTTTGTTTAGGTTTCCCAACACCTAGTTGCTTAAACATTTTGTAAGGCATGACATTGATACTTGCCCCTAAATCAGCTAATGCATTATTCACATCCAAACTACCAATTAAGCAAGGAATTGAAAAAATCTCTGGATCTTTCAATTTGTTGAGTAGCTTATTCTGTAGAATAGCTGAGCAAACTACGTTTAGCTCCACATGCGATGGTTCGTCCAATTTTCGCTTATTTTTTAAAAGCTCTCTTAAAAATTTCATTGCATTTGGCATCTATGACAAAGCTTCAATAAACGGTAAGTTGATATGTAATTTTTTTAAAAGTTTAAGGAACTTACCTAATTGTTCATCTGAGCGGTCTTTTCTTGTTGCGTTAGGGTATGGCACATGAGGTTTGTATTCTACATTCACTGTTTTATTATGACTTACCTTACCATCACCTTTGCTTTCCACATTTTCTTGTCTTGGTTCTGGCTCAGTCTCAACGCGTCCTTCTTGAGCATCAATTGCATTGAGCTGTTCCCTTGGGTTCGGTTCAGTATTACTTGGTAAACTACCTTGTGGTCATTCAAAAATTAATTTGGATAGCTGACCTATCTGAGTTTCGAGTCCTTGAATTGATGCTTGTTGATTTTTGAGTGTTGTCTCGGTATTCTGGAAACGAGTTTTTGACACCAAGATGAATTTGGATAGCATCTCCTCAAGGTTTGGCTTCTTTTCCTGTTGATAAGGTGGTTATTGAATACCCTGAGGATTCTGTGGCCTTTGATTTCTTTGACCGCCCCAAGAGATATTTGGGTGGTTCTTCCAACCTGCATTATAAGTATTACTATATGGGTTATTTTGAGATCTAAAATTATTGTTACCCATATAGTTTACTTGTTCCTCTTCGATTGTAGGATTGAATGGTGGGTATTCTGTAAGCACACCTCCTCCACTTGAATCACACCTCATCGCTGGATGTACCTGCGTAGAACCAAGTAAACCATGAATTTTCTTATTCAGAAGTTCTACCTGATTTGACAACATAGTAACCGAATCGACGTTATAAACGCCTGCTGTTTTCGTTGGCTTAGTCCTCATGACTTGTCACTGATAGTTATTCAGTGACATCTCTTCAATAAATTCAGAAGCCTCTTTAGGTGTTTTGTTATTGATGGTCCCACCAGCAGCTGCATCAACCATTTGTCTTGTCGAAGGATTCACACCATTGTAGAATGTTTGAACCTGCAGCCATAGAGGTAATCCATGGTGTGGGCACCTTCGCAAAAGATCCTTGTATCTCTCCCATGCATCGTAAAGTGTTTCTAAGTCCATCTGCACAAAAGAAGATATATCATTACGCAACTTAGCTATTTTTATCGGTGAAAAATATTTTAATAAAAAATTTTCGGTCATTTGTTCCCAAGTGGTAATGGACCCTCGTGGTAGTGAGTTCAACCAATGTTTTTTCTTTATTCCTCAGTGAAAAAGGGAATAATCGAAGGTGAATGGCATAATCAGAAACACAATTAATTTTGAAAGTGTTGCACAGTTTTAGGAAATTTTCCAAGTGAGTGTTGGGGTTCTCATCCTGCAAACCATCAAACTGAATAAATTGTTGTATCATCTAATCGTGTTAGGTTTCAGTTCAAAATTATTTGCAGTAATAGCAGGCCTAACTATACTTGACTCAGTTTCTATAAAATTAGGTTTAGCATAATTATGCATAGTACGACGAGCAGGATTCTGATTTGCTAATTTAGCGGGTATGGCTGGAGGTAGTGGATTGTCCTGATTTTCAGCCACCTCCTCTGTTGTAGTTGAGATATCGTCCTCTTGCTCTTCTTCTATGTATCTTAAGCTACACCTGATTTGTCGTCGGTTTCAACGAGCTGTACGATCAATTTCCATTCAAAAAGCAATGGTCCTGACGGGTTTCTTCTAGTCATAAACTACAAGAACCTGCCAGGAGAAAAAGAAAAAAATCAGTAAAATAAAAATTAAATTTAAATTTTAAGAAAATAAATGGCTAAAGTAATAAAAATTAAGCGTTTCTAATATCCTAGTCCCCGGCAACGGCACCAAAAACTGATCGTGATTTTCTCGTGATAAGTTTTATGAATTTATAATGAATCGTTCTTGAAACTAACTATTATCGCGACGTAGGCAAGTGTACCTATCGAACAGTAGTATAGCTTTAGCAAGATCGGATTGTCGAACCCAAAGGACTAGGAGTACTAGTAATGACTGTCTTCTTATTATCTAGCTGAAGAAAAGAGATTTGTTTTAACTAACTAATTAATTAAACTAAAAACTTGCACAAAGTAGAAGTTGGGAAATTAATTTTGGGGAAAGCGATTGATTGAGACAATACCTAAAGAAAAATCCACCTAGACTTTTACTTGTTATTCTGGCTCTGAACCGGACAATATATTCATTTAACTTGTTCCGTAAAAATCTCTACTGTATATTATTATCCCTCTCGAGACTAACAACGTCTAATCCCTAGGTTGAATAACTAAGAGTTATCTCTAATTAACACCCTAAGGTTGCATTAACTCGATCTATGGATTCCCTTATTAGGTTTCACCCTAATCCGATAAAATCTTGTCACCCTATCTCTAGGCGCGTAATCAACTCCGCTTAATTATGACAAAGTTACTCCTAGTCAGGGTCTATTCCTTCTCCAACTAAGAGTAGTAACTTGAAGTGATATCCTGAAATACCAAAACAAGAATTAAGAACACATAATTAAGAACAAGTCAAATATTTATCATATGATTCAGAAATAATAACAAGGTTTCGTCATAGGTTTCATCCCCCTTAGGTATTTAGGGGTTTAGTTCATAACTAAACAAGAAAACATCTCAGAATAATAATAAATACAAAACAATAAGAAAACCCAAAACTCCTGAAGGGGAAGTTGAGGAGAGATCTTTAGTCTTGATAATGGCTCTGACTTCTGAGATGGATCAATCAGCTTCCTTGGAGTAATTCATTACTCCCTATTCTCTGTCTCCCTTTCTTCCTCTTTTAGGGTGTATTTATAGGCTTCGGAATGCCTAAGAACCCTCAAAAGTGGCCTTTTTCGAATTAGACTCAACTTGGGCTCAGCAGGGACACGTCCGTGTGTGATAAATTTAGGCCGTGTTTGAGGTACATGAGCGTGTGTTATACCCGTGTGAGTCGTGCTTCAATTCTACCAAATTGACACGACCGTGTGATCTGCCCGTGTGAGGAGGTCCTGGCTGTGTTGATTTCGTGCTTTGGCCCATTTTCTTCGTTTTTGGCCCGTTTCTCGTTCCTTTCGCTCTCCTATGCTTACCTGAGAATAAAACATGAAATTAAGGCATTAGAAGCATCGAATTCACCAAATATAAGGAGAAATCATTCATAAAATGCATTAAGCATGGGTTATAAATATGTATAAATTACGGTTTATCACCTGCTTCAAATTCTCGAACTCGAATGTGCTTGTCATGCCATCTCTTAAGTCTTTCCTTGAGTAATTTGGCATTCTCGTATGAGAACATTCAAAATTCTTCTAACTAATTAAGTTGAAGCACCTGTTTCTCTTTTGCAAGCTTAAGATCCAAGTTGAGTTGTTGGAGAGCCCAGTAAGCTTTATGCTCTAACTTTAAGGGCAAATGACAGGCTTTCCCAAAGACCAACCTATAGGGTGACATTCCTAAAAGTGTCTTGTATATTGTTCTATAGGCCCGTAAAGCGTCATCTAGTATTTTGGACCAATCTCATCAGTTCGGGCAAACTACCTGTTCGAGTATGCCTTTGATCTCTTTGTTTGCCAATTCAGCTTGCCCATTTGTCTGCAGATAGTAAGCTGTGGCAACCTTGTGCTTCACTCCATGTTTGTCGAGTAACCAATTCAACCATTTGTTCACAAAACGAGACCCTTCATCACTGATGATAGCTCTTGGGGTTCCAAACCTTGTGACAACATGCTTCTACAAAAACTTCATCAGAACCTTAGCATCGTTCGTCAGATATGCCTCGGCCTCAACCTATTTAGACATGTAGTCTACTGCTACAAATATGTACTTGTGACCAAAAGACGGAGGGAAAGGATCGAGAAAGTCAATACCCCAAACATCGAATAACTCTACCTCAATAATGTTTGTCTGGGGCATCTTATTTCTGTTGCTGACGTTTCCAACCCTTTAACATCGATCACAGCTTTTTACGTAAGCATATGTATCTTTGAATAGTGTTAGCCAAAAGAATCCAGCTTGTAATACCTTGGCTGCAGTACGTGTTTCTCCGAAGTATCCCCCACTCGAAGATGAGTGGAAATGAGATAGAATCTTATGTACTTCATTTTTTGCCACGCATCACTTGATCATTTGGTCTGCACACTTTTTAAACAAGTATGGTTCTTCCCACAATTAATACTTCACATCATGAAGAAACTTTTTCTTTTGATGATACGTCTTATCAACATCAAACCACAAGCTAAATAGTTAGCAATATCAGCAAACCAAGGGGTATTATGGACATGATTTACCTTCAGTATGTGTTCATCTAGAAATGCCTCCTGAATGGGTATAAATGGAGAATTCCTTTCTTGAGGCTCCAATCTCAACAAGTGGTCTGCTACCTGGTTTTCTACTCCCTTTAGATCTTGAATTTCTAAATCAAACACTTGAAGTAAAAGTACCCATCAGATCAGTCTCGGCTTAGTGTCTTTCTTGGTAAGTAAATACTTAATTTTTAAATGGTCCGTATAGACAGTCACTTTGGTACCTACAAGATAAGATTGAAACTTGTCAAAAGCAAACACAATAGAAAGTAACTTTTTCTCTGTTACCATATAATTTAGCTGAGCTCCTGTCAGAGTCCAACTTGTATAGTAGATGGGATGAAAAACTTTCTGCCATCGCTAGCCCATGACAGCTCCTATCACGAAGTCACTAGCATCACACATCAATTCAAATGGCAAATCCCAGTCTGGTGTGACGGTTATGGGGGCCAAAACTAATCGACTCTTCAAATATTTGAAAGCTCTTAAGCACTCCTCATCAAATTTGAACGTCGTGTCCTTCCCCAATAACTTGCATAAGGGTTTAGCAATTTTGGAGAAGTCCTTGATAAATCTTCAATAGAAACTGGCACGACCCAAAAAGCTCCTAACACTCTTTACAGATGTTGGAGGTGGGAGTTTCTCAATAACGTCTACCTTTGCTTTATCTACCTCGATTCCATGTCTCGTTATACGATGCCCTAGAACAATACCTTCTCGTACCATGAAATGGTACTTTTCCCAGTTGAGTACGAGGATTGTTTCTTCGCATAGCCTTAGTACCTTGGCTAGGTTGGCTAGGCAATCATCATATGTATCTCCGAATATTGAAAAATCATCCATAAAGACTTCCAAGTATTTCTTAACCATGTCAGTAAAAATAGACATCATACATCTTTGAAATGTAGCAGGTGCATTACATACACCAAATCGTAAGCAACTAAATGCAAATGTACAATACGGGTAGGTGAATGTTGTCTTGTATTGATCTTCTGATGCTACAGTAATCTGATTAGACCCCGAGTATCCATAGAGAAAATCGTAATAGTCTTACCCCACGAGTCTATCCAGCATCTGGTCCAAAAATGAAAAAAGAAAGTGATATTTCCTAGTGGTCTTGTGCAACTTCCAGTAATCGATGCAAATTCTTGATACCGTAACCATTCTAGTCGGTATCAACTCATTATTTTCATTTTCTACAATCGTAATACCTCCTTTCTTTGGCACGCACTGGACTGGACTTACCCACGAACTATCTAAAATGAGGTAAATTATACCCATATCTAACGACTTGATGATTTCTTTCTTTATCATGTCCTTCATGATGGGGTTTAGTCTTTGTTGTCCATCAATCGTCCCTTTCTCACCATCTTCCAAGATGATCTTTTGCATGCATACAGACAGACTAATGTCGTGAATATCGACTATGGTCCATCCGATGGCCTTCTTGAATTGTTTCAATACTAGGATGAGTTTCTCTTCTTGCTCAATGGTTAATTCCGGTGAAACAATCACAAGCACAGTAGAAGTGTTACCTAAATAAACATATTTTAAATGCGAGGGAAGTACCTTCAGTTCTAATTTAGGTGGCTCCTCGATTGACACTTTTGGTTGGGCATAATCCCTATTCTCTAACTCCAAAGATTCAAACTGAGATTACAGAGCAAAGCTAAGTATTCATCCTCCTTTTCATCACTTGGAGGGTCTCATGTCAAAATTTGTTCCAATGGGTCCTCAACATAATTAAGTTCCTTTTCCATGATTAATTCCTCTAAATTGGACACTGTAGAACAATCATCAATTATGACAGGAAATCAAATAGACTTGAAAACATTAAATGTTACTTGATCTGTAACACCCGTATCTCGTAACCGTCACCAGAATAGGTAAAGGGAGTCACCGGACAGACAAAGCATTGCAGAACAACATAGATTCACAGATATCATATAACATTAATACATTTTCATTCATCCACAATTCATCCATCAAGATGGTCTACGAGACCTAAAACATACATTCAGGGAAGGTCGAGACTAAACCGAACCCATTCAAGATTTTCAGAACTTAATCAAACTTTTCAAAACTGACAAAGTCACACGTCTGTGTGACTAGGCCGTGTGACTCACACGGGCACAAGGCACGCCCATGTGGTCCAACCGTGCCAAAAAGAGGTCCTATACTGACTTTTTAACACGGCCAACAGACACAGACCTGTGCCATAACCGTGTAAAATTTAGCTAGCTACTGACCTTTTCACACGGCCACAAGGAACGCCCGTGTTCCCTGACCGTGTGGCACAATGCAGGCTTGGTTTAAGCCAATTTGCCACCCTTTAAGGGTCCAATCCTACAAGCATTAATAAGCAACAATTATACCAACATTTCTAGCCAATTCCATGCTCAAAGATGACCAAAACACCTTAGAATATAACACATTTCAAAACATACATCAAAACTATGCACAAACATATAATTTGTTAGCCAAACTGAAATGGCATAACTTATACATACATATCAACTAACCCATTCTAGCCTATACATGCCATACTTAAATATGTACATTTCCAAAAGTGTGGTGATGATCCTCGACTATCCCCAAGCCTTTAATAGCTATGACAACTGAAATACAGACAGAAATCACACAGAGTAAGCTACAAAGAGCTTAGTAAGCCAAACACAATTGGTCTAATTACTAAAGCATATATATATAGTACAAAACAATAATAAGAATTCATAACCATTTCTCAGAGTTGTTCATAAACTTAACCATGCTCATTTGCTTGTATGCATATCATATTCATTTCCATGATTTCGAATCTACTTCGCATTCGCTATTTTGCAGAAACAGAGTCTTTCATATTCAGAAATTAAGTACGATACAAACATACCTGTATAGATTATAAATTTTACATATTCATTTTCATATCTCATACTTTGTCATCAGACGGTTCAAAAATGATACAGATATTCATAAACGAGTATAATGCCAACGTCCCAGACATGGTCTTACATGTAATTCAGTATCGATGCCTCTATCCCAGACAGGGTCTTTTATGAAATCAGATAAGATGCCGATGTCCCAGACATGGTCTTATACGTAAATTTCAAATCGAGGCCTGTGTCCCAGACATGGTCTTACACGATAATTCAGATCAATACCAACGTTCTTTTATCAGGCTCTCAAGGTCATCCAATGTAGATAACAGTTTATAAACACAGAATTTAATCAACTTAACATATAAGTGTAGTTTGACTTACCTCGTTCGGATTTCAGATGAAAATGAGTCGACTATTCGACTACTTTGGACTTCCCTCGATCTAAGTTCGATTTTCTTTGTTCTTGATCTAATTAAATCCAAATTCAACCATTCAATCATTTATTTCATTCAAAATAAATCCATATACACATATTTGGGGCACTTTGTATTTTAGCCCTTATAATTTCAGACTTTGACAATTTAGTCTATTTTTCACAAATTCACAAATATGCAAAATTCACCAAAACTATAGCTTGGCCAAATATACATGGCTTCCATACAAGCCCAAATAACACATTTAATTCATAATTTAGTCCTTGAGAACCTCATTTTCACAAATTAGCCCAAATAGCTCATTTCATCAAATATTTAAGAACAAAACATAATATTCTAACATATATCTTTCATAATCCATATAAGAGCACTACAAAGCTCATATAATCATCAATGGCACATTTTATAATCTTCAACAAAAATAGAAATTTAAACACGGGTTTTAAAGAAAACGAAGCAATGATCACAGAAATGTAAAAATTATCAAAAACCGAACAAAATGGACTAACCTATTCACCCATGCAATGGCCGAATACCTTAAAGCTTCAATGGCTTTCTCTTCCTCAATCTTTCGGCTGAACATGCATGAAAATGGCTTCATTTTCATGATTCTTTTATTATAATTAACATATATTACCTAATTACCTAACCATCCTTTAAAATTTATCTATTTACTATATTGCCAAACCATGTCTCCCACTATCATATAATGGTCTTATTTACATGCAAGGGCTTCAACTTTAACAAACCATAGCACTTAGGCACTTTAGCAACTAATAGGCAACTTTTACAACTTACGCGATTTGGTCCTTTTTGCAAATCGAGCATAGAAACAGACAAATTAAATTACAGAAATTTCACAGATATAAATTCACAGACACAGAAAATAATATTAAAATATTTTTCAGACTCGTATTTGTGGTCCCAAAACCACTATTCTAACTAGGGTCTAAACCGGACTGTTACATGATTGTCCTGAACACTCATAGTAAGCTCGCCCTTCTACACATCAATAAGGGTCCTTCCAATTGCTAGGAAAGGCCTTCCTAAGATGATTGAAACTTCTTTGTGTACTTCAAATTCTAGAATAACAAAGTCAACAGGAAAAATACATTTGTCTACATGTACCAATACGTCCTCGATTTTTCCTTCTAGATGTGCTAAGGACCGATTTGCTAATTGAAATGTAACCTAGTAGGTCTAACTTCACCTATCCTCAACTTCCTAAATATTGGCATGGGCATCAAGTTGATACTCACACCCAAATCACATAGTGCCTTACCACAATATGTTGCTCCAATGTTGTAAGGTATGGTAAAACATCCAAAATCCTTCAGCTTTGGGAGTAGTTTGTCTTGAAGATATACACTGCATTCCTTTGTCAGGGCTATCATCTTAAATTCTCCAAGTCTTTATTTTTTTGACAGGATATCCTTCATGAATTTGATGTAGTTCAGAATTTGTTCAAGTGCTTCAACCAATAGAATATTGATATGAAGTTACTTGAGTACATCTAGAAACTTCTTGAATTGAACTTCCTAATTCTACTTCTGAAGTCTTTGAGCGTAGGCTGGTTGAGGCTTCTTTACTGGAACTAGTTGATTCATCTTCTGTGGCAGTTCTGTATCTAACGAAGTTGTTAGTTTATCAAAATTAGTTGGTTCAGAAGTCACCTTATCAGATTTTACAGATTTAGGTTCTAGTGAAACTGAAATTTCAACACTCGATTGAACTTCCTCTGAGTCTTGAGCTTCAGCCGGCTCCTATTTAACTTCGACAGTGTTGGGCTCTAATGTCTTTCCACTCCTCAATGTCAACGCTTTACAATGCTCCTTCTTAAGATTCCTCAGATTCTCTGTATCACTAGGTAAAGAACCTTATGGTCAGTTTCTGCAAGCTGGCCCATTTGATTTTCCAGGTTTTTCAATGTAGCTACTTGGCTTTGGATTAAGGCATCATTCTTAGCTATGTATGCCTTGAACAAGTTTTCTAAGCCATTGGATGGTTCAACTTGAGGTTGTTTCTGAACTTGTTGGGTAAAAATAGGTGGCTAGGTTGGTCTAGGTTGGGCGTATGTGTTACTGGGTCCAGCCCCTTGGTTACTCCAAGAGAAATTAGGGCAGTTTCGCCATGATGGCTTATAGGAATTGGATTGTAGTCCTTGCTTTCCTCAATTTTGGTTCTGGTTACCCATGTAATACATGAATTCTAGGTTCGATGGACATTCTTCGGACAGAGGTCCTTCCCCACAATAGACACAAGCTACATTTTCAAATTGATTCGGTGGTTGTGCTACAAAACTATTAAGCCCATTAGTGGTAAAAATTTTAAGCATTGAGGAAATCGAGGATACCTGAGATGCGAGTGAAGTGAGAGTGTCTACTTCATGTATTCCAGTGACTCATCTTTCTGACGCTGCTCGATTGTTTGGCCATTGATAATTGTTGCTGGTAATCCTCTCAATGGTTTCATAAGCCTCATTATAAGACTTAAAAATGAAAGAACCATTAGCAGAAGTGTCCACTACCATCCTCGTGTGAACATTAAGACCATTATAAAATGGCTCAAGTTAGATGCAATATGGGATTCCATGATGAGGGCACTTCTGTAATAATTTTTTGTACATTTCCCATGCCTCATACAAGGACTCATCATCCATTTGTTGGAAAGTAGTGATCTCGTTCCTCAACTTAGCATTCTTGCTAGGTGGGAAACACTTCATGAGGAATCTTTCTACTAACTCTTGCCATGTGGAAATTTAATTTGGTGGCAATGAGTTCAACCAGGCTCAAGCACTGTCCCTTAGTGAATATGGAAACAACTTCAATCATAGTTCATCTTCGGGTACTCCGGCTAACTTGAAAGAATCACTCACCTCCATGAACAATCTTAAGTGCAGGTGAGGATCTTCGGTAGAAATTCCATTGAATTGGCCCACTATCTGAAGCATCTGGAACATGACTGGCTTCAGCTCGAACTATTGTGCCTTGATTTTGAGTCTCCTAATACCCGGATTAAGATCATGAAATACTAGCATGACATACTGTCTTAAAGCTCTATCCTTATCATTAGCAATAATGATAGGATTTGAGCAGGGTTTGCTTTGTTTCCTTTATTCAGATTTTCGAAGTTCATCTCGTCAGTTCTTCTTTGAATTGCTTGTCTTTCTCGTTGTCGAAGAGTTTTTTTAATCTCAAGGTCTACAGGGAGTAAGTCGGTGATTCGATCAATACTCCTAAACACCTAAAACAAACATAAAAAAATTAATTAAGTTAAAATTGAACAAAAAAATAAACCAAAATGCAAAATTAACAAATTCACAAACAATGACTTTTAAACAGTCCCCGGTAACGGCGCCAAAAACTTGGAACGATGGAAATGTGCAAGTGTACACAATCACAAAAAGTAATAAAGTGACAAGTAAATGTCAAGTTATCGTACCCACAGGGACTGTGAAAAGAATTATTTATGAATGAAATTTAAAACACTTTGGTGAAGAAAAATATTTTGATTTGAGGAGGTGATTAAAAACTAGGATTTTAACTAAGTAAAATAAAAAATAATAATAATAAAAGTTCAAATGCACAATTTCAAAAGATGATTTTAATCAAGATGACTTAATTGTGTTAGATTAATTACATTTCTTAACTTAGAATTATAAAACTCAAGTTCATATTGTTACGAATAAATTCACGGCAACTCAGTAATTTGCTAACTTATGAACATACTTATGTACCAAAATCCATTTATCTATTGACTATATCTCTACGTCAATTCAACCGATTAAACAAATTTTAATAAGCAAATATGTTAGTGCACATACTTACTTATGAAATTAAAATAATCTCTTGTACATATTTCTATGCTAATTCAAATAATTAATTCAATCTCATAAGCACATAAAAGATTACGTGAGGTAACAATATATTTCTACCTTGAAACAATTTAATCACAATAATCTTGCAAGTTATGCAAGGCTAACGTATAGATAGATACCGTTGCTAATTTAATCCTCAGCTACCTTAGATGATTAAACATGCATTGATTAAATATTGTGTCAATTAATTACAATTTCAATCCATTTAAATAATTAATTCATTAGTTACCTTACAATTGTAATGCAAGAATAACTTAGTCAAGGTTTTATAACTTAGTCAAGGTTTTACTTAATCAAAGATCTTACCGAGCCTATAACAACACAAACACAATTTTAATAACTAAAGTAGACAAAATGCAATCAACCTAACACGAATTAAATTTAAGCCATATTAATTAAATTAAACAATAAACATCACAAATATTCATAGACATGTTCATAACAGCAACAATAAAATTAAAAGGATAAGGAACAAGAATCCAATCCGGTGTTTATCTAGGGCTTGACTAGTTTGCTCTGCTCCTCCTTCTCTACTTGTTCTTGTTAAATCGAGGCTTCCATGAACACTTGAATGCTGCTCCAAATGGTGGTTGAAAGACTCTTTTTCAAGAGGTGCAATTGGCAAAGGAATGGAGAAGAAATTGAAGATCAATGGAAAGGGTTTGAAGAGAGAAAGTGAGAGAGAAGTGAAGACATGAGAAGGTTAGAGATGTGTTTGAAGTAATCAGCCAAGGGGGTATTTATACGTTGAGAAGGCTGTTAAAAATAGAAAAAATCAGCAGCCACAAAGTCCCCCCACGGCCGGCCACACATGTGATAAGATTGAAGGTTTCAAACTTGCTATTTTAAGGTTGGGACAAATCTAGAAAGGCATAAATAGTGGAGGGGTTTGAATGCAAATTGAAGGAGTCTTCAAGGGCTATTTTGCAAGCCAAATAATCAGATAAACAAGCTGATTGGGTCAACATGTGGTACGGTTTTGGGCTGCCTAGTGCTCGGTTGGATCAGTTTTCTCGGTTCAGCTCAACTAGGCCCATTTTCATAATTAATTAACAAAAATTTATTTAACCCAATTAAATTGGATTAAAATTAAAATTAATTATATTATGAATTAATATTCATAATTTATACCATATTCGACTGAAAATATAATTCTCCTTAATGCTTCAAAATTGCTTCTCGGTTTTGTGCTTCTAATAGTGTTTGTCGAGCCGTTTTCCGCCCTTTGTGCTAATATGTCGAAAATAATCAAAATTAATCAGAAATTATTATAAACTTAATTAAAATGTAACATGTTAATAATTTAAGTGCAATTTAATTATTTTATAATAATTATATATTTTTTACAAGAATTTTACCGAAACTGCATGAATTTAAGTTAAAAAGGGCATGCAAAAGTGTGTATATTTTTGTCTTTCCAATAGTGAATGTGTTATTTCATGTTAATGAGTTGGTATTTATATATTATAATGGTTGTACTTTGAAATATGGAAAATGTTGAGGTGCCTTGAAGGCATCTTGGTAGGTTTGATTTAAATTGTAAATTGAGGTGCCAATTTTTGGTATATTGTTTAGGCATATAGAATGGTGTTTATAAATGATTATATTGGCTTGTTTTGAATGCTTTCGAAATGATTGAATTTGGCTAAAAAATGATGACTTGTATCCTAAGTGAATTATGCTAGAAAACTTGTTTTGAAAGGTAACTACATGTTCACAGGGCCTGGCATACAGCCGTGTTCATACATAGGCTCATGGCACGGTCATGTAGTCTGTAAAAATCTAGGTGATTTTGGTGTACGCGGACACATTTAGTTACACGGTAAAGTGACACGGCCGTGTGAACCATCTCACACAGGCTTGACTCTCGCACATGGTCAAGGGACATGGCCGTATGACCCCTATTGTAACACCCCAAACCGGCCTAGAAGTTAGGCCCGAATCTGGCATGTCATATCGAAGTGTTTTTCGAAAACCATGTTTTCATTAAAAACCCTTCTTATTTAAAACGTAGTACATTGAAAACTTATTATAATTATTCCCGAAATTCTTTTTAGGTTGCGGAAGCATTTCCAACAGTGTTGCGAAAACGTAGTGTTTTGAAAATAGTTATCGTTTTGGAAAATCGTTATCTATTTTTAACAGATAGAAAACATAATAAACTAAAAATCCCAAATTAAAAACTAGAAACTAAAAGAGGCCTTATTACAACCCAGATCAAAATATAAGTACTTATAAGTAGATAATTGTAAAAGATAATAGGAAACAATAGCAGTTGTGTGGCCACTCCGAGTCCCTCTGCGACACCGATCCGCCTAACGCTGGGGATTACCTGCACAGTTAATAAACGAGGTGAGTTTACGAAAACTCAGTGTGTAATCCCCTTGCTAGAGTAACAGTCAGTATACAGAAATAGAAATAGTATGGGCCTGAGCCCTTTAACAGAAACAATACAATTTAGTTCAGAATATAGGTGGCCAAAGCTCAATACAAATCACTTGGGTCTCAGCCCATAACAAAACCAACTGGGCCTAACCCATATCAGTAAACAGTATCAGGTGGGCCTTGGCCCAATAACAGAATCAGGTGGGCCTAAGCCCAATACAGAACCGGTATCAGATATAGATATGTAGACAAATTCCCAGCCTAGTCCAACCAACACACCACCTATACCTACCAACACCATGTGGGGATAAAATTGGCTCACCCAGCCAACACACCAAGCTTAGCACCGGTTGCAGCACTAAGTCAACAGGACGGCTCGGCTCAGTCGTAAATAAGCGAAACGGCTTAGCGTGCCAGAGACGAGCGGCTCAAGACCGTGAGACGAACGACTAAAGGCCATAAATATCGCAGCAACGCTGCCAGTTAACAGAACGGCTATAAACCTTAAGTATCACAGAAAGGTTGAAAGCCTGGGACAGAATGGCTACAGGCCGTACACTTCCTCCATCAATAATAACCCAATCCCATGCAGTATGTCATGTCATAAATATTACGTGTATGCAAACTCAGTACAATCATATATGTAAATCATAAGCACATCAGTCATACGGAACGTAAGGCATAATCGTCATTATACCATACTGGGGTATTATAGTCATTTTACCTTACAGGGGCATTACAGTCATTTTACACTGTAAGGGTATTTTGGCAATTTCACAAACTGGGGTTTTAACGACCCAACAGAAGGTCTATCATCGCCTCGAGTGACTTAAGTAACCTAACTGACATAACGGTGCAAATGGGCCTAAGGCCTATTACTCAGCCTAAGTGGGCCTACACGCTCGTGTGGCCCATTTGGCCCAAATTCAGATACGGCTAAGTGTTTTACATAACGCAGTCCAATATTTATCACTTACCGTGGACTTAATCTGTGTGGGGCCCACGAGCCCATTGGGCCCACACGGCCCTTTTCGGCCCATCGAGGCCCTTAACAGCCTAAGCCCACGAGAAAGCTCGTGGCGGCCTCTACTGTCAGTCGCCCATGATTTATGAGCTCAGTTTACCCCACGAGCAATCGCACGCTTGTGAGGCCTCAAATGCCGAAGTTTTGGCTTTTCGGTTTTTGCCGACTTCCAACAAAGAAGGGCGTGAATACACACCTATTTATGAGAATGCGTCGAAGTCCACGATAACCAACCTTGGTTAAGCAGGTATGAAGTAATCCCTCCTAGAACCAGTGATCACCAACTCTTCTTGTTCGCTCTATTTAAAGCCAACTTCTTACCAATTCTCATGTTAGCTTCCCGATGTGGGATTACTTTCAACCATTAGGAAATTTCCTTATTTTTTTATGACCACTTCAACCACAGAGTTCCAGTCCAACTCCACTTCCTACACAGCTCAAACAGCAAAATAAATACTCCATTGCGCATCCCAAGACTTGAACCTTAGACCTCACAGTTACACAACATGCCACCTTGCTACTCCACCACTGGCTCTTTCTGTGTCACCATTTAGCCTTAATTAATTATAAGGTCTACAGGCCAAAATCCAGGTTCCTTTTAAAAGAAATACCAAAATAATTTGCAAGAGCCAAAACTTGAACCCAGGCTCCCTTGTAACCTTAATAACGCCACAACCACTAGACCACATGCTTCATTATGTCATTTATTACCCACAATATTATAAAAGGCCTACTTCTAAGCATCTAGGGTTTTATTCACTTAAAACCAAAATTTTTGCTAAAGCCCAGGTTTGAACCCAAGACTTTTCCAACTCCTCTCAGGACCCTTAACCACTGGAGCAACCATTTAATTGTGTCATATCCTTGCACAATTAAATACTTACATACAACCTCCTTACGGACCCAAACTCAAGGCCCAATAATTGTAGGCCCAAATTTGGGGCGTTACACCTGTTTTCAGATTTTTCTCCACTTTTTAAGTTTCAAATTGATACTTTTATATTACTGAGTTGATTTTAAACCTTTATAAGCTCGATATTAATCTAAAATTGATCAAAACACTTGATAATTTGATTGTTTATAAGTTTTATTTAACTATAAGATGCTTGTAAATGTTTCATAATTGTCTGTAATTAAGGAAAGATGTTGTGTGGGTAATGGTTATCCAAAGTCTTCAGTCTGCGTGCAGTTTGTCTGTGATATAAAGTAAGCACCATTCTTCATGCTTAAGCCACTACCATCTACTTCTGATATGTATGATATCATATGAAATGATATGAGGTGAGGTGAGGTCATAGAGATGAGAAGATATGTTTGTGTAGCCTCCGGTAAGGCAGTTGTATTGCAAACTGGATAGGAAGATCACGATTAAACATGTTATTCTAAATAAAAATGATATGAGGAGTTGAGTGATAGAATGTATATGAATAAGACTAAAATGATATGCTTTTGATTCTAAAATCTGGATACGTGGCTAGCATGAGAATTGTAACACCCCTAACCCACCTTAATCGTTAGATTAGGGTCAATCAGAACATTTAATTTCAACATAAGCAATTATGCAAGCTAACTATTATCATTCATTATTATACAGAAATCAGGACACACTTATTTAGTGTTCCCATTTCATTAACTTGAACAACTCAGAATGAAAACTACTATGCAATACTATACATGGTTTTACACAAACTACTTTCTTATCACTAGTTATCCCCTCTTGAAAGTTAGAAGTTAGGTTTACAGCAATACTATTTCGATTATTTGCATTAGTGCTGTAACACCTATTTCAAATTTTATTGGATGCATATACATGAATACATTCGTAAATCATTCATTTTACCATCTTCCTATCGTCATGTCAAACGTAAAAGCATTCTCTATTATACATAACCGAAACACATCTTTAATCATCATCAAGTTTATAAGTGTGTATATATATATATACATATCTAAGATAAAATACTTATCAAGTCAAATCCTAGTGCATAATTATTTATATAGTCAAACGCCAACTCAAAAATTAATTAAAACAATCAATTACATTTTCATCTTACAACGAACATATTAAAACGATTTTATGTTATGTTTGTACCTAACCAGATAACTTATAACGCTATCTCAAATTAAAAACTATGACCAAACACAATAGCCATTTCCAAGAGGTAAAATCACAAATCACATATATTATTCATTAATAGCATTTAACCTTATAACCAAAAAGAATTAAAGCATAACTAAACATAACCAAATTTAAACTTGGCAGTTAAGCCATATTCGCATGGCTGTAATTTACATATATGAGTTCAGACAAAATACATATTAGCCTATACATGCCGTAATGTTCACTTAAGTTCAACTAAGAGGAGGGTACCAAAACGTTGCAGGCTGGTGTGATGACTTCGACGATGGTCCCTAGCACACAAAATGAATCAAAAAAATCTAAATAGGAGACAAGTAAACACACCAAATGAGTATTCAACTTAGTAAGTCATAAGCAATATAATACAGACCATTAATATGAGATCATAAGAAAACTAATGTAAGATCAACTACTTCAGCCATACCGAACTATGCCACAATTACTTAGATTATCGGTCCAACCACAAGCCAAGTCCTACTATCCAATCAAATGTCAAAACAACCAAAATGATTTAGATCCTTTCCTCAAAGTATGAAACAATGATGAACTAAATGAATCCTTGTATATACATTTCATGTCTCAAATTCGATATTTCAATTAATAGTTCTATCACTTTATTCTTTTCCTGCACTTATTATATCATCAACCGATTTTGCACACATAGTGCTAATCAAATTCGCACACATAGTGCCATGCTAAACCGCACACATAGTGCTTGGGAATTTCACTCATGTAATGACATTCAAAATAGCACACATAGTGCCATTAAATTTCCACACACTTAGTACCAATGTTGACTCATTATAATAAGGCAATTTACTTAATTCAAATAGCATAGACGACCACATTTACAAATATGTATATCACTCCAAAAGAATACCTAACAAAAGAAATTGTTTCATGATTTGCTAGTATTATTTATGTACAAACTAATCAACCTTAGAAATGCTTAAGGACTTACCTTATGACGGATGAAATGATTCCCAATCGACTACTCAATATTCTTTGCTTTGCCCTTGCTTGATTCCCCTCCTTTGGGTTCTTGATCTAGAATAAATAAATTTAGTAGTTTAATTACCTCGCTAGATACTTATATATACAATTTAATGATTTTCACTTCATCTTACAAGCATCCTTGCTCAAGACATTGAAACCTCAACTAATGCTCATCTAATGCCTCAAGGCCGAATGTATTATCACTACCAAAGTAACATAGTCTCTGATATATTTAATTCCAATGTACATAATCATGAATTAACTCAACCTTATAAGCCAATATCACCCATTTAGTCGATTATAGAGAATTAAAAATGATATCACAAACGTATACACCTATATGGCCGAATATACAAAATCAAATTTAACATTACCTATGTATTTACTTATATGGCCGAATATACATACTCCAATATAATATAATTTTCATTCCATTTAACACATGATTTAACTTCATAAAAACTTTGACTGTATACTTCTAATCTAGCAAAAGCTCCCCATTTATTCATACCATTATTTATTTATTTACTAATAAGTTCATATACTTCTAATTTCAAACATTCAACATCTTAATGCCCATTATAATCACTCTCATGATCTTAATTTAAATTCGGCAACTCTCATAGCCACTATTTTAACCGAATTCTCCACAACACCTAAACTAAAATACGTCCCTTAAACTTAGTACATTTTCACTATGTCCTTCATAATTCATTCGGCCCTATCAAAGAACCATTTATCATACAAGGAAAAATATCCATAAAAAAAAAATTTACATTCCATCTAGTCTCCAAATGGCCGAATGTACATGGTGCTACCCAACTACTTATTCAACAAATTCCACCCCATTCTATCATCCCCTTATTTAATACAACATGAAAACAACCTCTAATTCTAACACTTTGATTCACGGCATAGTGCCCGAACCACCATAGAAGTTTCAAACTTTCTTGACATTGCCAAGAGTACATTTAGAAATTAACTTAACATATAACAAGACTTAATCAACAATTCAAAACTTACCTCCTACTAGCTAAAGAAGGTGCCGAATTGCCTTAGGGTAAATTTCCCTTTTTCTTCCTCTTTGTTTCGGCTTTGGAAGAAGAAGAAGAAGATGAATACCCTCTCTCTCTTCCCATTTCTTCTTTTATTCATCCATTCCTTATTAATTCATTTTTATTTGGATTATTTAATCATTTGTCAACATAAAATTATAATTAATTAAAATTAGTGGAGGAACATCATTACTTGGCCAGCCACTTCATGCATTATGGGTATTTTGACATGCAAACCCAAGCTTTCACACTTTGTAGTTATTTGATCCTTACCAATTACCTATCATCTTTTTTAAGTTTCTCAACTAAGTCCTTTCAAGCAAATTCACATTCCTAAGACTAAATTAAACATTAAATTTTCATACATACACTATCACACATAAAATATATGCAATTAAAATTAAACTAAAATTTTTATGATTCGGTTTTGTGGTCCCGAAACCATATTTCGACTAGGGTCTAATTAGGGCTGTCACAACTCTCCCCCACATAAGGAATTTTCGTCCTCAAAAATCTTACCGGTGAATAAGTTAGGATATCGATCCTTCATAGTGTCTTCAAGTTCCCAAGTAGCTTCTTCGACCCCGTGTTTAAGCCACAGTACCTTCACTAATGAGATTTTCTTAGTTCGTAGTTCCTTTACTTCACGTGCCAAAATACGAATGGATTCTTCTTCGTAACTCAAATCAGATTGAATCTCAATCTCAGATGGATTAATTATATGCGATGGATCGGATCTATAACGTCGAAACATCGAAACATGAAAAACGTTGTGAATCTTTTCAAGCTCAGGGGGTAAAATCAATCGGTATGCAACTGGTCCAACTCGTTCAGATATTTCATAAGGCCTGATGAATCTCGGACTCAATTTGCCCTTACGGCCAAATCTGAGCACCTTTTTCCAAGGTGAAACTTTAAGGAACGCTTTGTCTCTAACTTGATATTCAATGTCTTTTCTTTTTAAATCCGCATACGACTTCTGACGATCCGAAGCTACTTTCAGACTTTCACGGATCACTTTTACTTTCTGTTCAGCATCTTTAATCAAATCAACCCTTAAAATTTTACTTTCACTAAGTTCGGTCCAAAACAACGGTGTACGGCATTTACAACCGTACAAAGCCTCGTAAGGTGCCATCTTAATGCTTGATTGGAAACTATTGTTGTAAGCGAATTCAATCAAAGGCAAATACCTTTCCCATGAACCACAAAACTCTAGGATACAACATCTCAACATATCCTCGAGTATCTGAATTATCCGCTCGAATTGACCATCAGTCTGGGGATGAAAAGCGGTGCTAAAATGCAACTTGGTACCCAATGCCTCTTGCAATTTCTTCCAAAATCGCGATGTGAATCTCGGGTCTCTATCCGACACAATAGAAATAGGCACTCCATGTAGTCGAACAATTTGGGAGACATATAATTCTGCCAATTTATCGAGCGAGAAATCCGTACGGATAGGGATAAAATGAGCAGACTTCGTCAATCTATCAACAATAACCCAGATTGAGTCTTTATTACTCTGTGTCAACGGCAAACCAAATACAAAATCCATCGTGACTCGATCCCATTTCCATTAGGGTATCATGATCGGCTGAAGTAATCCCGAAGGCACTTGATGTTCTACTTTCACTTGTTAACATATCAAACACTTCGAAACAAAGTCAGAAATGTCTTGTTTTATACCAGGCCACCAAAACTGACGTTTCAGATCATTGTACATTTTGGTACTACCCGGGTGAACTGACACTCGACTACTATGAGCCTCTCTCAAAATCATCGAAATAAGTTCCGAGTTTCTTGGAACACATAATTGACTTCTGAACATCAAACAATCATTGTCATCAATTTGAAACTTTGATTCCACATTTGAAACACATTTAGTTCGTTTAACAACCAATTCATCGTCGACTTTCTAGGATTCATGAATTTGACGAATCAATAATGGTTCGGCCTTTAATTCTGCTACTAACACATTATCGGATGAAATGGACAGATGTACATTCATCGCTCTCAAAGTAAACAACGATTTACGACTTAAAGCATCGGCAACCACGTTAGCCTTTCCCGGGTGATAGTCAATGACGAGTTCATAATCTTTTAACAATTCAATCCAACGTCTTTGTCTCAAATTCAAATCTCTTTGAGTCATCAAATATTTGAGGCTTTTGTAATCCGAATATACATGACACCTCTCTCCAAACAAGTAGTGTCGCCATATTTTCAGAGCGAAAACAATGGCATCTAATTCGAGATCGTGAGTCGGATAATTTTTCTCATGCGGCTTCAATTACCTCGACGCGTAAGCTACAACTCGACCTTCTTACATCAACACACAACCCAGCCCAAGTAAGGATACATCACTGTAAATGACAAACTCTTTACTGGATTCGGGCTACACCAGCACTAGAGCTTCAGTTAAATAGGTTTTCAATTGATCAAAACTTTTCTGACATTTTTCTGACGATTCAAACTTAACATCTTTTTGAATTAATTTCGTCATTGGTGTGGCTATCATGGAGAACCCTTTACAAACCGTCTGTAGTAACCGGCAAGTCCCAAAAAGCTCCAAACTTCAATAACATTTCTCGGAGGCTTCCAATCAAGTATGGCTGAAATTTTGCTCGGATCAACTTTAATACCCGATGCGGATACTACGTGCCCCAAAAAGCTAACTTCTCTCAACCAAAACTCGCATTTACTGAATTTCGCGTATAACTGCTCGTCTCGTAAAATCTACAATACCAATGTCAAATGCTCGGCATGTTCAGTTTCATCTCGTGAATAGATCAAGATATCATCTATAAACACAACTACAAACCGGTCCAAATATTGTCTAAAAATTCGATTCATCAAGTCCATAAATACCGCAGGGCATTAGTGAGCCCAAACGGCATCACCAAGAACTCGTAGTGACTGTATCTTATTCTAAAAGTAGTTTTAGGCATGTCTGAGTCTCGAACTCGCAACTGATAATAACCCGATCTCAAATCTATCTTTGAGAATACTGAGGCTCCCTTTAACTAAACAAATCATCAATACGTGGTAACGAATATTTATTCTTTATTGTTGTTTTGTTCAATTGACGATAATCAATGCACATTCTCATGGTTCCGTCTTTCTTTTTCACAAACAATACTGGTGCACCCCAAGGTGAGAAACTCGGTCGAGCGAAACCTCTATCCGTCAACTCTTGCAATTGAGTTTTCAATTCTTTCAATTCCGTAGGTGCCATACGGTACGGAGCTTTCGAAATTGGTGTAGTCCCAGGTACAAGTTCGATGCCAAATTCTACCTCTCGAGCAGGTGGTAATCCCGGTAGTTCCTCAGGAAAAACATCTGAATACTCACAAACTACTGGCACTGATTCTAGTTTCTTTTCTGACTCTTTGCTATCAAGTACGTACGCAAGATATGTTTCACACCCCTTTCTCACACATTTTGAGCCAACATCAAGGATATTATTGCTGGCAATTCGTTCAATTCGGTAGACTCAACTCGCACTACCTCATTATTTACACATCTCAAATCAATAGTTTTTCTTTTGCAATTCACAACTGCATCGTGTACAGTCAACCAATCCATACCGAGAATAACATCAAATTCATCAAATGGTAAAAGCATCAAATCGACCGAAAAATAGGAATCTCGGATTATCAGGGGGCATTTCTTACACACTTTGTCGAGAAGTACATATCGACCTGAGGATCGACACTCGAATTATTTAACTCGATGAGACTCAACAGGTAGAGTCTTACTGGATGCTAAAGTCTCACATACATATGAATGAGTAGAGCCAGGGTCAATCAATGCAATCACATCAGTATCAAAGAGAGTGAAAGTACTAGTGATAACATCAGGGGAGGATGCCTCCTCTCGTGCGCAGATGGCATAAGCTCTGGCAGGAGCACGAGTCTCAGATCGAATAGCCGTATCAGAAGTCCTTCTCTGACTACCACCCCTACCTCCTGTATTTCTCGATGGTCTACCTCTAGTCATTGTACCACTCGGTCTCGCACCTTGTATCTTATTTTTCTCGTCAGGTTTCGTGCAATCTTGAATGAAATGATCCCTAGAACCGCATCTATAACAGGCTCTGTTAGTAGACTTACCCCAACATTCACCTACGTGTCGTCTTCCACATTGTAGACATTCAGGTTTTTGTTATCGATTGTTACCAACACTAGCAACCGAAGTAGCTCGAGAGTCTGTTGATGGTCGCTCTCTAATAGAAATTCCTGCAGTCGTCTTCGATTTATTAGTATCATCTCTGAACTTCTTTGCAGCCGAGAAAGAAGTTTTACCCGCTAATCTTTTACGAAAGTCTCTAGCTTCAGATTCAGCTTTCTTTTTCTCCTTTCCAAGTTCTTCAGCCTTGCAAGCTCATTCAACTAGTGTTACAAATTCTTTTATCTCTAAAATACCCACCAGTAGCTTTAAATCTTCATTCAATCCTTCTTCAAATCTTTTACACATGGCAACTTCATCAGCTACACACTCCCGAGCATACCGACTGAGTCTTACAAACTCACGTTCGTATTCAGATACCGTCAAACGGCCTTGTTTAAGCTCCAAAAATTCTTTACGCTTTTGATCGATGAATCGTTGACTAATATACTTCTTACGAAACTCCGTCTGAAAGAAATCCCAAGTAACTCGTTCCTTCGGAACAATAAAAATCAGGGTTCTCCACCAATAGTAGGCCGAGTCCCGTAATAAGGATATGGCACACTTTATACACTCATCAGGTGTGCAAGACAGCTCTTCAAAGACACGGATGGTATTATCAAGCCAAAACTCGGCCCTTTCAGCATCATCAATAGCTGTGGCCTAAAATTCCTTGGCCCTGCGCTTCCTAATCAAATCAACAGGAGGTTTACTCGGTCTTAAAAGATCAATAGTTGATGGTGTTATAGGCACCGGAAAAGGATTATTTAAATTCAAAAATTGTTGGGTAGTCGGGTTTGTTCGGGCATATTGTGCAACCCACTCATTCATCATGGTAAAGAAGGCTTGCTTAGCCCCATCATCCTGACTACTCGCAGACGGTTGAGGTCCTACAGGCACCGTCCCTTGTGCATGGGCAGGCGCTACACTCTCAACGTCATCCGCTATATTTCTCTCTGGATTGGGTTCCATTTACTAATCAAAACAACAATTTTAACCGTCAGAAGTCATCACACTATCATATATTAACATTAAGGCATGTATAGCTAGACTCATGCGAGCTACGGTAGCCCTAGAACCAACTAAACCGTAGCTCTGATATCAATAAAAATGTAACACCTATTTCAAATTTTATTGGATGCATATACATGAATACATTCATAAATCATTCGTTTTACCATCTTCCTATCGTCATGTCAAACGTAAAAGCATTCTCTATTATACATAACTGAAACACATCCTTAATCATCATCAAGTTTATAAGTGTATATATATATACATATCTAAGATAAAATACTTATCAAGTCAAATCCTAGTGCATAATTATTTATATAGTCAAACGCCAACTCACAAACTAATTAAAACAATCAATTACGTTTTCATCTTACAACGAACATATTAAAAAGATTTTATGTTATGTTTGTACCTAACCAGATAACTTATAACGCTATCTCAAATTAAAAACTATGACCAAACACAATAGCCATTTCCAAGAGGTAAAATCACAAATCACATATACCATTCATTAATAGCATTTAACCTTATAACCAAAACGAATTAAAGCATAACTAAACATAACCAAATTTAAACTTGGTAGTTAAGCCATATTTGCATGGCTGTAATTTACATATATAAGTTCAGACAAAATACATATTAGCCTATACATGCTGTAATGTTCACTTAAGTTCAACAAAGAGGAGGGTACCAAAACGTTGCAGGCTGGTGTGATGACTTCGACGATGGTCCCGAGCACACAAAATGGATCAAAGAAATCTAAATAGGAGACAAGTAAACACACCAAATGAGTATTCAATTTAGTAAGTCATAAGCAATATAATACAGACCATTAATATGAGATCATAAGAAAACTAATGTAAGATCAACTACTTCAGCCATACCGAACTAGGCCACAATTACTTAGATTACTGGTCCAACCACAAACCAAGTCCTACTATCCAATCAAATGTCAAAAAACCAAAATGATTTAGATCCTTTCCTCAAAGTATGAAACAATGATGAACTAAATGAATCCTTGCATATACATTTCATGTCTCAAATTCTATATTTCAATTAATAGTTCTATCACTTTATTCTTTTCCTGCACTTATATATCATCAACCGATTTCGCACACATAGTGCCATGCTAAACTGCACACATAGTGCCTGGGAATTTCACTCATGTAATGACATTCAAAACAGCACACATAGTGCCATTCAATTTCCGCACACTTAGTACCAATGTTGACTCATTATAATAAGGCAATTTACTTAATTCAAATAGCATAGACGGCCACATTTACAAATATGTATATCACTCCAAAAGAATACCTAACAAAAGAAATTCTTTCATGATTTGCTAGTATTATTTATGTATAAACTAATCAACCATACAAATGCTTAAGGACTTACCTTATGACGGATGAAATGATTCCCAATCGACTACTCAATATCCTTTGCTTTACCCTTGCTTGATTCCCCTCCTTTGGGTTCTTGATCTAGAATAAATAAATTTAGTAGTTTAATTACCTCGCTAGATACTTATATATACAATTTAATGATTTTCACTTCATCTTACAACCATCCTTGTTCAAGACATTGAAACCTCAACTAATGCTCATCTAATGCCTCAAGGCCAAATGTATTATCACTACCAAAGTAACATAGTCTCTGATATATTTAATTCCAATGTACATAATCATGAATCAACTCAACCTTATAAGCCAATATCACCCATTTAGTCGATTATAGAGAATTAAAAATGATATCACAAACGTATACACCTATATGGCCAAATATACAAAATCAAATTTAACATTACCTATGTATTTACTTATATGGCCGAATATACATACTCCAATATAATATAATTTTCATTCCATTTAACACATGATTTAACTTCATAAAAACTTTGACCGTATACTTCTAATCTAGCAAAAGCTCCCCATTTATTCATACCATTATTTATTTATTTACTAATAAGTTCATATACTTCTAATTTCAAACATTCAACATCTTAATGCCCATTATAATCACTCTCATGATCTTAATTTAAATTCGGCAACTCTCATAGCCACTATTTTAACTGAATTCTCCACAACACTTAGACTAAAACACGTACCTTAAACTTAGTACATTTTCATTATGTCCTTCATAATTCATTCGGCCCTATCAAATAACCATTTATCATACAAGGAAAAATATCCATAAAAAAAATTACATTCCATCTAGACTCCATATGGCCGAATGTACAAGGTGCTACCCAACTACTTATTCAGCAAATTCCACCCCATTCTATCATCCCCTTATTTAATACAACATGAAAACAACCTCTAA
Source organism: Gossypium anomalum (assembly GCA_025698475.1). Classification (NCBI taxonomy): domain Eukaryota; kingdom Viridiplantae; phylum Streptophyta; class Magnoliopsida; order Malvales; family Malvaceae; genus Gossypium; species Gossypium anomalum. The sequence continues at coordinate 40,009,096 of CM046968.1, read as the reverse complement.
TTCTGACACTTTGATTCACGGCATAGTGCCCAAACCACCATAGAAGTTTCAAACTTTCTTGACATTGCCAAGAGTGCATTTAGAAATTAACTTAACATATAACAAGACTTAATCAACAATTCAAAACTTACCTCCTACTAGCTAAAGAAGGTGCCGAACTGCCTTAGGGTAAATTTCCCTTTTTCTTCCTCTTTGTTTCGGCTTTGGAAGAAGAAGAAGAAGATGAACACCCTCTCTCTCTTCCCATTTCTTCTTTTATTCATCCATTCCTTATTAATTCATTTTTATTTGGATTATTTAATCATTTGTCAACATAAAATTATAATTAATTAAAATTAGTGGAGGAACATCATTACTTGCCCGGCCACTTCATGCATTATGGGCATTTTGACATGCAAACCCAAGCTTTCACACTTTGTAGTTATTTGATCCTTACCAATTACCTATCATCTTTTCTAATTTTCTCAACTAAGTCCTTTCAAGCAAATTCACATTCCTAAGACTAAATTAAACATTAAATTTTCTTACATACACTATCACACATAAAATAGATGGAATTAAAATTAAAATAAAATTTTTATGATTCGGTTTTGTGGTCCCGAAACCATATTCCGACTAGGGTCTAATTAGGGCTGTCACAAGTGCATTAGATTATACTTTGCTTACTATCATCGATGATATTAGTAGAATGACCTACTTTACCTAATTTAGGTTCGCTACTTCATTTAAAATCAGAGTAAAAATACTCTTACTGCCTTTAAAACAAATTTATAGGACCTTAAAAGTAGTTTGAAAATAAATAGGGGCTAAATTGAAATAATTTAGAAAGTTTAGGGAAATTTTCTAAAAATAACTTAAAAACAAGGGTCACATGACCTTGTCCTAGCCCATCTCTCTATCCATGTAACTCACTAACTTGGGTCACACGACCGTGTCGCAGGCCATATCAAACCTACACTTAAATTAACAAGACACACGACCATGTGGCCAGGCCGTGTGTGTCTCACGGTCGTGTAATAGACAGTGTCTCAGGCCGTGTGTACCTAAATGTACCTTCAAACACAGGTTTATCAAATCATGTTTACTTAGACACTAAGCAACCCATTTACCAACCATTTAACCCATTCAAATCACCAATAATATGCTCAGAACATGTTAAAACATCCATTTTAAGTGCCTAACCAATGTACCATCATTGGTACAACATTTTATTTTTTCAAACACATTAATATAAGATATCAACAATTCAAACACTCATTCATACCAAATTATCATAATTGAGCTTATATTCTAGCTAATTAGGCTACCAAGTTTAAAGCTAAATATATGCAAAACATCAACTTTTACTAACATACCAAGACATAGCTTCAATGTCAACCATATGAACATATAAATACCATTACACTTAGACTCAAAATATCATCACATTAACAAAACAACCATTAACCAAAAGACCACCTAGGTACATGCCATAACAAAATAGAACATCACCACAACTTGAGAACAAGATTGTTGTAGGATGATGAGTCGACGATATGTTGAAATGTACCTAACCTGCATACGTAAAACAAAACCTTACGCTGAGTATAACTCAGTGGTATTTCTATAATCCGAACAATTAAAACCTGATATAAAAAATTAAGATGAAAAAATGTAAATAAGTAATGTTAAATAATATATCATGTCAATAATACTAATTTACACATTCTTTGTTCACATCCAACAAACATTGCAAGTTCTAATACATGACAATAGCATTTCATAAGGCATTTGATAAATCAATTCATACATTGGCATCTCCATTTCCAATTCATGAATTCATTGCTCATAATTCCTCAATATTCACAGCAAAATCTGTCATTTCATATTCCATTTCACATATCTTCTCCATTTCTCATCATTTTCCATCTCAATATCAAACACATCGATTTGTATCATTTCTTTTCCCTATTAACATGAATTGGACTCAGATGGATACACGGATCCAACCAACACACCAGTTTGGCACCCAATCTCTCATCAGATAAATCTGAAGAAAATCATTACGCTCAGCACTATAATAAGTTGACACCTAGTGTCTCATCGGTTAAACCAAAGCAAATTGGCACCTAGTGCCTCATCGATTCGAAGTCAAAGTAATCTATGTACTCTTCCTATCCTATGGCATGCCATCTATATCCGACTTAGCCTAAAACAGTTAATAGGGTTTCATTTTACTTTTCAATACAACCAATGTCTCAATTTCATAAATTCATATTATCACATATAAGCATATATTCAATTTGATAGCAACCACATTTTCTCAATACATATATTCAATTCAACAGTCATAAAAGTACCACATTTCTCGATATTCATAATTGAGTCATTTTAATCATCATTTGATTCAATTTAGCCCAAATGTACAAGAGTTCTCACCTCAATTACTTACCATACACAAAAAACTCAATATGCAATAATTCATAATTTAGTTTGGATCATAGAAACACAAAACGTATATTCCGAGCTACTTGATGTCAGCCTTGTCTTTCCCCTTCTTACTTGAGGACTCCGGAACAACGTTCGCTATGGAATAAAATAATTAAAATAGATTAATAATACACAACTCAATTCTCATTAAATTTCAAATTTAATACTACATTTTCTTAATCCTCAATTTAATTCATAAACCGGGACTAATTTAATCTCCACATCTAACCTTAAATTTTTATACTAATTCCATCTAAGCTAAATTTAGCTCCAAATTTTCAATTCCACCCCTTAATTTCAAAATTTTCGCAATCTGGTCCATATTGCTTGAAATCAATAATTAACTCCACAATTTAGTCATTTTCCACTTCTAACTTAAAAATCAATCAATTTAATCCCTAAAACTCTAATTAATCAACAATAGTAACATCTTCAATCTTAAACCATACTAAAAATTATAGCATGGATGGCTAGCTCTAAGTATCGGGATTCTAAAAATGTAAAAATTATAAGAAAGAGACTAAATTGACTAACCAATTTAAGCTTGAAACCTAAAAATTTCTATGGTCGTTCGAGAGCTCTTCTCCCCCTTAAGCTTCGAATGTTTGCATGAAAAAGAAACATAAAATTTTCTTTTTCTTTCCACTAAATTACATCATTTCTTTCATTTTGTTTTCATTATCATTATTATTATATCTTATATTTTATAACAATAATTAATAGTTTAGTTAATAAATTTTTAAGACAACCAACCCACCATCGTCCATCAACATTTAATTAGTGGTGTAATTACTACTATAACACCCCTTACCCGTATTTGACATTGGAACAAGGTACGAGGCATTACCGGACTTAAACATAATCAAACACACAAAACCAGACCATAAAATTTCATTCCAATTAAAATCATTCAAACATATGCTTAACGACCCTTATACGGGCCTACGAGGCCCAAAACATGCATTGGGAACATTTAGGACTAAATGGGAACTTCCAGAACTTTTACAACACTTAGAAAATTTTTCACATTTTGGAGGGCCACACGCCCAAGTGGTTGGGCCGTGTGGATTTCACACGCCCCTGTGGCTTGGTACACGCCTGTGTCCTCAACCCGTGGAGCTCTCTGTTTATGATGTCATGCAAAAAAATGTGGTCACACAACCAAGAACTCCCAGTTCAACCAGTAGAATTTTGTAGCCTTTTCAAGGTCTTTCCATTTTAAGTTCTACCGATACTTGTCCACCTAAGTATCGGTAGAAATCCTTCAAACTTTAAAACCTCATTAAAAATTAAATTAATTCAAGGCTCTTTAAAATGTTTATTGTCCAATACTTTGAAGAAATTTTTTTTAAGTTCTCATAGGCTTGATTAAGGCCCATAAATGAATGTATTACCCCTATATGAATTATTATGAAATTCTATTAACTAAATTGGCAACTTGATGCTATATGTTATTGATTTTCTAGATTGTACGGTAATACACTATAACCCTCATCCGACAACGGGTACGGGTTATAGGCGTTACATCTAGAGAAATGTTAAATGTGAATCTTAAGGAAAAGTAACTAACAACAATAGCAGTTTGGAAAGATGAAATCCTGAGTAGCTTGGCAGACCAGATTGTAGAAGGCAATAAAGAAGATGTCAATGATTTCAAAGAATAGATTACTCCGAAGACTGAGTCAGAACCAGTAGTCAAATTTGTAATTGAACTTAAAAATAGGTCAAGCACTAAACTCACCCCCAAAAAAACACCAACCCTGTCATAATTAGAGAACAAATAACAACATAATGAAATGGAATGTGTAAGTTTCTTGAACTTATTACAATCATTTTACGTTATGCTACCTGTTAGAGAATCACTAGAAAGAACTTCGAAAGTATGCAAAGCAAATACAAGAATTTATGGAGTGGCAGAAAAAAGTTAAAAATGAAATTCCATCTTAACACCGACATATCTTGGAAAGCAATAATCCTTAATCAGGTATCTCCAAAATTAAAGGACCTAGGGAGCTTCACGATGCTAGTAGAAATAGGGAGCATATACTTTGATGAGGATTTATATGACTTAAGAGTTGATACTGATCAAATGCCTTTATCAATACAAAAGAAATCTGGATCGAGGGAACTTAAAAACACCCAATTCATACTTGAACCAGCCAACAAACTGGGGCTCAACCAAAAGGGGTGTCTGAAGATGTGTTGTTTAAGAGGCATAAATTTACTATTTCAGTTGACTCTATAACCTTAGATTTTCAGGCAAACTGTGAAATACCTATTTTGTTGCCAAGACCTTTCTCAAAGACCTCTAGATTTACTATTGATTGGGAGAAAATGATTCAAAAATAAAAATTAATGATGAAATAGAAACATTCAAAGGTGGTAACTTACAAAATAAGAGGCCTAGGGAAAATTTAGGGCAAATATGCTATAAAATACTTATATTTGATACTAACAGCCTTGATATACGAAAGGTGTTCTCTGTTATGAATGCAAGACCAAAGTGTAAAATTTGAGAATGGGAAAAACAAAAAAAGGTAGAATGGCATGATGGACGTTGGACTAATTCTGACAGACAACCAATAAATGAAGCGCTCGTGTATAGATTGACAAAGCTGACGAACGAATCTAGCAACAAAACTTGATTCACTTTTAACTATTTTAAATTCTTGTATTTTAATAAACTTACAGGTAGATTAAGAATTAATTTAAGTATTTTATTTATGTTCCAAACACTTTGAAATTCAAGAGAAGGGCCAAAACAGAGACTGTGTCGCAACATAGAACCTCCATGTCACAACATTGCTCATAGGTTTGAAAAATCAAGCAATTTAGTTCGATGTTTCTACATGGCACCTCTGTGTCATGACAATGAATTCACTAGCACCCAAATTTAAAAATTGCAAGGAACGTCACGACATCGGTAGTCTGCTAGGGGTGTCGCAACATGGAACCCCTATGTCAAGACATCACTGCACTTTTCTACAAGGTCGACCCGACTTGCTACACAACCTGTCAGCTTTAAACCTTATATTACCCAATTTTTAACCTAAAAACACCTATCATTTTAAAACTAAAACAATTTTTTAACTATTTCTAAACTGTAACACCCTAAACCCGGCCCGGACGTTACGGCCGAATTCAGCGTGCCACATGGAAATGCTACTATTTATTTTATCAAAAATCTCTTTATTAGGGTTTTAAAGAATGTTAGTGTTTTAAGTTTAAGTGAATGGAAGCTGTGCACCAGGTAGGAAGCCAGAAAAGAGGAGGTGAGTCTGTTGGACTACTTAAGTACCAAGCTCTTTCCGGATCCAATCCTAGACATGCACACGTCTATTGCCACACTTAAAGCATGTTATGTGCCCACGAAAAGTAAATCATGTTTAAGTCAGGTTTAGTTATTTATTTTCTTTGAAAACATTTATATTGCGGAAGTCTTACACATCATCGAGACATTTTGAAAACATATAGTCTTTTTAAAACACGCCCTAGTGCTAACCAATTCAATAATCCATAAATGAAATAATTTAATGAGCGGCCTTATTACAACCTTCAAACAAAACAAAAATAATTAAAAGTAAAGGAAGTGTAATCTAATTTAAAAACCAAAATTTGTTCTTCATGGCCACTCTGAATCCCGCCCAGCTCCAAGTCCACCATTTAGGGCTCACCTGCAAGGATGGAAAGAAAAGGGGTGAGTTTGGGGAAACTCAGTGTATACAGAAACCCATCCAAAGCTCAAATCAGCTCGAGCCCATTGGGCCTAAGCCCCATTCAGAGGACAGTACACAGTGGACCGAAGCCCTTTTCAGAATACAGTAACAAGGCCTTAGCCTCTTTTAACATAACAGTGCGGCCCATAGGCCCAATTCAGTAATACATGTAACAGTAATAACAATGGATGCAATCCCATTTGGGGAGACTACTCAACCCACCAACCGCTACACTCCCCCGTACCAGCCCTACACTCCATGTGGGGAATATCTCAACCCACCCAACCCTACACTCCACAGTTGCAGCATTGCTGCTCAGTTATCAGTAAGGTGAGGCAAAGCCTCCAGTAGGTGGATGAACCACTGTAAACACTTCCTCCATCAATATCCCAATCCCATGCAACAGACATTAATGAAAGCATATCATGCGAGAATCTGATTTATCAATCATGCATATTAGTCAATATAAACCCTAGAGGTATATCGGTAATTTTTGCCCTTTAGGGTACACATTCGTAAACTTACACATCTACGAGTTATTTGATAACTTTTAACAGATTAAAAGCAATTCGAGTCTACCAACTAACTAACAGCCGATTTGCCCATCTCTTACCCATATTGGTCCGTAAGCCCATTGGGCCCGATTTTGGCCCATCGAGGCCCACTTACCGATGTTCACGTATTTTCGCACACAACCAACTTACCACTTTGCGATGTCGAATCTAACCATTAGTCTATGACTTGAGAGCATTCGCGTACTCACAAGCCCATGAAATACCGAATTTTGGCTTTTCGACTTTGCCGACTTGAAGCAGAGAAAGGGTGTTCTGCACACACACTGTTTCGCGATGATCGCTCACCGAGATCCCTTACGATGTCCTACAATTGATTAGCGCAGATTTTTATTTACCAACCTCAATCACTAAACCCCAAAACTTGCTTAACCAAAGTCAAACCATGTCCCTAGAAAGCCTTTAAATCTTACCTTCCGCCAAAATCGATGGCTTGCTCGAATCTGATTGCTCCAACGATTTACGCCTTTCGATCCAACACTTAAGAAGACTTTAATCACCAAAAGAAAACATCGATTACAAACCCTTAGAGCCTTATGCCCTAATCGATGACCTCCTAATTTTTAGGGATTTGACTTTTCCTAACCTCATAAAATAAGACCAAATCGAGATGATAAGCACTTACCACTTATTCCTTTTCGCTTTCAACGTAGATCGATGAAAATTTAACCTTTAAAGCGACGGTAAAACTTGAATCCGAAGCTTTGAAGTTTGGCTACAAGTCCCTAACTCTATAGTAGTTTCGGCTTTTCTAGGTGATATAGAAAATAATGATTTGAGGCTATAACCCTAAGTAATGTTGTCGACAAATACTAGGGGTTTAGAGAGCTAGTGAATCGGTCAAGAATGATGAAGAGAAGTAAGAGGGTTTTGGCTATAAGAAATCGGCACAAAAGGAGTTAAGCTTTCGGGATTTCGGAATTTGAGGCAATCGGCTATAGGCTTAAAAACACTGATAAAAGGTGAAGATGAGCAGAATGGGAGAGAGATTCGATAGACAAGGAGAAGAAAATAAAGTAGATGGAGAGAAGAAAAAAGTATCGAAAAGAAAATAGAAGAAGAGAGAAAAAAAAAAGAATCCTAAAAGCCTAAAGTATTCGGCACTGACGAACGAGTGCATTTCGGCAAGAATTCTTTCCCAATTCCAATTCCCCAAATTACTCCTTGATTTTTGGCCAATCCTAATGTTTGAATTTCATTCAAACACCCAACCGATCAGCGACCTTATCCACCGCTTGCACCGCTTCAAAGAAAGTTGCTAGAGTCCTGGTCGGACTCAACTCCTTCCCCACGCGTGTAGCAAAAACCCAACCACTCCAAAGACGAGATGAGGCTCGAACTCGGACCTCGCCCGCCCATGCGCCCACACTTGAGCCGTGCGCCTTTGCACCACGCTTCTTTCTTCAATAATATGTGGTCACAATTAATTAAAAACCTTACTCGCCTTGATTCGCAGCCGTTTAAAGAAAATGAAACGGAATTTGCCTCCCCATGGGATCGAACCCATAACCTTTCGGCAAGGCTAGCACGCTGCTGCCCTTGCACACACAGCGCTCCTTGTGGCACATCTTGGTCATAACTATTCTTAAACCTTACTTTAGTGCGACTGGCTTCTAAAATAAAAACCAGCATTTGCGTGCGCCAACCCTCGAACCTAAGCACCATACCACACTCCCAGCGCCTCTGCCACTAGACCAAGCTTCCCTTTGTACCTAATTTAGCCTACTTTATTATTAAACCCTTATTGCCAAGTTCCCTAAGAAGGAAAAAACTAATTTCTTTGCTAAAGTCTTGGATCGAACCAAGATTTTTCCCACACTTTAAATACTTCTAAATTTATTTAAAAACTAAATTTAAACACCACATTAATAATAATATCTTCTATATTTTAAAAAAAAAATAATAATAACCATAACAATGAAAATTTCAAATACAATAATATATATTTTTTTCCCAATAATATTTATAATTCCATAAAAATAGATACAATAAAATTTTCTAATAATAATTTAATTTAAACATTAAATTAACAACAATAATTTTATAAATATATTTGTATCTAATAAATATAATTTTCATAAAAATATCAGTAATAATAACAGAAATATTTTATCAATATATATATATATTTTTACACACTAGTAATATTTAAAAGTTCTCAATATTCAGGATTTTCTTCTATCCAAACCCAGACTCAAAGCCCAATTCTTCTAGACCCAATTTTAGGATGTTACATAAACCATTCCTCAATCTAAACCCTCCAAAATTCTTCAATCTTAAAAACCCCTTCTTCTTTTCTTTCTATTTTTGCGGCAACTTTTCCTTCCTTTTCTTTTCTTTTTTCCTTTGTGTAGGATTAAAAATGCCACATTGACGAGGAACTTGCAATGAATCTTCACAAGGAATCATGAGCTCCAAACAAGGTTAAGGGTTCTTATTAGATTTTTATTGTTCCATTGTATTGTTTATTGTCTACTTTGAAATATATTACTTGATTTTGGTTAGTTTCTTCTAGTTGAGTATTACTAAAAATGCCTCCTAGAAGTCTAGAAAAACTAGTGAACAAAAGCCACTGGTGGTCACAAACCCTTTAATATTTCCAAACCCGAATGTCGAAAAACACTTTCTAGAACTCTAAGTAAAGACATTCACACAAGAAAGGGGTTTCAAACCATTGATGATTTTTTGTAAAGAAATTTGGTTGTAAGTCCGATATCATAAATGGAAGTGCCTTGTGTAACCCCGAAAGAGAAAATTTTTATCTCGGTTGTTCAAGAGTTCTATGCATCCTTTAGGGATAAAGAGTATAGGAGACCATATAAGGCCATTTTGGAAATTGTAACGGTAAGGGATACAGAGGTTTATGTCACTCCTCGGGAAATTTGTGGTTTTTACAATGTTCCATACTATAAGAGTGATTTTCTTGACAACTCTGATTTAACTAATTTTAACAACATAGATATGGATAACATTGTAAATTACTTAACCAAAGGGAGGGGTAAATGGAACCACTGACCGGATACCAAGCTACCAACCAATTTTAATCAAGCAATAATGTTTCCTATACCTAAGATGTGGATGCAGTTCTTGTGTACTAGAATTACACCTGCCATGAATGTTTCTAATGTAAACACTTTTTGAGCTATTTTTTTGTATTTCATTTTGTAGAAAAAACATATCTGCATCTACCGATGGATCTATCACAGCATGAAGCGATGTATAAATGGTCAGAAGGCTAGGGTTTTCTTCCCTCACCTTATGACGGCACTATGCAAAAAGGTTGGGGTTATGATAGAAGCAAATAAGTAGTTAATAAGGTCGGTGAAGAGCTTAATAGGCAATTCTATGTACACCCAATATGTCGAGCTCAATCAAAAACAAATTAAGGATTGGAGGAAACAAAGAAAGCAAAAGATTGACGTGTCGGCATCTCTAAAACAAAAAACGAAATCAAAAGCTTGAAGAGGGACTATGAAAAGAGAAATTTCAGATTATGAATGGATGATCATATTAATGCAAGAAATGGGCTGGTAGGACAAGAGTTCGCACGACAACATGGTATGCAAATACCAAATTTGCCCTCGAACAAATATTGCCCTATGCATATATCTGTGGAGCAAGGAAGTGATGACGACAAAATTGAGAAAAAGGGGGATGATGTTATGGAGCAAGACTCCCAAGAGAAGGACGATGACGATTAGGAGGCATCATTCTAGCTGCAACAATCTAAACAGAGAGGGCTTGTCATCTGTAGCCCAACCCGGCAAGCACATTCGTTTGGCAAAGGCTCCTCTAGAGGCCATGTCTTGGGCTGAGGCAAAGTTCCAATGGTAGGGGGCCAATTGTCCCATTTTGATGATTGAAAAACTATTTTTGATTTTTTGGATAGAAAAATAATTAACTAGAATTATTTTTATTTTATTTTTTAGGGGTAGGAGTAACAGTAACATTTATATACATATTTTGTTTTTAAATTTTCTATGCAAGAACCCTATAAGAAATGAGCACTACATTGAGGAGCTTTAAACGAACAAAGAAGGAAGCACCCACCATAAGACTACAACATTTTCACAATCAAATGATAAGTGGATGCAAGTACATGGTTAACCATCCAACACACCAGATGCTCAAAAGAGCCAGTACCATCTAGCATTCTAGATAACACTGTAATAGAACACGATAGTCAGTAACAAATACAGGACCTCAACATATCCAGTAAACAGAGAATATACAAAATTCATCTTCACTACTCAAATCAATCTCGTACCGCTCACATAATAACCTATTGGCATGCCACTTGTACTTTATCCTAATCGGTTCAAAGCATTTCATCACAGAACAATACATGAATATCTCACTATCTTATATTCCATATGCAAGCATTAGTTCAACAACCAAACATTCATCGACTCAGAATATCTCAATCAATGATCAATGTCACATCAATTCATTATTTCCATTTTCAATTACATGCAACAACATAATCCAATATTATACAATTAAGTTCATATAATACATTTAAAAATGTATTAAAATTAAATCGAACGAACTTACCTAACTAAACTGCAGCGATGACAAAGATACAGGGACTATTCTGAAATTCTCTTTCCCTCAATTTTTTTCCACTCGTTCTTGATCTAAAATAATAATTTCATTTAAATAACTAATTCCAACAGCAAAATTAACTCATTTTATGCAATTAACTCCTTTTTAATTTTTTTACAATATTACCACTGACATTTCACTTTTATGCAATTTAGTCCCTAAGTCCAAAACATGCAATTTAACCAATTTTAATCAAATCTAAATTCAATTGAATTGTGTACTACTCTATTATAACCCATACTTGTTATTTCACATCAAGTCCTTATAATTTTATCACTTTAACATTTTAGTCCTTTAACATTAAAATTACTAAAAATTACTTACAAAATAGTTTTATTTAACAATAAAGCTTAATAATTTATCATAAAACTTCGAAAACATACTAAAATAATCAATTACATAATCCATAACATTTGACATTTTACTCCTTTAACATTAAAATTGTTAAAAATTACTTTACAAAATAGTCTTATTTAACAATAAAGCTTAATAATTTATAATAAAACTTCAAAAACATACTAAACTCATCAATTACATAATCCATAACATTTGACATTTTAGTCCTTTAGCATTAAAATTGCTTAAAATTGCTAAAAATTACTTTGCAAAATAGTCTTATTTAACAATAAAGCTTAATAATTTATCATAAAACTTCAAAAACACACTAAACTCATCAAGTACATAATCCATAACATTTGACATTTTAGTCCTTTCACATTAAAATTACTAATTACAAAATAGTCTTATTTAATAATAAAGCTTAATAATTTATCATAAAACTTCAAAAACGTACAAAACTCATCAATTACATAATCCATAACATTTGACATTTTTATAAATTAGTCCCCAGGTTAGCTAGATCAAGATAAAACGAGCTCGAAAGCATAAAAATCACTAAAAACAGGCAAGAAAAACATACTATACAAGCTCCCAAAAATGGAGGTTTGGCCAAGCATGGAAGAAAATAAAGAAGGTAAGCCCTTTTTTTATTTCTTTTGTTTTCTTTTTATTATAATAATACTTTTAATTTAATTAAATTAAAACATTTTAAATAAAAAGCTAAAGAAATTAATAAAATTCTAGAGAATTCTCCACTATTCCTATTGTTTGACCAATTAAGGAGGGTCCAATTGCTCAATTGGTCCTTCAATTATTTTTTAGTATTGATTGATTAAGCTTTATTTCAATTTAACCCTAAACTAATTAGGACTTAATAGGAAAATAGCCCAAAATTTATTAAATCAATCATGTCCATCACCTCTTAAACTTTTTTACCCTGGTTTAATCACCATTTTGGTCCCCTTAATATTTTAAATCTATATCGTTTAACTTTTACCTCTTTTACAATTTAATCATTTTACCTTAATTAACTATCAAATCACTAAAATTTTTTGGTTCAAACTTCAATAAACCTATAATACGACTCTATAAATATTTAATAAAAATATTTACGACCTTAAATTACAACACGAGGTCCTAATATCTCATTTTCAAAAACCACTTGGCTTTCAGAACAACCACTTATACTCACCATTAATTCAATTAATTAAAATTCATGAAATCAAAACTCAATATAAAATTATTATTGACTCGTATAATTTAAATACTAATTATACAAACTTACTCGTCGAATTTGTGGTCACGAAACCACTGTTTCTGACAATATTGAAAAATAGAATGTTACACGTTCATGCTCACGTCTATAAATGGGTTTCCGTAGGTTTGATTGAGGCTTGATTTTGATTGTATATCATATTATGCATGAAATTTTGTCATGAATCGGTAATGAAATAAATTGATTACTATGAATTGTACGTGGATTGCTCCAATAACTGTGGTAGCATTCCGTAGCTCAAGTCTGGCAATTAAATTAGGCGAACGGTGCCGCTGGTGGCATGATAGGGGATAGAGGTTGCAGAGCCAAGGGAGTAGCTCCCAAAAATTACGTAAACCACTAATTCATCATTTGGAGGAAGGCATTTCTCATCTTGTTATGGAATTGGGATACTATGACTTGTTCCTCGGTCAGAAACCTGAACATTACTTTTGACCTCATCAGTCACGACACGATTGGGTTCAGCCGACATTATATATCTATAAGAAAACATAATCAATTCAAATTAGAAGGCATTACACTATCACAGGTTATAGTGGCATATATTTCTAGACTCGTACACATTATGTTAATCCTAGAACCAAATAAACTATAGCTCTAATACCACTAAATGTTACACCTCTTGCCTGACTCGATCGTTGGATCTGAGTTACGGAATGCTACAGTCGATAACGAAACAATTACGACATTTAATATTCGAATTACATCATATTGCAGGCATGCTTCACCAAAAACATTTCATAATTATGTCACATGATGTTATTCCAAGACTTGATCAAGCTTACAAAAGCTCAATTACAAAATTCAAACATGAAACAGGATCAAATTGCAAAATTTCCAAAGTTTCAAACTAAGTATCAATACCACTGAAATGATACGATACCATTTGTAGTTTCGATGTTTATAAAATTCTTCATAAAATATAAGTATCGATATTATTAATATGGTACCGATACTTTTTTTTACAAAGTATTGGTACTAAATCTAGTGTCAATACCATTTTGTAATTCTATTTCTTTTGTAAAAACAAAACAAAGTCTATTGTATTAATACACTTGTAAAGTATCGGTACCGCAATATAGAGTATCGATAATTTAATTCGATACCGATACCATTTTTTTATTGGAAGTTTTGGAAATTAAGAAAATTTGGTAAAGTACTGATACCCTTTGTAACACCCCTAACCCGTATCCGTTGTCGGAGTAGGTTACGAGGTATCACCGATCAATTTACAACATATAGCATACATTTATCAAACATAAAGCATTCAACACAATCACATTATCCCTTATAAAGGCCTACGAGGCCTTCAACATGCTTCAGAAGTGGTTCGAGACTAAACTGATAACATATGAAAATTTTGGAAACTTAGAAAAATTTTAGCCATATAGGGATCACAAGCCCGTGTGAACAGGCCGTGCGTCTCACATGGCTCCAGACACACCCGTGTCTTTAGCCGGGTGAAAACAGGGCATACATACTAACTTGGGTCACACGGCCAACCACACGCTCGTGTGTCTAGCCTGTGTGCCCATCAAAGTGGCCACACAAGCCCGTGTGCCAGGCCTTGTACTAGGTCGTGCCAAACCTATAAGGTATACTGACTTATGCAACACGACCAAGTCAAATGCCCGTGTGCTAAGTTGTGTGCAAATTAGGGGATATACTGACTTGTACCATACGGCCGGTCACACGCCCGTGTGTGAGACCATGTGGAGCATACTGACATCATTTTAATTTCAACACCAGGGGACACACAGTCGTGAAACATGACTGTGTGTGACACACGACTGAGACAAACACCCGTGTCTCTGCCCGTGTGGACAAAAATAGGTCATTTTACCAAGCCATTTTGCCACCCATTTTTCACACACTTATACAAGCCCAATTGATACCAATTTAAGACACAAATATGCAACCAAAAGTCATCGACCAATACACAGTCATACTATATCCATTTCAACCAATTCAATACTCAATTCAATGCCATTTACCAATTCGAATACATATCAATTCAACTTGCCTTACTATACATAATTCACATGTATATTTCATTTAGTTAAACCATTCCAAACATGCATTGTTAACTCAACATCATTTACTCAATATAGGTCAATTACCTAACTCAAAATAAGGCCATTTAAACAACTTTATACATTAACAAAGTCATCATCACAAGCCAACTCAAATGGCCTCATTACATATTCATCAAACATACATAAATGACACAAGCCTATATATGCCATATACCATATATACATAACTTCAAAAGTACCAAAATAGATGTTTGATAGTGCGATGAAGTCTCTGACGATCCCTGAATTCGAGCTAGCTTTGATATCATTATAAAACGCAGGAAAAATACACAAAGCTAATAAGCTTAGTAAGCTCGTATGACATAAACTTAACTAATTACAAATGCAACATTCATCAATCTAAACATATTATCATGTACTTTATGATTACTAATAAACCTTTCACCTGCTTATTCATAAGCTTATACACAAACTTTATAACCTCTTCGGTTTTAAGCTCGTAATATACATGTACATAGCTGTACCAATCTATAACAAGTTCATACATACACGGAATATTGTTGAATATTCAACGCCTCACACATTAAGTGTCATACTTGATATCTCGCACACTAAGTGCCACACTCAATATCTCGCACACTAAGTGTCGTACATTGCCGAAGCTATCTCAAATCGCACACTAAGTGTCATATATAGCCGAAGCTATGTACTAATAACAGATTTGTCATCGAACATATCTGTAGTCCTGTATATACAATTTTTGCAATATCAAAGCATTAAAAGCATGATTATTACAATGCTTAATACATACGAACTTACCTCTGATGCTAAAATAGCGAATCGAGTCGATTAGTCGACAACTTTATCTTTTCCACGATCCAAGTTCGTATTCTACTTTTCTTGATCTAATTATATTCAAAATTAACTCATTCAATCATCTATTTATTCAATTTAGTACAAAATACACTTTAAAACACATTTACACTTTTGCCCCACAGAATTCTCATTTTTCACAATTTAGTCATTATTTCACAAAATCACAAATTAATGAAATTCAAGACTAACCCATGCTATTCAAATTACCATAGTGCCCCTAGAAGCCCATAATTTTTATTTATTCACACTTTTAACCACTACATTTCACATTTTCTTAATTTAACCCCTGTTTGACATTTTTGTCAAAAATCACTTTACAAAAACTATTAATCTAACATTAAACCTTCCAAATCTATCATCAATCATCAAATTACTCAAGCATTCAACAATTGAAACATGTTAAATCTTTAACAATTTCAAAATCTAAGGTACGGGCTAGCTAAAATACAAAGCAACGATCACAAAAACATAGAAATCATTAAAAACCAAGTCAAAATAGATATCTAATTGAAGAATTTAAGATTTCCAAATGAAGAACCCTATTTTTCTTCTTGTTTTTCTTTAATTTTGGTTAGATGATGATAATGGAATCCTTTAATTTGTTTTTACTTTATTTAACTAATCTTTTTATAACAAATACCTTAATAACTATTAATAAAACATTAATATTTCACATAAACTATGGACATAAATGTCCACTAACCTTTTAAATGGTTTAATTACCATTTAAGGCCATCATATTTTTTAAGCCAAAACTATTTGACACCTTTAATTAATAGAAAATGCATTTTACATTTTACGCGATTTAGTCCTTTTTCTCGAATTAAGCAGTCAAACAGTAAAATTTCTTTACGAAACTTTCACATAATTAATATATCATGCTATAAACCTTATTAAATTAAGAAAATAAATATTTTGACCTCAAATTTTTGGTCCCAAAACCACTGTTTTGATTTGACTAAAAATGGGCTGTTACAACTCTCCCCCTTAGGGATTTTCGTCCCCGAAAATCTTACCAGTGAATAGATTAGGGTACTATTTTCTCATAGCTTCTTCGGATTTCCAGGTAGCTTCCTCGATCCCGTGTTTATGCCAAAGAACCTTCACTAAGGCTATGCGTTTATTTCTCAATTCTTTGATTAACTAAAATCCTGATCGGTTCTTCACTATACGTCAAATCAGCCTATATCTCAACATATACCGGAGAAATCACATGTGATGGATCAGATCTATATCAACGTAGCATAGAAATGTGAAAGACATTATGAATCTTTTCAAGTTCTAACGGTAAAGCTAGTCTATATGCCACTGGCCCTATTCGTTCAATTATTTCATACATCTCGATAAAACGTGGACTCAACTTCCCTTTACGGTAGAATCGAAGAACCTTTTTGCATGGTGACACCTTTAGAAACACTCGGTCCTCGACTTGAAACTCAATTTCTTTACGTTTCAAATCCGCGTATGATTTTTTTCGATCTGAAGCTACTTTTAAAATGTCGCGAATCGTTCTTCAGTTTCTTTGGTCAACTCAACCCCGTGAATCTTTTTCTCACTTAGTTTAGTCCAGTATAGCAGAGTTCAACATTTGTGACCATAGAAAGCTTCGTATAGTGCCATCTTTATACTCGTCTAAAAAATATTATTATACGCGAACTCAATCAGCGGTAAGCATTTTTCCCAACTACCCTCAAACTCTAAAATACAACATTTCAACATGTCTTTGAGAATCTGAATAACTCTCTCGGTCTGACCATCAGTCTGAGGATGAAAAGTAATACTGAAATTCAATTTCCTACCTAGAGCTTCTTCTATTTTTTTCGAGAATCACGACGTAAATCTCGGATCTCTATCAAAAATAATAGATAGTGGCACCTCATGCAATCGAACAATCTTAGAAATGTACAATTCAGCTAATCTATCAAGTAAGTAGTCTATATGTACCGGTATGAAATGAGTAGATTTCGTTAGTCAATCAACGACAACCTAGATAACATCTTTCTTTTTCAGAGTTAGGGGAAATCCTGACTCAAAATCCATTGTAAATCTATCCTATTTCCACTTGCGAATCATCACATGCTGTAGTAAACCAGATGGTACTTGATGTTCAGCTTTGACTTGCTGACAAATCAAACATTTAGAAATAAACTCTAAGATATCTCATTTCATTCCTTGCCACGAGTAAAATTATTTCAAATCGTTGTACATTTTAGTACTTCCCGGATGAACTGATAAACAGCTATAGTGTGCTTCATGCCAAATCTTCTGAATGAGTTCTGAATTTCTCAGTATACAGATTCTATTCTGGAACCTTAAACAATCATCAGCTTTAATCTGAAACTCTGAATTGGGGATAGTCTCACATTGAATTCGATTAAGTTGCAATTCATGGTCAACTTTTTAAGTTTCACAGATTTGTTAAAGAAATACCGGTTTAGCTTTTAATTCAGCTAACATAGACCCATCATCACAAATCATCAACGGGATATTCATTGCTCGTAACACAAACAAAGATTTTTGACTCAGGACGTCAGTAACAACATTAGCTTTTATCAAGTGATAATCAATCACAAATTCATAATCTTTAAATAACTCGAGCCATCTTCGTTGTCGCAAATTTAAATTTTTTTGTGACATCTGATATTTTAAGCTTTTGTGATTCGTATAAATGTGGCATTTCTCACCGTATAAGTAATGTCGCCAAATTTTCAATGCGAACACAATTGCAACGAACTCTAAGTCATGCGTAGGATAGTTCTTTTCATGCGGTTTCAATTATTGTAAAGCATAAGCCATAACTTTTCCTTCTTGCATCAGTACACATCCCAGACCGTTTAATGACTTGTCACTATATATCACAAATTCTTTCCCCGAT
Organism: Gossypium anomalum; assembly: GCA_025698475.1. Lineage (NCBI taxonomy): Eukaryota > Viridiplantae > Streptophyta > Magnoliopsida > Malvales > Malvaceae > Gossypium > Gossypium anomalum. Next base: position 39,990,332 of record CM046968.1, on the reverse strand, counting down.
TCAGGCTGAACTAACATTGGTGCCTCTATCAATAATGCTTTCAATTGTTCGAAGCTCTTCTGACACTTTTCTGACCACTCAAATTTAACATATTTTTGAAGCAATCTTGTCATTGGAGTCATAATGATTGAGAAGCCTTTCACAAATCGTCTATAATAACCGGCTAGTCCCAGAAAACTACGGACTTCAGATACATTTCTCAGAGGCTTCCAATCTATAATCACAGAAATTTTACTCGGGTCAACTCGAATACCCGCGGCTGAAACTATATGTCCCAGAAAACCAACCTCTCGTAGCCAAAACTCACATTAGATGAACTTTGCAAACAACTGTTTATCTCTCAAAGTTTGTAACACGATTCTCAAATGCTCGGCATGCTCAAATTCATCACGAAAGTAAATCAAAATGTCATCAATAAATATAACTACGAATCGGTCTAAGTACAACCTGAAAATTCGGTTCATCAAGTCCATAAAAATAGCAAGTGCATTTGTTAGTTCGAAAGGTATAACAAGAAATTCGTAGTGTCCATACCTTGTTCTAAATGCAGTCTTTGGCACATCTGAGCCTTTCACTCTCAACTGGTAATAACCCGATCTCAAATCAATTTTCAAAAACACTGTTGCCCTTTTTAACTGATCAAACAAATCATCTATTCTTGGCAAGGGGTATTTATTCTTGATCATCACTTTGTTGAGTTGTCGATAGTCTATACACATTCTCATCGTGCCATCTTTCTTTTTCACAAATAACACCGGTGCACCCCAGGGAGAGAAACTCGGTCTAGCAAAACCTCTATCTGTCAACTCTTGCAACTGAGCTTTCAATTCTTTTAACTCTGTCAGAGCCATTCTGTATGGAGCTATCAATATCTGTGTCATTCCTAGTACTAATTCAATACCAAACTCAACCTCTCTGATAGGTGGTAAACCTGGTAACTCTTCAAAAAATACATCTAGATACTCGCACACAACTGGTACTAATTCAATTTTTGTTTCTGTCACTTTCGTATCAAGTACATAAGCAAGATAACACACCCCTTTCTCACAAATCTCTAAGCTAACATAGACAAGATCACAACTAGCAAACTATTCAGATCATCAGATTCAATTCTAATAGTCTTATTATTCTGACATTTCAGTTCAATTGTCTTTCGTCTACAATTTACTATAGCATCATGCATCGTTAGCCAATCCATACCCAAAATCACATCAAATTCATTAAATGGTAACAACATCAGATTAGCCAGAAAATAGAAATACCGATTCATTAACGGACAATTCTTGCAGACTTTGTCAACCAAAACACATTTGCCTAAGGGGTTCAATACTCTAATCACAAATTCAGTAGACTCTACAGGCAAAGTCTTACTAGATACTAAATTCATACATATATAAGAATAAGTTGATCCTGGATCTATCAATGCAATCACATTAGTATCATAGAGAGTGAAAGTACCGGTGATAACATTAGGATATGATGCCTCCTCCCGTACATGAATAGCATAAGCTCGGGCAGGTGCTCGTGACTCAGACCTCACAGTAGAATCTCTCATCACACCTCTACCACTGGATACATTTTCGGTATTTCTTGGCGGTCTCCCTCTCGCTGTCATATTTCTTGATCTTTCATGCTGAGATTTATCTTTTTCATTTAACTCAGGACAATCTAGGATAAAATGATCTCGCAAACCACAACTATAACAAGCTCTATTATTATTTTTCATCCAATAATCTCTAAAATGTCGTCTTCTACAGTGTTGACATTCAGGTTTAACATCTTTCACATTGCCAATACTCGATACCGATGTAGCTTGAGCTTTAGGATTGGTATATTACTTTCCACGATTTCTATTATAATATCCCACTGAAACTGTCGATCGGTTAAAATAGTCTCTGGATTTCTTCGACGAGGACTAATAAGGTTTACTCATCGATCTCTTCCCTGTATCTTTAGCCTCTGATTCAGCTTGCTTCTTTTCTCGACTAAAGTCTTCGAATTTGCAAGCCCGTTCAACTAACACAACAAATTCTTTTAAATCTAAAAACACGACTAGAAGTTTAATATCTTCGTTCAGCCCATCAACAAGCTACTTGCACATTATTTCTTCAATAGACATATACTCACGAGCGTACTTGCTCAACTGTACAAATTCCCTCCCGTACTCGGTTACAGTCATGTGACCTTGTTTTAACTCTAAAAACTCTTTATGCTTTTGATCAAGGAATTGCTGACTTATATATTTCTTTCAGAACTCCGTTTGAAAGAATTCCTAGGTCACACGCTCTCTCGATACTATAGACACCAAGGTATTCCACCATTGATATGTTGTGTCTCTCAATAGTGAAACGACACACTTTAAACATTCAACTGGTATGCACGAAAGTTCATCAAACACATAAACCATATTTTCAAGACAAAACTCGGCTCTCTGAGGATCATATCAACATTAGCTCTAAACTCTTCAGCCTCATGTTTACGAATCTTGTCAATAGGAGGCTTATTCAATCTTAAAAGCTCGACTCCTTGAGGAGCTACAGGTATCGGTTGGGGATTAGGAGGGGGTGGAGGTTGTTGAGCAGCCGGGTTTGTTCAAATATATTGAGTGAACCATTCGTTCATCATTTGGAAGAAGGTTTTTTTTAGCCTCTCCTCCCTAGCTGCCCGTAATGAGTCTAGAATCAGATAGCGTTATCCCGTGCGCGGGAGCAGGCGCATTACTCTTAACTTCATCGGCTATAGCTCGATCGGAATCCATTACTATATGAAAACACAGTTTAAAACATCAGGAGTCATCACACTTTCTCATTTTATATATATGGCAAGGACAGCTAGACTCACATACGCTACGTTAGTCCTAGAATCGACTAAACTGCAGCTCTGATACCAATAAATGTAATACCCCTAACCAAGTAGGGTTACGAGATATCACCGATCAATTTACAACATATAGCATAGATTTATCAAACATAAAGCATTCAGCACAATCACATTGTCCCTTATAAGGTCCTACGAGGCCTTAAACATGTTTTAGAAGTGGTTCGAGACTAAACTGATAACATATAAAAATTATGGAAACTTAGAAAAATTTCAGCCTTATAGGGATCACATGCCTATGTGAACAGGTCGTGTGTCACACACAGCTCCAGACACGTTTGTGTCCCTAGCCGTGTGAAAACAAAGCATACATACTGACTTGGGTCACACGGCCAACCACACGCTTGTGTATCTAGCCCGTGTGCCCTTTGAAGTGGCCACACAAGCCCGTGTGCCATACAGTGTACTAGGCCATGCCAAACCTGTAGGGTATACCGACTTATGGAACACAGCCAAGTCACATACCCGTGTGCTGTGTGCAAATTAGGGGATATACTAACTTGTACCACACAACCGGTCACACGCCCGTGTGTGAAACCATGTGGAGCATACTAACATCATTTTAATTTCAACATCAGGGGACCGTGTGTCACACACGGCCGTGAAACATGACCGTGTGTCACACACGGCTGAGACAAATGCCCGTGTCTCTGCCCCTGGACAAAAATAGGTCATTTTACCAAGCCATTTTTCCACCCATTTTGCACACACTTATACAAGCCCAATTGATACCAATTTAAGACACAAATATGCAACCAAAAGTCATCAACCAATACACAATCATACTATATCCATTTCAACCAATTCAATACTCAATTTAATGCCATTTACCAATTCGAATACCTACCAATTCAACTTGCCTTACTATACATAATTCACATGTATATTTCATTTAGTTAACCATTCCAAACATGCATTGTTAACTCAACATCATTTACTCAATATAGTTCAATTACCTAACTCAAAACAAGGCCATTTACACACCTTTATACATTAACAAATTCATCATCACAAGCCAACTCAAATGGCCTAATTACATATTCATCAAACATACCAAAATGACACAAGCCTATACATGCCAATACCATATACACATAACTTCAAAAGTACCAAAATAGATGTTCGATAGTGCGATGAAGACTCTGACGATCCCCGAATCTGAGCTAACTTTGATATTACTATAAAACACGGGAAAAATACACAAATTAAGCCAATAAGCTTAGTAAGCTCGTATGATATAAACTTAACTAATTGCAAATGCAGCATTCATCAATCTAAACATATTATCATGTACTTTATGATTACTAATAAATCTTTCACCTGCTTACTCATAAGCTTATACACAAACTTTATAACCTATTCGATTTTAAGCTCGTAAAATACATGTACTTACCTGTACCAATCCATAACAAGTTCATACATACACAAAACGTTGTTGAATACTCAATGCCTCGTACACTAAGTGTCATACTCGATATCTCGCAAGTGCCACACTCAATATCTCACACACTAAGTGCCGTACATAGTAGAAGCTACCTCAAATCGCACACTAAGTGCCACATATAGCCAAAGCTTTGTCGTATCGCACACTAAGTGCCACAGATAACCGATTTGTCGTCAAACATATCTGTAGTCCTGTATATACAACTTATGCAATATCAAAGCATTAAAATCATGATTGTTACAATGCTTAATACATATGGACTTACCTCTGATGCTAAAATAATGAATCAAGTCAATTAGTCGATAACTATATCTTTTCCCCGATCCAAGTCTATATTCTACTTTTCTTGATCTAATTGTATTCAAAATTAACTCATTCAATCGTCTATTCATTCAATTTAGTCTGAAATACACTTTAAAACACATTTACCCTTTTGTCCCACAAATTTCACATTTTTCACAATTTAGTCCTTATTTCACAAAATTACAAATAATGAAATTCAAGACTAACCCGTGCTAGCCGAATTACCATAGTGCCCCTAACAGCTCATAATTTTCATTTATTCACACTTTTAACCACTACATTTCACATTTTCTTAATTTAACCCCTTTTGACATTTTTGTCAAAAATCACTTTACAAAAACTATTAATCTAACATTAAACCTTCCATATCAATCTAACATTAAACCTTCCAAATCTATCATCAATCATCAAATTACTCAAGCATTCAACAGCGGAAATATGTTAAATCTTTAACAATTTCAAAATCTAAGGTACGAGCTAGCTAGAATACGAAGCAACGATCAAAAAAACATAGAAATCATTAAAAACTGAGTCTAAATACATACCTAATTGAAGAATTTAAGATTGCCAAATGAATAACCCTATTTTTTTCTTGTTTTTCTTTAATTTCGATTAGATGATGATAACAGAAGCCTTTAATTTGTTTTTATTTTATTTAACTAATCTTTATTTAACAAATACCTTAATAACCTTTAATAAAACATTATTATTTCACATAAACTATAGACATAAATGTCCACTAACCTTTTAAATGGTTTAATTACCATTTAAGGCCATCATATTTAAAAGCCAAAGCTATTTGACACCTTTAACTAATAGAACATGCATTTTACATTTTACGCGATTTAGTCTTTTTTCTCTAATTAAGCATTCAAACAGTAAAATTTCCTTATGAAACTTTCACATAATTAATCTATCATGCTGTAAACCTTATTAAAATAATAAAATAAATATTTTGACCTTGAATTTATGATTCTAAAACCACTATTCCAATTTGACTAAAAAGGGCTATTACAGCCTTCCTAAGGTATCGATACTTAAAGGCCATAATGTAAAAAGACTACAATTTTGATGTGTATTTCATGCCAAAACCAACATGTACTCATATGGTGCCCATGAATACACAAAAAACCTGTACAAAGTCAATTTCGAACACACCAACATTCATTTATACATTCCTAATATCAAATCAACCAATATGTTACAAATTTGGAACCATTTCATAACAAAATATACCAAACCTACTAACATGATATAAATCATCCAATACCATCATTAAACACAACAAATCTACCAAGACATGTACTAATGCTTATATGTACCTTAACTTTACAAGACCAAACATTATATTAGGTTTAGGCCTAACCATCATTCACAAGTAACACATCGATAAACTCCTATGTACATGCCACATGACCGAATAAAGTGATCAAAAGACTATCGAGTCAATGATAGGATAGTGTGATCTTGGAGTTGCTCCAACCAACATGTTTCACAAATTAGCAATCTACATGGAGAAAAGAAATCAAAGGTTGAGAAAGAAATCAAATGTTAAGCATAACGAGTGCTTAGTAAGTCCATATGGAAATCAACTTAACTTACCTTAACATTAAAACTAAATTAAGTAATTGAAAAACAATTTGAACATAACATGGAAATTCTTTTGGCATCCTATAAATACATTTATAATTTCACAAAATGACCAAGGGATTAGTTCATTAACACTACAAGATTATAATTCTCAATTCATATACAAGTACTACCATATCACTTTTATCATGCTAGTCAACTTTGCTCATTTTGTAAACTCTACTGTTAAGTTTCATATATTTTGTAACAACCTATTTTTTAGCGGTGACGAAATAGTGGTTTTGGGACCAAAAATTTCCATCATGTCAACTCGTAAATACTATTTATAGAATATTTATCGGGTCATAAGTGTCATATTAAAATTTGGTTAAGAAATTTTAACATTTAGATAACTAATTAAAGAAAAAGGACTAAATTGTAAAAGGTACAAAACTTGTTAATTATAGCATTAAGATGATCAAATAGTTTAATTATTAAATGAGAGAGGACTCATATGGTAATTAGACCATAGTAAAAGTAGATGGATGACTTTAGACTTTCAATTCATTAAAATACATGATAATTTAAAGGATAAAGTTGTAATTTGTTAAATAAAACTTAAGTAAAAATAAAAAAAAAAAATTGCTATCATCTTCCTACGGGAAGAGCCACTAAAAATTAAGGTGTTAAAACACCATTTTTATGAAGCTTGAAGTTCAGCTATGTTCTTTGCTTACATGTAAGTTTTGTTATTTTTATGGTTTTTTATATCATTACAACTAGGTCCCGCTAGCCCGTACCTTCCGTTTTGAATCTGTTAAAAATTTTAGAAGTTTCCATTGATGAATCTTGAATGTTTTTTATGATAACTATGTGTTTGAAGCTTTGATTATGGTATTTGGTTATTTTGTGAAGTGATTTTTTGTTAGATTTTGATTTAAGGATTGAATTTTTAAAATGTCAAAATTTTCAAGGTTTGATAGTGAATTTGATGTACAATAGGGACTATTAAAGGGACTAGAATATTCAACTGTAATTTGGTTCCTAAAAAATGGTCAATTTGATGAATTGCAGGTTAGAGGACTAAATTGCAAAAGTTGTAAAAGTTTAGGGGAAATATGTAATAATGAAAAGTTAAAGGTCATATGCATTGAATGGAATGTGAAATGTGTATGAGATTAATATGTTGTATTTAATTATTATATAGATCAAGACTTGGATCAAAAAGACAATAACCAAAGAAGAGGAAAAATAGCAGATTAGCCCCTACGTGTCGATCGAAATTAATTAGTAGGTAAGTCTATAGTATTTTGATATGTAAATAAAGTTAGACTTGGAATCTTATATTATTGTTCTTTGGTTAATATATTTATAGATACTTGTTGTTTGAATGCACATTCGTACCCCTGTTTCTACTTCTATACCCCTGAATACACATTCGTGCCTCTGTTTATACTTCAGTACCCCTGAGCGCACATATGTGCCCTGTTTATACTTTGGTAACCCTGAATTAAATATATATGAATTGTGCCTAATTGTGTTTAGATTAAATGTTATACTATGTCCTTACTAAGTTATGTAAGCTTACCGGTTCTTGTGGATTGTTTTGTAGATAATCGTTGCCGACGTTTTGGAAGGATCAATCAAACGGCTCACACTATCCATCTAAGTTGGTAGTTTTTGTATCTCCTAGGGTAGTGGCATATATATAGAGATAAATATGGGGTTTTGAAATGTATAAGATGTCTTGTAATGGTGTCTTGGTATGTTTATACATTGAAGGTTATGTTTGGTTTGGTGTACTTTAATGCTTCACCAAGGATTGTCATTTTGGGCACTTTCAAATGCTTGTATATAAGGTTCCTTTTTGGTATTTTATGATGACTTGAAAATGGTTATTTGTGGTAAGTATTGATAAGTGTTTGAACTAGATTTTATGCATGAACTAAGGTAATGTTGGCTTGTTTTGGTATGTCATGTTTTGATATATTTGTGGTGCCTTTGAATGGCACATTGGTTAAGTGAATTAGGTTGTTTGAAATATCATGATTATGTGTATTTGAATGATGCTTAGGTCCCTTGAAAGTGTGCATAAATGGATGGGTTAGTTATGCATGAATTGGTTATGGAATGGCTTGATTTTAGGTAAAATTTTAGGTTCACACGGCCTGAGACACTGGCTGTCACACGGCCTAGCGACATAGTCGTCTATCATTTGAGAACTTTTTAGTGTTCAAGTTAGTGAATTACACAGCATAGCACACGGTCAGGCACACGGGCGTATGGGGCTACTCAGCGAGTTACACAGGTGAGGACACGGGCTGGGACATGGCTGTGTGCCCCTTGTTTGAAAGTTACATGGCTGTGTGACCCATGTTTTCCAGTTTTTACAACTTTTTCTTAAAACTTTTGTTTGTTTCAAATTAGTCCCGAATTGTCTCAAAGCTATTTTTAGGGCCTCGAAGGTTCAATTTAGGGATGAAATGTCTATGATTGATATGTTTTGTGCCATGTATTTATTTTAATGTTATATAGATAAATGATTTCTGATTGTATGGTAATGCTCTGTAACCCTAATTCGACAACGAAGACGGGTTAGGGTGTTACATATTCAATCTTTTAAACCATTTCATTTTTGGGATACTCAGACAAGATTCAGATTAAGGTTACTATATGAGCTTTGCTCGATGTTGCTCACACAAGCTTCAGAGAATTCACAACATGTGCTGAATCTCAAGCCATCTAGAAAGGATAAATCGATGTTAGTCCCACAAGCTTCAGAGAAACCACAACATGTGTCAGATCTCAAGCCATCGATCATGAAATCTGTAACATCCCGAAGTAGGGTTTAGTAAGAACAATGATTTCGAGACCACAAATCTGAAGTAGAAATAATTATTTTATGATTATTTGATGATCCATGATATGATTGCATGTTTGTGTGACATTTTCAAGAATAAATTTTATACTTAAAGTGTCCAATTTGAAGTTAGGGACTAAATTGAATATGTTGCAAAACTTGAGTTCTAGAAGCTTTAAGCATGAAATTGCTATGGATTATAAATTAGAAGGTCTTAAATTACAATTTAACCAAGTTCTAAAATTTTGGACAAAAATGGGCGTGAATAGGAAAAATTTGAAAGAAAAGTCTTAAGGGCATTTTGGTCATTTAGTAATTAAAAGAATAAAAAAGGAAAAAGAAGAAAAATTCATGTCCATCTTCTTCCCTAAGTGCTGAAATTTCCATGCTCTCCATAGCTAGGGTTTTTCAACTTTTCAAGCTTGATTGTAAGTACCTCCAAGCCCGTTTTTAATTTTTTTACATTTTTTAGATCTTTGAAGCATGATCTATCCATTCCTACCCTTATTTTGAAGTAGGGTTTATGTTCAAAAATTTACCCATGTATGACATGCATGTATTTTGATGTTTAACGGAAGAATATGAAAGTTTGATGTGTGATAAACATTACAAAGTAATTTTGCATGAAAACACATAAAAAGGACTTATTTGTAAAAGTTGAAAAATAGGTAGTAAATATGTGCAATAAAGAAAAATGTGGGCTGCTAAGAGTAGGAATATGAATCGACTAGGCTTGGGTAGCAAAGAAAATGCATACATTTCATTTTACGAGCCTAAAAACCAATTTGTACATGAGAGAAAAGTTAGGGGTAAAAAGGTAATTTTACCAAAGTATGTGTTATGGGTTGATTTGACAATGTATGTATTAAACAAGTTAAATTCGGCATTATAGATCAAGAAAAACATTATTCAGGTCTTGATCGGGGGAAAAACAAGGTTTATAAAGAATAGACTCATTTTTATCATTTTGTACCGAGGTAAGTTCATATACAAATAATGTGATGTTGTGTTCTATTCTCGATGCTTAAGTATTATGTGAATTTAAATTCTTTAATTCTATTATGAGTTATGCTTTGATTGCTCCATGAGTAAGTGATTGGTATTATGGACACTGAGATCGACATTACGAGCAAGATTGACAGAGATGTAATATCGAAGAATCCCGTTTGAACCTTAGGAATAGTTTAGGATACAAGTGACATGTCACTAGGAACCCTGTGATTTATGAGCTCATGAGATATGTGATATATGTTTATGTGGTTTCGGGTGCTGGTCTTGTACGTCCTACCGGTGGCTGGGTAGTCCGGCATGTGTTGCGGATACCTGACAGCTTGTGTGAGTAGCCTGTGTAGTTACGTTCTGACCGACAGCTTGTGTGAGCAGACCCGTGAGTAGCTCGAGAATGAGTCTTCATGTGTTATGAGATATGAGGTAGCTTTGGCTACGTATGAGGCACTATGTGTAAGCTTTTTGTGTATCCAATAGTATTCCAAGCGTTCAACGGGTAATTCAAAGTGTAAACTGATGTATATGACAATGACGAGAAAGTAAGAGATTATGTTATGAGTTGATCCAGATATGTATACCGAACTCATGAGTAATGCCTTCGTATGTGATGAACTTATGACAAGGTTGTTGATGTGATGAGTAAGTTTAAGTGATTTGATGAAATACAAATTTATGTTCATTATGTTGAATGTATGTTAAATACTTGTTTAGATTGCATATTATTTGCATAGGGACTTACTAAGCTTTAATGCTTACCCCCTTTTCTTTCCATCTTTTATAGTGTCGCCAAGCTAGCTCGGGAAATGAAGGACATCTAAGACTCGTTCACACTATCAATTGGACATTTGGGTATAGTTAGTCTCAACATTTCGAGTATGGCATGTATAGGGGACTTGGTCATTTTATTATGTGTCATATTGATTAGCCAAATGAGTTGGCTCATGATAGTTCATGATTCATTTTGTATAAGGCCATGAGATGTGGCTTATATTTGCTTCTCGAGTTGTAACCCTAATTATTTATGCATGCATACAATGCGTTTATGCTTTGTGATGTGGTTGGTGGTTACTTGTTGATAATGAATGTGATAAATGGCACATATGCTTAATGAATGAATTGGGACTAATAGGTATGACCATAGCTATGATATAATTGAGTAAATTGAAGGTAGGTTCATAAGGATGAATAAATATGAAATTGGTGTGGAATGCCATATGAAAGCATGATGGTTTGAGCATGTGATATGTTGACATTACAAAGTCATGGATTAATCATGATTGTGAGTATTTGAGTGACTAAATATGCTATGTTGCATGCCATTAAAAATGTATAAGTGAGTGAGCATTTGAAGGTGGCAAATGGCTTGGAAAATAGCCTCAAAGTTGTCCACACGGGTAGACACACGGACATGTGTCTAGGCTGTGTGTGACACACGGTCTGCCCCATGGGCGTGTTGTCCGACCGTGTGTCCCTTTCACTTTTGTTTTGCAAAACAGAATGCCCAGTAGTAAACACATGAGCTAAGACACGGTAGTGTGTCTTGGCCATGTGAGGGACATGGCTTGGAGACATGGGCATGTGCCCAAGCCGTGTGAAGTCTGCACCATTTTATGAAAAATTATGAAATTTTAATTAACCACACGGTCTAGCCACACGGGCGTGTGACATGGCCATGTGACTATATTTTGGTCCTGACGTCATAAACAGAGAGTTACACAGCCTGAGGACATGGGCGTGTCTCCTATCTCCACACGGGCATGTGCCCCTATTTCATGAAAATTTTTCTAAGTTTTCCCAAAGTTTTCTAAAGTTCTCAGTTTAGTCCTGAACTAATTCTGATGTATGTTTTGGCTCTCGTAGATAAAGGACAATTTGCATATGTATGAATGAATTTGATTTGAACGAAATTTTATGGCCCGATTTTGTATGTTTACTTGAGTTTAAGTCTAATAACGCCTCGTACCCTATTCCGGCGTCGAATACGGGTAAGGGGTGTTACAAAATCCTTGATCAAACACCCAATTCTTTTTGTGTAACACCCCTAACCCACATCTGTCGCCAGAATAGGGTTACGAGGTATTACCGATTGAAATATAACTTAATTACCATACTACAATTCAATATTTCAAATAATCCTAGGGTTTTATATACAACAGTGTTAATAAGATCATATATGTAGTCACATAACTCATAAACAAAAATATCAATTATATCATTTTACCACATAAGCATATGCGCATTTCCAAGCTAATATAATTATTTCATTCCATTATTTCATACATGAGTCATGTAAATCAAACAAATCAAGATATATATATATATATATCATTTTGACCATATCATAATCGGCACAATATGCATTTTCATTCTATGACTAAGTTGATTTATAACCCAAATGGTTAACTAACCGAGTTTAAAGCTTGTTTAAACATTACCGTTTCCCTATCATCAATTTGGCTAACAAATAAACCAAGAAGTCAAAATCCAATTCAAACATTTACAACCATGACATAAGCACATGTATAAATACTTCTCAATTTATCCAAATTTTTTTTGCCGAATTTATCATGACATCACTTTCAACTATACATCTATTTTTAATATAAACATATATTAAAATACAAGGACATAATATATTTATTCATTCACTATTCTAAATATGAGCATAAATAAATACATCAATTGAACCATTAGCCAAATCAAGTGCAACCATTTTCAAGAATATACTCCTTTTCATTTTCACTATCATTAGTCGAATTATAGTATTATATTTTTCATCATATACAATTCATTACACATCAATCAAAATATTTATTTATGAACATTAATGACCGTTGACAACTTCCACTTAAATCATATATCCAAACCTAACCAAACAAATAAATTTAACTACTTGTATATATATACGACCTTCATTTTTAAACATACAATAAAGCCTTATAGCACATTACTAAACGCAACTAATATCCATGATAAAAACGATCATAAATTCTTCACTTATAATATCACTTCGCCGAAATAATTTAACCATATTACCATGTACATATCCAACACCTCACATACATATAATATGCGTATCATTCAACTAACATATGAAATGACCTAACCCAACTAACATACAAATTTACCTTATGATCAAAACACATACCTAAACTTAATAAAACAAGCCAAACATAGTACATATATATATGTATACATTTTAGCCGAATTAACCAAACCACATGTAAAATCAACAACCAAAACCAACTTAAGAATTTAGCCATTTTTGCATGGCTTGTATATAAATTCATTTCCAAAATAACTAACTCTGAAACCAGCCTATACATGCCACAAGTTCAAAAATAGACTTTAAAAAGTACTGAAGGTTGACGATAGTGTGGATGACTTTGATGACGATCCCCGAGCTCGTAACTTACAACCAAAATCTATAAAACAGCGTAACAAAAACACACAGAGTAAGCTAACTTAGCTTAGTAAGCCTTAAGCAAATTAAATCAAAAGAATAATCAAAACATTTTAAACAAGCCAAATTAAATCATTAATGTTATACTTTTACACCAATAAGTTACCTTGGCCGAATGCTATTGTTTCTCATTTAGCATTAATTCATTCAACTTTTCTTTCCCAGTATACATTATTCCAAGTATGCTTACATTCAAATACATGTACTCATGAATCAAACTCAACTCCACATATATGTATATATATATAAAACTTAAACATACTTCTCATATCTACTCACATTCTTCACTTTCTATACCAACATCACTCTTTTGGCCGAATTTACAAAATCAAATACATCATCACATAAGTACATACCTATATGGCCGAATATACAAGATCATTTTGATCAACTTACTTGCTCAATTTCCACATCAATGTAAAGTCTTATAGGCATAGGCTTGAAAATAAATCACCGGTATAAAACCTGCTAGGCATAAGCCTGAAACACACACTGGCACAAGGCCTGCTAGACTCAAGGTTTGATATTATTCACTGGCATTAAGCCTGCTAAACATAAAGCCCGATCAAATTCACCAGCACAAAGCTTGCTAGGCTCAAAGCCCAAATATCACTATTATAAAATCATTTCATAAACAGTTCATATATCAAATCGTCCAAATATTTCATGTAGTTCATACAAACTTTCAGTGGTTTTTAACTCAGTCGAATAAAACTCAACCACATTAATTCTAAGTTAAGCCACATTCAGCTACTCTACCATACAACTATAAAATTCAAATCATCATAGCAAACCATTTTATATTCAAAATAAAAAATGTTTAATTGCTTAAAGACTTACCTTGGATATCGACGAACGTTATAAATCGACTATTCGAATATTTTTGTTTTTCCCCGATCCAAGCCCGATTTCTTTTGTTCTTGATCTATATAATTTCAAATTAACCTCATTTAAACACAATTTCATTCAATTTAATCCAACAACACATAAATGGGAAAATTACCATTTTACCCCTGATATTTCATACTTTTATAAATTAGTCCTAATTGCATAAAACACAAAATACACAAAATCTCACCACATCATAGTTAGGCCGAATCTTCCTTATACTCATACTAGTCCATATATTTCATTTATTTTTCATTTTAGTCCTTCAATTTATTATTTTTTCAATTTAGTCCTAATTACTCAAAATCTTCAAAAACTTCAATACAAAACATGTTAATCTAAAACATATTTTTAATATTTCATCATCAAACATCACAAAACACAAATATTCATCAATGGCATAACTCAAAATATGCATTAAAATCAGAAATTTAAGCATGGGTCGGATAGTACTCGAAGCAACGATCTCAAAAACATAAAAATCATCAAAAATCGAACGAAAACTAACCTTTAATCAAGCTTCCAAAGTGCCGAATGCTTGAAACTCTCTAAAGCTTTATTTTTTTCTTTTAGTTTCAGTCATGCAATACACTTTTGTCTTATGTTTTTATGTTTTATGTTATTATTACATGTTATTTATTTACTTATTTAACCTTGTAAAATTAATAACATAAACATGCATAATAAGGGTACATTCGGCCATCAATAGTCTAAAGGATTATTTGCAACATAAATGCTTCAACTTACAAAGCCATTAACAATTTGGCACTTAAGCTTTTAACTATCAAGTTTTTAATTTATGCGATTAAGCCCTTTTATTTAATTAAGCACACAAACAATCAAATTTTCGTACGAAAGTTTCACACATGCAAATTCACATATAGTAAACACAAGAAATAATATTTAAATATTTTTTTAACTCATATTCGTGGTCCCGAAACCACTATTCCGATTAGGGTCTAAATCAGACTATTACATTTTGGACCCTGAAACATTTACTAGGTTTCAGCAATTACTGTTACCATTTCAACCTTTATAACATCATCATACACGTGTCATTCAATCAAAAAACAATTCAAATCCATTCGTTTTCATATACCTATTTGTATTTTTCATATATTTCTTATTTTACAATTTAATCCATTATATGCAAAAGTTATCAAAATTACAGTTAATCTAAACTAATTTACATTAAGTATAATTCAAACATAGTATAAAATAACATATTAAGTTCCACATGAACTTACCTGGCAAAAACAACAATAGACAAGTTGTCAATGACTAATCTGAAATTTATCCTTTTTTGTGAATATCCTCTAATTAGTTCAAATCTCGATCTATACAATAATTCATTTCAATTTATCAATTCCAAATACTTTATAACATCCTATTAAATGCATATGACAAATTAATCTCACTTTTTGAATATTCCTTAAAGTTTTGCATTCTATTCAATGTAGTCCCTAAAATCGACATTACTATAACTTCCAAATTTGAGCTTCAATTTTGAAGCTGAGCTCAAATAAATCCTTCTATAGGTCCTCTACTGTCCATAATTACAATTTTTTA
This sequence comes from Gossypium anomalum, assembly GCA_025698475.1. NCBI lineage: Eukaryota > Viridiplantae > Streptophyta > Magnoliopsida > Malvales > Malvaceae > Gossypium > Gossypium anomalum. The sequence continues at coordinate 39,974,351 of CM046968.1, read as the reverse complement.
CGCTAATTTTGAAATATTACACTTTAGTCCTTATGTTCAAAAACTAGCAATTAAACTTTCCAAACTAGTCATTTTTCACTTCTAAGTTTAAAATCTAACAAATTAACATCAATTTCATCAAGCATTCAACAATGACAACTTTAGAAACTTTAAGAGTTTTACAAATTGGTACACGAGTTAGCTAAATCAAGCTCTTGGGATCTCAAAAACATAAAATTACAAGAAAAGGACTTAGTTAACATACCAATACAAGGATCGAAACTTCAAACTCTTGTGAGCTTTTCTTCATTGGTGCTTTTGGTAGAAGGGATGAAGATGAAACAATGTTTTCTCTCTTTCCAATGAGCCAATATTTGCTTCTATTTTGCTTAGCATGCAAAAACCATTGAGGACAACATACAAGGCTATTAATGGAATTTATGGATATTTATATTTAACCAATATGTTCGAAATATACAAGTGTACATAGATAAAAATACTACACTAAGGCACCAGATCAAACAAAGTATTGGTACTCAAGGTTAATTATATGTACATGGACCTCTGATTATTGGTACTCGTGCTCGAGAATTAGTACAAACCCTGGAGTATCAAGACTTCAAAACATTGAAGCTTACTATTTCAAAAATTGGTACCAAGTATCAATGCCTACAACCTTGGTGTCAATACTTGGGTCACAATTGACTTATTTGGGCTTCCAAATGTCTTTTTAAAGCCATTTTGATCTTACATGTGTTCAAAATTACAAATGTATAATAGAATTGTGATTATATGCTCAAACATTACTATTTTCATGTTTAATGAGCAAATGATTGATTGAGTGGGTCGATGTGGTGACCAATAATATTTTGGATTTGACTAGTCTTCTAGGTCAGTTTTGGGGGTATTACATCATAGCTCAAATAAAAGAGTAAATGGTATGTTCCTATTGATATTGTATGGATTATGAGAATGGATTATGGCCATGGGTCGTTTGTTTGGATGAATTACTAGTCATTACTGTAAGTAATGATCATTTTCATAGTGGAAGATACAATGGTGATCATGAGATAAAATGGGTCAAATTTAGTGAATGAATTTAACCTAAAGAGATCAATGATATCCTATGAGAGTAACACTTATACAACAAGGCTATTGAGAAAAAAAAGAGCTTAAGATAAGTAGTTTCATAATGGTATACAATGGGGGATTAGTCATGGTACTTTTAGTGAATTGACTCGGTGACTAAATACTTTATAATTAGTAGGCCAATAGTCAATACTTAATTGCAATTTTTTAAGCCCCAATTATATATGTTCGATTACTCCTTTCGCTAGTTCACTATGACTTGTACGGATTGCATAATAACTAATTGAAATTTGGATGAAATCAACGTATGAGAAATAAATTATATGAATTACTCCCGATGGTAAATGCATTTTCTTGAGAAGGCAAAGGATGACTTGGGATTTAATTTAGTTCTTTTGGATTATTATTTAATTAGATGAATAAATTAAACAATTGAGTTCAAAGTGAGAATTGAATTAAATAATTATCGTAATTATATTTTATTTGGACTATTGAAATTAATTTGCACATAGATTCTAATACAATAAATTTATCATTATTTTAAAGAAATTGAATATGGGTTGGGTAAATTAATTAATTAATTAATTTTAAAATAATCATTTGTTAAGAATATTTAAAAGTTAGGTTGAATAATTATATGAGCTTAATTTTTTTTATTTAATTCAAAAGAGGTAAGTGCATATAATTAAATTAAACTTAGATCAACCCATGTAGCCCAAAAGAGATACAGTGCATTGGCACATGAGGAGTAGTTTCCTTAGTACCACTGACTTCGTAGTTGGGGAATTGAATTCTTATTAAATAATTATTTTATGCATATTGAATTCATGTATAGCTCTTGCAGTGTGTGATTGTAGAAAGTTATGTGTGCTTATTTCAAGGGAAAACTCTATCGATGATTGGTGAATTTATTTGAATTATTTTTCTTTGAATTCAAATAATTTTTTTTAATTTTAGTTTAAAGTTTGTGAAATTATAATTGTAACCATCTAAAGATTATAATTCAAATTTAAAAATTAGATTTTCGATTTTGGAAGTCAACTTTAAGCCTTAAAAAATTTAGAGTTTTCATCCTATATTTGGTTCTTTAAATTAGAATTTACTTTATAAGCATTTGAGAATTCGAGAATAGTAAAGAACATTCGCGAGATAGCTTGAAGACTTTAGACTATAATTCGATTAAGAGAATAAATGTAGACACATTACTAAGCTCATGCGCGATTTCGACATCTCCCTGCATCAGATACAAATAATTAATTTGATCAAATTTATTATTATATATATTACCATAAATGTCTGCTTTAGGAAAATAAAATAAAATTTCAGCATGCCAACTCAGACTACTTTTCTAATACTAGCATGTTGTGCTACTCCCCTAACATTTTCCATACCTGTGAAAGAATGCTTGATTGATGATGCCGATTCGATCTCCCTATGTGGAATTCTATACTGGAAAGTTTGGAAACAAACAAATACTCTGCTCGTTGGTAATGCGTGAATTCAAAGTTTGAGCCAGTGGAAACACATTGTTTCAGCTCCATGTGAAGGCAACTTAAAACCAAACAGAATTTCCAGGCAGATTAGATGTAGGATAGGTCAGTATCGTCCGTAAAGGGGCTGCAGGTAACTAATAGTAGAAACCGATAATGTGGGGATGGTACATATGCTGAGGTACAGGTAAGGAATAAACAAATTCAAGAGTTTATGCCGATGCTTGCTACTAATGCATTCCCAGGTCTGTGTTCACGGAAATCCACCTTTAGGGATTGGAAATATTTTGCTGGGAGACTAGAATTACTTGCGACAGGTTTTGTGCTTTCTAATGCTTCTACTAATTAGGGCCTTGCGATCCCTTTCAAGAAAAAGAATCTGCAACATTATTTAACCTCATATATTTATAAAAACAGAGGATTACAATTTAAAATTCTGAATATTTAAACATAAGCTTTTATATCACGAGAACAATTATAATTGAAATGGGTTGAGGCAACACTTGCACGACCAGTGCTAATTTCTATCAAATTTTAGAAGGGATACAATCGGGAGACGAGTACTGCTGCTCGGTTTCTTTAGTCAGAGCACGAATCTTGACGACGAAGAACCCGATACCATGGCCTGCAAGTGCAGCTATAAAGATTCCAACATTGTAGGACATAACAGACAGCATAACCATGTAAGTAAAGCACATCCGAACAATGTAAACACCTGCCTGAATGAAAGCTCCAAGGATGGGTCTGGTGCCAGGTTTAACTGCCGCCTGTAACATAGTCATCATTTCAATGGCGGCGCCTAGAAACAGTACAAAGAAGAGGGCCAATACATACATGCCGGGGTTGCTATCAGGCCATCCAGAGAAAAGGACTATTACATCTTTACCCCAATAGAAGCTCATCTGCATATTCATCGATTTCATACTACTGTTTGGCATAGGCATGTTCATGCCACTGCCATTGGACATTTTCTGGCGAGTTCTAGGAGAGAGGATGGAGAGAAACTCGAGAAAAACTGAAAAATTGCCAGAGGTAATTTTCTTGGTACTATCTGTTTTTAAATAAACAAAGCATAGCACCCCAAAAACAAAGCAGGGAATGACGACGAAATTAACACATTGGAGACGACGGCGCCCAATTACGGCCCGGTTTCCCACTAGCTAGTGTTATTAATTTTGGATTCCCACGTTATATTAAGATTTGGGATTTAGTATTATACATTGTATAATTTAATGTTATTTCTAAAATTAAAGTTTGATATATCATCTCTAAATAAAGATTTCATAAGTGAATTTTAGATATAATAAGTATTTTGTAGGGTGTAATAAAAAATTAAATATATAAATAGATGTAATAAAAAATTGTTTTAGCTTAATTTATGATTAGGCACTTTTATTTTCATTTTGGTACTAGACTTTTTCTTTACGTGTTCCTTCATTATAAGGCTCCGTTTGTTTGCCAGTAAAATATTTTTCGGAAAATAATTTACTTTTTTAGTGTTTGGATGAATCCGTGTAAAATATTTTCTGTTGTTTGGCAGATTTCCTAAAAATATTTTCTGGAAAATCTGTTTTTACATATAATAATAAATTTATATTTTAAATTGTTTTTACATATATTGCAATAATTTATTTATAAATAAATAAATCAAATTAAATATATAATAATACTCAATTATTAAGCTAGAATATTAATTGTCATAAATTGAAAACAACCAAAGTCAAATAAATTATTTGTAATTGTGTTATAAAAAAATAAAAAACAAGGATTGAATAATTATAAATTAGCTTCCAAACTACAATTAATACTAGAAATTAATAATATTATCCAAATACATTATTAGTAGTACACCACATAATAACAACAACATTGTCCAAGTGCATAACTAATATTACACCACATTAAAAATATCAATATCTTCAACCTTGGGAAAATTTTTGAAGCCAAATTTTTCAATGCTTCTTATTTTTAACTAAAAAAGCTTTGGCCTCGAATTCATGACTCACTAGATAATCAAATACAGAACACAGGAAGTCATCATCAAATCCTTCTACCTCCATTGACATCACTTCTTCGTAAAGATGTGGTTTCTTATCCGCAGTAAATTGTTCTAAAGCATTAGCAATTTTGCCAAGTTGTTCACCCACAAATTTAATTTGTTCATCAACGACACTTTCTTGAGCATTTTTTCTTTTACGTTTGGATGTGCCAGATGAAGATACTTTTGTTCTTACCTCTTCAATCTCTTCATTATCGCAGTCCATAGGCACTGAATCTTGGTTATCGTCATCCAAATCTATGTCAGCAAATGTTTTGGCAAAACTCCCTGTTGCCATATATTTGCCAACAACCAAAGCCATTTCATCATAATGATCAATTTTATTCAAAAATGGTTCATACTTCTTGTGTGCATGTTGGATATTATACACAATTAGAATAACAAGTAAAAAAGTAATTGAAATATACTTAACATATATATACATATACTACAATCACTGCTGCATCATATGTCGCTCTATCACATGTGATTATTTTCATGTTATCATCCCATCCAAAACCACTTTCACCTCGAATTGTGCATATAATCTGCCACTGGTTTTTTACAGTCCTCAAATGATTTTCCACATGCTTCGCATCACATTGGACTTGAAATCTTTCTGAAATAGCTTCGGCAACTCGATTAATAGAAACTGCTTTGAAAGAGTTAGAAGGCTTATTTCCTTTATGGGCCTCCTCTGCTAGAATTTCAAGGAAAAGATGTTTCATTGGTTTTGTCCACCTGAATTGCTTGGAGGTCCCTTCTTTGTTGCCATTACCCATTCTACATTAATAATTGTCATTGTCAATCATTTCAATAACCAACAAGCTTAAAACATAATAAATTCAATATCTAACAAATTCAAGACATAATAATTTCAAAATCCAACAAACTAAAATTTCAATATCATTATCTAACCAACATTAACAAAAAAAAAAAAAAACAAGTTTAATACTAAAACATACATAACATAGAAACAATAACCCTAAGCCCTAAACCTACCTAATATTTCTAGCCATATAATCAGTCCACATAGTTTGTGTAATTTCGTCTCTCTTAGCAAACCATTCTCTTGCTTCTTCTCTTTCTTCTCGCTCTGTAGGAGTTGGTATTATCAAATCAAACTCAGGCTCCTCGTACAATCATTGATTAAGTAAATCACTAGGATCAACTCCCATTATATGATTGTGAATGATACAACAAGCCAAAACTATATGTACTTGTGTTTGAAAATTCCAAAATGGTTCAGCACCTAATACACGAAACCATTTCTTCAAAATCCCAAAAACACGTTCAATAGTGATTCGCAATGATGAATGACGAAGACTAAAGAGTTCCTTTGCATTTTCAGGCCCCTGAGCACTAAACTCTTTTAAATGGTATCAGACGCCACGATATGGGGTAATATATCCATTTCGGATGCCATTTCCAGCATCAGCAAGATAATATTTACCTACAATTTGACAAAACATAATTATTACTAATAAATTATGAGCTTACTAGAACTTTTTGGTATTTGCTGTTTTATAATTCTTACCTTCCGAAATTCTTAATCCTCTTGGGCATGAAAGTGCATCATTTAAAATACGAGAATCATGTGCACTACCTTCCCAACCAGCTAGAACATAGGAAAATTTCAAATAACAAATGTAATGGCAGCCAATACATTTTGTGTCGTCTCCTTTTTACCGCTACAAAATCTTCCTTGAATGCTAAGTGGAACAGGTGCACAAACATGAGTTCCATCTAATGCTCCAATACAATCTTTAAAATAAGGATAAAACTGTAACACCCCAAACCCAGCCTGGAAGTTTGGCTCGAATCTGGCGTGTCACATTGAAGTGTTTTTCGAAAACCATGTTTCCAAAAAAAAAACTTATACCCTTTTTAAACCTTGTTAGAAAACCTCAGCTGAATAACATTCTTAACAACTTTGTAAAAATCTTGGCAGTTACGGAAGCTTGATTTAAAACAATTGCGGATACGTGATGTTTTGAAAATAGTAGTTGCTTTGGAAAACCGTGTTCTAATACTAGCACTTATAAGAACAATAAATAAAATTCCAAATTAGAAATCCAAAAAATTACAACAGCTTTACTACAACCCACATAAAAACATTTAAAAGTAATAATCAAAACTGTAACATAAACAGTGTGTGCGGCTTCCTCCAAGCCCCTCGCAGCTCCGATCCGTCTAAGGCTGGAAACTACCTGAAAGGTTAATAAACGGGGTGGGTTTACAAAAACTCAGTGTGCAACGAGCCCCTTTCAGAGCCCAACTAATATCAGCATACTGGGCCTAAGCCTTAATTCAGTCTCGACATATACTGGGTCGAAGCCTTTCATTTAACTGTTATTGGGCCGAAGCCTTTACTGTAAACGATATGGACCATAGGCCCATTTCAATTTCACATGAATTACCAATGAATGTATGCAAGCCCATTTGGGGAGACTACTCAACCCACCATCCGCTACTCTCCACCTGTACCAGCCAAGCTCTCCATGTGGGGAATAACTCAACCCACTCAACCAACTCTCTCCAGCGGCAAAAGATATTTGCATTATCATATCTTGGAGGCCTAGCCTCTTTTAATAACTGGGGCAAAGCCCTTTTTGGTAAACTGGGGCAAAGCCCTTTTCGCACTTCCTCTATCTATATAAAACCCAACCTATGCATATAATGAGTATATCATAGCATATCACGTGCATCTCATAACATATCATGTGCATATCATGTCATATCATGTATATCAATATCTTATGCAACAGATATACATGTCATGGCGTACAACATACAGAATCAGAATACCGTGCCCATATTTGAATTAAACAATCATAGTCAAGTCATCCATATATTTACAATCAAATCTGTCAACCACACAGTCTAAGTCAGTCACTTGCCCACAAGGGCAAAACAGTCATTTAACACCATAGGGGCAAAATGGTAATTTTACCCTACAAGGGTATCTCGGTAACTCTATCCTACAGGGGTATTTCGATATTTCTACCCTACGAGGGTATTTCGGTAGTTCTACCCTACAGGGGTATTTTAGTAATTCTACAAACTAGGGGTATTTTGGTAATTTTACAAATTAGGTGTATTTTGGTAATTTTGTAAATCGAGGGTAAAACAGTAATTTTGTAAATCGGGGGTACTTTGGTAATTTTACAAGTCAAGGGTATTTCAGTAATTTGGTGAACTAAAGTATTCTAAACAGGGATAACAATACGAATGGGCCTAAAGCCCATTCTCGGCCCAAATGGGCCAACACGCTCGTGTAGCCCTTTTAGCCCAAATCTAGCCACAAATATGAGATTCACCTAGCCTAGTCTAATATTTACTACACAATCAAACAACTTATCCAATTGGGCCCGTAGGCCCATTGGGCCCACATGGCCCCTTTTGGTCCATCACGGCCCGAAGTAGCCATCCTACAGCCAAAGTAGTGAGAAATACACACCTGATAGGAGACTGGAGTTAATCCACGCTCCGAGCACTCTTAGCCGACGCCCAACCCAAACGAGCACGCCATAAAGCAAAAGGGGATCAGCCAAGAAAGCTACCTTTACACTCCTCATGGTTCTCTCTATTTAAAGCCAGCTTCACATCAACTCTTATGTTAGCTTCCCAATGTGGGATCCCTCCATCATCAGAGTTTAAATTCAACACCAAATCTTTCCGCCCCCTGTTAGCAAAATAAATGCTCTTTGCTTGTCATGAGTTTCGAACCCTAGACCTCCTTGCCAACTCTATGACACCACCTTCCTGCCTCTTATGTGGCGCTACTTTGCCACTAGACCACAAGGCTTTTTGTGGCACAACTTCACCAACAATATCTTAAGGCCTACCTACTACACCTAGGGTTTGATTCATCTTAAACCAAAAATTTTTGCTAGAGTCCAGGTTTGAACCCAGGACTTCTCCAACACTTCTCAGCACACTTAACCACTAAAACAAGCCTTCATTAACGAAATTTACATGCAAAACAAAATATTATAAGCTGCCTTCAAGCTGCTCCTACCGAATGAAAGCTCCAAGAATGGAGTGCAGTGCGAGTTTAATGCACTTTGTAACATAGTCATCATTTCAATGGCGGCGCCTAGAAACAGTACAAAGAAGAGGTCCAATACATACATCTTTGGGGTTGCTATCGGGCTATCCAGGAGAAAAGGACTATTACATCAATACCCCAATAGAAGCTCATCTGCATATTCAATGATTTCATACTATCTTTGTTTGGCATAGGCATGTTCATGCCTAACGCCATTGGACATTTTTCATGCGAGTTCTAAGGAGAGAGGATGGAGAGAAACTCGAGAAAACTGAAAAATTGCAGAGGTAATTTTCTTGGCACTATCTGTTTTTAAATAAACAAAGCATAGCACCCCAAAAACAAAGCGAGGAATGACGATGAAATTAACACATTGGAGGCAGCGGCACCCAATTACGGCCGGTTTCCCACTAGTTAGTGTTATTAATTTTGGATTCCCACGTTATATTAAGATATGGGATTTAGTATTATACATTGTATAATTTAATGTTATTTCTAAAATTAAAGTTTAATATATCATCTCTAAATAAAGATTTCATAAGTGAATTTTAGATATAATAAGTATTTTGTAGGGTGTAATAAAAAATTAAATATATAAATAGATGTAATAAAAAATTGTTTTAGCTTAATTTATGATTAGGCACTTTTATTTTCATTTTGGTACTAGACTTTTTCTTTACGTGTTCCTTCATTATAAGGCTCCGTTTGTTTGCCAGTAAAATATTTTTCGGAAAATGATTTACTTTTTTAGTGTTTGGATGAATCCGTGTAAAATATTTTCTGTTGTTTGGCAGATTTCCTAAAAATATTTTCTGGAAAATCTGTTTTTACATATATTGCAATAATTTATTTATAAATAAATAAATCAAATTAAATATATAATAATACTCAATTATTAAGCTAGAATATTAATTGTCATAAATTGAAAACAACCAAAGTCAAATAAATTATTTGTTATTGTGTTATAAAAAAATAAAAAACAAGGATTGAATAATTATAAATTAGGTTCCAAACCACAATTAATACTAGAAATTAATAATATTATCCAAATACATTATTAGTAGTACACCACATAATAACAACAACATTGTCCAAGTGGATAACTAATATTACACCACATTAAAAGTATCAATATATTCAACCTTGAGAAAATTTTTGAAGCCAAATTTTTCAATGCTTCTTATTTTTAACTAAAAAAGCTTTGGCCTCAGATTCATGACTACTAGATAATCAAATACAGAACACAGGAAGTCATCATCAAATCCTTCTACCTCCATTGACATCACTTCTTCGTAAAGATGTGGTTTCTTATCCGCAGTAAATTGTTCCAAAGCATTAGCAATTTTGCCAAGTTGTTCACCCACAAATTTAATTTGTTCATCAACGACACTTTCTTGAGCATTTTTTCTTTTACGTTTGGATGTGCCAGATGAAGATACTTTTGTTCTTACCTCTTCAATCTCTTCATTATTGCAGTCCATAGGCACTGAATCTTGGTTATCGTCATCCAAATCTATGTCAGCAAATGTTCTGGCCAAACTCCCTGTTGCCATATCTTTGCCAACAACCAAAGCCATTTCATCATAATGATCAATGCTTTTATTCAAAAATGGTTCATACTTCTTGTGTGCATGTTGAATATTATACACAATTAGAATAACAAGTAAAAAAGCAATTGAAATATACTTAACATATATATACATATACTACAATCACTGCTGCATCATATGTCGCTCTATCACATGTGATTATTTTCATGTTATCATCCCATCCAAAACCACTTTCACCTCGAATTGTGCATATAATCTGCCACTGGTTTTTTACAGTCCTCAAATGATTTTCCACATGCTTTGCATCACATTGGACTTGAAATCTTTCTGAAATAGCTTCGGCAACTCGATTAATAGAAACTTCTTTGAAAGAATTAGAAGGCTTATTTCCTTTCTGGGCCTCCTCTGCTAGAATTTCTAGAAAAAGATATTCCATTGGTTTTGTCCACCTGAATTGCTTGGAGGTCCCTTCTTTGTTGCCTTTACCCATTCTACATTAATAATTGTCATTGTCAATCATTTCAATATCCAACAAGCTTAAAACATAATAAATTCAATATGTAACAAATTCAAGACATAATAATTTCAAAATCCAACAAACTAAAATTTCAATATCATTATCCAACTAACATTAACAAAAAAAAAACAAGTTTAATACTAAAACATACATAACATAGAAACAATAACCCTAAGCCCTAAACCAACCTAATATTTCTAGCCATATAATCAGTCCATATAGTTTGTGCAATTTCGTCTCTCTTAGCAAACCATTCTCTTGCTTCTTCTCTTTTTTCTCGCTCTGTAAGAGTTGGTATTATCAAATCAAACTCAGGCTCCTCGTACAATCATTGATTAAGTAAATCACTAGGATCAACTCCCATTATATGATTATGAATGATACAACAAGCCAAAACTATATCTACTTGTGTTTGAAAATTCCAAAATGGTTCAGCATCTAATACACTAAACCGTTTCTTCAAAATCTGAAAAACACGTTCAATAGTGATTCGCAATGATGAATGACGAAGACTAAAGAGTTCCTTTGCATTTTCAGGCCCCTGAGCACTAAACTCTTTTAAATGGTATCAGACACCACAATATGGGGTAATATATCCATTTCGAATGCCATTTCCAACATCAGCAAGGTAATATTTACCTACAATTTGACAAAACATAATTATTACTAATAAATTATGAGCTTACTAGAACTATTTGCTATTTACTATTTTATAATTCTTACCTTCCGAAATTCTTAATCCTCTTGGGCATGAAAGTGCATCATTTAAAATACGAGAATCATGTGCACTACCTTCCCAACCAGCTAGAACATAGGAAAATTTCAAATCAAATGTAATGGCAGCCAATACATTTTGTGTCGTCCCCCCTTTACGGCTACGAAATCTTCCTTGAATGCTAAGTGGAACAGATGCACAAACATGAGTTCCATCTAATACTCCAATACAATCTTTAAAATAAGGATAAAACCTTGGATTGTTTCTGATTTCACTAGGAGTTGACTCATCGGGTAATCTAATAGCTAGCTTATACAATTTCAAAATAGCTCTCAATACAACCCCAAAGTAACGGTGAATTGTCCCAATTAATCTATAATATATAGATCCAATCACTCGAAACCTTACATTATGACCAATTATATGTAAAAATATAACTACTTGCTCCCTAATATTCACCTATTTAGTTGACTGTAACAAATTATTCCTACTAAGAATATCACACAAATTCAAAAAGGCTATTGGTCTCATCCTTATCACATCAATACAATGCTGGTTACCACTATATAAAATACTATTAATATAATTTTATCTTTCATAATCTCGATTCACACGAGGGTGAGAAGCAATTTCCTTCCTTGTTTTTAATTTTTTTAATCTAGAGAGCCCCAAAAGCTAAAACTGAAGCCACGACTCTGACAATTGCATTTTGATCTTGATTATGATCCATCTACACAAAATAATACCACACAAATATTACTAAAGTTACCATGACTAAAGTGCATACATACATATATGAAAGTTTCTCAAGTAATGACTCAAGCAATGACTAAAGTTACCATGACTAACGGAATGGAGTTAACTAACCAACCCCAACTTAAATAATAACAAAAAAAGGCATAATTCAAGACATATTCATCACAAACTGTAGTACCCAATAGAGCAAATTTTGCATCTTACACATATTTCTGATTATTGGCTGAGTTTACCATTGAAACTAATAGACTCACATATATGTGAGTTACACATATCAACTGTTAGTTTATGTTTGTGATCATTGCCTAATCATAATAGCTAAGAAATTCGTATGCTAGAAATCGTCATATATATTTAAAAAAAGAGAAAAATATGCTAAGTTCATGAATTTGAACATAAAAGGTATAAAATTTAATCAACATATACAATTACTACAATGTAACATGTGGCAGGAAAAATATATTTTAAAATCAATTTTTTATTCAAATTAAAAAAAAAAGCATTTGACTACAAAATTAAGGCATTTGCAATTTCATTTTCTATTCCTAAATAAAGAAAAGGAAAAGGAATTTTATTTTTCAATGTTGCTAACTAAACATGTTTTGTTGATTCTTTTTCTTTTTTTTTTTTCAAATATGTAAACTAATATACTGTTTTATTTACCAATAATAAATTAAAAAAATAACATTTTCAATATAACATTATTATAATTTTTTTATAATAAAAATGGTTGAGGGGATTATTATTATCTAACCTTTTCAACAAAACCAAAGGGTCATCGAGAGCTAAAATGAGCAGTTTGGGAGGTTTAATCTTGGACAAGAAATTAAAATCTGTTTCCAATTCTTCTACTGTTAATATAAAAGGTCAAAGCAGTAATATCACAACAAACATTGACTTTTGATTAGAATTAGAACAGACGTGACATTTGGATTATTTGTATAATCACAAAATGTATCCTCATAGCCGACAATAGAGTGGTCAATTTTCATACAAATTGAGATGTGTTTAATAAATATTAATCTATGAAAGCTATCTAATTTAGTTGGATGATATCAACATGTTTGATCCATTTCCTTTGTAGGAAAAAGACTTTGCAACATTTTAGGTGGCTATTATTATTAATGTTGCTTCCTTGCTTCTACCTACCGTTCCCAACTATTTTCATTCAATGGAAAAATTGCTTTTGAAGGCCTAAATTGTGATTGCTCAAGTCGCAAGAAGAAACAACATAAAAAAAAATCTGCACAACCCCAAAACCGTCCCTTCACTTCTCAACCAGGCAATATACTAACATAAACTAGATTTATATAATTGAATGTGTTTGATGCAAGTAAAGCACAATAGTTCCTGCAATTCTCTTTTGGGTGAGGAGCCATTATCTTAAATCTATTTTGCTGCTCAAACATTTGTACAATATTTATGTAAAATGTAATTGTATATGCAACAAGACAACCATTGACATTGCTTCAGAGAGAAATACAATTGAATGCTAAAAACAGGGCAGTGAATCTTTCTATTTCTCTTTACAATCATCCTAAAAACCCAATGGATCAAAGATGCACAGTCTTTTCTTTTGCTCATTGATCACCAAAATCTGCATTCCCTATGGATAGGATAATCTTTGCACAAAAGAAGAAGAATAATGAAATCGATAAAGAAGAACCAACCTAAGGTACAGCAACATGGGTTTTAATGAGATTACAAAGCATGGGTTTTCTGTAATGTCGGGTAATAACCTAAGAAGCCTATCTAACAGTGCTTCCCCGAGGAATTATTGAGTCGTAGTGGCTGCAATTCGTAGGTAGAAGCAAGGAAGCAACATTAATAATAATAGCCACCTAAAATGTTGCAAAGTCTTTTTCCTACTAAAAGGAAATGGATCAAACATGTTAATATCATCCAACTAAAATAGACAGCTTGCATATATTAATATTTATTAAACATATCTCAATTTGTATGAAAACTGACCACTCCATTGTCGACTATGAGGATACATTTTGTGATTATACAAATAATCCAACTGTCATATCTGTTCTAATTCTAATCAAAAGTCAATGTCTCTCAAGATAATGGGGGTCATCTTTTGGCTAATTTGGGTCTGTCTTCTTCTACATCATTTTGCTTAGATAATGATAGTAATATTTCTGCAGTGCCTAAGACCGATATAGCGACTATTTCTCACACAGTAAACATGCCACCTGAATTAATACCTATGAATAACCCACCTACACTATCAACTACTGATACTAAGCTTTCCCTTTCATTGCCTACCAAAAGCAATTCAATTGTAGTGCCTCCTGTTTCACATTTCGAGGTTACTAATCCTAGCTGCCATTTGGTAATTCATTGGGGGATTGAGTCCCTCAAGATAAGAAGGATGAGATGATTTTGAAGCTGGTACCGAGGGTGTAGGAATTGCAAAATCAGCTCCAATAGTGGACAGAGTGGTATCGAGGATTTGAATGAAATTGTGAAGGTTGAAGTGGTTGTGAGTTTGGTTTTGGAGAAATTAACAAGTTTGCTCAGTAAAGATGTGGAATTGCTAAGAGGTATCCATGAAGAAGTTGAAGACATTAGTTACAACGATGGAGAGGCTGATACTGTAATGACTGAAAAAAAAAACCTTTCTCTATTTGTAACATCCCGATTTTAGGCTTAGTCAAAATAGTGGTTTCGGGACCACAAATCTGATGAGAAAATTTTCATTTTTATTATATTTTTATGGTCTACAATTTCATGGAATGATTTCGTGAAATTTTCATTTGAAATTTTGGACGTTTGGGCACTCAATTTAGTAAAAAGGACTAAATTATAAAAAGTGTAAAAGTTGAGTTTTATATGTTAGGGGTGTCTAATTGTCATGAAATTTTAAACGGGAGGTCCTCAAATGATAATTAAACCATTGTATAACTTGTTGGACAAAAATGGCATTGGTTGGGTAAAATATGAAAGAATAGTAAAAAGGGCATTTTGGTCATATAGGGGTAAAATAAATTAAAAGACAAATTTTAAACCCCAAATGTGTCTCTTTCTTCTTGCTACAGCAGAATGTACCAAGAGCAGCCATGGTTAGGGTTTGTCCAAGCTTCCAAGCTTAATAGTAAGTGATTCCGAGCTTCGTTTTTAATGTTCTATGTATTTTTGAAATCCTGGTAACATGATCTGCTCATTTCTACCATTATTTTGAGCTAGGATTTACGTTTAAAAATTTACCCATGAATGATATGCATGTATTTTGATATTTAATGGTAGAATATGAAGCTTGAAATTGTGTTAAACAACTTTTGCTAAGCGATTTTATGTGAAAACGAGTAAAACGACATAATCGGTAAAAATACCTAATGTTCATAAGTACATGTTAGAGTGAGAATTTGATGTTTCCATAGAAGGGAAAAATGATTAGCATGTCATAAAACATAAGAAAATAGGAAGAAGTTTAATTTCCGAACCTTGGGGCAAAAGTGCAAATATGCAAAAGTTTAGGGGTCAAAATGCAAATTTGTAAAAATATGATTTATGGACCCATTTGAATAATGTGAGTAATAAATCAGCTATATTTGTAATGTTCGATCAAGGAAATCGAGATTTGGGTTAAAATCGAGAAAATACGAAGTAGTGGACTTAAATGGTAAAAATGGTCATTTTCGTATACGAGGTAAGTTCATATGATTTTTAATAAAGCCATGTGAATTTTAATGTTATTGCTTTAATAGTATATGAGATGTAAGTTTATATGTAAATAATGTATTGTTTTATTATGTTATAATATTTTATTTTATGACATGTGAAATAAGTTTTAGTATTGTTCAATTAATGGACACAAACGGTGATTTGTGGTTGATGAATTGAGATTAAATGAGGAAATCTCGATTGAACCTTCGGAATGGAAAAACGTGGTGCTGAGTGGATATACCACAGTTATACGTGTAACGTGGTGCTAAGTGGATATACCACGATTACACATATTGATACATGTAACGTGGTGCTAAGTGGATATGCCACGATTACATATATTGATTCATTAACGTGGTGCTAAGTGGATATACCACTATTACGCATATTGATACATGTAACGTGGTGCTAAGTGGATATGTCACAGTTACATATATTGATTCATTAACGTGGTGCTAAGTGGATATATCACGATTAAACATGTAACGTGATGCTAAGTGGATATGCCACGGTTATACATGTTAATTTGAAAAGTGGCGCTAAGTGCGTATGCCACAATTACATGTTAGCCCAATAGTGTGGTGCTATGTGCATATACCACTAAGTTGGGCATTAATTACAGAAGGTGGAGCTATGTGTTAAAACCATCGGATATTGTTACTTTCCAAAGTGTTCACCAGGAGAAACAAGTTGCTAAATGAAATTTAACGTGAAAAAAAATGTGGGATAATACCGGAATATGAATATATGGGTTTTGAATTATGAGTTAGATATGTGATTGAATTTTTGATAAGATGAATATGGATAAGTATTATCTTGAAAGTTGATAATAAAAAATTTTAGTGAAGGAATGAAATTCGGGATAAATAGTATAAAACAATAGCAGGGGAGTGACTTTGAAAAATCACCAAAAATGGTAGAATTTTAACTAGAAGTGGAATGGGATTTGGAATTAAAGCTTATTGAATTTATTTTCCTATAAAAGAAATAGAGCAAACAAAGGAATTCTGTATTTTGAGATATTTATATTTTTGTAAGACTGGTTCAGACTGATTTCGTGATCCCCTGTTCTGAATTGTAAAAATCATTAAAAATTGTACAAAATTAGTTAAGGAACATAATTTATATTTTTAGATTCCTTATTGAATTTATTTTCAGAAGAAAGAAACAAGAACCTCATTTGAAATTTTTAGCAAAATATAATTAAATTTTAGTGAAGAGTGGTCAGAGTTGCTGAACCGCGAAATAGGGGAGATTTCAATGAATAAACTGTATTAATTTGACCAACTAAAAATTCTAAAAATTTTATGGTAAGAATATGTGTGAGTCTAATTTCTGGAAAAATTAACGGATCTTAATTTGGAATCCTTTAGCTTGAGTTATAAATAAATTAGCGACTATGACTCGAGTAGACAGCTTGACCAGAATATGAATAAAAGTGTAATTATAGTTGTTTACCTAAGGAAACATATTTATAAATTGCTTATTAATTTCATATGGATTTACTAAGCATAAAGCTTACCCCCCTCTCCATTTCTTTTAGTATTGGCTGGTCGGCTCGGGGTTGGAGATTGTCGGAAGCAGCATCACACTATCAGAATGTTGATGTGAAGCGTTGATAAATTTCAAGTGTTTTTAAGTGAGTGGCATGTATAGAGACTTAGTCTTTATGATAGTTATTAGTATGATTTGGCCAAACGTATTATCTTATGATAGTTAAATCGTATATAGCCATGTGATATGATTTATATTCGATCATTGGGTTGTAAACCTAATTGATTATGCATGCTTGATCCATTGCTATATGATATGTCATGCTTATGTGGTGAATAAATTATGATCATTAGATGTGACCATATTCTAATGTAAATCTGTGAGGTAAGAATAAGTAATACTGTTGTTAAAAAAAATGAAATTTTATAGCCTGTATTTTAGTTGGATGTTTGTATGTTTGTTTGGTAATGCCTCGTACCCTATCTCGGTCTGGGGTATGGGTAAGGGGTGTTACACTACTGCTCGTAGAGACTTAAACATGTATTTCAAGAAATTTGGCTCAAACATAAACCCAACATTAAAATATCATCCACACCAAAACCCTAAATCGATGAATTTACCCAAACCCAAAAAAAAAACAAGAAGATGCCATACCTTAGAAAGAGAGATTTGCCTTTGCTTGAGAAATGAGATTTGCGTCTGCCTGAGAAAGAGAGAAAAAGAGGAATGAGATTGCAGAAAGAGAGAAAGAGAGAAAGAGAGAAAGAAGATGAAAAAAGAAAGGAAGGGAGAAGGATTTTACCGGATGAAGAAGGAGATGGAAAATGTCTTACGGGAAAAAAATTTGTAAGACATTTTCTCTAAAACAGCATTGATTTTACCAATGATTTGGAAAATATTTTCAAGCTTCCAAACACCGTAAAACCAGAAAATGTTTTCCTGGTAAACAAACAGAGCCTAAGTTTTGGGTGTAGGTCAACTTGGTCTTCCAAATTTCTTCTTCCAAGCTCTTGATCTAATTTATCAATTCCAAAAAGGTGCTGCTCCACGATATGAGCAAAATACTGTTGTTAATATTGGAGTCATGAATGGAGAAGAATCGTGTTTGTCGCCGAAAGAGAAAGTGGAGGAGCTACTAAGAAGCACCAAGCGGAGAAGAATCTGGGCATGAAAATAGGACACCTATTTCCTATAAAGACTCCCTTATGAGAAATGAGTTTAGAAACTACGAACGGTGGATCTTGGAGAAGGAAAACGTTAGCTCCCATGGATGAAGAACAAGAATAGAGAATTGATTTCTCTGAAGATTTCTCTATCTTCCTCTCTAAAGAGGAAAGAAACAGAAGAAGGAGTTATGGAATCCAATTTCTCAACTTCAAACTAGACCAGTTATCCACAAACTAAATCAGTGGGTTTATGGAAAGATAGTGGGTTTCCTCTCTATTAGGAAAAAAAACCCTCGTAATTAGGGTTTATGGGAAGACAGAGAGTTTCCAGTTTCTCAACTTCAAACTAAATTAGTTATGGCAACCATCAGGTTCCTTCCAGCTAATATAAGTAAGACATGACTTTTTTTTAGTTAAATTTTTATGCTCTAAAGAATATGATAACGCTGTTAAAGGAGGGCCTTAGTTCATAAACGGGAACTTTCTTTTTAAGCATAAATGGCACCCTAATTTTAGAGCTTCAAAGACCTCTTTTAATTCAGTGGCTATGTGGATTCGACTCCCTTACCTTCCTGTAGAATATTACAAGCCAGATGTCCTTGCTAAGATAGGTAGGAGCATACATTGCCTACTTCATGTTGACAATGCCACTAGTATGGTGAGAAGAGGAAAATTTGCTAGATTATGCGTTCAAATCAATCTAGAAGAATTTTCTTAAACAATTTATCTTTATCGAAGGGAATAAATAGATCATGTTGTATGAAAAAAGTAGAAAAATTACGTTTCTACTGTGGTCGGAAGGGTCATCAAAGAGAACAATGTCCGACGCCAAAGGGTAAAGAGGATACCATTGATAGTAATGTATCACAAAGCCTTAGTGTTAGTCAGCTAGGCACTCAGAATGAATCCCAGAAGGTACAAGGACCTCTGGCAGCTTCTGAAACATCCCCATGTCAATAAGCCATACTTGAAGAGTGTAATATCGTGTCTACATTTTCCTAACCACAGGGTGAAAATAACTAAACCCGACCCGAATCACCGAGCCTAAATATCAAATGTTACTATATAAACATACTTAGCATAGATTTTAACCAAAATGCCTATACTCCTTTTAATAACATATTTCATATTATTTTAGTAAATATTTCTAAAAAAATAAATAAATTAAACATTCAGAAATACAACAGACTCTTAAGAACAAAACAGTATAATACATTACAATACAAAAGTTCATTAAAAACACATCACTGTAATTTATTGTACCCGATGGTCTAACCCTTGTTTTAACCTGATTTTTAACTTGAAAATACAAAAAAAAAAAAACCTAAAAACACTTTTAATCAGTTTTAAACTCTCATTAGCCTCAAAAACCTTAAACTCTAAAACCTCTTTTCTCCTTTTTCTTGCTATTTGTTGTAATGGTCTTCCTCTTCTCGATGCAAGAACAACAACATTACAGTAACAAGGAACGCGTAAGGAATTTTCACGAGGAATCAAAAGATTTCAACCAAGATTAAGGGTTTCAACCTAAATTTTACTGTTCCATTTCATTGTTCTTGATTTATCTTGAAACATATTAC
This sequence comes from Gossypium anomalum, assembly GCA_025698475.1. Classification (NCBI taxonomy): domain Eukaryota; kingdom Viridiplantae; phylum Streptophyta; class Magnoliopsida; order Malvales; family Malvaceae; genus Gossypium; species Gossypium anomalum. The sequence goes on along the minus strand of CM046968.1, from coordinate 39,954,251 downwards.
TTGATATTTAGTTAGTTCTTCTATTTTAAAATTTTATTAAAGATGCCTCCTAGAAAATCCAAAAGAACTAGCGAACTCGAACCATCGATGGTTGCAAACCCTTCAAACTTTCCAAACCCAAATGTCAAAAAATTCTTTTTAGAACTCCAAGGAAAGACGTTTATACAAGAATAGGGGTTTAAGTATCGATGATTCTATGTAAGGGTATATGACCATTGGTCCAATACCATAGGTGGGAAGGTTTTTGCGTAACCCTTAAATACTCTGCTGTAGTCCCAATAGTACAAGAATTTTATGCATTTCTTAGGGACCGAGAGTCTAGGAGGTCAGAGGGTGCCAATTGGGAAACTATACCAATATGAGGGAATGAAGTACTCGTCACCCCTAGAGCAATTTTTGAATTTTATAACACTACGTATTATGAATCTGATTTTCTGGAAGAAAGTAATTTAAAATATATGGATAACGTTATAAACTATTTAACGGAGGGTAGGGGTGAATGGAAACATCGCACTGGTACTAATATTCTCATGTCCATTAATCAAGCAATTATGTTTCCAATCACTAAAATGTGGATGCAATTTTTGTGTACCAAAATTGATCCTTCTTTAAACGTTTCTAACGTTAATACTTTTCGAGCGTTTTTGTTATATGTTGTTTTGGAGAAGAAACAAGTCTGCATAAGGGCGTGGATCTACCACTACATGAAGAGATGTATTACTAGCTAGAAATTTGGAATTTTCTTTTCCTACTTAGTGACGGCCTTGTGAAAAAAGGTCAAAGTTCCAATGGCGATTATTGAGCAATTGAAAACACGAAACTATACTATAACAGCCCGATTTAGGGCCTAGTCAAAACAGTGGTATCAGGACCATAAAACTGAAGTTAGAAAACTTATTTTATTATTATGGAGTCATGACATGATTAAATTAGTGTATGAAAAATTTAGTGGGTCAATTTTGATGTTTATGAGCCCAATTACGAAAAAGGGCTAAATCGCATAAAAGGCAAAAAATGCATTTTAGTACCCAAATGTGTTAAATAGCTAGAGAATTAAAACAGAGGGCTTTTAAAGAGCAATTAGACCCCTAGAAAGGGCTTGGCCGGTCATGGGGAGACAAAGTGGGGAGAAGGTCAAAATTAGGTGAAGCTTAGGTCATCAATTTTGACTAGTTGCATTTTTAATAAAAGAAAAAGAAAAAGAAGGACAAGCTATCATATTTTCTCCCTTCTTAGCCGAAAATATCAACCATTGTAGGGGTTTGAAAGCTTCAAAAATTTCAGCAACTTTGAGCCCTCTCAAGTAAGTGATTTTGATAGTTTCTTTTAATGATTTTTTCATTTTTGAAACCCTTAAAGCATAAGCTTTCAAATAAGGGGTCTATTTTGCAATATGATTGAAAGTTTAGGGTGTTTCCATGAAAGGATTTGTGATGTTTACTGAGTTTTTATGGAATAAAATGAGTTAGGGCTGTATAATGAACAACTTTAGTGAAAGAGTTTTCATGGAAAACCCCTAAAGGGACTATTTTGTGTAAGTTGTAAAATAGTTGATAAATATGTGAAATAGTGAGAATTTGAAGTTGCTATAAGAGTAAAAATGGTTTGGTTAGGCTTGATATACGAATAAATTTGATAAAAATTGATTTTCGAGCATAGGGGCAAAATGGTTATTTTGCCAAGGTCTAGGGGCAAAAAGGACATTTTACCTAAGATGTAAATTTTAGATTTTTTCCTTTTTTTGTCCAATGACTAAATGAGTGCATTTTGCTACTATAGATCAAGATTTACCGAATCCTGACCTAGACCGGGGGAAAGCCAAGCAAACCGACTAAACTGACTAGTCGAGTACGTTTTGTAATCCAAGGTAAGTTGTATATAAATAATATAACTACATTGTTAATACATGTATTCGCATTGTCGTTGAATGGATATAGTATGAATTGCTAAATTGTGAATTGGGAATGCCTAGTAATTAATTGAGATAATAGAAAGACCCCGTTGAAACCCTAGGAAACAAACCAGATATTCGTGCCAAGACATTTGGGGTGATTCGTGTGCCTGTGTAAGACATGTCTGGGACATGCATCGGCCACATTATGATAGCCAGTGTAAGACCATGTCTGGGACATGACATCGGCATTGAGAAGAGGCCTAGTGTAAGACATGTCTGGGACATGCATCAGCCACATTATGAGAGCCAGTGTAAGACATGTCTGGGACAAGCATCGACCTCGTCAATAATAGCCAGTGTAAGACATGTTTGGGACATGCATCGGCTAAGACTTGTGCTAGTGTAAGACATGTCTGGGACATGCATCAGCACGTACACACGAGAGCTAGTGTAAGACCATGTCTGGGACATGGCAACGACAACTTACCCCATGTTGAAGGCTCATAGAGTATCTGGTGGTATTTCGAAAGGTTCAACTTTAAAAGTTAAGGAAGTGATTTAACAAGGAAAGTGTAGGTACCTACCTGATATGCTTGAGTAACAAGCTTAGTTTAGAAAATGTGACTCGAGTAGACAGTAATGAGTAAGTCGAGTTTATGTTTACACTCGAGTTATGAACATGATGACTAATGGTGAATTTGTTATTGTATATTTATTTATATGCAACTTACTGAGCTTTATGCTTACTCTCTTTCCTTTTCCTTTTCTTTCAGTGCCGTTTAATTAGTTCTAGGATCCTTTGAAGTCAAGATATTGATCACACTATCAATTGAAGCACTTGGTATAGTATAAATCTTTTTTTGAGTATGACATGTATAGGGCTAGACTAGGATAGTTGATTTAATGAGAAATTGGTTATGTATTTTGGCTCAAGTCAAAAGCCCTTCATTTTGTATTAAGCCTAGAATAATGGCTATTATTCATTTTGGTAAATGCATGTAATGTTCTTTCTATGGACGAATTGGTGTCTATTGTGGTGAAATTAGTATATTGAAATGCTCTAGTGCAGGTTGTGTAAATGGGTGAAAAAATGGCTTGTAAGAATGGCATTCTTTTGTCCACATGGGCAAGACACACGGGCGTGTGTCTAGGCCATGTGTGACACACGGCTCACTTTCATGGGTTTGTGTTATGGCCGTGCATCCTCTGCACTTAAAATTTAAAGTCACTTTAGTACACGGGCAGGCCACACGGGCGTATGTTTTGGCCGTGTTTTAAAGTCAGTATGCAAGGTAGTAGTACACGGGCAAGAGACACGGCCACGTGTCGTAGCCGTGTGAAGGACACGGTTACTGGACACGGGTATGTACCTTAGCCGTGTGGTTTTGGCAGAATGTCTAAGTTTTGGACACGAGTTCGAGACATGGGCGTGCATCTAGCACAGGGTCGTGTGCTCTATACCCACACGGGCGTGGAGCCTTAAAGTATGAAATTTTTTGAGTTTTTCTTAAGTTCTTAGTTTAGTCCCGAACCGTGTCTAATGCATGTCTTGGGCCTTTTAAGCCTATATAAGGGACGGTACACTTGTGAAATGAAAAGTTTTAAATTGATTGAAATTTTACGGCCCAATTTTTAGTGTGATTCGTTGAGTTCAAGTCAGGTAACACCTCAAACCTTGTCCCGGAGTCGGACACAGGTGAGGGGTGTTACATTTATTGGTATCAGAGCTATGGTTTATCAGTTCTAGGGCTAACCTAGCTAGAGTACGAGTCTGGCTATACATGTCACAAATATATATATTAATATTGTGACGATTCCTGACAATTATAAATTGTGTTTTTTTATATACTAATGGATCCTGATAGAACCACGGCGGATGATGTGGATAGTAATGCGTCGGCTCCCGCAGAAGAGACCGCGCCAGTAGAGAGTGAACCCGTGAGTATGGGCCAAGGCGGAGGGGCTAGGGAAGCCTACCTTCTAATGATGGATGCTTGTTACACAGAGCTTGTTCGTGCGAACCCGAACACTCCACCTCCCCTACCTCCTCTAATTCCTCAGTATGCCCCGGTGGCTCCGTAAGGTGCGGATATGTACAGAAGAGAGAAGCCTCCGGTAGACAAGATCCAGAAACAAGGGGCTGAGGAATTTTGGGCTAATATAGATGATGACCTAGAGAGAGCAAAATTTTGGCTAGAAAATACCATGAGGGCATTTGATGAACTGTCATGCACACCTGAAGAGTGCGTGAAGTGTGCCGTGTCACTTCTCTGAGACTCGGCTTATCAGTGGTGGAATACTCTCGTGTCTATGGTACCGAGAGAAAGACTAACTTGGGAATTTTTTCGAGAAGAGTTCAGAAAGAAGTATATTAGCCAAAGGTTCATAGACCAGAAAAGGAAGGAATTTTTAGAGTTGAAACAGGGTAATAAGACTGTGACGGAATACGAGCGTGATTTCGTGAAACTCAGCAAGTATGCACGAAAATGCGTATCTACTGAAGCTACCATGTGTAAAAGGTTTGAGGATGGCCTCAATGAAGATATTCGAGTGTTTGTGGGTATCCTGGAGTTAAGAGAATTTATGGTGCTCGTTGAAAGAGCTTATAAAGCAGAAGAGTTGGTGAAAGAGAGGAGGAAGGCTACCATTGAATCATGAGATTTAAAGAAGAGACAGATGGGGAAATCACATCAGCCCTCATCTAAGAAATCAAAAGAGTTCATTACCAGATCGAATGCTTCGGTGAGGCATTCGAGGAGAAATAAGAATCAACAGAATATGGCGCCTAAAGCACAGACTACTTCGGTCGCTAGTATTGCTAGTACTAGGCCAAATAGGCAAGAGTGTCAACAATGTGGGAGATGCCACTTAGGCGAATACCAAGTAAACGAGAGGGGCTGTTTCAAATGTGAGTCACTAGACCAATTTATTCGCAATTGCCCTGAGATGGAAGAGAGAGAAAGGAAGCAAGCAATGAAGGCAAGTAGTACTCCGTTGAGGGTTAGACCACAGAAGAACCCCGAGAGTGAGACTAGTAGTAGGGGTACAGCGAAAGACATTGCAGTGAGGTCTGAGGTCAGAGCACCTGCAAAAACTTATGCTATTCATGCCCGCGTGGAAGTAGAGTCTCCCGACGTGATTACGGGTACCTTTTCTATTCATGATATATCTGTTATAGCTTTGATTGATCCGGGGTCTACCCACTCTTATATTTGTAAGGATTTGATACCCCGCATAAATATGATAGTAGAGTCCACTGAGTTTATGATAAAAGTATCCAACCCTTTAAGCAGACATGTACTAGTTGACCAAGTATGTAGGAATTGTCCTTTGACGATTAGAGGTCATTATTTTTTGGCCGATTTAATGTTATTGCCGTTTAACGAGTTTGATGTAATCCTTGGGATGGATTGGTTGACTTCTCATAGTGTTGTAGTAGACTGTGGGGAGAAAATTTTTGAGTTAAAGAGTGAAGATGAGAAAGTTCTTCGGTTTGGGCCAAGTGACTTGGACAAGTCGCCTGTGGTAATATCGTCTTTGACCGCTGAAAGATATTTGAGAAAAGGGTATGAGGATTATCTAGCTTTTGTGCTGAATACTCAAGTGTCTGAGTCGCAGATTGAATCAGTACCAGTGGTTTGTGAGTTTATAGATGTTTTTCTGGAAGAGTTGCCTGGATTACCTCTAGAGAGAGAAGTTGAGTTTGGTATTGAGTTAGTTCCTAGCACGACGCCAATCTCGATTGCACCGTACCAAATGGCCCCTACCTAGTTGAAAGAGTTGAAAGTACAATTGCAAGAATTAACAGATAAGGGTTTTGCTAGACTGAGTTATTCACCATGGGGTGCTCCAGTACTTTTTGTGAAAAAGAAAGACGGTACGATGAGGTTATGTATCGACAATAGACAGCTTAACAAAGTGATAGTGAAGAACAAGTATCCCTTGCCGAGGATCGATGATCTTTTCGATCAATTGAAAGGAGCTACTGTATTCTCTAAAATAGATTTGAGGTCGGGTTACTACCAGTTAAGAGTCAAGGAACAAGATGTGCCAAAGACTGCTTTTCAGACGAGATATGGGCATTACGAGTTTCTTGTTATGCCTTTTGGATTAACAAATTCCCCGGCAGTATTTATGGATTTGATGAACCGCATCTTTTGACCATACTTGGATAGGTTTGTCATCGTTTTTATCAATGACATATTGATTTATTCGCGTGATGAGAGTGGGCAAACGGAGCATTTGAGAACTGTGTTACAAACCTTGAGAGACAAACAATTATACGCCAAGTTTAGCAAAAGTGAATTTTGGCTTAAAGAGGTCATATATCTAGGACATATTGTGTCGGGTGACGGAATCCGAGTTGATCCAAATAAAATCTCCGCTATTATGGAATGGAGACCGCCGAGGAATATAGCTGAGGTTCGAAGCTTTTTGGGTAGGGCCAGATACTACAGATGGTTTGTAAATGGATTTTCTATGATAGCTACCCCGATGACTAGGCTGCTGCAAAAAGATGTCAAGTTTGAATGGACGGAAAAGTGTCAACAAAGTTTTGAGAGATTAAAGACTTTGTTAACGGAAGCCCCAGTGTTAGTGCAACCAGAGTCAAGCAAGGAGTTTGTGATTTATAGCGACGCCTCCTTAAATGGTTTAGGTGTGTACTTATGCAAGAAGGAAAGGTTATAGCCTATGCCTCGAGATAACCAAAACCACACAAGAGAAACTATCCGACCCATGATTTAGAGCTAGCAGCTTTAATGTTCACACTGAAGATTTGGCGACACCATTTGTATGGTAAGAGATGCTGAGTATTTACCGATAACAAGAGTCTAAAGTATTTGATGACTCAGAAAGAGTTGAATTTGAGGCAGTGATGATGGTTAGAGCTAATAAAAGATTATGAATTGATCATCGATTACCATCCGAGAAAGGCGAATGTAGTCGTCGACACCTTGAGTAGGAAGTCATTATTTTTCTTGAGAGCCTTGAACACTCAGTTAACCATATCTAATAATGGTTCGATCCTAGCAAAATTGAGAGCCAGACCAATTTTTCTTCATGAAATGCGAGAAGCTCAGAAAGGTGATGAGAAATTACAAGCCAAGAGAACTTAGTGTAAGTTAGAGATTGAATCAGATTTTCATCTTAGTTACGATGGTTATATAATGTTCAAAGAAAGAATTTGTGTACCCAGGAACGATGAGATTATTCAAAAGATTCTGAGTGAGGCACATGGTGGTTGTTTGTCCATCCACCCGGGTAGTGTAAAAATGTACAACGACCTTAAGAAAATGTATTGGTGGTCGGAAATGAAGAGAGACATTTCAGAGTTCATTTCTAAGTGTCTAGTGTGTCAACAAGTAAAGGCTGAACAACAAGTGCCTTCGGGTTTACTTAAGCCTATTATGGTTCCCGAGTGGAAATGGGATCGTATCACTATGGACTTCATAACCACTTTTTTACAAACCCCAAAAAAGAAAGATCCAATATGGGTTATTGTTGATAAACTATGTAACACCCCAAACCCGGCCTGGACGTTATGGCCGAATCTGACATGTCACACGAAGTTTAAAAAATCCATGTTTCATTTTATTATCTAAAAACCGACTATTGTTGAGCTAACCAGAGTGAATGGAGGCTGCGCACCAGGTAGGTATCCGAAATAGAGGAGGTGAGCCATGAAGGCTGCTTAAGTACCAAGCTTTTGATTGGATCCAATCCTAGACAGGCCCACCACCATTGCCACACTTTGGAAAACAAGTTGAAATTCATTTAAGTAGTTATCTTTGTCATTCCAATTATGTGTGTCGTGGTGTTATTTTGAAAACAAGTATCATTTTGGAAATGCGTCCTAAGTCTAGCCCAATTATTATCAACCAATTTAAATAAAATAATCCCAGAAAAGAAAGAAAATAAAGTTAAAGTGGCCTTATTACAACCTAATAATAAATAAAGGAAACTTAATGAAAACCAAACACTTATTCAAAAGCCCAAAAGCGATCACCGTGGCCACTCTGAATCCCCTCCGGCTCCAAGTCCCCCAAATCAAGGCTCACCTGCAAGGTTAAGGAAAGGGGGGTGAGTTTGGAAACTCAATGTGCAACAAGCCCTTTTTAGAGCCCAAAACAATATCAGCCTGCTGGGTTCAAGCCTAAATCCAATCTCAACACATATTGGGCCGAAGCCTTTGCTGTAAACGGTATGGCCCATAGGCCCATTTCAATATCACATGTAATGTCAATGAAAGAATGCAAACCAATTTGGGGAGACTACTTGACCCACCATCTGCTACTCTCCACCCGTACCAACCAAGCTCTCCATGTGGGGAATAACTCAACCCACCCAACCATAACTCTCCACTGGCAGTATAACTGCTTTATCATATAACTGGAGGCCTAGGCTCTTTTAATAACTAGGGCAAAAGCCCTTTTCGGTAAACTGGGGCGTAAGCCCTTTTCAATAAACTGGGGCATAAGCCCTTTTCAATAAACTAGGGCATAAGCCCTTTTGCACTTTCTCCATCCATATAAAAACCCAACCCAATGCATTCATACATATCATGTGCATATCATACATATCATGTGCGTATCATACATATCATGTGCGTATCATAACAATCAGGTATATCAAAATCCCATGCATCAAATTCATAATTAAACCCTAGAGGTATAATGGTCATTTTTACTTAGGGCAAAATAGTCATTTTCATATTATAAGGGTAATTCTGTGATTTTACCAAATATTAGGGTTTTCCATGTTCATCATTAGTTACTAACAGTTCAAGTGTTTAAACAGCGATTCTGGCCTATTTTTAGCGAAACCGAGTTATTGGGCCAAAAACCCCTAATGGGCCCTATATCGTCGACTTTGTCATCTAGGCCCATTTAGCCCATAATCCATAATGGTGTCAACAATCCTAACATGCAATTTAACAGGTTTTCATTTTCTATCAAATTTACCCAAATGGGCCCGAAAGCCCACTGGGCCCAATTTTCGCCCCTCGAGGCCCGACTTACCGTAATGCCAAAAATCGTGCTCTTACCTGTTCCAACGATCCCGATCATCAACTTAGCGAATCTAACTAACCAGTGAGCATTCGCTTGCTCACAAGTCCTCAAAATGCCAGAATTTCGGCATTTTGGCCTTTCGGCATATATCGTTTTAAGCCATGAAAAAGGGTTCGTTACACACCTATTTTGCGATATTCCTCGACGGGATCTCCTACACGATTTCTCCTATAATCAACCATTAATAGATCAGCTCACAATAACTAAACCAAATTGAGAACCATCTAATATCAACACTTACACATTCAGCCACCCTCCATGATGGCCTTAGGAACCTTACCTTTGCCGAACTTGATGACTAGCTCTAGCCACTCCGATGATCCAAACTAACCCAAGTCGACCTTACACCTTGCTGCTTATCCACTAAAAAAACCATAAAAAAATTAAAAGAAAAACCCAATAGAGCCTATACCCACATTCGGCCATCTCCTAAACTATAAGGGTTTCAACTTTTGTCAACAGTTACTATAGGAATCGTTTAGAGTTCGAGCACTTACCACAGTATTCTTCCTCTTGAATTTGTTTATGCCTAGAAGATAAGGGAATTGACCACCAACAAATGAAAAGAAAAAGAGGGTTGCTGGTCAAGAAAGAATAGGCACCACTTAGCTTCACAGATTTCGACTTTTACGGTATTTCGACAGAAGTGGAAGTAAGGGAAAGAAACAACAGATGAATGGAGAGAAGTAGTGGGCTGGTTTGGAAGGAGGAAAATGAAGAAAAGATGAGAGGAGGGATGGTAGATTCGGCTAAAAAAGAAAAAGGAGAGAAAAGACCAAACCAAAGGAAGAAAACGGCACAACCTAGACCCTAATGTCGAAAATCCCCAACTAAAACCCCCTGTCGAAATCCCCTCTCTAAACCCCAATATTCGGCCAACTCTATCCCCCTCTCAAATCCCTAAAATCTCTCCCCTTATCCCTCCTTAATCCATGCCCTTGACTGATTCAAACTCCCTTCAATAGAGTTCCATTCAGCTTTAAACTCCAGCGTGCACAAAGCATAAAAATTAGCATCATATTTGCCAACACAGGGAATCGATCCCACGTCTTCCCAAGCCACTTGCACGCCACCCTTATAGCTCCCTAGTGGCGTCACTTAGCCACTTTACCAGAGGCTCTTTTGTGATACATTTTACCCACAAATTTTAATAAGACCACCTATCCAAAGCCCCTAACTTCACAAGTCCAAAATTTAAAAATTCTACCGGGTTTTGGCCAACACTTGGGCCTTCCATAAGCCCATTTACACACTCAAATTATGAATTCCACAACCCAAAACCAAATTTTAGAAATTTTACCAAAATATCGAGAATCGCGAAAAAAACCCAAAAATCAGGATGTTACAACTCTACCCTCCTTAAAGAAATTTCGGCCTCGAAATTTACCTGATCCAAACAGTTAAGGGTATTGCTGATGCATCGCCTCTTCGGTCTCCCAAGTAGCTTCTTCCTTGCCATGGTTCCTCCAACGTACTTTCACTAATGGAACTGACTTCTTTCTCAACACCTTGACGTCGCGATCAAGTATTTGCACCGGTTCTTCTTCGAAAGTCAAATCTGACTGTACTTCGATTTCTTCTACTGGCACGATATGATTTGGGTCAGAACGACATCACCTTAGCATGGACACATGAAAAACATCGTGAATACGATGCAGTTCTGGTGGTAACTCTAGCTGATAAGCCACCGGCCCTATCCGTTTAACAATTCGATAAGGCCCAATAAACCGTGGACTCAACTTGCCCTTCTTACCAAATCTCAATATCTTCTTCCAAGGTGAAACTTTCAAGAAGACCATGTCCCCTACAGCATATTCAATATCCTTATGTTTCAGATCGGCATAAGACTTTTGTCGATCCGCTGCCTCCTTTAACCGATTCCTGATCACCTTAATCTTGTCTTCAGTATCAGCTACCAACTCTGGCCCAAGTACCTAACTTTCCCCCAATTCTGCCCAACAAGTAGGCAAACGACACCTTCGCCCATATAGTGCCTCATAAGGAGCCATCTGAATACTTGCTTGGTAACTGTTGTTATACGCGAACTCCGCCAATGGCAAATAGTCCTCCCAGCTACCCCGAAACTTAATAACACAACCTCTCAACATGTCTTCTAAAATCTGAATGACCCTCTCTGACTGCCCATCCGACTGAGGGTGGAAAGCCGTACTGAAATCCAATCGCGTTCCCAACGCCTCATGCAACTTCTGCCAAAACCGAGATGTAAACCTTGGGTCTCGTTCAGAAATTATCGATGCTGGCACTCCATGCAACCGCACTATCTCTGCCACATACAACTTGGCCAGCTTCTGAAGTGAGTAATCGGTTCGGACAGGTATGAAATGGCCAGATTTCGTGAGCCTATCCACAATTACCCAAACTGAATCCTTCTTAGAAGGTGTCAATGGCAACCCACTTACAAAATCCATAGTTACCCTTTCCCACTTCCAAAGTGGTATCCTTACTGGCTGTAACAATTCTAAAGGCAGTTGATGCTCGGCCTTCACTTGTTGACATGTCAAACATTTCCCCACAAATTCGGTCACTTCTCGCTTAAGCCCAGGCCACCAATATAGCTCTCGCAAGTCTCGATACAACTTACTCCCTCCTGGATGCATAGCACAAGGTCCATTATGTGCCTCTTTCAAAATCATCAATCTCAAGTCGGAGTCCTTTGGCATACAAATTCTTCCTCAAAAACAAAGAACTCCCTTGCTATTTAACCCAAAGTCTGGATTCTCCCTCTTCTCCACTTGCTGAAACCGAGAAACCAACGACTCATCTTCCAACTATTGCTTCTTAATCTGTTCTACCCAAGTCGGTCTCACTTGTAACTCTGCCAATAAGCTTCCATCGTCATACAAACTTATACAAGCAAACATTGCCTTCAACTCCGCCACAGTCCTACGGCTTAACGCATCAGCCACGACATTTGCCTTACCTGGATGGTACTCAATCGAACAGTCATAGTCTTTTAACAACTTTATCCACCTTCGCTGTCTAAGATTTTGCTCTTTTTGAGTCAGCAAGTACTTAAGACTCTTGTGATCCGTATAGATGATGCATTTCTCCCCATACAAGTAATGCCTCCATATCTTAAGCGCGAAAATCACTGCTGCCAACTCCAAGTCGTGCGTAGGATAGTTTACCTCGTGAGGCTCAAGCTGTCATGAAGCCTAAGCGACCACCTTACCCTCTTACATCAACACACAGCCCAAACCTATATGTGACGCGTCGTGTATGTGATGAAATCCTTACCGGACTGCACAAATTTGAATCAACACTGGCGCTTCTGTCAAAACCTTCTTCAGCTTCTCAAAAGCCTCTTGCTACTTATTTGTCCATACGAAAGGTGCTCCCTTCCTTATAAGTTTCGTTAACGGTGCTGCCAACACTGAAAATCCTTCCACGAATCTCTGATAATAACCTGCCAACCCTAGAAAACTTCGAATCTCTATTATCGACTTCGGTGGCTTCCATTCCAGAATTGCCTCAATCTTTCAAGGGTCCACCTTGATCCCCTCAGCAGACACAACATGCCCTAAGAAAGTGACTTCCCTCAGCCAAAACTCGCACTTACTAAACTTTGCATAAAGTTACTTTTCCCTTAGCACTTGCAGCACAACACGAAGATGCTCATCATGCTTCTCTTCTGTTTCTGAATACACCAAGATATCGTCAATAAAAACAACTACAAACCGATCCAAGTATGGCTGGAACACCCGATTCATTAAATCCATGAATGCTGGCAGTGCATTAGTCAAACCAAAAGGCATTACCAGAAACTCGTAATGACCATATCGAGTCCTGAATGCCATCTTATAAATATCCACCTCTTTAACTCTCAACTGATGATATCCTGACCGAAGGTCAATCTTAAAAAGTACCGAGGCTCCTTTTAATTGGTCGAATAGATCGTCGATTCTTGGCAGTGGATACTTGTTCTTGATCGTCAGTTTATTTAACTGCTGATAGTCAATATACATTCGCATAGTCCCATCTTTCTTCTTTACGAACAGCACTGGTGTACCCCATGGAGAAATACTGGGTCTTATAAACCCTCTATCCAACAGTTCTTGAATCTGAGCTTTCAGTTCCACCAACTCCTTTGGTGCCATCCTACAAGGCGCAATGGACACAGGAGCTGTACCAGGTAACAAGTCAATTCCGAACTCGGCTTCTCTGTTCGGAGGTAATCCAGGAAGTTTCTCCGGAAATACATCTTGAAATTTCTTAATGGTCCTAACTGATTCCACAATTATTCCCTCAGGTTCAGCTTGACTTATGAATGCCAAGTACGCCTCACAACCTTTCCGAATCAACTTCTCGTCCCTTAAAGCCTAAACAATGTTGGATAAATAATTCCTTTGTTCCCCTATAACCATTATCTCCTCATCTTCGGCAGTTCTTAGAACCATTCTCTTTGCAACACAATCCAACGTCGCCTTATGCTTAGTTAGCCAATCCATTCCCAAGATAAGATCAAAATCCCCAAAAGGCAGCTCCATCAAATCTTCTACAAATATCTCACCTTGTGTCTCTAAAGGCACCTCCTTAAAGAGTTTATCTACCTTAACCGAGTGTCCTAATGGACTTATCACCGATACCCCACTCACAGTCTTCTCAGGAAGCACACCCAATGCCCCAGATACATCACAAGTAACATACGAGTGAGTGGAACCCACATCAATCAAAGCAGTGTAAGGCATGCTATGAATGAAGACCGTACCGGTTATAACATCAGGAGCGTCACCCTCCTCACGACATCGTGTAGCATAAACCAATGCCGGCTTTCGAGCTTGAACATGTCCAGCACCCCTGCCAGGTGCCCCACGTCCTCGTCTATTTCTGTTGCCACCTCTACCTTGCCCACGACCTCTCTGTGGTGGTGGTCCTCCTCGCTGTGGTTGGACATCCTTTTGTTCCGCAGCTAGTTCCTGAGCTGTTCTCCGAGGACACTCTTTAAACTTATGCTCCTTGGACCCACATCAAAAACATGCTCCAGTAGTCCCTGCAAGCCTGCGGTCTAAAAGTATTTACTGGAACTGATAGAACTGGTTCCTCCATCCTTGCTCTTTTAACATTCTAATTCGCAACACTTGAAGGTCTAAAATCCCTCTTAAATCTGGGTCGATCCTTTTCACGATTCTACCGCTCAGTCCGCTTTACCTCCTCGGCTATCTTAGCCTTCTCTACCAATGCAGCAAAACCACGCTCTCTCTGTGGAGCTATCAATATCCTAAGCTCATCACGAAGGCCATTCTCAAATTGAACACTGCGCTCATACTCAGTTGCAACTATCCCGCTGGCATATCGACTCAGCCTCAAGAATTCTGCCTCATACTCCGTGACAGTCTTATTACCTTGAGTCAGATTCAAAAATTCCTTCCGACGAGCATCCACATAACTAGCTCCAACATACCTCCCCTTAAAAGCAGTTTTGAACAATTCCCAAGTTACTCACTCAATTGGGGTACTCTCCCTTACGGTGATCCACCATCGGTATGCCTCGTCACGTAGCAGTGACACAGCCCCCTTCGAATTTTGCTCCACAGAGCAATCTAGATCATCCATAATCCGCTCCGTTGCCTCTAGCCAATATTCAGCCACATTTGGGGCTACTCCATATACGCCCCTAAAAACCTCTGCTCCGTTGGCCCGGAGTCGTTCCGATATGGATCCCTTATTCCCTGTCCCAGTGCTAGCTCCAGCAACTCTTTCTAAAACCCTTAACATGGCTTGGGACAAAGCATCATCCCTCACAGTCTGATCATAAGACCCAGTCTCTGTTGCATGTGGCACGGATGCCTCCTCAGCTGGCCTATGCCCTGAGGATGAAGATTCAGCTTGCACCCTTCCACGACCATGTCCGCGGCCTCATCCACGTGTTCCCCTTGTACTCATATCGACTTATCTGATTACGAATTTTATGATATTAGTATAATGTTCAATTGTTTATTACGAGATGTCTTATGGAAACAGTTCAGGAATTGTTTTCGCATCGTCGTAGCCTAGCTACAGTTTCATTCCTACTGTTTTACAGTTCTACCCTATCTAAAGTATCATAGTAGGGTCTCAGTTCTATTTATAGCATTATACCATTATCACCGAACGTAAAGAAAATATACTTACAGACTTGGTGCCGGGGATTCAGTGCGCCACTTCTTTCTTCAATCCATTCAAAACTCAAAAACCTAATTTTTTTTTATCCTAGAAAATAGGAATTTCATTTGAAAACACCCTTATTTTGAAACTCTTGATTTTAACCCCGTTAAAAATACCCTTCTTACGCTAAATTTTTCAAAAAAATTTTAGACCTGATCCACCGCCTAGTTGTTGCAACTTGGCTCTGATACCACTAAATGTAACACCCAAACTCAGCCTGGACGTTATGGCCGAATCTAACGTGTCACACGAAGTTTAAAAAAATCCATGTTTCGTTTTATTATCTAAAAACCGACTATTGTTGAGCTAACCAGAGTGAATGGAGGCTGCGCACCAGGTAGGTATCCGAAACAGAGGAGGTGAGCCATGAAGGCTGCTTAAGTACCAAGCTCTTGATTGGATCCAATCCTAGACATGCCCACCACCATTGTCACACTTTGGAAAACAAGTTGAAATTCATTTAACTAGTTATCTTTGTCATTCTAATTATGTGTGTCATAGTGTTATTTTGAAAACAAGTATCATTTTGGAAACGCGTCCTAAGTCTAGCCCAATTATTATCAACCAATTTAAATAAAATAATCCCAGAAAATAAAGAAAATAAAGTTAAAGTGGCCTTATTACAACCCAATAATAAATAAAGCAAACTTAATGAAAACCAAACACTTACTCAAAAGCCCAAAAGCGATCACTGTGGCCATTCTGAATCCCCTCCGGCTCTAAGTCCCCCAAATCAAGGCTCACCTGCAAGGTTAAGGAAAGGGGGTGAGTTTGGAAACTCAATGTGCAACAAGCCCCTTTCAGGGCCCAAAACAATATCAGCCTGCTGGGCCCAAGCCCAAATCCAATCTCAACACATATTGGGCCGAAGACTTTGCTGTAAACGGTATGGCCCATAGGCCCATTTCAATATCACATGTAATGTCAATGAAAGAATGCAAACCTATTTGGGGAGACTACTCGACCCACCATTCGCTACTCTCTATCCGTACTAACCAAGCTCTCCATGTGGGGAATAACTCAACCCACCCAACCATAACTCTCCACTGGCAATATAACTACTTTATCATATAACTGGAGGCCTACCCTCTTTTAATAACTGCGGTAAAAGCCTTTTTCGGTTAACTGAGGCGTAAGCCCTTTTCAATAAACTGGGGCATAAGCCCTTTTCAATAACCTGGGGCATAAGCCCTTTTCAATAAACTGGGTCATAAGCCCTTTTCAATAAACTGAGGCATAAGCCCTTTTCAATAAACTGGGCCATAAGCCCTTTTGCACTTCCTCCATCCATATAAAAACCCAACCCAATGCATTCATACATATCATGTGCATATCATACATATCATGTGCATATCATACATATCATGTGCGTATCATATCAATCAAGTATATCAAAATCCCATGCATCAAATTCATAATTAAACCCTAGGGGTATAATGGTCATTTTTACCTAGGGCAAAATAGTCATTTCCATATTATAAGGGTAATTCCGTAATTTTACCAAATATTACGGTTTTCCATGTTCATCATCAGTTACTAACAGTTCAAGTGTTTAAACAGCGATTCTGGCCCATTTTTAACGAAATCGAGTTATTAGGCCAGAAACCCCTAATGGGCCCTACATCGTCGACTTTGTCATCTAGGCCCATTTAGACCATAATCCATAATGGTGTCAACAGTCTTAACACGCAATTTAACATGTTTTCATTTTCTATCAAATTTACCCAAATGGGCTCGAAAGCCCATTGGGCCTAATTTTCGCCCCTCGAGGCCCAACTTACCGTAATGCCAAAAATCGTGCTCTTACTTGTTCCAATGATCCCGATCATTAACTTAGCGAATCTAACTAACCAATGAACGTTCGCTTGCTCACAAGTCCTCGAAATGCCAGAATTTTGATATTTCGGCTTTTCGGCATATATCGTTTTAAGCTATGAAAAAGGGTTCGTTACACACCTGTTTTGCGATATTCCTCGACGGGATCTCCTACACGATTTCTCCTATAATCAACCGTTAATAGATCAGCTTACAATAACTAAACCAAATCGAGAACCATCTAATATCAACACTTACACATTCAGCCACCTTCCATGATGGCCTTAGGAACCTTACCTTTGCCGAACTTGATGACTAGCTCTAGCCACTCCGATGATCCAAACTAACCCAAGTCGACCCTACGCCTTGCTACTCCTCCACTAAAAAAACCATAAAAAAATTAAAATAAAAACCCAATAAAGCCTATACCCACATTCGGCCATCTCCTAAACTATAGGGGTTTCGGCTTTTGTCAACAGTTACTATAGGAATCGTTTAGAGTTCGAGCACTTACCACTGTATTCTTCCTCTTAAATCTGTTTATGCCTAGAAGATAAGGGAATTGACCACTAACAAATGAAAAGAAAAAGAGGGTTGCTGGTCAACAAAGAATCGGCACCACCTAGCTTCACAGATTTCAACTTTTGCGGTATTTTGACAGAAGTGGAGGCAAGGGAAAGAAACAACAGATGAATGGAGAGAAGTAGTGGGCTGGTTTGGAAGGAGGAAAAAAAAGAAAAGATGAGAGGAGGGATGGTAGATTCGGTTGAAAAAGAAAAAGGAGAGAAAAGACCAAACCAAAGGAAGAAAACGGCACAACCTAGACCCTAATGCCGAAAATCCCCAACTAAAACCCCCTGCCGAAATCCCCTCTCTAAACCCCAATATTCAGCCAACTCTATCCCCCTCTCAAATCCCTAAAATATCTCCCCTTATCCCTCCTTAATCCATGCCCTTGACTGATTCAAACTCCCTTAAACTCTAGCATGCACAAAGCATAAAAATTAGCATCATATTTGCCAACACAGGGAATCGATCCCATGTCTTCCCAAACCACTTACACACCACCCTTATAGCTCCCTAGTGGCGTCACGTAGCCACTTTACCAGAGGCTCTTTTGTGATACATTTTACCCATAAATTTTAATAAGACCACCTATCCAAAGCCCCTAACTTCACAAGTCCAAAATTCAAAAATTCTACCGGGTTTTGGCCAACATGTGGGTCTTCAATAAGCCCATTTAAACACTCAAATTATGAATTCCACAACCAAAAAAAAATTTTAGAAACTTTACCAAAATATCGAGAATCGCAAAAAAACCCCAAAAATTAGGATGTTACAAACTAACTAAGTCGGCACACTTCATACCAGTGCGTATCGATTTCTCCCTCGAGACATTAGCAGACTTGTATATTTTCGAGATCGTAAAGTTCATGGAGTGCCATTGTCGATCGTGTCAGATAGAGATCTGAGGTTTACCTCGAGGTTTTGGAAAAAGTTACAAGAGGCTTTCAGAACCAAGTTCAGTTTGAGCACGGCATTTCATCTACAAACTGCGGACAGTTGGAAAGAGTGATACAGATTTTAGAGGACATGTTGAGATGTTGTGTTCTTGAATTTCAAGAAAGTTGGGAGAAATACTTGCCATTGGTTGAATTGGCCTACAACAACAACTATCAGTCGAGTATAAATATGGTGCCTTATGAGGCCTTGTACAGGCAAAAATGTCGAACGCCCTTATACTAGACTGAGTTGAAAGAGAGTTAGATTCACAGGGTTGATTTGGTCAAAGAGGCTGAGGAAAAAGTTAAAGTGATTCGTGACTGCCTGAAAGCAGCTTCGGATAGATAAAAATCCTACACGGATTTGAGACAAAAGGAAATTAAGTTTAAAGGTGGTGGTAAATTATTTTTGAAAGTATTCCCATGGAGGAAAGTCCTCAGATTTGGAAAAAGGGGCAAGTTGAGTCCTCGATTCATAGGACCTTACGAGGTTACAGGAGAAGTAGGGCCCATTGCCTACCGACTAGATTTGCCACCGGAGATAGAAAAGATTCATAATGTATTTCATGTGTCCATGTTACGTCGGTACAAATTAGACCCCTCGCATGTAATTACGCCAACGAAAGTTGAGATTCTTCCGGATATGACTTATGGAGAGAAGCTGGTCAAGATCTTAGCTCGAGAGGTTAAGCAGTTAAGAAGTAAAAATATACCACTTGTAAAGGTTTTGTGGCATAGACATGGAATTGAAGAAGCCACATGGGAACCCGAAGAGTCTCTGAGAGAGCAATATCCAGACTTATTCACCGGTAAGATTTTCGGGGATGAAAATCCTTAAGGGGGGAGAAATGTAACAACCTGATTTAGGGCTTAGTCAGAACAGTGGTCTCGAGACCACAAAAATGAAGTTAGAAAACTTATTTTATTATTATTATGGAGTCATGACATGATTATATTAGTGTATGACAAATTTAGTGGGTCAATTTTGATGTTTATGAGCCCGATTACAAAAAAGGGCTAAATCGCATAAAGGGCAAAAGATGCATTTTAATACCCAAATTGTTAAATAGCTAGAGAATTAAAATATAAGGATTTAAAAGGAAATTAAACCCCTAGAAAGGGCTTGGCCGGTCATGGGGAGACAAATTAGGGAGAAGGTCAAAATTAGGTGAAGCTTAGGTCATCAATTTTGACTAGTTGCATTTTTAATAAAAGAAAAAGAAGGAAAAGCTATCATCTTTTCTCCCTTCTTAGCCGAAAATATCAACCATTTTAGGGGTTTGAAAGCTTCAAAAATTTCAACAAATTTGGGCCCTCTCAAGTAAGTGATTTTGATAGTTTCTCTTAATGATTTTTGCATTTTTGAGACCCTTGAAGCATAAGCTTTCAAATGAGGGGTCTATTTTGCAATATGATTGAAATTTTAGGGTGTTTCCATGAAAGGATTTGTGATGTTTACTGATTTTTTATGGAAGAAAATGAGTTAGGGTTGTATAATGAACAACTTTAGTGAAAGAGTTTTCATGGAAAACCCCTAAGGGGACTATTTTGCATAAGTTGTAAAATAGTTGATAAATATGTGAAATAGTGAGAATTTGAAGTTTCTATAGGAGTAAAAATGGTTCGGTTAGGCTTGAGATATGAAGAAATTCGATAAAAATCAATTTTTGAGCATAGGGGCAAAATGGCATTTTACCAAGGTCTAGGGGCAAAAAGGTCATTTAACCTATGATGTAAATTTTAGATTTTTTCCTATTTGTGTCCAATGACTAAATGAGTGCATTTTGCTATTATAGATCAACATTTATCGAATCCTAACCTAGACCGGGGGAAAGCCAAGCAAACTGACTAAACCGACTAGTCGAGTACGTTTTGTAATCCAAGGTAAGTTGCATGTAAATAATATAACTATGTTGTTAATACATGTATTCGCATTGTCGTTGAATGGATATAGTATGAATTGCCAAATTGTGAATTGGGAATGCTTAGTAATTAATTGAGATAATAGAAAGACCCCGTTGAAACCCTAGGAAACAAACCTGATAATTGTGCCAAGACATTTGGTGTGATTCGTGTGCCAGTGTAAGACATGTCTGGGACATGCATCGGCCACATTATGATAACCAGTGTAAGACCATGTCTGGGACATGGCATCGGCATTGAGAAGAGGGCTAGTGTAAGAAATGTCTGGGACATGCATCAGCCACATTATTAGAGCCAGTGTAAGACATGTCTGGGACATGCATCAACACGTACACACGAGAGCTAGTGTAAGACCATGTCTGGGACATGGCAATGACAACTTACCCCATGTTGAATGCTCATAGAGTATCTGGTGGTATTTCGAAAGTTTCAACTTTAAAAGTTAAGGAAGTGATTTGATAAGGAAAGTGTAATAACGTTGTGAGTGGTACAGGTACCTACATGATATGCTTAAGTAACGAGCTTAGTTTAGAAAATGTGACTCGAGTAGACTGTAATGAGTAAGTCGAGTTTATGTTTACCCTCGAGTTATGAACATGATGACTAAGGTGAATTTATTGTTGTATATTTATTTATATGCAACTTACTAAGCTTTATGCTTACTTTCTTTCCTTCTCATTTTCTTTAAGTGCCGTTTAATTAGCTCTAGGATCCTTTGAAGTCAGAGATATCGATCACACTATCAATTGAAGCACTTGGTATAGTATAAATCTTCTTTTGAGTATGGCATGTATAGGGCTAGACTAGGATAGTTGATTTAATGAGAAATTGGTTATGTATTTTGGCTCAAGTCAAAAGCCCTTCATTTTGTATTAAGCATAAAATAATGGCTATTATTCATTTTGGTAAATGCATGTAATGTTCTTTCTATGGATGAATTGGTGTCTATTGTGGTGAAATTAGTATATTGAAATGCTCTTGTGCAGGTTGTGTAAATGGGTTAAAAATGGCTTGTAAGAATGGCCTTCTTTTGTCCACACGGGCAAGACACACGGGGTGTGTCTAGGCCGTGTGTGACACATGATTCACTTCCATGGGTGTGTGTTATGGCCGTGCGTCCCCTGTACTTAAAATTTAAAGTCACTTTAGTACATGAGCGTGTGTCCTAGCTGTGTTTTGAAGTCAGTATGCAAGGTAGTAGTACACGGGCAAGAGACACGGCCTTGTGTCTTAGCTGTGTGAAGGACACGGTTACAGGACACGGACATGTGCTTTAGCCGTGTGGTTTTGGCAGAATGTCCAAGTTTTGGACACGGGTTCGGGACATGGGCGTGTCCCTAGCATACAATCGTGTGCTCTATACCCACATGGGCGTGGAGCCTTAAAGTTTGAAATTTTCTGAGTTTTTCTTAAGTTCTCGGTTTAGTCCCGAACCGTCTCTAATGCATGTCTTGGGCCTTGTAAGCCTATATAAGGGACAATACGCTTGTGAAATGAAAAGTTTTAAATTTATTAAAATTTTACGGCCTAGTTTTTGGTGTGATTGGTTGAGTTCAAGTCAGGTAACACCTCGAACCTTGTCCCGATGTTGGACACGGGTGAGGGGTGTTACATATACACACTTTTTCATGCCCTTTTTAACTTAAATTCACGAAGTTTTGATAAAATTCTTGTAGAAATATATATAATAATTATAAAATAATTAAATTGCACTTAAATTCTGAATATGTTGAATTTTAATTATTTTTATATTAAATTTTGATTAATTTTGATTATTTTCGACAGATTTGCACAAAGGGCGAAAAACGACTCAGCAAACACTGCTAGAAGCACAAAATCGAGAAGCAATGTTGAAGCTTCAAGACAAATTAAAATTTTCAACCTAAGACGGTCCAAATTATGAATATTAATTTGTAATATAATTAATTTTAATTTTAATCTAATTTAATTTGGGTTAAAAAAATTATTGTTAATTAATTATGAAAATGGGCCCAATTAAGCTGAACCGAGAAAACGGATCCAATCGAGCACTAGGCAGCCCAAAACCATCCCACATGCTGACCCGATCAGCTTGTTTGGCTGATTATTCAGCTTGCAAAATAGCCCTTGAAGACTCCTTCAATTTGCATTCAAACCCTTCCACTATTTATGTCTTTCTAGACTTGCCCCTACCTTAAAATATCATGTTTGAAACCTTCAAACTTGCCACATGTGTGGCCAGCCATGGGGGGACTCTATGGCTGTTGATTTTTGCTATTTTTAGCAGCCTTCTCAACCTATAAATACCCCATTGGCTGCTCACTTCAAACACATCTCAAAACCATTCATTCTTCACTTCTCTCTCACTTTTCTCTCTTCATTGTTCTTCACTTTCTTCAACATTCCCTTGTCAATTTCACCTCTTGAAAAATATTCATTCAACCACCATTTGGAGCAGCATTCAAGTGTTTGTGGAAGCCTCAGTTCAAAAAGAACAAGTGGAGAAGGAGGAGCAAAGAAAACTAGTCAAGCCTCGGAGAAACACCGGATTTGATTCTTGTTCCTTATCCTTTTAATTTTATTGTTGTTGTTATGAACATGTCTATGAATATTTTTGATGTTGATATGTTTAATTTAATTAATATGGCTTAAATTTAATTCATGTTAGGTTGGTTGCATTTCGTCCACTTGAGTTATTAAAATTGTGTTTCTGTTGTTATAGGTCTCGGTAAGATGTTTGATTAAGTAAAACCATGACTAAGTTATTCTTGCATTACAATTGTAAGGTAACTAATGAATTAATTATTTAAATGGATTGAAATTGTAATTAATTGACACAATACTTAATCAGTGCATGTTTAATCATCTAAGGTAGTTGAGGGTTAAATTAGTAACGGTATCTAACGATACATTGGCCTTGCATAACTTGCAAGATTATTGTGATTAAACTGTTTTAAGGTAGAAATACATTGTTACCTCACGTAATCTTTTATGTGCTTATTACATTGAATTATGTGTTAATGCATATACATACTTATGAAATTAAAGTACTTATTATTATGCAAACTATCGAGTTGCCGTGAATTTATTCGTAACAACATGAGCATGAGTTTAATAATTCTAAGTTAATAAATGTAATTAATCTAACACAATTATGTCATCTTGATTAAAATCATCTTTTGAAATCGTGCATTGGAACTTTTATTTTCTTTTTATTCATTTTACTTAGTTAAAATATTAGTTTTTAATCATCTACTCAAATCAAAATATTTTTTTTCACCAAAGTGTTTTTTAATTGCATTCATAAATAATTCTTTTCACAGTCCCTGTGGGTATGATAACTCGACATTTACTTGTCACTTTATTACTTGTTGATTGAACAAATAATTGGGATGACTTTTCAAATAAATTAACCATGTTCAAAACACTACTTTATTTTGTATAATGTTGATTGAACAATTAGAAAGAAATTATTTTCAAATCTTGAAATGTGTATTTTGTCAAAAACAAGGGCAATGTCGTGACTTGGGGCTTTTGACGTCGCAATGTCGCGATCTCAAAGAGTGATATCGTGACAAGCATATGCATGTCGTCGGAACATGAAATACTGAAATGATCACGCCGCGATGAGGACATGACAAATTTGCAACGTTGGTCCAAGAATTTTTAAAATTTTACAATTTGGTCCTAATTCTAGAGTAGACTAATATAAAAGTATTCTTAAGCCTGTGTAAGTCCCATAATTAGTTATATATCTTATCATATGTTTTTCTTGCTTGTATCTGAGTGTATAATGTCATGAATTGAATATCTATTTGATTGACGATGCTTCTGTAATTAGTGTAACATTTTGTAACTCAGACTCGACGATCAGATCGGGCAAGAGGTGTTACAATAACATTCTAAAAAAAATTCTAAAAAACCTAAAAGTCAAAAAATAAAATTAAAAATTATTTTGAAATTACAGAAAAGCATAAAATTATTAAGAATTTAAAAGAAATACAAAATATAAAAAAAAACTCTAATAAGAAACTATAATAAATCTAGGCACATGTCTAGGTTCATTCTAGACATATATTTTTAATAATTTTGAATTTTTTTTATAATTTTAAAAAAAATAATTAATAATTTATAGTAATTTTAAAAATTCGTCTTGACCCTTTTAGAAATGTTTAGAATTTTACGATATTTTTACAAACATTTATATTTTTAGAAATTTTTAAGAAATTTAGCATTTCATTCTTTATTTTTTATTTTTATTTATTTTTTTGGATGAATGATGAAATTCATTAATCCAAGAATGCAGTTAACTGCTACAAAAGAACAAAAAAAAGTTGTACAGTAACTTTAAGCTATACAAAAAAAATCGCTTTAATCTGCACCAAGACAACATCTTTAGTCAAGAAGGATGCACCAATATACCTCTTCTTCCTCTGTCCCTATATTACATACAAATATCCAGTCCAAGCAAGCTTGAGTATAACAACAAGTAAGAAGTTCCCTTTTAGTTTCAATATCACCTAAACTAACTCTTGCCTCCAAGTTCCCACAGCCCTATGAATGGATCAAAGGCACAAAACTGATTACCACACTTTCCTTGAAAAACTGCACTCAAAGAAAATGTGATCATGTCTATCTATAGAATCTATACAAAAAAAAAGCAACAACTATCAATCGAAATCCCAAAAGCAAGCAAGCGATCCCAGGTTGGGAGCCTATTAAGAATTACCATCCAAGCAATAAGAGCATGCTTGGGAATTTGTAAAGGTAACCATAGCAAACGATGTTATTTCACCTTCATAGCATGAGCTCTATGTAACAGTCTAATTTTGACCCTAGTCGAAATAGTGGTTTCGAAACCACATATCCAAGTCAAAAAATATTTTAATATTATTTTCTGTGCCTTTTATAAGTGAATTGACATGTGTGAAAGTCTCGTGTGAAATTTTAACTCTTTGTGTGCTTAATTTGCAAAAATGACCAAATCACGTAAAATGTAAAAGCTGCATGCTAGATGTTAAAAGTGCCTATTTGACTTGGCTGTATAATTTTGAGGTCCTTATGTGGTTATTTGACCATTTTATGTTTGAATGGACAAAAAGGGGCATGTGTTAGGTGAATTTATAATGGTTTAATGAAAGGGCAAAATGGTCATTTAGATTTTATGTTAATTAATAATAAAAAAAGCATGAAATTGTTCATTATTTTCTCCATGCTTTTTGAATATTGAAGAAAAAAAGAAAAGAAAAAGAACATTAGGGTTCGGCCTTGGTTTGGCTTGATTAAGGTATGTGTTTTGTTCGGTTTTTGATAATTTCTACGTTTTTGTAATCGTTGCTTCGTATACTATCAAACCCATGCCTAAATTTCTGATTTTGGTGATGATTTTGAAATGTTCCATTGATGAAACTATGAGCTTTATGATGTTAGTTGATGAATTATGAGAGCTTGATGTTGGGTTTACATGTTTTGTCTTTGGATTTTTGATGAAATTGAGTAATTTGGACTAATTTGTAAAAATGTTATTTTGAGGGACTAAAATGTGAAATAAATGAAATTTATGGACTTGTATGAGAGCTAGGAGAATTTGGCTAAGCTTGTGTACAAGAAAATTTTGTGTATTTTACGATTTTGTGAATTAGGGACTAAAGTGTCGAACTGTGTAAATGTGAAGGCTATTTTGCAAAATGCCCTAATTGTGTGTATATGGATTGGTTTGAATGATTTGGTGAATAAAAGGGTTAATTTTGAATACAATAGATCAGGAAAAGAGGAATTCAGACTTAGACTGGGGGAAGTCGAAGATTGTAGAGTAAACAATTTGAGTTGACAACTTCGAGTACGAGGTAAGTTCGTACGCAAAATATGATGTTATAAGTATGTTTTGATGCCTTTATTATACATGGATTGTACATTTATTTAGTTCGGATGAATACGATGATAAATCAATGGTATTTGGCACTAAGTGTGCGATTTGAATTAGCTTTGGCTACTTGAGGCACTAAGTGTGCAATGCCGACATAGCTTCGGTAAATTGAGATGGCACTAAGTGTGCAGAATTATTATAGCTTCGGCTAATCTTTAAAGCACTAAGTGTGCGGATGTTTAAAGCATTGGTGATCTTCGGAAAGTCTTAAAATATCCGAACAAGAGGTGAGAATGAAAATGAATGAATACGGGAATGTTCAGGTAAGTATAATACCCATGTGGTAGATGGTGAAATGCGTAAAAATTTTGTTGAATTATTATAAACATATGGTTGGTGTTGACATGGACTTGATGGATGAGTTGAGAAATTATAAGTACTTATGTGTTGATGTATCATATTTTATATAATGTTGATGTTTTTGGTACGAGCTTACTAAGCTTTTGCAAGCTTACTTTGTGTGTGTTTGCATTGTTTTATAGATATCGAAGCTACTGTAAGCTCAGGGATCGTCAAGGATCATCACCACACTATCGAACCTCATTTTGGTACTTTTGAAAATATATATTTAGAAGTATGGCATGTATAGGCTAGTAGTTGTGGAAGTATGTTTTGTGATGTATATACTTAGCCATATGATTTGGCTAATTTGTGTTTGAACTCATAGTTGAAAATGGCTTATGGGATGTGGTGTTAATTTGCAATTGTAGTATGTTTTAGTTGGTAACTTTTGGTAAGTTTAGCTTGAGATTGAATGAAGTATGGAAGAAAATGTTTTGGTGTTAAAATTGGTTGAAATGGTGGTGCAAATATGCTTGTTTTCATTGCTTGTAGGTTGACCAAATTAGGGTGGCAAATTGCCTATTCAAATGGCCTATTTTTGTCCACACGGGCAGAGACACAGGTGTGTGTCTTAGCCATGTACGACACACGACTATGTTGCACGGTCGTGTGTTCCCTGGGGTACCCTACAATTGTAAGTCAGACCCGAGCATGGCCAAAGCACAAGGGCGTGTGGTGTAACAACCCGATTCAGGGCCTAGTTGGAACAGTGGTCTCGGGACCACAAATCCAAAGTTATAAAATTTATTTTATTATTATTATGGAGTCATGACATGATTATATTAGTGTATGAAAAATTTTGTGAGTCAATTTTGATGTTTGTGAGCCCGACTGCGAAAAAGGACTAAGTCGCATAAAAGGTAAAAGTTGCATCTTAGTGCCCAAATGTGTTAAATAGCTAGAGAATTAAAATTGGAGTTCTTTAAAGGGAAATTAGACCATTTCTAGAGTGCTTGGCCGGCCATAGAGTCAAAGAGGGACAAAATTTTTGTGTTTGGTATGTTAGGTGACTTATTTGGACTAAAACAAAGAAAAAAAATGATATCATCTTCTTCCCATTTCTTTCTCCACTGAAAATATCAGCAAAAGAGGGGTTTTTGAAGCTTTGAAATTTCAGCAATTTATCAGCTCCACAAGTAAGTGATTTCCATGTCCCTTGTTGATGATTTTCTCAGTTTTGGACTCCTTGAAGCATAAGCTTTCAAATGAGGGGTCTATATTGTAAAATGATTAAGAGTTTAGGGTTTTTCCATGAATGGATTTATAATAGTTGCTGAGTTTTTATGGAAGAATATGAGTCCTAGTTGAGTTATAAACAACTTTTGTGAAAGGTGTTAGCATGAAAACACCTAAAGGGGCTATTATGCATAAGTTGTAAAATAGTTGATAAACATGTAAAATAATGAGAATTTGAAGTTGTTATAAGAGTAAAAAAGGTTCAGCTAGGCTTGAGATATGAAGACATTCGATAAAAATTAATTTTCGAGCATAGGCGCAAAATGGTCATTTTGCCAAGGTCTAGGGGCAAAATGGTCATTTTACCAAAGATATGAATTTATGATTACCTAATTGTAGTTAGTGACTAAATGAGTGCATTTTGTTTTTATAGATAAAGATTTGCCAAATTCGAACCTAGACCGTAGGAAAGCCAAGCAAATCGACTAAACTGACTAGTTGTGTGTATTTTGTAATCCGAGGTAAGTTGTATGTAAATAATACAACTACATTGTCAATGCATGTATTTGAATTGTTATTGGTTTGATATAGTATGAACTGCTAGATTGTGAACTGTGAATGCATATTAATGATTGAGATAATAGAAAGACCCCGTTGGAACCCTAGGAAACAGACCTGATATTCATGCCATGACATTCGAGTTATTTGTGCGCCAGTGTAAGACATGTCTGGGACATGTATCGACCACATAATGAGAGCCAGTGTAAGACGATGTCTAGGACATGGCATCGCCATTGAGACGAGTGCTAGTGTAAGACATGTCTGGGACATGCATCGGCCTCGGTATAGTAGGATTTATATTTTTTATTATGGCATGTATAGGGTTAGATCTTAATATTTTGTGTCCTGGGAATTGGCCAAATGTGTTGGTCTAGAATAGATTCCACTCTCTACATTAAACCTTGAATGAGGGCTAACATCCATTTTGAGCCTATAAAAGATGCATATTCATAGTTGAATGAATGTCTATTATGCTTGTTTTGGTATTGGTTGTTATTGACATGAGAATAGGTATACTAGGGTAGCAATGAGGCTTGGCAGATAGCTTCATATTGTCCACACAAGTAGACACACGGGCTTGTGTTTAGACCGTGTGTGACACACGGACAGCCCCATAGGTGTGTGAGAAGGCCGTGTGTCCCCTGTCCTTAGAAATTTCAAGTCAGAATGCATGGTAATGGTCTCACGGGTAGAGACACGGCCATGTTTCTCAGTCATGTGGAAGGGCACGGCCTAGTACACGGGCGTGTACCATGGTCGCGTGATGCTGAAGTCAGAAACAGAATACCCAGGTTTTTGTACACGGGCTATGCCACAGGCGTGTCATGGCCTTGTGAGAGGACACGGGCAAAGGACACGGGTGTGTGTCCAGACCGTGTGAAGTCTGCACTTGTTTTATGAAAAATTGTGGAATTAAATTGGCCACACGGGTATGGGACATGGGTGTGTCCCTAACACACGTGCCCTATACCCACACGGGCGTGTGGAGCCTTAAACATGAAATTCTCCAAGTTTTTCTTGAGCCCTTGGTTGGGTTCTGAACCACCTTGAATGTATGTTTTGGGCCTCGCAGGCCCTATTAAGGGACATATTGAAATGAAAAGTTTTAAATTGATCAAAATTTTATGGCCCGATTTCCTAAGATTGGTTGAGTTTAAGTTCGGTACCACCTCAAACCTTGTTTCAATGTTGGATACGGGCAAGGGGTGTTACATTTAGTGGTATCAGAGCTATAGTTTAGTCGGTTCTAGGACTAACCTAGCTAGAGTATGAGTCTAGCTATACATGCCATAAAAAGATATTGATAATGTGAAGATTCCTGACGATTATGAATTATGTTTTTCTTATATAGTAAATGGATCCTGATAGAACCACGGCGGATGACGTGGAAAGTAATGCGCCGGCTCCCACCGAGGGGACCGCGCCAGTAGAGAGCGAACCTGTGAGTATGGGCCAAGGCGGAGGGGCTAGAGAAGCCTACCTCCGAATGATGGATGCTTGGTACTCGGAGTTTGTTCGTGCGAATCCGAACACTCCACCTCCCCTACCTTATTCGATTCCTCAGTATGCCCCGGTTGCTCCGCAAGGTGCGGACATGTTTAGAAGAGAGAAGCCTCCGGTAGATAAGATTCAGAAACAAAGGGCCGAGGAATTCCGGGCTAACTTAGATGATGACCCGGGAAAGGCAAAATTTTGGTTAGAAAATATCATAAGGGTGTCTGATGAATTATAATGCACACCTGAGGAATACGTGAAGTATGCAACATCACTCCTACAGGATTCGGCCTATCAATGATGGAGCACTCTCGTGTCTGTGGTACCGAGAGAAAGAGTAACTTCGAAATTTTTCCAAGAAAAATTCAGAAAGAAGTACATTAGCTAGAGGTGCATGGACCAGAAAAGGAAGAAATTTTTAGAGTTGAAGCAGGGCAATAAGACTGTGACGGAGTATGAACGTGAGTTTGTGAAACTCAGCAAGTATGCGCGGGAATGCATATCCACTGAAGCTACCATGTGTAAGAGATTTGAGGATGGCCTCAATGAAGATATCCGAGTGTTTGTAGGCATCTTAGAAATAAGAGAATTTGTGGTACTTGTTGAGAGAGCGTGCAAGGCAGAGGAGCTGGTAAAAGAGAGGAGGAAAACGGCCTTTGAGTCACGAGATTTGAAGAAAAGACAGATGGGAAAAGCACATTAGTCCTCATCTAAGAGATCAAAAGAATTTACAACCCGATCAAATGCTTCGGTGGGGTATTCAAGGAGAAACAAGAATCAAAAGAATATGGCATCTAAAGCCCAGACTACTTCAGTCGCTAGCGTTGGTAGTACTCGGCCAAATAGGCAGGAGTGTCCGCAATGTGGGAGATGACACTTAGGCGAATGCTGAGTAAACGAGAGGGGCTGTTTCAAGTGTAGGTCACTTGACCACTTTATTCGTGATTGTCCTGAGATGGATGAGAGAGAAAGAAAACAAGACGTGAAAGCAAGTAGTGCTCCCTTGAGGAGTAGGTCACAAAAGAACCCTGGGAGTGGGACTAGTGGTAGAGGCGTGTCAAGAGATACCATGGCGAGGTCTGAAGGTAGAGCACCAGCGAAGACTTATGTTATACGCGCCCGGGAAAAGACAGAGTCCCTCGACGTAATCACGAGTACCTTTTTTATCTATGATATAATTATTGTTACTTTAATTGACCCGGGATCTACCCACTCTTACATTTTTATGGAATTGATACCTTGTATGAATATGTTAGTAGAGTCCACTAAGTTTGTCATAAAAGTGTCCAACCCGTTAGACAAGTATATGTTAGTGGACCAAGTATGTAAAAATTGTAATTTGATGATTAGAGGCCACAGGTTTTCGGCCAACTTGATGTTGTTGGCGTTTAATGAATTCGATGTAATTCTTGGGATGGATTGGCTGACCTCCCATGGTATTGTAGTAAACTGTGGAAGAAAAGTGACTGAGTTAAGATGTGATAATGGGGATATTCTTCGAGTTGGACCAGATGAGTTAGATAACCTGCCTATGATAATATCGTCAAAGAGAGGTTGAGTTTGAAATTGAATTGGTTCTTGGTACGACACCTATCTCGATTACTCCGTATAGGATGGCTCTAACTGAGCTGAAACAGTTGAATGCATAGTTGAAAGATCTGATAGACAAGGGCTTTGCGAGATCGAGCTATTCTCCGTGGGGTGCTCCGGTACTCTTTGTGAAGAAGAAAGATGGGTCGATGAGATTATGCATTGACTATAGGCAACTCAATACAGTAACAGTGAAGAACAAATACCCTTTACCAAGGATTGATGATTTTTTTGATCAGTTGAGGGGAGTTACCATGTTTTCTAAGATCGATCTGAGGTCTGGTTATTATCAGTTAAGGGCTAAGGAGCGAGATGTGCCGAAGACTGCGTTTCAGGCAAGATATGGGCATTATGAGTTTCTTGTCATGCCATTTGGTTTGACTAACACCTCAGCGGTATTCATGGATTTAATGAACCACATATTCAGACCGTATCTGGATAAATTTGTTGTCATCTTTATCGATGACATACTGATCTATTCGCGTAATGAGGGCGAGCATGCAGAGCATCTGAGGGTTGTGTTACAAACCTTGAGAGACAAACAATTATATGCCAAGTCAGCAAAAGTGAATTTTGGCTTAAAGAGGTTGGGTTTCTAGGACATATTGTGTCGGGTGACGGAATCCGAGTTGATCCAAATAAGATCTCTGCTATTGTGGAATGGAAACCGCCAAGGAATATAACCGAGGTTTGAAGCTTTTTGGGTTTGGCCGGATACTACAGACGGTTTGTAAATGGATTTTCTATGATAGCTACCCTGATGACTAGGCTGCTGCAAAAAGATGTCAAGTTTGAATGGACGGACAAGTGTCAACAAAGTTTTGAGAGATTAAAGGCTCTGTTAATAGAAGTCCTAGTTTTAGTGCAACCAGAGTCAGGCAAGGAGTTTGTGATTTATAGCGACGCCTCCTTAAATGGTTTAGGGTGTGTGCTCATGCAAGAAGGCAAGGTTATAGCTTATGCCTCGAGACAGTTAAAACCACACGAGAGAAATTATCCGACCCATGATTTGGAGCTAGCGGCTAGGGGTGAGCAAAACTTGATTCGATTCGAAAAAATCAAAAAAAAATTCAAATTTGGAGTTAAACGAATTGAGTTATTTGAGTTAATCGAGTTATTCGAGTCAACTCAAATTTCTTTTTCGAATTTCGAGTTCGAATCGAGTTGAGTTTTTGAATTCAAATAACTCGAATAATTCGAATATCAAACTATAATATTTTACATTTTACCCCAAACTCCCAAACCTTTTTTACTTTTTCCTCAAAACTTTTACTCCTTCCCACTTTCCCATCAAAAATTTTACTCCCCACCCATCCCAAACCCCCATCTACCCAAAATCTATTTCCCACCAAAATTTTACTCCCAAAAACCCTCAAAACTTTTTATTTTCCCCCAAAATTTTTACTCCCTCCCACTTTCCCCCTAAAACTTTTACTCTCTTCTCATCCCACCTCCCCTCTACCCCAAACCCATCCCCCCCAATTTTTTTTTAAATATTTTCCCTCCAAAATTTTACTCCCCCCTATTTACTTTCCCTCAAACTTTTACTCCCCAAAACTTTTTACTTTCTCACTAAACTTTTACTTATCACCCTTTACTCCCAAATAAAAAATCAAAATTATCCAAAAAAATCCCTAAACATAAATAGTAATAATTTTATTTATATCTACTATTTATATTATTAAATTAAATTTCACATTTTATATTATTTATATTATTGAATTGTTTAGTCATATTGAATATTTATATTAAAATTGAATTATTAATGATGCCATAAAATATTCGTGTTAAAATTTTATAATGGTATCAATTTCACATTTTATCTTTAAAATAACTTTTATTAAAAAATCACATTTTTACATTTAATATATTTTTTAATTCTAAAATACATAATAACAAGAATCTGAAGATAATTGAAACAACTAAGCAAGTAAAGCAGTTAACCCGTATATAAAAGATTAATAAATAAATTATGAGGTAATGAAAGTTAATAAAAAAATTGATTACGATGGACAAATTTTATTACGGTGGATGACAGTGATTACAGGAACCCAAAATTATTTTTAAAAATTTAATTCGAACAAATATATTCGATTCGATTCGAATTCCATCTAACTCGGCTCGATTCGAGAAAATTTCAAATCAAATTAGGATGATAAAATATGATTCGTCAACTCGAAAAACTCAAAATTTTTTCATTCTATTCGATTCTATCGAACGCTCACCCCTACTAGCGATTGTGGTGTTCGCGCTGAAGATTTGGAGACACCATTTTTATGGAGAGAAATGTCGGGTATTCATCGACCATAAGAGCTTAAAGTACTTGATGAATCAAAAGGAGTTGAATTTGAGGCAATGCCGATGGTTAGACCTGTTAAAAGATTATGAATTAATTATCGACTACCATCAGAGAAAGGCGAATGTAGTCGCCGACTCCTTGATTAGGAAGTCGTTGTTTGCCTTGAGAGCCCTGAACACTCAGTTGACTGTATCTAGTAATGGTTCGGTCCTAGTAGAGCTGAGAGCCAGACCTACTTTTCTCTAAGAAATCCGAGAAGCTCAGAAAGGTGATGAGAAGTTGCAAGCCAAGAGAAATCAGTGTGAATCAGAAATTGAATCGAATTTTCGTATCAGTACCGATGGATGTTTAATGTTCAAAGATAGAGTTTGTGTACCCAAGGACAATGAACTTATTCAGAAGATTTTGAGTGAGGCACATGGTGGTTATTTATCTATTCACCCGAGTAATGCGAAAATGTACATCGACCGTAAGAAAATGTATTAGTGGTCAGGTATGAAAAGAGACATTTCAGAGTTCGTTTCCAAGTGCTTAGTGTGTTAGTAAGTAAAGGCTGAACATCAAGTACTTTCGGGTTTACTTCAGCCTATTATGGTCCCTGAGTGGAAATGGGATCGTGTTACTATGTACTTCATGACTAGTTTGCCTGTAACCCCAAAAAAGAAAGATGCAGTATGGGTTATTATCAACAGACTAAGTTGGCACATTTCGTACCAGTGCATACTGACTACTCCCTCGAGAAATTAGTCGACTTATATATTTTCGAGATTGTGAGGCTTCATGGAGTGCCATTTTCGATTGTGTTAGATAGAGACTCGAGATTTACCCCAAGGTTTTGGAAAAAGTTACAAGAGGCTTTGGGAGCCAAGTTGAGTTTTAGCATGGCATTTCATTCGCAAACTGACAGACAGTAGGAAAGAGTGATACAGCTTTTTGAGGACATGTTGAGATGTTGTATTCTCGAATTTCAAGAAAGTTGGGAGAAATACTTGCCATTGGTTGAATTCGCCTACAACAACAGCTATCAGTCGAGTCTAAAAATGGCACCTTATGAGACCTTGTATGGGCGAAAATGTCGAACGCCTTTATACTGGACTGAGTTGAGAGAGAATCAAATTCACGTGGTTGATTTGGTCAAAGAGGCTGAGGAAAAAGTTAAGGTGATTCGTTACTGCCTGAAACCACCTCAGGTAGACAGAAATTCTACGCGGATTTGAGATGAAAGGAAACTAATTTTGAAGTCGGTGATAAGGTATTTTTGAAAGTTTCCTCGTGGAGGAAAGTTCTCAGGTTTGGAAAAAGGGGGAAGTTGAGTCCTCATTTCATAGGACCTTATGAGATTACCGAGAGGCCTGTTGCCTACCGCTTAGAATTGCCGCCAGATTAGAAAAGATTCACGATGTGTTTCATGTTTCCATGTTACACCAGTTGATAAACCGTAATTTATACATATTTTTATCCCATGCTTAACACATTTATGAATGATTTCTCCTTAGATTTAGTGAATTTGATGCTCCTAATCCTTTAATTTCATGTTTTACACTTAGGTAAGCATAGGAGAGCAAAAAGAACAAGAAACGGGCCAAAAATGGAGAAAATTCAAGATTTTGCCGGATTAGGGGGAAACCTAATAAGGGGATCCATAGGTTGAGTTAATACAACCTCACAATTCTGGCAACACATCAAAAATTGAAGGTATAAACCATTCTACTAAAACTGACCATATTTTGCAACCTACTTTGCAGGAAATAAGCTCGAAGGACATACATGAACCATGTTCAAGCAACAATAAAAGACCTATCCATGAAGAACAAAGGCTACAAATCGAAGAGCTAGATGAATGGCGGATACATAAATCGAGAACACACGATAAACCAAAACTACGCCAGGTAAGCTAAATACCTCACCAAATAAACTTAAAGTTGGAGATAAAGTATTATTAGATGCTGCAGATCCTCGCATTACCACTACCAAATCGAATGAAGAAATTCCTCTTACGGTACTTAGCATTTTCCCCTTCGGTACAGTCGAGGTAATCCATCCCAAATTTGGCACTTTTAAGGTAAACAATACCCATCTAAAACCTTATTTTGATGAGATTGATAGCAGGAATGAGGAGTGTAAGCTCCTCGAACCACCATGAACATTCAATGGAGAAGGTAAGTCAAGCTTAGACTATAAATAAGCACTTCTCAGGAGGTAACCTCAGCACTAATGGTATTAACTTCTTTAAATTTTAGTATTTAACACTTAACCTACTAACTGAGCTCTTGAATATAGGTTTTCCAAATCCACACGGCCAGGCACATAGGCGTGCCTTAGGCCGTGTCCATAACACGAGAAGAAACACGGCCATGTGAAAACAGAGCAAACTTTTTTCCAAAACACGGGATGTGATAAATTGCCACGGTCATGTGAGCTGGCCGTGGGCAAGTCTGCCAAGATGACACGGGAGTGTGACACGCCCGTGCCTAGCACCCGTGGTCAAACCTGCCAAATTAACATGGGCGTGGGCTTACATACACAGGCATGGAAAAAGTGAACGAAGTAAGACATGGCCGTGCGACACGGTCGTGGGCACCAACACGCCTAAAATTTGAAACCCACGAAAAACACGGGCTAAATAAAAGGCACACGGGCGTGCCCCATGACCGTGTAACCCAAATACCTATTTTTTTCCTTTTCTAATTTTATCTTTCTTTAAAACTATTTCATTCCATTTTTTTAGGATTTTTCTAATTATTAAGTACTTTATATTTGCAAGTATTTCTTCATAAGTAATCTTCTATCACAATTATAAAGAGCTCCGAATCTTACTGTTACTTAGGAACTTGAAACTCCACAGGAAAAGGTTCTCCACGACTGCCACTTGTGGAATGCAACCTCTACCATCATCGGAGTATTCCCCTCCAATCTACATAACTCCAACCTAAGAAGTTCATTCATTTTACATTCAGGAAGTTTCACTTCTCTCCCTATCTTATGATCTTATATCTATGATTTCCACTAACTTTATCTTTTTACATTGAGGGAAATGTACATCTTAAGTGTGGGGGGTCAATTATACAACTATCAAAAAAATCCCTGAATTTTGTCTTGCCCTTTTAAAAATCTCTCATATAAATTTTAGGATGACTTTTAATTAATTTATGATTTTTATTGATATATCTTGAATTAAAACATAGGCATTCATGCATTGACTATTTAAACTTTAAGACATTAGAGAATTAAGCATGATAAGTTGATTTTTAAGAATTTAAAATTTTAGGTTATTTTCCCCAAGTTTAGGTATTACCTTGAATTGAAATCCACAGTTTTGAACATCAAAAAGCCATAATTTTTGTGAGATTTTGAGCCTTTAAGAGCATCTATTATTTCTTTCATGCTCACTTTTATTGTTGCTTTGAGTGCGTCAATATCGAATTGTTATTCTAGAACTTGCTTGATTATGCATGTCAAGACCACACCATTTGATTTGATATGTCAAGATAATAGAGGCACTTAGGTTTAACCCACTCAAGCCATGAAAGGCCTACCTTCACAACTAACCCTTAGTAAACCTCTTTGAGCCTAACAAGTTATTCCTTGATTTATCCCTTATATTAACCCTTAACTCATTATTGTTGAAATCCCCTCAATTAATTTGGTCCCTATTTTTGTCGAGATTTGATTTGAATAAATTGCTTAGCTATGTTTTGTTTTTAATAGTTAGTCTATGATATTCGACTTGTTCTTAAAAAAAAAAAACATATTTACATATTAGTAGTGACTTTTCGTTTTTGAGCTTAAGTATTTAAATTCCATTTTTGAAAAGAAGCTCTATTGTACGCAAGTGATGATTAAATTTTTTTTCTAGTTAAGTAATTTTTCAAGTCAATCTCGATTCTAACATTCTCTTTCAGCTTGTGACCACACCCCCTAACAAAGCCTCGTTACAACCCTCTAAAGACCTTTTGATTGATGTATCATCTCAATTTATAGTGGTGGAGATTTGATTTTCATGCAAGTCTATGGTAATAACTTTTCATATTGACTGTTGAGTGCTACATTCATTATCCTTAAACACTTTGAGTGATTTGAGTGAATCTTTAGTGAGGATGTTAAACTCTGTGAGATTTTGAATCAAAGGTGATTACTTCAATAAGGGGAGATGCCTATATTTTTCATGATTAAATGCTCAACTTGGAATGTTTGAAACTTTAATGCTCTTTTAGTTGAATTCTCAATGTATGATCACTTATGGATTAGTTTGAGATATTATTGATAGGAATTATAAGTTCAGAAAAAGGAATTCTTAATTGTTAATTGAGGATTTTGCTTAAAGACAAGCAAATGCTTAAGTGTGGGGGTATTTGATAAACCATAATTTATAGATATTTTTATCCCATGCTTAACACATTTATGAATGATTTCTCCTTAGATTTGGTGAATTTGATGCTCCTAATCCTTTAATTTCATGTTTTACACT
Source organism: Gossypium anomalum (assembly GCA_025698475.1). Classification (NCBI taxonomy): domain Eukaryota; kingdom Viridiplantae; phylum Streptophyta; class Magnoliopsida; order Malvales; family Malvaceae; genus Gossypium; species Gossypium anomalum. The sequence goes on along the minus strand of CM046968.1, from coordinate 39,916,047 downwards.
TAGGTGAGCATAGGAGAGCAAAAAGAATAAGAAACGGGCCGAAAACGGAGAAAATGGGCCGACGTGGGAAAACAACACGGCCTGAACTTCCTCACACGGGTAGCACACATGCCCGTGCCATTCTAATAGGCTCAAACACGGCCTAAAACAACCTCAACACAAGTGTATTTATTTCTCAACCTTGACCACGGCCTGAAGCAATCGCACACAGGTGTGTCCCTGTCGAGCCCAAGTTTAGTTCTATTCAAAAAAGGGCTCATTTAAGGGCTTTTAGGCATTCTAAAGCCTATTTAAACACCCTAGAGGAGGATTAAAGAAGACACACAGAGCAGGGAGTAAGGAATTACTCGAAGAAAGCTGATTGATCCATCTTAGAAGTCGGATTCATCATCAAGACTGAAGATCTCTCCTCAATTTCCCTTCAAGAGTTTTGAGTTTTCTTTATGTTTTGTATTCATTACTCTTCTGAGATATTTTCTTTTTTAGTTATGAACTAAATCCCCTAAATACCTAAGGGGAATGAAACCTAAGACGATTGTTATTATTATCGAAATTGTATGATAAATATGTAACTTGTTCTTACTTATCTTCGGTATTTCAGGATATTGATTCAAGTTAATACGCTTATTCAGAGGATGAATAGTCCTGTCTAAGAGTAAATTTGTCATAATTAAGCAGAGTTGATTGTACGTCTAGAGATAGGGTGAGAAGAGTTTGCCGGATTAGGGTGAAACCTAATAAGGGGATCCATAGATCGAGTTAATGCAACCCTAGGGTGTTAATTAGAAAGAGATTTCAATTATTCAATCTAGTGTTAGACGTTATTACTCTTGAATAAAGATAATAACATAACTTAGGGATTTCTACAGAACAAGTTGAATGAATAAATCGTCCGATTCAGAGTCAAATAACAAGTGAAGTCTAGGTGGATTTTTCCTTGGGTATTGTCTTAATCAATCGAATTTTCTAAAAATTATTTTTCCCAAACTTGTTTTCTGTGCATTCTTAGACTAGTTAATTAGTTAATTAAAACCCCCATTATTTTTAGGCGAGATAATAAAAAGAAAGTTAATACTAGTACTTTTAGTTCCTTTGGGTTCGACATCCAGTCTTGCTAAAACTATACTGCTATTCGATAGGTGCGCTTGCTTTCGTCGTGATAATAGTTAATTTAGGTATGATCATTTATAAATTTTAAAACTTATCGCGAGTAACACAATCACCGGTACAGATCAGACCCTTCGCATGTAATTGCGCCAACTGAAGTTGAGATTCTTCTGGATATGACTTATGGTGAAGAGCCAGTCAAGATTTTGGCTCGAGAGGTCAAATAGTTAAGAAATAAGAATATACCACTTGTGAAGGTTTTGTGGCATAGACATGGGGTCGAGGAAGCCACATGGGAACCCGAGGAGTCTTTGAGAGAGCAGTACCCGAATTTATTCACCGGTAAGATTTTTGAGGACGAAAATCCCTAAGGGGGAGAAATGTAACAGCCCGATTTAGGGCATAGTCGGAACAGTGGTCTCGGGACCACAAATCCAAAGTTATAAAATTTATTTTATTATTATTATAGAATCATGACATGATTATATTAGTGTATGAAAAATTTGGTGAGTCAATTTTGATGTTTGTGAGCCCGATTGCGAAAAAGAACTAAATCGCATAAAAGGTAAAAGTTACATTTTAGTGCCCAAATGTGTTAAATAACTAGAGAATTAGAATTGGAGGTCTTTAAAGGGAAATTAGACCCTTTTTAGAGTGCTTGGTTGGCCATAGAGTCAAAGGGGGACAAAATTTTTATGTTTGGTATGTTAGGTGACTTATTTGGACTAAAATAAAGAAAAAAATGATATCATCTTCTTCCTATTTCTTTCTCCACCGAAAATATCAACAAAAGAGGGGTTTTTGAAGCTTTTAAATTTTAGTAATTTATCATCTCAACAAGTAAGTGATTTCCATGTCCCTTGTTGATAATTTTCTCATTTTTGGACTCCTTGAAGCATAAGCTTTCAAATGAGGGGTCTATTTTTTTTAAAATGATTAAGAGTTTAGGGTTTTGCCATGAATGGATTTATGATAGTTGCTGAGTTTTTATAGAAGAATATGAGTCTTAGTTGAGTTATAAACAACTTTTGTGAAAGGTGTTAGCATGAAAACACCTAAAGGGGCTATTATGCATAAGTTGTAAAATAGTTGATAAACATGTGAAATAGTGAGAATTTGAAGTTGCTATAAGAGTAAAAAGGGTTCGGCTAGGCTTGAGATACAAAGAAATTCGATAAAAATCAATTTTCGAGCATAAGGGAAAAATGGTCATTTTACCAAAGATATGAATTTATGATTACCTAACTGTAATTAGTGACTAAATGAGTGCATTTTGTTATTATAGATCAAGATTTTCCAAATCCGAACCTAGACCGGGGGAAAGCCAAGCAAATCGACCAAACCGACTAGTCGCGTGTACTTTGTAATCTGAGGTAAGTTGTATGTAAATAATACAACTACATTGTTAATGCATATATTTGAATTGTTATTGGTTTGATATAGTATGAACTACTAGATTGTGAAATAAGAATGCATATTAATGATTGAGATAATAGAAAGATCCCGTTGGAACCCTAGGAAACAGATCGGATATTCATGCCACGACATTCGAGTTATTTGTCTGCCAGTGTAAGACATGTTTGGGACATGTACGGCCACATAATGAGAGCCAGTGTAAGACCATGTCTGGGACATGGCATCGACATTGAGATAAGTGCTATGTAAGACATGTCTGGGACATGCATCGGCCTCGAAGATGATAGCCAGTGTAAGACATGTCAGGGACATGCATCGGCTAAGAGTTGTGCTAGTGTAAGACCATGTCTGGGACATGGCATTAGCACGTATATATGAGAGCTAGTGTAAGACCATGTCTAGGATATGGCATCAGCCTCGATGAAGATAGCCAGTGTAAGACCATGTCTGGGACATGGCATTGGCAACTTATCCCATGTTTTAGGCTTATAGAATATCCAGTAGTATTCCGAAAGGTTCAACTTTAAAGGTTATGAAAGTGATTTAATAAGGAAAGTATAATAATGTTGTGAGTGGTACAGGTACCTAATTGGTATGCATGAGTAATGAACTTAAATTAGAAAATGTGACTTGAGTAGTCGGAAATGAGTAAGTCAAGTTTATGCTTACCTTTGAACTATGAGTATGATGACTAATGGTGAAATTTTTGTTGTATATTTATTTATATGCAACTTACTAAGCTTTATGCTTACTCTGTTTCCTTTCCCCTTTTCTTTCAGTGCTGCTTAACTAGCTCAAGGATCCCTTGGAGTCATAGATATCGATCACACTATCAGCCGTAATACTCGGTATAGTAGGATTTATATTTTTTTTATTATGACATTTATGGGGTTAGACCTTATTATTTTGTGTCCAGAGAATTGGCCAAATGTGTTGGTCTAGAATAGATTCCACTCTCTACATTATACCTTGAATGAGGGCTAAAATCTATTTTGAGTCTATAAAAGATGCAACTTCATGGTTGAATGAATGTCTACTGTAACACCCCTATCGCGTAACCGTCACCGGAATAGGTAAGGGGAATTGCCGGACGGACAGAACATTACAGATCAATACAGAATCACAGATATCATATAACTTTAATACATGTGCATTCATCAACAATTCATCCCTTAAGATGGTCTACAAGACATAAAACATACATTTAAGAAAGGTCAGGACTAAACTGAACTCATTCAGAACTTTCAAAGCTTATCCAAATCTTTCAAAACTATTAAAGTCACACGCCCGTGTGAGTAGGCCGTGTGGCACACACGGGCACAAGACACACCCATATGATCCAACCATGCCAAAACAGAGTTCCTATACTGACTTTTTCACACAGCCAACAGACACGGTCGTGTGCCATGGCCGTGTGGTACTTAGCTAGCTACTGACTTAAGCCCACGGCTATAAGGCACACCCATGTTCCTTGACCGTGTGGCACCTTGGTTCAAGCCAATTTACCACCCCTTTTTAGGGTCATTCTTACAAGCAATATTCAACATCATTCATGTCACAAATTTCAACCAAATCCATGCTTAAAATGACCAAATCTTATAGATCATAATACATTATAAACATGCACCATTTGGCATTACCAACCAAATACCAAAACTATGCATAATCATATCATTTGCTAGCCAACTCTTATGGCATTACATATATATACATACCAAAGCTTACAAACATAAACATTCTAGCCTATACATGTCACACTTAAAATAATTACACTTTCAAAAGTAATAAAATGAGTTTGATAGTGTGGTGACAATCCTCGACTATCCCTGAGCCTTTAGTAGCTACGATACTGTAAAACAGACAGAAATCACACAGAGTAAGCTACCAAGAGCTTAGTAAGCCAAATACAATTACCCAAACTAATATAGTATATAAGTAAAATTCAATAGCCAGAATTTACAACCGTCTCATGGAGTATTTCATTATTTCACAGAAACAAAGTCTTCTCTATTCAGAAATCTAGTACGATACAAACATACCTGTATAAATTATACATTCCATATATTTACTTTCATATCTCATACTTTATCATAGGACAATTCAAAAACGGAATAGATGTTCATAGACAGGTACAATGTCGATGTCCCAGACGTGGTCTTACATGTAATTTGGTATCGAGGCCTCTGTCCCAGACAGGGTCTTACACAAAATCCCAAATCGAGGCCTGTGTCCCAGACACGTCTTACACGATATCTCAGATCAATGTCAACATTCTTTCAGGAACATATAGAGCTTTTCAGACACCAAAACGTTATCAGAGTTTATTCATCAGGCTCCCAAGGCCGTCCAATACAAATTACAGTTTATATACGCAGGATTTAGTCAATTTAACACGTAATTGTAGTTCGACTTACCTCGTACGGATTTCGGATGGAACGAGTCGACTATTCAACTATTTTGGACTTCCCTCGATCTAAGTCTGACTTTCTTTGTTCTTGATCTAATACAATGCAAATTCAACCATTCAATCGTTCATTTCATTCAATTTAATCCAGATACACACATTTAAGGCACTTTGCATTTTAGCCCTTATATTTTCAAACTTTGACAATTTAGTCCATTTTTCATAAAATCATAATTATGCAAAATTCACCAAGACTATAGCTTAGCCAAATCTTCTATACAAGCCCAAATAACATTTTTAATTCACAATTTAGTCCCTCTAAACCCCATTTTCACAAATTAGCCCAAATAGCTCTATTTCATCAAAATTCAAAGACAAAACTTATAAATTATCTACCAAGCCTTCATAATTCATCCAAGAACATCACAAAACTCATGATATCTACAATGGCATTTCATGAAATCTTTAACAGAAACAGAAATTCAAACATAGGCTTTGAAGAACACGAAGCAACGATCACAGAAACGTAAAAATTATCAAAAACGGATTAAAATTCATACCTTGATTAAGCTTGGACAAGGACGAACCTAGCTTGTTCTTTTTCTTTTATTTTGCTTAGTATTTTCGGCAAGAACACATGGGAAATGGCTTATTTCATGCATTTGGTTTACTTTAATTCATTTAATTTACCATTTACCATTTTATCCATTACAAAATAAAAATATAATTCATGTTAAGAAAGGCCATTATTGTCCACTCAAAGGTTTCATGGTCTATTAACCACATAAGGACCTATTAGTCCAAAGCCATTTCAAATACATACATTAAACATGTAGCATGCTAATTTCTCCTTTTATGTGGTTAAATTCTTTTTCATAATTAAGCACAGAAACAGACAAATTAAATCACAGAAACTTCACAGATATAAATTCACATGTCACATACACAGAAAATAATATTAAAATATTTTTTAGACTCGGATTAGTGGTCCCAAAACCATAATTTTGACTAGGGTCAAAACGGGACTGTTACAATTCTCCCTCCTTAGGGATTTTCGTCCCCGAAAATCTTACCGTTAAACAGATTCAAATATTGCTATTTCATTGCATCCTCGAGCTCCCACTTAACCTCTTCTACTCCGTGTTTATGCCACAGCACTTTGACTAACGGAATTCTCTTATTACGCAATTCTTTAATTTCACGAGACAGATACGAATTGGCTTTTCTTCATAAGTCATATCAGAATGAATTTCAATATCAAATGGAAAAATTACATACGAAGGATCAGATCTGTATCGTCTAAGCATCGATACGTGAAACACATTATGTATCTTTTCTAACTCAGATGGTAGCCTTAATCTATAAGCAACTGGCCCAATTCGTTCAATGATCTCATACGGTCCGATGAACCCCGGAGTTAACTTGCCCTTTTACCAAATCGGAACAGTTTCTTCCACAGAGATACTTTCAAAAACACTTTATCACCATTCTCAAATTTGATATCTTTTCGTTTTAAATCCGCATAAGATTTCTGACGATCTGAGGCAGCTTTCAGACTATCTCGGATTACTCTCACTTTCTATTCTGTTTCTTTTATCAGATCAATATCATAAATCTTATTCTCACTGAGCTCAAACCAGTATAACTGAGTTCTACACTTTCTACCGTATAAGGCTTCATACGGTGCCATTTTAATGCTCGATTGAAAGCTATTATTATAAGCAAATTCAATCAAGGGTAGATATTGTTCCCATGTACCTTCAAACTCAAGAATGCAACATCTCAACATATCTTCGAGTATCTGAATAATCCGCTCAGATTGACCGTCTATTTGCGGATGAAAAGCAGTGCTGAAATGAAATTTAGTACCCAGAGCATCTTGCAATTTCTTCCAGAACCGCGATGTAAATCTCGGGTCTCTATCTAATACTATCGATAATGGCACACCATGCAACCTCACGATATCAGAAATATACAACTCAGGTAGTTTATTGAGTGAGTAATCAAATCGAATCAAAATAAAATGAGCTGATTTCGTCAACCGATCAACTACGACCCAAATTGCATCTTTTTTTCTCGGAGACAAGGGCAAACCTGAGAAAAAATCCATGGTCACTCGATCCCATTTCCACTCTAGAATCATAACCGGTTGCAACAAACCTGATGGCATCTGATGTTCAGCTTTAACTTGCTGACAGATCAAACATTTAGAAACAAAATTAGAAATATTTCTTTTCATTCTCGGCCACCAGTATAGTTGGTTCAAATCGTTATACATTTTAGTACTCCCCGGATGTATTGAAAATCTACTACTATGAGCCTCACTCAAAATCATCTGATTTAACTCTGGATTTCTCGGAACACAAAGTCTATTTCTGAATCTCAAACAATCATCAACATCAACTCAAAATTCAGAATCACACTGAGCTCGTTTTGCTATCAATTCATTGTCAGATTTCTGAGCCTCGCAAATCTGTTGTATAAACAAAGGTTTTGCTTTCAGTTTAGCACAAACCAAAGTATCATCAGACAGTGTTGAATGAGCATTCATCGCACGCAATACAGACAATGATTTCTGACTCAGAGCATCTGCTACTACATTTGCTTTGCTCGGATGATAATCAATAACTAGCTTATTATCTTTTAACAATTCTAACCACCTTCTCTGTCGCAGATTCAAATCTTTTTGCGTCATTAAATACTTCAGACTTTTATGATCATAAAATACGTAACATTTCTCACCAAACAGATAGTGACGCCAGATTTTCAAGGCAAACACAATGGCAGCTAACTCAAGGCCGTGTGTCGGATAATTCTTTTCATGCAGCTTTAACTGTCTCAAAGAGTAAGTAATGACTTTTCCTTCTTGCATTAGAATACATCCCAGACTAGTCAACGAAGCATCACTGTAAATTACAAATTCTTTACCCGATTCAGGTTGTACTAATACCGGAGCTTCAGTCAACAAAGATTTCAACTGATCAAAACTATTCTGACACTTTTCAAACTACTCAAACTTCACATCTTTCTGAAGTAATTTTTTCAATGGAGTCACAATCATCGAGAAACCTTTTACGAATCTTCTATAGTAACCAGCAAGTCCCAGAAAACTACGGACTTCAGATACATTTCTCGGAGGTTTCCAATCCATAATAGCTGAAATTTTTCTCGGATCAACTCGGATACCAGAGGCTGATACAATATGACCCAGAAAACCAACTTCTCGCAACCAGAACTCACACTTACTAAACTTCGAATATAACTATTTATCTCGCAATATCTGCTGCACTATTCTCAAATGCTTGGCGTGTTCAGGTTCATTACGTGAATAAATCAATATATCATCAATGAATACAACCACAAATTGATCTAAATACGGTCTGAAAATTCTATTCATCAAATCTATAAAGAGAGCAAGTGCATTCGTTAATCCAAAAGGCATAACTAAAAATTCATAATGCCCGTACCTCATTCTAAAAGCAATTTTTAGAATATCAGAGTCCTTTACTCGTAACTGGTAGTAACCCGATCTCAGATTTATCTTTGAAAACACAGTAGCACCTTTCAAATGATCGAATAAGTCATCTATTCTGGGTAGAGGATATTTGTTCTTTATAGTCATTTTGTTAAGCTGACGATAATCAATACACATTCTCATTGTGCCATCTTTCTTTTTCACAAACAGAACAAGAGCACCCCAAGGTGAAAAGCTCGATCTAGCAAATCCTCGATCGGTCAATTCTTGCAACTGAGATTTTAGTTATTTTAGTTCAGTCAGAGCCATTCTGTACGGAGCTATCAATATTGGAGTAGTACCAGGTACCAATTCAATGTCGAACTCAACTTCTCGAATCGGAGGCAAACCAGGTAGTTCTTCAGGAAACACATCAGAGAATTCACAGACAACAGACACCGATTCAACTTTCTTATCATTCACTTTTAAATCTAAGACTTTCTTATCATTCACTTTTAAATCTAAGACATAAGCTAAGTAGGCTTCACAGCCTTTCTTCACATATTTTCGTGCTTTCATTGAAGATATCACAGCTGGTAGTCCATTCAGATCACTAGACTCAATTAGAATTATCTCATCATTCTTACACCTTAAATCAATGACTTTTCATTTGCAATTCACAATAGCATTGTGAATAGTTAACCAGTCCATCCCTAGAATTATGTCAAATTCGTTGAAAGGGAAAAGCATCAGATCAGCAAGAAAACAGATATCTCGAATCAATAACGGACAATTCTTGCAAACATTGTCAACCAAGACACTTTTGCCTAAAGGGTTTGATACTCTAATTACAAATTTAGTAGATTCTATAGGCAAAGTCTTACTATGTACTAAATTCATACAGATATAAGAATGCGTTGATCCAGGGTCTATCAATCAATCACAGAAGTATCATAAAGAGTGAAAGTACTAGCAATCACATCTGGTGATGAAGCTTCCTCACGAGCTCAGATAGCATAGGCTCTGGCAGGTGCTCTGGCCTCAGATCTAACAGCAGTATCCCTAGTAGCTCTTTGATCACCACTTGCATTTCTCGTATTTCTGGAAGGCATACCTCTAGCTGAGGTGTTACTCGATCTCAGATTCTATACATTTTCTTGCTTAGTAGGTTCAAAATAATCTCTTACAAAATGATCCAGAGATCTACATCGAAAATAGGCTCGGTCATTCAATCTACAATTTCTCGGATGTCTTTTACCACAGTGTTTACATTCAAGTTTCTCAGATCGGACATTCCCAACACTTACAACAGAAGTAGCAGGAGCTCTGGAATTCGAATACGATCTAGCTCAATCTCGGTTCGAATGTCTTACATCAGCCTTTGAACGGTTTCGATCATCTCAGAATTTCTTTGACTTAGATTGAAATGATCTAACCGAAGATCTCTTTCTAACATCTCCAGCTTCAGAATCAGCTTTTTTTTTCTCTTTACTTAATTCTTTAGCTTTACGAGCTCGCTCAAAAAGTACTACCATTTCTTTAATCTCTAATATTCCAACTAACATACGGATATCTTCGTTTAATCCATCTTCAAACCTTTTGCACATTATGGCTTCATTCGATACACATTCCTGAGCATACTGGCTCAATCTCATAAATTCACGTTAAACTCTTTACGTTTCTGATCAATGAATCTCTGACTAATGTATTTCTTCCGAAATTTAGCTTGGAAGAAATCCCAAGTAACCCGTTCACTCGGAACCACAGATATTAAAGTTTTCCACCAATGGTACGCCGTATCTCTTAGAAGTGAAACAGCACATTTTACACATTCCTCAGGATTCAGAGACATTTCATCAAATACTCGAATTATATTCTCTAACCAGAATTCAGCTCTTTCAGCATCATCATTCATTATAGCTCAGAACTCTTCATCCCCATACTTTCTAATCTTATCAACTGGTGGTCTATTAGACTGAATCAGATTCACGGAGGGCATAATAGGAATTTGAGAAGGATTAACCGGGGTGGAGGTTATTGTACAGCAGGATTGGTTCTAATATATTGTGTGAACCAATCATTCATCATTCTGATAAAAGGCTTCCCTAGCCCCGCTATCACGGCTACTCGTAGCCGGTCGACAATCATCTTGCATCGTCCCTTGTGCAGGAGCAGGCGCATTACTTTCAACATCGTTAGCTACAGCTCTATTAGGATCCATTGCTATAAAAAGCATATTTCAATGTCAGGAATCATCACACTATCGCAGTTTCAGATACATGGCATGTATAGCTAGATTCACATACGCTATGTGTAACGCCCCAAGCCCGAGACCGTTACCGGGGTTGAAAACAAGGTATTTACGGACTTGTTTCATTGACTTACACGGTTCATTTTTAAAATTTTAGACATGTTGGCTAACTGCATCACGGCCACTTTAAAAATCATATCTCGAGTTCTGAAGCTCGAAAACTTATTCCGTAAATTTTCCCTGAAACTAGACTCATGTATCTATCTAACATTTTTTTCTAGAATTTTTGATCAGGCCAAACGGTACAGTTTATTAGATTAAGTCCCCACATTCTGAGGTGGTTCGACTACAGACCTTCATGCATTGCAATTTAGATATCTCCCTATACAGGGCTTCAAATCTTATGCCGTTTGTTTCTAAAGAAACTAGACTCAACAAGGAATCTGTACATATGGGGCATGACTTCTAATTATCTCTGGTTAGTTTATAGAAAATTTTCAAAGTCAGAAAAGGGAATCCAGAAATCACTCGCCCCTGTTTCATGAAAACCTAAATATTTCTTAACATCGACTCATTTGGCCGTTTCGTTTCTTCCATATGAAAGTAGATTCATCAAGGTTCGATTACATAATTTATTCACTAATTAACTCCATTCCTACAATTTTTAGTGATTTTTCAAATTGACACTACTGATGTCTGTCAACATCGCTTTTTAGGGTAGACTTTACCTATTACTTAGTTTCCATGATTTAACTAACCCTTTAGTATATATATATCACAAAATAAGATTGTGATTAACCATCCCAATGGTCAATCATTGCCAAGCATATCCACACTTCTCAATAACCATATACATACACGAAGATTATAACAATATACTCAAAACATATATATATAAGCCATTTTCGCATGACTATTAAATTTATACAAAACCGAAAGGTGTAAGAAAAACATAAACAAGGATAGTCCTATACATGCCATTTCAAAGTTCAACCAAAAGTGTACCGAAAGGGGCTTTGATAGTGTGGATGACTTCAACTTCGACAATCCCGAGTCCAGATGGTCGATGCGAACCAAAATCTATAAAGCAGAGATTCAAGTAAAACGGAGTAAGCATTTAATGCTTAGTAAGTTTCGAGCTATGAAATTAAACACAACTATAATGTAACATTGTATAGCTAAACGGATAATTTCATATGCACAAATTCTCAATATCATACTTATTCCATATTACCAGCCTTTATATTCATACACAAAAGATTAACTTAACCAAAGACCGGTAGCTAATTTATCGACTGAGTGAGTACTATTTGCAAGGGATCAACTAAATCAATGCATATCTGAAACATATACCTCATCATTTGGATTTCACGAGCATATTAATTGAAACTATGGCAGCAAGATCACTCATTCTCAAGCCAAGTACCTTCGGGGTTTAACCGGATATAGTTTCTCGCTCGAATGCCTTCGGGACATAGCCGGATATAGTAATTTGCACAAATGCCTTCGGGACTTAGCCCGGAACTAACAACTCGCACAAAAGCCTTCGGGACATAGCCCGGATATAGTAACTCGCACAAATGCCTTCGGGACTTAGCCCGGAACTAACAACTAGCACAAAAGCCTTCGGGACTTAGCCCGGTTAACATCCACATATTCATGTACATATAAATAAATCATGACACATCATTTTTTCATTTTCATAATAAGTTTCAAACACAATTCACGTATTAAGCAATCCCATTTTCGGCTCACTAGCCACATACAAACAGCATGATTTAGTTTGCTTTACGACGCGATCTCTATACACATACGGCTACCCTTCATACGTGTAGACTAAGTAACTCATCATATAATTCAAGTAGAATCATCATATCGCCCTATATTTGTTATGCTCATACAACATGACTTAATCAAATCGTAAACTAAGTCGTTACTCGAAAACTTACCTCTCGATGTTGTCGGACGATTTCAACGGCTATTCGATCACTTTTTCTTTTCCCCTATCCAAGTTTGATCCTCTAAGCTCTTGAGCTAAATCAAACAATTTACTTCCCGATCAAGCTCAATTATATGGCATTCATATACATTTTTAGAACCATTTCACATGAATTAATTGTTCACCTAAGTCTATCATCATTTCGTTTTCATAATTGTATACTTGGTAAGTTACATTAAACAGTTATACTTATAGCTTTAATACACTTTATACTAGCCGAATTGTACCATCAAGATATGCTCTACTCAATTAGCTTACCTTGGCCGAATATTCAGGATAAATTTTAGTACCACAATAGCTCAATATTCCAACTCAATAGATCAACACCTATGACCGAAACTATGAATTCCTTATATCCTTACATGTATTTAAATGCACATGTTCAATATAATTTCTTCTTTAATCACACATAATTGACTAGAACAATGGAAGTCTTTAGCAATACTTAATTTAATATCAAATCAAATCAATTATAACACATTTGGGCATTCATTTTATTTTTATAAACTCAACCACCCAAATCACTCAAATACAACATTTCATATTCGGCCTTAGCATCAAATATACTAGCCGATTCTTCACACTTTAAAGCTATACATCTATTTAAATCCTAGTTAGTTCAATCATTCATCCACCTTTGTTTATCTAAAATTAACATGAGCAACACCATCACCCATATTAATTATCATAGCCGAAAGCCTTAATCATTCCCACAATCAAAAATTTAACATGGGTTACTAGAATAACTTAGTATCTTACTCAAGATTAAGAAAAATTTCAAGAATTAATATAATTTCTTACCTTAATGATAGCTTAAGATAGCCGAAAATCTTTCCCCCTTCTTCTTCTTTACATTCGGCCAAGGAAAGAAAATTTTAAGCTTTGTTTTTATCACCCTTCAATTTCTTATTTCCCATTATCTTTTTCCTTCTTTTATTTATTTACTTTATAAATTATAAAGCTTCCAACTAATATTTAATACATTTTATATGCATGTAATCCATCATGGCCGGCCACTACCTATCATAAATGGAAAATTGACATGCAAACCCATTATTATTATAACATGAACTAATAAATCCTTATAGATTAGCCTATCCCGTTTCAAAGTATCACACATAAGTCCTATTGACTAAATTCACATGCAATCGACTAATTCGAAGCTTAAAACTTTCACACACTCATTATTCACATTTTCAGACAATAATTATTATATTCAAATAATTCGGTGACTCGGTTTAGCGGTCCCGAAACCACTTTCCGACTAGGGTTAAATTAGGGCTATCACACTATGGTAGTCCAAGAACCGACTAAACCATAGCTCTAATACCAATAAAATGTAACACCCCTATCCCGTAACCATCGCCGGAATAGATAAGGGGCATTGCCAGACGAATAGAACATTACAAATTAATACAGAATCACAAATATCATATAACATTAATACATGGGCATTCATCAACAATTCATCCCTTAAGATGGTCTACAAGACGTAAAACATACATTTAGGAAAGGTCAGGACTAAACCGAACTCATTTAGAACTTTCAAAACTTATCCAAATCTTTCAAAACTGTTAAAGTCACACGCCCGTGTGACTAGGCCATGTGGCACACACGGGTACAAAACACACCCATATGATCCAACCGTGCCAAAATAGAGTTCCTATACTAACTTTTTCACACGGCCAACAGACACGGTCGTGTGCCATGGCTGTATGGTACTTAGCTAGCTACTGACTTAAGCCCACGGCCATAAGGCACACCCATGTTCCTTGACCGCGTGGCACAATGTAGGCTTGGTTTAAGCCAATTTGCCACCCATTTTTAGGGTCATTCTTACAAGCAATATATAACATCATTCATGTCACAAATTTCAACCAAATCCATGCTTAAAATGACCAAATCTTATAGATCATAATACATTATAAACATACACCATTTGGCATTACCAACCAAATACCAAAACTATGCATAATCATATCATTTGCTAGCCAACTCTTATGGCATAACATATATATACATACCAAAGCTTACAAACATAAACATTCTAGCCTATACATGTCATGCTTAAAATAATTACACTTTCAAAAGTACCAAAATGAGTTTGATAGTGTGGTGATAATCCTCGACTATCCCCGAGCCTTTAGTAGCTACGATACTGTAAAACAGACACAAATCACATAGAGTAAGCTACCAAGAGCTTAGTAAGCCAAATACAATTACCCAAGCCAAATACAATTACCCAAGTGTTAGCTACCAAGAGCTTAGTAAGCCAAATACAATTACCCAAACTAATATAGTATATATGTAAAAGTCAATAGCCAGAATTCATATATTTACTTGTATAAATTATTCAATCCACATATTTACTTTCATATCTCATACTTTATCATCGGACAATTTAGAAACGGAATAGATGTTCATAGACAGGTACACTGTTGACATCCTAGACGTGGTCTTACATGTAATTCGGTATTGAGGCCTCTGACCCAGACAGGGGCTTACACAAAATCTCAAATCAAGGCCTGTGTCCCAGACACGATCTTACACGATATCTCAGATCAATGTCAACATTCTTTCAGGACCATACAGACTTTTCAGACACTAACATGTTATCAGAGTTTATTCATCAGGCTCTTAAGGCCGTCCAATACAGATTACAATTTATATACGCAGGATTTAGTCAATTTAACATGTAATTGTAGATTGACTTACCTAGTTCGGATTTCAGATGGAACGAGTTGACTATTCAACTATTTTGGACTTCCCTCGATCTAAGTCTGATTTTCTTTGTTCTTGATCTAATACAATGCAAATTCAACCATTCAATCATTCATTGCATTCAATTTAATCAAGATACACACATTTAAGGCACTTTGCATTTTAGCCCTTATATTTTCAAACTTTGACAATTTATTCTATTTTTCATAAAATCATAATTATGCGAAATTCACCAAGACTATAGCTTAGCCAAATATACATAGCTTCCATACAAGCCCAAATAACATTTTTAATTTACAATTTAGTCCTTCTAAACCCCATTTTCACAAATTAGCCCAAATAGCTCCATTTCATCAAAATTCAAAGACAAAACTTATAAATTATCTACCAAGCCTTCATAATTCATCCAAGAACATCACAAAACTCATGATATCTACAATGGCATTTCATGAAATCTTTAACAAAAATAGAAATTTAGACATGGGCTTTGAAGAACGCGAAAAACAATCACAGAAACATAGAAATTATCAAAAACAGACGAAAATTCATACCTTGATTAAGCTTGGACAAGGCCAAACCTAGCTTGTTCTTTTTATTTTATTTTTCTTAGTATTTTCGGCAAGAACACTTGGGAAATGGCTTATTTCATGCATTTGGTTTACTTTAATTCATTTAATTTACCATTTACCATTTTATCCATGATAAAATAAACATATAATTCATGTTAAGAAAGGCCATTATTGTCCACTCAAAGGTTCCATGGTCTATTAACCACATAAGGACCTATTAGTCCAAAGCCATTTCAAAAACATACATTAAACATGTAGCATGCTAATTTCTCATTTTATGCGATTAAACCCTTTTTCATAATTAAGCACAGAAACAGACAAATTAAATCACAGAAACTTCACAGATATAAATTCACATGTCACATACACAGAAAATAATATTAAAATATTTTTCATACTTGAATTAGTAGTCCCGAGACCACAATTTTGACTTGGGTCAAAACTATATTGTTACATCTATTGTGCTTGTTTTGGTATTGGTTGTTATTGACATGAGAATAGGTATACTAGGGTGGAAATGAGGCTTGGTAGATAGCTTCATATTGCCCACATGGGTAGACGCACGGGCGTGTGTCTAGGCCTTGTGTGACACACGGACAGCCCCATGGGCGTGTGAGAAGGTCGTGTGTCCCCTACACTTAAAAATTTCAAGTCAGAATGCATGGTAATGGTCACACGGGCAGAGACACGGTCATGTGTCTCAGCCGTGTGGAAGGGCACGGCCTAGTGTACGGGCGTGTACCATGGTCGTGTGATGTTAACGTCAGAAACAGAATACCCAGGTTTTTACACACGGGCTGCGCCACGGACGTGTCATGGCCGTGTGAGAGGACACGGTAAAGGACACGGGTGTGTGTCCTGGCCGTGTGAAGTCTGCACTTGTTTTATGAAAAATTATGGAATTAAATTGGCCACACGGGTATAGGACATGGGCGTGTCCCTAGCACACGGGCGTGTGGAGCCTTAAAGCATGAAATTCTCTGAGTTTTTCTTAAGCCCTCGGTTGGTTTCTGAACCACCTTGAATGTATGTTTTGGGCCCCGTAAGCCCTATTAAGGGACAAATTGAAATGAAAAGTTTTAAATTAATCAAAATTTTATGGCCCAATTTCCTAAGATTGGTTAAGTTTTAGTTCGGTAGCACCTCAAACCCTATTCCGGAGTTGGATATGGGCAAGGGGTGTTACATGTGGCTAGCCATGTGGCCCAAGTCAGGCTTGACCACGGCCAAGGCAGACGGGCGTGTCTTGTGGCAGTGTGGACAAGTCAGTAGCTATGCCCTATTTTGCCACGGCTTAGACACACGGGCGTGTCTAAGGCCGTGTGAGGCACACGGCCTGTTCACACAGGCGTGTGACTTTTTAAAAGTTGAAAATTTTTATAAGTTCTAGAACTTTCATACGTATTCAGATTTATCCTAAAGGTATGATTAAACTTTGTTTGATTGTTTAAAGTTTGAGTTAAATATGAATGCTCTATATTTTGTTGAATTGAGATGATTTTTGTTATGTGGTTGCTCGAATTTGAGTTAAAAGTCCGATAATACCTCTTAACCTATTCTGGGGACAGTTACAAGTTAGGGGTGTTACATTTTATTACTATCAGAGCTATGATTTAGTCGAATCTAGGACTACCATAACGTTCGTGAGTCTAGCTATACATGCCATATTTATGAATTACGATAGTGTGATGAATCCCGACGTTGAAATGTGCTTTTATATAGCAAATGAATCCCAAAATAGCTGTAGCAGACGATATTGAAAGTAATGCACTTGCTCCCGCGCAAGGGACGGTGCAAGCTGATTCTCGACCGGCTACGAGTAGCCGTGATGGTGAGGCTAAACAAGCCTTCTACCAGATGATGAATGATTGGTCCACCCAATACATTAGAACCAATCTGGCTGTACAACAACCTCCACCTCGGTTAATGCTGCTCAAACTCCTGTTATGCCACCAGTGAATCCGGTACAGTTAAGTAGACCACCAGTTTATAAGATTAGCAAATATGGGGCTGAAGAGTTTCGAGCTACAACAAGTGATGATGCTGAAAAAGCCAAATTCTGGTAGAGAACATGATAAGAGTGTTTGATGAATTGTCTTTGAGTCCAGAAGAATGCATAAAATGTGTCGTCTGAGAGATACGGCGTATCATTGGTGAAAGACTTTGACATTTGTGGTTCTGAGTGAACAAGTTACGTGGGATTTCTTCCAAGCTGAATTTCGAAAGAAATATATCAGTCAGAGATTCATTGATCAGAAACGCAAAGAATTTTTTGAGCTTAAACAAGGTCGTATGTCTGTCATAGAGCACGAGCGAGAATTTGTACGGTTGAGTCAATATGCCCGTGAATGTGTACCTTCAAAAGTAATAATGTGTAAGAGGTTTGAAGACGGTTTGAACAAAGATATTCGTCTGTTAGTAGGGATTCTGGATATCAAAGAATTTGTAGTGCTTGTTGAACGAGCATGTAAAGCTGAAGATCTTGGAAAGGAGAAAAGAAAAGATGATTTTGAAGCTAGAGAAGTACAAAAGAGATCATCGGGCAAATCATTTCAATCTGGATCAAAGAAATTTAGAGATGATAGTAGTCGTTCAAAGACTAGTATGGGACATTCGAACAGAGATCGTGCTAGATCGAAATCAAATTTCAAATCTTCAGCTACATCTGTTACCAGTGTTGATAATGCAAAGAATGAAAAGCCTGAGTGTGATCAATGTAGAAGACGACACTTTGGTGAATGCTGGGGAAAAAGTAATTGTAACAGCCCGATTTAGGGCCTAGTCGGAATAGTGGTCTCGGGGCCACAAATTCAAAGTTGGGAAAATTATTTTTATTATTATTTTAGAGTCATAGCATGTATATTGTAGTCCATGAAAAAATTTTGATGAGTTAATTTTGACGGTTGTGAGCCCAATTGCGAAAAAGGACTAAATCGCATAAAAGGAAAAAGTTACATTTTACTACCCAAATGTGTTAAATAGCTAGAGAACTAAAATTGGGGGCCTTTAAAGAGTAATTAAACCCCTAGAAACAAGGTGGCCGGCCATAGGAGACAAGTTTTCTCAAAAAGTCAATATTAGATGACTTGATGACATACTTTTGTGATAAAATAATGCCTAAAAGCCTAGCTATTACTTTTCTTCTTCTCCATATTTTCTCTCCATAAAAAATATCAGCAAATATGGATGTTTGAAAGCTAAAAATTTGCAGCAACTTTATCCTCTCATAATGTAAGTGATTTTGATGATTTTCTTGATGATTTTTACATTTTTAGAATACTTGTATCATGGGTTTTCAAATGAGAGGACTATTTTGCAAAATGGTGATAAGTCTAGGGTTTCACCATGTGAATGTTCATGTTATTTTCTAAAACTTTATGGAATAATATGAGTCTTAGAAGAGTTCTAAACAACTTTTGTGAAAGGTGTTAGCATGAAAACACCTAAAGGGACTATTTTGCATAAGTTAAAATATAGGTGATAAGTGTGTGAAATAGTGAGAATTTGGGGTTTCTATAAGAGTAAAAAGGGTTTTTTTAGGCCTAAGATAAGAGGAAATTCGATAAAAATCAATTTTTGAGCATAGGGGTAAAATGGTTAATTTGCCAAAGTCTAGGGGCAAAATAGTCATTTTACAAAAAATGTGAATTTATAATTGCCTAATTGAAATTAGTGACTAAATGAATGCATTTTTGCTATTATAGATTAAGATTTACAAAATCCAAAACTAGACCGGGGGAAAGCCAAGCGAATCGACTAAGCTGACTGGTCGAGTACATTTTGTAATCCAAGGTAAGTTGTATGTAAATAATAGAAATACGTTGATAATATATGTGCTTAAATTTTCATTGAATGGATATAGCATGAATTGCTTGATTGTGAATTGAAAATGCATAATGACAATGAGATAATAGAATTCTCGTTGGAACATTAGGAAATAACCCGGATATTCAAGCCATGACATTGGGTCACTTGTGTGAGCTAGTGTAAGACATGTCTGGAACATGCATCGGCCACACTACGAGAGCCAGTGTAAGACCATGTCTGGGACATGGCATTGGCATTGAGACGAGTGCTAGTGTAAGACATGTCTGGGACACGCATCGGCCTCGATGATGTTAGTCTGTATAAGACCATGTCTGGGACATGGCATTGACTTAAGAGGTGAGCCAGTGTAAGACTATGTCTGGGACATAGCATTGGCACCTTGCCCAAAGTTTGAGGTTTATAGAATGTCTGGTAGTGTTCCAAATGGTTCAACGGTGAAAGTATGTTTGTAAGTTGACAAGGAAAACATAACGATGTGGTGAGTGGTACAGGCACCTAATTGGTACATATGAGAAATGAGCTCAGTAGAGAGAATATGACTTGTATGGATGGTAATGAGTAAATTATGCTTACGCTTACCCTTGTGTTATGAGCATGATGATTATTGATGAATTGTTGTTGTATATTTATTTATATGCAACTTACTAAGCTCTTGTGTTTACTTCCTATTTCTTTCCATTTTTCTTACAGTGCTACCTACATAGCTTAAGGAACACCAGAAATCAGAGATATCAATCACACTATCATCCGAAACATTCGGTATAGTTGCATTTATATTTTTGAAAAAGGCATGTCTAGGACTTAGACTTTAATGTTTTGTGTCTTTGAGAATTGGCTAAATGTGTTGGCTTGGGTTAGAAACCCTTCATTTTGTATTAAGCGTTAAATGATGGCTAACATTCATTTTGAGTTATAGAAGATGTATCTTCATGGTTGAATGAATGTCTATTATCGATTTGAGAATTTATGCTTGTTTTGGCATTGATTGGTATTTGTATGAAAATAAGTATGCTAGGGTGGCAATGAGGCTTGGTAAATAGCCTCATACTGTCCACACGGGCAGACACACGAGAGTGTGTCTAGGTCGTGATGACACATGGTCAACCCCATGGGCGTGTGGTGAAGCTGTGTGTCCCCTGCACGTAAAAGTTTCAAGTCAGTATGCATGGTAATCAACACACGGGCAGAAACACGGCCGTATGTCTCAGCCGTGTAGAGGACATGGCCTAGCACATGGGCGTGTGCCTTGGCTGTGTGACATTTTGAGCATGCTGACTTCAGAAACAGAATGCCCAGGTTTTTACACTCGGGCTACGACACGGGCGTGTCATGGCCGTGTAATAAACACGGGCTATGGACACCGGTCTTTGTCATGGCCGCGTATCCTTAGTTGGTGATGAAGTCACAAACAGAGAGTTCCATGGGCCATAGACACGGACGTGTCGAGGCCGTGTAAGCAACACGAGCCAGGGACACAGGCATCTGTCCAGGCTGTGTAAAGTCTGCACTTGAATTATGTAAAATTGTGTAATTAAATTCGTTACACGAGTAAGAGACATGGGCGTGTCCCTAGGTGCTTAGGTTATGTGAGACACATGGGCTATCAACACGACCATGTTAAGATGGTCACACGGGCGTGTTACCCGTCTACACGGGCGTGTGCCCTGTTTAAAATTCAAAGTTTGCATAGATTGGATGGGGACCCGAAAAGGTTCCGAATGGTTTCCAATGGTTGATTTAGGCCTCGTAGGCTCATATTAAGAGGTTAAAAGTGGAAATCAAAAAATTTTTAATTTAGACTGAGTCTCAGTTACTTGAGAACTATTACTTGCATGAGAACAAGTTGGGTAATGTCTCGTACTCTGCCCCGACATGGGTTACGAGTATTGGGTGTTACAGTAATAACCGAGCTTGTTATAGTTGTGGTTCAAGAAATCATTTTATAAAAGATTGCCCAAATTTAGCTGAAAAAGATAATGTTCAAAATCTGAGGCAGAATGGTAATGCTTCTCGTGGTAGACCTCTTAAGAATTCGAGAAATGTAAGCGGTAGTCAAAGAGGAACAAAAGACACAGCTGTTAGATCTGAGGCTCGTACACCTGCCAGAGCTTATGCTATTTGAACTCGCAAGGAAGCTTCATCACCAGATGTGATTACGGGTATATTTACTCGCTATGATACTTATGTGATTGCTTTGAAAGATCCTGGATCAACACATTCATATATATGCATGAACTTAGTGAATAGTAAGACTTTGCCTGTAGAGTCTACTGAATTTGTAATTAGAGTTTCGAACCCCCTAGGCAGATGTGTTCTGGTTGATAAAGTATGCAAGAATTGTCCATTAATGTTTCGAGATAATTATTTTCTGGCTGATCTGATGTTATTGCCTTTTGATGAGTTTGATATAATTCTGGGTATGGATTGGTTAATTTTTCATGATGCTGTGGTGAACTGCAAACGGAAAACTATTGATTTGAGATGGAAGAATGATGAAATAGTCAGAATTGAATCTAGTGATTTGAGTGGATTGCCTGCTGTGATAACTTTGATGAAAGCTTTGAGTATTGTGAGAAAGGGTTGTGAAGCCTATTTTGCATATGTGATTGACTCGAGAGTGTCAAAAAAGAAAGTTGAATCTGTGCCTGTTGTCTGTGAGTTCCCTGATGTGTTTCCTGAAGAACTTTCGGGATTACCTCCGGTTAGAGAGGTAGAATTTGGTATTGAATTGGTACCTAGTACTACTCCGATTTTGATAGCTCCATACAGAATGGCTCCGATCGAACTAAAAGAATTAAAGTCTCAATTGCAAGAGTTGACCGATCGAGGGTTTGCTAGACTGAGTTTCTCACCTTGAGGTGCTCCGATTCTATTTGTGAAAAAGAAAGACGGTACTATGAGAATGTGTATTGACTATCGTCAGTTGAATAAAGTGACTATCAAGAATAAGTACCCTCTACACAGAATTGATGATTTGTTTGATCAGTTGAGAGGAGTTGCTCTGTTTGCAAATATAAATTTGAGATCAGGCTATTATCAGTTGCGAGTGAAAGACTCAGATATTCTGAAAATTGCTTTCAGAATGAGGTACGGCCACTATGAATTCTTAGTTATGCCTTTCGGATTAGCTAACGCCCCTGCTATCTTTATGGATTTGATGAATAGAATTTTCAGACCGTATTTAGATCAATTTGTTGTTGTATTTATCGATGACATATTGATTTATTCACGCGATGAATCTAAACATGCCGAGCATCTTAGAATAGTGTTACAGACTCTGCAAGATAAACAGTTGTACGAGAAGTTCAATAAATGTGAATTCTAGTTGTGAGAAGTGGGTCTTCTGGGTCATATTGTATCAACATCTGGTATCCGAGTTGATCCGAGCAAAATTTCAGCTATTTTGGATTGGAAACCTCCAAGGAATATTTTCAAAGTCTGTAGTTTTTTAGGACTTGCTGGTTACTATAAAAGATTCGTGAAAGGTTTTTCGATGATTGCGACTCCGTTGACAAAACTGCTACAGAAAGATGTGAAGTTTGATTTGTCTAAAAAGTGTCAGAACTGTTTTGCTCAGTTGAAGACATTGTTAACTGAAGCTCCGGTATTCGTACAACCCGAATCGGGTAAAGAATTTGTGATTTACAGCGATGCTTCGTTGATCTGTCTGAGATGTGTTTTAATGCAAGAAGGAAAAGTTATTGCTTATGCCTCGAGGCAGTTGAAGCCGCACAAAAAGAACTATCTGATACACGATCTTGAGTTAGCTACGATTGTGTTTGCTCTAAAGATTTGGCGCCACTATCTGTTTGGTGAGAAATGTCACATGTATTCTGATCATAAGAGTTTGAAGTATTTGATGACTCAAAACTATCTGAATCTGCGACAAAGAATATGGTCAGAACTACTAAAAGACTACAAACTTGTGATTGATTATCATCCGGGAAAAGCATTGTTTGCTTCCAGAGTGGAAATAGGATCGAGTGACCATGGATTTTGTTTTGGGTTTACCCTTGTCTCCGAGAAAGAAAGATGTAATTTGGGTTGTAGTTGATCGATTGACGAAATCAGCTCACTTTATTTCGATTCGATCTAATGACTCACTTGATAAATTAGCTGAGTTATACATTTCTGATATTGTGAGATTGCATGGTGTGCCATTGTCTATAGTGTCAGATAGAGATCCAAGATTCACATCACGATTTTGGAAGAAGTTGCAAGATGCTTTGGGTACTAAATTGCACTTTAGTACTGCTTTTCATTTGTAAACGGATGGTCAAACCGAGCGGATTATTCAGATACTCAAGAATATGTTGAGATGTTGCATTCTTGAGTTTGAAGGTACGTGGGAACAATATCTACCTTTAATTGAATTCGCTTATAATAACAGTTTTTAGTCGAGCATTAAAATGGCACCGTATGAAGCTTTATATGGTCGCAAATGTCATACACCATTGTATTGGACTGAGCTCAATGAAAATAAGATTCATAGGGCTGAATTGATAAAAGAGACTGAACAGAAAGTAAAAGTGATCCAAGATAGTATAAATGTAGCTTCTGATAGTCAGAAATCATATGCAGATTTGAAAAGAAAAGACATTGAGTTTGAGATCGGCGATAAAGTGTTTTTAAAAGTGTTTCCGTGGAAGAAAGTGCTTCGATTTGGTAGAAAAGGCAAATTGAGTCCTAGGTTCATCGGGCCGTATGAAATTATCGAGCGTATTGGGCCGGTAGCATATAGATTGTTATTGCCACCAAAGTTAGAAAAGATCCACAATGTGTTTCACGTATCGATGCTTCGACAATACAGATCTGATCCTTCGAATGTGATTCCTCCATCTGAGATTGAGATTCAGTCTGATATGACTTACGAAGAAAAGCAGATCCGTATATTAGCTCAAGAGGTTAAAGAGCTGCGAAATAAGAAAATTCTATTAGTTAAAGTGATGTGGCATCGACACGATATCAAAGAAGCCACGTGGGAGGCTGAAGATGCTATGAGACAGTAATATCCGAATCTGTTTTATGGTAAGATTTTCGGTGAAGAAAATCTCTAAGGGGAAAGAATTGTAACAGTCTGATTTTGACCCTAGTCGAAATAGTGGTTTCGAAACCACATATCCGAGTCAAAAAAATATTTTAATATTATTTTCTGTGCCTTTCATAAGTGAATTGACATGTGTGAAAGTCTCATGTGAAAATTTAACTGTTTGTGTGCTTAATTTGCAAAAAAGACCAAATCGCATAAAATGTAAAGTTGTGTGCTAGATGTTAAAAGTGCCTATTTGACTTGGCTTTATAACTGTGAGGTCCTTATGGGGTTATTTGACCATTTGAAGTTTGAATGGACAAAAAGGGGCGTGTGTTAGGTGAATTTATAATGGTTTAGTGAAAGGGCAAAATGGTCATTTAGATTTTATGTTAATTAATAATAAAACAAAGCATGAAATTGTTCATTATTTTCTCCATGCTTGCCGAATATTGAAGAACAAAAGAAAAGAAAAAGAACATTAGGATTCGGCCTTGGTTTGGCTTGATTAAGGTATGTGTTTTGTTCGATTTTTGATCATTTCTACGTTTTTGTAATCGTTGCTTCATATACTATCAAACCCATGCCTAAATTTCTAATTTTGGTGATGATTTTGAAATGTGCCATTGATGAAACTATGAGCTTTGTGATGTTAGTTGATGAATAATGAGAGCTTGATGTTGGGTTTACATGTTTTGTCTTTGGTTTTTTGATGAAATTGAGTAATTTGGACTAATTTATAAAAATGTTATTTCGAGGGACTAAAATGTAAAATAAATGAAATATATGGACTTGTACGAGAGCTAGGAGAATTCAGCTAAGCTTGGTACAAGCAAATTTTGTGTATTTTGCGATTTTGTGAATTAGGGACTAAAGTGTCGAAATGTGTAAATGTGAGGGCTATTTTGCAAAATGCCCTAATTGTGCGTATATGGATTGGTTTGAATGATTTTCGAATAAAAGGGTTAATTTTGAATACATATAGATCAAGAAAAGAGGAATTCAGACTTAGACCGAGAGAAGTCGAAGATTGTAGAGTAAACAGTTTGAGTCGACAACTCCAAGTACGAGGTAAGTTCGTGCGCAAAATATGATGTTATAAGTATGTTTTGATGCCTTTATTATACATGGATTGTATATTTATTTAGTTCAGATGAATACGATGATAAATCAATGGTATTTGGCACTAAGTGTGCGATTTAAATTAGCTTCGGCTACTTGAGGCACTAAGTGTGCGATGCCGGCATAGCTTCAGTAAATTGAGATGGCACTAAATGTGCGGAATTATTATAGCTTCGGCTAATCTTTAAAGCACTAAGTGTGCGGATGTTTAAAGCATTCGTGATATTTGAAAAGTCTTAAAA
Organism: Gossypium anomalum; assembly: GCA_025698475.1. Lineage (NCBI taxonomy): Eukaryota > Viridiplantae > Streptophyta > Magnoliopsida > Malvales > Malvaceae > Gossypium > Gossypium anomalum. Next base: position 39,889,905 of record CM046968.1, on the reverse strand, counting down.
TATCTGAACAAGAGGTGAGAATGAAAACGAATGAATACGAGAATGTTCAGGTAAGTATAATACCCATGTGGTAGATGGTAAAATGCATAAAAAGTTTGTTGAATTAGTATAAACATATGGTTGGTGTTGACATGGACTTGATGGATGAGTTGAGAAATTATAAGTACTTATGTGTTGATGTATCATATTTTATGTACTGTTGATATTTTTGGTACGAGCTTACTAAGCTTTTGAAAGCTTACTTTGTGTGTGTTTGCATTGTTTTATAGATATCGAAGCTACTGCAAGCTCAGGGATCATCAAGGATCATCACCACACTATCGAACCTCATTTTGATACTTTTGAAAATATATATTTAGAAGTATGGCATGTATAGGCTAGTAGTTGTGGAAGTATGTTTTGTGATGTATATACTTAGCCATATGATTTGGCTAATTTGTGTTTGAACTCATAGTTGAAAATGGCTTATGGGATGTGATGTTAATTTGCAATTGTAGTATGTTTTAGTTAGTAAGTTTTGGTAAGTTGAGCTTGATATTGAATGAAGTATGGAAGGAAATGTTTTGGCATGAATTGGTAAGGTTTATGAGTAGGAATATGGTTGATGTTGATATGTTATAAATGATGAATGTTTTGGTGTTGAAATTGGCTGAAATGGTGGTGCAAATATGCTTGTTTTCATTGCTTGTAGGTTGACCAAATTAGGGTGGCAAATTGGCTATTCAAATGGCCTATTTTTTTGCACACTGACGTGTGTCTCAGTCGTGTACGACACATGGCTATGTTCCGCGGTCATGTGTCTCCTGGGGTACCCTACAATTATAAGTCAGACCCGAGCACAGCCAAAGCACACGGGCTTGTGGCTAGCCGAGTGGCCCAAGTCAGGCTCGACCACAGCCAAGGCACGCAGGCGTGTCTTGTGGCCGTGTGGGCAATTCAGTAGCTATGTCCTGTTTTGCCATGGCTTAGACACACGAGCGTGTCCTCACACGGCCTATTCACACGGGCGTGTGACTTTTTAAAAGTTGAAAATTTTTATAAGTTCTGGAACTTTCATATGTATTCAGATTTATCCTGAAGGTATGATTAAACCTTGTTTGATTGTTTAAAGTTTGAGTTAAATATGATTGCTTTATATTTTGTTGAATTGAGATGATTTTTGTTATGTGGTTGATCGAATCTGAGTTATAAGTCTGGTAATACTTCTTAACCTATTCCGGCAACGGTTACGGGTTAGGGGTGTTACACTCTAATTACCTCCCACAATCGAAAAGTACTCACTTTAGCATTAGCAAACTGTTGAGAACTAGAAACAATCAAAGGCTTCAAGTTAAGCATCCTTCTCCAATTCCAGCTACTCATTGAAGCAAGAGTCACATCTAGAAAATGCCTACCCTTTAACACATATTCACTAACCCAAGCGATCCAAAGAGATGCCTCTCCTGCAAGCAAGGCACGGATAAGCTGCAAAATACAAGCTTGATTCCATTTTACCACATTTTTTAGTCCAAAGCCCCCCTCAGATTTAGGTAAACAAATCGCCTTCCAAAAAACACGAGCCCCTCGACCCGAGCTAACCTTCCCTTTTTAAAAGAAGCTAAGATAGAATTGATAAACCTTCTTGAGAACACTCTTAGGCATTAGGAATTGACGATTCCAATAGGATTGCACGCTAAAGATCACAGCCTTAATGAGTTGCAGTCTACCATCATAACTCAAGTGCTTAGTAGACCACCCTTGAATCCTATCCAAAATCTTATTGGTTAAAGCAGCACAGTCAGACCAAGACAAGATGAATACCAATGTACCTCACTAACAGTCTACCAACTTTAAACCCTGTGCAAGTAGTCATAAGAGCCAACTCCTCTTAAGGCACCCTAGCAACAAACAATTCACTTTTGGAGGCATTGAGTTTCAACCCATAAATTAAGCAAAATTGCAAAAGAACACAATAAACACTAGCCATCGAATCAGCAGTACCCTTAGAGAAAAACAAGAGGATCATCGGCAAACATAAGATAAGTCAACTGCACTCGAAGGCACCTAGAATGATACTTGAAGAGAGCATTTATGGAAACAATATCCAATAACCTAGATAACACATCCATTGCAAGCACAAAGAGGTAAAGAGAGAGAAGATCTCCTTGCCTAATACCTCTCCTCCCTCGAAAAAACCCCACAAGTCTTCCATTAAGGGAGACAGAGAACCAATGAGTAGCTAAGCAAACTTCAATCCACTTCAAAAACTTTTCAAGGAACCCTTGAGCTCTAAGTACTGAAAGCAAAAAACCCCAATGCAAAGAATCAAATGCCTTTTGAAGATCAACCTTCAAGGCACATCTAGGAGAAATATGTCTTCTACCATACCCTCGCATTAACTCATGAGCCAACATGGTATTACCAGTGATACTACACCCTCTAATAAAGGCACTCTAACTATTAAAAATCAAATCATGTAGAAAAGGAGCCATTCTATTAACCAAAACCTTGGTTATGCATTTATAAACTACGCTACAACAAGAAATAGGTTGAAAATCCTTTACATAGCCAGGATTATCACACTTATGAACCAAGGAAATTGAAGTAGCATTAAAGGTAGCCAAAAGAGTGGAGGATGCAAAAAAAATAATATACAGCTTAAGAAAATGAGACCCCACTATACCCTATGCAGATTTGAAGAAGAAAGCAGTGAAACCGTTAGGACCAAGGGCTTTCTCATTCCCCTTGTAACAGACAATTTTTAGTGAAATCAGAATAGTGATCTCTGGACCACAAATTTGATGAGTAAATTATTATTTTTTTAATATTCTAATGTCTATAGAATGTTATTAAGGTCGTATCAAAATTTTGTTAAGAAATTTTGATGTTTGCATGTTTAATTAAGTGAAAAGGACTAAATCGTAAATTATTAAAGTTTTTAAAGGTTATTTTGGTAATTAGGTAAATAAGGTTAAAATTTAACAATACAAATTTCTATTTGCATTCATCTTCTTCCACCAATTTTTCAAGAGGGAATATTACCATTTTAAGGTTATTTGATTCGGGTAAGAACATCCCTTGCATATAAGTGATTTTTTATTACGTTTTTAATTATTTTTATGTTTTCAGGATCGTTGTAGCTTAATTTAGTTAGCCCAAGGACTAAATTGCAAAATTGTTAAAGAATTAGGGTTTTTCCATTAATGTTCTTGCATGATTCTTGAAGTTTAATGGAAGAATATGAATCCTTATTGTTAAATAAACAAGTTTTGTAAAGGGATTTTCTATGAAATTGTCATTTAGGGAATTATTTGTAAAAATGATAAAATTTTAAGTTAAATTCATGAAATGGTGATTTGTATGAGTTGATAGATGTCCCTAGTAAATTCAACTAGCATGAAATAAGGATGAAAATGCTTAAATTTCAATTTATGAGTTTAAGGACTAAATTGTAAAAATTTAAAATGTTAGGGGTAAAATTATAATTTTTCAAAAATATGAAATATGGACTGAGTTGAATAATAGAAGTATTAAATGAATTGAATTTATCTATTTAGATCAAGATAGACCTCGAACAGATTTATATCGTGAAAAAGTGAAAGCTTTGGATTGATCGACTATGTTTTTACGCTTTGTTTGTTGAGGTAAGTTTGTATGATTAAATAACATTTTAATGTTATATTGATCTATATGTTAATGTGTTATTTTTCATGTAACTAAATGACATAAATCCAACTATTTCACGATAATTGTCGATCCCCGTTTGAACCTTAGGAATTCGTAGGATACAAATGACATGTCATTAAGGTTTTCATGTTTCGAGGGCTGGTCTTGAATGTCCTACCGATGGCTGAGGTCCTGCATTTGTTGCGAATACTTCACAGCTTGTGTGAGCAGTATCGTGTAGCTTACATTCTGACTTGCAACTCGTGTGAGCAAACCCATTTCACAGCTCGTGTTAGCAACGATATAAAGGAAAAGGAAAGGTTATATGTTTAGCACACTTTGTGTAAGCTTCCTCGTGTATCCGATGTTATTCTGAATGCATGAAAAAGAAAGAAACGGTAATGTTCAAATGAATTATGTCATGAATCTATGAAAATGTTTGAAATGGAAATGTTCAATGAAAGTATTTCTATGTTCATGAAAAGGATGAACTCAAAAGTAGTATATTCATGTACACCTAGCTTACCTTATGATAATTCAAGTGAATTATGTGTTAATGCACTAACATGTGTTGTTGAGGGTACTTAGGCTTGTGCCAAGCTTATGGTTGGATTATATCATGCTTAATTTTAATGTTATGCTTGAAATGGTAAGTTATGTTCATGTTTTACAAACTTACTAAGCATTATATGCTTACATAGTTTTCTTTCCTATGTTTTATAGATAATTAGAAGCTCGATCAGTTTGGAAGCTCGTCGGAGATCTATCACACTATCCATCGATTATATTGGTAGTTTTTGATGTTTTGGCCAAGGTTATAATGGCATGTATAGGTGGACTTATGTTTGAATGTTAGTTGATAAGTTTGGCATGTATATGTTATTTTGGATTGATGTACTTTTGGTACTTTTGATGCCTTGTTGGTATATGTTAATATGGCTAAGTTTGATGTATGTTTTAATGGCCAATATGGTATGTGAGGAAATAGTTTCAAAATGGTCAAGATAAGTTATGCTTTGGAAAGGAATTGAACTAAATTTGCTGAATGAAATATGGTCAAATATGCATATGTTTAAGTATGTTGTATGTTTGCTTTTGAAGTGCCTTGTATGACATATTGGTTGTATGGATTTGGTCTTTTGAATTGATTATTTCATGCATGTTTTGGTAAGGTTTTGAAGCTTTGAAGCTATGCACAAAATGCTTGTAGGTACATGTTTGGGATGGTGATGGAAATGGCTTGAATTTGGCCAATACCTACAGGGGACACACGGCCTAGCACACTGGTGTTTGTGGCCATTTCGAGAGCTACATGGCCTGGCACACGGATGTGTGGCTTGGCCGTGTGACCCAAATTTGAAAGTTACATGGGTACGGACATGGACACGAGCTGAAACACGGCCGTAAGTCCCGATTTCAATTTTTACACGACCTGAGACACGGGCGTTTGTCTCAACCGTGTGAGTCGCACGGCCATGTGACCCCTGTAGTTCAATTTTTCCAACTTTTTCTTAAATATTCCAAATGTTTTCAATTTAGTCTCAAATTGTTTCTAAAGTGTTTTTAAGGCCTCAAAAGCTCAATTAAAGGACAATATGCATGTAAATGAATGATTTATGCTATGTTTATGTTAATGTTTGAGATATATGTTTTAAAATTATGTTTTTACAGTAATATTTTGTAACCCTATACTGGCAATGGATACGGGTTAGGGGTGTTACACCCCTGCCCAAAAATAGCTGGCTTAATCTCCTTATTGGTAATAAAGCTAGTCAACACACTATGAATATCGTTAGACAGTCTTAGGCAATAACTCTTGAAGCAAAGAATCTGGGCACTCAACAACATTGGAATCAACTACACCGATAAGATTCTGATAAAACCCCAAAATCTTTGCAAAATTTTGATCAAAAGATTTCAATTGATTACCAGCTACATCAAAAAGAGAAGTAACAGTGTGCTTATTCCTCTTAACTGCAACAGTACTATGAAAAAGTTTAATGTTTTGATCCCCCTCCCTGATTTACTATATCCAAGCTTTTTGCCTAAAAAAACATGCTTCGGCCTCTTGCAAATCCAAAAGATAAATCACACTTAATCAATATGATCATTTCTAACTAGATCACCCCGCAACAAAGCAAGCTACAAGCTCTCCATCTCCTCAGCCTTAGCCTTAACTCAAGCTTGAGAAGAAGCAAGCTGCAAGCTCTCCATCTCAAGCTCTCCATCTTCTTCTCAAGCTCTCCAACCTGGCCACTCATAGAACATAAGTGAGACAATAACTCTCGACGAGAAACACCATCATTACAAGCATAAACAACTAAAAAAATGATTTTCTGATGTTGTGCTTGCACACTGCATGTAATACATTGACCAAATACATACAACACATCCATAATACAAGCACTCTTCCAAATAAGCCAAATTCGACCATTAACAGCATGATCATAATTGCAAACAAAGTTCCACCCCTGAAAATACTTCCCCAAAATAATCGAAGCACTATTACACTTAACTCTATTTTCCAACAAACAACAAACATCAATCTTCAATCTAACTAACCTATCAACTACAAGTTTTTTCTTTAGAGCATTTTTAAACCCCCCCAATATTCTAAAATAGAATAATCATGGAACACGAGGAGAACATGTACCTCACTTACCACCTACTTTCCCTTGCCCCTTAGCATGATAACTATTCATCTTTTTCTTACCTTTTTCAAGGTTCTCTTGCTTTGTAGCCATCAAAGATCTCACAAAAGGACCTACTGCAAGTGAAGCCAACCTAGGTTTCCAAGGAGAAAACTCAAGCTGCTTAGTTTCATTATCATCATCAACAATATCATTAAATCCTTTAATTTGCTCAGCATCAATATCATCATCAACGACATCATTAGAATCCTCAAGCTCAACACTCAAAGCCTCAAATCTATTACTATATCCTACAAGACAAACATGCGTCGATTTAAGAGTAGGGGAAAGATCCACAACCACGGCTTTACCCTTAGAGGATACTCCAAAAGTTGAAGGCAAAGCTACACCACCATCAGGAGCTCTCTCATTTCGAGCTACAATATATTCTTTAGAAAAAAAATTTGAGCAGTGTCTGCACAATCTTGCTCAACCCTTTAAACTTTCACCTCATTCTTCTTAGAACAATGCTTACCAAAATAACTAAAAGATCGACACTTTAAACAACGCATCAACAGTCATGGTACTTCAACTCCAATAGAAGCAAATGAACCATCACGTAATTCTACATTAATAAAACAAGGGAATTCAAAATCAATAGAAATCTCAACACACACCTTCGCATAAGCAAGACGTTGTATTATCCATGTAAAGGGGAGTACCAAGTGCACTTGCAATCTAACTAAGTCCCTTTTGAGTAAAAAGCTCTACAGAAACTCGACTTAATTGAACCAAATCGGCATATTGTCAAGAAAGAAATCCAATCTCTGGAGATTAGGCTCCCACTTCCTCAACTCTATCGGCTTGTTTTAAATGTGCCAAAAGCCATGATCTAAAGCCCAATCTCGTGCACCAAAAGAAGAAATTTGAAAAATAAACAGATTTTCACCAACCATCTTAACTTCAACAGCCCCCTGGTTACTCCAAAGCATATCGACCAACTTCTGCAAAGAACCAAAATTGGGAGGCTACCCAAGAAATTGAGCCACCAACAAATGTTGCCACCTCCGAACCCCTTCATCAAACATCTCAGCTGGAGGTTTGGCAATAACAGAACCACCATGGACTTTCGGTGGAGAAAACTCCAAATTTTGCTTAGAAGACGAATCAAAAAGTTTCCTCCAATCCAAAGCTTGTGAAGAGGACATAACACAAAATCAAAGCCAAAAAACAACAAAAACACAAAATTAGCAAGAAATAGAAGAAAATCAAGCCAAACCCCCCTAAAAAAAATCAAGAAGAAACAACAAAGAACCAAGAGAACTCTAGCGTGCCAAAAGCCTGCTAATGGGCACCGAGAGGGTTCTCTTAACGTAATCCTTAGCTTCAAACAATAAAAAAAAGCTTTGTTTCTACTCTATTAGAAATTTCATTAAACACTTTTTGGGCACCTTTGGGGCTTTGCTTTTTTTTTAATTATAGAATTTTTAAGTGATTTTGACTTTCTTATATGTAGTAACATTTCATTAGTTTATGTAGAACTTTTTAACAGAAAACAAGGATGTACTAAAAATTTAGATACCAAATTAATAAAAAAAATTTCTTAAAATATCAAACTTAAAATTTATGTATATTTCAAGATTCAAATTTAAACTTTTTTTTAATGAAAGTGCAGTTTAACATTGTACATCCATAAGTGGGAGCTTTTATATAAAAAGTACAAGAATTTAGTATCCCCTCGTAAATCATTTTCGTAAATTAAACGCACTTTAACAGAGTTTGTATTATAAGAGTCTAGGTTTTCTAAATGGGCCCATGTGGGAAAAAGCAGCCCATTAATATTATGTACATTTGGGCTGCTTTCTGATTAAGATCCTATTTTATGTTAAAATTTTCCACATATTAATATTTATTTATTTACTCTAATGATATTTTAAATATTATAATTTAATATATTTTAACAAATTAAGAATTCCTATTAGATAATATTTTATTTATAATATACATTCATGTACTGTAATACTAGTAGGAATGCAACCTAACTTCGCTTCAGGCACAACCAATGTAATTACTAAATAAAATTTAGTTACTATTATTTTTAACTACACTTCGCATTAGATTAATTATTTTCTATTAAAGTTAAATTTTAAATTTTATAATTTACTCCAAGTTTTTGTATTCTTTTTATATTTGGAATTTATTTTTTATATTTTTATTTTTAAGAATTTAGTCTCTTTACTGTTCGAATTTAAAAATACAGGTCCACTTTTTAGTACCGTTAAATTTTTTCTATTAAACTCATTTATTTGACATTTTAAAATTAAAACAAAATACTCATTTGATAGCCATATGACAAAAAAAATCACATTGTAATGGATTTGAATCTAACAAAGAATTTTAATGGCATTAACTATTCTTAAAATTTAAGTCTACATTTTAATTAGAATAAAATATTTAAACTAACTGATGGTGTTAAAAACGTTGATGCATCATATTATGTCAAAAATTAAAGTATAAGTATTAAATCTCAAATTGAAATGTAATATAGGGATCAAAATTGAAATTTAACAGTTTATATAATCTAGAAATAGAGGGATCATGATTGAGATTTAGCCATTATATGACATAAGGGGGAAAAAAGAAGAAAAATGACATGCGTATAAAAAGGAAGGCCACCATTCCACCGTCCACAGTTAAAATCTCTTGACATTACTTTTGTATAATAGTTATAGATTTTTATTTCCAGGGAATAAATTATATTTGACATATTTTAAAATATATAGTTTTTTGGCATGATTAATAACATATCATGTGACATCATTAATTTTTAAAAATGTAAAATATTTATTATATATTTATTTATATTTAATATATTCTCTAATTTAATTTAACTTTAATTAAATTACTTAATAAATTAAAATTTTTAATAAATAAACAAACATTTTTTTTCTTTTATAATTTTTAAATTTTTTTAGTTCTCTTTTTTAAATTTAATCTTCTTTTATTTCTTTGCTTTCAAATCGTGTTTTGTTTTATGTAGTTATTTTTTTTAATTCTTTTAATTTCTAGGCAGTTGATTTTTCTTTTTTAATTTTAAAATTTTTTTGATAAAACCACAAATGGTGGTTATAATTTTTAAAATTTTGATTTTTTTTCAATATTATTTTTTTCTAAATTTTTAATGGTTGATTTTAGGTTTTTTTTTTTCAATTTGTGCTTATATTTTTATTTTTTATTTTTTAATTATTGATTTAAGATTTTTAAATTTTATTATGTTTTTTTCAAGCATATAATTTCAACATTTTTCCCCAAAAAAACTTAATTATTTTAATTAAAATTAAATTAAACTAGAGATGATAACGTATGTTATCGAGTGCAAATAATATTTACAAGTCTTTAAAACTTAATAATATGATATTATTTTATTCTTTAAATTATATATTTTAGGATTAATATAAGTTATTTCACTCCTATAATTCTAATTGTGCTATGTACATATGCACTAGGGGCGAAGCTAGAACAAATTTTTAAGGGGGGTTGAATGAAAATTTAATTTTTTATAGTTTATATCTTTATAATTTTTAAAGGATTAAATCTAATTTCTATAATTTTAGGGGGGGCCAAAGTAAAATTTTACCTTTACTAATTTAAAATTTTAAAAAATTTTCAAGGGCCTAAATAGAAATTTTCCATTTTAGGGGGGGCCAAGGCCACTGCCAGCCCCCTTTGTATCCGTCTCTGATATGCACACCATTTGGACCTTTCCAATCTCTGCCTCGTCGTCCTCAAAGCCATACATTTCATAAAAATGTAATTATGTATTTTTTTTTCCTTATTTTAAAATAAAATGTATTTTTTTTTCCTTTTTTCTTTGATCCATTTGCTCTCTTTTTTTTTATTTTGTTTAGCGATGTTACTAGTCTTTAGGTTGGCTGTCGCTCATCTTTCTCGTCCTCCCACCAATTTTCTCTTCTTTTTTTTTTTTTACTCATTCACTTTATGTGTCTACTCTCTTTTCAAATTGCAGATATATTTTGTGGGTATCTTTGTTGTCTTTATAAATTGTGATGGACAAATGACAGTGCCTATTGTTGCTAAAACTCCACTAGCCATCAACATTTTCTCTTGAAAAGTAGATGACTCTTTGCTGGCTTCTTAATATGTTTTTGTTTTGACAGTATTTCAAAATAATAAATGATTTCACAAGTCATTTTGGACCCGTGCTGTCTTAAGTTTTATATGTTTTTTTATTTATTTTCTATTGTTTAATAAGCCTTCACTTTTAAAAGTTTTTGTCTTCTCTTGTGGCACGTTTTTTAGACTTACTTATGCATATAATCTTGCTTTTGTAAGAGATTTTAGGGAAGTTTTATCATCGTCCTCTCCAATTTGGTGGATGCTCGGTTCTTTTGTTGATTTTTGCATGTAACTTTGGATCATCCGGGATTGATTTCCTTATCGTATTAATTGTTTGCAATCACTCTAAATATGTCGTGCTTGAGTTGTGATAGAACCAATTGTTAATGTGTCATAATGTTCTATTAATGTCGATGCTGAAGCCTTTATTGTGTTGATGGAACTTGTCCTTCATCGCTTATGATGGGTGTTTGTTATTTTTTCTCTCGAATTATATGATCACATTCATAGAATAAATTATGAATCTCTTTTTTAAAAAATTTAATTGTATATCTTTTTATTTTAGATTTTAAAATAATTGTTTGCTAGAGTATAGAGATTGTTAATCTATTATCATTCTGGTACTTAGTCTGGTATGTAGTTGGTTAGCAGCAGTTACTCATATACAAGTATATAAACACTAGCATTGTATTGATTTAAGTAGATAAAGTATACTAAGTAATTTTCTCAGTAAATTCATTTCACTCAATTTGTTCTTTATTCTTATACAATAGTATAGTATCTAACATGGTATCAGTCGCCTAGTTCCTGATGCCTGCTTCCACTACCGATCCATGGCTAATTCAACAGATTCTACTTCAGCTGGTCCTTCTTTTTCTAACTCACGTTTGATTCAGTCATTCCCCCTTCATGACACCGTGAAATTAGATTAAGGAAATTTTGTGAAATGACAGCAACATGTTCGATTAATCACAGAAGGATATGAGTTGCAAGGGTTTTTAAAGGGCAAATTACCTACTCCACCTAGATTTATGGCATCTCCAGATGGTGTTTTGACTCCGAATCCTGAGGCATCCTTATTTACTCAACAAGATAAGTTACTCGCCTCTTGGTTACTCTCTATGATTAGTCCGTCTTTGTTATCTTATTTTACAGCTGCTAAAACAACATGCGATGTCTGGAACACTGGGAATCATCTTTTCACCACTTCCACTGGTGCTAAGATATCACGTATTAAACATGACCTGCACTCCATCAAGAAAAGTGAGTTAACTGTTAAAGAGTATATCATCAAAATCCAGAATATTTGTGCGTTACTTGAGGCTTCTAGATCTACTATTTCAGAGGCCAAAAAGGTAGAGGTTATCTTTGTTGGTCTCTCGTTGGACTTTGACGCGGTGTTAACTTTAGCGTCGTTCTCGTCAGAGATTCTTCCTTTCCAGAAAATAGTAGATGTTCTAATAGAGTTCAAGAGCCATCACACGTGAGCGGTACATGATGTGCCGATGCATGCCCATATGGTTGAAACTCTTCCGGTTACAGCGGTGGCTGAGTCAGATCCGCGTGATGTGCGTGGTGGTCGTTCCACATCTGGCTCGTGTGGGCTTGGTTTTCGTCCTCGAATACAGTGTCAGGTCTGCGGCCAGTATAGTCATCTAGCGTAGTGCTATCTCTACCAATTTAATCGTGACTACAGCGGTCTGACTACTCCAACTATAGTGCAACTCTCTTTTGCTCATGATGGACAGGGGTTGCATGCTGGGCTTGGTGGACCTGGACAACATGCTAGCTCGGCGGGAACCAGTCCGACACAGTTTTTAATCGGTACTTCGTAGGGAGGACGGTAAACCTTTTTGAATTTTGGATTTCTGTCTCAAATTAGGGATTCTAATCCTTTTGTATATACTAACATTAATGAGGTTGGGTCTGCTGGTAGCCCAAGTATGTATCATGGCCCTTATGGCAGACCAACCATGGAGCAAGAATTAGACCAGCATCGGTTTGGGCCTATGGCTCTTATGGTAGACCAACCATGGAGCAAGAGTTGGGCCAACGTCGGTTTGGGCCTCTTATTGGTGTCCATAGATCGCATGCTGCAAGCCAGAATATTTGGTCGTCTAGTTCTTATGAGCAAGCCACTGCTGGTCCAAATTCTGGGCAAAATTCCCTTGGGCCTACTGCTAATTATGTTGGCCTTGAGGAATCTTTTGAATCTAGCCAAGATTTTGGTCGCACGGCTTCCATGTAAAATAATAGTCCAGTAGTTCCGTGGCGGACTAAACCTCGAGCACGTGTTATTGATTTTAACTCCTCGCCATATATTGGACTACCCTGTATCCCTGATTTTTATGCATCTGATTTTTCGGCCGCCACTGAGTATGGATCCAATTTTGGTAAAAATGATTCATATGTCCCTGTGCCTGTAGGAACCTCGTCCTAGTATCTAGATTCAAGGGCTACTCATCATGTTTGCCAGAATGCCTCGGGTTTAAATGAGTCTACTTCATACTCAGGTACTTCTCTTTTAATAGGGAATGGGGCCCCCACTAAAATCTCATCTATTGGACTTCTATCTTGCCCACGAAGAAAAAGTTATTACATCTATCTAATGTCTTGCGCGTGCTGAGTATCCGAAAAAATCTTATGCTTGTCTCTCAGTTTGCTAATAACAATAATGTCTTTTATGAATTTCATCCATTTTATTGTGTTATTAAGGACGTCCAAACATAGAAATTTTGCTGCAAGGCCAAGCTCCTGATGATCTCTATCAATTTTTGACTGGTCCTTCTGTTCTATCTGATACAGTTCCTTCTATTCATAACACCGAGATCTAAGATTGTCCTCAAGACGATGATGTTTTTACATTGTAGCATAAAAGACTTGGTCACCCTTCTGCTGCAATTGTTAAACTAGTTCTTGATAAGTGTCAAATTGTTTTCAAGAAAAAAATGTCTAGATAATATTTGTATTACCTATTAGAAAGGGAAATCACATAAATTGCCCTTTTCACACTCTACTACTAAATATATGGAATTATTTGACTTGGTTATTTCTAATTTGTAGGGACTGGCTTCTATTGCTTGTGGAAGTAATCTGTATTATGTTTTGTTTATTGACATGCGTAGTCGATTTACTTGGGTTTATCTAATTAAACGTAAATCTCAAACGGTTGAGTGTTTTCTTCAGTTTCAGAAGATGGTCATTACTCAATTTGGGAAGAATATTAAAAAATTTCAAAGTGATTGGGCAGTGATTTCATGCTTTTGCATCAGTTCTGACTCATCATGGGATTTTTCATCGTCTTTCCTACCCATATACATCAGAACAAAACAGTGTTGTTGAGCGTAAACACAGACACATTGTAGAGACCGATCTTACACTCTTAACCCAGGCCAATCTACCCATAGATTACTGGGGTTATGCGTTTTGCAGTGTTGTTCATCTTATCAATCATCTACCTACTCCAATCCTGAAAGGTCAGTCTCCATATCAGGCTCTTTATGGCCATGAACCTACGTATGATCATTTAAGAGTGTTTGGTTGTTGTTTTCCATATTTGCTCCCATTTGTTCATCACAAGCTAGATTTTTGTTCATAGCTTTTAGGGTATAGCTCTCAACATAAGGGCTATCATTATCTCACACCAGATGGTATGGTTATTATCTTTCGGCATGTTATTTTTTATGAGCACTGATTCTTGTTTCCTTCGCCTGCTTTGGACACCATTTAGTCTCCTCCATGTGTCACCACATATGTTCCTATCATTCAACCCTCCTCTATCCGATCCACTACAGATCCCAGCAGAACCACTATACCTTCGCCCATTGTACCTTCGTCTCCTATTCCAAGTTGCAATCTCATACAGTCTGTATCAGTTGAGTCACCAGCTATATGTAGTCCAATACAGACCGTCTCAGTTGATTCGTCGACTGAATTAAGATCCGATCGTAGGGAGCATCGTCTTGTAATTTCGTATGCTGAAGCTAGTCCATTCGGTCCAACCACTGTATCTTTAAATATTCCTTCTGTTCCTATGGTTACTCGGTCTAAGAAAGAATTTTTAAACCCAAGGCTTTGTCAGTTAAAGTTGTCAATTTTAAGCCACGCACTGTTGAGGAAGCTCTTGCTTGTAAAGAGTGGAAATTAGTAGTTCAAGCTGCATTTGATGCTTTAATAGCTAACTCTACCTAGGAACTTGTTCCTCTACCTCCTGGTAGAAAAGTGATTGGGTGCAAATGGCTTTTTAAAATCAAGAAGAATCTTGATGGGTCGGTTGATCGACGAAAGGTGCGGTTGGTAGCAAAGGGTTGTTCACAGGTACCTAGATGTGACTTCAAGGAAACGTTTAGTCCGATGGTCAGATTTGCTACTATCTGAACCATATTATCTATTTTTGTATCTAATGGTTGGCAACTCCATCACGTCGATGTAAACAAAGCCATTTTAAATGGAGATCTCACTGACGAAGTGTTCATATAGCAACCTCCAGGCTCTGTTCAATATGGACCAAATGGTGGGCCTTTGGTGTGTCATCTGACAAAGGCGTTGTACAAATTACGGTAAGCTCCACATGTCTGGTTTGACAAATTGAAATAGTTTCTTGTTTCTATTGGTTTTTTCTTATCTAAATCTGATGCATCCTTGTTTGTTAGAGTTACAGCCAAGTCCATCATTTATGTTTCGGTCTATGTGGATGATATTATTATTACTGGAATTTGACTGACGAAATAAATTGTTTTGTTTAGCAACTACATAACGAATTTTCTTTAAAAGACATGGGTGACCTCCATTATTTTTTAGGTATTGAAGTCAATTGGTCATCTATTGGAAGTCTCCACTTATGCCAACGCAAATACATTCGGGACCTACTTGACAGGAGTTCTCTGACTAATGCAAAGAGTGTTCACACGCTGATGGTAAGTTCATCTGCTTTATCTAAAGATGAGGATGATCGACTTGCTAACCCTACTGAATACAGAAGTCTTGCCCGTGCTCTTCAATATGTGGTCTTAACTCATCCAAATATTACTTATGCAGTAAATCGTGTGTGTCAATTCATGCATACACCTACTACAGTACATCTGGTAGCATTAAAACGTATCTTGAGGTATTTACATGGCACTATTAATCATGGGTTGGTTTTTCGTTGATCCGACAAACTATCTTTAGTAGGTTATGCTGATGCCAACTAGGGTCTAGATTTTGATGATCGCCGCTTTATGACAGGCTATTGTGTCTAGTTTGGCCATACACATGTCTCATGGTGTTCTAAGAAATAACAAGTTGTTTCCCAATCCACGGCGGAGGCTGAATATTGGAGCGTAGCTGCAACTACCAGTGATATTGCTTGGTTAATTTCTCTGCTAACAGAATTACAAATCAGTTCTACTAATCCTCCTGCTGTTTGCTGTGACAATTCTAGCGCAGTAGCTATTGCAGCTAATCCGGTCTTACACTCCAAATTCAAAAATGTCGAGCTTAATTTATTTTTTGTTCGCGAAAAGATGGCTAGTGGTTCACTAGTCGTCAGCGAAGTGCCAGCCTGTGACCAGGTCGCTGATATTCTCACAAAAGCATTTTCTGTCTCTACATTTGCTCGATTTCGAAGTTTACTTCGGGTCTTACCTATTGAGAAGCTAGGTGAATGTTAGAGTATAGAGATTGTTAGTCTGTTATCATTTTGTTACTTAGTCTGGTATGTAGTTGGTTATCAGCAGTTACTCATATACAAGCATATAAACACTAGCATTGTATTGATTCAAGTAGATAAAGTATATTAAGTAATTTTCTCTGTAAATTCATTTCTCTCAATTTATTCTCTATTCTTATGCAATAATATAGTGTCGAAACTATTTTTTTGAAAACGGGAATCGACTTTATGAAAGCGAAGATTAAAACGGGAGTCGCCACCGATCTTTATTAGGTGTGATCGGATCACCTTTGTTTTAATAAAACATTTTAGTTTACTAAAATGATGTTTTTGGTCTACGAAACTTGAGAGAACGGGTTCGGGAGTCGGTTACGTGCGAGAAAGGATTAGCACCCTCGTCACACCCAAAATTAGCACCGAATTGATTAGTTAGTGTCTTAATGTCAAAAGTTGAAAATCGAGAATGGATTTCAGATGCGATCTTTTTTATCAATGTCGATTTTAAAAAAATGCTTGAATTAGCTCAAAACAATTGTTAAAGATTTCTTTGTCTCGAGATATCGAAGTATCACATCCTGTAAGTTAGGACACAATACCATGAACTCCCGAGCGCAAGCTTGTGTTTAATTTTAATTGGAATTCTATGTATTTTAAAACTCAAAAGGATATTTGGCTATTTAGAATCAACGAGAAAACTGAAACCCCATAAGTTAGGGCACAATTCCTGGATGTTCCAAAACGCGAAACATTGCCTTATTTTAAATTTTTTGTTTTTTGAATAATGGCGAATACGACATTTAAACGACGTACGTTATTTATTTGGGTTAAAATAAAATAATTTATTGGATAAATGTAACGAGGCTTGATTCATGAGGCGATGATATGAAATAAGAATATGCTAATGAGCCTTGAACAATGATACATGAACACAACATTATACGAATAAAAAAACAATAATACAAAAATACGAAATAAATCAATTAAAATACACACAATGGCAATGATCATACAACAATTATCATTTAAATACGAATATTAACAATCAAAGAAAATGAAATAATATAATATAATATAAAGCAATTTCAAGTAAATAATTCTTTAAAATAAATAATGTATAAGAATAATTCAAAACGAATAAATAAAAAAATTCTCAAATGTATAAAAAAACTTAAAGTAGATAATAATAAAACAGTTTAAAATAAACAATATATAAAAAACTTTAAATAAATAACATATAAAATAGTTTAAACTACATGATATATAAAAAATTTAAAAATATAATAGGTAAAAGTTTAATATAAATAATATATACATAAAAACGTAAAATAAATAATATATAGAATAATTTAAAATAATATGTAATAAAACCGTTTAAAGTAGCTAGCTAAGAAAATATATATATACATAACCTAAAATAATATACAATAAAACAATTTGAAGTGAATAATATAAATCAATTTTAAATAAATGATAAATAAAATAGTTTTAAGAGAACTAATAAAAAATCTAAAATAAATATTATATAAAACTGTTTAAAACACAATATATGTTTTTTAGAAAATAATAATAAATAAGCAAAATGTACAAAACAGTTTGACATTAGAAGGTTAAGGATTGAATTAAAAATAAAATAAAATTAAAGAGACGAATTAAAAAAGGCAAATAAGGCCTAAACGGAATACGCGCAGAGAGAGAGGGACTTATTGGGAGAATATCCCAGCCCTTACGCTCACCGTTTCATGCAGGTCCAAAATGACACAATCGCAAAATCCATGGGGTCAAATTAAAAACCCAAAAGAAAGAGCAAAAAGGGAAAATTGAAAACAGGTGACAAAATGGAAGGACTTGCAGTGCAAATAGCCCATTTGAGCTTTAAAAACACGCGGATCCCCCCATTAATCGGGTCGGGTCGCGAGTTCCCTCCCCAAAATGACGCTGTTTTGAGGCGTGTGGGGAGGGGAGTAAAACATTGTCGGTTTACTCTACTATTAAAGCCATTTTTTTGGTTTTTTTTTATTTCAGCACCATCTTTAAAAAAAAAAAACAGAGAGTTCTCTTTGCTCTCCCCCCCTCTCCCTTTATTCGGCAGATCGGGCTCCCTTGGAGGTCCGCAACAGCAGCAGGCTGATAACGGCGGTGACCGCCGTGTACAGCGAAAGAGCGCAACCCAGGTATGCCTCCTTTATATTTTTCTATGTTTCTTTGTTTAAAATAGTTTTTTTAAAAAGGAAAATCAATGAATAAATATGAAAAACAAGGTAAACAGAAAACGAAAGAAGAAAAAGGGAAAAAAGAACAAAATTAAACCTTTTAAACTTTGGTTCTATTTCTTTTTTGATTTTAGTGTGCGTAAAAAAATTACAAAGGGATCAAGAATGGACTTTATAGCTGAATACACGCTCGTTTTGTTTCTATTCTTTGTCTGTTTCTTCATTGTTTTTTCTTTGCTATTTGCTATCATTTTTTGTCTCCTTGTTTGTTGTTTTCTTTTGCTTGCGTGTTGGTCTCGTTTTGCAGGTGACGTGAGCAGCCAGATGCGTGCGATGAGGCATTCTACAGCCAAAGCTGAAGGGGAGGCATGCGGCGGCTGAAGCTTGAAGGGGCTAAGGTTTGCTGAAATGTTTTGTGCAGTTGGGCTTTAGGGTTTCTAGAATTTTAGGCTTGTTGGGCTTGGGTAACTTAGGCCTGGGTTTAATATGTAAATGGACATTCATTTGGACTATTTGGGTTTTATCTTGTTTTATTGACCTAGGCCAAAATTGGCTAATACAGCTGCCCCTCTTTCCTAATTGTCGTGTAACGAGAATGGAGCAAAGCCCTTAAAAGAGCCAATTTTGCCTAGTCTTGCAAAATCTTGACTTCTTATGTTCTTCGAATAGCCTCATTCCATCCTTCTGCATCTCCAGGGGTATAGGAATCATTGCTTTGATCTACTCCACTGCAACTTCAACATATTCCACTGCAACTTTAGGGAGACAAGGTTTGTGTCTTCAATCTACTCCACTGCAACTTCAGGGAGACAAGGTTTGTCATGATAGACTTGATCTGACCTACTGCAACTTCAGAGGTATAGGATTTATAGCTTTAATCTACACTACTGCAACTTCAGAGAGATAAGATTTGCTATCTTTAGTCTGCTCCATTGTAACTTCAGAGTGATAAGACTTGTAACTTCAACCTTCCCCACTGCAACTTCAGGGGGATAAGGTTTGTGGCTTTAATCTGCTCCGCTGCAACTTCAGGGAGGTAAGATTAATGGCTTTAATCTACTCCACTGCATCTTCAGGGAGATAAGATTCACCATGATAGATTTCATCTGACCTACTGCAACTTCAAAGGTATAGAACTTGTGACTCGTAGCTTTAATCTGTTCCATTGCTACTTCAGGGAAATAAGATTCACTAACTTCAGTCTGCTCCGCTGCAACTTCAGGGAGATAAGACTAGTAACTCTAACCTGTTCCACTGCAACTTCAGGGAACAAGGTTTGTGGTTTTAATCTGCTCTACTGCAACTTCAGAAAGACAAGATTTGCCATGGTGATTTAAATCCGTCTTACTGCATCTTCAGGGGTGTAGGATTTTGATTTCTCTAGTCTGTTACACCATTCTTTGGAGAACATAACCTATTCAATCTATTTCATGGGCCTATTTATGCCAAATAATTAGGATGTCATGATCAGAATGAATCAAATTCTCCTAGCTAGATGTGTATGAATGATGTTTGCATGAATGCAAAAATGTCATTTTTTAATACTTAATTTGATATTACTCGTTGTTCATCGAGATTTTATCATTAACGTATTACTCTGTCTTGTTTTCTTCAACTGGTATCTTTGGCAAAAAACCCGAAGAATAATCACAATTTGGGCTGTCCTTTCCTTAATGTTTCTAACCCTTAAATTTGGGTAATTCAAACTAATTGGTCCCGTTTCAGGTCCTTATATTATTTAGAAGCATTTTTAGAGTAATATGCAGAACTCATTTTTGAATGTCATTAGTCCATTAATCATTATTTCAATGAAAAACACTTGAAAAAGATTGTCGCGATGGATAAGATGAAATTTTATTGAGAGCAATGCTCGAAATGAATCAAGTAATCTAAATAGAAAATCTTGCTAAGATACAAAATGAATAAGATGAAAATAGGTGCCCTAGATATCGTAGAATGAGCTTCTCTGCACAAAACTTCTTGAGGACCCTTTGAACTTGGTATGTGTTTGGAAGACCAAGAGTACTTTGTTGATGCCCCAAGATGTAGCATCTCTCTTTCTTGTTAATTCAGAGAAGACAAGACCACCGTATGCCCCATCTCCGATCAAAATTTGAATTGTCCATTCCTAGGTTTTCAACTCAAAACCCCTTTGGTCTCAAAGCGCCCTTTTGTGGGTTTTCGCCTTGGCCTCTCCCTTTTTTTATTTAGGTAAAGTACCTCTTGACCGAATCCGAATTCACGAGATTAGGCAGGCTTTTGCCATCCATCTCGGTCAAAATCAGAGCTCCTCCAGAGAAAGCCTTTTTCACCACATAAGGTCCCTCCCAATTTGGCATCCATTTTCCTCTGAAGTCCTTTTGTATGGGGAGGATCTTTTTCAACACGAGGTCCCCTTCATGGAATTCTCTAGGGCAAACATTTTTATTATAAGCCTGCATCATTCGCTTTTGGTACATTTTCCCATGATGAATAGCTTTCAACCTTTTTTCTTTAATTAAATTCAGCTGATCATACCGAGACTGGATCCATTCTACTTCATCTAACTTTAGTTCTGATAGAACTCGTAGCGAGGGAATCTCAACCTCAATAGGTAAAACCGCCTCTATTCTATAAACCAAAGAGAAAGGTGTTGCCCCGGTAGAGGTTCTAACTGACGTTCGGTAGGCGTAGAAGGTGAATGGTAATTTCTCGTGCCAATCTTTGTAAGTCTCAGTCATTTTCCCTATAATCTTCTTGATGTTCTTATTGGCCGCTTCCACTGCACCATTCATCTTTGGACGATATGGTGACGAGTTATGGTGTTTGATCTTGAATTGGCTACAGACCTCTGCTATCGTGCTATTGTTTAAGTTCAGTGCATTGTCTTATATGATCCTCTCAGGCATCTCATATCGACATATGATTTCTTTCTTTAAAAACTTGCTGACTGCCGACTTTGTGATGTTGGCATAAGAGGTGCCCTCTACCCATTTGGTGAAGTAATCTATGACCACAAAGATGAATCGATGTCCATTAGATGCTTTCGGGGAGATCGGCCCTATGACATCAATGCCCCACATAGAGAAAGGCCATGGAGAAGTCATGACATGAAGAGGTGAAGGAGGTACATGAATCTTATCTCTATAAATTTGACATTTATGGCACTTCTTGGCATAGTTGATGCAATCCCCTTCCATAGTGGACCAATAATATCCGAATCTCATGATTTGTCTGGCCATTGTGAAACTATTAGCGTGTATTCCGCATACACCCTCATGGACATCTTCCAAGATTTGCTTAACTTCGACAGCGTCCACACGTCTTAAGAGCACCTGATCCTTCCTTCTTTTATATAGGATCTCTCCATCCAAGACATAGTCACTAGCCAACCTTCTCAATGTCCTTTTATCATTTTCAGTCGTTTGGTCTGGGTATTCACGATTTCTCACATATCGCAATATATCTTGATACCAAGGGTGATCATCTTTTTCTTCTTCTTCGTAGATGTTGCAGCAATGAGCCGGAGCCTCATAAATACTCATTTGGATAGGTTTCACATCCTCTTGCTTATTTACTTTGATCATAGAAGCTAAGGTTGCCAAGGCATCAGCCATCTGGTTTTTATCTCGTGGGAGGTAGCAGAAAGTGATATCGTCAAACTCCTCAATTAACTCAAGAACCAGCCTTCGGTAATGTAACACCCCTTACCCGTATCCGTCACCGAAATAGAGTACGAGGCATTACCGAGGAGTACGAAACACTTACAGATAATTTAAATATATTTTCATAACAACTTGTCTTGATTTCATACTATTTCATATTTAAGCTTTATTCACCAAAGTATTTGAAATATCATCTTTATGCAAATAGCAAATATTCATAGCAACTTTCAATTTCTTTCATGGAATCAAAAACTAATGAATTCAACAAGTGGACCTAGTTGTAAAAGTCACAAAAACACAAAAATTTTAAGAAATAATCAAGAATTGGACTTACTTGCAGCAAAAATATGAAACACCAACTTAAGGGAACTCTTCCATGGTGTTTTTGTTGATGAGAATGCAGAAAAATAAAGAGAAATCTAGATAATTCCACTTTAGTCCTGGCTTTATTAAGTAAATTTTGCAATTTTCCAACTTTACCCTTAATTCTCCTTATTTTCTTGCTGATTTCATGCCCTTGCCGTCCAGCCCAAATAGACCTTGGGTCTATTTTCCTTTTAAACCCTCTTTCTTTTATCATTTAAGCTATTTAATCATTTCCCACAATTTTGCATTTGATACAATTTAGTCCTTTTTGTTCAATTAGCTATCAGTACTTTAAAATTTCTTGACGAAACTTTAATACTAACTTATTAACACTCCATAAATATTTATAAAAATATTTATGGCTCGATTTAAAATTTTCGAGGTCTCGATACCTCATTTTCGATTCTAATTATTTTAATATATATTTTTTTAGTACACTATTCACTATTTCAAAATTTTTCCTAACTTCACATTTAACTTATACTCAATAAATTAATAATATTTCCTACTCATTTGTCAGATTTAGTGATCTCGAATTACTATTCTGACACCACTAAAAATTAGGCTGTTACAACTCTCCCCCCTTTAGGGATTTTCGTCCCCGAAAATCTTACCAGGAGAAGTTGCTTTCAACACTCATAAAATACTTTTACTAACTTCTCAGAATCACAATTCGATTTAACCTCGAATATCTTTTTCTAGTCACCTTTAAACTCTAGAACACAATGTTAGAACATACTGTCAAAATTCTAAATTACCCTCTTAGGGACACATATACTCAGTTGATCTATCAAATGAAAACTCAGTACCTACTGAAATGATCATACAGATCTTTCTTTGTTAAATGAATAACCATAAACTAAATAACATTTTCCTTTCTGATGTTAATGACAATCCCAATTCGAAATCTATAGTCATTCTATCTCATAACACACTAGTATTATCACTAACTGCAATAATCCTAAATGTTCTTAATGTTCGACTTACTTGCTAACAAATAGACATCTAAACATGAACTCAAAAATATTATGTAACACTTGTGCAATCACTAGTACATCTAACTCACAAGAAGATAATAAAGATCTTGATAATTTCTCAAAGAAAGCCAGAAGAAAAACACTGCTTATCGACTCTGGACTTCCATCAGAACATAGATAATATATTTCCCGCATGTATAAAAGAAAATCATAACCAGTAGAAACATAAGAATAGTCTCACATAAATTTTTACCATTGACTTCATTTCCAACATATTAAAATAGAATTCCTAAAGATGAAGAAATAACAATCATAAACCGACCAGACCAATAGGGCTTTCATCTAACATCATAATTAACTAGCATTCTCACAACATCAGAACTCCACCAAAGACTGAACAACCACACACATATCTCTGAGGATAAAAGAATATATAGAATACCCAGAAAAGATGATCATATTTGTTTCAACTGTAACTATCACACACAGACATCTTTACTACTCAATTATCATTTTTCTGACTAATTCTGTCATCATGAACCCCGCATCATTCCATTCACTAACGAAAACCAATTCGGGAAAAATTTCAGCAAACACATACTTCAGACATCATATCTGAATAAGTCGACTAGCCGAGGTTAACTTTTTCTTTAACCGTGATATTACGTAATCTGAATGATCTTTAGAATAATCTGATATCTTTTTCAAAACTGTATTCACTTGTCAAACTATTTTCAACTTCGTCTGCATTATTAATTATTCCATTACGGTACTTTTTAGTTTCACATTTATGAACTTATTTAACATAATTTTTTTGTAAATTTTTGTTATAAAATACTACTTTGGTAAGAGGGTGAGGTCGTAAAGCCTCTAACTAAACTCTCATAAATACATACATATAACTTAGCGTTTATCATCAACATCATATCATCACAATTACATAATTCACTTCAAACAAATTAACATACATTATTATGTTACACGAACTTTTCAATTATCCATTTCAAACTAGTGTACTTTAACATACATTCCATGAAGAGTAAATTTACCTATAGCATTTACTTAACCAAACAAGTCAGACACATAACATCATATGAATGCCACACAAACATAGAGAAGCTTATCACAATATAAACTTTCATTTCATTCACGTTTCAACATTTCTCAACTTTTGATTATCTCATTTCGTACATTATCACATACATATCATGAATTTCTATTCATTCCTTTTTAAGTTCCTTCTCATCATAAACACATTTCAAATGTCTCAATATCACTTTTAGTACTATCGAAAATAGCTCGATTGGATAACATTTTTGTCTATAAGTAAAATAAAGATTAGATCGGATCATGTACATCACACTATCACAGATTTATATGGCATATATTTCTAGGCACTTTACACATCTCATTCGTTTCGAGAATCGGTTAAACTGAAGCTCTGATACCAACAAATGTAACACCCCCTACCCTTATCCGTCATCGAAATAGAGTACGAGGAATTACCGAGGAGTACGAAACACTTACAGAT
Source organism: Gossypium anomalum (assembly GCA_025698475.1). Classification (NCBI taxonomy): domain Eukaryota; kingdom Viridiplantae; phylum Streptophyta; class Magnoliopsida; order Malvales; family Malvaceae; genus Gossypium; species Gossypium anomalum. The sequence continues at coordinate 39,865,115 of CM046968.1, read as the reverse complement.
AATTTAAATATATTTTCATAACAATTTGTCTCAATTTCATACTATTTCATATTTAAGCTTTATTCACCAAAGTATTTGAAATATCATCTTTATGCAAATAGCACATATTCATAGCAACTTTCAATTTCTTTCATGGAATCAAAAACTAATGAATTCAACAAGTAGACCTAGTTGTAAAAGTCACAAAAACACAAAAATTTCAAGAAATAATCAAGAATTGAACTTACTTCAGTAAAAATATGAAAAACCAACTTAAGGGAACTCTTCCACGGTGTTTTGACTGATGAGAATGCAGAAAAATAAAGAGAAATCTAGATAATTCCACTTTAGTCCTAGCTCTATTAAGTAAATTTCGCAATTTTCCAATTTTGCCCTTAATTCTCCTTATTTTCTTGCTGATTTCATGCCCTTGTCGTCCAACCCAATTTAAACCCTCTTTCTTTTATCATTTAAGCTATTTAATCATTTCCCACAATTTTGCATTTGATACAATTTAGTCCTTTTTGTTCAATTAGCTATCAGTACTTTAAAATTTCTTGATGAATCTTTAATACTAACTTATTAACACTCTATAAATATTTATGACTCAATTTAAAATTCTTGAGGTCTCGATACCTCATTTTCAATTTTAATTATTTTAATATATATTTTTTTAATACACTATTCACTATTTCAAAATTTTTCCTAACTTCACATTTAAATTATACTCAATAAATTAATAATATTTCCTACTCATTTGTTGAATTTAGTGATCTCAAATCACTGTTTCGACACCACTGAAAATTAGGCTGTTACAGGTAATTGATCAACTTGGGGTCTCTTGTCTCCCATTCACCCTTGAGCTGATAGATCACTAATGCAAAATCTTCGTATACCTCTAATACATTGATCTTGCGTTTTATGGCTGCACGGATGCCCATGATGCATGCCTCATATTCCGCCATGTTATTTGTGCAGTCAAAATCCAATTTACTAGTAAAGGGATAATGATCTCCGTTTGGGGATACTAAAACTGCCCCGATTTAGTTACCCACAGTATTTGAAGCTCCGTCAAAATTCAGTTTCCAAGGATGGCCTTCTTGAGAATCTTCTTCAATGGTTGCAACATACATTAGATCCTCATTCAGGAAATCAAAACTCAACGGCTCATAATCTTCTAGAGCTCTACTGGCCAGAAAATATGCTATTACACTTCCCTTTACAGCCTTTTGGTTCACGTAGACTATGTTAAACTCAGAAAGCAAAATTTGCCAATGAGCCATTCTTCTGTTCAAAGTATTTGACTCTATCATGTACTTCAAAGGGTCTAGTTTTGAGATGAGCCAAGTTGTGTGGTACAACATGTATTGTCTCAGTCTTCGGGTTGTCCAAATCAAAGCACAACACAACTTCTCGATCGGCGAATATCTTGTCTCACACTCAGTAAATTTCTTGCTGAGATAGTATATCACTTTTTCTTTTCTTCCCGACTCGTTATTTCGGCCTAACACGCATCCCATGGAGTTTTCGAACACTGCTAAGTACAGTATCAGCAATTTATCCGGGCAAGGTGGCATCAGTACTGGGGCATTGGATAAGTAATGCTTGACCTTATCGAAAGCTTTCTGGCACTCCTCATCCCATACACCTGGATTGTATTTCTTAATGAGACGGAATATCGGGTCACATTTCTTCGTTAGTTGTAAAATGAACTGGGCAATGTAATTTAGTCTTCCTAGGAAACCCCGAACTTCTTTTTGAGTGTGTGGTGGAGGTAATTCTTGCATGGCCCTGACTTTATCTGAGTCAATCTCAATCCCTTTTTCATTGACTACGAATCCCAACAACTTTTCTGACCTAGCCCCGAAGGTGCATTTTGCGGGATTGAGCTTTAGTTGGAACTTCTTCAATCTTAAGAATAGTTTCCTTAGGACTTGCACATGCTTCTTTTCTGTTCTGGATTTTGCAGTCATATCGTCGACGTAAACTTCGATCTCTTTATGCATCATATCATGGAACAAAGTTACCATGACTCTCTGATATGTCGCTCTTGCGTTTTTCAATTCGAATGGCATTACCTTATAGCAAAATATTCCCCACATGGTTACGAATGTGGTCTTTTCCATGTCTTCAGGATGCATCTTTATTTGGTTGTATCCCGAACAGCTGTCCATAAAGGATAAAAGTGAGTAACCTGCCGTGTTATCCACTAATGTATCAATGTGACACAACGGGAAGTTGTTTTTTGGACTGGCTTTGTTCAAATCCTGATAGCCCATGCACATTCGTACTTTTCTATCTTTCTTAGGAACTGGGGCTATATTGGCTACCCATTCTGAGTACTTAACCACTTGTAAGAAACCAGCGTCGAATTACTTCTTGACCTCTTCCTTTATCTTCAACAAAACATCAGGTCTCATCCTTCGAAGTTTCTGTTGAACTGGCTTACATTCTTCCCTTATGGGGAGTCGGTGCACCACAATATCAGTATTCAACCTGGGCATGTCTCGATATGACCATGCGAAGACATCTTTGAATTCTTATAGTAACTCAATGAGGTCTTGTTTTATCTCTGCAGCGAAACAAGCTCCAATCTTCACCTCTTTTCCCTCTCCTAGGCTCACAATTTCCATCAACTCTTTGTGAGGTAGGATTTGTTTCTCCTCTTGTTCTACCATCCTTAACAAATCAGGAGATAGGTCACAATTTCGGTCATCTTCAAAATCCTGAGTATCCTCCATACACATATCTTGCTCAAAAGGAGACTCTAAGTCAGTAGCAACGTTGCTCATATCATTGATATCTGGAGACCTGTTATAGGGATGAAGAAAAAAATCTAAAGAACTAAAGAATCTAAGAATATTTTATTTGTGTGGTATGATTATGAATGAAGTAGAAAGAATAAAAGAATATTTGCTCAAGATGATACACAAAAAATGTATTTTTTATTGAAATAACGATATTTGGACATATGTTTATTTCATAAAATGATTATTTTTGCCCTAGGCTTAGAGCAATAAGCTTGTTTTGAACATTACTCTAAGTTAATTCTAAAAGTTACAGGGATATCCTTCGCGGTCCAATTGTTCAAAACACTTCCAGGGATGTAAGGGCGAATTCTAGATAAATTCCTTTCTTCAGTTTTTTCTTCATATATGGCGTTAGTGCTTAAACTTCTCAATATTTCTTTGACAGACTCTTTTCTTGTCAATCTTCCTTCAGAGTAAATAGTCCCTCCTGACACGAACATTCTGGATAAATGAGGAAAGGTCATTAGTTCCCATTTGACCTCCTCACCGCGCAGACTCGCTCTTCTTCTCTCTTTTTTTTCTCGAGCTCTTTCTTATTTTGCTTCGCATTTGGCTTAAATCCTAAGCCAAAGCGGTCTCGTTTTTCCTTTAGCATCGGTACCTCAATCCTTACTTGGAGGCATCTTCCAAGTCCTTTCCCTGGCAAGGCTCCTTTTTCGACCGTCAATCGCAGGCCCATCCTTGTAGTTTTGGTTATTTTGGGCTTTGGGATCTTGCTCCTTTCGACAATGAATGTAGCATTGACAAATTCTAGCGATCAAAAGGAACACTCTATCACCTTATCGTCCGCACCTATGTACGGTGCGTCACTGGTAACGGATGCAATAATGTCTTCCTCCGCATTTATCGTTACCAATCTACCCTCAGTTACCAACATTAAATTTTAATGTAGTGATGACGGTACTGCTCCCGCAGAGTGAATCCACGACCTCCCCAACAAGTAGTTGTATGAAGGCTTGATGTCCATCACCAAGAAGTCCACCTCATATATGTTTGGGCCAATCAAGAGAGGTATCTCGATTCTTCCCATCACTTTTCTTTCAGTACCGTCGAGTGCTCTCACTATGTTTTGACATGTCTTCATGTGAGAGTTATCCACTGGCAACCTATTTAGCGTGGACAAGGGCATGACATTTAACGCCGATCCATTATCGATTAGTACCCCTAGCAATATGTATCCCTTGCAGCGAGTGGTGATGTGTAGTGCCTTTGTAGATCCCATACGTCCCGGTGGTATTTCATCATCATTAAAGAAAATAAAATTATCGGCACTGATGTTACTGACCAGACGATTGAGCTTGTTGACAGAGATATCATCCGTAACATATGTTTCATTTAACACTTTCATTAATGCATTGCGGTATGTCTCTGAGCTCAAGAGCAAGGCTAGTACTGATATACGAGCTAGTTGTTTGTGCAACTGTTCCATAACGTTGTACTCGTTGTGCTTCAGGAATTTTAAGAATTCGTTAGCCTCCTTTTCAGTCACAGGCTCATTGACAGGTGATTCAGGTCTGGTTGTCTTCTCCCTTTTTTGTTCAACAACAACGAACTTTCCTTTAACTAGTTCTACCTTTTTTTTTGGGGTATAACACCTTCCACTGCGTGTATAGAAACCCTCGTCTTGCCCTTCCTCTAAAGCACCAGCCGGGTTCTCCTTTCTCGGGATTGTCACGTTGCAGTCATAATTCCATGGAACCCTTTTGCTATCCTTGTAGGGAAAGGATACAGGTTTCTGGATTATGACTCTTGGCACCATTTGTATTCCTACTTCGTTGATCCTTGATCGCGAAATGATCACCACAGGGTGATTAACTTTTTGGATCCTTTCTGTTGATCCTTCCTCTGAGGCGTAAACCTCTCCTTCTTCTGATGCTTTGATTTTTTCATAAAATTCTATCTTTTTATTGTCCATTAGACCTTGCACTATGGACCTGAACTCAGTGTACTCTTGGATGTTATGACCCTCCTCGGCATGAAACTCGCAGTATTTCCTTGCCCCTTTAGGCTTCTCCTCTGAATGTTTTATGATTAAACCTCCATTGACCATTTGTTTCCAAACTCAACATAATGAGGTTTTTACCTCTGATACCTCCATCTTGGTTCTCTTCCCTCTATTTTCAATTATTGCAGTTACCCCTCTGTCTGAATTACTGGGTAATGGATTCCTTACCACATTAGGTCTCGTGGGTCATCGAACTTTACAATGCCCATCTTTATGAACCTTTCAACTACTTTTTTGAAAGCGGTGCAGTTCTCAATCATGTGTCTCAAGACTCCTGCATGGTATTCGCATTGAGCGTTTGCGTCATACCACTTAGGGAATGGAGGTTGCATGGGTTTTAGGTAAAATGGGGATACCACATGTGCATCGAATAGATTTTGGTACAACTCCCTATATGTCATCGAGATTGGGGTAAACTGGACTCTTTCTATGTTAGGCCTTGGGTTGGAATCTTGTCTTGCGAAGCCTTGATAGCTAGTAGTCACTGCCCTCGGCTGGCTTACGGTAACTGGCTTGCAAAAACCCTTATTGTACATGCTTGTATTGTTCACCTCATTTTTTTCCTTCTCGGAATCGATTTCTTAGCACTTTCCCCTGCTTCAATCTTCCCGCATCTTATTGTATTTTCTATCATCTTTCCAGACATTACTATGTCTGAGAAGCTTTTAGTAGCGCTTCCCAACATGTGGTTAATGAATAGGGCCTTTAGGGTATTGATAAAGAGCACGGTCATCTCCTTCTCCAAGAGAGGTGGTTGGACCTGCATCGCTATCTCCCTCTATCATTGGGCATACTGCCTGAAGCTCTTTTTGGGTTTCTTTTCCATGTTTTGTAATGTAATTTTATCGGGTACTAAGTCCATCACGTGACCATATTATTTCATGAAAGCTTGAGCCAAGTCCTTCCATGAACCAATTTGGGCACGGCTTAGCTAGTTATACCACTTGGCTGCAGACCCAATCAAACTATCTTGGAAATAGTGAATTAACAGTTAATCATTATTAACGTATCCTGTCATACTTCGACAGAACATCGTAATGTGAGCTTCAAGTAGCTAGTCCCATTATACTTTCTGGAGTCTTAAACTTTGGTGGGAGCACCAGATCTGGGACCAAGCTTAAGTCCTTAGCGTCGATCTCGCAACGGTATTCAGCAGTCTTCATTGCTTTGAACTTCTCCTCTAGCCTCTTGCATCGATCCTCAAGTTGCTTTGGCAAATCTATTCCACGTTTTCAAGGTCAAGGACAACAGGAATGGATGGATTATCTCCCGGATTGGAGCCTGAGCCTGTTAAAAAGTTCATTGGTGTCGAGGCACCGGCCTGGTATTGTTGAGGCCTGATAGTAACGGGTACCCCTCGTGGGTGCACCTCCAGTTGTGGTTGGATGTTAGTCGGGGTGAAGCCTGGAGGATAAACAGGATCTTTATTATCGTTTCCTGCAGTGCTCTTCCCTTTTTCGCATTCTTTGGCTAGCAACTGTGCCAATTGACTTATCATATTATTTTGGGATTCTTGCATTTGTTCCCTCACGTCTTGTTGGATTCTAGCTAACTGCTCTTGCATCTGCGCTTGTAATTGCTCTTGCATATCCCTTTGCATTTGTTCTAATCTTTCTAATCTCTGATCCATTGTTTTGGTCTTGCGACAGGTATTGTAGCGGTATTCGGTTGGTTGATTCTTGTTGGTTTCCTGATTAACTAAAATAATTTGTTTAATTAAGGTCTTTTTGTGAAATTTAATGCATATGATGAAATGTAATGCAAATGAATAAATGAATGCAAAAAGAGGCGTTGATTCTAATTCAATTTCACTAGAACAACTTTACTAGAAGAAAATTTTCATTACATAGAGCGGATAATTATATATATGACTTTGCCCTAATACCTAAAGCCTTAACCTTCCTAAGAAGCCAAGCTAAGTTTCGGCCTTGATCTGATTCTGACTCGTACTTTAAGCTTAATACATCGGCCTGAACTGCCAAGGTTTGCAAATGATCGGCTACCTCTCGAACCTGAGCCACAGCTTCACCCATTACATAATCTCTATCTCTGATCTGATCTTGAGAGGGGTGAAGATGTTCTTTGCAATGTTCATTATTTGCCTCAAGAAGTTCCACTCAAATTTTGCTATCTCGTAGTGCAGTCTCGAATTTCTCTATTTTCCCTTTCAACTCCTCGATCTTGCTTAGACTGGCCTTCAACTCAATTATAGAGTTACGGCTACGATGCTGATGTAGTGATCTTTCCAATTCGGCCACCCGAGCTCGTAACCTCTCTTTTTCACTTTCGCTTTCCAACAAACCCTTTTTCAGAGCGTCTCCAGCACTCGGGACATCTTGAAACTTCTTCTCCTAATGATCGGCTCTAGTCTTTTCTTCTTTAATTTCTTGACGCTACTGTTCCGACATTTTACCTAAACTGGCAGTTCTTATCAACATACGTAGCTTCTTGTAATCGATTTTCAGACTATCCAAATCTTCCCCGGCCTTATTTTTTCCCTTCCTCAATTTCTCAGCCTCTAGCTTATAGATATCGATGTCTAATCCTAACTTCATCTTCTTTTCTTCTAACCGCTCTATCTTCTTTAATACTTTCGAGCTCCTTTTCTCAAAGTCTTACTTTATGATCTCTAACTCAGACGGGATGACTCGTAAATACTCTTCTATCAGCCGAGCGCTCCCTTGATTCGGCATAGGGATGTTGTCATTGACTCTCTTACCCTACCACCATTCATACTCGGTGGTTGTCATCAGACCCGTAGTGAGTCCTTTCATTCTTCGGGTTTGGTTCTAAGCATTTGATATCTCATGAACCCTTTTCTTATAATTGTCGTCTTTATAAGAGCACTCATATTGAGCCAAACCTTGTGTGACCGGTATAAACTACCTTGATCGATATTGCCTTAACACAAGTAGTGGAGCATATCCAACTGCTCCCCATATTCCAGGTAGAGGGACCCAGTCAAAATCACCACGCCGATATAAGATCTCATCGGGGATCAACCATGGAGTCTTCTATTCAACATCTTCGACTTGCAAATTCTGGAGAATAGCTATCCATTTCTCTTCTGAGATGTCGTCTCGCCTCGATGTAGCCACTAATTCTCTTAATGGGGAATAGTCATTGGAGAAAACCTGATAGAAGACCTTTTCTACCTTCCAAAAGTGGCTAATAGAAGCTGTGCACAACCAGTGAATCTTCCTCTGAAAGTTTCTACTAGGATTACCGGGACGGGTGTGGCCTCCTTATCAAGTCGATCGAATAAGTCTGAGACGGCTTCATCTACATGTCCTAATGCCTTAGGAAAGACGATCAAACCGTAGATGCTTAAGGCGAAAACGTCAACTCTCTTCTTCATATCCGGGTGTGCTAGGATCAAGTCCCTCAAATTCCTCCAAGGAATACACTTACTATCCCATTTCTGCTTGATCCGGGCTGCAACCCATTGTTCGCTCATCCCCTTGATACTCATCAATTTCTTCAAAAAGGGCGGGACGTTAACAGGTCTTGAATAGGCCCTATCGGCCTGAATCTTCGGGCAATGAAGTAAAGCCATGTACTCTTCCATAGTAGGTACCAAATCGACTCTTTCGAAGGTGAAGCAATTGTAGGCGGGATTCCAAAACTGCGCGAGGGCTCAGAACAAGTACTTGTCCACCTTTATATCGAGCAGATAGGGTAGGTCGCCGTAATTACAGTAAAAGAGTTGCTTGATCTCGTTGTTCCAACTATTCCATATCTCTTTTAATTCTTGCAGGTCATTTTAAGCCACACTGATGCGAGTGAAATCCCACAATTCTGATTCATATCCCTCAGTCAAACTATCACCCTTCTCTTGCTGCGTCCTCTCGGACCATACTCGGACGGCCGCATTATCCTCCACTCTATCAAAAAACCTATTTTCCATGTTAAGCTTTTCTATTTAGTAACCGAACGTGAATCAACACCTTTTTATGATGAAATGCCATGCAATAACAGCAAAACACAGCAAGTCAGTATTATGTACAAAAAAATAGAACTCAAAGCAAACAGGAAATAATCAAGCACCTATTTGGGTAATCACTAGGGTTTGGAATGGTTTTACCTAGGGTAGGCTCTTAGGGCTCATTACATGCGGTTTGGTTCTAAAGTAAAGGTACCTGAACCGGCAGATTCCTCGTTCCTCACCCATTATAGGCTCATACGGACCGAGTTCAGTTCAGGGGAATACATTTCCCTACGGCTATAAGGAGATGAAAATCTCACGAAGACGTAGGTACGGATGTATCCCGAAAACGATCCACTATCCTATACGGAGGTGAAGACCTCACGAAGGAATAGTCTCTCACTCCCACTTAAAAGGGTAAAAATTGACCAATTATGCAATATGATGCACAAAAGTATACTTAAAAGACTCGAACCAAAAGCAAATCATATAAAATAACAAAAACCACAAAGATGAAATGCAATGAAATGATCGTAAGTTTAAAATAAATTTTCAAATTTCGATAAAGAACAAAAATTAATCAATTTATGGCTCGACTCTTAACTTCCCCAGTGGAGTCGCCAAGCTGTCAAAACCATTTTTTGAAAACGAGAATCGACTTTATGAAAGCGAAGATTAAAACGGGAGTCGCCACCGATCTTTATTAGGTGTGATCGGATCACCTTTGTTTTAATCAAACATTTTAGTTTACTAAAACGGTGTTTTTGGTCTACGAAACTTGAGAGAACGGGTTCGGGAGTCGGTTACGTGTGAGGAAGGATTAGCACCCTCGTCACGCCCAAAATTGGTACCGAATTAATTAGTTAGTGTCTTAATGTCGAAAGTTGAAAATCGAGAACGGATTTAAGATGCAATCTTTTTTATCAATGTCGATTTAATAAAAATGCTTGAATTAGCTCAAAACGACTGTTAAAGATTTTCTCGTCTCGAGATATCAAAGTATCACATCCCATAAGTTAGGACACAATATCTTGAACTCCCGAGCGCAAGTTTATCTTTAATTTTAATTGGAATTTCGTGTATTTTAAAACTCAAAAAGATATTTGGCTATTTAGAATCAACGAGAAAATCGAAACCCGTAAGTTAGGGCACAATTCCTCGATATTCCAAAACGCGAAACATTGCCTTATTTTAAAAAATTTATTTTTTGAATAATGGCGAATACGACATTTAAACGACTTACGTTATTTATTTGGGTTAAAATAAAACAATTTATTGGATAAATGTAACGAGGCTTGATTCATGAGGCGATGATATGAAATAAGAATATGGTAATGAGCCTTGAACAATGATACATGAACACAACATTATACGAATGAAAAAACAATAATACAAAAATACAAAATAAATGAATTAAAATACACACAATGACAATGATCATACAACAATTATCATTTAAATACGAATATTAACAATCAAAGAAAATAAAATAATATAAAATAATATAAAGCAATATAAAGAAATTTCAAGTAAATAATGGTTTAAAATAAATAATGTATAAGAATAATTCAAAACGAATAAATAAAAAAAATTCTCAAATATATAAAAAACTTAAAGTAAATAATAATAAAACAGTTTGAAATAAACAATATATAAAAAAAACTTTAAATAAATAACATATAAAATAGTTTAAACTACATGATATATAAAAAATTTAAAAATATAATAGGTAAAAGTTTAAAATAAATAATATATACATAAAAACGTAAAATAAATAATATATAGAATAATTTAAAATAATATGTAATAAAACGGTTTAAAGTAACTAGCTAAGAAAATATATATATACATAACCTAAAATAATATACAATAAAACAATTTGAAGTGAATAATATAAATCAATTTTAAATAAATGATACATAAAATAGTTTTAAGAGAACTAATAAAAAATCTAAAATAAATAATATATAAAACTGTTTAAAACACAATATATGTTTTTCAGAAAATAATAGTAAATAAGCAAAATGTACAAAACAGTTTGATATTAGAAGGTTAAGGATTGAATTAAAAATAAAATAAAATTAAAGAGACGAATTAAAAAAGGCAAATAGGGCCCAAATGGAATACGCGTAGAGAGGGAGGGACTTATTGGAAGAATATCCCAGCCCTTACGCGCACTGTTTCATGCAGGTCCAAAATGAGACAATCGCAAAATCCATGGGGTCAAATTTAAAAACCCAAAACAAAGAGCAAAAGGGGGAAATTGAAAACAGGTGACAAAATGGAAAGACCCGCAGCGCAAATAGCCCATTTGAGCTTTAAAAACACGCAGATCCCCCCATTAATCGGGTCGGGTCACGGGTTCCCTCCCCAAAACGACGTCGTTTTGAGGCTTGTGGGGAGGGGAGTAAAACGCTGTCGTTTTACTCTACTATTAAATCCATTTTTTTTGTTTTCTTTTTCATTTCAGCACCATCTTTAAAAAAAAAAATAGAGAGTTCTCTTTGCTCTCTCCCCCCCTCTCCCTTTCTCCAGCCTGTTGGGCTCCCTTGGAGGTCTGCAGCAGCAGCACGCCGATGACGGCAGTGACCGCCGTGTACAGCGAAAGAGCGCAACCCAGGTATTCCTCTTTTAAATTTTTTTTATGTTTCTTTGTTTAAAATAGTTTTTTTAAAAAGGAAAATCAATTAATAAATATCAAAAACAAGGTAAACAGAAAACGAAAGAAGAAAAAAGGAAAAAAGAACAAAACTAAACCTTTTAAACTTTGGTTCTATTTCTTTTTTGATTTTAGTGTGCGTAAAAAAATTACAAAGGGATCGAGAATGGACTTTATAGCCGAATACACGCTCGTTTTGTTTCTATTCTTTGTTTGTTTCTTCATTGTTTTTTCTTTATTGTTTGCTATCATTTTTTGCCTCCTTCTTTGCTGTTTTCTTTTGCTTGCGTGTTGGTCTCGTTTTGCAGGTGACGTGAGTGGCCAGACGGGTGCGAGGAGGTGTGCGACAGCCAAAGCTGAAGGGGAGGCATGTGGCGGCTGAAGCTTGGAGGGGCTAGGGTTTGCTGAAATGTTTTGTGTAGTTGGGCTAGTTGGGTTTTAGGTTTTCTGAAATTTTGGGCTTGTTGGGCTTGGGTAACTTAAGCCTGGGTTTAATATGTAAATGGACATTCATTTGGACTATTTGGGTTTTATTTTGTTTTATTGACCTAGGCCAAATTTGGCTATTATATATAGTATCTAACATTGTTATACCAATCTATCAAATGATCCTCAATTCAACAAGAAATGTCAAAGTTCAAAGAAAGTCTCTCCATTCCCAACTCTTTTAACTATAAAGGATGAAGCTGCCTAACATAAAGAATAATTAAGTAAATGTATTATGGAGGTCTCTATATTAGGAATCAAGTTATAGTTTGGTTTTTCTACTTAATAAATAAATAAATTAGTCTCTATATATTAGATCAAATAGTAAATTAATCTTTTTGTTAAAAAAATCATTCACTTCAGTAATTTAAAATTGATCCTTGTATGTCGGTATGAGCTGCATGTGGCACGTCACATGTCACTGTATGGTTATTTTTTAACCACGCCAGTTTTAAACAATACAAATGAATGAATTTTTTAATAGAAAGGACCAATTTACTTTTTAATCTAATGAACATTGACTAATTTACTCATTTTTTGAATAAAGAAGACAAAATGCTATCCAATTTTTAATACAAAAAGATCAATAATACTTTTAGCAAAATAATTATGAATAGTAGATAATTTTACCAAAAATAATCATAATCAATAAGGTTAGACACTAAACATGTGAAGCAAGCCAGCACAGTGGCATGCCCAAATAAGCTACCCGTAGCCATACATTGGGTGAGAGGTCAGAAAATGGTAAAATTTTATAAAATCGTATAGTATTTTGTCTCTTTAAAAATCTATCATTCATTACAGCAAAAAAACCATTAAGGAGAAAACCACGATGGAGATATCTGAGAAAGAAACGAAGAACTTCAAAAAAGTCCAACAGATGTTATATCTGTGATCAAAAGAGACATTTTGCAAAAAACTGCCCCAAAAGCAAAAAGAAAAAAGCAAAGAAGATCATTCAAATGATCTGTCGATCAGGCGTGAAAATGAAAGAAGAAGATGACATCGAATCTGTGTGCTCGTTTGATGAAACACCCTCAGAAAAAACTATCTGCGCCATTCCGGTCTATGATTCTGAAGAAAGTCAGCAGTTAGACTATGATGGAGTCTACATGTTCCAGGCCCAAGCCCAAGCCCAAATGGATCAACAAGTTTTGACCCCACATGTGCCAGCAAAAATCTATCTAGACAAGTATAGTAAACCCATTACTATAATTGCCTTTATAGATACAGGAGCTGCAGAAACCATTATGAATCCAGATATTTTGCCCAAAGAATGGTGGAAATCTTATACCAAGTACTTCAGTTCTGCTGATGGTAAAATTTTTACCACTAATTTAATCAGCCATCCTATTACTGTTCAAATCTTCCTAGGATGTTCCATTAGAACAACAGTACTAGGATCCAAACTTCCAGGAAAAGACCTTACAGTAGGATTTGACCTATACACAAAAGCCAAACACCTCAGAATCTTTCCCGATGGACTCAGATACAAAACCTTCTTTCAACCATTTGTAAATATTCCCAGACTCTTTTCCTTTCATCCAGAAAAAACCTTCCAGGTTATCCAGGAGATAACAGAAAAATCATGCGCTAATTCTCATTCTGAGTTTTTAGCCAAATGTCCAAATCCTTTGTGGAAAAATCCAGATTTCTTCATACACCTTCTATTTAAGAAAAATGAAGACATCAACCCCACCAAAGCCAGCCACACAGGAATGAATCTAGAACATTTGCTCCTTGCTGAACAAGAATGCAAAGAACTTCAACAACAAGATCTGATAGAACCATCAGACTCTCAATGGGCATGTGAAGCTTTCTATGTCAACAAAAGATCGGAGCAAATCAGAGGAAAGTTAAGACTGGTAATTAATTATCAGCCTCTTAATAACTTCCTCCAAGATGATAAATTCCCATTGCCAAACAAAAACACCCTCTTTTCCAGCCTAGCAAAAGCTAGAATCTTCTCAAAGTTTGATCTTAAAGCTGGATTTTGGCAATTAGGCATCCACCTTGAAGACAGACCAAAGACAGGATTTTGCATTCCAAATCGACATTATCAGTGGAAAGTTATGCCTTTTGGCCTCAAAACAGCACCATCTCTGTTTCAGAAAGCAATGACAAGGATTTTCCAACCCTTAATGGAAAATGCCTTAATCTACATTGATGACATTCTTCTTTACAGTAAAGATGAAGATTCCCATGCTCAACTGCTTCAACAATTTCACTTTCAGATAACCTTCTATAATGCTTCTTTTTCTTTATACCGCAGTCACAATGCTTTTCTTTTGGACATTTGAATTTCAGATGGGAATCATCACATGCCTGGTCAAGCCTTCTATCTCCATGAAGATAATCTTTGAAAATTTTTCTTCTGTTGCAAATATCTTCTAACGCAATAAAGACTTCTTGTTGGATTTGACCAATAGTGAGTTGAAGAATGTCTCTATTTCTTTGCTGAAGGGCTTGGTTGACTGCAATTTGAATTGGTCCTGGTAAAAAAGACAAAATTACTGGGTTAAGGTTGGGATGCAAACCTAAAGCGCAGAATAATTGGAACATCTTCTTCAGGTGTCCTGTGAGATCCTTTTTCTTGAAGAAACAGCACTTTCTTGCATAGAATTCTCTCCTTTTTAATACAAGGAGATCTTCTGGATTTCCAACAAAATGTTCATGGAGGATTCTGATTGGTTCTGACAGATTTTGAAGAACTAAGAATTGCATTTGATGTTGCTGGTTGATTGAATTCCACCAGTCTCTTAACATCCCTGTGAATCTTGAAACAAATTCCATAAGGATGTTGAAGTTGCTTTCTTCAGTGAGTTTCCTGGTTTCTAACTAGGAATGAAATTCTTGAAGTCTTTTTGGCTATCTTTCTGGTGGTAAATCATCTATTGTAAAGGTTCTTCCGCCTGAAGATTTTTGTGGAGGATTTGTCATTTGAGCAGCTGAGGATTTAGGTTGATCATCCATTTCTTCATCACTCGGTTCTTCAACTTTAGTAGTGACATGGATCTTTGGAATACTTTCTGGTTCATCTTCCGTTGAAGTAAATTCATCTGACAGCTCAGTGGATGATTCGTAAGTTTCAGTATCCGATGTTTCTTGAATCTGAAATGCTGGGTTTTCTGAGATTGCATTTTTATGACAATCTTTTAAGAAAGTGGTCAAAGGATTTTTATCTCCTTTTTCTTGAATCATCAAGGATTTTGAAACTTGTTTTGGAGGAGATGGTGGAGGGGATTTCTCAAGGACTGGTCTTTTGCCAAGTTTCTTTTCTTCTTGATTGGTTTGATCTTCTGGTTCTTGAAACTTTTCTCGATCCTTGGCCACCTTTTTTGCTTCTTTCTCTCTTTTCTTCTTTTCTGCTTTATTTTTTTTATTTCCAGAAAAATCTCATACGTATTCGGTTTTGTACGCTTGACTGGTTCTGGAAAAGTGATGGAAATTCCTTCTGATGAGAAAGAAGGTTCTTGCCTGATTGAAGGGAATAATTCGATAGTTTCTGGTCGTTTTACTGGTTCTGGAATTTTCCCTGTTTCTTGTAGCTCCTTGATCTGAGCTTTGAGCTTTTGGATTTCCTTTTCTCGTTGGGCAAGGTGAGAAAAGAAATCTTATCCTGGTGCTGCTGGCTCTCTTGCTACTGACTCTATTCTTTTCTGGAGAAGCTGAATGAGATCCTTGATCATTTTTGTATTGTCATCTAATTTTGCTTCTACAGAAGAAAGTTTTGAATCCATTTTACTGAAAACATGGTTTTGAGCCAATGCGTTCTCTGTCTGCCAGTTAAGAGTTGCTTCTGCAGCACTGATAGTTGTGGTTGCACCTGATGCTTCTGGTTTAACCTTTGAAGGTATTTTGGGTGCATGGGTATAATTTTTCACAGAAAATTCCTCAAGAGGAGGAAAATCCTTTTCATATTTTTCTAATGAGGATGATGTGGGTTGGACCATAGAAACAATTGGGATCTCAAAGGATGGTTTTGGAGGGTAAGGAAACTGGATTTTTCTTGACCCATTTAGTAAGTCTTTTTATGAGAGTGTGGAAAAGGGTCTTTCGGAGGTGGTTGTGCGGAGAGGTAGTTGAAGTTTACATGGTTGTGGTACAGGTTTAGGAGGTGGTGGTTTTCCAGCTGAGTAATCAACCAAATAGACAAACTTTCCATTATCTTCACCAAGTGGTCCAATGGAAGGGTCTCCATTCATCCATCTTTTGTAAAATTTTGATTGGGAAGACTTTTGTTTTCTTCTTCCTAGTTTTGTTCTTTGAATTATCTAAGTCATCAAACCATGCACGACTTACATCTTTAAGACATCCTAAACATGAGCAGTTTATATCCCAAGGACAGTGGCCAATTTCATCTTTGAATTGATAAAGCTCTCTCCTATATGCATCAAAGCTTTGTACTAAGCTTTGTTCTCAAATCTGGATGGCATGAATCACGCAATGAGATTCAGGACTTCTTTTGTCATGACCAGTTGTAGGATTTTTTATTGGCTGCATCATCAGCTGTGTTGGAAAGATGGAAAGACTTTTACCAGCCTTTTGGAGATGACTATGATCAAATTTGATTTCCGTGGTTCCATCATTTTTTGAAATAAAATGACTTTGAGTGGACTGCATCGGCTGGTTTTGTTGTTTCACCTTTTCATAATCAGTTACCCATTTTTCAGGAAGTAACTGAATGAGTTCCTGCTTCGAAATTTTTCTGAGAATATGAACACAATGAGGTTGATCATTTGTGTTTACTGAGATCAGAAGTGAGTTGCTTGTTCCATGCTGGGTCAGGGTAGAGGTTGAAGGTCTAGAAAGAGTTTTTTCTGCCATGATAAGGAATTCTTCTGAATCATTCTTTTCTCTTTGAGAACTTTGCATAATTTTGAAAAGTGTGGCTCTGATACCAATACTGCGTGAGGAGTAGAAGAAGATGATTAAGTCTTGAGAACTTATAACAGGTATGCTGTACCAAAACACAGGCTCTTCTCTTTAGCCATTCAAACTGGTACTGCCTTTTAGTTATAAGAACTCAATTATCAATTCTTCTTCTATTCCCCAGAAATATTGGTACTTTGATCTGAATTTTAATATTTCTGATGTGCAGGATCCATGATTATGGCAAGCACAGAGCATACTTTATAAAATTCTAATAAACCCATATGCAAAGCTCTTTTTAGAGAAGGAGAAGATTCAGAAGAAGAAAGAGATTTAGAAAGCCATGGATAGTAAAAGCTCTGGATTTTATTAAAGAGAGAAAACTTGGTTTTTACAAGAAAACTTAGTTCTCCTTTTATAGCTGAAGGAGATTACAAACCGACAAACTATAAGATAAGTGAGAAAAACAGTAAAAGTTTATTTATTATTATTTCTACAGTAGAGGTGGCTAGCTTTTATAAAGCTAGGTTCAGCTGTTGCGATTTGAGTGGGGGTATTGAGAGCTGTCCATCGAATCTTCACTGTTGTCTTCTCTTTTTGTCATGTCTTCCATCATATGTTTATCTTCAATGTCATCATTGAGACCTAATTTTGAAAGACTGATTTGACTACATTGCCACGGGTAATCTTGTGACCATTCAGTTGGGTCAGGAATGGATTCACGATAATCTTGAAGTGCTTTTAAGATTCCTTCATGATAAGGTTGATATACCCTTGGCCATGTGTCCCATGGTGCTTCAATATTTGGAAGGGGCCATATCTCTATTAGAATGACTCTGTTGAGTTGGCAGAGAAATTTTTGAAGATCTCTATACTGGACAGGATCTTTACACACATCTTCATGGTAGAATTTGTGGATCCATGAGGTAGGAAATGAGCCAAGTTGTTTTGATCTTCCACAGTGAACAAAGTATTGTGGCTTGTAGAAGATAATGACCATGAAACCTTCATAGTTTCCTTTTTCTTGTCTGCAACCTTGATGAATGATTTCTAACCATTGCGGTAAAGGATGAAACCAGCTTAAGAATGTAAAGAAATTCTGGTGTTCTGGTTCAATATTCCCTCTGATAGCTTTGGTTAGAAAATAGATAAGATCACAAATTAAAAACTGTGTGGCTATATGGTAAAGATGGGTAAGATACCATAAAAACCATTTAAGTTCTTCAGCTTGTTCAAGAAACTGGAAATTTATGGGGTGAATGAAAGGGTAATCAGGATGAACTCCCCATGGTTTAAGGATAAGGCCTCCAAAGTTTTTGAAAACTTGGATTTGGTATTCAAACATCATGTCTTTGGCCTTTTGGTGAAAGATTTCATTTTGGGTAAGCCTGTATACTTCAGGAGGAAATTCTGGGTTTAGGTTTGGAGTAACAGGGTAAGAGGTAGGTGAGGTTGACGATGATGAATAGGGTCTATACATCATAATGGGTCTGGGCCAAAATATTCTTTTGTATGCCTGAATTTCTGTCTTGGGCCTGGATAGAAAGTCTGCAAGGACATTATCCTTACCTTTGATATGTTTGGTGTCAAATGAATATTCGGAGAACCATTGAGCCCATCTAAGAAGCTGTGGATGTGGCATTGTCTTCGTGCAATATGAGGCTGTGGCTGGTATTTTCCATCTTTTATATCTATTCCAAGGAAATTGATTTCAGGCTGGTTGATCTTCATCTTATTTTCTGAAAGCATGATGCCATATTTCAAAATAAGAGATATACCAGCCACAGCTTCATATTGCACAAGAGCTTCTTAAGTTTCCCGATGAAAACCTGTCTCAAAAGCAGGTCCAGCAATTCTATGGGATTGTAAACTATATTAGAGATTTCATTGAAAAAATCTCTAAGTATATAAATCCCTTAAGGAATATGCTCAAAAAGAATCCTCCTCCATGGACGATCAAGCAGACCAAAGCAATCCAAAGAATCAAGCAAATAGTACCAAAAGTACCCCCACTTCAAATTCCCTCAGATGGAAAAAGAATACTGCAAACAGATGCAAGTGACAAATACTGGGGTGAAGCACTAATTGAAGAAATTAATGGAAAAAGACAACTCTGCGGTTACAAAAGTGGTAGATTTTCAGAGGCAAAAAAACATTACCACTCAACCTTTAAAGAAATCCTTGCGGTCAAATATGGAATCTCAAAATTCCAGTTTCACCTAAAAGGATATCATTTTCTTGTTGAAATGGACATGTCATCTTTTCCCAAGATGCTCAAATTCAAACAGAAGACAGTGCCACATCCACAGCTTCTTAGATGGGCTCAATGGTTCTCCAAATATTCATTTGACACCAAACATATCAAAGGTAAGGATAATGTCCTTGCATTGTTGGAAATCCAGAAGATCTCCTTGTATTAAAAATGAGAGAATTCTATGCAAGAAAGTGCTGTTCCTTCAAGAAAAAGGATCTCACAAGACACTTGAAGAAGATGTTCCAATTATTCTGCACTTTAGGTTTGCATCCTAACCTTAAGCCAGTAATTTTGTCTTCTTTACCAGGACCAATTCAAATTGCAGTCAACCAAGCCCTCCAGCAAAGAAATAGAGACATTCTTCAACTCACTATTGGTCAAATCCAACAAGAAGTCTTTATTGCGTTAGAAGATATTTGCAACAGAAGAAAAATTTTCAAAGATTATCTTCATGGAGATAGAAGGCTTGACCAGGCATGTGATGATTCCCATCTGAAATTCAAATGTCCAAAAAAAAAGCATTGTGACTGCCGTATAAAGAAAAAGAAGCATTATAGAAGGTTATCTGAAAAACCTTTAAAGAGAAAACCACGATGGAGATATCTGAGAAAGAAATGAAGAACTTTAAAAAAGTCCAACAGATGTTATATCTGTGATCAAAAGGGACATTTTGCAAAAAACTGCCCCAAAAGCAAAAAGAAGAAAGCAAAGAAGATCATTCAAATGATCTGTCGGACAGGCGTGAAAATGAAAGAAGAAGATGACATCGAATCTGTGTGCTCGTTTGATGAAACACCCTCAGAAGAAACTATCTGCGCCATTCCGGTCTATGATTCTGAGGAAAGTCAGCAGTCAGACTATGATGGAGTCTACATGTTCCAGGCCCAAGCCCAAGCACAAATGGATCAACAAGTTTTAACCCCACATGTGCCAGCAAAAATCTATCTAGACAAGTATAGTAAACCCATCACTATAATTGCCTTTATAGATACAGAAGCTGCAGAAACCATTATGAATCCAGATATTTTGCCCAAAGAATGGTGGAAATCTCATACCAAGTACTTCAGTTCTGCTGATGGTAAAATTTTTACCACTAATTTAATAAGCCATCCTATTACTGTTCAACTCTTCCCAGGATGTTCCATTAGAACAACAGTACTAGGATCCAAACTTCCAGGAAAATACCTTACAGTAGGATTTGACCTATATACAAAAGCCAAACACCTCAGAATCCTTCCCGATGGACTCAGATACAAAACCTTCTTTCAACCATTTGTAAATATTCCCAGACTCTTTTCCTTTCATCCAGAAAAAACCTTCCAGGTTATCCAGGAGATAACAGAAAAATCATGCGCTAATTCTCATTCTGAGTTTTTAGCCAAATGTCCAAATCCTTTGTGGAAAAATCCAGATTTCTTCATACATCTTCCATTTAAGAAAAATGAAGACATCAACCCCACCAAAGCCAGCCACACAGGAATGAATCCAGAACATTTGCTCTTTGCTGAACAAGAATGCAAAGAACTTCAATAACAAGATCTGATAGAACCATCAGACTCTCAATGGGCATGTGAAGCTTTCTATGTCAACAAAAGATTGGAGCAAATCAGAGGAAAGTTAAGACTGCTAATTAATTATCAGCCTCTTAATAACTTCCTCCAAGATGATAAATTCCCATTGCCAAACAAAAACACTCTCTTTTCTAGCCTAGCGAAAGCTAGAATCTTCTCAAAGTTTGATCTTAAAGTTGGATTTTGGCAATTAGGCATCCACCTTGAAGACAGACCAAAGACAGGATTTTGCATTCCAAATCGACATTATCAGTGGAAAGTTATACCTTTTGGCCTCAAAACAGCACCATCTCTGTTTCAGAAAGCAATGACAAGGATTTTCCAACCCTTAATGGAAAATGCCTTAATCTACATTGATGACATTCTTCTTTACAGTAAAGATGAAGATTCCCATGCTCAACTGCTTCAACAATTTCACTCTCTTGTTTTGAAATATGGCATCATGCTTTCAAAAAAGAAGATGAAGATCAACCAGTCTGAAATCAATTTCCTTGGAATGGATATAAAAGATGGAAAATACCAGCCACAGCCTCATATTGCACAAGAGCTTCTCAAGTTTCCCGATGAAAACCTGTCTCAAAAGTAGGTCCAGCAATTCTATGGGATTGTAAACTATATTAGAGATTTCATTGAAAAAGTCTCTAAGTATATAAATCCCTTAAGGAAGATACTCAAAAAGAATCCTCCTCCATGGACGATCAAGCAGACCAAAGCAATCTAAAGAATCAAGAAAATAGCACCAGAAGTACCCCTACTTCAAATCCCCTCAGATGGAAAAAGAATACTGCAAACAGATGCAAGTGACAAATACTCGGGTGCGGTACTACTTGAAGAAATTGATGGAAAAAGACAACTCTGCGGTTACAAAAGTGGTAGATTTTCAGAGGTAGAAAAACATTACCACTCAACCTTTAAAGAAATCCTTGCGGTCAAATATGGAATCTCAAAATTCAAGTTTCACCTAAAAGGATATCATTTTCTTGTTGAAATGGACATGTCATCCTTTCCCAAGATGCTCAAATTCAAACAGAAGACAGTGCCACATCCATAGCTTCTTAGATGGGCTCAATGGTTCTCCAAATATTCATTTGACACCAAACATATCAAAGGTAAGGATAATGTCCTTGCAGACTTTCTATCCAGGACCAAAATAGAAATTCAGGCATACAAAAGAATATTTTGGCCCAGACCCATTATGATGTATAGACCCTATTCATCATCGTCAACCTCACCTACCTCTTACCCTGTTACTCCAAACCTAAACCCAGAATTTCCTCCTGAAGTATACAGGCTTACCCCAAATGAAACCTTTCACCAAAAGGCCAAAGACATGATGTTTGAATACCAAATCCAAGTTTTCAAAAACTTTGGAGGCCTTATCCTTAAACCATGGGAGTTCATCCGATTACCCTTTCATTCACCCCATAAATTTCAGTTTCTTGAACAAGTGAAGAACTTAAATGGTTTTTATGGTATCTTACCCACCTTTACCATATAGCCATACAGTTTTTAATTTGTGATCTTATCTATTTTCTAACCAAAGCTATCAGAGGGAATATTGAACGAGAACACTGGAATTTCTTTACATTCTTGTTTGGTTTCATCCTTTACCGCAATGGTTAGAAATCATTCATCAAGGTTGCAGACAAGAAAAAGGAAACTATGAAGGTTTCATGGTCATTATCTTCTACAAGCCACAATATTTTGTTCACTGTGGAAGATCAAAACAACTTGGCTCCTTTCCTACCTTATGGATCCACAAATTCTACCATGAAGATGTGTGTAAAGATCCTGTCCAGTATAGAGATCTTCAAAAATTTCTCTGCCAACTCAACAGAGTCATTCCAATAGAGATATGGCCCCTTCCAAATATTGAAGCACCATGGGACACATGGCCAAGGGTATATCAACCTTATCATGAAGGAATCTTAAAAGCACTTCAAGATTATCGTGAATCCATTCCTGACCCAACTGAATGGTCACAAGATTACCCGTGGCAATGTAGTCAAATCAGTCTTTCAAAATTAGGTCTTAATGATGACATTGAAGATAAACATATGATGGAAGACATGATAAAAAGAGAAGACAACAGTGAAGATTCGATGGACAGCTCTTAATACCCCCACTCAAATCGCAACAGCTGAACCTAGCTTTATAAAAGCTAGCCACCTCTACTGTAGAAATAATAATGAATAAACTTTTACTGTTTTTCTCACTTATCTTATAGTTTGTCGGTTTGTAATCTCCTTCAGCTATAAAAGGAGAACTAAGTTTGCTTGTAAAAACTAAGTTTTCTCTCTTTAATAAAATCCAGAGCTTTTACTATCCATGGCTTTCTAAATCTCTTTCTTCTTCTGAATCTTCTCCTTCTCTAAAAAGAGCTTTGCATATGGGTTTATTAGAATTTTATAAAGTATGCTCTGTGCTTGCCATAATCATGGATCCTGCACATCAGAAATATTAAAATTCAGATCAAAGTACCAATATTTCTGGGGAATAGAAGAAGAATTGATAATTGAGTTCTTATAACTAAAAGGCAGTACCAGTTTGAATGGCTAAAGAGAAGAGCCTGTGTTTTGGTACAGCATACCTGTTATAAGTTCTCAAGACTTAATCATCTTCTTCTACTCCTCACGCAGTATTGGTATCAGAGGCACACTTTTCAAAATTATGCAAAGTTCTCAAAGAGAAAAGAATGATTCAGAAGAATTCCTTATCATGGCAGAAAAAACTCTTTCTAGACCTTCAACCTTTACCCTGACCCAGCATGGAACAAGCGACTCACTTCTGATCTCAGTAAACACAAATGATCAACCTCATTGTATTCATATTCCCAGAAAAATTCCGAAGTAGGAACTCATTCAGCTACTTCCTGAAAAATGGGTAACTGATTATGAAAAGCTGAAACAACAAAACCAGCCAATGCAGTCCACTCAAAGTCATTTTATTTCAAAAACTGATGGAACCACGGAAATCAAATTTGATCATAGTCATCTCCAAAAGGCTGGTAAAAGTATTTCCATCTTTCCAACACAGCTGATGATGCAGCCAATAAAAAATCCTACAGCTGGTCATGACAAATAAGACCCAGAATGCTGCTGTGATTCATGCCATCCAGGACGAGAACAAAGCTTAGTACAAAGCTTTGATGCATATGGGAGAGAGCTTTATCAATTCAAAGATGAAACTGGCCACTGTCCTTGGGATATAAACTGCTCATGTTCAGGATGTCTTAAAGACAGAAGTCGTGCATGGTTTGATGACTTAGATAATTCAGCAACAAAACTAGGAAGAAGAAAACAAAAGTCTTCCCAATTAGAATTTTACAAAAGATGGATGAATGGAGACCCTTCCATTGGACCACTTGGTAAAGATAATGGAAAGTTTGTCTATTTGGTTGATTACTCAGCTGGAAAACCACCACCTCCTAAACCTGTACCACAACCATGTAAACCTCAACTACCTCCTGCACAACCACCTCCGAAAGACCCCTTTCCACAGCCCTGTTACAAAAGACTTACTAAATGGGTCAAGAAAAATCTAGGTTTCCTTACCCCTCCAAAACCATCCTTTGAGATCCCAATTGTTTCTATGGTCCAACCCACATCATCCTCATTAGAAAAATATGAAAAGGATTTTCCTCCTCTTGAGGAATTTTCTGTGAAAAATTATACCCATGCACCCAAAATACCTTCAAAGGTTAAACCAGAAGCATCAGGTGCAACTACAACTATCAGTGCTGCAGAAGCAACTCTTAACTGGCAGACAGAGAACGCATTGGCTCAAAACCATGTTCTCAGTAAAATGGATTCAAAACTTTCTTCTGTAGAAGCAAAATTAGATGACAATACAAAAATGATCAAGGATCTCATTCAGCTTCTCCAGAAAAGAATAGAGTCAGTAGTAAGAGAGCCAGCAGCACCAGGATAAGATTTCTTTTCTCACCTTGCCCAACGAGAAAAGGAAATCCAAAAGCTCAAAGCTCAGATCAAGGAGCTACAAGAAACAAGGAAAATTCCAGAACCAGTAAAACGACCAGAAACTATCGAATTATTCCCTTCAATCAGGCAAGAACCTTCTTTCTCATCAGAAGGAATTTCCATCACTTTTCCAGAACCAGTCAAGCGTAGAAAACTGAGTACGTATGAGATTTTTCTGGAAATAAAGAAAAGTGAAGCAGATAAGAAGAAAAGAGAGAAAGAAGCAAAAAAGGTGGCCAAGGATCGAGAAAAGTTTCAAGAACCAGAAGATCAAACCAATCAAGAAGAAAAAAAACTTAGCAAAAGACCAGTCCTTAAGAAATCCCCTCCACCATCTCCTCCAAAACAAGTTTCAAAATCCTTGATGATTCAAGAAAAAGGAGATAAAAATCCTTTGACCACTTTCTTAAAAGATTGTCATAAAAATGCAATCTCAGAAAACCCAGCATTTCAGATTCAAGAAACACCGGATCATCTGAAATCGATTTAATCATCCATCGAAAGTGTCGGATGAATTTACTTCAACGGAAGATGAACCAGAAAGTATTCCAAAGATCCATGTCACTACTAAAGTTGAAGAACCGAGTGATGAAGAAATGGATGATCAACCTGAATCCTCAGCTGCTCAAACGACAAATCCTCCACAAAAATCTCCAGGCGGAAGAACCTTTACAATAGATGATTTACCACCAGAAAGATGGCCAGAAAGACTTCAAGAATTTCATTCCTGGTTAGAAACCAGGAAACTCACTGAAGAAAGCAACTACAACATCCTTATGGAATTTGTTTCAAGATTCACAGGGATGTGAAGAGACTGGTGGAATTCAATCAACCAGCAACATCAAATGCAATTCTTAGTTCTAAGTTTTTGAATTACGAGTTTCATCCCAATGAAAATAGTCCCTGCCTTTGATTTTCACTCTTTACCGATTTAAACATGTAAACACATCTCAAAACTTACGCATCTATTTAGCCACTTCGTCATCAAAGTCAACTCTATCATATTTATTCTTTTAATATCTATCTCAATTATTGCTCATAATAAATCATTCATTACACTCCATTTTTCAAAATCCCATTAAAATTCCAATTATATTAAAATATGTCAACGTTGAACAATTCTAACTTTCTTTTGGAAAATTATAATTAAGTATAAAGGCCGGTGGATGGTATGTTAATATGTGATGACAAAAAATGGATTGCTACTCTTTTTTAATGAAAAGATTTACTTGAAACATGGAAGCATATACAAAATCATCATAACCATGCTTAACACTTGTTTAGTAAGTATTTGATTATAAGATTTATATTGTCTCACTTACTTTGGTTTGTAGTCTTTTAAGAATTAGAACAAAATTACATTATTTTAATAAAAAAATTAAAAAGTTTTTCCAAGTCTTGCTTATTTAAAGATCGAATTATTCGTCTCATTTAGAAGGTCGATCCAATATTTGGAAGGGTTTTGATTAAAACTCTAAGACTAGAAAATGGGCTTCAACAAGAAATTTAGGTCAATTTAAAATACTGATTAGGTTAAAGCTCCTATATTCAGAGCTCGAGTCTAATTTTTGAAGTATATAATATGCTATTTTTATGTATTATGTAATCTATAATAATTTTAAGTACTTATATTTAAAGTTTTAATATAAAATAATGGTATTGAAAGAAATATATATATTATCAAATATTAAATAAAAATAATATGGACAAATTTAAATAGATTTAGGTTAGCCATTTGTAAATATAAACGAATTTGGACAAATTTTGATGTTCATATTTTGAGTCAAGTTAGGCTTAAACAACTATGAATGATATATACGTGAGCCTAACTCAAACACAATTTATCTTGACTCATAAACACCTCTAATTTAAATATTATTTCACAAAAATGATGGTATGAATCAATCAAATTAAATTTTTTTTATTTTATTTTCTAATATATCTACTAGAACAAGCCGAATGACTTATTATAAAAATGATTGCATGAATTAATCAAATCAAACTGTAGACTCGTTAAGAGGTAGACGTTGGACATGAGTTTTAAAGCAAAACAGATTTTAGAAAAAAGTAATTTTGTATTTTAGATTACAATAACGATGATTTGGTAATTTGAAAAAAGAAAGTTTAGGAAAAAAAGAAGCTTTTGTGGTTGGAAAACTGATTTATTGATGAAATAATTTTATTATGTTTGTATCGTACTGTCCAATTTTATTATTTTTAAAATTATATAATTCATGAAATTTAAAAGCACCGGCAAGGGACGGTCGACAACATGCCAACTATAAACACACAACTTTTAGTCCCTAACATCTATGGTAGGCTAGTACTAATGCACATACAGCCTGCCCTTGCGAACCTTGTGGATCAAGGACAAAAGGAATTAGGATGGGTTCGGGATTGCTGTTATAGGTGGAAAAGTAATTTTTTTAACCTCAAACGCCTCGTTTTTTTGATTAAAAGTGTGATGGAAGAGTGTTTTCTCACCCCAAACGTAAAAATTGGAGTTTTAAGTGTATTAATTTTTTTTACATTTTGAAGTATAAATTTATCAAATTATTCTTATTTGCATTAATTATTTTAAATGTATTTAATAATTGGATCTATTTATATTTAACGTATATTTATTATTATATTTACTTTTTTAAATTATTTCATGTATAATTAAATTTAAAAATAATTTATTAATTATTAAAAAGTATTTAAAATTTATATTTTATGTATAATTATATTAAATTATTTAAATATTATCTAATTTAATTTAATTTATATTTTAATTTCTAACATAATGTTTAAAATGGAAATTTTAACTTCTCTCCGTAGTTTTTAACAATAATATCAAACACCTTAAATTTAACAATTCACGTTTTATTTTTCAAAACCACTTTCAAGTTTCAACTAGCTCTTGGTAAATCTCCAAACGAGCCAAATAACAACTCCACGTTAGCATCCAAATTAGGTATAAAAGTTAGATAATTCTTTATTTTCACAGATTACTTTATCCAACTCTCTCCATTTTCCCTCGAGCTCTTTATCAACTTCAGTATTAAAAAGTGTTGGAGAGCATAAACTTAGATGCCTTCTCAAAGAAATGATTTTTTACCTTATAAATGGTCCAACCAAGAGCAACACATTTTCATGAAAATAACAATACTCAATTATAGACATGCAACTAATGCAATAACAGTCACAACAAATATAGTACGTAATTAGGAATTTATTTAAGATACCCTTAACAACAACAACTATAATACAAAATTATTCTCTTTGACATTGAAAATTCCTTCAATGGAGAAGAAATTACTCCCTTCATATTAAAAGATTGAGTATAGAAAATCATTAGGGGAAATCTTTCATGGCTTTCACATTAAAAGATTTGAGTATCAAAAATCCTTTGAGGAATACAAAATTACTCCCATCACATTAAAAGGTAAAGTATCCAAAAATTTTAAAAATAAAGTCATCTTTAGGAACAAGTAAAGCATAAACATGCTTTTAAGGATATGTTGTGTAAACCAAGATAGAACCTCTTTTAAAGCACAAACTACATAAATTAATTTCATTTTATGAAAATTTTATCAACGCTATTTACTCCCACTCATATATATGCTGAAATAACACCTCATGAACTTCTCACAAAGTAAATTTTCACCAACTGCCTCATAGTATAAAAAGAATTATTGTTATACCGTACCATGATAAACAAGTTAAAAATTCTAAAAATTACATCGCTTGTGAAGCCAAAGGTCATTGGTGAAGGGATAGCTGACAACATGCCAACCACCAATACATAACGTTCAACCCCCAACATTTGTGGGAGGCCAACACTAATGCACATGCACCTTGCCAAACTTGCACAGAGCCCCCTTCCAAGCTTTCCGGTCAAAAAAAGAAAAGAAGGGTCAGCCATTCTCCATGTACCCATGAGGTAAAGGACGACTCTACGTTAGCCTCCAAATCTAGGAATTTCCTTATTCTCACCGTGTTTTTCATGGTTCCCGGTTGTTACCCTTCTCAACTCTCTCCATTTTAGCACCTTGCCCAGCCATTGAATGCCCATATTCAACTTTAAGCCCAACCAATTCATATCCATATCCAGAGAAGTAAACAATTTTTCACCATACCTTTTTACTATTCCAATCTCTAACAATAATCTTAAACTCAACTCAATCATCCATAGGTGAAAGAAGAAATTTTACCACTGCTGCACTAAAAGATAAACTCTTTTAGCAATAAGTGGTTTGAAGAAGTGAAAATAGATTTTTTTCCTTCGATATTCAGACTAAATTTGAATATTGAAATTGATATCATTAAAAGGATTTTATTTGATTATTACTTCCAGTCCGAATTGAAATCGAAAAACAAATGAAAACATGTGATTATATATAAAAAATATATACATATGAACTCTCCTTAGATTGAAATATCTTAACAATAATTAGCGATGAAATTCAAGCATCATCACCAACACACCTTTTTTTTTATTATTATTACATGAAAATATTTGATGAAAAGAAACCATATGTTGGTAATTGATAAGAGCCTGCCTACATTCGTGGCATAAGCCTAGGGGAAAAAATGCTTAAGAAACAGGGTAGTTAAAAATTATGATAGTTCCTTTTGAAAAGAATATGTAACTACTACTTTTTTAAAGAGAAAAAAGAATAGCAAAGGATGATTTCATTGTTGATGTTAAAACTTTATCACATGAATAAATTATAATCTGTCCATTATGCTCTCAACACTCTGTTGTTGTTTGACCCAATGAATTATTTGAAATCATTGTAAATCATGAAAAGTGAAAAGCAAATTTGCTTTTATTTTCAGGCTCGAGAAAAAAGAAGATTATGGAAGGAGGATAGATATATTATTCGAAAATGTATTTTTGGAGTATACAAAGTGGACTTCAAGTTCCAATTTCCACAAAAAACATTTCAAGGTTTATGTCATTATGAGTGTATTTTTTTTTCCTTTTTAAAGACATCTTTTAAGTCCTTGAAAGTTTTGCCATCCCTTAATCTTTTGATTTTCAAATTTAACTATTTTGCCATACAATACTCTAAATTTGATGAATGTGGACGGATTAGATATGTCCAAAGCCTCACTTAAACTTGAATATCACATAGGAATTGCTGATTCATTTGACAGCAACATTTTCCTAGCGCTGACTTGGTGTTTAAGCAATGTGTTCTTTGCTAAATAAACGTGAGAATATTGTATTTTTCTAACCGCTAATGTCTTGCCATGTTCAACGTCTGTTATATTATATATCGATAATGACAATATGAATGGTCGTAAATTAATTAGAAAGAAAAATAAGAACATGCATATTCTACGTGGAAAACCCTTATTAGGAAAAATTAAGGGTAGAGAAAGAAAAATTCACTTATTTTAAGGGTTAAACAATCATGTTATAATCAATGTCTAATAGAACAAACCCCTTATTTTGCCTCTCTATTTTATTTCTTTAACAAGTGACGAGATTCAAATCACACAACTCTAACAACATCTAAATCTACTCTTTTTTAGATATTTCAAGAACTCATAATAAATGTAGATAAAGTAAGTTCATAATCAATGTGGATGAAGTAAGTTTTTTCTATTTATCAAATCTCAACTTATCAATCTATAAATATCTCAAGCTTTAACCTTTGAAGTTTATTTGGATTTAATATCTTATCTTAAAAGGTAATTCACATTTAATCTTTGAGTTTTACTGTTTTATTAGAACATTCTTTTATATATGAGTTTTTTTTTATTTTTATATTGAAATTTAACTAAATCTATTTTTCAAAATAAAAAGAGAGAGAAAGAGAGAGTTTTGTATGCTGTTTTTTATATCCACAAAATTCGAAATCTTATTTCAAAAAACATTGATTTTATTAACATTTAACATGATAAAAATCGATGGTTTATTAGATTATGAAGTCCCTTTGTTAGGTTCCCTACTTCTCTCTTTTGCAGCTCTTTACGCAAGGTAGTTCGTAGTTGTTTTAGTTTACTACTTTAGTTTTGAGCTCCTTTTTCGTTTTCACTTTTCACTACTTTAGCGGGTAAATTACCAATAAAAGCCCCTTTTTTTAAATTTACTGAAATGGGCTAGGTCAGAAATTATTTACCGGTATGGGCCACATTTTACAAAAACGCGCCCACATCGGTGGCGTTGTCGTGGAAAAAAGCAGAAACGCTTCCTCAAGGCGCTTTGCCTGACGTGAAAAACGCTTCCTTGAGGACGCACTTTCGTCCACGTGAGGCAAAAGCGCTCCTTGAGGCGCGCTTCTATCACGTAAGCGAAAACGCTTCCTCAAGGAAGCGTTTTCCCCTTGTTTTTATTAGGGTTTTATGTAATTAGGGTTAGGGTTTTGAAAATTTTGGATTTTTAAATTTTAGGGTTTTAAGGAAAAAATTAAATAAATTAGGGTTTATTGTTTGTTAATTAAATTAATTACTAATTTTAAAAAATTAGATTATGATTTAGTGTTTATGGTTTTTAAGGAAAAAATCAAATAAATTAGGGTTTAAGGTTACCTGAGTAAATTAATTATAAATTTAAAAAAATTAGATTAGGGTTTTATGGTATTTAAAAAAATCAAATAAATTAGGGTTTGGGGTTTATGGTAACTTAATTAAATTATTTGTTAATCTAAAAAAGCTTCTACGTGGACGCTCTTTTGCTACAGTAGTCTCTGGAAAATAAATTTGAGAAGACGTGTCTGTGCAAATAGTGTCAAAAACGCTTCAAGCAGGATGCATTGTCAGCAAAAGTACTGAAAGAAGCTCCCACGTGGACGCTCTTTTGCTCTGAGATATCGAAAAATATTTTTGAGAAGACGTGTCTGTGCAAATAGTGTAAAAAACGCTTCAAGCAGGATGCATTGTCAGCAAAAGTTCTAAAAGAAGCTTCCACGTGGACGCTCTTTTGCTACAGTAGTCTCTGAAAAAATAATTTTGAGAAGACGTGTCTGCACAAATAGTGGTAAAAACGCTTCAAGCAGGATGCATTTTCAGCAAAATTACTGGAAGAAGCTCCCACGTGGATGCTCTTTTGTTACAATGGTCTCTGAAAAAATAATTTTGAGAAGACATGTCTGCATAAATAGTGTAAAAAACGCTTCAAGCAGGATGCATTTTCAGCAAAAGTACTGAAAGAAGCTCCCACGTGGACGCTCTTTTGCTACAGTGATTTCTGGAATATTTGGGCTATAAATGAGCCAAATTTTGTTCTCAGGTTGCATAACTTATAGCAAAAAAAAATAGAGAGGCTAAGAAGGATAAAAATTAAAGATGAGTGAACGCATTAGTGCTGTTATTTACTATGATGGTGAGGTTCGTCACACCGAGAACGGTATTGTTTTTTTTTTTTCAGAGAATACAATATGACTGGTTTTTAACCAGAACATAGATTTGACAGAACTTCGTCAAAGGATTAGGCGTAAAATATTTGGAACGACGCCAATGAAAGTGTTGTCTATTAGGTATCGATTTTGTGCTTCTATTGATCCAGTAACATATGACTCGTTCAACATCAAAGGTGCTCGTAGCTTAGAGGCAATGGTGCAGACTCATCTTGCTAGTGGAGCACCATATATTGAGTTATATGTACAATTTGCATCGCCAAATGATACATTTGCGGCTGCTGTTCGAGAGGAATACACACCCCTACCCGACACTCCGTTAGTGGGTTACATAACACGGATCGATTTTTGGTAACGGTATGGAATACACAACCCCTACACGACACTCTGTTAGTGGATGGGACATGCACCTAGGTGGGTCGATGTTTGATGCTAGAAATACGTACTGGGGAACGACATCAACTTATAGTGCTTGGTAATCTACATCCAATTGGGGACGTTATGAAACGCCCAAAAGAAGGGATGATGTACTCCCTATGACGTCCACCAGTGAGGGGACCTCATACGTCGCAGATGATAGTGGGTTAGATAATGAGTCCGATGTGGATCCACCTCAAGAGCCCAGCCGCGATGGTACAGAAGTTGGATTATTTTCTGAACCGGAGCCTATTCCAACTGAACCTGAAGATGTTGAAGGGGGTTTAGATGAAGAAGAAGATCCACGATTCAGGGCATACTCGTCTCCAGCCTACATGCATAATGTTGATCTATCTGCAGATGATGCATTGGAGTTTCTAGATCTACCACACAGAACGCGTGATCATACAAGTTCGTTATTGGATTCGAGTGAATTTGAAGTTGGTAAGGAGTTTTCCAATAAGGATAGTTTTCTTGGTGCATTGAAACAACATAGCATCAATAACGGTGTTAACTACCACGTGGTTAAATCTAAATCCGATAAGTTTGAGGTGAAGTGTGCAGTGCAAGACGGAAGTTGTTCATGGAAAATCTACACCTCGTTGAGGAAAAGGACAGGGTTATAGGAGATAAAAAAGTATAAAGGTCCACATACATGTTCTGCAGGTATAGTATTTAAGGTTTTTGAATAATACTGATATTATGTAATGTTACATTATTTAACGTACTTCGTTGACAGGTATTTCACAAGATCATCCCAAGATGGATTCAGCTATGTTAGCTAGCTTAATACTACCCACGGTGAAGGCAGATCCTAGGACTTCAGTGCCAGTCTTAATTGCCAATATTTGTAACCAAATGGGGTACACGCCCTCTTACTGTAAGGCTTGCATAGCTAAGCAGAAGGCTTTGGAGAAGATGCATGTGGGTGGGACGCTTCATATAATGAAATATGGTAGTGGTGTCAAGTGTTAGAGAGATACGTCTCAGGTTGCATAACGGACCTTCAAACAGAACCTGCATACTACAACGACCGATTGCTCCGTGGATGTCAAGTATTTAAGCGTCTCTTCTGGAGCTTTAAGCAATACCGAGACGCATTTGCATATTGTAAGCCATTGGTACAAATTGACGATACCTTTATGTACGGTAGATATACCCATCGGCTATTGCTAGTAGTCGCACAGGATGGTAGTGGAAGAATCCTTCCAATTGCGTTTGCAATAACACCGGGGGAGTCAGCTGATGACTAGGATTTCTTTCTTTCTAGGTTAAGGATGCATGTTTGCGCCCAACCTGATATATGCGTTATATCAGATCGAGGCACCGGGATACTAGCTGTAATTGAGCGACAGGGAAGCCTATAGCATCGTACATACCATCGGTATTGCCTAAGGCACATTGCTTCCAACTATTACAGGCAATATCCATCTAAAGGTGAATGACGGCAAGTGACCAACATGGGTATTTAAATTTATCTCTATTAATATAATATCATTTGGAATATTGAATATATTTTAAATGGAAAAGTGGTATGTAATTTTCGCTATCAACTTATATTGGCAGGGTATGAGATAAGTAAGGACCGTTTTCATGAGATGTTGGCAGTTTTCCATTCAGTTAACAAAGAGGGCCATGACTACCTATGTAATATACCTTTCGAACAGTGGACACAAGCATACGACGGCGGCTTACGATATGGTCAAATGACCTCAAACCTGGCCGAATGTATAAATTCTATTTTGAAAGGAACACGTCATTTACCTATAACATCAGTTGTGCGAGAGACATATTTTTGTTTAGCGGCACTATTTTCGAAACGAGCAGCGAGTTATGCAGGCCAAATGCAGGGAGGCCATGTATGGTGTGCAAAGGTATTGTAAGAAATTAACAAGGCGAAGGCACGGGCGAATACTATGCACACAGTGTGTCATGATCGAGACAACTTATGGTTTCGTGTGACAGAGTTTGACAAACCGAACCAAGGTATTACTGGCGGGCAATATCGTGTACACTTAAGAAATAGGACTTGCGATTGTGGGAGGTTTGACGTACTTCGTTATCCATGCGCTCATGTAATTGCAGCTTGTCAAAATCTTCGCCTAGATCCCATGAGCTATGTCGACGACGTGTACAAATTGGAATACATGTACAACGTGTGGAGACACATATTCCCACCGGTTCCAGATGAGCGTAAGTGGCCCTCTGTATCACTTGCTCCGTTTAAACTGTTACAGGATAGAGAGTTGCGGCGTAAACCAAAGGGTCGACCTTGCTCGACTAGAATACGCAACAATATGGATATCCGAGAAACAACTAATCAACAAAAGTTATGTGGATGGTGTAGGAACCCAGGCCATACAAGTAGATCATGTCCAAATCGCAATAGTTGATAGTTGTTGTAATTGTCAATATGTTGTATTATTTATATTTTATTACATGAAATAATATAAAAATATTCAAAATATTGCTTTATTTAAAATAATTTTCATTTTATTAAAAATATAAAAGTAAATTATAATTACTTTACTTAAAACAACATTTTATATTATCACAAGAAATAATAGAAAAATATTCAAAATGTTGCCTTATTTAAAATAATTTCCATTTTATTAAAAATATAAAAGTAAATTACAATTACTTTACTTAAAACAACATTTTATATTATCACATGAAATAATATAAAAATATTCAAAATGTTGTCTTATTTAAAATAATTTCCATTTTATTAAAAATATAAAAGTAAATTACAATTATTTTACTTAAAACAACATTTTATATTATCACATGAAATAATATAAAAATATTCAAAATGTTGCCTTATTTAAAATAATTTTCATTTTATTAAAAATATAAAAGTAAATTACAATTACTTTATTTAAAACAACCTTTTATCTAATTACATGAAATAATATAAAAAGATTCAAAATATTTGTACAAATATATTAAAATAAAAATCAATGTCTGTGCCGGTCAGATTCAGTGCCACACGGAGGTCGTCGACGGTTACGCGTTGGATTCCTCCTTTGTCCAGCTTCCGGCGGGGGTTCTGCTTACTCCGGCGAGGATTCTGGTTGTGGGTGTTGAGAGGATGACCCACCTTGATAGAATAGTGACTGTGGAGGTGTTTGCATCATTAATGGCAGAGGTGTTTGAAACCCATAAGGTGATAGGGATTGGTAAAAAACGGCTCCCCGACGGCCCCTCCTGCGATCCCTCGTGCGACGGCTGCCTATAGATCAGCGGTCCACTCGGAGTAATCGGAAATGGAGATGAACCGGGCCATGCATTCCAACCTGCCATAGGACTAGAAAAAGGAAACATATAAGGGCTAGGATACATAAAAGGGCTAGGATACGTACCTAGCATCATCTGAAGAGGCTGTGTTGTGGGTGTCGACAGTTGAACTGTTGGGCCCGGTGACTGTGTAGGTCTTGTTGCTGGGCCGGGTGATTGTGTGGGCGCTGTTGATGGGCCTGCGTCGTCGTCCCTTCTTCTAGGATTTAAAGGGCCACGTCGTTCCTTTTGGGCACGCAATTGCCGCTGCCTCTCCTCTTCTGACAGTAAGTATGGCTTGCCATGGATCCTAATCCATGGCATGTATTCCGGCACGCACGCCAACTCTGGAACGATGATCGGTTCCCGAGTAGGTAAATAATCACACCGATCTTCCCACATTTGGATATAGTGTGACCAGAATCTCGGCCAATCCATATGCAATTGCCGTAAGTCGATTTTGTGATGATCATCCAACACCTCAGGTGCCACAGGAATCGGTTGTTTAAATCTAAATTGCCGCAATACTCTGTCTGATTGGTGCATCTCCACAATAGAAAAGTTGACCAATGAGACCTTCACGTGCCAAGCGTTCGGATTTTGCAAGTATTCATCTAGAATTACTGCCCGAATTGTCGGATCCTCGTATGGTGTCCATTGAAACTATATAAAAATGATGGAAATATTAGTCAAATAAAAAATACTAAATAGTAGATACTAAATACTAAATACGAATCCACTATTTTATTATGTATGTATATATATATTTTTAATACTTACTTGTGCTTCCGACCGTTGCTCTAATAGAAGCCGTATATCTTCAAGACAGGTAGGTAATCGAGCATAACTTGCCGAATGGTTCCACCTAATTAAATAAATTTTTAGCATACGATTATATTTTAAATCTACGTAATAATTGTAAAATCTAATATAAAATTTACCTCGTTATGAGTGGGAATGTATATGGGTGGTCCACTCGAGGACGTAAAAATGGAAAGCCAAACCGTGCCCATGATTGCAGTAGTGATAGGCAACCTCCGATTTTCGCTTTATTCGGTCTCGTAGCCCCGCACATCTCCCGGTACAGTGTTGCCAACACGGCAGACCCCCAACTAAACAGCTGCTCTAAAATCAACGAGTTTCAGCAGCCATCTCAAATGTACAAGGTTTCGTGACAAGTCCGGCATCAGATAACCTCCAATTATCTGAAGAATGTATGCTCAAGCATATCGAATTTTTTCTAGTTCGGTAGAATCATCATCCAGCTCCGGAAATGTGTCTCGTAACCAGCCCATCTCGGTCCGACCTCCGTTAACATTATCCGGAGTAGCACCCAAAAGCTCGTAGCATACCGCTCCTCAATCAGCAGAATGAACGGACCCAGTGACTGCGTCCCCGTCCACCGGCAATCCTAATTGCAAATGCACGTCTTCCAAAGTGATAGTGCACTCTCCACATGGAAGATGAAATGTGTGCGTCTCGGGTCTCCACCTTTCTATCAACGCACTAATAAGTTTTGGGTCCAACTTGCACCCCCGGCCTATCATCGCCACATGCCAAAAACCCGCTTCCCGTAGGTAATCCTCTATCAACAGTGATGGAGGACCAGCCATGTTACGGATATAGCATTGCAATATCCGATCTACAGACTTTTATAAGAAATAATAAAATAAAAATTATTTAAATTTGCATAAATGACAGAAATCTTAAATAATATTTAAATATTAAATTTAACACTTACCATTTGCATTTGTTCGACGGATATGTGTTTATCATCGAAGTGAATTAATTCTCCGGCCATTGCTAACACGATCAATTTTTTTTATTTTAAAAAATAAATTTAGAAAAAATAAAAATTAGAGCTTTTTTGAAAAAATTAACTAGAGTTTTGAGAGGAATTTAAGAGAAATTTGAGAGATTTGAGAGAAATTTGAGAGAATATTGAAAGATTGAAGATTGAAAGGATTTAAATGTGAAAAAAAATGAAAGGGGTGGGGGGTTTTTATAGTTTTTTTTTTTTTGGACCGTTGGGAGGGTTACCAACGGTAAAAAAAGTAGCCGTTGCTACTATTCATACACGGAGAAAACGCCTTGAGCAAAGCGTTTTGCTTACGCGATGTAAAGCGCCTCAAGGAAGCGTCATTCATCGAGGCAAAGCGCTTCCATGAGGAAGCGTTTTCCTATTTTTTTCCCCTGACAACGCGCTGACGTGGACGCGTTTTGTAAAATGTGGCCCATACCAGTAAATAATTTCTGACCTGGCCCATTTCAGTAAATTTAAAAAAAAGGGGCTTTTATTGGTAATTTGCCCTACTTTAGCTTCTTCTCTTTTTCTTTTTTTTCCACTTAAATCGACTATGATGTTAGATTTTTAAGTTTAAATCACAAATCAGTATCTAAATTATATCATTTTTAAAAATTGATATTTAAATTATATTTTGTTACTTAAAATAGTATCTAAACTATATTTAATTATTCAAATTATCAAAACCATTAAAAAAATTATCTTATCTAATCATTTTGTGACACGAGACAATTTTTAATTAAAACAATTACTTAAATAGTATTTTTTTAATTTTTTTTCTTTTAAAATTATAAATATTTTCATCTCTTTTGTTCTTTACCCAATAACTTTAGTGATGGAAAATTCAAGAACTCATCGAAAACTTCATTCAAACCAATTTTTTTTCTTTACAACAAAATCCTTATTCTAATAAGCTTCTTTTCCATTTTTAAACATCAATTTCAATTCTTTGCTCGTCTCAGTTCAAAATAGATGTGCTATTTTTCTTAAAAATAAATTTTTTTCTATATACTTTACATAAAATAGTTAACGTTGAATGACCTTTTATTATAAAAGAAAAACCAGATAAAGCATGAAATCCAAGCACTAGGAAGATAATGAGTAGAAAAGAATATAAGAATTGTAAAGAAAATTTATCTAATAATTTTAAAAAATGCATTAAAAAAATAACAAACCATGAGGAAGGTGAGAGTGAAAAACAATTTGAAAAGTTTTAATATAATTAAATTTAATTTTTATAATTAAATTTAATTCTTTTAATTTAATTTTTATAATTAAATTTAATTCTTTTAATTTAATTTTAATTTAAAAGTACCATGTGTCACAAAATGATTGGTTAGGAGAAATTTTTTAACGGCCGAGGTAATTTGGGTAATGGAGTATAATTTAGGTACCACTTTAGGTAATATAATATAGTTTAGGTACCACTAGCAACAAAAAAAAAAGGTTTAGGTACTACTTTAGATAACGAAGTATAACTTAAGGTACCACTTGTAATAAAAAAAGTTTAGATATCAATATGGAAAAAAAGTATAGCTTAGGAATCATTTTGTGATTTAAGCCATTTTTTTATCGTGTATTAAAGTTTCACTTAGGGTTAAATGAACAAAATTTTCGATAAATAGTTCAATTTATGTGTGTTTCTGTTTATAAGCATAAATAAATCAACATGAATAAAATTTAAGTTTTGTAAGTTAAATAAACATGAACAAAGTATATTCAACTCATTTATATTTATAAACTAGGACGTTTAATAAATAATTTAAAATTTTTGCTTAAGGGATTGCATTGGGATTATTGTTAATGTATGAGGACATGAGTTCGAATGCACTGAAACACGTTTACAAGGATTAGGGAAGGGTTATGAGTAGTTTTAGACATTGTATAAAAAAAACCTATTTTAAATTATTTATTGTTTGATTATGATATAATTAATAATATTATTATTTTATGTGCTTATTTTATTTATTTATAATATATGTTTGATTATTTTATATATATATAAAAAGAAAATATATTTATTTACAATTTGTTTATTATTTATGAATAAATTTTTAGTTATTAACCAACACATTTGTTTAATATTTACAAATAACTTCATTAAGTAAAATTAAGGAATATGTATAAACAATTTTAAATATAATTTTGATATCTATAATAAATACAAATCAAACATAAATAAACTTAAAAATAAATAATGTTGATTTGTTGAAGTTTGATTCATTTATGAGTTCAGTTGAATTGTCTTTGATTTAAGAAACATTATAGAGATAAAACCATAAAGTGAAGTTGAAAAAAAAAAGAATCTCTCTTTTTACTACTGCTAAGTTACAAATATTTTGGGTTAAATGAAAAAAGAGTTTGATATATTAAGCCTAAATTTTGGAATTCTTTTAAGAGATCTAAAATTGAATTATAAAGTTTTGAAATGTCAAAATATTTAAATAATATTTTTTTTTATTTTAGGGAGTCGAAATGTAAATTTTTTATTCATGAGAGAATTGAAAGATTAATTTTTCGATTTTTTAGGAGGGGCAATATTGAAAAGTAATATGTCCAAATCTTATAAATAAATAAAAATAAAAATATTGAAAAAACTTTACAAGTTTTCTATAAATTTAATCCGAATATCAAATAGAAAGACAAATAAAAATTCTTAACATCTAAATTCCTAGACATCACATTATACAAACAACCTATCTTCCAACTTCAGAAATAATATTATTATAAACAATAATTATCAATTCCAAAAAATAAACAAACATAAAACTACACAAGAAAAAAGAGTAATGCACGTAGAGGACCGTCCAGCATGACGGACCCAATAAATAATTGGTACGCGTGTTACCTTAGTCATAAATCACACCCAAAGGTATGCTCTTTCACTTTATTTGTTTTATTTGTTGAATTTTACTTCTTCAACGCTTTATTCTGTCGGTTTGAATTTTCATTTAGTATTAAATATTAAAATAGATAAAAGAAATTTTGGGTTAATTAAAAAAATATGTCTATTTTAAAAAATAGATAAATGAGCCGATTTTTGAGATATTTAGGAAAATAAGTTAATTTTGAAGAGAGAAAAAAAACTCGCATCTAACAAGACGCACTTTCCTGCCATGTCAGATGAAAACACGTCCTACTGGACACGCTTTCAGGCAACAGTAAGTTTTCCAATAGGTAAATTATTTTCAACAATTAAAAATAACTAGTTTATTTGTTATATAAATCAAGCCTTTTTCTCCCTTTCGCATTCAAATCTCATTATTATTATTCTCTCAATTCATCCATTTTCTCATCCCTCTAAAGTTTGTAGTTCTCAATTTTTAAAAGATAATTTCTCTAAAAGTCTTGTTGTTTAATTTTATATTTCATAATTTATTTGTTTTTAGTTGATTTTTATAATGGCAATTTCGTTAATTCATTTTGATAACAAGCGCATTTCTGGTGTTCAATTGAAAATGGTAAGAAAATATTTTTAATTTTTAATTAAGTTCATTATTTAATTGTTAACATTATTAAATTTATATTTTTTTATTTTTATAATATCAGGTTGAAGATCAAATTTTAAAGACGTACATCTACAATTTATCTGCGAGGGCACCATGTGTTATTGACGAAGACTTGCAAAAGGAGAGATTCTTGCATGCGTCTTGCATGCTTGTTGGTGTGAATTGGACCCCACATTTATTAGCACATTGGTGGAAAGATAGAGACTCGAGACACACACATTCCATCTTTCATGTGATGAGTGCACAATCACACTCGAGGACGTAGCGTTACTACTCAGTTTATCGGTGGTTGGGTCAATCGTTACGGGGTTAGTGGACATTGGCGATTCGAGTGGCATTTGCAATGCATTACTTTTTGGTAGTCGAATAGAGATGAGATGGTTGGAAGAAAATTCTAATTATCTCGACAACTTCACAAGTGCCCTTGAAAGACA
Organism: Gossypium anomalum; assembly: GCA_025698475.1. Classification (NCBI taxonomy): domain Eukaryota; kingdom Viridiplantae; phylum Streptophyta; class Magnoliopsida; order Malvales; family Malvaceae; genus Gossypium; species Gossypium anomalum. The sequence goes on along the minus strand of CM046968.1, from coordinate 39,823,782 downwards.
ACAATACGCCTGAGCATTCATCTTAAAGTTAATTACAGGTATTCTAATGCCCAATAAATCTTGAAATCTGGTACATCTAATGTGGCTACTATAACTCGTCGACTTGAAAAAAGCGAGGCGACTCAGTTAGGGATCAGTTGCGTTGGTCACACTATACCAAAAGATGTGTCGGGTGACACAACCATAAAAAATTAAAATTGATAGTTGCATACACCTTCTGCATCATGAGTATGGTACCAACTACCATTTTTACGTCCCCAAGTTAACGCCCTTAATCGATTCTCACTCATAGCAATGTAAAATTCATTTGATAATATAGTTATCATAATATTTATTAATTATTATATTGTTGAAATAACATATTATTTGAATAGGTGGAATAATGGGGTGAGTCATATGGGTATAACGGACGAGCTTGAAGATATCTAACTACTGTTAGATCAACGACCGGAAGCGGAAGTTAATTTTTGAAATTTTCAATTATATAATATTTACATAAGGATTTGATATTAGGTAGATAATAAAATTTATAATTTTGTACTATAGTTTGAATGAATGTCATACGTCGATTAGAAAATTCAAGAATGCATCTTGGTTGAAATTTTGGTCAATAAAATATTTACCACGTCAAGGTGTCATTGATATTTTTGGGATGGTGGATATGCACGAATCTGACCGAGTGATGCATCAGTTTGAATTTAGGCAAACTATTCCACTATCACCCTAGAACATTGAAAAACTACATAAGGTCGACTTGCGGGGCAAGACTGACAAAGATTGGGTGAAATTCCTCCAAAAATATATCAACATTTGGGGAGCATGGGTACGATTTCATACATATGCACGACACTATTCTCGCATCGAAATTCACAACCTCTCCAAACTATATGAGATGGTTTAGACATCACGACTGATATGAACTTGCCTCGGGAGTGACTTGAGTCATATGAGTTGCCCAATTGATCAATTGGGTAAGTCCTAACTTGTTTCGAAAAAGGATAAAAATGGATAGAAAGTAGACTTAAACAAGAAGTTTAAAATGGTTTAGAAGAATGGCGGATGAAATTAGGCTAAGGAATTTGATAAACAAAGTAGCTGGCTGAATGGGTGAAATGAAAGGATGGTGGATGGAAATAAATGGCTAAGTCCAGAGAATGAACCAACAATAGCGTTTGTTGATCCGAGTCTCAAAATAGGCACTTAGGATGATGAAAGGGAATGGAAGAATGGTAACGATAGTTTGATGATAAACCTCGACCTGCTATCTATGAAGATAGGAACCTCAGTATGTAGAACGCCACACTTGAAAACAAGTGATAAGTTCAAGAAATAAACGAAATTGACGCCACAAGGGTTGCTTGATAAGTCAACTCATTCTATGAAGAACAATGAAAGTATGAACATTCACAAATTAATATGATAATATAAAATTTATCAAAAGTCCTTTACAATCAGTTTTGAGCAAATATTTATAGCTAAGCAAGTGGATAGCCAAATAGACTTTGGAATAAGCTGAATAGACAGTTCATTGTAGCTAGAAAGGAGCTGGAAACTTCTTTGAAATTTCTTGAACGTCCCTAGAAGCTTCTTGGCATGGAAAACACAAATGGACAGCTTCTAGATGATGTTAATTCAGCTGAAATTTAATTGTAAGGATGGTGAGCTGATCAGCCACTTGGGAGACCGAATGGACAGCTTGTGATTCAGCTAGGAAGGCTGAAATTTCCTTGAAGTTTCCTAACCAGCTGAAAGGAATTAATGAGCTTAAAATCCCTTGAAAAATTCGGCCAAATGAATGCATGAAGATTAATTGATGCTTCGGTTAGCTGAATAGCCTTAGAACATTCATATTTCAGCTTGGGTACTCCAATAGGCTGGTAATCATTCAGCTGGATTAGTGAATACGTGTGACTTGTGGATTTTCAATGGGTCATATAGAGAACTTAAAAGGCAGTAGCTGAGTTAATTTATCAAGGCTGTTGAGCTGCACGAAAAGTCATCTGAAAATGGTGTTTATTCGGCTCCTTCCAAGCTGATTCATGCATGGAATTGCTGCACATTAAAATAACAAATTAATCACTTTAAGACACATTAAAATCGGCAGCTCAAATACAAATTAATTAAGCTATAATTCAGCTGGACACAATAATTACAGCAGCTAATTAAATTTGTCTTAAACTAAACACATTAAAATTATGTAATAAAATAAGACAAATTAAAATCATGTTCTAACTATGACATATTAAAAACATGTACTGAAATGAACACATTTAACACTTAGCTAATTAATTTAAACAACTTAAACTAATTTAACTAATTTAACTAAAAACAGATAATTATTCTAGCATCAAAAATGCAAGAATTAAAAAAATATAAAGATGAGCCCAAACGAGCTTTTTAAGCTGAACTAATCTCGTTGAATAAGCACACGAGCTCATTGAGCTGAAAATGAGCTGAAAATGAGCTGAATTGAGCTTGTTGAATTAAATTCAGGCTTCATTTTACACTTAGGCCCCTCGAGCTTAGGCCATGCTTGATGTTGTCGAATTGTGTCAAAACATGATACGATTGGGTTCGTATCATTAACAAAACATATCTACTGTCGGAGGAGGAAATGACTAGGCAACGTCATCGTAGAAGGTCAAGGCGACCCTACATGAATCTTAGGTCAAGAGTACATGCCACTTCAGTGGAGTCATCATATGTTCTGACCCAACACGAGGCATCGCTAGGTGCACCACCTCCCTATTAGTATGGTTCGTATTATTCTGATGCTTTCACTAACCCCGTTATTTTTACACAAGCACTACACTATGCACCACTATACCTTGCATCAACACTTTATGAACTCATTATTTTTCTACAAGCATCACACTATGCACCATCTATATCAACACCTTCTGCATGTATAATTTTTACACCACATTCGTCCCCAACACCATATTACACGACAATGCCTACAACAACATTGATGTATCCGCCATCTCTGAAAATTCCAAAATTTTATCCACAATTGGGTTATGCGACACCATAAACTTATCCACCGATAATGCTGCAAACACCCCCCAATGTCATTGTTCTACCAAGGTGGCTCATCTTGGCAACCACCTATTAGTAGAAATTAGTAGAACTGATGACATATGATGGAAACTTAGGATGACACTACATTCAACCATGGATGAAAAAGATGAAGATGAAGATGGAGCTCGAGGTGAAGATGAAGATAAAGAAGATGAGGATCTAAAACCCCAACTACAATGAAATCCTACTCGTAACTGACACCTATTGGGTTGTGGCACATTGATGAATTTATTTTTAACTTTTGTCATGTAAATCATCCTTTAGTTTGTTAACTTTTAATTTGTATTGTATTAAAAAAATTCCCATCCATAATGTATTTCATATTAATAAAGTAAACTTATTTTGTAACACTCTTTACCTGACTTGAATTACCGAACTCGAATATCGAATGTTACATGACATAAACACTTAGCCAAAATTTTACAATATAACCAATCTAAACATTCATCTTACTCCTTTATTTACTATCTAAAAATAAAATACTAAATAAAGAAAATGTTTAAGAATACATCATATTTTCAAGAGTAGCATATGGTGTTACAAATTAAAACCATGTTAAAGACAGACTCAACATGGTGTAGAGTATTAAGCTGTAACACCCCGCCTGGCGAAACCTTAGTGTCTAGATATTATTTAAGGAAATAAGACGGATGAGATAAGTTTCAAATACGTAAAGTGTTAGAAGTAGGCTAAGTATAAAAATCCTTTAAGCATACCTGTGATGCCTTAATGTTGGCGAACATTAGGTTGACACATAGTGATTAAGAAGTGTGTCTAGTAAGGAAGAATTTGCCCAAAAGCTTTGATGGCATATAGAGTGGACAGACTCCATTATGGATAAGGGAAACAGTCTTTATGATGCGAGTTTGCATCAATAGTGTAGAGTATCCTATAAAGTTGGCCTTGAACCAGTCAAGATGGAAGGAACAATAGTCAGAAACCAACCAAACGAGAACCGAGATAGTTAAGGACCAAAGGTAGGTACTCGATTAGTTTTCTTGGAAATTGTAGATCAGGATAAAACCACCCAATAACTGGTGTACGTTTAAAAAGTTTCAATAAAGACTTGGGCTGAGTTAAGTGTTTAAAATATGTTAAGAAGAAAATATCTTCTCTATTCCTTTTATTGAGATACTAGCACTAGAGGAAACACGATGTACTCATTTAGGCTAAGTTTGAGACCACATTGTTTCAACAAGATTTCCTTAAAAGTAGGGTAATGCCTAGTATTTGGGTGAGCTCTAAACTTAACATGTAAACTAAGTGTTACTTTAAATGGTGAAGTGTTGTTCGTCCCACTGATACTCTTAATGTGTTAAGTGGGTGCATAACCAATATTTGACTATGGCAAGAAATTGCTTTAGAAAAGAATAAATCATTAAAAAAAAATAAGTCTAGTAAAGTATTAAAGAGACTCGGATAATAGGGTCATCGCCAAGAAGGCATAACGCGTCAAATGTGATTAGTTAAGATACCAGCTATGCTCTAACATAATGGTTAAGGACAAAGGAAGGATTAAGGGCCAAGGGTATGTTATGTAAATATATATATTCTCATATACGTCTCTTTACAGTTGTTAAGCATTCATCTGGTGGATTGTAAGGACTAGGAAGTGTGTCAAATATCCATAGGAACAAAGATAAAATGTCAAGGTAACCCGGGTAAGAAATGGGAGACCTTTCTCCTTCTTCAAGAAGTAATCTCTGTTAATAAATGGTGAAGAAATTGAGAGAATTCCTTTCATCCTTCAAGCTGAGTTGAAGATATAAATCTAGTCTCTGATAAGCCTCCCAATAGATGAGTTTGAAACCCCAATTTCTATTAGTGATTTTCTCCTATTTAAGGTACATTCTAAGGTTCTTCTTGTTAAGAAAACACAGACTTGTAAGTACCCTTGAGGAAATAAGGCTTACTAATATGTTTGAGTTAAGATAAAGGTAAAAGGTTACTCGAATGAGTTCTAACAAAGTGTTTCTATTGATGAGACGAGGAAGTCATAGTATTTAGTTGAATAAAGGATCTGAAGCTCAAGCGATTGACTTCAAGAAGAAAGTGCTAGGTATAAAGTTTAGCTGCTTTTAAGGTTATAAGGTGAGTCTTTAGACTAACTCTTACATGTGTGTTTGTAGTCTAGATATTTCTATGCTAATTGAATAAAGCATGAAACTGAAACTAGTAAAAATGACTCTATGGCTCTAAGAAGGAAAGGAATGGTATGCATGCATATATGTTTGAAAGTAAGAACATGTCTGTCATGAGTTAGTCACGATTGGAACGAGTCTAATATGAAATGCTTTGTATTTATAAGCATGAATGCATATGCCATGAAGAAGTCTGAAAAGAATAAGTCTGTCAAGTATGAGTCAGCATGAAGTGTCTGTGGTTATCTTTGGAGTCATTTTAAGGGGTCCGTCGAGACTAAAAACACGAATCTCTAAAAGAAAAAATCCATGGCACTTTAAAGACCATATAGTGTAAAACCATGGTTAGGCCATGGCATCATAAGGAAAAGATTTAAAGGATGATTGGGTAAGTACCAACGATGAGGGGCGAATCTTACGACGGTGAGTTTAGGTGAATCCCTACCGTCAAAAACACCAATTTTCGTAAAAGTGAGACTTTGTAGTTATCTCTGTTAAAAGTAAGTCTTTGTGGCTATCTCTACTAAAAGGAAGTTTTTGTGGTTATTTCTACTAAAAGGAAGCCTTTCTGGCAATCTCTACTAAAAGGAATTCTTTATGGCGATCTTTGTTAAAGAAATCCCTTGTCGCTATCCCTGCTAAAAGGAAGTCTTTTGTGGCAATCTTTGTTAAAGGAAGCCCTTGCGGCTATCCCTAATAAAAGGAATCCTTTGTGGTGGTCTCTATTAAAGGAAGCCTTTGTAGCTATCTTTGTTAAAAGGAAGCCTTTGTGGCTATCTCTATTAAAGGAAGCCTTTGTGGCAATCTTTGTTGGAGGATGCATTTGTGGCTATTTCTGTTGAAAGGATGCATTTGTGGCTATCTCAGTTAAATGAATGCCTTATAGCAAACTCTATTAAAAGACACCTATGTGGCTATCTTTGGAAAGGAACACCTATGTTGCGAAATTTGAAGAACAGATCTTGTGATGACTATCTGAAGACAACGCCTTTGAGCATACACCAAATGAGTGGTAAACCCTGTAAAGTTACAATGGATGAATAGAAAGGCTAGTGTGTGCTAGAATACATGGCGATGTAAGGTTATGAGTTAAAAGTATGTATAAAAAGGGCACTGAAGTAAGGAAAATCTAAGCGAATTTTGAGTTAAGTACTGGGCGTAGTCTACCCCACCTAAAGAAAATAATAAGACTAGTAAGTATGGAAAAGATATTAAGTCTGATAATAAGGTAAGTTTTAAGAAAGGGTATAGAAAGTAAAGAGTTGATAAGTATAGTACGCTCAAGAGAATAGAAAATGGTTTTGAAGAAAGAAAGATGGTAGCCTCAGTATTGTAACCACCAAAAAAGTAAGAAAGGTCAAGAAATACACCAAGGATGCATAAAATAACATATACAATGTAGAATAAATAAATAAAATGTATTCTAAAGTTTAGCTTACTAAGTTCTTACGAACTTACAAAGTTGTTTTTGTTTTCAGCTTTGTAAAAAAAATTTGTGCTAGGAGACGATGCCAAGGTTACGCCAAAGGAGCGGTAGGATTGGGTTGTTATGCATATAGAGGAAAGCAAATGGCATGTTCGAGTCTGTGCATAAGTTCATTAAGTAACAATTCAATATGTACTCAACAGTATTAGAGATAAAATAGAAGTCGATAGAATTTTTATTACTCTGAAATGTAAATCAAATTATACAATGTATGCCACAAGAAATTCTATTACACTCATAGATAAACGATTACATAAATGAATAAAAGAAAGAAATTTCAAGATTACATATGTATAAGGCGTAACACTCAAGATTCAATTCTGGTAGATTAAGTCGGTTCAAGGGCATTACATAAGCACCATAGTCCTATGGTGTCCTCTGTATGCATAATATTGCAATTCAAGTTGCCACCATAGCGCATTCCTTGCTTAGTCCCACCTAACGTACCAACTCTTTAACTAAAACCTGTATCATAAATAGACGCTTGTAAGTTCAAACAAACTTAATGAATATTAGCCTAGATTATCTTGGTGTATTTATTGTTAAATTCCTCAACTTGAAGATTCTATATTTCTTTTTAGTCTTTGGTGGATACTTTTCTAATACTGAGCGTATACTTATACACTAACTTCCGTATTTTACCACGAAACACACAATTCACTTATTAGTAGATTTTCGATTTCTCACTCAACGTGGATCTCATTTCCTTTTTGGAAAATGGTTGTATTCCTTAGAAGGATATCCATATAGAACCTATCTTCGATAGATTCTCACTCAAACAGATGTTGAATACTTTCCCTAGGATGGGGTACTCAAAGACATTATTCTTGATGAATACTTATACTAACTGATCTTTTAATGATGAACTTCGTACAGATTATACCTTTGACGGATTCTCACATTGAATTTGGGAGCTATTAGGTTACTAGTTAGATTATGTCTTAAATCGACCCAGATCACAACTTATTATGATGGATGGAACATTCTAAGTCATCTCGTGGAATCCTAGACAATAATGTTACATATCTTAAGAACGCCCAATTTGGCGAATAACTTAGACTCTAGATAGCCTCTATACTTGGCATGAAAACTACTCAGATTTGGCGTATACTAAATAATTTAGATAACTTCTTTACATAATATAAACAAACTTAGATCTGATGAACACTTAGAGCACCCATATCTATGATTACACCACGTTCTCTATACTGATGTGTTATTATGGTAGATTTTCTCTTTAGGAACTATGCTAAGAACTCTTTTCAGGAAATGCCCCCAAGGCATATTTAATTTCACCACAAGGCTAACGAAACAAGAATATCTTCAAACTTACCAGATCTTTATCATAGAGTCAACTAGCAAAGAAGTCTCAAAACTTACCCAGATCTCGCCACAAAGGTAGTTAACTAGATTCCACCATGAAGGCATTACAGAATACGCCACAAAGGTGTTACAAAAAATGCCACAATGGCTTTCCAAAGAATTATGTGTTTATTATCCAGGCAGACTATCTTTATGTTACCATGGGGCTTATCCCAAATGGTCTTGTACCCATCCTCATGTCATGATCTACCCGTCTGGTTTACATCTTACTAGAGGCTACACCATGAGTATTTTTATTTTCATATGATATCATGGGTTTCTACCACACAGCCTTACACATATTTGCATGTTGTGATCTTCCAGTCTAGTTAGCAATGTATCTGCCCTACTGGAGGCATCACAAATGGTTATGTTACTCATTTAAGATAGAACACACTTACCTAGGATTATTCACACACTCTTGACAAATTCATACTCTTCCATACCTGATTTCACATACGTACATATCACCCATCATCTTATTCATGCAACAACTCATATTTCTCATTTGTAAACATGTAGAATTTTTATGGTACTTCACACACATACATTTATTAGATATCCAAGAAGACATCAACATACGAATTTTCATTATAAATTATCATACATGATTCAGGATAAAGACTCACCTAAAACTCACATTTACTATAGCTCAAAGCTTCAAGTCCTATCGTCTTTCTCGAACTAGCAGCAACAACTTCTTAAAAGAACATGAGATTACCATTAAAACCTCGTTTATAGATAGTTTACCAATATATCAATTACATATAACCCCCATGTAGGGCTTCTTATTCACTCTATGTTATATTTATGCTTATTAATATCCTTACTATTTGAAAATCATATCATGCAGAGCTATCGGACTTACTAGGAGGTTGAAACATTCACCTACTAACCCAAAATCCTTAGCTTCCAGTTTAATGAAGAAGAAAAGAATATTTAGGTTTAATAAGAAGAACCAGAGCATGGAACAGAAGGAAGAAAAACCATCTAAGTGATCCATTCATACCATATATATACTCAGTTCCTCCTAGTGGATCTTGACAAATGTAGATTGTATAAAAAAATTATCCTTTAAATGCCCTGCAAAACTAGGAAAAATATAAAAGAGAATCTGATGCAGATGTTGTTTGACTAATCAATCCATTCAGTTGACGCCTAACCAATGACATTACAGAGCCCACCTTGAACAGCATTCAAGCAAATCAGACATATATACATTTAGCGATAACTCTCATAAAGCGTGCTCTTGAAGACGATCTAATCTCGCAAAATTTTCTCATAAACTCAGTAGGCGTTTCATACTCAGCCAAAGCTCTGAGGTGTACTCTTCGTTTGTCGTACTCTTTCTTCAATTAAAGAATACTCTGATATGAAATCCTTAGATACTTCAAAGGGCAGATACTTTATGTGCGAAAATTTAGTTTGCTAGAAGCTTGTAAAATGGTGGACTATGCTACTATAGTGCGTCAAGATAGGTAATCTTCATATCTATTCACTTTTTACTCGGATCCGTCAAATTTGAGATGTAACATTTTTTTTATAATCTAAGAAAAAATAAAAATATTTATATTTATATTGTATTTTACATCAATAATATATCAATGTTCACAATTTACCAAAAAATGATAAGCAATAAGAACATGAACAAATTGTCTATCAAAAGAATTAATAAACGTGTTAATGAGGTCTTGTCCTCAATATTTCCCCCATGTGTGGACATGTTGGCCTCGTATGCTCTAGGTACTTAAAAAAATTGCATAACCTTGGTTGGTCTGTCCTCTCCCAAATATCCACATTGTCACATATTCAAGTAAAATCTGGTCGACCTTTTGGCTTGCAACACAACAAAATATTTGGTACCAACTCGAATAGAGCACTTGATACAAATGACCACATACTTTCATCTGAAACCAATGGGAATTCAGATTTTCATACTTTATAAATGTGTTTTAGATTATACACTTTATCAATAAAGCTCATGTAATCCAAACGTTTTGAGGCGCATGCAATAATTGCATGTATGTATGGAAAACGAAGTGCTTGAAATCTCTCACAGTCTCAGGTACTTTGTCTCAAGTATACACGGTACGATCTCTCGATAATACCTTGGTCGGGTCTATTGAACTTTATAACTTGAAATGTTAGATTTTAACACAAGTGACACATCGCAGACATAGAGTTTGCTCTTTCTTCATTTTCTCAAATTTCTTTCATCACATCCTTGCACCAAACGTGACAGCCCAATATTTTTCCAAATTATTTTTCCGCTCGCTTTGGATATAAGGCTACTAAGTGGAAATATATTTCCCTGACCATCGAGGTTATCGGTAAATGATGCGTCCCCGTCAATATGAAATTTATGCATTTTGCTAGGTTCATTGTTATATGCTTGTATTGTAAACTTCTATTATACGATTGAGTCCACTCTTGAAGGGTATCCCATCGAGGTACCTCGCACCTTTTTCATTAATGGCCTACAAGTTCTTCAGCGTTTCATGAAAACGACGTTAGACAAGCTCGTACCCTATCGAAGAAAATAAATAGTATATCCGTGAATGAAAACACTGTATATGTTAAAGAATGATATAAGAAATAGTGGCAACTACATACCTATGTTAATAACTTGTTTTTGCTGAGCATCTGAGTGATATTGCCCCATGTAGTTAGACCTTATATGTCATATACCATATCTATGGTATGTACCGTCCAAGAGGCTTCCATGTCATTCAATTGTGGCCTGTATTCCAGTTCCTCTATCAAAAATGACGCATATATCAAGTTGCGGCACAACATGCCTTCTCAAGTGAGTCAAGAAGAAATCTTAATCATCTGCGAATTCTCCTGGTGTTATTGCAAAAGCTATTAGAAAGATTTTTTTTCTTATCATCCTTTCCAATAGCCAACAACAATCGATGCTCATATCTCTCATACATGAACATGTTGTCAATTTGTACTAATGGCTTATAGTAGTGGAATGATGCAATGCATTGCTTGAAAATCCAAAATAAATGATGGAAAACTCTTCTCCCTCAGACCAAACGAATGCGAAAGTACGTAGGCTCTATTTTCAGATCAGTTACAAAACATGGGACGTACTGATTCAGTACTTGACACCATTACCACAAATTATTACCTGTTATGTATCTTTTTCATTGCCTTCTGTTTTACGACTCATGCCTTGTAGTATGATAACGTGTAATCGTACTGACTATGGATATTTGCAATCAAAACCGATACGGGAATCTTAAGACTCACTTTCACCATAAGTTATATAATGTTAGAGATTGTGTTAGAATCTAACTTGGGATGATCTTGTGTCATACCTGCAACAACACAAGTATAAGTAAAAAGAAAAACACAGTCTCAGAGATGAGGTTAAAATCTAGTATCAAATGATCATGTGACGTACCTACAACAAAACAAGTATGTGGAGTGTTATATTTTTTATTGTCTAGAACTCTGTCTTCTTTCTCATAGATGCCATAATTTTTTATGAACATTTGTTGTCACACATAGCGCACTTGGCCAAAAATTTCTGCGATTGGGATTCTATGACATGGAAGTTGACCTCATGCTTTATGTTGAACCACTTCACTGCAGTAACAAAAGCATCTTTTAATGAATACTTCATGCCAACTTGTAAATCGCCGACATTTAAAAAAGAACTTGTATGGACTGATCTTCTGTAAGGGAGTTTTGGAAATTCTAACCCACCTTCAGCATCGAGGCCGATATTATGCATGTGGGTTGGATGTGTATATGCCCTGAAATCTAAATGGGTTCCTCCAACATTATCCGGACCTTTACCATCAAAATCACTATCTTCTGGTTTAGTAGGAATCGACTCTAGTTTAAAAATTAATGTAATTTTTGAACCATCTGGCCCAGACTCCCGAGTTGGGTCGTTATAGTATTAAGATCTCTCTTTGTTCTCAGTTGTCTCTCACTTCTTAGCTATATCTTCATTCTCAACTTTTTGTTCGTTATCAACCCTAGTTGCATGTCCAGGTTTGGATGTCTCTTCACTTGTGCAGGTATTAAGGAGTACATCATTCGTTCTAGTAAACCCTACATTAAGACCAAAACCACTTGCAGATTGCCCATCGGTGTAACTTGATGGCATACTCGTATAAGTGTTTTCAACATAGAACATTGACATTCAGATTTGAAATCAAAAGCACGCACAGAATGTCATGTCGAGGTGTCAAAGTTTGGGTTACCAACCCACCCCAACTTCTGGACAGATGATATACCAAAGATAAAATCGAGGGCTGAAACCGATGAATGTCTTCTCATTGATGATTTTGGCATTTCATAATAGGAGCTTTCTAATAATGTTGTGAACCCACCGCACAACCATATGGTTGGACTTTCTGCTTCTTGTTCCATTTCAAAATTAACTAGAATTGTTGCTGAACTCAGACCACCTTTATCCATGTCAACATAGTGGGATATAACTCTAGTATAGTTGATCCACTAGAGTAATGTGAATAGAGCATCGCCTCGACCTCCGTATTGCCTTTCAGCTAAAATATATCACATCTAATAAGGTTCAATGATGTTAGATATCTATATTTCAAGCTCGAAATTCTTCTCCAGCTTAAACTCGGCACTTTCCTCCTAGTTCTTGACTGAAGCTCCTGCAATTTTATGCTTTGATTGAAAGTCGATTCTCTTGATTGGGCCTATGCAAAAATGACCCCAAATCAATATAGAAAATTTCACCGTCATAATAAATAACGACTTTAACTCGTCGACTCATCTTCAACCAAATAATATGATTCACATGTTTAAATTGAAAACATTATGTAGAAAAACACGTACTAATAATCCAATAACAACAATAACGAAACTTATGTGATCTAATTTAGTATGTTGGGACAGTTTTTACAATTTAGGTCTTTAACATAAACAATCTTATGGTGTCACAAATCTCCTCGTGAAAACAATCTTCTTGAAATTCCAGTATGGAAGTTCTCCAACAGAATGGTGGCTTATTTTATAGCAAATAATACCCTCAGGTATCAAATATAACTTCAATATGTTGGAAAATATTGGACATAAAAAGTCTGAGTAGTTTTTTTTATTAAAAAAAATGTTTTTTTAGAAACGTTTTTAAAAAAACAATTGGGCTTCCAAGTCTAAAAGTTATCTCAGGATGTCTGAAAACTATCCTAAGTTCTAAAAAATTTTCACAGGTTAAGGTTTGGGTTGAAAATGGCAAGGGGAAATGCACCTTGCAAGACATGTTTTTAGTTGAGGTGGCAAAATGTCCACTGAAAGTGCGCCCTGCAAGACACGTTTTTGGCTAACTTGGTTGCTATATAGGCTGAATACGCGTCCTGCAAGCCACATTTCCCCCTTCTATTTTCAACCCTCACCCAAACCTATGAAAATTTTCCAGAATCCCGAGATAACTTTTAGACAACCCGACTGGTACATTGTTTATTTTTTCTCAATTTTTTCCCCTGATTTCCCATCTAAAGGGGTTTTACTCCCCCTAATGCATCTCCTCTCTTGGCCATCATCCTTAAACCTTAAATTATTTTTTGGTTTAGTGTTGGAATTTTTGGATAGAAAGATTTATTTTTGTTTGAAGGGGCCAGTATGATAGTTTTAAGGTGTGTTTGAGTTCACGATGATGCGGTAGCACTCGGAGACCCCCATATTTCATCTATGATGTTGGGATCAAACCATCACCTTAGAAGCCTGTCGTATTGCAACTCGAACACTAGTTCACGGTAGTTATACGGTCATGGGTTGAAGTATAATTAGTGCTCCCGGTTGACGGTGGTTATGCGATTATGGGTTAGAGTATAACTCGAGAGCTTAGTTGGCGATAATTACACAATCACAGGTTTAAGCTTCATGATACTAGAAAAGGATTATTTATCAACTCAATACATAAGTTTGAGACCATAATCATAGGGAAAAACTAAGGGGATTTCTAATATAATCACTTATTCTTTTTATGCATCTCCACCAGAGTAATATCATTAACCTCTCTGTTCAAAACTTGTGACAGAGCTAAGGGCAAGAGGACTTTCAGGGGAGGAGTGACTGTGGTGTTGGAAAAAAGTTAAAGGTCCTCTTAGGGTGACAACGGTTGCTATGATTAAAAAACTTATTAATAACTACAACTGCTACCACCCCGACTCGAGTTTTAGCTTCTCTCCACTGCTACAATCACTCCCACTTGAGAGTCCTCTTGCATCCAACTTTGTCACAGGTTTCAGACAATTAGGTTTAGGATACTTCTTTTCTTAGATATGGAGAAAAAGAATAAATTGATTATACTAAAAACCCCCTTTGTTTTTCCCTATGATTATATATCAGGTTTACAAAGCATCCTCTTCCGGTATCATAAAACTTGAACACATGACCGCATAACCATTGTCAGCTAGGACCCCTAATTATACTTCAACCTGTGATCGTATAAGCATCGTGAACTAGGAGTCTGAGTTGCAATGTGATAGGCTTCTAAGGTAATGGTTCCATCTCGAAACGACAGATGAAATGTGTGGGTCTTCGAATGATATCGCATCACCGTCAACTCAAGTATACCTTTAAGTTATCACAATGTCTACCTAAAACACAAACACAATCGGATCTTTCTCCCTAAATTTCCAACATTATACCCTAAAAACCTAGACCGTGAAATTTTTGTACGTCATATGCCTACTTTTTTTGAAACATTTTCGGTTGTTTTGGTAGACAGAAATGGAATTGTTAGAGTGGATGTCCTTTTTAGAAGGGCAAAATCAAAGCATAGTGTCAAACAAGTAGGTGTAACTATTGAGTTCTATGGAGACGAACTCAATGGAGTGAGTTATAATGATCCTGCTACTGTGAAAATATATGCTAGATGTGCTCAATTGGGTGAAATTTTTGAATTAGATCATGCTACTTTGAAATTCGATGGTGTTTTCCCTAGCAGTCCGAGGTGTTGGTTTACTTTTGGGCATACTTTGTTTACCTTGCTTTTCTTTTTCGGACACATTTGACATGGTGTTAGAACCTTGTGATAAGAAGTTTCATAAATTGGTCTATTTTTATAATATGTCTTTTTAAAATGAAAATGAAGTTTGCCCTTTATTTTATTTTATTTTTCTTTCCAATCACTTATAGCTTTTCTGTTTCATCGATTTTGCTTAGATCCACCTCTTCCTCCGAAAAAGGGAAGAAGTATTTTCTTCGATCTCTTGTTTCTAGTTAGCCCCTCCCCATTCAGAAATAATTTCTATTTCTATGTTTCTTTCTTCCTCACTTTCCCTCACTTCTTTTGTTTCAAAAATTCCTTTTAGTTTCTTAGCTAGAATAGGTGACGAACGTCTTTCACAATCCTTGGAGAGATAGTTCACTAATAGACTGAGGGATAAGTAATTCACCTCGTTCACATCCAGATCATGAATGTTTGGAATCCATATTATGCAATGAGACATTGCTTTTGCTAGTTTGAATTGAAAGGTGATATAAAAGCGATCTATTTTCGAAATCATATCCATAGTTAGCGCATTCATCATAGTTAGAAGCTCCAAGCCCATATCAAGGTCATGATTAATATCGTCACTAGCATCAATATCGTTACTATCATCAATATCGATATCATTAATAAGAAAACCTTTAACCTTGTTATCCAGGAACTTGTTCAGAAATACTATAATGAAAGGAACATAGGAGCTTGTTGCTAGGTATTTGACCAAATAGGATCATTTGGTTCCTATAAAACCTATCACTAAAATACCCCTAGAGGGAGATAGGGCTAAACGGAGCGAAAAGGGTTTTCCACGAGATGGGAAATGAAAACTATTAGCCCCACACAATATATGGATCCATGAATCTATGTGTTTATATTGATCTTGTTCATGGATTAACGAAAATGTGTAAAAGCTCTATTTGCCTCTACCATTCCAAGTCTCTTCCTTTTTGCGTATGGCATCGCCACTCCCTTTGGCAGTATGGACTAATTTGGAGCTTAATTTGAAAGCCATATTTCGACCCAGAAATTTTCGAGATGCCTCTAATAACCAATGAATGCAAGTGTTTTTCCTTGTGTGGATCCTATTTCAATGGGAACGTGATGAGTCGATCCGCCTACACGTCTTGCTTTTACTACTATATTGAGAGTTACTCCACGTATCGTTTGACATAAAACAGATAGTGGATTTGTTTATGTCTTTTGTTGCCCTAAACCTTCTAAAAATCATAAACTTTTTTTTTAAAGGCTAAGGAGAGAGAAATTGAAAGCGCGTCCAACAAGACTCATTTTCATCTAACATGAGAGGAAAACATGCCCAACAAGACACGTTCTCTTTCTCCCCAAAATTAATCTATTTCCTTAAATATCCTAGAAACCAATCAATTTCCCTTTTTTTTTAAATTGGCATTTTTATCTAATTCACTAAAAAATTTTAATGTATTTTTATATTTAAATCAATTAAGAATATATTATTTAAATAATAATTTGGATAATGTATGATTAATTAAATAACCTTAAACCATCAACATATCCAATCATTCTATGATAATGTCACCTACATTTTTTTATTAATTTTATTTATTAACCAATCTCGTCCAAGTATTTTTTATTAGATATAGTAACATTTTTTACTTAATAAGTGAAAATCATGAAAAAAAAACTACAGATTATAACATTTAACATTATATCATCATAAACCATTTATCTATTATATCCATAGAAAAATATTTGACAAAAGATATTTTTAAGATATTATATATATTAAATTAATTAATTAATTTAATTAGAAGAAATTTAAGAAGAAATTCATACATAAATTCGCTGCAATATTATTGGAACCTACATATTTAATCTTTTAAACCTCAGAAAAAGTTTCTAGTTTGCATTTAAAAAATAGTTTCGTTTCAACTGTTGTTAAAACAAAAATGAATAAAAAGGTTAAATGTAAAGTAACACAAGAAGCAAAATAAAGAGAGATAACACGTAATATTTGTTAACGAGTTCAGACACAATAGTTCTACGTCTGCAGAGCCTCACTTAGAGAATGATTTGATTCAACAATTTGAGCTATACAACTATTAGATAAAGCGCAAATTACCCTTTACACACACGAATATTTGCATCCCCAAAGTTAAACTCAAATTGTTACAGACCACTCTCACAAATACCTCACAATACAACTAATAAAACTCACTAAAGAATACCTAAAAAAGTGTCACAAAATAACCACAAGAAAACACAACAAAACAGTTGACAAAGACACTCCAAAACTGCCCTATAAGTGACGCCACAAGTAACCTATTTATAGGTCTCTTCAAATGTTCAATCAATAGTGTTTTGATAGGCTTGAAATACATTTAAAAACTAAAATTATCTCATTAATTATCTTTAGTATTTATCTCATAATAGTCTTTATAAACAAGTTCCCGAACAACTTGAAACACTTTAAAAGATAAGGATAAGCACTCAATCCTTATCGATAGACTCATAGCTTCATCAAGAAGATCGACTGAAGAATTAGAGAGTTCTAATTGAACAATACTAATGTTTTGTCAAATATGTCACCATTTTACGGACCATATTAACTAACAACAGCCAATTTGAAATCTTCCCATTATTCAAGCTGAAATTTATTCTCATTCTAATAAAACATAGAACAAGCAACAACCAAAAACATCAACCATGCTAATATATCTAAAATCTCAATGACAACAAAAATCCTTAATAAATATTGTTTTAATTATACATTTTCATAAAACATGAAAATTAACTTTCTGATAAATTAAAAATAAAAAAACCTATTTTTTAACAATTTTTTAATCATACCTGTTCTTTTTTGACATAATGTCTAGAACTACCCATAGTCTCTCCCCCACCCATAAATAGGAGGCACTTGAACTTACATCCTCATACATTGACAACAATACTCATACCAATTGAGTTAAGACTCAATCGATAAAACTCTACTTTTTTTTTTAAATTTCAGTAAATTACAAAATAAAATTCATAATTAAAGCACGGTTGCAGATCAGGACTTTTGTGATTATTGTTGGCATTGAAGACTGAATGTAACCGAGAAAACGGTGCGGCTGAGCTGAGTTTTGCGCTTTATTATAATGGCCATTAACTAAGCTTAGATGCATTGCCGAAAAAGGGAAAAAGGGAGGGTGACAATTCCGTGATCTACGCTGTCGAAATTTGAGGTATCTGACTTTTTACGGTTCCTCCCTCCCATGCATTTCACGTTTCTGCATTTTAACTAAACTTAA
Source organism: Gossypium anomalum (assembly GCA_025698475.1). Classification (NCBI taxonomy): domain Eukaryota; kingdom Viridiplantae; phylum Streptophyta; class Magnoliopsida; order Malvales; family Malvaceae; genus Gossypium; species Gossypium anomalum. The sequence continues at coordinate 39,805,461 of CM046968.1, read as the reverse complement.
ATCTTGTAATTACTTAACAATAACAAATAACAGATAAGGTAACATTCTTTATTAAAATGAATTTTATACAAAAGTTTTAAAATATATATTAAAAAAATAAATTTTTAAAGTAATTTTTTAAAGTCCTTGTGGAATAAAAAAAATGTAATATCAAGGTACCAAATACTCGACTAAAATTTAATAGATAAAACTAGTTTGTATCCCAATTCCCACGGATAATTGTATGTATTAACTATACAATATTATATTTATCATTTAATATTTTATTATTCATTTCATGATTTTAATAGAATGATAAAATTTCAAATGTTCAAAGAGTATAAGGACTTGGAATATATTTAAATCAAAGTAGCAATATAATATATTTACAACTTTATCATGGCGTAATCATAAATTTATCCCTCACCGTTTACATTTTCTATCAATTTTATATTTATTTATTCTTTTTTTAATTAAATTTGGCCATTAATCTTTCAAAAAGACTCAATTTGATTTTCTTTAATAGAAATGTTGATTAAAATATTAATTTTTTTAACTATGTTGGGGTGGCAACCTATGTGATAGCCCATGTACAATTTATGCTAACATGACATTATTTGTTTTATATGTCACACATTAACAAATAATTTAAAATTTATAAAAATATCTAAAATTAAAAAAATTAAAAAGGTCATAAAAAATAAAAAAAATAGTATGTCAATCACTATTTTCATTAAAAAATATCAATTTACTCTTTTTGGAAGGTTGATAGTTAAAGTTTAACTCTTTTTAAAAAGTAATGGTCATATTTATCTTAAAAAAATAAATGACAAGATATGTAAATGTTAATGGCTAAATTTGTTATTAAGCATTCTCTTTTTTTTTTTTCTCTAAGTCAGTTTACTTTTTATCTTTCCTTTTGCTTATTGGTGGTGCCAACATTCAGGCTGGCTATCGCCCGCTTTTTTCCTCTCCCATCAACCATTTCGTTCTTTCTTCTTCACATTCACTACATGTTCCTTTTTTTCAGTTTGCAAATCTATTTTGTGTGGGTATTTTAGTTGTCTTTACAAGTTGTGATAGATGACAGTGTGTCGTTCGCTAAAATTCCACCATACACCAGTAGTTTTTCTTGGAAAGTGGGTAGGTCTTTATCAATTTCTTAATTTGTTTTTGTTTTGATAGTATTTTAGAATAATAAATGATTTCATGTGTCAATTTGGGCCCATGTTGTCTTAAGTTTTATATAATTTTTATTTGTTTTTCTATTGTTTAATAAATCTTCAGTTTTAGAAGTTTTTGTCTGCTCTTGTAGCACGTTTTTTAGTCTTGCTTATGCATGTAATATTAGTTTTACAAGTGATTTTAGGGATGATTTTGTTGTCGTCCTCTCTAGTTTGGTGAATGCTTATTCTTTTGCCGATTTTTTATCACCGTTTTGGACCATCTGGAGTTGATTTCCTTATCGTATTAAGTGCTTGCAAACACTCCAGATACGTCATGCTTGAGTTGTAACAAACCAATCATTAACGTGTTATAATATTCTATTGATGCTGAGGCTAAAGCTTTTGTTGTGTTGATGAAGTTTATCTTTTACCATTTATGACGAGTGTTTACTAAAATTTATTATTAAGCAAACTTTATATAAAAACATAAACAAGACAAAAATACCTTAAAATAACATTTATTCAATTGTATCAATATTGGGCTTGTAGTAGTTGGTGACCCAGTTAACAAGTGACACCAACTCAATGAGAATTTTAAATAATGGTATGGATTAACGATGATGGTCTGGCAACCAACGTGGTAGTCCATGTGCATTTCATGTTGACTTGGCATTATTTGTCTCATATGACACATCAATAAATAATTTAAAAATAATAAAAAATCAAAAATTAAAAAATTTTATAAAAAAATAGTATGAAATAAACATGAATTACCATACAGGTCAACATGTAAAATATAATATTTCAATCAATATTTCCATTAAAAAATAATTTCACTCTTTTTGAAAGGTTAATGATCATATTTGACTCTTTTTTAAAAAGTTGTGATCCAAAATTAACTCAAAAAAGAACAAAGGCCAAATCAACAAAAGAAATAAACATTAAAGGTTAAATTTGTTATCATACTAAATTTATATAAAAATAAATAAAAATAACTTCAAATAACATTCATTCCTTTCCTTTAAAAATTCTTTTATATCAATTGAGTTTTTAATAAATCCATATTTGAATTAGAGACCTGGTTAATGAGTGACACTAATTTAATAAGAAATTTAAGTATTGAGATCTAACTAGACGCAAACTTTTATAAAAATAAAATTTTCTAAAAAAACAAAAAATTTATAAAAAAAATAGCATGAAATATATGTGAATTACCATGCGTGTCGACATGTTTAAACATATAACATTTCAGTCAATATTTTCATTAAAAAAAATCAATTCAACTCTTTTTGAAAGGTTGTGTGCCAAAATTAACTAAAAAAAAAGAAATAAATTGACAAAAAAAATAAACGTTAAGAGTTGAATTTGTATAAAAAAATAAAAAAAAAACCTTCAAATAACATTAATTCCTTTCTTTAAAAAAACATTTATTTTTTATATAATGAAAATTTTAAATAATAGTATTGATACTGAGGAGTAAGAATAAGAAAGTTTTCCCATTCCTTAAGCATTAACTACTTAACAAATTTTCTTGTTTACAAAGCCTTGATCCCAAACTCTCCTTAGTTGAGGGGCTAATCCATATTTTTTTGTCTATAAAAGTTGTTAGCTTTGTTTGTAATTAAATTTAGAGTAATAATCCTATTTTGTTAATAAGAATGTAGGATTATTCACCCTTATCATTATGCCGTTTGTTTTAACGTTAAGAAACTATCAATAAATTTGTTTTAACCCCAAATTCTCCTCCTTAATAATTAATTATAGAGTAGAGGGTCTAATCCATCACTTTTCTGTCTCAAACTTGGTACCTTTCTTTGTAATTATATTAAACCATTTTCATTGCTTTTTGTCTTTGCTACCACTGAATTGCATAAATTTCTTTCTCAAAAATATTAGATTAGGTGACCATTAAAGAATAAATTAATTAATTAAAACTAACAATCAAATCTATTCGAAATTATTTAAATAAAGTACTATTATAATGAATTAAAACATTTATTATGGAAATTAATTAGTGAATATTTTTTAAAATTTTAATAAACAAATTTATTAAGTTCCTTATTTGCAAATATTAACTTTGTGGAAATTGATAAATATTAATAGTGTATCAATACAATTATAAACTATGTTCTTAGTATGTAAATTAGTGATAACTATGCCATACTCTAACTAAATTTGTCAAGTATTTCAATTAATATAAAGTTCATTTTACACAAGTAAATTGAAAACAAATTAAGAGTACATAAATATTCAAGAAATAGATACATGAACTAAAAAGTTTGAATTATAGGGACAAAAAACTCAATTTATAAAGACAAAAGAAGTCAAATTACAGGGAGAAATTTTTTTGACTTATAGGGAGGAAAAAGCGAACTATAGGGACAAAAAATAGAATTATAGGGACTAAAAATTTAGATTACATTGACCAAAAAAAGACGAAATACATTGACAAGAATAGTATAATCTCTTGAATTTTATTGATAGACCTTAAGGGTATATATATATATATATATATATATCTATACAGTAGTAGTTACGTAAAAATCAAATTACTAAAAGATAATATCTCATAATAATATCCTATAATATCCTATTAGGAATCAAATTACTAAGAGATAATACCCTATAATATCCTATTATGAATCAATTTGCTAAAAGATAATATCCCATAATAATATCTTAACACCCCCCTCAAGTTGGAGTATGCAAATCATAAATGCCTAACTTGCTGAGAAAATATTCAAATTGCGATTTACCAAGCGTCTTTGTAAAAATGTCAGCCAACTGAATAGAGGTTGGAACATAAGAATGTGCAATTAACCAGTCCTGGATTGCATCCCTAACAAAGTGACAACCTACTTCAATATGTTTAGTACGCTCGTGAAATACGAGATTTTGTGCAATATGTAGCGCAGATTGACTATCACAAAATAAAATAATTGCTATAGGATGATGAACACCTAAGCTCACAAGTAACGGAAGCTATAGACCTATACTCAACCTCAATAGAAGAAAGGGAAACAATCTGTTGTTTCTTAGTTTTTCAGAAAATAGAAGACTGTCCTAGAAAGACAAGCCAGCCAGTAAGTGAACACTAAGTTAACGAAAAAGCAACCCAATCCAAATCATACCACCCTTTCAAAAAAAAAAGTCACTATCAAATCTCAAAAAAACCCCTTGGTCAGGAGAGCCTTTCAAGTACCAAACAACACGTAGAGTCGCGTCTCAATGCTCCTGCCTTGACTCATGCATAAACTGAGATAAGACATGAACCGACTATGCCAAATCTGGTCTAGTCACTGCTAAATAAGTCACACGACCCATTAACCATTTATATGACTCAGGATTAAACAAAACTATCCCTGTAGCATGCGCTAATTTATGATTTTGCTCTATTAGAGATCTTGTGGGCTTTGGTCCCAAAAGACTCGCATTCGAAATAATATCAAGTGCATATTTCCTTTGACAAAGAAATGACTCCAAAGAGCTACAAGGTACCTCTATCCCTAAAAAATATTTCAACATGCCAAGATCCTTCATATGGAAGCAAGAACTGAGATACCACTTAAAAGTGTTCAAAGTTGTGAAATTGTTCCCAGAAATAAGCAAATCATCAACATAAACTATACATTAATGCGTACAGATCCCTTAGTGTATGTAAAGAGAGAATAATTGAATTATGATTGAAGAAATCCATACCCTTTCAGTGCAGTAACAAGCTTTACAAACCAACACCAGGAGCCTATTTCAACCCATACAAAGACTTGCACAAACAACAAACCATTCCAGGCTTATCAGGAGCAAAACCTGTAGGAAGCTGCATGTAAACCTCTTTATCAAGATCACCATACAAGAAGACATTATGGACATCCATCTGATGTAACTCCCAATTTTTTAAAGTTACAATAGCTAAGAAAGTACGAACAGTCACCATTTTTGCCACAAGTGCGAAAGTTTCATTATAGTCAACACCTTCTACCTGGTGATTATCAAAAACAACAAAACGAGCTTTCTTTCTAGGAGAAAATGTTTCTATAGACCAAGTGTCATTATTGTCCAGAGCACAAATCTCCTTTTGCATAGCATCACGCCATCCTACATCCTTCACAACCTTTTTAAAAGACTTTGGTTTGACCCCTGCAGTAATAGCTACAAGAAAATTTTAGTGTTTCATAGTAAATTTGTCGCAATTAACATAATAAAGCTATAAGAAATAGAGTACCTAAGAGAGGCTCTGAAGCAGGTGAGGCGGAAGATGGATTTTTCTTTATGACGGTATGAGTGACAAAATCCCGAAGTTTCATAGAGGGAAATTTCTCCTTATGCCCTCGTCCCAATTCAGGCTCATCATACCTAAAGTCCCCTGTACCATAGTATCGTTGGAAGAAGAAGATACCACAGGTGTCAGAGAACTCGCAGGCGACGAACTCACAAGCCATAGAGTACCATACGGAGGAACTGTCGCAGGTTGCAACATGTCTAACTCACTAAAATATATATAAAAAATTGCATTTGCACTCCCATATGGTAGGGCAACATTGTCAGGTTCAATGATTGCAGCATTCCTATTCAAATATGGAAAAATATCCTCAAAAAATTTCATATCGCAAGACACTGAACTTATTAGAATCCATATCATATAAATACCAACCCTTTTTTTCCCAAAGGGTAACCAACAAAAACACACTTTTGACTTCGACTAGCAAACTTATCACCCTTAGAACGTTGATTATAAGCAAAACATAAGCAACCAAACACACAAAAATCATCAAACAAATGAGGGATACCAAACAACATTTCATAGGGTGTTTTATTATGAAGAAAAGGTGAAGGAGTTCGATTAATGAGATGAAAAGTAGTCAACACACACTCCCCCTAAAAAGATATAAGTAGATTTCCCTATAAATGCAAAGCACGAGCTACATTTAAAATATGTTGATGTTTCTTCTCCACTCTCTTATTTTGTTGAGGAGTACCAACACAAGATGTTTGAAAAATAATGTCATTTGCAATAAAATATTCTTGAAGAAAATTAAATTTTGTCTCATTATCACTTCTAACACACTTTATTTGTTGAGAAAATTAACGACCAATCATAGCAATGAATGACATGAAAACTTTGAAAAGCTCATTTTTATTAGCCAATAAATATACCCAAACAACCTGAGAGAAATTATTAACCAATATTAAAAAATAATAATATCCACAAGATGAAGGAGTGTCATAAAACCCCCTATAAATCACAATGAACTAACTCAAAAATATGAGTGGTTTTCTGTTCACTAATTGGAAAGCTCTTTCTAGTTTGTTTAGCACGGTGATAAATTTCAAATGCTTTATTCAGATGACCTCTAGAGGTAACGTAAGGAAATAACTTTACTACTTTCTCGGAAGGGTGACCCAATCTTTTATGCCAAAGTTCCAAAGAGGATTAAGTTTCAATTGAAACCGTTTTAACTGTCGAAACTTGTCGAAAGTAGTAAAGTCCATCCCGTCTCTCACCTGCTCCAATTAGTTCCCTCGAATGAAGGTCCTGAATAGCACATATGTTAGTAGAAAATTAGACAAAATAGTTCATATCATCATTCAACTGGGAAACCGAAATTAAATTATAGTTTAATTTAGGAATTTAAAGAACATATTTTAAGTAGATTTTATCCGTTAGCTTAACCATTCTTTCTTTGGTAGCCAGCATTGTTTAGCCATCAGGGAGTCCTACGAAACATGCTACAACATCTCTCACATTCATCAAACACATAAGATCACTCGTAACATGATTTAAACACTTCGTATTAATAATCCAATTATTCTTAGACTTACTATTCAATCGAGTGGAAGTTGATTGCTTATTACCGGACACCGTTAGAAGAGACTATCATTGCTTAGCGGTAAAACCAGGAAGTGTCTCCCCCTAACACTTGCGTTGCCCCTTCTGTATTCTGTGCTGGTGTTGCTCCATGGCTTGTATCTACGATAATAGCGTTAGCTTGCACACTGCCTTTGTTATGAGAAACTTGCTGTATGAAGATGCGACACTTGTCTTGCCATCGCAACCATCACTTTTCATCTCTAACTTCCCATACTTCTTGAGCCACCAATCTGGGTGGCCATGTAAGTAAAAAACATGTAGCCATCTCATGCCCCTTGTAATGGCAATGAGTGTACAACAAGGTCATTTTATTAATACGATCAACTTGACCTTTGTTATGACATTTCGTGCACACTGCAAAGCCTAAAATTTTGGGCTTTTCTTCCTTGACCTATGTAATGTTGCATATGTGTTTCTCTTGAGTAATTTTTTGGAATGCCCGATTCAAAGAAGGCAAAGGATCTTGGGAAAGTAATGTAGACCTGATCTGGGCATAATAATTAAAATAGAGACCAAGAAGAAATTGATGAAGCCAGTCATGCTCATGACTTTATTCATGCATCTTCCCTAAGTTATATAAACATTATCCACACTTGCAACAAATCAAAGGTTCATAATTATCTAATTTATTCTACAAAACCTTTAGTTTACTAAAATAAACTGCAACACTCATAGTCTTGGTTTTCTCACAACGACTAATATTTACTTTTAATTGTTGAATACATAGACAGTTGACAACAGAAAAACATTCATGTAAATCATCTCAAAAAGTTTTCGCATTAACATAATTGGAAAGCATTGATCTTACCTTCGGATATATAGTATTGAGAACCCAGGATGCAAGAATACCATGGATGGTAACCCAATCATCCTTCGAGCAAGGGAGAACAAGATCTGTAATGGTACCATCAAGAAATCCAAATTTGTGTCAAGAATACAAAGCAACATGAATAACAAAAGCCCAATCATCAAAATTATCGAGCTTTAATCGAATAGGAGTAATAAAGTCACTTGGTTGATCTTGAAGACCCAAGAAAAATGGAAAATTAGGTTCAATTTTAGAAGGTGGTGGTAGTGGAGGAGGAGAGGGAGGAGAAGTCTCGTCGCCAACCATTTAGAATGATAAAAAAAAATTGTATCAAAAACCTTGCTTAGATGCCATAACAAGAATAAGGTAATCTCTTGAATTTTATTGATAGACCTCAAGGGTACATATATATCTATACAGTCATAGTTGCGTAGGAATCAAATTACTAAAAGATAATATCCCATAATAATATCTTATAATATCATATTAGGAATCAATTTTCTAAAAGATAATATCCCATAATATCCTAACATACATGGGAAAAAATTGACTAACAGGGAGGAAAAAGATTGATTTAAAGGGGCAAAAAACTTTGACAAATAAAGGCAAAAAAAAAAGTACAACAATTTAAAAGCATAGAAAGAACTAACCTTAATGGATGAAATCATCTTGCAAATGAATCTCCATAGTTGATTTTTGTAGATTAACATTGGTTTTTTTTTTTTTTTTAGATTTACTTTAGACTTTGGACTTTGGACTTTAGAGGTGAAAGTGAAAATGGGAGAATGGAAGCTACTGATATATTAACACCCCTGTTAGGTTTGAGAGCATGTGGCAAAAGGAGTAATTTTTTAGTAAGCATGGTCAGATATGTCATTCCACATATCTCATTCCCAATCAACTGTGAAAAAGTTGCCCATCCAAGCATTTTTTGTTTTAGAAGTTTTAGCTTAACAAGCTCTTGCAAACCTTCATTCACCAAACATGACAATTAGAGGGTTTGATTATTCAATCCTCCATTTGTGCCCTAACAACTAAAAAATCCAAACCCTACCGAACACCCCAAAAGGAATTTTGACATTATTCTAATTCCCCACCTTAGTCCTTTTACTGTTCAAACTTAACCTTTATGCTTTTTTAATAAGGGTGCAAGATATAGGTTGTTTAAGAATTGAACTCGAGATCATTGTCAATTAAAGACTTGTGCACAAATATTTTATTATTTCACATGTGGTTTAATTGACTTGTCCTTATGTTTTTAATTTAATAAATTTAGTCCTCTACTTGTTTGATTTAAAAACTAAAGTTCAATTGACAATACTGTTAATTATTTTTCTTCAAATTTGAAAATGTGTTATTGATTTAGCTTTAAATTTTAAATCATGCCCTTAATTTTAGAATAACACATATTTAAATTTAACTAAATTTAATTTAAAATGTTATCAATTGGATTTTAATTTTTAAATCAAATAAGTACATGGACTAAATTTGTAAAAATAGAAAGCCTAAATTTCAAATATTTAAAGAGTATAGGACTGAGAGCATAATTAAACCTTTGATGTTTAACAATATAGCGGTCGATTGAACGGTGCATCGCGATGGAAAGTTACATTAACTGACAGGAAAACTTAAAGACCACGTGGCGCGACACAAGCTCATATCAAAAAGCAAGGGTAAAACAGTAATTGACCTTGCCCCAAACGCGCTAGGAAGAGAAAATTTTCCAAAGACGCTCCTCCTTCCCGATCCCGCTGTCCCATTTTTACCCTTGGTTTAAACTAACATTCTCCATTTTATCCTTTCGTTTTTTTCAACTTTATTCGACGCGTAAAGTCATAGCACCTTCGATTTCGCTTCTTCAGTGTTTCTTTTTTGCTCTTCCAAGTCACGTATCTTCTCTTCCCCTTCGATGAATTTTTAGTTTTAAATTTAAATTCATTAAAAATCGACAAGTGGATTGATTTTGATTTCTGAATTTAGAAATTGACCGTTTAAAGAAATCGTTACTACTTAATACTGCTAGCGTTTTAAAAAAAATCCAGAAAATTTTGGATTCTTACGTTATTCGAATCAAATTCTATTGTTTTTCATTTTTAAATGAGTTTTTAGATTTTATTCGGTTAGGATTTTGCAGAGCTCGAGTTTCGAGGTGGAAAGTATACGGTTATGGAATCAGATCAGAGAGCATAATGGAGGGAAAACGACACTGTTTTGGTACTAAAGTTGATACTAGTTCTTTTAAACTGAACCTCCATTTACGTTTCGAGGGAAAAGAAAACAAAACAAGTAGAAATGAGAAAATGAGTAAAACTTTTTTTTATTATTAATTTAAAACTTTTTTTTATTATTAATTTATGAGTATAAACTATAAAGTTGAAGATTTTCGTTGCTTGACTATTAAGCATAGTTGGTGACCACTAGGGAAAGTTTTCTGCTCTTTCAAGAATTAAAAATTAAAAATTGAGTGTTTTTTTTTGGGGTTTAGGAAGGATCTTTTCATCTTAACTACCAGTTCTCATTGACATTTGTTTTTGTTTTTTAAAAATGGTTAATTTAAGTGATGTTTAACCTTAAAAGTAGAATATAAAAAACAAATCATTTTCATGTTGGTTGGATAAAAGTCTATAATTAGCTCGCTGTTGCTGATATAATCAGTAATTGGTCTTTATACTCATGGATCGTTTTCTATAGTTAGTTGGATTTTATAATCATGATTAGCTTCTTTTTGCAGATAGGCTTATGGTTGTGAAAGGATTGGCCTAAGCTTTAATATATATTTAGCAACCCTAACAACCTTGCTGTTAACTTGTAAGCTCTCTTGCATTTTTAGGAAAGCAAGGGTGAGTATGATGTGTGTTTGATCTATCGAGTTTGATTTTTTGTCCTCTTTTTGAGAACCTGCAAATTCATGGCTCTTTTTGTCAACGCCTAGTAGGGTGAGTAACAAGAAAAGTGGAGTAGGAAAAAAAAAATGGGGGCAATTGGTGGGGAAGAGTTAAAGCAGGTGGAGAAAGAACAGAAGGCGCAAATGGCAGGTGCTCGTGAGGAGAGGATTCTTGTTGTGGTGAGGTTGAGGCCTTTGAGTGACAAGGAAATTATAGCAAATGAAGTTGCTGATTGGGAATGCATCAATGACAATACTATCCTCTATCGGAACACCCTCCGGGAAGGGTCCACATTCCCGTCTGCCTATACATTTGGTAAGCAAATTCTTCCATTTTCCGGGTCAAACCATTTTTTATTCCCTTAAAGTAGTGATAGCCAATTCTCAGTTTCTAACTCATATTTTCTAAAGTTGGTATTCTTTTTTTTCTATGATATATTCTTTAATTGTTGAGATCTTGATTTCGTTTTGTATTACACACAATCATGGTAAAAGTTGTTTCTGTTATATGCTTGGGATTTGGAAGCAGCTTTGTTCAATAAAGTTTCATATACGAGACTTATGTTGCTGTCTCTTTTTTCTTCCTTCATATGTTGGGAACAGATAGAGTATTTCGGGGTGACTGCTTGACAAAGCAAGTATATGAGGAAGGAGCCAAGGAGGTTGCACTTTCAGTCGTTAGTGGTATTAATTGTAAGTAGTGGTATTGGCAATTTGGCATCTTGGTGTTTCGTCTCTTTTGTTAAACTACTTGGTGAGGAAAAAACAGTTTTTTCTAACAAATTTTCTTCCTTCTGTTCCACAGCTACTATTTTTGCATATGGGCAAACTAGCAGTGGGAAGACGTACACCATGACTGGAATAACTGAGTATACTGTCGCAGATATATTTGACTACATAAACAGAGTAATGAAAGTTTTGACTCATCTTAGTTCCACCATGTTTTTATGTCTGTTGCATCTTTCCCGTGCCTATTATTTCGAAGCTTTTTTTTTTTTAACTTACTACCGATGTCATCATTACAGCACAAGGAGAGAGCATTTGTTTTGAAGTTCTCAGCAATTGAGATATACAATGAAGCAATTAGAGACCTCCTAAGCTCAGAAAACACTCAACTTAAGCTGCGTGATGATCCTGAGGTGAATAAGGACATTTCTATTACTTTCAGTTTACTGAGTTATGTTTGATCTAACAAGTTTTTTTCATCAGAGAGGAATCATTGTGGAAAAAGTTACAGAGGAAGTGCTGAGGGACTGGAACCATTTAAAAGAACTCCTAGCTATTTGTGAAGGTAAAGCATTTTAAAGAGTCCTATGTTTACTGAATGATGTTGCACACTTGCGCCTTCATTTATAATCATTAACTTTTTAATGCGTTGCAATGCTGCAGCTCAAAGAAAGATAGGAGAGACCTCATTGAACGAGAGAAGCTCCAGATCTCATCAAATTATAAGATTGGTATCCTCCTCTTCCCTTCTCTTGCTTTTTCTTTAATGTTTAATTGAGAATAGCTTATGTGTAGTGATGTTGAGTTGTTTTTCTTTCCCTTTTTGCTTACTGTAATGTGGGTTCTAACTTTTGTAGACAATTGAAAGCTCTGCTCGTGAGTTCCTAGGGAAAGAAAATTCAACAACCCTTGCAGCAAGTGTGGTATGGCTCGTGGAATTTACTTTCACATTTGCATTTCACTGGGTTCTCCTAAAATGGTTAATTCATGCAAAGATGGTATTTGAGTGCAGAATTTTGTTGATTTGGCTGGAAGTGAGCGAGCATCTCAGTCATTATCCACCGGGGCAAGACTGAAAGAGGGTTGCCATATAAATCGTAGTTTACTGACCCTGTCAACTGTTATTCGCAAGCTAAGGTTAATTGGATCATCATATACTTTGAGTGCTCATAGTGTTTTAAATTCAACCATCTGCAAGAGACTATTTTATGTATCTAAATTTGTTGTCGGATGTAGTTGGTTATTGTCCCAGTAGTTATCTATTACTTTGCTTGATTGAGTTCCTTTTTCCTTTTTGGTTTTTACTTTTCTCAATTTTAAATCGAAACGGAGAACTTGGGCATAGTTTTATGATGGTTTGCGTATTAGTTTGTGTTATTTTCTGTAATAATTACCCATAAAATTGTCTTGAAATACAGAATTGATGATTTAGGCAATGTCTTGTTAAAATTTTCTCACCTACTAGATTCATGATTGTGGTTCTTTGATGGATGCAGTAAAGGCAGACAAGGATATATCAATTACAGAGATTCTAAGCTGACACGCATATTGCAGCCTTGCTTGGGTGGTAATGCCAGGACTGCCATCATATGTACCTTGAGTCCTGCACGAAGCCACGTTGAACAAACCAGAAACACTCTTCTGTTTGCTTGTTGTGCAAAAGAAGTTGCTACAAAAGCGCAGGTCAATGTGGTCATGTCTGATAAGGCCTTAGTTAAGCATTTGCAAAGAGAGGTGGCCAGGTTAGAAAGTGAACTCAAGAGTCCTGTCCCTCCTCCATCAAACAGTGACTATGCAGCTTTACTGAGAAGAAAAGATCTTCAGATTCAAAAGGTTATGCTTTGCTTTTGAAACACATTTGAAAACATACTAGGACTTGCTACCATGTGTACCTGAATGAAAATGAGTTACAGTTACATATCACATATTTATTTGCTGAAATGCTTCCTGCTGTGTTATCCTTTAAGTTCCATTACACTAGGAGTCATATGCATTGTGCTCAATAGTGCCAGGAGGGCATTGGGGCTTGACTTTTGAAAGCATTTCTTCATATCTATTTATGTGAAACTAATATAAATGGGTTTTTTTTCCCATCTAATAACCAGTGTAACCTGGTGATGAATCATGCATTCTGGTGTTAAAAATATAAAGCTTGAATTATAGAAAATTGGATGCAGGACGGTGATATTTGACTCTAGCATTGCAAATAGATACTTTTGCTTGCGGAAATTTAGGCTGAATAAAAGCCTAATTCCTGACATCCGGAATGTCTGATATGTAAAATAGAATTGAAAAAGCTTAGAGCATTTACATGTTGCCTAACATTGATTACACGGCATTGCATTAAGCAGATGGAGAATGAAATTAGAGAATTGACCAAGCAACGTGATCTTGCTCAATCTCGGGTTGAGGATTTGCTAAGGGTGATCAGAAATGATAAACATTCAGGACAGTCGGTATGTGTTATTGCCTTAATTCTGTATCTTCGAATGTCATCGCATTCGCTAAATGTAGTCCTAATTGCTATGTTATACTTTTAATTGCTTAATTTCTAGTTAGTTCCATCTTCAGCCTCTAACCCTTCTTTCATTTCTCTGATCAGGCAAGGATCAATTACCATCCCAATCAACAAGAAGGGGATGCATGGGAAGATGACTACTCAGCATCGGAGTCATCATGTTTGGCTGATTCTAATCGGTTGGATGTGCATGTTGGAAAATTTAATTCCATCCATTGTTCTGACACAGAGAGTGGGAGCAATATTGAGCAGCCCTATCATCAGCCTCTGAACAATCATGAAGATCATTCCATGTCTGTTTCTGGGCAAAGTCTTGATGAGACTCTAGGTGAAACTGCTGATGACCCTGATGAATACTGCAAAGAGGTTCAATGTATTGAGACAGAAGAATTAGCGAGGGATTATAATTCTGACTCTCGTGGCTTATCAAACGGTGAAAGTGAAGGAACATTGGCATTGACACTCTATGGAGATGGTGATGGGACTGACCAGGAAGCAATGTCTACCTCAATGAATGGAGATAGAGAAGCTAATCATATTCAAAATGGTATTGCGTTTGATTCATTGGAGCAGAGACTCCATCATGTACGGAACACAATTGATTCTCTTGTCAGCCCTGATAAATCATCCCCATATCCTCAGCTAGCAGATTTGTCAAGTTCTAGAAGCCTGAATTTGAGTAGGAGCTTGAGTTGTAGAGCAGATGTCATGAGGGGTACATCTTCTCCTTATGCCAACCGAAAACAATTTGAAAGCACCCCGCCTAATGGATGGGAGAAAATTTTTCCTGGAAGACCACATGGTTATGGAAAGAAGTTCCCTTTATTAAATTATGGGGCCAATAATGGAGTGCTCTCAAGGAATAATTCTCAATCTTCTCTTGGGAGTGCTTCCATCAAGACTTCTGTGGATGAGGATATAACTAGCATTCAATCTTTTGTTGCAGGATTGAAGAAGCAACTTGCTACTGGTCAGGTGAGAATTGCCAACCATTTTGCCTTCCATGTCTGGAACAATAAAATTTGCACTTGAGCAATGACATTTGTCTTTTTATTTCTTTGAAAAATATTCGGTACATTCATCATAGGTTCAGAGCATGGGACTTGAAGTAGATGAGTCCAGAAAGAGTATGAAAGATGTAGGATTGGACCCAATGCATGATGCATCAAGCACTCCTCTGCATTGGCCTCAGGAATTCGAGAGGCTGCAGGGAGCAATACTTGAACTTTGGCAAGCTTGCAATGTTTCCTTGGTCCACAGAACATATTTCTTCCTGCTCTTTAAAGGTGATCCAGCTGATTCCATTTACATGGAGGTGGAGCTTAGGAGACTTACCTTCCTCAAAGAATCATTTTCTGAAGGAAATCAAGCCGCAGAAGATGGTCACACTCTTACACTGGCTTCAAGGTTATTTCTCTCTCTTGCAACTACTGATAGTCAAAAATAGACCTTATATTATCTCACATTGTTTTTAGTACCGGAGAAATCTCTGTTTGAAAACTCTACCAGTAGAGTAGAACTTTGTCGTTTTGAATAGTACATGTCCAATACCGAGTGTTGCATATCCGTGAAGTATGCTTTAATGCTCGTCTTAGTATTTATCTTGGAAAATCGAATATTGAAAAGATGGTAATTTAGAGGACCAAACCAACAATCAATGAAAATCTAGAAAATGTTTGACATCGATGGTGATTTTATGTATTACTTTCCTGACATGTTACATATTATCCCTTGCGTCAAATTTCTACTTAAAATAAACTTCTCTTAATGTGTTCAAATGTGGACGCAGTGTGAGAAGTCTTCGCCGTGAGAAACAAACCTTGAGCAGGCTGTTGCGTAAAAGATTTACAGGAGAAGAGAGAGAGAAACTGTATAAGAAATGGGGCATTGAGTTGAACTCGAAGCAGAGAAGGCTCCAGCTGGTGAATCAGTTGTGGAGCAATAACAAGGATATGAGCCATGTAAAGGACAGTGCTGCCATTGTTGCAAAGCTAATTAGGTTCGTAGAGCAAGGAAAGGCCCTGAAGGAAATGTTCGGGCTTAGCTTTACACCTCCACACCCAAGGCGAAGAAGCTATGGTTGGAAAAACAGCATGGCATCACTTTTTTGAAAGCTTTTTGTTCATGCCTACGTTACAACACAGGTTTAGAGGTAATTTCTCGAAAATTGTAGGCCATTTAACATTGTTTTTGTGATTTATTTTTTGGGGGGTTAAATAACAGATTGTGATGACCTTTCATAGGGTGGTGTAAAAATATGTATGTAAAATCTTAACCGGAGTGGATTAGAGATTTTAAATATAAATTGTTGGATGTATTGGTGATGTAATTTTACAAACTTATGAAGAGTTTGTTATGTTTCGTGCTTTTCAATTATTTCTTCTACTATATTCAACCATCTCATTATTTTAATACGCCAATCATTCTACTTTTTCAATACCTCCTCTTACAACTTCAATTTTTAAGTCTTAATGGAAAGGGTGACTATCGGATAAACTATATAAATCATCGCTAAATTATGAGGGTGTTTTCATTTTTTCAGTCACTATGTTGTTAAAGTCTGAAACGGTTTGGATGATATAGTCATTTATTTCTCGAATAAATTACATGAATGTCCACTCAACTATGAGAGTATTTTTGTTTTGGTCATCTAATTAGAAAAAAAAATTAGTCACTAAAGTTTTTATAATTAAATTTTTAGTTACCATGTCGTTAAGCTAACAGAAGTTTGAGGTGATTTTTTTTATTGGTCTAATAACAATTTAACCATTTAATATTTATACATTCTATTAATTTAGTCATAATTTTAAAAATATATATCATAAATTATTGATAAAACTTTTTTAACAATTTAAATTAAACGGTGCTTCTTTGACACTAAAAAATATAAAAGAAAAAAGTCAAAAAGGATTTTAATTTTTGGCATCAAAAGACGTTGGAAACTTCTTTTTATTTATTTTTACATTAAATCAATGATTCCCTGGTTCAAAAAAAATCCTCAAATCATACCAACATCAAATAAAAAAAATAATTTATAAAAAGAAAGTTTTACGCTAAATACTAGTAAAAATGTTGAAGGTTAAATTTATTGATTCTTTTTTAAAAAATTGGGACTAAATTGGTAGAATAGTTAAATATTGAAGGACAATATTTATTATTGGTTAAATTTTACTATTAGACTCTGTATTTTACGTAAGTTGTGCATTTAGTACCTGTACTTTTTGAATTTTAAAATTTTAGTCTGAACCCACTGGTAGCAATTAAATCTGTTTGGTTAAATTATGTCATTAGTCTTATGTTATGCGTGAAGTTATAGATTTTGTTCACCAATTGGATTATTCTTAGTGGTTATATTTTTTTTTAATTTTAAAATTTCAGTCTTAATACAAACGACAGTCGTTAAATCTATATACTGATTTTTTGTGAGTAACATGTGAATATAACAAAACAGACATAGCATACACATGTGATAATATGTTTGACACATCAAATTTTAAAAATAAGATAACTTAATAAATTCAATAGCTATCATTTAGTCAATACTAAAACTTTCAATTTCTAAAAGTACAGGGACTAAAACTGACCAAATTAAAGTACAAGTACTGAATCCAAAACTTACGCAAAGTATAAGGTCTAATAACAGAATTTGAATTTTGTTATTAGACAAATAAAAAGGCCACGTCAAACTTTTGTTATTAACTTAACGACATGATGACTAAAAAAATTTAATTTCGAAAACTTTAGTGACTAAATCAAAAAGCTTTAATAGTTAGGTAACTAAAACAGAATCACTCTCATAATTGAGTAATTATTCATATAGTTTATCTAAAAAATAAAAGCCATGTCATCCAATTATTTCAAACTTAACAACACATGAAAAGAAAAATAAATTCCAATAGTTTAATATTTAAATTAAAATTTTTCATAATTAAATGATCAAGATAAAAGTTTAGTCACCATCATATATTTTAAAAAGAATCAATTGATATATGTTTCTTTTGTTGTAATAAAATCAAACGCTTCCTTCCATACCTGAAAAGTGAAAAACGAAAGGCAACCAAAATGAGCGGAGCCACGACGGCGGCGTATTTAGCTCGAAGAGCAGCGCAATAGGAGAAAGTCCGGATCCTCTACCTCCGTGCCCTTAAAGACATCCTCAACTGGGCCGTCCATCGCCACCTCTTCTATCAAGATGTATTTGCTCTTTTCACGCTCTTTTTTTTTCAATTAATTGAAACTTTGATTTTCATTATATTTTTTTAGGCCTCTGACCTTCGCGAGAAATTCGAAGCTAAGAAGCATGTGGTTTGTCTTCTACTTTCACATTTTCACATTTTCTTCTTGAATTAATTTATTTATTTTTAGTAAATAATATTGTTGGTAAACTTGAATGAAGATTACTTGAGTATTAAAAGTTTCTTTTTACTATATTTAAGAATTTTCTTTTGGAATTTTTTAATGATGACGATACTTTTGTGTTTATGTTGGCCTTTCAGTTTGTATATTTGGTGACGCCGACTTGTACAATTTGCTTCTTCTTTTTCTTTTTTTTTTTTTTTTTTTTTTTTTTTTTGCAGGAAGATCTTGGTACAGTTGACAAAATGATAGCTGCAGGTGAAGCAACTTATAATAAGTGGCGGCATTCTGATCCTTATATCAGTGAGTACCGAATACTGCAATAGTTAATATGGTTGGTATATATAAGAGAGTATTGGTGAATTAATGGAATGTGAAATAGTGCTTTTCCTTTGATGCGTAGACTTGTCTAAAAGAGATTGGTCATCCAATGCAGTGGCGGAGTCAAAAAAAAAAAAATTTGCCGAAATTAAATTGTATATTTTTAAGATGCAATTTCATAATTTTAATACTCTGTATCTTTATAATTTTTGAAAGTTTAAATTAAATTTTTATCATTTTGGGGGGTTAAAAGTGTAATTTTACTATTATTAATTTAAAATTTTATAAATTATAAAAGGCCTAAATTGAAAATCTACCATTTTAGGGGGGCCTGGGTAGCCACTGATCCAATGTTTATGTCATCTCAATAATTCTTGTTTTGGATTCATACATTCCTTTGAAACAATTGAGAGGAAAATGGTTCGAAATTTTGAACATGGGGTAAATTCTTTTGATATCTAATTAACTTTTTATCGGGGTTTCAATTCCTTCTTCGGTGATAGTTTCATGATTCATGATTTACCAGTGGACTTCCATTTAACTGTGAGAAAGAAAATACATGATACCCAACGCTTGCAACTGTAGGTGAAGAGATGCTATCATTTATTACCATGTTATTCTGTATCTTATTGCTTAGTGGAATCTCTTTTCCATTTGCATTCTTTCTTTTGTCACCAAGGTTGGTTCTTACTGATTAGGTCCTATTCTTCTCGTGACATGTGACTGATTGACCGACCATAAGTAGGTTTCTTATGAGGTGCTTTAAGCCTATTATGCTATTTGAAGCTCAAATTTTTATCAATTTGCAGTTCCATGGGCTCCTGGTGGTTCCAAGTTTACTCGAAATCCTGTTCCACCATCTGGGGTAATAGTTACTATCCATTTCTGGCTAAACAGTTCTATTTCTTTCATTTCACATGTTCTCTTCTCCAAAATTCTTGTACTAGTGCATTCATATTTCTTATAGTATCCATGTCGAAACCTTTATAGCTGTGACTTGTGAGTGACCCCTTTCTTTGCAGTTAGAGTAGACATGTATTCCAGCTTGTTCAATATCCTCCTCTGTGTTATTCCAGTATTTTGACAGGAAATTTTGAGATCATTCCTCTCAGATCCCATTGTGTTCTTTACATTGCTCTTCTATCTGTTATCCACTATTTACAGTGATTATCAACCCATTATTTCTGCAAATTAGAAGAAAAGTAAAAAGGAAAGCCTTTTTGCTTGTCTTGTATTACTACTTCCATCCATTTTTACCATTATTTGTTTCTTTAAGTAGATTTTATCTTTATTTTGATCAATTACTATCTATATTCCTGGAGAAAGGTGGGGGTGAAGGAAACCAGGGAAGTGATTTTATCCCATAATGTGCTTGCATCCTCCTAGTAAATGCTGTGCTGTGTTGTCTTATTTTGTTGCTTGCTTAGTTGACCTATATTTTTTGGGTATTGTCATATGCTTTTATGAAATTTTCCAATTAAGTTTGTTGCTTTTTTATCCAGTTTTAAATTTTCACTCTTGATGCAGATTGAGATTGTTTATGATTATGCTCGAGAAGACAACGACTAAAACATACACCTTTCCTTTCTCCAGAAATAAAGGTTAGCCATATTCTTTTGTTATATAGAATTCACATCCTCTGTTATATAATTTACTCACTATTTGTTTTGCCTCTACTCTCAAATAACTGGCTACTGATGGGTTGCACTTTTCTAAAAATGTTTAGCTGCTAAAATAGCTTGGATTTAATTGAAAATACATTTTATGCCAAGAGAGCTGCTTCTCCACCTGTATGGCAGGTTGGAAGTGAACAATGTGTTAGTTTGTCACAAAATTGGGTTTTTTGGCGATGATAACTTTTCGTGTTAAGTCTTCTCATAATCTGTAATGATGTTTTCTCTAAGGTTCCAATCCAGTGCACGATCATTTAGGTAGTGATTAAAAGAGTCTCTTTCCCCCAGTCTACCCATTTGGTTGCTTCTTTAATGTTGAACCTTTTTAATTTCCGGTTGACGCAGGTCTAGAGGTTCCTTGAATGTAATGAAGGATCAAAAGGGAAATGAGCTGAAGCGTGAACAACATTCATGTTGATGCTTCTTTTTATTAGATAATTTTTCAGATTGATTGAAGTAGGAAGATCATGAATCCTTTCTTGTGAAAACTATTTTTGTCAAAATTTTACATGCATCTTTTTGTCTACTTGGCTACGGCATTTAGACCTGGCAATTCATTTTGTGCTTGTGTTGTTACTTCCAAATTGTGTTTAATTTTTATTACATTAATAATTTTTGTTAAATGGATTTTGACAACGTCGTGTATTTGCATGTTTTTCGGGTTATTTTTATCGTAGAAATTGCAAGGAAGCCTAATGATAATGGTGGCAGCTTGCAAGACCTTCCCTTTCTTGGCATTGCTTTTAAACGAATTATTCATACAATTCATTATTACTTATTAGCTCATATGTGGTAAAACGCCCTTATACTCCATGAAACAAACAAAACACGATAGCATAAATTTGCAATTTGGCACCAACAGATGTTGGGTGTGGATATTTTCTTCAAGTAAGATTTCAGGTTCAAATTTTATGGATTGAAAAAAAAACAGCGTTGTCGTTCTGGGTTCAATGGATTTAGTTGAAATCTAATATTGTGGGTCAAAAAAGAAAAAAACATACAAAATTCTCAGCTAATGATGTATAGTGATATTAGTGATGTGCAAAACAATATCAATATAAAACATTTCACCACCAACGAACTCGTTTCGTCGTCGCCATGTAAAATTCATATTATATGCAATAAAATTGACCCGATTGAGACATAGATTGGTAATTCCTAGAATGCTTTTACAAGTAAAAAAAATAGTGTCCATTGCAGAGTTTTACGGCACAGCTCCTCTGTTTTATTAGTTTTATTTGCCCAGAGTGCGACAGTGATGCTGGACGAGAATGAAGAAGATGCATTGTAATCTGTTTTAAGGTTTAGGTAAGAACATTTTGGGGTTAAGCTCTCTCAAGTCGGGACTCATTAACTGTTATCACAATGTCAGTGATCTGGTTGACAATGGTCAGGGGAGAGCAGGCACTATAATCTTAATCACTTCAAATAGGGTCACCACCAATTTATTTGTATTTCGAATCTTGGAACCCTTCACCATAGAAAAGATTAAAGACATGAAACTGGGTTTCATCATGCGCTAATGCAAGTTTGAAGTGCTTTTACTTGACATTCTACAGAGATTAAAGGAGAATTGAGTCACTTGAACCTTGAGCTCTGAGGCAGATGCTTGTTCCTTAGCACACATGTAACTTTGGGAAACACAGGCAACAAAGTAATGCAGGGGTTTGCAAATGTTGACTTTTAGCAAAAGGTAAATGATCTCTCCTCTCTTATTCTAAATCAGATTAACTATGAAACAATTTTTTTTTTAAAAAAAAAAACCTATATCCAGTATAGCTATTATGAAATATGACATACCTTCCAAAAATTTGGATACGAGATATATCTTCAAAGGTTCATTATTTGACTGTTTAGGGTCTGCACTAGAATTTCAGTACTCTGGGCAGCAACCTCATTTGATGGGTGGTCTATCTATGAGGCCTATGGCAACCGGAATTGCCTCTCCTAACGTAAACTTTTTCTGAGGCCATGCTTTATGTTGCAGCAGATGAAAACCAAGCCCTTGAATTAAACCAGGGACATGCATTCAAGTAAACATCCGTAAATCTGGTTCTTCCTAAAACCATAAATCATTTACCATGAAGAACCATCATCTCACTCCTAAATCCCCAATTTTCAACTCATGAATGGTATCTTACTCCAGACCACTCTAACTCCTAATTCAGCTTATCTGAAAAAGACTCACAGTTTCCTGGGGGCTCTGCTTCCTCAACTAATAATTGCTGCATATAATAATTAGGGTTTTCTCTAGTTCTTATGCAACAACCATTCAAAACACTTAAAATTGTTTCTAGAACTTAAACCAACAAATATAAAAGCAAAGCTACTAATAACAAAAACCCTGAAAATTGTACAAAAGTTTTTGCTTTATTATTACAGCTATTACAAAAGAGAAAAAAAGCATAGATTTTGAAAAATAATCAGATGAGCTTGAAGGGGAGAGGCCAAGGGGTGGACCTGGGAACTTCGACCTTGTCTTTGATACGTTCAATCTTCTTCTCTTTCTTGGGTCTGGCGTTCCCGTACGATCCTTTGAATCTCTTCCCTTTCTTCGTCTTCTTGTCACCTCTGCCGCAAAGGGTCGGTGCCGGCGGCGACGCCATTACTCCAATCGGCGAAGCCGATGATAGAGGAGGCCACTGCTTCATCACCACTCTCCTTGCTACGGTGCCGCACCACGGAATCATCGCCATTTCCACGGCTATCTATCAGTAACGGCGGCAGACAATAGAAGCCTAGAAATAGAATCATTGGGCTTTATATTTTCTTTTGGGCTACTTATTAACCAACCCTCTTTTCTATTTGGACCCATTTTACATTGCTTTCATTTAATCCACTTTTTTGTACCCTCGCCTCGGTTATAATATATTTTACTTTATTTTTTATTTTCAAAAATAAAATAAAAAAACTTTGTTTTAACTAAGTCTTTTTCATAAATATTTTTAAAAGCGAATAATGTCTTTTAAGTAAAATTTGATATTCAAGTACTTATATATATATACTAGTTTTTTTATCTATGTAAAGCATGAAAATTTTGCATTTAATAACTAAAATTTATTAAATTAGTTCATATAAGTTTTTAATATTTTTAATATTTTAAAAATAATTATTAATTTAAAAATAAAATTATTAGTATCACATTTAAAAATATTATAATTGATATTAGAATCAATTAAAAATAATAATATTTGATAAATAAAATATCTTTAAATTAAAAATAAAAATTAATCTAAGAAAGTAAAGTTCCCATTTTTAAAAAAAATATATCAATTTTTCTTTTTTTCTTAATGAAAGCTATAAGAAAAAAAGGTTTAACTTTCAAAATGAAAGTTGATAAGGCACTATTTATAGAGTTATTGTTAGGTAATTAAAATTTAAAGGTAATTAGTTGATTGAGTCTTAGTTCAATTGGCATGGGCATTGTTGCTAATGCAATAGAACATGGGTTCGAGTGCATTAAAACGTATTATCCTCCTATTTATGGGTCGGAGAAGGGTTATGGGTAGTTTTAGGTATTGTGTCAAAAAGAACAAATATGATCAAAACCTATAATGAGATTGTTTAAAAAAAATTAAAGGTAATTATGAATTATAATTGTTAGCTCGATTGATCACTGGAATAGAGTTGTAATTAGTAATTCAATCGTTTCGTTGAATGGAATGGAATTGAGTTGTAATAGTATTCTTGTGTTTGGTTGAATGGAATAGATGTTGTAATAGCATAAGGAAAAAGGCTTAAATGACCAAAGTACTATTAGCAGAATTTTTTTTAGGTAGATAATTATTGTTATTGTTATTAAATTTTAACAGGATTATTATTAAATATAATTTAATAAAAATAATAATAAATTTAATCATATTTTAATATAATTATTATTAAAATATGAATTAATAAAAATCATAACATAATCTCCTAGGATTAGACCTGATTATGGGTCGGGCCACCCGGCCCAGCCTGAAGGCCCGCCCGAAATGTGAGAGGGTTTGGGCAAAAATTTAGGCCCGAAAAATGGGCTTGGACAAAAAAATAAGGCCCGTTTAAAAACTGGGCCAGGCCTCGGGTAAGGTATTTTTTGCCTGGGCCTGGCCCAGCTTGAATTCACTAAAAGACAAAAAAATATGCTCTTTTTTTTGTTTTTGAATGTTATTTTCATGTTGTTTTCTCCCTATTTTGCTACCATTTTACTATTATGTTGCTACTATTTTATTATTATTGTTTGGATATTGTATAAAACTTATTTTATTATTAATTTTGTTATTATTTTAAACGCATTTGTTAATGTTGTTATTATTTTAGAAGCATTTGCTTGTTAAGTTGTATTTATCTTAGTGTTATTTAAGTCTACATATTTTTTAAAATTTATTTTCAATTTGTTGGGAAATATTTATTTTGAATATAATTTAAAAATTATATAAAAAATTAATACGGGCGGCCGAATCGGGCCCAAATTTTAGCATTTTTATCCGGGTCAGGCTTGGGAAAAATTTTAGGCCCATTTTTCGGGCCGAGCCAGGCCCGGGCCTAGTAAATGGGCTTAAATTTTTTTTTGATCCCGGCCCGGCCCATGAGCACTATAACAGCCCCTAACCCTTATCCGCCATCAGAACAGGGTTTTAAAGCATTACCAGACATTTCAGATCAAATACGTACATTATACAGCCAACTAATATGCACATTACAAATAACCACATTGTCCCTTTCATGAGCCCTCGAGGCCCAAAATACGTATCAAAAACAAATCGAGACTAATTCGAACACACAAGGAAATTTTTTGTGAAACTTTCAGATTTTTCCTAGAAACAGGGCACACATGCTCGTGTGAATCTGGGACACGCCCGTGTGGTCTTGGGACACTCCCATGTCTCAAACCGTGTCCTACCCCATGTAACTCTCTAACTAGGGTCACACAGCTAGCCACACGCCTATGTGCTAGGCCGTGTGCCTCACACGGCTGATATACACACTTGTGTCTCTGCCCGTGTATAAATTCATGGACATTCTGTTTTGAAAATTTTAAGTAGCAGGGGACACACGGCCAGTTCACACGCCCATGCGTTAGCAGTGTGTCTCACACAGTCTAGTCACACGCCCGTGTGTCTGCTCGTGTAAACTCAATATGAGCCTTAAACATTAAGGTTACCATTCCCTGCAATCTTGCACATCAAGCAACTCAAAACCATTTATTCAACCAATTTAAAACTCAATTAAATACACTCTAAACATGTCAAAATAGACATTCTAAGTACCTAACCAATGTACCTTCATAGGCACTCTACCTAATTTATTCAAACACGTATGTGCAAATTTTTACTAAATTATCTTATTGGAATCAATTATCATTATACCTATATGTTCACACATAACCAATATGATTTTATGCACCCCTTTGAGTTTATTCGACTACTACTTTACCTCTCATCATTCAATCATATCAACATTTTAAGGCAATCATGTAAACACCACTATATCAAACATAAGCCAAATATATGACTAATTTTAACAAAACACCTATAGACTAACATTTAGTCAAAATAACCTATACATGCCATTATAATCAGAATCAAGTCATCAATAATTACCAATAAAACCAATGGATAGTGTGATATAGCTCCGATAGGCTTTCAACCCATTCGAGCTTCCGATAACCTGTAAGGTAAATAAATTAAACAAATACGTAAGCAATGATTGCTTAGTAAGCTCGTATAGTCTTTAATCATACTAATTTATTTCAATTATAAAACTTTACATTTAAAAAATAATCCAATATTGTTACCGTAATACTCATAAACTATTCTCACTAATTCACAAGGTGAACTAATCCATAGTATCACACATAGACTTATATTCTCAAGCTTAGTAAAAAAATTTTATAACTTTAATTCTTCCACACTTATTCCATATACATATCATTTAGCCACGGTTACAAATTAATACATTTAACCAAGCCTTATTCTAATTGGACACATAATAAATCGTTCCATAAGAAATTGCATAATCTAAACCTTACCATTCCTTCATGAACACTAACTTATTTTCATTTAAATACTTACCATTTCAATGCATCAAATAAATAAACAAATTATTATTCAGCTAATAGCTTGGCAATTGCCTAAACATCAAGCAACAACAATAGTTGGCGTACTTGCACATCTTACATATAGATTTAATATTGATAAACTTATTTTCTCGACATTTTACCATATACATGCTTTCCTTGTATCAACATAAATAAAGATAATCACATATTTACATGTCACTTTTTAATATATATTAAGTAAATACTATTTCCATGCCATGTTTCAATATATCATGTAAATATCATTTCCAAGTATAGTCTTTCAATATTAATTCATAAATATTTACAGATCACTCATAGTACATCTAATTCTCATTAATTTGTTATCTTAAATGGATTTTCACAATTTGTTCCACATTTCATTACACAATTGCAATATCCATTCCATAGTCATTTCTTGAGTATATAACTCATATGTTCCATATTGTTGCAATATATTTCACATTTTATTTTCAATTCACTATTTCACTTCCGTTTCTCATACGATATCATTTCAATATCAATTATAAAACTTTATTATTCATTTACCCCTATTAACACGACTCGGACTCGAACGGATACACGGATCCAACCAAAACACACAGTTTGGCACCCAGTGCTTTATCGGATAATTCGAAATAATAGTTGACACCCAGTGTCTCATCGGCTATGCCGAAGTAATTTGGTACCCAGTACCTCATCGAATTTATTTGAAGTAACAATTTGACACCCAGTGTCTCATCGACTCGAAGTCGAAGTAATCCCTAAACACTTCCAATCCTATGGCATGCCAACTATATCCGACTCAGCCCGATACAGTTAATAAGGTTTAAAATCACTTTTCAATTTCAACCAATATTCATTTTAATTCAATAATCACAAATCCTCAAGAATTCAACTTAGTATCATAATATCAAATACTCATCTCATTCCACTTATCATACACATTAAATAATAATTACAACAATTAATATTTCATGTACCATCATTTTTACAATTTCGTATATATTTATTTTCTGTAACAATTCATAATCATAAATATACATAATTTTTCCATATCTCTAACCAAGTCTTTCCAAATCGGAGAATGACTTACGGATATGAGTACATCGTTTTCTTTGTGCCATAGTTCAACTATGGTCTTACACATACATTGCCATGGCCCTACCATGGTCTTACATCTGTAGTGACATAACCTAGTTATGGTATTTTTATTAAAATGCCATAGTCCAGCTATGGTCTTACATTTAAACATTGCCATGGTCCAACCATGGTCTTATCCGACAATTCATCATTTGCACTGAACGACTGTACTCAATCCGGTGTTCCATTCTTTTCGATCATTTCAATTCAATTTCATAGTTTTAACAATAATTTATTTTTAACAATAAATATAAATAAATAAATATTACCATTCATCAATTTAACACATAAACATTAAGATTTAACTATACAAACTTACCTGGGGTAATTTGTAGAAGTTGTAGTAATTCAAAGACTATTCGACTAATTTCTTTTTTTTCACGTTGTCTTCAAATTCTTGATCTATAATATAAAATTATTCATTCATTAGCATCTAATTCAATTTATATTCACTTTACAATTTATACCCTTTAATTTTCAAAATTATACATTTACCCTAAATTTTACAATTTTTACAATTTAGTCCCTTATCAATTATCCTATCAATTGAGCTAATTTTTCTCAATTGACAATTTTCCTAATTATTTTAGGCTACCATACAGCCATTAATATTCAGAATTTTAATACCAAACCCTAATTCCTAATTTTTTTCATGATTTGATCCTAAAATCAATATCTATCAAAATTACTTAATAAAGTCATCAAATAACAAAATTAAAACTTCAAATCCATGTTAATTCATCATAAACATCCAAAACTCATCAATGGAAACTTCCAAAGTTACCCATAAAATCAAAAACTAATGAATTAGATAGTTGGACCTAATTGCAAAAGTTTTAAAAACATAAAAATTATAAGAAAAAAGATTAAATTGACTAACCAATTGAACTTTGAACCCAAGAAGTCCCTAAGGCCGTGGCTTCCTTTCTTCTTTCTCTTTTTCTTTTCTCTTTCTTTTTCTTTCTTTTTCGTTTTGTTTTCTATTCTATTTTTTTTTATTTATTTGTTATATTATTATATAATATAATATAATATATATAATATATACTTAAACATTAAGAATATATATAATAATATATATAATAAACTTATAAATATCTAACAGCCTCAACTTTAAGTAATGGCATAATTTCTTCTTTAGTCCCTTTAATTTTTCTTTAATCTATAATTCAACTTTCACCCTATATGCAATTTAGTCCTTATATTTAATTACTTTTAATTCAATCAAATTCACTTAACCGACACCTAATTAACTATACAATTAGCTTCGTAGATATTTATAATAAATATTTACGAGTTTGATTTATGGGAACGAAGTCCCGGGAATACACTTTTTTTTTAATTTAGTCTTTTTTAATTAATTAACTATCCAAACGTTAAAATTTCCTAACGAAACTTTAATACTAACTCAATGACACTCCGTAAATATTTATAAAAATACTTACGGCTTGATTTATAAAATCAAGGTCTCGATACCCCGTTTCCGAAACTAATTAACCTAATAATTCTTTTAAAACACAAAATTCACTAATACAAAAATATTTCTAAAATCACACTTAACTCATAAATAATGATTAATAAAATTTTTCAAACATAATCGTCGGATTTAATGATCTCGAATCACTGTTTCTAACACCACTGAAAATTGGGCTGTTACAAGCACCTTTACATGGGATCGTAGTTGTCAAAACTGCAATTCTTGATCCAAAAACAATAATTATTCTCATTTTTATATATATGAAAAATATCAAACATCTATACACCAAACAAACCCTAGCAAGCAGACATTGTTTTAACTTCTCTATATTTTTTCCCAACCCATTAACATCAATTCTAAAAATATTCCCCAAAAAAATCAGAAAAGAAAAGGGCCCTGTTGCTGCCATTGATGTATCTTCAATCTAAATCAGTTTACAAAACTCCCTATGACCTTCAATCCTCTTGGTCTCTACATCATGCCAAAACCCCACATCAGAAACATGAATAATATCATAAAAAATTATTGCATTGTAGGAAATGTAAAAGAAGATAACTCAAATCATACGTTACCTTCTTAGAACTATTCTTTTCCCTAACTTCACATCTTTGTTGCCACATATCAGTTAACCATACCCCATGGCTCACCAGCTTCCACCACAACCCACCAATACATGTCAAATTTACTCCAAAAATGTATATGAAGTCTGCATGTATGCTTTAAATACAGTAATGTTTACTTACGAGTAAGCTCCTTTGGATAATCTTGGCTTTCTTTTTAGGCCTCTGAAGGGGTTTACACTCGTTCATTGCCATAAAATCCTCCTCCTTTTCTTTCCTTGACAATGTGATATACAACTTTGGTCACACTTTTCCTCTGTTATCCTCTTCATTATTGCTATCCACTGTAATTAGAGGTGTGCATGGGCCAAGCCACCCGGCCCGGCCCAAAGGCCCGCCTGAAAAATGAGAGGGTTCGGGTAAAAATATAGGCCCAAAAAATAGGCTTAGACAAAAAACGAGGCCTGTTTAGAAAACGGGCCAGGCCCCGGGTAAGATTTTTTTAGCCCGGGCCCGGCCCAAATTTTATATTAAATTATTTATTTTATTTTTAATCCTTTTTTTATTTTTAACTTTAACTTTACCCTTTTTTTCACTTTCATTCCGTGCTGCTGCTACCTTCCTCTTCCTTCCCTTATTCCCATTTCCAAAACCCAAATCTCTAACTCACCACCACCTCCACCGATCCACTGATCCAGTTGTCTGTTGGCCACCTCCAACTAGCCTCAAGCTTAGCTCAGCTCATTACCTCTAGCTTCTTCATTTGCAGTCTCGGTGCTCCCCACAAGGCTTGTAAGCTTCTTCTTCATTTTTGCTTTAGTTGTTATTTGAGTTTGGCTATATAAATTAAGCCTCTTTAGTCCTTACTAAGGTTCCCCATACTGTTGCTGTTGAAGAACCTCATACTACTCACTGCTGCTGTGCCTTACTTTATCTTAGAAAGCCTCTTCTTCATGGTAAGCTTCTTCTTCTTTTTAAAATATTTTTGACTATAGCTATTGGTTTTTCACTTTTTTGCATTTCAATAACATACAATATACTTTAAGAAAAGTTAAAACTTGGAGCAACATAGGTTGTTAGACATAAGTCATAACCTTTGCAGCTTTGCATATTGACCACAGTATATTTTTTATTCACCCCTCTTTTGGGCAGAAAATGTTGACATCATATTAACATTTGTTTTGAAGAAGTGCCAAATCTTAAGCTCATTTAGATCATGCCAAAATTGGATCAATTTATATTTGTTTGGCACCACTGGAACTTAAAAGTTGAATCCTGACGATGTTTTTATCTCCTTTGTGCATACATTTCTGATTTACATCCCATCTCTTATTGTGGTACAATCACTTTAACATTTGAATCTTAAGAATATTTGTTTTTAAATATTTATACTAAGATCATAAGTTTAATTGTTTGATGTTCCATGAGACATGCAGAGTTAGTAATGCACTAATGCTGGTTGTTGGATCTATTAGTTAGTAAATAGTAATGTTGGTTGTTAATATATTTTTAACAGTAAGCTTCTTCCTTTTTCTATCATTTTTGAATAATTCTTTTTTTTTTTAACTTTATCAAAGCTTGGTTTTGTATTTTTTTATTGGATGATCCGTGTTTCTTACTGTAATTATTTTGGTGAACTCTCTTTCATTATATCATTCTTCTTATATTTTCTAACCTCAATTCGATTTTTTTTAAACTTTGGATTGAGATTAGTTGGATGTATTTCGTATTTTTTATTGGATGATCTGTGTTTCTTACTGTAATTATTTGATTTAGTTGATTTCAGGTTTTTTTTGTGTTTTATAATTTCTTGATCTATTTTTTGGTTGGAGTGGACTGGTTGAGTGTTTAATTTTTTTTAAAGAAATCTTTATCTATTTTTTTCTTTTGTTGTGATAAATTATAGTGATTTGAAATGTTTGATATATTTTATGGGAATTTTATTTCGTTTTGAAAATGCTTGATCAATGACTTCTCGATTGATCTGTATGTTAATTTACTTGATTATTCATAGGCCTAATTTTGTGTTCTTATTTATATTCATATTGGTAGTTAGCCTAATGATTTCTATCATACTCTCAATTTTTTGTAGTTTTTTTTTTTTTTTTGTAATACTGAAAATTGGCTATTTTCGGGGTTTCAATGACTGTTTAATTATTGCCAAACTATAGTTAATTTTGTTAGGCTTGTGGTAGATATTTAAATAAGATGAAGCCATTTGGTCTCAATTATAAATTGCATCATAATTATTAGATATTTTTAGTATGAAAATTAATAATCTTTTGGTTTATTTGGATTTCAGGACTTGAGTTTTTATGACTATAGCTAGTTCGAACAGTCCTATACCTGTGGACGATGGGTTTAATGAGTATGAAAGTGCTCTCAAACGTCAAAAGTCTACCACTTCAAAGGTGTGGGATGAAATAACAAAGCTTGAATGCGAGAAGAAAAATGAATTGAAGGCAAAATGTAATCACTGTAAGACTATCTTCTCTGCTAAATCTTCTAGTCGAATCTCTCATTTAAGACGTCATCTAAATAGTTGTTTGAAAAAGTTAATAAGGATATCACTCAATATAAAAAACTACAAGTTTGATGCTGATGAGTGTCGTCAAGCTGTTTTTACTTTTCTTGTGTGTGGCAAGCATTCATTTAGGACAGTTGAAGAACTGGGATTTAGATACATGATGAGAATTGCTAGTCCTAATTTTAAGAATATAAGTAGATATACAGCTGCTAGGGATGTCCTAATGTATTATGCAAAAGAGAGAGATCGTGTTAAAGAAGAGTTGGCTAAAACACTTGGTTTAATTTGTCTAACTTTCGATAATTAGAACTCGGAGCATACTAATGATAAATATATTGCATTACTGCTCATTGGGTTGACAAAGATTGGAAGCTACAAAAGAGAATCATAAGGTTTAGAGTTTTATTTCCTCCGTATGATGGTTTGAACATAGTGGATGAACTTGTTTTATGTTTATCTCAATGGGGTATGGACAAGAAAATTTTTAGCATCACTTTGGATAATGCTTCTTATAATGATGTTATGGTTTCTTGTCTTAAAAATCATTTTCGTGCAAATCGAGCTATTTTGTGTGATA
The DNA here is from genome assembly GCA_025698475.1 of Gossypium anomalum. NCBI lineage: Eukaryota > Viridiplantae > Streptophyta > Magnoliopsida > Malvales > Malvaceae > Gossypium > Gossypium anomalum. The sequence continues at coordinate 39,772,819 of CM046968.1, read as the reverse complement.
GTGCTTTTTTTCAAGTTAGATGTGCACATATATTGAATATTATAGTTAAAGCTGGTTTGGAACTTGTTGATGATGTTGTTGGTAAGATTCGAAATGGAATTAAGTACATAAAAAAGTCAGGAATTCGTAGGAAAAGATTTTATGATGTGGCCAACAAAAGTTTTCATTTGAATATGACCAAAAAGTTGCATCAAGATGTGTGTATGAGATGGAATTCTACTTATTTGATACTTGAATCTGCACTTTACTATAAAGATGTGCTAGATTATTGGGGCCAACGGGATAAAGATTATCAAATATTTGCACTTTTTAACGAGGTGTGGAGAAATGTTGCTATTCTTTGCAAATTTTTGAAAGTCTTTTATGATGTGACTTGTATTTTTTTTTTGTTCTAATTATCCAACAGTTAATCTTTATTTTAGAGGGGTTTGGAAGGTTCACAAGGTCTTGCTTGATACAGTTAAAGGTCCTTATTCATTTTTAACTCCAATGGTTAAGCAAATGCAAGAGAAATTTAATAAATATTGGGCTGGGTATTTGTTGATATTGTCATGTGCTGCAATTTTAGATCCTCGTTACAAGTTGAATTATGTGCAGTATTGCTTTACTACAATCTATTGTATTCATGCTTCGGATTTTGTTAAAACCATTCTTAGCAATCTTAGACTCTTGTTTGACGAGTATGTTAAGAAATCCAAATCCACGTCTTCCTCTTTGGCTGGGAGTTCTAATGTTTCGGATAAAAATCATGTTGATTCTAGTTTGGATGAACACAATGTTAATAGTGTTGATTTTGGGAGAGATTTTGATGAAAGTGATTATTATAAATGGTATTTAAATAAACCTAGCACTAATAGTGAAAAGTCACAGTTAGACATTTATTTGGAAGAACCGGAGCTTGAGTTCAATATTCAAATAGATGTTTTAGATTATTGGAGCAAAAGTTCAGTTTGATATAATGAGCTTTCATTATTGGATCGTGATCTTTTGGCAATTCTAATATCGACTGTAGCTTCCGAATCGGCTTTTAGCATAGGTAAGAAAGTTATCACACCTTTGAGAAGTTCACTTCAGCCAAAAATGGTTCAAGCCGTTGTTTGCTTGAATGATTAGATGCGAGCTAAGGGATTTTCAACAGGTAATTACTATTATTGTTTATTGTTGTAATTTTATATTATTTTTTATCAATTTGATTATCTAAGTATTTATTCTTATTTCATGTTAGAAATTGGTTGCAAGAATGATGATGACGATGAAGATGATGTTTCTTCGATTGCTTTTTAGGTTACCTTCCTTTCTAATTGTTGACAATTTAATTTAGCTTACAATTTATAGTTTGTTATAAAATTAAATATGTTGATCGGTTAATGTATAAATATTCTGGTTGGTTGATTATATTTTGCAGGTTTTTGGTGTTGTTTTAGTGTTGTTGGTGATGCTATTTTTTGTGCTGTTTGGTGTTATTTTTTGTGCTATTTTGGTGCTACTTTTGTGGTCTTTTATTGTTCTTTTGCAGCTATTTATTATGTTTTCTGTTTTCGTTTTTAATATTATTTCGATATTGTAAAACTTTTATTTTATTATTAATTTGGTTATTATTTTAGTTTTAATTTGTTTCAATTTTAATATAACCACTTTTTATTATATTTTCAGTTTGTGTATTGTTTTAAGAATTGTTTTAGTCTCATTTTTTATTTGTTTCTTGTTTTAATATTTGTTTTTATGTTTTTAAATGTATTTGATTTATTATATTTTAAAATTTTTTATTTAATGAAATAAGCTAAAAAATTTAATATGGGTCGGGCTGGGCCGAGCTCGGGCTTATCAATTTTGCTTCGGGCCAGGACTGGACAAATTTTTAAGCCCATATTTATAAAAAAAGGGCCTAAAATTTTGTATGGGCTCGGCCCGAACCCGACCTGGCTCGGCCCATGCACACATCTAACTGCAATCTTCCCATTCTACAAATAATAATAATAATAATTGGTAGATCTAGCGAGAACTCAACAAATTTCCATTGCTAATGAAATTATGAAACATTTGACATTTATTAGTTTCACCTTTGCCTCATTTTTAGACAAAAACCTCCTTAACAACCATGTTGTTGTTACTAACATAATCTGGAAAATGAATATTGAAACAAAAATTATACAACGATCTAATACTTCTCTTATACAACATTTTTCGAATCAAGTTGCTATTTCTGGGTCTTAGTTTGATGAACGAAAACAATTCACCATAATGTAGTCATCCAAATTTATATGTTTCAGAACATAGCAATAAGAGAGGACATACAAGAGACCAAAAAAAAGAAAAAGAAAATATTTCCATTGAAGGTAAACAAATAACAAAAAAGAATATATTTCCATTAAAGGTAGACAAATAACTTCAAAACATATATGTTTTGGTTCTCATCGTAGATATAATAAAGGCAAAGCACATACCGGTATGCATGTTTATGGTAATAAAATCAGGTTACTCTAGAACAAGAGTCCAAAGGAGGTAGATCAAAACATTAGTAGCACATGAACTTTTTAAAGTGAAATAGAAATAAGGGCAAATGAACAATTAACAACTACTCAACAGCTTACGCTAGGAAATTAACCCGTAAGTTTATGGAATTGAATATTGAACCTTTTATATATTTTGCTTAAAAAATGCAATTAGCCTTGAAACTATATAATCTACAAAAGAGAATAAGGCTACAATCTGCAGCCTAACTCACCTTTACTGTGCAAATAAAGAATTGGCTCCCATTGGTATTAGGACCAACATTGGTCATGCTTAATACTCCGAGTCCAACGTGCTTCACTGCAGATAATAGCCTCAAAATATTAGGAACCAAGCTAGCAAATCATTACAGATCCCACTTAACCCATCAACCCCAAATATGAGCTCTCAAATACTAAAACTTGAAGGGTTTTAGTTATTAGAGAACAACTCACAAGCAAAGCTCTCATCTTCAAACTTGGCTTTTTTACCTGAATAATCTAAAAAAAAAAATTAAATGCCAAAATGGTATATCAATAGGGGTGGTGCCTATCTCATAGGCGGCACCACCATTTTTTTCTAAAATTTATTTTTTATTTTTTAAAAAAATATTATTTTATTAGTGGGCATCTCTCATAGGCGGCATCACATGTATAGAATTTTTGGGTCTGGTATGCGCCCGTGTATAAATACAAAATTGGTATATAAAGGTGATGCCTATCTGATATGCGGCACCAGTGAAGCAATTTTGGGGTCCTATTTAATGGTCCAAATGAAGAAGAGAATTAGGCTTTAAAAAAAAGGCAAAAGAGAAGGAAGAAGAGAGGGACAAGAAAGAAAGGAGAAGAAAAAACAAGGATAAGGTATTTTTGTTTTTTTTTTAAATAAAATGGATTATGATGAGGATAAATTATTTTGTTAATATTGTGTAGTTTATTTATTGTTATTTTTATGTTGTTTTTAATTTATTTTAAGGTTATTTTCTTAGTTACTATTATAAATTAATTATTAGTTAGTGATGACACCAAAGGAAAATAGATAAAAACTAAAAATCGAAAAAAAATATTTTTTGTCATATATATTTAGAGGTGTTCATGGGCTGGGCTACCCGGCCCGGCCCGAAGGCCTGCCCGAAAGGTGAGAGGGTTTGGGTAAAAATATAGGCCCGAAAAATGGGCTTGGACAAAAAATAAGACCTATTTTAAAAATGGGTCGGGCCTCGGGTAAGGTATTTTTAGCCCAGGCCCGGTCCGGCTCGGCCCGAATTCACTAAAGGACAAAAAAATCTGCACTTTTTTTTTATTTTTGAATGTTATTTTCTTTTGTTTTCTCCCTATTTTGCTACCATTTTACTATTATCTTACTACTATTTTTTTTGTTATTGTTTAGATATTATATAAAACTTATTTTATTGTTAATCTTGTTATTATTTTAAAGGCATTTGTTAATTTTTTTATTATTTTAGAGGCATTTGCTTTTTAAGTTGCATATATATTAGTGTTATTTAAGTCTACATATTTTTTAAAATTTATTTTCAATTTGTTGGAAAATATTTATTTTGATATTTTTAGTATTTTTAATGTGTTATATATATTAAAAAATAATATAAAAAATTAATACGGGCGGGCTGGGCCAGGCCCGAATTTTAGTATTTTTATCCGGGTCAGGTTTGAGCAAAATTTTATGCCTATTTTTGGGGCCCAGCCTGGCCCGGCCCATGAACACCTCTATATATATTAGTAGAAATGACAATAAATCTGATATTGTCTAATGAGATAACAACTTCAGCACAAAGGGAGAAAGTTGATAAGATGATGAGAGAATTGCAAGATTATGGAATGAAACCACAAGAAAACATTGTTCAAAACCTTATTACCATAAATCAAAAGATGCAAGAAGTGTTATGGAAGGGTCATGAACTTATTAGAAAGAATAAAGTGTAATACTTGACTCTTAGAGGGGCATTAATAAAACGGGAGCATCAAATCATTTTAGACCAACTTTAGAAGACATTGGTACCACGAACCTATTGGAATATAATTATATACTTTGTGAAGTTTATAATCTCTTATGGAGCAAGGAAAATAGCGAGACAAAGTGTAGATTCACGAAAGTTGACTGGGAAGTAAAATATCTTTGACATGCCATGGATGGATAAATTAGTTGTTAGGAAATTACCAAGAGAATTTATAAATTCAATACCCGTTATAAAGATTGAAGAGGAAAAAGATCTTGCGGAATTTCCAAATTGAATTGTAGAAGATAAATTTGAAGAGAATTCAAAATTTAATATAGAGAATTTCCCAGAGGAAGATACAGAATCAGATATAGAAGAAAACGTAGAAATGAGTTTAAGTGGTTAAATGTAAAAATATATGTTAAAGAGTAGATAATGTGAAAAAAATGAGTAAATATGATTGTACATGTACGAAATGAGAACTGAAAAAGTCTGAGCTTATGAATGAAAAATTTTGCACATTGATATAATTTTGGTTTTTTTTTTATTCATTAAATTTTTTATGTAAGTATATTTTTTGCTGTTCGAAATTATTTTGAGAATTTTTATTTCTTTTCTTAATAGATTTAGTATTGAAGATGAATAATCAGTTTTTCGTATGCGTTTATTTCGATGGAGTAATTTTGACAACAACCGTGGGATGTATATTTGAATGTCTCCAACAAATAGCAATAAGATTTAATAAAAATGTCTCGTTTGATGATATAAAGGAAAGGATTAGTGAAAAAATTGTTAGAAGTTGTGGGAAAAGGATCTCGAAACTTTTCTACAAGTTTCTAGTTTCAACAGATCCTATCAAATTCACCGAATTTGAACTTGTAGACAATGAAGACATGGAAATAATGGTCGCTATTTATTGTGGGAATGGGAGAGACTAAAATGTATCCATTCAATTATTTACTGAGTTAGCAGGTGCGAAGTCAATTGAAGATCCCACTCCATTAGGTGAAGAACATAGAGCTCAAGAGCCATGTATGGTGGTTCCAATATTGTACGTTGATAGTCAATCGACTGTACGAAGGACCGACATCAATCTTAATGATGCACCCAAAATTGATGTGGCTGGTGATGATGGATACGATAATAGTGATCCTTCTGATCACGAGGTTAATATTGATAGTGACCTGATGTGGACGAGATCCCGGATGATATTGACGATGAATGCGTGAATGATGATGGAAACGTTAACGCGTCTTCATTCAGGAACCACATTCGACGTATTGTGATACATAATAATCCTGGGGTACACATGTCGCTCATAGACCCCGATACGAAGCACGCAGTTGAGTTTTTGAAGTACCCTGATATATTACCTACTCACCGACTGGCCGTAAATTCCAATCCTGAAGAGCTGTTTGTGGGTCAGAGATTAGAAAGTAAAGAATAGTGCGTATTTGCCATTAAACAGTATAGTATGAATATATCAGTGGACTATAAAGTCGTTGTGTCTAAACCAACATTATATATTTGGGAGTGTTAAAGGTCGGCAAAAGGCTACAATTGGCAAGTACGAGCCGCATTTATCCAAAATTTGTAGATATAGAAGATACGAAAATTTTTTGGGCCCCACACATGCACTTCAACATGTATGAAAAAAGATCATCAGAAACTTAATTTTAAAACTATCTGTATGTGCATCATGCCAATGGTGAAAGACATACCAACAATTAAAGTTTCAGTACTGATTGCCGAAATGCAGGCACGATTCCAGTATCGAGTATTATACCGAAAGACATGGATAGCTAAACAGATGGAAATTGAGCAATTATACGAAGATTTCGATGCATCGTATAATGAGCTATAGGGATGGATAGCCGCTATGCGGGAGTACGTATCGAGAACTATCATTGAGTTGCAGACACGACCTTATTACAGCCCCGATGACCAACTACAACCAAGAAAAAGAATTTTCCAATAGATATTTTGGACATTTGATCCATGTGTACGTGCATTTCCCGCTGCAAGCCGTTTGTGCAAGTAGATAGAACCTAGCTATACGGTAAATATACACAAATCCTGCTTATTGCGGTTGCTCAAGATGGGAACAAGAACGTGCTCCCGATAGCGTTTGTCATCGTGGATAAGGAGAACATGAAATCATATAAATTATTTCTTACGAACCTACAGAGGTATGTTATTAGTAACGATAATATTTACATCATCTTCAATATAGGGAAATGATTAATTATCGCCATTGGACGTTTCAGTGTGTCATGGAGATCCGTTTACTACATCCGACACATCACGGCTAACTTCTACCGAGATTATAAGAATGCAAACAGACAGAGACAAGTTGTGAGAATGGGTAAAGGATAACCTTTTCAATATATGTTTTAATGTTTTAAGGTGAGACTGTAACTTATATTTTCTTAATACATACACAGCGTATGAGCTAGAGCTACACATTTTCTGGTAAAGGATGACTCGACTTGAGAGTGACATAGAGGGTCAAACGAACACACCTTTTCGACAATGGTTGGGTATCATAGAGCCATGGCAATAGGCTCAAAGTTTCGATGAGGGCTTTCAATATGGTCATATGACCACCAACTTGGCGGAGGGGATTAACTCTGTGTTAATGAAAACACAACATCTTTCGATTTCATCTATCTTCTCGACTATGTTCTATAGGTTAGCTACCTTAATGCCAAGAATGGGACAGCAGCCAGTCAACCAGATAGAGGCAGGACACGTATTTTTCGAAGATGTTAGGATTCAATAGTTGTAAACTATTGGATGGCAAGTTCAATGAACGTAGAAGTATACTCACGACGTCTTGAACGTTTCGAGTTTCGGAGACCATCGGTCGTCAACCTGATATACCACTTAGGTCATACGAAGTTGATCTCTAAAATAGATGGTACGATTTTAGCAGGTTCCAGACACTTTATTATCCCTGTGCACATATGGTAACTTGTGCTAAAGTCTCACTCAATGTTGAACAATTTATCGATGATGTGTACACCCTCGAGCACATGTTCCGTGTCTGAGAACAAATTCCCTATCCTGCCTGACCTGTCTATATGGGAGGTGCCTCCGATGACTTTCGAGCTTGTCCTAGACAAAAAGTTGCGTAGAAATCTGAAAGGTCATCCACAATCATCCAGAATCAATAATGAAATGGACATTAAGGAGAAATCTGACAGGAAGCTACGTGGCGTATATAGATTAGCCGGTCATAATCGGAGTAAATGCCCGCATTGAAACTACCATATTGGACAATCATTACGATCAGGTAGGAATTAAGCTAATGTACTCCAATGTTGCAATGAATCTTATTTAAATTACAAAGTTTGTTTCAAATTTTACTGTTGCAATGAATCTCAATTAAATAAATACAAAGTTTATCTAAAATTTGTTGCAATTAATCTAATTTGAATTACAAAGCTAGTCTAAAGTTTGTAACATTTATATTTTTGTAAAATTAAATAAATACAAACTTCACTATTTAAATTGCAAAAACCCCTAAAATTGATGGTTTGATGGTTTGATGGTGTGGTCCTAAGGGTATATCTTTATGGAGGTCGACGTTCACGTTGTAGGTGATTGCAGCGATCAATGTTCTCTTCACCCACACGTGTTGGAGTACGAAACATAGATGAAAAATCATATGCCTCAAATGTCATTGATGAACTTAAGCCGAGAGGAGTGGAATACTACGTTAGATACGGGCCAAGAGGAGTGGAGTACTGCAGTAGATACGATCCAGAAAGAATCGAGTACTACGGTGGTAGTGGGCTAAAGATATCAAACTCTGAATGATATCTGTAGCCTAACGAGCCCGAGAAATTGTCATCGCCCCCAAGTCTGGATGATAAGAACTATCCCCAGAGTGTAGCTCCGGCTCTAGATCTGGCTCAAGTGCATCAGGCAGATGTGAAAGGGGATGGGATGGTTGCCCAAGTCGTGTCATGTGCGGGGGATTACCATCGGCCGCCCACCAAACAAATATGATTTCCCCATCTCAGAGTACCATTGTATGTACTTTAACGAGGACTGCAAATCCAAAGCACAATTCATCTAAGGTATCCGCCCCAACAGGTTGTTCCATATTGTAATATATTCTTCATGCACTTCTGCCCAATCATTTCCATATTTCCCCTTCTTATTAATCTCGTGGATTTCCCCCAACTGTACTGGAAGTGTCGAAATATACTGTATGCAACTGAATTGTTAGAGTACTCGATCACTGTGATACCACTCCACTGTCTAGAAATTGATAATAGGTGCATTAATATACCATAAGTTTGAGTAGACGTGGGCAGACGAGGGAATAACCACCATAATTTTCGGGACAGAATAGGGCATCCAGATAAACTGTACAATTAATAACATGGTTATATTAACGTGGGTTAAGTAAGATAAAATAATAAAAAGTCATGAATATTAGAAAAACTTACCCCCTCTCCAGCATGATTCTAAATCATCAGACGGTATATCAAAACCGTGTATTACCTTCCGATACCGGGATTAGTACTCCATCTACGAAAATAAATTGTTAGAATAATATCATTAGCAAAAAAATGTCAACTAATTGTTATAATGAGTAAAAATTCATCACCTATTCACGAGTGGAAATACATATGATTGTTGACTAATCGATGCCAATAATGGCATCTGGTAAAGCGCCCAAAACTGCAACAATATGAGGCATCCGCCTATGTCCACCGTAGAAAAATTTGGTGTCCGACAAAGTTCACGATACAACATAGCTAATATCACGGGCCCCCAACTATACGAACGGATGTTATGCAAATCAGATAATAGGGGCAAGTATATCAAGTGGACCTTGTTGTTGTTTGCATTCGGCATGAGTACACCCTCTATAATGTGCATAATGTAAGCTCAAACGGCGTGTATCACCTCCCATTCACTGGCAGTACTCAGTAAATGCTCAAAATTGACCTTTAGCCATGAAAACCTAAAACCCGTAGATTTTCCCTCACTGGGAGAGCGTCCAAGTAAGTTATAGCAAAGAGCAGTCGGCCTAAAGATCGAACTTATGCCCGTGACTGCATTCCCGTTGATAGGGAGCCCGAGCTATAGTGCAACATCCTGTAGATTGATAGTGCACTCCCCATATGGCAAATGAAATGTGTGGGTCTCTAGACGCCATCGCTCGACCAAAGCGGATATTAAGTCGTATCACAAATCAAAGGTCTGGATTAATGTCACTGATCCAAATCCGGCTAACTCTAAGTATGGTATGAGACGTTCATCTGGTAGATAGCCTACACCATTCACACGACCCTTCAATGTGCTGTATGGGACTTGACAATATTAAATTAGCAAAATAGTTAATATAATCTAATTTAATTTCGTAAATGACGTGAGTAACAAATAATAATTTTATTACCATCTCATTAATAGTACTTGATATATGATCTTCATTATTAATCAAAGAACCCATTTGTTGCAAATCTGCAATTAAAAAAAAAAGAATTCATTTAGTTCGTTGCAAAAAAAAATAGTAAATAATTTTGATTTGAGTCTTTTCAATAATTATCAAAACACATTAATATTATACATACAATAAATAATACAATAAATATAGCACAATAATAATATAATTATAATAAAAATATCTCATAAATTCTCATATTTTACCTACATAAAAAATTATGTTAGTTTACAATAATAATATAATTAAAATAAACATAAACTATCCAAACATAAAAAACATACGAATCGACAAAAAATAAGATAGAAACATACCTCTTTAGTTTCTTTCAAACAACCTATAAAATTATATAAAAATAAATTTGATCAACATTTCAATAAATCAAAAAAATTGTCAAATAAATAAAAAACAAATAAAATTACATTATAACTAGAGATGTGCATGGGCCGGGCCGACCGAAGTCCCGCTCAAAAAATGGGAGGGTTTGGGTAAAAATATAGGCCCGAAATATGGGTTTGGGCAAAAAAATGAGGCCCGTTTTGAAAATGGGCCGGGCTCGGGTAAAACTTTTTTGGCCCGAGCTCAGCCCCACCCGGCTCGAATTATATACTAAATATATATTTTTTTATTTTTAATCATATTTACATTTTATTTTTAATTTTAATATAATCACTTTTTATTATATTTTCAATTTGTGTATTGTTTTAAGAATTGTTTTAATATTTTTTTATTTGTTTCTTGTTTTAATATTTGTTTTAAATGTATTTGATAATTTAATATATTTTAAATTTTTTATTTAATGAAATAAGTTTAAAAAATTTTAATATGGGCCGGACCGGGCCAGGTTCGGGCTTAACAATTTTATTTCAGGTCAGGCTTGGACAAATTTTTATGCCCATATTTCGGGCCAGGCCGGGCTCGAGCCTAGAAAATGGGCTTAAATTTTTGTTTAGGCCCGGCCCGGCCCATGCACACCCCTAATTATAACAAATCACAATACACATTAAACTAAACAAATAATTTATAACCTAATCATAAATTACTAGCAAAATAACTTTAAAATAATTTAAAAAACATAAAAAATTTTCATTTATAACAAGTTTCAATAAACACTAAACTAAACACAAACAATTTCTAACCTAATCATAAATTACTAACAAAATAACTATAAAATAATTTAAAAACAAAAACAAAAAATTTACATTTATAAAAAATCACAAAACACTAAAATAAACACAAACAATTTATAACCTAATTATAAATTACTAACAGAATAACTTTAAATAATTTTTAAAAAAAATTACACTCATAAAAAATCGCAAAACACTAAACTAAACACAAACAATTTATAATAATTAATAACAAAAAAAACATAAAAAATAACTAATCTCTTTAAATTAAAAAAAAACATTAATTACTAAAATACATACCTTTTCTTTATTTCTTTCTTTCTTTTTCTTCTTTTCCTTTCTTTCTTCTCCTTCCTCTCCTTTTTTTCCCTCTTTTTTTCTCCCTGTCGAAACCCTTCTACAAAGGGGGCCATGGTTATAAGATCCCCCATCCTCATTTTTTTCCTTGGACGGGACTAGACACTGCAATTTTGCAATGCACAAGGGCTGATGAAGGGGATGACTGACTAGCACCAGTGCCACTTGTCAGGGAGGCATGACTGGTGCCGCCAGTCCATGTAGCACCACTTGCGAGCGAATGGGTCGTGGGTCGTATTTTGGCCTTATTTAACCGTATTTAACCGTATAATTGTGGTGCCGCCTATGAAAGAGGCACCAATAAATAAAAAATATTTTTTTTAAAAAAAAAATTTTAGAAAAAAAAAATGGTGGTGCCGCCTATGAGATTGGCACCACCCCTACTAACATACCATTTTGGTATTTAATTCTATTGACATACCATTTTGGTGTTTAATTTTCTTTTTTAGATTGTAACAGGCCCAATTTGCCCAAGCCCATACAAAAATGAAAAACAAAAAAATATATATAAATAAAACCAAATCTGAATAATTAATAATCCAAATGTCCACTACACCAGGCCCAAAAATAGAAACATAACCCAAATTCAAAACCCAAATACAAGCCTGAAATTTAAACCCAAAATTACAAGGCCCGAATGGCCAAAAACTTAAACTCTCAGCCAACCTAGAAAACCCTAGCCTTAGGTGCCCTCCGTACCACCACCGCGTGCCTCCACGTCCTCTCCTTCGTACCTGCAGAAACGGACAGCAACAACAGCAACAAAAAAGAACAAAACAAAAAGAAATCTGTAATTGTTCGGCTATAAAAGGCCACAAACATATCATTGTATTTTTTTACATTGAATATTAATAAAAAAACGATCACACTAAAAATATAGCAATCGAAAACAGAAAAGAAATTGAAAGAGGTGATTTTCGCTTCATATTTTGCTATTGATTTTACTTTTAAGTTTTTATATTTCACTGCTATACGAAAAAAGAGGAAAAGTTCACCTGAATCTACCTGTGGTTTCATCGTCGGGGGTCCTCTCTCCGACGCGAAAATCGAACCAAAAAAGGGTGAGGGTCCTTTCCTCTCATTTTTATTGGGTAGAGAAGGCTTGGCCTTCAAATCCATTTAGAAAATGGAGTCTAAAATACCCTGTTTTGCACGACTCAGGCCATGGACCACGGCGGAGGCGGAGGTGCATCAGGCACCGATGAACCCCACAAGCTGGCCAAGGCGGGGATAGAGAGAAAAGGGAGGGACTCTCTGATTTTTTTTTTTTAAACATAGTGGCATGAATGATTTTGAAAAAAAATTGATTTAAATAAAGAGATAAAACGGCGTTGTTTTGAGCTAGGGTTCACAGACGCTAAAACGGCGTCGTTTCACCCTTACCGGACCTAATTCGACCCGTTCCAAGGGGAGGATCCGCGTGTTTTTAAAACTGGTATTATTACCAATTTAATCCTTTCGTTTTTTATCCTTTTGCAATAAAGTCCCTTTTAATCTTTAATTTTGGCCTTGTAATTTATCTCAGCTTTCAATTAAGTTCACTTTGAAGTAGCACGTTTTGGAGGGGGGATTATTTCTCATTTTGGTCCCTCCTTGTTATTCGCGCATTCAATCTAATCCTTTTCTTTTATTTTATTTCAGATTTGCCCCAATTTTTGTCTTTAAAATTCAATTTTGTCCCTTCTTTGTTATTCTTGTTACCTTATTATCAAAGTAATTAATTTATTATTATTATTATTATTATTATTATTATTATTATTATTATTATTATTATTATTATACTTCTTCTTTTTCTTTTTTCGTATTTACCTATTTATTTTATTATTATATTATTAAATTAATTAGTCTTGTAATATTATTGTTATTATTATTATTATTTTATTATATAATTATTTACCTAAAGTTTTACATATGTATCTTATTTTATCATTTATCTAGTTAGATGCTTCGTCATAATTTTAAAACTGTTTTATTTTTCTTTAAATTTAATCCTTTATTTTCATTGTTTCATAAACTATTTTCTTCAATATCCTTTTATGTGTTTATTTATTTATTCACTTATCCTATTTTGTTTTAAAATTGATTTTTTTATTGATGTCCATTGTATTGTTATTATTATTACTATTCATTTATTCTCAAATTGTTAATTGTGGTGTTAAATTGATGTATGTTACGTGATTATTGTCATTATGTACTATGAATCGTTTATTAAGGCACTCATATTGATATCATTCGTTAGCATAATATTTTATTCACATATTTCTTCAAATATCATGTCAATTTTAACCCAATTTCATAAAAAAGGAAAATTTTCGAAAAACAAGCAATGTCTGGTATTTAGGAGATTTGAGAAAACGTACCCTAATTTACAAGGTTTCAATTTTCTCGTCAAACCTAAATAACCAAATATCTTTTTAAGTATTAAAATACATGAATTTTAAATAAAAAATAAAGGCAATATTCCGCATTTAGAAATTTGAGAAAGATCGTACCCTAACTTACTGGGTTTCATTTTTTCTCGTTGGATCTAAACACCCGAATATCCTTTTAAAGATCAATGTACAATTTTTGAAATATAAATTAAAGGCAAACTTATTCTCGAGGACTCAAACGTCGCATCCTAACTTACGGGACATGGCATATTGTTATCGCGGGATGAGTGGGCCTTTGATGTTCGTTTCATTTTAATTCAAGCGCTTTTAAAATTAAAAAGGGATCATATTCTAAATTCCTTTCGAATTTTTAAAAACGTTAAGACATTAATTAATCAATTAGGTACCAATTTTGGGCGTTACGAGGGTGCTAACACTTTCTCGTATGTAACTGACTCCCAGACCCGTTTTCTCAAATTTCGTAGACCAAAATTATTGTTTTAGTAAATCAAAACATTTTATTAAAATGATCAATCACAAGGTGACCCGATCACACCTCATAAAAAGTTTGGTGGCGACTCCCACATTTTTTGTCTTCATTTTTTAAAATGAAAAGTCGACCTTTTTAAAAAAAATGGTTTCGACATAGATTATTCAAGTAAAAAGGCCTCAAACTTGGATCTATAAATGCTCATTCCACCAGTTCCCTGTATCCAGCAAATGCAGCAGTTTTCTACGTAGTACTGGAAATTTCTTTCTTTAGAAAGCCAAAGGAAAAGGGGAAAGAAAGAGAGGGCTTATATTTCCATTAGTAAAATCACCACCCTGGATCATGAAATATTTAATAATATAGTGAAAGGAGCATCCTTTGAAACCATATCCATTCTGTCCTGCAAGAAATAAGAATGTTGATCTACTTAAGAAAAGTATTAAGGAAAAAAAATAAAAGTGAATGTAGAAGACTCAGCCTAGCTTGCCTGTGTAAAGGGCACGAAAATTCTCAACAGTTCTAGGGACAACATCCCCAAAAAGGCCTATAACGATTTTGCCAATAACTTTACAATCGATTTCAATATCAAAGAAGCACTTGGTCATCACTTTCACTTACAACTCTGCAACCAAAGGTGAAGAAGAAAATGGAAAGAAAAAAAGGGTTGCAACTCTACAACCAAAGGGTTTTATTAGCTTCAAACATGAAGAGAAATAAGAAAGAATAGAGGATGATGGTTTCAATCGATTGACTTAGGTCTCCTCTACAACCAAAGTAAAAAAAGGGGAAAAAATTCCTTATTCCACCAGGTTGACTGGCTATTCAATGGTGAGGGAAGAGAATGGCTAGGGAATGGCTATGTAGCCTCTTCCTGGAATAAACATTAAATCAATACAGGCCGTAATAGGCCATTATAGCCAACCAAACTTAAGTTTGGTGGTGGGCCCACCGAATTGCGCTATAATCTATTCTTACCCCCTCAACGAAACATAGTGTAAGACTCAACCCTCTCAAAGAGAATAACAAATAAGCAAACAAAGAAATAATCCTTACAAGATTAGGATGTTTGCTAATTCAGTAGAAATACAAGGAAAACACTTGAAAATATAATGAATGCTCACAAGTGTTTACAAGAAGAAGATAAAGAATTGAAGCACAAAGTGATTGGTAATGGATTTTTTATGTATCTTGAAGCACTTGATCTATTTTAATCTCACTTGTTGTTGTAGGACCTTTAAAAGCTTGTATTTATACCCTCTAATTGATTTCTAACCATTGTGGTTATTAAGGAATTGAAAAAAGTCGTTGGGAGATGAAAATACCATATCATTAAATTCACCTACAACAAAAGGTATCGATATTTTTTCTACAAGCATCAATACTAAAACATTTAATGTTTGATTCAGTGACTATTAAAGTTAGTTTACAACGATAACAAATACATTTTATCGATACCTGGTAAAAGGTATTAATACTTTTTAAAAGGTATCAATACTTTTTATAATTGTTTGAAAAATCATCAGAATACAAAAATGGTATTGATATCAAAAATGGTATCGATAAAAATATAATAGGTATCGATACTTTTTTAAAAGGTATTGGTACTTTTTGTGATTGTTCAATATTTGTTTCAAGTTAGTAAGCAAGATTGGTATCAATCTTGAAAAAGGTATCGATAAAAATTGTATGGTATCGATACTTTATAAAAAGTATTGATACTTTTTGTAGGTAGCAATTTTTCAATTGATTTAAAAATGTTTCAATTGAGTTTAAAAAGTTTAAACCATTTTTGAAATTTGTCCAAACTTTTTCCAAGTGTTCAAAACATTTTCTAAAATGGAAATCTTTAAATGACTTTTGCCTTGAACTTTATAATTTCTTTGTTCAAAAACAACTTTATTCAAAAACATTTTTGTTTGTTATATCAAAACAAGTTATCAAATGAAGTTAATTTAACAATAATTTTAACATATTTATGACTATTGAAAGTAAAAGATAATTAATGTTAAAATAATTTTATCTCAAAGAAATATAAAAGATATAATTTTATAGGTACAATAATTTTATTCAAATTATTTTTTTAAATGATAATTATTTTTAAAGTTTTTATATTAAAATAAAAATAAAAATTGATAATATATAGATAATATTATAAATCAAATGGATAAATTCTCTGATCAATTTTTTATTTAATTAAATATTTATTTAAATCTTAAAAATCTAACGGATAGATAAATTACATAATTCTCTTTTAAAATACAATAATTAGTTTTTAAAAATATTATGTCAAAAACAAATTTTAAAATAGATAATTAGGAATGGTAATGGAGTGCAGGTGAATATTGCTAAATCCATCACTGCTTCATAGTTGGGACACTCTGCTCCATCACTTACCTAATTCATTATGGATGTATAATCTTGAAAATCATTACCATATTCATGGATGTTGGATACATCCATCCTCACCCCACTTTGCTCCGCTTTACTACTTTTTTTTAATATTTTAAATTTTTTAAAGTCAAATAAATATTTAAACATAAAATTTATGATTTTTTTTCTATATTATGGTATTACATTTTTACCCTTTTAGTAGATTATATATATTGATAAAATGATCAATTTTATAATCCAAAAGAAAAAACCCCACATCCACTTTTCAAAACAAAAATATTCACTACATTTTGAAGCGAATTAAATCCATCCAACAATTCGAGAATGGATAATAATATAAATATGTAACCCAAATTTCAAATTGCCTGTAGAGTGTCATATGACTTAACCCAATTGATTGATGATTTATGTGATAAGCTTTAAAAGATGAAATTGGATGATGATTCATTAATTATATATGAGAATGTAGTATTAACAAAGTGTTAAAAATTTTAATTTTAGCGACCAAATTCAATCTCCCCAAAAACATTAATCTCTAAATAAACAGAATATTAAGGATGAGAAAATAGATAAACAAACTCCTCTTGCTTTATTTAGATTTGCTAGAAGAGCAGGGAATTGAAGAAAAACACACAATCAATCCTTGTTAAGCCCTTCAATTTCTCTAATAATTTCCACCTCTACTTATAAAGCTACCCAATCTGCAGCGAAGTTCCTTTCCTTGGGGATATGCCTTCTTCATTTGCACCATTAATAATCATATTATATTTATTTATCTAGGCAGAGAGTGTTTCTACCCAACACACACTTGTATACTTGAACATCGCTCTAACAGAAGTCAATTCCTGAGATTCTCTCTTCTTTTCGTTACTCAAGTGGGAAGAATATAAGTTAGGGCTTCAGCTTCTCCATCAACAAAAAGGGCAGCTTAAACACAACATGTAACAATTTGTGGATTCATTTGATCATGGTCCAAATAAAAAGCTTGGTCTGAGCTGGTATGCAACATTTACCGTCCCCCTCAAGAAGGTTTTGCCTGTTTATTCCAACCGGACCCCCATACAAAGAAACTAGTGGTGGATGCTGCTGCAGAGGGTTACCATCCAAGTGAAGGCACTGAACTCTGGTTCCGCTTCTTCAACTGAATTTGCCAAGATCAACTACCAAAGCAATGGCAGATCCAATCATCTCCAGTGACACAAGATTGGTATAACATTCTACTTTTAAGCCACTTTTTAATGAAAGATGCAGGGGAACATCAACAAATCTTTAACTTATATGTACACACCATGACAACCACATCCATCGATGAACTGCAAAAACCAAAGGACACATTAAATATTACTCAAAGTCTAGTTTAACCCAAATTTCAAACTTCCAAATGATTTCACTATGCAATCAGATGACATTTTCATAAAATCTGATCCTCTGGATTCCTATATCAATCTCTTATTGCAGTCAACTGATTGAAAATTGAAACATAATAATCACAAGATTCAAAGAATAGGTTTGGCCTCTTTGCTGGTGTGAAGTGGGGGAGGCTTAGCCTAACAACCAGCAAAGACAAAGAAAGGAAGGGAAACAGACCCCACAATGAAGAATCCAGATTCTTGGTATCTAACCATTTCCAATGAGGCTGAGCCAGACCTCATCACCATTACTTTCTGCATGAGAACACTAGAAACCCAGCTCAACCGCACTATGAAAGACCCTACCCATGAGATCACAATTCAATAAAAGTGAAATCAAAGCAGCAGCCAAGGAATCATAAACACAAAGCAAGTTGGAAAGCTTTATGATGGTAAAAAGCATAAAGCTTAAAAACAATGAAAAATAGAGTAACATCCACCACAGTCAACTCAAAATAGAAATAAAACTAATAAAGTCGGCTCAAAAGAAACATGGAGAGGGCATAAAATCCCGGATTTACAGAAAAGGATGGATTCGGTTCTCATCCCTTCTACCCGACAAGGTGCAAAACACCTTGTATGCATGCTAACAATCACTGCTTACAAGCGATGGAAATTAACAGTAAAAGAAGAACATTAAAAAGGGAACCAAAAATTAAAATAACTAGACATTCAAGGACTGGCAAAACCATGCAATAAAGCAAATAGTAGAACACTGCCTCAGGCGTAGCAATAGGACCACTGCTCATCCTCACTAGCCCCAGAATCGACAGCAGCATTGTAATCTTCCTCATTGCAATAGTAGAAGCCATTGTTATTCATGGCAGTCAACGAACAAGGAGATGCCGCTACAAGATAAGGCATGTTGTGGAAAGAACGAGCAATGGTGCTAACTAAAGCAGCATGGGTGCCTTCATTGCCATGGTCCTGTCCACAAAATTCTTCCGCACGGTGCTTGAGGGTCTCAAACATGAGCTCGGGCTCGTGCTGCATCACTCGGAGGACATCCCCACATGACGGACCAGGCGCTGCCCGTGTAACCGCAAAGCTATATGGACCATCACTCTGCGACACGCTAACAACACTTGGGCCACCAAAGAGGTTGTGAACTCCACCGAGGGATTCCTGGTAAGCCCCACCCAAGAACATCCCCAAATAGTACCGCCCATTAGCACCACCACTGCTACCACCACCATTACCTTCCAACCCATGTAAAGGCAAGCTTGTTTCGCCTCCGATGAACTTATCAATCTTCCCATCACTGTCACAGGTTAAATCAGACAAAATCCCCCTCACTTCAGGCCTTTCATCCAATCGATGAATGGGGACTATGGGAAAAATCTGACCAATACTCCAAAAATCAGGGATCGAAGTGAAAATCGAAAGATTGACATGGTATGTCCTAGCAGGTTCAGATGCATCAACCACTTTAGAAACTAAGTCGCATAACCCATCAACAGCGGCAAGCTGTTCAATCCCCAAAGTCCCTTCTTTGAACTGTTCCACACATCTTTGCTTCAACTGATCAGCATAAAGGAAACAGGTCTCAGTCTCATGTCTCATTGCTGCCTGGCTCAAGTTCCAACAATCGACACGAGCATCCTCCGAGAGACCCTCCAAAATAAATGGAAGGTCAACTTGGTTCATTGCTGGGGTAGTAGGAGCAGTAGCAGACATGGCCTCAAATATCAAAATAGAATGATGGGAAACAATAGCTCTACCACTTTCACTACAGATAATTGGATGCTTGATAGATTTACGGTCACAGACAAACCGAACAGCATTAACAACAGCTGAAGCATATTCCTGAAGGCCATAAGAAACAGAGAGATCAGAATTACCGGATTTTGACCCGTCGTAATCGATTCCAAGGCCGCCTCCAATGTCAATAACTTTCATGTCAGCACCAAGACGGACTAATTCGGAATAGATTTGAGCAGCTTCGACGACACCAGCTTGAAGCAAAGCTGTTGAAGGGATTTGGGATCCAATATGGAAGTGTAACAATTGCAGACAATCAAGCATCCCCGAATCCTGAAGCTTTTTAACAACCCTTAAAATCTGGATCGTTGTCAACCCGAACTTACCTTTCTCACCCGAGGTGGATCCGAAATGGCCCGAGTGTTTGGTTCTCAGCTTGGCTCGGACTCCAATCACGGGTCGAACAGAAAATTTCTTGCTTATTTCAATAACCAAATCCACCTCCTCCTCTTCTTCAAGAACAATTACAGTGTTCAACGCGAGCTTCCTTGCTAGCAAGGCAAGGAAAATGTACTCAGCATCTTTGAAACCATTGCAGACCAATAACGCATCTGGGTTTCCCTTGCAAAGGCAGCTCATGGCAAGGAGAAGTTCGGGTTTTGACCCGGCCTCAAGCCCGAAGCGGAAGGGCGCCCCGAATTTAACTATGTCTTCAACAACGAACCTATCTTGGTTACATTTCACGGGATAAACGCCTTGGTAATGAGACTCGTAGCCTTGGGCTTGGATGGCTGATTCAAAAGCCGATTGAAGAGACTCGAGCCGGTTTTTCAGCACATCGGGCACTCGAACAATAAGGGGAAGCTGTAAACCCAGCCCGCCCACAGATTTCGGATCCGAGACTTTCTTAACGATTTTCAGCAAATCGATTTCTTGGTGGGCCAGAGTGTCCGTTCCGTACGGACGAACTGTGATATTGCCGGCGTTATTGACGGAAAAGTAGGGGGCTCCCCATCCGTCGATGCGGTAGAGAGCGGAGGAGTGCGCTGGGGACCAATGGGTTGAGTTGGAATCAGCGGCGTCGGCGGTGGAGGCGGAAAAAGGGACCGCCGAGGGAAGGGAGCTGTCCCCAGCAAAGAAAGCCGCGTAACCAGGAGGCGCTACGGCAGCAGCATCTACGCAGCAAGCCAGGGCCGGCATCCCTACAATGAATCTGAGACTAACTAAACGAAGATTCGAAAAAAAAAAGGTTAAGATTTGATAGGTTTCAAAAGGTGGGAGCTTTAAAACCCGCCGAGGCCGAGGCCCCGGCTACTCCCTCAAAAGAAGCAGTAGAGGACTCAATTACAACCGAAGCAACACTTCCGTTTTACCCTAAACTTCAAAATCCCCACGCCGATCCCTTCAGAAGAATATTTTTAATAGATTTAAAGTTGGAATTTTTCCTTTTTATGTAAAGGAACAAAATTTATGCTGCGAAAATGGACTTCACCATGCAGATCTTGAAACACAAAAAAGAAGAAATTAAAAATAAGGAAACAAGAAAGTAAATGAGATTAGCGGAATGGGGAAGAAAAAAGATTTTCCCGGAAAATGAGGGAAAATGAGAGAAAAACAGTGAGGGCTTTGATATTATTATAGAAATAATATTCAAAGAATACGTTAGAAATGGTTGAGTGAGCGAGAATTGCTCGAACAAAGATGCCTCCTTTATATAGGCGGTTTCACGGGCATACTTGGGCCACGGGGTTGGACTTGGGGTACCCGAACTTATATTTTATCAATTTCTCGCGTTTAAAACGAAAAAAATTGTAAATATTAAAAATTCGGTTTTTGGGGTTTTTTTGGGCCGTTGATACAGAGATTCGTTTTGCTAACGGTTGATCTGCGTCGGGTTGCCGCGTGGCCTGAGCAATACGGGGTCCATATTTCATTTATAGAAGAAAAATAAAGCCAAATGGAACGATAAGGATGAATTTTATCGTAAAAACAAAAAATGTCGTACAAAGCTTGTCATTGTTTGGATTCCAATTATTTTAGTTTAATTAAAAAATATTAAATTAGCATTTTGTTATCGTATAATTAATTTTATTTTAGAGTATATAAATTTAAGATTATTTATATTTGAAAACTCTTTCAAAATTAAATAAGAGAAATATAATACTCTAATATGACTTAGATCATTATTTTACTTATTTACATCTCCTAGATTTTTTAGAATTGTTTTAGAATTTTATTTTATAATTTTTATATTCTTAAAAAATATAAAAGTTTTAAATTTTTATAAATATTTAGATTTTCAAAAATTATTTTGAAATTTTTTTATTTTGAGAGATCAATATGTTCATTTTCAAAAGTAGGAATCAAATGAATATTTACATTAATTTATTATTTGAATTATTCGAATTGTAAAGTTCAACAAGAGTAAAACTCAAAACTCAAATTATTTATTTGAATTAACTCAAAAAAATTAAATAACTCATTTAATTAATTTAAATTTTTTTAATCAAATCAATATTTGTTCACCATTATGTAATAGTGATTGGGTAGGGAATAAATCGTAATTTAATAAAATAAAATCGGATCTTTTAATAGAGATATTCACGTGGATGTCACGTGGAACGCATTAATGGATAGTTTCAAGTTCCTGAATCTAAATTTATGGTTTGTTTCCTAGTTTTTTTTCATAAACAAGTTGTTGGAACTACATTTATATTTATTTGTAAAAGTTATGTTAATTGAATTATGTATTATAATTATCCATACTAAATCATCACAAATCTATAATATAGGTGAAAAGTCTATATGTAAAAAATTATAAAAATTGGATTCAGGTTTTTACGAAAAATATTTTTAATCTTTTTCGATGTTTGATTCATATAAAATAAGATGGTCAAAGTAAATTTATCTCTTTATTTCTGCAAAATGTTTTACCAAATTTTTTTCAATAAGATATTTTCCATTTTGATAAGGCTCTATTTACCAAAATGTCTTTGAACATTTTCCAATTGCCGTTAGCTACAAATTAACATAAAACATATAGCACTATCAATAACCAATCAATTCACACTTGATTGTCAATTTACACAAAATTTTAATTTATTCAATTTAGTCCTTAAAATCGAGACTAATATAACTTTCAATTTAAAGTTTCAAATTGAATTCTGATTTCACTATTATACATTAGGGACCTCTTATTTCTTATTTTTGCATTCAATTTTACATTTTATTCAATTTAGTCCCTAATATATGAAACTATCAATTAAGGTTTACAATTTAATCATTTCTCATATATAAGCTTAAAAGCTATCAATTTAGCACCCAAAACTTCAAGAAATCAACAATGTCAGACAATTTTACAAATTGGTATATGGGCTAGCTAAATCAAGCTCCTATGATCTCAAATCTATAGAAATTATAAGAAAAATAACCAATGACTTACTTGAATTTTGAAGTTAAAAGCTTGGAGCCCTAAGAATGCCATCTCCCTAATTGTCTTCATGTTTTACGATTTTACCATAGATCTGGGCCCCTTTATTCTACTAATTGAATAATAATAAATTAGTTTTTATTTCATCTTTATTCTTCTTCTTTTTTTTAAAAGCTAATTTATTATTATTCAAACAAATATTGTAGGCATCATGTGGTGTACTACTAATTATGCATTTGGATAATATTATTAATTTAATGTTATGTAGTACTAATTGTGGGTTTGGAAACTAATTGATTATTATTCAATCTTTGTTTTTTTTTTTTTATAACACAATCACGAATCATCTATTTGCTTTGGTTGTTTTCAATTTATTATTGTTAATATTCTAGCTTAATAGTTGAGTAATATTATATATTTAATTTGATGTGTTTATTTATAAATAAATTATTACAATATATGCAAAAAAAAATACAAAATATAAATGTATAAATATAAAATAAACTCAATTAAATAATGAAAAGATAAGAAAATGTCAAATATATGTTTGTTTCGTTGAAAACAACTTTTATGATATATTTTCATAAATCTGTTAAACAACAGAAAATATTTTACACATATTTATCCAATCACCATAAAATATTAAATTTTCCAGAAAAGTAAGTCATTCTCCAAAAATAATTTCCTGGAAGTCATTTTTAGTGAAACAAACGGAACCTTGATATAAATACAAAATCCAAATCTGACTGAAATGACAATGTTAAAACAACAATTAGGCTTAAATTATATAATTCTCATTTATGTGTATCTATTTTTAAAAAATTTATAAAAATATAAATAGACATAATTATTTTCAAAATTATATTTATTATTTTATAAAAAAAGGATTTTAATAAGTTTATAACTAAGATAAAATCTAATTAATGTTATCAAATTTTTAATATATAATATAATTAATTAATTAAAACCAAATACGTTCTTAAAATTATTATATTCAAAATGAAGAGCCATAAAGGGACTAGATAGTTGAATAATATATGAGATAAATATAAATGTGTATATGAAGTTTTTATTTTGTTCAATTTTATACATGAAATTTTAATTTAATTTAATTTTCACAAATCACTAACAATATTATCGAATTAGCACCATTTTACTTTGATATATCCCATTTATTAATCTAAATTGAAAATAAATATATGTATTCATTTATTTAAATGTGTATAATTTAATCAAAATCAAAGTTTTGTGTATACATATAATTCATAATTCAAATTCCACGTGTATAATTACACCAAATCAAAGTTCGTATATCAAATTACACATTAGACAAAAATTCACGTATAAGTTTGATATTTATCCAAAAATATTTTAACTTACTAATTTGTTCATTTTTATCTTCCTTTGGTTATTTGATTTTCTTTGTCTTTTTTCAACTAGGTTGATATTTGATTAACTCAATTAACTATTTAAATTAATTAGATTATGACACATTCATGATCTAGGTAAAAAATTTATGTAAAAGACAAATTTATTAAATGTTTATATTATAACCAAATAAAACATTGGTCAAAATAATAAAGTTGAAAGTTAAAAAATTGTGGTGTTTTAAGTTTAAATTTCATGGTGACAAATATAACGAGAACTACGAGAACCAAAATATTTTTAGCTCTTAGATCAAATTGAACATTTCAAAGCCTTAGATTTATAATTTGACGTATTAAAAAATGTTTTTCATAACTTTATCGATTGAATTTTAATTCAATTGGTGTCGTTGCTATTGCAACAATCTAAAAGACATGAATTCGATGCATAATATTTAAAAACCTCTTCTTTTTATAGAAAAGCCCAAGGCGAATAACTTTTTGAAACTAAATATTTGTTTCATATACCACATCATATAATGATAACCCAATCAAAATTCTAAATCGATCAGTTTTAACATAAAATACTTGCAGTTTTTAGTGACTAGACTAAGATTTTTTAAAAAAAAAATATGAAGATTAAATTATTTTAAAATAAAAAGATAAATTTTATTAAAGTATATAAATTAACTTTTAAAAAAATTAAATATTATGGAGAAAATAGAAATTATATGAAAAGGAAATGTTGAACATAATAAAATTCTCCTTCCAATCAATGTCTATCTAAAAGTGAAACGCGTTTTCGTTGGTCCAATCTTTCGTCTATTTGACAAGGGATACGTAAAAGTTCCTTAATAAATTGTGCTTTTCTTGGAATGGAATTCACTAATGTATTTTATTAATTGGAAATTGCTTGAACTACCTTAATTGTAAAGGCGGTGGTTATGCTCCCACCAAGTTGAGCTCCATATTCATATCATTTATAAAATATCAGCTTATTTTTTATTTAAATATCAATAATTAATTTAACCTCATTTAAATTTAACAATATTCAAAAATATATTTATTTTTATTTAATACTTAATATTTATATATATTTATCATTACATACTTGTCTTTTATTAAAATTTTAAACATAAATAATTTACCATATTTTTTATACTTACATTATTTTCTTTTTACATAATTTACCATGATATAAATTATATAATGTATAAATTACAATATATATATATATATATAGGAACTTTGCTCTAAGCTAGTTTTCATATGTGGAAGGGAATTATCATTGCCACAATGAATTATAAATATTTTTCTTTTGTTGATTTCTTTAATGTGTTTTTTTGTTAGTGATTGTAAGTTTTAGTCATTTCATAGTCGTGTTTTAGATTTTTGGGGCTTGCACAATGTTTCACAAGGTTAATGAATATATACGATCTTCTGAAAACAATTATCAATACATAAGGACCTTGACACCTATGGATATCAAAATCTTATTTTATAAAACTTCAATCTATTCTTTTTTAACTTTCACACATAAGCCTCTCTAAAAAAAACAAATACTCTAAAACTCTCCCCTAATAAAAACCCTATCAAATGCTTAGATGCCAATCTAAACAATCAGAAAAAGGAATGTGATGGAAATAAGATGAAATTCATATGCTTGAAGATACTCATTGATCCAACCCCTTCAACTAATGCAATTGTCAAGCAGATGAATCAATATACCAAAACTTGGATGCTATATGTGATAGAAAGAATGTTATTTCCATATAAGTCTAACAACATGGTTCATTCATAACATATATCTGGATTTGTTGTCAAAGTTTGATTTGGCCAGTACATTGAGCTATGGGTAATGGCTTTTGGGTATCTCTATAAGGCATTTTGTAAGGTGACTCGACATCATATTGATGAATCGAGTAATTACTATATATTTTTGCAACCATAGGCATAGATATGGATGTGTAGTTAACATATACCCCTTCCAAATTATGGGAATTCCCTCTTATTCAAAGATAAAATTATAAGCATGTTTAATATCTTAAATTATATTAAGCTATAAACATATACAATATCCCGCATTAATGTTTAAATAAATTTAGGAGCTGCTTAAATCATACCCGTTATAGAATAGACCAATTGGATGCGTTAAGAAATCTATCGATAAGCTTATTAGGAGATATGTTGTTATATTCATATTCAATTAAAATAATATTCTTATAAACAAAAATAACAATATTTATTGTAAATGTTTGCCGTATGTGTGAAAGTTGTACTTTGAGAATGAAATTGTTAACATTTTACCATCTAATGACTACATATGTTAGGAGTTAATATAAAATAAATCTAAAAGGGCATAATAATTTTTTTGGCCTTCCAGCTTTACAAAAAAAAATCATTTTAGCACTCCATTTAATTCTTCGCTTTTTTTTTTTAGCCTTTAAACTTGCATTTTTTATCAAATCACCCAAAATGGATGGAAAAGTTAATGTTTTTTAAACTTTGCTTATGCCAACATACACGTGAATTGTCACGTCATCATTTAATTGTAAAAAATTAACAAATATTTAAAATATTTTTATAATTTTATAATTTTATACTTTTTTTAATAATTTTAATGATTTTTATTTTTTTAAAATATTTTATATTTTTTTGAATTTTTAAAATTTAAAAAATTAATTAAATATTGATGTTTCATCCATGTGTACAAAGTTAAAAAAAAGTTTAATTTTTTCATCCATTTTTGGGTGATTTGATAAAAAAATAAGTTTAAAGGTTAAAAAAATTGAAAAATTATACGAAGAGCTAAAATGATTTTTTTTTATATATATAAAATTGAAGGGTCAAATAAGTCATCATACCATCTAAAAAAACCCAAATAATTTACTCAATATAAAATTTCAACAAGATAACAACATTAAAATTTTAAATAAAAAAGTGAACTCACAAATGAATATAAAATTCATAACCCTAACTAGTTTTAAATTTAAGATTTTTACCCTTCAATGTAAAATTTAATACTCGTTATGTCATACCCCAAAACTGGTTGATCCGAATTTAAGGCGCATGGACGCGAAGTTATCTATTTTAGCGCACTCTAGTAGTTAGGTCGCCAAATTGTAAGCTTCTGGCGAATTAATGTTTTAGTGAATTGAGTATTCGCCCATGAATGTATACTAGAGTTTAGTTCTTGATGTGTTCTTCAAGAGAAGAAGAATTTGATAAAAGTAAAGTAAGCCTTGTGTAGGTTACCGTCAAAGGTATAGTACCCCTAGTTTGCTCAAGCACTGTGAAGAACATGTTTTAGTAACTAGATCTGGATATAAACCAACTGAAGTGACTAGTCAAATAACATATGGACAAGACTCTCATTTATGTTTCTTCTGGATACTGTAGGCCATTAGGAAGGGCACATTCTGAAATTCCTTGACACTTGGCAAAATCTACTAAACGAAAATGGCTTATATATGCATGTGAGGAGGGTTCGTGAGAGAAGTTTCTTCTTCCTTCAAGATGATTCTTTAATTCTTTCTTTTTTCTTAAATATTAAATGTTACTTCCTGGTTGCTCTTCTTATGTAAATAGGAAGCTAAGGATTCTTGAAATAAACAGAAGGTGTTCCATCTCCTGTTGTTGTTGTTGGTTCGAAGTGGTATCTAAGTTTGGAGCTAGCAGCTGTAGTAGGTGAGTCTTAGGTTAGTCTTCAATATCGAATCATACGAGTCTTTCTAGATAAATCCTTTGTAATCAATGTTCCAGTATCGATGAATGAGTATTTGAATGACTGTTGAAAATATGTATGAGATCTTGATATAATGTCCTCGTGAGTTCGATATGTAATGGACTGTATGTATGAATGCATATGATTTTGTGAAATAACTATGTATATGTTTGAGATGTATGTTGTGATACATGGTTGTATGATACGAGATTGCGTGATGTGTGTGAAACGTGTATTGAGCATGGTTTGGTTAAGAAAATGAGTATAGCCTATGTGTACCTATGTTAGACATATGAGGTGTGATTGATAAAGAGGGGGAAATAAGGTGTAATTGAGTGTTGAAAGGTTTTAAGATGTGAATTTTGACATTGCGATGGTTTTCAATGAAGTTTGTGGGGGGGCAATAAAAATGAGTTATGATATGATGAATCTAAAGAAAGCCCATGGCCATGGCACATTTTAGAAAGGGCGGATGAGCTGCATTTATCAACTAGGGTTTCTGCGTGTCCCGGGGCCATGATGGGCAAACCTCACGCGATTGTAAGTTTAGGAAAATCCATATCACAAACACGACAGTTCACTCAAAATGCCTGGGTGGTATTCTATTTGGCCTTTGTAGTGTATTTTGTATGTTGCATTTGTGGCGTACTTTGATAGTCTTTGTGGTGTATTTTATTTAACCTTTGTGGCATATTCTATATGTTGCATTTGTGGTGTACTCTTGTAATAGCCCGATTTTCGGTGGAGACAGAATAGTGGTTCAAAACCATAAATTTTCGTCGTGTTAACTCTTAAATATTATTTTTAGAATATTTATAGTCATTAGTGTTGTAACACCCCCAACCCTTATCCGTCGCCGGAATAAGGTTACGGAGCATTATCGAACTTTACAGATTAAATATGAACATTTCATAACATTTAATATACATATCAGGAACCAATCATAAAACACTCATATTGTCCCTTGTATGAGCCCTCAAGTCCCAAAATACGCATTAGAGACACGCCCGTGTCTTAGGTTGTGTGGGCATTTGATGTGAGGCACACGGCCGTGTCCCAGCCCGTGTCCATACCCGTGTAACTCTTTGGCTTGTGTCACACGGCCAAGCCACACGCCCGTGTATTAAGCTTGCGTAAAAACCTGGGCATTCTATTTTTCAATTTTAAAGATGCAGGGACACACGGCCAGACCACACGCCCATGTGCTAGGCCGTGTGTCACACTCGGTTGAGACACACGCCCCTATCTCTGCCTGTGTGGATGAAAATAGATTATTTTATGGCCACTTTTCTCACCCAATCTTGGTATCAACCTAGGCACAACCATTTGCACATTCATAAATCACCACAAAACCTTCAATTCAAGCCAAAACCAAGTTTTATTCCTAACATATCATCACATATATATTTAAACATCCTAACTTACTAAATTAACCATATACACCTATATGCATATTTTACTAAATTCATTAGCTCAAACCATGCCTCAATATGCCTATTATTTAACCATCATCTAACCATTTCAAACACACCTCATGCATGATTAATCCATACTTATATAAGTTGAATGGAAATATAAGCAAAGTGTAACTCTTAATATTTACATAAACCAACTTTACTTAAAACCATTCCAACCCTATACATGCCATATAAACCTTACTACATGTTGCAAAAGCTACCGGATTAAGTTGGATAGTGTGGCTTGATGTGTTGATCCGATCTCCCGACCTCACGTTAATCTACAATAACTTTAAACAACACAAGTAAGCTTAATGAAGCTTACCGAACTTAATAAGTTCGATAAGTTAAACATAAATCTTATGGAACTTAATATAATAAATTTAATAGTAAATTATTCATGAACTCTCCCTGTCAATCACAACATAAATCGATGAACACGCTTCTTTCAAATCAATATCAATAGTAAGCGATAAATCTTTCAATTTTAAATGCAAAAGTCATTTACTAAATCTCACCGAATTGAAGAACTGCTTATGGATATGAGTATATCATTTTCAGAAACCCGAAGGCTGAATTGAAGCTCATGAGAGCTAAACGAAAACCCGTAGGGTTGAAAGGAAGCTCATAAGAGCTGAACAGAAACCCATAAGGGTTAAACAGAAGCTCTATAGAGCTGAATAGGGGTGTGCAAAATTTGGGTAAAACCAGAAAAATTCGGTTAACGGACCGAATTCGGTTAATCGGTCGATTAACCGAATTAATTCGGTCAGGGGTCGGTTAATAATTTTTTGAGTTTTCGGTTAACGGTTAATTCGGTTCAAAACCGGTCGGTTAACCGAAAAAAATTAATAAATAAAATTATAATATATAAATAGCCCACTATTCACTCAAACCCAATCCAACATAAACCCAAATATTCAATCTAATATATATTAATCCAAGCACCCAACCCAACCCAATCATAAAAATTACAAATAATTTCATAAATAAAAATAAAAATCTAAAACTAAAACTAAAAATAAAAATAAAAAACATATAATTTTATACAAATAATTCGGTTAATTCGGTTAATTTGATTAATTCGGTTAATTCAGTTAATTCGATTAATTCGGTTAATTCAGGTAATTCGATTAATTCGGTTAATTTTATACTTATTTTAACTAAAAATTAAAAAAATAATTTTCGGTTAATTCGGTTAACCGACCGAATTAACCGACAAAATTTGGGGTCGGTTAATTTTTTGGAAAAAAATTCGGTTCGATTAACGGTTAAAAATTTTGAAGGGTAGGTTAATTCGGTTAATGATATTTCAGTCGGTTAAGCGGTCGGTTAACCGAATGAACACCCCTAGAGCTGAATAGAAACCTATTAGGGTTGAACTGAAACTCATATGAGTTAAACAGAAGCTCGTGAAAGCTAAACAGAAAGTAAATACAAAAGTTCGTAACAAATGTTGAACCTCAATTTACTTGGGTAATTTTGCCAACAATTCTTCCTTTGTTTTCTTTCGCCACAGAACGATTATACTCAATCTCGAGCTCCATTTGTTTTGAACACTCAATTCAATTTCATAATTTCCACAATATTTTTCTTTCAACAATAGATATGAATGCATACATAATATCATTCATTAATTTAATATATAAACATTAAAGTTTAGCCATACGAACTTACCTGGGTCAAATTATAAGATTTGTAGTAGTTTAGGGACTATTCTTCTAAATTTCCTTTTTCACGATTATCTACGGACTCTTGATTTGTAGCAAAATATGAAAATCAGCTTCTTAAGGGTTCTTCAATGGTGTTTTTAGGTTGAATATTGATGAAGAATTGGCTAGAAACTATTAATTCCCATTTTTATATATTTTAATTTTATTTCATTTCCAATTTTACCCCTTAATCACCTAATTTCATTATTTTTTCTGCTTATGTCGCCTCAGCCTTCTTATGTATGTCTAATTGCCTTCTTAGTCCTTCCTTGTTTACCATTTAGGCTATTTAATCAATATTTCTTTAACTAGCAAGTTTTGCATATTTTTCAATTTAGTCCTTTTTAATTAATTAACTATCAAAACGTTAAAATTTTCTAACGTAACTTTCATGCTACTTTAATGACACTCCGTAAATATTTATAGAGATATTTACGGCTCGATTTATAGAATCGAGATCTTGATACCTCATTTTCTAAACCATTTAACCTAATAAATCCTTATAACATAAATTACTAATACAAAAATCTTCCTAAAACCATATTTAAAATATTACCATTCAACCAACAACTTGGCACTTGCCTAAGCATCAAACAACAACACTTGTTAGCATACTTGAACATATTTCATATAAATTCAACATTGATAACCTTATTATCTCAACATGTAACACTTGAGTTTATACTTGTCTCAACTTACGTAATTTTCATGTATTTTATCTATATACCTGTATTAGTTTGTATCAACTCATATCATCTCGTAACAGAACATTACCTGTTGAACCGTTTAGAATATCATTGGATAACTTTCAAATTCATTAAATAAATCACTTTACTGAAATTTTCTCAATTCAAAAAACGACTGACGGATAAGAGTACATTATTTTCAGGAGCTCGGAGGCTGAATAGAAGCTCATGAGAGCTAAACAGAAACCCATAAGGGTTGAACAGAAGCTCAAAAGAGGTGAACAGAAACCCATAAGGGTTAACAGAAGCTCAAAAGAGCTGAACAAAAGCTTGTGAAAGCTAAACAGAAACTCTTAAGAGTTGAACAGAAGCTCGTCAGAGCTGAACAAAAACTCATAAGAGTTAAACAGAAGCTTGTAAGAGCTAAACAAAAAGTAAAACACGAGAGTTTGCAACAATTGCTGAACCCCAATTTACTTGGGTAATTTACCAATATCTTCTTCCAATATCGTCAATTCGTCAAAACATGAATGTACTCAAATAATTCAGTTCCAACAATAAAACATATATATATTACCAATCACCAATTAACATTCACTTTAATCAAAATTATACAGAATACAGTTCATACGAACTTACTTGGCTAAATTGCAGAAATACCAAGATTCAGGGCATTTTGGTAATTTTCTATTTTCCTCGATTTTCCACCCGGTCTTGACCTAAATTAATAATTTTATTCAATTTATTAATTTAGACAATAAAAAAATTCATTTCATGTAATTTGGTCATTTTTGACATTTTTACAAAATTGCTCCTAAAATTTTACTTTTATTCAATTTAGTCCCTGAGCCCAAAACATGCAAATCAACAATTTTTAATGCAAACCCAAGTTAACCGAATGTTCATGATATCCAAAACATCTCATTTATGCAACAATTCACATTAAATATTTGTACTTTTATTAGTTTAACAAATTAATCCCTAATCGAAAAATTCATCAAAATCACTTAACAAAATACTTTTAAATAAAAACTAATATCTCAATTTCATCATTTAGAATAAAAAATCATATAGTTTCACCAATGGCAACATCCAAAACCTTTAACAATTTCAATATCAAAGATATGGGTTACTTGGACCTAGTTGTAACGATCTCAAAAACATAAAAATTAAAAGAAACGAGTGAAAGATGGCTTACTATGCAAGAATTAAAGCATGGCCGAACTTTAGTTTTTCTTGCCATGGTATTTTGGTGGTTTCGAGAAGATGATAAGTACCAAAATATCTTTCTTCCTTTTTATTTTACTTATTTTAATTTCATTCATCAAATTATCATATTGCCCTTGGTTAATAATTAATTTAAAACACTAAATCTATGTCCATATTTGTCTATTACATAAATATATGGCACAATTACTGTCAAATAAAGGTTTAATTTCACAATTGGTCCTTCAATTTAATTAAACTCTAACCAAATAAACTTATTTACAATTTAATCCCAAACTTATTAGGACTAAAAGAACAATTAATCCAAAAGCTAGTGGAATCAATCATAACTCCACCACTCGAAAACTTTGACCATGGTTTAATTACCATTTAAGTCTCTTTTCCTTTATTAATTACTTATTTAATCAAATAGTGATTAAATTTTACATCTTTTATAATTTAGTCCTTTTTAATTAATCAACTATAGAAACGTTAAAATTTTTCAACGAAACTTTAATACCACATTAATGCCACTCCGTAAATATTTATAAAGATATTTATAACTTG
Source organism: Gossypium anomalum (assembly GCA_025698475.1). Taxonomy (NCBI): domain Eukaryota; kingdom Viridiplantae; phylum Streptophyta; class Magnoliopsida; order Malvales; family Malvaceae; genus Gossypium; species Gossypium anomalum. Next base: position 39,738,915 of record CM046968.1, on the reverse strand, counting down.
ATTTATAGAAACAAGGTCCCAATACCTCACTTTCTAAAACCACTTGACCTAGAATTTTACCACTCGAACCTAATAATTCATTATAAAACATAAATTACCCATTCAAAAATCTTTTTAAAACCATATTTGACTCGTAAATATTAAATAATAAAATTTACGACCTTACTTGCCAAATTTGGTGGCCTCGAACCATTATTTCCGACACCACTAAAAATTGGGCTATTATAGAATTTATGAAGAGATTTTTGTTAAATCTTAATTTTAAGATTAAATTGTGAATATGTTAAAATATTAGGGTTTGATAGTGAATTTTATGTTTATTAGGGGCCATTTGAAGGCTTAGAATATTTTGATAAATTATTGATTTGAGAAAATTAGTTAATTCGATGAATTTCGAGTTAATGGACTGAATAGCAAAAATTGTAAAAGTTTGGGGTAATTATGTAATTTCAAATAATAGAAGTGTATTAATTGTAAAATAGATTTAAAATGAAATATATGCTAATAATTAAGGGATTTTACATTATAGATCAAGAATCTACAAATATTCGGGGGAAAGGAAAATTAGCGGAGTAATCCCTGAACTTCTTCAATTTCTGCGATTCAGTCCAGGTAAGTTCGTTACATGGTTACTATAAGTTTTATTGAATATTGCATACTATTATTTATCGGTTGAATTATGAATTTTATTGAGTTATGCTTACCGAAATAGAAATACGGTGATTATTCGGGCTAAGTGCCTAGCAGGCTTTGCGCCGGTGATTATTCAGGCTAAGTGCCTAGCAAGCTTTGTGCCGGTGATTATTCGGGCTTTGTGCCTAGCAGGCTGTGTGCCGACGTATTGGAAGTTGCATTTAATTGAATAGTTTTTGGTGAATTATTAAAGGAAATCTATATCGAACTTACTAAACTTGTTGATGCTTATTAGTTTGATTTATTCTTGTAGGACTTTTAGAATCGTTGTTTTGATTGGATCGATCGAAAGCTCACACACTATCATCATCATCTTGGTAGTCATTTTGGTTCTTATTGTTGGTTTAAGTGGCATGTATTAGGAAATCGTCTATAGTACTTGAATATTTTGTATGGATGTAAATATGAGAAGTAATTTACTATACTTGTTTTTAGTAAAAATAGTTGAACTTGTATGCTGAATTAGGCAGACCTTTTTGGAACATATATATGAAGAAATTGTATAAATCTTTTAGTGTCGAATGATGATGATTGAATACTTCAAGTATGCTAAGTGAATTAGCTTGGTTATAAGTAGTTATGATGCTTAATTTTTGATAAGTGCTTAGTATGTTTGAATGTATGGTAAATTGGTATTTGGTTGTGAATGACATTTATGAATATTAATATTAGTATTTGAATGGCATGATTTGCACAATTTGGTATGTTTTGGTAAGGAAATTCAATAATAAGTATTGATGAAAATATGTTTAGAAGTTAGTGAATATTTTGGTCAAATTTAGTACATGATTATGCATATTACATGTTGTCATTTGAGGTGCCTAAGGGCATATTTGTTGTATGTTCTTATACCATGATTGATAAGCTAGAATATGCATGATTTTGGTGCCTTATTATAGCCTATATATAAATGTGAAATTTTGGTTGTAGGTGCATGCCAAAATGGGTGAGAAAAATGGCTTGTAAAATAGCCTATTTTCATCCACACGGGTAAAGAAACGGGCGTGTGTCTAGGCTGTGTGTCCTCTGTAGTTTTAAAAAAGGTTGCAAGTCAGGCTGTTACACGGCCTGGCACACGGGCGTATGGATTGGCCGTGTGATCCAAGTTAGTGAGTTACATGGGCACGAACACAGGCTGAGACACGGCTGTGTGTCTTTATTTTGAATGCCCACACGGCCTGAGACACGGGCGCATCTCTTGGCTGTGTGACCCCTGCAGTTTAGAAAATTTTCCTTATTTTTTTAAAAAAATTTCTGAGTTTCCTATTTAGTCCCGACTTGCTTCTAACGTGTTTTTAGAGTATCGAGAGCCCGTTTAGGGAACAATATGTATGATTTGGATTGCTTTTAAAATGATTATTGATATGATTTTAAAGGTTTGAAAATTATGTTCATTTGAATTATAAACGTCGGTGATGCTTCGTAACCCTATTCTAGTGACGAATACGGGTTAGGGGTATTACAACTCTGATAGCCTTTTGTGGCATATTCTAATAGCCTTTGTGGTGTATTCTATATGTTTCCTTTGTGGCGTACCCTAATAAGTCTATGTTAAAAATATGATCTGTCCAAAGTTATTCGGTGTGATAAAATAGAATAAGTTTTAATGGAAGTTTATTGAAAAGAAGTACGAATCAATATGTTCAAAAAGGGTATTCATTGTAGTTATCTATCAATTTATATATGGAGGTATTTGATATAAGAGTCTGTTAGTTTGAGTTATACGTGCTATTAAAGTGGAATCCTGAGTTATTTAATATTCATTGTATTTGAATAGTATCGTGTCTTGATCTATGATTTTGTGGAATCTAAATTGTTCATTACCATGGGGGTTTCGTGCCCTATAGTAAAGTTATATGGAATTCTTCTAAACGATCTAGAGTGTTTCTCATCAGTATAAGTAAGTATTGGGTAGAATAAGGATAAAATTCGATTTTTTCTTAATCTAAATTAGCAAGCTCGGTGTGGGAAACCACAGAAAGTATGAACAATAAGTGGTATTCATCAAGCATAATGCATGCGATTAACTGTTCTAGAATAACCGTTAAAAGTTATCTGAAGAGAAAAGGAAAAAGATAGTATCGTCTGTTAAGATCTAGAGTCAACCAAGCAGTTAGATGAATGGCGATATGATGATAAGTGGCGTATAAGAATGTAGTTATATAATTGATAAGGTGAAGGTATCTGCCAAAGACAGATATAGGGAAATCCAAATATTCAAGATGAATAATTTATTAAGAAAAGTTAAAAGGTAAATGGTGTTCAAAATGCGCTAAGTTTCATTGAACTTACTAGTGTCATGTTTATGTTTCAGGTATTGCTATTAATGAGAGTTTGTTAAGAGGGACAACGCTAGGAACACGCCAGAAATGCGGTGAACGGGGATACTATGCACACAGTGGATGTTTTGGAAAAACTGGCGATTAGTAGGACTATGCCCTAAGAGTTTGTCTTTTGTAAGCCTATGCGTCTAAAGAATTTGTAACAAGTTCGATGTAATATATATTATTTTTTAATATCTTCTTTTGTTCTTTAATATGGAGTCTTTAAATAAAATAATAAGAAAAATGTTTGAAGTAAAAGTACACTTGTTAACTGATTTACATGGTAACACTCGAGATTTGGATTCGGTAAATCAAGTCGGGTTGAGAGAATTACACGTTAACTATAAACATTTAAAGGATATTTGTAAATATTAATTAAATATAAAAATAAATATTTACTAATCATATAAAAAATTTTAAACCCATCCTCGCGATGCTTTATTACTAGATGATATAAAATATAAAGAAAAATCCATTTAGAAACAAAATAATTAATAAAAAATAAAAAATATAATTAAAAATGAGTAAAAAATATATATTTTAAAATTTTCTTTTTTATCATAAACAAATTATGTGAACAAAAGACAATAAAAAGTTGTTATAAACAAAAAAACGAAAGAGAAGGTTATTGTTTTTTATTTTGCTTACTTTATATTGTTTTATTTAAATTTAGAAATAGGATAAGTTGTGAGAGATGAGAAAATGGTGAGAAAATGAGGAATGGGTGAACTCCGTTTTAAGCGACTCGTAAAGGCTAAAACCTTATCCCCGAGATACAGAATCTGCAATTTTGACGTTTTTCTAACCTTTTTCTTTTGGGTTTCAAAACGTTAGCAAATTTCAGCTCAACCCTAACGATGCCCGTTTATCTAACGCCGCGCTTCCAACACGTAAATGCTCTCGACTAATTATTACTTCTATTCCGATTCCATTTTTTTTATTTTTTATTCTTATTCTTATTTTAATTTCCTTCTAAATTTGATTTTATTTATAAATATTTAGAAGGAAATTTCTCGATTTGTTTCAAAATATTTAATAATTTTACACTACATTAAATTTTACCATATTAAATTAAATAGATATAATATAAATCTTTTTAAAATTTTAACTAAAATATATTAAAAAGCTATGGATTTTCCTAATTAGAATATATAAAATTAGTTATAAAACAAAATATACTTGACAATTTTAAAACTTGACTTTTGTTTTCTTTTTTAGTTCCCGTAGGATAAAAAAAAAAAGCCTTTTATTTAATTTTAGTCTAAAATTCTAAAAAAATTTATCTGTGGTTTTATTTCAAAAATTAAAATATTAATGTAAAGCATATAAATTTGAATTTTATGCATACAAGATAAAAAAAATTGAAAATTTTATTTGATGATCCGATTTTCATTTTATATTACTTTCAATATTTTATCCATAAATAAATCTTACTCATTTAAAAACAAAGAATTCTATTTTCTCTATATAAAATAAATGCTTAGTTATATACTTATATTCCAACTCACATTATAGAATATAACTAGATAATTGACGTTCACTATATGAATAAGGGTTCGATCCTCGGCTTAGGTATGAAGTAATTTTAAAACTCGTGGTTAGTGTCTATCCCTTTAACGGGCTCATCGAATGTAAAGGATTAGTCATTAAGCTTGTTCTAGCGAATATCTTAAGTAACAAAAATATATTTGTTTAATTGAAAATTTTATATTTGAATAAGTGAATTCTAAAAATAATTTGCAATATTCAAAGATAAAAAGGGTCAAATTTTTAGGAAAACATAGAAGAAGTTAAGGTGATGGTGGTTATTGAAAAAGAGTGTGGGAGAGATGATAAGTAATTTTTAAAAACCCAAAATATAAAATATAATATTATTAAGTGATATTTTTCCAATTAAACTTTGAGGAGTTGTGCAAAGTTAATTTTTTGTGCATCTTGGAAACGGGATGGCGGGGTTGGTGCCTTCCCTTGACAGATCGGTTCAAAAATAAATATATAAAGTACTATTTTGAATAAAAAGGAAAACAGTGAGATGCAAACGTAAGGACCAAGTAGACTGCGCGCTCCATCAGCATGGGCCCAAGACTACTTGTCAATGGTCCAACACACGACGTTCAACTTTTACCCACTCACTTTTATTTTATCATAATTCCTTTTTAGCCTTTAATTTAATTTTTTATTTTCTAGATTTATAATTTTTGTTAAATCATGAAAAAATTAAACATTTTTTGGATTATTTCATAAAAAGAATTTAAGTTTAAGAATTAAATAAAGAAGTAAAATAATTGTTGTTGTAAAGTGAGTGGGGCAAATAAGTCAATATAGCATTTAATTTCCATCCTTCTGACTCGGTCTTCCATAGCAGTTAGGGGGCAAAATGTCCAAACGGAGGGAATCTAGCCTGCCCATTACCAACTCTTTTTCCTAAAATTCAATAGCAGTGATAATTAATAAAATGTGACCAAAATTATATCCTACCATAATTGAATTAAGTGAGTATAGGAATAAGCTTTTGAACGTGTTTTTCGTTGACGATCTATCATTTAGATCACTCAATCTAACAACCTAAGCAATTATCTCATCATCAAGGACTTCTTTGTCCTCCTCTTTTTCCCTTTTTTTTTTTTTAAAATGAAATATTGTAAATATATTTTAGACTACAAAAATATTCAAATATTGAAAATTGAAATGGGAATAAGGAGTAATTTATAAAGTGTGGATACTGGGGGAGGTGGCAGGCAGTGATAGGAGAAGAGGAATCTGCTTTTTAAGAAGCGGTTATTCCGGAGAGTGGGACCCAGTAGTTTGAGAAGGATCTGCCCCCATCTGGACCTTAGTTTGGGTTCAACCCGTCATTAACTTTGTTAAGATTCTTTTCTATATTTTTTTATTATTAAAATCAACTGATTGTTCTGGTGGTCAAAGTGGCTCCGCTCATTGTTCTATTTCAAAACTTCAAATTATTTTTTTACTTCATCCAACCGACGTCGAATTTCAAATATTTTTATTTTACCACCCAAACCTTATAGAGATAACCACATAGCTCTGCTACCCTCCCCTCCTTTGTCCTTTTTCCATTGTGACAGACCCGTGATATTGGAGCACAAAATTTAACACTAGACCTCTATGGACTACGGCTTTCAATTTCACTACCTCAATACTTAATTATTTTTAAAATAATTCATTTTAGTAGTTTTGTATTATATAAAATTTTAATTATAATTTTAAAAAACCACTATATCATATAATTTTAAAATTAGTATTTGAGATACTAGCAATATATATTTTTTCTATAATTAACTTCAAATTTTGATTTTTTTTTCAATTTTCTAACCACAATGTATTAAAATATTACTATATTTTCCCGAGTGGATTTAAATCCCACGTTTACCATGCCATTGTGACACTGAAATTACAAGTGAAAATTCATTAATTATAAAACAAACAAAATAAATATTGTATAGGAACAAACAAATTCATAATCCCCATGTAGATCTATGATTGGTGATAGGAAATGAATGACACTATGAAGCAAAATGAAAAAGAAGGACGGAGATAAGAGTAGGTGTAAGCCTTGGGTGGAGTCCATGCATGCATGCCATGACATCTTCAAAATCAGTGTCCTATCTATCCTCAACCCAAGGTCCATAATTAATTCAGCTTTTCCTTTTCCTTTTATAATATAATATGTACACATACAAACATTTTCTCATCTCTAGTGGTCCATGCCATGATACTATAAAACAATTATTATATAAATCGGTCACTCTGTGCTTTCTTATTTTAAAATAAGATCATGTAACTGAATTTTGTGAAAATAATTATTTATTTACACATTTTATTTAATAATTAAATAATATTTATTTTAATAATATTTAATGTTGTTGGAATTAAATTAGATCGAGAACTGATTAGTTTATTAACCTAAATAAAAAAGATTGAATTAGATTCTGAGTAAATTATTTTGAATTGATATTGAATTAGTTTATAAATTTAAATGTTTTGATGAATTTTTAATTATTTACTTAATCATTATTAAACTAAAGTGTGGAATTAGAAATGGAAATTAAGAATTGTACACAATTTTCTTTTTACCTGAATTTCTATAAAGGGTTTTTTTTTTTTTTTTTTAAAGTATAAAAATATAGACAAAATTCCATGTGGGAGCAACGTTGAAAGTTGGCGGCTATGGTTTTGGAGAAGAAGTTGATTGCTATTTTGCTTGGAGAAGAGTAGCCGAAACGGCAAAGTTTTAATGTACAACAATAACAAATGCTAAGCTGGAAGTGAGGTTAGAAAAGAACCCATCAAATTGGTCAAAAAACCATAAATAATGGCGTCAATGAAATTTTGGTTAACACTTTTTCTGAATAATATTCATTTTTTGTACTAAAAGCAAAAGAAAAGCAGGGCGAGTGATAAGATAGACGGCGCATGGGGAGGTAAAATCATAAAAAGTAGACACGTGGAGCGACAGATAAGGTGTTGTTGGGAAATCGCAAATGAATCCACCATTTTCATTCTTGACGCCTCTTGGAGGTAGTTGAATTTCAAAAGCTGTATTTAGAGAGTAAATTTCCCAAACGATACTGTTTTTCTTTTTTCTTTTTATTTAAAATATGGTATCAAAGTATCAAACTGTCAAGTTTGAATCGTTTTTCACCGTATTGACAGAAAAATAATTTCATTTGAAAGTGTTTTTCTGCCTTTAATATTTATTTTTTTTTATTTTTTTTTTCCACCTCTTGTAAAAATAAAATTTATTAAACAAATTTTTATATGGATTTAAGTTTTATTTTTTTAAGCGATGTGGGATATGTATCTATATAAACTCATAATCTATTTACAATTTGTTACTAGACAATATGAGATTATTTATTTTTAGCTAACAACATAAAATTAAATGTTACACTTAATTCTTAAAAACTAAAGACAAAACTTTTTATAATATTAAACTCTAACAAAATATATTTTGTTATCTTTAAATGCTATCCTTTTATTTGAGATTGTTCAAATTATAATTTGAGGAGGTTGGTCACTAGACAATTAATTATTATCTTTAAATTATTTTTGGGGTAATTTAGGTAAACAATTCATGTTATTTATTTTATAATTATTTTATTTTCTATCATTTTTTTATCATGAAAATTTTATACATTCGTACCGTATTTGTGTTATTTTTCGTTTTATAATCATGTATTAATTTATATTTAAAAATATTATTTACACATGCAAAATTTTTTTTATCTTTTTTTACAAATAAGAAAAAATAAAAATATTCTCATAATAAAATATTTTTTTGTAAATATTTAAAATTATTTAAGTAATTTTCTTGATTGATTTAGTCTCAACTTGACACTAAATTTACATTATTCTTTTATTTTATTTTTTATAGGAAGAGAGGTAGAGTTGTTTCATGGGCTAAATTAGCAGAATATGCTAATTTTTTTAATTAGGCCTTTAGGCCGTTTTAAACTTTAATTAAGGAAATAGGTCGTTTTTACCAGAGAGAAAGTTAAAGCGTGCCCAATTGGGTGTGCCTTCTGCACAGATGGCAGGACACACTTTCACTTTCTCTCTCCAGGGTTAGGGCTTTTATTTTCTTTAAGGTTAGGATTTTTAGGGTTTTTGGTTTTTTTAAGGTATAGGGTATTTTGAAAGTGTTCAGGGTTTTCGACAAAAACGACAGAAGTTCTTAGGTAGTTTTAAAAGGTCGGGGGTGTGATAACGCGCCGTATTACACATACATTTCATATGTCATGGTGGGATATGACCATTACCTAAGGAACCCGTCGTGGGGAAATTTAGTTTCGAGGTAATAATGCTTGAAACGACCAGGGGTGGAAGTCTAGGTGGAGACCCCAGTTGGCGGTCGTGATGCGGTCACGGGTTCTAGTATAACCGAGGCCCCGGTGACAGTCGTTATGTAGTCAGGAGGTCAATCATTTTGGATGCCCGCATATGATACCTTATAAATACCATACATAAATTGAGTTCATAATCATACAGAAAAACTCTAGGGATTTCCGTTGTAATCAACGTAAATTGAATTTATAGTGTTTTATTTTGTTAGAGTTTAATGTTGTACAAAGTTTTGTCTTTAATTTTTAAAAATTAAGTGTAGCCTTTAATCTTATGTTGTTAGTTAAAAGAGTAAGCAATCTCACATTATCTAGTGACAATAATAGGGTAATCTCCTAAATTTTATTTATAGACTTCAAGGGTATATATATTTATATAATAGTAGTTACATAGAAATTAAATTGCTAAAAGATAATATCTCATAATAATATTATATAATATCCCATTAGGAATCAAATGCTAAAAGATAATATCACAGAATAATATCTTATAATATCTTATTAGGAATCAATTTGCTAAAAGATAATATCCTATAATAATATCCTAACACCCTCTCAAGTTGGAGCATGCAAATCATACATGCCCAACTTACTGAGAAGATATTTAAATTGCAGTTTACCAAACGCCTTTGTAAAAATGTCAGCCAACTGAACGAAGGTGGGAACATAAGAAGGTGTAATCAACCCATCCTGGATTGCATCCCTAACAAAGTGATAATCCACTTCAATATGTTTAGTATGCTCGTGAAATACGAGATTCTTTACAATATGCAGTGCAGATTGACTATCACAAAATAAAGGAATTACTTTAGGATGATCAACACCTAAGCTCAATAACTAGGCTTTTAGCCACATGAGCTCTCAAGTGATAGAAGCCATAGACCTATACTCATCCTCAACAGAAGAACGAGAAACAATATGTTCTTTATTAGTTTTTCAAAAAATAAGATATTGTCCCAAAAGGATAAGCTAGCCAGTAAGCGAATGCCGAGTTAATGGACAAGCCCAATCCAAATTACACCACCCTTTTAAGGACAAATCACTATCAGATCTCAAAAGAATCCCTTAGCCAAGAAAGTCTTTCAAGTACCAAACAACACGCAGAGCCGTGTCCCAATGCTCCTGCCTCGGCTCATGCATAAACTAGGATAAACCATGAACCGAGTATGCCAAATCAAGTCTGGTAACTGCCAAATAAATCAAACAACCCATTAACTATCTATATGACTCAAGATCAGAAAAAATTATCCCTGTAGCATGCGCTAATTTATGATTTTGCTTTATTGGCGATCTTAGGGACTTTGCTCCCAAAAGATCTGCCTCTGAAATAATATCAAGTACACATTTCATTTGACAAAGAAATAATCCCAAAGAGCTACGAGCTACCTCTATTCCCAAAAAATATTTCAAAACACTAAGATCCTTCATATGGAAGCAAGAATTGAGATACCCCTTAAAAATTTTCAAAGCAATAGAATCTTTCTAAAATATAAGCAAATCATCAACATAAACCAGTACATTAATGTGTACAGATCCCTTAGTATATGTAAAGAGAGAATAATCAGAATATGATTGAAGAAATCCATACCTTTTTAGTGCAGTCACAAGCATCGCAAACCAACACCAATGAGCCTATTTCAACCTAAACAAATACTTACGAAACGAAAAACCATTCCAGGCTTATCAAGAGCAAAACCTGAAAGAAGTTTCATGTAAACCTCTTCATCAATATCACTATACAGGAAGGCATTATGGATATCCATCTGATATAACTTTCAATTTTTGGAAGTTGCAATAGCTGAGAAAGCCCGAACAATCACCATTTTTGCCACAGGTGCGAAAGTTTCATTATAGTCAATACCTTCTACTTGGTGATTACCAAAAATAGCAACACGAATTTTAAGTCTCTCAGTACTTCTATTGGAGTTATATTTAATCTTGTACACCTACTTACTACCCAGTATTTTCTTTCTAGGAGGAAGTGTTTCCATAGACCAAGTGTCATTATCCTCCAGAAAAAAAATCTCCTTTTGCATAGCATCATGCCATCCTATATACTTCATAGCCTCTTTAGAAGATTGTGGCTCGCCCTTGCAGTAATAACTACATGAAAATTTTGGTGTTTTATAGTAAATTTGTCACAATTAACATAATGCGCTATAAGGAATGGAGTACTTAAGGAAGGCTCTAAAGCAGGTGAGGTGGGATATGGACTTTTCTTTATGAAGGTATGTGTGACAAAATCCCAAAGCTTCATAGAGGGAAATTTCTCCCTATGCTTTCGTCTCAATTCAGGCGCATCATTACTTAAAGCCCACTGTACCACTATGTCATTGGAGGAAGAAGAAGATATCACAGGTGTTAGAGAACTCGTATGTGGCAAGCTCACAGGTTGCGGAAAAGCAAGCAGAGAAATTGTCGCGGGTTGTAACACCTCTGATTGACTAAAACATGTATAAAAAATTACGTCTGCACTCCTATATGACAAAATAACATTATCAAGCTCAATGGTTGCAACATTCCCATCCAAATACGGAAAAATATCCTCAAAAAATTTCACATCACAGGACACAAAGAACTTAAAATTAATATCATATAATTACTAACTCTTTTTACCAAAAGGGTACCCAACAAAAACACATTTTTTACTTTGATTGGCAAACTTATCACCCTTAGAATGTTGGTTATGAGCAAAACGTAAGCAACCAAACACATGAAGATCATCAAACAAAGGAGGGTTACTAAATAACATTTCATAGGGTGTTTTATTGTGAAGAAAACGTGAAGGAGTTCGATTAATGAGATGAGAAGCAACCAACACACACTCCCCTACAAAGATATAGGCAGATTTCCTGGAAATGTAAAACAAGAGCTACATTTAAAATATGCTAATGTTTCCTCTCCACTATTCCGTTTTGTTGAGGAGTACCAACACCAGATGTTTGAAAAATAATACCATTTGCAATAAAATAATCCTGGAGACGATTAAATTTTGCTCCATTATCACTTCTAACACACTTTATTTGTTGAGAAAATTGACAACCAAACATAATAATGAATGACATGAAAATTTTGAAAAGCTACTTTTTATTAGCCAATATATATACCCAAACAATCCGAGAGAAATCATCAACTAATATCGAAAAATAATGAGATCCACAAGATGAAGGAGTGTCATAAAACCTACATAAATCACAACGAACTAACTCAAAAATACAAGTGGCTTTCTGTTCACTAATTAGAAAGCTATTTCTAGTCTACTTAGCACGATGACAAATTTCACATGCTTTATTAAGATGATTTCTAGAGTTACTAACATAAGGAAGTAACTTTACTACTTTATCAGAAGGATGACCCAATCTTTTATGCCAAAGTTCTAAAGAGGATGAAGCTTCAATCAAAACCGCTTTGACAGTTGAAACTTATTGAAAGTAGTAAAGCCCATCCCGTCTCTCACCCGCTGCAATCAATTCCCTCAAATGAAGATCTTGAATAGCACATATGTTAGTAATAAATTAGACAAAACAATTCATATCATCATTGAACTGGGAAACTGGAATTAAATTGTAGTTTAATTTAGGAACGTAAAGAACGTGTTTTAAGTGAATTTTTTTCGCTAATTTAACCATTTGTTTTTGGGTAGCCATCACTGTTTGATCATCATAGAGTCCTACGGAACATGCTACAACATCTTCCACATTCGTCAAACACAGAAGATCACCCGCAACATGATATGAACACCCCGTATCAATAGTCCAATTATTTTTGGACTTACATTCAATTGAGTGGAAGTTTTTTTTTTTAATTACTGGACACCGCCAAAAGGGACCGCCATTGCTTAGCGGTAAAACTAAGAAGTGTCGCCTCCCCTGGTGGTGGTGGAGGAGAAGAAGACTCACTGCCAACCATTTAAAATGATGAAAGAAAAAAAAAATTCAAAAACCTTGCTCAGATGCCATGACAAAAATAGGGTAATCTCCTAAATATTATTGATAGACCTTAAGGATATATATATATCTATACAATAGTAGTTACGTAGGAATTAAATTGCTAAAATATAATATCTCATAATAATATCCTATAATATCCTATTAGGAATCAAATTGCTAAGAGATAATATCCCATAATAATAACCTATAATATCCTATTAGGGATCAAATTGTTAAAAGATAATATCACATAATAATATTCTAACTTATCCTAACATCTAGGAACAAATTGCAAAAGGATTATGAGTCTATATAGACCCATATCTCACATCGTTTAAGAAAACAAAGAAAATGAGATTTTGGGTCTATATAAAAACTAGTTTTGTCAATTTTATCTTCACAAGAGGTGGCAAAAAAAAAAAAAAAGATATTGGGGGCATAAAATGCTTCTAGTTGGAAGGTTTTTCCGTCAATACGTTGAAATGGAGGTGTTTTCGTTATTTTGGCCTAATCTAGTAATTTTTAAAAAAAATTGACATTTTTTTTTTGGAAATTTACAAGCTAAATATATTATATTTAATAATAAAGAAAAGTGAAGGTTTTGTGATATTTAATTCCCCTCTTTAATGTTTTGGGCATAGGAATCCCACCGTAACTTTTTGGGAGTGGGAGTGGGAGTAGGTTTGTATACAATCAGGCTGGTTTCATAAATTTAGTTGGGGTGACAATAAAATGCATGCATTTGAAAGTTGTGTAGTTAGTTAGTTAGGCAGTGCAAAGCTACATTTCATCATTCTGGTATAGAAAAGAAGCTCCACTATTCCAGCTAAATAACTAGAGATGTTATTTTTGAAGCTTTGGTGTGGTGCTTGATGATTCTACACAAAGTGTAGTAGCTAATGGTGATCTCTCCTTTTGCCAGCAATTCTATTTCAATTACTGTTGATATCAACAATGCTTACTGGGAAGTCGACTTTCTATTTGGATTCTCTATTTCTCAATGGACGACTGGATTTTGAATTTTCTTCTTGCAGGATGAGGATTGAACAGTATAATCTACTCATGTATTTTAGAGGATTAATTGGCTCTACTTAAAAATCTTTTATAAAAAGGAACCTTGCCTCATTTGAGATAAATCATAATCTTTCTCTCTACCTTTCATGGAGTTTTCGGTATATTAACATACAATATATTTTTTTACTTTTAAAACGACTTAACTTTTTCCTCTTAAAAAATTTGAGACTTTAATTATTTACCAGCTAAACAATATTATTTAGTTTTAATTTTGGATAAGATTGGAGAAACATTATATGCAGAGGCATTTTTACATGAAACAACTTATCCTGAGATGGCTTCAACAATTGGTATTATTTATTTTTAAAAAATAATGATATTATTTTATTAAAAATAAGGGACTGAGGATACAAGGTTTGAACCCAAATTAAAGGGGTGTTTAAGCATGGCTTTATACAACTCAAGACTCTAACATATTATATATATATATATATATATATATATATATGACTTAATTTTATTTTAAATAATAATAAGTTGATTTTAATGTGCATTTTTCGGCAATTATTATAAATTTGTATAATGCTTTTAATCCATTAATAAATTATTCATATAGATTTTTATATTTTTGTATATTCATGTGTTTATACTATTTCAAATCCTATTTAATTTTTTTATCTCAATTATATAATATTAAAATTATCACATCTACTCCATGAGTGAAAATTTTCTAAATAAAAATTTATTAAAATTAAATATAATTTAAAGATAAGTTAATTAAAATTAAAAATATTTTTCAAGTAAATAGTTATTTTCACGGGTAATTATTTATGGAATAATATTTGATGCACCGTCAGTGCATAAATCTCATGCACCATCAATGAATATTAACATTACACATCATCGTTAAATTGGACCAAAAAATGAAAGACTTGTAAATAAATACTAATAATTTTATTTAAACATTAATCATAGCTATTTAAATAAACATTAATAACTTTTGGATTTAGAGCCTTGAGTTTAACTGTTTAAGGGTTTAGGGTCACAGGTTTAAGATTTTAGCATTTATATTTAATTTTTATTTAATAATGTTTAAATAAAGTTATCAATATTTATTTGTAAGTTCTCCACCATTTATTTTATTTTATTTTATTTAATGATGAGATGTCATGTTATTATTTATCAATGGTGCATGTGATTTACGCACTAACAATGAATAAAATATTTTCTCATTATTTATTAGTATAAATAAAACAAATTAATAAATTAGTGGATGGTTGTCATTATATAGTAAATGAGATACAAATGGAGAAGTTAAGTAACTTACCAATATTTAAAAAAAAAGATTTATTTTATATTTTAAGATTTATGTAATTCTGTTGAGTAATACTAAACTCACTTAAAATTGTATAGTACTATAGGTTTTGTATGATTTATCATTGTTGTGATACTTGCCATCATTGACTCAAAATTCGAATGAAATTTATATTCTCTTGCTAATGATATTCGTATTTTTTAAAAAGTGGTTGAAAAAATACATACGTGTGGCTAGCACCAAAATTTTTTTTATCCCCGATTTAATCTTAAAGTAATGATTACACGATGATAGATTTTGGTGTCGACCATTGGGGTGCCGACACTACCCGACACTGTAGTTTTTAGGGCATTTCCGTCAATGTATTTTAAGTTGAGTCTCTTTTATAAATATTTATTTTTTTGTGTTACTTGGATAAAAAAGTCTAAAATATTCTTTTCTTTTAATATAAAAAAGAAATATATATATATATGTATGTGTGTGTGATGAGAGTGTAATCCATCCTCATGATATATTTTTTAAAGAAAACTTGAAGTGGTATTTTAACATTTAACTTGAATAATTAATTAAATGTGGATTGAGTTTTAGTGTAAGAAGTTGTGGATCCTCTTATTTAAAGATCGGGAATGAGTATGAATAGTGGTAAGTATTGTGTAAAAAGAAGAGACATAATAAAATGGTTTAGATGTGTAAGTAATAGTTTAATAAATGTAAATGTTGACATCGGATCTAGCAATATCCCTTTTATTTTAATAATTTTGAATATTGATGACGTTTTGGGTCTGGAAAAGCTCCTTCATCAGAATCACTTCAACTATATAAAGAATCCAAAGACATTTTGTTAATAAAATAAACACAAATTCAAACTTGAATCAATTTTTATTAAAAGTAGGATTTAGATTTAATGTGGTTGCCCAATTAAATTAAAAATGAAAAAGAAGATGCAATATTAGAACACGTTATCGCCTGCTGTTTAATTATTATTATTATTATTATTATTTTTTGGTTAAACAAGAGAATAATGTACGTCTTCTTGGGTTGAATAATAGCTTCTCATTCTAATCATAACAATATTTTATTTTCTCCAAAACAAAATATTCGAGTTTTTAAAAGATTTAATTATTTCCTTCATTCCGCAACCCCAATTTTTTTGGTTTAGGGCATCTTGCATCAATTTAATTAAATTATTTATTTCTAAAAAAAATCATTTTCTTTCTATTTGTAATTTTAATCCTGGAATCTAAATAACCCCCGTGTCAATTTAAGATTTCAAGGACATGACCTATTTTTTTCTGGTCATTCCATCATCCCATTAATCAAACAACTAATATGTGTATCTTACGACTCCTTCCATTCGCACTGGAGCTACCCCAAATTTCCATTTTATATACAAATCATTTTTATATGTCGGTTTAAACAGAAAATTAGGATTTTAGACTGTTTTTTTGGAAATTATGAAAATCAGTCTATTTTAAAATATGTGGCAAAAAAGCGTCCACAACTATGAAAAATAAATAACAGTATCCACAAATGCATGAGTCAAATTGTAATATAATTTAATAAAACAAAATATTTTGAAAATATTTCGAGGATCATTCCAAAAGGAAGATGAAATAAATTATGAAAATACTTTTACAATAACAAGTCTAAATAGTACTAATTATTTCCTATATTACGATGAACCATAAAATAGTTTGTGAGAATAAAAATAAATAAATAACGAAAAAACATAAAAAAATAGAAAAATAAACGAACGAAATAAATCAATTAACCAATCATGAAAATTAACCTACCTCAGGGCTTGTAACTAACTTTGGATTAAGGTTTTAAGGTGAATTAGCTATCAATTAACCAATTATTACCTCCCAGCCTCTAATTAACTAATCAATTAGCTTATACTCGCTTACCTCCTGACCTCACTTTCTCAACCAGGATAAATTACGATTTACTCGGTTTGACTTATCTCTCGACCTTGTTTTGCTTATGATAACTTCTTAGGGTTGCTAAATCCTAGTGGATTAAGCACATGTAATTCATACCAATTAATCCCTCTCGGGAAGACCTAAACCATCCATTACTCACACCCTCATCCACTCGTTAATCTCCCTTAAGGGATTTAATCACTCATGTTATTTATGATCTCATTCTCAATTGAATAAACCATGTGAAGAACATGACTGATTCAAAAGGGAAAAAGAGTTTTGAATAATCGTAGTTGTAATATCAAATGGGGAACGAAGTAGCAATTCACTCTATGATTGGAGTAAAGAAATAAAACGAATACAAAGAAAATATAATGTAACACCCTATACCCGACCCGATTTACCGGATCCGAATATAAGATGTCACAATACTTACATACTTAACAAAGTTTTACAATTTGCGAAAACTATATTGAATGTACCTCTTATTTATTTAAAATCATTTATCGTTTGTCACAAACTCTCAAAGGTAGTATAAAACCTTACAACATAAATGTTTGATAAAACAGACATTTGTAGCATATATTACTATTTGTCATTTGAGAACATGTTTCTAAAAGTGTCCCTTTATATGCATAGTACTGTTCTCGATCTGCCACCATGGCACATCCCTGGCTTGGTTCCTCTCGGTGAACTAGTTTGATTATCAGAACTTGCATACCAAAAGGCGCATAAAAGTTCAAAGGAACTTAGTGAGCCTCACTTATTATTACCTTTAAGAGGTGTTGTAGAATTTCTTGACTCAAGGGTTTTGGATTTCCTTTCAGATCTTAGCAGGGAATTTTCTGATTCTTGGTTGGTGGATTACCATATGTCAATCTATACACTTAACCATCTTATACACATTTCACCCGTTTGACGGATGTTAGACTTCACACCATATTTCGAATCCCATTACACAATTTCTTTGCAGATGGTAATTGGATATGCTTCTTAGAACGAAACTCAGTGGATAATACTATTAACAGTACCTAATAATTATCAGAACACCACTTACATCATATTTTCAAATCAGTTCAAACAAACATACTTGCTTAGAAGAATATATCGTTTTAATTTAAGCAATAAAATCCCATATGACTTCAATACAGGACTTGAGAAATTCCAAGTTTGGTGGACACTTGCACCACAAAAATTCGAAATACATAAGGTTCCCTGACATGATGGATCATTGTGACAGAATCATTAAACGGGTATATTGCAGAGAAGTCTTTGCCACAAGGGTAGAATATCAACTCGTCTTTTTAGGCATTGTAGAATTCATAATACAGACCTTCTAGAAAACTTGTCACAAGTATTCCCTAAAGTACCCCGTTATTGAGGCTTTCTGAATAATACACCAAGAAAATTTTAAAGAGAGTTCGCCACAAAGGCTTTATAGAATATTCGCTACAAAGGGTTTACAAAGAATTCACCACAAAGCCTTTATCAAGAATTCACCACAAAGCCTTTCCAAAGAATTCGTGTTTACTGTCCCGGTAGACCATCTTTGTGGATACCATGGGGCTTCTCCCACATGGTCTTATACCTTCACGCCCTTTTGGCATATTATCATATGATGCCATGGCTATTGACTTTCCACAACTTTATTCAGCGATATGCCAGTCTGGTTAGCATTATAGCAGCCCTACCAGAGGTTGTACAATAAATATTCGTTTTTACAGTGATCTACCTGTCCGGTCAGAAATGTACTTGCCATACCGGAGGCTACACAAACAAATCTCTTTCTCAGCTTTTTACATAATCCATATTTGTCAAGTATTGCAATCATATAACAGGAAAGTATTAGACGATGACCCCACATGCGCCAACAACATCTTATATCACACAATTTCATATCATTTCACACATTGTTCTCATTTACATATTTGTAAATACCTCTCAGAAAACACACAAACAAATAATTGCATGACATGCATGAGTCAGGTTTACAAACTCACTAGAGACCTACCTTAACCTCGACTTGGAGCTTCCATTTCAAATGTTCATCCCAGACCAGCAGCTACAGCTGCTTAAAAGATCATTAGGTTTCTATTAGAATCCCCATTACATAAATTTTACTAATATTTCGACTTCATGCTACCCCCAAGCAGAGCCTTCCTGTAACACCCTTCCTTTCTATAATCGTAACGTGTAAAGCTGTAAGATTTACCAGAAGGTTGAATCATCTACTTATTAAACGAGATCTTAGTTCAATCTTAACGAAGAAGAAGAGAATATTGAGCTTAGAAAGAATAACCAACATTAAGTAGATAAAAAAACCATCTAAAATGTCCTCTTCCCATGGATATATCCCCAATCCCCCAAATTTCCCTACCAAATCCAGTGTAGGTAAAAGAAAATCTGACAAAATTTTATCTTACTGTTGACTAGTCATGGGGAGGGCCAAACCAATCCAATTGACTTTTGTTGAGCAGTGACCAACTATGCCGTTATGGTGATGTGTTTAATTGGCTTGTTTTAATGTACAAGCAATCTTTCATATATCTTGCTACTCTACTTTTTATTATGATCTCTTATTCTATTAATGCAGAATCCCAACTGTAACAACTCGCTTTTCAGTAGTGTCGGGAATAATAGTTTCAAGACCACAAATCTGACGAGTGAGTCTGTAAAAATTATTATTTAATATTTACGAGTCGAATATAGTATTATATGGAATTTTGATTTGATAATTTTTGCTAATTGAACGAATACTTAAGTACAAGTGGTTTGTCCTTAAAGTCAAGTGATTTTGAAAAATGAGCTATCGGGACCTCGTTTCTGTAAAACGAATTATATAAGTGAATTGAAGTTTGGTCTGGTAATTTTGATGAATTGCTTGTTAATTAAAGAAAAAAAAGGCTAAATCGTAAAAGATGAAAAACTTAATTGTTATTGAATCTTATTAACTAAATGAGTTAATTGGTATATGTAGGAGGACTTATATGGTATTTAAACCATTATAAATATTAGTAGATGATTAAGATTAGTTATCTAGTTAAATTTTATGTTAATAATAAAAGGGTAAAATTATAAATAAATAAATAATGTATAAACAAAAGAAAAACAAATGTATCATCATCTTCCTTAGCTTATTTTTCCACTGAAAATCAGAAAGAAAAACACCATAAACAAGCTCAACATTTGGCCAAGATTAGATTGATGCATGTAAGTGATTTTCCTATCCGTTTCTCATAAATTTTTTGTTTTGGATATCGTTGTAGCTTAATCTAGCTAACGTAGGACTAATTTGTGAAATTATCAAATGTTTTAAGTTATTTCATGATGAATTTGTGATGTTTTTAAAGTTTGATGATAGATTATTAAGCTTGATAATTAAATAGGACTATTTTGTAAAGTGATTTGAGTTAGTTTTAAGTTTAAGGACTAAAATGTTAAAATAATAAACTTGGCATGTGAAGCAAAATAGAAGCAAATATTAGCTCACTGATTGTCTAATAAACATGTCCTTAGTCTAATCGAAAACGAGCAAAATGATTAAAATACTAATATGTCGTCTATCAAATCCAATTGGGGAGATAATTTATCTTGGGCATCAGAGTGAATGACTCCTAGAAAATAGAGACATAGATGTGATTGACAGTACTGATAGTACATCAAACTGGACCCAAGCAGAATAGATCCTGAATCTGTTTATGGATTTATTTACTAGTAACGTTAATAGTGTGACATATCTTAATCCTGAGTGGATGATGTACTATGAATGTGTGACTTGTATACTTTGATGTAAGTAAAAGCCTAAGTTCAAATAGATAAGAAACTGAAAGCTGGTACGTTTGGTATATGACTTCTGTAGTATGTAACTTCATTCACAATAGTGGAACTTATAGCCTAAGACATGGGTAAATGATTTCCTCTCAATAACATTACATGATAGATGAAAAGTAAACGTGATCGCGGGTCATTCGTCTTTGTGATTAATGACTTAATTACTATTTGATAGTAATTGATTTTTCATTAAAGAATATGTAATGATTACCATGAGATAAAATAAAATTATATTGGGTGAGCGAATTTATCCGAAAGAGATTAAAGATATCCTATGTAGGAGTGAGTACTCAATCGAGTTGAGTCGAATCGAGTTAAAAAAATTCTAGTTAGTTGAGTTGACAAATCTTATTTTAGCAACCGAACTCAATTTAAATTTCTTTCGAATCGAGTCAAAAAATTTAAAGTCAAGTCGAGTTGAGTTAATGAATCCTATTATTTATACTTAATGTTGCATTTACATGAACCGATTATTTAACTAGTAAACGAAGTATAAGATTATTTAATTACATAAATAATATAATGGTTTTGCCTTTTAACTTAATGGGTAAACACTTATTAAAACAACGTAGTTTTACCTTTTAACTTAATAGTTTTGACTTTTAATTTTTTAAAAAGTAGACATTTATCAAAACGGTATAATTTTTCCTTTTCTTATTCAGATTTTCGGATAACTAGAATTGTGTAATTCATATTCGAGTTAAACCGAAAAACATAATCTTTTTATTCGAGTTTATTCGAATAACTTGATTAACTAAAATAACTCTAACTATTTAATTCAAAATTTGAATTTTTTTATCAAGTTTTTTGAAATGAATTGGATTTGCTCACTCTTAATCATATGAGGGTAGCACACTTATGACAAGGTCATTGGACGAGTACTGATAGAGTTGCTTTCGTAATGGTATATCATTAGGAAGAGCTTAGTCACGATACTATAGTGAAATAACTTCGTGATTAAATGAGTTTATAATTAATAGGTGAAAAACTTAAACTTAATCATAAATAATTTGAGCCCTAATCACATATGTTCAACCAGACCCTCCAATAGCTCGTTGAAACAAAAAATGAATTGCATGTTGAATAAAATGAACAATAATTGATAGAAATGATAAATTTATAGAAATGAGAAACATTTGAAAATGAATGTGGTTTTCTCACTAAATATGGAAATGTGATTTTCAGTGGTGTCGACAACAGTGGTATGAGGCCACCAAATCTGACGAGTAAGCTCGTAAATTTTATTTTTTAGTATTTACGAGTCAAATATGGATTTTAAAAAGATTTTTGAATTGATAATTTGTTTTATAATAATTTATTAGGTCAAGTGGTTTTAGAAAATGAGGTATCGAGACCTCTTTTCTATAAACCGAGCCGTAAATATTTTAATAAATATTTACAGAGTGTCATTCATGTAGTATTAAAGTTTCATTGAAAAATTTTAACATTTCGACAGTTAATTAATTAAAAATGACTAAATTGAAAAAGGTGAAAAACTAGCTAATTATAATAATTAAGTGATTAAGTGGCATGAGTAATAAATAAAGAATGACCTAAATAGCAGTTATGCCTAAATGAAAAGTTGAGGCGGCATATGAAAGAAAAAAATACTAAAACAAAGCAATTAATGGCAAAATTGTAATTAAAGTGAAATTAAAACATCCAAATTGAATTTTAAAGGGACTTTTAGACATTTCTTCTTCAATTTTGGTTCAAATGGACATGGGGAGAGGTACTTGAGCTAATTTTGCATATTTGCTTCATGTGAGTCCAATTATTACCCGTTTCTTATAATTTTTATGTTTTTGAGATTGTTACAATTAGGTCCAACTAAATATTACCTTAGTTTCTAATTTTGTTAAAGATTTTGGATGTTTCCATTAATGAATCTATATGATTTTTGATGCTAAATGATGAATTTGAGATATTAGTTGTTATTTAAAAGTATTTTGTTAAGTGATTTTGATGAATTTTTTGATTAAGGATTAATTTGTTAAATTATTAAAAATACAAGGATTTGTTGTGAAATTATTGTAAAAATGGGATGTATTGAATGCCATGAATATTCAGCTAGCAGGAGTTTGTATTAAAAATGGTTAATTTGCATGTTTTGGGCTCAAGGACTAAATTGAATAAAAGTAAAACTTTAGAGGTAATTTTGCAAAAATATAAAAAATGACCAAATTGCAGGAAATGAATTATTTTATTGTGTAAATTAATATATTTGATGAAATTATTAATTTAGATGAAAGTCGAGTGGAAAATCGAGGAAAATGAAAAATTTTCAAAATGCCCCTGAATATTGGTATTTCTGCAATTTAACCAGGTAAGTTCGTACGGTTATACTTTAATAATTATGTTGATTTGATGGATGAAATTATGTATTTATTCTATTGTTGAGAATGAATTATTATTGAAATTATAATTTGAATTGAATATTCGGATTAAATGGAATGCGGGATTTGAGTACATTCGTTTTGTGGCGCATGACGGCATTGGAGGAAAATGGTGGCAAATTACCCAAGTAAACTGAGGTTCAGAATTTGTTGCAAACTCTCGTGTTTACTTTCCGCTTAGCTTTTACGAGCTTTTTTTAAGTCATATAAGTTTCCGTTCAGCTCTTTCGAGCTTCTGTTCAACTCTTATGAGTTTCTGTTCAGCTTTTATGAGCTTCTGTTTAACTCATATGAGTTTTCGTTTAGCTCTTACGAGCTTCTGTTCAACCCTTATGGTTTCTATTTAGCTCTTACGAGCTTCTGTTCAGCTTTCGAGCTTTTGTTAACCATGTACTCAAATCCGTAAGTCGTTCTTCGAATGGTAAAATATCAGGAGTTGTCTTAGATGATATATGTATATGAAGAAATGGTAAGAGAATGATATGTATCATGATATATATATCAATATCTTGATATGTTGATACATGGAAATTATGTAAGTTAAGACGAGTAATAAACTCAAGTGTGACATCTTGAGATAATAAGATTATTGGTGTTGAAATTATATGAAAAATGTTCAAGTACGCTAACAAGTGTTGTTGTTTGATGCTTAGGAAAGTGCCAAGCTTTTGGTTGAATGGTAAAATGTTTAATTATAAAATGCATTGAAATGGTAAGTGCTCAAATAAAAATATTCTTGTGCTCATGAAAGAGTGGAAAGTTTTAAGTTATACAATTTCTTATGAAATGACTTAATATGTGATTAATTTAAAAAGGGCTATGTTTGCATGCACTAGCTTGTGACTATGATGGTATGATATGCTTATGACTTGTGTGTTATGCATATGGAATGAGTGTGATAAGTAAAGAAATTTGGAAGAGTATAAAATTGTTTAAAACTCTACTATACTTGGGATAATATGTATAAGAGATGCTATGGTTTTACTCATTTTGTGAGTTGTTGAATATGGTTTCTTGAACGTGTGGCATCAGTAAATGTTTATTCTTGATAAATGTAAATTTCATAATGAAATGAATTGATATGATTAAAGTTTATAAGAGCTTACTAAGCATTCATTGCTTATTTATTTGTTTTTCATTACTTTTCAGATTATCAGAAGCTCGATTGGGTTTGAAGCTTGTCGGAGTTATATCACACTATCCATATTCTATCGGTACTTTTGAATGTTTTGATTTTGGTTATAATGGCATGTATAGATATTTTGTTTAATGTTGGCCTATATGTAATTTTTTGAGATTTGCCACTTATTTTGGCTTGTTTCGGATGCCTAATTATGACTTGTTGATATGTATAAAATTGATTGTAGGTTGACACAAAATTGGGCGAGAAATATGGCTTGTAAAATGACCTATTTTCGTCCACATGAGCAGAGACACAAGCGTGTGTCTCAACCGTGTGTGACACACGGCCAGGTAACACGGCCGTGTGTCCCTTGTATCTTTTAAGAATGTAAGTCAGTATGCTCACACGGCCTAGCACACGGGCGTGTGACTTGGCCATGTGACCCAAGTCAATATACTCACACAAGCAAGGACACGGACTGAGACACAGCCATGCATCCCTATTTTGAATGCCCACACGGCCTAAGACACAGGCGTGTCTCTTGGTCGTGTGAGTCACATGGCCTGACCACACGACCGTGTGATCCCTGTAGTTTTGAAAATTTTAAGTGTTTCTAAATTTTTTTTTGAGTTTTCGATTTAGTCCCGATTTGTTTCTAATGCGTAATTTGGGCCTTGAGGGCTCGTATAAGGGACAATATGTATGATTTTGATTGGTTTTTGACATGAATACTATATGATATGTAATGTTTGCATTTTCAGTCTGTTTGATTCGTAAACTCCTGTAATGCTTTGTAACCTTGGTCTGACGATGGATTCGGGTTAGGGTGTTACAAATGATCTGAGAATTAATTTATAGTTTTTCAAATTATAATTAATTAATTAAATTTTAAAAATAGAATTAAATTAATTGGTCATTGTGAATCCGTTAAATATAGAAAAATTAAATATATTTTTTTATAAATTCTTTTACGGTAAAGTTGCCATGATTTTAACGGATCAGAATCGAGTTGAGAAATTTATTTAATTAAAAAATTAATTTATAATGTTTATTGTGAAAAATAGAAAACATGTATTAGGTTTGATTGAATTATAAAATGTTGAGTTAAAAAGTCTAGGAATAATTTATAGTTGGACTCAATACAAGAGAGCCTCAAATCCCTACCATAATACTTATGAGGGGAAGCACACCCTATTAGACTCTCTCTCTATTAGTTCAACTAGGAAGTTGTTTTTCTATTAAATAGACTTCAATTTCGAGATATTATGATTTTACTTGAAAGTAGTGAGAATTTATTTCTAAATATAAATTTTATTTTCCAAAATAACAATTTTATCGATTTTTAGTAATGGATATTTTTGCTTTCCCACTGAAAGTAAACTAAATAATTTCTTATTCTTTATTTGATTCAAATTCGTTTGAGTCCACACTCGAAGTAATTAGTGATACAAGAACAACAGAGAACATTATTCAGTTAAAAGCTGAGAACAACAAGAATCAATCTAGCCGAAAAGCACAGGTGCGATTTCAAGAAAAATTTATTGTTTTAAATATCACAAACTAACTCAATTTTCAAACTCTTAATTTTTCGTTGGGTAAGAAAACCATTTTCGAACTGATTTTTTTTCAACATCTTAAACGTTAAATAAACCTATATATATATTTCAAATCTCACTATATAACTAGAAAAAAATTCTTGATATGTAAAATTTCGAGCTAATTATGTGATTATATAATAATTAATTTTGATTAAAATTCATATTTATTAGTAATCATAATTGGTTGGTTTTTTTAATTAATAAAAATTAAAATTTAAGATAGTAAGTAGTGCTAATAAGAATGGATTTCGAAAAATGTAGTGTTTGCTATAATTAAAAAAAAAAAAAAAAAAATATATATATATATATATATATATATATATATATATATATGAAATGTAAATTGAAATTTTTAAAAATTTCAGGCATTATTTAACAAGTAGTGTGATATTGTTTTGATACATCAATATTGATACGTACCAAAAATAAATACATCCACCAACCATCTAAAAGCTATGGATTAAATACATACATATATTATCTCTCCAAAATTAAAAGTGTTCCACACACTGCAAATACACTTATCAAACAATAACCATACAATTTATTAGAGAGAACTCAATTCTACTTCTACAAAGAGGAAAGAGACACTGCTCATCAAACCCACCACTTGATGTCCAATCATAATAAACACGATAAGCAATAAAAGAATACTACTAAAACAGCTCTACCAGCGCCTTACTCTGCTCTAGATTGGCCAGCCCGAGAAGACAAGATGATGCCCACGATAAGGCCGTAAAGAGCCAAAGCTTCAGCAAAGATGAGGATAAGGATCATTCCAACAAAAAGTTTTGGCTGCTGTGCATTAGCTCTGCAATACCAAATCATACGCACATATTCCACACAAATTAATTGGAAGTACATGTTCGATTTCATCAATCATTCAAAATGTTTTCCAGGATAGCAGCAATAGATAAACAGAATCACATAAGCTCATATCTAACTGAGTAAATGGAACCGGATCATTGTATTATGTCAACACATTATCAGTTTATTATTAATTTTCTTATAACTCAACACACTCTCAGAAACTATAAGTTCGATCAGATTTCATAAAGGAAAATTTCCAGACAAACCGCAATTTTTTACAATTAGTGCCTAAGACTCAGAAATGCATCATTCTAGTAAAAGGCATGACTAGAATTGAGGGCAGCACAGTTGTCTGTGAAACACGGACAGTTTTTCTAGGACAGCATCCAAGTCTTGGACATGTCTGACATGGACATGACTCTGGAACAGCAAACTAAGGTTAGGACATGCCAGGACGCGTCAAAAAATAAAAATAAACATGGTCAAAACAAGGTCAAGACTCAGCTAGACATGTCTGAACACGCAATCAAGGTTCTTTTTTCACTTCTTACTTTAAAATTTTCAACAATGATTACTTTTGTTATTATTTCATTCCTTTATAATGAAGTTAATGCTTCGACATTCAAAAAAAATTCTAAAAAATCAGAAGCTATTTGCATGTTAATGTGTAATTTATAAGTATTATATTTACATTTTTATCATATATTATCATACTCAAACATTTATTTTATTTTTTTGCTATTCTCCTGCCATACCATTTCCTAACTTCTAGAAAACTCACGTATCACCATGTCTATGCCGTACACATTGCGTGTCTATGTCGATGCTTTCTATAAAGATATTAAACCAAATACGGGGAGGCGCATCATGCTAGTAAACTACACAAAGACATTAAGCAACCATTAAAGGCATAAATCAATATTTACACAGCCAACTACTTCAAGTGTCTAGCAGTGTCATAAGTCAGTTAAAACATAGGGGTTAAAAGCAGCATACCTGACACCAGCATCACCAACAATTCCGATTGCCATTCCAGCTGAAAGCCCAGCAAGTCCACAAGCAAGGCCAGAGGAAAGATGGGCATAGCCATCAAAAAGATAATACGATTTGGCCTTTGGATTGATGCCAGTACTAATAATAACAGCAATAATCAACCCATAAATTCCCAAAACACCAGCCATAACAACTGGAACAATGGATTTCATCACCAACTCAGGCCTCATCACACCCATTGAAGCCACACCCACACCGCTCTTAGCCGTCCCATATGCAGCTCCCATACCTAGATTCACAAATTAATTTCGTTTTTCAATTTAAACCATGCTGAGTTTACTTGAATGCAATCCATACCTAAATTCACACACTCTCTCTCTCTCTCTCTCTCTTTTTAATTTTTTTATTTTTTTTAATTTAGACAAATTTTGAGTTTATTTAAATGCGATTCATATCAAAATTCACAAATTAATTTTTTTTTCAACTTTAAACCTGCAGAGTATATTTGGATGCAAAATTCTTATTAGATCCACATCTAAAGAACTCTAGTTTACGTGAATTGTCGTTTAATTCCAATAAAAACTAAATCTTCGAAGTATCAAATTATCTCAGCTAAATCAAAGTAAATAATTTATTTCAGAATTATTCATATCTCACCATCAAAGATCCATATCAATCCATATGATATGCCATCAAATGTATACACAAATTTACAATAAAAACAAAAGAAATCATTTTTTTTTTCAATTAGTTCTTTTAATAACGACACAAGGAACTAGTGATACGATCATCAATTCTCCATCAGACGACCAAAAAATCGAAACCACGATTGATCTAATAATTAAAGAAAAGAAAAGATAAATTTAAAAGGGAGGAAAGGTAAGGAGTAATTACAGGAGAAGACGAGAGCGGCGGCGGCGCCGAGGAAGCCGAAGAAGGGAGCCGTTTCATCTCCGCTGAAAGTAGAAGACATGGTGAATTTAGCGGATCTGAGACGAGGTGTTTTAGATCTGAGGTAAGCGTAGTTGATAGTTGCTTTGTTTCCAGAGAAATTTTTTTTTTCACACTCTCTGGTTTGAGAAAATAAAAATATCAGACGCCGATTTTTTATAGTCCCAACTCCCAACGGGCTTCGTTGCTCAGGTTGTCTTTTTTTTTTTTTTTTTTCCCCTGATAATCGAATTTTGTCCATTTTGATTTACCATTTGTTTTATTTTTTATTTAAAAAATTAATAAGAAACATTTTTATTTGTAACTTTGTTTAAAAGATAAATTAAGAGGGAAATAGTTCATATATTAAATTGAGATAAAATTTAAACACCAAAATAAATAAATAAATAAATAAAATTTGAATGTGTTGAATAAAAAATTGTTACTTAAACTTTTTTTAAATTTTTATATATTATAAATTATTTTATATATTTTTAATTAATATAATATATATAATATTAAAAATAAAAAATAGCACACGGCATATTCTAATAGCACCACATGACAAGTCAACGCCGACCAATAGTCAGACAGTACTGGTCAACGATTGGTCAAAGTCAATAGTGTTTTTAATATTTAAATATTTAATATTATAATTTCCTATTTTTAATTTAATTTTAATACTTTTATTTTAAATCTAATTGTCATGTGGCATTTTTCATTGGCCAAAGTGGTCTAATATATATTTTTAACAACAATTACAAAATGGACCAAAAATAGAGGAAATTGATACTTTAGGTATTAAATTGGGACAAAAAAGGTTTGAGTACCAAAATGGAAAAATGAGTATACTTCAAGGGTTAAACCGTGAATTAAGCCTAAAAAATAATTGAATTTGAATCAAACATATGTGTGTGAAATTTAAAAAATTTATAAGTTGCGTATCAAATAATTACCTTTTATTTTAAGATGAGTTAGTATTTATATAGTGTTATTAGAAAATTTTAATTTCACAAAAATTATCATATCTACACTTTAAAATTTTTAATATGTTTTTAGTTTTTTCCTGTATCTTAAATGAAACATGTGTTACTCTTAAAACCTTTTTAGTGGAGTTAAAAAAAAACTCTAATGGTAATGTAGTAAATGGATTCCCTTTTAAGATATGAATTTGTTGTATAACTATAAATTCAAATAAAATAACATTTATTTCTCAAATACTTGATATTACTAAATATTCGAGGTGAAATTTTCTTTAAAAAGCTTAAATGTAAAAATAATTAAAATATAAATTAACCCCTTAATCAATAATTAATAATTAACGAACTCTTGTTGAACTATTAAGTGATGACATGGAGGCTAGCATCGATAATGTGGCAACTAATATGGAATTTGACAAGAAAAAATTGTTAACACAAAGAGTTTAATTGATTTTTTAATTATTAAAAGCTTAAAAAATTATAACAAATTTAGAAAATTATAAAATTATAGAAATACTATAGAACTATTAGAATATCACTAAAAATATGAAAGAATTAGAACAATATTATTAAAATTATAAAAAATCATATAATTTATTAAATATTATAAATGTAACCTCCAAACCCGATCTAGACGTTAGGCTGAATTTGAAATATTACATTGGCTACCAAAATGGCCTAGTAAAATTATCAAAGTTTTTAAAACAGTTCCTTTTTAATCAGTTGCTTACCTTAGTAGAAGAACTTAGTGTGTTGTCTCTTTTATATTAAAAGACACGAGTTTCAAAAATCAATTGATTTTAACGCTTTCCTTGTAATAGTGACTATTTTGAAAACTTAGTTATTTTTCAATTTATATACTTTTCAAAAAACCCATTTACATGACATCATAGCGAAAAAGTGATATTATGTTATAGTTTTAATTTTAAAACTAAATTTCATACATCTTTAATTAAATTCGAAATTTCATTAACCTAACCAACCTAATTGCCATGCATGCCAAAATTAATCCAAAATCTAAGTCTTATGCAACAGTTCAAACAAAAAAAATAAAGTTCCCAAATAACAAAAAATATAAATAATAAGACTAAAATAATTTTAAAAAAAATTTAGACGAGCCCTTCGAATGCTGAGTCCGCATCCTAACCTTGCGGGTTATCTGAAAAAGATGGAATTAAGGGGGGTGAGCTTAAGAAGCCCAATGTGAGTCTAATCACAAGAAAATCAATGCAAAACAGTAGATAAGGCATACATAATAATAGTTCCCAATACATTCTCAATCAAATAGCAAAGTAGAATTCGACAATTCACTTGAGCATGCTTATGAATGTTAATGCAATACAAGAATAACAAGAAAAGTTCCTACCCATACTCCGCTTCATTCCATAGTAACAGTTTCCTTGAACTCTTCCATCCCAACACTTCATTTTGTGGATGAACCGCCAGTAATGTGCAGATAAACTGCCAGTAAAAAAAATTGTGGATGAACCATCAATGATTTAGATAAAAAGTTTGAAGATAAGCTGCCAATAAGTTTTGGATGAACCACTAATAATTTGCAGATAAACTGCCAGTAAAAATTGTGGATGTAATAGCCCAGTTTTAGATAAATCGGAACAGTAATTTTGGAACCACAAGTTCGATGTCAAAAAATTATTTTAATATTATTTTTGGTGTTTACAACATGTTATTTGATATGTGTGAGAATTTCGTGAACTAATTTTATCGTTTAATTGCTCAATTTGAGAAAAAGGACTAAATCATGTAAAACGCAAAAGTTGCATTCTACTTGCTAAAGGTGTCAAATAGCCTTGGATTTTAAATATGATGGCCTTAAATAGTAATTATACCATTTTAAATGTTAGTGGACTTATATGGACATTAAATAGGTGATATTAATGATTTATAATAAGGTTAGTTTAGTAATTTGGTTAATAAGGTTAATATTAATAAAACAAAGCATAAATTTTTTCTTTTATCATCTTCCTTGGCCGATTATTAAGAGAAGAAAAGCCAAAGCTTTAGGTTTCCATTCGACTAGGCTATTTCAAGCAATTAAGGTACGGTTTTTGGTCCGTTTTTAATGATTTCTACGTTTTGGAGATCGTTGCTTTGTATTCTAGCTAGCCCGTACCTTAGATTTCGAAATTGTTAAAGATTTAACATGTTGCCATTGTTGAATGCTTGAGTAATTTGATGATTGATGATAGATTATGAAGGTTTATTGATAGATTTAATAGTTTTGTAAAGTGATTTTTGACAAAAATGTCAAATAAGGATTAATTTGTAAAAATATAAAATGTGATGGTTAAAAGTGTAAATAAATTGAAAATATGAGCTGCTAGTAATACATGTTAAATTTGGCCAAGCATGGGTTAAGTTGAATTGTGTGAATTTTGTATAATTATGAAATAGAGACTAAATTGATTAAATGTGTAAGTTCAGGGCCTAATGTGCAAAAAAAACCCAAGTGTGTATTTTTGGACTAAATTGAAAGAATATGTGATTGAATAAGTCAATTTTGAATTCATATAGATCAAGAAAGAAAGAATTTGGATTTAGATCGGCGGAAAAGTAAGGTTATCGAGTAGTCGACCTGATACGACAATTCCGAATACGAGGTAAGTTCGTATAGTTGAACTTAAATGTGTACCTATCTATTTGATTGATGAAATTGAGATAGTAATTATTCTATTGGATAAATGTTGAGATATTAAATGAAATGTATGAATTGAGTAAGGCAAGTTACCGAATAAGACCATAGCCGGGCTATGGCAATTGAATAATAAGACCATAACTGCCATGTGAATGAAAGACCACGGCAGGGCCTTGGCAATGTATGTGTAAGACCATAGTTGGACTATGGCATCGGAAAATCGATGAATTTGTATCGTAAGCATTGGTAAACCAGAGCAGTTTGATAAGAGTATTGATGAGAAATAGAAATGTATCGGTACAGGTATGTACGAAAAACTATTTAAGTATCGAGTTAGAGGAAGTTGAGAACTCTTGAATCATAATAGGGATAAATGCTATGATAGCTCATGATTTGATGCTTTGAATGTTTATGATATTATCCATTTTGAATTGCTAATGAATGTTGTGATTATTTCATGTTCACTTATGGACTTACTAAGCTTTATAACTTACTCTATTTAATTTTTGATGTTTTATAGTTCTACGAAGCTAGCTCGGATCCAGGAATCGTCAGAGACTTCATTGTACTATCGATCATCTATTTTGGTACTTTTGAAGTTATGTTTATAAAGTATATGGCATGTATAGGCTTGTGTCAATTTGGTTTGTTTGTTGGATGTGTATTTGGCCATTTGTGTTGGAATAAGATGTTAAATTTGATGATGTTTTATGAATGTGCAATGGTTCTATTTTAATGTTTGGCAATAGACCTATACTCAATGAATTTTGGCAATAGACCTATACTCAATGAATGGGGTAAAAGTGATTATGTATACATTGAATTGGTTTAGTTAGATGAATTATATATGTGAATTATGCTTAGTAAAGCAAGATAAATTGATTGGTATTTGAGTAGGTAAATGGTATGGATTTGAGTATTGAATTTAGTTGAAATAAATATGGTATGATTATGTACTAATTGATGAAATTTGGTTGCATATTTGTGACTTAAAATGGTACCAATTGAGTTTACTTAAGTATGTGCAAAAAGGGTGGCAAATTGGCTTTGCAAATGACCTATTTTTGTCCACACGGGCAGAGACACGGGTGTGTGCCTCAGCTGTGTGCGACACACGGTTAGGTTACAAGGCTGTGTGTCCCTTAGTGTTGAAATTGAATTGAAGTCAGTATGCTCCACACTATCTCACACACGGGCGTGTGACTGACAGTGTGGTATAAGTCAGTATAGCTTCCTAAATGGCACACGGGCGTGTGTGGCCATTTTAAAGGACACACGGGTTAGACACATGGGCATGTGGTCAACCGTGTGACTCAAGCCAGTATACTCTCTAGTTTTCACACGGCCTGGTACACAGGCGTGTCCTCGGCCGTGTGATGCAAGTCAGTATGTATGCCCTATTCCAACACGGGCGTGTCTACTAGCCGTGTGAGGCATACGGCCTGTTCACACGGGTGTGTGACCTCTGTTTATATGATTTTTTTTTAAGTTTTTCAAAATTATCGTATGTTATCAGTTTAGTCTCGAACCATTTCTAAAGCATGTTTAAGGCCTTTTAGGTCTTTATAAGGGACAATGTGGTTGTATTGAATGATGTATGAGAATGAATGCTATATGTTATATATTGGTCGGTAATACCTCGTAACCCTATTTCAGTGACGGATACAGGTTCGGGGTGTTACAGTGGATGAACTACTAGTGTTTTAGATAAAAAAAATTACAGACAAGCTTCCAGTAAATTGTGGATGAATCATCAGCGTTTTAGATAAATTGTTTGCAGATAAGTTGTCAGCAAGTTGTGGATGAACCGCTAGTAATTTGCAGATAAACTGCTAGTAAAAATTGTGGATGAACCACTAGTGTTTGTAGATTATGAAATTGTTAGTATTTCCTCTGTTCATATCTTCCCATCCCATGCAATACAATATGACATGTTGATAACATAATAGTTTAGTAACAGTAAACATGCTTTACATGTATTCAATTCAATAGTAGCATTAGACATACTTAACATGTACTTAGTAAGACAGACAATAATAACAATAACACTTTATTAGTAATACAGTGATAGTAGGCATGAATCATTAACTTATCATACATATAACAGTAATAGTTCAGTCAATCAAATCACATATTTCAAAACATACATATTATTAGGGACTTAATTGAGTGAATAAAAACTCTAAAAATAATTCGGGAGCTGTAAATTTTGTAAAACAGGGGCCAGACAGGGACTAAACTGAACATGCCATAATTTTTTGGGCAAAACTATAAAACATGGGTCACATAGGGACTAAACTAAACATATCATAAATTTTTAGAAAAAAATTATAAAACAGGGGTCACACAAAGAAAAAACTTAACATATCATAATTTTTTGAGCAAAACTATAAAATAGGGGATACATAGGGACTAAACTGAACATATTATAAATTTCTAGGCAAAACTGTAAAATTTGTAAAACATGGGTCACATAACCGTGTGGTCAGATCGTGTGGAAGGGTTGAGATTGTGTGGAAGGGTACACGGTCATGTAGCTAGATCATGTAACGAATTGAGGTCGTGTGGAAAACGTTAAAATTACCCTACAAGAAGGACACAGTTGTATGACAGGTAGTGTGGAAGGGTTGTGGCCGTGTTGTTCACAAACTAGCCTAGAATTTACAGGGGTTCATGGTTGTGTGGTCCAACCGTGTAGTCCACACGCCCACATGGGAGACTGTGTGACCTTAAACTTCACATGATTTTCTACCAATTCACTTGGTAAAGAACACACCCTTTTCACCATAAGTCCGATTGACGTTCCTCATGATCAACTTTGATCCGATTCTCCTAGATTCAGTCTTTCAAACATCAATTACACACAAATTAATGATCGATATCAAGATTTTCGCAAGATTATCAATAATTTGGCAAGATCTATAAAAGATTGATTAATCAAACGAAAGATTAGCATTAGATAATAATATTACGAAAATACTAATCTAATCATTGAAACGAGGTGTAATTACCGTCCTTTAGAAAATGTAATGGATGCTATTTGACGATAACTCTAAATTTTGATAGGAATTAAATGAATGGGAAACGATTCGGTAGGGGAAAGAAAAATAATTAACAACACAAAGGAGAGAATAGGGTGCAAGAATAAGAGAAAAGAGGAGAAAAAGAAACGAAAAAAAGATGGAGAGCCAATTCTATTAGGACTTGGATAAGGGAAAAGTGCAAAATCTAATTAGGAAATAAGAGAAAAAGATGGTGGAATTCTAATTCTATTAGAACTTTGAGAAGGGGTAAGATGTAAAATCTAATTAAGAAATAATTGGTTATATTCCTAGGGTTCTTGTTGAAATTACAAAATTAGAAGGGGAAGGAGTGACTCAAACTTAGGACTTCTAAGATTTAGGCTCAAATTCTTAACCATTCAGCCTATATATTATTTATTTTTTAATTTTGACTCCTAATCGTATATATACATATATTTTGGGGCATGATTTTACCCTAGGTTACCGAAAATAAAATGGAAGGAAGAGAGCTCGAACTTGAGTATCTAGGGAGAATTCACTCTAACACTTAACCATTAGGCCTATAACTTATTTCTTGCTTAATATAGACACTTAACCCCATATAAGTCGAGGTGGGAATTTAGGCATTTAAACAAGGTTTTGCCGAAAATTAAAAGAAATGAGAGGAAATGGACATGAATCCAGATCTTTAATGAAATTATACTACTACATAACCACTTGGCCAAATATCATTTTTATACTCAAACATTACAGCATCATCATAAAAATCGAGGTGTGACAACTGAATTGCCAAAAATAATAAAAATATAAAACGAAGGGGCCTGAACCTAATATCTTTAGCAAGGGGAACTAACACTTAACCATTAGGCCAATAACTTTCTTATTTAATAAATGCACAATGATAGCCTTATAAATTAGGTCGTGACCACTCTTGGTTTTACAAACCTGATTCTACTAATTTGGTTTTTGGGATTTGACAATAAATATTGTTTATATGTTATGAAAAAATTCGAAAGAATAGTAAAAATATTATAGAAAAAATATTTAAAAACTATAAAAAAAGTTATATAAATTATATAAAAATTAAGGTAAACTACACTCAAAGTCACTAAACTATTAGTACATTTACATTTTGATTACTCAACTTCAGAAAGTTACAAAATGGTCACTAAACTATTCGAAAGTTTTCATTTAAGTCATTGGGTTGTTAAAATTGTTATTGTATGATCTTCTTTGTTCACACTGCTTGCACCAATCGAAAGCTCTCCTTCTCCCTTCCCTTCTATAGTTTAACTTTATTTCATTAGACATCTTTAAATCTCACCATGCCAACCAAACTCCAAACAACTTTATTCTTCAATCTTTGACATTGATGGTCAAATCAACTTAGATCTAAGGTATGTTCTTCTACTTGTCGATGTGTACTGGTCTACAGACCAATCATCGAATCGTTGCTTAGAGCTCGCAAGTTGGACTTTAAAAAAAAAAACTTAACAGCCCAGAGACTTAAATAAAAACTTATGAATAGTTCGGTGACTTAAATGAAAACTTTCGAATAGTTCAACGATTATTTTGTAACCTTTTGAAGTTGAGTGACCAAAATGCAAACTTACTAATAGTTTAGTGACCTTGGGTACAATTTACCCTAAAAATATTAAAATAAAAAATAATTATATTTTTTTATTAAAATTTATAAAATATAAAAAGTATAGAAATTCCTTTTTGTTATTTTTGAAGGTTTGGTCTCTTTGATTTTAGTAATAAAGAAATAGGAAGCTTGAAGTTTGATGGTGGTTGAACTTATAATAAAGAAATAGGAAGCTTGAAGTGTGATGGTGGTTGAACTTATATGGGGTGTCGAGTGGGAGTTTGACTAATAATGAGTTTAACATTTGGTGGCTTAAGGTGAATGATGAGTAATAATTTTGGTCGATGAGAGGTGATGTGGAGGAAGTTGATAATGATGGACTAAGATATGATGTAGGGTAGTGTGTAAGGGAAAAAAAGTATTAAGATATTATAAAAAAAAATAACATATAAAATATTAAAAAATCATAAATTTTTTAATAATTTTATTTTATTTTTTAAATATTTTAATTAAATTTTTTATAATTTATAAAAATAAATTAAACCCTCGTAAAATAATTTATAAAACTAATTAAGTCATCTATTTCAACATTTTTCCATAATAAATGCCAAATTATCACTTAATTGTCGTAAGGGATTTCAATGGAAAACCATATTTTATGGGCTTAATTGATTTTTAACCTTTAATTAGAGTCTTAATTGATTGCAATTTTTAATTAGGGGTTTAAGTAATATTTTAATTACTTTACTATGATTTTTTACATTTAAGAAAAAAAAAAAAAACTAACCAAAGTGGAAAGAACCCTAAATTCAAATGGCCAATTTTGATATTTATTGATTTGAATAACAGATAATATTTGCATATCCTAGGCATCTATATGGATAATGATTATAATATCCAAATTCAGATATTTATTAGTATGGCTTTATACTATACGTTAATTATTTTTTTAATTAAATTATAGAATAAAATTTGAAAGTTAAAATATACTTCATCTCTATATACTTTTCATGTATTTAAAATTTAGTTTTCATATATTTACTTTTAAGATTTTAGCATCTCTACTTTTCGAATTAAAAAATTCAACTCCAATAATTAATTCCAATAAAATTTTTTGTTGAACTCATTGGAATAACATTTTAAATTCTTTTTAAATACTCACATGGTAACCATGTAACAAAAAAATATTGCAATGAACGTGAATTTAATAGATAATTTTAATGGTATTAACTTTTAAAAATTACATCATCATTTTAATCAAAATAAAGCAATTGGGTTAATCAATGACCTTGTAAAAGTTGAGGTACCAAATTATGTTAAAAAGTTGAAGTATAAAATTAAATTTTAAATTTGAGCATAGTATAGAGACCAAGATTGAAACTTAAACTTAACATTGTTATATAATCTATATAAAAAATACGGTGCCATGCCACTTAGCTGCGTTTATAGACTCTTTGTTTTTTGTCAAGATGTTTGTAAATAGTTAAATCACATTTAGCCTTTCAAATACAAATAACTTTTTTTTTTTAAAATTCTTGGACACTTGTTAGCATACAAAGGATATGATAGTAAAATAATACGATAACTATCACATATAAGTACGTATATTATTTGAACTACTTAATGTAATTGTAAAAGTAAAGGACCAAATTATGTAAATTTAAAATATAAATATTAAATATCAAATGTGAGCATAGTAGAGAAATCAAAATTACAATTTTACCATTATCTTATAATGACTAAAAAAAGGGAAAATTCAAGTCATTAGTTAATCCAAATAATTAGCACTCTTAATTATTTTGGTAGCTGATGTGGATTTAAAAAAATATATTCCAATTCATCACGCTAAAATAATTTTTTTTGCTAAAATAGTATTTTGTTTAGAAAAATCCCGTAAATTTTTTTATTAGAGTAATAAACAATATTAGCTAAAAATACGCTTAATTGGTATTTTTTATTATTTATTTTAATTAATTTTGGACGTAAATTTTACCTAATTTA
The DNA here is from genome assembly GCA_025698475.1 of Gossypium anomalum. Classification (NCBI taxonomy): domain Eukaryota; kingdom Viridiplantae; phylum Streptophyta; class Magnoliopsida; order Malvales; family Malvaceae; genus Gossypium; species Gossypium anomalum. Next base: position 39,699,928 of record CM046968.1, on the reverse strand, counting down.
ATACTTAATCGATCATTTTTTATGTAAGGTCAATTATTGTTTAATATATCGAGAAATCAATGAATATGTGAATTGGACGAGAAATTTAATATGGGAACTTGAGTTGATGCATAAGGCAAACATTTTAAGATTATTTTATTATTATTTCTATTAAGACTTTTTATATTTTTAAGTTTCTCTTTATTTTAGATTTTATTAATTTAGGTTAATATTATTATATTTAATACATATAATTAAGTTAAAAAATAGGATAAAGGCTAGGTTTTAGTTATTTATTTATATTTAATATATAGATTTTAGATAAGAAAAGAGGTCTTAGGCGCACATTTATTATCATTTTAATATAATTTATTCTCTATCTATAATTAGATAGTATGGAAGGAGGGAGGGTGGCACGTTGGCCAAAAAAAAAAAATCATATTGTTTTTTTCTTTAAAATTTTCTTTGAATGCAATTTTTTTTTTTATATTTGCTTTTATTGTTCTTTAATTTTATGAATTAGTCTGATTTAGTTTTAGGCTGATTTTTTATTTGGATTTTGGAATCGTGAGACTTAAAATCGTACCTAAAATTCTTCAATCTAGTATTTTTTATTTCTTTGGTTTAGGATATAAACACCGTCATCTCACAATCTTGTTTCAATGTTGATAAGCGTATAGTTGGAAGAACTGATACAATTGTATGTCGTATTTGGTTTATCGAAGAACACATTGGTGTGTCCAATTAAGTGGTTGGTTGGATCCGTCAAGGGAGATAGTAATTGAAATTAAATGACCCGCATTATTGAAGTCATTGGTTCGAGTTGGGCCATTCTAGTTCGCAAGGCTACTAGAGAACTAAATCATGGATGCGTGTTTTGTGATTGTTCATCTAGTAAGGGATAGTTGCTAGGTGTTCTTGCAATTGATTTACACACGGAAGGATTGGTGGTTTGAGGCATCCTCGATCACTATAACTGACTTATTGGTTGAAGGAGAAGACTTATTATCATGGATCAGTTCAAAACCACAGCAAAAATCGAGCTTGAACCTAGAATTTTATCACATCGGTTTATTCAATTTAATTCTATTTTTGCTTATTTTTACTATTGTTTCGATTTCAATTATCTATATTATTTTTACTTGTTATCATATTTAAATTCTTTTATTTTTTATTTTTGCACAGATCATCACACGTCGCGGGAATGACGATTGATTGGTTCACAACCTAATGAAATCGAAAGGACAATTTTAGATATCCAATCTCTATGGGATCGACCTTACTCCCTGTACTACTATTTATTCACTATTTGGGCGTAGGAATATTATTTTTAGTGGATTCAACACCCATCATTAATTATTTGGAATAAACATTATAAAAAAGGACCAAATTATTGTAGGAATTCAATTATCAAGATTAAATCTTAATTTTAGAGTTAGTAGAGGGACCAAAAGTGATATTTGACCAATTTTTTGTAAAATGCAAAAAAAAAAAAAAAAGGAGAAGAGAAAAATTGTACACGTGTCAAATAGAGAGATTAGAAGTGATACTTTACCTATAAAATGCACAAAAAGTAGAGAGAGAGAGAGAGAGAACAATATTTGAACATACAATATTAATGCTAAATAAAGTATACATGTCGATTTTTTAATTTTATCTTTTAGGCCGTTTTTTAAATTTAGGGAAATAGACCATTTTTGGAGAGTGTGTGAAAGCCCGTCCAGCTGGGCGCCCTTTCCACCAACGGTCATTTTTTTGAATGTTGCCAACGGTAAAATTTTCGAAGGGTCTAATGGTAATTTTTCCCTATAAATATTAGTCCATTTTCATTCTTTTCACTCAAATTCAACTCTCTTAATTCTTTCTAAACTCTCAACTCTCTCAATTTTCTTAAGTTTTGTTCTAAATTTTCCGATACGCTTGTTTAAAAATATTATAATTTTATTTAATTATTTTGTATATTATTTGTTTCGATTAAATTTTCACAAAGGACAACCTCTTTAATTTGTTTCGACGACAAGCACATTTCCGCCACTCAAGCGGTAATGATAAGACAAAAATTTAAATTTCGTTATTTTCAATTAAGTTAAATTTAAAGGATTTTATTTTTGAAAATATTTTAAATTATATTTTTGTCGATATAAATAGGCAGATGATCGTGTTTTGAAAGGTTTCATACATAACCTGTCAAATCCAGATACTAAAATTCGTGGTTACTTGCAAGATGCGAGATTTTTGCATGCGTCCCGTATGCTCGGGGGCTGCAAACTTGATCCTACACTCATCAGCGTGTTGGTGTAAAGATGGAGGCTCAAGACACACACTTTCCATCTTCCATGCAGTGAGTGTACAATCACACTTGAGGACGTAGCTTTATAACTCGATTTACCAATAGTTGGGGCAGTCGTCATGGGGTCAGCAATCGTTCTCGGTAAAGAGGACCTTTGCGAGATATTTTTGGGGAATGTGTCGAATAAATTTTATGGTGGCTGGATAGATATGAAGTGGTTGGAAACCAATTTCAAAGATATTCCTAAGGGCGTGCCCGACGGCGTGAAAGAACAATACGCTCAAGCATTCTGTAACACCCCTTACCCGTACCCGAGGCCGGGATGAGGTACGAGGCATTACCGGACAAAGATAAAAACATTAAACTAAAATACGGGCCATAAAATTTGTATCAAATTCAAACTTTTTGCATTTAATCATAAGGTCCCTAATACAAACCTACGAGGCCCAAAACATACTTTAGAAAGGGTTCGGGACTAAACCAGGAACTTACGAAAATCTTGGAAATTTCATGCTTTAAGGCTCCACATGTCCGTGTCCCAAGTCGTGTTCCATACACGGCTGAGACACATGGTCGTGTCTGCCTGTGTGGAATATACCTAGGCTATTTTCCAAGCTTTGGTCAACCTTAATCTCTTACCCACTTATACAAAATCAAAAGCATATAACATGGTATTCATTTAATGATTAAACAATCTCAATTTAAACCACAAACATAGCATTTGTATGTCATCATACATGTGTCTCTCATAGTTATTTTACCTTGTCTATTATAGTACCACTTATACATTTACACCAAGATTATCATCTTACCACTTCAGCTTAATCATCAAGCATTCATATTTAAAGCTAGATCATATCTTTATAAAATACCACAATTGGATCTGTGAGAATAACATGTTTGCACTGAAACATTTCAATTCAACTCCATACCTAACAAGCATTACATTAAGACTAGTCATATATTTATATATATATATACATGTCATGACACATATCATTCTCTTTCTATTTTCTTATAAACACATATCATTTATTTCATTATATCAATATTTCATATACCATAGTTTCTATGTATTCCACATATATTTATTTTCCTCCTCCTCCTCTCCATTCCACATCCTTAATGTATAGAGCATTCTTGTAAGTACGATTTCACAATTTACTAATAAATGCTCACATCAAACTGTCCACACGAGTCATAGTCACTTACTTATTTATAATTCGAGATAAAGAGCTCGAAATTAAGATCCGTAAATTTCCTCTGAAACTAGACTCAAATATCTTTCCACCATAAAATTTTCATAATTTTTGGTTTAGCCAATTAGTACAGTTTATTAGTTAAAGCCTCCCCTGTTTCAGAGTATGACTACTCTGACCTCTGTGTACTACGAACCAAATTTCTCCCTGTACAGAATTCCAACAACCATGCCATTTATTTCCCTTAAAAATATACTCAATAAGGAATCCATGCATGTAAGGTATGACTCTTAATAATTTTTGTACAATTTATGGTGAATTTATAAAGTCAGAATAGGGGATCTCGAATTCATTCAGACCCTGTTTCACAATAATTCAAATATCACACAATATAGAATTCTTTTGCTTCCCTTGTTTCTTTCATGTGAAAATAGACTCATTAAGCTTTATTTTCATATATCATTTGTATTTTTATTCAACTTCCACAATTTTTAGTGAATTTTCAAAGTCACGCAACTGCTGCTGTCCAACACTATTTTACTACTAAAATTCATTCTTACATAATTCCACTTAATCCGTTTTGTCTTATAAAAGTTCACCAAACTATCGAGCACATTGCTCATAATTTTCATAAACATATACCTACACTATTTCATCACAAAACTCACAAAGCAGTACATAGTAAGTCTCCCGTTGAACACTTGGATCAATCCTCGATACTTGGTGGTTTCAGCACATAGCTCCACCCATCATAAAGTTCGGCTCTCTTGTACACATGGTGAACACTTAGTACCACCGATGTGACCTAGCAGATTTATCTCGTAGCTCTCTTGTCTACATGGTGTCCTTCACTGAACCACGCATGCGACCTAGCTACATATATCCCCTAGCTCTCTTGTCTACATGGTGTACACATAGTATCGCCCATGTGACCTAGCTACATCATAATGTCTCGTAGCTCTCTTGTACACATGATGTGCACTCAAAGACCATACATGTGACCTAGCTACATACCATCTGTATCATCCAATCTTTCCAGAAGGTTCAACAGGATTTTCTCTCTTTTCCAACAATTTCACCAATCAAATAATTATCCACAAACATATTTCCAATATTATTATAAAATATCATAATACAAGTAATATTGATGTATTACTTACATATAAACTTACATCTCATTTAATATCAAGGCAATAACATTAAATTACACATTGCCTTATTAAAAATCATATGAACTTACAATTTCGCATAATATCCATAATCATAGAAATCACATTTATGTATGATAATTCAATGCACTTCATGTACCATAGACATATTTTTAAATCAATTCATAAACTTGGCACCATAATCATTTAATTTAACATAATTCAATTAATTCACTAAATTTAACTTTCAAATATAAATTACAGCATTATTGCTTTATTATTATCATGCCAACTTACATACTTTCAACACCTTGGATATCATAGTAAATATATCAATTTTACATTGAAACATGCATAAATTAATGCTTATTATACATATTAACTTACCTCGATACTAAAACGGCCATTTTACCAACTTTCTCAATTTTTAATTTTTTCTCTCATTCTAGGCTCAAATCTCATTTTCCGGGATCTAAAACATCATATTTTACTTATTTAAATAATGTACTATTCAAAACAGTCCTTAACTCAAACTTTGGAAAAATTACAATTTTACCCCTAAACTTTTGCATATTTACACTTTTGCCCCTAGGCTCGGGAATTAAACTTCATCCCTTATTCTTATGTTTTATGACATGCTGATCACGTTTCCCTTCTATGGAAACATCAAATTCTCACTCTAACATATACTTATAACTATTAGGTATTTTTACCGATTAAGCCCTTTTACTCATTTTCACTCAAAACCGAGTAGCACAAGTTGTTTAACATAATTTAAAACCTCATATTCTATCATAAAACATCAAAATAAACACATTTCACCTATGGGTATTTTTCCAAATATGAACCCTAGCTTAAATTATTGCTAGAATAAGCTTAATCAAATTACCGAGATTCTAAAAACGTAAAGAACTTGAAAAACGGGGCTAGAACGGACTTACTATTGAGCTTGGAAAGCTTGAAAACCCTAGCCATGGCTTCCCCCATGCTAATTTCGGCCTCCATGAAGAAGATGAGTAAATTTTGGCTTTATTTTCCCTTTTTATTTCTTTTAATTACCAAATGACCAAAACGCCCTTCCTTACTAAACTTTCAAAAATTCCATCCATGTCCAATTTTTGTCCATAACTTAGAAATTGGTCAAATTGCTATTTAAGACCTCCTAATTAATATTTCAAAGCAATTTCATACTAGAAACTTCTAGAGTGCAAGTTTTGCAACTTATTCAATTTAGTCCCTAACTTCAAATTGAGCACTTTATGCATAGAATTTCTTCACGAAATTTTCACAGAATCATGCAATCATATCATAGACCTCAGAATAATCATAAAATAATTATTTCTATCTCTGATTTTGTGGTCCCGAAACCTCCGTTCCAACTAGACCTAATTTTGGGCTATTACACATTCGTCCTGAGTTTAATCGGGGGCATTCTAATGCTCGATAAATCTCAAAATTTGGTACACATAAGGTGGTTACTACACCTAGTCAACTTCAAAAAAAGTGAACGAATGAGTTGGGGATCAGCTGTGTTGGCCACATTGTACTGGGAGTTGTGTTAGTCGGCGGAATCGGATTATAAAATTAGCGTTTTAACTCAGAGTTAGGTACAGTGATGGATCGAGTCAAAAATTAGTGCATAATTCTTGAAGGAGAACAAATAGAAATTTTGAGTATTAAATTAGAAAGCATTTAGGCCCAATAGGAAATTAGAAAATACTCTTTAGATGGGAAAGTTTTAAATAGGAACTTTGACTAAATTGAAAGAGTATAGAAATCATTGTGGGAAAAGTAAGAAATTAGGAAGTTGTGAGAATATATGGAAAAGATGGCAAAACAAGAAAAGACTAATAGGAAATTTAACTAGTAAACATATGAGTCATCCTAGGGTTTAGGGTTAGCTAAGTAGATATTTTCTTAGACATAATGATTAAGGCTAAAGTGAAATGATGGATGACCAGAGGAGTTATTAGCAATTTAACTATTTTAATTTAAAATGATGAGATTTTTTGTAGAATAGTGCAAAAAGATGAGAAAAATATGATAGCATCATCTTTCTTATTCAAGCAGCCACCGTTGCTCTCATCTCATCTTCTCCAAACTTTTGTTTTTATCGTAAATAAGTCCTTCCACCATTGTTGAAAAAACCAAGCTCAAAACCTTCAATTTCTTTGATGTCTCTTAAGTAAAGACATTAGATAAAGCTAGTAGGTACCTTAGTTTTGTGAGGAGAGCTTCCATAGAGGAGTTGACAAGGAGAGAAAGTTAGGGTTTAGTTGGAAACTCAAGTATTCAAGGTAAGAAAAGATAAAATCTTTCATAACATACATGTTAATTTCATTAAATAGCATGGGAAAAGTTATTTAGTTGTGGTTTTAACTTAATAATATCATGTGATTTGTTATGTATTTAAGAAAAAGAGAAGAAGGTTGAAGAACCAATTGAAGGAAAAGAAAAAAGGAAGGCCAAGGAGTAAGAAGAGAAGAAAAATACTTAATTTCAACTTTTGTTGTAAGTATTACAAGATTTTAATTTATTTTCTTTAAATGCTTAAGTTATAATATAGAATTACTTAGGATAAAAATGTAAATTAAATATATATATATTTGGTTATAGATATTAAATAAAGGGTTAACTTATGAAATTATTATAGGTGAAGAATATGAAATGGTATATTTGTTTGAATACTAAGTAATGATGTTGTGAAAGAAATATATCTATGAAAAAGGTGTGATATTTGTGATTTGTTAAATGGGGACTAAATTATGGAAGATGAAAAAATATGAAATCTTTTCCAAAATACTTATGTGAAGTATATAAAGATGTGAAATTCAACTTTTATGCCCAATTAGACAGAAGTAGAACTATTAGGATATTAGTGACATGCCATTAAGAATCCTCAACGCACTCTATTTTCTAGCACGTTTGTGCTCTCTGTATTAGCACCTTGGTGATTGCTGTTTATTTGTGCATATAATTGCACCTCTGTACTTTATCCGTATATCTTGAATTGTTTTAAATAGTTTACTGTGGGCAAATGTGTGAAATGCAAGTAATATGAGTATTTAAAGTATTAAGGTAAGCATGGAGATTATTCAAGGTAAGTAAGTTGGTAGAAATAAATTTCTTATTATAATGATATCCATGTATAGAAGTTTGATATAAATTTGTAACATTTTATACATATGTTATATTCTTTTATTCTTGCAATGCTTACTAAGCCTTCATCGACTTAATACGTTTATTTTCAATGCGTCGGTACAAATAAATTTGACTAGTTTGATTAGAGTCATTAGCTGCTTATCTCATCACATCCTCAAGCTCGGGAAAGTAGGTATTATGTTTTGGTGTAGAAATGACATGTACATAGGTTTTTAAGTTAAGGATTTTGAATATGTTGGGTCATGCTACAAACTTTTTAACTTTTGTAGGATTTAAATGAAGGTAATGCATATGTGTTTGAGTGTTTTTTACATTAAAATTGGTGTTTTGGATTGGAAAGAAATTGAATTTTTTTATGTAAGGACTAGGCTGTAAAAGTTTAAAAATTGCAAAAATTTCCTTCAATTTTGGCTCACACGGCCTCAGAGAGTTACACGGGCTAGTCACATGGCCATGTGACCATGACGGTGTGAGTACTAAAAATTGGTCAATTTTGGAGCCACACGGGTTAAAAGACTTACATGGCCATGTGGTAGACACAGCTTGGCCACATGGCCATGTGCCCTTTTTTATTTTTTTGAAAAAAATCATATTTCACTTTAAAACACTGTTTTAAATACACAAATGTTTAAGGAACTTATCGGACTCCTCCCTAACATTGATAATGGTTAATAAATGACTCGATATGTAACAGCCCAATTTTAGTGAAATCGGAATACTGGTTTCGAAACCACAAATCCGAGTCCGAAAAATGAAATTATTTAAATTTTATAAAATGATAGGTATTATTATAGGAATATTGCATGAAAATTTTTATAGAAAAATTTTATCAATTATGTGTCTAATTGCAAAAAACGACTGAATTGAATAAAATGTTAAAGTTGTATACTAGTAGCTATAATGATTAAATAGCTAGATAATTCAAAATGTGAGGTCCTTATATGGCAATTAGACCATTGATGAAAAACATGTAGATATTTTTAGTGACTCATCCACGGAAAATTGAAAAAAAAATACAAGTACTAAATTGGAAAGTGAATAAATTAATATATGATAAAAGATTAAATAGAAAAAAAGACTTATTTTATATCATCATCTTCTCCATAAAATACATGGAAACCCTAGGAGAGAGAAAGGAAGTTTCTCAAGCTTGAATTGGTAAGTTCTATCTCCCGTTTTTAGTGATTTTTATATTTTTGAGATCAGGAAAGATTAATCTCTTTATTTGGGGGATTAAATTGAAAAGAAATTAAAGTTTAGAAAATTACCCATGGATGAATATGCTGTAAATTGAAAGTTTTTAATAGAAAATGAAAGATTATTGATAGATGAACCACTTTTACAAAGTGTTTTTTAGTGAAAACATGTGTAGGGACTAAATTGCAAAGAAGTGAAATTCTTGGAAAATTCTGAAATTTATGAAATACATGTTCTGTAAAAGTTATATTGGAATTTTGAATAAGCTTGGAATAAGGAGTAAATTGCATGAATTTTAATTTCCGTGCTTAAGGACGAAATTAGAATTAATTAAAAGTTTAAGGGCAAAATGGTACTTTCGCCTAAAATATGAAATGGGATTGATTGAATGTAAAAATTATAGAATTGATGATTAAATTTATTTATATAGATCTGAAAGTATCGAAGAAAGAAAAAGATCGAGGGAAAGAAAAAATCTCGGATTAGTAGTTACGATCATTTGTCAAGGTAAGTTCGTATGCGTTAAATTGATTGTTGAATTATGTGCATCATGTCTTGCATTTGGTATGTACATGAAATAAACAAATGTTAATTTGTGGTTTACATATAAATGATGAAATGGTACACTAGTCCGTTGAATATTGATTTTCGATTGGACAGGTGATTGCCGTGTATATGAGATCCTGCATATGTTGCATTAAAGGTTGTCCCGAAAGGATAATCTTTTGATCTTATTATGAAAAGGAATGTAACCAAAAGGGTATACTTGAAAAGGATTTATGTACCTAAATGGTACAACCTGAAAAGGTTACGTACACTTTGTGTGTACACTTGGAAAGGTTAGGTATACTTTGTGTATACCAATTGAATACTTTGTGTGTACCACTTGAAAAGGAATGTACACCTCGAGTGTACAATTGAAAAGGAAATGCCCATTGGAAAATCAATAATTCAGCGGTAACGACATACATAGTGATATAAAGAGAAATGGTATGATGAGCTTATCTATGCATTCCAATATTTTTGGAATTAATCAATTTGGTTGAATGATTGTGTATAGGCCTTATTTGCTAAATGGCTAAATTAATGGACATATTGCTTATTGCATGAATTATTTGTTGAACATGAATGGTAAATGTAGTTTGGTTATATGAACTTACTAGGCATTATTGCTTATTAGGTTTATTTTCTCTGTTTTATAATTCTCAAAGCTCGTGAAGATTGGATTTGGGGTTGGAGTTTTCATAACACTATCAATCTCTTGATCTTGGTATAAATGTTAGACTCATTTTGATATAATGACATGTATAGACTAATGTAGATAAGTAACTACTTAAAATGTTGGTTTTATAATCTAGCCATTGGAATGGCTAGTAATATATGTTTTAATGATGATATAGCATGGTATTGTATCATGAGTTGTTTTGGTTAGTCAAGATAAGTTTAAAAGCATGGTTAAGGATAGGAACATAACAATTTGAATATTGGGGATTGATTGAATTGGCCACATGGGCTAGACACGACCGTGTGCCTTGACCGTGTGAGAGACACGGCCATGGGACATGGATGTGTGCCCAGGCCGTGTGAAGTCTGCATCTTAAATACGAAAATTAAATTTGTCACACGACCTAAGAACACAGGCTGTGACTTGGCCGTGTGACCCTAAATGGTTGATGACGTCATAAATAGAATACTAAGATTTTTGTACACAGATCGAGATATGGGCGTGTCGTGGCCGTGGGAAGGATAAGGTCTACAGACACAAGCGTGTGCCAGGCCGTGTGAAAACCCTTGTAGGTTCGAAATGAAAAATAAATTCACACGGGTAAGGGGCACAGACGTGTCCCAAACCACACGGGCATGTAAAATCCACATGGCCCAGCCACACGGGCGTATGGCCCTTCAAAACATGGAAAATTTACTAAGTTTTGTATGAATTTTTAAAGTTTCCAATTTAATCTCGAATAATTTCCAATACATGTTTTGGGCGTCATGGGCCTAAAAAAATGTTAGACATATGATTGATTGATTTAAAATTTAATGAATTTTTATGGCTCGGCTTTGAATGAATTTAATGTTATGCTTGATAACGCCTCGTACGCTGTTCCGGTGTTTAATACGGGTAAGAGGTGTTACACGATAATTTACAAATGGGTTCCAAATGAGCCTTAACTTGTTAGAGTTTGGTTGGCTAATACTCTGATATTTAATGTAGCATTCCTATATTTGATCCAATAACTGGGTTATGTGTAGGGGTGTTATACGGATAATATGTCAATTGGTGGTTGCCTACTCCTGTTGCAGTCATGGGCTTGGTGACGATACCATTTCTACGTCCCCGAGTGAATGACCCATGTATGTTCCCATTTGTGACAAGGTAAAAATCATTTCATAATAAATATGTAGTTTGTATAGTAAATGTGTTATTTATTTATAATATGTTTGAATTAATATATCGTTTGTATAGGTGGAACCATTGACCGAGTTACGTAGGATTGCTCGAGCAGCTCGAAGATATCCATCTATTTTTAGATCAACTGTTGGTAGCCGACGTTAGTTACTTATTTTTTCAAACCTATAATAATTTTGAAATGATTTCTAAAATAAAATTCCGTACATAACATAATTTACTATGTTGCACTGCAGTTTGAATGGATGTCATACGTCGACCTGGATATCATAGAATGCATCCCGTTAGAATTTTTGGCAAATCGGAGTATGTGGGATGCGAAGGTGCCGTTGTTAGTGTACACGACGGTTGAAATGCATGAATCAGATCGAGTGATGCGATAGTTTAAGTGGAGGTAACAAATTCCACCGCCATGGTGAGGTATGGAAACACTACACAAGTTGGATCTATAGGGGAAGAATGACGAGAATTGGGAAGATTACCACAAGGAGTTCATTGAGATTTGGCTTCGTAGGATGAAATTCTTACCCATCTGCAAACCTTTTTTCTCATCACACACGATGACTTGTTTAGAGTACATGCCCTGGTTCCAAGTCATCGACAAGCCATATCTGCTATTGGTAGAGGCGAGGAGTAGGTAACTTTATCAGAAGGGGCAAAGATGAACGTCCCAGTAGCGTAGGTTCGAAAGAGGTGCCGCGACTGGGTCATCATTGGCTTCAACCCAACATGCGCCACCAATGTATACGTTACATCCTGGTTAATTCACTCCACTTATTCTTGTTGATTTTATTTACCCCGTGTTTTTTCACAAGTACCACACTATGCACCATTGTAGCACCCTACTTCTACCCTTCTCGTAAGTAGATATTTTAGGGCACCTCTGTCCCTAGCATTCTACGCCCCCATCCCGACAACTTGTCATCTATGCTAGTATCAATGCATTGGTTAATGTCGACGTATTCGGGTTCTGGAACATTATATGGTTATTCACCAATCGTGTCACAAACACCCATCACACCATTATTGTGTCGAGATGGGTTATCGGCGTAACCATCTTCTCGTGGAGTGGAGGATACATGATGGGAGGCTAGGATGACACCGCACTGAAGCACGAAGCAAGGTGATGGAGATAAAGATGAAGACGACACCGTGGGTGGAGATGATGCATTCGAAGATGAAGACGATGATGGAGATGAAGATAAGCATGAGGGTGGAGGTGAAGATGAGTAAGATGAGGACAATTGACATAATCCAGTGGAGAAGCCGACACCCCTAATTATGTGCAGAAATCCTACGTGCATCCGTCAGCCACTGCCTTGCAGCACACATTCTGCCTGATGATGCTAATGATATTTTTTTATTTACTTATTGTGATGTAAATTTAGATGACATCAATCAAGAAACGATAATTTTTTTTATATTTCTATTGCAACTCATATTATACGTATATTTCCATATATTTAATATTTGATATGAAATTTGTAACTTTGGATAGGCTCTTTTATCGAACTAGTATTAATAAAGGTACAGAGAGTAAGTCGTAAAAATGGAAAAAGGTTGAAGTCCCCAAGAAGTTGTAATTGGTACTTAAAGGTGCGCTTAAAATAGAAATTTCTAAACTGAGTAAATGATAATGGACTGTGGCAAATATAGTTGAAATGCAAGTTTAAAAGAAAGAACAAATTTTTTACACATGAAAAAAGAAGCATTGTAATTAATTTTCTATTGTAGAAAAAAATGAATGCTAGTGACGTTGAGGCCCCAATGTACACCTCAATACAAAACATGTTGCCTTCATATGCCCTGAGTTTCTATAGTACATGCATATGTTGATTGTCCCTTTCCCGAACATCCATATTGGTGTGTATCTGAGTGGAATTCGAGTGACCTTTCAAGACGCGGTGCAAGTTCATGTTTAAGGCTAGCTCGAAAGGTGCGTTGGACACTAGCGACGACTTACTCTCATTTGGGATGAGTAGGAATTTAGGTCTCCATACATTGTGCATGCGATCCAACCAATACATATCATTGATATAAGGAGTGTACTCAATTCGTATATTTGCACATGTGGCAATTACATGTGCACATGAGAATCGAAGTGTTGGCATTGTGTGGATTGAGAAATATGAAACGTGGCAACGGGTTGCTTGTTTTTGAACGAGCAATTTATCACATTCACTTGTTGACAATGATCATATTAATCATTAAGAAGACACAATGGCGACAATAAGATAAAATAGGATTGTATTGAGTTAACGAATTTAACTAAAAGGAATCAAGGATATCATATGAGTGTAACACACACATGACGAAGTCACTGGACAAAGCAGTTGGATGAATTGCTTTCGTAAAGAGTATACAATAAGGAGTTTTCAATTAGGCACTTCTTGTGGACTGACTCTATGATTATGTAATTGAGAATTAATGGAACAATACTTTTAGATATAATTGAAATCACTAGAGCTTAATTGTATATGTTCGATTGGTCCTTTCGCTGGCTCAACAACAGCTCGATCGGACTACATTTGAATCAGAAGTAAATTCTACGACTTTAGAAATAATTTAATTGAGTCAATTTATTCGATGTGGAATTAAATTAGGTGGTCATGTCAATTGTTCAATTAGAGAATTTGACTGAAGAATTTTCTTGAAAAATTAATTTGGAAAATTAAATTAATCAAATCAGTTAAAATTAATATGATATTTTTAGAAGTTAATTTTCAAGCCCGTATCCAAGGCCGGAATAGGGTACGAGGCATTACCAGACTTAACCATACACATAAACGAAAGCCAGGCCATAAAATTTCATTTAATTCAAATCTTTTCGAACACATGCATAGAGTCATATTTAAAGACATATAACATGGCATAAATGAGCACTTACACATCCATAATCATGCAATAACATGTCATTCACTTTAAACATATTTGCTTACCATCCTGTATATAATATACATTCTTACATTAATTAGAACTAGACATGCTAAGTCTTATTCTTATTTTATACCATCATAATGTAGTTACCAATTTGTCCATTAAACATCTATATTCAAGGCAACATTACTCATTTCCATTTAATTCATGATCCACAAGCCTGCATTTAACTTACCTGTTGTATTGCCAATCATGCATAACAAACAAAGCTAACTATATCATCACATCAAAACATAGGACATGGCATGATTAATTAAATTTACAAACCATAATGGATAAGGACCACATCTCATGATCATATAGGATAACTCAATGCAGACTGATATGTATGGCCAAAGTCATAATAATAATACATATTACAAACCAACTTCCTATACATGCCACTCACTTGATATTTCTAATATTTGAATTAATTCTCCCAAAAATGATAGCTTGATAGTGTGATTTTGTCTCCGACGATCTCCAACCCCGAGCCGACCTGCCAAAACTGAAGAAGTAGAGAGGAGGGGTAAGCTTTACGCTTAGTAAGTCCATATGAAATTAATAAGCAATTACCCACATGTTTTTTTAAGGTAAAACATCACAATTGTACAATTTACTCTTGTTCAGGTTAAGCTATTTTACCAAGTTATAGTTACTAATTCATTTATATCTGGAGCTAAGAGACTCCAAATTAAGTTTCGTTAATTTTATTTGAAACTAGACTCATATATATTTCTCTCATAAAATTTCTAGAATTTTTAGTTTACCCAATTAGTACATTTTATTCATTAAAGTTTCCCCTATTTTGCTGTCCAACAGTTATGACCTCTCTTCACTAAAAAATATTTTTCTGATAGTAAAGAATTCGGATAATGCTCTAATATATCTTTATACAGAATAGACTCGATAAGGATTTTAATAATATAAATTACAACCCGTAATTATTTTTATACAATTTTTAATGATTTTCTCAAATTAGAACAGGGGATCACTAAGTCATTCAGACTCTGTCTCACAACAATTTAAATATCTCATAATATAAATTTCGATTGCATATACCGTTTCTTCTATGTGAAACTAGACTCATTGGGATTTAACCTCATACTTTATTCAGCCCCTAATTTAATTTCCGCAATTTATGGTGAATTTCCAAAGTTGCACCACTGCAGTAACCCAAAACTGCCAAGACTAAATTTACTCATTCACTACTATTATTCACCAAATCCATACAATATCATTTCATTCATAATGGTAAGAACACATAATTATGCTTCATAAGCATAAATCCATAATCTCAATGTCATCAAGTATCTAGGACTTATTCCAAATCATGTCATTTTTATAGTATTCACCAAATACTATATTCATCATAGATCATCACATGTCAAGGCATCACATATAAGTTTAGTGTACATACCTGTACAACTTGTAACATAACTCAAAGACATACTCACCAATGGCTTATCTCATTGGGATCATCAATGAATACTTCGCCAAATTACCCGTTGAACACTCAGAATATAATCAGATACACGGAATGCATGCACATAAGTGCCATACCCGTAGCTAGACAAACTCAATAGCCTGCGGAAATTATGTAGCCAAGCTATCATGTAACCCGCCCATAAGCAAACTCGGATTCAACTCAACGAGCTCGGGAGTTCGCATCCATAAGTGAACTCAGACTCAGCTCAACGAGCTCGGATGCCTAGTTACATCTCACGAACTCGGACTCAACTCAACGAGTTCGGAACTCAAATATCCTAGTGACATGTCACTTGTATCCTAATCTATTCCTAAGGTTCAAACGAGATTTTCCTCGATCATAAGTTTCTGCCATCTTGGTAGCATTTCATATTTATCAAGTAATTCACATAATTTTGCATATTACTCAACAATAACCACAGAGTATAATATTTCATGATAATAATCATCATATCATATAAATAACATTAAATTACTTAAAATGACAATTATGTTACCACATTTACACATGAACTTACATCTCATTTAATATCAAGGCAATAACATTAAATTACACATTGCATTATTAAAAATCATATGAACTTACCTCGTATGCGAAAATGACCATTTTTACCATTTTGTCCACAACCTGACACTTTTTGATTTTAGCCCAAATTTTGATTTTCCTTGCTCTATCATTTCAAATATAGCCTAATTAGGACTCACATTATTCAAATTAACCCAAAATCATATTTTGGAAGAATTACAATTTTGCCCCTAAACTTTGTCAAAATTACATTTTTGCCCCTAGGCTCGTAAATTAAACTTCATCCTATTTCCTTATGTTTTATGACATGTTGATAATTTTTGCCTTCTATAGCAACATCAAATTCACACTCTAACATGTACTTATGAACATTAGGTACTTTTACCGACTATGTCGTTTTACTCGTTTTCACGTAAAATCACTTAGCAAAAGTTGTTTAACACAATTTCAAGCTTCATATTCTACCATAAAACATCAAAATAAACACATTTCACCTATGGGTATTTTTCCAAATATAAACCCTAGGTTAAATTATTGCTAGAATAAGCTTAACCAAGTTACCGGGATTTCAAAAATGTAAAGAACTTTAAAAACGGGGCTAAGGAGCACTTACAATCGAGCTTGGGAGTTTGAACAAACCCTAACCATGGCTGCTGCTGGTAGAAACGGTTGAATGAAGAAGATGATAGCTAATTTGGCTTATTGCCCTTTTTAATTCTTTTAATTATTAGTTTACCAAAATACCCCTAACTTAAAAATATATTATTACACCCATTTCATATCCATTTTTGTCCAACAATTAACCAATGGTCTAATTACCATTTAAGGACTTTTAATTTAAAAACTCATAACAATTTGACACTTCTAACATGTAGAACTCAACTTTTGCACTTTTTACGATTTAGTCCTTTTGACTAAATTAAGTGCCCAAACATCAAAATTTTTGAACAGAATTTTCACGAAATTATTCCGTGAAATGGTAAACCATAAAAATTTAATAAAAATAAAATTTTCATCATCGAATTTGTAGTCCCGAAACCACTGTTCTGATTAGGCCCAAAAACAGGGTGTTACATCGGACAATTGGCCCACTAGGTAATTGAACTTAAAAATTGGGCTTGAGATTGTAAATTGAGCCCGGAAGCCCAAAATTGAGACCAAGACCCAAAAACTAGTCGAACCGGGTTTAGTATGTGAAACTGGGCCGCGGTCCAATTGGTGGCTAGATCGGACCAATCGGGTCGTCATTGACCCAGATCGAATCAGCAACAGCCAAACCAGCTCGGGGTGCAATAAGGGTGTTGCACCTGTATCACCGAACACGGCAATGCCGGTGGCTGTGATGGCAGCGTCCTGGTGGTAGGCGGCGGTTGCTCATCGGTGGTTGTGTAGTGGAATAGTTACACTCCTACTGAGACTCTATGAGAGAATTTGATTTCAGATTAATTATTCCAAAAATAATATTATTTTAATAGTTTAATATTAAATTAAATATAATACTTATCTTAATAGTATTTTATTAATTTAATAGTAAGGTGATTATCTTAATATTAAATTAAATTTAATGTTTATCTTGTAGATATATATTATATTATTTTAATAAGATTTAATATTAAAGTGATTAAGTTTAATCATAGTTGACCTTTCTAAGCTCTTTCTATATAAAGAGAGCCTTGGGTCATTATTTATGCACACTTGAATTCAAGAAAAAGTTGTAAAGAGAAAATTCACTGAAGAGATTATTGCAGAAAATTTCTAGTACAGACAGTCTCAATTTCCCTTTTAGATATGATTTAATCGGATATCATAATCAGAAACAGATACAAAACCTATAAGATACAATTAATGATTAAAAAACATAACATATTAGATAAATTTTCAGATTCAGATACAAATGCAGAGTCCTACCCCCATTCGCTACACACCATTTTCGGCTATCCCAACACACCATTTAGGGTATCAAATACCCATCTAGCCCTACACACCACTGAGTGTCGATATGACAAATTTCAGAATGATAGCAGACTAGCTGCCAGACCAGAATGCGATAAATTCATAGAATTAGATATAAGCTTATGGCTCAGCCACTAAAATTGGCAGATTATTAAACTTCCCACACTTCCTCCTAAATATAATCCCAACTCAATACAGATACAAATTTAAAAGATAATAGATATAAGTATACGATATTTCCAATTTAGATCATAATCGTGCAATGTTGTTGAACTTGCTTATCAGGTATCAAGTATATACATGTATGTAAATAACAGAATATTCAGCAACAGATCATCAAATAACAAATTTTCTTGCCTAAATTAGATCATACAGACCCTACAGTAGGCCTACGTTTGATTTGAATGATGATTACGACCATAGGGAAATTTTTTGAAAATTGACCAACACATCTGTGTGGATTCACATGGCCTGCATTGGTTGATCCATGTAGTCCCTACGGCCTGGAACACGATCGTGTGGCTCAAAACAGTGAGTTACACGGTCTAACACATGGCCCCACACATTCCTGTGTGACTCAAGAACCTAAATATATCTCACACGGCTTCGACACATGTCCATGTTACTTAGACTCCAAAACAGTGAGTTATACGGCCTGGACACACGCCCGTGTCTCTAGCCTGTGTCACTGTAAAGCCAAAACAGTGAGTTACACGGCTTCATAGATGGTCTTGTGGCTCACAGGGCCTACCACACAGCTTGGCACACGACCGTGTGGCATAGACAACAATGTTTTCTGGCCTCTGTCGTTCACAAGTTTTTGAGTTTTCTTTACATAGCTTATACGGATTCAACGTAAAAGCAACATGAGTGATTCCAAAGCCTAAAAATGAAAACCAGAGGTTCAATCAACAACTTAAACGAAAAAATTTACATAAAAAACAATAATTGATCCAATATGTTGAAACTTCGACGCAAACCTCAAAGCAACTAATGCTTACCGACGAACCAGCAACAATTACTCGAACTTAGATAGTTAGAGGAATGTTCGACGTCTCTCGATCTTCCCCTACAACATACCAAAGTAACAAATGACAACACAAAGAATTAGACCACAATTTCAAAGCTTGAAGGAAAAACCTAATTTCACAACAATTAAGATGAACGAATTAAACAATCGAATCTCACCTTTGACAATTACAATCGATCACAAGATGGTACAATCCAAAAATTAACAACGCAATAAAATAGAAGATGATTACACAAACAACAGACTAAAAGAAAAAAAAATAAAGAATAACAAAAGATAGCAACGAATAGAAGAAAAAGGAAAAAAACTCAAAAGAAAAAAATAAAAATAAATAAATAACACGTGAATTTAACAAAATAACTAATCACCACACTGTTAAAAAATATATCCCCATTATTTATGTAGAGACTTGAACACAAGACCAAAGGCAATACAAAAGCTTAACCATTGAACCAGCAAGCTCATTCTTCACATAGGTATATATGAAATTTAACTTAAGTCAAAAGTGAAGAGTAAAGGTTGAATCAAAAGAATAACAAAAATTTCCAAATGCAGGACTTGAACCCCTGATCTCAAACACACAAATAGAACAGTTATTGTAATGAACCAAAAGTATCGGTATCAGAAATCGAGTCTAGAGTACTGTTTTCGTGAATATTAATTCATGAATATTTATTAGAAATATTTATGAATTATACTTGAATGGTTATTTAGTGTTTAATTAAGTGAAGTAGCTTGAATTTAGTTTAAAGGATTAAATTGCATAAGGAATAAAAGTTTAATTATAGATTAAAGAAGTAAAAGGGACTAATCTAGCAATTAGACCCTAAGTGCCATGTGTGTGAATGTATGATATTACATGTGTAATAGTTGGTATAATGGATTAATGGTGTTAAAGGATTTTATTTCTTAGTGTTTAAATAATATTTATTAAATTAGTATAATATTAAATAATAAGTAAAATTGATAAAATAGAAAAAGAAGATAGAAAGACTAACAGAGAGCAAACGTGAAAAGAAAGAAGAAAGAAGAAAAAGAAAAAGAAAAAGGAAATTTGAGGTTTAAGGACTTGAAGCTTGATTGGTAAGTTGTTTTAGCTCATTTTCTTGTGATTTTTATGTTTATGGATGCCTAATTCAAAGTTCTACATGTATGAGGTTAAAATGAAGAAAAATAGAGAATTTTTTTTAGATATTGATTTAGTTGAATAAATTGAGGTTTTATGGGTTAAATTGATAG
This sequence comes from Gossypium anomalum, assembly GCA_025698475.1. Lineage (NCBI taxonomy): Eukaryota > Viridiplantae > Streptophyta > Magnoliopsida > Malvales > Malvaceae > Gossypium > Gossypium anomalum. Next base: position 39,679,391 of record CM046968.1, on the reverse strand, counting down.
GAATTGAAGTTAGAAGTGAAAAATGAGTGATTTATTAAAAGAATTCTAAGTTAGGTTTAAATAGAGACTAAGTTGAATAGAGCTCAAAATCTATGTTTTATAATGAATTTTATGAGTTAGAAATTGTTAATCAGTTGATTAAATGAAAATATGAAGCTTAAGTTAAAGAAAAAGTTTAGTAATGGAAAAGGACTAAATTGGAATTTTTGTAAAAGTTTGATAGAAAGTGAAAATGTGTTTTATGAATTAGTATATTGATGATTTTTAATTGTATGATTGTCCAGTAGCTAACATAGCAATGGATACATCATCAAAGAAAGGAAAAGAGAAAGTGAGCGAAGATATCGATTAAATTCGATAAATAGTGGTTTGTATTTCTATAAAAGAGCTTAATCGTTATTACTATATTTGATATTTATATTGTATGAAAATGTGAATGAGGTAAGTATTCTTACTATATTGAAATGAATATGATTTTGAATACCCTATTAATGATGTCGGGCTAGTCGGATATAGTTGACATGTCATAGGAATTGGAAGTATTGGGATATTCCGACCTTGAGTCGATGAGACACTATGTGTCGACTCATTGTTAAAGTTCCGATTTGTTCCGATGAAGTACTTTGTGTACTATAATGTTAAAGTTCGGATTTGTTCGATGAAGCACTATGTGCTTATCCCGGAGTGTGGGTTGGATCCGTGTTTCCGTCGATTATGCGAGTTATGTTAATAAGGGTAAATAAAGTAAAGATTGTTAAAAATGATTGATTGATTATTATTATTGAAATAATGATTGATATTGAATAATAGCAATAATGTGTTTGAATTACCATGTTTTAAAGTTGATTAAGCTATTGTTTATAGAAATACCACTGAGAGTATTCTCGATTATGCGGTTTGTTTCGTGCGCGAGGCTAGTGCGAAAGTATAAGGACTCAAAGACTGTTTCGATCCCGAACTCAAATTGGTGAAGTTTCTATCTTTTTGGAAAATGGCATTGTACCTAGGATGTCTTTTGGTCATTTTGCAAGTACCTAAGTTGTTAAGTGATACTTTGGTATGTTTTGTAAATGTTACCAAAACTTTAAGTATGGTATGTTTTTGATATGTTAGTGAAGAGAAATAAAGAGGAAGTGATGGTAAATATTGTAGAGAGAAGAAATGAAGATGTTATAAACTTAGTTATCAATATTTTTTACTAAAACAGATTTGGATAGTAGCAGTAGTCTAACTTTGAAAATACACCAAAAATAGTAGAAAGTGAATTATTTGATGAATAAAATATGAAATTGAAGCTTAATGAATCTATTTTTATATGGAAGAAACAAAATAGGTAAAAGAGTTGTATTTTATGAGATATTTACGTTTTGGTGAAACAGGGTTAGAGCAATTTCTGGATTCCCTATTATGATTTTAGAAATTCACCATAAATTTTGTATAAATAATTATGACTCAAACTTTATATTTATGGATTCCTTATTGAGTCTATTTTTAATTGAAACAAACGGTATAGTTATTGGATTTTTGTACAGGAAAAAATTTGATTCGTAGTGCTCAGGGGTCAGAGTGGCCGAACCCTGAAATAGGGGAGACTTTTACTAATAAACTGTACTAATTGGCCTAACCAAAAATTCTACAAAAAAATTAGTAAGTAGATATATGAGTCTAGTTTCAGGGAAAATTTACGGAATTGGATTTTGAGTTTTGTAACTCGAGATATGATTTTTTTAGCGATCGTGATGCAGATGGATAGTTTACTACGAGAATTGTTTAAGTGATAAAATAAGTTTAGTAATGTCTCATACTCGACTCCGGCGACGGTCTCGGGTAAGGGGGGGGTTACAATTTTATTGATACCAAGAGTTGTATTTTATGAGATATTTACGTTTTGGTGAAACAGGGTTAGAGCAATTTTTGGATTCCCTATTATGACTTTAGAAATTCACCATAAATTTTGTATAAATAATTATGACTCAAACTTTACATGTATGGATTCCTTATTGAGTCTATTTTTAATTGAAATAAACAGTATAGTCATTGGATTTCTGTACAGGAAGAAATTTGATTCGTAGTGCTCAGGGGTCAGAGTGGCCGAACCCTGAAATAGGGGAGACTTTTACTAATAAACTGTACTAATTGGCCTGACCAAAAATTCTAGAAAAAAATTAGTAAGTAGATATATGAGTCTAGTTTCAGGAAAAATTTACAGAATTGGATTTCGAGTTTCGTAACTCGAGATATGATTTTTTAGCGATCGTGATGCAGATGGATAGTTTACTACGAGAATTGTTTAAGTGCTAAAATAAGTTTAGTAATGTGGACGGTCTCGGGTAAAGGGTGTTACAATTTGATTGGTATCAAAGCTAATTAGGTTTAGTCGGTTCTAGGACTAAATCGAATGTGAATGTGAGTCTGGAGGTACATGCTATTACTGAGTCAAATTTGAGTTGGGATTGGATGCTGATATGTTTATTGAATATTTCTATTTTATGGCATTAAGAATGTCTGATAAAAGCATTTAGGATACTGATCAAGAGATGTATAGTGAAGATGATGAACCGTATAATATGAATGAATTGGAGTCTGCAACTCCAAGTGTGAATCCGTAGGAAATCAACCGAACGTTGGTAGGGATATCTTGAAATCTTCTTGAATGATCGCGATGCCCTTCAAAGAGCGGTAGGAACTATGCTTGCTACGTCCTCTACCCCTACTACCCGAAGAGCTCCAATTAAAGAATTGAGAAAAAATGGAGCTACAGAATTTTTGGGTGCAAAGGGAATTGATTCGACTACTGCTGAAAATTGGTTAGAGACTACAAAAAGAGTTCTGAAGCAACTTGAATGTACACCACAAGAAAGCTTAGTGTGTGTTGTCTCATTATTGTAAGAGGAAGCTTTCGTATGGTGGGAATTAGTGATTCAGAATGTACTTGAGGAACAAATAAGTTGGGACTTCTTTCAAAAGAGTTTCAAAAGAAGTATTTGGGAGAAATGTACATAGAGGACAAAAGACAAGAGTTCTTAACACTGAAACAAGGTGAGATGCTCAAAGTGGATTATGAATGAGAATTTTTGAGATTGAGCAGATATGCCACTGAGTTTGTACCGACTGAAGCCGACCGTTGTAAGAGATTTTTAAAAGGATTACGTAATGAATTTAGACTACAGTTGATGCCTCTTAGAATCACTGAGTTTGCAGATTTAATGGAAAGAGCTAAGATGATTGAACAAATTCTCGGAAGAGATAAAAAGTCTGAAATTGCTCGTTCGACTAAAAAACATCCCGGAATGGTTAGTTCAAGTCCATGACCTAAGTGGTCAAAGAAATCACGAGGTAATTGGAGATTTAGTTCTCGATCAGAAAGAGGTGATCGAGGTCGAAAAAGATAGACTACTGTGTCTACTGGTAGTATTCGAAGTCCAGTTCAGAATATTGAAATTCCAATATGTGAGCATTGTGCAAACCGGCATAAAGAGGAGTGTAGAAAGTTGACTGGAAGTTGTTTCCATTGTAGAGCTATCGATCACTTTATTAAAGATTGCCCAAAGATTTTTGAAACAACACCGACAGTAGTGCAAAGATCTGAATCTGCTTCCAGAGGCCGGGGATCATGCTGAAGTAGTTCGTTTGCTAGAGGTGGTGCTAGAAGAACTAGTGAGAGTGCTACACAACAATCTGAAGCTAGAGCTCCAGCTCGAGCATATGTTGCAAGGAATCGAGTAGAAAAAGATGCCCACGATGTGGTGACAGGTATATTCTTATTGAATTCAGCACCCGTTTATGCTTTAATAGACCCTGGGTCATCACATTCATATGTTAATACGAAAGTAGTTGAGATGGAAAAATTAGAGTCTGAACTGTCTAAAGTTATGATAGAAGTGTCTAGTCCACTGGGACAAACTACTTTAGTGAACCATATATGTCAAAGATGTTCGTTAATGATTCAAGATAGAATATTCCCTGATGATCTATTGATTATGCCATTTGGCGACTTTGATGTTATTTTGGGAATGGACTGGTTATCAGAACATGGAGTGATTTTAGACTGTTATAAAAAGAAGTTTACTGTACAGAATGAAAGTGAAGATAGGATTGAAGTAAATGGTATTTGGACTAGTGGATCAATTCGTATTGTTTCGGCCCTTAAAGCTAGCAAGCTTCTTCATCGAGGTTGTAATGCTTTCTTAGCATATGTGATTAATCCAGATTCAGTTGAAAGTCAGTGTAGTAAGATTCGGACTGTATGCGAATTTTCTGATGTATTCCCTGAGGAATTACCTGGATTACCCCCAGATTGAGAGGTAGAACTTGTGATTGAAGTCTACCAGTGCAGATCCCAGATCGATACCTCCGCATCGTATGGCACCCATCGAGGTGAAGGAATTAAAAAGTACGATTGCGAGGACTTAATGGACAGAGGTTTTATACGACCTAGTACATCACCATGGGGAGCTCCAGTGTTATTTGTTAAGAAGAAAGATGGGTCGATGCGGTTGTGCATTAATTATCGACAACTCAACAAAGTGATTGTCAAGAACAAGTATCCACTTCCCCGAATAGATGATTTATTTGATCAACTGAAAGGAGCTTTCGTATTTTCAAAGATTGATCTGAGGTCGGGATACTATCAGTTGAAAGTAAAAGAGTGCGACATATTGAAGACGGCATTCCGTACGAGGTATGGGCATTATGAATTTTTAGTGATGCCATTTGGACTGACAAATGCCCCTGCTGCTTTTATGGATCTTATGAATCGAATTTTTTAGCCGTATTTGGATCAGTTCGTAGTAGTTTTTATCGACGATATTTTGGTGTATTCCATGTCAGAAAAAGACCATGAGCAACATCTCCGGATTGTTTTGCAAATACTATGAGAAAAGCAATTGTATGGAAAATTGAGCAAGTGTAAATTCAGTTTATCGAAGTTGTGTTTCTTGGTCATGTCGTATCGTGGATGGAATTAGAGTGGATCCAAACAAGATTGAAGCGGTTGTTCAAGGTGGAAAGTTCCTAAGAATGTGTCGAGGTGTGAAGTTTTCTTGGTTTTGGTGGTTACTTATCGAAGATTCGTCAACGGATTTTCAAAGATAGCCTTACCGATGACCAAGCTACTACAGAAGAATATTCCATTTGTTTGGAATGAGCAATGTCAAAAAAGTTTTGAAGCATTAAAATGAATGTTAACAGAGGCACCGGTGTTGACTTTGCCAGAGTCAGAAAGAGATTTTGTAGTGTACAGTGATGCTTCATTAAGTGGACTGGGATGTGTACTGATGCAGAATAGGAAAGTCATTGCTTATGCTTCACGGCAACTGAAACCGCATGAATGTAACTATCCAACTCATGATTTAGAATTAACAGCTGTAATTTTTGCCTTGAAGATTTGGAGGCACTATCTTTATAGTGAAAAGTGCTATGTTTATACGGATCATAAAAGTTTGAAGTATCTGCTTTCGCAAAAAGAATTGAATCTGAGACAAAGGCGTTGGATAGAGCTTCTGAAAGACTATGATTGTGTCATAGACTATCATCCAGGGATGGCTAATGTAGTAGCCGACGCACTAAGTAGAAAGGCTGCGATTGAATTACGAGGAATGTTTGCACAACTTAGTATCACTGAAGATGGAAGTCTTTTGACTGAATTAAAAATAAAGCCAGTAATGTTTGATCAAATCAGATCAGCATAGTTAGAAGATGACAAGTTGTTAAAGAAAAGAGAGATGATTCAGAATGGTACAACGGAGAATTTTAGTATTGATGGAAATGACTGTCTAAGATTTCAGAATCGATTTTGCATTCCGACTAATTCTGACATGAAGGAGTTAATTCTTCGAGAAGCTCATAATAGTCCATTTGCATTGCATCCTAGAGGTATGAAAATGTATAGGGATTTACGAGAACTTTATTGGTGGCCGGGTATGAAAAAGACATAACTGAATATGTGGCAAAGTGTTTGACTTGCCAACGAGTGAAGGCAGAACATCAAGTTCCATCGGGATTACTTCAGCCTATCAATATTCCTGAATGAAAATGGGGCCGAATAACAATGGACTTTGTGACGGGATTATCGACGTCTACAAGTAAAAAGAATGATCTTTGGGTAATAGTTGATCGACTTACGAAGTCAGCTCATTTCTTAGCTGTGAGGACCGATTGGTCGTTAAAGAAACTTGCAGAGGTTAATGTTCGGGAAATCGTTAGATTACATGGTATTCCAAAATCAATAATTTCTGACAGAGATCCAAGATTTAAGTCAAGGTTTTGGAAGCAATTACGTGAATCTTTCGGTACTCGACTTCACTTTAGTACAGCTTTTCATCAACAGACTGATGGTCAATCTGAACGGGTAATACAAATTTTAGAAGATATGCTTCGAGCCTGTATGATTGATTTTGAGTCTAACTGGGAATACTATTTGTCATTAGCCGAATTTGTGTATAATAATAGTTTCCAGTCAAGTATACAGATGGCACCGTATGAGGCTTTGTATGGACGAAGATACCGATCACCCGTATGTTGGGATGAATTGAATGCGAAGAAGATGATTGGGCACAATTGGTTCAAGAAACGGAAGGTACGATTAAGAAGATTCGGGAAAGATTGAAGACTGCTTTTGACAAACAAAAATCGTACGCAGATTTGAAACGACGGGATATTGAATACTCAGTCGGGGATAAAGTATTTTTAAAGGTTTTACATTGGAAGAAAATTTTAAGATTTGGTCAAAAAGGAAAGTTAAGTCGTCGTTTTATTGGGCCTTACGAAGTTATTGAGAGAATTGGACCAGTAGCGTATCGATTGGCCTTACCTCCTGAACTACAGAAAATGCATGATGTCTTCCATGTTTCTATGCTAAGAAGATATCGATCGGATCCTTCACATGTTATTATGACCGAGAATGTAGAGATTCAACCTGACTTATCGTACGAAGAAGAACCAGTTGAAATTCTAGCACGAGAGGTAAAAGAATTACGTAATAAACGTATTCCTTTAGTAAAAGTGCTATAGCGAAGTCACAGTGTTGAAGAAGCTACGTGCGAACCGGAAGAAACGATGAGATCTCAGTAACCCCATCTCTTTTCAGGTAAATTTCAAGGACGAAATTTATTAAGGGGGAGAGAATTGTAATGAACCAAAAGTACCGGTATCAGAAATCGAGTCTAGAGTACTGTTTCCGTGAATTTTAATTCATGAATATTTATTAGAAATATTTATGAATTATAGTTGATTGGTTATTTGGTGTTTAATTAAGTGAAGTAGCTTGAATTTAGTTTAAAGGATTAAATTGCATAAGGAATAAAAGTTTAATTATAGATTAAAGAAGTAAAATGGACTAATCTAGCAATTAGACCCTAAGTGCCATGTGTGTGAATGTATGATATTACATGTGTAATAGTTGGTATAATGCATTAATGGTGTTAAAGGATTTTATTTCTTAGTGTTTAAATAATATTTATTAAATTAGTATAATATTAAATAATAAGTAAAATTGATAAAATAGAAAAAGAAGATAGAAAGACTAACAGAGAGCAAACGTGAAAAGAAAGAAGAAAGAAAGAAAGAAAAAGAAAAAGGGAAATTTGAGGTTTAAGGACTTGAAGCTTGATTGGTAAGTTGTTTTAGCTCATTTTCTTGTGATTTTTATGTTTATGGATGCCTAATTCAAAGTTCTACATGTATGAGGTTAAAATGAAGAAAAATAGAGAATTTTTTTTAGATATTGATTTAGTTGAATAAATTGAGGTTTTATGGGTTAAATTGATAGGAATTGAAGTTAGAAGTGAAAAATGAGTGATTTATTAAAAGAATTCTAAGTTAGGTTTAAATAGAGACTAAGTTGAATAGAGCTCAAAATCTATGTTTTATAATGAATTTTATGAGTTAGAAATTGTTAATCAGTTGATTAAATGAAAATATGAAGCTTAAGTTAAAGAAAAAGTTTAGTAATGGAAAAAGGACGAAATTGGAATTTTTGTAAAAGTTTGATAGAAAGTGAAAATGTGTTTTATGAATTAGTATATTGATGATTTTTAATTGTATGATTGTCCGTAGCTAACATAGCACTGGATACATCATCAAAGAAAGGAAAACAGAAAGTGAGCGAAGATATCGATTAAATTCGATAAATAGTGGTTTGTATTTCTATAAACCGAGCTTAATCGTTATTACTATATTTGATATTTATATTGTATGAAAATGTGAATGAGGTAAGTATTCTTACTATATTGAAATGAATATGATTTTGAATACCCTATTAACAGTGTCGGGCTAGTCGGATATAGTTGACATGTCATAGGAATTGGAAGTATTGGGATATTCCGACCTTGAGTCGATGAGACACTATGTGTGTCGACTCATCGTTAAAGTTCCAGATTTGTTCCGATGAAGTACTTTGTGTACTATAATGTTAAAGTTCCGGATTTGTTCCGATGAAGCACTATGTGCTTATCCCGGAGTGTGGGTTGGATCCGTGCTTCCGTCAGTGTCTGAGTTATGTTAATAAGGGTAAATAAAGTAAAGATTGTTAAAGTACTGATTGATTGACTGTTATTGAAATAATGATTGATATTGAATAATAGCAATAATGTGTTTGAATTACCATGTTTTAAAGTTGATTAAGCTATTATTTATAGAAATACCACTGAGAGTATTCTCAGTGTACGGTTTGTTTCTGTGCGCAGGCTAGGTACGAAAGTATAAGGACTCAGCAAACAAGCCGATCCCCGACTCAAATTGGTGAAGTTTCTATCTTTTTGGAAAATGGCATTGTACCTAGGATGTCTTTTGGTCATTTTGCAAGTACCTAAGTTGTTAAGTGATACTTTGGTATGTTTTGTAAATGTTACCAAAACTTTAAGTATGGTATGTTTTTGATATGTTAGTGAAGAGAAATAAAGAGGAAGTGATGGTAAATATTGTAGAGAGAAGAAATGAAGATGTTATAAACTTAGTTATCAATATTTTTTACTAAAGCAGATTTGGATAGTAGCAGTAGTCTAACTTTGAAAATACACCAAAAATAGTAGAAAGTGAATTATTTGATGAATAGAATATGAAATTGAAGCTTAATGAATCTATTTTTATATGGAAGAAACAAAATAGGTAAAAGAGTTGTATTTTATGAGATATTTACGTTTTGGTGAAACAGGGTTAGAGCAATTTCTGGATTCCCTATTATGATTTTAGAAATTCACCATAAATTTTGTATAAAAAATTATGACTCAAACTTTATATTTATGGATTCCTTATTGAGTCTATTTTTAATTGAAACAAACGGTATAGTTATTGGATTTTTGTACAGGAAAAAATTTGATTCGTAGTGCTCAGGGGTCAGAGTGGCCGAACCCTGAAATAGGGGAGACTTTTACTAATAAACTGTACTAATTGGCCTAACCAAAAATTCTACAAAAAAATTAGTAAGTAGATATATGAGTCTAGTTTCAGGGAAAATTTACGGAATTGGATTTTGAGTTTTGTAACTCGAGATATGATTTTTTTAGCGATCGTGATGCAGATGGATAGTTTACTATGAGAATTGTTTAAGTGATAAAATAAGTTTAGTAATGTCTCATACTCGACTCCGGTGACGGTCTCGGGTAAGGGGGGGTTACAATTTTATTGATACCAAGAGTTGTATTTTATGAGATATTTACGTTTTGGTGAAACAGGGTTAGAGCAATTTTTGGATTCCCTATTATGACTTTAGAAATTCACCATAAATTTTGTATAAATAATTATGACTCAAACTTTATATGTATGGATTCCTTATTGAGTCTATTTTTAATTGAAATAAACAGTATAGTCATTGGATTTCTGTACAGGAAGAAATTTGATTCGTAGTGCTCAGGGGTCAGAGTGGCCGAACCCTGAAATAGGGGAGACTTTTACTAATAAACTGTACTAATTGGCCTGACCAAAAATTCTAGAAAAAAATTAGTAAGTAGATATATGAGTCTAGTTTCAGGAAAAATTTACAGAATTGGATTTCGAGTTTTGTAACTCGAGATATGATTTTTTTAGCGATCGTGATGCAGATGGATAGTTTACTACGAGAATTGTTTAAGTGCTAAAATAAGTTTAGTAATGTGGACGGTCTCAGGTAAGGGGTGTTACAATTTGATTGGTATCAAAGCTAATTAGGTTTAGTCGGTTCTAGGACTAAATCGAATGTGAATGTGAGTCTGGAGGTACATGCTATTACTGAGTCAAATTTGAGTTGGGATTGGATGCTGATATGTTTATTGAATATTTCTATTTTATGGCATTAAGAATGTCTGATAAAAGCATTTAGGATACTGATCAAGAGATGTATAGTGAAGATGATGAACCGTATAATGTGAATGAATTAGAGTCTGCAACTCCAAGTGTGAATCCGGTAGGAAATCAACCGAACGTTGGTAGGGATAATACTGAAATCTTCAGAATGATCGCCGATGCCCTTCAAAGAGCGGTAGGAACTATGCTTGCTACGTCCTCTACCCCTACTACCCGAAGAGCTCCAATTAAAGAATTGAGAAAAAATGGAGCTACAGAATTTTTGGGTGCAAAGGGAATTGATTCGACTACTGCTGAAAATTGGTTAGAGACTACAAAAAGAGTTCTGAAGCAACTTGAATGTACACCACAAGAAAGCTTAGTGTGTGTTGTCTCATTATTGTAAGAGGAAGCTTTCGTATGGTGGGAATTAGTGATTCAGAATGTACTTGAGGAACAAATAAGTTGGGACTTCTTTCAAAAGAGTTTCAAAAGAAGTATTTGGGAGAAATGTACATAGAGGACAAAAGACAAGAGTTCTTAACACTGAAACAAGGTGAGATGCTCAAAGTGGATTATGAATGAGAATTTTTGAGATTGAGCAGATATGCCACTGAGTTTGTACCGACTGAAGCCGACCGATGTAAGAGATTTTTAAGAGGATTACGTAATGAATTTAGACTACAGTTGATGCCTCTTAGAATCACTGAGTTTGCAGATTTAATGGAAAGAGCTAAGATGATTGAACAAATTCTCGGAAGAGATAAAAAGTCTGAAATTGCTCGTTCGACTAAAAAACATCCCGGAATGGTTAGTTCAAGTCCGCAGCCTAAGTGGTCAAAGAAATCACGAGGTAATTGGAGATTTAGTTCTCGATCAGAAAGAGGTGATCGAGGTCGAAAAAGATAGACTACTGTGTCTACTGGTAGTATTCGAAGTCCAGTTCAGAATATTGAAATTCCAATATGTGAGCATTGTGCAAACCGGCATAAAGAGGAGTGTAGAAAGTTGACTGGAAGTTGTTTCCATTGTAGAGCTATCGATCACTTTATTAAAGATTGCCCAAAGATTTTTGAAACAACACCAATGATGAGTGCAAAGATCCGAATGCCTTCAGAGGCCGGGGATCATGCTGAAGTAGTTCGTTTGCTAGAGGTGGTGCTAGAAGAACTAGTGACAGTGCTACACAACAATCTGAAGCTAGAGCTCCAGCTCGAGCATATGTTGCAAGGAATCGAGTAGAAAAAGATGCCCACGATGTGGTGACAGGTATATTCTTATTGAATTCAGCACCCGTTTATGCTTTAATAGACCCTAGGTCATCACATTCATATGTTAATACGAAAGTAGTTGAGATGGAAAAATTAGAGTCTGAACTGTCTAAAGTTATGATAGAAGTGTCTAGTCCACTGGGACAAACTACTTTAGTGAACCATATATGTCAAAGATGTTCGTTAATGATTCAAGATAGAATATTCCCTGATGATCTATTGATTATGCCATTTGGCGACTTTGATGTTATTTTGGGAATGGATCCGTTATCGTAACATGGAGTGATTTTAGATCGTTATAAAAAGAAGTTTACATGCATGATGAATGAAAGTGAAGATAGGATTGAAGTAAATGGTATTTGGACTAGTGGATCAATTCGTATTGTTTCGCCCTTAAAGCTAGCAAGCTTCTTCATCGAGGTTGTAATGCTTTTTAGCATATGTGATTAATCCGCATTCGGTTGAAAGTCGGTGTAGTAAGATTCGGATTGTATGCGAATTTTTCGATGTATTCCACGAGAATTACCCGGATTACCCCAGCATTGAGAGGTAGAACTTGTGATTGAAGTCTACCAGCATGCAGATCCCAGATCGATACCTCCGCATCGTATGGGCACCCATCGAAGAGTGAAGGAATTAAAAAATGCGATTTGCAGGACTTAATGGACAGAGGTTTTATACGACCTAGTACATCACCATGGGGAGCTCCAGTGTTATTTGTTAAGAAGAAAGATGGGTCGATGCGGTTGTGCATTAATTATCGACAACTCAACAAAGTGACTGTCAAGAACAAGTATCCACTTCCCCGAATAGATGATTTATTTGATCAACTGAAAGGAGCTTTCGTATTTTCAAAGATTGATCTGAGGTCGGGATACTATCAGTTGAAAGTAAAAGAGTGCGACATATTGAAGACGGCATTCCGTACGAGGTATGGGCATTATGAATTTTTAGTGATGCCATTTGGACTGACAAATGCCCCTGCTACTTTTATGGATCTTATGAATCGAATTTTTTAGCCGTATTTGGATCAGTTCGTAGTAGTTTTTATCGACGATATTTTGGTGTATTCCATGTCAGAAAAAGACCATGAGCAACATCTCCGGATTGTTTTGCAAATACTATGAGAAAAGCAATTGTATGGAAAATTGAGCAAGTGTAAATTCTGGTTATCAGAAGTTGTGTTTCTTGGTCATGTCGTATCAGCGGATGGAATTAGAGTGGATCCAAACAAGATTGAAGCAGTTATTCAGTGGAAAGTTCCTAAGAATGTGTCAGAGGTACGAAGTTTTCTTGGTTTGGCTGGTTACTATCGAAGATTCGTCAACGGATTTTCAAAGATAGCCTTACCGATGACCAAGCTACTACAGAAGAATATTCCATTTGTTTGGAATGAGCAATGTCAAAAAAGTTTTGAAGCATTAAAATGAATGTTAACAGAGGCACCGGTGTTGACTTTGCCAGAGTCAGAAAGAGATTTTGTAGTGTACAGTGATGCTTCATTAAGTGGACTGGGATGTGTACTGATGCAGAATAGGAAAGTCATTGCTTATGCTTCACGGCAACTGAAACCGCATGAATGTAACTATCCAACTCATGATTTAGAATTAACAGCTGTAATTTTTGCCTTGAAGATTTGGAGGCACTATCTTTATAGTGAAAAGTGCTATGTTTATACGGATCATAAAAGTTTGAAGTATCTGCTTTCGCAAAAAGAATTGAATCTGAGACAAAGGCGTTGGATAGAGCTTCTGAAAGACTATGATTGTGTCATAGACTATCATCCAGGGATGGCTAATGTAGTAGTCGACGCACTAAGTAGAAAGGCTGCGATTGAATTACGAGGAATGTTTGCACAACTTAGTATCATCAAGATGGAAGTCTTTTGTTGAATTAAAAATAAAAGCCGATAATGTTTGATCAAATCAGATCAGCATAGTTAGAAGATGACAAGTTGTTAAAGAAAAGAGAGATGATTCAGAATGGTACAACGGAGAATTTTAGTATTGATGGAAATGACTGTCTAAGATTTCAGAATCGATTTTGCATTCGACTATTTCGACATGAAGGAGTTAATTCTTTGAGAAGCTCATAATAGTCCATTTGCATTGCATCCTAGAGGTATGAAAATGTATAGGATTTACTGAGAACTTTATTGGTGGCGGGTATGAAAAAGGACATAATCGAATATGTGGCAAAGTGTTTGACTTGCCAACGAGTGAAAGCGAACATCAAGTTCCATCGGGATTACTTCACCTATCAATATTCCCCGAATGAAAATGGGGCCGAATAACAATGGACTTTGTGACGGGATTATCGACGTCTACAAGTAAAAAGAATGATCTTTGGGTAATAGTTGATCGACTTACGAAGTCAGCTCATTTCTTAGCTGTGAGGACCGATTGGTCGTTAAAGAAACTTGCAGAGGTTAATGTTCGGGAAATCGTTAGATTACATGGTATTCCAAAATCAATAATTTCTGACAGAGATCCAAGATTTAAGTCAAGGTTTTGGAAGCAATTACGTGAATCTTTCGGTACTCGACTTCACTTTAGTACAGCTTTTCATCAACAGACTGATGGTCAATCTGAACGGGTAATACAAATTTTAGAAGATATGCTTCGAGCCTGTATGATTGATTTTGAGTCTAACTGGGAATACTATTTGTCATTAGCCGAATTTGTGTATAATAATAGTTTCCAGTCAAGTATACAGATGGCACCGTATGAGGCTTTGTATGGACGAAGATACCGATCACCCGTATGTTGGACAGAATTGAATGCGAAGAAGATGATTGGGCCTGAATTGGTTCAAGAAACGGAAGGTACAGTTAAGAAGATTCGGGAAAGATTGAAGACTGCTTTTGACAAACAAAAATCGTACGCAGATTTGAAACGACGGGATATTGAATACTCAGTCGGGGATAAAGTATTTTTAAAGGTTTTACCTTGGAAGAAAATTTTAAGATTTGGTCAAAAAGGAAAGTTAAGTCGTCGTTTTATTGGGCCTTACGAAGTTATTGAGAGAATTGGACCAGTAGCGTATCGATTGGCCTTACCTCCTGAACTACAGAAAATGCATGATGTCTTCCATGTTTCTATGCTAAGAAGATATCAATCGGATCCTTCACATGTTATTATGACCGAGAATGTAGAGATTCAACCTGACTTATCGTACGAAGAAGAACCAGTTGAAATTCTAGCACGAGAGGTAAAAGAATTACGTAATAAACGTATTCCTTTAGTAAAAGTGCTATAGCGAAGTCACAGTGTTGAAGAAGCTACGTGCGAACCGGAAGAAACGATGAGATCTCAAGAACCCCATCTCTTTTCGTAAATTTCAAGGACGAAATTTATTAAGGGGAGAGAATTGTAATGAACCAAAAGTACCGGTATCAGAAATCGAGTCTAGAGTACTGTTTCCGTGAATTTTAATTCATGAATATTTATTAGAAATATTTATGAATTATAGTTGATTGGTTATTTGGTGTTTAATTAAGTGAAGTAGCTTGAATTTAGTTTAAAGGATTAAATTGCATAAGGAATAAAAGTTTAATTATAGATTAAAGAAGTAAAATGGACTAATCTAGCAATTAGACCCTAAGTGCCATGTGTGTGAATGTATGATATTACATGTGTAATAGTTGGTATAATGCATTAATGGTGTTAAAGGATTTTATTTCTTAGTGTTTAAATAATATTTATTAAATTAGTATAATATTAAATAATAAGTAAAATTGATAAAATAGAAAAGAAGATAGAAAGACTAACAGAGAGCAAACGTGAAAAGAAAGAAGAAAGAAAGAAAGAAAAGAAAAAGGGAAATTTGAGGTTTAAGGACTTGAAGCTTGATTGGTAAGTTGTTTTAGCTCATTTTCTTGTGATTTTTATGTTTATGGATGCCTAATTCAAAGTTCTACATGTATGAGGTTAAAATGAAGAAAAATAGAGAATTTTTTTTAGATATTGATTTAGTTGAATAAATTGAGGTTTTATGGGTTAAATTGATAGGAATTGAAGTTAGAAGTGAAAAATGAGTGATTTATTAAAAGAATTCTAAGTTAGGTTTAAATAGAGACTAAGTTGAATAGAGCTCAAAATCTATGTTTTATAATGAATTTTATGAGTTAGAAATTGTTAATCAGTTGATTAAATGAAAATATGAAACTTAAGTTAAAGAAAAAGTTTAGTAATGGAAAAAGGATGAAATTGGAATTTTTGTAAAAGTTTGATAGAAAGTGAAAATGTGTTTTATGAATTAGTATATTGATGATTTTTAATTGTATGATTGTCCGTAGCTAACGTAGCACTGGATACGTCGTCAAAGAAAGAAAAGAGAAAGTAAGCGAAGATATCGATTAAATTAGATAAATAGTGGTTTGTATTTCTATAAACCGAGCTTAATCGTTATTACTATATTTGATATTTATATTGTATGAAAATGTGAATGAGGTAAGTATTCTTACCATATTGAAATGAATATGATTTTGAATACCCTATTAACAGTGTCGGGCTAGTCGGATATAGTTGACATGCCATAGGAATTGGAAGTATTGGGATATTCCGACCTTGAGTCGATGAGACACTATGTGTCGACTACTGTTAAAGTTCTGGATTTGTTCCGATGAAGTACTTTGTGTACTATAATGTTAAAGTTCCGGATTTGTTCCGATGAAGCACTATGTGCTTATCCCGGAGTGTGGGTTGGATCCGTGTATCCGTCAGTGTCTGAATTATGTTAATAAGGGTAAATAAAGTAAAGATTATTAAAGTACTGATTGATTGACTGTTATTGAAATGATGATTGATATTGAATAATAGCAATAATGTGTTTGAATTACCATGTTTTAAAGTTGATTAAGCTATTGTTTATAGAAATACCACTGAGAGTATTCTCAGCGTACGGTTTGTTTCCGTGCACAGGCTAGGTACGAAAGTATAAGGACTCGACTCAAATACAAGTTTCGATCCCCAACTCAAATTGGTGAAGTTTCTATCTTTTTGGAAAATGGCATTGTACCTAGGATGTCTTTTGGTCATTTTGAAAGTACCTAAGTTGTTAAGTTATATTTTGGTATGTTTTGTAAATGTTGCCAAAACTTTAAGTATAGTATGTTTTTGATATGTTAGTGAAGAGATATAAAGAGGAAGTGATGGTAAATATTGTAGAGAGAAGAAATGAAGATGTTATAAACTTAGTTATCAACATTTTTTACTAAAACAGATTTGGATAGTAGCAGTAGTCCAATTTTGAAAATACACCAAAAATAGTAGAAAGTGAATTATTTGATGAATAAAATATGAAATTGAAGCTTAATGAATCTATTTTTATATGGAAGAAACAAAGTAGGTAAAAGAGTTGTATTTTATGAGATATTTACGTTTTGGTGAAATAGGGTTAGAGCAATTTCTGGATTCCCTATTATGAATTTAGAAATTCACCATAAATTTTGTATAAATAATTATGACTCAAAATTTATATTTATGGATTCCTTATTGAGTCTATTTTTAATTGAAACAAACGGTATAGTTATTGGATTTTTGTACAGGAAAAAATTTGATTCGTAGTGCTCAGGGGTCAGAGTGGCCGAACCCTAAAATAGGGGAGAATTTTACTAATAAACTGTACTAATTGGCCTGACCAAAAATTCTAGAAAAAAATTAGTAAGTAGATATATGAGTCTAGTTTCAGGAAAAAATTACGGAATTGGATTTCAAGTTTTGTAACTCGAGATATGATTTTTTTAGCGATCATGATGCAGATGGATAGTTTACTACGAGAATTGTTTAAGTGCTAAAATAAGTTTAGTAATGTCTCATACTCGACTCCGGCGACGGTCTCGGGTAGGGGGTGTTACAGTTAGTCACTAAAGTAGATTCATAACTCTTGACAGATATTAACAAACAATAGTTCAAAAATTTTGGGCGTGACAACTCTCTCCCCTTAAAAGAAATTTCAACCTTAAAATTTACCTGTTTCAAACAGATAAGGGTACTACTGACGAATCGAATCCTTGGGTTCCGAAGTGGCTTCCTTAGTGCCATGATTCTGCCACAAAACCTTAACTAGAGGAACGATTTTCCTCCTCAAGACCTTGATGTGTTGATCCAAAATCTGAACAGGCTTCTCCTTGAAAGTCAAATCCGGTCGTACCTTAATCTCCTTACTGGAACAATGTAAGACGGATCAAATCAATATTGTCTCAACATAGAGACATGAAACACATCATGAATTCAATCCAACTCAGGAGGTAGCTCTAGCTGATAGGCGATAGGTCAGATACGTTTTAGAATATGATGAGGTCCAATGAAACTTGGGCTAAACTTGACTTCACATTCGAATTGGAGAACCTTTTTGCATGGGGAAACTTTCAGAAATACCTAGTCACCCACAGAATACTCAATATCTCACCTTTTTAAATTTGCATACTATTTCTATCGATCGGAAGCTACCTTAAGGCGGTCTCGAATCAATCTAACTATATTCTTAGTCTTAGATACTAGCTCAGGACCCAGAACCTAACATTCACCTAACTCAGTCCAACATAGAGGAGTATGACACTTACGACCATACAAAGCCTCGTAAGGTGCCATCTAGATGCTAGACTGAAAGTTGTTATTATATGCGACCTCAGCCAGTGGCAGATAGTCTTCCCAACTACCTTAGAAGTCAATTACACAACTCCGTAGCATATCTTCTAGAATTTGAATGACTCACTCAGACTGTCCATCGGTCTAAGGACGGGTACCCAAAGCCTAGTGAAGCTTTTTCTAAAATCGAGAAGTAAAACGTGGGTCTCTGTTAGATATGATCGAAACCAGAATTCTGTGCTATCTTATGATCTCTTAAACATACAACTTAATCAATTTTTGAAGCAAATAGTAGTCCTAACCGAAAGGAAGTGAACAAAATTAGTTAATCGATCAATGATAACCCAAACCGAATCCTTCTTAGTGGGTGTCAAGGGCAGCACACTAACAATGTCCATAGTTACACATTCCCACTTTCAAAGGGGAATCTTAACTGGTTGTAGTAGACTCGAAGGCAATTGGTGAGTTAGTAGCCTAGTGGTTAAGTGTGTTAATTAAATCTTAGAGGTCCCATGTTTAACCCCACTTTCCCATTTATTTTTGTTAGCTGAAATTGTTGAGGTCAACCTTACTTACCATCTGAATTTTAGATGATTTAATATAAGATTTAATGAATTTGATGCTTCTAATCCTTTAATTTCATGTTTTATACTTAGGTGAGGATAGGAAGGTGAAAAGAGCAAGAAACGGGCCAAAAAGGACAAAATGGGCTTACCTCAGTATTTTACACGGCTTAGGCACTTTCAAACAGGTAAACCACACGCCCGTGTGAGACACACAGGCAGGCCACACGCCCGTGTGTCATGGCCATGTCGACTAAAAACCAACTCAGAAGTACACACGGCTTGAGCACCTTCACACGTGCGTGGCACATGGCCGTGTCCCTGTCGAGCCCAAGTCTAATTCTACTCGAAAAAGGCTAATTTTGGGCTATTTTGGGCATTCCGAAGCCTATATAAACACCCTAGAAGAGGATCAAAAGGGGGGACACGAAAAACAGAAGGCAAAGAATACTGAAAGATAGCCATCGAAATCAGCTCGGAAGCAGGATCTACTTCAAGACTAAAGATCTCCATTCAATTTCTTAGAAGTTCTTTGGGTTTCATTATGTTTTGTTGTTTTCCAAATTTTGAGATGTTTTCCATTACTCTGAACTAAACTCCCTAAATACCTAAGGGAGATGAAACCTTAGGCGGATCTTATTACTTTTTGAATTATATGATAAATACTTGTTCTTATTCTTAATTGTGAGTTTTAATCCTGGCTTTAATATTCCAGGATATTAATTCAGGTTTTTGATGTGCTTAATCAGTGGAGCAAAGGTCCCTGTTTAAGAGTAGATCTTCCGCAATTAAGCGGAGTTGTATGCGATCCTAGAGATAGGATGACATAATCTACCGGATTAGAGTCAAATCTATTAAGGGAATCCATAGATCGAGTTAATGCGACAATATGAGTTTTAATTAGAAAGAGATTTCAATTAATCAACCTAGAGTCAGTTGTTTTTAGTCTTGAGAGAGATATTAACATAAATCAGGGATTTCTACAGATTATGACAAGTGAATAAATCGTCTAAATCAGAAGTAATAAGTGAAGTATAGGTGGATTATTCCTTGGGTATTGCCTTCTCCATTGGTTTTCCAAAAGTATTTTCCAACTTTTATCTCTGTCGTGTTCTTAGATAGTTAATTTTAGTTTTAAAACATTCATTTAATTATACGATATTTCTGGTCTCACCATAACTATACTATTGTTTGATAGGTGTGCTTGTCTTAGTCGAATTTTTAGTAGTTTAGCGACCATCAAGTTTTTGGCGTCGTTGCCGGGGACTAAGATATTAGGAACACTTAATTTTTATTGCTTTAGCCATTTTTTAATTTTAATTTTTATTATTGCACTTTAATTCTGTTTTTATTTTAATTACTAATTTCTCTTTTATTTACTTCTGGTAGGTTTTTATAGTTTATGACTAGAAGAAACCCGTCAGGACCTCTACTTTTTAACAGCGAAATTGAAAGCACAGCTCGTAGAAATCATAGAGAAATAAGGCGAAGTTTACGGTATAGAGAGGAAGAGCATGAGGAAGACACCACTAATACCAAGGAGATGGCTGAAAATCAAAATAATCTGCTGCCTCCTATGGTTGCCACAAATCCAGTGAATCAGAATCCTGCTCCTCGTACTATGTACGACTATGCTAAGCTCAATTTAACAGGAACTGAATCGAGTATAGTTAGACTTGCTGTTGCTAAAAATAATTTTGAACTGAAACCTAACACGATTCAAATGATACAATAGTTTGTTGAGTTTGATGGTTAGCAGGACAAGGATCCAAACACTCATTTGGCAAATTTTCTAGAATTTTACGACACCTTTAAGATCAATGGCATTTTTTATGATGCCATTCACCTTCAGTTGTTTCCCTTTTCATTAAGGAATAAGGCTAAACAGTGGTTGAACTCGTTACCACGAGGGTCAATCACTACTTGGGAACAAATGACCAAAAAAATTTTACTTAAATATTTTCCGCCGGCTAAAACGGCTAAATTGAGGAATGATATCTCTTCTTTTGTGCAGATGGGTCTAGAAACTCTTTATGATGAATGGGAGAGATACAAGGACTTATTGAGAAGGTGCCCTCACCAGAGGTTACCTCTATGGTTGCAGGTTAAGACTTTTTACAACAGTGTGAACCCCTTAACATGGCAACTAATCGATGTAGCTGCACGTGGAAATTTAAACAACAAAACTCTCGAAGAGGCTTTCAAATTTATTGAAGAAATGTCACTGAATAACTATCAGTGGCAAGTCATGAGAACGAAGATGATAAAAGCTGTTGGTGTTTTCAACCTCGACGCAGTCACTATGCTATCTAACCAGGTAGAACTTTTAAATAAAAAGATTGATGGTTTGTATGGTTCTACTCAGGTACATCCAGTGATGAGGTGTGATTCAAATAGAGGAGGAGTGCACAACATAGATTATCCATCCTTCAACCCTAGTACCGAGGAGGAACAAGTCCACTATATGTGTAATAATTCTAGACCTCAAAATAATCCATATAGTAACACTTATAATGTAAGTGGGAGGAACCATCCCAATTTCTCGTGGGATGGTCAAGGAAATCAAAAACCGCAACATCCTGCAGGTTTTCAACAACCAGCTTACGAACAAGAGAAGAAACTGAACCTTGAAGAGATGCTTACAAAATTTATCTCGGTGTTAGAAACTCGTTTTTAGAATACCGAAACAGTGCTTAAGAATCATCAAGTGTCGATTCAAGGGCTCAGAACTCAAAGAGGACAGCTTGCTAAGTTGATCTCTGAACGACCACAAGGTAACTTGCCCAGTAACACAGAAACTAACCCAATGGAGCAACTCCATGCCATTACTGTGCACGACGAAGAAGGGTTAGTTGGATCTAAATCTGAAATGAGGCACAAAGCTGTGGTGAGTAATTGTAAGAGTGAGATGAGTCATGGTACGTAAAAGCTGGTAAGCAAAGAATATAAACCTCATGTACCATATCCTAATGCAAAAGGGAAAGACCACACAGATGAACAATTCAGTAAATTTCTTAAACTACTTAAAAAATTACATATTAACTTATTATTTATTGAAGCTCTTTCGCAGATGCCAAATGTAGTTAAATTCTTAAAAGAGCTTCTGGAAAATAAATGGAAGTTAGATGAGTTATCGCACGTGGAATTAAATACAGTCTACTCAGCTATTATGTAAAACAAGTTACCCAACAAACTGAAAGATCTAGGGAGTTTTATGATTCCTTGTTTAATTGGTAGTTTGAATGTTAATAATGCTTTAGTTGATTTAGGGGCAAGTATTCAATTAAAGATGTACTTGTTAAAATTGATAAATTTATATTCCTAGTAGACTTTGTTGTTCTGGACATGGATGAGGACACTAAGGCACCCTTAATTTTAGGGAGACCCTTTTTAGCAACTGCTAGATCTATCATTGATGTTGGTACAGGTGAACTCACACTTCATGTAGGAGATGACACAATTATTCTCCAAGCTCTTGATTCTATTAGGGTACCTAGTAGTCAAGATGATATCACGAGTACTGTTAATGACCTCATGGCTAAAACTTCTTTACAGGATACACTCTCGAAAAACCCAGATGAGCCACGATCCAACTCTTGCAACACAAAAAGAATGAATCTTGAGGAACGAAGATTATAGATCGAGGAACTAGATTAATGGCAAACCCATAGAAGAGAGGAACATAGGACACACCATGATAAATCAAAGCAGCGCCATAAAAAACCTAAAAATAAGACACATCAATTTAAGGTTGGAGACCAGGTATTGTTAGACAAAACGGACCCTTGAATTATCACTTTGAGCTTAATGCGAATGATGTACCTCCTTTTGCGATAGTAAATGTTTATCCATATAGTACGGTTGAGGTTACTCATCCCAGGGTCAGCACTTTCAAGGTAAATAGCACTCGACTCAAACCTTATTTTGTTAAAATTGATAGCAGGAATGAGGAGTTTCAACTCCTCAAACCACTATGACTATGCGAGTTAGAGGTAAGTCGAGCTTAGACTCTAAATAAGCACTTCTCGGAAGGCAACCCGAGCACTAACACTACTAACTAATCTATTTTTGTTATCTATTTTTCATGTTTAAATTCAGGTTTTTGACCCACACATCCTAGACACACGGGCGTGTCCTTGGCCATGTGGAAACAGGGCTTAAATCACCCAAAATCTACAGACACGGGCTAAAAGAGGTCACGCGGGCATACGACACGACTGTGTGGACCACACGACTTGCACACACGGGCGTGTTTTAGGTCGTGTGAAAACTGGAGCTAAATTTTTAGATTTTAAATAAGTCAGAGAACTCCACGGGCAAGGCACATGGTCGTGTGTTTGGACACACGGGCGTGTAGGATACTACACGGGCGTGGGAGAAGCGAACAACGAAGCACGCGACTGTGCAATACGGCAGTATGAGCCACACAGTTGGGACACACGGGCGTGTTTAAGGCTGTATGATGAATGGTTATTATATTTTTGTGACGAACACGGGTTAACTCGGGCCATACGGGCGTGTGACATGGGTGTGTGGCCCAACACGGGTCTCACACGACCGTGTCCCCCTTTAAACCCTGGCCCAATTTTCTTCGTTTTCTTATTTGCTCTTTTTTCTCTCTTTCAACACTAACCGCCACAGTCATCTAAACCTCCCATTCCGGCCACCTTTCGTCACCACCATCATTTCTAACCCCCCTCAAACGACCCCCTCCCTCTTTCCCTCGATCGGTCGGAAAACCCCACCTGCCCTTACCCCTCGTCCACGCGCCCTCCCAAACCCCCAACATGCCGCACGACCACCCCTTCCCCCTCACTTCTTTCTCGTCCTTAGCACCCGCAAGCACCACACCACCATCATCTCCAACCCCCTTAAACGACCCCCTCCCTCTTTCTCTCGATCGGTCGCAAAACCCCACCTGCCCTTACCCCTCGTCCACGCGCCCTCTCAATCCCCTAACACGCCGCACGACCATCCCTTTCTCCTCACTTCTTCCTCGTCTTTAGCACCCGCAAGCACCACACCATCACCCGAGCCCTCACCTTCCATTCGACGACCACTGTTCACTCTGTTGGTGGATTCTTTGTCTCATTTTCTTTATTTCCTTCTTCTTTATTTTTTTTCTGTTTGTGTGTTCTTCAAATATTTAGTTTTCCTATTTTGCTGCAGATTAGCTTAGGTTAGTTGCTCTTGTTATTATTTTTGACCCCATTACTTGCTGGTGTTATTCATCTAAGGATTATTCTTTATGTTCCTAGTTTAGTTTACTTTTATCACCATTATGATTTTTTTTATTTCATTCTCATATATTTTGGCTGGTTCATGTTAAGTAGGCTATTTCTTTTTGACATTATTCTTACTGGTTCGTATCATATACTGTCAATTCTGCCATGTTGAGTATTAGTATATATAGGAGTAGATCTTACATCTCAGTCACATTTACTTAATTCCACTAGAGTCTTGTAAGTCATATTTTTGTCATATTCACATGTCTCCTCATAAGTTTTTCGATGTATTTGATGGGTATAATTTCTTCCAGTTTTACTCTTATTGACATATATTAATTTTTTAGATACATCATGACAAACACTTGAGGCAAGTCAAAAGTGGTCGTCCCCGCTTCGAAAAAGTAGAAGGGTTCTGGCGCAACCTCCTCAAGCGCCTCGACCGAAGCTCGTCACCCTCTGCTTCAATTCTCGTTAAGCCCACAGGACGACTTAATTCAGCTTCTTCGAGTACGACCATTAGGAGTGGGCCGCTGTATACATTGGACCGCCTTGGAGCAGGTCCAACTTACTCACCTTGTTCGATTTCATCTCACCACTGCCCTTTGGGGTAGGTTCTTTGCGATTATCGAGCCCACCTATTCGGAACTTACCTTGGAGTTTTGCACTACTTTCCATCTACAACATGTGATGAATACCCATGACAAAGCCGGCACTATCATTTTTAGACTTGGTGGACTCGTAAGATATATAAGTGGACTAGAGTTTGGGGTTACTTTGGGCCTCTACACGGAGGAGTTTATGGCTTCCGAGGATTTTTTACATCTTCACCGTCACATACACTACTTGCCCTCCCGCTGTTGGACCGACCTTATGGTAAGTACTGTTCCTTATGATGCAAGTTGCTCAAAGGCGACTTCTCTTTCTCCAGCATTACGCTACATCCATGCCATCTTGGCTCACACCTTGACTAGGAGGAGAGAGAGTACTGGCATCGTCAGCACCTCTGATGCTTATTTTTTATGGAGCATGGCGACTGGTCACGTCTTTGATTTGGCATACTTCATAGCACTTGCTTTTCGCCATCAGACGGATCGCCATAGGAGGGGTCCCATCTGTATTGGTCACTATGTGACTCGTCTCGCTCGTCATTTCGGCCTCTTCGACACTCCAGAGCTGTCATCGACACTCACACTAGTAGGCTAGATGTCTCTTCAGGGAATTCCTAGTATGATCCACATGAGGATGATAGAGTGACGCCGTGGATTTGACCCCCTCAGTACAAACTCGTTCACTTTGATGACCAAGATAAGCCAGAAGATATTACTGGTGGTGTCCCTCCCCCTCACGAGGACCCGCACCCACCACCATCACCGAGTCACTGACCTCCTGCTGCCACTTTAACTGATATATCCAAGCGACTCACTCGCTTCAAGCAACAGTGTTTTGCGAGGTTTGACAGCATCGAGGCGACCCTGCAGCAGCTCTGCCAGCACTTCAACATCTCGCCTCAACCACCACCATCTAAAGATCCATCTACCTATAAGGAATTTTGAGTCCATTTATATTTTTTTATTATTTTTATATTTTATTTTTCCATTTATTTTTATTTTTATTTTTCTTTTAAAGACTTGTCGTTTATACTTTTAAACTATGTTTATCTTTATGGCTATTATTGAGTAACCCTTTAATTCTCTTCACAGTTTTGTTTATTTTCTTAATAGTGGCTCAGACTCATGCACATCATTGGCCATATCTATAATTTTTGCTTTCATTATTCCAAGGATTCCATCCAAAAATTCAGGGTAGTTTTGCTTCTCTGTCTCTCTTATGATATTATGCTTATATTGTTATTATCTATCTTTGTACATTGAGGACAATGTACATCTTAAGTGTGGGGAGGTTATTTATATGATTATCAAAAAATCCCCGAATTATATCTTATTCTCAAATAATTTTCTCATATTACTATTAGAATGAATTTTGATTAATTTATAATTTTTATTAATATGTTTTGGATTAAAACATAGGTAATTGTGCATTGATTTTTTAAAATTTAGGACAATAGAGAATCAAGCATGATAAGTTGACTTTTGAGAATTAAAATTGCTAGGTTGTCTCCCTGAATTGAGGTATTATCTTGAAGTTTCAAATTTACAGGATTGACATCAAATACCCATAATTTTTGTGAGATTTTGAGCCTTTAAAGCATACATTTTTTCTTACTCACTTTATTATTGGTTATGAGTATGTCAATATTGAATTGTTATTCTAGAACTTGCTTCGATTATACATGTCAAGACCACACCTTTGATTTGATATACTGAGATGATAAAGGCACCTAGGTTTTAACCCACTTAGCCCACAAAAAGCCTACCTTCATAATTAACCCTTAGTGAACCCCTTTGAGCTTAACAAACCATTTCTTAATTTACCCTAAATTTTAACCCCTATATCATGCTTTTTGATTTGTTGAGAATTTTTTCTATTTTATTGATTTCCTTTTTGTTGAGATTTGATTTGGTTAATTGCCTAACTATGTTCTTTCATTTTAGTTGTATAATTATCTCTCATTACTTGTTCTTATTCTTAAAAAAAATAAAAAATAAAATATATACATATATGTTTATTATTATTAGTTCTTTGTTTGAGCTTAAGTATTTAATTCCATATTTTGAGAAGAAGCTCATGTTTATCTTTAATAAATTCGATTGATGTAACTATTTAGTGTTAGTTTATTTTTCCGATTAGGTAATTTATCAATTCGATCTCGATTCTAACCTTCTTCTTTAGTTTTTATCCATACCTTTAACCCAAGCCCCGTTACAACCCTTTAAAGACCTTTTGATTTGTGTATCATCTCATTTATAGTGGTGGAGATTTGATTTTCATGCAAGCCTATGGTAATAACTTTTCATGTTTGACTATTGAGTGCTTAATTATTGAACCCTAAACACTTTGAGTGATTTGAGTGAATCTTTAGTGAGGATGTCAACCCTTGTCGATTTGGAATTAAAGGTAATTACTTAGATAAAGGGGGATACCTATGATTTTATGATTAAAATGCTCAACTTGGATTGTTTGATACATTAATGTTCTTTTAGTTAAGCTCTCAATGTATGATTACTTGTGGATTACTTCTAAACGTTATTGATGAGAATTATAAGTTGAGAAGAATTTCTTTTAATTGTGAGTTGAGGATTTTGCTTGAGGACAAGCAAATGCTTAAGTGTGGGGATATTTGATAAACCTCAAAAGTAACATATTTTTATCCTATGCTTGGCATATTTTTGGATGATTTAACATAAGATTTAGTGAATTTGATGCTCCTAATCCTTTAATTTCATGTTTTATACTTAAGTGAGCATAGGAAGGTGAAAAAAGCAAGAAACGGGCCAAAAACGGACAAAATAGGCTTATCTCAGTATTTCACACGACTTAAGCACTTTCACATGGGTAAACCACACGCCCGTGTGAGACAGACTGGCAGGCCAAATGCCCTTTTTTCATGGCCATGTCGAGCCCAAGTCTAATTCTGCTTGGAAAAGGCTAATTTTGGGCATTCCGAAGCCTATATAAACACCCTCGAAGAGGATCAAAAGGGGGGACACGAAAAATAGAAGGCAAAGAATACTGAAGGATAGCCATCGGAATCAGTTCAGAAGTAGGATCTACTTCAAGATTGAAGATCTCCATTCAATTTCCTAGAAGTTCTTTGGGTTTCTTTATGTTTTGTTGTTTTCCAAATTTTGAGATGTTTTTCACTACTATGAACTAAACTCCCTAAATACCTAAGGGAGATGAAACCTAAGACGAATCTTATTAATATTTGAATTATATGATAAATACTTGTTCTTATTCTTAATTGTGAGTTTTAATCCTGGCTTTAATATTCCAGGATATTAATTCAGGTTTTTGATGTGCTTAATCAGTGGAGCCAAAGTCCCCGTTTAAGAGTAGATCTTCCATAATATAGCGGAGTTGCATGCAATCCTAGAGATAGGACGACATAAATCTACCGGATTAAAGTCAAATCTAATAAGGGAATCCACAGATCGAGTTAATACGACAATAGGGGTTTTAATTAGAAAGAGATTTAAATTAATCAACCTAGAGTTAGTTGTTTTTAGTCTTGAGAGAGATATTAACATAAATCAGGGATTTCTACGAATTAAGACAAGTGAATAAATCGTCTAAATCAGAAGTAATAAGTGAAGTCTAGGTGGATTCTTCCTTAGGTATTGCCTTCTCCGTCGGTTTTGCAAAAGTATTTTCCAACTTTTATCTCTGCCATGTTCTCAGATAGTCAATTTTAGTTTAAAAACATTCCTTTAATTATTAGGCTAGATAATAAAAAGATAGTAATTACTAGTACTTTTAGTCCTTGTGGATACGATATTTCCGGTCTCACCATAACTATACTACTGTTCGGTAGGTGCGCTTGCCTTAGTCAAATTTTGAGTTAGTTTAGCGACCATCACTATCCAAGCCTTTCCATAAAAAGGGGAGATTCATTTCCTTTTGATTCGAGTCAACTTACTATCCAAAGCCCCTTTTCACTCCCCTTTTTACTCCCTCTGCCCCTAAACTTACCCAAAGTGAGCCTTGGACTACTCATGGCCGGCCTTAGCTCTCCTTAAACCCCGATTTTTATTTTGATAATCCAATTTTTCCTCTCCTCCCCTCTCTTATCGTCCACAACCTTTTCTCCACCTGTTTTCGATTTTTTCTTCATTTTTTACCACATTTGAAGCAATTATCCTCTAATATCTTCCCCTCCTCGACCACACACGGCAGCCACACTACCACCTTACCTCCATCGTCGTCGCTGCACTACCGCCGTGTTACCACTGTCGGCCATTGCCAGTTTTTCTCATTTTTCTTCTTTTCTTCTCCTCTTTTTGAAAATCATCTATGTAAACTCTTCAATCTAATTTTTTAAATATTAAAGATAGAAGTTTTTGAGTTATTTCTCTAAAAACTTCTATTTTGAGTTTAGAGAGCCTAATCCTTCTCTTTAATTGATTTTTTGGGATTTATTATTGAGCCTTCTCTTTCGTTATTTCTATAAGAATGAAAGGTTTTTGCTCATGCTTTGTTCTTATAATATTATTTCTAGATTAGAATAATAGTAATCACTCCTTTTTGTGCCTTATTGAAGAGTTAATTGAAAATCCCGGAATCACCACTCATTCGTGACAGTGTGCGATTTGATTACACTTTTGTGTAATTATTTCTGAATCACCATTGTTTTCTTATTAAGGGTCGTTATTTATTCATTAGATTGAAACTAACACATATATATGATCAAAGAGTTCAGATTCATCTCTTTCGAAGTGAAATCGGGATCTATTCCATCAGATCTAAGGTGTGTGGACTTAATTGATAATAATTGATATTAATAATTAAGTGGTAATGAAGATAGTTTTAAGTGTAATTTTATGGATATTTGATTTTTGAAATATGTGTTTATACGAATAAAAGTGTATTCATAGAGATCGATAAAAATCGATAAATGAGGATAACAAATAAGTAAATCCCAAAACTCTGAGATCTATGATGTGATTGGTTTATTGGATGATTCTATGATATATGTTAATATGTGGTTTCCATTACTCATGTCATGTGACTTATGGCTCATAAAAATATGATATTCTGATTTATATGAAAATAATATATGTTACTAAATCTGATATATGGATTTGCATGTAAAGCATGCCCTTCTATGATATTTTGATTTGCATAATAAAGCATGTCATTGTGAAATTATGTTTAAAAATATGAGATTTTATTCACATGTTTAGCATGCTATATTCTAATTTACACGTAAAACATGCTACTGAAAAATCTGTTATGTTGCCATGGCACATGAATGGAGCGGGAAAAGTGTACAGAGGAAGTATCTAGCAGTAAATCTGCAAATTTCTGGTGGCATCCACGTTATTCTATATCTGGCAGTAAATCTATAAATATCTGGTGGTTAAACCACACTTTTTTGTTTCTGACAGCACGACTGCACTATTTGGTGACTGGTTCACATTATTGGTGTGATATTGGATGGATGAGTTCTAGGGAACTCTTAATGGTTTGTAATAGAGTTGGGTGGGAAATGTTTTCTAAAATCTACATCGTTTTTTGAAAAGCGTTGCATTGACATCGTCATCACGAATTCTGCTATATTTGAATTTTTGATTGAATAATTTATATGCTATGATATGTTTAAATTAATGTTGATTTGAGTTTCTTCTATGAATATTCTTATTGTAGACCCGTATTGGGCTTTTTAAAGCTCACTCCCTTTTTAATTCTGATTTTCAAATAATCGAGGTTAGGATGGGCTTGGCTACGGATGTGTTTTGGTCATTTTTCAGTTAGCTCTATTGGTATTGGTATTTAATATTTTAGGGTGTGCTTACTTACTATGGACTTCAAGTTTAGGAATTTGGTTTGGTTTTTGGTTTTGAGACTCAGATTTTATGTGAGAATTTTTCTGTATGGTTTGGATTTAAAATAATAATAACATTTAAATGGTTTGAGAAATTAATAATTTATGATGGATTTTCATAATTACGACGTTTTAAATAAACAATCATGATATTTAAGTTTTACCAAAGATAAGATATCAACTAAATTCAATTTTACTTAAAACAACTATTAATAATGATTTTTCATGGAAAGTTTAAAGATAAATCTTCTAAACATTTTACTACGCCATTGTCATGGCCAATATGACTTTCGAGATTTTGCCATAACGTCTAGGCTGGGTCTACGGGGTTAAAGTTACCTCCCGTTCCAAATTAGGCCTCTAGTAAAGCTCTCAGAGATCCCTGTACATCTTATTCTCACTAGTGCGCATAGCATAAGGGCTACTATGCGCTTCTGGCAAAATCGACTGTTTCAATTCAACATCATTAGACATATAGATTCGACCCCTGAAACACATAAATTCATCACTATTTAATCCAAAATTAGAAGTCACACTATCCTCAACCTTACAAAAATGAGAAACCAGAGACTTATCACTCAACTATTTAGCTCGAATCTGAATAACCCAAGTTAGTTTAAATTTCAAGTCGGCTAGCAGAGTACTGTCATCAAACAAACTCAGACGAGCAAACATTGCTCTTAGATTAGTAATCGCTCTATGATTACGAGCATTAGCCACAATGTTGGCCTTATCGGGATGGTACTTTGTCGTGCAGTCATAATCCTTAGCCAACTTAACCCATCTATGTTGCCTAAGATTTATCTCCTTCTGAGTTAATAGATACTTGAGACAATCCTGATCGATGTGAATGATACACCTCTCACCATAGAGATAGTGTCTCTAAATTTTCAAGGTGAAGACCACTGTAGCTAACTCAAGATCATGTGTGGGATAGGTTTCCTCATGTGACTTAAGTTGCCGAGATGCATAAGCCACAACCTTACCATTTTGCATCAAAATGCAACCCAAATCAACATGTGAAGCATCGCTGTAGACAACAAACTCTTTACCAAATTTAGGTTGTACCAGGACAGGTGCTTGCGTCAAAATGACTTGAGCTTTTCGAAGCTCGCTTGCTG
This sequence comes from Gossypium anomalum, assembly GCA_025698475.1. Lineage (NCBI taxonomy): Eukaryota > Viridiplantae > Streptophyta > Magnoliopsida > Malvales > Malvaceae > Gossypium > Gossypium anomalum. Next base: position 39,647,919 of record CM046968.1, on the reverse strand, counting down.
CTCATCAAACCACACAAATGGCATGCTCTTATGCAACAACGTAGTCAGAGGAGCTGCGATAAGTGAGAACCCTGAACAAACCTCTGGTAGTAACCTGCTAAACAAAGGGAAATTAAGATCTCAGACACATTCCTCAGCTATTTCCACTCGATCATAGCCTTAATCTTTTTAGGATCAACTCAGATCCCCTCAGCAGAAATAACATGGCCTAGAAAGGTAACCTCTTGCAACTAGAATTCACACTTACTAAAATTAGCAAAAAGCTGTTTGTCGCGGAGTATTTGTAGAACTATCCGAAAATGCTCATCGTGCTCACATCAGTTTTAGAAGAAATCAGAATGTTATCGATAAAGACCATGATAAACTGATCTAAACACGATTAAAACACCCGATTCATCAGGTCCATAAACACAGTTGGCTATTCATTAAACTGAATGGCATGACTAGGAACTTGTAGTTCCTATAATGAGTCTTGAAAGTGGTCCTATACACATCAGTCTCTTTAACCTTGAGTTGATGGTATCTGGAACGAAGATTGATTTTGGAGAATATAGATGCTCCTCAGAACTAATCAAACAGGTCATCGATCCTCGAAATCGGATACCTATTCTTTACCGTCAACTTATTTTGCTGATGATAATCCACACACATTCTCATCGTTCAACCCTTTTTCTTAACGAACAGAACCGGTGCTCCCCACAGGGACACACTCAGTCGAGTGAACCCTCGAGCGAAAAGTTCCTGAAGCTGGGCCTTTAGCTTCATAGGTTTCTTTGATGCCATGCGGTAATGAGTAATAGACACAAGAGCAGTACCTGTTAGTAGTTCAATACCAAAATTAACCTCTCTGTCTAGAGGTATCCCTGACGACTCTTAAGAGAAAACATCCAAAAAGTCTTTTACAGCTTGAATATCCTCAACAGAAAGTTTTGCAAAACCAGAATCAGACATATGGGTCAGGTATGCCTCACACCCTTTCTAAACTAGCTTTTTAGCTACCAGGGTAGATATTTCATCAGAGAGGTAATCTCTACGCTCGCCAACCAAAAAGACCTTGGTACCCCCATCCCGTGTCATAGTTACCGTCTTAGAGGCACAATCTAAACTGACTCTATGTTCTATGAGCCAATCCATCCGTAAAATCAGATCAAACTATCCGAATAAAAATTCTATTATATTAGCTGAAAACACAACACCTTGAATCTCTAACGGAACCCGTCTATACACTTTATTAACTTGGACCGATTGACCCAATGGACTAATTACAAAAATCTCTCTAGCATCACTCTTAGCAGATATACCCAAATTCACAGAAACAGTAGTAGCTACATGTGAGTAAGTGGAACCAATATCTATTAGAACAAAATACGAAATAGAATGGATAAAGAATGTAGCTACTATAATGTCGGCATCGTCTCTGTCCTTACGACATCTCACCGCATACACATGATAGCTTGTCGTGCCTCAATCAAACCCACATCTTGGCCGACACCGTTACCACCCCTGACTGTACCACGACCCTTAGGTGGCTATTGAGTTGCCCTCAGAGGCTAAACTGGACCTAGAGTCAGAGCTGCTCCAGGAGCTTGCACCAGATTAGATTGGAGAAGACAATCTTGAACACGGTGCTCCATCGACCCACATCTGACACAAATCCCCAACTTCCTCCAAAACTTTTCCGGATGGCGTTTGCCACAATCATTACAGGCATGAATCTCAATCGATGCAGCTAGTGCCTCAGCCCTAGAAGGCCCATCAAACCTAACCTGTTTCTTAGGGCATTGAAAAGAACTAGAGGGACCCAAATCCCTCTTAAGCTTACTCTAACCTCTCTTTTGTTCTCTCCTCTCACGCTTAATGTGTTTCACCTCCTCTGCTATCTTTGCTTTGTCAACCAAGGCCGTAAAAACTCCCTCACTATGAGGAGCTATCAAAACTCTTAGATCATATATCAGTCCTTCCTCGAACCAGATACTCCTCACATAAACGTCTGGAGCCAGCATGCGAGCATACCTGCTCAATCTCAGAAACTCGGCCTCATACTCGGTGACAAACCTCTTACCCTGAACTAAGCTCAAAAACTCGCATCCATGAGCGTCCACAGAACTTGCCCTACATACTTACTCTGAAAGGTGTTCCTAAAGAAATCGCAAGTGATCTATTCAGGTTGAGTGCCCTGCTCAACAGTCAACCACCACTGGTAAGCCTTATCTCGGAGTAGTGATACGACAATTTTCAGTTTCTATACAATAGTACAGACGTTATCATTCATAATAGTTTCTGGTCTCTAACCAGTACTATGCCACTGTAGGGGCAATTTCAGTGGCACACCTAAACAACTCAGCACCATTCAATCAGAATCGTTCAGTAACCGACCCTTGGCTCCCAGATGTAGAATAGGGCCCCAGCGACCCTCTGTAACACCCCATACCCATAACACACGCCGAGGCAGAGTACGAGGCATTACCTAACTTGATCTCATGCACACAAACAATCTTAAGTTGCCAAGACTCGGTCCAAATTAAAACTTTTTCAATTTCTACTTTAAACTTCTTATTATGGGCCTACAAGCCCTAAATCAACCATTTGAATGTATTCAAGACCATTCCGGCTTCTTAAACCAATTATGAAAATTTTTCCTTTAAAACAGGGCACAAGCCCATGTGGAAGGGCAACACGCTCGTGTGACCATCTCAACATGGTCATGCTGATGGCCCGTGTGGCTCACACGGCCTATGCATAAAGGGACACACTCGTGTCCTCTACCCGTGTGGAATTAATTTCTAATTCACACTTCCAGGGGTTTTCACACGGCCAGGCACACGTCCGTGTCGATGGCCTGTGTCCCTCACACGGCCACAGGACGCCCGTGCCCTAGCCCATGTGCAAAAACCTGGACATTCTGTTTCTGACGTCAACAACCCTAAAATGTTACACGGCCAAGGCACACGCCTATCTACTAGGCTGTGCCATTCACACTGCTGAGACACACGGCCATGTCTCTGTCCGTGTCTCCAACACACCAAAATGACTCATAGAGTCAAACATGTCCCATAAGTGAAGCATATAGCTAACACTCTCCAACACACCAAACACACGTATTGTAACACCTCGAAAATTTCTACAGTAAGATATTATCCTTGATATAGTAAAATAAGAAAATAAAGTAATAAAAAGGGAAAATTCCGAGTTATGCCAACATTGGGAAGTATAAGTATATTATGATATATTAATTCAAGAAAGGACTAAATTGTAAAAGTGAAAAAAGTTTTGTTGCACAAGAGTAAATACTTAAAATTTAAGGGGCTAAAGTGTAAATATGAAAAAGTTGAAGGACTCATAGTGCAAATATTTTAAGGGTGGAATGATCTAGAAACTAAGAAAAATGGATGAATTGGGACTAAATTGAATAGGAAAAGGATTATGATGGACTAAATCGTAATTTTATCAAATTATGTGATGATTCAATGATGGAATTTTAAAAGATCACAAGGTCAAAATGGTCAATTGGAAGAGAGAGAAATCTAGAAAATAATGATGATGATGATGATATTTTATAATTATTAATTAGATAAATATTATTTTATTAATATTTTAATAAGATATTTTATTATTTTATTATTATTTATTAAGTATAAAAAGGAAGGAAAGATGAAGAATTTTCATCATCTTTCCCATGCAAACCAACGTGAGAAGAAGAGAGAAAGAAAAAAAAAAGTTTTGTTTTCTTTACAATTTGGTCCTTTCACTAAAAATCTACTATTTTCTCCTAGAAATCAAAAGAATTTCCATAGCCATCAAGAGAGAAAGATCACAAGGAGACTATGGGGAGCTAGAATATTAAGTTAGATTTAAGAAATAGAAGCTGGAGGAGAGAGAAAATCAAGTTAAAGATTGAAATCAATGGAACAAGGTAAGAACATCAAGATTTCAATATATTTTTAAGATTAATATTATTGAAAAAGCATGGAATTGATGTTAATGTAGAGTTTTCTTATATATGGTATTATGTTCTTGATATGTTAGTGAAGAGAAAATAAGAGAAAGTAATGAGAAATAGTGTAGAGAAAGAAAATAAGGGTGTTATAAACATGGTAAATAAACATCTTACACTAAAACAGTTTTGGACAGCAGCAATAGTCTAACTTTGAAAAATCACAAAATATTGTAGAAATCGAATTATAGGATGAATAAAACATTAAATTAAATCTTATTGAGTTTAGTTTCTTATAGAAGAAACAGTATAACCAATGGAATTGTAAATCATAAGATATAATAAGTTTTGTGAGACAATGCCGGAATGATTTCGGGCTCCCCTGTTCTAACTTTGGAAAATCATAAAAAATTGGAAAAAAATAATTAAGGGATTAAATTTATATTTTTAAAATCCTTAATGAGTATATTTTCAATAGAAATAAGCGGGAACATCATCCGAATCTCGTACGATGAGATAATTAATTCTTAGTGAAGAAGGGTCAGAACTATCAGACAGCAGAACATGGGTAAATTTAAAGAAAAAAATGTACTTATTGGCTAAACCAAAAATTCTGAAATTTTTATGGTAATAAGATATGTAAGTCTAGTCTCAGAGAAAATTAGCGGATCTTAATTTTGAGTTCTGTATCTTAAGATATAAATAATTCAGTGACTATGACGCAAATGGACAGTTTTGAATATACATATAAGTAAATAGTGAAATTATTGATAATGTTACTTGTTGCATGTTATATAAATTAAGGATGTGGAATGGAGAGGAGGAGGAGGAAAATATGTATGAATATTCAGCTGGCATGGCTAATTTGCATGTTTTAGGCTCATGGACTAAATTGAATAAAAGTAAAATTTTATGGGCAATTTTGTAAAAATGTTAGAAATGACCAAATTGCATGAAATGAATTATTTTATTATTTAAAATTACAAAATTGAATGAAATTATTAATTTAGCTCAAGATCAGGGGAAAACATGTTTTAAGGATTAAATTGAAGAGTGTTGAAATTATGGAAAATCCTGATATTTTATATAATTCATGGGTTGTTATCAATTTGTTTGAGAATAACGGCTGGAAATAAGGATTAAATTGTAATAATTTTATTTTATTTTAACCTAAGGATGAAATTGTCATTAATTAAAAGTTTAGGGGTGAAACGATAATTTTGTTTAGAACATTAGTTGAATGTATTACAACATGAAATAAATGAAAACGACGATCAAATTTCTTTATAAAGATCCGGATGACTTGAATACAAGACTTAAACGTGGAAAAGAAAAGATATCGAATTAATGAAATTATAAACATGTATAAGAAACGAGGTAAGTTAGTGTAACTTGAATTGTATTTTTAAATGCATGAAATATCGATATAATGAATTACCTGATTTATGTTTATAAAGAAATAGCAAGAGAATGATATTTATCATGACATGTAAATAGGTGATTATTTTTGATACGTTGATACAAGAAAATTAATTAAATTGAGACGAGTAATAAATTCAAGTAAAACATATCGAGAAAAATAAGTACGTTAAGGGACAATATGTTTGATTTTAATTTGTTCCAAATATGAACGTTAGATGAAATGAAATATCTGATAAATAAATCGGTAACTCCGGTAATGCTCCGTAACTCTATTCCAGTGACAGATTCGGGTTAGGGGCGTTACACGTATCCTGGTGAATGGAGTTTAGCCCACATTCCCTTATCTCTCTGAAAATTGTCCTTGGGCCTCAATGCCCCAAATCACATCACAAAGGTGAGTAATTACAATCCTATAACATGCCAATTATATCCAACGGTCTCATAAAATCATAAGGCCAAAATATCCACATTATTATCACATATTTTCTTACTGTCTTTTTGTACATATTCACTGTATATTTACATCGTTAGCACACTATAATGACTGTTACACGGTATGAAACAAACCCACATATTTGCTGTCACAGGGCATAAATAACATACCCATATATTCTCTTTCAAAACAATCATCACAAACTTATGGCATATGTCATAACATCTCATATATGTTCATATGAACATAGATTAACTATTAAGAACAATAAATAGCTAAGAAATTTATTCAAATCTAATCTCAACAAAAATAGGGATCAAATTAATTTAGGGGATTTCAACAATAATGGGTTAAGGGTTAATATTAAGGGTAATACAAGGAATGGCTTGTTAAGCTCAAAGGGGTTTACTAAGGGTTAATCGTGGAGGTAGGCATTTCATGGCATGAGTGGGTTAATCCTAAGTGCCTCTTTCATCTTGACATATCAAATGAAATGGCGTGGTCTTTACATGTATAATCAAGCAAGTTCTACAATAACAATTCAATATTGGCACACTCAAAGCAATAATAAAAGTGAGCATGAAAGAAATAATAGATGCTCTTAAAGGCTCAATAATCTCACAAAAATTATGGCTTTTTTATGTTTAAACTTGTGGATTTCAATTCAAGATAATACCTAAACTTGGGGAAACAACCTAAAATTTTAAAATTCTTAACAATCAACTTATTATGTTTAATTATCTAATGTCTTAAAGTTTAAATAATCAATGCATGAATGCCTATGTTTTAGTTCAAGATATATCAATAAAAATAATAAATCAATCAAAATTTGTCCTAATCATGATATGAGAGATTTACAAGAGAATAAGGCAACATTCAGGGATTTTTTTGATAATGAAATGAATATCCCCCCACACTTAAGATGTACATTGCCCTCAATGTACAAGGATAGATATTTAGAGAAACATAAATATAAGATTATAAGATAGGGAGAGAATTGAAACTTCCTAAGTGTTAAATGAATGAATGGAATCCCTGGACTAACGAGAGTGAGGATTGGAAATAGAGCTAAAGGGAAAATATGATTATGAGGGATAATTAAGGGAATAATCTAATAATAATCATAAAGATAAGCCGTGTTTTCAAAATAAATAAACATAAAAGTAAAAATAAAATGAGAGAGATAGTCTAATTTTTTTTTCAAATGGCACGGCCGGATAACAAGCCCGTGCGGATCGTGTCCAGCCCATGTTTGTCGCGAATTGAGATATCGTCACACGGCATTCAGACACGCCCGTGTGTCTAAGTCGTGTGGCTACATGATCGTATCACACAACCGTGTGAGATGTGGTTCACTTCTCCCACGGTCGTGTACCTATGCGCACGGCTATGTTGTTTTGGCAGCGTCGACCACGGGCGCTAGGCATGAGCGTGTCGTACACCTGTGTCGTTTTGGCAGATTTGCCCACGACCCTCTCACACGGTCGTGGTAATTTATCGTATCCCGTGTTTTGGGAAAACTTTTACTCTATTTTCACACGGACGTATCGCACGGTCGTGTCTCTTCTCGTTTTACGGGCACGGCCTAAGGCACTCTTGTGTGCATGGCTGTAAGTGTTTGTGGACCTGTGTTCAAAGATTCAGTTAGTGATTTAAATATTAAAAATTTTGAAATTTAAATAAAATTTAAGTAAATAAAAACTGTTAGTACTCGGATTGCCTCCCGAGAAGCGCTTATTTATAGCCTAAGCTCGACTTTCCTTTATTGGTGTATTCAGGAAGGTTCGTGGAGTCGTAGCTCCTCTCCATTGTCCGTAAAATTCTCACCGTTATAAAGTTTGAGATGATGACCGTTTACCTTGAAAGTTCCTTGTGATGGGTGACTTACCTCTACTGTGCCATATGGAAAAACAGATTGAACTATGAAAGGTCCTGACCATAGTGATTTAAGTTTCCCAGGAAACAATTTGAGTCTCGAATTATAGAGCAAGACAAAATCTCTGACTTTAAATTGTTTCTGTTGCTTTAAACGAGCGTCATGGCGCCGCTTTGTTGCTTCCTTGTATAGGCGTGAGTTTTCATATGCATTGGCTCGCCACTCATCTAACTCGTTCAACTGCATCAACCTATTTTTACCTACAAGTTCAGGATCAAGGTTTAGAAATTTAATAGCTCAAAAAGCTTTTTTCTCTAATTCGAATGGTAGATGACAACTTTTTTCATAAACAAGTCTGTAAGGTGATGTTCCTATGGGAGTCTTAAAAGTAGTTCTATAAGACCATAAAGCATCATCGACTTTTATCGCCCAATCTTTCCTATTTGATCCTACTGTCTTTTCAAGAATCCGTTTGATTTCTCGGTTTACCATTTCGACTCGTCCACTAGTTTGAGGATGGTATGGGGTGGCTGTTCTATGATGAACTCCATATTTCCTAAGAGTTTTCTCAAATTTGGTGTTATAAAAATGAGTGCCCCTGTCATTGATAATTGCTCTAGGTGCTCCGAATCTCGAGAAGAGTTTCTTAAGGAAACGTACTACCACTCTAGCATCATTAGTAGGTAAAGCTTGGGCTTCTACCCATTTGGACATATAATCAACTGCTACTAAGATGTATTTATTCCCAAATGAACTAGGAAATGGACCTATGAAATCGATACCCTAAACGTCAAATATTTCACATGAGAGCATATAGTTTTGAGGCATTTCATCACGTTTGGAGAGGTTACCTATTCGTTGGCATTTGTCACAAGAAGTCACATACCTGTTAGCGTCTTTGAATAACGAGGACCAATAAAAACTTGATTCAAGTATTTTATGTGCGGTCTTAATTCCACTATAGTGTCATCCAGTCGATCCTGAGTGGCAATGTTCCGGTATCTTTAATGTTTCTGACCTTGTAACGCATCTTCTAATGACTTGATCTGCATATATGCAGAAAAGAAAAAGGTCGTCCCAAAAGTAGTTTTTCACATCATTAAAGAATCGCTTCTTTTGCTGGTGTGTCAACCCTTTTGGGATAATGTTAGTGGCTAAAAAATTCGCGATGTCTGCAAACCAAGGTACCTCAGAATTAGATATAGCGAAAAATTTTTCTTCAGGAAACGAATCATTTATTTCAACTTCATCTAGTTCTTTGGTATTTGAGTTCTCAAGCCTGGAAATATGATTAGCTGCGAGATTTTCAGCTCCTTTCTTATCCTGAATTTCTAAGTCAAATTCCTGCAGCAACAAAATCCATCAAATGAGTCGAGGTTTTGCATCAGTTTTAGTTAGAAGGCATCGAAGGGCAGAATGGTCAATGTAAACAACAAATTTAGACAATATGAGATATGATCGAAATTTATCAAATGCAAAAACCACAGCTAGCAATTCTTTTTCCGTGGTAGTGTAGTTTTCTTGTGCGGCTGTCAACGTCTTGCTAGCATAATAGATAGGTTGAAAGTGCTTGTCTCTTCGCTGTCCTAAAATCGCACCTACTGTAAAGTCACTCGCATCACACATTAATTCAAAAGGTAAATTCCAGTCAGGTGCAATTATAATCGGATCATTAATTAATTTATCTTTTAAGGTGTTAAATACTTCTAAGCATTCCTGGTCAAAATTAAAAGGTATATCTATTTCTAGCAATTTAGTCAAAGGCTTAGCTATTTTAGAAAAATCCTTAATAAATCTTCTATAAAAACCAGCATGTCCTAAAAAGCTTCTGATAACCTTGACAGAACTAGGAAGGAGTAATTTTTCGATTGTTTCAATTTTAGATTTGTCCACTTCAATCCCTTTACTAGAAAATTTATGCCCTAATACAATACCTTCTTGAACCATGAGGTGACATTTCTCCCAGTTAAGCAGAAGGTTCGTTTCCTCACATCTTGTTAAAACTCGTTTTAAATTTTTAAGGCAAAGATGGAAAGAGTTACCGAATATCGAGAAATCATCCATAAATACCTCCATGATGTCTTCCACGAGTTCGTCAAAGATGGTCATCATACAGCGCTGAAAAGTGGTAGGAACATTTCATAATCCAAAAGGCAATCTACGATAAGCGAACGTACTATATGGGCTTGTGAATGTCGTCTTTTCTTGATCTTCAAGAGCTATTGGGATTTGGAAGTAGCCAGAGAGTCCGTCTAAAAAGCAGTAATACATGTGCCCGGATAATCTTTCCAACATTTGGTCAATGAATGGCAAGGGAAAGTGATCTTTTCTTGTGGCATCATTCAGCTTCCTATAGTCAATACAAACTCTCCAACCTGTGACTGTTCTTGTTGGGATTAATTCATTCTTCTCGTTGGTCACAACCATCATGCCTCCTTTCTTGGGAACAACCTGCACTGGACTTACCCAAGAACTGTCAGAAATAGGATAAATAATTCTCATATCTAATTACTTCTTTCATATTCGGGTTCAGTCGTCTTTGAGCTTGCACACATAGCTTATATTAATCTTCCATTAAAACTTTATGGGTGCAAAAAGAGGGGCTGATCCCTTTAATGTTAGAAATTTTCCAAGCTATAGCCTTTTTGTGTTCTCTTAATATTTCGATTAATTTCTCTTTTTCCTTGGGTTGCAGGTTAGAAGCAATAATCACTGGTAATGTAGAATTATCTCCAAGATATGCAGATTCTAAGTGATTTGGCAACTGTTTAAGTTCCAGTTTAGGAGGTTCTTCAATAGAGGGTGTTTTCTTAAGTTCATCGTTTATCTTAATACCCTCATATTCTGCTTGTCTTGAGGAGTGTTCATTGGAGTCATCATCTGCCTCCTCTCCTTGAACTAGATACAGTTCCATCGTGTCCTTCAGTATAATTTCCTGAACAGAGTCTTGAGTAGCATGATCAATAGAATCAATAAAATAACATGAATCATCATATTCCCTAGAAAATCTCATAGCGTCATAAATTTTAAAGATAATTTCTTCATCACCTACTCTAAGTACCAATTTGCCGTCACCCACATCAATTACAGCCCTAACAGTGGCTAGAAATGGACGCCCTAAAATTAAAGGCACTTCCACATCTTCATCCATGTCAAGCACAACAAAGTCAACAGGGAATATGAATTTATCTACTTTCACAAGTACGTCTGCTATAATACCCCTAGGATATTTAACAGATCTATCGGCTAGTTGAATACTCATCCTAGTGGGTTTAGGTTCCCCAAGACCAAGTTGTTTGAACATTTTATATGGTATCAAATTAATGCTAGCACCTAAATTAGCTAGTGCTTTCTCAACATTCAAACTACCAATTAAGCAAGGGATAGTAAAACTTCCTGGATCTTTTAGTTTGGTTGGTAGTTTATTTTGGAGTATGGTTGAGCGCTCCTCGTTGAGTTCCACTGTAGATAATTCCTCAAACTTCCTTTTATTTATTAGAAGTTCCTTCAAAAATTTTGCGTATGTAGGCATCTGCGAGATAGCTTCAACAAAAGGTAAGTTGATATGTAATTGTTTAAAAAGTTCAAGAAACTTACCGAATTGTGCATCCATGCGGTCCTTTTTCAATTTTGCTGGGTATGGAACTGGTGGTTTATATTCTTTTAGCACTGGTTTGTCACTATTTTCAGGTTTTTGCTCCTCTTTTTCGCTTCTCACGGCTTCTTCTGTTAGCTTCTTTTTAGATTCAGCTAACACCTTCCCACTCCTTAGTGTAACTGCTTTCACGTGCTCTTTTGGATTTGGTTTGGTGTTACTAGGTCAACTTCTTAATGGTCATTTGGAAATTAGTTTGGACTGCTAGCTTATCTGAGTTTCGAGCCCTTGGATTGATGCTTGTTGATTTTTGAATGCTGTATCGATATTCTGGAAACGAGCATCTAACACCGAGATGAATTTGGATAGCATCTCCTCAAGGCTCGGTTTCTTTTCCTATTGATAAGGTGGCTGTTGAAAACCCGGAGGATTTTGTGGCCTTTGATTCCCTTGACCACCCCAAGAGAAATTTAGGTGGTTTCTCCAACCTGCATTATAAGTATTACTGTATGGATTATTTTAAGATTTAAAGTTATTGTTACCCATATAGTTGACTTGTTCCTCTTCGGTTGTAGGATTGAATGGTTGATATTCTGTATGTACACCTCCTCCACTTGAATCACACCTCATCATTGGATGTACTTGTGTAGAACCAAGTAAACCATCAATCTTTTTATTTAAAAATTCTACCTGATTTGACAACTTGGTAACCGAATCGATGTTATAAACGCCTGCTATTTTAGTTAGTTTAGTCCTCATGACTTGCCACTGATAGTTATTCAGTGATATCTCCTCAATAAATTCGTAAGCCTCTTCAGGTATTTTGTTGTTGATGGTTCCACCAGCGGCTGCATCAATCATATGTCCTGTTGAGGGATTTACACCATTGTAGAACGTTTGAACTTGCAGCCATAGAGGTAACCCATTGTGAGGGCACCTTCGCAGTAGGTCCTTGGATCTCTCTCATGCATCATAAAGTGTTTCTAAATCCATCTGCATAAAAGAAGAGATATCATTACATAATTTAGCCATTTTGGCCGGTGGAAAATACTTTAATAAAAATTTTTCGGTCATTTCTTCCCAAGTAGTGATCGACCCTCATGGTAACGAGTTCAACCACTGTTTAGCTTTGTTTCTCAATGAAAAAGGGAATAGCGAGGACGAATGGCATCATCAGAAACGCCATTAATTTTAAATGTGTCGCAAAACTCTAGAAAATTTGCCAAGTGAGTGTTGGGGTCCTCGTCCTGCAAACCATCAAACTGAACAAATTGCTGTATCATTTGAATCGTGTTAGGTTTCAGTTCAAAATTATTTGCAGCAATAGCAGGCCTAACTATACTTAACTCAGTTCCTGTTAAATTAGGTTTAGCATAATCATACATGGTACAAGGAGCAGGATTCTGATTTGCTAGATCAACGGGTATCGCAAGAGGTAACTGATTTTCTTGATTTTCAGCCATCTCCTCAGGTGTAGTCGAGATATCGTCCTCTTGCTCTTCATCTGTGTATCTTAGGCTTCGCCTTATTTCTCATCAGTTTTTACTAACTATGCGATTGATTTCTTCATCAAACAGTAACGGTTCCGACGGGTTTCTTCTAGTCATAAACTATAAGAACCTGCCAGAAGAAAGAAAAAGAAAATTAGTAAAATAATAATTAAAATTAAATTAAATTTCAATAAAAATAAATGGCTAAAGTAATAAAAATTAAGTCTTCCTAATATTTTAGCTCCCCGGCAACGGCGCCAAAAACTTGATCGTGATTTTCTGTGATAAGTTTTATAAATTTATGATTAATCGTTCTTGAAACTAACTATTATCACGATGTAGGCAAGTGTACCTACCGAATAGTAGTATAGCTTTAGCAAGACCGGATTGTCGAACCCAAAGGAACTAAAAGTACTAGTAATGACTATCTTTTCATTATCTAGCCTAAGAATAATAGGGTTTGTTTTAATTAAATAATAAACTAAACTAAGAGATTACAAAAAATAGAATTGAGGAATTACATTTTGGGAAAACGATTGAATTAAGACAATACCTAAGGGAAAATCCACCTAGACTTCACTTGTTTTTTTAACTCCGAATCAGATGATTTATTCATTTAACTTGTTCCGTAGAAATCCCTAAGTCATCTTATTATCCCTATTCAAGACTAATAATGTCTAACCCTAGATTGAATAATTGAGACTTTTCTCTAATTAACCCTCTAGGGTTGTATTAACTCGATCTATGGTTCCCCTTATTAGGTTTCATCCTAATCCGGCAAAATCTTGTCACCCTATCTCTAGGCGCGCAATCAACTTCGCTTAATTATGACAAAATCACTCCTAGACAGGGACTATTCATCCTCCAACTAAGAGCATTAACTTGAATCGATATCCTGAAATACCAAAACAAGAATTAAGAACACATAATTAAGAACAAATCAAATATTTATCATACAATTCAGAAATTGTCTTAGGTTTCATTCCCCTTAGGTATTTAGTGGATTTAGTTCATAACTAAATAGGAAAGCATCTCAGAAGAATAAAGAATACAAAACATAAAGAAAACCCAAAACTCCTGAAGGGAAATTGAGGAGAGATCTTCAGTCTTGATGATCAATCCGGCTTCTGAGATGGATCAATCGGTTTCCTTAGAGTAATCCCTTTCTCCCTACTCTCCGTCTCCCCTTTAGTCCTCCTCTAAGGTGTTTAAATAGGTTTTAGAATACCTCAAAACCCTCAAAATCACCTTTTTTCAAATAGAACTTAACTAGGGCTCGACAGGGACACGCCTGTGTGTAATTGCTTCAGGTTGTGGTCGAGGCTGAGAGATCAACACGCCCGTGCTAAGGTTGTTTTAAGCTGTGGTCGAGTCTGTTAGAATGGCACGGACGTGTGTTCTACCCGTATGAGGAAGTCCAGGCCATGTTGTTTTCCCACGTCGGCCCATTTTCTCCGTTTTTGCCCGTTTCTCATTTTTTTTGCCTTTCTATGCTCACCTGAGTATAAAACATGAAATTAAAGGATTAGGAGCATCAAATTCACCAAATCTAAGGATAATTCATTCAAAAACATGTTAAGCATGGGATAAAAATATTATAAATTACAGTTTATCAGTTTGATAATGGAGGTCTGTTAGTCGAGTTGTAAGTTAAGCTGATTTGGATTGATCGGACTCAGGATAAGAAATTAGGGGATGAGGCTCTAGTTTGTATTTTCGTCAGATTGAGAGTGGCAATACTTCTGATTTGGGGCTGAAAAAGAATAGAGTTTTGTATTTTCGAGGTCAGATTTGTGTGCCGAATGATTCTGATCTTTGACAGTTGATTCTGAGGAATGCGTATAGTAGCCTTTATGCTATACATCCCGGTGGTAATAAGATGTATTGGGATTTTTGTGAGCTGTACTGGTGGTCGAGTATAAAGCGTGAGGTTACGAATTTTGTTGCTCGTTGTCTAATGAGCCAGCAAGTTAAGGCTGAGCACCAGTTACCTTCGAGTTTGTCACAACCTATTAAGATTCCCTTAAGGAAATGGGAACGAGTGACGACAGACTTTGTTAGTGGGTTGCCCCTGACACCCATTAAGAAAGATTATGTTTGGGTCATCGTGGATCAATTAACTAAGTCCCCTCATTTTATTCCGGTTCAGACGGACTACTCTCTGCAGAAGTTAGCGAAGCTCTATATCTCTGAGATTGTAAAACAGCTTGGGGTTTCAATTTCAATAATTTCTGATAGGGATCCTCATTTCACTTCTCGGTTCTGGGAGAATTTGCATGAGGCTCTAGGTTCGAGATTGGACTTCAGTATTGCGTTCCATCCTCAGACCCATGGTCAATCTGAGAGGGTGATTCATATACTGGAGGATATGCTTCAGAGTTGTGTAATAGATTTTCGAGATAGTTGGGAGGATTTTCTGCCATTAGCTGAGTTCATCTACAATAACAGTTTCTAGTCTAGCATCCAGATGGCACCTAACGAGGCTCTATATGGTCGTAAGTTTTGTACTACGCTACGTTGGATTGAGTTAGGTGAGCGACGACTTTTGGGTCTTGACTTGGTTTTTAAGACCGAAAATAAGGTTAGACTGATTCGGGATCATTTGAAGGTGGCTTATGATAGACAGAAGTTTTATGCAGATCTAAAGATGAGAGATATTAAGTACTGGGTGACTTTATTTTTCTTAAGGTCTCCCATTGGAAGAAAGTTCTGAGATTCGATCGTAATGGGAAGTTGAGCCCTAGGTTTATTGGGCCATATCAGATTCTGAAGCGTGTAGGACCAGTTGTTTATCAATTAGAGTTACTTTCGGAGTTGGATCGTATCCACAATATGTTTCACGTCTCGATGTTGAGGCAGTATTGTTCTGATCCATTTTACGTTGTCTCTGTTGAGGAGATCGAGATTAAACTGGATTTAACTTTTGAGGAGGAGCCGGTCAAAATTTTGGATTTAGATGTTAAGGTTCTGAAGAGGAAGCCCATTCCATTAGTAAAGGTTCTATGGCGGAATCATGGCACTGAAGAAGCCACATGGGAACCTGACGACTCGTTGCGTCAGCAGTATCCTCATTTGTTCTGATCAGGTAAATTTTGAGGTCAAAATTTCTTTTAGGGGATAGAGTTGTAACACCTTAATTTATTTATTCATGTCTCTGTAAATTCTAACACAACTATGTATCTGTTTCAGTGGTTAAGTGTTCTAGGTGTGTGAATAGGGTTTTGGGTTCAAGTCTCCCTTTTGCCAAATTTTGTTATTTTTAGATTCAAGCCTTACCCTTGTTGAGTGGGTTTAAATTAAATTATCCGTTAATCCATATTAGAATGAGCCTACTAGTTAGAGTGGTAAGGGAGTTGAGGTGTGAAAGGTCCTGTGTTTGAATCCCTGCGAGAGCGTGGACGTTATTTTTTGTCTCGGTTGGCTAAGAGAGTTTGGTTGGGAGTGGGAGTTTGAGTGAGTGGGTGGTTGTGGATGAGAGAATAGTAGGGAGTTGGGATATAGGGGTTATCTATTTTTTTTGTTTTTTTTCAAAAAATTTGGTTTTCTCTCTCAAAGGAAAATTTCTAATGTTGTTTTCTCTGTGACTTCGTCCCAACCAAAAGTTCTTTTCTTTTTCTTAATTCTACTAAAAATTGTTCTTCCAAAGTCACAGTTATACTTTTTTTTACTCTTCGTGAGTTTGGGTAAGTGAAGGTAGTGAGTTTTTGCTCATTCTAGAGGTAATTGTTAAGAACTATCTTTATTACTTTGCCTTAGATTGATATTTGGGTTGTGGCAGCAGCAAATCATGAGGAACGAGACTCTCTCCTTGCAGAATTGTAGCCGAAGTCGTTAGGTGTATTTGGGTAAGGGTTGAACACTCGAGTTTACCATTTTCGGTTCCGTTAGTTCATTTTAACTGTGAATTTAGACTGATTTTAGAAGTTTTATTGTGTCAATTCTAGGTGCTAGTTGGCTCAGGAGTGTTTTCGCATCAAAACCGTACCAGGTGTGTACCCAGAATGCAGAAAAAATGAGTTTTGACGAAAGTCAGAAATCACACTGTTGACGCCACACGGGCGTGTGCCTGGCCATGTGGTTGGTTGTGTGCTAGACACGGCCGTGTGTTTGACAAAGGCATGGTCGTGCGCAAGACACAGCCATATGGTGGTGCAAGTGTGGTCGTGTGAGCCACATGGGCTAGGCCAAGTTAGGTGTGTGGGCCTACAAGGGCATGTGGGTTTTGGGCCAGGCCGTATAGGCCACACAGGCAAGGCTAGTTTGGGCGTGTGGCCCCACACGGGCATGTGGGCCTATAATTTTAAAATTTTCCCTAGTGTCGCTCGGTTCGTTCCGATCAATTGTGGGCCTACCGTAGGGTCAGTAAGGGCTAACCAAACCCTAAACTATGTGATATGATATTCTAATATGTGTAGGACACCGATATATATATCTGTACTGTTTAAGTAAATATATACTATCTAAATATGAGCATGTTATGCATGATAGTGTTGTATCTGTTATTCTATATCCGTGATTGGGGTGGGTTTTGTATGTGGAGGAAGTGATCTGTATGACAACATTTCTCCTATATTCTAGCAGCTTGACTGCATAATATCTGTAATGTGTCGCACCGACACTATATGGTGTGTAGGGCTGGGTGGGTGTTTTTAACCCCACATGGTGTGATGGGATGGTCAAAGATGGTGTGTCGAGGATGGGGGTAGGATTCTGCATTTCTGATTCTGATATCTGTATCTAAAATGGACATAAGTCTGAATCTATATTTGACTGTATATGTGATTATTGTATGTATTGCAAGTCTATTTCTGTTGGGTTACACACTGGGTTTGCAAAAAGTCACATCCATTTTTCTATTTTGTTTAGGTAATCCACAAACTTAGACGAGTCCGTGCGACGGAGCCTCAACAGTGACCACTTGATCGAGAACTATTTTACTAGTAATTTATGGTTTTTAATTATAATTCTGGTTTTATTTTTGAGAGTTTGTAATTTTTGGGACTCTTCAAATTGTTGGTTTTATTTTGGTTTGAATGTGTTTTTGACTCATTCATTACGGTGCTTGATTGAAATCACGATTTTACGGAAATAAAGGTTTTCTCTAAAAGCACGAACTGGACTTCTAAAATATAACGGTTTAAGATGTCCACTATAAATTATGTTTTGGCAAATGAGCTAATTAAATAACGTTTTCGGTAAAAATTATGAATGGATAAGAGTTATAGAACTTGGATGATTTTTCGAACAACTTTACAAAGTTTAATTAAAGTAGCACCGCTTACAAAACCCTTCATCGTAACATCACCAGATTTGGCCATAGCGTCTAGGCCGGGTTTGGGGTGTTACAGTCACATCATTCCCCCCTTCCTCAAGAAGATTCATCCTCGAATCTTTACCTACAAAGAAAAAAATAGGGATTAGAATAAATAACAATAAAATGAATAAAATACTTACCTAAGCTTTCTTGTACACCAAAGTTATCTCTAGGATCAATTATATGATTTTGATCTCCCAAATCAGCATGAATCAAGTATCTCTCCTTCAAAAACAAACCATCAACACTAAACAAAGAAATATTAGGCACGAGTATTCAAATAAAAAATAACTTGGAATTTTCTTTGAATATGCATGGTCATGCATAAGAATTTCAAAAAATGAGTCAAGAATTTTTCATAATTATAAAAATCAAGAAGTTTAATATTTTTATGTAAAAACGTATCGTTAAAGGTCCAGGTAGAAAATTTTGTTGTAACAGGAATTCTATAAAATGCTTTAAAAACTTATTTAATGCAACGTAATTACTATTTTTAACATTGACAAAGGTAGACAAACCCAAAAAATCAGTTGAACTTTCAGACCAAGGTTTAATGAAATTTGACCAACGAGAAAACATGTTGTAAGGAAATATTTTGCAAACAAAATCAATACCGTACTTATCAAAAATATTCGAGGTATGCCTTCTTAAATTAATTTCTATTGTTTCCTTATCTTCGTTACCTTGTACCACTTGTGGAGAATTATAATTGTTCAACTTACTCTTTCTCACAAGTAAAATCGTTCATCGATTGTAGAGTAATATAATTGGGAGTCCATTAATAGATCCTTGAAATCCTGTAACAAAAAAACACCACTAAACAAATTTAAGTTAAAGTTAGTTAAAATATAATCATTCCTCAATTTTGTATGGGTATTTTCTTGCTTTTCATTTTTTTTCCCACTTGAGAGCTATCCAATTTTACCTAATATGGATTTTCACTCACCAAATGTAGACCATTAAGTAGACTTTTGTCACTCAAGATCTCTTCTCTTTGTCTTTTCTCATGATTTTTTCTCACTTCCCATATCCTCTTCAGAAGTATTATGAATATTCAATTCAGTACAATCTATCTCAATAGGAGAACATGATGTTTCTATCTTATCTAACTCCATAGATTTGAGGAAGAAACTCTCACTATCATCTTTTTCTGGTTCTCAAAGTTCATCATCACAAATATTATTTCCACTAGAGTAAGAGTCAACAAAAGGTACAAAGTCATACTTACTTTCTTCTCCAATTGGATATTTAATTGGATATTGGAAACCCTTATGATCATTTTTTTATCAACGAAAATCTCATGTTGGCATAATCACGACTATAGTGCCCACGCCCTTTGCATGTAAAACATTCAATATCATGAGCTTTTTGCTGTTTTGGTAAAATTTTAGTAGAAGTGGGGTGCTTAGAAGATGTAGAAGAATCTTTTATAGGAGCCTGACTTTTCAAATCAAAAGGTTTAGTCTTAGCATTTTGGCAACAACTTATTAGTAGCATAATGAGGTTTCAAATTCTTGAAAGCAGAATTAGAACTTATACCTCGATAATAGTGTGATGCGCCAAATGGACGAGATTGATGTTGATGAAATTGTTGCTCAATCTCAATTATCTTGTGTACCATCTCATCAAGATCAATATAGGTTTGAAGATTAAGAGCATTTGCTATCGAAACATTCAAGTCCTGTACAAATTGCATCATGGTAGTTTCTTCATCCTCTCATATATTTGCTCTTTGCATAAGCATCCCCATCTCCTTAAAGTACTCATCAACAAATCGATTACCTTGAACAAGGCGTTGAAATCTCGTTGAGACCTCTCTATAATAATGAGAAGGAACGTAAAGTTTTCGCATCACTTGCTTCAACTCGTCCCATGTTGCAACTACTCTTTCCTAGTTTCTTTTATGATTAATTCCTAGTTGAATCCACCAACTCAATGCATAATCCGAAAATTCAAATGTCACCAATGGGACTTTTTCCTTTTCCCGTCATTTATAGTAACAAAACATAAGTTCAATTTTTTATTCCCACTCATAATATGCTTCAAGATCATACTTCCCTCGGAATGGTGGAATGTTAAACTTTGGTTTAGCTAAAAAATGTTGCCCAAGGTCATTATTAACCTTAGTCTCATCATTTGCACAAGAGACACGTCGAACATTATTTGCACGAAGACGAGGTTGATCAACCTTATCTCCCCAATTACAATTTTGACGCTCAATTTTAGTACTTAGACGTTCTAAATTTTTGTTTATCGTATCCAGAATAGTGTTACGTTGCTGATCTCGAGCATTTCAAACCTCTTGATCCCTTCTCAACTTCTCAATCATAGTATTGCGAATCATTATGAAAGTTTGAAAAGAACACAGCACTCAAGAAAAGAAAAATTAAGCAAACCTCACTGTTATGCACTCAAAAATAAAAGTTAAATTCTCAATGAGATAAGAATTAATCTTATGAGCCTTTTAAAAAATGTCTATATTAATCAATCAGAATGTATTAGAATCAAACTAACAAAGCAAACCTAATAGTATTTTGAGTCCAAAATCGGTTAGACATCAAAGTATTATGTTGCACGGAGGAAGGAATGTGCAACGTGCTTTAACCTACTAACATAAGAAACAATAAAGGGTTAGAATGCGTAAATGAACAGTAGAAAGTAAAAAAAAAAAGTGAAAACCTAAGGATAAGAGTAAATGAAAATTGTTGAAACCCAAAAAATGCAAAGCAACTTGACAAACTTCATTCAAGGTGTTCCTGATTTCCAAAAATCACAAAATTTAAACTGAAACCTCCTTAAATAATGTATATTGGATCTGGAAATTTTTGACACGAAATTCAACCCACATAATTTTTTAAAATTTTTTATTCTTTTCCTAATTTCTTTTTCCTGTAATTTTTCAATCATTTTTTTTTGTGGGAAATATTTTTTATACTCTAAAATAGTGCCAAGAAATAGTATGTAAAATTTCAGATCGTTTAAAAAACGTTTACCCCCTAAAAAATATTTTTTTTCAAAAAACTATCTAGGTAAAAAAATTGTTTTAAGGTTGTGTGCCGGAAATCAATTTATAAGAACAAAAAGAACACCTAAAAATGCCCAAATCTGATACAAAATGATAAAGAATGGTGTGGATGAATGCAGAAGCGGATCACAAAGTTTGTCAAAAGTCGTAGATTTGATTTAGGGCTCTAGATATTCGAAAAGAAACTTGAACTTTTGACCAACCTAAAACGCAATCAAATCCAAGTTAGATAAAAAATTAAAATAAATAACTAAAATAATTAAAATAAAATAATAAATCTATTATTATAACAATAAGGAAGAAATTAAATAAGGTAGATGGAAAGATAGAATGTGATATATAAAAGCCCTAAGAAGCCTTGGGAACACGAAGAATCTACAACTCTTTTAAGCGGCTCTAATTTTCCTTCCAAGAAAGAAAATGTAACGTCCAAAAAATCCCAAAACCCAAAAATCTCGAAATCCTAAAATTTCTTTATTTTCGGTTTTGATAAAAATTGTGTTTTATGTTCCTAGCCATGTGATAATTATAGTAGGTCTTAATTAAGGTTTGATTTTGAACCTAGGAATAATGAAATTATAGTTTAATTATTAAAAGAATTAGGGTTGGCAAGTAGTTGGGCTTTTAAATAAAAATAGGGGAAAAATAGCATCAAAAAGACTTGTGGAGGAGTGGCTAAGTGACGCCACTTAGAGAGCAGGGAGGTGGAGTTAGTAGCTAGCAAGGAGATCCAAGGTTCGAATCCTAGCTTAGTATTTTTAAAAGTTTAGTTTTGGCCTTCTAGAAGGATGGTAGTGGTGTGAAAGAGGACTCCAAGGGAAGTATTCAGGAGAGAAAATTAAGGAAAAGATCAAGGCGTAATCAGTGAGAAAAATGATGAGATGAGAAGGGAGAAGTGATGGAGCTAAATTGGGAGTTGGGAATGGAAAATTCAGCTATAAGGGATATAAATAGGGGTTGAATATAGGGTTGCCAGGCTACTACCGAAATTCTTCTTCACCTTGTTGCCAGAAACCCCTTTCCCCAAAAGCCGAAAACCATTTTCTTTTCAAGATCCAAAAAGCCGAAAACCCTTTTGTTTTCTTTCTTTTCTTCCTGCCGATTTCTATTCTTCTCTACACAATTTTCTTTGTTTCACTTAGCCGATTTCTTCTTCTACTCTTCTTCTTTAATCTGTACCAAATAAACCTTATTCACCATACTAAATTTGAAAAGCCGAAAAGCTGAATCTCTCAAGGGCTGAATACTTTTTGACCGAATCTAGTGGAATTAGTGTCAGATCTCAGTTTTGGATTCCTGCCGATTTACTCTTCAGATCTAAGAAATATGCGTGTTTAGTGATCAAAGTAAAAGTTAGTAAAGGCTTGGCGTTCAGGTAAGGTTAAGGTGAGATCACATCTTTGAGTAAAAGTAAAAGTATTCGATAAGTATGTAAGATTAATCTTTGAGTGATATCGATTGTAGGTTTGGGCTAAGGAGATCACATCACGCTTGCTTACCAGGTGTGTACATACACTGCACACACACTACGAATCCGCAAAAGCTGAAATACCGAAATGCTGAAAAGTCGAAAAGCCGAAAGTTTGGCTACGGTGGTCTTGTGAGTGCGCGAACACTCGTAAGGGAGAGACCAATAGATTTTCTAAGACCCACATGCGATTCCGTGGACTTGGGTTGTGATTTGGCCATACAGATCAGAATGGGCTAAATGGGCCCGATGGGCTGTTGGGCCCACAATAAGCAAAAACTGAATATTGATGCTATGTGATAGAAATTTGTATGTGAGCATGAATATGAATGTGACTGGGCCTAACGGGCCATATAAATGTGTCTGGGCCTAATGGGCCATATAAATGTGTCTAGGCCTAACGGGCCATATAAATGTGATTTGGGCCTAATGGGTCATATTCAAGTGATTTGGGCCTAATGGGCCATATGAATATGATTGGCCTTATTGGGCTAGATACAAGTATGTGAATTTGTTTGGACTTTATAAGGGGTTTTGGGCCTAGTATATGACAACTACATAAAATTTAATTAAATTTTGTGACTGTGGACAACTCAAAGGGTTAAAGTGTGGCAACGGGTATATACATGTCTAGGATTGGATCAAGGGAGAGCTTGGTACTTAAGCGGTTTTAATAACCCACCTCCTCTTCTCTGGAATCCTACTTGGTGCATAGTATCCATTCATCTTAGCTCGCGGCACTTGTTAACAAGCCAAGGTAACTAAAAACCATAATTAAGGGAAAATTATCGAAATGCCCCTAAGGGCGAAAATGACCAAAATACCCCTATGTGTTAAATGTAAGTTTATTGAATGTGACATGCCTATTTGCTGCATACATATGATATTCTGCTTAGGTTGCATATGGGATGGGAAATATGGAATGGAGGAATTATATAAGGATCGCATGGTTGCTTGACAATCTTGGATCCACCGATGGATTTTAAAGCCCAATATGTAAATGAAGGTAGTTTCACAACCGGGCTACAATGGTGTATGGGCTGGGTGGGTCGATATTTATATCCCCACATGGTGTGACGGGGGACGGAGCTGGTGTGTAGCGGATGGATAATTTGGATGGGATTGCATTGCATGATTGATGAATGATATTTTTTTTGAATGCTTGTTTTTCGTCGAAGGTTGTACACACTGAGTTTATGAAAACTCACCCCCTTCTTTTATTTTATTTTCAGGTAATGCTCAGTAGAAGGTTCGATGTTTGGAGGGACTCTGGGTGGCCAGCTAGTAAGACAACTTGGACTTGTTTCTCTTTTAAAAGCATATAAGTTCGTTATTTTATTAAGTATTTTTCGGACCGGAATGTAATAAGGCTTCCTTCTTATTATTATTTGGAATATTATCATTTTCATTGTAATTATGAGAAGTTGAACATGGGATTCCTAAATTATAGTATGTTTTCTATGTTTCCTCAACTTAATTTTTAAATGATAAAGTTTTCTTAAATCAAATGTTTTAAACAAGACTTTCGCAACTGAAAGGTGTGTTTATTTCTAAGTTAATTAAGGTTTTTTTTGTTTAAGAAAGGTTTTCAATGAAAACACGATTTTCGTTAAAACACTTCAATGTGACACGCTAGATTCGGCCATAACGTCTGGGCCGGGTTTGGGGTGTTACAGAAAACTTGGTAAGAAAAAGTTTGAAGATGATCCCCACAATCTGAAAACATTGTTAAAACTCTTCTAAATGAAACTCAAGAGAAATTCTTAAAAAGAAAACTCGAAGAGAATTTATAAACTTAAAAGAGAAGTTGAATAATAATG
This sequence comes from Gossypium anomalum, assembly GCA_025698475.1. Taxonomy (NCBI): domain Eukaryota; kingdom Viridiplantae; phylum Streptophyta; class Magnoliopsida; order Malvales; family Malvaceae; genus Gossypium; species Gossypium anomalum. The sequence continues at coordinate 39,623,542 of CM046968.1, read as the reverse complement.
AATTGTATGATTTATGTACAATGCAAAGGCCTATATTAGGCTAGCTAAATAAATCTAAATAAAACTCTTTAAGCATACTAGAACTCTAATTAATATAAACAAGAAGTAGTCTTAAACTAAATTTTCTTGTTAACGTAAAACTCCTAAATAACTTAAACTACTTAATAATTATTAAAAATTCAGAATAGTAAAATAATAAAATAATTAGAGATGATAAATATAATATTGGACTCATATATAATAAAAATTAAGCCCAAAAACCGAACCCAATATGATTTAAACTCGAATTAAAAGCCTGAAACTCGTAATTCCTATCATAATCACGTCCAGAAATTCTGCTCGTGAAGTCTTTATTAAAACGGTCATAACTTGAGCTCCCAAACTCGAAATCAAGTGATTCAAAGTGTGTTTCGAATCTAAGAAATATATCTTTGAACGCATGGAGACATCTCAACCCAGAAATGTCTGGATCCCATCCAAAAAGTCATTGTAAGTCTGTTGATTTCCCAAACTTGAAAATTGTCAGCTCCGATGAATGGAATTTAATAAATTTCACCCCATCCATGCATGTACCATTAATGATAAAGAATGAGACGGATGAATGTGGAAGCAGATCGTAAAGTTTGTCCAAGTCGTGGATTTATCTTAGATCTCTAGACGAATGTAACTGAAACGAGAAAAAATGAAAATAGATTAGTTGTCAAAAAGAGAGTCAAACGATATTAAAACAAAAGAAAGATAAACTAGCTGGTAAAAAGTCCAGAAGAGAACAAATTAAGGTTTCTTGGATGGAAAGAAACTGTCCTTAGACTTCAAGAAAATGTCCCAACTAGATTTTTGATGTGTTTCTTAATGGAACAAGATTGTAGAATGTTTTTCTTGAAATAACCTTAACCTAGAACGAAAATCAATAAAATCATCAAGCCAAAACAGTAAAAACTAACTTAAATAAGCAAGAAATGATAAATTAAGGATAGAAAAGAGAAAATGACGTCCTAAGAAGCCTTGGAAACATTAAGAATCCACAACTCCTTTCAATGGCTCTAATTCCCCCTCCAAGAAAAAGATCTTGGCAAGAAAAAACTTGAAGATGATTCCCACAACCTGAGAGATTGTTAAAACAGCTTCTAAAAGAAACCTAAGAGCAATTCCTGAAGAAAAACTCAAAGAGAATTATTATTAACTCAAGAAAACATAAATCAACTGTGTATGTATAACAGTGAACGTCTATGCTACTTATAGGCCCCCAAAATAAGTTTTCCAAACCCTAATGGAATAATTAACAAAACAACTCATCAAATAAAAAAATAAAAAAATTCTAAATTTGGACTTTTAATATGAATTGAGCCAAAGGAATTAAATGGGCTCTTTGGGCTGAATTCTTACATGAAGATCCACCTATTAAAATAAAATTGGACCTATAGTTTAAATATTTTACAATTTGGGTCACTTTGATAATTTGGCCTAATACTCAATTAAATTACTTCCAAACTTCAAGATGGGCTTGTAGACATCTTAATGGGCCATTTTTTCAAGAATTTGGTTTTGTGATCCGTTTGCTCTCGAAATTGTCTCATTCAAGCTCGTATATGAAATCCAATGCAGCTTGGCTGTAAGATTCAGTTTCTTGGACCAAGATTTCCAAGATTTGAAATCTTGATTTTTTTTAATTCTTAAAATTGTCTGAAACAACAAAATTGGACCAAGATTCGGCTTCTTGATTTTCTTGAAAACAAGAAAGTTAATTTTGATTTTCTTTTTCAATCGTGTTCAATCTTGGATAGTCCTGTTCAATCTTGCTTAGATTTGCTTAGCCTTCTACCTCGTTATTGGGCCTTGAGGAAATTTGAGTCCATCACATTCATGGGTTTAATATTGTGCCTTGAGACTCGCATCACTGAGTCAAGAAAGGAGAATTACATGATACGAAGAACGGCGCGCACCAGTATATGATAGCCCTTTATGGGACATTCAAGTACCCTTTGTGGGACATATGAGAGCACTTGTATAGGACGTATGAATGAACGAAAGTCCATGGCTATGGCATTACTGTAAATGTTGAAGTTCATCAAGATTATCTTATGCGTAGAAGTTTACCAAGACTATCTTATATGTAGAAGTTCATCAGGACTATCTTATGTGTATGACATTGCAATAAGGGATTTACTTTTAAGAATTCGCTTACATGTTATCTATTTCTAGAAGTAGACCATGAAGAACGAGTCATCTGTTATTATGGGAAAATAGAAGGATTTGATGGTCTGCCAGATTTGTCTAGTTGAGATGAGTTGATCTCTTATTAATCCACAATGGGGATTTTCATTATGAATATGCTGATGTGTTTCGTAAAGCAATAATCTACATACTTGGGTCTGAAACATGAGCCATGAGGATTATAATACGAATCTAACTCTATTAGGACTAGCTGTTAATAGCAGTCTACAACAGGGACTATTCATCGAGATAAATCTTATTTGTTACCTGTAATTATTGGAGCAAAGCATGCTATGGGAATTATCCATGTGTTTTCTTACATGAGTTCTCAAGTAAGAAGCCACAAGGGTTTCCTTTCAAGATAATTGTTGCATAAGAGTCTGCAAAGGCAGGTAGTGGAGATAGAATCCACGAGGATATTTTGCCAAAAAGGAGTAATCACTATTAAATCAGTATTCTGGTAGTTAATTTATGAAATCTCCTCAGTGGAGGCTTATGGTGTGCAAGGCATATTATATTCGAATATAAAATCTTCTGTTTTCAAATCGTTAGAAGTAGATTATCTACAATCAGGTAAGATGTTTTGTTCTCAAGAATGTGCGAATAAGTAAGCGAAGGTATCATTGAAGATAATGTGTCAAGTACAAACAAGTCAATACGTGTAATATACATATTAAGCCAATGGGATTGGCAAACCTTTCCTAGTGCAAACAGTCAAAATTTAATACTAAATTAAAACGTCATCTTGTTAACATTCTGCCAATGCAAGGTGTGGATGACTCACTAAGTTCATTGAACTTACGTGTGTGTCATTATGTAACGCAGGTATTACGGAAAGACGCGAGGATTTGAGGAGGGACCAAGCCAAAATCCATAGAGCTTGGCAAGTTCGTATTTCAGTCATAATACGCATACAGCGAGGCTACCTTGAGATAGAGCCTTAGGGTCTTAATCGTAACTATAATTAAGGAGTCAGAATATATATTTTCAATACTAAGTAATTATTCAATAGGATAAAGTTACTTCGCGAAATTGTTGTATCTTAATTTAAAATTTTATCAATTGAAATAGATTTTTTTTTTAAATTTGTTAAGCTAATTAGTAATGGTGTTATAAGTATTATTTATCTTACACTATTTTAAAATGTAGATTGTAATAACAAATGTGTTAATTAAATTTGAAAATAGAGTGTAGCACCCTATAACTCGGATCCAGTGATTGGGTTGAGTATGGGGTGTTACAAGACATTTCTTGTTCTGGAAAAAAAAATTAATATTAACATCACCTCAGTATAACATAAAAAAAATGTTGGATTGTAATAGCATATTGCATATTTCTTAACTTTATTCATAAGTGGAATTGCAATGATCCACACCTTGAAGAATACATGGAAGAAGGAGATCTTGATAATCTTAATAATACAGATCCCGATGATGAAAAACTTGATTAAAGACCAATAGATGATGATAAGAAGTATATGTTGAACGCTAAAGAAGGAATAACCCAACGAATAGGAAATACTAGAACAATTAGATAAAAAATGCATATGGATTTTTTTTTGTTATTTTTATTAGTAATCATATTTTTGAATATTTTTTGGACTAACATGTTACATTTGATAATTTGGTTTTAATTTTGTTACTCATTTAAATTTTTTATTGTACTAATAATTTTATAGTAATTGTAACACCCCAAAAATCCCGAAACCCAAAAATCTCGAAATCCTGAACTTTCTTTGTTTTCAGTTTTGATAAAAATTGTGTTTTATGTTCCTAGCCATGTGATAATTATAGTAGGTTTTAATTAAGGTTTGAGTTCGAACCTAGGAATAAATGAAATTATAGTTTAATTATTAAAAGAATCAGGGTTGGCAAGTAGTTGGGTTTTTAAATAAAAATAGGGGGAAAATAGCATCAAAAAGCCTTGTGGAAGAGTGGCTAAGTGACGCCACTTAGAGAGTAGGGAGGTGGCGTTAGTAGCTAGCAAGGAGATCCAAGGTCCGAATCCTAGCTTAGTATATTTTTAGAAGTTTAATTTTGGCCTTCTAAAAGGATGGTAGTGGCGTGAAAGAGGACTCCAAGGGAAGTGTTCAGAAGAGAAAATTAATGAAAATATCAAGTTGTTATCAGGGAGAAAAACAAGGAGATGAGAAGGGAGAAGTGATGGAGCCGAATTGGGAATTGGGCATGGAAAATTCAGCTATAAGGGCTATAAATAGGGGCCGAATACAGGGTTGCCAAGCTACTACTGAAATTCTTCTTCACCTTGTTGCCAGAAACCCCTTTCTCCAAAAGCCGAAAACCTTTTTCTTTTCAAGATCCAAAAAGCTAAAAACCTTTTTGTTTTCTTTCTTTTCTTCCTGCCGATTTCTATTCTTCTCTACACAATTTTCTTTGTTTCACTTATCCGATTTCTTCTTCTACTCTTCTTCTTTAATCTTTACCAAATAAACCTTATTCACCATACTAAATTTGAAATGCTGAAAAGTCGAATCTCTCAAGGGCTGAATACTCTTTGACCGAATCTAGTGGAATTAGTGTAAGATCTCAGTTTTGGATTCCTGCCGATTTGCTCTTCAGATCTGAGAAATACGCGTGTTTAGTAATCAAAGTAAAAGTTAGTAAAGGCTTGGAGTTCAGGTAAGGTTAAGGTGAGATTCCGGCTTTTGGTAAAGTATTCGATAAGTATGTAAGATTAATCTTTGAGTGATATTGATTTTAGGTTTAGGCTAAGGAGATTGCATTACGCTTGCTTACCAGGTGTGTACATACACTGCACACACACTATGACTCGGTAAAAGCCGAAATGCCGAAATGCCGAAAGTTTGGCTACAGTGGTCTTGCGAGTGCACGAACACTTGTAAGAGAGAGATCGATAGGTTTCCTGAGACCCACGGGTGATTCCGTGGACTTGGGTTGTGATTTGGCCATACAGGTCAAAATAGGCTAAATGGGCCCGATGGGCTGTTGGGCCCACAATAGGCAAAAACTGAATATTGATGCTATGTGATAGGAATTTGCATGTGAGCATGAATATGAATGTGACTGGGCCTAATGGGTCAGATAAATGTGTCTGGGCCTAATGGGCCATATACAAGTGATTTGGGCCTAATGGGCCAGATACAGGTATGTGAATTTTTTTGGACTTTGTAAAGGGTTTTGGGCCTAGTATATGACAACTACATAAGACTTAATTAATTTTTGCGACCGTGGACAACTCAAAGGGTTAAGGTGTGGCAACGGGTATATGCATGTCTAGGATTGGATCTAGGGAGAGCTTGGTACTTAAGCGGTCTTAATGATCCACCTCCTCTTCTCTGGAATCCTACCTAGTGCATAGTATTCGTTCATCTTAGCTCGCGGGACTTGTTAACTGGCCAAGGTAAGTGAAGACCATAATTAAGGGAAATTTACCGAAATGCCCTTGGGGTAAAATGACCAAAATACCCCTATGTGTTCAATGTAAGTTTATTGAATGTGACATGCCTATTTGCTGCATACATATGATATTCTGCTTAGGTTGCATATGGGATAGGAAATAGGGAACGGAGGAAGTATATGAGGATCGCATGGTTGCTTGACAATCGTGGATCCACCGACGGCTTTTAAAGCCCAATATGTAAATGAAGGTAGTTCGCAACCGGGCTACCATTGGTGTGTGAAATTTGGGTGGGTCGATATTTATATCCCCACATGGTGTGACGAGGGACGGAGAGTGGTGTGTAACGGATGGATAATTTGGATGGGTTTGCATTGCATGTTTGATAATTCTTCTTTGAATGCTTGTTTTTCTTCATAGAGGTTGTATATACACTGAGTTTGCGAAAACTCACCCCTCTTTTATTTTATTTTCAAGTGATGCTCTCGTTAGAAGGTTCGATGTCGGGAGGGACTATGGGTGGTAGGCTAGCAAGATAAATCGGACTTGGTTTTTTTAAGCATTTAAGTTTTTATTTCTTTTTAAGTATGCTCGGACAGATTGTAATAAGGTTTTCATTATGTTATTATTACTTGAATAATTATTATTATTTTCATTGTATCTACGAGAAGTTGAACATGGATTTCTTAAGTTATAGTATGTTTTCTACGCTTCCGCAACTAAAATTTCTAAGTGCTTTATTTTCATCAAATCTTATGTTTGAACAAGTTTTTAGTTAAGATTCTCTCTTATTTTAAGAAAGATTTTCAATGAAAACACGGTTTTTGCTAAAACACTTCAATGTGACACGCCGGATCAGGCCGTAACGTCCGGGCCAGGTTTGGGGTGTTATAGTAATTACTATATTTTAAAATATAAATTATGTAACTATATAATTACAATTTGTATTACCAAACATAATGAATTATAATGTAATCACACTCTATCAACTAAACACGTTTAGGACAATGAGAATATAATGACTACCCTAATAATTTTACAATTAACTGAATTAAACATTAATTTATCAAGTGTTAATAAACATTTCAATTTTTAAAAAAATTGATCCCATGATGTATAACAACAAAGAGAAGGCAGGAGAAGCATGAGAGCTTCAAGGTGAAAACACTTTAGTATACATGGAATTATAATATATGCATACACATGGACCTCAACAACGCCACCTTCACAATATTACCAAGTTGGTCAGGCATATGTTATGTTAGATTGGGTGAGACTATTATCAATTTTAACTTGCTAATAATAAACATTATATAAAAATAAAAGAATTAACGTGATAGATAAATTAAACTCCCACACAATTACTTTCATTTTTTTCCTTTTTACACTCTTCATAAAAACATTTTGCACATTCATAAATATTTACACTTTGCTCCTTAATTATTTGAAGTGTTTCTATTAACGTCAATAAATATTATTCAAAGATTACTTTTACTTAATTCAAAAAATAGTAATTAGACATTGAGAATAGGCTTTATTAGTAAATTGGCCCTGTTAAACTAAGCTTTATTTGATAAAATGTTTTGATATAACAAATTGGAGTGTTTTTGAATAAAAGTTAAAATTGATAAAATGATTCTTCAAATTGAAGTCTAAGAGATAAAATTTTGAATATCTACTTTGAACTCTCAACAAATTTTTGAAACTAACTTTAAAATCAAGTTAAAATGATTTTCACAAGTTAAAAAATCTTTTAAGAAATCAAATTATTTTTCAAACAAGTTAGAATTGCTCCAGGCCAAAAAGTATCGATACCTTTTTGGCCAAGTATCTATATTTTTGAAATATCGATACCCTTCAAATAAACGATACCAAATTGGCATTCTATTTTTCACAAAATCAACTAAGTATCGGATCGATATCGATACCTTTTTATAAGGTATCGATAAAATTATTATGGTATCAATATTTAAACTTTAACGACCACTGAATTTAGTATTTATTGCAAAAAAAAATTGATGCATTTTTATCTGATATTGATACTCATTGTTGCAGGTGTATTAAATGCTCTAGTTTTCACATTCCCAACTGTTCTATTAACTACTACAACAACCTCAACGTTTGAAAATCAATTAGGGGTATAAATACCAGCTTCTAAAGATCCTACAATAACAAGAAAGCATACTCAAGTAAAAATCATCAATCAAACAACCTTTGTACTCAATACTTCCATAATTCTCTTGTATACACTTGTGAGCTTTCATTGTTTTTTTCTTTTGCTCAAGAGTATTCTTGTATATTTGTGCTTAATTGGCAAACATTCTGATCTTATTGGGATTATTTCTTTGTTTTCTTCTTTGTAATTCTTTGAGAAGGTTTGTATCTTAAGATTTGGGTAGAAATCTTAAAAGATTTGTAAGATTAAATCTTGTCCTCAAAGGTTGTACAAATTAGTGAATTTGGGAAAATCCTTAATTGTGGAAAGCTAAGGTAGTGAAATAGGTAATTAGGGTTCATTGTTTCATATTCTTTCTTTGCTTCCACCAAAAATTTTAAAGGCCAATTCACCCGCCCTCTTGGCAATTTCGGTTTGATCAATCGAGCTAACAATAACCAATTCTCAAACTGGTCTTTAAAGTTTTATTTGTTAAAAAAAGACACTCAAACTATCAATCTAGTCTTATTTTACCAAAAAAGTATGTGACATCCAATAAGAACATACCACGTTAATTTAGTTATCACTTTTGACCAAAAAATTTTAAGAATAAATATGAGGATTGAAGTATAATTAAGGGACTAATTTACTAAAGCCTTGATTGAATTGTACAAAAGAGTAGAGAGAGAGAGAAAACGGCAACGTTTGCTCTTTAGACTGAAGAAAGCTAAAACGCCGCCGTTTGAACATGAAGAAAATCATTTATCTGAATTTCAAGTTACAAACCTTTTCCCAATCATTTAACTTTTGTCTCTGGCGATCGAACTCCGCTCTGGTTTCCTTTTTGAGAAGGAAATTTCAACCATTACTCCATTTCTCTTTAAAAGTAATTTTATAAAAGTGTAAGTTTTTATGTTTTTTGGTTCTTTTTTTTTTTATGATCTTCCCATATGAATCGAGCATTTGTTTTTTTTGAGGTTATTAAGCTCAATTTTTTGAAAAATAATTATTCTATAACAAGGATTTTCGATCGTGGTAAAAGAAAACCCTAACTTTACTGAAAGTTAGAACTCACTTGAGTTGTATCATTTTTCTCATTCACATTGTCACTTTTTGGTTTTTGTTTATTTTTTACTTCTTATTAATTACTCACATTTATCTTTTGTTAACTAAATGTTTCGAGTTGTCTTTCGATTTTCTGCTCGTTAATAAATTCGGGTTAAAGAATGTGCTTAATTAGCGCTTTGCTTACATGTATTTATGTTAGTCTCAATAGTTTTTTTAAACATAATTTAAGGAATTTAGGGATCTGCATTGTTCATTGGATGGGCATGGAAATGATATGCAACAATTATTTAAGATTTGATTTCTTTTTCTTTCTTTCTTTCTTTCTTTTTATAGTTTTTATGTCTGTGTCTTAATTCATCTCGGACTTTGGGTGTATACCACAAGAGATAGCTATGGAACTTAAAAACAATGGTTAGCAATTGAAAAACAAAATGTACTTTTGAGTTCACTTTTGCATAAGATGGTATCAGGGTTTGCACTCGCTTATACTCGAGAGCTGCTTATCAAGCTTTTTGGGCTTTATTTTGGTGCCTACTTTTGATGCTTTCCTAATTTATGAACTTGCTAAATAAGTTTTTAGTAAATTATTACAACATTGCTTGATTGCATTCGTAGAAGTTCGTTTGTTAACTATCCTGAATGCATTTTAGTTATTTCGTTGATAAAGGCAAATGCCTTTGTAACAGTTCCAAAATTATTTATAACTCAAACATTTTTGAGTCTCTTGGGCTTGAGTGTTTAATCCTTGACTTTATAAATTTCAATTCTAGAAAGGATTTTTTTGTTACATTTTTTATTTCTAGTTTTAAACATTCTTTTCCCAATATGTTGACTTCTTACATTGATTACCAATTATGTGGAGAGCTTGGAATTGCTCTTTATTGTTCAGTACTGATGCAGTTTTCAATTCCAACTTCTAGTGAGAATATGTTATCACTCTGGCTTTTGCCTTGATTTTTAAAGTATATGGAGAAGCGGTGCTAAGTGACTACAAATATTCTTAGTACTGTCTAAAATTGCTTGGTATTGCCTTTGATATATTGCTGAAACTTATTTATCAGAAAATCTATTCTAAGTTCACTAATAAGTTTGTACTCTTGGTCTTAGCAATACCGTATTTCTCTTGATCTTGATGACATTACCAAAGGGCTGAAAATTTTGTATTTCTTTCTCTTTTTTGGTCAGACCAGATGATTTTTTACATGTATTGCTTCTCTATATCAGTTAATAGTTTATAGTTTCTGTGTGATTTTTAGTTATTTTTCTTTGCTTAGTTGTAGTAGCTGTTTATTTATCCTTCTCCAAGTTGCCTTCTTTGAATGTTGAATTGTCAATCATTTTGTTTAGACTTTTTTTTAGTTTATCTTTTACACTCGATTCATGCTTTTGTTTTCTCATTGCTAGTTGCTCTGCAAATCACTTGAAATTTAACTTTGGTTTTTCCTACTATAAACAAATAGTATGTGCCACACGCCTGGAACTTGTTGACTTTTGTGTTCACATGAAAGTTCAAGGAGTGGTTGTCAACATTTTTTAGCCCAATTAATTTTGACTTGGTGTTAGATGGATGGTGCTGGACAGCTAGAAAATGGAAGATATAAGCTAGATCGCTGCAAAGGAGCACACCCTCTGGTAAGAAGAAAACTAACAATTCCCCACTCAACGATGTGGCTTTAGTGTTTATTTTATTGTTCAATACTTGATTTATCTAAGTGGGATGCAATGATACATGCAGTGGAACACGATGCCACAGCACCATGTGAAGGAACAAAGCAATGCCTTGGTAATGAATAAAAAAATCATGTCTATACTTGCTGAGCGGGATGCTGCTATTCGAGAACGGAACATTGCTGTTTCTGAAAGGAAGGAAGCCCTTGCTGCACGAGATGAGGCCCTCCAGCAGCGGGATAAGGCACTTGCTGAGCGGGATAGTGCCTTAATTGAGAGAGATAATGCTTTAGCTGTGCTGCAGTGCCGGGAAAATGCCAAGAACTTCCCATTTGGTAGTGGCATTCAGAGAGGAAGAACATGCATGCACCCTTCATATCATTCAAGTGATATGGATGAAACTCTCAATCATGAAATGCATGTTACTAATGCCCTCCCAGTATCTACCATCCCTTCTGCAGAAGGCAAGTCTTGTCCTGTAAAGCGGACAAAGGTGAATAAAGCTGTTTCGTCAAAGTCACCACGAAAGATTAAGAAAGTGGCTGAGGATTTAAATAGACAAATTGATACGGAGGTAAGGAAGTGTAAATCTGAGTGGAATAGTGAGCATATTGGATTGAGCTTGATAAACTTTGACGAAACCAAAATTTCTGTGCCAGTTTGCTCCTGCACAGGAGTTCCCCGACATTGCTACAAGTGGGGAAATGGTGGATGGCAGTCATCTTGTTGCACTACCAGCATATCATCATACCCATTGCCACAGATGCCAAACAAGCGGCACGCCCGAGTGGGTGGGCGTAAGATGAGTGGTAGTGTGTTCACAAAGTTACTCAGTCGTCTGGCTGCTGAAGGCTACGATGTTTCAAAACCACTGGATCTGAAGACCTACTGGGCTAGACATGGGACAAATCGCTACATCACCATCAAGTAACTTGTGGATCATGTACCATGGTGCAGTCTACCGCAAAGTTCCGGTGGAACTAGGATTGAGTTGCAAGAAAACAAATGGAGCATTTTAATGAAAGGAGGGTTCCTTTGCTCCATTGATATAGATTTACTGTAATTCCCTAAAATGTTGTCTACAAATGTGACAATGTAGATGGGGCAGAACAAAGTGGTTAATGGAAGTATGAATTTGTTTATTAGCAGCCAAGTGGTAGAAAACAAGAGAGTTGATACATGTGTATCCACAAATATGGCACCATTAGGGGTTTGCATGTGCGTACTAAGATATCAAAGCTGACCCCCACCATTGAAGTTGGAGGCTGAATCTCTCAAATGTTGTTTAGACTTGGTGGTGGTGGGAATAAAGAACAATAAATTATATATCTTTTAATCAATTTCCAAATGTTGTTTGAAAAAGTAGTAAATGTAACTTATTTGGCCAGAAGCAATATTAATCATCAAGAGTGCATAGTTAAGGCTAATAAAAGAACAAATCCTTGCGTCCTGGAAAAGCAAAACAAGAACATTTTGTGTACGCAAATAAGGATTTGTCATCAATGGATGATAAACTCAAAGTGGGTCAAAAATTCACTTTAGTTGTTGATGATCGACAATGTTACCTTACCATACACTTTCACGGTTTCCTAATCCGGTCAATGTCTTGGATGTTATCAGTGTGTCTACACATTTGTCGGGCAGTGTTGATCAGGTCTAATTATATTTTTCATTTTGATATCTTAACATAATAATGTCAACTTTATAGCAAGTTTTAAGGTTTATTAAATTGAAAATATTTCCAACTAGAATTTGAATTTCAAACTTTTAGCTTTGAAATTTGTGATAAATTCTTTGTTTAGGAATTAGAATATTTGAAATTTAAATTTTTGAATTAATTTAAATTCAGATTTGGATTTAAACTAATTTTAAGCCTTATAAATATTTTATAAAAATTTAATTATTTAGAGTATTTTGAATATTGTTGTTTGAGTTGGATTAGATTGGCTCTTTTATAGAATATAACACCCCTAACCCGTATCAATCACGGAACTGAGTTACGGAGCATTACCGAAGTTTACAGATCAAATAGACAAATATTTCAAACATTCCATATCATATAATATTCAGGTTAGAAACCAATCAAACTCATATTTACTATCCTTTATTCGAGCCCTCGAGGCCCAAAATAAGCGTTAGAAACAAGTCGGGACTAATTTGGAAACTCAGAGAATTTTTCGGAATACATTAAAAATTTTCAAAGCTGCAAGGGTCACACGGCCAATAGACACACCCGTGTCTTAGGCCGTGTGGGCATTCAAAATAGGGATACACGGCCGTGTCCTAGCCCGTGTTTGTGCCCGTGTAACTCTCTGACTTGGGTCACACGGCCAAGCCACACGCCCATGTGCCAGGCCATATACCCTTTGAAATGGCCTCGCACGCCCATGTGCTAGCCGTGTGTCTCACACGACCGAGTCACACACCCGTGTGTCTAGTCGTGTGAACCTAAAATGTGTCCTAAACAACAAATTTACCATTTCCTACATGCTTGGACATTAAACAACTAAAAAACCATTCATTTAATCATTTCAAAATATGATCAAACACATTCAAATCCAAATTATAAACATACCAATTTCAATCCATTTTGCCTAGTTCATAAGCACTTAAACACTAACTTAAATTCACATGCACATATCTAGATTTAGTTTAATTTACCATGCCATATTATGGCTTCAAAAACAAACACAAGATTATATATACACCAAACCAATATTAAACTTTTAATCTCATTTACAATCCATCCACAAAATAACTATTATTTAGACACCCTAGGTACATGTCGGCACAAAAGATAAACATCACTGCATTTGAGTTCGAGATCGTTGTTGGATGTTGAATCGGCATTCAAAAGTCAAGTACCTAACCTGCGTACGGAAAACAAAACCGTACGCTAATAAAACACAGTGATATTTCTATAATCTGAATCTTTAAAGACAAGATAATATAATATGCATAATGGAATTTTAAGCACATATTAATGTCTAATTGTAACACCCCCTTACCCGAGACCGTCGCCGGAGTCGAGCTTGAGGCGTTAACAGACTTAATTTATCACTTAAACAATTTCAAACAATTTATTTCCCCTTTTGTAATAAACTGCTCATCTGCATCATAGTCACTAAAAAAATCATATCTCGAGTTACGAAACTTGAAATTTAAATCCGTAAATTTTTCCTGAAACTAGACTCATGTATCTATTTACTAATTTTTTCCAGGAACTTTTGGTTGGGCCAATTAGTACAGTTTATTAGTTAAAGTTTCCCCTATTTCAGTGTTCGACTACTTTAACCTCTATTTACTACGAATCACTTTTCTCTCTGTACAGAATTCAGATGACTATCCGTTTGTTTTTCTTAAAACTAGACTCAATAAGAAATCTGTACATATAAAGTATGACTCCTAATTATTTTTTTAAAATTTTTAGTGAATTTCTAAAGTCAGAACAGGGGATTCAGAAATTGCTCTGACCCTGTTCCACCAAAACTCAAATATCTTATAAAATACAACTCATTTACCTGTTTTGTTTCTTCCATATGAAAATAGGCTCAATAAGCTTCAATTTCATATTTTATTCACCATCTAATTCTGTTTCTACTAATTTTAGTGATTTTTCAAACTCACATCATTGCTGTTGTATGATACTATTTTATAGCAAATTTCACCTTTTTATGAATTTCCATGGATTAGATAGCACATTAAACATACATAACACCAAATATGATCTTGATTAGCCATTCCAATGGCTAATCATTACCAAACATTTCCGTACCACTCAATAGCCATATCATAAGATCATATACACAAAATGATTATAATACTATACATGCCATACTCAAAATATACAAGCCATTATACCAAAATGGTCCACGGATAGTGTGAGTGAGCCTCCGACCGTTCCCGATTTCCGAGCTGGCTTGTCAAAACTACAAAGAATGGAAAGGAGGGAGTAAGCATAAATGCTTAGTAAGTTCACATGCAAATAGCACATAACATAATCATGCAATCCAACATAAAACATCCTTTGCATAAATATCATCAAGACATTCATGTTACATGTGTATTTACTATCTTATCACGATTTCATCATACCAAGTTCTCAACCTGAGGGTTTAAGCACATACCTGTCCAATTTTCTCATTCACCACACTTACCAACATTTCACTTTCGTCTTAGGTATTCTCCTTATTCACTTAAGATTCACCGGTTGAACACATCAGAATATAATTCGGATACACGGATTGCATGCACATAAGTGCCATACCCGCAGATAGATAAACTCAATAGCTTGCGGAATTTATATAGCCAAGCTACCATGTAACCCGCCCATAAGCGAACTCAGATTCAACTCAACGAGCTCGAGCGTTCGCATCCATAAGTGAACTCGGACTCAACTCAACGAGTTCGGATACCTAGTTACATCTCACGAACTCGGACTCAACTCAACGAGTTTGGATCTCAACTATCCCAGTGACATGTCACTTGTATCCTAATCTATTCCCAAGGTTCAAACGGGATTTTCCTCGATCACACATCTTTGCCGTCTTCCACGGAATGTCGGAACCGATATTTAGTAGCATTTCATATTTATCAAGTAGCTCACATGATTTGCATATTACTAAATAATAATTCACAAAGCATAATATTTCATGATAATAATCATCATATCATATAAATAACATTAAATTACTTAAAATGACAATTATGTTACCACATTTACACATGAACTTACCTCGATACAAAACGTTAGAAATCGAGCCTATTCCTTGTAAACTTTATTTTTCCCTCGATCGCGACTCGAATCTCGTTTCTCTTGATCTAAAATGCCAAATTAATTTATTCAATATTCACATTCATCAAAACAGCCCCTAATATGGGCTTGGATAAAATTACCATTTTACCCTTAGCTTTTCAATTATTTACAATTGAGTCCTTAAGTTTGTACAATGAGTTACATGCATTTCCCATGACATCTAGGCATAGCCGAATTTCCTAGTGTCCATAACAGCCCATATTTCACATCAAAAATCAGATTTTTACCATCAATTTTACCCTTTTTACAATTAAGTCCCTTTTTAGGTGTTTTCACATAAAACTACTAGGTAAGAGTTGTTAAACACACATCAAACTATCATATTCCTTCATTATTCATCAAAATAAAATTATGTCACACATGGGTAAATTTTCATACATGCATCCTAGCTCAAAATATTGCTAAAAAATGATAGAACATGCTTTCTAGATTTTCAAATCGAAAAGAGCATTAAAAACGGGCATGGAAATCACTTACAATCAAGGCTTAAAAATGTTGAAAACCCTAGCTATGGTGACAAGCAAAATTCAGCAGCCCTTATGGAGAAGATGAGTCCATTTTTGTGTTATTTTTCCCTTTTTAATGACTATATTTACCAAATGACAAAAATGCCCTTAATGTCTTTCTTTGTAATTTTTCATGTACAAGCCCATTTTTGTCCAAAATTTTAGAAATTGGTTAAATTGCTATTTAAGACCTCCTAATTAATATTCCAAAGAAATTTCATACTAAAAGCTTCTAGAATACAATTTTTGCAACTTATTCAATTTAGTCCCTCATTTCAAATTAAGCACTTTATGCATAGAATTTCTTCACGAAATTTTCACACAATCATGTAATCATATCATAGACCTCAAAATAATTATAAAATAATTATTTTTATCTCGAATTTGTGGTCCCGAAATTACAATTCTGATTAGGCCCTAATTCGGGATATTACACTAATATCATGACTATCATATGCTATCATATTTCATTTGTTGAACAATGTCCCAATTCACACAATTGCTATATCAATAATTATTCACATATCATTTAAACAATAGCATTAGCCATTCCATATTCAATTTATGAGTATATAACTCATATATTCCATGTATTTACATCATATTTCACATTCTATTTTCTATTCACTATATCACTTCCATTTCTCATACCATGCCATTTTAATATCAATTATAGAACTTTATTATTTATTCATCCCTATTAACACGACTCGAACTTAGACAGATACACGGATCCAACCAACACACCAGTTTGGCACCTAGTGCCTCATCAGATAATCCAAAAAATATGCACCCAACGCTATATAAATTTGACACCCAATGTCTTATCAATTAAACCGAAGTAAATTGACACCCAGTGCCTCATCGACTCGAAGTAGAAGAAATTCATAAACTCTTCCTATCCTATGGCATGCCATCTATATCCGACTCAGCCCAATACAGTTAATAGGGTTACATTTTGCTTTTCAAATATAACCAATATACAATATCAAATTTTCATATAATCACATATATACACATGAATTCAATTCAATTTATATAAATTCAATAAATTCATCACATACCGAATCAATCCATTTCAATTGTAAAACACAATAGTTCTCACCTCCAATACTTACTATATGCAAGAAATCAAAATGCAATAATTTTACAACTTAGTTCGGATTATAGAAATACAAACCAGGAATTTCAAGCTATTCGATGTCGATTTTATCTTTCCCCTTTTTAGTCGAGGATTTTGGTACGATGTTAGTTACGGAATTAAAACAACTAAAATTCATCAATATAACACAATTCAATTTCATATTAAATATTTCAATTTTGACTCAATATTTTCCCAAATTTCAATTTAGTCCCTAAATCGAGACTAATTTTTTATTCTTTACAATTAATCTTATATTTTCATACGAATTCCACTTTAAACTAAATTTAACTCCTTATTTTTACTTAAACCCCTAAATTTTGAATTTTTCACAATTTAATCCCTAAAACTCAAATTTTACAATTTATTCTACAGTTTAATCCTTTTTCACTTCTAGCTTAAAAGTCTATTAATTTAATCCCTATTACTAAAATTATTCAACATTAACAACATTTAAAAACTCAATCAATACTAAAATTTCGACATGGGTCGAGTAATACTTAACACCGGGATTTCAAAAACATACAAATTACAAAAAAATGGACTAAATTGACTAACCAATTGAACTTTAAACCCTAGAAATCCCTAAGTTGTGCGTTGAACCTTCTTTTTCCCTTTCTTCTTTCTTTTTTTCTTTTTTCTTTCTTTTCTTTCTGTTTCGTATAGCTTTCTTTCAATACTTTTTTTTGTTTTATTATAATTATATAATATATATATATATATACTGAATAATTAAGTAAACATATTGTAATATATATTTTAACTTTAATATTATAATATATATACAAAATAAATTTACACATGTAAATTACTAATACCGCCCACTTAATGGAATAAGGTATAATTCTTCTTTAGTCCCTTTAATTATTCTTTAATCTATAATTTAACTTTCACCCTATATGTAATTTAGTCCTTAAACTCAATTACTTTTAATTCAAGCAAATTCACTTAACCGAAACCTAATTAATTACACAACTAGCTTCGTAAATATTTATTAAAAATATTTACAAGTCCGATTTACAGGAATGGAGTCCCGGGAATGCACTTCTTCTTTTTTTCTTCAATTTGGTCTTTTTAATTAATTAACTATTGAAAGGTTAAAATTTCTTAACAAAACTTTAATACCACCTTAATGATACTCTGTAAATATTTTTAATAAATATTTACGGCTTAGTTTATAAAAACAAGGTCTCGATACCTCATTTTCTAAAACCACTTGAACATAACAAATCACTTATAGAACATAAATTATCAAATCAAAAACTTTTTTAAAAATTATATTTGAGTCGACTTACTCATCAGATTTAGTATTTTCGATACCACTGAAAAACGAGTTGTTAGATATAGTCCAAGCTGTTTTATAGGAAAATTTGTTGAATGATTATTGATTGTTGAGTGTGAGTATTAATTAGTTTGTTTCATAATTAAATTTGTCCCATAAAGTATAAAATTGAATGCAGATGCTTTTTCTTGGTTTAGTGTTTTTTAATAATAAACTAAAAAATAAAGTTAACTTTGTTTAATCTGATTAGGAATTGTTTAGATAATAGTTAATGAGAAGAGTTCACGACCACGTTAATTGGGATGATTAAATTGGATCCTGGGTTTAACTAGGAATTAAAGTACATTTAGTGTGTAATTTGATGATTAGATGGATAGAGAGAGTTTTGCTTTTTATATATATATTTTTAAAACTGTTTACTCCTTACATGCATTTTTTTAATTTGTTCATTCAATTTTTTCCTTAAACATGTTTTCAAATCCATTCAATTTCTTCTCTGGTGTTGACTTCATTAATTTCACTTTGTTTGAAGTATTCAATTTTTTATTAACCGAAAATTTAAAAAGAAAAACTATTCATTTAATTTTAAAATTAACTTTTAATTATTTATATAATAAGTAAATTTATATTCATCCATAAAATTTTATAAAGAATACATTTTTATATCTAATATATACATCAATTTTTTAATATTGTACAAGTTTTTTTTATGGGTAAACCCGAATTAAGCATCAAACAAGAACGAAAACGAGAAAATTTTGGACATAAATATTTACTTAGAAATAATCCTCTTGAGAGGATAAAAAAACTATGGGCAAATAAAAACTTCACTAAAACGGCAAAAATCGAAAGAATAATACAAGATGGAGAAACAATAAACAAACCCAAACCCGAAATTCCCACAAAACTCTCTCTTAATTGTGTTGTTGAATCAATCTCTCTAGGGTTGCTAAAAACCTTATTTATAGGCTCAAATTCATGTGAAAATATAACTAAAATATCCCTAGAATAATCAGAGTTAGATTGGAAAAAGATGGCGGAATTTAACTAAGAGAAGAAACTTGATTTAGTAGGAAACATGTCACTGCATCGTGATGTGGTAGATTGCCTCGTCGAGATGTTGGCTCTTCCTCGTTCCGATGTCAATTTTATTTCATCCAAAATGCGGGACGCACTCCACAATTTTAATTATAATTGGGAAATATTTGAGTTATTAAAATAACTAATATATTTCAATTATATTTATTATTTTGAATAATGCTACTTCGCATTAATTTCATGAAATAAAATTATATTTTTTAATAAATTTTAAAAATTTAAACATATAAAATCATGTGTAACAAAAACTAAAAATACAATATTTAAAAATCTGATTAAATACTAAACTCGTAACTCACAATGCAACAAATGTGACATTAGAAGTTAGTTAAATTAAATGCATGAAGCTTTTGTAAGAGTATGCCCAAAGATCAATCACGAGATGGTTGTAATAACATACTTGATTTATCATGTTTATTAATATAAGGCGTTGCCATTATTATTTCAGCTTTTCTTTTACGTGTACATAAATAAACTGTTTTATAATAATGTCACGAGAATAATATGATTATTCTTAAAAGATCCTTAGTCAAGTATTATTGTTGGCTAGGACAACAATAATGCATTAAGACTAACATGTAGTTGATTGATGATAAAGAGTTGTCATTGATATGGAGTGTCAAAATCAATGCATGAATATGTGTGTTAGAGAACAACATATTGGACTGACCTGCTATGAGTATGTTTCTTGGATTATTATGTAATTGTCACAACATTACTCATAGTGATTAATATGTATATGATCCTCATACTTGAGATCATCATTATCCCAACATCATGAGTTGTATATTTTGATATAGTCAAACTAACATTGTAACTGGTTGTTTTATAAAGACTGATGTTGGATATACCACAATCTATGTAGAGGGATATGGTTGATCAATATAGGATAAGTCCCTCCTACATAATGGGAGTAATATCTTAGGCCACTTGATTGAGTGAGACTGGAAATGCATGGCCATGCTCAAATAAGTTGATATGAGATGTCATATTTATTTGTGTATCATAGTTCACTTAAGGTATCAAGAAACATGGGATGGACTATGCAAGTGTGACTATTCCATGGCTTGTGTCCATTCAAAAGATATAGGACTTAAGGATTAATGCATGAAAGGTTAACCACAAAAGGTTATGTCGAATCATGACTTCTCGTAACTTAGGTAGCAATGATGCATCGCTAGATGCCACTCATTGTTTGTAACATTAGAATCGTTCTAATATTACTGCTAACGTTACAAGAACCTATAGGGTCACACCCTATGGTTGAAATGAACGGAGTAAAACATAGTTGGTATTGTATTCTGATTGTCAGATGGATTAAATTAATTATAGAATTAATTTAATTGGGCAATCAAATTGTTGAACATACTATACGTACAAGGATATTGTACATATAATCAGAACATAATTTCAATAGTATATGAATTTGGTTCGTATATAAGTTTAAATAAATATAGTTTACCGAAATATTTATTATAATTAATGTAATTATAATTTTTGATTAAATATTATTATATTTATTTTAATGATGACTATTATGTTCAGATTAATTTTAATGAATTAATATTCATTAAAAAGATATACCAATTAAAAGGGTGTTATATATGGCAAGGGTAAAAACCCTAAAGAGAGAATATATAAATAAGCCCGAAACTATGCTAAAGGGTCTAGTAGCCGTCAAGCATAAAAATCACTGAAATAGTTTCTGAGATTTTTCTACCGTTCATTGTCAACTGGGTGGACTACGTAGAGGCCGACATCGGAAAGGTTGCGGCTTGGTTCGATAGTGGTTCAGGATCCCCGTTGCCTAGGCGTCATTTGTCTACTCGCATTGAAGTTTTGGTAATTTGAAACCTTTTATCACCCCGATACGTTCCTTACACATGGATCCATGGTTTGGATCGCCGAAATGTTTTTAATTATTTTATTTTTCCGCTGCGCCTTAGAGGCACCGGCGTTCCAACTTGTCACTATTTTTAGAGCCGGATCAACCGGTTAATCAAACCGATTGGATCAAAAATTGATCGGAGTACCAATCTGGAATAAGGGGTTAGATTGGTTGATTTGTGAACCAGTTGAACCGGTCGAACCAATTCTATTTATTTTTAAATATTTTTTATTTAATAATTTATAAAATTGAATCGATTGTTGAACTAAAAACCGATAACCTAACTGGTTCGTCTACAAGTCCAATTCTAAAAACTTAATGTTTTATTGATGAAATATTATAAGTAAAATTAATTATTTATTGTTTGAGTTTTGAAGTAAGTGTGAAAAAATAGAGAAAAAATTCTCATGTTTTTTAATTAATCTGGATTTTGAAATCCAAAATTTAACTATGAAAATTCAAATCAAACTTTTTATTTGTTATCCAATAAAGAATTTGAATTTTCAAATCCAAATCATAGCCTCCAAACATGTCAATAAAGAATTTTTTTTAAATCTTTTGTATTTTTTTTAAATTTTGTAGATATTTATTAATTTATTTATATTAGAAAGCCTATGACACGCGTATATGTGTAGAAACCGCAAATTTAGAATACAAATGTGTGTTTAAAAATAACGTACAATAAATAATAAAATTTATAGTTTGAAACTAATTAATAATAACATATGAAATATGTACGTTATTAAAATGAAAAAAATTAGATTAAATTGTTTATAATGGTGTTGTCATTAGTCTTGAGTCGAAGTCGAGTTAACTTGTGACACCAATTTAATCAAATATATTACTGATACCAGAAACTCTATCACACATGTTTGTGTGTGGAAACCTCGTATTTATAACACAAATGTGTGTTTAAAAATAACATACAAAAAAAGTGAAACATAAGGTTTGAAATTAATAATAGTAGTCGTTTAATTAAAGCGTATATTAGTCTTTTCTTAACTGAGTTGGTACTCGATTATCCCATGACACCAACTCAGTAAGGAGTCTTATTAATAGTATAGATAACAATTTGGTGAGAGAAAACATTTTATGTTAAAAGGTAATTTTTTTAAAAGTTTATTAAAGAATTATTATTGATGCAGTCGTAAAGAATTTGTTTATAAATCCATTAAATATAGGTTCAATCCTGTGGACATGTTAATTTTAGTATTTTATTTAAAAACTATATAAAAGTATGAAAAGACAAAAAGGCCACCAAAATAATAATAGTAGTAATTTAATGAAAAGGTATATTAATCATTTCTTAACTGTGTTGGTACATGGTTAACTCTTAACACTAACTCAATTAGGGGTTTTATTAATAGTAAGTATAGATATACAAATGATGGAGATAATAAAATGTGCATAATAAAATTAAAATGTATAATATATTAAAATAAAGTTTTAGCTGTGTGGTAAATTAAATGTTTTACTAATGTAATTGGCATGGGTTCAAATACAATCATATGTATATATTTTTATTGGTTTTTAAGTGAAAATACTAAAATACCTCAAATAATATTACTTATGTTAGTTACGGAAGGACTTCCATGATAACTTCCTAACTAAATTGGTGATCCGATTGAGATGACACCAACTCAATTAGAAGTTTTATTAATAATATAATTTATCAATTTTTTAAATAATTTTTAGAATATTATATAATATTTTTTTTAAAAAAATTCAAGATGACTTTTAAATAATTAACACCATATTCAATTGTTTTTATTTGATGACTTTTAAAAAATTTAAAGATTAAATGGTGACATTTAGTTTAAATTTTTCATTGTGGCTACATACCATCATATGCTTAACATTTTTATTTAATCATTCAAAAGGTATCCTTTTCACCATTGAGTTTCGCTTGTGTAAATTATATGTGAATTATTAATTTCATCCTTTTATTCAGCTTGAAATTTTATACTAAAAAGGCTAACTTGAATTATTAATTTTCAACAATAATTAAAAATAAAATTCACAATTTTATCTAAAGGAATCAAGACCTCAATATGCTCCCTTGGATTTATCTCAAGTCCACTTGTGTATTATAATTAACAATTTTCGTAATAATTATTTAAATATATATTATTTGTATTTGTTGGACAAAACACATTAAAGAACAAATATATAAATATAAATAAACAAGTATTTATATATAATAAAATAAATTGAATAATTTATACTTAAAATGTCATATACGAAAAACCAATAAATAAGATAACGAAAACCAAAAATTGAAAAGAAAAATTGAGTTTTACTAGATGTTGAGGCTTGTTTTACACAGTTTCCTTAAGACAGATTCGGCAGCTCCTACAGTACTTGGAGAAACGATGGTCGACTGTCTCCCAAGATACAACAACACGATGATCGAAGCAATAGCACATCTGCAGTGATCAACGAACAAATATTGCCTTCTTCTATCACTAGAATGTTGGAAAATATGGAGAGGGAAAAAGAAGAATTTTGGAGAGGGAAATAAACTCGGTGTGAGAGTGTGTGTGTCAAAAAAATCCTGAGGAATTCTTTAGGGTTTTATAGGCATTCAATATAGAGGAATTTTGGAAATATCCATGAATAAAGATACAAAATTTGCATTAAGGAGCAACTAAATCAATTTGATTAAAATCAAATCAAATTGATTGGAATCAAATAAAATCAGGATATATGTCCTTTTAAATCAAACTTTGTATATTTGCTGAGAAAAAATAAATTTCGTGTTGGGCTAAAATATCCGTATTCCCATTTTGGGCCTGATCGGTTCAAACATTTCACATCGCCCACGTCGTGCAGGTGTGCCCCAACCCCAATGGGTTTGGATCTGCACCCCCTGCGTGCAAGGCAAGGATTCAAGTTTAGTCATTCAATCAATCTTCAAGTGGATTCTCATATATATATATATATATATATATATACATCTCACACTTGGTATATTAACCAATGTGGGATCTAAGCTTCTCTTTTCCTCAACAAATATTCACAAGTAACTTACTTTGAGCATTAATTTCTCATTCATCACTCAATCATTTTGGGCATATGATATACCATTGTAAAGGTCTCATGGAGTAGAATATAAAACCATAATTTTATGATTAAACTCTCCACCTTTACCAATAGAGAATATGCCTCAAAGTTTCCAAAAAATTACAATTTTTCCAACAATCCCCCACATGAATGAAAATTCATAGTTTTAATGGAAAAACATTGACTCGATGTGATAATAGGATCTACTGTCGATAGTTGTATAGGATAGGTAGGCATCCACCCTTGAACCTTACCTTATGAACATATATTTACTTTACTAGCTGACTAGAAGACGTGATGTCCTTGAACTGCTCTGCTGTTTGTGTAAACGATGATATACCTCACACAACTACCTCCCTGGTAAGGTTTTATTTCTCAAGGGTATGTTCATATAGCTGTGAACATCTCCTGGTTCTGCAAGAGTTTGACAAAACTATGCCCTAATAGTCTCCTTGAAGCGGCCCCACTTCACTCTCACATAGGTGACCTAAGTTGCTCGGCTCACCAAAACACACAATGGTCATTAAAAGCATTGCTTAACTTATCTCTTTTTTAGTCACTGTTTACATCATAAGAACGAACTTGGGATAAGAACCCCCACAGTAACCTCACCAGGTCTATGCAATTAGGTTGTCCCTTTGAACCTAGATATTGGGATCTCCAATCAACTAGGTAGGGTTTTCCTTCACATAGTGCCTTTTATTTTTATGGGCTTTAGGCTTATTCCTTTCGATGTTTTATCAACATGATCTCGATTTAATCTTTTAGTTAGCAGATCCGCAATGTTATCTTTTGATTTTACAAAATCAATAGAGAAAACTCCATTTGAGATTAGTTGTCTAATGGCATTGTGTCGATGATGCATACATGTCGACTTTTCATTATACATTACATTAGCAAAACACCCCCCACGCTTTCAAGTAGTTGTGGTTGGTTGTCTACTTTTCTATAACTTATATAGTGTCTTGTCCCTTTTCTTGTGCTAGGCACCTTATGTAAAAGGTAATTAGTTGATAGAAAAGCTTCTCCCCACATTTCTGTGATAATCCAAAACTTCCTAACAATGCATTTATCTTTTCCTTTAAAGTCCAATTTTTCCGCTCGGCTACTCCATTTGATTAAGGAAAGTATGATGGTGTCACTTCATAAATAATACCATGTTTTGCACAGTATTCACTAAATGGTTTAACATATTCACCACCACGATCACTTCTGACCATCTTAATCTTTTTATTCAATTGGTTTTCAACTTCCTACTTATAGAGAATAAATTTTTCTATAGCTTCATCTTTACTCTTAAACAAATATACGTAGCAATATTTTGTGCTATCATCAATGAAGGTAATAAAATATTTATTCCCCCCTCTCATTTGAACAATTTTTAAGTCACAAATATCACTATGTATTAGATCAAGTGGTTCTGTACTTCTTTCAACAGTTTGAAATGAAGACTTTGTTAATTTTGCCTCAACGCAAGTTTCACATTTATGTTTAAAATTAATGTGAAATGAAGGAATGTGCTCTAAATCAATTAATTTACATAAAGTAACATAATTAACATGTGAAATTCAAGTGGTCAGATAAATGTCAGCAGAGTTTTGACCAATTGAAAGCTTTATTGACTTAAGCACCCGTGTTAGTTCAACCTGAATCAGGTAAAGAATTTATAATTTACAGTGATGCATCATTAAATGGTTTAAGATGTGTATTGATGCAAGAAGGTAAAGTAGTAGTCTATGCTTCAAGACAACTAAAACCACATGAAAAGAACTACCCGATACATGATCTTGAATAGGTAGTCATTGTGTTTGCACTGAAAATTTGGCAACATTATCTGTTTGGTGAAAAATGTCACATCTTTACTGATCATAAAAGTTTGAAGTATCTGATGTCACAGAAAGACTTTAACTTGAGACAGCGCAGGTGGCTTGAGTTATTGAAAGATTATGATCTAGTTATTGACTACCATCCGGGAAAAGCCAATATGGTTGTAGATGCTTTGAGCAGAAAATCCTTATTTTCTTTGCGAGCACTGAATACCTGATTGTCGTTATCTGGTGATGGTTCAATCATAGCTGAGTTAAAAGCTAGACCGACGTTTTTGCAGTAAATTTCTGAAGCTCAAAAAAATGATGATAAACTACGAGCTACACTGGTACAGTGTGAGTTGAATTTTGATTCAGAATTTCAGATTGGGTCCGATGATTGTTTAATATTTAGAGGTAAAATATGTGTATCGAGGAATTCAGAACTTGTACAGAAGATTTTGAATGAAGCTTATAATGGTACTATGTCTGTTCATCCGAGAAGTATGTACTGGTGGCCAGGAATGAAGCGGGATATTTCTGAATTTATATCTAAATGTTTGATATGTCAGCAAGTAAAAGATGAACATCAGTTGCCTTCAGGATTATTACAGCCAGTTACGATACCGAAATGGTAATAGGAAAGAATTACCATGGACTTTGTATCAGGATTACCCTTGTCTTCGAAGAAAAAAGATGTTATTTGGGTAATTGTCGATCGGTTGACAAAGTCTACACACTTTATTCCAGTATGTATAGATTTTTCTTTGGATAGATTGGCTGAATTATATGTTTCTGAGATTGTTAGATTGCATGGAGTGCCTGTATCCATTATTTTAGACAAAAATCCTCAGTTTACATCTCAATTTTGTAATAAGCTGCAAGAAGCTTTGGGTACACAGTTACATTTCAACACTGTATTCCATCCTCAGACTGATGGAAAATCTAAATGTGTTATACAGATTTTGGAAGATATGCTTCGGTTTTGTATTCTGGAATTCGAAGGTAACTGGGAAAAGTATCGAATTTGCTTATAATAACAGCTATCAGTCCAGTACTAAAATGGCACCATATGAGGCTTTGTATGGTCGTAAATGTAGAACTCCATTGTATTGGATAGAGCTCAATGAGAAAAAGATACACGGAGTTGACTTAGTCCGTGAAACTAAAGAAAAGGTGAAGGTGATTCAGGACAGTTTGAAAGCAGTCTCTGATCGTCAAAAGTCTTATGCTGATCTTAAACGAAAAGAAATAGAATTTCAGGTCGGCGACATAGTATTCTTGAACGTATCACCTTGAAAGAAAGTTCTCCGGTTTGGCCGTAAAGGAAAATTGAGTCCACAATTCATTAAGCCATATGAGATTACTGAAAGAATCAGACCTGTTGCATATCGGTTAGCATTACCACCAGAACTTGATCGAATTCATAATGTTTTTCATGTGTCTATGTTGCGACGGTATTGGTCGAATCCTTCACATGTTATTTCTCTGACAGAAGTAGAGATTCAGCCTGATATAACTTATTGTGAAGAATTGATCAAAATCTTGGTACGTGAAACAAAAAAGTTAAGAAATAAAAAGGTAGCATTGGTAAAAGTTCTCTAGCTAAGACATGGTATTGAAGAAGCTACCTGGGAACCGGAGGATACCATAAAGAAGCAATACCCAAACCTCTTTATTAGTAAGATTTTCGAGGACGAAAATTCTTAAGGGGGGAGAGTTGTAACAACCCATTTTCAGTGAAATCGGAACAGTGGTTTCGGGACCACAAATTCAAGCCAAAAAGAAAATTTATTTTAATATTATTGTATGGTCTGCATTATGATAGAATGGTTAAATGAAAATTCTGATAAGAAAATTTTACCGATTTTGTGTTTAATTATGAAAAGAACCAAATTGCATAAAATGCAAAAGTTGAGTTCTAGTAGTTATAAGTATCATATAGCTATAGAATTCAAAACTTGAGGTCTTTATATGGTAATTAGACCATTAAAGAAAAGTTAGTAGATATTTTTGATGAATCATCCATGGAAATTAGAAAAAGGCAAGGATTAAATTGTAAAGATGTAAAAGTTATGGAAAATTTTTGAATTTTGTGAAATACATGTGCTATAAATATTATATGAAATTTTTGGTTAGGCTTGGAATAAGGATTAAATTGCATAAATTTCATTTTCCGAGCCTAGGGACGAAATTGGAATTTATGAAAAGTTTAGGGGTAAAATGGTAATTTTACCTAGAGTGTAAATTGAATCCAATTGAATATGAAATGTGATAAATTGATGATTAAATTCATTTATATAAATCCGGATAACTCAAATTTGAAACTAGATCGAGGAAAAGAAAAAGTTTTAGATTAGTAGATTTTCATACACAAACGAGTGCGAGGTAAGTTCGTGTAACCGAATTGCGTTTATTTATATGTTTGAATTGAATGTGATATGTGATTTTATGAATTATATAAATGTTAAAAATAAATGAAATAATCATATGTTCAATCATATCCGGAAAATTTTTAAGTTCCGTTTGAATAATAAAATTTGATGGATATATGTGGTTTCCCATATTACATGTGGTCTTGCATATGTTGCGGACAAAGTATAGCTCAGACGAGCAATCCTATTTTAGCCTTCTCGAGCATCCTGTTAAATAGTTCTTGCGAGCATCCTGATCGGTAGTGATTATGCATGTGTTGCGCACTACCACAACTCCGTGTGAGCGTCCTGTTACATGATTCGATTAGTTGTGATCTAGCATATAATGTGGACACAAACTCAGCTCTATGTGAGCGTATTGATATAAGCTCTTATAGGCTTCCTAACATGGCTCGCTTGAACTCTCTGTTACCTTATCTGATGCTCCCTAATAATAACTCATCGGAGTTACCTGATAAGCTCTATGAGCTTCCTGATGAAAACTCTTATGAGTTTCCTGTTTAGCCCCCGAATAAGCATACTAATACATTGCTCAACTAAGCATCCTGATATGTGGCTCGAGAGTGTGCTCCCTGATTAAGTGCCCTAATGGGTACCCTTGATTATGAGTTGACGGCTTACTATTTTGTACACCTTGTGTGTACTACCTGAGCAGAGTATCCATCGAAATTTCAATGATTCAACGGATAAATCCCTAAAATGAGAAATTATGAGATTAAATGAATTATATCTTGAGTATTCTTGAAATACTTGAAAATGTAACATGATAAGCTCATTAATGTTTATTTGATTTACATGTGAATTATGTAACTAACTTGTTTAATTGAGTGTATGTGATTATGCAAATTGTCAATTTGTTAGAAAGCATGTTATTGTTATGCTTATTTAATTGAATATAATTGGTAAGTTTAATTCCTGTCATACGAACTTACTAAGCATTAAATGTTTACTAGGTTTTATTTTCTCTTTTTATAGTGTTCGAAAGCTCGTTAATGTTGGAGAACAGTTGGAGAATCATCAGACTATCCTCCAGCTTGTTTTGGTATAAAAAGTAATATTATTTTGATAAAATGGCATGTATAGATTAACTTGGTCAATATTGGCAAGTACATGGTTGTTTGTAATTTAGCCATTGGAATGGCTAATAATAGTTTGTTTTGGTATATTGATATGAGGTTATATATATTATGTTTAACATATATATATAGGTATGTATGTGGTTGGTTAGATTGAATTAGGGTAAAATATAAGTCTTTACTAAAAGGTAAGTTTGATCATAAGAATGTATATGATTCTATTTCATACATGCTATTGATGTTTGCTTGATTTATATGACTTGAATTGGTTTATATGCAAATATTTTTGTAGGTTGAAGGTTAAATTTGGGTGAGAAATAAGGCTAGGAAAGGGCCTTATTTTGTCCACACGGGTAGACACACGGGCGTGTATCTTGACTGTGTGTGACACACGGCCTGGCACATGGGCATGTGGTTTGGCCGTGTGTCCCCTGTATATTAAATTTGAGAAACAGAATGCTCAGAATTTGGCACACGGGCAGAGACACGGCCGTGTGAGCCCTATATTAAAGAAATTTTTTTTTTAAATTCTGCTAAAAATTCTCTGAGATCCCGATTTAGTCTCGACTTGATTTTAATGTTTAAATTGGGCCTCGAGGGTCCATTCAAGGGACGGTATGATTATTTTTGGATATGAATCATCTGTGTTTGTTCTGTAAACTCTGATAATGCTTCACAACCCTGTTTCGGCGACGGTTACGGGTTAGGGGTGTTACATAAGCTTTTCTTTTTCTCAACAAATATTCGCAAGTAGCTTACTTTGAGCATAAATTTTTCATTCATCACTCAATAATTTTAAGCATATGATATACAATTGTAAAGGTCTCATGTAGTTGAATATAAAATCATAATTTTATTATTTAACTATCCACATTTATCAATCGAGAATATGCCTCAAATTTTTTAAAAAATTACAATTTTTCCAATCGTATTTATAAAACTCTTTAATTAGGAGATTCAAAATTAAAATTAATAAAATAAATTAGTGTGAGATATCAAATTTGAGCTTATCTATAGACTATAATGATGAAAAATGAAAAACATTTT
This sequence comes from Gossypium anomalum, assembly GCA_025698475.1. NCBI lineage: Eukaryota > Viridiplantae > Streptophyta > Magnoliopsida > Malvales > Malvaceae > Gossypium > Gossypium anomalum. Next base: position 39,592,902 of record CM046968.1, on the reverse strand, counting down.
GTTTCCTCTGATGCAAGATTGATTTAATTGCATAGTAAGAATACAAACAAAACGTGCATGCATGGTTACTTGTTAAATAGAATTAATTTGGTAGCAGTGAGACTTGTTGTTGAAGTTAAATCCCTAAACTTAATTAAGCAGGAATGTAGGCTGCCACTATTTCATTTGATTTAGGTCAGTTTGGCTTGATTTCAATTGGAGATTCAATTTATTTCTTTATTAAATGCTCGAAATATGATTCCATTTTTTAAAATATATTAAAACAAAGTTAAGTCTTACTTTAATCTTAGAATTAATTTTTATATGGTGTAAATTATGTATGAGTGTTTTTTTTTATATTTTATTTTAGTTTAAGTGTAAGATGGAAATTAAGAATTCTTTTAGGGGTTAGAATTGAATTGTAACTTTTTTGAGAGGTTAAAGTATAAATTTATCGAGTATTAATTTATAATTTCATATTTTTAAGGGACTAAACATAATTTCTTTTATATTATAAGGTCAAAACATAATTTTATTATTCTTAAAGGGACTAAACAAAAGAATATTTGAATATAATTGGAACACTTCAATTACACTTTCCAATTCTTAAGGAAGGATGAGAATTGAAGTAATAACACACGTAACTACACTCAAATCCAATTTTAAATAAAATTACTTTTATACAAGTTAAAAAAAATTATATTATAATCATGAACATGCATAAATTTTTGGGATGGTTATAGCAAAAAATATATATTATATTATAAATCTTGAAAAATATATATTATAAAAAATAATTTATGTATTTTATAAAGTTATACCAATAAGTTATATTGTTTAAATACTGAAAAAAATTCTAAATTTATGGTTAAAAAATTTATTATAAAAAATAATTTACATGTTATAAAAGTATTATAATATATTTATTTATAAAACTTAGCTAAGAAGTATGCACATAACTTATTTTTGTTCATGCTATTATTATAAAAATAATATACTTATTTATAAGAAAATGTTATAGTTTTTTATGATAATTTATTTATAACAAAAAAACTTTCTAAAGTTATGAAAAACATTAAAATATTTTTAGGAAGTGTTATGAAAGTCGTTGAACAATTTATAAACTTTTTTTTTTATAAAATTTAAATTATTATTTATTTATTTTACATATTATAAAAAAGATATAACCTAACATAAGGCTTTTCTCAAATTAAGATTATATAAGTTTTCATAATTGAAGCTATGGAATATTTGGACTGTTAACTCAAATATTATACAGCTAATGCTAATTATATAAACTAAAAAGGCTTTCTTGTACCATATCATGGGATATGATACCATTTGAAAGAATGGTGTCAAACACAAGCACAATAGGCAGCTCGTGAACTCTTTAATTTTAGATTATTGTGGTTTAGGGTTATTTGATTCTTTTTAATTTATTCGAAATGTGATTAAGAAGACATTTGCTGTGCTAAAAAGGTATTTTCCATATTAGCATCATCATCTTAGTGTAGCATAAAAAAACAAGGTCGGATCGTACTATCATGTTGCATATTCTGTAACTTGAGTCATAGGTGGAATTGAGATCATCCATATTTCAAAAAAGTACATGGAAGAAAGAGATATTGATAATCTTAAATTAATGATGCATATTCAAATTCAGATGATGATGAATTTGGTCAAGAACCAATAGATAATAATAAGGAGTACATATTAAATATTAAAGAGGAAATAACCCAACAAATATGCACTAGAACATTCATAAAATTGCATATGATGTGTATTTCTTGTTACTTTTATTAATAATCGTATTATTAACTTTTTTTTAGACTAACATAATATATATGATTATTTGGTTCTAATTTTTGTTACTTATTGAGAAATTACTTTTATCATACTAAACATCTTTTGTAGTAATTAATATTTCTTAAAATTATAAATTATATAATTATTTGTATTACCAAATATTGTTAGATTTGTAAAATAAATCTGAAATAAAACTTAATAAACCAAGATATATCATGTCAAATCATCAAGAATAAATCAAGAATAAAACTAGATGCGGAAGCGTACCTGAATCCATGAATTCCTTGAAGTTTTACCGGATCTTGGGGATTTGATCTTCAAGATTAGCACACAAGAACTTCAGAGAATATCTGCTCTCTCTTTCCTAATGATGGGATATTAGAAAAGATATCTTGTGTATCATTTGGGGACCATAACCCTAATATTTATAACATTGGCATATTAGTTCTAATCAAATTCTAATTAGCCCATCATTAATTAGAATTTGATTAAAACTCAATTACTATAGTATCTACAGATATTTGACCTATACTTTGTTTAATAATTAAAGCCTAATAAAATTTTAACTAAATTAGATTACTTTTAATTTGGGCTAACCTATCATGATAGTAAATAATAACATGTAATTACCCTTATTATATATGTGATGTCCATATTTTCCAACAATCTCCCACTTAGACCACATATATATACTAATTACTCTATAATTACATGTCATTATATAACCTTATGAGCTCAAAATTTTACTATCATATCTAAAAGGTATTCCGAACAATCTCGTCCATTAATTATGTTAACATAGAACCAAGGTGACTTTCGTTACATATATTGTAACTAAATCCATCCATGATCACGTATATTAACACAACCAAATGATATAGATCAAGTATGGATGTGTAGCATTAAAATTACATGCAATATGATCTAAACATGTCTATTTCCAACTGATCCTCCTTAGTGAGATCAAACTTTACCAAAATCAGAGTGTGAATAAACCAAATAAGCTTTATTTCTGTAGAAAATAAACTTAATATCTTTAAACTGAAATAAATAAAAATGTGTCTATAACATAAAGCATTTAAAAATACAAACTCCCACTAAAACCAAATATCCTTTAAATGACATTACACCCATATTAGCAGTATGCTCTTATAAAACCTTAGGTGTAGTTCCTTAGTAAACGGATCCGCAATCATGGAGTTTGTCCTAATATGCTATACAACGGTCCAAACTAGGGTTGCTTAAAATATCTGCCTAACATCCCAATAGTGTACACAATATTCCAATGTATACAAACCTGAACATACATTAGACTTTCTACTGCTAAAATGTAAAAAATCTAATGCATTTTTTTTGAAATCTCAAAATCATTCTTTGGGCACTGATTGAGGCTATACTTATTATTGACAAGCAATATGTTATTAACATATAAAACCAAATATAGAACCTTACTCCCACTAAACTTATGGTATATACGATTATCAATAAAATTCATCTCTAAAACGAATAAGATAATTATTTGGTAAATTTTGTAATATTATTGACGAGAAGTTTGCTTAAGCCCATAGATGAAGTTCTTTGCAAATCATTAACTTTGCATCATTAGACATAAAGTTTTCTAATTGCACCATATAAATGTATGATCAATGTTACCATTGAGAAACTATTAACTTAATATTCATCTAATGTATCTTAATGTCAAAATATTCCACTCAAGCCATTATAACCATTTCTCTAGTAAACCTTTTTAATGACATTCATTCTTGAGGTTGTTGAGTTTGTTCTTCTGGAACAATTACCTCATCTTGAATAAGAAGTTGTTCAACATTATCTTATTGAGGTTATAGATTCACTTCTTAATCAATAATAGGTATGAGAACCTAAACATCATCAAAAGCAATAGTAGGAACTAAGTTAGAATCCAATTCTTCCTCAAAAGCAATGTCTCTGACCTTATTTCTCCCCCCAAACTCAACATCCTAAAAGAATGTTGCAATTCTGATCTAAAAAATATTCCTAATTGTGGGATCACAAAACTCATAGCCCTTAGATCACTCAGTATTTCCTTGACCCTTATACTTTATAGACATCAAAGAAGTTAGAAGTGATGTCATTTCGAAATTATCGTTTTTAGTAAAATGTTTCTAAATTTCGTTAACAAAACTTTGGCCTAAGTAATCTTTTTAGATTCTTTGCCCCTAAAGGCTTCTGAAATGTTGTACTTCATGATCATTAGACTCATGCAATTTGAACAATCTCACCTCTCAAAATCCCTTTTAACATAAGGGGTGTTTTCCGCAGTGAGAGGTGCAAGTTGTTCTTCCCTTAGTGCAATATCTATGTTCATACAACCAAACACTATAAGTGCCTTTTCCATTCATTGAAATTAGTCTATTAAGCATCGATATAGAATTTATGTTAGCAGATATTGTGGCAGTAGAAGATGAATTAGCTGAATATAGAATAAAAAATAAAAATAAGATCACATCGATATTCATATGTAAACAATAAATTCAGGATAATGGCTAATCCCATCTCAGGATACCAAACACAACATTAATATCAAGTCTTTCGACAGTAATATTAACAGTAAACAGTACTCTTGTTGTAACAATCCAACATTGACAATAAATTATGTCAAACAATTAATTAATCTTTGGACTAACATATTGCTCACATAAAATACCTTATAATTGTCACACATTTATCACCACTGTAATAGCCCGATTCAGGGCCTAGTCAAAAGAGTGGTCTCGGGACCACAAATTCGAAGTTAGAAAATTATTTTATTATTTTTAATGAGGTTATAGTATGATTTTATTGGTGCATGAAAAATTTGGTAAGCTAATTTTAATGTTTTCTAGTCCAATTTTGAAAAAGGACTAAATCGCATAAAAGGCAAAAGTTGTATTTTAGTACCCAAATGTATTAATTACCTTAGAGAACTTAAATTGAGGGTTTTTAAAGGGCAATTAGACCTTTTTTAGTATGCTTGGCCAGCCATGGGAGACAAAATTGGTCAAAAAGTCCAAGTTGGTTGGGTTAGGTGGCTAATTTGACTAAAATAAGAAATAAAATAAGAAAAGATGATATCACCTTCTCATCTTCTTTTCTACCACTGAAAATATCAGTAAGAAAATGGTGTTTGAAGCCTGAAAACTTTCAGCAACTTAAGGCCCTCACAAGTAAGTGATTCTCACACTCTTTGTTGATGATTTTTGCATTTTTGAGACCCTTGAAGCATGGGCTTTCAAATGAGAGTAAAATCTTGCAAAATGGTTAAGAGTTTAGAGTTTTTACATGGATGCATTTGTGATGTTTATTGAGTTTTTATGGAAGAATACGAGTCCTAAATGGGTTATGAACAACTTTTGTGAAAGGTGTTGGCATGAAAACACCTAAAGGGGCTATTTTGCATAAATTACAAAATAGATGATAAGTGTGTAAAATATTGAGAATTTGGGATTGCTATAGTACTAAAAAGAGTTTAGCTACGCTTTAAATACAAAGCAATTCGATAAAAATTAATTTTCGAGCATAGGGGCAAAATGGTCATTTTGTCAAAGTCTAAGGGCAAAATGGTCATTTTACCAAAGGTGTGAATTTATGATTGTTTAATCCTAATTAGTGACTAAATGAGTGCATATTGTCATTATAGATCAAGATTTACCAAATCCGAACCTAGACCGGGGGAAGGCCAAACAAACCGACTAAACTGAGTAGTCGAGTATTTTTTGTAAACTGAGGTAAGTTGTATGTAAATAATACAACTACACTGTTAATACCCGTATTCATATCGCCATTGTATTGATATTGTATGAATTGTTGAGTTATGAATTGAGAATGCATAGTAATATTTGAGATAATAGAAGTATCCCGTTGAAACATTAGGATACGAACTGGATATTCGTGCCAAGGCATAGGGTGGTTTGTGCGCCAGTGTAAGACATGTCTAGGACATCCTTCGGCCACATACTAAGAGCCAGTGTAAGACCATGTCTGGGACATGGCATCGACATCGGCATCCAAGCGAGGGCTAGTGTAAGACATGTCTAGGACATGCATCAGCCATACTATGAGAACCAGTGTAAGACCATGTCTGGGACATGGCATCGGCACAGAGATAGCCAGTGTAAGACGTGTCTGGGACACGCATCAACTAAAAGTTGTGCTAGTGTAAGGCATGTCTGGAACATGCATCAGCAAGCACATATGAGAGCCAATGTAAGACATGTCTGGGACATGTATCAGCCTCGACAGAGATAGCCAGTGTAAGACGTGTCTGGGACACGCATCGGCAATATATCCCATGTTAAAGGTTCAGTGAATATCCAGTAGTATTCCAAACGTTTCAATGGTAAGAGTTATAGATCAATTTTGATAAAGAAGGAATAATCATGTTGTGAGTGTTACAGGTACCTATATGGTAAGCATGAGTAACAAGCTTAATTTAAAAAATGTGACTCGAGTATATGACAAAGGGTAAGTTGACTTATGTTTACATTTGAGCATAATATCTAGTGGTGAGATTGTTGTTGTATATTTATTTATATGCAACTTACTAAGCTTTGTGCTTACCCTCTTTCCTTTCCCTCTTCTTTCAGCGTTATTTAGCTAGCTCGAGGGTCCCTTAAAGTCAGAGATATCGATCACACTATCGTCCGCAGCATTCGATATAGTTTGATTTATATTTTTGGAGGTGGCATGTATAGGGCTAGACTAGGATATTCATCATGAGAATTGTTTATGTATTTTGGCCTAAGTCAAAAGCCTTTTATTTTGTATCAAGCATAGAATAATGGCTATTATTCATTTTGATGAATGCATACGATGTTTTTTCTATGGTTGAATTAATGTTCATTGTGATGAGATGAGTATATTGAAATGATCTAGTGTAGGTTGTGCAAGATGGGTAACAAAGGGCTTGGAAAATTTCCTAATTTGTCCAGACGGGTAAGACACATGGGCGTGCGTCTAGGCCGTGTGTGACACATGGTTCACGCCCACGGGTGTGTGTTATGGTCGTGTGTCCCCCGCACCTAAAACTTTAAAGTCATTCTAGCACACAGGCAAGCCACACGGGCATGTGTCTATACCGTGCCATCAAGTCAGTATGTAAGCTAGTAGCATACGGGTAAGAGACACGGCCATGTGTCTCGACCGTGTGAAGGACACGGGTGCGTCTCTAGCGCACGGGCGTGTGCTCTATACCACACGAGCGTGTGGAGCTTTGATGTAAGAGAATTTTCTAAGTCTTTCATGAGTTCTCGGTTGGGTCTCAAACTACCCTGAATGTATGTTTTGGGCTTCATAAGCAGCCCGCATAAGGGGCAAGTTGCATGTGAAAAGAAATGTTTTAAATTGTTTGAGATTGCCCGATTTTATATAGTTGATTGAGTTAAATTCAGGTAGCACCTCGAACCCCGTCCTGGCATCGGATGTGGGTGAGGGGTGTTACATTTGGTGGTATCAGAGCATGGTTTAGTCAATTTTAAAACTAAACTAGTTAGAGTACGAGTCTAGCAATACATACCACATATATGCATATTGATAGTGTGACGATTCCTGACAGTTATAAATTGTGTTTTTATAGAAATGGATCCTGATTGAACCACGGCGGATGACGTCGAAAGTAATGCGTCGGCTCCCACAGAAGGGACTGCGCCAGTAGAGAGTGAGCCCGTGAGTATGGGCCAAGGCGGAGGGGCTAGGGAAGCCTATCTCCGAATAATGGATGCTTGGTATATGGAGTTTGTTCGTGCAAACCTGAGCACTCCACCTCCCCCACCTCCTCCGATTCCTCAATATGCCCCGATGGCTCCGTAAGGTGCGGATGTGTTTAGGCGAGAGAAGCCTCCAGTAGATAAGATCCGGAAGTAAGGGGCTGAGGAATTTCGGGCAAGTGTGGATGATGACCCAGAGAGAGCAGAGTTTTGGCTAGAGAATACCCTGAGAGTATTCGATGAGCTGTCATGCACACCTGAAGAATGCGTGAAGTATGCCGTGTCACTTCTACGAGACTCGGCTTATCAATGGTGGAACACTCTCGTGCCGGTAGTACCGAAAAGAAGAGTAACTTAGGAATTCTTCCAAGGAAAGTTCCGAAAGAAGTACATTAGCCAGAGGTTTATAGATCAGAAAAGGAAGAAATTTCTAGAGCTGAAGTAAGGTAATAAGACTGTGACAGAATATGAGCGGGAATTTGTGAAACTTAGCAAGTACGCGCGAGAATACGTATCCACTGAAGCTACCATGTGTAAGAGGTTTGAGGATGGCCTCAATGAAGACATTTGGGTATTCGTGGGCATCCTAGAGTTAAGAGAGTTTGTAGTGCTCGTTGAGAGAACGTGTAAAGCAGAAGAGATAGTGAAAGAAATGAGGAAAGCGGCCAACGAGTAGCGAGATTTAAAGAAAAGACAGATAGGGAAAGTGTATCAGTCCTCCTCTATGAGGTCAAAAGAATTTACTACCCGATCGAATACATCGGTAGGGTATTCGAAGAGAAATAAGAATCAGCAGAACGTAGCATTTAGAGCCCAAACTACTTCAGTTGCAAGTGTTGGTAGCGCTCCGCCAAATAGGCTGGAGTGTTCACAATGTGGAAGACGTCACTTGGGCGAATGTCGAGTAAATGAGAGGGGCTGTTTCAAGTGTGGGTCACTTGACCACTTTATCCGCGAGTGTCCTGATATGGACGAGAAAGAGAGAAAATAATATGCGAAAGCAAGCATTGCTCCCTTGAGAGGTAGGCCTCAAAGGAACCCCGGGAGTAGGACTGGTAGTAGAGGTGCACCTAGAGATACTGCGATGAGGTCTGAAGGCAAGGCACTAGCGAGGACCTATGCTATACAAGCCCGAGAAGAGGCAGAGTCTCCAGATGTGATCACGGGTACCTTTTCTATTCATGATATAAATGTTGTCGCTTTAATTGACCCGGGATCTACCCACTCTTATATATGTATGGATTTAATACCTTGTATAGACATGCCTATAGAGTCCACTGAGTTTGTTATGAAAGTGTCTAACCCGTTATGCAAGCATGTATTAGTGGACCAAGTATGTAGAAATTGTCCTTTGACGATTAGAGGCCGTTGTTTTCTGGCCAACTTGATGTTGTTGCCGTTTCATGAATTCGATATAATTCTTGAGATGGATTGACTGACTTCCCATAGCGTTGTAATAGATTGTGGAAGAAAAGAAATTCAGTTAAGATGCGAGAATGGTAGTGTTATGCGAGTTGGCTAGATAAGTCAGATAATCTGCCTGTAGTAATATCGTTTTTGACCGTCGAAAAATATTTGAGAAAAGGTTATGAAGCTTATTTAGCTTTTATGCTGAATACTCAAGTATCCGAGTCGAAGATTGAGTCAGTACCGGTGGTTTGTGAGTTCATAGATGTCTTTCCAGAGGAGTTACTAGGGTTACCTCCAGAGAGAGAGGTTGAGTTTGGTATCGAGTTGGCTCCAGATACAACGCCAATCTCGATTGCACCATATAGGATGGCCCCACCGAGTTAAAGGAGTTAAAAGTACAGTTGCAAGTGTTAACAGATAAAGGTTTTGCTAGACCGACTTATTCACCATGGGGTGCTCCAGTACTTTTTGTGAAAAAAAAGGATGGATCGATGGGGTTATGTATCGACTACAGATAGCTTAACAAGGTGATAGTAAAGAACAAGTATCCTTTGCCGAGGATCGATGATCCCTTCGATCAACTGAGGGGAGCTACGGTATTCTCCAAGATAGACTTGAGATCAATTTACTACTAGTTAAGGGTCAAGGAATAAGATGTGCCGAAGACTGCTTTTCGGACGAGATATGGGCATTACAAGTTCCTTGTTACACCTTTTGAATTAACGAATGCCCCAGCAGTGTTTATGAATTTGATGAACTGCATCTTCAGGCCATACTTGGATAGGTTCGTCGTTGTTTTCATAGATGACATACTGATTTATTCACGTGATGAGAGTGAGCACGCGGAACATTTGAGGACTTTGTTATAGATTCTGAGAGATAAACAGTTTTATGCTAAGTTTAATAAGAGCGAGTTTTGGCTTAATGAAGTTGGATTCCTAGGACACATTGTGTCGGGCGATGGGATCAGAGTTGACCCAAATAAGATTTCAGCTATTCTGGAGTGGAAATCGCCGAGGAATGTAACAGAGGTTCGTAGTTTTCTTGGCTAGTAGGGTATTACAGACGCTTTGTAAATGGATTTTCTATGATAGCTACTCCGATAACAAGATTATTACAAAAAGACATCCAATTTGAATGGACAAAAGAATGTCAGTAGAGTTTCAAGAAGTTAAAGGCTTTGTTGACCGAAGCCCCAATTTTAGTGCAACCGGAGTCGGGTAAAGAATTTGTAATTTATAGTGACGCCTCCTTAAATGGTTTGGGGTGTGTACTCATGCAAGAAGGTAAGGTTGTAGCCTATGCCTCGAGATAGCTAAAACCACATGAGAAGAATTACCCGACCCACGATTTAGAGCTAGCAGCTATAGTGTTCACCTTGAAGATTTGGCGACGCCATTTGTACGGAGAGAGATGTAGAGTATTTACCGACCACAAGAGTTTAAAGTACTTGATGACTCAAAAGGAGTTGAATTTGAGGCAACGTCGATGGTTAGAACTATTAAAAGATTACGAGTTGATCATTGATTACCATCTGGGAAAGGCGAATGTAGTCGCTGATGCCTTGAGTAGAAAATCATTGTTTACCTTGAGAGCTTTGAATACCCAGTTGACCATGTTTGAGGATGGTTCAATCTTAGCAGAACTGAGAGTTAGACCGACTTTTCTAGTTAGACCGACTTTTCTTCATGAAATTCGAGAAGCTCAATATAATAATGAGAAGTTTCAAGCCAGGAAAGATCAGTGTGAGTCAGGTGTTGAATCAGATTTTTAGGTTGGTATCGGCGGATGTTTAATGTTCAAAAATAGAATTTGTGTGCCTAAAGATAGTGAGCTCATTCAAAAGATTTTACGAGAAGCACATAGTGGTAGTCTATCTGTCCACCCGGGCACCGTAAAGATGTATAATGACCTGAAGAAAATGTATTAGTGGTCAGGAATGAAAAAGGATATTTCGAAGTTTGTTTCCAAGTGCTTAGTATGTCAACAAGTAAAGGCTGAACACCAAGTACCTTCTAGGCTACTTCAGCCTATTATAGTTCTAGAGTGGAAATGGGATCGTATCACCATGGACTTCGTGACCAGTTTGCCATTAACCCTAAAAAAGAAAGATGTTGTATGGGTTATTGTCGACAGATTAACTAAGTCAGCCCACTTCATACCAGTGCGTACAAACTACTCTCTCGAGAAATTAGCTGACTTGTATGTTTCCGAGATTGTGAGGCTTCATGGTGTACCATTGTCGATTGTTTCAGATCGAGAAGCGAGATTCACCTCGAGGTTTTGAAAAAAGTTACAAGAGGCTCTAGGAACCAAGTTAAGTTTCAGTACGGCTTTTCATCCACAGACAGACGGGCAATCGGAAAGAGTGATACAGATCCTAGAAGATATGCTAAGATGTTGTGTTCTTGAATTACAAGGAAGCTGGGAAAAATACTTACCATTGGTTGAATTCGCCTACAACAACAGCTATCAGTCAAGTCTGAGAATGGCACCTTATGAGGTCTTGTACAGGCGAAAGTGTAGAACACCCTTATACTGGACTGAGTTGAAAGAGAGTCAGATTCACGGGGTTGAATTAGTCAGAGAGGCTAAGGAAAATGTTAAAGTGATTCGAGAATACCTAAAGCCGCTTTGGATAGGCAGAAATCCTACGCGGATTTGAAACGAAAGGAGATCGAGTTTGAGGTTGGTGATAGAGTATTCTTGAAAGTTTCCCCTTGGAGGAAAGTCCTCAAATTTGGTAGAAAAGGCAAGCTGAGTCCTCGTTTCATAGGACCTTATGAAATTACCAAGAGAATAGGGCCTGTTGCCTATAGATTGAAATTGTCGCCAGAGTTAGAGAAGATTTATGACGTGTTTCACGTGTCTATGTTACGCCGATACAGATCTGACCCTTTGCACGTAATTGCGCCTACTGAAGTTGAAATTCTTCCAGATATGTCTTATGGGGAAGAACCAGTTAAGATCTTAGCTCGAGAGGTTAAACAGTTAAGAAATAAGAATATACCACTCGTGAAAGTTTCGTGGCATGGACATGGAATCGAGGAAGATACGTTGGAACCCGAAGAGTCTCTGAGAGAGCAGTATCCAAACTTATTTGCCGGTAAGATTTTCGAGGACGAAAATCCCTAAGGGGGAGAGAAATATAACAGCCCGATTTAGGGCCTAGTCGAAACAGTGGTCTCAGAACCACAAATCCGAAGTTAAAAAATTATTTTATTATTTTTAATGAGGTTATAGTATGATTTTATTGGTGCATGAAAAATTTGGTGAGCTAATTTTAATGTTTTCTAGTCCAATTTTGAAAAAGGACTAAATCGCATAAAAGGCAAAAGTTATATTTTAGTACCCAAATGTGTTAATTAGTTTAGAGAACTTAAATTGAGGGTTTTTAAAGGGCAATTAGAGCCTTTTTAGGATGCTTGGCCGGCCATGGGAGACAAAATTGATCAAAAAGTCCAAGTTAGTTGGGTTAGGTGGCTAATTTGACTAAGATAGAAATAAAATAAGAAAAGATGATATCACCTTCTCATCTTCTTCTCTACCATCAAAAATATCAGAAAGAAAATGGTGTTTGAAGGCTGAAAACTTTCAGCAACTTAAGGCCCTCACAAGTAAGTGATTCTCACACCTTTTGTTGATGATTTTTGCATTTTTGAGACCCTTAAAGCATGGGCTTTCAAATGAGAGTAAAATCTTGCAAAATGGTTAAGAGTTTAGAGTTTTGAAATGGATGCATTTGTGATGTTTATTGAGTTTTTATGAAAGAATATGAGTCCTAGATGGGTTATGAACAACTTTTGTGAAAGGTGTTGGCATGAAAACACCTAAAGGGGCTATTTTGCATAAACTGCAAAATAGATGATAAGTGTGTAAAATATTGAGAATTTGGGATTTCTATAGTAGTAAAAAGAGTTTATCTAGGCTTGAAATACAAATAAATTTGATAAAAATCAATTTTCGAGCATAGCGGCAAAACGGTCATTTTGTCAAAGTCTAAGGGCAAAACGGTTATTTTACCAAAGGTATGAATTTATGATTGTTTAATCCTAATTAGTGACTAAATGAGTGCATATTGTCATTATAGATCAAGATTTACCAATTCCGAACCTAGACCGAGAGAAGGCCAAGCAAACCGACTAAACCGAGTAGTCGAGTACTTTTTGTAAACCGAGGTAAGTTGTATGTAAATAATACAACTACACTGTTAATACTCGTATTCATATCACCATTGTACTGATATTGTATGAATTGTTGAGTTATGAATTGAGAATGCATAGTAATATTTGAGATAATAGAAGTATCCCGTTGAAACATTAGGATACAAACTGGATATTCGTGCCAAGGCATTGGGTGGTTTGTGCGCCAGTGTAAGACATGTCTGGGACATACTTCAGCCACATACTAAGAGCCAGTGTAAGACCATGTCTGGGACATGGCATCGGCATCCAGGCGAGGGCTAGTGTAAGACATGTCTGGGACATGCATCAGCCATACTATGAGAGCCAATGTAAGACCATGTCTGGGACATGGCATCGACACAGAGATAGCCAGTGTAAGACATGTCTGGGACACACATCGGCTAAGAGTTGTGCTAGTGTACGACATGTCTGGGACATGCATCAGCACGCACATATGAGTGCCAATGTAAGACATGTTTTGGACATGCATCGGCCTCGACAGAGATAACTAGTGTAAGACGTGTCTGGGACACACATCGGTAATATATCCCATGTTGAAGGTTCAATGAATATCCAGTAGTATTCCAAATATTTCAGTGGTGAGAGTTATAGATCAATCTTGATAAAGAAGGAATAATCATGTTGTGAGTGTTACAGGTACCTATATGGTAAGCATGAGTAACGAGCTTAATTTAGAAAATGTGACTCGAGTAGATGACAAAGAGTAAGTTGAATTATGTTTATATTTGAGCATGATATCTAGTGGTGATATTTTTGTTGTATATTATTTAAATGCAAGTTACTAAGCTTTGTGCTTACCCTCTTTCCTTTCCCTTTTCTTTCAGCGTTAACTAGCTAGCTCGAGGGTCCCTTAAAGTCAGAGATATCGATCACACTATCATCTGCAGCATTCGGTATAGTTTGATTTATATTTTTGGAGGTGGCATGTATAGGGCTAGACTAGGATATTCATCATGAGAATTGTTTATATATTTTGGCCTAAGTCAAAAGCCCTTTATTTTGTATCAAGCCTAGAATAATGGCTATTATTCATTTTGATGAATGCATATGATGTTTTTTCTATGGTTGAATTAATGTCCATTGTGATAAGATGAGTATATTGAAATGATCTTGTGTAGGTTGTGCAAGATGGGTGACAAAGGGCTTGGAAAATAACCTAATTTGTCCAGACGGGTAAGACACACGGTTCACGCCCACGGGTGTGTGTTATGGTCGTGTGTCCCCTGCACTTAAAACTTTAAAGTCATTCTAGCACACGGGCGTGTGTCCATACCATGCCATCAAGTCAGTATGTAAGCTAGTAGCACACGGGTAAGAGACACGACTATGTGTCTCGGCCGTGTGAAGGACACGGGCTCGGGACACGGGCGTGTGCTCTATACCACACGGGCGTGTGGAGCTTTGATGCAAGAGAATTTTCTAAGTCTTTCATGAGTTCTCGGTTGGGTCTCAAACTACCTCGAATGTATGTTTTGGGCTTCATAAGCCCGCATAAGGGGCAACTTGCATGTGAAAAGAAAAGTTTTAAATTGTTTGAGATTTCATGGTCCGGTTTTATATAGTTGATTAAGTTAAAGTCAGGTAGCACCTCGAACCCCGTCCTGGCGTCGAATGTGGAAATTTTGCCAAATATTAACTTACCTTTGCGTCAATTAATAAATGCATGAATCACAAAAATATGTAATCATTTTAATATTTTAAATAAACTAATCTACGCAAAAGGTCACTTTGGCGGCATTTTGTTTCAATTAATCTATTTAAAATTTTAGACATCCTTAATTAAAACTCAATGCCAAAATCTGAATTTATTTGTTTCTAAATATTTTTCTTAATTTCATCTTTCAATCAATTTAAAATATAATAGTATATATATGTATATATATTTATCCCAAAACAACATACAATGATGTTGACAATTATAATAATAGTTTAATAAATTATAAACCATAAACAACTTCACATAAGACTTCAAATTTAAACTAAAATAATTTGAATAAAGGTAAACACATCTTAAGATATCGGACACTCTATTAATATTTCATCTTTGGACAAAATATTAACTTGTAAGTGATATCTTGGTGTAGTAATCAAACATTGACAATAAGAACATGTCGAACAATAAATCTTCCTTTGGGCTGATTTATTACTCACATGTAAAACCGAATAATCGTCACATGTTTATCACCATAGTTGCACATGTAATACTATTAACCTTCATTTGGGCCGATCAATATCAACATAACTTAATTTACATGCACACAAACTTTTATACTTTAAAACAAAATAATTTATACAAAAAAAAATTACTTTAGTGACTTATTGCTTCAATTAAGTTATTTTAAAACATATATAAACATACCAATATTCAAATTTAAAATTTCCCCAATAGTCAAATGTCAAAACTATTTTTTTTAATTTTATAGACTCCGAAATAACCCAAAATAAGGTTGTCTTAATAATGCAATAAAAAACCGAAAACCTTAATTTTTGACTATTTCTTTTTTGTTCCAAAACCATATACATTAAAACCAAATAAAAATAATGTAGTGGTTCAAAGCCAAATAATTAACAAGCACATGTATTCATAATTTTGGCATGGATAAAAACATCAAAGCAATTCACGCATATACATGTATTCATAATCAAATAGAAAAAACTTATCATAAATTTACCATGTAAATCCAAAGTTGTATTTATGATTAACATAGATATTCACATGAATACTTGAAAAATATTTTCAAGCCAATAAATTTAAAAAAAAAACAAAATCATAATAGTTGGCATATCCCACAATTCATACAATAAACCATATCATCATAATTTAACCAAATATTTGGAACCATAAGTTGCCAAAACCTAAGATTATAGAACCAAACTTAAAACCAAATTATTTAAACATATATTAAGATTAACATTAATTTTCATCAAAATCTAATTTCATCATAATTAAACCATAAAAATATAACCCTGATCAACTTGCCTTACATATCCCAAGTGTAACACCCCTACCCGTATCCATTGCCGGAATAGGTACGAGGCATTACCGGAGTTTACTGATAATTTTGAGTCATTTATTATTCATATTCTGAAAACAATCATAACGTCTCTTTATTGGGCCCTCGAAGCCCCAAACATACATTAAAAACCAACCGGAATTAAATCGGGATCATAAAAAAAATTTCGCAAAATCTTAAATTTTATTTTCATTGCTTCTTGTAATTAAACATGTTACCATTCAATCAATAGCTTGTCCTTTGTCTAAGTGTCAAGCCACATCATTGTTAGTATACTTGCATATATTTCATATAAATTCAACATTGATATACTTATTTTCTCGACATGTCACACTTGAGTTTAATAATTGTCTTTACTTACATAATTTCCTTGTATCAACGTATCAAAGATAATTATATATGTACATGTCATGAAACATATTATTCTATTACCGTTTCTTTATAAGTATATATAAATCATTTCATTATATCAATATTTCATGCTTCATCATTTTCATATATTTTAAGTATATTTATTCCGGTAAAGTTTATATCAAACTTAACATAAATTATATTCCATGTACTTATTCTTATTTTGTTTATCTATCTTCATAATTATTTCATACAACTATTTTGTACATATATGACCAGTTCTTGTAAACATTTCACACAACCATTTTATGTAACCATTCGTCATCTAATACGTATTACCTGAATATCAATTGTTCAATAGATATCATAGCGTCTCCCATCCACGGTCTTGTTTATCTTTGACATGATGCCATAGTGTCTTTCAACTATGGTCTTACTCATTTTCTGTCATGTTGCCATGGTGTCTTTCAACCATGGTCTTATTCTTTTCATGTCACGTTGCCATGGTATCTTTCAACCATGGTCTTATTCATTTCCCGTCATGTTGCCATGGTATCTTTCAACCATGGTCTTATTCGTTTCATATCACGTTGCCATGGTATCTTTCAACCATGGTCTTACACATTTCATATCAGGTTGCCATGGTATCTTTCAACCATGGTCTTACACATTTCATATCAGAGAGCACACTCCCGCGAACCTCATCCTTACAGTGGGATTACCAGTCCAGGCTAAATCCCCTACAACGACAATTACTCTAATGAGCTTGGATCTGAATTACCAGTCCAGGCTAAATTCAGACCCTAATTCAGATTACCCGTCCGGGCTAAATCCATTTTACACATATTCTTCGGGAGGGCTATATCAGGATAGGATCAACCGTCCGGGCTAGATCCTTTTTACCGTCAATTCCTTTTCAGAGATCCATCGAATTTTCCTTTCATTCAACCGGGATTTTCTCATTGCTTGTTTGTGTTTATAATTTCATTAATCCGATATCTTTCCTTTTCCACGATTAAGTCTCATATTTGAGTCGTCTGGATCTTTATAAATAAATTTGATCATTATTTTCATTCATTTCATATTTTAATGCATTTAATTAATGCTCTAGGAAAAGTTACCATTTTGCCCCTAAACTTTTAATTAATGACGATTTCATCCTTAGGGGCTGGAAAATATAATTCTTGCAATTTAATCCTTATTTCCAGCTATTATTCTCATACATATTGATAACAATCCATGAATTCTGTAAAATATCATTCATTATATCTAAAAATTTAAAAATCCATTGCTTACACTGTTTCTTCTATGAGAAACTAGACTCAATAAGATTTAATTCCATATTTTGTTCATCTTCTAATTCAATTTATACAATTTATGGTGATTTTTCAAAGTTAGACTCACTCTTTGTCCATAACTATTTTAGTGCAAGATATTAATTACCATGTTATAACACCCTTATTTTCTTTTTCTACATCATTTCTCATCACTTTCTCTTATTTTCTCTTCACTAACATATCAAGAACATAGGACCTTATGTAAGAAAACTCTACTATAACATTATTTCCATGCTTTGTTAATAATAACAAACTTAAAAACATATTGAAATCTTGATGTACTTACCTTGTTCTCTTGATACCAATCTTTAACTTGATTTTCTCTCTCCTCCAGCTTCTATTTCTTGAATCCAACTTGATATTCTTGCTCCCCATCATCTCCTTGCTATCTTTCTCTCTTGATGGCTATGGAAATTCTTTCAATTTTTAGGTGAAAATAATCAATTTTTGGAGGAAGGACTAAATTATAAGAAAAGGAAAACTTTCTTTCTTCTTCTTCTTCTCACGTTAGTTGCATGAGAATGGTGGTCACCCTCCCCTTTCTTTCCTTACATATATATATATTAAATAAAATAATAAAATATCATTTAAAAATTAATTTAAAGTATTAATAAACTAATATTTATTTATTTAATTTATCTAAAATATCTCCAACATCATCATTGTCTCTAGATTTCTCTCTCTTCCAATTGACCATTTTGCCCTTCGTGATCTTTTAAAATTCCAATCTTGAGTCATCACTTAATTTGGTAAAATTATAATTTAGTCCCTCATAATTCTTCACCTATTCAATTTGGTCCTAATTCATCAATTTTCCTTAGTTTCTAGATCATTCCACCCTTAAAATATTTGCACTATTAGTCCTTTAACTTTTCATATTTACACTTTAATGCTTCAAATTTTGAGTATTTACTCTTAGGCCACAAAACTTTTCTCACTTTTACAATTTAATCCTTTCTTGAATCAATATGTCATAATATACTTCCCAATATTGACATAACTCAAAATTCCCTTTTTGTCACTTTATTTCCTTATTTTACTGTATCACGGATTATATTTTACTATAAAAATTTTCGGGGTATTACACCAAGTAAACCCAAATCCAAAATATATGCTTAAACTGAATAGCATGAAAAGAATAAGCATATAAACTCAATAATAAATAATATATTTTATCAACCATATATTGAATTCAAGAATTAATGATTATAAAAATTGAATTCAATTGTGCAGTTGTTGAACTAGATTTGAATTAAAAAAGATTATAATGAAACCCTAAAATTGAATCAATAAAAAAATTAAAACTAATAAATATTACCATCGACCTTAAGGATTCAACATATATAATGAATTCATTAATAAACAATCGGTATATAAGAGACACTTTACCTGAAGCAATTTCTTTTACCAACCATATATCATCATGTAAATTATACATTAAATTTGTTCAACCATATAAAAAAGGGAAAATTAAAATCCAAATATTACTGCCTTATCTGAAACTCGATTAAACATGAATAAAATCCTAAACGCAATTACTAAAGTGTCTCCAGAACAATATATATATATATATATATATATATATATATATATGTATGTATATATATATATATAACTATAAAACAAGCGATTAGCGATTAACAATCCATCTATTGATATAATCAAATATATATCATAAACAGTTTCTAATGAAACCCAAACCTACACAGCTTTTTAAATATTTATTAAAACTGTATAAACAACATAAAATCCTCAGGTTTTTAATTCTCAATTAAAACTGTAAATCTTTTCAATTATACGAAAATAAAAACCTTAAAACTTTATTTAAACCCTTAAAATTTTATTTAAATAATCAAAACCCATTTTTTTTTATAAATTCAAAAAAAATATACTTTAATATAAGCTTTCAAAGATCAATATATATCCGAAATATAAAACCCATAAAATTTTATGAATCAATTGTTTAAATAAGAAACTTTAATCAGTTCCCAATGGTTTAACATGACGAGGCTCAGATGTCACTTGTTAGATTTGTAAAATAAATCTGAAATAAAACTTAATAAACCAGGATCTATCATGTCAAATCATCAAGAATAAATCAAGAACAAAACTATATGCAGAAGCGTACCTGAATCCATGAATTCTAATATTTATAACCTTATCATATTAGTTCTAATTAAATTCTAATTAGCCCATCATTAATTAGAATTTGATTAGAACTCAATTACAAGAGTATCTACATATATTTGACCCATACTTTATTTAATAATTAAAGTCCAATAAAATTTTAATCAAATTAGATCACTTTTAATTTGGGCTAACCTATAATGATAGTAAATAATAACATGTAATTACCCTTACTATATATGTGATGTCCATATTTTTTAACAAATATGACATAAATAATTATAATGTAATTACACACTCTCTATAAAATTCTAATTTTTTTTGAAAAAATTAAATTTTCAGCGCCAATAATTTACATGATAGTCCACATGTAACTTTTAAAATACATAAAAATAATAAAAAATTATTAAAAATAATTATCAATGTCAATATTCAACAATGAATAACACAAATTTTTACGTAAACTAGTTAAATCAATTTTTCTATTAAAAAAATTAACTAAAATTTTAAAGTTAATAGCCCATGAAAAAAAATTAAAGCTAAAAAAAAGATAAAATAGAAACTAAAATTATTATTAAGCTTGTATGAAAAATTAGATTCATGATCCTGGAGTTTATCCAACAATACATCCTAATGTGATTAGGGTATTATTCAATGTCACAATAAAAATTTAGTTTCTCGACTCATTTTAGTTTTTTGTTAAATTAATTTGACTTTCAATCTTTTAAAAGTAGTCGAATTTGACCATCAAATTTAAAAAAAAAAAGAAAGAAAGAAAGTTAAATTGTTGTTTTTTACTGGAAAAATTGACTAAATGTTAAATTTCTAAAACCGAGAGCATGCATGACAATTCACATACACTTCATGCTATTTTATTGAATTTTAATATTTATTATTTTGAGTGTTTTTATAAATTTTAAATTATTTATTAACGTAACATATAAGATAAAACCATGTCATATTAGCATGAAATACATGTGACTTATCAAGCATGATTGCCAAGCCAAAATCATTAAAAATTAAAGTTTTAATTAACATTTCCGTTAAAAGAAAGTGATTTAACTCTTTTTAAAGATTAATGGTTAAATTTAACCAAAAGTTAAAGTTAAATTAACAAAAAAATAAACATTAAAAACTAAATTTATTATTATATGATTTTAGCTATGTAGTTTAGTGTCAAAAGAAAAAGAAAAAAAAAACTTAGCTTGAATAAAAAAAATAGTTTTGATTGGGTTAAATAGTAAATAAGGGCGACCCATCATTTACGGATGACTTTGATTAATGGATTTTAATAGAGTTGATCATGTGATTTCTTTAAACAAGGTATAAACATTAAACATAATTAAAATTATATTATATTAATATTTTAGACAATAAAAATCTAAACATAACACAAATTTGTTGGGCTTGAATTAAAAAAAAATTTACATATGAACTTCATGTGTTGGCCCGATAGTCAAGATATTTATTGTTCTAAATGTGATTGGAGCTCAAGTCGCGCTAATCGCGTTGCTGTTAGGGTTTTACCCTACGCTTCTAATTTACAAATATAACTTATAGAATCTTAGAAAACTATTGATTCATAATTTGTATTTAATAATGTGTTTTTTTATAATGAAATTTAATAATTCCAAGACAAGAATGGGTGAAAGTGGAAGAGATGTTGAGGTACAAAATAATAAGTAAAGTATTGAGACAATGAAATTTGTGTTTCAAGACACTAACCGATGCTTAAATTAGATAAGAAACAATAGTATGCGTAACAAATGGGCTCATACTTGAGCTTCCCACCTTCTTCCTTACTCAACACCTTATGCTTGTGGAGATCAGTATGTCCTCTGTCTTGCCGTTCTTGTATGTTTACCCTATCAATCGTCTTTATCAGAGGTTGCTTGGCTTGTGAAATCAACCCTTATCTCTCCACCAATACGATAAAGTTGATTATTATATAAATATTAGAAGGCTAAATTTATTACTATACAAATAAATAAAAAAACTTACAACGGCTTTTTGTCACTCATCTAATGACAATTAACAAGAGAGTGACTAAAATATTTAATTTCGAAAAGTTGAGTGACTAAATCGAAAAAATTAATAGTTTGGTGACTAAAATAAAATGAAAGGTATAATTGGGTGACTATTTTTATAATTTACCCTAATTGTTTTGTCAAAGATTATTTTTTTTCATATTTGATAGTTATATTGAGGTTTGATTAAATTTGGAATGGAGTCAAGTCGTCAAAACCTTTCTTATTATTATTTTTACTGTTGATAGAATTTGAACCTAATCTTAGAATATAAAAAATTTTCACTTCATCCAACCGAAGTTGATATAAGAGAGTGTTTGTTACGATGAAAAGTAATTGACTGCAATGTTATTCCAAAGTCTGGTATCAGGGTGGTCGATTTCGCACTGGCAGTGCTAAAGCAGAACAAGCAACACTCTTTTCCACATCGATGAAAATTTTGGTCTGCACCGACTCGTTTCGGTCAATTTTGATTGCACCAACTAGAACATGGTGCACAAGCACATGAATAATATTAAAAATTATAAAACTTTTAACTATTTACTATTATGCTAAAGACTTAATTAGAATCTATTCACCAATAAAAAAAAATATTACCCTGAAAAATAAAATTTAACATTTTTATTTTTTAGACATACTTTAACATTTAAAATATAAATAAAAAAAACCACACAACCAATTATCAAAGAAAAAAAATCATTATTGATCATTCAGTTTCTTTTATAAAAAAATCCCCTCACCTTTTGATTTTTTTCTTATTAATTTTGAATTTATTGAAAAATGATTTTTTTATTTGTGAAGTATTAATGAGTATTTATATAATTGATGAATATTTTATATTTGACCTTTATTTAGGTTTGGTTTATTTCGCTTAAAATGGTTTACGGAAAATGATTTTTGAAAAATAACTTACTTTCCTGTCCAAAAGTCACTATTTTTTGGTGTTTGGATAAATTTATGTAAAATATTTTCTGTTATTTGACAGATTTCCTAAAAATATTTTAATTTACATTTGAAATTTTCTTATTTTTTATTATTTAATTGAGTTTATTTTATATCTATAATTTTATATTTTATATTGTTTTTGTAAAACAAACACAACATAAAGATCTTTTTTATAAAATATTATAGTGCAATTTTCTTTTAACAATTGAAATTTATTTTATAATAAGAAAATATTTTGTAATAATCAATGTTATATATAAACTTAATAATAAATAATGCTTAATTAAAACTTAATTTAAATTACATGTATTACACATATGAAAGTACATATTGACACATTAGAGCTGTAAGGGATAAATGAAGCTAAGCATTATTTAAACAAATACTCATATTTAGATAATTAAAATATTCATATTTTTATACTAGGTTAAATATGTCATAAGTCTTTGTACTCTTCGTAAATTTGAAATTTAGTCCATGTACTTTTATTTTTGGGTTAGTCCTACTTTTTAGCTGTTAGCATTATTAAAAATATTTTGTTAAATTCATGTTGTCATTTTTTAGTTACATGAATACTGAGTATTTATTATTTAAAAATGTGACATCAACAAAGTTGGCAAAAAGATTTAACAAGGTTAACAATTAGACATGATTTTCAATTTGAAAAGTAGAGAGACTAAATTCTAAATTTGTAAAGAGTACATAGACTTATGTTGTATTTTAACCTTTATACTACAAAATATTTATTATTAATAAATATTTATTATTAAAATATTAAAATTGAATTTTTTTCAATTATATATGAAGAATATTATTTAAAATTATTATTAAAATAAAATTAAAATATTAAATAATTTGTTAAAACAACAAATAATTTATTATATGATTAGATATATATAATTAAATATGTATGTTTAATAATATTAAAAAATATAATATTTTATTAACTTTAAATATTTTTAAAAATAAAAATAAAAATAAAAAATATATTATTAATATAATAATATTAAGCTTGATTTAAATTAATTTTTATATAAAAATAAAAGCACCCATAAATGAGCTCTTTTTTTGGAAAATGACTTACTGTTTTCAAAAGCAAAAGGCTTATTTTGTGTTAACTTGTAAGTTGTTTTCCTTTGACCAATCTATTTTTAATGAAATAGACGAAGTCTTAGTATTATTTATTTGATATTTATAAATTTCTTTATATAGATTATTAAATATTTTTAAAAAATATCCATAAATTTGAGAGGATACACCAAAATAGATAATACCAATATATATAAATTTTAGTAGAAAAATGATACATCCATTAAGATACAGTAGTTTATTTTTTAAAATGAAAAGATTGGATTTAATAGAAAGTACATAAGAGTTGGTGGGACAAAATTAACATTTTTTTATTCAGCTTATTCATAATTAAAACACTATTGTGACTTGTGTTCTCTATCTCTACGGTTTTAATTTATTGTTTAAAAGTAAGTAAATATTTATAATAATTTTAAAATATAAAATTAGCGTTAAGATGATTTCAATTTATATATACAGTTATGAATAAAGATTATTATCTTGTGCACCACTAATACTATTTATTTTAGGATATAATAAAGTAATTTTAAAAAGATTTTCATGTGTTTCTTTGTTAATATTTTACTTTATAATATCCTATAAAATAATAATTAAACAATTAAAACATATGCTTGATATTATTTTAGAGTTTTTTTAAAAAAATCGGAATAATACCTGCATTTACAAAATTTATAAACTATTGATCTTCACAATAGCAAAATATATTGATGCAACATATTTGATGAAAATGTGAAAATGTTAATTTAATAATATAATCAACAAAATTGAAGAATCACATTCGATTAGAATATATTCCATTAAAACAAAAAAAAAAATGTAGAAGAAAAATAAAATGTGAATAAGATTTTGTGGGGTGTTATGATTGCTAAATAAGCTGCGGATATAGAGGTCGGAATGAAATTGAAATGCAAACCCTAAATGCAAATTCAAATGAAATTCCTTTTTCTTCTTTAATTTCACGCGTCGATTACGTGCATGTCATGAAATCCGTGTCCCCTTCATCGAAACCCCCACAAATTAAATTAAAATTCACAAGAAAAGATTTCTTTCTTTTTTTTTCCTTTATCAAGGTTTCTAGACCGAGAAACCCAAACCCAAACTTTCTAATATTTTAAATCTTTTTTTTCCACTGTGAAATTAAGAGAGAGAAAGCGCCTGCCGCTAAACTCGGCGGAGATTTTGGTGGTGTTGCCACCTTGCTAACTTGCACCTCGGCTGCCCCATTTGTTTTTTTGCTAAATTACGCCGGACGGCCATTGTTTTTGCTTCTTTGTTTTTTTGCTCATTTCTTTCCCCTTGCTTTGACCTATAATTACAAGGTACTTAAGACATTACTTTTATATTCATTGTTCTAAATTCTGCAGATTCCACTTTATCTTCCCCCCCCCCCCTTTTTTTGTTTCTACTGTCAAATTCTCTCTATCTCACATTTTCTTTTTTTGCAGATTCTGGTGAGTTTGATTTGCTCATATTGTTGTTGTTTTTTATGTTTTGGAGTGAACTGGGTTAAGCTTTTAATTGTCCAAAGTTTTCATCTTTTTGAGTTTTTGTGTCATCATTGTTTGTAAGAAAAAAAAGAAGAAATTATGGGTGATGGTGAAGAAGGTAACACTGATGTGATGCAAAGGATTCAATCTTCATTTGGAACATCATCATCTTCAATCCCTAAGCGACCTTTATCGATGAATCATCTTGAGATACCTCAGTTGAATCCTAGTCAAATCAGAGGAGCTGCTAGACATTTCTCTCATTTTGGCCAAAACTTTAACGGCGGTGCTGCTGCTGGTACTGGTGATGGTGCTACAAACAAAAGAGTTGGTATCCCTCCTTCACACCCCAACCAGATCCCACCCATTTCACCTTATTCGCAGATCCCCATGTCCCGCCCTTCAAACCAGCAAATGGGTTCTCAGAGTTTTAACTCGGGACCAACTCATTCGCGGTCTTTGTCTCAGCCTTCATCCTTCTTTTCACTCGATTCATTGCCCCCGTTAAGCCCTTCCCCGTTTCGTGATTCTTCATCCATGGCAGTCTCAGACCAAGTTTCCACCGATGTGTCGATGGATGAAAGGGATGCAGCTGCTTCACATTCTTTGTTGCCACCGTCGCCTTTTTCAAAGGCGAATTCTCCACGGCTTGGGGAAAGCTTGCCGCCGCGAAAATCGCATAGGCGCTCCAGTAGTGATATTCCGTTTGGGTTTAATACGATAATGCAATCTTCGCCGCCTCTTATTCCTTTAAGGGGTTCTAGTAAGCCAGCTCAGTTGGTGAAAAAGGAAACCAGTGATGGCAATGGTGAAGGAATGGGTGAGAGGAAATCAGAAGGGGAAGTTGTCGATGATTTGTTTTCGGCTTATATGAATTTGGATAACATGGATGCGTTGAATCCTTGCGACGGTAAGAACAATAATGGTAATGAGAATCATGAAGATTTGGATAGCAGAGCAAGTGGAACGAAGACGAATGGTGTTGATAGCAGTGATAACGAAGCTGAAAGCAGTGTGAATGAAAGTGGGAACAGTTCGCGTGGCGGAATGAATTCAACCGAGAAGAGGGAAGGGAACAAAAGGGCCGCAGGAGCAGACATTGCTCCGAGCGGTAGACATTATAGAAGTGTTTCAATGGATAGTTTTATAGGGAAGTTGAACTTTGGTGATGAATCTCCGAAATTACCACCTTCACCTGGGAATCGGCTCGGACAACTCTCACCTAGGAATTCAATCGATGGGAATTCGGCTGCCTTTAGTTTGGAGTTTGGAAATGGTGAGTTCACCGAGGCTGAATTGAAGAAAATTATGGCAAATGAGAAGCTTGCTGAGATTGCTATGACTGATCCAAAGCGCGCAAAGAGGTATCCTATTGTTCAAGTCTATTGCTTGATAACAAAAGCTTTTCACTTAAACTTATTTTGTTTGGCTTTTGAAGGATTTTGGCCAATCGTCAGTCTGCTGCTCGTTCCAAAGAACGGAAGATGCGGTACATTTCAGAGTTGGAACACAAGGTTCAGACACTGCAGACTGAAGCTACCACATTGTCTGCTCAGCTAACACTTTTACAGGTTGAGGATTTAGAGTACGGCATGTTATAGCAATATTTTCTAGTTTTAGTTTTCTTATTTCTCATCATCAACTTTAAATTTATGTAGAGAGATTCTGTTGGGCTTACAAATCAGAACAATGAGTTGAAGTTTCGTCTTCAAGCCATGGAGCAACAAGCACAACTCCGTGATGGTATGATTCGATTTCCATTTCCTTAAAACTGTACCTTTCTTTTTTGGACAAAGTATTAAGACTTTTGAATTGTAAAGCATGCAATTATGGTTGACCGATTGGATGTGTTGAGCAATTATTAGCTGTTTGTTTAACATGCTTTTAATGAGTGTTTCGTGTTCTTAGTTAGTGTGTTTGCATTTTGATGCTCACAGCTGCACATGCTACAAAATTTTGTCCTTGCGTTGAAACCAATTCGGGAAAAATGTCCCTTGTATGGTAGTGTCTAATTGTTCTTCCATCTTGTGTGCCATTTTTTCCGGGTAATACTGCAAATATGCTGCTTCTACGTTTACAGAACTAGGAGAACAAAAAATTCGTAAACCATGCTGAGCTTTTAAGGTTGCAATAAATATTATTATCTTGTATAGGAAACATATGGATTTTACTTTTAATTGATTATGGTGCGTCATTTCATTTCATTTTTTCATGGTGCAAGTGGATTTTCCTTGCTCTTTCCATCATCATCATATTTAGTATCTTCAAAGAAATGATGTTTCAAAGATGGTAAATAAGTGCTGCAGTATTTTCTATATTTCATGCTAGGAATAAAATATAAAAGACTACTATTAAGAAAGTTGTGCCATAATCGATGGTTTCATCTTGAAGCTACATTATAGATCAATGGTGGAAGCTTAAATTGCACCAAAAATCATATTGCATTGATTAGCCATATGCCTCTGCCTGCTACTCATGAAGTCTCATATAGGTCATGGCATTAAACCTACTGAACTTCGTGATAACTTTTCTCCTAAGCGGAGTTGGTTCTTTGCATATATGTTGTTCTAATTCATCCTTTCGATAACTCTGATGATTTGTTGTACCAAGTTCTCCATTCTGCAACTGCATTGCCTGAAATTTTATTCTCGAGTGTCTTATCCTTCATTTTTGTGTTGCATTTGGAAAGCTCTAAACGAAGCATTAACTGCGGAGGTCCAACGATTAAAACTTGCTACTCAACAGCTAGGTGGTGATTCCGACCCTTCAAAAGGCATGGTTTCCGAGCCGCTTTCTGTTAATCAGCAGATGTTCCACCTTAACATATCTCATCAGATGCAGCAGCAGTCACCTCCACAGCCCCAACAACAGAATGAGAACACAACTGCAAAAACCGAGTTGAATTAGTAGCTTGGTCTATGGGAAGCTTTGAAAACCCATGATATCCCCGTTTCTCTTCACCTCGGGTATTCATTAGTTTTCAACGTCCCGACTTCGGAGGATTTCAACCTGCATCAGATATTCTCCATCTTTAGATGATGGGACGAAGTAAAAACATACATCAGCTTGAATAATCATAATATCGGTTATAATCAAATCTTTTTAATTTATTTATTTATGGTAGATAAATCATATTGGAATGTAAGCATTAAGTTGACATACAGGATTTGTTGCATTAACCTGACAAGAGTTGATCTTTAACTCTTCTGTTATATTCTTTTTTTTATTCTCTTCTCATTTCAGTAAAAGAGTTTGGGCATTTCATTTGAGCGACTGTGTTTTTTTTTTTTTTTTTTTTTTTTGCAGTTTGTTCTATCAATTGATTTTCAATGTACATTGGGTATCTGCACAAGTTGAGTTTTATTGCACCAAAATGTAGCAAAACCAAACTTGTGAGCTGAGAGAGAAAGAAAGCTAGTGTTTTCATCTCATGTCTGTGTTTAATCATTCACTAAGCATGCACTGTGATAAGATTGGGACTTGGAAGCAATTAGTCTGAAATCTTTCTTTCTTAAAATATCAGATCAGCAAAAACTTTTATCACAGAAGAGCTTTCTTTGTCATATTTAGAACATAGTTTCTTGTTCATTTATAAAAAGTTTGAAACTTACAGTACATTTGGTTGGCTGGCATGAATAGCGAACCCATTCTGGGTTTATTCCAAGGGAATTTATATCTCATTACTGATAATAACGAATTACTATTCTTCACTCTTACTAAAGAATGGATGTTCCGCTCAACAGCGAATAGCATATATATATATATATATATATATATATATTTGAAATTTTACCCTCATCATTTCAAGTTAAACCAAGACAACTTTTGTTAAATTTGATTTGGTTTTTTCAATATCATTCTCACTACAGAGGCAATAAAACAACATTTTCGGTTTTTTCTATTCAGATTAGCAGTAGGGATTTTAAGCCTTTAAATTTTAGGAGTTAACAACAATTAAGAAAACCAAAATGAAGACCACAAAAATGCAATGGAAGCTGAAGATTATTTTTGTAATCTAGGTTTATTGTTATTTTGTTTTTTGAAACATCCAGTAGAAAATAAAAAATAAGTTATAAGAAATCTGTGATGAAATTTCATAAAGCCTTGACGATGGTTGATAGTGACAATGAGATCGGTTGCCACGATGATGAGTTAAGAATGGAAACATTCTGAACAAATCAAAGTTGGTTCAATTTAGAACTCCAAAAAAAGAAGAAAGAGATAAAAGTAATATTAAAATAAAATTTTATACGTAGGATTTTAATAATATTTCTAAATTTTTAAATATGATTTTTAGATTTATTTTTGAAAATTTAATAATTTATTGGTAAATAACGTTATTATTATTAAATGTAAAAGGTGAAATTATTCATTTTCAAATAGTATGTTTTGACATAATATTTATAAATTTATTAAGAAATAAATAATATATTATACTATTAAGTATATTTATAATATATATTATATTTAAATTTTCTACATATATTATTTTTATGAATAATAGAATAATAAAAGTATTATTATTTAATTTAAGGGTAATAATATCATTTAACACTTATTACTTTTCTATTCCTTACCATCAATCTAGCCAGCTTAATACTATTACTTGTTTATTCTATTCGATGTAATATCTATTACTTTTATATTCTATTTCTACACATAGTTACTGCATTGCTTATTTTTTCCATTTTATTAAACCAAACATGGCGATTGGATGGTAGAGTGGCTTAAGAGGTTAGACTCAAGTTCATGGCATGGCTTTAAATCTTTCTAATAGTATTATCTTTCCCCTTCTAGATGAAACGACGCCGTTTGCTTTTTACTCTCCACCAAAACACGGCCTCCTCACTCTCCTCATGAAAACGACATCGTTTGCTTCTCAGGATAACAACGACATCGTTTTATTTCTCACCCTCCGCGTAGTAAAGGCGCGGCACTTTTGCCCTGTGAATATGTGGTTACCCACGTTGTGTACACTTACAGCAACAATCCCACTGAACATAAACCCTAATCAGGAGCCACTCCTCGTTACTGGAAACAGAGCTTTAATCACTGCAGGAGATTGATAGGGAACTGAGTGCCCTCACCCAGCGAACTCGCCATCGATGGATGACTGTCCGAAAGATATCTGTGCAGTTACAGACTCTTCGACGGAAGGGGTCCCGGCTTCACAGCCGCCTTCGGACCCGAATGGACCTACTCAACGTTCACCGGAAGAGTTAGTAGCTCGAGCCATTGCACCTGTAAAGCGAGAGTTTCTTCGACCTCCACCATCCTCTAGAACCACCCAAAACAACCCCGCCTCTGACGCCAACGTCAAGCAACCTCAGGCAAACGTTGTCCAGGAAAAGAAATCGAAGCGGCAACTCAAACGAGAGCGTCGTCAGGTCCCAATTTTCTTAACCTAATCTGTTTCCCTTTACAAAAGCAATTGTTATTTGCCGGCAGGGAAAAAAATTCTTTTTGTTGTTGTTGTTGTTGTTGTTGTAGTGGAATGTAAATTGAAAAGTGATCGTTGAAGATCTGTTTTTCTCCTTCAGGAGCAAAAATCTCCTTTGAATCTATGTCCTGAGATAGCAAAGACGGGAGATGTCAATGCATGTTCTTATAAAGATAAATGTCGTTTCAGCCATGACATTGAAGCCTTTATGGCTCAGGTATTTGAATACCCATTTCCTGACTTTATAATTTGATCAAATCTTGCTAATTGGGTTTTTTTAATAGTTTTTTTTGTTTTTTTGTATGTAGAAACCGGCTGATCTAGAGGGTGACTGCCCATTTATAAAAGCTGATGCACCCTGCCCTTATGGTTTAGCCTGTAGATTTGCAGGCACGCATAAGGATAATGCTCCCACTGCTACTTCAAATTTATTGAAGAAAAGCTCTGAAGTCAATGGACTAAGCAAAGATGTTCAGAAGCTTTTGTGGAAAAACAAAATGCGCTTTACTAAAGCGGATGCTGTAGTTAAATCTCTTGGACTAGCGGTACAATGAAATAATTCTTTTATTGGTCCTTATTTCTTGCATTTCTGTTCATTCCATCTTGTTTTATAATCATTATGGTTTATTGTTAGTAACTTGTTATCAATGCAATGATTCAGGGGCCCAACTGGAAAGTAAAGAAGCTGGTAGATAAGGAGGAAGACGAAGTTGGTTTAGATGGTTCTCATGCTGCCGATGAGACCAATTGCAAAAAGGTGGTTGATGATTCATTTGACTGTTCTGAGTGTCCTTCAACATTTCCAGCAGCAGTTAATGCTGAGGAGGCATGTGAAACTGATGAGTTGAGACCCTTGAAGAAGGCCAAGTTAGTGGTTGATGAAAAGTGCTCTGATGGAGGGGAAGGTGATAGACTTCTTGTGGATTTTTAATTCTTTGCTAATTTTTAAACTGATTAATCTAGTCTGTAACTCAGTTGTGTAAATTGACAGATGCAACTGTGTTGGAGAAGGATAATGAAAAAAGTTCTGCTGAAACTGAACTGGCAGATAATGTACTTGCAGAACCTGATAGGAGCCCCAAAATATGTAATTTGAAAGATGCCACTGTTCTTGAGAAGTATAATGAAAAAAAATCTGCTGAAACTGAACCGGCTGATGATGTACATGCAGAACCTGATAAGAGCCTCAAGATACACCCTCGTGAAAAGATGCTTATTGATTTTAGAGAGAAGTTGTATCTTGCTCCTCTAACCACAGTTGGGAATCTTCCTTTTCGTAGGGTTTGCAAAACACTGGGAGCAGATGTGACATGCGGTGAAATGGCAATGTGCACCAACCTTTTGCAGGTATGCATATCACAACTGCCTAGTGATTTTTGGATAGGGGCAAACTGCTACTTTTTCCTTCCAATAAGTGTCAGAAATTGAAATAATAGGCTGTGGTTAGCCAGTTAAAGTACACCCAAGGGAACGAATAGGCGTAATTTTCTTTCTCAGCAAGGCATCCCAAATAAGAAACTAGTGATGTCTTGCATTAACTGGTTTGCCATTAGAATATACATCTTGATTTGAAGCTAACATTTAGTAGTTGAACTTCTTTTTGGCTAGCTCTTCTGGTGGCCTTTTCTTGTTTTTTACATTTTTTATTACTATAAAAGTGCTTTCTGTGCTTCATATGTTTCTCTGTGGCGCTTATCCTGTGGCAACAGGGTCAAGCTTCAGAATGGGCTCTGCTGAGGCGACATTCATCCGAGGATTTGTTTGGAGTCCAGATATGTGGGGCATATCCTGACACTATAGCACGGACTGTTGAACTTATAGAAAAGGAGTGTACGGTGGACTTCATTGACATTAATATGGGGTGTCCAATTGATATTGTTGTTGATAAGGGTGCTGGATCTTTTCTTCTCACAAAACCATTACGTATGAAAGGAATCATTCAAGCAGCTTCTGGCACTGTAGATAAACCTATAACTGTTAAGGTACTTGCTGGCATTTAGATTATTAGGTCATTTGTGCATGCCTTTGTCATTTACATGTGTGCTCAGTTGCTCACACATCTGGATCTCTTTTTTTTTTTCCCCAACTTTTGCTTGTCAATATTTCTCCTTTTTCTCTCTTCTTTACATGCACTTGTTACAATCATCAAGCAGTTTCAAGATATGTAATTGTACCTTTTGTTATGCCAGGTGAGAACAGGTTATTTTGGAGGTAAAAACCGCATTGATTCGCTAATTGCAGATATTGGCAGTTGGGGTGCTACTGCAGTGACAATACATGGTCGATCACGTCAGCAACGCTACAGTAAACTTGCTGATTGGGATTATATATACCAGTGTGCTCGGAAGGCCCCTAGCACATTGCAAGTTTTGGGTAATGGAGATATTTTCTCATATTTAGATTGGAACAATCGTAAAACTGACTGCCCTGAGCTTTCTACGTGTATGATTGCTCGAGGGGCATTGATTAAGGTATGTCTTTAGATTTTAACATGTTTTGTTATATTTGACATTCTATCTGCAAACATTCCATTATTTATCATACTGCTGAATTGTGCGTTACAGAATTTCAGTCTATCATAACAACTAAGTTGCTTTGCAGCCTTGGTTATTTACTGAAATCAAGGAACAGAGGCACTGGGATATCAGTTCTCAGGAGCGGTTGAATATTCTGAAGGAGTATGTACGTTTTGGCCTAGAGCATTGGGGATCTGACAAAAAGGGTACGCAGTAATTCTTCAACAGGCATTCCTTTTTCAGAATGGAATGCATGTGATTTAGTTTGAATTCTCATACGTTAGCTTAGTGACCGATAACATCATGCTGGTGCTGTGGTTTGAGAAACATTGTTCTATCTGCTGTGACTGAGTTGATAAAATGGAAACATTTTTCTTTCTTCTTTGGCCCAAAACTGTGTTGGTTTTAAGTTTTAACCATATCGTTAATTAGCATCAAACTACCCCATTGGAATTTTAGCTTCCTGATTGAAGTTGTGAACCCATCCCGAGAAAATTTATGATATTCTGTTTTTTTGGATGAGCATTGATTTTATCACCCAAAATAAAAGCAGCAGTGGCTTCTACAACAGTACAAATTCAAAATTTATCAAGCATACTTGTACTGATGCATAATTTTGTGGTTTTCTTTGTAATAAGGTTGGAGATACCAAATTGTTGTGTAAATTGTTTTCAGACAATAATAATTTTTTATTTCTGCTGCTGTGAACATATACCTTGGTATTTTACAACTATTATGGTTTAAAGTTCTCTGGTATTTGACTGAATTTCCAGGTGTGGAAACAACTAGGCATTTCTTGTTGGAATGGCTTAGCTACGCATGTAGGTATATTCCTGTAGGTCTTTTAGATGTCATCCCCCAACGTCTGAATTGGCGACCTCCTTCATACTATGGACGAGATGATCTTGAGACGCTAATGGCCTCTGATTCTGCAGCTGACTGGGTATGCGGTTGCTTCTTACTATATGTCTAACTGTAATAACGCTAGTAGTGATCCTCTTATTATTTTAGTCTTCACTCGTGCAGATCCGTATATCTGAAATGCTGCTTGGCAAGGTTCCAGATGGTTTCACATTCGCACCAAAGCACAAATCCAATGCTTATGATCGTGCAGAAAATGGCTAATTTTGTGCCATTTATTTAATATTACAGCATTTTTATGAATGCAAGTCTTTTGGTTTGCAGATTATGTTTTTCATTCCCTAGGTTTATTTAATTGCAGAAACCGCATTGAGGTGATATCACTATCTTTCAATTTTGTAGTGAAGTTAGTGGTATCTGATACTAGCTCGTGCTGCTATCTAGCTTCTATTATTGAAGGGAGTATGCTCATCTTGCTCCAAATTTAGTACCATTTAACTACTATAACCATTAAATAATGTAATTGTACAAGATACTACAGATTACATTTTCATTTGAATGGTTAAAATATAATTAAGGGATGCTTCGTGCCATTTGTGATTGAAAACTGTAGTTTTAAGAGTAACAAGTTTTATCACGGAAAACTATTCAGAAAAGTGCAGTATTGATGAGAATAGATAACGTAAACATGATATAGCTGTTTGTGACTTGAATATGAACTGTTAACTTGCTCCTGTAAGTATATTTATCATCATACACAATTCTGCTACTATTATAATCGTAGGACTGCCATGCTCTGCTCCACTCAAATGATCTGTTGGACCACCCATCAGTATTATTCTTTAATTTCTGATGATGTAGGGAATTGCCATCTCTTTACTGCTTGTATTCCATTCCTTGGAGCTATTTTTGACAGTAGCAGATGAGCCTGGGTCGAGGGCCTAGTAAACAACTCCTCTAGGTTTTAGGGGTGGTTTAGCTTGTGGTGGAACTGCTCAACCAAAGCATTAATTTTGTCTTCTTGATGATTAGGATGAGATGGTCAAGTACTACGTAATTAAAGCAAAAACCTTACACGCAAAATCTGAATCATTAATAAAGCAGAACCCTTGTAATGCCATGTTAGGGAAGGGATCTTCATTATTAATGCACTGCATCAGCTTGCTTCCTTTTCCAGAATTTCCTTTTTATTAAATATCAGTGATAGAATGAAAGTAGGAAACTAGGACTTTATAAAATGCATAAACAAAACAAACACATCAACCCAGCGTCTATTAGAGATTAGTTTGCAGAGCCAAAACAGTGGGTCAAAATTGTATAAGCTTTAGAATTTAGATGAAAGCAAAAAGTGTGTGTTGAGATCCACCCAAAGATAGATCTTTCCCCCCTCTAAAGTCATTGCTTGAAACAGCTAAATGTTGCTCTTTTGATACAGGGGATCAATTTCTTTCTCAATGTT
Organism: Gossypium anomalum; assembly: GCA_025698475.1. Lineage (NCBI taxonomy): Eukaryota > Viridiplantae > Streptophyta > Magnoliopsida > Malvales > Malvaceae > Gossypium > Gossypium anomalum. The sequence goes on along the minus strand of CM046968.1, from coordinate 39,557,126 downwards.
CAAATCTCGTGGGCCTTGAATCCACCCTCCATCAATGGAATCCATAGGTCCATTCAGCCCATCATCCAAGAAATCCCCAACCCGTTTCACTTTAACCTCCCTTGGCATCACTGGGTATTTTCCTGAGAAGCAAGCATAACAGAAATTTGGAGACTCACTGCCCAACATCTTCTTCAAGCTTTCGAATGGCAGAAATGCCAGTGAATCACATCCAATGAACTCCCTTATCTCCTCCACACTCATTCTATTCGATATCAACTCCTCAGAGCTTGGTGTGTCCACTCCGTAATAACAAGAACCGATGATTGGTGGGCTTGCGATTCTCATGTGAACCTCCTTAGCCCCTGCTTCCTTAATCAACCTAACAATTTTTGAAGATGTGGTTCCTCTCACAATTGAGTCATCCACCACCACAACCCTCTTACCTTCCAATACACCACGAACCGGTGAAAGCTTTAGCTTCACTCCAAAGTCTCTAATCTTCTGCGAAGGCTCGATAAAAGTTCTTCCTACATAGTGAGACCTGATCAGGCCTTGCTGGAATGGCACCCCTGCTTTTGCTGCATAACCAAGAGCAGCCACCACGCCAGAATCCGGAACTGCAATCACGACATCACAGTCAACGGGAGCTTCGGTAGCAAGTATTTCCCCAAAAGCATGCCTTGATTCGTAAACAGACCTTCCAAAAACAACAGAATTAGGCAAAGCAAAATATATATGCTCAAAAATGCATTGTTTTGGTTCAGGGTGGGGCATCAAGCAAACTGATTGAACCCCATCTTTTTTATCCACCACCAACACTTCACCTGGATACACCTCTCTCTCATATGTTGCCTCGATCAAATCAAGAGCACATGTTTCAGAGGCAAAAACCACAGCACCATTGCTCCTCCTTCCCATTACCAAAGGCCTAAATCCATGGGGGTCACGCACTGCAACAAGCTTATCCTCGGTCACAAACACCATCGAATAAGCTCCTTCAAGCTTCTCACAAGCTTCAACAATCCTCAAAAAGAAAGGCCTAGCTTTTGAAATAGCAATCAAATGAAGTACAACCTCAGTATCAGAACTAGTATTGAAAATTGAACCATTGTCTTCAAGCATAGCTCTCAAAGCTCGGTAGTTTACCAAGTTCCCATTGTGTGCAACCCCAATGGACCCAAACCTGTACCCAGCAACAAAAGGCTGCACATTTTTTAACATAGAAGAACCAGCAGTTGAATATCTAACATGTCCAATAGCCATTTCACCAGGTAATTGATCAAGCTTAGACTCGTTAAACACTTCAGATACTAAACCAACCCCAGTAACCGACTGAAGAACATTGTTATTCACTGCTACAATACCTGCACCTTCTTGTCCACGATGCTGAAGCGCATGGAGGGCCAAATAGCAGAGACGTGAGGCTTCAGGGTCACCAAAGATACCCACAACACCACACTCCTCACGGGGCTTATCGTCGTCATCATCACTAAAAGGAGGCACCAAACCGTCTTCATTTTTGTTTGCTGAAAAGAAGTCAGAGATTGGGTTTTTAGAGGAGGTGGTAAACTGAGATTTCCGGGAATGAAGAACATGATTGCAAGGGAAAGAGGAGGGTTTTTGAAGGGTTTTTGGGAGGAGAGGAAAGGGGACTTTTTGAGGGGTGTTCAGAGAAAAAGAGTGGTGTTTGGAGATGGGTTTTGAGAGAGCTGAAGAAGAAGACAAAGGAGAGGCTGCCATGGATGGTTTCCCTGCTGTTTTAGGAGTGTTTTTCCTAGGAAAGAAAATAGGAAGAGAGTTATGTTAAAGCAAAGATGGCCTAAGAAAAGCAGTGTCAATAGGCGTATAGGACTTAGGGTTTTGAGTTTTGACTACTGAGGTGGCTTTGTCCCCACAATTTTCTCGAGTTCTAAAAAATTTTGTTTTTGACCGGTTTGCTTCAATTAATTAGTCTATTCTCAACTATCATTAAGGGAAAATATCTTAACCTTCTTATTATCTTAATAAAAAAAACTCTACAAGAGTTTTAAAATTGAATATGAATTTTGGTTTAATATGTAGTTTTATTTATTAATTTTTTTTGGTGGAATATAAAAATAGGATAAAATTTGAATAACAAATACGACTAGCACGATTCGAACTCAGGCTCAACTTGAAGTGGTGAACACCTGACCATCAGGCTATCACATAGGGTTCAATCCATTAATTTTGATTGCATAATTTTATACATAAAATTTTAATTCAATTCAATTCTCACAATTTATTAACATAATTAGTGATATATCATCATTTTATGTTTATATATTGCATATACAAATAATTAAATTGATGTATTTATTTCTTTAAATATATATGATTGAATTAAAATTAAAGTTTCATTTATACATTTGAACCGCAATTAAAATTTCATGCGTATAATTATACAATCATAATTCATGTATCAAATTATACTTTGAAACAAAGCTTATGTATAATTTTAAGATTTATTCGTTTTAAAAATAATAATATATTAATTATGTTATTTGATTTTACATTTATGTAAATGAGTTTATTGAGCCTTATCTTAGTTGTTATTATTGTTATTGCAACAATTAAGAGAATGTGACTAAAACATAATTTTTCTCTTATTTAAATATCGATAAAATCAAAAATTATACTCGCAATAGTTATATGCAGACAAGTGATTAAGAAAAATATATGACTTTCAAATTCAAATTTTACTTCTATTTTGGGTAAAAATATCTCTTAATTACCTTTCAATTTCGAAATTGGGCAAGTTAATCTTACTGAAAAATAGAGAGTATTCATGTTAATTTTGAAAGTAAGTAAATAAGAACAATTACTGATGTTATTGTTAAATTTATCCTTTGTGGTAATAAGTTATTTTTCTATTTCAGAATCGAGTAAATTAACTCCTATAAAAAAAAAAGAGAAATTTAATCTTGATTAATTTTAAAAATAAGTAAATAAAAATAATTATTTAGGCGTCATTAAAGTTTTTATTCAATTTATCCCATGTGACAATAAGAAAAAAAGAAAGATAAATTAATCTTAAAAAAAATTAACCGACCAATCCAATTTTTAGTACTATATGAAAATATTTATTTCGATAAATATTCTTTATATTATCAAAAAAAGAAAGAAAAAAAGAGCAATGAGTTGCTATAAATAAAAACAGTAGCGGCTAAACAACACATCACTAGTTACATCACTCAATCTATACATAGTCTCATGTTTACACTACCCCTTTATTTATATTTTTCCCTATAATCCTCATTCTCACTATATATCTAATATTATTTACAATAATCATTTCACTAGCTTGTTGCCTTTTTTAAGTGTTTCATGTTTCTTTCTCTTTATATGATGGGAATGCCCATATTATAATAAACATATAACTATTTTTTATTTATTCGAACGTTGAATAAATAAAATTAATTTCATATTTTATTATTATATATTTTATGTTTTTACCTTTTATATTTTGCATGCTGATAAGTAAATATTAACTCATTAGGTGGCTTATGGTTAATATTTTACAATACAACTTTGGGCATCATCGTTCTCTATATTTTAACCATTTTCTTAGAATGGATTCGATTACTAGGCCTTTCTGAAGAAATGTACAAAAGGGATCTTCTTAAGGCTATAGGTAATGCAATTGGGAAAATTATCAAAATTGATTATAATACTGATAGTGAGATGAGAGGGGAATTTGAACAGCTATTGGTTTCAAAAGTGAAATCAATGCTAGAACTCAAATCATTGAATATGAATCTCTAGTTAATGTGTTTTTCTGTTGTGGAAAGTATGGTCATTCTAAGAAGTTATGTGCAATCATGTTGAAAGACAACCAAGTGGCTCATCTTTCTTGATGCATTCAGAGGTTGCAAAAGTTAAATGAAAGCTTGCTCGAAAAATGTTTTAAGTGGAAGAAGCTACAATTAGGGAAGGGCGATGGAAACTTGGTCCTGATTAGAGAAGATATGGACTTCATTGCTGAGCCAATACTTTGCAACGTGGAAGTAACTGATGTCAATCTAAAAATGGAGCAAGTCATAGAAAGTATTGGGGGATCGGAGGAGGAGGTTGACATAGAGTGCTTATTAAATTGGACATTAATGGTGTAAGTAATTGTCCTTATTCACTCATTCTCACAATCTATTAGAGATTAAATTACTCATTTTTAGAGGGACCAAATTGATTGATTTTGAAATTGAGAAGGACCTAAGAGATCTTTCTACCTTTATTTAATGTAGTTGAATCTAATACTCTATTATGTTGAAATTTGTACTTAGTCCTTCTTAATTGGGTATAATTTGATTTGTTTTTTTTTTTATTTTTGTTGCTTTTATGATATTATTAATGCTTCATTTGATAGGAGTATTATTTTTTTAACACATTTTAATACATAAATTAACAATATACTTTTTTTTTTCATTTGGTAATTTTAGCCACTAAAAGGAAATTATTTTACTTATTTTGAAGATGTTTATTTTTACTAGAGTTTGAATCATTCTTTTAATTTCAAGTTTGAATTTTACTAAATATTCTTTATGTTATGACAAGCTATTTTAATATTTATGTTATAATTAAGCTTCTCCATGTGTTAATGCATTAAACGTGGTAAACATTATAAGCTAATTGAATGAAAGTGTAAGTATTAATGTAGTAATTACAACAAGTTCTAATTATTTAGATGCATTTTGTTGATAGAGTGTAATTATATTATAATTACGTATGTCATGTGGGTACTGTAAATTGTAATTACACAACTATAAAATTTTTAATTATTATAAAAATTATCAATAATACTTTAGGGAAACAAAATTTCTCTAGAAAAGAAACAAAACTTAAAACCAAATCACCTTATGTAACATGTTAGAAAAAAAGTTTTCGATTTGATTACTAATAAAATTTACAAGGAAAATAAACATTTCATGCAATTTATCTAATTACTCTAAAAATCTATATTTGTTGGGCTATTTTGTTTCTAACAATAAACATACTAACAATAAATACTATGTAATTTAGTTAAAACCAATACAAATAAATTATAATAAATACTATGTAATTTAGTTAAATATCTAGTAGATAAAATATAGGTGACTAAATAAACAATCAAGACATTATTTTTCAAAACAGAAAATATTAATGTTTTTTTATTCTTTAAAAAAAAAAAAGACATAAGGTTTTTTAGTTATATAATTGCTAACATTAAAATGGCATCATTTGAGTGAGAATGTGAATTTCTTTTATTGTTATTTGATAACATAATCAATATCATCGTGAAATTCAATCAATCATATTCAATTTGTTGGTGTATGGAATCAACAAGGAGGAATCACGGAAGAGGAAGTGGTGATGTTGATGGAGGTTAGTTCACTCTATCTGGGTGGAGAGCTGGAGAGTAGAGAGAATGAGAGTGGTGAAGGAGAAAGCTGGGTTTGAAGTGGCAAAGAGTAGGGTATGCTGAAGAGTCGATCATTTCTTCATCATTTTAGAGGCTATTTATAGGCAATGTCTTGTGTTAGGCAGCATTAATATGGCAAACCCATTGTCAAACCATTATTATTGGACATATGGGGCCAATTTCCTCGATGGGATAAGGATGCCTGTGATGGAACATATTCTTATCATTCCTTCTAATTTGAAGTACAGAGTAGTTGAGTCCATATGGGATTTGATGACTAGAAGGAACGAGTAGTGGCTAGATTCTAGGGAGCAAGTGGTTAGCTTCCTTGATTAGCTACCTCCCATCTAATCTGGTAGAGTATGTTCTTGAGGTGGCCTTTCGTGCTACCATGTGTCTTCAATTGGCGAGGGAGTATAACACAATTAATAATAATTTATGTGTCAATTGAATGCATTAGATTATTTTAAAAATTCACACCATTAACAATATTATAATAGCATTTTTAAAAGTAAATGGATTAAATTACGTCAAATTAAGATATATTGAATCTTAAATTTTCACATAATAAAAAAATTTAAAAAATAAGTAGTCCTCTATTTATGGTTTAATAATAAATTCTCAATAATAATAGTAAAAATAAATTTGTTAAATAAAACCTTTTAAAAGAATAATTTTGTTAAATAAAAAAGACTTAATTCTTAATTTGGCCCCCAAATTGTATTAGTTTTTCCACTTTGGTAAACTTTTTTTCATCTCAGTTTGGTACTTCAACTATCACCCATTACCCAAATTAGCCCATGGGGTTTAAAAAAAATCAAGACTACCATGTGACGCTATTAGAATACGCAATGTCCAACTTCTTTTTATTTTTTAATATTATGTACATTATATTGATTAAAAAGTAAAAAAATATTATATATAATATATAAATAATTCAAAAATTTTTAAAACTAAAAAAATAAAAAATCTATAAAATTTTAAAATATATAAATGTAAATTTTAAAAAGTCAAAATAATATATAAAAATTGAAAATTTTATAAAAAAAAATTTAAAAAAATTAAAATAAAACTAAAATTTATATATTCTAGATATTTTGTAATAAATTTTATTTTTTTTTCAAAAATTCGAATTTCAAAAAATTCAAAACAATAAATCAAAATTTCAAAAATAGAAAAGGTTCAACGAAAATATAGAAATTGAAAAAGTTAAACATTAAAAATTGAAAAAAAAAATCAAAACATATAGATATTTAAAAAAAATTAAATTTCTATTTTTTAAAAAATTGATATTTTTGAAAAATATTTAAAATTTAAAGGAATGGTCCGTCAACGCTTGGTCAATGTTTGTCAACACGGATCAAACAATGGTCAATATTGATCCTGAATACCACGTTGCGCATTTTAATTGGCATGATTTAGTTTCCTTCCAAAAAAATGGACTGAAACTGGGTAATGGAATGATAATTTAAGTACTAAACTGAAATGAAAAAAATTTAGGTACCAAAATGAGAAAATATGTATAGTTAGGGGCCAAATTGAGCATTAAGCCAATAAAAAATAAAAAAAGTTCGGTCGAGAAGAACGACCTGAAACGTTGTCGTTGCAGTTAAATTCCCACGCTTGCGTAAATTAAACCCCAACTCTCAAGAGTCCAATAAAGTATCTAGGGCAACAGCAGATTGTTTCATCTGATCTGAAACTCCGTCGCCCAATTCCCCAAACAAAGCAAATCGATGGCGCCGCCTCCTGGACCATACTCCGGCACCAGCACTCTCGCTCTCGTATTTGCTTTTCTTTTCTTTGTTTATTTGCTTAGATCGAATGCAGCAAAAAGAATTAATTGCATTTGTAGATAACAGATCCCAGTTTTCTTCTTTACCAGAAAGATCATATATTTTTCAGTTGATTCGTTATTATTTATGTAATAGGTGGCTCGTGCATCTGCTTTCTCTTTTGGACTCGTTTATGGTAGCATTAAGCTCAAGTATCTCAAGGTCTTTTAATTTACTGCTTTTAGTTTAGATTTATTTCTTTTTTTTTTTAAATTCAATTTTGTTTTCTCTTGGTTTGATTTTAAATATTTATTTTTAATGGAAATTGTTAATTTTGACCTGTTCTTTTTTTCTCGTATGGGAAAAAGGGTGTTGGTCGTTGTAGCTGCTTATAAGAGGCATTCTTGTCATTTTTGTTTGTTTGATGTTTTAAGGCTATTATTATAATGGCAATCTCATGTATTGCATTACTTGAAATATCAGGAACAATTTTTAGTAGATAAACTCTGCTGGGAACAATTATTGTTTGATGGAAATTGTTGTTTTGGGAACAATTTGTGAATCGGGTTTCCTGCTATCTTGTTTTGGAACATCACGGATAGAGTATTTTTAAATTGCGATATTAGGAATGTACATAATGGTGTGTTAAAATCCGAACATCTATTGCTTCTAAAAATTTGTTTTTGAGAATTTGGTCTACATTCTAATTCCTTCCCTTGGATACATAAGATGCTTTATCGAGTTTGGACATTTCACTTTAGCCAACATTTTGATATTTGATAGGGAATTGGTTTGATCTTACAGATCCAAAATGTGTTACATGAATGTTGGTTTCCTGTTTTTATTTCTGAGATATTTTGAGAGTAATATTCTGCCTTTTTTCAGAGGCATGCTTTTACTTATTGCTTTGCTTTTTACTCTCAGGCCAAGGCAAGGTCTCAAAGGAAAGCTGAAGCAAAGGCTCACCACTGAAGCAGGGGTGGTTTTTGTTCATAGTTGGTTTGCATGAGTGAATTGAGTTTGGTGTAGGAATAAATATCAATGGTATTGTACCAGATTTTCATTTCGGCTTAAAGCTTCTATGGACAATGACATTCTTGTCCCCAAATTTTTTTAGTATTACGAACTTGGCACTTCAAGTATTAGTTTTTCGGTTGGCAATGGCACTACTGATGTTTAGTGTCTTTAGATAATGGGGAAGATGTTGGATGATTATATGCTTCCCTGTTCAATGTAATAATTCTCACTTTTTGGCTCCAAGCATTGTCTTCCTGCACCAGTAGTTCTTACTTGATCCTGCGTTTATTACCAACAAAAGTGGCATAGCAATCAAAGCATTCCTGCATTATAATTTCATTAATTATCTCGAATCATCCAGATTTTGTTCAATTGTATTTTAGTCTGGATTTGTATATAAAGCATCTCTTGCTAGGTGAGGTACCCAATTCCTTTATGGATGTTGATACAAGCTGTGTTACTCTGACTGGGTATGAAAGTTGTATATCAACCTGTATATCAAATGGCATGGTTAGACTATTCTAAGCTTTGCCATGTACTTAGCGGTCATATCTCCAGTTCATGTGTCATACACAAGTGTCAAACATGTTTACTTAAATAAATCTCTGTATTCAGGTGTTAGACAAGAATGCGTCAAGGATGAAAGTCCGAGGTTAGAAGACCAGTTTGGTTTGTTGTGAGTTGTTGCAACACTTTTAAACTAGTTTCTAATTCCTGTTAGAACATTGGCGTAAATCAGTATTTCTCACCATTCTTGAACCTTTTAAAGATTGTCTAGTTTCAAAATTCATATAGGCTTCCAACATTGGTTGGCTTGCAATTCCTAGTATCAATATCTCATGTTAAGGCAGGAAGTGTTTCGTCTTTACCATAAATCCTAGCCCATCACAAAGGCATGGAAAGAACTAATCGTTGAGTAGAAACATATTTACGTAGCAACTTCATGAAAATTATCAGTTTCAAGTACTCTTAGCAATTAGCATCCAGAATTCTCAATCCAGACTACCATTCAGCTTTTATAAATTGATCATTATATGATGTATATTGCACAAGAATGAAAAAGTGAAACCAACAAGGCCAAATTTTTGATAGAGATTCAGGTAGCATGGAGGCACAGAATGAGAAGACTTGTTTGGAAATTCTACACTGCAATACATTAATAAATGCTTCAAACAAGTAATCATTCATAAACCAACAGCTAAGCAGTTATGCAAAATGGAAAACATGCCTTAGAGATGCTGTTGAATGTAAAGTATTTTGTGCAATCTCAAAATATGTGGATATTCTGAGATGACTGTAATCATCTTATCATGTACCCCACCGTTAATCACTGCCAATCTCCATGTCTTAGGGACACCATTCTCAAGTCTAAGCACTTTAAGTTTCCAACTTTCAGCATAACAAGGATGAGGGTTTCAAAATCCTATCATAAGGTTTTATGCTATATACCCTTAGACTAGTAAACTAAGAATCAAGTAAGAGAGCCTCCTCCAACACCATTGAACAAAGCATAACTAAATTCGCAAGGAGAAACAAACCTGTAAAAATGTTACTACAACTACTTCATTCAGCCCTGAAGAAATGCTGAGAGAAAGCAAGGTGACTACTTTACGTAAATAATATCTTCATCGGGGTCATCACTCTCCCAGTCCGTGTCATCTTGAGCCGAAACAGATGATTCAGCTTCTTCTTCATAATCTTCATCTGCCAAAGTCTTTTTCTCCGCCTTTATTTTATCTAATATGGCAATTACCTGAAACAGGTTATCAAATCCGATCAGCTGAGGAGAGAAATGTGCTGAACCCACATTTTTACAGCAACAAACAAAAGGTTGCAAGCACTTACCCTGCTTCCCCTCTCCAGAGATTCATCTTCGATAAAACGTATCTCTGGCGTAAGCCGCAACTTCATACGCTTCCCCAGCTCACTTCTAACATATTTAGCTTTTGACTTCAATCCAGCAAGCGCAATCTCCTTCCCTCTCTCATCACCAAAAACAGATACATACACTTTAACAACCTACTACCATGGACCAATAAAAAGAAACACATGAATTATTAGGTGGCAATATTTTATACTAATTTGATGTGTTTGGATTGGCTAGTTCAAGTGGTACATCCTTGCACTCATGAATTCTTTATCCTAGGCTCCCTGCTTTTGTCCCCAAAAAGTACAATGATGCTCTAACAACCCTAATAAGTTGTGATTACATTTCCTTTCAATCAAGGCCTACACGCATTTAGAAAATTTTCAAAGAAACATCAGCCACTAAAGCCAATCCTATATTATTACATTCTTGACATTTCCCCCTTTTTCAAATTCAGAACCCTACAAATTAAAATTTCTAATTCACATATATGCCAAAGAGTACCTGTAAATCAGCTGAAACTTCAACATCACTTATGGTAGTAAGGGAAGAGAGGTAGCGGTCGGCTCCTAAGGCGGCTTCAGGCAATATAGCGTATTGCAACACTTTGTCAGTTAAGAGCATGTCCGAAAGCTCTCTCCTTATCTGTTTCGATACCATTTTAACTCTCCTAGGATTGGCCATGCACTTTACGGTCGCGCCTGTTGTTGGGTTGGAGCGTAGGTGAATATGGGCCGTTGGTTTAGGGCAGGGGAAAGAACATGATCTGAGATGGACGGTTGTGATTGGAACGTGATAGTGGAGGAGTAGGTGGGGCATTGCTGCAGCCGAATATTTGGGGGTCTCTCTTCTGGTTCTTGAGAGATTTGGGAAGAAAGAAGGGAAGAAAATTAAGGAAATATCCTTTCATATAGACATGAAGGGTTTTAGGGCCAATTTAAGTTTTTATTTCATAACCCAAGGAAGATAGAACATCACGAGTTTTTTTTTTTTTTTAGGTGTAAACACCTTTTAGCTCCTATCAATTTTAAAAATCAACAAATTAGTCCTTTTAAGAAAAGCAATTTATCAAAAGTGGATAAATAAGAATAATTAATCATTGGTTGAATTGAATATTGAAAATTATATCATATTTTTAAAAAATCTAAAAATCCCAAAAAGGTTCAATAATTATTTCTAAAATTTCAAAAAAAAATTCTTTAAAAAAATTACAAAATACTTAAATATTTTTAAAAAGTCAAAAAATAAATATGAAAAAAATTAAAAAAAACTAAAAAAAAAACAAAATTAAAAAAATTCAGAAACGAAATTTCAAAAATGTATAAAAAGTATTTATAAAACTCAATAGAATTTTAAAAAATAAAAATGATATAGTATTATAAAATTCTAAGAAATCATAAATAATAAAAATTTAAAAAATAACAAAATTTTGAAAAAAAGTAAAAAAATCAATAAAAGAAATAAATTGATGATTTTTTAAATTAAAATGATTAACATTTAAAAGTGATACCTTCTAGCCACCTTGGAATATTGATGAACATGGAAGATAAATAAAAAGAATACCATTTTACGAAACAGTGTAAAAAGTAATTTTTTTTTGTTGATTTTTCTTTTTGCACTTTTTACAATTTTTTTATTTATTAGATTTAGAATATTTTTTGGGGATTGTACAACTATTTTTTTTCTATTTTTGAATATTATGTTGAATTTTTTGTTTTTTTCTAAACTTTGGAAAATTTATTAATTTTTTGAATTTTTAAATAATATTTAAAGTTTTTTTAGTTTTAGTTTTTAATTCTTTGAAAATTATACTGAAATTGCGAGAAATATTAAAATAAATTTTTTATCATTTATTTTTTAAACATAAACTAATAATAAATTGACACTTATCATGAATTAACAAAAACAATTAATTCTGTCATTGTTGGTTAAGGAATGTTAATATTTTTTTTATATACAATATGTAGAAATATCTATAACCCTTCCCAACTTTTAAATAGGAGAATAAAACGTGCTTAAACATTTGATTTCATGTCCTCCTACATTGACAATAATACTGATACGAACTAGGTTAAGACTCAATTGACATGATAAAATATTAACAAATAAAATAAAAGAGTATTTCTTTATATTGCACACTGTTAACATACTACTTTAAATAATTATTTTAATATTTTTAGAATAAATGTTAAGAGTTATTTGAACTCAAATTATATTATTCTAGAATTATTTTAATCCTTCTAAAATAATATAATTAAAAAATATAGAGAATTATTTTATACGAAATTGGAATCTTTTCCTTTTTATTGCACAACCCTTAACGATAAAGGCTATAAACTTTCAATTAGTTAATAGGTAGAGGGAAGATCAATTTATAAAAATCAAATTTTTGTTTTGTATAAATCACATGTGTCCTCATTCGTTTTATGATACGAGTATAGTTTTATTTGGGTCGGGATGGTATTCAGGCAAAGCCCTCTCAACAGTGTCAATTTCAAAATTCAAACTTGGTTAAAATGCATGGGGAATAAGTCCGCTTTCACTTGTTGGTTATAATGATCAACTATAAATTCATAATGTTGATCAAGTAACTAAATGAACATCTACCATGGTCTGTTTGTTTCAAAAAATTTCAAAAATAATTTCTAGAAATTGAATTATTATTATTATTTTTTTTGAAATTTGAAATTTTTAGTATTTAAATAAATTTGGTTTGATAAATTTTAATTGTAACAAAGAAAATTTGATTGGGCAGGTAACATGTTTCTAATCTACAAATAATATATTCAACGAAATAAGTGGAGAAGAAAAGAAAAGAAAGAAAATGCAAATTATTTGCAGTTTAAACAAATACTCAGTGCTAAATTGGCATTTCTTCTGTCAAATATTCATCCCATCTTCCTCTCTACTATTGCCTACAATTACACCGGCATCACTTATGATCATACGTCTCCACCTTGCCCTTAATCCTAGTAATAAGTCATAATTAAATACGAATTTCAATTAAAATATAACCTTTTGCATTTAAATTTGATGGTTTTCGTCTTTAGAGCTCCTTAATTGACAATGTTAATATTGAAATTACTTCCTTTTGACTCTTTAATTTTGGTTTCATCCTAAACAAGCTTACTAACTATTTCATTATCATCTCACTTATTTGAAATAATCCAAATTTTGGAGACAATAAATTTAAAATGAATTGCACTAAAAAAGAGTTATGCACTTTGTTGCAATATTACATAATATGTTCTTACATTCCCCACAATAGGTAATGTGGGCTAAGCCCCTAAAAATATTAAAAATTTCCATTAGACCCTTCAAACTTTAAAATTTTTAGTTTACCTCCTAAAATTTGGAATTTCTCATTAAACTTTTTAAAAATTTTAACTAGATGCTTTTAATATTTTATTCACTCCTTAAGCTTTTAAAATTTTGAAAATTTTAATTAGGCTTACAAATTTTTTTGAACATTCCCATTAAATCCTCCAAATATTTTAAAAATTTTAATTAAGCCCCCAAATCTTAACATCAAGATCCAACCCTACCCCTAAATCATCAAACTTCATAATCATGTGTTATGCCATTAAAGCACCCTCCTCCGATCTCTCGTCTCTTTTTCGCAAATGATCTTATCCTTTTTTTTAAGGCTACTTTAGAACAAGCCAAAGTGATTTTTGATATTATCCAAGAGGTTTTTTTTTTTTTTCCTGGACACAAAGTGAATGCTAGAAAGTACCAAATTTATTGTTCCCCAAACATGACCGAGTGTAGGAAAATGCGAATTAGGTCCAAGTTGGGGTTCAAAGTAGTGAAGGATGTAGAGAAATGTCTTGGGATACCCTTATTTCACTAAAGGGTAACCAAGCAGATATATCGGTTAATGATGGATGAAGTTGAAAAATGGTTTAATGGGTAGGATAGTGGAGTTACCTTGGCGAGGTCGATCTTCTTAGTTATTCCCAATTATTTCATGTAGTTGCCTTGAATTCCGGTGGACTTTTGTTGAGAAAATGCAAAGATAATAAGGAATTTTGTTAAACGTTGTACAGATGAGCATCGAAAGATTCAGCTAGTTGGTTGGGAAACTTGTTGACAGCTCGCAAACTTAGGGAACAAAATGTAGCTAAAATTAGGCTTTAATAGGAATGCGGGTTTTTTACTAAAAGAATATAAAAAAAAATTAAAAAAATTCGAAAATAATACACCTAAAAAACTAAATACGAAAATGGTATGGTCAGGGTGGTCACGCCACTCTGACAGGCGGCACCACCCTGACGTGACGGTGAACAGTAACCTCCAACAGTAAAAAAAAAAACTGAAAAAGAAAAAAAAATACTGAAAATGAAAAAAAAAAATGGGTCATGTTGGTGCCAGAGGCGGCACCAGTGTTGTCTCTGGCAGAGGCGGTACTAATGTATATTTTTTATATTAATTTAATAAATAACCCTGATTTTGACACTTTCTTCATATTTTTTTTATTTTCGTATCTTATTTTTTAAAATATATTATATTCGTATTTTATTTCTTCATATTATTTTATTACATAATGTTTCAAATGTATTATTTAAGTGTTTTTATATATTTTTAATAAATAACCCTGATTTTAGCACTTTATTCGCATTTTTTCGTATATTATTTTTTAAAATATATTATTTTCGTATTTTATTTTTTTATATTGTTTTAGCAAAAAATGTTTCAAATGTATTATGTAAGTGTTTCTTTTATATTAATTTAATAAATAACCCTGATTTTGGAACTTTCTTCGTAAATAAAATACGAAACTAATATATTTTAAAAAAGAAGATACGAAAATAAAAAAATACGAAGAAAATGCCAAAATCAGGGTTATTTATTAAAAAAATATAAAAAACACTTAAATAATACATTTGAAACATCATGTACTAAAATAATATGAAGAAATAAAATACGAAAATAATATATTTTAAAAAATAAGATACGAAAACAAAAAAAACGAAAAAAGTACCAAAATTAGGGTTATTTATTAAATTAATATAAAAAATATACACTGCCAGAGGCAACACTGGTGCCGCCTCTGGCACCAACATGACCCATTTTTTATTTTTTTTCGTTTTCAATGTTTTTTTTTCTTTTTTAGTTTTTTTTTTTTTTTTTTTTTGTTGGAGGTTCTTTATCACGTCACGTCGAGATGGTACACTGCCAGTGTCAGTGGCGTGACCACCCTGACCATACCATTTCCGTATTAAGTTTTTTAGGTGTATTATTTTTGAATTTTTAATTTTTTTTTATATTTTTTTAGTAAAAAACCCTAGGAATGCTTTTTGGGTTCAAGTTTTGAGTAAGTATAAATTGGGCACAGGGTGTCCTGATGATAGTGTATGGGCCTCTTTCTTTACGACAACATTGATTGGCTACGAGATGGGTGGTGTCAAATTTGCTTGGGAGTCTGGCTTTCCACATGTTGGCAATCGGCATGTTAATCAGCTGGATGGAGGGGTATAATGAATGGCAAGCTGGATTATCCCATATATTTAGAGATGCTAATAAGGTTAGCAAACATGTACTGAAGCATTGTCATGAAAAAAGATTATCCCATATATTTGCACTACTCCTCCATATCTGTAAATTTATATCAATGGTTACTCAGAATGATTGAGTTGAGTTGTTTGACCAAGTCTTTTATCTTCAAAAGTCTTGGTGCTTACTTAATCCCTCCCAAAATTTTCGCTCTTTTTACTTTTTTTTTAATGGATAGTGGGATTCCTTTATTATGATTGAAATCATTCTTCAAAATTTTATAAAATTGAGATCTGATTTACTAATAAAGCTGTTTAGAACTTAAAAAAAGATAATAATAAAAAATCTCAACTATATGTTGATGGTCTTAACCTCCGAGTTAGATGAAAAATGAGATGTGCAGCAAAGACAAAGTGGAAGCTAACCTGTTTTAGTTTAATATAGTAAAACTGCAAGTTGCCTTTGCTCCACCCTACAACCAAACATCATTCCACGCTTCTTCTGCTAATTTTATTTGTCCATAGACACAGATCCAAAAAATTAACCCATAGAATCAGTTTGAAATAAAAGCAGGCCCCAGCATATATTCCCTAAATCTTGGATTATTGCTTATATTAATCAGGATTACTGCCTTAAAACAAAAGCTAGCGAGGGAGACAAAACATGAAACGGCCACAGCATGTTATGTTCTCTTTATAATTGCCTTCCTTTCATCATAGTTTTTTTTTTTTTTTTTTTTTGATGATGAACATTGTTGTTTGCTCATAATTCATATAAATATCATCTTGTAGCTAGCACAGGCAACCAGTTATGATTTAATTAATTAACTCTATATATATTGTTAGTGGAAAATAATGTAGTTGCATGGAGGAGGTTAGTAGTAGGATTTTGACATGATACAAGGTTTTTGTATTTTAAAGACACACAGAATCTAATCCAATCATATCATTATAACTATCAACCAAATGTCAAAAAGGGTTACAATACTTTAAAAAAAAAATAATCTTATATTAGTTCACTTTTTAAAAAGTTCTCTGGTTTTTTTTGTATTAAATATCAAGTATTTATTTATTTTGTTTCATCTGCCCTTTAAACTTGTTTTTTTTTTATTTATATTAATAACTTATTTAAGGCTAAGTTAAATTTTAAAGTTTGTTTTATTTATATAAAAGTAATTAGAATATATTTTTTTCACTTTATTCATTCCTTATATATTTTTCTCTACTTCTCATGCAATTTTTATTAAAATTAATATAAGAAAAATATGTACAATAAAAAACTCGGGATCATGAGCAAAATTAGGAAAGTCTCTTTTTACATTCTTAATTATATACTCCTACTAATATATTTTTCTTCTTTTATTAATTTAGCTCATATTTTTTTTTTTGGATAAACTACCAAGTTCATTAAACTATTAATGAGTTTATATTTTGGTCACTTAACTTCAAAAAGCTAAAAATGACTACTGAATTTTTCAAAAGTTTTCGTTTAAGTCATTGAACTATTTGGAAGATTTTATTTAAGTCACTAGATTGTTAAGTTTTTTCCTTTTTAAAAGTCTAACTAGTAAGTTCCAAGCGATAGTTCGACAATCGATATAGTGGATCAATACGCTCGACAAGTACAATAACATACATTAACTCTAAGTCAATCTGACAGTCAATGTTGAAAATCAGAGAAGAAAACTATTTGAATTTTATTTCACAAATTAGCAACATTAAAAATTGTTTCATGAAAAGGAATTGAACTATAAAAGGGAAGGAGAATGAGAGGTTTCGATTGATATAGACAATGTGATTAGAAAAAAGTCATATAACAACGATTTTAATAGCCTAACAACTTAAATGACCAAAATATAAATTTACCTTAAATTTAATTTACCAATTTCTTTTCAAGTCAATTGAAGTCCACGCAAACACTACGAAGATTAATAATAATTTCTCAATTAAATTTTAAATCAGAAATTTAAATAATAATATAAATAGATAATGCACCACTATCAAGAAACTAACTAAACACTAAAGAAATTATGTTTTAATGAATTAAAAAATGGATTAAAGCTAGCTAAAGTCTCATTCCTTACTGTAGATCACATGGCCATGACACCCATGGAAACAGCAGACACAATCTCGTAATTATCTCAAAGTCCAAGGGCAATATCTCTTATCCTTGACCTTATAATACCTCCCTCCGCCCTAAACTTTTAACTCACAAGTAAATTTTATTTTTTCTCACGCCACCGAAGACTTCCTTCTTCTACTTCACTTTTTTTCTTTCTCTCACTTTCTCGGAAAGTATTCTCTTTTCCTTCTAACGTTCCTTGCTCATTTTCTGTCACTTTCTTGGGAAAAGAATGTATCACGGAATGGGAAAATGCCAGAAAATTCGTCAGATAGTTCGGATCCGACAAATGCTGAAGCAGTGGCGAAGGAATGCCCGGATAACGGCCAACAACAACAATAACGGACACGCGCCATCTGATGTTCCTGCTGGACACGTGGCTGTCTGCGTGGGCACCAGTCTCAGGAGATTTATCGTACGCGCGACGTACCTTAACCACCCCATGTTCAGAAAACTCCTGGTACAAACTGAAGAGGAGTACGGTTTCAACAACGTTGGACCGTTAACCATCCCATGCGACGAGTCGTTGTTCGAGGAGATTCTCCGAGCCGTATCCCGATCCGACTCGGGCCGGTTCTCCACATTGGAGGTTCTTCAGAGATGCTGCCACGTCGGCATGAAGAATAAACTCGGGGGTTTAGGCGAATCTCGACCGTTGCTTCATGGGGTCGCCGATAAATCAGTGTACTAAAAGCTAATGCAAGCATATAATAAAAACGACAAATCCTCCTTGGTTGACTCAACCCGAGTTGGAAGCGCTAACAGTTTTACTGAGTTGATTAGGTTGCATTATGATTTATTAGAGTGATTAGTGGGTAATTTTGAAGTTGTTTTCCTAACAATGATTATGAAGGAGATGGCAAAGAGGGATTGTTTTTACCGAGTCATCCCGAGTGGAAAAGAGTGACGAAGCTTAAGCATAATTTATTTATTTTTTCTCTATTGTAAATCCAATGACTTTGAGTTATTATTTTTTGGAATTTTAGAGATATTATATATAAGTTGTAATTTATAGTTTCACTTATACAAAACAAAGCTACAAGGTATAGATTATAATTGCAAATGATGGGTTGAACCTTTTCGCATTGCAATTTTAGATACCCAGGCCAGAATGCAATTATCATTAAAATACAAAATTTATCAAAATCAAATGGTTAAGATCCTTGGTGTTTGAAATTGAAGTTGGATAATGATGATGTATATTGACAAATGAAATTTAGTTGTTTTCCATTATAGTAAAAAGTAAAAATTGAAATGCTCAGACAGACGTAACTTTCTAATCCTATAGTGGAACCTTTATAAAGGGAAGATAAGATTAATGTATTAATTAGCTGATGAAAAAGTGTGGAAAAAGAAAAAAGTGAGGATAAGGAAAATGAAATTTGATATTATTACTTTTTCTAATAATCATGGAAATAGCAATGTGATTCAGCCAATTACAATTATGCTATTTGGGTGGTTAGGTTATTCATCAAATCACCCTGCCTTTTTGTTACAACATGGAATGAATGGTATCACGATTTACATGTAAAGGCTGTAATGCGTGTGATTTATATCCAATTTGTGCTCACAGTCGTTAATCTTGGTACATGATACCCCTCGTCAGAGTGGCTTTTATAGATATATCCAAGCTTGAGGTGGGCTCCCTTTCATGATGACTTATGCTGGGTTACATCAAAATGGGTTTGATTTGACCTTGTAACATGAGGAGTGGGCTGGATGTAATTACTTTGGGGTTGATAACCTTGCAGCGTTAGAATCATTAAACGAGATTGGACCTGACATGACAAATCTCTTGATGACACTTTGGCATCGCTCATCAAGTTACTTGTGCTGGCATGTCATCTTCGAAGTGTTGTGGCATAAGGGGTGTCATTGTGTAAATGTATAACAATTGTCCCCTCTTGATCTGTTTTAATTTGATATATCAAATTAAGCTCTTCATTACACTAGATGAGCTTATTCTCAAGCAATTTAGGTGTACGTTCTTTACTTTTATTATTAATAAATGATTTTATTAGTTTTATATCCTCTTGAGACCAAAATTGGCCAAATTGTGCCATGGGGAACCTAACGATGTGATTGAGTTGGTGTAGGAAGTCAATAATTGCCCAAAATTGAGGAAATCATCATTCAGACTGGATACTGCGAACTGAGGTCATTTAAGTCGTGATACCCCTAAAGGTGCTAAAGTGAAGAAAATTGAGGTCAAATGCAGTGATATCGTGACACTTAGGATGGGTATCGCAACACCGAGACTCCCAATTTTGATATTGTTTTTAATATCACGACATCAAAGCTTGGGTGTCGCGATACCGTTGCTAGACGAGGAGAAAATTGGCTGCGGGGGTAGTTTTTGTCCAATACCAACCACAATCAAAATTCAGCGTCTTGGGGCAATTTTGTCCAAAAATTTCTGTATTTAGTTGTTGGTTGATAACTGTTAGTTAGTTAATTGTTACTCTAGCTAGGTGTTATTTATATTTTAGTACTTAAAATTTAGCTTGTATTTTTAACTTCATCCAAGGGTTTTGATATAACTCCGCTTCATTTTTTATTTAAAAGCTTAAAAATATGATATTTTCTGATATTTTTTCACCTCTATTGTTGCCTACATCTTCTCCCTCAAGCATTCTTCAAGAAACCACTAAACTTTCTTATCCCTACTTTTTGTGCTTAATCTAATGCATGCTTTGAATGTTTATTGGGCTGCTGTTTGTATGGAAATGATGTTAGGTAACTAAATATATGATGGTTGGTTGATGGAAATGTTGTTTGATTAGTTTTTGATACAGAGACTAAATTGTAAAAACTGGACTAAATCGAATAGACTTAGAAACTTAAAATTGACACCTTTAGGTGAATATTTAGATAAGTGAGATCAAGATGAGATCCTATTAAACACCAATTTGGTTGTCCCGAGGTAGTTTGGTAAGGTCGAGAGATAAATCGGACTAAATTGTTTAATTTGGTAAAATGGTGACCGAGAGGTAAAATTGAGCCAATTAGTAGTTTAAGCATTTTAGATCCCTAATCCAAAGAATAATTGACAACATGGAAGTCAACCAACCACTTGTGTGTCTTGAATTGTTAATCATGTAATTTTGCATGCTTTACAATTTGGTCCTTCTTAGTATTTGTTAGTTAAATTAGTGTAATTACCTTTGATTATGGATTGCCGTAATATAGTACTTAGTGAGTAGTTAACTAGACTTCCTATTTGCATGCTTGTCGTTTAGGGATCACTTTGTCCCCGACTTTCTTGGGTTTGATCCTTGAAATCCTTTGGTGTTCCATTGTAACACTACAAAAATTATAACTGACCTATCACACTTGCAATAAAGCCGCTAAATATTTAAGTATAATAGTGTTGATTCATAGTCCCAGTGCATGCACGTCGGGATGTGGTCACTGTTGGAAAAAACGAGTTTGAAAAATACAGTGAAAAATAAATTTAGGGAAAACAAAGTTTTAAATTTTTTTCCAAAATAAGATCTTAGTTGTGATATCTAAAGTAATAAACACTTAATCAAAATTGTACCTTTTTGATTCGTCTAGGATGAGCGCTTCGACTGAGTAGTCTTCTTCGCTATCCTCAAGTTCACGTCTGCTGAGTGTTGCTAGCTTTGAATTAGAATTTTTTCACAAAAATTACCAATGGGTAATTTCGTAATTTCTCTAAACTTTTGGATTAAGTTGTAAATCAGAAAAATACCTCTAGAAATTTTCTGAAATAATCTCTTAAAGAAATTTTCTCTCTACAAATTTCTCTTAAATTCAAGTGTGTTTCAAATAATGACCCAAGACTCTCTTTATATAGGGAGAGTTTATATAGTTCAACTATGATTAAACCTAATCACTTCAATACTAAATTAGTATAATAAATATTATATTAAATTTAATTAAAATAATAGAATGTTTATCTGTAAGATAAATAAACATTAAATTAAATTTAATATTAAGATAATTAATTTAATAAAATGCTATTAAGATAAGTATTAAGTTAAATTTAATATTAAACTATTAAAATAATATTATTTTTAGAATAGTTAATCTGAAATCAAATTCTCTAGTAGAGTCCTAGTAGGAGTGTAACTCTTCCACTACTCAACCACTAAAGACCAAACACCGCCGGCCATTGGAATGCCACAGTCGTAGTCGCAGTCGCCGGTGCTGCCGTGTCCGGTGATGCAAGTGCGACACCTTTATGGCACCCCAAGCCGATTTGGTTACTGCTAGTTCGGTCCGAATCAGTGACGACTCGACCAGTCTGGTCTAGCCACTGGTTGGACCGTCGACCCGATTTCATATACTGGGCCCGGGTCAACTAGTTTTTGGGTCTTGGTCTTAGTTTTGGGCTCCCGAGCTCAATTTAGGATATCAGGTCCAAATTTCAAGTTCAATTACCCATTAGGCCAATTGTCTTACTTGAAAATTAATTTCTAAAAATAATTCATATTAATTTTAATTAATTTGATAAATTTAATTTTACTTGATTAAAATTAATTTTTCTAAAAACCACTTAGATTGTCCAAATTAATTTTTTAAGAAAATTATTTAATCAAATTCTCTAGTTGAACAATTTTCACGACCACGTAATTTAATTCCACATCGAATAAATCGACTCAATTAAATTATTTCCAATGTTATAAAATTTTCTTTTGATTCAAATGCAGTCCAATCGAGCTTTCATTGAACTAGTAGAGGGACTAATCGGACATATACAATTAGACTCTAGTAATTTCAATTATATCCAAAAGCATCGTTACGAAATTTCGTAATACTTAATCATGGAGTTATTCTACAAGAAGTACCATAGTGAAAACTCCTTATTGTATACTCTTTACGAAAACAATTCATTCAACTATTTTATCTAATGATCTCGTCATGTGTTTGTTACCCTCATATAATATCCTTGAGTTCCTTTGAGTTAAATCCGTTCACTCAATATAATCCTATTTTATCTCATTGTCACCATTATGTCTTCTTAATGATTAATATGATCACTGTCAATAAATGATTGTGATAAATTGTTTGTTCGAGAATAAGCAACCTATGACCACGTTACATTTTTATCAATCCACATAATGCCAATGAGAGGATATCATTAACTCTTTAATTGAGCTATGAATTCCAATATTGTTAGCAAAACCATGCCATACACAAGTCATGTACCCAACATATCGGTTATGGGCTCGATCATTTTTATAGCATAAGCCTCCACTTATATCAAAGCGCATGAGTTGCATATGTCTGGTCAGTGACTAACTCAGGATTTAGGTAAATCACACCATGAATGTCACAACTGAATTAATTCACAAACGGATTCGTAATTAATTCATATTAGGTTCAGTCTAATGTATCATTCTACCAATGAATACATCTATTTCTCTAATCGTAGAGTCAACTGCTTTGATAGCCAAGGCTAGCTATCTCCCCAATTGGAATTGTAGACGACATAATAGTCCTTCTTAGTATTTGAATCAAATGCTCACTTTGATTCTTTTACGGGATTATAGACTTATTCAGAGTATTTGTTAAAGTAAGTTGTCTTTCTCACAATATAAACGTTCTTATAGTGCCACTTATCTTTAGTTTGAACTTAGACAATCAACGAGCTAATATTTGCTTGTCACAATTTCGTTATACATGCAAAATATAAAAGATAAAAATACAAAAGTCAGAATAATGAAATGTGAAATTAACTTTATATTTTTACTCATTGTTCAAATAAATAGAAAATAGTTACATGTTTACTACAATATGGGTACATTTCCCAACAATCTCCTGCTTGCCATAATGAAGTAAATGTGTTATGTTTCTCATTCCCATATTTTCAATGTGTTTGTTAAAACTCCTAGTTACAAAAGTCTTCGTTAATAGATCCACAAGGTTATCTTTAGAAGCTACTTTCATCACATCTACAATTCCTTCGGCTACTACCTTTCGTATCAAGTGATACTTCTGATCAATGTGTTTCATCCTCTTATGACTTATCATTTCATTCGTATTAGCTTTTCCAGCATTGTTATCACAATACAGTATTATAGTTTTTTACATACCAGGGATGACTTTAAGATTTATTAAGAACTTTCGAAGCCATATTACTTCTTTCGTTTCCTCAGAAACAACCACATACTCAGCCTCCATGGTAGAGTTAATAGTGCAAGTTTGTTTTACACTTCTCCATACTATGACTCCACAGCCTAGAATGAATAAATTTCTTGATGTCGATTTCCTCGAATCTTTATAGGTTTGAAAGTTTGAGTCTGCGTATCTAATAGGAGTAAGGTTTTCCCCAGAACACACAAGCATATAATCTCTGGTTCTTTTAAGATACCTTAATATATGTTTTACAGCTTGCCAATGCTTGAGACTTGGATTCGACTTATATCAACACCATTCCTACTACAAAATAGATATCTGGATGTGCGCAAAGCATCGTATACATACAACTTCCAACTGTCGAAGCATATGGAGCTTTACTCATATGCTTTCTTTCTTTCACTGTCTTAGGACAGTCATTTAAAAAAAGATGAAAATCTGATGCAGTCAACTGAACCCCTGACTTTGCATCGATCATTGCAAAACATTCTAGTATCTTATTGATGTATGAAACTTGAGATAAAACTATCATTTTTATTCTTTCGATCCCTAAGGATTCGAATTCTAAGAATATAACTAGCTTCACCCAAGTCTTTCTTGCTAAACTGTTGAGCTAACCATAGTTTAACTGATGACAATTCTCCTATACTGTTTCTGATAAGTAGAATATCATTGACATACAAAGCGACGAAGACCACATTTTTTCCTTTTATACGCTTATAAACATAAGGTTAATCACCATTTTGCTCAAATCCAAAAGTATTAATTGTTTGATCAAATCTTTTATTCCATGAGTGGGACACCTACTTAAGTCCATAAATGGATTTTAATAGTTTGCAAACTTTCTGCTCATTTCATTTGACAACATAGCTAATAAGTTAAGCCATGTAAATGGTCTCATCAAGATAGCCATTCAAGAATACTATCTTGACATCTGTTTTCCAGATTTCGTAATCGAGAGCAATGATAATTGATAAGAGTATGTGGATAGACTTGAGCATGGCTACTAGAGAGAAGGTCTCATTGTAATTGATGCCTTCTGTCTGTGTATAGCCTTTCCCTACAAGTCCAACTTTATGTGTTTCTACTTTCCGTTCCGTATTTCTCTTCTTCTTGTAGATTCACTTACACCTTATGGGTTTAATTCCAATCGGTAAGTCTAGAAGTTCCCACACTGTATTGGATTTCATATAATTAAACTTAAATATAATTATTAATAATTCATTCCAATAATAGCAAACATACTTATTTAGGCTTTAAATCAAACTTTCAGGGCCTTAAAAATAACTTAAAAGCAATCAGGGATCAAAATGAATCAAAACATAAATTTTAGGAAAAACTTGAAAATTTTGAAAACAAGGGTCACACGGTTATGTGGCCAGGCCGTGTGACATAGGCCTGCCGTGTGGCAAAAAAAACATGGCCGTGTGTCTAACACACATGCCCATGTGGCCGTGTGAAACTTGCACCTAAAACTTAAAAAGACACACGAATGTGTGAACAAATCGTGTGTACCAAAATGTACCTTAAAAATCAAGTTTACCAAAAATGTTTTCTTGGGCCACAAGTATACCATTAGCCAACTTTTAGACCCATTCAATAATTCACTACAACAAGACCAAAACATGCCAAAATCACACATATACAACCTATTTCCATCAACCAACCAATGTACCATCATTTGTACCACATGTAAATATTCAAATCAACTCAAACTCAATGCCATAATTTTATATTTTAAACTTACCTCACACATCTACTGTATAACTACTTCATTTACACTTCAATGAACCAAAAGTCATCTAAATCACAAGGCATTTACAAATGACCAAAACTCATGCTTACATATACATTTATAAGGCAACATCAAGACATATAGGCAAGCAGACTTAAACCACATCACATTCGTAATTAGCATAAAATAAAATCATATTACATGCCATTTATAACCAATAACTAAAACAACCAAAATAACTTATGGATAGTGTGATGGTGCTCCGATGAGATTCCAATCGGTCAAGCTTTCCGATGATCTGCATGATAGAGAAAACAAAAACATAAGCAATTAGTGCTTAGTAAGCTCGTATCAAGGAAACTTAAACTTACCGAACATTTTAAGTTAAACAACCAAACATAACTTCATTATATCATAAGCCAAATTTTCTTTCGTATACAATCACCTCACAAGGTCATTTGGTGAAACATTTCATATGCAAATCCAATCAAAGCATGGTGTAAAACATATTTAACATTTCACTTTTGTAATTCATCTTTCATACACTTACATTAAACCAACTTTTCCTTTCAATTGCACATTTCATCACAAACCATATCATTACTCAAAAATCATTGTTCATTTTATTTACATACCTTTTCATTTTTAACCAATACCTTGCCCGTTGAACAAAATAGAACAACATCGGATAATTGAAACAATATTTACTGTACCAGTTACCTAATATATCATAACGAAACAAAGCCTGCTAGGCTCAAGGCCTAATACAATTACATCGACACAAAACCTGATAAAAATCACTAGCACGAAGCCTGCTAGGCACAAGGCCTAATACAACACATCGGCACAGAGCTTGCTAGGCAGAGAGCCTGATATAAATCATTGGCACGAAACCTGCTAGACTCAAAGTCTGATATATTATCTCTAATACAATTCGATTTCATTATTAATTTTCAACAACCAACATTCAATAATTATAATCACCACAATTGTTAGAATAAAATAAATATCAAGAATTTAATATAACATATTACATGTATTATGAACTTACTTCAACTAGAATTGTTATTAAAACAGAGTCGACAACTAATCCGGAACTTAAGCTTTTCCTCGATTTAACTTCAATTGTAGCGTTTCTTGATCTAAATAATAATTTTCCAATCAATTAAATCATTAAATTAACTTAAAATGTTTAATTCAAGCTTATAATCCATACTATTACAAAATTACAAATTATCCCTAATATTTTAAATTTTATGCAATTTAGTCCCTAAACCTGAAACTTGAAATTTCACCATTTTTAACCATAATTCATGCTAGTCGATTTTTACCCAATCTTGTAACAACTCATATTTATCAAAAAATTACAATTTTTTCCTTGAATTTTACCATTTTCACAAATAAATTCCTAAACATTAAAATCACCAAAAATTATTTAACAAAAGTTATTTACTTAACAACCAAATTTAATAATCAATCATCTAAATTCATAACACATCAATTACATCCATGACATAATTCTAAACATTTAATAAATTTACAAATTGACCTCGGGCTAACTAAATTAAGTTAATACGAGCTCAAAAATATAAAAATCACTAAAAACAGGACTCAACAACATACCATGCATGTAAAACTCCATGGCCGAAAGCTTCATCTTCTCAACAAGGGTTTCGGTTTGAAAAAATTAGCAATTTGGAGAAGACAATGCTATTTTGGCTTATTAAATTAAACTTTCATTTATTTAATTACTTATTTAACCTTAAGTTATAACTTGTGAAGTAACTAGAATATGTCCATATTTGTCCACCACTAATATATATAGTATAATTACCATCTAGATCCTTTATTTTGCCTTTATATAGCCATTTAATCCATTTAATCAATAGAAACCTACTTTTGCAACCTTTGTAATTTAATCCTTTTTAATTAATTAACTATCTAAACCTTAGAATTTTTTAACCAAATTTTAATACAACCTTAATAACACTCCGTAAATATTTTATTAAATATTTACAGGATCGATTTATAAAAATGAGGTTGCAATACCTCATTTTCTAAACCTACTTGACTTTAAGGACACTAGTTAAACTAAATTATTCATTCAAATAACATAAATTACCATACCAAAATAAAATATAATACAATATTTGACTCGTAAATATTAAATAATAATATTTATAGACTCACTAGTCGAACTTGTAGCCCCGAAATTACTATTTTCGAAAAAGTTGAAAAACAAGCTGTTACATTTTCTTACCTAATAGGAGGAACCAATCAAGATCCTATCTTGTGAGGTTAAGGTGTTGCGTAATAAGGCCATACCTTTAGTAAAGATTTTGTGGCGTAATCATAAAACTGAAGAGGCTACTTGAGAAATAGAAGATGCGATGAGACATCAATATCCTTATATATTTAGTTCAAGTGTGGCTTGTGAACCCCCACTTATGGTATGCAAACCTTGACTTCTTCCTTGTGTAAATCCTTGCAATTTTGGTTGAATCATTGAGTATATACATTATGCGATTTTAATAGTGCAAAATACATGAACTTATAATATATATATACATGGGCTTTATTTTATATATAGTATATATATTGATGGGTTTTGGTGTCATATATATAATATACATATGCATGGTTCAATGGTATGCAGCATATATATTAATGGATTTTGGTGTTATATATATGATATATATATGCATGGTTCTGTTGTATACAATATATATATATATATTAGTGGATGTTATATGTATAATATATATTTGGGTGCATGGGTGTTATATATAATATATTTGCGTGGGTCTTACTATGTACATATATGCATGGGTCTTATTATATAACATATAATTATGGTTATGGTTTTATATTATATATAAATTTATGGGACTTTTAATGTTTGTTAAAATTTGACGTGACAAAGGTCACTAAATAGGTATGTATACTTATGTAATATATATTCATATATGGTTATGTAATGCTTGCGAACAAATATAAAAATAAATATTATAATATAAATTTTTATAACATATGAATTTTATTGATAATGCGTATTTATGTATGCATGAACCCGTAAGTGAATTATGAGATTTATGATATTGCGAGTTTTGATCAGTGTAAAATTATATTATTGTGAAATGCTAAGTGCGAGCTCAACAGTAATGCGAGCCAGTTATATTGCGAAATAAAATGCTATTAATTACTATGTTTGTAATGTGAACACTTGAAACCGTTGGATATCATTGGCATACCATAGGATTGTGAGTACTCACCCTTTTTTATTATGTGTTAGGCATTGTGGCCTGGAGATAGTGTTGGAGAGATAAGGGAATTTTAAGCATAGCTTCATTCATCATAGATAGTGTGGTGTGTTTGGAGAGTGTGAGCATACGTGCTACACTTACATGGAGATAGTGTACAACTTTATGAGTCATGTGGTGTGTTTTGGTGATCCGTTTATCCAATGAGCATATAATTTGACTATGTTCCATATTCACGAATTGCCACTATATCATTGTGTTGTGTATGAAAATTGTGTTATATGTGAATTGTTCAAGTATGTTCAATCCTTACATATTTGGTGTGTTTACTTGTGTTGTATGCATGTGTAGTCACTGAGTTTTACCAAGCTCACACTCCTTACTTTATCTTGTAGATAAATAGTTCGCGAGTTAACGAGGAGGGTGGTAAATCGATGATCCATCACAATGCATTTTTTTTAGACTATGTGTGTTGAGCTTTTAAACTCCGGAGTGAAGGCAACGTTGGTCGTTCCAAGGTTTAGTGCTAAAATTAGACTTAGACTTTTTAAATAAAATTTTCTACAGTCGTAAACGAACATTATGGACTGCTTGATTTTTTGGGATTTTCTTTGAACGTTATAATTGCTTGCTTGATTGCTTATCTGGATGATTTTAATTACTTGTTTAATGTGATGATAATTAAATGAACTAACAAATTTTTGTAGCTAAGGGAGACCGCTGAGTACTAAGGTACACCTTATACCTTCTAATTGTGTGAATGAAATAATTAATTTAGAAAAGCATGCAGTTAGGTCTAATTTCCTATATGAATTATTTTGCAATTGCGTGGTGTGTATGGTTGGTTGGTGTGGCTCGTAAAATTTTAAATGGAGAGTCACCTAGTAAGTAATATGATGTTCAAAATTTGAGTTGGACTATCCCGATCGAATTTGAGGCATAACACAACCTACCTCCCTACCATCTATGCCTATAGAATAAAGTGCTTAATGGTTAAGACCCAGGCCAAGCCAACGTTTCTCTGTAAATACCATCTTCCAGCATCAAAGTAGGAAGATATAAGAACTCAACCACTTATTATGATCACCCTACAAGATCCCTTTCCCAACTTTTTATATACATCCCAAACCTCCATCCTCAATGCTTTTTGCACCATATATGATGTGAACCACCATCATTATCTACTTAACTATTTTGTATAACTTACAAGTATTATAAAACTTTTAATAATTCATATTATTTTATATTTTTTAAATAAAGAAAATTTAAAAACCACAGACACAACATTCATATGTAAAATCTACCTAAAGTTCATTAGCAATTTATGTTTTGCATCCACAATTCTTCAATGCAAGGAATGACCATTATATGCATTTATATGTATGCATGTATGTATGTATACATGCAACCTTTGAATTGAATAAATGATAATAATTAATTTCCTAGTAAAACAAAAGCTTGAAAACAAATCATGGGTCTTTATTATTTAAAGCTGAAAGCAAAGTTATTTAGGAAATTTGACATTCTTAGAAGACAACCACAAAACTAATCAAATCATATAAATGCATGTTCTTGCTTAATCAAATTGATTTGGATGGATTAATTAGTGGTTTGTATTTTAGGGCTAACATTTCGTTTGGGTTAAGGAGGCTCAAGAATTGATAAGATTCCATTTTCATCTTATTGAAAATCGACAAAATTATAGCATGAATTTTTTTTTGATAAAATTTTAATTTATAATTGTAAAATTATAAATTAATACAATAATGAAATTCATTTTTCCTTCTTATTAGATTTTTTTTAAAAAAAATTAATAAATAATACACTAATGACTTAACCAAATGCTCAACTTCATGTTTTACTTCCAAAAAAAACAAATCACCATTAAGATAACACATTCGATGGATTTTTTTCTTGTTCCACAAGTCAAGTAAAAGGAAAAAGTCTAAATTTAGAGGGCCCTCAACCTAAATTATCCATCTCCTTCAATCAATTGAGGCTTTGGCATACAACCTTGATTTTTATGTTTTTGTTTTGATTTCATAATAACAAGTCCCACTACAAAGAAAGATGTTACATGTCTCTTTGAACAGACTTTTTCTTTTTCAAAGATTTATCAATATCTAATACCAATTTAGAAAAGCACTGTATCAGTGCCAATCGTCTAATTCTGATTTTAATATCTTTATTATCTTCTCCGATTTATAATATTATAAGTAGATAATACCATTAGTTGATGTTGTTAAAGTGATGATGCGATGATTCTTTTAAAATCTCAAGTATTTAGTTGAGATATAAATTTATTATTGTTAAATATGATTAATAAATTTTAGGTTTTTTACTAAAGAAGTACAAAAAAAAATAAAAAAATTCTAAAATAATACAACATAAAATGTAATTACCGAAATGGTATGTTCAGGGTGGTCATGCCACTGTGAGAGGCGGCACCACCCTGATTTCTGACAATGAACAGTAAAAAAATGCTGAAAACAAAAAAAAGAGAGAGCTGAAAACGAAAAAAAATAAAAAAAAGGTGACGTGGGTGCCAGAGGCGGCACTGGTGGTGTGGGTCCCAGAGGCGGCACCTAAGCAGTATAAAAGCAAGTAGAAGCAGCAACTCCGGGAGCAAGAAACAACAGCAAGGAGAAGAAAATAAAGGAAAAGAAAGGAGAAGAGAAGAAAAAGAAGGAGAAGGAAAAAAGAAAGAAAAGAAAAAAGAAGGTATAATTTTTTTTAAATAATGGATTTTTATATTGTTATTGTATTTTTGCTGTTATTATTATTGTTGATTTTTATTATTTTTTGTTGTTAGTTATTATTATTGTTAGTAAAAAACCCTTATTATTATTATTAGTAAAAAAACCCTAATTATTGTTAGTTATTATTATTGTTAATTTATATTAATTATGTAAAAAAAAACCTAAAAAAGCCTATTTATGTTATGTAAAGAATGTATTATTTTTTTTATGTAACTTTTTTTTTTGATAAATTATGTAACTTATTTGTTATATGTGTTTTAGGTGGGTTTTTTACCCTAATAATATAAAAAATAAAATAAAATAGCAAAATAGGTTGTTTGAAAGATTAAGTACCATTTTTGGCACTTAATCTTTCAAACAACCTATTTTGGTATTTTATTTTATTTTTTATATTATTAGGGTAAAAAACCCGTTTTAGGTTGATTAGATAATATTTATGAAATTTATTTGGTATGTTATAGATATTGTTAGAAATGACAACATATTTGGTATTGCTTGATGAAATAACAACTTCAGCACAAAGGAAGAAAGTTGATAAGATAATGAGAGAAGTGCAAGATTACAGAATAAAACCAGAAGAAGACATTGTTCAACACATTATCAAAGTACATAAAAAGATGCAAGAAGTGTTGTGGAAAGGTCATGAAATGATTAGGAAGAATAAAGTTCAATACTTAACCCTTAGAGGGACATTAATAGAACAGGAACATCAAATCATTTTAGACCAACTTTGGAAGACATTGGTACCACGAACCTATTGGAATCTAGTTATATGCTTCATAAAGTTTATAATATCTTATGGAGCAAGGAAAATAGCGAGACAAAGTATATGTTCACGAAAGTTGACTGGGGAGCAAAATGTGATTAACATACCATGTATGGATAAATTAGATGTTAGGAAATTACCAAGAGAATTTCCAATTTCAATAGCCGTTATAAAAATTGAAGAGGAAGAAGATCCCGAGGAATTGCCAAATTGGATTGTAGAAGATGAATATGAAGAGAATCAAAATATCTAAATTGGATTGTACAGTATTTCCCAGAGGAAGATACAGGGTTGGAGATGGAAGAAAACATAGAACTGAATTTAAATGGTTAAATGTAAAGATAAATGTTGTTTATGTATAAAATGAAAACTGAAAAACTATGAGCTTATGAATGAAAAAAATTGCATATTGATTAATTAATTTTTTTATTTAAGTAGTTTATTTGGTGTTCGAAATTATTTTGAGAAATTTTGTTTATTTTTTAACAGATTGAGCATTGAAGATGGATAATCAGTTTTTCGTATGCGTTTATTTTGATGGAATTATCTTGAAAATAACCGTTGGATGCATATTTGAATGTAGGCAACAAATAGCAATGAGATTTAATTGAAATGTCTCGTTGGAGGATATGAAGGGAAGAATTAACGCAAAAATTATTAGACGTTGTGGGAGAAGGATCTCAAAACCTTTCTACAAGTTTCCAGTTTCGATAGATCCCATCAAATTCACTGAAATGGAACTTGTAGGCAACGAATACGTGGAGACAATGATCGCTCTTTACTGTGGGAATAGGAGTGACAAAAATGCACCGATTCACTTATTTGCTAAGTTAGCCAGTATAGAGGAAAATAAAGATCTCACTGCATATGGTGAAGAACATAGAGCTCAAGAACCGTGCATGGTGGCTCTAATATCGTACGTTGATAGTGAATCGACTATACGTGGGATCGATATCGATCTTAATGTTACACCCGATATGGATGTGGTTGGTGATGATGGTTACGATAGTAGTGATCCTTGTTATCAAGAGGTCGATAGTGATAATGATCTCGATGTAGACGATGTCCCCGATGATATTGATGATGAAGACGTGAATGACGATGGAAACATTAACGCGTCTTCAGTCGGGAATCAGGTGCGACGTGTTGTGATTCACAATAATCTTGGGCCACACATGTCGCTCATAGACCCCGATGCGGCGCATGTAGTTGAGTTCCCAGAGTACCCTGAAATACTTCCTGCTCACCGATTGGCCGTAAATTCTGATCTTGAGGAGTTATTCATCGGCCAGAGATTCGAAAGTAAAGAAGAGTGCGTATTTACTATTAAGCGGTATAGCATGAATATATCAGTAGATTATAAAGTTGCAGTGTCTAAACCGACATTATATATTGTGGAGTGTTGGAAGTCGGCGGAAGGCTGCAATTGGCGGGTACGAGCTGCATTTATTCAAAATTCGCAGATGTGGGAGATACGCAAATTTGTTAGGCCTCACACATGCATATCAACACGTATGACAGAAGATCATCGAAAAATTGATTCTAAAACTATCTGTACGTGTATCATGCCAATGGTGAAGGACATGCCGACCATTAAAGTTTCGGTACTGATTGCTGAAATACAGGCATGATTTCAATATTGAGTTCATATCGAAAGACATGGATAGCAAAACAAATGGCAATGGAGTAATTGTAAGGGGATTTCGATGCGTCGTATAACGAGCTACAGGGATAGATAGCCGCTATGCGAGAGAACGTACCGGGGACCGTCATTGAGTTACAGACACGACCTTATTACGGCCCGGATGACCAATTACAGCCGGGAAAAAGAATTTTCCATTGGATGTTTTGGACGTTTGATCTATGTGTGCGCGCATTTCCCTATTGCAAGCCATTTGTGCAAGTGGATGAGACCTGGCTATATGGAAAATATACACAGATCTTACTTCTTGCGGTTGCTCAAGGCGACAATAGGAACGTGCTCCCGATAGCATTTGCCATTGTTGATAAGGGGAACATGGAATCGTGAGAATTCTTCCTTAACAATCTGCGGAGGTATGTTATTAGCAACGATAATATTTGCATTATCTCTGATAGAGGGAAATGATTAATTGCCACCATTAGACGTTCCGGTGTACCATGGAGATCCGCTTACTGCATCCGTCACATCGCAGCTAACTTTATTAGAGATTATAAGAATGCAGACTGGAAGAGACAGTTTGTGAAAATGGGTAAATGATTGCCTTATCTTTTCAATATAAGTTTTCAGGGCAATACTGTAACTTATCTTTTCTTAATACATATACAACGTACGAGCTAGAGCCACACATTTTTCGCCAAAGAATGACTCAACTTGAGAGTGACATGGAGGGTCAAACGAATACATCTTTCCGACAGTGGTTGGGTACTATGGAGCCGTGGCAATGGGCTCAAAGTTTTGACGAGGGCTTTCGTTATGGTCAAATGACCACAAACTTGGTGGAGGAGGTCAACGCTATATTGTTGAAAACACGACATCTTCCGATTTCAACAGTCTTCTCGGCTACATTCTACAGGTTGGCTATCTTGATGCCAAGAATGGGTCAGTAACAAGTTAACCAGATTGAGGCAGGACACGTGTTTGTCGAAGATGTCAGGGATGCAATGGTTGCAAACCGTCGGATGGCGAGGTCGATGAATGTAGAAATATATTCATGACGCCTTGAAACGTTTTCAGTTACGGAGACCATTGGTCGTCGACCCGGTAACCACCTAGGTCCTATAGAGTTGATCTCCGGAATAGACAATGCGATTGCAGGAGATTCCAAACACTTTATTACCCGTGTGTGCATGTCGTGGCAACGTGTGCTAAAGTGAACCTTAATGTTGAACAATTTGTCGATGATGTGTACACACTCAATCACACGTTATGTGTATGGGAAAATGAGTTCCCTGTCCTGCCCAACCTGTCTACGTAGGAAGTGCCTCTGACGACTTTCGAACTTGTCCCAGACAGAGGGCTACGCAGGAATCTGAGAGGTCGTCCACAATCAACCAAAATCCGTAATGAAATGGACATTAGGGAGAAATCTGACGGTACGCGTTGTGGATTATGCAGGTTAGCTGGTCATAATCGGCGTAAATGCCCGCAGCGAAACTATCATGTCGGACAGTCGTCACGATCAGGTAGGAATTGAGCTTATGTTGTAATGTATTTATTTTATATGAAAAAAATTATATTGCAAATATTCCTCTATTTGTTCAAAATCCAGTTAAGCTATTTTCTCGAGTCGTAGTTACGGATTTATTTATATCTGGAGCTACAGAACTCCAAATTAAGATATGCTAATTTCTCTAGAAACTAAGATCACATATCTTCTTACCATAAAATTTTCATAATTTTTGATTTAGCCAATTAGTACAGTTTATTCTTTAAAGTTACCCCTATTTTGCTATTCTACAGCTCCAGCCCTTATTCACTAAAAATAAATTATATTATAGTACGGGATTTGGATAATGTTCTCGTCTATTTATATTGAAAATAAACTCATCAAGGATTCTAAAAATATAAATTATAACTCATAAATATTTTTGTAAAATTTTTAATAATTTTCTGAAATTAGAACAGGGGATTCTAGAATCATTGTGGCTCTGTCTCACGAGAATTCAAATATCTCATAATATGAAATTCTTTTACTTACACCATTTCTTATATGTGAAACTAGACTCAATAAGATTTAATTTAATATTTTATCCAGCCTTTAATTCAATTTCTACAATTTTTATTGAATTTTCAAAGTCGGACTACTGCTACTGTCCAAACTGTTTTTGTACAATATAATGATATTTATTATAATATCATTTTCAACTAATCATGAACTCACCATTTCATGGATCCCATACTCAATTACACAATAAAACTTAATATAATCATCATTGAATTCTCATGAAGCACACATAACCAAACATTCCATCGATCAAAGTAATTTTTACCAATTACCTACACTCAATCAACGAATTAGTCACATATACAAACAAGGTAATGGTTGAGTTTACATTTACTCAACTTGCATATATAACTACATATGTATCATTTATTTCATTTGTCCATGAAATTTCTATATATATCGGTAATAGTATGTTCCAATTTAATTAATGTTCCAATTAGATTAATGTTGTAATGTATTTAAAGTTTGTTCCAATTTATATTACAAGACTAAATTTGTTACAAGTTTTTGTGTTTTAATGTTCAAAAATGGCCAAATGAATCTAATTTACGTTATGGTTAAATTTTGTTCCACTTTTCAAAGTTCCAATTAATCTAATTAAATATATACAAAAAAATACAAACTTTTTAATATCAAAACCCAAGAAACCCCTAAAATTGATGGTTCGATGGTGTGGTCCTAGGGGTATATTTCTGCGAAGGTCGACGTTCACGTCGTGGGTGATTGCGACGACCAACATCCTCTTCAGTCGTAGGTGAGGGTGTCTAATACATAAAAGAAAAATCATATAGCTCGAATGACATCGATGAACTTGAGCCGGGAGGACTACCATGCTGTGGTCGATACAACCCAGTAGGAGTGGAGTACTGCAGTGGATACGGGCCGGGGGTAGTGCTATAATGCGGTGGATATGGGTCGGGAGAAGTGCTGTGCTATGGTGGGTACGACCCAAACATATCAAATCCGTAATGGTATTTGCCCCCTAACGAGCCCGGGAAATAGTTATTGCCCGAAAAATCCGGATGATAAGAAGTATCAGCCGAATGTGAATGCGATGACGAGCTCGGGAAATAGTCATTACCCGTCAAATCCAGATGATTAGAAGCATCAGTCGAATGTGAATGCGATCGCTCAGACTCGGCCTTCGGCTGTGCCTCGAGCTCCAGCTCTGGGTCAGGCTCGGGATCTAGCTGTGGATCAGGCTCTATATCGGCCACTGGCTCGTATGCCCCAGATAGCTGCACGTGCGGGGGAACTATAGTCGACTGCCCACCAAGTAAATATGGCTTCCCCATACTAAAGTACCATTGTATGTACTCTAACGATGGTCGCAAATTGGAAGACATATCCATCTAAGGTCTTCGAGCCATCCGATTCTTCCACACTGCAACATATCTCCAGTGCGTAACCCCCCAATGCTGTCCATGTCTCCTTCTTTTGTTCTTACCGTAAACCTCCTCCCCCACCTGCATTGGCGGATCCAGGATGTACTGGATGCAACCAAACTGTCGTAGTACTCGATCCCCATGGTACCACTCGACTACATTGAAACTGATAATTGGTGCGTTAGTGCACCACATATGAGAATCAACGTAGGTAGACGAGGGTATAATAGTTTCAATTTCTGGTCTACGGTATGGCATCCATATAAACTGCACGATTAATACCATGATTAAAATTTAACACGGTTGGAGTAAGATGTACAAATCAATTACATGTCACGAATATTTGAATAGCTTACCCTTTCCCCTGCATGTTGTTCAATCATCAGACGATATATCGAGACAGTGTATGACCTCCCGATACCCGGATAAATACTCCATCTACGAAAATAATTTTCAAGTAAATATAGTATCGTTAGAATAGTATCATTATAAAGAAATTGTCAATTAATAACAGGTTAAATTTTATCACCCATTAACTAGCGGATATACGTATGGTTGGTGACTAACCGATGCCAAGAATGACATCTGATAAAGAGCCCATGATTGCAACAATATAAGGCATCCGCCCATGTCTACAGTATCAGGCTTTGTCGTCCGACAAAGCTCACGATACAACATAGCCAGAACTGTGGAACCCCAACTATAGAAGCGAACACTACGCAAATCAGCTAATAGAGGTAAATACTGGAGATGAACCTTGTTGTTGTTCGAATTGGGCATCAGTACACCCCCTATGATATGCATAATGTACGCTCGAGCTGCGCACACCAACTCTTCTTCGGTGGCATTATCTGATAAATGCTGAAAATTGGCTTTTAGCCATGTAAATTTCAACTCCGAAAAAGTAGACTCAGCATCGCCTGGCGAGGCTCCTAGTAGGCTATAACAAAGTGCAGCCGGCTCAGCTATCGCACTTACGCCCGTGACGGCATCCCCATCGATTAGGAGCCCAAACTGTAATGCAACATCCTCCAGATTGATTGTGCACTCCCCACACGGCAAATGAAAAGTGTGGGTCTCCGGTCGCCAACGCTCGACCAATGTGGATATTAAATTGTACCGCGAACGTCCAGGTCAATGCTGCTGACCCGAATCCAGCTAGCTCCAAGTAGGGCATCAGTCGTGCATCCGGGGAATATCCTACACCATTCACCCAGCCCCTTAATATGCGGTACGAGTCCTGACAGTGTTAAATTACAGAAAATAATTATAATAATATAATTTATTTCCTTAAATTACGTAGATCTTTTTTTAATGGAACCCGTGGTTAACAAATAACAATTTATTACCGTATTATTAACTATGTCACATATGTGAGGAAGTTTCTTATTGATCAATGAAGCCATTGCGATGCCTACAATTTCAAAATAAATTTCGGTTATTAGTTTTAATGTTTGATAGATTTTAAATATTTATTAGAATAACTTACAAAAAAATAGCAAACAATTTTTTCGACAACATATTTTTTTTGCTATACTACATTAAAAAATTAAATATATCCAACAAAATACAAATATTTTTATTATTATTTTAAAATGATAATAAGTAAAATATTTTCGTATCTTATTTTTTAAAATATATTATTTTCGTATTTTATTTTTTATATTATTTTAGCAAAAAATATTTTAAATGTATTATTTAAGTGTTTTTCTTATATTAATTTAATAAATAACCCTGATTTTAGCACTTTCTTCGTATTTTTTTATTTTTGTATCTTATTTTTTAAAATATATTATTTTCATATATTATTTCTTTATATTATTTTAGTACATAATGTTTCAAATGTATTATTTAAGTGTTTTTTTATATTTTTTAATAAATAACCCTGATTTTAGCACTTTATTCGTATTTTTTATTTTCGTATATTATTTTTTAAAATATATTATTTTCATATATTATTTTTTATATTATTTTAGAAAAAAATATTTCAAATGTATTATTTAAGTTTTTTTATATTAATTTAATAAATAACCCTGACTTTGGCACTTTGTTCATATTTTTTTATTTTATTTTTTAAAATATACTATTTTCATATTTTATTTTTTTATATTATTTTAGCAAAAAACTCGTCAGCACCAGTTTCCTCAAAAAAGTTTTTTTTCGTATTTTATTTCTTCTCGTATTTTATTTTTTTCATTAACATATTTTTTAGTATTTTATTTTTTATACTATTTTTTGTAAAAACCCATATAAGGGACGTTATGCATATATTTGAATGATTTTAATTTGGATGAAATTTTATGATCCAGTTTTGTATGTTTTCTTGTGTTTAAGTCCAGTAATGCCTCATATCCTGTTCCGGCGTCAGACATGGGTAAGGAGTGTTACAATGTAGGTTCATCA
This sequence comes from Gossypium anomalum, assembly GCA_025698475.1. Taxonomy (NCBI): domain Eukaryota; kingdom Viridiplantae; phylum Streptophyta; class Magnoliopsida; order Malvales; family Malvaceae; genus Gossypium; species Gossypium anomalum. The sequence continues at coordinate 39,517,335 of CM046968.1, read as the reverse complement.
AAAAAGGGTCAATCAAGGCTCAAAATTATGGTATTAGGGATATGTATAGCCTATATGTTAGTCATTTAGGTCTTGGCTAAATAAGTAATGCCTTAGGTCCTCCCTTAACATCTCAATGAATATAAACCAAAACATACTTCTACTTGTTTCCATGAATAGTGTTAAATTCCAACACTGTATGTACACATCTATCTACATGCTTATTCATCTATCTACGATAGAACAGAAGTACAAAAGAAGAAAATATGATCGTTGTGTGTTTTTTTCTCAAGCTTTAAGATGGTTCTCTCATATTTCTTATTCTTTATGTTGATGATATGTTGATAGCTTTTGAAAGTCAAATAGAGATTAAGAAGCTAAAGACACAATTGAAAAATGAGTTTGAGACAAAGGATCTAGGAGAAGCAAAGAAGATTATTAGTATGGAGATAACTCGAGATAAAAGTTTGAAGAGGCATTTTTACCTCAGAAACAATATTTAAGAAAATTGTTAAAGCGTTTTAGCATGAATGAAAAGTCAAAACTTGTTAGTACTCCCCTTGCTCGCCATTTCAAGCTTAATACCTCTATGTCGCCAAATAATGATACAAAACGAGAATACATATAACAGCCCAATTTTCGATGGTGTTGGAAACTGTGGTTTCGAGACCACGACTCTGATGTGTTAGTCCAAAAATATTTAATAATTAATATTTACGAGGTTAGTAGTGCTGTATTAAATTTTTGTTGACATATTTTATCATTTAGATAGTTAATTAGTGAAAAAGGACTTAATTGTAAAAGATACAAAAGTTAGATTTCTTTTAGTTAAATGAGTAAATAGATAAAGAATATTGAAAATGAGGATTATTATTGTAATTAGCCCATATTATTTATAATGGGTGATGATGGCTTGGTTAGTTTGAAATTCTGATTATTTTTAAAGGTTATTTTAGTAGTTTATTAATAAAATGAAATAAAAAAAAGATGAAAAGGTATCATCTTTTTCATGTTTTCTTCTCTTGGCCGAATGCCATTGATTGGGGGAGAGCTTCAAGATTTTTTTGGTGTTGAGTATTTGCATGTAAGCCATTTCTTGCCCATTTTTTTTAATTTTTTTTATGTTTTTACAATCGTTGCCTTGATATCTAGCTAGTTTAGGGATTAATTTGAGAAATTGTTGAATGCTAGAAAGTCTACCATTAATGTTTTTGGAATATTTTTACTTGAAAGAGTATTTTTTGAGTGCTTGATGTGAATTTTGTAACACTTCTAACCTGTATCCGTCTCCAGATTAGGGTTATAAGGCATTACCGAACCATACATAGCTTAAAAGATGTTAATCGTTGCTATACATGTTTAAGGTATTACAACTCAATTATATGAACTATATTTACATGACAAATTCCATGTATAAACATTAAGACATTTAAACACAAATATCGAATGTGTGCCAATATATCTAATTAACTTGACAAATCATTTGTGCATATTATAAATCAAACAAATTATTACATTAATGATTGTCTAAACTCATAATCAACTTTAATATCATTACCATATAGCCTAATATAACTTTAATGCGACTTATATAATGCACAAAACATACAAACCATATTACACTTCAATCGCATACTAAAAAAAATTCATACTTAAATACAACTCACAAAACCAATTACACATGATCATATCATTTTGACCATATCATATTCGGCACATGTACATTACTACATATGATTTGAAATGAATTAAAACATGAACAAATCTACTATTAAATAAATCACTTATGCTCATCATTTAATGACTAATATATACACTACTCAAACATAAATTTTAACCAAACCGAACACATATGCATCATATATAAAACTCATAATATCTTTTTGTTTTACCAATACAAAATTCACTATTCATTTGGTCTTTTTTTTTTTTCAATACATTAGCCGGATATACATGCATATCATTACCAACTCCAAACAAACCTTACAAAATGAATTATAAAATTATTTTTTTTAAACCACAAATATGGCACACTTTTAACACAATATATATATATACTAATATTTGATCTTTTGTTACCATACTTTAAACAAAACATATTAACCAAACAATCATATAACATACTCAATATTTATCTTCATCAACCGTACATAATTTAACAACCATTCAAGCTTAATATATACACATACATTTCCATTACAAACCGAATCAAAAAGACTAATACACATTCGAATATACATATATATTTATATATAAATCATCAACACTTTATTCCATCAATAAGCCAAATTACTAAACCATTCACAAAATAAAACATATCATATTTCAAACTTGCCATAAGTGAGCTAATTATAGACTATTTGTGATATGTAACAAAGCACAACAACCAAGCTTACATATATTTTTATCTATACATGAACCTTAGCCGAATCAACCAAACATAATATCATGCCAATTCAATCAAACCACATCCAAAATCACCAACCATTCTCAATATATAAAATACATATAAACTTGACTAAAGTTTCATATATTCTCATAGCATATTAGCCATTTTCGCATGGCTTAATATATACACAACTTCAACTTAACCAAAAATAACCTAGCTTATACATGCCATAGATTCAAGTTTAAACTTTTAATGTACCAAAAACAGTCGATAGTGTGATGGACTTTGCTGACGATCCCTGAGTTCGTAACTTGATCCCAAAATCTATAAACAGAGGCAAACACATACGCACAGTAAGCTATCATAGCTTAGTAAGTCATAAGCAAATAAGCAATCCAATCATATAATTAACTCATTTAAATCAAACCAAACCAAATTATACTATCACAATCACATTTATTCTTAAGCTTACAATTTCATGTATAACATATACTTTCACATATAAACTTATTCATGGCCGAATGTACAAATAGGTACTAACAAAGTATCATCCAATTTCAAAGTCAAAATATCAATATATAACTAAGTACATTTACACTCATATACATATACTCATGAATCGAAATATAACATCACATTACATATTCATAGCATATAGCTGCATATACTATACAAATGCACATATGTTTTCATAGTAACTTGTATAATTTGCATCACATATTAAATAGCCAACTTACCTTATTTCCAAGTAGGTAATAAGCTAGCTCGTTTTACACATTCGATCACAACTTATCATTGCCCGTTGAACCATTCAAAATTGAATAGGATACTCGAATAATCACATATATCGTACAACGCCAACGTCCCAGACGTCGTCTTACATGCTAACTCATATCGATGCCACTGTCCCAGATAGGGTCTTACACAAATCACATATATCGATGCCAACGTCCCAGACGTGGTCTTACACGAAAACACATATCGAAAATCCTATGTCATGATACATGTATCCAAGCTATTCCTAAGGTTCGTACGGGGCTTTCAGACTTCATAACTCAGTCGAAACAAATTCGTAAACATAGCTCCCAAGCTTATTTACATTCGGCTAACACATATATATTTCCACATAGTTCATTTCAGCATATAAAATCCATATTTATTTAAAATTAACAATATCTATTTGCTTATAAACTTACCCCGGACGATGAAAATCAGAACAGGACGGCTAATCGACAACTTTAGTTTTCTCCCGATCCAAATATGATTTCTTTGGTTCTTGATCTAAACATATTCAAATTAAACCCATTCAAATATATTTTCACTCATTTTAGTCCAAAAACACAGAAATGGGTAAATTACCATTTTACCCCTGATATTTACACTTTTTACAATTTAGTCCTTATTGTACAAAACACAAAATATGCAAAATTTCAATACATCATGCATAGGCCGAATATTGATCTTCCTCATACAAGTCCACACATTTCATTTATTTCACATTTTAGTCCCTCAATTTATCATTTTTACAAATTAGCCTTAATTACTTAAAATCATCAAAAATTCAAATACAAAACATTTTAATCTATCACATATTTTTTTATTTTCCATCATCAAACAACAAAAATCACAAGCTTTCAACAATGGAAAAATACAAAATCATCACATGGGCTTTGTACATTACACTGTAATGATCTCAAAAACGTAAAAATTATCAAAAACCGAGCTAGTTACATACCTTGATTAAGCTCCAACAATGGCCGAACCCTAAGCCTTATTTCTTTCTTTTATTTTTTTTTATGTTTCGGTCAAAATATGAACATTAACATGGCTTTTTAATTTTAAAGTTTTATTATACATATATTATTTCACATATTACATAAATAGCCTTTACAAAAAATATGAAACCATTATATTTAATGGCTATAATCGTCCACCTTAAACTAACATGGTAATATTGCATTATAAATGCCTCCATTTTTAAAGACAACAACAATTCAACCCTTATGCATTAAACTATCAAGTTTTCATTTTACGCGATTAAGCCCTTTTATTTAATCGGGCACTCAAATGACAAAATTAAATCACGAAAATTTCACACATAATAAACACAGAAAATAATTTTAAGATATTTTCTGACTCGAATTCGTGGTCCCGAAACTACCTTTTCGAATAGGGTCTAAATCAGGCTGTTATAGATTTCGAGTTATTTTATTAAGTAAATTTTTATATATTTTGAAAGTGGGGATTGAATTGAGTAAAATTGTAAATGAGAGGGATTTCATAAGAAATTTCAGAACTTATGAGTTGTATATGTAGTGTTAAATATTCGACAGTATTGGGTTATGTATTAATTGTGGGAATTACCTTGTTTAGTATTATGGACTAAATTGTATAAAAAGTAAATGTTTGGGGCAAATGTGTAAAAGTGTAAATAAGTAATTATATGTATGGAATTGAATATTTTATGAATTAGAGGTTAATAATTTAAATAAATTGTATTATAGATCAAGAGTAAGTTGATAATTGTGGAAAAGGGAAGGTTGTTGATTAGTCCCTGAACTTTTGTTGTTTCTGCATTTTGGCCTTGGTAAGTTCGTACAGTTTAAATTTTTGTATTGCTTAAACATTTCATTATTTATGAATTAATATTATTAATGACTTGAAGGTGTTGAATTGCATTAAATGGATTGATTTGTGAAAGTGATTAATTATATGTTGTTATTCGAGAATTAGTTGAGTCGTAAACGTAGGATAGGAAACGGTTGGCATGCCAATAGGTTATATCGCATGTTGTATGAGATTGACTAAATTTGAGATGATGACCTTTGATTTATTCTTTTTTACTGAATATACCAAAGTTCAACATTTGTTGCAAACTTTTGTGTTATATTACAGTGATTCTGGAGTGTTCCAAGGGCGGATGAAAAGCCTTCAGGTTTGGCACTCAGTGCCGAGGTGTGTTTCAGAGAGATGTTAACCTATGAGCTAGGCACTTAATGACCAGATGTGTTTTCGGTTGGGTAGTTTATTTAAGCGTACTGGTGTGTTCTAGATGATTTACCGTGTATCTGAATCTGTTGTATTGTTCATCTGGCGAACTTCTATTGGTTTTATGGTTTATAATTGGTAAAATAAGCGATTACGTGAATTACTGACTGATTATTATGAGATGTTACTGAATGAATTAATTCAATTGAGTTGATTAACTATTATAAGTATTGATATAAAGACTCACCCGTTAAATGGTTTATTTCTATATTCTGTATTAGAAATGTTTATTCGGTAAGTTTATTGTTCAAACCATTTAACTTACTAAGCTCAATTAGCTTACTTGTGTCCTTTCTGTTGTTTTCTTGTAGATATGTTTTTGAGGAAGCAGACGATCGAATCAACTCAAGGAATCACACTATTCAAAAAATTTTTGGTAGTTTTTGAATATTTAATTTGGGTTATATGGCATGTAATAGTGAAGTGAAATTATGTTGATTATATGTGAAATTGTAAAACTTGAATGATACTTGTGAATATGTTTTTGGTTTGGTATGTATGTATCTATGGAACTTGTCTAGTATATTTGGTATAAGTCTTATAAAGTTTGTGAATATGGCAAGATGAATTATAAATTGGTGGGAGTGGTGTTTTGGTATGAAAAGTTAATGATGTTTGAGTGCTTTGAGTGCACATACTTTGGTTTGAAATGTGATATTGAGTTAGCTATTGAATTCTGGTGTTAATGAGGGCACATTGGTTAGACACTTAGGATGAATGTTTTGACATGTTTTGAGATCGTTTAATCGTGTTTTGAATGAGTCTAATTTATGGTTATGGGGTTGCTTGATGTCCAAGTAATAATGTTTTTATAAACTTGATTTTTAATGTACATTTTGGTGCACACGGCCTGGGACACGGGCTGTTACACGGCCGTGTGCCACACACAGCCTACTCAAACGGATGTGTGCCTTAATTGTTTCAATACAGGTTGGTTCATACGGGGATAGAGAGTTACACGGCCTGGCGACACGATCGTGTGACCCTGAACTACACGGTCACTTTGAGTTACACGGTCTGGCCACACGGTCGTGTGACCTTATATTACACGGGCATAATTAGTTACATGGTCAGTGTACATAGGCATGTGAAAAAAATCATATGAGCGTGTGCAATAGCCACACGGCCATATTTCTGAGCCACATAGTCTGAGGTGTGGCCCCTATTTCCAAAATTTTCATGATTTTCAAAAATTATTTGTTTGTTTCAAATTGATCCCGGATTGCTCCCAAATTGTCTTTAGGGCCTCGTGAACTTGATTTTAAGGACTATAAGTATATTTGTGCTATAATTGTAATATGTATTTGAATGTTGATATTTAAATTAAGTAATAGTTTCTAATTTAAGTTAAATGTCCTGGATTATAATGTAATGCTCCGTAACCTTAATTCGATGACGGAAATAGGTTAGGGTGCTACAATACATGTCAAAGATACCATATGCAAATGCTTTTGGTAGCTTAATGTATATTATGGTATGTATGAGACCTAACATTTGACAAGAAATTGGGGTCGTAAGTAGGTATATGCATGATCAAAGAAAGAAGCATTGGCAAGATGTGAAATGGATTTTGCGATATATCCAAAATACAATAGATATTGGATTGATTTTTGAGCAGGAAGATAATTAGGGTGTGGTTGGATATTGTGATTCAAACTATGTTGGTGATCTGGACAAATAGTGATCAATTACTAATTATGTGTTTACTCTTGTAAAAGAATAAATTAGTTGGAAGTGTACTTTATAGTCAACAGTTGTTTTATCTACTACAGAAGCGGAGTATATGAAAATCACAAAGGCCATAAAAGAAGCAATTTGGCTTTAAGGGTTGCTTCACTACAGGAAAATAAGGCTTTAACGGCGTTTTTTGTGATTTTAAGGCCATGATTTAGGGTTTAAGGGTTAGGGTTGAAGTTTACAATAGGACAATTATTAACTTCTTAAGAGATAATTTCCTTTCCAGATTCTTACTTGGGATGCTATTAAGAAAGGGTGATTTTCATTGTGGCAAGCTTAAATATTAATTAGCATTTGTTGAACTATGTATAATTTCCAAGTTTATATAACATAGAAATATCTTACAGAGTGGACATTATAACTAGAGTGTTCCAATAGAGAAATTATTTTATTAAAGTTATGTAACTTTGTATAAATAATAATGCTATTGTGTATTTTTATCTGTTTTTTTTTGTTTAAATATATTTAGATTAAATAGAATGTCTCAAATAAAATATGTTAAAAAGGCGATATAGTTATTTGTGTTTACAATATATAAATATAAAATGATGCTATATCAGTAATTGTATTAATAATGTTAATATTAATTTTAAAATATTGAATTAATTATCATTATAGTTTAGGGTGTATGGTTTAGGGTTTAATTTTTAGTGTTTAGGGATAAATATGGGGATCAGGGTGCAATTGTATATATGAATTTTAATTTGATCTAGCTCTTGTAAATTATTAACAGAATTATTGATATAACACTACTTTATATTTATATTGCATATATAAATATTTATATTTATTTAATATAAAAATATATTGATGTATTTATTTTTTAAAATGTCTATAATTAAATCAAAAATAAAAACTTAAAAATTTAAAATTTAAAATTTTAGTCCATATTTCAGTTAAAAAGTTTAATATTCAAAATAAAAAAATTCAAAAAAATGATAATCTCAACATAAAAATTTTGAAAGAAAAAAATAGAAAAAAATATGTTAAAAATGAAAAAAAATTAAAATTAAGAAATAATAAAATTCATGAATTACCGGCCTTGTTTTAGAAAACGCCGCAAAAGGCCAATATTTTTTTATAAAAAAACGCAAAATACCGCTGACTCCCAAAAATTATTTTTTGGTTACCCGCTCGTTAACCAAATCCCCCAAATTTCTTTTTCCCTTCTACTCTCAAAATTTGCCCCCAAAATTCCTTTTTCCTTTTCATTTCACTGCACTAAATTCACCCACCATAGCTACTCCTTTTCTCTCGATCTGTTAGGGTTTTGGAGAAACAAATGGAAGTTGAAGAGAAGGAGAACGAGGAAGAAGCTCTCACATTTAGAAGATGAAAATCATGTTCTACGACAAAAAGCATTGACCCCATCCCCGAAAAGCAACCGTTCTAACTTTTTAAAGTCATTTTCAGATGTAAGTGCTTGTATGTTTTGTCTTTGATGGCTTATCAGTGCGTTAACCATTGTGTTTGTTTTTCCAGTCTGACAGGCATTCTTTGATCAATTTCTTCTTTATTTTCTTATTAAATTTGCAAATTCAAGAGAAAACCAATCCAAAATATTTTTCTCAATAGTTTTTCTCTTAACCCTAGATTTTTCAAAGCACACTGTTACGAACCACGACGTCGTGTGGTGGAGTGCGTTTGATTTACCTTTTAAGCCGCTACATAAAAGATTCATTAACCCATACAAAACCTGACTCGTTTCTCCTCTTCCTCTGAACGCCGGCCTCTCAAACTCCAACCAAGGAAGCGCCAAACATTTATTTGGTAAACTTTTTATTCATTTGTTAAGACTTCTGCTTGCTTTTATTATCTGGGTTTCTACAGTTCAATAATATATGTAAGATTTTCTGGTTTTCATAAATTTTCTGGGTTTTTCCTTGTATTAGCAGAAAGTTTAAGGTGGTGAACTTGAGCTTGTTTATGCTGTTATCTTTTGTGATGGCATTTTATAATTTCATATCCAATTTTTTGAACCTTGTTGTGGGGCGTCTTCTTTGGTTTCTATTGACCTTTGTTTGTAGTTGAAGTTGAGTAGAAATTTAGGAGTTTGGTTACTATAAATGCTTGAGAAATATTCAAATATAATTTGTGATGAACAACAAGTAGTATAAGAGTAGTTATCTTTAAGCATTCCTTAGTGGAATATGTTATTATGCACGAGAATCGGATGAATATATGTATGTAAATAATTACATATATATTTCTTTAATTTGGGAATTGTATGATTCTTTATTTGTCTGGCCTTTTTTGTAGGTTGGAGCTGAAAATGAAACCTTACCTTATTGGCTGTCCAACACCTCAGCACTTTTGTGTCTGCTGCAGAAAAATTTTCGATCAAATGGCTTTTTGTCTGCTGGCACTCAATGCTCTTGGGGAGACACTAGTTTTCTTGGGAGAGTTTCTTATGTGAGTTCCATTGCAATATTTATTTCTGATAGACAGATTCATGTGATACTTTTTCTTTGAAATAGTATTGTTCATGGTCATTGAACAAATTTGAGAGTTATATACATTCTCAAAGTAAGCCTTTTTGCTAAGTGTTTTTTATCTTGGTTTTTAATTTGTCAAATATTCGTAGTTATAGATAATTGAAGCTTACATCTTTACCTATCCATTTATCATGTTTCTATCTAGTCTTGATTTGGTTGTTTCTTGTTCAAATTGAGTCCCCTTGTTTGTTTTATCATATAAACTACTTCTAAATATTACAAAATGAAAAATTGGTAGCTTGCCCCAAAATTAATATCTTGAAGGAAGGTAGAACTACATGCAGCTTGTGCACTTTTCTCTATTTTCAGCTAAGGAAGAAGAGGAAGAGGGGATTTGAAGCTTACACTTTAGTGAAGGTGTATAAACATGAAAGTTTTTTACAGTGAATTTTTAGACTTTTATGTTGCTGTTAGGTTTTATACCTCACTTAGTGTCAGCAGGATAAATTGAAATAAGACTCTCAGGTGGCTTTGGATATAAAACATGTAGATTATAGAGTGGAAGGGGAAGAGGAGAAGGGGGTAAATATTTGGTGTAAAACCAGGGGAAATAGGGAGTAAATATTCAGAAAACTACTGGTTTTCCACCTGCATATTGTAAATTATTTTATTTGCTTCTTATTTGTGGTATTCATTACTCTCCGTCTTCTTTTTCAAGTTTTCATTATTTTCATTACAAAGGCATGAAAAGAAATGCTACAAGTGGTAAACTTTTTGCTTATGAGTATAGTGCGTGAATTAGTAGAATATACCTCATCTAATTTAACTTTGGTTTGTTTGCACTTTCGGTTTGTACTTTACAATTAAATTGCATTTGGTACTTCATATATTTTTACATGTAACTATACATGTTACATGTATTGTTATATGTGTAAGAATCCTTCTCTTTTTTCCTGATTGAATGCTCCACCTTGTAGTTCCAACTTGAGGATGCAATTGATAAGGAAGACTTTGAAGAAGCTGCAAAGTTAAAATATTTAGGTTCTTGAGAAAAATATTTTATGAATGAACGTAATAGTAACTTGCTAGCATTGTATAACTGTTGGAAAGATGTTCCCCCTTTAATATTTAAAGCAATCACTGAAATGAAAATTTAACATTTGTAAGAGTGAATGACGGTAATGATAACTAGATGATGATATTTTAAATGAATAGCAGGGAATTATGAGTTTCTTTTTATCAAGGGCCCTTGCATAATTATGAAATGTTTCAGTATTCCCACTTTTTGGTAATTATTACCTCAAAGGATAGGGAACTTAAAATTTGAAGCTTAGCTCCCTATAAATCTTTACTGGTAAGTTGTATGGATTTTAATATGCTTTTTTAAGCTATATGGTCAAATAGATTCCATAAGAACACATTTCTTGAGATATGTTTTTTCCCCTAATGGAGTCAATTCTTTACATTGTCTGCATTTATTGCTACAATGTTTGTAACTTTCAACAGAGCTACATTGAACTGCTAACTTGATTAGAAAACCGGACCTTTAGAAGATCTCTTTCTCTTTCTCTCGTGGTGTTAATTGATGTTATTTTATTTCATTGGGCGAGGTGGGTTGGTGGGTAGGCTACTCAAAGGACTCGATGATCCATTTGGCGATTAGTACGCATATAACACACTGGTGTAGGTAGATTTGTTGCTAGGAGTTATAGTCCAAGGTGAGAAAAATCTCTCCACAACTAAGGTTCTTTCTACCGTAAATTATTGATAATTATTTACTATCGATTGCTTGCATGACGGTTGGTCAAAGACGTCACTGGAATTCCATTATTTGAGATTTTTGTGGTTAAAGAAGATGAAGAAACATATCTTATGCAGGTAAAGTAGTAATGTGCCTTAATTTATTATTATTTTTTGTTTGGGGCGGGGGCATAAATTGATTCTAAATTATGACATCTTCAAAATTTGGTGAATTGAGTATTTAATGATACCATGAGTCATGAGTGTAGTTAAATGTTGTATATGGTTTGTTTACTTTGTGTGGCTTTTTGCTGATTGATATGAGTTGAAATACTTTGGCACCATGCCTTAGTGGCATCAACTAGTATGACCACGTTTGGAGAGATCTTGAGTCTTAGATATGTGGAACCTCTTCGAGAGAGATTTGGGTTAAGACTCTGGAATTCCATTAGGTTGGTTAAGTAGCTGCTAGGTTATCGATCATAGTTCATAACTTCCTTTCTGATCCAATCATAGTACGTATGGTCTCTGATTGATAAGATAAATAGAAAAATGAAGGCCTTGCTAATTAGAATCAGTCTTTTTTTTTGGGTAAAGTAGAGAATGAACAGAAAGAAAGAAAGAGAGCATATTTTCCTTCTCAAGGACCTTTCAGTTATAGTTCATGGTTAGATATACTGTTCATAAGTGTTTATCAGAAATTTTTTGATTAATTCAATCTATCTATTGGACGTTTTCAGTAAACCATTAAGCATGCTCTAATGCTCATACAGACCAAGGCATGAACCCTGTTATTGAATTCTTTCATTTTCTTCCCTAGGTTGCATTATGAGAAGCAATGCTATCTGATATATTGTGTTCAATATGAACAATGTATGTCAATGTATTGAATTTGGTGTAAGGTTTGCCTGAAATATCTCTACTATCTCATTCATTTGACTTTATTTAGAACCTCGTATTGAGTACGTTAATTCATACTTTTGAGACTTCTAATTGATGGGAAAACTCTAAAATACAGGTTGCATGTTACAAAGGTCAGGGAAGAATAGCAGAATTTGGTTTCCGTAACCTGCGATGGGTCAATGGCGAACTTCTCCAACTTAATGGCAAGGTAATAAAATATTCAAAACTTTATGCTAATAATATGATGTGACTTGCAACTTAAAATTATTTTGTTGAGTTTTCAAAACTATATGAATTGAAGGAAAATCCCTTGTGGATGGTCATATGCAGGGCATTGGACCCTATGTCAAAGGAGCTGATCTAGGTTTCCTTTACATTGTGCCCGAGCAAGTTTCCTTGTGCTACACAACCGTTTAATATATAAATATATTTGTATAAAGTATTTTAATTTTTTTACTAATTTAAATAAATTTTTTATTTTTATATTTGTAAAAGAAATTAGTTATAAAATAAAAAAAATTTAAATTTAGTTTGGTTTGAGATGATTATAGTTTTCTAACTTACAAACAAATGAATCAAATTGAAATCAATTTATTTGAATAAATTAAAATTAAATTGAAATAATGAATTTTAAATTTTTTATATTTTTCATGACATTTATAATATTTTGTAATTTTTTTTTTTGAATTTCATGACTTTTAGCGGCGTTTTTGAGAAAAGCGCCGCTAAAGGTCGTGATCTTTAGCGGCGTTTGTAGGAAAAGCACCGCTAAAGGTCATGATCTTTAGCGGCGTTTGTGGAAAATGCGTAGCTAAAGGTCATGATCTTTAACGTCGTTTTTTCAAATAAACGCCGCAAACTTTAGTGGCGCCATCTATAGCGACGTTTTTTGCGGCGCTTGTAAATAATTTTAGCGGCGCTTTTAGACCTTAAAAAATGCCGCTAAAAGTCAATTTTGCTGCAGTGCTTGGTGAACTAGAAATTAAGCTGAAATATGTCAAAGTACATTACGATAGTCAGAGTGCTATTCAATTAGCAAAGGATCAAGTTTATCACGTAAGGACGAAGCAAATTGATGTCTAGTATCATTTTGTATGAAAAAAAAATTTGGAAGAAGGTGAAGTAAAGATCAAGGAAATTTCAACCACTAAGAATTATGCCGGTATGATGACTAAGGTTGTGACTGCGATCAAGTTCCAACTATGTTTAGACTTGACCTGATCAATGTTAAAAATTGAAGGTTGAAATGTAAATATACTGTCAAAGCGGTCAAGTGTGATTTTATAGTACAATATTATTTTCCTAAACTGAGGCTAGAGCGGAGCCAATGATGTTCACATCAATTACACAAAGTGTCCAGTTGGCTGTCTCGTGCCCCACCCTAGGAAAATTCCTAGAAGAAGGCTTTAGAGCAGTTTGATGAATACTGAGTCCCAACTGCTCAACGATTTAAATTGGAATCCAAAGGCATTGAAGGAATCAAATTTAATAAAAGTAAAACAGGTCCCCACAATGAGAATAACATATCATACCTGCATCACTTTCAGGCATGCATATTGCATGTCCAGAGTTAAAAAGGGAAGAAATGAATGACACTTTTATATACAGATCTCCGGAGAAGGGAACATTTCGCACTGATCCATCAACACTGTTCTAATTTTCTTAATCATGCACAAAGACAAGCTACTACAAAAACTTCATGTACGTAAAAAGAGATTAACATCGTGCCTTCAACAAAAAAATAACATTCCGCTTCAAAAGAAAAGCAAGCTTAAAAACAAAATCCGTTGATTTAACTTCCAAAAAGTAGCATAAATAACAGGTATGGGATTAGATTTTTATTATCTATGACTTTTGTTGTGTGGGTAAATCTTATCAAACCAGAAGCATTAAAGGACGAGGCTGCTATTATCTCAATCAATAACTCGTTTATATTTATAATCTTTTTTTATTTATTCTTCCATTAAATGCAACCCTTTCTTTTTTTTATTCTAGGACTTTTTATGCAGAGGGGTTGTCTTTTGTTTGTAAGGACAACCACCGGTTAGGAGTGCGTTTGTGGGGGAGACATGTTGGGCTCAACAAAATATTTTGAAGAGATACTACGAGAGGCCATTGTCCACTTTTTGTAGGGTTATCTATTTTCCTTTTTTTTTTTTTTTTAGAGAAATGGAATTATTTAGAATTGAAATCAAATTTCATGCCTATCAGTAGACTAAAACATTGTCAAGAGGATTATCTATTTACTCTCATATTTCGCTTTCACTAGTTTCATCATCCTCTCATCTTCTCCCCACGCATTTTTCCAATTATACATAAACTAAAAAAGAAAATCTAAGCGTGCATGTTGCCAAATTAAATAAAATAAGGTTTGTTCCTTTGTTACGTAACTTTCTTTGTCTCTACGTTCAGATTTGTCTTCCATTTAGGGGTTTGTAGTAAATCCGACGACATATATAATTTATTAATAGAGTGTTAGAAATCTTAATTCCAAAGATTAAAAGTTACATGATTTGGTTTAAAAATACAAGAAATTATACTTATGACTCTAACTAGGAAGATAGAAGGCAGTTGAGCCAATCTATACTTGATGTAAGTGAGAGAGAAATTCATTTATGGGCAAAATTTTAAAATAAATAAAGGGGTGGTAATGGGATCTCTCTGCTTAAATATGCTATTGCTGATAACATGGTTGGGTCTCCATCTCTATACTTCTGTGTACACGGCTTTAATTAATGGAAATTGGACTCAAATTCTTTTAAAAGAAAAATTCGTCTTAATTGAATTAAGTTATTTGAGTGATTTGATTTTTCGAATTAATTTGGGTAAGTAATTTAACTTTTTGAGTCCAATTGAGTTAAATACTTGCAACTTAATTTTTTTTAAAAAATTGGAGTAAATACCTTTTGGATTCTTATCAATTTCAAAAATAAGCAAATTGATCCTTTTAAAAAAATTGCAAAAAATTTAAAATAATCTTAAAAATTTAAAACTTTATTAAAAATTCCAAAGTTTTACAAAAATAAATTTATATATAATTTGAAAAAAATCTATAAAAATGTTAAATTATAAATTGATGCCTTAAACAAGTAAATGACCAAATCAAGTTACTAAACTATATTTTTTACCCTTCTCATATCAATGTGCACTAGCTTGGAATTTATCATTGCCAACAATGTTTTATTTTGACATGTTTAACTTTTTCTCTAATCTAACTTGAACAAATTTATTCAACTCTATTAGATTTTTGTTTCACTTAAATCAATTTGAAAAATTCGAATTGAGTTAGAATGACAAAACTCGATAATTCAAAATTTTTTCACTCAATCCAACCGAACGTTGACCTCTAACTCTAGTATTTCCTTAAATTCAAAGCAATCTAATCAACTTGCTTGAAATTTGCAACAAATTAATTAAAAATATAACGACTCCCTAAACTTTTTCCAAAAACTAAAATCACTTAAATTCATCCGCAATGAATACATCGGTCGGCATTTTTAAATTCGAAAATTGCATTGATTAAGACCTTTGACCCTAACAGTTATTATTTTGATCTAATTGTTAACTTTGACTCAATGAACTGTTACGATAAAGTTGAGGTGGCACTATCAAGTCAATAAAAATTATAAAAAATCCAAAAAAAAGTTGAAAAATTTAAACATGACTAAAATATTATTAAAATATTAAAAATTAAAAAAAAGATATTTAAAAATATATAAAAATAATAAAACTCCAAAAAATAACAAAACTAAAAAATGTATTAAAGTGTGACCCTCATCCCCTACTTTTAATATTGTATCAAATAAAAAATAAGAATTTTTGTAAAAATAAAAAAACAAAAGGTGTGGTTGCAATCTGCCTCATGCTAGATTTTTACAGAAATTAATAAAATGAAATAAAAAACACCAGCCTAGGCTCAAACCCTCAACCATATATTTAAAAAACCCTAAGCTCTACCATCTCACCTAAATAAGCTTATTACTATAAATCTCGTTTAAGTCGAATTAAATGATCCAACTCTTTTCTCTATTAAGAAAATGAAAAAGAAGAAGAAGAAAAGCATTACTAAAAAAATTAAAAAATAGTCTAATTAAAAAATTACTATAATCATAACAATAATACAATCTTAATCTATATTAGAATATATCTATACAAGATCCATATAAATTTGACATCTTAAAGTTCTTACACCTTAATATATATTGTCATTAAATTAAGTTCTCCCTATATTTTTAAAAAAATTATTATCAATATTAGTTATATTTCATTTTTGTCTTCTTTTTCACTTTTTGTTTGTTTTTAACAACTTTTTATGGAAATATATGTTAAATATTCAATTTTTAATTTTAACATTGAGATGGACATAATGATAAATTTAGCTCTTGTCATTATCTCTTTTCTCACTTTGGTTTTAATTATTTTCTTTTTATCATTTTGGCCATCAACTTTTAAATTTTAGTCAAATTACTTCTTTTTCGATGGAAAAGTTAACTAGACTGTTAAAATTTTAGCAACACTAATGTGGTAACTCATGTGACAATTCATATGTACTTCATAAAAATTCAACAAAGTTCAAACAATTTTGAAAATATATTCATGTCAATAGTGAAGTACACGTAAATTGCCACGTGAATTACCATGTCATTGACATTCAAATTTTAACAATTCAGTTAGTTTTTTTTACAAAAAGAAGAAGAAGCAATTTTAACTAAAATTAAAAGTTGAGCGTGATAGTATAGTGATAGTGATCCAAAAAAGAAAAACAAAAGGACTAAGGCCAAAATGACAAAATAGGTTAATGTCATTTTTGGCTAAATTTATCTTTATCTTTTCTTTTCTTTTTTACGTTTTTATTTTAATTTATTTATTTTCCATTAAAACTGTCGAAACCATTTTTAAATCGGGTTTTGGAAAATGGGAATCAACTTTAAAAACGAAAACGGGAGTCGCCACCAATCTTTTTAGGTGAGATTGGATCACCTCTAAAACATTTTGGTTTAAAATCATTAGTTTTGGTCTAGGAAATAAAAAGAACGGGTTCGAAAGTCGGTTACGTACGAGGAAGGATTAGCACCCTCGTATCGCCCAATAATTGGTACCTAATTAATTATCAAATGTCTTTAAGGTCGGAATTTAGAAATTTTAAGATGCAATCCTCTTTGAAATATTTTTGATTTTGAAAATTGGAGTTCACTCGTATCAAAATATTGATACTGAGTTAGCCTTTTGGAAACCCCTATCTCGAAATAACAAAACGCCACATCCAGTAAGTTAGGACATATTGCTTTGAAATTCCAAGACAGTCGCTTACATTTTGAAAACCTTTAAACACTTAGAAGGGTACTTGATTATTCGAACTCAACGAGAAGAGTCGCAACCCAATAAGTTAGGGCACTACTTTCTCGAAGTTTCCAAACATCAAGCATTGCCTTTTTGTATTTTTGAAAACTTTGGTGCCCCTTTTTTTAAAAGTGATGTGTGGGGAATTATATTGCATTATAAATTATACATAATAACATATTATTGTAGTAGGTAAATAATACATACATTTAAACAAAGTAATGGTAACAATATAAGATCGTGCATTAGATACATACATATAAAAATAATACATATATAACATGTATTAACGATATGCATACAAAGATGTATATAGCATGTATTAAGAATGAATAAACATAAAAACATGCAAAGTAATAATTAAATAATGCATGATATACAAAAAAGAGTAATATAATATCAATGTACATGTTCATGAAATGTAATATCAAATAATAGATAAAATAGCATTTAACACATGGTATATACAAAATAAAATGAAATGAAATGAATTATTATTAACAAAATATATATAACACAAGTAAAGACCTAAAAAATAATTTTAAAATAGTATTTGCTATATAATATATAAATATAATAACAAAATATTTATAATAATTATATGTAAAATATATTGGATTTTAAAAAATATATAAATAGAAGTATGTAAAAGAATATAAAAATATCATTTAAAATAAAATAATACATAATAAATAATTAATAGTTTGATATATAATATGAGTAAAAAAATAATTTAATTTACAAATTTTGAGAATTTAAATAATATAATGAATAATATAAATAATGTAATAGGTATTATATGATATACATAAAAATAATAAGTAATATAGAATAAAAATGAAAATATATAGATGTTATAAAATAAAATATTCTTAAAATATATATAGGAAACAAGAAATATAATAGATATAATATAGAATAATGAAAGTTTATATGAAAAAATGATATGTATAAATAATTAACATATAATACAAGTAAAAATATAATAATAATATATATAAAAATAATGATGTAAAATAATTTGAAAAATATTAGATAATATGAAGAATAATAATTTATATATACAATAAAATAATCTTATAGTATATAATATAAACAATAAGGATAAAAATAAATATCAATATATATAAAAATATATATAGAATAAATATAGGACTAAATTTAAAATTCAACAAAATGACAGGCGTAATTTCAAAGAAACAAAAGCTGGATTAAGGCCCTATTTAAAACGCGCGCAGTAAAATTAGAGGGACTCACTGGGCAAATTGCCCTATTCCCAAAACGCCACGTTTCCCGAATATAATTTAACAAGCGCATGGGACCAAATTAAAACTAAAATAAAATAATAGGGCCAAATCATAAATAAAATAAAATTTAATTGTAAATACAAAAGGGGTAGAAGGACCGATTGGGAAATTAGCCCAATTTTAAAAATGCGCGGATCCTCCCCGGGTAATCGGGTCAATGCGTGGATCCTGGGGGTCACAAAACGTCACCGTTTTGTTCAAGCTATATAAGCTACCTTCTCAGCTTAAAATTCATTTGAACCCCGATTTTCTAAAAAAAAAAACTAAAAAATTCTCTCTGAAAGAGAGAGAGGAAGGGAGCTCAGGGTTCTAGCCTTCGTAGGCCACACTCCGGCCAACGCGCCCACGCGTCACCCTAAGGGCCACCGTATACGGAGATCGGAGGGTTTAAAAACCCTCGTCTTTTCAGATCCAAAATAGGTAGTTCTTCTTCTTTTTAAATACCCTTAGTATTTTGCTAAACAGTTCATATATATGCGCTAAAAAATAAATAACAAGTCACTCGGTTATCACCTTTGAAACTGTTTTTATTTCTGTATCTGTGTGTGTACAAGGGTTACAAAGGGGCTTTTTATAGCCACTGATTTGTTACATAAGGAAAGAAATCTCTGATTTCTTTCTATTTCTTGTCTACTGTATCTTTGACCCTGATCTACTGAGATTCCTTTGTTTTAGCTTCTTGCTTTATTTGTTCGCATCTGCTTTGTGTTTCCTTTTCCATTTTGCGGGTACCCGACGATCTTGGCGTTAATGGTGTGGTAACAAGGCGGAGGAGAGGCCGAGATCACACGATCTTGGATGGTCGCGAGAGGGATGAACGCATTGATGGCGGGTCAGTGTGCATTGATGGCCTTGATCTGGGGAGTTGAACTGACGCTCCCCGAAGCTTCCAGAAGCTATTGCGGCGCTGTAGGGAGAGAGCTAGGGTTAGCAACCCTAGCTGATGATTTTAGGTTTTGGGCCTCTGAGAGTTTGGGTCAATTGGGCCCCTTTTTAATTGAGTCTTGGTCTGTAATGTAACGGGTTAGGACTAACGGGGTAATGGGTCTGATAAGTTTGGGCTATTTAGACTTGGGCTTTGTAAAAGGACTTTTTAAATAAATAAACATTTGTTGTTTTTAATCTTGGTTTTCAGCCCGATCAAATTTGGGCTATTACAAAAACTTTCTAAAGAAGGGTAACTAATTAATTTTACATAGAAGTAATTTACTAATGCTAATATAAAATTAAATTAAATATAAATTTAAAATAGGGAGGATCCGCTAAAAATAAAATTAGTGTTTAAGTAGCCTGCTGCGATAACACGTTTACCTAGTCTATTGCGATAGCACGTCTTGTCTTTTTTTCAATTTTTTGTTTTTCTTTTGATCTTGACCATTGTCAACAACAATCTTAATTGGTGATCAACCATTGTCGGCGACAATCTCAATTGGTGATCTCGTGATTTTAAAGGTAAATTTATATGGAAGAAAATTTTGGAAGCCTCAACATCGATGACAACGAAGAGGTTCTAGTCCGTTTTGCAGAAGAAGATGAATATGTAATTGAAGATTACAGTTGGTGTTTAATGGGATGAGTTTTTACTAAAAGCGTGGTGCACTTCCTATCTTTGAGAAATACGATGGCAAATTTGCTGCACCCATTAGGAGGGATCTCAATTACAGACATTGGAGAAAAGAGGATTTTATTTAGGTTTTACAATCAGATTGATTTTAAAAAGGTGGTGGAAGGAATGCCTTGGTTTTCCAATAAGCATATAATTATTTTTAATAAGAGGGAGGGGGGAGGATCCATTACAAATTCCATTAAACTATGTTATCTTTTGGGTGCAAGTTCATAACCTACCATTAGGGTTCTTAACTGAAGGAATGGCAAATCAATTCGGGAACTTCATTGGTCAATTTTTAGAATATGATACGAATTTGATTACCAGAGGGGGGAGAAAATTCATGCATATTAGAGTGAAACTTGACGTTTGTGTTCCCCTAAAATGAAAGAAAAAGGTTATTTTTTATAAGAATAATTCAATTTGCGCACAATTTCAATATGAGAAAATTACAATGTTTTGTTTCTTTTGCAAAAGATTAGGGCACATGGAAGGCTTCTGTCAAGTTTAATTAACAATGGAAGAACAGGATGTGGAGTTTGGGTGGGATAGTTCGCTAAGGGTGCAATCAAAGAGAGTGATATAAATGACAAGCCCATGGATACGAGAGAAACCAAGAGAGGGGGTCAAAGTAGAGGAAAGAACAAATTGCAAACAACACAAGGGAAATAAATCAAATGAATCCCCAGGGGAAAACAGGGGTAGTAAGCTGGGAAATCATGGAATGACTGGAAAGGGGAATATTCAATCTAGGGAAAAATTCTTTAATTTATTAATTAATGAAAGAGTATCTATCGAAGGCAAAGAAGTAGTAAAAGAAGAAGAGGACAGACTGCTTGCGATAAGGGGATGTAAAAAAAGAATTACACTATGAAGGTCAAGAAGAAGTCAACTTATATAAATTGGTGAGTTCTAACAAAGATAATGAATTAGTGTCGGCCGCTAGTAAGCAGATCGACCAGTCGTAATGAAAATCCTAAGTTGGAATGTTTGTGGGTTGGGGCAACTGCGAGCAGTCTGTCGTCTCAGACATAGTCAGAGGTAAAGTAAGCCTGAAATTTTATTTTTTATTGAAACAAAAGTAAACACATGAAATATGGAGAGAATAAGGAAAAACTATGGTTTGAAATGGAATTGATATAGGAGTAGATAGTTCAAAAATAGGCTTATCGTTAGGTTGGAAGGAGGAGGTGGACATAACTTTAAAGAGCTTCTCTAATTCACACATTGATATGGTGATAAAGGAAGAATTGAAAGAGAAAATATGGAGATTTACTGGCTTTTATGGAGCACCTGTGGAAGGATTAATAAAAGATTCATGGAATTTAATAAGACATCTTGAAAAGGAATGTGATTTATCATGGGTGATGATAGGAGATTTCAACGAGGTAATGTTTTCATTTGAAAAGAAAGGGGGACGTGTACGAGATGAGAGAAAAAATGAGCACTTTTCGAGAGATTTTACGAGAATGTGATTTAAGAGATTTAGGTTTTTCAGGAAATGGTTTACATGGGAGAAAGGAAGGCTGCCAAGTAATAACATTAGAGAGAGACAAGACAGGGGCATGGCAAATACCGAATGGTGGGACCTTTTTACAGGATACTCGATTGAGCATAGGCCACATAGTTTTTCTGATCATTATCCAATTATGCTTAGTACAACAGGAAAAGTTGAAAGACAAAATCTTGCTAGACCGTTTTATTTCAAATTCAATGTTGATTGGGTATTGGATGAAAATTTTGAAGAACAAGTGATTGAGGGTTGGAGGGCCTGTATGGGAGACGTTCCTGAGAAATTACCTATGCTTGGGACTAATTTAAGTATATAGGCTAGCAAGAACAAGGCATAGAGAGAAGGAAGAAAACAAGGGTTATTCTCTAAATTGAAGGAGCTGTACGAAGATGATCCCACCGATGAAGTCTTAGCACAAATCACGCATTTAAAAATTGGGCTAAATTTAGAAGCTGATAAAGACGATATTTTTTAGGAACAAAGGGCAAGAGTCAATTGACTTAAATTGGGCGATCAGAATACTTCTTTTTTTCATAAGGTTGCAAACGGGCGAAAAAAGAAAAACACAATTAGAGGCCTCAATAACATTAATGGGAGATGGGCGAATGAAGAATCTAAACTTATTAACATTGCTTCTCATTTTTTTCAAGATCATTTCACATCTAAGGCAGTAGGAAAAGGTGATAGAATCTTTGAAAGTAGTCAACCTTGCATATCTGATTTTTTGAATGAAGATTTAATGGAGGATTTTCACAAGGAAGAAGTTGTTGAAGCTGTGAAATAGATGTCACTGCTAAAAGCATTAGGCAAATATGGTTTTACTGCTTTTTTTATTAAAAAATTTGGCATATTATAGGGGACGATATTTGCAACTATTGTTTAGATATGCTAAAAGGAAGGTGTAACAACCGGTTTTAGCTAAATCGGAACAGTGATTTCGGAACCACAAATCTGAGGTTGGAAAATTATTTTAATATTATTTTTTGTGCTTACGACATGTGATTATATATGTGTGAAAATTTCGTGAGCTAATTTTATCATTTAATAACTCAATTTGAGAAAAAAGGACTAAATCGCGTAAAATTCAAAAGTGGCATTCTATATGTTAAATGTGTTTAATTGCTATGAAACTTAAATGTGTAAGTCCTTATGTGGTTATTTGACCTTTGGTTAATGGGATGGACAAATGTAGTGATCCATTAAGTGATTTTTAATGATATAAAATAAGGTTAAAATGGTAATTGATTAATTAATGTTATATTAAATAAAACCAAGTGAAATTATCATCATCTTTAGTTCATCCTTGCCGAAGTTAAAAAAGAAAGAAGAGGAAAATGTGGTTTTAGGGTTCGACCATTTTTGTTCTTGATCAAGGTACGTTTTGAGCTCGGTTTTTGATGATTTCTATATTTTTGTGATTGTTGCTTTGTGTTCTAGCTAGCCCATGTCTTAATTTTTGAATTTTTTGATGATTTTGTGAAGTGGAATTGATGAATTCTTGAGTTTTGTGATAGATGATGAAGAAAAATGAATAATTGTTGATAGATTTTAATGTTTTGTAAAGTAATTTTTGACAAAAATGTCAAATAAGGATTAAATTATGAAATTTACAAATTTAAGGGTTGAAATTTGAAATAAATGAAAGTTTTGGGATGCTAGGGACCTATATGAAATTCGGCTAGGCTTGGGTTTGAAGAAATTTCATGAATTTTGTGTATTTGTGAAATAGGAATTAAATTGTAAAAATGTGAAACTTTAGGGGCTAAAGTGTAAAAATGTGCAAAATAGGTATTTTTGGATGAAATTGAATGAATAGGTGATTAAATGAGTTCATTTTGAATTTATATAGATTAAGAAAGAAAGAAATCGGATTTAGATTAGGGAAAATCGAAGGTTATCGAGTAATCAATCTAATTCGTCAATTCTGAATACGAGGTAAGTTCATATGTGATAATTTCATTATAATTTTATGTTATATGCTTTGGTATTGCATAAAATATGATTATGGTATTACAGATAATGTTTGAATTGTGAATACTACTATACAGATATGTTCGACGATGAAATCGACAAGTGAAACTTCCCAGTTGAACCTTACGAATAGTTAGGATGCTAATGACATGTCATTAGGTTAATGTATTGGCTTTGGGCCATGATATTAGCACTTCGGGTGCGAATAATACCTTTATTTGGGTACGGGCCATGGTATAGGTATTCAGAGAGGAGTTACCTTGATTTGGCTACGAGCCATGGTATAGGTACTCTGGGATAAGTTACCTTGATTTAGCTATGGGCTATTGTATAGGTACTTATCGATTAAGATCTTGAGTATCTGACTTCTATTCCAAATGGTTCAATGGGTAAAAAATGAAGTATTTGAGAAAGAGGTTAGTACGAGGTGGTACAGTTACGTACGGAACCTATTTGAGTATTACATTGAGGAAGTTCAATGAGATGGTATTGGATCATGTTTTGAGACATGAGAAAAGTTTGTGGTTAAAGTGATTTTGATTTTGTAATGTGTTAATAGTTGAATTACAATTATTTGATGAATTGAATTAATCACTTACGAACTTACTAAGTTATGAAGTTTACTGTGTGTTATTTGTCTATGTTTTATAAATAATCAAAGCTAGCTCAGACTCGGGGATCATCAGGAACCGTCATCACACTATCAATTATTTTGTTGGTACTTTTGAAGCCTTGTATATATGGTATATGGCACGTATAGGCTAGTGTCATTATGGTACATTTTGTGTTATGGAATTATAGCCATGTGATTTGGCTTGTATTTGGTAAAGTTGTGGGATGTAAATTTTGCTTATAAAATATGTTTATATATGCTATGTGATATTGGTATGCCTTGTGAATTTGGCATAGTATAGTATGAGATTAAGGTATTGAATTGGTGTGATTTTGATATTTGAGTTAGTTATTTTGAAGGATGAATAAATGCATATTGAAATTAGGGGGAATGGATAAATTTGGCATATGAAATCAATATGATTGGAGTAGTAAAAGTGTATTGAATTGGTTAGTGTTATAATGGCATGAATTGTGCATGAGTTGGTGATGTTTTGGATGCCTATAAATGTATTATAATGGTATAAAATGTCTTATTGTAGGAAGGCATGAGGAGGGTGAGAAATGTGGCTTTAACCAAGCCTATTTTCACTCCACACGGCCGAGCACACGGGCTTGTGGCTTGACCGTGTGTGACACATGGCCTTGGTACACGGCCGTGTGTCCCCTGGGGTACCCTTTCGAATTAAGTCAGTATACCCTACAGGTTTGGCACGGCCTAGACACACTGGCGTGTCTACTGGCCGTGTGTGGCACATGGGCGTGTGGCTGGCCGTGTGACCCAAGTCAGTAACCCCTCCAGTTTTCTCACGACCATGGCACACCGGCGTGTCTCTGGCCATGTGGTGCAAGTTAGTATGTATGCTCTGTTTTCACACGGCCTCTGACGCTGGCGTGTCTGGTAGCCGTGTGAGGCACACGGCCTGTTCACACGAGCCCTTAAATGCGTCAAAATTTTCTAAGTTTCCCACAGTTTTCAGATGTTATCGGTTTAGTCCAGAACCTCTTCTAAGCATGTTTTAAGGTCTCGTAGAGCCTTATAAGGGACAATGTAAATATGTTGAATGGATTTTTAATTATGAATGTATAAATGTATGTGTTACATTTGTGAATGATGTGTATTGATCGGTAATGCCTCGTAATCCTATTCCGGTAAAAAGGATACGAGTTAGGGGTGTTACATTAGGAAAGATCTGCAAGAAATTAATAAAGCAAATATTGTTTTAATCCCCAAACAAACTCACCAAGCAACATGAATCAATTCAGATCGATCAGTTTGTGTAATGTGCTCTACAAAATAATATCAAAGATATTGGTCAACAGATTTAGGAAGGTACTGAATATATGTATTGATGATTATCAAGGCGCCTTCATTCTAGAAAGGCAAATCACAGACAATATTCTTGTGGCATATGAAATTCTACATTTGTTCAAAAAGAAAAAGGAAGGATCGTAAGGATAATTTTCCTTAAAACTAGATACGAGTAAGGCGTACGACAGGGTTGAATGGAATTTCATTAAAAAAATGATGCAAAAAAATGGGCTTCTGCAATGGTTGGATTACTTTAATTATGAAGTGTGTTTCTACAGTGACATACTCAGTGGTTTTGAATGGGTGGAAACACGAAAATATACATACTTTTTCATGCCTTTTTTAATTCAAATTCATGCAAATTCGTAGTAATTCTTGTCGAAAAATATATAATAATTATAAAATAATTAAATTGTACTTAATTTATTAACATGTTAAATTTTAATTAATTTTATAATAAATTTTGATCATTTTTGACAGATTTGCACAAAGGGTGAAAATTGGCTCAGCAGGCACTGCTAGAAACACAAAATCGAGAAGCGATTTTTGAAGCATCAAGGTGAATTAATTTTTTAGCCGAAGATGGTCCAAATTATGAATATTAATTCATAATATAATTAATTTTAATTTTAATCCAATTTATTTTAGGTTAAATAATTATTATTAACTAATTATGAAAACAACCCAGTTGAACTGAACTGAGAAAACCGATCCAACCGAGCACTAGGCTACCCAAAACTGTCCCACATGCTGACCCAATCAGCTTATTTGGCTTGCAAAACAGCCCTTGAAGACTCCTTAAATTTGCATTCAAACCCTTCCACTTGTTATTATGCCTTTCTAGATTTGCCCTTACCTTACAATAGAAAGTTTGAAACCTTCAAACTTGCCACATGTCTGGTGGCTGCTGATTTTTTCTATTTTTAGAAGCGTACTCAACCTATAAATACCCTTTTGGCTGCTCATTTCAAACACATTTCAAAACCATTCATTCATCACTTCTGTCTCACTTTTCTCTCTTCACTGTTCTGCATTTTCTTCCCTATTCCCTTGTCGATTTCACCTCTTGAAAAAGAGTCATTCAACCACCATTTTGAGCAGCATTCAATTGTTCGTGGAAGCCTTAGTTCAAGAAGAACAAGCAGAGTAGGAGGAGTGGAGCAAACTGGTCAAGCTTCGGAGAAACACTAAATTTGATTCTTGTTCCTTATTCTTTTAATTTTATTGTTGTTGTTATGAACATGACTATGAACATTTGTGATGTTGATATGTTTAATTTAATTAATATGACTTAAATTTAATTCGTGTTAGGTTGGTTGCATTTCATCTACTTGAGTTAATAAAATTGTGTTTGTGTTGTTATAGGCCTCGGTAAGATGTTTGATTAAGTAAAACCATGACTAAGTTATTCTTGCATTACAATTGTAAGGTAACTAATGAATTAATTATTTAAACGGATTGAAATTGTAATTGATTGGCACGATACTTAATCAATGCATTTTAATCATCTAAGGTAGCTAAGGGTTAAATTAGAAACGGTATCTAACGATACATTAGCCTTGCATAACTTGCAAGATTATAGCGATTAAACTGTTCCAAGGTAGAAATACATTGTTACCTCACATAATCTTTCATGTGCTTATGAGATTGAATTAATTGTTTGAATTGGTATAGAGATATGTACAAGATATTATTTTAATTTCATAAGTATGTATGTGCATTAACACATTTGCTTATTAAAATTTGTTTAATGGGTTGAATTGACATAGAGATATAGTCAATAGATAAATAGATTTTGGTCGATAAGTATGTTCATAAGTTAGCAAATTACCGAGTTGCCGTGAATTTATTCGTAACAACATAAAAATAAGTTTAATAATTCTAAGTTAAGAAATGTAAATAATCTAGCACAAGTATGTCATCTTGATTAAAATCATCTTTTGAAATCGTGCATTGGAACTTTTATTTTATTTTTATTTATTTTA
Organism: Gossypium anomalum; assembly: GCA_025698475.1. Classification (NCBI taxonomy): domain Eukaryota; kingdom Viridiplantae; phylum Streptophyta; class Magnoliopsida; order Malvales; family Malvaceae; genus Gossypium; species Gossypium anomalum. The sequence goes on along the minus strand of CM046968.1, from coordinate 39,489,458 downwards.
CTTAGTTAAAATCCTAGTTTTTAATCACCTCCTCAAATCAAAATAATTTTCTTCACCAAAGTGTTTTTAATTGCATTCATAAATAATTCTTTTCACAGTCCTTATGGGTATGATAACTCGACATTTACTTGTAACTTTATTACTTGTTGCAATTGTGTACACTTGCACATTTCCGTCGTTCCAATGGGGTACAAGGAAAAGAAGTTAAACCTAGTCGGGGATTAAGACGGGGGATCCCCTAAGCCCCTATTTATTTATTATATGTGTGCATGGTTTCTCCAATCTGATCACAAGGGCGAAAGTGAGGGTTTTATTAAAGGAGCCAAGATAGGAAGAAGTAGTTTGGCAATCACGCATTTATTTTTTGTAGATGATAGCATAATATTTGGAGAAGCGATAGATAAAGGTGCAAGAACGATAAAAACTGTGGTAATTGATTATGAAAATGTATTGGGCCAAGTTGTTAATTTTGATAAAACATTAATTTACTTCAGCAAAAATACAAGTTTTAGCAATAGGGAAAGAGTGGAGAGAATCTTTGGCGTTCGAATTGTAAATAATCCCGAGAAATATTTGGGATTACCAACAATGGTGGGGAGACGCAAAAGGCATACTTTTAACGATATCAAAGAAAAAATTATTAAAAAATTAAAGAGTTGGAGTGTGAGGTTTTTATCTATTGGCGAAAAAGAAGTGTTGATAAAATCGGTGTTGCAGGTAGTTCCAATTTACGCAATGCTGTTTTGTGTTACCAAATTCTTTTTGCAGGGAATTAGAAAAAACGTTTAATAAATTTGGGTGGCGTAATACAGTTACATATAAAGGCATTCATTAGTGCAGCTGGTCAGCCATGTGTAATACGAAATCGCAAGGATGGATGGGGTTTAGGGACTTATCAAAGTTTAATGTTGCCTTGTTAGCCAAACAAGGATGGGGTCTAATTACGAATCCCACTAGTTTGCTTGCACAGGTAATGAAAGCTAAATATTATCCAAGAGGTGATTTTCTAAGTGCAAGACTAGGAGCTTACCCATCGTTTAACTGGCGAAGTATCTGGAATGCCCGCTCTTTACTAGAACAAGGATTGGGATGGAAAGTGGGGAATGGTGCCTCTATTAATATATGGAACGATAATTGGCTATCAGAACTTGGGGAGGGTCGACTATATTGTCAGACTATCAATATTAACTTTATAAAAGTAAAGGATTTAATTGAGATGGAAGAATTTACCTGGAATATTAAATCTCTTAGAATTATATTCGATGAAAAGACAATAAATCAGATTCTTGTGATTCCACTAGTATGTCCAAGCTAGCCTGATATCTTGATATGGCGAGGTGATAAATCAAGAAATTACACAGCCAAAAGTGATTACAGATGGCTTGTTACAGAAAATTTTCACAATAAAGAAGACAACACCGCTTTACAGAATTCTTGAATACATACTTTCTTTACAAAGATGTGGAAGATTAAAGAAGTAGCTAAAATCTGAATACACGTGTGGAAACTTTCGATGGGATTTTTACATACGCTTTACAACTTAAAAAATAAAGGCTTGGTGAGAAACGCTTGTTGCCTAGTTTACAAGGAGGATGAGGAAACTGTGGCACATCTATTCTGAGATTGTAAATTCACAAGAAAAATCCTGCAAGATCTGATAATCGAAGACTCAACCTCAGATAGAAATCAAGAATGGCAAAATTGGTTAGTGGATTTCTTCTATAAAAATGAAAGCAAAAAATGTGAAACTCTTATGATTTCTTTCTGGGCAATATGGTTCAACGGAAACAGAATATATCACGAGGGACAAATCCCAAATGAACAAGAGGTGATTTCCTTTATTAACGCATACTTACCAGAGAACGGTTTTATTAAAGGCTTTTTTATGACAAAAACTATGCCTAAAAAATCAAATGGGAACCACCTGATAGGAATATAATCAAAATTAATTTTGATGCCTCCTTTCAACAAAGTCTTAACATTTCTAAGGTAGGTATAATTGAAAGAAGTAAAGATAGACTGATTATGGCTGTATGCATTTACCCGTTCTTAAACATCTTGACACTAGAACTAGCAGAAGCTTGGGCGTACTTGCATGCGGTCACTTTTGGAAAGGAATTAGGTTTTAGAGAGATCTACGTGGAAGGTGATGCGTTGACAATAATTAAAGGGATAACTGCTACAGGAGATGGCAGATCTTATATCAGCAATGTGATTAAAGCAATCCAGAATAAATTCGCAAATTTCACAAAGATAGCATTCAGATTTGAACCTAGATCGGCCAATACTGCAGCACACACACTAGCAAAAAAAGGAAAAAGTTATGAATGACCGAAATATTGGATAGAGAAGGCTCCAAATTCAGTAGAAGACATTGTGAATAAAGAAAGGATCGATTTTGAAAATGAATGATTTCGAAAAACACAGGCTGAGACCGGAAAATTTTTGCCTTGATTCCGAAGAACTCAATTTTGTTTTGGCAAAGGGCTGAAAATTCTGATGTTTCATTATCCCTGATTTGAGTAAGAAACCTTTACCATGCTACTGGTGCGAAAATCGAGATTAAGAGATTTGGGAGAAACGAATGGAGGCTAATGTGTTTTTCTTTATGTTTTTATTTTTATTTTTAGGGTTTTCTTGTTTTTTGGGTTGCACCGTTTGGTGACCCTCTATTTTGCCAACAAATGGCTTTCTATTTTTCATTCTTTTATCACGTGGCCTGTTCAACTTCTCCACTATAATAAAACATCAGTTGCCTTTTTCAAAAAGAAAAAAATAGGGAGGATCCACTTACATAGTGTAAAAATTAAAATAAATTTTCATACTTCTGTAATTATTTATATGATTAATATTTTAACAATCCATCCGTTATATTTCATAACCCATTCACGTAGATCATGCATGGAAATTTTTATGTAAATTTAAAATTTCTATATATTTGTTTTATGTAAAAAATTGGGTAAATTACATAAACAGTCATTCAACTTTGGGGTAGCTAACAAAATAGTCACCTAGGTTTCATTTCAGTCACTTAACTTTGAAAAAATAACAAAACAGTCCTTTTAACCATTTTTCGTTACAGACGTAACAGAAAAATGACATGGCATTTAACGGTGGGTTAGTTGTTATTTTAACAATTCTTTTTAACCCTAAACAGCCCTGAGTAGTAGAAGAAAAAGAGAAAAAGAAGAATAATAGAAGAAACAGAGAAGAAGAAAAAGAATAAGAAAAAGAATAAGAAAAAGAAGAGGATGAGAAGACGAATAAGAGAAAATGGAAGGAGATAAGACTAGTGCTCAATTGGTTGAGTCTGCTGCACCAAGGGTTCAAAGAAGTTTTGTTGATTTTAGAGGCTCTAATGCCGATTCATCCTCTGCTACAACTTCTGTTATGTATATATATTCCTATCAATAAATACCACTTTTCCTCTATTTTTTTCTTCTTCCTAAACTCTTTCTTTTCTTTCTCTTTTCCCTTTTGGTGAAAATCTAGGGGATTCTGCTTTTGTTACACCAGCAACAGAAATAGCAGCAGTAGCCACCTATGAAGAAACCGACGAGTGAAGAATAAGATATACGGGGCGTTAGGCAAAGGCCATGGGGGAAATGGGCGGCCGAAATACGTGATCCTCACAAAGCAGTAAGAGTTTGGCTAGGCACATTTGATACTGCGGAAGCCGCCACAAGAGCCTATGATGAAGCTACTTTGAAATTTAGGAGAAGCAAGGCCAAGTTAAATTTTCCTGAACTTGTAAGGCTTGTTCCTCAACCAATACAGAACTTTCCCAATACCCAAACATCAGTTCCTAGTTCTCTAACAACCCAGTTTTGGCCACCTTATTCAACGCCATTGCCATCGCTTTACTAGTCCTAACATCTTCACAGCCCTACAGCTGATATGCTGATAGATTATTGGTAGTACTCTCAGTTGCTACAGAGTTCTACTGATTTCCATAGACAAGAAACTACGAGCTTGATGGAATAGATGATGCAATCGTCTCAGTTACTTAACTTTCAACAACCATTCCTATCTTCTTCTTTGTCACATTTTCCTTCTTCATTTGTAGCTCCTTCTTCTGCTGTTTCATCATCATCTTCTTCCTCTGCTTCTTTTCCTCTGGTTTTTAGTGAGCATCAACAATTGGACTTTTTAAATAACCGTCTAATTAAATTCAAGCAAGTGGGTCAAATATTCCAGTGCCTCTGTGGTCTCATCTAGTCATTATCCTTCATCCACTGGTTCATAGTAATCCCATGGTTTTTCAGGGATGCGGGTGGCTTGGGGTTGCTCAGCAACTGTTGTTGTGGCTCCTGATTTGTAGCCATTATTCTGTTGTGGGAGAAAGAAGATGAAAAGAAAGGAGAGAAGAACAAGAAAAAATAAAAGAAGCATAAAGAGAAAGATGAGAAGAAAAAGAAGAAAAATCATTCTGACCAATCATCTTTTCTTTTTTTGTTTGACTATTTGACTATTCGTCCAACATGGCAAGTTAACTGGCCACATCAGCTAGTTAACTTGCCACGTTAGTGCTCTCATTAACCCCCTAACAGAAACTGTTAATCAATGACTAGTTTGTCACTTTTTCATAACGTTAGTGACTATTTTGTAACTTTTCGAAAGTTGAGTGACTGAAATGAAACATACGTGATTATTTTGTCAGCTACCCCAAAGTTGAGTGACTGTTGGTGTAATTTACCCAAAAAAATTTCAACTGTTGAATATATATTAATAAATAAAGTATATTAGATCAATATGATATAGATGTCGGACCGATTTGAAATTTTACATTCACGACAAGTACAATTATATTGATAAATTTAATGGTTTAATCATTAAAATATTAATAATATAAATAGTTACAAAAGTGTATAAATCTATTTTAATTTTTACACTGTATAAATGTATCCCTCCCTATTAAATTTATTTTATTTTATGTCGAATATAATTTTTTTAAAAAGAAGTTAAATATATTTAATTTTATCCTATTTACAAATTTGAGGTAAAATTGAAAGTTAATAAATTTATAAACTTTTTCAATATTATAGGAGGGAAAAAGAGTGATAGAATTTAAATCCATCTTAAAGTTACACTATTTAAAAAAGAAATTTGTTGTATAAAAACAATTGGCAGCAATTATATATATATATATATATATATATATATATATATATATATATATATATTGAAAGTCACAGGAATTTTATAATTAAGAGCAAAAACTTAATTATTGAATGGGACTGTTTTTATTGGTGATTAATGTTTTGTAAGGTTCCATGATTGTTGGTGTTAAAGTTATTTCTGTAAAACACTTATATTTTTTTATCGGATACATAAAATGTTAATAAAGCCGTTTATACAAATTTTTTAAAAATATAATAACAGGATAAAATTTAAACAATAAATACGATTGGCGTGACTTGAGCTTAGATCACATCTAAAGCAATTAATACCGTAATCATAGGTCATCATACGAGGTTTAAAATGACTCGTACATTTGTTAAGATGATTTTTTTTCATGAAATTCGTTGTGTTTTATGTTTTGAATCTTGTTTATGGCAAACAACTTGAAATTGAGTATGTGATATAAGTCTATTAACTTTTTTTTCTTTAAATTTTGTTTTGGTTTCAAGAAAAATAGTCTCACAAAATATTAAAATCAACTCTACTCAATTCCATCAAAAAACTTTGATTCGGCAATAAATTTACACCGAGCCGAAGCAAGTAGGGTTTGCATCCCAACCTGAAAAAGCTTGTCATGCTGATAAAGCCACCATCCCTTCTCCTTCCACAAAACTAAAATTTTATTATGTCTCACGCAGTATACCTCCTGCGGGATGTTATATACCTACGGTTCATATTTGCATTATTTCGACTGCAAATGAGAAGCGCGTGATTCTTACCCCACGTAGTGAGTATGTATACGTGGAGTCATCATGACGTATATTTCATCCATGCACTCAATTTAAGATTTTCTCTAATTAAAAACCCAATAAATTATATTGTTTAAGGGTTTACTAGTTTTTATTTTTAAAAAATAATAATAAATATACATATAGCATGCAAATTGTTTTAGTAAAAGTTTAAATTTGTAATTCGATTAAAACTTTATTTTAATATTTTTAAATACATTTTATTTTTATTAGGCACTCTTTATTATCTCTATCAATTATATATATTAATAATGCTAATTGAGTATCATAAATTAACTCGATACTAACTCAGGATTGATAGCAACATCATGATAAATAATTTTATCCATTTAGTATTCTTAATCTGATGTATTTATTTGTTTAAATTTTGTTTTACTCGCAATTTATTCTTATTTTTTCATTTTAATATTGTACATATTTAGTGTTTTATTATTAATTAATTTCAAACTATATGTTTCATTATTTATTATATGTTATTTTTAAACACTTTTATATTTTAAAGGTGTGATTTCCACACATTATTCAAAAAAAAAAAACTCATTCAAATTTTAAAAAAATAACACTATTAAGAGAGATAATTACAAATTTAAAAATAATCCATCTTCACAAACATAGAAGACACTTTAATTAAAAAAAAAAAAAACCTATTCTAGTCGAAAATGTGGCATGAAAGTCAGATAAAACAATTTTTTTTTTTTTTACAAAAAGTATTCAAACCCCTTTAGGATTGATAACAAAAAAAAAAAAAAAAAACTTACTTCCTATGGTTTTAAAAGCATATATAAGGTTTTTTTAGAAAATTTATCAAATTATTTGTTTAGATTCATTATGCATGCAAGATTTTTTTAAAAAAAAAATCCTAATTTTCTTTTAATTTTTAATTTTTAATTTTTTGTGTCACGTGTCAATATTCTATTGGTAGTTAGTTCAAAACCTAACGGTGTTAGTCAATTACCAAAAATAAAAAAGGTAATAACTTAACTTATGGTTTTCAAGTTTAAGAAATAGATAGGTTCAAAAATAATTTAAGTGCCACATTAAGGTACCTCCATTATTATAATAAAGACTAGGTTGAATATATTTCTCAAGCTAACGTGATACGGGCGAAGGGCAGGCAATGGCCTTGCCCTCTCCCCCTAAAACAAATTGGTAGATTTGACATTTTGTCCTTAAAATTTTATAAAATTATATATTAATATAATAGTAAAAGTATGATTTATCTTTAATTTTTTTAAAAGAAATTTGTGACTTCACCCCTGAACATGATCCAATCTCAATAAATAAATAAAACTTGGATTGCATCAATCTTTTATGATTTCATCCTTTTAGATTTGGAGTAGTACAAGTGAAGATAATAGGTGGAGTACAAAGTAATTCTAAAAACCAAAAAATGAAGTCCCAAAAGATTGATTTGATTGAGGAATGCCTCAAAGTGCAATTGTGAGTGTAACTGAAATCATAATTGCTCTTCACACAAATATATCAAACATATACAACGTTTTGTAATGTTTAGACCATCAGTGGTAATAATTCATCATACGTTACTAGCATGCTATTACAAAATTTATCACCCAACACTGCACCCTACAATCTCATGCTCTATTGCGTTGCCACTTGTAAATGCCACCGCGGCTCCTCAATCAAACCTCTTTTTTACTAAATTAAAACAATAGGGAGAACCAGCTACTCTATTTTGGGATATTTGCTATTTAAGTCCTTCACTTTTAAATTTTATTTTAATTCTAATCTTTAATTCATAATTTTTATTTAGTCCTTGCTTTTAATATCTTTGAATTTATTTTGGTTTCTTAAATTTTACATGTAGAGGTAAGGATTCAATTTGTTGTGTAATAATTTTAGTTGTGTCAATTAAAGATGGGAGTTTTTGAAAATTAACTATTAATTATTGTACAATTAATTTATATTAAAAGAGACAAGTAAATACACAAAACTAAAATTATTATACAACAAATTGAATCTTCACCACATAACTCTTGCCAATTAACCACAATAACAGCTGGACGATTAACTCTTGCCAAATGAACAACCTAAGCTCAACTCTTATATTTTAAATTTTCAATAGTCCAGAAGAACCCAACTCAAGTTAATAAACTCAATTGCATGAGATGTTTAAATTAGATCACTAATTCCCTTGATGTTACCCGACTGCTCTCAATTGAACCAAGTCAATTTATTCTTTGATAAAATAAAATTTGAATTAGTTTACCAACAAAATATTGGACCAAGTACCAAACAAAACAATACTAATAATACTATCCTATCTTTTCTTATAAATTAGAGAATCAACAAATAGCAAGATGAAAAGTGTCTTAACATGATTTCAAATTGCTACTCATAACAATGAAATTTTATTAATAAAAAACTTAAAACATTAACAACTGGCGGCTAACGTTCCCCTCCTTCTAAGAAAAAACTCCCTTTTTTTTTTTTTTTTTTTGGGGGCTTATATATAGAATGAAAACTTAAAATTAAGGCTAAAGGGAAAATGAGCTGTCGCCCTAAAAAAAAAAAAAAAAAACGCTAAATAAAAAGCAAATTTTAAAATATAAGAAATTATTTACTTTCTCTTTTTAAGATAAATTTAATTATAATTGATTCTTTATAGAGATATTTTCAAATAAAAAAAAAAATCTTAAACACTAAAAGTCTTGTACTTACACAATAAATGTGTAAATTCAGGTTTTACCTTGTATTTTAACACTTCAAACATATATAAAAAAGTATCATCGAAGTATATAAAAAAAAAAGACCAAAATGAATCAATAATACATAATATAATTGGTAACCAAGTTTTGAAGTTTTGTTTAAAAATGGTTTAGAATATTATGGAGTAGGCAGTGGCTATTATGAAAGTCCTTGAAAAGAATAAGTGGGGTTTGTGAGAATGGGCGTGGTGGGTCCACTTAGCATGCTGGTCAAGTAAAAAGTGCTACATTATCCCTTCAAAACTTAGCTGGTTATTGGCCCCAATGCATAATCCAAGCTCATCTTTCAACTCACATTTACATTACCAATCAAATTACTTCAATCTTTCAGCGATAAGACAGATTCAGTTCCATCATAAATCATAAACCAACACCCATCACCACCAATTTGGCTTAATCAGTGTCGCCAGGGCCACCTCCCATTCCCATCCGTGCTTTCAGCAGCCTCTAAACCCCAATAATTCATTCGTAATTTTTTTTAAATATTGTTTTATCATCTATAAACATCAACTCTTTTAGAGTTTTGTAGTTTTTTCTTCTAATAATATTATCTTTTAAGTTTAAACTTAATTCTCGTTTTAAAAATAAAATATATCTTACAAAAACATCCAATATATATTTCTATTCCGAATTATGATTTACTTCAATGTTATAAAAATTCTATCCGTACACAAAGTGAATTGATTTGAGATATAATTATGATTTTAGCTAAAAGTTGAGATATAATTTTTTTTATTGTAGTATTAGTAGATTAAAATTGATAATAAGGTAAATTGTTATTGTTAAAGTGATAATATGATTTTTTTATTATTGTTATTCAATTACATACTTAAAGTAACATGAAAATTCATCGGGGACCATAATATATGGTCCCCAAGGCTCATTTTGGAAACAAAGAAGGAGAAGAAGAAAAAAAGAAAGAAAGAAGAAGAAGAGAAGAAGAAGAAGAAGAAGAAGAAGAAGGAGGAGGAGGAGAAGGAGGCCGGCACTTACAGGCCATATGATTATCATAAGCCATCATTTATGGCTATGCATATTCAAATTGAATCACAACTCATTACAGGCCAACACACTTGGCCCTAATAGCAATGACTAATATAACAAAAGACATAATTCCTATACATGCCATAAACTCGAGTACTTGAATACTTATACCCTAGATGGTAGCTTGATAGTGTGATAGCATCTTCAGTGATTCCAACCCAAGCTAGCTAAACAAACCTATAAGAGATGGAAATGAAGGGGAGTAAACTTAAAGCTTAGTAAGTTCATATGAAAACAATAAGAAATTTATTTACCTACTTTTACCAAATCCTTATAACATGTTCTCAAGGTATCACAATCATATTTGCCCATTATTCCACTATTTGCTCAAATTCTAGTTAAGCTATCTACTCGAGTCGCAGTCACTATATTATTTATATATTGAGTTACAGAACTCCAAATTAAGTTATGAAAATTTTCTACAAAACTAGACTCACATATATCTTTACCATAAAATTTTTAGGATTTTTGGTTTAGCCAATAAGTACAGTTTATTTTTTAAAGTTGTCTCTATTTTGTTGTCTGACAGTTCCGACCCTTCTTCACTAAAAATTAATTAACTCCTTATACAGGATTCAGATGATGTTCCCATTTGTTTCTTTTGAACTAGACTTATTAAGGATTCTACGAATATAAATTATATCCCCTAATTATTTTTGTAAAATTTTTTATTATTTTCCCAATTCAGAATAAGGGATGCCGAAATCATTCTGACTCTGTCTCAAAAAAATTAAAATATCTCATAGTCTGATATTCTTTTTCTTAAACCGTTTCTTATATGTGAAACTAGGCTCAATAAGATTTAATTTCATATTTTATTCAGTCTCAAATTCAATTTATGAATTTTCAAAGTTGGACTACAGTTACTATCCAAAACAATTTTAGTACAAAAATGATGATAACTAAGTTCATCACACCTGCATTTCTTTTAAATTAGAAATCTATGCATTTATAAACATATATCATAGTCCACCAAATTAACACAACATCATTTCACAATACTGATGGACTTACCATTCATGGATTTCATATTCAATTGAGTTTCTGTACATACTTGTACTCATTCATAACATAACTTAAGTTCGTTCTCACCAATGACACACCTCATTGGGACCATCATCAAATCTTTCCTTCAATTAGACGTTGAACACTCGGAATACTAATGGATACATGGAAACATACATAATGTAGGCCTAAGAGGCCCAATACATTCATTTAAAACCATTCGGAACCGACTCAGGTCCTTTAAGGGACTCTGAAAAACAATACTTTAAACAGGGGCGCACGCCCGTGTGAGAGAGGTGACACGCCCGTGTGATTATTTCGACATGGTCGTGTTGTAGGCCCGTGTAGCTTACACGGCCTAAGCATATAGGGACATGCTCGTGTCCTTTACCCGTGTGGATTTATTTTTCAATTTGAGCCTACAGGGGTTTTCACACGGCTTGACACACGCCCGTGTCCATAACCCATGTTCCTCACACGACCATGACACGCCCGTGTCTAAAAACCTTGACATTCTGTTTCTGACATCAAAACCTAATTAAGGGCACACAGCTAAGGAACCCGCCCGTGGCCAGAGGCCGTGTCCTTCACATGGCTGAGACACACGGCCGTGTCTCTGCCCGTGTGTTTACTACCATGTATACCAACTTGCAATTTTTGCGTGCAGGGGGCACACGGCCAGACAACACGCCCATATGGCTGGCTGTGTGTCACACATGGCCTAGAAACACGCCCGTGTGTCTACCCGTGTGGACAATATAAGGCTATCTACCAAGCCCTTTGCCACCCTAAAATACATTCTAACACCAACCAACATATCAAAGTCTAACTTAATATAATTTCTCAACCAAACAACCATAGCTAAGGCCCATATACATTTCATATATTCAACCATGCCAACAAATTCACATTCATGAAAGACTATTTTGCATTCATATAATGACTTTCAATATTAGCCATGTGCATGGCCTTATACAAAATAAGTCAAATACTAAAACAAGCCAACACATTTGACCCCAAAATAATGAGACACCAAAATAAAATCAAAAGTTTCTATACATGCCATAATCAAAATGATAAAACTAGCTATACCAATTGCTTCAAGGATAGTGTGGCTGGCTTCCCCGATGTAGACGATGATCCTTGAGCTACTTTGGCGGCACTATAAGAAAATGGAAAGGAAAGGGGGTAAGCATGGGAGCCTAGTAAGTACATATATGTAAATAAGTGTAATTAAAACACATTCATCAAACAATGACTTATCATACTTAAATGATATATCATTTTAACCTCACTATCTTACTCTTCACTTCCTTTATGCATACTTACTACATCTCATCACATACTAAGGTCTTGTTCATGGGTTTAGTATACATACCTGTAATCATCCGTAAAAATATCTCAAGTTCATTCTCTCTAATAACATACCTCATTGAAATTTTCCCCAACTCGTTCTTCAAGCTACCCGTTGAACACTAGAAATACTAATGGATACACAGAAGGTTTACACCTAAGTGCCATATAAGTACTCAGAGCTACCTCGTACTTTGTAATGCTCGCATTTTGGGTTACTCACGAGCCTTTTTGCCATGTCAGTACTCGGACCCCATAACTCTATCATGTAATGCTCGCTTATTGAGCTACTCATGGATCTACACACAAGGTCAGTACCCGGACCCACATTACGTATAACATTTATCTCATGAACTTGGACATAACTCTTGAGTTCAGACCATATAGTTCCTCATGGCATACCTTTTGTAACCTATACTATTTCTGAGTTTCAACGGGATCTCGTATCTAACCTGATGTTGTCGCACTTACTCATCATGTAGATTACTCTTATATCACAATATTTATGCTTCTATGGTAACAAGTAAGATTATGATACATGATAACGATAAAACACTTAAAATTAAGCTAGAATGATACATTATTTACATATGTACTTACCTCAGCACAAAATGTTGGGAACGAGCCTAATCCTCGTAAACTTTGTTCTTCCTTCGATCAAGACCCGAATAATGTTTCTCTTGATCTAAAACGTCGAGATTTAGCTTGTTTAATACACAAATCATTCAATTCAACTTAAGACTCATACTTTGGTAAAATGACCGTTTTGCCCTTAAACTTTGCAAAAATTATGATTTTACCCCTATGCCAGAAAATCAATTTTTATCGAATTTACTTATTAGCCAAGCCTAACTAAATTCATTTTATAACTATAAAATTTCACAATTCTCATTATTTCACACATTTATCACCTATTTTTCAACTAATGCAAAATGATCCCTAGTTAGGGTTTCCATGAAAACTACTTCACAAAAGTTGTTTATTATACAACCATGACTCATATTCTTCCATAAAATTTCAGTTAACAACACATATGATTTCATGGCAAAACCCTAGACTCTCAATCATTTTGCAAAATAGTCCCCTCAATAGCTAGATTAAGCTTTAGGAGTTCCAAAAGTACAAAAATTATAAAAAAATAACATCCAAAATGACTTACTTGCAAGAGGCTAGCTTGGCTGAAATTTTAAGGCTTCAAAACCCTTATTTTTGCTGAGAATTTCGATGAAGAAGAAGAGTGCAAGGGGTAATATCATCCTTTTGTTTATTTTATTTCTTTTTAGTCAAATAAGTCACCAAATTTTTACCTAACATTAATGTGAAAAAAAAATAAAAATAAATAAAGAACACACAGATTTTTACGTGGAAACCTTTTCGGGAAAAAACCACGGGCAGGAGAAGAAAATTCACTATGTCGAATTCGAATAATAACAAGAGGAATAGACTATGTCTATTTATAGGCTTGTAAAGCCATATTCTAGTAAGATTGAAACACCTTATTCTAATCAATATCAAATAGATAGAATTTAACAAGGTTTAAAAAACCTTATTCTAAAATAAAATAAAAGAATTGTAATTCTATATGGAATCTTCTTTTATTTTATTTTACCACTGTATTTTATTTAAATAAGGATTTGGGTCACTTAATTCTAACAATCTCCACCTTGACACGAATTCTCAATGAACAAGTTCTTCATTATAACTCTCTCGTGAACAAGTTCTCCACCTCTTCCATAAAACCCCTTAAGGGTTTAACTTCAACAATGAACACCAACCAAGTTTAAGCAATGCTCAAACTTGGTTATAGGAAGTGACTTAGTCATCATATCTGCAGGATTTTCATGAGTACTAATTTTGCTTACAACAATATCACCACGAGCAATAATATCACGAACAAAATGATACCGAACATCAATCTGTTTTGTTCTCTCATGAAACATTTGATCTTTTGTAAGAAAGATGGCATTCGATCTGGCCAAAAAATCTCGTTTGATTTGAAGGTCTTCATTGAGTTCACTAAAGAGTCCCTTCAACCAAATAGCTTCTTTACAAGCCTCAGTAATCGCCATGTACTCAGCTTCAATGGTAGACAATTGATTGCACAACCTCCGATTGTAAAGACATAACCTGTGAGAGATCTTCTTCTATCAAGGTCTCCAGCAAAATCAGCATCAACATACCCAATGAATCCATCTTCAGTTCTTCCAAACTGTAAGCAAACATCAGTACTACCTCGTAAGTATCTTAAAATCCACTGAAATGCTTTCCAGTTTTTTTTACCTGGATTCGCCATATATCTGCTAATTGCACTGACTGCATATGATAAATCTGGACGAGAACAAACCATAGCATACATGAGAGATTCCACTGCACTAGAGTATGGAACATGTGACATGTACTCAATCTCATCATTTGATTGTGGAGACAAAGCCGATGAAAGTCTGAAATGGGCTGCTAAAGGAGTACCAACAGGCTTAGCACTCTGCATATTGAACCTGCAAAGAACTTTCTCAATGTACACTTTTTGACTTAGGTACAATTTACTTGTTTTTCTATCTCTGAAAATCTCCATACCAAGTATTTTCTTTCATGGTCCTAAATCTTTCATCTCAAAATTCTTCGCTTAGTTGGGATTTGACCTGTCTTATTTCTCCTTTATCTTTTGCTGCTATCAACATGTCATCAACATAAAGAAGTAGATACATAAAAGAACCATCACTGTTTTTCTTAAAGTAAACACAACTATCAAAACTACTTCTTTTGAAATCATGAGAAGTCGTAAAAGAATCAAACGTCTTGTACCACTGTCTTGGTGACTGTTTCAAACCGTAAAGAGACTTTTTCAGTAAGCAAACATAGTCCTCTTTTTCTAAGACTGTAAAACCCTCTGGTTGTTACATGTAAATGTCCTCCTCAAGTTCTCCATGCAAAAATGCAGTTTTTACATCTAACTGCTCAAGCTCCAAATCATACATGGCCATAATACCAAGCAAAGCTCGAATCGAACTATGCTTCACAATTGGGGAGAACACATCTGTGAAGTTTACTCCTGGAATTTGACTGTAACCCTTTGCAACAAGCCTTGCTTTATATCTGGGTTCTTCAACTTCTGGAGTCCATTCTTTCTTTTTAAATACTCATTTACAACGAACAACCTTTTTACCTTTAGGAAGTTTTACAAGATCCCATGTTCTGTCTTTGTGAAGTGATTCCATCTCCTCTTGCATAGCAAACATCCACTTTTCTGAATCTTCACAGCTAATTGCCTCAGAATAATTAGATGGCTCTTGGTTTGCATTTATATCTTTAGCCATATTTAAAGCATAAGCAACTAGATCAACCTAGGCATACTTCTTTGGAGGTTTAATTTCTCTTCTAGTTTTGGCAATAGAGTATTGTGGTGAAGAAGCAACTCTATTCTCAATTTTTGTACTGGCTTGAGGAGTTGACTCTGTATTAATCTGATGCTCCACCTACTTTTGATTTTCTTTATTGGAAGAGTCTTTAAGAGATAAGTTAGGTAGCATAGTAGTTTCATAAAAAACAACATCTCTGCTAATCACAACTTTTCTATTTTCAGGACACCATAACTTATACCCTTTTACACTAGCTTTATAACTAAGAAAAACACATTTAATGGATTTCGATTCCAATTTTCCATTATCAACATGAGCATACACAGGGCACCCAAAGATCTTTAAATCAGAATAATTAGCAGGATTACCAGACCATACCTCTTGTGGAGTCTTTTTCTCAATAGCAACGGATGGAGATCGGTTGATCAAAAAAATGCAGTAGAGGCTGCTTCTGCCCAAAACGACTTCGGTAAGTTGGCATTTGACAACATATATCAAACCTTCTCCATGATCATTCTGTTTATTCGTTCTGCAGCGCCATTTTGCTATAGAGTATGATGAACTGTCAAGTGTCTCACGATCCCTTCTGACTTGCACAATCTATTAAACTCATCAAAACAGAACTCTAAGCCATTGTCTGTGCGGAGATATTTTATTTATTTTCCCATCTGTTTTTCAATCATAATTTTCCAAGACTTAAATGTGGAAAACACATCGCTTTTCTGCTTCAGAAAGAATGCCCAAACTTTTCTGAAAAAATCATCAATAAAGGTTAGTATATAATTAGCTCCACCTCTCGAAGGCACTCTGGATGGCCCCCATAGATCAGAATGAATATACTCCAACGTTCCCTTTGTGTTATGAATTCCTCTAATGAATTGAACTCTCTTTTGCTTCCTAAAAACACAGTGCTCACAGAAATTTAGTTTGCAAATTCCTTGCCTATCAAGAAGTCCTCTTTTGCTCAATTCTACCATGCCATTCTCATTCATATGCCCTAGGCGCATATGCCAAAGTTTAGTAATATCATCATCTGATAAGGAAGAGGAAGTGACAGCTGCATCACCAGTAACAGTAGAACCCTGCAAAACATATAACTTGGCAATCTTTCTTTGCCCTTTCATCACAACAAGGGAACCTTTGGAAATCTTTAAAACCCCACTTTTTGCTATGTATCTGTACCCTTTTGAATCAAGAGTGCTCAACGAAATTAAATTTCTCTTCAATTCTGGAACATGTCGCACGTCACTAAGTGTTCTGACAACTCAATCAAATATCTTAACTTTAATTGTTCCAACACCTGCGATTTTACATGAAGTATTATTTCCCATCAAAACAACACCTTCAGACACTGTTTCGTAAGCTGTAAACCAATCCCGATTGGGACTCATGTGAAAGGTGCATCCTGAATCAAGTATCTACTCTTCGCTTACTTTAGAATCATTGATATAAGCGACTAGAAGTTCACTATCATTGTAGTCTTCTACAACATCAGCTTGAACGAAATTTTCTGGTTGTTTTCCCTTTTGATTCGCAGCCTCCCTTTTAATCTTATTCTATAGCTTATAGCATTCAGATTTAATGTGCCCTTTCTTCTTGTAGAAGTTACAAGTTTTACCTCTGTTTGAAGACTTCGATCTACCCTTAGATTTATCGCGAGGATTTCATTTTTTTGTCCTTCCATAATCATTATTAGCATTCCGATCTTGTCTCCCACGAGCAATAAGACTTTCTCCTTGAGAGTCAGTTTTAACCACAATATGCTTTATCTTATCATAGGAGGTCAAAGAATCATAAACCTCATCAACTGTGAAAGACTCGCGACTATATAAAATCGTGTCTCTAAAGGTTGAATAAGACGGGGGCAACGAACAAAGTAGAATCAACCTTAGATCTTCCTTATCATACTGAACCTCCATGGCCTCCAAGTTTGAGAGAATTTCTTTAAACACTGTTAAGTGTTCGTGTACAGACACACTTTCCTCCAAACGATGAGCATAAAGATGCTGCTTCATATACAACTTGCTTGTTAGAGTTTTCGACATACATATTTATTCTAGCATCTTCCATAATGCAGCGTCAGTCTTCTCTTTCATCACATCCTGTAAAATTTCGTTGGACAAATGCAGATGTAATTGTGTTAACGCCTTTCGATCCTTACGCTTCTTCTCTTCATCTGTTAAAGTCGAAGGCATCTTATCTATTTATAGCAAGGCATCCTCTAGATCCATCTACGCAAGAACTGTTTGCATCTTAATCTGCCACAACGTAAATCTGGTGTTGCGATCCAACAGCGAAATTTCATACTTCAAAGACACTATTACCGTGATCGAGATGAACAACCTGGAAGCTCGGATACCAATTTGTGAAAAAAATAAAAAAAATAAAGAACACACAGATTTTTACGTGGAAACCCTTTCGGGAAAAAATCTCGGGCAGAGGAGAAGAAAATTCACTATATCGAATTCGAATAATAACAAGAGGAATAGACTATGTCTATTTATAGGCTTGTAAAGCCATATTCTAGTAAGACTGAAACACCTTATTCTAATCAATATCAAATAGATAGAATTTAATAAGGTTTAAAAAACCTTATTCTAAAATAAAATAAAAGAATTGTAATTCTATTTGGATTCTTCTTTTATTTTCTTTTACCACTGTATTTTATTTAAATAAGGATTCGGGTCACTTAATTTTAACAATTAACTACCTAAATTTGTTTGTACCTATGGCCAACCATGCTACACTTTAAGGATATATTTGCTTTTTAAAGACCCCCCAATTTATGATTCATGGCAAATTAACACCCTTAGCTATCAAATCATGACTTTTTCACTTTATGCGATTTAGCCTTTTTTTCGTAATTAAACTCACAAATGCTAAAATTAATTCACCAAAATTTTCATACATCTTTATAATCATGCCATAACACATAAAATAATAATAAAAATAATTTCTAGGACCTTGAGTTAGTGGTTCTGAAACCACTGTTCTGACTAGGCCCAAAATCGGGCTGTTACATGACATATCTCGTGTATCCTATACTATTCTTAAGGTTCAAACAGGATTTCTTGTCTAACTCAATGTCGTCGCACTTGCACATAATGTCATTTATCCTTACATCACACTATTTATACTTGCATGGTAACATATAAGAATATCATTCATGATAACAATAAAACAATAAAACAAATATATTATCAAGGCATTAAAATAAGCTACAACATCACATTATTTGCATATGTACTTACTTGTCGAACCCTCATCGAGTACATCTGTGACAACCCTAATTTGACCCTAGTCGGAAAGTGGTTTCGGGACCACAAAATCGAGTTATAAAAATATTTATAAATTATATTTCATGATTTCGAAGTGAGTAAATACGAGTGTGAAAATTTCAAGCTTTGATTTGGTCATTTGCATGTGAATTTATTCAATAGGACTTAAATGTGACACTTTTGAAATGTGATAGGCTAATTTAGAATGAGTAAATAATGCATGTATTTAAAGGAATGGTTTTGCATGTTAAATTGCCCATTTTTTTTGATAGTGGCCGGCCATGTGCTAGTTATGTTATAAAATATGAATTTTCTATTGGTTTTAATTAGTTAAATGATTAATAACATGAATTAATGAAATAAAATAAGGAACTAAAATAGGAAGTGGGTGAAAATAACAAAGTTAGCACCTTGTTCATCCTAAAAGCCGAAAAATTGAAGAAGAGTTGGGGAGAAGAACCATTCGGTCACTTAAATCTTCTTTAAGCTCAAGAGCAAAGGAGTACTAAACAGATAAAGGGAAGGAAAAAGTGGTCGAATAGTCATCGAAATCGTTCGACAACATCCGAGGTAAGTTTTCGAGTAATGAGACTTAGTTTACGATTTAATTAAGTTATAACTTACGAGCATAATAAAAAAAAATATGGATGTGATGATTCTACTTGAATTATATGTTGAATTAATTAATCTATACCAATGACGGGTAGCCGTATGTGCATAGAGATCGTGTCGTAAAGCAAATTAAACCATGCTGTTTGTATGTGACTAGTGGACTGAAAATGGGATTGCTTAATACGTGACTTGTGTTTGAACTCTAAGTACGAAAATGAAATATAGATATGTGCGAGTTATTATATCCGGGCTATGTCCCGAAGGCAATTGTGTGAGTTAATATATCCGGGCTACGTCCCGAAGGCAATTGTTCGAGTTACTATATCCAGGTTGTGTCCCGAAGGCAAATGTGCGAGTTATTATATTCGGGCTACGTCCCGAAGGCAATTGTGCGGGTTACTATATCCGGGTTGTGTCCCGAAGGCAAATGTGCGAGTTATTATATCCGGGCTATGTCCCGAAGGCAATTGTGCGAGTTACTATATCCGGTTAAATCTCGAAGTTATTTGGCTTGGGAATGAGCAATTTGCTGTATTAGTTTCAATTGATACGCTCGTAGAATTCCAACGATGAGGTATGTTTCGTGTTTGCATTGAATTAGTTGATCCATTACAAGTAGTTTTTGCTCGGTCAATAAACGAACTACCGGCCTTTGACTAAGTTGATCTTTTGTGTGTGAATATAAAGGTAGTAATGTGATGTAAGTGTGATTTTGAGAATATGTATGCATGAAATTATTCGTTTAGTCGTATGAATGTTATACTTCGGTTATGCATAAATTCATTATACAATCTTACTAAGCATTAAATGCTTACTCCGTTTCTTTGATTCTCTGTTTCATAGATTTTGGTTCATCAGCTATCGAACTCGGGATTGTAGAAGTTGAAGTCGTCCACACTATCAAAGCCTCTTTCGGTACACTTTTGGTTAAACTTTGACATGGCATGTATAGGACTACCCTTGTTGATGTTTGTTTTACACCTTTCGGTTTTGTACAAATTAGATAGTCATGCGAAAATGGCTTATATATATATATGTTTTGAGCAAATTGTTATAATCTTCGTGTATGTATATGGTTATTGAGAAGTGTTAATATGCTTGGCAATGATTGACCATTGGGATGGTTAATCACAATCTTATTTTGTGCTATATATACTAAAGGGTTGGTTAAATCATGGAAACTAAGTAATAGATAAAGTCTACCCTAAAGACAGATGTTGACAGCATCAGTAGTGTCAATTTTAAAAATCATTAAAAATAGTAGGAACGGAGTTAATTAGTGAATAAATTATGTAATCAAACCTTGATTAATCTACTTTCATATGGAAGAATCAAAACGGCCAAATGAGTCGATTTTAAGAGATATTTAGGTTTTCGTGAAACAGGGCCAGAGCGATTTCTAGATCCCTTATTCTGACTTTGAAAATTTACTATAAATGAACCAGAGATAATTAGAAGTATGCCCTATATGTACAGATTCCTTGTCGAGTCTAGGTTCTTTAGAAATAAACGGCATAAGTTTTGAAGTTCGGTATAGGGAGATACCTAAGTTGCAATGCATGAAGGTCTAATTAGTTGAACCCTCAGTAAACAGGAGAATTAAATAAATAAACTGTATTGTTTGGACCGATCAGAAATTCTAGAAAAATTTTGTAGATAGATATATGAGTCTAGTTTGGGGAAAATTTACGGAATAAGTTTTGAGCTTGGAACTCGAGATATGATTTTTAAAGTGGCGTGATGCGAGTTAGCCAACATGTCTGAAATTTTAAAAATGATCAAGTGTAAGTCAATGAATTAAGTCCAGTAAATACCTCGTGTTAAACCCCGTAATGATCTCGAGTGCACGGGTGTTACATTTTATTGGTATATCGAGCTACGGTTTAGTCGATTCTAGGACTAACGTAGCATGTGTGAGTCTAGTTATACATGCCATTTCGGTGTTAATACGATAGTGTGATGATTTCGACGGTTTAAATATGTGTTTTTGTTAGTAATAGATCCCGATCCCAATCGAGCGGTAGCTGATGATGTGGAGAGTGTAGCGCCTGCTCCCACGCATGGGACAAAGACCGATGGACTCTCAACTTTGTGGCAAGCAATCGAGAATGACGAGGCTAGACAAGCCTTTTATAATGTGATGAATGATTGGTTTAACCAATACATTCGAACTAATACGATCGTTCCACAACCTCCACTCCCGACTAATACATCCTCGCACCGCATGTACATCCGGTAACCGATCGGATGAGATTAAACAAGCCCCGATTGATGAATCCAAAAAGCACGGGGCTCATCGAATTTAAAGCTACAGACGGCAGATGATGATGCCGAGCAAGCTGAATTTTGGTTGGACAACACTATCCGGTACTTGATGAACTATCTTGCACACCCGAGGAATGCCTAAAGTGTACTATCTCTTTGCTACGTGATTACGCCTACTATTGGTGGAATACGTTGATTTCTAAGCAGCCCAGAGAGCGGGTAACTTGGGAGTTTTTCCAAATCGAGTTTGAAAAAAGTATATCGATCGAGATTCATTGATCAAAAGCGAAAAGAATTTCTTGAACTTAAACAAGGTTCCATGACGGTTACTGATTATGAACGAAAGTTTGTGAGGCTTAGCCGGTACACTCGAGAATGCGTTTCTTCAGAAGCTATAATGTGTAAAGGTTTTGAAGATGGTTTGAATGAAGATATAAAATTGTATGTTGGCATTTTAGAGATCAGAGAGTTTGTAGTGCTTGTTGAGCGAGCTTGCAAAGCTGAAGAGCTCGGTAAGGAGAAAAGAAAAGCTGAAATGGGAGCCAAAGAGTTTCGTAAGAGATCATCGGAAAGCCCTTTCAATGATCATCGAAGAAATTTAGAGATGATTCTCGCCGATCCAAAGACACTTGAGTTATTCAAGACGAGATCGCGATCGACCCCACGTGAGTACGCGAGTCACTTGGTTGCGTGTGGGAAATGATCGTCGGGACAGGACAGAGTGTCAGTATTGTGGTAAATGGCATTCGGGGAGTTGTAGATTCCATGACCGCTCCTGCTATAAGTGTGGATCAGCTGACCACTTTACCAAGGATTGCCCGAGACTGTTTGAGCAGAATGTAAAGCAGAGTGGGAAACCGGGTGCTACTACTACTCGAGGTAAACCATCTAGAAATGCGGGGAATGCTAGCGGCGGTCAGAGAGGATCTAGAGATGCTACAACCAGATCTGAGGCTCGTGCGCCTGCTAGGGCTTACGCTATACGCGCCCGCGAGGATGCTTCCTCGCCAGATGTTATTACCGGTACTTTTATTCTCTCTGATACTAATGTGATTGCTTTGATTGACCCTGGTTCTACTCATTCTTATATATGTGAAACCTTAGCATCCAGTAACACTTTACCTATTGAGTCTACTGATTTTGTAATTCGGGTGTCAAATCCCTTGGGTCGTTACGTACTTGTCAACAAAGTGTGCAAGAAATGCCCCCTAGTAATCTGAGGTTCCTGTTTTCCGGCTGATTTGATGCTTTTACCGTTTGATGAATTTGATGTTATCCTCGGTATGGATTGGTTGACCGTGCATGACGCAATTGTAAATTGCAAAAGAAAAACTATCGATTTGAGGTGTGAAAATAACGAGATAATCCGAGTCGAGTCTACTGACTTGAATAGATTGCCGGTATGTAATATAAATCGATCTTTGGCTCGTAAATGTGTAAGAAAGGGTGTGAAACATACCTTGCGTATGTACTTGATGGCAAAGAGTTAGAAAAGAAGCTTGAATCTGTGCGGTGGTTTGTGAATACCCGGATGTTTTTCCCGAGGAATTACCGGGTTTACCACCTGTTCGTGAGGTAGAGTTTGGCATCGAGCTTGTGCCGGGACTACACCAATTTCGATAACTCGTGTATCGTATGGCACCAACGGAATTAAAAGAATTGAAAGTTCGATTGCAAAAGTTGTGGATAAAGGTTTCGCTCGACCAAGTTTCTCACCTTAGGGTGCACCGGTATTGTTTGTGAAAAAGAAGGACGGAACTATGAGGTTGTGCATTGACTATCGCCATTTGAATAAAGTGACAATAAAGAATAAATATCCGATTCACGCGTATTGATGATTTATTTGATCAAGCTGAAGGAGCCTCGGTGTTTTCAAAGATAGATTTGAGATCGGGTTATTATCAGCTGCGAGTTCGAGATTCGGATATACCTAAAACTGCTTTCAGAACGAGATACGGCCATTACGAGTTCTTAGTGATGCCGTTTGGACTCACTAATGCCCCTGCGGTATTTATGGATTTGATGAATCGAATCTTCAGACAGTATTTGGACCGGTTCGTAGTTGTGTTTATTGATGACATCTTTGTCTATTTAAGAGACGAGACCGAACATGCTGAGCACCTGAGATTAGTGTTGCGAATTTTACGAGATAAGCAGTTATATGCTAAGTTCAGTAAGTGTGAGTTTTGGTTAAAAGAGGTTAGCTTTTTGGGTCATGTGGTATCCACATCAGGTATTCGAGTTGATCCGAGCAAAATTTCACCATACTTAGCTGGAAGCCTCCAGAAATATTGCGAGGTTTGGAGCTTTTTGGGACTTCTTTGGTTACTACCGACGATTTGTAAAAGGTTTCTCAATGATAGCCACACCACCAATGACGGCTACTCCAAAAAGATGTTAAGTTCGAATGGACGGAAAAATGTCAGCAAAGTTTTGATCAACTGAAAACTTATTTGACTGAAGCTCCAATCTTAGTGCAGCCCGAATTAGGCAAAGAGTTTGTCATTTATAGTGATGCCTCCCTACTTGGGTTAGGTTGCGTATTGATGCAAGAAGGTCGAGTTGTGGCCTATGCATCGAGACAATTAAAGCCACATGAGAAAAATTATACGACCCATGATCTCGAATTAGCTGCCATCGTATTCGCCTTGAAAATATGGCGACATTACTTATTTGGTGAGAAGTGCCATGTGTTTTCGGATCACAAAAGTCTCAAATATTTGATGACCCAAAGAGACCTAAATCTGCGACAAAGACGTTGGCTCAAGTTGTTAAAAGATTATGAGCTTATCATTGACTATCACCCGGGAAAGGCTAATGTGGTTGCGGATGCCTTAAGTCGTAAATCACTGTTTGCTTTACGAGCAATGAATGTACATTTGTCTATTCTATCCGACAATGTGTTAGTGGCAGAATTAAAGGCCACACCCGTGTTGATTCATCAAATTCGTGAAGCTCAGAAAATCGATGAAGAATTGGCTGCAAAACGGGCTGAATGTGTCCCGAATACGGAATCAGAGTTTCAACTTGATGAGGACGATTGTTTGAGGTTCAGAAGTCGGTTGTGTGTTCCAAGAAATGCAGAACTCATTTCGATGATTCTGAACGAAGCTCATAGTAGTCGAATGTCACTTCACCCGGGGAGTACGAAAATGTACAATGATCTGAGACATCAGTTTTGGTGGCATGGTATGAAACGAGACATTTTCGATTTTGTTTTGAAGTGTCTAATATGTCGCAAGTGAAGGCGGAACATCAAGTGCCTCACGGGCTTACTTCACCGATCATGATACGAATGGAAATGGGATCGAGTCACGATGGATTTTGTAATCCAGGTTGCCATTGTCGACAAGTAAGAAAGATGCGATTTGGGTTGTTGTTGATAGATCGACTAAGTCGGCTCATTTTATCCCCAGACGCACGGATTTTTCATTGGATAAACTATTTGAATTGTATGTTTCTCGATTGTGAGATTACACGGGTACCGATTTCTATTGTGTCGGATGAGATTCGAGATTCACCTCACGATTTTGGAAGAAATTGCAAGAAGCCTTGGGTACCAAGCTGCATTTTTAGCTTTTCATTCATGCAAAGCGATGGTCAATCCGAGCGGATAATTCGAGATACTTGAGGATATGTTGAGATGTTGCATCCTCGAGTTTAGTGATTCATGGGAGCGGTATTTACCTTTGATTGAGTTCACGACAACAATAGTTTTCAATCAAGTATTAAGATGGCACCTTATGAAGCTTTGTACGGCGTAAATGCCGACGCCATTGTTTTGGACCGAGTTAGGTGAAAGTAAAATTTTTGAGTGGATTTGATTAAAGATCTTTGAGCAGAAAGTAAAAATAATTCGTGAAAGTCCGAAGGCGACATCGGATCGTCGAGAAATCGTATGCGGACTTAAAACGAAGAGATATTGAATATCGTGGGAGACAAAGTGTTTCTTAAGGTCTCACCTTGGAAAAGATACTCGGATTTGGCCGTAAGGGCAAATCGAGTCCGAGGTTCATAGGGCCATACTGAAGTATCCGAACGAATTGGTCCGATTGCGTATAGATTGATTTTTGCCCCGAACTTGAAAGGATTCACAATGTTTTTCATGTATCAATGCTTGACGTTATAGATCTCGATCCTTCGCACATAATTAATCCATCAGAGGTTGAAGTTCAATCTGACTTGAATTATGAAGAAGAACCGATTCGTATCCTAGCTCGTGAAGTGAAAGAGTTGAGAAACAAAAAGGTTCCTTTAGTAAAGGTACTATGGCTCAAACACGGAATCGAAGAAGCTACTTGGGAAACTGAGACCTCTATGAAGGAACGATATCCGAATTTATTCACTGGTAAGATTTTCGGGGACGAAAATTTCTTAAATGGGGGAGAGTTGTGACAACCCTAATTTGACCCTAGTCGGAAAGTGGTTTCGGGACCACAAAACCGAGTTATAAAAATATTTATAAATTATATTTCATGATTTCGAAGTGAGTAAATACGAGTGTGAAAATTTCAAGCTTTGATTTGGTCATTTGCATGTGAATTTATTCAATAGGACTTAAATGTGACACTTTTGAATTGTGATAGGCTAATTTAGAATGAGTAAATAATGCATGTATTTAAAGGAATGGTTTTGCATGTTAAATTGCCCATTTTTTTTGATAGTGGCCGGCCATGTGCTAGTTATGTTATAAAATATGAATTTTCTATTGGTTTTAATTAGTTAAATGATTAATAACATGAATTAATGAAATAAAATAAGGAACTAAAATAGGAAGTGGGTGAAAATAACAAAGTTAGCACCTTGTTCATCCTAAAAGCCGAAAATTGAAGAAGAGTTGGGGAGAAGAACCATTCGGTCACTTAAATCTTCTTTAAGCTCAAGAGCAAAGGAGTACTAAATCCGATAAAGGGAAGGAAAAAGTGGTCGAATAGTCATCGGAATCGTTCGACAACATCCGAGGTAAGTTTTCGAGTAATGAGACTTAGTTTACGATTTAATTAAGTTATAACTTACGAGCATAATAAAAAAAATATGGATGTGATGATTCTACTTGAATTATATGTTGAATTAATTAATCTATACCAATGACGGGTAGCCGTATGTGCATAGAGATCGTGTCGTAAAGCAAATTAAACCATGCTTGTTTGTATGTGACTAGTGGACCGAAAATGGGATTGCTTAATACGTGACTTGTGTTTGAACTCTAAAACGAAAATGAAATATAGATATGTGCGAGTTATTATATCGGGCTATGTCCGAAGAAGGCAATTGTGCGAGTTAATATATCAAGGGCTACGTCCGAAGGCAATTGTGCGAGTTACTATATCCGGGTTGTGTCGAAGGCAAATGTGCGAGTTATTATATTCAAGCACTACGTCCGAAGGCAATTTGTGCGAGTTACTATATCCGGGTTGTGTCTCGAAGGCAAATGTGCGAGTTATTATATCAAGGGCTATGTCGAAGGCAATTGTGCGAGTTACTATATCCGGTTAAATCTCGAAGTTATTTGGCTTGGGAATGAGCAACTTGCTGTATTAGTTTCAATTGATACGCTCGTAGAATTCCAACGATGAGGTATGTTTCGTGTTTGCATTGAATTAGTTGATCCCTTACAAGTAGTTTTTGCTCGGTCAATAAACGAACTACCGACCTTTGACTAAGTTGATCTTTTGTGTGTGAATATAAAGGTAGTAATGTGATGTAAGTGTGATTTTGAGAATATGTATGCATGAAATTATTCGTTTAGTCGTATGAATGTTATACTTCGGTTATGCATAAATTCATTATACAATCTTACTAAGCATTAAATGCTTACTCTGTTTCTTTGATTCTCTGTTTCATAGATTTTGGTTCGTCAGCTATCGAACTCGGGATTGTAGAAGTTGAAGTCGTCCACACTATCAAAGCCTCTTTCGGTACACTTTTGGTTAAACTTTGAAATGGCATGTACAGGACTACCCTTGTTGATGTTTGTCTTACACCTTTCTGTTTTGTACAAATTAGATAGTCATGCGAAAATGGCTTATATATATATGTTTTGAGCAAATTGTTATAATCTTCG
This sequence comes from Gossypium anomalum, assembly GCA_025698475.1. Classification (NCBI taxonomy): domain Eukaryota; kingdom Viridiplantae; phylum Streptophyta; class Magnoliopsida; order Malvales; family Malvaceae; genus Gossypium; species Gossypium anomalum. Next base: position 39,461,825 of record CM046968.1, on the reverse strand, counting down.
TGTATGTATATGGTTATTGAGAAGTGTTAATATGCTTGGCAATGATTGACCATTGGGATGGTTAATCACAATCTTATTTTGTGCTATATATACTAGAGGGTTGGTTAAATCATGGAAACTAAGTAATAGATAAAGTCTACCCTAAAGACAGATGTTGACAGCATCAGTAGTGTCAATTTTAAAAATCATTAAAAATAGTAGGAATAAAGTTAATTAGTGAATAAATTATGTAATCGAACCTTGATTAATATACTTTCATATGGAAGAATCGAAACTGCCAAATGAGTAGGATTTTAAGAGATATTTAGGTTTTCGTGAAACAGGGCCAGAGTAATTTCTGGATCCCTTGTTCTGACTTTGAAAATTTACTATAAATTAACCAGAGATAATTAGAAGTTATTCCCTAGATGTACAGATTCCTTGTCGAGTATAGTTTCTTTAGAAATAAACGGTATAAGTTTTGAAGTTCTGTATAGGGAGATACCTAAGTTGCAATGCATGAAGATCTGATTAGTTGAACCCTGTAACAGGGGAGAATTAAACAAATAAACTGTACTGTTTGAACTTATCAGAAATTCTAGAAAAAAATTTGTAGATAGATATATGAGTCTAGTTTCAGGAAAAATTTACGGAATAAGTTTTCGAGCTTCGGAACTCGAGATATGATTTTTAAAGTGGCCGTGATGCAGTTAGCCAACATGTCTGAAATTTTAAAAATGATCCGTATAAGTCAATGAATTAAGTCCGTAAATACCTCGTGTTAAACCCCGATAACGGTCTCGGGTACGGGGTGTTACAACATCTGTATAGTCAATCACACACTTTAATAATAATAAAAATAAAGCATTAAAATTCAATTATAACATTGCCTTATTATTATCACACGAACTTACCTTGACACAAAATCGACAATTAGACATAATCGTCATATTCTTTGATTTGCCTCGTTTTAAGTTCGAATCTTATTTTTTCTCGATCTAAAATATCACATTTAGTCTAATTATTAGTCACATTATTCAATGTGATCCAAAAATCATATTTTGGCAAAATTACATTTTTACTCCTAAACTTTGTCATAATTACACTTTTGCCCCTAGGCTCGTAAAATGAAATGCACTCAATTTATTTGTACTTTAAGCCTAGCCGAACATTTTCATAACTATAGAAAACTACAATTCTCATCAAAACACACTTTTATACCATTTTTACAACTTTTACAAAATGGTCGTTTCAGACGTTTTCACTGAAAATCACTTAGTAAAAGTCGTTTATTTAACAAAAATGATGCATTTTCCATCATCAAGCATCAAAATACACATATATTAATCAATGGAAAAATTTACAAACTTTAACAGTTTTGAAAATGAAGGTACGAGATAGCTAAATTGAGTTACCACGACTCCAAAAATGTAGAAATAATTAAAAATGGGACAAAAACCGTACTTAGATGAGCCATAGACGCTTCGCCAAATGTTTGCTCATCCAATGGATACCCATCTTCTTCATAAATGGTTGAAGAAGAAAGAAGAAAAAATGATAGCTTTTAAATTTTGTCTTATTATGCCTTTATTAACTTAATTACCAATTTGCCCTTTTCTTTTCAAACAAATTTCAAAAATACCAAACAAATATCTTCCACTAACTTATTAATGGGCTAATTATCACATAAGGACTTCTACTAAAATTCTATAGCTATTTAATACCTCTAGCTTCTAGAAGTCAAGTTTTGTACTTTTTACGATTTAGTCCTTTTAACTAAATTGAGTACCCGAATGTCAAAATTTTTGAACGAGATTTTCACAAAATCATTCTGTGAAACTGTAGATCCTAAAAATATAATAAAAATAAATTTTTCCTAGTTAAATTTGTGGTCCCAAAACCACTGTTCCGATTAAGCCCAAAATCGGGTTGTTAAATACATTTTTGAAACCTTGAGCCTAAACTGAGTTGAAAACTCAACCCTTCTTAGTCTTTGCTCTTAAAATGCACTATAGAATGGATGCCAGGTCACAGAAATTGAAGGTTAGGTATAAACAACTTGGTGGTTGTAAAAATGAATTTGAGCGAACAATGAAGAGATGGTACAATATACTGTGTATAAACTCTTACAAAAATGTGCTTAAAATGAAATGAGTGAACAAAAGTATTGTGAGGGTCAAAAGAAAAACGAGTGAATAAAAGTACAGATAGAGATAAAAGCATTATGAGTGAAGAGCAAAAAATTTAGAATGTGCTCAAAATGAGAAATCAATTTAGGAGCTTAACTTTTCATTTTCAGAATGCGCAAAGGCTCGCTAAGTTGTTTTTACTTGCTAATATCAAACCATACCTTCCACATTGTTGGAGAGAAAAGAAAGGTGAGAGAATGAGAAATAAGATGGTGAGCTTAATCATCACATATAGGGGAAATGAGAACAATGCCATGTGTTATATCAGTCTTAGTGTTTGAACTGTTTTGAGCCGAGCTTTTCTTTAAATTCATACCAACCTAAGCCTCAGAACGTTACAAGGTAAAAAGGCTCTATGTGACCTTAACGTCCTTGTTTATAAAACCAAAAGTTGCAGAATTTAGTGTGAAATGAATAATTTAAAAATTCTTTCATGTATAGATACATCATATTTGCGTGACTTATTTTGATGGAATAATGTGAAGAATGTTTCTTTTTTGGGATTGCCTATATGTTTATTCACTCTGTAACTATGTGAACTATATTGATTTGCTTCCAAAGTTGTAAATTTATAATGCATCATTCTTAGGTTGTATGATAGAATAATTGGCTACACTGTACATACCCGTCAATTGATTTTCATATCTCTCTATTTTTCAAGAGTCGTCTATTTTGCATGTGTTAGTGTTGTAGGTGTTTGTTTGAGGACAAGCAAAGACTTATGTGTGGGGAAGTTTGATTTGTCATAATTTGATACATCAAATTAGGTTCTCGTTAACACTCGAGGAATTTATTCTCAAGCAAGTTACAAGTCTTTTACATATATATTTTTTATTTTTTATTTTTATCATTAGTAATCCATTTTTTTTAGTTTCTCTCCTTTTGAGACCCAAATTGGAAAAATGGTACAATGTGTTTGAGTTGGTGTAGGGAGACAGCAATGGCCTGACCTTGAGGAAAACAACATTCAATGTAGGTGTCGCGAAAATGATGCTATGTGTCGTGACACCAAGTCCCTTTGCCTTGAGGGTGCAAAACTGTAACGAGAAGCCATCCTAGAGCTAACTATTGATAGAGTCATGAGATTAAAGGTGTGGTGTCGCGACATTTAGCCCAAAGTCGCGACACCAAGCTTCTAAGGCCTCGATATCATTGAAAGTTGTGAAAAGAAATTGTGGTCATCACCAGGGATGTTGCAACATCGAGAACCCCATATCCTCAATTGTGCCACTTTCAAGGGTGTCACAACACTGAAGCCTCACTGTAGCCCAAATGTTGCAACACCACTGTTTGATGAGGAGAAAATTATTATAGAGGTAGTCTTTTGTCCAACACCAACCCAAGTCAAAACACACATTTTAAGGGTAATTTTTTCAATATTAGGGTTGAATTTTTCAGTTGTTAGAAGACCCTTTCGGCTATCAACCTAAAGGTGCCTATCTTCTTTCACTGGCTAATCAAAAGGGGGCATTTTTAAAAAATGGATCCTCAATAAATAGAATACCTGTGCGGATATGTTCAGCTTTGGGTTGAAAGGTAAGGAATTTGACTCCGACTAAGATTATTGTCCATGGTGTAACGGACACAGCCCAAATAACCCTCGGGTACAACATGCTCTGAGATGCTGTGGATCGTGAGAGGCGTACATACAATGAATGTTATTGATGCTACTCCTTCTTACCATCTTTGATTGGGGCGACCCTCCATTGATCTTGGCTTGCTTCTTTGTTCTTGGCTACTACTTGGTTAACTATTGCGAATTATTTAATGGTAGAAAGAAATCCTTCTTCCTTCCCGCATCGTATCCTAGAGGGGCCGCTCAGACGAATAAAGTAAAGTAAGGAATGGGATAGAGTTCGAGTGAGGCATCAACCATAGATTGCATTTTTTATCTTAGTTCTTCTTCATTTTTAGGTTTAGATCATTTAGTTTTTTTAGCTTAGTTGGTGTGGTTGCTAATTTAGTTAGTTTTTACTGTAGCTTGTCAGTTCCTATGCAATTTAATACTCAAGTTATCTTTGTACTTTGATTCTTATTCAAATCCTTCAATATATTTCAATTTTATTTACTTTTAAAAAGCATAAATGTGACACCCAAACCCGACCGGGATAGACCAGCCCGAATTCAAAGCGTTACATTAGCCACCTAAGTGACTCTTTGGCTAACGACCACCCAAGACAAACTCTGACCTTATAACACCTTAATATTATCTGGATATTAATTATTTATTAATGCGGAAGCAAATTATGAGCCAATTTTCAACTTTTTCTAGGTAATTTAACCTAAGGACATTTTCTTCATTTTACCACCTATGGTAAAACTAACCCGATTTTAGATCTAAATATTTATTGACCTTTTTTTAGTCAAAATTATGCAAGCCTAAAAATTTCAGTTTAAATTGAGTTCGTTTGTTATGTCTAATTCAAGTTTTACTATTATGGACTAAATTATAACAAATGCAAACTATCAGGACCTATTCTAAATTAGAAATTAAGTGTGCTTCTATTGGATTAATCCTAAAATTTTACCAAGATTCCTTATCATCTAGGGCTCTAATTAGACTAATCAATTTTCATGACTAAATTGTAAGTTAAACAAATTAGAATACCAAATTAAAAAGATAAAAATTCAAACCCCCCAAATCCCACACGGTCGTGTCCCCTAGATCGTCTGTCATGAAATGACCGTGTTCGTGTCGCAAAAAACTTTTAGGCAGATCGCACATGCCAGTGTGGAAATCCTGCACGCCCGCGTGTGATAGCTCCAGTTTCGACACCCCCGTGTCACTTACCCATACGCCCGTGTGCAACCCCTCACACACCCGTGTGGATAGGCACACGCCCGTGTGAAAACCACTGCACCTATTTTTGTGAAAAACTCGTTTTAAAACCCAATTTTGCATATTTTAATGGCCAATTAAACCTGATTTAACTACGATTAATTAACATACATATACATACACCTTCAATTGAATTTATTGACATCAATTAAGCCTCAATTAAATAGAATTAGGCAATTAATTTCTTGTGCATCAAACACCGAATTAATCAAACAAGTGGTGTACCTTAGTCTCTAGTAAACCACTCGATGAAAGGTTCATGTAAACAATCGTTAGTATAAATTTCATGCTTCACACACCGTGTTATCAAGCAACAATACACCGTAAACTATTCAATAATTAAACTCAAACATGCCTCAAAGTTATTATAAAACCATCCAAAATAAATGTCCAAAGTCCAATTACAACCAAAATCAAACTAAATCCTGGGAGTTCCACAATGCCCGATTACAATCTCTAAAATGTGTATTAAAGTCTCTACCAAGCCTATATCTCTTGGAACTCTCTTGCTCGGCTCCTCAGCTCCTCAAGCTTGACGATTATCTGCACGAATAGTGAGGGTGTGAGCTTTAAAAAGCTTAGTGAATGTTAATAGAAACAATTGTTAAATTAACATCCAATTCATGCTTAATTCACAACCAATCATTCACCAATTATCAGCCAAAATAATTAAACATGTCAATTTAATTTCCATAGCAACAACCACACATAAATATATTGGCATTCATTTCTCATGGCTTAATCGGGTGATAATACATCAGATAAAAGAATCTTCGAACTCCCACAAATATCAAATACAGTCCACCAAGTTGAGCGGGCTGAAGCACATGCTCCCTTATAGTGCCTTAAATAACCCATTGAGTGGAGACTCATGCTCAACACTCCCTTATCTATTCCAAACAAACCAGTCGACCTAGAGCCATATACTCACAATTTCACAAATAAATTTAAGTACCCACAAATCTTATGGCATGCCAACTATATTCGATGGATCCACCATGCATGTTGCCAGTATATTCAGTCAAACATAGCATATAAATCAGTCATTATTGTGCTCAATTTAATGTGACAAGATGCTTATGTGTAACTTGTAACATAGCCATTTAACATCTAATTATATCAAGCAATTCATTTACCAATTTCTCATATTCAATTACCAATTGTAACACTAACATATCATGATAAAAAAAAATTCAGTATACATGCTTTAAATCATCCCTGAAATTAATTTAATTAAAAAGAACAAACACCACCCAAAGCTTACTTACCATTTTTCAATACAAATTCAATTTTTTTGCACATTGAATACCAATATTGCAAAATCAGCCATTCAATCATAATTAATTAATTGAAATCATTAATTAAGCTACTAATTAAACATAATTAAGGGTCAATTTACCAAATCACCCTCAGAAACACTCACCACAAAATTTTATTATATCATAACAAGTGATCAACTAAGCAATTTCAAGCTTCAATTCCTGTTATCTCAATCCTCTTCAAGATTCGGAGCTTCAACAAAGCTAAAGTAGACATTACTTCATTTCCAATGCTATATAACAAACAAAAATTTTAATTAACTATACTAATTGAAATTCTCTCACAAAGATACCTTACTAGATTTGTAACATCAAGTCAAAAACTCGATTCCTCACAAAATCGATCTCTCCAGGCCTCCTGGTCACTTCCAAACATCAATACTAGATGAAATACACATATACTAAGCATCAATTTCACATTTAAATCAATTTCACAAAAACCTGAAAAATCAATTCATGAAGATGATGAAATTCACATTTCTTCAAATTACCTCACAAATCATGTTTAATCTTGATAATAAGACCAAAAACGTTTTAATAGATCTATTTTGAGTTGGAACATCCATTGATTTGTGGATTTCCTCAAAATTCAAGATCCACCATTAAAGCCCCTTAAGCTTTTGAAGGAGATGACATTGAAAAAAAATCATGTAATTATCACTCAAATCATGTAAATATGCTTCTAATCATCATAAAAATAAATTTAGAAATGATAGTTACCTTTGATTCGTTCTAAATCCTTTGATTGAAAATCTTGATTAAGAATCTTGAGAAATTTCAGAATATTTTGAGAAGAAAATTGATTGGATCTATTATCTGATGATATATCTTTAAAACCATGCAAAGAAAACGAAATTTATAGCTCTCTACTATGATGTAAATGGTGTGAAAAGTAGGCTAGATGCATTGTATTTAAAACGTAAACAACCCACCAGAAATTTAAAAATTGAGAAATTTGCCTAATGGCCACCCCCACATTTCCCTTACTTTATCAATTGATCATTTCCCTCCAAAAATTTTGAATTTTAAGGTTTATTTGCTAAATAAGTACTCTAAAATTTCCCTTATTTTACAATTAAATCCAATTTAATTAATATTTAAATTTAATTCAAATTAACCCCCAATTAAAAATTATTTTAAAATTCTTTTTCGACCTAAATTGATTATTTTTCACTAATAATTATTTAATTACTTTAGAATTAATTTCTCAAAAATATTTTTATTTTTTTGGATTATTGTTTAATCAATTTTAGATGAAATTAACCTCCTAAATTAAATTAAAAATGACTAGAAACCCCATAAGTTCTTAGTTTCACACTCAAAACTCGAAAAGTATACATGAAACTACTAGATCCGGTTTAGGGATTTAGTTGAGTTTCTACCTCTGTTATTGCTACCATCATCCTTTTAAAAGCATCCATCAATAAATCCCTAGGCTTCCTCTAACCTTGCTTTTGTGTTTATTTTAATGAACTATTTGAGCATGTGTTTGACTGTTATTTGCATGATGATGATGAGTGGTAACTAAATCTATAGTGGTTGGTTGATAGAAATGTTGTTTGGTTAATTTTTGATATAAGGATTAAATCATAAAAATTGGACTGAATCGAATAAACTTCAAAACTTAGAATTCACAACTTTAGGTAAATTTTTAGGTAAGTGAGACCGAGAGGAGAGCCTACTTAGAACCAATTTGGTTGTCCCGAGTTAGTTTGGTGAGGTCAAGAGATAAACCAGACTAAATCGTCTAATTTGGTGGTAACCGGGAGGTAAAATTGAACCAATTAGAAGTTTAAGCTTTTTAAACTAAAGATTTTCAAAAAACTATTTTGAAAAGTGGTTTTAACTGCAAGTGTACAATGGCAGTTGGAATATTTATAGTGTTACAATGGAACACTAGAGTATTCTAAGGATTGAACCCAAGAGAGTCAGTGATTTAGTGATTTCTATCCAAAAGTGCAAGTAGGAAAGGAGTCTAGCTATCTACTCACTAATTGCTATAGTACGAAAAACCATTAATTTGAGAGAAATTAAACTAATTAATAACTTAAAGCAGAAAAGAACTAAATTATAGATAATGCAAAATATAAAGATAATAAACACAAAAAAAAACAACAATTGATTGATTTCCATGTTGTTAATTAACCCTCAAATTAGGGATCTAAATCGTTAATACTCCTAAGTTGGCTCCATTTTACCTCTCAATCTCAATTGTACCAAATTAGGCAAATTAGTTTGGTTTATCTCTCGGTCTTACCAGCTAACGCGGGACTAATGAATTGTTGCCCAATAAGATTACCTCTCAGTTTCATTTATCTTAATGTTCCCTTAGGGGCATCAATCTTAAGTTTTGATGTTTATTTGATTTAGTCCAATTTTACAATTTAGTCCTTAAACCTCGGAATCAACTACCCAATATTTCCACCGACCACCCACTAAGGGTTTAGCTACCCATTATCATATTAAAGCTAACAAACATGAAAGAAATACCATGGAAACCATTAACATAAACTTGATAAAAAAGATAAAAGCTTTGGTTTTTAACTTAATAAACTTAAATGAAAAGTAACTAACATAAAGATAAAGAAATAAGAACAATAAATATGATATCTTTAACAAATAAGAGAAAAGAAAATTGAAATACATTAACCTGAAGTTGAAAGTGTCATTACTAGTAAAGTAAAGGTCTTAAATATGAAAATAAACCTTAGTTGCAATGATAACTAAATTAACTAACTACCATCAATACTAAGAAAAACAAGAAAATATGTAGGAAAAGTAAACCCTAAAATATAAAGAAGGAAACTACTCTACTCCTAAGCTAAAAAATGAATGAAAACATAAACTAAAAAAAGCTTTGTAACCCTAATACTACAACCTCCTTTCTTTAGCCAAAATTTGGCTTTTTAATGCTTATTCTGACCCAAAAATGCCCCTCTCCGTCTTTTATTTAATTGGTGCTTTGGGTGGACAAAGACTACCCTTGATGTCATTTTTTGTCCCTATACGGCAGAGGTATCACGATACTTAGGGGAGGGTATCGCAATATCCCCATCAGTCTACTCAAGGGATGTCTTTGGGGGTGGATATCGGAATACCTAAGAGTGGGTATCGTGATACCACTATAGATGGCTCCTTTTCTTCTTCATTGTCGGTCTAATAAAGGTGTTGCAATATGGCATGGTTTCCACTCAAATTTGGGTGACCAACATGATTCTACAACAATCAATCACTTGTTAGGGTCCAAATGACACCCTTGGCCAATTTGGTTCTCAAAATAGCATAGAATAAACATAAAATGCATGTAGAGCTTATTAATGTTAAAGAATGAAAATTAAAAGAAAACTATGAAAAAGCATAAAAATTGCTCGAGAAGCCTAATTTGACATATCAAATTATGGTAGAACGCTCTCTTAGGTTCAATCCCTAGAATACTCAAAATGTTCGATTATAACACTTAAAATATTACAACTAACCCATTACATTTGTAGTACACCACTCGATTTTTATTGTATTTGTGTTGATTCATTGTAACTCCCCTTCTTGGATCACTGGTACACCCTATGGCACAGTGAAAAATTATGCCGACGATCGTCAGCCAAGGATCCATGTACGAGGATCGAATCAGGTTTAAACAAGGGTTGAAAAATAAACCTTTCAAAATTGAAAAATGATGAATGATGTTGTTGATAGGATCCCTTTTAGAGATGTATTTTCTAAGCCGCAACGATAATGTCTTGACCTTTACGTAATCCACCTAGTCAAAAAACAAATAACAAAATTCTCTTGAACTTTTCAGAGAGAATTTTCAAGACCAGCTGCTAAGCCTTTTTTTATTTTATTTTCTTAGTAACCCTAACACACTAAGGGATTCATTTCCTTTTATTTAATTTGATATCATATATCAAAAAATAAAAATAGGATTATTCCTTTATTATTAGAGAAACAAATGGAAGTTAGGAAAAAGATTATATTCTTTTCAAAAGAATATCACTTTCCATATCCTTATATATTTTAACCGAAATTATTATAATTTTTATATTAATAATTTCGGTACAATATAGTTAATATTTTGCATGAATCAAATTCATATATTAATTTTATATATGTTCTCTATTTAAGTACTACAAGTTTGTACATATAATGTGTTTAATATTTAACTATCAAAATAAATTAATTCAACAATTAATTTAACTCATGTGACAGCTAAATACAATACCAAATGTATTTGGATTCTGTTTGCTTCAACTATAAGGTGTGACCCTGTAGGCTCTTATAATGTTCATAGTAATACTACAATGTTTCTAACATTACAAGCAATGAGTGGCATCTAGCAACGCATCAAGCAATGTATCATTGCCACCCAAGTTACTGGAAGTCGTAATTCGACATAACCTTTTCTTGATAATCTTTTCATTTATTATATCCTTTTATCCTTAATCTAGATTGGAAACAGGTCATGGAATAGTCAGACTTGTATAGTCCAATATCATATTTCTTGATGTTTTAAGTAGACCATAATAAACAAATAAGTGTGATATATCATATTAACTTATTCCAGCATGGACATGCATTTCTAGTCTCACTTCATTAATAGGCCTAAGATATTACTCCCATTATGTAGGAGAGATAAATCTTATCTTGATTAACCATATCCCACTACATGGATTATGGTATATCCAACATAAATCTTTATAGCACAACCTATTACGGTATACGTTTAACTATTTCAAAATATATGACTCACGATGTTGGGACAATGATGATCTTAAGTTTGAGGATTATATACATAGTTACCACCATAAGTAATATTTGTGATTATTACATAATAATCTAAGAAACATACTCATGGTAGGTCAGTCCAATATGTTGTTCTCTAACACATACTCATGTATTGATTTTGACATCCCTATGTCAATGACAACACTTTGTCATCAATCAACTACACATTAATCTCAATGCATTATCATTGTCTAAGCCCACATTAGTACTCGACTAAGGACTTTTTTAAGAATAATTATATTGCTCTTAGGACTTTATTATTAACTAGTTTATACACACAAAAAAAGAAATTGAAATAACTATGGTAATGTCTTATATTAATAAACAAGGTAAAACGAGTATGTGATTACAATCATCTCATGATTGGCCTTTAGGCATACTTTAACACCCTTGACCGACCTGATTGTTGGGTCTAAGCTATCAGATGTTACAGTCGATAATAGAGCAAATATAATCATTTAGCATTGAATTTGAAACATTATACATGCAAACATTAGCAATACCATTGGTAGATATGTTATACAACCTTTCACGGGTCTTATACGAGCCTAAAAATGCTCTAAAATTAACTTGAGATCAAATGAGGAACAATTTGTAAAAGTTACAAAACTTCAAGTTGATGTCGTGACATGAGGGGGTTCCTGGTTGCGATGACTATCACTTGATGCCACAACGTGACATACTATTTTGGTAAAATTTGAGCCATTTGGTACCTATTCCAAAACTTCCACACCATTCAACAATTTGCACATAATTGGCTAATCTCACATGTACCAAAACACTTCCAATACATACCAAAACATGTGCAAATAACCATAATCATCCTCACATAAACTTATACCACCTATTTTAACCATTAAACATATCATTCCAATATCATGATATACAAATCAAACCATTTGTCAAATGTCAAACATTTACCTATCTCAAAAATTCTTGAAATATACCAATTTGTATACCATATATGTACCTTAAGCATATAACTCAAAACATACCATTTCGACCTATCATTTATAAGCCCTTCTGTAACAACTTGTTTTTAGTAAAATCAGAACAGTAGCTTCGGGACCATAAATTTGAAGTAAAAAAATTATTTTATTATTAATTTTATTTCCTACAGCATGATAGTATTACCGTATAAAAATTTCATTAAGAAATTTTATTGTTTACATGTTGAATTTGATAAAAAGGACTAAATCGCGTAAAGTGCAAAAATTGAGTTCTAATAGCTAAAGATATTAAATAGCTATAGAACTTTAAAATTTTGATGGCTTGGAAATTTTTAAATTTTGATTAATTTTAAAGGTTAATTAAGTAAATAAGTAATAAATGATATATTAAAATAAAACCAAATTAATCATCATCTTCCATTATCATTTTTCAACTGAAAATTAGAGAGAATAGAAGCCTTTTTTGAAGCTTCATTCAGCCATCTTTATATCTTTGATTAGGTATGTATTTTTAATCTTTTTTTTTAATATTTCTATGTTTCCGAGATCGTTGTAGTTTAATCTAGCTAGCTCAGGGACTAATTTGTGAAACTGTTAAACTATTAGGGTTTTACCATTGTTGAATATACATTAGTTTTGAAGTTTGATGATAGAAAATGAATGGTTATTGTTAGATAAACAACTTTTGTAAACAGATTTTTGATGAAATTGTCAATTAGGGACTATATTGAAAAATAGAAAAATTACATGGTGAAATTGTGAAATACATGAAATATAGGGCATGCTAGGGACTTAATTGATATTCGGCCATAGTGGGTTGTGGTGAAATTGTGTAAATTTCCATTTTTATGAGCTAGGTATTAAATTGCAAAAAAATTAAAAGTATAGGGGCAAATTGGTAATTTTGTAAAAAATGTTTTGGATTAAATTGAATGAATCATATGTTAAATTGAGTTAAATTTATCCGTATAAATCCGGTTAGACCTCCTATGAGTTAGATTGGGGCAAAGAGAAAGTCTTAAATTAATCGTCTCCGTATCTACGTATACTCGTCGGGGTAAGTTCGTGTAATTAAATTGTGTTTATATATTTTTAATTAAAATATATAAATGTTGTGATTTGTCATATATAATTACCGAGTGTATATCCAACAATGATTACCGAGCCTTGTTTGAACCATATGAATTCGTAGGATACAAATGACGTTTCATTAAGGTTACCGATTTGGCTAAGGTCCTGCATGTGTTGTGAATACTCCACAGCTCATGAGAGCATACTAATCTACAACTTGAGTAAGCATACTATTTCATAGCTCATATGAGCATACATGTACATGAATTGACAGATTACAATTATATGAGCTAGCACAATATGTGTGAGCTATCCCGAGTATCTAACAGTATTCTAAACGGTTTAACAGGTAATGTTCTGACACGAAATAATATGAGTTCGATATGAACTATTACAGGTATACACATGAAATAAATGGAAATGATGTTACATGATATATAGATATATGAAATGGATGATACATGTGTATGGAACTTGATTAATTGTTAAGCTCAACCATGGTTATTGGTTCATATATGTATTTACATGGCTAATATGGTTGGTGTATATGTGCTTAGGAATTTGGCCAAAATGTGTTGGGATATGCTTTGTTACTTACCTATTACTTGATCAAATGGTAAGTTAAATTCTAAGTTATACGAACTTACTAAGCTTAAATGCTTACTCTGTGTTATTTTCCATGTTTTATAGTGAATCAGAAGCTCATTCGGGTTGAAAGCTTGTTGGAGCTATATCACACTATCCATCGTCTCTTTTGGCATATTCGATTGTTTAATTTGGGTTATAATGGCATGTATAGGTATTTTGGCTAATGATAGCCTATGAGCTTGAATGTTGAAATGGTGAATTGACTTGGTTGAATTTTGATACTTTGATGATATAATTGCATAGTTTGGTATGTATGTTAATAACCTATTTTGTGGTTGTTACTTGGTTGGTTTGTTTGAATGTTGGATGATGGTATGATAGTTCAAATATATAAATGTTAAATGTCATTATGGTGTAGGTGAATATGATGTTTTAGTACACAAGTTATATGTGAATTATATGACTATTTGGAGCTAATTTTTGTATGTCATATATGGTGCATTTTGGTATGTTTTTAAAGAATAAATCAAGTGGCATATCATGGTATAGTTTTGGTCAAGCCTTTGTTGATCAAATGATCAAATTGTGTTCATAGTTATACATGTTTATATATTGTCATTGGAGGTGCCTAAGGGCATATTGGTTGTATATGATTATACCATTTGTATAACGCTAGAATATGCAAAGTTTTGGTGGCTTATTATAGCTTATATATATGTGCATTTGTGATTGTAGGAATATGCCAATTTGGGTGAGAAAAATGGCTTGTAAAATAGTCTATTTTCGTCCACATAGGTAGAGACACGGACGCATGTCTCGGTCGTGTGTGACACTCGGCCAGGTGACATGATTGTGTGTCCCCTTTTGCTTTCAAAGGGTTGTAAGTTAGGTTGTTACATGGCCTAGCACACGGCCTCTCACACGGGCGTGTAGCTTGGCCGTGTGGCCCAAGTTAGTGAGTTATACGAGCACAAGACACGGGCTGGGACATGGCCGTATGTCCCTATTTTAAATGCCCACATGGCCGTGTAACCCTAGCAGTGTTGAAATTTTTTTCTATTTTCTGAAAACTTCTCTGAGTTTTTGATTTAGGCCCGACTTGTTTCTAGCACGTATTTAGGGCATCTAAGGATCGTATAATGGACAATATGTATGTTTTGACTTGGTTTTAACATGTTTATTGATATGTTATGAAATGTTTGAATTTTTCTGTCCATTTGTATTGTAAACTTTGATAATACTCTATAACCCTGTTTTTGCGACAGATATGGGTTAGGCGTTTACATTTATTAGTATCAGAGCTACGGCTTAGTCGATTCTCGGATTGAACGTAGTGTGTACGAGTCTAGCTATATATGCCATTATATAACTAGTCATAGTGTGATATCTCCTAACCTTTTTAAAACATGTTTTCATATAGCAATGTCATCCAACCGAGCTGATTCTGATGAAGTAGAGAGTAACGCTCAGGTCTCAGTTCACGGTGTAGCATAGAGTGGTACAAGGCCCGTATCTAATGGTCAGGGAGGAGAGGCTAAAGAAACCTTATCCCATATGATGAATGAATGGTATATTTTGTTTGTACAAACTAGCCCGACTACTCAACAACCTCCACCCCCTCTTGCTCCCCAACTGTTTCCTGTTATTTCTCAAGGTATGGAACCAATCCGAGTTAGTAAGCCACCTATCGATAAGATTCAAAGTACAGGCTAAAGAATTCTGAGCTACTATTGAAGATCCTGAGAGAGCTAAATTTTGGTTAAAGTATACAATTAGGGTTTTCGATGAGCTATCCTGTTCACATGCTGAATGCGTTAAGTGTGCGGTATTGTTAGTGAAAGATTAGACTTACTAGTGGTAGAACACGTTAATTTCTGTTGTGCTGAGAGAGCGAATTACTTGGGAATTCTTCCAAATTAAGTTCCGAAAGAAATATATTAGTCAGTGGTTTTTGGATCAGAAACATAAAGAATTTATTAAGCTCAAACAGGGTTGTATAACTTTGTTAGAGTATGAGCGGGAATTTGTTAGACTAAGCAAATCTGCATGGAAGTGTATTCCGACTGAGACTGCTATGTGTAAAAGATTAGAAGAAGGGTTAAACGAAGACATAAAGGTACTAGTTGGAATTCTTGAGTTGAAAAAATTCGTTGTATTGGTTGATCGAGCACATAAAGCCGATGAGCTGAATAAAGAGAAAGATGTGCTAATTTGAAGCGAGAGACTCGATAAAAAGATCAACTGGGAAGTCATATCAGTCAGTATCAAAGAAATTAAAAGAATATCACAACCGTTCTATAAATTCTATGGATTATTCTAGTAGAGACAGAAGTACCTGACGTTCGAGTCCAAAACCTCAGGCTACATCTGTAGCAAGTGTGGGTAGTGTCAGAGATGTTTGGCCCGAGTGCAAGCACTATAAGAAACCACATTATGACAAATGTTGATTAAAGAACTTAGCGTGTTTTAGGTGTGGTTCCTTAGACCACTATCTTAGAGATTTCCCAAAGAAATTTGAGAAAGAGAGTTCAAACTACGAGGCCGAGCAATACTGCAGCGTGAGGTAGACCACCTCATAATCCTGAAAATGTGAGTGGTCGTGGTGTTACAAAAAATTCTGCTGTGAGATCCAAGGCACGAGCACCAGTTAGTGCTTATGCTATTCACGTACGAGAGGATGCTTCTGCGCCAAATGTTATTACTGGTACTTCTTCTATTTTTGATACTGATATTATTGCTTTAATTGATCTGGGATCCACTTATTCATATGTATGCACGAATTTAGTGTCTAGTAAGAATTTACCTATTGAGTCCACTGAATTTATGGTTAAGGTATCGAACCCCCTAGGTCGGTAAGTGCTAGTTGATAAGGTTTGCAACAATTGTCCTTTGATGACTTGGGGTTACATTTTTTCAACTAATTTGATGCTGTTACCGTTTGATGAATTTGATACGATTCTGGGCATGGGTTGGCTAACTCTACATGATGCGATTGTAAATTGTAGACGTAAGCTTATTGTATTGAAATATTAGAATGGTGAGACACTTCGTACTGAATCAGATAGTTCAAGTGGGTTGCTTATTGTTATATCAGCTATGTCAGCGCAGAAATATGTGAGAAAAGGTTGCAAGGCTTACCCTTCTTATGTTCTAGATTCTAAAATGTCTGAATCGAAGCTTGAAATAGTGCTAGTGGTTTGTGAGTATCCTAATGTGTTTCCAGAGGAGTTACCTGGGTTACTGCCGGTCAGAGAAGTTGAGTTTGCTATTGAACTTGCATCGGGGACATCACCGATATCGATAAAACCTTACAGAATGGCTCCTACCAAGTTAAAAGAGTTAAAAGCACAACTGCAAGAGTTGACAAATTGGGGTTTTTCTCGACCTAGTTTTTCACTTTGGGGTGTATCAGTTCTGTTCGTTAAGAGAAAGGATAGATCGATGAGATTGTGTATAGACTACCATCAGCTCAACAAGGTTACAATTAAAAAAAATTTCATTGCCTCGTATTGATGATTTATTCGATTAGCTGAAAGGTGCGATAGTATTCTCGAAGATTGATCTTCGTTCTGGCTATTATCAGCTATGAGTCAAAGATTCAGATGTACCAAAAATTACATTCTGAGATGCTGTTTGGTTTAACTAATGCACTTACAGTATTTATGGATTTGATGAACAAAATCTTCAGACTGTATTTAGACAAATTCTTTGTGGTATTTATTGAAACATTCTGGTCTATTCTCGAGATGAGTCTGAGCATGCTTAACACTTGAGGATTGTGTTGCAAACTCTGCGAGATAAACAATTGTTTGCCAAATTTAGCAAATGTGAGTTTTGGCTTCAACAAGTCGGTTTTCTGGGCCATGTAGTATCAGTTGAAGGCATTAGAGTTGATCCAAGTAAAATTTTGGCAGTTGTTGACTGGAAACCACCGAAAAATGTATCCAGAGTAAGAAGTTTTCTAGGATTAGTTGGTTTTTACCAAAGGTTTGTTAAAGGGTTCTTGATGATAGCTACATTGATGACGCAACTCTTACAGAAGGATGTGAAATTTGAATGGTTTGAAAAATGTTAACAAAGTTTCAATCAGTTGAAACTTTAACATTTAACACATTAAGAAGGGAATTTAACATTCCTTGGCACATTTTGAGGTAACTAGTGCACAACACCATTTACAACTAATAGGTTAGTAAAACTTTTATACAATAAACTTGTAACAATGATCATATACAATAATTCACATTATAAGCATATACAATTCAATTCACATCCAACCTATTTCAATATTTCAATTTCATTAGATTACTGTTTCACTTGAGGGAACTATAGTAAATTCAATATGGATACACGGAACTATATTGCTCACACAAGCTAACATTTATGAACTTGCTCACACAAGGTGACATTGTATCAATGTTACCAGTCCAAGCTAAACCAAAAATACATATAAATCGAGAATCTGAAACAAATGTCGGATCTTATATAACCATGTAAATCCCTAATCGATTCCATATTTGACCCTAATGACTTGCTATATGTATCCTAATCTTTTACTAACTTCACACTGTTGGAAAATCGAGTTTGGAAAATGTAGCAAAAAATAATTTTAGGGAAAAACCAAAGTTTTAAAAAAATTCCAAAACATGAATTTGGTTGTAATATCTAAAGTAATAAACACTTAATCAAAATTCTACATTTTCGATTCATCTAGGATGAATTCATTGACTAAGTAGTCTTCTCCTTTATCCTCAAGCTCATGTCTGCCGAGTGTGAGCTCACTTTGAATCATAAATTTTTTCACACAAATTATCAGTGGGGTAATTTACCAATTTCTGTAAACTTTTGGGCCAATTTGTAAATAAGAAAAACATCTTTAGAAATTTTCTGAAATAATTTATTCAGAGAATTTTCTCTCTACAACTTTCTCTTGAATTCAAGTGAGTAAAAAATAATAACCCAAGACTCTCTTTATATAGGGAGAGTTTAGAGAGTTAAATTATGATTAAAATTAATCACTATAATATTAATTTAATAGAATATTTATCTACAAGATAAACATTAAATTAATTTTAATATTAAGATAATCACTTTAATATTACATTAATAAATACTATTAAGATAAGTATTAAATTAAATTTATTTTTGAAATAGTTAATCTGAAATAAATTTTCTAGTAAAGTCTCAGTAGGAGTGTAATTTTTCCATTGCTCAACCACCGAAGACCCACTGCCGCTGACCATTTTCTGGCAACCAGAATGTTTCTGTCGCAGTTGCAAACACCCTGTATTGGTTCAGTTTTTGCCGATTCGATCTGGGCCAATGACGGCCTGACCGATTCGGTCCAGCAACAAATTGGAACGCTGGTCTGATTTCACATACCAAACCC
The DNA here is from genome assembly GCA_025698475.1 of Gossypium anomalum. Lineage (NCBI taxonomy): Eukaryota > Viridiplantae > Streptophyta > Magnoliopsida > Malvales > Malvaceae > Gossypium > Gossypium anomalum. The sequence goes on along the minus strand of CM046968.1, from coordinate 39,442,722 downwards.
GGTTTGACTAGTTTTTGGGTCTTGGTCTTGATTTTGGGCTCCCGGGCCCAATTTACGATCTCAAGTCCAATTTTTAAGTTCAATTATCCATTTGGCCAAATGCCCGACTTGAAAATTAATTTTCAAAAATATCATATTAATTTTAATTAATTTGATTAATTTACTTAATCAAAATTAATTTTTTTTCCAAAAATCACTTAGATTTTCCAAATTAATTTTCAAGAAGATTCTTTAATTAAATTCTCTAGTTGAACAATTCTTACGACCGCCCAATTTAATTCTACATCGAATAAATCGACTCAATTTAATTATTTCTAAAGTCATAGAATTTTCTTCTAATTCAAAAGTAGTCCGATCGAGCTTTTGTTGAGCTAGCAAAGGGACCAATCAGACATATACAATTAAGCTCTAGTAATTACAATTATGTCCAGAAGCATCATTCGGATAATTCGTAATTACTTAATCATGGAGTCAGTCCACAAGAAGTACCATGATTGAAAACTCCTTATTGTATACTCTTTACGCAAGCAATTCATCCAACTGCTTTGTCTAATGACCACATCATGTATGTGTTACCCTCATGGTATCATTGATTCCTTTGAGTTAAATCCATTCACTCAATATAATCCTATTTTATCTCATTGCCACTATTGTGTCTTCTTAATGATTAAAATGATCATTGTCAACAACTGACTGTAATTAAATTGCTCGTTCGAGAATAATCAACCTGTGGCCACGTTCCATATTTATCAATCCACAAAATGCTAATGAGAGGATATCGTTATGAATTCCATTGAGTTATGAATTTCATTGTTGCAAGTAAAGCCATGTTATACACAAGTCATGAACCCAACATACCTATTGTTAGCTCGATCATCTTTAAAGCATAAACCTCCACTTATATCAAACCACATGAGTTACATACGCATGGTCAGTGACTAACTCAGGATTTAGGTAAATCGCACTATGAATGTCACAAGTGAATTAATTCACAAATGAATTCAGAATTAATTCATCTTGGGTCCAGTCCAATGTATCATTCTGCCAATGATACATCTATGCCTTTTGTAATAGCCTAATTTTGGGTCTAGTCGAAATAGTGGTTTTGGGACCACGAATCTGACTTAAAAAATTTTATTTATTATATTTTTATGGTCTACAATTTTATGGAATGATTTCCTGAAAATTTCGTTCAAAAATTTTGTTGTTTAGGCACCCAATTTGGTCAAAAGGACTAAATTGTAATAAGTGCAAAATGTGAGTTCTATAGGTTAAAGGTGTTAAATTGTTATGAAATTTTAAATTAGAGGTCCTTAAATGGTAATTAGACCATTGGTTAAGTTGGTGGACAAAAATGGACATGGCTAGGTATGTTTCTAAAGTTTTTCATTAAGGGCATTTTAGTAATTTGGTAATTAAATGAATTAAAAAGCCAAAATAACAGCCAAATTTTGTCCATCTTCCTCCCATGGCTGAAATTCACAAGAGGAAACCATGGCTAGGGTTTTTTAAGTTCCAAGCTCAATGGTAAGTTCGTTCTAGCCCCATTTTTAGTGATTTTTATGTTTTTGAAATCCTTGTAACATGATCTACCTATTTCTAGTTCTAATTTGAGAAATGGTTGAAGGTCTAGGGTTTGACCCATGTTGAAAATGTAAGTATTTTGATGTTTAATGATAGAAAATGCATGTTAGTAGTTAGATAAATGACTTTTGCTAAGTGATTTTCGATGAAAACGCCTAAAAAGGACCTATTTGTAAAAAGTTGTAAAATGGGTGTTAAAATGTGAATAAAAGAAGAATGTGGGCTGCTATAAGCATGTATAAGGTTCGGCTAGGCATGGGTATTGAAGAAATTGAGTACATTTCATTTTACGAGCCTAGAGACTAAAATGTAAAAATGTAAAACTTTAGGGGCAAAAATGTAATTTTTGTCATAATGTGATTTTGGGCTGATTTAATAATTAAATAATTTAAATGTGATATTATAGATAAAGAAAAATAAGGTTCGAAATTAGAACGGGGAAAAACAAGTATTTGACGGTTAGGTCCTTTTCGCCATTTTTATGCCAAGGTAAGTTCATATGTTTAATAAGCATTAAATTATATATGTATAAATGCTTAATTTGTATAATTGTGGTAAATGCTATATTATTGAAATGAAATGTGAATGCTATTGAGTACGATACTACGGAAATGATCGACAGAGATTCGATACAGCGAAAGTCCCGGTTGAACCTTAGGAATAGATAGAATACAAATGTTATGACATAGGGTTACTGAGATTACATGTAAGACCATATCTGGGATATGGCATCGATATGAGACTTCGTGTAAGACCATTGCTGGGCTATTGGCATCGATATGAGATTACATGTAAGATCATATCTGAGATGTGGCATTGGTACAGTACTGTGTGTACGAGATTCTTGAGTATCCTTTAGTATTCCAGGTGGTTCAACGGAAAATTCAATAGGTATGTCAAAGAAGAGAAATAACATGTAAGTATTACGAATTAGCACATGTATGTACATAAGATTATAAGCATTGACTTCATGACATTGTGAGTTCATGGTTTCCACGAGAATGTTTTTGTGAAAGCCTTGTGATTATTGGTCCATGCTTGTGATGTACGAAATACATGGTAAATTCGGTTGGCGGTCGTGTAATTGGATTTCAGGCCAAATTGAGTTATGATATAACATGTTTCATTCACATAAATTGTGATTTATCGGAAATGAGGAAAAAGAAAGATTGGCATAATTGCCTATTAAAATGACTATGGGAAGATATGAGCTTTAAACAATTGAAAGATGTTAAAATATATGATTGAAATGTGAATACCCATAATTGATGTGCAAGTTTATTATGAGGTTTGAAATGATTGGTCGATTGTAGTAATCTGTTACAATGGAGAGATTACTGTTGTTAGGCTAATGTCAAGACATGTTAGATTATGCTTACAAATTGATAGAGCAAACAATGTGACCGAATAAGTTATAACTGTGAGCTTTGTAGTAATTTATATTATCTTGTGTTTATATTGTTGGTCTTGGTAAATGTTTGGTAAGAGTTACTTATTATGTTCACACGGGCTTACTAAGCTATATAGCTTACCCTCTTCCTTTCCCATGTTTTATAGTGTCGTCAAGCTAGCTCGGGTTGGAGATTACCGGAGATCCTATCACATTATCAAGTTATCATTTTGGGTATTGATGAATTCAAGTATTTTGAGTTTGTGGCATGTATAAAGACTTGGTCGTTTGGTCATATGTATTGGTTTATAATGGTTCATGGTTCATTTTGCATACAGGCTTAGAAGTTGGCTAATTTTGGTTAGTATATTTATATTAATGTCATTTGTAAATGTGGAAACTTGCATAATTTGATGTGGAGAGATTGATGATTTAAGCATGATTAATAATTGTATGAGAATGACATGTTATTATCTTGGTTGTGATTGTTTAGCTGCTTTTACATGCTTGAATTTGTGCCATGTGATGTTGTGTAGATGTGTGCAAGTGAGGGTGGCAAAATGGCTTGGTAAATAGCATTGTTTTTGTCCACACGGGCAGACACATGGGCGTGTGCCTAGGCCGTGTGTGACACACAGTCCACCTCATAGGCGTGTGATTCGGTCGTGTGTCCCTTGCACCTAAATTGTTGCAAAACAGAATGCTTAGTATCAAGCACACGGGTATGAGACACGGCCGTGTGTCTCAGCCACGTGAAGGACACGGCCTCCTGACATGGGCGCGTGTCTTGGCCGTGTGACTTCAATTTGTTCTTGGGTGACAAACAGAGAGTTACACGAGTTAGGGACACGGGCGTGTGTGACCACACGACCTGCCTACATGGGCGTGTCCCAAGCCACACGGGTGTGTGACCCCTATTTTAGCAAAAATTTTCCAAGTGTCATAAAATTTTCTAAAGTTCTCGGCTTGGTCCCGAACCACTTCCAAAGCACGTTTTGGGCCTCGTAGGCTCGTATTAGGGACTTTATGATTAAATGCAAATGTTTTTAATTTGGACGCAAATTTATGACTTGGAATTGTATGTTTGCTTGTGTTTAAGTCTGGTAATGCCTCGTACCCTGTTCCGGCATCAAATACAGGTAAGGGGTGTTACACCTCTACCCGTGGAGTCAACTGCTCCTATAGTAAAGACTAGTCGTCTTCTCAATTGGAATTGTAGATGACATAATAATCCTTCTCAATATTTGAAGCAAATGCTCACTTTTATTCTTTTATGAGATTACAGACTCGTTTAGATTATCTATTGAAGTAAGTTGTCTTTCTCGCAATGTAAATGCTTTTACAATGCCACTTATCATCAGTTTGAACTTCGATCATCAATGAGCTAATATTTTCTTGTCAAAATTTCTCTATGCATGCAAAATATGGAAGACAAAAATGCAAAAGACATAATAGTGAAATGTGAAATTTATTTATTCATCGTTCAAATACATAGAAAACAATTACATGTTTACTATAATATGAGCACATTTCCTAATACACATGGGCATCATTGTCGTAATCATATCATGGATTTTTTGGGTTATCAATGCTAAGGATAATAATGATAACAATTTTATTGACATTGTGCATAGGGAGGTTACCCCTAAGTAACTCTAGATAGAACTCAAAACCGCAACACCAACAATATGCCAAAAATACGACTAAATAGATTGGGCATACCATCAATGTTTAAGGCATTATAGGATTAATATGAAAAAAGACTTTAGACACCTCCTCTATCGTCAACTCCAAGCACTATGTGTCTTTCATCTGCTAAATAGTGCATGTATTGATAGCTTGAGTAATAAGATTTGAAGTATCACTATTATAGGTTTCGAACAAGTTGGTATAGTAGTCGACCTTAGGGTAGTTATATTGAATAGGTGTGGATGTCAAGCTGGATAAATTTTGTGGCTAAGAGAGAAAGGCAAATGATGGTTAAAACAAAAAATAATGACCAAACTTGAGGGAGTCCAAATACTTTGGGCGAAGTTTGGGAAAAAATGTAAAGATAAGATAGTGGTAAAGCATGTTGCATTCCCATGAAGAGAACTCAAGTTCAAACCTTGGAGATAACAATATTGGGAGGGGTAGTCACGAACTTCAAAAGAATTAAGTTTCATAGATTGCGAAACGAACATAACCATATTTTAATTATACTTTTTTTTAAATGAGTATCTCAATTTATAATCTATGAAAAATTTGATTCATTTTTAAAATAATGAAATATTATAAATAAACTAAGGTTAAAAAATGAAAGTATTTAAAATAAATATCATAATTGAGTTATAAATTTTACTATTTTATAACTTTTGAGGAGATTGAAGTGAATTAAAATTAATTATTTTGAAAGCTTTTGCGTGTGTTACGCCAAATACTCTAAAGCAAGTACGATGCATTAATCTTGTATGGTAAATTTATACACCTTCTCAAATATGATTTTTGAGAAGAGAGTGAAAAGTCTTGGATTTAAAAGATTGAAGGGGTTGGTAATTAGAATGAGAGCGATGTATCAAATGCAATAATTAATGTTGAAATATGGATGCAATCATGATGCCTTTGCTTTTTCGAGGAAATTTCTTGCATGAAACATTTATTTCAAATTATATTATATGATAACAAAGATAAATTTAATGAGTAGTTGAAATAAACAAATATTTAAAAAATTTGATTTTGTATCATTATTTGAATGAAAATAGTTCCTTCTAGTTTTTTCAAATTTAGCACATTTGATTTTAAACCCATATTCTTCCTTCACTAATTAGGCATGAAAAGAAAGAAAGAAAAAAACATAATGACCCAAATATAAATATCTTATGAACAACAGTAGAACAAAAGAAACCTGTGATTCCACATTCTCAGACACGTTGCTGATTCTAATGTTTTTCTTTTTCCTTACATTACATGTCCTCCGCTTTGGTTTTGAGTTTGACTCAGGATTATGTTTTTCCCTACCTAGAGCTAAGCTATAATAATAATAATTATAAAGAAAAGATTTACTTGATTTGCATGGGAAGATAAAATAAGGTTGTTTCCTTAACATTCAACTTCTCTCACAAAATCTGTGAGGAAACACAAGTTTATACAAATGGTTGGACCCAGAAAATGTTATAATTCTTAGGTCTAGTTAGAGTCACTAATAACTAATTAATAAAATATTAAAAACCCCGGGTTCGACGTAGTAAAAAGAAAAGAAAAAACCCCAAAAGGGATCAAGAATCACAATGAAGAAATGATGTTAGAAAAAAGAGAAACTAGCTATTCAATATATATGGTTGCTATGCTTCTCTTGGCCATCTTTCTCCAAAATTGCAAATGCAGAACCCCTTCATTTCGCAACTCAATATATTCTTTTTTCCCATTTTCATCTAAGCATAGATGCAAGAGAGCGAAAAACAACTTCTTCACAAGGGATGGTAAGGCCCATATCATGGTTAAACCCGAACTCTTCCTCCGCTCGTCGAAGCAAACATTGGAACTCAGGGCGGGTCAAGAATGAGATAGGGACGATGTATCTGCTTCTGTTTTCACCAACGTAAACGGCAAAGTGACCTTTTGGAACGTCAAGTGGGAGCCCATCTTCGTCATATCCATGTTTCCTGCCTAAGCTTGAACATCTCTTCAGGATTTGCTTCAGAACTGCGGTTTGAGGCAGTTTGGATGGTTTTCTAATTGCCATTGCTGTTGTTGTGTGGAAGTGGTAGTAGAATAGAAGGTGTAGTGGGATGGGAGGATTGGGAGGGGGAGATGGAGGGTTATTTATTTATGGATAGTTGAGGCTGAGCTTCAAGGGTCATGTGGGACTATGGGGGCAAGCCCAAAAGGGACAAGCCACGGGTGTTATTAGGGTATGTATGTATGTATGTGTTATATGTGTAAAGGACATGGTGGGAGCCAAACCACCCCATTTGAATTTCTATTCTTTGTTGGTCCTCCTAATGACAACATGGTCCCTCTTTCCCTATCTTCTGATTTAGCTACTTCTAATGTTGATATCGTAGAATTAAATAGCCACTGCAACTTGATGTTTTTGTCTCTCTTTTTTGTTAAAATTTGTACAAGGTGTTGGTAGTACAATGCGGGTAATTCCATATTAGTTTGAGAAAAAATTTCTAAGAGAGTATTACTTCTTATATTGAGTAATTAAGTGTAAATGCCCAATACACGTGCTACTGCTGCTTCGCTTGTGTTGCTTATTTTTTTAATAAAATTTCTGTTCTGTTTTCAGAGATACTTTTTTTTGTTCGAGAAAAATCCTCTATTATTTTTTTGTTTCTTGGAGGATGATGTTCGCTATATAAGTATATCGATCAGGACTTCAACGACACATTGATTATTTCATTTATTTATACTCAATTTATTTATCCTTTCAATACTAACAATTTCATTTTGTAATATATTTCCTAACACAATGTAGAATGCATTTTTAATGCATTTAGTCCTTTTACTATAGTTCTTTATAATTTACAAGGAGTTTGCCTTGGTTCATCTCTGTGTGTGTCTCTACCTGAAATCAGGGACCGATAGTAAGTGTACTGGAGAGTACTGTACAACAGTTTTGTTGGTTTTGGATATTTGTGATTGTTTTGGCTTGTGATTCTGTGTCCTGAGCTTGAAAGGCACAAAAAACACAACAAATTTTCACTGCATGCAGTATCCAAAGGCTTTTTGCAGAAACCCATGTGGTTTTTTACTGTTACATTTGCAGGTTTTGATCATAGAATTGCTTTTTTTTTTTTTTTTCCTTTACATGGTCAGCATTTCAATTCAGTTAGCCATTTTTAATCAGAAAAATTGAAATTAAGCCAAACATGCCAGGGCATAAAAGCGTCTTGAGTGTTGGGTGCAGTTTGGAAAAGAATGTCCCAAAGGGCCGATGGGTTTCCTTTTGAATGTGGTCCTGTCTGAAATCTCCACCACTTAAAATAAGGAAATATTTTTTTTTATATAGTTTTAGAGACAATAATTGCTATTCTTCAAATGCCTCCATGTTCTGAGGCTCACAAAGTGTTCCAAAATGGCAATAGATGTAGTGTCTGATTTGGTTTTTTCTTTTTGTTTTCCTCAGGCTAAGACCCCCTAAACGTTTTCATGACAAAACAGATCCTTAAAACCCCAACAAGGCACTAGAACAAACGTAAGTACATTGGTTTGAAGGTCTTAATGGATACTAATATGCAACATATAGTTGCATTTTTCAACTTAACCCAAATCTTCCTTATAATCCTAAAATGTTGACCAACTAAAAAGAAAGGCAAAATCAAGTTGTTTTTATGTTGACAGGTTGAGGGATCAATTCCAGATTTACTGCAAAAAAAAAAAAAAAAAAAAACAGCAAACGGATTACCTCATGAGTCACAGTCCATGAAAGACACTTGCATGTTCTGTGAATGAGATTGGTTCGGAGAGAAATGGTTTGAGAATAAACAGGAGACGAGAAAGGCCCACCGATCATCACCGAAAGACGGTGTGGTTTGTTGAGCCAAGAAAGGTCTAAGAGGCAAATTATTTTCACTTTTATGGTTGAAAAGGACTTTGGCTTTTGTTTTGCACATGAAGGCCATGTTACTCTTGCCTCCTTCCAAGCTCTCTTGTAAAAGACAACATGGTAAGGTCCTGTGATATAATTCCCCAACTACTTCAAACTGTACAACACATACTTTTACCCTACCATCACTCAAAACTGTAAACTGCTCTTTGGAATCTTTTATCAGAGTCCCCTCAAAACTGATAGATATTGTCGTAGTCCAGTACTTAAAAGATAACTTCATTTTATGCCAATATTTTCTATACCATTACACCTATATTCTGATATATATATATATATATGTATAGACTAGATCTGGCAATCCTGTTATTTTTTTGTGTTATAATAATGTTTAGGATGTTATAGATTTTTATATCATACTTAATATAATATAGATTTTAATAAGATTGTATATTGGTTCGCGCTTATGTTACATTTTCTTGTCATCTCTACATAGTCTTTGATAAGATCACATAAGCTAAGGCTTTAAAGTTGAGATAATCAATCAGAAAGGTGTTATAACTGTTGAGGGAGAATTGAGATAGGAGGTTTATGTAACGGTTCACACGGTAGTGCTCTCCGTAAAAGAGATTTAGTTGATTTTGGTTTGGTTGAGAGGTAGAAGGAGCTGATCGAGAGCAAGAGGATTCCTTCTCCAAATTGAGCAAGGTGTTTATAGGGATGATTTCCTTCTGTTAAGGACTTAACATATGTACGGTGTAAATCCCATCATGATCAGTTACTTTGAAAGCACAATAGCTTCTAAGTGAGCCATTATGAAATGGAAATGAGTTAACCACATGTGAATCATACAAAAAAGGAACAAAGGAGTTGCAAGTGTCCTACATATTGTAGGGAAAAAAATAGTCACAAAAGAATATAGTCAAACACAAGGAAAATACTAAACTAGATAATTTAAGAAGAAAGAAAAGTTGAACTCGGAATTACTGAAGTTGTTGTATTATTCACTCACAAAATGAAATAAACATAGGCTTATAAATAGCCTTTACACCATAACAAACTAACGCAAAAAATGTGCAACACTATTGCACGAATATAACAAAAAATCAGAGAAATAAGGAAATAACAAACTAAGCACAACACAACCAAATCTAAATTTAGAAAAATTGACTTTGAATCATTCTCCATCACTCCCCCTTGATTCAAAGTTGCAGACACCAAGCTGAAGTCTAAAGTAAGCATGTTTTTCTCTAGGGAGAGACTTCATTAGAATATCTGCCATTTGCTCATTTCTGTTGCAATATTTCAGAATAATTGACCCATCAGACACAAGATCAGGAATGAAGTGTACCCGAATATCTATATGCTTTGTTCTTCCATGAAAGGATGGATTTTTGGACATGGAAATCGCTGCTTGATTGTCACGATGAGATTCTGATTGCTTTCATACGCTTCATATTAACTTCAGCTAGGATTCTTCTTAACCATAGGGCTTGACAAGCTGATGAAGTTGCAGCAGTATATTCAGCTTCTGATGAAGATAGAGCTATTGTTGCTTGCTTTTTGGAACTCCAGTAGATAACAGCTGATCCAAAACCAAAGACATAACCTGACGTGCTTCTTCTATCTTCCAAACATCCAGCCCAATCACTATCTGTATAACCATTCAGCTTGAACTCTGAGATATTATCATACCGCAACCCAAAATCAAGAGTTCCGGCAATATACCGTAAGACTCGTTTTGCAGCGCCAAAGTGATGCCTTGAACTTGGAAATAACTCCAACAGCAAAAGAAATATCAGGTCGTGTATTGGTCAAGTAAATCAAGCCACCAATTAGACTTCTAAAGCTCCTTGCATCTGTTGCTTCAATACCATTATCAATTTTCAACTTTTCATTCAAATTCAAAGGTGTTGCTGTAGTTTTGCATCCTAACATGTTGAATTTTTGAAGTAAATTAGCATCATATTTCTTTTACGACACAAAGATGCCATCTTCAACCTGCTTTAACTCAAGCCCAAGAAAAAATTGCAATACTCTAAGATCTGTCATTTCGAATTCCTTTCCATACAAGCTTTGAATTCATTTATAAGACAAGAGGAACCCATGTAGATCATATCATCAACATAAAGGAAAATAATGAGGAAATCATGGGTACCTTGCTATTTAAAATAAAGATTGGGCTCATACTTTCTTCTCTCAAAGCCAGTTTTGAGAGAGTATGCATCAATTTTTTCGTACCATGCGCGTGGGGCCTGTTTCAGTCCGTAGTGAGCTTTTCGTAGCTTGTACACTTTTTCTTCTTTGCCTTTGATTGTGAATCCCTCGGGTTGAGCAACGTAAACCTCCTCTTGTAATTCACCATTCAAAAAAGCCAACTTAATATCGAACTGATACACAATCTTTTTCAAATGTACAACCAATGCCAAAACAATTCTAACAGTTTCAAATTGTGCAACCGGAGAGAAAGTGTCATCAAAATCTACACCTGGTTGTTGTGAATACCCTTTTACCACCAGGCGTGCTTTGTGCTTTAGAATGGTTCCATCTGCGTCAAACTTGGTTCTAAAGACCAATTTGACACCAATGATTTCTTTTTTCTTTAGGAAGATCTACAAGCTCCCATGTCTCATTGCGTTGTATTGCTGCAATTTCTTCTTTCATTGTAATTTGCCATTCCTCTTTGTCCACCGCTTCTTTGAAAGTTGTAGGATTACCAACAAACAAGCCTTTGTAGATGCATAGATCTCAGCCAAAGATCTGAACTTCTTTGAAGGAGTCTCATCATCAGATGAACTGCTACTATTTGGAGATGCACTTGATGAAGTTAGAGGAGATGACAAATTTAGAGAAAGAGGTTGTAACACTTTAGTTTGTGGAGCCGCATCTTCACTTGCAATTTCAAATTTGACATCACCTGCATTTTCTTACCAAAACCAGCTTGGATCTTCATTGAAAATCATATTCCTATCGGTTATTATTTTGCCATTATTAGGACTATACAGCCTGTAAGCTTTGGACTCAGAACAATTACTAACAAAAATGCATTTTGTTGATTTTTCATCAAGTTTGTTGCATTTTTATGAATCAACTAAAGTATAAGCAACACAACCAAAAACCTATAGATGGCTTACCCAAGGTCTTTTGCCGTACCAAGCCTCATATGGAGTTTGGTTGAGGACACCCCTTGTTTGTGACAAATTCAGCAAGTAGACTGCAATCGCTACAGCTTCTGCCCATAATTGATTTGGAAGTCCTTTGGCTTGCAACATGTTTCTTGCCATTTCTACAACCGTTTAGTTCTTCCGTTCAGTGTCACCGTTCTACTCCGAAGTATATGGAGTAGTCAGCTCTCTTCTCAGGCCGTGTTCATCACAAAAATTATTAAACTCTTATGATACAAATTCACTGCCTCTATCTGTACACAGTACCTTGATGCATCTTCCAGTTTGCTTCTCCACAAGTGCCTTGAATTTTTTGAAATTTTCAAATATTTCTAACTTGAACTGTAAGAGGTACACCTAACCCATTTGGCTACAGTCATTTGTAAATAATAAAAAGTATCTACTCCCACCAAATGATTGAGTTTTTATGGGACCAACCACATCAACGTGTACAAGATCGAGGCACCTCATTACCCTTCTAGACTTCCCCACAGTAAATGGTTTTTTACATTGTTTCCCATGTATGCACCCTTCACACGTATCTAAAGACTCAATTTTGGGCAATCCAAAAACCATTTCCTTTTGACACAATAATTTCAGACCTTTGACGTTTAAATGCCCATACCTTAAATGCCATAATCTTAACTCACTAGTTTCTTTGACAGCGAGTGCATGGTTCTCAACATCAGAAATAACAAGTGGGAATAACTTGTTTGGTGTCATGCGAACATCAATAATAGTTTGATCTGATTTTTTATCTTTGATCACACACGAGACATTATCGAACATGATAGAATATCCAGTAGCTATGAGTTTCCCTACACTTAACAGATTTTGTGACAGACTAGGAATGTAATAGACATCATAAATAAGTTTCACATTACCAAAACTACTTTTGACTGCCACACTACCCTTCCCTTCCACTTGAATCTGCTTGTTGTCTCCAAGTGTTACTCTTTGTTTGAAGGTTTCATCAATCTTGTTGAACAATGACTTCGCACCAGTCATGTGGTCCGAACACGCACTATCTAGAAACCAAATATTGCTATGACTTGCTACATTTTCTTGATAAGCCATGAACAATTTGATCTTATCATTTTCTTACTCTACGTAACTTGCTTGTTCCTACCTTGGTCTTTTCTAGCAATCTGCCTTCACATGCCTAAACTTTTTACAATCAAAGCATTAGATAGACCTTTTGTTATCCCATTGTTGTGTTTGATTTTGATGTCCATCTCCTCGACCTCGTCCTTTGCCACGACCTCCTCTCCTACGAGATCCAACCTGACCTCGCCATTTTTGTTCATTTTTCTGGGGTAATGCCTCCCCTTTCACATAGAAAGCCTTATCCTCAGTCTTCTCTTTTGATCTGTTCAGCCTTGCCTCATGGGACTGCAATGATCCCATCAATTCATCAAATGTGAATGTTTCCAAGTCTTTGGATTCTTCTATGGCAGCCACTGCATAATCAAACTTAGGAGTGAGACTCCTTAAAATTTTTGCAACAATCATTTGGTCATTAATATTCTCCCCATAAGATCGCATTTTGTTGACAATTTCAGCAACTCTGGATAAAAAATCCTACACCGACTCTCCACCTTTCATCTGTGGAGCGACGGAAATGTACAAGTGTACACAATTGCAACAAGTAATAAAGTGACAAGTAAATATCGAATTATCGTACCCACAGGGACTATGAAAAGAATTATTTATGAATGCAATTAAAAACACTTTGGTGAAGAAAAATATTTTGTTTGAAAAAGGTGATTAAAGATTAAGAAATTTACTAATTAAAATAAATAAAATGAAATAAAAAGTTCTAATGCACGATTTCAAAATAAGATTTAATCAAGATGATATAATTGTGTTGGATTAATTACATTTCTTTAACTTAGAATCATTAAACTCATGTTTATACTGTTACGAATAAATTCACGGCAACCCGATAATTTGCTAACTTATGAACATACTTACACACCAAAATCCATTCATCTCTTGACATATCCTTATGTCAATTCAACCGACTAAACAGATTCTAGTAAGCAAACATGTTATTGCACATATATACTCATTAAACTGAACTAATCTCTTGCATATCCCTATGTCAATTCAAACGATTAATTAAATCTAATAAGCATATAAAAGACTATGTGAGGTAACAAGGTATCCCTACCTTGAAACAATTTAATCACAATAATCTTGCAAGTTATGCAAGGCAATAATATCGCCAGATACATTGCTAATTTAACCTTCAGCTACTTTAGAAGAATAAACATGCACTGATTAAGTACTGTATCAATTAATTTCAATTTCAATCTGTTTAAATAATTAATTCATTAGCTACCTCACAGTCATAACGCGAGAATAACTTAGGCATGTTTTTACTTAATCAAGCATCTTACCGAGGCCTATAACAACATAAACACGATTTTAACAATTTAAGAAGACAAAATGCAATCAACCCAACACGAATCAAGTTCAAGCTAAACCGATTAAATTAACCATTCCAACAACAATAATATTCATAGATATGTTCATCATAACAACAACAAAAATTAAAGAGATAGAGAACAAGAATAAAATCCAGTGGTTTTTCGAGGCTTGACTCGGTTGCTCCGTTCTTCCTTCTTGTTGTCCTCGCCGATCAAAGATTCGATGAACACTCACTTGCTGCTAAAAAATGGTTGAAGAGCACCCCTTTTCCAAGGGAAGAAATTGGCACAAGAGAAAGGAAATTGAAAAGGAAAAATGAGAGGAAAAAGTGAGAGAGGAGAAAAGTGTTGTGAGATGAATGAGGAGTGAATAAGATGCTTTGAATGATCAGCCAAGGAGGTTTTATATAGCTGAAGAGGTATGATAAAAATAGCTAAAATTATCAGCCAAAGACCCTTCCCTTGGCCGGCCACACATGTGGCAAAGTTGATGCTTTCAACTTTGCTAAATATGGCTTGGGGCAAATCCATAAATCCACCAACTATGGAGGGGTTTGAATGCAGCTTTGAAAAGTCTTCAAGGGCTTCTTTGCAAGCTTAATTAATTAGATAAAAAGTTGATTTGGGTCAGCATATGGATGGTTTTGGGCTGCCCAATTCTTGGCCGGTTTGGTTCAATCGGTTCGGTTCAATTGGACCACTTTTTCCATAATTAATTAATATTAATTTATTTAGCCCAAATTAAATTAGGTATAAATTAAAATTAATTATATTATGAATTAATACACATAATTGGACCGTCTTAGGCTAGAAATTAATTCTCCTTGATACTTCAAATTGCTTCTTGGTTTTGTGCTTCAAGCAGTGTCTGCCGAGCCATTTTTCGCCCTTTGCGCAATTCTGTCGAAAATAACTAAAATTAATCAAAATTAATTATAAAATTAAATAAAATTCATCATGTTCATATTTTAAGTACAATTTAATTATTTTATAAAAATTAATTATTTTTTGACACGAATTTGATCGAAACTGTATGATTGTAAGTTAAAAAGGGCATGTAAAAATGCATAATTTTTCGTGTTTCCACACCTCCAAACTTAATTCATTGCTCGTCCTGAGTAATGCATAAATTTTGAAAAGAATTCCTCGGAAACACTTTGAAAAATTCCTTCAAAACATTTTTCCCAAAATTATGAATATAAAATACTTATGCTCAAAGACAAGAAATCTAATAATTATGCTACTTAAGTATACATATTGTTCAAATTAATCTCAACAACTATTATGATAGCAAAAATTAGACTAAATGCTTCCTAATAAAGTCATGTTAAACCTTACCAATGTAATTTTATTCCCTTTATTCAAGATTAAGCTACAATCATTAAGTTTAACTTATGTCTTTATACTCCACTAATGTAGGTAGCATTGGAACTTTTGAATCAATAGGTCTTTAACAGGGTTATAACGTGGTTGGGTTTAAGGGTAGGTAAAAGATAGATAATTTTAGGCTTTTAAACCCTAGACTCAGCTTGTATCAGACCTTCGAAATAATTACCTTCTATACATCAACTTTCTTTGCTTCCATATGCTCTCTTGTATACTTTCTTTTAATTACATATGCTCTTTTTTTTTTACGCGAGCATTTCACTGAATGTACTACAATTTAAGAGCATTTTATACTTCTTTTCAACTCTCCCAAACTTATTTTCAATGAATACTTTGAATAATACCGAGTATAGTGTTTGGGACAATTTTGAGATGGTTAAGAGAGAAGTGATGGCTAAATTTGCAAGGGTTCAAATAAAATTAGGCCATATAGTCTCAAAGTTGGGTTTCGAAGGATAAAAATTTCATCATGGTTGGCTTGAAAGGCTCAAACGGTCCAAACAAAAGTTGCCTAAATCATTTCCAACATTCCATGCTTCCTAGGATTTCGCCTCAAGAAACTACTAAGTCAATTCTAAAGACTTAAACTTTCATGCATGCCTAACTTTCGTAAGGAGCTAAAATTTTATGGTGTGATTTGCATGCTTTATTAGAAATACATTTATATCATTATTAGGCTAACATAATAATTTATTGAATAGTAGAACTTTATTTATACTGAAATTTAGCATACTTAACAAAATTTCAAATTATTGAATAAAATATATCCTAATCATAATTAAAAGAAAAATTTATTCTGAGTGGAAATAATTCAATCTTTCGGTCCCCCCCAACTTAAAATGAACAATGTCCTCATTGTTTTAAGTGAATAGATACTATACACTGCTTAAGTACCAAGCTCTTTCTAAATCCAATCCTAGACATGTATATACCTATTGCCACACTTTATACTTTGTGACTTGCTCAAATTTTATTAGTGGTTTTCCTGTCTTAATTTATTATGCCAAAAAAAAAAAAATCCTAATTAACTTAATCCTAGAATGACCTAAGAACAGAAATAAAATAAAGTCAAGATCCCCCCTTTATTTATTTGCAGATCCTTCAGATTTTGATTTATCTTTTGCTCCATTGTTATTGCCTTTGCATGAATCGCTTCGCTCCTTCTTCGATAATGGACTCCATGGTTCAAATATAAAATCTAGAAATTCAGGCACAAAAATAAATGGGTCATTGTAAATTTTCTTAAGAGAACTTCTCATCGAATCATCCCTTATTTTTGAGTATCTCTAGTAGGCTTGTTGCTGCCATTGCATATGCTGCATTATGTCCATCAACTTTGACAGCTCATCTCAAAGATCTGGCTAGGCGGTTGAGCTTTGAATATTGAAGTTTCGTCATCAGGTTCAACTTCTGGTTCCATTGGTTCCACCTTATCAGGGACTTCAGCCGATTGCATTGGCTCGATCTCTGTGGGATAGGAAAGTAAGCTGGGCCAGAACGTCTACCGGCACAATTTCGTATTTCTCTTAGGATGATTCTTCCCACATTATGGTCTTTGCAAGTGGTGTAAAAGATTCTCTTCGAGAAGTGTGGTTTCCTTGCTTTGACACAATCCACTTAGAACTTGGAACTGTAAGTTCCTCAAGAATTTCTTGCAAATATTTACAAAAAGAGGCATCTAATTTTTATTGTTTACGAAAAGAGCAACCAAATTTTAAATTACTTCAATTAAATCCCTAGACTTAATAAAAATTTGAAATTGAGTTGCAATTTAAAACTTAGGTCAAAATTGACCTCTTTATTTGAAAAACTAAAAATTTATTTTTCTATTTAGGGAATAATTTCTCGGAAAATTATGTTAAAATCAATTCCTAGGAAAGATTGGAGGGGTCACAAGTGGTCCCGCTTAAGTTCCAACCTCTAAGACAGAATTTATTTAAATATACTCATCCCAAAAATATACCCTAAATCATTTATTAAAAAGGGAAATAAGAAAAATTTAAACATCCAATAAAATGAACGAAATTTCATTCCGTTCAATCTTATCTCCCCAATAATGTTTTAGACGCTGAGCATTAACTTGAAAATTACCTCATTTACCTTGAAGTTCAACAACTTCGTATGGATAGACTCGATGAATCGTAAATGGACTGTACGAATGTGATTTTAGTTTACCTGGAAAGAACTTTAATCTGGAATTAAATAACAAGACTTGCTGACCTGCTTCAAATTCTCGAACTCGAATGTGCTTGTCATGCCATTTCTTAAGTCTCTCCTTGAGTAATTTGGCATTTTCGTACGAGAACGTTCGAAATTCCTCTAGGTCATTGAGTTGGAGCATCCGTTTCTCTTTAGCAAGCTTAAGATCCAAATTGAGTTATCGAACGGCCCATTAAGCTTTGTGCTCTAACTCCAAGGGTAGATGACAGGCTTTCCCAAAGACTAACCTATAGGGTGACATTCCTAAAGGTGTCTTGTATGCTGTCCTGTAAGCCCATAAGCATCATCTGGTCTTTTGGACCGATCTCGTCGGTTTGGGCAAACTACATTCTCAAGTATGCCTTTGATCTCCTTGTTTGCCAGTTCAGCTTGCCCATTCGTCTGCAGATGGTAAGCTGTAGTGACCTTGTGTTTCACTCCATGTTTATCTAACAACCATTTCAACCACTTGTTCACGAAATGGGACCTTTCATCGCTGATAATAGCTCTTGAGGTTCCAAACCTTGTGAACACGTGTTTCTGCAAAAACTTTATTACAACCATAGCATCGTTTGTTGGATAAGCTTCAGCCTCGACCTACTTAGACATATAGTCTACTGCTACCAATATATACTTGTGACCAAGGGATGGAGGAAAAGGACCAAGAAAGTCAATACCCCATACATCAAACAATTCTACCTCAATGATATTTGTTTGAGGCATCTTATTTCTACTGGTGACATTTCTGACCCTTTGACATCGATCACAACGTAAGCGTATGCATATTTGAATAGTGTTGGCCAAAAGAATCCAGCTTGCAATACTTTGACTGCAGTACGTGTACCTCCGAAGTGTCCCCTACTTGGTGCTGAGTGACAATGGTATAAAATCTTTTGTACTTCTTCTTCTACCACACATCTCTTGATCATTTGATCTGCGCACTTTTTAAACAAAAATGGCTCTTCCCAGAGATAGTACTTCACATCGTGAAGAAACTTTTTGCTTGATGATACGTCTTATCAATCGGTATCAAACCACAAGCTAAAAAGTTAGCAATATCAGCAAACTAAGGGGTCTTATGGACATGATTTACCTTCAGTATGTGTTCATCTGGAAATGTCTCCTGAATTGGTATAAGAGGAGAGTTCCCTTCTTGCAGCTCCAATCTGGACAAGTGATCTGCTACTTGATTTTCTACTCCTTTTTGATCTTGAATTTCTAGATCGAAATCTTAAAGTAGAAGTACCCATTGGATCAGTCTCAGCGTAGTGTCTTTCTTGGCAAGTAAATACTTAATCGCCGAGTGGTCTGTATAGACAGTCACCTTGGTACCTACAAGATAAGATCAAAACTTGTCAAAAGTAAACACAATAGCAAGTAACTCTTTCTCTGTTACCGTATAATTTAGTTGAGCTCCTGTCAGAGTTTGACTTGCGTAGTAGATGGGATGAAATACTTTGTTCCTTCACAGACCCATAAAAGCTTCTATTGCAAAGTCACTTGCGTCACACATCGATTCAAATGGCAAATCCCAGTCTGGAATGACGATTATGGGTGCTGTAACTAACCAACTCTTCAAATCTTTGAACGCCTGTAAGCATTCCTCATCAAATTTGAACATCGTGTCCTTCTCCAATAATTTGCATAAGGGTTTAGCAATTTTGGAGAAGTTCTTGATGAATATCTGATAGAAACCGGTGTGGCCCAAGAAGCTCCAAAGAACCTTTACAGATGTTGGAGGTGGGAGTTTCTCGATAACATCTACCTTTGCTTTATTTACCTCGATCTCATGTCTCGTTATCCGATGCCCTAGAACAATACCTTCTTGTACCATGAAATGACACTTTTCCCAGTTAAGTACTAGGTTTGTTTCTTCGCATCGCCTTAGTACCTTGGCTAGATTGGCTAAGCAATCGTCATACGTATCTCCAAATACTGAAAAGTCATCCATAAAAACTTCCAAATACTTCTCACCATGTTAGTAAAAATAGACATCATACATCTTTGAAATGTAGTAGGTGCATTACATAAACCAAATGGCATGCGTCTAAATGCAAATGTATCGTACGGGAGGTGAATGTTGTCTTGTGCTGATTTTCCGGTGCTACTGTAATCTGATTATACCTCGAGTATCCATTGAGAAAATAGTAATAATCTCACCCTGCGAGTCTATCTAGCATCTAGTCCAAAAAGGGCAAAGGAAAGTGATCTTTCCTAGTCGCTTTGTTCAGATTCTGGTAATCGATGCAAATTCTCCATCCTGTAACCGTTCTAGTCAATATCAACTCGTTATTCTTGTTTTCAATGACCGTGATACCTCTTTTCTTTGGCACGTACTAGACCGGACTTACCCATGAACTATCTGAGATGGGGTAAATTATACCCACATCTATCCACTTGATGATTTCTTTCTTGACTACGTCCTTCATGATGGGGTTCAGCCTTCGTTGTCCGTCAATCGTCCCTTTTTCACCATCTTCCAGGATAATCTTGTGCATGCATACAGATGGACTAATACCGCAAATATCGGCTATGGTCCATCCGATAGCTTCTTGAATTGTTTCAACACTAGGATGAGTTTCTCTTCTTGCTCAGTAGTTAATTTTTCTGAAACAATTATAGGCAAAGTAGAAGAGTTACCTAAATAAACATATTTCAAGTGTGAGGGAAGTACCTTCAGTTCTAATTTAGGTGGCTCCTCGAGTGACACTTTTGATTGGGCATAATCCCTTTTCTCTAATTCTAAAGATTTAAAACAGGATTACATATTAAATCCCATTTGATTACCTTCTAGTAAAGCTAAGTATTCATCCTCCTCTTCATCATTTGGAGGATCTGATGTCAAAATTTGTTCCAACGGATCCTCAACATAGTTAAGCTTCTTCTTCACTATTAAATCCTCTAAATCGAATACTGCAGAACAATCATCAATTGTGTCAGGAAAACTCATAGACCTAAAAACGTTAAATGTTACCTAATCATCCTGAACAGGCATAGTAAGCTCGCCCTTCTGCACATCAATAAGGGTCCTTTTGGTTGCTAAGAACGGTCTTCCTAAGATAATTGAGACTTATTTGTCTGCTTCAAAATCTAGAATAAGAAAATCAGTAGGGAAGATAAATTTATCTACACATACCAATACATCCTTAATCTTTCCTTCTGGATGTGCTAAAGATCGATCCGGTAATTGAAGTGTAACTGTAGTAGGTCTAACTTCACCTATCCCCAACTTCCTAAATATTGACATAGGCATCAAGTTAATATTCACACCTAAGTCACATAATGCCTTACCACAATATGTTGCTCCAATGTTGCAAAGTATGGTAAAACATCCAGGATCCTTGAACTTTGGGGGTAGTTTGTTTTAAAGATATGCACTGCATTCCTTCGTCAGAGCTACCGTCTCAAATTCTCTAAGTCTTCATTTTTTGGAAAGGATATCCTTCATGAATTTGACGTAGTTCAGCATTTGCTCAAGTGCTTCAACCAACGAGATGTTCATATGAAGTTGCTTGAGTACGTCTAGGAACTTCTTGAATTAAATCTCCTGCTTCTACTTTTGAAGTCTTTGAGGGTAGGGTAGTGGTGGTTTCTTTATTGGAACTAATTGATTTTTCTTCTATGGCAATTCTACATCTAACAGAGTTGTTAGTTGATCAGAATTAGCTAGTTCTAAAATTACCTTGTCGGGTTTTATAGGTTCTGGTTCTGGTGAAACTAGAATTTCAAGACTTGGTTGATCTTCCTGTGATTCTTGAGCGTCAGCTTGCTCCTTTTGAACTTCAATGGTGTTGGGCTCTACTGTCTTTCCACTACTCAATGTTAACACTTTACAGTCCTCCTTCCCCGGATTCTTCGGATTCTCCATATCACTAGGTAAAGCACATTGTGGTCAGTTCCTGAGTTTAGTTGCAAGCTGGCTCATTTGGTTTTCTAGGTTTTTCAATGTAGCTACTTGGCTTTGGATTAAGGCATCATTCTTAGCCATGTATGCCTTCAAAAAATTTTCTAAGCCATTGAATGGTTCAGCTTGGGTTGGTTTCTGAACTTGTTAGGGAAAAATAGGCTGCTGGGTTGGTCTAGGTTGGGCATAAGTGTTACTGGTTCCACCCCCTTGGTTACTCCAGGAAAAATTGGGGTGATTTCACCATGATGGGTTATAAAAATTGGATTGTAGCCCTTGCCTTCCTCGATTTTGGTTCTGGTTACCTTTATAGTACATGGATTCTGGGTTCGATGGACATTCTTCAAACAAATGTCCTTCCCCACAATAGACACAGGCTATATTTTCAAATTGATTAGGTGGTTGTGCTATAAAACTGTTAGACCCATTAGTAGTAAGATTTTTAAGCATTGAGGAAATTGAGGATACCTGAGATGCGAGTGAAGTAAGAGCGTCTACTTCATGTATTCTAGAGACTCGTCTTCCTGGCGCTGTTCGGTTGGTTGGCCATTGGTAATTGCTACTGGTGATCCTCTCAATAATTTCATAAGCCTCGTTATAAGACTTAGAAAGGGGAGCACCATTAGCAGAAGCGTCCACTACCATTCTCGTGTGAGCATTGAAACCATAATAAAATGTCTCAAGTTGGATGCAATGTGGGATTCCGTGATGAGGGCACTTTCGTAATAACTCTTTGTACCTTTCCGATGTCTCATACAAGGACTCATCATCCATTTGTTGGAAGGCAGTAATCTCGTTCCTCAAGTTAGCATTCTTGCTAGGCGGGAAATACTTCATGAGGAATCTTTCTGCTAACTCTTGCCATGTAGAAATTGAGTTTGGTGGCAATGAGTTCAACCAGGCTCGAGTTCTGTCCCTTAGTGAATATGGGAACAGCTTCAATTGTAATGCATCTTTGGGTACTCTGACTAACTTGAAAGAATCGCTCACCTCCATAAATAGTCTTAAGTGTATAGGTGAGGATCTTCGGTAGGCATTCCATTGAATTGGCCCACTGTCTGAAGCATCTGGAACATGACTGGCTTCAGCTCAAACTGTTGTGCCTCGATTTCGGGTCTCCTAATACCCGGATTAAGATCATGAAATACTGGTACGTCATACTTTCTTAAAGCTCTATCCCTATCATCAGCAATAAGGATAGGATTTTGAACAGGGTTTGCTCTGTTTCCTTGATTCAGATTCTCAAAGTTCATCTCTTCGGTCCTTCTCTGATTCGCTTGTCTTCTTCGTTGTTTGAAAGTTCGTTCAATCTCAGGGTCTACAGGGAGTAAATCGATAATTCAGTCAATACTCATAAACACCTAAAATAATCACAGAAGAATTAATTAAGTTAGAATTTAAACAGAAAATTAAACCAAAATGTAAAACTAACAAATTCACAAATAATGACTTTTTTAAAATAGTCCCCGGAAACGATGCCAAAAACTTGGAATGACGGAAATGTGCAAGTGTACACAACCGCAACAAGTAATAAAGTGACAAGTAAATGTCGAGTTATCGTACCCATAGGGACTGTGAAAAGAATTATTTATGAATGCAATTAAAAACACTTTGGTGAAGAAAAATATTTTGTTTGAAGAGGGTGATTAAAGATTAAGAAATTAACTAATTAAAATAAATAAAATGAAATAAAAAGTTCTAATGCATGATTTCAGAATAAGATTTAATCAAGATGACATAATTGTGTTGGATTAATTACATTTCTTTAACTTAAAATCATTAAACTCATGTTTATATTGTTACGAATAAATTCACGGCAACCCGGTAATTTGCTAACTTATGAACATAATTACACACCAAAATCCATTCATCTCTTGACATATCCCTATGTTAATTCAACCGACTAAATAGATTCTAGTAAGCAAACATGCTATTGCACATACATACTCATTAAACTGAACTAATCTCTTGCATATCCCTATGTCAATTCAAACGATTAGTTAAATCTAATAAGCATATAAAAGACTATGTGAGGTAACAAGGTATCCCTACCTTGAAACAGTTTAATCACAATAATCTTGCAAGTTATGCAAGGCAATAATATCGCCAGGTACATTGCTAATTTAACATTTAGCTACCTTAGAAGAATAAACATGCACTGATTAAGTACTGTATCAATTAATTACAATTTCAATCTGTTTAAATAATTAATTTATTAGCTACCTCACAGTCGTAACACAAGAATAACTTAGGCATGTTTTTACTTAATCAAGCATCTAACCGAGGCCTATAACAACATAAACATGATGTTAACAATTTAAGAAGACAAAATGCAATCAACCCAACACGAATTTAGTTCAAGCTAAACTGATTAAATTAACCATTCCAACAACAAAAATTAAAGAGATAGGGAACAAGAATCGAATCCGGTGGTTTTCCTAGGCTTGACTCGGTTGCTCCGTTCTTCATTCTTGTTGTCCTCGCAGATCAAGGCTTCGATGAACACTCACTTGCTGCTCAAAAATGGTTGAAGAACACCCCTTTCCCAAGGGAAGAAATCGGCATAAGAGAAAGGAAATTGAAAGGGAAAAATGAGAGGAAAGAGAGAGGAGAAAAGTGTTGTGAGATGAATGAGGAGTGAATGAGATGCTTTGAATGATCAGCCAAGGGGTTTTTATAGCTTAAGAGGGCTGCTAAAAATAGCTAAAATTAGTAGCCAAAGAGCTCTCCCTTGGCCGGCCACACATGTGGCAAAGTTGATGCTTTCAACTTTGCTAAATATGGCTTGGGGCAAATCCATAAATCCACCAATTCTGGAAGGGTTTGAATGCAGCTTTGAAAAGTCTTCAAGGGCTTCTTTGCAAGCTTAATTAATCAGCTAAAAAGCTGATTTGGGTTAGCATATGGACGGTTTTGGGCTGCCCAATTCTTGGTCAGTTCGATTCAATTGGACCACTTTTTTCATAATTAATTAATATTAATTTATTTAGCCCAAATTAAATTAGGTATAAACTAAAATTAATTATATTATGAATTAATACACATAATTGGACTGTCTTAGGCTGGAAATTAATTTGCCTTGATACCTCAAATTGCTTCTCGATTTTGTGCTTCAAATAGTGTCTGTCGAGCCATTTTTCGCTCTTTGCGCAATTCTGTCAAAAATAACTAAAATTAATCAAAAGTAATTACTCAATTTATTAAAATTCATCATGTTCATATTTTAAGTACAATTTAATTATTTTATAAAAATTAATTATTTTTAGACACGAATTTGATTGAAACAGTATGATTTGAAGTTAAAAAGGGCATGTAAAAATGTGTAATTTTTCGTGTTTCCAATCTGCAAGGTTTCAAAATATCGACAAAGTGACTGAAGTTTTATCATGATTACCTTAGAGGAGCCTTGGAATGCTGTTTGCAAGATCCCCCTAGCTTATGTCACTATATTTTTTGTAGCAATTTTCAGAAAAACGACCTCATGAACAGCTTGGTGGATAAAGAAGAATGCCTTTGAGTCCTTCTTCTTATTTTCTCTTAATCTCGCCTCTTCATCTGGTTTGGTATAGTCATTCTCAATTAAGTCCCAAAGATACTGAGACTTGAGCAAGGTCTTCATCTTGATGCTCCAAAACTCATAGTTTTCTCCATTGAAGACTGGAATCGACAATTGAGACACATTCACAACATTGCCATTAGTCGCCATTAGTTGCATGCCTAGCTACAAATGAACCTATCTCAGATACCAAAAATATAGGGAAAAAAATAGTCACAGAAGACTATTGTCAAACAACTTGGATACAAGGAAAATACTAAATTGGAAAATTTAAGAAGAAAGAAAAGCTGAACTCAGAATGACTGAAATTGCTGTATTATTCATTTAAAAAATAAAATAAACGTAGGCTTATAAACAACCTTTACACCATAACAAACAAACGTAAAAAATGTGCAACACTATTGCACGAACATAACAAAAAATCAGAGAAATAAGGAAATAACAAACTAAGCACAGCACAACCAAATCTAAATTTAGAAAAACTAACTTTGAATCATTCTCCAGCACATATGTATTCATGAATTCCTAATTTTGACGAAGTCGAGGTTGAGGTAGTCCATGGCAAGATTGTAATAGCAAACCCCGGCCAGGCGAGGTAGTTATAACAATAACTCCATTAACAACTTAAAAGATTAGGGAATAGACATTAGAACTTTAATACTAATCTACTAGATTATCACTTTTGAGTATGAGAAACCTAGATAAAGGTATGTGAGCAAATAGCATGGTTTGGATCCACTGTAATAAAATTAATTGAGAATTCTCTCTATTCTCTAAGGATATTGTAACACCCCTAACCCGTAACCGTCACCGGAATAGGTTAAGATGCATTACCAGACTTGTAATTCAATTCAGAACATTTAAATATCAAATAACATTATATCTTAGTCAATAACATTTATTCACATTCCAAATGTAATTAAATCAAGCATACAAAGCTTTAGTCATGTATTCGGGGCTAAATTGGTATCATATAAAAATTACAGAAACTTAGAAAAATTTCAACATTTCAAATATCACACGCCCGTGTGAATAGGCCGTGTGCCTCACACGGCTTGTAGACATGCCCGTGTCTTAGACTGTGTGAAAACAGGGCATACATACTGACTTGTGTCACAAAGCCAAGGACATGCCCGTGTGCCAGGACGTGTGAAAACTGGAAAGTATACTGACTTATACCACACGGCCGGTCACACGCACGTGTGTGAGGTCGTGTAGAGCATACTGAGTTTAATTTCATTTCAACACCAGGGGACACATGGCCGTGCAACATGACCGTATGTCACACACGGCTAATACACACGTCCGTGTCCCTGCCTGTGTAGACAAAAATAGGCTATTTGCAAAGCCATTTTGCCACCATATATATACACAAGCATTCACAAGCACAAATGACCATATTTTTACAACTTAATAAGCAACCAAAACATGCCATATTTAGCACACATATACATAACCAATATCAAGCCAAGTTAAGCCAAATTACATGGCTAAAACACATCAATGCGTATAAGCTTCTATAGCTAAAATAACTCATACATCTCATATCATCAACTAGCCTATACATGCCATATTACCAATTTCAAAGAGTTTAATAATACCAAATCAACTCCTGGATAGTGTGATGAAATCTTCGATGACTTCCAACCCAAGCGAGCTTTCCAATCACTGTAAAATACGAAAAATAAACAGAGTAAGCTAATAAGCTTAGTAAGCTCATATGACTAGTATGTACTATATACAATTTAACAATTTACTCAGAATTAGAGAAACATGAGGACATATAAATCAACTTCATCAAAATCAACACGTAATACAATAACAACCTGGTAATTCCTGTATATAATCATCAGTTTTCACTTACATATCATATGAAATTATTAAATATCACTTACTTTTTGAGCGTATCATGTATACCTGAATTGATTCATATCATCATTTCAATTCTTATACCGTTATCTTGTCCGTTGAACCATGGAAATAACATCAAATATTCTATATTTTGCACACTAATGGGCCTATATGTGGTTAAACCACCTATTTCTCGATTAACATATAACATTTGTTCGTACGTCATTATAACCTATATTACCATTCAATACCATCCAACCAAATTTGCCTAATACATAAGCATATAAAATCATCAATAGATTAGTATCATTATATTAATGTAATCATCAAGTCACATAAGTGAAAATAGTAAATATTCAATCTCAAGTACATATAGGTCATTGCGTGTTTTAATTCATCAAATAACATCAATACCATGTAATTCATATAACATTATAGTAATTCATTTCTATTTGTATAAACTGTAATTCATCGGTATCAACAGTAATTCATCCATATAAACACATATCTTATTCATATGATTGGTAAGAGTAATTATGCCCGTTGAACTACGTAGAATATGGATAGATACTTGGGTGATACACAATAAGTGTATTTATCAAAAATCCGTCAATTCATCATCATACATGCTCTTTCGAGTCATGGTTGGTAAGCTTCTCCTGAGCTGATGAATAGTAAGCTCTATCGAGCTAAACAGTAAGCTCTTACTAGGTGATATATCGGTAAGCTCATATGAGCTGCGGTGAGTCTACAACAAATGCAAGAGCTCAACCAAATTAGTAACCCTAGTGACATGTCACTCGTATCTAACAATTTCTTACAGTTCAAACGGAGCTCGGTAATTATCCAACTTCATTATTTAAGCATTCAATGATCAATAATTCAATTCTCAAATCATATATATATTCAATTCAATTAAATATAGACATTTAAATACTCAATTCGCATACCTAATGCATATTATCATACCGAATCCATGTAACATATATAATAATTGTAGCATTTCTCTTTCATTCATGTAAATAGTAATTTAATCATATAATCAGTAATTCAAATTTCAAGTGGATAATTCATTCAACTTATACACATACAGTTTAAATAATTAATGTATTTAATAATTCGATTCTAGCTATACGAGCTAACCTCGTGTCGCTCAAATAAAACTATCGACTATTCGTCCACTTTTCATTTTCCTCGATCTAGTTCCGATAATTGCTTATCTTGATCTATAGATAATACCAAAATCAACATATTAACTTTCCTTTCTATTCAGATTGATACCATATTCATATTTTGGAAAAATTACGCTTTTGCCCCTAAAGTTTCACACTTTTACAATTTAGTCCCTAAGCTCGTAAAATGAAATTCCTTCAATTTTGGCCAAACCGAAGCCTAGCAGAATTTAATACAACTTTATAGCAGCCTATAAATTCATTTATTCACACATTTAACCATGAATATTCACTTTTCTCAATTTAGTCCATTTTTGACATTTTTGTCAAAAATCACTTTATAAAACTTGTTAATCTAGCTTCAAACATTAATAATCTACCGTAAAACATCTAAAAAACCAAGCATTCAAAAATGGCATCACTCAAAATCTATAGTAGTTTCGAAAACGGAGATACGAGCTAGTTAGATTAAGCTGTAACGAGCTCAAAAACATAGAAATTATTAAAAACCGAATAAAAACGGGCTTACATGCATAAATGGAGCTTGGCCGAACCTTGAATGAACAAAAATTGTGTTCTTCCTTCTTCATTTTCGGTGATGAAGATGACAATTAGAAAGAATTTTGGCTTGTTTTATTAAATCTTTATTTATTACCTAAATTACCAAATTGCCTTTTGTTTAAAACATTAAAATCTCACTAATTCATGCATGAAACTGTCCACTTGCATTAAAAAAGGGTTACTTGCAGCATAAAACCTTAACTAATTTATTTCATAATAATTTAGTGCATTTAACAATAAACCTCAACTTTTACGTTTTATGCAATTTAGTCATTTTTATCAAATTAAGCATTTAAACGGTAAAATTTCTTTACGAAATTTTCACACAACCATTCTATCATACTGTAAACCTTAATAAAATAATAAAATAATTATTTTGACTTCAAATTGTGGTCTTAAAACCACTGTTCTGATTAACCCTAAAAATAGGTTGTTACAGATATATAGGGATTTACCTGGTATTTTACAAAACCAAGATAATAACAATATGAAATTATATTGAAATGACGACACAGACAGGGGACTCATTTCCATTTCCACCCAACACTTTCACAACATCGTAAGGACTAATTTAATTACTTGGGAAGGATGGTGGACTTTAGTGAATATCCAAAAGCTACTGCATATTTCATTGAGGGAAACTCCATTTCAAGAGCTTTATGCATTTTGGAAAGTAAATGGTATAAGTTTGCTTGCAAAACCATACCATGTCCAACATAACTATGTTCAGATGAAATTACAATCAATCAGTACATGATATTATGTGCTTCTGAACATAAAATTACATTCATCAAAATGTTTCATCTATGATGTATAGGAAGCAGAACATTAAGACTCAATGGCCGTTACTACATGCACCCGGTCCTAATGAAATAAAAATCCCAAGAGTTAGCATATAAAGGAGCTTCCAGGAGCAAATAACTCAGTAAAAACTAGTTAATTGTTTTTGATTAAAGAACTTACTTTTTGTTGGTAATCAACCCGTATAAACAATGAAAGAGAAAAATAGAGAAATTCGAACACAAAATTTTACGTGGAAAAACTCATCTCCAACAAATAGGATAAAAAACCATGGGAAAAAAAAGACATCACTAATGAGCAAATAATCGAAAAGTACAAGATCGAGATGATAAAAAATAAACCCTGAATCCTAATCCAAAACCCTTTGACTAAAACACAAAATTCTCTTAAAGCTCTGTTAAAGCTTTTTCTTAATTGTGTTATGTTGTAATATGTTGTATTCTTTATTCTAAGGTTACTAAGGCCTTTTTATTAGCCAAATTCGGAGGCCAAATATGACTAAAATATCCTAAATTAATCAGAGTTTGACTAGGAAGAATAATAAGAATTTAACTAGGAGAAAAAAACTTGATTTATATAGGAACATGTCATCACGTCGTATGTCGCCTTGTCAGGATGTTAATTCCTTCTCGTCGGGACGTTGAGAGTCACGTTGTCAGGATGTTGACTCTTCCTCATAGCAATGTTGACTCTGTTTTGTCCGAAAATATGAGGCACAATCCGCAAATCTCCACCTTGACTTGTATTTTCACATGACTTCCTTTGTTGTGCCCCGTTACGGGCTTAACTTGATCTTTCCAAGATGCTGACCAAGTCCAAACAATGTTTGAGCTTGAAAATTGGAAGACTTTTGGTCATCATATCGGCTCGATTACTTTTTGTGTCAATCTTATGAATCTAAACATCTCCTTGAGCAACCACCTCCCAGAAAAAGTGATATAGAATATCTATGTGCTTCGTTTTTTCGTGATGCATCTAATCCTTAGTGAGATATATGGTACTTTGGCTATTGCAATATGCAACAAAACCACGCCGTGTTTATTAACCAGCTCCCCGAATAGACCTCTCAACCAAATGACTTCTTTCACAGCTTCTATGATTGCCATATATTCTGCTTTAGTAGTCGATAAAGCCACGGTAGCTTGAGGCGTGGCTTTCCAGCTAATAGCACAATTGCCAAAAATGAATAGATAACCTATGAGAGATCTTCTGTGGTCTAAATCTTCTGCATAATCTAAGTCAACATAGCCAAATAAACCCTCTAAACTTCTCTCGAATTCCAAACAAACAGTGGATGTGCCCATAAAATACCTAAGAATCCACTTAACTGCTTGCTAGTATAATTTGTCGGGTTTAGCCATGTATCTACTTACAACACTAACATGTGCAATATCGAGGTTAGTGCAAACCATTGCGTACATAAACTTTCAACTGCACTGGAGTAGGGAACCGAGGACATGTACTTTTCTTTATCTTTGATTTATGGTAACTTTGAAGTTGAAAGTTTGAAGTGTGCAGCTAAGGGAGTACTAACTGGTTTTGAATTTTGCATTCCAAACCACTGAAGAATTGTTTCAATGTACCTTTTCTAAGAAAAAAAATCTTCCCGGAGTTTCTATATCTGGAAATTTCCATCCCTAAAATTTTCTTAACCATACCAAGATCTTTCATCTCGAACTTAGAGTTAAGAATGGTTTTTAACTGATCAATTTCAAATGGATCCTTAGTTGCAATTAGCATATCATAAACATAAAGCATTAAATATATAAATGATCCATCATCAAGACGATGCAAATACACATAGCTGTCATACTTACTTCAAACAAAACCTGTAACAGCCTGATTTAGACCTTAATCAGAACGGTAGTTTTGGGACCACGGATATGAGTCAAAAAAATATTTAAATATTATTTTTCGTGTTAATTATATGTGAATTTGCATGTGTGAAAGTTTTGTATTAAAATTTGATCATTTGTGTGCTTAATTTAATAAAAGGACTTAATCGTGTAAAATGATTAATTTGAGGTGTAGTTAATTATGTAAGGGCCGAATTGTGTTTGTCTTTGTAATTTGAGGTGTTTAGTATGCAATTTGTCCATGACAATAAGTAATGGACGATAAAGACTTTAAATTATAATGGTTTTATATTAGTTAAAAAAGCTTAAATATGTAATTGAATTAAAAAGTTAATATATTATAAAACATAAAATAATAAAGCCATGGTTCATACTTTTCTCTTTGACCGAATATGAAAATAGAAAGAAAAGAAAAAAAAAGCTAGGTTTCGGTTGTATTCAAGCTTGATTAAGGTATGAGTTTAGCTCGATTTTTGATAATTTTAACGTTTTTGAGATCGTTGCTTCGAATACTATCCAACCCATGCTAGAATTTCTGATTTTGATGCATATTTTGAGTTATGCCATTGATGAATATTTGTGTTTTATGATGTTTGATGATGAAATATCAAAAATATGTTTTAGATTAATATGTTTTGTATTGGAGTTTTTGAAGATTTTGAGTAATTAGGACTAAATTGCAAAAATAATAAATTGAAGAACTAAGATGCAAAATAAACGAAATGTGAGGACTTGTATGTGTATGGGGAGAATTTGGCTCAAGCATGCCATGGGAAAATTATGCTTATTTTTGTGTTTTGTGAATTTTGTATTAAATTGCTAAAAGTGTAAAATGTATGGGGCAGAAGTATAATTGTCCATTTATGTGTTTTTGAATGAATTTGATTAAATAATTTTAAATTATGTCAATTTAGATCAAGAAAAGAGAAAATCAGACTTGGATCGAGGAAAAGCAGAAATAGTCGAATAGTCAATTTTCAACGTTCGTCGATATCCGAGGTAAGTCTTTAAGCAATTAAACATTGTCTATTTTGAATGTAAAATGGTTTAATATGATGATTCAAATTTTGTAGATTTATAGTAGAGTAGCCGAATGTGGTTAAACAGGGAATTAATGTGGTTGAATTTTATTCGATTGAGTTAAAACTTCTGAAAGTTCGTATGAATTATGTGGAATATCTGAAATGTTTGTTATATGAATTGTTTATGAGATAGCTTTATAATAATGATATTCGGGTTATGAGCCTAGCAAGCAATGTGCTGGTGAATTAAATCGGGCTTTATGCCTAGCAGGCTTATTGTCGGTGAATAAAATTAGACTTTGAGTCTAGCAGGCCTTGTGCCGGTGTATGATTCAGGCTTATGCCTAGCAGGTTTTATGCTGGTGATTTATTTTAAGCCTATGCCTACTAGACTTCATGATGATGTGGTAATTGAGTAAGAAAACTGAGCTTAATGACCATGTATATTCGGCCACACAGGTATGTGTATATGTGATGTTATATTTGATCTTGTATATTCGGCCACATAGGTATGTACATATGTGATGTTATATTTGATATTGTGTATTCGGTTAAATGATGATATTAGTAAATGAAGTTAAATGTTGTTTTGGGAACTTGTGTATACGTGTGGAAGTATATTTGAATGTATAATGATATTTGACTTTGAAAGTTGAATGAAAATTTATAAAATGTTAATCTTATAAGTATTCGGCCAAAGTGATATTTATGTTAAACATGTGTGGTTATGGATTGATTAAGTTGAAACTAAATATGCATTGATATAGTAAATTGGTTCAGTTTAAATTTTTAAGAAGTTGACTATATTGTTGAGTTGATATTTTCTTAAGGCTTACTAAGCTAAGTTAGCTTACTCTGTGTATTTTTGTTTACCCTGTTTTATAGATTTTGGTTTCGAGTTACAAGCTCGGGGATCGTCAGCAAAGTTCATCACACTATCAACTGTCTTTGGCATTTTATAAGTTACATTTTTGAATTATGGCATGTATAGGCTGAAATGTGTTTTGAAATGTTGTATTTGGTTTATGTATAAAGGTCATGCGAAAATGGCCTAACTTCCTAGCTTGAATTCGGTTTTGGTTGATCATGGCTTAAGTCTGTATTGGTTATTATGCTAAGTGTCATGGATGAATGTATGGTAATTTTGGTAAGTAGTATATGCTTGAAGTGGTTGGTGATTTTAGATATACATGGGTATGGTTCAACCAAGGTTTTATATAGATAGAGGCATATGTGAATTTGTTTATCATATTGACTTTTGTTGGATGTGTATTTTGTCTTGTGAGTTAGCTTGAAAATAGTAGGGATGTGCCTTTATATTTGGCTGATGAAGAATGAAACATATATATGCTATGACGTGATGTTTATGATTTGGTATTAAAAGGCCAAGTTGCTAGTCGAATGATTGATAATTGTATGTGTTGAAAATATGTGGTAGCAAATTCAATTTTGGTGTGTGTTTACTTATTAGGTATGTGACTTGGTATTAGCGTGACTGATTGAGGTTATATTTGATAACCGAATAACGGATTAGATAACATGTGCAATATGAAGTTCTAAACTCGTTATTATGTAAGCAAATTAGGTATACAACGATATGTTAATTGTGACTAAAAGTCGAGTAGTAGATATAAGAATTTGTCCATGGTTTGGTTTTGAATTATTATTTCTGTTCGAAAGTCGTTCATGATAATATGGTGAAATGTATTTGAATTTGGTGAAACATGGTTACATCTTTGATGTGATGGTTGTATAATAATCATAATGTGATTTGCCATAAAGTTTTATTTGAAAGTGATTAAATGCTTATATATATATGTATATATATATTCGAATGGATGCATTAATTGGTATTAATGTATGAAATATGTAAGTACATTTTAATCAATTCTTTTATGCCGCATAAATGAAAGTAAAGCTTAGCATGTAAATTTATTTTAAATGATGTGTAATATGTGCATGCGCAGGATTTAAAATATATATATATATAAGTTGGTTTGATATGCAATTAAAAGAAGTTGATGATTTATTATATGCTATATACATGTGAGTAATTTGTTTTTATATATATATATATTGAATTAAGTCTTAATTGTGTCACCATATGAATGATATGAAATTTAAGATTTGATTTTAGACGATACTACGAGCATTGATGTGAATAATATTTTGAATTGTAAAATGAAATACTTATTTGTAAAAAACTGTGATATGATCGGTAGTATTTCATAACCCTAGTCCAGCGACGGATACGGGTTAAGGGTGTTACAAAACCAATGATTAACATGAAAGAATCAAACTTCTTATACCACTACTGAGGAGACTACTTTAGGACGTAGAATTATTTCTGTAAAAGGCAAACATGGTCTTTCTTTCCCTCAATCCTGAAGTCTTTAGGTTGATGCATATAAATATCCTCTTCCAGGTCGCCATAAAGGAATCCAGTCTTCATATCCAATTGTTCTAATTCAAGGTTGTATAATGCAACAAGGGCTAATAATGCCCAAATGGATGCATGCTTCACAACAGGAGATAAAACATCGTGAAAGTAAACTCCCTCCACTTGACTGTAGCCCTTTGCGGCCAACCTTGAATTGTATCTTGTGTCATTTGAACTTGATCCTTCCTTCTTTTTGAACACCCACTTGCAACCAACTATCTTCTTTATGGTGGGTGGTTTTACGAGTTTCCAAGTCTCGTTCTTTTGAAGGGATTCCATCTCCTCTTCCATTGGCACAAGTCACATGTTGGAATTAGGAGCCTGAACCGCCTCAAAGTAATTGGAAGGATCGACTAACTCAATACTCTCGGAAACACTTAGAGCATATGCTATTAGGTTTCCATGGTAGAACTTCTAATGTGGTTTGATCTCATGTCTTACCCTGTCCTGAGCTAACTGATAATTTTGTAATTATTCTGGAATCTCTAATTGAACTGAAGTTTCTTCATTAACCTCCTTTTGTACCGGAGAAACTTTAGCCTTACGTTCGTAAGAATTTTGTTACGACGTCCTGATTCTCCTCGTCTCAGTATTGCCCTTGTTTTGCCTCTACCTCGTGAATTTTTCACATCGTTGTGATGTCCTATGTCCTTGTCGTAATGTGGCGACTGTTTTGGCTTCACCTTGCTTAAATTTCTCTATTTTATTGTGTCGACAGGAGTAGACGAATCCTCTTTCGAGTGAAACATCTTACTTTCATCAAAGATAACATCTCTACTAACCATGGTTTTTTTTAGTTTTTGAGCACCGTAACTTAAAACATTTTACCCCAACAGCGAAACTCAAAAAGGTATATCTCACGACCTTTCGTTCGAGCTTTCCCTGACTGACTCGTGGATAAGTAGGACAACCGAATACCCTAAGGTTAGAGTAATTTGGAGGATTACCCGACCATATCTCTTTAGGAACCTTTCCATCCAATGCTCGATGTGGGGACCAGTTCACCAAATAGCTTGCCAGGTTGACAGCTGCTGCCCAAAACTCCTTTTTTAAGCCTACTTGGGAAAGCATACATTGAGCTCTTTCAAGTAAAGTTTTGTTCATGCTTTCAGCAACACTATTTTGTTGCGGGGTACCAAAAATTGTGCGATGTCTTTGAATTCCTTATTTTTTGAAGCAATCATTAAATTTAGCTTAACAGAACTAGAGTCTATTATTCATTCTTAAACGCTTTTCGGGCTTTCTAGTCTACATTTTTAGAAAGTCTTCCACTGCTTAAAAATCTTGAAAACTTCATTTTTGTGCTTCAGGAAATAAATACAAGCTCTCTTAGAGTGGTTATCAATAAAAGTTAGAAGATATTTTCTACCTCCTTTGGAGGTAACTTAAGTCAGTCCCCATAGAACAAAATGAATATATTCAATGGTCCCTTTCGTCCTGTGCACCGTCGAATCAAATCTGACTCGTGTTTGCTTCCCATAAATGCAGTGCTCATAGAAATCTAAGTTTCCAACTATGGTGCCTATAAGAAGACCTATTTTACTCAAAACAGTCATACCTTATTCACTCATATGATCGAGTCGCTTGTGCCACAACTGAGTTGATTGAGAATCTAGAAAAAATAGATTTCATCATTTCGTCACAACATCTCATGAGTCTTCATTGTGACGTGGAGACTGTTTCGGCTTTGCTTTTGTAATTGCTGTCGCACCAATTACCGTTAAACCTTGCAAAATGTATAGGTTGTCAATTTCCTATCCTCTTATCAAAAAAAGAGCTCCACAAGATCCTTAATGTTGTTTGACTCGATGAAGATCCTACAACCATTCGAGTCTAAAATACCTAAGGAGATGAAATTTTTCTTCAAATCAGACACATGTCTGACATTTGACAATGTCTTCATAATTTCGTCGTGTATCCTAATCTGAACTGTGCTAATACCAATTATCTTACAGGGTGAATTGTTCTCAATAAGCACGACTTCACCTTTAACTGGCTATATGGAGAACCAGTCCTTAGGACTAGTTAATGTATGGGCCAAAATGGCATGAATATAGTGCAAAGCTGAAGGTAAGCATGTCCTTCGACTGGCTCGGGTTATACTGTGACTCAGTCTCTGCAATATCAAAATAACAAAGCGAGGTTGGTTGATGGATCTGCCTGAAATGTGATGAAAACTCAAGGTTACTTATAAACTCCTCGGAATATAGTCCAAGGGTAACTCTGAATCTTGAGATGCCTAAGTAATGTGTCGTAGCCCAAGTCCGAAAGAGATAGTGCGAGGCTCATCCCACTATGAAATAGCCGATTGTAGGAAGAAAGTCGAGCAAAACTCCAATGTGAGTTTGGCATATGTGGGCTCCACAATGGTAAAGAACTGATCCCACGGTGTTGTGTCAATCAGTGCTTGAACCCTGGTAGGTAAATAAACCACCTGTAGAGCCTCGCAATCAATGCAAGGACCCAACCCCAAGAGTCACTCCTTAAGATGTTAATACTGGTCTTCATGTTGACTCGAACTAAATTAGAGACACAAATGTCTCGTGACTATGGTTGGGGCTAAGGATGAAGATGCACCTAGTGTCTTCCGCTTTTTAGAGGCAGGGACAATGGTCTTAGTTTTTCCTCCTGTATTTTTCATAATGTACTTGAAAAAAAAAGATGACAACTAGATATATCAACATCAATATAAATTAATATAGTAGCTGAACAATTCAGAATTTGAAACACAATGACCCAAGTTCAATTCACCTCTTAACGAAAATTAACTTACTAAATAAGCTAAACTAGTAAAACTAAAATCTAATTCTAATACTAAGAGTAATACTAAAACTAGTGAGAGAAAAACAACTAAACTAACAGTATAATAATGGGAAAAATACAACTACTACTAATTATAAACCTAATATAAAAATAATAAATAAAATAAACAAAAAGGTGGTGGGGATTGATAGCGGCAGTGGCTCGTGCAATGGTGGTGGAAGGACGAGATAGGGGAGCTTAGCGACAAAGAAGATGGAGAAAAAGCCAATGACGGCGTGAATGACGTATGAGGAGGGGGAAGAGATGGGAATGAAGAGGTCAAAGGAGGAAGGGTAAGGGTGGAGTAGATCGAAAATGGCAGGGAAGGGGTGAACGACGGTGTGAAAAGTTGGCAGAGATGCCAGCGGTGGTGAATAGTAAGAATAAGGGAGAAGGGTGAACAAGGATGAGGTCAAGGTGTTTGGAAAGAAACGAAGTGGGGGGGGACGGCGGTGGGGTGGGGTGATTTGAAAAGGGGAAGTTGTAACACCTCTAACACGTTTCTGTCGCCGAATTAGGGTCACGGATTATAACGATAACATTTCAAACATTTAGCATTTACTTTTTTAAAAAATATTCAAACATAATGATAATAATTCAAATCACATACCAATCATAACTAAATGTAGCCAAACAGATCTTAAAGCAAGTTTATAAAGCCCTAAAAATAAATTGGAAACACTCTGGGATCAAGTCGAAACAAAATGTAAAATGTTGGGAAAAATTTTAAAATTTTTGAAATAGGGGACACAAGGCCGTGTGTCACAACCCAGACCATGTGGATATTCGAAGTTTAGACACATGGTCGTGTCCTAGCTCGTGTGTCAGCCCATGTGAGAATCGATGTTGGGTCACATGGCCGTGTCACTGGTCGTGTCTTAAACCATGTAACTAACTATTTTAAGACACACGGCTATGTCGCAGGTCGTGTGAAACCTGCTCCTTAAGTTAATAAGACACACGACCGTGAGGATAGACCATATTGGTCACACAGCCGTGTAGCAGCCTGTGTCCCAAGCTGTGTGTACCCCAAATTGCTTCAAAAACAAGGAAATCTTATACCTAATTTGGCTACCAAACCATCTTAAAACTATACTAAAATAATGACCAAAAACACTCTCATACAAGTCCAAAAATACCAATTACCTATAATTCAAGTGCCTAACCAATGTGCCCTTATTAACACCACAATTCAATATTCATTCAATTAGTTCAAATCTTACTATTCTATATATCTAATCCATACCTTTTATGAACAAATACTAACTCAATAAATCATGCCATATATTTCCCAAAATAACCAATCTCATTGAATTTATAGCATGAAACATACATACAAGCAAATTCAACCATCACAAAACATGTTCCATAAACACACACATATATATAAAAACCTATAATCAAATATTCAAAATATTCAACTTCTAGGACATATTTACACCCTAGGTACATGCCAAAAACATAAAAGAAAACATCACCAATGTTGAGCAAGGGATTCTTTTTGGATGCTGAGTCCGAGTCTACTATATACCTAACCTGCAAACAGGGAACCAATCCACATTAAGTGAATTTCACTTAATTTAAATAACCACAAGAATATCCAAAGCATTTGAATTTATTCCTCAAATTTAATAGTATAATTCAAGAAAAATACTATAACAAACCTTCTTAAATGGTTCATTTAAACTTGCCGTATGTTCCAATCGATACATGGCACTTGGTGTGTGACAGCCCGTTTTTGATGAGTAAGTTTGCAAATATTATTATTTAATATTTTGGAGTAAACTGTGACTTTGAAATGGTTTTTGATATTTAAAAGTATTCTGTTAAGTGATTTTGATGAATTTTTCGAATATGGACTAAATTGTTGAAATAGTAAAAGTATAAGGTTTTGATATGAAATTGTTTTAAAAATGGGTGAAATGGAGGCTATGACTATTCGGCTAGTGTGAAATTTCAATAAAAATGGTTAATTTGCATGTTTTAGGCTCAAGTACTAAATTGTATAAAAATAAAATTTTAGGGGTAATTTTGTAAAAAATGTCAAAAATGACTAAATTGCATAAAATACATTTTTTACTGTCTAAATTAATAGATTGAATGAAATTATTAATTTAAATCAAGATCGGGTGAAAAATCGAAGAGAATAAAAAATTACCAAAATGCCCCTGTACTTTGACATTTTTGAAATTTTGCTAGGTAAGTTCGTATAAACTATATTATGTATAATGTTGATTAAATTGAATGTTATTATATGATTTTACTGAAATATGTAACACCCCTAACCCGTATCTGTCGACGAAATAGGGTTATGGAACATTACCAGACTTATGTCATAAACAATCATACATTTCACCTACAATTTTCATTTCCAAATAAAAAAATCATTCACATTCAATCATATTGTCCCTAATACAAGCCTACGGGCCCCAAATCATGCATTAGAAGTGGTTCGGGACTAAACCGATAACATAGGAAATTTTCAATATACAGGGGACACAAGGCCAGGTGGCCCGGCTGTGTGTCTTAC
Source organism: Gossypium anomalum (assembly GCA_025698475.1). Lineage (NCBI taxonomy): Eukaryota > Viridiplantae > Streptophyta > Magnoliopsida > Malvales > Malvaceae > Gossypium > Gossypium anomalum. The sequence goes on along the minus strand of CM046968.1, from coordinate 39,402,542 downwards.
ACGGCCAAAGACATGCCCATGTCACAAGCCTTGTGGACATTTGAAATGGGATCACATGGTCGTGTCCCAGCCCGTGTTCGACCTCGTGTAACTCTCTAACTTGGGTCACATGGCCAACCACACGCTCGTGTGACTAGCCCGTGTGCCCTTCGAAATGACCTCACACGCCCGTGTGCCAGGCTGTGTGCTAGGCTGTGCCAAACCTATAAGGTATACTAACTTATGCCACACAGCCAAGTCACACGCCCATGTGCTGGGCCGTGTGGAGCATACTGACTTGATTTCTAATTAAAGACTAGGGGACACACGGCCGTGTCACCTGACCGTATGTCACACACGACTGAGACACATGCCGGTGTCTTTGCCCATGTAGAAAAAAATAGGCTATTTACCAAGCCATGTTTCTCACCCATTAAGCATTTACCTACATCAACCAATATTGCATATAAACATACTTCTAAATGGCCTTTAAACTCATCTAAACCAAGTTCAATTCATTATAAATTCATATCATCAACCATATGACATAAAAGTACCATAATATGCTATCCAATTCATATCACATTCATATTCACAAATCACTTAACTAAGTACTTCGCATATGCACTTTCTTACTTAAAATTTCATGCATACCTAATCTCCAAATATCTACTATTTGAATCTCAATTTACCAATTCACAACAACCATTCACCACAAGAATTCTCCTATCATTTACCTTATGCATAACAAAGGCCATTTACACACACATATATACAACCAAATCAACCAAAATAAGCCAAATCACTTGGTTATATACATAACCATCCACTTAACATTTACAAGCCAACTCAAATGGCTAAATTCATTATCACCATATACCAAAATGACCAAATTCCTATACATGGCATATAACCAAAACATAAACTCAAAAGTACCAAAGTAGAAGCTCAATAGTGTGATGCAATCTCCGACTACTACCAATCCAAGCTAGCTTCGAAATTCACTATAAAACACAGAAAATAAACAGAGTAAGCTATAAAACTTAGTAAGCTCGTATGCTAAATGAGTAAACTTAGCAACCAACAATTCAATAACATAAACATCATATATAATGCACTTCAAATTAGAAGCACAACTTAACACATGAATTCAATCCAAGGATTAAACACAATTTATTTTAATTTCTTCGATTTGATGATTGTATAGTTCAAATACATACTTGTACAAGCTCGTATCGATCTTATATTCATCCATATCTTTGATATATCTGTTGAACCATTCAAAATACTATCGATACTTGGGAATCTCGCACCCTAAGTGCCAATATATAGTCGAAGTTATCTCAATATCATATCACATATAATGCTCACTCTTGAGTTATCAACAGGTCTGCTCACACAAGCTGACAGTCATGATGAAGCTACACGGTGCTACTCATACAAGCTGAGGAGAATTCCTAACGCATGCTAGATAACTCAGCCACTGGTAAGACGTATGGACCAACACCCAAATCACATAACTCCTAATGACTTGTCATTCGTATCATAATCTATTCCTAAGGTTCAATTGGGATTTCAATTTTGCCAAATCGTCATCAAATATGTCCGCAAGGTCTTATTCACAATTTTTTCAATATTAAAGTGTTTAAAACACAATTATAATAAAACTTATTACATACAAACTTACCTCGAATGCAAAAATGATGAAATGAGTCGATTAGTTTAACACTCTATTTTTCCCCCGATCTAATTTTGAAATTCTCTTTTCTTGATCTATATGAAATCGAAATTAACTTATTTAATTATCATTCTATTCAATTTAGCCCAAAATACATCTTAAGGCAACTTTACACTTTTGCCCTTAATATTTTAACATTTTTATAATTTAGTCCTTATCTCATAAAAATACAAATTTATGCAATTTAGTCCCTACCCATGCTAGCTGAATTTCATATAGCCCCATAGTAGCCCATATTTTTTATTTATTTCACAATTTAACTGCAAAATTTTAATATTTTTCAATTTAATCCCTAAATGACAATTTTGTCAAAAATTACTTTACAAATGTTGTTTATCTAACAACAAGCATAAATTTTCTATCATCAAACATCAAAATACACATAAATTCATCAATGGAAAAGCCTTAAACCTTTAAAAATTATGAAAATTAGTCCCTAAGCTAGCAAGATTAATTTACAACAACTCCGAAAACATAGAAATCATTAAAAACCGATCAAAATTGTACTTACATGCAAGCTAACACGTGATCGAAGCTTTAAACCCTAACTATGGCTTCTCCAACATGAATTTTCGGTGGAATAATAATATGAAGAAGATGATAGCTTTGATTAGGTTATTTTACTTTAACTTAATTATTGAATTACACATTTAACCTTGGTTATTAAATATTACAAATTACTTAATGCATGTCCATAAATGTTCACCCACTTTAATAATGGTTTAGTTACCAAATAAGGACCTTTAATTTAATGTTCTATAGCTATTAGACATCTTTAGCTATTAGAACTCCACTTTTACACTTTACGCGATTTAGTCCTTTTTATCAAATTAAACATTTAAACGAATAAATTTCTTAACGAAATTATCACACAATCACAAAATTTTACTGTAAACATTAAAATAATAATAAAATAATTATTTTGACCTCAAATTTGTGGTCCTGAAACCACTGTTCTGATTTGACTAAAAATGGGCTGTTACAACTCTCCCCCTTTAGGAATTTTGGTCCCGGAAATCTTACCAGAAAAGAGGTTAGGGTACTGTTTTCTCATAGCTTCCTCGGGTTCCTATATAGCTTCTTCAACCCCATGGCTTGCCACAAAAGCTTCACCAAAGCTATGCTCTTATTCCTCAACTCTTGAACCTCTCGAGCTAAAATTCTAATCGATTCTTCGCTATACGTCATATCAGGTTGAATTTCAATCTCTGTTGGAGAAATTACGTGTAATGGATCTGATCTATATTGACGCAACATCAAAATGTGAAACACATTGTTGATTTTTTCAAACTTTGATGATAAAGCTAGCCCTATTATTTCAATAATCTCATACGGCCCGATAAATCTTGGACTTAATTTGCCTTTGCGACCAAATCAAATAATCTTCTTCCACAGAGACACTTTCAAAAATACTCTGTCACCGATTTGAAATTCAATGTCTTTACGTTTCAAATCTGCATATTATTTTTGTCGATCTGAAGCTGCTTTCAAACTGTCGCGAATTACTTTCACTTTATCTTCGGTCTCTCTAACCAAATCAACCTTTTGAACTTTTTCTCACTAAGCTCCGTCCAGTATAATGGATTTCAGCACCTACGACCATACAATTGTTCATACAGTGTCATCTTTATGTTCGATTGAAAGCTGTTGTTATATGCGAATTCAACCAACGGTAAATATTTCTCCCAGTTGCCTTCAAATTCTAAAACACAGCAACGAAGCATATCTTCGAGAATCTGAATTATTCTTTCAGATTGACTGTTAGTTTGAGGATGAAAAGTAGTACTAAAATATAATCGCATACCCAAAGCTTCTTGAAATTTCTTCCAAAATCGCGATGTGAATCTCAGATCTCTATCCGGAATAATGGAAACTAGCACCCCGTGCAATCTAACAATCACAGAGATGTATAATTCAGCTAGTCTATCAAGCGAAAAAGCTGTATGTACTGGAATGAAATGTGCAAACTTAGTCAGTCGATCAACGACAACCTAAATAACATCTTTCTTTTTTGGAGACAGGGGTAATCCCAATATGAAATCCATCATAACTCTATCCTATTTCCACTCTGGTATCATCACCGGCTATAGTAGTCCCGAAGGCACTTGATGTTCAACTTTAACTTGTTGACAAACCAAGCATCTTGACACAAACTCTGAAATGTCTCGTTTCATGCCTGACCACCAATACAATTGTTTCAAATCATTATACATTTTTGTACTTCCTGGGTGAACAGATAAACAACCACTGTGTGCTTCGTGTAGAATTTTCTGAATAAGCTCAGGATTCTTTGGTAAACATATTCTATCTTATAACATTAAACAATCATCGGATCCAATCTGATAGTCTAAATCAGTAGTCGACTCGCACTGTAATCTCTTAGCTTGTAATTTGTTGTCACATTTCTGAGCTTCAAAAATTTGCTGAATAAATAACAGTTTAGCTTTTAACTTAGCTAAAATCGAACCATCATCAGACCAGGTTAACTGTGTTTCATCGCCCACAAAGCAAACAAAGATTTTCTACTCAGAGCTTTCCCCAGATGATAATCAATCACTAACTCATAATCTTTCAGGAACTCAAGCCATCTTTGTTGTCACAAATTCAAATCTTTCTGAGTCTTCAAACTCTTATGATCAGTAAAGATGTGGCACTTCTCACCAAATAAATGGTCGCTAAATTTCCAATACGAAAACAATAGCGGCCAACTCTAAATCGTGCGTTGGATAATTCTTTTCATGCGGTTTCAACTGTCTAGAAGCATAAGCTATCACTTTTCCCTCTTGCATCAAAACACAACCAAACCGTTCAATGGCACATCATTGAAAATCACAAACTCTTTACCCGACTCAGGTTGAACTAGAACTGGTGCTTCAGTTAACAATGCTTTCAACTGTTCAAAACTTTGTTGACATTTTTCGGACCATTCGAACTTCACATCTTTCTGTAGTAATCTAGTCATCGGTGTAGCAATCATCGAGACTCCTTTTACAAAATGTCTATAGTAGCCAGCTAATCCCAGAAAGCTTCAGACTTCAGACACATTTCTTGGTGGTTTCAAGTCAACAACTGCTGAAATCTTGCTCGGATCAACTCAGATACCTTCTACTGAAACAATATGTCCCCAAAATCCAACCTCTCGGAGCCAAAACTCGCATTTACTAAATTTAGCAAACAATTGCTTATCTCTCAATGTTTGTAATACAATTCTAAAACGTTCAGCATGCTCAGACTCATCTCGGGAATAGATCAGAATGTCATCAATAAATAAAACAACAAATCTATTTAAATACGGTCTAATGATTCGATTCATCTAATCCATAAAAACTGTAGGAGCATTAGTTAATCCAAAAGGCATAACAAGAAATTTCATAATGCCCGTTGTTCTGAAAGTAGTCTTCAGCACATCCAAATCTTTAACTCTCAATTGATAATAACCAGATCTCAGATCGATCTTTGAAAATATTGTTGCTCCTTTCAACTGATCAAACAAATCATCAATTCTCGGCAAAGGGTACTTATTTTTAATTGTAACCTTGTTGAGCTGACGATAATCGATACTCAATCTCATCAATCCATCTTTCTTCTTTACAAACAACCCTGGTGCACCCCAGAGCAAAAAACTAGGTCGCACAAAACCTCTATCTGTTAACTCTTGCAATTGAGATTTCAACTCTTTCAATTCTGTCGGAGCCATTCTGTATGGAGTTATCGATATCGATGATGTTCCTGACACTAATTCAATAGAAAACTCGACTTCTCTAATCGGTGGCAACCCAAGCAACTCATCGGGAAACACATCTGGATATTCACATACTACTGGTACTGATTCAGTCTTTGATTCAGACACTTTTGTATCCAATACATACGCAAGGCAAGCATCACAACCTTTTCTCACATATTTCTGAGCTAACATTGACGATATCACAACAGGCAATCCACTTGACTCATTAGATTCAATTCGAAGGATTTCACTATTCCGACATTTCAATTCAATAGTCTTTCATCTACCATTCACAACAGCATCATGTGGAGTCAACCAATCCATATCTAGAATCACATCGAATTCATCAAACAATAAAAGTATCAAATTTGCAGGAAAATAGTAACACCGAATCATTAAAGGATAGTTCTTGCAAACTTTATCAACTAGGACATACTTGCCTAAGGGGTTCGATACATTAATAACAAATTTGATAGACTCAACAGACAAACTCTTATTAGACACTAAATTCATATAGATATATGAATGAGTTGATCCAGAACAATCAAGGCAATTACATTAGTGTCATAAAGAGAAAATGTACTGGTGCATCTGGTGACGATGCATCTTCGCGAGCGCGAATAGCGTAAGCTCTAGCTGGCACTCAAGCCTCAATCTCATAGCCAAATCTTTTATCATACCTTTGCTACTAGTTACATTTCTCGTTTTTCCAGGTGGTCTCCCTCTAGCAGTTGTGTTACTCGTTCTTGCATTCTGAAATTTATCTTCCTCGGCTAACTCAGGGCAATCTCGAATAAAGTGATCTAATGAACTAGATTTGAAAAAAGCTTTATTATTCATACAACAATCTCTACAATATCGTCTACCACATTGTTAACACTCAGGTTTGTTGTTTCTCACACTACCCACACTCAGCACTGAAGTAGCATAAGCTTTAGGACTCATGTATTGCTTACCACGATCTCTATTAGAATATCTATAACACCCTAAACTCGGCCTGGATGTTATAGCAGAATCTGGCGCATCACATTGAAGTGTTTTAGTGAAAACCGTGTTTTCATTGAAAACCCTTCTTAGAATAAAAGAAACCTTAACTATCCTAAAAAAAAACTCCTTTCAATCACTTGTTTAAAATATATAATTTTATGAAAACATGTCATTTTAAAAGGTAGTAGCGGAAAAGTAGAAAAGACATACTATAGTTTAAAAAACCGTGTTCAACTTTTTATAATTACATCACATAAAAAAATAATAATCCAAAAATAATAAAGTGAAAGCCCTATTACAAATTGATTTGAAAAGTACTTAATAACATAGAAACTAATAAACTTTAAAAATAAAAATAAGTCCAAATTATTTTGCTAGCTGGCCACCTAGAGTCCCTCCAAACATTGAACCTTTTACTGAGCATCACCTAAAAATAAAATAAAAGAGGGGGTGAGTTTTCGTAAACTCAGTGTGTACAACCCTCGACAGAAACGAGCATTCAAAAGTCATCATACATCAAACATGCAATGCAATACAGTGCAACCCACCCCAATAATCCAACCGGTACACTTCTGTTCCGTCCCCCTTTTTACAACCTGTGGGGATGTAAATATCGACCCACCCAACCGATACAAATCAATGGTAGCCCGGTTGCGGAACTACCTAGGTTACAACAAGCTACTAATCACATATTGGGCTTAAAAGCCGTCGATGGATCCACGGTTGTCAAGCAACTATGCGACCCTCATATACTCCCTTCGTTCCATAATTCCCAACCCATATGCAACCTAAACAGGATATCATATGAATACATATGAATGCATGTAGAAATCATAAATCTTACACACAACACTTAGGGGTATTTTAGTTATTTTTTCCCTTAGGGGCATTTCGCCCTTAGGGGCACCAGGTAGGATTCTAGGGAAGAGGAGGTGAGTCATTAAGACTGCTTAAGTACCAAGCTCTCCCTAGATCCAATCCTAGATATGCATATACCCGTTGCCACACCGTAACTCTATGACTTGTCCACAGTCGCAACATATTAATTAAGTTTTATGTGGTTATCATATACTTGGCCCAAAACCCCTACATACATGCATATGGCCCTCTTGGCCCAATCTCATACATATGACCCATCAGGCCCAATTCACATTCATATGGCCTATCAGGCCCAATTCACGTTCATATGGCCCATTCGACCCTATATCATTTATATGGCTCATCCGGCCCAAATCACATTATATTCATGCTCACATAAAAATTTCCTATCACATAGCATCGCTTATCAAATTTTGCCTATTATGGGCCCAACAGCCCATCGGGCCCATTTAGCCCATTCCGGTCCACTTGGCCTATTCACAACCCAAGTCCATGGAATCGCCCATAGGCCTCAGGAAACCTATTAGTCTCTCCCTTACAAGTATTCGTGCACTCGCAAGACTACCGTAGCCAGACTTTCAATTTTTCAGCAGTTCGGCATTTCGACATTTCGGCATTTCAACTTTTACCGATTCATAGTGTGTGTGTAGTGTATGTACACACCTGGTAAGCAAGCGTGATGCGATCTCCTTAGCCCCAAACCTTGCGCTATAAGTACAACAACCCCTTCTTAAATCCCTAACCATGATCAATTCCTAGATCTGCACCAATCTTAACTATTAAAACAGAATAATAGGTGACTCGTAGTCCCCTTACCTTAACTATGAACAATCGGCCAACTTAGCCAATGTGAAAGGAATACTTACCAAGATTGCGAACACCTAAAGAGAAATTTCGGCAGAGAGCTAAGATTCGAGATCTGATACTAATTCCCCACCACAGTCGATTAGAAAGAGTAAGGGACAATACTCGATACTTAGCAAAGAAAATTGATTGGAAGAGTAACATTTACACAAGTTTCGGTCAAAGAGTATTCGGCTCTAGAGATCTCAATGGCACAATTACTTATTCGACACCAAGGGAGTGAGGAAGAAGAATTGGCTAAACCCAAAAGTGAAACAAAGAAATCGACACAAGAAAAATAAAAGGAGAACAAGGTTTTTTGGCTTTTGGAGAAATCGACAGAAAGAAAAAAAAGAAAATAAAATGGTTTTTGGCTTTTAGGGAAAAGGGTTGTCGGTAATAGGGTGAAGAAAATTCGGCACTAGCCTGGCAACCCTGCATTTAGTACTTATTTATAGCCCTATAGCCGAATTGCCTGGCCCTCTATTCCCCATTCACCTCCATCACATCCCCCTCTTATCTCCTCATTTTTCTCCCTGATAACCCCTTGATCCTTTACTTAATTTTCTCTCCTGAACACTCCCCTTAAAGCCCATCTTCACGCCACTTCCAACCTTCTAGAAGGCCAAAATTAAACTTCTAAAAATACGAAGCTAGGATTCGAACCTAGGATCTCCTTGCTAGCCACTAACGCCACCTCCCTACACTCTAAGTGGCGTCACTTAGCCACTCCACCACAAGGCTTTTTGATGCCATTTTCCCCTATCATTATTTAAAAGCCCAACTACTTACCAACAAGGCCCTTTTAATTATTAAACTTTAATTTCTTCTACCCTTAGATTCGAACTTAAACCTTGACCAAGACCTACCAATGCGTAATTAACACTTAACTGGGATTGCTAAGCATAAAAAGAAAAATTCACGATTTCGGGATTTTTGGCTTTTGGGATTTTTTGGGCGTTACAACTTTACCCCTTAAAAGAAATTTTGTCCTCGAAATTCCCAACTACTAACGCAGACTACCACACCACACTTCCGCTGTGCACTCTAATTCCAACTCAAGTAAATAACACCTGATGGGTAAGTACATACCATTATTCGCCTCTGGTACGTCTCCATCTTCTTGACGACGTGCTGCATAGACCAAAGCTGGCTGCCACGCCTCAGCATGACCAGCACCTCTTCTTGGTGCTCCACGATCCAAATCGTTTCCACCCCTGGCCTGATCACGGCCTCTCGACGGTTGCTGACCACCCCTCGGTAGCTGAGCACCACCTCGGCCCACGTCTGGCACCTGTCTCGGTATTCTAGGGCAATTCCTGATCCTATGCTTCTTAGATCCACAAGCTAAATAAGCTCCCGTCCTCTTCCAACACTCGCCTACATGACCTTTCCCACAATCAGCACAAGGAGGCACCCCTGGATTAACAGTAGGGGGCCCTGTTCTAACTGGCTCATTAACTCTGGCCCTAGCCCTAGGCCTCTGTTCAACACCAAGAGTCTCAACCTCCCTCTTGTTCTGGCACTCAGTGTGCTTTACCTCCTCCGCTATTTTTGCTTTCTCTAGCAACTCCGAGAAAACTCGCTCCCTTTGCGGGGCTATCAACACTCTGTGGCTATCTCTAAGTCCATCCTCAAACTTAACGCAACGCTCATAGTCCGTTGCCACCATAACTCTTGCATACCTTCTAAGGCGTAGAAACTCTGCCTCATACTCCGCCACCGATTTATTTCCTTGGGTCAAGTTCAAGAACTCCTTCCTTCTAGCATCTACATAGCTTGCACCCACATACTTCCCTTAGAATGCAGCCTTGAAAACCTCTCAAGTGACCTACTCGAGTTGATTGCCCTCTTTCACTGTCAACCACCACTAGTAAGCTTCTTCCCTAAGCAGTGACACTGCCCCTTTTAGCTTTTGTTTGGTGAACAGTCCAAGTCTTTCATTATCATTTCAGTGGCCTCCAACTAGTATTTCGACACGTTAAGAGCCACGCCAGCCACGTTTTTAAAGATCTTCGCCCTGTTCGATCAAAGTCGCTTTAGAATGGACCCTCGATTTTCAGTGCCATTGTTGGGCCCAGCGACCCTTTCCAAAATCCTCAACATTGCCTGCGACAATGCATCTTCTCTCGTGGCCCGATCATACGGTCCATTCCCAGCCACAGGTGAGGCCGGAGCCTCTTCTACTCTAGCTTCAGGCATATGGCCTGATGCTGACGATTCAGCCCTACCACTTCCACATCCTCGACCACGGCCTCTTGCACCTCTTTTAGCACTCATTGTTGATTTACGTATTATCTGGTTTAAAATTTTTATGAAGTTTTAGTTAGTTTAATAATTAACCCGATGTTTTATGGAAATTATTAAAGAAAATATTGCTTTCAAAAATCCTTTACAGGTTCAAGTTCCTGCGGGCTTTGGTTCCATTCTAACAAGATCACCTAAAGTAGCCCTCTAGCTAACTACTGTACAACAATTTAAAGAAGTTTAAGAATAAAAGTACCTACTTGGTTCGACGTCAAAGACTCGGTGTGCCGCTCAGCAAGACTTCCCCTTTCCAAAACATTGTGATTCAATCAAATTTTTTTAAAACACAAAAAGAAACCAAGTAATAAGGCCCAATTCACAGCCTGAGTTTTGCAACCGGGCTTTGATACCAGTAAATGTAACACTCCAAACCTGGCCTGGACGTTATGGCTGCATCTGGCGCATCATATTGAAGTGTTTTAGCAAAAATCGTGTTTTCATTAAAAACCCTTTTTAAAATAAAAGCAACCTTAACTATCCTAAAAAAGAACTCCTTTTAATCACTTGTTTAAAAGATATGATTTTTTGAAAACATGTCATTTTAAAAGGTAGTAGAGGAAACGTAGAAAAGTCATACTATAGTTTAAGAAACCATGTTCAACTTTTTTAATTACATCACATAAAAAAATAATAATCCAAATAATAATAAATTGGAAGCCCTATTACAAACTGATTTGAAAAGTACTTAATAAGATAGAAATTGATAAGCTTTAAAAAGAAAAACAAGTCCAGATTATTTTGATAGCTGGCCACCCAGAGTCCCTCCACACATCGAACCTTCCACTGAGCATCACCTGAAAATAAAATAAAAGGGGGGGAGTTTTCGTAAACTCAGTGTGTACAACCCTCGACAGAAACAACCATTCAAAAGTCATCATACATCAAACATGCAATGCAATACAGTGCAACCCACCCCAATAATCCAACCCGTACACTTCTGCTCTGTCCCCATTTTCACAACCTGTGGGGATCCACCCAACCGGTACACATCAATGGTAGTCCGGTTGCAGAACTAACCAAGTTGCAGCAAGCTACCAATCACATATTGGGCTTAAAAGCCGTCAGTGGATCCACGGTTGTCAAGCATCCATGCGACCCTCATATACTCCCTCCGTTCCATAATTCCCTACCCATATGCAACATAACCAGGATATCATATGAAAACATATGAATGCATGTAGCAATCATAAATCTTACACACAACACTTAGGGGTATTTTATTCATTTTCACCCTTAGGGGCATTTCGATAATTTTCTTTTATTATGGGTTTTTACTTACCTTGGCTCTTTAACAAATCCTATAAGCTAAGATGAATGAACACTATACACCAGGTAGGATTCTAGAGAAGAGGAGTTGAGTCATTAAGACTGTTTAAGTACCAAGCTCTCGCTAGATCCAATCCTAGACATGCATATACCCGTTGCCACACCTTAACTCTATGACTTGTCCACGGTCGCAACATATTAATTAAGTTTTATGTGGTTATCATATACTAGGCCCAAAACCCCTACGTACATGCATACAGCCCTCTTGGCCCAATCTCATACATATGGCCCATCAAGCCCAATTCACATTCATATGGCCCATCAGGCCCAATTCACGTTTATATGGCCCATTCGGCCCAATCTCATTTATATGGCCCATCCGGCCCAAATCACATTATATTCATGCTCATATAAAAATTTCCTATCACATAGCATCACTTATCAAATTTTGCCTATTATGGGCCCAACAGCCCATCGGGCCCATTTAGCCCATTCCGGCCCACTTGGCCTATTCACAACCCAAGTTCATGGAATCGCCCATGGGCCTCAGGCAACATATCGGTCTCCCCCTTACGAGTATTCGTGCACTCGCAAGACAACCGTATCCACACTTTCGGCATTTTGACATTTCGGTATTTCGACATTTTGGCATTTCGGCTTTTGCCAATTCATAGTGTGTGTGCAGTGTCTGTACACATCTGGTAAGCAAGCGTGATGCGATCTTCCTAGCCTCAAACCTTGCGCGATAAGTATAACAAACCCTTCTTAAATCCCTAACCACGATCAATTCCCAGATCTACACTAATCTTAACTATTAAAACCGAATAATCGGTGACTCGTATCCAACACAAGTCCCCTTACTTAACTATGAACAATCGACCAACTTAGCCAATGGGAGAGGAATACTTACCAAGATCGCGAACACTTAAAGAGCAGTTTTGGCAGAGAGCTAAGATCCGAGATCCGATACTAATTCCCTACCACAGTCGACTAGAAAGAGTAAGGGACAATATTCGATACTTAGCAAAGAAAACCGATTGGATGAGTAACTCTTACACTAGATTCGGTCAAAGAGTATTCAGCTCTAGAGATCTGAATGGCACAATTGCTTATTCGGCACCAAAGGAGAGAGGAAGAAGAATCGACTAAACCCAAAAGTGAAACAAAAAAATTGACACAAGAAAAATAAAAGGAGAACAAGGGTTTTTGGCTTTTGGAGAAATCGACAGAAAGAAAAGAAAGAAAATAAAAGGGTTTTCAGCTTTTAGGGAAAAGGGTTTCTGGTAACAGGGTGATGAAAATTCAGCACTAGCCTGGGAACCTGGCATTCAACACTTATTTATAGCCCTATAGCCGAATTGCCTGGCCCTTAGTTCCCCATTCGGCTCCATCACTTCCCCCTCTCATCTCCTCGTTTTTCTCCCTGATAACCCCTTGATCCTTTTCTTAATTTTCTCTCGTGAACACTCCCCTTAGAGTCCATCTTCACGCCACTTCCAACCTTCTAGAAGGCCAAAATAAAACTTTTAAAAATACGAAGCTAGGATTCGAACCTAGGATCTCCTTGCTAGCCACTAACGCCACCTTCCTACACTCTAAGTGGCGTCACTTAGCCACTCCACCACAAGGCTTTTTGATGCCATTTTCCCCTATCTTTATTTAAAAGCCTAACTACTTGCCAACAAGGCCCTTTTAATTATTAAACTTTAATTTATTCTACCCTTAGATTCGAACTCAAACCTTAACCAAGACCTACCAACGCGTAATTAACACTTAACCGGGATAGCTAAGCACAAAAAGAAAAGTTCACGATTTCAAGATTTTTTGGTTTTGGGATTTTTGAGGCATTACAACTCTGCCTCTCTAAAAGAAATTTCGTCCTCGAAATTCCCAACCACTAATGCAGACTCCCACACCACACTTCCACTACGCACTCTAATTCTATCTCAGGTAAATAGCACTCGATGGGTAAATACGTACCATTACTCGCCTCTGGTGCGTCTCCATCTTCTTGACGACGTGCTGCATAGACCAAAGTGGCTGGCTCCCTTTAGCATGACCAACACCTCTTCCTGGTGCTCCACGATCCAAACCGTTCCTACCTCTGGCCTAATCACGGCCTCTCAACCGTTGCTGACCACCCCTCGGTAGCTGAGCACCACCTCGGCCCACGTCTGGCACCTGTCTCGATATTCTAGAGCAATTCTTAATCATATACTCCTTAGATCCACAAGCTAAATAAGCTCCTTTCCTCTTCCAACACTTGCTTACATGACCTTTCCCACAATCAGCACAAGGAGGCACCCCTGGATTAACAGTAGGGGGCCCTGCTCTAACTGGCTCATTAACTCTGGCCCTAGCCCTAGGCCTCTGTTCAACACCAAGAGTCTCAACCTCCCTCTTGTTCTTACCCCTTTTTTTCTCCCGATTTAGGCACTCAGTGCACTTTACCTCCTCCTTTATCTTTGTTTTCCTACCAACTCCAAGAAAACTCGCTCCCTTTGCGGGGCTATCAACACTCTGTGGCTATCTCTAAGTCCATCCTCAAACTTAACGCAACGCTCATAGTCCGTTGCCACCATAACTCTTGCATACCTACTAAGGCGTATAAACTCTGCCTCATACTCCGCCACCGATTTATTTCCTTGGGTCAAGTTCAGGAACTCCTTCCTTCTAGCATCCACGTAGCTTGCACCCACATACTTCCCTTGGAATGTAGCTTTGAAAAACTCTCAAGTGACCTGCTCGGGTTGATTGACCTCTTCCACTGTCAACCACCACTGGTAAGCTTCTTCCCTAAGTAGTGACACTGCCCCTTTTAGCTTTTGTTCGATGAACCGTCCAAGTCCTCCATTATCCTTTCAGTGGCCTCCAACTAGTATTTCGCCACGTTAAGAGCCACGCCAGCCACGTCTTTAAAGATCTTCACCCCGTTCGATCAAAGTCCCTTTCCAAAATCCTTAGCATTGCCTGCGACAACGTATCTTCTCCCGCGGCCCGATCATATGGTCCATTCCCAGCCACAGGTGAGGTTGGAGCCTCTTCTACTCCAGCATCGGGCATATGGCCCAATGTTGATGATTCAGCCCTAACACTTCTGTGGCCTCAGCCACGGTCTCTTCCACCTCTTTTAGCACTCATCGTTGTTTCACGTATTATCTGGTTTAAAAATTTTATGAAGTTTTAGTTAGTTTAATAATTAACCCGATTTTTATGGAAATTATTAAATAGAAGATTGCTTTCGAAAATCCTCTACAGGTTCAAGTTCCTGCGGGCTTTGGTTCTATTCGAACAAGATCACCTAATGTATCCCTCTAGCTAACTACTGTATAACAATTTAAACAAGTTTAATAATAAAAGTACCTACTTGTCTCGACGTCAGAGACTCGGTATGCCACTCAGCAAGACTTCCCTTTTTACAAAACAATGTGATTCAATCAAATTTTTTTTAAAACACAAAAAGAAACCAAGTAATAAGGCCCAATTCACAGCCCAAGTTTTACAACTAGGCTATGAACACCCTAAACTCGGCCTGGACGTTATGGCCGAATCTGGAGCATCACATTGAAGTGTTTTAGCAAAAATAGTATTTTCATTGAAAACCCTTCTTAAAATAAAAGAAACCTTAACTATCCTAAAAAAGAACTCCTTTTAATCTCTTCTTTAAAATATATGATTTTATGAAAACATGTCATTTTAAAAGGTAGTAGTTGAAACGTAGAAAAGTTATACTATAGTTTAAGAAACCGTGTTCAACTTTTTATAATTACATCACATAAAAAAATAATAATCCAAATAAAATAAAGTGGAAGCCCTATTACAAACTGATTTGAAAAGTACTTAATAAGATAGAAACTGATAAGCTTTAAAAAGAAAAACAAGTCCAAACTATTTTGCTAGCTGGCCACCCAGAGTCCCTCCAAACATTGATCCTTCTACTGAGCATCACCTGAAAATAAAATAAAAGAAGGGGTGAGTTTTCGCAAACTCAGTGTTTAGAACCCTCGATGGAAACAACCATTCAAAAGTCATCATACATCAAACATGCAATGCAATGCAGTGCAACCCACCCCAATAATCCAACCCGTACACTTCTGCTCCGTCCCCCTTTTCACTATCTGTGGGGATATAAATATCAACCCACCCAATCGATAAACATTAATGGTAGCCTGGTTGAGGAACTACCCAAGTTGCAGCAAGCTGCCAATCACATATTGGGCTTAAAAGCCGTCGGTTGATCCAGGGTTGTCAAGCAACCATGCGACCCTCAAATACTCCCTCTGTTCCATAATTTCCAACCCATATGCAACCTAAACAGGATATCATATGAATACGTATGAATGAATGTAGCAATCATAAATCTTACACACAACACTTAGGGGTATTTTAGTCATTTTTGCCCTTAGGGGCATTTCGGTAATTTTTTTTATTATAGGTTTTTACTTACCTTGACCCGTTAACAGATCCCGTGAGCTAAGATGAACGAACACTATGCACCAGGTAGGATTCCAGAGAAGAGGAGTTCAGTCATTAAGACTACTTAAGTACCCAGCTCTCCCTAGATCCAATCCTAGACATGCATATACCCGTTGCCACACCTTAACTCTATGACTTGTCCACGGTCGCAACCTATTAACTAAGTTTTATGTGGTTATCATATGCTAGGCCCAAAACCCCCACATACATGCATATGGCCCTCTTGGCCCAATCTCATACATATGGCCCATCAGGCCCAATTTACATCAATATGGCCCATTAGGCCCAATTCACGTTAATATGGCCCATTAGGCCCAATCTCGTTTATATGGCCCATCCGGCCCAAATCACATTATATTCATGCTTACATAAAAATTTCCTATCACATAGCACCGCTTATCAAATTTTGCCTATTATGGGCCTAACAGCCCATCGGGCCCATTTAGCCCATTCCCGCCCACTTGGCCTATTCACAACCCAAGTTCATGGAATCGCCCATGGGCCTCAGGCAACCTATCGGTCTCCCCCTTGCGAATATTTGCGCACTCGCAAGACTACCGTAGCCACACTTTCAGCTTTTTGGCATTTCGGTATTTTGGCATTTCGGCTTTTGCCGATTCATAGTGTGTGTGCAGTGTATGTACACACCTGGTAAGCAAGCGTGATGCGATCTCCTTAGCCCAAAACCTTGCGTGATAAGTATAACAACCTCTTCTTAAATCTCTAAGCACGATCAATTCCCAGAGATGCACCAATCTTAACTATTGAAACAGAATAATAGGTGACTCGTATCCAACACAAGTCCCCTTACCTTAACTATGAACAATCGGCCAACTTAGCCAATGGGAGAGGAATACTTACCAAGATCGTGAACACCTAAGGAGCAGTTTTGGCAGAGAGCTAAGATCCAGGATCCAATACTAATTCCCTACCACAGTTGATTAGAAAGAGTAAGGGAGAATATTAGATACTTAGCAAAGAAAATCGATTGAAAGAATAACACTTACACTAGATTCGGTCAAAGAGTATTCGGCTCTAGAGATCTGAATGGCACAATTGCTTATTCGGCACCAAGGGAGAGAGGAAAAAGAATCGGCTAACCGAAAAGTGAAAGAAAGAAATCGACACAAGAAAAATAAAAGAAGAACAAGGGTTTTTGACTTTTGGAGAAATCGATAGAAAAAAAAGGAAGAAAATAAAAGGGTTTTTGGCTTTTAGAGAAAAGGGTTTTCGGTAACAGGGTAAAAAAAATTAGGCACTAACTTGGCAACCCTGCATTTAACACTTATTTATAGCCCTATAGCCGAATTGCCTGGCCCTCAGTTCCCCATTTGGCTCCATCACTTCCCCCTCTCACTTCTCGTTTTTCTCCCTGATAACCCCTTGATCCTTTCCTTAATTTTCTCTCGTAAACACTCCCCTTAGAGTCCATCTTCACGCCACTTCCAACCTTCTAGAAGGCCAAAATTAAACTTCTAAAAATTTGAAGCTAGGATTCGAACCTAGGATCTCCTTGCTAGCCACTAATGCCACCTCCCTACACTCTAAGTGGCGTCACTTAGCCACTCCACCACAAGGCTTTTTGATGCCATTTTCCCCTATCTTTATTTAAAAGCCCAACTACTTGCCAACAAGGCCCTTTTAATTATTAAACTTTAATTTCTTCTACCCCTATATTCAAACTCAAAGTTTGACCAAGACCTACCAACGCATAATTAACACTTAACCGGGATTGCTAAGCACAAAAAGAAAATTTCATGATTTTGAGAGTTTTGGGTTTCAAAATTTTTGGGGCGTTACAATATCCCACTGAAGCATTAGGACAACTATATAAATCCCTGATTTCTTTGACAAGGATTGATAGGTTTATTCATTGATCTCTTTCTAGAATCTCTAGCTTCGAAATTAGCTTTTCTCTTTTATTTTCCCAGTTCCTCGGCTTTGCATGCTCTTTCGACTAACACAATAAATTCATTCAACTCTAGTGTCTTCCTTTAACCCATCTTCGAATCGTTTATACATAGTTACCTCAGTGGAAACACATTCTCGAACATACTTACTGAGTCTTACAAACTCCCTCTCGTACTCAGTCACAGACATTCGACCCTGTTTCAACTCCAGAAACTCTTTTTGCTTTTTATCGATAAACCTCTAGCTAATGTATTTCTTTCTGAACTCAGCTTGAAAGAATTCCCACGTGAGCCGTTCTCTCGGCACTACCGATATCAAAGTATTCTACCACTGATATGTAGTGTCTCTCAGAAATGATGCAGCACACTTTACATGCTCAGTTGGCGCACAAGATAATTCATTAAATACTCTGATCGTATTCTCAAACCAAAACTCGGCTCTCTTAGGATCATCATCTACTGTAGCTTTGAACTCTTCAGCCCTGTATTTTTGGATCTTATCAACAGACGGCTTATTGAATTGTAAAGGTTCCAAACCTTGAGGAGCTACGGGAACTGGTTGAGGAATAGGTAGGGGTGGAGGTTGCTGAGTAGCTGGATTAGTTCGGACATACTCAAAAAACCACTCATTCATCATTTGGAAGAAGGTTTCCTTGGCCTCTCCTTCTTGACTACCTGATACGGGTCTCGACTTAGACTATGCTACTCCGTGAACGGAGGCTGGTGCATTGCTTTCAACATCATCAGCCATAGCTCGATTGGGATCTATTTACTATAAGAAAAACCGATTTAAAACTGTCAGGTTATATATGGCATGTATAGCTAGACTCTCAAACACACTATGTTAGTCTGAGAATCAACTAAATCATAATTTTGATACCAATAAATGTAACACCCCTAGCCCATATCTATCGATGAAATAGGGTTACAAAACATTACCAGACTTATTTCATAAACAGTCATACGTTTCTCCGAAAACTTTCATTTCCAAATAAAAAAATCATTCACATTCAATCATATTGTCCCTAATACGAGCTTAAGGGCCCAAAATCATGCATTAGAAGTGGTTCAGGACTAAACAGATAACTTGGGAAATTTTTGAAAAATATAGAAAATTTTTCAATATACAGGGGACACACGCCCGTGTGGCCTGGCCGTGTGTCTCACACGACCCAAAGACACACCCTTGTGGACATTCGAAATGGGATCACATGGTCGTGCCCCAACCCGTGTCTGACCCCGTGTAACTCTCTGACTTTGGTCACACGGCCAACCACATGCCCATGTGACCAGCCTATGTGCCCTTCGAAATGGCCTCACATGCCCGTGTGCCAGGCCGTGTGCTAGGCTGTACCAAACCTGTAGGGTATACTGACTTATGCCACACGGCCAAGTCACACGCTCGTGTCCTAAGCCGTGTGGAGCATACTAACTTGATTTCTAATTAAACACCAGGGGACTCACGGCCGTATCACCTGACCGTGTGTCACACACGGCTGAGACACACGCCCGTGTGGACAAAAATATGCTATTTACCGAGCCATGTTTCTCACCTATTAAGCATTCACCTACATCAACCAATATTGCATATAACCATAATTCCAAATGGCCTATAAACTCATCTAAACCAAGTTTAATTCATGCTAAATTCATATAATCAACCATATAACATACAAGTACCATAATATGCTATTCAATTCATATCACATTCACATTCATAAATCACTTAACTAAATACTTCACATATGCACATTCTTACCTAAAATTTCATGCATACCAAATCTCCAAATATCTACTATTTGATACTCAATTTACCAATTCACAACAACCATTCACCACAAGCATTTTTCTAGCATTTACCATATGCATAACAAAGGCCATTTACACACACACATATATATATACAACTAAAACAACCAAAATAAGCCAAATCACTTGGCTATATACATAACCAACCACTTAACATTTACAAGCCAACTCAAATGGCTAAATTCATTATCACCATATACCAAAATGACGAAATCCCTATACATGCCATATAAGCAAAACATAAACTCAAAAGTACCAAAGTAGAAGCTCGATAGTGTGATGCAATCTCTGACTACTTCCAATCTAAGCTAGCTTCGAAATTCACTATAAAACATGAAAAATAAACAGAGTAAGCTATAAAGTTTAGTAAGCTCGTATGCTAAATAATTAAACTTACTAACCAAAAATTCAATAACATAAACATCATATATAATACACTCCAAATTAGAAGCATACACATGAATTCAATCCAAGGATTAGACATAATTTCCTTTAATTTCTTCGATTAAATGATTGTATAGTTCACGAACATACATGTACAAGCTCATATCGATCTTATATTCATCCATATCTTAGATATACCCGTTGAACCACTCAGAATACTATCGGATACTCGGGAATCTCGCACCCTAAGTGCCAACACATAGTCGAAGCTATCTCAATATCATATCACATATAATGCTCACTCTCGAGTTATCAACGGGTCTACTCACACAAGTTGACGGTCATGACGGCTACTGGTCTTTGCTCACACAAGTCGACGAGAATCGCAACACATGCTTGGGATAACTCACCACCGATGGGGCGTCTGAGAATAGCACCCAAATCACATAACCTTTAATGGCATGTTATTCGTATCCTAATCTATTCCTAAGGTTCAATTGGGATTTCACTTTTTCGCTTCATCATCGAATATGTCTGTAAGGTTGTATTCACAATTTATTCAATATTAAAGCATTTAAAACATAATTATAATAAAGCTTATTACATACAAACTTACCTCGAATGCAAAAATGATGAAATGAGTCGATCAGTCCAACACTTTGTTTTTCCCCCGATCTAAATCCGGATTTCGCTTTTCTCGATCTATATGTAATAAAAATTAACATATTTAATTTTAATTCTATTCAATTTAGCCCAAAATGCATCTTAAGTCAACTTTATAGTTTTGCCCCTAATATTTTAACAATTTTATGATTTAGTCCTTATATCATAAAAACACAAATTCATGAAATTTAGTCCCTACCAATGCTAGTTGGATTTCATATAGCCCCATAGTAGCCCATATTTTTCATTTATTTTACAATTTAACCACAAAATGTCAACATTTCTCAATTTAATCCCTAAATGACAATTTTGTCAAAAATCACTTTACAAATATTGTTTATCTAACAACAAGCATACATTTTCTATCATAAAACATCAAAATACACATAGACTCATCAATGTAAAAACCATAAACCTTTAAAAAATTTTCAAATTAGTCCCTGGGCTAGCTACATTAAGTTACAACAACTCCGGAAGCATAGAAATCATTAAAAATCGATCAAAATTGTACTTACATGCAAGCTAACAAGTGACCGAAGCTTCAAACCCTAACTATGGATTATCCAACATGAATTTTTGGTGGAATAATAATATGAAGAAAATGATAGCTTTGATTAGGTTATTTTACTTTAACTTAATTATTGAATTACACATTTAACCTTGGTTATTAAACATTAAAAATTACTTAATGCATGTCCATAAATGTCCACCCAATTTAATAATAGTCTAATTACCACATAAGGACATTTACTTTAAATTTCTGTAGCTATTAGAAACCTTTATCTATTAGGACTCCACTTTTACACTTTACACGATTTAGTCCTTTTTATCAAATTAAGCATCTAAATGATTAGATTTCTTAATGAAAATTTCACACAATCACAAAATTATACTGTAAACATTAAGATAGTAATAAAATAATTATTTTGACCGCAGATTTGTGGTCTCAAAACCATTATTTGATTTGACTAAAAATAGGCTGTTGCAAAATGAATCAATATATATATTATTATACAATTTATCATGTTATGGAATGATGTAAATCCAATGATGAACGATGATTACCGAGCCCCATTTAAACTTTAGGAATTTTTAAGATACAAATGACTTTTCATTAGGGTTTACATGTTTTGGGTGCTGGTCTTGAATGTCCTACTGGTGGCTGAGTTCCTGCACGTGTTGTGGATACTCCACAACTCGTGTGAATAGGATCACGTAACTACGTTCCAACCCACAACTCATGTGAGTAGGCCGATTTTCACAGCTCGTGTGAGCATATATGTAAAGAAATTGACGGACTAAGGTTATATGTTAAGCACACTTTGTGTGACCTACCCCGCGTATCCAACGGTATTATATTTGGTTCAACGGGTATGAAATTTACAAGGATATTGTAAGTGTTCTATATGAACCAAGACATGTATGCATGAAAAACTTTGAATTGGTGAGCTTTGTGGAAAATATGTTGAGATGGATGATAAATCCAATTGAATTATGCTCAAATATAATGGTTATCCATGTTAAATTCATATGAATCATGTTTAAATGAAATAAAATGTGTTATTGATGTGCTTAGGCTTATGCTAAGCTTTTGGATATTATTGATGTTCATGATTATGCTTGTACTATGCATATGAAATGGGTAAGAAAAATGAATGAAACGGTAAGTACGTAATTGAGATGTATTATGATGTTATAAAAGGTTTAATATGATAAATGATGTATTTATATGTCAGCAAATTGCTTATGCTAAGAATGAATCTATTTATGTCATGGATAAATACATTAAATTGAGAATTAATAATGTTGTTTAGGCTTAATAAGCATTGGGGACGGAATGGGAAGTAATTAAAAAAAAAATATAATCTTATAAAAAGATTGATGATTACATATTATATCTCATGAAATCCTATCATGTTATGAATGGTCAATATATATATGCGCATTAATGAACTTACTCATTTGTGAGTTGATGATTATGGTTTGATAAATCTTGAGACATTGGTATAGGTTTATATTTAACCTATAAATTTCATTACTGAAATGTAATATTATGCTTATGGTTTATACGAGCTTACTAAGCATTCATTGCTTATGTGATTATCTTTCTCTTACTTTACAGATTATCGAAAGCTCGATCGGGTTGGAAGCTAGTCGGAGATCCATCACACTATCCATCAATTTTATCGGTATATTTTGATGCTTGGGTTGTGGTTATAATGGCATGTATAAGTGGACTTATGTCTAATGTTTAGTTAATTATATTGGCATGAAATGTTGCTTTGAATTTGTGAAACTTATGTTATTTTGATGCCTTGATGATTGGTGTGCTTTTAGCACTTTGATGCTTAATGGTTAGTGTTTATAAGATTAAATTGATGTATGGTTTGTGACCAAAGTGGTAAGAGTTGGCATGGTTGCAAAATGATCATTTATGGTTTTGATATAGAATTTAATCAAATACGTTTGATTGAATAATGACCATTTGGACATTAATTTGGTATGTATATATGTTGGTTGTCGGAACCATTTGTAAATGGCTAGATTGGTAACCTTTAAAATGTTTTAATGCATGTGAGAAGTGGTCCAAATGGTAAGGTCATTTTGATATGTTTTTTTATATGGAAACAAGTTAATTGAAAATGGTTAAATATGCAGATGTATAGATGTTTTGGTACTTGATGAAATAATCATTATGTTTGGCTTGTAAATACGGTATTTTTGTTGATGAACTAATTGTCATGTTGGCATGTATATATGTGTTTTTATGATTGATGACATTCTGGCATTTTGGTGCTTGTTAGCTAATGTTGAAATGATTTAATGTTGATATGTTTTGAATGGCCAAATTGGTATATTGTGTGTGAATTTTGGTATGTAATCATTGTGGCAAGTTTGATAAGGAAATTAGATTAGAAGAATATGGATGGTTAATGGCTAAACTATACAAAAGATCAAACATGTTTGTTTGTTGTGATTGAGGTGCCTTTTGGGCATATTGGTTGTATAAACAAATACCATAATGATCTAGCATGACTATGCATGTTTTATGTACATTTTAAATGCTTAAATGTAAGTGCAAATGGCTTGTATATGTGATCATGTTTTGGGTGAAAGGAATGGCATGAAATTGACCTACTTCTTGTACACATGGCCTAAGACACAGGCATGTGTCTTAGTTGTGTGTGACACACAGTCACACGACACGACTGTATGTCTCCTGTAGGTTTTTAAAGGTCATATTTCGAGAGTTACACGGCCTAGCACACGGGCATGTGGCTTGGCCATGTGAACCAAGTTAAAGAGTTGCATGGGCACTGAAATAGGGTGGAACACAGCCGTGTGTCCCTACTTCAAATGCCTACATGGCCTGAGACACAAGCGTGTGTCTCTGCCATGTGAGTCACACAACTTGGCCACACGGCTGTGTGACCCTTCTAGTATGAATTTTTCTATCTTTTTCCATGAAGCTCTAAATGTTTTTTGATTTAGTCTCGAATCGTATCTAAAGTGTTTCTAAGGCCTTTAGGGCTCAAAAAAGAGACGTTATGCATGTATTTGAATGGAATATGATGTGTTTTATAAATGATTGTAATCAATTATTTTAAGTTAAAATTTTTTGCTAATGCTCCGTAACTCTATTCCGACAACAGTACGGATTAGGGGTGTTACATGGTGCCTAGTGGATAAACCATGAAAGAGTTTGCACCCAGTGCTAGTTAGATAAACCAACAAATGTGTGCCTAGCACTAGTCAAATAAACTGGCGGAAGTTGCATCCAGCGCTAGTCGGATAAACCGACGAAATAAATTGTGAGCCCAACTCTAGTTTGATAAACCAACAATATTTGTGCCTAATGCTATTCGGATAAACCGACGAATGTGTGCCCAGCAGTAGTCAGATAAACTGATGGAAGTTGCGCCAAGTGCTAGTCGGATAAACCGACGAAATAAATAGTCAGCCCAACTCTAGTTGGATAAACCCACGATATTTGCAATTATTTATTTCCACAATTTCCTCATTCATCAATTAACATCATGATTCAAATATATATTCATAAGATTGTATATCAAGTATCTAAATAACATTAAATAATTAATTAATTAATTAATTAATAGAAAAGTTAAGTTAAAGACTATGAAATAGTTTCCAATGATCGAGATTGATTAATCGATAACTTTTTCCTTCCCTTGGTTTGTAACGCCTTAATTTGGGCCTAGAAGTATTAGGTCTTAAGCTTGGGAGTAGTTAGGAGGCTGCACATAAATATTTGGTTGTACAAGAGAGTGACACAACTGTGTATTTGCTTCAGTGGTTAAGTGCTCTAGGAAGTGTCTGAGAAGTCTTGGGTTCAAGCCTAAGCAAGTGCAAAAAGTTTTGTTTTTAAAGGAATAAGCATTGTCTCTAGGCAGTGGGCTTTTAAGTAAATAAGGGAAGAACATGACAGAAAAGAGCCTGCTAGTCTAAGGGATAAGTGGCATGTAGAGTATGCTAGTGGTTTGAGGTCCGAATCCCTACTTATGCAAATGGAGATTATTTTACTGATGGCCATGGGAGGAAGTTGTGTTTGACCAAAACACCAAAAGTTTGAACAAATTTGAATGGGGTTGTTGTTAGCTAAATTTGGGGAGTGAAAAGGGGGATTTTTGGTTGTTGAGGTTTGTGAACATGAGGGATTTTAGGAGGAAATAAGGGAATTCAAATTTGATGGGAGTGATACTACCGAATTTGAACTCTGGCACTCAGAATTTTGGCAGTGTGGGAGTGTCTTGGAGGAGGCAGGTTAGAAGCTAACTGAATTAGAGGAGTCTTATTTGGTCAAAAAGGATTCGGTCACAACTCTCTAGCTAACTGTGAGTCGATTTGGTTTCTAGCTTTGCTGCCAATTTCTTTCTCAACTTTTTGGGTTGGTCACATTCATTTTTGTTTTATTTATCCTATAGCTGAATATTGCAAAGAAAAATGGGGTTCTTTTGGGTTTCTGTCATTTCTTCTTCTAGCATATTCGGATTCTTCCTTCCTTTTTCCATCTGTGCTGACCTTTTCTGTTATTTGTTAAACCGAATCATCTCCTCCTTCTTTGTTTGGCGGATACCCTGAGTGTTGTTTCTCTTCTTCTTCTCTTTGCTCCTAACTGAATACCCTCTGACTTTGTGGCTGAACCTGTTAAAGCCTAATCATCTTCTTTCTTTTCTTTATTTCCCTTGGCCAATTCTTGTTGAGGTACTGCCTAAATCCCTTTGATTTCTTGGTAAGTGTTTTTACGGTTTGTTTTTCCTTAGCTGAATCTTATTTGGCTTTCTTCTTAAAGGTTCAGCTTTTGTATCTCTTAGGCCGAACAGTTGCTTTTTCTCTCTTTTTCTGCCATAAGGAAATATTCATCTAACACTTCTATTTATACGAATGTTGATAGGGGCTCGTTTTCAATAATCAAGGTGCTAGGCTGATTGTTCTTCCCTTACAAATGGTTTTTCTTTTAATGGTAAGTGCTTTAAGTGTTAATTAAGGATCTTGTCCTTGTGTTATGTTTCTTAATGGTGGTTAGGTGTTCGATTTGTAATAAGGCAACTGGGGTTCTTTTGTTATCAGGTGAGGACAACTGAAAGTCTAAGGTGAAGGGTTGTGTTTGGTGCTGAATATTTAAGAGAAGCATTCATGGTTTATAAGGTGTTTTGATCTCGGAAGTGGTTCGGCTATGACATCACAACAGGTGTGTAACCACACTGCTATAAACGTAGAGCGGCAAAAGCCGAAAAATTATGACTATTGACACTACACGAGCGTGTGCTTGCTCGTGTGGCAATCTAAACGCGTAAAATGTAGGCGTTCAATCGTAGAGGCCACCATGAGCGCTTTCATGGGCTTAGGCCGTTTGGGCCACGTTGAGTCGAAATGGGCCGTGTGGGGCCCACGAGCCTATGGGTAAACCATACAGACGTATGGAGATTATTGGACCAGGCTGTGTAGCTTACACGACCAAGGCCATTTTTGGGCTTTGTGGGCCACACGAGCGTGTGGGCCCACATGGGCCGCATTATGGGCTTTCGGCCCATGTTTACTGTTTGATTGTTAAGGTTGCACGGGTCGCCCGAGACGACTGTTTCACCCCTATGTAGGGTATTTATATATATGTACATGTATGACTGTATTTTAGCTTGCTATTTAAACTGTAATGGATACATGTATGATCCTATGATATGACATGACATGATTGTATGATACATTGTAGGGGATGGGTTTATTATGATTAGAGGAAGTGTACTGTACTGGTAGCTCTACTGCAAATCACTGATGGCTTTAAGCCTATTATACTGGCCGCTCTGCTACAAATACTGTTTAGTGCCGCAACCGGTGCTAATTTTGGTGTGTAGGGATGGGTGGGTTGATTATATCCCCACATAGAGTGTAGGGTTGTTGACGGAGATGGTGTGTAGAGAAATTTGGATGGGTAGGACTTGCATCACATTTCTTTATTCTTTGCATCGCATCGCTTTATTATTGTAATGGGCTAAGGCTCGAATATATGACTGCTTCTGTATTGAGATGGGCCAAAGCCCAAACTGATATTGCCACTGTCACTAAAAAGGGCTTAGGCCCAGACTGTATATGCTCACTGTATGTCTGATTGTCTATTAGTAAGGGATTACACACTAAGTTTTTGTAAACTCACCCTTTTGCTTTTCTGCGCAGGTAATCCTTAGGCGGATCGGTGCTGCGAGAGACTCGATGGTGGCCACACAACCGCACTTACTATCATATTTGCTTTATATTTATAAGTAATTCTATTCTGGGTATTTTGACTGTAATAAGGCCTCTTATAATTTTTAATCCTTAATTTGGGGTTTTACTTATACTGATTTATAACTGCTAGCTGTAGGACACGAGTTTTCAAAAGATAAATACTTTTCAAAACATCACATTTCTGCAACATGATTTAAAAGCTTCTGCAAGAAACAATGTTTTAAAATAATTAACGATGTTTTAATATGATTAATTCCCGATAAAAGACGTACATTTTGAAAATAAATGACAAGCCTTGAAATCTTCTTTAACATTGTTCAAAAAGGTTTAATAAAGATTGGGCTTTTCAAACAATATCATGATTTATGAAAAACGCTTCAACGTGACATCACCAAATTAGGCCATAACGTCAAGGCTGAGTTTGGGGTTAATGACTGTTTTACTCATTTCTTGATCTAAATACGAAAATCTTATTCAATTACTTTCTCAAAATCACAATAATCTAATTTAACATTCTATCATAAATTCATATTTATACATTTAGCCCTCAACAATTGGCATTTACACAATTAAATTATTAACATCAATATTTAACTTAACCACTTCTTCATTTAATTTCCATAGCTAAGAAAAATACATATGGTTCATTACCAATACCTGAATTCTTGAAATTTATAAATTAACACCATGCCAGTTTAATTTATAGCATTTAACTCCTTAAAAGTTACTATTAACAAAAACCCATAGTATAAAATATTTTGAAACGATGTGAAAAAGAAGGAGAAAGGGAAACACAGATTAGGGTTTAGGTTTGAAAGGATGGCATGGTCATGTATATGGCCCCTGTTGAGCCACACAGTCGTGTCCGCAACCATTTAAGTCCTCTAATGTCATGTGACATGCCCTATGTTCATTTGGTCTGTGACACGCTCGTGTGTTTAGGGCCATGTGGTACACACGACTATGCCACTAGGCCGTGTGGTATATCCAAACCGTCTAATATTTTTGTTCGTTTCTCCTATGACCATTTACAAGGGGGTATAGGTCACACGAACGTGTCGCTAAGCTGTATGTCTTCACACAGACCGTGTGTGCTATAAAAAAAATTAGCTCCAGTAGTCACACGGTCCATGACACGCTCGTGTGTCTGGGTCAGGCCATGTGGGTTTATTATTCACTTTTACCATGGTCGTGTCAAGATTTGTGTGTGGGTCACACAGCCGTGTTTCCAGACTGTGTACCTTTTTGTGACTGTGTAGCTTTTAAATTTTTTATGCCTTGTGTGCCCACACTGTGTAGGCCACACGGCCTTATCACTAGGTCGTGTGGTTTACGACTGTGTGGCACTTATTTTATTTTGTTTTTTTTTTTAAATTAATAAAAACAAAAGTTAGGTAAATCAGAATCTAAGCATGCAACAAAATTAAATGAAAATAAGATAATAATAAAAACAATAGGGTGGCCTCTCGAGAAGCACTTGTTTACAAGCTAAGCTCGACTTTTCTTTTCAAACTTATGATTAAGTCATATTTTGGAGCCGTAGCTCCTCTCTCTCGTTATCAATATCACCACCAGAATAAAGCTTGAGACGATGACACTTTACCTTGAATGTGCCATAATCAGGGTGTGTTACCTTATTGGTTCTGTATGAGAATATATTTCGTACCACAAATGGATTTGACCATCTCGATTTTAGGTCTTCAAGGAAAATTCGTGGATCTAGATTGTCCACCAATACTTTGTTTCCTAATTTGAATTGGTTCGTCCTCTTTACATGCATACCATGACATTACTTTGTTACTTCTTTGGACGTTCTTGGGTTCTCATTGTCGCGTGTGAATATGATATGTGAATTGTGCAAGTATACATGTAGGATCAAGTAATAAAGTGATGAATGAATATCATTCCCACGAGGATCGGATTGAGGCACTAAGTGGTCAAGTTATTATAATAAAATGCAATTAATGTTATGGTAAAGCTATGGTAAATATGCAGTGGCAATTAAAAGGAATAATGATGTATGCAATACGTGGAATTAATGAATGCTTGGAAATACAATGGTAATTATGAGAATAACTACGTGAATAATATGCAACAAATAAATAAACGACTAAGAATTCTATGGCAAAGCTACTACGGCAAAGATAAGGGTTATGCAATGTTGAGTGGGAAGGTTGGGATTACTAAGAATCTACTTTTCCTGTCAAGAATGCCTTAGCAAAATCATACTTAACCTACTGCTTAAAAGAGTTCTTAAGTGGCCTGCCTCTTTTGAGAGAAAAATCCTCATTGCCTTGCTTGTGTCTATAGGCATTTAATAATACACCCTGCACTATACCTTCTGTATGATCGCTGCTCTATGTCTAGAGTCTACTACAAGTATCTATTGAGTACTTGCTCATATCGTTCAACCATGGTCCAACTAATCCAACCTTTTCAAAATTTAGATTAATTTAAGGGTATGCTACACAGTCGATTATGTCTAGGGATTGTTCACATACATTGTAAAGAATAAAATAATTGAATGAAACAGTAAAATAACTTAGATTTATATTGCAACCATTAAATACAATTAAAGTTTCATCAAAGTAGCCTCGACCCTATGAGATTTAACCCATAGGTTGGCTTATAAAATTCAACTCAAACATCATTTTCATCATTGTAATTCATGAAGGAATATATTAGAAATAATGGAAGAACGTCGGGAAGACAACGTTCACTTGTCCTATACACACTTTAGCTGCATAGTGTCCTGAGGTGGCTGAGAGAGGTTTCATGTGTCTTTCTTCTCCCTATCTCTATTCAACCACTACCTTCTAATTTTCTTAAGGATCTCTACCCGCAGTTCTGTGCCCTAGGGTTTCCTCTTTTGCCTCTTTTTAAATTGCTCTATTTTTTTTTCTCAGGATAATTCCAATATCCCCAAGATTTATCTTCTCCTCTTTCTAGGTAAATCTTTCTAGCACAAGTAGAGTTGGGTTGAAATTGATATGTTAAATGCTGATTGGACACTTTCCCAACATTGCCATGACATATTGGCTGGCAACTTAACCACCCTTTTCTGTTGGCAAAGCTTCACTCCTTTATTTCTTGTTTCTCATCCTACACCTGCCAATGCCAAAACACAACCCTTCCACGAGCAATTAAAAGCACCTAATATTTAAACACATCCCAAGTTCTAATGCAATGATAAAAACACTAATGAGATGTCCTAAAATGAAACTAGATGTACTTAAGTATTGGCAATTAACTAGGTCCAAAGGCATAAAATATAACTCTTTTCACGTGTTATCACTCGTCAACCTTTGTTCGCCATTCATCTAATTCATCGAGCTGCACATTCTCTCTTCACTTGTCCCTTGATTTCCATTTCCTTGAAAAAGATATAGTTCTAACACATCTTCATGATTGATTTCCTACAAAGAACGTTGAGCCACATGATTACTACCATCAACAGAATGACAAGTATCATCTCGCTCACTAGAAACTCTGACAGCATCACAAGCTTGAAGAGTAACCTTTTTATCACCTACCCTCAACACAAGTTCACCATTACCCACATCAGCAATAGTTCTAGTAGTGGCTAAAACTAGTCTACCTAAGATCATGGGTATATCAATATCCTCATCCATGTCCAATATAATGAAATCAATAGGGAATATGAATTTATCTACTTTAATAAGTATATCCTCAATAATTGAACATTCATCCTAGTGGATTTTGGTTCCTCGAGACAAAGTTGTTCAGACATTTTATAAGGCATTAGATTTATACTAACACCCAAATTAGCCAAAGCTTTTTCAACATTTAAGCTACTAATAAAACAAGGGATAGTAAAACTCACTGGATCTTTAAGCTTGGTGGGTAGTTTGTTCTGGAGAATGGTCGAGCACTCCTCATTAAGCTCCACAATAGATAGTTCATTTAATTTCTTTTTATTTGTTAATAACTCCTTTAAAAATTTTGTATATTTGGACATCTACAAAAGGGCTTCAACAAAAGGTATATTAATATGCACTTTTTTTTTAAAGTTCAAGAAATCTACCATATTGTTCATTTATGCGGTCTTTCTTCAACTTTGCTGGATATGAAATTGGTGGTTTGCATTCTCTGTCCACCAGCTTATGCTCTTTCATACATTTCTCAACCCCGTCATTTTTCTCAACAGCTTCTAGATTCAGCTTCTTTTCAGGCTCGACTAAAACCTTTCCAATTCGTACATTGATTTTGTGGACTTGTTATTTTGGATTGGTTTCAATGTTACTAGCTAAACTACCTTTTGCCTCTCCAAAACCAATGTAGCAAGCTGACACTGAAATAAATTTAGTCAACATCTCTTCTAGATTCGACTTATTTTCTTGCTGATAAGGTTGCTGAAAACCCAGAAGGGGTTATGACATTTGATTTCCTTGACCACCCTAAGACAAATTTGGATAGTTCCTCCATCCTGGATTATATTTGTTCCTGTAGGGGTTATTTTGATGTCTAGAATTATTACCCATAAAATAAACGTGCTCATGCTCCATGTTAGACTTGAAAGGTTAAGATTTTGAATTGGCCATCCCTACCCCAATCGCATCGCATTGCATTTTTAGATTCACCTATTTACTGCAACTCAAACCATCAATATTTTTACTCAACGCTTCCACCTAACTCACCAACAAAGAAACCACATCTATATTAGAAACACAAGTTGCTTTAGTAGACTTCATTCTCATAACTTGCCACTGATATTTTGTAACACCCTAAACTGATATTTGGAAAGCTACATTGGCCACCGAAATAGCCTAGAAAAACTTTCTTGGTTTTCAAACATACTTTTTAAACCATTTGTGTAAATTATTTAAAACTAGTGAAATCAAATATTTAACTTAATCTCGCAAAAATATGAGAATAATCTCGCAAAAATATGAGAATTTTAGAAAGCAATGATTTCAGTATTTGTAAAAGTTTGATCGCTATTCAAAACTTTCATAATTTCAATCACATTTCAAAATCATTTTTTTATTTATTCAAAACTAAAGAACTTGATTATTCGTCATTATTCAGGAAAGACATGTTAACTTCAGAAAACAAATGTCTTAAGAAATCTCATTTGTAAACATTAGTAATTTTGAAAACTAAGTCTAATTTTATTAAAAACTCATTTCTTAGAATTGTAGCAGAAAAATGTAACATTGAGATATTTTTATAAGAATCGCAACGAAAAATTTTACCAAAAACATAGTTTGTTAAAAAATCGATTGATGGTCACGAAACTAACTAAAAATATGACAAAGGCAAGTGCACCTATCGATAAATAGTATAGATACGGTGAGTAGAGATATATTATCCACGAGGAATAAAAGTACTAGTAATTACCATTTTCCTATTATTTAACCAACAAATTGGAGTGATTGATTTTTGCTAAAATATAATAAATTAATTAACTAAAGAACTCAGCAAAGAACAAATCAGGAAAATAATTAAATAATAACCACAACGCTAAACAATACCTAAGAAAGAATCCACCTAGACTTCATCTATCATTATGAATCTTAATTAAATGATGTATTTACTTGGTATCTTGATCCGTAGAAACCCTAAATTATGCTAATATCTCTTTCGAGAGTAAGTGGAACCGACTCTAGGTTGATTAATTGAAATTTCTTTCTAATAAAAACCCCTATTGTCACATTAACTTGATCTATGGATTCCCCTATTAGATTTGACTCTAATATGGTAGATTTATGTTGTCCTATTTTTAGGATTGCATGCAACTCCACTCAGTCATGCTAGATCTACTCTTAAACAGAGACTTTTCCTCCTCTGATTTAAGCACATTAAACATGAATTAATATCCTAGAAATATAAAAACAAGAGATAAACACATATAAATGAGAACAAGAATCAACTATTTATCGCGTAAAACAGAAATCAAATAATAGTATTCATCATAGGGTTCATCTCCCCTAGGTATCTAGAGAATTAGTTCACAATTGTAAATAAAAACATCTCAAAGTCAGTATAACCACAAGAAATAAAGAAACTCATAAAAACTTCAAAGTAATTAAATGTATGTGACACCCCAAACCCGACCGGGATGGACCAATGCACAGTGATGCTAATGAACAAATTGCCTCCAAAGTTAAAGGACCTAGTGAGTTTTACTATTTCTTGTTCAATTGGAAATCATTACGCACTATGTGATTTAGGAGCAAATATAAATTTAATGCCTATGTATGTTTTCAGGAAGCTAGGAATTGCAAGGGCAAGAGCCACCACAGTCACGTTGCAACTAGCTGATCGTTCTTATGCACATTAGGAAAGTAAAATTAAAGATGTGCTGGTAAGAGTAGATAAATTTATTTTTCCAGTAGATTTTATTATTTTAGAATGTGAAGCTGATAAAGAAGTAGTGATTATTCTTGGAAGACCTTTTATAACTATAGGTAAAAAGTTAATCAATGTACAGAAAGGTAAGTTAACAATGAGGGTTAATGACAAGCAAATTACTTTTAATGTTTTTGATGCTATGAAGTGTGTAGATGAAAATGAAGAATGTCATGCCATTAGGTTTG
This sequence comes from Gossypium anomalum, assembly GCA_025698475.1. Lineage (NCBI taxonomy): Eukaryota > Viridiplantae > Streptophyta > Magnoliopsida > Malvales > Malvaceae > Gossypium > Gossypium anomalum. The sequence continues at coordinate 39,368,276 of CM046968.1, read as the reverse complement.
TCACAGCAATTCTGATGATGATGATGATGCAGATCCATTTGAGTTGAGTGAAGTAGAAACGACTGAAGAACTTGGTGAACTTATAGAGACCAAGAGGCTTGAAGATAGATCAGGGAAGAGTTTAAAATATTTGGATTTATTAGCTCATTCTTTTAAGCTTTCTAGACCTTCTATAGAGGAACCTCTCACATTGGAGTTAAAACCTTTGCCATTACATTTAAAGTACGCATACTAGGGAAATGACAACACTCTGCTAGTAGTTATCTCTGCAGAGTTGACACCTGATCAGGAGAATAAGTTACAAGATGCTCTGAGGAGATCTAAGAAGGCGCTAGGATGGACAATCACCGATATCAAGGGAAGCAACCCTACTATTTGCATGCATAAGATTTTGCAGGAGGATTATCATAGAAATTCTATTAAGCAGCAGAGAAGGTTGAACCCCATCTTGAAGGAAGTTGTCAAGAAAAAGATTATCAAATGGCTCAAATCTGGTAGAATATACCCTATTTCTGATAGTTCATGGGTGAGCATTATTCAAAGTGTACCCAAGAAAGGGGGTGTCATCGTGATTAGCAATGAAAACAACGAACTCATTCCAACTTGTACTGTCATTAGATGAGGGTATGCATGGACTATCTCAAGCTTAACAAAGCAACTTGGAATGACCATTTCCCATCACCTTTCATTGATTAAATGTTGGATAGATTAGCTAGGAAAGCCTTCTATTGTTTCTTGGATGGTTACTCAGGGTATAATTAGATTGTCGTAACTCTCAATGAACAAGAGAAGACCATATTCACGTGTCCATATAGAACTTTCGCATTTAGACGAATGCCATTCAAGTTGTGTAATACCTCAACAATATTTTAGTGTTGTACAATGGCGATATTGTCAAACATAGTGGAAGAGTTTCTTGAAGTATTCATGGACGATTTCTCTGTTTTTGGCGATACTTTTGAGAACTACTTGAAGAATTTGGAGTTAGTTCTTTGTCACTGTGAGGAAACTAATCTTGTCTTGAAATAGGAAATATGCCACTTCATGGTTTGTGAAGGCATTGTTTTGGGACATAAAATATCACAAGAATGGATTTCCTGGACAAAGTAATGATTGAGGTGATAGACAAGTTTTCACCACCTACCACCGTCAAAGGTATTCGAAGTTTCCTATGTCATGTAGGATTTTATTGGAAATTTATTAAGGATTTTTCAAAGATATCCAACCCCATTTGTACCTTGTTAGAACACAATAGAGCCTTCAATTTTGATGAGCCATGTTTGAAAGTGTAATAACCTATTTTCAGTGAAATCAAAACAGTGGTTTCGGGACCACAAATCTGAGTCGAAAAGGAAATTTATTTTAATATTATTGCATGGTTTGCATTATGATAGGAATATCATATGAAAATTCTGATAAAAAAATTTACCGATTATGTGCTTAATTACGGAAAGGACCAAATTGCATAAAATGTAAAAGTTGAATTCTAGTAGCTAGAAGGATTAAATAACTATGGAATTCAAAACTTGAGGTCTTTATGTGGTAATTAGACCATTAAAGAAAAGTTAGTGGATATTTTTGGTGATTCATCCATGGAAAAATTAGAAAAGGTTAAGGACTAAATTGGAAACTAAAATAATTAAAAGATGATAATAGAAACATCATCTTCCCTAAAATTTACATGGAAACCCTAGGAGAGAGAGAATAAACCAATCAAGCTTAATTTGGTAAGTATTCATGTCTTATTTTTAGTAATTTTTATATTTTTGAAACCAGCATAATCTAACCTATCTATTTGGGGGATTAATTTGAAAAGTTATCAAAGTATAGAAAATTTTCCATGGATGAATATGCTGAAAATTTGAAATTTATGGTAGAAAATGAAAGGTTGTTGATAGATAAACAACTTTTACAAAATGAATTTTGATGAAAATGTGATTTAGGGACTAAATTGTAAAGTTGTAAAACTTGAAGAAAAATTCTAAATTTTATAGAATACATGTGCTATAAATTTTATATTAAAATTTCGGTTAGGCTTGGAATAAGGAGTAAATTGCATAAATTTCATTTTTAGAGCCTAGGGACGAAATTGGAATTTATGAAAAGTTTAGGGGTAAAATGGTAATTTTGCCTAGGGTATAAATTGAATTCAATTGAATATGAAATGTGAGAAATTGATGATTAAATTCATTTATATATATCCAGACAACTCAAATTCAAAGCTAGATCGAGGAAAAGAAAAAGTTTCGGATTAGTAGAATTTCTTGTACGAACGACTGTTAAAGTAATTTCATGTAACTAAATTGTGTTTATTTTTATGCTTGAATTGAGTGTGGTATGTGTTTATATGAATTATATAAATGTTATAAATGTATGAAATAATCACATGCTCGTTAATGTTCAAAAAATGATAAGTTTCGTTTGAATAATGAAATTCGATAGATACATGATTTCTCGTATTGAATATGGTCCTGCATATGTTGCAGATACACCATAGCTCTCACGAGCATCCTGTTATAAGCCTTTTCGAGCATCCTGTTATATAGTTCCTACGAGCGTCCTGATTGGTTGTGATCATGCATGTGTTGCGCACTACTGCAACTCTTTGTGAGTGTCCTGTTACATGATTCGATCAGTTGTGATCCAACATATAATGCAGACACAAACGCAGCTCTACGTGAGTGTCTTGATATAAGCTCTTATGGGCTTCTTAATATGGCTCGCTTGAACTCCCTGTTACCTTATCCGGTGCTTCCTGATAGTATCTCTTTGGAGATATCTAATAAGCTCTATGAGCTCCCTGAGTAAAACTCTTATGAGTTTCCTCATAGCCCAGATAAGTGTCCTATTACATGATCACATGGCTTATTTGAGCATCATGATATGTGACTCGAGAGTGTGCTCTCTGAGTATGTGCCCTAATAGGTACTCTCAATTATGAATTGACAGTTTACAGAATTGTGCATCTTGAGTGTACTATTTGAGTATCCATTGATATTTCAATAATTCAACAGACAAAACTCTTGACATGAGAAAATGATGAGATGACTAGAAATATGCCCTAAATGCTTCTGAATTATTTTATGAAGGATCATATTATGAGCTCATCTATATTTATTTGACGTATAAACGTTTTATATGACTAACTTGCTTGATTGATTACATGTGTGTTTAGGTAAACTTGCCAAAATGATGAAAGCATGTTAATTGTATGCTTAATATTATTAAATGGAATTGGTAAGTTTTAATTCCTGTTATACGAACTTACTAAGCATATAATGCTTACTAGGTTTTATTTTCTCTGTTCTATAGTGCTCGGAAGCTCGCAAAGGTTGGAGATCAGTAAGAGCATCATCACACTATCCACTAACTTGTTTTGGTATAAATAGTAAACTTATTTTGGTATAATTGCATGTATAGGTAACCTGGCCTTTTTCGACATATGAATGTGATTTGTAAACTAGCTATTGGAATGGCTAGTAATGTTTTGTTTTGATATCCTTATAAGGTTATATTATGGAAAATATCTATTTGTTAAGTATATTGAATATGGTTGATGAAGTCATGCTTAACATATAAGTTAAACAAAGGTAAGATTATAATCATGAATGCATATGATAAAATATCATATTGGATGTTAGAGTTGGCTTGGATTTAATTCCTGAATTGGCTGGTATATATACTTGAGTTATTGGCAAAATATGGGTGAGAAATATAGCTAGGAAATGGTTTTATTTTGACCACACGGTCATGTGTCATGACCATGTGTGACATACAGCCTGGCACATGGGCATGTGGTTTGGTCGTGTGTCCTCTACATCTAAAATTTGAGAAATAGAATGCTCAGAATTGAGCACATGGGCAGAGACACAGGCGTGTGTCTTGGCCGTGTGTGCTACACGGCCCAGAACAGGGCGTGTGTCTTGGCCGTGTCAAACCTGCACTTAATTTTGAATAATTGAATTAACCACATGGCCTAGAACACGGGCGTGTGGCTGGCTGTTTGGCACAAGTCAGAGAGTTACACGGGGTCAGACACAGCTTGTTACACGGGCATGTCCTATGATCACACGGGTGTGTGCCCTGACCACACGGGTGTGTGTACCCTGTATCTAGGAAAAATTTTGGAAATTTCACAAAAATTCTCTGAGATCTCGATTTAGTCCCGACTCAATTCCAATGTTATTATTGGGCCTCGAGGGCTCATCCTGAATTATTTGTAATTGTTCTATAAACTTTGGTAATACTCTGTAACCCTATTCCGACGATGGATACGGGTTAGGGGTGTTACAGAAAACATTTGAAGAATTAAAAAAAATTGGTGACAGCAGCAATCGTCATAGTACCAGACTGGACACTGCCTTTTGAACTTATGTGCGACGCCAGCGATTTTGCTGTAGAAGCAGTATTGGGGCAAAGGAAGGACAATGTCTTCCATGCTATATATTATGCGAGCAAGACCTTGATAGATGCACAGCTTAACTACACTACTACTGAAAATGAACTATTAGCTATGATATTTGTGTTTGAAAAATTCAGATCCTATCTAGTTGGTACCAAGGTCGTAGTTATACAAACCATTCTGCGATTAAGTATTTTGTGACCAAGAAAGATGTCAAGCCTAGGTTGATTAGGTGGATATTACTGCTGTAGGAATTTGATCTTAAAATTCAAGATAGGAAAGGGATCGAGAATCAAGTGGTTTATCATTTATCAAGGTTAGAAGTAGGAAATGAAGATGGGAATATTAAACTCATTAAGGAAGAATCCCTATATGAGCAACTGCTAGTTGTCACGTTTACCTTGGTATGCCGATATAGTAAATTTCCTAGTGAGTGGGTTGATACCACCTCAGCTCACCAGTTAAAGAAAAAGGAAATTTCTTCATGGTGCCAAGAAATATTATTGGGATGAGCCTTTCTTATTCAAACATTGTGTGGATCAAATTAGTAGGAGATGTGTTACGGATGATGAGATTCAAAGCATTTTGCAACATTGTCATTCAACACCTTACGGAGGACATTTCGGAGGAATAAAAACTGTTGTAAAGGTTCTCCAATTTGGTTTCTATTGGCTAAGTCTGTTCAAAGATGCTCATGAATTCTATCAGACATGTGACCACTATCAACGAATGGGAAAAATGCCTCTGCAAAACATTTTAGAAGTTGAGTTGTTTGATGTGTGTGGGATCGACTTTATGGGTCCATTTTTTCCTTTTTAGGGTAATATGTACATAGTTTTGGGCGTAGATTATGTATCTAAGTGGGTAGAAGTTGTTTCTCTCCTTACTAATAATGCCAAGTCGGTGGTGTAGTTCTTATATAAAAATATCTTCATAAGATTTGCTACACCTTGTGCACTTATTAATGATGAGGGCTCCCATTTCGACTACAATTTAGTCGCCAACACATTGAATAGGTATGGGGCGTAGCATAAGATTGCCACGGCATATCACCCCCAGACAAATGGACAAGCTGAAGTTTCTAATAGAGAAATTAAACAAATTTTAGAGAATGTGGTAGATCCAACTCACAAAGATTGGTCATCCAGACTGTCTGAAGCTCCATGGGCATATCCTACCACATTCAAAACACCACTGGAGATGTCACCTTTCAAGCTTGTCTATTGGAAGCCTTGCCATTTACCTGTTTAGCTCGAACATAAAGCATTTTGGGCCATCAAGAAGCTGAACATGGATTGGTTCACTGCTGGTAATAAATGATTACTTGAGCTAAATGAGATGGAGGAATTCTGAGCTCAGGCATACAAGAATGCTCAACTGTACAAAGAGAAGACCGAGTGATAGCATGATAAGAAGATTATGCCACAACAATTAGAACTTGGACAACAGGTGTTGTTGTTCAATTCTAGGCTCAAATTGTTTTCAGGACAATTATAGTCTCGTTGGTTAGGACCTTTTGAAATACTTCATGTTTACCCTCATGGAGCTGTAGAGGTCAAAGATATAAAGACTGGGCTTACATTCAAAGTCAATGGACAACAATTGAAGTATTACAAGGGTGTTTCTATGACTCGGGATAAATAGTCCATTGATCTCTGAAATACATAACTTCCACATCTCCATTATCCTTTTTACTTTATTTGTTTTTCTTTGCTAATTTTATTTTTCACTGGTTATTTCATCTTATTGGTTTAATATTTTTTATTTTTTTATTTTGTAGGTATACTAAGGGTCGGGCTTCATCTTTTAGTAGTTAGCCCATTAGAAACTTTTGCGAAATATTTACTTTCATTAAAATTTTTATTTCCCCCACCAAATCACATCTCACCATGACAGGCCATAATTACCACACTCTTATCATCCACGTCACGTCTTTAGTAACATTTTACATTTTCAGCCCTTATTTTCTTTTTGTTTTAACCTAATTGTTTCACCTTCTTTACAATTACCTTCAACCTTCATTTTTTTTTCCAAATTTACTCGTGTTTCCACAAAGAATTCAAAGTACCCAGACGAATGCTGGCAGCCTTAATTTTCCTTCCTTTATTACTGCCCTTTGCCTACGTGTGAATGTCTCGGTTCAACCAAATAAAGATTTATGAGGTTTTTAGGGGAAGAATTGCCACTACATCCACCTCCTGGTTTTGCCTCTACATTCATTTTCTTATGTTATTTGTTTTTTCATTTCATTTTAGCATGCATTCATCATTTTTATCTTATCATTTTCTGTCCATATATATGTTTTTGCATTCATAACAGCACCACTTTGTTTGCTCTATCGTGTTGTTGACTAGAAAGATGAGTTCAAGTAAGAGTGATTCAATAAAAGAAGCAGTTTAAGGGCACTCTGCTAGAGTAATAGGTTGAGTAGCTAAGGAGGTAGTTGTTTGCTCCATTGTAATTTTTAAGTCAAAGAATCATATTACGAGCTGAATCCCCTAGTAAAAAATAGGCATAATAAATGAATATGTATGCAATTGAGTATGTATAAGGCCAGATGAAAAACAAACAAGGGAAAATTGAGTTAGTTAAAAGATGAACTAAGTAAATTAGGAGATACATGCTGTAGTGAAAGTGCATGAGTACTTAGGATTTTTCTTTCTTTTAGGGAAATATTTTATGCACTGCCTTTGCTAAATAAGCTTATGAAACTTGATCAAATATTTAGACATAAAATATTTCTGAGAACTAAAGTACAAAATGTTCTCCTAATGGTCTAACAATACAAAGGTAATTATATTGTTGTGGCAATTAATTCATTCATTCATGCATTCATGCATTCATGCATATTTTGCTTGAGGATAAGCAATAACTCAGGTTTGAGGGGTGTGATTACTCTTGAAAAGAATTATATTTTAGGCCTCTACACTTGGTTAATTATTCATACTTGAGCAAATTTAGTTGCATTTTAGGAAATTATATTAGTATTTTTATAACACTGCATCATGAAGCTTGGATTGTGCTTTCAATGTCACTATATGTTACTTTTACTTATGGGAAGAAATGAATTAATTGTTTTTATAGCAAGTGTAGAAAGGAGGAAAAGAAGTAAATGGGTGAAATTTTGTCGTGAAAAAAGGTTGGATAGATTGCTAGCACACATGCCATGGCAATTCCAGGAAGATGCTGACTCAACTGTCAATCCATGTCACTTTCAACTAGTTGTACTTGTACCAAAAATATTCTCTTGAAAAAGAGGGAGAAAAGAGTGTGTGCTGAGAGGGGGACCTAGCCTATAAAAAGAAGAAAGAGAAAGAAAGGAGAAGGGTGGGTTTTTTCTGTCACACAATTTCTCGTGGGAGATCCAGAGATGCAAGGAAAAGCGTAGCAGCTAAGGAACAAAGCAACAACACAAGGAAGAAGGAGAAGCATTTAACCCTGGGCTTCGTAAGATATTGTAGCACTAGAGTTGAGGGTTGGATTGGTGAAAGTTTCCTGAAGTTCTTCCTTCATTATCTTAATTGATTTTTGTGAATTTTAACTGTGGAAATATGTTATTGAATGATACTTTCATTTTGGATTTTAATTTCCAAATCATGAACTAATCTCATCGGGTTGGGATTACTAGATCAATATTTAGTTCCTTTAATGACCAAGGCATTATCCTGATTTGATTTATTGTTTCATTCAGTTTGTGGTAATTTAAAATGTATGTATGTAGTCCCTAGACATGGATAAATTTATGGTATGTTCATAAACTTGATTTATTTCTAAAAGGGTTAGATGAGTTGGACTGTAATCAAATGATACAAATGAGTATTTGATAGAATACTCGTAGCACTTTAGACATAGAGTTGCGCTTTGTACAGAGAAAGGAAGAAATAGTGCTGGGTGTCCTTTTTAAGGCTTGTAGACATGAAAAGCCTTAGGTAGTGTAGCTTGAAGTCTGACTCTCGAAAGAAGCAGGTTACATTAGATTTAATTTAAATAGTATATTGGTTAAGATTTTGTCATGACATTATTGTGTTATGAGGAAAGAATCTTAGTAATCCCAACCTTCCAATTCAACAGTGTAGATCCTCTCAACTTTGTCTCGATATATTTGCCATAACATTTTAAGTTAGTTATTTGATTTTAATATTGCATACATGATTACTCCTCTACAAATTGTTATTCCATTTTGCCACAACCTAATTCATATAGTTTATAGTAATAGCTTAACCGAATTAATCCTATTCGATCCCTGAGGAGACTATTTTACTTACTACTTTATTACTTGATTGAACATGTACACTTGCACATTCGCATATTATATTCACACACGACACCTATTTCTAGGATTGCATGCAACTCCACTCAATTATGCAATATATACTCTTAAACAGGGTCTATTCCTCCTCTGATTTTAGCATATCAAGCATGGATCAATAATCTAGAAATATCAAACCAAGAATTAAGCACACATAATTGAGAACAAGAAATTAAGTATTTATGGTGTAAAATAAAAAATCAAACAACAAAATTCATCCAAGGGTTCATCTCCTTAGGTATTTAGAAAATCATTTCATGCTTAAAAATAGAAAAATCCAAGATATAGTATAACTAAAAGAAATAAAGAAACTCATGATAATCTCCTAAAAAATCAACTGGGAATCTTCAATCTTGATGGAAATCTGCTTCAGAATCAGCTTTAATGATGTTTTTCAAGTTGGTTTCTTGAATATTTTATGATAGCTCCCTCCTATCATCTTATTTTTGTCATATATAAGTCCTGAAAAACCTAAAAAATCAGATTTTTTTCACTGTTCAGGGTGCAAATCCATGCAATCGACATAGCCTACCACATGGCCGTGTGGTAGCCCGTATGGACAGGCCGTGTGGAATGAGTCAGACCGTGTGGCTACTGTAGCTTGCTTCGATCTTCTGGTTTTTGCTCCTTTTTTGCTCATTTTGCTCCCAAATGCTCTATTAAGCATAAAAATGAATTTAAAGGATTATGAGCTTAAAATTCACAATTAACATTGAATAATCACCCAAAAACGCATTAAGAATGAAGTAAAAACATGTTACTTTTAACGCTTATCAAACCATAAGCGTATGACATAATTAGTAACGCCATTAATCTTGCATGTGTCGTAGATCTCTATAAAGTTAACTAAATGAGCTTTCAGACCTTCATCTTGCAACCCATGAAACTGGACATACTGTTGCACCATCTAAATTATGTTTGGCTTAATCTTAATATTATATGCAATAATTGTCGATTTGGCAATACACGATTTAGCCCCAACAGAGTGGGCTTAGCATAGTCATACATAGTCTAAGGAGCAGGACGTTCAAGAAGTTATGGGTTAACATGATTATTATCCATCTCCACAGTAATGTCCTTTTGCTCTTTATCATCTATTTAAATCTGTTGACCTTACCTTGCTTCTCTAACCTCTCTGCGATTTCTGCGAGTAATTTTTTCGATCTCATTGTCAAAAATTAATGATTCCAACAGGTTACCTCTACTCATAAGCCAAAACAACTTGCAACAATCAAACAAAAGAAAATTTATAATGTAGCAATTAAATTTTAAAAAATATTAAATTTAAAATTAAAAAATGGCTAAATTAAAAGAAATAAAGTTTTCCTAATATTCTAGTCCTCAGCAATGGTGCCAAAAACTTGACGCGTCACCAAACTAACTAAAAATTTAACTAAGACAAGTGCACCTATCAATTAATAGTATAGCTATGGTGAGCAAAGATATCATTCCTATGAAGGCTAAAAGTACTAGAAATTACTGTCGTTCTATTATTTTACCGAATAATTTGAGTAATTGATTAAAACTAAAATTAACTAAATTAATTAACTAATGAACACAACAAAGAAAAAATTCAGAAAATAATCGAGTAACAACTAAGGAAAGAATTTGCTTAGATTTCATCTATCATTATCAATCTAAATTACGCAATTTCTTTACTTAGCACATTGATCTGTAGAAAACCCTAAATTATGCTGACATCTCTTTTGAGCATAAAAGCAACTAACTTTAGGTTGATTAATTGAAATTTCTTTCTAAATAAAACCCTATTATTACATTAAATCGTGGTAAGCATTCCCCTATTAAGTTTGGTTCTAATCCTGCTAGATTTATGTCGTCCTATTTCTAGGATTGCATGCAACTCCACTCAATTATGCAAGATCTACTCTTAAACAAGGTCTATTCAACCATCGATTTAACCACATTAAACTTCGATCAATAATCTAGAAATATTAAACTAAGAATTAAGAACACATAATTAAGAACAAAATTAAGTATTTATTGCGTAAAATATAAATCAAACGATAGAATTCATCATAGCGTTCATCTCCCTAGGTATTTAGAAAATTAGTTCATGCTTGAAAATAAAAACATCAAAGAGACAATATAACCGAAGGAAATAAAGAAATTCATGATAACTTCCTAAAAACTCGACAAGGAATCTTCAATCTTGATGGAAATTTGCTTCAAAGTCAGCTTCAATGGTATTTTTCAAGTTATTTTTTTGAATATTCTATGACAACCCCTTCCTATCTTTTTATTTTTGTCATATATACGTCTCAAAATGCCCAGAAAACCTAAAAATTGCAATTTTTTGCAATTCAGAGTGCAATATCATGAAATCAACACAGCCTACCACACGCTCATGTGGCTCACACGGTCGCGTGGGATGGTTCAACCCATGTGGGTTACACGACCTTGTGGTTTGACCGTGTGGAATGGTTTACCCCGTGTGGCTCTTGTAGCTTGCTCTGACGCTCTAGTTTTCACTCGTTTTTCATTTATTTTGCTCCCAAGTGCTCTATTAAGTATTAAAACATGAATTTAAAGGATTAGGAGAATAAAATTCACAATTAACATCAGATAATCACCCAAAAACGCATTAAGAATGGGTTAAAACATGGTACTTTTAGCACTTATCAATCGAACACATAAATTATACTTGAAAAAACTCCTCTCCAATGAAGAGGATAAAAAACCACGGGCAAGAAGACTTCACTAATGAGCAAATAATAAAATAGTAAAATATGGAGATAATAATAAACAAACCCTAAACCTCAAATACAAAGCCCTCCAACTAAAAAAAAATTCTCTTTGAAGCTCTGTTAAAGCCATTTCTTAATTGTGTTATATCGTATTATGTTGTATTCTTTATTTTAGGGTTGCTAAGGCCCTTTTATAGGCCAAATTCGAAGGTCAAATAAGACTAAAATATTGTATATTAATCAAAGTTCAACTCGGAAGAATAATCAGATTTTAACTAGGAGAAGCACCCCGATTTATGTGTGATAAGTAATAAAAGTAACATGTTTTAACTTCATTCTTAAATGCATTTTTGGGTGATTATCCAATTTTATTTATGAATTTTATACTTCTAATACTTTAAATTCATGTTTTAATGTTTAATACAACACTTGAGAGCAAAACGAGTAAAAATGAGTGAAAACTGGATCATTGGAGCAAGCTGCAGCTAAACAATTTGATAACTCCTAAAAATAGATATATTTCATGCCCTTAGACTTAGTTAATTAACTGTACTTAAGTGATCTTAGTTTCATTTTTGGATATTGCATTAGTATTTTTAGAGTGTTGCATTAAGAGCTTAGATTGTACTTAAATGCTATTACATGTTGCATTTAATTGCCTATTGGAAGGACTTGTTTGGTGGTTCATTGACAGGTGTAAAGTGTAAGAGGAGGACTAGAGGGTTGAGGGTTTGACGTGACAAATTTCGAGTATTTTTGTCAACACAAATGCTATGGCAATACCTAGAAGATGCCTAGTCAGAACTTAATGCGAACTATTCTCAGTCTTGGCTGTACTTGTACCAGAAAAATCCACTTAAAAAGGAGAGAAAGGATTATGGGCTGATGGACTAACCCTAGAAGGTCAAACCTATAAAAGCCAAAAGGGGAAGTTTTTCAAATAGAAAAAAAAAAAAGAGGAGCATCTTTTGACAAGAAAAGAGGGAATGACCAATAAGGAAGGCGGCTGAAGAAGAAGAAGACAACTGCATCATCTTTTATAGTTGCAACACATTGTGTTGCTGGTGTTTAGAGCTGAATAAGTGAAAGCCAACATCTCAGAATTTCTCCTTTGATTCATATCTCATTTCCTTTAGAACTTAATTGTAAAAGATGATGTCGATTACTACATTAAACTTGAGCTCGATTTACCTAGCTATGAGCTAAATCTTTTAAGCTTGGGATTACTTTGCTGAACCCTTTACTTTCTATTAATGTTCACAATTTAAGTTGGAATCATTCTTCTCTTTTATTCAATGTTATTTCTGATAAGCTATAAAAGTAACATATTTTAACCTTATTTTGGATGATCAATTATGCAAATTAGTGAGTTTGGTGCTCCTAAACCTTTAAATTCATGTTTCTATACTTAGAAGAGGACTTAGGAGCGAAAGGAGCACAAAGTGAACCAAATTTAGACAAATAGAACTTTTTTTAGGAGCCACATGGCCTAGGCATGAGGTAGACACACGCCTATGTGCCAGCTCATGTTGATTTCACACCTTGCTTCCCAAACACGGGGAAAACACAATTTTTAGGCTTCTTAAGCATTCTAAAGTATATAAATACCAAATAGAATAAGAGCTATGAGAGCCATTAGAGAAGATCGAAGAAAACACTCGAAAAACACCATCAGAGCCAACTCAGAAGCAGATCTCCATCAAGATTGGAGATCTCCTTTTAATTTCTTTCGAAGTTTTAATGAGTTTCTTTATGTCTTGTGGTTATTCTGACTTTGAGATGTTTTCATTCAGGATTATGAACTAATTCCATTGATACCTAGGGAATATGAAACCTAAGACGAATTCTATTATTTGATTTTTTATTTACATGATAAATACTTGATTCTTGTTCTCAGTTATATGGGCTTATTTTTTTGTTTTAATATTTTTCGGATATTAATTCATGTGTAATGTGCTTAATTCAGTAGAGGAAAATTTCATGTTTAAGAGTAGATCTAGCATAATTGAGTGGAGTTGCATGAAATCCTAGTCATAGGACAACATAAGTCTACCGAATTAGAGTAAAATCTAATAGGTGAATTCATAGATCGAATTAATGCGACAATAGAGGTTTTAATTAGAAAGAGATTTCAATTAATCATCCTAGAGTCAGTTGTTCGTACTCTCGAAAGAGATATTAACATAATTTAGGGATTTCTACAGATCAAGACACCAAGTGAGTAAATTGTTTAATTCATATTCATAATAATAGGTGAAGTCTAGGTGGATTCTTTCCTGGGTATTGTTTCTCTCATTGGTTAATATTCGATTATTTCCTTAATTCATTCTCTGCTGCGTTCTTAGTTAAATTAGTTTAGTAATTTTAGCTTTAAAATCCATCACTCCAATTTGTCGGCTAAATAATAAGAAAATGATAATTACTAATACTTTTAGTCCTTATGGATACGATATCTTTAGTCACCGTAGCTATACTATTGTTTGATAAGTGCGTTTGTCTTTGTCGTATTTATAGTTAGTTTTGTGACAATCAAGTTTTTGGTGCCATTGTCAGGGACTAAAATATTAGGAACACTTTATTTTTATTAATTTAGCTTTTTTTATTTTTTTATTTTATTTTTGTTTTTAGTTTAATTTTTACATTCTAATTTTTCTTTTATTTGCTTCTAGCAAGTTCCTTTAGTTTATGACTACAAGAAACCTGTCGAGACCATTACTGTTTGACAAAGAAATTGAAAGTAAAGCTTGTAGAAATCGTAGAGATGTAAAGCAGAGTCGATAGAATTTAGTAGACGAACAAGAGGACATTATTATTATTGAGGAGATGGACAATAATCAAAATATTCAGCTACCTCCCGCAACAGCTCCTGTCCCTTGTATTATGTACAATTATGCTAAGCTTGCTCTGACTGGGGCTGAATCGAGTATTGTGTGACCCACCATCACTGTAAATAATTTTGAACTGAAGCTGAACATTATTCAGATGGTACAGCAGTTTGTTTAGTTCGATGGTTTGCAAGACGAAGATCCAAATACTCATTTAACTAATTTCCTAGAAATCTATAGTACTTTCAAGATTAATGGTGCCACTGACGATGCCATTTGTTTATAATTGTTCCCTTTGTCATTGAGGAACAAAGCTAAATAATGGTTATACTCTTTACTATGAGGTTCCATCACTACATGGGCTCAAATGACCGAAAATTTTTACTGAAATACTTCCCACCGGCAAAAATAGTGAAGTTGAGGAATTATATCTCTTCCTTTACCCAGATCAATTTAGAAACGTTATACAATACATGTGAGAGATACAAAGATATATTGAGATGGTGCCCACACCATGGGTTACCTTTATGGTTACAAGTTCAAACCTTCTACAATGGTTTGAATCCCTCAACATGGCAGTTAATTGATGCAGTAGTCAATGGGACCTTGAACAACAAAACACTCGAAGTGGCTTATGAATTTATTGACGAGATGGCACTGAATAATTATCAATGGAAAGTCATGAGGACAAAGCCAATGAAAGCAACTAGTGTCTTAAATTTTGATGTAGTCACCATGTTATCAAATCAGGTAGAACAATTAAATACAAAAATTGATGGTTTTTATCTTTCTACGTAGGTACATCCAGTTATGCAATACGATACAAATGGAGGTGGAATGAACAATCTGGAATGTTTACCCTTCGGTCCTAGCACAGAGAACGAGCAAATCAATTATATGGGTAATAATTTTAGGACTCAAAATAACCCGTATAGTAATAATTATAATGTAGGAAATTTCTCTTGGGATGGTCAAGGAAATCAGAGAGCACAACCCCCTCCGGGCTTCCAACAACCACCTTATCAGTAAAAAAAGAAATCGAACCTTGAGGAGATGTTGACGAATTTTATCTTGGTGTTAGAAAATCATTTTCAAAGCACTGAGGCAACATTGAAAAATCAATAGGCGTCGATTCAAGAACTTGAGAACCAAATAGGTTAGCTTGCTAAATTAATCTCGGAAAGACCACAAGGTAGTTTGCCTAACAATACTGAAACTAATCCAAGGGAGCAGCTTCATGCAATTACTATTCGAGATGAAAAAGGATTAGTTGAATTTGAACAAGAATTGAGGCAAGAAATTGTGGTGAATAACGATAAGGTTGAGGTAAGTCAAAAAGAGAAAAAGTTGATTGTCAAAGAATATAAACCTCAAGTTTCATATCCTAACGCGACGAAGAGAGACTAACAAATGAACAATTTGGTAAATTTCCTAAACTCCTAAAAAAATTACATATTAAATTACCATTTGTTGAAGCTCTTTCATAGATGCCCAATTATTTCAAATTTCTAAAAGAGCTGTTGGCAAACAAACGGAAGTTAGATGATTCATCGACTGTGGAACTCAATGCAGTTTGCTCGGCCATCTTACAAAATAAATTAGCTAACAAACTGAAAGATCTAGGGAGTTTTACTATTCCTTGTTTAATTGGTAGTTTAAATATTGATAATACCTTGGCTAATTTAGGGGCTAGTATTAATGTCATGCCCTATAAAATGTTTAAACAACTAGGTCTTGGGAAACCCAAACAAACTAAGATGAGTATTCAATTAACAGATAGAACCATTAGATATCCTAGGGGTGTTATCGAGGATGTGCTTTTTAAAATCGATAAATTCATATTCCCCGTTGACTTTGTTGTGTTGGACATGGATGAGGGTAGTGATGTACTTTTAATTTTAGGACAACCTTTTTTAGCAACTACTAGGACTATAATAGATGTTGGTACGGGTGAACTTGTACTTCATGTAGGTGACAAAATGATTACTCTCCAAGCTCGTGATTCTGTGAGAACATCTAGTGATCGAGATTATTTTAAATCTTCTGTTAATGGTAGTGGCCATGTGGCTCAACCTTATTTTCAGGAAACCCCTTAAAAAATGTAATAGAGCCACGTTTCAGTTAATACGACAAAAACATAATAACTTATGAAGAAGGAATGTTACAAATCGATAAATTAGATGAATGGCGGACACATGTCAAGGAGAAACTGAGAAAACACGATGAAGAGCCAAAGCGACGCCATGATGAGCATATGAATGGGATGAACCAATTTAAGGTTGAGGACAAGGTATTTCTGGACAAAACGGATCCACGAATCTCTCTTTTGGAGCTTGAATCGAATGGACCAAACTTATTTATGGTACTAAACGTCTTCTCCTATGGTATAGTCAAGGTAACTCATTTTGAATTCGGCACATTTAAGGTAAATAATACTCGACTTAGACCTTATCTTAGTAGAATAGTTGATAGCGAGAAAGAGGAGCCTCGGCTCTGCGAACCACTGTAACCGTGCGCACAAGGTAAGTCAAGCTTATATTCTAAATAAGCACTTCTCGGGAGGTAACTTGAGTGTCTAACATTATGCTAAAACTTTTAACTTTATTTCATGTTATTTTGAAAATTAATTAAATTAAATTTTTAAAATTAAAAAAGAATATTTTTGACCCACACAGGATGTCCCAGGTCGTGTACACAAAGAGGCATTTGATAGTGAGTTACACAGCCTGGCGACATGGCCATGTGACACACATGGGCGTGTCCTTGGCCATGTGAGTCTTGGGGCTAATTTTTTCCAAATTTTTGAAGGTTACACAGCCTAAAATGGTCCACACAGCCGTGCAACACGATCGTTTCCTTGGCTGTGTGAGTCTTGGAGCTAATTTTTCCATTTTAATTTCAAGTTAGTGAGTTACACAGGCAAGAGACATGGCCGGGACACATGGGCGTGTATGAGACCGTGTACCCCACATGGCCTCTCACACAAGCGTGGGAGAAAAGAAGGAAATCACACACGGCTGTGTGAAGACTGGGCTCAAATTTTTAAATGCACACGGGCTGAAAATGTCCCACACAGGTGTGTGGCATAGCCATGTGGCCCAACATGGGCCTTCACACAACCGTGCCACCCTTTCTAAACCAAAAACCCTATTTTTCTTTTTACTTTTTGTCTTTTTCTTCTCCTACCCCTAGCCGCTGCTCACCCAAAACCATTCCCCTTTCTGACTACTGACACCCCACACCCGCCCCCTTGCTCTCGTCACCGACCACCCTCCCTTTCCCTCACGACTGCTCTCCCCCTTTCCCTTCACGCCACAACCTTCTTCTCACTGCACACCCGCCTCCCTAACCGACCCCCTTTACCTCTTCCTCTTTAATGCATGAGCCACCCGCCCCCTTCCACCCAAGCTTTACTTTTTTCTCCTCCCATAATCCCCATCACCGTCCTTACCTCGACTGACCACCATCCTGTCGCCGGCCAGTCGTGTACCATCGTTCAATACCACCCTACTGTTTGCCCTTCCCTCATTTCTTTTAATTATTTAATTATTTACTTGTTTAATTATTAATTATTAATTATTTTATTTTATTTATCTTTATGTTATCTATTTTTATTCCCTTCATTTTTTTATTCTTATTATTATTTTCATTACAATTAGTCTTAATTTCACTGCTCATTGCATCTAGTTTAGACTTATTTCTCTTGTTATGTCTATTATTATTGTTTTTATTCTCAGCACTTTTATCAATCTTCTCAATAGATTATTTTTATTATATTATTTTTGGTTTTGTTACTTTTTATTAGTTTTACTTCTACTACTATGTTTTTACTGTTTTTATTATTAGTTTAGTTCTTATTCAATTCACCATTATTTTCTTATTTTCTTTTTTAGTATTATTACTATTATTGATTATTCTTGTTTCTTTTGGATTCTTTTAGGATTACTATTTATATTATTTCCGTTGTCAATTGATTTTCTTTCACTGAGTTGTAGATGTTGACTTCGATTATTGTATGAGTATTGGATTGCCTCTATTATGATTGGTTCGTCTATTTGCTTTATTTGGTTTTAATATTTGATTGTTTTATTATAGATTCCTTATGAAGAACACTAATGGAAAATCAAAGGTCGTTGCCCCCGCTTTGAAAAAGCGAAAGACTCCGGGCGCGATCTCCTCCTTGGGCACTTCCGCCGATGCTTGCCATCCATTCTTACAATTTTCACGGGGTCCCCAAGAGAACTTTTATCAGCTTCTTCGATAGAGGCCACTAGGGTTAGGACGTTGCATTGACGGGCTGCTTTAGAGTAGGTCCAGTTAGCTGATAGCGTCCACGCCATCATTGCTACAGCTCCATAGGATAAGTTCTTTTCCATCATCAAGCCTACCTACTCAGAGCTGACTTTGGTGTTTTGTTCGACATTTCTCCTACAGCAGGTGACGGTGACCTATGACGAGCCAGGCACTATTACTTTCAGTGGTATGGTGCGACATATAAGTGTCCCAGAGTTCGGAGCTACATTGGGATTATACACTACAGAATTCATGAGTGTTAAGGGGTTTCTTCGATTATACAGACACATCCACTACACACCATCTCTTTTCTGGGTAGACCTCATGGCGACTACAATACTTTATGACCCGAGTCAGTCAAAGGCAACTTTACTACCTCTGCCTTTGAGATATATTCATGCCATCTTCGCTCACACATTGACCAGTCAGAGGGAAAGCATCGGAGTCATTTTACAACCGACGCATATTTTCTAGGGAGCAAGGCCACAGGGCTCATTTTCAATTTATCTTACTTCATCGCTCTTGCCTTTCACCAACAGATAAAGCATAGTAGGAAACGTCTTATCTATTTAGGCCCTTATGTGACTCGACTTGCACGTCACCTTGGTCTCTTTGACACATTGGAGCAGTCCTCCTCGCTTACACTAGTAGGCCAGATGTCTCCATAGGGATTATTGAGCACGAGCCATATGAGGATAATTTAGTGACTTCGTGGAGTGGATCCTCCTCAGTACCGATTATCTCATTCTGACCCTCAAGATGTGCCAAGGAACTTCATTGACGATGTCACCTTCCATCACGAGGATCCACTTCATCATCCACATTAGAGTCACTGTCCTGCTACATCTGCTGCTACCTTAGTGGACCTCTCCGAGCCATTCACTCGCTTCGAGCAGCACTGCTTTTAGATGTTCGACAGTATTGACGGGACTTTGTAGTAGATTTATCTGCACCTCCATATATCTTTTTCAGCGCTGGTGACTCACGATACCGATGCCTCTTGTGACAGCCCTAATTTGGCCCTAGTTGGAAAGTGGTTTCGGGACCACAAAACCGAGTCACAAAAATAATTAGATGTTATATTCTGTGCTTATTATATGTGAAAGTACATGTGTGAAAATTTCATGCTTTGATTTTGTCATTTGTGAGTGAAATTATGAAATAAGACTTATGAGAAAATTTTTGAAAATGTAATAGGTTAATTTGCAGTGGCCAAATAAATTGTAGTGCAAAATAGGAGGATTTGCATGTCAAACTTCCCTTTTTAGTTGTAGTGGCTGGCCATGATAGGAATGATAAGCAATATGTGCATTTTATATTATAACTTAAGTATGGTGCAAATAATATATGCATTTTATTTTAGCATTATAATAGTTAGTGGATGATGAGCATTTCATGTATTTTATATTAAAGAATTAAATGTTTAATAGATTAATAGGATGAAATATGAATTTTTATAATAGAAAATGGTGATAAAAACAAAGTTACACCCATCCTTTCTCCCATTTTTGCCAAAAACCATAAAGAAAAGAAGAGAAAATGAAGCTAAGGCATTCGGCTATGGGGAATGTATAGATTAAGGTATGTTTAATGCTCCTTCATTGAAAATATTTGTATGTTTGGAGTGGTCATCAAGTATAGAAGTTAGCTCATGGTAAAATTTTTTTTGTAAATTGATGAAAATGACATTCCGTCATGGATGTTTATATTTCTTTGATGTTGTTTTTGATGTTTTGTGTATTGAGGGTTGATAATAGATGGAAGTTGAATGGTTGTTGTATGTAGATAGCATGCATGCTAATAATGTTTTTATTTTCTACTTAATACCTTATTGATTATGAGTTAACATGAATGTTGATTGAACATATACCTTGAATTATGTTCAAAAATTTTAATTGATTAGTTGTACTCTTCTTTTGCTTTTGAATATTCGAAATATTGAAGGTGAAAAGCTGGAAAATTTCAAGTTGAAATGTTGTCCAAATCTTTGGAAATTTAGCATGCATATTCTTTTATTTAAATGCTTTGACCGAATGTTGGAAGTTAACTTGCATGTCTGTATTTGATTCTTGCATGAGGAGTTAAAATTGAACTTAAGATAGTTTATTACTAATTAATTTGTTGCTATAATGTTGTAAATTATTGGCTGTCCAATTAGGACAAAATCATGGTGTTATGTGCTAGCATGATATGTATGTGTGATTTAAGTGAAAAATGTTTAGATGATTTATAGTAATTGGCTAATGTGTTTTTGTGGATATAGATGCCGAATGTGGACTTAAGAAATTCATTGGAAAATTTGTTGTTTATTTAGCTGATAGAAAGTATGAAATGGTCTTATGTGATACGTGTATATAAGTAGATGGAAATGAAGTGTCGTATATTTTTGTGTATGAGATTAATTGCACTTTGATTTTAATGTGCATGATTATTACTATGTTTAAAATGTGTGAAAGTCGACTATACTCATGATACAATGCTTGATTAGTTGATTATTAATAAGTTAAATTTGTTTAATTCAAGCTCAAGAGCATAAGGAGCCAATTTTGGATAAAGGTAAAGCGAAACTAGTCGATTAGTCAATCCGTAGTTATTCGATAAACTCCAAGGTAAGTTCTTAAGTGTTTGTGTTTGATCATGTTATATGCTTAAGAGTTGAATAATCATAATTAAGAAATGTTTGATTGTATATATGTATATATATATACATATGTTCTTTGTGTTGAATGAATATTAAATTAAAGTTATGAGCCGTATGTGACTAGCATATCTAGTCGACTTTGATACTATTAAACAATGTACTAAGATATGTGTTCCAATGTGGAAATTAAGCCCTATGTGGTTGAAAGGATGAAAATCTTTGTTCATAGATATGTGTTTCAGTTATACGTAATTGAAGTATAAGTCATGAAAGTGTGAAAGAATAGGTGAATTTTTTTATCGAAATGTGATATACGGGCTTCGGGCCTAGCAGGCTATAATGCCGGTGAAATGATATCGGGCTTCAAGCCTAGCAGGCGAAATGCCGGTGAATGAATTCAGACTTAAAGGCCAGGTTATTACCTAACAGGCAAATTGCCAGTGAACTATTAAAAGTGTGGTGCTATAAGACTATGGGCTAATACGATATGTGGATTCATTCCGTAAAGTAAATTATTCAGGTACGAAAAACCTAATTATGTACATGTGAATTAAATGAATTTGATGATTGATGTGAATCGAACATATGAGAAATGGTTTCATGTTTATGTTCAACTATGAGACCTAGTGTTAAATCGACAATTGAATTCGTTCAATACATTAAGTTGGCCAGGTATGCGATATGTACTTATGCATGTTAGATCGATTTGAATTGAATCACGAATGTGAATTGAGAAGCATAGGTGAAAATGCCTATGTCATATATGTGAGTAAGGGTAAAACCATCTTAAATTATTGATAAGGGTGGGCTATGTGCGGAACCACCTTATAATTGCTAATTTGAATGGTTGTGTGCGAATCATTGAGCGTGATGTATTGTATTGAGATTATTCTTAAGTAAAAGTATAGATATGTGATGAAATTGATTGGTGATATACATGTTTAAATAATATGAATGCAAAGAATATGTGAAAGAGTAAGTTTGTAAAAAATCTGCTTGGGACAGCAGCAGTAACGTGATTTTGGAAAATCACCATAAATTGTGGAAATTGAGTTAGAAGCTGAATAAATTATTTAATTAAAGATAAATGAGTCTATTTTCTTATAAAAGAAACTGTGTAAGCAAAAGAATTGCTGATAATGAGATATTTGAAGTGGCGTGGGACAGAATCAAATGACTTCGGGGTCCCCTGTTCTGTTTTTAGAAAATCATTATAATTTGTACAAAAATGGTTATAAGATAAATTTTATATTCTTGGACTCCTTAATGAGTCTAGTTTCAAATTAAATCAACGAGAACATATTTTAAATTCTTTACAATGCAAAATTGGACTCGTAGTGAAGAGTGGTCAGATTAGTCAAACAGTGAAACAGGGGAAACTTCAAGAAACATCTAGTATTGGTTGACCAAACCAAAAATTCTGAAAATTTTATGGATAGAATACATATGAGTCTATTTTTAGGGAAAATTAACGGCAATTGATTTGGAGTTTCGTAGCTCCAGTTATAAATAATTTAGTGACTGTTGCTTAGGAAGATAGCTTGTCGTGAACTTGAGTATATGTTGTAAACATTGATAAAACATGTAAATGAGCTGCTAATTGTTTTCTCAAGAACTTACTAAGCGTAAAGCTTACCCCCTTCTTTTCCATGTTCTCTAGGGTTGCCAGGTTTGCTCGGGTTGGAGGCCATCAGAGATATTATCACACTGTCGAGTTCACGCTATTCGTGTAAGTAAATCCTAGTGTTTCGAGTCTATGGCATTATAGGGTTTTAATGTTGAGTATGTGATATTATAATTTATCCAAAGGTGTTGGCTTGTGTTGATAAAGTATTTTGGCCATGTGAATTGGCCTATGTTGGCTAATGATGTTGTGGACCTAAATGTTTATTCATATATATGTATGATACTATCTATTGTGATGTGAGCAAATTCTATGGTATTTATTGCATAATAAAATGATTTGGGCATAACGTTTGTAGATGTTTAAGAGCTCATTTATGCCATGTTGTATGTTATTGGATAAGTATATGTGCACATGTTGCGAGGGTGACAAATGGCTTGAAAAATAGCCTTGTAATTGTCTACACGGGTAGACACATGGGCGTGTGTCTAGACCGTGTGTGGCATATGGTCTGCCCCCATGGGCGTGTTGTCCAACCGTGTGTCCCCTGCACCTAAGTTTTTTTTTTAAGTTTGTATGCATGGTAGTAGCACATGGACATGTGCTCTATACCACACTGGCTTGTGAAACTTTGATGCAAGAGATTTTCTAAGTTTTTCATTGAGTTTCGGTTGGGTTCCGAACCACCCCAGATGTATGTTTTGGGCCTCGTAAGCCCATATATGGGACAGATTGCATGTGAAAAGAAAAGTTTTTAAATTGGTTGAAATTTTACGGCACGGTTTTTGTGTGATTGATTGAGTTTAAGTCGGGTAACACCTCGAACCCTGTTCTGATGAAGGATACGGGCGAAGGGTGTTACACCTCTGATGATGAGGATCATTGAGTTTATTTCTTTTCTTTTTTAATTTTCTTTTTATTTTTATCTTTATCTTTATTTTTATTTTTATTTTTATGTTCTTAAACTTCTTTCATTTATTATCTTTTGAACTATATCTTTAATCTTTATGGTTTTTCTAATTGAGTTGTAACCTATTAATATTCTTCACTATTTGTGTTTATTTTCTTATTAGTTTGCACAAAATCATGCACTTCACTTTCAATTGCCTATAATTCTGGTTTTGACTATTCTAGCAATTACATCCATATTCAGGGTTGTTTCAGTTTTCTCCCTCTCTTATGATATTCTGCTTATTCTATGTTTATATCTGTTTGTACGTTGAGGATAATGTACATCTTAAGTGTGGGGAGATTATTCCTATAATTATTAGAAAATCTCTTAATTATATCTTGTATTTAAGTAATTTTCTCACACTTCCATTAGAATGAATTTTTATTAATTTGGGATTTTTGTTGATGTGTTTTGAATTAATTTGTAGATATTTGTACATTGGTTGATTTAAACTTTAAGCCATGAGAGAATCAAACTTGATAAGTTATTTTCAGAATTAAAAAATTTTAGGTTGTTTCTCTAAATTGAAGTTTTATCCTGAAGTTTGAGATTTGCAAGTTTGAACCATAATTTTTTGTAAGATTTTGAGCCTTTAAAGCATACATTTTTCATGCTTATTCTATTGTTGGTTATGAGTGTGTCAACTTGATTTGTTATTCTAGAACTTGCTTCGATTATGCATGTCGAGATCACACCTTTGATTTGATAAACTGAGATGATAAAGGCACTTAGGTTTTAACCCACTTATCCCATAAAAACACTACCTTTTTAATTAACCATTACTGAACCCGATTGAGCCTACAACACCGTTTATTGATTAACCCATTAATGTTAACCCATAACTCATTTTTTTCGTCGAAACTTTTTCCCATTTTATTGACTCTTTTTTTGTCGAGATTTGATTTGGTTAGCTGCCTAACTATGCTCTTCTATTTGATTTGCTGAATTATTTCTGATTATTAGAAAAAAAATAAAAAAAATAGTTATTTATAGATTATTATTTAGTTCTTTGTTGATTGAGTTTGATCAATTAAATTCATATTTTGAGAAGATGATCGTTTTTATTCTTAAATAAGTTCTTGATGCACTTGTTTTTAATACAGCATTTGTTTTTTTTTCTAGTTTGGTAATTTATCAACTCGATCTCGATTATAACCAATTTTTTTGGCTTTTTTCCACACCCTTAACCTAAGCCCCATTACAACCTCTTAAATACATTTTAATTTATATATCATATCATTTTATAGTGGTGGAGATTTGATTTTCATGCAAGCCTATAATAATGACATTTCTTATTCGACTTTCGAATGCATATTGTTGAACCTTAAACACTTTGAGTGATTTGAATGAATTTTTAGTGAGGATGTCAATTCTTGTAGATTCTGAATTAAAGGTAATTACTTAGATAAAAGGAGATACCTATTTTTTCATGCTTTAAAAATCTCGACTTGGATTGTTTGAATCTTTAGTGCCCTTTTGAGTTGAATTGTCAATGCATGATTATTTGCGAGCTATTTTGAAACATTATTGATGAGATTATAAGTTGAGAAAGATTAATCTTAAATGTGAGTTGAGAATTTTGCTTGAGGATAAGAAAATGCTTAAGTGTGGGGATATTTGATAAGCTATAAAAGTAAACATATTTTAACCTCATTCTTAATGTGTTTTTGGATGAGTAATTATGCAAATTAGTGAATTTGATGTCCTAATCCTTTAAATTCATGTTTTTATACTTAGGAGAGCATTTGCGAGCAAAAAGAGTGAAAAATGAGCCAAAACCTGACAAATAGAGCTGTTTTTAGGAGCCACATGGCCTAGGCATTTCCATACGGCTTAGACACACACCCATGTGCCAGCCCGTGTGGATTTCGCACCTTGCTTCCCAAACACGCTGAAAAATGCAATTTTTAGGCTTTCTGAGCATTCTAAGTCTATAAATACCAAATAAAATAAGAGATACATGAGCCATCAGAGAAGATCGAAGAAAACACTCGAAAAACACCATCAGAGCCAACTCAGAAGTGGATCTCCATCAAGATTGAAGATCTCCTTTTAATTTCTTTCAAAGTTTTTATGAGTTTCTTTATATCTTGTGGTTATTTTGACTTTTTAAGATGTTTTAATTCAGGATTATGAACTAATTCCCTAAATACCTAGGGAAGATGAAACCTAAGACGAATTTTATTATTTGTTTTCTGATTTACATGATAAATAATTGATTCTTGTTCTCAGTTATGTCGGCTTATTGCTTGTTTTAATATTTTTGAGATGTTAATTCATGTGTAATGTGCTTAATTCAGTGGAGGAAAAGTCCATGTTTAAGAGAAGATCTAGCATAATTGAGTGGAGTTGCATGCAATACTAGAAATAGGAAAACATAAATCCACCGGATTAGAGTAAAATATAATAAGGGAATTCATAGATCGAGTTAATGTGATGATAGAGGTTTTAATTAGAAACAGATTTCAATTAATCAACCTAGAGTCAGTTATTCTTACTCTCAAAAGAGATATTAACATAATTTAGGGATTTCTACGGATCAAGGCACCAATTGAATAAATCATTTAATTTAGATTCATAATAATAGGTGAAGTCTAGGTGGATTCTTTCCTGGGTATTGTTTCTCTCATTGGTTAATATTCGATTATTTTCTTGATTCATTCTCTGTTGCATCCTTAGTTAAATTAGTTTAGTAATTTTAGCTTTAAAATCTATCACTCTAAATTGTCAGCTAAATAATAAGCAAACGGTAATTACTAATACTTTTAGTCCTTGTGAATACGATATCTTTACTCACCATAACTATATTATTGTTCGATAGGTGCGCTTGCCTTTATCCTATTTATAGTTAGTTTTTTTACCATCAATTTCATGCTTATTACAGGCTATGTATTGATGAATATGCAACAAGTTATTAAAATAACTTAATGTCAATATGGTTAGGTTATTTGGATAGACATTGGATAATATGAGTGAATGAAAAATTATTTATTCGCAACAACCTCTAGATATAAAGCCTTGCCTTACTCGAAAGAGGGTAGAAAGTATTAACGGTAGCCGAATTTAAGTCTATAGACATATAGTACCTTAGGGAAGGTAACCCAAGTTCTGCTCTCGAGAGAAGCAGACTACTGTACAAACCTATCGAGTAATAGAATGTTCAAGACTTTGCTGTGACATTAATAGTTAGAGAATGTATATGCATCAGTAATCCAGTCATCCTAATCAACATTGCAATTCCTTAATCTTCTTTTTTGTAGTTACATTTTCCTGACATTCTTATTTCATTTACTTGTGGTGCGACCATAGCCTCGTTGAGATGTCTGAGTCATTTATGTGCCCGATCGTCAAATGAAGAAGTATCATTCTATTTTGAAGTAAGGTTTGAATTTGGCTAAGTGTGGAGTTAGGTAACAAACATAGGCTCAAAATGGCTAATTTTATGATGCTATAGGTTCGGCTAACAAAGAATTAAAAAGGAAAGTTTGATAGCTTAGATAGAATGAAAATATTGCTTAAGGATGAAGAACGAACCAACACTATAAGTGAGTGCTAACCCGAGACTTATAAGACTCTTAAGGTGGTCTAGGTGATAAGTTAGGACCTTCACCCATTACCTAGGAAGGTAAGAACCAAAGGTATAGTTTTAGGTGAGCGCCACACTTAGAATGAGTGATAAGTTCAGAAAAGAAATAGGTTGATGCCACTTACTAAACAGATAAGTCAAGCTGAGTCCTAGACGAAATTTGAGAGTCGAATATGCTCACAAATAACTCAATTTTCATTAAAAATGTCAAAAATCTATACAACCAGCAATTGGCATAATATTTATAGTAAAATTCTAAGGCTAGCCGAATAGACAAATGAGTAGCTAAATGGACATTTGATTTCAGCTTTTAATGAGCTAAAAATTCCAAAATAATTTATGAAAGTTCCATGAAGCTTCTCTAGCCTTGAAAATGTCATTGGAAAGCTTCTAGAGTGTCTACATGTAACTAGAATTAATTGGAATGAATGGGAGTTGATTAGCCTTGGCTAGGTTCAGCCATAGTGCTTAAATAGGCTTAAATACAAGTGTCTTGTTCAGCTGAATGGTTTGAAACTTAATGAGCAGCTTGAATATTGCAAGAGTCATTTTGAGTTTGAAAGCTGAAATTGAATAACCACTTGTGTGTGAACGCACAAAACTGAAAGGCCTTCATGTGTGAATGGAATAATCGGCTAGTGTGGAAGCCTTCTGATAAACCTAGAAAGTAACACTTTCTAATCCCATACTTAGCATACTTTTGGATGATTTATTATATAATCGAGTGAATTAGATGCTCTTAATCCTTTAATTTCATGTTTTATACTCAGGAGAGCATAGGGGAATAAAAGGAGTAGAAAATGGGCCAAAAATAGACAAAACAGGCTAATTAAAGGACCCACACAGCCAAGATAAATTCCACACATACGGACTGGCCACACGCCTATGTGGTAGCCCGTGTCGATATCGCCCTAGGTTTCCCAAATACGCAAAAAAAGTCAATTTTTAGGGTTTCTGAACAGTCTAAAGTCTATAAATACATACCAGAGGAAGACCTAAAGGGGGACGGAGAATAAAACACAAAGAATACTCGAAGACATCCATTGGAATCAGCTCAGAAGTAGGATTTACTTCAAGACTGAATATCTCCATTCAATTTCTACCGAAGTTTTTGGGTTTCTTTTTGTTTTTTCATTTTCCCAATTTTGAGATGTTTTCCCCCGTTGTTATGAACTAAACTCCCTAAATACCTAAGGGCAGATGAAACCTAAGACAGTTCTTATTACTATTTGAATTATATGATAAATACTTGTTCTTATTCTTAATTATGTGTTCTTAATTCTTGCTTTAATATTTCAGGATATTAATTCAAGTCTGATGTGCTTATTCAGTGGAACAAAAGTCCCTGTTTAAGAGTAGATCTAGCATAATTGAGCGGAGTTGAATGCAATCTTAGACATAGTACGATGTAAATCTGTCGGGTTAGAGTCAAATCTAATAAGGGAATCCATAGATCGAGTTAATGCGACAATAGGGGTTTTAATTAGAAAGATATTTCAATGAATCAACCTAGAGTCAGTTGTTTTTAGTCTCAAGAGAGATATTAACATAAATCATGGATTTCTATGGATTAAGTCAAGTGAATAAATCGTCTAATTCGGAAGTAATAAGTGAAGTCTAGGTGGATTCTTCATTGGGTATTGTCTTCTCCATCAGTTTTCCAAAAGTATTTTCCAACTTTTATCTCTGTCCTGTTCTTAGTTAATTAGATAGTTAATCTTAGTTTAAAAACACCCCTTTAATTCTTAGGCTAGATAATAAGAATATAGTAATTACTAATACTTTTAGTCCTTGTGGATACGATATTTCCGGTCTCACCATAACTATACTATGTTCGATAGGTGCGCTTGCCTTAGTCAAATTTTTAGTCAGTTTAACGACCATCAAGTTTTTGGTGCTTTTGCCGGGGACTAAGATATTAGGAACACTTAATTTTTATTACTTTAGCCATTTTTATTTTTATTGCAATTTATTTTTATTTTTTATTATTACTAATTTTAATGTTATTTGCTTCTCGCAGGTTTTTATAGTTTATGACTAGAAGAAACCCGTCAGGACCTCTACTTTTCGATAGTGAAATTGAAAGCACAGCTCGTAGAAATCATAGAGAAATAAGGTGAAGTCTACAATATATAGAGGAAGAGCATGAGGACGATACCAATACTACTGAGGAGATGGCTAAAAATCAAAATAATCCGCTACCTCATGTGGTTGCCGCGAATCCAGTAAATCAAAAGCCTGCTCCTCGTACTATGTATGACTATGCGAAGCCTAATTTAGCGGGGACTGAATCGAGTATTGTTAGACCTGCAATTGCTGCAAATAATTTTGAACAAAAACCTAACACTATACAAATGATTCAACAGTTTGTTCAGTTTGATGGTTTGCAGGATGAAGATCTAAATACTCATTTGGCCAACTTCTTGGAGTTCTGTGATACTTTCAAAATAAATGGCATTTCTGATGATGCCATTCACCTTCGGTTATTTTCCTTTTCATTGAGGAACAAAGCTAAATAGTGGTTGAACTCATTACCACGAGGTTCTATCACTACTTGGGAATAGATGATCGAAAAGTTTTAACTAAAGTATTTTCCGCTAAAACGACAAAGTTGAGGAATGATATCTCTTCTTTTGTACAGATGGATTTAGAAACTCTTTACGATGCATGGGAGAGGTATAAGGACTTATTGAGAAGGTGCCCTCACCATGGGTTAGCTTTATGGCTACAGGTTCAAACTTTCTACAATGGTTTGAACCCCTCAACTAGACAACTGATCGATGCAGCCACCGGGGGAACCCTAAATAACAAAACACCCAAAGAGGCTTATGAATTTATTGAAGAGACGTCACTGAATAACTATCAGTGGCAAGTCATGAGGACAAAACCTAGTAAAGTAGCCGGTGTTTTCAACCTCAACATGGTCACTATGTTATCAAACTAGGTAGAGCTTTTAAATAAAAAGATTGATAGTTTATGTGTCTCTACGCAGGTACATCCAGTGATGCAGTGTAACACAAGTGGAGGAGGATTGAATAATACAGAATGCCTAGCCTACGACCCTAGCACAGAGAACGAACAAATCCACTATATGGGTAATAACGCTAGACCTCAAAATAATCCATATAGTAACACTTATAATGCATGTTGGAGGAACCATCCCAACTTCTCTTGGGGTGGTTAAGACAATCAAAGACCACAACCCCCTCCAGGCTTTCAACCACCTTACCAGTAGGAAAGGAAGTCAAACCTTGAGGAGATGCTAACAAAATTCATCTCGGTGTTAGAAACACATTTTCAAAACACCGAACAGTGTTTAAAAATTAGAAGGCATTGGTTCAAGGTCTCGAGACTCAAATAGGTCAACTTGCTAAGCTAATCTCAGAAAGACCATAAGGTAGCTTGCTTAGCAACACCGAGAGTAACCCAAGAGAGTAGCTTCATGCGATTACGGTTCAATATGAAGAAGGGTTAGTTGAGTTTAAACCAGAATCAAGGCAAGAAACAGTGGTAAGTCAAAATAAGGTGGATGAAAGCCAGAACAAACAAAAATCGTAAGCAGAGAATACACACCTCGTGAGCCATGCCCTAAAGCGACAAAAAAGACCGCACAGACGAACAATTTGATAAATTTCTTAACATTTTAAAAAAGTTACATATTAACTTACCATTTATTGAAGCTTTTTCGCAGATGCCCAACTCAGTTAAATTTTTAAAGGAGCTTCTGGTAAACAAACGAAAGTTAGATGATTCGTCGTATGTGGAATTAAATGCAGTTTGCTCGGCAATTCTACAAAATAAACTACCCAACAAGTTAAAAGATCTAATGAGTTTTACTATTCCTTGTTTAATCGGTAGTTTAAATGTTGATAATGCTTTAGCCGATTTAGGGGCATGTATAAGTGTCATGCCCTATAAAATGTTTAAACAACTAGGTATTGGGAAACCTAAACAAACTAGGATGAGTATACAACTGGTAGATAAAACTATTAGATTTCCTAAAGGAATTGTTGAGGACGTACTCATTAAGATTGGTAAATTCATATTCCCAGTAGACTTTGTTGTTTAAGACATGGAAGAGGATGGTGACGTTCCTTTAATCTTAGGGCGAACCTTTTTAGCGACTGCCAGAACTATCATAAATGTTGGTATAGGTGAATTAACGCTTCATGCAGGTGATGAATCGGTCACTCTTTAGGCTTGAGATTCGGTCAAGACATCGAGTGATGAAGGTAATTATCTAAATCCTGATAATAAGACTACTCATGTGGTTCAACCCTCTTTACAGGAAAAATTTTTGAGTAATACAAATAAGCCACGTTCTAGTTCATTCGACAACATTAGAACAGTTCATGAAGAACGAAGGCTTCAGATAGAAGAACTAGACGAATTGCGGACACATATCAAGGAAGAACCAAAAATACACAAGACTGAATCAAAACAAAACCATGACGAGTATAAAGACAAGATGAACCAATTCAAGGTAGGAGACCGAGTCTGGTTAGATAAAAAGGACCCTTGAATTATCAATACAAAGCTCAATGCAAATAGAGCGACTCTTTTTAACATAATCAATGTTTTTCCATATGGTACAGCCGAGGTAACTCATTCACATTTCGGCACTTTTAAGGTAAACAGTACTCGACTTAAACCTTATTTAAATAAAGGAATTGACGGTGAGAAAGAGAAGTTTTGACTCCGTGATCCACCATGACCATGTGAATACGAGGTAACTCGAGCTTACACTCTAAATAAGAGCTTCTCGGGAGGCAACTCGAGCACTAACACCACTAACTGATTCATTTTTATCTATTTTTCATGGTTAAATGAAGTTTTTTTTAACCCACACGGCCTAGACACACAGGCGTGTCCTAGGTCGTGTGCTCTAACAGGAATTAAACAGTGTGTTACATGGCCTAGGCACACGGGCGTTTCCTTGGCCATGTTGATCCAGGGACTTAATTTTCCCAACTATCGATAGAGACATGGCCTAACAGAGACCACACTGGTGTGAGACACGGCCATGTAGACCATACGGCCTGGACACACGGGCGTGTCCTAGGCTGTGTGAAAACTGAAGCTAAAATTTTCAAAATTTAAATAAGTCAGAGAGCTCCACGGGCAAGGCACACGATCGTGTGTTCAGACACATGGGGGTACGAATTTCTACACGAGTGTGGGAAAAGCAAACAACGAAGCACACAATTGTGTGATATGGCCATGTGAACCACACGGCCTGGACACAGGGGCATGTCCGTGGACGTGTGATGCGTGGACCATTATTTTCCTCGAGGAACACGGGCTGGGTCCCAAGACACACAGGCGTGCGGCATGCCGTGTGGCATGCCGTGTGTCCCAACACGAACCGTTACATGACCGTGCCCCCTTTTAAAATCCCAAACCCTAGTTTCTTTTTCATCCTTTTGTCTTCTTCTTCACTTAAAATCAACCCTAGTCGTCGTTCCCCTTTCCCCTACTCCGACCACTGTCACCTACCCCCCACCTCACCCTCACGACTCCTTCCCTAGCTCTCTCTTCCCCTTTCCCCTCATCCGAAATCTCTTCTTCCCCAGCCTCCCACCTCTCCCATCCCTATCGACCCCCTATTTTCCTAGCCACCCTCCACTCTCCTATTTTTCTTCTCCTTTCCCAAAAAATTGCGCCTCCACGACCCCCAACCATGAACACCACCCCCTCCAAACCCGCACTAGCCACGACTCAGCCCTCTCTCACCCCAAATTCCCTTCACCTCCCCCTTGATTGACCGTCTGTCTGACCACCATCCTCCATACTTTCGGTGACCGCCCGACAATATTTGGTTTACCCTATTTTCTTTACTTTCTTTTATTCTCTTATATTTGGTTTTATTTTAATCCTTTTATTTCCTTTCTATTTTTTTTTGGATTCTTGCCATGCCTCTGTTGAATATTATTCTTCAATTATTAGTTTTGGATTAAATTATTATAGTTCATTTTTACTTTTCTGTTTCTTGTTTTCACTATTATTTTACCTTTATTAGGACCATTATTGAATTTTGCTTCAATAGTCATTTTACTATGATGCTTCTAGTCATTCGTTCTCTCTATTATTGATCATAATTTCTTCTGGTAGTTTTATGGAGTCGGTTAGCGTTTTCTTTATTTGCTTATTAGGTGCATTGGGTTGTCTTGTTAGTTTGGTTGCTATTTCTTTTTCCTATTATTTTGGCTACTTAGATTTGTATGTTTTTAGTTTAGATTCACATATTGTTAATTTTTGCATTTTTTGGTATTAGTGCATTTAGGACTGAAATATTCATCTTAGTTATCATACTAGAATATTTCATCTCAGTTAATTTTTCCATTGGTAATAATGGCGCTCCTATTTTTTTGAATTTGGACTTTTTCACTTTTGCAGGTACACTATGACAAACACACGTGGCAAGTCCAAAGTCGCTGTCGGCTTCGAAAAAGCGGAAGGGCCCAGGAGCGACCTCCTCCTCGAGCACATCTGCCAAGGCTCGTCACCCTTTCCTCCGATTTTTGGCAGGCCCCCAGGAAGAACTATATCAGCTTCATCGAGTACGAACCCTCGGTGTGGGCCAAAGCATTGATTGTGTCGCATTGGAACAGGTCCGTTTGGCTAATGATGTGCGCGCGATTATTATTACAGCCCCATGGGATAGATTTTTTACCATCATCGAGTTTACCTACTTGGAACTTACCTTAGAGTTCGGCGCCACATTTTTATTCTAACAGGTCATGTCATTCCATGACGAGCCCAGTACCATCACCTTTCGTCTTGGCGGGCTAGTACGACATATGAGCGTCCTAGAGTTCGATGCTACTTTGGGACTTTGCACAGAGGAGTTCATGAGCGTTGAGGACTTTCTTCAGCTTCATTGACATATTCATTACTCACCTTCGAGCTGTTGGAATGCTCTTACGGGCGGCCTGGCCACCTATGGCACGAGTCGCTCGAAGGCGACGCATCTCCCTCTAGCCCTACGGTATATTCACGGCCCCTAGCTCACACTTTGACAGGACGAAGAGAGAGCACCAGAGTGGTTAGTACCTATGACGCATACTTTCTGTGGAGCATGACTACCGGACATGTGTTTGATTTGGTGTACTTCTTCGCACTCGCTTGCCGCAATCAGACTAAATGCCATAAGAAGGGCCCCATCTGTCTCGGCCCTTACGTGACTCGCCTCGCTCGACACTTTAATCTTCTTGACACACTGGAGCAGTCCTCCATCCTTACCCTAGTAGGTCTGATGTCCCCCCAGGGTATCTCGACCATGATCCATATGAGGATGATCGAGCGACGACGTGGAGTGGACCCCCCTTAGTACAAACTAGTCCAGTCTGACAGTCAGCATGACCTAGAGGACTTCACTAATGATGTTCCCCCCAATCACGAGGGCCCACCACAACCTCCACCATCGAGTTACCAACATGCTCCCTTGCTGGTAGCTCTCTAGGAGTATCCTCCGAGGAGTTTGCTAGTTTCCGTCAGTACTGTACTCAGAGGTTCGACAGTATTGATGCGACTTTACAACAGATCTGTCAGTACCTTCATATCGCTCCTCCAACGCTACCGACTCGTGACACGAATCAGTCTGATGATGAGGACCATTGAGTCCATTTATCTTTATGTTTTTTTTATGTTTACGTTTTTTTAGGCTTATTTTTCTTTTTCTTTTTATGTTTATTTTGTTTTCATATTTTGAACTTTATTTCAATTATTATGGTTGTTTCTTAACGAGTAACCATGTAATCTTCTTCAAGCATTGTGTTTATTTTCTTATTAGTTGCTCAGAATTTTGCACTACCCCTACATTTATCTACAACTCCACTTTTCACTAGTATGGGAAATTCATTCACCATTCAGGGCAGTTTCAACCATCTCCCTATCTTATGATATTTTGTCTCTATTATGATTTATATTTGTTTGTACATTGAGGACAATGTACATCTTAAGTGTGGGTAGATTACTTATATGATTATATGAAAATCCCTGACTTATGCCTTATGTCTAAGTGTGGAAAGGTTATTTATATGATTATTTGAAAAATCCCTGACTTATGCCTTGTGTTTAAGTAATTTGCTCATATTACTTTTAGAATGAACTCTTATTAATTTGTGATTTTCATTGATATGTTTTAGACTAAATTCATAGATACTTGTGCATTGATGGTTTAAACTTTAAGATACTAGAGAATCAAGCTGGACAAGTCTATTTTTCAGAATAAAAATATTTAGGTTGTTTCCCTAAATTGAGGTATTACCTTGAAGCTTGAAATTTGCAAGATTGACATCAAAAACCATAATTTTTGTGAGATTTTGAGCCTTTAAAGCACACATTTTTTCTTGCACATTTATTATTGGTTATGAGTGTGTCAATATTGAATTGTTATTCTAGAACTTGCTTCGATTATACATGTCGAGACCACACCTTTGATTTGATATACTGAGATGATAAAGGCACCTAGGTTTTAACCCACTTACCCTACAAAAAGCCTACCTTCATAATTAACCCTTAGAGAACCTCTTTGAGCTTAACAAACCATTTCTTAATTTACCCTAAAATTTAACCCCTACATCATACTCTTGGATTCATTGAGAATTGTTTCTATTTTATTGATCCCCTTTTTGTCGAGATTTGATTTGGTTAATTGCCTAACTATGTTCTTTTATTTTAGTTATATAATTTTCTCTCATTACTCATTCATTCATTCAAAAAAAAAGTGAAAAAAAAAAAAGAAAAAAAAGAAGTATACATATCTATTGATTATTATTATTTTTGTGTTTTGAGTAGAGGTGTGCATGGGTAGGTTGGGCAGGTTAGTAGCAGCCCATAAAAAATTTTGGCCTATTTTTAAAGTTCTGCCTATTGCTACCATATTAATTTTTTTTACTTTTTTTATTAAATAAAAAACTTTAAAATATAATAAATCAAATACATTTAAAAACATAAAAACAAATATTAAAATAAAAAACAAATAAAAAATAAGACTAAAATAATTCTTAAAATAATACATAAATTAAAAATATAATAAAAAGTAATTATATTAAAATTGAAAAATTGAAACAAATTAGAACTAAATTAAGAACCAAATTATATTAATAACAAAAGTTTTACAATATCAAAATAACATTAAAAACAAAAAAAAAAGAGTAAAGTAAAAGTACTAAAGTTACTTAAAATTAAAAATAAAAATAATTTAATATTAAAATCGGGCCGGGCTGGGCCGGGCCCAGGCGAAAAAAATTTACCCGAGGCTCGATCCGTTTTCTAAACGGGCCTCATTTTTTTGTCCAAGCCCATTTTTGGGGCCTATATTTTTACCCAAACCCTTCCATTTTTCGGGCGGGCCTTCGGGCCGGGCGGCCCTAGTTTTGAGCTTAAGTTTTTAATTCCATGAAGAAGCTCATGTTTATCTTCAAAAAAAAAATTCGATTGATGTAATTATTTAGTGTTAGTTTATTTTTCTAGTTAGGTAATTTATCAATTCAATCTCAATTCTAACCTTCTTTTTCAGCCTTTTTCCACACCTTTAACCCAAGCCCTGTTACAACCCTGTAAAGACCTTTTGATTTATGTATCATCTCATTTATAGTGGTGGAGATTTGATTTTCATGCAAGCCTATGGTAATAACTTTCATGCTTGACTCTTGAGTGCTTAATTTTTGAACCTTAAACACTTTGAGTGATTTGAGTGATCCTTTAGCGAGGATGTCAATCCTTGTTAGTTTTGGATTAAAGGTAATTATTTAAATAAGGGGAAATACCTATATTTTCATGCTTTAAAAATGCTAGACTTTGATTGCTTGTGCATTTAGTGCTATTTTAGTTCGAATTATCAATATATGGTTATTTGTGAAACTATGATAAAATATTATTGATGAGAATTATGAATTAAGAGAGTTCAATTTTAATTATGAGCTGAGAATTTTGCTTGAGGACAAGCTAATGCTTAAGTGTGGGGATATTTGATAAACCTAGAAAGTAACACTTTCTAATCCCATACTTAGCATATTTTTGGATGATTTATTATATAATTGAGTGAATTAGATGTTCTTAATCCTTTAATTTCATGTTTTATACTCAGGAGCGCATAGGGGAACAAAAGGAGCAGAAAACGGGCCAAAAATAGACAAAATGGGCTGATTAAAGGACCCACACAGCCAAGACAAATTCCACACGGGTGGAGCACATGCCCGTCTGAGCCACACGGGCTGGCCACACACCCATGTGGTAGCCCGTGTCGATATCGCCCCAGGTTTCCCAAATACGCAGAAAAAGTCAATTTTTAGGGTTTCTGAGCAATCTAAAGTCTATAAATATATACCAGAGGAAGACCTAAAGGGGGACGGAGAATAGAACACAGAGAATACTCGGAGCTTAGAAGCAGGATTTACTTCAAGACTGAAGATCTCCATTCAATTTCTACCGAAGTTTTTGGGTTTCTTTATGTTTTGTCGTTTTCCCAATTTTGAGATGCTTTCCCCCATCGTTATGAAAAATACCTAAGGGAGATGAAACCTAAGACAGATCTTATTACTATTGGAATTATATGATAAATACTTGTTCTTATTCTTAATTATGTGTTCTTAATTCTTGCCTTAATATTTTAGGATATTAATTCAAGTCTGATGTGCTTATTCAGTGGAGCAAAAGTCCCTGTTTAAGAGTAGATCTAGCATAATTAAGTTGAGTTGAATGCAATCCTAGACATAGGACGACGTAAATCTATCGGATTAGAGTCAAATCTAATAAAGGAATCCATAGATCAAGTTAATGCGACAATAGGGGTTTTAATTAGAAAAAGATTTCAATTAATCAACCTAGAGTCAGTTATTTTTAGTCTCGAGAGAGATATTAACATTCATCAGGGATTTCTACGAATTAAGTCAAGTGAATAAATTGTCTAATTCGAAAGTAATAAGTGAAGTCTAGGTGGATTCTTCCTTGGGTATTGTCTTCTCCATCGGTTTTCCAAAAATATTTTCCAACTTTTATCTCTGTCATGTTCTTAGTTAATTAGATAGTTAATCTTAGTTTAAAAACACCCTTTTAATTCTTAGGCTAGATAATAAAAAGATAGTAATTACTAGTACTTTTAGTCCTTGTGGATACAATATTTTCGATCTCACCATAACTATACTACTGTTCGATAGGTGCGCTTACCTTAGTCGAATTTTTAGTCAGTTTAGCGACCATCACCTTCAAGGCTGCTTTGGGGAGCTAATCGGCTAGCTT
This sequence comes from Gossypium anomalum, assembly GCA_025698475.1. Taxonomy (NCBI): domain Eukaryota; kingdom Viridiplantae; phylum Streptophyta; class Magnoliopsida; order Malvales; family Malvaceae; genus Gossypium; species Gossypium anomalum. The sequence goes on along the minus strand of CM046968.1, from coordinate 39,329,695 downwards.
GGGAACATGAGTGATCAGCTACTCTTTGGTCGAATAGCTGCTTGGGAGAGTTCAAGCATCAGCACACCTTAGCATTAAAGCTGTCCATGCATATGCTGCACAAAACAAATGAACACATTTAATTAGTTTAAGACATAGTAAATTCAGCTGCACTAGGACATATTAAAAACATGTTTTAATTTTAAGACATATTAATAACATGTATTTAAGCTAAAACATATTAAATACTTGTATAAAATATGAAACATTAAATTTGGCTGGAACAAAACATATTAAAATCATGTAATAAGCTAAAAACATAATTATGAGCTGAAACTAAATTAACTAACTTAATTAAATACTTAAGTTTATTTCAGCTAGTAAATGCATGAACTAAAAGAAGTAGGAATGAGCTCAATTGAGCTGAATTAAGCTCATGGAGCTAAGTTTGAGCTGAGTTTGGCTTGCAAGAGGTTGCAAGGTGATCCTGTTGACCTGGTCCAAGCTTTCTCAATATGTCCAGCCAATGTCTCGCCCTACACTTGGTTGACTAAGGCCGAAATAGCCTCTTTGAATTGCTTGGCTTGAGCTCAGGTGATAGGTCATTGTGGCAGTTCCAAAGGGTTTTTACTCGAGCTTGGTGTGACCCGGGGCGTGGTCGTATCATCCCCCCTCTTCAAAGTGATTTGTCCTCAAATCAAAACTTGCATCAAAGGGAGATAAATCAGACACATCGAAGCTCGAACTTATATTATACTCACCTGGTAAGTCAAGTCGATAAGAATTCTCGTTGATTCGTTCTAAGACTTAGAAGGGTCCGTCTCCTCGTGGTAGTAACTTGGACCTACGTTGGGCTCAAAAGCGTTCTTTTAGCATATAAAGCCAAACCCAATCACTGAGTTCAAACACACCTCTCTTTCGGCCTTTGTTTGCTTTTTGAATATAGCTCTCAGTTCTTGCTTCGATATTGGCTCGAACCTTTTAGTGTAATTCCTTGACATACTCGGCCTTTTTCTTCGCATCTACATGAATAAATTGGTCGTTAGGTAAAGGCACTAAGTCTAACGGAGTCAAAGGGTTAAATCCATAAACAATTTCAAAAGGAGAGTATTTAGTTGCCGAATGAACTGATCGGTTGTATGCAAAATCGATGTGCTGTAAACACTCCTCTCATGACTTCAAATTTTTCTAGATGATGGCTCGCAACAAAGTAGATAACATACGATTGACCACCTCTATTTGGCCATCCGTTTGGGGGTGACAAGTGGTTGAAAATAGCAACTTGGTTCTGAGTTTCCCCCACAATGATCTCCAACAATGAATCAAAAAATTCGCATCCCGATCAGACACAATCATTCTCGGAATTCCATGTAGTCGAATGATTTCCCTAAAGAAAAGATTAGTAATATGAAAAGCATCGTCAGTTGTTGTACATGCAATAAAATGTGACAACTTTGAAAATCGATCAACGACAACGTAAATAGAATCCTTCCCCATTTTTGTTTGAGGTAATCCAAGGATAAAGTCCATGGATATATCCATCCAAGGAGCTTTGGGTATAGGTAGTGTAACACCCCAAACCCAACCTAGACGTTTCGGCCAAATCTGGTGTGTCACATCAACAGAAGTTTAGTCACATTCCTTAGTTACTACGATTAAGGTGTGGTTTACAAAAACGTTATTTAAGTTAATTAGAAAACTTCCGGTTAATTTGTGAGCATCTTATTTACTAGACCTTGTTCGTCATTTTGTTATCCATTTATTACGAGTGTTTAGTTTAAAAATGTTATTTAGTTTTACAAAAACCGGCGCAGCCTAATTCTATCAATTTCAAACGAGTATTAATAAAGAAATTTAATAAAACTTAGAAGCGGCCTTATTACAAATTAAAAACCCGAAAACATAAAGGAAATAATCTAAAATGAAAGTGAAGATATAAATGCTTATTTTAAACAGTCCACATGGCCACTCTGAATCCCTCCAGCTCCAAGTCTACCTATCTAAGGCTCACCTACAAAGATGAGAAAAATGGGGTGAGTTTGGAAAACTCAATGTGTAAAATAAACCCAACTAGAGCCTATATCGGTTCAAGCTTTACTGAGCCTAAGCCCTATCCAGAAATAGAATTAACTGGGCCTTAGCCCTATTCAGAAATCAGTGTGGCCCTTAAGCCCATTACAGTAATAGAACATATATTATGCATGTATGCAGAAACCCAACCCATATCCATCCGTATACACCCTCGTACCAACCTTACACCATGTGGGGAGACAACTCGACCCACCTATCCGCTACACGCCACAAAATTTGCAGCATGACTGCCAGAATAGATATTGTGACAGAGTCACTAGATACAGATATTGTGGCAGAGCCACCAGAACAGATATTTGTGGCATAGCTACCAGAAACAGATATTTGTGGCATAGCCACCAGAACGCTTCCTCCATCAATATAACCTATATCCCATGCAATAGACATACATGTCATGGCATACAACATACAGAATCAGAATATCATGGATTTCAGTCAAAATCAACCCTAGGGGTATAACGGTCACTTTGCACATAGGGGTATAATGGTAATTTCCATACTTAGGGGCATTCTAGTAAATTTACTATTTTAGGGTTTTCATGCATATTACAGCCATTAACGTATCAACAGAAACACTTACCGAGCGTTCTTACCGAATTGGGTCTGTTGGACCATTATCCCATTTTCGGCCCATTAAGCCCAAATATACCGAAGTGCATGAAATTGCGCACTCTGCAATCTTATCGCTTGAGATTACCAAGATTTACAAACCACTATCTCAGGAGCGCTCGCACGCTTGCAAGTCCACAAAATACCGGCTCTTTAGCTTTTCAGCTTTTCGGCTTTTGTCGATCTAGTCTATAAGTGGGTGTCGTTTACACACCTGTTTGTGACGACTGCTTGCCAAAATCTACCATGTACCTATCCTACAATTGATTACTTAAAAAGTTAGATCCAAAACCATATGATTACTAATGATATCTTCCTTACCAAAATCGGCCAACACCCTTAATGGCCTTAGATTGCTTACCGTTGTAGCAAATAATGACTAAGTCTAGATCCAGTCGTTTCGATGTCCTCGCTTCCTACTGCTCCTTGATCGATAGCCTTTATTCCACCTTACTCATAATAGAACGATAAATAAACCCAATAAACCCTTTAGTCCAAAACGATAGCCTCCCTAAGTGATTATGGATTACTTGGCTTTTTCCAGAACCACAAGATACGAATAGAAAGAGGGTTACGAATACTTACCACGAGATCTATTCGATGAAGAACATTTCCAATACTTTCCTACCCCTAACACGAGCAAAGGATGAGTCCAAGAGATCTAAAGGTGTTTGGCTTCCAACCTCTTAAAGTATGGTGACCTCGGCTTTTCAACAAACAAAGGAGGAAGAAAAATGGAAGCTCGATGATAAGAGGGAGCAGATGTCGACAAGGCTAACATAGTTGGGGGATTCGGCTTTAACAAAAAGATGAGTAAAAGTAAAAGTGATCGGCACAAAGGGAAAACAAAATTTGCAGTTTCGGCTTTTGTGAGTGATCGGCTAAGGTGATTGAATGGGAGAGGTTTTTTCTTTATGATTGGTAAAGTAAAGAAGATGGGAAGATGACGATAAAAGAAAGGAGAGGAATGGGTTAATGGCCTCGGCTTGAAGAACTAAGAGAGAAAGAGAATGAAAGAAGAGAAAATGAGCAAAAATAACAAAAATATAATTTTGAAATAAAACAAAACAAGAACCGATTGAAAGGGAAGCAAGATAGGCCAAATTAAAATACCCCAACTAACCCAAAAAAAAAATGAATTATAAAGGCCAAAAATAAACGGCACTTATTTGCTATGGCCGAATGAGTGCATTTCGGCATAAAAATTCTTCCTAAATTCCAATTCCATGAATTGCTCCTCGATTCTTGGCCAAATTCAATGTTTGAATTTCATTCAAACTCCTAACCGATCAGCAGCCTTATCCACCGCCTCATCATGCTGCTAAGAAGAGTTTCGGTCCAACTCTAATACTCTCCCTCACGCATGCAGTAAAAAGAGAGTCCTTCACGTGCACAGCAGCTTGAACTTGGGTCCTCCAAGCACACCCCCACGCTGCTGGCCACTGGGACGGAACCTTGTTTTTGATATAATACTGCCACAATAATTTATAACCCTTACCTGCTTCAGTTCTGGCCCGCTTTTAAAAATAAACCAGAATTCGCCCGCGCAAGGACTCGAACCTGCACCCTCTCCGCGTGCCCAGCACGCTGCTGCCACTGCGCCATGGCCACTCCTTGTGCTGGATTATGCTCACAACACCTCTTAACCCCTATTTTAACCACAACCTGAATATTAAAAAAAACAACCATTTGTGCGCGCCGTGCCTTGAACCCAAGCACCTCCCACGCCCTCCTAGCATGCTTAGCCACTGGGCCAGGTGCTTGATTGTGCTAAAACTCAACCCAAATCACTTACAAGGCCTACTGCCCAGATCCCTTTAAGAATAAAAAAAATGCTCAAATTTTTGCCAGAGCCCTAGGTCGAGCCCAGGACTTTTCCTGCACTATAAACCCTTCGTAATTTATTTAATTACTAACTAAATATACTAAATAATAATAATAATTAAATCATCCCATTTATTCGGGCCATCTTTTACCTGAACTCAGACTCAAGGCATAATTTTTGGGGCGTTATAGGTAGTGGCATGTACAGCCCATGTAGTTCAATCTTTGACTTGGCCTTTTTGCATGTTAGACAACGCTTACAAACACGTTCGACATCCCTTTTTATCCTAGGCCAATAAAAATGCTCTTAGAGCATCGGAAATGTTTTTCTTATGCCAAAGTGTCCTATGAGGCCCCCACTATGCGCCTTGTTAACTAGCAAGTCCCAAATGGAACTTTGCAGAATGCACAATTTTCCTTCCTTAAAGAGGAAGCCTTCGTACCTATAATACTTATCAACAGAGACATTTTCACAAGCAGCAAACATTTCACCAAAGTCATCATCAGCAACATATAGATCTTTCAAAAAGGAAAATCCAAGCAACTTAGAGTCAAGATAGGACAATAGAGCATACCTTCTCGAAAGTGCATCTGCCACTATATTATCTTTACCTTTCTTATACTTGATGACGTAAGGAAATGATTCTAGGTATTCGAACCACTTCGCATGGTGCTTGTTTAACTTGTGTTGGCGCTTGATGTGTTTCAATGCTTCGTGATCAGAGTGAATCACGAATTCCTTTGGCCATAGATAATGTTGCCATGTCTCGAGAGCTCGAATTAGTGTGTACATTTCTTTATCATAAATGGGATAGTTAAGTGTGAATCCATCTAGATTTTTGCTAAAGTACGCAATAGGCCTTCAATCTTGAGTGAGCACAGCCCCGATTCCTACACCTGAGGCATCACATTCAATCTCAAAAGTTTTAGAGAAATCAAGAAGTGCTAATAAAGGATCTTTAGTAAGACAATTCTTAATATTGTTAAAAGACTTCTCTTGCTCATCGGCCCAATAAAAGGCTGAATTTTTCTTGATGACGCTCATCAACGGCGCAGCTAAAATGCTGAAGTTAGGCACAAAACGCCTATAGAAGCTTTCCAAGCCATGGAAGCTTCGAACTTGGCTGATGCTCGTCGGTCTCGGCCATTCTTGAATTGCTTTGATTTTTTCTTGGTCGACCTCGAGTCCCTCCGAACTGACCATGAAACCTAGAAAAACAACCTTGTCAAAACAAAATGTACACTTTTTAATATTAGTATATAAGGTCTCCTTTCGAAGAACCTCCAAAATAGACTTAAGATGTAGCGATTTACTATAAATGAGTATATCATCAAAGTACACAACACGTAACTTACTGATAAATGATCTCAATACATAATTCATAAGTCCTATAAAAGTGCTAGAAGCGTTGGTTAGGCCAAATGGCATGACCAACCATTCATACAAATCGTGTTTCATTTTAAAGGCAGTCTTCTATTCGTCACCTTCTCCCATGCGAATCTAATGGTACTTACTTTTAAGGTCGATCTTCGAAAATAATTTGGCACCACTTAACTTGTCGAGCATGTCATCTAAGCGTGGTACTGGATGTTGATACTTAATGATGATTTTTTTCACAGCTTGACAATTAACACACATGCGCCACGTTCCCTCCTTATTCGGAACCAACAAAACGGGCACGGTGATAGACTAAGGCTCTCGCAGATGTAGCCTTTTTCCATAAGCTCATTGACTTGCCACTGGAGTTCCTTGGTCTCTTCAGGAGTAGTCCAATATGGTGGTTGGTTCGGAATGATAGCTCCAGGCATGAAACCGATTTGATCTATATTCCACGAAGGGGTGGCAGCCCACTCGGAGTTTCTTTCAAAAATACGTCTTGGAAATCCTGAAAAAGAGACACAATAGAAGAGGGCAGGTTCTCGGGTAATTTATTAGTGCTAAACAAGTTTTCTTTGTACATGAGCACAAGGACGAGTTGCTTCAACATCAATGCCTTTCGTACATCACTTGCCTTTGCAAAAACATTCACTTTCTCACATGATTTTTCTTTCTCATCTTTCTCTTTTCTTGTTTTCTTTTTAATTTCTTTTATTGTTTTTCCTCTATTTTCTCATTTTTATTTTCTTTTACATTTTCACTGTAACACCCCAAACCCGGCCTGGACGTTATGGTTGAACCTGGCGCATCACATTAAAGTGTTTTAGTGAAAACCGTGTTTTCATTAAAAACCCTTCTTAAAATAAAAGAAACCTTTACTATCCTAAAAAAAAATCCTTTCAATCACTTTTTTAAAATATATGATTTTATGAAAACATGTCATTTTAAAAGGTAGTAGCGGAAACGTAGATAAGTCATACTATAGTTTAAGGAACCGTGTTCAACTTTTTATAATTACATCACATAAAAAAATAATAATCCAAATAATAATAAAGTGGAAGCCCTTTACAATCTAATTTGAAAAGTACTTAATAACATAGAAACTGATAAGCTTTAAAAAGAAAAACAAGTCCAAATTATTTTGCTAGTTGGCACCCAAAGTCCTTCCAAACATCGAACCTTCTACTGAGCATCACCTGAAAATAAAATAAAAGAGGGGTGAGTTTTTGTAAACTCAGTGTGTACAACCCTCGATAGAAACAAGTATTCAAAAGTCATCATACATCAAACAAGCAATGCAATGCAGTGCAACCAACCCTAATAATCCAACTGGTACACTTCTGCTCCGTCCCCCTTTTCACAACCTGTGGGGATATAAATATCGACCCACCCAACCGATACACATCAATGGTAGCCCGGTTGCGGAGCTACCCAAGTTGCAGCAAGCTGCTAGTCACATATTGGGCTTAAAAGCCGTCGGTGGATCCACGGTTGTCAAGCAACCATGCGACCATCATATGCTCCCTCCATTCCATAATTCCCAACCCTTATGCAACCTAAACAGGATATCACATAAATACATATGAATGCATGTAGCAATCATAAATCTTACACACAACACTTATGGTATTTTAGTCATTTTCGCCCTTAGGGGCATTTCAGTAATTTTCTTTTATTACAGATTTTTACTTACCTTTTCCCATTAACAAATCCCGTGAGCTAAGATGAACAAACACTATGCACCAGGTAGGATTTTAGAGAAGAGGAGGTGAGTCATTATGACTGCTTAAGTACCAAGCTTTCCCTAAATCCAATCCTAGACATGCATATACCCGTTGCCACACCTTAACTCTATGACTTGTCCACGATCGCAATATATTAATTAAGTTTTATGTGGTTATCATATACCAGGCCCAAAACCCCTACATACATGCATATGGCCCTCTTGGCCCAATCTTATAAATATGGCCCATCAGGCCTAATTCACATTCATATGGCCCATCACGTTCATATGGCCCATTCGGCCCAATCTCATTTATATGGCCCATCTGGCCCAACTCACATTATATTCATGCTCACATACAAATTTTTGATCCTATTCACCTATCTCGGCATTCTAGGGCAATTCCTGATCCTATGCTCCTTAGATCCACAAGCTAAACAAGCTCCCGTCCTCTTCCAACACTTGCCTACATGACCTTTCCCACAATCAACACAAGGTGGCACCCCTGGATTAACAGTAGGGGGCCCTGCTCTAACTGGCTCATTAACTCTGGCCTTAGCCCTAGGCCTCTATTTAATACCAGGAGTCTTAACCTCCCTCTTGTTCTTACCATTTTTATTTTCCCGATTTAGGCACTCAGTGCGCTTTACCTCCTCCGCTATCTTTATTTTCACTACCAATTCTGAGAAAACTCATTCCCTTTGCGGGGCTATCAATACTCTGAGGCTATCTCTAAATCCATCTTAAACTTAACGCAACGCTCATAGTCCATTGCCACCATAACTCTTGCATACCTACTAAGGCGTAGAAACTCCGCCTCATACTCCGCCACTGATTTATTTCCTTGGGTTAAGTTCAGGAACTCTTTCCTTCTAGCATCCACATAGCTTGCACCCACATACTTCCATTGGAATGCAACTTTGAAAAACTCCCAAGTGACCCGCTTCGGTTGGGTGCCCTTTTTCACCGTCAGCCACCACTAGTAGGCTTCTTCCCTAAGTAGTGGCATGGTTCCTTTTAACTTTTGTTCCGGTGAACAGTCCAGGTCCTCCATTATCCTTTCAGTGGCCTCCAACCAATATTTTGTCACATTAGGAGCCACGCCAGCCATACCCTTAAGGATCTCAGCCCCGTTCGATCGAAGTCGCTCCGGAATGGACCCCCGATTTCTAGTGCCATTGTTGGGCCCAGTGACCCTTTCTAAACTCCTCAGCATTGCCAGCGATAATGCATCTTCTCCCGCGGCCTGATCATACGATCCATTCCCAGCCACAAGTGAGGCCAGAGCCTCCTCTACTCCAGTATCAGGCATATGGCCCGATGCCAATGATTCAGGCCTAACACTTCTGCGGCCTCGGCCACGGCCTCTTACACCTCTTTTAGCACTCATCGTCGATTCACGTTGTATCTAGATTAAAAATTTTATGAAGTTTTAGTTAGTTTAATAGTTAACCCGATGTTTTATGGAAATTATTAAAGAGAAGATTATTTTCGAAAATCCTCCACAGGTTCAAGTTCCTGCGGGCTTTGGTTCCATTCTAACAAGATCACCTAAAGTAGCCCTCTAGCTAACTACAGTATAACAATTTAAACAAATTTAAAAATAACAATACTTACTTGGTTCGACGTCGGAGACTCGGTGTGCCGCTTAGCAAGACTTCCCTTTTCACAAAACATTATGATTCAATGAAAAAAATTTTAAACACAAAAAGAAACCAAGTAATAAGACCCAATTCACAGCTCAAGTTTTGTAACTTGACTCTGATACCACTAAATGTAACACCTCAAACCCGACCTGGACGTTATGGCCAAATCTAGCGCATCACATTGAAGTGTTTTAGCGAAACCGTGTTTTCATTGGAAACCCTTCTTAAAATTAAAGAAACCTTAACTATCCTAAAAAAAAACTCCTTTCAATCACTTGTTTAAAATATATGATTTTATGAAAACATGTCATTTTAAAAGGTAGTAGTGGAAACGTAGAAAAGTCATACTATAGTTTAAGGAACCGTGTTCAACTTTTTATAATTACATCACATAAAAAAATATTCCAAATAATAATAAAGTGGAAGCCCTATTACAATCTGATTTGAAAAGTACTTAATAACATAGAAACTGATAAGCTTTAAAAAGAAAAACAAGTCCAAATTATTTTGCTACCTGGCCACCCAGAGTCCCTCCAAACATCGAACCTTCTACTGAGCATCACCTGAAAATAAAATAAAAGAGGGGGTTAGTCTTTGCAAACTCAGTGTGTACAACCCTTGACGGAAACAAGCATTCAAAAGTCATCACACACCAAACATGCAATGCAATGCAGTGCAACCAACCCAAATAATCCAATCGGTACACTTCTGCTCCGTCCCCCTTTTCACAACATGTGAGGATATAAATATTGACCCACCCAACTGATACACATCAATGGTAGCCCGGTTGTGGAACTACCCAAGTTGCAGCAAGCTGCTAATCACATATTGGGCTTAAAAGTCGTCGGTGGATCCACGGTTGTCAAGCAACCATGCGACCATCATATACTCCCTCCGTTCCATAATTCCCAACCCGTATGCAAACTAAACAGGATACCACATGAATACATATGAATGCATGTAGCAATCATAAATCTTACACACAACACTTAGGGGTATTTTAGTCATTTCCGCCCTTAGGGGCATTTCAATAATTTTCTTTTCTTACGGGTTTTTACTTACCTTGGACCGTTAAAAAATCTCGTGAGCTAAGATGAACAAACATTATGAACCAGGTAGGATTCCAGAGAAGAGGAGGTGAGTCATTAAGACTGCTTAAGTACCAAGGTCTCCCTAGATCCAATCCTAGACATGCATATACCCGTTGCCACACCTTAACTCTATGACTTGTCCATGACCGCAATATATTAACTAAGTTTTATATGGTTATCATATACTAGGCCCAAAACCCCTACATACATGCATATAGCCCCCTTGGCCCAATCTCATACATATGGCCCATCAGGCCTAATTCACATTCATATGGCCCATCACGTTCATATGGCCCATTTGGCCCAATCTCATTTATATGGCCCATCCGGCCCAACTCACATTATATTCATGCTCACATACAAATTTTCTATCACATAGCATCGCTTATCAAATTTTACCTATTATGGGCCCAACAGCCCTTCGGGCCCATTTAGCCCATTCTGGCCCACTTGGCCTATTCACAACCCAAGTCTATGGAATTGCCCATGGGCCTCAGACAACCTATCGGTTTTCCCCTTATGAGTGTTCGCACTCGCAAGACTACCGTAGCCAAACTTTCAACTTTTCGACATTTCAGCTTTTCGTCATTTCGACTTTTGCCAATCTACTTGTGTGTGCAATGTATGTACACACCTGGTAAGCAAGTGTGATGCAATCTTCTTAGCCCCAAACCTTGCGTGATAAGTATAACAACCCCTTCTTAAATTCCTAACCAGGATCAACTCCCAGATCTGCACCAATCTTAACTATTAAAACAGAAAATAGATGACTCGTATCCAACACAAGTCCCCTTACCTTAACTATGAATAATCAGCCACCTTAGCCAATGGGAGATGAATACTTACCAAGATCGCAAAACACCTAAAGAGCAGTTTCGGCAGAGAGCTAAGATCCGAGATCCGATACTAATTCCCTACCACAGTCGATTAGAAAGAGTAAGGGACAATATTTGATACTTAACAAAGAAAACCAATTGGAAGAGTAACACTTACACTAGATTCGGTCAAAGAGTATTTGGCTCTAGAGATCTGAATGGCACAATTTCTTATTCGGCACAAAAGGAGAGAGGAAGAAGAATCGGCTAAACCCAAAAGTGAAACAAAGAAATCGGCACAAGAGAAATAAAAAGGAGAACAAGGGTTTCCGGCTTTTGGAGAAATCGACAGAAAGAAAAAGAAGAAAACAAAAGGGTTTTTGACTTTTAGGGAAAAGGGTTTTCAGTAATAAGGTGAAAGAAATTTGGCACTAGCCTGGAAACCCTACATTCAGCACTTATTTATAGCCCTTATAGCCGAATTACCTGGCCCTCAGTTCCCCATTTGGCTCAATCACTTCCCCCTTCTCATCTCCTCGATTTTCTCACTGATAACCCCCTGATCCTTTTCTTAATTTTCTCTCTTGAACACTCCCCTTAGAGTCCATCTTCACGCCATTTTCAACCTTCTAGAAGGCCAAAATTATACTCCCAAAAATACTAAGCTAGGATTCGAACCTAGGATCTCCTTGCTAGCCACTAACACCACCGCGCTACACTCTAAGTGGCGTCACTTAGCCACTCCACCACAAGGCTTTTTTAATGCCATTTTCCCCTATCTTTATTTAAAATCCCAACTACTTACCAACAAGGCCCTTTTAATTATTAAAATTTAATTTCTTCTACCTCTAGATTCGAACTCAAACCTTGACCAAGACCTACCAACGCGTAATTAACACTTAACCGGGATTGCTAAGCACAAAAAGAAAAATTCACGATTTTGGGATTTTTGGGTTTCAGGATTTTTGGGGCGTTACATTCACTCTTTTCTTTTTCTATCATTTGTTCTACAAAATTTTCAATATTATTTGATCCTCGTAAACTTGCTTCGATGTCATTGGTGCTAACGTCACGTTCTAGCCTAAATGTTTGAACATATACTTTTGGTAGACCAGTCGTGGATAACTCTTCGATCAAATTACCACGGTCGTCGAAGTAGCAAATGCCCCACGTGCATTGGCACAACATCACACAACACTTCATCCGAATATTTTTCAATAGAAAAAGATACAAGTACTTGTTTTGTTACCTTTAACTCACCACCATCATTGAGCCATTGAAGTTTATACGGGCTCGGATGCTTGGTGATCGACAATCCTAACTTCTTCACCATGAGAGTGCTCGCCACGTTTGTGCAACTCCCACCGTCGATAATCACGCTACATACTTTTCTTTGGACTTGTCACTGTGTATGGCAAAATGTTTTCCCTTTGCTGTTCATTCTCCACACTTTTGAGGCTTAGACTCCTTTTGACGACAAGGAGTTCGCCATCAGCAGCATGCTCCAATTCTTCCTCCTTGTTGGATGTGGCTTTAGAATTATTTTCGACTTCTTTCTCTGACTCGATTTCTCCATTTGCTCACACCACCATAATGCTTCGATTTGGGCATTAACTAGCAGTATGCCCCTTCCCGAGGCATTTGAAGCACTTGATGTCCCTCAAACAGCTGGGAAAACTCTCATTAGCCTTGCCTTTGCTCGTTTCACCTAAGGGCTTATTCGTCTTGGCTGGCACCCTTGGCTCTTTGGGTCGACTCAGTGAAGTATTTTTGCTAATGCCTTGGTTCTATTTAGATGTGTTCGTGGTGGAATAACCTCGAACAAAACCTTTGTGCTTCAATTGTTTCTCCACCTTGATGGCCATGTGCACCATGTCCACTAATTTGACGTAATATTGTAACTCCACGGTATTGGCAATGTCTCAGTTGAGACCGACTAGAAAGCGAGCCATAGTTGCCTTACTGTCTTCTTGGACATCCGCACATGTCATCACGATTTCCATCACCTTGTAATAATCTTCAACACTCCTCGATCCTTGGGCAAGATTTTGGAGTTTTTGATATAGTTCCCGGTGGTAGTAGGATGAAATGAACCACCGAAGCATTACCGCTTTCAATTCGGCCCAAGTTGTGATAGGTCATTCTTTGTTCCGTCTTCGGCTAGTGGTTAATTGATCCCACCAGATCATTGCAAATTTCGAAAACTCAATTGCGGCCAACTTTACCTTTTTGGCTTCGGAGTAATTGTGGCACTCAAATACCAATTCAATCTTCATCTCCCGCTCGAAGTAAGCCTCCAGATCTGACTTGCCTTGGAATGGTGGAATAGAAAGCTTGATATTCTTAAGGTTATCGTCTACTCGCCCATGCTCTCTTTGGCCTCGGTTCTTTTGTCCCCTCTACCTTTTACTTTGATTTGACCCGCGGTCACTTTCGGCATCACTAGGGTCATATAAATCATCATGGTTGAACCTTGGTAGGCCTCAATTTTTTTGAGGACTTTGGGAAGTTCTCTCCCACTGGGCCCTCTCTTCGACTTAATCTAGTCGTTCTTGGATGGGCTCGAGCTTTCGATTGAACATGCCCTTCATCTCGCGCATAAGGGCTTGGAGCGTTAAGTTCCTCACTCCTTCTCCGGGCGCTATGTTTTTAATTGGTTGTCGACCTCTACCTTTCGCCATGTTTCGTTCAGGACTTCTAGACATATAAAAATAAAACCTCACAGCAAAGCCTCACGTTCACTCAGAAATAAAGGAGATGGCACTCACACTCGTGTTTGCACTCTTTAATTGGCTTTTATTCTCTCTAATGCTCTCACTTCACTCGTGCCTTTTTCCACTCGTTTCTCCTCTCGTAATTTCATAGAAGACTCGTTTAGACTTTATCTTTAGTCTAGGGGTCGACTTTAAGGGGGTTTACAAGGGTAATGATGAATAAGTGCAAGGTAGGCTGAAATAAAAAAAAATTAGTCTTAGAGTGTGGCGGATTGGTACTGATTTGTAGATAAGAAAGCTTTTGAAGATCGGGTAACAAATGATCACTTCAGTATATATTTTTTTTATAACTTCAAAAAAAATTAATTACAATTTGCTGAGTACAAAGGAATTCTTTTGATACACAAATTTTTTTTTATGAACCTATCCTGGGATAGCTACGAACGTTCGTACTTCTCGTTTTTGCAACTCTGATACCAAATGATGCGACCACAGCCTCGTTGAGATCTCTGAGTCGTTTATGTGCCCGATCATCAAACGAAGAAGTATTGTTCTATTTTGAAGTAAGGTTTCAATTGGCTAAGTATGGAGTTAAGTAACAAAGATAGGCTCAAAATGGCTAAGTTTATGATGCTATAGGTTCAGCTAACAAAGAATTAAAAAGGAATGTTTGATAGCTTGGATAGAATGAAAATATTGCTTAAGGGTCAAGAAAGAACCAACACTATAGGTGAGTGCTAACCCGGGTCTTATAAGACTTTTAAGGTGGTCTAGGTGATAAGTTTGAACCTTGACCCGTTACCTAGGAAGGTAAAAACAAATGTATAGTTTTAGGTGAACGCTACACTCGGAATGAGTGATAAGCTCGGGAAAGAAACAGGTTGACGCCACTAACTAAGTCAACCTGTTTCTTTTCCGAACTTATCACTCATTCTGAGTGTGGCGTTCACCTAAAACTATACCTTTGGTTTTTACCTTCCTAGGTAACGGGTCAAGGTCTAAACTTATCAGCTACACCACCTTAAGAGTCTTATAAGTCCCAGGTTAACACTCACCTATAGTGTTGGTTCGTTCTTGAACCTTAAGCAATATTTCCATTCTATCCAACCTATCAAACATTCCTTTTTAATTCTTTGTTAGCCGAACCTATAGCATCATAAACTTAGCCATTTTGAACCTATCTTTTTACCTAACTCCATACTTAGCCAAATTCAAACCTTACTTCAAAATAGAACGATACTTCTTTGTTTGACGATCGGACACATAAACAACTCAGACATCTCAATGAGGCCGTGGTCGCATCAACTTGTTTTGTGTTGCACATTTTATACATCATCATTCTCTCATTTTGCCACTACATTCTCACTATTATTTTGCTTTAGCATCAATCTAGCCTAACTCTAATAACTCGACCAAATTATACTATTCTAATCCTTGTAGAGACTATCTCACTTATCACTTTATTACTTGTTTGACATGTATACTTGCACAATTCACAAATCATATTCACGAGCGACACAATTCTACATAGTCGTGTGGTAGTCTGTGTCGATTTCACATAATGGCGTACTGAATAACGAAAAATCACGATTCTTAAGTTTTTCGAGCATTCTAAGACATATATATAAAAAGAATAAGAATATAAGAGAGATTCGTTAGAGAATATTTAAGAAAACAACTCAAAAAACACCATTGAAACCGATTGTGAAATAGATTTTCGTCAAGATTGAAGATTCCCAAATGATTATTTAGGAAATTATGATGAGTTTCTTTATTTCTTTTAGTTATATTGTGTATTGGATGTTTTTATTTTCAAGTATGAACTAATTTTCAAAATATCTAGGGGAGATGAACCCCATGATGGATTCTGTCATTTGATTTTTATTTTACACGATAAATACTTAGTTTCTTATTATCAATTATGTGTGCTTAATTCTTAGTTTAATATTTCTAGAGTATTGATCCATGTTTGATGTAACACCCCTTACCCGTATCTAAGGCTGGAACAGAATACGAGGCATTACCAGACTTAACAATACACATAGATGAAAACCGGGCCATAAAATTTTATTTAATTCAAAACTTTTCGAATATATGCATAACAAACAAAGTTAACTATATCATTACATCAAAACATAGGACATAGCACGGTTAATTAAACTTATAAACCATAATGGATAAGGACCACATCTCATAATCATATACGATAACTCAATGCGATCGATCACGTATGGTCAAAATCATAATAAAAATACATATCACAAACCAACTTCCTATACATGCCACTCACTTGATATTTCTAATATTTGAATTAATTCTCCCAAAAATGATAGTTTGATAGTGTGATTTTGCCTCCGACAATCTCTAACCCCGAGCCGACCTGCCAATACTAAAGAAATGGAGAGGATGGGTAAGCTTTACGCTTAGTAAGTTCATATGAAAATAATAAGCAATTACTACCATGCTTTTCAAGATAAAACACTATAATTGTACAATTACACATATTCAGGTTAAGCTGTGTTATCGAGTTACAGTTACTAAATCATTCATATCTGAAGCTACAAAACTCCAAATTTAGATTCGTTAATTTTCCTTAAAACTAGATTCATATATCTTTCTCCCTTAAAATTTCAAGAATTTTTGGTTTAGCCAATTAGTACAGTTTATTAGTTAAAGTCTCCACTGTTTCAGAGTACGACTACTCTGACCTCTGTTCACTCCGAACCAAAGTTCTCCCTGTACAGAATTCCAACGACCATGCAGTTTGTTTCCCTTAAAAATATACTAAATAAGGAATCCATTCATGTAAAATATGACTCTTAATAATTTTTGTACAATTTATGGTGAATTTATAAAGTCAGAACAGGGGACCTCAAATTCATTCAGACCCTGTTTCACAAGAATTCAAATATCACACAATATAGAATTCTTTTGCTTCTCCTGTTTCTTTTATGTGAAAATAGACTCATTAAGATTTATTTTCATATATCATTTTCATTTTTATTCAACTTCCACAATATTTAGTGAATTTTCAAATTCACGTCACTACTGCTGTCCGAAACAATTTTATTGCTAATTCACTCTTTCACACTTTCTTTGTATTAACCTCATTTTAACATACATATCACAAATCATTTTCACCACATTTCATACATCACAAGTATAGGCCCATGATTACAAGGTCACTATAAAATCATCCTCATGTATAACTTACTTGTTTATAACCTTACCACATCCCGGTCACTTAATGAACACATCATTCACATAAGCAAATTCCTGCACTTATTCATCACAAAACTCACAAGCAGTACATAGTAAGTCTCCCGTTGAACAATTCAGATCAATTCTCGATACTTGGTGGTTTCAGAACATAGCTCCACCCATCATAAAGTTCGGCTCTCCTGTAAACATGGTGAACACTTAGTATCACCCATGTGACCTAGCCAGTTTATCTCGTAGCTCTCTTGTCTACATGGTGTCCTTCACCTGGAACCACGCATGCGACCTAGCTGTATATATCCCGTAGCTTTCTTGTCTACATGGTGTACACATAGTATCACCCATGCGACCTAGCTACATCATAATGTCTCGTAGCTCTCTTGTACACATGATGTGCACTCAGCACCATACATGTGACCTAGCTACATACCATCTGTATCATCCAATCTTTCCGAAGGTTCAACCGGGATTTCTCTCTTTTCCAACATTTTCACCAATCAAGTAATTATCAACAAACATATTTCCAATATTATTATAAAATATCATAATACAAGTAAAATTGATATATTACTTACATCTCATTTAATATCAAGGCAATAACATTAAATTACACATTACATTATTAAAAATCATATGAACTTACAATTGTTCATAATATCCATAATCATAGAAATCACATTTATGTATGATAATTCAATGCACTTCGTGTACCATAGACATATTTTTAAATCAATTCATAAACTTAGCACCATAACATTTAATTTAACATAATTCAATTAATTCACTAAATTTAACTTTCAAATATAAATTACAACATTATTGCGATATTATTATCATACCAACTTACTTGATCCGAAGCGACAATTTACTATTTTTAGTCCATAACCTTGTATTTTCCCGATTTAAGCCCAAATCTTGATTTCCTTCATCTATAATATCACATTTAGCCTAATAATTAGTCACATTATTCATACGGCTCCAAAAATCATATTTTTACAAATTTTCATTTTGACCCCTAAACTTTTGCATATTTGCACTCTTGCCCCAAGGTTCGGAAATTAAACTTCATCCTATTTTCTTATATTTTATGACATGCTGATTATTTTTCCCTTCTATGGCAACATCAAATTCTCACTCTAACATGTACTTATGACTATTAGGAATTTTTACCGATTAAGCCCTTTTACTCGTTTTCACTTAAAACCGAGTAGCACAAGTTGTTTAACATAATTTAAAACCTCATATTCTATCACAAAACACAAAATAAACAAATTTAACCTATGGGTATTTTTCCAAATACGAACCCTAGGTTGAATTATTGCTAGCATAAGCTTAATCAAGTTACCGGGATTCCAAAAACGTAAAGAACTTGAAAAATGGGGTTAGAACGGACTTACTATTGAGCTTGGAAAGCTTGAAAACCCTAGCCATGGCTTCCCCCATGCTAATTTCGGCCTCCATGAAAAAGATGAGTCAATTTTGGCTTTATTTTCCCTTTTTATTTCTTTTAATTACCAAATGACTAAAATGCCCTTACTACTAAACTTTCCAAAAATTCCATCCATGTCCAATTTTTGTCCATAGACTTAGAAATTGGTCAAATTTCTATTTAAGACCTCCTCATTAATATTCCAAAGCAATTTCATACTAAAAACTTCTAGAATGCAAGTTTTGCAAATTATTCGATTTAGTCCCTAATTTTAATTTAAGCACTTTATGCATAAAATTTCTTCACGAAATTTTCACACAATCATGCAATCATGTCATAGACCTCAAAATAATCATAAAATAATTATTTCTATCTTAGATTTGTGGTCACAAAACTACTATTCCGATTAGGCCCTTATTCGGGATATTGCAAAGAAATAGTCTAACTATACTTTTTGCATTTCTTATTAGTACAGAGCTAAAAAAAAAAAGTAAAAAAAAAAAAAAACAAGAAAGAAAGGGCCAAAATTCTGCAAAATCTAGAAAACACTTATCACAGTAACATTACTATGACATTATGTGCCTTTTCTCCATAACCAATTTGATATCAAAATTTCCAGAACTACTATAGATTCACTGATCACAAGAAGATTTTCAACTGTTGATTCTGTCCGTCAATCGTGCTAGTCTGTCATCTGGACTTAGCTATACGAGCTTGCACCTACAAGTATAATTAAAATGTTGAAAATATTTGAATTCCTTCACATCTGAGTAATAATGAAACAATCCATTTTGGAAAAGATGTCAGTGAAAGAGTTTTGAGAAAACAAACAAACAATGACTGTGGATGCTGAAAAAGTAAACAGTATTAATGAATCACATTCTATAGATATGAAAATCATCCTATGTAGTGCCAGATGCTAGGTTTGATACTCAACCAAACTGAGTGATATAATGGGCAATAAAAAAATATGAAAACAGAACAGTTGTATCAGAAAGCAAGGCACAAGAAAATGCATGGGTGGAAGTTGAATCCCAGAATTGTTTTAGCATTATAAGCATGGGTTTGATCAAAGAATAAAGCCTAGTACACTACTCGACGTTGGCACCATCAGCAAACCAAAACATATGAAAGGTAGATTTCAATGTTTCATGCTAACATGAAATCACAGGTACCAAGAATTCTGGTCTTGGAGACGTTAACAGTTATCTTGTTGACTGTTAGATGACTTTATTTACAATATAAAATAAATTTAAACCAGTATAAGTTATTTCTAATGCAACACGATCAAATATTCTGCTTCTACACTTCTTTTTCACAATGTCCTAATAACGACATTATTAAAATCCTCAAAAAACTCTATTTTTTTGCTGTAATAATATAACTTCAAAACTTAGTTTAACAGTGCATTCAGTTTGAAATATTAAATTTGGTTTTGTAGGTAACATCATCTTGATTACTAAACCAATGGGTAAAACTTCAAATTTGAAATTATGAGAAATTCTAACTCCAAAAATTAAATTAAAGACTACTCATATAGCTCAAATAGAGCAATCCAAAAACAGAGTTCTAAAGGAATTGCTTTGAAATGACCAAAGATAGATTTTTGGCTTCTTGGGTGATATTTATTTTGGTGATTTGAGAAATATGTAACAAAAAGGTTAAAAGAAGTAGAGTGGATTTTTCTCAGCATTTGGTGTGGTCAAAGTTTTTAAAGTTACCATTATTCAAACAGCTTTACTTAATATCATTTTAGTCCAAACAAGATTAATCTTAAATTGACAAAGAGTTTTTCTATTATAAAAAAAATGAGAAATAGTTTAATAGTGAATTTAGATTTTCACTTCTTCTCATTGTCTTCAGGTTTGCCCCGTTATTATGCTCAGTAGGCTTGTTCTTTTGCCAGCATTACAGGGTTTGGTTTGCAGGGCATTGGGCAAGTTTTCGCAAGTCATAACTGTCATGCCTAATGCATTACAAAATGACTAAAACAGGCCCCTTTTTTTTAACTGACTAAAAAGACCTTTACTTTTAATGTGTTGGGCTCTATAATTGATTGGCTGGATTGAGCGCAAAGGCTTTACCAATAGATACATAACCAGCACCCAACTTATGCTGCATTTATTATGAGAGAACCTATTATGTTAATCAAACCTTTCAAGTACAGAAGTACTGCTGTGTTGCGTTTGTCCTAAAACTAGAATCTAAATCCTAACTTTTGTAGTTTCTGGGATAAACGAAAGCCAAAGAGTTCAAATTTCATTCATTTCAGCCTGTAAAGCCGTACCATTGATGTATTGCTACTGTGAAAGGGTTTTTCCTTTCAAAAGGCTTACTAGCATGAGAAATGAAAGGCTAAGTAAATTGATCGGATTGTCAAAAGGCTTAATTTTAGGATTAGCAGAACTGAATATGAAAGAAAGAATAATATAGGTCGCCAGTAAATCGAGTCATGTCTTTTCTTTCATCGGATAATCATATGTTTTTGCACAGATGGGGGTTTTTCCTTTTTTAGTCTCACCCTATATTTGATCTAAAATGTGAATACAGGCAATCTAGAGACTGAAAACAATTGTCTCTTCCATTTGTTTTTCTATGGAATAGTGTGAATTTTTTTTACCATATCAACTGAAAATGATTTTCTTTTAAGCTATTTGAGTTTTCCATTGACTCTCGATGATTGATTTAATGACTTCAAATGCCAATATTTGAGAATTCCTATTCCACTCATTTGTGACAAATAAAAAATAAAAATCCCTCTTCAAAAAGGCTAGAAGAAAGAGGAAAACATATATGTACATTTGGTGTTCCTAGTATAAAAAGAGAGAGTATATGTTGGCTTCTCTTATGGTGTATCCAAGCGAGAAGTTATATCAATAAACATATAAGAAGCTCTTTGAACTTGGATAGAATATGCTTCGGACTTGATTAAAAAGATCCTTTTCCCTGCAATGAAATTGTAATATCAGTTGGCATTTGCAGGACAAAGCCTTGTGAAGTACCCCCTGGTAGCTTGTACTGGTAGCTCTCATCACAACTGGACCTATCTAGAACCGCCAAACTGACGCTTGAAGTTCAATGATCAAATTGATTTACAGACAAACAAAAGGAAAAAAAAAAAAGATTGGCAGCCAACTCTGTTTTGAAAGGCTATTTCCACATACTTTGACTTCGTCGGTTGCCATTATGGCAGCATTGAGCAATCAACATGGTAAGGGCAAAGTCTCATTATGTGGCCAGCACTGCAACAAGCCTTACAATAGATGGACCACACTTTACCTCCAATATCTTCACAGGCAGTTCCTAAAAGTTCACCCATCATACCAAGCAAAACTATCCTTCATAGTTTTCACTAAACCCTTTGGCATAAGAAGACTGAGGCCTGGTTCGTTTTAACCCAAATTTAATCCAAATCCATTCCTGATGATTTTCCTTCTTTCAAGTTTCAACTAACCTATTTTCCTGGGAAAAATATTTATGGTTACTTTCCATAGGAAAGCGAGGAGGATTGCAGGCTTGGGTTAGAACGAGATTTTGATGTTTTCAGGTGAGTTACTAATAGCTAAATGGTCATCAGACGCGACAACTGGTGTAAAGGAGCAATATGAACTGAATAATGTACTTAACAAGAGGAAATTTTGAGAATAGAACCGCTGTAATTTGTGTTAAAATAGTTTCTCAGAAGAGTATACATTTGAATCATCTCTTCCTACCAAATGAATAGAAGGATGTACATCAATGGTCAAAAATTGTATCAGCTGATTAAATTTCTTTTATCAGTTGGCTACTAATGCAAGCTTGATGTTAGATCAACAAAAACCTCTTCTCTGTAAGGAATTGTGAGACCACCCATTGGATGATTGAATCCAAATTCTTCCTCAGCTATGCTTAACAACTTCTAAAAAGACCGATTCAAGAATAAGATTGGAACTATGAATCTCTTCTTTTGGCTCTCCCCAACATACACTGCAATGTATCCTTTGGGAACATCCGTTGAGTTCAAGGCTTGTTGGGGATTTGGCACACTTTATCCGGATAAAGTATGAACTTCAGTGTGGATCTTAAACAACAATGTAATAAATCCGGATGAAGAATAAAGAAAACTTGAAAAAATAAGAGAGGAGATTTGAGCTACAAACAGAACAGAATTGAAAGCAAGAAATATATTGGAGCATATGGGAATAAAATCTGATGATTTCATTCAAAAAGAAACTTTGGCTTAAAGCCATTACATATACCAGACACTGGCTGGTCAAAATCAACAAATTCATCACCTAAACACTACCTAACTCCACTTAATACATTGGAACTAGGTGATATTAACTTGTACACTTGAACAAAGCTGGTAACCTGCTCTTTTACCATCAAGTTACATCATTTGTCATCCAAACATAGTTCAAAATGAACTAAATTACAAAAACATTGTTAAAAAGTAACAAAATGAAACTGAGATGAAACAGTAGCATTAACATCTTCAATTGCATGTATTTCATCCGGAAGACTTATGTGCATGAATTCTTACGTGCATGAATTTCTCCTTGGTTGCATGAGCTGCATGGAAGCCAAATTCAACAATGCTGCTTGATTTGCAAACAGTTTAGAATAACCAAGAATCCGCTTAGCATGCATAATTCTTGGCACATGGATAGCCATTTCTGTTAGTAACTTTGAGTATGAAGAATAATAATGGAGAAGACTCAAAAAGATGAATGGTAAGATTTGCTTGTAGAGGAGGATGTGAGAATTTCTTGGTTGTGATATGGATAATACAGTTGTATATATAGATGGAAGAATGTATATAGGATATTAATGAATTGCAGATTGAATGGTTACCATGTATTCTGGTAGGGTTAGGACATTGTTCAAGAGGGTGTCACATGGTATTGTCTCCAAATGGTCAATGCTTACAAATCAATATTAGGGATGAAAATTCATACTATTGTCTGTTGACAAAACAATGTTCCCTACAAATTAGAAAATAGGCAATCCATGACTGGGAAAAAGATTGGAAGGGGACAATGAGGGCTCAAGCTCCTGCATTACCACAAGCATATTTTCCTTCATTAAAAACTCTGGCCTGGTCTAAAACTTATAATGGGGAAAAAATGGCCAATGGAGAACAGGCTAAAGATTGGAAATTGGCACTCAAGATTTTAAGTATAGAAAGCTCTTTGAGCTTGGCTAAACATGCTTCGGACATAAAGGAAATATGAACAAGAAAATATTAGAAAGGATTAGACTAATTGGATAAGTAAAGCTAAAAAAGAGAATAAGATACGCTCCACATCTGGATGCATGAAATAAATTTTAATTTAACATGGAAGCAACCAAGAAAAAATTGGTTGTGATAAAAGCTATGTTGAAGAAGCCAAGGTTAACTAGTAGTATGTAATATGTACCTTGTCTAGGATTTTTGATAGATCTATGGTGAATATTATTGGTATATATCGTCCCTTCAAATGATACTATATTTTTTCCTACAATCAAATGCTAATATCAGATGGTGCTTAATAGCGTTCCAGGCATCAACTTGCAGGACAAATCCTTGTGAAGTACGCCCTATTGGTAGCTCTACGCACAACCAGACCTATTCAGAACCACCAAATTGACACTTGAAGATATTCGCTTGATACACACCTTAGAGCTTGTCCTATTGCTTCATTTTTCTATTCAAGTTATTGTTTGTGTTCTATACGTGTAATCGAGATTTTCCTCGCCGAGGTTCTGCACTAACAACAAATCCATGTAATATACATGAAGTTCAGATGATCAGTATAGTCTAAGTGCTTCTAATGTCATTTGTTACTTTCCAGACCAAAAACATGCCATCATAGCTAAAATTATGGCAGCAAACAAGGTACGCATTGTATCGGCACATATTTGTATTCAACAGCCCCGAATTCAGTAACATAGGGTGAAGTGATAAAATGAAACAACACACATTAACCATCAGAAATGAAATTCATGAAAAGAATGAGTCGACTTTTTGTTTTTCCTAAGTGGTCATTTATATATTTGTTAGATTAAGTGTTAGAATTTGTAAAATAAATCTAAAATAAAACTTAATAAACCAGGATCCAACATGTCAAATCATCAAGAATAAATCAAGAACAAAACTAGATGCGAAAGCGTACCTAAATCCATGAATTTCTTGAAGTTTTATCGGATCCTGGGAATTTCATCTTCCAAATTACCACACAATAAATTCAGAGAATATCAACTCTCTCTTTTTCCTAATAAGGCGATATTAGAAAAGATATATTGTGTATAATTTGGGACATAACCCCTAATATTTATAACTTTGGCATATTAGTTCTAATTAAATTTTAATTAGCCCATCATTAATTAGAATTTAATTAGAACTCAATTACTAGAGTATCTACACATATTTGACCCATACTTTATTTAATAATTAAAGCCTAATAAAATTCTAAACCAAATTAGATCACTTTTAATTTGGGCTAATCTATCATGATAGTAAATAATAACATGTAATTAGCCTTATTATGTATGTGATTTCCATATTTTCCAACAATCTCCCACTTGGACCACATATATATACTAATTAATCTATAATTACATGTCATTATATAACCTTATGAGTTCAAAATTTTACTATCATATCTAAAAGGTATTCTGAACAATCTCGTCCATTAATTATGTTAACATAGAACCAAGGCGACTTTTGTTACATATATCGTAACTAAATCCATCCATGATCACGTATATTAACACAACCAAATGATATAGATCAATTATGGATGTGTAGCATGGAAATTACATGCAATATGATCTAAACATGTCTATTTTCAACTGGTCCTCTTAAACCTTAGTGAGATCAAACATTACCATTACCAAAATTAGAGTGTAAATAAACCAAATAAAATTTATTTCTGTAGAAAATAAACTTAATATCTTTAAACTGAAATAACTAAAAATATGTCTATAACATAAAAGCATTTAAAAATACAAACTCCCACTAAAACCAAATATCCTTTAAATGACATTACACCCATATGAGCAATGTGCTCTTATAAAACTTTAGGTGTAGTTCCTTAGTAAGCGGATCCAAAATCATGGAGTTTGCCCTAATATGCTTTATAGGCACCTAGCCACTCTGAACTTTTACTTTAACAACCAGGAACTTAAAGTTTATGTGTTTTGACTTTGATGTACTCATGTTGCTATTGGAATAAAAGACTGCAATTTGTTTTCACAATTTGCACCTTAGTGACAAAATATTGTATCCATATTCCATCAAAATCGGGGTTCTGTATACCTGATGATCTCTAACTGATTAGATCTCCGATATGTGATTATGTAATCTTTTGTTCTCTGCAAATACCTTACAACCCTTTTGGATGCTATTCAATGGTCCAAACCAGAGTTGCTTAAAATATCTGCCTAACATCCCAATAGTGTACACAATATTCCAATGTATACAAACTTGAACATATATTAGACTTTCTACTGCTAAAATGTAAAAAATCTAATACATTTTTTGTAATCTCAAAATCATTCTTAAGGCATTAATTGAGGCTATTCTTATTATTGACAAGCAGTATGTCATTAACATATAAAACCAAATATAGAACCTTACTCCCACTAAACTTATGGTATATACAATTATCAATAAAATTCATCTCTAAACTGAATGAGATAATCATTTGTTAAAATTTATAATATTATTGACGAGAAGTTTGCTTAAGCCCATAGATGAAGTTCTTTACAAATCATTAACATTGCATCATTAGACACAAAGCTTTCTAATTGCACCATATAAATGTATGATCAATGTTACCATTGAAAAACCATTAACTTAATATTCATCTTATGTTGCTTAATGTCAAAATATTCCACTAAAGCCATTATAACCATTTCTCTAGTGGACTTTTTTAATGACATTCATTCTTGAGGTTGTTGAGTTTATTCTTATGGAACAATTACCTTATCTTGAATAAGGAGTTGTTCAACATTGTCTTATTGATCACAAACATCATCAAAAGTGAAGTAGGAACTGAGTTAGAATCCAATTCCTCCTCAAAAGCAATGTCTCTAACCTTATGTCTCCCCACAAACTCAACATCCTAAAAAAATGTTACAATTCTTATCTCAAAAATATTCCTAATTGTGGGATCATAAAACTCATAGCCCTTAGATCGCTAAGAATTTCCTTGATCCTTAATACTTTATAGACATCAAAGAAGCCAGAAGTGATGTCATTTCAACATAATAGTTTTTAGCAAAACGTTTCTCAATTTCATCAAGGAAACTTTGGCCTGAGTAATCTTTTTAGATTCTTTGCCTCTAAAGGCTTCTGAAATGTTGTACTTCATGATCATTAGACTCATGCAATTTGAACGATCCTATCTCTCAAAATCCCTTTTAACATAAGGGGTGTTTTCCACAGTGAGAGGTGCAGGTTGGTCTTCCCTTAGTGCAAGGTCTATGTCCATACAGCCAAGCACTATAAGTAAGTGCCTTTTCCATTCCTTAAAATTAGTCCCATTAAGCATGGGTATAGAATTTATATTAGCAGATATTGTGGCAACAGAAGATGAATTAGCTGAATATAGAACAAAAACAAGCTTAAATCAATATTCATAAGTAAACAATAAATTCAAGATAATGGCTAATCACATCTCAAGATACCAAACACAACATTAATATCAAGTCTTTGGATAGTAATATTAATAGTAAGCGGTACTCTTATTGTAGCAATCAAACATTGACAATAAATTATGTCAAACAATGAATTAATCTTTGGACTAACTTATTGCTCACATAAAATACCTTATAATTGTCACATATTTATCACCACAGATGTCTTGAAATTCTACCAAATATTAACTTACCTTTGGGTCAATTAATAAACATATGAATCACAAAAACATATAATCATCTTAATATTTCAAATAAACTAATGTACACAAAAGAGGTCACTTTGGCGGCATTTGGTTTCAATTAATTTATTTAAAATATTAGACATACTTAATTAAAAGCTAAAATCTGAATTTATTTGTTTCAAAATATTTACCTTTATTTCATCTTTCAATCAAATTAAAAGATAATCATATATATTTATACAATTTTCCAAAACTAACATGCATTAAACCAATAAAAGCATGCATATATTATATATTTATATATAATAAAATATATATTAAATAATTAAGCCATGCGTATATGTTAACCCTTTTTTTTAACATTAGAATAAATTTCTTATATCATTAAAAAAATTAAAAAATATATAATGCTTTCAAAGAAAAGGCACAAAGTGACAGAAACATGATTTTGTAAATACAGTAGCACAAATCATGAATAAAGAAAACAATTGAATCGCAAGAAAAAGATTAAAACACAAAAACTTTTGTAATTGAATTCATTAATTCGAAAATCATTCAAATTAAAAAATTAAAATAAAACCCTAAAATTTTAAGATGAATTCAAGATAATCAAGATCTTAAAAAAATTAATTTAATAAAAACCTTCAAAATTCAATATATAAACCCATGAAATTTCAAGAATCAATTATTCAAAAGAAGAACCTTAATCAATTCTCAATGATTCGATATGACGAGGCTCGGATACCACTTGTTAGAATTTGTAAAATAAATCTGAAATAAAACTTAATAAACCAGGATCTATCATGTCAAATCATCAAAAATAAATCAAGAACAAAACTAGATGCGGAAGCGTACCTAAATCCATGAATTCCTTGAAGTTTTACTGGATCTTGGGGATTTGATCTTCCAAATTAGCACATAAGAAATTCAGAGAATATCTGCTATCTCTTTCCTAATGATGGGATATTAGAAAAGATATCTTGTGTATAATTTGGGGACCATAACCCTAATATTTATAACCTTGGCATATTAGTTCTAATTAAATTGTAATTAGCCCATCATTAATTAGAATTTAATTAGAACTCAATTACTAGAGTATCTACACATATTTGACCCATACTTTATTTAATAATTAAAGCCCAATAAAATTCTAACTAAATTAGATCACTTTTAATTTGGGCTAACCTATCATGATAGTAAATAATAACATGTAATTACCCTTATTATGTATGTGATGTCCATATTTACCAACATTAAGTACACAAGGGCGGGCATGGGACTGCAGAAAACAATCCACCATTTACACTCGCTTTCCTAAAAGAATCTCTCTGCTTGGTTAGCCATTTTCATACATTTTATATTATTTCTTCTTATGAGCTTTGCAGATTGCAGGTAAGTTCAATGAATGCTTCTTCACTGCAGGGGATAGTGGGAGCACCCATAGAATGATTAAATCCATACTTTTCTTTAGCTTGACTCAGTAAATTCTGGAATGAAGGATACCTCAGGAAAGATAGCAGGACAACAAGTCTCTTCTTTTTAGCTTCTCCAACAAAAACAAAAAAGTGGCCTTTAAGCACTGTCATTGTCTCCGAAGATGAAAGTGTTCGTTTTAGACTCGTCTTAGCATTAACAACTCTCTGCAAGTATAAATCTGTTACTTTTGTGATTTTTGATTTTTTCTTTTACAAGTACTTGACTGTCTAGGAATGGCTTTGGTAGTTGCCACAAGGTGACCGACTATCCATTAGCATTTGTATTTATAGAAGCAAACTCTTTATGGTCATTGGTAAGCAGTCATAGGCAAATTGAATGGTGAAAGCTGTAGAAAGAGTCCCAACAGTAATAACATTTTGACAAAGTAGGTACCTTATTGTATTCCGTTGCAATCTATAATAGGTCACCATTCAATGAAACTGACAATCATGTGTTGAAATATGTAAAACCCATATATTTTGGTATATATTTTAAATTTATTTAGGTAGATAAATCTTATTTTGGTAGATAAGTTTTATTCATATTCTAAGAATATTCTAGAAATTTCAATGGAAAAATATTTAAAAGACATATGGTTTGAAGAATCTCATGGTATTGCCTCCCAACTAATGATAACATTTGGACAAATTTGGTACCTAAATTTATCTTGTTGCAAATCTACCACAACTAAACATTCAATGTAACCAAACAAGTTTCCCATTTGAAATACTATCTATGGTTAAATTATGGCTTAGAAGATAATGACATTACTAGGTATATCACATGAAGTTGACAGTGGTGAGCAGCAAAAGGAATCGGCATGCGAAGCCCTACATGTTTGCTGATAATTAGAATCAAAGACTAATAATATACGTTAGAGATGCTTGTACCATTTGTTCTATGTCCGTGTTGAACAGAGAATGAAACTAGTTGCCAATCCATGTGCATTGTTCGATTTGTGCTTTCAAAAGTGAAGAAAGCCTCAATTTCTCAATATTCAAGACATCATTGGTTGAAATTGAATAGAAGCACTAACCAGTCTTGTAAAGAATGGTATTAGGATAATCCTCCATTTTCACCAAAAAAAGACTACAAAGATCGATGGATTAGAAGAAAAATCTTTCATTTTAGTTGACTTGAATATTTATTTGTTAAATGATTTATTCATGGACAAAAAAGAGAATGCAAAAAGAAAAAAAAAGCATCTAAGGTAAGTTATAGGCATAGCTTCTAAACTTTTTTCACAAAGAACAATCAATTACAGTAAACTTGAACTAAAATATACATGCTACTTAGCTACCATGTGCAACAAAGGGAACGGAGAGTTTTCTAGTCTAAATATAAAAGCCAATCCTCAACTAGTTTCTAGTAGTGCAAGCCTTGCTTAATTTAGTGTCGGAACATAGAATTTGTATACATCATGTCCTAGATTTTATCTAAAGTGTGCCGACACCACAAAGAAAGAGGTCTAAAGGAAGGTGAGAAACAAGTGCATGTTATATGCATGAAGTTCATAGGAAACGTAGTTTTAAGTACTTCCTCACCTTGTATGCTCCTGTCTAGGCCAATATCATGCCATCACAGTAGAAACCTATGAAAGTAAAGAAATAGGTATGTAACACCCCTAACCCGTATCCGTCGTCAGAACAGGGTTTCAGAGCATTACTCGAATTTACATATCATTTAGCAAAAATTTTCGTGAAATACTTATCGATTCAATGCATCATATAAATAAATATATTATCATTCAATCAATAGCTTGGCACTTCTCTTAGCATCAATCATCATTGTTAGTATACTTACGCATATTTTACATAAATTCAACATTGATATACTTATTTTCTCAACACGTCACACTTGAGTTTAATAATTGTCTCCACCTACATAATTTCCTTGTATCAATAAATCAAAGATAATCATATATGTGCATGTCATGAAATATATCCTTCTCTTACCATTTAAAATCATTCATTTCATTATATTAAAACTTTATGTACCATAATTTCCATATATTTCACGTATATTTATTCCGATAATAATTCATATCAAACTTAACATAAATCAAATTCTATATGCACATACTTTCCACACCATGTCCCCATATAACATGTGCAAATCATTATATATACTTCAAGCATTTATGGTAATAATTCATTTCGTATTCATATTGTTTCATATTATACGAATGTACTAATATTTCACATTCAATCCAATATAACATACAATTTAACATATTTTCATGCTCAATTATGTTACACAAATTTCCCTGACAAAATTGCAATTTACACAGATTTAGGGGCATTTTGGTAATTTTAATTTTCCTCGATTTTCATTCGATCTTGATCTAAATTGATAATTCCATTCAATTTATTAATTTAGACAATAAGTCAATTCATTTCCTTCAAATTGGTCATTTTTTATATCCTTACAAAATTGCCCCTAAAATTTTACTTTTATTCAATTTAGTCTCTGAGCCTAAAACATACAAATTAGCCATACTAGCTAAATATTCATACATATTATCCTCCTCCTCCTCTCCATTCCTCATCCTTAATTTATATAACATGCTACAAGTAACATTATCAATACTTTCACTATTCACTTATATGTATATTCAAAACTGTCCATTTGCATCATAGTCACTAAATTATTTATATCTTGAGATACAGACCTCAAAATTAAGATCTGCTAATTTTCCCTGAAACTAGACTTAGATATATTCTTACCATAAAATTTTCAGAATTTTTGGCTTAGCAAATAAGTACAGTTTATTCTTTAAAGTCACTTCTATTCTGCTGTCTGACAGTTCTGACCCTTCTTTACTAAAAATTAATTATCTCCTCGTACAGGATTCAAATGATGTTCTTGTTTATTTCTCTTGAAAATATAATCATTTGGGATTCTAAAAATATAAATTTAAGCCCATAATTATTTTTATCCAATTTTTTATGATTTTCCAAATTCAAAATAGGGGAACCTGAAATCATTTTGACCTTGTCTTATAAAATTTATCATATTTCATGATTTACAATTCCATTGCTTACACCGTTTCTTCTATAAGAAACTAGACTCAATAATATTTAATTTAATATTTTATTCAACCTCTAATTCAACTTCCAAAATTTTTGGTGATTTTTCAAATTTAGCCTACTGCTGCTGTCCAAAACTGTTTTAGTGCAAGATATTATTTACCATGTTTATAACACCCTTATTCCCTTTCTCCACAATATTTCCCATCACTTTCTCCTATTTCCCTTCACTAACTCATCAAGATCATAGAACCTTATATAAGAAGACTCTACTATAACATTATTTCCATGTTTTCTCAATAATAACAAACTTAAAAATATATTGAAATATTGATGTACTTACCTTGTTCTATTGATTCCAATCTTTAATTTGATTTTCTCTCTTCTCCAGCTTCTATTCCTTGAATCCAATTTGATATTCTAACTCCCCATAGTCTCCTTAACATTTTTCTCTCTTGGTAGCTATGGAAATTCTTTTGATTTCTAGGTGAAAATGGTGAATTTTTGGAAGAAGGACTAAATTGTAAAGAATGAAAAGTTTCTTTCTTCTCTTCTCTTCTTCCTAACGTGAATGCATGGAAAATGGATGAGAATTTCCTCATCTTTATTTCTTTATATATACTAATAAAATAATAATAAAATAATAACATATCATATAAAAAATCAAATTAAAATATTAATAACTAATATTTATTTAATTAATTAATCTAAAATATCTCCAACATCATCATTACTTTCTAGATTTCTCTCTCTTCCAATTGACCATTTTGACCTTTGTGATCTTTTAAAATTCCATTCTTGAGTCATCACTTAATTTTGGTAAAATTACAATTTAGTCCCTCATAATTCTTCACCTATTCAATTTGGTCCTAATTCATCAATTTTTCCTTGGTTTCTAGATCCTTCCAGCCTTAAAATATTTGAACTATTAGTCCTTCAAATTTTTCATATTTACACTTTAATCCCTTAAAATTTGAGTATTTACTCTTGGGCCACAAAACTTTTCTCACTTTTACAATTTAGTCCTTTCTTGAATCAATATGTCATAATATACTTCCCAGTGACATAACTCAATTTTCCTTTTCTTGTCACTTTATTTCCTTATTTTACTATATTAAGAGTAATATCTTACTGTAGAAATTTTCAGGATGTCACAAGGTATGAACTGCAATATTCCTAAAATGAGAACTTTTATAATGAAATAAGTTGAACTTCTGTGCAAATAGGTCTTGTAAATACCTAGAACTCTTTTTAATCAGGAGTGACAGATCAGGTTAGGTCATAAACAATGGGCCAGCATGTGAAATAAAAGGCTTCAGAACTTGGAAATTAGATTTTGACTCAAACACACACACAAAAAAAAAAAAAAACTCATAAAATGAAAGAGATTTTTCTCTGAAAGAAATTTAGCATTAATTTATGTATTGGTTACAACATTTAATTTAGTTGGTAAGGGAATGGGGTTGCGAAAAACAATCCACCTTATACACTTGCTTCCTACATATAAAAATACAATGTGGAATTATTTTCCCAATTAGGATTAGAACTATTTTCTCTATTTAAGTTCAGTTCTTTAGTTAATAAAGTATAGAACAATTTTATTAAATGTTCTCTTGAAAAAATTCATGGCATCTGAACTAAGTTAAATCTCTAGTAACATCATGGTTAAAACAATCTTCACTAGAGATAAAAGATTCAACAATCAAACAGAGGAAGAAAGTTTTACCGTTGAAACAACTACCGGGAGTACAATTACTTAAGGGATAGAGACTTCTCACCTTTCTTTTCAGCTAACATCTCACAAGCTCAATGGCAAGGATTATGTGGAATGGTCGCAGCCCATAAAATTAGCAATTGATGGGCGTGGCAAGCTAGGTCATTTAACTGGAGAAGTCAAGCAACCACAAGTGGGCGATCCAAAGATGAGTAAGTGGAAGTCGGAAAATTCTATGATAATTGTGTGGCTTATTAATTCCATGGAAGCATCCGTAGGTAAACCTTTTCTTTTTCTGCCGAATGTTAAAAATTTTTGGGACGCTGTAAAAGACACCTATTCAGATTTAGAAAATGCTTCACAGATCTTTGAGTTAAAAATAAAACTCTGGAAAGTTAGACAAGGGAAAAAGAAGTTATTTTTTATCATAACGAGATGATGTCTCTTTGGCAAGAGCTGAATCAATGTTATAATGATGAATGGGAGTGTCTCGAAGATGGTATAAAAGCTATGAAAAAAAGAAGAGAATGAACGAGCTTATTTGTTTCTGGTGGTTTAAATAAAGAATTTGATAAAGTAAGATCTCGGATCTTATAGGAAAAAAACTACTTCCAAGACTCTGTGAGATTTTTTCTAAGGTTAGAAGAGAGGAGACAAGGAGAAAAGTAATGTTAAGGCTAGGGTTTGAAGCTAATGATGATAATTCTGCTCTTATAACTATTAAAAATAATGATGATAGTGAAAAAAAGGAAAAGCCTTGGTGCGATCACTACAAAAAATATTGGCACACTCGAGAAACGTATTGGAAGCACTATGGAAAATCGACGAATGGAAGAAAAAAGAGTGACAATGGCCATGATTCACAATCAGGGGATAGCAGAGCTTTCCAAACAACTAATGAAAACTATGAGGGCCAAAGTTCTCTAGAGGGTCTCCATTCACTAAGGAACAATTAGAGCATCTACACAAACTTTTTCAATCACCACAATTTTGAATAAATTCTTCTGCTCTTAACTCATCCAATAATCCTTCTTCCTCATTTGCCCAATCAGATACTGGTTTTTCTATTTTTTTTAGTGCCAAGCCTTTGTAAAACAAACACATGGATCGATGATTCTGGAGCTAGTGATCATATGAATAGTAGTCATTTTATTTTTTCAACTTATACACCTTGTGTAGGAAATAAAAAGATCAAAGTAACAGATGGGACATTCTCGGTAATAGCCAGGAAAGGCACTATTAAAATTTTGTCTTCCTTGGTTTTACATGATGTTTTACATATGCCAAATCTAGCTTGTAATCTCATATCGGTCAGTAAATTATCCCAGTCCTCGAATTGTCATGTTATATTTAACTCGTCTATGTGTAAATTTTAGGACATGGTCTCGAGGAGGATGATTGGCAATGCTAAAGAATCTGGCCGAATTTACTTTCTCAACAACGACCATCTAAGTCAACCAATAACTACTTTATGTTTAAATTCTGTTTTTGGTTTTTATAAGGTTATGATTTGGCATTATAAGCTTGGACATCCTAACTTTTACTATTTAAGATATTTGTTACCTAATATATTTAAAAATAAAAGTCATTCTTCATATCACTATGAATTTTGTGAATTGGCTAAACATTATTGGTCATTCTTTCCACCTAAAAAATATAAAGCTTCCAAACCTTTTTTTGTTAATTCATAGTGATGTTTGGGGACCTTCAAAAGTCTCAACTATTTCAGGAAAACGTTGGTCTGTCACATTTATTGATGATCATACTCGTATTTGTTAGGTTTTTTTAATTAAAAGATAAGTCTGAAGTTAAAAATGTGTTTCAGTCTTTTTATGCTATGGTGATAACACAATTTGGTATGAAAATAGAAGCATTTCGGAGTGACAATGGTGGGGAATTTTTTAGTGATCAATTAGGTGTTTTCTTAACCAAACATGGAATAATTCACCAAAGCTCTTGTACAAATAAACCACAACAAAATAGGATTGCAGAAAGAAAAAACCGACACCTTTTGGAAGTAACTAGAGCCTTGATGTTCACTAGTTAGGTACCACATTATCTTTGGGGTGAAGCCTTGTTAACAACTACCTATCTTATTAATAGAATGCCTAGTAAAACTCTAAACTATAGAACTCATTTTCGTCTCTTTAAAGATAACTTCCTTAACTCTAAATTGATCATAGATTTATCCTTCTGAGTTTTTGGGTGTAGTGTTTTTGTTCATCTTCACAACCAAGGTAAACTAGATCCAAGAGCAAAAAAATGAGTCTTTGTTAGCTATGCTTCTAATAAAAAGGGTTACAAATGTTATGATCCACTTGATAGGAAGATTATTGTTACCATGAATGTCACATTTGTTGAAACGCAATCTTATTTTGATTCTAATCTTCAGGGAGGGAATTATAGTAAGGAAGATTCTATAATTTATCAAGAAAAGACTAGGAATATACAACATAGAGATTCTAATAATGGGGAAGGCAAATTTATGATTAACACAGAAATTAATGATGTTAATGTTGTTAATAAAAATGAGTATGAAGGTGTAGAGTCTGATCATGAGAATAAAGAACAAACAAAGGAGTTAATTGTTTACTCAAGAAGAAATCGGAATCAAGAAAGTGGAATCCACCAGATTCATCACCAAGAATCTGACCTGTAAGATCTTGTCAAAAGTCCAGGTAAAGCTCATAATCCAATTAATGAATTTTCTAATTTAGATATTCCAATTGCTAAAAGAAAAGGTGTTAGAAATGTTGTCAAATATCCCATGTCTAATTTTGTATCCTATAAAGCCTTGTCTTCAACATTCTCAACTTTGTTTCGTGTCTCGATACTGTAAAAATACCCAAAAATGTAAAAGATGCTTTATAGGTTCCTAAGTGGAAGGAGGCTTTTTTAGAGGAGATGCGCGCTTTTGAAAAAATAGGTACATGGAAAACAGTGGAATTACCTGTAGGAAAAAATAGTGGGCTGTAAATGGGTGTTCACAACCAAATTCAAACCGGATGGATCTTTAGATAGATACAAAGCCCAACTAGTGGCTAAAGGGTACACTCAAACATATAGGATAGATTATTTTAAAACATTTGCTTCAGTAGCCATATTAATTTCCGTTAAAGTTCTTTTATTAATTGTTGTTAATCTTGATTGGTATTTACAATAACTAGATGTGAAAGAATGCTTTCCTAAATGGGAAACTTGAACAAGAAGTTTACATGGATCCTCCAAGTTTTGAAGAAAAATTTAGAACTAGAGTATGTAAACTCAAGAAATCTTTATATAGTCTAAAGTAGTCTCCTCCAGCTTGGTTTCAACGGTTCACTCAAGTTGTTAAAAAACAAGGTTACTCACAAAGGTAAGCTGATCACACAATGTTCTATCGACATTCACAAGAATAGCAGTTATTATAGTTTATGTCGATGATATCATTCTTACTGGAGATGATGTGGATGAAATAAGGCGTCTCAAGGAGCATCTAGGATTGGAGTTTGAAATCAAAGACTTGGGTCTTTTGAAATACTTTCTTGGAATGGAAGTTGCTCGATCAAATAAAGGTCTTGTGGTCTCTCAAAAAAAAATATGTGATTGATCTTTCAAAAGAGGCTGGGGTGAGTGGTTGCCGCCCAGCTGACACACCAATTGATCCAAGTGTAAAATTCGAAAATAAAGAAGGTCGATTAGTTGAGAAAGGGCAGTACCAAATGTAACAGACCTTAACCTTATTCAATGCCGAAATAGGGTTACAGAGCATTATCAAACTTACAATACATAAAAATATACTTTTCTCATACATTCAATCATTTCAGCACTCAATTCAATTCCATTTACCTATCCAAATACCTATCAACCCAACTTGCCTTACTATACATAATTCACATATATAATTCATTTAGTTAAACCATTCCAAACATGCATTATCAATTCAACCTCATTTACTTAATATAGGTCAATTACCTAACTCGAAAAAAAGTCATTTACACATCTTTATACAGTCACAAATTCATCATCACAAGCCAACTCAAATGGCCTAAGTACATGTTCATCAAACATACCAAAATGACACAAGCCTATACATGCCATATACCATATTTATATAACTCAAAAGTACCAAATAGATGTCCGATGGTAAGATA
Source organism: Gossypium anomalum (assembly GCA_025698475.1). Taxonomy (NCBI): domain Eukaryota; kingdom Viridiplantae; phylum Streptophyta; class Magnoliopsida; order Malvales; family Malvaceae; genus Gossypium; species Gossypium anomalum. The sequence goes on along the minus strand of CM046968.1, from coordinate 39,291,979 downwards.
AAGTCCCTGACGATCCACGGATTCGAGTTAGCTTTGTAAAACTAACAAAAATCGAAAATTAAACAAAGTAAGCTATAAAGCTTAGTAAGTTCGTACGTAAATATGAAATAATCACAACATTCATTAACATTTCAAAATGGATAACATAATTAAAATTTAAAGCATCCAACAATGGGCTAACATAAATTTTATCCATATCATAACTCATAAGTTCTCAACTTCTTCTAACTCGTTACTTGAATTAGTTTTCTATACATACCTGTACCGATACTTATCTATTTCTCAACAATTCTCTTATCAAACCATTCCGACTTATAAATGCTTAAGATACAAATACTTCTATTTTTCGGTGCCATAGTCCAACTATGGTCTTACACATACATTTCCAAGGCCCTGCCATAGTCTTACACTCACATGCCATAACCCGGTTATGGTCTTATTATCTGATTTGCCATAGCCCAGCTATGGTCTTATTCAGCATCTCATTTACTTTAACCGTACATTGAATTTAATATCTCTACATTTATCTATTAGAATAAATACTATCTCAATTCATCCATCAAATAAATAGATACACATTTAAGTTCAATTATACGAACTTACCTCATGTACAGAAATGACAAAACAGACAGACTATTCGATTACTTTGCTTTTTCCCCGATCTAAGTTTGAATTCCACTTTTCTTGATCTATAAGTAATCAAAATCAACTTATTTATTCTTCTATTTATTCAATTCAATCCAAAACACACAATAGGGCTATTTTACATATTTTTCCCTAAACTTTCACATTTTTACAATTTAGTCCTTATCACATAAAATTGCAAATTCATACAATTCAGTACAAACCCATGCTTAGCCGAATTTAATACATGTTACTAGTAGTCCATATTTTCAATTTATTCACACTTTTAACCACCACATTTCACATTTTCACAATTTAATCTCTTTTTGACATTTTTGTCAAAAATCACTTTACAAAAGTTATCAATCTAACATTAAACCTTCCAAATCTATAATAAATCATCAAATTACTCAAGAATTCAACAATGGCAACATGATAAATCTTTAACTGTTTCAAAATTTAAGGTACGGGCTAGCTAGAATACGAAGCAACGATTACAAAAACATAGAAATCATTAAAAACGGAACTAAAAATGACTTATATGCTCAATATACCATAGCCGAAATTTCCAAGATTTGAAATGGTGTTTTCAATCCCTAATTTTGGTGGTTTCTCATATTCAAGAAGATGACACTTAATTTCTTTTTGTTTATTAAACATATTAACTTAATTACAAATTTAACATTAAGTTTTAACCTTTATAAATTCATTTATAGTGTCCATAAATTTCCAATTAAACAACCAATGGTATATTTACCACATAAGGATCTTAACTTTAAGGTTCTATAGCTCTTAGACACCTTTAGCTAATAAAACACTACTTTTACGCTTTACATGATTTAGTCCTTTTTCTCAAATTGACCAATTAAACGATAACATTTCTTCATGAAATTTTCACACATACATGCTATCATGCCGTAAACATTAAAATAATAATAAAATAAATATTTCTACTTCAGATTTGTGATTCCAAAACCACTATTCTGATTTGACCAAAAACAGGTTGTTACACCAAAGATTAGTTGGTAAGCTAATTTACTTATCACATACAAGGCCAACAAATAGAGGAACATGAAAAAGCAGTGTTTCGAATTCTAATATACTTGAAGAGTTCACCTAGACAAGGCTTATTCTTCAAGAAATCAGAACAAAGAGGAATTGAAGTTGATACCGATGCAAATTGGGCAGGCCCAATAACAAATAGAAGATCTACATCAGGATATTGTACATTTTTTTGGGAAACCTTGTGACTTGGCAAAGCAAAAAACAAAGTGTTGTAGTAAGAAGTAGTGAAGAGGCTGAGTTTAGATCAATGGCTAAAGAAATTTGTGATATGATGTGGTTAAAAAGAATTATGGAATATTTAAGTTCAGTTCTTTAGTTAATAAAGTATAGAATAGTTTTATTAAATGTTCTCTTGCAAAATTTCACTAAATATCAATCAATATTTTCTTGTTACTTAATTTTCACATCATTTCTTCTCATAAGCTTTGCACACTGAAAGTGAGATCAATGAAAGCTTCTTAACTACAAAGGTTTCTTTTCCCTCTCTTATATCTTTTCTGCTACCTTTCCCTTCTAATTTGACTGTACAAACGCCTATCAATGGATTGGATAATAATACTATATTCTAGTCTCTGATCTTTCTGAACAATTTTAAGATAATCTCATGAACAATGTCATGCTCCTAGGCACTGGTGCGCTTGTTTAGGATTTACAGCTTCAAGCATTTTAGGTAGATAGCTCGTCAAAGTGATTCACCTGCATGCATTTCTCTTTTTTACTTCAGTAGTTACCCTTAATTTACAACTGCAATTTTACAACCAAGATAAAACATAGGTTAATAAAGGTGTTAATACTTCTTCAATAAATATCCACATCAAAGACCCTACTTTCCCTTTGCCTTGAGTTGCATAGTTCTACATCAACATCTAGCATTAAACAGTCACCTACCAATTTTTCCTCACCTTAGATTATCTATTTTCTAATTTTTAATGTTGAAATGGAAGCATAAAACTAGTCAAACAAAAAATATCAATGACAAGAACGTGTCTGGTAAATTATATCATTCACCTACAAGCATAAATTAGATGTGATATAAAACTAGTCAAAGTAAAAATATCAATGACAAGAATATGTTGGATAAAAATAATTTTTGTTTCTCTTTTCATTTATAGAGTGATTACAAAAAATAAATGAAGTTCACAAGAGCATGGGATAGCATAAAACAATCCACCAATTACACTTGCTTCCTATGTAAAAAATTTGTTTGTTGAGTTGAAGAGAGTTAATGTTTGCCTGGTTAGCCATTTTCAAATCCAACTTTCATGAGCTTTGGAAATTTTCGATCAGATCAAGGAAGGCTTCTTCACTGCAGAGGATTGTTAGAGCTCCCATTGGATGATTGAATTCGTATTCGTATTCTTCTTCAACTTCGCTCAACAACTTTTGGAAGGAAAGATGGTTTAGAAATGAAATTGGGGAAACAAATCTATTCTTTTCATCAGCTTCTCCCACATAAACAACAAAGTGGCCTTTGGGTACCACTCTCTTCTTTGAAAGTGAAAGAGTTTGTTTTAGACTCTTAGCTTTAACAATTCTCGGCAAGTGAAACCCCATGATTTCCCAGTGAATGTAGACTCTTCTTAGGTGTAGTTGTTGGAAGAAATGTAAATGGCTTGGCTGGGAAGGCTTTGGCAGTGGGGAAGTTATTCTTAGAATGTGTATTTATAGAGAGAGGATTAGAAATATTTTGTGGAAACTGAGGTTGAATGGGTGGTGGAAAAGAAATTTCAATGGAAAAATCTTTAAAAGACATGGTTTGAGGAATCACATGGTATTGCCTCCAAACTAATGGTGACATTTTGACAAATTTGGTACCTAAGTTTATCTTGTTGCAAATCTACCTCAATGTAACCAAATAAGTTGCCCATTTAAAATATTACTATCTATGGTTCAACCATGGCTTTGAAGATAATGACATTACTAGGCATATCACAAGTAGTAGAGAGTGGTGACCAGTAAAAGGAATCAGTATGCGCAGCCCTACATGTTTGCTGAAAATTAGAATCAAAGACTAATAATATACATTAGAGATACTTGTACCATTTTTGAACAGAGAATGAAACTAGTTTCCAATCCGTGTACATTGTTCAATTTATTTAATTCATGCGGGGAAAGCCTTAATTTCTCAATATTCAAAACATCATTGGTTGAAGTTGAATAGAAGTAGTAACAAGTCGTGTAAAGAATGATATTAGGATAATCCTCCGTAGTCACCATATATAAACAATAGGCCTCAAACTTTTATTTGTTTTCTTTTTGTAGGAACTAAGAAAATATAGTGAGAAATTTTGACAGAAATTTAAGCATGAAGCATCAATATTTTGCTGAACAAACAAGAAAATGAACTAGAGTTTAGTAAACAAAAATGCTTAAGTAAATACCAAATAAAGAATAATTTTCTAAAAGATTTCATTGCATTTGAATGAAGGCTCAATGCCGTTACATATACCAAGCAATCAGCTAGTCAAAATTAGAAAATGTTACCTAAACACATACCTAACTCCACTAAGTAGCCTAGTAACTTGATAAACATTGCTTGTACACTTGGCAAAGTTGATTTATCAATCTATCAGCACCTAATTACATCAAGTATATCAACAACTTAGTTCATATCTAACTAAGTAACAAAACATTAACTTAAAAGTAACAAAATAGCAGCATAAGCTTTAGTTGCAACTTGCATAGCTCGGACTTCAACACTCCTCCTTGGATTGCATGCCGCAAACTCCCAATTTGGCTCTTAAATCCTTGAATCTTGACACACAAAGAGGCTTTGTCAAGATATCAACAACCTGATATTCAAGACTTTAATGAACCAGTTTGATTTCTTGAGATTATTCCATTTCCCTAACAAAATGAAACTTTATCTTAAAATGCTTTGTTTTCCCATGAAACACTAGATTCTTTGCAATTGCAACAGCAAATTGGTTATCACATCTGATCTCTGTTGCTTCTCTTTGATGCAAGTTCATGTTTTCCATAATCTTTCTTAACCAAATTGCTTGGTTAACAGCTCCTACAACTGCTACATACTCTACCTCAACTGTTGATTGAGCAACAACAGTTTGCTTCTTTGAACACCAATAAAAAAGGCTGAACCAAGGGTAAACAGATACCCTGAAGTGCTTTTCATATCATCAATTGATCCTGCCCAATCACTTTCAGCAAAACCAATGAGCTTAATGCTGTCAACCTTGGTAAACATCATTCCAAAGCTTAGAGTACCTTTGATGTACCTGAGAACTCTCTTACCAGACTGAAAATGGTTCACATTACAATAATGGATGAACCTGGATAGGAGGCTGACTGCAAACATTATGTCTGGTCTTTTGGCTGTTAAGTACAGCAGGCATCTAACTAAGCTCTTGTATGTTGACTCAGCTACCTTCTCAAAATCACCCTGGCTTGACAACTTTTCTCCACTAGCAACTGGTGTGCTGGTTGCTTTACAATTCAACATGAAGAACCTATTCAGAATCTTCAAGACAAATGCCTTTTGGCTTAAGAAAATCCCTTGTTGAGTCTGTGATGCTTCAATACCAAAGAAATAGGTCATTTCTCCTAAATTTGACATCTCAAACATGCTCTCCATTTTGTCTTTAAAGTCTGTCAGCATAGCATTGTTTCCTCCAGTCACCAGTAAGTTATCCACATACAAGGAGACTATGAGTTGTGTTTCATCACCTTTCTTCTTCACATAAAGTGTTGGCTCACTGATGCTTCTCTTGAACCCCAAGCTTACTAGATAGGTGTCAATTCTATCATACTAGGCCCTTGGTGCCAGTTTTAAGCCATACAAGGCTTTTCTAAGCTTGAATACTTTGTCTTCTTCACCAGCAACCTTAAAACTTTTTGGCTGTTCAATAAATATCTTCTCATTAAGAAAGCCATTGAAGAAATTAGATTTTACATCAAGTTGATGTATTTTCTGTTACTTTTAAGCAGCCAATGCAACCAGCAATCTGGTAGTGTCAAGTTTAGCTACTAGTGCAAATGTCTCAAAGTAATCAATTCCATACTTCTAACTGAATCCCTTTACTACTAACCTTACTTTCAGCTTGTTTAAAGTTTCGTCAGCATTGTGTTTGGCTTGAAACACCCATTTTACTCCTATGACCTTCCTATTAGCTGGCCTTGTAACTAACTCCCAGGTCTGGTTTTTGTCAATCCTGTTCATTTCATCAAGTATGGCTTGCCTCCATCCTTATTGAGCTTGAGCATCTTTAAAACAACTTGGTTCCACAGTAGCCACATCTACTTTTTTATATATTTCAGTTAGTGGTCTGGTTCCCCTAACTGGTTCATGGTCTATGTCTATTTAAGGATCATTTTGATCAGTTTCTATCTGCTCTATTGCTAAGTCTTCAGTAGTATTTTCAGGTTCACTTTTGTCCCAATTCCAGGTTGATCTTTCATCAAACACAACATCCCTGCTCATAGAGACTTTGAAGGTTGTGGGATCCAAAATCCTGTAGCCTTTTTTGACACTACTGTAGCCTACTAAGATGCCAGGCTGAACTTTCTTTTCCAGTTTGTCCCTTTTGACTACAGGATTGTAAGCATAACAAATGCAGCCAAAGATCTTTAGGTGAGCAACTGATGGCTTGAACCCAAACCAGGCCTCAAATGGTGTTTTTTTGAAGCAAAGCCTTGTTTGGTAGCCTATTTTGAAGATAGACTACAATGTTTACTGCCTCAGCCCAAAAATTCTTAGGCGATTTTTTCTCAAACATCAAGCATCTAGCCATATCTATCAAAGTTTGACTCTTCCTCTCACTGACACCATTTTGCTGAGGTGTGTAGATGTTTGTGAGCTGGTGTTTAATGCCTGTTTCATCACAAAAGCTTTGAAACATACTCTGTGCCATTGTCTGACCTCAGTGTCTTGAGCTTGGAACCTGATTTTGTTTCTGCTGCAGCCTTGAATTTCCAAAACACTAAAGCCATTTTTGACTTGAGCTTTAAAAAGTAAACCCAGTAGAACCTCGAGTGATCATCAATGAAAAGAATGAAGTACCTGCTACCATTCAAGGACAATGTCTGCATAGAGCCATACACCTCAGTGTGGACTAACTGTAACTTTTCAAAGGCTCTCTAAGCCTTGTTCTAAGGAAATGGCAATCTGGCTTGCTTTCCTAGCTGATACACTTCACAAACATCCTCTTTTTTAATTGATTTTGTGAAATTTTCAACCAAGTCCTTTTTGGTCAACTGAATTAGAGACTTGTAGTTGACATGGCCTAACCTTTTGTGCCACAGCTTAGATTCATCTAAAGTAGTTGTGTAGGTAGAAACTAAGTTCTTGCTCTAATCAACAACAAAGCTTCTATCAGTCATGGTTACTAACATGAGCTTGGATCCACTTGGATCACTAGTCAGGCACTATTTATCTTTAAAAACTATAGAGTAACCCTTTTCAAGAAGGTGAGCTATACTAAGTAGATTTCTATCTATTTTAGGTACTAACAGGACATTAAAAACAAGTTTGGTACCTATAGGAGTGTCAGTCAACACATCTCTCTTACCTTCTACTTTAATGTAATGTCCATTGCCCACTTTTACTCTTGTGTTGAAGGATCTGTCAGTACTTTTGAAAATAGTCATCAAGTGCCATGTGATTTGTGCAACCACTGTCAACCAGCCACCCTTTTGTGGTTTTTCTTCTGGTGGTTGAGTAAGAGATAGCAAAGACTTGTTTTTCTTGATCACAACCTTCTTCTGCCACTTGAGCTTCTGCTCTAGGCTGTTGAGCCTGATTTTGCTTCTGATTGCCTTTGTTTTTGCAAACTTTCTCAACATGGCCCATCTGTTTGCAAATTTTGCACTGCACATCAAGTCTGAACCAACATTTTGCTTCTAGATGGCTAAGCCTTCTACAATGTGAGCAATGTGGATATCTTCTTTTTGCTCCATCTCTTCTAGGCTTATCTGTCCAAGTCTTCTTCACTTTATAGCTAGAGGAGCTCAAGGTTGGTCTGCTCTTGGCTTGAAAGGCACCTTCTTGATGCTCTTTCTGTCTGCTAGCTCTTTTTTGTTCCTGAGCATAAAGGTCATTAATTAGCTCAATCAAAGAGATGCTTGGCAGATCTCTTGAATCTTTCAAAGAGGAGATTTTGGCTTTATATCTTTCAGGTAAGGTTGAAATAACCTTTTCCACTATTCTTGCTTCACTAAACTGGTCCCCAGGCAATCTAATGTTGTTCATAATAGACATGATCCTGTTTGAGTATTGCTTAACTGTCTTTGATTCCTTTATCTTCAAATTTTCAAAGTCCCTTGTCAAATTCAAGAGTTGTTGCTGTCTTGTTCTTTCAGTTCCTTGAAACTCCTCCTTAAGCTTGTCCTAAGCCTATTTTGGAGACTCACAAGCCATAGTCCTTATGAAAATCAAGTCTGACACACTATTTTGAATGCAAGACATCTGCTTTGTATCTCTTAGCTCTATCATCAAAGTGCTTTTTGATCTGACCTACCTTGGGATTAGCTCTTAAGAGTGGTGGTTCAACATCAGCATTGACAACCTCTCACAAGTCAAATGCCTGCAGGTAGGTCTTCATTTTCACTACCCAGATGTGATAGCCTTCACTATTGAACACTGGTGGTGGAGCTGGAGAGAAACCAAATGAAGACATTATTTTTGAAGATTGAAAAGATCAAGGTCCACTAAGAAATCAGTTCTGATACCAATTGTAGGAACTAAAAAAATAAAACGAGAAATTTTGACAGAAACTTAAGCACGAAGCATCAATATCTTGCTGAACAAATAAGAAAATCAACTAGAGTTTTAAGTAAATACCAAATGAAGAAGAACTTTCTAAAAGATTTCATTGCAATTTAATGAAGGCACAATGCCATTACATATACCATGCAATCAATTAGTCAAAATAAGAAAATGTTAGCTAAACACATACCTAACTCCACTAAGCAGCCTAATAACTTGATAAACATTTCTTGTACACTTGGAAAAGTTGATTTGTCAATCTATCAACACTTAAGTACATCAATTATATCAACAAATTAGTTCATATCTAAGTAACAAAAAATTAACTTGAAAGTAACAAAATAGTAGCATAAGCTTCAGCTGCAACTTGAATGGCTCGGACAACTTGGTCTGCTTCTTGGTCTGCATGGAAGCCAACTTCAACACTTTTTCTTTTTCTTTTCTCGTGTTTTAAGCTAGCTCTTCAGCAACCACAAAAACAAAAAATTTTGAAATATATAAACCAAATCCTCAACTAGTTATAGGCAAACCAGCAAAATGCTATCCTGGATTATATATACACATTCTAAATATAGAATTACATATATTTTGTCCTGGATTTCGCAACTAAAATGCAATAACATGCCAATTTCAGGATAATTGCAATTTTGGCATTGAAACCTTACACTAAATCGAGGATAATTGATATTTTATCTGAAGAATGCCATAAAGTACTTTCTCATACTGTATGCTTATCAAAGTGATTCATCCGCATGCATTTCTTTTTTTTACTTCAGCAGTTAACCTTAATTTACAACCGTAATTTTACAACCAAGATAGAACATAGGTTAATGAAGGTGTTAATACTTCTTCAATAAAGATCCACATCAAAGACCCAACTTTCCCTTAGCCTTGAGTTACGTAGTTCTACATCTACATCTAGCATAAAATGTCACCTACCAATTTTTCCTCACCTTGGATTGTCTATTTTCTAATTTGTAATGTTGAAGTGGAAGCATAAAACTAGTCAAACCAAAAATATCAATGACAAGAACGTGTCTGGTAAATTATAGCATTCACCTACAAGCATAAATTAGATGTGATATAAAACTAGTCAAAATAAAAATATCAATGACAAGAATATGTTGGATAAAAAGAATTTTTGTTTCTCTTTTCATTTATAGAGTGATTACAAAAAATAAATGAAGTTCACAAGAGCATGGGATAGCATAAAACAATCCACCAATTACACTTGCTTCCTATGTAAAAAAAATACTTGCATTTGTCTGTTGAGTTGAAGAGAGTTAATGTTTGCTTGGTTAGCCATTTTCAAATCCAACTTTCATGAGCTTTGAAAACTATCGATCAGATCAAGGAAGCCTTCTTCACTGCAGGGGATTGTTAGAGCTCCCATTGGATGATTGAATCCGTATTCTTCTTCAGCTTCACTCAACAACTTTTGGAAGGAAGGATGATTGAGAAATGAAATTGGGGAAATGAATCTCTTCTTTTCATCGGCTTCTCCCACATAAACAACAAAGTGGCCTTTGGGCACCATGTCTTCTTGAAAGCGAAAGAGTTTGTTTTAGACTCTTAGCTTTAACAATTCTTGGCAAGAGAAACCCCATGATTTCCGGTGAATGTAGACTCTTCTTAGGTGTAGTAGTATTTGGAAGAAATGTAAGCCGCTTGGTGGGAAGGCTTTGGCGAGTGGGAAGTTGTTCTTAGAATGTGTATTTATAGAGGGAGGATTAGAAATGGTTTGTGGAAACTGAGGTTGAAGGGGTAATGGAAAAGAAATTTCAATGGAAAAATCTTTAAAAGACATGGTTTGAGGAATCACATGGTATTGCCTCCAAACTAATGGTGACATTTTGACAAATTTGGTACCTAAGTTTATCTTGTTGCAAATCTACCTCAATGTAACCAAATAAGTTGCCCATTTAAAATATTACTATCTATGGTTCAACCATGGCTTTGAAGATAATGACATTACTAAGCATATCACAAGTAGTTGAGAGCGGTGACCAGCAAAAGGAATCGCTATGCGCAGCCCTACATGTTTGCTGATAATTAGAATCAAAGACTAATAATATACATAGAGATGCTTGTACCATTTTTGAACAGAGAATGAAACTAGTTGCCAATCCATTTGCATTGTTCAATTTATTTAATTCATGTGGGGAAAGCCTCAATTTCTCAATATTCAAGACATCATTGGTTGAAGTTGAATAGAAGTAGTAACCAGTCGTGTAAAGAATGATATTAGGATAATCCTCCGTAGTCACCAGACATAGAGGCCTCAAACTTTTATTTGTTTTCTTTTTCTTTTTCTTTTCTCGTGTTTTAAGTCAGCTCTTCAGCAACCACGAAAACAAAGAATTTTGAAATATATAAACCAAATCCTCAACTAGTTGTAGGCAAACCTGTAAAATGCTATCCTGGATTATACATACACACTCTGAATATAGAATTGTATATATTTCGTCCTGGATTTCGCAACTAAAAACAGAATGCAATAACATGCCAATTTCAGTATAATTGCAATTTTGGCATTGAAACCATACACTAAACCGAGGATAATTGATATTTTATCTGAAGAATGCCATAAAGTACTTTCTCATATTGTATGTTCTGGTCTAGGCCAATATAACATGCCAATCATAGTACTTAATCAAGAGTTAATGACCATAGGTTAAGTGATAATCGATGGCAGAATGTAAAACAAAAGGATTCAGAACTGGAAATTAGATTTTGGCTGAAATTATCCACATAATATCAGAAACAAGATTCATGAAAAGAAAGTTTCATTGAAAAATTTATATATTGGTTACAAAAATCAATTTCGTTGACAAGGGCATGGGATTGCAAAAAACAATCCACCTTACACACTTGCTTCCTAAAACTAAAATTTGGGAGGTTTTAGCTGAGCTAAAGATCAATTAATCTCTGCTTGGTTGCCAATTTCTTCTCATGAACTTTGCAGATTGCAAGTGAGATCAATGAAAGCTTCTTCGCTACAAGGGATTGTCAATGCACCCTTGGGGTGATTGAAACCAAATTCTTCTTCAGCTTGACTCAACAAATTCTGGAATGAAGGATGCTTCAGTAATGATATAGGAACAACGAATCGCTTCAGTTCGTTGTTCCTATATCATTACTGAAGCATCCTTCATTCCAGAATTTGTTGAGTCAAGCTGAAGAAGAATTTGGTTTCAATCACCCCAAGGGTGCATTGACAATCCCTTGTAGCGAAGAAGCTTTCATTGATCTCACTTGCAATCTGCAAAGTTCATGAGAAGAAATTGGCTAACCAAGCAGAGATTAATTGATCTTTAGCTCAGCTAAAACCTCCCAAATTTTAGTTTTAGGAAGCAAGTGTGTAAGGTGGATTGTTTTTTGCAATCCCATGCCCTTGTCAACGAAATTGATTTTTGTAACCAATATATAAATTTTTCAATGAAACTTTCTTTTCATGAATCTTGTTTCTGATATTATGTGGATAATTTCAGCCAAAATCTAATTTCCAGTTCTGAATCCTTTTGTTTTACATTCTGCCATCGATTATCACTTAACCTATGGTCATTAACTCTTGATTAAGTACTATGATTGGCATGTTATATTGGCCTAGACCAGAACATACAATATGAGAAAGTACTTTATGGCATTCTTCAGATAAAATATCAATTATCCTCGGTTTAGTGTATGGTTTCAACGCCAAAATTGCAATTATACTGAAATTGGCATGTTATTGCATTCTGTTTTTAGTTGCGAAATCCAGGACAAAATATATACAATTCTATATTCAGAGTGTGTATGTATAATCCAGGATAGCATTTACAGGTTTGCCTACACAACTAGTTGAGGATTTGGTTTATATATTTCAAAATTCTTTGTTTTCGTGGTTGCTGAAGAGCTGACTTAAAACACGAGAAAAGAAAAGAAAAAGAAAAAGAAAACAAATAAAAGTTTGAGGCCTCTATGTCTGGTGACTACGGAGGATTATCCTAATATCATTCTTTACACGACTGGTTACTACTTCTATTCAACTTCAACCAATGATGTCTTGAATATTGAGAAATTGAGGCTTTCCCCACATGAATTAAATAAATTGAACAATGCAAATGGATTGGCAACTAGTTTCATTCTCTGTTCAAAAATGGTACAAGCATCTCTATGTATATTATTAGTCTTTGATTCTAATTATCAGCAAACATGTAGGGCTGCATAGCGATTCCTTTTGCTGGTCACCGCTCTCAACTACTTGTGATATGCTTAGTAATGTCATTATCTTCAAAGCCATGGTTGAACCATAGATAGTAATATTTTAAATGGGCAACTTATTTGGTTACATTGAGGTAGATTTGCAACAAGATAAACTTAGGTACCAAATTTGTCAAAATGTCACCATTAGTTTGGAGGCAATACCATGTGATTCCTCAAACCATGTCTTTTAAAGATTTTTCCATTGAAATTTCTTTTCCATTACCCCTTCAACCTCAGTTTCCACAAACCATTTCTAATCCTCCCTCTATAAATACACATTCTAAGAACAACTTCCCCACTGCCAAAGCCTTCCCAGCCAAGCCGGTTACATTTCTTCCAGCTACTACACCTAAGAAGAGTCTACATTCACCGGGAAATCATGGGGTTTCGCTTGCCAAGAATTGTTAAAGCTAAGAGTCTAAAACAAACTCTTTCGTTTTCGGAGAAGAAAGTGGTGCCCAAAGGCCACTTTGTTGTTTATGTGGGAGAAGCTGATGAAAAGAAGAGATTCATTTCCCCAATTTCATTTCTGAATCATCCTTCCTTCCAAAAGTTGTTGAGTGAAGCTGAAGAAGAATACGGATTCAATCATCCAATGGGAGCTCTAACAATCCCCTGCAGTGAAGAAGGCTTCCTTGATCTGATCGACAGTTTCCAAAGCTCATGAAAGTTGGATTTGAAAATGGCTAACCAAGCAAACATTAACTCTCTTCAACTCAACAGACAAATGCAAGTATTTTTTTTACATAGGAAGCAAGTGTAATTGGTGGATTGTTTTATGCTATCCCATGCTCTTGTGAACTTCATTTATTTTTTGTAATCACTCTATAAATGAAAAGAGAAACAAAAATTCTTTTTATCCAACATATTCTTGTCATTGTTATTTTTACTTTGACTAGTTTTATATCACATCTAATTTATGCTTGTAGGTGAATGATATAATTTACCAGACACGTTCTTGTCATTGATATTTTTGGTTTGACTAGTTTTATGCTTCCACTTCAACATTACAAATTAGAAAATAGACAATCCAAGGTGAGGAAAAATTGGTAGGTGATAGTTTATGCTAGATGTAGATGTAGAGCTACGTAACTCAAGGCAAAGGGAAAGTTTGGTCTTTGATGTGGATCTTTATTGAAGAAGTATTAACACCTTCATTAACCTATGTTCTATCTTGGTTGTAAAATTGCGGTTGTAAATTAAGGCTTACTGCTGAAGTAAAAAAGAGAAATGCATGCGGATGAATCACTTTGATGAGCTATATACCTAAAAGGCTTGAAGCTGTAAATCCTAAACAAGGGCACCAGTTGTAGTAAGTGCCTATAAGCATGACATTGTTCATGAGATTGTCTTAAAATTATTCAGAAAGATCAGAGACCGAAAAATAGTATTATTATCCAATCCATTGATAGACATTTGTACAGTCAAATTAGAAGGGAAAGGTAGCAGAAAAGATATGAGAGAGGGAAAAGAAACCCTTGTAGTCAAGAAGCTTTTATTGATCTCACTTTCAGTCTGCAAAGCTCATGAGAAGAAATGATGTGAAAATTGGGTAACCAAGCAGAGATTGATTGATATTTAGCTCAACTAACACCTCGCATTTTTATATGTAGGAAGCAAGTGTATAAGGTGGATTGTTTCTCGCAACCCCATGCCCTTGCCAACTAAATTAAATGTTGTAACCAATACATAAATTAATGCTAAATTTCTTTCAGAGAAGAAGCTCTTTTGTTTCATGAATTTGTTTGTGATGTTGTGTTTGAGTCAAAATCTAATTTCCAAGTTCTGAAGCCTTTCATTTCACATGCTGGCCCATCGTTTATGAGCTAACCTATGATCTGCCACTCCTGATTAAAAAGGGTTCTAGGCATTTACAAGACCTATTTGCACAGAAGTTCAACTTATTTCATTATAAAAGTTCTCATTTTAGGAATATTGCAGTTCATACCTATTTCTTTGCTTTCATAGGTTTCTACTGTGATGGCATGATATTGGCCTAGACAGGAGCATACAAGGTGAGGAAGTATTTAAAACTACGTTTCCTATGAACTTCATGCATATAACATGCACTTGTTTCTCACCTTCCTTTAGACCTCTTTGCTGGCAGGCTGGCACACTTCAGATAAAATCTAGGACATGATGTATTAAAATTCTATGTTCCGACACTAAATTAAGCAAGGCTTGCACTACTAGAAACTAGTTGAGGATTGGCTTTTATATTTAGACTAGAAAACTCTCTGTTCCCTTTGTTGCACATGGTAGCTAAGTAGCATGTATATTTTAGTTCAAGTTTACTGTAGTTGATTGGTCTTCGTGAAAAAAGTTCAGACGCTATGCCTATAACTTACGTTAGATGCTTTTTTTTTTTTTTCTTTTTGCATTCTCTTTTTTGTCCATGAATAAATCATTTAACAAATAAATATTCAGGTCAACTAAAATGAAAGATTTTTCTTCTAATCCATCGATCTCTGTAGTCTATTTTTGGTGACAATGGAGGATTATCCTAATATCATTCTTTACAAGACTGGTTAGTGCTTCTATTCAATTTCAACCAATGATGTCTTGAATATTGAGAAATTGAGGCTTTCTTCACTTTTGAAAGCACAAATTGAACAATGCACATGGATTGGCAACTAGTTTCATTCTCTGTTCAACACAGACGTAGAACAAATGGTACAAGCATCTCTGACGTACATTATTAGTCTTTGATTCTAATTATCAGCAAACATGTAGGGCCTCGCATACTGATTCCTTTTGCTACTCACTACTCTCAACTTCATGTGATATGCCTAGTAATGTCATTATCTTCTAAGCCATAATTGAACCATAGATATTATTTCAAATGGGAAACTTATTTGGTTACATTGAATGTTCAGTTATGGTAGATTTGCAACAAGATATATTTAGGTACCAAATTTGTCCAAATGTTATTATTAATTGGGAGGCAATACCATGAGATTCCTCAAACCATATGTCTTTTAAATATTTTTCCATTGAAATTTCTTTTCCACCACACATTCAGCCTCAGTTTGCCACAAACCATTTCTAATCCTCTCTCCATAAATACACTATTTAAGAACTACTTCCCCACTGCCAAAGCCTCAGTTTACATTACTAGGCATATCACATGGATGAGATAGCATGTGGTTGAGAGTGGTGACCAGCAAATGAGTTGGTACGCGAAGCCCCACATGTTTTCTAATAATTAGAACCAGAGACTAATAATAGACATCGGAGATGCTTATACCATTTGTTCTATGTTTGTGTTGAACACAAAATGAAACTAGTTGCCAATCCATGCATTGTTTAATTTATGGTTTCAATAGGTGGGGAAGCCTCAATTTCTCAATATTCAAGAGATCATTGGTTGAATAGAAGCACTTACCAGTCTTGTAAACAATGAGATTAGGGTAATCCTCCATAGTCACCAAATATAGACTACAGGTATCTATGGATTAGACAAAAAAAAAAAATCATTTTAGTTGACCAGACTTTAAAGTCAACTCTTGAACTACTATGGGTACAAAGAGCTTTCTAGTCTAAATATAAAAGCCAATCCTTAACTAGTTTCTAGCAGTGCAAACCTTTCTTAACTTAGTGTCAGAATATAGAGGTTGTGTACATCATGTCCTCGATTTCATCTGAAGTGTGACAGACTGCCAGCAAAGGGGTCTAAAGGAAACGTAGTCTGAAGTATATTTTCATCATGTATACTCCTGTCTAGCCCAATATCATGCCATCACTGTAAAAACATATGAAAGCAAAGAAATAGGTCTCAACTGCAATATTCCTGAAATGAGAACTTTTTTTAAGAAAATAGGTCCAATTTCTGAGCAAATCGATCTTGTTAATGCATGGAATCCTTTTTAATCAGGAGTGAGATATCATATGTTAAGTCATGAAATTAGATTTTTGGCTGAAATTATCACCACAACATCATAAACAAAATTCATAAAAGGAAAGAGCTTCTTCTCCTAAAAATATTGCATTAATTTATGTCTTGGTTACAATAATTAAATTAATTAACAAGGGCATGGGATTGCAGAAAAAATCCACCTTGCGCACTTGCTTCCTATTCCTAAAAATAAAATTTTGGAGGTGTCAGCCCGTTAAGCTAAATATCAGTCAACCTCTGCTTGCATAGCCAATTTCTTCTCATGGGTTTTGCAGATTGCAAGTGAGGTCAATGAAAGCTTCTTCGCTGCAAACGATTGTCAAAGCACCCATAGGATGATTGAAACCAAACTCTTTTTCAGCATGACTCAACAAATTCTGGAATGAAAGATGCTTCAGGAATGAGAGTGGAACAACAAATCTCTTCTTTTCTGCTTCTCCAACATAAACAGCAAAGTGGCCTTTGGGCATTACTATCGTCTCCGATGACGAAAGACTCCGTTTCAGACTTGGCTTAGCATTAACAATTCTTGGCAAGCGGAAACCCATGGATTTTTGTGCGATTGTTAAGATGAGGATATGTGAGTATGTAATTGTAACTTAGAGAACCTGCTAGGAATGGCTGTGGCACGGGGTTAAGCTATACATTAGAATCTATATTTATAAAGAGCAAATGGTGTAGGGACGTCAGCAGTCTCAGGCTAATTGAGTGCTAAAGAAAGAATGGTTTGGAGACATGTATTGGGGGGAATCACATGGCCTTGCATCCCAACAAATCATACCATTTTGACAAATTTGGTGCCTTAGGGCTCGCCATTCAATGAAACAGACAATAGTGGCCCATTTTGAAATACTAATATCATTGAATCAAGGCCAGAAGATGACTGCTTTACTTAGCAGGTCATATGGTGAAATGCAATAAAGTGGAGACCAGCAAAATATCAAATTAGTCATCTCCACTAGCAACTACTAGTCGGTATTGTCAAGCCCTACATGTTTGCTGATAAAAAAAATGGCACGAACAGTTGATAAAAAAACAGGTGGAGTTTCCGATTGAGAAGGTTCAGTAATGAACTCTTGGTGTGAGTTTGGTAGCCTAGAATTGAATTCAAGATGTGGTTTGATATCCATCAGGTAAGATTCCTCAACCGACTATTAAGATAATCGTGCACAAACCTCGCCACTTTGAACTAATAGATAGAAACCAATTATTGACCATCAATAAAAAAAAACCAATTGGTTGAATTTGGTGAATAAGAGTTGGCGTTGTATGATGCATTTAACATGGAAGCAAGACCTTAAGAACTTGGTCATAGCCTTAAAGCAACTTGATTTACGTGACACGAATCCAGACCACACTTGGAGCCGTGAATACTCTAACCATCAGACTAACATATAGAGTTCTTTGAGCCTCATTTTTTAAACGATAATTGATTGAATTAAAGCATTAACCAACCTTGTAATTTATAGTATTATTGCTAATCCTCTAGAATTATAGAATCTAGAATTTAGAGATCCATGAATTAGACAAAGAAATATTTTGTTTTAGTTGATTTTTTTCTTTTCTTTCAAAGTCATATATCGCCTTGAAAATCAAAATATTGTCAACCCTCAAGTAGTTGCAATATCTGCCTCGTTTATTTTTATAATGAGGTTAAGAACTGTAGCCTAATCCAAAGGGATGAAAGATTAAGACAAACATTATGCCCCCAAATAATTGTTCTCGGGCTGATCAAATGCAGCAAAATTTGTCAAAGACATAATTGAAAAGTACAAAAAAGTAAACCATTTCGAGATATATATAATTGAATTTTTATTTATTTTGTTGGTGTAATTTTTGTTACAAAGAGAGGAAGAGAAAAAGAGAAAAAAAAACAAATTTAGAAATTAATAGAGAAGGTTACTGCTTCACTTTCACACACACAACCTTTTTATAAATAAAAAAAAAGTTTTTTAAATACAAACTAACTTAAATGATACGGTTGTCTAACACTAGAGTAAAAAAAAAAACGTAAAATATATTGTAAAAGAAAATTACAACAGAAAAACTAAACTTAAAATAGCTAGTAATTACTACTGAAGGCCTAAAACAACTAGCACACAAAACATATATATGATTTTCAATACCAAACTCAAAATACATTAACACTCGACCTTGAGGTTGATATTGGACATACCAAGCTCGCATTTGAGAAAAAAATTTCTATTCCTTGAAAGAGACTTTGTCATCAGATCAGCAACCTGCATATCAGAATAACAAAATTTCATCTTGATCAGCACATTTTCTCAGCCTCATGAATAGCATGAAACTTCACATTGATGTGCTTTGTTGTACCATATTGAATTGGATTTTCAGCAATGACAATAGCTCACTTATTGTCACACAAAAGAACAATGGCACTTTCTTGCTTAAAATAGAGATCAAAAAGTAAATTTCTCAACCAAATTGCTTGGTTTGTACCAGCAGTAGCAACAATATATTCTGTTTGTGTAGTTGACTGAGTCACAACTTGTTGCTTCTTGGAACTCCAACAGATTGCACCTAAGCCAAGGTTAAAAATATACTCGGATGTTGTAATAGCCCATTTTTCAGTGGTGTTGAAAACGGTGGTTTCAAGGCCATAAATTCGACGCGTGAGTCCATAAATATTATTATTTAATATTTACTGTAAAATATAGAAATACGTTGAAAGTTGATTTAATGATTTTTGTTAATTGAACGAATAGTTAAGTTCAAGTGGTATGTCCCTAAAATTAAGTGGTTTTAGAAAATAAGATATTAGGACCTCGTTTCTATAAACTGAACCCATAAATATTTTTATTAAATATTTAAGAAGTGGTAATTTAGGTGTATTGAAGTTTGGTCCAAAAATTTTGATGTTTAAATAGTTAATTAAGGAAAAAGGACTAAATCGTAAAAGATGTAAAACTTAATCGCTATTGAATATTATTGATTAAATGGATTAATTAGTGAATGATGGAAGGCTTATATGATAATTAGACCATATTGTGATGTTGGTGGACGGTTAAAGCATTAAATTATAAATTTTTTATATGTTAAAATTTAAGTTAAAATAATAATGAGAAAAAGAAAAGGAATAATAATAAGAAAAAGAAAAGGAATAAAGAACATTTTTGTCCATCTTCTTCAACAATTGGAAACCAAAAAACCATAGCTAAAAAGCTTGAAGGTTCGTCCATGGATCCCCCCTTGCATGTAAGTTTGTTTTGAGTCTATTTCTTGTAATTTTTATATTTTTGAGATCATTGTAACTTAAGCTAGCTAACCCAGGGACTAATTTGTGAAATTGTTAAATATTTAGAATTTTACCATGAATGGTTTAAGTGTATTTGTAAATTTAATTTATAGATTATTAGGTTTGGTTGTTAAATATAATTATTTTGTTAAGTAATTTTTGATGATTTTAATGTTTTGGGATTCAATTGTTGGAAGAGTAAAATTTAATGTAAATTGTGTGAAATGGGGGGAAAATATGGGTTGTTACAAGACTAAGGGAAAATCGACTAACATGAATTTTATTTAAAAATGGTAAATTTGCAAGTTTTGGGTTTAGGAACTAAATTGCATAAAAGGTAAAATATTGGGGGTGATTTTGTAAATTTTTTATTGATAAGGGTTATAAGTTGTATTAACTATTTTAAGTTATTTGAAGGGTTTAATTGAGTGGAAAATTATCATTTAGATCACAAAACAAACCAAATGGATCAAAACTGAGGAAAAACTAAGTGTTGGATTAGTCGTCGGCTTCGTTTTTACAACTGTATTTGTCGAGGAAAGTTCGTTTAAGGATGGAAATTATACTTCTCCATTTTGTATGAATGTAAATAATTATTTATGTTATGTTAAAATTAATTAATAAAGATATGGTAAATTATTATTGTTCAAATAGAGGAATTAGTCAAATTAAATGATATGAGAGCTAATACTAATGTTATTATCTAGTTAATGGAACTATATATATATGTGATGTAACACCCTTTACCTGTACTCAATGCCGGAATAGGGTACGAGCCATTACCGGACTTAAACACAAGCAAACATTCAAAACCGAGACATAAACTTCCACTCAAATTTAAAATTTTTCATAAACATTCATCTCGTCCCTGAAACGAGCCTACAAGGCTCAAAATATACATCGAGGTGGTTCGGGACTAAACCAAGAACTTTAGAAACTTTCGGGGAACTTAGAAAAATTTTCATGCAAAAAGGATCACAGGCTCGTGTGGGCTCGGGACACACCTGTGTGACCCTATGACACGCCTGTGCTTTAGGCCATGTTCAAAATAAATAGCATCCTGTTTATGACGTCAGCATCAAATTTAGGTCACATGGCCAAGTCACATGCTCGTGTGCTAGGCCGTGTAGCACACACGACTAAGACACACGCCCATGTCTCTGCCCGTCTGCTCAACTCTGGACATTCTATTTTGCCTAAATTAAGGTGCAGGGAACACACGACCGGATAACACGCCCATGGGGCTGACCGTGTGTCACACACGGCCTAGACACACGCCCGTATGTCTACCCGTGTGGATAATAATAAGGCTTTTTATCAAGCAATTTGTCACCCTTAATCACATATTGATAATACTCTAGAACGACATATTTTTATGTGCTAATTGCATGTTTATTTTGAGTATGACCCTACTAATTTGAGCTATTTATGGTCTTTTATCTTTCAGGGACTAAATTGGAGGCAAAAGGAAATTTAAGGGCAGAAAGTGCAAATTTGAGAATACAATGGGCTAACATGCGACATAGGGAAAAAGGTGGTGCCAAAAATGCCAGTATGGAAGACATAAGGGCAAAAGTGCAAAAGAAGAGATTTTATAGCACAATACTCTATTTAATGTTTAATTATATTAGGATAATTATTAAGGATTATTATTTAGATTTAATTTTAGGATTTATTTTCATTTATCTTTAATTATCTTTAATTATCTTTTTTTATTTGTATTTATCTTTTAAAACTTAATTAGGAATAGGCTAGGTTTCTTAGTACTATAAATAGGGGATAAAGTGACACAAATTTCATCCATATTTTGCTGTAACACTCTCTCCCCCATAAATTTAGTCTTTTTGTTCTTTTCATATTTCAATAAAAATTTCTCTTTCCATTATTTTTATTTGTTTTTTCCCAAAAATCATGAGCCACTAAATCTATCCAGCCGAAGGTTGTCAAAATTCCCCAAAAAGGGTTCATGAGGCTTAGGATCCGTACTTATCCTTCTCGACAAATATTCATCGCTTCTCAGCATTACGGGGCCAACGCTTCTGTCCATGTCCCTTCAAAGGTGATCTTTTCAACATGTGCAAAGGCAGCCGCTTTGTATGTTTTGGGAAGTTTGCACAGTCGGTTCGTTAGCTTACTGCGTTAGAGGTTGGTGAGCCCAAGAGACAAAATGGCGTGGGATTCACCATTGAAAAGTGATAGTCTAGTATAAGATAATCCAACAGAAGCGATTGTTGGCTAGAGTCAGGTTCCGCTAAATTGTAAGTCTAAATTCTTAGAGCTGGTGGTCGTAAGCGTCCTCTTCCACTATAATTGGCTTATTTTGTTTGAGAAGGATCACCTAAAAGCCGATGATTAAACCCAAGGCGGGTCGAGACAACTGGAGGCTGGAATCTCTCTATAAGAACTCATTTTTCTCAACTTTATTTATTTCTATTATTTTTAATTTTCAAAATCCCAATCAAAACTTTTAATTCTGTTTTTGTTTTATTTTTCCAAATTAAAACTTTTAATTCTATTTTTTTTTCTTTTCCAGGTATGTAGGTTTTCTTGGGCGTGATTCTGACCAGGATTCCGAGGAACAATCAATTGTGCAAATCTGGTCCCTGAGGATTTGACCCTACTTCCCTTATACTATTATTTTTTATTTTCAATATTTTATAGGGATAGGATATTTTGGCGCTCTCAACGACTGCATCAAATTTTGGCGCCGTTGCCGGGGACCGGTAACATACTAATCTTATTCTTTGTTTCTTATGACCAGATCTGCTTTAGGTACTCTTGCGTTTGATTCGGAGATAGAGAAGATTGCGAGAGCCAATCGCAAGTTAACAAAGTTACGCAAAAAGCAGTCATGAGTGGTTGGGACTCAGAGTAACCCACCACCAGAAATTGGAATCGACGATGAAGTAGAGTCTAGTGTTAACGAAAACCTTACTCAAAAATTTAAAAGTGAAAAAGTAGAAGTCAATTCCCCAGAAGAAGTCCTTAACGCTAGGGTTAACGAAAACTCGAATCTAGCACGTCAACCAATGACTCAAATAATTCGGCAACTGGCCGAAGCTCTGGCAGAACAACCACCATTGTGCATTGCATATCCTACTATGGATACTGATTTTGAATTAAAGTTAGGCTTAATCCAGCTACTGCTAACTTTTCATGGGTTGCAAAACGAAAATCTCCATAAACATCTGAAAGAGTTCTATATGGTTTGCCTTAGTATGAAACCTTAGAGGGTAACTGAGGATCAAATTAAACTGCGTGTTTTCCCTTTTTCCCTAGCAGATTCAGCTAGGGAATGGCTATTTTATTTACCTCCTGGATCTATTACAACTTGGGCTGATCTTTCTCGTTTATTTCTAAACAGGGTTTTTCTAGCATCACGAGTAGCAGAGTTAAAAAGGGAGATAGTTGGAAAAAGGCAAAAAGAAGCAGAGTCTGTTTATGACTACTGGGAGTAATTTAAGAAGCTGTGTGCGAACTGCCCACAACACGGTATAGCAGAACAATCTCTTCTCCAATATTTTTATGAAGGCTTGAAACCCATAGAGATGAACATGGTAGAGGCCACTAGTGGAGGAACGTTGGTCAACATGACTCTCCAACAAGCAAGGGACTTGATATCCACGATGGCTGTAAATACTCAGCAATTTAACAATGTGTTTAACCTCCATGGCCGAATAGATCCTTTCTATTCCATTTAACTACCATAAATTTAAAGTATTTAAATCAAGTTCATGAGTTTCTAATTTCATTACTTCAACCATTCAAAGCCTATCTAATTTCTCAAATAGATTTCTAATACAAGAATTAAGCCAACCTACTAACCTTAACACCCACATTCGGCAAGTGACCACACACACACTCTCATAACCGAATTTCCATACTAGTAAAACCTCTATACACATATTCCCCTTATTCATCTTCAATTTAAGCTCCCAACTCATAAAACATAAGGAATAGAAATCATCTTCTAAGTTTCCTACCTTAACCGAATGCCCAAATCACCACAAGGATCAAAATTCACACATGGGCTCAATCAAAGACCTATCCATCAACTAAAAATTCATAAAATCTCAAAGAATTTACCTAAAACTTACCTTAATTAAGCAAGTAGAAGACCGAATACCTAGCTTCTTTCCTCTCTATTCGAACAGCCCCTTCATCTAGCAATCTCCTTAGCCAAAAATTTTAACAACCCAAGGAAATTTCTTCTCCCCCCTTTCCTAGCTACGGCAATGGAGGAATAAACCAAATTTGGTTTCTCCTCCCACTAACACCTTATTTTTATTACCCATACTCTTTTAGTCATCTTTAATTCATTTAATACATTTTTTTATTACATATTTCTCACCACTAATAAATATAATAATATTAAATCATGCATATAATGTCCATACTTATGAGCTTGGCCGACCACTAGCATTAAAAGTGGCAAATTGGCATGCAAACCTACTTATTTGCATCATTCAATAATTAATTACTTAAAATAAGCCACACATATATTCAAAGCTTCTCACATAAGTCCTTTTTATTTAGAAACACATTCAATTTGACAAAAATCAAAGCATTCAAATTTCACACATGCATGATCACATATTTTAGACATAAAATATTATATTCAATTATTTCTGCGACTCGATTTAGCGGTCCCGAAACCACTTCCTGACTAGGGTCAGAATAGGGCTGTTACAACTCTCCACCCTTAGGGATTTTCGTCCCCGAAAATTTCTACTGATGCATAGTTTAGGATAACGTCCTCTTATTGAATTATATCCATATAAACATTAGCTCATCAATAACAATTGTAATTCATTACTACTTTCACATCGATCTATAAAATCATTTTCTTATCTTAAAACAAATACATAAACATTTCTACAAGTATGCACATATATCTCAGTTTCTTGATTTTCATAAGCAATAATCACTTAATTTAATTCACAAATGCATTTCAAACACATATTAAGCACATATTAACATGTATAATTCACATCATCAACCCACATATTTGTAACCCACCCTTTATAACTCCATCATATCTCACTATTCAACTTAACCTATTTCCAACAGAAAATCAACTTCCACATACCTGAACATTGAATTCATTTAGCACATTCAATCACCGTTAACGACACCCGTATACAATCGATTTGGCATAAAGCCTCATATAGTATACCGGCATGGGATTTATTTTAGCACATAACCCATATATCCAAAATTATCAGCATTCATCAAAAATTCTTACAGACTTTCAAATGTCGAACTTAATCGAAATATTTTCTTGAACATGATTAACAAAAATAAGGGTCATTTAGCAATAGCACCTATGACTTCATATACCAAGCATCCCCTAAACTAAATCCGTAACACATTTATAACATGAATTCATTTCTTAACGACATATCCACCATCTTAAATCAATGCCTTCGTTCCATACGAGGTCTTACATGAATCTTGTTTTACTCACTTAATGTCTACTGACCGACCTCGCACGCATAGTGCTCGGTTGAAGAACTTGCACTCTCAGTGCCTCTAATCATTTGCATACATAGTGCCCCTATTCATTTGTTGTTACACATTGAAATGACTTAACCAAGTCTATAAACATCATGTATGTACACTTTTAAACATATCCTTTCATTTAACTTTGAATTCGTATAGTAATGAACACTTAAACTTTGTTCAAATTACCAGCACGAAGCCTACTAGGCACGAAGGCCCGAATACACATCACCGGCATGAATGCTCTTCGAGACTTAGCCCGGATATAACACCGATCACGAATGCTCTTGGGACTTAACCACGATATAACACCAAAGACGTATGCTCTTCGGGACTTAGCCCGGATATAACACCAGCACGTATGCTCTTCGGGACTTAGCCCGGATATAACACCAGCACGTATGCTCTTCGGGACTTAGCCCGGATATAACACCAGCACGTATGCTCTTCGGGACTTAACCACGATATAACACGGCAAAGACGTATGCTCGCCGGGACTTAGCCGGATATAACACCGGGGCGTATGCTTTTCGAGATTTGCTTGGATATAACACCAAAGACGTATGCTCTTGGGACTTAGCCCGGATATAACACCAGCACGTATGCTCTTCGGGACTTAGCCCGGATCATCGGCGAGACCTTTAGCTCGGCTGAAATCTCCACAAGAAGCAGCGGGTCTTACCCCGGGCATAATCTCAAGTTTCATGTATAATTAATCACATGGTACAACATTTCACATAAATCATCACATTTGTAATTCATTTGCCTCATTCGCATATAGACATATAACATGCACCTTAACTTTATGTCATAAATATCATTCGACTCTAATACGTATATACTTCTTTTACTAAACTTTCAGCTCATTAGGCAAACACACATAAGCATATATCCCCAATCTTTTTCTTTGTTTAGTTCTCTAATAGCCGTTCGGCTACATAACAAACATGTATAAGGTTTCTTTCTCAACAACCTTATCATGGTAAGGACAATGGGACATCATTCATCTATCATACATGTATATCATGGCATTTTAAATTAAATACCGAAATCAATTACTCAAAACTTACTTATTATACCTTTCTCAATATTGACACATCATAAGCATGTCTCAGTCCTCTCAATACCATCTGCTACAGCTCGATCGGGATCGGAATTCATTACAGTATAAGAAACACTTTTTTTTTTTCAAAAATCATCACACTATCATATTATCACTCTATGGCATGTACAAGCAGACTCACATGTGCTACATTAGTCCTAGAATCAACTAAACCTTAGCTCTGATACCAATAAAATGTAACACTTCTATCCCATAACCGTCGCCGGAATAGGACGAGGCGTTACCAGAAAATTCGGAAGCAGATCAAACAGTAAAATTTTGAACCTTTTTTTTTTTTTGTGAATAAAGATTGTTCATTTAATTAAATTCTAAACACCAACAAAGATCAAACTTATAACTTATAAAAGTAGACTTCCAAAGGATGCCATATTCGTATGGCTTACAAACAATAGTTATGATATCATTTTATTATAATCTATCCTATACATGCCATAAACTAAATCCAAATCACAAGGTTTCCATAATAGTAGATAGTGTGATGAAGTGCTGACGATCCCCAAGTGGTAATCGAGTCCACAATCTATAAAACAAAGACAAAAGACAAAGCAGAGTAAGCTTACATAAGCTTAGTAAGTCTTAAGTAAAACGATAATTTTACAGAATCAAATTCAATTATCATTTATCACTCGATTCTTCTAATTAATGAAGTCAATCTAGAGCTCCATAACGAACTATAATTTCAATAACCACATCATTTAGTTACCACAAATTATTTCATGATAATGACCAAAATGGTCAAATATTTGTATGCTCACAAGGCACACTTAGCTCATAATTACACTCCAATCTAAATGCCTTTATTATAGTTTAATCGAATACATTCTTATGGCATAACACATTGGCTAAATGTATCATAATCACATGGACTGTGGTCACATTTACATTCTTACACTTATTCACATATGCATTGTTTTGTATACTTTTGATCTAATCCGAATTGAAAATCACATACAAGCACCGATACATACAGCCAACTTAGTGTCTTGAACATCTTTAGCGCATCGTTTCATTACTAAGCCTCATCGTCTTAGACCTTGCAGAAACCCCGTTTAACAATATCAAGAGATTTCACCATCCCGTCAAATAGTTCAAACCTCATGCACGCATATATAGTTTATCTATTTCTTCCAAATTTGATTCACATAGTCTCTCGCATCTAGAAACCTCGTATCTACTTCTAATTCAATCAATCAAACTAAAACATAATACTTTTACCACGTTTAGTTTCCATATTTAGAAGCACATAGTAATATCATAATCTATCATGAATAGATTCATAGAGTCACTACTCATTTAGCATAACATATACTCTTTCAATAATCATAATCACTTGCTCAAACGTACTCGTTTCATGCACATACATGAATATATATATATATATATAAAAAAAAACTTAATTCCTTATTTCATAATCGCATCAAAACTTTCGAGTATTTCAACGTGGCATGTATTGAATTACAGTATGGGTACGCAAAGAACCAAACATAAACCTTATCACATATACGTAAGTTGACAAAATACAATCCTTCCCTTGCGTTTGTACATCTAGCCGAATACAATTTATTCTCAATTTATAAGGCCTTTTTGGCCGAATATGCACAATTACATATATAAATCTCAGCACATACTTTTGTTTACTTAAAGCTCATACTGTAACACCCCGAACCCGAGACCATTGCCGGAGTCGAACACGAGGTGTTAACGGACTTAATTCCTTACTTAAACAGCTCATACAATTCATTTTTTTAAAATTTCCAGACGAGCTGGCTAACTGCATCACAGTCACTCTAAAAATCATATCTCGAGTTCCAAAACTCGAAATCCAATTCCGTAAATTTTTCCTGAAACTAGACTCATACATATATTTACTAATTTTTTTCTAGAATTTTTGGTTGGGCCAATTAGTACAGTTTATTAGTTAAAATCTCCCCTATTTCAGGGTTCGACTACTCTGACCTTCATGCATTACGACTTAGATATCTCCCTGTACAGGGCTTCAATACTTATGCCGTTTGTTTCTAATGAAACTAGACTCAAAAAGGAATCTGTACATATAAAGCATGACTTCTAATTATCTCTGGTTAATTTATGGTGAATTTCCAAAGTTAGAACAGGGAATCTAGAAATCGCTCTGGCCCTGTTTCACGAAAACTTAAACATCTCATAAAATACGACTCATATGGTCATTTCGTTTCTTTCATATGAAAATAGACTCATCAAGATTCGATTACATAATTTACTCATTATTTAATTCCATTTCTACTATTTTTAGTGATTTTTCAAATTCACATCACTGATGCTGTCAGCATCTATTTTAAGGTAAATTTTACCTATTTCATAGTTTTCCATTAATCAAAACTCAAAATAGGTTAATTACTTAGAGACTTACCTCGTATCTTTACGAGTAGTTACGAATTGGCTATTTCGTCACTTTAGCTTTCACCTTATCCGAAGTTGTCCCTATGTGCTCTTAAGCTTAATTAAGTAAATTAAGTATATCAACTTCATATACTTCACTTAATTAAAGCAAGAAATACAATTATCCTCACTATCTCACACATATACGTTCAGTCAATCATTACTATGTTACAAGTCAAGCTTAGCTTAGGCTAGATCGAACATATATAATCTTTTAACTCAATTTACGAATCAAGACATATTAGTTATCAAAGGTTGACCATGATACACATAGTGAGCTCCATTTTTTTAACTCACATTCGGCACATAAAAACATACACAAAATCTAGTATTTTAGAAATTAATATGACACAAGTTAAACCAAAAGTTTACAATAAAATTACAAGGTACATACATAGGGTCCATATACATGTTTATTTTAAAACACCACCCTTTAAACCCTCTAGCTCTACTTACAAAAGACTCTCATAACTAAAATCCATAAGTAAGTCATCCAATTCCACCATTTCAATAAGTATTTTATACCAAATCTAATAACTAAATGTTATTAATGAGATTCATACCAAGACTGAATATTCATTAACAACCAAAGCATATATTCAACAATTTAACAATGTGTTTAACCTCCATGGCCGAATAGATCCTTTCTATTCCATTTAACTACCATAAATTTAAAGTATTTAAATCAAGTTCATGAGTTTCTAATTTCATTACTTCAACCATTCAAAGCCTATCTAATTTCTCAAATAGATTTCTAATACAGGAATTAAGCCAACCTACTAACCTTAACACCCACATTCGGCAAGTGACCACACACACACTCTCATAACCGAATTTCCATACTAGTAAAACCTCTATACACATATTCCCCTTATTCATCTTCAATTTAAGCTCCCAACTTATAAAACATAAGGAATAGAAATCATCTTCTAAGTTTCCTACCTTAACCGAATGCCCAAATCACCACAAGGATCAAAATTCACACATGGGCTCAATCAAAGACCTATCCATCAACTAAAATTTCATAAAATCTCAAAGAATTTAC
The DNA here is from genome assembly GCA_025698475.1 of Gossypium anomalum. Taxonomy (NCBI): domain Eukaryota; kingdom Viridiplantae; phylum Streptophyta; class Magnoliopsida; order Malvales; family Malvaceae; genus Gossypium; species Gossypium anomalum. The sequence goes on along the minus strand of CM046968.1, from coordinate 39,262,085 downwards.
CTAAAACTTACCTTAATTAAGCAAGTAGAAGACCGAATACCTAGCTTCTTTCCTCTCTATTCGAACAGCCCCTTCATCTAGCAATCTCCTTAGCCAAAAATTTTAACAACCCAAGGAAATTTCTTCTCCCCCCTTTCCTAGCTACGGCAATGGAGGAATAAACCAAATTTGGTTTCTCCTCCCACTAACACCTTATTTTTATTACCCATACTCTTTTAGTCATCTTTAATTCATTTAATACATTTTTTTATTACATATTTCTCACCACTAATAAATATAATAATATTAAATCATGCATATAATGTCCATACTTATGAGCTTGGCCGGCCACTAGCATTAAAAGTGGCAAATTGGCTTGCAAACCTACTTATTTGCATCATTCAATAATTAATTACTTAAAATAAGCCACACATATATTCAAAGCTTCTCACATAAGTCCTTTTTATTTAGAAACACATTCAATTTGACAAAAATCAAAGCATTCAAATTTCACACATGCATGATCACATATTTTAGATATAAAATATTATATTCAATTATTTCTGCGACTCGATTTAGCGGTCCCGAAACCACTTCCCGACTAGGGTCAGAATAGGGCTGTTACAGCTCTGCACCAATAAGCGAAAATTAACAGGTAATGAAAGGGTAAACGTTGGTGAAAATGTATCCGCAGTGTTATAGCGGAAGATGCCAGTGAAATGCAAAGATAGGGGCATGTTCGCAATACCACGCAAAATAGGTCATTTAGGAATAAAAAAGGCTATGTGTGATTTAGGGGCCTCCATAAATGTCATGGCTTTTTCTATTTATGAATCACTTAACACGGGTTTTTTGATGAAAACAGGTGTTATCATACAGTTGGCGGATAGGTCTATTGTGCATCCTGAAGGAGTCCTCGAGGACGTATTAGTGAAAGTTAGCGAGCTTATTTTCCCTGCAGATTTTTATGTGATAAAAATAGAAGAGGATAAAGCTCCTGGGTTTTAGACATCTTGTTGGGGCAACCTTTCCTTAGTACTGCAAATACTAAGATTGATGTACGTACGGGAGCCCTCACGATGGAGTTTGACAGAGAGATCGTGAAGTTTAATGTTTACAATGCTATTAGCCACCTAAGTGAAATCCTGAATGTAAGCCGTGTCGATATAATTGACTCATTAGTAGAAAAAACTTTTGAGTCATCTTATGAAGATAAATCTAAAATGGTGTTTGATAATTTTTCTATTAATAAATTGTTGGCTCCTATGGATACTAAACTTCTACCTTCTGTTATGCAGGCACCAGATCTGAAATTAAAATCACTTCCCGAGCATCTCAAACACATATTTTTGAAGAATGATGAGACCATTGCCGACTTAAAAGAGATTAACCCCTTGACAGACACACATAAGATTTTCTTAGAGGAAAACACAAAACCAAGGCGAGAGGCGCAAAGATGGTTGAATCTGAATATGGTGGATGTGGTAAAAAAAGAGAATTTCCAAGCCCATACGGATGAAAGAATTCAGCTGAAACAGCCCCAATACTAGTTGAGGCGTCAAGTTAGCGACGTTAAACAAGCGTTTGTTGGGAGGCAACCCAATTTTTATTAAATGTTTTTATTTTTATTTATTATTATTATTATTATTATTTATTTTATTTTATTTTTTGGATATTAATAAATTTATTTTCTTCTATCTAGGTAAACTGGCAAAAAAAAACTCACGACTTGGCATACTTTAACAAACAGCCCTTATCCTATCCTTATTCCAACCAGGAATAGTGTGTCCCTGCCCCATGACTACCTAAAACCTGCCTCCAAACAGTCACCCTGTAGCCAAACTGTAACACCCCTTACCCATATCCGAGGCTGGAATAGGTTACGAGGTATTACTAGACATAATCGTAAACAAACATGCAAATCCGAGCCATAAAATTTCATTCTCTGTAAAAACATTCATACATATGCATGATGTCCCTTGAACGGGCATAAAAGGCCCTAAACGTACTTTGAAAGTAGTTAGGGACTAAACCGGACACTTTAGAAGTTTCAAGAAAACTTGGAAAAATTTTCCATGAAACCCGGTCACATGCCCGTGTGGACACAGGAACACGCCCGTGTGCCCTGGACACGTCCATGTCCTTAGGCAGTGTAACTCTCTGACTATGACGTTAGCAAGCAAATCGGACCACACGGCCAAGCCACATGCCCGTGTGCTAGGCTGTGTGATGAATTAAATTCTCACGAAAATGCTACAAACTCCACACGCCCTGGGTACATGACCATGTCCCCAAGCTGTGTCCCCCACACGGCTGAGACACATGACCGTGTCTCAACCCGTGTGGCCAAAACTCAGGCTATTTTCCAAGCCTTTTTGTTGCCTTAATCTTTCACAAACTTAACCACTTTAAAGACACATATTATAACACCAATTAATGATTTAGCATGCCTCACTAAGACACGTTTTTAACAACCAACCATAACATATTACCCAATAATTAATCTCTACTTATTCTTCAAATGTCTATGTTCAATCATCAACAACTTAATGCCAATTTACGCGTTTATTCCATAGCCATGACCACGCCGAATAGTCCTAAAACATTTATCATGTACATGTGTCATACATTACCCATTCATAGCAGACAAAAATAATCACATCACAAAGCATGAGCACACTGCATGGATAATTTGGCTTACAAGACAATCATTATAAGCCACCTCTCATGGCTATATACAATAAATCATTACAAGCCAATACATTTGGCTATTCATAACAACATCTATCATAAAAACTAAGTCTCTATACATACCACTCACTTGAAAATGCTTAACATATATATATGTCAGCTCCCTTAAGTTGATGACTTGATAGTGTGACGCTGCCTCCGACGATCTCCAACCCCGAGCTAACCTGTCAACACTAAAGAAATGAAAAGGAGGGAGTAAGCTTTACGCTCAGTAAGTCCATATGAAAATAATAAGCAACATGCTAAAATGTTTCTTAAGATAATACAACCATAATTGCACTTATATTTATATTTTGGTCATGCTGTCTTCTTGAGTCATAGTTACCAAATTATTTGTATCTGGAGCTAAAGAGCTCCAAATTAAGATCCGCTAATTTTCCCTAAAACTAGACTCACATATATTCTTACCATAAAATTTTTAGAATTTTTTGTCTATCCAGAAAGTACATTTTATTCTTTAAACTATCCCTTATTTTGCTATTTGACAGCTTCGACCTTTCTTCACTAAAATTTATTTATCTCTTAGTATTTGATTCGGATATTGTTTCTGTCTATTTCTCTTGAAATTATACTAATTAAAGAATTAATAATATTAATTACAGCCCATAATTATTTTTTTACAATTTCTAGTGATTTTCCCAAGTCAGAACAGGGGAATCCGAATTTATTCTGACTCTATCTCACAAAATTTCAAATATCTCATACTATAGAATTCTTTTTCTTACACCGTTTCCTTTATATGAAAATAGACTCAATAAGATTTAATTTCATGTATTATTCAGCCCCTAATTCAATTTCTACCATTTTTGGTGATTTTTCAAAGTCCCACAATGACTGCTGTCCAAAACTGTTTTAATGCAATATAATGATAACTACCATAAGTTCCTTTTCAACTAATCATGAACTCACCATACATGATTCCATGTTCAATTTCACAATGTAAGCTAGCATGATATTGTAACAAAATGTATAATCATAATTCATACATATTAGCTCACCAAGGTCCCAACATTTCGAGGTCTCAATAAGCATAAGCTTAGTGTACATACCTGTACCATACATTCTTAATCATATCATTCCACCTCTTAACCCAAAAATCTTGAATTGCCTGTTGAACCAACCGAAATACTAAAGGATGCTCGAGATTATCATACACCAATTAGAATACCATACATGGTCTTACATGGATCCACATATCGTTGCCATATCCCGAATATGGTCTTATACAAGGTCTCATGTCAGTGCCGATGCCATGTCCCAGACATGGTCTTATACTAGCACACATATCATCGCCGATGCCATGTCCCAGACATGGTCTTACATAGGCACATATATCATCACTGATGCCATGTCCCAGATATGGTCTTACACAGGCACATATATCATTAATCATAGTGTCATGATATCCAAGTCCTAAGTATTCCTTCGGTCACCCAGGGCTTCCGAGATACAAGGCTATCGCCAAAATTTCATTGAATCAACACAAGCCAATTTCATTAGGTCATACATACATGTATCATACAATGTCAAACATTAAACACATAATGATCATAGTATTATTGAATTACTTACTCACAACTTACTTGTCGAAATCTCGTCATATACATCCGTACTATAAATCATTCAATTTATGAGACAATAATATAATTACAATTCAAGTATGTCATTGCATTTTTACCATTATTATCATATGAACTTACCTCGAATCCGAGCACGACTAATTATTCTATTTTAATCCATAATCTCGTACCTTCCCGTTTTAAGCCTGAATCTCATTTTCCTTGATCTAAAATATCACATTTACCTTAATTATTAGTCACATTATTCATTGTGACCCAAAAATCATATTATGGCAAAATTATGTTTTTGCCCCTAAACTTTGTCACATTTACACTTTTGCCCCTAGACTCGTAAAATGATTTTTATTCAATTTCCTTGCATTTTAAGCCTAGCCGAATCATTTTCATAGCTATAGCAGCCCCTAATTTCCACTAAATCACCCTTTTATGACCAATTTTATAACTTTTACAAAACGGTCATTTTGGACGTATTCATCGAAAATCACTTAGTAAAAGTCGTTCCTCTAACCATAAACATGCATAATCTACTATTAAGCCTCAAAATACCAGACTCATGGGTAAATTTTTAATCATAAACCCTAACTCAAAATAATGGTAGAAATAGGTAAATCAAGTTACCGAGACTTTAAAAACGTAAAGAACATTAAAAACGGGGCTCGGGATCACTTACAAATGAGCTTGGAAGCTTGAACCAAACCCTATCCATGGCTTCCATGGTATTTTTTGCTGGATGAAGAATATGGGCATGAATTTGGCTTATTTTCCCTTTTTATTATTTTAATTATCAAAAGACCAAAATGCCCCTAACTTAAACATATTCTATTTCACCCATTTCATGTCTATTTTTGTCCAAGAATTAACCAATGGTCTAATTCCCATTTAAGGACCTCCAATTTAAAAACTCATAACAATTGGACACCTTTAACGTGTAGAACTCAACTTTTGCACTTTTTACAATTTGGTCCTTTTGACCAAATTGAGTACCCAAACGTCGAAATTTTCAAACAAAATTTTCACAAAATCATCCCGTGAAATTGTAGACCATAAAAATATAATAAAAATGAATTTTCTAGCGTCAAATTTGTGGTCTCAAAACCATTGTTCCGACTATGCCTTAATTCGAGATGTTACACAAGCATCCCTCCTATACACCCCCAAACCCTAACAATTTATCCCATTTTTCACACAAACCTTCTTCCTCACCCCACCCACCATTGATTTTTCAAGTGCCATGGTAAGGACCCGCAGCCGAGCCGTCGTCGAACCACCCTTTACCATCAACAACCGCTTCTCGGTGCCCCAACATGTCAACTTAGCTGACGAACGCCTTCCCCTCCTTCCTCTCCTCCACACGACACCGAACCTTCTCCTCCTTCTAGCTATGCATGAACGACAGTGACTACATGGCTAGTTTTTCTAAAACCTTTTTTTCTTTCAAATATTTCTTTTCCTTTTTCTTTCACATCGAGGACAATGTGTTTTAAGTAGGGGGAGACATTCCTCATTATTTCTTTCATTTATCTGCTGTTTTTAGTGTTTTGTTGTTGTTGCTGCTGCCATATTCTCGTTTCTACCCACATTTAATTTTTTAGACCTCTTTTCATGCCCAAGATGTTTACCAAGAATTGCCCACTGTTTGACCTACAAGCATGATTTTTGTCTTCTGAGAAAATTATGATTTTGCTATAATTGATTTCATCTCCACTATTTTATTTATATTATGTTAAAATAATTATGATTAATAGATTTAACCCTATTTTCCTTTTAGTAAATTTGATTAAGTCTAAATGAAAAGAGGACACTTAATACAATTGCATGGTTAAAATATGTTCATGACTATTCAGGTGGTTGCTGAAACTTATTTTTGACACTTGATTGTTGCTCCTAAGTCCTCCAAAATTAAAATTCATTTAATAATAATAATGTTTCCGTGGTTATGAGTGCAACTTAAGACGTGACTAGCTGAGTAACTAGGGTAGGGTGCTTGGGTTGTCACCCTATTTCGCGTCAAAAGGTTGTGTGATGTGTTAGGTAAAACTCCGCTAACCGGAATTAATTTTTAAGAATGTGTTGGGATGAGTAACCGGGGTGAGGTGCTTGGCTTTCATCTCTCTTCGCGTCAAAAGGTTTGATATGTTCTTAAGAAAAATAAAAATTAGGAGTATGTTGGGCTAAATAACCAGGGTGAAGTCCTTGGCTGTCATCTCTCTTTGCGTCAAAAGGTTCAATATATTCTTAAGCAACAATAAATTAATTAATTAAAAAAAAAAGAGATGTATTAATAAAATGTGAGGACTAGAGGTAGAAACAAATATGGTGTCTTGATAGGTTTGGTAAATTACCTAATTTTCATGAAAAAATCCAAGTCGATCTTAATTTTTGTGTGTGTTAATTGGAATACTTTTTCAATTTTACTTAAAGCAAGCTAAGGGTTCTCTTTATTTTTCATATGCATTTTGACTAATTTTTATAAAACTTTGGAGTGGTACTTCTTTAATGGCAATTTTTAAACTTCACAGTGGATAGGAACCATACTTGAGGGCAAGCATGGGCTAAGTAGGGGGAATTTGATAATATTCTAGAACGACATATTTTTATGTGCTAATTCCATGTTTATTTTGAGTATGACCCTACTAATTTGAGCTATTTATGATCTTTTATCTTTTAGGGACTAAATTGGAGGCAAAAGGAAATCAAAGGGCAAAAAGTACAAATTTGAAGATACAATGGGCCAACATGAGACATAGGGAAAAAGGTGGTGCCAAAAATGCAAGTATGCAAGACATAAGGGCAAAAGTGCAAAAGAAGAGATTTTATAGCACAATACTCTATTTAATGTTTAATTATATTAGGATAATTATTAAGGATTATTATTTAGATTTAATTTTAGGATTTATTTTCATTTATCTTTAATTATCTTTAATTATTTGTATTTATCTTTTAAAATTTAATTAGGAATAGGCTAGGTTTCTTAGTACTATAAATAGGGGATGAAGTGACACAAATTTCATCCATATTTTGCTGTAACACTCTCTCCCTTATAAATTTAGTCTTTTTGTTCTTTTCATATTTCAATAAAAAATTCCCTTTCCATTATTTTTATTTTCTTTTTTCCAAAAATCATGAGCCACTAAATCTATCTAGCCGAAGGTTGTCAAAATTCCCCAAAAAAGGTTCATGAGGCTTAGGATCCGTACTTAGCCTTCTCGACGAATATTCATCGCTTCTCCGCATTATGAGGCTGGCGCTTCTGTCCATGTCCCTTCAAAGGTGATCCTTTCAATGTGTGCAAAGGCGGCCGCTTTGTATGTTTTGGGAAGGTTGCACAGTTAGTTCATTAGCTTACTACGTCAGAGGTTGGCAAACCCAAGAGACAAAATGGCGTGGGATTCGCCATTGAGAAGTGATGATCTAGCATAAGATAATCCCACAAAACCGATTGTTGGCTAGAGTCAGGTTCCGCTAAATTGTAAGTCTAAATTCTTAGAGCTGGTGGTCGTAGGCATCCTCTTCCACTATAACTGGCTTATTTTGTTTGAGAAGGATCACCTAAAAGTCGAGGATTGAAGCCAAGACGGATCGAGACAACTGGAGGCTGGGATCTCTCTATAAGAACACATTTTCCTCAACTTTATTTATTTTTATTATTTTTAATTTTCGAAATCCTTATCAAAACTTTTAATTCTATTTTTATTTAATTTTTCCAGATCAAAAATTTTAATTCTGTTCTTTTTTATTATTTCCTTTCCTGGAACGCAGGTTTTCTTGGGCATGATTCTGACTAGGATTCTGAGGAACAAGCAATTGTGAAAATCCGGTCCCTGAGGATTTGACCCTACTTCCCTTATACTATTATTTTTTATTTTCAATATTTTATAGGGATAGGATATTTTTGGTGCTCTCAACGACCACATCACACATGCACTCACATCAATTCAAAGGCACAAAACATATTATACTTAGGTAACCAAACACTCACAACTAAGTCAATGACATGTCCTCATTTATCATGCTTAAAACATCATACTTAGCCCATTAAAAACATACTAATCTCACATTCACAAGAGGGCATTAACATATGAATAAACTTAAAATCAGCATAAGCCATCATTCATGGCTATATATAAGAAGAAACATTAACAATTACAAGCCAATACATATGGTCAAATTAATCATGACACATATAACAAATGACCAAGTTCCTATACATGCCATAGACTCAAAATACTTGAATTCATCAATACCCGTAGTGATAGCTTAATAGTGTGATAGGATCTCCGGCGATCTCCAACTCGAGCTAGCTATTTAACCCTATAAGACATGGGAAAGGAAGGGGGGTAAGCTATATAATATAGCTTAGTAAGTTCATATGCAAATAATAAACAACCTCAACCATAAATATATTATACAATTAACATAATAAAAATTCATTCGAATGTCGTTTAAGTCTCATAATATAACTTACTCATTTACATCTTACCAAGTGTTTATCATATTCAACAATATGAACACAAATTATTATAATCTACCATAATCTCATGGTTACAATTTATCCAGTCACATTGCTTATCCCTTTCAACTTATAAGCATAATATAACATATCCTGCATTAGCCTACCAACCATAATTTTTCCTTTGTAACATATTACAACAGTTAACAAATCTTTTCAAACCTCATAGTAAACATGCACATTAAATTATGAGTATTCACTATTCAAGCATATATTTTAACACCTTTCAATTGTTAAAGCTCATTTCTTCCCATACTTCCATAGTCATTTTTAATGGACAATTATGCCAATCATTCCTTTTTCTCATATACGATAAATCACAATTCGTGTGAATAGAACATGCAATATCATAGCTCAATTTGACCCTAAAGTCAATCACATGATGCTCAACTAAATTTATCATGAATTTCATATACCACAAGTATAAGCCAAAATCACAAGCTTTCACAAAAAAATTCTCATGGAAATCATGAACTCACGATATCAAGAAATCCATGCTTATAAACTTATGTACATACCTGTACAAATTCGTAACATATCATGCTCTTTCTCGTCTTTGACATACCCATTGAACACTTGGAATAATACTCAGATACACGGAAAGTCTTGCGTATAAGTGCCACATACGTAGCCAATGCTACCTCATATCCCATAACACATAGGGGCTCGCTCTCGAGCTAATCACGGGTCTGCTCACAGAAGCTGACGGTCAAGACGTAGCTACACGGGCTGTTCACACAAGCTGTCAGGTATCCGTAACACATGCCGGACTACTTAGCCACTGGTAGGATGTACATGACCAGCACCCAGATCATATAATCATATATATATCACATGGGGTCCTAGTGACATGTCACTCATATCCTATTTTATTCCTAAGGTTCAAACGGGATTTTCTCTCTCTTGTCGGAACTTGTCCAATGAGTTCATTGAATCAATTATACAAATGATAGATTTCATATAATATCAAAACATTAAAATACAACTATAATATTACATTATTTACATACGAACTTACCTTGCATGCGACAACGGCGAAAAAGACCTATTTGTCCAATATTTTTTTCCCCCGATCTAGACTCAAACTTCATTTTTCTTGATCTATAATATCAAATTTAGCTCACTTATTAGTCACATAATTCAATGTGACCCAAAAATCATATTTTGGAAAAATTACGTTTTTGCCTCTAAAGTTTGACATATTTACATTTGTGCCCCTAAGCTTGAAAAATGAAATTTATTCAATTTCCTTAACATAAAAGACTAGTCGAATGATTTCCATAACTATAAAAGTCCACAATTTCCATTAAAACACACTTTTACTGCATATTTTATAACTTTTACAAATTAGTCCTTTTAGGCATTTTCACCGAAAATCACTTAGCAAAAGTTGTTTCTCTAACCATAAACATCCATAATCTACCATTAAACATAAAAATATACAAATTTATAACATTTATCAAACCCTAGACCTTCATCATATCTCAAATAAATGGTAGAAATAAGTAGATCATGTTATAAGGATTTCAAAAATGTGAAAATCATTAAAAACGGGGCAAGAACAGACTTACTATGGAGCTTGGAAAGCTTGAAAAAAACCCTAGCCATGGATTCCATGGTATATTTGGCGAAGGGGTTGAAGATGACAAGAAATTTTGGCTTATTTTCCTTTTTAATTCATTTATTTACTAAATAACCAAAATACCCCTAATTTAAAAATATTCTATTTCACCTATTTCATGTCCATTTTTGTCCATCAACTTAACCAATGGTATAATTACCATTTAAGGACCTTCAATTTAAAATTTCATAACAATTAGACACCTCTAGCTTCTAGAACTCAAGTTTTGCATTTTTTACAATTTAGTCCTTTTGGCTAAATTGAGTGCCCAAACGTCAAAATTTTCGAATGAAATTTTCACAAAGAAATTCCATAAAATTTTAGACCATAAAAATGTAATAAAAATGAATTTTAATATTTCAGATTTGTGGTCCCGAAACTACTGTTCCTACTAGGCCCAAAATCGGGCTGTTACATGTGAGATATTTTTGGTTATTTATATAACAATAAGAATTGTAAGTATTATACATATATATATGAAATTAAGAAGAGATTGTTAGTAGTAATTATTGGATTTGAAATAAATTATCTGTGGATGTAACGAGTTATATTGTATATGGATATGAAGAAGTGCCCCTGTATACACTTCGGTGTCTCTATTTGCAAAATTGTGCCCCTGTTCACGCTTCGGTGCCCCTGTATACACTTCATTTTCTCTATTTGCAAGTTTGTGCTCCTATTCGCACTTCAATGCCCCTATTCACACATATGTGCCCTTGTTCGCACTTTGGTGCCCCTGACTGCATGTATGTACCTCTATTATGCATCTACGATGCCCCTGAAAATGAAGTAATGACAGAGTATGTAAACCAAGTACTAATTATTTGGACTAAATAATATGGATTGTTACATACAATTGGTGTAGTTACTCTAGTACTCTAGTTAAATTACTAGTTCATCAAGCTATGAAATAATTGAATTACAATCTCTTTATGTGTTTATATATGTTATGACATATTTATATTATTGGTAAGTGAAAGATATTGTAACGAGTTTCTTAGTTACAAGTATGGTTTGTTACCTTGAGTAAATTTGATTTATGGTATGGAAAAGTCCTTTGAAATGGACTTTGTGTTGAAGTGTTTGGATTGGAAAGGTAACATTTGAATTATGTAGATGAATAATTTATATAGTGAAATTCTTTTCATGATATGAATGGGTAATTAAAGTTTTACAGAGTATATAACCATATGAAATGATCTATGATTTAAAGTAAGAGTATGGGACATATGATAAGCATAGTTAAAAGAAAATGAAGGTATACAGTAGTCATATGATAGACGAATGGTGAAATTGAAATGCTTGATATGTTATATGCCTTGACTAGGTTGGAATTATATGTGTATTGCTTCACCTACTAACCTTGTGAGGTTTGGTGTATAGGAAAAAGGAAATATGATTTATGGCTAAATGGAATTACTCATAGTTGATTAATTTATTACAACTAGTGAGTTTAACTCCTTTTATATGAGCTTACTAAGCATTAGTTGCTTATATAGTTGTTTTCTTTGTTTTGTAGATCATCGAAAAGCTCGAACGATTGGAAACTTTATCAAAGTACGGTCACACTATCCATCGAATTAATTTGGTAGCTTTTGAACATATTGAAATGGTTATAAGTGGCATGTATAGGGTTGTGTGTTATTTTGGTATGATTTGAATGTAATAAGGTTTTAAATGTTGTTTTAGAGATTGGTTTGTTTTGGAATGGTGCCAAGTTCATTTTGGTTTATGTCTTTTGATGAAGGCTTGTAAATGATGTGTATTCATATGAGATAATAGTAGCTATGCATACTCTCATGTGGTTAGAAAGAAGAAGGTTGTTTGATATGTTTGTGATATGGTCATTTGGTATGTATAAGGTATGCTGTGTGATGGAAACTATATCGTACAATAGGTTCAAAATTGATTGTAATTGTGGTACCTATTGTTGGTACATTGGTTAGAACATATAGGATGATTAATGTAGTATATTATGAGCAAGTTTGGAATGAGTTTTGGTCTTATGAATTATTATGGAAATGGTGTGTTTTAAATGTGTAAGTTTTGGCTTGATTTTAGCTTGTTTAAGGGGTTAATTTGGAAGCACACAGCCTGTGACATGGTCTGTCACACGTCGCATGCCACACACAGTCACCCCACGCGGTCGTGTATGCTCTGTTAGTTTTGGTGCAAGATTCACATGGTCTATGGCACAAGCTGGGACACGGTCGTGAGTCCTTACTTCGAATGCTCACATGGCCGTGTGACCCCTATTTTCCCAATTTTTTTGGGTTTTTATAAAATTTTTTGATTTATTCAAAATGATCCCTGATCGTTTTTAAATTGTTTTTAGGGCCTCGAAAACTCGATTTAAGGCCCAAATGTGTATGTTTGCTATAATTGGCATAAATTATTGGAAATTTATACTTAAGTTGAATTATTGTTCTATTTTGTATAATAACGCTCCATAACTCTAATCCGACGAAGGAAACGGGTTAGGGGTGTTACAGATGTACTATTCATGTCATCCAAACTCCCTGCCCAATCACTGTCAAAATATCCAGTCAACTTCACACTTCCTACCTTTAAATAATTCAATCCTTCAGTTGTCGTACCCTTCACATACTTGAGAACCCTCTTGGCAACTCCCAAATAAACATCAGTAGGTGAACTCATAAACCTTGATAACAATGTTGCAGGGAACATTAAATCAGACCGTGTTACAGTCAAGTAAAGTAAGGTTTTAACTATGTTTCTATAAATAGAAGGATCACAGAGTTTCTAACAATCATTCTTTGACAACTTCAAGTTTAGAGGCATTGATGAGTCAACTCCTTTGCAAAATTCCAACTTAAATTTCCTTAGAAAATCTAAGGCATACTTCTGTTGTGAAATGAAGATACCAACCTTCCTTTAATTAATTTTCATCCTAAGAAAGTAGTTCATCAAGCCAAGATCAAACATATCAAATTCTTTTTTCATACTCAATTAAAATTCTAAGAGAGCTTCATCATTACTTCCCATCACCAACAAATCATCAACATAAAGAGAAACAACAAGCAAGTCAGCATTCATACCTTTCTTAAGATACAAAGTAGCTTCATTAATGCTCCTTTAAAAACCCAACTTCTACAAATAAGAATCAATTCTGCAATACCAGAACCTTGGTGCCTATTTTAGGCCATGAAGAGCCTTCTTAAGATTGTACACTTGATGTTCCTTTCCAACAACCACAAAACCTTCAGGTTGACAAACATAGAAATCTTCTTCAAGCTCTCCATTCAAGAAAGCTAATTTTACATCCAAATGAAACACATTCCAGCCCAATTGACCTGTAATAGCAATAATTAATTTGATGTTATCGTGTCTAGAAACTGGTGCAAATGTGTCACTGTAGTAAACTCCACCTATCTCTACGTACCCATTTATGACCAACCTAGCCTTATGCTTGAACATAGTGCCATCAAGATTAAACTTAGTCCTATACACCCACTTTACACCTATAACATGTTTACCATTAGGTAGATCAATAAGAACCAGGTATCATTTTTTTCAATTGTAGAAATTTCTACCTTCACTACATCAATCCATTCAAGTACCTTTGCAGCTTCATTAAAACTTGTTGGTTTAACAAAGACAAAATTGCACCTCTCATACACATTTAATAAGGATTTAGTTTTGATAACCACAACATCAGTTGTATCAGTTAGAGCAAATTCATTACTAGTTACACCAAGTTCAGCATCATCAGTTATATCAGCCTCTTCAGGCATTAATACACAATCGTGCTTCTGCACATCATCCTTCTCCCAAATCTAGTAAGAATCTTCATCAAATATGACATCTTTACTGACCACAATTTTCTTAATTTTTAGATTAAAGACTCTATACCCTTTGGATTGAGAATAATAACCAACAAAGATTCCTTTACAAGCCATTTCATCTAACTTGGTTCTCATATTAGTAGGTATGTAACAACCTATACCTGGCCTGGTCACCAAGCTCGAGTATTAGGTTGCCACACCACTATTTTGTGCCCTATATAACAAGTAAAAGCTCATTCTAACAAAATATCTTCCCCTATAGTATTTGTATAGGATTTAAGTCAATTTTACTCCTTAGCTATCATTGTTACATGCTATTCATACATCAAATAGCCTTATAATAATAGTTAATCATGCATTGGGACCATTAAGCAAAAATTCTAAAACTGTCACGTAGGTATTGATACTTAAGGTGTGGTATTAATACCGCTTGCAAAATCGATATTTAACTTTTATTCTATTTCTCACAAAAAAAGTCAAAGTCTCAAAAATTAGTGGTACCTTTCGAAAAGTATCGATTATTTTACCCCGAGTATCGATACTCATGATAAGGTATCGATACCAAATTACACTACTAACTTCCTACACTTTCAAAAATCATAGAGGTATCTATATTAAAACCCGAATATTGATACCTCTACTCTAGACATAAACAAATATAGCAAAATCAAATATATAACTCATACCAATTAGTGTTTAATCATCATGCATCATTCACTTCATTGAATGGGTACCAAAATGTTCGAAATAATAGTTCAAAACTTCATAATCATGATAGAGCAAGAAACCAATAATTCAAATGTAAAGTCTATAAGTCCTAAGGAAAAATAATCATGTAAACAACTTAAAAGTTATAGAAAAACCAACATATAATCTACCACATTGCCTTATTCCCAAAACATAAACGAATAGATAATAAACATCTACGAAGTAACACAAAGACTTGCTTGGATCACTCCTTAAGAACTACACCGCTCAGACCGGTACACAACTAATCTGCAATGGGTAAAGAAGAGAGTGGGTGAGCCTAACAAGTTCAGTGAATGTCTAGAACAACTACCATGAAAATAGTTCATCAACCATTGGTGAAGCATATAGGTAGCATAATTATAACAGCCTCAACTTAGTTGACACATTTTACATCTTTTGCATATTCAATAGCCTAGTTACAAAGTCAACATATGCACACTTATGCATACATCATAATACATACAAACCTTTTTACAATTTAAGATAATTTGGCACTTAAGCTATGAAATGTAAAAATAGGCACTAGCACCACTCATTGGGTACATGGATCTCCAACACACCACATAAACTTATAGAGTAAAAAATGTCCCATAAGTGAAGCATATAGCTAACACTCTCCTTATTTCCCCTCACATGTCTCATTGAATGGAGATTACCTCACATTCCATTATCTCTCTAACATGTCCCAAGGCCTCAACGCCCAAAATCACTATACATATGGGTAAGTACTCACAATCCCATGGCATGCCAACTATATCCAATGGTTTCAAGTGTCAGAAGGCCAAAATATCTATTATTAAATACATATATATTGCTTACTGATGGTGACTAAACTAACTATAAATACGACTAAGGCAAGCCCACCTATCGAACAATAGTATAGTTATGGTGAGTAGGGAATAGAGTATCCACGAGGACTAAAAGTACTAGTAATTACCAATTTTCTATTATTTAGTCGACAAATTGGAGGGAATGTTTTTAATCTAAATTTACTGATCTAATTTAACTAAGAATGCAATAGAGAATGAAATAGGAAAATAATCGAAGATAACTAATGAGAAAGACAATACCTAGGAAAGAATCAACCTAAACTTTTCCTATTATTCTGAATCTAAATTAAACAATTTATTCACTTGTAGCTTGATCTGTAGAAATCCCTAAATTATGTTAATATCTCTTTCGAGAGTAAGAACAACTGACTTTAGGTTGATTAATTGAAATCTCTTTCTAATTAAAACCCTTATCATCGCATTAATTCGATCTATGGACTCTTCTATTAGATTTGACTCTAATCTGGTAGATTTATGTCGTCCTATTTCTAGGATTGCATGGAACTCGACTCAATGATGCTAGATCTACTCTTAAATAGGGACTTTTGCTCCACTGAAATAAGCACATTAAACATGAATTAATATCTCAAAAATATTAAAACACGAAATAAGCATACATATTTGAGAATAAGAATCAAGTATTTATGGCATAAAAACAGAAATTAAATAATAAGATTCATCATAGGTTTCATCCTCCCTAGGTATCTAGGGAATTTAGTTCATAATCCTGAATAAAAACATCTCAAAGTTAGGATAACCACAAGACATAAAGCAACTCAATAAAACTTTGAAAGAAATTAAATGGAGATCTTCGATCTTGAGGGAGATCCACTTCTGAGTTGATTCCGATGGCATTCTTCGAGTGTTTTCTTCGATCTTCTCTGATTACCCCCTTAGATCTTCATCTAATTGGTATTTATAGACTTTAGAATGCTCAAAAAGCCTAAAAATTAGGGTTTTCCATGTATTTGGGAAGTAGGGTATGATATTGACACGAGCTGGGACATGGGCGTGTGGCCAGCCCGTGTGAAAATGCCCAGGCCGTGTGGATCTTGAAAACAGCTCTATTTTTCCAATTTTGGCTCATTTTTCTCTCCTTTTGCTCCTAAATGCTTTCTTAAGTATAGAAACATGAATTTAAAGGATTAGGAGCATCAAACTCACTAATTTTCATAATTAATCATGCAAAAATGCATTAAGAATGGGATTAAAATAAGTGACTTTTATAGCTTATCAAATATCCCCACACTTAAGCGTTTGCTTATTCTCAAGCAAAATCCTCAACTCACATTAAAATTAATCTTTCTCAACTTGTAATTCCCATAAATAATGTCTCAAAATAATTCACAAATAATCATACATTGACAATTCAACCAAAAGAGCATTAAAGTCTCAAACAATCCAAGCTAACATTTTTAAATACGAAAACATAGGTGTCTCCCCTTATTTAAGTAGTTACCTTTAATTCAAAATCTACAAGAATCGACATCTTCACTAAAGATTCATTCAAATCACTCAAAGTGTTTAAGGTTCACGAATAAGCACATAAGAGTCAAACAAGAAATGTCATTACCATAGGCTTGCATGAAAATCAAATCTCCAACACTATAAAATGAGATGATACACAAATCAAAAGGTACTTAAGAGGTTGTAATAGAGCTTAGGTTAAGGATGCAGAGAAAGGCCGAAAAAAATGGTTAAAATCGAGAATGAATTGATAAATTACCAAACTAGAAAAATAACAAATGCTAAATTAAAAACAAGTGCATAAATCAAGAACTATTCAAGAATACGAAAATGAGCTTCTCAAAATATGAATTTAACTATTCAAGCTCAATCATAGAACTAAATAATGATCAATATTTTTTTCTCTTTTTTTTTTATCTAAAATAATCAGAAATAATTTAGCAAATCAAACAGAAGAGCATAGTTAAGCAACTAACCAAATCAAATCTCGACAAAAAGGGAGTCAATAAAATGGGAAAAATTTCCAACGACAAAAATGAGTTATGGGTTAACATTAATGGGTAAATTAGGAAACGGTGTGTTAGGCTCAACAGGGTTCACTAAGGGTTAATTAAAAAGGTAGGCTTTTTATGGGATAAGTGGGTTAAAACCTAAGTGCCTTTATCATCTCAGTGAATCATATCAAATGTGTGGTCTAGACAGGCATAATCGAAGCAAGTTTTAAACTAACAAATCAGGTTGACACACTCATAACCAATAATAAAATGATCAAGAAAAATGTATGCTCTAAAGGCTCAAAATCTCACAAAAAAATCATGGTTTTTGATGTCAATCTTGTAAATTTCAAACTTCAAGATAATACTTCAATTTATGGAAACAACCTAAAAATTTTAATTTCTGAAAAATAACTTATTATGCTTTATTCTCTCATGTCTTAAAGTTTAAATCAACCAATACATAATTATCAACAAATTAGTCTAAACACATCAACAAAAATTCCAAATCAACAAAAATTCATTTTAATGGAAGTATGAAAAAATTACTTAAAAACAAGACATAATTCAGGGATTTTCTAATAATAGTATAAATAACCTCCCCACACTTAAGATGTACATTGCCCTCAATGTACAAACATATATAATTACAATATAAACAGAATATAATAAGAGAGGAAGAAAACTATAACTGCCCTGAATATTGGATGAAATTGCTAGAATGGTGAAAAGCAGAATTGTAGACAAATCTAGATGTAGTGCATGATTTCGAGCAAACTAATAAGAACATAAACACAAATTGTGAAGAAGATTGAGGGGTTATAACTCAGTAGAAACAACCATAAAAATATAGTTCAAAAGATAATAATTAAAAGAAGTATAAGAAAATAAAAATAAAACAAAACAACTAAAAATAGAAATAAACATAAACATAAAGAAAAAAATAAAGAAAATAAAATAAAATTAATGGTCCTCATCGTCGGAGGCATTAGTAGGGTGAGTTGTCGATGCCGAAGAAAAGAAGTGGAGGTGTTGACAGATCTACTGCAGTGTCGCATCAATATTATCGAACCTCTGAAAACGATGCTGCTCAAAGCGAGTAAATCGCTTGGTAGAAGAAATAGGACAGTAACTCGAATGTGGAGGATGAAGTGGGCCCTCGTGATAAAAAGGGACATCATCAGTGAAGTCCTCGGGCTCATCTTGAGGGCTAGAACGAGATAATCAGTACTGAGGAGGATCCACTCCATGAAGCCACTCGATCATCCTCATATGGGTCATGCTTGATATTCCCTGTGGGGACATTTGGCTGGCGAGTGTAAGTGTAGAGCACTGCCCCAGTGTGTCGAGGAGACCAAAGTGTCAAGCGAGTCGAGTCACATAAGGGCATAAACAGATAGGGCCCTTCCTATTGTGGTCTGTTTGATGGTGGAAGGTGAGGGCGATGGAGTAGGCTAAATAAAAAATATACCATGAGGCCATGCTCCATAAAAAATAGGCATCTGTGGTGCTGACGGTTCCGGTGCTCTCCTTCTTACCGATGAATGTGTGAGCTAAAAGGGCAAGAATATACCGTAAAGCTAGAGGGAGAGAAGTCACCTTCGAGTGACTCACGTCATAAGGTGTCGTGCTTGCCGTAAGGTCAACCCAAAAATGAGATGGCAAGTAGTGGATGTACCAATGTAGGCTTAGAAAGTTCTCGGTACTCATAAACTCATCAGTGTACAGTCCCAAAGCAATGCCAAACTCAAGGACACTCATATGTCGCGCCTGGCCACCGAGTTTGAAGGTAATGGTGCTTGGCTCGTCATGAGTCATCATCACATGCTAGAGAGTAAATGTGGAGCAGAACTCCAAAGTCAGCTCTGTGCATGTGGGCTCGATGATAAAAAAGAACCGGTCCCACGAGATTGTGCCAATAAAGGCGTGCACATGATCAGCTAATTGGACCTGCTCCAAAGCAACCCAATCAATACAGCGACCTAAACCGAGTGGTCACAGTCGAAATAGCTGATTGATACGAACCGGCCCGGTGATGAGTCGAGTCGTATGTCGATTGCCTGATCGTCTACGAGAAATTACGAAGGTTTAGTCGAGTTGAAAGAATGGTCGAAGAAGAAGATGGGATTCGAACAGAAGGGTAGAGTGAAATGATATGATCGAAAGAATATGAACGGATTAGTCGGTTTTGGTATGTTTGGGTAAGAAAGAAATTGGATCAAACAAAGAATGCAAATAAGAACCAATACCGATTCGGTATCGACCCGTTATTTATATGCACTTTTTGGTTCGGTTTAGGTTTGGTAAAAAAGAACCTCGACCCACTATCTAACAAGATAGGAACCTCGGTTTAGTTTAGAACGCCACACTACAAGTAGTGATAAGTTCAGAATCGACAAAGAAACATGGTTGACACAACTAGAGCGCTAGGAACGCCAAACGAATCTTTGAACGAAATATAAGAAAAGTTTGCCTCACAATTTCGGCATCATAACATTAACAAAGATTTCAAAAGTGCCTTTTACATGGAAATTGAACAAGTATTTATAGGCCTAAGTCTAGGTAGCCGATTGGCCTTTCATGCTTACACATTAAACAAAGAAAATTCTAGAAAAATGTCCTTTAATGTGCATGTCTAGATTCGGCTATGGTAATAGGAAATGAATGAATCTTCATGCTTAAGAAAACACTAAGTGAATGCATGATGTCCAATAGTCACTTGTGAGGTTCGGCCAATCTTGTTAATTTAAGCAATGTTTGGCCAAAAAATACGAATTAATTGTGGACACTCCAAGGGCCATCATGTGTGTGAAAATCGAATGTTAAAGAGTCTTCTAGTGTGAACAAGGTGAACCGAATAGTCTTGCCATGTGAACATAGGTGTGAACGAATTAAGGAGAGTCATGGGGAAGCTAATTGGCCAAGCTATCTTCATGCATGTGTGAGTGTCCTTTGGCTGAATGGTCACCTTGGAGAATGAAGAGATAGCACACCATAAAGACATTGAATATGGTCATACATGCACTTGGCTGAACATGCACCTAAGATATTCAAGTCCCCCAACCGTCCATGCACCTTCAAAATTCATGCTTGCTTTTAATCTCCATATGTCCATTTCATTTCTACAAGAAATGTGAACAGAATTAATTCAAACTAATGTGAACACAAATATCAACATTAAATTCGGTTATGACAAATTTAATTACCATTAATAAACACTTTTAAGACATACTTAATATAACTAATGTGAACTAAATTTAATATGTAGGATATTAATTAACTAATTATTGAACTTATTAATTGAAAAGTCAATAGTAGTCAAATGAATTCAAAGTGCACTCCACGAGCTATTGTTTAATTCATGAGCTAAACCAGAAAGTGGGCTTAAACTCGTGAGTGTTAATGAGTGGTGCCGAGAGCTAATGAGTGGTCTTGGAGCTGCATGGGAGCTAACTTGAACCGACGGTGAGTTCGGTGAGTGAATCTGAACTTGTAAAAAGTTCAGCATGGATTTCCAAAATGGCCACTAAGCTGGTTCGATAGGCCTAGCATTGACATCATCCCACACATCTTTGAACTAAAGCTATATGACTTCTTTAAATTGTTTTGCACGAGCCCTTGTGATCGGCCCTTGAGGTAGCACTATCGGATCTCGGCTTGGACTTGACCTATGGGAAATCGTGATCGTATCATCCTCCCCCTCTTGAAAATGACTTGTCCTCAAGTCAGTATCTGCATCGAAAGGAGTCAAGTCAGAGACATTAAAACTAGTACTAACATTGTACTCACCTGGTAAGTCAAGCTTATACGAATTTTCATTGATTCGCTCGATGACTTGGAATGGGCCGTCTCCTCGTGGCAACAACTTAGATCTTCGTTGAGCTGGAAACCTTTCTTTTCTCATGTGCACCCAGACCCAGTCTCCGGGTTCAAATACAACTCTTTTTCATCCTTTGTTGGCTCGTTGGACGTATCGCACGGTCCGAGATTCAATATTCTCTCGAACTTTCCTATGTAATTCCTTGACAAATTTAGCCTTTTTCCTTGCATCTGTATGGACAAATTGATCAACAGGAAAAGGTAATAAGTCAAGAGGAGTAAGAGGATTAAATCCATAGACGATCTCAAAAGGAGAAAATTTGGTTCTTTGAGTGAGCAGAGCGATTATAAGCGAACTCGATGTGGGGTAAGCATTCTTCCCACGTCTTGAGGTTCTTTCGTACCAACGCTCGCAACAAAGTTGACAAAACTCAGTTTACCACCTCGGTTTGGCCATCCGTTTGGGGATGACAAGTGGTTGAAAACAATAACTTCGTCCCAAGTTTTCCCCATAATGTCCGCCAAAAGTGACTCAAGAACTTTGTATCTCGATCGGAAACAATCGTTCTTGGTAATCCATGCAGTCGTACAATTTCCCTAAAAAACAAATTAGCAATATGCACAGCGTCATCAGTTTTAGCACAAGAAATAAAATGTGACATTTTAGAGAATCTATCGACTACAACAAAGATTGAGTCCATCCCTGTCTTAGTTTTCGGTAATCCAAGAATAAAATCAATAGAGACATCGGTCCACGGGGTGTTGGGAATGGGAAGTGGTGTATAAAGTCCATGAGGTTGGACCTTCGACTTAGCCCGTTTACAAATTAAGCAGTGTTCACAGATTCGCTCCACGACTCTCTGTATTCGTGGCCAATAAAAATGTTCATGGAGGGTCGACAATGTCTTGCTTATTCCAAAGTGTCCTATCAGGCCACCACTATGCGCCTCCAACACAAGTAACTCACGAATGGAGCCTTGAGGTATGCACAACCTGTTTTCTTTGAAAAGAAACCCTTCATGCCTGAAAAATTTCTCAAAAGACCCATTTTCACAAGCAGCATATATATTTCCAAAATCCTCATCATTAGCATACAAATCTTTCATATGATAAAAACCAAGTAACTTAGAATCAAGAGTGGTCAGTAAGGTATATCTCCGTGACAAGGCATCAGTCACTACATTTTTTTTACCTTTCTTGTATTTGATGACGTAGGAAAAGATTCTAAATACTCGACCCATTTTGCATGTCGTTTGTTGAGTTTATGCTGACCTTTAATAAATTTAAGTGCTTCGTGATCGGAATGAATCACGAACTCCTTGATCTTAGATAGTCTTTGCCAAGTTTCAAGTGATCGAATCAAGGCATACATCTCTTTGTCATACACCGGATAATTGAGGGAAGCGCCACTTAATTTCTCATTTGAAACGCCACCGGTCTTCCATCTTGGGTCAACACGACTCAGATCCCTACACACGAGGCGTCACACTCAATTTCAAATGTTTTAGTAAAATCTGGAAGGGACAATAAAGGAGCTTTCACAAGACATTCTTTAATCAAATTAAATGAACGTTCTTGATCTTCAGACCAATGAAATGTAGAGTTTTTCTTAATTACGCTTGTTAAGGGTGCTGCAATGGTACTAAAGTTGGGCACAAATCGACGGTAGAAGCTAGCCAATCCATGGAAGCTTCGAACTTGGCTAATGTTTGTTGGACGCGGCCATTCCTGAATCGCTCGAACTTTTTCTTGATCCACCTCCAAACCGTTGGCACTCACGACATAACCTAAAAACACAACTTTATCAGTGCAAAATGAACACTTTTTGAGATTAACATACAATACCTCTTTTCGTAAAGTTTCCAACACCGCTCGTAAATGTGGTACGTGCTCCTCTAAAGTTTTGGTGTAGACCAAGATATCGTCAAAGTATACAACACAAAATTTACCAATAAATGCACGTAATACATGGTTCATCAATCTCATAAAAGTGCTGGGAGCATTTGTAAGGCCGAATGGCATTACCAACCATTCGTACAAACCCATTTTCGTTTTGAAAGCTATCTTCCATTCATCACCTTCTCGTATTCGTATTTGATGATAGCCACTTTTAAGATCGATTTTTGTGAAAATCTGGGCTCCACTTAATTCGTCAAGCATGTCGTCAAGACGGGGTATCGGGTGTCGATACTTGATAGTGATTTTGTTAATAGCGCGACAATCCACGCACATCTGCCACGACCCATCTTTCTTGGGTACAAGCAGCACTGGCACCGCATAGGGACTTAAGCTCTCTCGGATGTATCCTTTGTCTAGGAGTTCGATAATTTGCTTTTGCAATTCCGCCGTTTCTTGGGATTACTCCGTAAGCGTGAGGCGATTGGGTAAGGCGACTCGGGTACTAAGTCTATTTGATGTTCGATGCCTCGGATGAGGCGATCCACTTGGTATTTAAATGCTGGGAATATATCTTCAAATTCTTGAATCAAAGACAATACAGAAGCAGGCAAGTTTTCAGGTAATTCGTTAGTATTCAACAATGCCTCTTTGTACATAAAAGCATACATAGGCTGTTTCAAAAACATCGCTCTCCGAATATCACTAACCCTCGCAAACACACTCATTTTTCCACTTTCTTTTTCCTCACCACTTTTTACTTGTTTTTGTTTCTTTTCATTTTCTCTCGCATTTTTAGTCTTTTCTCTCTCTTTTTCCTTAATTTTATCTTTTGCACTCTTTTCTTTTTCTCTCGCTTGTTCCATTGAAAGTTTAAGTTTTTGTTGATCCTCGTACACTTGCTTCGGAGTGAGGGGTGCAAGTGTCACGTTCTTGCCAAGATGTTTGAAGGAGTATCTATTAGTGTATCCGTCATGCATCACTCGTCGATCGAACTGCCATGGTCGTCCTAGAAGTAAGTGACCCGCGTGCATCAGCACTACATCGCATAATACTTCATCGGAATATTTCCCGATGCTAAAGGACACTAGGACTTGTTTCGTCACTTTGAGTTCCCCGCCATCGTTAAGCCACTGAAGCTTGTATGGATTCAGGTGCTTGGTGGTTGACAGCCCCAACTTTTCTACCATGAGAGTGCTCGCCACGTTTGTGCAACTCCCTCCATCGATTATGATGCTACACACTTTCCCTTGCACTTGACATCTCGAATGAAAGATGTTCTCGCGTTGTTGTTCATTTTCCACACTTTGAAGACTTTGGCTTTGCTTGACGACAAGTAACTCGCCTTCAATGGGTTGTTCTAAGTCCTCCTCGACTTCAGAAGTCGATTCAGTCTCGTTCTCCTCCTCGTCCTCTGTTTCAATCTCACCATCGGCCCTTATCACCATGGTGCGTCTATTCGGACACTGACTCGCTATATGTCCACGTCCAAGACACTTGAAGCACTTTATGTCCCTTGAGCAGGCGGTGGGATTTTCAGGAGCCTTACCTTTACTTGACTCGGCAATAGGCTTATTCGCCTTAGATATTGTTGACGAATCTTTCGTTCGATTTGTTGGAAAACCCTTGCTTGTGCCTTAGCCCCACTTAGAAGGATTGGTACTAGGATAGGCTCGGGTGGTACCTTTTTGCTTCAACTGCTTCTCCACTTTAATAGCCATGTGGACCATGTCCACAAGCTCAATGTAATGTTGCAGTTCTACGACATTTGCAATCTCTCGATTAAGTCCCGCTAGAAAATGAGCCATTGTAGCTTCTCGATCTTCTTGTATATCGGCACGGATCATAGCCATTTCCATTTCTTTATAATAATCTTCCACACTCTTCGTCCCTTGGATGAGATTTTGGAGCTTTTGATGCAACTCCCGATGATAGTAGGATAGAATGAATCGTCATCGCATAGTCGCCTTTATTTTGGTCTAAGTGGAAATGGGATGCTCTCCGTTACGCCTCCGACTAGTGGTCAACTGATCCCACCATATCATTGCGTAGTCCGAGAACTCAGAATAGTTGTGACACTCGAACACCAACTCTATCTTTTTCTCCCATTCAAGATAGGCCTCGGGGTCAGATTTTCCTTGGAAAGGAGGAATGGAAAGTTTGATATTCTTCAAGTCATCATCTTCCCGCCTTCGATCTACTTGTCCACGGTTTCGGGGACGTCTCCTTTCTTGGCTTATGTTAGACCCTTGATCACTTTCATCTTCACTATTTTCGTTAACATCATCATCTTGAGCCCTTGGTTGTCTTCATCGTTGGTTGGCCCTTCTCGTCTTTGCCTAGCAACTTCAGGATATTCATCGCGTTGTCTTTGGGCCTCGACTTGGTAAAGTCGATCTTCAAGAGGATTAAGCCTTCTGTCAAGTAAGCGTTCCATCTCGCGCAAAAGGGCTTGCATTGGCAAATCCGAAACGTTTCTGACTGGTTGCCGCCCTTGTTGTTCTTCCATGTTTTGTCGAACGTTTCTGACTGGTTACCGCCCTTGTTGTTCCTCTATGTTTTGATCACTATTTTGGGACATCTATTCATTTAAAATATCCTCACAAACAAATCCTCTAAATCCGCTCAGAAAGAAAGAAGTTTGATGACACTCACACTCGTGTTTACACTCTTAGTTCGGCTTTTACCTCCCCTCGAATGAGCTCACGCCCTCTTGCCTTTTACCTCTCTTAACTTTTCTCGTAATTTCGTAAACAGATTCGTTAAGGCTTAGTCCTTGGTCTAGGTGGTCGGCTCAAAAGGGATAACAAGTGATTGATGTATTTGGCTTAGGGTAGGCTGAAAGAATAGGGAATTGGGTTAAAAGTGTGGCGAATTAGGGAGAGTAAAATAAAAGAAGGATCGGGACGATCAAATAACAACTGAATTGCATAAATCACTTTTTTTTTCGAATTTTTTTTCGAATTTTTTTCGAATTTTTTTTAACTTGTATAACTTTTTTTTTGGTGCTATATCAACAACTAAATACAATAGGATCACTTTTGTACACGATTTTTTTTCTTCTGCTGCGTAGATTTTTGTTTTTATAATAACAGTAACAAACTAATCAAAATGAGAAAACTTCGGTATACGAAAATTTTTTTTTCTATACTCTTTTTTTTTTCGGATCCTACTTACTCGCGTACACTTGGACTAGCCCGGGATTGATTTCTTCGCACGAACTTCTCGTTTTAGTAGCTCTGATACCAAATGATACGAACCGGCCTGGTGATGAGTCGAGTCGTATGTCGATTGCCCGATCGTCTACGAGAAATTACGAAGGTTTAGTCGAGTTGAAAGAATGGTCGAAGAAGAAGATGGGATTCGAACAGAAGGGTAGGAGTGAAATGATATGATCGAAAGAATATGAACAGATTAGTCAGTTTTGGTATGTTTGGGTAAGAAAGAAATTGGATCGAACAAAGAATGCAAATAAGAACCAATACCGATTCGGTATCGACCCGTTATTTATATGCACTTTTTGGTTCGGTTTAGGTTTGGTAAAAAAGAACCTCGACCCACTATCTAACAAGATAGGAACCTCGGTTTAGTTTAGAACGCCACACTACAAGTAGTGATAAGCTCAGAATCGACAAAGAAACACGGTTGACACAACTAGAGCGCTAGGAACGCCAAACGAATCTTTGAACGAAATATAAGAAAAGTTTGCCTCACAATTTCGGCAGCATAACATTAACAAAGATTTCAAAAGTGCCTTTTACATGGAAATTGAACAAGTATTTATAGGCCTAAGTCTAGGTAGCCGATTGGCCTTTCATGCTTACACATTAAACAAAGAAAATTCTAGAAAAATGTCCTTTAATGTGCATGTCTAGAGTCGGCTATGGTAATAGGAAATGAATGAATCTTCATGCTTAAGAAAACACTAAGTGAATACATGATGTCCAATGGTCACTTGTGAGGTTCGGCCAACCTTGTTAATTGAAGCAATGTTTGGCCAAAAAATACGAATTAATTGTGGACACTCCAAGGGCCATCATGTGTGTGAAAACTGAATGTTGAAGAGTCTTCTAGTGTGAACAAGGTGAACCAAATAGTCTTGCCATGTGAACATAGGTGTGAACGAATTAAGGAGAGTCATGGGGAAGCTAATTGGCCAAGCTATCTTCATGCATGTGTGAGTGTCCTTTGGCTGAATGGTCACCTTGGAGAATGAAGAGATAGCACACCATACATGAATGGAAACATTCATGAACCTTAAAGACATTGAATATGGTCATACATGCACTTGGCCGAACATGCACCTAAGAGATTCAAGTCCCCCAACCGTCCATGCACCTTCAAAATTCATGCGTGCTTTTAATCTCCATATGTCCATTGCGTTTCTACAAGAAATGTGAACAAAATTAATTCAAACTAATGTGAACACAAATATGAACATTAAATTCGGTTATGACAAATTTAATTATCATCAATAAAAACTTTTAAGACATACTTAATATAACTAATGTGAGCTAAATTTAATATGTAGGATATTAATTAACTAATTATTGAACTTATTAATTGAAAAGTCAATAGTAGTCAAATGAATTCAAAGTGCACTCCACGAGCTATTGTTTAATTCATGAGCTAAACCCAAGCTGGGCTTAAACTCGTGAGCTGTTAATGAGTGAGTGCCGAGCTAATGAGTCAAGTGTGGGCTGCATGGGAGCTAACTTGGGTGACAAGTGAGTTTGGTGAGCTAAAGCTGAACTTGTAGAAAAGTTCGGCATGGATTTCAAAATGGCCACTAAGCGGTTCGATAGGCCTAGCATTGACATCATCCCACACATGCTGAACTAAAGCTATAACAGCTTCTTTAAATTGTTTTGCACGAGCCCTTATGATCGGCCCTTGAGGTAGCACCATCGGATCTCAGCTTGGACTTGACCTATGGGAAGCCGTGATCGTATCACTGATATAAGTCCTCCTAGGAACCCGCTGAAAATCAGATATAGGGGTGGTGGCCTTCGACAGAAGGATCTGAGGAGAAGGTTGCGTTTGGAGTCTTTCGCTTTTTCGAAGCGAGGACAACAACCTTGGACTTGTTGCGAGTGTTCGTCATGGTGTGCCTGAAAAATAAAAGAATTCACTATCAGAAAAATAAAATAAGCAATACCAAATAAAAAAACAGAGAGGCTGACAGAACAATCGTGTAAAGAAAACTATGACACTAGGAATCATCCTATGATGCACAACGAAATTGAAATAGCCTAAATAAAAAATCGACGCTTAAAACAATATTGACAAATATCAATCATGCATAAATTAGGTACTAAATATACTAAACATGCAAACTACTAAGAAATAATAATGAAGAAAAATAATAATAAGAAATGAAATGAAAAACTAAAAACGATAAAAATAATGAAAGACCAGTAAGAATAAAAAAATAAAAAAATAAAATGTATATAATAAGGAGAAGAATAAAAAAAATAAAAACATAAGGCATGTACTAAAAACAGTAACAATAAAAACAGTAAACAAATAATTAAAGTAAACTAACGATAAGAAAGGTAAGAATAATAAGAAAAATGAAATAATAATGAAGACAGTAATGACAAGAAACAATTACAACTAGAAAACTAAAATAATATGACTAAAAATAATATTATTAAGTAATAAACAAACAAATAAATAATAAAATAGAAAAATAATGGGTGGTGACCGAAGCTATTGGCGGTGACAACAATGTCGGTCGGTGCACAGTGGAGCGCTACGAGGTTGGGGGAAACGGTAGTGGAACAGGGTTGTTGAGGGTGGTGGGAGGTGTGTGTGTGTGGGTGAGGTGTGGGTGCGCGTCGAAGGGAGAGGGGGAAGGGATTGGGGTAGGTGAGGGACGTGGCTTGCTTGGTGAGAGGGGTGACGAGGTGAAGGGGCTGTAATGTTGACCGAGGTTCACGCGATTGGAGGGGGAAGCAGCTGTGATGCGTATAAGAAAGTAAAGCTCAATGAGGGCAGCGCGAGGTTGGAAGAGAGGCGCAACGATGGGGCGAAAAGGAGAAGGAGAAGGAGAAGGGGTCGTGGGGTTGATGAGGGAGAAGGTGGGACAAACGGCGACGGTGGCCGAAATGTGGAGGGTAGGGAATAGGCGGCGGCTAGGGTATGTTGGGAAGTTGGGGGAAAAAGACAAAATAAAGGAAAAGAAAAGGGGGTTAGGGTTTTTTAAGGGTGACACGGTCGTGTAAGGGCTTGTATTGGGCCACACAGCTGTGTAGTTCTCCCCAGCCTGTGTGCTTTTAAACATATCAACCCACTCTTCACACGGCCTTGGACACGCCCGTGTGTCGAGGTCGTGTGTGCCACACAGCCGTGTCGTACGGCCGTGTGCAATTTCATACGCTTATCCCACGCCTGTGTGAGAGCCCACACACCCATGTGGCTTAGCTGTGTCTCGCACATAGTCGTGTCTATTGCCCGTGTAACTCACTAACTTGAGATACAATTGAAAAAATTAGCTTTAGGGTTCACACGGCTTAGGAAACACCGGTGTGGACTATTTTAGGCCGTGTAATAGTTGATTTTAGGAAAGATTAAGTCCCAAGATCCACACGGCCTAGGACATGCCCTCATGGGTCAAAAACACTTTTTTTAAAGAAAATTAATTAATTTTAAAAATAACATGAAATAAAATTAAGAAAATTAGCAGTGTTAACACTTGAGTTGTGTAACACCCATAATCCGTATTCGTTGCCTGAATAGGGTTACGGAGCATTACCAGAGTTTACATTTCAAAACTATCAAATATATAAATCATTTACTTCACAACATCAATCATAGCAAATTCCTTCAATAACATACATATTGTCCCTTATACGAGCCCTCGAGACCCTAAAAAACACATTAGAAACAAATTAGGACTAAGTCGGAAACATATAGAATTTTCTGGGAAAAGATAAAAAATTTTAAACTGTAAGGGTCACACAGCTGTGTGGCTCACACTAGCTGAGATACACGCCCGTGTCTCAGGCCCTGTGGGTATTCGAAGTAGGGAAAGACAGCCATGTTCCAGCCCGTGCCCGTGCTTGTGCCCGTGTAACTCTCTGACTTGGTTCACACGGCCAAGCCACACACTTGTGTGCTAGGCCATGTAATACTCGAAACGCGACCTTTAGAAAAAACCTACAGGGGACACACGGCTGAGACACACACCCATGTCTTAGGCTTTGTGGATGAAAAATAGGTCATTTCCAAGCCATTTTTCTCACCCAAAGCTTAGTCACTTATACAAGCCAAATGTACGTATTTTCAAGCAACCAAATTACACCTAACACAAGCATATCCAAGCTACATCATCATAATAAATAACCATACGACCAATATGCCTAAAAGATACCTCATTCACAACAATCAAACTTTATTAAACATTAGCTAAGTTTATCCATAAATTAATGAACCAATTGAACAAATTATATACTATATTTTCCATAATGTTCGCATACCATTTTCATACTCACAAACACCAAGATGACCGTTCACACCAATCATCAATACCTTAGCAATTTGACCATATGCCAACCACACCTAAAGCTACTAAAACTAGCCATTTAACAACTCAATGCACTATCTAATTCTATACCAAATCAATATTTTATAGCATGCATTATATTCATCATTTCAACTACGATCATTTATGTACTTAGATGCCAAAATAACAACCATTAAAATACGTTACATATATAATAACATAACAACTATTTTATTACCCAAAATACCATATTTACAAGCCAAACATAATGGCTAATATCATCAAACAAGGACACCTATACATGCCATTATAACCACTACCAAAGCATCAAAATTTACCGATAAAATCTCTAGATAGTGTGATAAATCTCCAACTAGCTTCGAAACTGATCGAATTTTCAATAATCTGTAAAATAAGAGAAAGAAAACCACATAAGCAATAAATGCTTACTAAGCTTGTATAAAATTTAAAATGCAATAATCTATAGAACTTTATAAGTTGTAAATAACCCTATACCAATGCCTCAATGTTTATCAACTATATAACTATCAATTCCCAAATGAATAGGTTCATTAACATTTCAAATACTTACTGTTTATAACATATTATGGTCTCATAAGTTGAATTACATAATCATCAATCTTTTCTTAAAATGAAGAACCATTTCCTTTACTTACTTATCAATCCATTTATTTAGCATAAATTTAATTATGTTATTAACTCACGAATTAGTGTATTTATTCATGACATAAACAAATTCACATATATCATAAGTAAACTTCCTTCCCTACGAATAAGTCCTTTAACTTGACAATCCCTTTTATTTTATCACATTACATCTTAACTATGCACTTATCATTTCATTACCTATTCTCACTCATTTCATTTGCATACACATAAAACATAAACATAAAATTAACTATAGCCACAAGTTAGTGTATTTAAACATAACCCTTTTAGAATCAACTTCATGATAAACCATTTCATAATAAATTACATGATCTGATTTTTACCACTTTTTCATGAACATAAGCATATTTCCATTTGGCCATTTACTATTTCAATATATAGATTTAAAAATAACATAATATAATTCAACTACTAGCTAGGCACAAACCTAAGCATCATTAACAACACAAGTTAGTGATTAAACACACAGCTTAGCAATATCATCACAAGGCAAGATAAGGTACATAAACATAGCATCACATAAATAAGAATTTTCATAACCATGAATATTCATACTTTGATTATTAACAATTCATACCTTTTCATAGGTTCTTAACTTAGCTTTCGCTACACTTATCGTTCTTGCCCTTTTTATGCCCGTTGAACTAGTAACTTGACTCGAATAATCGGGTAACTACATCATACCAAGGTCCTCATAGATGCAAAATAGGGGCACCAAAGTACAATCAGGAGCACAAATGTGCGATCAGAGACACCGAAGTGCAAATAAGGGCACAGATGTGCATTCAGGGGTACCGAAGTACAAACAGGGGCACGTAAGTGCAATTAGGGGTTCTAAAGTACAAACAATGGCACGTAAGTGCAATCATTCAATAATTAACTATGAACATTTGATTAAAAATGTAAATAGAAATTTATTTATGTATTGAAACACTATGAGCTTACTTGACTAAATTGCAGAAATGTCAAAGTATAGGGGCATTTTGGTAATTTTTCATTCTCCTTGATTTTCCACCCGATCTTGATCTAAATTAATAATTTCATTCAATATATAAATTTAGACAGTAAAAAAAATGTATTTTATGCAATTTAGTCATTTTTCATTTTTACAAAATTGCCCTTAAAGTTTTACTTTTATTCAATTTAGTCCCTGAGCATAAAACATGGAAACTAACCATTTTTACTCAAAATTGAGCCTAGTAGAATACTTATGGCATCCAATACATCCCATTATTGGAAAAATTTCACATCAAATCCTTATACTTTAACTATTTTAACAATTTAGTCCTTAATCAAAAAATTCATCAAAAATCACTTAATAAAATACTTTTAAATATCAACCAATATTTCAAATTCATCATTTAACATAAAAAATATCAAGGTTCATCAATGGCAACATTCAGTATATTTAACAGTTTCAAAATCAAAGGTAAGGGCTAGTTGGACCTAGTTGCAACGATCTAAAAAATATAAATATTATTAAAAACGGGTATAAATTGAACTTACATGAATCATCCAAAGAATAGCCAAAGCTTGAAACTTCAATGGAGTTTTTATTCTTTCAATTTCGGTGGGAATTGGTTTTTGGAAGATGAATCTTTTATTTTATTAAGCTTTATTCATTTTATTATTATAATAACATATAATTTAATAAGAAAAACTGTATATAATTTACTTCTTAATCGACCCACCATATAAAAATGGTATAATTACCATTTAAAAACCCTACTTCATATTTAAATAATCATTTAGCATAAATTTCTAATAGCCATTAAATTTTACAACTTTTACGATTTAGTCCTTTTTGTGTAATTAATTATTGAAGCATTAAAATTTTTCAACGAAACTTTAATACCACCTTAATAAAATTTTGTAAATATTTATAAAAATATTTATGACTCATTTTATAGAAATGAGGTCCCAATACCTCATTTTCTAAAACCACTCGACCTTAGGGTCGTACCGCTTAAACTTAATAAATCACTTAAATAACATAAATTATCAAATCAAAAACCCTTTTTAAACCATAATTGACTCGTAAATATTAAAAAATAATATTTACGAACTTACTCATCGAATTTGGTGGCCCCAAAATTATTATTTTCGACCCCACTGAAAATCAGGCTGTTGTAGGTTGCCTTCCGAGAAGCGCTTATTTAAAGTCTAAGCTCGTCTTACCTCGTATTCACACGGTCATGGTGGTTTATGAAGTTGAAACTCCTCTTTCTCATTATCAATTCTATTATCAAAATAAGGTTTAAGTCGAGTACTATTTACCTTAAATGTGCCAAATTTAAAATGAGTTACATCGACTGTACCGTATAGGATGACATTCAGTACCGTAAAGGGATTTGATCCGTTTGCACCAAGCTATGAAGTGGAAATTTGAGGATTCGTTTTGTCAAGAAGTACCTTATCTCCAACCTTGAATTGGTTCATTCCATCCACATGCTCATTATAGTGTCTCTTTGGCTATTCATCGTGCTTTTTCGGTTTCTCCTTGACATGTGTCCGCCATTCATCCTATTCATCTATTTGTAACATTCGTTCTTTATAAGTCGTTATATTTCTGTCATATAGACTGAAACGTGGCACCATTATATTTTTCAAAGAGGTTTCTTGCAAAGAAGGTTGAGCCACATGGTTACTCATAGTAATAGAACTTATAAAATCATCTCAATCACTAGATATCTTAACGGAATCACAAGCTTGGAGAGTAATTGTTTTTTCACCTACACAAAGTACTAATTCACTCATACAAACATCAATTATAGTTTTAACAATTGTTAAAAAGGGTCTTCCTAAAATTAAAGGTACTTCATTACCCTCATTCATGTCTAAAACAAAAAAAAAATCAACTAGGAATATGAATTTATCAATTTTTACAAGAACATCTTCAATAATACCCTTAGGAAATCTAATGTTTCTATCTACTAATTGAATACTCATCCTAGTTTGTTTGGGTTTCCCAAGACCTAATTGCTTAAACATTTTATAAGGCATGACATTAATACTAGCCCCTAAATCAGCCAAAGCATTATTAATATTCAAACTACCAATTAAACAAGGAATAGTAAAACTCCCTGGATCTTTCAATTTGTTGGGTAGTTTATTTTGTAGTATGGCTGAGCAAACTATATTTATCTTCACAGTCGACAAATCATCTAACTTCTTTTTGTTCACCAAAAGCTCCTTTAAAAATTTAACGGAATTGGGCATATGTGAAAGAGCTTCAATAAACAGTAAGTTAATATGTAATTTTTTCAGAAGTTTAAGAAATTTACCAAATTGTTCGTTCGTGTGGTCTCTATTAGTCACATTAGGATATGGCACTCGAGGTTTATATTCTTTACGAACCAATTTTTACTCATTCTAGCTTACCTCAGCCTTACCGTTACTTACCATAATTTCTTGCCTCGAATCTGGTTTAGACTCAACTAACCCTTCTTCATCTCATACAGTAATTACATAAAGTTGTTCCTTTGGGTTAGTTTCAGTATTGCTAGGCAAACTACCTTGTGGTCGTTCTGAAATTAACTTAGCAAGTTGACTGATTTGGTTCTTGAGCCCTTGAATCGATGTTTTTTTATTTTTAAACATTGCTTCAGTGTTTTGAAAATAGGTTTCTGACACCAAGATAAACTTCATCAACATCTCCTTAAGGTTCAGATTCTTCTCTTATTGGTAAGGTTGTTGTTGGAAGCCTGGAGGGGGTTGTGCTCTATGATTACCTTGACCACCCCAAGAGAAATTGGGATGGTTCCTCTAACCTGCATTATAGGTATTACTATAAGGGTTATTTTGAGGCCTACAATTATTACCTATATAATTGATTTGTTCGTTCTCTGTGCTAGAACTGTAGGGTAGACATTCTGGATTGTTCATTCCTCCTCTATTTGCAACGCATTACATCACCGGATGTAGTTGAGTAGAAACATATAAACCATCAATTTTCTTATTTAATTGTTCTACCTGATTTGATAACATGGTGACTACATCTAAATTGAAAACACCGGTTGCTTTCATCAGCTTCGTCCTCTGACTTGCCACTGATAATTATTTAGTGCCATCTCTTCTATAAACTTATAAGCCACTTCAGGTGTTTTATTGTTAAGTGTTCCACCGGCTGCTGCATCGATTAACCATCTAGTTGAGGAATTCAAATAATTGTAGAAGGTTTGAACTTATCTCACATGCATCATATAAGGTTTCTAAGTCGATCTAAACGAAGGAAGAGATATCGTTCCTTAACTTGACTGTCTTAGCGGTGGGAAGTACTTCAGTAAGAATTTCTTGGTCATTTGATCCCATGTAGTGATAGAACCTTATGGTAAAGAATTCAACCACTGTTTATCTTTGTTCCTCAACAAGAAAGGGAATAACCATAGGTGAATGGCATCGTCAGAAACGTAATTTATCTTGAAAGTATCATAGACTTCCAGAAAATTAGCCAAATGAGTATTTGGATCTTTGTCTTGCAAAACATCAAACTGGACAAACTATTGAATCATCTAAATAGTGTTCGGCTTCAGTTCAAAATTATTCGTAGCAATGGTGGGTCTTACAGTACTCCATTCAGCCCCAATTAGAGTGGGCTTGGCATAATCATACATAGTACGAGGAACAAGATCTGGATTTGCAGGATTTGCAGTAACTGAAAGAGGTAGCTGATTATTCTTATTATCACCCATCTCTTTATTAATAATAGTGTCGTCTTGCTTGTCTACTATATTCTGTTAACTTTGCCTTGCTTCTCTATGGTTTCTGTGAGTTGTACTTTCAATTTTACTTTCAAATAACAATGGTCCTAACGGGATTCTTCTATTCATAAACTAAATAACCCTGCCAGAAATAAATAAAACAAAAATTAAACTAAAAACAAAAATAAAATGCAATAAAAATAAATGGAAAATTAATAATAAGCAAGTGTTCCTAATATTTTAGTCCTCGGCAATGGTGTCAAAAACTTGATGGTCACTACACTAACTATAAATACGGCTAAGGCAAGCGCACCTATCGAACAATAGTATAGTTATGGTGAGTAGGGAATATTGTATCCATGAGGACTAAAAGTATTAGTAATTAGCGTTCTTCTATTATTTAGTCGACAAATAGGAGTGAATGTTTTTAATCTAAATTTACTGATCTAATTTAACTAAGAACATAACAGAGAATGAAATAGGAAAATAATCGAAGATAACCAATGAGAAAGATAATACCCAAGAAAGAATCCACCTAGACTTCACCTATTATTCTGAATCTGGATTAAATGATTTATTCACTTGTGTCTTGATCCGTAGAAATCCCTAAATTATGTTAATATATATCCTCCGAGAGTAAGAACAACTGACTCTAGGTTGATTAACTGAAATCTCTTTCTAATTAAAACCCCTATCGTTGCATTAACTTGATCTATGGATTCCCCTATTAGATTTTACTCTAATTTAGTAGATTTATGTCGTCCTATTTCTAAGATTGCATGGAGCTCCACTCAATTATGCTAGATCTACTCTTAAACAGGGATTTTTTCTCTACTGAAATAAGCACATTAAACATGAATTAATATCCCAAAAATATTAAAACATGAAATAAGCTTACATAATTGAGAACAAGAATCAAGTATTTATCGTGTAAAAACAAAAATTAAATAATGAGATTCATCATAGGTTTCATCCTCCCTAGGTATCTAGGGAATTTAGTTCATAATCCTGAATAAAAACATTTGAAAGTTAGGATAACTGCAAGACATAAAGAAACTCAATAAAACTTCGAAAGAAATTAAATGGAGATATTTGATCTTGAGGGAGATCCGCTTCCGAGTTTATTCCGATGGCATTCTTCAAGTGTTTTCTTCGATCTTCTCTAATTGCCCTAGTAGATCTTCGTCTAATTGGTATTTATAGACTTTAGAATACTCAGAAAGCCTAAAAATTGGGTTTTTCTGCATATTTGGGAAGTAGGGTGCAATATCGACACAGTCTAGCACATGAGCGTGTGGCCAGCCCGTGTGGAAACGCTTAGGCCGTGTGGATCCTGAAAACATCTCTATTTGTTTAATTTTGTCTCGTTTTTCACTTCGTTCACTCCCAAATGCTCTCTTAAGTATAGAAACATGAATTTAAAGGATTAGGAGCATCAAATTCACTAATTTGCATAATTAATCATCCAAAAACGCATTAAGAATGAAATTAAAATATGTTACTTTTATAGCTTATCACTTTCCAATTTTTTGCTCATTACCACTGCATATTTGCATCATAAGCACAATATTATCACTATCACTTAGCTTGTTTGACATGTTTACATATATAATTCCGCAATAATAATAACAAACACATAACACACGTCATGGCATCTCATCTTAATACTCTTTTTCACAATTCAACGAGCACATAATACACAAGTGAAACATAAGCACCAGAGAACTTACATTCAAAATTTAGAGTAGGGTTTTAGGCTACAACTAAGTTCCCTAACAATGCATTGAATCGTGTCCACAAGTAGTTAATCTGAACATTCACCAATTCGCTTTCGCCGAAATGTTGAAAGCTCAAACTAGTATTTCCTAGCTTGTAGATGGTCCTAACGAATCTAAAACTTCAACACAACAATTCACACAACAACAACACATTCAAAAATTAGCTAAAGACTCACCACAAGTAACCAAAACCTTAAGCCTAAGCTATGTCCTTATGTAACTGAAACCCTTTAACATAACAAACTTTAAATTTGAATATCTCGGTCTATACTCAATAATTTTGCCTAAAACCAATTTTGTTCATCCTGTAATTCACCTACGACTAATTCCCAATCTTTAAACTACACAAAACTACACAATTCATGGTATCGACATTTTTCAACAAGTTTTGACTATTTTCACGAAAATTCATTAGAACTTAATAAATCTTTAACGAAACTTCAAAACAAGTTTAGGAACCTCTTGATCATGTCAAAACCTATTGATTAACACTTTGAAATCACATTTTTACTCAAAAATCTAAAATTTACCATTAAGGACCCTATTTTCGGCTTTTAATCAAAACATATGATTTAGTGGCTAAAAATTTAGTTTCAATGTAACAACCCTAACCCATATCCATCACTGGAACAAGGTTACAGAGTATTGCCGAAGTTTACATATCAAATACCATTAATTCATGCCATTTACTATTCATATTCGAAATCAATCATATTGTCCCTTAAATGGACTATTGAGGCCCAATTTTTGCATTAAAAATAAATCAGGATTATATCGAAAATTCAGAGAATTTTTTGCAAAATTTCAAAAATTTTTTGAAATACAGGGGTCACACGCCCGTGTGGGTAGGCCGTGTGGGTCACATGGCCAAATGACATGCCCGTGTCCTAAGCCATGTGGGCATTCGATGTAAGGCACACGACTGTGTCCCAGCCCATGTTCATACAAGTGTAACTCTCTGACATGGGTCACATGACCAGCCACACGCCCATGTGCTAGGCGGTGTAGAAAATTTAATTTTTGAAAACTAGGTGCATGATTCACACGGCCAAGACAAACACCCGTATGTTGGGCCGTGTGTTTCACACTGCTGAAACACATGCCCGTGTCTCTGCCCGTGTGATCAATTTTGAGCATTCTGTTTCTCAATTTTTAAGATGCGGAGCACACACAACCAAGCCATATGCCTGTGTGCATGGCCGTGTGTCACACACAGCTGAGACACACACCCGTGTGTCTGCCTATGTGGACGAAAATAGGCCATTTTCAAGGCCATTTTCTCACCTAAGTATACCATCAACCAACAACAACACTTGAATACATTTATCAACCAAGTCAAGACATTAAAACTAAACTAAAACTGACCTTATGCATGTCGCATTAGCTCATATATTCAAGTATTTAAACTTACCAATTTCACATTTATGTTCATAGACAAATTTTATTAAATATACTAATTCAAAATCATTTATTAATATACTCTCCAACATATAACCATTTCATCACACATTAAACATGATTAAGTCTTGTATAATTACATCAATATATGCTTAACAGTAGCCATTCCAATGGCTAGTTACAACCAAAATATTTCATCATTTGATCTATTTTAGCCTATACATGCCATTATACTAAAAGTAGTTTTGCTATTTATACCAAAGTGAACTATAAGATAGTGTGATCTTGCTCTGACCCACTCCAACCTTTACGAGCTTTCGAATACTATAAAATAGAGAAAATGAACAGAGTAAGCGTTTAATGCTTAGTAAGTTCATATAACAAGAATTTAACTTACGAATCATATTCATTTAAAGTAAACATACAAACATGCATCCAAAACATTGTGGCCAATTGCCTAAACAGATGCTCATATCAAACAAATTAGTCATGAAATTTGCATGAATATCAAGAAAACAAAGATGAGCTCATCATGCAACCATTTCCAGGTATTTCAGGGATATTCAAGATATAACTCATTTAATTCTCATATTTTCTTACATCAGGAGTTTTGTCCATTGAATCATTGAAATATCGATGGATACTCGGGTAGTACACACAAGGTGTACTTATCAATAAATTTTCAATTCATATACAGGGGTGCTCATTAGAGCACATAACTGGAAGGCACACTCTCGAGCCTTACAACGGGAAGCTCTCAAAGAGCCATATCGAGAAGCTCATAAAGAGCCTATTGTAACGTCTTAGTTTTCGAGAATTCTGTGAATGTTGGAAAAA
Source organism: Gossypium anomalum (assembly GCA_025698475.1). NCBI lineage: Eukaryota > Viridiplantae > Streptophyta > Magnoliopsida > Malvales > Malvaceae > Gossypium > Gossypium anomalum. The sequence continues at coordinate 39,221,672 of CM046968.1, read as the reverse complement.
TTTAAAATTTCTACATAATCATGTGGGTGCATATGGTTGGATATGGGTTGGGTTTCTGCATAATCATGTGATATCTGTTCTGTTCTGTTATGGGCCTATGGGCTCTATTCTGAATTTTGTTCTGGGCTAAGGCCAACTTATTCTGTTTCTGTGGTTTGAGCCGATATAGGCTATGGTTGGGTTAATTTACACACTGAGTTTCCCCAAACTCACCCCTTTATTTTCATCCACGCAGGTAATCCCCAACCATAGTGGGCTTGGAGCTGTAAGGGATTTGGAGTGGCCACATGTTCTGCAAATTCAGTTTTTCTTCTGGTGAACTAGACCTCCTTTTATTTATGTTTAAGGTTTTGGGCTTTTAAATGTAATAAGGCCGCTTAATTATTTTTGATGGTTTTAATATGTTTTATTAAGATAGGTATTACTTATATTTAACTGTCGAAATTGGATAGCTTTAGGGCGCGTTTTCAAAAACAGTAAGTGATTTCAAAATAAAACGATAAAAAGAAAGCTTTCGTAATGAAAATTTTTTCCTAAATTAATCACTTTTCCTAAAAAGGACTCAATCAGATTGGTTTCCTGAAAATATACATGACGTTAAGGTGTGGCAATGGCGGTGTGCATGTCTAGGATTGGATCCGAAGGGAGCTTGGTACTTAAGCAGTCCGATGGACTCACCTCTTCTTTTCTGGTTTCCTACCTGGTGCACAGCTTCCATTCACTTTAACCTATAATGAAATTATCTTTTAAAACACTAAGTAAGTTTTTCTAGATCAACAATATAAAATGTTTTGAACGCTTCGATGTGGCATGTCGGATCTGGCCATAACGTCTAGGATGGGTTTTGGGTGTTACATTTAGTGGTATCAGAGCCAAGTTACAACAACTCGGTTGTGGAATGGGTTTACAAAAACAAAGATTTTCGAAAACAAAAATTTTATAAAAAATGCAAAACTCAGTTTTCAAATTTTGGATCTTTAGAAGGTAGCACCCAAATCTCCGGCCAGAGTCTGTAAGTATTTTAAACTTTTTCTGAATAATTTTTTGAATTATCTGTCTGTATTGAAATCCTCAGGACACTCTAGTTAGAATGATACTAAAACTGTAGAAATTTTGGTAACAAACTGAGACTGTAGCTAGACTACGATTCTGCGGAAACCAACTCTGAAATACTATTTGTTCATAAAACATCTATAATAAACACTGAAATGTTTAATTGATGCATAAAATTCATAATCAGATAATACGATATGAGTACAAGAGTAGCTCATGGAAGAGGCCGTGGACGTGGCTGAGGTAGTGCTCGAGTAGGAACTGCATATTCTGGCATATGCCGACGGCGGCAGATGCACCGGTACCACCGGTAACAGAAGTGGAGTCTCATGATCGTGGTGCCGGGGATGACGCCCTGTCACAGGTAATGCTTCGTGTTCTAGAAAGGGTTGCCAGGGCAAGTACGGGCAATAAAATTCGAGGATCTATTTCTGAACGACTCCGGGCTAATGGAGCGAAGATCTTTAGGGGCGTATCTGGCATAGCCCCGAATGTGGCAGAATATTGGTTGAAGGCCACAGAACGGATTATGGATGACTTGGATTGCTCTGTGGAGCAGAAGCTAAAGGGAGTCATATCATTGCTGTGAGACGAGGCTTATTAGTGGTGGCTCATTGTGAGAGAAGGGACCCCAGCTGATAGGATAACTTGGGAACTGTTTAAGACGACCTTTAAAGGGAAATATGTTGGGGCAAGTTATGTGGACGCCCGCAGGAAGGAATTCTTGAATCTAGTTCAAGGAGGTAAAACTGTTGCTGAGTACGAGGCTGAGTTTCTAAGGCTGAGCCGGTATGCCGTGGGCATAGTCGCTACAAAATATGAGCGAAGTGTGCACTTTGAAGATGGTCTTAGGGATGACCTTAGGGTGTTGATTGCTCCGCAGAGGGAGCGTGATTTTACGGTCTTGGTGGAGAAAGCTAAGATAACTGAGGAAGTAAAACGTGCTGAAAAGAAGAATTGGAAGAAGGATCGGAACCATTTTCAGAGGGATTCAGGACCCCCTGGTGGCGCAAATAGGAATGGTAAGAGAGCAAGAGTGGAGGAGCTAGTTCGAACAGTTCCGATAAATGTTGTTAGACCACCAATCTGTGGAGACTGTGGTAAAGTGCATCTAGGCGAGTGTAGGAAATGTTCCGGTGCTTGTTTCTGATACGGATCTATAGAGCATAGAGTTAAAGACTGTCCTAAGAGAGCGGATCAGGTTCAAGTTGCTGAACAGAGGGTTGCTCAACCCGTGAAAGGTGGACCACAACCACTGCAAGGACATGGACAAGGTAGGGGTGGAAATGGAAATGGAAATGGTCAAGGTCGAGGGGCGCCCGGCAGGAGTGCCAGAAATGCTGAGGCTCGACAGCTAGCGTTGGTGTATACAGCTCATCGTCGAGAGGAGGGCGACGCACTTGACGTTATAACTGGTACTTTTTGGTTTCTAGCATGTCGTATACTGCTTTGGTAGATATTGGATCTACTCATTCCTCTATTGCATATGCTATATCTGGGTTGTTGGGTGTGCATTCTGAGAAGATTGTGAGTGGGTATCTGTGCTAAGTCCTTTGGGTCACTCGGTTAGGGTAGACAAACTGTATAGGGACGTGCCCTTAGAAACTCAAGGTAGGATTTTTCCTAGAGATTTGATGGAGTTACCGTTCAGAGAATTCGACCTCATTCTGGGAATGGAATGGCTAGCTAAGCATAGGGCGACTTTGGATTGTGCTGCTAAGCAAATGGTGTTAAGGACCACTGAGGGTGAAGAGGTTATGGTGATAGGTGAGCGAAGGGACTATTTGTCCAATGTGGTGTCGGCATTGAGAGCCAAAAAGTGGATTCCAAAAGGTTGTGAGGCCTATTTGGCATCCGTAAGTCAGTCGGAAGTTGAGGGGCTGACAGTGGATAAGGTTAGGACCGTAAGGGAGTTCGAAGATTTTTTTCGGAAGAGCTTCCGGGATTACCTCCGAATCGAGAGGTCGAGTTTGGAATCGACTTGTTGCCTGGAACGGCACCAGTGTCCATCGCACCGTATAGGATGGCACCGAAGGAGTTAGTGGAGTTAAAGGTGCAAATTCAAGAGTTGTTGGATAGGGGTTTTATTAGGCCAAGTGTGTCTCCATGGGGAGCACCGGTGCTATTCGTAAAGAAGAAGGATGGGACGATGCGAATGTCCATTGATTATTGCCAGTTGAACAAACTGACGATTAAGAATAAGTACCCACTGCCAAGGATTGACGATCTGTTTGACCAATTTAAAGGAGCTTCTGTATTTCCCAAGATCAACCTTCGATCTGGATATCGTCAGTTAAGGGTCAAGGAGGCAGATATCCATAAAACAATATTCAGGACTCGGTATGGTCATTACGAGTTTCTGGTTATGCCATTTGGATTGACGAACGCTTCTGCAGCATTTATGGATCTGATGAATCGTATGTTCCAACCATTTTTGGATCGGTTCGTAGTCGTCTTTATTGACGATATTCTGGTATATTCTAAAACTGAAGCAAAACATGATGAGCATCTCCGCATTGTACTGCAAGTGTTAAGGGAGAAGGAACTTTATGCGAAGTTCAGCAAGTGTGAATTTTGGTTGAGGGAGGTGACTTTCTTAGGACATGTTGTTTCTGCTGAAGCGATCAAAGTAGACCCTCGAAAGATTGAAGCGATTCTGGAATGGAAGCCACCTAGGTCGATGTCAGAAATTTGAGTTTCCTAGGGTTGGCAGGTTACTACAGAAGGTTTTTAGAAGGATTTTCTGTGATGGCAGCACCTTTGACAAAACTCATAAGGAAAGGGGTACCATTTGTGTGGACAGAGAAGCAGCAGGAAGCTTTTGAGAAGTTGAAGAAAGTTCTGACTGAAGCACCTGTATTAATTCAGCCGGAGTCTGAGAAGGATTTTATTGTGTACAGCGACGCATCACATATGGGTTTGGGTTGTGTGTTGATGCAAGAGGGTAAGGTGGTTGCTTATGCACCACGACAGCTTAAGCCTCATGAGGGGAACTATCCTACTCATGATTTGGAGTTGGCAGCAGTGATCTTTGCACTTAAGATTTGGAGACACTACTTGTATGGAGAAAGATGTGTTATATACATGGACCATAAGAGTCTTAAGTATTTGCTGACTCAGAAGGAGCTGAACCTTAGGCAAAGGAGATGGATAGAATTGCTTAAGGATTATGATTGTTCGATTGAATACCACCCAGGCAAGGCTAATGTGGTAGCCGATGCTCTAAGTCGTAGAGTTGTATCTGATCTGAGAGCAATGTTTGCTCGTCTAAGTCTGTATGGTGATGGAAGTCTGTTGGCTAAGTTGCAAGTAAGGCCAACCTAAGTGGATCAGATTAAGGAAAAGTAGTTGAGAGATGAGTCTTTGGTTGCTCATTTCTAACAAGTTAAGGAAGGGGGAACTTCTGAGTTTGGGTTGAATGGTGAAGGAGTTCTGTGTTTCCGAGGAAGAATTTGTGTTTCGAAGGACTCTGACTTAAGGCAGTCAATACTTAAGGAAGCTCATGGGGGACTTTGTGCCATGCATCCTGGAGGGAATAAGTTGTATCATGACTTGCGTGAATTGTATTGGTGGCCTGGGCTGAAACGAGAAGTAACGGAGTTTGTGGGAAAATGTTTAACATGCCAGCAAGTGAAAGCTGAGCATCAACTACCTTCTGGACTTTTGCAGCCAATAAAGATACCACTTTGAAAGTGGGAGAGGATAACCATGGACTTTGTGAGTGGGTTACCCTTGACGCCATCGAGGAAAGACTCGATTTGGGTTATTGTGGATATGTTGACCAAATCGGCCCATTTCATACCTGTCCGTACTAACTTTTCACTTCAGAAATTAGCCAAGTTGTATGTGGCAGAGATTGTACGACTTCATGGTGTCCCAGTTTCAATTATCTCTGACCGGGATCCTAAATTCACATCTCGGTTTTGGCAAAAGTTGCATGAGGCATTGGGAACGCGATTGAACTTTAGTACGGCTTTCCATCCCTAAACTGATGGCCAGTCGGAAAGGGTAATCCAGATTCTGGAAGACATGTTGAGGGGATGTGTTATTGACTTCTGAGGTAGCTGGGAGGAGTACTTGCCATTGGCAGAGTTTGCGTACAACAACAGTTATCAGGCAAGTATTTGAATTGCACCGTATGAAGCACTGTATGGACGAAGGTGTCATACATCTAGTTGTTGGACCGAACTAGGAGAACGGCAGGTTCTTGGACCAGAGTTGGTAGCTGATAATGAGAATAAGGTCAGATAATTAGGGATCGGTTAAAAGAAGCTGCTGATAGGCAAAAGTCGTATGTGGATTTGAAGCGTAAGTAGATTGAATACTCAGTGGGTGATATGGTCTTCTTGAAGGTTTCTCCTTGGAAGAAGATATTAAGGTTTGGTAAGAAAGGCAAGTTGAGTCCGCGGTTCATTGGGCCTTATCGGGTTTTGAAGCGAGTAGGCCCAGTGGCTTATCAATTGGAATTGCCTCCAGAGTTAGACAGGATTCACGATGTTTTTCATGTCTCCATGTTAAGGCGGTATCGTTCTGACCCTACTCATGTCGTGTCAGTTGCAGAAATTGAGGTGCAAACAGATTTGACCTTTGAGGAGGAGCCTGTGCAGATATTGGATCGAGATGTTAAGGTATTAAGAAGGAAATCCGTCCCATTAGTGAAGGTGCTTTGGCGTAATCACGGTAGAGAGGAAGCTACTTGGGAGCCAGAAGAGGCGATGCAACAGCAATACCCTCGTCTGTTTGGATCAGGTAAATTTCGAGGACGAAATTTCTTTAAGGAGGGTAGAGTTGTAACGCCCCAGTTTTCGGGAATTCTATGAATGTTGGTAAAATTTAAAATTTCTGTGTTCTGTCTGCTTGGCGTAGGTTTAATTATGTTAGTGTGCCTCTAGAAGGCCCAAGCTTAAGTTAAAACCTGATAATTTTAATTAATTTTACTTCCATAAGAAAAAGAGGTTCTGGTAAACTAGGCTTTTAAGTATTAATGGTAAAAAAAGCCACAAGGAAGCATGTGGCAAGGTGGCATGTGACGCCACTTGGGAGCTTTAGAAGTGGCGTGAGGATGACTAAGGAGGGCTGAGGTTCAAGTCACAAGGTAAGAAGATTGAAGTATTATTTTTATGAACAGAAAAGGGATGTAATGGAACTTAAGTGGAACTCTGTTAGGAAGAGTTTTAAGTTGCTCAGGAGATTGAGTAAGGAGGGGATAAGGGAGAAGATTTAGGAGCTGATTAGGGTGAGCAGTATTGGCTGAATGGTGGACTCTTGAGGAGCAAGAGTTGGCCGGCCAAGGGTCTCTAGTATAGGGTTTCGGCTAGGACTTTGAAGAAGGATATTTCGACAGTTGGGATGAGTGGTGCCGTCCCTAGCAATTCTTTTTCCTTCTTCTTCATATTTATTTTCTTTGGTTTGCCGAATTAGGTTTGGCTTAGGGTTTCTTCTTCTTTTTGCTAATAGCCAAATCTGGAGGTCTCATTGTGTCGTTTTCTCCATAGCCAAATATTACTTCTCTTCTTATCTTCTTCTTTCTTCCATCTTTTCTTTTTCATAATCGAACCTATACTCTTCTCTTTTCCTCCTTCTGTTTCTGCGCATAGCTTTTATCTTTTCTTCATTGCTCCTCAGTAAGCCAAAAGTTGTTATAGCCGAACCACATCCTTTTCTTCCTTAAAAGCCAAAACTCTTAAACCTATGACATAGAAAGCCGATCCTCTAGCTATCAGGAATCTGTTTCTTCTCATAATACGGTGGATTAGAGTTAGAATCATGGATAGGCACACTCTTCTAGGCTGAACAACGATAGGTAAGTTGTTGAGCAACTTGCGTTATTTATTCATGTTTTTAGGGAAAAGCTGAAAACCTTAAGGGTGGCTAGCGGTTTGGACTAAGGGTTTTGAGCCTTTTTCTGTTTGGTTGTGTAAGCGTTAGCGTGGACAAGGGGACATACAACAAAGGGCTTGAAGACTTATTCGGTTGGCTCTCCAGATCTAACCCAGATTTCGAAAAAAGGTAAGAGCACTAGGGCCTAAAGCATGGTTGGCCGAATATGGTAAGGGGTTATTACATAGTTTGTTTTTGATAGTTAAATTAACATGTTAGTAATCCAATTGTAGGTATCTCGTCTGTAGATCTCGTCAGTGTATCGTCACAAACAGGTGTGTAACTGACACCCTCTCATAGACTAGATCGGCAAAAGCTAAAATGCCAAAAAGCCGGTATTTTATGAACTTGCGAGTGTGCGAATGCTCGTGAGATTGAAAGTTGATGTATATGGTAAAATAAAGTAATAAGACTGTAGAGTGCACGATTCTGTGCATTTCAATATTTTGGGCTTAATGGGCCAAAATCGGGATAATGGGCCAACGGGCCCAATTCGGTAAGAACACTCGGTAAGTGTTTTTGTTAGTGCGTAAATAGTTATGATATGCATGAAAACCCTAAGAATAGTAAAATTACTAGAATACCCCTATGTATGTAAAATTACCATTATACCCCTAGGTGCAAAATTACCGTTACACCCCTAGGGTTACTTTTGACTGAAAAGCATGTTAATCTGATTCTGCATGATGTATGCCATAATTATATATCTGTTGCATGGGGACATGGGTTATAATATGGAGGAAGCGTCCTGGTGGCTATGCCACAAATATCTGATCTGGTGGCTCTGCCACAAATATCTGTTCTGGTGGCTCTGCCACGATTATCTGAATTTGGTGACTTTGTCACATTATCTCTACTCGCGCCATCTTTGCATATTTAATGGCGTGTGGCGGTGGGTGGGTCGAGTAGTCTCCCACATGGCGTAAGGCTGGTATGGGGGTGCATATGGTTGGATATGGGTTGGGTTTCGCATAATCATGTGATATCCATTGCATTTCGTTATGGGCCTATGGGTTGTATTCAGATCATTGCAGGCTAAGGCCAACTTATTCTATTTCTATGGTTTGAGCTTATATAGGCTATGGTTGGGTTAATTTACACACTGAGTTTCCCCAAACTCACCCCTTTATTTTCATCCACGTAGGTAATCCCCAACCATAGTGGGCTTGGAGCTGTGAGGGATTCGGAGTGGCCACATGTTTTGCAAATTCGGTTTTTCTTCTGGTGAACTGGATATCCTTTTATTTACGTTTAAGGTTTTGGGTTTTTAAATGTAATAAGGCCGCTTAATTATTTTTGATGGTTTTAATATGTTTTATTAAGATAGGTATTACTTATATTTAACTGTCAAATTGGATAGCTTTAGGGTGCGTTTTCAAAAACAGTAAGTGATTTCAACATAAAACTACAACAAGCAAAGCTTTCGTAATGAAAATGTTTTCCAAAATTAATCACTTTTCCTAAAAAGGACTCAATCAGATTGGTTTCCTGAAAATATACATGACGTTAAGGTGTGGAAATGGCGGTGTGCATGTCTAGGATTCGATCCAAAGGGAGCTTGGTACTTAAGCAGTCCGATGGACTCACCTCCTCTTTTCCAGTTTCCTACCTGGTGCACAGCTTCCATTCACTTTAACCTATAATGAAATTATCTTTTAAAACACTAAGTAAGTTTTTCTAGATCAACAATATAAAATGTTTTGAACGCTTCGATATGGTACGTCGGATCCGGCCATAACGTCTAGGCTGAGTTTGGGGTGTTACACCTATCGGAAAGCTTATCCGGGTGATATAATAGGAAGCTTAGAAGAGCCATAATCAGGAAGTTTACAAAGAACCATATCGGGAAGCTCACAAAGAGCCTATTGGGAAGCTGACAAAGAGCCATGTAACGGAAAGCTCCGGATAGCCATATATAGGGAAGTTCAAGCGAGCACTATCAGGAAGCTCACAAAGAGCCAATTTAACAAGGAGCTCACGAAGAGCCAATAATCGGGCTGCTTATAAGAGCTCAGGTGTGTCCACAACACATGTAGAACCACAACCTATCGGGACGCTCCGAAGAGCTGTAACGGGAAGCTCGCAAGAACCTTATATGAGAAGCTCAAGATGGTTAATAACAAGATGCTCTTTTGAGCTGTGGTGTGTCCACAACATATGCAAGACCACAACTAATTTGGGAAAACTTGTATCCATCAAATTTCATCTATTCAAACAGAACTTAACAATTCTTGGGTATGTCAGATATATTATTATTTTCATATACATAACAAATTCATAATTCACATATATAATATTCAATTCAAACATGAAAATATACTTAATTTAGTTACACGAACTTACCTCAATACTTGTTCGTATATGAGAATATACTAATCTAAAATTTTTTCTTTTCCTCGATCTAACTCCTTATTTGGTACTTCCGAATCCAATTAGTCCTTTTATTTTTCTAAATTTCCATGGATGAATCATCAAAAATATCTACTAACTTCTCTTAATGGTTTAATTACCATACAAGGACCTCAAGTTTTGAATTCCATAGCTATTTGATACTTATAGCTACTAGAACTCAACTTTTTCATTTTATGCAATTTGGTCCTTTCTATAATTAAAAATGTAATCGGTAAAATTTTATTATCAAAATTTTCATACGCCTTTTCTATCATAATGTAGACTATTAAAATAAACTTTCTTTCTGACTCGGATTTGTGGTTTCGAAACCACTATTATGATTTCACTGAAAACGGGCAGTTACATTCAAAGGCCTAATAACATTAAAAACTAGTAGGTAGACGATTGTTTACCTTTGATGGAAGACAAAGGGACTTTTGTCAAAAACTCAGAAAACTCACACATGAGGAAGATGATGATTTCAATGAGATTTTAGGATGTTTTCTTGAATATTAATGAAGGTTTAAGGCTTTGGAAATGATGGGACTCCAAGTAATGTAGTTTAGAAATCAAAAATTAATTAGGAGAGTAAGGGAAAGCAAGAGACGACAACATTATGGAGAAGGAGAAATCTATCGTGAAAAATAAGCTGGGAGTGGGGTTTTTAGGTTCAATTTTAAATTTTGGTCTATTTGCCTCTTAAAAGATCACAATTTTCAATCTGTTACAAATCAATCATTTTTTCTAAAATTAAGGGTTTCTAAAACACTTTTTCAAAAATTGATTTGACCTTTTTAAAAAAAACTATAATAAAAAACATCATCGATATACGATGTCGCATAATTCCGAACACTCTAAGGCTAAAATTCTTAAAATACCCCTAAAAATCTTAGGCCCTATTTTGGGGTGTTACAAGGTGCATGGATGAAACAAATAGAACTAAAATACCCCTAAAACTCTTAGGCCCTATTTTGGGGTGTTACAAGGTGTATAACAAATAAAACTAAAAACTCTTAGGCGTTTCACAAAAGACTTAGACCTAAACCAGGCTTCAAGAGGATTTTTCCCATCCACAGCCTTAATTGCTAACCTATTCAACAAGTACACAAATGTTGATAAAACTTTTACCTAGATCAATTTTGGAAGATGTTTTTCAAAAAAATATTCATCTTGGAATCTCCAAAACAGTTCTATTTCTCCTTTCACAAACTCCATTCTATTAAGGAGTATAAGGAACAGTGAGCTAATGGTGAATCTAAAAGTCTCTGCAAAAATCATTGAACTTCTTGGATACATACTCTCTACCATTATCTGTTCTTAAGACCATCAACTTACAATCACACTAATTTTCAACAAGTTTATTGAATTCTTTGAATATTGACAATACATTCATCTTGGACTTCAAGAAATACACCCAACATATCCTTGTCAAATCATCTATAAACAACACAAAATATTTGCTACCATTCATAGAAAAAGTTTGCATTGGACCACACAAATCAAAGTGAATTAACTCTAATTTCATAACTCCAATTTCATAGTTGCTCTCTTCACACCATTATGAGTAAATGACAACCTATGTGACTTCCTAATTTGAAAACTATCACGTTTATCATCACACACATTCAGTTCAAACAAATTTGTTACAAAACCATTTGACTGCATTTACTTCAAGGTTCTAAGATTAAAATTCCCTATCCTTTTTATGTCAAAGAGGACTGATGTCATACTTATCAAAGCACACACTGTAACGACCTGAAAGTCTAGAGAGTCGGGAAACATACTTCCGGGACCTCATTTCAGTGAATCAAATTTATAAATATTTTCATTAAATATTTTTAGAATTGCCTAAGGAGGGAATTGATAGTTAGATAATTTTAAGTATTAAGTGTTTAATTTAAGTACAAAGACTAAATCAAATAAGTGATAAAAGTAGGAATTAATATCAAATTACAAGGTGGAACTAGATTAAAGGACTTATTAAATAAATAAGGCATTATATATATGTTTTTGTTGGTGGATAGTTATGGTTAGTATTATACGTACTATATAGATATAGTATATTATAATACTTGAGTTAACAAATTATGTTATAATAAAAATAAAAAAATATATAAAAAAATACAAATTACTATGGAATTATAATATAGGAATTGTTTTAGGGACTTGTGTAATAAACAGACCAATATAAATAAGTGGGTAGTAAGTGACGGGTCATGATTTTTGTTTAAGTTTAATATATATTAAAAAAATTAAGTAAATAGATTTTGTTAAATTAAAAATAAGAATGAAATAATAATAAATAAAAATAAGTAGTATAGTGGAGAAAAAGAGAAAGGAGATCATTCTTTCCTTTCCTTTAACCCTTGCATGCAGAATTTGAGAAAGAAAGGGGAGGACCATTCGGCCCTTTAGTTCCATGCTTTGAAGCTCATTTTGGTTAGTAATTTTTTATCCTCTTTACATGAATTTTGTGCTTTTGGAACCCCAAGATCATGAGTTCAATTATCCATGTTGAAAATTTTAGAATTTTTTAAATTAATAGAAGTTATTATGGTAGAAAAATCTAAGTTTTTAATATTATTTTGGTAGATTTTTAAAGTTGGAAGTGAATTGAGATGATTTGGAAAGTCAATTCATGAAATTTTACATTGAGGATTATTATGGAAAATTTTGAAAATATGGGGGTTAAATTGTTTATTTAAGTGAAATTATCAAAGTATAAAAATAAAATATGTCATTGAGATATTTTGAAGTCTTTTATTTGAAAGAGTTTTATTTGGGTGCTTGATGTTGAATTTGTGTTATTTTATAGAGTAAATTTTTACTACATTTAAAAATTAGGGATTTAATTAAGTAAATTGTAAATGAGAAGGATTTTATTATAAATTAAAGATATATATAGGCTGTATATTAAGGGTTAAGTATTCGACAATATTGGGTTATGTGTTAGTTGTGGAATTAACTTGTTTGATATGATGGATTAAATTGTATAGGATGTAAATGTTTTGGGGTAAATGTGTAAAAGTGTAAATAAGTAGATAAATGTATTGAATTGAATGGTATATGAAATTGAGCTTAATAATTGAAATAAATTATATTATAGATTAAGAACAAATTGATAATCAAGGAAAACTGAAGGTAGCGGAATAGTCCCTGGACTTTTGTCATTTCTACAATTTAGCTAGTAAGTTCGTAGTCTTTGAACTCAAACTCTATTTATTTAATTTAAATATTTAATTATTACTTTGATATCTTAATTATATTTATATATATTCAAATGATTAAATTATGAAATGAGAAATTGTGAATTATATACATGTGACACTATGAAATGAACCAATAAATGATTAGGATTTAAATTGATAGTATGGAAATGTTATATATGGAGATGTATTGCTGACTGATGAGATTGAAGTTGAATAATGTTGATTAATGTATGGAGTTAAATAAAATCTCATGTTTACATGCTAGGTAAGTACGTAGTCTTGGAACTCAAACGTTATTTTCTTGATTTAATTAGTTAATTGTTAATTATTATTTAAATATGTTTTTATTTGTGTTTGGTTAAGCTCTATTGAATGATATTAACAAAATCATAAATAGATAGAATATGGTATTATGGAATAAATTAATGAATAATTGAATAGTTATGGTATGAACTGTTAAATGTTTGGAGTGTTATCATAATACTTCGTGACCCCAATCTGACGATGGAAATGGGTTGGGGTGTTACACACACACTCACAATCAACATCAAGCTTCAGCTAAAAACTGTTATTTTTCATTTTCAGATCAACAAACTTAAAACCACAACCATCAAATATGTTATAGACATTACCCTTAAACTGAACACAAACAATTTTTAATCATTTGAGGAATACTCAGAAGACTTTGATCTAAATCAGGAATAAAAAAAAACATTATAGATAGTTCTTTTACCTTGTAGAGTATTCATAGAAATTTAACCTTTTCCATGAACCTGAACCGTAAAACCATTTTCCAACTTCACATTTGTCTTAAAGGACTTATCAAGTGAGTTAAAGTATGCAACCATAGGTTTCATATGACTGGTACACCCACTATCCACAAGCCAAATAGAGTTATGAGATGGCTTTACAATATGAGAAACTATAAAAAGATGCCTACCTTGCTCTTAGTTCTCTTCATTTGCATTTGCTTGCTATTAAGCTTTCTTTTTTTCTTGCTTATTCTTGGCCCAACAAAACTTTTAAGTATGCTAGATTTACTACAAAAAGTACACTAGAATTTGCACTTGCTTCTTTCCTTGAATTGGAAATCCTTTTCAACATGATTTGTCCTCCAACAAATAAGACATGGTGGGAACTTTCCATTCTAACCACTGTCGGGACAAACAATAACTTTGCCCTTGTTTGACCTTTCAAATTTCATTTCGGAGTTGTTGAACTTTACTCCTCTGTGAGTAGTAAGAAAAGAACCTTCACTTGCCTCATGGGCTCGCATAGAAACCTTTTTGTTCTTATGTTTCTATCTTGCTAACAAGATCTGCAATAGTTAGACTTATCATGTCACAAGATTACTCAATAGCTAAAATTTTATCTTCAAATCTTTGAAGAATGCTGATCATGACTTTTTCAACCACTTTTTCATTAGGTTGCTCTTCACCATAAAGTTTGATTTGGTTTACAATAACCATTAGCCTGGTTGAATAATCTTTAATCACCTCATCCTATTTCGTTTACATCATAAACTCTTTTTTTAAAGTTAAAAGTTTTGTTTTCTTCACGCTATCCCCTCCCTCATAAGTTTCATTGAGTTAATCCCAAGCAACATTTGGTGTTTCAAGATCCATAATACTTGTGAAATGTGATCTACTAACCTAGAGTGAATACATGTTAAGGCTTTGTCCTTTTTCAAGATTCCTTCATCATGAGCTTTGAGCTGAGCAATGGTGGGATTTTGTCTTAGTGCTGGTGGAACTTCATTAGTTTCTACAACCTTCTACAAGCCAAGAGATCTCAAATAAACTTTCATCTAACTGCCCAAACATGACAATGAGTTGTTGTAAACATATGATCATATGCTGAAATAGCATTAGAATAAGCCATTAAGATCACTAAAAATAACAATAGAATCTCACAGCCCTCAAGAAGAAGCTTTGATACCACTGTTGGTGTAATTTTTGTTACAAAGAGAGGAAGAGAAAAAGAGAGAAGAAAAAAATTTGAAAATAATGGAGAAGGCTATCACTTCACCTTCACACACACAACTTTTTTTATAAATAATATTTTTTTTAAAATACAAATTAACCTAAATGATACAACTTTCTAACATTAGAGTAAAAATATATATAAAACATACAATAAAAGAAAACTTACAGTAGAAAAACTAAACTTAAAACAGTAGTAGTTACTACTGAAAGCCTAAAACAATTGGAACACAAAACATATATCTGATTTTCAATACCAAACTCAAAATACATCAACATATTTATTCCTTTCTTTGAATTTCCTTAAACAAAAAAGAATTCAACACCATTATCTAGGGCTAAAAACCTTAACTACAGGACTTATCAGTCTCCTTATAGGAAATTTCTTTTTTTCCTTTTTTCACTTTAATTATCTAATGTCATAGTTTGCCATTAGTCATTTTGAGTTCCTAATATCCTTGGGCAAGCTACTCATGCTGCAAGACATGCTCCTACGCCTAAAAATCAAAGATTTCATAGTCCTTTTGTGTCAAGAGGATGAATGTAATGGATCAAAAATGATTTATCAATGAGAGGAATATTCAAGAATCCAGTTTTATCAAACATGTCATTGAAGTGTTGTTGGAAGGGAACGCTTTAATGCAATAATTAGCCTATGTGAAGCCTTATATGAAGAATACGGCACTTCATTTCTATTCGAATTGGTAGAATTTTATCATTGATGAGAATGAAAACACTTTATGTAGGTGTCACGAGCCAAGGTGCAAAGCCCGTGACCATCGCACAAAATACATCTCATAGAGGTCTATCGATTAGATGGGGATAATTTGACCCACGAGAACTGGCTCAATTTGAAGAACTAATAGAGAAACCTGTCCGATTGAAGCCTAGGTGGCCCAATAATGTAGATATGGAAAATTAGGCTACCTTGGTAATTAGGGAAACTAATCTTAGAAGATTGAAGGGAATCATATCTGATAAGATTATATTTGATTTGATTGTGTAAATCTTGTAAATTTATTAATTTTAGGGATAAATTTAATCTCGCCCATCGATGTAACTAGATCTAGACCGTCGATTTTGGGGGAGCTCAACTATAAATAGAGAGCCTCCCCCTCATTTTTAAATCATCCATTATATTACATTCTTTAGTTGTGAATACTAAAGTGAGAACATCTACTCAAACACGTCTCGTGCATTATTTTTAGTGACTACTCTATTCTTTTGAGCCTTCTTTTGATTTGTGTTACTTTCGTTATAAAAATTGGTGCCTTAGAGGAATTTTGTGTGAATCCTCGATTGTTGGTGGTTAAGTTGACTTTGGCATGTTTCAAACGAAGGAATCGCCTAAGGCCACATGGATTACAAGACTAAAGTTTTAGCCCCGTGATAGTCGATATCCGAGCTTTGATTGTAAAGGCACCATTGAGATGTTGAAAGAAGTTGCCAAATATGTTGAGCCAAAGGAGACCCGTGGAAGGACTAGCAAAGCAAGTCGATTGAGGGACATGTTGTCGACTTTAGAAGGGCAAGTGGTCGCACTCAAGAAGTCTATGGGTGACATGAAGGAGACACTTGATGAAGTCAAGGGAGGACTCACCAAGGGGTTGTAATTCATGAAAGAGTAGCTCAAGGACTATGTACGGGATTGTCTCGGTTCCTTAGAGAATAAGCTAACGGGAAAGGATGATGCTCTCAAGTCTATGGTGATAACCTTGAAGAAAGAGATCATTAAGCTTAAGTGGGAGCTCAAGATTTACAAGCTTGCCTTGGGTAATGGAATGTTGGATTCAAGGCCAAAGCAAAAAGCAATGGATGTGCCTAAACTGAAAGAGTTCAAGGGGGAAAGGTTCACAAGCTAAGTGGACAACTTTCTTTTAGCAATGGAGCAATACTTCCAAGCAATAAGTATTGAGGATAATGCTACTAAGGTAAATACTATTGCTATGTATTTCAACATTGCTTTATTATTCTGGCGTCATTGGTCCACAGATGCGAGACGTGGTGCGACCAAGATGGGACTTGGGTGGAGTTTCAAAAGGAATTCATGGCACAATTTTATCTAGAGTATGCCAAGGATGAAGCTCGAGCAAAGTTGCGATGGCTTATGCAATGAGGCATAATTAAGGAGTATGTGCAAGACTTCAATAAACTCATGCTCTAGATTTCTCCGCAACTAGTAAAGGGGAGGAAGCAAAGTCTAATTAGAAGAAGGCATCGAAGCTTAATTTAATGGTACTCACTCCTGGGAAGAAGAATGATAGGGAAGGGTTGATGTTTATGGACATCAACATTGCAGGTCAGAAAATGAGTGCTCTTGTTGATACAGAAGCATCGAACTTGTTCATATTGGAAAAAGCTATGAGGAAACTTGGTATCTCGATTAGGAAATCGAATAAGAAGATCAATACTGTAAATTCTAAGGAGGCCCCAACTGTGGGAGTATTTCTGTAACATCCTTAAAACCCACTTGGTTGTAAATAATATGAGATAAAATCTTAGCGAAATAATGTATAAGATCAAAAAAAATGAAAGTTGCAATATATCAAAAGAGAGTTAAATCAAAAAGCATGACATGATGTATTAAATTAAGGAAGGGACTAAATTGTATAATTACTTTTTCGGTAAAATGAGAAAATGATATAAAGATGATAAAAGAGAATATTGAGTATTAAAAAATAATAATAATTAAGAAGTAGGCTTTAGTAAATTGATTTAAAGTAAGGACTAAATCATAAA
Source organism: Gossypium anomalum (assembly GCA_025698475.1). Lineage (NCBI taxonomy): Eukaryota > Viridiplantae > Streptophyta > Magnoliopsida > Malvales > Malvaceae > Gossypium > Gossypium anomalum. Next base: position 39,204,418 of record CM046968.1, on the reverse strand, counting down.
TATGTGAAAAGTTTTTGACTTAAGTGTAAATATTCAAAATGTAAGGGATCGAAGTGTAAAAAATGAAAAGTTAAAGGACCAAAAGTGACAATATCCTAATTTACTATGATCTGGATTTGGCATACAGGGACCAAATTGAATATGTGAAGAATTGTGAGGGAATAAATCATATTTTTTTTCAAATTAAGTGATGATTCAAGTGTAGAATTTTGAAAGTTCATAAAGGAAAAAATGGTCAATTAGCAAAAAGGAGAATTCTCGAATGTAATGATGATGTTGATGATATTTTGGTGATATTTTTAATTAATTAGTTAAATATTATTTTATTAATATTTTACTTAGATATTTATTATTATTTTATTTAGAAAATGGTAGTATAAAAATAAAATAAGGATAAAGGAAATTTATCATCCTCCCAAAGTGAGTGAAAGGGTGAGAAAGTACATTTTTTTTTTCTTTACAATTTAGTCTTTTTCCATGAAAACCTACCTTTTTACCTAATTTTTTTGAAATTTTCCTTAGATATTAAAAAGAGAATATGAAGTAGAGATTCTAGAGAATATTTTCATCAATTTAAAAGCAAGAAAATAGTATATGAAAGTGGAGAAAATGAGAAGAAGAGAAAGGAAAGTGGTGAAGATGAGACATGCATGGAAATGAAGAAGAAAGGAAGAAATTCTTGACAAAGGAGATAAGTTTCATACTAAACCTACTTGTATGTTAATAGATTGAGTTAAAGATGTTTTGAGTGAGATGTATAAAACATTTATTTAATCTAAATACTAGATATAGAAAGTATTTGATGAGGAATAGAAACTTAAAACACTAAATTGGTATGAGAGATTATGATTTGTATAGTGAATAGTACTAAGATTAAGAAATGAATATGTAATCTACACATTAAATTTATGTGGTTAAATTTTATCGTAATCAAAAGTATGACAATTATGTGTGATTGATTGAAATATAGTGCAAAGAACCATGGAAAAAGAAAATATTTTCATTAAAATAGTTTGGACAGCAACAATGACTTAACTTTGAAATTTCACAAAAAATTATATAAATCTATTTAGAGATTGAATTCAATATTTGATTAAATCATATTGAGCCTAGTTTCATAAGGAAGAAATGGTGAAAGAAACGGAATTTTATATTTTGAGATATATTAGTTTTCGTGAAATAAGGTCGAGGGGATTTGGATTCCCTTGTTCTAACTTTGGAAAATCATCAAAAATTTTAAAACAATTATTAGGGGTTTAAATTTATATGTTTAAATTTTTAACGAGTCTATTTTCAAGAGAAACAAACAGAAACATCATCTGAACCCCCTACTAAGAGATAATTAATTTTTAGTAAAGAAAGGTTGAAGCTCTCAAGTAGCAGAACAGAGAAAAATTTGAAGAATTTACTGTACTGATTGACTAAATTATAAATTCTAAAATTTTTATGGTAAAAAATATATTTGAGTCTGGTTTCAAAAATTCAAGCAGATCTTAATTTCAAATTCTGTAGCTCAAGATATAATTAATTTAGTAATTCTAATTCAAGTGGACAACTTTGATATGAACATAGAAGTAAATAGTGAAATTAAAGATAATGTTACATATATATATACATAAAGGATGTGGAATTGAGAGGAGGAGGAACTATATATATATATATATATATATATATATAGTAGATGAATTTGAAATGTTTCAAAATGGTTGTAAGTGATGGAATGATTAATGCATGTGAGTATGTTTAAACGAATTGATAAAATAATAAGTGAATAATTGTTAATTGATGTGATATTGAAATCTTTGTTAAAATTTGATGAAGAATTAAATTGATTGGAACAATTTAGAAATAAATATAAAATATAAATAAATTGGGTAAACTACTTTTGAAAGTGCAAGTCCTCTAATGGTCTTATTTGTAAAACTTTAATATTTGTGTTAAGTTTATAAACTTTGTTATCTTTGATTGAATATCATGTTTTTATGAGGACTTGAGATTAGAAATAGATGTAAATGGATGATATGTAAAATGAAGTGGCGGTTATGACATCTAAATACGGTTTAGGTAATGATATAAAAAATAATAAAGAAATAAAAATAAAGCGTGAAACTTGTAAGAAAATGAAGACGACATCACAACAACAAGTTTGCCATGTCACGACGTGGAAACCCCAATGTCTCAACGACAATTCAAAATTTTTTTTAAACTTTACAATTTGGTCTATGATCAATTTTGGATGCTTTAGTGAGCTCCTTTAACTCATAATTAGTTTTGTCATAAATTCAATTATTACTAAAATGAGTTAATGATCTACATTAATTAAATAATATGATAAATTGATCTTAAATTTTTAGTAGCTGCTCCGGCAACGGATGTGACATCCTAGTGCCTTGACTTGGCGATCGAGTCGGGTATGGGGGTGTTACAATCTCGAGGCGTGGAGCTACAAATCGACAAATGGAAGGGTAATGAAGAATTTGTGGTAATCCAGTTAGATGATTATGATTTTGTGCTTGGCTTAAATTTCCTTAACAGGATTAAGGCAGTTCTTTTTCCATAGGCCGATCAAATTCGTATCGATAATGGTCCGTTATCACAAATCATTGTGCTAGTAAATCGAGATATGAAGGTTGGGACAAAGGTGTTGTCATCAATCTAGCTAGTCGAGGATGTTTTGAATGGGAGGAACATTGACTTGTTAGAACGGAGTGCTATGAAATCCCCTTTAGAAATACTAGTGGAGCATGAGACTGATATAAGATTGTAGAGTCACCAATGGAGCTACCGCCTTTGAGTAAGGTGAGTTGTGCATAGGACTTTAGGACGAGTAAATGTTGCGAGTAAGGTACATTTCAAACACTTTAGTAGTGTTTTGAATTCTGACATGTTGGCTTGGCAAGGACATAGAGGCCTTTTCAAAGTTCTTAAGCAATGAGGTTGAGGGAATGTGGGCATGCCAAAGCCTAGTTGTGATAATCAAGAGGATTCCGATCAAGACAAGTAAGAATGTGGCCAACTGAAAGTCGTGGCTTCTTGTGAACAAGATGTACAAGCGAGTGAAACAGTTTGAGTTAAGAGGCTACGAAAGCCAAGGCGAAAGTTCCAAGGGATGGGACGACTTGATAGTGAGACTATTTGGGAAAAAGCTAAGGCGTTGAGACAGTTTCGAGGTGAATCAAGTCAATGTCATTCCGAAGACACAACGAAGGCGTTGTGAGAATGGGTGGGAAAGAATGTCACGGGCGAAGGTGCAAAGCCCATGACCATCGCACAAAATGCATCCCATGGAGGTCTATCAATTAGATAGGGATCATTTGACCCACAAGAATTGGCTCGATTTAAAGAACTAAAGGAGAAGCCTATTTGATTGAAGCCTGGGTGACCCAATGATGCATATATGGAAAATTAAGCTACCTTGGTAATTAAGGAAATTAAATAGAATACTAAAGTGAGAGCATTTACTCAAACACATCTCGTGCATTGTTTTATGTGGTTATTCTATTCTTTTGAGCATTATTTTGATTTGTGTTGCTTCTACTATAAAAATTGGTACCTTGGAGGAATTTTATGTGAATCCTCGATTATTGGTGGTTAGGCTAACTTAGGTGTCCTTGAAATGAAGGAATCACCTAAGGCCACATGGATTGCAAGACTAAAGTTCTAGCCCTGTGACAAAGGCACATGTGCAAGGCCATTACTTCACCTATAGCCTAGTCCTTATCAGTAAGTTTTTTTGCACTACAATGGTAAAGATGAGGATATTTTTATTCTAGATTATGATTATCTTGCTGAAACATTGACAAACAAAGTGAGAACCACATGGCTAGAGGGTCAAGGTTTTCAGACTTTCGAGTTGGATCCTATGTTATTGTTGCAAAAATTGCTACAAGTAATTGGTTACCTTTAAAAAGAGCTTGTGTGTCAATAAGAGGATGGAAATACTCCTCTATAATATAGCCTCCTTCATTATGATTTATCTTGGTAAACTAATGTGAAAGATCTAACATGATATTTCCAAGCAAAACCAACAATGCTTAAGAGTAATGCCAACTACATCAAGCATTGATGATGAACAGAGCAAGAAAACAATGAACACTCTATAAAACCAGCCAATAACACTTCATAAGTTTGATTACCTTGCTTGAGAAATTATGTTAAGATTTTTTTCTCAAAAATACTAAAGGAGAAAATTTTTAGTGCGAGTTACTATGTCAATTGCTACTCACTTTTCAATTGAACAATTGTACAACTTTTCTTCTATGTTGCCATGTTTTGACTCAAATCTTGGGATTCATTTTCTTACCTTTTGTTAGAGTTATGTGACTCGAATTTCATCACTTGTTAAAGAAATTAATTACAGTGGTGGCCCTTGGCCTTTCACCTCCACAAATCCCCATTAAGCATAAAATTGTATTGGGATTGCGACCAGGGGTGCAAGGGTGGAACCTCCACGATACAGACCATGCCGCACTAGTAGAATTCATATAGAACTACATTTTTTTCTATTTGACATTGATTAGAATAATGTTTTTCAACCTTTTAAATAGATTAGTCGAAACTCCTCTTGTATCATTCGATTTTCAACATTAGTGAATTTCTCCTCTTCTACCCATGGTTTTTTTCTGAAAGGGTTTCCACATAAAATTCATGTATTTTATTTTTCTTTTCGTATTGCTTTACGGTCGTTCTATTATCATTATTGAAGTTTATTATAACACCTTTTTTTAAATATTTTAATATATATTAGATGTGTCAATCTTGTAAATATCTTAATCCTAAGCTAAATTATAGAAGTAATCTTAATATTTCTTATTTCCTTCATTTTCCTTAGCTATTGCAACTAGTATCTAAATCATTATTTTTCATATGAATAACACAACAATTTCTTCAATTCTCTTTGTGAAAATTACATGGTATAAGAGCCTTATATTTTTTTAGTTCTCTAGTGACAATTGGGTCTTAATGTCACCTTAAGAAGATATGCATCTCATTTTTCAACCATCTAAAAAAAACTCAGTGACGAGGTTCTTAGCAAGTGAAGGTTATATGTTGCTTGAATTTCTACATCCTTCTTCATGCGTCGACACATGTGAATACGTGTGTCTTTTGATTAGATAACTCACTTTCTCCTATTACTATACTTAATGGGTACGATTCATCTATAATATTGCCAATTCTGGAAATATCAATCTAGCTTCATTCCATCACTTTATCATCATAATTAAATCTTCCTAACATTGCCTTTAATTTAATTTTTGTTAGCAAACTTACCTATGACCTAAATTACTTAATCTCTCATTTTTTTTTCCCAATCACTATCTTGTATAGGATCTTGTGACGAAGCACAATATTGGTAAAAAGCATGTATCTATTGATTTTTATGTTCTTGATATGTTTTCTCGACCCATGGCTTCTCTATAGTGTTCTCTCTCCAATTGAAGCACATTGTAGGTTGGAACATCTTCTCTACTATTGTTGAAGAAGTTATGTCCATGATTCTATTATCGTCCTTCTTTAGACTGTGAAGCATGTTACTTTGCTAAGCACCGGCGAAGCTTCCTAATACCTAGAGTTGATAGACAAGCTAGTTTTGCATTTAAATTGGTGCATTTAAATGTTTGGGAACTGTGTTTGGCAATATCTAAACCTGGATTTAGATATTTTGTTACATTTTTATGATTATTCTTCAATGATATGCATATATTTAATGAAAAATCGATCAAATTAGGTTAATAAATTGTATTTTATTCTAAATTATGGATAGTATTCACATATTATATCATTCAAGCACAAATTTATGTATAACATAAAATTAGTGAAAGAAAAAATATCAATAACAAAAATATGTTGGATAAAAAAAATTTGTTTCTCTTTTCATATATAGAAGGATTACAAAAATAATAATTGAAGTTGACATAGGCATGGGATTGCATAAAACAATCCACCGATTACACTTGCTTCCTATGTAAAGCATACATGTATTTGTCTATTGAGCTAAAGAGAGTTAGTGTCTGCTTGGTTAGCCATTATAAAATCTAACGTTCATGAGCTTTGTAAACAGCCAATGAGATCATGGAAAGCTTCTTCACTGCAGGGGATTGTTAAAGATCCCATTGGATGATTGAATCCATATTCTTCTTCCACTTCACTCAACAACTTTTGGAAGGAAGGAAGATTCAGAAATGAAATTGGAGCAACGAATCTATTCTTTTCATCTATTTTTCCCACATAAACAACAAAGTGGCCTTTAGGCACCACTATTGTCTCCAAAAAGGAAAGAGTTTGTTTTAGACTCTTAGCCTTAACAGTTCACGGCAAGCGAAAACCCATGATTTCCCAGTAAATGTAGATTCTTTTTAGGTGTAGTAGATGGAAGAAAAGTAAACAGCTTGGTTGGGAAAATTTTGGCAATGTATATTTATAGAGAGGGTTAGAAATGGTTTATGGCAATCTGAGACTGAATGTGTGGTGGAAAAGAAGTTTCAATGGACAAATCTTTAAAAGAAATGGTTTGGGGAATCACATAGTCTTGCTTCCCTACTAATGATTGAAAAGAAGTTTCAATGGACAAATCTTTAAAAGACATGGCTTGAGGAATCACATGGTCTAGCTTCCCAACTAATGATGACATATTGAAAATTTTGGTACCTAAGCTTATTCTATTGCAAATCTACCAGAGATGAACATTCAATGCAGCCAACAAAAATGGCCCATTTGAAATACTATCTATGGTTTAACTATGGGTTAGAATATAATGACATTACTTAGCATATCATATCATATCATATGGAAGAAATGCGAAGAGGTTGACAGTGATGACCAACAAAATGAGTCGGTGTGCAAAGCCCTACATGTTTGTTGATAATTAGAATAAAAACTTGTACTATTTGTTCTATGAAGGTGTAGAACACAAAATGAAACTAGTTGCCAACCCATGTGACATTTTTGCTTTCAACAAGCAAGGAAGGCCTCAATTTCTCAATATTCAAGTGACCATTGGTTGAATAGAAGCAGTAACCAGTCTTCAATAGAAGCATTCAAGCTACCATAGTCACCAAATATAGACTACCGACTTGGGACTTTGTTTTTTCTTTTTGTTTTTTAGTAAACAACGCCTGGGAAGTGAACTCTTTAGCAACCATGAGAAGAAAGAACTTTGAAATGTATAAACCTGTAGAATGCTATTCTAGATATTATATACATTGTCAAAATATAGAATTGTATATATTTGGTTATGGATTTCTTAACTAAAATGAGAATGCAGTAAAAAAGATCTAACCTTAGTTATAGGCAGAGCGTCTGAAGACCTTTGCACCAAAGATAAGGGTTGATTGGAAATTTCAATATAATGGCAATTTTGGCCTTGAAATCGCACACCATACCAAGGATAATGTTAGAAAACTTGTAGCGCAAGTAAGAAAATTAAGAAGACTAAGATTAAGATTTTTAAGTGCTCAAATATCCATCTTTTGATATTATACATGTAACACAATAAGTATTTCTTATTTATAGAATTTGTTATCTAAATTCTTTATACTATGTATTTCTTAACAATGTAGGATACTAAAAAAATTATATATATGTTCCTTTCTATGCCAATAACATGCAATCACAGTTGAAGTCTATGACAACAAATAAATAGTGTTGAAAATGGCCAACTATGCTACTATTATGTTTTTGTTAAAGTGCATGCTGCTATGATGATTTTGCTGAGTGCATACATCTTGTATGCATGCTGCAGCAATTGTGCATGTTACAGAAACATAATTTCTATTTTAGTTGCAATGTAATTTAGTTTGGTTGAAAATGAACTCAGTTGTTGATGTTTTGATGGGTTTAGGGGATGATTGAGCTGATAAGTTATCTTATCCCATGTGTATAAGCAATGTTTTAATAGTCCCAATGCTGATTAGTGGGGTTAGTTGAATATTTGGTGATGTATTTTGATTATAAATGTATTGTTTTCATATTGAATGAGTAAGCAGATTAGTTTTGAGTAAGCAGATTGCTTCCTTGCTGTACATTTGTGAGCAAGTAAATTTTTGAATGCCTCTTTGTTGCACGTTTGTGAGTAAGTAAATTGTTTTTTATTTCTTCATGCTTTGTTTAATGTCTTCTTCTCTTCTTTTGTTGTTGCCAAAACCGCAATAAATAGGTAGCAGCTGCAGTGTTCCTACAATGGGATGCTTTTTACTTGGGACCATTTCTAATCAGGAGAGGTAGATCACATATTAAACTGAAAGATAGAATTTGGCTGAAATTATCCACACAACATCAGAAACAAAATTCATGAAAATAGTTTCTCTAAAAGAAATTAGGCATTAATTTATATATTGGTTACATAATGTAATTTAGTTAGCAAGGGCATGGGGTTGTAGAAAACAATCCACCTTATACACTTGCATCCTAAACTTAAAATTGGGAGGTGTTAGTTGAGCTAAAGTTCAGTCAATCTCTGCTTGGTTAGCCAATCTTCACATCATTTCTTCTCTAGAGCTTTGCAGATTGCAAGTGAGATTAATGAAACCTTCTTTATTGCAAGGAATTATCATAGCACCCATAGGGTGATTAAAACCAAACTCTTCTTCTACTTGACTCAACAAATTCTGAAATGAAGCAATGATATAGGGACAACAAATTTCTTCTTTTCATCAGCTTCTGCAACATAAACAGCAAAGTGGCCTTTGGAAACCACTGCTGTCTTCGAAGATGAAAGAAATCATTTAAGACTTGGCTTAGCATTGGCAATTCTTGGCAAGCGGAAACCTATGGTTTTTGTGAAATTGTTAAGATGAGGAAATATGTGGAGTTAGAATTTAGGTAACTAGCTACCAAAGCTTTTAGCACTGGGTGAACTATCCATTAGAATCTGTATTTATAAAGAGCAAATGTTGTATGGTAAGCTTTCTTAGGCTAATTGAGTGGTGAAGAGATAATGGTTTGGAGACATGTATTAGGAGGAATCATATGGCCTTGCATCCCAACAAATCATTTAATTTTGAAAAGTTTGGTACCTTAGAGCTCACTATTCAATGTGTTAGAACTAAGTGACCCGAATTCTTATTTAAATAAAATACGATGGAAAATAAAATAAAAGTAAAATTCATATAGAACTAGACTTCTTTTATTTTATTTTAGAATAAGGTTTTTTAAACCTTATTAAACTCCATCTATTTTATATTTATTAGGATAAGGTGTTTCAATCCTACTAGAATATGGCTTTACAAGCCTATAAATAGACATAGTCTATTCCTCTTGTATTGATTCAAATTTTTGATATAGTGAATTTTCTTCTCCTCTGCCCGTGGTTTTTTCCCGAAAGGGTTTCCACGTAAAACTTGTGTGTTCTTTATTTTATTTTTTATTATCTTATTTTATTTTTCACAAATTGGTATCCGAGCTTCCGGGTTGTTCATCTCAATCACAGTAATGGCGTCTTTGAAGTATGAAATTTCGCTGTTGGATCGCAACACCAAATTTGCATTGTGGCAGATTAAGATGCAAGCAGTTCTTGCACAGATGGATCTGGAGGATGCCCTGCTAGGGATAGATAAGATGCCTTCAACATTAACAAATGAAGAGAAGAAGCGTAAGGATCGAAAGGTGTTAACACAATTACACCTGCATTTGTCCAACAAAATTTTGCAGGATGTGATGAAAGAGAAGACTGCCGTTGCATTATGGAAGAGGCTAGAACAAATATGTATGTCGAAAACTCTAACAAGCAAGTTGCATATGAAGCAGCGTCTTTATGCTCATCGTTTGGAGGAAGGTGTGTCTGTACACGAACACTTAATAGTCTTTAAAGAAATTCTCTCAAACTTGGAAGCCATAGAGGTTCAGTATGATAAGGAAGATCTAGGATTGATTCTACTTTGTTCGTTGCCCCCGTCTTATTCAACCTTTAAAGACATGATTTTATATAGCCGCGAGTCTCTCACAGTTGATGAGGTTTATGATTCTTTAATCTCATATGATAAGATGAAACATCTTGTGGTTAAACCCGACTTTTAGGGAGAGAGGTCTCATTGTTCGTGGAAGACAAGATCAGAATGCTGATGATGATTGTGGTAGGACACAGGAACGGAATCCTCGTGGTAAATCTAAGGGTAGATCGAAGTCTTCAAATAGAGGTAAAACTTGTAACTTCTGCAAGAAGAAAGGGCACATTAAATCTGAGTGCTATAAGCTACAAAATAAGATTAAAAAGGAGGCTGCGAATCAAAAGGGAAAACAACCAGAAAATTCCGGTGAAGCTGATGTTGTAGAAGACTACAGCGATGGTGAACTTCTAGTCGCTTTTGTCAATGATTCTAAAGTAAGTGAGGAGTGGATACTTGATTCAGGCCACACCTTCCACATGAGTCCCAATCGGGATTGGTTTACAACTTACGAAACAGTGTCTGAAGGTGTTATTTTGATGGGAAATAATGCTTCGTGTAAAATCGCAGGTGTTGGAACAATTAAAATTAAGATTTTTGATGGAGTTGTCAGAACACTTAGTGACGTGCAGCATGTTCCAGAATTGAAAAGAAATTTAATTTCGTTGAATACTCTTGATTCAAAATGGTACAAATACACAACTGAAAGTGAGGTTTTAAAAATTTCCAAAGGGTCCCTTGTTGTGATGAAAGGGCGAACTGTTACTGGTGATGCAGCTGTCGCTTCCTCTTCCTTTTCAGATGATGATATTACTAAACTTTGGCATATGCGCCTAGGGCATATGAGTGAGAATGGCATCGCAGAATTGAGCAAAAGAGGACTTCTTGATGGGCAAGGAATTTGCAAACTGAATTTTTGTGAGCACTGTGTTTTTGGGAAGCAAAAGAGAGTTTGATTCACTAGAGGAATCCATAACACGAAGGGAATGTTGGAGTATATTCATTCTGATCTGTGGGGGCCATCCAGAGTGCCTTCTAGAGGTGGAGCTAATTATATGCTAACCTTTATTGATAATTTTTTCAGAAAATTTTGGGCGTTCTTCTTGAAGTAGAAAAGAGATGTGTTTTCCACATTTAAGTCTTGGAAAATTATGATTGAAAAACAGACAGGAAAACAGATAAAATACCTCCGTACAGACTATGGCTTAGAGTTCTGTTCTGATGAGTTTAATAAATTGTGCAAGTCAGAAGGGATCATGAGACACTTGACAGTTCGTCATACTCCACAGCAAAACGGCGTTGCAGAACGAATGAACAGAACGATCATGGAGAAGGTTCGATGTATGTTGTCAAATGCCAACTTACCGAAGTCATTTTGGGCAGAAGCAGCCTCTACTACATGTTTTTTGATCAACCGATCTCCATCCGTTGCCATTGAGAAAAAAACTCCACAAAAGGTATGGTCTGGTAATCCTGCTAATTATTCTGATTTAAAGATTTTTGGGTGTCCTGCGTATGCTAATGTTGATAATGGAAAATTGGAACCGAGATCCATTAAATGCTTTTTTCTTGGTTATAAAGTTGGTGTAAAAGGGTATAAGTTATGGTGTCCTGAAAATAGAAAAGTTGTGATTAGCAGAGATGTTGTTTTTGATGAAACTGCTATGCTACCTAACTTATCTCTTAAAGACTCTTCCAATAAAGAAAACCAAAAGCAGGTGGAGCATCAGATTAATACAGAGTCAACTCCTCAAGCCATAACAAAAATTGAGAATAGAGTTGCTTCTTCACCATAATACTCTATCGCCAAAAATGTAACTAGAAGAGAAATTAAAACTCCAAAGAAGAATGCCAAGTTGATTTAGTTGCTTATGCTTTAAATGTGGTGAAGATATAGATGCGAATCAAGAGCCATCTAATTATTCTGAGGCGGTTAGCTGTGAAGACTCAGAAAAGTGGATGTTTGCTATGCAAGAAGAGATGGAATCACTCAACAAAAACAGAACATGGGACCTTGTGAAACTTCCTAAAGGTAAAAAGGTTGTTCGTTGTAAATGGGTGTTTAAAAAGAAAGAAGGGACTCCAGGAGTTGAAGAACCCAGATATAAAGTAAGGCTTGTTGCAAAGGGTTATAGTCAAATTCTAGGAAATGGACTTCACAGATGTGTTCTCTCCAATTGTTAAGCATAGTTTGATTCAAGCTTTGCTTGGTATTGTGGCCATGCATGATTTGGAGCTTGAGAAGTTAGATGTAAAAATTGCATTTCTGCATGGAGAACTTGAGGAGGATATTTACATGCAACAACCAGAGGGTTTTATAGTCTCAAAAAAAGAGGACTATGTTTGCTTGCTGAGAAAGTCCCTTTACGGTTTGAAAGCTTGATCACCAAGAGCAGTGGTACAAGAGGTTTGATTCCTTTATGACTTCTCATGATTTCAAAAGAAGTAGTTTAGACAGTTGTGTTTACTTTAAGAAAAACAGTGATGGTTCTTTTGTGTATCTACTTCTTTATGTTGATGACATGTTGATAGCAGTAAAAGATAAAGGAGAGATAAGAAAGGTCAAAGCCCAACTAAGTGAAGAATTGAGATGAAAGATTTAGGACCAGCAAAGAAGATACTTGGTATGGAGGTTCTCAGAGATAGAAAAATAAGTAAATTATACCTAAGACAGAAGGGGTACATTGAGAAAGTTTTTTGCAGGTTCAATATGCAGAGTGCTAAGCCTGTTAGTACTCCTTTAGCAGCCTATTTCAGACTTTCATCGGCTTTGTCTCCACAATCAGATGATGAGATTGAGTACATGTCACATGTTCCATACTCTAGTGCAGTGGGATCTCTCATGTATGCTATGGTTTGCTTACGTCCAGATTTATCATATGCAGTCAGTGTAGTTAGCAGATACATGGCAAATCCTAGTAAAGAACATTGGAAAGCAGTTCAGTGGATTTTAAGATACTTACGAGGCACTATTGATGTTTGCTTACAGTTTGGAAAAACTAAAGATGAAGTCATAGGGTATGTTGATGCTGATTTTACTGGAGACCTTAATAGAAGAAGATCTCTCACAGGTTACGTCTTTAGAATCGGAGGTTGTGCAATTAGTTGGAAAGCCACTTTGCAAACTACAGTCACTTTGTCTACCACTGAAGCTGAGTACATGGAGATTACTGAGGCTTGTAAAGAAACTATTTGGTTGAAGGGACTATTTAGTGAACTCAATGAAGACCTTCAGTACAATACTTTGTGACAGTCAGAGTGCCATCTTTCTTACAAAAGATCAAATGTTTCATGAGAGAACAAAACACATTAATGTTCGGTATCATTTTGTTCGTGATATTATTGCTCGTGGTGATATTGTTGTGAGCAAAATTAGTACTCATGAAAATCCTGCAGATATGATGACTAAGTCACTTCCTATAACCAAGTTTGAGCATTGCTTAGACTTGGTTGGTGTTCATTGTTGAAGTTAAACCCTTAAGGGGTTTTATGGAAGAGGTGGAGAACTTGTTCGCGATGAAGAACTTGTTCATTGAGAATTTGTGTCAAGGTGGAGATTGTTAGAATTAAGTGATTCGAATTCTTATTTAAATAAAATACGATGGAAAATAAAATAAAAGTAAAATCCATATAGAACTAGACTTCTTTTATTTTATTTTAAAATAAGGTTTTTTAAACCTTATTAAACTCCATCTATTTTATATTTATTAGGATAAGGTGTTTCAATCCTACTAGAATATGGCTTTACAAGCCTATAAATAGACATAGTCTATTCCTCTTGTATTGATTCAAATTTTTGACATAATGATTTTTCTTCTCCTCTGCCTGTGGTTTTTTCCCGAAAGGGTTTCCACGTAAAATTTGTGTGTTCTTTATTTTATTTTATTTTTCACACAATGAAACCAACAATAGTGGCCCACTTTGAAATACTATTATCAGTGAATCAAGTCTAGAAGATGACTACTTTACTTAGAAGGTCATATGGATGAAATGCAATGAAGTGGAGACCAGAAAAATATTAAAATAATGTTTTCCGCTAGTGACTACTAGTCGATATTGTCCAGCCCTACATGTTTGCTGATAATTAGGATTTTAAATACCACAGCTGCTTGTATTATTTATTCTACAATTATGACTATGTTGAACACATAATTAAACAATTTACTAGTCCATGTGACATTGTTTGGTGCATTCAACAAGGAAAGAAAACCTTAAGAACTTGATCAATTGAGCCTCGAGTTTTAAAATATGATTGGTTAAGCTAAAACACGAACCAACCTTGTAATCCAATATATTATTGTTAGGCCTCCAGAACCACTGAATGTAGAATGTAGAGATCCATGGATTATACAAAGAATCATTTCTTTTAGTTGAACTGAAATCTTTTTCTTTTAAAAAATGTCTAGGAAAGTCAACTCCTCACCTATCATAAGGATAAGGACTTTCTAGTCTAAAGAATGGTCAATCCATAAGCATGTGAAAATCCTTGATTTATTGAAGTATGCACTGTGTCCTGGATTTCTTTAATAATCCTAAAGTATTCAACTTATGTTCTTTATGTTTGATGTTTCACTGAGCAAAACCTACTGCTGAACACTTTCTTTTATATATAATGACAACCAAATTCCAAGAAAAACAAATGTAATTAATAGTATGAGAAATAAAATGCCAGGTAAATTGATCGAATTGTCAAAAGGCTTAATTCTAGGATTAGCAGAACTAGAGTGTAGGAACAGAACTGAATATGAAAGAAATAATAATATAGGTCGCCAGTAATACGAGACATGTCTTTTCTTTCATCGGATAATCATATGTTTTTGGCACATATGGGGTTTTTTTCCTGTTTTAGTCCCACCCCATATCAGATCTAAAATGTGAATACAGGCAATCTAAAGACTGAAAACAATTGTCTCTTCCATTTGTTTTGCTATGGAATAGTGTGAATTTTTTTTTACCATAACAACTGAAAATGATTTTCTTTTAAGCTATTTGAGTTTTCCATTGACTCTCGATGATTGATTTAATAACTTCAAATGCCAATATTTTAGAATTCCTATTCCACTCATTTGTGACAAATAAAAAATAAAAAATCCCGCTTCAAAAAGGCCAAAAGAAAGGGGAAAACGAATATGTGCATCTGGTGTTCCTAGTTCAAAAAAAAATAAAGAAGAAAAAAAGTATATGTTGGCTTCTCTTATGGTGTATCCAAGCGAGAAGTTATATCAATGATCATATCTTTGTCAGAGGGAATTGTCAAACCATCCATTGGATGATTAAAACCAAACTCTTATTCATCTATGTTTAGCAAATCTACTATGCCATACCTTTTCGGTTGATCAAATTACAAGATTTCAAAGTTTTTGTTGTGTTGGGGGACCTTTTGAGAGGTTTTAATGTGAAGAATTGAGTTAGGTTTGATATGTAGTCTAAATATGTTGCTATATATAGAAGAATTGTAAACATCAAGAATAAAAAAATCCTCTAAAACATGGAAATAAGTGGCATTGCTTTGGTTTCTTTAGGGTATTGTTCAATAAGTTTCACATGGCCTTGTCTTTATGATCTTCTATGGGATTAAGGGTTGAAATCATAGTGAGGTCTATTTGTTGGCAAACAATGTGCCCTACAATTTTGAAAGAAAACCAACCAGTGGGCAACACAAGATTGGAAAGGAGCATTTGGGTATTTGATGTAGATAGAGAAGAAATTAACAAAGAGAGTTAGATATGGATGTAGATTTTAACATCTTGAAATAGGGCTTAGTCGGAACAGTGGTTTTGAAACCACAAATTTGAGGTCAAGAAATTATTTTTATATTATTTTTAGTGTTATAGCATGATTATATGAGTGCATGAAAATTTTGGTGAATTAATTTTAGCGTTTGTGAGCTTAATTGCAAAAAAGGACTAAGTTGCATAAAGGGCAAAAGTTTTGTTTTACTACCCAAATATGTTAAATAGCTAGAGAACCATAACTGGAGGTCTTTAAAGTGCAAATAGGCCATTTGGGGAGTGATGGCCAGCCATAGGGGACAAGAAAGTTGAAAGTCAAATTCGGTGGACATTAGGTAACTTTTTTGGTAATAAAATAAAATAAAGAAAAAGTTGTCATCTTTTTCATTTCTTCTTCTTCTTCCACCGAAAATGGCAGCAAACATGGAGATTTTGAGAGCTTAAATTTTCAGCCACTTAGTTCCCTTGCAAGTAAGTGATTTTGATGGTCATTTTTTATGATTTTTGTATTTTTGGAACCCTTGTAGCTTAATCTAGCTAATGGGGGGATTATTTTGCAAAATGGTTGAAAGTTTAGGGTTTTTCCATGAGAGCATTTATGTTTTTTGCTGAATTTTTATGGAAGAAAATGAGTCTTGGTTATGAAATAAACAACTTGTGTGAAAGGATTTTCATGAAAAACCCCTAAAATGGACTCTTTTGTAATGTTGTTAAATGGATGGTAATTGTATGAAATGTTTGAAATTGAGAGATTCTATAGGTATAAAAAGAATTCGACCAAGCTTGGGTAATAAGAAAATTTGATTAAAATCGATTTACGAGCCTAAGGGTAAAATCATAATTTTTGTGAAAGTCTAGGGGCAAAATGGTCATTTTGCCAAAGTATAAATCATGGAATGTATTGGTTAATATGATGATTAAAGTAGTGAATTTTTTCATTATAGATCAATAAAACTGAGATTCGGGCTTAAATCGGAAAGTACGAGGTTATGGACTAAAATAGAGTAATTAGCCAGAATTGCATTCGAGGTAAGTCTGTGTGATTAAATAAGCATGATATCCATGTTATTGTTAATATACTTGAAATCTATATTGTTAATATACTTGAAATCTATCTTGCTATGATTGTATTGAATTATATGTTAATGATATTGTATATGATAAAGTGATGCCAAATGTTAATAACATTTATGTGATGATTGAATACATTGGAAATTTGATGGAATATGATATCCCATTGAAACTAGTAGTTGCGCGTAAATATTAATAACTTTATTGTTATTATGCATTGAATGATTAATTTTGCATAAAATGCTTGAATGGGGCTATGAGAAATGTATGATAAGACTTAATGAGATAAACTCCCAGTTGAACCTTAAGAATAGAATAGATATTCATGCCATGACATTTGGGTGACATGTGTGCTAGTGTAAGACATGTCTGGGACATGCATCGGCCTCGAGATGTGAGCCAGTGTAAGACCATGTTTGGGACATGGCATTGGCTATGAGACGTGTCAGTGTAAGACCATGTCTGGGACATGGCATCGGCATGGATATGTGAAAGCTAGTATAATACCATGTCTAGGACATGGCATTGGTTTGATATGTGTTAGTGTAAGACCATGTCTGGGACATGGCATCGGCACCGACAGATGAGAGCCAGTGTAAGACCATGTCTGGGACATGGCATCGGCCTCGATATATGAGAGTCAGTGTAAGACCATGTCTGAGACATGGCGTCAGCATCTTACCTTATGTTTGAGGCTTATTGAATATCTTCTAATATTCCAAGTGGTTCAACGGGTAGTTCAAAGCTCGTGATGAAAGCGAGAAGGTAAGTATATGAGCATGTTGAAAAGGTACAGGTATGTATTCGAAGCTCAAATGCTATTACGATCATGAAACGATGCATCTTTGGTAAAGATACAAACAAGTTATGCCTATGAGAATGAAATTGTGATGACCTTGTGATTATGGTTCTATGCTTATGATGTACAAATATGTATTTTACCATGATGATTGAAATGGATTGTAAAGGTGTTATAAGCTTAGCTACCATTATTTTACACTAAACAGTTTTGGGACAACAGCAGCAGTCCAACTTTGAAAATACACCAAAAATTGTGGAAATCAAATTAGAGGTTGAATAATATATGAAATTAAATCTTATTGAGTCTAGTCTCATATTGAAGAAATGGTGTAAGAAAAAGGAGTTCATATTATGAGATATTTGAATTGTTGTGATACAGAGTCAGAATGATTTTGAAATCCCCTGTTCTGATTTGGGAAAATCATTAAAAATTTTGAAAAAATAATTATAGGTTATAATTTATATTCTCATAATCCTTAATGAGTCTACTTTTAAAAGAAACAAAAGAGAACATCATCTAAATCCCATATAAGGAGATAATTAATTTTTAGTGGAGAGGGATCGGAATTGTCAGACAGCAAAATAGGGGTGACTTTAAAGAATAAACTGTACTGATTGGCTAGAGCAAAAATTCTGAAACTTTTATGGTAAGAAGATATGTGAGTCTAGTTTTAGGGAAAATTAGTGGATATTAATTTTAAGTTCTGTAGCTCAAGATATAAATAATTTAGTGATTGTGACTTGAGAAAACAACTTGACCTGAACATAAGTAAAAGTGCAAATATGGTTGTATTACCTTGAGAAGCAAGTTGATAAATTGCTTATTATTTTCATACGGTCTTACTAAGTTATAAAGCTTACTTCCTTTCTTTCCTTTTCTTTAGTGTTTTCAGGTTAGCTCGGGATTGGAAATCGTCGGAGGCAGCATCCCACTATCAAGCCATCACCTTTGTAATATTGATATATGTTAAATGTTTTTAAGTGAGTGGCATGTATAAGGACTTATCTTTATGTTATGTGTTATTATGATTAGCCAAATGTATTGGCTTATATTGAGTTATTTGTATATGGCCAAGAGATATGTCTTATTTTGATTATGGTTTGTGAACCTATCTATCTATGCTATGTTCTAACGCTTGTGATGAGGTGGTGTGATTATGCTTGTTGGCCATATATGGTTGGCTTTAATGTTATGAATGTGTCTTAATATGAGATTCTAAATCATTAAAATGATGTCATGATATGTGTCCTTAGTGCGTATAAAGATGTGAAGGATTAAGGGTAACATAAAGGCTTGGAAAATAGCCTAAGTGTTGACCACACATGCAGAGACACGACCGTGTGTCTCAGCCGTGTGGGGGACACGGCCTTAGCATACGGGTGTGTGATTTGGCCGTGTGACTCTAAATGTTTACTAACATCATAAACAGAGAGTTACACGGGCTAAAGACATGAGTGTGCCCAAGCCACACGGGCGTGTGAAACCCACACGGCCAACCCACACGGGCGTGTAACTCTCCAAAGTGTGAAAATTTTTTAAGTGTTGCAAAAGTTTCATATGTTTACGATTTGGTCCCGAACCACCCCGATTGTATGTTTTGGGCCCCGTAGGCCCATGTAAGGGACAGTAAGCATATGTATGAAAGTTTTTAAATAGAACAAAATTTTATGGCTAATTTTTACATGATTGATTGTATTTAAATCCGGTAATGCCTCATACCCTGTGCCGGCGTAGGACACGGATGAGGGGTGTTACATAGATGTTGAAATATGTATATATTTTAAATTTATTTAGTTAGATAAGTTGTATTCATATTCTAGGAATATTTTATTTTTACTTTCAGTAGTTTATTAGAATATGGGATTTATTTTCGCTAATGTTTTAGTAGTTGATTAGAATAAGGGAATTATTTTCCCAATTAGGATTAGGACTCTTTTTTCTATTTAAGTTCAATTCTTTAGTTAATAAAAAATAGAACAGTTTTATTAAAAACTCTCTTGAAAACTTTCATGGCATTTGAGCTAGGTTAAATCTCTAGTAACATCATGGTTAAAATAACATTAACTAGAGATAAGAGATCCAACAATCAAATAGAGGAAGTTACTTTTTATTATAATAAGATGATGTCTCTTTGGCAAGAACTAGATCAGTGTTATAATGATGAATGGGAGTGTCCCGGAAATGGTGTAAAAGCTATGAAAAAAGAAGAAAATGAACGAGCTTATTTGTTTCTGGCTTGTTTAAATAAAGAATTTGATGAAGTGAGATCTTGGATCTTAGGGAAAAAACAGCTTCCAAAACTTTGTAATATTTTTTCTGAGGTTAAAAAAGAGGAGACAAGGAGAAAAGTAATGTTAAGGCCAGGGTTTTAAGCTAAAAATGATAATTCTGCTCTTGTAACTATTAAAAATAATAATGATAGTGAAAAAAGGAAAAAACCTTGGTGCGTTCACTGCAAAAAATATTGGCACACTCGAGAAACGTGTTAGAAGCTCCATAGGAAGCCAACGAATGGAAGAAAAAAGAGTGGCAATGATCGTGGTTCATAATCAGGGGATAGCAGAGCTTTCCAAACAACTAATAAAAATTATGAGGGCCAAAGTTCTTTGGAAGGGTCTCCATTCACTAAGGAACAATTAGAGCATCTACACGAGCTTTTTCAATCACTACAGTTTCGAATGAATTCTTCTATTCCTAACTCATCCAATAATCCTTCTTCCTCTTTTGCCCAATTAGGTACTGATTTTTCTAATTTTTTCAGTGTCAAACCTTGTAAAACAAACATGTGGATTGTTGATTCTGGAGCTAGTGATCACATGACTAGTAGCCATTTTCTTTTTTCAACTTACACACCTTGTGCAGGAAACAAAAAGATCAAAGTAGCAGATGGGTCATTCTCGGCAATAGCCGAGAAAGGCACTATTAAAATTTCGTCTTCCTTGGTTTTACATGATGTTTTACATATGCCAAATCTAGCTTGTAATCTCATATCGATCAGTAAATTATCCCAGTCCTCGAATTGTCATGTTATATTTGACTCCTTAATGTGTAAATTTCAGGACATGGTGGAATTTACTTTCTTGACGATGACCATCTAAGTCAACCAACAACTACTTTATGTTTAAATTCTGATTCTTATTTTGATAAGGTTATGATTTGGCATTATAAGCTTGGACATCCTAATTTTTACTATTTAAGATATTTGTTACCTAATCTATTTAAAAATAAAAGTCCTTCATATCAGTGTGAATTTTGTGAATTGGCTAAACATCATTGGTCATTCTTTCCACCTCAAAAATATAAAGCCTCCAAACCTTTTTTGTTAATTCATAGTGATGTTTTGAGACCTTCAAGAGTCTCAACTTTTTCAGGAAAATGTTGGTTTGTCACATTTATTGATGATCATACTCGTATTTGTTGGGTGTTTTTGTTAAAAGATAAGTCTGAAGTTAAAAATGTGTTTCAGTCTTTTTATGCTATGGTGAAAGCAGAATTTGGTGTAACAATAGAAGTATTTCGAAGTGACAATGGTGGGGAATTTTTTAGTGACCAATTAGGTGGTTTCTTAAACAGACATGGAATAGTCCACCAAAGTTCTTATACAAATAAACCACAACAAAATTGGATTGCAGAAAGAAAAAACTAACATCTTTTGGAAGTAACTAGAGCCTTGATGTTCACTAGTCAGGTACCACATTATCTTTGGGGCGAAGCCTTGTTAATAATACATATCTTATTAATAGAACACCCAGTAAAACTTTAAAGTATAGAACTCTAAACTATAGAACTCCTTTTCACCTCTTTAAAGATAACTTTTCTAACTCTAAATTGATCGTAGATTTATCCCTCCGAGTTTTTGGGTGTAGTGTTTTTTTTTCATCTTCACAACCAAGATAAACTAGATCCTAGAGTAGTGTTTTTGTTGGCTATACTTCAAATAAAAAGGGTTACAAATGTTATGTTCCAATATTTTTACCATGGATGTCACATTTGTTGAAACGCAATCATATTTTGATTATAATCTTCAGGGAGGGAATTATAGTGAGGAAGATTCAATAATTGGTCAAGAAAAGACTAGGAATATACAACATAGGGATTCTAATAATAGGGAAGGCGAATTTATGATTAACACAGAAATTAATAATGTTAATGTTGTTAATCAAAAGGAGTATGAAGGTGTAGAGTTTGATCATGAGAATAAAGAACAAACAAAGGAGTTAATTGTTTACTCAAGAAGAAATTGAAATGAAGAAAGTGGAATCCACCAGATCCATCACCAAGAATTTGACTCGCAAGATCTTGTCAAAAGTCCAGGTAAAGCTCATAATCTAGCCAATGAATTTTCTTATTTATATCTTCAAATTGCTAAAAGAAAAGGTGTTAGAAATATTGTCAAATATCCCATGTCTAACTTTTTATCCTATAAAGCCTTGTCTTCGACATTCTCAGCCTTTGTTTTGTGTCTCGATACTATGAAAATACCCAAAAATGTGAAAGATTCTTTATAGGTTCCTAAGTGGAAGGAGGCTATTTTAGAGAAGATGCACGCTCTTGAAAAAATAGGTACATGGGGAACAATGGAATTATCTGTAGGAAAAAAACAGTGGGCTGTAAATGGGTGTTCACAACCAAATTCAAACCAGATGGATCTTTAGATAGATACAAAGCCCAGTTGGTGGCTAAAGGGTACACTCAAACATATGGGATAGATTATCTTGAAACATTTGCTTCAGTAGCCAAATTAAACTCCGTTAGAGTTCTTTTATCAATTGTTGTTAATCTTGATTGGTTTTTATAGCAGCTAAATATGAAAAATGTTTTCCTAAATAGGAAACTTGAAGAAGATGTTTACATGGATCCTCATCCAGGTTTTGAAGAAAAAATTAGAACTCGAGTATGTAAACTCAAGAAATCTTTGTATGGTCTAAAGCAGTCTCCTCGAGCTTGGTTTGAACGGTTCACTCAAGTTGTTAAAAAATAAGGTTACTCACAAGGGCAAGTTAATCACACAATATTCTATCGACATTCACAAAAAGGTAGAATAGCAGTTATTATAGTTTATGTCGATGATATCATTCTTACAAGAGATGATATGGATGAAATAAGGCTTCTCAAGGAGCATCTAACATTGGAGTTTGAGATTAAAAACTTGGGTTCTTTGAAATACTTTCTTGGAATAGAAGTTGCTCGATCAAAGAAAGGGTCTTGTGGTTTCTCAGAAAAAATATGTGATTGATCTTTTAAAAAAGGCTGGGATGAGTGGTTGTTTCCCAATTGACACACCAATTGATTCAAATGTAAAATTCGAAAATAAAAAAGGTCGATTAGTTGATAAAGGGCAGTACCAAAGATTAGTTGGTAAGTTGATTTACTTATCACATACAAGGCCAAACATAGCTTTTGTAGTAGCTTAGTGAGACAATTTATGCACTCCTCAATGAAGGAACATGAAGAAACAGTGTTTTAGATTCTCAGATACTTGAAGAATTCACCTAAAAATGGCTTATTCTTCAAAAAATTCAAACAAAGAGGAATTGAAGCTTATACAGATGTAGATTGAGCAGGCTTAATAACAGACAAAAGATCTACATCAGGATACTGTACATTTGTTTGGGGAAACCTTGTGACTTTGCGAAGCAAAAAACAAAGTGTTGTAGTAAGAAGTAGTGCAGAGGCTGAGTTTAGATCAATGGCTCAAGGAATTTGTGAAATAATGTGGTTAAAAAGAATTATGGAAGAGTTGAGGAAACCAATAACTTTACCAATGAAGTTGTATTGTGATAGCAAAGCTACCATTAGTATTGCTCACAACCCAGTCCAACATGACAAAACTAAACATGTTGAGATTGATAGACACTTTATCAAGGAGAAGATTGAAGAAGGCCAAGTATGCATGTCGTTTGTCCCGTCAAAACAACAGATTACTGACATACTCACCAAAGGTCTCTCTAAGACAAGCTTTGATTTTCTTGTAAGCAAGTTGGGCATGATTGATATATATGCACCAACTTGAGGGAGGGTGTTGAAATATATATATTTTTTTAAATTTATTTAGGTAGATAAATCTTATTTAGGTAGATAAGCTTTATTCATATTCGAGGAATATTTTATTTTATCTTTCAGTAGTTTATTAGAATAAGGGAATTATTTTCCCAATTAGGATTAGGACTATTTTCTCTATTTAAATTTAATTATTTAGTTAATAAAAAATAGAACAGTTTTATTAAAAGCTCTCTTAAAAACTTTCAGTAGATGCTTAAATAATGGATAGACATGGTTGAGAGCCATGAGGCTGCTATAGCAAAGGACTCTTTAATCTTCAGCTTAAACTTTAAAGGACAATAGGGGTCAAGCTCCTACATTACCACAAGCATTCGCCTTAATAATTAGTCTGGCCTAACCAACAACTTAAAATGGGAAAAATATGGTCAATAGAGAATAGGTTAAAGATTGGAAAAGAACTGTTGGGTGCTCAAAATTTTAAACATATAAGAAGCTCTTTGAACTTGGATAGAATATGCTTCAGACTTGATTAAAAAGATCATTTTCCCTGCAATGAAATGCCAATATCAGTTAGCATTTGCAGGACAAAACCTTATCATTTTCCCTGCAATGAAATGCTAATATTAGTTAGCATTTGCAGGACAAAACCTTGTGAAGTACACATGAAGTACCCTCTGGTAGCTTGTACTAGTAGCTCTCGTCACAACTAGACCTACTATAACCATCAAATTGACGCTTGAAGATCAGTGATCAAATTGATTTCCAGACAAACAAAAGGAAAAAAAAAAAAAAAGATTGGCAGCCAACTCTGTTTTGAAAGGCCATTTCCACAAACTTTAACTTCGTCAGTTTCCATTGTGGCAGCATTAAGTAACCTGTTGGTCATTGGTCAAAAGTTATATCATTTGATTTTTAAAAAAGAACTACAACTATTCAAACAATAATATTTGAATAATTATAAAATCAAATGAATAACTATTATTATTTATTTATTCATAAAGACACTTTCAAATCTATATGAAGAAACATGAAAATTCCTATAAATAGGAATAGGATTTCATTTGGAAATCACACCAATAAATTCTAATATTCTTTCCTTCCTTCATTTTCTAATATTATTAGATTATTCTATAAAGTATTATTGCAGAAATCCTTGTTGAATTTTTTGTTATACATTGCTCAATGCGTAGTGGACTATTCTCGTCAGTGCAAAACGCAAATAGCCATTAGTTTCATTGTGTCCTCGAGGTTAATTTGCTTGGAACTCATTTACACACCGAAGATAGGTGGGGCGAATATAATCTTAAAGATAGTGGTTTGATACACGTGTTGGAGCCTTGTCTTATTTTTTCTTTTTCTGTTCGAGTTCCGTTTATGTATTCGAGATTATCCTCACCGGAGATTTGTACTAACAATCAACACAAGCCTTGCAATGGATGGATCATACTTTACCTCCAATATCTTCACAGGTAGTTCCTAAACTTTACCCGTCATACCAAACAAAACTAACCTTCATGGTTTGTTCTAAACCCTTTGGCATAAGAAGACTGAGGCCTGGTTCGTTTTAACCCAAATTTAATGCAAATCCATTCCTGATGATTTTCCTTCTTTCAAGTTTCAACTAACCTTTTTTCCTGGGAAGTATTTATGGTTACTTTCCATAGGAAAGCGAGGAGGATTGCAGGCTTGGGTTGGAACGAGATTTTGATGTTTTCAGGTAAGCTACTAATAGCTACATGTTCATCAGACACGACAACTGGTGTAAAGGAGAAATATGAACTGAACAATGTATTTAACAAGAGGAAATTTTGAGAATAGAACCGCTGTACTTTGTATTAAAACAGTTTCTCAGAAGAGTATACATTTGAGTCATCTCTTTCTACCAAATGAATAGAAGGATGTACATGAATGGTCAAAAATTGTATCAGCTGATTAAATTTCTTTTATCAGTTGGCTACTAATGCAAGCTTGAAGTGAGATCAACAAAAACCTCTTCTCTGCAAGGAATTGTGAGACCACCCATTGGATGATTGAATCCAAATTCTTCCTCAGCTATACTTAACAACTTCTGAAATGAAGGCTGATTCAAGAATGAGATTGGAACTATGAATCTCTTCTTTTGGCTCTCCCCAACATACACTGCAATGTATCCTTTGGGAACAACCGTTGTGTCCGAGGCGGCTTGATTTGCAAACAGTTTAGAATGACGAAGAATCTGCTTAGCATGCATAATTCTTGGCACACGGATAGCCATTGCTGTTAGTAACTTGAGTAGGAAGAATAATAATGGAGAAGACTCAAAAAGATGAATGGTAAGATTTGCTTGTAGAGGAGGATGTGAGAATTCCTTGGCTGTGATGTGGATAATGCAGTTGTATATATAGATGGAAGAATGTATATAGGATATTAATGAACTGCAGATTGAGTGGTTACAATGCATTCTGGTGGGGTTTGGAAATTGTTCAAGAGGGTGTCAAATGGTATTGTCCCCAAATGGCCAATGCTTACAAATCAATATTAGTGCTGAAAATTCATACTGTTGTCTGTTGACAAAACAGTGTGCCCTACAAATTAGAAAATAAACAATCCATGACTGGGAAAAAGATTGGAAGGGGACAATGGGGGCTCAGGCTCCTGCATTACCACAAGCATATTTTCCTTCATTAATAACTCTGGCCTGGTCTAAAACTTATAATGGGGAAAAAAATGGCCAATGGAGAACAGGCTAAAGATTGGAAATTGGCACTCAAGATTTTAAGTATAGAAAGCTCTTTGAGCTTGGCCAAACATGCTTCGGACATAAAGGAAATATGAACAAGAAAATGTTGGAAAGGATTAGACTAATTGGATAAGTAAAGCTGAAAAAGAGAATAGGATACGCTGCAAAGTTGGATGCATGAAATAAATTTTAATTTAACATGGAAGTAACCAAGAAATAAATGGTTGTGATAGAAGCTATGTTGAATAAGCCAAGGTTATCTAGTAGTATGTAATATGCACCTTGTCCTAGGATTTTTGATAGATCTATGGTGAATATTATTGGTATATACCGTCCCTTCAAATGATACTTGATTAAAAAGATATATTTTTTCCCTGCAATAAAATGCTAATATCAGATGGTGTTTAATAGCGTTCCAGGCATCAGCTTGCAGGACAAATCTTGTGAAGTACACGTGAAGGACGCCCTACTGGTAGCTCTACACACAACCAGACCAATTCAGAACCACCAAATTGACACTTAAAATAGTGGCCTGATACACGTCTTGGAGCTTGTCCTATGGTTCGTTTTTTTGTTCAAGTTATTGTTCGTGTTTCTGTTTGTGTATTCAAGATTTTCCTCGCCTGAGTTTCCACAACAAATCCATGTAATATACGTGAAGTTCAGATGATCAATAGTCTAAGTGCTTCTCATGTCATTTGTTACTTTCCAGACCAATAACATGCCATCATAGCAGAAACTATGGCAGCAAACAAGGTACGCGTAGTATCCGCACATATTTGTATTCAACAGCCCCGAATTCAGTAACATAGGGTGAAGTGACAAAATGAAACAGCACACATTAACTATCAGAAACGAAATTCATGAAAAGAACGAGTCGACTTTTTGTTTTTCCTAAGTGGTCGTTTATATATTTGTTAGATTAAGTACACAAGGGCGGGCATGGGATCGAAGAAAACAATCCACCATATACACTCGCTTTCCTAAAAGAATCTATCTCTGCTTGGTTAGCCATTTTCATACATTTTATATCATTTCTTCTTATGAGCTTTGCAGATTGCAGGTGAGTTCAATGAATGCTTCTTCGCTGCAGGGGATAGTCAGAGCACCCATAGGATGATTAAATCCATACTCTTCTTCAGCTTGACTCAGTAAATTCTGGAATGAAGGATGCTTCAGGAATGAGAGTGGGACAACAAATCTCTTCCTTTCAGCTTCTCCAACATAAACAGCAAAGTGGCCTTTAGGCACCGTTGTTGTCTCCGAAGATGAAAGAGTCCGTTTTAGACTCTTCTTAGCATTAACAGTTCTCTGCAAGTGCAAACCCATTACTTTGTGATTTGTGATTTTTTCTTTTACAAGTACTCGACTGTCTAGGAATGGCTTTGGCAATTGGAACAGGGTGGCTGGCTATCCATTAGCATTTGTATTTATAGAGAGCAAATTCTATATGGTCATTGGTAAGCAGTCACAGGCAAATTGAATGGTGAAGACTGAAGAAAGAGTGCCTTAGAGACATGTTGTGAGGAATCACGTGGCCTTGAGTCCCAACAAATAATAACATTTTGACAAAGTAGGTACCTTAGCCTATTCTGTTGCAATCTATAATAGGTCACCATTCAATGAAACCGACAATCATGGCCCATTTCAAATACAATTTATAGTTCAACCATGGCTAGATGATAATGACATTACGTAGCAGATTATATGGATGAAATATCATGAAGCAAAATAATCAAAATAATCATATCCACTAGGGATTATGAGTCAGTATGCAAGGCCCTAAATGTTTGGTAATGATAAGGATCAAAGACCAGACTTGTGCTGTTTGTTCTGTACGAATCTTTCGGTGATGATAACTATCAAAGACCAGCCTTGCTTGTATGATCGGGTGGTTTTAGGGAACTTTGGTGGGTGAAATTTTGATTTTAAGCGATGATAGGTTGAAAACAGGCACTAAAACATCCTAGAAATGATGTTATGCCAATTATGTCTTGAATCACTAAATATTGACTTCAGACATACATGGATTCTACAATGAAAATTTGAATTAGTTGATCCTGTCAACAACAATTTGTATCAGGACTTGTACGCAAAGCAAAAGTCAACCCTCGAGTAACTCTAACGTGCACACCCCTCCTTGATGCTGAAGTGTCCAAGTGCGTGCCATGTTCGTATTAACTAATAAATAGCGGAGCTGATCATTAATTTGCCTTAGTGCACTACCTCCGGACAAGTTCTAAGTTACATTAATGCTACAGTTGGTAATAGCCTGAAATGAGATTATATTCCACTATGACAAAAAGGATCCATGTCTTCCATGGAATTGTAAGAAGTATGGCTAGGTTTTCGGTAATTAACTCTATAAACTGCTTTTATTGGGTTTAATCTAATGTCATTTGGCCAATTCCCTTGTAATAGATATTAGATAATGAGCCCTAATCTGTAAGTAAGAAATACGAAACGGAGAAAGAAATGATAGACCGCAAGCAAGTGGCAGATCACTTCTGTAAGGTATAAATTCTGTGAACTGATTAATATTTTACCATCTGGCAGAAGTCGTAGTGTTGAACAGATAGGAACTGTACATATCAAAATCCAAACACTTCTTCAACTAGACAAAACAATCTCTGACATGAAGGCTGCTCCAACTAGGAGATTGGAACAACAAATCTCTTCTTTTGAGTCTCTCCATATAGAGAGCTAAATGGCCTCCAGGCAAGACAGTGGTCTCTCTGGAGACAAGAATGTTCCAAACAAACTTCTTAGCTTTAACAATCCTAGGAACAGGGAAAGCCTTGACTTAATTAATTTGCATCTCTTTAAAGTTAATTGGATATCGAGATGAATGTCTTAAGTTTTGGACAACAGGAAAAGGTGAAAAGAATTGCTGTATAGCAATACGTGGCATAGGTGAATTTATATTCTAAAGTTTCTTTGACCAGTAAATGACAGTTATTTAAGTGGTGAAGATAGGACTCACTTTAAAGGGGTTTGTTTAAGGTCGATATATGTCATGAGTCACATGGATTTGCCTTCCACTAGCTACATTGGTAAGATTTCCAAAGATATGCTAATATAACTTTTTCAATCATGAATTATCATGGCCTACCAATCCATAGAAAAAAAAAGAGAAAAATTTTATTGTGGTCCAGCTGAAATTCTTATGAATTTCTCATGGACTATATGATTACAATGCATGTCCAAGACCAACATATCAATGGGTGAAAGTCTGAAAGAAAAAAACTGCTATAGACTATATGCAGATCAAACTATTCATTGTTTTGCTAAATGGCATGCCAATACATAGTTGCATGCATGTTTTCTGATTCACTAAATGAGTAATTCAACTTATATGCACAAATTGGTAGGGAATTATGTTGTATCTGTTGAAGTTGGTCTCCATGCAACACAAGCAGTCAAGAACCAGCACAAGCAGCCGAGCCATGTATGCAACAGCTGAAGTTCAATGCTGCTGTCAAAATTCAACTATTTTTTGTTCATTTTGTAATCTAGTTGAATTAGAACTAAGTTGATGATGTATTTGATGTATTTTGTTGACATTTGAGCTGATAAAACAGCTTTACCAAGTGTGCAAGCATAGTTCTTTCATTTTCAATGTAATTAGTGGAGTTGGGTAGAGTTTAGGTGATGTTGCCTTACTTTCATCAGAAAATATTTTGATATTTGTATTGGCATTATGCCATTGTTCATTTTTTAATGAAAATCATCAAGTTTGCCATTGTTCATTTTTTAATGAAAATCATCAAGTTTCATTCATTTTTATGCTCCATTTTCTTTGTTTCGGTTCTGTTCTTGTTTTTCTTTTGCAAATTCTGCTTTGTTTCTTCCACAAGCGTCGAGGCTTGCTTCCCAAGCTTCTGCTGAAACTTGCTAGTTCTTTCAATCAACACCAACAGTATCACACAAAACCATCTATTGAACAACGTGATTTGTCTCAAGTATAATAATCTCTTTATGTTTGAGGATTTGTCGCAAGTTCAGTGATCTCTTTATGTTTGACAGAAACAGATAGGAAAATCCAGTATTAGTTTATGCATGAATCAAGAGCAATACCTACTGATATCCACTAAGAAACTTATTACTTAGTTGTCACAGATTGCTAATGGAAGCTTCATTTTATTCCTTGTTCTTTCAGTTCGTAACCTTTGTAAAGAAAAAGCAGAGGTAGGAACTTTTGAAAGTATGCGGTTGCTGGGAATCATCTGATATTTTCCAACAAGAACAATTTCAAAAGGACATTGATGCTAACACTTCACCTTGATGCATTCATTTGATATAGACCATTCATTCACATTTGGTATTCAAGGCATTTGATAAATAGAGCATTGAGAGATTCATAAATTAGACAAAGACCATACATTGAACATTCAAAGATATAATAATATGTGCATGTATGTCATTGACATGTCAACAAGATATGGTACACACTAATCTAACTCGTCGGCAGATAAACCATGATCAAAGTAATGAACCATAAAATCTTTATTATCATGTTATGTTATAGTCCTAAAGAATACATCCTGCAACCCAAACTTATAACTAGCTTTTCGAAAGTGTGTTCGTCTGTTGCAGAGTTGTGCATCTGCTATGGAAAATCACTAAGGGCTTTGATATTGCCAAAAAGGAAATAGTAGTTGCAACTTGGAAATAATTTATTTTGACAAATGGATTCATTAGCTGAATTGAGTGTGACTTGACCAAGTTAGTAGTCCAAGATACCAGTCTTAAATGAATGGATCTGGAGGATACTAATACTATTACTAAAGTTAGCTGATATCAATACATCATTTCAGACAAGTCTTAGGGATATAGAGGATCTGCAATAACCCTCAAAAGTATATTGGGTAGTTGGCACAAAGTAAAGCAACCAAGCAACAAGGTCTAAGTTCAATGCTTTAGTGAATAATCGAAATGAATCTTCAATAGTCTAAGATCAAGAGGAGTGGTTGGTACAGTCAGTGCCTTTATAAGATCAAAACATAGGGAAGTTATATTCACATAAAAATTTAACAAGTTGCCATTTTCTTTAAGGTGGTAGGGCAGGATGCCTAGCAACAGACAAAACAGAACCATGTGAAACTTAACTAATTGCTTCACCTGGTATGTTTCTAAATATTCTTTCAATAACATATCACTACCCTATCCAGTGTCTTTAAGGTTTGCAAATTGCTATCTCCCTCTATATATTATGGCACTAAAGATACCATTCTCAAACCAAGTCTTCAATCTTCAAAAACACTAATGCTTTCTATCACTTAAATCAAATATTCGTTAGCTTCTTTGTGCAATCTATTTTCTTCTCTAAAATGGGTATTCAACTAATGGGGTTAGCTCATGCAAAACAAAAGCTCCAGCGAACTCTTTCAGGTAAAATTGGGAATGCAGCATTGGCAACATCAAATGTTCCTAAGGGCCATATTGCAGTTTATGTCGGGGAAGGCAACCGGAAAAGGTTCGTGATTCCGGTATCTTATTTGAATCATCCTTTGTTTCAAGACCTGTTAAATCGAGCCGAGGAAGAATTCGGATTCAACCATCCGATGGGTGGCCTCACAATTCCATGCAGTGAAGAGTACTTCATCAGTCTAACAACAGTATTGAGCTGTTCATAAATGCTTCCTCCACCAACAAGGAATGAAGCAAAAGTTAATTTTCTTAGCTTGTAAACATACTGTAATTTGTAAAAGACAGCAAAAATTGCATGGCAATGAGATTATGATTCTTCCCTGACTACAAAAACCTGTTGTTCTCTGCAACTTTGAATGAATCAGATCAATCACTTTTTTTAATGGCAATTTTGAAGGTATTAGATATTAGAAGCAAAGTAGGCCTACATCTCTGACCGATTGCTTTCCTATAAAATCAGTAGTATTAACGTATTAAAGGAAATCCGAAACAGGCACAAAAATTTTAGACCTTCAAATTAACTCTTTAATAAACTTGAGAAAGGATTGTAAGGTAATTTTTACACAAGTTGTCTTCCCTTTAGGCACAATAATAAACATTTATAAAATAAAAATAATATTTAATATATAATTTTATATCAATAAATAAAATAATTATACGGAGTTTCAAAAATAAATCCTCCTGCAAGAAGTGTTATCTGCACCAAATATAAATCTTTAAAAGTACTCCAATGTCTTGTATTTAGTTATTATGCAATCATCTAAAAAAAATAACTTAAAATCAATATTTTCTTATTGGTAGACTGTCAAACGGCCAGAGCCCAAAAAATAATGCAGTGATAATTTTGCATGCATGTAGTTTATGATTGAGGTTGGAAGGTAGTTTATAAAATATAAAATATTACAACTAGGGCCGGAAACTACTACGTTCTTTTAGGAAGATCGCCACTGGTTTCCACATCCAAAAGAAGCCATTAATTTCTCTGCTGCGTTTGTTGCAGATTCCTTATGTCAGTAACTGATCGATTAAATGCTTGGAAAGTTGAAAATTGCCTTCAACTTGGCGCTGATTTCATCTTCTTTCAACTGCCGCCCATACCTGTTTGCATGCATATAGGCTCTAGCTCTTTTTTAAATCTTTACCCAATTCTTTAATAATAATTTTATTAAAGAGCTGATGCATGCAATTAGTGAGATATGGTGGATGGCTTAAGTCGGTGAGTCGTCAGTGAATGCATGTGCTTTTCAATTGTTTATCCCTGAAAAAAATGGCCACTGAATTCGACGCCCCTATCACCTGTAATTTGCTGTCTTACGCCACTCTATAATATTTACGTTCTCTTTTTTTTTTTTCTTAAATCATTTGATTTCCACACGGAAAAACCATCGGCTTTGACCATATACAGTATACTTCTAATTAAAAAGGTACACCTCAAGTTAAACTCATGTACTACAAAAAAGCATATTTCTAATTCCATGCCTGTGTGAATTAAATAGCCAATTATTTTAAGATTTAAATTTATAAAATAATTTAATTATTATATTTATTTTTCAATGAAGTTTTAGTATAATTAATAAAGGTAATTTAGATTTTGAATACTTAAAATTTATTATGCATAATTATATGCCTTGTGTCTTTTAAGTTCCATTATATGTTAATGTCACTGTTGTTTTAATTTAGTTAATGGATATTTTTATTTAAATTGCTTCAATTCTTAATCTATTTGAGTATCATATCATAACCCAATTCAACTTATAAAACATAAGTTACTTCATATAAACTTACACGTCACAATATACGTCACTGTGAAAAAATAAAATAAAATAAAAAATAAAGAACACACAGATTTTTACATGGAAACCCTTTGAAAAAAAACCACGGGTAGAGGAGAAGAAAATTCACTATGTCGAATTCGAATCGATTACAAGAGGAATAGACCATGTCTATTTATAGGCTTGTAAAGCCATATTCTAGTAAGACTAAAACACCTTATTCTATTTAATGTCAAATAGATGGAATTTAATAAGGTTTAAAAAACCTTATTCTAAAATAAAATAAAAGAAGTGTAATTCTATATGGATTCTTCTTTTATTTTATTTTACCACTGTATTTTATTTAAATAAGGATTCGGGTCACTTAATTCTAACAATCTCCACCTTGACAAGAATTCTCAATGAACAAGTTCTTCATCATGAACTCTCAACGAACAAGTTCTCCACCTCTTCCATAAAACCCCTTAAGGGTTTTACTTCAACAATGAACACCAACCAAGTTTAAGCAATGCTCAAACTTGGTTATAGGAAGTGACTTAGTCATCATATCTGCAAGATTTTCATGAGTATTAATTTTGCTCACAACAATATCACCACGAGCAATAATATCACGAATAAAATGATACCGAACATCAATGTGTTTTGTTCTCTCATGAAACATTTGATCTTTTGTAAGAAAGATGGCACTCTGACTGTCACAAAATACTGTGTTGATTTGAAGGTCTTTATTAAGTTCACTAAAGAGTCCCTTCAACCAAATAGCTTCTTTACAAGCCTCAGTAATTGCCATGTACTCAACTTCAGTGGTGACAAAGCAACTGTAGTTTGCAAAGTGGCTTTCCAACTTATTGCACAACCTCCAATTGTAAAGACATAACCTGTGAAAGATCTTCTTCTATCAAGGTCTCCAGCAAAATCAACATCAACATACCCAATGACTCCATCTCTAATTCTTCCAAATTGTAAGCAAACATCAGTAGTACCTCGTAAGTATCTTAAAATCCATTGAACTATTTTCCAATGTTCTTTACCGGGATTCGCCATATATCTGCTAACTGCATTAACTGCATATGATAAATCTGGACGTGAACAAACCATAGCATACATGAGAGATCCCACTGCACTAGAGTATAGAACATGTGACATGTACTCAATCTCATCATCTGATTGTGGAGACAAAGCCGATGAAAGTCTAAAATGGGCTACTAAAGGAGTACTAATTATAGGCTTAGCACTCTGCATATTGAACCTGCAAAGAACTTTCTCAATGTACCCCTTCTGACTTAGGTTATTATTTACTTGCTTTTCTATCTCTGAGAATCTCCATACCAAGTATCTTCTTTGCTGGTCCTAAATCTTTCATCTCAAATTCTTCACTTAGTTGGGCTTTGACCTTTCTTATCTCTCATTTATCTTTTGCTGCTATCAACATGTCATCAACGTAAAGAAGTAAATACACAAAAGAACCATCATTATTTTTCTTAAAGTAAACACAACTGTCAAAACTACTTCTTTTGAAATCATGAGAAGTCATAAAGGAATCAAACCTCTTGTACCACTACCTTGGTGACTGTTTCAAACCGTAAAGGGACTTTTTCAGCAAGCAAACATAGTCCTCTTTTTCTGAGACTGTAAAACCCTCTGGTTGTTGCATGTAAATATCCTCCTCAAGTTCTCCATGCAAAAATACAGTTTTTACATCTAACTGCTCAAGCTCCAAATCATGCATGGCCACAATACCAAGCAAAGCTCGAATCGAACTATGTTTCACAACTGGGGAGAACACATCTGTGAAGTCCACTCCTGGAATTTGATTGTAACCCTTTGCAACAAGCCTTGCTTTATATCTGGGTTCTTCAACTCTTGGAGTCCATTCTTTCTTTTTAAACAACCATTTACAACGAACAGTCTTCTTACCTTTAGGAAGTTTCAGAAGATCCCACGTTTTATTGTTATGGAGTGATTCCATCTCCTCTTGCATAGCAAACATCTATTTTTCTGAGTCTTCACAGCTAATCGCCTCAGAATAATTAGATGGCTCTTTATTCGCATCTATATCTTCAGGCACATTTAAAGCATAAGCAACTAGATCAGCCTTAGCATACTTCTTTGGAGGTTTAATTTCTCTTCTAGTTCTATTTTTGGCGATAGAGTATTGTGACGAAGAAGCAACTCTATTCTCAATTTTTTTACTGGCTTGAGGAGTAGACTCTGTATTAATCTGATGCTCCACTTGCTTTTGATTTTCTTTATTGGAAGAGTCTTTAAGAGATAAGTTAGGTAGCATAGCAGTTTCATCAAAAACAACATCTCTGCTAATCACGACTTTTCTATTTTTAAGACACCATAACTTATACCCTTTTACACCAACTTTATAACCAAGAAAAACATATTTAATGGATCTCGGTTCCAATTTTCCATTATCAACATGAGCATACGCAGGACACCCAAAGATCTTTAAATAAGAATAATTAGCAGGATTACCAGACCATACCTCTTGTGGAGTCTTTTTCTCAATGGCAACAGATGGAGATCGGTTGATCAAAAAATATGAAGTAGAGGCTGCTTCTGCCCAAAACGACTTTGGTAAGTTGGCATTTGACAACATACATCGAACCTTCTCCATGATCGTTCTGTTCATTCATTCTGCAACGCCGTTTTGCTGTGGAGTATGACGAACTGTCAAGTGTCCCATGATCCCTTCTGACTTCAATATTCCCTTCCTGTTATGGATTCCTCTAATGAATCGAACTCTCTTTTGCTTCCCAAAAACACAGCGCTCACAGAAATTTAGTTTGCAAATTCCTTGCCCATCAAGAAGTCCTCTTTTGCTCAATTTTACCATGCCATTCTCACTCATATGCCCTAGGCGCATATGCCAAAGTTTAGTAACATCATCATCTGACAAGGAAGAGAAAGCGACAGCTGCATCACCAGTAACAGTAGAACCTTGCAAAACATATAACTTGGCAGTCTTTTTTTGCCCTTTCATCACAACAAGGGAACCTTTGAAAACCTTTAAAACCCCACTTTCAACTGTGTATTTGTACCCTTTTGAATCAAGAATACTCAACGAAATTAAATTTCTCTTCAATTCTAAAACATGTCGTACGTCACTAAGTGTTCTGATAGCTCCATCAAACATCTTAACTTTAATTGTTCCAACACTTGCGATTTTACATGAAGCATTATTTCTCATCAAAATAACACCTTCAGACACTGTTTCGTAAGTTGTAAACCAATCCCGATTGGAACTCATGCAGAAGGTGCAGCCTGAATCAAGTATCCACTCTTCGCTTACTTTAAAATCATTGACAGAAGTGACTAAAAGTTCACCATCGCTGTAGTCTTCTACAACATCAGCTTCATCGAAATTTTCTGGTTGTTTTCCCTTTTGATTCGCAGCCTCCCTTTTAATCTTGTTCTGTAGCTTATAGCACTCAGATTTAATGTGTCTTTTCTTCTTGCAGAAGTTACAAGTTTTACCTCTATTTGAAGACTTCGATCTACCCTTAGATTTACCGCGAGGATTCTGTTCCTGTGTCCTTCCACGATCATTATCAATATTCTGATCTTATCTTCCACGAGCAATAAGACTCTCTCTCTGAGAGTCGGGTTTAACCACAAGATGCTTTATCTTATCATACGAGGTCAAAAAATCATAAACCTCATCAACTGTGAGAGACTCGCGGCTATATAAAATCGTGTCTCTAAAGGTTGAATAAGACAGAACAACGAACAAAGTAGAATCAACCCTAGATCTTCTTTATCATCTTTGAACCTCCATGGCCTCCAAGTTTGAGAGAATTTTTTAAACTTTGTTAAGTGTTTCGTGTCTGAACACACCTTCCTCCAAACGATGAGCATAAAGACGACTGCTTCATATGCAACTTGCTTGTTAGAGTTTTCGACATACATATTTGTTCTAGCCTCTTC
Source organism: Gossypium anomalum (assembly GCA_025698475.1). Lineage (NCBI taxonomy): Eukaryota > Viridiplantae > Streptophyta > Magnoliopsida > Malvales > Malvaceae > Gossypium > Gossypium anomalum. The sequence continues at coordinate 39,167,072 of CM046968.1, read as the reverse complement.
CATAATGCAGCAGCGATCTTCTCTTTCATCACATCTTGTAAAATTTTGTTGGACAAATGCAGGTGTAATTGTGTTAACGCCTTTCGATCCTTACGCTTCTTCTCTTCATCTATTAAAGTCGTAGGCATCTTATCTATCCCTAGCAATGCATCCTCCAGATCCATCTGCACAAGAACTGATTGCATCTTAATCTGCCACAATACAAATTTGGTGTTGCGATCCAACGGTAAAATTTCATACTTCAAAGACGCCATTACCGTGATCGAGATAAACAACCCGGAAGCTCTGATACCAATTTGTGAAAAAATAAAATAAAATAAAAAATAAAGAACACACAGATTTTTACATGGAAAGCCTTTCGGGAAAAAACTACGGGCAAAGGAGAAGAAAATTCACTATGTCGAATTCGAATCGATTACAAGAGGAATAGACTATGTCTATTTATAGGCTTGTAAAGCCATATTCTAGTAAGACTAAAACACCTTATTCTAATCAATATCAAATAGATGAAATTTAATAAGGTTTAAAAAACCTTATTCTAAAATAAAATAAAAGAAGTGTAATTCTATATGGATTCTTCTTTTATTTTATTTTACCACTGTATTTTATTTAAATAAGGATTCGGGTCATTTAGTTCTAACAGTCACAATATACGAATAAGTGAATTCTATAAAATGGTTATCATTTAACTCTACACAGCATGATTTCAAATCACTAAAACACAGCAAGAACCATGAGATTTTTACTAAAATAATTTAATAATGTTGAGATTTTAACACTTGATAAGACCCTTGTATTATTGAGATTTTTACTATTTGAGAAATGTTATCATGACTTCACACTAACAATTTTAATAATATTGTGGTAGAGTTTGATTGTGAAAATGTTATTAACGGGTTAACTTAGTCAAAAATTAATGTGTTTGAATTTGATATTTTTGTTTAGTATTATATTTATTTTAATTCGCTTTTCTTCGAATTATCCTTTCATTGGACGAATGGTGGCTTTATCTTTTGTTTCTTTTCATGATTTTGATATTCCTCCTAATGCTCTTTTATCTTTTCTAAGTAGTGATATTGTTTCTAGCAGTCAAGAGAATACAATACATAGATTCGAATATATGAGGTACTTTTAAAAGAATGGTGCAGAAGAGGTATGATGGATAATAGTTTCTATAGTCTGTGTGGGAGTGAAATGGAAACGTCGTTACATGTAGTGAGAGATTGCATTGTAACTCGGATAGTTTTGACTAAATTTGTACTATCACAAATTGTAGATAGTTTCTTTTCTATGAACCTGGAAGAATGGCTGCTCAAAAATTTGCAAACACTCCATAATACTGTTATTCCGGGTGTGTGTTGGAACATCTTGTTTGGAATTATTGCATGGACAGTGTGGAAACGCAGGAATAATATGATCTTCAATGGTGGAGCTTGCAAGGTAACGTCTGAGGTTTCTAGTATTGTAACACCCCTCACCCGTATTCACCATCAGAATAGGGTTATGAGGTATTACCGATCAAAATATATTATTTATCATACATAATATATACATTTATGTATTCATATTCAAACATAATTCAACACAATCACATTGTCCTTTATAAGGGCCTACGAGGCCTAAAACATGCTTTAGAATTGGTTCGAGACTAAATCGATAACATATGAAATTTTAGAAACTTAGAAAATTTTCAAACATACAAGGGTCACACGTCCGTGGGAACAGGCCGTGTGCCTCACACAGCTTCAGACACGCCCGTGTCACAGGCCACATGAAAACAGGGCATACATACTGACTTGGGTCACACGGTCGACCACATACCCGTATGTCTAGCCCGCGTGCCCTTCGAAGTGGCCACACACGCCCGTGTGCCATGTCATATACTAGGCCATGCCAATCCTGTAGGGTATACTGACTTATGCAACACGGCCAAGTCACATGCCCGTGTGCTAGGCCGTGTGCCATTTAGAGGGTATACTGACTTGTGTCACATGGCCAGTCACACGCCCGTGTGTGAGGCCTTGTGGAGCATATTGACTTCAATTTAATTTAAACACCAGGGGAAACACGGCCGTGTAACATGGCTGTGTGTCGCACACGGCTGAAACACACGCCCGTGTCCCTACTCTTGTTGACAAAAATAGGCTATTTGCATGGCCATTTTGCCACCATTTTTCATGATCACTTAAACAACCAAAATGGTACCAATTCATCATACAATAGGCAGCCAAAATCATCACCAATATACACAATTCATACCATATCCATTTCAACAAAATCAATACTCCAGTCAATGCCAATTACCTATTCAAACACTTATATCATCAAGTATTAATTCACCAGCACATAACTTCTCAAATTAATAACTTTAATCACACCATATAGATCATTTACCAAACTCAAAATATAACCATTTGAGCAACTATGAAACCATAACCACATTTATACCAAAACATACCAAAACATATACATTTATAAGCCATTTCAATTAGCCAAACATACATTAATATTATCGTCTTTTACAAGCCAACTCTCATGGCTAAATTCACAACCAAAATACCACAACTAGCTTATACATGTCATATACCATATATACACAACTCAAAAGTACCAACTTAGGTGTTTGATAGTGCGATGATGTTCCCGACGACTCCTGGATCCGAGCTAGATTTGATACACTATAAAACATAAACAATTAACACAAAGTAAGCTTCATAGCTTAGTAAGTTCGTAAGTGAATAACTCAATTCATCAAATAAATATAATTCAACCATTTATACATTACCAAATCAAAATCACATTAATCACAAACCTTTTTTATGTCTCAAAACATGATCAAATACCATCTCATTGAACTTTCTCAATGTAATACTCGAATAGGTTCTGTACATACCTGTATCACTTCGTACTAACATCTTTCTCAGCCACATCATTCGTTTACCTATTGAACCATTCAGAATAGAAGTCGGATACTCAAGGATCACACTCGATAATTACCTATACCATGGCCTGTAGCCAAATCAAGGTATCATTCACACCCTAAGTGCCAATATCATGGCCCGAAGCCAACATAATAACCTAATGACATGTCACTAGCATCCTAAACTATTCCTAAGGTTCAACCACGAAGTTTCACTTGTCATTTTCATCGTCGAACATCTTCGTAGAGTCGTATTCACAATTCAAACATTATCCGAAATCTCATAATCACAGTTTATGCAATATCAAATCAATTAACATTCATTTATGATGAAATTACCATATACGAACTTAACTCAGGTATGAAAACGGTGGAACGAGTCAATTACTCGATAATCTTGCCTTTCCCCCGATCTAATTTCGGATTCTTCTTTTCTTGATCTCAATCAAGCTATGAATCTGCCAAATGGAAAACCTAATCCCTTGGTTCTCTTCTGCTCTAATTTCAGTTCAAAAAGATGATAATGAACCCAAATTTTATTTTGTTTTATTTATTATAACTTAATAAACTAATTTACCTTTTTAACCTTAGTAATAAACATATAAAATTATATAATGGATGTCCATTAATGTTCATTAACATTTAAAATGGTCTAATTACCATTTAAGGCCTTCATAATTAAAAGCCAAGGCCAATTAACACCTTTAACTAATAGCATGCAACTTTTGTGTTTTACGCGATTTAGTCATTTTTCTCAAATTGAGCTTTTAAACAATAAAATTAGCTCACGAAATTTTCACACATACATACAATCATGCTATAAACACATAAAATATTATTAAAATAATTTTCTAACATCGAGTTTGCTGTCCCGAAACCACTGTTCCGATTTGACTCAAAAACGGGCTGTTACAAGTATTCTAGCTTATGCAAAATCAATTACTATGGCAAGCTGAAGAGGGCGTTAGTAGAATGATCAAGGAAGTAATCGGACTTGTTAGAAACCACTGTCTAAAGGGTGGTGCAAGTTGAATACGGATGGGGTTAAGCATCTGTTGATAGGTAGTGCCTGAACTAGCGGGTTGTTTCGAGACCACAAAGGTAAATGGATTATTGGGTATAGTAGAAATATAGGTATATGTTCTATAGTTGATGCAGAATTTGGGTTATTATGGATGGTGTGGATATAGCATGGAGGAGAGGTATAAAGCAACTGATGGTGGAGAGTGATAACCTAGTTGCAGCAAATACGATTAACAGTCAGACAGAAGAGGTTGGGTCGAGCTTGGTGCGAATCATTAGTTAGCAAGGGAATGACATATAAAAGTATTGTATACTCCATGCTCAGCAAATATGATTGCAGACTCTATGGCAGTTTTAGTTAAAAATAATTCTGTTGATTTGAAAATTTATGAGTACCCACCCAAATAAATTGCTCTAGAAGTGATACAAGAAATCGCTAATGACTAATACAAAATTTATTATGAATAATTGGATTTAGCTCCTTTATTTTAAAAAATAATAGACAAATCCTCGACAAATATGCAACACTGAATTTTGAGGACCGACTATAAATAGCTATTAATTGTCACATAAAATTATATAAGCTAGAGTCAGCAACAATACTTCCCTAAAAACTCCGTAACGCTGCAAAAGATAATTCTAAGGAAAAAAAACCTTAGTGCTTTCGATACCTTTTTTATCCAAAACCTAGAATGGGATGTGCATTAAAAAAACCTTAAAAGAAAACCTTAGAATAGAATACTGTATAAATGGTAGTGTATAGCCAGCTAGCACCGCATGGGACGGACTGTAGTTCCGTACTTGACACGAATATTTTGTTTAGCCCATCCGTGACAGCTTAGTTTGGACCGAATCCACTCATTACATCAATTATGTTTGACAAAAAAAATTTACTTCAACATGTTACGGTCAATATTACAAACAGATCTTGCATCACTGACGATGTTGCTCCGGATATTCCCCAAGTACGGCCCGAGGAGAGAGAGCTAGTGGCTGGTCTATTGCATCATTGGCTCCAATCAAATGAGCCAACCCATGTGATCCTTTGGTGCAGTGGGTCCTCCCAAGGCCAAAATGGTAGCCAATTTGCGTCTTTGATCATTTCCCTTCTCTATAAATAAGAATCCATTATCAGCCTCTTAGCTCCAAGAAACCTGAAAGAATTCACAAGTTACTACTGCAGCCTTAAATTTCAGTATCTATATCTCCTTGTATTTCCCTTTCATTATTTCGAATTAATGGGTGTTCGTCTACCGTCCGTGATTTCCAGCGCCAAGCAAATCCTCAAGCTGCAGTCTCGTATTACAAGAGATAAACCAGATGTTCCCAAAGGTCACATTGCAGTTTATGTGGGGGAGACGCAAAGAAAAAGGTTCGTGGTTCCAATATCTGTGTTGAACCATCCTTCGTTCAACGACTTGCTTAAGCGAGCAGAGGAAGAGTTCGGGTTCAATCATCCCATGGGTGGTCTAACAATTCCTTGCAGAGAAGATGCCTTCCTAAATCTCACTTCTCGATTGCAGGCCTAATAAGGGATTCAAAGGGCCACTCCTTCACAATTTTGATTCCTCTTTTTTTTTTTCTTTCTCCATTTGTGAAAGAGAAAAAAGAAGCTGTAAACCAATGTAATGTACAGAAGCAGAGAAAGCTATCAACAAAATTAGTTCTTTGATCTCAACAACATCCTTTCTAATTTTTAATATTGTCAATTATGGGATGACTTTAACCGAGAAAGTAATAGTTTTTTTGTTGATACACTTTTAAGCGGACAAACTAAAGCGGAAACCAAGTGTTTTAAGGATGCTCTTCAAGTTCTGTTAAATTTATAAATTTCATAAAACATTTTCAAGCTAAGAAACTGTTATATATACAAGGACTGATTGTAAATGGTCTTCAAGGAGGAGTCTTCTATCTCTGCAAACAGAGATAGATGAGGCTAGGGTGACGAAGAAGGTTCAGATTAGGGACAACTCCATATCTGAGGATGTGATAATGGAAAAAAATTGGTTCATGGATCGCATGCTGGTAAGTCGGGACTTCTCCTTCTCCGAATGGAAATGGGTTACAGAGCCTTGCACTCCAACATCCAATCTATGTTTGAAACCATTCAATTGATTGATATGGAAAATTATTACGTTTTAGTAAAAAGTTTTGAATTATTAGATTATTAAACCGCTAAAAGGGTCCTTTGGTTATCTATGGACATTATTTGACAGTCCTAACCATGGACTAAAACTTCTCAGCAAACGAGATCTTTTCTTCTTCTACAATGCTGAGATCAAGATTTCATGGCTTCAAGTAAAATTATATGATGAAGTCCTTATTCGTGAAATTGCAAAGTCGTTGGGAAGGTTCTCAAAATTGATTATTCTACATACTTAGTTTTGGCTACCGATTCAAGAAATTGTATTTCCATGCTTAAAACAAATAAGCAACGTCATTTTATTTATTTTCCCTTCAAAATAATTGTTGTAGGAAACAATAGTTGTTTGAGAATAGCTACGTATTTTCAAAACAGAGTTTTAGTTAGAACAATTGTTATCCAGTGTAACTCTCGCTTGAGAACAACTCCTGCTCTTGTTTAAAATTGTTGGGGATCGACCTGATTAAACAACGAACAAATAAAAAATAGCGGAAGAAATTGATAAATTGAATACACAAATTTAACGCGGAAAAACCCATCAAAGAGGATAAAAAACTATAGGCAAAGATAATTTTACTATAATGGTAAAAGAACGAAGAGTACAAAAGATAGAGATAAAAAACTAAACCCCAAAATCAGGAAATAAATAACTCTCAAAATGTAAACACAACATTCTCCAAAACTGTTATGAGTTCTAATCTTTATGGGTGTATTTTCTAAGGTTTTAAAAGAACCTATTTATAGGCTAAATTCGTAGGTCAAATAATAATAAAATAATCTAGACTAATCAGAGTTTGACTGAAACAAATAAATAGAGTTTCACTGGGAGATTATCTTTCAAATTTGACTAAAATACGTGGCATACTCAACAAATCTCCACATTTACTCATATTTCCATAATGTCATCTTTGCCAAAGCCTGTCACGGGCCTATCTTGACCTATGCAAGAAATTAACTGAGTTAAATTTGTGCTTAGAAGCTAGAAGACTTCTAGCCTTCGACTTGTGTACTGCCAAATCAAACTAATTCGGGTATAATTTTTATTAACACAATGCTCTAACTTTTCAAAACTTGCATCCAAAAGAGAACCTCTATTCAAAGAAACGGTTATATCTTTTTCCCTCCTATGAGCAAGTTGCCTCCGCTCCAAACAAGTTGACTTAGACTTTATAATAGACGAGAGGCGTCCGATTTCACCGATCATTATAGAACCTTACAGAATATAAAAACTGTCGATCTTTTTAACTTTCATCAAAACGAGAGCCTTACGAGATACGTTAATGTCGTTTGACTCGATGTTGATTCTACAACCTTTTGAGTCTAAAATACTCAAGGAGATGAGATTCTTTCCTAAATAAAGTACATACCTAACATCTAATAGTGTCCTGATCATCCCATCATGCATCCTAATTTTAACAATACCAATATTGATTACCTCACTGAATGAACCGTTTCACATATGCACAACTCCATCTTCAAGTGAACTATATGTGGAGAACCATTCTCTATTTGGACACATGTGGAAAGAACATCCCAAATCTAGCATCCACTCAGACGTAAGCTTCGAGCTTTCGCTTGTTGACACTAACAAGAAACCATTACCCCTTTCATTGACCAAATTAGCACCAGCTACATCTTCCTCGTTGCTCTCAATAGCTCGTTTATTTTGTAGTTTATAACAATCTACTTTAATGTGACCTAACTTTTTATAATAGCAACACCTTTTGTATCGCTTCATTGATGCTACCAAAACAGAATCTTGTCTATCTATCTTGCTATTCAAACCAAACTAATTGTCAAGTTTGTCTTTACTCAACAAATGACCTTTCACATCCTCGAACGAGAGTTTGTCCCTGTCATAAATCAGAGTTTCCTTGAAATACTTGTATGAAAAGGGGAAAGAGCACAATAATAGCATAGCCCGATCTTTATCGTCAATCTTAACCTCAACATTCTTTAAATTATTCAAAAGATTAATAAATTGACTAATGTGATTTCTAAGAAGCCCGTCTTCGTTCATGCAAAACATAAATAGACATTGTTTCAACACTAAACGGTTAGTTAGAGACTTAGTCCCATAAAAAGTTTCTAATCTTTTACACAAGGCGGATGATGTTTTCTCCATCAATACCTCTTGTAATACACTATTCACGAGGCACAACTAGATTGTAAATGATAACTCTTGAAAGGAGTTATATTTTATGTCTTTAGACCTGGTTAATTGCCTCCACTTAAGTAAGTTTAGTTGCATTTTAGGATTCTCCATTAGTGTTTTTAGGAAATTGCATTAAAAGGCTTTGACTGTGCTTAAATGTTATTATATGTTTCTTCTAATTGTTTGCAGGAAGGATTTATTTGTTAAGTGGAAGGTGCAGAATGAGGAAAAGAAGTAAAGAAGTGAAGGTTTGCCGTGGCAAAAGGATAGACAGTTTGTCAACACGAATATTGTAGTAATGCCAGTAAGTGACCCAGTCAACACTTAACCATTATCAACCCTATTGTACATATACAAAAAAAATCAGCCTAAAAAAGAGGGAAAAGATCATGGGATTATGAGATGATGGGTCTACCATAAAGAAGGAGATATAAAACCCAAAAATAAAAATAGCAAAGGGGGTAGACGATTGGAGCGTCATTTTTGGAAGGAGAAATCCCTTAGACAAAAATAGAGGGTAGTGGTTGCGACAAGGGCTGAGACACAGAGGGGAAGATGAAGGCAGTCCCTCCTAGTCACCGGAAGACATTTCGTAGCCAGAGTTGTGGGCTGGACAGACAAAAGCTATCTTCCTGAGTTCTACCTTTAATTCTTTATTTTCTGTTCTATAATCTGATTTAAGGAAATGATGTTGATTAATATTTTGAATCTAGATTTTATTCACCAATCCATGAGCTAAATCTTCATAGGGTTAGGATTACTTGATGAAACTTTTATTTTCATTATTGGTCACAGTTTAGATTAATTTTTAATTTACTATTTCATTCAATGGTATTTATGAATAGCGTGTGTGTAATCTCTAGACATAGGTGAATATGCAGCGTGATTATAAAATTAATCTAATTCTGGCAAGGTTAGGTTAGTTAGATCGAAATTGAATGATATGAGCGAGTACTCAAAAGATTATTCGTAGCAAACTTTAGACATAGAGCAACATTCTGTACAGAAAGGAGAAGAACAGTAGTAGGAACCAAACTCAAAGCCTATAGACATATAGTGCCCTAGGTAAGGTAACTCAAGGCATAATTCTCAAAAGAAGCGGACCACAATAGAACTATTCTAAGCAATAGAATGAGAGTGAACTTGCCGAGACATTATTGGTTAATAAGGGTGGATTCTTGGTAATCCCAGCCTTATGATTCAACATTGTAGATCCTTTAACCTTTGCTATAGCATCTTTATTTTCACATCCTCAGTTGTTACTTGTGTACATATTATTCACGTAATCATTCTCATAATTACCATTGCATACTTACTCTTGTCTTGCCATATCATTTTCATTTATTTGTTAAAATTCACATATTACACACATCAGTATTCCTTAATTATATTTGCATTCTTATTATTGTTTTTTCCATAGCACTAAACACACTCCTTTATAATAATCTGACCAATTTGTACCTAATCGATCCCTATGGAGATGATTTTACTTATCATTTTATTACTTGATCCAACATGTACACTTGCACAATTCGCTTAGCATATTCATACGCAAAAGCAAACAAGGCCTTTTCATCAAGCTCTTCTTATTTTGTCTGGTCTATACTCTCAGGCTTTTCCCTAGTAACGACCTTTTTTAAGCCGATCTAAACTAGAATTGTCATCATCCGAACTTGCCACATATTGAAATTATGACACCATCGAACTTCTCAATGTCAAACATTGTTGCTACCATCTCTGAACGGGTTGATCTGTGAAAATTGATCTAGCTCTGATACCATTTGTTGATGATCGACTCAATTAAGTAACGAACAAGTAAAAAATAGCGAAAGAAATTGAGAAATTGAACACAAAAATTTAATGTGAAAAAACCCTCCAAATAGGATAAAAAACCAAGGGTAAAGATAATTTTACTATAATATCAAAAGAATGAAGAGTACAAAAGATGGAGATAAAAAAATTAAACCCCGAAACTCAAAAACAAAAAACCTTCAAAACATAAACACAAAATTCTCCAAAAATGTTATGTGCTCTAATCTTTAATGGTGTATTTTCTACGGTTTTAAAATAGCCTATTTATAGGCTAAATTTGTAGTCAAATAATAATAAAATAATATAGGCTAATCAGAGTTTGATTGAAACAGATAAATGGAGTTTAACTGGGAGATTATCTTTCAAATTTGACTTAAATACGTGGCATATTCAACAAAAATAACAGCGTTTCACTATATTTAGAACAATCATAATTTGGAACAACTTCTATTTAGAACAATTGTGTTTTTTCGATAAATGTATTTTTCAAAACAAACTCTTCCAAGACAAGCATCACCACAAAATAACTCTTGTTCACAAACACCTTTATTTTGAGAACAATTCAAATTTGGAACAAGTCAGAAGAACCCATGTTCAAGAACAATCATGGTTTTACGAAAGATGTTTCACATGATACTATTTCACTAAAGTAGAAGTGAAAGTAACCTTGGAATATGATAGGTTTCTTTGGTTATCTTTATTCTTAAGATTTTCCAGAGAGCTTGGCTTGGTGGATCAAATATGGGGATAGTTAAGAGGTTTCCTCTTAATCTTTTCCTATAACATTGAGTGTTTTCCCTCCTTTTAGAAACATAGTGAATTCTTCTTCACTATTCAACATCACCAACAAAACTTTTCACCATGTCTTCTTAATCATTAATGCAATTGTAACTAAATATTTATTTTTATCACTCATATTAATTACTTAGCTTTGTAACTCCTATTTTTTAAAATCTACCTTTCACAACTAGTGAAGAGTTTTTTTGACACTTTAGCATTCTAACTCTCAAAGTTTTCTCTAAAATTCTCTCAACTTGTTTTCTTTGTTTAATCTTATCATTAGTCACATTTCTCTATCTCTACCTCACCAACCACCATCTATCATTGTGCTCAGTAACTAGATCTACTCTAGTCTTCCTCTTCATCTTCTCTTAATAAATCTGATTCACTTGTTTAATACATTTCCTCCCTCTATTAAAGAACCATTTACAATTACAATACATATTCCTTTGCTTGAGGGAAGTTCACTAGGATGGCAATCCTATTAGAAGTATTAAAATCTCTAACATTCAAAACTGAAATACAGGATAGGATTTATCGAAACATCTTTTTTCCCCATTTCTTCTACAACTTAATTTTTTTTCATGAAACAACTTTAACCTCATTAATATGTGAACCAAAATTTAAACAACTTTTTTATTCGATCATTGATATTGACTGTTGATCAATTTGAATCTTAGGTATGTTCTTCTACTTGTCAATGGATATTGATTCACTGTACTAATTGTTGAATCGTCGCTTAAAACTCGTTGGTGGAACTTTTTTTTTGTTTAAAAAAAAAACCTTAATAGCCTATCTCTTTTTTTACTTCACCCTTCTTTCAATCTAGTTTCTCCTCCTTTTACCATTTGAAGAACTCGAATTTTCTTTTCTTCTGGCTTGCAATATACCTTCTAAGTGCTCCTCTTGCTTGCTTGTTCTTTTTTACTCTTGATCATAAAGAGCATTTATATGTTCAAACAAAGAAATTGTGGACAGGTCTCTTGAGTCCTCCAAAGATGAAATCTTGGACTCATACTTATCTAGGAGAGTTATGATGACCTTTTCAACTATTCTTTTATCACTGAAACCATCCCCAAGCAGCCTGATACTATTGACAATGGTCATGATCCTGTCTGAGTATTGCTTGATGGTTTTAGTTTCTTTTATCTTTAGGTTCTCAAAGTCTCTCCTTAGATTGATGAGTTGTTGTTGCCTTGTTTTCTCTAACCCTTGGAACTTTTCTTTTAGCTTGCCCCAAGTCTGTTTGGGAGTTTCACAAGACATGATCCTTGTGAAAATCACATCAGGCACTATATTTTGCAAGCAGGACATAGCCTTGCACTTCTTGGCACACTCTGTAATATCTCCAAACCGAATCTAGTAGTTTTGGGTATATTTTTCAAGTTTCGAATGTGAAACTAGAAATTTATGGGGTTTGTAGTAATTTTTAATTTAATTTAGGAGGTTAATTTTATCTAAAATCGATTAAACAATAATCCGAAAAAATAAAAATATTTTTGGAAAATTAATTCATGAAGATGATGAAATTTGGATTTCTTAAAACTTACCTCACAAATCATGTTTAATCTTGATAAATAAGACCAAAAACCTTTTAATAGATCCATTTTGAGTTGGAACATCCATTGATTTGTGGATTTCCTCTCAAAAATCAAGATCCACCATTAAAGCAACTTAAGCTTTTGAAGAAGATGACATTAATAAAAAATACTTTAATTGACTCTCAAATCATGTAAAAATGTTTCTAATCTTCATAAAAATAGGTTTAGGATTGAAGATTACTTTTGATTCACTCTAAATTCGTTGATTGAAAATCTTAATTTAAGAATCTTGAGAAATTTCAGAATGTTTTTGGCTACTTTTGAGAATAATTTTGGGTGAATTCAGAGAGTATTTTTAGAAGAAAATTAGTTAGATCTATTCTCTAATGATAGATCTTTAAAACTATATGCAAAGAAAATAAATTTTATAGCTCTCTAATATGGTAAATGGTGTGAAAAATAGGCTAGATTCATTGTTTTTAAAGGTAAAACAATCCACTAGAATTTAAAAATGAGGGAATTTGCTTAATGGCCACTCCCACATTTTTCTTGTTTTACCATTTAACCATTTCCCTTCAAAATTCCAAAATTTAAGGTTTATTTGTCAAATAAATACTCTAAATTTTCCCTTGTTTTACAATTAAACCCAATTTAATTAATATTTAAATTTAACTCAAATTAACCCCAATAAAAAATATTTTAAAATTCTTTTTCTACCAAAATTAATTATTTAATAATTTTAAAATTAACTTTTCAAAAATATTTTTATTTTTCTGGATTATTGTTTAATCGATTTTAGATGAAATTAACTTCCTAAATTAAATTAAAAATTACTAGAAACACAATAAATTCCTAATTTCACACTCGGAACCCGAAAAATATACCTGAAACTATTAGACACGATTTAAGGATATTACACACTCATCACTATGTTGCCTGATTTGAGCTATTGTGCAATTGACTCTTAAAGGTGGTGACTCCCTTTCAAACTCGACGAAATCCCAAAGATCATAGGCCTGGGGGTAAGTCTTCATCTTCTCTACCCAAATGTGGTAGTTTTCTCCAACAAAGATGGGAGGCGGAGATGGAGAGAAGCTTCCTGATGACATTCCAACAACAATCTAAGAAACAAACAATTTCTTTCACATTAAGAAACACAAACAAAGAAAAAAACAAGAGGCCCTCAAGGATAACAACTCTCGTTACCAATTGTTAGTGTCCAAGAAAGCAAAACAAAGAACAAGAAGAAGAAAAACTAGCAGAAAAAACTAATGCTAAAATGATCTACTTGTCATTTTTCAAAGAAAAATACATTTTAAGCCATAAACATCACCAAATACATACCTACTACCACTAACTATCTTGTAACTCGAGAAAATAACTTAGACACAAAAGGTATAAACTAAATATGTTAAATCATCACTTGCTATGTTAGTGTATTAGCTGGTCATAGTTCAAATTTAATAATTAAAAACTACATTAGAACTAAATCGAACTAGCATGCATCAAAGTTCAGTCAGTTGCATAATTGGCCATAGTGCAACAATTACTCATATTAATTACTTAGCTTTGTAATTCCTATTTTCTAAAATCTATGAATATGAGTCTTTCACAACTAGTGAGGAGTTTTTTGACACTTTGACATTCTAACACTCAAAGCTTTTTCTAAAATTCTCACAATTTATTTTCTTTGTTTAATATTATCATTAGTCACATTTCCCTTTCTCCACCTTACCAACCACCATCTCTCGTTGTGCTCAATATTATCAGATCTGCTCTAGTCTTCTTCTCTGTCTTCTCCTAATACATCTCATTCACTTGTTTGCAATGCTTCCTCTCTCCATCAAAGAACCCTTTACAATTACAATACAGATTCCTTTCCTTGAGGGAAGTTTCCTAGGATAACAATCCTATTAGACATATTAAAAGCCTCTAATGTTAAAAATTGAAATACAAGATAGGATTCATCAAAACAACTTTTTTCCCCTTTTCTTCCACAACTTAAATTTTTTTTTTTCATGAAATAATTTTGGACGTCATGTATCTGCGAACCAAAATTCAAACAGTTTTTTTCTCTGATCTCTGATACTAACTGTTAGATCAGCTTGGAAATAAGTAATGTTCTTCTAATTGCCTATGGGTATTGATTCACTATACCAATCGTTGAATCGTAGCTTGGAGCTCGCTGGCGATTTTTTTTATATAAAAACTTAACAACCTAGTTACTTGAATAAAAACTCTTGAGTAGTTTAGTGACTTAAATGAAAGATTTCAAATAGTTCAGTAACCAAATTATAGGTTTTTTGGTTAAGTGACCAAAACGAAAATTTACCCATAATTTAATGACTAATACGATAACTTTTTTTTTTTACTTATATACTGCGATAAAATCTAATGTTTTTTTTTTGAATAATCTCATTATAGGATTTGATTATATCAACTCTTTTTAAGATAATGTTTAAAACTACTCATAGCCTCTCCTCAACCTATAAATAGGAGGATAATACACTTCACTACATTTAAACCCACGTCCTTTTACATTGACAACAATACCCATGTTAATTAAACTAATAGTGAAAATGTTTGTGAAAATAACTTGTTAAGTATAGTCCGGGTAAAGTATATACCGCAACTTTTTTGGAATTATTGCTAACAAACAGCAAGTTGCAAAGTTGCTTTACGTCAGTGATTCAACTTGATCTGTTAGTTGCCAGGACTGTAGTCTCTAGAGCCATGTATTCATGCTAGTACTTGCTTACATAGTCCCTTTCTTCTCTTTGATTCTCTGTATTTGAAAATCACAAAAGTTTCTATTAGTTTTAAACTTAAATTAGGTCAGATTTTATTTTGAGGAGTTCTGCTAGAATTAAGTGACCCTAATTCTTATTTAAATAAAATACGATGGAAAATAAAATAAAAGTAAAATCCATATAGAACTAGACTTCTTTTATTTTATTTTAGAATAAGGTTTTTTAAACCTTATTAAACTCCATCTATTTTATATTTACTAGGATAAGGTGTTTCAATCCTACTAGAATATGGCTTTACAAGCCTATAAATAGACATAGTCTATTCCTTTTGTATTGATTCAAATTTTCGACATAGTGAATTTTCTTCTCCTCTCGCCCGTGGTTTTTCCGAAAGGGTTTCACGTAAAATTTTGTGTTCTTTATTTTTTATTTTATTTTATTTTTTTCACAATTGGTATCCGAGCTTAGGGTTGTTCATCTCGATCACGGTAATGGCGTCTTTGAAATATGAAATTCCGTTGTTGGATCGCAACACCGATTTGCGTTGTGGCGATTAAGATGCATGCAGCGGTTCTGCCCCAGATGGATCTAGAGGATGCCTCGCTAGGGATAGATAAGATGCCTTCGACATTAACAGATGAAGAGAAGAAGCGTAAGGATCGAAAGGCATTAACACAATTGCATCCGCATTTGTCCAATGAAATTTTGCAGGATGTGATGAAAGAGAAGATCGCACATTGCATTATGGAAGAGGCTAGAACAAATATGTATGTCGAAAACTCTAACAAGCAAGTTGCATATGAAGCGGCGTCTTTATGCTCATCGTTTGGAGGAAGGTGCGTGTCTGACACGAACAACACAATGTTGTTTAAAGAAATTCTCTCAAACTTGGAGGCCATGGAGGTTGGTATGATAAGGAAGATCTAGGGTTGATTCTCGCTTTGTTCGTTGCCTCCGTCTTATTCAACCTTTAGAGACACGATTTTATATAGCCGCGAGTCTCTCACGGTTGATGAGGTTTATGATTCTTTAACCTCGTATGATAAGATAAAACATCTTGTGGTTAAACTCGACTCTCGGGAGAGGGTCTCATTGTTCGTGGGAGACAAGATCGAATATCTGATGATGATGATCGTGTAGGAGGACACAGAAAGAAATCATCGTGGTAAATCTAAGGGTAGATCAAGTCTTCAAATAGAGGTAAAACTTGTAACTTCGTAAGAAGAAAGGGCACATTAAATCGAGTGCTATAAGCTACAAAATAAGATTAAAGGGAGGTGCGAATCAAAGGAAAACAACCGAGAAAATTTCGGTGAAGGCGATGTTGTAGAAGACTACAAATGATGGTGAACTTCTAGTTAAACTCATCAATGATTCTAAAGTAAGTGAGGAGTGGATACTTGATTCAATTGCACCTTCCATATGAGTCCCAATCGGGATTGGTTTACAACTTACGTAAACGATTGTCCGAAGGTGTTGTTTTGATGGGAAATAATGCTTCGTGTAAGATCGCGGTGTTGGAACAATTAAAGTTAAGATGTTTGATGGAGTTGTCGAACACTTAGTGACGTCGGTATGTTCGTAATTGAAAAGAAATTTAATTTCGTTGAGTACTCTTGATTCAAAGGGTGCATATACAATTTGAAAGTGGGGTTTTAAAGATTTCCAAAGGTTCCCTTGTTGTGATGAAAGGGCAAAGAAAAGCGCCAAGTTATATGTTTTATGTGGTTCTATCATATCTTGGTGATGCAAATTGCCGCTTCCTCTTCCTTGTCGGATGATGATATTACTAAACTTTGGCATATGCGCCTAGGGCATATGAGTGAGAATGGCATGGTAGAATTGAGCAAAAGAGGACTTCTTGATGGGCAAGGAATTTGCAAACTGAATTTCTGTGAGCACTGTGTTTTTGGGAAGCAAAAGAGAGTTCGATTCACTAGAGGAATCCATAACACGAAGGAAACGTTGGAGTATATTCATTCTGATCTATGGGGACCATCCAGAGTGCCTTCGAGAGGTGGAGCTAATTATATGCTAACCTTTATTGATGATTTTTCGAGTAAAAGTTTGGGCGTTCTTCCGGCAGAAAAAGCGATGTGTTTTTCGCATTTAAGTCTTGGAAAATTATGATTGAAAAACAGACGGGAAAACAGATAAAATACCTCCGCACAGACAATGGCTTAGAGTTCTGTTCTGATGAGTTTAATAGATTGTGCAAGTCAGAAGGGATCGTGAGACACTTGACAGTTCGTCATACTCCACAGCAAAACGGCGTTGCAGAACGAATGAACAGAACGATCATGGAGAAGGTTCGATGTATGTTGTCAAATGCCAACTTACCGAAGTCGTTTTGGGCGTATGAACCTCATCGCATGTTTTTGATCAACCGATTTCCATCCGTTGCCATTGAGAAAAAGACTCCACAAGAGGTATGGTCTGGTAATCCTGCTAATTATTACGATTTAAAGATCTTTGGGTGTCTCGTATGCTCATGTTAATAATGGAAAATTGGAACCGAGATCCATTAAATGTGTTTTTCTTGGTTATAAAGTGGTGTAAAAGGGTATAAGTTATGGTGTCCTGAAAATAGGAAAGTTGTGATTAGCAGAGATGTTGTTTTTGATGAAAACCGCTATGCTTCCTAACTTATCTCTTAAAGACTGTTCCAATAAAGAAAATCAAAAGCGGTGGAGCATCGATTAATACTGAGTCGACTCCTCAAGTCAAGACAAAAATTGAGAATAGAGTTGCTTCTTCGCCTCAATACTCTATCGCCAAAAACAGAACTAAAAGAGAAATTAAACCTCCAAAGAAGTATTTGAGGTGATCTAGTTGCTTATGCTTTAAATGTGGTGAAGATATAGATGCGAATCAAGAGCCATCAAATTATTCTCGAGGCGATTATTTGTGAAGACTCGAGAAAAATGGATGTTTGCTATGCAAGAGGAGATGGAATCACTCCACAAAAACAAAACATGGGATCTTGTGAAACTTCCTAAAGGTAAGAAGACTGCGTTGTAAATGGGTGTTTAAAAAGAAAGAAGGGACTCAGGAGTTGAAGAACCTAAATATAAAGCAAGGCTTGTTGCAAAGGGTTACTGATCAAGTTCCAGGAGTGGACTTCATGAGATGTGTTCTCCCAGGTTGTGAAGCATAGTTCGATTCGAGCTTTGCTTGGTATTGTGGCCATGCATGATTTAGAGCTTGAGCGATTAGATGTAAAAGCGCATTTTTGCATGGAGAACTTGAGGAAGATATTTACATGCAACAAACAGGAGGGTTTTCTGATTTGAGAAAAAGAGGATTATGTTTGCTTGCTTTGAAAAAGTCCCTTTACGGTTTGAAACAAATCACCAAGGCAATGGTACAAGAGGTTTGATTCCTTTATGACTTCTCACGATTTCAAAAGAAGTAGTTTTGTGATTGTGTTTACTTTAAGAAAAACAATGATGGTTCTTTTGTGTATCTACTTCTTTACGTTGATGACATGTTGATAGCAAAGACAAAGACAAAGGAGAGATAAGAAAGGTCAAAGCCCAACTAAGTGAAGAATTTGAGATGAAAGATTTGGGACCAAACAAAGAAGATACTTGGTATGGAGATTCTTAGAGATAGAAAAACAAGTAAATTGTACCTAAGTCGGAAGGGTACATTGAGAAACTTCTTTGCGAGGTTCAATATGCGAGTGCTAAGCTGTGTTAGTACTCCTTTAGCGACCCATTTTAGACTTTCATCGGCTTTGTCTCCACAATCGATGATGAGATTAAGTACATGTCACATGTTCCATACTCTAGTGCGATGGGATCTCTCATGTATGCTATGGTTTGTTCACGCCCAGATTTATCATATGCAATGATCGCAATGCGATTAAGCGGATATATGGCGAATCCCGGTAAAGAACACTGGAAAGCGATTCGGTGGATTTTAAGATACTTACGAGGTACTATCGATGTTTGCTTACGATTTGGAAGAATCGAAGATGGAGTTATTGGATATGTTGATCTTTGATTTTCTTTGGAGACCTTGATAGAAGAAGATCTCTCACGAGTTACGTCTTTACAATCGGAGGTTGTGCAATAAGTTGGAAAGCCACTTTGCAAACTACTGATCGCTTTGTCTACCACTTCAAGTTGAGTACATGGCGACATCGAGGCTTGTAAAGAAGCTATTTGGTTGAAGGGACTCTTTAGTGAACTAAATGAAGACCTTCAAATCAAGACATGATATTTGTGATGCAATGAGAGTGCCATCTTTCTTACAAAAGATCAAATGTTTCATGAGAGAACAAAACACATTGATGTTCGGTATCATTTTGTTCGTGATATTATTGCTCGTGGTGATATTGTTGTGAGCAAAATTAGTACTCATGAAAATCCTGCAGATATGATGACCAAGTCACTTCCTATAACCAAGTTTGAGCATTGCTTAGACTTGGTTGGTGTTCATTGTTGAAGTTAAACCCTTAGGGGTTTTATGGAAGAGGTGGAGAACTTGTTCGCGATTAAGAACTTGTTCATTGAGAATTTGTGTCAAGGTGGAGATTGTTAGAATTAAGTGACCCTAATTCTTATTTAAATAAAATACGATGGAAAATAAAATAAAAGTAAAATCCATATAGAACTAGACTTCTTTTATTTTATTTTAGAATAAGGTTTTTAAACCTTATTAAACTCCATCTATTTTATATTTACTAGGATAAGGTGTTTCAATCTCTATTAGAATATGGCTTTACAAGCCTATAAATAGACATAGTCTATTCCTTTTGTATTGATTCAAATTTTCGACATAGTGAATTTTCTTCTCCTCTGCCCGTGGTTTTTTCCCGAAAGGGTTTCCACGTAAAATTTTGTGTTCTTTATTTTTTATTTTATTTTATTTTTTTCACAAGTTCATTCATAAAACTCAAATTTAAAATGCATTTGTCACTCCACCCATCCAGCTTCCTTAATCACATTTTCTTTCTCTTTCTTGCTGGTGATTCACAGACTCCAAAACGTTATCCTTGCAGCAAAAGTAGAATTTCCAATGCATGTGAATGTCAGTCCCAAGTTAATCTAATCATTCAGTACCTGCATGTACATGTGCCAGTCAAATTATAGAAATGGAAACTTTTGGCAACCTGGTCAGGGCCCCATCAATGGCAATAATAATTATGCATGTTTTGCCTTCACACCAACATTGGTAAATAGCGCTTCCACTTGCGAATATGTGGCTAATTGTTGGAAAATACAATTGGATAACATATCAAATGGTTGGAATAGGTCCTACAAGTGGATAAACATGAATATGCTTTCAAAGTTTTCAACCAAAAAAGCCAAAAACTTTATCACTTGTGAATATGTTGCTAATGGTTTTCAGAATTAAAAGCCCCATAAATATGACATATTTTGAATAACAATTTCAAAGGAGCGATTCGGTCATGTGTTTTTGGCTTTTTGCACCATAAATTTGCCAAATTAATTAACAAAGGAGAGAAAAGGAAAAAGTTTGAATGAGCTAAGTGATGTAAGCCATGTAGACAACTGCAAACCAGCTGAGAAACAAAAATTTGCTCGTGTATAAATACAAACACGAAACCGAGCTTACAGTCCCAAGCACTTTCTTATACACATTAACACCAACTCCTTTAAGCAACCTGCTCAGATCAAATTGTTTGTTTGAGTCTCAGAATATGGGTTTCCGTTTGCCAGCAGTGATCCAAAGTTCCAGGCAACTTTTGAAACACCATTCTGGTTTCTCCAGGAAACAATCAGATATTGTGCCCAAAGGCCATGTTGCTGTATACGTTGGAGAGGTGCAAAGGAAACGTTTTGTGGTTCCAATTGCGTATTTGAACCACCCTTCGTTTAAAGAATTGCTGAACCGGGCTGAGGAAGAGTTCGGCTTCGATCACCCGATGGGCGGCCTCACAATTCCATGCAAAGAAGATGCTTTCATCAATCTAACCTCGAAGTTGCATACTTGTCTGCCTCATCAACGATGATGGATCTGTTCCCCTAATTTTGACAAGCTTTTTTCTTTCCTTTTTTCCTACCAGTTTGAAGTGTAAATATTAACAAATTTTAAGAGGAAAAATGAATTATTGTACTAATGTACAATAACTTTGTCATTGCAAATGTGGATATATGGGTTAAATTTATTAACTAATAAAAGTTCTTACACATTTTAAATATTTTTTTTCATTTAATTTTTTAAACATGTTTTATATAATATAATTCTAAAATAGGACAACACTTGACGAATAGGCCATAATTGGAGAATCTTTCATGATAGTTGGTACTACACCAGTACCGGTCATATCAACTAGTACATACCGTTTTGGTCCTAAATTGGTACTAAATAATGTATGTTCCATTTTGGTTAAAATTTTGGCGTGTTTTAGCTATTTCAATGAGTTTCAACTCGTTCCAATGAATATCGACTTGTACCGGTGCATATCAGCTTGTACCAGTTGGTACAAAATTTTGATATTTTAAACTAATTTTTAAATTTTTTATCTTAACCATTTTAATTTTTCTATAATCATATTTAAAACTAAAAATTATCAAATTAAATTATTAAACCTAATTAATAATTTTAAAATTCATAACTATAAAGAAATATATCTATATGAATGTAATTAAGATATACTTGCATGTGTATATATATAAATTATTTTTTATCAAAATAATATATAATTTACTGAGAAATTTAAAAATTAGACTATATATATATGAAAAATATTTAAAAGTGTATATAGTTTATCAAATAACTAAAATTGAGACTATAAATATATATGTGAAAAGTATTTAAAAACATCTATAAACTTGAAAACGGTGAAACATGTCGATACCGGTACATATTCGTACCAAGACAAAAATGGTACGCTCACCGGTACGGTACTAATTTTTATGAGATTCTTAAAATTTTGAGTGGGTAATAATTTTTAGAAGAAAATTAATATAAATCCTTGAAGAAATTATAGGATTGATTAATACAAACCCTTAAAGAAATTAGAATTGATTAGAAATTTAGCATTTTTATTTAGAAATTATTGTTGCAAGTGTGATTATTATGAATCTTGTATTTGAAATTTTGATATATTGCATTCTCATGACACCAAAAAGCATTTAAGTGATGTTTATTTTTGTGAAAAAAATTATTAGTGGTATGTTGACTTTATCAAAACTTTTATGCGAATATTTTTTAAAATGTTTAACAAAAATGGAAAAATATTTTAAAAGAAACTTTACTAGTAAAATAGATGAAGAAAAAAAAGATTATGTATTAATTTATATTACTTTTATAAACATTTTAATTTTTAAAAAAATTATCACAAAATCTGAATTTTCTAACTCCATCCTTGACATCAATATTAAATATCAACTCAAAAGCCATGTCCATATGTTTATTCAAAGTAAGGAATCTAAAGAACCAAAATCTGTTGAAAAGACTTAAACTTTAGTAACTTAAATTTTGTCTAAAGATTAAGTTAATCTATTATAAATATAGAAATGGTGTGCCTATCATGTTCTAAATGCACCGATAGCAAATGCTCAGAAAAGTTGGGAAATGAGAAAATTGAAATGTCAGTGTTATAATTAAGGATTATATTGATTAAAAAAGGTATTAGATATATGCAGTAGCACATCCTTTCACATAGAAAGAGATATTCCCTAATTATATCGGTCATGTTGTGAATATCAGTTACGCTAGATCCAAGGATCCATCAAGATTCATCATTCCTGCTTTCCTTTTCTTTATTACAACACAAAATCATGGCAAGTTGGTAGCTGCAATTTTGTCAAGGGATCCTATTTCTCTATATACATTAAAAAAAATATCTTTGGCAGCGTGAGATTTGGTCAATCACTCCATGTGCCTTGCGCAGAAAAAATGGAAATTTCCATGTGCCAATATTGTATCTATTAATAATCAATCTTAACGTTTTTCTCTTCTTCCCCCCTGAAATTTAATAATTATTATTGCAAAAGTATCTAAGCTAAATCCCAAAATGTGCTTAATCCGAGTATTACTTTCGTAGGTGTTTTATGTTATTCGGAGACTGCAGTTGGAATGATGCTAGGCTTTTCTTACAAGTGTTTAAAGTTAAAAGAGTTTGAGAAATTCAAGAATAAATTAGGAATAGAGGACTCACGTGTATTGTTTTATTTTCATCGTCAGATAAATATATGCTGCTTTACTATGGGAGGCGGCATCAGCATTGACAAGCAGTGTTTACCGTAAATGGTTGAGTTAATTGGGCAAAGCCATGTGAGTGCTTTAAGGAGGTATCAGCGTGGGTCCTTATTTCAATTTCAAAACCAATGGGAATTGCTTGCCAATCTCATATTTAAAGGCCTATAAATATAAACTCCAAGAGAAGGGACTTCAACCTGAAAAACTACATCATTTCAGTATCTGTCAACCAGGATCATCATCGTTGTCATCAACTCAAGCTTTTTGTGTCTTCAACTAAGGATCAGATATGGGTTTCCGTTTACCTTCTGTGATTCTTCATGCTAAGCAAGTTCTAAAACTGCAGTCTAGGAACCAGACAGATGTTCCAAAAGGCCATATTGCAGTTTATGTTGGAGAAATCCAGAAGACAAGATTTGTGGTTCCCATTTCATACTTGAATCACCCTTCTTTTGTGGATTTGCTCAACCTGGCTGAGGAACAGTTCGGGTTTAATCATCCCATGGGTGGTCTTACAATTCCATGCGACGAAGATGCCTTTCTTCATCTCACTTCTCGGCTGCATGGCTGCTGAAAGATTAATATATAAGTTTTGTTAATTGAATTCTTTAATTCCATTGTAGAATATTATAAGAACTTGTAACTGTAGATACCACCTTTTGACAATTGATATGAATGGAGTGAAGAGATAGAGATTATGTATGCTCTCTCCCAACAAGATTTTGTCAAAAAATGATAATGAAATTCTTTGTTGTTGAAGCCTATATTACTCTCTTCATTATTGGTTTTTGAGTTTACCAATGTTTAATGACACCAATTATCAAACCTGGAAGAATGAAGGAAAGAGAACTTACAAATGAGCCTCCAAAACCTTCAATCATCACCAAATCAAACTCGATTAGTTTACTGTATACTTTGACAAACAGCGATTCTAGATCAAAGCAAATGTTTGTTGAGAGGTCAAACGTCCATTATTGTTTTTTATTGGAATTCTCTTCTAATTTCATGAATGAAATCACTATAAATTAAAGAGTTTATACACAACCTCACTTGTTCTTGTACTTTGATAAACTTATCAAGACTCTGGAAAGAATAAACAAACAAAATCTTGACCAAAAAACTATAGCTGACTCGTGATACACCCTTCAAGTTAATTTCGTCCAATTTTTTAACACAATAATAAGCACTAGATAGGATAAGTGCCTTCCAGCCCAGATTAAGCAACTAGACTATGATGATTGATAACCACTGAGATGTGTTAGCCAATCAAACTCTTCTTTCTTGGAAATGGATGACAGGTATGAAATATGAAACAAAGCACTAAGGTGTGAACAAAACAACAGATATGACCTGGCAGCTCCCAAAAGACTTGATTTCCACTCTGTCGTACCCAAAAGCAGCGGGTCCTAAATGTTTTCTTTATTGTGCTCAGAGGTACTCACATGGACATGCCACTTTTCTCTGTCCACTGTAAAATTACCGATTTCAAAGCATAATTGCTCAATACTTCCGAGATGTTTAAATAGTTATTATGCTCATAAATGTGATAAGAAACTACATTAATTTAACTATCGAAAGGAGCCTTAGAAGTTGGAGAAAGAAAATAGTATGGGTGTCTTGTATTTAAAAAAATGAAAATATGACAGTATGAAAAATAGAAAGCTATTTAGGTGTTGAGTCAAACCCATGTGAGATTTAGCGTGGAAAGGTGCTCTCAGAATCACTATTCTATATCTACTAACAATAAACACCCATAACCATGTGGTTTCTTTATTATTTGAAATAATGAGACACCTTGAAATTCTATATAAATATAACAAGACCATGTCTCTACCTCCAACACCTAACGTTTTCTCACTTGTTTATCAGTCTTCGGTCATCCAAATTCAAATTTCAACTCCAAAATTTGGTATCAACCATGAGTTTTCGTTTGCCATCCATTGTTGTTAATGCCAAGCAAGTCCTTAAAGCTCAACAGGCTCAATCAAGTGTGCCAAAAGGTCACATTGCAATCTATGTAGGGGAGCAATCTATGTAGGGGAGGTTGAGAGAAAGAGATACATCATTCCGGTTACTTTCTTGAATCACCCTTCAGAAAGAGATACATCATTCCGGTTACTTTCTTGAATCACCCTTCATTCGTAGACTTGCTCAACCAAGCAGAGGAAGAGTTCGGGTTCAATCATCCAATGGGTGGTTTAACGATACCATGCAAAGAAGACACGTTCATCGATCTTGCTTCTCGATTGCATGCCTTGACATGACAGAAATGAATAATGAACACAAAGAAAGCCCTCGCCCCTCAACAATATTGATGAGCTTTTCATTAGTTATTGCTTTCCAATCTCGTCTGTCGTAGAAAAATAAAGAACTTGCAGCAAACACTTTGTATATGTAGAGTCCGCTCGCTGACGGGGAAGATATACGTTAATTTCAGAAAAAAAGAACTAGAAAACTGTTCTTGCATTTCTAACTTCTTTATCCATGTTCTTAACTTCATCAGGTTCTTGAGCTAAAATCTTAAAAGTTACAGAAATTCACAAATGTGGACTTCGCTAACACAATTTGTGCTACTGTTGGGAAGTTCATCACAGAATCACAAGCCTCCAGCAATAGTGTTGAAGCTAGTTCCCATGCAACACATGCAACAACAAAGGTGGATATGCAGCCCATGCAGATTCAAGCACGCAAGAACAAATACACATAAGTTACCCGGGTAAAGTACGTGTAACTGAAGATGTTTATGCTATTTTTTTACTAGTTACATTTTGTTACCGTTCAACTATGTTTTTGTAATCTAGTTTATTTTGAACTGAGTTGGTATAGTTTTTTGATGTAATTAGGTGCTGAAAGATTGATAAATCAGCTTACCTATGTGTGCAAGTAATGTTTTCATAAATTCCAATGTAATTAGTGGTATTAGGTAGTGTTTAGGTAAAGGATTTGTTGATCTTTAGACCAGCCAAATGACTGGTATATGTAATGGCTTTAAGCCAACGTTTCAAATGAATGAAATCATCAGATTTTCTTCCATATGCTCCATTCTTCATTTGCCTTCTAAAAATTCTAAGTTCTGTTCTCCATTCTTGACAGTAGCTAAAAGCTTGAACTTCAAGCATTTTTCCTTCATATTTTATCCGGGTATAATACGTTACTGCTGGTGCTCTGTTTGAAATTCTTACTTTACCCGGTTAAAGATTGTTGAAACTCCAATAATTGGTATCTAGAGCTGCATTCTTAAGGGACCTGTTATAGTTGGATCACATACTGATGGCTTCATCAAGCTTCTCACGAGCTGCACCTCCAGTTTTCAATGGAGAAGGATATCACATTTGGGTAGTCAAGATGAGAACCTACCTCCAGGCATTTGATCTATGGGAGGTAGTTAACTCAGATGTTGAACCAGAACCATTGAGAGCAAATCCAACAGTGGCTCAAATGAAGCAGTACTCTGAAGAAAAAAGCAAAAAGCAAAAGGCCATGTCATGCATTCAAAACTGTGTTTCTGATGTTATTTTCACCAGAATCATGGCTTGTGAGACTCCAAAGCAGGCCTGGGACAAGCTTAAGGAGGAGTTCTAAGGTACTGAGAGGACAAGGCAGCAGCAGCTCTTGAACCTAAGAAGGGATTTTGAAAACTTGAAGATGAAGGAAGAAGAAACTGTCAAGAAGTATTCTGACAGAATCATGGCTGTAGTTAACAGCATAAGGCTCCTTGGTGAGCAATTTGATGAGGCAAGGATTGTGGAGAAAGTGCTCTCTACCTTACCGGAGAGGTACGAAGCAAAAATATCCTCCTTAGAGGATTCAAGGGATCTGACCAGTATCTCTTTAACAGAGCTGATCAATACTCTGTATGCACAAGAGCAAAGGAGGGCCAGCAGATCGGAGGAGCACCAGGAGGGTGCTTTCCAAGCTAAGGCCAAAGCAGCCTCGAGTACCTCAGCCTATAAAGGCAAAAAGAACTGGAGAAACAAGCCTAAGCCTGATACTGCAAGAGGAGAAGATCGACTCTGCAGATTTTGTAAAAAACTTGGTCATTTAGAGGCGGATCTTTGGTTCAAAGGCGGATCTTTGTGTGCCAACACTACAAGAAGAAGGGCCATGTTAAAAAAGTTTGCAAAGAGAAAGGAAGACCAAGGCAGAATCAACAGCAGCCATGGGCTGAAGCTCAGATAGCTGAAGATGGCAGTGACAATAAAGAGCAGGTCTTTGCAGTCTCCTGCTCAGCTGCTCAGAAGAAAGTCTCAAATAGTTGGCTCGTTGACAGTGGCTGCACCAATCATATGTCACCAAATGCAGCTATTTTCAAGTCATTAGATAGAAGATGCAAAACAAAAGTTAAAGTCGGCAATGGCCACTTTATCAAGGCAGAAGGAAAGGGAGATGTGGTTATTTGCACTCCAACAGGTAACAAAATCATTTCAAATGTTTTGTTAGTTCCTGAAATTGATGAAACTCGTTAAGTATAGCTCGATTAGTTGAAAAAGGCTATACAGTGGTGTTCAAAGGAAATGAATGTTAGATTAGTGATCCAAGTGGATCCATGCTCATGTCAGTAGCCACGACAGAAAAGAGCTTTGTTGTGGACTGGAATAAAGGCTTGGATAATGCCTATGCTATTTCTTCTGAAGACTCCAAGCTTTGGCACCAAAGGCTTGGGCACGCCAACTTCAGATCGATGACTCAGATGATCAGCGAAGACTTGGTTGAAAACTTCACCAACTCTGTTGAAGAATAAGAGGTATGTGAAGTCTGTCAATTGGAAAAATAAGAAAAATTGTCATTTCCTACAAATCAAGCATGGAGAGCCTCTGAGAAGTTGCAGCTTGTACACACAGATGTGTGTGGTCCTATGAAGACTGAATCATTAAATGGAAGCAGATACTTTATTTTATTTATTGATGATTACTCCCAGGTATTGTTGGGCATACTTTCACCGGAGTAAGTATGAAGTACTCTCAATATTCCAGAAATTTAAAGCTGCAGCAGAAACTGAAACAGGCTGTAAACTCAAGACCCTTAGGTCTGATAATGGAACAGAGTATACTTCATTCGGGTTTAATATCTTCTGTGATGAAGCTGGCATTAGACACTAGCTCACCAACACTTATACACCTCAACAAAATGGTATAAGTGAAAGGAAGAACAGGAGCTTGATGAATATGGCTAGATGCTTATTGTTTGAGAAAAATTTGCCTAAGACCATGTGGGCTGAAGCTATCAACACTGCTGTCTACATTCAGAATAGGCTTCCAACCAAAGCACTTGCTCACAAGACACCTTTTGAAGCCTGGTTCGGGTTCAAGCCATCATTGGCTCATATGAAAGTCTTTGGTTGCCTATGCTACAGTCAAATACCAGCTGTAAAGAGGGATAAGTTGTCCAAAAAAGCTATTCCTGGTATTTTAGCTGGGTATAGTATGGTTAAGAAGGGCTACAAGATTTTGGACCCTTTAACAAACAAAATTCATGTAAGCAGATATGTGATCTTCGATGAAAAAGGATGTTGGAATTGGGAAAAGAATGAGCGAGGTCATTTTCAAGAGTCGATGGTCGATCATACTGAACCTAATCAAGTAAGTCCTGAAATGGACGTTGATGACATGCCAGTCAGAGGCACTAGACCTTTGGCTGAAATTTTTGAAAGAGCACAAGTCGCCATAGTGGAGCCATGCGCTTTTTTGAAGAAGTGTGAAGTCGATAAAAAGTGGAAACAGGCAATGGTTGATGAAATTGCCATGATTGAGAAGAACCAGACATGGGAATTGGTTCCTAGACCAGCCAAGAGGAAGGTTATTGGAGTAAGATGGGTCTATCGAGCCAAGCAAAATGTTGATGGAAGCTTAAACAAACTGAAGGCCAGGCTTGTAGTCAAAGGATTCAGCCAAAAATATGGCCTGGACTATCTGGAAACATTTGCACTAGAGGCCAGGCTAGACACCATAAGGTTGCTGGTTGCCTTGGCAGCTCAGAAGCAGTGGAAAATCTACCAGCTTGATGTGAAGTCTGCATTTCTTAATGGCTTCCTTGAAAAAGAGATTTACATTGATCAGCCACAAGGATTTGTTGTGT
This sequence comes from Gossypium anomalum, assembly GCA_025698475.1. Lineage (NCBI taxonomy): Eukaryota > Viridiplantae > Streptophyta > Magnoliopsida > Malvales > Malvaceae > Gossypium > Gossypium anomalum. Next base: position 39,137,695 of record CM046968.1, on the reverse strand, counting down.
CTAGCAAAGAACAAATGGTGTACAGGCTTAAGAAAGTATTATATGGCCTGAAACAGGCTCCCAGAGCCTGGTATGCTCGAATTGACAGCTACTTGGTCAGTTTGGGATTTAACAGAAGTGTTAATGAGCCAACACTATATGTCAAGAAGAATGAAAGTGAAATACTGACTTATTGTATCCCTCTATGTCGATGACCTTTTGGTGACTGGAGGAGATCAAGATATGTTGGCTGAATTCAAAGCCAAAATGATGGACATTTTTGAAATGTCTGACTTGGGGCTAATGATATACTTTTTGGGAATGGAGGTGCGCCAAATAGAAGGAAAAATCTTTTTGGGACAGAGAACATTTGCATTAAAGGTTTTGTCCAAGTTCTCGATGGAGAATTGTAAGCCAACAAGCACTCCTATTGCTATTGGAATGAAGCTGTCAAGCCAAGGAGATCATGAACCAGTCAATGAGTCTACTTACAGGAGCCTAGTTGGCTGCTTGTTATATTTGACAGCAACTAGGCCAGATATCTTGTTTGCTGTGAGTATGTTATCAAGGATTATGCATTGCTGTAATGTCCAGCACTTTCAAGCAGCAAAGAGAGTGCTAAGGTACATCAAAGGCACTCTTGACTATGGTGTGTTATTCAACAAAGCTGAAACCTTGAAATTGAAAGGCTACACCAATAGTGACTGGGCTGGTTCAAGTGATGATATGAAAAGCACCTCTGGATATGCTTTTACCCTTGGCTCAACTATGTTTTGTTAGAGCTCAAGGAAACAATCGATGGTGGCTCAATCAACAGCAGAAGCTGAATATGCTGCAGCTGCAAATGCTGTGAACCAAGCCATTTGGCTAAGAAAAATTCTAGCTGATCTTAACCTACATCAAAGGAAGGCAACAGAGATCTTCTGTGATAACAAGTCTGCTGTTGCAATCGCAAAGAATCCTGTCTTCCATGGTAGAACGAAGCACTTCAGCATCAAGTTACATGTGATAAGGGAGATGGAACAAGCTCGAGAAGTGGAGCTGATTCATTGCAATTCAAAAGAACAAGTTGCTGATATCTTCACAAAGGCTCTTGGTGTGTCAAGGTTTGTAAAACTGAGAAAGCAACTAGGTGTTACAAGCATGGAAACTAAGGAGGAGTGTTGAAGTTAGTTCCCATGCAACACATGCAACAACAAAGGTGGATATGCAGCCCATGCAGATTCAAGCACACAAGAACAAATACACATAAGTTACCCGGGTAAAGTACGTGTAACTGAAGATGTTTATGCTATTTTTTACCAGTTACATTTTGTTACTGTTCAACTATGTTTTTGTAATCTAGTTTATTTTGAACTGAGTTGGTATAGTTTTTTTATGTAATTAGGAGCTGAAAGATTGATAAATCAGCTTACCTATGTGTACAAGTAATGTTTTCATAAATTCCAATGTAATTAGTGGTATTAGGTAGTGTTTAGGTAAATGATTTGTTGATCTTTTGACCAGCCAAATGACTGGTATATGTAATGGCTTTAAGCCAACGTTTCAAATGAATGAAATCATCAGATTTTCTTCCATATGCTCTATTCTTCCTTTGCCTTCTAAAAATTCTAAGTTCTGTTCTCTATTCTTGACAGTAGCTAAAAGCTTGAACTTCAAGCATTTTTCCTTCATATTTTATCCGGGTATAATACGTTACTGCTGGTGCTCTGTTTGAAATTCTTACTTTACCCGGTTAAAGATTGTTGAAACTCTAACAAATAGTTACTTTTCTCAGTTAATGAGGGAAAATTCTGTAATAAAATCTTAATAATTAAAGCTAGAAGTATAATGCTACCAATAGATTCAAAGGCGTAGTTTCTTTATTGTAATTATCAGCAAACACCTGCTGAAAATTTGTTCACCCCATCGTTTTTGTTTTTCCCCCATTATACGTTGTAGAATATTTTATAAGTAGCATACAATGCCACACATAACTTGATGTAACAACCCTATACATATTCGTATTAACCTTGAATCAGCATGGGCATAAAAGGCTGGCTCAGAATCAACTAGCATTTATCACCAACTCATTCGTTATGCTTCACAAAAAGGAGATCTAATTCCCACCCCACCTACCATCCTCTTTACACAAAATACCATTAGATCAAGTTCTTTATTTATCTTCCCATTTCTTCTATCTAGTCAGTGGAAGAAGTGAGCTTACTGACGATTCCAAAGTACCAACCAAGGCAGGTTCAGAGGCATGAAAGTAGAAGTCCTTGATTAAATTGCTCATAGTTGGTAATTGTGAACAGTTCATGAGTGTGCGTGCTGAGAGCGATCTTAAGGTGATTTCACTGAGTAAGGAGAGGAATGGACGTACGGTCCTGGAGGCTAAATTAGCCAGAAATGCTAAAAAGATATTTTTTTTTTAAAAATACAGTTTTTTGAAAAATTAAGAAAAATATGTCGATTTTGAAAAAAGAGTGTGAAAACATGTATAACTAAACACGAATGTCAAGTTCTCATTTTAATTAATTAATTAACTTTATTATTTTCGCCACGCAATTGGAAATGGTAAGGAAAACTTTTTATTTTTATTAATTTTAATTAAGTTAATTTTAAAGTTATTAAAATTTAAAATTTTATTTTGTTGATATAAATAGGTGGATTATTAAGCTTTGATATAAATACACGATATATCAAAGAGCGTACCCAATGCAATTTGTCTTAATTTGCAAGATGCGGGATTCTTACATTTGTCTCGCATGCTGAGGAGCTGTAAATTGGATCTCACACTTATCAATGTGTTGGTGGAAATATGGAGACCCGAGACACACACATTTCATCTTCTATGCGATGAGTGTACGATCACACTATAGGACATGGCTTTACAATTGGGCTTACCGGTGGATGGATGAGTCATTACAGGACCAATGATCATTTTCGGTAAGGAGGACCTTTGTGGCACACTATTAGGGAAGGTGTTTGTAACAGCCTGTTTTTCAATGGTGTCAGAAATAGTAGTTTCGATGCCACAAATCTGACAAGTAAGTTTGTAAATATTATTATTAAATATTTATGAGTCAAATATGATTTTAAAAAGGTTTTTGATATGGTAATTTATGTTATATAAATGATTAATTAAGTTTAAATGGTAAGACCCTAAAGTCAAGTGGTTTTAGAAAATGAGGTATCAGAATCTCGTTTTCATAAATAGAGCCATAAATATTTTTATAAATATTTTTGGGGTGTCATGAAGGCTATATTAAAGTTTCGTTGTGAAATTTTAATGTTTCGATAGTTAATTAATTAAAAAGGACTAAATAGTAAAAAGTATGAAAGTTAAATTTTACTAACTAAAGGTGTTTAATAGATATGAAAAAGTAAATTTATAGACTAATATGGTAAATATACCATATTATAGTTGAGTGGACGGTTGGTGATTATTTTTGTTAGTTTATATGATTTATTTTAATATTAATAAATTAAATAATAAGTATTAATTAAGAAAAAGAAAAACAAAACATAATTTTGTTTTGTGTTCTTCTTCTTTGACGGGAAGAAATCCATTTTGGAGAAAGGAGATTCGGCCAATCCATTTTCTATCCATGGGGAGATTTTGAGTTCTGTTTTTAATAATTTTTATATTTTTGAGATCGTTGCAACTAGGTTCAGCTAGTCTGTACCTTTATTTTTGAAACTATTAAATATTTTGAATGTTTTTATTGATGAATCTTTGTGTTTTTAGATGTTAAAATTTGAAGTATTAGTTGTTATTTATAAGTATTTTATTAAGTGATTTTAGATGAATTTACTTATTAGGGATTAAATTGTTAAAATAGTAAAAATACAAGGATTTGGTATGAAATTGTTGCAAAAATAGGCTAAAATGGAAGCTAACAATATTCCACTATTAGGAATTTGCAATGAAAATGGTTAAATTGCATGTTTTAGGCTCAGGGGCTAAATAGAATAAAAGTAAAATATTAGGGGCAAATTTGTAAAATTGTCAAAAATGACTAAATTGCATAAAATAAATTGAATGAAATTATTAATTTAGATCAAGATCGAGTGGAAAATCGAGGAGAATGAAAAATTACCAAAAGCCCCTATACTTCGACATTTTTGTGATTTGGCTAGGTAAGTTTGTACGGTTAGAATTTAGCATCAATATGAATTGTTAAGTAGATAAACATGGTACAACTTATATATTTATTTTTAATTGTTGATAATTAATGGTAATTTGAGATAAAATATTGAATTTGATGTTTGGTTTGGATTAAACGCAGGATAGAGTACAATCGTAATTTGGTGTGTTACGGGGGTTTGGAGTGGAGATAGTATTGGAGGGAGATATTTATATATTACCTGAGTAAATCGAGGTTCAGCATTTGTTGCAAACTCTCGTGTTATATTTTTTGTTTGGCGTGTTTCGGTTGGATCAGCTCTTATGAGCTTCTGTTTGGCGTGTTTCGATTGGATCAACTCTTATAAGCTTCTGTTTGGCGTGTTTCAGTTGGATAAGCTCTTATGAGCTTCTTTTTGGAGTGTTTCGGTTGGATTAGCTCTTATGAGCTTCTGTCTGGTGTGTTCGGTTGATCTGACGATATACTCTTATCCATAAATCGTTCTTCGAATAGAAAATCTCGGTAAGGTAATCTCTTTAATGAATTTGAAAGATTTTTTATTTATTGAATATTGATTTGAACATAGATAAATTCATTTGACTGTAAATCTCGGTAAGTTAACTTGTTTATTGATTTTGATGGAATTGCCATATATTTAAGCTTGAATTGAATGTTTCAATTCTCCGATTGAGATTGTGGATGACAGGAACATATATGGTTAATTTTTGTGTTTATACTTTGTACTGTGCAAATGAAAAGATGTAATTTCTTATGAAATTATTTATCATGTATTTGATCTCCAAAAAGTTGTGTATAAATATACTAACTTGTGTATTGATGATGACGATTAGGCTTGTATCAAACTTGTGGTTATGGTTGATGTTTATGTTTATGTCTTGTGTTATGCAAAAGAAACAAGTGAGAAAACGTAATGAAATGGTAAGTTCACAATTGAAATGTAATGTGATAAAGTAAAAGGATTGATGAATTAAAGGACTTACCTATATGTGAGAAATTTACTTATGCTAAAGGTGAATTTACCTATGTCATGAATGATCATACTAATTCATGAATCAATAATGTAATTAAGTTTATGCTAAGTAAATGGAACGTGAAGTAGGTAAGTGGAATGATTCATCATTTTAAGAAATTATTGATGATTATGTAGTACAACTTATAAGGTCTTATTATGTTATGAATAGAAAGTATATATGAGTTGATAGTTTTATAGTTTGATAAATCTTGTGGCATTGGTAAAGCTTTACATTTATCGTATAAATTTCATGTATATGATGAAATGTTATGTATAATATTCATATGAGCTTACTAAGCATTCATTGCTTTCATAGTTATTTTCTTTTAATTTTTAGATTATCGGTACCTCGGTCAGGTTGGAAGCTTTTTGGAGATCTATCACACTATCCAACGATTATATCGATAGTTTTGATGTCTTGATCAAGGTTATAATGGCATGTACAGGTGGACTTATGTTTGATGAACTAGTTGTTATACTTGGCTTGTAAATATGGTAATATGATTGGTGTGCCTTTGGCATTTGATGCCTTGCTGGTTGGTGTTTTTATTGCCAAATTGATGCATGGGTTAAATGACCAAAGTGTTATGTGTTGGCATGGTTGAAATGTGGTTAATTAGGTTATGTGTTTATATGGAATTTAGTTAAGGCTGTTTGGATGAAATATGATCATTTTGATGCAAATGTAAGTATGAATGCTTAGTTGTGATTGAGGTGCCTAAATGGCATATTGGTTGAATGGACTTATGGTATATTGAAATGGCCTTATTATGCATATTTTGACATGTTTTTGTGCCTTGATCATAGGTTTATTTGGTATGTTGGTACTTGTTGAAGTTGGGTGAAAGAAAAGGCTTGATTTTGGCCTATTTCTTGTCCACACAGCCAGGCTACACAGCATTGTGTCCCTTATAGGTTGTTAATGGTTGCTTTTGAAAAGTTGCACGGCCTAGCACACGACCTGCCACATGGGCGTGTAAGGCAATTTTGAGAGTTACACGGCTTGGTACATGGGTGTGTGGCTTGGCCGTGTGACCCAAGTCAATGAGTTACACGGGCACGGACACGGCCTGGGACACGGCCGTGTATCCCTATTTTTAATGTTACACGGCCTGAGACATGGATGTGTGTCTCAGCCGTGTGAGCCACACGGCCTGGTCACACAGTCGTGTGACCCCTGCAGTGTAAATTTTTCTAAATTTTTCCTAAACTTTCTAAATGTTTCCCATTTAGTCCTAGACTGTTTCTATTGTATTTTTAGGGCCTCGAGGGATTGATTAAGGTATTTGAATGAAATTAGAATATGTATTACATTGATATATGAACTGAATGGTTTACTGTTATATTCGGTAATGTTCTGTAACTCTGTTCCGGCGATGGATACGGGTTAGGAGTGTTACAGTATCGAACAAGTTTCAAGATGGGCGGATAGAGATCAAATGGTTGGAAGAAAATTTTAGTGAACTTGATGAGCATGCAACTACCCTTGACAAATAATAATACGCCCGAGCATTCATCCTGATGTTAATCGAGGGCCTTCTAATGCCCGATAAATCTCAAATTTTGGTACATTTAAGGTGATTACTACATCTGGTCAACTTTAAAGAATGCAGTCAACTCAGTTGGGGATAAGTTGTGTTGGCCGCATTGTACTGGGAGTTGTGATGGCAATAAAACTGGATAAGATGATAATCGGTTGTTGTCTGCTCCTGCTGGAGTCATGGGCATGGTAACGACTACCATTTTTACGTCCTCGATTTAATGCCCATTTTACATTCCCACAAGTGGCAATGTAAAGTTCATTTGATAATAATATAGTTACCATAGTAAATGTTGTTTCTTTTAATATGTTTGAATTAACATATTTTTTGAGTAGGTGGAACTTTTGGGCCAAGTTACGTGAGACTACTAGAGCAACTCAAAGATATCCAGCTACTGTTAGATTAACATTTGGAAGTTGAGGTTAGTTATTGAATTTTTCAAACATATAATAATTACATAATTATTTAAATTTTAATATTTTGTAGATAAAAAAAATTATAATTGTGTAGTACAATTTGAATGGATGCTATACACCGATCTGGCAATTGTAGAATGCATCCCGCCAGAAAATTTGGCCAATCAAAGTATGTGGGACGCAAAGGTGCCATTGGTAGTTTATACGAAGGTGGAGATGTACGAATTGGATCGAGTGATGCAACAATTCGGGTGGAGGCTCAATATTCTGCCACCACTACAAGACATTGAAGCACTGCACAAGCTTGATTTTCGAGGCAAAATTGACGAAGATTGATAGGAATTTCATAAGGAATATATCGACATTTGAGAGCGTTGGGATGATTTCATACCCATGCGCAAACCCTTTTGTGCGTCGGAAATGATGACTTTTGCGGAGTACATACCATGGTTTAAACACTACGGGAAGTCATATCTACTATCAGTGGAAGTGAGGAGTAGGCAAATTCATCTGAAGAGGCCATGGCGATCGCCCCAGAATCCTAGGTCCAGACCACATGGCGCGACGGGTTCATCATCGACTCTAACCCAACAAGGGGCACCATGGAAGCTTGAAAATTTCAGCAACTTCTAACCCTCACAAGTAAGTGATTTTGATGGTCATTTTTTATGATTTTTGTATTTTTGGAACTCTTGTAGCTTAATTTAGCTAATGAGGGGAGTATTTTACAAAATGGTTAAAGGTTTAGGGTTTTGCCATGAGAATATTCATGTTGTTTGCTGCATTTTTATGAAAGAAAATGAATCTTGGTTGTTAAATAAACAACTTTTGTTAAGTGATTTTCATGAAAACACCTAAAATAGACCATTTTGTAAAAGTTGTAAAATAGATGGAAAATGTGTGAAATAATGAAATATGCGGGCTGCTGTAAGTAAGATAAATATTCGGCTAGGCTTGGGTTGGAATAAAATTTCATGAATTTTATTTTTCGAGCCTAGGGACTAATTTGCAAATAAGTGAAAGTTTAGGGAGAAAATTGTAAATTTTCCAAAGTATGATTTTTGGGTCAATTTTAATATTGTGAGTAATAAATAAGCTATATTTGAAATGTTAGATCAAGAAAATCGAGATTCAGGCTTAAATCGAGAAAGTACGTGGTTAAGGACAAAAAGGGGACAATTAGCCGTTTTTGCATTCGAGGTAAGTTCGTGTGATAATAATAATGTAATGTCTTATTTGAATTGAAATGCCTAATTATTATTATATAATTTGTATGATTTGTTACGGATATACTCGATGAGGAATCGACAAACGAGTCGTATGATAAAATTGGTAAGTTGAACGTAAGTAAGGCAACTTTATCGTTATTATGTGTTGAATGATTGATTTTGCGTAATATGGTTGAATATGCTTATGTATAACGCATGATGAAATTTAAATGTGGTAAATTCCCGGTTGAACCTAGGAATAGATTGGATATCCATGCCAAGACATTTGGGTGATATGTGCTCTAGTGTAAGACCATGTTTGGGACATGGCATCGGCCACATTATGATAGCCAGTGTAAGACCATGTCTAGGAAATGGCATCGGCGTTGATATGTACACTAGTGTAAGACCACGTCTGGGATATGGCATCGACGTTGATATGTGCACTAGTGTAAGACCATGCCTAGGACATGGCATCGGCCACATTATGAGAGCCAGTGTAAGACCATGTCTAGGACATGGCATTGGCATTGAGACGAGAGTTAGTGTAAGATCATGTCTGGGACATGGCATCGGTAATTTACCCTCTTGTGTGAGGCTTATCGGATATCCTTTAGAATTCCAAATGGTTTCACGGGTTATTTTAAAGCTTATGATAAAGATATGGAATGATATAATCATGTTGGGAGTGATAAAGGTTCTTATTCGAAACTCGTGAGATATGAGTCTAGTTATGTTGCCTTAATGGTAAGAAAAACATTAGTAAGTTCTATCCATGAGAAATGATTTCGAGTTATGATGCACCTTTGGTAAGGATGCAAATAAGTAAGTCATGCCTATGAGAATCATTTTGTGATGACCTTGTGATTATGGGTCTATGCTTATGATGTGTAAATATGTATTTTTATCATGATGGTTGAAATGATTTGTAAAGGTATTATAAACTTAGTTGTCATTATTTTACACTAAAATAGTTTTGGACAGCAGCAGTGGTCCAACTTTGAAAATCCACCAAAAATCATGAAAATTGAGTTAGAGGTTGAATCAAATATTAAATTAAATCTTATCGAGTCTAGTTTCACATAAAAGAAATGGTGTAGTAAAATAATTTCATGTTATGAGATATTTGGATTTCTATGAGATAGGGTTAGAGTGATTTCAGGTTCCGTTATCTTAACTTTAGAAAATCATTAAAAATTGTATGAAAATAATTATCAGTTAGAGTTCATATGAATAAATCCTTAATAAGTCTATTTTCAAGAGAAACATACGGGAACATTATCTGAGTCCCGTACGAGGAGATAATTAATTTTTAGTGAAGAAGGGTCAAAACCATTGGACAGCAGAATAAGGACAAATTTAAAGAATAAACTGTACTTATTGGCTAGATCAAAAATTCTAAAAATTTTATGGTAAGAATATATGTGAGTTTAGTTTTAGATAAAATTAGAAGATCTTAATTTAGAGTTCCGTAGCTCAAGATATAAATAATTTAGTGACTGTGACTCGAGTAGACAGCTTGAGATGAACAAGAGTAAATAGTAGAATTTTGTGCAATTATGATTGTATTAACTTGAGAACATGTCGTGAGAATATGGCAAAAACATGTCAATAAATCTCTTATTATTTTCATATAGACTTAATAAGCTATATAGCTTACCCCTTCATTTTTCCTCATTTTATAGGGACACTAAGCTAGCTCGGGTTGGAGATCGTCGGAGATTCCATCACGCTATCCAACTATTGAAGGGTATAAATGATTTCAAGCACTTTAAGTCTATGGCATGTATAGGGGCTTAGTCAATTCGATATGTGTCATTGATTTGGCCAAATGTATTAGGTCATAATGGGAATATGATCTATTTTGTATATGGCCATGAGATGTGGCTCATATTGGTTAGTGGGTTGTAAACCTATTCATATATGCATACATGTGCTAAAGGTTTCATATGGTGTGGTCATGTGTGTTTGGTATGGATGAATTGTGAATGTGCCCTAAATCACTTGATGGTTTTAAAGTGACTAAATTGGCCTATGGATAGACCTTAGCATAAGTATGAAGTGTAAGAATGTGTTAACGATAATCGTGGCATGAAGTTGATAAGTTTAAACTAGGCAAAGTGTGGTGCCTTATGCATGAATAAATCGATATGAAATTGTCATGAAAAGTTTCATTAAAGTTATGTTTAAGTAAGTGCTAACGAGGGTGCCAAATGGCTTGGTAAATAGCCATTTTTTGGGTCACACGGGCAGAGACACGGTCGTGTATCTCATCCGTGTGGAGGACACAGTCTAGCACACGGGTGAGTGACTTGGCCGTGTGACCCTATATCGTTGCTGACGTCATAAACAGAGAGTTACACGGGTGGAGGACATGGGCGTGTCCTGAGCCACACGGGCGTGTGTGATCACACGGCCTGCCCACACGGGTGTGTGACTCTCCAAAATATGAAAATTTTCTTAGTGTCTCAAAAGTTTCAAAAGTTCTCGGTTTAGTCTCTAACCACCTTTAATGTATGTTTTGGGCCTCGTAGGCCCATATAAGGGATTTTAACATAGAAATTGAAAATTTTTAAATTTGAACGGAATTTTATGACCTGGAAATGTTTGTATGCATGCGTTTGAGTCTGATAATGCCTCGTACCCTATTCCGGTGACGAACGTAGGTAAGGGGTGTGACTTGGATTGTTTGAATCTTTAGTGCCCTTTTAGTTGAATTATCAATGTGTAGTTTTTTGTGAATTATAATAAAACATTATTAATGAGAATTATAAATTGAGAATGTTTAATTTTAATTGTGAGTTGATGATTTGCTTGAGGACAATCAAACGCTTAAGTGTGGGGTTATTTGATAAACCATAAAAGTAACACATTGTCATCCCATGCTTAGCATGTTTTTGGATGATTTATTATTTAATTTAGTGAATTTGATGCTCTTAATCCTTTAATTTCATGTTTTATACTTAGGAGAGCATAGAGAAACAAAAGGAGCAGAAAACGGGCCAAAAACGGACAAAACGGGTTGATATAAAGATCCACACGCCCAAGACCATTTCCACACGGGTTGAGCACACGCCCGTGTGAGCCACACGGGCTAGCCACATGCTCATTTGGTAGCATGTGTCGATATCGCACCCTTTTTCCCAAACACGTAGAAAAAGCCAATTTTTAGGGTTTCTGAGCATTCTAAAGTCTATATAAACACACTAGAAGTAGACCTAAAGGGGGATACACGGAGTAGAAGGCAGAAATTACTCGAAGAAAGTCGTTGGAATCATCTTGGAAGCAGATCCACTTCAAGATTGAAGATCTCCATTCAAATTTCTCTCGAAGTTTATTTGGGTTTTTATGTCTTGTTGTTTTTCTAAATTTGAGATGTTTTCCATTTACATTATGAACTAAGATATTAGGAACGCTTGATTTTTATTACTCTAGCCATTTTTTTTATTTTTACTGTAATTTATTTTTATTTTTATTATTACTAATTTTTCGTCTATTTATTTCTAGCAGGTTTTTATAGTTTATGACTAGAAGAAACCCGTCAGGACCTCTACTTTTCGATAGCGAAATTGAAAGCACAGCTCGGAGAAACCGTAGAGAAATAAGGCGAAGTCTACAGTATATAGAGGAAGAGCATGAGGACGATACCAATACTACCGAGGAGATGGCTGAAAATCAGAATAATCCGCTATCTCCTGTGGTTGTCGTAAATCCTGTAAATCAGAATCCTACTCCTCGTACTATGTACGACTATGCTAAGCCTAATTTAGCGGGTGCTGAATCGAGTATTGTTAGACCTGCAATTGCTGCGAATAATTTTGAACTGAAACCTAACACTATACAAATGATTCAATAGTTTGTTCAGTTTGATGGTTTGCAGGATGAAGATCCAAATACTCATTTGGCCAACTTTTTGGAGTTCTGTGATACTTTCAAAATAAATGGCGTTTTTGATAATCTCATTCGCCTTCGGTTATTTCCCTTTTCATTAAGGAACAAAGCCAAATAGTGGTTGAACTCGTTACCACGAGGTTCCATCACTACTTGGGAACAGATGGCTGAAAAGGTTTTACTAAAATATTTTCTGCCAGCTAAAATGGCAAAGTAGAGGAATGATATCTCTTCTTTTGTGTAGATGGATTTAGAAACTCTTTACGATGCATGGGAGAGGTATAAGGACTTATTGAGAAGGTGCCCTCACCATGGGTTACCTTTATGGCTACAGGTTCAGACTTTCTACAATGGCCTAAAACCCTCAACTAGACAACTGATCAATGCAGCCGCCGGCAGAACCCTAAATAACAAAACACCTGAGGAGGCTTATGAATTTATTGAAGAGATGTCACTGAATAACTATCAGTGGTAAGTCATGAGGACAAAGCCTAATAAAGCAGCTGGTGTTTTCAACCTCGACCCGATCACTATGTTATCAAACTAGGTACAGCTTTTAAATAAAAAGATTGATAGTTTATGTGTCTCTAAGCAAGTACATCCGGTGATGCAGTGCAGTACAAGTGGAGGAGGAATGAATAATATAGAATGCCTAGCCTACGACCCTAGCACTACAAACGAACAAATCAACTATATGGTTAAAATTTCTAGACCCTAGAAGAACCCCTATAGTAATACTTACAATGCAGGTTGGAGGAACCATCCCAACTTCTTTTGGGGTGGTCAAGGCAATCAAAGACCACAACCCCCTCCAGGCTCCCAACCACCTTATCAGAAGGAAAAGAAGCTGAACCTTGAGGAGATGCTAACGAAATTCATTTTAGTGTCAAAAACACGTTTCCAAAACAATAAGACAGCTCTTAAAAATCAGCAAGCAGTAATTCAAGGTCTCGAGACTCAAATAGGTTAGTTTGCTCAGCTGATTTTAGAAGACCACAAGGAAGCTTGCCTAGCAACACCAAGACTAACCCAAAAGAACAGCTTCATGCGATTACCATTCAATATGAAAAAGGGCTAGCTAAGTCCAAACCAGAACTAAGGCAAGAAACTATGGTAAGCCAAGATAAGGTGGATGAAAGCCAGAACAAACAAAAATCGGTAAGCAGAGAATACACACCTCGTGTGCCATACCCTAAAGCGATAAAGAAAGACCACACAGACGAACAATTTGGTAAATTTCTTAACATTTTAAAAAAGTTACATATTAACTTACCATTTACTGAAGCTCTTTCGCAGATGCCCAATTCAGTGAAATTTTTAAAGGAGCTTCTAGCAAACAAACAGAAGTTAGATGATTCATCGCATGTGGAATTGAATGCAGTTTTCTCAGCAATTCTACAAAAATAAACTACCCAACAAGTTAAAAGATTCAAGGAGTTTTACTATTCCTTGTTTAATCGGTAGTTTAAATGTTGATAATTATTTATTCGATTTAGGGGCAAGTATAAACGTCATGCCCTATAAAATGTTTAAACAACTAGGTATTGGGAAACCTAAACAAACTAGGATAAGTATACAACTGGCAGATAAAACTATTAGATTTCCTAGGGGTATTGTTGAGGACGTACTCGTTAAGATTGATAAATTCATATTCCCAGTAGACTTTGTTGTTTTAGACATGGAAGAAAATAGTAAAGTTCCTTTAATCTTAGGGAGACCCTTTTTAGCGACTGCTAGGACTATTATTAATGTTGGTATAGGTGAATTAACGCTTCATGCAGGTGATGAATCAGTTACTCTTCAGGCTCGTGATTCAATTGAAATATCAAGTAACGAAGATAACCTTATAAATTCGGATAATAAGACTAATCATATGGTTCAACCCTCTTTGTAGGAAAACCTTTCAAAAAACATACATGAGCCACGATCTAGTTCATACACTAACAATGGAACCATTCATGAACGATGAATGCTACAGATAGATGAACTAGATAAATGGCAGACTTATGGCAAGGAGGAGCAGAAGCAACACCATGTTAAGTTGAATGAAATGAACCAATTCAAGGTAGGTACCAGGTGTTGTCAGATGAAACCGACCCTCGAACTATCACTATAGAGCTTAACGCAAATGGAGCGACTCTTTTTACGGTACTTAAAGTCTTCCCATACGGTACAGTCGAGGTAACCCATTCGTATTTTGGCACTTTTAAGGTAAATAGTACTCGATTTAAACCTTATTTAAATAAAGGAATTGACAGCGAGAAAGAGGAGTTTCAGCTCCGTGATCCACCGTGACCATGTGAATACGAGGTAAGTTGAGCTTAGACTCTAAATAACTACTTCTTGGGAGGCAACCCGAGCACTAACACCACTAGCTAATTTATTTTCATCTATTTTTTGTGTTTAAATGCAGGTTTTCGACCCACACAGTCTAGCCACATAGGCGTGTCCCAGGCCGTGTGCTCTAACAGGGGCTAAACAGTGAGTTACACGGCCTTGCAACACAGCCGTGTGACCCACACGGGAGTGTCCTTGGCTATGTGGAAATAGGACCTTAATTCCCTAAAAATGGCAGAGACACGGGCTAACAGAGACCACACGGCATGGACACACGGGCGTGTCCCTGGCCGTGTGAAAACTAGAGCTAAATTTTTCAAATTTTAAATAAGTCAGAGAGCTCCACGGGTAAGGCCTACGGCCGTATGTTCGGACACACGGGCGTGTGAGATATCACACGGGCGTGGGAGAAGCGAACAACGTAGCACACAGCCATGTGAACCACATGGTCTGGACACACGAGTGTGTCCAAGGCTGTGTGATGAGTAGGCCATTATTTCCCTCGATGAACACAGGCTAGAAGTCGAGCCACACGGATGTGTGACAAGACCGTGTGGCCCAACACGGACCGTTTCACGACCGTGTCCCTTTTTAAAGCCCTAAATTCATTTTCTTTCTTCTCATTTGTCTTCTTTTCAAAACCCCCATGCCCTAGCCGCCGTAACTTTTTACCCCTCCATTCTAGCCGTCGTCGTCCCCCCATCACCCTTACCGTCCCCTTTTTATTTTTTCCTTCCCCCACCCCTTCTTTCCCCCTCTTTCCCTTTCTTTTCCTTTCCCTCTATTTCCCTTTCTTTTCCTTTTCCCTTCTTCTTCCCCTTTATTCTTTCCCTTCAACCACCATCTACCCACGCTCCCCTCTCCACCGCAACCCCCTCGTCGCATGACCGCTGGCCCACACCACCCAAGCCCACCCTGTCCCACCGCTGTCCACATCTCCTGTCACAACTTTCGATTCCCCTATTTCCATTCTTTTATTTTGTGTCATTTTCTAATCAGTTTGTTTATTGAAAATTTTCTGTTTTTATTATGATTTTAGGCTCCTCACTATTTTAATTTCACTATTATTATTATTCATATTCATCCATTTTTCCCCTTTTCTTCGCATATTAGGACACATTTTTAACTCATAATCGTTAATAATTATGCTTTAATGCTTCTTGTCTATTTAACCTTTTCCATACTAGATTTGCTACTTCTTTTCAATTAATTTGTTAGCTAGTTTCATTAGTTTATTTTCTTCTAACTCAACAGTGATATATATATTTTATTGTGTTAGATTAGGTCTTGTCTTACTATTTTAATTGATCTTTATTAGTTTACACTTGCATGCTAAATTCTTGATTGGTTCTAATATTCTGTTGATTAATAACTATAGTTAACTTTGTAGCTTTGACCAATTGAATTCTTTTTCTTATGACTATTATGTGGTTCGTCCTTTTGATTCATTTATTTGATCTCTTGTAGATTTTTCATGACGAACACTCCAGACAAATCTAAAGTAGCTGTCCCCGCTTCGAATAAACGGAAGGGCCCCGGTGGAACCTTCTCCTCGAGCACATCTGCCAAGGCTTGCCACCCCTATCTCTGATTTTCGGCGGGCCCCCAGGAGGAACAGTAGCAGCTTCATTGAGTACGAGCTCTCAGCATGGGCCGCTGCATTGATTGGGCCTTATTGGAACAGGTCTGTTTGGCTGATGATGTGCGCGCGATTATAATTACAGCCCGTGGGATAGATTTTTCACCATCATCAAGCCTACCTACTTGAAGCTTACCTTAGAGTTCAGTGCCACATTCTCATTCCAGCAGGTCATATCAGTACATGACGAGCCCGACATCATCACCTTTTGCCTTGGCGGGCTAGTGCAATATATGAGCGTCCTAGAGTTCGGTGCTGCTTTGGGACTTTACACAGAAGAGTTCATGAGCACTGAGGACTTTCTTCAGCTTCATTGACATATTCATTACTCACTTTTGCGCTATTGGAATGCTCTTACGGACGGCCTGACTACCTATAACACGAGTCACTCGAAGGCGACGCATCTCCCTCCAGCCCTACAGTATATTTACGCCCTCCTAGCTCACACTTTGACAGGACAGAGAGAGAGCACTGGATTGATTATTACCTATGATGCCTACTTTCTGTGGAGTATGACTACCAGACATGTTTTTGATTTGGCATATTTCATCGCACTCGCTTGCCGCAATAAAATTGAATGCCATAAGAAGGGCCCCATCTATCTCGGCCCTTACGTGACTCACCTCACTCGACACTTCAGTCTTCTTGACACACCGGAGTAGTCCTTCACCCTTACCCTAGTAGGTTAGATATCCTCTCAGGGCATCTCGACCATGATCCATATGAGGATGATCGAGCGGCGACATGGAGTGGACCCCCTCAGTACAGACTAGTCCAATCTGACATTTAGCATAACCCAGAGGATGTCACTGATGATGTTCCTCGCTATCACGAGGACCCACCACAGCCTCTACCATCAAGTCACCGACATGCTCCCTCCGCTGCTAGTTCCCTAGGAGTATCCTCTGAGGAGTTCGCTAGTTTCCATCAGTACTGTACACAGAGGTTTGACAGTATTGATGCAACTTTACAGCAGATCTGCCAGTACCTTCATATCGCTCCTCCAACGCCACCAACTCGTGACACGGATCAGTCTGATGATGATGACCATTGAGTCCATTTATCTTTAGGTTTATCTTTATTTTTATTTTTATGTTTATTCTGTTTTCATATTTTGAACTTTATTTCAATTATTATGGTTGTTTCTTAATGAGTAACCCTTTAATCTTTTTCAAGCATTGTGTTTATTTTCTTATCAATTGCTCAGAATTTTGCACTACCCCTATATGTATCTACAACTCTGCTTTTCACTAGTATGGGGAATTTATCCACCATTCAGGGCAGTTTCAGTCATCTCCCTATCTTATGATATTTTGTCTCTATTATGATTTATATTTTTTTATACATTAAAGACAATGTACATTTTAAGTGTGGGGAGGTTATTTATATGATTATTTGAAAATCCCTGACTTATGCCTTGTGTTTAAGTAATTTGCTCATATTACTTTTAGAATGAACTCTTATTAATTTGTGATTTTCTTTGATATGTTTTAGATTAAATTCATAGATACTTGTGCATTGATGGTTTAAACTTTAAGATGCTAGAGAATCAAGCTTGACAAGTCTATTTTTCGAAATTAAAATTTTTAAGTTGTTTCCTCAAATTGAGGTATTACCTTGAAATTTGAAATTTACAAGATTGACATCAAAAGGCATAATTTTTGTGAGATTTTGAGTACATTTTTTTTCGTGCTCACTTTATTATTGGTTATGAGTGTGTCAATATTGAATTGTTATTCTAGAACTTGCTTCGATTATACATGTCGAGGCACCTAGGTTTTAACCCACTTACCCCACAAAAAGCCTACCTTCATAATTAACCCTTAGTGAACCCCTTTGAGCTTAACAAACTATTTCTTAATTTACCCTAAAATTTAACCCCTACATCATACTTTTTGATTTATTGAGAATTTTTCCTATTTTATTGATTCCCTTTTTGTCTAGATTTGATTTGGTTAATTGCCTAAATATGTTCTTTTATTTTAGTTGTATAATTTTCTCTTATTATTCATTCATTCAAAAAAAAAAAAAAAAGAAAGTATACATACATGTTTATTATTATTAGTTCTTTGTTTTGAGCTTAAGTATTTAATTCCATATTTTGAGAAGAAGCTCATATTTATCTTTAATAAATACGATTGATGTAATTATTTAATGTTAGTTTATTTTTCTAGTTAGGTAATTTATCAATTCGATCTCGATTCTAACCTTCTTTTTTAGCCTTTTTCCACACCTTTAACCCAAGCCCCGTTACAACCCTATAAAGACCTTTTGATTTGTGTATCATCTCATTTATAGTGGTGGAGATTTGATTTTCATGCAAGCCTATGGCAATAAATTTTCATGCTTGACTCTTGAGAGCTTAATTTTTGAACCTTAAACACTTTGAGTGATTTGAGTGATCCTTTAGTGAGGATGTAAATTCTTGTCAGTTTTGGATTAAAGGTAATTATTTAGATAAGGGGAAATGCCTATGTTTTCATGCTTTAAAAATGCTAGACTTTGATTGCTTGTGCATTTAGTGTTCTTTTAGTTGAATTATCGATGTATGATTATTTGTGAAACTATGATAAAATATTATTGATGAGAATTATGAATTAAGAGAATTTAACTTTAATTGTGAGTTGAGAATTTTTCTTGAGGACAAACAAATGCTTAAGTGTGGGGATATTTGATAAACCATAAAAGTGACACTTTCTAATCCCATACTTAGCATACTTTTGGATGATTTATTATATAATTGAGTGATTTAGATGCTCTTAATCCTTTAATTTCATATTTTACACTCAGGAGAACATAGGGGAATAAGGAGCAGAAAACAGGCCAAAAACGGACTAAATGGGCTGATTGAAGAGCCCACACGGCCAAGACAAAATCCACATGGGTGGAGCGCACACCCGTGTGAGCCACACGGGCTGGCCACACGCCCATGTGGCAGCCCATGTCGATATTGCTCTAGATTTCCCAAATACACCAAAAAAGTCAATTTTTAGGGTTTTTGAGCAGTCTAAAGTCTATAAATACATACCAGATGAGGACCTAAGGGGACGCACAGAGTAGAAGACAGAGAATACTCGAAGACAGCCATCAGAATCAACTCAAAAGTAGGATCTACTTCAAGACTGAAGATCTCCATTCAATTTCCTTAGTAGTTCTTTGGGTTTCTTTATGTTTTGTTATTTTTCCTAATTTTGAGATATTTTCCCCCATCGTTATGAACTAAACTCCCTAAATACCTAAGGGGGATGAAACCTAAGACAGAGCTTATTACTATTTGAATTATTTGATAAATACTTGTTCTTATTCTTAATTATGTGTTCATAATTCTTGCTTTAATATTTCAGGATATTAACTCAAGTCTGATGTGCTTATTTAGTGGAGCAAAAGTCCCTATTTAAGAGTAGATCTAGCATAATTAAGCGGAGTTGAATGCAATCTTAGACATAGGATGACGTAAATCTGTCAGATTAGAATCAAATCTAATAAGGGAATTCATAGATCGAGTTAATGTGACAATAGGGGTTTTAATTAGAAGGAGATTTCAATTAATCAACATAGAGTCAGTTGTTTTTAGTCTCGAGAGAGATATTAACATAAGCTAGGGATTTCTACGGATTAAATCAAGTGAATAAATCGTCTAATTCGGAAGTAATAAGTGAAGTCTAGATAGATTCTTCCTTGGGTATTTATTCTCCATCGGTTTTCCAAAAGTAATTTCCAACTTTTATCTCTGTCGTGTTCTTATTTAATTAGATAGTTAATCTTAGTTTAAAAAAACCCCTTTAATTCTTAAGCTAGATAATAAAAAGATAGTAATTACTAGTACTTTTAGTCCTTGTGGATACGATATTTTCGGTCTCATCATAACTATACTGCTGTTCGATAGATGCGCTTGCCTTAGCTGAATTTTTAGTCAGTTTAGTGACGATCAATTCTTTCCTAGGTATTGTCCTCCTCATAAGTTTTCTTCAAGTATTTTTCCCAATTCGCTCTCTGTCTTTTAGCAATTAGTTTTGTTAAAATTAGATTAAAACAAATCCCTTTAATGCTAAATAATAGAAAGATAGTTATTACTAGTACTTTTAGTCCTCATGGATACGATATTTCAGACTCACCATAACTATACTACTAATCGATAGGTGGCTTGCCTTAGTAGAAATATTAGTTAGTTTCGTAACCCAATAAGTTTTTGGCGCCGTTGCTGTGGACTAAAATATTAGGATCACTTAATTTTTATTACTTTATTCATTTTTCATTTTTCATTTATTTTTATTTTTATTTTTACTTTAATTTACAAACTTTTTCTCTTATTTGCTTCAGGCAGGTTCTTATAGTTTATGACTAGAAGAAACCCGTCAAGACTGCTATTTTTTGACAGTGAAATTGAAAGCACAGCTCACAAAAATTATAGATAAATAAGGCGGAGTCTACAGTATATAGAGGAAGGGTACGAGGACGATACCAATATTACCGAGGAGATGGCTGAAAATTATAATAATCCACTACCTCCTGTCGTTGCCGCGAATCCTGTAAATTAGAATCCTGCTCCTCGTACTATGTATGACTATGTCAAACCTAATTTAGCGGGGGCTGAATCGAGTATTGTGAGACCTGCTATTGCTGCAAATAACTTCGAACTGAAGCTGAACACCATTCAGATGATCCAACAGTTTATTCAGTTTATTATGAGACCTGCTATTGCTGCAAATAACTTTCTGGAGTACTGTGATACTTTCAAAATTAATGGCGTTTCTGATGATGCCATTCGCCTTCGGTTATTTCCCTTCTTATTGAGGAATAAAGCTAGACAGTGGTTGAGCTCTCTACCACGAGGGTCTATCACTACATGGGAGCAAATGACCGAAAAGTTTCTATTGAAATACTTTCTGCCGGCCAATACGACAAAGTTGAGGAATGATATCTCTTCCTTTGTGCAAATGGACTTAAAGATCATATACGATGCATGGGAGAAGTATAATGATTTATTGAGAAAGTGCCCTCACCATGGGTTACCCTTATGGTTACAAGTTCAAACTTTCTACAATGGTCTGAACCCCTCAACTAGACAACTGATCGATGCAGCCACCGGTGGTACCCTGAATAACAAAACACCTGAGAAGGCTTACGAGTTTATAGAAGAGATGTCACTGAATAATTATCAGTGGCAAGTCATAAGGACAAAGCCAACAAAAATCGCTGGTGTTTTCAACCTCGACATGGTCACCGTGTTATCAAACCAAGTAGAGCACTTAAATAAAAAGATTGATGGTTTATGTGGTTCTATGCAGGTACATTCGGTGATGCAGTGCGATACAAGTGGAGGAGGGATGAATAATCTAGAATGCCTAGCCTACGACCCTAGCACTACGAATGAACAAGTCAACTACACGGGTAACAATTTAAGACCTCAGAATAACCCCCATAGTAATACTTACAATGCAGGGTGGAAGAACCATCCCAACTTCTATTGGGGTGTTCAAGGTAATCAAAGACCACAACCCCCTCCAGGCTTCCAACCACCTTACCAGCAAGAAAATAAGCTGAACCTTGAGGAGATGTTGACGAAGTTTGTTTCGGTGTTAGAAACACGTTTCCAAAACACCGAAACAATGCTTAAAAATTAGCAAGCATCAATTCAAGGGCTCGAGAATCAAATAGGCTAGCTGGCTAAGATGATTTCAGAAAGACCACAAGGTAGCTTGCCAAGTAATACCGAAACTAACCCAAGAGAACAACTTCATGCAATTACTGTAACAGATGAGAAAGGGTTAGTTGAACCAGAACCAGAACCGAGGCAAGAACTTGTGGTAAGTAAAGGTAAGGTTGATGATAGCCACAGTAGACAAAAACCGATAAGTAAATAGTATACACCTCGTGTGCCATATCCCAACGCGACAAAGAAAGACCGCACAAATTAGCAATTTGGTAAATTTCTTAAACTCTTGAAAAAATTACATATTAACTTACCGTTTATTGAAGCTCTTTTGCTGATGCCCAACTCAGTTAAATTTTTAAAGGAGCTTTTAGCAAACAAACGGAAGTTAGATGATGCGTCGCACGTGGAGCTAAATACAGTGTGCTTAGATATCTTACAAAATAAACTACCCAACAAATTAAAGGATCTAGGGAGTTTTACTATTCCTTATTTAATTGGAAGTTTAAATGTAAATAATGCTTTAGCTGATCTAGGGGCAAGTATTAATGTCATGCCTTACAAAATGTTTAAATAGCTAGGTCTTGGGAAACCCAAACAAACTAGGATGAACATTCAATTAGCAGATAAAACCATTAGATTTCCTAGGGGTATTATTGAAGATGTACTCATAAAAATTGATAAATTCATATTCCTAGTTGACTTTGTTATCCTAGGCATGGATGAGGATAGTGATGTCCATTTAATTTTAGGACGCCCCTTTTTAGCAACTGCTAGAACTATTATAGATGTTGGTACAGGTGAACTAATGCTTCGTGTAGGTGACGAAACAATCACTCTTCAGGCTCGTGATTCGGTTAAGACATCAAGTGATGAAGGTGATTTTCTAATTCTTGAAAATAGGACTAATCATGTGGTTCAACACTCTTTGCAGGAAAAATTTTTGAGAAGCACAAATGAGCGACGTTCTAGTTCGTTCGACAATATTAGAACAGTTCATGAAGAACGGAGGCTTCAAATAGATGAACTAAACGAATGGCGGTCACATGTCAAGGAGAAACCGAACATACATGATGCAAAACCAAGGCGGCCCCTTGACGAGCTTAAGGATGGAATGAACCATTTCAAAGTTGGGGACCAGGTATTAGTAGATGCAACCGACCCTCGAATAACCACTTTAGAGCTTAACGCAAACGGAGCGACTCCTTTCACGACACTTAATGTTTTCCCATACGGTACAGTCGAGGTAAATCATTCTAAATTTGACACTTTTAAGATAAATATTACTTAGCTCAAACCGTATGTTGATAATAGAATTGATAACCAAAAAGAGGAGTCTCGACTCCGTGAACTACCGTAACTATGCGAATACGAGGTAAGTCGAGCTCAGACTCTAAATAAGTGCTTCTCGGGAGGCAACCCGAATGCTAACACTGCTAATTTTCTTATTTTTACTTTATATTATGTAGGTTTTTAACCCACACGGGTGTGTCCTAGGTCGTGTGACTTAACATTGGGGCAATAATGAGTTACATGGTCATGTGACTCACACGGCCTAGACACACGGGCATGTCTTTGGCCGTATAGATCTTGGGACTTAGTTTTTATTTTTCAAGAAAATCGATAGAGAGTTACACGGCCATGCGACACGGCCGTGTAACCTACACGGCTAGTACACACGGGCGTGTCCTCGACCCTGTGAGCCCTGAAGCTTAAATCTTAAAAAATCGATAGAGACACGGGCTAAAAGAATCCACACGGGCGTGCGACACGGTCGTGTGGTCTGGACACATGAGCGTATCCTAGGTCGTGTGAAAACTGGAGCTTAATTTTTCAAATTTAAAACAAATCAGAGAGCTACACAAGTGAGGCACACGGCCGTGTGGTCAGACACACGGGCCTGTCGGAGGCCACACGGGCATGAGAGAAGCGAACAACATTGCACATGGCCGTGCGACACGGCCGTGTGAACCACACGTCCTAGACACACGGGCGTGTCCAAGACCGTGTGTAGACTGGGCTAAAATTTTAAATTGCACACGGGCTGAATAATATGCCACACGGGCGTGTGACACGGCTGTGTGGCCCAACACGGCCTCACACGACCATGTCCGTTTCAACCCCCAAACCCTAAGTTTTTATTTTATTTTTGTCATCTTCTCCAAACTTCCCCCAACTAGCCGCTGCTCACCCCTTCTCCGACCACCAATCCCAACCCCTACCTCATCGTACAACCTTTTTCCTTTTCCCCTTTCTCTTATCTTCTTTTCTTTTGCACCCAAGCCGTACCAACATTGTCCCCTAGCCCTTCTTGCCCTCTCCACTCATCTCCAACAACCTTAGAACCACACCCCTTCCTCCTTTCCCCTCTTCTTCATTTTTCTAGCCCCGACCGAACCCTCGAACCACTGTGCAACCCCTCATTCGGCCTATTTCCCCTCTTTCCTTCTCCCCCAACCAAGCCCGATAGCCCTTCTTCTTTTCTCATTCCTCCCCTCAAACCACCAGCCACTTCTACGACCTAGACCAAAACTGACCCGAGCTGACCCCTAATATTCGGCCACCCCCTCCCCTCGTCGACCCCCGTGCCATATTCCATCGATAACCACCTCACTATCCATTGACTCATCATGAAAAACACTCGAGGCAAAACTAATACTGCTGTCCCTGCTTTGAAAAAGTGGAAGGGCCCCGGTGGGGCCTCCTCCTCGAGTGCATCTGCCGAGGCTTGCCATCCTTATCTTCGATTTCTGGCGGGCCCTCAAGAGGATCTGTACCAGCTTCATCGAGTATGACCCCTTGGTATGGGTCGCTGCATTGATTGGGCCGCGCTAAAGTAGGTTTGTTTGACTGATGATGTGCACGCGATTATTGCCATAGCCCCGTGGGACAGGTTCTTCACCATCATCAAGCCCAGTTACATGAAGTTTACCTTAGAGCTCTGTGCTACATTTTCGGTCCAGCAGGTCATGTCAGTCCATGACAAGCCAGGCACCATCACTTCTCACCTTGGTGGTTTGGTGCGACATATGAGCGTCCTAGAGTTCGGTGCTGCTTTAGGACTCTATACAGAGGAATTCATGTTTGCCGAGGACTTCCTTCAGCTTCATCGACACATCCATCACTCGCCTTCACTTTGTTGGATCAATCTCACCAGCAGCCAGACTCCATATGATGCGAGTCACTCGATGGCGACTTCTCTCTCTCCAGTCTAATATATTCACGCACTGCTCGCTCACACATTGACAGGATGAAGAGAGGGTACTGGAGTCGTGAGCACGCATGACGTATACTTCTTGTGGAGCATGACACACGGCCATATTATGGATTTGGCGTACTTTATCGCTTTATCTTTCCGACATCAGACTGACCACCACAGGAGGGGCCCCATCTGTCTAGGTCTTTACGTGACTCGCCTCGCCCGACACTTCGGTCTTCTCAACACACCGGAGCAGTCCTCGACACTTACCCTAGTCGGTCAGATGTCCCCTCAGAGCATCTCGAGTATGATCTACTTGAGGATGATCGAGCGGCGATGTGGAGTGGACCTTCTAAGTACAGACTATTTCAGTCTGACGTTCAGCATGACCCAGAGGACTTCACTGATGATGTTCCTCCCAACCACGAGGATCCACCTCCACCACCACCTCTGAGTCACCGCTCTACTCATTCTGCTGCGACCTTCGTGGACCTCTCAGAGCGATTTACTCGATTCGAGCAGCAGTGTTTTCAGAGGTTTGACAACATTGATGCCACCCTGCAGTAGATATGTCAGCACCTCCATATTTCATCTTTAGCACCGACGACTCACGATGCTGACTTCTCTGATGATGAAGACCATTGAGTCCATTTATCTTTATTTTTATTTTTATTTTTATTTTTATTTTTATTTTTATTTTTATTTTTATTTTAATTATTATGGTTGTTTCTAATCAAGTAACTCTTTTTAATCTTCTTCAATATTGTGTTTATCTTTTTATTAGTTGCTCAGAATTTTGCACTACCTCTACATTTATCTACAATTCGCTTTTCACTATTTTGGGAATTTCATCCAATAATCATGGCAGTTTCAATTCTCTCCCTCTCTTATGATACTTCTGTTTCTATTGTGTTTATCTATTTTTGTATATTGAGAACAATGTACATCTTAAGTGTGGGGACATTATTTATATGATTATTTGAAAATCCCTAAATTATGCCTTGTGTTTAAGTAATTTTCTCACACTACTATTAGAATGAATTCTTTTTGATTTATGATTATCATTGATGTGTTTTAGATTAAATTCATAGGTAATTGCGCATTGATTGTTTAAACTTTAAGACATTAGAGAATCAAGCATGATAAGTCTACTTTCAGAATTAAAAAAAATTTAAGTTGTTTCCCTAAATTGAAGTATTACCGTGAAGTTTGAGATTTGCGAGATTGACATCAAAAGCCATAATTTTTGTGAGATTTTGAACCTTTAGAGCATACATTTCTTCTTTCTCACTTTATTATTGGTTATGAGTGTGTCAATATTGATCTGTTATTCTAGAACTTATTTCGATTATACATGTTGAGACCACACCTTTGATTTGATATACTGAGATTATAAAGACACCTAGGTTTTAACCCGTTATCCCATAAAAATCCTAACAAACCGTTTCTTAATTTACCCATTAATATTAACCCATAACTCATTTTTGATTCGTTGAGAATTTTCCCTATTTTATTGACTCGCTTTTTGTCGATATTTGATTTGGTTAGTTACCTAACTATGCTTTTCAGTTGTTTAATTTTATTTTATTATTAAAAAAAGTGAAAAAAAAAGAAAAAATATATATATATGTTGATTATTTTTATTCCTTTGTTTTGAGCTTAAGTAGTTAAACTCATATTCTAAGAAAAGCTCGTGTTATTCTTTAATAATTTCGATTAATGTAATTATTTAGTATTAGTTTATTTTTCTAGTTAGGTAATTTATCAATTCGATCTCGATTGTAACCCTCTTTTTCAGCCTTTATCTATACCTCTAACCCAAGCCCCATTATAACCCTTTAAAGACCTTTTGATTTGTGTATCATCTCATTTATAGTGGTGGAGATTTGATTTTCATGCAAGCTTATGGTAATAATTTTTCATGTTTGACTCTTGAGTGCTTAATTTTTGAACCTTAAACACTTTGAGTGAACCTTTAGTGAGGATGTCAAATCTTGTCGGTTTTGAATAAAAAGTAATTACTTAGATAAGGGGAGATACCTATGTTTTCATGCTTTAAAAATGTGTGACTTGGATTGTTTGAATCTTTAATGCCCTTTTAGTTGAATTATCAATGCGTAATTTTTTGTGAATTATGATAAAACATTATTAATGAGAATTATGAATTGAGAAAGTTTAATTTTAATTGTGAGTTGACTGTAGGGATATTTGATAAACCATAAAAGTAACACATTTTAAACCTATGCTTAGCATGTTTTTGGATGATTTATTATTTAATTTAGTGAATTTGATGCCCTTAATCCTTTAATTTCATGTTTTATACTTAGAAGAGCATAGAAAAGCAAAAGGAGCAGAAAACGGGCCAAAAAGGGACAAAACAGGCTGATTTAAAGATTCACACGGCCAAGACCATCTCCACACGGGCTGAGCACACGCCCGTGTGAGCCACATGGGCTAGCCATACGCCCATGTGTCAGCCCGTGTCGATATCGCTCCCTGTTTTCCAAACAAGCAGAAAAAGCCAATTTTTAGGGTTTTTGAGCATTCTAAAGTCTATATAAACACACTAAAAGTAGACCTAAAGAGGGACACACGGAGTAGAAAGCAGAAATTACTCGAAGAAAGCTGTTGGAATCATCTCGGAAGCAGATCCACTTCAAGATTGAAGATCTCCATTCAAATTTCTCTCGAAGTTTATTTGGGTTTTTTATGTCTTGTTGTTTTTCTAAATTTAAGATGTTTTCCTTTTACGTTATGAACTAAACTCCCTAAATACCTAGGGAGGATGAAACTTACGATGGATCTTATTATTTAATTATCTGAATTACACAATAAATATTTGTTCTTGCTCTTACTTATGTGTTCTTAATCCTTGTTTTAATATTTTCAGAATATTAATCCAAGTTTGACGTGCTTATTCAGTGGAGCAAAAGTCCCTGTCTAAGAGTAGATCTAGCATAACTAAGCAGACTTGCATGCAATCCTAGAAATAGGATGACATAAATCTACCAGATTAGAGTTAAATTTAATAGGAGAATCCATAGATCGAGTTAATGCGATGATAGGGGTTTTAATTAGAAAGAGATTTCAATTAATGAACCTAGAGTCAGTTGTTCTTAGTCTCGAAAGAGATATTAACATAATTTAGGGATTTCTACGGATCAAGACAAGTGAAGAAATCGTTTGATTCAGAGTCAGAATAATAAGTGAAGTCTAGGTAGATTCTTTCCTGGGTATTGTCCTCCTCATAAGTTTTCTTCAAGTATTTTTCCCATTTCGCTCTCTGTCGTTTAGTAATTAGTTTAGTTAAAACTAGATTAAAACAAATCCCTTTAATTATAGGCTAAATAATAAAAAAAATAGTTATTACTAGTACTTTTAGTCCTCGTGGATATGATATTCCGAACTCACCATAACTATACTACTAATCGATAGGTGTGCTTGTCTTAGTTGAAATATTAGTTAGTGTCGTGACCCAACAGATGTCGATGATTTTTTTTTCTTTTAGTTTTATGATGTAAATATATTTTATATCAATAAAATATGATCATTTTTTTTTAAGTTTTGTATTGTGACTCATAATTAACTTTGTTAAATTCTAATGTATATTGTATACAAATTTTCCATCTATAATATTTTATGTCAATAGTTGAATTATAATTTTATAATTTTTTAAAGGTAATTTATTAAAATGCAAACTTGTAAATAATTTAATTGCGTTAAATAAATTATACCTTAAAATTAAATTTGAGACTTTGATAGAGACATGGAACATTGGTCGAAGACAAACCAGCTTCATCGACCTCAACAAACTCGACATATGACTCAAATATAGCATTTACATAACACCCCAAAATTGGGTCTAGGAGTATTAAGGGATTTTAGGAATTTCAGCTTTAGAGTGCTCAGTAATCTAGTAGCATGGTGAACTGGAAAAATATTTGACAATGGCTTTTTGACTATTAAATCAAATTTTGAAAATAATGTTCCAAAGACTTTCAATTTTGAATTAGAGACTGATTTGTAAAAGGGTGAAAATTTTGTGCGTTTATGAAACAAATAAACCAAATTTTAAAATTCACCTTATATCTTCTCCCACCTAGTTTTATTTTCACGTTAACTTCTACCTTTTATTTGCTATTGTCGTCTTATGCTCTCACAACTCCTCCCATAACAGTTTTCTTTGTCAAACCTAAATTCCTTTGATTTTTATCACTTTCCAAAACATTAAACCTCCATAAAATCCAAGAAAAATACCCAAAAGCACCATAGATTCCTCCATTGTCAAGCTTGTAGGTTTTTCAGATTTTCAGTCAAATGTTTAGTTATTTCATCAAATAAGGTAATAATTCAATTCCTAATTAGATTTAAATGATATCTGGTCTTTTAAACAGAATTTTTAGCTATTAAAGCACATGTTTTAAATAAAAGTTGAAAATTGGTTCATTAATGGTGGGTTTTAGGATTTTGGGTAAAAATGTGTTTTCAAAGTGTTTTTTAACTTGTATTGACATGATTAGAAGGTTTCTAAACTTATTTTAAAGTTTAGTTAAGGATCTCTAAAGATTTAATGAATTTTCGTCAAAATAACCATAAACATGTCAAAAAATTTTATACCATGAATTGAGTAGTTTTGTGTAGTTTAAAGGTTGAGAATTAGTCATAGGTGAATAATTAGATGAATGGAATCAGTTGTAGGTGAGAATATTAAGTATAGAGGAAGATATTTGAGTTTCAAGTTTGTTTAGTCGAAATTTCAGTTTCATGAGAAATATAGCTTAAACTTGCATTTTTGGTTGGTTTAAGTGAGTCTTTGGCTGACTATTTATTGGGTATATTGTGTGGTTATTATGTGTAAAGACTGGAACCGTTGAAACCTTCTTCGACCAAGGTGAAAGGCAAGGAAAAACTAGTTGAATCTTTTGACTTTTCGGCAAAAGTGTAATCGGTGAGTGTTTGGAACTGCTGCTAGTAGACACAATTCATAGTGTTAATTGGGAGCTTCATAGCCTAAATCTCTATCCTAAGTTTCGATTCTAAGCTTTTTATTTCCTTTTTTTAAAATTTTTGGTAAATTATGTAATTATGATAATATTTATGGATTGATTATTAAGATGCGATATTGTGATATGAGACATGTGTGATGACTATTGTGAACTGTATTTTATTGTGGGCATATTAAATATGCCGAATAATAGTGATGATGTTGTGTTAGAATTAAAAATATGTAGTAAAAGTGCGCAAAAATCGGTGATGATGTCATGAACTAACTAAAATCACGACAAAAGCAAGCGCACCTATCGAATGGTAGTATAACTATGGTGTGTCGGGAATATCGTATCCACGAGGACTAAAAGTACTAGTAATTACTATTTTTTTATTATCTAGCCTATAAATTGAAGGGTTACTTTTAATCTATATTAAACTAAACTAATTACTAAGCGACAGAAAGTGAATTGAGAAATAATCGAAGAAAACTTATGAGAGAGACAATACCCAGGAAAGAATCCACCTAGACTTCACTTATTATTGTAAATTTGAATTAAACAATTTATTCATTTTACTTGATCCGTAGAAATTCCTAAATTATATTAATATCTCTTTCGAGAATAAAAATAACTGCCTCTAGGTTGATTAATTGAAATCTCTTTCTAATTTAAACCCCTATCGTCACATTAACTCGATCTATGGATTCCCCTATTAGATTTGACTCTAATCTGGTAGATTTATGTCGTCCTATTTTGAGGATTGCATGAAACTCCATTCAATTATGCCAGATCTACTCTTAAACAGGGACTTTTGCTCCACTAAATAAACACATCAATCATGAATTAATATCCTGAAAACATTAAACATGAAGGTAAGTAAACATAATTAAGATCAAGAACAAATATTTATCATGTAATTCAGAAAAATCAAATAATAAGATCTGTCATAGTTTTCATCTTCCCTAGGTATCTAGGGAATTTAGTTCATACTTAGAAAGGAAACCATCTTAAAAATAAGAAAACAACAAAACATAAAGAATCCCAAAAACTTCTAAAGAAATTGAATGGAGATCTTCAGTCTTGAAGGAGATCCTACTTCTGAGATGAGTCCATCGGCGTTCTTTGAGTAATTTTTGCGTTCTACTCTATGTGTTCTGTTTAGGTCCTCTTCTAGTGTGTATTTATCGACTTTAGAATGCTCAAAACCCCTAAAAATTGGGTTTTTCCATGTAACAGGGAAGCAAGGTGCGAAATCGACATGGACTGGCACATGGGCATATGGCCAGCCCGTGTGGAAATGCCCAGGCTGTGTGGATCCTGAAAATAGCTCCTTTTGCCCGATTTTGGCTCGTTTTTCGTTCCTTTCGCTCTCCTATGCTCACCTAAGTATAGGATAATGAATTTAAAAGATTAGGAGCATCCAATTTACTAATTCACATAATAAATCATACAAAAACGCATTAAGAATGAGATTAAAAACATGTTACTTTAATGGCTTATCAATTGGTAAGTATATATGTGTTAAATTATGGAATGTAATGCTCATATAACAGGTTATGTATGTGATAAACTGATTTTAATGAACTCATATGTGGTTGGATACATGATGGCTTAATGAGCATTGTTATAACACTTTAAGTGCAATTAAATGTGAATTTGATAAGCATGCATTGTGTACAAGTTTGTGATATGAATTGATGAATATGAACAGAGATGATGTGCGTTAAATCAGTAATTAAAATTGTGTAATTATAGATATTTTGGCCTTGTGACCTTATTAGACTGTTGGATATAGTTGACATGCCATAGGATTGTGAATACTCACCTATATGTGTTTTGTGATTTGGGCGTTGAGGCCTTGGGTGTAACGCCTCGAATTTTGGGCCTAAAAGTATTAGGTCTTGAGCATGGAAACAATTAGAAGCTGCACATAAATGTTTAGTCGTGCAAGAAAGTGACAAATTTGTATCTTCTTCAGTGGTTAAGTAAACTGGGAAGAGTCTGAGAAGTCTTGGGTTCAAGCTTTGGCTTGAGCAAAAGTTTTGATTTTTAATGAATAACCCATTGTCTCTAGTCAGTAGGCTTATAAATAAATGTGGGTATTTCATGTCAGAAAAGGCCTGCTGGTCTAGGGGATAGGTGGCGTGTCATTGTTACTAAAGGGCTTGAGTTCGAGTCCTGCTATGTGCAATGTGTGTTTTATTTTGCTACCAGTGCCGTGGAAGTGTTTTAGTTTAGCCGAAACTCTAAAGAGTTTGGGGGGAGTTCAAATTTGATGATGGAGAGTTTGAAGGAGAGTTTTGAGGAGTGGATCAAGGGATTGGGTGGACAGTTTGAGTGATCTTAGGAGAAAATAATGGGGATTTGAAATTGTGGGAGAGTTGGTGCCAAATTGGGATTCTAGGCACTCAATGAATTCGGTTTTGGGAAGAATTCGGTCTTGGTTTTGGTATTATTCTCTTCATCTTGTTTTCTATCGTTTCTTTTTGGTACTTTTCTTTCTTTGAGGCCGATTTGTGCTAGGGAATTTGGGCAGCATTTATCAGTTTTGCTTATTTCGAGTACCATTCGATTTCATTTCATTTCTTGACTTTGTTTTCCCCTACAAACCTCTTGTCTAACTGATTCTCTTTTCTCCTCTACCTCTCCAAACTTTGGCCGAATATTGTTGGGGTTCTTTTGGGTGTTATCTTTTCTATTTTCTTTTTTACATTGTTTTTCCTTCCGGCTATCACCCTTGTTAGCCGATTCTCTAGTTTTCTTCTTCTCCTTTTTGCAATCATTTTCCCCTTCTCCTTTCTAGTGGCTGAACCCTTGTCCCTGTCCATTAATCTTGTTCATCATTTGGCCAATTCTCCCCTCTTTCTTATTGTTGTGTTCCTCTCAGTTTCTGGAACTTGTCGAGGACTAAAGGAGTACTCATTGATATTAGAACGATCAAAACCCCTCTCTCGTCACTTGATCAAAGGTAACTCTAACCTTAGTCACCATGTGAATAACTCGAGTGCTTTGGCTTGCATTCTTGGGTGTAGGCCGATTGCTACATTCCCTATTTTTTTGGTTGGTTCTATGCTTTCTGTAAGTTATTATGCGTTGATTCAAGACATGGGTATGAGCAATTATGATTAATAGAATTCGCTTGTAATGCAGATATTCGTCAAGGAGCTTGTAATCAATCTTCGTCAACGGTTTAAGTGGGCTAAGCCGCATTCGTTCAATCAAGGTAAGTAATAATTATTATTTTGGGTTAAGTGTAAAAAGGGGTTGTTTAACCCTATTGATTAAAGGACTGACGGAGTGTCTTGATTGAATATATGTTTGGCGCTCGTGGGCATTTGCACATCTTCGCAAACAAGGTGTGTGGTCTCCACTCCAACTATGGAAATCGGTAAAAAGCCGAAATAAGTGAATGATGACACTACGCGAGCGTACGCTCGCTCGTGTGGTAGTCCGTAAGCCTAAAGATGGGCACATGATCGTTGAGGCCGGCCATGGACGATTTCATGGGCTGAGGCTATATTGGGCCACTTTAGGCTGAATTGGGCCGTATGGGCCCCACGAGCACGTAGGCTCTACACGGGTAAATCACACGAATGTGAGGAGAATATTGGGCCAGGTTGTGCAACCAAGGCCATTTCTAGACTATGTCGGCCACATGGGCATGTAGGCCTACATGGGCTCGCACTATGGGCTGGGGGCCCATTTTTACTATTTGACTGTTAAGGTTGCACAGGTTGCCCGAGACTACTGTGGACCTACTATTGGGTCGGTAAGTTTACCTAGACCCCCTATTTGATAAAATGACTATTTTGCCCCTATTTGGTAAAATGAATGTTTTACCCCTATGTGATGTATGACTATATTCAGCATGCTGTCTTAACTGTATTGAGTACATATATGATATTATGACATGACATGACATGATGGATGATGTGTTGCATGGGGTGGGGTTTTATTATGATTGGAGGAGGTGTACTGTACTGGCAGCTCTGCTGCAAATACTGTTTAGTGCCGCAACCGGTACTATTTGGAGTGTAGGAATGGGTGGGTTGATTATATCGCCACATGGTGTGCAGGGTTGGACGGAGATAGAGTGTAGAGGTTGGCTGGGTAGGATCTCTTGATTGCATATCTGTACTGCTACTATCACTGAGATGGGCTCAGGCCCAAACTGATACTGATATTGTAATGGGCTAAGGCCCTAACTGAGACTGAACCATTGTTAAACTGGGCTTAGGCCCAGACTGTATATGCCCACTGTTTGCTTATTTGATATGGGGTTACACACTAAGTTTTCATAACTCACCCATCTGTTTGTCTGCACAGGTAATCTCCAGTCTTAGGCAAATCGGTGCTGTTAGGGACTCAAAGGTGGCCACACAACCGCTCATATTTTCATTTTTGATTCTTAAGTTATTAGTAATTTTATTTTGGGTATTTTTATTGTAATAAGGATTTTATGGATTTTTACTTCAATTTGGGTTTGATTTGATTTGATTTATATCTGCTAGTAGTAGGGTAAGATGCAGGTTTTCAAAAAGATAAATGTTTTTCAAAACACCACAAATACGCAACCTTTTTTAAGAGCTTCCGCAAGAAATAACGTTTTAAAAATTTAATGACATCTTAGTAAGATCAATTTTTTTCCAAACGGCTTATATTTTGAAAATGAACGAGACATCCTAATATCATCGTTAAGTTCACAAAGAGTTTGATTATAGAACAGGTTTTTCAACGATATCTCACTTTACGAAAAGCACTTCAATGTGACATCGCCAGATTCATCCATAACGTCCAGGTCGGGTTTGGGGTGTTATATTGGGACATGTTGGAGAGATGAGGGAATGTGAGCTAAGCTCCATTCAATGGGACATGTTAGGTGTGTTGGAGAATGTTAGCTTTATGTTTCACTTTTGGGATATGTTCAACTCTATGAGTCATTTGGTGTGTTGGAGATCCGTGTATCTGACGTGTGGTGGTAGAACCCACTTTTATGTTTCATAGCCTCAAGTGCCAAATTATCTTCAAATGTATATATGTGTAATGTAATGTATGCCTAAATGAGTATGTGGTTGCTATGCAAATTATCGTTTAAATGTCATCGTATTTGCTGTGGCAATATGATGTGGGATGGACGCTTAAACATGTGAATAATATGCTACATGAGTTGATTTAAGTTTCATGAAAATGTTAGTATTAAAGGTGTTCATAGGCTAGGTCGGGCCGGGCCCAACTGAAATTTTAAGCCCGATTGGTAGAACCGGCCCGGTCGAAAAATGGGTTGATATTTTTATCCAAGCCCAACCCATATTATATATGCTAAACCCAGGCCCGACCCATTTTTTTAATATATATTTTACATAAAATAAAATTTTAAAATATAGTATATCAAATACACTAAAAAATTAAAACAAATAATTTCCTAAAATTATCAAATTGCATTAACAAATATT
This sequence comes from Gossypium anomalum, assembly GCA_025698475.1. Classification (NCBI taxonomy): domain Eukaryota; kingdom Viridiplantae; phylum Streptophyta; class Magnoliopsida; order Malvales; family Malvaceae; genus Gossypium; species Gossypium anomalum. Next base: position 39,102,246 of record CM046968.1, on the reverse strand, counting down.
ATAAATTTGATGAAAACTTATTGCCATTTGTTGGACGTACATCTCATTAACGTTCATAATAATTAATCATTGTTCTTTTAAAAAATTAATTAATCATTGCTAATGTAATGATTATCTTTTCAAGGGAATAATAAATTTTGAACAGAATGAAAAACGACAAAGTACAAGAATTAAAAGAATGAAAAATAAAAAAATAAAGGATGACATTAATGTTGTTCCATTGAAGTATATTAAAGCTAAAGGACAATACATGAAATTTGATAATTAGTGAAATAACTTGGTAACTAAAACCAACCATAACAAGGTTATATTCTCATACAATTGATGTTGGGAACCTGACAAAACTAAAAAGTTCTACAATATCTATATATCAAGAAAAATAACACCAAAAATAGCAACAGAAATTAGCACCCAACGGCAGCAACAGAACATTGAAAACAATAGTAGAACAATAGTGAAACAACACCCAAAATAGCACCAAAAACAACCTGTAAAATGTAATCAACCATTCAAAATATCTATATATCAAGCAACCAACATATTTGATTTTATAACAAGTTATAAGTTCTAAGGTAAATTTTATATCTAAAAAGGAATTGAAGAATCATCGTCCTCATCATCCTCATCCTTATCGTCATTCTTATCATTATTGCAATCAATTTCTAATATAAAATAAAGATTAAATAGTTTTATAATCAAATTGATAAAATGTTATAAAATAAACGAGAATAATAATTACCTATTGAAAATCCCTTAGCTTGCATCCAATCATCAAAGCAAACAATGACTTGAACCGTTTTTTGTTTAAGGGAACTCCTCAAAGATGTGATAACTTTCTTCACCATACTAAAACCCGATTCGAAAGCTACAGTCAATATTGGAATTTCCAAAAGATCACGTGCAAGAAATAAAAGCTCACGATATCGAATTGAACTTTTGCTCCAATAATCCAGTACATCTATCTAGCTATTCAACTCAAGCTCTGGTTCTTCCAAATAAATGTCCAACTGTGACCTTTCACTCTTAGTATTGGATTCACTTAAGTATTGTTTATAATCATCACTCCTATCTTAATCTCCTTCCAGATCAACCCTATTAACATTAAGTTGATGCAAACTAGAATCAACAAGATCATTATCCGAAATATTGAAACTCTTGGCCAAAGAGGAAGATGTGGATTTGGAGTTCTTAACATACTTATCAAACAAGAGTTTAAGATTGTTAAGAATGGTTTGCACAAGGTCTGAAGCATGAGCATCGTAGATTGTAGTAAAGCAATACTACAAATAATTTAACTTGTAATGAGGATCTAAAATTGTAGCACATGACAATATCAAAAAATACTCAGCCCAATATTTATTAAATTTCTCTTGTATTTGCATAACCGTTGGAGTTTAAAATGAATGAAGACCTTCAATTGTATCAATTAAGACCTTGTGAACCTTCCAAACCCCTCTAAAATAAATATTAGTCATTGGATACTTAAAACAAGAAAAAAAAACAAGTCACATCATAAAAGACTTTAAAAAATTTACAAAGAATGGCAACATTTCTCCACTCCTCATCAGAAGATGCAAATATTAGATAATCTTTATCTCGTTAGCCCCAATAATCTAACACATTTTTATATTAAAGAGTAGATTCAAGCATCAAATAAGTAGAATTCCATCTCACACACACATCTTGATGTAACTTTTTGGTCACATTCAAATGAAAGCTTTTGTCGGCCACATCATAATTTTTTCCTACAATTTTCCCTCTTTTTTATGTACTTGATTCCATTTCAAATCTTACCAACAACATCATCAACAAGTTCCAAACTATCTTTAACTATAAGATTCAATATAAGTGCACAACATCTAACTTGAAGAAACAGCACCATCACACAAAAGAGCTCGAAACGGTTTTTTAGACAAGAAACCATAACATCGTTATAAGAAGTATTATCCAGAATGATGCTAAAAATTTTCTTATCTATACCCCACTGAGATAAACATGAAATAAGTTCATCCGCTATGTTCAACCCATCATATGAAGGAGATAAAGCTCTAAACCTTATGATTCTCTTTTGTAATTTCCAACCTTTGTCAACCCAATGAGCAGTAATGCAAATGGTATTCATCATACGTATGCTCAAAGTTCCAATTATCAGAAGTTAGACAAATTAAACCAGGTGCTTTAGCCAACTCTTCTTTAACATGATCTCTTTCTTTTACGTAATACATTTGGATAACCCTAGTAGTTGTTTGTCTACTTTTATTCTTAAAATTAACACTAGCAACACACATCATGTATCTAAACATCGATTCTTTGATTGTCCTAAATGAATGCTTGCCACACACAACAACAGTAGAAACAACTTGACGACACTCATCAGCATTAGAAACACGAAAATATACACACTTTTTCATGCCCCTTTTAACTCAAATTCATGTAGTTTCGGTAAAATTCTTGTCAAAAAATATTTAATTTTTATAAAATAATTAAATTATACTAAAATTATTAATAGGTTTAATTTTAATTAATTTTATAATAAATTTTGATTAATTTTGATCATTTTCGAGAGATTCGTACAAAGGGCGAAAAACAGTTCGGCAGACACGGCTAGAAGCACAAAACTGAGAAGCAATTTCAAAGCATCAAGGCGAATTAATTTTTCAGCCAAAGGTGGTATAAATTATGTGTATTAATTCATAATATAATTAATTTTAATTTTAATTTTAATCCTATTTAATTTGGGTTAGTTAAATTATTGTTAATTAATTATGAAAAGAGGCCAGTTGAGTTAAACCGAGAAAATCGATCCAACCGAGCACTGGGCAGCCCAAAACCATCCCACATGCTAACCCAATCAGCTTCTTTGGATAATTATTTGGCTTGCAAAACATCCCTTGAAGACTCTTTCAATTTACATTCAAACCCCTCCACTATTCATGCCTTTCATGATTTGCCCCTACCTAAAAATAGCATGTTTGAAATCTTAAAACATGCCACATGTATGGCCGGCCATGGGGGGAGTCTTTGGCTGCTGATTTTGATTATTTTTAGAATCCTTTTCAACCTACAAATACCCCTTTGGCTGCTTACTTCATACACATCTGAAAACCATTCTTTCTTCATTTCTCTCTCACTTCTGTCTCTTCATTATTCTTTATTTTCTTCCCCATTCCCTTATCGATTTCACCTCTTGAAAAAGAGTCATTCAAACTTCATTTGGAGTAGCATTCAAGTGTTCATGGAAGCCTCAGTTCAACAAGAACAAGCAGAGAAGGAGGAGCAGAGCAAACTAGTCAAGCCTCGGAGAAACACCAGATTTAATTCTTGTTCCTTATCCTTTTAATTTTGTTGTTGTTGTTATGAACATGTCTATGAATATTTCTGATGTTGATATGTTTAATTTCATTAATATGGCTTAAATTTAATTCATGTTAGGTTGATTGCATTTCATCTAGAATTTGAACCGGCTCCTCCTCAAATGTTAGATCTGGCCTAACTTCAATCTTTTCCACAGGAACAATGTATGTGGGATTAGAGTAGTAGAGTCTCAACATTGAGACGTGAAACACATCATGTATGCAATTTAACTTTGGAGGTAGCTTCAATTGGTATGCAACTAGCCCCACTCATTTTAGAATTCGGTACGGCCTAATAAACCGAGGGCTTAGCTTGTCCTTGGGACCAAACCTTAATACCTTCTTCCATGGCGAGACCTTGAGAAAAATGAAGTCTCCCACAGAATACTCTATCTCTCATTGTTTTAGATCTGCATAAGACTTCTGCCTATTAGAAACCACTTTCAATTAATCTCGAATCAAACAAACCTTGTCCTGAATCTCAGAAACCAATTCCGGACCTAGAATACGTCGTTCACCCAACTCAGTCCAGCACAAGGAGTGCGACACTTACGACCATACAAAGCCTCATAAGGTGCCATCTGTATACTAGACTAGTAGCTGTTATTGTAGGCAAACTCTGCTAACGGCAAGTACTCCTTCCAACTGCCTTAAAAATCAATCACGCAGCTCCTTAACATGTCCTCTAGTATCTGAGTCACCCTCTCTGACTGACCATCTGGCTGAGGATGAAAAGTAGTACTGATGTCTAATCTTGAACCTAGAGCCTTATGCAGCTTTTTCTAGAATCGAGACGTGAAACGAGGATTCCTATCAGAGATGATCGAGACAGGTACCCTATGTAGTCTCACTATTTCAGAGATGTAGATTTTAGCCAATTTCTGTAAAGAGAAGTCTGTCCTAACTGGGATGAAGTGAGCAGATTTGGTCCTAACTGGGATGAAGTGAGCAGATTTGGTCAATCAATCCACGATAACCCAGACAGAATCTTTCTTAGCGGGTGTTAGAGGTAACCCACTAACGAAATCCATCGTTACTCGATCCCATTTCCATAATAGTATCTTAACCGGCTGAAGCAAACCCAAAGGTAATTGATGATCAGCCTTCACCTAGTGACAAGTCAAATAGCAAGCAACGAAATCAGTAACCTCACGTTTCAACCCAAGCCACCAGTATAATTCTCGCAAATCTCGGTACATCTTGTTTTTACCGGGATACATAGCATAAGGGCTACTATGCGCTTCCCTCAGAATCGACTGTCTCAAGTCCCCATCATTCGGTATACAAATTCGATCGCAGAAACACAATAACCCATCCTTGTTAATCCTAAAATCCGTAGTAACACCACTCTCAGCCTGACGGAAACGCAACTCCAGAAACTTATCCTCCATCTGTTTATCTCTGATCTGATCAATCCATGTCGGTCTAACTGAAGTTCTGCCAACAGACTCCCATCTTCGAAAAGACTAAGTCGAGTGAGTATCACTCTCAGATCGGTCACAGCCCTACGGCTCAGTCCGTCGGCTACCATATTGGCTTTGCCGAGATGGTACTCAATAGTACAGTTGTAATCCTTAAGTAGCTCAACCCATCTATGCTGTCTAATATTCAACTCTTTTTGGGTAAGAAGAGATTTGAGGCTTTTGTGATCAGTCTAAATAGTACACTTCTCACCGTACAGATAATGCCTCCAGATTTTCAGAGCGAAGACTACCGCTGCCAACTCCAAATCATGCGTCAGATAATTAGCCTCATAAGTCTTGAGCTGACGAGATACATAAGCAACTACCTTTACGTCTTGCATCAGAACACAACCCAGACCCACATGCGACGTATCACTGTATACCAAGAAGTCCCTACCGGGCTCAGGCTGTATCAGAACAGGAGCCTAACTCAAAACGGGCTTGAGCTTATCAAAGCTCTCCTGTTGTGCATTAGTCCAAACAAAGGAACTCCCTTATACAGAACCTTAGTCATCAGAGCTGCGATCAAGGAGAACCCTTCTACGAAGCGTCGATAATACTCTGCCAGCCCTAGAAAGCTGCGGATTTCAGACACATTCTTTAGCAGTTTCCAATCCAACACAGCCTCCATCTTACGAGGATCAACACGAATCCCCTCATCAAAAACCACATGTCCCAAAAAGGTTACTTCTCGAAGCCAGAATTCACACTTACTGAACTTTGCATATAACTGTTTCTCACGAAGAGTCTGTAGAACCACCCTAAGATGTTCATCATGTTTGACCTCAGATTTGGAATACACTTGGATATCGTCAATAAATACCACAAAAAATCAGTCTAGATAAGGCTGGAACACTCGGTTCATCAAATACAAAAATGCCGCTGGTGCATTAGTCAAACCAAAAGGCATAACTAGGAACTCGTAATGTCCATATCGAGTCCTAAATGTCGTCTTATGCACATCAGCTTCTTTAACTTTCAACTAATGATATCTCGATCATAGATTAATCTTAAAAAACACAGAAGTCCTTCTAAACTGATCAAATAAATTATCTATCCTCAGAAGTGGGTACTTATTCTTGATCGTTAGCTTGTTCAACTGACGGTAGTCAATAAACATCCTCATTGTCCTATCTTTCTTTTTCACAAATAGAATAGGTGCTCCCCACGGAGACACACTAGGACGGATAAACCCACGATTTAACAACTCTTGAATCTGAGCCTTAAGCTCTGTAAGCTCCTTCGATACCATTCGGTAGGGAGCGATAGACACCAGAGCTGTACCAAGAATCAACTCTATCCCAAACTCCACCTCTCGGCTTGAAGGCAAACCTGGTAGTTCCTCCGGAAAAACATCTGAAAAATCCCTCACAGTTCTGATGTCATTTATTGAAGAGTCACCAGAATCAGAAACACTGATGTAGGCCAAGAATGCCTCACATCATTTCCTCACTAACTTCTCAGCTACTAAATCTGAGATCACATTAATCAGATAATCTCGTCGTTCCCCAATCACAACTATCTCGTTGTCCTCCTCGATTCTCAGAACAACCCTTTTTGTCGCACAATCCAGACTCACCCTGTGTTTAACCAGCCAGTCCATTCTCAGACTCAAGTCGAACTCCCCAAACAAGAGCTTTATCAAATCAGCCAAGAATGCCATCCCTTGAACCTCTAGCAGAATGTTTCTATACAGTTTACAAACCCACACAGATTGGCCTAAAGGACTTAATATAGCTATCCCACTAGAAGTACTCTCAACCACAATCCCCAAGGTTTCAAGCACAATACTAGCTACGTAAGAGTGTGTAGAGCCTATGTTTATTAATGCCAAATAAGGTACATTATAAATTAAAAACGTACCTGTGATGACGTCCGGAGCATCTCGATCCTTAAGGCAACGAGTAGCATAAACCAGTGCAGACTGTCTCGCCTCAGTCGGTTCGGCACCTCTGCCCAGTGCTCTCTGTCCTCGGCCCATGTCATTACCACCCCTGGCCTGTCCTCGGCCCCTAGGTGGCTGCTGAACTACCCTCGGCGACTGTGCATTTCCAGTAACCAAAGCTTGCATCTGATCAGTTCTCAACGGACAATCTCGAACCCGATGCTTAGAAGATCCATATCTCAAACACGCCCTAGTAGTCCTCCAACACTCGCCCGGATGGCCTCTACCACAATTCCCACAAAGCGCCACCCCAGTAGGTGCAACAAGAAGCCTAACTCTCACTGGCCCATCCAATCTGGCCTTTTTCTTAGGCCTCATCCCAAAACTCGAGGGCTCTGATTCCCTCTTATTCCTTTCTTTCTCTCGATTTTAGCGCTCAGTGCGCTTAACTTCCTCGGCGATCTTTGCCTTCTCAACTAAAAAAAAAAATCACACTCCCTCTGTGAAGCTATTAGAACTCGCAAACTGTCCTTGAGCCCATCCTCGAAGCGTATACAACGCTCATACTCAGTCGCTACCATGCTTTGCGCATACCGACACAATCTCAGAAATTCGGCCTCATACTCTGCCACTGTGCGGTCTCCCTAGGTGAGATTAAGGAACTCACGTCTCCTAGCATCAATGTAGCTGGCTCCCACATACTTACTCTAGAACGCAGTCTTAAAATAGTCCCAAGTCAATTGGTTGAGCTGAGTGCCCTCCTTAACTGTCAGCCACCATTGGTATGCTTCGTCGCGAAGCAAAAAAATAGCCCCTTAAACTTCTGCTCAATAGTGAAGTCCAGATCGTCCATAATTCTTTCCGTGGCCTCCATTCAATATTCGGCCATGTTAGGGGCGACTCCAGTAATGCCCCTGAATAACTCAACCCCATTGGACTGGAGTCAGCCCCTAGATCCAGTGTTGGGGCAGCAACCCTCTCTAAAATCCTCAGCATGGCTTGGGACAGTACGTCGTCCCCAGCCATGCAATCTTGAGACCCAGTCTCTGTCGCAGGTGATATCGGTGTCTCACTAGTATCCAAGTTAGGCAGATTTCCAAATGATAAGGACCCAACTTGAGCCCCTCTACGGCCTCTACCACGGCCTCTAGTACCCTGTCCGCGAGTACCTCATACACTCATTGTAAATTTCATAATTTATCTGTATTAAACGTTTTATGAATTAATTAACAATTTTGGTATTTTATTAACAGATGTTTTATGCAGTACAATATCAGAATGTTTAGAGTTTGTTATCGCGAATCGTAGTCTCTTTACCGGTTTCAGTTTACACTTCCTCGAGTGTTTTCAGTATGGTATACTACCTAAAGTAGTTTCAGTATATTCTAGTCATACTTTCAAACAATTCTAAACAGAGTTTTAGAAACTTACAAGATCGGCACCGGAGACTCACTCGGTGTACCACATTCTCAATCAAAAATATTTTAACCTATTGAAAACCATTTCTTTGAAACCAAATTTAAAACCCAATCCATAGCCGAGTTTTGTAACCTAGCTCTGATACCACTAAATGTAACACCCTAAACTCAGCCTAAACATTATGGCCGAGTCTGATGATGTCACATGATAGTGCTTTTGAAATCATGACGATGCTAAGAGAATAAACCCTTTCTCCATTTAAACAACTTTACAGTATCTTAAATTAATTCCAAACCGTTGCCTATTTTCCCAAAACGTCATCCTCTGCAGAAGCTTTAGAACCATTTCTGTATATGTGGTGGTTTAGTAAAACATTCAATCCATTCAAAAACCTGAGTTTTTCCTATCACTAGTAGTAAAAACAGTAAAACATCGCAAAATCCCAAATTAAATCAAAAATTCGTAATGGTCTTAATTACATCAAATTTCCCCAAGTAAAAATTAAATCATAAGTAAATAGAAAACAGTCCAAGTGGAAAACCGTGTGGCCACCACTGAATCCTCTGTAGCTCCGATCCGTCTAACGCTGGGATTACCTGAACAAATAAAATAGAAAAGGCTGAGTTTTTGAAAACTCAGTGTGTAATCCCCACAGATAAAACGTGCATACAAACATACATCAGAATACAATCTGGGGCCGAAGCCCATTACAGAATCGATGTGAGCTTTAGCCCACTCAGTACAGAATCAGATACAAAGTAGGCATGTCAGATACAGTATGCAGACAGAATATAAGAATCCTACCCACCAGCCTTTACACACCATCTCCGACCAACCCTACACACCATGTGGGGATAAAATCGACCCACCCATCCCTACACACCATACTGTACTGAAGTACGGCACATAGTCAGAAAATCGCAACTGAGCTACTAGATATCAGGCTTAAGAGCCTTTCAAAATACTTCCTCCAAATACATTATCCCAACCCCGATCCAATGTAACATACAAAAATGACATGCTACTATGCAGTATATCAGATCATACATTTAGTTCAGATATCTCAGTTCATGCTCAATACAGATATCAAACAGTTAGAATACTCAATAAGGGGACTAAATAGCGCTTACCGACCCGACGGTAGGTCTACAGTCGACTTGGGCGACCCGTGCATCCTTACAAATCATTTCAGAAAAATGGACTCACATGCCCATGTGGCCTACCCGTGTGGCCCATATGGCCCAATTTGGCCAGGCCCAGAATCCCACACGCCCGTGTGGTTCACCTGTGTGGGCCCACATGCCCGTGTGGTCCACACGGCCCAATTGGTCGAGCCCATGTGTCGTACACCGCTGTGCCACCTGTACACGGCCTAGCTCATCAATCACACGGCCATGTAGTGGCTCACAGCCTTGCACATGACCTACCACACAGTCGTGTAGCGTCGACAGTCTCAATTTTTGCTTTCTCCTTTTCTCATTTATTGTGTTTTCGGGTACACACCTGGTCTGTTTTCGATGCTCTCGCAACTCCGAGCGCTTCAGTGCCTAAAGTCGTCCAAAATATCACTCAATTAACACTTAAATTGGCACTCAAACCTAACCCAAATGAGGTTATTAGCAATAGCCCATTGGAAAACTTACCAACAACAACCCGAAATTGTTAACAATCAACCCTCTACAGTGGCACCAGCCAACTCTTATTTTTCACCTACCCCAAAAATCGAAAGGTAAACCTCCTTAGCAAACCAACTACAAAAACTTAAATAATAATGACGAACACTTATTGATCGAATGCGTTTCACCGATTAAGCAAAGTAAATGCACCAACATAAAATAGAAATCAAAAGAGAAGGGGAAGGGGAAGGGGAAGGGGAATGGGGCTATGGCAGTTCAGCAAAAGAGAAGAGAAATCGTTAGGAAGATGGGAAATTTGGGAGGAAACTGATTTTTTTTGAAAAGAAACTCCGTAAAATAAAATGCTAGGTTTTTCCTGATAACCCCCTTAATCCACAATCCATTAATTTCCTCCCCCACGTCCCATTACACATCCACTACTTAGGAACCTTGTTTGACTGGAACTCTCTCTCTCTTAGTCAACGAGCAAAAATATACTCCCTTGCCTGCGCCAAGATTCGAATCCCAGACCTCCAACTCATTAACACTCCTCTTAACTACCAGACCAAAAGGCCCATTCTGTTATGTTATTATCTATAAATAAACATAAGCCTATTGAGCAAAGTTAATGCTTTATTTAGAAAAAATCTCAAAATTTGCCAAATGCAAGGCTTGAACTTGGGACCTCTCATACACACCCAGAACACTTAACCAGTAAAGCAGATACACACTTGTGTTATAGTTTAACAGAAGCAAAAATATAAATTTTGTGGCGTTACAGAAATAGTAATTAATTGACATGATATTTAATCAGTGCATGTTTAATCATCTAAGGTAGATGAGGGTTAAATTAGCAACGGTATCTAACAATACATTAGCCTTGCATAACGTGCAAGATTATTGTGATTAAACTATTTCAAGGTAGAAATACATTGTTACCTCACGTAATCTTTTGTGTGCTTATGAGATTTAATTAATTGTTTGAATTGGCATAAAGATATGTACAAGAGATTATTTTAATTTCATAAGTATGTATGTGGATTAACACATTTGCTTATTAAAATTTGTTTAATTAGTTGAATTGACATAGAGATATAGTCAAGAGATAAATAGATTTTGGTAGGTAAGTATGTTCATAAGTTAGCAAATTATCGAGTTGCCGTAAATTTATTCGTAACAACATAAATATGAGTTTAATAATTCTAAGTTAAGAAATGTAATTAATCTAGCACAATTATGTCATCTTGATTAAAATCATCTTTTGAAATCGTACATTGGAACTTTTATTTTATTTTTATTTATTTTACTTAGTTAAAATCTTAGTTTTAATCAGCTCCTCAAATCAAAATATTTTTCTTTACCAAAGTGTTTCAAATTGCGTTCATAAATAATTCTTTTCACAGTCCTTGTGGGTACGATAACTCGACATTTACTTATCACTTTATTGCTTGTTGCAATTGTGTACACTTACACATTTCTGTCGTTCCAAGCATCAAACTTGTAGGTTTTTATAGATGAACCACCTCCTAAGGATGTTTGAGTGGCTACAGTGTATTGAGTGATGTCCTTATTATTATTTTTCAAACAGCTATTTAGATGACGCCTTAAATGGGAGGTTTCGCTAAAAGATTTAGCAAAAAAGATACTCTTACAGTGGTTATATTATGCCTTCAACTCATCTTTGTTCTTACATTCAAGCTTTGTCATTTCATCCTACACATTTGAAGTAGTAGACTTTTGACATTTGGAAACACTTTCATATTCATTAGATCCATTATCCACATGTATTGGAGTGTTCGAACTAGCCATTTTCATAAAAACTAAAGTCCTAACATCGTAAAAACTCAGTTAATATATATATATAAGTTGTTCTAATTGTATGGTGGTGTCACCAAATGTAGCCACAACAATACACTCTTCACAAATAGATTTAATCAATATTAATTTAAATATTTGATGTATTAATCAATTCAATTATTTTTATTCTTATGGTATTAATTAACATACCATATCACTGCTTTGATTGTTTTTAAGGTATGAAAATACAATTGTTTTAATTAATTAATTGTATTAATTAATTAATGTATTAATACAAAACCTCTATTGTTTTAACTTAGTTAATTAACTATATTAATTAATTGTATGAAAATACTATTGTTTTAATTAATTAACTATATTAATTAATTCAATTAATTAGCATACCATACCATGAATATATTAAATTGTTAAAATATATAGTTAACTAATACCATCAAAATATGGTTACAGTTTCAATGGTATTAATTAGTATTGTCCAGGAAAATTAAGGTTTGGTATTAATTAACATTAAAACATCTATTTTATGGGGAAAATTAAGTTAATATTGTATCAATACAAGTTAAAACAAAACATCTATTGTTTTAACTGTATTAATACGACTTGCTAATGAATCATTTGATGTAAAGAAGCCAATAATGTTTATTATACAAGAATTTTGTCAACACTATCCAAATAATACGGCTGTATAACTTTTCTACTTTAGCTATCAAGATACAAACAATAAAAAATCAAAATCGAAAGAGGATATACTATAAGGGTAGGTATTAATATGGGCAAAACTAGAATGAAATAAAGAATTTCAGATCTTCACCCACAGTTATTGCATACCTCACATCAAATCACACAAAAATTATTCAACAAATCTAAAAATTTTGATTATAAAAATTACCTATTTGGAATTAGTGTCGTCTTTATGAATGGGTGAGTAAGGGGATTGAGTTTGTAAAAGGTAGAGAAGCTTAAAGTAGCAATGGTGACCAATGACTGGCGAAGAAGTGGAAACCAGTAGAAGGTAAAGAAGCACCAATGATGATAGTGGCGAAGAAACAAGTGAAAAACAGCAAAATGAAGAGAAGCAGTAGTGGTGGCAGCGACAAAGAAGCAAGAAGCAAGGAAAAAATCAAGGATTAAGGGAAATAGGGATTGGAAAGGGAAAGGGAAAGGGGAATATCAGGATTGAAAAGGGAATTGGGGATTGGGGAACAAGGGTAAATTATTAGGGATTAATAAAATTGGGCTGGGCCCGGGCTGAAAAGTCCTTGCCCGAAACGCGATCCATTTTTAAAATGGGCCACATTCCAAAACCAAGCCCTTTTTTCGGGCATATATTTTTGCCCAAACCCTCCCATATTTTGGGTGGGCCTTTAGGTCGGACCGGGTGGCCCGACCCATGAACAGGTCTAGTTAGTATGTTCTCATAGTAAATTGCATATGTAATTGTGGTTTGGATCGTTTCCATTTAACTTGCTAATGCATGTGAATATATTAGCTAGACTTGTGGGTTATTAAAGCATGTATACGTCGTTTAGTCTTGATGGATTATTGCTAAATGAATTATATATAAGTGAGTTGAATGTAATGTAGGAATATATATTAGTTTTATGACTTAATGAAACGTGAATACGTTATTTTGACTTGATTAGAATATGGTTGTGAACGTGTTGTAGTATGCTCTTGTTTAACCTTTGATATTGTGTGTACATTGTGGTTATTCTGAGCATTCACTAAGCTGGTTAAAATCACCCACTCTTTTTAAACCATTTCATGTAACACCCCTATTCCGTCTCCATGGCTGGATTAGGGTTACGGAGTATTACCAAATAAAAAAAAATATTTAAATTCACAACAGAAACAAATATACAAAATTAATGTTAATATATATATAAAAGTTGAATCTAACCATGGCAAATATACACTTACAGGTTTTAAATCGAGCCTACAGGGCCCTAAAAATAGCTTGGGAACATTCAAGGGTCAATTCGAAACAAAATAGAAAGTTTTAAAAATAACTTGAAATTTTTGTTAACAAGGATCACGCGGCAGTGTGACATAGCCTAGACCGTATGGACATTTGAAGTCTAGACACACGGTCGTGTCCCAGCCTGTGTGTTTGCCCGTGTGGGTATTCGAGATAGGGTCACACGACCTTCTCGCTGGCTGTGTCTCAGACCGTGTGAAATCTGTACATAAAAAATAATGATAGACGACTGTGTGGGGTGGTTGTATGTGGCACACGGTCGTCCAACAGCCCATGTCCTAGGCCGTGTGGATAATAAGTTACCCCTAAAATAAGTTAAATTAAGCCTAAATTCTGGCACACCAAGACACACCATACATAACCTATTTCACATGGTTAATAGCACATTCCAAACACCAAAAAAACATGTCAAACGTTCAACCATCCTAAGTCTAACCAATGTGCCATCAAAAGGCACCACAACTATACACCAAAATCTATTCCATTCAATATTTCCATTTCATTCATTAAGTATATACCAAACATACCAAACCATTTAATAAGCATATCTTTCATCCATAATTTACCTATAATCACATGGACAGGCATAAATGTCCAAAACACACATATTAATACCATAATTCACAAACCATCACTTAGAAACATTAAGGCACACACAAATTTGGCATAAACTCAAAACATACCAAGTTACCAAATAACATTTAAACCTTATTACATGTCATTTATAACCATTTGCCAAAGTAACCAAAAACTACCAAAACGATAGATGGATTGGGTGATCATGCTCTGACCAGATTCCAACTGATCGAGCTTTCAGATGATCTGCAAGGTAAGAAAACAAAAACATAAGCAACTAATGCTTAGTAAACACGTATAAAGGAAACTTAAACTTACCAAACATATTACATTCAACACAACAAAGCATAATTTTATTAAATTATTAGCATAGTTTCCCTTCCTATACACACCACTTCACAAGGTTAATAGGTGTATCATTGAACATATATATCCAACCAAATCATGAAACATATCACTTTAAGCATTCTGTATATATACATTACATCCACCACATATTCAAATAACATTCTTTCCTTTTCAAGTACATATATCAACATTTTCCATTTCCTTTTCATATCATAAATCGTTTCATAAACATATCTATCAAATTTAAGCTTTAAACACCCATTGAACCAAATGAAATATCATTGGATACTCAGAAAATGCTCATATAACCATTTAACTCCCTAAATATACCACAATATAACTAATTAACATATTTATAGATACATGAAATAGATAATCATACCAAGGCATTAATATTCATTATCAAACTTTACTAGTGAAAACATTCATCTCATATTCATACTTACCACACATATCTCACCCGAAGCATGTTACCTGAATAAAAAATGGTTGAAGAATGAGATACCGAAACATTGCCATCTTTTTTGACCTTTTCATTGATATCCTTTCAGAAAACATCATTTTCAACCTTTTCATTTGATATCCATTTCGGATATATCCTTTTCAACCTTTTCATATGTTATCCCTTTCAGATAACTTCTTTTTCAACCTTTTCAAGAATTTGGAAATACCAAATGTAGTGACATGGTGTCTTTCAACCATGGTCTTTTCCTTTTTAAGTATTGTAACACCCTTAACCCGTCTCCGTCGTCAAATTAGGGTTACAGAGCATTACCGATCAATCAAAAAATATTTATCATCATAACATTTAATAGATTAATCTCAATCAAAATCATATCAAACATATGCATTTCATCCCTAAATCGAGCCTTCGAGGCCTTAAAAATAGCTTAGAAGCAATTCGGGACTAATTTGAAACAAAATAGAAGTTTTAAGAAATAAATGCAAAAATGTGAAAACAAGGGTCACACGGCCGTGTGACATAGTCCAGGCTATGTAACAATCGAACAAGGGACACAGTCGTGTCCTCACCCGTGTCTTCACCCATGTAACTCAGTGAATAAGGTCACACGGCTATGTTGCAGGCTGTGTGCTAGGTCGTGTAACACACTGACTTAAAACACTAGGAAATTTCAAATGACACACGACCGTGTCACCAGGCCGTGTGTGTCACACGGCCATGTGAACCAAAAATTAACCCTAAATCCAAGCTATTTCGAGGCCAAACCATACCTAACCAACCATTCCATTTGGGCACACAATCAAAAGACTTAAACATCATTTAAACCCATCTAAACATACCATTTCTAACATTCTAATTCATCCAACTAATATACCATTCAAAGGTACCACATTTATACTAAAACATCATTAATCAAATCAAAGCAATATAGCCATATTTCAAGCATAAGACCTAATTTCTTTAACTACCAAATAACATCACATATAACCATTTACATATTATCACAAACATGCCAAAAAGGACCATATAATCCAAGTACTTAAAAATGGCCAAAATAACCATTCCAAAACATGCCATCATACCATATACTATCTAGAACCTATGAAGTATGCATGAGGTTTCATTCACCCATATTTGCAACTATTATTCATGCCAACGTTTATCTTATTAACCACAACAATCTTGACACAACTCAAGACAAGCAATTTCACTTAAATAGCCTTCCAACCCTATTACATGCCATTTATAACCATTAACCAAAATAACCATAAATACCAATATGTCGAATAGATAGTAGGACAATACTCTCACGAGATTCAAACCGGCTGAGCTTTCCGATAATCTACAAGACGGAGGAAACAATTACGTAAGCATTTACTACTTAGTAAATTCGTATAAGCAAAACTTAACTTACCAAACATATTAAATTAAACAACCAAACCTACTCTTATCAAGTCGTATGCCAAACTTCCTTTCCTATACATATCACCTCATAAGGTTAGTAAATATATCATTACACATATCCCAAGTATCTCATGGCATATACATGATAAACATTTAGACTTCATCCATAATCCATCACCTATACATATATCTTTTACACATACTTTCCATCGAAATCATATGGTTAATAGATAGTAAGTAAACAATACATCTATAAAACATAACATATATTAAGAAATAGATTTCATGCATATTTCATCCCTCACTCGATAAATTATCATCCATTTTCATATTGTATAAGCATATTCATCTTTCCTCGTCATATGAACATTAGTAACATTAAATTTTCATACATGCCTTTCCATTAACCTTTACTTACCCGTTGAACTGTACAGAATAGCATTGGATACTTGAGAATGCTCACACGTGGTGTACCTTTTCATGTAACCGTAACCTTTCCTTTCCATTAATGCTCATACGAGCTATGAAATAGGCCTGCTCACACAAGCTGTGGATCAGAATGTTAGCTACGTGATGCTACTCACAGGATCTGTGGAGTATCCGCAACAAATGCAGGACCTTAGCCATCGGTAGGACATTCAAAACCAACACCCGAAATCGTATAACCCTAATGACATGTCATTTGTATCCTAAGTATTCACAAGGTTCAAACAGGACCTTTTCACATATCCAATTCTTTAAATTTCATTATATCATACTATTTCACACATGCTTTATGAAATACATATTTTTCAATTTTACACATCCAAAATGTTTCCTTTCATTCCATTGTACAATTCCACTATCAATTAAGTGAAGTTCAATTTTTTCATATATAGACTTTAATTTAATTAGCTTCACAACTTAATCCATATACTAAATTAATACAAAACTATCCATCTAAATATGCATATCACAATTATAAATTAACATTCCATCCAAAACAATAATAAAAATTTTTAATCCCTGTACGAACTTACCTCGACAAATACAGTTGTAAAAATGAAACCGACGACTAATCCAACACTTAGTTTTTCCTCAATTTTGATCCGTTTGGCTCGTTTCTTGATCTAAATAATTAATCCAAGCCCATAATCCATTTTAAGGTGAATTTATAAAATTACCCCTAACATTTTAACATTTATGCAATTTAGTCCCAAAACTCGAAACTTGCAATTTCACCATTTTAAATTATAATTCATGCTAGTCTATTTTTACCCAATATTATAATAGCCCATATTTATCCACAATTTACAATATTTTCCTTGAATTTTATAATTTTCATAAATATGTCCCTAAACTTGAAAATCATCAAAAATTACTTAACAAAATACTTATATTTAACAACAAAACTTAATAATTTATCATTAAATTTCAAGAACATCACAAATTTATCCATAGTAAAATTCTAAACATTTAAAAATTTAACAAATTGACCCCCGAGTTAGCTACAATAAGCTAAAACAATAACAAAACATAAAAAAAAAAACTAAAAATGGGTGCAAAATGGACTTACATGCATTGAAATTAGTTTGGCCAAACCTTGGAGGTTGATAGTCATGGACATTCGGTTGGAGAGAAAACCAAATGAACAAGATGATACTTTTCTTTTTATGTTTTATTTTAATTATTTATTTAATTTACTACAATACCTTTGTAATTTAACTAAAATTTCTCAACTTTTCATCTTTAAACCGCCCTTTAATAATAAATAAGCTATATTTACCTTTTAAAACCCTTAACTCATGGTTCTTTAGCCATTTAGTACAATTAAGCTAATAGCGATTAACATTAGCATCCTTTACGATTTACTACTTTTTCCTTAATTAATTATCTAAACATTAAAATTTCTTAACCAAATTTTAATATGACCTTACTAGCACTACGTAAATATTTAATAAGATATTTATGGATTGATTTATAGAAACGAGGTCCCGATACCTCATTTTCTAAAATCACTTGACTTTAGGGACATACCATTTAAACCTGATTATTCTTTCATTTAGCAACAATCATTAAATCAAATTTTATTATCACAATATATTTGACTCGTAAATATTAAATAATAATATTTACGGACTCGTACATTGAATTTTTGGCCCCAAAACCACTGTTCTGACACCACAGAAAAATGAGATGTTACAAGTATAATACCATGAGGTATTTAAATCCCGATCCTTTTCTCACATCAAGAAAATCTTAAACATCAATACATATATGTATATATATATAAAGACATCAATTAATCTTTTAAATTCAAATGTAATATTTTAAAATGAAATAAAAACTTACCTAATCCCAACTGCTATGAACACTTCAACGACGACTACTCGACGACTTTCTTTTCCCGAACTTATCAACCAACTGATCCATTTCTTGATCTAAATATAATAATTTTATTCAATTATCCAATTCAAATATCGTAAAATACTAGAATTCATATATTTGACCCTTAATTTTTATTTTATAATTTTACCCTAAACTTTTACTTTTTATTAAATTTAGTCCCTACACTCAAAACTTTTAAATTGAACACATTTAATCACAAACCATGCTAGCCGAATATTCCATGGTCCCTATACAACCCATATTTATCACATTTTCACAATAATTTCATGAAATTTTATTTTTTTAACAATTTAGTCCTTAAAAGTTAAAATTAAGTGAAATCAGTTTACAAAAACATTAAATAAATATTTCCGAACAAATTGAAAATAAATTTTAAAAAACATGTCTACTTAAATAATACTAAGATAAATGCAACTTAACAAGAAAATGTCTCTAAAATAATAACAAAATTAACAATAAAACAAGTGTTATATAATATCCAAACAATAACAACAAAATAGTAGAATATAATAGTGAAATGGTAGCAAAATAGGGAGAAAATAACAACAAAATATCGTTAAAATAACAAAAAAAAAGATTTTTTTTGGCATTTAGTGAATTCGGACTAGGCCAGGCTCGGGCCAAAAATGTCTTACACGAGGCCCGACCCGTTTTTAAAATGGGCCTTATTTTTTTTCCCAAGCTCATTTTTTGGGCCTATATTTTTTCCCAAACCCTCTCACTTTTTGGGTGGGCCTTCGGGTCGAGCTGGGTGGCCCGACCCATGAACAAGTCTACCATGATCCATAGAAATCCCTAAATTATGCTAATATCTCTTTCAAGTATAAGAGCAATTGACTCTAGGTTGATTAATTGAAATTTCTTTCTAATCAAAACTCCTATTATCACATTAAATCGTGCTATAGATTCCCCTATTAGATTTGACTCTAATCCAGTAGATTTATGTCATCCTATTTCTACAATTGTATACAACTCCACTCAATTACACAATATATACTTTTAAACAGGGTCTATTCAACCACCGATTTAAGTACATCAAACATGGATTAATAATCTAGAAACATCAAACCAATGCTTAAGCAAAAATAATTGAGAACAAGAAACTAAGTATTTATTGCATAAAATAAAAATCAAACGACATAACCCATCATAGGGTTCATCTCCCCTAAGTATTTAGAAATTTAGTTTATGCTTAAAAATGAAAACATCAAAGACACATTATAACCAAAAGAAATAAAGAAACTTATGATAATTTCCTAAGAAATCAAATGAGAATCTTCAATCTTGAAAGAAATCTGCTTCAGTATCGGCTTCAATGGGGTTTTTCGAGTTGTTTTCTTGAATTTTCTCTAACGACTCACTCACATCTTCTTATTTTTGTCATATATACGTCTAAAAATGCTCAAACAACCTAAAAATTCTTATTTTCTATCGTTAAATGTGCAATCCCGTAAAAATGACATGGCCTACCACTCGTCCATGTGGGTCACACACGTGTGGTCTGGCTGTATGGAATGGTTCAACCCATATGGCTCCTATAGCTTGCTCTTACACTTTAGTTTTCACTCATTTTTCGCTCCTTTTGCTCCCAAGTGCTCTATTAAGGATTTAAACATGAATTTAAAGGATTATGAGCATAAATTTCACAATTAACATCAGATACTGACCAAAAATGTATTAAGAATGAGGTTAAAACATGTTACTTTTAGCACTTATCAATGGTATTATAGTTCACAACAGTTGATGCTCTCAAATGGTCATATTTGATTATGAAAAAGATTGGATTAGTGTGTTATAATTGGTATAGAATTGTATCAATTGACTTGAATGGTTGGTAATGCTTATATAACTTTGTTGTGAAATGGTGTCATTGAGGCATATTGGTTAGATGATTAAGGATTGTTATATGATATGTTCTGGGATGATTTGGTATGTTTTGAACAGGTTTTTAAGTTATTGAAATGTATTTTGAGGTTACATTTTTAAGGTTAGATTTGAAGTAGGCATCAAATGGTATAATTTGTACCACATGGCCTATCCACACAACTGAGTGTCTATTGGGAAATAGGAAGAATTGTAGCACGCGATTCTTAATTGCCACATGAGCTAGCCGCACACCTATGTGATTACTGTATATCTGGTAATTTATTTTTTGACACGGTCGTAGCCTGTTACACGACCCAACCACACGACCATGTAACTTTTAATGCAATTTGGTCCACATGACTTTAGAGAGTTACATGGCCTGGACACACGGCCGTGTGACCCCTGTTTTGTATAATTACCTTTATCTATTGAAAATGTTACAATTTTATACCTTTTTTATTCCATGTCAATTCTAAAGCTTTCGTAAGCTCAATTTAAACCCAATTTTGTTTGCAAAGAATATTTGTGTGAATGTATGTAACTATTTGATGTTTAATTGAAATTTTGGTTTCAGATTTGCTTATTATTGTTTCGCTAATAGTTGTAGCATCATATAGCTCAGGTTCGACGATCGAATTGGGTGAGGGGTGTTACACTAAGCAACTATTTAAAATACATTAGACCTAACTTTAGTTCATATGTACATGCCATACTAAAAACCATAATTTAAACATACACAAACACAAGAAAAAGGTAATCATACTCTTCAAGCCCCAAAGTGATGTGATGTGAACTGAAACGAACAAAATTTGAATCCAATATTCTCGAACTTAACCTTCAACCCACACATAGAAAACAACAAAGTGTTAAGCAATTGAGTTGCTTAGTATTCATTCATATGAACTCATTCCTTACCTTTTCATTTAGCATATAATTATAAACTAACTAAATCAAATTAACATTAAAATTATATTTAATCATAACACACATATATATTATAGATCATAAACAACTTACCAATTTCTATTTTAATTTAGCCCTTTGTAAATTTTAGTGAACTATGCGAAATAATAATTCAGTCACACAAGAGATTATATAAATAATGAATGTATAAATAGAATTGCACCAAAGGTACAATATCTCATATATACCAAAAACACAAGTGTGACATGCACATTAAGTGCAAGATACATATTCTTTAATTCAGATGCACACAAATAGAATTTCTAATGAAATGCCATCTATATCTAACTAGTTCAAACCTTGTTTACTAGGGCCATTCAATATCATAATTAGCTATAGACAAATTTTCAGAATTTCAGATCATATTACCATTTTAAAATCTCATAGTCACAATAATCTAATCAATTTAAACAATTCAACTTTCAAAATAGGGTTGTCTACTTGAGTACTAGTTACTAAAATATTTATATCTCAATCCACAAAATCCAAAATCAAGATCTGCTAAATGCTTTAGAAACTATACTTAAGAATCCTTTAGGAAAAAATTCCAAAATTTAATTCCTTATCATTTAAACCTAAGAAAAATTTAAAGTTACTACTTTTCTTCACTTAAAAGTATTTTTCTCCTAATGTAAAGTTTGTATGCATTTATCATTAATTCATTAAGAAACTATGTTAAAAAATATTTTTAAAATATAATTTAATGACATGTTTTTCATATCGAAAATAGTGATTTCGAGACCACAATTCTGACTAGTGTGTAACAGCCTAATTTTCAGTTGTGTCAGAAACAGTGATTCGAGATCACTAAATCTGAAGAGTGAGTTTGAAAACTTAATAAATTACTATTTATTAGTCAAGTGAGATTTTAAAAATATTTTTGAATTAGTGAATTTTGTGAATCAAAAGAATTTATTAGGTAAATTGGGTCAAAAATGAGGTATCGAGACCTCTATTTCATAAATCGAGTCGTAAATATTTTTATAAATATTTATGGAGTGTTAGTGAATTAGTATTAAAGTTTCATTGCAAAATTTTAATGTTTTGATAGTTAATTAATTAAAAAGGAGTAGATTCAAAACGATGCAAAACTTGTTAATTAAAGGTTAAATAGTATAATTGATAATTAAGGAGAACCAAATAGGTAATTAGACATATGGCCAATGGCTGAACGGCATGTGGGAAGAAGAAATGGACAAAATTGGTGTGAACTAAGGGCAAAATGGTAATTTGGTTAAAAATAAAAAATAAAACAAGTGACCAAATTGAAAAATCTAGACATTTCTTCCTAATTCTCAGCCAAAAACACCATAGGAGGTCTACAAGAAGCTGGTTTTTCATAGTTTTACTTCATATCAAGAGTCCAAAGAAAATCGAGGAAAAGAGAAATTATCTGAATAATTCCTAAGCTACAACAAATTTTACAAACTAGTCCAAGTAAGTTCGTATGGTTAAATTTTTAATGTTATTTGTTAAATTGATTAATGGTAATATCTATTTATTTCTACTATTTTTTGAAATTAAAATTATTATTAAATTTACGAAATTGAATCAAGTGTTTGAAGTGAATGGAACGCAGGATTGAGTACAATCGTTCAGTGCAAAAGGGGAATTGACAGCAAAATTACCCAAGTAAACCGAGGTTCATTATTTGTTGCAAACTCTAGTGTTTGCTTTCTGTTTAGCTATCATGAGCTTTCGTCAACTCGTATGAGTTTCAGTTTAACCCTTCTGGGTTTTAGTTCAACTCCTATGAGCTTCTATTCAACCTTATGGGTTTCTGTTAGCACTTCTATGCTTTTGATTAGCCCTCGGGCTTTCTATTACAATGTACTCATATCAGTAAGACGTTCATCAGTTTGACAAAGTTTGATAATTTGGCAAGTGATATTTGATACTAATGGTTGAAGATTCAATGATAATGCTGATTTTGAGATGAAATAAGTGAATTCATCAACTAAAATTGTGGCTGGCAGGAAATGTGTAATGAATGATTTATTTAAATGAATTGTTTTAGTATGTTAAGTAAGATTTATGTTTAAAGCCAATGAACTTACTAATCTTAATTAAGCTTAATTTAGTTGTTCAATGTTCTTTGTAGATTATCAAGAAGTTCGGAGGATCGAATCAACACATCGGGTCACACTATCCAGATAACTCCGGTAGATTTTGTTATGCATCTTAAGGTTTATATGGCATTTATAGGGTTAAACTTAAAAGAAGTAAACTTGTAATATGGTTGAGAGTAGCACATATATACATATAAATATGTTTGTATGCTTATACTTAGTAATAGTTTATAGTAATCAATGAATGGAGTTAATGTGGTAAGTTTAAGCAAATGAGTTGTGTAATGACATATTAGATCTAAAACTTGATTTTTGGCTTGTATTGGTTGCTTGATTGGGATATTTTGGTATATAAGAGTGTTGTATGCAAGTTGATTGTGAAAAGGGTGAGAAAAATAGCCTTTAAATGGCCTATTTTCGTCCACATGGGCACATGGGCAGAGACACGGGCGTGCGTCTCAACTGTGTGTGACACACGACCATGCACATGGGTGTGTAGTCTAGCCGTGTGTCCCCTACATCTTAAAATTTAGAAACAAAATGCTCAGAATTCAGCACACGGCCCGAGAAACGGACGTGTGTCTCAGCCGTGTGAGACACACGGCCTAGCACACGGGTGTTTGGCTTTGCCGTGTGAAAACTTCACCTAATTTTGGGAAAATAAATTGGCCACACGGCCTAGTACACGGGCGTGTGGATCGGCCATGTGACCCAAGTCAGGGAGTTACACGGGGTAAGACACGGCTTGAAGCACGAGCATGTCATGGGACCACACGGGCGTGTACCTTGGCCACACGGGCGTGTGACCCCTGTACTTAGGAAAGATTTTGAAATTTTACAAAAAAATTTCTAAGTTCCCGATTTAGTCTCGATTCGATTTTAATACTCGTATTAGGCTTCGAGGGTCCAATTAAGGGACATTATGAATAATCTCGAAAAATGTATGGTATTTGACATGAATTATCTGTAAATGATCTGAAAACTCTAGTAATACTCTGTAACCCTATTCCGATGATAAACACGGGTTAAGGGTATTACAGAGTGAGTCTATAAATATTATTCTTTAATATTTATGAGTCAACT
Organism: Gossypium anomalum; assembly: GCA_025698475.1. Lineage (NCBI taxonomy): Eukaryota > Viridiplantae > Streptophyta > Magnoliopsida > Malvales > Malvaceae > Gossypium > Gossypium anomalum. Next base: position 39,077,554 of record CM046968.1, on the reverse strand, counting down.
CGGATGTTATAGTAAATCCTAATTTAGTAAAGTTTACTAATAGAACAATTAATTATAGAATAAGTGGTTATTGTCGATTGTCAATGGTTTTTTAAAATTAGGTATTGGGACCTCGTTTCTATAAACTGAGCTCATAAATATTTCTATTAAATATTTACGGAGTTGTTGTATAACTAAATTGAAGTTTGGTCTAAAAATTTTATTGTTTGGATAGGTAATTAAGGTAAAAAGACTAAATTGTAAAAACTGTAAAGGTTAATTGGTATTGATTCTCATTAGTTAAAGTGTTTAATTAATTTGGAGGGTTTAAGTGGCAAATTAGCCACTTTAAAGATAGTGGTACCATTAGTTCATATTAATGATTTTTAGTTGTTAAATAAAAGTTAAAACAAAACAAAAATAAAGAATCATCATCATTCTCACTTCATCATCAAATGTTGAAACAAAACACCATTAAAGAAGACTGAAAGGTTGGTCGAATTATTCTTCTTGTATGGAGGATTAATTGAAGTCTGTTTTTCTTATTTTTTGTGTTTTTGTAATCATTGTAGCTTAATCTAACTACCCCATACCTCTGTTTACAAAACAATTAAAGATTTAAAAGTTTTTATTGTTGTTTTTGAAGTTGTTTGAATGATTAATGGTAGATTTTGAAGCTTGGAAATATTTTTGGACCATTTTGTTAAGTGATTTTTCTTTGTTAATTTTGCATTTAAGGATTAATTTATAAATATGTTAAAATTGACATGAAATTTATGTAAATTTAGAGTTAAGAGAGCTTTAGAAAGATATCATTGGAATTGGAATGAAAAATGAAGCTCAATTGTGAAAGATATGATAAGATCAATTTTAGGGACTAAATTGAATGAAATGTAAAAGTTTTAAAAAAGTGTAAAATGAAATTAAAAGGTCATATGTGTATATTGGAGTGGTATAATGTGTTTGGAATTAATAAATTGAATTTAAATATTATATAGATCAATAATCGGATCAAGTTGTTAAAAATCAAGGAAAAGGAAAATTGCAGAATAGTCCCTACATTTCAGTTCGTTAGTTGATTATCTTAGGTAAGTTTATACAGCTTATAATCATTATAAATTTTGATTAATTGTGTTGTAAATACTTATATAAACTTAATGAGTCTTGAATGAAATGGCATTGATATAAAAGTTGAGTTTGGACTCAATTGAAAGGTAATTAGATGTGTATGTGAGAATTAAACTCTATGTAGAGTATTGCACGATATTGAGATGAATTTGATACATGCTTTAGTTATTGGTAGTGTTGTGATAACATGAATGTATTGAGTTCTAGATAACTAGTCCTGATAGCACTACGGTCCTCCTTATAGTACTTTCGTACTCCAGATAGCACTACGGTGCCCTTGACAACACATTCGTGCTCTTGTTAGCACTATGGTGCTCCTGGTAACATATTCATGTTCTTGTTTGCATTACAATTTCCTAACTACACATCTGTGCCCTATTATGTACTCATATGTCTTAACAAGCACTTCGATGCTCTTGTATGCACTTTTGTGCCCTGTTTAACACCTATGTGTTTCTCGATATTGTAACCTATGTAACTGAACTCTTTTACTATTGTTTATCGGGTTGTCTTGATTAAATAAAAGAAGTGAATGACTTAATGACTTGAATGTGTATTGAATATTGGAATTGAAATGATTGAAATATACATTGTTGATCTTGTTACATGATTATATGAAAGTCTCACATGTTTCTTGTTTTATGAAATATCATGATTGAAAATGCCATGATTATCTAGTTATATAATTGTATTTATGGTTGATAAGGTAAGTTAATGTATATGTTATTATATGAACTTACTAAACTTTCCTAAAGCTTACTCAATTTTGTTTCCTATTTCTTGTAGTTGACATTTTGTGAAACACAACTATCGAATCTCCCTAAAGTTCACACTATCTAGCATTTGACTCGGTAGCTATTTTTATATGTTCTTTAATGGTTATATGGCATCTATATAGGTTTAAAGTATAATTATTGTCTTTGAAAGAAGTGATTTGAGCCATATGATTTCTTGTTTAATTTTCAAGGTTTTGTATATGTGTTTATGTGTGCTTTAGACATGCATAGGTGGATGAAGAACTCTTTTGACCACTTGTGTTAAGTGTGATTTTGGGACTTAGTATGTTTTATTGAGGTTGAAATGAATGATTTGAAATGTATGGATATCAGTCATGTATTGATAGGATGGAATATGTTATATGTATATCATATTGTAGTGAAATGATGCCATTGAGGCACAATGCTTAGAAGATTAGGTAATGGATATATGGCATGGTTGGAGTATAGTTGAGAATGTTAAATTAAAGAATGTGACTAGTTTGTTTAGTTATTTGATGTATAAGTTACTAAATTTGTTTAAGAAGAAATTATAATTAATATGAATGAATGATCTTGTGAAAATGATAGCGATACTTAATTTAGTATTGATACCTAACACAAAAATATCGATACTTATTTCCTTGTATTGATACCTTGTCCAAAGTGTTTTTTTTTTTTAATAGATTGGTCTATATTCATGCTCAAATCAATTAAGCTATGAATATATGTTCAATTTAATCCACTTTGTTTGTAATTGTTATTATATATATAGATAGGTTCAAAATGATGCGTTCAAATTGAATTAAATGATGTGATTTGCATGATCATGTTTTGGTAACTGTAGTAGCATCCCGTAGCTCGGGTCTGAGAACCATACCAATTAAGGGGCGTTATATATAAAACTCTTCTTCTAAATAAATTTCTACAGTTTTTGGCAATTTTCCAAAGTGGAAATAGGGGTTGCTGCTAACAATTTTGACTTGCCTTCAATAAAATATTATTAACTCATAATAAAAAATTAAGATGTAAAAACTAGATTCAACAAGCTTTTCAACTATATTTTTCTATACTTCTAATTCATTCTATACAATTTTTGGTGAATTTTTCCCCCCACATTGTAACAACCTGTTTTCAGTGGTGTCGGAAACAGTGGTTTCAGGACCACGATTCCGTCAAACAAGTTAGTTTTTCATTATTTATTTAATAATTATGGGTATTTAATTGAGTAGTATTAAAATTTGGTTAAGAAATATTAATGTTTAGATAGTTAATTAAGTAAAAAGGACTAGATCATAAAAGATGAAAAAGTTGGTTTCAATTAGTTAAATGGGTTAAATAGCTATGGAAATGTAAGTTAATGGACTTATTGGGTAAAAATGTCATATTCTTAGTTAGTGGATGATGTTGGTTTGGTTTTGGTGTAATTTTAATGGTTTTTAAAGGTTAATTTTGTAATTAGGTAAGTTAGAAATTAAACAAAAGATGATAAAAGAAATATCACCATCTTCTTCCCTTTTTTCTTTTGTTTTGAAACCAAATAGCCATTGCCAAGGGAGAATCAAGTTTCGGCCATAGAAAATCCAATTGCATGGTATGAAATTTTGGTCCATTTCTAATTATTTTTATATTTTTGAGCTCATATTAGCTTAATCTAACTAGCCCAGAGGTCAATTTGTAAAAAATTTAAATGTTTATGGACTTTCCATGAATGAATTGGAGGTTTTTGTGAATTTAATTGATAGATTATTAAGGTTAGTAGTTAAAAATAAGTATCTTGTTAAGTGTTTTTTGATGATTTTGATGTTTAAGGACCTATTTGAAAATTAGTAAAATTCAATGAAAATTAGGGTGAATTGTTGAAAGATATGGACTGTAGTGAAACCCTAGGAAAATAGGCTAATAGAGTTTTTTTCTTTAAAAATGGTGAATTTGTAAGTTTCAGGTTTAAGAACTAAATTGTACAAAAGTTAAAATGTTTGGGTAATTATGTAAAATGATGTTGTAAGGGCTTAATCGTATAAATTTGTTTATTTAAGTGCTGAAATGGTATTACTTGAATGAAATTATTATTTAGATCAAGAAACACCACAATCAGATTTAAACCGAGGAAAAGCCAAAGTTTTGGTCTAGTTGTTGACTCGGTTTTAGTAACCATTTCAATCAAGGTAAGTTCTTATTTCCATTAAAATAATTCATTTGATTTCAAGATATAAATTGATACGTCTTAATACTTATCTATGAATTGGTGATTGAATTTTCTTGAATTGAAAAAAGGGAAAGACCATGATTGAAAGATATCATGACATTATATTTGAAAAGGAAAAGATCATGGTTGAAAGACACTATGACAATGTTTCAGGACTGTGTAAGACCTTGGTTGAAAGATACCATGACATCCTCAAAACAAAGGAATTGTTGAAAAGGATAGCAATTGAAGGACCATTATGTAAAGGTTTTAAGGTTTGTTATGTGAATAAGAACTTTTTAATACATAAGTGTGTTTTGGGATTATGTATGTTTTAAGTAAAGTAAATTTATTAGTTAACTTGTGTTTACATGTATTTGAACTTACTAAGCATATTGTGCTTACATGTTGTGTTTTTATTGTAGATTTCATAAAGCCTAGTAGATTAGAAGTTCAAGTCAAAGCATACACACTATCCATCTCTTTCGGTAGATGTTTTAAGTTGTTTCAGAAGTTGGTTATGAATGGCATGTATTAGGACTTTTGGTTGACATTTTCCATGTTGTTTGTGTTGGGTACTTAATTTGGTAGCGTTTTGTGGTCATGTTGATATGTATGTTACCTTGTTCTAGTGAACTAGTTGTGAATACTTTAAGTCTCTTATTTAATGTTTGTGATGATGTATGTATAAGTTGTTTAAATGTGTATGGAATGAAATGAAAGTTTGTGTAGTTCTAAGTATATATATTTAAGGTGTTAGTTTGATTTGGAATTATGAATTCTTGAAAGTAAACATAATTGGTGTGATTGATTGGCAAATTGGCTATGTGATTAGTTTGCTTATGATGAATCTAGGTACAAATGAGTTTGGTGATTTATAAGTGGTTGAATTGGTTCATTTTGGTTTATACATTGTGGTGTCAATGAGGGCATGTTGGTTAGGCACCTAGGTTGATTGATTTTTGGTATGTTAGGATGTCTTTGAATGTGTTTAAACTATATAAGAGTATCTTGAATTGGGTTGGTTTGGTGCCCAATCAATTGGGTTTGAATTGGCTTGCATTAGGGGTAATTTGTGAAGCACACGGCCTGTGCCACAACCATGTGACCTTATTTCAAATACCTACACAGGCGGACATATGGGCTGGGACACAGTCATGTGTCCCATACATCAAATACTCACACAGCCTGGGCTATGTCACACGGCTTGGCCACACAGCCGTGTGACCGTTGTTTTCTAAATTTTACACTTTTTTTCAAAATTTTTTGTTTTGTTTTAAAATGGTCCCTGAATATTCCCAAACTATTTGTAGGGCCCCGTAGGCTCGATTTAAGGCCCATAAATGTATTTTTTTTACTTTAACTAAAATGAATTATTGAATGTTTTATTTAATTTGTTTAATTGTTTTTATTTGTAATTAAATGTTTCGATTTGTATAGTAATACTTCGTAACTCTACTTCAGCGACGGAGACGAGTTAGGGGTATTACACACATTCTGGCAAGTCTAATGAAAGAGTTTTCGCTTGGGCCGCTTGTGTTTCATGCTGTCCCGACTAAAGTTACTGATCAGATCCGATTAGATAATATTTCTATACTATGTAATTCTAATGTTGACATAAGAACAAAAAATCAAAATACATATCTAATAACAATTACATAAGTTTCTACTTAAAATAAACATAAATTCATGATGAAAACATGAATTTCTCGTATTGTCTCCTTAAAGTTCTCTCACTAGCTCAACTTTCTCTCACTTCCAACCATGGGTTTTTCAATTCTAACATGTAACTAAGCTTATAATTGTGTTGGAAGCTAAATTTCACTTACAATTTCATGAAAAAGAAATGGCTTTTTGGTAGATTTTTGGTTGATTGGGTGAAAGAGATGAAATAAGATGAAAAAGAGTATTTTCTTTTGATGAAAAAGAGTATTTTCTTTTTTCTTTCTTCTTTGTTGCCGTGGGTTAGAGAAGAAGAGTAAAAAATTCTACATCTTTCTTTTTTCCTTTTTTTCTTTTTCAAATTAATCTAACCTAAATGAAAATATCTACTTAGATCTAATGATTGTCTTTTTCACTTAATCCAATGGTTCAAAATCATCCAAAAGTACACTAACTTTTCCATTATTAACTAGGTATGTTAGCCGCAATTGACAACAACTTTATGTTGAATAATCATAGAACACTTGTTGGGCACCTCATGGTGATGTCATTCATTTATGTAAGTTAGCATGCTCTCCAACTTATGAAGAAAATGGCAAAGGTGAAATTGATAAACTAACTAGTGGCAAATATTTAATAGATTTGAGTGTAGTCTTGCTCCTAAAAACATGATTAAACCTTTCTTGTTGAGGATGGTGAATGATTGCAATGATACACATGGATTGGCGTTTACAAGTGTCAATGGGGTTGTTGCCGTTGAGGTACAAGACCCTTACGGCTTTAGACCTTTGCTTATGGGAAAGAATATTGCTCCAAGTGTTTGGAGTTTAGACTACTAATGTTAGGCTGCCAAATCTAACAAAAGGTGGCTCTGTGAAGTTGTGGGTGAAGGGATTAAGGCTAGAGCTACCAATCAGATAGCACTAAGCTTATGGGCTTGGGAGGTGATTGAGTAGGTTACAAAGTTTTAAGGTGGATGTCAAAAGAAATTCATCAATATATTCACCCCTTTGATTAGGGCGCACTTACTCAAAAATTTGTCAAGTTCAAGAACTAAATATTTATTTTATCTCTATTATTATTGGGGCACACTTACTCAAAATATATTCACCCCTTTGTTTTTCTGTTTTTCCCCATTATATGTTGTAGAGTATTAAGTAGTATACGATGCCATACATAACCTAATGTAATAACCCTCATACAGATTCTTAATGTAATAACCCTCATACAGATTCTTATGAACCAAAAATCAGTATAGACAGAGAAGGCTGGCTCAGAATCAACTAGCATTTATCACACAATCATTTGTTATGCTTCAAAAAAAGGAAATTAAAATACAACCCCACCTACCATCCTCTTTACACAAAATGACTATGAGATCAAATTCTCTATATTTCTTCCCATCCACTACACAGCTATTCTAGTTAGTGGAAGAAGGGAGCTTTCTGACTTTTTCTTGAATTCCAAAGTAGCAAGCAGAAGAAATTCAGGGGCATGAAGTAGAAGTCCTTGATTAAATTGCTAAAAGGGCATCAGTTCTGAAGATTCTACTCTTAATGCAAAGACAGATTGCCAGTTCGAATGTTGCGTTGCTGGTGGGAGATTCCTTTTCCCAGTCGCATTTGGGAAGCGTTCCACTCACTTGGTTTTCCAGTGAACGGAGAAGCGAGTTTTGGTTGAAACCATTTTCTTAGTGCAAGGCCATTGATTCTGATTTTTCCATAGGATTCATTCCCTTGGTATGGTAGTTTAATCCTTCTCAATAGCGCTGCAATTGCCTGACCCATCCTGTCCAACAAAATTAATTGACATAAGAAATCACCATTCATTCATGAACCAAAATTGACTAAAATAAGAGAGATTTTTCCAAATATATTCTCATCGCATGAAATATACTGATAACCTTAACTTCTGCTGCAAAAAAAACTATTACATGGTCTATATCTTTTGTTCTGTTGGGAAATTCTTTTGTGTTCTTTAATTTTAACAAAAATCTATTTCTAAACCGCTAAATTATTAACAAATGATAAAGTACTAAACATGTCTACCGCTGATTGTAGTAATGCCTCCTATTAAATACTAGAGGGATGTGGTACGAGTGTATTAGGGTTTATTCAAGTAAAAGATCCTCTAACCTTCCAGCAACATTAATTGATTTCTCTCCTCCAGATGTCAAGATTTGTGCCTTCTCCAAGGGCAATAAGATGGATATGCTAGGTAATTTTGCACCTACACAAAGATCAGTGTACCAAGAATACCAACAAAAGTTAGTAATGCAACTATGCAATTAATCCTACTACATACAAACATTATCCAATTAAATAGGTTGTTCTGTCATTTGATTATCAGTATCACAAGTAACAATCCATCCTAATCTTAAAACAGACATGTATATTAACACTTAACAGTCTTCTACTAAAAGACTCAGAGTTCCGGCAACCTCATGAACTACGGATTTATTTCAGTCAAGGCAAATCCCAGAGTATACGATAAAAGAAAAGGAAAGGAGATCATATTACCAGCAGCAAGCCGATGCTTGAGTCCTTTCAATATAGTTAAGAGATAAACCTGACCAAATTGTCCACAAGAATTAGTAATATGAGATTCTTAACTAAAGCATAATGTACTTTGCTCAAATTAACGAAAAATGATATAAAAATTGTTGAGCTTTACAAAATTTTCACATTTTATTCATGTTTTTGTACATTGCAACTAATAAATACATCTTTATGATTATATGGTAACATACCATGTGGGAATTTGGAACAAAAATGATTAAATTCAAGAGAGAAAAAATAAGCAAGGAAGGGGAGAAAAACAGAAACTGTCTTAGGTTAATCAAATTCTAGTTGTTATGAAGTCAAAATTCTATATAGACCACCAAAGGAAATTATAAAGACCAAGCAGTTCAAGCATTCATATTCTCAATGAACTACAGGAATATACTGCTTCCAATTGCCAGTGCACTCTCAAAAGGAAGCAGTTAGCCTCAATGTAGTTAAAGATAAACTTCTTAATGACGCGGAACTTTTTATAACATTGCATCATAGGAGAGAGATTCACATACCTCCGCTGTATTAATTTGCACCTCTCTTGCATCTACGACAATAGGACTTTCTTTGAAGGATACACATGGAACAATCCCAAAAGAAGCAGCCTCCTACAAAAAGGGTAATACAAAGCATTGGATAACACAATTTCCAAATATTGAGCATAAAGAACAGGCGAATTACAGTTTGAGCATTATTTACCTCAAGTAACGAAAAAGCACGAGGATCATATTCACCAAATCCATCTATCAAAGAACCAAGGCTAGAGCTCCTTGATGGATCAGCAATAACTTCAAGGTTCTCGACAAGTCTACTTCTCAAAGAATCATCACGAGGGAGCTGCAAACATCCTAAAATTTTTGAAACAACTTCCATGGTTGGTACTGTACCAGCATCAATAGTTTCACGGTAGACTGTCAGGGCTACTGACGTCCTAAACAACAATTGAGAAACCAAGTTTAGTTATCACCAAAATTTTTAGTAGCTTTCCAGTAAATATAGAAGGTGGAAATCAGTCTTTTTCAATCAAAACAATTTTTTTACTTATTGAGCATGAAGTTGGAAAATTAGCCCAACTCCACCATTCAGGTATCACTTACAAAATAACTCAAAGCTAACACAACCAAAGTAGTAAGTATAATATCCGCTTAAATGTATGATAAAGAGAAGGACTACAACCTTTCCCAAACAAAGAAAAAAAAAATTGGCAATTCTTCAGAATCTCTATTAAGATCAATCACGACGGGTTTAATTAACAAATTCTTTCACTTGTCAAAGGAATCATGTACCATTTGTTTTCAATATGTGGTCGTCCTGAATTAAAAGACAGAACAGGCTCACCAACCGCGCAAGCTTTCACAAACCTTCGCAAGCACATGCCTACAAAGAGATAATTTTTTAAGGGTTATTATAAACTCATTGAAGACCGTGTGCGCATGTGCTTGTGCCTGTATACATTATAAAATTATCTTCAAATACCAAAAGCTTAAATATCTATAAAATCAATTCTTTTACAAATAATATGGCACGGACATGAAGCTAAAATCCAGTATTTGAATGGTAAAGATATTTGTTTTCATAACTTGAAACCACCAGATTGTATTAGTCCCAAAAGATGAACTTACTATAGGAGACAGTCAAATTAATCTTAGAGGGGATGGAGAGGAAAGAGAGCATAAGACCTACTTGTATTGGAAAGCATAATAGCGAGGTAAGAGTCATATGGAAGGTAATTGATAACTCTAGGACATAAGAGTTATTTTATTACTTTTAAGCTTATATTTCAATCAAGATAAGAGTGTTTAGAGTGTTTTTGTAGTTATTTTGATTATATTTATGTTAAATAGTATATTTTTCAAGCTTTCATTTTAATAATGTATTTCTGCCGGGTAAGATACCGAAAATGTGAATGTTTGTCTTTTAAGGTGGCTAGAAGAACATTGAAAATGTGGAGAAAAGAAAATGTTGAGTTTTAACATCTAAAACTCCAATGTTGTAGCAAAGCTGTGGCATCAAGTCTGACAGGAACAGATTAGTGATCCCACATTTAAAGAACACCACATCAACTCTTGGACTTAACCCATTTCTTAGTCAATAGCTAATGATGACTGGGAGTTAGAAAAAATTAGGCATTGTAAAATTTGAATGGCCCAAGTACTCTCAAGACAATAAAACAAAAGAATAGAAAAGGTAAAGTAGGAAAAGATCCAAGGGGAGGTGACCTAGCTCCTACCATCTTTTGGGGATATAAATACCTCATTTCAGAACAAAAAGAAAAAAGAGCAGCTTGATACAAGCCGAGAACACCCATTTTTAGAAGAATAGAAGCTAGAAAAGAAGAGGAAGAAAGAGACAAACCAATTGAGGGGAATCACATCATTTGACTTGAAATATCTTTACTGTTCACTTTATATTTTGTTTTTTTTCTTATTTGTATCTTGAGCCATGGCTGGATTTATTTTAATTGTTTTTAATTTGATATTTATGGGCTAAACATTATTTAGCTAGGATAACAATGGAACCTTAATATGAGATTACTGGTACTTTGCTAGGGATGTTTAATGCAATATGAGGTTTATCCATTCAAATGTTCTTCATGTTTATTGCTCGCTATTTTCTGATCAACATTAGTGGATAATTGAATTTATTATTAATTCTGAAAAGATTGTAATTAATGGACTTACAATTTGAATGGTGCATGTTTAATTTGTAATGATATAGACATATATTGTTACATTGCATAATCTTGTAAGAATGGTGGTTAAAAATATTTTATTGACGTTAAATTAACATAGAAATATGTTAGTTTAATTAAAGGATTGAAGCATAATGATTTCGAGAGAAACTTATAAGCCGTTGGATTCTGGAGTAATAAATTGTCATATTGCCATAGCATCACTGCAGCAGCATTATCATTAGTTGCATATTATGGGGAATTAATTATTCTAGCTTATCATTTCATCATTGTCAATTTGTGTTACTCTTCCTAAATTGCCTTGAATATTTTTATATTTTTAATCAAATTTGATTTTCCTTTCCAAGTGTCATTAGTTAATTTTGCAATTTATGTTTTAAAATCAGTTTCCATGGAGATGATACCTCTAGTATTCACTATGATATTACCTCTAGTATTCACTACGATATTACTTGTTAGCAATTGTGTACACTTGCACCTCCGTCTTCTAGTAATTTGTTTATTTTGGTGGTTGTCAATTATGTTTCTAAATGGGTGGAGGTCGCGGCTTATCCGAAAAATGATTCTAAAGTGGTCATGCACTTCTTGCACAAGCATGTGTTCACACATTTTGGAACTCTGAGGGTTATTGTAAGTGATTAGGGGACTTATTTTGTAAATATGTCGCTGGCCAAGTTATTGGAAAAATATATTGTGAAACACAAGGTAGCTACTCCTTATCATCCTCAAACCAATGGGCAAGCAAAGTTTTCTAATAGAGAAATAAAAGGTATTCACAAGAAGGTGGTGCATCCGAACTGCAAGATTTGTCCAAAAGGTTAGGTGATGTTTTTTGGGCCTATCGAACAACATTTAAAACCCCCTTGGGCATGTCCCCCTATCATTTAGTGTTCAGGAAAACATGTCACCTCCGGTGGAGCTTGAGCATAGAGCTTATTGGGCTCTCCAGCAACTTAATCTCGATTTGAAACTTGTCGGAGAGAAGCGAATGGTGTAACTTGATGAACTAGAGGAGATGAGAATGTTCTCCTATGAGAAAGCTAAGATATATAAAGAAAAGACAAAAAAAATGACATGACAAGCACATCCAATCTCGGGTATTTGAGGAAGCACAACAAGTTTTATTGTTCAATTCTAGACTGAAGGCTATTCCCCAGGAAACTCAAGTCTTGATGGTCAGGGACATTCACTATTATCAAGGTGTTTTCGTGCAGAGTGGTTGAGTTGCGTGATAATAAAGAAGGTGCATTCAAGGTTAATAGACAAAGATTGAAGCATTATTGGGGTGGTGAGGTTGAGAGAAATAAGACCTTTCTCACTTTGCTCGATCCTTGAAATTTCCATGTTGAGAGATTGTTGTGTTTAGAGCTAATTTTTTTGAGCAGCCGAAAAGTATATATATACATATATAAATATCATAATGTGTGTTTTATGTGGTGCGTTTCTTTTCATTCTACTCTTCACTACTGGTGTCTATGGATTTGATCATGTTTATCTTTATTGTAGTGGTGCAACAGGGGCTGAGGAATGAAATGATAGAACAAGGTAGAGGACTGAAAATCGGAACTGGAAAAATATCTTGGTAATGCTGGCAAAATGCTGCAGCAATAGAGATAACTCAAGGTTGGGGCACTTACTCTGAAACAACAATGAATGGCGTGTTTTACACAAGGTTACATAAGGGGGTTTCAAATCCCTAAATTCAATTTTTCAGACCACTTAACCATTGTCAACCCCATTTATCACAGTCGCATCTCCGCAATCCATAATCGTGCACTCTACTTAGGAACCGCACCTAATTTTGCCCAGGACCTAGTGTCAACAATGTCGTGCTACACAACCACATCTCTCCAATTTCACATTGGTAATACTCGTGATTCTCCTTCGTGGCTTCTTCAAATTCAGTACATGGTTAAAGAAATATCGATGTGGGTATTTTACTTGCATTGATTTGGGGATGATTGTTGAATTGTTCACTAGTGCATTCGGTATCTCCAGTAGCATTTGAGATTTTTGTCGAATTTTAGGGTTGAATTTCAAGTTAGATTGTTGGTATCTATCTATTGGCTACTGTCCAGAAAATATTTTTTCAAATTTTAGTAGTTACGAGAAATGCCTCGCACAAGGAAGGGTGTTGTCAACCATGTTGATAGCTTTTGAACATTTCACACTAATGCAGCTAGGGAACGCTTTCACGAAATCTTCAAGTATCAACCCATGTTACAGATAAGGGTTTCATTTTTTCTAGCACCAATGCCAATGTAGTGCCTCCATACGTGCGAAAATCGATTGATGAATTTCAGTGGCAGCGCCTCTGTGATATTCGACACCCCTGATGTCGAGGTAGTCAATGAATTCTATGCTAATCTTACACCGACCACCTCCACCGAAGTCATTGTGTCGGAATCTTCAGTAACTTTAATGTCTGAAACCATTAATGCACTCTTTGAGTTACCTAACATTGAAGATGATGACTATTCAGCTATGCTTCAGGATGTTGAGTGGGAATTACTCCAGGAAGTATTGCATGCGATCACTATTCCTAAAACTCAATGGATGATTCTCTGCATGGCAGTCATTCATGTCAACGGGAATTTCTGATTCCAGTTGCAAAAGTGTGGTGCTACTTCTTGCGGTTCAGTCTTATGCCAAGCTCACATGGTTCCACCAACTCGATGGAGTGCATATTCCTTCTCTATGCTATTTTGATGGAGCGCTCTATTAATATCGGCAAACTTATTGTCAAGGAGATTCGGGATTGTTCTGTTAAGCGTGTGGGGTGTGCCTTCTTTCCCTCTCTTATCACTAAGCTTTGTAAAAAAGTTGGTATACCTATGTGAATGTCCACCAAGGAGCTTTATACAAAAGGCCGCATCACTTCAGTTGATATTGAGAAAGTTCTAGGAGAAGAATCTCAACCGCCACGATTAGGGCCATCTATCAAACCAGCAGCAAACAATCCAGTGACACATAACCTTGCATCTAGCAGTGCCACTCCAACAACTCATGCCTCACTAATGAACATGATGTAGCAACAACAAGAAGCTAATTGGGCCTATGCTATAGTCCGTGATGATTCTATATGTTGTGACTTTGACAAAGCTTTCCACAGGCCTTTTGATTTCTTATCTCACTTTCCGGAGCATATAATTGAACCATGGAACCCTACTACTAGTGAAGAGTAGGAAGGGCCCGACACCAACACCGACGGTGACAGTCATCAGTAAAAGTTGAAGGATTTTTCTTTTTTCTCTTTCGTTATTTTTAATTCTGTCGTTGTTTTTACTGAGTATTGGTTGGCTGTTTTTGTTAATATTTCTTTTGCTATTTTTTATTTGTGCAGCAAAGAGAACATAGCTTTCCTTTAAGCTTGGGGGGGAGTATGTTTAAGTTGTTGTTTATGTTTTAATTTATCTTATTTTCTTATGTTATAGGATGTTATTTTAAGATTATAGTGTTTACATGGAGTCTAGGTTGTAATGGAATCAACTTTTTACTTTGGTTTTGTTCAGTAAGAGAGCTCAATGAAGAAATTTTTTTTTTGCATAATAATGATAACTCTTGTGTATGAGTGAGCCTTTAGTACTTAAAGTTTTTGATGTTAACCGAATTGTGGTGTGAGTATGAACCTCATTTAATAAACATAGTTTAACCATGAAATTTTAATTGCTTAGAAAGATCTAAGTATACATGAAGGTTTAAGTTTTTAGAATTAGCTTGATAATTCCCTTGAGGCAAAATCCTACAAGGCTTAGCGATTTAGAGAGGATTTAAGCAATTTTGTTGGACCGTTTGAGCCTTTTCAAATATACTTTGTTGATTATTATCCCTAGAAACCCAATTTGAGCTTAATGGTCTATTTTTATTGACTTAACCATACATTAAGTAACTATTTTCTTTTTTAGTATTTCTCTTTATTTTCTACCAAATCTTAGACTTAGTTTGTCTTGGACATCATCTTGCTAAAGTTTGGGGGAATTTAGAGGGGTATCTTTTTCTCATTAAATGTTCCTAATGTTAAATCATATGCAATTGTATGCTCAAATTTATCTCAGCCATGACTAATTTTTAAATATCTTCAATTATTAAAAAAATGTGTGTATAGTTTGTATTGTAATGTTACTGATGAGCATATAGTTGTAATTGAGAAAATCGAAAAACAAAATTTGGGTAACTTTGAGGGATATCTCCATTTGTAAAGGGTTAATGCATTATTATTCATTAGGTCCATGGCAAGCTAAGTTTTAAGGTTTTTAGCCTATAAATTTTTTGTTTAATCCATACATTGAACCTAGCCACATTGCAACCATGTGAAGACCTATTGATCGAGATCACTATGCCAACTACATCAATGGAGAGGAGTTATTGAGTTCAACTTATGAAAACATAAACTTAACCTCAGGATTGTTGCTTAGGTTAATTCAGAAAATAGAGATTGATTGAGAACAATTCACACACTCACAAGGAAAGCATTCAAATCATGACTTTGTTAGCATTTTAATACTTAAGGAATTTGGCTTATAAGTGCACATGAGTTAGATATTTGAAAAAATCACTATTGCATGACCATTTGGAGAGTTAATTCTAATTAGCTAGTCTTGTTCGTTTTGTTTTTGAGTCTTTGTGTGCTTCTTATGTCATTTGTTGTTTGGCTCATGTCTCCTAGGTTAGATAGTGTCATCACTCAGGACGAGTAATTAATTAAATTTGGGGTGTGATAACTTTAGGATATAAAGTTGTTTTATTACTTTTAAGCTTATATTTCAACCAAGATAATAGTGGTTTAAAGTGTTTTTGTAGTTATTTTAATTATGTTTATGTTAAATAGTTTATTTTTGAAGTTTTTATTTTAATAATGTATTTCTGCCAAATGAGATACTGAAAATGTGAATTTTTGTCCTTTAAGGTGGCTAGTAGAACATTGAAAATGTGGAGAAAAGAAAATGTTAAATTTTAACATCTGAAACACCAATGCTGTAGCAAAGCCGTGGCATCAAGTCTGACAAGAACAGATTGGAGATCCCACATTTAAAGAACACCACATCAACTCTTGGACTTAACCCATTTCTTAGTCAATAGCTAATGATGACTGAGAGTTAGAAAAAATTAGGCATTGTAAAATTTGAGTGGCCCAAGTACTCTCAAGAGAACAAAACAAAAAAATAGAAAAGGTAAAGGAGGAAAAGATCCAAGGGGAGGTGACCTAGCTCCTACCATCTTTTGGGGATATAAATACCTCATTTCAGAACAAAAAGAAAAAAGAGCAGCTTGGTACAAGCTGAGAACACCCATTTTTAGAAGAATAGAAGCTAGAAAAGAAGAAGATAAGAAGAGGAAGAAAGAGACGAACCAATTGAGGGGAATCAAATTATTTGACTTGAAATCTCTTTACTATTCACTTTATATTTTGTTTTTTTCTTATTTGTATCTTGAGCCATGGCTGGATTTATTTTAATTGTTTTTAATTTGATATTTATGGGCTACAAGTTATTTAACTAGGATAATTATGGAACCTTAATATGAGACTATCGGTACTTTGATAGGGATGTTTAATGCAATATGAGGCTTATCCATTCAAATGTTCATGTTTAATGCTAGCTATTGCCTGATCAACATTAGTGGGTAGTTGAGTTTATTACTAAATCTGAAAAGACTGTAATTAATGGACTTAAAATTTGAATCGTGCATGTTTAATTTCTTTGATTTTAAATTTGTAATGATATAGACATATATTGTTACATTGCATAATCTTGTAAGAATGGTGGTTGAAAATATATTATTGACATTAAATTAGCATAGACATATGTTAGTTTAATTAAAGGATTGAGACATAGTGATTTCGAGAGAAACCTATCAACTGTTGGATTCTGGATTAACAAATTGTCATATTGCCATAGCATCACTGCAGCATCGTTACCAATAGTTGCATATTAGGGGGAATTAATTATTCTAGCCTATCATTTCATCATTTTCAATTTGTGTTACTGTTCTTAAATTGCCTTGAAATTTTTTATGTTTTTAATCAAATTTGATTTTGCTTTCCAAGTGTCATTTGTTAATTTTGCAATTTATGTTTTAAAATTAGTACCTGTGGAGACAATACCTCTAGTATTCACTACTATATTACTTGCTAGCAATTGTGTACATTTGCACATCATACAAAAATTCATGATAGTAATATCATAGCACTATTGCAGCACAGAGTTTAAGCTTACCAATTATGCATCTGGACATAACAAGGTTAGGTGCAATCCCGTCATCTCTTGCCTTAGAGAGGAGCATGAGGCCTACTTCAAGGTCGTCATTTCTGTTAAGGACAAGTGACGAAAGAAAACAGGAGTTAATGCACTAAACTTAAGAGGTTGTAGGATGAAAGCATACATATACAATTGATGTGTCATCGATATTACCAGACTCCAATGTGCACTTACCTTTCACTTGCCACCAAAAGTATGGAGTATGTGATAGTATTTGGGCTCAATCCCGACTCCTCCATCTCAAACAAAACTTCCATGGCCTTAGGCAGTTGATTTGCTTCACCTGTACGTAAGACTAACAGTATCATTCTGTACTCCAATATCATTAATAGTTATTATGTTTAGATAAAGCATGTTTATATCATAATTTAAGATTATCAGTGCCCCGAGCCTTTAACCTAACCCTTTAAAGGGTTAAATGAGATGCATCTTTTAAGAAAAAGAGCACAAAATAATATATACACTATTTATTAATTTAAAAAACTCACTTACCCTATACTTGGTTAGATAGTTTCATTGACCTCTAATACAATTTAACAACTTATTTGTTTCAAAGAGAGAAAAGCCCCACAACCAATAAATAAATCAATCATGAACCAAAATAATCTAGTTATGAAAACTATCAAGTCATTGGCATATCGTACACAGTTACAGAAACAAAGGACTACCTCAAAACCAGAGTGCCCATATTATATATGTTGCACCACAAGGATATAAATTTTTCCGTACAGACCAAAAAGTATATACCCATCTTTCACCACTCCTCACATATTCTACTTTTTTTAAATTAAAACTATAAGGTTCATTAAAATTCAGCATTACAGACTTCCATTCCAGGATATAATGTTCAAAACCTTTAAAGCCAAAAGTCCACAATAATCTAAGCAATTGATACAGAAATTGGAACCTTCACAGCTAGATGGCCATGGAAATTGCCTTCTCTCATCTAGTAATTTATTCTAACGTTATGTTTAATCCTAGAAATTCTTCTACATCATTTTTGCTCTGTTTCAGCCTTAAGGATACCTTAAAACAGAAAAGCACTTGGAATAAGATTTTAAGATATCCGCAAGAGTATTTCAAAAATATTTGAGTCTCAAACATATATAACATGACCACATAAAGCCATGTCCAACCTCACAAATATCCTATAAAAATGATGCATTTCATCAAGTTATCAATTTGGTGAGTCAGTTCGATACATACGCCTACAGATAACATGTCATCACACATAATAATCAATCCAAAGTTCCAAACATCTTTTTAAGCCTGTAATATATGAACCTAAAAGGCTGGACAGCTCATGTACTCTTCACAGCTGGAAGCATCTCTTCATTTTCATAAAACTAGTTAAGGGAAAACTAGGACAAGGAAATGCAATTATATTTTCCAAACAGCCCATTGGAATCCAAAAAGCAATCAGACTATTGAATAGTAAAGTACGCTCGCAAATAATAATAAGAAGAGGAAGAAGAAGAAGAAGAAGAAATAGATAGAGTCTTACACAAGGAAGTAATTAAAGCATTAACCGTAGAAACTGTTAACTTCAGTTTAAGAGCCTTTATATTCTCATACAACTCCAGCGCCTTTTGCCAGTTTCTAGCCTGGAATAAATCAGAAAAAACTATTATTGTCATGACAGTATAGATGGCATTAAAAATTTTGCATGCAAGTCAATTTCAATGACAAACCCCACGCAGCATGCGTATGCCTGAGCTAAGAAATACAAAATTCAAATGATTCAGCAAGTGCCTATTTTGGAACAGGAAAAAACCTTAAACATCATGCAAGTCCAAAAATGCATCCATTAATAATGTACTTATTAGTACATTGCATACAGTAATATGATAAATCAACTTTCAAAACAAGACTGCCTAACTGGACTTACATTGCTGCAGGCCCCCATTAATGAACTATATGACACAATTCCACTATTTATCCCATGATTCTTTGCTTCCTGTAGCAATTCGAAAGCAGCATCCAGCTTTCCCGCATGCCCGGCGACATCTATTAATGCACTGATAAATACCTGCATTAAAGTAAACTTATTATCACCAAAAGAAACAAGAAAGAGTGCAATCAAGATAAAGTTGACAACAAAAATTAATGTCCAAAAAAAACAATAATCACAACTGATCTGAAATCAAGACAATGGCAACCTACATGGAAAATTTTAGTGAACCTCAGACCATTTAAAAGTCTTACAACATTAGTCATAGGAGCTGCTAGTTTATCTTGGAACAAGAATGTGCCAAATACAATCAAGGGCATTGCAATCATTTTCTTTATGCATAAAGGCAAGTGATGACCAATTAGATTCTGTAGCTCAGTTTTGCAGACCAAAATCTGGTTTAAATTATAACTGAAATACTAAATCTGGACTTAAAGAGGCTTTGAGAGAAAGTTGATTCCTATGGAGTGCGACATATTTGCATTTATGTGTCACAAGCATTATGAAAAGCTCAAGACTTGAAAGACTACACATGATTTAACTCTCAAACAAAGAGACTTGCAAACTCAAAACTAGGACCAGAATGAGTATTCAACAGTAAACACTCCCCTCCCAACCTTAAACACTATTCCCCATTTTCACAAGGAGGGGGGACCCAAAAGATAAAAAAAGGGCAAAAGGGAAGAAGGAGAAAACAAAAGGAAGAGAAGCAAGAAGATTCAGGAGCTTAATTTTATGATAAATTTTATTTTATAATATTTAGTTTAAAGTATTAGACACAGCTAGTATTATTATTTCTCGGGGGTTAAGTCTAGGATTAATAATAAAACTTTATTTGCAAGAAAGTTTAATAACTTTGCTTGCAAGAAAGCCTATTTATATATAGAGAGAGAGAACTGTAGCAGATTTACAAAAAACAACTTTTCTGATTATTATCTTTGAAGTTAATAAAGAAACCTAGAGGTTTTTTTGTAACCCTAAGTTTTATAGCCTTCCATCTTCTTTCTTACTATGCTGTTGTTTTCTCCCTTAAACCACATCATACCTCATCAGGAGCTACACCTTTCTTTTTCATGTCATTATAGACACCACAAGCAAACTCCCAATCTCCAGTCTGGCTGCAACAATTAACGGCAATTGTATAAACTTCAGGAGTGCCCCTAATGTTGAATTTATGCATCATCTTATATACTTCCCGTGCCTGCTCAACCTGTAAGCAATACATTATGCTGAGACAATCATTACAGAAATAAAGGAAAGATGAGAAAATATGACGAGAATCAGTATGCACACCTGACCAGCATTTGAACATGCCTTTATCAATGCACCAACAGTTATGTGATCAGGATCTATAGGCTGTGTTTCAGCCATCATTTCTGCCAACACATCAAAAGCACGATCCACTGCTCCAGATTGACCACATGCAGTAATAAGTGCATTGAATACAACCCGGTCTGGCTTTACATTCTACTGCATATATTGCTTTAATCAGTGCAAAAAAAATATACAAGTGATAAAAAAACTTATAAATAAATAAGAGTAAAGAATCTGTTTTCATACCTTAGATCTCATTATTCCATAAGCACCAAATGCCTTGGGCACTTGCCCAGCTCTGGCACAACCATCAATCAGAGCTCCATATGTATTAACATTAGGTTCCACTCCAGAATTAACCATCTCATGAAACACCTAAGTGTCAGATTAACAATCAGGTTACTAGTAAATGTAATTTAAAAACCAATAAGCATCAAATGTTTATCAGTTATATTTGGTCATCATGTGATATGCAATGGAAATTTGAAGATACCATTTCTAGAAGTTTGCACTCCAAGAAACATGTAGAAATATAGAAAAGGAAGCTATTTGTACAGAAATTTCAATTTTAAATTTCCAAAACAGAAAAAGATCATACAATGAATTTCTTTTTGTTACATGTAAATCAATTTGAGAGGGAAAGCAAAATGAGAATGCAAACTGTTGCAACAAGACCTAAACAGTAAAAGTCCTGTCAGTACCAAGAAAAGTTACAAGAAGTTGCCATACCTCAAACATTGTATCAACCTTTCCACTTTTGGCACATGTAGATATTAATGTAGTGTATAGTATACAATCAGCTTGGAACCCAGCTTCCTGGACAAGCCGTAAAACTTGGAAGGCTCCTAAATTTTGCAAAGTCAAATTAGATATTCAAAGCATATTGGAACAAAAGTATCCTGTGCAAATTGAGTGTTTATAAGCATCAAACACTTCGACACACATAATGGACTCACCCTCCGAATCTTTAGAACATCCGCATACAGAAATCAGCATATTAAATGTACTCAATGTTGGATTTGCAATCAGCTTTGTGAAGCGGAAAGCTTCTT
This sequence comes from Gossypium anomalum, assembly GCA_025698475.1. NCBI lineage: Eukaryota > Viridiplantae > Streptophyta > Magnoliopsida > Malvales > Malvaceae > Gossypium > Gossypium anomalum. Next base: position 39,056,024 of record CM046968.1, on the reverse strand, counting down.
TTACAGCCTTTTGCTTACTGCAGATTTTGAAAAACTTTGCATGATAAACCTGAAACCAAAGAATTTGATACTCTCATATAAGAGAATAACATTAATACCAGTCCTTCTTACTCTGGAAAAATCAAAGAAATATATCAAATCACTGGCGCTACCTTATCCATATCCAGTAAACCTTTTTGTTCCATATCTTCAAGCAAATCAACACAGTCACTTAACCTAATATGAATCAAAGATGATGTCAAGAGGTGCAAATAAACAAAAAAGAAGGTTTCAAGAGCTGCCATCAAGAAATTAAAATCTCTCAATCTCTAATAGTAAAAATGATGAATTTCGCTTAAGTTCTACTTCATTAAGACAAGCTTTTGATATGATATTAAATGAGTCTTTAACAAAGGGAGCAAATAAGGTTTCTGAACATGAAGACAATGGCAAGTTACCTTCCACATCTTAGTAAACGATTGTAATAACTCAAATACTCTTCGGGATGGTGCTTGTCATTAGCAAGCTCCCCATTCGGGAAGGGAAACTGGGCCAACTTTGTATCCTTCTCCTGAATCAAGTGTTTTTTTCCCTTGTCTCTTGGAGATTCCTTACCCCTTCCCACGTCTTTTCTTTTGTGAGAAAAGCCCCCTTGGAAATTTGCCTGAGTTACTTTTCCTTCAACCATATCTGGATAACAAGTGCCCTTTAAACAATGTTAGTATCCAGGGAAGCCAAAAAGCAGGACTAACTGCTGAAATATGGATCAAAATAAAGAAAAGAGAGATGTTAATGCTAACTACAACATACATTAAAATGGGATCATAATGACAGATGTCTTTTTTTGGCATAACCTGCTGTTTGGAGAGAATTCTTTGCTGATAATGCATCTTTGTTTAGTTCACTGTTTGGCTTCAGCTTCAGTGAAGAAAACTTATTGCTATTTGAAGAGAGAACATGAGAAGACACTGGTTTTAGAGTCAAGTGATCAGCCTCGTAGAAGGTGTGAAGCTCTTCTCTGCCGGATTCTCTGAATATGTCATAATTTCTAACTTTATCTTCTCCGATAAGGACAACAGCATCTTCTACTAGAACAGAAGAAGCACTAGACTTGGGTTCCACAGCTAGTCTAGGGTAATCAGCTTCAAATTCATTTACTCGTTCTTCCAAATGAAGTCCTGACCTTTGTGTTGCAAAGGTAAGTGGCTGTCCTGCTCCTGATTCAAGCAGCACAGTAGGTTGAAGAGGTAGAACAGTAGTTCCAGATTCTTCAAGAACATCAGAATCATTAGCATTAAATGCAAGAAAATCAGCACCATTTGTCAACATGGAATCACCATTCACCACAGCAGTTTCTTGCAAAAACACCTCTTTACTTTCAGAAGCATCATTCACTTCCTTCATGTGCTCTGTCGAACCGCCATTTTCTTTTGCAAAAGTATCCCTTTGAAGATCCTCCGTTTCCAAAATCTGATGGTCAGCAGTCTGGATCACCACATCTTTTCCTTGTCGTTGTTGACGTAAGGCAGAACGTGACGAACCAGATACCTGTGCATGGGCATCATAATCGAAAAAGTTAGTCACGTCTAAAAAAACTCAACTAAATCCAAAGGCAACCCAAATTTCAGAATTTAGTGAATCCTAATATAGAAAGGAAAATCATCAGAATTACCATGAAATAAACTGTGCACCCAAGTTAGTTCTGCAACAATTATAATATAAGCATCAAGGCATATTAATTTATGATCAAAAACGTCTTCTGAATGTTTAAACCAACTTTCTCATTTTTAGCTGTGCATTCACAACTCAAAATTTTTCAAGCCTTCTCGGATAGTTCTTTCCATAACAATCATAATCCCAGGTCCCAACACTTGAATAATGAAAACCAGCTATCGAAAAAGAACCCAATTCAGCAGAACTTTAGCTAAACCAGACTTCAATTCAATCAGTTAAGTAAACTCACCTTTTTTGAAGTCTGACTCTTTCTAAAAAATTGATTATAGAAAGCAAGAGATAAAGCAGATAAAGCGGTTACACCGATGAGAACGAAAACCAAATTGGAGTCGATAGAAGCTCTGGAAACAAAGCGGGGAGGTTGGCGGCGCAGAAAGGCCAAGTTTTTGCGTTTCTTTCGGAGAGAAGAAGCACCGCCGGGGGGCCAGAGGGAGTGAGTGAAACCAAGGAATTGTCGGCTGATTAGAGGACGGGTAGTGGAAGAGGAGAATGGGTAAGAAGGTAGGAAATTTGGGGTTTGGAATTTTGGAGACAAGAAGATTAAGTTGGAATCCATTGAAAGAAGCTCAAAGAAAAGAAAAGAGAGGATAGAGTGGCAAAAGAGAGAGGAGAGGAGCTTATCGAGTTCAACGAAATGAACGATGTTCTGTTTCAGTAGTTATTACTGATCCACTACCGGATATTGTTGCTGACGTAGCAAAAAATGTCTATCCCTTTTTTCTTCAATTAAAATGTTATTTTTCAAAGGAAAAGAGAAAAACTAAAAAAGGTTAATTTCCTAGGTCAAATTCTGCGTTTTTATTCTTCAATTAGATAAATTTTAGTTATTTTATTTTGATTAATTTTAATTTCCGTGGTTTTTTAAATTAATTATTTTTAGTTTATGTACTTCTAAATTTTAAAATTTTAATACCGACTCAAATGATAGTAATCAAATTTATTTGTTAAATTTTGTTATCAGTGATATACTATGTTTAAAATTGGTTCATTTTCTTCAATTAAGTCATTCTTAACCTCTATATTTTTTGAATTTAAAATTTTAATTTTGACATTAAAAAATATGTGGAAATAATAAGTTGATAAATTAATATAATAAAACTTAATAAATTTAATAATTATTGTTTGCTTAAATTAAATTTTTAAATTTTAAAAACTACATGAAAATCTCCTCCATACCGAAGTTATGTTTATATCGAATCTAAGGCCGAAAGTTTATAGTTGATGTTAATAATGCATTTGTTGAAGTTTTGAAGCAATAAGAATGAAGGGCATAATATGCCATTATTTGTGATGCATATGTTGAGTTACTTCTATTCTTGTGAGGAAGAGTGTTGGAGGCATTTATTATATTTTTGGCTTTGAGAATATGCCTAATTTTTTTACATAGAGTTATTGAGGTTATTACTTGCAAGATTGTTAATATAAATCTGCTTTTGCTAAATTATTATTATTAAAAAATTTTAAAGTTTAAAAGAATCCTCAACGTATTAATTATCAACATATTATAATCTTCTATTAATATTGAGATTAAAGTCTTTGTTGTATTGATGGAGCTTGTCCTTCACCATTTACGACAAGTGTTTTTTACTTTTTTCTCTCTAAATCGTATGGTTCTATTCATTGAATTGAGAATAATTGACTTGAAAGGTATATAAAAATATGGAGTAAATTAAGCTTGCCTACTTCATATAATGAAATTATTTTAAACTTAATTCAAGTATTTATTGGGTGATATTTGACAAATTTAAGGGGCTAAATTATTAACAAATGCCGAAAATTTTTAAAATTTACCAGATTATGTCTTATTTTGGAAGAATTACAAGAATAGGCTGATTTTACGAAACGGTTCTAGCTAGAAGCGTTTTCAGGTGAAATTTTGAAAAACGAGTCCAAGTGGAAATGTTGTCAAGTGATTTGCAAAAAACACTTTCAACTAGAAACGCTTTCTGCCACATTAGCACTAAAAATGAAAGCACCAATTTTTTTATTGAACATTTTTTATAACGATTGTAGCGACGTGAAAATTTTAGCTTAGTCGCTAATTGTGGCGATTTAGTGAAAACTTGAAAACCGAAGTTTAATTTTAAAATAATGAGGGAGTCGCCACCGGTCCTTTTTCCTAGGTGTAATCGGACACCTATTAGATTTATTTTTAAAACAAAAGGAAGGCCAAGTTTAGGTCTACGACAAAAGTCAGAGAAAAATTAGGGTTCGGGAGTCACTTACGCGCGAGGAAGGTATTAGCACCCTCACGACGCCCAAAATTGGTATCTTTTAAACATGTGTTGCCTTGATTTCCAAAAATACGAGTTCAATGTAACATTTAGTCATGATCCAATTGGAAAGACGAGAAATTTTAGTTTTTTTGGTTTTTGAGGAGATCATACCGCTTTAACATGAGTCGATTGATGTTCACCCAACATAGCGATGAAATTGGTGACTTAATGTTAAATCAGTACGATGCCTTGCTTATTGAAATAAATAAAAGAACGTGAATAAATATTCTTAAATAGAGTTAGAAAAATAGAGTTAGGCATGTAATAAATACGTCAAAAAAACAAAACAATGTGTGCGATATGTTAAATGCAATAATAGTATCAAACACGAAATGAAACAATGAATACATATATACAAACGATATTAAGAACACGTACATCAAAACACATATATATAAATAGTGATTATGCTAGAGATACACTATATATAGTATTTGAAATAATACTTAAGATAGTAAAAACATAATTTGTAATGTTAAAATATATATACATAATATTTACATAAAATAAATATTGAAAAATGTATACATATAAGGAATATATACACCGATATGTATAATAATATTACATAAGAAAAAGAAACAAATAATACAAAATATTGAAATGAAATAATGAAAACTACTATATATACCTATACACATATATAATGAAATATATAATAGTATTAATAAAAATAGTAAGGATTATATATATATAAAAAGCATATGAATTAGCATGAGAAATATACATATGAATTAGTATATAAAACTGACTAATAGGGTATAAACATATATCTATGATATGTTAAAGGTATATGTACACGATATATAAAAGAAAATATATGCATGCAAATATATATACATAAGATAATATGGAAATATGTACATGGAATAGTATATAAAGAATATAATTAATAATATTGAAAATATATAAACATAAGATAGAGTTAAAAATGTATACATAGTAATGTTTAAATATACGTAACATATATATATATATTAGAAGTAAAAGCTATTAATACACTACATAAATACTTATATATACACATATAAATATTAAGGGAGAATTAATACTAATACTAATAATAGTAAAATACTAATAGTAATAATAATAAAAATAACAATAATATTAATAGTGATTAATATAATAATAGAATATGAAAAGAAAATATGATGTAATGAAATAATAAAAATAAAAAATAAACAATGCTGATGAAAATAATAATAGATATAATGGCAAAATATAATATTAACAATAATACTAATATAATAACAATAATATAAAATAATAATAATAATAATAATAATAATAATAATATGATAAAGATAATATAAATAAATGCTAAAAGTATCTATATATAGTAGAAAAATAATAGCCAGTATAATAATAATATATATATAATAATTACCAATATTTAAAATTAAATAAAGTAGCAAAAATAATATAAAACTCAAACAAAAAGACTAAAATCGAAGTGGAAACGAAAGTTTGGGGCGATTTTAAAAAGAAATAAAGAAAGAAGGATTTAAATGCAAAACACGCATAACCTAGGAGGATCAAAACAGCTATTACCCCTTTTCACCAAAACGCAGCGTGTCGGTGGGGACTAAATTGAAAATCGCTAAAAATAATAGGGCCAAATTGCAAAATCATAGGAACTTAATTGCGAAATCTCAGAAAAGTAGAAGGGCCAAATGTGCAAATTGCCCTTCCGCTCAAAAACACGCGGATCTTGACCTGGAGCGGGTCGGGTCTCGAGTCGACCCTGATTGAAACGACGCCGTTTCATATTTAAAAGGGAAGGGACCAAAACGGTGCGTTTTGGTCCCTATATAAGTTAAAAAAATTTTGAATGTTCATTTGAGACCAGGGGAAAGAAAAAAAAAAGAGAGAGAGAAAAGAGGGAGAGGGAGAGCCCGGAGCGATTTCCGGTGGGGGGAGCGTTTTGGTCCCTATTCTCGTAATCCTTTCAAAAAATGGCCTAATCTAGTAAAATTTTAAAAAGTTTAGGCATTTATTGATAATTTAGTGTGAGAATTGCAATATATATTTATACATTTCAATGAAATTATTAAATAAAAAAATTAGAAAAAAATTTATTATTAGACATTACGAAAATGGTCTTGTTTCCAACTCAAGCCATGCATTCATCACTAATTAAATTTATAGATTTAAATTTAAAAAAAAAATTTAAAATTGATGTTGTTTATTGATTTAATTAACAATTAAATTTAATATTCTAGAGTAGCTATGAAAAGAATTATTTTTTCAATTATGAAAATATTTATGTTGCGTTTGTTTCAATTAAAATAATTTCCAAAAAATGATTTAAGAAAATTTATCAAATAACAGAAAATGTTTTACATAAAAACATTGAAATATAAAAATTTATTACAATTTTCAAAAAATCATACTATTTTCTAAAAAACATTTTTCAAAAAATATTTTTAGTGGATCAAATAGATCCTAAATCCACAACTTACTATAAAAACTAATAATAAATTTAACCAATTTCTAACATATTTTATTTCATTTAGGATCCAATTGTTAAATAAATATTTTTATTGGGTGATAGAACAACTTATAAAGCTTAACTAGTAATCATCCAATTAAGTCCTAGATACTGTAACATCCCTCACCAGTTCCTATCACAGGAACCGAACAATAGAATGTTACGAATAAATACAATCCAATACGAACAATATATAATTTAAAAAAATCAGTTTATTATAATTAATTCATGGATAATGTGTTTACATATAATTCTCGTAATTATACACTACGCAACATAGCAAATTGAATTCAATAAAGACCTATTTGAAATAGTCTAAGCATGATATGGATTTGAAAAATAAAATTTCAAAATTTTAAAACTGGTATCGATAATTCATAGTTGGTATTAATACTGTATCGGTACCTTATGAAAAATTGATACCAAGTTATTATTCTGTTTATTACCTCAAAACATAAGTACCGATATTTATTATGTGGTATCGATATTTTATGAAAAAATATCAATACAATAAAAATCGATACCATTTTAGCATTTTGTTTGTTTTAAAATTATTCATATGGTAAGTATCGATGCCAAATGTCAAAGTATCGATGCCTAACATCAAAATGGTAAAATCTCATCCATTTATAAGTTCATTTCATATCAAATTCGTAAACAAACCAATCAAAACACAACAATATCATCTACATATCTAACCAATATGCCTCAAATGACACCTCAATTAACCATTCAAACAAATTAATGCAACAAACCATTCAACCATTCATTCATACTAAATTTCCATATTGAACTAATGACCTAACTACCTAAGTCACCAAATATAAAACTAAGCACATGTAAATCTTCAAGTTAAGCTAACAATACCAAAATATAATTTAAACATCAACTACATAAATAAATACACTTAGTATTCAAAATATAGTCACATTACCAAAACAAACTACCAACCAAAAGACCTCCTAGGTACATACCATAACAAAGTAGAAGTATCACCACACTGGAGACCAAGATCGTAGCTGGATGAGTCGACAACAAATTGAAATATACCTAACCTGCGCACGGAACACAAAACCACACACTAAGCATATCTTAATCCAAACATTAAGTATAATATAAAGCATTAAGAAATATAATTATGGAATAAAAATGACATGTAAGATTATCAAATCTATTAACAAATGTATATAAAATCATTTCCATATCAAAGTCCAATTTCAAAACTCATGGAACATAACATATTAATGTTCCCATTTCAATCCATATATCATACTTTCACTTCATTTCTTATTTCTTTTTCTTTTCATATTTCTCTGAACAATATCAATTTATATATGTTATTTAATTATTTATATCCATATTAGCAAGACTCAGACTTAGACTGATACATGGATCCAACCAACACACCAGTTTGGCACCTAGTGCCTCATCGGATAATTCTAAAGCAAATAATTGCACTCAGCGCTATAATAATTTGACACACAGTGTCTCATCGGTTAAACATAAGCAATTTGGCACCCAGTGCCTCATCAACTCATAGTCGAAGTAACCCTGAACACTTCTTATCCTATAGCATACCATCTATATCTGACTTAGCCTAAACAGTTAATAGGGTTTTCATTTTATATTTCAATACAAACAATGTCTCAATGTCATATATTTTATTAACATGAGTGCATTTATTCAACTTGATAACAACCACAATTTCCACAAAACATAGATTTAATTCATACATTCATAAGATGCTTATATCTCTCAAATATACATAATTGAATCATTTTCATTATCAAATTATTCAAATCAGCCCAATTGAACAAGAATTCTCACCTCAAATACTTACCATTCGCAAACAAATAAAAATGTAGTAATTTATAAATCAGTTCGGATTATAGAAACACAAACCGTAAACTCTGAGCTATTCATCAACGACCTTGTCTTTTCCCTTCTTTTTCGAGGAATCCAGGTCAATGTTAGCTACAAAATAAAACAAATAACACATTTCATCACACAACTAATTTCACATTCAATTGCTAATTTATGTAACTTTTGCACTTTATGTAACGCCCTAGTTTTTGGGGTTAGAAGTTTTGGGATTTGTAGGTAGGATCAGTGGCTAGATCAAAAATTCGAGTGTGTTTTCACGTTTTAGTTTCAGAATGGGCCTACTAGTTTGGTAGTTGGTTGCGTGTTAGTTTGCCTCTGGGTCCTTGGTTCAAATCCTCTTGTGTGTGCTTTAGTATGGTTTTTAAGTATAGTAGATTTCGTTAATTATTTTATTTCTAGTTTAGTTTTTATTTTTGTTGGGGGAGAGAAAATAAAGGGAAGGGACCCTAAATTATTTTACATGTTCCCACGTTTCTCTATCTCTTCTTCAGTTTTTTTATTATTTCTATTTTCTATTTTTTCCCAATTTTGTTCTATTATTTATTTTCTAGTGCCTTGATCTTTTGTTTGGAGTCTCCAAGCATTTTCGTTAGAGGAATTATTCACTAAGTCATTAGGTGTGAATCAAAATTAGCGGGTTTGAGACGTCGATCGTTTTAGGAATTTTGATCTTGAATTAAGGTATGGGTTCTGAACTTTCCTTTTTGTTATTGAAACATTGAATTAATTCTGGGTAATTTGACAGAATGAGTGTGTTATGAATAGTATAACTCGGTATCGAATTACTTTAAAATTCGACAACCCTTTTTGTATGATTTGGTAGTTGAGCAATTAAGGTTTTTATTGGCTTTAACTAGCATGAATTTGGTTTATTATGGTGATTTTTGAAATACTTTGATTAGGGGTCATTTTAGTGATTGGAAAATGAGATTTTCAGTCAATTTCGGTGTGGTTTCGTGACCACACGGGTGGTTACACGAGCGTGTGCTCTTACAGGGGCAGTTCACACAGCCGTGTGTAATTCTGATTTAGGGTTTCTAGGCTAAATTGGGTACCATATAGCTGTGTGGCTGATTTGGGAAAATTAGTCAATTTTCACACGGCCATGTCCCCTAGGCACACGGGCGTGTGTGTTTGGAAATTAGGGATATAGTGATTTGGTGCCACATGACCGTGTGGCTAATTTGAGGATTTAGGGATCCCATACGGGCGTGTGTTTTGCACACACAGCCATGTCTGGTAGGTACACGGGCGTGTGAGACCCTCAGATGACTGTGTCTGTCCTGTACTCTATTTTAGCACAAACGGACAGAGAGTCATGGGCGTGTGCCTCTTTGTACACGGACGTGTACCCCTTTACATGGGTGTGTTGACCCCCCACATGGCCTAGGCATTTCCACACGGTCGGAGCACACGGGTGTGTGGTCCTTTCTTGCTAATTTTTTTATTTATTTCGATTTCAGGCTTGATTCTGTTTCTATATGTTCTGACTCTTAGTTAAGTCTCAATAAGGGTGGTCGGGACTTTGTTTCGACTTTAACTTATGTGTTTTCATTGTTACAGCTTTTTGTAAGTAACTCGTTGAGGGTTATTCGATGTTATTATGAAATTGATTCTGAACCTGGGATAGTGTATGCATTTCTGAATATGTTTGATTTGTGTATGGGAGTTTGTATATGATGCGCATTCTATGGCTGCATGAGAATTTTATGATTGATTGTCTAGATGTGAGTTTCTGTGTCTAAATAACTATCTGAAAATTTTGTATTTTGATTCTGTACGCTTGTCTGTATACATGATTTTGCATAAAATTATTTGGGGTTTGGTTGTGAAGAGAAGGAAGACTGATTCTTATCTGATCTGGTAGTTTAACTATAACTTATCGGTACAGAAGTTTACTGCATTGTACCGCATATACGTTAGTTTTGCTGCGTACTATTATCTGATGTAGCAGTTTAAACTGCAACATGTCTGTACAGCGGTTTATCACAATGCACTGTACTGCAGATACGTCAGCTTTCCTACGTATTATTATCTAAATGGCTTAGTCCACATACATGGTGTGTAGGGTTGGATGGGCCTTTCGAGGTCCTATGTGGTGTGTTTGGTTGGATGAGCTTAAACAACTCTATTGGGGTGTAATCAGGAGACGGAGAGGTGTTTTGGTTGGATGGGTGGGTGGGTTTTCACTAATTGATTGCATTCATACGCATCTGTTTGAGTGTTCTGGGTGTAAGATTATTTGACTGTATTCTGTCTGACCGAAAACTCTTGTGACTTAGTGTTTGTGTGTCATGGTGTGTTTGAATTGTTACATTCTTTGGGACATTGACATCGAATTTACCTTCCATTTCTGTATATATTTGTAAGTATGTTTCGTTATTGAATTGAGTTCTGTAATAAGTCATGTGTCGAACTCACACTGAGCTCGTGTAGCTCACCCCATCAGTTTCTCTTTTTCAGGTATTTTCGTATGATGTTGCTGGACTCGGCACATCGGAGGCCTCAGAAGTGTCACTGGTTAATAAAGTGTATTTGGAAAATCTGAGTTTTATGTAAACGATTTTAGACTATAAGTTCTTTTTTTAAGTACTGTAATATTTTTTGGGTTATTTTGTAAAATTTTCCTGCGACCACTTTGGATATCAATGTGACTTCTGAAATTCAGTCTAAACTTCTAGGTCGAGTTTTGAGGTGTTACATTTAGTGGTATTAGAGCCAAGTTTACAAAAACTCGGCCTGTGTTTTTACGTATCTAAGTGCGCACGTGGCCGTTAGTTAAAAAAAAGAAATCGAGAAACTTTACCACAGTAACTTGAAATGATTTGTATTTTGGAATAAGCTTTCGTGAAAATGAGATGTCCGAGACTCCGATGCCGGTCCATACGAACTTGAGAAAAAGTAAGACTAGTTTTGTAATTTTTGAATTGTAACGTTTGTGTGTGTCATGTATAAAATGTGTATCTACTTTAGTGGTTAAGTGTTTTAGATGTGTGTTGGAGGTCTAGAGATTAAGTCTCATTCTTGGAATATGTGTTTGAGATTTTAAAATTTAGTATGGTAGTGCTTCTGGATCAGAGTGCACAGCGGGAGCATAGTGATGTAGCTTGTGTTGTACCACAGGTTTGTTAATTAGAAATTTCGGGGACGAAATTTCTTTAAGGAAGGGTGAGTTATAACACCCTAATTTTTAGGGTTAGAAGTTTTGGGATTTGTAGGTAGGGTCAGTAGCTAGATCGGACATTCGAGTGTGTTTTCGCATTTTAGTTTCAAAATGGGCCTACTAGCCTGGTGGTTGGTTATGTGTTAGTTTGTCTCTGGGTCCCTGGTTCGAATCCTTTTGTATGTATTATGGGGAAACAATTTTGCTTTAGTATGGTTTTTAAGTATAGTAGATTTTGTTTATTATTTTATTTCTAGTTTAGTTTTTATTTTAGTTAGGGGGAGAGAAAATAAAAAGAGGGGACCCCAAATTGTTCTACACGTTCCCACATTTCTCTGTCACTTCTTTAGTTTTTATTATTATTTCTATTTTCTCTTTTTTCCCAATTTTGTTCTATTATTTATTTTCTAGTGTATTGATCTTTCGTTTGGAGTCTCCAAGCGTTTTCATTAAAGGAATTATTCGCTAAGTCGTCAGGTGTGAATCAGAATTGGCCAGTTTGAGGCGTAGATCGTTTTGGGCATTTTGATCGCGAATTAAGGTGTAGGTTTTGAACTTTCCTTTTTGTTATTGAAACACTGAATTGATTCTGGGTAATTCAACAGAATGAGTGTTGTTCTGAACGGTATAACTCGATATCGAATTGCTTTGAAATTCAACAACCCTTTTTGTGTGATTTGGTAGTTGAGCAATTGAGGTTTGTATCAGATTTAAATATCATGAATTCGATTTATTGTGTTGATTTCTAAAATACTTTGATTAGGGATCATTTTAGTAATTTGAAAATGAGACTTTCAGTCAATTTTAGTGTGGTTTCGTGACCACACAGGTGGCCACACGGGCTTGTGCTCCTACACAGGCGGTTCACACTGTGTGTAATTGGAATTTAGGGTTTTTGGGCTAATTTGTGTGCCACACGGCCATGTGGCTGATTTGGAGAAATTAGTCGATTTTCACATAGCCGTGTCCCCTAAGCACACGGACGTGTGTGTTTAGGAATTAAGGATTTAGTGATTTGGTACTACACTGTCGTGTGGCTAATTTGGGGATTTAGGGAACCCATACGGCCGTGTGAGACCCTCACACGACCGTGTCTATCCTGTACTCCATTTTAGGACAAAGAGTTACATGGCCGGATCACACAACCATGTCCTTAGGTCACATGGGTATGTGCCTCCTTCCACACGGGCGTGTGCCCCTCCACATGGGCGTGTTAACCCCCACACGGCCAGAGCACACGGTCGTGTGGCCCTTTCTCGCTAATTTTTTATCTATGTTGATTTCAGGCTTAATTGTGTTTCTGTAGGTTCTGACTCTTAGCTAAGTCTCAGTAAGAGTGGTCGAGACTTTATTTCGGCTTTGATTTGTGTGTTTTCGTTATTACATCTTTTTGTAAACAACTTGTTGAGGGTTATTCGATGTTATTACGAAATTGATTCTGAATCTGTGATAGTGTGTGTATGCATTTCTGAATCTGTTTGATTGGTGTATGGGAGTTTGTATATGATGCGTATTTTGTGGCTGCATGAGAATTTTATGATTGATTGTCTAGATGTGAGTTTTTGTGTCAAAACAACTGTCTGGAAATTTTGTATTTTGATTCTGTATGCCTATCTGCATACATAATTTTGCATAAAATTATTTGGGGTTTGGTTGTGAAGAGAAGGAAGACTGATTCTTATCTAATCTGGCAGTTTAACTATAACTATCAGTACAGAGGTTTACCGCACTGTACTACATATACGTCAGTTTTGCTGCGTACTATTATCTGATGTAGTAGTTTAAACTGCAACATGCCTGTACAACGGTTTACCACAATGCACTGTACTACGAATACGTCAGCTTTGCTGCATATTATTATCTGAATGGCTTAGTCCACATACATGGTGTGTAGGGTTGGATGGGCCTTTCGAGGTCCTATGTGGTCTGTTTGGTTGGATGAGCTTAAACAACTCTATTGGGGTGTGATCAGGGGACGGAGAGGTGTTTTGGTTGGATGGGTGGGTTTTCACTAATTGATTGCATTCATACGCATCTGTTTGAGTGTTCTGGGTGCAAGATTATTTGACTGTATTCTGTCTGACCGAAAACTCTTGTAACTTAGTGTTTGTGTGTCATGGTGTGTTTGAATTGTTACATTCTTTGGGACATTGACATCGAATTTACCTTCTATTTCTGTATATATCTGTAAGTATGTTTTGTTATTGAATTGAGTTCTGTAATTCTGCTATGAGTCACGTGTCGAACTCATACTGAGCTCTTGTAGCTCACCCCATCAGTTTCTTTTTTTTAGGTATTTCTGTATGATGTTGCTGGACTCGGCACGTCGAAGGTCTCGGAAGCGTCACTGGTTAAAAAAGTGTTTTCAAAAAATCTGAGTTTTATGTAAACGATTTTAGACTGTAAGCTTTGTTTTTAAGTACTGTAATATTTTTTGTGTTGTTTTGTAAAAATTTCCTGTGACCACTTCGGTGATCAATGTGACTTCTGAAATTCGGTCCAAACTTCTAGGCCGGGTTTTTGAGTGTTACACTTTGTTTAATTTAGCCTTGAAAACCTGGATTAGTTTAACTTCCACATTTAACCCTAATTTTTAATGCCAATTTCACTCTAAACCAAATTTAATTCCCTATTTCTCATTTTTACCACTAAGTTTCAAAATTTTGTTCCTATTACACAAAATCAACAATTGACTTTACAATTTAGTCTTCTTCTACTTCTAACTTAAAAATCTATCAAATAACACCTCAAACATTAATTATTCCCTAATGAGAAGACACACAAACTTTAACTATACTAAAAATTATAACATGGATCGAATAGTTCTAAGTACCAAAATTCCAAAAACTTAAAAATTACAAGAAAAATGAATAAATTGACTAACCAATTGAAGCTTAAATGCTTAAAATCCTCAAGGCCATTCGTTTTTTTCATTTCTTCTCCCTCCCTACAGGCATGAACAAAAATGAGAAAATAATGTGTTTTTCATTCTTTTAATCTCACTTACCTTATTATTTAATATTATTATAATTGGCATAATTGCAAAAAAAGCCCTCAACCTTTGGGGGCATTTGGTATATGCCCCTAACCTTTTTATTTTTTGAAATCGGTCCTTAACGTAACGGATTTTTCAGATATCAATCCAATTGAAACGGTAACTGTCAGCTAACTGTTAGTCAATAGCCGGTCAAAAAAATTGGTCTATGTGGCATTCAGTTGACTAATGATGTCGCAAACATTAAAATAAAAATGCTGACGTGGCGAAAAAATTAAACAAATTTAATAAACATAAAACAAAAAAAACCCTAAATCCCCAAACCCCCAAATTCGCTTGAACCCAAAATTAAAGAAATAATTAGATGTTGTCTTCTTTGAATTCTCAATCAAGTTTTAACCTTTTTTTTTTTTTTTTATAATTGATTTTGTTCAAGTTTTAGAGGTTCTAACTTTAAAAACCCTCCATTGAGTAAAAAAATCCCATCATTTTTCAGCAGGCTTCAATGGGGGAATCCAAAACCAGACCACCACCTTCAGTTTCCTTCATTTTCTCATTGTTGCATTCCTCTTTACACCATTGGGAGCTCAACAGCAGTCACCCATCAAGACCATAGTGGTGTTGGTGATGGAAAATAGATCCTTTAATCACATGCTTGGGTGGATGAAGCAACACGTCAACCCTTCAATCAATGGAGTAACTGGAGATGAATGCAACCCGGTTTCAACAAAAAACCCGAACCTGGAATCCATTTGCTTCACTGACGATGCTGAGTTAATAGATCCGGATCCAAGTCACTCTTTCGAAGCTATTGAACAACTAAAAGTTTTAGGATTCAACAATTTGATTCGTAAAAGTTGTAGAGATTTCAAGAATATTTTGGAATGCTAACGATATAGGAATTTCAAGATTTAGGGATTTAAAGATTTTAAGAATTCAATAAAGATTTCAGAGGTTATGGATTTGGGAAATTTTACGATTTGAGGATTTTAGAAGTTGGGAAAAAAATTTTGAATTTGGGGGTTTGAATATTTAGAGTTTCTTTTTGTTTTATGTTTATTAAATTTATTTAATTTTTTTGCCACGTCAGCGTTTTTATTTTAATGTCTGCCGCGTCACCAATCAACTAGAATGCCACATAGACCAATTTTTTGGACCGGTTGTTGACTAACAGTCAACTAACGGTTACCGTTTCAACTGGATTGATATCTGAAAAATCTGTTACGTTAAGGGCCGATTTTAGAAAATAAAAAGGTTAGGGGCATATATCCAAATGCCCCCAAAGGTTGAGGGCTTTTTTTGCAATTATGCCATTATAATTATAACTTAAGTTTTACAATATGTATAATATATAATATAACTTAACTTGTCCCCATTATGACTATATATATGTAATGGTTTATTTATTTATTTAGTCCTACATATTCAATTCCAATTATAATTATATAATGACCCTTTTACAAATTAATCCCTGTACCCTGATCAAACATTATTTCACTGAAATTACTTAATCGAAATTCAATTCACTTCAAAAGTAACCCTGTAAATATTTAATGAAAATATTTAAAAGTCTGATTTAGGAAAATAGGATTCCAAAACCACACTTTCTGACACCACTGACTTTCGAGTCATTACAGATGAACTACAATCCTCTTTAATCTTGTTGACTGCGTTGCATCAAGTCGAGCCATATGATCAACTGCTTTGTTATTTTCTCAATGGGTACGTTGTAATCTAATGTTCCAATTCCTCTTGTAGATGTCATGGATCAGTCTCAAGTCAGCAAAATTGCTTTCTGTTGTCCTGCCAATACAGATAGACTCATTAAGAAAACTATTGTCACTCTCCTTTTAACTTTGTGGAAACCTTTCTACCAAACAAGCTAAAGTGTCATATACTTGACAATCACCTAAACCTTCAATAATGTCAAATATTGTTTCCCATTAGAGGTTTTGTCTTTCATACTCTAAATAGGCCTGATTCATAGAGTTGGGACTACCTCGATTGATGAAGATATGACCTACAAGTGTAAGTATAGTGCGTAAAATTAATTATGGGAATCACCTACATGCTTGGAGACTCAAACCACTAACATAAGGCATATAAGCCTACGTATCATATTAGCATCTCTTCCCCAAATTTTGTAAATCATATCTTCACGAGCTAAGACACTTCCTTCCCTATGAACTAGTCCTGTTGGAACAGTCTCTTAAGACAAGCTAATTAAAAGTAAAAAAAATCCTCTATTGACGAGCTTTTTCTTCAACGGGAACAATGAAAATTGAGATCACCGATACGATCAAATGAATCCAGAATGCTTCTCAAACAACAAACCAGTGCACAAAGAAGAGTATACTTTCCAAAATTTCATCCCACAACGATTAAATCAAAATCCAATAGAACACATGGTAAAATCAATTGAGAAATCACCATTTTGAAATCACGAATTCCAACATATGAGTACACTCATTTATAAATTATATATAAAAGATTGTTTTTAAAGCCTTCCTTACATGACGTCCGTATAAGTGGAGGAAAATAAATTTATTCAAGTTAAATCTTTTTAAAAATTAAATAAATCAAATTAAAAATTTATTAATAATATGACTAAAATTTAAGTTAAAATGCATAAATTTAAAACTATATATATTTAAAAACTTCTTCAAAGAAAAATAATAATAATTTATTTATTTAAGACATTGAATTTATTATTTTGATTTTTTTGAAATTATATAATTTAAATTTTTTATAATTTTTAAAATTACTTTACTTGTTTACTACTTCAAATTTATCAAAAAAAAATTAAAATTGTTATTACTTTTTACTAAACAGTATTATAATATAAATTCAATACTTACTAATTTTATTACTAAAATACAAATACTTAATATTTTAGCATTTAATATTTTATTTAATTAAATGATACATTCATTAAAAAAAATTAGAGGCAATATTTAATAAATTAAATGTTTAGTAGTAATATTCAATCATATAAAATAGAGTGATAAATTTATCTATATTCTCAAATTATAATGATAAACATCAATAAAAAAATTTATTGCGACGAATTTCAATACTATTGTACGAAGATTTTGTACTAAACTATTTAAACTACCCATTCCACGAATAACTTTCAAATTTTTTGTCAAATTCTCTTCATATATATATTGTATTTTATTATATACACACGCTATATTGAAAATAATCCCCTAAGGATTATTAGGTTGTCACGTTTGCTAAATTGGTAAATTACTAAAAAAAAATGATTTTTACCTATAATTATTGAATTAGGCTGATTTTTTACGAAATTTATCAGTTTAGACCGATTTTAGAGAGAGAAAGGGAAAATACGTCCAGTTGGACACGTTTTTAGTGGATATGATAGGAAAACACTTCTAATTAGATGCCTTTTCAACTTTGGTCAGATGGTTAAATGTTAATGCTTTTATTCTTGAGTCCTGAGTTTGATTCTTCTCCTACTCACATTTGTATTTTTTTATTTCATGTTGCTTCAAGCTTTTTAAATTTTTAATTAATTTTTTTAACATATTATTTCTTTCATTAGATGGTTAGATACTTACAATTTCATCCTTGAGTCTTGAGTTTAATTCCTCTACTATTCACATTTGTATTTTTTATTTTTTATTTCATCTTGCTTCGTCAAGGTTTTTTTTTAAATTAATATTTTTAATAAATTAGTTCAATTTGTTAAATAGTTAGATAATTGTGATTACATCCTTAAATCTGAGATTCCATTATTTTTATAAGCATATTAATGTATTTTTAATTAATGATAATTTTATATACATATTATTATATTTTTTATTTTTAATTCACCTAATAGACTTGATATTATTTTTTTTAATGTTTAAGTCTTGTGTTTAAAGTAATTAATTTATATGGTGGCTCACAAGTTGATTTAAAATTTATGCATAAAGAAACAAATTTAAAAATGAATTTATTAATTATTTTATCTTTGAAATGATTCAAAGAGAATTGAAAGTTTTAGTTGAAGTTATTTCATGATTTGACCCTCAAAACTCAGGAAGGTGTTAAAAAATGATCTAAAAGTCTGATGCAAAAATATAGACTTAAAAAATGGACTTATACAAAGAATGAGGTCCATTTTCTAAAAAGGTTGGGCCTCGGGTAAGTGTTTTTCAGCTCAGGCCTGACCCGTCCTAGCCCAAAAATTTTTACCTAATTTTTATTAACACAAGTCTATTCTAAATTCGAACACTCTATACCTCACTGCCTCACCTAGTTACCCTCCCCTCCACTTATTCTCAATCCCAAATCAGTTCTTAAAAACAAAATCCCTAAGTGTCACCTACTGCTCACCAATCGCCACCACAGCTGTCCAGCGTCGCTCACCATTCACTAGTCACCACCTCCACCTGTCCACTCACCAATCTCCCGCTTCCTCTGTCGTCGATTGCTTGTTCTCCCATCAAGATTCGAGACACTGTCGTCGTCCTGTTGCTTCCTTTATCACCGATCGCTCGTTCTTCCATCAAGATTCATAACACTACCGTTGTCTCACTGCTTCATATGTTGTCGGCGTTCACCACTGCCGTCGCCTTCCCCGCTCTAGTCTTCAGCCGTCATTGTCTTGCCAACTTCTACACCGACCATCACCATCATCGTTCCATAGGCAGTTGGACACTCTATTTTTGCAGCTCACTCTTTAATAGAAAAACTAAAAAAATCATAAAAATTAAAGTTTCATAATCAAATTTCACCACTGGTTTGCTCGATTCCCTGATCTCTTATGAACAACAACAATGGTTTGCTCAATAATTGTTTATTTTGGGTTAGATTGCATCGAGTTTAAATTTTTATAGTGTAGAACACTTCTTTTGTCCCCCTCTTTCTTTTTGCAGTTATGTATATGTATAACATATACAATTTGAGATAAAAGAATGCAAGTATGGATACATTTCTTATGGTATCGATACTATAGGCTTTAATAAGGGTTGAGTTGGTCCGAACTCAGATTTAACATTTATAATCTGAGTCTAGGTTGGACAAAAATTAAGGCTCATTTTTTGAGTCGGGCCAAACCCGAGCTTACCAATTGAGCCTAAAATTTTATTGAAGCTCAAACCTAATCTGACTCAATCTATGAACAACTTTACACATAACCTTGATTTGAGGTTTTAATTCTGCCTATGTTCTAATAGCCTAACTAATGCTTTAACGGACCTCTCTAACCCGCAACTACACACATCCAAACCCGCCCAATATACCTGTTTGCCACCTCGTCTTCTTAATGCAAGGAATTTAGGCAAAGGTCAAATCACACATTATTTCTGAAGGAATAAATGGAAGATTATTATTTGATACCATGATAATGAAATAAAAGAATTTCACAAGAAAATTTATAATATTATCATAAATCTTTTAATTATATTAAAATAATAAAAACTAGAAGAAAGGAAAACGCATAAAGTACGTTATAATATCTATTGTAAATTTTGTCCTTAAATGACTACAAATTTTGCCTAAAAAAACATTAATAACGTATTTATAATTCAATAAATTATTGCTTATAAATATTTAATAGGTGCGAAACATGTTTGGAAAAATTATTTATTATACGAATTGCTCCTCCAAATCGAATCCCACCACACATCAATATTCAATCTCACTCCGCCCCTGACAAATTTCCAATTGCAAAAATTCAGATGCCGCATCCGTCGCAGGTGATAACTTATGATCCGTAATGTCCTCCACCCAATGGTTGCCACGTAGCAATGCTAGCGACAGCCACATTAATCATATTTGGCCGGTTCATATTTTTTCACTCGCTCATAAGTCCGGTCGGGTCGGGTCAATATAAAATTTTAAGTTATTTTTTAAATTTGGGCTTGACCTAAAAAATAAGGTTAAAATTTTGTTCAAATTTAACCTAGATAAAAAAAAGTTAAACTCGAGCTTAGCTCGATCTGTTCGTATTAATTTTTATATTATTTTTATATAAAAATAAATTTAAAAAATATAATACATCAATTATATTAAGAACATTAAAATAAATGTTCCCAATAAATTGAAAATATATTAAAAAAATCTTTATACTTAAATAACATTAAAATAGTTACAATTTAATAAACAAATCCTCTAAAATAGTAGTAAAATTAATAATAAAATAAAAGTTATACAATATCCAAATAACAACAACAAAATAGTAGTAATATAATAGAAAAACGACACCAAAACAACATCAAATGGCAGCAAATAACAACAAAACAACAATGAAAAAATAGACAAATTCGGGCTGAGTTAAAAAATTTCTTACCCAAGGCCCGACCCGTTTTAAAAACGAGCCTTATTTTTGCCCAAACCAATTTTTCAGGCTTACATAAATGTAACAAGTGAATAAATCCATAAACAAATTCAGGATTTATTTTACTTAGGCCATGTCCGATGTACTGTTAGTCCAGTCAATCACATTTATGCCTTTATCTTTTGGGAGTCATTCACTCTGATGCTCAAGACAAAACATCTCCTCAATTGGACTTGATAGACGACATATTAGTCTTTCAATCGATTTTTTTGTTTTCAATTAGACTAAGGACATGTTTAGGTTTGTCTACTAATATAAGTTGTCTTTCCGTATTACGATTCGACCACGTAATACCGCTTAGAATTAGTTAAACATTAGACAATTAGTGAGCTAAAATTTACTTCAATTTTGCATGGTATGCAAAAACCATTGAGGATAATGTACAAATGGTATTAATGTAATCTATAAATAATTTTATTAAACCAATCTTTTCGAAAAAAATACAAGTGTACATAAACAAAAATACTACACTTATGGCATCAGATCCAACAATCCGTTCATTTTTGTCTCTTAAAACTCTAATGTCTGAAATACTCTTATCTTTTGATATTCCCATTCGAATCAAAATTTGACTTCAAATTTTCTCACTAGGACCCCATGCTTTTAATCTATAACAAAATTTGGCAATAACTTTCATTGTATTCATTTTGGTCCCTAATGTCACAAAATTAACTACATAGTTTCGCTTAAATTCAAACTTAATTCACCACTTCGCATTATGTTCTAACATATTCTTAACATAATCTAATCATAGTTCACATCATAGATGACATATAAGCTTCCATTTCACCAAGAATTCAACCATGGAAACTTGAATTAGATTTGTCAATTGGAAAATCTAAATCAAGCTTAAGTGATCAAGAATCTATAAAAATTATGAAGAACAAGTTCCTTGCCTCATTGAATTTAGGACCGAATATTGAAATGTGGTTGAATATTTGTTATTCAATTTTTTTTATATAAATTGTCTATAATTAAGTATAAAGTGAATGACTACTTATTTGAAAGTTGTGAAGTGGTTGTGAAAAAAAAAAAGAATTATATGATCTTGGAATGAATTTAATGGATTTACAGTATGTGTACTGATATTATAGAATTGCTTCCAATTTGTTTATGTGATGAATTCAGTTAAAATGCTCGTTTGAATATAGTAAACAATTCAGATACGATTGGTATGCCAATAGGGTTAGAACGCACGCTTGTACGACTTTCCTAATTAAGAGAGGTAATCCTAGATGGTATCTTTTAGTCTAGGATAAGATCGATAGGAGATTCCTAAATAAGAGTGACAACCAATATAATCGATATAGTTCATTAGTTTAATTACCATTCACCTAATCAATCAACCATTGTTTAATTATTTACATTATCTAAAACATTAGGAACAAAGTTTAGCTTAGTTAGTTTAATCTTAGTTTATAAACAATTTTATTTGGACTTGCACTAATTGTTTCTGACTTGATTAGATTAATAATTGTTTAACTTGTAATTAACTAGATAAACACATTTACCTACTTGTCAATCCTTTGGGTTAGACCCCTTGGAATACTTTATGTTCCATCAGACCTATAAATATTACAACTGACATTGTACACTTGCAATTAAAAATCGCTCTTCAAAATAGTTTTTCCAAAATCATTCATTTTAACACGAACGCGCGCTGGCAGTCAAAGGTGCATGTCTAGGATTGACTCTAAAAAGGAAAGGCTTGGTTTTTAAGCGATCAAATATAACTCACCTACCTTTCTTGGGACCCTACCTGGTGCATGGTTCACATTCACTTCTTTTATTTTTCCCTTAAAAGAAAGCCTGTAGAGAATCAAAATTGTTTGTTTTTATGATTGATTGATTCTTGTGAATATTATAAAATTGTCATAGCATGTCATGCAAATATTGGAAGCGTGTCATATAGATTAAGTAAGAATGCCACTAAGAGTATTGTATGATCATTCTTGAAATCTGGGATAAAAAGTGTAACGCCCCATACCCGAGACCGTCGCTGAAGTTGAGCACGAGGTATTAACGGACTTAATTCATTAATTAAACAGCTCAAACAATTTATTTTAGAATTTTCAGACGAGCTGGCTAACTGCGTCATAGTCGCTAAAAAAATCCATATCTCGAGTTACGAAACTCGAAATCCAATTCTGTAAATTTTTCTTGAAACTAGACTCATATATCTACTTACTAATTTTTTTCTAGAATTTTTGGTCAGGCCAATTAGTATAGTTTATTAGCTAAAGTCTCCCCTGTTTCAGGGTTCGGCTAGTCTGACCCCTGTGTATTACGAATCAAATATCTCCCTGTATAGAGTTTCAATGACTATGTCATTTGTTTCTCATAAAACTATACTCAATAAGGATTTCATACATGTAAGGTAATACTCCTAAATGTTTTTGTACAATTTATGGTGAATTTTTAAAGTCAGAACAGGGGATTCAGAGATCGCTCTAACCCTGTTCCACAAAAACTTAAATATCTCATAAAATATAGCTCATAAAATATAACTCATTTACCTGTTTCATTTCTTCTATATGAAAATAGACTCATCAAGCTTCGATTCCGTAACTTATTAATCATTTAATTCCATTTATACTATTTTTAGTGATTTTTCAAATTCAAATCATCTCTTCTTTGTCTGATTCTATTTTGTGGCCAATTTTACCTTTCCAAGGATTTTCATGGTTTAGTTAAGACATAAAGCATACATGTTATCATATATAAACTTGATTAGCCATTTCAATAGCTAATCATTCTCAAACATTTCCATTCCATCCATGGGCCATATCGTAAGATTATACACAAAAAATGATTGGAATGCTATACATGCCATATTTCCAAAAATTACAAGTCATTATACCGCGATTGTCCAGTGATAGTGTGAGCGTGCCTCCGACCGTCCCGATCTCCGAATTGACTTGTCAAAACTACAAAGAATGAAAAGGAGGGAGTAAGCATAGATGCTTAGTAAGTCCACATACAAATAACAAATAACTTAACAAAGCAATTATACCAACCAACATTAGCATAATATCACCAAAACATATATCACATTTCTATTCATCATTCATCATCTTACCATATTATTGTTGTCGTATCAAGTCTCAACCCGAGGGTTAAGTACATACCTGTCCAAAGTGCTCATTCCACAAAACTTACTAATACGTCACTTGCATCTTGAGTATTCTTCCATTTCACTAGAATCTTACCCGTTGAACACATCGGAATATAACTCGGATACATGGAAAGTTTGCACATAAGTGCCACATATGTAGCCAAGCTACCATGTAACCCGCCCATAAGTGAACTCGAACTCAACTCAACGAGCTCGGGTGCCTAGTTACATCTCACGAACTCGGACTCAACTCAACGAGTTCGGATGCCCATATATCCTAGTGACATGTCACTTGTATCCTAATCTATTCCTAAGGTTCAACAGGACTTTCCTCGTTCGTACTCCTTTACCATTCTACTTGGAATACCAATGACGATACTTCGGTAGTCTTTCATATTTTCCACATAATTTATAAAATTTTTGCATGTTGTCCAACAATGACCACAAAACATTGAATTACATGATAACAATCATAATATCGTATATATAGCATTAAATGATTTAAAATAACGGTTATATTACAATATTTACATATGAACTTACCTCGATACAAAATGAGAATAGTCGAGCCTATTCCTCGTAAACTTTATTTTCCCCCCGATCTCTACTAAAATCTCTTTTCTCTTGATCTATAATGCCAAATTAATTTATTTAATACACACATTCATCAAAACAGCCTCTAATACGAACTTTGGCAAAATTACCATTTTGCCCCTAAACTTTCACATATTTGCAGATTTTCCCCAAGGCTCGTAAATTAAACCTCATCCTATTTTCTTATATTTTATGACATGCTGATCATTTTTCCCTTCTATAGAAACATCAAATTCACACTCTAACATGTACTTACGAATATTAGGTATTTTTACCGATTATGTCATTTTACTAGTTTTTACGAAAAATCACTTAGCAAAAGTTGTTTAACACAATCTCAAACTTCATATTCTACCATAAAACATCAAAATTCATACATATCATCCATGGATAAATTTTTAAATATAAACCCTAGCTCAAAATATTGGTAGAAATAGGTAAACCGAGCTACGAGGATTTAAAAAATGTAAAGAATATTAAAAACGGACATAGAAATCACTTACAATCAGGGCTTAAAAGTATTAAAACCCTAGCTATGGTGGAGAGCAAAATTCGGCAGCAACTTATGGAGAAGATGATCATTTTTGTGTTATTTTTCCCATTTTATTTCATTTAATATCCAAATGACCAAAATGCCTTTACTTACTAAACTTTCAAAAATTCCATCCGCGTCCAATTTTTGCCCATAAACTTAGAAATTGGTCAAATTTCTATTTAAGACCTCCTAATTAATATTTCAAAGAAATTTCATACTAGAAACTTCTAGAATGCAAGTTTTGCAAGTTATTCAATTTAGTCCCTAACTTCAAATTAAGCACTTTATGCATAGAATTTCTTCACGAAATTTTCACACAACCATACAATCATACCATAGACCTCAAAATAATCATAAAATAATTAGTTCTATCTCAGATTTGTGGTCCCAAAACTACTATTCCGATTAGGCCCTAATTCGGGTTATCACAAAAAGCTTCCATGTTTTTAAAATATTGAATGGGAGAAGGTCTTTGAACAAGACTTACGATATAACAGCCCATTTTTCAGTGATGTCAGGAACAATGGTTTTGGGATTACAAATCATGCAAGTGAGTGTATAAATAGTATTTATTAATATTTACGAGTTAATTATAGTGTTTTATTAAATTTTGATTTGATAATTTTTGCTAATTGATCGATTAGTTAAATATAAGTGGTTTGTCCCTAAAGTCAAGTGATTTTGAAAAATAAGGTATTGAGACCTCGTTTCATAAACCGAGCTAAAAAAATACTATTATTGATATGGACGAAGCTATTATATAGGTGAATTGAAGTTTGGTCCAATAATTCTAATGAATTGCTTGTTAATTAAAGAAAAAAAGACTAAATCGTAAAATACGAAAAACTTAATTGCTATTGGATTTTATTAACTAAATGGCTTAATTGATATATGTGGGAGGAATTATATGATATTTAGACCATTATAAATATTAGTGGATGATTAAGGTTAGTTATCTAGTTAAATTTTATGTTAATAATAAAGGGTAAAATTGTAAATAAATAAATAATGTATAAACAAAATAAAAACAAATGTATCATTATCTTTGTTAGCTTATTTTTCCATCGAAAGTTAGAAAGAAAAACACCATGGACAAGCTTAACATTCAGCCAAGCTTAAATTGATGCATGTAAGTGATTTTCCTTTTCGTTTCTCGTAAATTTTATGTTTTTGAGATCGTTGTAACTTATTCTAGCTAACCCAAGGACTGATTTGTGAAACTATCAAATGTCTTGAGTTATGCCATTGATGAATTTGTGATGTTTTTAATGTTTGATGATAGATTATTAAGCTTGATAGTTAAATAGGACCATTTTTTAAAGTGATTTGGGTTAGTTTTAAGTTTAATGACTAAATTGTTAAAATAATAAACTTGGCATGAAATTATTGAGATATTTTAATAATTATGGGCTTTAATGGCATAAGGGAAAATTCAACTAGCATGGAATTGGTGAAATTGTGATAGATTTGAAAGTTTCGGGTTTAGGGACTAAATTGAATAAAAGGTAAAAGTTTAGAGTAAAAGTATAAAATGTTGATTAAAGGGTCAATTATGTGAATTTTAGTATTTAAAATGATTTGAATTGGATAATTGAATTAAATTATTATATAAATCAAGAAACGGATCAATCGATAGACAAATACAAAAAAGGGAAAATTATTGATTAGTCCTTGGAGTCGTTTTTGCTGCAGAATCAGTTTAGTTAAGTTCGTATAGCATATAAATTGAGTTAATTGTTGTTTATGTAGTATAATATAATTTGTGTATGCTTATGATTGAATTAATGGTGTTATGATTTTAAAGCTTTGAATGATTCAAATTGAAATGAAATTATAATTAAGGGTCATGATTGAAAATGAAGAAAATATATAGTTGAATTCATGCGACAAAGAAATGCTTAATCATTTATATAATATGAATGTGAATCACAGCTCATATGAACATCGTGAACGTTTAAGATACAAATGACATCATTAGGGTTATTACTATTTCGGGTGCTGGTCTTGATGTCCTACCAATGGTTGAGGTCTTGCATTTGTTGCGGATTCTCCACTGATGTGAGCTTATAATTGATTTAGAAATTACTAGTCACTCGATTTCCCAACCATTTCTAAGTAGGTACTTGTTACAAAAAAATAAAATAGGAATCTTGAAAACAAAAGGTTAAGGTTTGTTCAATTCTAATTATTGTTTCCAATTATTTTTCATTTAGAAAATGGGTCATGTTCTATAGAGTTGGTTCTTTTCTCATACAAACCTTTGTTTTCTAGATTCCTATTTTGTTTCTTTCATAACAAGTACCTGTTTAGAAACGGTCGGGCAATTGAGTGACTCGGAATTTCTAAATCGATTACCAGCTCATATCATTTGGTATCAGAACTATTATTCTTCACAAGTATCGTTTTATTTCTCTTTCCCGATTTCGAAAAAAAAGCTTTGAAAAAAACTTCAAAAAAAATAAAAAAATTCCGTAGCAAAAAAAAGAATAAGTGCAGAAGTGAAAAGAAAAAAAAAAAGAATTGAGATTCAAAAAAAAATCTAGAAACCCTTCTAGAAAAATTTCGTTTGATTCATGTTTTTAAGCCTTTCTTATACACTCTAGTAAGATTTTACGATAGTAAAAAAGTTTATGTCAAAAATTACAGTTTGTTCGAAACACCCAAAAGACATTCCATTCGTTATTTTGAGTCAATTGAGTCCATTTTGTCAAAGTTGTACAAGCCTTTCATATATATATTTTTTATTTTTCATAATTGAGTCATTCATGTCATTTTCATCTGTTTGTTTCTATTTCCTTCAAGTTGTTACATCCTATCAACGTCCACAAGGTTAAGGTTTTGTTAAGTTCATTTCCAACGTTCTTGAAGAGCTTAGGAGGAATTTTGAGCCAAAAAAGGTAAGAGCGTGTGAGATCAACCGAGTTGTAAAAGCTTGAATTGTGCACAAACATGAGAAGAGTGATTTTTCTTTTTGACTAGATTCACGAGGTTTATATTGGTAATATATTCATCTTCTATTTTAAATTATTTTGTTTCCCAATCTTTTCAATAAGTCATGTTTCAAAAAGAGCTTTCAGATTCAAAACTTCAAGATTTGATGAAAGAAATGTGTATAATCGTATGATATGGATATGACCAATTGCATAAAAGAATTGATCGTGTGGAAGGAAGATCATCGAATGAGTCCTTTGTACAAAAAGAGCGAAAATATTCATTTAGGAGAGAGCCAGGTCTTGATTCCTATTCATCATGGAATTCAAGCCGAAGTAAAGTGGATCGCAAGTTTGAAACCTCCCAAGGCAACAAACATGAAGGTACAAGCATTAATTATGCAAATGCTGCCTCGAGTGTGTTGAAATTCATTCATGTCAACGGGGAAATGTTAACGTGTCATTTATGATGATCCTCCCTTTCGATTCCAAAAGAAGTCTAACCATGTGGAGTCTTACATCTCAAATCCATTTTTGTGAAAATCAAATTCAATTGGTGAAAGATTTAAGAATTAGTGAGAATAAGGGAAAAGAAAAATAAAAGTTATTGATGAAAGAAAATGAAAGAAAAATAAAAGAGATTAAGAGAGAAAAAAAAAGAAAAGGAAATAAAAAGAGAGAGTGTAAGAAAAGAAGTTATAAAAAAAAAAGAATGAAAGAGAAAAAAAATTGAAAAAGAATTTGAGCAAGAAAAGAAAATTGAAAAAGAGTTCAAGAAAGAAGAAAAAGAGATTGAGATTGAAGAAATAAAAAAAAAAGTGTGAGTAATACGAATGATGTTGTTGAACAAGAAAGTGAAATTGAAAAGAAGAGTGACAAGGAGAGGAGTGTTTTTTCTAACCAACATGCGATTTGTCCTCATTTTGTCTCTTCATTTTAGGTTTCTAAAGGTTCATTTGATGAGTTCCAACTTCATTACTCCACTTCCAAGAGACAGTTCTCTTTGATCAAAAAAGGTAAGATCGAAAATTACATCAATCCACAAGTGCTTTGTAACACCCTAAAACCTGACCTAGAAGATTTGACTAGATTTCGAAAGTTACATTGTCACTCGAAGTGGTGAAAGTAAAAGCTTTGATTTAAACATAGAGAATTATTTCCGAAACCATTTTGCTTCCTAATTATGACAAGTTAGATAATGTTGGAAAATATAGACATCACATATATAATAAGGGTAATTATATGTTATTATTTACTATCATGATAGGTCAGCCCAAATTAAAAGTGATCTAATTTGGTTAAAATTTTATTGGGCTTTAATTATTAAATAAAGTATGGGTCAAATACGTGTAGATACTCTACTAATTGAGTTCTAATCAAATTCTAATTAATGATGGGCTAATTGGAATTTGATTAGAACTAATATGCCAAGATTCTAAATATTAGGGTTATAGTCCCCAAATTATACAAAAGATATCTTTTCTAATATCCCATCATTAGGGAAGAGAGAGCAGATATTCTCTGAATTTCTTATGTGCTAATTTGGAAGATCAAATCCCCAAAATCTGGTAAAACTTCAAGGAATTCATGGAGTCAGGTACGCTTCCGCATCTAAAATTTTTTTGATTTATTCTTGATGATTTGACATGATAGATCCTAATTTATTAAGTTTTATTTTAGATTTATTTTACAAATCTAACAAGTGGCATCTCAACTTTGTCATGTTGAATTATTGAGAATGAATTGATTCTTTATTAATTTTGGATTAATTCATTTTTCTTTTTTAATTTTATGGATTGATATTTTAATTATATATTATGTTGAATCTTTGAGATTCTTGATAAATTTTTGGATTTTGATTCTTTAAATAAAGTTTTAGGGTTTATGCTATTCGAAAGATGAATGTTTATTTATTTGTTTATTTATAATCAATTGATAAAGATTGATTTGTGAGATTTCTTTATCTTCTTTTCACACAATTATTTTATAAATTTTGGTTAAAGTCGTTATTAAATTAAAGTTACAGACTTACAACTTTTTGCAATTGAGGAATTCCAATTGGGTTGTATAATTGGTTTTGAAAGTTAATTCACTTGATAATCAAATAAATAAATATTGGTAAGATGTTTTATTTCTGGCATTATTTGTTTTAAATTTTCTGTTTGTGGTTGAATATATATGGAATTATCATCTTTTGTCTTTATTCATGATGAATTATATTTACCATTGAATTTAATTCATATATACGAATGATTACTTTTGGTTTCTACTATAATTATTTTATATAAGTTTTAGTCCTTATGGAATCCGACTAAAATTAAAATATTTGGAATTTTTTTTAAAAAAAATATGGTGGCTATGAATTTTCATAAGTAGTTGCGCATATAAAGACTTTTATATAATTTGGGATTCTTTTTATATTTAGTGGTTATGGATTTTTTTTAAGTATTTGTGCGTATAAAGAAGTTTTATGATAATGCCTTTAGTCGTGAATATAAATTTGAGTTTACATGAAATATATAAGGCAAGACAATATTATTTTTATATTATTATAATTGTGTGTATATATATTATATGCATATAAATTATTTTGAGGATTAATGCATGATTATAGTTTGTGTGAATAGGTGTTTATAACCATTATTCAATAAGATATCTTTTATAGTTTAATTGGTGAAATTAAGTCTTGATGGATATCATTGAAGTTAAATTTTTTTTGTTATATATTTAATTTTATGAGTGTTTTGGTTCAAATTCATGCCAACTATATACATATTTAGATATTTTGGTTTTAAGTTTGGTTCTATAATCTTAGGTTTTGGCAACTTATGGTTCCAAATATTTGGTTAAATTATGATGATATGGTTTATTGTATGAATTGTGGGATATGCCAACTATTATGATTTTGTTTTTTGAGATTTATTGGCTTGAAAATAATTTTCAAGTATTCATATGAATATCTATTTAATCATAAATACAACTTTGGATTTACATGATAAATTCAAGGTAAGATTTTCTATTTGATTATGAATACATGTATATGTGTGAATTGCTTTGGTGTTTTTATCCATGCCAAAATTATGAATACATGTGCTTGTTAATTATTTGGCTTTGAACCACTACATTATTTCTGTTTGGTTTTGATATATATGATTTTGGAACAAAAAGAAAATAGTAAAAAATTACGGTTTTCGGTTTTTTATTGCATTATTAAGACAACTTTATTTTGAGTTATTTTGGAGCCTATAAAACAATAAAAAAATAGCTTTGACATTTGACTATTGGAGAAATTTTAAATTTGAATATTGGTATGTTTATATATTTTTTAAAATAACTTAATTGAAGCAAAAAGTCACTAAAGTATTTTTTTGTATAAGTTTTTTTATTTTAAAATATAAAAAGTTGTGTGCATGTAACTTAAGTTATGCTAATATTGATTGGCCCAAATGAAAGTTAATAATGTTACATGTGCAACTATGGTGATAAACATGTGACAATTATTCGGTTTTACATGTGAGTAATAAATTGGCCAAATGGAAGATTTATTATTCGACATGTTCTTATTTTCAATGTTTGATGACTATACCAAGATATCACTTACAAGTTAATATTTTGTCCAAAAAGAAAATATTAATGGAGTGTCCGATATCTTGAGATGAGGTTTACCTTTATTCAAATTATTTTGGTTTAAAAAAATAAATTCAGATTTTGGCTTTGACTTTTAATCAAGGATGTCTAATATTTTAAATAGATTAGTTAAAACAAAATGCCGCCAAAGTGACCTCTTTTGTATAGATTAGTTTATTTAAAATATTAAGATGATTACATCTTTTTGTGATTCATGCGTTTATTAATTGACCCAAAGGTAAGTTAATATTTGGCAGAATTTCAACGACAACTGTGGTAATAAATGTGTGACAATTATAAGGTGCTTTATGTGAGTAATATGTTAGTCCAAAGATTAATTCATTGTTTGACATAATTTATTGTCAATGTTTGATTGCTACAACAAGAGTACCGCTTACTGTTAATATTACTATCCAAAGACTTGATATTAATGTTGTCTTTGGTATCTTGGGATGGGATTAGCCATTATCTTGAATTTATTGTTTACTTATGAATATTGATGTGAGCTTATTTTTTGTTCTATATTCAACTAATTCATCTTTTACTGTCACAATATCTGTTAATATAAATTCTATACCCATACTTAATGGGACTAATTTCAATGAATGAAAAAGTCACTTACTTATAGTGTTTGTTTGTATGAACATAGACATTGCACTAAGGGAAGAACAACCTGCACCTCTCACTACAGAAAACACCCCTTATGTTAAAAGAGATTTTGAGAGGTGGGATCGTTCAAATTGCATGAGTCTAATGATCATGAAGTACAACATTTTAAAAGCCTTTAGGGGCAAAGAATCTAAAAAGATTACTTAGGTCAAAGTTTCCTTGACGAAAGTAAGAAACGTTTTGCTAAAAATGATAATGTTGAAATGACATCACTTCTGACTTCTTTGATGTCTATAAAGTATAAGGGTTTAGGAAATTCTGAGCGATCTAAGGGCTATAAAATTTATGATCTCATAATAAGGAATATTTTTGAGACGGGAACTGCAACATTTTTTGAGGATATTGAGTTTGGGGGGAGAAATAAGGTTAGAGACATTGCTTTTGAGGAGGAATTGGATTCAAACTCAGTTCCTACTATCACTTTTGATGATGTTTAGGTTCTCATACCTATTATTGATTAAGAAGTGAATCTAGAACCTCAATAAGACAATGTTGAACAACTCCTTATTCAAGATAAGGTAATTGTTCCAGAAAAACAAATTCAACAACCTCAAGAATGAATGTCATTAAAAAGGTCCACTAGAGAAATGATTATAAAGACTTTAGTGGAATATTTTAACATTAAGCTACATCAGATGAATATTAAGTTAATGGTTTCTCAATGATAACATTGATCATACATTTATATGGTGCAATTAGAAAGCTTTGTGTCTAATGATGCAAAGTTAATGATTTGCAAAGAACTTTATCTATGGGCCTAAGCAAACTTCTCGTCAATAATATTACAAATTTTACCAAATGATTATCTCATTTGGTTTAGAGATGAATTTTATTGATAATTGTATATACCATAAGTTTAGTGAGAGTAAGGTTCTATATTTAGTTTTATATGTTAATGACATACTGTGTTCTATATTTAGTTTTATATGTTAATGACATACTGCTTGTTAATAATAAGTATAGCCTCAATCAATGCCCTAAGAATGATTTTGAGATTACAAAAAAATGCATTAGATTTTTTACATTGTAGCAGTAGAAAGTCTAATTTATGTTCAGGTTTGTATACATTGGAATATTGTGTACACTATTGGGATGTTAGGCAAATATTTTAAGCAACCTTGGTTTGGACCATTGGATAGCATCTAAGAGGGTTATAAGGTATTTTCAGAGAACAAAAGATTACATGCTCACATATCGGAGGTCTAATCAGTTAGAGATCATCAGGTATATAGACTCTGATTTTGATGGAATATGGATACAAGATTTTGTCACTAAGGTGCAAATTGTGAAAACAAATTGCAGTCTTTTATTCCAATAGCAACGGGAGCACATTAAAGTAAAAACATATAGACTTTAACTTCCTGGTTGTTAAAGTAAAATTTTAGAGTAGTTAGGAGCTTATAAAGCATATTAGGACAAACTCCATGATTGCGAATCCGCTTACTAAGGAACTACACCTAAGGTTTTATAAAAGCACACTGCTCATTTGGGTGTAATTTCATTTAAATGATATTTGGTTTTAGTGGGAGTTTGTATTTTTAAATGCTTTTATGTTATAGGCATATTTTCAGTTATTTTAGTTTAAAGATATTAAGTATATTTTCTGCAAAAATAAATTTTATTTGGTTTATTCACACTCTGATTTTGGTAAGGTTTGATCTCACTAAGGAGGACCAGTTGGAAATAGACATGTTTAGATCATATTGCATGTAATTTCCATGCTACACATCCATACTTGATCTATGTCATTTTCTTGTGTTAATATACGTGATCATGGATGGATTTAGTTACGATATATGTAACGAAAGTCGCCTTCGTTTTACGTTAACATAATTAATGGACGAGATTGTTCGGAATACCTTTTGGATATGATAGTAAAATTTTGAGCTCATAAGGTTATATAATGACATGCAATTATAGAGTAATTAGTATATATATGTGGTCCAAGTGGGAGATTGTTGGAAAATATAGACATCACATATATAATAAGGGTAATTACATGTTATTATTTACTATCATGATAGGTTAGCCCAAATTAAAAGTGATCTAATTTGGTTAAAATTTTATTAGGCTTTAATTATTAAATAAAGTATGGGTCAAATATGTGTAGATACTCTAGTAATTGAGTTCTAATCAAATTCTGATTAATGATGGGCTGATTAGAATTTGATTAGAACTAATATGCCAAGATTCTAAATATTAGGGTATGGTCCCCAAATTATACACAAGATATCTTTTCTAATATCCCATCATTAGGGAAGAGAGAGCAGATATTCTCTGAATTTCTTGTGTGCTAATTTGGAAGATCAAATCCCCAAAATCCGGTAAAACTTCAAGGAATTCATGGAGTCAGGTACGCTTCCGCATCTAATTTTGTTTTTGATTTATTCTTGATGATTTGACATGATAGATCCTGGGTTATTAAGTTTTATTTTAGATTTATTTTACAAATCTAACAGATAAAACTTAGTTATATTTTGAAACAACATTTAATTGGCGTTAAAAACAATTAGAAATAAATCAAATTGACGTTTCTTGAATAGTATCAAAATACATCAAATTGTGCCAACCTCAAAAATTACAAACTAGAAATTGTGCAGAAAATATGTTGTTTTCTCTAATATTTAAGATCTTGAGACAATAGCAGAAAACCTATATAAAAATCGTGCGCAAAAATTTTGAAATGTTGTTCAAATTCGAAAACACGTAGTTTAATGAAAAGACCAAACTCTAACCCATACCACAGTTTGTATAATCACCTTACAGATAATCTTTAAACCAACCATATTAAACTTATGAAGTTTTAAATTATACCGAACCAAACTAAAACTTTTTGAGACCTCCTAAGTGCTGAGTCCAGCTTCAGAACATGAAAAGTACCTGAAAGGAAGGAAGCTAAGAGGGGGTGAGCTATGTGAGCTCAGTGTGAGTTCAAACGTAAATAAATGACAAAAGACGGTGTAACACAACAAATATTTAAGAAACTTACAAAAATACCAAAAACATACGAAACTCCCAACTGGTAAACTGCTTACGAGTTTTATTTCCATTAACAAACAGAACAAGTCATTTTATTTCAGTATTCACTCAATCAAACATATATTCAAATGTATAATGCATGCATAGATAAAAAATCCACCCAACCAACCAAACACCATTTTGACTACCCTGTACACCACAATAGAGCCATAAAAGACCCCAACCACCCTGCACACTGTATAGGACCATATTAGGCCCATCCACCGTACACACCACAAATGTGGAACTAAGCCACGCAATTAATAATATGCAACTAAGCTGATGTAACAGCCTGATTTAGGGCCTAGTCAGAACAGTGGTCTCGGGACCACAAATTCGAAGTTAGAAAAATTATTTTATTATTTTGATGAGGTTATAGTATGGTTTTATTAGTACATGAAAAATTTGATGAGCTAATTTTAATGTTTTCAAGCCCGATTGCGAAAAAGGACTAGATCGCATAAAAGGCAAAGTTGCATTTTAGCACCCAAATGTGTTAAATAGCTAGAGAACATAAATTTAGGGTCTTTAAAGGGCAATTACACCTTTGTGAATAGCCTAGCTGGCCATGGTGTGAGGGGAGACAAAATTGTCAAAGTTTGGTGATGCTTTTGTCACCAATTTTGACTAGTTTCATTTTAAATAAAAGAAAAAGGAAAAAGAAGGAAAAAGCTATTATCTTTCTCCATTCTTAGCCGAAAATATCAAAAAATATTTGGGGTTTAAGATCTTGAAATTTTCAACAACTTAAAGCCCTCACAAGTAAGTGATTCTCACACCCTTTGTTGATGATTTTTGCATTTTTGAGACCCTTGAAGCATGAGCTTTCAAATGAGGGTGATATCTTGCAAAATGGTTAAGATTTTAATATTTTTCCATGGATGTTTTTGAAATGTTTATTGAGTCTTTATGGAAGAATATGAGTCCTAGTTGGGTTATAAACAACTTTTGTGAAAGGTGTTGCCATGAAAACACCTAAAGGGACTATTTTGCATAAGTTGCAAAATAGATGTTAAGTGTGTGAAATATTGAGAATTTGGGATTGCTATAGTAGTAAAAAGAGTTTAGATAGGTTTTAAATACAAAGAAATTCGATAAAAATTGATTTTCGAGCATAGGGGCAAAATGGTCATTTTGTCAAAGTCCAAGGGCAAAATGGTCATTTTACCAAAGGTGTGAATTTATGATTGCTTAATCCTAAGTAGTGACTAAATTAGTGCATATTTTCCTTATAGATCAAGATTTACCAAATCTGAACCTAGACCGGGGGAAGGCCAAACAAACCGACTAAATCAAGTAGTCAAGTACTTTTTGTAAACCGAGGTAAGTTGTATGTAAATAATACAACTACACTGTTAATACTTGTATTCATATTGCCTTTGAATTGATATTGTATGAGTTTCTAAGTTATAAGTTGAGAATGCCTAGTAATATTTGAGATAATAGAGATATCTCGTTGAAACTTTAGGATACAAACTGGATATTCGTGCCAAGGCATTGGTTGAATTATGAGCCAGTGTAAGACATGTCTGGGACATGCTTCGGCCGCATTCTGAGAGCCAATGTAGGACCATGTCTGGGACATGGCACCGGCATCCAGGCGAGGGCTAGTGTAAGGCATGTCTGGGACATGCATCAGCCATACAGAGATAGCCAGTGTAAGACGTGTCTGGGACATGCATCGGCTAAGAGTTGTGCCAATGTAAGACATGTCTGGGACATGCATCAGCACACATATATGAGTGCCAGTGTAAGACATGTTTGGGACATGCATCGGCCTCGACAGAGATAGCCAGTGTAAGACGTGTCTGGGACATGCATTGGTAATATATCTCATGTTAAAGGTTCAGAGGATATCCAGTAGTATTCCAAACGTTTCAATGGTGAGAGTTATAGATCAATCTTGATAAAGAAAGAATAATCATGTTGTGAGTGTTACAGGTGCCTATATGATAAGCATGAGTAATGAGCTTAATTTAGAAAATGTGACTCGAGTAGATGATAAAGAGTAAGTTGAGTTATGTTTACATTTGAGCATGATATCTAGTGGTGAGATTGTTGTTGTATATTTATTTTTATGCAACTTACTAAGCTATATGCTTACCCTCTTTCCTTTCCCTCTTCTTTCAGCGTTATTTAGCTAGCTCGAGGATCCCTTAAAGTCAAAGACATCGATCACACTATCGTCCGTAGCATACAGTATAGTTTGATTTATATTTTTGAAGGTGGCATGTATAGGGCTAGACTAGGATGTTACATCATGAGATCTGTTTATATATTTTGGCTTAAGTCAAAAGCCCTTATTTTGTACCAAGCCTAGAATAATGGCTATTATTCATATTGATGAATGCATATGATGCCCTTTTCTATGGTTGAATTAATGTCCATTGTGATGAGATGGGTATATTGAAATGATCTTGTGTAGGTTGTGCAAGATGGGTGACAAAAAGGGCTTGGGAAATAGCCTAGTTTGTCCACACGGGTAAGACACACAGGCGTGTGTCTAGGCCGTGTGTGACACACGGTTCACACCCACAGGTGTGTGTTATGGTCATGTGTCCCCTGCACTTAAAACTTTAAAGTCATTTTAGCACACGGGCAGGCCACACGGGCATGTGTCCATACCGTGCCATAAACAGTATGTATGCTAGTAGCACACGGGCAAGAGACACGACCATATGTCTCGACTATGTGAAGGACACGGTTGCAGGGCACGGATGTGGCAGAATGCCCAGGTTTTCAGACATGAGCTCGGGACATGGGCGTATCCCAAGCACACGGTCGTGTGCTCTATACCCACACAGGCGTGTAGAACTTTGTTGCATGAAATTTTTCTAAGTTTTAAACGGGTTATTGATTGGGCTTTGAACCTCCTTGGATGTATGTTTTGGGTCTTGTAAGCCTATATTTGGGACGGATTTCTTGAGAAAGGAAAAGTTTTAAATTGTTTGACATTTCATGGCCCGGTTTTATATAGTTGATTAAGTTTTAGTCAAATAATACATTTAACCCTATCCCGGCGTCGGATACGGGCGAGGGGTGTTACATTTGGTGGCATCAGAGCATGGTTTAGTCGATTCTAGGACTAAGCTGGCCAGAGTATGAGTCTAGCTATACATGCCACGCATATGCATATTGATAGTGTGACGATTCCTAACGATTATAAATTGTGTTTTTATAGTAATGGATCCTGATAGAACCATGGCGGATGACGTAGAAAGTAATGCGCCGGCTCCCGCAGAAGGGACCGCGCCAGTAGAGAGTGAGCCCGTGAGTATGGGCCAAGGCGGAGGGGCTAGGGAAGCCTACCTCTGAATGATGGATGCTTGGTATATGGAGTTTGTTTGTGCGAACCCTAACACTCCACCTCCCCCACCTCCTCCGATTCCTCAATATGCCCCGATGGCTCCGCAAGGTGCGGATGTGTTCAGACAAGAGAAGCCTCAGGTAGACAAGATCCGGAAGCATGGGGCAGAGGAATTTCGGGCTAGTGTAGATGATGACCTAGAGAGGGCGGAGTTTTGGCTAGTGAATACCCTGAGAGTATTCGATGAGCTATCATGCACGCCTGAAGAGTGCGTAAAGTGTGCCGTGTCACTCCTACGAGACTCGTCTTATTAGTGGTGGAACACTCTCGTGTCAGTAGTACCGTGTGAACAGGCCGTGTGCCTCACATGGCTAGTAGACACGCCGGTATCTTAAACCGTGTAAAAACAGGGCATACATACTGACTTGTGTCACACAGCTGAGGACACTCCCGTGTGCCAGGCCGTGTGAAAACTGGAGAGGATACTGACTTGGGTCACACGACCGGCCACACGCCCATGTGCCAGCCCGTGTGTCTAGGCTGTATCAAACCTGTAGAGTATACTAACTTAATTCGAAAGGCTACCCTAGGGGACACACGGCCGTGCAACATGATCGTGTGTCACACATGGCTGAGACACACGCCCGTGTCTCTACCCCTGTGGAAAAAAAATGGCTATTTGTAAAGCCATTTTGCCACCTTATAAACACAAGCATTCATAAGCATAGATAACCACATTTTTACAACTCAATAGGCAGCCAAGATAACCATTTCAATATACATTATTTACCATATCAAAACCTAACAATTACATGCCCAAATACCTATTCAACATCATGCATAATCCATTCATTTAACAACTACATATAAAAAATTTACTTGCATAATTTCATTCCATCATTACCTTGCCAAAACATGGCATAATTAAACACTTATACTCAACCAAATATGATACCAAAATAAGCCAAATCACATGGCTTAACTTATATACAAAATATACCAAAACCATGATATCAAGAAACTTAGTTATCATCTTTTAAACTAGCCTATACATGCCATATTAACAAATATCCACAAGTTCAAAAGTACCAATCAAAAATTGGATAGTGTGATGTGCAACTCCGACTTGTCTGAAACGAGCGAGCTAACGAGCCTCTATAAAACATAGAAAAAGAAATAGAGCTGAAACGGTAAGCTCCAATGAGCTGAAAACAGTAAGCTCTTACGAGCTGATATATCGATAAGCTCATACGAGCTGTGGTGAGTCAGCAACAAATGCAGGAGCTCAACCAAAACGATAACCCTAGTGACATGTCACTCGTATCCTATGAATTCATACAGTTCAAACGGGGCTCTATAACCATTAAGCTATATCAATAAGGTATTTGTATTTTGCGTTTTAAATATTTACAATTATATAACTTCGATTCTAATTATACGAACTTACCTCGTATCCTCGGATAAAACTATTGGCTATTTGTCCTCTTTTTATTTTCCCCGATCTAGTTCCGGTATTTGCTTATCTTGATCTATATAATATCAAATTAACTCATTCAAACTTTCGTTCAATTCAATTTAGCCTAAAACATTCATTTTGGCTAATTTACAATTTTACCCCTAGACTTTTGACTACTTTGCAATTTAGTCCTTAACACATAAAAATGCAAAATTGCACATTTAGGCCATAACCCATGATAGCCAAATTTACTATATACCACTAGCAGCCCATATCTTTTATTATTTCACACTTTTAACCACATAATTTTACGTTTTCTCAATTTAAACCTTATTTGACATTTTTGTCAAAAATAACTTTATAAAACATGTAAAACTATCATCAAGCTTCCATAATCTATCATTAAACATCAAAGAACTCAAGTGTTCAACAATGGATCTTTATAAAATCATGAAAAATTTCAAAAATTAAGGTACGGGCTAGCTAGAATACGAAGCAACGATATCAAAAACGTAAAAATTATTAAAAACCGAGTCAAAATGGACTTACATGCTTGAACGACAATGGCCGAACCTTCAAAGCTTTAAAACCCTTATTTTCTTTCTCAAATTCGGCTATTGAAGAAGATGATAACATGAAAATGGTTTTTGTATTGTTTAATTTAACCTTTAATAACTAAATTACCATTATAACCTTATTATAAACATTAATATATCATATAATCAATGTCCAAGAATGTCCACTTACATTATAAATGGACTAATTACATAATAAAGACTTCCATATTAATAAATCATAGCTATTTGATACTTTTAAACAATAGAACTAAACTTTTACGCGTTACGCGATTTAGTCCTTTTTACAGATTTAAGCATTTAAACGGTAAAATTTCTTTACGAAACTTTTACATAATTAATCTATCCTACTATAGACCTTATTAAAATAATAAAATAAATGTTTTGACTTCAAATTTGTGGTCCCAAAACCACTGTTTTGATTTGACCTAAAAATGGGCTGTTACAACTCTCACCCCTTACGGCTTTTCGTCCCCGAAAATCTTACATGTGAAAAGGTTATGGTACTATTTTCGTGTAGCTTCCTCGGGTTCCCACGGAGATTCCTCAATTTCGTGTTTATTCTAAAGAACTTTCACTAGAGCTATACGTTTATTTCTCAACTCTTTGATCTCACGAGCCAGAATCCTAATCGGTTCTTTACTATATGACATATCGAGTTGAATTTCTACATCTACTGGTGAGATCATGTGTGACGGATCGAATCTGTATTGACGTATCATAGAAATGTGAAAAATATTATGGATTTTTTCAAGTTTGAACAGTAGAGCTAGTCGATATGCTACAGGTCCTATTCTCTCAATAATCTCATACGGCCTGATGAATTGCGGACTTAACTTTCCTTTATGACTGAATCAAAGAACCTTTTCCAACTGTGACACTTTTAGAAACACTCTGTCTCCGACTTGAAATTTAATTTCTTTACGTTTCAAATCTGCATAGGATTTCTGTCGATCTGAAGCTACTTTTAAACTTTCACAAACCGCTTTCACTTTTTCTTTAGTTTCTCTGATCAATTCAACTCCATGAATCTTTTTCTCATTCAATTCAGTCCGTATAGTGGAGTTCGACATTTTTGACCATACAAAGCTTCGTACGGTGCCATCTTTATACTTGTTTGGAAACTGTTGTTGTATGCGGATTCAATCAACGGTAAGTATTTTTCCCAACTGCCCTCAAACTCTAAAATACAACATCTCAACATGTCTTCGAGAATCTGAATAACTCTTTTAGTTTGACCGTCCGTCTGAGGATGAAAAGCAGTACTGAAATTCAACTTTGTTCCCAATGCCTCTTGCAGTTTCTTCTAGAATCGCGACGTAAATCTCGGATCTCTATCAGAAATAATAAATAGTGGCATTCCGTGTAATCAAACAATTTCAGAAATGTACAATTCAACTAATTTGTCAAGTGAGTAATCTATATGTATCGGTATGAAATGAGCAGATTTTGTTAGTCGATCTATGATAACCCAAATAGCATTTTTCTTTTTCAGAGTTTGAAGTAATCCCGACACAAAATCCATTGAAACTCGATCCCATTTCCACTCGGGAATCATTACAGGCTGTAGTAAACCCGATGGTACTTGATGTTCAGCTTTGACTTGCTGACATATCAAACATTTTGATACAAACTCTGAGATATCCCGTTTCATGCTCGACCACCAGTACAGCTATTTCAGATCGTGACTACTGTGTGCTTCACGCAGAATTTTCTAAACAAGCTCTGTATTTTTCGATACACAAATTCTATTTCGAAACATTAAACAGTCATCAGTTCCAATATGAAATTCTGAATCAGAAATAGACTCACATTGAATTCGTTTAGCTTGCAATTCATGGTCATCTTTTTGAGGTTAACAAATTTGTTGAAGAAATATCAGTTTTGTA
The DNA here is from genome assembly GCA_025698475.1 of Gossypium anomalum. Taxonomy (NCBI): domain Eukaryota; kingdom Viridiplantae; phylum Streptophyta; class Magnoliopsida; order Malvales; family Malvaceae; genus Gossypium; species Gossypium anomalum. The sequence continues at coordinate 39,013,441 of CM046968.1, read as the reverse complement.
ACACCCCAAAGCCGGCCTGGACGTTACGGTTGGATCTAGCGAAGTCACATGATAGGGTGTTTGAAAACTGTGCCATCGAGATAAAACCATTTCCATTGAATTACTTATCTTAATATCTTATTAGTTCCAAAATCGTGTTACTCATTTAGTCTATAGTTTCAAAATTTAATTTGTTGCGAAAGCTTTTAAAACAATTTAAACAATCGGGCATTTTCGAAAATCATTTGGTTCTTTTGAAAACCAAGGTTTCCTACTACTAGCAGTTGTAATCCATAAGGTAAAAATAATTAAAACCCAAAATCAAACCAAAGTTCGAAAGTCCAATTACAACCCAAAAATTTAACCAGTAAAAAAAAAGACTAAAAATAAAACCAATAATCATAAATTAAAACCATGATAGTCCAAAACTGTGGTCACCATCGAGTCTTCTGCCACACCGATCCATCTAGGTTTGGAGGTTACCTTGCACATTAATCAAAAAGGGATGAGTTTTCGTAAACTCAGTGTGTAATCCCATAAAAAACAACAAACAACCAGTAATCACAGTACACAGTCCAATAGTCTTGGGCCTAAGCCTCTTTCAGAATTAGTAACGGTTTGGGCCTTAACCCATTTCAGTATCAGTATCAGTCATGCAATTTTCAGTAACAAAGTCCTACCCAATCAGCCTCTACACACCATCTCTGTCCAACCCTACACTCCATGTGGGGACTAAATGAACCCACCCATCCCTACACTCGAAATAGTACAGAATGCGGCACAAAATAGTAATTTGCATCTGAGCTGCCAATATATTAGGTTTAAAAGCCTTTCAGTACACTTCCTCTAAATAATATCAGCCTAACCCAATACAATGTAACATACAATGAAATGTCATGCTATCACAGGTTTGTTAGATAGCCATTTAATTTAGTATACATGCTTGTATATAACATGTTCAGTACATAATTCATACAATCAATATCACACAGTTAATGGTCTAAGTAGTGCTTACTGACCCTATGGAAGGTTCATAGTTGACTTGGGTGACCCGTGCAACTTTAACAATCATTTTAGTAAAAATGGGCTCACACGCCCATATGGCTACCCGTGTGGGCCCACACGCCCCAAATTGGCCTTGGCCGTGACGGTCTGGCCTAGTCGATCACACGGCCGTGTAAGGGTACACGACCTACCACATGGGCAACCACACGCCTGAGTGGTGTTGACAGTGAGGTTTTCGGCTTTTGCTAAAACCTCATTTTCTGCGCAATCGAGTACATACCTGTATAATTTTTTATGCATAATCACTCACGAGCACTCCAGTACCTAAAATCGACAAATCAAAGCCCCAATTTCAATAACATAACCGAGACTTAAACGGTACTGTAACTAGACGTTCATCCATAACTATCGAAACCCTTACCTTCGATCGAAACGAGGAATCCACGCACTCAACTCGTCGATTAGGAATGATTTTCAGTCCCTTGATTAACTCCTAAACACCAAAAAGGAGCCCCTCTTAAAAAGCAACCAGAAATGTTAAGTCTAGCCAGAACCGAAACTTACCGATATCGTGTAAAAGCCGAATTAACGAGCTACAAAAAATTTAGAAGTAGAAGGAGAATCAAACAAGGAAATAGACAACAAAGAATAAAAAGGGCGACAACAAAAAAAAGAGTGGAAGAGAGAACATGTGCCTTCAATCACTGATCAAAATAGAGACTAAAGGAAAAATCGAATAGAGAGGGAGGACAAAGAACGAAAAATTTGACAGAGAACAGAGAAAAAGAGAAGGAAGAAAAAAAATGAAAAAAAAGAAGTGGAGGATAAGATGATCATTTTTTTAAAGAGAGAATTCTTGGGAAACTATTTTACTCCAATTCCACTACCTACCCTATCTCAATTCCTTAATTCTCTCCCTCAACTCCTACTACACATCCACCACTCAGAATCCCAATTCAGCACAATTCTGGCCGAACTTTAATAAAAAATACTACTTCTTGCCATCGTAGAGAATCGAACACAAGACCTCCAACACACTAACACTCCACTTAACCATTAGGCCAACTGGCACATTCTGATATGGTTTTACAAACAATTAAATAAAAGCCTACTGAATAAGAGTGAGGCTTAACTTAGAAAAACTTTCAAAATTTGCCAAAGGCATGGCTTGAACTTGGAACCTGTAACACACACCCAGAACACTTAACCATTGAAGCAGATACACATTTGTATCAAAATTTACAAGAACAAAAATTTAAAATTTGGGGCATTACAACTCTACCCCCTAAAAGAAAATTTCGTCCTCAAAATTTACCTGATCAGAACAGATAAGGATACTGCTAACGCATCAAGTCCTTAGGTTCCCATGGGGCTTCCTTAGTGTTATGATTACGCCATAGAACCTTCACCAAAGGGATAGACTTCCTCTTCAGAACCTTTACGTCACGATCCAGAATCTGGATAGGCTTCTCCTTAAAGGTCAAGTCTGGCCTAATCTCAATCTCTTCAACAGGGACAATATGAGTAGGATCAGAGTGGTAATGTTTCAACATAAAGACGTGGAACATGTCATGAATACGATCCAACTTCGGAGGTAGCTCCAACTGATAAGCAATTGGTCCCACTCGCTTCAAAATACGATAAGGTCTAATAAATCTAGGGTTCAATTTGCCCTTACGACCAAACCTCAATACTTTCTTCCATGGTGAGACCTTGAGAAGCACGAAGTCCCCCACAAAATACTTGAACTCACACCTCTTCAAATTCGCATAAGATTTCTACCTGTCAGAAGCCACTTTCAAATGATCCCGAATCAATCTAACCTTATCCTTTTTCTCAAAAACCAACTCAAGACCCAGAACACGTCACTCACCCTACTTAATCCAACATAAAAGAGTGCAACACTTATGACCATACAGTGCCTCGTAAGGTGCCATCTGGATGCTAGACTGGAAGCTATTATTATAGGCAAACTCCGCTAATGATAGATAGTTCTCTCAACTTCCTCAGAAATCAATAACACAGCTCCTTAACATATCTTTCAGTATCTGAATCATCCTCTCAGACTAACCATCGGTCTAAAGATGGAACGCTGTACTGAAGTCTAAACTTGAACCCAGAGCCTTATCCAATTTTCTCCAAAATCGAGACGTGAAATAAGGATCCCTATCATAGATGATCAAAACAGGTACCCCATGCAGTCTCATTATTTCAGAAGTATAAAGCATTGCTAGCTTTTGCAAAGAATAATCTACCCTAACCGGTATGAAGTGCGCAGACTTGGTCAACTGATCCACGATGACTCATGCCAAATCCTTCTTAGTAGGTGTTAGGGGTAACTCACTAACGAAGGCCACGGTTACTCGTTCCCACTTCCATAGAGGAATCTTAATCAGCTGCAGCAAACCCGAAGGTAACTGATGCTCAGCTTTAACCTGGTGGCACGTTAGACATCTCACCACAAAATCAGTAACCTCACCTTTCAACCTTGGCCACCAATATAACTCACGGAGGTCTCGGTACATCTTATTTTTGCCAAGATGTATAGCATAAGGGCTACTATGTGCCTCCCTTAATATAGATTGTCTCAGATTAGTATCATTCGGAACACAGATTCTCCTACAGAAACTGAGTACCCCATCTCTATTCAATCCAAAATCTGTAGTACTACCACCCTCAATCTGTTGGAACCGAAGACCTAAAGATTCGTTCTCTAACTACTTACCCTTAATTTTCTCAATCCATGTCGGCTTAACCTAAAGCTTGGCTAATAAGCTACCATCATCAAATAAGCTTAGGTGAGCAATCATCGCTCTCAAATCAGTCATAGCTCTACGGCTCAGTGCATTGGCCACCACATTGGCCTTGCTAGGATGGTACTCAATGGTGCAGTCGTAGTCCTTAAACAGCTCAATCCATTTACGCTGCCTAAGACTTAGCTGCTTTTGAGTAAGGACGTACTTGAGGCTCTTGTGATCAGTGTAGATGATACACTTCTCACCATACAAGTAATGCCTCCAGATTTTCAGTGCAAACACCACAGCGGCCAATTCCAAGTCATGCGTCAAATAATTCGTCTTATGTGTCTTAAGCTGACGAGATGTATATGCTACCACCTTACCATCCTGCATCATCACACATCTCAAACCAACATGTGACGCATCACTATAGACCGTGAACTCCTTTTTAAGTTTTGCCTGTATCAAAATAGGGGCCTCAGTCAGTACATTCTTGAGTTTCTCGAAGCTCTCTTGCTGCGCATTAGTCCAATGAAACGGTACACCCTTACGTAACAGCTTAGTTAAGAGTGTTGCAATCAATGAGAAACCCTCCACAAATCACCGATAATAACCAACCAGCCCCAGAAAACTGCGAATCTCCGATACATTCCTAGGCTGTTTCTACTCCAAAACAGCCTCAATCTTTCGATGATCAACTCGAATCCCCTTAGCAGAAAACACAACCCCAGAACTCACACTTACTAAACTTAGCATAGAGCTGTTTTTCCCTTAAAGTTTGTAGGACGACTCGAAGGTGCTCATTATGCTCCTCCTCAGTCCTCGAGTAAACTAGTATGTCGTCAATAAACACTACCATAAACCGATCCAAATAAGGCTGAAATACTCGATTCATTAAATTCATGAAAGTTGTCGGTGCATTAGTTAGTCCAAATGGCATCACTAGGAACTCATAATGGCCATAACGAGTCCTAAACACCGTCTTATGTATATCAGCCTTCTTGACCCTCATCTGATGATACCTGGATCGGAGGTCAATCTTAGAGAATATCGAAGCTCCTCAGAATTGGTCAAATAGGTCATCTATCCTCGGTAACGGGTACTTGTTCTTAATGGTCAACTTGTTCAGCTGGTGGTAGTCGATACACATCCATATGGATCCATCTTTATTCTTCACAAACAGTACCGGTGCTCCCTACGGAGACACACTAGGGCAGATGAACCCACAATCCAATAACTTCTAAATCTAAGTCTTAAGCTCCGTAAGCTCCTTCGGTGCCATTCAGTAGGGAGCGATGGACACTGGAGCTGTACCAGGAAGAAGTTCTATCCTAAACTCCATTTCACGATTCGGAGGTAACCCCAGTAGCTCTTCAGGAAAAACGTCTGAAAAATCTTTTACCGTTCTGATATCCTGAACAGTGGAGTCCCCATAATCAAAAACACTTACGTAGGCCAAAAATTCCTTACATCCCTTACGAACCAACCTTTCCGCCACTAATGTAGAAATCACATTAGATAAATAATTTTGGCATTCTCCAAACAAAACTACCTCATTATCCTCCACAGTCCTCAATACGACCCTCTTAGTCGCACAGTCTAAGCTGACACGGTGCTTGACCAACCAGTCCATCCCCAGAATTAAGTCAAACTCCCTCCTACGGGTATCCACGTAGGTCGCCCTAATATATTTCCCCTGGAAGACAGTATTGAAGAACTCCTAAGTCAGACGTTCGGGCTGAGTGCCCTCCTTAACAGTCAGTCACCACTAATAAGCCTTATCTCGCAGCAGTGAGACTGCACCTTTTAATTTTTACTCAGGAGTACAATATAGATCATCCATGATCCTCTCCGTGACCTCAATCTAGTATTCTGCCACATTAGGGGCGACCTCGGTAACACCCCTGAAGAGCTCAGCTCTATTGGACTGGAGTCATTCCATAACTGACCCTCGGCCCCCATATCCAGTGTTGGGCCCAGCGATCCTCTCCAAAATCCTTAGCATAGCCTAGGACAATGCGTCGTCCCCATCCATACAATATTGAGACCCAGTCTCAGTAGCTGGCGACACTAGCGTCTCACTCGTGTCTAAATTAGGCATGCTGCCAGATGACAATGACTCAGCTCGAGCCCCTCTACGGCCTCTTTCATGGCCTCTAGTACTCGGTCTGCAGATATCTCGTGTGCTCATATCTAATCGAATATATCTGTATTAAAAGTTTTATAAATCAATTACAGTTCCAGTGTTTATTAACAAATATTTTATGTAAAGCAGTGCCAAAGTTTGTTTTCGTTTGTCATAATCTCTAGTAGTTTACTATAGTTTTGGTTTAACTACAGTTTTCAGTATATGCTAACTAGAGTATTTTCACAGTTTACTACCTACAGTAGTTTTAGAATATCATAGCATTTTCAATTTAAGTAAAAATCAATTTCAGAATACTTATAGGATCGGCGCCGGGGACTTGGTGTATCACATACTTAGAAGAAACATTTCAAATCATTTGAAAATCAATCCTTCAAAAATTAAATTTTAAAAACCCATAATCCACAGCCGAGTTTTACAACTCAGCTCTGATACCACTAAATGTAACACTCTAAATCTGGCCTAACTGTTATGGGCGGATCTAGCGATGTCACATGATAGGGTGTTTGAAAACCGTGTCATTACGATAAAACCATTTCCATTGAATTACTTATCTTAATATCTTATTACTTCCAAAATCGTGTTACTCATTTAGTCATTAGTTTTAAAACATTATTCGTTGCGGAAGCTTTTAAATAGTTTAAACAATCGAGAGTTTTCAAAAATTATTTGTTTCTTTTAAAAATTGAGGTTTCCTACTACTAATAGTTATAATCCATAAGGTAAAGATAATTAAAACCCAAAACCAAACCAAAGTCTGAAAGTCCAATTACAACCCAAAAATTTAACCAGTAAAAAAAATAGACTAAAAATAAAACCAGTAATCATAAATTAAAGCCATGACAGTCCAGAACTGTGGTCACCATTAAGTCCTTCGCCGCATCGATCCATCTAGGTCTGGGGATTACCAGTGCACATTAATCAAAGAGGGGTGAGTTTTCGTAAACTCAGTGTGTAATCCCATAAAAAACAAACAATCAGTAATCGCAGTACACAGTCCAATAGTCTTAGGTCTAAGCCCTTTTCAATATCACTAATGGTTTGGGCCTTAGCCCATCTCAGTATCAGTATCAGTCATGTAGTTTTCAGTAACAAAGTCCTACCCAACCAGCCTCTACACACCATCTCTGTCCAACCCTACACTTCATGTGGGGATTAAATCAAGCCACCCATCCCTACACTCCAAATAGTATCGAATGCAGCACAAAATAGTAATTTGCAACTGAGCTACTATTATATTAGGCTTAAAAGCCTTTCAGTACACTTCCTCTAAATAATATCAACCCAACCCAATGCAATGCAACATACAATGAAATGTCATGCTATCACAGGTTTGTTAGATACACATTTAATTCAGTATACATGCTTGTATATAACATGCTCAGTACATAATTCACACAATCAATATCACACAGTTAATGGTCTAAGTAGTGCTTACTGACTTTACGGAAGGTTCACAGTTGACTTGGGCGACCCTTGCAACCTTAACAATCATTTCAGTAAAAATGGCTCACACACCCATATGGCCTACTTGTGTAGCCCACATGGCCCAAATTGGCCTTTACCGTGACGGCCTGGCCTCGTCGATCAAATAGCCGTGTTATGGCACACGGCCTACCACATGGGCAACCATACGCTTGAGTGGCGTCGACAGTGAGGTTTTTGACTTTTGTCGAAACCTCATTGTCTTCTCAATCGAGTACACACTTGTATCCTTTTTTATGCCTAATCACTTAGGAGCACTCCAGTACCTAAAATTGACAAATAAAAGCCCCAGTTTCAGCAACATAACCGAGACTTAAATGGTGATGTAACTAGAAGTTCATCCATAACTATCTAAACCCGTACCTTCGATCGAAAAGAGGAATCCACGCACTCAACTCATCGATTGGGAATGATTTTCTATCCCTTGATTAACTCCTAAAAACCAAAAAAGAACCCTTCTTAGAAAGCAACAAGAAACGTTAAGACTAGCAAGAACTAAAACTTACTAATATAGTGCAAAAGCTGAATTAACGAGCCACAAAAAATTTAGAAGTAGAAGAGGAATGAAACAAAGAAATCGGCAGCAAAGAATGAGAGGGGCGACGACAAAAAGAAGAGTGGAAAAGAGAACATGTGCTTTCAATAGCTGATCAGAATAGAGACTAAAGGAAAAATCGAATAGAGAGGGAGGACAAAGAACGAAAATTTGACAGAGAACAGAGAAGAAGAGAAGGAAAAAAAATGAAAAAGAAGAAGTGGAGGATAAGATGATCATTTTTTTTACAGAGAGAATTCTTGGGAAACTGTTTTACTCCAATTCCACTCTTACCCTACTACAATCCCTTAATTCTCTCCCTCAACTCCCACTACACATCCACCACTCAGAATCCCAGTTTGGCACAACGCTGGCCGAATTTTAATAAAAAATACTACTCCTTACCATCGCAGAGAATCGAACACAAGACCTCCAACACACCAACACTCCACTTAACCACTAGACCAGCTGGTACATTCTGATATGGTTTTATAAACAATTAAATAAAAGCCTACTAAACAAGAGTGAGGCTTAACTTAGAAAAAAATTCAAAATTTGCCAAAGGCAAGGCTTTAACTTGGGACCTCTCACACACACTCAGACCACTTAACCATTGAAGCAGATACACATTTGTATCAAAATTTACAAGAACAAAAATTTGAAATTTGAGGCATTATAGGTTTAGCTTTTAACTTAGCTAATATAGTCCCATCATCACAAATCATCAACTGGGTGTTCATTTCTCATAATGCAAACAAAGATTTTCGACCCAGGGCATCAGCAACAACATTAGCTTTTCTCATGTGATAATCAATCACAAAGTCATAATCTTTCAATAACTCGAGCTATCTTCATTGTCGTAAATTCAAATCTTTCTGTGACATAAGATATTTTAAACTTTTATGATCCGTATAAATGTGACATATTTCACCATAGAAGTAGTGTCGCCAAATCTTCAATACGAATACAATCGCAGCCAGCTCTAAATCACACGTCGGATAGTTCTTTTTATGCAATTTCAACTGTCGGGAAGCATAAGCTATAACCTTTCCTTCTTGCATTAAGACACATCCCAGGCCGTTTAACGACGCATCACTATAAATCACGAACTCTGTATCCAATTCAGGTTGCACTAAAACTGGTGCTTCAGTTAATATTACTTTTAGTTGTTCAAAGCTCTGCTGACATTTTTCTAACCAATCAAACTTCATGTTATTTTGTAACAGTCGTGTCATCAATATCACAATCATCGAGAATCCTTTCACGAATCTTCGGTAATAGCCCACCAAGCCCAGAAAACTATGGACTTCAGATACATTTCTCATAGGTTTCCATTCAACAATAACATAAATCTTGTTTGGATTTATGCCCCAAAAATCCAACCTTTTTGAGCTTAAACTCACATTTACTGAACTTTGCAAATAACTGTTTATCTCATAGAGTTTGTAACACAATTCTCAAGTGTTCGGTATGTTCAGATTAATCTCACAATCGAATCTCCTGTAGCACCTCGGTTACCACTCATATTTCTAGTATTTCAGGATGGTCTCCCTCTAGAAGCCGTATTACTCGCTTTCACTGGTTGATCTCTATCACTGTAAAATTTTTTGGATAATCCTGGAGATAATGATCAAGCGATCCACATTTAAAGCAAGTCCGCTCACTAGTTTACATTCGCCATAATGCTTCTTATTGCATTATTTACATTCAATTCCAGCATTTCTAACGCTTCCCACACTAGCAACTGATGTCGTATGGGATTTAGAACTGAAATGTCTCACACTGTCTCTAATCGAAATTCCCGTAGAAGTCGTAGAACGAGGATGATATTCTCTAAATTTCTTTGATGCAGATTGATGTGATTTGCCCACAAATCTCTTTCTAGAATCTCTAGCCATAGAATCAGCCTTTCTTTTCTCTTTGCAAAGCTCTTCGGCTTTACACCTCGATCAAACAAAACAACAAACTCTTTCAGTTCAAGAATTCCGACTAACATTTTGATTTCTTCATTCAATCCATCCTCGAATCTTTTACACATTATAGCTTCAGAAGATACACATTCACGGGCATATTTACTAAGTCGTACAAACTCTCTTTCATATTTCTGTGATTGACATACGACCCTGCTTCAATTTAAGGAATTCTTTTCTTTTCTGATCGATGAATCTTTGACTGATATATTATTTCTTTCTAAATTCAACTTGAAAGAAATCCCAAGTAAATCTTTCTTGCAGAACTATGGATATCAAGGTATTCCACCATTGATACGCGGTGTCTTTCAATAGTGATAGTACACATTTTAAACATTCTTCAAGTGTGCAGGATAATTCGTCGAATACTCGAATCGTGTTCTCAAGCCAAAACTCAGCTCTCTCAGGATCATCATTAACAGTGGCTCTAAATTCCTCAGCTTCTTGTTTCCGTATCTTATCAATAGATGGTTTATTTAATCGCAGAGGATCAATACCTTGAGAAACTATAGGGATCGGTTGAGGAACAGATGGGGGTAGAGTTTGCGGAACAGCTGGGTTCGTACGAATGTATTGTGTGAACCACTCATTCAATATCTAAAAGAAGACTTTTTTAGCCTCACCCCCGTGACTACTTGTCACGGGTTTAGATTCAATAGGCGCAGTCCCTTGAGCGGGAGCTGGTGCATTACTTTCTACATCATCCGTTATAGCTCGTTTAGGATCTATTACTATATAAAAACACATTTGAAAACGTCAGGAGTCGTCACACTATCATAGTTTTATATATTGCATGTATAGCTAGACTCACATACGCTACGTTAGTCCTAAAATTGACTAAATTATAGCTCTGATACCAACAAATGTAACACCCCTAACCCGTAACCTTTGCCAGAATAGGTTAAGAGGCATTATCAGACTTGTAACTCAATTTAGAACAATCATTTATCTAAAATCATCTTATTTTAGTCAATATTATTCATTCACATTCAATAAGTACTTAACTCAAGCATATAAAGCTTAAATCATGCATTCGGGACTAAATCGGTAACATATTAGAATTTTGGGAACTTAGAAAAATTTTAAATTTCAAGTATCACACTTCCGTGTGAATAGGCCGTATGCCTTACACGGCTAGTAGACACGTCCGTGTCTTAAACCGTGTGAAAATAGGGCATACATACTGACTTGTGTCACACGGCCGAGGACACGCTTGTGTGCCAGGCCGTGTGAAAACTAGAGAGGGTACTAACTTGGGTCACACGCCCATGTGCCGGCCCGTGTGTCACATGCTGCCAGTAGACACGCCCGTGTGTCTAAGCCGTATCAAACCTATAGAGTATACTGACTTAATTTGAAAGGGTACCCTAGGGGACACACAGCCGTGCAGCATTACCGCGACTGAGACACACGCCTGTGTCTCTGCCCGTGTGGGCAAAAATACGCTATTTGTAAAGCCATTTTGCCACCCTAAAAACATAAGCATTCATAAGCATAGATAACCACATTTTATAACTCAATAGGTAGCCAAGATAACCATTTCAATACACATTATTTACCATATCAAAACCTAACAATTACATGCCCAAATGCCTATTCAACATCATGCATAATCCATTCCTTTAACAACTACATATCAAAACTTCACTTGCATAATTTCATTCCATCATTACCTTGCCAAAACATGGCATAATTAAACACTTATACATAACCAAATGTCATACCAAAATAAGCCAAATCACTTGGCTTAACTCGTATACAAAATATACCAAAACCATGATATCAAGTGACTTAGTTATCATCTTTTAAACTAGCCTATACATGCCATATTTACAAATATCCACAAGTTCATAAGTACCAATTGGAAATTGGATAGTGTGATGTGAAACTCTGACTTGTCCGAAATGAGCGAGGTAACGAGCCTCTATAAAACATAGAAAAATAAATAGAGTAAGCTTATAGCTTAGTAAGCCCTTATAATTCAGAATTAAACTTACCACTATATCAAATCAAAGTAATTAAATAAAGTAAACTCAATTCAATCTTCTCGATGCCTAACACAAGTATTCATCAACAAGTTAGTCACATATATATATACATATAATCATCCATTATCCCAATCTCATATATTGTATCATATCAAATTCACATATATCAAATGCATTATATTAAACATTTCATTCTCAATCATATATTCAATAACGGTACTTATTGGTGTAAGCCATATTTATGCCCGTTGAACCTATTAGAACTTCAAAGGATACTCGGGTGATAAACATCAGTAATCCGTCAATTTTTTATCATTTATGCTCTTTCGAGCCATGATCGGTAAGCTCCTCCTAAGCTGGTGAACAGTATGCTCTATTAAGCTAAAACGGTAAGCTCTATCGAGCTGAATAGTAAGCTCATACAAGCTGAAACGGTAAGCCCCAATGAGTTGAAAACAGTAAGCTCTTACGAGCTGATATATCAGTAAGCTCATACAAGATGTGGTGAGTCTGCAACAATTACAGGAGCTCAACCAAAACGGTAACCCTAGTGACATGTCACTCGTATCCTATGAATTTATACAGTTCAAACGGGGCTCGGTAACCATTAAGCTATATCAATAAGGCATTTTTATTTCAAATATATCAATTACTCAATCACGTATATGCATTTTAAATATTTACAATTATATAAGTTCGATTCTAATTATACGAACTTACCTCGTATCCTCGGATAAAACTATTAGTCCACTTTTTATTTTCCCCGATCTAGTTCCGGTATTTGCTTATCTTGATCTATATAATATCAAATTAAATCATTCAAACTTTCATTCAATTCAATTTAGCCTAAAACATTCATTTTGGCTAATTTACAATTTTACCCCTAGACTTTTGACTACTTTGCAATTTAGTACTTAACACATAAAAATGCAAAATTGCACAATTAGACCATAACCCATGATAGCCGAATTTACTATATACCACTAGCAGCCCATATCTTTCATTATTTCACACTTTTAAGCACATAATTTTACGTTTTCTCAATTTAATCCTTATTTGACATTTTTGTCAAAAATCACTTTACAAAACATGTAAAACTATCATCAAGCTTCCATATTCTATCATTAAACATCAAAGAACTCAAGTATTCAACAATGGATCTTTATAAAATCATGAAAAATTTCAAAAATTAAGGTACGGGCTAGCAAGAATACGAAGCAACGATCTCAAAAACGTAAAAATCATTAAAAATCGAGTCAAAATGGACTTACATGCTTGAACAATAATGGTTGAAGCTTCAAAGCTTTAAAACCCTTATTTTCTTTCTCACATTTGGCTATTGAAGAAGATGATAGCATGAAAATGGTTTTTGTTTTGTTTAATTTAACCTTTAATAATTAAATTGCCATTATAACCTTATTATAAACAATCATATATCATATAATCAATGTTCAAGAATGTCCACTTACATTATAAATGGACTAACTACATAATAAGGACTTCCATATTAATAAAACATGGCTATTTGATACTTTTAAATAATAGAACTCAACTGTTACCCGTTACGCGATTTAGTCCTTTTTACCGAATTAAGCATTTAAACGGTAACATTTCTTTACGAAACTTTTACATAATTAATCTATCCTACTGTAGACCTTATTAAAATAATAAAATAAATGTTTTGAATTTGGATTTGTGGTCCCAAAACCACTGTTCCAATTTGACCTAAAAACTGGCTGTTATAGCTGTCCAAAAGAAGTTTGAAAGATTTGTGTGTTTAAATTTTCATTTGTTAAAATTTTTTTCATTTAGCATGGGTGATTCGATTTTCAGGAAAAAAAAACATTTTTTTCATTCAGAGATGAGTGATCAAAATTGTGTGTTCAATCCCGGAGCTCGTTGTTTAATTCCATTAATAAAGGCAAGTGAGTATCGAATTTTCGTGTTGCATGCTTTTATGAATGATTTTCAAGTGCTCTATGTATCTTCTGTGTTGTTGAAAACACAGTCTCTAAACCATAATTAATTTGTGTGGCAACACTTTATTTTTGATCTCGGAGTTAACTTGTGTTTGCAGCATGTGGAAGGAACTCTTGATATTCATTATGTTTATATGAATTGCAACATTTTTGAATTGTTCTAAGATCGTGTAGGTGATGGATTGAAAGAAAACCTTCATTCTAATTTTTTTTGTGAAGATGTTTTTTAGTTTCAGGTTTCGGAAAGAGTTGTGATCAACTCAATGGAAGAAAGATATAATTCAAGGAACTGTGATTAACAAAGATTCTTTCCGAGCAAATGGCCCAATTTGAGGACAAATCATTTTCAAGAGGAAGGGAATGATGTGAACATGACCACATCATGTTACGATATAGGTCGACGATGTTAAGATTGGCCTAAGCATGAAGGGCCCAAGTGCAAAATGAAACATCTCACGGGCCTGGTTGATTATTGGGCCAATGTTTTTAAGGATTTTTTAATTTAATTAAGTTTTATTTCATTTAATTAGTTTGCATATTTAATTATAACTTGCATTATGTGTTTGCATATTTAATTATGACTTGCATTATGGGTTCCACATTTAATTAAGTCATGCATTGAAGCGTCTCATATGTTCATAAAGTTTGTATTTTAATTATGTCATGTATTAAGTAACTCCTATGTTAATTAAGTTGCATATTAAATTATGTCATGCATTATGTAACTCATTTGTTCATTTAGTTTGCATTTTAATTAAACTATGCAGTTAAGCATCTTATTTGTTAATTATGTTTAAGCATGAGTTAGTTTCATAAGTGTGTGAAGTGTGTCATTTATTTGGCTGTTACTTTTTAATGCATAAGTTATAGTGTGTTTATTTTCATAAATAAATATGTGTGTCTCTAGTTAATTGACAAGTTAAATAATAATGTAAAAAGTTTGCAATGTTTAATGTATCTTAAATAAATTAATTATGTTTTCAATTGTTTGTCCTAGGAAAGTCTAAAAGGCTAATAACATATTTTAAAGCTACAATAGGACTGTTCGTTTGCTAAAAAGAATAAAATGTTGTCACATTCAAATGGCTGTTCAGTTTTGGCATAAAAGAGTGTGCATTCGGTCACTTAATTGCTAGTGCATAATGGGAACATTTTTATTGGATAATGAAGCACTCAAAGTTCATTATGGTGGTTGTTTGAATGATGACTATTCATAGGACCAATGACTCTTCAAGTTTGGACGGTTTCAAGCATTCAGAAGTTCATTATGGTGGTTATTCAAATGGACCAAGGAAGACTTTTCAAATTTGATCAGTTTTTATGCCTTCAAAGCTCATTATTATGTCATTTTAAGAGGTTCTTGCACGAGTATTTTGACGGTCGATTTTAAAGGAGATAAAAGGATGCCAAACAACACATTAAGGGAACATTAAGTCATCAACAAGTGAAGCAACTTGCCTTTTCAACTACACATAAATCAAGTGAAAAGACATGACTCATCGACTGCCCAACATGAGTTAAATCAAATTTAAATGCTTGTATTAGTAGCTAGTTAAATGCTAAATTTGAAAAGTCCTTTATAGGCATTTGAATAGTCATATTAGACCTATAAATAACTTGTAAAAGGACACTGTTTTGGTTAGACTAATTTGAATATAAACTTGATTTGTGAGATTTCTCTTTTGAGTTCTTTAGAACACACAAACTGAACTTATCAAAGCTTTTTAATTTGTGGCCTTCTTCTTTCTTTTCTTATACCTTTGGTTCTTGTTTCTTTCATAAACAATGGGTTAAGTCTATTCAATTCTAATTCTTGTTTCCAATTGTTTGTCATTTAGAAAATAGGTCACATTCGATAGCATTTGTTCTTTTCTCGTACAAACCTTTGTTTTCAAGATTCCTATTTTATTTCTTTTGTAACAAGTACCTATTTAGAAACAGTCAGGCAATCGAGTGACTTGTAATTTCTAAATCGATTATGAGCTCACATCATCAGCCCAAACGAGAAATTACTAGAAATATTCTGACTTGATTGCTCGATGTTATAAGTTAGCAAGTATGAGCAGTCTGCTGGAAAAGCAACACGAGAATTTTCGTACTGCCAAAAAGATCATGGAAAATTTGGAGTATTTGCTAGGAGGCTAAGTTAGATTCGCTCAACAATCCACTAAAAGACAATGAGGTTCAACTAGACGTGAACACTCAAAATTGAAATAGTGTTCAAATCCTTGACCAAGGAGTTCGCTGGCTTTAGGGTCACTTACAACATGGGGAACAAGGCGCTTACCTTGACTCAGGAAGGAATTACAATAATATGAGTTGATGCTGAATGGTGGTAAGTTGGTTCAAGAGAAACCTGAGGAAAACTTAATTGTGGGCTTCTCGTCCTTTAAGAGGAAATAGAAAGCTAAGAGAAAGAAGAAACCAACTTAGTCTTTAGTTCCACTTTGTGTGGATAGGAAGAAGATTAAGAAGTTAAAGGATCTTAAAAAGATTAAATGTTGCTTCTGCAACTGGAAAAGACACATAAAAAAACTACAAATACTATTTGGATTACTGAACTGACAAGGGTAAATGTATGAAACTCTTTGTGGTTGAAGCTTGCTTAGTAGAAGAATCAACTGAAAACTGGGTTATTGATCCTGAAGCCACTAACCATGTCTGTGTTTACTTACAAGAATTCAGTAAAACAAGAAGTCTACGTGACAAGAGCTTCTCATTGTGGACTGGAGATGGGAGCTATGTTTCAACCGAAGTAGTGGGAGAAGTTATTTTACATTTTGATAATTTTAGAAAGACTGGTTTAAAGGACGATTTTATGTATCTCATTTTAAGAGGAGCTTAATTTCTATAACATGTTTATTTAATGAAGGTTATTCCTTAACATTCAATAAAGGGAATGCTATTCACAGAGATTGTTCTTTGATCTGTAATAGATGGATGAAAAACAATCTCTATTTTATCAAACCAAATAACTACTCGATGATTCAAATAGAAATGGTAAATAAAAAGATTAAAACTTCTCACTCTAATAAGGGGTACCTATGACACTTAAGACCTGCTTATATTAACCAAGAAATAATACTAGACTTGTGAAAGATGGTCCCTTAAGTATGCTTAAGGAAGTTAGTCTTCCACAATATGAATCTGGCTTGGAAGGTAAAATGACTAAGAGGTCTTTTAATACGAAAGGTACGAAGGCCAACCTACCCTTAGAACTTGTGCACACTTATGTATATGGTCCCATGAGCCTCAGTGCTCGAGGAGGTTATGATCATTACTTGACTTTCATCGATGACTATTCTCGATATGGATATGTGTATCTAATGCACTGCAAAAACAAAACCTTTGATAAATTTTGAGAGTTTCGTGCGGAAGTGGAAAAACAACTATATTTATCCATAAAGAATCTTTAGTCTGATCGAGGTAGGGAATACTTGTTCGACGATTTCTTAGGATACCTTATACAGAATGAGATTTTATCCTAGCTGATTGTGTCAGACACTTCACAGAAGAATGGCATAGATGAGAGAAGGAACAAAACTTTTCTTGACATGGTTTGTTCAATGTTAAGCTATTCACATGATTAAAGTTTTTACTAATGCTACTTTCCTTGACGAAAGCTACATGGATAACTTTAACCTCAAAGTAAATTGATACTTGAGGAACTTTCGGGAGTTATAGAATAATCACCAAGTTCGATTCTCGATAAAGTTTTGGACAATCAACAACATAGGGGAATTCGTCGTAGTAGGAGAGTTTTTAAGAAACTGGACTTCTTCATCTATGATGGTAGTATTTATAATACGAAAGCCAATCATGAGGATGATAATCCACTCACTTACGAGGAAGCTATGTAGGATGTTGATTCCAAGATCTGGAAACAGGCCATATATGCCGAGATGGATTTTATAAAATCCAATATGGTGTAGGAACTTGTAGACTTACCTGTTGGGATTAAACCCATAGTGTGTAATTGGATCTACAAAAAGAAGACAAAAGTGGAAAGAAAAGTAGAAACACATAAAGCTAGACTTGTAGGGAAAGACTACACATAGAAAGAATGCATCAATTATGATGAGACCTTCTTTCTGGTAGCCATGCTCAAGTCTATCCGCATACTCTTATTCATTGCCATTGCTCTCGATTACGAGATCTGACAAATGGATGTCAGGACAACATTCTTGAATGACTATCTTAATGAGATCATTTATATGGCTCAACCTACTGGCTATATTATTAAAGGAAAGGAGCAGAAAGTTTGCAAACTACTAAGATCCATTTATGGACTTAAGCAAGTGTCCCGTTCATGGAATAAAAGACCTGATTAAATGATCAAGATTTTTAGGTTTGAGCAAAAACACTGATGAACCTTGTGTTTATAAGTGTATAAAAGACAAAAGTGTGGTCTTTCTCATTTCGTATATCGGTGATATTCTACTTATCAGAAATGATGTAGGGGAATTATTATAGTTAAACTATGGTTAACTTAATAGTTTAGCATGAAAGACTTAAGTGAAGCTAGTTATATCTAGGGATTTGAATCCTTAGGGATCAAAAGAATAAAATGATAGCTCTATCACAAGCTTATACATCGATAAGATACTAGAACGGTTTGCAATGATCGATGCGAAGCCAGATGCTCAGCTGATTGCATCAGGTTTTATCTTTCTTTGGATGGTTCTCCTAAAATAGAGGAAGATAGAGAGCATATGAGTAAGGTTCCATATGTTTTGGAAGTTTGGAGCCTTATGTATGTGATGCTTTACATACATCTAGATATTTATGTCGTAGTGGGAATGGTTAGTCGATATTAGACGAATCCTAGTCTTAGGCATCGGCAAGCTGTAAAACATATATTAAAGTATCTTAAAGGAACCAGAGATTATATGCTTGTATATTCTAGGGAGAACCTTACTCTTATTGGATACATAAACTCAGACTTCCAAATTTGTAAAGATTTGAAGAAATTGATATCAAGAAATGTATTCATCTTAGGCGGTGGAGCCATAGTATGGAGCAGTGTAAAATAAACTTGCACTACTGAATCTAATATAGAGGCCGAGTATGTAGGTACTTCTAGGGCAATGAAAGAAGCGATTTGGCTTCGAAAGTTCTTAACTAATCTTAAAGTAATTCTTGGTATGGAAAAAGATATAACACTGTATTGTGATAATAGTGCTGCAATAGCTAATACCAAGGAAATGAGAAGTCAGAAGAGGAAGAAACACATTTATCGAAAGTATCACTTGATACAAGAGGCAGTAGCCAAATAAATTGTAGATATGGTGAAAGTAGCTTCTGAAGATAACGTTACAGATCCTTCTACTAAGACTCTTGTGACTAGGAGTTTTAACAAACACGTCAAGGATATGAGAATGTGAAACATGACACATTTACTTTACTTGGGCAAGTGGGAGATTGTCGAGAAATGTATCCATATTGTAGTAAACATGTAACTATTTTCTATGTATTTGAACGATGAATAAATAAATCAAGTTAATTTCACATTTCATTATTATATCTTTTGTGTTTGTCTTTCATGTTTTGCATACATAGCAAAATTGTGACAAACAAATATTAATTCATTGATTGTTTAAGTAGAAATTGATGATAAGTGACATTGTAAGAACGTTTACATTGCGAGAAAGATACCTTATTTTAATAGATAATATAAACGAGTCTGTAATTCTATAAAAGAATCAAAGTTAGCATTTGATTCAAATACTTAGAATGATTATTATGTTGTTTACAATTCCAATTGAGGAGATGACTAGTCTTGGCTATTGGAGTAGTTAACTTCACAGGTAGAGACATAGATGTAATCGTTGGAAAATTGATACATTGGACTGGATCTGTCTGTGAATTAATTCATTTGTGATATTCATGGTGTGATTTACCTAAATCCTGAGTTAGTCACTGACCATACGAATGTAACTTGTGTGTTTGATATAAGTGGAGGCTTATGCTCTAAAGATGATCGAGCCTATAGCCAATATGTTGGGTATATTATTTGTGTATATGATGACTTTGCCAGCAAAAATGAAATTCATAGCTCGATTAAAAAGTTAACGATATTCTCCCATTGACATTGTCTGGATTGATAAATATGAATGTGACCATCGGTTGCTTGTTCTCAAACAAGCAATTTATCATAGTCATTTGTTGACAGTGATCATATTAATCATTGAGAAGACACAATAGTGACAATGAGATAAAATATGATTGTATTGAGTGATTGGATTTAACTCAAAGGAAACAGTGATACCATATGAGGGTAACACACACATGACGAGGTTATTGGACAAAATAGTTAGATGGATTACTTTTGTAAAGAGTATACGATATGGAGTTTTCAATCATGGTATTTCTTGTGGACTGACTCCATGATGAAGGAAATTGTGAATTATCGAAACGATGCTTCTGGATACAATTGCAATTATTCAAGCCTAATTTTATATGTCAGATTGGTCCTTCACTAGCTCAACAAAAGCTCAACTGGACTGCATTGTATCAGAAGGAAATTCTATGACTTTGGAAATAATTTAATTGAGTCAATTTCTTCGATGTGGAATTAAATTAGGCAGTCGTGAGAATTGTTCAACTAGAGAATTTGATTAAAGAATTTTCTTGAAAAATTAAATTGGAAAATCTAAGTGATTTTTGGGAAAATTAATTTTGATCAAGTGAAATGAATACGCTATTTTTGGAAATTAATTTTCAAATTAGACAATTAGTCCTATGGGTAATTAAACTTGAAAATTGGACATGAGATAAAAAATTAGGCCTGTGAACCCAAAACCAAGACTGTGACCCAAAAATTGGTCGAATTTGGCCTAGTATGTGAAACAAGGTCGACGGTCTAATCGGTGGCTGGATTGGATCGGTCGGGCTGTCACTAGGCCTGGGCAAGATTGAAAACAGCCGAACTGGCTCGGGGCGCCGTGAGGGTGTTGCACATGTGATGTCACCACAAGACACAACGGTGCCGAATGCGGCGATGACGATATTCTGGTGGCCAACAGGTGGTTCTTCGGTGGTTGAGAAGTGGAAGAATTACACTCCTACTAGGACTCTACCAGATAATTTCATTTCAAATTAGCTATTTCAAAAATAATATTATTTTAATAGTTTTGATATTATATTAATAAAATACTATTAAGATAAGTTGTAATAGCCCGATTTTGGGCCTAGTAGGAACAGTGGTTTTGGAACCACTATTCTGGGGCCAGAGAAATTATTTTTAATGTTATTTTATATGTTGTAGCATGATTATATGAGTGCATGAAAATTTTGGTGAAATAATTTTAGCGATTTCATGCTTAATTGCGAAAAAGGACTAAATCGTATAAAGGGAAAAAGTTTTTTTTGCTAGCTAAATCTGTTAAATAGCTATAGAACCAAAATTTGGGGTGTTTAAAATGCAAATAGACCCTAAAAAGGGTGCTTAGCCGGCCATAGATAGAAAGAAATTGAAAAGTCAACATTGGTGGGTATTAGGTAGCTTATTTGGTATTAAAATAAAACAAAAAGAAAAAAAAAGATGTCATCTTTTCATCTTTCTTCCTTCCTCCACCAAAAATACCAGCAAAATAGGGGTTTTGAGAGGTCAAAATTTCAGCAACTTCCATCCCTTGCAAGTAAGTGATTTTGATGGTCATTTTTGTTGATTTTTGTGTTTTTGGGGCCCTTGTAGCATGAGTTAACTAAAAGGGAGACTATTTTGCAAAATGGTTGAAAGTCTAGGGTTTTGCCATGAGAGCATTTATGTTGTTTGTTGAACTTTTATGGAAGAAAATGAGTTTTGGTTGTGTAATAAATAACTTTTGTGAAATAAGTTTGCATGAAAACACCTAAAAAGGACTATTTCGTAAAGTTGTAAAATAAGTTGTAAATGTGTGAAATAATTGAAATTGTGAGTTGCTATAGTTACAAAAAGAATTCGGCTAGGCTTGGAAAAGGAGGAAATTTGTTAAAAATCGATTTACGAGCCTAAGGGCAAAATCATAATTTTTGTAAAGTTTAAGGGCAAAACGGTCATTTTGCCAAATTGTGAATTATAGAATGTTTTAATTAATGTAATGATTAAATGAGTGAATTTCATTATGTTAGATCAATAAAATCAAGATTTGGGCTTAAATCGAAAAGTACGAGGTTATGGACTAAAATGGAGTAATTAGCCGAAATTTCATTCGAGTAAGTCCATGTGCCTAAACAAACATGTTATCCATGTTATTGTTAATATAATTAAAATCTATTTTGCTATGATTGTATTGAATTATAAGTTGATGGGGTTATGTATGAGAAAGTGATACCAAATGTTAATAACATTTTTGTAATGATTGAATACATTGGAAATTTGATGGAATATGATATTCCATTGAAACGAGTAAGTTGTGCGTAAATATTACAACTTTATCGTTATTATGCATTGAGTGTTTGATTTTGCATATAATGCTTGAATGCGGTTATGAGTATGGTAAGATGACACTTATCGTGATAAACTTCCGGTTGAACCTTAGGAATAGATTAGATATTCATGCCATGACATTTGGGTGATATGTGTGCTAGTGTAAGACATGTTAGGGACATGCATCGGCCACATTATGAGAGCCAGTGTAAGACCATGTCTGGGACATGGCATCGGGATTGAGACGAGAGCTAGTGTAAGACATGTCTGGGACATGGCGTCAGCTTGATGTGTGTCAGTGTAAGACCTGTCTGGGACATGGCATCGACACTGATAGATGAGAGCCAGTGTAAACCTGTCTGGGACATGGCATCGGCCTCGATATATGAAATTCTGTGTAAGATTTTTCTAGGACATGGCATCGACTTTGATGTGCTAGCCAGTGTAAGACCATGTCTGGGACATGGCGTCGGCATCTTACCCTATGTTTGAGGCTTAGTGAATATCCTGTAGTGTTCCAAATGGTTCAACAGAAATTTCTGATTTAAGTCGCAATGATAGAGCTTATGGCTATGTTGTGAGTGGTACAGGTACTTACATGAAATTGATGAGATGTGAACTCAATTCATGTTGTACGATTAGTAAGGAATGAATATGAGCATGTTGAGTAACACAAATATGTATGCCAAGCTCATGAGAAATGATTTCGGTTTATGATGCACATTTTGTGAAGATGTAAATAGGTAATTCATGCCTATGAGGATGATTTTGTGATGACCTTGTGATTATAGGTCTATACTTATGATGTATAAATATGTATCTTTACCAATGTGGTGAAAATGAATTAATAAGGTGTGATAAACTTAGTATCATTAATTTACACTAAAACAGTTTTTGACAGCAGCCATAGTCCGACTTTGAAAATCCACCAAAAATTATGGAAATTGAGTTAGAGGCTGAATAAAATATGAAATTAAATATTAATGAGTCTAGTTTTACATATAAGAAATGATGTAAGCAAAGGAGTTTCATATTATGAAATATTTAAATTGTTGTGAGACAGAGTCAGAATGATTTTGAAACCCCCTGTCCTGAATTGGGAAAATCATAAATTTTTTTACAAAACTAATTATGGGTTACAATTTACATGATTAGAATATTTTAAAAAGAAACAAACAGGAACATCATTCGAATCCCGTGTGAGGAGATAATTAATTTTTAGGAAAAAAGGTTGAAGCTATCAAAAGCAGAACAGGGATGACTTGGAAGAATAAACTGTACTAATTAGCTAGACCAAAAATTCTGAAAATTTTATGGTAAGAAGATATGTGAGTCTAGTTTCAGGAGAAATTAGTGGATCTTAATTTGGAGTGCCGTAGCTCAATATATAAATAATTTAGTGACTGTGACTCAAGTAGATAGCTTGAGATGAACAAGAGTAAATAGTAGGATTTTGTGCAATCATGATAGTATTACTTTGAGATCATGTTGTAAGAATTGGTGGAAGCATATTGATAAATTGCTTATTATTTTCATATGGACTTACTAAGCATGAAGCTTACTCCCTCCTTTCCATTTCTTTTAGTTGTCAATCTAGCTCGGGGTTGGAGATCGTCGGAGGCAGCATCACAATATCAAGTCATTACCTTTGGAATAATGAAGCATATATTAGAAATTTCAAGTGAGTGGCATATATAGGGATCTAGTTTTATGACATGTGTTATTATGCTTTGGCCAAATGTATTGGCTTATATTGAGTTATATGTATATGGCCATGAGATGTGGCTCATTTTGATTATGGCTTGTAAACCTAGCTATTCATGTCATGTCTAATGTTTATGATGTGATTATGTTTGTTTGCCATGCATGGTTGGTGATATGACATGCGTGTTGGATGTATGCTCTATGACCATTTGAGGTGATCATAGCCATGTAGTAATAGTTGTTATAAAAACAACATATATGAGTGCTCGAGGGATAAGTTGGTAACTTAGCATAATGGTAAATGTGGTCATCAAAATGACGGGCCTTATGGATGTGAATTAATGAATCTAGACTTAGTATTTTAGGAGTAGGTACATTACATGTAAGAGGACATGTCAATGTTATGAATGTGTCTTAATAAAGGGTGTTTAATCACTAAAATGATGCCATGATTTGAGATTTTGATGTGCATAAGGCTGTAAAGGATTATGGGTAACATGAAGGCTTGGAAAATAGCTTAAGTGTTGCCCACACGGGCTGAGACACGGTCGTGTGTCTCAACCGTGTGAGTGACACGGCCTGGAGACACGGGCATGTGGCTTGGCCGTGTGGTTCGATTTGCATGTTGACGTCATAAATAGAGAGTTACATGGCCTGAGGACACGGGCGTGTCCCTATGTCCACATGGGCGTGTGACCCTGTTTCATGGGAAAATTTTCTAAGTTTTCCCAAAACTTTCTAAGGTTCTCAGTATAGTCCCTATCTACTTTCAATGCATGTTTAGGGCTTTGTAGGCTCGTGCATGGGACATCATGCATGTGTATGAAAAGTTTTGATTTGAACGAAATTTTGTAGCCCTGTTTGTGAATGATTAAGTCCGGTAATGCCTCGTACCCTGTTTCGACGTTGAACACGGGTAAGGGGTGTTACATAAGTATTAAATTAAATTTAATATTAAAGTGATTATCTTAATATTTAATTTAATTTAATGTTTATATTGTAGATAAGTATTCTATTAATTTAATAGATTTAATATTAAATTTATTATTAAAGTGGTTAAGTTTAATCATAGTTGAACTTTCTAAACTCTCCCTATATAAAGAGAGTCATGGTCATTATTTCAGAAAATTTTTAAAGATATAGACTTTGTATCTGATTACAGAATGCTTGTCTATTAGAAGTCTCATCACTAATGCTGCATCTTCTAATGTTATTACTACTTTGTTACATGTAAGATGAAATATATAGGTATTAGGTCAGTATCATTCAATTAGAGAAAATATGAATGACATAATGAAAGTCACTTTCTTGATTCAGTTAGCATGAATGAACTTCCGTTCACTAAGGAATAATTTTGTCGTCAGACAAATCTAGATCATACTATAGCGAAGTCGAGCCACAATAGAATATTACAGTGTCTCAACAACATTTCTTTGTTCGAATCTCAATAAGCAAGCAACCATTACGGTAAGCTTGGAAATTAAAATTTTGAGATCCTTAAGTATGTAGGCTACAATATAATGTAGAATATTAATTTTCTCGAGTTTTCTGTGAAAAACTAACAAGTTAGATTGCATATTTGTAGATTTTAAAATTAAGCTTAAACTAAGATTTTCAAATGAAACTCAACATGTAACACTCTTAACCCGTATCCGCTGCCAGAATAGGGTTTCGGAGCATTACTACCATTTGCAGATCACTAAAAAAAAATTTTACTTAAATATTTACCAATTCAATGCATCAATAAATATATTACCATTCAATCAATGGCTTGGCACTTGCCCAAGCATCAACAATCAACACTTGTTAGTGTACTTACACATATTTCATATAAATTCTTATTTTCTCAATATGTCATATTTGAATTTAATACTCGTCTTAACTTACATATTTTCCTTATGTTAACATATAAAAGATAATTTCATATGTACATGTCATGATACATATCATTCTCTTACCGTTTCTTTAATAACATATATCATTTATTTTATTATATCATCATTTTATGCACCATCATTTCCTTATATCTTAGGTATATTTATTTTGGTAATAGTTAAGTATTAAACTTAACATAATTTAAACTCCATGTACCTATACTTATTTCATTTATCTATCTTATTAATTATTTCATACAACTATTTTGTACATTTATTTCCATATGACCAATTCTGTAAACATTTCACATTACCATTTTGTATAACCATTTCATTTAACCATTTGTTATATTACCCGAATATTAGTTGTTCAATGAGATATCTTGGCGTTTCTCTTCCACGATCTTATTTATCTTCGACATGATGCCATAGTGTCTTTCAACTATGGTCTTACTCATTTTCTGTCATGTTGCCATGGTATCTTTCAACCATGGTCTTATTCGTTTCCGTCATGTTGCCATGGTATCTTTCAACCATGGTCTTACACATTTCATGTCACGTTGCCATGGTATCTTTCAACCATGGTCTTACACATTTCATCTCAGGTTGCCATGGTATCTTTCAACCATGGTCTTACACATTTCATATCAAAGTTGCCATGGTATCTTTCAACCATGGTCTTACACGTTTCATGTCACGTTGCCATGGTGTCTTTCAACCATGGTCTTACACATTTCATCTCAAAGTTGCCATGGTATCTTTCAACCATGGTCTTACACATTTCATATTAGAGAGCACACTCCGCGAACCTCATCCTTACGAGTGGGATTACGGTCCAGGCTAAATCCTGTAATATAAACTCATAGAGTATTGTCGGGATTACCGGTCAAAGCTAAATCCCTGCAACGACAATTACTCTAATGAGCTTGGATCCAATTACAGTCCAAAGCTAAATTGGACCCTAATTCGGATTACCCGTCGGGCTAAATCCATTTTCCACATATTCTTCGGGAGGGCTATATCAGGATAGGATCACCCGTCAAGGGCTAGATCCTTTTTTACCGTCAATTTCTTTTCGAGATCCATCGAATTTTCCTTTCATTCAACGGGATTTCTTCCCCTTTATATCAAATATATCAATGTTTCATCAATTTTCATATAATGAACATTCAAATCATATTCACATCAATAACATATATTTCAAGTATTTAAGAATATAATTCAAGTTACATGAACTTACCTCATTGCTTGTTTGTGTTTATAATTTCATTGATCGATATCTTTTCTTTTCACGATCGAGTCTCATATTTGAGTCGCCCGGATCTCTTTTAAATAAATTGATCATGATTTTCATTCATTTCATATTCTAATGCATTTAATTAATGCTCTAAGCAAAATTACCATTTTGCCCCTAACCTTTTAATTAATGACGATTTCATCCTTAGGGTCGGGAAAATAAAATTCTTGCGATTTAATCCTTATTTCCAACTATTATTCTTATATATATTGATAACAGTCCATGAATTCTATAAAATATCAAAAATTTCCATAATTTCAACACTTTTCAATTTAATCCTAAAACATGTTTTCCCCGATCTTGAACTAAATTGATAATTTCGTTAAATTTTACTAATTTAAATAATAAAATAATCTATTTCATGCAATTTAGTCATTTCGACATTTTTACAAAATTGCCCATAAAGTTTTACTTTTATTCAATTTAGTCCCCTGAGCCTAAAACATGCAAATTAGCCATGCTAGATGAATATTCATACATATTTTCCTCCTCCTCCTCTCCATTCCACATCCTTAATTTATATAACATGCAACAAGTAACATTATCAATAATTTCACTATTTACTTATATGTACATTCAAAACTGTCCATTTGCGTCATAGTCACTAAATTATTTATATATTAAGCTACAAAACTTGAAATTAAGATCCGTTAATTTTACCTGAAACTAGACTCATATACCTTCTTACCATAAAAATTTCATAATTTTTGGTTGGGCCAATTAATACAGTTTATTCATTAAAGTCTCCCCTGTTCTGTTGTCTGACAGTTCCGACCCTTCTTCACTAAAAATTAATTATCTTCTTGTACAGGATTCGAATGATGTCCTCGTTTGTTTATCTTGAAAATAGACTCATTCAGGATTCTAAAAATATAAATTTAAGCCCCTAATTATTTTTATCCAATTTTTGATGATTTTCCAAAGTCAGAATAGGGGAACTCGAAATCATTCTGACCTTGTCTCACAAAAGTTATTATATCTCATGATTTACAATTCCATTGCTTACATAATTTCTTTTATAAGAAACTAGACTCAATAAGCTTTAATTTCATATTTTATTCATCCTCTAATTCGATTTATATAATTTTTGGTGATTTTTCAAAGTTAGACTACTGCTGCTGTCTAAAACAGTTTTAGTGCAAAATGTTGATTTCCATTTTGCCCCAAATTTCACAATTCATACAATTCAGTCCTTGCTCAATTAACCCCTCAATTAAGATAATTTTCTCAATTAATACTTTTTCTAGACATTATAAGTTATTTCATAACTATTGAAATTCAGGATTTCCATATGGAACTCTAGCTTCAAACTCTTTTACAATTAGGTCCCAAACATTCACTTTCTATTCAATTCTTTCAATAAAATCAGCATATAAATAATTTAAATCTCTAATTCCATGCCAAATCATCATATACTTCCAGAACATATTCATATCAACTTTCAATTTCTTTCATAGAATCAAAAACTAATGAATTCAACAAGTGGACCTAGTTGTAAAAGTCACAAAAACATAAAAATTTCAAGGAGAAAGAAAGAATTAAACTTACATGAAGCTAGATTATGAAAACCAGCTTGAACCCTCCTCCATGGCTATTTTCCAGCTGATGAATATGAAGAGAAATGAAGAGAATTCTAGATATTCCAATTTAGTCCCATTTTTATTTAGCCAATTTTGGCAATTTTCCAATTTTGCCCTTATTTCATCCATTTCCTGATTTTTCTCAGCTATTGCCGCCCAAAATATCTCCTTTAGGATTATTTTCACTTTAGGTCCTTCCTCATTTGACAATTGAGCTATTTAATCCTCTAGCAACTTTTACACCCTTTTCAATTTAGTCCTTTTTATTTAATTAACCACCCAAACGTCAAAATTTTCTGTCTAAATTTTAATACTACCTCACTAACACTCCATAAATATTTCTAAAAATATTTATGGCTCGATTATGAAGTCGAGGTCTCGATACCTCTCTCTCGACCCAATTTACCTAATTAATTCTTTCAAATCACCAAATTCACTAATTCAAAAATGCTTTTATATTCGCATTTGACTCATAGGTATTAATTTATTAAATTTTTAACTCACCCGTTGAATTTGGTGATCTCAAATCTCTATTCCCGATACCATTAAAAATTAGGCTGTTACAATATCTCTAGCATCATTATTACTTTCTAGATTTCTCTCTCTTCCAATTGACCATTTTGCCCTTCATTATCTTTTAAAATTCCATCCTTGAGTCATCATTTAATTTGGTAAAATTGCATTTAGTCCCTTATAGTTTTTCATCTATTCAATTTGGTCCTAATTCATCCATTTTCCTTAGTTTCTAGATCATTCCACCCCTAAAATATTTACACTATTGGTCCTTCAACTTTTTCATATTTACACTTTAATCCTTTAAATTTTGAGTATTTACTCTTGGGCCACAAAACTTTTCTCACTTTTACAATTTAGTCATTTCTTGAATTAATATATCATAATATACTTCTCAATATTGACATAACTCAAAATTACTCTTTTTGTCACTTTATTTCCTTATTTTACTATATTACTGATAATATTTTACTGTAAAATTTCGGGATATTACACAACACCAACAATGTTAAGGTTTATTTAAATCTTCGATAAAATTTATTTAGAGTATGTTATACACTAATGTTGTAATACCCTTTACCCATATTCAATGCCGGAACAGGGTACGAGGCCTTATTGGACTTAAACACAAGCAAACATACATTTTCGAGTCATAAATTTTCGTCCAAATTAAAAAAAATTAAAATCGAGCATAAAGTCCCTAACACGAGCCTATGAGGCCTAAAACATGCTTTGAAAGTTATTCAGGACTAAATCGAGAACTTTAGAAAATTTTACAACACTTAGAAAATTTTTGCCTAAATAGGGGTCACATGCTCGTGTGGCCTGGAATGCGCCTGTGTCCCTAACCCGTGTAACTCTCTGTTTGTCACCCAAGAACAAATTGAAGTCACGCGACCAAGACACACGCCCGTGTCCAAAGGTCGTGTCCTTCACACGGCTAAGACACACGACCATGTCTCATGCTCGTGTGCTCGATACTGAGCATTCTGTTTTGCAACAATTTAGGTGCAGGGGACATACGACCGGATCACACTCCCATGGGGTTGACTGTGTGTCACACACGGCCTAGACACACACTCGTGTGTCTACCCGTGTGGACAAAAACAAGGCTATTTACCAAGCCATTTGCCACCCTTATTCACACAAGCACTTACCCCAATTCAAAGGCACAAAACAATACATAGGCAACCAAAACATCCGCATTCCTAGTTAAAACATATCAACTTTATATCTTTATCTAACATATTAACTGCATTTATTAAGCCCTAAATCAAACATATAAATCTCACATTCATTTGGCTTCATTCAATTACTATTTAGTTACCAAATTATACTCAAATTCCTCATCTCATCAATAGGTCACAATCCCAAACATTACACAATCATGCCATAAATCACATTTCCAAATATTTCACATTCACCAAGCATACCATGATCATATCACCATAGAAATTGACACATATATGAATATACTTAGGCTTACAACATGTTGCCAATATAAGCCAACTTACATGGCCAAATAGCAAAACAAGCCTTTGACGATTACAAGCCATTACATTGGCTAAAATCATATGACGCATATAACAAAATGACCAAGTCCTTATACATGCCATAACTCAAAATACTTAAATTTATCAATACCCAAAATTGATAGCTTGATAGTGTGATAGGATCTCTGGTGATCTCCAACTCGAGCTAGCTTCACGGCACTATAAAACATGGGAAAGGAATGGGGGTAAGTTATATAGCTTAGTAAGCTCGTACGAAAATAATAAGAAACTCTTACCAATCTTTTATCAAATCCATCAATTTAAATACAAGATAATACAAATTAGTATGAATCTCATAGTTGTAATTTTATTTAGTCACAATGTTTGCTCTATCAACTTATAAGCATAATTTAAACACATATTGACACTAGCCTAACAACCGTAATCTCTCATTTGTAACATATTACAGCAATTAACAAATCATTTCAAATCTCATAGTATACATGCACATTAATTATGAGTATTCACATTTCAAGCATTTATCTTAACATTTTTAACTTGTTTAAAGCCCATATCTTCTCATACTTCCATAATCATTTTATTAGGCAATTATGCCAATCTTTCCTTTTTCTCGTGTCCGATAAATCACAATTCGTGTGAATAAAACATGTTATATCATAACTCAATTTGGCCCGAAAACCAATTACACAATCGCCAACCAAATTTACCATTTATTTCATACATCACAAATATAGACCAATAATCACAAGGTTTTCACAAAATCATTCTCATGGAAACCATGAACTCACAATATCATGAAGTCAATGCTTATAAACTTATGTACATACCTATACAAATTCATAATACTTACATACTCTTTCTCTTCTTTGACATACCCATTGAATTTTTTGTTGAACCACTTGGAATACTAAAGGATAATCGGGAATCTCGTACTCACAGTACCGTACCAATGCCATATCCCAAATATGGTCTTACATGTAATCTCGTATCGATGCCAATAGCCCAACTATGGTCTTAGACGAAGTCTCATATCGATGCCATATCCCAGATATGAGCTTACATGAAATCTCATATAGAAGCCATATCCCAGGTATGGTCTTACACGTAATCTCAGTAACCCTAATGTCATGACATTTGTATCCTATCTATTCCTAAGGTTCAACCGGGACTCTCGCTGTATCGAACCTCTATCGGTCATTTCCGTAGTGTCGTACTCAATAACATTCACATTTTATTTCAGTAGTATAACATTTACCACAATTATATCAATTAAGCATTTATACATATATAATTTAATGCTTATTAAACTTACGAACTTACCTCGACATAAAAATGGCAAAAATGGCCTAACAGTCAAATACTTATTTTTCCCCCGTTCTAATCCTAAACCTTGTTTTTCTTATCTATAATATCACATTTAACTTATTTAATTATCATACTATTCAAATCAACCCAAAATCATATTATGGCAAAAATTACATTTTTTCCCCTAAAGTTTGATATTTCTACATTTTAGTCCCTAGGCTCGTAAAATGAAATGTACTCAATTTCTTCAGTACCCATGCCTAGAAGAACCTTATACATGCTTATAGCAGCCCACATTTTTCTTTTATTTGCACTTAACACCCATTTTACAACTTTTTACAAATAGGTACTTTTAGGCATTTTCATCGAAGATCACTTAGTAAAAGTTGTTTATCATACACTAAACATACATTTCCTACCATTAGACATCAAAATACACAAATATCTATCATGATTAAAATTTTATACCTTGATTATTTCTTAAATTAGTGGTAGGAATAGATAGATCATGTTACGAGGATTTCAAAAACATAAAAATCATTAAAAACGGGGCTAGAACGGACTTACAATAGAGCTTGGAAGCTTGAAAAACCCTAGCCATGGTTTCTTCTTGGTACATTCGGCCATGGGGTAGAAGATGAGTAAAAATTGGCTTTTAATTTGGCTTTTTAATTCATTTAATTACCAAATTACTAAAATGCCCTTAATGAAAAACTTTAGAAACATACCTAACCATGTCCATTTTTGTCCAACAACTTAACCAATGGTATAATTACCATTTAATGACCTCCAATTTAAAATTTAATGATAATTAGACACCTTTAGCATGTAGAACTCAACTTTTGCACTTTTTACAATTTAGTCCTTTTGGCTAAATTGAGTTCCCAAACTTCAAAATTTTCGAACGAAATTTTCACGAAATCATTACATAAAATTTTAGACCATAAAAATATAATAAAAATAAGTTTTAATACGTCGTATTCGTGGTCCCAAAACTATTGTTCCGACCAGGCCTTAAATCGGGTTGTTACAAATGTATTAGAATTAAATGTTTTTCTCTGCCATAAAAAAAATTAAATTATATTGTTACCATTTGAATTTTAAAATGTCACAAGGAACTCGACACCTACAAGTGCCAAGGTGCGGTAATCATTTTATAATAATTACACCGATTCTAACAAGGTATGCAAAACTTGATGGTGAAGACATTCTCACTAAACTTGATACTTGTGAGTAAGGGTAAACAAAATTCGATTCGACTTGAAAGCGTTGAAAAAAATTTAAATTTTGAATTATTCGAATGGAATTAATCAAGTTAATCAAATCAAATCAAATTTTTTTTTTTGAATTTTGAGTTCGAATTGAGTTAAATTTTCGAATTCGAATAATTTGAATAAACTAAATATCAAACTCTTTTACGTTCCTTCCCCCAAACCCTTTTACTTTCCACCAAACAATTTTACTTCTCAAACCTCCAAAACTTTTACTTCCTCTAAAAAAAATTTACTTCTCCCCAAGCCCCCAAATTTTTTCCCCTTTACTTTCCCCCTAAAAATTTTTACTTCTCCCAAATCCCCCTCCAAAAAAAAAAAAAAAAAAAAAAAACCCTTTTTCCTTTTGCTTTCCCTTAAAACTTTTACTTTCTCTTAAATCCAAAAAACTTTAAAACTTTTACTTCCTCCTAAATTTCAAAGAACTTTTTTTTTTTGAATTTATGTATACTATTTATATTATTGAATTAAATTTCACATTTTATAATATTTATTTTATTGAATTGTTTAATCATATTAAATCTTTATCAATTTTTGTTAAAATTGAATTAGTGATGATGCCATAAAATATTCGTGTTAAAATTTTCTATTGGTATCAATTTCACATTTTATCTTTAAAATAATTTTTATTAAAAAAATCATATTTTTTACATTTAATATATCTTTTTAATTTCAAAATACATGATGATAAGAATTATAAGATAATTGAAACAACTAAGCAAGTAAAGAAGATAGCCCGTATATAAAATATTAATAAATAAATTATGAGGGGATGAAAGTTAATAACAAATTTGATTACGGTAGGTGGTAGTGGCTATAAAGACCCAAAGTCATTTTTTTTAATTTAACTCGAACAAATATATTCAATTCGATTTTATTTGAATTACATCTAACTCAACTCGATTCGAGAAAATTTTAAATCAAGTTAGAATGATAAAATAAAATTCATCAACTCGATTAACTCGACCCTTACTTGTGAGTGCCAAAGTATCTCTCAAAAAATATATTCTAAGAAATAACTTTTGTATACATATTTTAATGAATAATAAATATAATAACTTAATAAAAAATTAAAAATGATTAATTTCATCATATATATATATGTTAAAAGTATAGTCTTGAAAATATTAATATAGTATAATTAAATATTTGTATTAGTTTAATCATTAGCATGGGTAAATATGATACACTTGTTTTAATAATCAAGCTACATTTAATGCTAGAGTTGAGGCTAATGCAATCGCCAAATTGATATATTATTAATATGTTGTGGGTTAAAAATATTAGGACATCCTGTTAAATAACCATTTAAAAATTTCTGCAGCTTGACGTTTTCGACGTTTCTCGTCTGTCTCTATTCTGGATTCAAGGTTTCTTTGTTGTGGTGACAATGGATTAACAACGGCCAATGAATATTTTAATATAAGAAACTATTTGTCCACGTTTTATGTTAAACATTTTTAAGCCGGCGGTAGTTAGCTTTTATATTCGTTCAGAAACTGAGGAAAAAGAAGGAAAGTTGCAGTTCTAAGATGGCAGGGGCTGAACCTGGTTGTAAGAATCAAAGATGGTCTCTTCAGGGTATGACAGCACTTGTAACTGGTGGGACAAGAGGCATAGGGTTCGAACTCTTCATCTTTGTCTCTACTTTTTTTTTTTTTTTCTTCTTTTAAATGTTTACGAAAATTATACGCAACTTTATTTCAGTTTGGTACTAATATTTTATTCTTGATCAAATTCTATCGTCAGTCATTGCCTTTAAATGAAGTTGACTTTATACTTACATTCATGCAATCATACCCATTTAAAAGTAAATTATTATAATTATAGTAAGCACTACAATAAGTAAATTCTGTCCCAAAAAGAACTAAAGATTTCAAAGATAGAACTAAAATTATTAAATAAAAAATATAATTTTAAATATAATGATTAAATATCAAATTTTGTAAAAATACAAGCACTGTCGGCAATTTATTTATTTATTTATTTTAGATTATTGAGTTCAATGGTTTAACTGTAAAATGTCAGATTTGCTGTGGTGGAAGAACTAGCTGCACTTGGGGCAGCAGTTCATACATGTTCCAGGAACCAAAGCGAGCTTAATCAAAGGTTGAAAGAATGGCAGAGTAAGGGGTTTAAATTGAGTGGTTCTATGTGTGATCTCTCATCTAGAGAGCAAAGAGAGATGCTTATGGAGAGCGTCTCCTCAGTTTTTAACGGAAAGCTCAACATCCTTGTAAGTAGTTTTAATTCTAACAAATTTGTTTTCCGATTCTGGGAATAAATTATTTCTCTTGACTTAATGTCAATTATGGTTTGATTAATTTTGTCAAATACAATTAGAATTTGATTAACTTTTTTTTTTTGGAAATACAACCACTAGATTATTTTATTCTGATTAATCTATATCTAAATTTAATTCATTTCAATTTGATAGCAAAAAATCAATTGTTTAAACTTACTCAATTTAAATTTGAGCTAACTTAACATGAAATATTTCAAACTCTAAAATGACTTGGATTCATAAGCGAAACTCAAATGACAAACTCAAAATGAGCTGAATTTAAAAAACCCGAATGACTTGAACCTAAAATGTTAAAGAGGTCAAAATGACTTGAATTTGAAACAATATGAACCTAACCTAACTTAAAATGATTGGATTTAATTTAGACCTTCCAATTGGACAAGTTGGATTGAATTCATATTTGGTCAAATTAGGTTATATCAATTCGTGTTCTAAGATTTTTAAGTCATTTC
This sequence comes from Gossypium anomalum, assembly GCA_025698475.1. Lineage (NCBI taxonomy): Eukaryota > Viridiplantae > Streptophyta > Magnoliopsida > Malvales > Malvaceae > Gossypium > Gossypium anomalum. Next base: position 38,977,391 of record CM046968.1, on the reverse strand, counting down.
AAGTTTAAATCATTTTAGGTTCGAATTTGTTCAGGATCTACAATTCAAGTTTTTTAAGTTAGGATAGTACATATCCATTCATTTCGTGTTTTATCATTTGGGTTCGGATTATTTTGAGTTATTGAATTTTATGATTAAATCACATTGGATCGAGTTAGTTTGATTGGTTTTCATATTCGGCTAAGAATAGATTGAAAGCAGTTTGCTTCTCCTTTGGTCAATAATGCAGGAATCACGAGGATTAAACCTTGCGTGGAACAAAGTCTGGAAGACTACACAACCGTGATGAGTACTAACGTTGAGGCTCCTTATCATCTTTCTCAACTCGCATATCCCTTCCTAAAAGCATCAGGAAATGGAAGCATTGTATTTATCTCTTCTGTAGCTGGTTCAATGGCTCTACCTGGATTATCTGCCTATTCAGCATCTAAAGGTTTGTATATTGCATATTGGATGTAGATGATAGCCAGAATGTTGCACAAATAACCATGGTTGCTGCACTTCCAGGAGCAATCAACCAAATTACAAAGAATTTGGCATGCGAGTGGGCAAAGGATAACATTCGTACCAACAATGTTTCACCCTGGGGTGTGAAAACCAAGATGGCAGAACAAGTAAATTACCCACTAACAATATCTTATTGAAGAATTATAGAGAGATGCGTCAATTAGGCGCTTTTGGATTAGTTGTATTCAAATTTTAACATTTTCGACTTATTTTGAGTTTGAATTATGTCAAGTTCAGTTATTTTTTTCGGGTTTAAGTTAAGGTCATTTTAAGTTTTGGTCATTTGAATTTGTCAATAGGGCTTTTTGAGTTAGGCTATTTTGAGTTTCAACCATTTCAAATACTGTCATTACGGTTTGAGACTCAAGTTCTAGTCATTTTAGATTTAAGTAATTTTCAAGTTTTAAATTTTTAATATCAATTTTTAATTATTTATTTTGAGTTGGGATCATTTCATATTTGAGATGAGTACATATTTCAAGTTCAAACTTTTTGAGTTTGACAGTCAATTTTTTTGAGTTGGGTCATTTACAATTCAATCCATTGTGGGTTTAAGATATTTTGAACTCGAGTCATTTTTTAGTATTGAAAATTTCAAGTTATTTTGAGATTCAACCATTTTGGGTTTGGTTTATTTTAAGTTTTAAAAATTTCATGTCAATATAAGTTTAGATCATTTTGCGTTCATGTTAGAGCTTGGGTTCGATTTATTCTACTTTTAGACTATTAGGTTTTCCAATAAAAATTTCCGAGTTGGGTCATTTAAGGTTTTGACACTTAGGTTGGATAATTTTAAATTATTTATTTGAGTGATTTTAGGCTTAGATCATCTGAAGTAGGTCATTTATGGTTGGGGTAATTTTGGAGTTTAAATTGAGCTAGTTTGGATTGTTGAACGGAATAGAATTGCATCAAATTTTGACGCAAGTTTGGGCTAAGTTTCTTTGTACTACTATTTTCAGAATATAAACGCACCATTAGCTGGGGAACTTTTTAGGCTAATAGCAGGGACAGCAATGCCGAGAATGGCAGAACCGGAGGAGATTTCATCATTAGTAGCATTCCTTTGCCTTCCTGCTGCTTCATACATAACTGGACAAGTTATTTCAGTGGATGGAGGGTATACTGCGGGAGGCTGTTGGCCATTTCAAAATTTTAGCTTTGATCTATTTAGCCACTTAAATTCCCAGTAAGCTTGGAGATATCAGCTCGTGAAATGCGAACTTTGTCCAAATCTATTCAATAAGGGAATGAGCGTTTCCTTGCGTGGATTATAAAGATGCTTTTTAACATTTAAGACTCCGTATTCTCTGCTTGATATAGTTATGTATTGAGTGGAACTTTTAATGCATCAAATTACCATCTTGTGTTTTCCTTTGATAAATTGCTGACAGATCTATACACTACTATAAAAACTATCCCGGATTGTCTTCAATTGAGAAATTAGAACCGTTGATTAAGAATCAGCTAGATAATGGAATTTTATTGTTGCTTGAGGTTAAGTTACTCCATCTATAAGAAAAGAAATGGAAAAGAAAAAAAAATGAAAGAAAAAGAAGAAAATAAAATAAAGGAAATGAAGGCTTGAAGGAAAGAGAGAAGAAAAGGGAAAAGTTATTTTGTTTAGTTTATTTTGACGTGTTTAGCTTTATATTTGTTCCATATACCCCATTAGGCCTCTATGGAGATTACTTCGTGGAGCACCATGCCTTCCGTAGGATAAGGTGGTGCCAAGCTTAACCAATCTAACAAGATTGTTGTTGCTTATCATTCATATACCTTGAAATTCTATCATATCTAGTCGCATAGTTGACCTAAGGAGAGATTGATGCTGAATGGTAGCCCACAAATTAAGAAAAGACAAGTAGCCTACGAGTGTCTCCCTTAAATACCTTTCGGAACTCTATGACAGGACAAAAATAAAACATCACCAACTGACATTCCCTCTCTATGTAGTCTCTTCTCCTCTCCAACTCTCCACAATATCACCTTCCTTCACCTCAAACACCACTTGTAGCTTTCAACCTTTTGGTAAATTACCACATCAACCTCCTCTCACTTTTACCCATCAACAATTTGTGTAATGAAAGGGAACAACATGAGTCTCTCCACCTTAGATATTCCCTACCAACCTTCTCCCTAGAACTACCCTTACTCCACTTAGGGGGTATGTAAAAAATAGACCATCGATAATGGCTAAGAATCGAAAAGAGAATAAGAACACAGAATTTTACATGGAAACCCGTTAGGAAAAAAACTACAGGAAGAGGAGAAGATAATTCACCATGTCGAATTCGAATAATACAAGAGGAAAGACGACTACGTCTATTTATAGGTTTGTAAAACCATATTCTAATCAAAGTCAAATAGAAGTAATACAGTAAGGTTAAAACACCTTATTCTAATCAACATCAAATAGAGGAAGTAAACTTCTATACGGATGTCACTTGTAAATCCCCCTATTTTGCCACTTATATTTTATTTTCACAAGAATTTGGGTCACACAATTCTAACAATATCCACCTTGACACGAATTCTCAACGAACAAGTTTTTCATCATGAACTCTTAACAAACAAGTTCTCCACCTCTTCCATGAAACCCCTTAAGGGTTTATCTTCAACAATGAACACCAACCAAGTCTAAGCAATGCTCAAACTTGGTTATAGGAAGTGACTTAGTCATCATATCTGCAGGATTATCACGAGTACCGACACCCTGAGCAATAATATCATCAACAAAATGATACCAAACATTAATGTGCTTTGTTCTCTCATGATACATTTGGTCATTCATAAGGAAGATGGCACTCTGGTTGTCAGAAAATATTGTACTGATTTGAAGGTCTTCATTAAGGTCACTAAAGAACCTCTTTAACAAAATAGCTTCTTTACAAGCCTTAGTAATTGCCATGTACTCAGCTTCAGTGGTAGACAAAGCAACAATAGTTTGCAAAATGGCTTTCCAACTGATTGTACAACCCCCAATTGTAAAGACATAACTTGTGAGAGATCTTCTTCTATCAAGGTCTCTAGTAAAATCAACATCTACATACCCAATGACTCCATCTTTAGTTCTTCCAAACTGTAAGCAAACATCAGTAGTACCTCGTAAGTATCTCAAAATCCACTGAAGTACTTTTCAATGTTCTTTACCGGGATTCGCTATGTATCTGCTAACTTCACTGACTACATATGATAAATCTGGACATGAACAAACCAGAGCATATATGAGGGATCCCACTACACTAGAATATGGAACATGTGACATGTACTCAATCTCATTATCTTATTGTAGAGACAAAGCCGATGAAAGTCTAAAATGGGTGCTAAAGGAGTACTAATAGGCTTAGCATTCTACATATTGAACCTGCAAAGAACTTTCTCAATGTACCCTTTTTGACTTAGGTACAATTTACTTAGTTTTCTATATTTGAGAATCTCCATACCATGTATCTTCTTTGATGGTCCCAAATATTTCATCTCAAATTCTTCACTAAGCTGGGCTTTGACCTTTCTTATCTCTCCTTTATCTTTTGCTGCTATCAACATGTCATCAACATAGATAAGTAGATACACAAAACAACCATCATTATTTTTCTTAAAATAAACACAACTGTCAAAGCTACTTCTTTTGAAATCATTAGAAGTCATAAAGGAATCAAACCTCTTGTATCAATATCTTGATTGACTGTTTCAAACAGTAAAAGGGGTTTTTTCAACAAGCAAACATAGTCCTCTTTTTCTGAGGCTATAAATCCTTCTGATTGTTGTATGTAAATATCCTCCTCAAGTTCTCCATGTAAAAATGCAGTTTTTACATCTAACTAATCAAGTTCTAAATCATGCATGGCCACAATACCAAGTAAAGCTCGGATCGAATTATGCTTCACAACTGGGGAGAACACATTTGTGAAGTCCACCCCTGGAATTTGACTGTAACCTTTTGCAACAAGCCTTACTTTATATCTGAGTTCTTTAACTTTTGTAGTCCCTCTTTATTTTTAAACATCTATTTACAACGAACAACCTTTTTTCACTTAGGGAGCTTCAAAAGATTTCATGTTCTGTTTTTGTAGAGTGATTCCATCTCCTCTTGCATGGCAATCATCCACTTTTCTAAGTCTTCATAGCTAACTGCCTTGGAATAAATCGATGGCTCTTGGTTCGCATTAATATCTTCAGCCATATTTAAAGCCTAAGCAACTAGATCAGCCTTGACATACCACTTTGGAGATTTAATCTCTCTTCTAATTCTATTTTTGGTGATAGAGTATTATGGTGAAGAAACAACTCTACTCTGACTTTCTGTATTGGCTTGAGAAGTCGACTCTATTGTAGATTCTGGATCAATTTGATGCTCCACTTGCTTTTGTTGTTTTTTATTGGAAGAGTCTTTAAGAGATAATTAGGTAGCATAGCAGTTTCATAAAAAATAACATCTTTGCTAATCACAATTTTTTTATTTTCAGACACCATAACTTATACCCTTTTACATTAGCTTTATAACTAAGAAAAACACATTTAACTGATCTTGGTTCCAATTTTCCATTATCAACATGAGCATACGCAAGACACCCAAAAATCTTTAAATCAGAATAATCAGCATGATTACTAGACCGTACCTCTTGTGGAGCCTTTTCTCAATGGCAACAGATGGAGACCGATTGATAAAAAAATATGCAGTAGAGGGTGCTTCGACCCAAAATGACTTTGGTAAGTTTACATTCAACAAAATACATCGTACTTTCTCCTTGATAATTCTGTTCATTTGTTTTGCAACACCATTTTGCTGAGGAGTATGATGAACTATTAAGTGCCTTACGATCCCTTCTAACTTGCGTAGTTCATTAAACTTATAGAAAAAAACTCTAAGCCATTGTTTGTGATGAGGTGTTTTATTTGTTTTTTCATATGTTTTTCAATCATAATTTTTCAAGACTTAAATATGGAAAACACATCGCTTTTCTGCTTCAAGAAAAATGCCTAAACTTTTTTGGAAAAATCATCAATAAGTGCTAGCATGTAATTAGCTCCACCTCTCGAAGGCACTCTGGATGGCCCCCACAGATCAGGATGAATATACTCCAATGTTCCCTTCGTGTTATGTATTCCTTTAGTGAATCGAACTCTTTTTTGCTTCCCAAAAACGCAGTGCTCACAGAACTTCAGTTTGCAAATTCCGTGCCCATCAAAAAGTCCTTTTTTGCTCAATTCTGCCATGTCATTTTCACTTATATGCCCTAGAGGTATATGCCAAAGTTTAGTAACATCATCATCTAACAAGGATGAGGAAGCGACAGCTGCATCACTAGTAACAGTAAAACCCTGTAAAACATATAACTTAGTAATCTTTCTCTGCCCTTTCATCACAACGAGGGAACCTTTGGAAATATTCAAAACCCTACTTTTAGCTGTGTATTTGTACCGTTTTGAATCAAGAGTACTCAATAAAATTAATTTTCTCTTCAATTCTGGAACATGTCGCATGTCACTAAGTGTTCTGATAGCTCCATCAAACATCTTAACTTTAATCATTCCAACATATGTGATTTTACATGAAGCATTATTTCCCATCAAAACAACACCTTCAGGCACTGTTTTGTAAGTTATAAACCAATCTCGATTGGGATTTATGTAGAAGGTGCAGCCCGAATCAAAGATCTACTCCTTGCTCACTTTAGAATTGTTGACAGAAGCGACTAGAAGTTCACTATCACTGTAGTATTCTACAACATCAGCTTCATTATATTTTTTTGGTTGTTTTTTCTTTTGATTTGCAGCCTCCCATTTGATCTTACTCTATAGTTTAAAACACTCAGATTTAATGTGCCCATTCTTCTTACAGAAGTTACAAGTTTTACCTCTATTTGAAGATTTCGATCTTACCTTAGATTTACTGTGAGGATTCCGTTCTTATGTCCTTCCACGATCATCATCAGTATTTTGATCTTGTCTTCCAAGAATAAAGAGACCCTCTCCCTGAGATTCGGGTTTAACTACAAGATATTTCATCTTGTCATACGAAGTTAAAGAATCATAAACCTCATCAACTGTGATAGACTCACGGCTATACAAAATCATGTCTCTACAGGTTGAATAAGACAGGGGCAACGAACAAAGCAAAATCAACCCCAGATTTTCTTTATCATACTGAACCTCCATGGCCTCAAGATCCAAGAGAATTTCTTTAAACACTATTAAGTGTTCATGCACAGAAGCACATTTCTCCAGATGATGAGCATAAAGACGCTACTTCAAATGCAGCTTACTGCTTAAAGTTTTTGACATACATAGATGTTCCAACCTCTTCCATAATGCAACAGTTGTCTTCTCCTTAATCACATCCTACAAAATTTCGTTAGACAAATGCAGTTGTAACTGTGTTAATGCCTTTCGATCTTTACGCCTTTTTTCTTCCTCTATTAATGTTGAAGGCATCTTATCTACCCCTAGCAGGGCATCCTCTAAGTTCATTTGCACAAGAACTGCCTGCATCATTATTTGCCACAACGCGAATCTGGTGTTACGATCCAACAACAGAATTTTATACTTCAAAGATGTCATTTCTGTGATCGAGATGAATAATCTTGAAGCTTTAATACCAGTTTGTAAAAATAGACCGTCAATAATAGCTAAGAATCAAAAAGAGAAAAAGAAAAATACATAAAATTTTACGTAAAAACCCTTTCGGGAAAAAACCACCGATAGAGGAGAAGATAATTCACTATGTCGAATTCGAATAATACAAGAAGAGAGACGACTACGTCTATTTATAGGTTTATAAAATCATATTCTAATCAAAGTCCAATAGAAGTAATACAGTAAGGTTAAAACACATTATTCTAATCAACATCAAATAGAGGAAGTAAACTTCTATACGGATGTCACTTGTAAATCCTCTATCTTGCCACTTATATTTTATTTTCATAAGAATTTAGGTCACACAATTCTAACAGGGTGCAATATTCTTAGTACCTCAATACCAACTCACATCAATTCATAGAAATTCAAGAAAATAATGAAAAATATTAGAGGAATAGCTCCTAGCACAAAAATAGTTAGGCCCAAAACACCAAGAGGGGGTGAATTGACATTTTAAGATTTTGTAAACTTTTTTAAAGGACTAAAGGGAAAAAATTGACAAAATGAATTTATAATGGTTCAGCCCTAACTACCTACATCCACTACTTTAAATTTCCACCATTAAGGCTTTTCAAATTCTATCTATATAATTAATATCTTTCAAGGTTAAGGTAAAACCTTTGCAATCTCTTTCTTCTTACATCCACTACCTTGGGTGTATTACTTCTGCAGTATGTAGCTCATTCAGAACAGTAGAATTCATAGCTCGAGATATGGGTAAATGATATCCTATCCTTGGCATTACATAGTTGATAAAAAGTAAACGTGGCTACGAGTCATTCATCTTTGTGATGAATGACTTGATTGCTATTTGATAGTAATTGACTTTTCATGAAGGAAGATGTAATGGTTACCATGAGATAAAATAGGATCATATTGGGAGAACAGATATTATCTCAAAGAAATTAAGGATATCCTATAAGGGTAACACATTTAAGACAAGGTCATTGGATGAGCACTGAGTAGATGCTTTCGTAGTGGTATAACGTTAGGGATAACTCAGTCATGTTACTATAGTGGAATAACTTCATGACTAAATGAGCTTATAATTAATAGGCGAAAAGCCAGAACTTGATTCTAAGTCATTTTGAGCCCTAATTGCATATGTCTAATCGGTCCTTCTGCTAGCTTGTTGAAACTAAAAATGAATTGTGTTTTTGAATTGAAATGAACAAAATGAATAGAAATTGTAACGCCCTGAATTTTGGGCTTGGAAGTTCTGGGTTTTGAGTGTAGGGACAATGAGGAGGTTGCACATGTGTTTAGTTGTGCATGTTAGTAACAGAATGGGCCTGTTAGTCTGGTTGTTAAGAGGAGTGCTTAATTGCTGGAGGTTTTGGGTTCGAGTGCTAGTGTGAACTTTTTGGAGAGTTATTTTAGTACTTTAAATTTATAGTTATTAATTTATATTTATATTTATTATTTTTTATTACTCATCTGTCTGTTTTCACGTTTCCCTCTCTTCTCTCTACAACTTTTGTTCTTTTGGCTTTCTAAAAATATTTCTCAAAAATGAGTTATTTGGGGACTTTGGATTTTTGCTCCTCTGTCGTTTCCTTCATCGTCGAAATAGGTGTGGGATTCAAACTCTTACTACACTACTTTATTTTGGAAAGTCTATGTTCGGCTTTTCTTGGCTGTATGTAAATCATTGGTTTTGGGTTTCTAGTTAAGGGAAGTGATGAGAAATTGTCACTTTTTGATGATTGTTGATAGGGCAAAGTTTAGGGACAAGTTTGGTGACAAAAGTGGTGGTTTTGGGATGGTTCCATGACTTCCTCGATGGCCACATGGGCCTGTGCCAAGGCACAGGGTCTTGTGGATTTGGGAATTAGGGTTCTGGGCTAAATTCAGTGCCACACGGTCGTGTGGTCGATTTAGGGATTTTATCGTTTCTCACACAACTGTGTCCCTTAGTCCACACGGGCGTGTGGGTTTAGGGATTAGGGTTTTAGAGATTTGACGGTGTCACGACTGGCCACACAGTCGTGTGACTGATTTGGGGATTAGGGATTTCACACGGCGTGTGTTTCATGACTGGTGGGCACACGGGCGTGTGAAACCCTCACACGGCCATGTCTTCCCTGTATCTTATTTTAGTGATTTTAGATAGTGAGTTACACGACCTGTCCACACGGCCATGTCCTTACACCACACGGGTGTGTGCTTCTGTCACATGGCCGTGTGCTACCTTTCACACGAGCGTTTGGACCCCCACAAGGCCTGGTTTGTCCCATACGGCCAGAGCACACGGGCGTGTGGCCCTATATAGCCAAATATGTTTCTTTTTAGGTTAAAGTTATTGGTAATGGCTACTCTGTCTGATCTAACCCTTGGTTAAGCTCTAGTGAGGGTATTAACGGCTCCAATTTGAGTTTGAATAGTGTGTTATTTGTGATTGGGTATGTGACATGTTTGTTTTTAAACCCGATTAACTGGATGAGTGTGTGTGCAATGGGTACTGTCTGATTGATTGGATGTGAATGTCTACTTCTGATTATTTATCTGAGAATGTTTGTGTACATTTGATTGCATACATACATACATATGCATAAACTATTTTAGGCGGGATTGTAAAGAGAAGGGAGTCTGATCTGAACTGGCAGCTGCTCTCACTACAAGAAAATAGGGCTTTAGCGGCGTTTTTAGCGGCGTTTTATCAAAAAATGCCTCAAAAATTATAAAACACGGAGCAATGGTAAAACGCCGCTAAAAACAGAGCAATAGCGGCGTTTTTTGTTAAAATGCCGCTAAAAACAGAGCATTAGTGGCGCTTTTGGCAAAACGCCGCTAAAAACAAAGCATTAGCGGCGCTTTTGGCAGAACGCCGCTAAAAACCAGAGCATTAGCGGCGCTTTTGGTAAAACGCCGCTAAAAACCAGAGCATTAGCGGCGCTTTTAGAAAAACGCCGCTAAAAACCAGAGCATTAGCGGCGCTTTCGATAAAACGTAGCTAAAAGTCATATAATCCCTAAAAGCCTAAACCCCAAAAAAATAATAAACACTAATCTATAACCCTTAAAACACTAAACCCTTAAATCCTAAAAACCTCTAAACACTAAACTATAACCCCTAAAACCCTAAACTCTAGAAAACATCATATGGATGTTGATGTGTATATACATAGATATTAATGTAAAAGCTTATGTTCATAATATAATGTTTAAGGTTTAAGGTTTAATGTCCATGGTTTAAGGGTTTAGGGTTTATGATATAATGTTTATTGTTTTTGGTTTAGAGTTTTTGGTTTTTTGTTTTACAGTTAGGATCGTAGTGCTGTTCATGGTTTTAGGGGTTAGGCTATTAAGGTTTAAGAGTTAGGATTTTTGATAAGATAACAAAAAATCAAATTATTTTTGAGTTTAAGTAAGTAATAAGATTCTTTTTTACTTACTTTTATCCCTTGTAATATACATATATTTAGGGTTTAGGATATAGGTTTATAGTTTGGGGTTTAGGTTTAAGGTTTACTATTGGAAAATTGAAGCAACATTTGGATTTTACTGAGAAGAATTTTAAAAGTAAAAATATAGAAAAACACATGTCAAAAATGAAAAAAATAAAATACTATTAATTAAAATAATTTTAAAGTTATTTTTAGGTATATGACTGATTTTTTTAATTTATATATTAATTAATTTCTTATATAATTATAAAAAAGATAATATTTGTTTTAATATATTAAAATTATCTATATAGTTTAAATTATTTAAGAGATAATGATAAAGTTTATATATATTAAAAAATAATAATAGATTTTTAGCAGAGCAAAACAGCACCATTTTGTTTAAAAGGAAATGACTTTTTACGGCGCAAAAAATCTTATACAAAACGGTGCCGTTTTATTACCCAAAATGCCTTAAAACTTTTTCCCTAAATCGGTTCCCCCTTCCTCCCGAAATCCAAAAATTTCTTTTTTTTTTCCCTCCTTTATTTTTCCCAAAATCGGTTCCCTCCCCCCTCCCCAAAGAAATCCTAAAATTTCACCTGAAATTAGTAGAAGCAATGGCTGAAGAAGCAGCAGTAGCATCGACGCCGCCTCAATCATCTGCGCCACCGTTGGGATCTATCGTTATACCGTCACAAAATGGGATCTACCGTTGGGATCTTAGTTTCTTCAGCCATCTGTTTGATCTCTAGGTTTTTTCATTATCAACCTACTTCTTTTCTGATAAATTGTTCATTTTTTTCTCCATTTGTTACTAAACGTTGCACTACTTATTTTCTATCAAAATGGAGGCCAAATGATGAACATTCGAATCGAATAATACTCGAAAAATTTCAAAATCGAGTATTATGATTTTGTTTATTTGAATAGGAAGATCTGGTGCCTCTTTATTTCTTTATTTATTTTGATTTTAATCTTTTTCTTGCAATTTGTGAAAGAAGCCAATGATGAAACTATTTGAGATTTTCTGAAATGCAGTTCTATCTGTGCTGTATGAATTTGTAGAAACTCATGAACTAGGACGGTCTGAGGCTTTCTTTAAAAACAAAATAATATCCATATTATCTTATTTAAGAGTTTTTACTTCAGTTCTGTCTGTTTATGATGAGAAATCTTTGAATAAGTTATCCCTGTCTGAGTTTTTTGGATGAGATCTTGATATTTGACACAGACAACTGAGTTTTAGTTTTTGTTCTATTTTTTTAAATGTGGTGCTTAGACAGATGAATTTCAGAGTATTAAGCTCGATTTACAGAGGTTTTGACAGACATTGAAACTTAATTAAATTTTAGTCAAGTGGATATTTGCCCAGTGATGGAAAACTCATTGAATGGAGCAGGGCTGATTTTCGTGTTAGAGCATTTACCGTCTTTATCTGTTCAATCTTTCTTTCTTTCTCCTTCTGTTTCTGTTACTCTATCTTCTCTGGTTTCTATCTATAATTCTCTCTTTCTCTATATCCTTCTTTTCTCTTATTCTTGCATCTCTTTTTTCTCACAGCTGATGATTGGTAAATTCTTTTAATGAAAACCAATTCGTTAATACTGCGAATGACCTGATATAACTATGAGATCTGAGGGCTTTGTTCAACATTTTGAATGTCGAGGTTTGTCATCCAGAATTTGATTTATAATAATCTTGTTTTACATTATAGGGATAAACATTAAATTGATAGAATGTTTTAAAGGATATCCATTATCGAGAATTTTAGAAATTAAAATGAAAATTGCCACATGAACCGCTTGATCCGAGCACAAGATGGAGGCTTCATCGTCTGATTCATCTTCATCAACCAGCACAGCACAATCTGGAGAGTTGTAGAATTGTGGGGCTTCTTTGAATTGTTGGGTTATTGGTGTAGCGACGGTGACACTATTAGAGGCCAAGGCAATGATAGTGAAGAGTAACACAAGGAGTAAATCAAAGCGTGGTGGTTTACTCATTAGTGAAAAAGGGATGGTACGGTAAAGGACTTCAGGAGAGGATTTGAAAACAGGGAAGGGTGAGCTAAAAATTGGTGGCTAAGGCTGAAGAATGAGGTTACGGAAGGGGACCTTTTAAGGTGGCTGGTTAGTCTTAGAATTTTCTTTGAGGGGAAGTTGTTGTATTCACATTGATTCTAGATTGTTTTTCTTTACTTTGCATAATGTGTTGAATTTTGTTCTATATATATATATGTATTCAAAAAGGTCCACACTATGGTCCTACATCCTTTTCCATCAACTCTCAAATGCTATTTCCTCATTTCACTCAATAAAGAAAGCTTTGCATTTTGGTAAAGAATTAGAGTTTCTCTCCGATGGTAACAAATTAATTGAGGTTTTGATCATAGTGTATATATATTTGTATGTTTTTAGTAATAGGCAAAGGTTTGTATAACTATGTTTGATTACGATATTTGTTGAATAATATGAAATCTCAATTTCCTAATAAATATTCGATGTAGTGCTAATAAAATATATTGTATTTATTAATTAAACATAAACTATAAAATTCACATGAAAAACATTTTGTATCTTATAAATAAATCCTTATTATTGTCTAAATAAATGAAATTGCTTTTCCTTTCATTTTGTATCATATGATCTTGAATTTCATATGATAGAAATTTATATATTTTTCTTGCAATGGGTAAATTTGTCTTGGGTTGAAATTGATAAGGGATATGTTTATAGAAGAGCAAAATGAATTAGTTGAATCTGCGGCAGAGATGCTTTATGGTTTGATTCATGCTCGATACATATTGACAAGCAAAGGAATGGCAGCTATGGTAAGATGTTTCCCAAGATATTCATTGTGATAGTTCCTTATTTTCTTATACATGTAAATTGGGCAGTTTATTACAATGGAATTTTTTAAACTTTTACAGCTAGACAAGTACAAGAACTATGATTTTGGAAGATGTCGAACTTCTACATTTTTCCCAAGGTTTGGTTACTTTTTTTATTATTATAAATTTGTGCAAATTGGCCTACCAGTTCTGTGTTTGTTTATGTCAAGTCGTAACTCTATTGGAAGGTAGAGCACTAGACCTCTGAATCTTCATTCTATCCATCAATTATCACAAAAGTTGAATGTTTTTCAACATTGTTTAAATTCATAAATGAAACTGAAAATGTTGATATATGTTGCTTGAATTCAAAATGCTAATGTTGATTTGCATTGTAAGATAAACTTCTGGTTTACTTGTCAAGCATTCTTTCTTTTGCAATTAAATGGATTGTCCTTGTTTTTCCAATTATTGCTTCTTTCTTTGGGTGATTGTTTTTCTTTTCTTTACGATGAGTTGGATAATTTCATAATCTACTGAGCATGGAGAAGTTCTTCAAGTTCTCCACTATGAAGTTGGATGAGAAATATGAACCACATCATGATTACTTACGCTTATCGTTTACTGCTCTTCAGAGGAGGACACAAAGGCGTCAATCACTTGTATGTCAATTTATTTTATTTTTCTCCTTTTTACTTATATGCATAAATACTTATTTTTGCCCAAGCTAGTTAGAGTCTAAAGTTAATTGCAAACTTTGATAAACTTTTTAGTGTTTTGTTTTAGTATCTCGATCTTGTATTTGATGGCATGGCGAGAACACACTTATCCGAGGATGGGAAGGAGATGGCATCGGTGCGTGCTTTATACTTATCGCTTGTTGTGTCAAAGCACTTCCTCGGTATTTTAGCCTTAGTTGATTTTAATTTATACATATTTTTAAGGTAAACAATGTTCTAATATAATCTGCTAGTTTTAGTGTAAAACAATGTTCTAATATATTGTTGTTCCATTTTTGGCTCGCAAGCATGGGTTCTACACTGTCACTTGTCACCTCAAAAACATTGAGCACATTCTCCAAAACCGGTTCGATAATTACCCCAGAGGGCCTCATTGGCAGGCTGTATTTCATGATCTTTTAGGGCAAGGGATCTTAACTAGTGATGGAGAGTCGTGGGCGTCTGAGAGAAAACAAAGAAGCACTTGGGTTCACGACCAGGACACTCAGGCAAGCCATGGGTCGTTGGGTTAATAGGACTATCAAGAATCGTCTATGGTGTATTTTGGACAAAGCATCAAATGAGAAGAAAGTGTTTGTGGGCACGGCTTACCTTTGGCACAGACCAATAAACACTTTCTCCGGAGAAAGTGTAAAACATATTGGCAGATATTTACTGGATTAGCTAAGGTTATATATATATATATATGTAAAACATATTGGGATATGACCTTAGACCAATATTCTTTTGACCAATAAACAATTTATATAATATATTTTTCGTATAATTTTGTATTATTTAAATTTGCATGTTTTGGTTGGATTTCATGGTATATTTGCTGTTTTTGGTTGAATTTATTGCAGGAGGGTTGGATATAGGTGCAAAAATACATATGGAAAAACTGGGTAAATTAGCGGCGTTTTTCATAAAAGCGCCGCTAAAAGTCCTGGTCTTCAGCTGCGTTTTTTATAAAAGCGCCGCTAAAAGTCCTATTCTTTAGAGGCGTTTTTATAAAAGCGCCGCTAAAAGTCCTGGTCTTTAGCGGCGTTTTTTAAAAAAGCGTCGCTAAAAGTCTTGGTCTTTAGCGGCGTTTTTTCCAAAAAAATGCCGCAAACTTTTGCGGCGTTGCATATAGTGACGTTTTTTGCGGCGCTTGGTAAAGCGCCGCTAAAAGTATTAGTGGCGCTTAAAAACGCCGCTAAAGGCAAAAAAAAAAAACGCCGCTAAAAGTCTGTTTTCCTGTAGTGTCTGTTGGCTAGTATTGATAGCCCCTAGTACCCAGAGGGTCATGGGCGGTCCTAATACCCTGAGGGTCATGGACATTACTGATAATGGTATAGCGAATTACCGCCTTGCACTGTACCGCATGTACGTTAGCTACGCTACGTACCACTATCTGATTTGACAGTTTATATTGCACGTCTGTACCACAATTTACTGCATTGCACAGTACAGCTTATACGCTAGCTTTGCTACGTAATATATCTGATCTTGCAATTCATACTGCATGTTTGTACCGCAGTCTTCCACATGGCACTGTACAGCTTACTGATAGCCCCTAATACCTATAGGGTCTTGGGCAGTCCCAATTCCCTGAGGGTCGAGGACAATGCTAATGTCCATCGTCGCCGGGTAACCCGGGATAACATCATATGGAGGTGGGGTTGGATGGATGGGTTGATTATATCCCCACCTGGAGTGATTGGCTGGATAAGCTTACAGCTCTATTGAGGTGTGTTGGCTGGATGGGTGGCTTATTTTAACTCATTTGGACTCATATGCATCTGTATGACTGAATGTGACTGTACTGCTCGATAAAGATGTCCGAATGATATGATTGACTGAACGTGATACTATATTTGGATGTGATTGACTTATTGTCTGTAATGCACTTGTGCCTGAGAGGATTCTATAGATATAATTGCTACTTTTTGACTGGATAGTTACTGAGTGGGACTAATGCCCTAACTGAAAACTGATACTGATTCTGAAAATGGGCTTAGGCCCGGGTTGTGACTATTGGGAATTACTGTTACTGTGTATGACAGAGCCATATAACTGTAAAGTCACATGTGGTCTGTATTTGTTTTAGTCGGTCTGTAAGTATGTTCTTTTTCTGAACTGCTTCTAGTTTTCCTGGTTTCCCCTCTGTAGTTTAATTGGTTTTATCTCACACTGAGCTCGAGTAGCTCACCCCCTCTATGTTTCCCCTTTCAGGTATAGTTCTGGATTCTGGACTCAGGACGCGGAGGTCTCAGACAGCTCCAGCAAATTGGAGTGGTAGTTATGGTTTTTAGTTCTTATGTTTGATTTTGGACTGTATGATTTTTTTTTAAAGCTATAGTACAAATTTCGATTTAAGTTTTACTCATTTTTATTTTTAAAGTGTTACTGATTCGAGTTTTATATAAGTAAATGTTTTGGTTCAACATGGTAATATGTTTTGTAAATTTTCTTACAATCACTTCGGTGATCAATGTAGCATGCTGAATTCGGTCTAGTCTTCTAGGCCGGGTTTGGGGTGTTACAGAAATAGAGAAATGAGAAACATTCAGGAATGATTATGGTTTTCTCCGAAATGGAGAAATGGAATCATTTGGAAATAAATGTAGGTTTCTCAAAATGTAAATGGAAATGAAAATGAAAATGAGAAATGATACATTTGCAAATGTACATAGATTACTAAAAAATGATTGAAAGAATGAGTTTATGTTTTTGAGCTATTTTAAAGCCCAAAAATTAAAATAAACAATTCGGTAATAGTGAACACATTGAGTGGTAAAATATTAAACATATTTTCTTGGAATTGAGAGTAAAATTAGGATAAAAAATTATTTAATATAAAATATTGAAGTTTATTTTGGAAAATAGAATCAAGTTGGATCAAATTACGAAGTACTCGGTCGAAAAGTCTGGGAAGTACTCGTAATTGGACTTGATGTGAGAGAGACTAAAAAACCTTTCATGGAATATGAAGGGGACAACACAAATGGAATTCTAGGGGATGTCATCCACCTTACTCCTCCTTTAAGTAGGAAGTTATTTTTCTAGTTGAAATAAATTTCTACAATTCAACAAGGGTTCTACTTTCTCTCCTATAAATAGATGACACCAGTGGAGCCATTAACATAACTTTAAGATACTGTTACTTTGCCAAAAAATAGATATAATTTTGTAATGACCCAAAAATCAATAGTGACAGAAACGACGACTTCAAAATTCCATTTTCCGATGATAGAGTCAGTAAATATTATTTATTAATATTTATGAGGGTGTTATAGTATTATAATGAAGTTTGGTCTAATAATTTTGGTTATTTGGAAAGTTAGATAAGGTACAAGTGTATTGGTTATAAAGTCAGTGTTTTTGAAAATTGAGATATTGGGACCTTGTTTTCGTAAACCGAAGCTATAAATATTTTTATTAAATATTTACGGAGTTATGTTAGAAGTGAATTGAATTTCGGTCAAGTAATTTTATCAAATTAATATTTAATTTAAGTACATTGACTAAATCATAAAAGTGGTAAAAGTTCAATTTTCATATGTTTTCATTAATTGGAAATAGAATAGGGATTAAAAAAGTAAATATACCCCTAGAATCTATTATGGACGGTAAATGAAATAAATATGTATGTTTATATTAAATAAAACATTAATTAATTAGTTAAATTAATGTTAAATTAGTAAAATAAAAACAAAATAAAACTAAAAGAAAATAAAAGATGATATAGTGGAATGAAAGAGAAACTTTCATTCTCGTTTCATCATCAACAATTCGAAGGTAAAAGAAAATGGAGAAGGACGAACCGCGAACGATTTTAGGGCTTAAAGCTTTAATTAGTTAATTAATTTAGTTTCTTTTCTTATAATTTTTTATGCTTTGAGAACCTCGGTAATACAAGCTAGCTAATCTATATAATTTTTTTTTGGTATTGTTTGAAATTGAAGATGTTGTCATTGATAAATAGTTGAAGTTTGAGGTGTTATTTTGAAATATTTTAAGGTTAGATGTGAAATATGACTAATTTGTAAAGTCAATTGATGATTTTGTACAATAATGACTAAATTGTGCAAAATTTAAAATTTGGGCTGTAATTGAGAAATAAGAAGTCCTATAGGGACTCTAGAAATTTTCGTATTAGGTTTTGGGGATTACATGTGAAAATTATGATTGTCCCGATTTTGAGACTGAATTGAATAATATGCAAAAGTTGTATAATTTAGTAATTGAATGTGAATTGAATGTTAATTTATTATTTGTTTTAATTTGTAGCTAACGTCGACCCAGAATACTTAAAAAAGAAAGGAAAAGACAAGGTTGTTGAAGAAATAGCTCGGAGTTTATGGTTTGTATTTCTATAACCCGTGTAAACACTCATTTTTGTCCGAGCCCAATTAGAGGCCTTTGTTTTTCCTTTGTTTTTCTTTCCTTTTTGGGCCTACCAAGGGCCTAAATTATTATTATCATTACTACTACTACTACTACTACTATTAAATGTTATTATTATCTTTTTTTTTTCTTTTTTCTTTTACAAATAAACAAGATTGAAAAGTAGTATATATACATGAAATGAAATGAAAGGAAAAAAAAAAGAGGCTTTGCATATTTTGTTAAAGACAACAACAAAAAGCATTCTATTTTTTCCTCTCTCTCTCTCTCTCTCTCTCTCTCTCTCTCTCTCTTTACCATATATATATATCATGATGGATCGGGTTTTGGGCTCCGATGAAGGGGATATCACCAAACCGTCAATCCTCCACCTCTAGGAGCCCCAAAAATCTCGTTTTTTTTTCCCTTCCCTTTCTAAAATAAAGGGGTTTTTTTTTTAAATGCTTGATCTTGGGAAAAATTTTGATCTTTTTTTAAAAAAGACAAAGTTTAGATTTTTAAAATAAAAATATGTTTTTTCAGTCATATTAAAGGAAAAATTTAAATTTTAAAACAAAGTTTTGATCTTTTTCAACTATTTCGAAATAAATATTTGATTTTTAAGAAAAGTAGTGATTTTTTTTAAAAAAAATAGAAAGTTTAGATTTTTAAAATAAAAATATGTTTTTTAGTCATTTTAAAGGAAAAGTTTAAAATTTTAAAACAAAGTTTTGATATTTTTCAACTATTTTGAAATAAAGCTTTGATTTTTAAGAAAAGTAGTGATTTTTAAAAGAAAATTTTGATTTTAAGAAAAAAAAATTTCGACCACCGTATGCAGCGGCTCCACCAATAGAGGCCTGAGAGCCGTTGGGCTCTCCAGTGGTGGAGTCATGGCCAACATAGAAGGAGAAAGAGGAGGAAGAGTTCTTTTTTTAATTATTATTAAGGATTGACTGGGTCTTTTTATTGAAATAAATTAAAAAAGGACAAAAGATTCAGGCCTGTTAAAACAAGCCTAAAAGAAAAACAGTCCGGCCTAATATATATTAAGAAGGAAACTGTCAAAACAGAAAGAAACAATAAAAGAAATGAAATGAAAAAAAAACAAAATTGTGGCGGCCGATAATTATTATGCCTAGAAAAAAGAAGCCTAAATTTACCCTTAGTCAATCTTTCTGGAAACCATTAAGCCTCTCATCTTTTCATTTCACCCGTCCCATCTGCTCCATCTGTCTGAAGATAGCACTGCCCAAGGTTTTCTTTCTTTGCTATCTACTTTTAAAACAAAATCTCTCTCTATCTTCTTAATCCGGATTTCTTGCCCATTGTTCTGTGACACCACTATTATGGTGATTCGTCTCTACATCCTCCAGGTAAGCTCCTTCACTTCTCTTCAATGTTTCCTTCGCAATATTGTGAGGGCTTGTGTTCTTCATTTTTTGGATGTGCCTAAACTCAATCTTCTAGAAGCACGATTTCTTAGCCTGAATGTCTCTGATAATTGCTCCAATAACTAAATAATCGGTTGTGGTTGACTAGAATTTCTTTATTACTGTTAGTGAATCTCCCAGTATTTGTATTTCCTGAAAGCCCATTTCAATTCCTAACTTAACTGCTTCTAACCCTGCATATGCTTCTGCTGCGAACGGAGATGCAATATTATTATGAAGAATCGATTTTGAGGCCAAGTACTCATTCATCGTTCCCCAAACCACCAGCCCAGTCGCCGATCTGAAGTTTCTGGTATCAAACGCAGCATCAAACTGGATCTTTATAATCGGTAGGTTCTCCATAGTTCTTTGATTATACACCATATTTGATAGACTCTGCTTTGCTCTGACCCCTTCATATTCTGCCATGGGATTCTGTACTTTTTGTGCGAGATCTTTGCCTGTTGAGTATAATCTTTCATGCATAAGCTGATTCCTCGAGTACCAAAGCAACCATAAAGTATAACAAAAATATCTGCTCTGTTCATCTATTCCTTGTTTGAAAACCGTAGTAAGCCACTCCCAGAAATTTTGTTGCATAATATTTGTGACCCAAGACAAATTTAATAATTGCTAGACTTTTATGCTTACAGGACATTGATGTCAATTATACAATTTATTTTAATATTTTTTATTTATTCACACTTGTATAATTTTTATTTATTATTATTTAATCTTTATTTATTTTCATGTCCAATTATATTTATTTTTTTTTTTTTACACATGCCCCTTACATACATTGTAATATCATTTGTTTATGTTACTTTGATTCTTTTATTGTATTATGAATAATGCGTATTATTGTTATTATTATCATCATCATGTCAAGGTATTATTTATTTCATTTATTTAATTTTTCTTTTTATTATAGCATTTTTTGAAAGAGTTTTAACCTTTCATTAACTTTAGCCAATTTAATTAATTTTCCTATTTTATTACTATTTGTTTTAAAAGAGGAAATTTTAGGTCATTTTTTCTTCCTATAAATGTTGACATGAAGTTAGTTAAGTAGGTGTTACATTTTAATGAAATCATAAAGTTTTTACATTTGGATTTAGGTTAGTCTTTAAGATCTTATCTATCATTTACCTTACAAAAATTATAAATAATATGTAAGATTTTTTTTAGGGTTTTAAACTAATTTTAAGTATTGTATAAGATTCCTCTTCAAAATCTTAAATTAATATGTAAATGTTCTTTAGGACTATATTCAAGATTAAAACTAAAGATTTTTGTAGGTGAATTTTAAATCATGAGTAGGTCTTTCTAAGTATTTTATTTTAGAAACTTTTAAGAAATCTAATAAATATTATTTAAGATGTATTATTTTAGGATTTTGACGAATTTAAACCTTAGATCAAGAACTTTAAAGTAAGATAAACCATAAACCCGGCATAGGATACTTTCGTAAGATCTTGATAGGTTCAACGTTATTAATTAAAGATTTTAAATAATAATAATAAAAGATCGAATAAGTTGTAGATGCATTTTAATATTTCTCTTAATTCATTAGTAATTTCTAAGGTTTTTTTTAAATTATAAAATAGAATTAATTTTAGGAATTGAAGATACTTTTCTAGAATTATTTAGGTATCCTTTAGGGTTCCCATTAAAAGTAAAAAATATCTAATTTAAGTTTCAAATTAGATAAGTCTGGTGAACACATCTTAATCGAGTTACAAGTAAACCAAAGGCATTTTCTTTAGAGTTTTTATTTAAGATTTCCATAAGATTTTAGCCTAGATTAAGACATTAATATGCTTAAATAATAAAAAAACCTAGCTCCTAAGACCACATAAGACTATCCCCGGATAGGAGTTGTGGGCGTGCTATAACCTTCCCCAGACATAATCGTACTCCTGAACCCAAACTTTTAGGATTTTTCGTAGTATTAATTCTAGACTTCCTAATTGGCTAGTGGTGACTCTACATTAATTTAAGCCCTTCGCGTCTAGCTTTGCTTACTAGGCCTCCATACTCTTATGTAGGCAACATTATAACAACTTGAACCTTTTCAATTGCTACATTCATGAACTGCCTTGCATGGTAATAACATAAGGTAAGCTAGAAATGATAGGACGAGCTAGATTGAACCGATTTGAATTAGTTGTTTGTGATAAGGACTAAACTGAATAGATTTGAAAATATGATATATTTGTTATAATTTTTCAATTGAGTTAAATTAGTGATGAATTATGTTGTTAGATATGTGATCTAATGATTGGTTGATGAAATTATATTATAGTAATGAGAAATGGAGTATAAATGAAATTAAAACAAGGGTGGATAGTAGATTTCAATTTATAAGGTCGGAATTATGGATTTGATATTGTGTGTTTTAATCAATTCGATTGAAATAGGTAAAAATGTATACGCTACAACTATGATAGCTCGTTTTAAGATATGTAAAGAGATTGAATAATTAGGTGATGTAATAGGACTTGTAGATTGACATATTAAAATGCATTATAGAATTTATATTGTGTTTTAATATTTGATTATAGAAATACCATTGAGTTATACTCAGCGTATGGTTTTGTTTTCCATGCGCAGGTTAGGTACCTTACGATTCGATCATCGATTAGCATCCAATGGCAAATCTCGAACTCACACATTGGTGATGTGTTCATTTTGGTATTGGCATGTACCTAGGATGTCTTATGTTTATATGATGTTTATATGGATTGTATTGGTATTTTGAGAAATTATATGTATACATATATATATATGTGTATAAGTGATGGAAATGATCATGTTAATGGTATTTTGGTTGAGTGGTTTGATTGTATAGTTGATAGATTAGTTTGTAACTAGGTAAGGTGTTATAAAATATATGTGCAGAAAGTGACTCTTATGCGGTGACTCTTATGCCTATGTTATGCTTAAAATGGTTTGGTAGTTTTGGTGTATATGGAATGAAGTTGAATAAGAGTCAACTTGAGATTGTTTCAAATGGTTGGTTTGGTGTTCATTGAATCATAGTTTGAGGTGCCTTGGGAGGGCATATGTCACATCTCAAAAATTGGGTTAGAAAAAATTGGGTTAGTGAAACAACGAGTGGTCACGTTCCATTTTGAATTAAGGTTATGAAAATTATGTGTGAGAGGTCTTCTGTTCAAATCTTTTTTCCCTAAATTTTGTTAATTTTTCTTTCAACCTCTGATTTTGAAGACACAACTTATATGTTATTTCACTCAACTGACATAAAAAATGAGTTTACTGTTTCGGTGGTAAGGCTCCAACTTACCCCTTGGTCCTATGTTCAAATCCCTGCATCAACAAAATGGGATTATTTTTGTTGTTTTCTTGCTTGTTCCGCCCAAGAGTCAAAAGTTGAATATAATTCTAATTTTGGATAATTTATTAGGTGATTGGAGGATTAGTTTTGATTGAGATTTAAAAATTTTTTAAAAAGAAGATTTTAATCCCACTTTTCTCTCCTTCACTTTTGCACATCACTTTTCCCCACCTTTCCCAGTTTCTTCTTTCTTTGTTCTATTGTTTTCTATGTTGTTTATCTTCTTTCCTCGTTGGTTCATATTTTGTCAAGAACTTATCTTTTACTCTTTACTTCTGCAAATTCAATTTGTGTTGGGGCTTGGTTTTACTATCATCTTCTTATGTAAGTGCTTTTGGAATCTTCCTTCTGTGGTAAGTGTGCTTATTTAATTGATATTCTCCTTAGTTCGTGGTTTTTGGATATTTCATAGTGTGTTATTACCTTTAATGGTGTTGGGGTTTTTCTAGGTGAATTTTGTGAAACAACTCTTACGTTGTAATTGCGGTTTAGGACTACTGCTGGGATCGATTGGGTAAGCTATCAAACACCCAAAAGGTTAAATTCTAGTTTATTAAGGCATATGTTACTGTTAATGACTGAATAGGTTCTTGAAAGTTTGGGTAATTGTTGCTGAATTAGACTTTTAAACGTTGTTTGTTTTAAGCTCAGGGAATCTCGTGGTCGAGTTCGTATTGAAGAGTACTCATATGTGTGCTCCTAACTCGAAACCACCACGTATAATTTGAAAAATCTAGAAAAGCAACAAGAAAAATCAAAACTATTTTGCATTAGATGACCTTGTGGCTGGTCATGTGCACCACACGGTCGTGTCTATCCTTGTGTGGTAGGCTGTGTGTAGTAGACAGGCGTGTGCAATAACACAGACAAATTAAGTAGCCCATGTGGGACACACGGGCATGTGAAATCACACAGGCAGGATAGGTAGCCTGTGTGGGCCACATGGGCTGGACATCTGGGCTATGTGAAACCACACAGGCGTGTGGCCCATTTTTTCTGAAATTTTCATTTAGGCCCGATTTAATCTGTAATTTGTAATTAGTCCCTCTGTGGGGTGTAGTTTGCTTAAAAAAGACCCGAAGTGAGGTATATGTGTTGATACGTTCAGTAAATGAGTTACATGTATATTATGTGTCGATAATTTTTGAAAGCATGACTATTTTTGTAAAGCATGTGTGACATCCGTATTCTATTATCTATTTTAATATAATATCTGATTCGACTATGTGATATGTACATATGTTATTATGATTTAGCATAAGCATTGGGGTGGATTTTGATGATGGAGGAACTGTTTTCAGGCAGTATTACTAAATTTTGGCGGTTAAACTGCATTATGTGTTTGGCAGCTCAGCTACATATTTAATAATGGCATACCACCACTTTCCGATGTGATTGGATAGATAGACTCATGTAGTTATAATTGATGTGATTGGTTGGTTGGAGATAGTGTATAGTAGATAGGGGTAGGATTTGTTCTGATTTGATATAACATTTTGATTTGATATATATGTATATATGTTTATGAAATTATGACACTCTAATATGATATATGCTTCTGGATATATGACATTCTGATATGCTATTTGCATACGAGAATACTATAAGTAAAACTCTATTTTGATATTTGCAACTGTGCATGTTGTAGTAAGAAAATTCTGTATATAGGTTAAGTTACACACTAAGCTTATAGCTCACACGTTTGTTCAATATGTTTTAGGTAATCTTCTGAATTAGGACCGAACGGCGTGCGGAAGCTCGGATTGTTTTCTTAGTTAATTAAAATATGGTAATTTTTGTAAATATCTATTTTGGACTTTTAGGACTGTAACATGTTTTTGGGCTTTGGCTTGGTTTTTGTTTAATTCGTCAGTAATTGATATTTTTTGAACGTGATACTGCAAAATCACATGAGTTAACAAAATGGATTTCAGTTTTCAAAACTAAAACTCTAAAAATTTTTGCTACAAATTTAAGTAATTTCTTAAGCGTTTTTCTGCAAACAAATTAATAGCTTTTAACAAATGTTTGTCATATTTATATTTTCTAAACACTCACTAAAATTAGAAGTTCTAAAACAAGATCAAGTTAAGTGTTATTTTGTGAAATAAATAAGACTTGTGCGTAATTTCCAAAATAACATATAAGTGTTTTGTTAAAAATATTGTTTTCAAAATTCTCGATTTCTAAAGTTAAGATTTAACTTCTGGATTTTTAAATAAACTAATGTAATTTCTCCAGATTCAGCCATAACATCTAGGCCGGGTTTAGGGTGTTACAACATATTGAAATGGTATGTGCATAATGTTTTAGTTTATTTTGGATTATTGATTGAGGTGTCGGTTGTGGCATATTGGTTAGGCACATAGATTGGTTGTTATAAATGGTTATTTTGGTTTGAAATTGATGCTTTTGAATTGGTTTGGATGTGATTATATGGTTGTTTGTTGCTTAAGTGAATGTAGGTTGAATGGAGTGAATTGGAAGGTATTTTTCAGGTACATACAGCTTGGCACATGGTCATATGCCATATATGGGCTTAGGGCACGACCGTGTTGTCTATAAAATTTTTAATGATTTTGGTGCACATGGCTTTGAGTGTTACACAGTTTGCTCACACGGCCATGTGACCCACTTAGGTGGCCATGTGGCTTATTTTACACGGGCATGGCTATTGTACACGGTTTGGCTACACACCCATATGGTTCATCCCATACGGGGCTAAGCTTTCGCACACAGCCAGGGGGCACGGCCGTGTGACCCCTGTATGCATATTTTTCCCTTTTTTAAAATTGTTTCAATTTAATCCCTATTAATTGTCTTCTTAGTTTTAACCTTCCATAAGCTTGATATTAATTCAAAATTGATTGAATCACATGCTAATTTGATTAATTATAAAATTTTGATAATTATTTGTGATTTTAAATTCTAATGTGCTTGTAAGTGTTGTAATTGATTGTAGCATCTTATTACTTGGGTTCGGCGACTGGACCGGGTAAGAAGTGTGACAAATTTATTCTCAACTATTAAATATATTTTTCTAAAATAACAAGTCTACCGATTTCTATTTGAGAAGATAAGTTTTCTTTCCACATAAAAAGAAAAGAAATTTTAGTTCTGTGTTTTGATTCAATTGGTTCGAGCCCACACTCATAGTAGTTCGTGGTACGGGAATAGCGGAGAAGATCATTTGGTTAAAAGCCGTGAATGACAAGAATCTGTCTACTCAAAAACATAGGTATGATTTCGATCTAGGGTTTATCGCTATAAATATCACAAACTAGGTCAGTTTTCAAAATTTTAATTTTGTGCTGTGCAAAAAAACCATTTTCAAATCGGATTCTTTTCCAACAATTGGTATAAGAGCTTCAGGTTGTGCTATGTTTATAGTGTAAACCGAGACCGAATCTCTTTCTTCATCTTTTTTGATTTATATTTGGTAAGATGTGGTATTCTCATAATTTAATTTATTTTTCGGGCATGTATATTTTAGACTGTGGACTATCATTTCCACATAGAATTAAAAATATGTGAGCTAGAAACGGACATAGGAATTTTTGTAAAATTATTTCCCAATAAAGCCTAAAAAAATAAGACGAAGAAAATCGGACCGAGTAGAGCCGACGGTGGTCCAGCGGCAGTGGCCAACTGTGTAATAGCCTAAATTTTCAGTGGTGTCGGAACAGTGATTCGAGATCACTAAATCCGACAAATGAGTAGAAACTATTATTAATTTAGTGGATATAAGTTAAATGTGAAGTTAGAAAAATTTTTGAAATAGCGAATAGTGTACTAGAAATAAATATTTAAAAAATTAGAATCGAAAACGAGGTATCGAGAGTTTGAAAATTTTAAAACGAGCCATAAATATTTATAAAATATTTATGGAGTGTTAATAAGTTAGTATTAAAGTTTCGTCAAGAAATTTTAAAGTTCCGATAGTTAATTGAACTAAAAGGACTAGATTGTAACAAATGTAAAATTATGGGAAATAATTATATAGTTTAAATGATAAAAGAAAGAGGGTTTAAAAGGCAAATAGACCCAAGGTCTATTTGGGCTGGACGGCAAGGGGCATGAAATCAGCAGGAAAATTGTTGAATTAAGGGCAAATTTGGAATATTGCAAAATTTACTTAATAAAGCTAGGACTAAAGTGGAATTATCTAGATTTCTCTTTATTTTTCTGCATTGTCATCAGCAAAAACATCATAGAAGGGTTTTCTTAAGCTGGTTTTTCATATTTTTACTGCAAGTAAGTTCAATTCTTGATTATTTCTTGAAATTTTTGTGTTTTTATGACTTTGACAACTAGGTCCACTTGTTGAATTCATTAGTTTTTGATTCTATGAAGGAAATTGGAAGTTGCTATGAATATGAGCTGGAAGTATATGATGATTTAGCATGGAATTGGAGCTTTAAATTGTTTATATGCTGATTTTATTGAAAGAATTGAATAGAAAGTGAATGTTTGGGACCTAATAGTGAAAGAGTTTGAAATTAAGGTTTTATGTGGAAATTCTGAATTTTAATAGTTGTATTCTGAATTTTAATAGTTGTGAAATAACTTAAAATGTCTAGGTAAAGTATTAATTGAGAAAAATCAGCTCAATTGAGAGGCTAATTGAGTAGGGACGAAATTGTTATTTATTAAAAGCTTAGGGGAAAAATGGTAATAAACAGCTTGCACTAAAATAATTTTGGACAGCAGCAGTAGACTAACTTAGAAAAATCATCATAAATTGTATAAATTGAATTATAAGATGAAAAAAGTATAAAATTAAAGCTTATTGAGTCTAGTTTTTCATAGAAGAAACGTTCTAAGAAATGGATTTACAAATCGTGAGATATAATAAATTTTGTGAGACAAGGTCAGAATGAATTCGGGTTCCCCTGTTATGAATTTGAAAAATCATAAAAAATTTAATAAAAATAATTAGGGGCTTAAATTTATATGTATATAATCCTGAATGAGTCTATTTTCAAGAAAAACAAATGGAAACATCATCTGAATTCCGTACAATTAGATAATTAATTTTTAGTGAAGAAGGGTCGGAACTGTCAGACAGCAGAATAGGGGTGACTTTAAAGAATAAACTGTATTTATTGGCTAAACCAAAAATTCTGAAAATTTTATGATAAGAAGATATGTGAGTCTAGTTTCAGGGAAAATTAGAATATCCTAATTTGGATTTCTGTAGCTCAAGATAAAAATAATTTAGTTACTTTGACACGGATGGACAGCATTGAATATTCATAGGTAAATAGTGAAATTACAGGTAATGTTACTTATAAGCGGGTTATAAACATTAAGGATGTGAAATAGAATGAATGTGAAGTCAATACTGATAAGTGAAAAATTTTATATTATAGATCAAGAAATTGAGGATAAACGAGGAAAAGAGAAAATTTCGGAATAGTTCCAGAAATCTCTACAACTACTGCAAATTGTTCCGGGTAAGTTCGTACGGTTAAATTATTAAATTTCAATATTATTTTATGAATTGTGATTAATATTTATGTATGTTAATTGTTGAAAATAAATAAATTATGTATAAAAGTTACGAAATTGAACTGAGTATTTCGGAGGAACGGAACGCAGGAAATGAGTACGACTGTTCGGTGAAAAAGATGAATTGATGGTAAATTACCCAAGTAAGCCGAGATTCAGCATTTGTTTCAACTTCTCGTGTTTGCTTTCTGTTTAGCTCTTACGAGCTTCCGTTAACTCATATGAGTTTCAGTTAACCCTTTTGGGGTTTCAGTTCAGCTTTGATGAGCTTCAGTTAGCCTTCGGGCTTCCGTTTAGCACTTATGTGCTTCAGTTAGACTTCGGGCTTCAGATCACGATGTACTCAAATCCGTAAGTCGTTCCTTAAATGGACAAGTTGGTAAGTCGTAATTGTAACGTGTAGAAAAAGAAATGTAAGTAATGTTATCATTATTATTATTGAGCTCAATTAAGTAAATTATTGTTAAAATGAGATTATGACTTACAGGATGAAAGTAACTTACAGGATGAAAGTAACTTACTTGAAATGTCCATATGATTTGAATTTTGGAAAACTTATATTTGGTAAGATTTATGGTTAAAGTCGACAAACTTACTAAGCTATAGTCAGCTTACTTGTAATGTTTATTGCTCTTTGTAGATTAACAGGAGGGTCAGAGGATCGGATCATCACGCTCAAGTCACACTATCTCGATTTTCCGGTAGATTTTGTTATAAATACTTTAAATGGTTTATATGGCATGTATAGGAGCTTATATGACTATGTTTTGTATCAACTCATGAATATATTAGTTAAGTTAATATAAGTTGATATATGAAATGAATGGAAATTAACTAAGATGTTTAAATACTACTTGAAAGTATGAATGGATATAATGTTAGATAAAATAAGGATTAGTGATATTGTTATGAAAAGAATGTGATCTGGATGAAGATTGTATTTGTTGAGTTGTTGTTGTGTTGAATTGGTTGCAAATTTGAAATTGCAGGGAAGGTTAGATGTTTCTAAAGGGGTTATATTGAATTTTTCTTAAAATAATAATAATTATATTACGAAAAATTTCTGGAGAACTTGAATAAGTCCCTATTCATTTATAATACGTGATTTAGGCCTCGAGGGTTCATAAAAGAGACTTAATGATTTAATTTTAATATATTTGTTGTTTATTCATGAATTGTTTGTAAATTATCCAATATGTTCGGTAACGCCTCGTAACCCTATTTTGGCGACGGTTTGGGATTAGGGGCTGTTACAAGCTGTGGCGGTGGCATGAAAATGATGATGAAAAGTCGACGACGACGGAAACATGAATTGGTACCGTAACAAAAGACCGTGGTGGCAACATTGAAGACCCAAAGTATGCTTTTATGTTTATGAGATAAGTTGGTTCACAAAAATGTTCAAGTATACACAATCGTTAACAAGTAATAAAATGATAAGTATCGAGTTATCGTCTCCATAAGGATTGTATATGAAAGGTAAAATATATATGTAATTACTAAATACAATTTGGTAAAAGGAAATAAGAATAGGTGATTTGAATCTAATGTCACTAAATTAAATCTAAAATATTATCAAGGTAAACAAAATATGATCACAAAATTAAAAACAACAGACACATGATTTACAACAATTGTAACGCCCCAAAAATTTATATTCTGGTTTTTGTGAATTATTGACACAAGGGTGTATCTACTTTAGTGGTTAAGTATTCTGGGTGTGTGTGAGAGGTCCCAAGTTCAAGTCATGTCTTTGGCAAATTTTGAGATTTTTCTGAATGAAGCCCTATTTTTGGTCAGTAGGCTTATTACTGAAAGTTGATAAACTATATTAAAATGGGCCTGCTGGTCTGGTGGTTAAGTGGTGTGTCTGATTGCTGAAGGTCTTGTGTTCGAATCCATGTGCGAGCATGGGAGTTTATTTTTGCTTGTTTGACCGAGGGAGTTTCGGTCAAATAGAATTTCTGAGGAGTTGGTTGTTAGTGGGAGTTGAGGGAGAAAAATAAGGGATTTTAGGGTTTTTCAGGGTTGGTGAAATTATTCTAACGTTTTTTTCCCAAAAGTTTTACTTTTTCTTTCTCTGTAGATTCTTTTTCTCGTCTTGCTGCCAAATTTTGACTTGGTTTCTCTCCTCGTCTCATTTCTTTCTATTTTCTAAACCCATTTCTTCCTTTCTGTTCTGTGACATTAATTGTTCTCACACGAGTTGGTAAGTTTGATAAGTGAGTTTTTGGGAATTTTGATATAAGATGGAATCATTGTTTAATGGGGTTTTAATTGGTGTATAGGAGGCCATTGAGGGGCTGTGGATTTTCGACTGGTGCTATAGAGTACGAATTTACCGGTGTTCGTTCAAAGGTAAGGGATTTCATGGTTTTAAGTTGGAATATCTCGTCAAGTTTTCGATCGAATAACGATTTAAGTGACTAAGTTGGGATTGTATTGGTCAAATTATAGGTGCTGGATATCTCGGGAGTGTTCCTACATCGAAAACGTACCAGGTGTGTACCCGAAAACACAAAAAATAGGAAACGACAAAAGCCAAAAAACGTCTCTGTCGACGCCACACGGTCGTGTGGTCGCCCTTGTGGTAGGCTGTGTGGAAGCACACGGGCGTGTGATCGACAAGCCAGACTATGCACGCAAGACACAGGCGCATGACACAGTAGTGTGATGGCCAGTGAGGCTGTGTGCAACACACGGGCTTGACCAATTGGGCCGTGTGGGCCACACGGGTGAATGACACAGGTGTGTGAGATTTTGGGCAGGCCGTGTGATCCACACAGCCGAGGCCAATTTGGGTCGTGTGGGTCACACAAGCGTGTGGGCCTACACGGGCAGGCCACATGGGCATGTGAGCCCTTTTTTTAAAATGATTTGTAAGGTTGCTCGAGTCACCCAAGTCGACTGTGGACCTACCGTAAGGTTGGTAAGCGCTACATAGACCCCTCATTGGGTATTTTGACTATCTGATTTCTGTATCGAGCATGAACTAAATGTATGATCTGATATATTGCATAATAGCATGTCACTTTTTGTATGTTGCATTGTATCAGGGTTGGGATAATGATATTTTGAGGAAGTACTCTGAAAGGTTTTTAAGCCTGATATCTGGCAGCTTAGCTGCGATTATTCTGTTTATGTGTTGCATTTTGGTACAGTATGGTGTGTAGGGTTGGGTGGGTTGATTATATCCCCACATGGTGTGTAGGGCTAGACAGAGATGGTGTGTAGAGGTTGGTGGGTAGGATTCTGATATTCTGATTTGCATTCTGTATCTGATTGGGCTGAGGCCCTAATATATCTTTGACTCTGTATCTGAGCTGGGCTAAGGCCCTAATTTGAATCTGATTCTGTAATGGGTTCAGGCCCAAACCGTATATATAAGATTGGTTTCTGATATTATGTTGTGTGTATGTTTTCTGTAGGGATTTCACATTGAGTTGTGAAACTCACCCTTTTCTATTTAATCTATTTAGGTAATCTCCAGCTTTAGCGGACCGATGTAGCAGAGGACTCGATGGTGGCCACACGTAATCACTTTGGACTTTTTGGATTTTAATTTCGGCTTTTGAACTGTTGATGATTTTATTACTGATAAGCACGACTAAAATCTGAATTTCTCTAAAGCAAACGGTTTTCCTAAAATAGAAGAGATATGTTTTAAAGCAAGTTAGTGAGACACGTTTTTTCTGACTAAGTAAAAGATAATAACTAAATTGATTTTAATGTATCGATGCATTTTTCAAAACCACTCTTAAGTGACATCGCCAGATTTGATCATAACGTCCAGGCCGGGTTTGGGGTGTTACAACAATGACATGAAAGAGCCAAATTAATTACTTTCCCTTATATTAATAGTATTTACAATTGTGATGACAATGTTACGGTAAATCCGTTGCCAAATCAATTATGTACTAACCTAAGTTAGATTTCTCCCAAACAAATGGCTATGCAAGGTAATAGATAATGCTACATACCATTACAAATCTGATTATTAATCGATAAACAAGCAAACATGCACCATTCAAATAGTGTTTCCACTAATTATCATATTGTTTTGTTGAAATAATTAATTCAAATGCTGTCTAACACTTTATAATGTAAGAAGAACATACATGATTTTACTTGAATGAGTAAACAAATTATGCACGGAACATATCAACAGAGTAGAAATAAAATTAAATAATGAATTGCAATCAATCTAGCATCAAACAAAATTAAGCCATAATTTTTTAATTGAAAACAAAAAAGTAAAAAGCTAGAGCCAATCATGAAGATCTATTAACAAAAGTAATAAAGTTTATCAACTTGAAAACAAAATAGTAAAAAGCTAGAGCCAATCGTATGGATCTATTGATACTATTGTGTTGCTCTTTCTTGATCCTTCTCTGATGCCCCTAATGCAAAATATCCTTCAGATGCTGGTTTGACAGTTCTCAAGTCTTCTTGTTTTTACTTTCTCAAATATATGTCTTATCTCTTGAATGAAAAAGAAAAGAAATGATGGAGGGTGTATGTATGTGTGTGTGGCGTGAATGAGATAGGAAAAAGATGAAAAGAATGATATAAAGGGTTTAGGGTCCAAAGAATGATTTCTTTTTAAGAGTTGGATGCTCATTTGAAGTGAAATGAGTGCTCTATTTATATTTGAAGTCCCCAACCGTCCATGGCTAAAAATAGAATTTAAAATCCCCCTTTTCTCTCCCTTGAGTGGTTTGCCCTTAAGAATGGGAAAGGAGGTAGTCAAATTGTTATTTTGGGAGGAGAGGAGTTGTTGTCCCCTTGAATTCCTCTTTGAGTGGTTGGTTGACTCCTTCTTTCAAGGTGGAGTGTTGGGATGGAGTGAGACCAAGTCTCCCTAGCCGTTGGTAGCTTGGAGAATCGGCTGAGCTTCCTTGTTGGGCCAACCAGTTGGACTTCTTTTCTTTTATGGGTTGCATTTTGGTGTTCAAGACTTCTTAAGTTAGGCCTTAATTCATTCTGTAGACCCAATGATAATTCTCAAAACTCTTAAAAAATTAACTTCTCTACCTAGTATGTGATTTTCCCGGACTTTTCCCAATGTGACCATCAAAACATATAAAAACATGGTATTTAGCATAAAATCTATTAAAATAACATAACTTCATAGTATAAAATGATTGTTGCAAACTAATGAACAATAACTATGAAAATGTTATAAGTGACCTAGAATTTGCCTAAATTATAAGTTAAAAAGTACTTAAGATAACTCAATAAATTAGAGTTATCATAAGCATGATGATATTTATATGACTACAAATGTATGTTTATGCATATATGAGATAAGCATGCCATATAGATTAAGGAAGAATGCCACGTGTACTTGTCATGCATATATTAATAATTCATGATTAAAACTGGAAATTAAAAACCTTGGAGAAGGTCCCTAAACAAGACCTATGACCTCCATCAATGGTCTCTTGTGATGGCATGAAATTGACCTGCCCCAAGGTAGACATTGTAATGTGAATCTCACTGAGAAAATTTTTTGAATTTAAGTAGAATTTTCTTATGATCGTATGATTGTTGGATCAGCCTTTATGGTAGGTATCATCATATGATACATTAAGAAATTATGTCTTCAAAGAGGACAACTAGTCACAGCTTGCTACTTAGTGAGATTGTCTTAAAATGACTCATTTGTAGTGCATGACGCGATAAGTGTTGAGTTGATGGTTATACACTCAAGATCATCTAGTTAAGTAACTCCCCAAGGAGCTATGCTTAAGTTTGAATGATGGAAAAATGCTACACGATTATTGGTACGTGTGGATGTCTAAGGAATTATGTTCATGTACTAATTGGATGGAAATCCATGTTCTTATTAGTAACAACCTGTTTTTCAGTGGTGTCGAAAACAGTGGTTTCGAGGCTACCAAATCCGACGAGTAAGTTCGTAAATATTATTATTTAATATTTACGAGTCAAATATAGTTTTAAAAAGTTTTTGATTTGATAAATTATGTTATATAAGTGATTTATTAAGTTCAAGTGGTATGACCCTAAGGTCAAGTGGTTTTAGAAAATGAGGTATCAAGACCTCGTTTCTATAAACTGAGCTGTAAATATTTTTATAAATATTTACAAAGTTCCATTAAGGTATTATTAAAGTTTCATTGAAAAATTTTAACGTTTTGATGGTTAATTAATTAAAAAGGACTAAATTGTAAAAGATGAAAAATTTGATCACTATTTGATTTGAGTGATTAAATGGCTTCATGAATGAAAATATATGGGCTAATATGGTAAACTTACCATATTATATATGAGTGGGCGGTTGGCTTTGTCTTATTATGAAAATATGTATGTTTTATTAATTAAAAATAAAAAAAATTAAAAGGTAAATAATTAAAGTAAAAGATATCATCTTTTTCTTTTTATGTTTTGCCAAATTTGAGAAAGGAGAAAGCCATTGTTGGACCTTCAAGCTTCGGTCAAGCTTGATAGGTTGCATGTAAGTCTGATTTAACACCATTTCTTGTAATTTTTATGTTTTTGAGATCGTTGCAACTAGGTCTAGTTATCTCGTACCTTCGATTTGGAAACTGTTAAAGCTTTTGAATGTTGTCATTGATGAATCTTGTGATTTTTATGTTAAATGATGAATTTGGAATGTTTATTGATAATTAAAAGTATTTTGTTAAGTGATTTTTGATGAATTTTTTGATTAGGGACTAAATTGTTAAAATAGTAAAAGTACAATGATTTGATGTGAAATTAATACAAATATGGGCTGATATGGGTGCCATGAATATTTTTCTATTATAATTTGGCATTAAAAATGGTTAATTTGCATGTTTTTGGCCCAAAGACTAAATTAAATAAAAGTAAAACTTAAGGGGCAATTTTGTAAAAATATAAAAAATGACCAATTTGCATGAAATACATTGTTTTATTGTCTAAATTGATAAATTGAATTCTTTTTCTTTAATTATTTGTCTTTTAATTTGTTCTATTTTTAATTAATAAAACATACATATTTTCATAATAAGACAAAGCCAATCGCCCACTCATAAGTAATATGGTATATATACCATATTAGTCCATATGCTTTCATTCATGAAGTCATTTAATCACTCAAAACAAATAGCGATAAAATTTTTTATCTTTTACAATTTAGTCCTTTTTAATTAATTAACTATCGAAACGTTAAAATTTTTTAGTCTTTAAAATAGAGTTTTTAGCCATTGAATTGCATGTTTTTAAATAAACGTCGAAAATTGGGTTGTTAATGGTGAATTTTGAGATTTTGGGTAAAACTGTTGTTTCAAAGTGTTTTTTAATTATTTTTTATGAGATTAAAAGGTTTCTAAACTTAATTTGGAGATTTGTTAAGTATTTCTTGGGTTTCAAATGAATTTCGTGAAAATAGCCATAACTTGTTGAAAAATTTTGATATCATGAATTGAGTAGTTTTGTATAGTTTAAAGGTTGAGAATCAGTCGTAGGTGAATAATTAAATGCATGGAATCAGTTTTAGGTAAAACGATTGAGTATAGACCGAGATATTTGTAATTTAAGTTTGTTATGTTGAAGGTTTCGGTTGCGTGAAAATTTAGCTTAGGCTTATGTTTTTTAATGTTTAAGGAGAATTCTTAGCTGATTGTTGATAGTGTTATTGTGTGAATTATCGTGTTGAAGCTTCAGATTCATTAAGACCTTCTATGAGCTAAGGAAAGGCTAGTTTAAGCTTTCGACATTTTGACGAAAGCGTATTGGTGAGTGTTTGGAATTGCTACTTGTAGACACGATTCATAATGTTAATTGGGATCTTTGGAATAGCCTAAACCCCTATCATAAGTTTCGAGTGTAAACTTTCTATTTCCCTTACTTTATTTTGACAATTTATGCGATTATGTAAATAATTGTGGATTGATTATTATGATGCAATATTGTGATATGAGAGATGTGTGATGGCTATTGTGAATTGTGTTGTGTCGTGGTCATGATATACATGTCAAATGACGGTGATAATGATATGCTAATAATGCAAATATGTAGTGAAAGCAAGCGAAATTTTGGTAAGTATATATGGGTTGAACTGTGTAATGTGATATTATTATGACAGGTGATATGTGAGAATACTTTTATGTGATATATGATGTACTGATTTTAATGCACATATATGTGGTACGATATGTGATGGCTCAATGAGCATTATTGTGGCACTTAAAGTGCAAATAAATATGAATATGATAAGCATGCATTGTGTACAAGTTGTGATGTAAATTGATGAATATGAATAGAGATGATATGCATTAAATTAGTAATTTTAAATGTGTAATTGTGGATATTTTCGCCTTGTAATCTCTTAAAATCGTTCGATATAGTTGGCATGCCATAAGATTGTGAGTACTCACCGATATGTATTGTGTTTTTGGGCATTTAGGCCTTGGGACAGGTTGGAGAGATAAGGGAATGTGAGCTAAGCTCCATTCAATGGGACATGTTTAGTGTGTTGGAGAGTGTTAGCTTTATGCTTCACTTTGTGGGATATGTTCGACTCTATGATTCAATTGGTGTGTTGGAGATTCGTGTATCGAATGCGTGGTGATAGAGCCCACTTTTATGTTTCATAGCCTCAAGTGTCAAATTATCGTTTAAATTTGATCTTATATATTGTGATGATATGATGTGAGATGGATGCATAAACATGTGAATAATATGCTAAATGAGTTGGTTTAAGTTTCATGAAAAGGTTAGTATGTTATCAGGTAAATTGAGTATGTAATTGTAGTTTGGGTCATTTACATTAAACATATGAATGCCTGTGAATATATAAGCTAAACTTGTGAGTTATTAAAACATGTATACATTGTTAGTCTTGGCGAATTATTGTAAAATAAATTATTTGTATTCAAATTGAGTATATTTATACGTAAGAGTATATGCAAGTTTTATGATTTAATGAAGTGTAATATGTTATTATGACTTGGTTAGAATATGGTTTTGAATTTGTTATAGCTTGCTTTTGTTTGACCTTTGATGTTGTGTATACATTGTGGTTACTCTGACATTTACTGAGCTTGTTTAAGCTCACCCACCCTCTCTAACCATTGCAAATATTTAGCATTTGCGGTGTGAGCGGTACGGGGATACCAAAGAAGTGATCCAAGTTAGGCTTTAGTATTTGCGTAGGTGGTATTTATATTTTTCTTTGAACTATGGGGATAAAGCAAAATGGTTAGACTTTGATCGATTATTATTGTGGTCCTCATGATATTTTATGGGTTTAGTTTTCTAGCACTTTTGATGGATATTATAGTTATTTCATTGGTATTGTTTTGGTTTGCATATTTGCTATGTTAAAGTGCCATGAACTATCTGTATGGTCAATGGACGTTGAATAATGTGGTAGAACTGTTGCATGAACTTTGTCATAATGTTTGGATTACTTTCATAGCTTATTTGTTCTTAGGATTTATGGATATTGTTCTTATTATATCATTCACTTACTCGAACATGTTTTCAATAATTGAACCATTATTGTGGTCGTTTTGGTGATTACTTGATAATGTAAAATTTGCATATTGAGTAGTATTATTTTAAATGGATTAAATGCCTTAAATTGCTGAATTGTTGTGGTCTAGAATAGAAGTGTTAATATTTGTGTTTTAAAAACGATACCTCCATGATTTTTCGAATATGTAGGAAGCCAATAATGAAATTTAGTATCGATACCATATCACGAGTATTGATACACGAGGTAAAATAATTGATACTTTATGAAAGGTACCGATAATTTTTGAGGTTTTGATTTTAAATGATAAATAGAATGTTGTTTTGGTATCGATTTTCCAAGCTGTATCGATACGATCTGAGAGAAATATCAATACCTTTAATATTGTATTGATACCTACGTGATTTGTTTCGAAATTTTGCTATGTGGCTCTAATGCATGTTTAATGTGTGTTCTAAGTCTGTCTTGATGAATGTTTAGCATGTGTTAACGATGACTGGAATTTGTATAACTTGTAAATATTATAAAAGATAAAATAAAAGATGTTTACTTAATAATGAGACCATATGGATTATATGTGATGTGTCATAGTGGTGTGGCATCCTGATGCTCGGGCTCAACGACTGGGTCGAGTATAGGGTATTACATAGACGGCGGGTCCATGGTGTGAATAAGTATCAAGTAGGGTTGCACTTCTAACTTCACTATTAAAGACCGGGTATAAGGTATGGAAAAGCTATGGCACTGTAACAGTGCGGATAGAACTAAAGCTCAAAGAAACCACATAAGGACAAAACAAATTGATGAAAAGTATCACAAGAGAGACGGTAGTGTTTGACGGAATAGTGGGTGTAGCCAAAGATCGCATATGAGGACAAACCCTAGGGGTTTGTTTTGCCAAGACTCTACTAGCTAGAGAGCTCTTTGGGAAACATATGTAAGGGCACAAGAATTCAAAGCATGACTCATCCACTTCATTAGGGAAAATGGGAGACTGTTGGATCTAATACCCTAAGTGTAGTATTTTCGTCTAAGTACACTTGTAATTTTTTGGACAGATCTGTTAATAAAATTATTCATGAATTAAATTAATATTTTGTATATTTTCTTCACATGGTTTTTGCACGCAAAGAAAAATGGAAACAAATGTTGCTCACTGGTTGTCTAATGTTTAACTAGTATTGAGTTGTATTATGTGGTCAGATCATAGTACAGAAAGACAACTTATATTAGTAGACAAACCTAAACATGTCCTTAGTCTAATCTAAAATAAGCAAATCGATTGAAAGCCTAATGTATCATTTATCAAGTCCAATTGGGGAGATTCTTTATCTTGGGCATTGTAACGCGCAGGTTTGTGCAAATGTACACAGTCATTGTCAAGTAATAAGAAAAAGAGTTATCATATCCATAAGAACTGTATCTGTTAATCAAATAATTGTAAAATTATGAATTTACAAGTTGGTAAAGAAAACACAATAAGTTTGAATTGATAAATGTTAAAATTAAATTAATTAACTAGATGCAAATTAACCTAAATGTAAATGAGATGAAATAAAATGCAGGGTTGGTTTAGCAGCAATTTCACAAGTTCAACAACAATAACATGAATAAGCTAGAACAATTACAACACTTGACTCAATTCATTTCCATCATGTTTAACAATGTTGGAAAATATTCCATGGCAACTCAATCCTTTATTAATCGGAATCTCATATAAGTCCAACTGAATCTTATACTAATAAAATATGCATAAACCAATGTCATAATTTAACTAAGGATTCCTTAGAATTTATATAAAGTAATAGGGGCAGATTAGGTTTGAAACAATTTAATCGCATAAACCTAAAGTTATGCAAGGTAAAAGTTCTCTTAGTCTATTACGAACCCCTAATTTATTCTGATTAGAATATAAATTAAGAATGCACCTTCTAATTATCGTGCCCATTAGTTATCATTTGATTAAGATTGACCAACTAATTCTAATGCACTCAAACATATTTTAATGTATGAAATACATAATAATTTTAATTGGAAGCATGAACAACTGAGGCACAAAACAATATAAACATGAATTAAATGAATTTTATCCAGTCATTGCAATTATTCTAGTTAAACAAAATTAAGTCATCATTGTCAATGGAAAAACATCACAACAATTTGAAAACATATTGAATAACTAAGAACAAAATTAAAGAATAGGAAAGAAGAAAATCTTGATGATTTCGGTGATTCACCGAAGACCAATTTTGGTGGTTTCCTCCGATTATCGTGATTTCTCCTTCGTAAAATGCTCCTCAAGGTGGCCGGCCAGTTGTGGTTTTCCTCAAGGGAAATGCTAGCTAAGGAAGGTAGAGAAATAGAAGACTTATGCATGGAAAAGAGGGAAGAAAATATGAGAGAAAGATGAGAGGAATGTGAATTGAAAGATAAATGAGGGATGCTTGAAATGGGAAATGAGGGGTGAAATTTATAGTAGAGAGATGGCTAGGGAGTTTGCTAAAAATAGCATGGAGATCCCTTACAGTCCTCCTTGCTTGGTCAACCATGAAATGTTGAGGAAGAGGTTGGTGGTTGTTTGATTCAAGCTTGATTTTATGCATGAATCATGCAAGGGGTTAGACGGTTTCTTGGGTATTAGTTGGGGGCTGATTTCTAATTTTTTCACAAGTGCAGGGACCTCCAAATTAATTATCCCAAAGCTAATTTAGGCTGCTCTTGATGCCTTAGTTGAATTGGTCTACTTTTCCCCCAACTTGTATGGTTTTGTGACCCCAAATAACTGTCAGACATGCTCTTCTCAACAAGACAACTTTAATTAGATCAAATTGACTTCTCTTGACTCAATTTGTTGTCTTTGTCATCTAATTGAGGTGGAGCATAACTCAGGTCTATGTATGAATTAAATAAGCTGTAACACCCCAAACTCGGCCTAGACGTTATGGCCGAATCTGGCAATGTCACATGAAATGGGATTTGAATTCGAATTTATCAAGTTAAAACCGTTTTTGTTTATTAGCTTCTATTTATCTCTCGTCAATTTCAAAATTTATTTTCTTGTTAATTTGATTCGTTTAAAACATATTCCGTGGCGGAAGCTTTTAAAACCATCATATTTAAAGAAAATCGTTCATGTTTAGGAAAAATGTTGTTTTTAATTAAACCAAGTTTTCGTTGAGTTTTGTTGTTTAAAAGTTCATGAAACAGTTAAAACCCAAATAAAGGAAAATAGTCTTAAAGTCCCAAATTACATCAAAAATAAGAAATAAAAACGTTAAACGAAATTAAAGCAGTTCAATAAACATTTGGTCACCGTTGAGTCCTCCGTTGCACCGATCTGTCTAAGTCGGGGGATTACCTGTACAGATAAAATAGAAAGGGGTGAGTTTATGTAAACTCGGTGTGTAATCCCCACAGAAGACATGCATACAGTTAAACAACAGTTATCAGTCAAATGTAGTCTGAGGCCTAAGCCCATTATAGTTTTAGATACAGTTTAGGCCTTAGCCCATTCAGATACAGTTTCAGGTATAAATTAGGGCCTTAGCCCATCTCAGATACAGTATGCATATAGAAACATAAATTAGTATCCTACCAACCAGCCTCTACACACCATCTCCGACCATCCCTACACACCATGTGGGGTTTAGAACACCCACCCAACCCTATACACCAAGTCGTACCGAATGCGGCACATATTAGTAATATTGCAGCTGAGCTGCCAAATGATAGGCATGAAAGCCTTTCAGTACACTTCCTCCAATAATCAATCATCCTACCCCAATGCAGATGCAACTAAACATGCACAATGCAGAAATACAACAAAACATGCTTACATGCTAAAATTTCAGTTACCAGTTATAGATACAAATCAATAAACATGCATAAATTTAACATGCTCAATACATACATTATATATTCAGGTCACCCCATTTAGGGTCTAAGTAGCGCTTACCGACTTTGCCGTAGGTTCACAGTCAACTTGGGTGACCCGTTCAACCCTAGAAACATTGCAGCTAAATAGGCCCGCACGCCCATGCGGTTGCCTGTGTGGCCCACACGCCTCGATTGGCCTTGGCCCGTGTGGATCACACGGCCTGGCCCAAATTCCCACGTGCCCGTCTGGACTACCCATGTATCTGGAACGACGGAAATGTGCAAGTGTACACAATAGCAACAAGTAATAAAGTGACAAGTAAATATCAAGTTATCGTACCCACAGGGACTGTAAAAAGAATTATTTATGAATGCTATTTAAAACACTTTGATGAAGAAAAATATTTTGTTTGAAGAGGCTGATTAAAAACTAAGATTTTAAACTAAGTAAACTAAATAAATAAATCTCAAATACACGATTTCAAAATACGATTTTAATCAAGATGACATAATTGTGTTAGATCAATTACATTTCTTAACTTAGAATTATTAAACTCATGTTTATATTGTTACGAATAAATTCACGGCAACTCAGTAATTTGCTAACTTATGAACATACTCACCTAAAAAAATCCATTCATCTCTTGACTATATCCCTATGTCAATTCAACCGATTAAACAAATCTTTAATAGGCAAATATGTTATTGCACATACATACTTATTAAATCGAATTAATCTCTTGTACATATCTCTATGTCAATTCAAACGATTAATTAAATCTAATAAGCACATAAAAGACTACTTGAGGTAACAAGGTATCCCTACCTTGAAACTGTTTAATCACAATAATCTTGCAAGTTATGCAAGGCAAATGTATCGCCAGATACCGTTGCTAATTTAACCCTCAACTACCTTAGATGATTAAACATGCACTGATTAAGTACTGTGTCCATTAATTACAATTTCAATCCATTTAAATAATTAATTAATCAGCTACCTCACAATTGTAAAGCAAGAATAACTTAGTCATGATTTTACTTAATCAAGCATCTCACCGAGGCCTATAACAACATAAACACAATTTTAGCAATTTTAGCAAACGAAATGCAATCAACCTAACACGAATTAAATTCAAGCTAAATTGATTAAATTAACCATTCCAAAAACATAAATATTCATAGATATGTTCATCATAACAACAACAAAAATTAAAGAGATAGGGAACAAGAATCAAATCCGGTGTTTTTCCGTGGCTTGACTAGTTTGCTCTGTTCTTCCTTCTCTGTTGTCTCATCAACTAAAGCTGCTATGAACACTTAATTTCTTTTCCAAATGGCTGATGAATGCCCCTTTTCCAATAGGATAATTTGGCAAGAGAGCAAGGGAATTTGGAATGGAAAAGAAGAGAGAAAGTGGAGAAAAGATGTGAATGCTTCAGATGTTTTTTCAAATGACCAGCCTAAGGGGGTTTTTATAGCTGAGGAGGGATGCTAAAAATAGCTAAAAGTATCAGCCAAAGAGCCCTCCCTTGGCCAGCCACACATGTGGCAAGGTTGATAGTTTCAACTTTGCTAATTTAGGCTTGGGGCAAATCTATAAAGCCACCAATTGTGGAGGGGTTTGTTTGCAACTTGAACAAGTCTCCAAAGGCCTCTTTGCAAGCTAAATGATCAGCCAATAAGCTGATTTGGGTCAGCATATGGACGGTTTTGGGCTGTCCACTTCTTGGTCGGTTCGGTTCACTCGATTCGGCTCAACTGAACCACTTTTTCATAATTAATTAATAATAATTTATTTGATCCAAATTAAATTGGATATAAATTAAAATTAATTATATCATGAATTAATACACATAATTGGACCGACTTAGGCTGAAAATTAATTCGCCTTGATACTCCAAATTGCTTCTCGGTTTTGAACTTCTAGCAGTATTTGCCGAGCCAATTTTCGCCATTTGTGTAAATCTGTCAAAAATAATCAAAAATAATCAAAATTTATTATAAAATTAATTAAAATTAATTATGTTAATAATTTAAGAACAAAATAATTATTTTATAATATTTATATATTTTTCGACAATAATTTTACCGAAACTGTATGAATTTGAGTTAAAAAGGGCATGAAAAAGTATGTATATTTTTGTGTTCCCACACCCTCAAACTTAATTCATTGCTCGTCCCGAGTAATGCACAAATTGAAAAGAATTTCTCAGAAACACCTTTGAAAAACTCATTCAGAACAACATTCTTCCCAAAATTATGAATTAGGTATGCTTATGCTCAAGAACAAGAATTTTGATATTTATGCTACTTTGTATACATATCATTCAAATTAATATCAATAAATACTATGATAGCAAAAATATACTAAATGCTTTCTTAATTAAAACATGTAAATCCCTACCAATTTGATTTTATTCCCTTATTCAAGGTTAAGCTGCAATCATTAAGTTTAACTTATGTTTTCATATGTTGAACATAGCAATTTCTCTCCGCTAATGTAGGTAGCATAGAAACTTGAATCAATAGGTTGTTACAGAGGTAGTAACGTGGCTTGGCAAGGGGTAGGTAAAAGATAGATAAATTAGGCTAAAAACCCTAGACTCAGCTTCAATCGGACCTTCGGAAGTTTTACCTTCAATACACCAACTTACTTTGCTTTCACGTGCTC
This sequence comes from Gossypium anomalum, assembly GCA_025698475.1. Taxonomy (NCBI): domain Eukaryota; kingdom Viridiplantae; phylum Streptophyta; class Magnoliopsida; order Malvales; family Malvaceae; genus Gossypium; species Gossypium anomalum. Next base: position 38,932,601 of record CM046968.1, on the reverse strand, counting down.
TTTTGTACATTTTCTTTCAAGTACACATGCTCTTTTTTTTTACGAGCATTTTGTTGTATGTACTACAATTTTTTTGAGCATTGGGTACTTCTTTTCAACTCCCCCAAACTTATTTTCAAAGAATGTTCTGAATAGTACTGATTCTAGTGTTTGGGATAATTTAAAGATAACTAAGAGAGAAGTGATGGCTAAATATTGCAAGGGTTCAAATAAAATTAGTCCATCTAGTCTCAAAGTTGGGTTTCAAAGGATAAAATTTCATCAAGGTTGGCTTGAAAGGCTCAAACGGTCCAAACAAAAGTTTCCCAAATCATTTTAAATGTTCCATGCTTCCTAGGATTTCACCTCAAGAAACTACTAAGTCAATTCTAGAGACTTAAACTTTCATGCATGCCTAACTTTCCTAAGGAACTAAAAATTTTTTGGTACGATTTGCATGCTTTATTAAAAATACACTTATGTCATTATTAAGCTAACATAACAATTATTGAAATAATCAAACTTTATTTATACTGAAGTTTAGTACACTTAACAAAATTTCAATTATTGAACAAGATATATCCTAATCATAACTGAAAGAAAAATTTATTCTTAGTGGAAATAATTTCAATTTTTCGGTCCTCTCTACTTAAGATGAACAATGTCCTCATTGTTAAACTATACACCAAGTAGGATTCTAGAAAAGAGGAGGTGAGTCAATTTTACTACTTAAGTACCAAGCTCTCTCTAGATTCAATCCTGGACATGTATATATCTATTGCCACACTTTGTACTTTACAACTTGTTCATTTTTATTTATGACTTCCACCTATTGTTTTATTATGCGAAAAATAAAAATCATAATAGAACCTAATCCTAAAACATTAAATAACCTAGGAAAGAAAATGAAATAAAGTAAAGATCCCCCTTTTTTATTTATTTGCAAATCCCTCAAAATTTGACTCATCTTTTTCCTTCCTCGACATTGGAGTCCATGGTTCAAGTATAAAGTCTGGAAATTCATGCACAAAAATAAATGAGTTACGAAATATATATTTTAAATGCATCTCTGATTGAGTCATCTCGTATTTTTGAGTATCTCTAGTATCTTGTTACTGCAACTACATGTGTAGCAGCATAGCCATTATACCAAACTGTTCACTTCGTGGAATGGTGCTAGATAAAGGGACTCTCAGCGTCAAACTTAGGAAATTTGTTAAGGCTGGTTTCAATTTTGGGCAGGTAGGTGAGTAGCTAAGGGTAAGGTTTAGAGTTGAAAAGGGTGGCGATTTTAAGGATAGTTTAGGTGTGGTAGTTGGTGACTTCGAATGAAGGTGTTTGGGGTGGTGATTCAGGGAGTTAAGGGCTGTAACATTAAGGGGTTAAGTGAGATGCACTATTGGGTTACTTGGGAGTGGTGGTGAAACAAGGTAAGGGCTATAGGTTTGTACAGAAAAGGGTTGAATATTTCCCTTCTTAGTAGTGTCTTAAGCCAATGGTAGCTCCTTTTTGGATCCTAAACTCCTGTACTGAAAATAAACTAATAAAAACTCAAAGAAATTAGTGTTTGGGTTAAAAGTTAACCTTTATTTAACAAAACAAATAATTAAATTCTTTGGGCTACTTAGAAAAGTATTTTTTGAAAAATTACATTAAACTAAACTCCCAGGAAAGATTGGAGGGGTCACGAATGGTCCCTCTTAAGTCCCAATCTCCTAGACAGAGTTCTGATTAATGTAATGAACTGAAGAAAATCTTATCTTAGTCTACCATTTTATTCAAATGAGAAAAAAAACTAAAAATATAAAATAACGATAGAGAAAGTGAAGATAACTCCCTCTATTTTATTCAGGATCGTCATTGGCTATGGTGGTGTCAAATGGCCATTTGTCATACCAACCATAATCATCTAGGAAGTAATCATATTCTTTTCCATCAAATCTGTCTAACATCTTATTCGAGAAAGAAAACCCGTAATGACCTTTCCTGATGGCCTTGTTTAACTTCCTGTAATTCCTACAAATCTTTCAACCCGTGACTCGAATATGTGAAATAATCCATCCAGTACCCTTCTTGTGCCTTTCCAAAATCACAAGTGCCTCTTCTTCTTGATCTTTGGTGAACTCAACTGAAATAATGACAGGAAAATTCGAAGACAGACCCAATAGTCATATTTCAAATGAGGAGACAAAATCTTTAGTTCCAATTTAGCTGGCTCTTCAATCAACGACTTTGGTTGTGTATACTCCTGATATGATAACTCTAATGATTCGAGTGGAATTTCTTGAGTGAATTCCTTCGAATTAGCTTCTAACCAAGCCAAACATTCCTTGTCTTCATTATCACTTGGTGAATCCTCCAATAAAATATGTTCTAACAGATCGTTTAAAGAATTGAGCTCTAATTCTGTAGAAGCCAACGATTCCATCTTCGAAATAGCAGAGCATTCTTCAACTATATCTTGGGATTTAGCAGCATCGAAGTTATTAAAAGACACGTTGTCATCAAATATTTCTTTCAACTGAGTATCATTTTGCTACTTCTGGAATCGTTGTGGATATCGAAGTGGTGGAATCTTAGCTTTAACCGGACGACTCTTCTATGGAAAATTTTCTGTATCTGACAAGGGTGTTAGGTAATCAGAACTAATTGGTTTAGAGTTGACCTCATCAAAGATCACTGTATCTGACTTTTGTAGAATAGGATTTTCAACACTCAGTTGAACTTCCTCTTTGCCATGAGCTACAATAGGCTTATCTTCAACCTCAACAGCTTTGGGTTTCCATGTCTTCCCACTTTGTAAAGTGACGGTTTTGCAATGCTCTTTGCCCGTGCTTCTCAGATTTTTTGTATCACTCGGCCAAATACCTTGGGGTCTGCTTTTCAGCTCATTGGCTAGCTGTCCCACTTGGTTTCCTAAATTCTTCAATGTTGCTGCTTGGTTTTGGATTAGTTCATCATTCTTCGCTATGTATGCCTTCAGCAAATTCTCAAGATTACTTAAAGATTCAGTTGGTGTGGGTTATTGCACTTGTTGAGAATATTATGGCTAATAATTTGGTCAAAATGACATAGAAGAGCCGCTGTGGTCCACCCATTGATTACTCCATGGAGAAATTGGATGATTCTGCCATGAAAAGTTGTAATAATTTGACTGTGGAACATTCCAGTTTTGATTTCCCATGTAATATTTTGACTTTTGATTCGATGGGCAATTTTCAAAGAAATGGCCATCTCCACAGTATTCACAAGAACTATCCTCAAACTGGTTCAATTGCTGACATGTCAGATTACCATTAAAACCATTAACAGTTATATTCTTAAGCATAGAAGACATAGAGGATACCTGGGCTGCTAAAGAAGCAAGTGTGTCCGCTTTATGTACTCCTGCTGCTCGTCTTTCTGAGCTTGCTCGGTTGGTTGGCCACTGATAATTATTGCTAGAAATTCTTTCAGTAATCTCGTAAGCATTGTTATAAGACTTAAAAAGAAGGGCTTTATTTGCTGAAGCATCTACCATCATTCTAGTATGAATATTGAGACTAATATAGAAAGTCTCTATTTGAACACAACAAGGAATGCCGTGATGAGGGCACTTTCGTAATAACTCCTTAAATCGCTCCCATGCCTCATAAAAAGATTCTTCATCAAGTTGCTAAAATGAAGTGATTTCATTTTGGACCTTAATGGTTAAAGATGGAGGGAAATATTTCATTAAGAAACGTTCAACCAACTCTTGCCATGTGGTTATGGAACCGGATGGTAGGGAGTTCAACCACGCCCGTGCTCTATCTCTTAAGGAGTATAGAAATAATCTCAGTCTCAAGGCATCCTCAGTCACCCCGACTAGTTTAAATGAGTCACTCATTTCCATGAATAGCCGAAGATGAAGATAAGGATCTTCATAGAAATCCTACTAAATTGACCCATATTTTGCAACATTTGGAACATGACTGGCTTTAGCTTGAATTGTTGTGCCTCGATTTTGGGTCTCCTAAAACTCAGTTTAAGCTCGTTGAATAGAGGAATGGCATATTGTTGAATTGCACAGTTTCTATCATCGGCAATAATGATCAGATTGTGAGTACTATAAGTGAATGTTCCTCCTGGATTTTGGTTTGGCTTTTCGAAATTCATATCTTCGGTCCTTCTTTGGTTCACTTGTCTTCTCCTTTGTCAGAAAGTCCTTTCAATTTTAGGGTTTACGGGGAGTAAGTCAATGATTTGATAAGTAGTCATAAACACCTAAAACAAACAAAAAAAAATTGGAATTAAAATTTGACAAAAAAAAAGTAGACCAAAATGCAAAATTAACAACTTCACAATAATGTCTTTTAAAACGGTCCCTGACAACGGTGCCAAAAACTTGGAACGACAGAAATGTATAAGTGCACACAATCGCAATAAGTAATAAAGTGACAAGTAAATGTCGAGTTATCGTACCCATAGAGACTATGAAAAGAATTATTTATGAATGCTATTTAAAACACTATGGTGAAGAAAAATATTTTGTTTGAAGAGGGTGATTAAAAACTAAGATTTTAAACTAAGTAAACTAAATAAATAAATCTCAAATGCACGATTTCAAAATATGATTTTAATCAAGATGACATAATTGTGTTAGATCAATTATATTTCTTAACTTAGAATTATTAAACTCATGTTTATATTGTTACGAATAAATTCACGGCAACTCGGTAATTGGCTAACTTATGAACATACTCACCTACAGAAATCCATTCATCTCTTGACTATATCCCTATGTCTCTTGACTATATCCCTATGTCGGTTCAACTGATTAAACAAATCTTTAATAGGAAAATATGTTATTGCACATACATACTTATTAAATCGAAATAATCTCTTGTATATTACATACTTATTAAATCAAAGTAATCTCTTGTACATATCCCTATGTCAATTCAAACAATTAATCAAATCTAATAAGCACATAAAAGACTACGTGAGGTAACGAGGTATCCCTACTTTGAAACTGTTTAATCACAATAATCTTGCAAGTTATGCAAGGCAAATGTATCGTCAGATACCGTTGCTAATTTAACCCTTAGCTACCTTAGATGATTAAACATGCACTAATTAAGTACTGTGTCCATTAATTACAATTTCAATCCGTTAAAATAATTAATTCATTAGCTACCTCACAATTGTAATTGCAAGAATAACTTAGTCATGATTTTACTTAATCAAGCATCTCACCGAGGCCTATAACAACATAAACACAATTTTAGCAATTTTAGCAAATGAAATGCAATCAACCTAACACGAATTAAATTCAAGTTAAATTGATTAAATTAACCATTCCAACAAAAAAAATATTCATATATATGTTCATCATAACAACAACAAAAATTAAAGAGATAGGTAACAAGAATCAAATCCGGTGTTTTTTTGTGGCTTGACTAGTTTGCTCTATTCTTCCTTCTCAGTTGCCCTCGTCAACCAAGGCTGCTATGAACACTTAATTGCTGATCCAAATGGCTGATGAATTCTCATTTTCTAAGAGGATAAATTGGCAAGAGAGCAAAGGAATTTGGAATGAAATAGAAGAGAGAAAGTGGAAAGAAGAGAGAAAAGATGTGAATGCTATAGATGTTTTTTCAAATGATCAGCCTAAGGGGGGTTTTATAGCTGAAGAGGGCTGCTAAAAATAGCTAAAATTATCAGCCAAAGAGCCCTCCCTTGGCCGGCCACACATGTGGCAAGGTTGATAGTTTCAACTTTGCTAATTTAGGATAGGGGCAAATCTATAAAGCCACCAATTGTGGAGGGGTTTGTTTGCAACTTGAACAAGTCTTCAAGTGCCTCTTTGCAAGCTAAATAATCAACCAATAAGCTGATTTGGGTCAGCATATGGACGGTTTTAGGCTGTCCACTTCTTGGTCGGTTTGGTTCACTCGGTTCGACTCAACTGAACCACTTTTTCATAATTAATTAATAATAATTTATTTGATCCAAATTAAATTGGATATAAATTAAAATTAATTATATCATGAATTAATACACATAATTGGACCGACTTAGGCTGAAAATTAATTCGCCTTGACACTCAAATTGCTTCTCGATTTTGAACTTCTAGTAGTGTTTACCGAGCCAATTTTTGCCCTTTGTGCAAATCTGTCGAAAATAATCAAAATTAATCAAAATTCATTATAAAATTAATTAAAACTCATTATGTTAATAATTTAAGTATAAAATAATTATTTTATAATATTTATATATTTTTCGGCAATAATTTTACCGAAACTGTATGAATTTGAGTTAAAAAAGGCATGAAAAAGTGTGTATATTTTTGTGTTTCCAGTGGCTCATATGGCCTAATTCGATCAAGCTCGTGTGTCGCACACGACCTACCTGGCCAGGACACGACCATGTCTAGCGCATGGCCTGGCCCTTGTCCACTACACGGCCGTGTTATTCGCACACGGCCTACCACATGGGCGACCACACGCCCGTGTGGCATCGATAGTTTGCAATTTCGACTTTCGTCGAATCTCGTTTTCTGCAGTTTCGGGTACACACCTGGTATCGTTTCACTGTAAAAACACTCCCGAGCACTCCAAGACCTAAAAATTGATATTTTTGAGCCCAATTTAGTACACTAGAAAAAACTTAAAATCGAAAATCTTCTACATGAAAGTCAATAGTGAGCCCAAGCACTTACCGACAACGAACCGAACCCTACACTCAAATCTCTGCAAAAGTACTAACCAATTATTGACCTCCACCTAATCCAAAAGAACCCAAACAACCTTCTTTTAGAAAACTATCCACGAAACAAAAAGATAATGGCAAAACAGTCACTTACCTAATAAGTGCAAATGAACGTTGAACGAGAAAGAGTCGATTTGGAAAACTGAAAGAAGAGGAGAAGGCTAGATACATTCGGTTGATGAGAAGGAAAGCAAAATGTCAGAAATAAAGGTAGAATTTTTTGGGAAATTGGAGAAGGGGAGAAGGAAAAAAAGGTTAAAATTCCAAATAGGATAAAATAAATTTGGATATATTTGTTTCCCCTAAAGGCCTCGCCCTCTAATCCTACAATCACAACTACTTCAGACTTTTAGTCCAACTCAAACAACCTCTCAACCGATCGAGCAAAAATATAAACATCCAAGCTTGTGCAAGGACTCAAACACAGAACCTCCAGCAAACTTACACTCTACTTAACCACCAGAACAGCAGGCCCATTCTGTTATTCTTTCACCAACAATTAGCCTTAAACCTATAGAGCAAGGGTAAGGCTTAAATCAGAAAAATTCCAAACTTTGCCAAAAACAAGGCTTGAACTTGGGACCTCTCACACACACCCAAAACACTTAACCACTGAAGCAGATACACAGTTGTGTCAAATTTTTATGGAGACAAGCACAAGAAATTTGGGGCACTACATAAGCTCCCAAACTTATTAATTTAATTGTCCCACTGCAACAATTAAAGCGCAGAAATTACTATGTAACATAAGATAGTTAAATTATGCAAAATTTAGTACATAAATCCATAAAATTGCATACTTTACTAAAATTATGGCCATTGTCTCAATATGAAAAAAAAATCACCCAATTAAATATCCAAATACTCAGGATTAACATAAATTCTAAGTAAAAATGTGATATAAACAACTATAAAAAATCTATATAATTTAGAGTTTACAGGCATTGGAGCGGGTGACTCCCAAAAGATAGAGACATAGATGTGACTAACTAGAATGGCAATACATCAAACTAGACCCAAGAAGAATAGATCCTGACTCTGCTTATGGATTTTCTCACTTGTGACATTCAAAGTGTGGCATACCAAAATCTTGAGTGGATGACGGGCTATGTATACGTGACTTGTACACTTTGATGTAAGTAATAGCTTGAGTTCGAATAGATAAGTAACCGAAAGTTGGTGTGTTAGGTTTGTGACTTTTGTAGTATGTAGCGTCATTCAAAATAGTAGAATTCATAGCCCAAGACATGGGTAAATTATATCCTCTCATTAGCATTACATGGTTGATGAAAAGTAAACGTGGCCACGAGTCATTCGTCTTTGTGAAGAATGACTTGATTACTATTTGATAGTAATTGACTTTTCATGAAGGAATATGTAATGGTTACCATGAGATAAAATAGGATCATATTAGGAGAACGGATATTATCCCAAAGAGATCAACGATATCCTATGTGGGTAACACACTTATGACAATGTCATTCGACGAACACTGAGTTAGTGCTTTCGTAATGGTATGTTGTTAGAGAGAGCTCAATCACAATACTATAGTGCAATGACTTCGTGACTAAATGAGTTTCTAAGTAATAGTTGAAAATTTAGAACTTAATTCCAAATCATTTGAGCCCTAATTACATAAATCTAATTAATCCCTCTGCTAGCTCTTTGAAACTAGAAATGAATTGTGTGTTTGAATAAAAATTAGCGTAATGAATAGGAAATGAGAAATGAGAAACAATTAAGATTGATTATAGTTTTTTCCGAAATGAAAAAATGGAATCATTTGTAAATGAATGTAGGTTTCCAAAAATGGAAATGGAAATGATTCATTTGCAATTCTATATAAATTACTTAAAAATGATCGGAAGAATGAGTTTATATTTTTGAGATGTTTTGAAGCTCAAAAATGAAAATAAACCTTTCGGTCACAGTGTCGATGTTGAGTTGTAAAATATTGAATATATTTTCAAAATTTTCTATGGGTAAAATCGTCAAAATTTTACTGAGGGTAAAATAGGGATGAGAAAATTGTTTAATATAAAATATTAATGTTTATTTTGGGAAATAGAAAAACCAAATTAGGTTTGATCACATTACAGAGTACTGGGTCAAAAGGCCCAAAAATTACTCATAATTAGACCCGATGTGAGAGAGGCCTGAATTTCCATCATAATACATATGAGGGGAAGCACACCCTATTAGCCCCTCTCCCTCTCCTAGTTGAACTAGGGAGTTGTTTTTTCTATTTGAAATAAACCTCTACAATTCAATAAGAGTTCTACCTTCTCTCCTTATAAATAGATGACACTAGTAGAGCTATCTACACAACTTTTAGAGATTGTTACTATCCTAAAAAATAGAGAGAATTTATTCTCAACTATTGAATGTATTTTTCCAGAATAATAATTCTACCGATTTTTATTAAGAAGAGATAAATTTTGTATTCACCCTAAATAAAAAATAGAACTTTTTCTAGTTCTGTGTTTCGATTCAATTAGTTCGAGCCCACACTCGAAGCAAATCGTGGTACTAGAATAGCAGAGAAGATCATTTGGTTGAAAGTCGAGAACAACGAACGTCTGCTAAGTCGAAAACACAGATATAAATCTGGTTAGGGTTTATTGCTATAAATATCACAAATCGGGTCAGTTTTCAAATTTTTAATTTTTCGCTAAGCAAGAAAACTGTTTTCAAACCAATTTTTTTCCAACACAAACATTACCGTCAGACTACTGGTAGCCTCTTGCTGTCGAACTATTGTTGATATATTGTCAGTTTGGTTGGGTCGGGTTTGCGTCGTCTAGATCAACCTAGATGCATCTCAATTCTCTGGGTTTTGTCCAAAAATATTGGTTACATAAATCTTATGTCCATCTTCAGCTCACATATTTTATTCTAAAATAATAAAATTAAACTCTGCATGGAGATGATAGTCCATGATCTAATTTATACATACCTAAGAAGTTAACAAAATTACATTTAATTTTTTAGGAATCACAGCTTTGGCAAAATTAATTTATCATACATAATAATAAAATAATAGCATACATTCATTCGCATACATTATATAATTACAAAAATGTCACATCTTATCAAAATTAATCACACATGAAGAAGAGAGAAACTTTTGGTATTAGTTTATACTATAAACATATCACAACTTGGAGCTCTGATACAATTGTTGGAAAAATTCTAGTTTGGAAATTGTTTTTTTGCTTAGCGGAAAATAAAAATTTTAAAAATCGATCTATTAAATTTATAGCAATAAACCCTTTATCGAAATCGCACCTTTGTTTTCGATTAGACGAATCCTTATCGTTCCTGGCTTTCAATCGAACAGCCTTTTCCACTATTCTCGTACCACAAACTACTTCGAGTGTGGACTCGAACAATTTAAATCAAACACAAAACTAGAAATAGTTTACTTTGCTTTTAGTGGGAAAGCAAAATTCTCTCTCAATAGAAATTGGTAAAATTACTATTCTGAAAAATATAACTAATACTTAAAGAATAAACTCTCACTATTTTCAAACAGAATAACACTATCTCAAAATTCTGTATTTAGCCCTATAGGTGCCATCTATTTATAGGGAGAAAAGGTGCAACTCTTATTTCATTGTAGAAGTCTATTTCAATAGAAAATAAACTCTTAGTCTAACTAGGATTAGGCGGGGTAGCAACCTAGTTAAACAAAATAGGGTTTGTCATCCCTAGCATTAAACATGAGGAGCTTTCGGGCCTCTCCCATATCGGGTCCAATTTCAAGTACTTCTTAGACTTTTAACTCAATGCTTTATAATTCAGTCTAATCTTATATTTATTTTTCTATTTCCCAAATAAAATGAGTTAATCTAATTTAAATAAATTAATTTTCTAATTATATATCCCAATTCTAATTCCGTTAAAATCATGATGACTTTACCGTAAAAAAATCTATGAGAAAATATATTTAATATTTCTACATTTAATGGATTCACTATGACCAAATTATTTTATTTTTATTTTCAAATTTCAATTATTTAATTGATGAATTAAATAATAATTTGAAAAACCATAAATTCATTTTCTAGGTCATTGCCATTTAGAGAAAACCACATTCATTTCCAAATCTTTCAAATTTCTCAAACTTTACCATTCCTATCCTGATTTAACTTGCAAAACATTTCTTATTTCAACAAGCTAGCGGAGGGACCAATTTGATATATGTAGTTAGGGCTCAAATTATTTTTAATTAAGTTTCAACTATTAACCTATTAATTACAAACTCGTTTAGTCACGAAGTCATTCTACTATACTATCATGACTGAGCTCTCCCTAATAACATACCATTACGAAAGCAACTCGATCAGTGCTCATCCAATAACCTTGTCATAAGTGTGTTACCCTCACAGGATATCCATAATCTCTTTGGGATAAATTCGTTCTCCCAATATGATCATATTTTATCTCATGGTAACCATTACATCTCTCTTCATGAAAAGTCAATTAACATCAGATAGTAATCAAGTCATTCATCACAAAGACGAATAACTCGTAGCCACATTTAGGGTACGTTTAGTTCACTGTAATGGAATAGGGCTGTAATTGAATAGAGCTATAATGGAATAGAGCTGTAATCAGTAATTCAACTGTTTGGTTGAATGGAATGGAATAGAACTGTAATAGTATTCTTGTGTTTGGTTGAATGGAATGATGTTGTAATAGCATAAGGAAAAAAACTAAAATGACCAGAATACCCTTAGCAGAATTTTTGTAGACAAATGATGATTGTTATTAAATTTTATAAGATTATTGTTCAATATATTTTAATAAAAATAAAAATAAATAATTTAATCATATTTTAACATAATTATTATTAAATACAATTTAATAAAATAATATATAATTTAATAACATTCTTAATATAATTATTAATAATATTTAATAATAATTTTAATATAAAATTATTATTAAGAATATTTCAATGCCAAATATATTTGCCTTAATCTAGCCTCTCACCTGTTCTCTTAGGTCACAATCGCCAATATAAAAATGAGTTTCACAATCACCAATATAAAATTGAGTTTAACATATGATATGATAATCCTCTAATGACATTTTATTTTAATAGTCAATTTTAATAGAAAACATATTTTTTATATTTTATTTTATCCTTTATAATAACATGATAACAACAATTAATTATAAGGTATACTCTTTAATAAATTAATTATTTATAGCAATCTTTTGGTGAAATAAAAACCTTCAAATTTTACATAAAAATTACTAAATTTTAGTAACATTAGCTCTTTTCATATGTGAAATAAAAAATCAAAACTCATAGTCCTTTGTTATTCAAAAACCATAGTCCTTAATTTTATGTTATTCAAAAACTCATAGTTCTTTATGTTATTCAAAAACATGAAGAAAACTCGATATAAATACAGAAGGAGCTGAGATCCGCAATCCCTTTGTCTCAAAAGCCGTTCCTCATTTTATGTTAAACAAAAACTCATAGTTCTTTATGTTATTCTCGTATAAGAAATAGCAAATTCTCTCCATAGCATTGGCTTCTCTTAGAAAGTCAAAATCATATCCGATCTTGATAACACAAAGGATAAATAATTAGCGACATGCAGAAAAAAAAAAGAAATCCAAATCCAAGTGGAACGATACTCTCAATTTGCATAAATTTGAAAAATACATAAAAGAAGGATAGATGTGTTTTGCAAGGAACATCAGTGTGAATTCAAAGACAATCTTGAAAAGGTAATCCTCGCTTTTTTCTTCCTCTGAAACAAAAGCTATTTTCCAACCTTCCTACGAGTGTTACTCTATATAACCATATCAACAAGTGGAAAGCACCGGAAATAAGTTTCTTTTCCGTACTGGTTATCACCTAAGAAGCACCAACCTTGTATCATGTTCAAGAATAGAAACGGGTTTATCAAGAAAAGAATAAAGGCACGCTGGAAAAGGAAGCTAAAATTGGAATAAAGAGTACAAATGTGTCATTCAAAGAATTGCTTACATGAAAATACCTTTCTTGTGAAGCAAATATTAGGTTAATTGAATAAAAAGGAATAAACTCTACTCCACTTTCACCCTTACGCAACATAGACAAATCCATCCCGAGCGCCTATGCGTGTAGTACTAATCACCTTCCTAGTGAATATATACGTTATGATTCCTATGATAACAAGAGGAGGGCCCTCATGTAAAACCAACCAAAGTACTAATCGTTCACAAAGACAGTAAAACGACTGTCTCTCTCCGGCTAAAATATTCAAGATAAGTAAAATATTTATCGAATTTGAAAAGTAAACAATTAAGTGAAACAAGTAATATGCAACTCATTAAAGTCTTTTAATTATATAGTTTCTTAGAAGGCAAGGAACAAGAACTTGATCTCTCCATCTTGCTAACACCTTGCCTCGCACACTGAAATCCCACTTAAGCTCCTTCTCATCGCTTAGATTTTAGAAGCTCAAAACAAGGACATATATAAATGCCATATCATTCATGTGAAATATCCAAATAATCGATTGGAAATAAAAACACAACTCACCCAACGATCGTGTGATGATTAATAGCTCACCTAAGATTCCTAATCCTATGTTTAGTCCTTGCCCTTAACCAGTAAAACATCACATCATTTTTGTATAAACTTTAAAAGTTGACAGATATAAGTGTCATTAGATAACAAAAACTAGAGGCCGATTTGGAAGCAAAGAAGCGATAATTGATAAGATCTTTTGAACAACAATTATATAGCTATGAAATCAATCATAAGCAACAAATCACCTAAAAGGGCAATATAAGATGCTTGATTGTATAATAATATGCATAAACTATGCACTAGACCTTATAAGATAACATGTGATAGTTCAACATTTTGAATATTACCACATGGACCATGGTACGTAAAACAACATAGAAATTCATATATAAACAAGCCCCCTGTGCTTTCACTTCTAAATGTAAGAATTCTTTTAAAAGTTATTTTTGTCTTATTCTTTGTTTTAACCATTAGAGATGCTGAAAACTTAGCCTTTAAAAGGTTTCATATATTTTTCAATAAGAATCTTTTAAAGAGTTAAATTTAAGGATTGAAAACTTTTTTATGCTATGTCAATGACTCATAAAAATTCATCAAACACGAAACTCGATTGTATGAACTAGAGAACTTTGACCAGAAATAAACTATAGATCCAAGTAAATCAATTTCAACATTCAAAGAGAAAAAAATATGCTCTTGATCATAAAGTAGAGCATCTGCATCTTGTAAAGAGAGATCAAATTATAGCATACTAGACTCAGTTTTGCATCAAAGAGAACCAGTAGAAACTAAATCACCTAGCAAACTGCCTTTTTATTTTATATTTTGCAATTGACTAAAAGGCTAGAACCAAGTTCATATATGGAACAGCCAGTTAACTCTTTCCATAAAATAAGAAAAAAAAAACCTTAAAAGCACCGAACCATTATAACTAAGTCTAGAATATCCACATGAATTAAAGCAGAAAAAATTGATTTACACATTATGCCTTCACCTTAATTGCTGCTCTTACCTAAACAAGAAATTGAAGAGGTCAAAAACACACTTGCAAATGCATATTTGATTTACCAATAATTAAAGTTGGTTTCAACAGGGTACAATCCACGAGTGACCACTGCGGGCTTTCCTACAACATTACACTGCAGCCTTTTGAAATAAAAACACCTGCAAGGAAAAAGGAAGTTAATTAGCAGCAAAGCTTTAACAAATTTCCATGAACGCACTAACCCAAAAAAAACAAAAAAAAGATAAAATGAAAATTTAAACTTACCAAAACAAAAGAAACCCCAAGTCAAGAGAAAAATCCAAAGGGGAATCACTGATACATTGATGGAGCAATTAGCGAATAGAAAAATATTGTAGTCTTTGTAGATACAATCCCAACCTGAAATTGAAATCCCTTGCTATCTACAAAAAGAAAAAAAAATCATGATGTTCATCTACAAAAAATCAAGGAAGAGGAAAAGAACGAAGAAATTACAGGGTATTGGTGAAATGTTAGCTTCAAGAGCCTTGAGAGAATCCTTGAACGATTTCCTTATCTCCCCTATCTCTGTTTTCTTTTTCTTTTTCTTGGTGAAATTACATATTAATAGCTCATCCTTGAATGAGGAGATAGGGATGGGGTGTGGTGGCTTGAGGTGTTTGCTGAGGGAGAGTGGTGAAGGGCAAGAATGGGAGGTTTTGTTTTTTTCTTTATTCGGTGGAGGCTTTGCATTGCTATTCTTTGGTTCTGGTGGGGAATGGCTATTACGGGAGAAGATGGAATGGAGGATGAATGGGAATTCGTTGAATGAAGGATTCAGTGAACCAAACTAAGGAATACCTATTTATCACTGAATCAGTCAGTAACCGTTTAGTTATTCATGCCAACCAAACATACCGTTACTTTTCATCAACCATGTAATACCAATGAAAGGATATCATTTACCCATATCTCGAGCTATGAATTCTACTTTTTTGAATGACACTACATATTGCACAAGTTACATACCCAATGCAATAACTTTTGGTTCCTTATCTATTTGAACTCAAGCTTTTACTTACTTCAAAGTATACGAGTCACGCATACATAGACTGCCATCCACTTAGGATTAAGGAATGTCATACTCTAAACGTCATAATTGAATAAATATATAAATGAATTTAGGATCTATTCTTTGGGTCCAGTCCGATGTACTGTCAGTCTAGTCAATCACATCTATGTCTCTAACTTCTGGGAGCCATCTACTCCAATGCCCAAAATAAGACATATCCCCAATTGAACTTTATATACGACATATTAGTCTTTCAATTGGTTTTGCTCATTTTCAATTAGACTAAGAACATGTTTAGATTCATCTACTAATATAAGTTATCTTTCCGTATTATGATCTGACCATTTAATATTGCTTAGTATTAGTTTAAACATTGGACAATCAGTGAGCCAATATTTGATTCTATTTTGCTTTGTATGAAAAAACCACATGAGGATAATTATACAAAGTATATTAATTTAATCCGTGAAATATTTTATTAACCAATATATTCAAAAAAATTACAAGTTTACAAACTAATATACTACACTTAGCGCACCAGATCTAATAGTCTCACATTTTCCCTAGTGAAGTAGATGAGTCATATTCCACATTCTCATGCTCTCCATGTGTTTCTCAAAATTCCTAACTAGTATAGTCTTGGTAAATAGGTACGCAAGGTTGTCCTTGGATGCGACCTTAACAACATCCACAATTTTGTCTGCGACTACTTCCCTTATATGTGCTAATTTCTATCAATATGTGTCATCCTCTTGTATCTCCTTGGTATTAGTTATTGTTGCACTTTTTTCACAATACAGTGTGATAATTTTTTCCATACCAGGAATGACTTTTCTTCTCAAAGTCGCGACTTTGCTACAGCTAGGGGTGAGCATTCGATCGAATTGAATCGAATCGAATGGAAAAATTTTGAGTTAATCGAGTTGAGGAATCCTATTTTATCATCCTAACTCAATTTGAAATTTTCTCAAGTCGAGTCGAGTGAGATGGAATTTGAATCGAATCAAATATATTTTTTTGAGTTAAATTAAAAAAAATGATTTTCGGTCTTTGTAGCCATTGCCACCCATCTTAATAAAATTTGTTATTAACTTTTTTATTCCCTCATAATTTATTTATTAATCTTTTATATATGGGTTAGCTTTTTTGCTTATTTAGTTGCTTCAATTATCTTTTGATTCTTATCACCATATATTTTGAAATTAAAAAATATATTAAATTTAAAAATTTTGATTTTGTAATAAAATTTATTTTAAAGATAAAATGTAAAATTGATACCAACAGTAAATTTTAACACGAATATTTTATGGCATCATCAATAATTCAATTTTAACAGAAATTGATAAAAATTCAGCATGATTAAATAATTCAATAATATAAATAGTACAAAATGTGAAATTTAATTCAACAATATAAATAATAGACATAAATTTGAAAAAAAAAAAGTTTTTAAGGTTTGGGGAAAAGTTAAGTTTTAAGGGGAAAGCAAAAGGGAAAAAAATTAGGGGTTTGGGGAAAGTAAAAGTTTTAAGGGGAAAATAAAAGGAAAAAAGTTTTAGGGGTTTGGGTGACAGTAATTTTTTTGGGGAAAAGTTAAAGGGTTTGGTATTTGGTTTATTCGAATTATTCGAGTTATTCAAATTCAAAAATTCAGCTCTATTCGAACTCAACATTTGAAAAAAATTGAGTTGATTCGATAAACTCGATTAATTCGATTCGAAATTTAAACTTTTTTTTTTAATTTTATCGAGTCAAATCGAATTTTGCTCACCTTTAGCTGCAACCTTGTGATTGGCTTCCATCTTTGGTTACTATCGAGGATGTCGCGACTCTAGCTTTCAATATTGCGACTTATCGCTTCCAATGTCACAACCTTGGCCACAGTCAACTCGCCTTGTTGATGTTGCTAGAAAATAATTCTAAGTGTTTGTGTAGCTTCAATGTCGCAACTTTGTGTTCTTGATGTTGCGGCATTTTAGGCAGTCCCCTAACTCTTTTGCTAATTGTTTCAAGTCATTTCTTGCACCACTAAATCAACTTGTTAAAACTTCATTAGGCTTGAGTTGGCCTAATTGGTCTTTAAACATAATATAAAGGCTTATTTTATTAAATTAAGCATAAATAATATATATTTCATAAAACTATGAAAATAGCATAAAATGCTCGATTAGAAGCTCCTTAAGTATCAAAAAGAATGTTATTTACCATATCAAATTATGGTAGATCACCAACCTTGCTAAGATTGAGGATTTTGGCATAAACATCAGGGAACTAGTAATGGAAAAAAAGGAAAAAGGAAAGGCAGAAGAAGATGTCACATAGGTATTACCTGATAAGGCATCATCATATGCTGATGATGAAAATGATGAGGTACTGATTACCAGGGGAGTGCCCACTGCCTTTGACCATTCTCAGACTCGAAAGGTTAGAACCAGATCTGTAGTGGTCAAAGAACGTGTTGATTTTCCTTTATCCAGAAAGGCAAGTAAAGCCCCTATTGTAGCCAAACAAATCAAGAAGAGGAAGACCTTGAAAGATAGTCCTCATGAAACCTCATTTGAGTCCACTCACATTCTAGTCCTTCTAATAATGCTCCACTCAAGTCTTTGATGAGACCTCAAACCAAGAACTCCAATATTCCTTCAATTGTCTCTCAAAGAAGCTAGTAAACCAAAGTTTTTATTTGAAGCTACAACTGCTAAAAAGTATAAAGAAATTATCTTGGCAATAAAGAATAAGGTTTTCTAATATACAACATGTTCCAAAAGACATATAAGGTTGATTCTGAAGAGTTTCATCGATGAGAAAAATATATATGAAAAAAATTTTATTAACCACGAGGTCAATTTTATGATGATTAGTTTGGCACTATGTTGACCAAAAAAGGGGAGAAAGGAAGGCTGCTGGAAGGATGGCTGGGAAGCTGATTTGATAATTTGTTCTACTTGTTGTGTTAAAGGGGAGTTTAATTTTATTAGTGAATGCTGAAGCTTTATTTTGAATCCAATTTATGAAAGAATGAATTGCTTTTACTTTGCTGCATTATTTTCATATTTTATTAACTTTCGTAGTTACAATTATGGTTGGTTGGTGACCGCCTCCAAACTTGCCAATGTTAAAGTAAAAATCATGCAAATGTTAAAGTAAAAATCATGCAAATAAAATATCTAATGAAATGCGGTATCTGCAAGCGAACAGGTCAAATTGTAATATAGTTTTGTGTTACAACGGAACACCAGAATGCTTTACGAGGATCGTACCCCAGGGAGGATGGCTTAAATCTAAAAGTATCGTCTACAATAACAGGTCTAAACAGTAATCACTAAAAATTATATTACAAAAATTAAGACTAATGATTAAAGTCATAAAAGAAAAACTAAACTACTAAAATGAAGTTGACAAACGAAAAACTCTCGAATAACAAGCAGATGATTAACTCGCTTCAGTGGTTACAATTAACTTCAGAATTCAAGTTTTATAAGTGAATTAGTTATTTACTAACCAGTATTACTTCTCGGGCTCTACCAATTAATTAATCAACCAGTACTCACTTATCCCTCAATCTCACTTTCATGACTAGGATAAATTATGATTTACTCGACAAACTTATCTCTCGATCTCGTCTAACTTAGGTTACTTCCTAGGTTCGTCAATCTTAAGGTTTAAGCACACATAAATTTATACCAACTAATTCATATGGGAAACCGTCATTATTCCGTTAATCACTCCTACATCCTCTCATTAATCTCCCTAAAGGACTTAGCCACTCATCGATTCAATAAACATCTTCCTTAAAATTAAATTAATCATGCAAAAACACAAATTAAATTAAAAGTGATAAAGATAGAAATTGGTTTGTTTGAGAATTTTGATGTGCTCGGATCCGCAAACTCCTTTAATAGTTATCGAGATATCATCGTTTATAATAGAAATGTAAAGGAAAATTATGAAAATACTTAACAACAAAGACTTAAACTCAAATCGAATCCAAGTCGAAGAACAAGATATGGGCAAGGCTAGCTACTCAATTAGGTCAATTACAAGCCTTAATTACACTAAATATGAGTTGTGCAAACGAAAACACTCTTAATAATTTTTTCCCTCCGCCAAACCTATGTCGCAACATAGGCTAGTGCGTGTCATGACACACAACTTCCAATGTAACTTCTTGAATTGGCTCAGTTGTATTGCGACCCCAAAAGCTTGTGTTGTGAATCAGTTGATGCTTTTGGGGCTAAAAATAGGTGTCCTGCACACTCAATTAAAGCATTAAAATTATCTTAAGGCCAATATTGGCCCAATGGGTCAACTAACTCAAAATATTATGTAAAAACTCTTATTTTGCGATAAATAAATCTAAGCTTAAAAAATAAAAAATGCAATAAAATATGTTAAAATAGCTAGAAAATAAGATTGTTAAGGGCCGAAAAGTACTTAAATTGCCACTACGATTTTTGACAAGTCTGTTGATTATTGATGCAAATTCAACTTGACATTAATGATTAACTTAATTATTTTCTGAGTTAAAGTTTTTTGAATTAATAGGAATACGCGGAGGGGGAGCTAAAGTTACTTAATGATATAGCTTCCTGGTTTGTATATGTTTTTTTCAACAAATTGTCAAAGGGGAAGATTGTTGAAAAATATAGAAAGGATGAATGAGTGCCTGAGGCAGTGCCCACTCCTGGATTAACTACGACCGTTGAGATAGTTTCCATATTTGTGCTATTGGCAATTTATTGAACCAAAATTATTGGTTTTTTTTATTATGTGGAATGTATCTAGCCCATCAATGAAGATGATATCAGTTGGGGAAACATATTTGAAAGAATTGGATCAAATTGGATCACCCTTATCTAATTCCTTAATCATGGATATTGGATTGGATTAGAGCGTTGTATTCTTAGCTACCAAGAGTCCATATTTACCCCATTCATTATTATTATATTGCATTCAGCTTTTATAGTGGTTGTTTTACAGGGATTGTTATACATCTTGTTTATGTTAGCAAGTCTCAAAATATTATATATAATTGAAAGATTTGTATAGGTTATTGTACAGAGAGATATAGCACTTAATTTGTTCATGTGAAGAACTTTATTTTATGAGTGCATTTTGATAGAAAAACCTTTTTGTTTTGTGATTTTACTTGCTAAATTGAAAGAGGTGAATTTCGTGGTGAGTATCAGTCTTCAAGGTGCAAAAGTGAAGAAATTGCCATTAGTGTGTAATGCTCCTCAGGCATAGGGAAACTGAACTACGTAGACAACCCTTGTGTCCCCTATTTTAATTTTGTGTTTAGCAAAGCTTGAAGGAGTGCCCACTCCCTTAACCACTCCTTCCAAGCACATAGCTAATATGTCAACAACTACTATGAATTTATAAATTTATAAAACCTTTTAGCTACTCATTACACCCATTACACTTAAAATTTCCTCATTTGTTCTCATACTATTTCAATTCCAAGTATATTTTCATCAAGTCAACAATGAAGTTTATGGATCTCTTGAAAGATTATTGCATATCCATCAATGATCCCTTTTAAGTTACAAATTATTGGTGAAATCTTTCTTCTCTCATTCTAGTCTTAATCTTTTTATATCCTTTTTTTTTATTTTTCGAAGGATACGAACGTCTAATCAGGAGATAAATTGCCCACTCAATCCTTTTCTTTTATAAACCATGTATCTTCTAGCGATATTTACCTTAATGCTTCTCTAGGATGATCTTTTATCTAAATGATGCAAGCTACTCAAAAAAAAAGAAGAAAAAACATTATTGTGGAGAGTGTGCCATAATGAAATTACTTTAAAAGAAAAAATCAGTTAAAAGAACATGTCACAAGGATTAGGGATGTCCAAAGGGATGTGAGGACTGTGAGTCCTTGGAGCATGTATTGTTCTTCTGCTCTTTTGCTTGATTTGTTGTGAGTCATAGGGAGGATTTCTATGGATTTAGGAAATGGTGGGAAGAGATTGTGAAAGCTTTCCTTAGCTTTGTTTCAGTTAGTGGAAAAGGGCTTATTGAGAACTTGTCTTGGCAAATCTAGAAGGCTCATGATGAGCTTGTTTTTAACACTATGATAAGGGATCCATCTGCAATTTAGTGTGATGCAGTTGGTTCTCATGCAAGTTTTTCAAATGTTATTTGTAACAATCCATATGTTAGTCCTATAGATAAGAAAGCAATGATTTGGCTAAAACCATTTTCTAATTTTAATAAGTTTAATTGCGATGCATCTTTAGGTGATGATTTTGGTTAGGCCAATATGGCTATGGTTTGTTGAGATAGCAAAGGGAAAGTGGTTGATGGATGTTTCTTGAAATCTGTCGGATTATAATAACTCGTTTTTTAGTGGTATCAAAAACGGTGGTTTTGAAACTCCATTTCCTATTTTTGAGTCTATAAATATTAATAATTAATATTTACAAGATTAGTATTAAAGTTTATTAAAGTTTGGTCCCTTAATTTTGTCAAATCGATAGTTAATTAAAGTATAATGATTAAATTATAAAAGTTTGTCACTATATATTTTTAGTTAATTGAGAGACCCTTCTAAGTGGTCGAAATGGTAGTGGAGGATAGTTAACATCCACTAAATTTGATTAAGGTTAATTATTTAATTTTAATTAATTAATAAACTAATCTAAGTATACAACACAACTTAATTGTTGTCATCTTTTATTTCTTTATGTTGTCATCTTTTATTTCTTTATTCTCTACCGTTTCTACGCAAAGAAAACTGATAAGCTAGTGTTATTGACCTTTTAAACTTTTGGCCCTTATACGGTATGTTCAAGTTAGTCATTTTCTTGTAATTTGTATGTTTTAAAGGTCGTGGGAGCTTGATTTAGCTAGTCCATATACCAATTTGTAAAACTTTTAAAGTTTTGAAAAGTTTCCATTGATGAATGCTTGAATAAATTGGTACTAAATTGTTATATTTTAAGCTTAAAAGTGAAAAAGGACTAATTTGTAAAGTTTAATTGCTAGTTTTCAAACATAAGGGTTAAAGTGTATAAATTTTGAAATTTATGTAAAATTTTAATAATTATAGACAATAAAGAGTCTTAAAAGGATGTAATTAATATCGGTTTTGAAATCGAAACTCAAATTTAAAAAATATTGCAATTTTGGTTTTAGGGACTAAATTGAATAAAATGCAAAATTTTAGGGGAATTCAAAAAGTGAAATTAAACTAATCCATGCGTATAATAGGATGATATAAGATTTTTAGAATTAATAAATTGAATTGAATTATTATATAGGTCGAGAATTGAATAAAACCGAGGATAATCGAAGAAAAGGCAAAATTTTGACTAGTCCTTTAAGATTGTTCGTTTGTTGTTTTTTCAGGTAAGTTCATATGGAACATACTATGTTAATTCATGTTATGCTTGTATTGTGTTATTTTACCTATTAGTTTGTATTGATGTAAATGTAATGACCTTTGGTATCAAATAGACTAAATTGTAAAGTATGAATTATATGGCAATTACGAATAGGTACGGGGTATCGAATGGATATGAAATGTTTACATGGTTGATATAATATGTATATATTGTTACAAGGATTGAATTGATACAATTATAGTAATAAAGCCCGTGTGAACTTAGTAAATGATTAGGATACGTATGGCATGCCATTAAGGTCAAATATAAAAACGAGCAAGGATTTACATGATTATTTGAGATCCAACATTTGTTGTGGATTTGATTCTTGTCAGCTTGTGTGAGCACTATAGTCCCATGTGTCTAACTTCAATTTACTAAGTTTCCCCTCGGATGAGATAATGGAAATTTAACGGAAATGAAATGGTAAAAATGATTAGATATTAATTGAATTGCTTATGTTGCAAATTATATATGGCTTGAGTATTATATGTCATAAGATGTAATGTTTGAACATGTATATGAATTGATTTATAAGTTCTTGTGATGCAAATGAACTAACCTATTGGTTGTGTTGTTGAATTGTAAATGAAAGTATAAAGATGCTAAAGGATGTCATGTTATATACCAAAGTTTTTTTTTTTTTTTTGTGTGTGAATATATACCAAAGTGTTTTAATTGTTAAATTGTTGAAATGTCAATGTAAGTTAAGTAATTTCATATAAACTTACTAAGTATTCAATATGCTTACTTTGTTGTTTCCCCTTTTTCCTTGTAGATCACTGCTAACTCTTGAAAAGAGTTATATTTCATGCCTTTAGACTTAGATAATTGCTTGTACTTGGGTACATTTAGTGGCGTTTTAGGACATTTTATTAGTATTTATCATTTGCATTAGGAGCTTGGACAATGTTTACATGTTAGATACTTTTAATTGCATGTGCAAAAGTTATATTTGGTGGATTGGCAAGTGCAGGCTATAGAGAAAGAAATAAAGGAGTGAAGGTTTGTCATGGCAAAAGGTTGGATAGTTTGCCATCTTGTATGCCGTGGTAATTTAAGAAGATGACCGAGTCAACATTCAGCGCATATCAATCTCAGCCCAACACTATTTGTACCAAAAAATCTACCTAAAAAGAGGAAAAGATATCGTGGGCTGTTGGAGTTACCCAATGATGAAATGCTTATAGAAAGCCAAAGGAGGAAGCCCTAGGTGTGGAGATCCAGAGGCAACAATAAAGGGTAGCGGTTGAGTAAAGACGGAAAGAAGAGACCGAATGTAGTCCCTCTCAACCACCACAGGACATTATGCTGCTGGATGCGGATTGGTTTGGCGACAGCCATCTTCTTAAGTTCTTCCATTATTTCTTAATCTATTTTCCCTTGAATTGAATTGATTGAAACGATGTTGGATGTTATTTTGAACTTGAATTTTAATCACGAACCCATGAGCTAAAATCTCATAGGCTTGGGATTACAAGATGAAAACTTTTATTCTCTTTAATGATTGAAGATATATTTGATTTAATCTACTATTTCATTCAATTGTTTTTATTTCCCAATTGTATGCGTACATTCCCTAGAAATAGATGAGTGTGGATTCTACTCCTAAACTGAATTTAATTCTAAAAAGGTTGGATTAGTTAGACCGAAATTGAATGATGCAAGTGAATATTCAACCGAATACTTGCAACAAACTATAGACATAGACCGACACTTGTATAGAATGAAGATAAAATATTGCAGGGTACTATGCTAAGGCCTATAGACACAGGTCAGGTAACTTGAGATCTAGCTCTCGAAAGAAGTAGGTCACTTTAGGTCTCTTCTGAGCAGTAAATTGAGTACGATTATGTTGAGGCATTATTGAAAGTAAGGACAGATTCTTAGTAATCCCAGCTTGCCAAATCAACATCGTAGACCTTCAAACCATTGTCACAACATCTTTTCCATAGTAGTCTTAGTTATTTATTTATTCACTTGCACTTTATTCACGTAGATAATCTCGTAATTGCCATTGTATTTTTACTCTTGCTTTGCCTTAGCATTTACCAATATTGGTCAGTATATACTTCACACTCATCTTTATTATTTTAATTTCTCACTATGTATTTAACTCAGCTTTGCCACAACATTAATCAATATCATAACTTGACCATTTCTATACCTAATCCTATCCATGTGGAGACGATCTCACTTATCACTTTATTAATTGATTCGACATATATACTTGTACAATTTGCATATCATATTCACAAACGACAATTACCAACTTGTGAAACGTGACTTTCGGATTGTCGAGAAGCTCACACTATCCTGTTGTTGATTCGATAGTCTTTTAATCGTTCTGAAACTCAATTTTGTGGCATGTGTATATGTGTTATACTTTTGTTAACTTAGAGGTTGATATGGTTGAACCTTTTCAAATGCTTGATTTTTGGTAATGATAAAGCTTTGTTGGTATGGTATGTTTTAATAACTTGTTGTGACATTGTGAATGGCATTAAGATGGTATGTTTGAGTATGAAATGATATAGTGAAGATAATGGCAATGAATGAAAAAATGCATGATTGAATAGGTTGAGTTTGAATTAGTTAATTTTATATGTTTTGATGTCAAATGTAAGTATATTGGATTGGTTGATTTGAAATGGTTAAATACAATATTTGGTATGTGTTTGGGATGATTTTATACAGGTACGGTGCAATTATGCACCAAACTTGGAATTTGAAAGGTTGACATGAAATAAGTACCAAAAAACCTAATTTTTATCAAAAACAAAGTCCACTTCCTGACGAGCAATCTTCCTCGTCGCAATGTTGGCTGACAGTATGTGACATCGTGATGTGACAAACTATTTAGCGATGTCACGATGTCGACCCTTAGATTTTGAAACTTTACAATGTGGTCCTATTTCATACTCAGGTCAATAAAAGAGCTTTCATAAGCTCAATTGAGACTAAAAAAGATTGTGTATCATATTTTGAATGTGTTTAAGACATGAAAGATATATTTACCGTATATTTGACTGTAGTTGTTTCAGTAACGAATGTGGCATCCTATAACTCGGACCCGAGAATTGAGTCGACAAGAAATGTTACAAGGATCATTGAGATGGGAAAGATACGAAAGTTAAGGAAGCATGTTTGCTTCTAAAGAGCAAAGTGTGGAACCAAAGTTATTAATGAATTTGGAAACGAAGAATTTGTTTACATATTATCTTCCTCTTCGTTAAATGTTACTTGGTGATTTGTTACTATTGTTGATGAAATTAGAATGATTTGTACATCAATTTCAAATGTTGGTTCCTTGTTTATGGTTAGGGAAGCTAATATTTAGGTTGACAATGTGGCAAAGTTACATGTTCGAGTTGTTGCCTTTTTGACTGGATGTGTGATTTTCAATAAAGTGGGAAACCTTTCTATTAGAAGTGTCTGTGACTTTTCCATGTCAATTTTTAATCAACAAAAAGAAACTAATATTGTGTTATATCAAATGCACATACATTCCAAGAAGAAAGAGTAAGATTATGTATACGGTAATTTAGCCAAGCCGAGTTGAAACAACAAGATGTTTAAGCTTAATTTGAAACTTGTTGCTTTAAGCTTGATTTAATTAAAGTTTATTTACATGGTTAATATACTCAAATCCAAGTTCGAGCTCAATTTCAAGCTTATTTTGTATACAAATTTTTGGGTGAAATAGTAATTAACTATCAAAATATCAAACTTATAAATCAAAAGCTTAATTAAGCTTGCGAACTACTTGAAACGAATATTAAGATACTCAAAGGAAGGCTTGTGATTGAACATGACTTTGAGAATAATCAAAAATTTAAAATTTTTTGAATTAGACTCAAATATAACGTACTACCATCACAAATACCAAATACTACACCCTTTATGGCATTTTTATTTTAAAAAATACCAAATAATATTTTGAGATGATAGTCCGTCTCATACCAGATTGATAACACGTTTTCATGATGTACCAACCTTTACATAAGAACTTCTATTAAGATTCTCAAACTCATTAAAGTTGATTCAACTTAAACTTAAATCATGGGATCAAATTTGATTTTTTTTTTTTCTCAATTGAACTCAAACAGTTTGCAAGCTCATGTATGTCACATAAACCCTAAATTTACCATCTCAAATTTCGAATTCTGTTTTGAGTAATGATAATCAATCTCATGCTAATTGGTTACCTTTTGACCACCTTGATTTCTATTAAGATAAACTCGACCCGAACTTAACTTGAAAATCATCAATTTGAATTATTTTCAAATTGAACACCCTAAATTTACCATATCAAATGCCATATTTTGTTTAGAGCATTATAGCAAGACCTGGTAACACAATTGCATAATGTACTAACTATCAGTTTCCATGGGTTGAGCCAACTAAGACCGGATTGCCAGGCGTGAGATCAACTAGATTCACCCCACTCAAAAAGCTCATACTATTGTTTAAAAATAATAAAATATATACTTCTATATTAATATTAATATATTTTTATAATTAACTTTAAACAAAAATATTTTTAAAAGAATTTTATTTAAATTTAAGCAAGTCAAACTAACCCATGAATAAAAATTCCTTATCCAATCCAACTAGACCAAGCGATCCACCCAGCCCATTCCATTAACAACTCTAATATGGACCTCTATCTATACACATCGACTTCTTTTTGTATATACCCGCAAGTTATATTTTATACAAAACTTATCTTTTCTAAAAAAAAATCACTTAACTTTTTTAACCAATTCATCCTTTTTTTTCATACTCTATTATTTACATAATGTCATTTAGAAGTAAAAAAATTTATTAAACTAAGCTATTGAATGTAATTAATAATAATTTATTATATTTATACTCTTATCAGCTTCAAGCCACTAGAAGTAAGAATCAAATTCAGCTAATAGAAATATCAGCGGTTACCTTGCCAACCCAAGAACTAAGAATATCTGAGCTAACTGCTTCCAAAGAATCTGAACTGTTTTTCCTTTTTCTTTTTTCTTTTCCTTCTTCCTTGAAGGAGGGTATCGATAAAATTCCTCCATGGTCTCTCCAAAAAAGGAAAGAAAATAGAAACGGTCCACTTTACAGAAAAAAAAAAAAAAAAAAAGGAGGTTCCGTAAATTTAAAGCTTATCTGTTAAATAAAAATATCTGTAGCCTTCTTCACCTTAATCCAGCTAAAGAAATTATTTTGTCGAAACATCAACATCAGCCTGAAACCAAACACAACAATCAGACTCACAAATGGAACATCATGAACTCATTCTTATGTTTAAGCCACATCACTCGCATGCCTGAAGTAGAATTCAAATTAAATTGCGACGGATTTATATAGAAGTTAAAAGATAAGAAACATATCAGAGTTCAGAAATGATAAACAAATATCTCAGCACCATGATAACAAATTTTCGGGTTTGGGATGTTTTGAGTTCAAGTCTTTGTGAGTTTGAGGATTGAGTTTTAGGGTCTAGTCATTACGGATTCGGATCATTTCATGTTCTAGTCACTTTGGATTTGGATCATTTCAGTTCAAGTTGTTTCAAGTGATTTGACTAGATCAGCTGCAAACCAGAGTGATAAATTTGAATCTAATCCATAAAAGAATTGTTTTAGCAAATCCAAAACCACCCTTGCGATAATTAGAGAATTTAACCATTTCCTGGATGCATACCAGAGGCAAAATAAGTTACCAAGTATTATCATGTAGAACCCCAATGTCAGTGACGAAAGCATTCAGCAACAGCTAAAGAGAACTCATTTGCATATCTCTATTCAATTCAATGCTCTGTCCTATTTACCTTGGGAAAAGGATGGGGATTACTAAAGCCAAGCCATCCTTCCTCAAGGAAGTGACTGAAGGCTTTAGCAACAGTTAAAGATAGATAATCTGAATACCACTAGTCTATTCATCAAGAAAATGTTTTATCAACTAGTAACCCTAGAATAAAAAGTTCTATTTCAATAACAAAGTTACCATACTAAGATGGAAGTCAAGCACTGATTGATATTTATAGTGAATCAGCAACTACTAACATTATTTAGAGAAGGTTTCATATCATCACGCATGCATGGACAAGAGAACACAAATAAATGAAAGAATTTAGAGAAGATGCTAATGCACCCTTCTGCATATCATGATTGTTAAATTAAAAGTCCACAATCATGAAATATATAAGAGTAACATCTAATATGAATATACACAATGTTCCATAACAGAATTAAGGAGGTGAACATAAAGCACAGATTATGAGCTGAAAACAATAGAAGTAAAACAAGAATAACAGCACTAAACTCTTAATCAAGAGAAAGCCTTGATAAAATAAAAAAAGAAACCAAATCCAACATAAAATTGAATGCAGATATACTCACATGCTATAGGCTCTGAGAGCTTATAGTTCACTGTAATTGCGCCAAACTGCACGAAATTCCTCACGGAAAGTGTTAAGACGAGCCTTCAGGTTCGGTGTTCTAAAACTTGCATGAAGGACAGTGGCTGAGAGAAAGAGATTTAGATTTATAAATAACATGATTAAAGGGGGAATGAGAAATATTACATAAGGAGGTGACTTACCAAGAAGTGCAATGGCAAGTGCCCATAGCACAGTCAAGAGACCACAAGATACATACCAAAGGATGAAACTCACTGTATCAATAATGGAAAATAAGTTGTTCATACTACATTCATCGGCAAACTGATTAATTCTTCTTTAATAAGAAAAAGAACATTTCTCAAACACATTGATACCAGAAGAGAATATGAAGACAAAAACCCAACGAGGCCGACCGCATATGTGAATTGTTCTTTTAGATGATGGACGTCCACGAATAACAGGACTGGCAATAATGAAACAGTTAATAACCAAATCAAGAATGCATACTCTGCAGACACAGAGATTAAAAAAAAAAACCCTTACGTTAAGGGAGGCCTCATTTTAGCTGCTAAATGTGGAGAGAATTGCCTCACTGTTCTAGTCACCTTCTCACTAAAAGTACCAGCGAAACTACATGACAAATAATAGTTAGCAACTATAGATTTGAAAACTAAATCTAACCATGTTGCGACCTTCAATCCTAGAGCTCAACCATTCATTTCAAATGTAACAATCGAAATAAGAACCTCAGTAACTGAAATTCAGACACTTGTAACATAGATTACCTATCATTCAGAAAAGCGATGCTAAGCGCTGTTAAAATCGCAGCTAAAACAGCAACCGGCCTCCTCAAGAATCCCAAACCTGCAAAATCACAGAAATTAGAAGGAAAAAAATACAATAGTAAAAAAAAAAAAAAAAAAAAAAAAAAAAACAAACAACTTCGAGCCTGTGTGCGTACCAACAATGAGAACAATCAGAATGAAATAATTGGTTCGATAGCTGCCAAAAGAGCATTAAAAGTAAGAAACTAAAAGGAGTGAAGTTCTTAACCTGGAATCCGCAAAACCACAGTCGAGATCAAAATTCAAAGAATTTTCTTGTCTTAGAAGCAATATGCAAGGAAAGTAAATAGCAACGATCAGCATTCAACCTGATTCAAATTTTTAAAAGAATGAAAGAAAGAAAGATTACTAGTAGAGATTGCATTTAAGGCGGCTGTTCCATTTGGCGTATGATCGAGGGACGGTGAATCTGGAGAAGAATTCGGAGAGAGGTCGCGGCGGTGATGACCAGTCAACTTCCCGAAGCGCTTCGATCAGATCCTCGGCGGTCACGTTTCCCCAATCCATTGAATTTGATTATGTTCCACCTCTTTCTTTCACTTCGATATAATCCAACAAATTTTCTTCTAAAAAAAGGTCTAAAATGAAATTTACGACGAAGTGGAACCGAGTGAAATGAAATCGAGTGAGCTACGACGATATGTAACCTACAAAATACAATGGCTTAATTTTTTTTTTCTCTAAAGATTACTTAATCTATTAATTTCGCCTCAAAACACAATATTATCTACCATATATTTTAGCTACCTAAATATAAAAAGTGACATAATTTGAGGCAATTTTATAATTAAGCCAAATTACAATAGAAGTTAAGTCATCAATAAATTTGAATTTTGTTAATTTATAATCGCTACTCAATTATTAATATTTTTTGTCACTTAATTTTAAAATTTTATAAAATTGTCACCAATTATTCAAATACAAAATAATTACTTAAAAATTTGTTCTAATAAATTATCAATATTTTAAATATAATAAGTTTTTATTTTATTGCTATATGAGAGTAAACACTTTTATTACACATTATAACAACTTAGAAAATGTCGAACACATCAAAATTATAGTGTGAAAATTAAGCAACAACCAAAAAAATATGAAATTGTTTTTTTATTAAAATAACAAAGAGAATGATTAATAAACTAAATACAAACTAACCTTTGATTTTATTCTACTATTCTTACATTTTTATAATTTTGTTTTGCAAGTTTTTATAAAAAGGAGATTGATTTCAATTATATGGAAGCTATTAAAGTAAATGTAAAAATTGAAGTTAATGTATTCGAATTTTTTTTAACCTAAAATTTAATAGTTATTTAATAATAATATAATATCAAATTTTGTTTTTAATGTTTACATTTTTTGTTAATGTAATTGTTAGAATTAAGTGACCCGAATTCTTATTTAAATAAAATACGATGGAAAATAAAATAAAAGTAAAATCCATATAGAACTAGACTTCTTTTATTTTATTTTAGAATAAGGTTTTTTAAACCTTATTAAACTCCATCTATTTTATATTTATTAGGATAAGGTGTTTTAATCCTACTAGAATATGGCTTTACAAGCCTATAAATAGACATAGTCTATTCCTCTTGTATTGATTCAAAATTTTCGACATAGTGAATTTTTCTTCTCCTCTGCCCGTGGTTTTTTCCCGAAAGGGTTTCCACGTAAAATTTGTGTGTTCTTTATTTTATTTTATTTTATTTTATTTTTCACAAATTGGTATCAGAGCTTCCGGGTTGTTCATCTCGATCACGGTAATGGCGTCTTTGAAATATGAAATTCATTGTTGGATCGCAACACCGATTTGCGTTGTGGCGATTAAGATGCAAGCAGCTTCTTGCGCAGATGGATGCGGAGGATGCCCCGCTAGGATACATAAGATGCCTTCGACATTAATGAGATGAAGAGAAAAAGCGTAAGGATCGAAAGGCATTAACACAATTACATCTGCATTTATCCAATGAAATTTTGCAGGATGTGATGAAAGAGAAGACTGTCGTTGCATTATGGAAGAGGCTAGAACAAATATGTATGTCGAAAACTCTAACAAGCAAGTTGCATATGAAGCAGCGTCTTTATACTCATCGTTTGGAGGAAGGTGCATCTGTACACGAACACTTAACAGTGTTTAAAGAAATTCTCTCAAACTTGGAGGCCATGGAGGTTCAGTATGATAAGGAAGATCTAGGGTTGATTCTACTTTGTTCGTTGCCTCCGTCTTATTCAACCTTTAGAGACACGATTTTATATAGCCGCGAGTCTCTCACAGTTTATGAGGTTTATGATTCTTTAACCTCGTATGATAAGATGAAACGTCTTGTGGTTAAACCCGACTCTCGTGTAGAGGGTCTCATTGTTCGTGGGAGACAAGATCGAATGTCGATGATGATCGTGGTAGGACACAGGAAAGAAATCATCGTGGTAAATCTAAGGGTAGATCAAGTCTTCAAATAGAGGTAAAACTTCTAACTTCAGTAAGAAGAAAGAGCACATTAAACTGAGTGCTATAAGCTACAAAATAAGATTAAAAGGAGGCTGCGAATCAAAAGGAAAACAACCGAGAAAATTTCGTGAAGGTGATGTTGTAGAAGACTACAGCGATGGTGAACTTCTAGTCGTCAGTAAATGATTCTAAAGTAAGTGAGAAGTGGATACTTGATTCATTTGCACCTTCCATATGAGTCCCAATCGGGATTGGTTTATAACTTACGGCTTGATTGTCTCAAGGTGTTGTTTTGATGGGAAATAATGCTTCGTGTAAGATTGCAGGTGTTGGAACAATTAAAGTTAAGATGTTTGATAGAGTTGTCGAACACTTAGTGACGCATCGGCATGTTCCCAATTGAAAAGAAATTTAATTTCGTTGAGTACTCTTGATTCAAAAGGCATGCAGACACAAAGTGAAAGTGGGGTTTTAAAGATTTCCAAAGGGTCCTTGTTGTGATGAAAAGGCGAGAGAAAAATTGCCAAGTTATATGTTTTGCAAGGTTCTCATCATATCTTGGTGATGCAATTGCCGCTTCCTCTTCCTTGTCGATGATGATATTACTAAACTTTGGCATATACGCCTAGGGCATATGAGTGAGAATGGCATGACAGAATTGAGCAAAAGAGGACTTCTTGATGGGCAAGGAATTTGCAAACCGAAATTTCGTGAGTACTATGTTTTGGGAAGCAAAAGAGAGTTCGATTCACTAGAGGAATCCATAACACGAAGGGAATGTTGGAGTATATTCATTTCTGATCTGTGGGGCCATCCAGAGTGCCTTCGAGAGGTGGAGCTAATTATATGCTAACCTTTATTGATGATTTTTCCGAGAAAAGTTTGGGCGTTTCTTCCCAGCGTAAAAGCGATGTGTTTTCCGCATTTAAGTCTTGGAAAATTATGATTGAAAAATAGACGGGAAAATAGATAAAATACCTCCGTACAGACAATGGCTTAGAGTTCTATTCTGATGAGTTTAATAGATTGTGCAAGTCAGAAGGGATCATGAGACACTTGACGATTCGTCATACTCCGCAAAGAAAAGCGGCGTTGCGAACGAATGACAGAATGATCATGGAGAAGGTTCGATGTATGTTGTCAAATGCCAACTTACCGAAGTCATTTTGAAGCGTAGCGACCTCTCATCGCATGTTTTTGATCAACCGATCTCCATCCGCTGCCATTGAGAAAAAGACTCCACAAGAGGTATGGTGCAGTAATCCCGCTAACTATTCGATTTAAAGATTTTTGGGTGTCTATCGCGTATGCTCATGTTGATAATGGAAAATTGGAACCAAGATCCATTAAATGCATTTTTCTTGGTTATAAAGTGGTGTAAAAGGCTATAAGTTATGGTGTCACGAAAATAGAAAAGTTGTGATTAGCAGAGATGTTGTTTTGATGAAAGCGCTATGATACCTAACTTATCTCTTAAAGACTCTTCCAATAAAGAAAACCAAAAGGGTGGAGCATCAGATTAATCTGAGTCAACTCCTCAAGCCATAACAAAAATTGAGAATAGAGTTGCTTCTTCACCACAATACTCTATCGCCAAAAACAGAACTAGAAGAGAAATTAAACCTCCAAAGAAGTATTCCGAAGCTGATTTAGTTGCTTATGCTTTAAATGTGGCTGAAGATATAGATGCGAATCAAGAGCCATCTAATTATTTTGAGGCGGTTAGCTGTGAAGACTCAGAAAAGTGGATGTTTGCTATGCAAGAAGAGATGGAATCACTCCACAAAAACAGAACATGGGACCTTGTGAAACTTCCTAAAGGTAAAAAGGCTGTTCGTTGTAAATGAGTGTTTAAAAAGAAAGAAGGGACTCCAGGAGTTGAAGAACCCAGATATAAAGCAAGGCTTGTTGCAAAGGGTTATAGTCAAATTCCAGGAGTGGACTTCATAGATGTGTTCTCTCCAGTTGTTAAGCATAGTTCGATTCGAGCTTTACTTGGTATTGTAGCCATGCATGATTTGGAGCTTGAGCAGTTAAATGTAAAAACTGCATTTTTGCATGGAGAACTTGAGGAGGATATTTACATGCAACAACCAGAGGGTTTTATAGTCTCAGAAAAAGAGGACTATGTTTGCTTGCTAAGAAAGTCACTTTACGATTTGAAACAGTCACCAAGACAGTGGTACAAGAGGTTTAATTCCTTTATGGCTTCTCATGATTTCAAAAGAAGTAGTTTAGACAGTTGTGTTTACTTTAAGAAAAACAGTAACGGTTCTTTTGTGTATCTACTTCTTTATGTTGATGACATGTTGATAGCAGCAAAAGATAAAGGAGAGATAAGAAAGGTCAAAGCCCAACTAAGTGAAGAATTTGAGATGAAAGATTTAGGACCAGCAAAGAAGATACTTGGTATGGAGATTCTCAGAGATAGAAAAGCAAGTAAATTGTACCTAAGTCAGAAGGGGTACATTGACAAGTTCTTTGTAGGTTCAATATGCAGAGTACTAAGCCTGTTAGTACTCCTTTAGCAGCCCATTTCAGACTTTCATCGGCTTTGTCTCCACAATCAGATGATGAGATTAAGTACATGTCACATGTTCCATACTCTAGTGCAGTGGGATCTCTCATGTATGCTATAGTTTGCTCACGTCCAGATTTATCATATGCAGTCAATGCAGTTAGCAGATACATGGCAAGTCCCGGTAAAGAACATTGGAAAGCAATTCAGTGGATTTTAAGATACTTACGAGGCACTACTGATGTTTGCTTACAGTTTGGAAGAACTAAAGATGGAGTCATAGGGTATGTTGATGCTGATTTTGCTGGAGACCTTGATAGAAGAAGATCTCTCACAGGTTACGTCTTTACAATCGGAGGTTGTGCAATTAGTTAGAAAGCCACTTTGCAAACTACGATCGCTTTGTCTACCACTAAAGCCGAGTACATGGCGACATCGAGGCTTGTAAAAAGCTATTTGGTTGAAGGGACTATTTAGTGAACTCAATGAAGACCTTCAAATCATGACATGATTTTGTGTGATCAGAGTGTCATCTTCCCTACAAAAGATCAAATGTTTCATGAGAGAACAAAACATATTGATGTTGGTATCATTTTGTTCGTGATATTATTGCTCGTGGTGATATTGTTGTGAGCAAAATTAGTACTCATGAAAATCCCTGCAGATATGATGACTAAGTCACTTCCTATAACCAAGTTTGAGCATTGCTTAGACTTGGTTGGTGTTCATTGTTGAAGTTAAACCCTTAAGGGGTTTTATGGAAGAGGTGGAGAACTTGTTCATGATGAAGAACTTGTTCATTGAGAATTTGTGTCAAGGTGGAGATTGTTAGAATTAAGTGACTGAATTCTTATTTAAATAAAATACGATGGAAAATAAAATAAAAGTAAAATCCATATAGAACTAGACTTCTTTTATTTTATTTTAGAATAAGGTTTTTTAAACCTTATTAAACTCCATCTATTTTATATTTATTAGGATAAGGTGTTTTAATCCTACTAGAATATGGCTTTACAAGCCTATAAATAGACATAGTCTATTCCTCTTGTATTGATTCAAAATTTTCGACATAGTGAATTTTTCTTCTCCTCTACCTGTGGTTTTTTCCCGAAAGGGTTTCCACGTAAAATTTGTGTGTTCTTTATTTTATTTTATTTTATTTTATTTTTCACAGTAATTTTTTTTAGCTAAATTTGATCCTCAATTCTTCAAAATGAGTCAAATAACTTTTTTTAATTAAAATGTTCACTAAAACATTAATTTTGTTAACGATATTAACATGACAGATAGTGGTGGAGTTAGAAAATTCTATTTAGGGGGTTTGAAACTAAATTGTCTATTTTTACAATAGTAAAAATACAATTTCATCATTTTAATAGTCTATTCTTTATAGCTTTTAAAAGGTTAAATTAATTTTTTATCTTTTTAGGGGGACAAAGTGTAATTTTACTATTGTTAATTTAAAATTTTATAAATTATAAAGAGCCTAAATTGAAAATCTACCATTTTAACTGGGGCCTGACCCCTGGGCCTCTTAATGGCAGGATGACAAGCCATGTGTACTTCATGTTAAAATATATAAAAAAATATTCAAAAAGATATAAATTATAAATTTAAAAAAAATTCCCCCAAAATAGCATGAAGAACATGCAAACTGTCATGTAGGATATCATATTTAAAAATTTAATGTTTTAATCAATATTTCTATTAAAACAACACTTTGACTCCTTCTAGAAGATTAATGGTCAAATTAAACTCTTTTTTAAAAAATAGGATAAAATTTAACTAAATAATAATAAGAGCCAAATTGACAAAAATATAAACATTAAGGATTAAATTTGACATTATACCTTTAATGTTTATTAACCAATATTATATTCAAATTACCATTATAATATATACAACTTTATAGCTCAATATTCAATATTATTACTTACCATAATTATATAATTTACCTATAACTTAATTTATGATAATAGGAAAAATATAATATTAAAATGACATAATTGCTTATTTCACCTTTAAATTTTATAATAAAAAAGTTATTTTAGTCCTTTATTTAATTTTTTTCTTTTTTTAGTTTTTAAATTTGTATTTTTTATCAAATCACTCCAAAAATGGACGGAAAACTTTTTTTTTTTTAACTTTATTGATCATGTAGATTGCCACGTGGATGATATGTCGACATTTAATTAATTTTTTTAGAAATTTAAAATTGTTAAAAAATTAAAAATTATTTTTAAAAAATTAAAATCATTAAAAAGTATAAAAAATTATTATAAAACATTTTTTAAATATTTTTAAAAATTTTAAAAATTAATTAAATGTTGACATGTCATCAACGTGTATACTACATCAGCAAAGTTTCCATCTATTTTGAAGTGATTTGATAAAAAATACAAGTTCAAAAATTAAAAAAATTAAATTTTAAATAAAAAATTAAAATAAATTTATTCATTATACCTATTAAAATTGTGTTAACTATAAATATGTGTGTGTGAGATACTAGCAAATATGAAGGCAAGAAAAACATTAACATTGGATTATGCAAATAGGATAATTGGATTGATCAACTTAGCAATATATTTCAATGAATTCCAAGGCATAAATTAATTTTTTAAATTTTACGGAATTTTCCATGACAAATTTTAATCCTTCAATTAAAACTTTTTTCTATCCAACTTCCAAATATTGATAAATTTTACATTGACATTATTATAATTGCATTATTTATTGGTGACAATATAATTTGTTATACATCAATGATCACCAACCTGAGTCCTAAATAGGATCTAGGTTATTTATTCGTGATCCGAATAGGTCCTACCAGATGATTGAGTACAAGGTAAACCGCGATAGGATAACAAGGGGAGCTCGCAAACCCAGATAGCAAAGGGAGTTTGCGGACCCAGCTCGCAAGGTAGGCTCGCCAATCTAGCTCGCACGAACCAAGGGAAGGCCACAGTCTCAATTCACATTTGTCCAAAGAGCTCATAGAAGGGGGACTACATGTTCTGCAGGTAACCTAGAGTGAAAGACGTGTCCAACAGGCTTGAAGCCCGCACGGAATGTCAGTACTAAGAACAAAAAGGATCACGTGCTCCGCAGGTAACCCAAAAGGAAACACGTGTCCAGCAGGCCTGAAGCCCGCAAGGAATACCAGTACTAGGAACAGTAGAGTTAAGGCAAAATAGTGGGAGTCATATCTAAGTTGTAATAGCATAAATATCTGAATACTCTTATTAATAAGACACGAGATAAAATTACTCAATAATTAGTGCAGTGAGCGTGGATAGACTTCCGATGTCGGAGAACAGAAATGACTCACCTAAACGAGAATTTTCCCTTCAACCTGATATCAGAACAGACCAGAGCCTTAGGCTCGGGTAATTAACACAACAAAGTGAATTTGTTTGTCGAATGGTTCGCCAATAGACCAGAGAACTTCGGCAATGCAGTTCGTCAAAGAGTTTCTGACCCTCTAGACCTAAACATTTTCGTTGGCCAAGGGTTATCACTTCCTCCCAACCAAGAGGCACCACGCAGTAGTTCTTTGCCCTCTAAGAGCAAATAGGGTTCATAAGGGAGCAAATGACCGC
This sequence comes from Gossypium anomalum, assembly GCA_025698475.1. Lineage (NCBI taxonomy): Eukaryota > Viridiplantae > Streptophyta > Magnoliopsida > Malvales > Malvaceae > Gossypium > Gossypium anomalum. The sequence continues at coordinate 38,894,123 of CM046968.1, read as the reverse complement.
TCAAGAAATGTGGTTCAAACAATAACAAGCTCTTTAACAAGAGCTGCTAAAGCAAAAACAAGGAGTTGAGAAGAAAGGTGCATCATGATAACCCCGAATTTCAAGACAACGTGAACACACAGGATGAGGTCCCTAGCTTGCAGGTGAAAGAGTAGAAAAATAAGATGGATAAGCTAAGGATAGATGTAAGGGCATTGCACCCTAAATCTCGGGACATGGATTGGCTATTCTGCTCCAACAATCCGTTGGCCCCTGAGATTACAGCAGTAAACTTGCCAGAGACTTCAAAGTCCCAAAGAATATGTTCGAGGGAAGGAGGGACCCACAATCCCACTTGATGCAATATAATGACTACATGAATGTTCTGGGAGCATCAGACGTAGCAAAGTGCAAGGCATTTTCAATGACACTTAAGGGAAACTTTAAAAACTGGTATTTGTCCATTCCCTAAGGCTCACTTAAGAGCTTCTCGTAGTTTGGACAAATGTTTTTAGGAAGGTTTAGAGCCCACAGAGCAATCATGAACACACCTATGGGGTTAATGTTAGTAAAGAAAAAAGAGGGTGAGTCCTTCCATGATTACGTGAAGAGGTTTCATGCAGCGACCCTCAACATGAAGAATTTGAAGGACCAGTAGGCCATAGACGCTTTTATAATTGGAGTACAGAATGATCACGTGCAATACTCCTTTACTGATAACAGACCTCAAAGTTTGGCTGACTTGTACAAGTAAGCCCATAAGTTTGTTGAGGTGGAGGAAATCAAGATAACATCCTATGGTACCTTCCAAAGGGAAGATAAACAATCTAGAAATAGGGAAAGACCTTGCAGTAGATAGAGCCCTCCTGGCCATTCGTGTGAATGAAAAATGATAAGCTATAGAGAAATCAAGCTCAAGGTATTTCTCCTAGGGCCCCCCAAGAATCTCAACTAGAACACATCAGGAGGTACATTCCCCAGGGCAGGTTTGAAATTTATACCTCCTTGAATGCCACCTATACCTACGTTCTAAGCCAAGTTAAGAGCTTTGGAGTCTTACCCAAGCCATCCCCAGTGAGGAGCATTGCAAGAAAATTTAATTCAAGGGACAAGTTTGCTATCCACAATGACATAGGGCACAAAATCGAGGATTGCTTCATATTGAATGATGCTATAGATGACCAGTGCAAAATGGCGAGCTCGTAGAGTTCGTGAATCAAGACGATTCCTAACAAAGTAAAGGCTCACGTAGTGATCCTAAGGGTAAGCAGAAGGTTAGAGGTACTATCCACGTCATTATGGGTATAGATGAAGAATGCATAGGTTTCAGTGCAAAGAAAAGGGCACACATGATAAGTGTGATATCGATCAGTGCTCCCAAGATGTCGCATCAGTAGGAAAGGCAGAGTGTTGAATTCGGTAGTGATAATAAGGAATTGGTCTGTGAAGAAGAAGGTAATGATACGATTATTGTCTCGACGACAGTTGTAGGTTTCGAAGTTAAAAGAATACTTATAGACAGTGGGAGTATAGTTGAGGTGTTGTCTTGGTATGTGTACCAGAAGATAGGACCAAAAGAGCAGGCGTTGTTTAAAGCTAGCCCGTTGTATGACTTTGCGAACCATCCTGTTGAGATGAAGGACTTGGTCATCATAATAGTCACTTTAAGGGATAGTGAGCACACAACTACAGAATATATTCAATTCTACATAGTAGACCAACCAATGGCATACAATGCACTCTTCGGACGACCAATAATGAGGATAAAAAATACGGTGGTCACAACATTCTGCATGAAGATCAAGTTTCCAACAAAAACAGAGGTTGGATTCTTGCGTTTAGATCAATGAACTGCAAGGCAATGCCACATGTTATCTGTTAATCAAGCACGGGAACCTATTTCCAAAAGAAAAAGTTCGTGGGGAGCAATGTTAGCAAATCAAGTCTTAGATTTGAACAGTTTGGACGTAAGGCACGAGCATAAGAAAAACCCGAAGTTATGGAGCATACTGAGACTTTGCAGCTATTTTGTGACAATAAGGAAAAAACTAACAGAATATCGTTAGTGTTGGTAGCAGAAGAAAAGAACATGTTAGTCGAGTGTTTGAAGAAAAATTCAGACGTATTTGCCTAGTCAACAGTGGATATGGCAGGGGTGAACCTCCAGGTAATCGTCCATAAGTTAAATGTCTTCTTAGAAGCGAAGCTAGTGAAACAAAAGAAGAGGAGGTTCACACCACAGGTGGTAGAAGCAGTAAGGTAAGAAGTAGTTAAATTATTGTCAGCGGGTTTCATCAGGGAAGTAGAGTACCTGGATTGGGTCTCAAATGTATTCATAGTGAAAAAAGCAAATGGTAAATGGAGAATGTGCATTGACTTCACTAACCTCAACGAGGTGTGTCCTAAAGACAGTTTTCCTCTACCTTCTATTGATTGTTTAGTCAATGATTTTATAAGTCACAGGTTCATGAGCTTCATGGACATTTTCTTGGGCCATAATCAAATTCTTTTGGATTAAGGTGACTAGGAAAAGATGACTTTCATCACTGAATAAGGGTTTTTCTACTACTGGGTTATGTCTTTTGGCATCAAGAACGCGGGAGCAACCTATTAGAGATTAGTGAATAGAATATTCAGAAACCAAATAGGTCGTGGGCTTGAAGTTTATGTGGACAACATGTTGTAAAAAGAGAATCAATGGGGGAACATGTGTGAAGCCTGCCCGAGACATTTGTAGTCCTAAGGGCACGCAACATGAAGCTGAATCTTGAGAAGTGTGCCTTATATGTACAAGTTAACAAGTTTTGGGGCTTCATGATTTCGGAGAGGGGGATAGAAGTAAACCCCAAAAAGATCCAGACGATCATGGAAATGTCCTCCCCCCAATGAGCAGTAAAGGACATATGTCTGACATGCAGAATGGTGACACTCAACAAATTCATCTCCAGAATGGTAGACAAGTGCCTCCCTTTCTTTAAAGCTTTGAGAACCTCTTTCTGATGGACTGAAGAATCTCAGGTAACCTTTGAAGAATTAAAGTTGTACCTTACCTCCCTTCTACTTTTGAAACTACCTCGGGTAGAAGAAACCCTCTACCTATATATGGTTAGCTCAGAGGAAATGATCGCAGTAATGTTAACTAGACCAGAGGGTGTTCATCAATTACCAATGTATTACATCAGCAAAGTTCTCTAGAATAACGAGCTAACGGTTGTACTTCCAAGCCCAACCGGTCGTTCTTAGGACCAATCAACCCATAAATGAGATGCTGTCCAAGGCAAATACTTCAGGAAGGGTAACAAAGTGGGGTATTGAGCTAGCCAAACTTGGAATAGAATTTGCTTCGTGAACAACTATAAAAGGACAAGTGTTAGCTGATTTCATAGTGGAGTGTTCCTTTGAGAAAGTCGTTGACACAGCAGGTAATATAGTTTGCAATTTGAAACATTGGATAATGAATATCCCATAAAAAATTGTACTTTATGTTAACATAATTGAAAGCTAACAATTCAGTCTATTATATTTTATGATGAGGCATGATGAGTTCAGCATTTTATACTAAGATTTCTTTTTCACTTATTATACACCATTTAGTAGTTAGCCCACCTCCAGAAAGTGTACATGCAACTGATAATTAAAAAAGTTGGCTAGTTTATGTCAATGGTTTCGTAGCCAAAGTAGGACCAAGAGTAGGTGCACTCCTAATTGACCTTAGTGGTAGTGAATGGCAGTATGAATTGTCATTCAAGTTTCAAACATCCAATAACACCGCTGAGTATGAAGCTTTGGTATTAGGACTATAGTTAGCATGCCAGCTAGGAGAAAATGAGCTGATTGTCCACACAGATTCACAATTGGTGAAAAAATAGATGAACAAAGAATACGATGTAAATGAGGCGGTGTTGAAGAAATATCATGCTATTGTAGCCTAATTGCTTGCAGGGTTTAACAAAGTTTAGATTAAACAGCTCCCGAGAAGTGACAACACACATGCTGATGCTTTGTCCAAGTTAGCAACCTTTGTTGTCATCGAACAAAGAGGGAAAATCCTACTTGAGCATAGAGAGACCACAAGTTATAACACATCATAAGTACTATGCATAGATCAGGAAGAAACCTAGATGACTCTAATTGTAACATCTCGAAATAAGACCTAAATGGAATAGTGGTTGCGAAACCATAAATTTGAGATAGAAAAGTTTATTTTGATTAATTTTTATGATTTACCGAGTGATTAGATGCATGTGTTAGAGTATTGATAAGAAATTTTATAGATTGCATGTTTAATTTACCTATTAGGGCTTATTTGCAGAAGTTGCTGTAACAGCCCGATTTAGGGCCTAAAAGGAACGATGGTTTTAGAAACACGAATTCGAAGTCAAAAAAATTATTTTGATTAAGTTTTAAGGTTTATTTATTGATTAAAATATTGTGTAAAAAATATCGTTAAGAAATTTTACTGATAAAGTGCTTAATTGGACTTTTAGGACTAAATTGCAAAAGTTGCAAACTATATGTTCTAATTCATAAGTACTTGATTGAAATGGGAGTTTAAAGACGAGGTCCTTAAATGGAAATTAGACCATTATATTTCGTTTGGACAAAAATGGGCATGAATAGGACAAAATTTTAAAGAAAGGCATTAAGGGCATTTTAGTCATTTGGTAATTAAAAGAAATAAAAAGGGAAAATAAAGCCAAAATTGACTCATCTTTTTCATGGAGGCCGAAATTAGCATGGGGAAAGCCATGGCTAGGGTTTTCAAGCTTTCCAAGCTCAATAGTAAGTCCGTTCTAGCCCCGTTTTTCAAGTTATTTACGTTTTTAGAATCTCGGTAACTTGATTAAGCTTATTCTAGCAATAATTTAAGCTAGGGTTCGTATTTGGAAAAATACCCATAGGTGAAATGTGTTTATTTTAATGTTTTATGGTAGAATATGAAGGCTGAAATTATGTTAAACAACTTTTGCTAAGCGGTTTTAAGCAAAAATGAGTAAAACGGTTTAATCGGTAAAAGTTGTTATTGTTCATAACTATGTGTTAGAGTGAGAATTTGATGTTTCCATAGAAGGGAAAAATGATCATCATGTTATAAAACATAAGAATAAGGGATGAAGTTTAATTCCTGAGCCTAGGGGCAAAAGTGTAAATATGCAAAAGTTTAAGGGCAAAATTGTAATTTTGTCAAAGTTTGAGTTAAGGATTGTTTTGAATAGTACATTAATTAAATAAGTAAAATATGATGTTTTAGATCCCGAAAAATGAGATTTGAACCTAGAATGGGAGAAAAATCGAAAATCAAGAAAGTTGGTAAAATAGCCGTTTTAGTATCGAGGTAAGTTCATATGTATAATAAGCATTAATTTATGCATGTTTCAATGTAATATTAATATATTTACTATGATTTCCGAGGTGTTGAAAGTAAGTATAATTATGATGATTTAAATGTTCAATATTAATTCGACATGGAAATGAGAAAGTATGTAAGTTTGTATGTAAATATTACATTATCTTTATTTACGTTTTTATATTTCAACATATTTTATGTATTGTAGCTGGTTTTTGAATTATAATTGACTATTGGAAGAATGGAATAAAGTATTAGATAGTGAGATACTTCCTGTTTGAACCTTCGGAATCGAAAGATACGGATGGTATGTAGCTAGGTCACATGTGTAATACAGGATGTATACCATGTGTACAAGAGAGCTACGGGATATATGTAGCTAGGTCACATGCGTGGTTCCAGGTGAAGGACACTATGTAGACAAGAGAGCTACGAGATAAACTGGCTAGGTCACATGGGTAGTACTAAGTGTTCACTATGTGTACAAGAGAGCCAAAATTATGTGTACAATCGAGCTAGGTCACATGAGTGGTGCTAAGTGAAGGCCACTATGTATACAAGAGAGCTTCGATTTTAAAGGTGGGCTGTGTACGATATCATCGCGTATCTGTTATTATTTTGAAGCGTTCAACTGGGAAATTAATTAAATGAAATTGTGTATGACTTTGTGATGATAAGTGTAAGTATATACGTGTGTAACTTACGAGCAATATTCTTGATATGTAATTGGAAATTAGAAAGATTGTTATGGGTAAGTAATGAATACAATTGAAGTTTGAAAGATCAAAATTGACAATAAAATTGTTCGGGATAGTTGCAGTGATGGGAATTTAAAAATTTACTAAAAATAGTAGAAATTGAACTAGAGACTGAATGAGATATCAAATTAGAGCTTAATGAATCTATTTTCATATAACGGAAACAGAGCAAGCAAAAGAATTCTATATTATGAGATATTTAAATTTTTGAGAGACTGGTTCAGAATGACTATGTGATCCCCTATTCTGACTTGAAAAATCATTAAAAATTGTACAAAAATAATTATGGGATATAATTTATATTCTTGAAATCCTTAATGTGTCTAGTTTCAAATGAAATAAATGAGAACATCCTTTGAATTCTATACGAGGAGAAAATTTATTCGTAGTGAAGAATGGTCAGGGCAGTTAAGCAGTGAAACAGGGGTAACTTCAATGAATTAACTGTACTAATTGGCTAGACCAAAAATTCTGAAAATTTTATGGTAAGAATATACGTGAATCTAGTTTTAAGGAAAATTAATGGTTTGTAATTTGAAGTTCTGTAGCTCTAGAAATAAATAATTTAGCTGCTGGTATTCTTCTAGACAGCTTATTTTGAACCTGTTTATGATTGTAATAGTGAAAGTATGTGTGTTTGTGATGGTAATATTCCGGGAACATATTGTGACTTTGTTTAAAGTATGATAATGTATTGTTTATTAATATTTACATATTTACTTACTAAGCTATAATGCTTACCTCCTTCCTTTTCTTTTTCCTATAGTGTCACAGATGTTAGCTCGAGTTGGAGGTCCCCGGAGGTTAAATCACACTATCAAACTATTGATTGATATATAAAGGTTTTAAAGTATTTTTAAGTCTTTGGCATGCATGGGGACTCGTTTAATTGTTATTAAGTTACTAGGAGTTGGCCTAAAATACTGACCTATGTTAATTTAAGGTCTCTATTGTATAAAGTCATTTAATGAAGATAGTCTTGATTATGTTATTAATTAAATGACACAATTTATGAATGTGCATGCTTGCCTATGTGTGCGGTTGAATTAAAGAATGATATGGGTCTTGTAAACTCTTTTTAAGGGACAGCTTGAATGTGTTTGAAAAAGTTTTAAATTAGAGTGAAATTATGAATTGGTTTTTATACGATGATTAGTGATTAAGTCCGGTAATGCCTCGTACCCTGTTCCGGCGTCGAACACGGGTAAGGGGTGTTACACCAATACTTTGCACTCTCCGAGATGAACAAGATAACCAAGACAAGAATGACCTCACAAGGCTACAACTCAAAGCTGCGATGTATGTCATTATAACAAATTACAAATACCTGCATAACTCCTGATGTGTGAGTCGAGTATTTGAATGTTGCAAACTCATATAGTTGCATAATGAATTAAAACAACATATTTTGTCTTATGTTTGATAGATATGCCTTTTTGGAGGGTGTACTATATAGGAAAAGGTTTTCACATCCACTGCTACAATGTCTATCACCACTTGAAGTTGAATATGTAATGCGAGAAATTCACAACGGAATCTGTAGTGATCACTTAGGAGGTAGACTGCTTGCTCAGAAAATCTATAAGTAAGGATATTATTGGCCTACTATCTAAATGGATGCGCATGAATTAGTTCACACATGCAATTCCTACCAAAGGTATGCCCAAGTGCAAAGACAACTGGCGAAACCTCTTCAGATCATGTCAAGCCTTTGGCTATTCGCAATATGGGGAGTCAATATATTTGGCCGATTTCCTATAGCCACTGCATAGAAGAAATGCATAGTGGTCGCAGTGGACTACTTTACTAAATAGACTGAGGTTGAAGCCTTGGCAACCATCACTGAAAGTTAAATAGAGTTATTCCTATTAAAGTCAGTTGTGTGCAGGTCCAGCGTGCCACATTTGATTATCACGGACAATGACATGCAATTTCAAGAGAAATTCAAGAGCTTTTGTACCAACCTTATATCATTCTGGCTCAAAGCTTTGTTAAAACATTGTAGATGAATAGGCAAGTAGATGCTATGAATAAGAAAATCGTAACAGCTTTGTAGAAGAAAGTGGAAGAAGCCAAGAGCGCATGGTTAGAAGAGCTGTCTGGAATTTTGTGGGCTCTGCAGGCTACACCCCACACTGTAATGGAAGAAACAACTTTCTCCCTTGTTTATGGTGCAGAAGTTGTAATCCCTGCAGAAATTGGAATGAGGTTGCATAGAATCTAACAGTTTTGCGAGAACACTAATCAAGAGGCTATTAAACTCAACCTTGATTTGATTGATGAGCTCAGAGAAGTAGCTAAAGTAAGAAACATAGCGTGTGCCTAGTAGGTGGCTTGCTACTACAACACCAATGTTAAAAACAAGCAATTCCAAGTAGGCAACCTTGTTTTAAGAAATACCGAAGCTAGTTTGCCAGCTTCACAACAAGGAAAAATAGCTTCAGGTTGGGATGGGCCATATAAAGTCATAGAAAAAATCGGGTACGGAGCGTATAAGTTGGCAATGAGGGAAGGTACAATTATACCGTGGATATGGAATACCCGACACCTCAAGAAGTACTATGTATAACTCTTCATCCTTTGAATAAAAATCTCTCCTTGGTAACACTCGTATTTATCAAAATTAAGGCTCGCAGGTTTAAGATCACAGCTCCCCAAACAGTTAGCGAGAGTTCAAAGCTCCCAGCTGTCACTTTAAGGCTCTTAAGTTAAAGACCGCAACTCCTCAAATAGTTAGCGAGAGTTAAAAGCTCCCAGCTATCATATTAAGGCTCGTAGGTTCAATATTGCAACCCCCCAAACAATTAGCGAGAGTTAAAAGTTCCCAACTCTCACTTTAAGGCTCGCAGGTTTAAGACCGCAGCTCCCCAAATAGTTGGTGAGAGTTAAAAGCTCTCACCTGTCATATTAAGGCTCGCAGGTTCAATACCACAGCCCCTAAATAGTTAGCGAGAGTTAAAAGCTCCCAACTGTCACTTTAAGGCTCGCAGGTTTAAGACCACAACCCCCTAGATAGTTAATGAGAGTTAAAAGCTCCCAACCATCCTACAAATAGTTAGGGAGAGTTAAAAGCTCCCAACTATCACCCTAAAGCTTGCTGATTCTATATCACACCCTACAAACAGTCAGCGAAAGTTAAAAACTCCCAAATGATGATTTTGGAAAATTTCATTAAGTCCAAAATAGCTCACGAACTAATATTCCCCATTGTTGATCTTAGAAAATTTCCTTAAGCTCAAAATAGGTCGCAGACTAATACTCCCAGCTGAAGATTTTGGAAAAATTTTCTAAGTGTAAATCTGTTCATAGCTAGTGATTTTTGAAATTTTGTTTAAAGCCTTGGTGATAACAATATAGTCGCGTAATAAATGTGAAAAACCTGTAAAAATAATAACATGACAGCGATAATTGATGAAAACAAATTTTTACTTCATTTCATGAAAGAAATACAAAGCGCTAAATAACTAATGTACATTAGTTTCGTCTTGTCCCCTATCAATGTCTTGGTCGCATTGTCATTCTTAGTAAGAGGGGCCACATTGTCGTTCTCAACAGGAGGTCCTCATTTAAGTAGAAATCTTGTGAGTTTTTCTAGGTAGACATGAACGAGTCCCACACAGCACCTAAAGGTAAACATACATCGAACCCTAGCGCACCCTTATCCACATCGCAAAGAGCGTCGAAGTTAACTTTGCGAGCATCAAAAGGCCCACCTGCAACTTGAGCGTGCAACAATATGTTCATCTTCAATTGGGAAATAGAGTTACACATATTTCGACTGGTCTCCTCCTTAAATTTCTCTAAGGCCTCAAATTAATCATGCTTTGTCCTCGCTACTTCAGTATAACACTCCCTAGTGATTATATCCAACTGAACTGTATACTCCGTATTAATCTTATCCAGTTCAGCTTGCGTAGCTTCTTTACCCTCTCTCTCAACAGCCACATCGCGTGATAGCCCATCAACCTTACCTCGAAAACCCCTAAGCATTTTGAAAGGTCCTCATTCTACTTGTTGATAACTTCATTCTCCTCTCTCATCTTGAGGTATAACTCGCGAACGCTTTCCAATTCTACTTTAGTCTCTACAAGCTCACTTTGACAGGCCTCGTCAAGTTCTAACCCAATCATATTAGCTTCAGAAATTAGGAACTACAGAGATGAAGTAACGTTAGACACTAAGGGTTTTCATGTGCCACCTGATGACTCTGCGGTGTGTGCATCATTCGTTACAGCTTCTAACAGAGAAGCCCTCCATTTTCGGGCCATATTAGTAGGATCATAAGGATACTCCTACGCGTTCAAACAACCATGCCACAGAAACGAACCTTCATTACCTTCAACTGCTACTTCTTTATTTATAGGCACAAGTGGGGAAATGTAAGTAACAAAAGGAGGAGAGTCCTCACCAACAAGAACCGATAAGTTGACAGGGGCCACTGATTGCGGGCTCGTCGAAAGAGAAACAAGGATATCAAATATTGTAGTTATAAGAGCAGCATGATCCATTCACATCTTGTGACGCTGCTCCAAATGTCCACTATTCCCCTTCTCCTTCTCACTAGTAGAAGTAACATTAACAACCCCCGTGGTGGTCTGACGCGCACCCTTTATCAAATAATTGATGTCCATGGCCTTGTTGATTTCATGAGAAATACTATCAGTCTTGGTCAAATTGTTCCCGGAGCTATGATCGATGCCTACTAAGTAAAATCCTAACATTAGTAGGAGCAGTTAACAAATTAGTTGGAACAAACCTTTCTACCTGCAGAGAGGCCACCATCCATAGATGAGGCTTTATCCCACAATAATTGTAGAAATAGTTCGTAGGCTCCTCTCGAAGATCGGTTAGAATTCAACCCAAGTCGTCGCTATTAATAATGCTATAAATTTCATGTGGCCGTGACCAACTCTTAGTAATTACCCATAAGGCATCGACGACCTCTCTACTATCACCTGGCCTATACCCGTTAGAACTGCGACCTTTCAAGTAGTACAGAAACACATTCCTCACAATGACAAAGTCCTCGATGATCAATGGACTCCCTGTGCGAAGCCTTTCTAGTTGAGCTTTCCCATGACATGTCCCTATATTCTGCTTAAACAAACATATATCTTGGCTCGGAATGGACCACTCTGTAGGAAAATCGAGCTCATCTACAACATTGCATATAACCCTGATATGTTTCTCCTATTTTAACCGAAAGTTAGAACACCGGTTCATAATTATTTTTTCACATTTCGGGTGAGGAGAGAAATAATAGAAGCCTAACCAACCCTCTCGATTTTAAGCCTTCAACAAATACGGATTTGGAAAACAGAGAGCTCTAGTACCTCATGTCAATGATAACAGTCGATAAAATATGAAACTACAATCCACTAAAAGAACCCACAAAGTTACTTAGGAGCAATCCCATATTCACGCAAGAGGCTACAAAAAAATGGGTGAAGGGGTAGGTGAAACCCAGCCTCCAAAGTTTGGAAGGGAAGCAAGAAACCACCATCACTTATGTCGCCAAGGCTATGATTCCCCTTGGGAATAGAGAACTTATATGCAAAATGGGGAATTTCAATCACCTGCGTACGCAAACTCCGTTTCATCTCTTCGTACTTTGTGATGCAAGGAACAACTTTTGCCTCAACAAGGGTCTTGGACGTACGTTCCCGTGGTGGGCAACGGGGCAATAATCGGCCACCGACTCCTTTCATTCTTGGCATATTCGATGAAGAAAAGAGAAAAAAAAGGCAGAGAAAAAATTTTACCATGAGAAAGATCTCCAGTTGATTCCGATCTTAACAGTGAGTAAGCATAAAGCTTAGGGCTCTAAAAAATCCCTCTTTTAAAGAAAAATTTCCCCGCGCTTTGACAGTTCGGATGACCGAGAAGTTTCAACGGTCAGATACGTGTGAGCATAATCAGTCCACACATGTGGCGAAGCACATATCAGATTCCAATGACCAACATGTACCCCATAAGCTACAATAAATGTGAAATGATGGTCCTAAGAAGTGCCTCTTTATAACACTCATTAGGCCCAATAAAAGGACTATTGTTATACATCAGTGATTACCAACACGAGTTCTAGATAAGATCTAGGTCACTAGTTAGTAACCCGGATAGGCTCCACCAGATGATTGAGTGCAAGGCGAACCGTGAGAAGGCAGCAAGGGGAGTACACAGACCCAAACAACAAGGGGAGTTCACGCACCCAACTCACAAGGTAGGCTCGCGAATCTAGCTCGCACAAACTAAGGGAAGGCCACAGTCTTAGTTCATATTCATCCAAAGAGCTCGTATAAGGGGGACCACGTGCTTCGCAGGCAGCCCAGAGTGAAACACTTGTCTAGTAGGCATGAAGCCCATACGAAATGTCAGTACTAGGAACAAAAAGAATCGCTTGCTCCGCAGGTAACCCAGAGTGAAACACGTGTCCAGCAGGCTTGAAGTTCGCACGGAATGCCAGTACTAAGAACGGTGGAGTCAAGACAAAATAGTGGGGGTCATATCTGAGTTGTAATGGCATGTATAAATACCCGAACACTTCCATTAATATGACATGAGATAAAATTACTCAACACAATCCATTCAGAACTGAAAAATACTAAGAATACATTGCTGTAGTGTATATTATATACATATATTATAGATATATCTTATCACATATCAAACTTTAATCCTAAATTCAAAGTTAAAAAGTTTCACCCTTTTAATGTAAATGACTAAGTTAATTAAGAGGTATGAGGCCAAGCTAGATGGGAAGAAGTGTTAGAAAAGCTACGTTATGGAAAATTACAAAAACCCTGACTAAAATTAAGAATGTAACTTTGTTGGATAAAAATATTATAGAGTTTCTTGTACTAGGTGTTACTTTTTAGATAGTATTGTCCCATTTACTAAAAAAAATGAGCAAATTAAATCTTACACATTAGATCAAAGAGCAAATTGATATTTTTCGGTAAAAAAATCATTCATTTTTACTTTTAAAAATTAATATGGCTAACAGAATAATCAAAAAATGACATGTGGTGTGCCACGTGTACCTCATGCTTACATGAACCAATTTTTAATAGTAGAAATTGATAAAAACTTTAAAAGAATGATCAATTTGTTTAGGGACTAATTTGTCCATTTTCTTATTAAAAAATGTAAAATGCAATTTGATACCTAATATAGAAACATCCATGATACTTTTTACTAATTTTGTTGGTAATAAGAATGGAATAAATACTCAACCTATAATCTAAGTTGTAAATATTAGTTGTCGTAATAATTCCAACAATCAAGGACAGTCCTCCAATAGCCTTAAGATTAATCACAAGAGTCTAATGCCCCAACCCAGCTATACTATTAAGTGCAAATGCAATTAAAAAGTTGGGATAAAATGAGCCAACAATTCGATAAGCATGACAAAAATGTTGCAATCTCATAGTGCTTCATTCTGAATCCTATCGAGCGGTAGTGTCTAAACTGGTAGGTGGTTTTCCAAAACAAAACAGGAAAAAAGGCAATTCAGTTGCACTTGAGAAATGCTTTTTTACGAACCTATAAAAACTTCAGTAATTAAACAAGTTTCACCTTACCAAACAGCTCCCACTAAAACTCCAGACCTAAAAGTTCAAATGAGCAAAAAAGTGTTCTAATGCATCTGCAAGTCAATACATAATACTTACAGTTAAAATTATGATTTGATAAGGTATTAAAATAGCGCCAAAAAATTGTTGACTAATAACCAAATCTTAATTTTAAACTTTACTTTTTCACCTCTAATACTCAATTTATGTGTATCTCTTATCTTATAATTCGCCTAAAACTAATGTTTTTACCACACTTTTTTGTTTCGAAAGAAATCACACATTTGCTATACTAGCAATAGGATGATTTTTGAGTTAAAATATACCATAAATCTTTGCACTTTTTACAAATTTAAAGTTTAGTTTTTTATGCTTTTATTTTCAAGAATTTAGTTCATCCACTTTTCAAATTACAATAGTTATATTTAAATTTTGAAGTCTAAAAAATAAAAACACATGGACTAAATTTCAAATTTATAAAAAGTATATTAACTTATTGCATATTTTAACCTCTCTCTTTTTTTTTTTTGTCTTTAATCCCCTTCCATATTCGAAACTTATAAGATCAATTATATTGGGAATGAATTGAATCGGATTTATATTTTTTTTAAAGAAAATTTCTTTCAAAACTAATTTTTATTTACAAAATTTGAATATGAAAATTGTTATAAATCCATTGATAATCTGATGTCCATAACCTCAAATTTATCTTATTGTAACTCCTAAAGAATGAATGTCCATAACCCCTAAATTCATTATCTTATAACTCCTAAATCATTTATAAGGTACCTTAATGCTAGTTTTCAATGCTTTGTAACTTATGGTACTTGAAGCCCTATAAATAGAGGGCATGTACAAACTTATTGTACCCTAAGTGAAAGTTGATTATTCTTTCATTTCTTTATCTTTCTTTCTCTCTTAATCTTTGTATTCTTCTTTTAGCTTTATAATATGTTATCAGCACGATCTTACTCAAAAGTAAAAATTTTTATGTGTTGAAGATTAGACTTATCCTCCATGATTTTTCATTTGAAGCTTTAGACACAATATGCTAAAATTTGAAGGGGATTTTTATTTAATGTTTCATATTTAGATTATTATTATTATAATTCTTGATTAATTATGATGATTTTGTTTAATTCTTACATTTTAAGGACGTGAAAGATTTTATCTAAATTTAGATTTTGATCAAATGTAATTTTGTGTCAAATTTTATGGACTACTTACTGCTGCTGTTGAAACTTTTTCAAAATATAAGAAAATTGAGGATTTTTCTTCATAAAAATATGTTTTTTTTCTTAATATATACTATTTGATAATTGCTTAATGATTATGTCTGAATGATAATAGATTAATTTTAATCTTATTAATTGATAGATTTTCATAATATTACCGATCACTTTTATTAATCAAGGCTTAAGGTTCATCATATTATGTGATCATTCATCGATTTTTAATCATCATTAAACTAGTTATTTTATGTGTTTATTTGATGGTTTCAATTTGAATATATATATAAAATATTTTTCTAAGTTCTAGACATCATATGTTCTTAGACTTTAATATTTTTTAAGAATTCTCTTAATCAACAATAATTAAAATTATTACATATATTAATAAAATTAATATTATTTCACATCAAACGTGTTTGTTTTAAGTCCATTTAAGGACAAAATTTGAGGAATGTGTTATTGATTTTTGAGCTAATTCTATTATAGAATTTCAAATTTAATTACAACTAATTTTAATACTGGGATGATCTTGGTTGACAACATTTACTATTGCATAGCTATTAAATGTACTTTATGCATTTTATATTATTCATTTAACAATCGATTAGAGTGGAAAAGTTTTTTAGTAAACATGAGATGCATGGTTTTGAAGTAAATTTCATTCATGTTTCCAATGATTTATGAAATTTTTACTGGCACTAGCATTATATCATGTTTGGCATTTTAGATGTAAATTCTATCCATACATTTGATTTACAATAAGCTCTATACATGACTTGGTTATTTCTTATGGCTAAATAACGAGTTATTCATCTTACTAATCTTGCTTCATTCTGTGAAATGGATGTAGCAATACATAATGATTATGAAAATGAAACCTTTTATAATTATTAGCAAATAGATAAGTGGAAGATGGATAATTCAAAATGTTACTATATTTTTATTCTTAGAACAAAATGAATAATGATTTATACTAATTAATTATTCCTTGAAGTGGATGATATCTATCTGATCTTATTGATAAGGAATATGATTTATGCTTACATTATTGTCTAAATTATTTTTTGCACATTCTTTGAAGTGAATGTCTGCAATAAATATAATAAATTTTATAATCACTTTTGATCATTAAAGTCAATTTTGGCATATTCCCTAAACTGAAAATTGCATATAATTATTTGAAAATTATATTTATTTTATTAAGTTAATGACATTATTGACTTCACATTGATTTAGAGATTTCCAAAAGTAAATGTCATAATACTAGTTATATAAAGATACAAAGTAAAAGGAATGAAAATAAAATTATTATTTGTCACAATTTATATTGACATTATTAGTACAATTGAAAAGAATGTTAAAGTAAACCAAAAGTTTACTGATACAAATACATTTACTACTTGTTGTGACCAGTTAAACCATCCTAGATCATAAATGATGCGAAAGTTAACTGAGACTTCATATGGACATTCATTAAAGAACTAGAAGATTCTTTAATTTAAAAGAATTCTCACGTGTTACTTGTTCTCAATGAAAATTGGTTATTAGAAACTCACTAGCTAAAATTGAGATTTAATGTCTTACATTTCTGAAATGAATGTGGACATATTCATCCACCATGTGGATGGTTTTGATATTATATGGTTTTGGTAGATGCATCTACAAAATAATTGCATATTTGTCATCAACTTGCAACTTGTCGTTTGCGAGATTGCTTGTTTAAATGATTAATTTCAAATTATGCAATTAAAACAATTCATCTTGCTAATGTTGATAAGTTCAGACTTTGATTGATTATTGTATATGAGTTTGAAATTTTTTTGTAATGGTTGTTATTATATGCATAATGGTTTAGAGAAATTATTGATTTAACGCATCCAGTTAATATTTAAATAATTGTTTATGAGAACAAAACTTCTATTTCAATATGAGATTATGTTGATTTACATGCTACAACACTTGTACGCATCAAACCAATAAGTTATAAATACCCCCCATTACAATTGACTTTTAGTAATGAGTTAAATATTTCTTATCTTAGAATTTTTTGTATGTGCGTTATATGTCCAATTGCTTTACCACAACGCATAAAGATGAGTCCTAATAGGAAATTGAGAATGTACATTGATATGATTCTCCTTATATTATTAAATATTCTTGAGCTATTAATTCGAGTTTTAGTTATGACATGAGTTGCCAATTATTATAAGATAGTTTTCCCAACATTAAGGGGAGAGTATAAAAAGCTGGATGAATAAAGTACTTGAAAAGAATTATCATTATCTCAATTAGATCCTCGTACAGGTCAATGTGAACAAGAAGTTAAAAGGATAATACATTTGTAAAGCATCACCAACCAACTGTCAGATTCATTTATTGACCTAAAGAGATTATAAAATCTCACATACCAGCTGAAAATGCTCCAATACGAATAGATGTCCCAATAGGGCAAACTGTTAGTGCAAAAGAAAGTAATTCATACTTGAAGCGTGGAAGAGCAATAGGTTCCAAAGATAAAAATCCTCATAAAAAGAGAGAAGAAAACATTTAAGATGGTTATATAAGGGAGGCAGGGGTTCCTGAAAAGACCCACGACATGACTAATTATAAAACTCAAGAAAAGATTCAGGTATATGAAAGTGAAAGTGAAAATGATAAAAATAAAGAGATATCAATAAGTTATGTCAATACAAGAAAATATGAAACTGAAATGAAAAAGTTGTCGACAACTTTTTTACTTATAATGTTACTATTGAAATAGCAAATGAAAATGAGGATCTTGAGCCTAAATCTATTGTGGAATGTAGAAATAGAAACAATTAGCCAAAATAGAAAGACACAATGCAAGTTGAATTGAATTCACTTTCGAAACGTGAGGTTTTTGGACCGGTAGTCCAAACACCTAAAGATGTAAATTTGGTAGGATATAAATGGGTATTTGTGAAAAAAGAAATAAGAAAAATGAAGTTGTAACATATAAAGAACGACTTGTAGCACAAGTATTTTCATAAAGGCCCGGTAATGATTATGAAAAGACATATTCTCATGTCATGGACACAATCACGTTTAAATATCTTATCAGTCTAGCAATATGGAAAAACTTGACATGCGTCTAATGGATGTTATTACAGCTTATTTGTATGGTACACTTGTGTTGGAAAAAATCTGGCTTGAAAATGGATTAAAATTTTAAAAACTGACCTGATTTGTGATATTTATAGTAACAAACCTTAAATCGAAATCATACCTATGTTTAAAAAAAAAACAAATCCTTGATATTTTTCAGCTTTCAACCAAATGACCTTTCTCACTATTCTCGCGTCATGAATTGCTTCGAGTGTGAGCCCGAACCATTTGAATCGAAACACAGAACTAGAAAAAATTTCTCTCGTTTATTTTAGGTGAAAATAAAAATTCTCTCTTCTTAAAAGAAACCGGTAGAATTGTTATTCTGAAAAAAATATATCTAATAGTTAAGAATAAATTCTCTCTATTTTATGGCAAAGTAAAAATCTCTCAAAATTGTGTAAATAGTTCTATCAGTGCCATCTATTTATAAGGAGAGAAGGTAGCGCGCTTGTTGAATTGTGGATGTTTATTTCAAATAGAAAAATAACTTTCTAGTCCAGCTAAGAGAGGGAGAGGAGCTGATAGAGTGTGATCTCCCTTATATGTATTATGATAGGGATTCAGGTCTCTCTCACATCGAGTCCAATTATAAGTACTTCCTTAGCCTTTTTGACCCAGTACTCTATAATGTGATCCAACCCGATTCAATTTTTTTATATCCCAAAATAAACTTTAATATTCTATATTAAACAATTTTATCATCCCTATTTTACCCCTAGTATAATTTGATGATTTTACCCCCGATAAAATTTTTGATCATTTTATCCCTGGTAAAATTTCGAGAATATATGTTCAATAATTTATAACTCAACATGTCCACTGTGACTGAATGATTTATTTTCATTTTCGAACTTCAAAACAACTCAAAAACATAAACTCATTTTTCCAATTATTTCTAAGTAATCCATATAGAATTGCAAGTAGATCATTTCCGTATTCATTTTTGGAAACATACATTCTTTTCCAAATGATTTCATTTTTTCATTTAAGAAAAAACCATAATCATTCTTGAATGTTTTTCATTTCTCTTTTCCTATTCATTATGTTCATTTCTATTCAAACTTGTAATTCATTTCTGGTTTCAACAAGCTAGAGGAGGGACTGAATGGACATATGTAATTAGGGCTCAAATGGTTTATTATTAAGTTCTGGATTTTCACCTATTAATTATAAATTCATTTAGTCACGAAGTCATTCCATTGTAGTATCACGACTGAGCTCTCCCCAATAACATGTTATTACGAAAGAATCTACTTAATGCTTATCCAATGACCTTATCATAAGTGTGTTACCCTCATAGAATATCCTTAATCTTTTTGGGAAAATATCCGCTTTCCTAATACGATTCTATTTTATCTCATGGTAACCATTACATCTTCCTTCATGAAAAGTCAATTACCATCAAATAGTGATCAAGTCATCCATCACAAAGAGGGATGACCCGATGTTTACTTTTTATCAACCATGTAATGTTAATGAGAGGATATCATTTACCCATGTCTCAAGCGATGAATTCCACTATTGTGAATGATGCTAAGTACGCAGAAGTCGTACATCCAACGCACTAGCTTTCGATTCCTTATCTATTCAAACTTAAGCTTTTACTTACATCAAAGTGTATGAATCACGCATACATAGTCCATCATCCACTTAGGATTTAGGTATTCCATTCTATGAATGTCACAAGTGAATAAATCCATAAACGGATTTAAGATCTATTCTGCTTGGGTCTTACCCGATATACTGTCAGTCCAGTCAATCACATCTATGTCTTTATTTGGGAGACATCTGCTCCGATGCCCAAGATAAGACATCTCCCCAATTGGACTTGATAGACGACAAATTAGTCTTTCAACCAATTTGCTCATTTTTTATTAGACTAAAGACATGTTTAGGTTTGTCTACTTATATAAGTTGTCTTTTTGTATTACAATTCGACCACGTAAGACCGCTATATATTAGTTAAACATTAGACAACCAGTAAGCAACATTTTTTTCCATTTTGCTTTGCATACAAAAACCATGTGAGGATAATTGTCACATCCCAAAAATCGGGTTAGTAGAAATTAGGTTAATGAACCGAGAATGGTCACGTTCAATTTTTTTAGATGATATTTTATTCATTTGATAATAAATAAGTATCAAGTATAATGGTTGGGTAGTGGTGGAGCTATCCTTGATAACCTGTGTTCAAATCCCTTCCCTCACATTATTTTCTATGTGGTGCAATTTTACCTCAAATCATAGCAAATGTCACACCATGTTTTTAAAATAAATGTTGTAGAAATTATAACAAGCTAGTGAATAGTCAAGTGGTTAAGTGCTTAGTTAATTTCCTTAAATTTCTATGTTCAATTCCCCACATTCTTATGTTTTTTATTTAAGTTTTGGCTCATAAAACTGTGGTCAAAGCTTTCATAACCATCCTCTCCTAGTTACCATGCAAAGAAAGATTCTTTCCTCATTTAACTAGTCAACGTACCATCTTTTGCCCCCCTTTTTTCACTCCATGTGTTCCCCTCTTTCCTTTTCTTCTTCCTATTTTTCTCACTTGCCTTTGAACTAATGTATGCCACCCCTAGCACATGAAACCATCCACATTCTTTTTTTTTTCTTTCATCTTTTCCATTCCCCTTTCTACTCTCTTTCTCTCCTTCTCTTCCCAAAAAATAGAGTGTTGACTAGGTAGTTGCCTAACCTTTGAAGGCTATACACATATTTTTGTTTTTCATTTTTTGCAAAAATCCTTTATTTCTCCTCCTTTGAACAACATTGTGTCACCCCTTATTTGGTTGTTCTCCTCCATCTTTCACTTTACTTTTCATTCATTTTTTAGACCACCACCATTAATTAACTACACCATCATCAGACCACCACCGGACGTGACCACCACTCTTCTTCTTTTTTTTTCTCTCCTCCCTTTCTCTAGCACCAAAATTCTCCTTCCTTTTTCCTCCTCTTCCGTCAGGTTCTTATCGGACAATCGCCATCGCCATCATCGTCGTCACGCCTCCACCAGTTTTAGTGATTCTTTCTCTTTTCTTCACCACTTTTCAGTCTCTATCATTCTCTTTAGTAACTGAAAATCATATATCATCTATTTCAATTAGTTTTTAATTTATTTCCAAATGTTCTATTTAGTGACTCACTTTTCAAGTGATTCTTTTTCTAGTTTCACATCCCTCTCCGGTACAAGATCACGAAGATCCTCTAACCCTCTCGTTTCAATCAATAAAGAGTAAATATAATGGTCGAATGAAAAATCACTCTTTCCTCTCTTATTTTCCTTTAGGCAGAATGTATAATAGTGTAGATTTCCTTCAAATATTAACATATCGTATTCTACTTTATTTTAAAGGGTTGATCGATACCAACCTGGAAAGTCACTAATGTTGGAAACGAGATCACATTTTGATTGATTTTTATAAAAGTGATCTATCGATTAGATCCAAGTGTGGGCGTTCTTTAGAGGGGTGATTCTCTTTGGATCTACTATCATGTGTGGGCCTAATCTAAAATAAAAATTGATATACGTTAATTCTCATATTTAAATAAATATTATTATTTATATTGTATTTTATGCGAATACATAAAGTATTCCAAAAAGGGAGATTAAAACTATATATTGTATTATACCAACTAAGTGACCCAAACCAACTAACTTATGAAAACTATGTTGTGTGGTTATGATCTTCACTGTTTAAGAAGTATGTTATTCTCATTCTCATGTTATATGATATTATGGCATAATCGATTTTACATGACAAATAAATTGTGATATTTTGATATCTTAAAATAATAAGTGAAACGCATGTTAAACATGCCGTACATGATATTATATTTTGAGAAATTTGATTTGCATGTTTCAACATGTTCAATCTGACAAGTGACATCCTGAAATGAAAAATATGTGTATATATATATGTTTATTATGGCCATATCACATGCATGGCGTGGGACACTGTAAAGCGAAAGAATTGATGGCTTCATCCACAACCTACATGGCAGCTTGTCTGCAAATTTGGAGTGTTTGGATGGAAGAGTTCTAGGGAACTCGATTTTTGAGTGCAGCGGTGATGGGTAGGATGTTTTGAAAAGATTTGCATAATTGTTTTATAAAAATTGCATTGTTATGATCATGTGCATAAATATTGGCTATTTTGAATAATGAGTATGTGCTTATTGTTATTTGTTTTGTATACTGAATTCCTACTTAATAATTGAGTTAAGACTCACACTGAGCTTTATAGCTCACCCTTTTTAGTTTTTTGATTTTATAGATAACCTCGAGATTAGAATTCGACACAGCATTTGGAGGAGTTTCTCAGAATTCTTTTTAAATTAAAGTAATTAAAGTTTATCTTAATATTTTTTTATTTTGAGATTGTAATAAGTTTGAGTATGGACTGTGGCATGAGACTTTACTTTTGGGATTTTTCATTTTGATATGCAAGAGTTGATTGCATGACATTAAGTTTTAAAAACTGCATAAATTAGTATTTGATAAGAATACGCATGAAACTTGGTTTTTATTAAAACTTGACAAAATCGCTATTTTTCGCTTCGACAATGGAAATGAGTTTTAGACAAAAAATATGATTTGATTTTGGAGGTTTTAAACAGTCTGTTGATGTTTTATCAAATTTACATGAAATATTGATTTTTAACAAAATATGATTTTAGTAAAAATTTTCATTGTGGTTCTTATCTGCAATTCTGAGAAACAAGTTTTTAATAAAATTAGACTTGGTTTTTTTTATTTTATAGATAACCCTGAGGTTAGGATTCGATAACAGTATTTGGAGGAGTTTCTCGAAATTCTTTTTAAATTAAAGTAATTAAAGTTTATCTTAATATTTTTTATTTTGGGATTGTAATAAGTTTGAGTATGGATTGTAGCATGAGACTTTACTTTGGGGATTTTTCATTCTGATATGCAAGAGTTGATTACATGACATTACGTTTTAAAAGCTGCATAAATTAGTATTTGATAAGAATACGCATGAAACTTGGTTTCTTTTAAAATTTGACAAAATCACTATTTTTGTAACAGCCCGATTTTAGGCCTAGTTGGACCAGTGGTTTTGGAACCACTATTCTGGGGCCAGAGAAATTATTTTTAATGTTAATTTATGTGTTATAGCATGATTGTATGAGTGCATAAAAATTTTGGTGAAATAATTTTAGCAATTTTATGCTTAATTGCGAAAAAGGACTAAATCGCATAAAGGGCAAAAGTTTTGTTTTGCTAGCTAAATATGTTAAATAGCTAGAGAACCAAAATTTGGGTGTTTAAAGTAAAAATAGACCCTAAAAAGGTGCTTGGCCGACCATAGAGAGAAAGAAATTGAAAAGTCAAAATTGGTGGGTATTAGGTAGCTTATTTGGTATTAAAATAAAACAAAAAGGAAAAAGATGTCATCTTTTCATCTTTCTTCTTCATCAACCAAAAATGGCAGCAAACAAGGGGGTTTTAAGAGCCTAAACTTTCAGCCACTTAGTTCTCTTGCAAGTAAGTGATTTTGATGACTTTTCTTGATGATTTTTACACTTTTGAGACCCTTGTAGCATGAGCTAACTAATGGGGGGACTATTTTACAAAATGGTTGAAAGTTTAGGGTTTTTCCTTGAAAGCATTTAGGTTTTTAGGTTGTTTTCTGAATTTTTATGGAAGAAAATGAGTCATGGTTGTGTAATAAACAACTTTTGTGAAAGAAGTTTGCATGAAAACACCTAAAAAGGGTTATTTTGTAAAGTTGTAAAATAAGTTGTGAATGTGTGAAATAATTGAAATTGTGAGTTGCTACAGTTATAAAAAGAATTTGATTAGGCTTGGTAAAGGAGGAAATTCGATAAAAATCGATTTACGAGCCTAAGGGAAAAATTGTATTTTTTGTAAAGTCTAAGGACAAAATGGTCATTTTTCCAAATTGTGAATTGTAGAATATTTTAATTAACGTAATGATTAAATGAGTGAACTTCATCATGTTAGATCAAGAAAATCGAGATTTGAGCATAAATCGAAAAGTATAAGGTTATGGACTAAAATGGAGTAATTAGCCAGAATTACATTCGAGGTAAGTCCGTGTGATTAAATAAGCATGATATTCATGTTATTGTTAATATACTTGAAATCTATCTTGCTATCATTGGATTGAAATATATGTTGATGATATTGAGTATGATGAAAGTGATGCCAAACGTTAATAATATTCATGCGATGATAGAATACATTAGAAGTTTGATGGAATATGATATCCCATAGAAACGAGTAAGTTGTACATAAATAATGCAACTTAGTCATATTTATGCACTGAATCTTTAATTATGTATATAATGCTTGAATGTATCTATGAGTAATATATGGTGAGATTTAATATGGTAAAAACTCCCGGTTGAACCATAGGAATAGATCGGATATCCTTGCCATGAAATTCGGGGGATATGGATGTGTGCTAGTGTAAGACATGTCTGGGACATGCATCGGCCACATTATGAAAGCCAGTGTAAGACATGTCTGGGACATGCATCGGCATTGAGACGAGAGCTAGTGTAAGACATGTCTGGGAATGATTTTGTGATGACCTTGTGATTATAGGTCTATACTTATGATGTATAAATGTGTATCTTTACCAATGTGGTGAAAATGAATTAATAAGGTGTGATAAACTTAGTATCATTAATTTACACTAAAACAGTTTTGGACAGCAGCAGCAGTCTGACTTTAAAAATCCACAAAAAAATTATGGAAATTGAGTTAGAGCCTGAATAAAATATGAAATTAAATCTTAATGAGCCTAGTTTCACATAGAAGAAATGATGTAAGAAAAGGATTTCCATATTAAGAAATATTTAAATTGTTGTGAGACAGAGTTAGAATGATGCTGAAATCCCCCGTTCTCATTTGAGAAAGTTATTGAAAACTGTACAAAAATATTTATTGGTTATAATTTATATTCTTAGAATTATTAATGAGTCTATTTTCAATATAAATAGACAGGAACATCATCCGAGTTCTGTATTATGAGATAATTAATTTTTAGTGAAAAAGGGTCGGAACTATTAGACAGCCAAAAAGGGTAACTTTAAAGAATAAACTATACTTATTGGCCAGACCGAAAATTCTGAAAATTTTATGGTAAGAAGATATGTGAGTCTAGTTTCAGGGAAAATTAGCAGATCTTCATTTGGAGCTCTGTATCTCCGGATATAAATAATTTAATGACTGTGACTCGAGAAAATAGCTTGACCTGAACATAAGTAAAAGTGCAAATATGGTTGTATTACCTTGAAGAGCAAGTTGATAATTGCTTATTATTTTTCATACGGTCTTACTAAGCTATAAAGCTTACTCCATTCATTTCCTTTTCTTTAGTGTTGACAGGTTATCTCGGGGTTGGAGATCGTCGGAGGCAGCATCACACTATCAAGTCACTACCTGTGGAATAATGAAGCATATATTAGAAATTTCAAGTGAGTGGCATGTATAGGGATCTAGTTTATTGACATGTGTTATTATGTTTTGGCCAAATGTATTGGCTTATATTGAGTTATATGTATATGGCCATGAGATGTGGTTCATATTGATTATGGCTTGTAAACCTAGCTATTCATGTCATGTCTAATGGTTATGATATGATTATGTTTGTTTGCCATGCATGGTTGGTAATATGACATGTGTGTTGGATATATGCTCTGTGACCAATTGAGGTGGTCACAGCCATGTAGTAATTGCATGTTATAAAAACAACGTGATAGTGCTTGAACATGAGTGCTTGATGGATAAGTTGGTAACCACAGTGTAATGGTAAAAAGGAGTCATCAAAATGACAAATCTTATTAATGTGAATTAAGGAATTTAGACTTGGTATTGCATGAGTAGATGTATTGCTTATAAGAGGACGTGTTAATGCTATAAATATATCTTAATAAAGAGTGTTTAATCACTAAAATGATGCCATGATTTGTGGTTTAATTATGTATAAGGTTGTAAGGGTTTATAGGTAACATGAAGGCTTGGAAAATAGCCTAAGTGTTGACTACACGGGTCGAGACACGGTCGTGTGTCTCAACCGTGTGGGGGACACGGCCTTAGCACACGAGCGTGTGGCTTGGCTATGTGGTTCAAATTATTCACTGACGTCATAGTTAGAGAGTTACACAACCTGAGGACACGAGCGTGTCAAAGGCACATGGGCGTGTCCCTGTGTCTACACGGGCGTGTCCCTGTGTCTACACGGGCGTGTGACCTTGTGTCATGGAAAAATTTTCTAAGTTTTCCAAAACTTTCTAAGGTTCTCGGTTTAGTCCTTAACTACTTTCAATGCATGTTTAAGGCTTCGTAGGCCCGTGTATGAGACATTATGCTTGTGTATGAAAAGTTTTGATACGAATGAAATTTTGTAACCCGATTTTTGCATGTTTGTGAACGATTAAGTCCGGTAATGCCTCGTACTTTGTTCCAGCATCAGACACGGGTAAGGGGTGTTACAATTTTCCGCTTCAACAATGGAAATGAGTTTTAGTAAAAAATATGACTTGATTTTTTAGGTTTTAAATTGTCTGTTGATGTTTTATCGAATTTACATGAAATATTGATTTTTAACAAAATATGGTTTTAGTAAAATTTTTTGTTGTGGTTCTTATATGCAAATCTGATAAACAAGTTTTTAATAAAATTAGACTTAGTTTTCAAAATTATTAATGTTTACAAATGAGATTTCTTAAGACATTTGATTTCTGAAGTTAATATATTTTTCCTGAATAGCGACCAATAACCAAGTTCTTTAGTTTTGAATAAATAAACGAATGATTTTGAAATATGATTGAAATTATGAAAGTTTTGAATAACGATCAAACATTCACAAGTATTTAAATCATTGGTTTCTATAATTCTCATATTTTTGTGAGATTAAGTTAAATATTTGATTTCATTAGTTTTGAATGATTTACACAAATGGTTTAAAAAGTATGTTTGAAGACCAAGAAAGTTTTTCTAGGCCATTCTGGTGGCTAATGTAGCTTTCCGACTTCGGCCTTAACGACTGGGCCGGGTTTGAGGGTGTTACAACAATATACAAAGTATTAATGTAATAAATGAATAATTTTATTAACCAACCTATTCAAAAATTATAAGTGTACTTAGACGAAAATACTATACTTAGGGCACCGAATCCAACAACTTGATAGTAAAATTTATATGAAAATCCCTGAAGGATTTAAAATCCCAAAAAGATATAAAGTTTCTTGAAAAAATTGCTTGATCAAATTTACGAAAAGTTTATATGGATTACAACAATTTGAACGTATGTGGTACAATCTTCTTAGTAAATATTTGTTAAAAAAAGGTTATAATGATCCAATTTGTCCATGTGCCTTTACAAAAATGTCTGGATCTGATTTTGTGATAATTGTTATTTATGTTAATGATCTAAATATTATTGGAACTCTTGAAGAGCTTCAAAATGCAGTAAATTATTTAAAGAAAGAATTTGAGATTAAAAAATTAGAAAAATAAAGTTTTATCTTGGCCTGCAGATTGAATATTTAAAAGATGATATTCATGTCCATTAGTCAACTTATACGAAAAGATCTTAAAGGAATTTTACATGGATAAAACATATCTATTGAATACTCCAATGATAATGATGAACAATTTATTAATCCTGAAGTACCATATCTAAGTGTCGTAGGGCCATTAATGTATCTTACAAACAACATAAGACCTGATATAGGTTTCGTTGTAAACTTGTTAGTAAGATTTAGCTCTTCTCCAACATGTAGATATTAAAATGAAATTAAACATGTATTTAAATATCCCAGAGAGACCATTAATATGGGGTTATTTTATTCAAATGATTTAAAATCCCTATTAGTCGGTTATGTTGATGCTGGATATTTATTAGATCCACATAAAAGTCGATCTCAAACAAGATATTTATTTACACGTAAAGGTACTACCATATCATAACATTCAACAAAACATACATTACTTGTTGCCTCTTCAAATTATACGGAAATAATTGCAATACATGGGAAAAACTGAGAGTGTGTTTGGCTAAAGTTATTGACCAGGGGCGTAGTTAGGGAGCTGGTAGGGGCCTCGACCCCCTAAAATAATTTTTTTTCTATTTAGTCCCTTTAAAATTTTTAAAAATTTAAATTAGTAAAGGTAAAATTGCACTTTACCCCCTAAAAATGATAAAAATTTGATTAAATTATTTAAAAATTATAAAGATATATATTATTAAAATGGTGAAATTACATTTTTACTATCGTAAAAATTACAATTTAATTTTTGCCCACCTGAAATTTTTTTTCTAACTTCGCCCTTGTTATTGACCCAACATATCTAGAAGATATGTAATATGCCTTTACAAAAAAAATATGTGAACTATCTTATACAAAGATAATGTAACATGTATAGCTTCATTGAAGGGTGGTTACATCAAATATGATAGAACGAAACATATTTCACCAAAACTATTATTTACTCATGATCTTGAGAAAAAATGTGATATAAAAGTTCAACAAATTCATTCTAGTGATAATTAAACATATTTTTTTACCAATGCATTTTTAACTTTAACATTTGAAGGACTACTGTATAAAATTGGAATATGTCAACTCAAAGATGTAATGTGATGTTGTCATTAGAGGGAGTTAAAAACATATTGCACTCTTTTCCTTTAATCAAAGTTTTGTCCCACTAGGTTTTCGTAGTAAAGTTTTTTAACGAGATAACTTGTAATAATAGATTATGTACTTTTTTCTTTCATTAGGTTTTTATCTCATAGAGTTTTTCCTAATAATTTTTTACGAGACATTTTTATTGATGGGCATCCAATGGGGAGTATTGTAAATCTATTTATAAATAGATGTTCATAACCTCAAATTTATCTTATTGTAACATGTAAAGAATGAATGTCTATAACTCTTAAATTTATTTTCTTGAAACCCCTAAATCATTTACAGGGTACTTTAATTTTAGTCCTTAATACTTTATAACTTATGATATTTAAAGCCTTATAAATAGAAAACATATACAAACTTATTGTATCCGAAGTGAAAGTTAAATTATCTTCCATTTTTATTGTTCTTTTAATTTTATAATAAAAAATTATTTAAGAAACATTAAAATTTTTAGCTCCACATCTAATAAAAATTTATTAAAAGGATATTTATTAGTAAACTTGGAAAATGAAAATTAAAGTATTAAATAATTCATAAAAGGCCAAAAAGTAGCTTTAACGTTATCTAACCAATGTCTGTCGGACAGGTGTTAAAAAGCTGATATCGGCGCTTTTCCATCATCACCTACCACTGATCCACCCAATTGAAAACAGCCAACTCACTAACATCCGTGGTTACACCGTTTAAGTAACCGTATCTTAAAATATATACACCGTCTAATTCCGCTTTTAGCTTATGGTTTTCATAAAAAAAAAAAAACAAAATAATCATCAAATCACAAAACGTTAATCCTCAATTACGTTCGCTAATCCCAATTAATAATCTCAATAATTCAACCCATAATAACTAGAATGCAAAATTTGAGAACTCATTAATCAAGTTCTCATCTCACCCTCCTTCCTCACTCTTCCTCAGATTATTTTTCTTTGCACGGTGAATCGGAAATCCAATTAATATTCGGGTCTGATCTTCCGAAGATCCAAATTCCAGTATTCTATACCATTTTTTAAAGCTTCAAGCTCTGGAGTCGGATCCTTGGGCTTTTTTCTCTCTCTTTTTGTTCCAGGTTCGTCTGTAATGGCTCAAGCAACGGGGAGGGGAAGAGTGGTAGGGAACTATTTAGTGGGCCGGAAAATCGGGTCGGGTTCCTTTTCGATTGTTTGGCATGCGAGGCATCGAGTTCATGGAACCGAGGTGGCGATAAAGGAGATCGTAACGGGTCGACTCAATAAGAAGTTGCAAGATAGTTTGATGTCGGAAATCTTTATTTTGAAGAGAATCAATCATCCTAATATTATTCGACTGCATGATATTGTTGAGGTTCGTTTCTTCTTGTTCCCTTTTATTTAATTGTTTCCTTTTACTATTAGATTTTAGGGAGTTGTTTGGATGCCGATAAAGTAGAGGAAGAAGTGGCGGAAATGGAGCTATTTGAAAATGAGTTGTATAACTAAGGTAGGGACTGAAATTTGAGGCGCCATTTATTGAGGGAAAGTTCTTCTTTTAAGGAAAATGATGAAAGAACGGAGGATGTGGATTCTTTTTAACTGAAGATATTTTAGAATGCGATATTGAAAATGAGAAGAATCTACTTTTTGAAAAGAGCTATCCGCGCATACTCGTATTTGGTAGAAGCAGAGAATGAAAGAATTAACGAATAATGGAAATTTCAGTCAATCTATATATTGTGTTTTTTTCTTTGCTAAGCAAAGTTTTTTATTAATAAGAAAAGCTCATTACAGAAAATGAGCAACATCTTTTACAGGGGATTGAACACCTAAATTGCACATCACGCCTAATCTAATACAACAAAATCCTTCAAATCAACCCAATGGAATAAACCACCATAAGATTCATAATTTAAACAATAAAAACGTACAATCAATCACCTTATCTAGTCAAATTAGCCAGCAATAAAACAAAGTTAAGCCTATAGCATCCATAATCTCCTTCCTATAGCAAAACATTTGACAAATGATGCCATTGGGAATTCAGCAACTAATACTAATGGAGAAGTCTCAAGGATCATGGGAAGCAGTTTGGTAAATTTGCAGTGGTCAAGAAACTAAATGGTAAATCTAGTTTTCATGTATTTGTTTGTGAAGCTTGCAGCTTATATGTATCTATATCTCTAAAATATTTGCATCCTGCTGGAGTGGTTATATGCTGTGCCCTTCATTCCATGGACTGTTTAGAGTGGAATAATGGATTTTGTAGTAGCAATTTTGCTTTATCAGTTGTAGACGCATTTTGTTAGTGCTTATTTGATCTTTTGTAAGTTGAGATCAACTGGAAAATGTCACATATACTTTTGATTTGAATTTGAAGTTGTTTGGGATAATGTTGATATGCCATTTCTTTCTTTGTTTACTTTCATTTGTTATATGAGCAATCATGTAGTGTATATCTTAATCATATGTTTATTTTGGTTTATATACCTGTATTTAGGTTCCTGGAAAGATACATCTTGTATTGGAATACTGCAAGGGGGGTGACCTTTCTGTGTGTATTACACACCATGGATGCGTCCCTGAGGCAACTGCAAAGCATTTTATGCAGCAACTAGGTATGCTGCAAATTGTGTCTTGTTGTTGGTTTTCCTTCTCCTTTGAATTTTGGTTGGTTAAACTTATATGATCATCATTGTGCAGCGGCTGGCCTACAAGTTCTCCGTGACAATAATCTTATACATCGTGATCTAAAGCCTCAGGTTCATTTCATTCTCTTTGGTTAAAGTTTGAATTTTGGTATAACTTTATGGCTACTTTCGCTTAATAAGGAAAAAAGAAAGCGCAATTGGAAAGGCATATTATTTTCTTTTTGTAACTGTAATAAAATAGAGCATGGATGTAACAGCCTTTTCCCCTTCTAAATCAAGTTTTCTTTTGTACCTTGTTATGAATTGTGATGAAGTTGCATATATTGGTTAATGTTCATTGGTATAGACTAGTCTTGTCCATGTAAAGTTTTCTTTCAGTAGGTTCTCTTTTTAGTGTTGTTGTTTCTGGAACAGAATCTTCTTCTGTCAACAAACGACCGCAATGCAGTTTTAAAGATTGCAGACTTTGGATTTGCAAGGTAAGTGATCGCATTGCTCCACTTACTTATTGGGTGTTATCTTTCCCTTTTTATTTTTGCATTTTTTTTTGGAAGGAATTGTGTAAAATGTACTCTTCCATCCTCCTAGTCATACGCATTAACCTTGGCTGTATCCATTTGGCTACATGTGCATTGCAAGTAATCTTTTTGGTTGTTGGTACTACAATTTGAGACCGCCCCGCTTCTTTGATTGTTGGTTTTATGTGCTTATCTAGCTTCAGATGTTGTGGAGATGGTTTCTATTCTCAAATTTAAAAGATAAGTGATCTTAGGGTGTAACTACTTCATAAATTGTGCTTGGCATAGTGAAGAATAAAACTGTGGCTTCAAAAACAGGATAAGTTTGAAAATAATTGCAGAAATAAATGTGGCTGCAATGGTCTGGTCTAATTGATTTTTAATTGCTGATATTAGTCAATGAAGTTATTCACAGTTATTGTCTATTATCGTTTCTCATTTGTTGTCATGTTCATATTTAAAATCTTCTACTGCAATTCCTTTGGTGTTGTTTTTCCATTGAAATGAAGTTCATCTGTTTATATAACCCTTAATTATGGACAGAGGGACAAAAGATGAAAAATATTGAGATTTGGTAGCAACTATGCCGTGCAAATCTGTTTTCTAGATATTTTCCCATGCATAATCTATAATTTGAATATAATATTTCTGTTTTGTCAGATCGCTGCAACCTTGGGGGCTTGCTGAAACATTATGTGGTTCACCACTTTACATGGCTCCTGAGATAATGCAACTGCAGAAGTACGATGCAAAGGTGATAGTTACTCCACTCTTAGGGCTCCTCTTATTTTGTACATACCTGAAATTACTGCCTACTAATTTTGACTTTAATACGCAGGCAGATCTCTGGAGTGTTGGGGCTATTTTATTTCAGCTTGTTACCGGGAAAACTCCTTTCACTGGGAACAATCAAATTCAGGTTTAAAGAACTTTCTTTTTGTATAAAGTGGGCCCTGCTTTCTCAAAAGTTTTAACTTTAGACTTGCAAATGATGACCTGAGTTGAACAGTGATTCTTTTGATGAGTTGACAGTTTCCTTGATCTATTTTCATATCTTGTCTTGTGCAGTTACTCCAGAATATTGTGAAATCAACTGAGTTGCTTTTCCCTGTGGAAAACAATTATTTGACTGCTGATTGCAAAGATTTATGCCTAAAACTGCTGCGTCGTAATCCAGGTATTCCAAGAACGTAGAAGTAAATACTAACCTCTAGCATGTAGTATTGAATTATCTGCTTACATATTAGAGAACAGAACAAACATTACACTATTAGGTGCTACTTAATTCTAGGATGATGAGGCATGCCAAAATTAGAGTACTTGAAAGAATGCTCTAATTTCTAGGCGTCAACCTCAACTGGATATGTAGTTTGTAGCTATAGTTCTTATCCTTTTCACTTGAATTTTGCACAAATGATGTCATCCACCTATTTGTTATTTTAGCCTACTACTTACAAGAATTATTCTAATATAAATAACAGCCTCTAAAATGCTTAGATCATCAAAGAAAATGATGCTAAGATAAAGCTTTAGTTGATCTGTGAAGACATGGAGCAAAGAGAACAATAAGAGACGTTTCATTCAGCAATGCTATCAGCATAAACTGTGCTGAGCAATTCTTATTTATATGCTTGTCCTCATTCTTGGTGTTCCCTTTATCCTTGTACTGCAGCGGAACGTTTAACATTTCAAGAGTTCTTTAATCACCCATTTCTCTCTCAGGGCCAACCAAATGAACCATTGAGGTAAATGAGGAGATGATTGTTCCCATCTTGTCTTGATATACATTATCCCTCAGTTCCCTAAATAATATACCATTCCTCTTTTTGCAGGAGTCAGGGAATTTTAGGAAATGGTTATCCATTTTTTGAAAGCAGTCCTGGAAGTACTGATGAAAGCTTTCAGGAGGATTGTCTTCCCTTCTTTCTGGATGATGATTCTAGTGGTCCTGAAGGGAGCCCTTCCTTTGAAAAGAAGAGGTCCTCAATGAAATCTGGTTATGGATTTTCTCCCAATGCAAAAGATACTAGAGAACAAACTTCTAATCCTTTGAATAAAGTCAATTTTACATCCAAATACAGTGGTACAAGACATAAATTAGATGATTCTAGTTTTAGACATGAAAGCAGCAAGGTTTCAGGTGAAACACTACATGAACCTCACAAATCCATGGATCAAAGATCTACGAGTACTCATTCAAGAGGTACCAACAATATTATATGCTGTATTTTGCATATAAATATAATTCCTGCTGTGTCTAGCTAAGCATGTGTTATGAGCAATTGTCTTTGAACAACATGTCTGATTTAATTATCACTCTTGCATTGCTTTCACAGTTGGGGACACACTGGAGTTGAACGACCAAGATTATGTTCTCGTATCTGGACCTCCCATGGATGTGTCATTTTCAGCTAGCACTTCCAAGCCAAACCATATTCCATGCAAACTGGAGAGTCCACCCCTGATCCCCTTTACCAGTAACACCACATCAACAGCTCCTGTGCCAATTGTTGGTGCGACCAATATTAATGTCTATCTTGTAGGAAGCTTGGAAAGTCAGAGCTCTGCTCCTGGGACTTCTTCAGGGTCCATCGATGTTGGGGATGCTCTGGAACAGCCATCATCTCCCTGCATCACAAGGATAAAGTCGTTACAGCAGTGCGCATCTGCAATTACAGAGTTAGTGCATGAGAAGGTTAGTCCATAATACACCTTCTATAAGTGCATTATGCAAAGTGGTAGAATAATATACTAGTTCTCTTTTTTTTCCCCAATATCTTCTCCTTGCATGTTTAACTGCCATTTAACCAAAAACTGTCTCATTTGTACTTCTAAAGTATGCTGGAACATTTGATTGGCTCTCTTGGATGGACCTTGGCATGGTCTGTTAACATACGTTGATGACCATGTATGCTTACACAAGGCAACTAGTGGATGAGTGATCTCACTTCAACTTGCTAGAACGCAGTATTAGGGAAATGTTGTGTGGTTGAAGTAATCACTGTAAACAGCTTTAACATTTAGATCTTTTCACCTATTGCCCTTTTCTGCTGCTCAATATGTGACTTTTGGGGTCAGGAAGGTTCTTGCATTAGTAGAATATTTTAAATGATATGACTCAATGCCACTCCTAATGATAATTGCTGTTGCTTGAGTGGCCAATTATGCTAGCTGGGTTCTCTTGGTGTTTTCTTTGCTAGCACAAAGTTTATTGAGGTTGTTCTATATTGTAACAGTATCATGGTTCTTTGATAGACTGAGGCAGGTAGGCATCTTGAAGCGTTCTCAATCCAGCTTGTGATTCTTGCAATTTGGAAGCAAGCATTGCATATATGTCATACACAGGCCGCATCAGCTATGGAAGGAAGTCCAAGCCAAGAGACAAGCAGACTAAGGAGTAGTACCAGCAAGAAGCGTGGAACGTCTGATACAGAAGAGTCTCCAGGAGATATATCCTCGGAGATAGAGAGGGAATTTCTCCAGGAAGTTGAGCATGCTGAGGAACTTGCCAATGTTATTGAGCCTGGTAAGCCTTTGATAATTCTATCTCCCTGCCTCAATAGTTGTTGCTCCACTTTGAAATTGCTTAAAAGAATAAGAGACCGTTGTGGATGCTTTGTGGGCCGAACCTGTTAGGAAAGGCCATTAGTTTTGGTTCTCTAACTAAGGCCTAGTTTTTTTTATTGTGATTTTATTTTAGTTGATTTCTTTCCTTAGGTTTCTGGATTACAATTTTATTTCAGATCCTTATTTAAAGGATGAATAGAATAGTAAAACTGAAGTCGAACTTTTATCAAAACCCTAAAGAGATTTGGGTCTCTCTAATGAGTCCTAAGGTTTTAAGCTCCCTTTGATGAGCTTAAGTGATCTTCTTGTTCATCGCCGGTGACTCAATCCCAAACTCATGGTCATAGCAGAGAGCAACTTAAATGTACGACTCTTTTCAATTATTGCTGATGTGTAAAGAAACAAAGTGATGCCACTTGTCTTCATTCTATGAACTTTAAGATTCTAAATTAGCATTTTACCATCATGATTGCAGGAAGTACAGAGATGCCTGATGCAATGGAGACGATATTTCAGGCTGCCCTTGCTTTGGGAAGACGTGGAGGAGTGAGTCTTCCTGTCACCTTCATATCTATCAATGACCATGATCTTTTATAATATATATATATATATATATATATATATATGTGGTTAGATGATCATTTATAATGTGAAACGAAGTAATATATTTATTTGATGAATGCTATGAAAGTTTCTTGAATTAATGTGATATAAGAAAACAATTGAAGAAAACTTAACCTGCTGAAAATTTTCGGCATGTATCTTTGCAGGTTGATGAGCTCATGGGCGAAATGGAAAGTGCAGTAAATTTGTATTCAAATGCAGTGTGCTTGTTAATCTTCCTTCTAGTCGAAGCACCATCCCTCATTTTGAACCCTCCATTTTCCCTCACAAACTCAGATCGGTATAGGCTTCGAACTTACATTGATTTTCTTAGAAACAGGCAAGGTTGCTCAAGATCTCAGAGGATGGCACTTCTGAGGAGCAAGGATCAGGCATAGGATCAAACAAAATTTTTTTTCTTTTCTAATTTGTGCTCCTGATGACCTGCTGTGTCATCGTGTAAAAATATTTATTTGTACAGTTATTCTTTGATAGATGGGAACCGTATC
The DNA here is from genome assembly GCA_025698475.1 of Gossypium anomalum. Classification (NCBI taxonomy): domain Eukaryota; kingdom Viridiplantae; phylum Streptophyta; class Magnoliopsida; order Malvales; family Malvaceae; genus Gossypium; species Gossypium anomalum. Next base: position 38,857,619 of record CM046968.1, on the reverse strand, counting down.
CTGTTTGGATGTTGTAATATTCTCATTTCTGAAATTAAAAAAGTGGTAAAAATTAAAATGTTTCCATTAGTTCTGATCTTCCGACTGCTTTTCACGGCCCTGCTGATCAATGGTCGGTGCATGTATGTGTGCTCCTGCCTAATATCACTATGAATGCACGTGACCGTACGTAACAATTATGAGGTCAAAGTATTAAAATAAATGGTTTTTTTAAGGGCAAACGCCCTAAGCGAGTAAAAATAATCTCAAGGTAATCGTAAAGCAGTGGAGTTTAAGTACTCCTGAAGGCTGCCCATGAATCCGCAATCCGGGCTCCGTGGACGAAGGGGAGTGTGCCATAAGATCAGCCACCATTGGCTTCTCGGTACATATGCATGAAGCAAATCTTGCATTATCAAATACATAGCTGCTACTTTTTTTTTTTTCAATATAAAGTCTAGAATTATTTATAAATCTTTACTAACTTTTAAAGAAAAGGATAAAATGCATTTGAGTATATTTAACTTTTATCCTCTTACATTAATAACAATGACAATATCAATATAAATAGGATGAATAATTATCTATATTCACTTTTATCATCTTAATCCTAGTAGCATTATCGCTTTCCGCAATTAATTTCCACTACCCCTTTTTCCTATGTGAGCACAAGACCATCATAAGTTACCTTCATAAAATTTGCATACTTCCGCACTAATAATATGCTACAAAGTTCCACCCACCTTATGATTTATTTTTCGTGTTAGTTGTTTAAATTAGATTAGATTAATTGGTCAAATCTAAAATCAATTAATTTATCGATTTGAAAAAAAAATTGAACCAAATGAATTGCGAAGCATTTTAAATCTTGATTAAATAGCGAATTGTGAATCAATTGAATTTATAAAAACCAGTGAAAGTTTTTTTTTCTAAAATTCTTAGCCCAACTTGTAGAAAAAAAATAACTCTAAATTCACTAACCAACTCACTCAAACCCAACCCAAATAAATTTTTTTTTTGTAATGCATAGTTAATGCAAATTACTATGTTAATGTTATAAAATTATTAGTATGATTAAATCACTACACTAAGGCACAAATCCTAATATTATGCTTGTGAAACTTTATTTTAAGACTTGGGATAATCAACGCCATTATTAAGCAATTGAAAATTTATTATGATAATTTCACAACATTCTTTTTCCTCCAAAAACGACAAATATTCTAAAGGTGTAAACATTTTGTTGTTAAGGAAGAAATTTAGAAATAAAGAATGCCTATAGAGCACATCAGAACTGATCTTATGATTGCATGCTTGTTAACTAAAGGCTTACAACTAAAGACATTTAAAAAATATGTATATAGAATGAGTATAAGGTGTATTGATGAATGATATTTTATAATAATGTGATAGTTTGAGCTCAATTATTTTTGATGATATAAAATTTATATTTATTGTTTATTATGATTGTGTACACATAATTTTGGAATTTATTTAAAATAGGGAAGTCTTTGTAAGATATTATTGTGATGATATGATATGTAACTTAAAGACTTCTTATATTTTAATGTTGTGGTATATAGAAAGGAGTATGTGACTTAAATTATATTAAACTGATAGCAAGATAAATTTTTATTTTTATATATTTATTTTTGGCTAATTATCAAATAAAATACTATTAAATTTATATTTTTTTGTCAGAAATGAAGTTGGTCTGCTGAATTCAAACTCTTATAAAAAGAGGCTAAATTGGAACAAAAAGCAAAGAGAAGGGCTTGATTGAAAGATTGAAGATTCAAAGATGACTGGATAAAGATTGAAGGGTTGAAGATTTTTTTAAAAGTGGCTGGATAAAAATTGAAAGATTTTTGATATTGTTACAACTCTGTAATTAGTTTAAATTCTAGTTTAAATTTAATTTTTAAATTTAGAATTATTTAGTGATAATATTTAGTGATAATATTTAGAATTATTTAGTGATAATATTTAGGAAAAATCTAGCTAAAGTTTAACACTAAAAGTGTATATAAATACTTAGTGGCTACAACCAATTGAATACACTTGGCTTTTGGAATCAATTAAATTCCTTAATTTCTTTTCTTTCCTTTCCTGCGTCACTTTTCTACTGTTTCATTCATTCACTCATTTTTTTTTTTTTTTTTTTTTTTTACTTTCAACCTTCTCTTGGTTTAATTACTTTCAAGGCCTTTCTCCTCTCCATCTTCCACAATCCCACAAATCAATTTTCAAAGCATGATTTTCTTCATGATTAATTAAACCCTTTTTAGTTTTAGCCCGAAAATTACTCCAACAAAACAATCGTGAGATTCGAACCCGCTCAAAAAAAACCTCTCAACGCAGTATTTTCTATCTCTCCGGTATATGAGATAGTACAAATTCGTCCCTTAAATTTGATTCAGCTTTGATCCAAAAAGTGCACGTTGGGTTGGAGTTGTTTGGCGTATAGTTGGGAAGACGAATCGGCCGTGTTGTGTTCAAATTCTCGCAAACAAATTGGCCTGTCTAGGTGAGAAAAGCCAGTTAGACTTTGTTAAGGGAGAGAGAGATCGAATTTAAACGACCCACGCTGTTGAGGCCGTTGATTCGAGTTGGGCTTTTCAGATCGTAAGGCTGTCGAAATCTTAAATCGCGAACACGTGTATCGCAGTTAGAAATTTGGCAAGAGTCAGTTTGCAGGTCGTACCGGGATTGACTACATAAGGAAAAGTTGGCGATCGGTATGTCCTTGGTCTCTATAACCAGCTTATTACTTGGAAGAAAAAAATCTATTTCAAGGATAGATTCAAGATTGGATTACACCGAGGCTAAGGCCAAGCTTAAAAAAAATATTTTATTTACCAATTTATTTTTACATTTTCGAATCTATTTTTATTTTATTTTATTACTCTTCATATTTCCTTATTTTATAATCTTAATCAATCTAAACCCCCCATTTTTTTTAGCATTGCTACGCACAGGTCGTGGGCACAACTGTGACCGCAACAGTGATTCTGGTCAACGAAAAAAGGCAAAATTAGACAGCCAGTCCCTGTGGATTCAACCCTACTATTCTATACTACCATTTACTGTTATTTTGTCATAGGAATTTATATTTTGTGGTTTCGATGCCCATCAAATTTTGGCGCTGTTGCCGGGGATTGGTGCAAATTTCTAATTTTTGTTTGTTTTCTTTATGACCAGATCAGAATTGGGGACTCCAGCATTTGAACCAGAAATAGAAAAGTTGGCTCGTACACTTCGAAGAGAAGCTATTCGGCGCGGTAAACAACCACAACTCGATTTTGAAGAAGGATTTTACACCAAAGATATTTACTCGTCCGAAGATTCAAACAAAATGGTAGATCAAACTATACGCCAACTTGCAGCTGCACCAGATGAACAACAACCGCTATGCATAACTTATCCAGCGGGTGAAACACCGTTCGAGTTAAAGTCAGGATTAATATATTTATTGCCTACTTTCCGCGGTTTGAAAAATGAGAACCCCCATACTTATCTAAAAGAGTTCCACATGTTTGTCTAAGTATGAAACCAAAAGAAGTAACTGAGGATCAAATAAAACTACGAGCTTTTCCTTTTTCATTAACTGACTCTGCTAGAGAATGGTTGTTTTATTTACATCCGGGATCTGTTAATACTTGGACTGATATGTCCCAATTGTTTCTTGACAGGTTTTTCCCAACAGCTCGAGTAGCCGAATTAAGGAGGAGTATAGTCGGAATACAATAAAAGGAAGCAGAGTCACTCTATGAATATTGGGATCGATACAAGAAGTTGTGCGCAAGTTGCCCACAACATGACCTGTCTGAACAGTCGCTCTTACAGTATTTTTACGAGGGGTTACTCCCAATGGAAATGAAGATGATTGATGCTGCAAATTTTAAACAGTATCGACCACCTATTGGACCTACGATAAGGGTTCATGAGCTAAGTACTCCTTCCATAGTAAATAAGATTGATGAACTTACTAATGTGGTTAAAAATATGCTTGCAGGATAGACGAACCCAACTTGGTTGTGTGGTATTTATGCTAAGCCTGATCATCCTACCGACTTGTGCCCGATTTTACTTGAGGACACATCTGCAGAAGTAGATACCGTTGGGAACTTCCTAGGGCCACCTTAAAGGCGCTATGATCCATATTTGAACACGTACAATGCAAGACGGAGAGACCACCCAAATCTAAGCTATGGATCGAACCCTCGATATAATTAACCATATCAACCAAGACCACCTCCACCTCAACAGTATCAACCTCCAAAGTCATCTCTCGAAACCATAGTAGAAAGGTTAGCCGTTAGCACAAAAAAGTTCCAACAAAAGACTGAAGTGCATCTCCAAGAAATGGATCAGCAAATAAGTAAGTTAGCTCTTATGGTTAGTCGTTTGAAGAACCAAGGATAATTACCATCTCAAACCGAGCCGAATCCATGTCCAAATGCAAGTGCTGCGACCGTAAAGAATGGGAAAGAGTCAGAATTAGTGCTTGGCACGAGTTGTGACCACAATGTTGAATAGGAAGCCGAACCAATAGCTTCTACTGAATCGGTACCTCATAAACTATTTGTTGTACCTCCCCCATACCCTAGAAGGCTTGCCCAAGTTAAAAAGAAATCTTTGAGACATTTCGAAAGGTAGCAATTAATATTCCTTTACTTGATACAATTAAACAGGTTCCACGCTATCCAAAATTTTTGAAAGAACTGTTTACCGAAAAAAAGAAGCTCCAATGAAATGAATAGGTAAATGTAGGAGAAAACGTTTCTACAGTACTATAAAGGAAAATCCCTCCTAAGTGTAAGAACCAAGGTATGCTTTTTATATCCTGCAAAATAGGTAATATTGGCATAATAAAAGCCATGTGTGATTTAGGAGCATCTATTAATGTAATGCCTTTATCTATTTTTGAATTGCTAAACACGGGTCATTTGAAAGAAACAAGGGTGATTATTCAATTAGCGGACATGTCATGCTTATATCCAAAACGGGTATTGAAAGATGTTCTCGTAAAGGTAAATGAACTAATTTTTCTTGCAGACTTTTACATCATCGATATGGAGGACGACCACTTAAAAAATGCTTCTGATATTCTACTGGGGAGACCATTCCTAAGTACTGCACGTACAAAGATTGATGTTCGTAGTGGAACCCTCACTATGAAATTCAACGGTGAGGTGGTAAAATTTAATGTTTATGAGGCGATGACCAACCCAATCTAATTTCAAATATTTCTAGTATTCATATTATTGAACCACTAATGAAATTTCATTATGAGTATCATGAAGGGGATGGATTACAAACTGTACTTTCCAAAAGTCTAGATATCAATACGATAGATAAATTGGAGGAGATAATGATGTTCAGAGAATCGATTCAAAAAATCATTGTTCTATTAGAGACTCCTCAATTCCCTAGAAGCTAAGGTAAATAATTTGAACTTTCTCCTTCTAAACCTAAACTGTTGCCTTCTATTTTACAGGCCCCAAAAATAGACCTTAAACCATTTTCGGAACACTTGAAGTATACCTATCTAGGTAATGGAAACACTTTACCGGTAATAGTTTCAAGTAAACTTTTGGGATTGGAATAGGAGAATTTAATTCTAGTCCCTCGACTTGTATGCATAGAATACCGATAGAAGAAAACACAAGTCCAAAGAGAGAAGCTCAAAGACGCCTTAATCCACCAATAATAGAGGTTGTCAAAAAGGAAATTTAGAAGCTATTGGACGCCAGGATGATCTATCCAATTTTCGACAGTAATTGGGTCAGCCCAATTCATGTGGTACCCAAGAAAATTGGTATGACTGTAATAAAAAATGCAACAAGAGATTTAGTTGCCACTCAAGTCCAAAATGGGTGGAGAGTCTGTATAGATTATAGGAAGTTGAACTCTTTAACTCGGAAAGGCCACTTTCCACTTCTTTTTATTGATCAAATGTTAGAACGTTTAGTGAGAAAAACTCACTACTGTTGTCTTGATGGTTATTTAGGTTTTTTTTCCAAATTCCAGTGGCACCAGAGGACCAAGAGAAAATAACATTTACATGCCCTTTTGGCACGTTTTCCTACAGATGAATGCCGTTTGGACTTTGCAATGCACCAGCCACATTAGAGGTGTATGGTAAGTATCTTTTCTGACTATATCAAGAAAATAATTGAGGTATTTATGGATGATTTTGCAGTTTATGGAAATTCTTTCAATTAATATCTATCAAACCTCGTTAAAATTTTGGAGAGATGTCTAGAATTTAATCTAATTCTTAATTGTGAAAAATGCCATTTTATGGTAGATAAGAGATTGATTTTAGGGCATATTATTTGCGCTAAAGGAATCATGGTCGATAAGGCCAAAACTGATGTTATTAACTCACTTCTATACCCCGCAACTATGAGGGAAATTCGTTCTTTTCTTGGTCATGCAGGTTTTTACAGGCGCTTTATTAGGGATTTTTTTAAGATTTCACAACTGCTCTGCAATCTAATCTAAAAATGATAAAGAGTTTGAATTTGATCAAGTGTGCAAAGATGCGTTCAACACTCTCAAACAAAAGCTTGTTTCAGCTCTAGTAGTACAACCACCAAATTGGGACTACCCTTTCGAGCTCATGTGCGATGCAAGCGATCAAAGTGTAGGAGTTGTCCTTGGGTAAAGAATTGGGAAGGAACCTCACGTCATATCTTACGCCTCTAAAACACTAGATGATTCCCAGAGCAATTACTCGACTACTGAAAAAGAATTATTAGCTATTGTTTTTTCTTTGAAAAAAATTAGATCGTATTTATTAGGCACTAAGGTTATTATTTTTTCTAACCATGCAGTGTTGAAATATTTGATCGGGAAAAAAGAGGCAAAACCTAGGTTGATTCGATGGATTTTTCTCTTACAAGAATTCGATCTCGAGATTAAGGACAAAAAAGGAAGTGAGAACTTAGTAGCTGATCATTTGAATCAAATTCCCTTTTCAAAAGATGACACACCTTTTAAAGATAACTTCCCGGATGAAAGTCTTCTGTCGGCTCAAACAGTTTACCCATGGTTAGCAGATATGGTAAATTACCTCGCTACAGATATTATTTCTTCCAACCTATCACATTCTGAAAAGGACAAGATCAAAAGAGACTCACGATATTATATTTGGGACGGTCCATACCTATGGAAACACTTCTCTGATTAGGTAATTCGATGATGTGTTTCAAAAATCGAGGTACAATCTATCCTTTCTTTTTGTCATTCTTATACTTGTGGAGGGCATTTCGGTCCTAAATGCACCATACATAAGGTACTTGAGTGTGGATTGTTTTGGCCACACATATTTTGTGACACTTATTTATTTTTCAAAACGTGTGAGAGTTGTCAAAAAGTGAGGAATTTAAGCCGAAAGAGTGAGATGCCCCTAACACTTATACATGTATGTGAAATTTTTGATGTGTGGGGCATCAAATATATGGGATCGTTTATTTCATCATTTAAAAATGTTTACATTATTCTCGCTGTAGATTACGTATCTAAATGGGTAAAAGCTAAAGCTACCTGACATGCCGATGCTAAAACTGTAGTGGATTTTCTAACGAACTTTATTTTTTCTAAGTTTGGCACACCGAAAGCATTAATCAGTGATCGAGGAACTCATTTTTGCAACAAGGTAATTGATACTCTACTGAAAAAGTATGGGGTGACACATCGTGTGGCCACACCTTATCACCCACAAAAAAACGGTTTAGCAGAAGTTTTGAACCACGAAATAAAGTTGATTCTGGAAAAGACCGTGAAACCAAATAGAAAAAACTATAGCTTACGTTTAAATGATGCATTATGGGCGTACCGTACAGCTTACAAGGGGCCCATAAGAATGTCCCTTTACCAATTCATATTTAGTAAACTATGTCACCTTCCAATGGAGTTAGAACATAAAACATTTTGTCCAGTAAAAAGATGCAACATGGAGTTGGACGCCGCAGGTAATTATCGAAAATTAGACATTCAAGAACTCGAAGAGATCCGACGAGACACATATGAAAACGCACAAATTTATAAAGACAAAACCAAGGCGCATTTCATGACCAGAAATATCTCGCAAACAATTTTTAATTGACCAGAAAGTGTTACTTTACGATCCTACATTGAGAATTTTTTTGGGTAAGCTTTGAACCAAATGGCTTGGTCCTTTTGTTATTACTAAAATATTTCTTCATGGTGCAGTTGAAATTAAAATCAAGGAATCTGGGAAATGTTTTAAAGTCAATGGTCAAAGGTTAAAACCCTTTTACAAGAACTTTCAAGTACTCGTGGTGGAGGAATTATTTTTCGAAGAGTCGAACAATTAAATTTTCTAGGTCATCGAGCTAACGATGTTAAAAAAAAGGCTTTATGGGAGGCAACCCAAATTTATTTTTATTTATTTTATTTAGTTTTGAATTCTAGTTTAGTTTGAGAATTAAATAAATATTATTTTAATCCATTTGATCATGCTATTTTCTACGAGCAACCACCTTTTACTATAGATAAACTACTTCATTGCATTGAAGCTCACCTCAAAACAGTGAAAGCCAACATCTCAAGCATCTTCAACATATTAAAAAGCTATCACTTCCACTGCCTTTCGGCCCATTAAATATAAACGGGGAGTACACTTTCTCCACTCATATTATTCTTTTTTCACATTGAGGGTAATGTAGGCTAAGTAAGGGGAATTTTGGATCATGTCATACTTTCTTTTTGCATGTGTTTTGCTAAGAATAATTTCTTAATGCGTTTTGGAAATAAACCTCTAATTCTTATGTTTAGTTTATTTAAATAAGTTGGCGAATCATGAATAACTATTGCTAGCTTGATCAATGAATATTTTGTAGAATTGAAAATGTGATGCCTTAGTCAATATTTCATGAAAATTGTTGGTTTTGTTGAACTTGCCTAATGAAGATACTTGGTTAAAAAAAAATAAGTTTACTAATAGCTTGGTTAAGAGTGAAGATTCAAAAATGTGACCAAGTTGAGTAATCGGGATGAGGTGCTTGGGTTGTCATCTCATTTCGCATCAAAAGGTTTGGTGACGAGTTGAAGCTTGTAACACTCTGCTAATTGAGCTGCCTTGAAATAAATCAATTAAGGACATATGAAATTGAGTAACCGGGATGAGGTGCATGGGTTTTCATCTCATTTTGCGTCAAAAGGTTTGATTATGTCTCGAATTCGTTAAAAATAAATAAAGAGAATGTGTCGGGTTGAGTAACCGGGGTGAGGTGCTTGGTTGTCATCTCACTTCGCGTCAAAAGACTTGACTACGTTTGAAAAAAAATAAAAATAAAAAAATAAAAAATGTATATAGATATAAATAAAAGTATATATTGGGTATGACCGTTTTGCCTATTTGATTGAGCCTAAATTTAGTAAAATAGTTGAGTTTGACATACTATTTCAGATTTTACAAAATGCTTATTGATTTAGTTTAACAATTGTTTATTTTTGATTCACCTAATTGTTTGATGTATGCTTGACGAGGAAAGGGAGTTTTGATTTTGAAAGGGATTGACAAATTATTTTTAGTGAATATCATGCTTGTGAACAAGCATCAGCTAAGTAGGGGGGATTTGATAGCAAGATAAATTTGTATTTTTCATATATTCATTTTTGGCTAATTATAACGCTATTAAATTTAGATTTTTCTTATTAAGAATGAAATTGGTGTGCTAAACTCAAACTCTTACAAAAAGGAGCTAAATTTGAACAAAAAGACAAAGATGAGAGCTTGATTGAAAGATTGAAGATTCAAAGATGACTGGATAAAGATTGAAGGGTTGAAGGGTTGAAGTTTTTTTTAAAAGTGGTTGGATAAAGGTTGAATGATTTTTGATATTGTTACAACTCTGTAATTAGTTTAAATTCTAGTTTAAATTTGATTTTTAAATTTAGAATTATTTAGTGATAATATTTAGAATTATTTAGTGATAATATTTAGGAAAAATTTAGCTAAATTTTAGCACTAAAAGTGTGTATAAATACTTAGTGGCTACAACTAATAGAACACACTTGGCTTTTGGAATAAATTATTTTCCTTAATTTCTTTTCTTTCCTCTCCTGTGTTTTTTATACTGTTTCATTCATTTTCTTTTTACTACTTTCAACCTTCTCTTGGTTTAATTACTTCTCAAGGCCCTTCTTCTTTCCATCTTCTACAATTCCATAAATCAATTTTCAAATCATGATTTTCTTTATGATTAACTAAACCTTTTTTAGGTTTAGCCCGAAAATTACTCTAACAAAACAATCGTGAGATTCAAACCCGCTCAAAAAAACATCTCAACGCATTTTTTCTATCTCTCTGGTATATGAGATAGAACAAATTCATCCCTTAAAGTTGATTCAGCTTCGATTCAAAAAGTGCACGTCGGGTTGGAGTTGTTTGGCGTACAGTTGGGAAGACGAATTGGCCGTGTTGTGTTCGAATTCCCACGAACAAATTGGAGTGTCTAGGGGGGAAAAGCCAGTTGGACTCCGTCAAGGGAGATAGAGATTGGATTTAAACAACCCACGCAGTTGAGGCCGTTGATTCAAGTTGGGCTTTTTAGATCGTAAGGCTGTTGAAATCTTAAATTGCGAACACGTGTATCGTAGTTAGAAATTTGGCAAGAGTCAGTTTGCAGGTCGTATCAGGATTTACTACATAAGGAAAAGTTGGCGATCAGGACGTTCTTGGTCGCAATAACCAGCTTATTACTTGGAAGGGAAAATCTATTTCAAGGATCGATTTAAGATTGGAGTACACCGAGGCTACGGCTAAGCTTAAAAAAATATTTTATTTACTAATTTATTTTTATTTTATTTTATTACTCTTCATATTTCCTTATTTTATAATCTTAATCAATCTAAACCCCCTATTTTTTTCAACATTGCTACGCATAGGTCGTGGGCACGACTATGACCGCGACAATGATTCTGGTCAACGAAAAAAAGGCGAAATTAGATAGCTAGTCCTGTGGATTCGACTCTACTACTCTATACTATCATTTACTGTTATTTTTTCGTAGGAATTTATATTTGGTGGTTTCAACGCTCAGCAAAAACCATTATAACTAGCCTTTGCCATTCACTAGATTAGGGTAATAATAATATTATTATTTTTGTTATGTGTGCTCAATATTTTTTCTATTAAAATTGATGTTTTATTACATTGGACCAAGTGGAAGAATGTAAAATTTTAGCTGAAGTCTATAGATACAATTAAGTAAAAAATTAAGTGACCTAATTTAAAGTGATTAATTTATTTACTTTAATAGAAATTTAAATCCTATTTATTCATTTAGTTACTTGAAGAACATCCCCGATTAAAAGTTGATTATTATAAGTTGATACTCCTCTACTTATTAGGGGGTTATACACACAAGAAAACTGTAGCCTTCATCATTAGGGTTTAACAAAAGAAAAAAGATCAAAAGAGAAAAATCAATTTTGCACTATTTATATTTGTGAAAATTATATTATTCTAAAGATTTGAAAATTATTATTTATGCAATATTAAGTTTTTAATATCTTAAATTCTACGCAATACAAATATTGAAGCTTTGTTTGATTTCAACCTAACATCTTTTTCAATTCAACTTTACTCCTCTTAGCAAACATAATCCTAGTATCTATGCACTACAACAAATTATATATAGTGACACAAGTAGCAACACTTTTAAATGAAGTGCTCTAATTTCTATAATTAGCAACAACAAAGTTGTAAAATAATGCCTTTACTGACGTTTATGCTAAAAAAAATGCCGTGATCACCCTATTTTATTGTAGTGATGATAAGTTATTTGGCTCATTGGCATCATAAGTTTTTTTTCTCTAAAAAAAAGCATCTCATTAGGATCATGACAACAAGAACTATATTGTCTTTAGTGGTACTGGAGACAATTAATTTTGATGCCAAAAGTTATAGTCTATACTGACTAACAAGCTAATTCTAATACCAAATGTTATAGACTATTTTGACTTACAAGGTACTATCCATTTTGATGTTGCAATTTTTTTAATCAAAATGTACTATCACAATACCAATTCTAATATAGATTCATAATTCATCTCTAAATCATAAATTAGATTGAAGGGTATTCACTTTTTTATGTATTTAGTATAACCATAACCCTTTACTTATTTATAAGATTTGCAACCAAAAAACGAAACTTGACAAGAATATTCCTTGAAGGATTAAACATGTTGGGGTTTCATAGGAAATAAAATGACTCTTCAACTATTAATGCACTTGGGTTCTCATTGATGGTCGAAGTACTTGTATACTAATTGATAGGGACGCATGTGGAAATAGGATTGTAAGTTTTTCCACGTTGCGAATTTGACCTAGGGCTCTAGACAAATGGAGGAAACTTAGAGTTTGTCACAACCTAAAACATAAACTATCCAAGTTAGATCTAATTAAATAAAAGGGCAGCAAATAAAAACTTAATGAATGAGTTAGAAAGAACAAGTAAACGAAATTTAAAAATTAGGATTCTTGAGAGTCTAAGCCGGCTTGAAGAGAGAAGAATTGTTCTTGATGAATTTAAAACAATTTAAGGTTGTCAATTAAACAAAAACGATCGGTTAGAACAAACTAGAAAGAATAATGATTAAAATTGAATGAAAACAAAAGAAAAGAAGATAATGAGGTTCGACCATCTAAGAACAACAAAGATCCAAGTATTTGAGGATGACTTTGGCTGTTATTGATTGACAAAAGTTGCCAAATTGAAATCTAAACAAAAGAAACACAATATATTAAAAATTGAATGAAATTGAATGCAAAAGAAACCTAAAAGCAAAGAAAGAGAGAGCAACTAGAAGAGAGTCCAAGAATGATGAAACTAGGGTTTCTTGTAACGCCCCCACGCCCGAGACCGACGCCGGAGTCGAGTATGAGGTGTTACTAAGCTTAATTTAACATTTTTAGAACTTTGGATTATTTGTTTCTACATTCACAGCTTTTAAGCTACTTGCGTCACAGTCACAAGAAAAATAATATCTCGAGTTAAGAAACTCGAAATAAAGATCCGTAAATTTTCCTTGAATCTAGACTCATATACCTATCTACTAAATTTTTTCTAGAATTTTTGGTTGAGCCAATTAGTACAGTTTATTAGTTAAAGTTACCCCTGTTTCAGGACTTGACTGGTTTGACCTCTGTTTACTACGAACCACATTTATCTCTGTAAAAAATTCATATGACTATGAGATTTATCTATACTAAAACTAGACTCAATAAGGATTCTGAGGATATAAAATACACCACCTAATTATATCTTTACAATTTATGGTGAATTTCTAAAGTTGGAACAGGGGATTCAGAAACTGCTATGACCCTGTTTCACCAAAATTCAAATATCTTTTAACATATAATTCCTTTACCTGTTTAATTTGTTTCATGTGAAACTAGACATAATAAGCTTCAATTTTACATGTACTCCATCACCAAATTCAATTTATATGATTTTTAGTAAATTTTCAAACTTGTGTCAGTGTTGCTGCAGTACTCTGTTTATGGCAAATTTCATCCCTTTTATGAGTTTTTATGCACTAAGTATCTTAATAATTTTCCTTAACATCAAACATAATCTAAACTAACCATTTTCATAATTTATCATTATCAAACATTTTCTCAACCATTCCATCACCATATCATAAGATCATTTACACAAAATAGGTATACTGCTATACATGCCATACTTAAATTTACAAGCCATTTACCAAAAGTCTTCCGGAGAGTGTGATTGAGCTTTCGACCTATCCCGACTCCTGAGCTGGCTTGTCCAAAACTACAATGAGTAAGAAGGAGGGAGTAAGCATAAATGCTTAGTAAGTTCATATGCAAATAATAAGTAACATAACAAACGGTCATACCAATCAACATTAGCATGCATCACTAAAACACATATCACATTTCTAATCATTTTTCATCATCTTATTACCTTATCGTGATTGTATCAATACTCAACCCGAGGGTTAAATACATACCTGTCCAAAATATCCATTTCACATCACTTACCAGTATGTCTCTTTACATCTCGAATATTCCTCCATTTGAGTATAACTTTACCCGTTGAACACATCGGAATATAATTCGGATACATGGATAACTTGCACATAAGTGCCATATATGCAATCGAGCAATCATGTAACCCGCCCATAAGTTTAACTCGGACTCAACTCAACGAGCTCGGATGCCTAGTTACATCTCACGAACTCGGACTCAACTCAACGAGTTCGGACATTCGCATCCATAAGTGAACTCTGACTCAACTCAACGAGGTCGGATGCTCAACCATCCTAGTGACATGTCACTTGTATCCTAATCTATTCCTAAGGTTCAAACGGGATTTTCTCGAACACATATCCTTGCCATCTTTAGTAAAATACCGAAACCAATACTCTGTGAACACTTTATATTTAACAAATAATACAAATAATTTGCATTTTATTCAAAATAACCACAAAGCATATATTTCATGATAAAAATCAGCATATCATATAATTAACATCAATAATTTAAAAAAACAATTATACTATATTATTTACACATGAACTTACCTTGGTACCAAAATATAAAGATTTTGCAATTTAGTCCACAATCTTTTCTTTTCCTCGATTGAGGTCGATTCCACGTCTTTCTTGATCTAAAATAACACATTTAGCTTATTTAATACTCACATTATCAAATTAATCCTTAACTCAAATTTTGGCAAAATTACAATTTTACCCCTAAACTTTTACATATTTACATTTTTGCCCCTAGGCTCGGGATTAAACTTTATTCCTTATTCTTATGTTTTACAACATGCTGATCACTTTTCTCTTCTATGGCAACATCAAATTCTCACTCTAACATGTACTTGTGACTATTAGGTATTTTTACCGACAGCCCTTTTACTCGTTTTTGCTTAAAATCGAGTAGTACAAGTTGTCTAACATAATTTAAAACTTCATATTCTATCATAAAACATCAAAATACACAAATTTCACCTATGGGTATTTTTCCAAATATAAACCCTAGGTTAAATTATTGCTAACATAAGCTTAATCGAGTTATCGGGATCTCAAAAACGTAAAGAACATTAAAAACGGGGCTTGGAATCACTTACTATGGAGGTTGGAAGCTTGAAACAAACCCTAGCTATGGAGAACCCTTGAAATTTCGGCCTAATGAAGAAGATGGACAAAAATTGGCTTTTAATTTTGTTTTTAATTCTTAATAACTAAATTACCAAAATGCCCTTACTACTAAACTTTCCAAAAATTCCTTCCATGTCCTAATTTTGTCCATGAACTTAAATTAGTTAAATTGCTATTTAAGACCTCCTAATTAATATTTCAATGCAATTTCATACTAAAAACTTCTAGAATGCAAATTTTGCAACTTATTCGATTTAGTCCCTACTTTCAATTTAAACACTTTAGGCATAGAATTTCTTCACGAAATTTTCACACAATCATGTAATCATATCATAAACCTCAAAATAATTATAAAATAATTATTTCTATCTTGGATTTATGGTCACGAAACTACTCTTCCGATTAGGCCCTAATTCGGGATATTACAACTCTCTCCCCTTTAAGGATTTTCATCCTCGAAAATCTTACCGGTAAACAGATATGGGTATTGATTTCTCATAGTTTCTTCAGATTCCCATGTAGCTTCTTCTATTCCATGCCTTTGCCACAACACCTTCACAAGTGCAACATTTTTATTCCTTAGTTGTTTGACCTCTCGAGCTAAAATCTTAATCGGTTCTTCTTCGTAGGTCATATCTAGTTGTAGTTCAATTTCTGTCGGTGAAACTACATGTGAAAGATCCGAACGATACTGACGTAACATAGATACGTGGAACATATCATGAATCTTCTCTAATTGTGTGGTAATGCTAGCCGATATGCTACCGGTCCAACTTTTTCAATTACTTCATACGCCCAATAAAACGCGGACTTAATTTGCCCTTCCGTCCAAATCTAAGGATTTTCTTCCACGGGGATACTTTCAAAAACACTTTGTCACCAACTTGATATTCAATCTCTTTTCTCTTCAAATCGTGATACGATTTACGTCTATCTCAAGCAAAATTTTCAAACAATCTTGAATCACTTTCACCTTTTCTTCGATTTCTTTTATTAGATCAACTCCATAAATCTGATTTTCCTTGAGCTCAGTCCAATACAAAGGCGTTCGACACTTGCAACCATACAATGCTTCATAAGGTGCCATTTTCAAGCTCGTCTGATAACTATTGTTGTAAGCAAATTCTATCAATGGCAAATATCTTTCCCAACTTCCTTGAAATTCCAATACACAACATCTGAGCATGTCTTCAAGAATCAATTACTCTTTCCGATTGTCCATCGGTTTGTGGATGAAAGGCAGTGCTGAAATTTAACTTTGTACCTAATGCTTCTTGCAACTTTTGCCAAAACCGTGAAGTAAATCTCGGATCTCTATCCGAAATGATTGACAAAGGTATTCCATGAAGTCTAACAATCTCACGGATATACAATTCAGCCAACTTATTAAGAGAATAATCTATACGTACCGGAATAAAATGAGCCGATTTAGTCAGTCTGTCAACTATTACCCAGATGGCATTTTTCTTCCCCGGAGTTAACGGCAACCCTGATATAAAATCCATGGTAATTCGATCCCATTTCCATTCAGGAACCATGATAGGCTGAAGTAATCCCGAAGGCACTTGGTGTTCAGCTTTCACCTGTTGACAAATTAAGCATTTGGACACAAACTCTGATATATCTCTTTTCATTCCATTCCACCAATACATTTTCTTCAAGTCATTATACATTTTCGTACTACCCGGATGAATCTAGAAATAACCACTATGTGCTTCCTGTAGGATCTTTTGAATCAATTCCTCATTCTTTGGTACACAAATCCGATCTTTAAACATTAAACATCCATTAGAACCAATTCTGAAATCTGACTCTGTATCAACTTCACACTGTTTTCTCTTGGCTTGCAAATCTTGATCATTTTTCTGAGCTTCACAAATCTCTTGTAAAAACATCGGTCTTGCTCTTAACTCTGCTAGAATCGAACCATCATCTGATACCTTTAACCGAGTGTTCATAGCTCTCAAAGCAAACAGTAATTTTTTGCTCAAAGCATCAGCAACCATATTCGCTTTTCCCGGATGATAATCAATAACAAGCTCGTAATCTTTCAATAACTCCAACCATCTTCGCTGTCTTAAATTCAAGTCTTTTTGTGACATCAAGTATTTAAGACTTTTATGGTCGGTATATACCCGGTACTTTTCACCATACAAATAATGTCGCCAAATTTTCAAAGCAAACACCACCGCAGCCAATTCCAAATCGTGAGTAGGATAATTCCTCTCATGAGGTTTTAACTGCCTCGAAGCATATGCCACCACTTTTCCTTCTTGCATGAGCACACACCCCAAACCATTTAGAAAAGCATCACTATACACCACAAATTCTTTACCTGATTCGGGCTGTACTAACACTGGTACCTCTGTTAATAACTTTTTCAATTCTTCAAAACTCTGTTGACATTCTTCCGTCCATTCAAATTTAACATCCTTTCGGAGTAATCTAGTTATAGGAGCAGCAATTATAGAAAATCCATTTACAAACCGCCGATAATACCCAGCTAGCCCCAAGAAACTTCTAACTTCAGTTACATTTTTCGGTGGTTTCCAATCAACAATGGCTGAAATTTTACTAGGATCAACCCGTATATACCATCACCTGAAACAATATGACCTAAAAATCCAACTTCCCGTAGCCAAAATTCACTTTTACTAAACTTAGCATACAGTTGCTTATCTCTCAAAGTTTGTAAAACTATCCTCAAATGCTCAGCATGCTCTGTATCATCTTTTGAATAAATTAAAATATCATCTATAAACACCACAACAAATTTGTCCAAGTATGGTCAGAATATGCGATTCATTAAATCCATAAACACAATAAGAGCATTTGTCAACCCGAATGGCATAACTAAAAATTCATAATGACCATACCTTGTTCTAAAAGTAGTTTTAGGCACATCCGACTCTTTTACCCGCAGTTGGTAATACCCAGATCTCAAGTCAATCTTTGAAAACCATGTCGCTCCTTTTAGCTGATCAAACAAATCATCAATTCTTGGCAACGGATATTTGTTTTTGATTGTCACCTTGTTTAACTGGCGATAATCAACACACAACCTCATAGAACCATCCTTCTTTTTCACAAATAACACGGGAGCACCCCAAGGTGAAAAACTCAGTCTCACAAAACCTTTATCAGTCAACTCTTGCAACTGCGACTTTAATTCCTTCAACTCTGCTGGTGCCATTCTATACGGAGCAATCGAAATCGGAGCTATTCCCGGTATCAAATCAATACCAAATTCTACTTCCCTGACTGGAGGCAAACCCGGCAATTCTTTTGGAAATACGTCTGCAAATTCACACACAACCGGCACTGATTCAACTTTCTTTTCAACTTCTTTTGTATTAATTACATACGCCAAATAAGCTTCATAACCCTTGCTCAGATATCTTTGAGCCGACATTGAAAAAATCACACTAGGTAATGCCTCTGATTTATCTGATTCAACCCGCAGAGTTTCACCATTTTCACACTTTAATTATATAACCTTTTCTTTGCAATTTATTTTAGCATCATGCAATGTCAACCAATCCATACCCAAAATAACATCAAACTCATCAAACGGCAACAATATCAAGTCGGCCGGAAAGTAATGATCCCGAATCATTAAAGGACATTTCTTACATACTTTATCAAGAGTCACACATTTGCCTAATAGATTCGACACTCTAATCATAAATTCTGTGTTCTCAACAGGTATATTCATACTAGACACCAATTTCATGCATACATATGAATGAGCAGAACCGGGATCAATCAAAGCAATAACATTAACATTATAGAGAGAAAATGTACTGGTAATCACATCAGGTGAGGAAGCATCTTCACGCGCTTTAATAGCATAAGTTCTAGCTGGAGCCCTTCCTTCAGGTCTAACTGGTGCATCCCTGGCTACATTCTTACTGCTTGCTTCGCTCCCAGCTTTTCTTGGATATCTTCCTCTCGAATCCGCCTCACTTGTTTTTGTATTCAAATTTTTCTTTTTCACTCTCTGGCGATCTCTAATAAAATGATCAGGAGAACCACATCGAAAATATTCATTTGCTCTACACGGACCAAAATGATTTCTACCACACACTGCACTCAGTTTAACAAATCTCGAGTTCCCTACACTGGTCTCTGCCAAGTAGTTTGGGATTTAGGACCCACATTTTGCTTCTTATAATTCCTATATGATTGCCCAAACTTAAGCTTGGGAACGAGGATTCATATTCCTTGACTTTCCAGTGTCTTTGTGAAAATGAACCGCTCATCGGTCTTTTCTTCCAATTTCTAGTCTCAAACCTCTACCTTTTTCTTTTCTTTAAGTAATTCTTTGGCCTTACAAGCTCGATCAACCAATACTACCATTTCTTTTAATTCAAGAATTCCAACAAATACCTTGATGTCTTCGTTGAGCCCGTCTTCAAATCGTCGGCACATCTTGGCCTCTGAGGAACATACTCTCCGGCATACTTACTTAATCGAACAAACTCTCTTTCATATCTCAGAAGTCATATTACCTTGCTTCACTCAAGAAATTCTTTACGCTTTCGATCAATAAATCTTTCACTAATATATTTCTTCCGAAACTCTTCTTGAAAGAATTCCCAAGTTATTTTTTCTTTCGGTACCACGAAATCAAAGTCTTCCACCAATTATAAGTGAATCCTCAACAAAGATATAGCACATTTCAAACATTCTTCAGTGTACAAGATAATTCGTCAAATACCCGAATAGAATTTTCAAGCCGTAACTCGCTTTTCTGCATCATCATCAATATTTGCTTTAAATTCTTCGCCCCTTGCTTGCAAATTCTATCAACCTGGAGTTCGTGAAATTTCATCGAGATCCATACCTTGAGGTGTCGGAAGTACAAAGTTGAGGAATTGGGGAGGTGGGGAGGTTGTACATTTGGGTCTGCATTTAACGAAACTCGTGTACCATGCACTCATCATTTGGAGAAAGGCTTCTCGACCCCTTTCTCCTCCTCCCGACCAATGAGTAGGAGGTGGATTTTCATCGGCGCTGCTCCTTCACCAGAGCTAGCGCATTACTCTCGACTTCATTCGCCCACACTGGATCGGGATCCATTTACTATAAAAAAATCATTTAAATGGTCAAGTCGTCACACTATCACAATTTATACATATGGCATGTATAGCAAAATCCGTACATACAACACGTAGTCCGAGAACCGACTAAACCTGCTCTGATACCACTTAATGTAACGCCCCCACGCCGAGACCGTCGCCGGAGTCGAGTATGAGGTGTTACTAAGTTTAATTTAACATTTTTAGAACTTTGGATTATTTGTTTCTACATTCATAGCTTTTAAGCTACTTGCGTCACAGTCACAAGAAAAATCATATCTCGAGTTACGAAACTCGAAATCAAGATCTGTAAATTTTCATTGAATCTAGACTCATATAAATATCTAATAATTTTTTTCTAGAATTTTTGGTTGAGCCAATTAGTACAGTTTATTAGTTAAAGTTACCCCTGTTTCAGGACTTGACTGGTTTGACCTCTATTTACTATGAACCACATTTCTATATGTAAAAAATTCATATTACTATGAGGTTTATCTCTACTAAAACTAGACTCAATAAGGATTCTGAGGATGTAAAATACACCACCTAATTATATCTTTACAATTTATGGTGAATTTATAAAGTTGGAACAGTGGATTCAGAAACTGCTATGACCCTATTTCACCAAAATTCCATTTCATGTGAAACTAGACATAATAAGATTCAATTTGATATGTACTCCATCACCAAATTCAATTTCTATGATTTTTAGTAAAATTTCAAACTTGTGTCAGTGTTGCTGCAGTACTCTATTTATGGCAAATTTCATCCCTTTTATGAGTTTTTATGTACTAAGTATCTTAATAATTTTCCTTAACATCAAACATAATCTAAACTAACCATTTTCATAATTTATCATTATCAAACATTTTCTTAACCATTCCATCACCATATCATAAGATCATTTACACAAAATAGGTATACTGCTATACATGCCATACTTAAATTTACAAGCCATTTACCAAAAGTCTTCAGGATAGTGTGATTGAGCCTCGACCTATCCCGACTCTCGAAGTGGCTTGTCCAAAACTACAATGAGTAAGAAGGAGGGAGTAAGCATAAATGCTTAGTAAGTTCATATGCAAATAATAAGTAACATAACAAACGGTCATACCAATCAACATTAGCATGCATCACTAAAACACATATCACATTTCTAATCATTTTTCATCATCTTAATACCTTATCGTGATTGTATCAATACTCAACCCGAGGGTTAAATACATAGTATCAATACTCAACCCGAGGGTTAAATACATACCTGTCCAAAATATCCATGTCACATCACTTACCAATACGTCTCTTTACATCTCGAATATTCCTCCATTTGAGTATAACTTTACCCGTTGAACACATCGGAATATAATTCGGATACATGGATAACTTGCACATAAGTGCCATATATGCAATCAAGCAATCATGTAACCCGCCCATAAGCGAACTCGGACTCAACTCAACGAGCTCGGATGCCTAGTTACATCTCACGAACTCGGACTCAACTCAACGAGTTCGGACATTCGCATCCATAAGTGAACTCGGACTCAACTCAATGAGGTCGGATGCTCAACCATCCTAGTGACATGTCACTTGTATCCTAATCTATTCCTAAGGTTCAAACGGGATTTTCCTCGAACACATATCCTTGCCATCTTCCGTAAAATACCGAAACCAATACTCGGTAACACTTTATATTTAACAAATAATACAAATAATTTGCATTTTATTCGAAAATAACCACAAAGCATATATTTCATGATAAAAATCAGCATATCATATAATTAACATCAATAATTTAAAAAAAACAATTATACTATATTATTTACACATGAACTTACCTTGGTACCAAAATACAAAGATTTTGCAATTTAGTCCACAATCTTTTCTTTTCCTCGATTGAGGTCGATTCCACGTCTTTCTTGATCTAAAATAACACATTTAGCTTATTTAATACTCACATTATCAAATTAATCCTTAACTCAAATTTTGGCAAAATTACAATTTTACCCCTAAACTTTTACATATTTACATTTTTGCCCCTAGGCTCGGGATTAAAATTTATTCCTTATTCTTATGTTTTACAACATGCTGATCACTTTTCTCTTCTATGGCAACATCAAATTCTCACTCTAACATGTACTTGTGACTATTAGGTATTTTTACCGATTAAGCCCTTTTACTCGTTTTTGCTTAAAATCGAGTAGTATAAGTTGTCTAACATAATTTAAAACTTCATATTCTATCATAAAACATCAAAATACACAAATTTCACCTATGGGTATTTTTCCAAATATAAACCCTAGGTTAAATTATTGCTAACATAAGCTTAATCGAGTTATCGGGATCTCAAAAACGTAAAGAACATTAAAAACGGGGCTTGGAATCACTTACTATGGAGGTTGGAAGCTTGAAACAAACCCTAGCTATGGAGAAACCTTGAAATTTTGGCCTAATGAAGAAGATGGACAAAAATTGGCTTTTAATTTTGTTTTTAATTCTTAATAACTAAATTACCAAAATGCCCTTACTACTAAACTTTCCAAAAATTCCTTCCATGTCCTAATTTTGTCCATGAACTTAAATTAGTCAAATTACTATTTAAGACCTCCTAATTAATATTTCAATGCAATTTCATACTAAAAACTTCTAGAATGCAAATTTTGCAACTTATTCGATTTAGTCCCTACTTTCAATTTAAACACTTTAGGCATAGAATTTCTTCACGAAATTTTCACACAATCATGTAATCATATCATAAACCTGAAAATAATTATAAAATAATTATTTCTATCTCGAATTTGTGGTCACGAAACCACTATTCTGATTAGGCCCTAATTCGGGATATTACATTTCTTGAGTCAAAAGAAACCGTTCTTGAACTTCAAGGAATCCCCCAATTAGATCTTAAAATAAGAGAATAAAATAGTTTATTAGAATTAAGAATTAAGCAAAATAAAAACTATTTTGTAACAAAAGAATTCAAAACATCATGAAAAGAAAAGAAATCCTATTTTTGAATGATTCTTGATGAATCAAGATGGGAGAACGTCTTTTTCTGATGATTTATGAACTAGAATTAAATAAATCAAAGATTAGAAAACAAAAACAAAATATCAACCAAAAGAAAAGAAACAAGAAAGATGGAAAAGAAGGAAAGTAGCTTGTAGAAGTCCTAAGGAGTCTTGAAAATAAGGCGAATGCACAACCCCCTTCAATCGACTCTAATATCCCTTCTAAGAAAGAATTCTTGGCAAGAAAAAAACTTGAATATGATTTCCACAATTTAAAAGATTGTTAAAACTTATTCAAAAAGAAAATCGAGAAATTTTTGAGGAGAAAAACTCAAAGAGAATTTTATTAACTTAAAAGAGAATGAGTGAATGAACAATGAATCACAAAGGGGGCACACTATTTATAACCACCCCAACCCTAATAGGATTTGATGTGTATGCCAACTAAGCATGACAACTCATCAAACACCTAAATTAACTAATTATTAATATGTTAAAATAAATCTAAGTGTGGAATTTATGATAAATCCAAGGTTCTAATGGGTTCCTTGGGCCGGATTTTTACATATTGATTGACTTATTCAACTAAACCATTTTCCAAACTTTATATAGGACTTGTGGACATCCCAATGAGACCTTTTTCAAGAACTTGGATTTTTTATTTGTTTGCTCCCGAAGTTGGCTCGTTGAAACTCGTTAATGTAATTCATTGCGCACTAGTTTCAAGAATCGGTTTCTTGGATAAGAATTTCCATATTTCAAATCTTAATTTTCTTAATTCTTGAAATCTCCCAAAATAATAAAATTGAACCAAGATTTGGTTTCTTGATTTTCTAGAAAATCAAAAATTAAAACCAAAAAGTGAATCTTGATTTTCTTTTTTTCTCACATGTGCATATAGGGCATTTGTAACGAAGTCTTGTATGGTTTTGTTCAATCTTGCTTTGATTTGCTTTGCTTTGCTTTTAACCTTGTTATTGGGACTTGAGGTAAAGAAAAGCCATCATGTCCATGGGCCTGAGATTGGGCGCTGACACTCACATCACTAACTACTAGGTTATATGATTTATCATATGTAAAAAACTGCACTGCTTGAGAACTTGAAACCTGCAAAATCATGCCTTAACGTAAAGCATAATTCACACATGAACACAAGTGAATGAGGAGAATCGTTTGCAAATGCAAGAAGAAACAGTTTTTCATCTTGATCAAAACAAAGTAGATTAGAATGGATCAAAACAAACTGAATATATGTGTTCATGGTCCCTCAAGTGCGACTTGAAAGATTTGAAACGATATCCTCGGTGGCCAGTGAGGAAGAGGTAATCTGCATCCCAAGGACTGGATGCAGCAAGGGAAACAAGCCATTTGATCCAAACCTCAGGATGCAGATTACCCACTCCGTACCAGCTGTATAAACTTTTTTAGCAGAGAAAAATGAATGTTGAAGAGGCCGAGGTTGAGGTCTTCATGCATGAAAAGTTGAAATTTATAACGAGGATTTATTCCATATATTGGGGTACTACAACTGTTAAGGAATAAAGGGGCGGATGAGGTGCTTCAAATTACGAATCATGGGTCATTTGATTATGTTCTCCACGAACCAATGATGGCCTTACTTTCCATAGACAATGATGATGAGATGATATCTTGACTGCTTTTTTCTCTTGACTTGAAAAATCTTTGCTGGCTGGCTACTTATAAAAGAAAGGTTCTTCAATATTTATTGAAAATACTGAAGAAAAAAGGAAATTCTTTTGCAGAAACCTATCACTATGAAACAAGAAGGGTTTTCAGTCTGCTTGAAGTTTACATTTTCCAATTCAAGAATCTTGAGCTTTACGAAATATGATCTCTTCTTCTATGTTTTGGGTCTCTGTATCAAATCTGTCGAAAAGAAAATGAGACATGTAAATTATGAGCGTAGCATATTCTATTCTCTTGGAAATTCAATGGCACCTCACTACCCGCATCTCACAAATGGCTTGCTTGGCTAGCAACACATAACAAGGATGCATACCATCAAGACTCGAGCAATATGAGATCTTGGCGCAAGTGCTATAAACAACAAGCACTAATTATACGAAGTATTGCTCTTGGCTCAACTTTTGAGACCTAAAGCTTTTTTCTCACCAAAAGAAAGGAAAAATGATATTTTTTGTTTTTAGAAGTTGATTTTTGGATGAAATGACTCTGTATAACATTTTTAAAATTTTATTATTTTAAATATAGGTTTTTTAAAATATGTCATAGTAATGATAAACACTTAAAAAGTTTTCAAAATCATTTTTTACCGTAATTTTTTCCAATAAATTGTTTTTTTTTCAATTAACTCTGTTTTTTTTTAACAACAATGTTAAACCAGTCCCCAGTTGTGATGGTGAATACAAGCAGATGGAATTGGCCTCTCCTCTGAAATCATCCAAGTTTGAATGCGATCCATTGAGAGAGCTTCAGAAATTATGGTGTGCAATGCAACCAACCCAAACACTATTATTGCTGCCTTCACCAGATTTTCTTGGCAAAATTGTAGACTTGAGACTTGAGACTTGAGAATATATTCCGTTGTAACTTTCTACCTGCATGCATCTTATGCTAACTTCGCCCCAACACTTGCTACAATATAATGTCACTACTGTCTTTACATCCAATGGTCCTCCTTGTTCATGCTAGGACAAGGAAAATAGAATAAAACTATGACTCTGATTATGATTCTAGTTTTATTTTGAAACTTGAGATTTAATTTCTTTAATTTAATATAACTTGTTGGTGTTTGGACTTAAGATGAAGTTAATGAACCCTGGGGAAAGCTAGAAATTTTTTCTTGGATGGAGATTAAGTTACATATATTTATAAGATTAAAATACAATTTCATTGTTATATTGGTTTGTAACTTTAAAAATTTTAGTCCCATACACTTAATTATATATAATCATGTCACTTTTTTTTTAAAAGGTTTTATAGTTTTATTCCCCCTAACATATATATGGCATGTAAAAAAGTTACTATCAAATCAACCTCGAAAATATAATAAAATCTAATGACTAACTTCATTTTCGATCGAGAAATATAGTCTAATAAGAATTGAGTAATATATAATAATATCAATTTTTTAAAAAGTTTCTACAATAATTTTTTATTGAGTTATCTATAAATGTGAGAAGTTTTGAGAGTAAAGAAAAATGGACTCTTCATGGTATTATTTGGACTTGTGTACTAAGAGCAGTTAATTTTGTCATTGTCTACTTGTAACTTCTCAATCTAAAAAATTGTTCAAGCTTTTGCTTTGTTTCGTGGGTGTCTTTCTTTGAGATAAGGTTGTCGATTTTTTTTATGGTGTTTCAAGGAGATTATTGACATTTGATTTATTTTGATGAGTTTTATCACTTTTGTCTTAGGAGAGTTGTAACGACTCCAAAGTTAGTAGTGTTGAAAAGTGTGGGTTTGGGACTCCATTTCTGTAAACCGAACTTGTAAATATTATTATTAAATATTTATGAAGTCATGTTAGAAGTGAATTGAATTTTAGTCAGGTAAATTTATCGAATTAGTACTTAATCGTGTTACAGGGACAAAATCATGAAAGTATCAAAAGTTTGAATTTGTTAGTGAATCTTTATGTAACATCGGTTTTAAATGGTTAAAGATGTTATAAAAATATAATAAAAATAAAATAAGTATAAAAAAATTAGTAATAAAAAACTAAGTAATGAAAAGAAAGAGAAAGTTGTCTTACTCATTTCATCCAACCGAATATTGTAAGAAGGAGACGAGAAGGATTAGGCTAAGGGTTTTAAACTTTCAAGTTTCAATTTGGTTAGTTTAATTTAGTCCGTTTCTCGTAATTTTTATATTTTTGGAATCCTAGTAGCTTAAACTAGCTAACCCATTTAGTAATTTTTGGTACTATTAAATATTGAGAATGTTTCCATTGATGAATAGTTGAATTTTTAAGGGTTAATTTGATAGATTTTAAGTTTAGATTTGAAAAAGGACTAAATTGTAAAGTCAATTAATAGATTTGTTCAATAGGGACTAAAATGCATTAATTTCAAATTTTGTGGTAGAAATGAGAAATAGGAAGTCCAATTAGGACTAGAGTGAAATCAACATGAAATATTGAACCTAGATTTGAAAGTTATGTTAGTCTCGATTTTAGGGACTAAATTGAATAAATTGAAAAAGTTACATAAATTAGAAATTGAATGTGAAAGTGATTGTTTATTGATCATTTGGTGTATTTATGTTAATATGTAGCTACCGTCGACCTAGATTCCTAAAAACAGAAAGGAAAAGGTAAAATTATCGACAAATAGCCTGGAGTTTACGGTTTGTATTTCTATAACTTGAACTTTTTCAATTGTTGCATTTATGAATTGCATAGCATGATAATAACATAAGGTAAGCTGGAAATGATAGAACGAACTAAGTTGAATCGATGTGAATTAGTTGTTTGTGAAAAGGACTAAATTGAATGGATTTGAAAATATGATACATACGTATATATTATTGTAATGGTGTAGTGGAATTCAGTTTGAGATGAGTTATGCTGCTATATATGTAAATTGATGAAATTATGTTGTGAAATTGATTTTTATAAATTGAAATAAAAAAAATGGATAGTGAGTATCGATTTGAAATTGTAAAATTTGAATGTATAATCAGGTTATATATTTTAACAAGTAGATAATCATATTAAATTGCATTTGAATTTTCATTGTTGATTCATGTATTATATGATATATATTATGGTTTAGTGTTCGAAATTATGGAAATACCACCAAGTTATACTCAACATTCGATTTTATTCTCTATGGGCAGGTTAGGTACTTTTTGATTCGGTCGTGAACTTCAGCATCCGGTGACAATCCTAAACTCAAGAGTTGGTGATATTTTATTTTGGTCATGGCATGTATCTAAGGAGTCTTTGGTTAAACAATGCTTAATGTGGATTGTGTTGACATTTTTGGTAACTTTGTATATATGCTTATCTATGTGAATGATGTCTTTATCTTGTTGATTTGGTTGGTGTTTTGCTTAAAAGTTGATAAGGTAATATGCTTGAGATAAGTTAGTAAAAAAATGAAATGTATTTGTTAGGTTGAATAGTTTTGGTATGGTTTTGTGCTTGTTATATACTTAATTTTGAATCATGGTTATAAGGTGCTTAAAATCCTCAAAAGATGTATGTTATCTTAATTGATTTGAGGTGCCTTAAAAAGGCATATTGGATGAGTTGAATATGATGTTTATGTGTAACTGTAATATCCCGAATTAGGGCCTAATCGGAATAGTGGTTTCGTGACCACAAATCCAAGATAGAAATAATTATTTTATAATTATTTTGAGGTTTATGATATGATTACATGATTGTGTGAAAATTTCGTGAAGAAATTTTATGCATAAAATACTTAATTTGAAGTTAGGGACTAAATCGAATAAGTTGCAAAACTTGCATTCTAGAAGTTTTTAGTATGAAATTGCTTTGAAATATTAATTAGGAGGTCTTAAATAGCAATTTGACCAATTTTAAGTTCATGGACAAAATTAGGACATGGAAGGAATTTTTGGAAAGTTTAGTAGTAAGGGCATTTTGGTCATTTAGTTATTAAAATGAATTAAAAACAAAATTAAAAGCCAATTTTTGTCCATCTTCTTCATTAGGACGAAATTTCAAGGGTTCTCCATAGCTAGGGTTTGTTTCAAGCTTTCAAGCTCCATAGTAAGTGATTCCAAGCCCCGTTTTTAATGTTCTTTACGTTTTCGGAGTCCCGGTAGCTCGATAAAGCTTATGTTAGCAATAATTTAAGTTAGGGTTCATATTTGGAAAAATACCCATAGGTGAAATTTGTGTATTTTGGTGTTTTATGATAGAATATGAGGTTTTAAATTATGTTAGACAACTTGTACTACTCAATTTTAAGCAAAAACGAGTAAAAGGGCTTAATCGGTAAAAATACCTAATAGTCACAAGTACATGTTAGAGTGAGAATTTGATGTTTCCATAGAAGAGAAAAGTGATCAGCATGTTGTAAAACATAATAATGAGGAATAAAGTTTAATCCCGAGCCTAGGGGCAAAAATGTAAATATGTAAAAGTTTAGGGGTAAAATTGTAATTTTGCCAAAATTTGAGTTAAGGATTTATTTGATAATGTGAGTATTAAATAAGCTAAATGTGTTATTTTAGATCAAGAAAGACGTGGAATCGACCTCAATCGAGGAAAAGAAAAGATTGTGGACTAAATTGCAAAATCTTTGTATTTTGGTACCAAGGTAAGTTCATGTGTAAATAATGTAGTATAATTGTTATTTGTAAATTATTGATGTTAATTATATGATATGCTGATTTTTTATTATGAGATATATGCTTTGTGGTTATTTTCGAATAAAATGCAAATTATTTGTATTATTTGTTAAATATAAAGTGCTACCGAGTATTGGTTTCGGTATTTTACGGAAGATGGCAAGGATATGTGTTCGAGGAAAATCCCGTTTGAACCTTAGGAATAGATTAGGATACAAGTGACATGTCACTAAGATGGTTGAGCATCCGAGCTCGTTGAGTTGAGTCCGAGTTCACTTATGGATGCGGATGTTCGAACTCGTTGAGTTGAGTCCGAGTTCGAGAGATGTAACTAGGCATCCGAGCTCGTTGAGTTGAGTCCGAGTTCACATATGGATGCGAACGCCCGAGCTCGTTGAGTTGAGTCCGAGTTCGCTTATGGGCGGGTTACATGATTGCTTGATTGCATATATGGCACTTATGTGCAAGTTATCCATGTATCCAAATTATATTCGATGTGTTCAACGGGTAAAAAGTTCTACTCAATTGGAGGAATATTCGAGATGTAAAGAGACGTACAGTAAGTGATGTGAAATGGATATTTTTGGACAGGTATGTATTTAACCCTCGGGTTGAGTATTGATACAATCACGATAAGGTAATAAGATGATGAAAATGATTAGAAATGTGATATGTGTTTTAGTGATGCATGCTAATGTTGATTGGTATGACTGTTTGTTATGTTACTTATTATTTGCATATGAACTTACTAAGCATTTATGCTTACTCCTCCTTCTTACTCATTGTAGTTTTGGACAAGCCACTCGAGAGTCGGGATAGGTCGAAGGCTCACCACACTATCCTAAGACTTTTGGTAAATGGTTTGTAAATTTAAGTATGGCATGTATAGCAATATACCTATTTTGTGTAAATGATCTTATGATAAATTATGAAAATGGTTAGTTTAGATTATGTTTGATGTTAAG
Organism: Gossypium anomalum; assembly: GCA_025698475.1. NCBI lineage: Eukaryota > Viridiplantae > Streptophyta > Magnoliopsida > Malvales > Malvaceae > Gossypium > Gossypium anomalum. The sequence goes on along the minus strand of CM046968.1, from coordinate 38,827,109 downwards.
GAAAATTATTAAGATACTTAGTGCATAAAAACTCATAAAAGGGATGAAATTTGCCATAAACAGAATACTGCAGCAACACTGACGCAAGTTTGAAAATTTACTAAAAATCATATAAATTGAATCTGGTGATGGAATATATATCAAATTGAAGCTTATTATGTCTAGTTTCACATGAAACAAATGAAACAGGTAAAGGAATTATATGTTAAAATATATTTGAATTTTAGTGAAATAGGGTCGTAACAGTTTCTAAATCCCTTGTTCCAACTTTAGAAATTCACTAAAAATTTTAAAGATATAATTAGGTGGTGTATTTTATATCCTCAGAATCCTTATTGAGTCTAGTTTTAGTAGAAACAAACCTCATAGTCATATGAATTTTGTACAGAGAGAAATGTGGTTCGTAGTTAACAGAGGTCAAACCAGTCAAGTCTTGAAAAAGGGGTAACTTTAACTAATAAACTGTACTAATTGGCTCAACCAAAAATTCTAGCAAAAAATTTGTAGATAGGTATATGAGTCTAGATTCAAGGAAAATTTACGGATCTTAATTTTGAGTTTTGTAACTCGAGATATGATTTTTCTTGTGACTGTGACGCAAGTAGCTTAAAAACTGTGAATGTAGAAACAAATAATCCAAAGTTCTAAAAATGTTAAATTAAGCTTAGTAACACCTCATACTCGACTCTGGCGACGGTCTCGGGCGTGGGGGCGTTACAGTAACAGCCCTCTCGACGAAGTCCTATTATTCAGTTACTATTTTTTTTTTTTGTGATATGGGGCTTAGAGTGAATTATGAAAGAGTATATATGACTAAGTATAATATTCTATGAATGCGCCAATCGGTGCATTCTGTGTTTTGGTGAGCTCAGTAGCTTGGCGGACTCTCATGTGGAGTATACACCACGCCACTGGGTTAGACATTTTTGTTGAACTTCATAGTTTAATAGAACTTGTTCCATTTTGGTAGGATTATTTAGTTAGTTGAAAGTTGGTTAGAATGGAACTAAGTTACTATAGTTGAAAAGACTAGAATTTATTATGAGAGTATTTGTTATGGGAAACAAGGAAGGGTTAGTGGGATGATTAGACTTTTCCATTAAACTTAGTTTCTGTGTTAAGATGTATAAAGTAAGTAGTGACTTCTCAATCAATCTTCACATCTTCCTTGCATTCACCTTCTTTCAGAAGTTTCTCCGCACTCACTCTTTCTTAAAATCCAAGATCGAAAATCTGCTTGAGTTGGGTTCATTGTATTGAGCCAAATCTTTCGCTTGTTTTAGCTCCCTGTTAATTATTGATGAACCCTAGGTTATTTTCATGGTTATTTACGCGATATTAGCGCTGCATGTGTTAGTGTAAGGAAGGAAACTTCTTGTGTAAACCTTTAACCCATATTCGTCGCTGGAATAGGGTTACAAAGCATTACCATAAAAACATAACTTTAAAAAATATATTTCAATCCTCAACATAAACATATCATAAATCATTCATATACATGCATATAGTCCCTTAATCGAGCCCTCGAGGCCTTAAAAAACACTTTAAATTGACTAAAGTAGAATTAATCAGAAAGTTCATGAAAAAGTTAGAAAATTTGGACTGCAGGTGTCACACGATCGTGTGACTCACACAGCTGAGACACATGCCCGTGTAACAATCAAAATAGGGACACACGGCCGTATCCCAGCCTGTGTCTGTAACCATGTAACTTTCGAAGTTGGGTTACATGGCCAAGCCACACGTCCGTGTGCCAGGTCATGTAACTCTCAAAATGGCCTCACACACCCCTGTGTTAGACTGTATGCTAGGTTGTGTAATAGCCTGACTTGTAAACCTTGAAACCTATAAGGGACACACGGCCATGTCGCATGGCCATGTGTCATACACGGCTGAGTCACATGTCCGTGTTTCAGGCCGTGTGGATATGAAATTGGCCAAAATCAAGCCATTTCCATTACCAACCCAAAAGTGTACCTACAAGCACTTTGTGCACGACTTCAAAGCACCAAAAATTTACCAAAACATGCATGAAACAACCAATTCAAATGACCAAATCCATTCAACCAACATGCCATATAAGGCACCTCAAAAGCAAGCATACAAACTCATCTAAACATGTATACTTACCACATCTTCATCAAACTCATATAATTCAATACTACTTCTAAAACTCACCATAATTATGATCATTAGAACTTCCACACAAACATACCATTTGGTTACTCAAACATGCATAATATCTTAGCCATATTATCACATATCAACAAGGCATCAAAAGTACAAAAGTACATCAACCAAAAGAACATATACATGTGAAACTTATCAACTAACATTCAACTAAACATCAACCATAAGTCCACCTATACATGCCATTATAACCTTGACCAAAACATCAAAAACTACCGATATAATCATTGGATAGTGTGATAGATCTTCAACGAGCTTCCAAATCGATCGAGCCTCTGATAATCTATAAAACATAGGAAAGAAAACTACTACGTAAGCATATAATGCTTAGTAAGTTCGTAACACATGAACATAACTTACCATTTCAATGCATAACCTTAAAATTAAACATGATACAATCAAATCATAAGCTTGTAACGCCTCAAATCCCAAAAACCTCTGTTAATTTTTTTTATGTGTTTGTGTCATGAAAGTATATTTCACTTAGTGGTTTCATGCTCTGGAAACATCTAGGGAGTTGTGGGTTCAAGCCTTGGCTTGAGCAAAATTTGTGCTTTTACTTGAGTAAACCCTTGACTTCTGATAGTAGGCTTCTTAAATTTATGAGAAGGTTGCATGTCACAGAAAGCCTACTAGACTAGTGGCAACTGGCATGTTGCTAATACTAAGGGACTAGAGTTAAAGTCCAATTGCACGCAGGAGAGTCCCTTTTTACAAATGGCTTGTGGGAGGTTGGATGGCATTAGGACTCTAGTGGTGGGATGGCAGATGAGTTGTTGAGGAAATTTGAATCGGTCAAGTGAGGGAAAAGAGGAGAGATTTGTGGAGAGATAATGGGAGTGGATCAAGGAAAGGGGGGAGAGGTAGTAGTGGTCGAAAGTGGGAGTCTCCTTGGTACCAATTCGGTCATAGGCAAGGGGAGTGCCAAAATTGCATTTTGGGTATTGCTATTCTTTTTGACAGTTTTTTTTCTGATCTTTCTTTGCATTTTGAAGTTGCGACTGAATTGACCTTTGGCATATTTTCTTTTCTTTTCTTTTTCAAACCTTAACTGAATACCCTTCTTTCTCTTCTGTCTTTCTGTCGTTCCTCTCTTTGACTGAGCATTCCCTTGTTTCACTCATAAGCCTTTGCCGAAACATCCTTGTTCTTCCTCCTTCTTTTCTTGTTCGACTTCTTTCAAGTTCTCCCTACATTGCTTGTCGAATCTTTCCCTACTTTGGTTAAGGTAATTGAGCTTTCATTTCGGGTTACCGAATCTTGTTATTGCTATCATCTCTGTGGGGGTTCACGGTTGATTTGTTCTCCCTTTCTTTTTCTGTGACGTAATGGTTTTCTCTCTAACCTTTTCTTTTCAGTTGTAAGGTGTGCTGTTGTAGGTCGAATACTGCCATTCTCCATTCTTAGTTCTTCATTGCGGTAGGTCACTCTTTTGTTTCAGGTTGATTACGTTTATAGTATTTATTAACAAGATTGGATTGTAATATAGATCCCGCTAAGGGCTTTGGAGTTAACCTTTGTCAGAGGTTCAAGTGGGTTAAGTCTCACTTGCTCAAATCAAGGCAAGTATCCATATTAGTTAGATTGAGTGTTAAAGGAGGGTGTTTACCCTAATGGTGACAAGTGACTAATTGAAGTTCTGATTGTGATAGGGTTGGAATACTTGTGGGGCAGTAGTGCATTTTCACAATCAGGTGTGTACTCACACTACAAACACTGTTGAACGGCAAAAGCTAAAAAACTGAAAAGTGGACTGTCGGCACCACACGGGCATATGGCCGCCTGTGTGGCAGGCTTAGTTGCAAAATGAGGTCGTGTTGTCGATGCAATGGCCATGAGTGAATTCATGGGCCGAAACGGTATTGGCCCATTTCGGGCCAAACTAGGCCGGGTGGGCCCAATGGGCTTGTGGGCCCTACGCGGAGAACTTGCACAAGATGTGATAAATTGTGGGTCAGGTTGTGTAAACTACATGGTTGAGGCCATTTTTGGGCTATGTAGGCTATACGAGAGTGTGGGCCCATATGGGCTCGCAATATGGGTTATAGGCCCATTAGCACTGATTGACTGATAAGGTTGCATGGGTCACACAAGACGACTGTGGACCTACTATTGGGTCGGTAAGTACACTTAGACCCCACAATGATGAAATGACCATTATACCCCTATGAGGTAAAATGACTGTAATACCCCTATATTATGTATGACTATTTTTGAGCATGACATTGCTGCATACATGTATGATATTATGTTGCATTACATGGGGTGGGATATATGATTTTGGAGGAAGTGTACTGAAAGGCTATAAGCCTATTACTGGTAGCTCTGCTGCAAATACTGTTTTAGTACCGAAATCGGTATGACTTGGTGTGTAGGGTTGGTTGGGTCGATTTAATCCCCACATGGTGTGTAGGGCTAGTATGGAGATGGTGTGTAGCGGATGGATTGGGTAGGATTGTTTGCTTGCATACTGCACTGAAACGGGCTAAGGCCAGACTGCTACTGTTATTGAAAAGGGGGCTAAGGCCCCTAACTGGAACTAAAGGGCCTAGGCCCAGGCTGTCTTTACTCTGGTTGTTTGCTGTTATGGGATTTCACACACTGAGTTTTCGTAAACTCACCCATCTGTTAACTGTGTAGAAAATCCTTAGGCTTAGACGGATCGAGGCGACGAAGGACTCAGAGGTGGTCACTTGACGTAGTTTCTTTTAATAATATACTTAAGATTTTATTTTGGGTTTTCATTATGTAATAAGGCCTTTTTAATTTTTATTTTGATTTTGGGATTTTATTTACTTTACTTTACCCGTTAGTAATAGGACTCAGATTTTCAAATAAATACAAACAAATGATTTTCTGAACACATCACGTTTACGCAACATATTTTGAAAGCTTTCGCAACAAACACCGTTTTTAAGTTTATTAACAAACTCTTATAATTAATATTTTGTTAAACCAACTTGATTTTTACAATGAACCAAACACTCTAAACTTTTCTTGAGAACCTAAAGAAGTTTTTATGTAAAACGGATGTTCACAGAACTTATGTTTTGGAAAAACACTCCAATGTGACATCACAGATTCAGCCATAACATCTAGGCCAGGTTTGGGGTGTTATATTTAGTGGTATCAGATCCAGGTTGCAAAACTCGGTTGTGGATTTGGGTTTTTTTCCAAAAATAAGGAAATTTCAACAATGTTGTTTTAAAATGGTTTAAAGAGATTATTTGGGTTTATGTTTTACTAAAGGAGTGGTACTCCGAGTCTCCGCGTCAATCCTGTAAGTCTTCTGATTGTTATTTTTGAAAGAATAATATCGAAATGTTATTACTAAAACTACTTAGGTAGTAAAATTGTGCTGAAACTCTTTAGAGTAAACTACGAACCGTAGTAAGACTGCGAACTGCGAAAATAAACTCTGAGAAAATATTGTTCATAAGACATCTGTAATATATACTGAGACAATAAACTGATTGGTATAAAACTTTAATATAGATAAAAGTGTGATTGGATAATGAGCACTAGGGGTACTCATGGTAGAGGCCACGACAGAAGCCATAGAGGAAGCCATGGAGGTGCTCGGGCTGGGTCTTCGTATTCTGGACACCAGCCTAATGAGGAAGTTAGAAAGGCACCAACTTCACCTATGGCTGAGACAGGGTCTCAAAATCGAGTAGCGGGGGATGGCGCACTATCCCAAGCAATGGTGAGGATCCTAGAAAAGGTCGTTGGGCTTGGTACTGGTAGTGTGGGCTGGGGTTCGGTTATGGAACGACTCAGGTGTAATGGGGCAGAGATATTTAGGGGTATTGCTAGAGTTGCCCCTAATGTCGCTATAAACTGGATAGAGGCCACAGAAAGGATCATGGATGACCTTGACTGTACCCCTGATCAGAAGCTAAAAGGTGCAGTATCTCTACTAAGGGATGAGGCCTATCAGTGGTGGCTTACCGTCAAAGAGGGAACTCAAGTTGATCGTTTGACCTGAGAGTTTTTCAAGACTACATTCCAGGCTAAATATGTGGGTGCTAGCTATGTAGATGCCCGTAGAAGGAAATTTCTGAATTTAACCCAGGGGGATAAGACAGTGGCTGAATACGAGGCTGAATTTTTACCTCTGAGCTGCTATGCACGTGGGATGGTGGCAACAGAATACGAGTGGTGTATTCAATTTGAGGATGGCCTCAGAGATGGTTTAAGGGTTCTGATAGCTCCTCAGAGGGAGCGGGATTTCGCAGTACTGGTTGACAAGGCAAAAATCGTCGAGGACGTAACACTCGCTGAGCACTAGAACAAAGAGAAAGGTAGAGGTAAGAGGGATGCTGAGCCCTCAAATTCCTTTCAGAGGTTTAAGAAAAGGCCCAGACCTGATGGGCCAATCAGAGATAAGACCCCTGCTGTTGCTGCTACTCCTGGACCGTAGTTTTGTGCTGATTGTGGGAAATGCCATCAGGGTGAATATTGGAAAAAGATGATTGTGTGTCTGAGATACGGATCCTTGGAGCACCATGTCAAGGATTGTCCATGGAGGCACGAGCAGGCGCAAGCTACTGGTTTTGGTAATGTTCAGCAGAGTGGTCAGCAGCCACCGAGGGGCTGGAGTCAGGCTAGGGGTGGAAATGTTATGGGCCGTGGTCGTGGAGCACCGGCCAGAGGTGCTGGTCATGCTGAGGCGTGGCAGCTGGCACTGGTTTACATTACGCGTCGCTGAGAGGACGGAGACGCTCTAGATGTTATTACTGGTACGTTCTTTATTTATAATGTACCTTATATTGCACTGATTAATGTTGGGTCTACACATTCATACGTGGCATGCTCTGTGTCTAAGATATTGGGTATTATGGATGAAAACACTATGAGTGAGGTTACTGTTATAAGTTCGTTGGGGCAGTTCGTTCGGTAAATAAGATGTTTAGAGATGTTCCCTTGGAGATTCAAGGAGTGGTTTTTCTGGCCGATCTTATGGAGCTGCCTTTTGGGGAATTTGATCTAATATTAGGCATGGATTGGTTAGTTAAACATCGGGTAAGATTGGATTGTACCAGTAAGCGAGTTGTACTGAGAACTAAAGCCAGTGAGGAGATAGTGGTAACTGGGGAACGACAGAACTATTTGAGTAATGTGATTTCTGTGCTTAAGGCTGAGAAGTTGGTTCGCAAGGGTTGTAAAACGTTCTTGGCTTACGTCAGTGTTTCAGATGTCGGGGACTCTTCGGTAAAGGGTATCTAACTGTTAAAGATTTTTCGGACGTCTTTCCAGAAGAGTTACCAGGGTTACCTCCTAAACGTGAAGTGGAATTTGGGATTGAGCTCCTGGTGTCGATTGCCCCTTATAGAATGGCACCGAAAGAGCTTGTAGAGCTTAAGGCCCAAATTCGAGAGCTCCTGGACTGCGGGTTTATCCTACCAAGTGTGTCTTCGTGGGGAGCACCAGTCTTATTTGTGAAAAAAAGGATGGGTCCATGTGTATGTGCATCGACTATAGACAACTGAATAAGCTGATCACTAAGAATAAATATCCTCTGCCGAGAATTGATAATTTTTTTGGCCAACTGCAAGGAGCATTAGTTTTCTCTAAAATAGATCTCTGATTAGGGTATCACCAATTGAGAGTTAAAGACGTCAATGTGCACAAGATGGCGTTTAGGACTCGTTATGGTCATTACGAGTTTCTGGTAATACCTTTTGGACTGACAAATGCATTGACAGCTTTTATGGATCTGATGAACAGAGTGTTTCAACCCTATCTGGATCAGTTTGTGGTAGTATTTATCGATGATATACTGGTGTATTTGAGGACTGAGAATGAACATGATGAACATCTACGAGTGGTTCTGCAAATCTTGAGGGAGAAATAATCGTACGCCAAGTTCAGCAAGTGTGAATTTTGGTTACCTGAGGTAACGTTTCTTGGTCATGTGGTATCTGCTGAGGGAATTAGGGTTGATCCTAGGAAAATGGAGGCTGTTGTGGATTGGAAGTAGCTTAAGACTGTGTCAAAAATTCACAGTTTTCTGGGTCTGGCTGGGTATTATTGAAGATTTGTAGAGGGGTTTTCACTGATTGTCGCGCCCTTATCTAAGCTACTACGTAAGGGCGTACCTTTTAACTAGACTGATGCGCAGCAAGAGAGCTTTAAGAAGCTTAAGAAAGTTTTGATTGAGGCCCCTGTCTTGATTCAGCCAGAGTCTAGTAAGGAATTTACTGTCTACAGCGATGCATCACATGTTGGTTTGGGTTGTGTGTTGATACAAGAGGGTAAGGTGGTAGCTTACGCTTCTCGTTAGCTTAAGACACATGTGGCAAATTATCTGACTCATGACTTGGAGTTGGCCGCGATGGTGTTTGCACTGAAAATTTGGAGGCATTACTTGTACGGTGAGAAGTGTATCATTTACACGGATCACAAGAGCCTCAAGCATCTCCTCACTTAGAAGGAGTTAAATCTTAGGCAGCGTAGATAGATTGAGCTACTTAAAGACTATGACTGCTCGATTGAATACCACCCTGGTAAGGCTAATGTGGTGGCCGACGCGCTGAGTCGCAGGGCTATAACTGATCTGAGAGCTATGTTTGCTAGTTTTAGTTTATTTGATGGTGGTAGTTTTTTGGCTGAGCTCTAAGTTGAACCAGTGTGGATTGAGCAGATTAAGAGTAAACAGCTGGAAGATGAGTCATTGGGTCATTCGTTCCGTCAAATTGAGAATGGTAATACTGTGGATTCTGGGCTGAATAATGTAGGGGTACACTATTTCTGAGGCAGAATTTGTATACCTAAAGATACTGATTTAAGATAGACTTTGTTGCGAGAGGTGCATAATAGCCCTTATACTATGCACCCAGGTGGAAATAAGATACTGGTGGCCAGGACTTAAGCGAAAGGTGACTGACTTTGTGGGGAAATATCTGACTTGCCAGCAGGTTAAGGCAGAGCATCAGTTGCCTTCTGGGTTGCTTCAGCCGGTTAAGATTCCGCTGTGGAAATTGGAGAGAGTAACTATGGATTTTGTGAGTGGGCTACAACTAACGCCTTCTAAGAAAGATTCAGTGTGGGTTATTGTGGATTGGTTGACCAAAACTGCCCATTTCATATCGGTTTGCACGGACTACTCGTTACAAAAACTGGCTAAGTTGTATGTATCCGAGATAGTGAGACTGCATGGGGTACCAGTTTCTAGAATATTAGATAGAGATCCTTATTTCACGTCTCGGTTCTGGAAGAAGTTACATGAAGCTCTGGGTACACGGCTGGACTTTAGTACTGCGTTCCATCCTCAAATAGATGGTCAGTTGGAAAGGGTGATTCAGATACTGGAGGACATGTTAAGAAGCTATGTAATTGACTTTCGAGGTCACTGGGAAGAGTACTTGCCGCTAGCAGAGTTTGCTTATAACAATAGCTACCAGTCTAGCATACAGATGGCACCTTACGAAGCCCTTTATGGTTGTAGGTGTCGCACTCCTTCATGTTGGACTGAGTTGGGCGAGCGGCATGCTCTGGGTCCTGAGTTAGTATCTGATACCGATGATAAGGTCAAATTAATTCAGGATCGACTGAAGGCGGCATCGAATAGACAGAAGTCTTATGCGGATCTGAAGTGTAAAGAACTTGAATATTCTGTGGGAAATTTTGTCTTTCTGAAGGTCTTGCCATGGAAGAAGGTACTGAGATTTGGGCGTAAGGGCAAGTTGAGCCCAAGATTTATTGGGCCTTACTTCATATTGAAGTGAGCAGGACTAGTTGCTTACTAGCTAGAGCTACCTCCAGAATTAGAGCAGAATCATGATGTGTTCTACGTCTCTATGCAGAGATGCTACCGCTTTGATCCTACACACGTTGTGCCAGTTGAGGAGATCGAAGTTAGACCTGATCTGACATTCGAGAAGGAACCAATCCAGATTTTGGACCGAGAGGTGAAAGTCTTAAGAAGGAAATCAATCCCATTGGTGAAATTTCTTTGGCGGAACCACAGTTCTGAGGAGGCTACGTAGGAACCCGAGGAGGCAATACAACATTAATATCCTCACCTTTTCTGACCACGTAAATTTCGAGGCTGAAATTTTCTTTAAGGAAGGTAGAATTGTAACGTCCCAACTCTCGAAAACCTCTATTAAAATTTTTTTCTATGTGTTTGTGTCATGAAAGCATGTTTGGTTTAGTGGTTTCGTGCTTTGGGAGTATTTGGGGTGTCGTGGGATCAAGCCTTGGCTTGAGAAAAATTTGTGCTTTTACTTGAGTAAACCCTTGACTTTTGATAGTAGGCTTCTTAAATTTATGAGAGGGTTGCATGTCACAGAAAGCCTACTAGACTAGTGGCAAATTGCGTGTTGCTAATACTAAGGGACTAGAGTTCGAGTCCAATTGTACGTAGGAGAGTCCCTTTTTGCAAACGGTTGTGTGGGAGATTGGATAGCATTGGGACTCTAGTGGTAGGGCGGCAGAACAGTTGTTGAGGGAATTTGAATCGGTCAAGTGAGGGAAAAGAGGAGATATTTGTGGAGAGATAGGGGGAGTGGATCAAGGAGAGAGGGGAAAGGTAGGAGTGGTCGAAAGTGGGAGTCTCCTTGGTACCAATTCGGTCATAGGTAAGGGGAGTGCCGAAATTGTGTTTTGGGTATTGCTCTCCTTTTTGACTTTTTTTTCTGATATTTCTTTGCATTTTGAAGTTGCAACTGAATTGAACTTTGGCATATTTTCTTGTCTTTTCTACTTCAAACCCTAACTGGATACCCCTCTTTCTCTTCGTTCTTTCTATTGCTCCTCTCCTTGACTGAGCATTCCCTTGTTTCACTCACAAGCCTTTGCCGAAACATCTTCGTTCCTCCTTCTTTTCTTGTTCAGCTTCTTTCAAGTTCTCCCTACATTGCTTGCCGAATCTCTCTCTACTTTTGTTGATTTCTCATTTTCTTTGTGATGCTCATGCCTGTGGGCATATTCGGGGCATTAAGGAGAGCCTAAATTGCCTTAGGCTTAAGCATTTTTTTTTTGCAGATAATGCGCTGCTCTTTATTAAAAATAAGAATAAGGAAGTTGATGTAGTTGTTAATATTCTTAAACAATTTGAGCGTGTTTCAGGGCAAAAAATCAATCTTTCTAAATCTATGGTGTGGTTTAGTCCCAATACCCAGAGAATCAAAAGAGTTTGTTTGGTGATTTGCTTGGGATGTGGGTGGTTGGGATGTTCGATCATTACCTTCAACTTCCTCTTTTTATCGACAAACAAAAAATAGGGGCTTTTAAGTGCATCCTTAATCGCTTCTTCAATAGGATTAATAGTTGGTCTAAGGGTTTACTTTCTTATTGTGGTAAAAAAGTCTTTATTAAATCTATCTTACAATCTTTGCCTACTTATTTTTTATCAATTTTTCGTGCTCCTAGGGGAACGATGGGGGAGATGACCTCAAAAATTTACCAGTTGTGATGGGCTAGTAAGGAAAAGGGTCGTGGTTGGGCTATGCTTGCCTGGGACAATCTTTTCCTTCCTAAGGGCATAGGTGGGATTAGATTTAGAGATTTACAGCTCTTTAACCTGGCTCTGATTGGTCGGCAAGTTTGGAGACTTATCTCGTAAAAGGATACCTTGTTATATCAAGTTCTTAATCGAAATGCTCCCCTAACTGTGATCTATTTCATCCCAAAAAGGTTGATAAACCTTCTTTCATTTGGTCTAGCATTTTGACGGTGGCTAGAGCCCTTGATAAGGGTTTCGAGTGGCATGTGGGGGAGAGCTATAGTATTCGGCTTGATAGGGATAAATGGGGTCTTGAGGGTCTCGATGGTGATGCCTTGCAACTCCCTCATGATGCTTTTCCAGAGGTGCATGTCCATGATCTTTGGTTACGCACTATGGTGGTTGGAATGTGGGTCGTATTTGCGAGCGTTTAGGGACTCTTTGGCTTATCGTATTTGTGATATCTCGATCTTACCTCATTGTCCAAAAGATAGGATGTTCTGGTTTCATAACACCCACAACTTTCATACGACCAAATCGGCTTACTCGTGGTTGCTTCTCAGTAGTATTGGTTGCGAGCTGCACCATTTCTTTTGGAAATTAAAAGTTCTCCTTAAAATTCGCATGTTTGCTTGGTTTATTGGTCACGGTTTGCTTCCCACTAATGTTAAGCTTTCATCTATCAAATGTCATATGGATCCAGCTTCTTGAGGTGTAAAGGTGGGGATAAGACGGTTTTTCATGCCTTAAGAGGTTGCCCTAAAGCTCAAGATGTCCTTATGGCGGGCAACTTTGACAATAGATTACTAATTAACCAACATGATTTTTGCATCGATTGGATTGAAGACTCCATGTGTATTTTAGACAAAAAAGCCTTTGAAGACTTCATCTCTATGTTTGGAACATTTGGAATAGTAGAAATAATGCTATTTTTAGAGGAGATAAGGAGGATGCGGGTGTGATTTGGGAGAGATCCCGCAAGCTCAATGATGATTTTTGGATTCATAAATTTTCTTCACAGCCGATATTACCTTGAGTCCTTAGAAGTTGTAAATGGGAAAAGCCACTGGAAGGTACGATAAAATTCAACGTGGATGCATCTATGAAGGCTTATGGTATGTACTTGGGTATTATTGTTAGAGATTCTAATGGCTTGTTTTAAGTGGTAAAGCGTTTTTCACTAACAAGGTGAGTAACTCCGAGAAGGTGAAATTGGATGCCCTCATTGAAGGCTTTCATCTTGCTTAATCTCTTAATTTCGACAAGGTAATTTTTTAAACGGATTGTGCTAGCATTGTCAATCGATTTAGCAATCACAAAGAGAACATCACGATTCTTGGTCACCGTATCAAGGAAGCTCGCAAGATGCTTGACTCTTTTTCTTTTGCCAATGTCAAGTACGTTCATCGTAGTTGTAATAAATTGGTTGATTCTCTATGTAATTGGTCTCTCTTTAAATGTTATAATTTTTCCTTTGAATTGGATTATCCTAGCGATTTCCACAACATTGTAATTTCAGATGCAATTTAATTTAAGGTGGTAGCCTTCGGGCCTTTTCTTTGTCAAATAAATGTAATTGTTTTCTATGTATTTGAACGGTGCATAAATAAATTTAATTCACATTTCACTATTATGTCTTTTGTGTTTTTTTCTTTCATGTTTTACATGTATAGTGAAATTGTGACAAGAAAATATTAGTTTATTGATTTTATAAGTTCAAACTGATGATAAGTGGCATCATAAGAACATTTACATTGTGAGAAGGATAACTTACGTCAATAAATAATCTAAACGAGTTCGTAATTCAAACTGATGATAAGTGGCATCGTAAGAACATTTACATTGTGAGAAGGATAACTTACATCAATAGATAATCTAAACAAGTTCATAATTCCATAAAAGAATCAAAGTGAGCATTTGATTTAAATGCTTAGAATATTATTATGCCGTCTATAATTCCAATTGAGGAGATGGCTAGTCTTGGCTATTGGATTAGTTGACTCCACGAGTAGAGACATAGATGTATTCATTGGAAGAATGATACATTGAATAGGAACCAAGATGGATTAATTCTTAATCCTTTTGTGAATTAATTCACTTTTGATGTTTATGGTGTGATTTACCTAAATCCTAAGTTAGTAACTGACCATGTGTATGTAACTTATGTGCTTTGTTATAAGTGAAGGCTTATGCTCTAAAGATGATCGAGTCCATAACCGATATGTTAGGTACATGACTTGTGCATGACATGACTTTACTACCAACAATGGAATTCGTAGCTTAATTAAAGAGTTAATGATATCCTCTCATTGATATTTTGCTGATTAATAAATATGAAACATGGCCACAGTTTGCTTGTTCTTGAACGAGCAATTGGTCACAAATATTTGTTGACGGTGGCCATATTAATCATTAAGAAGACACAATGGTGACATTAAGATAAATTTGATTGTATTGAGTGAACGAATTTAACTCAAAGGAATCAAGGATATCATATGAGGGTAATACACACATGATGAGGTCATTGGATAAAGTAGTTGGATAAATTGATTTTGTAAAGAGTATACGATAAGGAGTTTTCAATGATGGTACTTCTTGTACACTGACTCCATTATTAAGTAGATATCAAATTATTGGAACGATGCTTCTGGACATAACTGCAATTACTAGAGCCTAATTGTAATGTCCAATTGGTCCATCTGATAGTCAACAAATGCTTAATCAGATTGCGTTTGAATCAGAATAAAATTCTACTACTTTGGAAATAACTTAATTGAGTCAATTTATTCGATATGGAATTAAATTAGGTAGTTGTGAGAATTGTTCTACTAGAGAATTTAATTAAACAATTTTCTTGAAAAATTAATTTGGAAAATGTAACAGATTTTTGAAAAAATTAATTTTGATCAAGTAAAATTAAATTAATCAAATTGATTAAAATTAATATGATATTTTTGGAAATTAATTTTCAAGTTAGTCCATTGGCTTAACGGGTAATTAAACCTGAGATCGAAAATTGGGCCGAGAACCCAAAATTGAGATTGAGCCTCAAAAACTGGTCGAACCGGGCTTGGTATGTGAAACCGAGTTGACGGTACAACTGGTGGCTAGACCAGATTGATTGGGCGGTCATATGCTTGGATCGAACCGACAACAGCTGAAACTGCTCGGGGTATCATGAGGGTGCCGCACCTTCGATGGCACCACCGAACATGATTGTGCCAATGGTGGCGACAATGACATTCTGGTGGCCCGACGGGTGGGTCATTCGACAGTTGAGCAGTGGAAGAATCAACTCCTATTGGGACTCTACCGGATAATTTGATTTCAGATTAATTATTCCAAAAATAATATTATTTTAGTTGATTTAATATTGAATTAAATTTAATACTTATGTTAATAGTATTTTATTAATTTAATATTAAATCGATTATATTAATATTAAATTTAATCTAATATTTATCTTGTAGATATATATTCTATTAATTTAATAGATTTAATAATAAATTTAATCTTATATTTATCTTGATAAGTATTATATTATTTAATATTAAAGTGATTAAGTTTAATCATAGTTGAACTCTCTAAACTCTTCCTATATAAAGAGAGCCTTAAGTCATTATTTTATACACACTTGAATTCAAGAAAAAGTTGTAGAGAGAAAATTATTTGAAGAAATTATTTTAGAAGAAATTATTTTAGAAGATTTCTAGAGATATTTTTCTTATTTATAATTTGACCATAAAGTTTAGAGAAATTATGAAATTACCCCATTGGTAATTTTGTGGAAATTTTTTTGATCCGAAACGAGCTCACACTCGGCAGATGTGAGCTTGAGGATAGCGAAGAAGACTACTCGGTCGAAGCGTTCATCCTAGACGAATCGAAAAGATACAATTTTGATTAAGTGTTTATTACTTTAGATATCACAATCAAGTTTTTGATTTTTTTGAAAAATTGTTAAAACTTTGGTTTTTCTCTAAACTTATTTTCCACTGCGTTTTCCAAACTCGATTTCCTAATAGTTGGTATCAGAACCAGATTATGCTCTATTTATAAGTATAAACAGGTAATTAAAATAAATTTATCTTCTTCGTAAATGATTCGATTACATAGAAAGTGACATTGTTTAGATCTTATGCATGTTTTGAGTTATATATGGGAATGAATGTGATATTATATATTTGTTATATAATTGTTATTTTTTTCCAAGGTTGTAGTTTTTAGGATATAGATCGTGGACTATCATCTCCACATAGGACTATTTTTTTTGTAAAATCAAAAAATTCTTGGGAGCCGAAAACGAGGATAGGACTAGAATGTAATTTTTTTAAAAGGAGTCAATGAAGAGAAGAAAATGAAGTGATGGCGATTGAAGACCCAAGAAATGCCTTATGGTGAAAAATTTTGTAATTTTTGTTTTTTATTTATTTTCTAAAAATAGAACTGACTACCTCTGGACGTACTAGTATCCAAAGTGTGAATACTATAGTAACAAATTTAAAAATGAGGTGGTATCCGCAAGTATACGGGTCTAGTTGTAATATAGTTACAACGGAGTAGGTGAGTATTCTGAGGATTGTACCCGAGGGAGGCTAATGTTAGATCAATTTTCACCTAAACACTGAGAGATCTAATTAGTACTCTAAAAAAGTTATATTACGAAAACATAAATAAAAGGGATTTTTAGGATATTTATAATAGTAAAATAATAACAAAGAAATAAATAGCAAGATCTTGAAAAGTAGAATTAGTTAAATCTAATTATAGGTGATTAGCTTGCTTTAGTAATCCTCATCAACTATCACTTCAGGTTCCTTGTCAATCAACTAGTCGCTATCTTCCAACTTCATAGCCCAGACTGGCTTGGGGTAAAGGTGTTTACGGATAGGCCATACCAATTTTGGGTTAATTCCCACCTTGATGATTTCCTAGGGTTGTCAGGTCTAGGGTTTAGGTTCTTCCTCTCCCAAACAGCTGATCTGTTGAGTAACCTTATAAAATAGTTAATAGATCATACTTCCACTCGCTAATCACCCATAGAGGGATTAGTTCCTCATGGTTTTCAGAAACAATATAAAATCGATATAAAGAGTAAACATGATAAATGAATTGAAAGTAAAATGTTTAGAAAAAAACCTAATTTGTATTAAGAATGAACGTGAATCCACAAGTTTGATTGTCTCCACAAATTAGATCTCTTGAAATAAAACAAAGAATAAACTAAAAGTAAATCTAAGTCTTAAGAAAAGAGAAAACTAGTAACACCCCTAACCCGTATCCGACTTCGGAATAGAGTTACGAAGCATTACTAGAGTTTACATTTCATAACTATAAAAAAATTTAAAACATTTAATTCATATCATTAATCATAGCAAAAACCAATCAATAGCATACATATTGTCCCTTATACGAGCCCTCGAGGCCCTAAAAACATATTAGAAGCAAATCGGGACTAAATCAGAAACATATAGAAATTGCAAGGAAAAGATGAAAATTTACCAACTGAAGGGGTCACATGGCCGTGTGGCCAGGCTGTGTGACTCACACAGCCAAGAGACACGCCTGTGTCTTAGGCCGTGTAGGCACTCGAAATAGGGACACATGGCCTTGTCCCAGCCCGTGTCCGTACCCGTGTAACTCACTGACTTGGGTCACACGGAAAAACCACATGCCCGTGTGTCAGGCTGTGTAAAACCTGACTTGAAACCCTTTGAAAACTACAGGGGACACACGGCCGTACTACCTGGCCGTGTGTCACTCACGTCTGAGACACACGCCTGTGTCTTTGCCCGTGTGGATGAAAATAGGCTATTTTACAAGCCATTTTTCTCACCCTTTTCAACGTGTACCTATAATCCCTTTTGCACATATACATAAGCCCTCAAAGGCACCAAAATCATACATAATCAAGCCAAACACATATGGTATAATAACATCCAACCAATATGCTTAAAGGCACCTCAAATGACAACATTAAAACATGTATAACCATGTGCTCAATTTGGAAAAAATAATAGATTAACTTTTAACTAAGTTTGCATCATTACACAACATGTAAATCACTTACCAAAACATACCATTTGGTGCCAAATGTACCACATAATGATTAGCATAAAATACATATATGCTTAGTATGACAAATCACCAATTTACAACAAGTTATATGTCATATCTAATATGCACATTCAACTACTTTTCTGTCTACCATCATTCAACCATAACAAGACATATATCAACCATTACAAAGCTACTTATATACACCTTATAATATATATCATTTTACCAACGCAAGACCAAAATGCAAACTAACCAAATGGTCATTTCCACAACCAAAATACATAGGCCAACATTAGCCAAAATACCTGTACATGCCATTATAACCTTAACCAAGACATCAACATCTACCGATATAATCGTTGGATAGTGTGATAAATCTCTGATAAGCTTCCAACCCAATCTAGCTTCCGATAGTCTAAAGTAAAGAAAAATAACTACGTAAGCAATGAATGCTTAGTAAGCTCGTATAAAATTTTATCATATCTATCCATTTCAAATATGAAATTTATACAATTCAGGAATAATCATATTCCGATACCACACGATTCATGAAGCCAAATTCAACAGTTCACAAATTGAATAATTCCACAGCATCATTTATACCTATCATCCCTAACAAAGTAGGATTTTATAAAAACTTTAAGTCTTTTTCAATTTTCTTCCTTTCATTTGCATGTCATTACTTTCCATTACATTTACTTTCTTTAGCTTAATTAACATCATCAATTAAACTCATCATTCCCTTTTTCATCACTCATTTCATATGCATAATACACAAGACACAAGCATATCATCAACCGTAGCCACATGCTAGTGCATTTAAACATAGCTCTTTTAGAATTAATCACATGATAAACCATTTCATAAGAATTTGCATAATTTAAACCTTACCACTTTTTCATGAGTACAAGCATATTTTCATTTGAGCACTTGTCATTTCAATACGACTTATAAGTAAACATAATACCATTCAACCAACAGCTTGACACTTGCCTAAGCATCAAACAGCAACACATGTTAGCATACTTGAACATATTTCATATAAATTCAACATTGATAACCTTATTTTCTCAACTTGTCACACTTGAGTTCATTACTTGTCTCAACTTACATAATTACCATGTATCAGCATATCAAAGATATTCATATATGTACATGTCATGATACATATCATTATCTTACCGTTTCATTATATACAAATATCATACATTTCAATATATCAATATATCTGATTGTCACTCGCGATAAGTTTTAAAATTTATAATTGATCGTACTTGACCTAGCTATTATCACGATGAAGGCAAGCGCACCTATCGAACAGTAGTATAGTTTTAGTAAAATTGGATGTCGAACCCAAAGGAACTAAAAGTACTAGTATTGACTTTCTTTTTATTATCTAGCCTAAAAATAATGAAAGCTATTTTAACTCACTAATTAACTAATCTAAGAATGCACAGAAAGTAAATTGGGGAAAGTACTTGTGGAAAACTGATTGATTTTAGACAACACCCAATGAAGAATCTACCTAAACTTCTCTTATTAATTGACTCTGAACCAGACGATTTATTCACTTGACTTGATCTGTAGAAATCCCTAAGTTATGTTATTATCCCTATTCAAAACTAATAACGTCTAACCCTAGGTTGATTAATTGAAATCTCTTTCTAATTAAAACCCCTAGTTTTGCATTAATTCGATCTATAGATTCCCTTATTAGATTTGACTCTAATCCGGCAGATTTATGTCATCCTATCTCTAGGATTGCATACAACTCCGCTTAATTATGAGTGATCTATTCTTAGACAGGGACTATTCATCCTCCGAATAAGCACATCAATACTTGAATCAATATCCTGGAATATTCAAACAAGAGTTAAAGTCATAATTAAGAACAAGTCAAGTATTTATCATACAGTTCAGAAAATATTAACAAGATTCGTCTTAGGTTTCATCCCCCTTAGGTATTTAGGGGATTAGTTCATAACTATAAAAGAAAACATCTCAGAAGCATGATAACAAAACATAAAGAAAACCCAAAAACCCCTGAAGGAAATTGAAGGGAGATCTTCAGTCTAGGAGGTGAATTCGACTTCCGAGATGGATCAATCGGCTTTCTTCTAGTAATTTCTTGCTTCCTACTCTATGTGTCTTCTTTAATCCTCCTTTAGGGTGTTTAAATAGGCTTTAGAATGCTTAAAAGCCCTCAAAATTGCCTTTTTTCGAATAGAACTTAACTTGGGCTCAACAGGGACACGCCCGTGTGACACGCCCCTGTTGAGGTTGTTTTAGGCTATGTTCGAGCATGCTAGAATGGCACGGGCATGTGTGTTACTTGTGTGAGGAAGTCCAGGCCGTGTTGATTTCCTACGTCAGCCCATTTTCTCCGTTTTCGGCCTGTTTCTTGTTTTTTTGCTCTCCTGTGCTCACCTAAGTATAAAACATGAAATTAAAGGATTAGGAGCATCAAATTTACCAAATCTAAGGAAAAATCATTCATAAATGTGTTAAGCATGGGACAATAATATGTATAAATTATGGTTTATCAAATACTCCCACACTTAAGCGTTTGCTTGTCCTCAAGCAAAATCCTCAATTCACAATTAAGAATTCCTTTTTCTCAACTTATAATTCCTATCAATAATATCTCAAACTAATCCATAAGTAATCATACATTGAGAATTCAACTAGAAGAACATTAAAGTTCTAAACATTCCAAGTTGAGCATTTTATCACGAAAAACATAGGCATCTCCCCTCATCTAAGTAATCACCATTGATTCAAAATCTCACAGAGTTTAACATCTTCATTAAATATTCACTCAAATCACTCGAAGTGTTTAAGGATAATGAATTTAGCACTCAACAGTCAATATAAAAAGTTATTACCATATGCTTGCGTGAAAATCAAATCTCCACCACTATAAATTGAGATGATACGTCAATCAAAAGGTTTTTAGAGGGTTGTAATGAGGCTTTGGTTAGGGGGTGTGGTCATAAGCTAAAAGAGAAGGTTAGAATCGAGATTGAATTGAAGAATTACTTAACTAGAAAAATATTTAATCATCAATTGCGTACACAAGAGCTTCTTTTCAGAATATGGAATTAAACACTCAAGCTTAAAAAATACGACTTACTACTAATAAATAGATATGTATGTATTATTATATATATATTTTAGCACAAATCATGTAACATAGACTAACTATCAAGAATATGACATAGCTAAGTAATTTATTCAAATCAAATCTTGACAAAAATAGGGATAAAATTAATTGAGGGGATTTCAACAATATTGAGTTATGGGTTAATATAGGGGGTAAATCAATGAATGAAATGTTAGGCTCAAAGAGGTTCACTAGGGGTTAACTGTAAAGGTAGGCTTTATGGAGTGAGTGGGTTAAACCTAAGTGCCTTTGTCATTTTGACATATCAAATCAAATGGTGTGGTCTTGACATGCATAATCAAGCAAGTTCTAGAATAACAATTTAATATTGACGCACTCAAAGAAACAATAAAAGTGAGCATGAAAGAAATAAAAGATGCTCTAAAGGCTCAAAATCTCACAAAAATTATGGCTTTTTGATGTTTAAACTTGTGGATTTCAATTCAAGATAATACCTAAATTTGGGGAAGATAACTTAAAAAATTTAAATTCTGAAAAATCAACTTATCATGCTTGATTCTCTAATGTCTTAAAGTTTAAATAATCAATGCATGAATACCTATGTTTTAATTCAAGATATATCAATAAAAATCATAGATTAATCAAAATTCATTCTAATAAATGATGAGGGATTTACAAGAGACAAGAAAAAATTCAGGGATTTTTCTGATAATGATATATTGACCCCCTCACACTTAAGATGTACATTGCCCTCAATGTACAAAGATAAAGTTAGTGGCAATTATAGATATAAGATCATAAGATAGGGAGAGAAGTGAAACTTCCTGAATGTTAAATGAATGAACTCCTTAGGTTGGAGTTATGCAAGGTGGAGAAGAATACTCCGGTGGTGGTAGAGGTTGGTTTCCACAAGTGCTGTGCCAAAAGAATATTATATCTCATGGTGGCTACGGTTGTGGTTGAGCAGGGCATGACAGTCATGGAGAACCTTTTCCAGTGGAGTTTCAAGTTCCTAAGTAATAGTGAGCTTTGGAGCTATTTATAACTGTGATAGAATCAGGAGCTTTTTAGGAATATAGAGGAATAGTATTACTCATGAAAAAATACTTGCAAATATAAAGTACTTATTAATTATAAAAATCTTAAAAAATGAAATGAAATAGTTTTAAAGAAAAATAAAATTAGAAAAATAGGTATTTGGGGCATACTGTCGTGGGGCACGCTCGTGTGCCTTTTGATTTAGCCCGTGTTCTTCGTGGGTTTCAAATTTTGGGCGTGTTGGTGCACACAGTCGTGTCTAGCTTCGTTCACTTCTCCCACGCTCATGTATGTAAGACCGCGCCCATGTTAGTTTGATAGTGTCGACCACGGGTTCTAGGCATGGGCGTGTCAAACGCCCGTGTTACTTTCTCAGGTTCAACCACGGTTGTTGTTTTGGCAGGATTGCCCACGGCCATGTCGTACGGCCGTGGCAATTTATCACATCCCGTGTTGGAGAAAAATTTTGCCCTGTTTTCACACGGTCTAAAGCATGCCCGTGTGCCGGGCCGTGTGGGTGTGGAAAACCTATATTCAAGAGCTCAGTTAGTAAGTTAGGTGTTAAACACTAGAATTTAAAGAAGTTAATACCGTTAGTGCTTGGGTTGCCTCCCAAAAAGTGTTTATTTATAGTCTAAGCTCGACTTACCTGGGTTTCACACGTCATGGTGGTTCGAAGAGTTTACACTCCTCATTTCTGCTATCAGTTTTATCAAAATAAGGATTTAAATGAGTAATATTTACCTTAAACAAACTGAATTTGGAATGAGTTACCTCGACTGTACCGTATAAGTAGATGTTAAGTACCGTAAGAGGGATTGCTCCATTCGGTTCAAAAGTGGTAATACGAGGATCTGCTGCATCTAATAGTACCTTGTCCCCAACCTTAAGTTGATTTGGTGAAAAATCGAGCTCATCATGGCGTGTTTTCAGTTTATCTGTCAGCCATTCATCTAGCTCGATTTGTAGTCTTCGTTCTTCATGGATAGGTCCTTTTTTGTTGCTTGAACATGGCTCATGTATGTCCTTCGAACTTATTTCTTGCAAAGTAGGTTGCAACATATGGTCAGTCTCAGTAGAATGTTTTATAAAACCACCTTCAATTTTTGATGTGTTGCTTGAATTGCAAGCTTGAAGAGTGATTGTTTCATCACCCACACGAAGTGTGAGTTCACCTGTACCAACATCAATAATGGTTCTAGCAGTCGCTAAAAAAGGCCTTCCTAAAATTAAAGGCACGTCACTGTCTTCTTCTATATCTAGAACAACAAAATCAACTGGGACTATAAATTTATCGATTTTTACTAGTACATCTTCAATGATACCCTTAGGAAATCTAGTGGTTTTATCTTCCAATTGAATGCTCATCCTAGTTTGTTTGGGTTTCCCGAGACCTAGTTGTTTAAATATTTTATAGGGCATGACATTAATACTAGCCCCTAAATCAGCCAAAGCATTTTTAATATTTAAACTACCAATTAAACAAGGAATCGTAAAACTCCCTGGTTCTTTCAACTTGTTGGGTAGCTTATTCTATAGAATGGCTAAGCAAACTGCGTTCAATTCCACATGCGACGCCTCATCCAACTTTCGCTTATTCGCTAAAAGCTCCTTTAAAAACTTCATTGCGTTCGGCATCTACGAAAGAGCTTCAATAAACGGTAAGTTAATATGTAATTTCTTTAGCAGTTTAAGGAATTTACCAAATTGTACGTCTGAATGGTCTTTCCTTGTCGTATTGGGATATGGCACATGGGGTTTGTATTATATACTTACCGGTTTCTGCTCACTGTGGTCTACCTCACCTTTACCTTGGCTTTCCACAGTTTCTTGTTTTGGTTCTGGTTCAGATGTAGCTAACCCTTCCTTATTTCTAATATTAATTGCATTGAGTTGTTCCCTTGGGTTATGTTCAGATTACTTGGTAAGCTACCTTGTGGTTGTTCAGAAATTAATTTGGATAGCTGGCCTATTTGAGTTTCAAGCCCTTGGATCGACGCTTGTTGATTTTTAAGTGCTGTCTCAGTATTCTGGAATCGAGTTTCTGAACCAAGATGAATTTTGTTATCATCTCCTCAAGGTTTGGTTTCTTCTCCTATTGATAAGGGGGTTGTTGAAAGCCTGGAGGATTTTGTGGCCTTTGATTTCTTTGACCACCCCATGAGAAATTTGGGTGGTTCCTTCAACCTGCATTATAAGTATTACTGTATGGGTTATTTTGAGATCTAGTGTTATTATTACCCATATAGTGGACTTGTTCCTCCTCGGTTGTAGGATTAAAGGGTTGATATTCTGTATGTATGCCTCCTCTACTTGAATCACACCTTATCACTGGATGTACCTGCGTAGAACCAAGTAAACCATCAATTTTTTATTTAAAAATTCCACCTGATTTGATAACATATTAACCGCATCGATGTTATAAACTCCTACTATTTTGGTTGGTTTAATCCTCATGACTTGCCACTGATAGTTATTCAGTGACATTTCCTTAATAAATTCATAAGCTGCTTCAGGTGTTTTGTTGTTGATGGTTCCACCAGCTGCTGCATCAATCATCTGTCTTGTCGAGGGGCTCACACCATTGTAAAATGTTTAAACTTGCAGCCATAGAGGTAACCCATGGTGAGGGCACTTTTGCGGTAGGTCCTTGTATCTCTCCTTTTCATCGTAAAGTATTTCTAAATCCATCTGCACAAAAAAAGAAATATCATTTCTTAGTTTAGCTGTTTTAGCAGGTGGAAAGTATTTAAGTAAGAACATTTTGGTCATTTGTTCCCATGTAGTGATTGATCCTCGTGGTAACGAGTTCAACCACTGTTTAGCTTTATTTCTCAGTGAAAAGGGAAATAGCCGAAGATGAATGGCATCGTCAGAAACGCCATTGATTTTGAATGTGTCGCAAAGCTCCAGAAAATTATTTGAATTGTTGTATCATTTGAATTGTGTTAGGTTTCAGTTCAAAATTATTTGCAGCAATAGCAGGCCTAACTATACTTGATTCAGTTCCTGTTAAAGTAGGTTTAGCATAATCATACATAGTACGAGGAGTCGGATTCTGATTTACTGGGTCAGCAGCAATCGCAGGAGGTAGCAGATTTTCCTGATTTTCAGCCATCTCCTCGTTTGTAGTTGGAGTATCTTTCTCTTGCCCTTCCTCTATGTATTGTAAGCTTCTCTTAATTTCTCTCCGGTTTTTGCGAGCTGTGTTCTTGATCTCACTATCAAATAGTAATGGTCCTAATGGGTTTGTTCTAGTCATAAACTATAAGAACCTGCCAGGAAAAAGAAAAAGAGAATTTAGTAACGAAAATCAAAACAAAATTTAAGTTGTAATAAAAGTAAATGGCTAAAGTAATAAAAATCGAGTGTTCCTAATATCTTAGTTCCCCGACAACAGTGCCAAAAACTTGATTGTCACTCGTGATAAGTTTTAAAATTTATAATTGATCGTACATGAAATAACTATTATCACGATGAAGGCAAGCGCACCTATCGGACAGTAGTATAGTTTTAGCAAGACTGGATGTTGAACCCAAAAGAACTAAAAGTACTAGTATTGACTTACTTTTTATTATCTAGCCTAAAAATAATGAAGGTTGTTTTAACTAACTAATTAACTAATCTAAGAATGCACAAAAAGTAAATTGGGGAAAATACTTGTGGAAAACTGATTGATTTTAGACAACACCCAAGGAAGAATCCACCTAGACTTCTCTTGTTAATTGACTCTGAACCAGACGATTTATTCACTTGACTTGATCTGTAGAAATCCCTAAGTTATGTTATTATCCCTATTCAAGACTAATAACGTCTAACCCTAGGTTGATTAATTGAAATCTCTTTCTAATTAAAACTCCTAGTTTTGCATTAACTCGATCTATGAATTCTCTTATTAGATTTGACTCTAATTCGATAGATTTATGTCGTCCTATCTCTAGGATTGCATGCAACTCCGCTTAATTATGAGTGATCTACTCTTAGACAGGGACTATTCATCCTCCGAATAAGCACATCAATACTTGAATCAATATCCTGGAATATTCAAACAAGAGTTAAAGTCATAATTAAGAACAAATCAATTATTTATCATACAGTTCAGAAAATATTAACAAAATTCGTCTTAGGTTTCATCCCCTTTAGGTATTTAGGGGATTAGTTCATAACTATAAAAGAAAACATCTCAGAAGAATGTTAACAAAACATAAAGAAAACCCAAAAAGCCCTAAAGGAAATTGAAGGGAGATATTCAGTCTTGGAGGTGAATCCAGCTTCTGAGATGGATTAATGGGCTTTCTTTAAGTAATTCCTTGCTTCCTACTCTATGTGTCTTCTTTAATCCTCCTTTAGGGTGTTTAAATAGGCTTTAGAATGCCTAAAAGCCTTCAAAATTTCCCTTTTACGAATAGAACTTAACTTGGGCTCGACAGGGACACACCCGTGTGACACGCCCGTGTACGATTACTTCAGGCCATGGTCAAGGCTGAGAGATAAACACGCCTGTGTTGAGGTTGTTTGAAGCTATGTTTGAGCCTGCTAGAATGGCACGGGCGTGTGTGCTACCCGTGTGAGGAAGTCTAAGTCATGTTGATTTCTCACGTCGGCCCATTTTCGCCGTTTTAGGTTCGTTTCTTGTTCTTTTTGCTCTCCTGGGCTCACCTAAGTATAAAACATGAAATTAAAGGATTAAGAGCATCAAATTCACCAAATCTAAGGAAAAATCATTTATAAATGTGTTAAGCATGGGACAATAATATGTATAAATTACGGTTTATCAATATCATGTACCTTTATTTCCATGTACTTCATGTATATACCTTTATTAGTTCGTATCGAACTCATATCGTCTCATAAAAACACATTTCTCGTGGGACCATTTAGAATAATATCAGATACGTGGGAAATCTCACACACTATATGCCAACACATGGTCGAAACCATCTCTATCTCATATCTCATATAGATGCTCACTCTTGTGCTATCACTGGGTCTGCTCACACAAGCTGACGGTCAAGATGTAACTACACGGTGCTACTCACACAAGCTGACGAGTAACTGTGACACATGCCGAAAAACTCAGCCACCGGTAGAACCCCTAATGATATGTCGTTTGTATCCTAAATATTCCTAAGGTTCAAACGGGACTCAATAGTCGTCGTGTTTCGTTGAATTTCCCTCGTTTCATTATAAGCCATATTGTATAATAACATATATATATCAATTCATTTTCAGTAAAATTTCATATAACATTCAATTTAATCAAAAATATACATAGTATAATTCATATGAACTTACCTGGCTAAATTGCAGAAATACCAAAGTTCAGAGGTATTTTTGTAATTTTTTATTTTCCTCAATTTTCCACTCAATCTTGATCTAAATTAATAATTTCATTCAATATATTAATTTAGACAATAAAATAATTCATTTCATACAATTTGGTCTTTTTTACATTTTTACAAAATTACCCCTAAAGTTTTACTTTTATTCAATTTAGTCCCTGAACCCAAAACATGCAAATTAACCTTTTTTTACCCAAAATTGAGCTTATTCGAATGTTCATGGTATCCAAAAAATCCAATTCATGCAAAAATTTCACATTAAATCCTTGTACTTTTATTAATTTAACAAATTAGTCCCTAGTCGAAAAATTCATTAAAATCACTTAACAAAATACTTATAAATATAAATCAGCATTCCAAATTCAAAATCTACCATCAAAAATCACAAGATTCATTAATGGAAACATTCAAAATCCTTAACAATTTCAAAATCGAAGGTACGGGCTAGCAGGACTAAGTTGCAACAATCTCAAAAACATACCAATTACAAGAAATTGATAGCTTAGGGGCTTACATGCAAGGAATGAAACATGGCTGAACCAAGCTTTATTTTTCTCCAAGTAAATTCGACTATGGTGTTTTGGAGAAGATGAACAAAAAAAAAAAAGTTTTGTTTTATTAATATATATGATTTAATTATCTAATTTACTTTATTAACCTTTATAATATTTAAAAATTACAACATTGCCAAACCACTATCAACCACTAACACATTAATGGTCTAATTACTATATAGAGATTTCCACTTTAAAGCTCTATAGCTATTTAATACATTTAGCTTATAGAACACAACTTTTACACTTTACGCGATTTATTTCTTTTTGCTTAATTAACAATTGAAACGATAAATTTTTCCAACAAAACTTTAATACCACCTTAATTACACTCCATAAATATTTATAAAAATATTTATGACTTGGTTTATAAAAAATAAGGTCCCTATACCTCAATTTCTAAAACCACTTGACCTTAGGGTCATACCACTTGAACTTAATAAATTGTTTATAAAACAAAAATCACAATATCAAAAACCTTTTTAAAATCACAATTAACTCGTAAATATTAAATATAATATTTACAAACTTACTTGTCGAATTCGGTGGCCCCGAAACCACTATTTCTGACACCACTGAAAAATAGGCTGTTATAAAACTAAAAGAGAAATTAAAAAAGAAATTCTAAGCTAAGCAATTGATGTCCGTAATGTGTGAAAAATGAGCCTATTTATAGATTTTAGGTGGTCATTGTGCTTAAACCTAGGTTAGTTGACGTTCTCGAGATTTAAGTTTGATTGTGTGGACCAAAATACCCCTAGGCTTGTGTTAATTCCTGTCTAAAGTTGATGTCGCGACACATCAGGACCTATGTCGTGACATAGAAGTCAATATACTTTTCTTGGGATATCTCCAGGGGTATGTCGCAACACCATTAAGCTGCGTCGTGACACTAAAGGTAGCTTCAGAATTTCTCCATTCTGCTCCCTATGTTGCGACATCGAACCCTCTATGTTGCAACATAGTGACCAGTACCGGTTTAATATGTCTTCTAATGGTCTCCTGCACACTTGGAAAGCTCATTGGCTCACCCTTGGCCCTCATTCGACCTTTGAGGTTAATAAAAGACTTAATTAACTTTATGAAAACTTAGAAAAACATAATTAAAACCTAATGATAATGTTTGTTTTCAAGCTCCTAAAGTGCGAAAATTAGTTTAATTTACTTTACCAAATTACGGCAGATCAAAATCCCCCACACTTAAGTCATTTCTTGTCCTCAAGTAACATCAACATCAACAAAAACAAAAACAAAAAATAGAAGAGACTACCCTTGAGCAAATAGAATGCAAGTATTGACTTTGGAGCACATGAGTAGGCATTTCATATTTACGAATAACTTTGACATGATGAATGATTTATTTGCCACTTTTGACCTCAAACATCTAAGTTCAGTGCATTACAAAGTATATATTCATTAAGGGCCTCACTTGTAGGAATCTATCAACAAATCATACAAGTAATTTGATTATCCTAGCAAAATACAAATAGAAGTTTATGAGATTTTTTAATATAATGTCCATTCATGCATAAGGATATTTAGGTTACATAAGACTTTTTGGCTTATACTGTTCTGAGGCTTTAACAGATGTAGAATTCAAAAATAGTAAGCATCAAAAGGGGTACAAACACAAAAATAGTTTTGCACATCGTATCAATCACTATTCTTTTCCCATAGCGACCTTTACTAGCTCAACGGCTTATTTCTCCTTGTCTCACCTTCCTTGTTTCTCCATATAGGAAATCATAGCATAACATAGTAACTACGGCTAGCCTACGAGTTTTTGTGCACTTAATGAACCATTTTTTCTTATTCTTGTGACTTTGTCACTTTCTTTTTCAATTCATCTCACTCACAAATGCTTGTTTCTTTTCAAGAACTGTTTCTACTAGTATTGATTTTCTTTTTGATTTTTTTCATTTGTTCTGTGCTTTTTAGGCTAACTTATAGTTCGTATACCATAGCAGTCTTTCCTATTCCACTTTGTTTTTACAAAATCCACCATGATATATTTACTTAACCTTCAGTACATATGGCTAGACATCTATAATCGTGTAATTTAGGACCAAAGAAAAAGGGCAAATGCAAATTAACATTTCAAGCTCGAGTTTTGTAATGAGGTTCATCAAGAAGTGTTTCCAGACTCAAAATTTGACACTAAATGTGAATAAATATAGGTCAGCTTTTGGGCTTTGGATGTGTTCCAAACAATACCTTAGGTTATCCTTAATTATCTAAATATGCACAAATTTAATCAACCAAACAAACTCAAATTTAGCCATTTATCATTCATACTAGCATGCTTGTTTCCTTGTATTTTCTATATCCTTTGATATATTTAATTGCTTAATGCCTATTTATAGTGTAACGCATATAACTTAGTAGTCGAATAATCAAATAATTAAAATCACCTATAATCATGCCAAATTTGTTTGTAAACCCAAGCAACTTATGTACATGCTTCTAACCAATCACTTGTATTTATACAAGCTCAAGTACACAAATGACAAGAAAAATAAAAAGAAAAGCATAATTTAGACAAATTTTCTATGTTACCCCTCACATTTTAGTTAACAAATTATCATCAATGTGTAGCCCAGAAAAGAATAATGAAAGAAGTTGATTGATCATAGTTGTGTTATCTGCTATAAGTGGGTGCTTCCTCCTTTGCTCGTTGATAGTTCAAATATGTTGTTTTTCCTTCATGTAGGATTCCTACATAGAAAATCAAAACCAACCACAAAACAACTAAAAATTGATTTCTATCCAATTCCTAAAAACAAAGTGAAATCATCTTTAATTTTAATACAGCCCAAAACAAATTAAATTCTAATCATCCTCATCATCCATCTCATTGCTTCCATCTCCCTCTTCTTCCTCTTCGCTGTTCTTCTCTCCTTCTTCCTATTTAGATGGCGTAGGCCCAAACATGCCTGACATGTAGTTAGGGACCCTGATATTGTTCTACCTTACAAATTCTTAAAATATTGGCCCCGACTCTTTCATCCATTATACCATCCAATCCAATTTAAGATGACTATTCTCACCAACTTCCTGTTGAGCTGGTGCCAACCCTTGTGACAAAGCTGGTGTAGTTGTCGTTTCTTACTTTCATTTGTTCCAATCTTTTATTTGTTTAGCTCATAGTTCTTTGTACTGTTGGAATGAAGTATCATCAATAATACTTTGGGATGGTTTCAGTGATTGCTCGATGGATGCCATGGGCACGACTGCTCTTTTGCATAAGGCTATCATTAAGTGGGGAAACAACACTCATACTTTTTGGCCACTAATACATCTCTTCATGTTTTGGTGGATCTATTTTCCAATACACACCTCCTAGAGTTTGTTGAATTCCTCATTTCATGTGGCGTCTATTGTTCCCTTGAATATTCCCATTTTCTATTGCACTAAATATGATCAGGAGATGGAGTTTGTAAATAAGAGGAAGTGAAAAATTAGGTTTTTAAGGTTTAAAAAGGTTTAAAAGATATGAGAATATGAGGAAGATTAAAAGGTTAAGAAGTGTTTAAATGAGTAATGAGTTTTTTGGTTAAGAAAGGTGTGACTAGAGGGTTAAAATTCAACCAATCAGGTTGTGCTATCGGGTCAGGTCACCTGTAGAAAATTGTAGCGACGTCGCGACACAATAATTCTGTGTCATGATATCCTTGCCAATGTACTGACGTCACGATACATGGGTTTTTGTGTCCCGACACACAGGTTTTTGTGTCCCGACACACAGGTTTTTGTGTCGCGACACACCCTACAAATTCGAGAACTTAGTGAAATTGTCTTCTATGTCGCGACGCAGAAGTTCCATGTCATGACATTGAGGTGTTTTTTTTCCAATTTTTGAATTTTGTGGGGGGTGTTGCGACATGGGGTCGCTGTGTTGCGACACCGACTCTATTTCAACCCAAATTTCTATGTTAATGATGTCTCGATCTAAAATAAACATATATCAAATAAAAGTTAGAATCTAAACTATATTGTTAGTTAAATATACAATAATATACAAGAAAACTAAATTTTAAATTTCGTTATGTTTTACTACTGGATTCATGCAGTAGTTCCACCGTTGTGTTCCCACTTACGTTTCTTTCGGCATTTGTCCATTGGTCGTCATGTCCCTTCATCCTTCTCTGCTTGTATATTTCTTTATACCTACTTTTTAACCCTGCATTAATCTTGTTAGGCGTATCTCTAGATTTAGAGTAGTTGGATTCAAAGGTGAATATAGAATGACACTACTCCCCCGGTTTCTTTTGGTTTTCCTCACTTTGGTGAGATCCACATCTGAAAGTTTCAATTTCACCATTAATTTTCATTATTAACTCATTTTCTCTAAATCAATAGTGGCTTTGGAGTTGGCTAGAAAGGTTCTTCCTAACAAAATGGGTATCTTCCTATCTTCTTCAAAATCTAAGATGACAAAATTTGTTGGGACAATAAAACTACGAACCTTAACTAACACATCCTCTAACACTCCATTCGGTTGGACAACATATATGTTAGCTAAATGTAGTGTAATTTGAGTGTTTTTAAGGTCCCCTACCCCGATTTTTTTCATAAATAAACAAGGAAATTAAGTTTATACTATCTTCTAAATTGCATAGAGCTCTCAGAAAATGAACGCTCCCTATCTCTATTGGTATTGTAAAGCTTCCCAGGTCTTTCAGTTTCTAGGCTACCTGCTTACAGATAATAACACTACAAGACACATTAATGTTGACTTGCTCTCCTACCTTAACTTTCCCATGCCTAGACATAATTTCTTTTAAAATTTTGATGTACTTTGGGACTTTTTCAATTAGTTCAATTAACGATAGGTTGACATTCAACGTTTTGAACAAGTGTAGGAAACTTACAAACTCGTCCGCATTCCGTTTCTATTTCTCTTATAATCTGGAAGGGAACAATACTTGTGTGTTATTAGTCGTGTCTTTTACTTTCTCCTCTGGTTTAGTTACTAGTTTGATGACCTCCTCTGGTTTTGGTTCCTGATCAGCTTCTTGGGATTTTTCTACAGAGCCTTCTGCATCCCCTCTTGCATCTTCTGGTATTAAGTTTTTCGGGGTACTCAAGATTTTACCCGAACGGAGTGTGACCACTTTTACTTGCTCCTTTCCTTTTTTTTTTTTGAGGAATTTCTCTATGTTGTTGGGTATGCCTTTGCCAATTTGTCTTTTAATATCTCCCATCATACTCATTAATTGGCTCATTTGGTCCTCCAGTTTAGTCAGTGTTTTCGATGAATTAGTGCACTCAGATTGCACCTATTTTACTTTTGTTCTCATTGACTATATCTCCTCTTCGATTCGATGTAGGCGTTGACCACGTATAGTATGCTCATTTGGGCTGGCCCTATCTTAAGGCTTCTATAAATTAAGAGGTTGGTAATTAGTGGTCTTAGCTTGATTCAAATTATTATTACCTCATTATTGATTTCCTCCCCATATCAAGTTTGGGTGATCTCTCCAAATGAGGTTGTAGGTATTTGAATAAGGATTTCTACCTGTATTCCCGATATAATTTGCATCCTCAGTAAGATTGTTGATGTAATGAAAGAGCGGTTTGTCTCCTCCATACACAAATGGTTCACTATTTACAAATTCAATACGATTAATTCTGTCCATGAACTGTTGGTATTTATCATCTTCTTGGATACCTTTTAGTGTAGCTGGTTACTGGCCATATGTAAATCGTTCAATAGGCCACTGACAGGAGTTCAAAGCCATGTTTAGAAATCCTCGTACGTTCTATTCATAGGAGCTCCTCCTGCTGCTCGATCTAATTCAAATCTTACATTTGCGTCCAACCCGTTGTAAAAATACTGCAATCGCATCCACTTAGGGAATCTATGGTGCGGGCATTCCTTGATCAATGTCTTAAATCATTCCCAAGCCTCGTGAAAACTTTCCACTTCCATTTGTCTCAAAACAATAATTTCTCTTCTTAGTTGAACTGCTTCGCTAATAGGGAAAAACTTCTGTAAGAATTTTCCTGCAAACTCATCTCATGTTGTGAGAAATCCTGGTGCCTGGGAGTCTAACCAAGAAAAAACATTATCAATCAAAGAAAAAGGGAACAATCGAAGATGAATAGCCTTATCGGTGACCCTGTTGTACTTGAAAGTATCACAAAGTTGGAGAAACTGTTTTAAATGTTGATTCCGATACTCTGTCATTATGCCCTTAAATTGTAGATTATTCTGGATCATCAAAATCACTGTCCGTTTAATCTAAAAATTGTTATTTGTAATATCCAGCCTCATTATGCTTTCCTAAACCATGTCTAGACTTGGTAATGTATAATCTTTTAGGGTTCTCTCGTTATGAGCCATATGTAAATTTATGGGTAACTGTGGTGGTGCTGGCGGATCTCTTAAAGTGTTATCGTTAGCTTCATCGAATAGTGGGTTCTCGTGTGGTACATTGCCTCCAGTAGGTGGTGGTGGATCTTGAATTTGCTGTTGTTGCTATTGTTGTTGTCGATGATTTCTGCAAATTATTCTTTGGATTTGTAACTGGCTGTATAGGTGATCCCCTAATACGACTCATACACTAGACCCAAAAAGAAAATATTAGTAATGACAATTAAAATCGTATCTAAAACTTAGAAATTTTCTAATTATTCCTTTTGAAGTGTAAAAATTAAAATTTAACTAGTGATGTTGCCTCCTCGACAATGACGTCAACAACTTGACCGCCTCCGGACGTACTAATGTCTAGAGTGTGAATACTACAGTAAAAGATATATAAATGAGGAGGTATCTGCAAGTATTGGGTCTAGTTGTAATATAGTTACAATAGAGTAAGTGAGTAAGGCTAATGCTAGATCAATTTTAGTATTGTACCCAAAGAAGGCTAATGCTAGATCAATTTTAACCTAAGCACTAAAAGATCTAATTAGTACTCTAAATCAATTATAGTACAAAAACATAACTAAGATGGATTTTTAGGATTTTTATAATAGTAAAATAATAACAAAGAAATGAATTGCAAGAGATTGAAAAGTATAATTAATCAAATTTTATTATGGGTGATTAGCTTGCTTCGGTAATCCTCATCAACTGCCGCTTCGGGTTACTCGTCAATCAACTAGTCGTTATCTCAACAGGATCTTTTGATCTTCCACTAAATAATGTGTCAGCAAGGACTACTTATTTTTTGGCTTCACAGTTCAGACCGGCTTGGGGTGAAGGTGTTCACGGATAGGTCATATCAATTTTGGGTTATTTTTCACCTTGATGACTTCCTAGGGTTTTCAGGCTTAGGGTTTATGTTCTTCCTCTCCTAAACAACTGATCTGTTGAGTAACCCTATAAAAGGATTAATAAATCATTCGCTAATCCCTTATAAGTGGATTAGTTCCTTATGGTTTTTAGAAATAATATAAAATCAATATAAAGAGTATACATGATAAATTAATCGAAAGTATAGCGTTTAAGAAAAAGGTTGATTTGTATTAAGAATGATCGTGGATCCACAAGTTTGATTGTCTCCACAAATCAGGTCTCTTGAGATAAACAAAGAACAAACTGAAAGTAAATCTATAAACAAAGAACAAACTGAAAGTAAATCTAAGTCCTAAGAAAAGAGAAAAAGTAAAACCAAAATTAAAAGAGAAATTCTAAGCTAAGTAATTTGTGTCAATAATGTATGACAAATGAGTCTATTTATAGATTTCAAGTGGCCGTCATCCTTAACCCCAGGTTAGCTGACGTTCCCAAGCTTTAAGTTTGATTGTACAAACCAAAATGGCCCTAGCTCATGTTAAATCTCGTCCGAAGTCGATGTCGCGACACATCAGGACTTGTGTCACAACATAGATGTTAGTATAATTTTCTTGGGATATCTTCAGAGGTATGTCGTGACACCCTTAAGTTGTGTCATGACATCGAAGGCAGCCTCAGAATTTCTCCATTCTATTTATTATGTTACGACAACAAACCCTCTGTGTTGCGACATAGTGACTAATATCGGTTTAGTATGCCTTCTAATGGTCTCATGCACACTTGCAAAGTCCATTAGCTCATCATTAGGTCTCATTCGGCCCCTGAGATCAATAAAAGACTCAATTTAAGAAAACTTACAAAAACATAATTAAAACCTAATGATAATGTTTGTTTTCAAGCTTCTAAAGCGCAAAAATTAGTTTAATCTGCTACACCAAATTATAGTAGATCAACAACCATAGGAACCTTGTCTGACAACTTTATTTTAATTATTCATCTCCTTGTATATCTATTTTATAATTGTTTATAATATTTATATTATGTTATATTATCATTTTTGATATATACGAATGAGATGATTCACAGTTGATTGATTAAAAAAATAAGTGTGGTAATGAGAAAATACATGTGTTGTATTGTTCCATCTGGAAAGGAAATAAGTGGAAAATCAATTATGACTCATCTCTCTAAGTGATAGCATGATAAAAATTCACACCGGTTCCTACCCTATTTGCACCCTAATGTAAATTTTATCATATGGGTTCACTAGATAGGATTTCTTTTTAAATAAAACTAGTCATGCATGACTCTCAGTGAGATTGTCACAAGATGACTGATAAACCATAATATATACATATTTTTAAACCATTCTTGGCATATTTATGGATGATTTCCCCTTGCTTTTGTAACACCCTGAATTTGGGCCTAGAAGTTTTGGGCCTTGAGCATGGGAGCGGTTGAAGGCAGCTTATAATATTTTGTTGTGCATGTAAATTTCGTTAATGAAGGCTTGTTTTAGTGGTTAAGTGTGCTGAGAAGTGTTGGAGAAGTCTTGGGTTAAAACCTGGACTCTAGCAAAAATTTTGGTTTAAGGTGAATCAAACTCTGGGTGTAGTAGGTAGGCCTTAAGAATGTTGTTGGAGAAAAGATGACACAAAAAAGAGTGTGGTGTAGTGGCAAGGTGGTGCCACTTAGGGGACAAGGAAGTGACGCCATAGAGGAAGCAAAGGGTCCAAGGTTCCAGTCTTGGCTCTTGCAATATATTTTAGTTTTCTTTTCAATAAATCTGGAAGTAAGTAGGTGCGCTTTAAAGTTTAATATGTTGGATTTATGATACAAATGAGTTGATGGCCTAGTGGTGGTGGCGTGAGTTGGCATGTGAGAGGACCTTGGTTCGAATCCCTTGGCATGCAAAGGTTGATTATTTTGTTATGTTGGGACGGCAAGAGTTGGTGCTGGTTTTAAACTCTGGTGATGGAGGGATCCCACATCGGGAAGCTAACATAAGAGTAGATGGAGAGCTGGCTTTAAATAGAGCAAATCATAAGGAGAGTAGGCATACCCTTCTTGGTTGATCCCTTTCGCTTTGTGACGTGCTCGTTTGGGTTGGACGTCAGTTAAGAGTGTTTGGAGCGCGGATTAACTGCAGTCTCCTATCAGGTGTATATTTCTCACTACTCTAGCTGTAGGATAGCTACTTTGGGCCGCAATGGGCCGAAAGGGGCCATGTGAGCCCAATGGGCCCACGGGCCCAATTAGATAAGTTGTTTGATTGTGTAGTAAATATTGGATTAGGCTAGGTGAATCTCATATCTGTGGGTAGAATTGGGCTAAAAGGGCCACACGAGCTTGTGGGCCCATTTGGGTCGAGAAAGGGCTTTAGACCCATTTGTATTGTTATCCTTGTTTAGAATACTTAGTTTACCAAATTACCAAAATACCCCTGGTTTGTAAAATTACCAAAATAGTTTACAAAATTACCAAAATACCCCTGGTTTGCAAAATTACCAAAATATCCTTGGTTTGTAAAATTACCAAAATACCCTTGGTTTACAAAATTACCAAAATACCCCTTGTTTGTAAAATGGCTTCTTTTTCTTTTAACTTTCGGCAATAGATGATGAGAATGAAGCTAAATTTTTATTTTCTTTTATTTATTAAAACACTTATTAGCTATTTTACAATATTAACCTTCAAAAACTTTTAAAACTACTCCAACTACCCTTACACTATCATCCATTAACACAAAAATGGTCTAATATCCTTATAAGGACTTTCACTTTAATAAACCATAGCTATTAGACACCTTAACTAATAGCACACAAGTTTTAAACTTTACGCGATTTAGTCCTTTTTGCTTAATTTACTATCGAAACGATAAAATTTTTCAACAAAACTTTAATACCATCTTATTGCCACTCCGTAAATATTTATAAAAATATTTACGACTCGATTTATAGGAACGAGGTTCTGATACCTCATTTTCTAAACCCACTTGACCTTAGGGTTATACCACTTAAACTTAATAAATCGCTTATAAAACAAAAATCACAATATCAAAAACATTTTTAAAATCACAATTAACTCGTAAATATTAAATATAATATTTACAAACCTACTCGTCGGATGTGGTGGCCCTGAAACCCTTGTTCCGATTAACCCTAAAAACGAGCTGTCACATCAATACTTGAAATCAAGACTTTTCGGCCTAGAGCAATACTTGTTTAAAAATAGGTTTAACATGATTGAAAATATTTAATTCAATTGAAACCATTTAACTTGATTTTATCATTTTTCCAATTTTGTTCAACTTTAACTTTTATTTAAAAACACTTTAATTTGTTATATCAAAACATATTATCAAATAAAGCCTGGTTTAACACTATTAACCAAACTTGAACTCAAGACGGACACACGGATCACCCAACAAACACACCAATCTGGCTTCTCAATGCATCATCGAAAAGTCTGAAATAGTATGTGCTTAGCGCTATCAAAACATACTAGCACATAGTGCATCATCGAAATATAACCGAAGTATAACGCACACACAATCTAATCCTATAACATGCCAACGGTATTCGACTCTACCCAAACAGTTAATAAGGTACCAATGTTCCAATTACATATCATTTACATGTTCATAATCACAATTCATAGTCTCATATCATGCTCAATTATGTTATGTACATTTCAATTCAATTTTCGACATATTATCATCAAATACGAATTATTTCATTCAAAAAGTATAGGCTTACCTCGATAGCTAGATTTGCAACAATCACATATATGTGTATATATATATATATATATATATATATATATATATATATATATGCACATATATATATTTATGTATTGAACTCGAATCATAAAAGTATAAACTGAATTTTCTAATACTCATCTACAATTCTTGTCTTTCCCTTCTCTTGCGACAACTCAATGTCGTCTTTAGCTATGTTTGATAATTCAATAATAGAAACAATATCAGTTTACAACCAATTCACTTTTAAATACATAGCCAACATAAATTTCATCTTATTCATTTTAGTCCCTATATGTAGGATACTCATATTTTTCAATATCTAACAATGGACCAAATTTCATTATCACATTATTTCATTAAGGACCTTATACTTCCTATCTATAACATAATTTCATGATAGTTTTCAAATTATTCAATTAGTCCCTAATGTTACAAAGTTATCTAACAAGTTTAACTTACTTTCTAGTTTAGTCCTTATCATAATATAAGCTTATTAATTATCAATTTCTTCAAATCAAGCTCAAAATAATCAATTTCTCTATAATGACAACTTGCTAAATATCAACTAACTGAATAAATTAACACATGGGCTAGCTAGACAATAATAAATCTATAAAATACTAAAGACATGACTTGATTACCTTGGTATAAGGTGTATCGAATTGTAAATGGAAGAAACTAAGTTTTCTTCCTGTTTTCTTTTCGTTTGGACGGCATGAACAAGTGAAAGAGACGATGTTCTCTTTCTTTCCACTTAATTTATTATTTATATACATCATTAGTTGTTTTAATTAACAATTTGAACATGATTAATTCATTAACTAATGACATATATACATTTTTAATTATAATTCAAGTTAAGTGCAAAATATCATCATTTCCTCTATTTAATATGAGGAAAATTAGTTTAATAATCATTTAGGCCCTCTAATTAATTGCTACATAGGTTCTCAAGCATTTCCTTAATTAAAATTCAATAGCAATTGAATTTTTGCAATGTAGTCCCTAAGTTTTAATTAACGATTTTCTCGGTTAAATTACTTAACTAATCTTTAAAATATTTTCACATTATCTTCGTAAATTTTCCTATTTTAGATTTACGAAAATGAGACTCCGAAATAACATTTTTTGACATCGACAAAAGTTAGGTCACTAAAAATACTTTGTAAAAATCAAAATGATAAAAACAAGAGTTTTTAATTTTAGATGAATTGACCCTGATTTAACCTATATAAAACGCAAAAATATTTTATTTCCAACCGTTTTTGTAATATTAAATTTGATATCGGGTGAAAATGCATATAAATAAAATTTTTTATTTATTTTATTTGTGTTAGAGAAAAAAAAGTTAGAAGGATGCTTTCATGTTTTCATTATTAAAAGTATTTTTTTATTCCTATTTACCAATTTTTATTTTTTTATTTCTATTTACCAATTTTTTTTCTCTTTAAAAACTAAAAACTAAAATTATTTTCTGAAAAGAACAAGAAAATAAAATATGCTTTTAGAAACAAAAATGAACTTTAGTTTCTAAAACCAAACCCAACCTTAGTTTAATAAAACTATCTATGGTGCACGCATGTAAAGTTGGTAAAATCCCCGAAGAAAAATTGTTGTTGCCCTTGGTTTAACAGTTCCAATTTCATTGAAACATCTTCAGCGTTATTTGTGTTGAACCCAGACGAGAACTAATTGGAGCTTACAAGTTGTATGACCTTCTCCGTAACTGGTTATAAAAAAAAATTTCTTGAAAGAAAAGAAAATGGCTGATTGATTTGCTAAAAAAGTAGTAGTAGATACAAATCAAACGGGGGGTTTTGCAACAGACGAAATTCTACAAATGTGCTAAAAATATTCGATTCCAAGTATCAGGAACACCAGGCAGGCACCAATGGATGCAATCAGCATGGCGTCCAGGGTCTGCTTTTTCCTCATCATTTAAGAGCCTTCCCCCAGTCTCTGTATAAATTGATGAATGTGCGTCGACTCTGTACTCTGAGAGCTGTGTTATATTTACAACTGTAACTGCAACTTTCATTTTCTTCAGCACACCCGCCACCACACTCATCATCTCCTTGTCGGAACCACTTCCCCACAACTTCTTCACTGGCTTTGTTTCATTGAAACACTTCAGCCCATCTGTCTTGCCCCACTCTTCGCTTCTGCACAGAAACACATTAAATTGGAATTTTAGCATATTTAAATGAAAATGATCTTTTTC
Source organism: Gossypium anomalum (assembly GCA_025698475.1). NCBI lineage: Eukaryota > Viridiplantae > Streptophyta > Magnoliopsida > Malvales > Malvaceae > Gossypium > Gossypium anomalum. The sequence goes on along the minus strand of CM046968.1, from coordinate 38,786,123 downwards.
TTCATTACAACCACGCAGAAAGAAACCTTGTATGGATGGGGGATATAGTTGTGAAGAAAACACGGGTCTTGTTGGGATTTAAAGTTGAATCAATCCAGTTAGCCCATGTCTTCAAACCAATTTGGTAGGCAACTGCTGTATCCAGCTCTGCGTAACCTTCATCGCCATTTGCAAATGAACCCCATCTGTTCGTAATGTTACTTTCGAATTAAATGCTTAATCCACAAGGAATTGCTTGGTTAAAACAGATTAAATTGGTTTGACAGACAGACAGACAACTCACAATGTCTTGAGTCTAAGCCCACTCATCCACCAAACGTAAGTATTAAACGCAAGTATATCAGCTCCTTCCCAGTGTTTAGAGTGCTTGGCAACTGAATCAACTTTTAGTATTCTTTTCTTCGGATCTAAAACGTCGATATCCGTATTGGATTCAATAAGAAACGGGGCCCAGTAAAATTCAATCGTTGCATTATATTCCTGGGAAAATAAAAATAGTGGGAAACATTAGCCTTTTTTTTTTCTGACGAATTTACAGCCTTTTGCTTGACATTCAAGCCAAGGAACTTGAAGTCTTTCAAGTGTTAGAGGCGTAATTAATAGTTTAATACCTTGGCTTTGAAGACAGAATGAACTTTTCCTCGTTTCATAGACTTCTTTTCTGGAGGTATAGTCCATTCAACCATGCAAACGAAAGATTCCCATTGATTCCTTTGCAGGGAATCCCCAGCAAAGAGTAGCCTCTTTCCTCGAAGCTTTTGAAGTGCAAGTTCTGGATTAAATCTACATAGACGAAACATCACACAACAAAAGTAAACTAAAAAAGCAACTGGTTTCAGTTCCATGCCTGACCGAAAAAAAGAGAGTAAAATATTGTTACCTAGGCAAGTCGCAGTCCTCAGGCTGCCACTCCCAGTGATGGTAGTCAAAATCAAGCCGACCATTTTTGACGCAAGAAAATTGCCTGTCCAGGTATGGACAACTTGTATCTGTGTACAATGGCTTGATAGAGCGGTTGAACACCCACTTACCTTTACCAATATCGCACTCTTCAGGGTCAAACTCGAACCTGTCATCGATTTCGAGGATTTCTACGTTCTCCTCTGCCGTTCTATGATCATCTGTTGGACAATGACAGTTCAATATTAGAATCTTTGTTTTTTTTTTTTTTTTTTTTTTTTTGGTGGGGGCTGGGGTTGGTTTCAATATTAGAAGACTGAACAGGGAAATGATTTCAATCAGTAACTTAGCTATATAATAACTTACTAGCTTCTACAACAGCACCTCTTCTAGCACAGGACTTGGATTTGAGAATATAATTTGAAGAAAGAAAAGTTAAGCTTTGTGTATATAGAAGAGCAAGGAATGCAAAAGCGCAGACTATAACTGTGATAACAGAAAGAGGTAGCTTTCCTTTGTAAGTTTTCATCATTATGGCTGAAGGAGATGCCGCAAAGCTCATGGTTGGAGGGAAAGCTGAGAGAATTGTACTCAACGGTTTGAGTTGGTGCTAGATGACAATTTTATAAATTTTAATTTTAAAATTTTAAAATTTATAAGTGTTTTTGAGTAGGAGTAAAGCTAAAGCTAGAGCAAAGTATGGTTGAGGTTGGGGTTGGGGGCTTTGACATCTTATTTAGGAAAAATTATAGTGGGTGGTTAGAGAATAAGCTGAAAGGCTAACATCTTCGGCCTCCTCTTGTCTTCTCCCCTGTGGGGGAAGCTACTTCATCTAAATTACCATTAAATTAACCAATTGGGTGTGGTTGCCATCAAGGCTAGATAGTTTTGAGTATTTTCAAATTTCAATACGTAGCGGAGGGAGAATTAATTATGGAACCACTGAGACTGAGGACTGTTATCTCATCTCTCCCCTTTGACTTTATTCCTTGTGTTTCTTTCACATGCGTTTACTGACGTTAGCTAGTTAGATAATTTGTATTTCTTGTAAAATTCGAATCCACAAAACTAAAATTGGTGGATCACAAATTTATTTTTAAAATTGGAATGAGTTTATTCTTCATATTAAATCAATGCAATTATATCTCAATTTAAATTAATTGAATTATTTTTTTAATATCTAAATTCGATAATGTTACAGTTAATACATAAAATATCTAATCTAAAAATATCCAATGCGGTATTTGAACTATAAATTTATATATTATTTAGTAATTATATTTTTATAAAATGTTCACTGTAGTATTTGCATTATCACTTATGTATTATTTAGTGTGTACACTTTCATAAAATGTATAGTATTTAGAGTTAACAGCCTTAATAAATACTAAACTAATGAATAAAATTTTTGACACGTAATTTTTTTTTCATATAATTAATTTCACATGAATAATATAACATTATAACATTATGCAAAAAGCTAATAAAACAAAAAATGGAATGGAATTAAGTTAAAAAGGCAAATAACTAAACCTAAACATAAGTTAAACATTAAAAACAAAGTCAATTTCTTGAGATTTTTCTTAGCAAAAATTTGAAGAGAAAAGTAGTAATAGGTTCGAGCTTGCAATTATTAACTCAATTTTTTTTGAATAATTTGTTTTCAATTATCATGAGATTCTCCAAATTTTGCTTCTAAAATGTTTGGATCTCTTTTATTTACTTTAATGGAGAATATGACAGTTTTGTTTATGTAAGTATAGTATTTATTCCTTTATTTATTAACTATATGTGGTTTACATTTAATATATTTTTAAAATTTAATTTAGTTTTTTATTTAATTTTTCGCATAACAATATATTATCCATGTGTAATTGACTATTTGAAAAAAACAAAGTTTCCACATGTTAAATTTCAATTGGCTGGTTTAGCATTCATTAATTGTGTTAACTCCAAATATCATAATAATATAAAATTGATAATTCAAGTACTGCATTCGACATTTTTAAAGTACAGGTACCACATCAATCATTTTATAGAAGTACAAGTATTAAGTAATACACAAATTAATAGTTCAGATATTACAATAAACATTTTCAAAGTACAAGTACCATACTCAACATTTTATAAAACTCTTTTAAAAGTAAAGCGTATAACACGTATGCATATATATATATATATATATATATATATGAAAATCTAAATTTGTTATCAACAAAACTAAATTAAATTCGAATATTAATTATTTAAATCCAATTATTAAAAAAGAAACAAAGAAAGTAAATTCAAATAATCAATATGTGACAGTAAATATTCGCATGTTCTTTAAATCCCCTATAAATAGTCGTTAAAAATATTGGAATACAATTATTATCTAGATCTATAAAAAGGTAAATCCAATATCCATGATATTTGAATCCAAACTACCCATTATTATACCCTATACATCATTGGTGAACGTGATGAGTACTCTGCTTTTTTGTTGCCGCTGAAAGTTACCAAATCATATTGTTCCCATCCCACCATACGAAGCTGATACCGACTCATGTCCCCCATTGTCTTTTACGGTCCCCAAATATTACATATACAACATATACATATATAAAACTGATGCATATTTATGTTGTAAACTGAGAAGCCCGTGGAAATCCCAGGACTTAGAAACGTGATATATTCTTTTTTTACAAAATGAAATGTGATATATATAAAGTAATGACTATGTATTATTTATTATTATAAAAGATTAATCTAAATTTAATGTGATCAAATATGGTTATTAATTGAAATTTGTTATTGTTATACATTCGCATTGGGTTCTTTTCATCAGAATAGTAAGTGTATAGAAACTTGGTGATGCACAACCTCATTAGGAGAACTCGATCTCATCTTCTTGACTAAGTGTTTCACTTAATTAGCTCACACAATAGACAAAAGATATATGGGGAAGAATCTTTGATGACTATAGACAAAATTAGAAAATTGTTTTAAGGGTCAGAAATAAAAAAAAAAAAAATTAAGGGCTAAAGTACAATCTTTCCATTATATTAATTTTGATTTCCTACAAATTAAAAGGGCTATATGATTTTTTTTTTTTTTATTTGGAGGGTGGGACAAGGCGACTGCTTGCCCTTCTCCTTACACACTGCTGATGACATCTATTAATCCATCACATTCGATAGATGACTCAACTAATCCCTTTAGGATGACTCCAATTGTAACCTAAGCCGGCAACCACCACCCTATTATGATACTCATGAGGGTAAAAAACTCAATGGAAAAGGCCTACATCCAACTTTTCTCCTTGAAAGCTAGGGAAAAGGAGACAAAGATGATACATGATCCTACTTTGCAAAGATCCACCCTACTCACTCTTTTAAAACCTCTGAGTTTTTTGCCTCTAATAGTAGTACATGAGAGTTAAGGCCTTTAAAAGGCTTCAAGGTTTCTCTAGTGCTAGTAGGATTATCGACAGTCTTATACGAAATATTTGAATCTCATATTGTCTCCTATGAATTTATCACTCAAATATCTAGTCTGAAGAGAAAAGAGAAAGCCAAAAACAAGGACCACAAGGTTGACCAAGTGGAAAATCTCTCAAAGCTAATTAAAGCTTTCTTGCTTTGAGAAATCAAAAATAAATTTTGGTTGGTCGAATTAGAGTTTTACTTAAATTAGTTGATAAAAATAAAATATTAAGAAAAACAATATGGTTGCAAGTACCAAGAGAAAAAAAAATCTATCAAAAGAAAAAAGTTGTTGCACAGCTATGTGAGAACTCTAGGGTTATCTGTCGATGTATTTTTCACTCATAAAAATTTCACACTAAATTTTTAGCTATAATATAATATTTATATGATCCACTTAACTAAAATTTGGTCTAAGAATACTGTATGTGTGCCACATATGTAACAGCCCGATCTTGAGCTTAGTCAGAATAGTGGTCTCGGGACCACAAATCCAAAGTCAGAGAAATTATGTTATTATTATTTTGGAGTTATAGCATGTTCATAATAGTGCATAAAAAATTGGTGAAGAAATTTTAACATTTGTGAGCCCAATTGCGAAAAAGGACTACATCGCATAAAGTGCAAAAGTCTTGATTTGAAAGCTAAGGTGTTAAATTGTCATGAACCTTAATTTGGGGGTCTTTAAAGGGCAATTAGGCCCTTTTATAAGAGCTTGGCCGGCCATGGGAGGTAAAAATGTTGAAAAGTCAACATTAGGTAAATGGATGACATAATGTGTAATAAAATAATGCCTAAGCCTAGCTATCATCTTTTTTTTTTTCTTTCATTCTTCCTTCTCCCACCGATTTTTCAGCCATTTTTAGGGGTTTTGAGATTCAAAAATTTCAGCAACTTATTCCTCTTACAAGTAAGTGATTTTGATAGTTTTTCTTGATGATTTTTACATTTTTGAGACCCTTGAAGTATAAGCTTTCAAATGAGGGTTCTATTTTGCAAAATGATTAAGAGTTTAGGGTTTTTCCATGAAAATATTTGTAAGTTTCCTAAGTTTTTATGGAAGAAAATGAGTCTTGGGTGTCTTATAAACAACTTTTGTAAAAGGTGTTAGCATGAAAACACCTAAAAGGACCATTTTGCTTAAATTACAAAATAGATGATAAATGTGTGAAATAGTGGGAATTTGAAGTTCCTATAAGAGTAAAAAGGGTTCAGCTAGGCTTAAGATACGAATAAATTTGATAAAAATTAATTTTCGAGCCTAGGGGTAAAATGGTTATTTTGTCAAAGTCTAGGGGCAAAATGGTCATTTTATTAAAGATGTAAATTTTCGATTGCCTAATTTTTTTAGTGAATAAATAAGTACATTTTTCTATTATAGATCAAGAAATACCGAATCCGAACCTAGACTGGGGAAAAGCCAAGCAAAACAACTAAATCGGCTAGTCGCCACATTTTGTAATCCGAGGGAAGTTGTATGTAAATAATACAGCTACATTGCTAATGTGTGTGTTGAATTGTGTTTGAATTAATATAGAATGAATTCTTTCGTTGTGAAATTGAGAAAGTATGATGAGAATAGAGATAGTAGAATTCCCGTTTGAACCCTAAGAAATAAATCGGATATTCATACCTTGACGATTGGGTCACTTGTGTGAGTTAGTGTAAGACATGTCTAGGACATGCATTGGCCACATTACGAGAGCCAGTGTAAGACCGTGTCTGGGACATGGCATTGACATCGAGACGAGTGCTAGTGTAAGACATGTTTGGGACATGTATCGGCCTCGAGATGTAAGCCAGTGTAAGACATGTTTGGGACATGCATCAGCTACGAGATGATAGTCAGTGTAAGACCATGTCTGGGACATGGCATCGAATTGAGATATGAGCCAGTGTAAGACCGTGTCTGGGACATGGCATCGGTACCTTTCTCATGTTTAAGACTTAATGAATATCCGGTAGTGTTCTGAATGGTTCAACGGTGAGTGTTATTACTTTTAGTTAATGAGGAAAGTGTAACCGCGTTGTGAGTAGTACAGGTACCTAATTGAAATGTATTAGATATGAGCTTGACATATGCTATGAGATTTATATGGATAGTGATGATTAAGTTATACTTATGCCCACTTTTGTGTTATGAGCATGTTGATGAATGGTAAAATTGTTGTTGTATATTTATTTATGTGCAACTTACTAAGCTTTATGCTTACTCCTTCTCATTTTCCATTTTCTTATAGTGCTGCCTATCTAGCTCTAGGACCAACAGAAGTCAGAGATATCGATCACACTATCAATTGAAACATTCGGTATAGTTTAATTTATATTTTTGAATATGACATGTATAGGGAATTAGACTTGTGTTTTGTGTTATTGTTATTTTTGCCAAATGTGTTGGCTTGGGATAAATCCCTCATTTTGTATTAAGCCTTGAATGATGGCTAATATTCATTATGTTTTATATGCAAAGATGTTATCTTCATAGATGAGTAAAATGCACAAATGCAATGTTGTCTATTGTGGCTGATTTGGTTACATGTGATAGCCTTATATTGGTTTAGGTTGCTATTATGTAGGTTGTGTAATTAAGGTTGGCAAAGAGGCTTGGTAAATAGCCTCATTTTGTCCACACGGGTAGATCTACGGGCGTGTGTCTAGGCCATGTGTGACACACGGTCTACCTCATAGGCATGTGGTCCGGTCGTGTGTCCCCTGCACGTAAAGATTTCAAGTCAGTATGCATGGTAGTAAACACACGGGTAGAGACACAGCCGTGTGTCTCAGCCGTGTGAAGGACACGGCCTAGTACACGGCCGTGTGATATTTTGGGGTTGCTGATGTCAGAAATAGAATGTCCATGTTTTTGCACACGGGCTAGGACACGGGCGTGCCATGGCCGTGTGAAGGACACGAGCGAGGGACACGGGCGTATGCCAGGTCGTGTGAAAACCCCTATAGGTGTGCATTTAGAATTAATTCCACACGAGTAGAGGACACGAGTGTGTCCCTGTATTGCTTAGGCTGTGTGAGACACACGGGCCATCAGCATGACCATCTCGAAATGGTCACACAGGTGTGTTGCCCTTCCACACGAACGTGTGCCATGTTTTAAAGGCAATGTTTCTATAGATGGCTTAAGGACTCGGGTTGATCCCAAATAGTTTCCAATGGTTGATTTAGGGTTCGTAGGCCATGATAATGAGTAAAGTAGAAATTGAAAAAGTTTTAAATTGAGTAGAGTTTTGGTGACTCGGAAATGTATGAAAGTATGAGTTTAGAGTTAGGTAATGCCTCATATTGCGTCCTGGCGAAGGGTACAGGTGTGGGGTGTTACAACATATCTAGTATACGTCAAGCTATCGCTTAGTTTTAGCTAAAGACTAGACTTCAACTTTAAGGAATCATATATCGGCCCCTTGTTTAATATTAGTGGACTTTGACTTAAATTAAGTTGTCCAAAAATTAATCTCAAGTGAACTACTTAAAATTTTCATGGTAAAATAAAGGTTAAAATACACCAACATTCTCTCAACTTTAATCTCAATGACAAAACTGTCACTCAACTTTCAACTCAATTTTTGAAAAATAACAAATCAGTCACCACTAACCATTTTCCATTACAGACATAACGGAACTGCCATTTTCCATCCTTCTCTCCCCTCCCTGTTCATCTCCTTTCCCTGTCACAACTCTCCCATCCCTCCCCTTACTTTGACCCTCTCTCTTTCCCCCACCTTTCCTTTCTCTTTGCTAACCCACCTACCCTTCAAGCCCCTTGATTTTACCTCCCAAAACCATGGTAACTGTTCTTCCCAACAAAAAATCTCAGTCTGAACCTCCAATAAAAATCTCATCAAAAACCCATTTTTGAAGAATGAGCACTGGAGCAATTTTAGCAAGAAAAGCCTAGATTGTGGTAGCCACAATTACCTTTGCTCAATTCATCTTCTCGTACCACTACCTGTAACAGCCCGATTTAGGGCCAAAATAGAATAATGGTTTCGAAACCACAAATTCAAAATTTTTAAAAAAATTATTATTATGATTAAGTTTTAGCGTATATATTATGATTTCATAATTGTGTAAAAATTTCGTTGCGAAATTTTATCGATTGGATGTTTAATTTGACGTTTAAGACTAAATTGAAATAGGTGAAAAATGTGTGTCTAATTCATAAAGTACTAGATTGAAATGGGGGTTTTAAGTAGAGGTCCTTAAATGACAATTAGACCATTATCTTTTATATGGACAAAAATTAGGACATGGATGGAATTTTTAGAAAGTTTAGTAGTAAGGGCATTTTGGTCATTTGTATATAAAATAAAATAAAATGGGAAAAATAACACAAAAATGTGTTCATCTTCATTAAGCTTGGCCGAAATTTGCATTTTCTCCATATCTAGGGTTTTTCCCAAGCTTTCAAGCTCAATAGTAAGTGCATTCAAGCCCCGTTTTTAATGTTCTTTACATTTTTGAGATCCTCGTAACTCGGTCTACCTATTTCTACCATTATTTCGAGTTAGGGTTTATGTTTAAAAATTTACCCATGAATGATATGCATGTATTTTGATGTTTGATGGTAGAATATGAATGTTTGAAGTTAGGAGAACGATCTTTTCTAAGTGATTTTTAGCGAAAACGAGCAAAACGACATAATCGATAAAAATACCTATTGTTCATAACTATGTGTTAGAGTGAGAATTTGATGTTGCCATAGAAGATAAAAATGATCAGCATGTCATTAAACATAAGAATAAGGGCTGAAATTAAATTTCTGAGCCTAGGGGCAAAATCATAATTTTGTAAAAGTTAGGGGGCAAAAATATAATTTTCTATAATGTGAGTTTTGGATTGAAATAAATAGTATGAGTGTTAAATTAGCTAAATGTGTTGTTATAGATTAAGAAAGGCGTGGAATCGATCTCGAACGGGGGAAGGAAAAGGTTTTGGACTAAATTGCAAAATTTTCATATTTTGCACCGATGTAAGTTTGTATGTAAATAATACATTAACTTCATTTGCATTTTTATATTTCAGCCTATTATATATATATTTTAGGCGATTTTGAAGAATAAATTGACTATTGGAAGAATGGAAATAAGTAATAGAGAGAGAAATCCCGGTTGAACATTCGGAAAGATTAAATAATATAGATGGAGTGTAGCTAGGTCACATGTATGATGCTGAGTGCACATCATGTGTACAAGAAAGCTACACGATACTATGTAGTAGCTAGGTCACATGTGTGATACGGGAAGTACCCCATGTAGACAAGAGAGCTACGAGAGAGATAAATGTAGCTAGGTCGCATGTGCGATTCCAAGTGAAGGACACCATGTAGACAAGAGAGCTACGAGGTAAATTGGATAGGTCACATGGGTGGTACTAAGTGTTCACCATGTGTACAAGAGAGCCGAATTATATGAAATATGATGGTGGAGCTGTGTGCTGAAACCATCAAGTATCAGGAATTGATCCGAATTGTTCAACGGGATGGCTTTATGGTGACATTGTAATCATGGACCTATACTTGTGATGTACGAAATGTGGTGAAAATGAATTGTGATATGCATGTTAAAATGAGATTAATATAAAGAAAGTGTGAAAGAGTGAATTAGCAATAATACTATTTTGGACAGACGCAATGTCGTGAATTTGAAAAATCACCAAAATAATGGGAATTTAATTAGAGGATGAATGAGATATGAATTTAAAGCTTAATGAGTCTATTTTCATGTAAAAGAAACAGAGCAAGTAAAGGAATCTTATATTTTGAGAAATTTATATTTTCGTGAGACCTGTTTAGAATGACTGCATAATCCCCTGTTTAGATTTTAAAAATTTACCATAAATTGTAAAGAAACAATTAGGAGTTGTATCTTACATGTATGAAATCCTTATTGAGTCTAGTTTTATAAGAAACAAACGGCATAGTCATTGAAACTCTAAATAGAGAGATATATGAATCGTAATATACAGGGGTTAGAGTGGCCAAACCCTAAAATAGGGGAGAATTTAACTAATAAACTATACTAATTGGCTTGACCAAAAATTCTAGAAAACAATTAGTAAGTAGATATATGAGTCTAGTTTCAAGGAAAATTTACGGAATTGGATTTCGAGTTTCGTAACTCGAGTTATGATTTATTTAGTAAACATGACGCAGGAGAGACATCTTGACCAAAGTGGAGTAAAGAGTGAAATTAAAAGTAGATACACTTGAGTTATTATGTAATCATATTAAATTCTTTATTCATTATTTATATATTTGCTTACTAAGGTATAAGCTTACTTTCTTTTCTATCTTTTGTCTTATAGTGTCATCCAGCTTGCACAGGAGTCAAGGATCGTTGAAGATCTGCCTACACTATCAATATTTTTGGGTATTTGAACTAAACATTTTGAATTATGGCATGTATAGTAGGCTTAGTTATTTTGTTACGTGTCATAATTGCCTAAGCTAAAAATATTGGCTACAATATGTGATCGAGTATTTTGTACAAAGCCATTGAAGTTGGCTAATATTGTTAAAGGCATATGTTATAATGTTTCATGATCCAATTGGATGCCATATTTTTGTTTCGATTTTATTTAATGGTATGTGTTATGTTCTGGTAGTACCTTGTACACTGTTTCGGTAAGGAATGTGTGTATGGGGTGTTACATTTAGTGGTATCAGAGTCAAGGTTTAGTCGGTTCTCGGACTAATATGGTGTGTGTAAAAGTCTAGCTATACATGCCATAAATATTTTATGATAGTGTGGTGACTCCTGATTATTTTAAACTGTGTTTTGTTTTAATATAGTAATGGATCCCGACGGAACTGCAGCTGATGATGTTGCTAGTAATGCACCGGCTCCCGCACAAGGGACCGCGCCTGTAGAAAGTAGACCTGAGACATTGAGACAGGGAGATGAGGCTCGGGATACCTTTCTCTAAATGATGAACAATTGGTATACTGAGTTTATTCGAGCAAACCTAAATGCTCAACCTCCTCCACCCCCTCCCATACCTCAGGCGGTTCCTGTAGCTGCTCAAGGCATAAATTTGGTAAGAATGAACAAGCCTCCGGTTGACAAGATTCGAAAACAAGGGGCCGAAGAGTTTAGAGCAAATATTGATGATGATCCCGAGAAAGCGGAGTTCTAGCTTGAAAATTCTACCCGTGTATTTGATGAGCTCTCATGTACACCCGAGGAGTGCTTAAAGTGTGCTATATCACTTTTGAGAGATTCAGCCTACCACTGGTGGAAGACTTTGGTAGCAGTGGTGCCAAAAGAAAGGGTTACTTGGGATTTCTTCCAGGAAGAATTCGGAAAGAAATACATAAGTCAGCGATTTATTGATCAAAAATGGAAGGAGTTCCTCGAATTGAAGCAGGGCAAGATGTCTGTGGCAGAGTATGAACGCAAATTTGTAAGACTCAACAAGTATGCCCAGGAATGTGTGTCCACCGAGGCCGTTATGTGCAAAAGGTTTGAGGATGGCTAAATGAGGACATTAAAGTGCTTGTGGGAATTTTGGAGCTGAAAGAATTTGTAATATTGGTTGATCGAGCTCTTAAAGCCGAAGAATTGAACAAAGAAAGAAGAAAAGCTGCTATTTAGGCTCGAGATACCAGAAAGAGGCCGATAAGCAAGTCATTTCAATCTCAATCAAATAGGTCCAAAGAGACAAACCCTCGAATGACAGTTTCAGCTGGGGATTCATATAGAAATCTTGGTAGGGCATATTCGGGGTCTAAAGCTCAAGCTACTTCAGTGGCAAGTGTGGGTAATGTGTGATCTAGAAAGTCCGAATGTCAACAATGTGGCAGGCAACATTATGGTGAGTGTTGGGGAAACGAGCAAGCTTGTTTCAGGTGCGGTTCTCGCGAGCATTTTATCAGAGACTATCCGGAGAAAGTTAAAGAAGAAAAATTTCAGAGTGCTAGACAGAGTACTACCGCTAGCAGAGGTAGACCACCGAGAAATACCGGAAGTGGAGCTAGCAGTAAAACTATAATGAAAGATTCAACAGTGAGATCAGAGGCTAGTGCGCCTGCTAGAGCTTATACCATACGTGCCCGAGAGGATGCATCATCTCCCGATGTGATCACTGGTACATTTTTTTTTATGATACTATTGTTGTTGCATTGATTGATCTCGGGTCTACTCATTCCTATATTTGTGTGAATTTAGTGTCTAATAAGACGTTGCCTGTTGAGTTTACTGAGTATGTGATTAAAGTGTCGAACCCCTTAGGCCAATATGTGCTAGTTGATAAGGTATACAAGAATTGCCCATTAATGATTCAAGGTCACTGCTTTCCAGCTAATTTGATGCAGTTACCATTTGATGAGTTTAATGTTATCTTGGGAATGGATTGGTTGACATTGTATGATGCCAAGGTAAATTGTAAATAGAAAACATTAGAGTTGAAATGTGAAAACGGTGAAATTCTGTGGGTTGAAATAGATGAATCAAATAAATTGCCTATGGTGATTTCGCGCATATCTGCACAGAAATACATAAGGAAAGGGTGCGAAGCTTATCTTGCCTATGTAATTAATACTGAAATGTCTAAATTGAAGCTTGAAGCATGCCGATAGTCTATGAATTTCCAAATGTGTTTCCAGAGGAATTACCTGGGTTGCCTCCGAACAGAGAGATAGAGTTGCCATTGATTTGTTGCCGAGGACTACACCGATCTCGATTGCTCCATATAAAATGGCTCTGACCGAATTAAGAGAATTGAAGGATCAGTTTTAAGAGTTAACAGACAAGGGGTTTGTGAGACCGAGCTTTTCTCCCTGAGGTGCTCCTGTATTGTTCGTAAAGAAGAAAGATGGCTTAATGAGGCTTTGCATTGATTACCGTCAGCTCAATAAGGTGACTATAAAGAACAAGTACCAAGCATCGAGGATTGACGATTTATTTGATCAGTTGAAGAGAGCAACATGATGTTTTCAAAGATTGATTTGAGGTCCGGTTACTACCGGTTGAGAGTTAAGAGAGTCGGATGTCTTGGCGCGCTTTGGACAAGGTATGGACATTATGAGTTCCTTGTGATGCCTTTCGGCTTAACAAATGCTCCAGCTATATTTATGGACTTGATGAACCGAATTTTTTGACCATATTTGGATAAGTTTGTGGTAGTGTTTATAGATGACATCCTAATCTATTATCGAGATGAGTCTGAGCACGCCGAACACTTGAGAACCATATTATAGATCTTAATAGAAGAAACTATTTTCTAAGTTTAGCAAAAGTGAGTTTTGGCTTCGTGAAGTCAGATTTTTGGGACATATAGTCTCAGGTAATGGTATTCGGGTGGATCCGAGCAAAATTTCCGCGATCGTTGATTAGAAACTGCCAAAGAATGTATCCGAGGTTAGAAGCTTTTTAGGCTTGGCCGGGTATTATAGACGTTTTCTCGAGGGATTTTCGATGATTGCCTATGACTAAGTTGTTGCAAAAGAATGTTAAGTTTGAATGGACTGATAAATGTCAGCAGAGTTTTGAAAACCTGAAAGCACGATTGACTGAAGCACCAATTTTAGTACAGCCCGAGCCCGGGAAGGAGTTTGTAATTTATAGTGATGCATCATTGACAGGCCTTGGATGTGTACTAATGCAAGAGGGTAAAGTGATAGCTTATGGCTTGAGACAGTTAAAACCGCACGAGAAAAACTATCCTACGCATGATTTGGAATTGGCTGCTATTGTCTTTGCCTTGAAGATCTGGTGACATTATTTGTATGGTGAAAAATGTCAAATTTTTACGGATCACAAAAGTTTGAAGTATTTGATGAATCAAAAGGATTTGAATCTACGACAACAGAGATGGCTTGAATTATTGAAGGATTATGAGCTAATGATTGATTATCATCTGGGAAAAGCGAATGTAGTTGCTGACGCCTTGAGCAGGAAATCTCTTTTTACTTTGAGAGCCATGAATACGAGGTTAGCATTGTCTGATGATGGGTCAATCTTGGTAGAGATGATAAACTGTTATTTCTCCAGCTAATTTGTGATGCTCAAAAGAACGATAGTGAGTTGTGAACCAAGAGAACTCAGTGCGAATCGGGTTACGACTTAGATTTCTGAGTTGGACTAGATGACTGTTTGATGTTTCGAGATAGGATTTGTGTACCAAAAAATGATGAATTGATTCAGAAAATACTACATGAGGCACATAGTGGCTGTTTGTCAGTTCACCCTGGTAGCACAAAAATGTATAATGATTTAAAGAAGTTATATTGGTGGCCAGGCATGAAAAGGGACATTTCTGAATTTGTAACCATGTGTTTGATCTGTCAACAAGTAAAAGCTGAGCATCAGGTGCCTTCAGGATTACTCCAACCGGTAATGGTGCCTGAATGGAAATAGGATAGGATTACCATGGATTTTGTAACCGGGTTGCCTCTGACTCCTAAAAAGAAGGATGCTGTCTGGGTAGTGGTTGATAGGTTAACAAAGTCGGCTCACTTTATACCGGTACATACCGATTACTCACTTGATAAATTAGCTGAATTATGTATTGCTGAAATTGTGAGGTTGCACGGGGTACCTATGTCTATAATATCAGATAGAGATCTGAGATTTACCTCGAGATTCTAAAAAAAGTTACAAGAAGCTTTGGGCACAAAATTGAACTTTAGTACCGCGTTTCATCCACAAACAGATGGTCAATCGGAAAGAGTAATCCAGGTACTCGAAGATATGCTTAGATGCTGTGTTTTAGAATTTGAAGGCAGTTGGGCAAAATATCTATCTTTGGTTGAATTTGCCTACAATAAGCTGTTTTTTGATCAAGTATATCTGATGGCACCGCATTGAAGCCTTATATGGTCGCAAGTGTCGGACTCCTTTATATTGGTGAACTTAGTGAGAAACAGATTCATGGGGTTGATCTAGTTAAAGAAATCAAGAGAAAGTAAAAGTAATTCGTGATTGCACGAAAAGTCGCTTTGGATCGACAAAAGTCATATGCGATTTAAAAAGAAAAGAGATTGAATTTGTGTGGGTGATAAAATGTTCTTGAAGGTATCACCATGGAAAAAGATTCTAAGATTTGGCCGGAAAGGCAAGTTGAGTCCGCGTTTTATTAGGCCGTACGAGATTACTGAGAGGATTGGACCAGTGGCATATCGGTTGGCGTTACCAACATAGTTAGAAAGAATTCATAATGTGTTTCATGTATCAATGTTGCGACGTTATCGTTCTGATCCTTCACATGTGATTTCTCCAACAAAAATTGAGATTCGATCGGACTTGACCTATGATGATGAACCGATTAAGATTTTGGCTCGAGAAGTAAAATAGTTGAGAAAGAAAAGTATAGCTTTAGTAAAAGTGTTATGGCAAAGACATGGAGTAGAAGAAGCTACGTGGGAATCGGAGGAAGCCACGAGAAAACAGTACCCAAATCTCTTTACCGGTAAGATTTTCAGGGACAAAAATCCCTAAAGGGGGGAGAGTTGTAACAGCCCGATTTAGGGCCAAAATGGAACAGTGGTTTCGAAACCACGAATCTGAAATTTAAAAAAATATATTATTATGATTAAGTTTTAGCGTTTATATTATGATTTCATAATTGTGTGAAAATTTCGTTGCGAAATTTTATCGATTGGATGTTTAATTTGACATTTAGAACTAAATTGAAATAGGTGAAAAATGTGTGTGTCTAATTCATAAAATACTAGATTGAAATGGAGGTTTTAAGTAGAGGTCCTTAAATGGCAATTAGACCATTATCTTTTATATGGACAAAAATTAGGACATGGATGGAATTTTTAGAAAGTTTAGTAATAAGGGCATTTTGGTAATTTGAATATAAAATGAAATAAAATGGGAAAAATAACACAAAAATGTGTTCATCTTCATTAAGCTTGGCCGAAATTTTCATGTTCTCCATAGCTAGGGTTTTTCCCAAGTTTTCGAGCTCAATAGTAAGTGCATTCAAGCCCTGTTTTTAATGTTCTTTACATTTTTGAGATCCTCGTAACTTGGTCTACCTATTTCTACCATTATTTTGAGTTAGGGTTTATGTTTAAAAATTTACCCATGAATAATATGCATGTATTTTTATGTTTGATGGTAGCATATGAATGTTTGAAGTTAGGAGAACGATCTTTTCTAAGTGATTTTTAGCAAAAACGAGCAAAACGACATAATCGGTAAAAATACCTATTGTTCATAACTATGTGTTAGAGTGAGAATTTGATGTTGCCATAGAAGATAAAAATGATCAGCATGTCATTAAACATAAGAATAAGGGCTGAAATTAAATTTCCGAGCCTAGGGACAAAATCATAATTTTGTAAAAGTTAGGGGGCAAAAATGTAATTTTTCAATAATGTGATTTTTGGATTGAAATAAATAGTATGAGTGTTAAATGAGCTAGATGTGTTGTTATAGATCAAGAAAGGCGTGGAATCGATCTCGAACGGGGGAAGGGAAAGGTTTTGGACTAAATTGCAAAATTTTCATATTTTGCACCGAGGTAAGTTTGTATGTAAATAATACATTAACTTCATTTACATTTTTATAGTTCAGCCTACTATATATATATTTTGGCCGATTTTGAAGCATAAATTGACTATTGGAAGAATGGAAATAAGTAATAGAGAGAGAAATCCCTGTTGAACATTCGGAAAGATTGAATAATATAGATGGAGTGTAGCTAGGTCACATGTATGATGCTGAGTGCACATCATGTGTACAAGAAAGCTACACGATACTATGTAGTAGCTAGGTTACATGTGTGATACGGGAAGTATCCCATGTAGACAAGAGAGCTACGGGAAAGATAAATGTAGCTAGGTCGCATGTGCGATTCCAAGTGAAGGACACCATGTAGACAAGAGAGCTACGAGGTAAATTGGCTAGGTCACATGGGTGGTACTAAGTGTTCACCATGTGTACAAGAGAGCCGAATTATATGAAATATGATGGTGGAGCTGTGTGCTGAAACCATCAAGTATCGGGAATTCATCCGAATTCTTCAACGAGATGGCTTTATGGTGACATTGTAATCATGGACCTATACTTGTGATGTATGAAATGTGGTGAAAATGAATTGTGATATGCATGTTAAAATGAGATTAATATAAAGAAAGTGTGAAAGAGTGAATTAGCAATAATACTGTTTTGGACAGACGCAGTGTCGTGAATTTGAAAAATCACCAAAATAATGGGAATTTAATTAGAGGCTGAATGAGATATGAATCTAAAGCTTAATGATTCTATTTTCATGTAAAAGAAACAGAGCAAGTAAATGAATCTTATATTTTGAGAAATTTATATTTTCGTGAGACCTATTCAGAATGACTACATGATCCCCTGTTCAGACTCTAAAAATTTACCATAAATTGTAAAGAAACAATTAGGGGTTGTATCTTACATGTATGAAATCCTTATTGAGTCTAGTTTTATAAGAAACAAATGGCATAGTCATTGAAACTCTGAATAGAGAGATATATGAATCGTAATATATAGGGGTTAGAGTGGCTAAACCCTGAAACAGGGGAGACTTTAACTAATAAATTGTACTAATTGGATTGACCAAAAATTCTAGAAAACAATTAGTAAGTAGGTATATGAGTCTAGTTTCAAGGAAAATTTACAGAATTGGATTTCGAGTTTTGTAACTCGAGTTATGATTTATTTAGTGAACATGATGCAGGAGAGACAGCTTGACCAAAGTGGAGTAAATAGTGAAATTAAAAGTAGATACACTTGAGTTATTATGTAATCATGTTAAATTCTTTATTCATTATTTATATACTTGCTTACTAAGCTATAAGATTACTTTCTTTTCTCTCTTTTGTCTTATAGTGTCGTCCAACTTGCACAGGAGTCAAGGATCGTTGAAGATCTGCCTACACTATCAATATTTTTGGGTATTTGAACTAAACATTTTGAATTATGGCATGTATAGTAGGCTTAGTTATTTTGTTACATGTCATAATTGCCTAAGCTAAAAATATTGGCTACAGTATGTGATCGAGTATTTTGTACAAAGCCATTGAAGTTGGCTAATATTGTTAAAGGCATATGTTATAATGTTTCATGATCCAATTGGATGCCATATTTTTGTTTCGGTTTTATTTAATGGTATGTGTTATGTTCTAGTAGTACCTTGTACACTGTTTTGGTGTGGAATGCGTGTATGGGGCGTTACACTACCACCAAGCTTTTCTCTTTCAATCATCTTTTTCTTTTACTTTTCAAAATGGTAGCTTTAAGAAATTTAGCAAAAACCCATTCTAAAAAATGAAAAAGAAAAAGCCTTTCTTTCATATGAAAATTTGAAAAACCATAGATTTCTTTAGATTTTGAGAAAATTAGGGCCTGCAAGACAGAGTTGTAGGAAGAACAAGTGTGGCAGGCATAACAATTAGTTGAGGTTCAAAAAAGGGTCATCATTTTCAAAATTTTGAGGTTAAAAAAATGTCTTCACCTTAAAAAATCTCAAGTCTCAAACCTAATTTAAAATTTCTCCAACATCAATCGACCATTGTTTCTTATTTGATGATCTCTTTTAGAAATTCTTTCAAAATTGTCCTTAGAAATCCCAAATGTCTATGGTTGGTTGAATGAGTTTTTGTTCAAACCAAAAGTTTTAGGAAATGGACCAAAGATTTTGTAACAGCCCATTTTTAGTGAAATCGGAACAGTGGTTTTGAGACAGCAAATCCGAGCTGAAAAGTAAATTTATTTTAATACTATTTCATGATCCATATTATGATAGAAACGTTATATGAAAATTCTGATAAGAAAATTTTACCGATTATGTGCTCAATTATGGATAGGACCAAATTGCATAAAATGCAAAAGTTTGATTCTAAAAGCTAGAAGGATCAAATAGCTATGGAATTCAAACTTGAGGTCCTTATATGGCAATTAGACCATTAAATAAAAGTTAGTAGATATTTTTGATGAATCATCCATGGAAATTTAGAAAAAGGGCAAGAACTAAACTGGAAATAAAAATAATTAAAAGATGATAAATTAATAAATAAGAAATATCATCATATTATTATCATCGTTCATCCCCAAAATACATTGAAACCCTAGGAGAGAGAGAAGAAACTAATGAAGCTTAATGGGTAAGTATTCATGTCCCGTTTTTAGTAATTTTTATATTTTTGAGATCGGGATAGTCTAATCTATCTATTTGAGGGATTAATTTGAAAAGTTATCAAAGTAAAGAAGTTATGCCATGGATGAATATGCTGAAAATTTAAAATTTATGGTAGAAAATGGAAGGTTGATGATAGATAAACAACTTTTACAAAGTGAATTTTGATGAAATTGTGATCTAGGGACTAAATTGTAAAGTTGTGTAAATTGAAGAAAAATTCTAAATTTTATAGAATACA
The DNA here is from genome assembly GCA_025698475.1 of Gossypium anomalum. Classification (NCBI taxonomy): domain Eukaryota; kingdom Viridiplantae; phylum Streptophyta; class Magnoliopsida; order Malvales; family Malvaceae; genus Gossypium; species Gossypium anomalum. The sequence continues at coordinate 38,766,392 of CM046968.1, read as the reverse complement.
TGTGTTGTAAATTTTATATTGAAATTTTGGTTAATCTTGGGATAAGAAGTAAATTGCATGAATTTCATTTTCCGAGCCTAGGGATGAAATTGAAAATTATGGAAAGTTGAAGGGTAAAATAGTAATTTTGCCTAGGATACAACTTGAGTTAAATAGAATATGAAATGTAAGAAATTTATTATTAAATTCATTTATATAGATTTGGATAACACAAATTCAAAGCTAGATCGAGGAAAAGAGAAAGTTGCAGATTAGTAGATTTTCTTGTACGAATTATTATCGAGGTAAGTTCGTGTAACTTATTTATGCATATTAATATGTTCAATTGATTGTTGAATATGATATTTGTTTATGTGATTTATGGAATGTTATAAATACATGAAATGATTTCACGATTAGAAGCGTATTTAAAATGTTAAATTTCGTTTGAATAATGAAATCGACGGATACATGTGATTTTTCGTATATGAATGTGATTCTGCATATGTTGCAGAAGGGATTTAGCTCAGACGAGTAATCCCGTTATAGCCTCTCGAGCATCCTGTTATATAGTTCCTGTGAGCATTCTGATCGGTAGTGATTTAGCATGTCTTGCGCACTACCGTAGCTCTTTGTGAGCATCCTGATACATGTTTCGATCGATTGTGATCCTGCATATAATGTGGACACAAACGCAACTCTTCATGAGTGTCCTATTAACCTCGCTTGAACTCTCTGTTACCTTATCCGAAGCTCTCTGATATTATCTCTTTAGAGATATCTGAAGGGCTCTATGAGCTTCCTGAGTAAAAACTCTTATGAGTTTCCTGATTAGCTCAGATAAGTATCCTGTTACATGATTTCATGGCTCATTTGAGCATCCTGACATGTGGCTCAAGAGTATGCTCCCTGAATAAGAATTGACGGTTTATAGATATGTACACCTTGAGTGTACTATTTGAGTATCCATCGATATTTCAATAATTCAACGGGTAACACTCTTGACATTAGAAAATGATGAGATAAATAGAAATATGCCATGAATGTTTTTGAATTATTTGATAAAGGACTAAATGATAAGCTCATCTATGTTTATTTAGTATTTAAATGTATTATATGACTAACTTGCTTGATTGAGTAAATGTGTTTAGGTAAACTTGTCAAAATGATGAAAGCATGTTAATTGTATGCTTAATGTTGTTAAATGTGATTGGTAAGTTTCAGTTCCTGTTATATGAACTTACTAAGCATATAATGCTTACTAGGTTTTATTTTCTCTATTTTATAGTGCTCGAAAACTCGCGAAGATTGGAGGTCAGTTGGAGCATCATCACACTATCCACTAACTTGTTTTGGTATATATAGTAAACTTATTTGATATAATGGCATGTATAGGTAACTTGGCCTATGATGGCATATAAATGTGGTTTGTAAACTAGCTATTGGAATGGCTAGTAATGGTTTGTTTTGGTATAATTATAACTTAAGACAAATACCTATGTGTTAAGTTTGTTAAATATGGTTGATCAAGTTATACTTAACATATAAGTTAAACAAAGGTAAGATTATAATCATGATTGCATATGATAAAATATCATATTAGATGTTAGAATTGGCTTGGTTTTAATGCTTGGGTTGGTTGGTATATACTTGTAAGTGTTGGTGTAGGTTATTGGCAAATTTGGGTGAGATAAAAAGCTAGGAAATGACTTTATTTTGTCCACACAGGTAGACACACGGGCGTGTGTCTTGACCGTGTGTGACACACGGCTTGGCACATGGGCATGTGGTTTGGCCGTGTGTCCCCCGTATCTTAAATTTGAGAAACAGAATGCTCAGAATTGAGCACACAGGCAGAGACATGAACGTGTGTCTCAGTCGTGTGTGCTAGACGGCCTAGAGTATGGGCGTGTGTCTTGGCCATGTGAACCCTGCACCTAATTTTTGAAAATTAAATTGATCACACGGCCTACTCACACGGGCGTATGGTTGGCCGTGTGGCATAAGTCAGAGAGTTACACGAGGTCGAACACGACCTACAGCACGAATGTGTCTTAGGGTCACACGGGCGTGTGTGCCCTGCATCTAAGAAAATTTTAGAAATTTTGCAAAAAAATTCTTTGAGTTCCCGATTTAGTCCCGACTCGATTCTAATACTTATATTGGGCCTCGAGGGTCCATTTAAGGGACGTTATGAATAATCTCAGAAAATGAATAGTAATTGACATGAATTATCTGTAAATGTTTTAAAAATTCCAGCAATGCTCTGTAACCCTGTTCGACGACGGACACGGGTTAGGGGTGTTACAGATTTAGGCTATGAAAAAGAGCAAGAGAGAAAGCTTGGTTTACATGAATGGCTTTTTAAAAACTATAAAATGAAATGATGCGGCGTGAAAGAAAAGGGATCAAAGAAAGAAAAACAGGATTAGCAGAGGGAAAGGGGCAGTGAAGGAGAGGGAGAGAATCAGATTAGGGGGGAAGGATGCTGGGGAAGAGGGAAAGGGATTGGAGAGCGGTGGTAGAGGGAGGGATATGAGAGGGGAGGGGGAGAGAAGGATGGGAAATTGTAGTTCTGTTATGTTTGTAATAGAAAATGGTTAGTGGTGACTGATTTGTTATTTTTCTGAAAGTTTAGTGACTGAGTTGAAAGTTGGGTGACTGTTTTGTCATTGAGGTCAAAGTTGAGTGACTATTAGTGTACTTTACACTAAAATAAATTATACTACGAAAATGGGTTAATTAATTATTTTACACAAGTTTTTATTCTTACTGAATTCCCTAAGGGTTTGTACAGTAAATTTCAATCCAACTTTTAACCTTCCCAATCATATCTGAATGAGCTCAAATTTTGAAAATTTGATCAAAATTATATTTAATGTAATCAATAACATTCAATTTTTCACCTTAGAGGATAACTCTAATCGGATTAAGTGTAGGAAATTTGGCAATTCTTTATAATCTTTATATCAATTTAAGAAAGGCGAACATGATCTTAAATCACATTATATAATTAAAGAATACATGTTGAGTCCTCTAAGATAATATCTTTATTCTGAATAATTCTTAATCAACTTTTTTAATTTTAGGCATATTCAATTCAAATCAAAACTTGTTCAAACTTTCCACAAATGAACCTTTCAATTGTTTGCATTGGTTAGAACTTTCATTCAATTAAGTCATACTGAATTGAAACTTAAGTTTAACCTTATACCTTATGCTATTGTGTCTGACCCATTAGGTTCCCAAAAAAATGACAGCACTCAAGTCCATTCAGTTAAGAGCAAATCGTGCCTACGGTTCAAAAGTGGGATTGAGTGTAACACTCGGTTTCCAATGGTGTCGAAAAATGCAATTTCAGGACCCCATTTTCGTGAATCAAGCTCGTAATTATTTAATAAAATATTTACGAAATTATTATGTAGGTGAATTAAAATTTGAATAGGTAATTTTTCCGAATTACTGATTAATTAAGGCTCAGAGACTAAATTGTAAAAGTTTAATTGCTATAGTTTTTTTTAATTAGAAAATGAATTGGGGACTTAAATTGAAATTAACCTAAGGTTTAAAATAGCAATTATACCATGTTTAAACATTATAAGTGGACAACATAAGCATGTATTAATTAAACTAATTAAATTAAGTATTATTTGTTAATTTAAGGTTAATTAACTAATTAGAATTTGAATAGGTAAGTTTGTCCAATTAGTGATTAATTAAGGCCCAAAGACTAACTTGTAAAAGTCCAATAGCTATAGATTTTTAATTAGAAAATCAATTGAGAACTTCAATTGAAAATAACCCACTGTTCAAAATAAAAAATTATACCATGTTTAAGCATTATAAGTGGACGACATAAGCATGTATTCATTAAACTAATTAAATTAAGTATTTTTTTGTTAATTTAAGGTTAATTACCTAATTAACTTAACTAATTAGATGTATATATATATTAGGGTTAGTCGGGGGAAAAGAAGATCCCCCAAACACCGAAATTTTGGAAAGCAAAACCTAGGTTGGAGCTTGAAGCTTTCGACCAAAAATGTGTAAGTGCAGTTTTGTCCTTTTCTTTCAATTTTTATGTTTTTGAGGCATGAGAGCTTAATCTAGATAGCCGATGTACCAATTTTTAAAATTTCTAATGTTTTTAGAAGTTTCTATTGTTGAGTTCTTGATTTTTTTAGGTAATAAATTGATAGATTTTAAGCTTAAAAGTGAAAAAGAACTGAATTGTAATGTTTAATTGATAGTTTCGTACATTAGAGAACAAATGTAAAATTGACTATAAAAATAAGAAATAGGAGGTCCTTAATGTAACACCCCTAGCCCATATCCATCACTGAATTAGGGCTACGGAGTATTACCAGCGTATAACATCATATAATGAACATTTCATTATTACAAACAAACCACAACATAAATCATAGTAATATCAATCAAAATGATACATATGGTCCCTTTTATGAGCCCTCGAGGGCCTAAAAAGACATTAGAAATGAATCGAGACTAAATTGGAAACATATGAAATTTTTTGGAAAAAATTAAAAATTTTCAAACTGTAGGGGTCACACGCCAAGAGACACGCTCGTGTCTTAGTTTATGTGGGCATTCAAAATAGGGACAGACGACCGTGTCCCACCCCATGTTTGTACCCGTGTAACTCACTGATTCGGGTCACATGGCCAAGCCACACGCCCATGTGCCAGGCCGTGTACCCTTCGAAATAACCCCGCACGCCCGTGTGCCAAGCCATGTGCTAGGTCATGTAATAGCCTTACTTGCAACCCTTTGAAAGCTACAGGGGACACACAACCGTGTTGCCTGACTGTGTGTCACATACAGCTGAGACACACGCCCGTGTGGACGAAAAATAGGCCATTTCCAAGCCATTTTTCTCACCCAATCTCACACCTCAAGCACAAGCCAAATGTACCTATAATCAAGCATTCAAAACACACTTTACATATGCATATTCAAGCTTACCTAACATAGAAACTATCCATTCAACCAATATGCCAAGATGGCACCTCAATTTCAACAATTAAACTTAGTTAAACACCTAACCATTTCATTTATCAATTAAACTACCAATTGAACAATTTCAATGCCACATTTATCCATATGTTCGTATACCAAAATGCATGCACAACCAATACAAAATGACCATTTTCACAACTAACATGTACCATACCTATTTGACCAAAAGTTGATCACTTTCAAACTACCAAATCAAGCCATTAGCAACATCATGGATTATCTCTATTCACACCATTCAACACTTCATCACATACCATTACCATATTATTTCCTTACCATCATTTTATCCAACACAACATCAAAATAACAACCTCACAAAATACCATATAATTACATTATTATACCAACTTGTTCATAAACTAAATCAACATATATACAAGCCACACATAATAGCCAAATTTCATCAAACAAGACAGCTATACATGCCATTATAACCATGACTTAAAATCATCAAAATCTACTGATTTAGATGATGGATAGTGCGATGGATCTCTGACAAGCTTCCAACACGAACGAGCTTCTGATTATCTAGAAACACAAAGAAAAAAACATGAAGTAAGCATGTAATGCTTAGTAAATTCGTAATTCATAGAAAAGCTTACCCTTTTAATATATAAGCATACAAGCAATTTTAAGACAATCCATCATAACTTGGCATTAGCCTAAGAAACAACAACCTTTCAAGTTAGATAACCACATAGCTTAGTAAATCATCTCAAAACATCATAGCTTTTATGCACCCTACTTATAAGCATTCATACTTTCATGAATATGACTAAGCATATTTAAAACATCATCAACTCATACATTTTTTATATTTCATAGAATCACTTATTGAAGCATTTGTCGAACCTTACCTTTTACATACCCATTGAACCATTAGAATAATATCAGATAATCGAGAATCTCGCACACAATCTGCTAACACATGGTCAAAACCACTACTTTCTCATATCTCACATAAATGCTCTATCTCTCGAGCCATAAGTGGGATTACTCACACAAACTGTCGGTCAGGACGTAGTTACACGGTGCTGTTTGCACAAGATATCAAGTAACCGCAACACATGATGGAAACTCAGCCACCGGTAGGACGTACAAGACCAGCACTCGTAGCAAGGTAACCCTTATTGACATGTCATTTGTATCCTATATATTCCTAAGGTTCAAACTATAACACCCCAAACCCGGCCTGGACGTTATGGTCGAATCTGGCGATGTCACATGAGAGTGTTTTTGAAAATGCACTGACCTTAAAATCGTCCTAATTATTAATATTACTTAGTTCGGTAAAACGCATTTTAATTAATTTGATTTAAAGCATTTCTTTTGTACAGAAGCTTTTGAAAACCCAATAAATTTTAGGGAACCATTTCGTGTACGAAAACATTAGCTTTTAGGGAAATTGAGTTCAGTCTAAAATCCCATAAACAGTTTAAAAATCTGAATAAAGACCATAAAGTCCCAAATTACATCAACCAACCCAGGACATAATTTAAAAGAAATGAATACCAGAACTGAATTAAAAACAGTCTAAAATATGTGTGGTCACCTCCGAGTCCTCCGCTGCACCGAACTGTCAAGTCTGGGGATTACCTACACGGATTAAACAGCAAAGGGTGAGTTTTCGCAAACTCAGTGTGTCATCCCCTCAGAAATTATACACAATAGCAGAAGTCTGGCATACATCCAATTATCAAATAACTCGGTCCTGAACCCTTTACAAAACTGATGTGAACCTTAGTTCACTCAGATATAGATCAGATAAGAATGGGCCTTAGCCCATCTCAAATATATCATGCAAAACAGAACAGAATAATAAATTTCAACCTACCAGCCTCTACACACAAACTCCGTCCAACCCTACACACCATGTGGGGATAAAATCGACCCACCCATCCCTACACACCATGCTGTACTAAAATGCGACACATAATCAGATAATTGCAGCTGTGTTGCCAGATATCAAGCTTAGGAGCCTTTTAGAATTCTTCCTCCATGTACAATAACCTAACCACAACGCAATGCAGCATACAATACATGACATGCAAATATGCAATTAAAAGATCATACATACAAATCAGTCTACATGTTAAGATTAACATGCTAGAGCACATATATCGCATAGTCAGATCACGTAATCAGGGGTCGAGTAACTCTTATCGACCCTACAGTAGGTCCTAGTAGACTTGGGTGACCCGAGCAACCTTTTAGAGTATTTCAAAAAATTAGGCTCACACATTCATGTGGCTTGCCCGTGTGGGCCCACATGCCCGTGTGGGCCCACATGCCCGTGTGGCCTATATGGCCTAAATTGGACTTGGCCCTGTGGATCGCACGGCTTGGCCCAGAATTCCACACGCCCGTGTGGTTCACCCGTGTGGCTCACTCGACCCAATTGGTTGATCCCGTGTCTCACACACGGCCTCGCCTATCCTCACACAGCCGTGTCACGCGCGCACGGCCTGGTTCGTTGATCACACACCCGTGTACTGCCACACACCCACCAGACGGGTGACCACACGCCCGTGTGGCGTCGACAGATTCATTTTTCAGCTTTCGTCGATTCTTGTTTCCTGTGCTTTTGAGTACACACCTGATTCTGATTGAAGCCTAAAAGATTACCGAGCACACCAAAACCTATATTTGAACAATAAACCCTTAAATAAACGTTTCTAACGTGCACTTAAATCAAACCTAAACCAAGGTTTTTATCCAAAAAGTGACCCAGCTTACCTTCTATAGAATACTAGTGAATTCGCAACCCCACAGCAACAATTGGAATCCTATAGCCACTTAAAAGCCTCCTAACCAAAATTGGAACCCTATTAGGTAAACAACGATCAACTAAATGATAATTATATCAATAAAACTTATCGAATACGCGCCCCAAAGATGAATAACAAAATGATTGGAAAACAGAAGCAGAAGAAGAGGAAAAATAGTGAAATTTTGACAACAAAAGAGATAATGGAAGGGAAAATCGACAGCAAAAGAGAAAATAAGGAAAAAGGGATGGCCAAATTTTTGCAGAAGAAGGAAGCAGTGCTGAATAGAAACTTTTAAACCCCTTAATTCTCTCCACCAATTCCCTACTACTCAGACTTCTAATCCAACTCAAACTCACTTGAGTGGACATGCACAAAAATAATGCCCACGCTAGGATTCGAACACAGGACCCCTAACAATTTACACTTCACTTAACCATCAGACCAGCAGGCCCATTATGTTATATTCTTACTAACAATTAAACTTAAGCCTATTGAGCAAGGCTAACGCTTTGGTCAGTCAGGAAAATACCAAATTTGCCAAAGCTAAGGCTTGAACTTGGGACCTCTCACAGACACCCAGAACACTTAATCACTAAAGAAAATACGCACTTGTGTTAAAATTTAACAGAATCCAAAACATAAAATTTGGGGCGTTACACAAACGGGATCCGAAAATTACTGAAACTTCGTTGGATATTTTCATAGAGTTGTAATATCAATATATATATAAAATCAGAGCATTTAAATCGAACATAATTCAATGTTATTTAAATTAACGAACTTACCTCAAACACGAACGAAAAAATACGATCAATTAATCTAATACTTTTTCTTTTCCCTGATCTAAATCCGTACGTTGCTTTTCTTGATCTATATAATCAAATTTAACTCATTCAAATTTCATATTTTTGGCAAAATTATACTTTTGCCCCTATAGTTTTGAATTCATTTCAATTTAGTCCCTAACTCATAAAAATGAAAATTCATGCAATTTAGTACTAACCCACTATAGTCAAATATCACCTAAGCTCTAACCAAGCCCTACATTTCATTTATTTCACATTTCCACCATGAATATGTTTCTATTTTTCAATTTAATCTCTAATTGACAAATTCATCAAAAATCCATTTACAAAAGTTGTTCAACTAGTATCAAACATTCAATTTCATCCATCAAACATTAAAAACAACTAACATACATTCATGGTAATACCCTAGACTGTAACAGTTTTGCAAATTAGTCCACGGGCTAGCTAGATTAAGCTACAATGACTTTAAAAACATAAAAATCCTTAAAAACCGAACAAAAATGCACTTACATGCACTAGGATATGTTGGCCAAATGCTTGGATGGTCTTTAATGGCTTCTTAGTTCCTATTTTTGGTTGAAGAATGAAGAAGAAAGATGATACCTTTCTTTTTCTTACTTTAATTTTAGTTTATTTTATTAATTACTAAATTAACCTTATCATTAAACCATTAAAACCATTACAAGATGTCCATCTTTTTCCACCATTAATATTAATGGTCTTATTACCATTTAAGGCCACTCATCTTTCAATTTCGTAGCGATTTGACACCTTATACTAATAGAACACTAATTTTACACTTTATGCAATTTAGTCTTTTTTTATCCAATTAAGCATTCAAACGATAAAATTTCGTCATGAAATTTTTATAATTAACATGCTGTAGACATTAAAATAATAATAAAATAATTTTTTTGACGTTGGATTTGTGGTCCTGAAACTACTATTTTGATTTCACTAAAAACGGGTTGTTACAATTAATGGGTAATAGTGAAATTGGATTTCAAATTGGAGTTTTAAATTGAAAGTTAGATTAGCCCTAATTTTAGGGACTGAATTGAATTAATTGCAAAATTATAAATTGATAATTGGTTGTGAATTGAATGTTTATTGATAGTATGTGTTTATATTAATCTGTAGCTAATGTCGGTCCCGATTCATCAAGAGGGAAAGGAAAATCCAAAGCTATCGACCAGTAGCTCAAAATTTTCAGTTTGTAATTCTATGATTCAAGAATCTTTTAATCTCTACATATTTATATCATTATACATTATAAAGAGTTGAAGGTGAGTATTAATGACTTCTTGAACTAAAATGATGTGATTTAGATTGAATATTGAAATAATGATAACTTTGAAAAAATAGAGCGATTCATGACATGTTTGATATATGCAATTGATACAAGATTTTGTTGGAACATGATAAATTATGTATTAAATTGATGAATTGTTAATGAATGTAGTATGGTAAAGCATAAATGGAATTGTATATGAAATTTGAAATTTGTTTACCCTATTAGCTGTTCGGACTATGTCGGATATAGATGACATGCCATAGGGTCTAAATATTGAGTAAAGCCATCATTGTCAAGAAACCTGGGGTGGTAGATATTATACATTGAGTCATCGTTGTTAGGCAACCCGGGGTGATAGATCTGTGTATTCATACTGAGTCCATGTCAAGTTAATAGGGTTATAAACACAATAATTACTTAAATGGTAAAGTAAAGAAATGCAATATTATTCCATTTCATTTGAAAATGAGCCCTAGGGGCCAAGCTTGTATAAAAGATCCATTAGGCTCAAAAATGGTTGAAACATCAATATAACAAGGGATATATTTACTTAATTTATGAGGTTGAATATTGAACTGATTGTTTATGAATTGAATGATAAATGTTATATTAATTTGCATATGCATATATGGTGAATTCTATGTTAACATGAATATAGGTATAATTGCTTTGAATTGGTAGTTGAAGTATGGAATTGTGCAAGTAATACTCATGCTTGATTCTGAATTTAATAAATTCATATTAGCTTATTCTTTGAATCTAATATCTTGAATCATAGATTTACCGTTAAGTGTTTTACTCAGCGTACAATTTGTTTTCTTTGTACGCAGGTAACTTAAATTCCCAATATCTAGTGAAAAGGTCTTCTCAACATCCAAAACTCAAACCCAATTCAGTAATGTTGGTGTATTTCCAATTTTGTAATAGTTTGCCATGCACCTATTTAGTTGAGTCACTTTTGGTATATCTTAATCTCCATATGAATTTGAGTGTCAAATTGGTATATATGAATTTAGTTGATAGTATGGTTATATGCTCATAAATAAATTATATGTTTCCTTGCATCTATTGAAATTGGTCTGTTAATGTATAAATTTGTCTAAAGGATTATATGATGTATATAAGTCCCTAATATATGAATATGTTTAATATGGTATGAATGGTTAGTAGATTGAAAGGTGATTGATCATAGGTATAATTACATAAGATTTGAATGTTATGTGCTAGTTGTATAGATTAGGAAGGAATAGGTATTAGCCTAGTTTAGTTAAGGTAACTGGTAATTTAAATTAGTATGGAATGAAGCTTATGTGTGTGAATGTGCATAGGCATATATTGGATAAATTGTATTTTTTGGTTAGCCAATAAGTAATAAAGTATTAGTATATCACGGTTAAAGCATTGAATTGTATGTTTTAAGGCCTTGTGATGGCAATAGTTGGTTTTGGATAGAATGTGTTAGCAAATGAAATTGGTAATTTACAAGTTGTTAATCTGCAAGAATTGCAAAAACAATATGTGACGTTGGGATGAGGGTTGGACTCTAGGCCATGACATGACGAGGAATCCCATCGTCGTGACAAGTAAGACTATTGGCCAAGTCAGTATGTCATGGCGCAACGAGGAACCCCCTTATGTTGTGACACCGACCCTGAATTTTGAGATTTTTACATTTTAGTCTTGATTCAATCTCGAGTTAGCTGATGGGCTTTCATAAGCTTGTATAATACTCGAGAATGTTTACTTATCATGTTTTTTTATTATTATGCATATTTAAATGTTAAAATGGATTGAATTGTGTTTATTTTTATCATATTTTCTTTGACAACAAATGTGACACATTGTAGCTAGGACTCGGCGGTTCGGTTGAGTATAAGGTATTACATTTAGTAACTCATGACGACACTTAATTGTTGTGAAATTAAGTTGATCTAAGTGAAACCTTTCTTTGTTATCTGTCATAACGTTTCCTACATAAGAGTACGGGGGCCTAGTAAGCAAAGCTAGACATGAAGGGACTAAATTACGTAGAGTCGCCACTAACCAATTAGGGCTAGGTTGGTTAGCCACCTATGATCTAAAAATCTAGAATTAATACTATGAAAAAATCCTAAAAATCTAGACTCGATCTTATCACGAAATTTCAATTTTGAGAGTACGGTTACGTGTGGGGAAGGGTATACCACCCCCACAACGCCTATCCGGGGATAGTCTTACGGGGTCTTAAGAGCTAGATTTTTTTTATTTAAGCATATTAATGTCTTAATCGAAGCTAAAATCTTATGGAAATCTTAAATAAAAGCTCTAAAGGAACACCTTCGGTTTACTTGTAGTTTGATTAACATGTGTTCACCAAACTTATCTAATTTGAAACTTAAATTAGAGATTTTTACTTTTAATGGGAGCCCTAAAGGATGCCTAAATAATTCTAGTAAAATACCTTCAATTCCTAAAATTAATTCTATTTTAGAATTCTAAGAAAAAAACCTAGAAATTAGCAATGAATTAAGAGAAATATTAAAATACATTTACAACTTATTCGATCTTTTGTTATTATTATTATTTTTAAAAGATTTAATTAATAACATTGAACCTATTACGATCTTATGAAAGTATCCTATGTTGGGCTTATGATTTATCTTCCTTTAAAATTCTTAATTTAAGATTTAAATTCATTAAAATCCTAAAATAATACATCTTAAATAACATTTATTAGTTTTCTTTGTAACTGCCTGATTTTGGGCCTAGTCAAAACATTGGCTTCGGGACCACGAATCTGATGTAGAAAAACTTGTTTTGATTACATTTTCATGGTCTACAATTTTACAAAATGGTTTCGTGAAAATATCGTTTGAAAATTTTGACGTTTGAGCACTCAATTTAGCAAAAAGGACTAAATTGTAAAGAGTGCAAAAGTTGAGTTCTACATGCTAGAGGTGTCTAATTGTTATAAAATTTTAAATTGAAGGTCTTTAGATGGTAATTAGACTATTTTACTTTAAGTTGGAAAAAAATAGACATGAGATAAGAGAATTTTAGTGTTTTGAGAAAAAGGCATTTTGGTCATTTGGTAAATAAATGAATTAAAAACAAAAAATCAAGCCAAAATTTAGTCCATCTTCTTCATGCTTTGTCAAAACTTGCAACGGAGACATAGCAAGGGTTTTTTCACTTTTCAAGCTCGACTATAAGTCCGTTCTTGCCCCGTTTTTAATGCTCTTTACATTTTTAAAGTTGTTATCACCCGATCTATCTATTTCTACCATTAATTTGAGAGAGGATTGAGGTCTAGGGTTTGAACCATGTTAGAATTTGTGTATTCTGATGTCTAATGGTAGATTATGCAACTAGGTGATTTTTGATGAAAATGTCAAAAGGACCTATTTGTAAAAAGATTTCAAAATGTGTATAAAAGTGTGATTAAATAGAAAATATGAGCTCTTATAAGCATGAAAGTGGTTCGTCTAGGCTTGGGTCTTGATGAAATTGAATAGATTTCATTTTACGAGCCTAGGGACTAAAATGTAAATATGTTAAAGTTTAGGGATAAAAATGAAAATTTTCCATAATGTAAGTTTTGGACTGAATTGAGTAATGGGATTAATAAATGAGTTAAATTTGCTATTATAAATCAAGAGAAATGAGGTTCGAACCTAGATTAGGGGAAAAATAAAGTATTTAACGATTAGGTCCATTTCCTACTATTTTTGTACCGAGGTAAGTTCGTATGTAAATAATGCATTGTTATTTATGCTTTAATTGCTTTAATATTGTATGAATTTTGATTTTCTCTTGAATGTGATTGACAAAGTTTGATAAGTGAGAAATCCCGGTTGAGCCTTAGAAATAGATAGGATACAAATGTCATGACATTAGGGTTATTTTAGAGTAAGTATAAGACCATATCTGGGATATGGCATCGATATGAGGATTGGTGTAAGACCATAGCCGGGCTATTGACATCGATACGAGATCCCATGTAAAACCATATCTGGGATATGGCATTGGCATGGTACTATGTGTGTGAGAGTCCCGAGTATCCTTTAGTATTCCAAGTGGTTCAACGAGAAATGCAACGAGAATGTTGAAGTTCTGAAAGACTATGGTATATTGTAAATTGGTGCAGGTATGTACATAAAACTCATGCTTAATGAGCTTGATATGTGATGAATCCTTCGGTAAGGTTGTGATTGAGTAAGTTTGATTATGAGATTTATAATGACATCTATGTTAATTTACTTCAAGTTAATTTTATGTTAAATGTGAGTTTATAATGCTTATTATTTGCATGAGAACTTACTAAGCTTTATAGCTTACTCCCTTTCTCTTCCCTTATCTTATAGTGTCACCAAGCCAGCTCGGGGATCGGGGATTGTCGGAGATCCAATCACACTATCAACTTAATATTTGGGTACCAATGATTTTAATATTTTGAGTTATGGCATGTATAGGGACTTGGTCATTTTGTTATGTGTCATAATTGATTTGGCCAAATGTGTTGGCTTATGTTGATTGATAATTCATTTTGATAATTAGACTATTTTACTTTAAGTTGGAAAAAATAGACATGAGATAAGAGAATTTTAGTGTTTTGAGAAAAGGCATTTTGGTCATTTGGTAAATAAATGAATTAAAAACAAAAATCAAGCCAAAATTTAGTCCATCTTCTTCATGCTTTGTCAAAACTTGCAACGGAGACATAGCAAGGGTTTTTCCACTTTTCAAGCTCGACTGTAAGTCCGTTCTTGCCCCGTTTTTAATGCTCTTTACATTTTTAAAGTTGTTATCACCCGATCTATCTATTTCTACCATTAATTTGAGAGATGATTGAGGTCTAGGGTTTGAACCATGTTAGAATTTGTGTATTCTGATGTCTAATGGTAGATTATGCAACTAGGTGATTTTTGATGAAAATGTCAAAAGGACCTATTTGTAAAAAGATTTCAAAATGTGTATAAAAGTGTGATTAAATAGAAAATATGAGCTCTTATAAGCATGAAAGTGGTTCGTCTAGGCTTGGGTCTTGATGAAATTGAATAGATTTTATTTTACGAGCCTAGGGACTAAAATGTAAATATGTTAAAGTTTAGGGGTAAAAATGAAAATTTTCCATAATGTAAGTTTTGGACTGAATTGAGTAATGGGATTAATAAATAAGTTAAATTTGCTATTATAAATCAAGAGAAATGAGGTTCGAACCTAGATTAGGGGAAAAATAAAGTATTTAACGATTAGGTCCATTTCCTACTATTTTTTGTAGCAGAGGTAAGTTCGTATGTAAATAATGCATTGTTATTTATGCTTTAATTGCTTTAATATTGTATGAATTTTGATTTTCTCTTGAATGTGATTGACAAAGTTTGATAAGTGAGAAATCCGGTTGAACCTTAGGAATAGATAGGATACAAATGTCATGACATTAGGGTTATTTTAGAGTAAGTATAAGACCATATCTGGGATATGGCATCGATATGAGGATTGGTGTAAGACCATAGCCGGGCTATTGACATCGATACGAGATCCCATGTAAAACCATATCTGGGATATGGCATTGGCATGGTACTATGTGTGTGAGAGTCCCGAGTATCCTTTAGTATTCCAAGTGGTTCAACGAGAAATGCAACGAGAATGTTGAAGTTCTGAAAGACTATGGTATATTGTAAATTGGTGCAGGTATGTACATAAAACTCATGCTTAATGAGCTTGATATGTGATGAATCCTTCGGTAAGGTTGTGATTGAGTAAGTTTGATTATGAGATTTATAATGACATCTATGTTAATTTACTTCAAGTTAATTTTATGTTAAATGTGAGTTTATAATGCTTATTATTTGCATGAGAACTTACTAAGCTTTATAGCTTACTCCCTTTCTCTTCCCTTATCTTATAGTGTCACCAAGCCAGCTCGGGGATCGGGGATTGTCGGAGATCCAATCACACTATCAACTTAATATTTGGGTACCAATGATTTTAATATTTTGAGTTATGGCATGTATAGGGACTTGGTCATTTTGTTATGTGTCATAATTGATTTGGCCAAATGTGTTGGCTTATGTTGATTGATAATTCATTTTGATAATTAGACTATTTTACTTTAAGTTGGAAAAAAATAGACATGAGATAAGAGAATTTTAGTGTTTTGAGAAAAAGGCATTTTGGTCATTTGGTAAATAAATGAATTAAAAACAAAAAATCAAGCCAAAATTTAGTCCATCTTCTTCATGCTTTGTCAAAACTTGCAACGGAGACATAGCAAGGGTTTTTCCACTTTTCAAGCTCGACTGTAAGTCCGTTCTTGCCCCGTTTTTAATGCTCTTTACATTTTTAAAGTTGTTATCACCCGATCTATCTATTTCTACCATTAATTTGAGAGATGATTGAGGTCTAGGGTTTGAACCATGTTAGAATTTGTGTATTCTGATGTCTAATGGTAGATTATGCAACTAGGTGATTTTTGATGAAAATGTCAAAAGGACCTATTTGTAAAAGATTTCAAAATGTGTATAAAAGTGTGATTAAATAGAAAATATGAGCTCTTATAAGCATGAAAGTGGTTCGTCTAGGCTTGGGTCTTGATGAAATTGAATAGATTTTATTTTACGAGCCTAGGGACTAAAATGTAAATATGTTAAAGTTTAGGGGTAAAAATGAAAATTTTCCATAATGTAAGTTTTGGACTGAATTGAGTAATGGGATTAATAAATAAGTTAAATTTGCTATTATAAATCAAGAGAAATGAGGTTCGAACCTAGATTAGGGGAAAAATAAAGTATTTAACGATTAGGTCCATTTCCTACTATTTTTGTACCGAGGTAAGTTCGTATGTAAATAATGCATTGTTATTTATGCTTTAATTGCTTTAATATTGTATGAATTTTGATTTTCTCTTGAATGTGATTGACAAAGTTTGATAAGTGAGAAATCCCGGTTGAGCCTTAGGAATAGATAGGATACAAATGTCATGACATTAGGGTTATTTTAGAGTAAGTATAAGACCATATCTGGGATATGGCATCGATATGAGGATTGGTGTAAGACCATAGCCGGGCTATTGACATCGATACGAGATCCCATGTAAAACCATATCTGGGATATGGCATTGGCATGGTACTATGTGTGTGAGAGTCCCGAGTATCCTTTAGTATTCCAAGTGGTTCAACGAGAAATGCAACGAGAATGTTGAAGTTCTGAAAGACTATGGTATATTGTAAATTGGTGCAGGTATGTACATAAAACTCATGCTTAATGAGCTTGATATGTGATGAATCCTTCGGTAAGGTTGTGATTGAGTAAGTTTGATTATGAGATTTATAATGATATCTATGTTAATTTACTTCAAGTTAATTTTATGTTAAATGTGAGTTTATAATGCTTATTATTTGCATGAGAACTTACTAAGCTTTATAGCTTACTCCCTTTCTCTTCCTTATCTTATAGTGTCACCAAGCCAGCTCGGGGATCGAGGATTGTCGGAGATCCAGTCACACTATCAACTTAATATTTGGGTACCAATGATTTTAATATTTTGAGTTATGGCATGTATAGGGACTTGGTCATTTTGTTATGTGTCATAATTGATTTGGCCAAATGTGTTGGCTTATGTTGATTGATAATTCATTTTGTAAATGGCCATTGAATTTGGCTAATATTGGTTTAAGTATATATATGCATATGATGATGTTTTCATGGATGTGGAAAATTGCTTGATTTGGGTTGAGATATATGCGATGTTTGTGTATGATCAATGATAGCATGTGAATGAGGTATTGATGCCTTGGTTGTGGCCGATTTGGTTGAATGTATATACTTGGAATGGTGCTATGTTTTGTTGTGTAGGTTTTTGCATGGAAGGGTGACAATATGGCTTGGTAAATAGCCTTGTTTTTGTCCACACGGGTAGACACATGGGCATGTGTCTAAGCCGTGTGTGACACAAGGCTTGCCCTATGGGCGTGTGATCCAGCCGTGTGTCCCCCGCACCTTAATTGTTGTAAAATAGAATGCTCAGTATTGAGCATACGAGTAGAGACACAGGCGTATGTATTAGGCATTTGGATGACACAGCCTCAGGCACAGGCGTGTGCCCTGGGCATGTTAAGTCTGCACCTATTTTATGAAAAAGTATGAAAATTAAATTGACCACACGGCCTAAGCACACGGGCGTGTGCCTTAGCCGTGTGACTTCAATCTATTCATGGGTGACAAATAGAGAGTTACACGAGTTAGGGACACGGGCGTGTGTGACCACATGGCCTGCCCACACGGGCGTGTCCCAAGCCACACGGGCATGTGACTATTAAAACATGAAAAATTTTCTATGTGATGTAAAATTTCTAAAGTTCTCAGTTTAGTGCCGAACCGTTTTCAATGCATGTTTTGCCTCGTAGGTTCATTATAGAGACGATATGAATGTTTATGAAAAGTTTTAAATTTGGATGGAAATTTACATCTCGGTTTTGTATACGATATGGATGTTTATGAAAAGTTTTAAATTTGGATGGAAATTTACATCTCGATTTTGTATGTTCGCATGTGTATAAGTTCGGTAATGCCTCTTACCCTGTGCCAGCATCGAATACAAGTAAGGGGTGTTACATGTAGTGGTATCAGAGTTAAATTTAGTCAATTCTCAGACTAACATAGCGTTTGTAAGAGTCTAGCTATACATGCCGTAAATGAATTGTAATAGTGCGATGGCTCCTAACAATTTTAAATTGTGTTTCATATAGTAAATGGATCCCAATCAAGCTGAGGCTGATGATGTTGAAAGTAATATGCCGGCTCTCGCTCAAGGGGTAGGGCCATCTGACAGTAGACCTCCTACGGTTAGTTAGGGAGAAGGGGATAGGGAAGCCTTTCTCCATATGATGAATGAGTGGCATACAAAATTTGTTCGAACAAATTCGAATGCCCTACGTCCTCTACCCCACCTATTCCTCGACCAGTTCCCGTAGCTCCACAAGGTATGGAATTTGTAAGAATGAATAAGCCTCCAGTTGATAAGATCCGAAAGCATAGGGCTGAAGAGTTCAAAGCTAATGTGGGTGATGATCCTGAGATAGCCAAATTCTGGCTCGAAAACTCCATTAAAGTATTTGATGAGTTGTTTTCCACACCTGATGAGTGTTTAAAGTGTGTCGTCTCACTTTTGAGAGATTCTGCATATCACTAGTGTAATACACTGGTATCGCTGGTACTGAGAGAGACGGTTACATGGGAATTTTTTCAAGAGGAGTTTTGAAAGAAATATATTAGTCAGCGATTCATCGATCAAAAATGTAAGAAATTTCTTGAGCTAAAATAGGGTCGTATGACATTGACTGAGTATGAGCGAGAATTTGTCAAACTTAGCAAATATGCTCGAGAGTGTGTTTCCACTGAGGCTATCATGTGCATGAGATTTGAGGATAGACTGAATGAGGATATTCGAGTGTTAGTTGAGATCTTAAAACTGAAAGAATTTGTGGTATTGGTCGAGCGAGCCTGTAAGGTCGAAGAGTTGAATAAAGAAAAAAGGAAAGCTGATTGTGAAGCTAAAGATTCCGAGAAAAGATCGATGAGTAAGTAATGTCCATCTCATTCAAAGAAATCTAAAGAAATGTATCAGCTGGGTATTCTCACAGAGACCGCGGGAAGCAATACTCGAGTTTTAAATCTCAAGCTACTTCAATGGCAAGTGTGGGTAATGTGAGGCCTAACAGACCTGAATGTCAGCATTGTCGCAGACGTCATCCCAATGAGTGTAGAATGAATGACCGGGCTTGTTTCAAGTGTGGCTCTCAAGAGCATTTTATCCTAGATTGCCTTGAAATGACTGAGAAAGAAAAATTTCAGAGTGTGAGACAGAGAAATACTACTAATAGGAGTAGGCCACTGATGAATACTGAAAATGGAGCTAGTAGTAAAGGTGTAACGAAGGATACAAATGTGAGATCCGAAGCTCGAGCACCTACTAGAGCCTATGCCATCCGTGCTCGCGAAGAAGCGACATCTCCCAATGTTATCACTGGTACTTTTTCTCTCTATAATACTAATTTAGTTACATTGATTGATCCTGGATCGACCCATTCTTATGTTTGTGTAAAAAATTGGTAACTAGTAAGAGCTTGCCTGTTGAGTTTACTGAATTTGTGATTAGAGTGTCAAACCCCTTAGGCAAACATGTATTAGTTGATAGAGTTTGCAAGAATTGTCCCTTGATGATTCGAGGTCACTATTTTTCGGTTGATTTAATGTTGTTTCCATTTGATGAATTCGATGTTATTTTGGTATGGATTGGTTGACACTGCATGATGCTGTAGTGAACTGTAAAAGAAAGATTATTGAACTGAAATGTAAAAATGGTGAAACTCTTCGGATTGATTCAGATGAGTCGGGTGAGTTACCTGTTGTGATTTCTTTGATGTCTGCCCAAAAGTATGTAAGGAAACGTTATGAAGCTTATCTTGCTTATGTGTTGAATACGAAAGTGTCCGAATTGAAAATTGAGTTAGTGCCGATAGTTTGTGAATATCTGGATGTGTTTCCAGAAGAATTTTCTGGGTTACCACCAGTTAGAGAAGTCGAGTTTGGTATTGATTTAGTACCAGGAACCTTGCCAATATCTATTGCTCCGTATAGGATGGCCCCGAATGAATTGAAAGAATTAAAAGCTCAGTTGCAAGAGTTGACAGATAAGAGTTTTACGAGACCGAGTTTTTCTCCCTGGGGTGCTATTGTATTATTTGTAAAGAAGAAAGATAGATCCATGAGGCTTTGTATCGACTACCGTCAGCTCAACAAGGTGACTATAAAGAACAAGTATCCTTTACCAATGTATGATGACTTGTTTGATCAGTTGAGAGGAGCAAAGGTATTTTTGAAAATTGATCTGAGATCTGGCTACTATCAGTTGAGAGTTAAAGAGGTGGATGTGCCAAAAACCGCTTTCAGGATAAGGTACGGGCACTATGAATTTCTTGTTATGCCTTTCGGACTAACTAATGCACCTGCTGCTTTTATGGACTTGATGAATCGGATCTTTAGACCGTATTTGGGCAAATTTATGGTTGTGTTTATCGATGACATTTTGATTTATTCTCGAGACGATTCTGAGCATGCTGAGCACTTGAAGACTGTATTACAGACTTTGAGAGATAAACAGTTGTTGGGTAAATTCAGTAAAAGTGAGTTTTGACTCTGAGAAGTCAGATTTTTGGGACATATAGTTTCAGGTGATGGTATTCGAGTTGATCCAAGTAAGATTTTGGTAATTGTTGATTGGAAACCGCTGAGATATGTATTTGACGTTAGAAGCTTTTTGGGCTTAGCCGGTTATTACCGACATTTTGTCAAAGGATTTTCGATGATTGCTACTCCTATGACCAAGTTGTTGCAAAAAGAAGTTAAGTTTAAATGGTCTGAAAAATGTCAGCAAAGTTTTGAGAAGTTGAAAGCATTATTGACTGAGGTGCCAGTTTTAGTACAACCTGAACTGGGAAAAGAATTCGTAATTTATAGTGAAGCATCACTGAATGGATTAGGATGTGTGTTGATACAAGAGGGCAAAGCGATAGCTTATGCCTCGAGACAGTTGAAACCGCACGAAAAGAATTATCCAACGCATGATTTGGAATTAGCCGCCATTGTGTTTGCTTCAAAAATTTAGAGACATCATTTGTACGGTGAGATATACCATATCTTTACTGATCGTAAGAGTTTAAAATACTTGATGACTCAGAAAGATTTGAACTTGCGGCAACAGAGATGGCTTGAGTTACTGAAGGACTTTGAGCTAGTAATTGATTATCACCCGGGTAAGGCAAATGTAGTTGCAGATGCGTTGAGTAGAAAGACTTTGTTTACTTTAAGAGCGATGAATACACGGTTGACTTTGCCCGATAATGGTTAGATCCTAGCTGAGTTGAGAGCTAGATCGTTATTTCTTCAACAAATTTGTGAAGCTTAGAAATGTTACAGTGATTTACAAGCCAAAAGAGTCCATTGTGAATCGGGTAGTGATTTAGATTTTCATATCGGATACAATAATTGTTTGATGTTCTGAGACAGAATTTATGTACCGAAAAATGATGAGCTTGTTCAAAGAATTCTTCATGAAGCACATAATGGTTGTTTATCTGTGCATCCGGGTAGTACAAAAATGTATAATGATTTGAAGAAATTGTATTGGTGGTCAGGTATGAAACGAGATATTTTAGAGTTTGTTTCAAAGTATTTGATTTGACAACAAGTGAAAGCCAAACACAAGTGCCTTCGGGTTTACTTCAACCTGTGATGGTACCTAAGTGGAAGTGGGATAGGACTACTATGGACTTCGTAACTAGTTTGCCTTTGACTTCGAAAAAGAAATCTGGTTTATTGTTGATAGATTGACGAAATCGACTCATTTTATTTTGGTACATACTGACTACTCACTTGATAAGTTAGCCGAATTGTACATTTCAGAGGTTGTGAGATTGCATGGAGTGCCCATGTCTATTATTTCGGATAGAGATCTGAGGTTTACATCGAGATTTTAGAAGAAGTTACAAGAGGCTTTGGGTACAAAGTTGAACTTCAGTACCGCATTTCATCCGCAAACCGATGGTTAGTCTGAAAGAACAATTTAGGTACTCGAAGATATGCTCCGATGTTGTGTTCTGGAATTTGAAGGTAGTTGGGAAAAATATCTACCGTTACTTGAGTTTGCCTATAACAACATTTTTCAGTCGAGTATAAAGATGGCACCTTATGAGGAATTGTATGGCCACAAATGCCGAAGACCTTTGTATTAGACCGAGCTTAGTGAGAAATAGATTCACAGGGTTGATTTGGTTAGAGAAACTGAAGAAAAAGTGAAAGTAATTTGTGACTGTTTGAAAGCAGCTTCAGATCGACAGAAGTCATACTCGGATTTGAAAAGAAAAGAGATAGAATTTCAGATCGGTGATAAATTATTTTTGAAAGTATCTTCGTGGAAAACGATTTTGAGATTTGGTCGTAAAGGGAAGTTGAGTCTATGTTTCATTGGGCTGTATGAGGTTATCGAAAGAATAGGGCCAATGGCATATCGGTTAGCTTTACCGACAGAGTTGGAAATGATTCATAATGTGTTTCATAAGTTGTGAAAGACTATGGTATGTTGTAAATTGGTACAGGTATGTACATAAAACTCATGCTTAATGAGCTCGATATATGATGAATCCCTCGGTAAGGTTGTGATTGAGTAAGTTTGATTATGAGATTTATAATGACATTTATGTTAATTTATTTCAAGTTAATTGTATGTTAAATGTGAGTTTATAATGCTTATTATTTGCATGAGAACTTACTAAGCTTTATAACTTACTCCCCTTTCTTTTCCCTTATCTTATAGTGTCACCAAGCCAGGTCAGGGATCAAAGATTGTCGGAGATCCAGTCACATTATCAACTTAATATTTTGGGTACCAATGATTTCAATATTTTGAGTTATGGCATAGGGACTTGGTCATTTTGTTATGTGTCATAATTGATTTGGCCAAATGTGCTGGCTTATGTTGATTGATAATTCATTTTGTAAATGGCCATTGAATTTGGCTAAAATTGGTTTAAGTATATATATGCATATGATGATGTTTTCATGGATGTGGAAAATTGTTTGATTTAGGTTGAGATATATGCGATGTTTGTGTATGATCAATGATAGCATGTGAATGAGGTATTAATGCCTTGGTTGTGGCTAATTTGGTTGAATGTATATAATTGGAATGGTGCTATATTCTGTTGTGTAGGTTTGTGCATGGAAGGGTGACAATATGGCTTGGTAAATAGCCTTGTTTTTGTCCACCGGGTAGACACACGGGCATGTGTCTAGGCCGTGTGTGACACGAGGCTTGCCCCATGGGCGTGTGATCCAGCCGTGTGTCCCCTGCACCTTAATTGTTGCAAAATAGAATGCTCAGTATTAAGCACACGGGCAGAGACACAGGCATGTGTCTCAGGCGTATGGATGACACGACTTTAGGCATGGGCGTGTGAAGTCAGCACCTATTTTATGAAAAATTATGAAAATTAAATCGACCACACGGCCTAAGCACACGGACTTGTGCCTTGGCCGCGTGACTTCAATTTGTTCATGGGTGACAAACAGAGAATTACAAGGGTTAGGGACACCGGTGTGTGTGACCACACAGCTTGCCCACACTGTAACGCCCCTAAACTGTATCCGTCGTCGGAGTAGGGTTACAAGGTATTACCGATCAATATACAACGTATAGCATCCATTTATCAACCAAAAAGCATTCATTCTCATTAATTACTCAATAAAATCACATTGTCCCTTACAAGGGCCTACGAGGCCTTAAACATGCTTTAGAAGTGGTTCGGGACTAAACTAATATCATAAAAAGATTTTGGAATCTTAGAAAAAAACTTCAAACATACAGGGGTCACGCACCCGTGCAAACAGGCCGTGTGCCTCACACGGCTCCAGAAATGCCCATGTCTCAGGCCGTATGGAAACAGGACATCCATACTAACTTGGGTCACACAGCCAACCACACGCCCGTGTGTCTAGCCCGTATGCCCTTCGAAGTGGACACACACGCCCGTGTGCCAGGCCGTGTGCTAGGCCATGCTAAAACCGTAGTGTATACTGACATATGCAACACGGACAAGTCACATGTCCGTGTGCTAAGCCGTGTGCCAATTAGGGGGTATCCTGACTTGTACCACACGGGCAATCACACGCCTGTGTGTGAGACCGTGTGGAGCATACTGACTTTATTTTAATAACAACAACAGGGGACACACAGCTGTGAAACGTTACCGTGTATCACACATGGCTGAGACACACGCCCGTGTCTCTGCCCGTGTGGACAAAAATAGGCCATTTGCAAGGCCAATTTGCCACCCTTATTCATGCACACCTAAACAATCAAAATAGTACCATTTCATCATTCAGTTAGGCAGCCAAAATTAGCAACCAAATGCACAATTCATACCGTATCCATTTCAACCAAATTGAATACCAATTACCTATCCAAATACTTATCAACTCAGTTTTCAAAATCATACTTGATCAAAGCATTTCTCAAGCATTATACACCATAAATCAATTAACCATTTGCAACTATAAAACTATAACCATAGTCATACCAAACATGCCAAAATAAGCCATCACTCATAGTTATATATACAACCAAAACATATACACTTACAAGCCATTTCTAATAGCTAAACACACATCAATATTAACATAATTTACAAGAAAACTCTCGTGGCTATAATCACAACCAAATTACCACAAGTAGCCTATACATGCCATATACCATATTTATACAACTTAAAAGTACCAATTAGATGTCTGTTAGTGCGATGATGTTCCCGACGACTCTCGGATCCAAGCTAGCCTTGAGTCACTATAAAACATATAAAAATAACATGAAGTAAGCTTCATAGCTTAGTAAGCTCGTATGTGAATAAATTAATTCATCAAATAATTACAAATCAATCAATTATACATAACATCACCATATACACATTAACTACAAACCTTTCTCATGCCTCAAAACATGATCAAATACCATCTCATCGAACTTTCTCTATTTATTACTCGGATAGGTTCTGTACATACCTGTATCGCCTCGTACTAACCTCTTTCTCAACCACATCATTCGTTTACCCGTTGGATCATTCAGAATAGAAATCAAATACTCATAAATCTAGTACGATAAGTACCTCTACCATGGCCCGTAGCCAAATCAAGCTAACTTATCTGAAGAACTATTTTCATGGCCTGAAGCCAAAACATCCGATATGCATGGCCCGAAGCCAAATCGGTACAACTCGTACCCAAAGTGCTAATATCATGGCTCGAAGCCAACTCATTCGATATGCATGGCCCAAAGCCAAATCGGTATAACATCTTATAACATGTCATAAGTATCCAAATCTATTCCTAAGGTTCCATCGGGATTTTTAGCTTATCGACTCCATCTTCGAATAATTCCGTAGAGTTGTATTTACAATTCATACATTAATGAAAATATCATAATCACAGTTTAAGCAATATCAAAGCATTTAAAATACATTTATAATGAAATCGTCACATACGAACTTACCTCGAGTATGAAAACAGCGAAATGAGTCAATTACGCGATAATCTTGCCTTTCCCCCGATCTAATTCTGGATTTCTATTTTCTTGATATAAATATATTCAAAATTAAATTCTTTAATCAACCACTTGTTCAATTTAGTCCAAAACATACATTTATGCCTATTTGCTCTTTAGCCCCTAAACTTTTACACTTTAACAATTAGTCCCTATTTCACAATTACACAAAATTCACATAATTTCATTAAACCCAAGGTTAGCTGAATTACTATAGTGCCCCTAGCAGCCCATAACTTTCATTTATTTCACATTTCAACCACTCAATTTGTATATTTCACAATTTAATTCCTATTATGCAATTTCATCATAAATCACTTAACAAAACATGTAAAACTATTATCAAGCTTTCATATTTCATCCTCAAACACTAAGAACACATAAAATAATTAATGGAAACTCTCAAAATTTTTAACAGTTTCAAAATTAAAGGTACGAGCTAGCTAGATTTAGCTACAACGATTACAAAAACATAGAAATCATCAAAAACCAAACAAAAAGGGACTTATAATCAAAGAGTGTAGTAGCCGAATCGTAGAAACCTCCAATGGATGTTTTTCTTTCTTAGTTTCGATTGTGGAAGATGAAAATGGCGTAAAAATTTGGCTTATTATAACTTAATTCATGTTTATTTTATAAATTACACATTTAACCTTTATAATTAAACATATAAATCATTAAATATATGCCCAAAAGTGTCCACTCAACATTATAATGGTCAAATTACAACATAAGGACTTCTAATTTAATAAACCATAGCTATTAGATACTTTTAGCTATTAGAACATGCATTTTACACACTACGCGATTTAGTCCTTTTTCTTAAATTGAACAATTAAACTATAAAATTAGCTCACGAAATTTTCACACTACATGCTATCATGCTATAAACACGAAGAATAATATTAAAATAATTTTCCAACATCAGATTTGTGGTTCCAAAACCACTGTTCTGATTTAGCTAAAACCGGGCTGTTACAACTCTCCCCCCTTAGGGATTTTCGTCCCCGAAAATCTTACTTGTGAATAAGTTCGGGTATTTTTTTCTCATAGCATCCTCGAGTTCCCATGTAGCTTTTTCAACCCCTGTTGATGCCATAATATGTTCACTAATGCGATTCTCTTATTTCTTAACTCTTTGATGTCGCGAGCTAAAATTCGAATTGGTTCTTCATTGTATGATAAATCTGACTGTATCTCAACTTCAATTGGAGAAATAATGTGCAAAGGGTCTGATCGATATCTTCGTAGCGTCGATACATGAAACACATTATGTATCTTTTCTAACTCAGATGGTAATGCCAACCGATATGCTACTGGCCCAATTCGCACGATAATCTTGTATAGTCCGATGAATCACGGACTCAATTTCCCTTTCCAACCAAACCGTAATATCTTTTTCCACGGTGACACTTTCGAAAACACTTATCCCCAATTTGAAACTCAATATCTTTCCTTTTTAAGTCTGTGTTTGATTTTTGTCTATCCGAAGCTGCTTTCAAACTATTGCGAATTACTTTCACTTTTTCTTCAGTCTCTCTGATTAGTTCAACCCCTTGAATCTTATTTTCACTGAGCTCACTCCAATACAATGGTGTTTGACATTTACGACTGTAAAGAGCTTCGTATGGTGCCATTTTTATACTCGATTGGAAGCTATTATTGTAAGCAAATTCATTCAGTGGTAGATATTTCTCCCAGCTACCTTCAAACTCAAGAATGCAACAACTCAACATATCCTCAAGTATCTGAATAACTCGTTCGGATTGACCATCCATTTGTGGGTGAAATGCAATGCTAAAATGTAGCTTTGTACCTAAAGCTTCTTGCAATCTCTTCCAAAATCGTGAAGTGAATCTCAGATCTCTATCTGAAACAATAGATAGGGGAACACCGTGTAATCTCACAATTTCAGAAATATACAACTCAACTAATTTATCAAGTGAGAAATCTGTATGTACCAGAATGAAATGACTGATTTCGTCAATCTGTCAACAACAACCTAGATCCCGTCTTTCTTTTTTGGGGATAAGGGCAAACCTGAAATTATTACTCTATCTCACTTCCACTCAGGAATCATAATAGGTTGTAATAAACTTGACGATACTTGATGCTCAGCTTTGACTTGCTAACAAATCAAACATTTTGAAACAAATTTTGAGATATCTCGTTTCATGCCATGCCACCAGTAATGTTGTTTCAAATCGTTATACATTTTTATGCTTCTCGGATGTACTGTAACAACTACTATGTGCTTTGTTTAGAATCTTCCAAATAAGCTTAGAATTTCTTGGTACACATATTCTATCACGAAACATCAAACAGTGATCAGGCCCTATTTGAAACTCTAAATCAGAAGTCGACTCACACTGAGCTCGTTTTGCTTGCAATTCATTATCAAATTTTTGAGCCTCACAAATTTACTGTAAAAATAACGGTCTCGCTTTCAACTCGGCTACTATGGAACCGTCATTAGACAAAGCTAATTGTGTGTTCAAAGCACGTAAAGTAAATAAGGACTTTTGACTCAATGCATCAGCAACTACGTTCGCTTTCCCCGGATGATAGTCAATCACTAATTCATAATCTTTTAACAATTCTAACCATCTCCGCTGTCTCAAATTCAAATATTTTTGCGTCATCAGATATTTCAAGCTTTTGTGGTCGGTATAAATATGGCATTTCTCACCAAACAAGTAATGACGCCAAATTTTCAATGCGAACACTATCGCAGCTAACTCTAGATCGTGCGTCAGATAATTCTTTTCGTGTGGCTTCAATTGTCTCGAGGCATAAGCTATAACTTTGCCTTCTTGCATCAAAACACAACCCAAACCATTTAATGATGCATCACTAAAAACTAAAAATTCTTTACCCAACACAGGCTGAACTAACACTGGTGCCTCTGTCAATAATGCTTTCAACTGCTCGAAACTCTGCTGACACTTTTCTGACCACTCAAATTTAACATCTTTTTGAAGCAATTGTGTCATCAGAGTCGCAATCATTAAGAATCCTTTCAAAAATCATCTATAATAATCGGCTAGTCCCAGAAAACTACGGACTTCGGATACATTTCTTAGAGGCTTCCAATCTATAATCGCAGAAATTTTGCTCAGGTCAACTCAGATACCTGTGGCTGAAACTATATGTCCCAGAAAACCCGATAACTCAACCTCAACCTCAACCTCTCTGATAGGTGGTAAACCCGATAACTCTTCAGGAAACACATCTGGATACTCGCACACATATGTAAGATAAGCTTCACACCCCTTTCTCACAAACTTCTAAGCTAACATAGACAAGATCACATCTGACAAACTACTCAGATCATCAGATTCAATTCTAATAGTCTCATTATTCTGACATTTCAGTTCAATTGTCTTTCGTCTACAATTCACTTTAGCCTCATGCATTGT
The DNA here is from genome assembly GCA_025698475.1 of Gossypium anomalum. Taxonomy (NCBI): domain Eukaryota; kingdom Viridiplantae; phylum Streptophyta; class Magnoliopsida; order Malvales; family Malvaceae; genus Gossypium; species Gossypium anomalum. Next base: position 38,736,951 of record CM046968.1, on the reverse strand, counting down.
TAGCCAATCCATATCTAAAATCACATCAAATTCATCGAATGGAAACAGCTTCAGGTTAGCCAAAAAATAGAAATCTCAATGCATTAATGAACAATTCTTGTAGAGTTTATCAACTAAAACACATTTGCTTAAGGGGTTCAATACTGTAATCACAAATTCAGTAGACTCTAAAGGAAAAATCTTACTGGATACTAAATTCATGCATATATAAGAATGAGTTGATCCCAGATCTATCAATGCAATCACATTAGTATCATAAAGAGTGAAAGTACCGGTGATAACATCTGGAGATGACGCTTCTTCGCGAGTGCGAATAGTGTAGGCTCTGGCAGTTGCTCTAGCCTCCGATCTTACTGTTGAATCCTTTGTCACCCCTCTACTACCACTTATATTTCTAGCAACTCTAGGTGGTCTACCTCTATTCGACGTGTTACTTGGTCTCACATTTTGAATTTTACTTTTCTCATCCAGCTCAAAGCAATCTCAGATGAAGTGATCTAACGAACCACATTTGTAACAAGCTTTATTATTTTTATTCCAGCAATCTTCGAAATGTCATCTCCCACACTGCTGACATTCGATTTTGTTGCCTTAGTACATTGCCAACACTCGACACTGATGTAGCTTGAGCTTTAGAACCGGAGTATTGCTTTCTATGATCACTACTAGAATATTCGTTTGAAACAACTGGGTGAGCATACGAATCTCTAAATTTCTTTCATGAAGATTGATATGGCTTACTCATCAATCTTTTACTCGAGTCTCTGGCCTCTGAATCTTCTTTTCTCTTTTCTTTGCTAAGATCCTCAGCTTTACAAGCCCTTTCAACCAGAACGACAAATTCTTTGAACTCTAGAATTTCGATTAGATGTTTTATATCTTCAGCCCATCAACAAACTGCTTACACATTCTTTCTTCAGTAGACACATAATCTCGAGCATACTTTCTTAATCATAAAATTTCTCTTCCATACTCAGTAATAGTCATTTTACCTTATTTTAACTCTAGAAAATCTTTATGCTTTTGATCAAGGAATCACTGACTTATATATTTCTTTCGAAACTCCATCTAAAAGAATTCCCAGGTAACTCATTCTTTCAGAACCACGGATATCAGCGTGTTCCACCATTGATATGCAGTGTCCCTCAGCAAAGATACAACACATTTAATACATTCATCAGGAGTACAAGACAATTCATCGAATACTCGAATCGTATTCTCGACCCAGAACTCAGCTCTCTCAGCATTATCATTAGCAGTAGCCCAAAACTCTTCAGCCCCGTGTTTACGAATTTTATCTATTGGTGGCTTATTCCACTGTATCGGATCTACAACTTGAGGAATAACATGGATTTGTTGAGGAATAGGTGGGATGGAGGTTGTTGAGCTGCCGGATTTGTTCAAACGAACTCCATGAACCACTTGCTCATCATTCAGAAAAAGGCTTGTTTAGCCTCTCCCTCGTGGCTACTCGTTACAGGTCTAGAATCTGATGATGCTATCCCTTGAGCAAGAGCGGGCGCATTACTCTTTACATCATCGGCTACAACTCTTTCAGGATCCATTACTATACGAAAACACAATTTAAGTTGTCAAGAATCATCATACTATCGCAAAGTATATATGGCATGTATAGCTAGACTCTCACACATGCTATGTTAGTCCTAGAATCGACTAAACCATAGCTCTGATACCAATAAAATGTAACGCCCCTAATCTGTATCCGTTGCCAGAGTAGGGTTACGAGGTATTACTGATCAATACACAACGTATAGCATACATTTATCAACAATAAAGCATTCATTCTCATAAATTATTCAATACAATCATATTGTCCCTTACAAGGGCCTACGAGGCCTTAAACATGCTTTAAAAGTGGTTTGGGACTAAACCGATATCATACAAAGATTTTGGAAACATAGAAAAAAATTTCAAACATATAGGGGTCAAACGCCCGTGTGAACAGGCCGTGTGCCTCACACTGCTCTAAACACGTCCGTGTCTCAGGCTGTGTGGATACAGGGCATACATACTAACTTAGGTCACACGGCCAACCACATACTCGTGTGTCTAGCCCATATGCCCTTCGAAGTGGCTACACATGCCCGTGTGCTAGGTCGTGTACTAGGCCGTGCCAAAACTGTAGGGTATACTCGCTTATGCAACACGGCCAAGTCGCACGCATGTGTGCTAAACCGTGTGCCAATTAGGGGGTATACTGACTTGTACCACACAGCTAGTCACACGTCCGTGTGTGAGACCGTGTGGATCATACTGACTTCATTTTAATAACAACACCAAGGGACAACATGGCCGTGTATCACACACGGCTGAAAGACACGCCCGTGTCTCTACCCATGTGGACAAAAATAGGCCATTTGCAAGGCCAATTTGCCACCCTTATTCATGCACACCTAAACAATCAAAATGGTACCATTTCATCATTCAGTTAGGCAGCCAAAATCATCAACCAAATGCACAATTCATACCATATCCATTTCGACCAAATTCAATACCAATTACCTATCCAAATACTTATCAACTTAACTTTCAAAATCATACTTCATCAAAGCATTTCTCAAGCATTATACACCATAAATCAATTAACCATTTGCACCTATAAAACCATAACCATATTCATACCAAACATGAAAAAATAAGCCATCACTCATGGCTATATATACAACCAAAACATAAACATTTACAAGCCATTTCTAATAGCTAAACACATATCAATATTAACATAATTTACAAGCCAACTCTCATGGCTATAATCACTACCAAATATAACAAGTAGCCTATACATGCCATATACCATATTTATATAACTCAAAAGTACCAATTAGATGTCCGTTAGTGCGATGATGTTCCCGATGACTCCCGGATCTAAGCTAGCCTTGATTCACAATAAAACATAGAAAAATAACATGAAGTAAGCTTCATAGCTTAGTAAGCTCATATGTGAATAACTTAATTCATCAAATAATTACAAATCAATCAATTATACATAACATCACCATATACACATTAACTACAAACCTTTCTCATGCCTCAAAACATGATCAAATACCATCTCATCGAACTTTCTCTATTTATTACTCGGATACGTTCTGTACATACCTGTATCGTACTAACCTCTTTCTCAACCACATCATTCGTTTACCCATTGAACCATTCAGAATAGAAATCGAATACTCATAAATCTGATACGATAAGCACATATACCGTGGCCCGTAGCCAAATCAAGCTAACTTATCCGATGAACTATTTTCATAGCCTGAAGCCAAAACATCTGATATGCATGGCCCGAAGCCAAATTGGTATAACTCGCATCCGAAGTGCTAATATCATGGCCCAAATCCAACTCATCCGATATGCATGGCCTGAATCCAAATCGGTATATCGTCTTATAACATGTCACAAGTATCCAAATCTATTCCTAAGGTTCAATCGAGATTTCTAGCTTATCGACTCCATCTTCGAATAATTTCGTAAAGTCGTATTTACAATTCATACATTAATGAAAATCTCATAATCATAGTTTAGGCAATATCAAAGCATTTAAAATACATTTATAATGAAATTGTCACATACGAACTTACCTCGAGTATGAAAACGGCGAAATGAATCGCATACTCGATAATCTTCCCTTTCCCCCGATCTAATTTTGGATTCCTCTTTTCTTGATCTAAATATATTCAAAATTAACTTCATTAATCAACCATTCATTCAATTTAGTCCAAAACATACATTTAGGCCTATTTACACTTTAGCCCTTAAACTTTTACACTTTAACAATTTAGTCCCTATTTCACAATTACACAAAATTCACATAATTTCATTAAACCCAAGGATAGCCAAATTACTATAGTGCCCCAAACAGCCCATAACTTTCATTTATTTCACATTTCAACCACTCAATTTGCATATTTCACAATTTAATCCCTATTATGCAATTTCATCAAAAATCGCTTAACAAAACATGTAAAACTATCATCAAGCTTTCATATTTCATCCTCAAACACTAAAGAACACATAAACTCATCAATTGAAACTCTCAAAATTTTTAGCAGTTTCGAAATTAAAGGTACGGGCTAGCTAGATTGAGCTGCAACTATTACAAAATCATAGAAATCATCAAAAACCAAGCAAAAATGGACTTACAATCAAGGAGTGTAGTAGTCGAACCTTAGAAATCTCCCATGGATGTTTTTCTTTCTTAGTTTTGGTTATAGAAGATGAAAATGGTGTAAAAATTTGGCTTATTATAACTTAATTCATGTTTATTTTATAAATTACACATTTAACCTTTATAATTAAACATATAAATCATTTAATATATGCCCGAAAGTGTCCACTCAAAATTATAATGGTCAAATTACAACATAAGGACTTCTAATTTAATAAACCATAGCTATTATATACTTTTAGCTATTAGAACATGCATTTTACACACTACGCGATTTAGTCCTTTTTCTCAAAGTGAGAAATTAAACTATAAAATTAGCTCACGAAATTTTCACACATATATGCTATCATGCTGTAAACACCAAGAATAATATTCAAATAATTTTTCAACATCGAATTTGTGGTTTCGAAACCACTGTTCTGATTTAGCTAAAACCGGGCTATTACACACACGGGCGTGTCCCAAGCCACACGGGCGTGTGACTCTTAAAATATGAAAAATTTTCTAATATGTGAAATTTTTCAAAATTCTCGGTTTAGTCTCGAACCGCTTTCAATGCATGTTTTGGGCCTCGTAGGTTTGTTATAGGGACGATATGAAGTTTATGAAAAGTTTTAAATTTGGATGGAAATTTACGTCTCGATTTTGTATGTTCGCATTTGTATAAGCCCGGTAATGCCTCGTACGCTGTTTTGGTATCGAATATGAATAAGGGGTGTTACATTCTTTAAAAAAATTCTAAAATAAAATACTTAGAAAGACCTACTCATGATTTACAATTCACCTACAAAAATCTTTAGTTTTAATCTTCAATAAAGTCCAAAAAAATTTACATATTAACCTAATATTCTAATCCTATATAATATTTAAAACTAATTTAAAATCCTAAAAAAATCTTACATATTATTTATAATTTTTCTAAGGTAAATGCTAGGTAAGATCTTAAGGATTAACCTAAATCCAAATGTAAAAACCTTATGATTTCATTAAAATATAACACCTACTTAACTAACTTCATTTCAACAATTATAGGATAGAAAAAAGACCTAAAGTTCCCTCTTTTAAAATGAATAGTAATAAAATAGGAAAACAAATTAAATTGGCTAAAATTAATGAAAAGTTAAAACTCTTTCAAAATGACAACAATAAAAAGAAAAATTAAATAAATGAAATAAATAAGACCTTAACATGATGATAATAATAACAATAATACACATTATTCATAATACAATAAAAGAATCAAAGTAACATTAATAAATAATATTAAAATGTATGTAAGGGGAATGTATAAAAAATATAAATAGACATGAAAATAAATAAAAACGAAATAAAAATAAATAAAAATTATACAAGTGTGAATAAATATAAAACATTAAAATAAAGTGCATAATTAACATTGAATATATAATGTATAAATGCAAGTGAAATGGCAGATATAAGTGTAAGTTATTTATTAAAGATGGAAACAAAATGACATAGTTTGATTTTAGGGCTAAAAGATAAAAAATGTGGACGACAGAGGACTGATGTAGCATTTAATTTGCTTTTAATTTTTAAATTTTGAATTAAATCGAATGTTAAATAAATAAAAGGGTTACGGGTGTAAATAGGTCAGAGAGCGAGGGTGGTGCTGTAAAAAAGGGGTATTTTTTGTAAATTTAAAAAGTAAGGGGGTGAGAATAAATTACCCATTTTTAGCACCTATAAATGAAAAAAAAACTATTAATTATTTTATTTTAACCTTATTGTTTTTTTTTAAAAAATCATTATCTTTCTTAAATATAAAAGCCTTATTTCGAAATAGTTTAAAAAAATAAAAAATTTGTTTTAAAATTTTAAACTTTCCTTTAAAATGACTTAAAAAAACAAATTTTTATTTTTCAAAATCTAAATTCTCTCCTTTTAAAAAAATAAACACTATTTTTCTTACAGATGAAAGCTTTTATTTTGAAGTAGTTGAAAAAAATCAAAATTTTATTTTAAAATTTTAAACTTTCCTTTAAAATAACTAAAAAAAACAGATTTTTATTTTTCAAAATCTAAACTTTCTCCCTGTTTTAAAAAAAAAAGCACTATTTTTCATAAATATTAAAACTTTTACTTTGAAATAGTTGGAAAAAAAATCAAAACTTTGTTTTTAAAATTTAAACTTTCCTTTAAAATAACTATAAAAAAATAGATTTTTTGTTAAAATCTAAACTTTCTCTTTTTTTTAAAAAAAAAATTCTAAACTTTTCCCAAAATCAAGCCTTTTTTTTAAAAAAAAGAAACCTTTATTTTAGAAATTGGAGGAAAAAAAAAGGGATTTTGGGGGGCTCTTAAAGGTGGAGGACCGACGGTCTGGTGACGTCCCCTTCATTGAAATCCAAAATTCGATCCCTCATGACATGCCTACGGCCAAAAAAAAAGAAAGATAGAAGAAAAGAGGGAAAACAAAAAGACATAGAATCCTTGTAGTTGTTGTGTTTTTTTTTTTTACATTTTTTTTAAGAACAAAAATAATGAAAAGCCACCTCCTTTTTTTCTTTTCCTTTCATGTTTATATATTGTTTTTTTAATCTTGCTTATTTGTAAAAAAATAATAATAATATTTATAATAATAGTAGTAGTGATGATAATAATAATTTGGGCTTTCGATAGACCCAAAAAGGAAAGAAGAAAAAATAAAGGTCTCAAGTAGACCAAAACTAGGTAGGCTTCGAACGGCCCAAGAGAGAACAAAATTTAGGTTGGCCTCCAATCGAGCTCGGACAAAAACGGGTGTCTATAGCTACCCCTCTTTGTTCGTGGCTCGTGTAACAAGGAACGTACAAAGACGTAGACACCTAACCACTATTAAATCCCACTCAACATCGCAGTAAAAGAAATAAAAAGTTTTTGCAATTACCAAAATCGAAACAAATCAAAATATATTACGTTATCCAAAATTAGAAAAGTAGATACCAAACCTAGGTCTCTAAATGCAATGAAAAGTTAATGCAATGAAAATTAAGCTAGAAAAGTAAACGAACCTCTACACCTGGGCCTCTAAACTAGAAAAGTTAATGGACCTCCACACCTGGGTCTCAAGATGCAATGAAAAGTGAATGGACCTCCACACCTGGGCCTCTAAATGCAATGAAAAGTAAATTGACCTCCACACTTGGGCCTCTAAATGCAATGAATGTTTTCCTTTCTTCCTTTCTTGAATTTTTCATAAAGGGTAATCATTTTGAGAATCATGTTTTTAGGTCGAAAAAGATCAAATCCCTATCCACACACAACAGGTCATGAAAATCAAATTTCATGGGATATCACAACAAATTTCAAAACGATTTTATGACTCGTAAATTAAATTCTCAGAGATAATTCACTTAACAAACATGGTATTATGGATTTTATAGATCAACCCTTGAAACATAAAATTCTTGCATCAAGAGTCAACTTGTTAATTCTCATGAAGTCAAATTTCCTTTCCTTGACTTTGGACTGTTCCAACTATGAGCCCTATACCATGCTCTTTTACAAAATTGCGTCTTAAAGTAGATATTCTTCAATATAGTTCCTTTCTCTTGTTCTTTCTTTAATTTTTTGGTTTTCTCTTCTTTCTATTTAAGCAAAGTCATTTTTCTATAGACTCTTACATTCTCCAAGTAGATTAATTCCTTAATTTAAACCAGCCATGAGCAATTAGAGATGGACTTGTTCCAAGGTTATAGTGTCGGCTCGAGTTGGGGTGCCAAATAAGGGCTAAAATAGGCTTAAATAGATAACTTCAAGGCTCGTACGAAGGATCAATTTCTTCTGGAAATCTTTATTATCCTCCAAGGCATATCATATCCTTTTTTTTTTTCTTTTTTTCCTTCTTTAGAAATCTCTCTAGGTTGCTTATTTCTGAGTTTTCACCCTAGAGTTCATCTCCCTCTTTTATGTTCTTAAAGACGTTCATAATTTCCCAAGGATTAACTTCTTGATTTGAACAAACATATTCGATCAAAATGGTCTTTAAAGGGTTGTAACGTGGCCTAAGGGTTAAGGGTCAATCAGAGAAAGGTTTTTCAGGCTAAAATATATATTATGTGAAAGAGTATAAAAACCATGATGAGTTATTTTGAATTTTTGATTTCTCCTTCCATCTCTCAATCACTTTTCTTCGCTCTTACTCCTTTCTATTTCTTTTCTTTTTTGTTTCTTATTCACTTTCCTTTTTTTTTTCGGAATGATATCAAGAATTTAGAATTTTAATTTCATTTTTCATGATCTTTCTTGTCAATCCATGATGTTTGATGGATGACTTTAATTAGGGTTTTGAAAGAAGATACATCAGGCTCAAAATAGGGTAGCAAGAGAAATAATTTTCTCTAAGTGATAGGGAGAACAAAAGAATGCCATTTATCATTTCAAAATATGGTTAATTTCATCACAAGGTCATTCTTGGGAATGCGTCCATCTTTTCAATTTGAATTGCATATAATCTCATGTTTGTCTCACAATGTTGTAAAATCATCAATCTCTACCCAAAACCTCACAAAATGTCCTCCAACATGGAGGGTAATCCTTCGACAAGGGTCAATTTTGAACAAACAGTATGGCCCAAAGTGGTTAACAGAGGATGAAAGTTTCTTCAAGTGAAGGATATTTCAAAAATGTTATTCGTCACTTTGAACATGGCCAACTTATTAAGTAATTAAATTTAAGGAGAATGCAAGATTCCAAGGTAAAACGTAACCTCAAAAATGACAAACAAAGAAAAACAAAATAGAAAAATCCAATGTTATTCAATATGAATAACTCTTTAAGAACCATCAAGTTTATTTTTTAAGTAAAGTATTTTTTTCACTGTATCAGAATTTACAGGGTTCGACATCTTGTCTCCGTCTATTTCAGTGAGAATCAATGCTCCACCAGAGAAAGCTTTCTTCACCACATACGGTCCTTTCCATTTTTGTGTCCATTTTCCTCGAAAATCATAAACATATAGCAGAATTGATCGTGATTTTCCTGTGATAAGTTTTATAAATTTATAATGAATCATTCTTGAAACTAACTATTATCACGACGTAGGCAAGTGTACCTATCGAACAGTAGTATAGCTTTAGCAAGACCGGATTGTCGAACCCAAGGGACTAGGAGTACTAGTAATGACTGTCTTCTTATTATCTAGCCGAAGAAAAGAGATTTTTTTTAACTAACTAATTAATTAAACTAAGAATTTGCAGAAAATAGAAGTTGGGAAATTACTTTTGGGGAAAGCGATTGATTGAGACAATACCTAAGGAAAAATCCACCTAGACTTTTACTTGTTATTCTGGCTCCGAACCAGACGATTTATTCATTTAACTTGTTCCGTAAAAATTCCTAATGTATATTATTATCCCTCTCGAGACTAACAACGTCTAATCCCTAGGTTGAATAACTGAGAGTTATCTTTAATTAACACCCTAAGGTTGTATTAACTCAATCTATGGATTCCCTTATTAGGTTTCACCTTAATCCGGCAAAATCTTGTCACCCTATCTCTAGGCACGCAATCAACTCCGCTTAATTACGACAAAGTTACTCTTAGCCAGGGTCTATTCCTCCTCTAACTAAGAGTAGTAACTTGAAGTGATATCCTGAAATACCAAAACAAGAATTAAGAACACATAATTAAGAACAAGTCAAATATTTATCATATGATTCAGAAATAATAATAAGGTTTCGTCATAGGTTTCATCCCCCTTAGGTATTTAGGGGTTTGGTTCATAACTAAACAAGAAAACATCTCAGAATAATAATAAATATAAAAAAATAAGTAAACCCAAAACTCTTGAAGGGGAAGTTAAGGAGAGATCTTCAATCTTGATAATGGCTCCGGCTTCTAAGATGAATCAATCGGCTTCCTTGGAATAATTCCTTACTCCCTATTCTTCGTCTCCCTTTTCTTCCTCTTTTAGGGTGTATTTATAGGCTTTGGAATGCCTTAGAACCCTCAAAAGTGGCCTTTTCTGAATTGGACTCAACTTAGGCTTGGTAGGGACATGCCTGTGTGCGATAACTTCAGGCCGTGTTTGAAGTAGACGGGCGTGTGTTATACCCGTGTAAGTCGTACTTCAATTCTGCCAAATTGACACGGCCGTGTGATCTACCCGTGTGAAGAGGTCTAGGCCGTGTTGATTCGTGCTTTGGCCTATTTTCTCTATTTTTGGCCCGTTTCTCGTTCCTTTTGTTCTCCTATGCTTACCTGAGAATAAAATATAAAATTAAGGCATTAGGAGCATTGAATTCACCAAATCTAAGGAGAAATCATTCATAAAATGCATTAATCATGGGTTATAAATATGTATAAACTACGGTTTATCAAATACCCCCACACTTAAGCGTTTGCCTATCCTCAAGCAAAATCCTCAGATCACAGTTAAAATTTCCTTTTTCTCAACTTATAATTCCGATCAATATTATCTCAAATCATCTCATAAGTAATCATACATTGAGAGTTCAACTAAAAGAACATTAGAGCTTCAAACATTCTAAATTGAGTATTTTAATTATGAAAAGCTTAGGTATCTCCCCTCCTCTAAGTAGTTATCATTGATCAGAACCTCACAGAGTTTAACATCCTTACTAAAGATTCACTCAAATCACTCGAAGTGTTTAAGGACAATGAAATCAGCACTCATTAGTCAATATGAAAAGTTATTACCATAAGCTTGCATAAAAATCAAATCTCTACCACTATAAATCGAGATGATACATCAATCCAAAGGTTTTTAAAGAGTTGTAACGAGGCTTAGTTAGGGGGTGTGGTCACAAGTTGAAAGAAAAGGTTAGAATCGAGATTTGACTTGAAAAATTACTTAACTAGAAAAAAATATCAAATCATCACTTGCGTACAACAAAGCTTTCTTCTTTGGCTATGGAATGAGACTTACAAGCAAAAGAATACTATTGATTGTATAAATGGGTTTTTTTTTTTAAGAATAAGTCAAATATCATAGATTACTATTAAGAACAAGACATATTTAAGCAATTTATTCAAATCAATTCTCGACAAAAATTGGGGATCAAATTAATTTAAGGGGATTTCAACAATAATGGGTTAATGGTTAATATCGAGGGTGGTACAAGGAATGGCTTGTTAGGCTCAAAGGGGTTTACTAAGGGTTAATCGTGGAGGTAGGCTTTTCATGGCATGAGTGGGTTAATCCTAAGTGCCTCTATCATCTTGAAATATCAAATCAAATAGTGTGGTCTTAACATGCATAATCAGGCAAGTTCTAGAATAACAGTTCAATATTGGCACACTCAAAGCAATAATAGAAGTGAGCATGAAAGAATTAATAGATGCTCAAAAGGCTCAAAAATCTTACAAAAATTTATGGCTTTTTGATGTTTAAATCCGTGGGATTCAATTCAAGATAATACCTAAATTTAGGGAAACAACCTAAAATTTTAAATTCTTAAAAATCAACTTATCATGCTTGATTTTCTAGTGTCTTAAAGTTTAACAATCAATGCATGAATGCCTATGTTTTAATTCAAGATATATCAATCAAAATTATCAGTCAATCAAAATTCATCTTAAACATGATATGAGAGATTCACAAGAGAACAAAGCAATATTCAGGGATTTTCAGATAATGAAATAATTACCCCCCACACTTAAGATGTACATTGCCCTCAATGGACAAGGATAGATATATGGAAAAATATAAAATCATAAGAGAGGGAGAGAGTTGACACTTCCTGAGTGGTGAATGAATGTCCTAGTTCGGAGTTATGGAGGTGGAGGAGGATACTCTAGTGGTAGTAGAGGTTGGATACCACAGGTGCTGTGCGAAAAGAATATTATATCTCCTTATTGAGCAGGGCATGGTAACCGTGGTGGACCTTTTCCATTGGAGTTTGAAGTTTCTAAATGTTGTGAGTTTTGGAGCTCTATGATAACTGTGATAAAATAGGAACTGTTTAAGGGATATTAGGAAGAATGATTTACTCGTAAAAGATTAGCCGAGAGTAAAGATTGTTAGATAAATATTATAAATCCTAATAAAAATAAAATGAAAGAAAAATAAAAATTTTTCTTAAATGAAAATAAAAGAAAAAATAAAATAATAAATAAAAAACAAAAATTTCTAAACATCGTCATCGCTAGATGGTTCGCGAGGTGGGACTGGCGATGAGATGTGGAGGTGCTGACAAATCTGCTGTAGAGTGGCATCAATGTTGTCGAATCTTTGGAGACACTGTTGCTCGAATCTATTAAGGCGCTCAGAGATGTCAGCGTATAAAGCCGCCGCATGAACTGGCCAAGAAGGTGGTGGTGGTGGGTGGGAAGGTGGGTCCTCGTGTTGGGTAGGGACATCATCAGTAATGTCCTCGGGAACCTCTTCCTCGGTAGATTGAGCGAGATGATATTGGGGAGGATAGGTTCCTCGGTGCCTCTAGATCATCCTCATGCTCATCATACTCGAGATGCCTTGAGGAGACATTTGGCCAATAAGGGTCAAGGATGATGCTTGGGCTGCGGTATTGAGGAGTCCGAAGTGTCGCGCCAGTCGAGTCACGAAGGGGCCAATGGAGATAACCCCTCTCCGATGTCATTCCACCTGGTGGCGTATGGAAAAGGTGATAAAGTAGGTAAGGTCGATGACGTGCCTGTTGGACATACACCATAAATAATAAACGTCGTGGGTAGTGACGGCGCCGGTGCTCTCCCTCCGTCCTGTCAAAGTGTGAGATAAGAGAGAATGAAGGTACCTTAGGGACGGAGGGAGGGATGATGCCTTTGTGCGACTGGGGTCGTAGGTGGCCGAACGTAGGACAAGGGCATCCCATCAATGTGAGGGAGAACGATGGATGTAGCGGTCAAGAGCGTGTAAGTCATTTTCCTCTCTGAACTCCTCAGTATACAGGCCCAATGCAGTATCGAACTCAAAAATGCTTAGTTGGCGGACTAATCCACCTAAGCGAAGCTGGACTGTACCGGGATCATCGTAGTTGGTCATGACGGTTTGAAGATGGAATGTCGAGCACAGTTTCATTGTGAGCTCGAGGTACGTCGGCTCGATGATCCCAAAGAATTGCTCCCAAGGATCAGTGGTAAGAAGAGCCCAGATTGCATCAGCGAACTAGACTTGTTCGATAGTAGCCCAATCTATGCAGTGGCCCGCTGCTAAGGGTCGGGCCCGTAGTATTTGATATAGTTCCTCTTGGGGTCCATTGGGAAACTGGAGGAATAGGTGACAAATTTTCGCGGTAGGGCCCGCAAAAGATGCTCCCTTTCTTTTCTTCGAAGCGGGGACAACGGTTTTCTTGCCTCGTGAGGACGACATTGTGAACCTTTACAAATGAAGAAGAATAAAAATAGGTATATGAATTTGAAAAGCCATAATTTTGAGCAAATAGTTTCAACCAAAATATGAACCAAGCACAACCAACCCAGTTCCTTTTGACAGCATAATTTCATGACATTATCAATGTGAGGACATGAGGGTGGACAAAGTAATGGCATGTAAATGACAAAAGAATGAAACTTTCCTAAAAACTCACATGAATATAAAATGCATGAAAAATTTCAACTACTCTTTATCATGAAAGTTTTAGTTCTAACTAAATGAATGGAGTAAAGAATGCATGCAGTAACTCAAACCAAATGATGGGTATTCTAGATTACGATATTTAAATGATGCAAATATAGAAATAAAGTCAAAAGCTTGAATATTATCATGATAACTAGGCCTAAAAGTCAATAAAATAGGTAAGGAAGAAGTAAACAAACGCTAGGAAAAGGAGAAAATGCGTCAAAAACGAAGTTAGAGGTGGCACACAGGCGTGGCGTGGAGGCCGTGTGGACTTGTAGCGGCTAGGGTTAGGGTTTTTGAGTGGGGAAGACAATGAATAGTGCAGGTTATTTATAGGTTTTAGGGCACACACGCTCGTGTGTCCCAATTTTAGGCTGTGTGTTTCGCGTTTTTCCCCTTTTGGCGCGTCTGAAATTCGACACACGCCTGTGTTCCTTGGGCGTGTTGTTTAACACGGCCGTGTCACACAACTGTGTTTTACCTTGTTCGCTTCTCCCACGCCAGTGTTAATTTGACAGGTTCACCCACGGGTGTTAGACACGGGCGTGTCGCACGCCCATGCTAGTTTCTCAATTTCGACCACGGTCCTTAGGCACGGGCGTGTCACACGTCCGTGTTGTTTTGGCAGGTTTGCCCACGGCCGTGGCGATTTATGATTACCCGTGTTTTGAGGAAAATCTTGCCCTGTTTCCACACGGTAGTACACACGGCCGTGTACTTGGCCGTGTCCCTGTGGTAAACCAGTTTTCAAGAGTTCTGCTAGTCATGGCAAGTGTTAAACACTAAAATTTGAAGAAGTTAGTGCAGTTAGTACTCGGGTTGCCTCCCAAGAAGGGCTTATTTATAGTCTAAGCTCAACTTACCTCTCCGTTTAATGGTCAGGGTCGTTTAAGGAGTTCTTACTCCTCATTCCTGCTATCATTCTTATCAAAATAAAGCTTTAGTCGGGAATTGTTTACCTTAAAAGTGCCGAACTTTGGATGACTTACCCCTGCTGTACCGAATGGGAAAATACTAAGTACTGTAAGAGGGGTTTCTTCATCCGGGTTGGGAGTGACAATGTGAGGGTCTGCGACATCTAATAAGACTTGATCTCCAGCCTTAAGTTGATTTGGAGAGGTATCGAGCTTGCTTTGGCGTAGTTTTGATTTATCGGATGTTCTCGGTTTATGTGCTCGCCATTCGTCTAGCTCCTCTATCTGTAGCCTTCGTTCTTCATGAATAGGTCCTCTATTGTTGTTGGAACATGGCTCGTGTACTTCTTTCAAACTTAATTTTTACACAGTGGATTGTGTCATATTATCAGTTTTAGTAGGATGGTGTGGATCATTACCTTCCATGTTCGATGTGATGCTAGAATTACGAGCTTGAAGGGTGATCGTTTCGTCTCCCACGTGAAGTGTAAGTTCACATGTGCCAACATCAATAATTATTTTAGGAGTTGCTAAAAAGGGCCTCCCTAAAATCAAAGAGGTGTTGGTCTCCTCCTCTATGTCTAAAACAACGAAATCAACGGGAAATATGAATTTATCCACTTTCACTAGTACATCTTCAATGATACCCCTAGGAAATCTTATAGTTTTATCTGCCAATTGAATGCTCATCCTAGTTTGTTTAGGTTTCCCAAGACCTAGTTGCTTAAACATTTTGTAAGGCATGACATTGATACTTGCCCCTAAATCAGCTAATGCATTATTCACATCTAAACTACCAATTAAGCAAGGAATTGTAAAACTCCCCTGGATATTTCAATTTGTTGGGTAGCTTATTCTGTAGAATAGCTGAGCAAACTGCATTTAGCTCCACATGTGATGCTTCGTCCAACTTCCGCTTGTTTGCTAAAAGCTTTCTTAAAAATTTCATTGCATTTGGCATCTGTGACAGAGCTTCAATAAACGGTAAGTTGATATGTAATTTTTTTAAAAGTTTAAGGAATTTACCGAATTGTTCATCTGAGCGGTCTTTTCTTGTCGCGTTAGGGTATGGCACACGAGGTTTGTATTCTACATTCACCATTTTATTATGACTTACCTCACCATCACCTTTGCTTTCCACATTTTCTTACCTTGGTTCTGGCTCAGTCTCAACGCATCCTTCTTGAGCATCAATTGCATTGAGCTATTCCCTTGGGTTCGGTTCAGTATTACTTGGCAAACTACCTTGTTGTCATTCAGAAATTAATTTGGATAGCTGACCTATCTAAGTTTCGAGTCCTTGAATTGATGCTTGTTGATTTTTGAGTGCTGTCTCGGTATTTTGGAAACGAGTTTCTGACACCGAGATAAATTTGGATAGCATCTCCTTAAGGTTTAGCTTCTTTTCCTGTTGATAAGGTGGTTGTTGAAAACCCTGAGGATTTTGTAGCCTTTGATTTCCTTGACCGCCCCAAGAGAAATTTGGGTGGTTCTTCCAACCTACATTATAAGTACTACTATATGGGTTATTTTGAGATCTAAAATTATTGTTACCCATATAGTTGACTTGTTCGTCTTCGGTTGTAGGATTGAATGGTGGGTATTCTGTAAGCACACCTCCTCCACTTGAATCACACCTCATCATTGGATGTACCTGTGCAGAACCAAGTAAACCATTAATTTTCTTATTCAAAAGTTCTACCTGTTTTGACAACATAGTGACCGAATCGATGTTATAAACACCTGCTGTTTTCGTTGGCTTAGTCCTCATGACTTGCCACTGATAGTTATTCAGTGACATCTCTTCAATAAATTCAGAAGCCTCTTCAGGTGTTTTGTTATTGATGGTCCCACCAGCAGCTGCATCAATCATTTGTCTTATCGAAGGGTTTACACCGTTGTAGAATGTTTGAACTTGTATCCATAGAGGTAATCCATGGTGTGGGCACCTTCGCAAAAAGGTCCTTGTATCTCTCCCATGCATTGTAAAGTGTTTTTAAGTCTATCTGTACAAAAGAAGATATATCATTATGCAACTTAGCTGTTTTTGGCGGTGGAAAATATTTTAATAAAAATTTTTCGGTCATTTGTTCCCAAGTGGTAATGGACCCTCGTGGTAGTGAGTTCAACCATTGTTTAGCTTTATTCCTCAGTGAAAAAGGGAATAACTGAATGCAAATGGCATCATCAGAAACGTCATTAATTTTGAAAGTGTCGCACAGTTCTAGGAAATTTGCCAAGTGAGTGTTGGGGTTCTCATCCTGCAAACCATCAAACTGAACAAATTGCTGTATCATCTGAATCGTGTTAGGTTTTAGTTCAAAATTATTTGCAGCAATAGCAGGCCTAACTATACTTGACTCAGTTCTAGTAAAATTAGGTTTAACATAATCATACATAGTACGAGGAGCAGGATTCTGATTTGCTAATTTAGCGGGTATGGTTGGAGGTAGTGGATTGTCTTGATTTTCAGCCGTCTCCTCGGTTGTAGTTGAGATATCATCCACTTCCTCTTCTTCTGTGTATCTTAAGCTGCGCTTGATTTCTCGTCAGTTTCTACGATCTGTACGATCAATTTCCTTGTCAAAAAGAAATGGTCCTGACGGGTTTCTTCTAGTCATAAACTACAAGAACCTGCCAGGAGAAAAAGAAATAAAATTAGTAAAATAAAAATTAAAGTTAAATTACAAGAAAATAAATGGCTAAAGTAATAAAAATTGGGCGTTCCTAATATCTTAGTCCCCGGTAATGGCGCCAAAAACTTGATCGTGATTTTCCTGTGATAAGTTTTATAAATTTATAATGAATCGTTCTTGAAACTAACTATTATCACGACGTAGGCAAGTGTACGTATCGAACAGTAGTATAGCTTTAGCAAGACCGGATTGTCAAACCCAAGAGACTAGGAGTACTAGTAATGACTGTCTTCTTATTATCTAGCCGAAGAAAAGAGATTTTTTTTAACTAACTAATTAATTAAACTAAGAACTTACAGAAAATAGAAGTTGAAAAATTACTTTTGGGGAAAGCGATTGATTGAGACAATACCTAAGGAAAAATCCACCTAGAATTTTACTTGTTATTCTGGCTCCGAACTGGACAATTTATTCATTTAACTTGTTCTGTAGAAATCCCTAATGTATATTATTATCACTCTCGAGACTAACAACGTCTAATCCCTAGGTTGAATAACCAAGAGTTATCTCTAATTAACACTTTAAGGTTGCATTAACTCGACTATGGATTCCCTTATTAGGTTTCACCCTAATCTGGCAAAATCTTGTCACCCTATCTCTAGGCGCGCAATTAACTCCGCTTAATTACGACAAAGTTACTATTAGCCAGGTTCTATTCCTCCTCCAACTAAGAGTAGTAACTTGAAGTGATATCCTGAAATACCAAAACAAGAATTAAGAACACATAATTAAGAACAAGTCAAATATTTATCATACGATTCAGAAATAATAACAAAGTTTCGTCATAAGTTTCATCCCCTTAGGTATTTAGGGGTTTAGTTCATAACTAAACAAGAAAACATCTCAGAATAATAATAAATACAAAACAATAAGAAAACCCAAAACTCCTAAAGGGGAAGTTGAGAAGAGATCTTTAGTCTTGATAATGGCTCCTGCTTCTGAGATGGATCAATCAGCTTCCTTGGAGTAATTCCTTACTCCCTATTCTCTGTCTCCCTTTTCTTCCTCTTTTAGGGTGTATTTATAGGCTTTGGAATGCCTTAGAACACTTAAAAGTGGCCTTTTTCGAATTGGACTCAACTTGGGCTCGGTAGGGACACGCCCGTTTGCGTTAACTTCAGGCCGTGTTTGAGGTACACGGGCATGTGTTATACCCGTGTAATTTGTGCTTCAATTCTGCCAAATTGACACGGCCGTGTGATCTGCCCGTGTGAAGAGGTCCATGTCGTGTTAATTTCGTGCTTTGGCCTATTTTCTCCGTTTTTGGCCCGTTTCTTGTTCCTTTCGTTCTCCTATGCTTACCTAAGAATAAAACATGAAATTAAGGCATTAAAAGAATCAATTCACCAAATCTAAGGAGAAATCATTCATAAAATGCGTTAAGCATGGGTTTAAATATGTATAAACTATGGTTTATCAAGAATCTTCTTCAGTACTAGATCCCCTTCTCTAAACTACCATGGTCACACTTTCTTGTTATAGGCCTTCATCATTCTTTACTGATACAATTGGCCATGACAAAAAGCTACTATCTTTTTTCCTCAATTAAATTCAACTGCTTATATCTCTCTTGCACCCATTCAGTCTCCTCCAGTCGCACCTCCCTAAACACTCGTAAAGATGGGATTTGCACCTCAAGAGGTAAAACGGCCTCCATGCCATACTAATGAAAATGGAGTAGCTCCAGTCGAAGTCCTGGCTGATGTACAGTATGCGTGAAGAGCAAAAGGAGTTTCTCATGCCAATCCCTATACATTTCTGTTCTCTTGGAAATGATCTTCTTGATATTCTTGTTAGCAGCCTCGACTGCCCCATTCATTTTTGAACGATATGGCGTAAAATTTTGATGCTTGATCTTAAATTGTGCGCAACCCTCTTCTATCAAGGCATTGTTCAAGTTCTTAGCATTGTCTGAGATGATTCTTTCTGGTAAACCGTACCGACAAATGACCTCTTTTCTTAGAAATTTACAGATTACTGATCGAGTTACATTGACATATGAAGTGAATTTGATCCACTTGGTGAAATAATCAATCACTACAAAGATGAAACGATGCTCGTTTGATGCTTTCGGTGATATGGGGCCAATGACATCCATGCCCCACATTGAGAACGTCCAAGGAGGCACCAAAACATGAAGATTGGTAGGAGGAGCGTTAATACTATCTGCATAAATCTGACATTTATGACATTTTCGAGCATAATTTAAACAATCTTGTTCCAACATCAACTAGAAATATCCAACCCTCATGATTTTCCTTGCCATCATATGTCCGTTACTATGTGCTCCACATACTCCATCATGGATTTCATTCATTATCTGATTCGCCTCTTCTGTGTTGGCACATCTCAATAGGGTTTGGTCATGTCCACTTTTGTACAAAAACTCACCGTCTAAGAAGAAACCCATAGCCAACCTCCTAATTATTCGTTTATCATTTTCTGAGGTGCAATTCGGGTATTGCTGGTATTGCAAATACTGGTTAATGTCAACATACCATGTTTTCCCATCTGTTCCCGATTCTGCTCTTGTGCAGTGGGCTGGAGAGTCATTGAACCTAAGCTGTATAGGTTGCACTTCTGTTTCGGATCCTACTTTGAATATGGCGGCTAGAGTAGCTAATGCATCTTCTAACTGGTTTTCTTCTCTTGGCAAACGACAAAATTAGACCTTATCAAACTCTTTCATCAGCCTATGTATATATGTTTGATAGTGAATTAGCTTGGAATGCCTTGTTTCTCATTCTCTTTTTAATTGTTGAGTTACCAAAAAATTTTAAAAGCCTAACCTTTTTTTTATGGCGATCTGAAGTGCCAAAATGCATGCCTCGTATTCAATTACATTGTTCGTACAAGTGAACATCAGTTTAGCTGTACCGGGAAAGTACTTGCCACTTAGGGAGATCAGTACTGCCCCAATCCCATCCCTATCATCTTGGATGCTCCATTGAAATACACCCTCCAAATCTCTTCTTCACAATTTGAAACTGACATGATCTTTTCTTCCGAGAAGTCAAAACTCATGGGCTTGTATTCCTTTTTCGCACGATTTGTTAGAAATTCTTCGACTATGCTTCCTTTTATAGCTTTTTGGGACATGTAGACGATGACATACTTAGATAATACCACTTGCCAATGAGCAACTCTCCCTGACAATGATGGATTCTTGAAAATTTACTTCAAAGGGTCTAACTTTGTGATGAAAAAGGTGGTGTGATAGAACATGTATTACTTTAGTCGATGCACGGTCCATGCTAAAACGTAACACATCGTTTCCAGATGGGAATACTTGGCTTCATATTCTGTGAAATTCTTCCTTAAATAATAGATTGCATGCTCTTTCTTGTTTGAACCATCTCGATGCCCCAGAATACAACCTATAGAATTATCCAACACTACCAAATACAAAATCAAAGGTCTTCTGTAATGTCCCAAAAATCCTGAACTTTCTTTCTTTTTCGATTTTGATAAAAGGTGTGCTTAATATTCCTAGTCAAGTGTTATTTAATTGATAAGAGGCCTAGTTAAGTTTTGAGTTCAAACTTTGGGGTGAATGAAATTATAGTTTAATAATTAAAAGAACCTTGATGGTAAGTAGTTTGGGTTTTAAATAAATAAAGGAGGAATTGGACACAAGGAGCCTTGTGTTGGAGTGGCAAGTAGCGTCACATGTATGGCAAGGAGATTTGGGGTTCGAATCCCTCTTTGCTCAAAAAAAGGATTTATTTTTGCTCAATAAATGGCCAGTAGTAGCGTTGGATGTGAACTCTGAAGGGAGTGATCAGAGGAGAAATTTAAGGAAGGGATTAAAAAGTTATCAGGGAGAAAAGTTAAGAGATGAGGGGTGTAGAGAAGTGGAGCCGAATAGGGAATTTGAGGATAGATAAATTCTACTATAGTATATATAGGTTTCGATTTTGGGGATTCTAGGGTATTGCTGAAATTGCTTCTCTTCCTTTAGCTGAGTTCTTTATTTTTGTGTTACCGAAACACTTTTCTCTCTAAGTGCTCAAAAGTCGAATTCCTTGTTCCTTACTTGCCAATTTTCCATTGTTTCTCTTCTCAAATTCTCTTTTGATTCACCTTTGGTTTTAGTTGATTCCTTCTTCTCTTCTTCTTATTTGTACTAAATAACCCCTTTCACCATACAAATCTCAAAAGTCGAATACCTCTTTGGCTGAAGACCCTCTGTGCCGCCGCTACTCCCTCTACTTCGGCCGATTCTTGTGGGATTAGTATTGAATCTCAGATTTCAGATCTGTGCCAAATTGCTTCTTAGGCATTTTGGGGTTTTAGATTTAAGGAATACTCGTGATTGGTGATCAAGGAAGGGTTGTTAAGGCTTGTCGTTCAAGGTAAGGCAAATGTGAGATTTTCGACTTTTGGTGATCGTATTTGATAAGTATGTGATTAATCGTTGAGTGACATCATTTGTAGGTTCATGGCTGAGGAGATCGAAACATGTTTTAGTATCAGTTGTGTACATACACTGCACACACACAGTAGATTGGCAAATCCCGAAATGTCGAAAAGCTGAAATGCCGAAAAGCCAAAATGTCGAAAAGTCAGAAGTTTGGCTACAATAGACTTGCGAGTGCGCGAACACTCGTAAGGGGAAATCGATAGGTTATCAGAGGCCCTATGTACGATTCCATGGACTTGGGTCGTGTATTGGCCAACTGGGCCAAAATAGGCTAAATGGGCCCGATATGTTGTAGGGCCCACAATAGGCAAAATTGGCAATTTGATACTAAGTGATGAAAAATCATATGATTGCATGGCTATGAATGTGATTGGGCCTGACGGGCCATATGAATGTGATTTGGGCCTAATGGGCCATACGAATGTGATTTGGGCCTAATGGGCCATGTGAATGAGATTAGACCTAGTGGGCCATATGCATGTATGCAGACTCGTCTGGGCTTTGTAAGGGGTTTTAGGTCTAGTATCTGATAACTACTTAAATAGACATAAAACTTAAATAATTAATTAATTGTGACCGTGGAAAAGCCATAAGGTTAAGGTGTGGCAATGGGTATATGCATGTCTAGGATTGGATCTAGGGAGAGCTTGGTACTTAAGCGGTCTTGTTGACCCACCTCCTCTTCTCTGGATTCCTACCTGGTGCATAGTATCTGTTCGCTTTAGCCAATGAGGACTTGTTAATGGGCCAAGGTAAGTAATAACCCATAATAAAGAGAAATTACCGAAAAGCCCCTAAGGGCAAAAATGACTAAAATACCCCTATGTGTTGAATGTAAGATTTATGGATGTTACATGTATACCTGCTGCATTCATATGATATTCTGTTTAGGTTACATATGGGTTGGGAATTATGGAACGGAGGAAGCATATGAGGATTGCATGGTTGCTTGACGACGTGGATCCACTGATGGCTTTTTAAGCCCAATATATGATTAGCAACTTTGCTACAACGTTAGGTAGTACCGCAACCAGGCTACCATTGGAGTGCATCAGATGGGTGGGTCGATATTTATATCCCCACATGGTGTGTATCAGGGGATGGAGATGGTGTGTAGCGGTTGGATGGGTGGGATTCGTGCATAT
Organism: Gossypium anomalum; assembly: GCA_025698475.1. Lineage (NCBI taxonomy): Eukaryota > Viridiplantae > Streptophyta > Magnoliopsida > Malvales > Malvaceae > Gossypium > Gossypium anomalum. Next base: position 38,714,042 of record CM046968.1, on the reverse strand, counting down.
TTGATTGCCTTACATCTGTTCTAATATTGAACTGGGCTCAGGCCCAAAAAGACTTGCTATTGCATGCTTTACTATTTACCGAGGGTTGTACACACTGAGTTTTCGAAAACTCACCCCTTCTTTTATTTTTTCTCAGGTGATCCTCAGTAGGTGGTTCGACGATTGGAAGGGCTCCGAGGTGGCCAGCTAGCAAGACGGCTTAGACTAGTTTTCTTAAGCCTATAATTTCTAGTATTTTAAGTTATTTCAGTCTAAATTGTAATAAGGCCTTTCCTCTAGTTATTATTTCAAATTAGGATTATTATTTTCATGCTTTATATTTATTAGAAGTAGAACATGGTTTTCCTAAACTATAACTGTTTTCAAAAACTACGTTTTCGCAACTCAATTTTTAAATGACAAGTTTTCGTAGATCATCTGTTTTAAATAAACCTTCCACAACTGAAAAGAGATTTTACAAAGTAATTATTAACATACAAGAAGGAATAGTTTTTATTTAAAGAAGGGTTTTCAATGAAAACAAGGTTTTTGATAAAACACTTCAATGTGACACGCCAGATTCGGCCATAACGTCTGGGCCGAGTTTGGGGTGTTATATCTTCATAGCACTGGGGGAATCAAAATTGGTAGTATAGCCAAATACTTTTTTACTTTCTTGAATGCTTTTTGACAATCTTTAGTCTATTTACCATCACTGTCCTTCGTAAGAGCTTGAAGATAGGATCACATTTATCTATCAACTGTGAGATGAAATGGGGCACATAATTAAACCATCCTAAAAAGCCTCTTACCTCCTCTTGACTTTTAGGGGGTGTCAAATCTTGAATTGCTTGAACCTTGTCCGGATCTATTTTAATAATCGCCGTCCATTCCCTACAAAACCCAACAGCTTCCTCGACTTTACCCCGAAAGTACATTTTGCTAGATTCAATCTCAATTTGTATTTCCTCAATCTTTCAAATAGTTTGCAGAGGTTTTCAACATGACTTTCCTCCCTAGCAGACTTTTCTATCATGTCATCAACATAATGTTATGAAATAATGTCACCATTTCTCATTGATACATGGCCCTGACATTTTTTAAACCAAAAGGCATAACCCTATAACAAAAGGTTCTCCAAGTCGTGATGAATGTGGTCTTTTCCATGTCTTCCCACGCCACTTTGATTTGATTATACCCCGAGAATCCATCAATGAATGAGAAAACACAATGTTTAGCAGTGTGTCTATATGAGGTAATGAAAAATTATCCTTGAGGCTATCTCGGTTCAAATCTCTATAATCAACGTACATTCTAACTTTCCTATCCTTTTTAGGCACTGGTACAATATTTGCCACCCACTCTGGGTATTTAGCTACTTCCAAAAATCCTACATCGAGTTGTTTGATTACCCCTTCTTTAATCTTCAGCAGTATCTCAGGTTTCATCCTTCTCAACTTCTGGTATACGGGCTTACAATTTGATTTCAAAGGTAGCCTGTGTTCCACGATATTAGTGTCCAAACCTGGCATATCTTGGTATGACCATGCAAACACATTTGAGAACTCAACAAGTAGATCCTTCAACAATTAGCTTTACTCTGGCATGAAAGTGGTTCTATTCCTAATTTCCTTTCTTACCTCATCATCACCCAAATTGATTAAATCTGTTCCCTCTAAGTGAGGTTCTATAAGCTTCTTTCCTTGTTCAACTAGCCTCAAAAACTCATCTCGTACAACTTTATCCTCTTCCGTCCCATGATCGTTATAGTGAACATAATTATAAGAATTTGATTCAAAGATGTCATTTGGATCATTTATCAATTCATGAGGTATATCCCTGAAATAATTATGAGTATGTATATTGGTATATGAATGAAAATGATTAAATGAATAAAAGTGACTAGGGACATGATCCAAATCTGATTTCATTAAAGAGAAAATAGTTTTACATGGATTTTTGAAGGAAATTAAATTAACCGAACTATATTAAACTTTGATATAAAAACTCTTAAAAATGATTACATCCCGGAGGACTCAAAGATAGCAGGTAACAGTATGAGCTGCCAGTTGTCCAAGGCAGAAGAGTCGTAATAAACCCAGTCTCCTAACATTGGCACCCTATTGCCAATCATGTTTAGATCCACTGCATCTCCATTAACCATTAACATAACTGAGTAAAAGGTCTCAGATAGTAGAGGACAAGTTAAAGGTCTTAGATAATGGAGGACAAATCAAAGGAGATTCCACCACCTTTTTTCTAGCCATACGGGCCAACCTCTTTGCTTTTCTCTCTTTACACATCCTCTCGACATCCTCTCTTGTAGGCTAATATCCCAACCCTCTTGTATCCTTCTGAGTGGGAACAAAAATAGGTTTTGAGATACCTTGTAAGTCTTTCCCAAACCTAAGTGGATTTTCTAACCTTTCCCTACTGTCTGGGCAAATAACATGTTTGTTGTTTGTGGCACATAAGGTTTAGGGGCTTGCATTCCCTCTGCCACGTAAGATGCAATGGCCACCTCAAAGTCTAGAAAGAACTCTCTATCACCTCATCATCCACTTCTATGAAAAGAGAATTTGGCAAGCTAGCTACCAACAGGTCCTCTTCGCTTCGCACGATGCACAAATTCTAATCGACTACAAATTTCAATCTTTAGTGCAAGGATGATGGAACTACCCTAGTCAAATGAATCCAGGGGCGTCCTAATAGCATACTATAAGAAGGCGTTATATCCATCACCTGAAAGCAAATAAGGAAATTAACAACTCCTACCAACAAAGGAATCTTTATTTCGCCAATCACACTTTTTTTGGTGCCATCAAAAGCTCGCACCACTAAAGGGCTCGATACCATGTATGAGGTGTCCACGGGCAGCTTGGACAAAGTTTACAAAGGCAAGACATTGATTGTTGATCCATTGTTAATCAGGACCGTAGCTATGGAATAGCCTTTACACTTTACTGAGATGTGTAGTGACTTGGTACTTCCTCTTCCAACTGGGGGAATTTCATCATCATTGAAAGATATGTAATTTAGGGTCAAAATGCTCCCTGCTAAGTGACAGACATTATCCACTAACATGTGAGTGACATAAGCTTGTTTTAGAACTCGAACAAGAGCCTCCCTGTATGACTCTGAGTCCAAAAAGAGTGACAGTGGAGAAATTCTTGTTGGTGTTTTGTTCAACTGCTCGAGCACGCTATACTCGCTATGCTTTATCAGACGCAAAAATTCGTTACCTTCGTAATTCTCAACTTCTATCTTTTATTCTTCCCTCGTTTCCTTCTCAGTTTCTTGATTGGCTATAAATGTCACAGTAATAATGTCCAAGCGTAAACTGTCGATGCAAGTATAGTAGATAGATGTGAGTTTCTCGGATATCAATCCCACAGGGATGGTTGTCTTTTGTCTATAAATGTCAGTACAAAAACTAGATAGAAACAAGGTAAATTGTGAGGATAGTTGTCAAAGAAATAACTCAAAAATAATAAGATAAAGTATGCTATGGATAAAATAGGATCCCCAACGTGAATCTTTAGTAGAATACTAAGTACTCACAAGGTATAAAAGATGGGTGATTGTCGATGTAATAAAATTCAATGTATGTCTTACCAAACGCCACTCCTCTATTTAATTTGGGACATAACCACATTAACCTTACCTTCTGATGAGGTCAATATAACACTATTAAGAACAAGTGGACTGAATTCCTTTAGCCCTTATTCAACTTCCACTGTAATGCTTATTAGCTCAAACTGTCACTGCACCTTCCAATGTTAGTGACTGGAATAACACTTCCGTGTTTAAAACATTCAAACCTACAAGATTAAATAGTAAAATATATTCAATAAGATAATATTTAACCAAGAATTCATTATACTTCCATACAAAAGAAAATATAGATTAATCACTAACGTTTCCAAAGAAATAAGAAAGAATCGAGTGGAGAAGACTATTCCTAGTTAACTCGACTGAATCTTTCAATTTTCTCTTGTCTTGCACTTAGAACTCCTTATCAGGAATGGATCTGCATCAATCTTCACGTTAGCTCACCCAATGAAGGTTTAAGCTGTCATAGTTTCAAGCTTCAAAAATAGGGTAAGGAAAAATGGTGGTCAAAAGAATTTGTCTTTCCATTCTTCTCACGTTAACCTTTTATGTTTTCCTCAACAGTATAGGTGTCCTTCCCTCATGATTCTTCTATCTTTGTTCATATAGGGTACTTACACCGAACAGGAAAACTCATGTATTTCTAGTTTTTTTATCCAGACAACTGTCAATTACGGTAGCAATTTTGGACGCAATCTAGAATTAACTAATGTAGCGACATTAGTGTAGAAAGATAGAAAAATTAAGGATAAAATAGGTTATGATTCATTAGGTTATGAAATGCAATTTACTAAACTGAAAATGCTAAAGGGTATGCTAAAGATAACTAAATGGGAACAAATTATCCAATAAGTAGGGAGAAAACATATGTTCTTTCTAGTACAATCACACCCCCAAACTTCCTCAAGTAAAATAAAAACTAGGAAGGCTACAAAAATTTTACAAAAGGAAAATGATCATTCTAGCAACTTGAACCCTCTAAATTCCCAATGAATGAATCATATTTAGATGAAAGAATATTGCATATACAATGCATAAGCATGAATGACTAAGATTGCACTTTCATCAAGGCTAACATCATGTTTCAAATCCTAAACTCTATTTACCAATACAACATATATTGTACAATACTAAGTATTTATATATCTTTTTTTTTCGAAATAAGGGATATTTTTGCATTACTATACCCTTGTTCCTGAGAAGCAATGATAGGGTGCAACAAACCCCCAGGGAGTACGTAATTGCACCGACACACACTCATACAGTGCCAGCCTTTGGCCAGATTCATTTTTCTAACACTTGTATTGGAGTGTTCCTTTTTTAACATTCCGCAATACACCTACTTTGGAGTGTCTCTTATTTATAACTATCTATATATATATATAAGCAGCTGAAAAAGGCAGTTTCATTCAAGATTCAAGGAATTTTACAAGTCATTTATTACTAATGCAACCTAAATCTTTCATCAAAGTATTGAAGATACAACATTCAGTCAAATTTATCCAACTCATTCATTGACAATTCACATGATCCAAGAATTAAACATCAAATATAACAAAATTTTTTGAACAATTGTGCATAAACCTTGTACACTTCAAAAAATAAAATTTAAATGTGAGTGTATTTCCAAATGCTATATACATTCCCCCAAACTTAAAGATTGCATTGTCCCCAATGCACTGACATGAATGTGTAATTACAATAAAAATGCAGTGACAGTGTGTACTAAACAAAATGTGACTTATAGCTATATACAATGCATGGAAACTATAGCTAGAACTTTAAAATAAAACTTACAGGTATATGAAATGCATGAAAACTATAGCTACAACTTTAAAATAAAACTAACTCAGTTATCCGCAGCCATTGCTGTGGCGACATGATGTTTCTTCCTTCTCCTTTTATTCTCTTCCTTCTTTCACTTCTTGTCCTTGGAGCACTTTCTTTTCTTTTCTTTAGGCTTAGCATGGTCTTCGAATTACTCCTCAATGCAACCCTGACATGATCAGTTGCTACTTGTGTGGTAAAGGCCACCTGAAGTGGTCCAGTATAGACCATAATTGCCAATGAGTTACTCTGCTCCTTACTAGTGACTTCAGCAACTTCCCCAATCTCACTCCATCTAACTCTAGATTATCAATATTAGCACCCACAAACTCGAGTGTGGTGACAATGTTTACATCAGAGTCTTCCTCTTCTCTTTCTTTCTTTTCTTCAACAACTTATTCTTCAACAATAATTTCTTTTTCTGTAGCAGCAGCTTCCTTCTCAACAGCAGTGTCCTCTTAACCAGTAAAAATACCATCCTCAAACAAATTATCAATCTTGTGTAGACATTCCTCAATTTCCCTGGATTCTTCCTCATGTAATTATCAGAGACTTGCACGATGGGAGGAGATGCCACTGATCGGTCCCAATCTTCGAAGTCATCATTCGCAGATAAATGTTCATCGTTTCAAATGATCGGTGGAAACGCTAGGAATTTTGGTAGTGCGGAAGGGCCCAATTGACTTAATGTGGTGACAATTGGAACTGTTCCAGGCTTTAGTATAAGCATAAAATAAATTTTGGGACTTCTCCATATCCTCAATTGTAGTGACAAGTTTGATATGCCTATTGCTGATGGAAGTAACCATTTTCTCAACATCCTTCAGCTTGCCCCATAATGATGTCTCTGTATGCAAGTTTGTTCCTTTACTTGTCGGCTTTGGCTTCGCCCTTCCTTATCTGGCTGGTTCTTACCTCCTTCAGTATTGGTGTTTCTGGAGTCATTCTCTCGACAGAGGATTCATTAATTGGACCTTTATTATCCATGATTTCTTTATCTCCCAGGGGTATAATTCCTTTCTGCTGACACAATGACATGACCAATGATGGGAAAACCAAAATGTCAATCTACCTAGTGGCTCATTCAACAATTTCTTGATAGAGTATTGTGCAGACATCAATTCTTCTACCCTAATAATGGAATGTCTTAGACACATTCTGTCAAGGTTAACAGTGGTGTTGTGGGTAGATGGAACTCACTTGCAGCTAACAAAGTGAAACCAAAATTTGATGTGTAGCGTTAAGAAATGGTGGTGCATCGTAAAATTCTTTGAATGCGACCCTGTCCTCATTGCTCCTTCAATACACAAGTCTTGTACCAGTAGGTTCCTTTTTTCGTTCGTCACTTCTGCAAATAAATCAGAGTATTCGTTGACATCGACCGTGATATTGTACAACTCATTGATTATTTTGGCATCCCATGGAATGAGACCTTCACGAATAAAAATAAACTCTAGTTCTTAGTTATAGACGTTGGCATAGAACTCATGTACCAGGAAAAAGGAATAACTTCCAGCGTGTGTGTAGAAATTTCCCCATTTCAGTTTAGGAATGGTTCGGTGAATTTGTTTGCCCAACTCTTGTTGTTGCAACAGAGAAATGCCTTGTTTGGGGTGAAAATTTCACCCCAATATGTTGTCTTGAAATCATTTACTTGTTGTTTTATGCAAAAAGATTACTGGTTCCTTTTTTTGCACTGGCCTGAGGGTTCCTACTCACGAACTGGCGTAGTAAAAGGCCCACATTTTTCAGTAGATTTGTTGGCTTTCTTGGTCTAACCTCTTATTCTTTCCATCTTTTATGGAGGGAAGATGATTTTAAGTGAAAAAGGTAGGATCTTGAGTAAGGAAAAAGAATAAAAATGGTTGCTTGGATGCTTTGCAGTCGACATAGTGGTGTAGACTTTATAGGGAGTAAAAGAGGAAGATGTAGAGTTGTGATGTTTTGTGGAGAGATACAAAGCTATCAGGAAGAGTTGTGTCCAATAAGAATTGTGCTTGCTCAAACAGATCAAACGGCTGGGTGGGTTTTGATCCAATCGTAGAGTTTGAATTTCCCTTAATTCTGATTAATGGTAACATAGTGGTATGGAATACGTTGACAACCAAGTCTTGTTGTGTTGACATTGGTACCTTATTATTCTGCAAAAAGGAAAGAAAACAAGCTTTAAAAAATAAGAATAAAATAAGATGAAATCTCGGAGTAATAAATTAAAATTTTAAAATGTTTGGACCAAATTAATGGTCTCTACCTGCTCTTGATTTTTATTTCCAAAATAGTGTTTGAACCTCTATCCATTGAATTTGAACTGGTGTCCATCACGTAGATCTCAAACTGTGACTGCACCATGAGGAAATACGTTGACAAATTTGAATGATCTAGACCAATATGAACGCAATTTACCTGGGTGCAATTTAAGTTGAGAATTGCATAATAAAACCTGTTGCCCCGTGATAAATTGTCGCTGCAAAATAATCTTGTCATGCCATTGTTTGGTCTTTTCCTTATAAATCGCAGCATTTTCATAAGCATTTCTTCAAATCTTCTCTAGCTTAATAATGTCTAACAGCCTTTTCTTTCCAGCAGCTTTATAGTCCATGTTCACTTGCTTAATTGCCCACATCGCTTTGTGTTCCAGTTCAACTGGCAAGTGACATGCTTTCCAAAAAACCAATTGAAATGGCAACATTCCCAATGGAGTCTTGTATGCTGTTTGTAAAGACTACAGAGCGTCATCCAATCAGGAGGACCAATTTTTCCTCGAAGGGTTCAGAACCTTCTCGAGAATGTTCTTAATTTGTCAATTTGATACTTCAGCTTGTCCATTGGTTTGTGGACGATAGGTAGCAGCCATTCTATGATTAACTCTATATCTTTTTAATGCAGTTTTCACTTGGTTGCAATGGAAATGTGTACCCTAATCACTAATCAATGCCCTTGGTGTACCGAGACGAGTGAGTATATACTTGTGAAAAAATTTAAGCACTAGCCTTGCATCATCCTTTGGGGCAGCAATAGCCTTTACCCACTTCGAGGTATAGTCAACAACAACTAATATATAAATACTTCCAAATGAAATTGGAAATTGTCCTATAAAATTCATTCCCCAAACATTAAATAATTCAACTTCCATAATTGGCTGTTGCAGCATTTCATTATATCGGGAAATAGAACCGGTGCGCTGACATTTATAGCATTGATTCACAAAGTTATGAGCATCCATGAATAATGATAGCCAGTAAAATCCTGATTAGAGAACCTTAGCAGCAGTTCTTATACCACCAAAATGACCTCCACAATGAGCATCATGATTGTGCTTCAGAATTGAAAGTATCTCCTCTTCTGGAACACAATGCCAAATAATGTTGTCATTGCATACCTTGAATAAATATGGCTCGTTCCAATAGTATTTCACTACATCACGAAGACATTTTTCCTTTTTATGAGCCTTGATACTCAATAGGAGCTTTCCACATATCAAGTAATTAACCAAATCTTCATAACAAGGAGTTGTATCAACAGCGAATAAAATCTCATTTGGGAATGTGTCGACAATTTAAAGTATTTTCCCATCTTCGCTGCCAATTTCCAATCTAGACAAATGATAGGCAACTTAATTCTCTAACCCTTTTTGGTCTTTTATCTTGATGTTAAATTCTTACAACAATAATATCCATCGTATCAGTCTTGGTTTGGCATCTTTTTTCGCAAAGGGATATCATAACGCAGAGTGATCAGTGAATACTGTAACTTTTACACTGACAAGATAAGAGCGAAACTTGTCAAAAGCAAAGAATACGGCCAGCAATTCTTTCTTTGTGGTGGTATAATTGAATTGAGTCTCTGTAAGAGTTCTAATAGCATAATAAATGGCGTGAAATATTTTTCCCTTGCGTTGTCCTAGCATTGCACCCCCGGCGAAGTCACTTGCATCGCACATAACTTCGAAAGGTTGAGACCAATCTGGTGCAATGACAATGGGTGCATTGAGTAGCTGCTTCTTTAAATGAATAAAGGCATCCATACATGCCTCGTCAAAGAGGAATTTTTTATTCTGTTTTAGCAATGAAGACAATGGTTTTGCAATTTTTGAAAACTCCCTAATAAATCACCGATAAAATCCTGCATGTCCAAGAAAGCTATTAATACCTTTCACATTTGTCGATGGTGGTAATTTCTCGATGATTTCCACCTTAGCTTTATCTACTTGAATACCTTGATTAGAAATGCGATGGCCCAACACAATGCCTTCAGTTGCCATAAAATGACATTTTTCCTAACTCAAAACAAGCTGAGTGTCCTCACATCACTTCAGTACTTTATCCAAATTGTCAGCGCAATGATCAAAATCATTCCCATAAACTGAAAAGTTATCCATAAAAACCTCTAAAGAGTCTTCAATCATATCTGAAAATATTTTCATCATACACCTTTGAAATGTGGCTGGTGCATAAGGCATATGATGAAAAGCAAAAGTACCAAAGGGGCAGGTGAAAGTTGTTTTCTTCTAATCCTCTGATGCAATAACAATTTGGTTGTACCCAGAATAGCCGTCTAGGAAGTAATAATAAGCTTTTCCAGGAAGCTGATCTAACATTTGGTCACTGAAGGGATGTGGAAAATGATCCTTCTTTGTGGCCACATTCAATTTCCGATAATCCATACAAACTCGCCATCCCTTGGGGATGCGTGTAAGTATTAATTCATTCTTATCATTGTGAACCACTGTGATGCCACTCCTTTTCGGGATGCATTGCACTAGACTCACCCACTTGCTATCAGAAATTGGGTAAATAATTCCTGCATCAAGCCATTTTATGATTTCCTTCTTGACAACTTCTTTCATATTCTCATTTAACCTTTATTGCTGTTCAATATATTGATTTCCTTCAGCTTTTAACTTGATTTTGTGCATGCAAAAAGAAGGACTAATACCTTAAATATCCGCAATGTTCCAGGCAATAGCTCGTTTGTGTTGCTAGAGAATGTGAGTCAATTTCTTTTCTTGTGTTTAATCTAGTGTTGCAGAAACTATAACTGGAAGCGTATTGTGATCACCCAAAAAAATGTATTTTGAGATGATAAGCTAGTGGTTGCAATTCCAGAGTAGGAGCTTTGTCAATCGATGGTTTGAAAATTGGATTTGTTCTGTTGGTTAAGTCTAAGGATTCAATTTGCCATATGTGCTTGATTTCAACATTACTAGCTTCAACCGTGCTACCACAATTACCTAAGGATTCTGCCTCAAATGTCACTACAATTTCTTCAGCAAGGACTGTGCTTTAGTTGTTGAATTATTCCTCAATTAAATCATCTAGCACATCGATAGTATGGCACTCTGAACAAACTCAAAATCACTAAAGGTTACTTGCTTATTGTTAAGTCGCATGGTTAGTCCTCATTTATAAACATCAATGAGAGTTCCGCCGGTGGCTAAAAATGGTCGTCCCAAGATTATGGGAACCTCATTCTCTACTTCGAAGTTAAGTATGATAAAATCAACTGGAAAAATAAATTTATTCACACAAACTAAAACAACTTTGATTTGCCCTTCAAGTTGAGCTAAAGATCAATCTTCCAGTTACAATGTCACTATAGTTGGTTTTATGTGACCAATTCCCAATTTTCTGAAAGTAGATAATGGCATGATGTTGAATCTAGCTCCCACATAAAGCCTTGCCCAAATAATGGTTGCCAATCGAACATAGAATGGTAAATCTTCCAGGATCTTTCAATTTAGGGGCAACTTGTTTGTCAAAATAGCACTACAGCCTTCTGTGAGTGCAATAGTTTCAATATCAGTGAGTTTTTTCTTCTTGGACAAGAAGTCTTTCATAAATTTCCCATAACTCAGAATTTGTACCAGAGCGTCCACTAAAGGAATGTTGATTTGCAGTTGTTTCAGTGTATCCAAAAACTATTGATACTTTTTATCATTTTCACTCCTCTTAAATCTCAGTGGAAAAGGTACAGATGGAAGACATCTGGTTGCGGTGACACTTTTGGTTGCACTGACAATTTCGAGGGTCGAATATAAGGGATGTGAGTGATAGTTTGTGGTACTTCATTGTCGGATACATCAACAAGCTCTTCAGAAGGACCATTTCCATCAGGGCTTAAGTCATCAATGTCTGGGGATGCTACAGTAGAATCTATAACTGGCTCACCAGTTTGTTTACCACTCTTAAGAGTGATGGCTTTATAGTACTCTTTCCCTCTCGGATTAGGATTTTCGGTGTCACTAAGTAATGAGCCTTATGGTTGAGTATTCAGATTTGAAGTAAACTGTCCCAATTGTGCCTCCAATGCTGGAATGGAAGATGAATTTCCTTGAATAATAACTTATGTGTGAGTAATATGCTCCCGAATCAGCACCTCAAGAACAGTTAATGGGTCAGAAGTAAAAGCTTGTGTATACTGTTGTTGTCGTTGTCCTTGATCATTTAAATTCATCACTTATGATTGCATCTGAGTTTGATATGATTGTATCTGACCTTGTTGTACATACCACTGAGGATGCTGATTGTAGTTCTATTGTTGATTGTAATTCCTTGTCTTGGATTATAATTGCCCTTGGTAGATGTATTCCCATATTTGAATGTCGCAGCATTTTGTCCAACATTCTGAGTTCCCTAAAACTGTTGGTGTCATGCAAAGTTGTTGTAAGAATTTCCATGAGAATTGCTGTAAATATTACTGACATAACATGTATTTTCTGCATGTTACGGACAATCTTCATAACTATGATCTTCACCACACATTTCACAGTAGAAGACATGAACATCCAATTTTTGAGCCACCTATATAGACGCAATGTCACGCATCCCTTGCATATTTTTAATCATGTTGTATATGAACAGACTTGGGCACTTAGCGCAAATATTGTATCGAGTTCAATAACTCCTGGAGTAGTTTTTGCTGGTGTAGCTCCAGATATGTGATATTGATAATCATTTTGAGCAATTTGCTCAAGAATTCTCATAGCCTCATTATAAGTACAATCCAATAGAGATCCATTAGCTGATGCGTTGACAAGATTCTTGAATGAGAATTCAGACCATTATAGAAAATCTCAATTTGTGTTTCTGGTTGAATGTCGTGCATGGGACAATGTCGAAGTAAAGACTTTTAATGTTCCCATGTGGTATGAAGATTTTCATCATTTAGCTGATGATAGGCAGTAATATCATTTCGAAGAAGAGCATTCATTGTCAGCAGGTTAAAGCGCAAAACAAACTGTGTGGCTAGTGCATTCCAAGAAGTAATTGATCCAACAGGTAGCCTAAAAAACCAAGTGCGAGCTCTTCCCTGCAAGGAATAAGGAAATAATTGCATCTTTAAGGCATCATCAGGAACGCCTTGTGGCTAAAAGAAGCACAGATCAATAAAAATGATTTAAGATGTTCTCTCGCATCTTCATATGGCAGTCCAGCATATTAGCTATTAGAGTTCAGCATTTGAAACATCACTGGCTTAAGTTCAAAATTCCCAGCTTGTATTGCTGGCCTGACAACTCCTGGTTGTAAATCATCCAAGACAAGTACTACAAAATCTCATATAGTTCTATTTTGGATGAGAGCATTATGCAACAACAATGGGTTATGAACATTTTGCTGTTGCATCAGGGGTATGGCTACACTGTCCCTTCGTAAATCCATATTTCTTTGTTCTCGAATTCTTCTCCAAACAGTTCTTTTAATTTCTGGATCAAAGTCGGTAAGAAAATCTGAGTTGCCTCGGGTCATAAAACACCTAAAACGAAGTTGATGAATTAACAATAAAGAAAAATTAGTTAGTGAGTACTAAATATTATATAAAGAAAACAAAATGCAAAAAGAAACACACAAAAACAAAAATTAATATTAAACAAGTGCCATCCCCAGCAACGATGCCAAAAGCTTGATCGGCTGTAAACGTCACAGCAATAATAGGCAAGATATATTGTCGATGCAGGTATAGTAGACAGATGTGAGTCTGTCGGATATCGATCCCACAGGGATGGTTGTTTTTTGCCTATTAATTTCGCTACAATAACTAGATAGAAACGAGATAAATTGTGAGGATAGTCATTGAAGCAATAACTCGAAAATAATAAGATAAAGTATGCTATGGATAAATTGGGATCTCTAGCGTGAATCTTTAGCAGAATACTAAGTACTCACAAGGTAAAAAAGATGGGTAATTGTCGATGCAATAAAATTCAATGTATGTCTTACCAAACACCACTCTTCTATTTAATCTGGGACTTAACCATGCACAATAACCTCACCTTCCAATGAGGGCAATATAGCACTATTAAGAACAAGTGGACTAATTTCATTTAGCCCTTACTCAACTTCCGCTGTAATGTTTATTAGCTCAAACTGTCACTGCACCTTCTAGTGTTAGTGACTGCAATAACACTTCCGTGTTTAAAACATTCAAACCTCCAGGATTAAATAATAAAACAAAATTAGTAAGATATCATTTAACCAAGAATTCATTGAACTTCCATACAATAGAAAATATAGATTAGTCACTAGCGTTTCCAAAGAAATAAGAAAGAATCAAGTGGAGAAGACTATTCCTAGTTAACTCGACTGAATCTCTTGATTTTCTCTTGTCCTGCACTTAGAACTCCTTGTTAGGAATGGATCTACATCAATCTTCATGTTGGCTCACCCAAGGAAGTTTTAAGCTGCCATAGCCGCAAGTTTCAAAAATAGGGTAAGGAAAAATGGTAGTCAAAAGTATTCGTCTTTCCATTCTTCTCACATTCACCTTTTATGTTTTCCTCAACAGTACAGGTGTCCTTCCCTCTGGATTCTTCTGTCCTTGTTCGTACTGTAACACCCCTCACCCGTATCTGACACCGAGATAAGGTTCGAGGTATTACCGAGATTTCATATTTACAAACATACCAAATCAGGTCACCAAGTTTCGCCCAAATTTAAAAGTTTTCAAACATGTGTATGACATCCCATATATAGGCTTTTGAGGCCTAAAACGTACATAAGGCCGATTCGGGACAAAACCAAAAACATTTAATGAGCCTTGGGCACCTTAGAAAAACTCCCTTACTTTGAATAGTCATACGCCTGTGTGGGTGGGGCTGTGTGGTCACACACGCCCATGCCCTCAGCCCATGTGCGACACTGACTAAAACCTCATCATACAATTAGGGACACACGGTCAAGACACACGCCCTTGTGCCTATCCCGTGTACAACATTGACTTAAAATTTTAGGTGCAGGGGATGCACAGCCATACCACACACCCATGGGGGTGAGCTGTGTGTCACACACGGTTTAGACACATGCCTGTGGGTCTAACCGTGTGGATCCTGTTAGGCTATTTTCCAAGCATTTGATCACCTTCTTATCAACCAATCATAAATATAGGTTACTTTAATACATACAAAGACCCAATTTATACACTTACTCGACACTTTGATGAACCTCATTGCATGTAAACCTCATATCATTGGTTTTACACATGCTAGGTTAATTACCATCTTGTATTTAAGGAGATTCCTTGTCTCATTGACATGTTTGAGATTGGCTCATTCTTGTGACTCATTGCCAATTAAAAATAGACCATCATATGAAGTATAAACATCATATATTTGTAGGTCATAGCCTACTTCAAATTAAGCCTATTCCTATGGCCATATACAAAAAGATAGATATATTTTTACATGCTTTTGTTTGGCAAATCAAATGACATATACAACAAAATACTAAAAAGTTCTATACATGCCATTGAGCAAAATAGAAATGTCTTTATACCAAAGATGGCCTATTTGATAGTGTGCTGGCTTTCTAACTGTCTTCCAATCCTTACGAGTTCTCGAGCTCTAAAAAGCAGGGAAACAAGAGGGGTAAGCATTCACATGCTTAGTAAGCTTGAATAACCAGAAAGTAAACTTACCAAGTAATTAGCATACATCCATAATAGATAATGAAACCAAAAAGTATGAAATGGTTCCCTATCACTTGCACTCAATCAATGAGTTAGTCAAATAACAAATCACCATGTAATTTACCTTAGATGAGCTCATCATACATCCTTTCAGTTATACACCATTCTCATGTTAATCCTGTTGAGTTTCTAGGAAATCTCGATGGAATACCCATTAACCATCTATTCATAAGGATGATTATTTCAGGTATACACTCCCGCAAACCTCACATCTTATAGCGGGATTACCAGTCTATGCTAAATCTCCTATTTTATAAACTCATAAGGTGATGTCGAGATTACCAGTCTAGGCTAAATTCCTTATAACGACAAACACCTTTATTGAGCTTAGATATGAATTACCAGGCCAGGCTAAATTCAGACCCTCAACGGATTACCCGTCCGGGCTAAATCCATAATGCACATGTATTCTTCAGAGCGCTCGATCATCCAAAGGAACACCCATCCGGGCTAGATCCTTTTCATATTTGAGATCAACGGATTACCCGTCCGGGCTAAATCCTTTCTGCAACACATGCAGGATCTCATTACACATGTAAAACATGGTTTATCCATCGAATTGCCTTTTAAACCTCAACCGAGACATTTTTTAACATATCATTATGAAAGATGCATTTCATGAAATTTTTATGTCATCAATAAATGTAAACATAATTCATTCACAAATCATATAATTAGGCATATTAGGAGTTTGCTTTAAGTTATCCGAACTTACCTGGTATTCATTTCGGTGTTATATTTTGGTTATTCTGACACCTTTCGCTTTCCTCGATCAACCTCCAGAAATTGTTCCTCGGGGTCTATAACAACAAAATTAAATCATTCATACTCCACATTATACTTTTCAAGTCTAAATTTCCACCCTCGGTCCAAATGATCGTTTTAACCCTAACCTTTCACATTTTTCCCGATTTAGTCCCTAGGCTCGTATAATGAAACACATGCAATTTCTATCTTACCTAAGCCTAGCCGAACACTTTTCCCTCTTATGGAAGCCCACATTTTCTATTATTTTCACATTTCTACACACATTTAACAACTTTTGCAAAAAGGTCCTTTTAGGGGTTTTTCATGAAAATCACCTAGGAAAAGATGTCTAACGCACATCCAACTTTCATATTCCTCCATAAACCATAAAAATAAAAGTAACTCATGCATGGGTAAATTTTTTAAATATGAACCCTAGCATGAAATATGGGTAGAAATGGAGAGAGTAAGCTACTGGGATCTCAAAAATACAAAGAACATTAAAAAC
This sequence comes from Gossypium anomalum, assembly GCA_025698475.1. NCBI lineage: Eukaryota > Viridiplantae > Streptophyta > Magnoliopsida > Malvales > Malvaceae > Gossypium > Gossypium anomalum. Next base: position 38,697,409 of record CM046968.1, on the reverse strand, counting down.
GGGGCTTGGGAGCACTTACTAATGAGCTTGAAAAGCTTGAAAACCCTAGCTATGGAGGGCTTGAGAATTTTAGTTGGTACAAGGGAGAAGATGGCTGATTTTTGGTTCATTTTCCCATTTATTTCATTAAAATGCCAAGTGACCAAAATGCCCTTAAGCCCTTTCTTTAAAATATCATCCATGCAAGCCCATTTTTGTCCAAAAGCTTAGGAATTGGGAAAATTTCTCTCCAAGACCTTCTAATTTATAATCTAAAGCAATTTCATACAAATTTCTTCTAGAATCCAAGTTTTACAATTTATTCAATTTAGTCCTTAATTTCCAATTGGACACATTACTCAAAGAATTTCTTCATGAAATTTTAACACATGCATATTCTCATATTCTAGACCTCATAATAATCAAAAAAAAATATTTTGATGTCAGATTTGTGGTCCCGAAACCACTATTCCGACTAGGCCCTATTTTGGGATGTTACATTTCTCCCCCCTTAAGGACTTTCATCCTCGAAAATCTTGCCAGTAAACATGTTCAGATATTGGCTTCTCATGGTTTCTTCTGGCTCCTATGTAGCCTCTTTCGCACCATGTCGATGCCATAAAACTTTTACTAAAGCCACGTCTTTATTCCTCAACTGTTTAATCTCACTGGCCAAAATCATAACTGGTTCCTCTCCATAGGTCATGTCCGGTCGAATTTCAACCTCAGTCGGCGAAATCACATGAGAGGGGTCTGATCGGTATCACCTTAACATAGATACAAGGAACACATCGTAAATCTTTTCCAGTTCGGGTGGCAATGCGAAACGTTAGGCTAACGGTCCAACTCTTTCAGTGATCTCGTACTATTCGATAAATCACGGACTCATTTTGCCTTTTCGACCAAATCCCAACACCTTTTTCCATAGAGATACTTTCAAGAATACTTTATCTCCAACTTAGAACTCAATTTCCTTTCTTTTCAGATCAGCATATGACTTTTGCCCATCTGATGCCACTTTTAAACAATCTCGTATCACGTTAACTTTTTCTTCAGTTTCCTTAATCAGATCAACCCCATGAATCTGACTTTCCTTGAGTTCTGTCCAATACAATGGAGTTCGGCACTTCCTGCCATACAAGGCCTCATAAGGTGCCATCTTCAAACTTGTTTGAAAATTGTTGTTGTAGGCAAACTCTACTAACGGCAAATATTTTTCCCAGCTACCCTGAAATTCGAGGATGCAACATCGCAACATATCCTCGAGAATCTGAATCATCCACTCAGACTGACCATCGGTCTGAGGGTGAAAAGTTGTACTAAAGCTCAACCTCATGCCCAAGGCTTCTTGTAATTTCTTCCAATATCTCGAAGTAAACCTCGGGTCTCTGTCTGAAATAATCGACAGTGGTACTCCATGAAATCTTACAATCTCAGAAATGTATAAGCCGGCCAACTTATCAAGAGAGTAATCCGTCTTTACCGGAATAAAATGAGCCGACTTCGTCAACTTATCTACTACAACCCATATGGCATCTTTCTTTTTTAGAGTTAATGGCAATCCTGTCACAAAACCCATAGTAACTCTGTCCCACTTCCATTTGGGGACCATTACAGGTTGTAACAAACCTGAAGGTACTTGATGTTCAGCTTTAACTTGCTGACATACTAGGCATTTTGGTACAAATTCAGAAATATCTCTTTCATGCCGTTTCACCAGTACATTTTCTTCAAATCGTTGTACATCTTGGTACTTCCTGGGTGAATTGACAAACGGCTATTATGTGCTTCTTGCAAGATTTTTTGAATAAGCTCATCGTCTTTGGGTACACAAACCCTATCTCTGAACATCAAACATCTATTAGAACCAATTTGAAAATCAGATTCAATACCCGACTCACACTGAGTTCTTTTAGCTTGAAGGTCTCTATCTTTAGATTGAGCATTGTAAATTTCCTGCAGAAATGTCGGCCTAGCCTCTAGCTCTGCCAAAACTGAACCATCATCAAGCAATGCCAATCGAGCATCCATGGCCCTCAATGCAAATAAGGATTTTCTGCTCAATGCGTTGGCGACCACATTTGCCTTTCCTGGGTGATAGTCGATAATCAGATCGTAATCCTTAATTAATTCTAACCATCTTTGTTGTCTCAGATTTAATTTTTTTTGAGTCATCAAATACTTCAAACTCTTGCGGTCTGTGAATATGCGGCAAGTCTCACCATATAAATAATGCCTCCAAATTTTCAAGGCAAAAATAATGGCGGCGAGCTCTAGGTCGTGTGTTAGGTAGTTCTTCTCATGTGGTTTCAATTTTCGTGAAGCATAGGCTATCACCTTGCCATCTTGCATAAGTACACAACTCAATCCATTTAAAGATGCATCACTGTAGACCACAAACTCGTTTCCTGGTTCAGGTAGTACTAAAATAGAAGCTTTAGTCAGCAATGTTTTTAACTTCTCAAAACTTTGTTGACACTTCTCTGTCCATTCAAACTTAACATCTTTCTATAGCAACCTCATCATCCGAGTCACTATCATAGAGAATCCTTTCACAAACCTTCGATAGTAACCGACTAAGCCCAAAAAGCTTCTAACCTCAGTTACATTTTTAGGTGGCTTCTATTCGACGATAGCAAAAATCTTACTTGGATCAACTCGGATGCCTTCACTCGAAACAACAGACCCAAAAATCCAACTTTCTGGAGCCAAAACTGACTCTTGCTAAACTTAGCATACAGTTGCTTTTCTCGCAAGGTCTGCAACACAATTCTCAGGTGCTTTGCATGCTCTGTCTCATCTTTGGAATAAATCAAGAGGTCGTCAATGAACACAAGGACAAACTTATCCAAATATGGCCAAAAGATCCTATTGATTAGGTCCATAAATACAGCTGTTGCATTTGTTAGCCCAAACGACATGACAAGAAATTCATAATGACCATACCTCATCCTGAAAGCTGTCTTAGATACATCCGATTCTTTAACTCGCAACTGACAGTAGCCAGACCTCAAGTCTATCTTAGAGAACATGGTGGCTCCTCTCAACTGGTCGAACAAATCATCGATCCTTGGCAAAGGATACTTATTCTTGATAGTTACCTTGTTCAGTTGCCGATAATCTATACATAGCCTCATCGAACCATCTTTCTTCTTTACAAATAGTACGGGGGCACCCCAAGGTGAAAACCTTGGCCTTGTAAATCTTTATCTGTCAGCTCTTGCAACTGGGCTTTTAACTCTTTCAACTCGGTTGGTGCCATTCTGTACGGAGCAATAGAAATGGCAGCTATCCCTGGCACCAATTCAATACCAAATTCTATCTCTCTTTTAGGAGGTAATCCGGGTAATTCTTTCGGGAACACGTCTGGATACTCACATACTATCGGCACAGACTCAATCTTCAACTCTGTTTCCTTAGCATTCAATACAAATGAAAGGTAGCCTTCATACCTTTTTCTCAAATATCTCTGAGCAACCATTGCTGTGATTAGAACCGGCGGCGAACCCAATTCTTTTGAATCGACCCGTAGAATCTCACCATCCAGACATTTCAATTTAATATGCTTGCTACCACAATTTACAATTATATCATGCAGGGCTAACCAATCCATACCAAGTATTACATCGAATTCATCAAATGGTAACAACATAAGGTTAGTCGGAAAACGGTGACCCTGAATTGTCAAAGGACAATTCTTACAGACTTTATCAACCAGGACTGACCTGTATAGTGGGTTCGACACTTTAATAATAAATTCCGTAGGCTCAATGGGCATGTTCATACTAGATACCAATCTTATGCAAATGTATGAATGCGTCGATCCCGGGTCAATTAAGGCAATAACACATGTATTAAAAAGAGAAAAAGTACCCGTAATGACATCAGGAGCAGAGGCTTCCTCTCGAGCGCTTATCGCATACGTTCTTGCCGGGGCTCGGGCCTCTGGTTTTGCACCATCTTTAGCCGTAACTCGACTGCCACTAGCACTTCTGGGATATCTTGGAGGTCTACCCCGTGAAATGGGAGTACTCGACTTTGGGGCTACTTCCACTTCTTTTTTGACTTGTTCTGGGCAGTATCTGAGAAAATGGTCAAGAGTACCACATCTGAAACATGCACCACTCTTCATTCGGCACTCTCCAAAGTAAAGTTTGTTACAACTCTTACACTTCGGCTTTTGATCATCTACACTCCCCACACTAGTCACCATCGGGGAGAAAGACTTCTAACTTCGTCGTTTAGAGCCTCTCGCTCTACTCGAGTATCCTATCGATGAAGTAAAGCGTTCATGTTGGCTCATTGATTTCTTTGTGGGAAACGAGAGTCTTTTACCGCTGGACCTCTTACTTGAAACTCGAGCCTCTTTCTTTGCTTGCTTTCTTTCATTATTAAGCTCCTCGGCCTTTTTGGTCCAATCAGCCAATGCGACAAACTCCTGTATTTCAAGAATCCCAATCAACAACTAGATATAGCTCATTGTACGAAAGCTGGAGCATGGCTCTTGGCTCCCTCGAGCTCATCTTGTGCTTGATTGGAAGACATTTACTATATTCAAAATAATTTAAACAGTTAGGAGATATCATACTATCAATATTTGAATAATGGCATGTATAGCTAACCTCAATATCCTTTACGGTAGTCTTAGAACCGGCTAAACCGTAGCTCTGATACTACTAAATGTAACACCCCTCACCTGTGTCCAACACCGGGATAGGGTTCGAGGCATTACCGGGATTTCACATTTAAAAACTTACCAAATCAGGTCACCAAGTTTCACTCAAATTTAAAACTTTTCAAACATGTGCATGGCATTCCATATACAGGCTTTTTGAAGCCTAAAACGTACGTAAGGCCGATTCAGGATAAAACCAAAAACATTTAATGAACCTTGGGCACCTTAGAAAAATTCCATTACTTTGAATTATCACACGCCCGTGTGGGTGGGGTCGTGTAGTCACACACGCTCGTATGGCTTGAGACACGCCTCTACCCTCAGCCCGTGTGCGACACTGACTATAACCTCATCATACAATTAGGGACACACGGTCAAGATACATGGCCGTGTGCCTAGCCCGTGTACAATATTGACTTAAAATTTTAGGTGCAGGAGACGCACGACGATACCACACACCCATGGGGGTAAGCCGTGTGGATCTTGTTAGGCTATTTTCCAAGCCTGTGATCACCCTCTTATCAACCAAACATAAATATAGGTTACTTTAATACATACTAAGACCCAATTTATACACTTACTCGACACTTTGATGAACTTCATTGCATGTAAACCTCATATCATTGGTTTTACACATGCTAGGTTAATTCCCATCTTGTATTTAAGGAGATTCCTTGTCTCATTGACATGTTTGATGTTGGCTCATTCTTGTGACTCATTGCAAATTAAAAACAAACCATCATATGAAGTATAAACATGCATATATTTGTAGGTCATAGCCTATTTCAATTTAAGCCAATTCCCATGGCCATATACAAAAAGATAGATATATCTTTACATGCCTTCGTTTGGCAAATCAAATGACATATACAATAAAATACTAAAAAGTTCTATACATGCCATTGAGCAAAATAGAAATGTCTTTATACCAAAGATGGTCTATTTGATAGTGTGCTGGCTCTCTAACCATCTTCCAATCCTTACGAGTCCTCGAGCTCTGAAAAGCAGGGAAAAGAGAGAGGTAAGCATTCACATGCTTAGTAAGCTCGAATAACCGAAAAGTAAACTTACCAAGTAATTTACCTTAGATGAGCTCATCATAACAAACCACTCAATCAATCAATCAATGAGTTAGTCACATAACAAAGCACCATGTAATTTACCTTAGATGAGCTCATCATACATCCTTTCACTTATACATCATTCTCATGTTAATCCCGTATGAGCTCATCATACATCCTTTCACTTATACATCATTCTCATGTTAATCCCGTTGAGTTTCTAAGAAATCTCGATGGAATACCCATTAATCGTCAATTCATAAGGATGATCATTTCAGGTATACACTCCCGCAAACCTCACATCTTATGGCAGGATTACCAGTCCAGGCTAAATCCCCTATTTTATAAACTCATAAGGTGATGTCGGGATTACTAGTCCAGGCTAAATCCCTTATAACGAAAAACACCTTTATTGAGCTCGAATCTGAATTACCAGTCCAGGCTAAATTCAGACCCTCAACGGATTACCCGTCCGGGATAAATCCATAATGCAAATGTATTCTTCGGGGGGCTCGATCATCCAAAGAAACACCCGTCCAGGCTAGATCCTTTTCATATCTGAGATCAACGGATTATCCGTCTGGGCTAAATCCTTTCTTCAACACATGCAGGATCTCCTTACACATGTAAAACATGGTTTACCCATCGAAATCCCTTTTAAACCTCAATCGAGACATTTTTCAACATATCATTATCAAAGATGCATTTCATGAAATTTTTATGTCATCAATAAATATAAACATCATTCATTCACAAATCATATAATTAGGAATATTAGGAGTTTACTTTAAGTTATCCGAACTTACCTAGTATTCGTTTTGATGTTGTGTTTCGGCTATTCTGAAATCTTTCGCTTTCCTCAATCGACCTCCGAAATTTGTTCCTCGGGGTCTATAACAACAAAATTAAATCATTCATACTCCACATTATACTTTTCAAGTCTAAATTTCCACCCTCAGTCCAAATGACCGTTTTGCCCCCAACCTTTCACATTTTTACGATTTAGTCCCTAGGCTCGTATAATGAAACACATGCAATTTCTATCTTACCCAAGCCTAGCCGAACACTTTTCCCTCTTATGGCAGCCCACATTTTCCATTATTTTCATATTTCTACACACATTTAACAACTTTTACAAAAAGGTCCCTTTAGGGGTTTTTCATGAAAATCACCTAGGAAAAGATGTTTAACACACATCCAACTTTCATATTCCTCCATAAACCATCAAAATGCAAGTAACACATGCATGGGAAAAATTTTTAAACATGAACCCCTAGCATGAAATATGTGTAGACATGAAGAGAGTAAGCTACCGGGATCTAAAAAATACAAAGAACATTACAAACGGGGCTTGGGAGCACTTACTAATGAGCTTGAAAAGCTTGAAAACCCTAGCTATGGAGGGCTTGAAAATTTTGCTGGTACAAGGGAGAATATGGCTGATTTTTGGTTCATTTTTCCCATTTTATTTCATTAAAATGCCAAGTGACCAAAATGCCGTTAAGCCCTTTCTTTAAAATTTCATCCATGTAAGCCCATTTTTGTCCAAAAACTTAGGAATTGGGAAAATTGCTCTCCAAGACCTTCTAATTTATAATCTAAAGCAATTTCATACAAATTTCTTCTAGAATCCAATTTTTGCAATTTATTCAATTTAGTCCCTAATTTCCAATTGGACACCTTACTCAAAGAATTTCTTCATGAAATTTTAACATTAACACATGCATATTCTCATATTCTAGACCTCATAATAATCATAAAATAAATATTTTAATGTAGGATTTATGGTTCCGAAACAACTATTCTGACTAGTCCCTATTTTGGGATGTTACATTTCTCCCCCTTAGGGACTTTCGTCCTCGAAAGTCTTACCAGTAAACAGGTTCGGATATTGGCTTCTCATGGTTTCTTCTGGCTCCTATGTAGCCTCTTCCACACCATGTCGATGCCACAAAACTTTTACTAAAGCCACATCTTTATTCCTCAACAGTTTAATTTCACTGGCCAAAATCTTAACCGGTTCCTCTCCATAGGTCATGTCCGGTCGAATTTCAACCTCGATCGGCGAAATCACATGGGAGGGGTCTGATCGGTATCGCGTTAACATAGATACAAGGAACACATCGTGAATCTTTTCCAGTTCGAGTGGCAATGCCAAACGATAGGTTAACGATCTAACTCTTTCGGTGATCTCGTACGGTCCAATAAATCGTGGACTCAGTTTGCCTTTTCGACCAAATCTTAACACCTTTTTCAATGGAGATACTTTCAAGAATACTTTATCTCCAACTTGGAACTCAATTTCCTTTCTTTTTAGATCAGCATATGACTTTTCCCTATCCGATGTCGCTTTTAAACAATCTCGTATCACATTAACTTTTTCTTTAGTTTCCTTAATCAGATCAACCCCATGAATCTGTCTTTCCTTGAGTTCTATCCAATACAATAGAGTTTGGCACTTTCTACCATACAAGGCCTCATAAGGTGCCATCTTCAAACTTGTTTGAAAATTACTGTTGTAGGCAAATTCTACTAGCGGCAAATATTTTTTCCAGCTACCCTGAAATTCGAGGATGCAACATCGCAACATATTCTCGAGAATCTGAATCATCTGCTCAGACTGACCATCGGTCTGAGGGTGAAAAGTTGTACTAAAGCTCAACTTCGTGCCCAAGGCTTCTTGTAATTTCTTCTAAAATCTCGAAGTGAACCTTGGGTCTCTGTCTGAAATAATCGACAGTGGTACTCCATGCAATCTTACAATCTCAAAAATGTATAAGTCGGCCAACTTATCAAGTGATTAATCTGTCCTTACCTAAATAAAATGAGCCAACTTCGTCAACTTATCTACTACAACCCATATGGCATCTTTCTTTTTCAGAGTTAATGGCAATCCTGTCACAAAATATATAGTAACTCTGTCCCACTTCCATTCGGACACCATCATAAGTTGTAACAAACCTGAAGGTACTTGATGTTCAGCTTTAACTTGCTGACATACTAGGCATTTTGGTACAAATTCAGAAATATCTCTTTTCATGCCGTTCCACCAGTACATTTTCTTCAAGTCGTTGTACATCTTGGTACTTCCCTAGTGAATTGACAAACGACTATTATGTGCTTCTTGCAAGATTTTTTGAATAAGCTCATCGTCTTTGGGTACACAAACCCTATCTCTGAACATTAAACATCTATCAGAACCAATTCAAAAATCAAATTCAATACTCAGCTCAAACTGAGTATTTTTAGCTTGGAGGTTTCTATCATTAGATTTAGTATTGTAAATTTCCTGCAGAAATGTCGGCCTAGCCTCTAGCTCTGCCAAAACTAAACCATCATCAAGCAATGCCAATCGAGCATCCATGGCCCTCAATGCAAACAAGTATTTTCTACTCAATGCGTCGGCGACCATATTCGCCTTTCCTGGGTGATAGTTGATAATCAGATCGTAATCCTTAATTAATTCTAACCATCTCTGCTGTCTCAGATTTAATTTTTTGTGAGTCATCAAATACTTCAAACTCTTGTGGTCTGTAAATATGCGGCAAGTCTCACCATATAAATAATGCCTCCAAATTTTTAAGGCAAAAACAATGGCGGCGAGCTCTAGGTCGTGTGCTGGGTAGTTCTTCTCGTGTGGTTTCAATTGCCGTGAAGCATAGGCTATCACCTTGCCATTGTGCATAAGTACACAACCCAATCCATTTAAAGTTGCATCACTATAGACCACAAACTCTTTTACCGGTTCAGGTAGTACTAAAACAGGAGCTTCAGTCAGCAATGTTTTTAACTTCTCAAAACTTTGTTGACACTTCTCTATCCATTCAAACTTAACGTCTTTCTGTAGCAACCTCGTCATCGGAGTCGCTATCATGGAGAATCCTTTCACAAACCATCGATAGTAACCGGCTAAGCCCAAAAAGCTTCTAACCTTGGTTACATTTTTAGGTGGTTTCCATTCGACGATAGCAGAAATCTTACTTGGATCAACTCAGATGCCTTCACCCAAAATAATATGACCTAAAAATCTAACTTCCTGGAGCCAAAACTGACTCTTGCTAAACTTAGCATACAGTTGCTTTTCCCGCAAGGTCTGCAACACAATTCTTAGGTGCTTTGCATGCTCTGTCTCATATTTGGAATAAATCAAGAGGTCGTCAATGAACACAACGACAAACTTATCTAAATATGGCCAAAAGATCCTATTCATTAGGTCCATAAATACAGCTGTTGCATATGTTAGCCCAAAATACATGACAAGAAATTCATAATGACCATACCTCGTCCTGAAAGCTATCTTAGATACATCCGATTCTTTAACTCGCAACTGACAGTAGCCAGACCTCAAGTCTATCTTAGAGAACATGGTGGCTCCTCTCAACTGGTCGAACAAATCATCGATCCTTGGCAAAGGATACTTATTCTTGATAGTTACCTTGTTCAGTTGCCGATAATCTATACATAGCCTTATCGAACCATTTTTCTTCTTTACAAATAGTACGGGGGCACCCCAAGGTGAAAACCTTGGCCTTGTAAATCTTTATCCGTCAGCTCTTGCAACTGGGCTTTTAACTCTTTCAACTCGGTTGGCGCCATTCTGTACAGAGCATTAAAAATGGGAGCTGTCCCTAGAAACAATTCAATACCAAATTCTATCTCTCTTTTAGGAGGTAATCCCGGTAATTCTTCCGGGAACTCGTCTGGATACTCACATACTATCGGCACAGAATCAATCTTCAACTCTGTTTCCTTAGCGTTCAATACAAATAAAAGGTAGGCTTCATACCCTTTTCTCATATATCTCTGAACAACCATTGCCGTGATTAGAACCGACGGCGAACCCAATTCTCTTGAATCGACCCATAGAATCTCACCGTCCGGGCATTTCAATTTAATATGCTTGCTACCACAATTTACAATTACATCATGCAAGGCTAACCAATCCATACCAAGTATTACATCGAATTCATCAAATGGTAACAATATAAGGTCAGTCGGAAAATAGTGACCCTGAATCGTCAAAGGACAATTCTTACAGACTTTTCAACCAGGACTGACCTGCCTAGTGGGTTCGACACTTTAATAATAAATTCCGTAGGCTCAATGGGTATGTTCATACTAGATACCAATCTCATGCAAATGTATGAATGCGTCGATCTCGGGTCAATTAAGGCAGTAACACATGTATTAAAAAGAGAAAAAGTACCCGTAATGATATCAGGAGCAGAGGCTTCCTCTTGAGCGCTTATCACATACGTTCTTGTCGGGGCTCGGGCCTCTAGTTTTGCAGCATCTTTAGCTGCAACTCGACTGCCACTAGCACTTTCAGGATATCTTAGAGGTCTACCCCGTAAAATGGGAGTACTCGACTTCGGGGCTACTTCCACTTCTTTTTCGACTTGTTCTGGGCAGTCTCTGAGAAAGCGGTCAAGAGAACCACATCTGAAACACGCACCACTCTTCATTCGGCACTCTCTGAAGTAAAGTTTTTTGCAACTCTTACACTTTAGCTTTTGATCATCTACATTCCCCACACTGGTCACCATCAGAGAGGAAGACTTCTGACTTCGTCGTTTAGAGCCTCTCGCTCTACTTGAATATCCTACCGATAAAGTGGAGCGTTCATGTTGGCTAATTGATTTCTTTATGGGAAACGAGAGTGTTTTACCGCTGGACCTCTTACTTGAAACTCGAGCCTCTCTCTTAGCTTGCTTTCTTTCATTATTAAGCTCCTCGGGCTTCTTGGCCTAATCAGCCAATGCGGAAAACTCCCGTATTTCAAGAATCCCAATCAACAACTAGATAAAGCTTGTTGTACGGAAGATGGAGCATGGCTCTCGGCTCCCTTGGACTCATCTTGTTCTTGATTGGAAGACATTTACTATATTCAAAACAATTTAAACAATAAGGAGATATCACACTATCAATATTTGAATAATGGCATGGATAACTAACCTCAATATCCTTTACAGTAGTCCTAAAACTGACTAAACTGTAGCTCTAATACTACTAAATGTAACACCCCTCACCCGTATCCGATGCTGGGATAGGGTTTGAGGCGTTACCAGGATTTCACATTGACAAACATACCAAATTAGGTCACCAAGTTTCGCCCAAATTTAAAACTTTTCAAACATGTGCATGACATTCCATATACAGGCTTTTAAGGCCTAAGACCGATTCAGGATAAAATCGAAAACATTTAATGAACTTTGGGTACCTTAGAAAATTTCCTTTACTTTGAATAGTCACACGCCCGTATGGGTGGGGCCGTGTAGTCGCACACGCCCGTGTGGCTTGGGACACGCCCGTACCCTGAGCCCGTGTACGACACTAACTATAACCTCATCATACAATTAGGGACACACGGTCAAGACACATGCCCGTGTGCCTAGCCCATGTACAGCACTGACTTAAAATTTTAGGTGCAGGGGACGCACGGCCATACCTCACACCCATGGGGGTAAGCAGTGTGTCATACACGGTCTAGGCACACGCCCGTATGTCTTACCGTGTAGATCCTGTTAGGCTATTTTCCAAGCCTTTGATAACCCTCTTATCAACCAATCATAAATATAGGTTACTTTAATACATACTAAGACCCAATTTATACACTTACTCGTCACTTTGATGAAACTCATTGCATGTAAAGCTCATATCATTGGTTTTACACATGCTAGGTTAATTCCCATCTGGTATTTCAGGAGATTCCTTGTCTCATTGACATGTTTGAGGTTGGCTCATTCTTGTGACTCATTGCCAATTAAAAACAAACCATCATATGAAGTATAAACATGCATATATTTGTAGGTCATAGCCTATTTCAAATTAAGCCAATTCCCATGGCCATATACAAAAAGATAGATATATCTTTACATGCCTTCGTTTGGCAAATCAAATGACATATACAACAAAATGCTAAAAAGTTCTATACATGCCATTGAGCAAAATAGAAATGTCTTTATACCAAAGATGGTCTATTTGATAGTGTGCTGGCTCTCTAACCGTTTTCCAATCCTGAAGAGTCCTCAAGCTCTGAAAAGCAAGGAAAAGAGAGAGGTAAGCATTCATATGCTTAGTAAGCTCAAATAACCGAAAAGTAAACTAACCAAGTAATTAGCATACATCCATAATAGATAATGAAACCAACAAGTATGAAATGGTTCCCTATCACATTCACTCAATCAATGAGTTAGTCACATAACAAAGCACCATGTAATTTACCCTAGATGAGCTCATCATACATCCTTTCACTTATCATCATTCTCATGTTAATCCCATTGAGTTTTTAGGAAATCTCGATGGAATATCCATTAACCGTCAATTCATAAGGATGATCATTTCAGGTATGCACTCCCGTGAACCTCACATCTTATGGCGGGATTACCAGTCTAGGCTAAATCCCCTATTTTTTAAACTCATAAGGTGATGTCAAGATTACCAGTCTAGGCTAAATCCCTTATACCGACAAACACCTTTATTGAGCTCAGATCTGAATTACCAGTCCAGGCTAAATTCAAACCCTCAATGGATTACCTGTCCGGGCTAAATCCATAATGCACATGTATTCTTCGAGGGGCTTGATCATCTAAAGAAACACCCGTCCGGGCTAGATCCTTTTCATATTTGAGATCAACGAATTACCCGTCTGGGCTAAATCCTTTCTGCAACACATGCAGGATCACATTACACATGTAAAACATGGTTTATCCATCAAATTCCCTTTTAAACCTCAACCGAGACATTTTTCAACATATCATTATCAAAGATGCATTTCATGAAATTTTTATGCCATCAATAAATATAAACATCATTCATTCACAAATCATATAATTAGGCATATTAGGAGTTTACTTTAAGTTATCCGAACATACCTGGTATTCATTTTGATGTTGTGTTTCGGTTATTCTAAAACCTTTCGCTTTCCTCGATCGACCTTCGGAATTTGTTCTTCAGGGTCTATAACAACAAAATTAAATCATTAACACTCCACATTATACTTTTCAAGTCTAAATTTCCACCCTCGGTCCAAATGATCATTTTGCCCCTAACCTTTCACATTTTTACGATTTAGTCCCTAGGCTCATATAATGAAACACATGCAATTTTTATCTTACTCAAGCCTAGCCGAACACTTTTCCCTCTTATGGCAGCCCACATTTTCCATTATTTTCAGATTTCTACACACATTTAACAACTTTTGCAAAAATGTCCCTTTAGGGGTTTTTCATGAAAATCACCTAGGAAAAGATGTTTAACACACATCCAACTTTCATATTTCTCCATAAACCATCAAAATACAAGTAACTCATGCATGGGTAAATTTTTTAAACATGAACCCTAGCATGAAATATGGGTAGAAATGGAGAGAGTAAGCTATCGGGATTTCAAAAATACAAAGAACATTAAAAACAGGGCTTGGAAGCATTTACTAATGAGCTTGAAAAGCTTGAAAACCCTAGCTATGGAGGGCTTGAGAATTTTGGCTAGTACAAGGGAGAAGATGGCTGATTTTTGGTTCATTTTTCCCATTTTATTTCATTAAAATGCTAAGTGACCAAAATGCCCTTAAGCCTTTTCTTTAAAATTTCATCCATGCAAGCCCATTTTTGTCCAAAAACTTAGGAATAGGGAAAATTTCTCTCCAAGACCTTTTAATTTATAATCTAAAGCAATTTCATACAAATTGCTTCTAGAATCCAAGTTTTGTAATTTATTCAATTTAGTCCCTAATTTCCAATTGGATACCTTACTCAAAGAATTTCTTCATGAAATTTTAACACGTGCATATTCTCATATTCTAGACTTTATAATAATCATAAAATAAATATTTTGATATCAGATTTATGGTCCTGAAACCACTATTCTAACTAGGCCCTATTTTGGAATGTTACACGTACAGGGTAGTTACACTAGACTGGACAACTCACGTATTTTTGATTTTTTTTATCCAGATAGTTGTCAATTGCGGTGACAATTCTGGATACAATCTAGAGTTAACTAATGCAGCAACATTAGTGTAGAAAGATAGAAAAATTAAGGATAAAATAAGCTAGGATTTACTGGGTTATAAAATGCAATTTACTAAATTGAAAATGCTAAAATGTATGCTAAAGATAACTAAATGGGAATAAATTAACCAATAAATAGGGAGAAAAAATATGTTCTTTCTAGTATAATCACTTCTTTATCGCCAATTTCTGGTTGATTTTCTAAAATCACATCCTTACCATGAGGTTTTTTCCCCATGTGTTTGGCTTGTCACAACGCCCACTTCGAGTTATACCACTAAGCCCTGAGATATTGGAGGCATCAGATCTAACCACCTCGTAATCATATCTCTAAGGAACTCATTGGTCATCTTCATACTTAAAAAGGGTGGGAACCTTGATGACCAACGCATCATCCTGTACGTCATTTGAGGTAGACTCTTTTTCCATGGGGGTTTTCTTTCCATATATGATTATGATAAGTTTCGCATCTAACTTGTTTATCTCATTGGCTTTAACACCGTCTCGTATGTCTAGCTGGAAAGAATCCAAGAGACATTGTATATGTTTCTAAATGTTGGGCAAACTTGGATTGAGTGTCATTGAGATCTTTGGTGGAATTTACAGATTTAATCCCTATCAATTCCTATTACAAAACTGGGTGGCTTGGCATGAATTAGATTTTCCTTCCTCAATATATCAAAGAGTCATTTGAGTGAGGTTGTGATTTCTTCTGCTTTTCTTCTTTGAAGGCTCTTTTTCCAGTTATAGCATTAACTGTTTAATTGTGGTTTGGTAACGAATTTGTGTTAACATCCGGTGTATTCTCTCATTAGAAATTTATCTTTCCTGCCCTTATAAGATCTTACACGTTGTATTTTAGTGCTAAGCAGTTCTCGATGGTATGACCTAGATTGCTAGAGTGATACTCACATCGAGCATTGGCATCATACCACTTTGTAAATGGCGGTTGCATTGGTTACTTGTGTGTAGGTGCAAGTGTCACGGACTTAGAGTTTTCACAAGCAATCTGTGCAGCCTTAGGCAGTTTTTTCACTAAAAAATGCCTAAGTCAGCCCAACTCGCAACAATTGAGGATTCAATAGAACTCCTCTAAGGCACTCACAAATGACCTCCCTTAAATGCGATGGATTGCACAAGTTCGTCATGGTTGCAGGTTCCCATTCGCAACCCATGACATTTTCCCCCACTTGTTCTAGCGACGCCCTCATCGTGTCTCCCTCATGGAACTGGTCTATCTTATCTTGGAACTGCCATAATGTCTCGACAGTTCCCAACTTGCTTCGCTATCAAGAAGTCCCTTCCATCGAACCAAATATTCATGCCGCAGTCTTTGGTACCTTTGTCTAACCACATGATCTGCCTCAATGTTTTCAACTTCGTGGTCGTATGAGACCTTTACCCCCATTGGTGCTCATTCAGACTTGCCTCAATTCAGATCCTCGTGATCCCCATAGAATGGCTTAAGCATGCTTACATGAAACACTGGGTGGAATTTGAGCTTTGCTGGCAACTCAAGCTTATAGGCTACCTTGCCTACTCTCTTCACAACTTTAAATGGCCCTTCGTACCTTCGCACAAGCCCCTTATACAAACCCATATATCGTAACATCAAGTGTAGTTTGGCAAGGACTGAGTCCCCCACTTGAAATTGCACATCTCTTCGATTCTGATCGGCCCACTTCTTGTTGCACTTGCTTGCCTTGTGTAAACAAGCTCTAGCCAAGTCATTCTTCTCTTGCCAATTCTCCGCAAAATAATAAGCTGCAGGATTTGGTCCTGTATAATGGGTCGCAACAATGTTAGGTGTGAGTGGCTGCTGGCCCATCACTATCTCGAACGGGCTTTGATTTGTGGCCCCACTTTGCTGCAAGTTGTACGAAAATTGAGCCACATCCAACAACTTTTGCCAATCCCTTTGTGTGGCACTCACATAGTGCCGAAGATATGTCACCAACAATGCATTCACTTATTCGATTTGCCCATCTGTTTACGGATGTATGCTTGTGGAAAAGTTCAAGTCCGAGCCCATTGACTTAAACAACTCCATCCAAAATTAGCTCGTAAATCGCCCATCTCGATCACTAATAATAGACAGTGGCACTCCCTAATATTTCACCACATGTCTAAGAAATAAACGGGCTGCCTCCTCAGTAGGGCACTCCTTGGTAGCTGGAATAAACGTCGCATACTTTGAAAACCTATCCACCACAATAAGAATACTTGCAAATCCGTCAGACTTAAGCAAACCAACAATAAAATCCATGGATACACTCTCCCATGGTCTTTCCGGAATGGGCAAGGGTTGTAGTAAACCAGCCAGACTTTTTAACTCGACCTTGTCTTTTTGGCATACTAGACAAGTCTTCACATAGGTCTCCACATCTTTACACATGTGAGGCCAATAGTAACGATCCTCCAAAAGGGCCAAGATATGGTGCATTCTTGGATGGCCTACCCATTTTGAGTCATGACATTCTTTCATCACTTCCTTACGCAATTTCCCATAGTGAGGCATATAGAGGCGGTGCCCATGGGTGTATAGCAATTCCCCATCAAGCCAAAATCTCCTCGTTTTCCCCTCCTTAGCTAGCTCAATCAATCTTTTGGCTATGGGGTCATGGGGCAACTCTTCTAGAATGTGCTCCAATAAGGACCTATCGGGTTGGCTGATGGCCACAAATTCCATCTTTCAGCTAAGTGCATCAGCCACAATGTTGGCACTCCCTGGCTTATATTCTATTGTGAAATCGAACTCTGCTAGAAAAACCTGCCAACGAGCCTGTTTGGGAGACAACTTTTTCTGGGTTAGAAAATAACTGTTGGCAACATTGTCGGTAAGGACCACGAACCTGGAACCCAGTAAATAATGCCTCCAAGTGCGCAATCAATGCAGCACCGCAGTCATCTCCTTTTCTTAGACAGTATATCTCTGCTCCGTCTCATTAACCTTTCGACTCTTGAAAGCAATTGGATGTCCATCTTACATCAGTACTCCCCCAATGGCATAATCTGATGCATCCATGCATACCTCATAAGGTTTTGAGTAATCCGGCAATGCAAGTACGAGCTCCCTTGTTATTACTTGCTTCAATTGATTAAAGGCCCTCTCACACTGTGGGTTCCAATCCCATACCTTACCCTTTTTCAACATGTCCGTCAAGGGTGCGGTTATTCTAGAGTAGCCTTTGATAAAGGGTCGATAATAGTTTGCCAACCCAAGGAAAGATCTCAACTCTGTCACCTTGGTTGGAGCCTCCCACTCAGTAATGGCCCCAACCTTGCTTTCATCTATCCAGATCTTGCCACCTCCCACAATGTGGCCTAAAAATGGCACCTCTCGTTGAACAAAGGAGAATTTCTCCTTTTTGAAAAACAACTCTTTTTCCCTCAAAGTTTGGAACACTTCCCTCAGATGTTCCACATGCTCGTCGAGCGAATTACTGTACACCACAATATTATCAAGGTAAACAACCATGAAACGATCAAGGAAAGGTTGAAGTACCTTATCCATCAGGGTGCAAAATGTAGCTGGGGCATTCCTGAGTCTGAATGGCATCACCAAGAACTCATATGAACTGTATCGCGTCACACAAGCTATCTTTGGCTCGTCCTCCTCGGCTATCTAAACTTGATG
Source organism: Gossypium anomalum (assembly GCA_025698475.1). Lineage (NCBI taxonomy): Eukaryota > Viridiplantae > Streptophyta > Magnoliopsida > Malvales > Malvaceae > Gossypium > Gossypium anomalum. Next base: position 38,679,046 of record CM046968.1, on the reverse strand, counting down.
GTACCCCTATCTTAAGTCCAACTTGGTAAACCATCTCACACTACCAAGTTGGTCAAACAATTCTGCAATAAGGGGAATATGGTACCTATTTTTTACGGTAATCTGGTTTAGGGCCCGATAATCGATGCACATCCATAAAGACCCATCATGTTTCTTTTGAAATAACACCGATGCACCGTATAGAGATTTAGATGGCCTAACGAATCCCACATCTAAAAGCTCCTTCAACTATTTTCGTAGTTCTTCCAATTCCAGCGGGGACATACGATATGGGGCCCTAGCTGATGGCACCATGTTGGACACCAATTCGATCCTATGATCCACCTCCCTCTTAGGTGGAAAACCTTTTGGCAACTTTGTAGGCATCACATCCTGAAAAAGATTGTAATATTTGGCCCACTTCCTTAGGGATCTCACCAACGATCTTAATGGTTTCCTCTATCTTCAAAGTGGCTAAGTAGGAGACTTCATCTTTACGTACTCCCTTAGCAAATTGGATTGAGGATAATGTTTTTACTTCCAGGCTCCCCTTTCTTGTCAATCTCAACATGCATTGATGGTTTGAATCCAAAATCACCATGTAATTATCGGAAGGACAAATGGACGCATTAACCTAATCAAGGAAACTCAATCCAACTATAAAATCATAGTCATTAAGTGGTATTACCTTGATGGATGCCTTGTCGGCCCCCTCGCCAAGTTGGAGATTTACTCCCTTTACAACCCCCTCAATTGGAACACTTTCTGAATTCACCGTCTTGATCTGACCCGGCTCATTTTCAATCTTGAGGCCAAGTTTATGAGTAGCCCCTTAGAACATGAACAAATCAGACGCCCCTGTGCCAACAAGTGCATTCAACTTTCTACCAGCCACTATGATATCCGCAAACATTAGCCCATGACCCATCTTGTCTTCAACACCCCCTAGTATTGAACCAAGATTGTTATCCTCCACATCAGACTCCACTTTTGCTTCCATAGCGAAGAGCGTGACCTTCTTTGGACAGTCCTTAATTATATGCGGGCCATCACAATGGAAGCAACTTATAGGCCCTCCCTTCTTTTTGTCCTACGGCTTCTTACCGCTGCCATTCCTAGTGGGCCTTTCCTTGTCTCCCCCACTATTTCCCTTCAAATTGAATTTGGGCTTAGAAGACTCAGGCCTGTCTTTCTTCCCATCAAATTTAGCCAATGATTCTGCTACAGACATGGCCTTGGTAAGCTCTTGAACTCCTCGGCGTTGCAACTCTTACTTCGCCCATGGTTTCAACCCATCCATAAAGAAAAAGAATGCATCTTTATCACCCATATATGAGATTTGAAGCATGCGTTCGCTAAAATCCTACACATACTCCTTCACAGTGCCTTATTGAGAAAGCCGACGCAACTTTGCCCGAGCTTCATCATCGGCATACTCTGGGTAAAACTATGCCTTAAACTCGCATTGAAACTCCTTCCAAGTTCCAATTTCTATCCCACCATGTCTCACATCGGTGGACCTACGATGCCACCACAACAAGGCAACATTAGTAAGATACATAGTAGCAGTAATTACCTTAGTGGCATCGTCTGTGATACCTTTGGCATGAAAGTATTGCTCGACTCCCCACAGGAAGTTATCCACATCTCTTGCGGACCTTGTTCCCTTAAACTCTTTGGGCTTGGAAACATCAACACTGGGCTTAGGTGCGACAGCAGCCAACCCTCTATTTCCCAAAGTAGCCTTATAGATTGTGAGTTCACCCTTGAGCTCCGCAATCTCCTCTCTCAAGGCCGTCATCATAGCCTCAATGGCATCATCCTAAGCAATCAGCTTTCCAATAGAGTCCAGCACATAATCTCTAAGTTGCTCCTTCATGGACAGTAACCCATCGTTGACCCTATCATCAATATCATCAACCCTCTCCTTGACATCCCCCACAGATTCCTTGAGAGTGATGACTCGATCTTCCAAAGCCGACAGTATGTCCCTCGAACGGCTAGCTTTCCTAGCCCTCCCACAGGTCTCTATTTCATCAACATTTTCAATAACTTCTTTCGACATCTTTCAACGGTGCCTTCGAACGCTAGCTCAGATACCAACTGTCACAGACTTAGAGTTTTCACAAGAAATCCATGCGGCCTTAGGTAGTTTTTTCACTCAAAACACTTAATTCAACCCAACTCGCAACAATTGAGGATTCAACAGCTCTAAGGCACCCACAAAAAATAGCAGAAGAACGAAGTAAGAACGAACTTAAAATATGAACAAAAGCCACAGAAAAATAAGAACACTTGAGAGAAAAGTTTGAGTGAATGCTCTCAAAATTCTATTAATAACTGAACGAATTACAATGAGGGGGAGAGGCCTCTATTTATAGCTGAGCCTTGCTAATATCAATGGTACAGATTGAAATACATCAATGGCTAAGATTAAAAGCTATCTAAATATCGAATCTTTAAGATTGTAGAATTGTATCTTCTAAAGATTACATTTAATGTCTGGGATCACATATCTTTAAAGATCCCCTGCCATATTTGTTGCGCATATCTTTGAAGATCACTTCCCATATTTACCAAGCCCTGGAGATAGGTTTTCAATCTCTCCACGCAATGGACCTGTTAGGCCGAATGACCTCCCCCGAATGCGATGGATCGCACAAGTTCGTCATGGTTGTAGGTTCCCATTCACAACCTATGACACAAGTAGGTGTTTCTCCACTAAAATCAAACAAATTTTCGCTTAGGAGATGGGAATTGGATCAAACATAGGCCTCTCTCGTCGTGGCCTTAATGAAGTTTGGGTCTGTGGGGACCGAGTTGGCATAGTTAACATGGGGGGATTTGTAACAGGTATAGGTAGATGATACATAAACGGTGAAGTATTGGTAGCATTTACAGCCAGGTATTGGGGGCATGGAGTTATTGGGCTTGGGTATGGAAAGTAAGAGTATAGGTATCTGCCTGGTGCGATTGTCTGCGTTTCTGCTTCCTTTTTCTTCCCAACGATAACTCTCTTTGCACTCAAAGGATCATCTATTTTGCCTGAATTCAATGCATTCGCTATCATTTATCTGAATAATACCATATCCGTGAAGGTCTTAGAGGCATTTCCTACCATATTGTCTAGTATATGCCTTTTAGCATACCAAAGAATAGAATAGTGGTCTTCTTTTCCATTAGCGGGGGTTGTACTTGCGATGCTAGGTCCCTCCTCCGTTGTGCGTATTCCTGAAAACTCTCATTTGACTTCTTTTCCATGTTCGGTAGAGTTAGGCGGTCTGGGGCCATGTCTACAATATGTTTGTATTGAGCAATAAATGCCCGTGCGAGCTCTTCCTAAGTTTGAATTCAGCTCATATCCAAATTTACATACCAGCGAGCTGCAGATTAGGTCAGACAATCTTAAAATATGTGCATTAGAATTTTCTCATCTTTGGAGTAAGTAGACATTTTCCTACAATACATGGCGATGTGAGTAAGGGGGCAACTGCTACAATTGAATTTTTGAAAGTTAAGAACTTTGAATTTTGGTAAGTAGACCACATCGGGTACTAGACATAGGCCTTCTACTTCTATAGATCCGAAGGTGTCTAATCCTTTGATGGCTTTCAGACGTTCCCCAATTAGGCTAAATTTATGAGCTTCTTCATCCATAACTGACTTTCCCTTGTCTACTTCTCTCGGCTCCTCGCTTGTAGCCAACTCGTTTACTCTTGGGATCTAAATGGTCCCACCTGGTGCTTGAAATGGTAAATCTTCGTGATATACCCCTGTATCACTGTAAAAAGTGATTGGATTGTCCAAAGTAGCGTTTCCTTCTCCTATCTTGGCCTTGCCTTTGACCATTATAGTCATCATTTCCATATGTTCCTCCAGTTTGGCCATGTGTGCTAATTCTTCTTCCGTCATCTTTTTGGCTTTTGAGCAGGTGTTATACCGATAAGCTATCCTTGGTCCTTTTTCAAAAAACATTTATTTTCAAAGTTAGAAAATTATTTGGATTTGTCATAAAAAAATGTTCTTTTATTTTTTTTAAAAATGATGTTTCTGAATAAACAAATGAACGAATGAGTGAATGAATGGATGAATGAATGAATTAATGAATGGATGAGTGAATTAATGAATGAATGAATGAAATTGGGGCACATTGTCGTAAATATACTTGGATATAGACATTTCTTTCATAGAAGGTTCAAAAACTATTTGCCTTACAAAGTTTTTTTCATTTTTCATTCATATTTAAAGAAAATCCTAATCGATCCTATTGCCATAGGGTAAATCGCTACTCATCGTTCTCGTCTCAGAAGCACGTTTTATTAGCCTCGTCACATGATTTTCATATTCTCTTTAACTTATCTTTGTGATTCCTCCTACAGTCCATGCGAACTATCTGAGGTAGGCTCGAGTCAAAACTAGCTATCTGGCAATCGCCTTCTCTGCTCTGAGTATCCTCGGACATTCTCGCTATTATCCCTATATTTTCTACCCTATGCTGAACAATTAAATCTCTTCGAAGTGTGTTCATGTCGTATATAGATGCGACACTGTGCCCCATCTATTTAAATAATGCATGAATTATGCCATGGAGAGACACATACATAAGAAAAATAAAGTCACTAAAAAATAATAAAGTCAAATGAAAAAAAATGCGAAATTAAATCATAAAACATTGCTAAAAAATTCAAATATAAAACATACGAATAAATGCTCAAGAAGTCTTATAAGGTATTATTACAAGGGGTATGGTACAACTCTTATGTCTAGGCTTCACATTTAAAATGGTCATTACATGCTGGCTTACGACTGATTCTAATGCATAGGGAACCCAAGGCTTAAATACGACATCCATAGGGATGCGTTCTGCTTTAAAAAGGGTTGGCCCTTGGGTGGTAAGACTTTCATAGCGTACACGGTAACATTTGCTACACAAACATCTATGTCCATCTTAACCATGGAGTAGTCCTTAAACTTATGCGGTGACATATTGCCACATGAAAGCCTAAGGCTACTCCTTCTAAATGGGTTGGGCCCGGGCGTAGGACCGAAAGCAAGATGCAACATGAATGACAATTATAGTTGCCCCACGACGGTAGAGTCAACATACAAATTAATCGATTTCATCGATAAAAGAATAAACAAACACATTGGCATACAAATCAAAATAAATCAATATTTAACACATATTCAACAATTTAAAATGACATTAGACAATTAAATAAAATAATGCACGAATAAATAAATCTAATATGCACAAATACTAAAAAACCTAGCTCTTAAACCTAAGTAAGTCGACTCACTAATGTCCCTAATGGAGTCGCCAAGCTACCATAACGTTGCCTACATAAGAGTATGGAGGCCTAGTAAGCAAAGCTAGACACGGAGGGACTAAATTACGTAAAGTCGCCACTAACCAATTAGGGTTAAGTTGGTTAGCCACCTATTGTCTAAAAATCTAGAATTAATACTAAGGAAAATTCCTAAAAATATAGACTCGGCCTCATCACCAAATTCTGAGTTCAGGAGTACGATTATAGCACCCCCACAATGCCTATCCGGGGATAGTCCTACGGGGTCTTAAGAGCTAGATTTTTTTATTTAAGCATATTAATGTCTTAATTTAAACTAAAATCTTATGGAAATCTTAAATAAAAACTCTAAAGGAAAAGCCTCTAGTTTACTTGTAGTTTGATTAAGATGTGTTCACTAAACTTATCTAATTTGAAACTTAAATTAAAGATTTTTACTTTTAACGGGAGCCCTAAAGGATACCTAAATAATTCTAGTAAAATACCTCCAATTCCTAAATTTAATTCTATTCTAGAATTCTAAAAAAAAAACCTAGAAATTACCAATGAATTAAGAGAAATATTAAAATATATCTACAACTTATTCGATCTTTTATTATTAATATTATTATTGTTAAAAGATTTACTTAATAACGTTGAACCTATCAAGATCTTATGAAAGTATCCTATGTCGGGTTTATAATTTATCTTACTTTAAAATTCTTGATCTAAGATTTAAATTCGTCAAAATCCTAAAATAATAAATCTTAAATAACGTTTATTAGCTTTCTTAAAAAAAAATTCTAAAATAAAATACTTAGAAAGACCTACTCATGATTTACAATTCACCTACAAAAATCTTTAGTTTTAATCTTGAATAAAGTCCTAAAAGATATTTACATATTAACTTAATATTCTAATCCTATACGATATTTAAAACTAATTTAAAACCCTAAAAAAAACCTTACATATTATTTATAATTTTTCTAAGGTAAATGGTAGGTAAGATCTTAAGGACTAACCTAAATCCAAATGTAAAAATCTTATGGTTTCATTAAAATATAACACCTACTTAACCAACTTCATGTCAACAATTATATGATGGGAAAGAAACCTAAAGTTCCCTCTTTTAAAATGAAAAGTAATAAAATAGGAAAATTAATTAAATTGAGTAAAGTTAATGAAAAGTTAAAACTCTTTCAAAATGACAATAATAAAAAGAAAAATGAAATAAATGAAATCAATAAGACCTTAACATGATGATAATAATAATAACAATAATACACCTTATTCATAATACAATAAAAGAATCAAAGTAAAATAAATAAATAAAAGAATCAAAGTATAATATTAAAAAATATAAATAGACATGAAAATAAATAAAAATGAAAAAATAAATAAAAATTATACAAGTGTGAATAAATATAAAACATTAAAATAAAGTGCATAATTAACATTAAATATATAATGTATAAATCTAAGTGAAATGGAAGATATAAGTGTAAATTATTTATTAAAGATGGAAACAAAATAACATAGTTTGATTTTAGGACTAAAATATAAAAAATGTGGAAGACAGAGGATTGATGTAGCAATTAATTTGCTTTTAATTTTTAAATTTTGGATTAAATCAAATGTTTAAATAAATAAAAGGGTTACGGGTGTAAATAGGTCAGAGAGCGAGGGTGGTGCTACAAAAAACGGGTTATTTTTTTGTAAATTTAAAAAGTAAGAGGGTGGGAATAAATTACCCATTTTTAGCACCTATAAATGAAAAAAAACTATTTATTCTTTCATTTTAACCTCATTGTTTTTTTAAAAAAAAAAAAACTCTTCTTCTTTCTCTTCCAACTTCTATGTTGGCCATAGCTCCACTATCGGAGAGCCCAACGACTCTCCAGCCTTCGGTGGTGGAGTCGCCGCGTACTGTGCCCAGTAATTTTTTTTTTTTTTTTTTTGTAAAATCAAAGTTTTCTTTAAAAAAAAAATCATTACTTTTCTTAAAAATCAAAACCTTATTTCAAGATAGTTAAAAAAAATTAATACTTTATTTTAATTTTTTTTGGTAAAATAAACAAGGAAATTTACATAGATAATATCATAAACAAATTATCAAAAAAGTTATCATCCTTCAAGATCTCTTTAATCTCCAAAGGGAGATCCTCGAATAAGTTCAACGAATCAACACTTGACAGGGCCATTTGTTTTAAAATTTTAAACTTTCCTTTAGAATGACTTAAAAAAATAAATTTTTATTTTTCAAAATCTAAACTCTCTCTTTAAAAAAAAAACCCACTATTTTTCTTAAAGATTAAAGCTTTTATTTTGAACTAGTTAAAAAAAATCAAAACTTTGTTTTAAAATTTTAAACTTTCCTTTAAAATGACTAAAAACAACACATTTTATTTTTTTAAAAAGGTTAAAGCTTTTACTTTGAAATAGTTGAAAAAAAAAACCAAAACTTTATTTTAAAAATTTAATCTTTCCTTTAAAATAATTTAAAAAAAAAACAGATTTTTTTTGTTAAAATCAAAACTTTCTCTTTTTTAAAAAAAAATCAAAACTTTTCCCAAAATCAAGTCTTTTTTTAAAAAAAAACCTTTATTTTAGAAAGTGGAGGGGAAACAACAAGATATTTTGGGGCTCCTAGGGGCTGAGGACCGACGGTCTGGTGACGTCCCCTTCATCGGAACCCAAAATTTGATCCCTCATGACATGCCTATGGCCAAAAAAAAAGATAGAAGAAAAGAGAAAAAAAAAAAGAATGCTTGTAGTTGTTGAGTTTTTTTTTTTTTTACCTTTTTTTTAATAACAAAAATAATGAAAAGCCTCCTCCTTTTTTTTTTTTTCCTTTCATGTTTATATATGTTTTTTAATCTTGCTTATTTTTAAAAAATGATAATAATAATAATATTTAATAATAGTAATAGTAATAGTAGTGATGATAATAATAATTTGGGCTTTTGACAGGCCCAAAAAGAAAAGAAGAAAAAAAGAAGAGAAAAATAAATGTCTCAAATAGACCAAAACCGGGTGGGCTTCAAACGACCCAAGAGAGAACAAATTTAGGTGGGCCCTCAATTGAGCTCAGACAAAAACGGGTGTCTACATTATCCTCTTACTGCAACACAATTCGTCTTCCAAAATATTTTAGATTATCACGACAGGCTCGATGCAGTGCCATCTTTGTGGCAAGTGATATTAGAAATTACAATTCATGGTAAATTATTGGAATTGGAGAAACTATTTCTCTCAATTTGTAATGCCGTAGCTAAAGTCTTGATTAATTAGCCATAGTCAATATCATAGAGATATGACTCCAATATCAGTTGGAGTGGTAGATCCTCTCTGGAACACTTATCCACCTTTACATGATTTGTGTTATGCCCGAAACATCATACCTTAAACATTCATCTTATGGACCCATTTAATGATGAAATAAGGAATTATCTTCCTCATATAAAATGACATGGTATCTCAAGTCAAATGACTAATTTTGCATGGCAGCCATGTGAGAACTTATTCCAAAATATCAAGTGATTCTACCGACTGTAGTTCTCACAACATAATGTTTGATGAAATTGTTTCTAAAATAATCACCCATATTTATCCTCAAGTAACTCACATACTTCAACCCATTGAATCGATGCATGCATCCAATGCATGGAGGTTGAAAATATGTTCGTCTTTAATTTATTACCCATGCCCCTTCTTGGCAATACATTGACTTGGAAAATCTATTTAGGAACATGGATTTGATATGTATGAGTTTCGTACTTTTAACTTATTTGTAAATCCTTTGCAAGGCCTTATTTATTCCATGGGCTTCATCCCATTAGTACTTTAAACAACTTGTATGCTATTCGTACCAATGCGAAAGAAAACCTTTGGTTTCTTAACTCATATATCCCAAGTGCAATCCAATTGCCATTAGGACATATATTTTCTCACTCCCAATTAGTGAACTTCCTTTATTGTAGCATCTTATCGTCTCCCCATGACGTGAACCACCGTTATTGTTAAACCCAACATCGTATTAGTTTATTGTTGTAACAATTGACATCGTTTATGAAAATCCTAACAAAAAAATGTATGTACCCTCTAAAGTCTAACAATTAGGAGTAAGAAGGCCATAACACAGTTCATGGCTCAATCTAAGGTGGGGCACTATCACTACCACTTCCCTTAATGAAGGAAAGAAGAAGCCATGGTTAGTTGTTGCAATTATCATCACCCAAAACATCTAAAAGGAGTACCACTCATTCATTTTCGTCATTACACCCTTCCAAATGCCTAGTAGGGAGAAATCCTTAGCAGGAACAAATGAATATCAGGAGAACCACTACCCATGCAGTCTAATCCATGAAAGAGGGAATCTATAATATAATGTATACATCGTAACGATACTAGCCATACTTCTAACTATTTCCTCAGTGGAAATTTTAAAAAATTCCATAAAGCCAAACCATGTTGTGTTATCTATAACAATAAAATTAACCAAATTAGTACATGTGTTTTTGAAATTAGCAAGAGCTAGTTTATTCCTGGCTTTCAACCAAAATGATTTTCTACACTATTCTTGAACTCTCTCTTCCTTTGAAAGTGAGTTCTAATTCCTGAACTGAAAATAAAATGAAAAGTTTAACTTCCTAGTGGGGAAAGTTAATTTTCTTTCTATAGAAAAAGAAACCTAAATCAAATATCGAGTTCTCACAAAAATAAAATTTATTCAAATAAATCTCACTATTTTTAGTAGAGTAACTACGCTCAGAATTGTGTCTATTTTTACTTAGCCTATTGTCCCTATATATAAGGAAAAACCACAAGAGTTAAATTAAAACAAGAAAAGGTAAAATCACAATATTTTAATAGAAAACATGGAATCCCTCTAAGACTCTATATAGTGGGTGGTACACACACTAGAAATACCCACTGTGTCACCTACCCCTAAAACATGTGGATTTATTGAGCTTTTCATGTATTGGATATAATTATATGTGCTATTTAGTATAAATTTAATTTAAAACAAGCTCATATAATTTCCAATCCAATAACCAATTCTTTATTAATAAAATATTAGTTAATTAATTAAAATAAATTTAAATAACTATTTCAATTAAGTTATTTTCTTAACATAATTCTAGTTTCCTTAAGATCATGATGATTTTATCATACTAGAATCTATGAATAAATAAATTTAATTGTCTCATTAAGTAAAACTACAATGGCTACTTAATCTAATTCTCACTTTGAATTCGATTATTTAATTACAACCAATTAAACAATAATTCAAAAAATTAAATTAATTTCCAACTAATCTATTTTTGATGTTTTCATTCATTCAATATATCAATTCTAGTTGCAATTCAAACATGGTTGTATTGTGCTAGTGGAGGGACCAATTGGACATACATAATTAGGGCTAAAATAATTTGTAATTAAGTTCTGACTCTTCGTTTATTAATTATAGTATTATTTAGTAATGAATTTAATCCACTAAAAGTACTATGATTGAACTTTCCCTTATTTTATATATTAGTTGAAAACAACTTATAATTTTTCTCATCCAATGACCTTGTCATTAGTGTGTTACCCTCATAGGATATTAATAACTCTAAAATATAGAGTTTTTCTTACACTCTTTAATATGTACATTATGCAAATTCTAGGTATTTGATAACTTTTTTGTAGTTTTTATTTATTTTGTTAAATACTATGAAAACGTGTTATTTTAACTAATTTTATGCTAAATACCTTTTTCCCATATATTTAAGGAAATAAATGGACTTATTGGGGAAAGAAAGCAGGATTTCAAGTGCTGGGCTAATTTGTTAACATCTCTCGATGTCCTAAAAATGCTTATCAGGCTCTAAAATTCATCCTAGTCCAACTCTAAAATGAGTTAACATCCTTGGACAACCCACTATGGGAGATGGAGGCCCAAGCCATCCACAAGGAGGCCTAAACCATCCATCCAAAGGAAAAATAATCCACAAGACCCTTTCTTCAACCTTGTTCCTTGAATCAAAGAACCAACAAGAGAGAATAAAGAGGACATCAACCACCAAGTGAAAGGAATCAAGGGGACGTCATCTTTCGCCTCCACAAATAGCAAATTCATCCACCCCTCAAGAGCTGGCCACACAAGGAAGATTTTCAAGGGATTCCATGCTATTTTTAGCATGGAACTTTAGGGTTCTCCATAATAAATAGGGCATCATTCATCTTATATTTTGATGCTGTTGTTAGGGATTGCGTTTTAAACATTATTTGTGAAATTATTATTCTGCAATTTGGTTTATTTTTCTATTAATTTTTCTTTAATTACTTTTGTGATTTTTTCGGTGATTATGAAAATAGAACATATTATTGATCTATTTCCAGTCGACCCTAAAATTGAACGCAGTTTTAGACAGAGGAGAAGAAAACAAGCAACTACGAGACAAGTTGAAGAAATGAATCAAAATCAAAGAGAAAAAGTAGCTAGTAATACTCTTAACTTGGTCCTTGTTGCTGATGATAGGGGCCATGCTATCCATCAATATGCGGTGCCACTTTTTCATGAATTCAATCTAGGAATTGTAAGACCCGAAATTGAGACACCATAGTTTGAATTGAAGCTAGTGATGTTCCAAATGCTTCAAACGGTGGTCCAATTAAGTGGGATGCCTACTGAAGATCCACATCTTCATCTTTGTTTATTCATGGAGGTGAGAGACTTATTTAAATTGGCAGATTAAAAGAAGATGTGATGAGATTGAATTATTTCCATACTCGTTGAAAGCTAGAGCATGAGCATGGTTGAATTCCTTATCACCTAACTCGGTAAGTAAGAAATGGTTGAGGGATTCTTAATGAAGTACGTCCCACCTAGTAAGAATGCTAAGCTTCGGATTGATATTTCTACATTCCAACAACTTGATGATGAATCCTTATATGAGACTTGGGAGCGACTTAAAGAATTATTACAAAAGTGTCATCACCATGGTATTCCACATTACATCCAATTGGAGACTTCTTACAATGGTCTCAATGCACACACAAGAATGGTTGAAAATGCTTCTGCAAATGAAGTCCTTCTTTCAAAATCATACAATGAGGCTTATGATATTCTTCAAAGAATTTCCAACAACAATTATTAGTGGCCAACCAACCGAATGACCACGGGAAGAAGAGTCGAAGGAGTTCATTGTTGGAAAAATCCCAGTTTGAAAATAGTTTTCTTGCATAGTGGAAAATTAAAATTTTGAAAATCAACCCGGTTTATAGCAATAAACCTTAATTGAAGTCGTACATGTGTTTTTGGCTTAACGGACCTTCGTTGTTCCCAGCTTTCAACCAAATTATTTTCTCCGCCATTATCATACCACGAACTACTTTGAGTGTGGGCTCGAACCAATTGAATCAAGACATAGAACTAGAAAAAGTTTTCTCTCCTTTTGGGTTGAAAACGAAAAGTCTCTCTTCTTAATAGAAACTGGTAGAATTGTTATTCCATAAAAATATATGTTATAGTTGAGAATAAATCTATCTATTTCTTGGTAGAATAACAATCTCTCAAAGTTGTGTTCATAGCTCTACCGGTGCCATCTATTTATAGGAAGAGAAGATAGAACCCTTATTAAGTTATAGTCATTTATTTCAAATAGAAAAACAACATTCTACTTAGAATAGGACTAAGGTGGATGACACACCTTAGTATTCCTACTAGGGGTGGCCCCTTCATGTCCATGAAGGGTTTTTGGGCCTCTCTCATACCGAGTCCAATTACGAATACTTCTTGGGCCTTTTTGACCCAATATTCTGTAATGTGATTCAACCCGATTTAGTTTTTTTATTTCCCCAAAATAAATTTTAATATTTATATTTAAAATAATTTTCTCATCCTTATTTTACCCCAGTAAAATTGTGACGATTTTACCCCTAGTAAAATTTTGAGAAAATATTTTTAATATTTCACAACTCAACATGTTCACTATGACCAAATGGTTTACGGGCTTTAAAATAGTCCAAAAATATAAACTCATTCTTCCAATCATTTTTTAAGTAATCTATATAGAATGACGAATGGATCATTTCCACTTTCATTTCCATTTCCATTTTTGGAAACCTACATTTATTTCCAAATGATTCCATTTCTTCATTTCAAAGAAAATCATAATCATTCTTGAATGTTTCCTATTTCTCTTTTCCTATTAATTCCATTCATTTCTATTCAAATACGCAATTCATTTCTAGTTTCAACGAGCTAGCGGAGGGACCGATTGGACATATTTAGTTGAGGCTCAATTAATTTATAATTAAGTTTTGGATTTTTACCCATTATTATAAACTCATTTAGCCATGAAGTCATTCCACTATAGTATCGTGACTGAGCTCTCCCCAACGACATGCCATTATGAAAGTAACTACTGAGTACTCGTCCAATGACCTTGTCGTAAGTGCGTTACCCTCCTAGGATATCATTGACCTTGTTGGGATAATATTTGTTCTCCCAATATGATCTTATTTTATCTCATGGCTAAATTAATATGTAAATATTCTTTAGGACTTTATTCAAGATTAAAACTAAAGATTTTTGTAGGTGAATTGTAAATCATGAGTAGGTCTTTCTAAGTATTTTATTTTAGAAATTTTTTTAAGAAAGCTAATAAATGTTATTTAAGATTTATTATTTTAGGATTTTGACGAATTTAAATCTTAAATCAAGAATTTTAAAGGAAGATAAATCATGAACCCAACATAGGATACTTTCGTAAGATCTTAATAGGTTCAATGTCATTAATTAAATCTTTTAATAATAATAATAATAATAATAATAATAGATCGAATAAGTTGTAGACATATTTTAATATTTCTCTTAATTCATTGGTAATTTATAGGTTTTTTTTTAAATTCTAAAATAGAATTAATTTTAGGAATTGAAGGTATTTTACTAGAATTATTTAGGGTTCCCGTTAAAAGTAAAAATCTCTAATTTAAGTATTAAATTAGATAAGTTTGGTGAGCACATCTTAATCGAGTTACAAGTAAACCGGATGCATTTTTTTTAGATTTTTTATTTAAGATTTCCATAAGATTTTAGCCTAGATTAAGACATTAATATGCTTAAATAAAAAAAATCTAGCTCTTAAGACCCCGTAGGACTATCCCTGAATAGGTGTTGTGGGGGTGCTATAACCTTCCCCCCACGTAACCGTACTCCCTAACCCGAAATTTGGTGATAAGATCGAGTCTAGACTTTTAGGATTTTTTTGTAGTATTAATTCTAGATTTTTAGATGATAGGTGGCTAACCAACCTGACCCGAATTGGTTAGTGGCGACTCTTCATTAATTTAGGCCCTCTATGTCTAGCTTTGCTTACTCGGCCCCTGTACCCTTATGTAGGCAATGTTATGACAGCTTGGCGACTCCACTTGAGACATTAGTGAGTCGACTTACTTAGGTTTGAGAGCTAAGTTTTTTAGTATTTGTGCATATTAGATTTATTTATTCATGTATTAATTTATTTAATTGTCTAAATTCGTTTTAAATTGTTGAATATGTGTTAAATATTAATTTATTTGTTCATTTCATTTACTTATCCGATTATGATATGTATGCCAATGTGTTTATTTATTCTTTTATCGATAAAATTGATTAATGTGTATGTCAATGCTACTGTTGTGGGGTGACTATAATTGTCATTCATGATTGCATCTTGCTTTCAGTCCTACGCTCAGGCCCATCCCGTTTAGGAGGAGTAGCCTTAGGCTTTCGTGTGGCAATATGTCACCACATAAGTTTAAGGACTACTCCACAGTTAAGATGGACATAGATGTTCATGTAGCAAATGCTACCATGTACACTATGGAAGTCTTACCACCCAAGGGCCAAACCTTTTTAAAGGGGAACACATTCCTATGGATGTTGTATTTAAGCCTTGGGTTCCCTGTGCATTAGAGTCAGCCATAAGCCAACATGTAATGACCACTTTAAATATGAAGCTTAGACATAAGAACTGTACCTTACCCTTCGTAATAATACCTTATAGGGCCTCATGAGCATTTATTCGTATGTTTTATGTTTGAATTTTTTTCACAATGCTTTATGATTTAATTTTGCATTTTTTTTCATTTGATTTTATTTTTTTTACTGACTTTTTTTTTCTTGTGTCTGTGTCTCTCCATGGCATAATTCATGCAACATTTAAATACTTGGGGCACAGTGTCACATCTATATTTGACATGAACACACTTCGAGAATATTTAGTTGTTTGACATGGGGTAGAAAATATAGGGATAATAGTGAAAATGTCATAGGATACTCAGGGCAGAGAAGGTGATTATCAGATAGCTAGTTTTGACTCAAGCCTACCTCAGATAGTCTGCATGGACTGTAGGAGGAATTGGGAAGATGAGTTAAAGAGAATATGGCAATCATGGGACGAGGCTAAGAAAACACGCTTCTGGGATAAGTATGGCAATGTAGCATAGCTTCTGTTCGTTAAACCAGATGATGCCTTGTTAAAGGTTATGGTACGTTTTTTGGTATCCCACTTATAGGTGTTTTACGTTTAATGAAGTGGATATGGTATCGACTATCGAGGAATATTCTACCCTTCTCCACTGTGACTTCAGAAGTCTACTTAGGATACATTGGAAGTGGAACGTCGATTTTCAGGGACCCTTAGCCAATCTAATGGGATTACCTGTAGATACAGTGAAAGTAAGGTTAAAAGATAAAAATGGTCCCTACATTTCTTGGTTTGACATTGGGGATGCTATGCAAAAAGCTAACAGTGATAGACATTTGTCACTGTCCTCATTTGCCATATGCAGGTTGATTGTGTTCCCAAAAGCTCTAGGATATGTGAGTGTAGAGCTAGTTGATTTTCTATTTCAAATTGAAAAAGAGGTGAATCCTGCTTTAGCAGTTTTAGCTGAAACCATCATTTCACTCAATTTCATCAAAAAGAAAGGAGACAGACGTTTCTTAGGATGCGCACAGTTGTTGTTCGTATGGATGAAAAGCCATTTTAGGTGCCTCTATAAGCACTTTTGTCAGGTGTTTGTTCCTTCGATCAGGCTTATAGAGGAATTTCTGAAGTGAGTGACCTCCAAATCAATTGATTGAGAAGTGAGTTTAGAACGTTGGTACATTGAAATACTGAGTAATAGAATGGAGGGCTCCATGGATAATTCAAAGCATGGTACTCATCAGATGCAGTGGTCATTTGTGGGCTCTTTAATTGGCATATGGGGAGCAATCAATTATTCCTCGTTGATGGTTCTGAGCCAATACGGGTATGATTAATGTGTACCTATTACAGCTGGTTTAAACAGGGTGGAAGTTTCGGTTTAGAACCCAAGATTTTCAAAGAAATTGGAAGAGATACGAATTAAGTGGGGTCAAACCTTGAGCTTGCAATCAGGAACCTTTTTCAACCATTCCCCCTCGGAAATGTATATCTAATGGCACTTAAAAAGAAGTAAAATCTCTGTATCAGCGCAATTCAGGGAAAAGAGGAAGGTTTCAGATGACATAGTCAAGTTAATAGAAAAGATATGTGATTTAGATATATGTCTGAAGGGGAGAGATGAAGAGGTCAGATGGCAGTGAGAGCAGCATCAGACATATGTAAAGGAAAAGGAGGAGGAAATCATGAGACAATAGCAACAACACTGATTACACATGAAGGGAGGAGAGGAAGAACTAAGAATACAGTTAGAACAACGTCAATGAGAAATATCTGACTTGTTCGTTTAGATTTAGAGGTTGGAGGCTGATCCAAGTTTGCGGGCTAATGAAAAACTTACTAAAATTGAGGTGCTAGAGGAAGAAATTTGTTTCCTGACTAAAAAATTAAAGACAAAAGAACAGCAAAACAAAGAGGTCATGAAAGAATATACGGAGCTTGTAGAGTGTTTTATCGTAGTGGAACAAATGGCAGTAAGCCGACAAGAGGTGTTTGCAATAGTGCACAGGGAAGGTTAGGTTTTCTCTTAGCAAGCCGAAGACATATGTGAACAGATTGAAAAACTCAAAAAAGAATCTACCCCTTTTTCGACCAGGAACAATCCGGCAATGAAATTTCTGGAGGTGGCTCAGGCACATTACTGAAAGTTCATCAAGCTCATGAAGAGGAAGAAGAACGGTAAATAGATATATTCCTTATGACATTAGGATCAATTAGGATTTTCTTTAAGTATGAATGAAAAATGAAAAAAAAAATTGTAAGTCGAACAATTTTCAAACCTTCTATAGAAGAAAATGTTTATATTCGGGTATATTTACGACAATGTGCCCCAATTTCAATCATTCATTCATTTTTTCATTCATTCATCCATTCGTTAACTCATTTGCTCATTTGTTTATTCAGAAACATTATTTAAAAAATAAAAAAAAGTATTTTTTAATGACAAATCCAAATAATTTTCTAACTTTGGAAATAAGTGTTATTTGAAAAGGGACTAAGGATAGCTCACTAGTATAACACCTGCTCAAAAACCAAGAAGATGACGGAAGAAGAATTAGAGTGCATGGCCAAATTAGAGGAACAAATAGAAAGGATGATGGAAATGATGACTACAATGGTCAAAGGCAAAGCCAAGGTAGGAGAAGGAAGTGACACTTTGGAAAATCCAATCCCTTTTTACGGTGATACAGGAGTACATCATGAAGATTTACCGCTTCAAGCGCCAGGTGTGACCATTCAAATCCTAAGAGTAAACGAGTTGCTTGCAAGCGAGGGGACGAAAGAAGTGGATAAGGGAAAGTTGATTATGGATGAAGACGCTCATAAATTTAGCTTAATTGAGGAACATTTGAAAGCCATTGAATGATTAGACACCCTCGGATCTATAGAAGTAGAAGGCCTATATTTGGTACCCGATGTGGTTGTCCCACCAAAATTCAAAGTTCCTGACTTTGAAAAATTCAACGGCAGCAGTTTCCCCATTACTCACATCACCATGTATTGTAGGAAAATGGTTGCTTACTCTAAAGATGAGAAACTACTAATGCACGTATTTCAAGATAGTCTAACCAAATCTACGGCTCGCTGGTATGTAAAGTTGGACAAGAGCCAATTTTGAACTTGGGGAGAGCTCGCATGAGCATCTATTGCTCAATACAAACATATTTTAGACATTGGCTTAGACCGCCTAACTCTACAGAACATGGAAAAGAAGTCAAATGAGAGTTTTAAAGAATATGCACAGCAGTGGAAGGACCTGGCATCACAAGTACAAGCCCTCCTCATGAAAAAAGAGACCACTGTTTTGTTCGATGGTACGCTAAAAGGCATATACTATGACAGGGTGGTAGGAAATGCGTCTAAGACCTTTGCGGATATGGTATTATCTGGAGAAATGATATAGAATGCATTGAAGTAGGGAAAAATAGATGACTCTTTAAGCGCGAAGAAAGGTGTCGTTAGGAAGAAAAAGGAAGTAGAAATGCAAACAATCGCACTGAGGAGATACCTATTGTAACACCCCTTACCCATATCTAGTTATGTCCTTACTCAACAACCCATTCTCAATCTCTGACCATGTTTATGATTACTCTACCACTGAACTCTTTGATTCACACTCGGGAGCTCGTTCAACAAAAGTCTCATGAAATTTCATTATAAAACACCACATTGGTAAGGGGGTAAGATTGTAAAGCCTCTAACTCGACTCTCATATATATATATACACATATGTAAATTAATATTCATTATCCTCATAACAATATCATCACAGATGTATTATTCATTTCAGGCAAATTGACATGCATATTTCTGTCATACAAACTTTTCGATTGTTTTATTCAAATGAGTGTACTATTACATGCATTCTATGAATCTTGAGTCAATTTATTCACCACATTCACTTAATCAAAACAAGTCAAGCACATAGTATCATACGAATGCCAAACAAACATGAATAAATTTATCACATAATAAACTTCCATTACTTACATCCTCATATACACATCATAGACCTTTATTTGTACCTTTATAAGTCTCATTTCATCATAAATATGCTCTGCTCAGATACTTTAGCATCACTACCAACATAATCGGGTGTAGCTCGGTTGGAGAGTATCTCTATCTAAGCGAGATAAATCTCATCAACGTCAGGAGACATCACACTATCACAGATTATATGTGGCATGTATAGTTAGACTCTCACACATGCTAGGTTAGTCCGAGAATTGACTAAACCATAGCTCTGATACCATAAATGTAACACCCCTTACCCATATTCGACGCCGGGATAGGGTTCAAGGCGTTACCGAACTAAAAAATTCACAAACATACAAAACCTGGCCATAAAATTTTGTCCAAATTAAAACTTTTCAAACACATGCATATCATCCCTTATATGGGCCTTCGAGGCCTGAAACATACATCAGGGTGGTTCGGGACTAAACTAAAAGCTTTCGATAAACTATGGGCAACTTAACAAATTTTCTTGCTTTGGAGAGTCACACGCCCATGTGGGTTAGGCCGTGTGGTCACACACGCCCGTGTCCTCTGCCTGTGTAACTCTCTGTTTGTGACGTCAGCAAAACAATTTGAACCATACGGCCAAGCCACACACCCATGTGCTAGGCCATGTGCTTCACACGGATGAGACACATGGCTGTGTCCCTACCCGTGTGACTAGCACTTAGGCTATTTTCCAAGCCTTTTTGTTGGTTTAATCCTTCGCATGCTTAAACACTTCATAGACACATACTATAACTTCAATTTGATGGTTTCGTATCCTTTATTAAAACACAAAGTAATATTTGTATGATTACATACATGTGAATCACATACTCGTATAATACCTAGTCTAAACACACCCATTCATATTCTTTGGCTTTACCATTTTAATCACTCTTTATACTCTTATAACATGTTCAATAACATCCCATTTACTCTCAATGAAAACAACAAGCATACATATCATGATATCATCTAATCATAGCAATCAAGCCAAATCATATAACCACTTCACAGGATAATATCACATAACTTGGATAATTAGACTTACAAGCCATAACCATCATAAGCCACATCTCATGGCTATATACAATGTACTAATATAAGCCAACACCTTGGCCAAAATATAAGAACACATATCAATAATTAAGTCTCTATACACGCCACTCACTTGAAGACATTAAGATTCATCAATACTCCAGAGGAGGTAGCTTGATAGTGTGATGCTGCCTCCGACGATCTCCAACCCCGAGCTGACCTGGAAACACTAAAGAAATGGAGAGGAGGGAGTAAGCTTAAATCTTAGTAAGTCCATATGAAAATAATAAGCAAATTATCAACATGATTCCATGGTAATATAACCATAATTATACTTTTGCTTATATTCTGGTCATGTTGTTTTCTCGCGTCATAGTCACTAAATTATTTATATCTTGAGCTACGGAACTCCAAATCAAGATCTGCTAATTTTCCCTGAAAATATACTCACATATATTCTTATCATAAAATTTTTAAATTTTTTGGATTAGCCAATAAGTACAGTTTATTCTTTAAATTCTCCCCTATTCTGCTATTTGACAGCTTCGACCTTTCTTTACTAAAAATTAATTCTCTCTTAGTACAGGATTCAGATGATGTTCCTGTCTATTTCTCTTGAAATTAGAATCATTATTAATTTATTCATATAAATTCTAACCCATAATCATTTTTGTACAATTTTTAGTGATTTTCCAAAGTTAAGATAGGGGAGCCCAAAATCACTTTGACTCTATCTCACAAAAGTTAAAATACCTCATAATATGAAACTCTTTTGCTTACATTGTTTCCTTTATATGAAACTAGATTCAAAAAGGTTTCGTTTCATATTTCATTCAATTTCTAATTCAATTTCCATGATTTTTGGTGGATTTTCAAAGTCACAAAATGCTTCTGTCCAACACTATTTTAGTGCAATATTATGATGACTATCATAGAATGACATAATAACATGATCACCAAGATTATTCATCATTCAATAGCTCATTAATCAAATATTCATATATATAAATATGAATATACCTTTTTGTCATATATCATCCTGTAACAAGGTATTACTCATGAGTATCACATACGTACCTGTACGTATCCGTAGCATATCGAATAACTTTACCTTCATTACCATGACAATCTTGGGACTTTCATCGCATCATACAATATAATACCCATTGAACACTTGGAATACTATTGGACACATGGAAACTTGCACATAAGTGCCACATAAACATACATAGCCAAGGCTACCTCATAACATGTAACACATCCATAATGAACTCGGACATCTCAACGAGCTCGGATGTCACATGTATCGCATCCATTATGAGCTCGGACCAACTCAACGAGCTCAGATGCTCGTATCCATAATGAACTCAGACCAACTCAACGAGCTCGGATGTAACGCCCCCATGCCCGAAACCGTCACCGGAGTCAAGCTTGAGGTGTTACTAAACTTATCTTACCTTTTAAACAACTCTAAACCACTGATTTTAATTTTCGGAATAAACTATTTTTCTACATCATGGTTGCTTAAAAATTCATTTCTCAAGTTTAAAAACTCAAAATTAAGATCTGTAAATTTTTCCTAAAACTAGGGTCATATATCTATCTACTAATTTTTTTCTAGAATTTTTGACTTATCCAATTAGTACAGTTTATTAGTTAAAGTTACCTCTATTTTAGAATTCGATTGCACTGACCTCTACTTACTTCGAACCACTTTTCTCCCTCTAAAAAATTCATCTGACTATAAAGTTTGTTTCTATTAAAACTAGATTCAATAAGGATTCTAACCATATAAATTACACCACCTAATTATTTTATTAAAATTTATGGTAAATTTCTAAAGTTGAAATGGGGGATCCAGAAATCGCTCTGGCCCTATTTCACTAAAACTCAGATATCTTATAAAATACAAAACCTTTACCTGTTTTTCTTATTCCATATGAAAATAGACACAATGAGTTTTAATTTCATATATTATTCACCATCAAATGATGTCTCTATGATTTTTAGTGATTTTTCAAATTCAC
Source organism: Gossypium anomalum (assembly GCA_025698475.1). NCBI lineage: Eukaryota > Viridiplantae > Streptophyta > Magnoliopsida > Malvales > Malvaceae > Gossypium > Gossypium anomalum. Next base: position 38,656,753 of record CM046968.1, on the reverse strand, counting down.
ATTATTTCTGATACTTGAATCCGTTTTTAAGTTACTTTCACATTTTTCATAGTTTTCATGTGATAGTTACTACTTAATCATACATACTATTAAACATGTATATCATCAGCCATTCTATTAGCTAATCACTAGCAAGTATTTACACATCATTCATTGATCATATCATATCAAAAGAAACCAAGTTCCTATACATGCCATACACAAAACGAAACGTCTAACTATACCAATGTGATTCCTTCGATAGTTTGATCGGGTCTCCGACGCGTTTCCTTCGATCCCCGAGTGGCTTGATAAAACTATAAGAAAAAGAAAATAAAGAGAGTAAGCACTAGGCTTAGTAAGCTCACAAGCAAATAAATTACAACATTCAACATAATGAATAATTATACATAATGTCACCTAGCCTCATAAACTTTCTTTACTTCTCATTTTCTACCTTCTTCTTTACTCACATACCTTCTTTCTTATCCGACCTTTCACTATTCATAAATATAATCTACCTTCCCTTTTGCTGATAATTCACTGTAATTTAACGTGTACAATGACCCGTTGAACCACTTGGAATACTAAGGATACTAGGTCGTTCTCGCCTATCAATATCTCGCAATGCCATGTCTTCGACATGGACTTACATGAATTTTTCTGTCTCCAATGCCATATATATGTCTAATATGGGCTTATATGGCTCATTCTGTCTCCAAATCCATATATCCGATATGGACTTACATGGCTCATTTTCGTCTCTGTCTCTGTCTGTCTGTCAACCCCAATATCCTAACATTCCTAAGGTTCAAGCGGGGCTTCCTAATGCTTTTTCTCTGTCACTTCGCCTTTAATTCGACTTCAAATATTCTCATAAAATAACTATATAAATGCTGGAAATTTACAATAATAATTTAAAATAAAAGAATATTGCATTTATTTACTGTAAACTTACCTCGATACAAAATGTGACTAAACTTTACAATTTAGTCATTTACTTTTTCTTTTCCCCGATCTACTCCCGAATTTCGCTCTTCTTGATCTATAATAGCAAATTTAATTTATTTAATATTCACATTTATCAAAACAGTCCTTTACTCAAACTTTGGAAAAATTACATTTTTACCCCTAAACTTTTGCATATTTACACTTTTGCCCCAAATCTCGTAAATTAAACTTTAGCCTATTTTCTTATGTTTTATGACATGCTGATCGTTTTTCCCTTTTATAGAAAAATCAAATTCTCACTCTAACATATACTTATGACTATTAGGTATTTTTACCGATTAAGCCCTTTTACTCTTTTTACCTAAAACCGAGTAGCACAAGTTGTCTAACATAATCTAAGACCTCATATTCTATCATAAAACATCAAAATAAACACTTTTCACCTATGGGTATTTTTCCAAATATGAACCCTAACTTAAATTATTGCTAGCATAAGCTTTATCGAGCTACCGAGACTCCAAAAACGTAAAGAACATTAAAAACAGGGCTTGGAATCACTTACTATGGAGCTTGAAAGCTTGAAACAAACCCTAGCTATGGAGAACCCTTGAAATTTCGTGCTAATGAAGAAGATGATGAATTTTGTGTTATTTTTTCCCTTTTTATTTCATTTAATATCCAAATGACCAAAATGCCCTTCCTTATTAAACTTTCAAAAATTCCATCCATGTCCTATTTTGTCCATGAACTTAGAAATTGGTCAAATTGTTATTTAAACCCTCCTAATTAATATTCCAAAGCAATTTCATACTAAAAACTTCTAGAATGCAAGTTTTGCAAATTATTCGATTTAGTCCCTAATCTCAACTTAAGCACTTTATGCATAGAATTTTATCACGAAATTTTCACACAATCATGCAATCATATCATGAACCTCAAAATAATAATAAAATAAATTTTTCTACCTCGGATTTGTGGTTTCGCAACCACTGTTCCGTTTAGGCCCTATTTCGGGATGTTACATCGGATGCCTCATACATATCACGAACCCGGACTAACTCGACGAGTTCAGATTTCTAATTTCCTAGTGACATTTCACTTGTATCCTAAACTATTCCTAAGGTTCAAACAAGATTTTCCACACTTACAAATAGCATCATTATCGCACTTGCTTGTCATGTCATGAACAACGACCATAATATCATTCATGCTTACAAATTCACCATTTTCATATTCATGAAACAAACATGGCATTGCTCATAATTACATTCAGGCATTTGTCACATAATACAATCATCATATTAACTATACAAATATTACACATCAATTTAAGTTCAAGCATAAAAAAATGATATTATTGCATTATTATTGACATACGAACTTACCTCGAATGCGAGCACGGCTATTTATTCCGATTTAGTCCATAATCTCATTCATTTCCAATATATGCCCGAATCTCATTTTCCTTGATCTATAATATCACATTTAGCTTACTAATTGGTCACATTATTCATATGGATCCAAAAATCATATTTTTACAAATTTGCATTTTGACCCCTAAACTTTCACATATTTGCACTTTGGCCCCTAGGCTCGTAAAATGATTTTCATTCAATTTCTTTGTTCTTTAAGCCTAGGCGAACCATTTTCATAACTATAGCAGCCCTTAATTTCCACTAAATCACACTTTTATGAAAAATCTTATAACTTTTACAATTTAGTCCTTTTATGCATTTTTACCGAAAATCACTTAGTAAAAGTCATTTCTCTAACCATAAACTTGCATAATATACCATTAAACATCAAAATAAACACATATTTATCATGGATTAGAACCCTAGACTTCAACCATATCTCAAAATATTGGTAGAAATAGATAGATCAAGTGATAACGACTTCAAAAACGTAAAAATCATTAACAACGGGGCTAGAACGGACTTACTATGGAGCTTGGAAAGTTTGGAAAACCCTAGATATGGTCTCCCCTTCCAAAATTTGGCCATGGCATGAAGAATGAAGAAGATGAGATCTTTTTTCATGTTATTTTGGCTTTATTAGCCAAATTACTAAAATACCCTTAATGAAAAACAATTTAAAACATACCTAACCATGTCCATTTTTGTCCACAACTCAACTAATGGTCTAATTACTACTAAGGGATCCCAATTTAAAATTTCATAACAATTGGACACCTGTAGCATATAGAACTCAGCTTTTGCACTTTTTACAATTTAGTCCTTTTGACTAAATTGAATGCCCAAACGTCAAAATTTTCGAACAAGATTTTCACGAAATTATTTTTTGAAATTGTAGACCATAAAAATATAATAAAAATAAATTTCTTACATCAGATTTGTGGTCCCAAAACTATTATTCCGACTAGGCCCAAAATCGGGCTGTTACACCCATACTCTTACTTTCCATACCCAAGCCCAATACCTAAACACCCCAAATACCTGGTTATAAATGCTACCAATACTTCACCATTTATGTATCGTCCACCTATAGTCGTTACAAATCCCCCTATGTTAACTATGGCAACCTGGTCCCCACAGACCCAAGCTCCATTAAGGCCACCACGGGAGAGGCCTGTGTTTGATCCAATCCCATCTCCTACGCAAAACTTGTTCTGATTCTAGTGAAGAAGCACCTCCTTGTACCTATGCATAAGGAACCAATGCAACCACCATTTCCAAAATGGTATAATGCCAATGTTCGATGTAAGTATCACTCTGGCAATCCAGGTCATACCATCGAGAACTACTTAGCGCTAAAATATAAGGTGCAAGATCTCATAAAGGTAGGAAGGATAAATTTCCAGCGAGAGAATACACTGAATGTTAACACAAATCCATTACCAAACCATATTCAAATAGTTAATGATATAATTGAAGAAAATAGCCTTCAAAGGAGAAAAGTGGAAGAAACCATAACCCCGCTCGAACGACTCTTTAACATCTTAAGGAAGTCAAATCTAATTCACGCCGAGCCACCCATGTCTGTAATGGAAATTATTATGGATCAAATCTGTAAATTCCACCAAGGAGCACGAAGACACTCTATCTGAGTTTGCCCAATGTTTAGGGAACATATACATTGTCTCTTGGATTCTTTCCAACTAAAGATACGGGAAGGTGTTAAGACCAATGAGATAAACTCATTAAATGCGAAACCTGTCACCATTGTATATGGAAAGAAAAACTCTATTGAAAAAGAGTCTACCTCAAAGGCAGTACAGGATGATGTGTTGGTCATCAGGGTTCCCGACCCTTTTAAGTATGAAGATGACCAATGAGTTCCTTGAAGATATGATTACAAGGTGGTGGATCTAACGCCTTTAACATCTCAGGACTCAGTTGCATAACTTGAAGTAGGTATTGTTACAAGCCAAACACAATAAGGAAAGAACCCCGTACTAAGGAAGTGATTTCAGAAAATCAACCAGAAATTTATGATAAAAAAGCCGATAAGTAAATGAGGGAGGACCAAAAGGGAAAACTTGAGAATGATAAAGTTAATGAATTTTTGCATCTAATAAAGCATGGCGAGTATAGCGTGGTCGAGCAATTGAACAAAACACTAGCAAGAATTTCTCTGTTGTCACTCATTTTGAACTCAAAGCCACACAGGGAGGCTCTTGTACGAGTTCTAAAACAAGCTTATGCCGCTCACAACATGTCTATGGATAATGTCTGTGTAACACCCCTTACCCGTATCTAAGGCCGGAATAGAGTACGAGGCATTACCAGACTTAACAATACACATAGACGAAAATCGGGCCATAAAATTTCATTTAATTCAAAATTTTCGAACATATGCATAACAAACAAAATTAAATATATCATTACATCAAAAGATAGGACATAGCACGATGAATTAAACTTATAAACCATAATGGATAAGGACCACATCTAATAATCATATTCGATAACTCAATGCAGACTGATACATATGGTCAAAATCATAATAAAAATACATATCACAAACCAACTTCCTATACATGCCACTCACTTGATATTTCTAATATTTGAATTAATTCTCCCAAAAATGATAGTTTGATAGTGTGATTTTGCCTCCGACGATCTCTAACCCCGAGTGACTGCCAAGTACTAAAGAAATGGAGAGGATGGGTAAGCTTTACGCTTAGTAAGTTCATATGAAAATAATAAGCAATTACTACCATGCTTTTCAAGATAATACACTATAATTGTACAATTACACATATTCAGGTTAAGCCGTGTTATCAAGTTACAGTTACTAAATCATTCATATCTGAAGTTACAAAACTCCGAATTTAGTTTCGTTAATTTTCCTGGAAACTAGATTCATATATCTTTCTGCCATAAAATTTTCAGAATTTTTGGTTTAGCCAATTAGTACAGTTTATTAGTTAAAGTCTCCCCTGTTTTAGAGTACGACTACTCTGCCCTCTGTGCACTACGGACCGAATTTCTCCCGGTAAAGAATTCCAAAGACCATTCCGTTTGTTTCCCTTAAAAATAGACTCAATAAGGAATCCATTCATGTAAAATATGACTCTTAATAATTTGTTTACAATTTATGGTGAATTTATAAATTCAGAACAGGGGACCTCGAATTCATTCAGACCCTATTTCACAAGAATTCAAATATCACACAATATAGAATTATTTTGTTTCCCCTGTTTCTTTCATGTAAAAATAGACTCATTAAGCTTTATTTTAATATATCATTTTGCATTTTTATTCAACTTCCACAATTTTTAGATAATTTTCAAAGTCACGTCACTGTTGCTGTCCAAAACAATTTTATTGCTAATTCACTCTTTCACACTTTCTTTGTATTAACCTCATTTTAACATACATATCACAAATCATTTTCACCACATTTCATACATCACAAGTATAGGCCCATGATTACAAGGTCACCATAAAATCATCCTCATGTATAACTTACTTGTTTATAACCTTACCACATCCCGGTCACTTAATGAACACATCATTCACATAAGCAAATTCCTGCACTTATTCATCACAAAACTCACAAAGCAATATATAGTCAGTCTCCTGTTGAACACTTCGGATCAATTCTCGATACTTGGTGGTTTCAGAACATAGCTCCACCCATCATAAAGTTCGGCTCTCTTGTACACATGGTGAACACTTAGTATCACCCATGTGACCTAGCCAATTTATCTCGTAGCTCTCTTGTCTACATGGTGTCCTTTACCTGGAACCATGCATGCGACCTAGCTACATATATCCCATAGCTCTCTTGTCTACATGGTGTACACATAGTATCACCAATGCGACCTAGCTACATCATAATGTCTCGTAGCTCTCTTGTACACATGATGTGCACTCAGCACCATACATGTGACCTAACTACATACCATCTGTATCATCCAATCTTTCAGAAAGTTCAACTGGGATTTCTCTCTTTTCCAACAATTTCACCAATCAAGTAATTATCAACAAACATATTTCCAATTTTATTATAAAATATCATAATACAAGTAAAATTGATATATTACTTACATCTCATTTAATATCAAGGCAATAACATTAAATTACACATTGCATTATTAAAAATCATATGAACTTACAATTGCTCATAATATCCATAATCATAGAAATCACATTTATGTATGATAATTCAATGCACTTCATGCACCATAGACATATTTTTAAATCAATTCATAAACTGAGCACCATAACATTTAATTTAACATAATTCAATTAATTCACTAAATTTAACTTTCAAATATAAATTACAATATTATTGCAGTATTATTATCATACCAACCTACCTCGATCTAGAAACGACAATTTACTATTTTAGTCCATAACCTTGTATTTTCCCGATTTAAGCCCGAATCTCGATTTCCTTCATCTATAATATCACATTTAGCTATTGAGCTTGGAAAGCTTGAAAACCCTAGCCATGGCTTCCCCCATGCTAATTTCAGCCTCCATGAAAAAGATGAGTCAATTTTGGCTTTATTTTTCCTTTTTATTTCTTTTAATTACCAAATGACTAAAATGCCCTTACTACTAAACTTTCTAAAAATTCCATCCATGTCCAATTTTTGTCCATAGACTTAGAAATTGGTCAAATTGCTATTTAAGACCTCCCCATTAATATTCCAAAGCAATTTCATACTAAAAACTTCTAGAATGCAAGTTTTGCAAATTATTCAATTTAGTCCCTAATTTCAATTTAAGCACTTTATGCATAAAATTTCTTCACGAAATTTTCACACAATCATGCAATCATGTCATAGACCGCAAAATAATCATAAAACAATTATTTCTATCTTATATTTGTGGTCACGAAACCACTATTTCGATTAGGCCCTTATTCGGGATATTACAACTCTTCCCCCCTTTAGGGATTTTCGTTCCCGAAAATCTTACCGAAAAAGTGGTTTTCACTTAGATTCCTAAATTTGACTTTTCGGTCTTTGAAGAACTTTCACTCAAAGGTGCCTCCAATATATCTCTTTAATTTTCTCATATATTCTGAAAGCTTACGGACTCATCTCTCAATTGTTCTTAAATTTTCAACCCTTCTCCGTTTCCCTTGTCATCTTGACATAAAACCAGATCTCAGTTTGGTTAATGGAGACTAGAATTCCAAGAAATCCAACAATCAAAGGGACTTGCATTCTTCCGAAATAATCATACAGATTTTCATCATCAATAAATCACAATCCAATAACATCTGAATCAAAATACAGTACACGTCATTACTCTCTGAATGAATAGAAAAATTTACACTGTGAGCTTCATACAATTCTTTCTGTATAAGCCTCGGAATAATAATACCATGAATCAGATCCAATCTAAAATTTAACATCTGAAGTTGATCCTCACTGTACTCTTTTAGTTTACTACTCACTATCACATTTTCCTCTTTCCGCTACGGAAATAATTCTGATATAGCCTCAAAAATAATCCTTTCTTCTAGTTACAAAACAATTTCTTATACCATCCTTTACTATTCATTCCTTACGTTAATCAAAACTGTCTCAATTGCATTAGCTCAAGTAACCAAAATATCTCAATTGAAAACATTAACTATAATTGACTTACTTGAGAGAAGTAATCCACCATACCGATTGAAACTCGCACTTTTATCACTTATGCGTTTACTGTTGTCAAACCTTACACGAAAATTAGAAAAATCCCAATATTGAAATCACCACATTACCCAAATCAAATCAGAAGTATAGTCATACTTGACATGATTATCACGAGCTGAAGAATGCACTCCAAACATGAGTCATAATTGAGAAATTACGGAATAAAGATAACAAGAAAACCAAATAAAGAAATCCAAGATAGAGAAATCCAGAATAAAGAAATCCAGAATAAAGAAACCCAAGATACGATTCTATGCCGAAAAATCAAAAACCAAACTCATAGGAAAATATAGAAGATCCCGGTAATTCCTTAGAGAAAAGAAATCCAGTAGAAAACATCATTTAATCTCACTGGAATCAAATGAAACAAGAACAATGTATCATCCCATATATACATATCAAATGGAGCATCAAGTAGAAGAAACAAAATCATATTATCATACATATTCTCTTATCTTTTTTTATCAGGCAGAATATAATAGAATGCCCAAAGGAATAGAGCAATACAAATTATAAACCAGTCAGGCTACCAATGCTTTCGTCTAATATCAGGATTAGAAAACATCCCCATATAACAAGAATTTCTTCAAAAGATCAATAACCATAGAAATATTTCTGGGAACGGATAAACACATAGAACATCTTAGAAGAAACTGCTAAAATCTGTCCAGCCGTAACTGTCACACTCAGATATTACACATTTCAGATATCATTTCCCCAACTATTTCTGTTATCACAAATTTCATATTATTTTTCATTAAAGAAGACTAGTTCTGAATAAATTTTGATTTGTACTTTTCTCGACCTTGTACCTTAGTAATTTGATTTATCAAAATAAATTTCTTCTCTAACTGGAACAGTGCATAACTCCAATAATCCTTATGCCAATCTGATACTTTTCTAGCTTTGACTTTACTTATCAACTCATTCTTCAATCTTTAATCATATTTATAATTATTCTAGCACTGAACTCCACTAAATGTAACACAGTTTTTATCATAGCAATCATATCTTAATCATGTCATTCATTTCGAGTAACTAACATTCATATTGGTTTAATGCCCACTTTCCAGTTATCTCATTTAGTCAAGCCTAATTATGCATACATCCTGTGTTTTTTGGATAGCTTGACTTATCCATTCATCTACTCGAACAAATCATGCTCATGACATCCTATAAGGGTTAAATAAACATAGATAGTTGCATCACAATCGCAACCTTCATTTCGTGCATCATTATATACATATCATTACAATCACATAATTCAGTCCAAACAATTTAACATAGATAAATTCATTTCATTATAACCATTTATCTCATAAAAAATATCATTGACATTCATCAACATTCAATGTTCAATCAAGGCAATGACATTTTTATTCATATCATAATATTAGGAACTTTTACTCATACCTCTACGAATTTCTATTTATCACATTCATCTTATCAAGTAAATCAAATACACTACATCATATGAGCATCAAGCATGTATGGATATTTATTACAACATGACCTTTCATCTCACGTGTTATCACTTATATATATATCATAATTTTTTTATTCATACTGTCCTAAATCGAGACTCATCATAATCGTAATTTTATTCAAACACCTTCGCATCACATTGAATATGGTCAGTGCAGCTCGGTTAGAGAGTACCTCTGTCTAAACAAGACGGTGTTCATACGCGTCGGGAGACATCACACTATCACGGATCAGTGGCATGTATAGCTGGACTTTTACACATGCTAGGTTAGTCCAAGAATCGACTAAACCATAGCTCTGATACTACTAAATGTAACACCCCTTACCCGTATCTAAGGCCGGAACAGAGTACGAGGTATTACCAGACTTAACAATACACATAGACCAAAATCGGGCCATAAAATTTCATTTAATTCAAAATTTTTCGAACATATGCATAACAAACAAAATTAACTATATCATTACATCAAAAGATAGGACATAGCATGATGAATTAAACTTATAAACCATAATGGATAAGGACCACATCTCATAATCATATACGATAACTCAATGCAGACTGATACGTATGGTCAAAATCATAATAAAAATACATATCACAAACCAACTTCCTATACATGCCACTCACTTGATATTTCTAATATTTGAATTAATTCTCCCAAAAATGATAGTTTGATAGTGTGATTTTGCCTCCGACGATCTCTAACCCCGAGCCGACCTGCCAGTACTAAAGAAATGGAGAGGATGGGTAAGCTTTACACTTAGTAAGTTCATATGAAAATAATAAGCAATTACTACCATGCTTTTCAAGATAATACACTATAATTGTACAATTACACATATTCAGGTTAAGTTGTGTTATCGAGTTACAGTTACTAAATCATTCATATCTGAAGATACAAAACTCCAAATTTAGTTTCGTTAATTTTTCTTGAAACTAGATTCATATATATTTCTGCCATAAAATTTCCAGAATTTTTGGTTTAGCCAATTAGTACAGTTTATTAGTTAAAGTCTCCCCTGTTTCAGAGTACGACTACTCTGACCTCTGTGCACTACAAACCAAATTGCTTCCTGTAAAGAATTCCAAAGACCATGCCGTTTGTTTCCATTAAAAATAGACTCAATAAGGAATCCATTCATGTAAAATATAACTCTTAATAATTTGTTTAAAATTTATGGTGAATTTATAAAGTCAGAATAGGGGACCTCGAATTCATTCAGACCCCGTTTCACAAGAATTCAAATATCACACAATATAGAATTCTTTTGTTTCCCATGTTTCTTTCATGTGAAAATAGACTCATTAAGCTTTATTTTCATATATCATTTGCATTTTTATTCAACTTCCACAATTTTTAGTGATTTTTCAAAGTCACATCACTGCTGCTGTCCAAAACAATTTTATTGCTAATTCACTCTTTCACACTTTCTTTGTATTAACCTCATTTTAACATACATATCACAAATCATTTTCACCACATTTCATACATCACAAGTATAGGCCCATGATTACAAGGTCACCATAAAATCATCCTCATGTATAACTTACTTGTTTATAACCTTACCACATCCCGGTCACTTAATGAACACATCATTCACATAAGCAAATTCCTGCACTTATTCATCACAAAACTCACAAAGCAATACATAGTAAGTCTCCCGTTGAACACTTCAGATCAATCCTCGATACTTGGTGATTTCAGAACATAGCTCCACCCATCATAAAGTTCGGCTCTCTTGTACACATGGTGAACACTTAGTATCACCCATGTGACCTAGCTGATTTATCTCTCGTAGCTCTCTTGTCTACATGGTGTCCTTCACTGGAACCACGCATGCAACCTAGCTACATATATCCCGTAGCTCTCTTGTCTACATGGTGTACACATAGTATCACCCATGCGACCTAACTACATCATAATGTCTCGTAGCTCTCTTGTACACATGATGTGCACTCAGCACCATACATGTGACCTAGCTACATACCATCTGTATCATCCAATCTTTCCGAAGGTTCAACCGGGATTTCTCTCTTTTCCAACAATTTCACCAATCAAGTAATTATCAACAAACATATTTCCAATATTATTATAAAATATCATAATACAAGTAAAATTGATATATTACTTACATCTCATTTAATATCAAGGCAATAACATTAAATTACACATTGCATTATTAAAAATCATATGAACTTACAATTGCTCATAATATCCATAATCATAGAAATCACATTTATGTATGATAATTCAATGCACTTCATGCACCATAGACATATTTTTAAATCAATTCATAAACTGAGCACCATAACATTTAATTTAACATAATTCAATTAATTCACTAAATTTAACTTTCAAATATAAATTACAATATTATTGCAGTATTATTATGATACCAGCTTGCCTCGATCTAGAAACGACAATTTACTATTTTAGTCCATAACCTTGTATTTTCCCGATTTAAGCCCGAATCTCGATTTCCTTAATCTATAATATCACATTTAGCTATTGAGCTTGGAAAGCTTGAAAACCCTAGCCATGGCTTCCCCCATGCTAATTTCGGCCTCCATGAAAAAGATGAGTCAATTTTGGCTTTATTTTCCCTTTTTATTTCTTTTAATTACCAAATGACTAAAATGCCCTTACTACTAAACTTTCCAAAAATTCCATCCATGTCCAATTTTTGTCCATAGACTTAGAAATTGGTCAAATTGCTATTTAAGACCTCCCCATTAATATTCCAAAGCAATTTCATACTAAAAACTTGTAGAATGCAAGCTTTGCAAATTATTCAATTTAGTCCCTAATTTCAATTTAAGCACTTTATGCATAAAATTTCTTCACGAAATTTTCACACAATCATGCAATCATGTCATAGACCGCAAAATAATCATAAAACAATTATTTCTATCTTATATTTGTGGTCACGAAACCACTATTTCGATTAGGCCCTTATTCGGGATATTACAACTCTTCCCCCCTTTAGGGATTTTCGTCCCCGATTCTTAGCACTGGCTCAAAAGCCCTTCGAGTCCAAGCTCGGATTATGCCACTGGCTCTCAAAGCCCTTGAAACTAAGTTCGACACGACATCGGCTCAAAGCCCTTCGGAACTAAATCCGGTTATGACACTGGCTCAAAAGCCCTTCGAGACCAAGCTCGGATTTAAACCCCGATTAACATTCACACGCATATATATATATCATATCACATTTAGATATCATTTCTGATACTTGAATACAATTACAGCATGTTTACTAACCATATCTCATTCAATTCACTAGTCCTAAACAAATAACATGATCTCGTTTCATTAATCCACAAGATTTCTATAACCATTCTGGCTACAAGTAAATACTCTACTTATTTATTTCGTCATGTAATGAGTAGAACCATTAGGTTACAAGTTATTTATTATGCTCATATATATATATATATATATATATATATATATATATATATAATTGCTTTATCAAAACCTAAGCCAAGTTCCATTACTCAAAGACTTGCCTTGTATCTTTCTGAACAAATTTCGGGTTGGCTATTCCGCGACTTTAGCTTTTCCCTTATCCGAGGTTGCCCCTCTATGCTCTTGAGCTTTAATTCAATAAATTTTAAACTAATCATTAATCAATTATTCAAGTATTACTTTCAGAATATAATACATATATATTCGACATTTCACACATACAGATTATAGTAAGCTTATAAGAAATCAATAAGCAATTCATTAGCAAAATTTTTTTATCAATGTTTACTATATAATCACAATTTCACTATAAGCTGAATTCCTGAGAAACAGTCATTAAATTACTTATAACTAGAGCTACAAAACTCCAAATCAATAGCCGTAAATTTTCCTTGAAAATAGACTCATTTATCTAGTATCCATAAAATTTTCATAATTTTTAGTCTAGCCAATCCATACCAGATTTTTCCTAAAGTTTCCCTTGTTTCACTGTTGACAAATCTGACCATTCTTCACTACGAAATAAATTTCTCATTGTACAAAAATCAAAATATCTTTTTGTTCATTTCATTTGAAACTAGACTCACTAAGGAGTCTAAGCATATAAAATTTATTCTATGACCATTTTTATACATTTTATAATGATTTTATAAAAACAGAACAGGGGATCTAGAAGTCATTTTGACTGTCCCACATTACTTCAATTATTTCATGATCGGTAATTCTTTTACTTTTACGGTTTCTATTATAGAAAACTAGACTCATCAAGCTTTACTTACATAATTTATTCAGTGTCTAATTCAAATCCTACAATTTATGGTGATTTTCTAAAATCACCTTACTGCTGCTGTCCCAAGTAGATTATTACTAATTCACTCTTTCACACATTCTTTGCGTACATATTATTTAAGCATGTATGTCACCAATCAATTTCATCATATATATATATATCTATAAATTTACTTATACATAATATCAATACCACATTGTGCTCAAATCATTTTTCAAGTTCAATTTCATCAAGCTTCAACCTAACTTAACCTATAATAGTTCATAACAAATTTAAAGCACATACCTTACTAAATTTTATCATAGTCCAAAATCAGCCACAGTACATTCGGCCATAGCATAGACACAAATACATTTAACTTGATTTCTTCATGAAAAATTAAGGCTATAACCGAATAGCCTTTAACCATTTGAACTACAAAACACAATTTATAACTTCAATTTTTTTCAAGCTTATATAATAAGAGTTTCTCCATTAAAATTTTCAATGCATATTCGGCTATAACACAAACACTTAATCTTTACAATTACAAATTCAAAAACTTAACATACTTTTATAATCTCAACCAAATAGAGTACTTTTATTGATTCACAACAACACATCAACATAACATTTCTAAATGAAAAATCCTCTCATGACCGATTGCTCCTATAGCTACCAAAATGAAAATTTGCACATGGGTTATGGAGGAATTAAGAAACTATCCTAAAACACACAAGAAATTTCCATCAAAACACTTCAAACATACCTTAATCAAAGCTAGGAAGGAGTAGCCGAAAGTTTGTTTTCCCCCCTTCTCTTCTTGAAATTTTCGGCCAAAGAAATCAAAGGATGAACCAACTTTGGTTTCTCCTCCCCACTAAGCCATTATTCTTTTATTTTTTTATTCTTTAATTCATTTAGTTTAAATTAATGTTAATATAATATACATATAATATATATGAATCAACTACATGGCCGGCCACTAAAGAAAAATGGAAAATTTGACATGCAAGTACATTTTTTTGACATCATGCACTATTAGGTCACTTTTACATTAGTCTAACACATTTCGTATTTGTCTCACATAAGTCCCTACTAATAGATTTCACATATACTGACCAAATTAAAGTATAAAACTTTCACACATTCATATTCACATATAATAAACATAAAATATGATGGCTAATTATTTTTATGACTAAGTTTTGTGGTCCCGAAACCACTTTTCGACTAGGGTCAAATTAGGGTTGTCACAAAAACGTTTAAAAGTAAGCTACAACGACACATTATTTACATATGTACTTACCTCAGTACAAAATGATGGGAACGAGCCCAATCCTCGTAAATTTTGTTCTTCCCTCGATCAAGACCCGAATCACGTTTCTCTTGATCTAAAATGTCAAAATTTAGCTTATTTAATATAGAAATCATTCAATTCAACTTAAGGCTCATACTTTGGTAAAATGACCGTTTTACCCTTAAACTTTGCAAAAATTATGATTTTACCCTTAAGCCCGAAAATTGATTTTTATCACATTTTCTCATTAACCAAGCCTAGCCGAATACTTTTTATACTAGGAGCAACCCACAATTCTCATCATTTCACACAATTATCACTTATTTTACAACTACTTCACAAAAGTTGTTTATTTCACAACCATGATTCATTTTCTTCCATAAAATTTTAGAAAAAAAAACATGAACACTCTCCTGGTAAAACCGTAGACTTTCAACCATTTTGCAAAATAGTCCCCTCATTCGAAAGCTCATGCCACAAGGGTTCTAAAAATGTAAAAATCGTCAACAAGGAGTATGAAAATCACTTGCTTTTAAAGATGATAAGTTGCTGAAATTTCAAGCTTCCAAAAACTCCATTTTTTTTGAAAAATTTGGCGGAGGAGGAAAAAAATGAAAAAGATGATGGCTAGACACTAGGGTAATATTTTACTATGTAATAAGTCACTTACCCATTGACCATTTGAATTTCTTGTCCCCTATGGCCAACCATCAGCTTCTAAAGGGTCTATTTGCCCTTTAAAGACCCCCCAAGTTTGGTTCTCTAGCTATTTAACACCCTTAGCTATCAAAATAGGACTTTTTCACTTTATGCGATTTAGTCCTTTTTTGCAATTAAGCATGAAATCTCTAAAATTATTTCACCAAAATTTTCATGCATTCTAATAATCATGCCACAACACATAAAATAATATCAAAAATAATTTCTCTGACCTCAGTTTAGTGGTCCCAAAACCACTGTCCCGACTAGGCCCAAAATCGGGCTATTACAAGACTATAATATGGAAAGACAACTTGTATTAATAGATAAGCCTAAGCATGTTGTTAGTTTAATCAGAAATGAGAAAAATTATTGAAGGACTAATCTCTCATCTATCAAGTCTAATTAGGGAGATGCTTTGTCTTGGGCATCGAAGTAAATGACTCTAGGAAGATAGAGATATAGATGTGACTGACTAGTCCCAAGTAGAATAAATCTTGAATCCATTTATGGATCTATTCTCTTGTGACATTCATAGTGTGGCATACCTAAATTCTAAGTGGATGGTGAACTATATATGTGTGACTCGTACACTTTGATGTAAGTAAAAGCTTGAGTTCGAATAGATAAGGAACCGAAAGCGGGTGCGTTAGGTGTACGACTTCTACATTATATAGAGTCACTCACAACCGTGGAAATCATAGCCCGAGACATGGATAAATGATATCCTATCATAGGTACATGGTTGATGAAAAGTAAACGTGGCCACGAGTCGTTCATCTTTGTGATGGATGAGTTGATCAATATTTAATAGTGATTGACTTTTCATGAAGGAAGATGTAATGGTTATCATGAGATAAAATAAGATCATATTGGGAGAACGAATATTATCACGAAGAGATCAAGGATATACTATGAGGGTAACACAATTATGACAAGGTCATTAGACGAGCACCAAAAAGTACTTTTCTTAATGTTATGTTATTAGGGAGAGATCAATCATGATACTATAGTGGAATGACTTCTTCATTAAATGAGTTTATAATTAATAGGCGTAAAACCAAAACTTAATTATAAATAATTTAAGTCCTAATTACATATGTCCAATCGATCCATTCGCTAGCTCGTTGAAACCAGAAATGAATTGCATATTGAATCAAAATGAATAGAATGAATGGAAATAGAGAAATGGGAAACATTTAGAAAAAATATTATGGTTTTTTCCGAAATGAATAAATGAAATAGTTTTGGAAATGAATGTGTGTTTCTCAAAAATGCAAATGCAAATGCAAATGAGAAATGATCTATTTGCAAATATATATGGATTACTAAAAAAATGATCGAAAGGATTAGTTTATGATTTTTAGAAAATTTAAAGCTCGAAAATGAAAATAAACCATTTGGTTATAGTGAATAAGTTGAGTTGTGAAATAATGAATATATTTTCTTAGAAATTTTACTAGGGTTAAAATCGTCATAATTTTGTCAGGGGTAAAATTGGGATGAGAAAATTATTTAATTGGAAAATTAATGTTTATTTTGGAAATAGAAAATATGTATTGGGTTGGATTAAATTATAATGTGATGGGTTAAAAGTCTAGAAAACACATATAATTGAACCCAATACAATAAGAAGCTCAAATCCCCATCATAATACATATAAAAGGAAGCACACCCTATTAGGCCCTTTCCTTCTCCTAGTTAGACTAGGGAGTTGTTTTTCTATTTGCAATAAACCTCTACAATTCAACCAGGGTTCTACCTTCTCTCTCTAGAAATAGATGGCACTGGTAGAGCTATTTACGCAACTTGAAGATTTTGTTACTCTGCTGAAAAATAGAGAGAACTTATTTTCAACTATTATATATATATTTTCAAGAATAACAATTCTGTCGGTTTCTATTTTGAATAGAGAACTTTTGTTTTCACCCCAAAAGTAAAGAAGACCTTTTTCTAGTTTTCTGTTTTGATTCGATTGGTTCGAGTCCGCTCTCGAAGTAGTTCGTAGTACGAGAATAGTGGAGAAGATTGTTTGGTTGAAAACCGAAAAAGGTCATGGATCCCCTTATCTGAAAACACAAGTATGATTTCAGTTCAAGGTTTATTATTATAAATATCACAAACCGAGTCAGTTTTCAAAATTTTAATTTTCTGTTGTATAAGAAAACCATTTTCAAATCAAATTTGTTTCCAATAGAAACTACCCCCCAGTTTTTTTTTATAAGCACATTGTTGGTATAGGTGTCATCTCATTTAAGAATATTCAGTTGTAGTGGGAGTTTGTAATGTTAAATACTTTTATGTTATAGACACATTTTTTATTATGTCAATTTATGGAGGTCTTAAATTTATTTTCAACAAAAATAAAGTTTCTTTTGGTTTATTCAGACCTTTCTTTTCGTATTGTTTGATCTCACTAAAGTTTAATGAAGACTAGTTGAAAATATGCATGTTTAGATCATATCACATGTAACATTGATGCTACACATACATGTTTGATTTGTGTAACTAATTTGGTTGTGTTAATATATATGATTACAAATATGTAACTCGTCAATAGCCAACAATCCTTGAAGAATATTAGCATGATACTTTTTCTCTCTTTTATGTTTGAGAGGGAGGGTGAGAAAAAAAAATCTCAATCTTGATCCCATATTCTGACCTTATATCAAGCAAATATTTCTTCATATCTGTTTTAACAAGCTTGAATATTTTTGTTCACCTTCAGCTAAGTTGAAATGGACATATTGTATGGAGTATCATCATTCCAAGACACCATTATGCAAATAGCAATGGCTCAAAAACACCCTCCCTTAACGCAATGAGTGTTGGTTAATTTTATACTTATGACTTTGTTACTTTTTGATCCATTAATATCTAATGCATGTTTAATCCTCATTCACAAGTTGATTTTCACATTGAATAGATGTGTCCTACATAGGTCCTACACAATTGAATGATGATGATCGTTGTATTAGATATTAATGAATGAAAATGTAATGGAGTGCATTTGAACTCATCACAAAGGTTTTTCTTGGTAGAGTGAATAGAAAATTGGAAATATGAAAAATTGAAGGGCTGGAAAAATAGAAAGATGAAAATTATAATTATTTTTCCATAAGTGTGCTTGATAGGAAAGATGAAAAAGTAATTTTCTCTCCATCCATTACTTGGTAAAACTAAAAAATGAAATGAAAAAGAATTAAACAATTGGAAATCCATACTTTTGAACTTATATACTCCTCTCTCTCGTTTTCTCTTCATTCATCATTCAAATTTAGAAAGATTGATTTTTTTCAATAATATTTTTATTAACGTTCCTATTTCCTTTAAATTTTAAAATAATTAATTTTATTGGTATCATCTATGGTTTAATGCTTTATATAGCGGCACAAATTCATGTGAAAACTCTAATATTTTTTTTCTCTAACCGATGAAAACTCTAATATTTTTTTTCTCTAACTTTTTTCCTTATAAGTACTCTCAAAATTGTTTTTATTTTTTTAATTTTTTGGCTCTCTTTTTATCGCTCCATTTTTGTGTCCAAACAGACACACCTTAAAAATAGCCATCAAAAGCATACTTAAATTTGTCTCTCTGTTGCCATTTAAATTTATGTAGAATATACTAATTTATGGCTGGAGTTTTAGTTATTGCCCAAACATAAAAGAAAAGCCTTATTGTTGTTTACCTTTTAAAAGCAGCTTCTGATCAGTAGAAGAGAGTAAGAGAAATGCTCTTCTTTATTAATTATTTTTTGTCCAATTAAAAATTCGTCTTTAATTGTAATAGGAGGTTAGGTGGGATTGGTGAACGGCCTTACAAATATATTACTCACTGTTTAAGTAACTGGTATACTTTAATTTTTTTTTAATAAACTGGATGCTTTTTTATCCCACCTTTACTTAAAAAAATAGAGACCTAAAAGTAATGATGAAATAAGAAGTGCATGGTGTCCCTAGCTATTATATCTAATCAATAATTAAATCGACTTACATGCAGAAAATCCCATACTTATACATTACTATTTGGGAAATTTAATGATAATACACAATTTGCCTTTGTCATTGCTACCAAGGCTTCTTTAAATGCAACTATATCGAAGTCTGAAGGCCAGTAGACGTGTTTGATGTAGAAACAATAATCTATGCAAAAAGAAGGCAACTGCGTGATCATCAAGATAAATATTATCCTCCATGGCTGGAATCCATTTGTTATGAAATGCATTAAATATGGCACAGATAAAATGTCCTTTTATTGTTGTCAGTGTCGACGGAAAAACAAAAAGTAATAGTAACCCCACAACATCCACATTTACTTTAGTAATTTTTAGGCTGTGAATGTTAATGTCTCGAAAAAATAGATTTTGGGTGATTTCAAAGACGATTAATTCTGTGCTTGAAAATGAATTACACCAATTATTTCATTATCACGAATGACACCAGTCCTAGCAAAGCAGCTTTTGTCTCACAGGTGCAGGGCATTTGGGCGGGTCGGGGGAAGTTGCTATTTCGCTGCCATTTTACTCGACTAAGTTTTTTTTTCCTCTTGAAAAGGAGAGGGTGCATTCGGAATCGTAATGGAAACAATCAACTCTAGTTAAGGAAATCTTGCAGTTTGCTCTGGCAGTAGGGAATGATGCCGTAGTTGTTTGTTGTTGTGGTTTGGGAAAGTGAGAAGATAGATGAAGGAAGATGATGGAGTTTAGGTTTCAACAGGTGTTCAAACAGTGTAGCATGCAGAATCGATAGTTTTCCTAGAGTTTTCTTTTACCTTGTTCGAATGAGCGTGAGCCTACATATACATATTCTTAGCTAGGTGTATCTTTTTCGATATTCATGACATTAGTTAGTGGTCCTATTAACATGTGTATTAGTGTATATTCCTTAAGGCACTTGCCACCTCCTCAAGCCTTCATAGCTTGCATGTTGATGAGTTGACGAGCCTTACAAATGGAAGATGAGACAAATGGGGTTTCTTTCATTGGTGAGGTAATGGTTCTTGATGGGATAGACACTTGGCTTGATCTTCAGTAGAGATTAAAGCATATAATAATTTCCAATAAGGCATATAACTTCTTCTTTTTTTATAAAAAGACCTAAAAAGTCAAAACTTCAATTAATAAGGCATATAACTATTACTCCCAAGTTGAGGGGAGGATATAAACTGAGTATCTCAAAAATTTCTTTTGTTGGCCATGTCTTTATTTGCCTTTGTCCTTTTTCCTTTTTTTCTATTTTGGTGGGTTTTTAATGAAAGGAGATGTATAGTGTGGTGATGATGTTTGAGGATTTGCATATGGAGTACACTTGTGGTAAAAAGGAAACATTTGTGAGAGGGTATAAATAGGTAAATAAATTTCACAGAATTCATTTTTTTTTCTAAAACACTTTTTTTCAACTATTCTTCGAGTGTTGCGGTATAATCTTTGGTACATGGTACATCCTACAGTGAGTGAATGATTTAACACAAGGACTATTCCGTAATCTTTCTTTTCTCCTGTTTTTGTCTTTTTAATTTGAGTCTTGATTTATATAGTGATTAAATACAATCTATTAAATTCACATACATTTCACACTCAATTTAATGCATATGACCCTCAACTTTTCATTATTTATATATTTTTCCTAAATTTTTACATTTCTCACAATTCATTCCCTAAACCTAAAATTCAAATTTTAACATAATTTACAACATTTCTATACTAGTCGAATTTCACTCTAGACTAGTACAATCCTTAATTATTAAAAATTCACAAAAAAATCCATTTAAAATTGTTATACATTAGTGATAACCAACCTGAGTCTTAAACAGGATCCAGATCACCAACCCATGACCTGGATAAGTCCCACTAGAAGATTGGATGCAATGCAAACTGCGAGAGGACAGCAAGGTGAGTTTGCCGACCAATCTCACAAGGCAAGCTTACAAACCTAGCCCGCCACAGTCTTAATTCGCATATACCCAAGAGCTCGCAAGAAAGACAAGCTCACGGAGCCAACTCACCACAGTCTCAGTTCGCCTATACCAACGGAGTGTATAGTCATCCAGACACATGTGTAACACTCCTAACCCATATCATTTGCCAGAATAGGATTATGGAGCATTACCATAAAAACATAACTTAGACCATTCATTTCTAAACATTTCATTAATCATAGTATAATTCATTCATACACGTGCATATCGTCCCTTATTCGTGCCCTCGAGGCCTTAGAAACATTTTAGAAATGATTTGGTACTAAATCGGGAATATTTGAAACATTGAGGAAAAAGTTAAAAAAATTCACGCTACAGGGGTCACACGACTGTGTGCCTCATAGGGCTGAGATACACGCCCGTGTGTCAGGCCGTGTAACATTCGAAATAGGGACACACAGTCCTGTCCCAGCCTGGGTCTATGCTCGTGTAACTCTCTAACTTGGGTCACACGGTCAAGCCACATACCCGTGTGCCAGACCGTGTAACACTCGAAATGGCCTCACACGCCCGTGTGCTAGGCCGTGCAACTTTCAAAAAGCAACCTTTAAAACCTATAGGCAACACACAGCCGTGTTGCATGAACATGTGCCACACACGGCTGAGACACATGCCCATATGGACCAAAAAATGGCCAAAATCAAGCCATTTCTTCCACCCATTCAAACAGGAACCTACAAGGAACTTGCACATATAATCAAGACCATAAAGCATGCCCAAATCATGCATAATAAGACCAATTCAATAAGCCATTTAACCATCCAACCAATATGCCATATAGGCACCTCAAACACAAACAATCAAATATACCTAATCATATGCATAATTGACCATATTCATACCAATACATATAGCTCATAACCATCTCAAAGCATAACCTAATTTAGCCACATTTGAAGCATACCATCACATACCAAATTGGTCACTCCAACAAGCATAAAAATAGTTATAAAAACACCAACCATCAAGGCATCAAAGTGTCGAAAGCACACCAACCATAATACCGTATATACATGTCAAACATAACAACTAAATCATTAAACACAAGTCCACCTATACAATCCAATATAACCATGACTAAAACATCAAAATCTACTAATATAACCTCTGGATAGTTTGATAGGTCTCCGATGAGGTTCCAAACTGATTAAGCTTTCGATAATTTATAAAACATAGGCAAGAAACAACATAAGCATATAATGCTTAGTAAGTTCATAAATCATGAACATAACTTACCATTTCAAATGCAAAACCTCATAAATAAACATGAATCAATCCAACATAAGCTTGGCA
Source organism: Gossypium anomalum (assembly GCA_025698475.1). Taxonomy (NCBI): domain Eukaryota; kingdom Viridiplantae; phylum Streptophyta; class Magnoliopsida; order Malvales; family Malvaceae; genus Gossypium; species Gossypium anomalum. The sequence continues at coordinate 38,633,705 of CM046968.1, read as the reverse complement.
CAAGCCTAAGCATCAACAATAGTTAGTGCTTTAACATATAACTCAACAATATCATCACATGGTAAGATATAATACATGAACATAGCACATTTGAATTCATTCTTTCCATAAAAATGGTTAAACCTATTTTAATCAACTTCAGTTCATACATTTCCATAAGTTCATAATTTAGCCATCGGAACACTTACCGTTCCTTCCCTTTTATGCCCGTTGAACCACTTAGAATTATATTGGATACACGGGAAGCTCACACAAAGTATGCTAACACATGGTCGAAACCATTCCTTTTCCTTTTCCTTTTCCTTTTCCTTTTACTCTTCCTTTTCCTTTACATCATTGCTCTCTTGAGCCATAAATGGGTCTGCTTACACAAGCTGACAGTCAGAATGTAGCTACACGATGCCACTCAAATAAGCTGATGAGTATCCGCAACAAATGCTAAAACTTAGCCATCAGTAGGATATTCAGAACCTGCGTCTAAAACATGGTAACCTTAATGAGATGTCATTTGTATCCTATAAATTCCAAAGGTTCAAATGGGACTCAATATTCATCAAAACATCGTTGGATTTTCGTCGTAACATGATATGATAAATAGCATAATATCATATAAATCAATTAACATTAAAACATTGTTTAAACATACGAACTTACCTCGATTTTAAAGATGTCAAAATAGAATCAACTAATCTGAGACTTTATCTTTCCTTTGATCTAGATTCATACGAGGCTTAACTTGATCTAAATAATTTCAATTCATACTATTCATTCTGTTCAATTCAGTCCAAAATTCATATTTTCGCAAAATTATAGTTTTCCCCTATTATTTTAACTTCTTTACAATTTAGTCCTTAAGCTCGTAAATTGAAATTCATGCAATTTCATCCACATTACAAACTAGCCGAATTACCTAGGGACTTATACAACCTCATACAACTCATCTTTTCACAATTTTGTCATGGTATTTACTACTTTTACATATAAGTCCCCAGTTGATAATTTCATAAAAAATCACTTTACAAAAGTTGTTTATTTAACAAAAAAATTATTTTCTTCCAAAAAACTTCATAAATCAAGCAAGAACATTCATGGAAAACCCTAAACATTTAAAAATTTTGCAAATTAGTCCCTGGGCTAGATAGATTAAGTTACAACGACTTCAAAAACATAAAAATCAATGAAAATGAAATGAAAACACACTTTCATGCAAGGGAGATATAACTAAATGCTCAATGTGAAATAATGAAGAATTCTTCCTTTCTCAAATTGGTGGAAGAAGACATTAAGAGATGATGTCTTTTGTTTTTACACATTTTACCTAATTTATTTATTAAATTACTTTATTAACCATTAACTTTTAACTTAAGATCATCTAATTTATGTCCATAAATGTCCACTCATAATAATAATGGTCTAACTACCACATAAATCTCTTAACAATTTAATTTCATAGCTAGTAGACACCTTCAACTTATGGAACTATACTTTTGCACCTTTTACGATTTAGTCCTTTTTACTTAATTAAACATGCAAATGTCAAAATTTCTTAACAATTTTTTATACGGCACTACTGACACACCATATAATTAAAATAATAATAAAATAAATATTTTCACATCAAATTTGTGGTCCCAAAACCATTGTTCTGATTTCACTGAAAATAGGCTATTACAACTCTCCCCTCTAAGGAGTTTTCATCCCAAAAATCTTACTAAAAAAGAGGTTTGGGTATTGCACTTTTATAGCTTCTTATGGTTCCCAAGTAGATTCTTCTATACCGTGTCGTTGCCAAAGAACTTTCACCTAATCTATGCTTTTATTTCTTAACTCTTTAACCTCTCGAGCTAAAATTCTTATCAGTTTTTCACTGTACATCATACTAGACTGAATCTCAAATTCAATAGGTGAAATTATATGCGATGGGTCTGATCGATACCATTGTCACAGAGATACGTGAAATATGTTGTGAATCTTTTCTAACTCTAATGACAAAGCTAATCTATAAGCTACTACCCCGATTCTTTCAATGATCTCATATGACCCTATAAATTGCAGACTTAACTTTCCTTTACGACCAAATCGAAGAACTTTCTTCCAAGGCGATACTTTTAAGAACACTTTGTTGCCGAATTGAAATTCAATGTCTTTTCTTTTCAAACCCGCATAAGATTTGTAACAGCCCGTTTTTCAGTGGTGTCAGAAATAGTAGTCTAGGGGCCACCAAATCCGATGAGTAAGTTCGTAAATATTAATAATATTTACAAGTCAAATATGGTTTTAACAAGATTTTCTATTTGATAATATATGTTATATAAGCGATTTATAAAGTTCAAGTGGTAAGACCCTAAGGTCAAGTGGTTTTAGAAAATGAGGTATCAGGACCTCGTTTCTACAAACCGAGCCATAAATATTTTTATAAATATTTACGGAGTGTCATTATGGTGGTATTAAAGTTTTGTTGAAAAATTTTAACATTTTGATAGTTAATTAAGCGAAAAGGACTAAATCGTAAAAGTTAAAAAAGTCAATCGCTATTAATTTAAAGGTGTTATTTGATTAAAGAATCATAATTAGATGGCCTTAATAGGAAAATTACCCATTCTTAAGATGGTGGAAGGTTTAAGTTTTAATTTCCTTTAATTTTATATATGTTTTATACATTATTTTTAATATTAAAATAATATAATAATGTTAAAATAAGAAAACATAAAGTTTTCTTCTTCATTTTGGTTTTTTTCACCATTGAATTCATCATGGAAATGTTTCAAGGTTCGGCTATGGCTATACCTTTGCACGGTAAGCCATTTTTCATCCATTTCTTTTAATTTTTATATTTTTGAGATCATTGCAATTAGGTCCAGCTAGCCCGTACCTTCGATTTTGAAATTGTTAAAGATTTTGAATGTTGCCATTGATGAACCTTGTGATTTTAGATGTTAAATGATGAATATGAAATGTTGGTTGAGATTTAAAAGTATTTTGTTAAGTAATTGTGATGAATTTTTTTTTATTATAGACTAAATTGTTGAAATAGTAAAAGTACAATGATTTCATGTGAAATTGTTGCGAATATGAGCTGTATTGGAAGCTAATAATATTTTGCTATTATGAAATTTTAATAAAAATGGTTAATTTGCATGTTTTAGGCTCAAAAACTAAATTGAATAAAAGTAAAATTTTAGGTACAATTTTGTAAAAATATAAAAAATGACTACATTGCATAAATACATTGTTTTACTGTTTAAATTAATAGATTGAATAAAATTATTAATTTAGATCAAGATCGAGTGGAAAATCGAGGAGAATAGAAAATTACAAAAATGCCCCTAAACTTTTTCATTTCTGCAATTTAGCCAGGTAAGTTTGTATGAACTGAATTCTGTATAATGCTGATTAATTGAATGTTAGCATGTGATTATATTGTGATTGAATCAATATATATATATATATGATATTTTGCAATTTATCTTGTAAAGAAACATGAAAATTCAACGATATACGACGACTATCGAGCCCCATTTGAACCTTGGGAATATATAGGATACAAATGACATGCCATTAGGGTTACCATGTTTTAGGTGCTGGTCCTGAATGTCCTACCGGTGGCTAAGTTTCAGCATGTGTTGCAGATACTTGACAGTTTTTGTGAGCAGCACCGTGTAGCTAAGTTCCGACCGATAGCTTGTGTAAGCAAACCTAAGTTACTATGTTTCGGGTGCTGGTCTTGAATGTCCTACAGAGGGATAAAGTCCGATATTAGTTGCAGATACTCGACAGCTTGTGTGAGCAGCATCGTGTAGCTTACATTCGAATCGATAACTTGTGTGAGCAGGCCTATTTTACAGCTTGTGTGAGCTACGACTATATGTTTAGCAACTTTGTATGAGCTTTCCCGCATATCCAGTATTATTCTAAGTGGTTCAACGGGCATAAAAAGGGAAGGAACAATAAGTATTCAAATGACTTATGTCATGAGTTTATGAAAAGGAATGAAAAGGTAATACTCAATAAAAGTATGTTTACGCATATGAAATTGAAGATTTCAAATGATGTTGTTCATGTATATGACTTACCTTATGTTATTTCAAGTGATTTATGATTTGATGCTCTAACATGAGTTGTGGATGATGCTTAGGCTAGTGCCAAGCTTATGATTGGATTATATCATGCTTAGTCTTAATGAAATACATTGAAATGGTAAGTGTTCAATTGGTAATATGCTTATGTACATTAAAAGGTGGTATAAATTAAAGTATGTAATTTCTTATTAAATGGTTTATCATGTAGTTGATTCCAAAAGAGCTATGTTAAATACACTAGCTCATAGTCATGGTTGATGTTATTCTAAACAGGTATGAAAAGGTAATGAAAATGGTAAGCTCATAGTTGAAATCAAATACGATGAAATAATAGGGAATGATGAGTTGAAAGATGTATTTGTATATGAAAATTTTATGTATGTTATGGATGAATATACCTAGTTCATGAACAAATATGCTAATTAATGAATTGATGTTGTTATTTAAGCTAAAGTAAGTAAATGCAAGGGTTCAAAGTCTTATGAAATCCTACTATGCTAAGAATGATAAGTATATGTAGTGTTGATAGACTTATTCCATTGTGAATTGAGGATTATGGTTCGATAAATCTTGAGGCATTGGTATAGGTTTATATTTAATCTATAAAGTTTATTATTTAAATGAAAGCTATGTTTAAATTTTATACGAGCTTACTAAGTATTCATTGCTTACGTGATTATCTTTCTTTTACTTTATAGATTATCAGAAGCTCGATCGGGTTAGAAGCTAGTCGGAGATCCATCACACTATGCATCAAATTCATCGGTAGATTTTGATGTTTTTAAATCATGATTATAATGACATGTGTAGGTATATTGTGCTTGATGATGTGGCCATTATGTTTGGCTTGTAAATATGGTTTATGATTGATGACATTTTGGCATTTTTGGGCTTAATGGCTAATGTTGAAATTATCTAGTGATGATATGTTTTGAATGGCCAAATTGGTATGCTTGTGTGTGATATTGGCATGAAATTTTTCTTTGAATTTGCTATGTCATGAACCTAATATGATAAGGTTGGTATGTGTCAATTGTGTTATGTTTTGGTTTGGAAACAAGTCAACTGATAAATGGTTAAATATGCACAAGTTTAGGTATGTTCAATGTATGTATTTGAGGTACCTTTATGGCATATTGGTTGTATAAATAAATACCATAATGATCTAGTTTCTGATACGAACTCATTTCTGTGATGATTCAAGTCGTTTAAATGCACGATCGTAAAATTAAGTAAGGCTAAGTTGTTTTCAAGATTTGGTTCGAAAATGGAGAAGATAGGTTAGAAACAAAGAAGTTTTAAGTTGGTTTAGGTGACAAAATAATGATTCGGCCAAGGCTTAAGAATGAACCAATATTATAAGTTAATATTGACCTGAGTCCTATACAAGCTCTTAGGTTGAATCAATGGAAAATGATAAGGATAGTTTGAGGGAACCTTGACCCACTATCTATGTGAAGATAGGAACTGAAGGTATAAGTGAACGCCATACTTCGAATTGAAGTGATAAGTTCGAAACAAGACAGAAATGACGCCACAAGAATAGTTGATAAGTCAATTCAGTCAAGAGGGAACTATGAGAGTTGAACACTCACAAGTTTAAATAAAATTCATCAATTAAGTAAAAGTCTATTGTCTACCCGCAAATGTTTACAAAGCTAGCTATTTATAGGCTGAGCATGTTCCAGCCGAATGGACACAAAGTAATCAGCTCAATTAAGCTTTTAATGAGCTGAAATGGCTATTAAAATGAATCAACATGTCTTTTGACAAGTCCTAGACCTAGGTGACACCAACAGCTTGGCTATTAGCATTCCCAATCAACTAATCAATTGGATTTAATGAGCTGAGCTGAATTCAGCAAGTATTTGATCAGCCAAGGCAATATGAATGTGATTAATTCCTCTCTTGGGAAGCCGAAAGTGCAACAGCCATTTTTAATGGAATTGTGGCGCACAAACAGCCCTTATGGTGTGAACAGCCAAATTTGATGAGCCTTAAAGTGTGAACTTGGCTTGAAGCTTCCTTGAACGTCCCTTGTAGTTTCCTAAGTCATTTAGCTTAATTGGAATAAATAATGAGCTGAATGGACTTGATTAAATTCGGCCAAGAGGTGTGAACTTGCTTTAATGTGCTGCTTTGATTAACTAAATAGTCTTGAGCTATTAATATCAACTTGGGCACTTCAATAGGTTTTGGGTGTGAAAGCTCAAAACCGAACAACCATAAGTGTGAAACGAACCTCCAGCAAGTGTGAAAACTCTTAAGGACTATTGGAGAACACAATGGCCAGCTTGGGGAAGAGAAATCAGCAGCTCAATGGCTCTTGGACTAAACAAAGAGGTGCTTGGAGCATCCCAACCATCAGCACACCACATTTAAGCCGTCCATGCATGTATCTGAAACAATTAAATTTAACAAATTAATTCAGCTAGGACATATTAAATTCGGCTAAGCAAATTTAATTCAAACATGAATTTAATTTTTCTCAAACTTAGACACATTAAAAACATGTATTAAACCTTAATTGTAATGTCCAGATATTGACACATTTAAACACAACATTAATTATATGAGCTAAATAAACTAATTTAACTAAAACCAAATTAAAAGTTTATTCCAACAACGAAATAATGCTAAGAGTTGGAATTGAGCTCAATGAGTTACGAATGAGCTAGATTAGCTTGTAGGAGGCTGCAAGGCCTGCTCGGGTGACTTGTCCACGATTGTTTGATTAGCCCAGCAACATTTTCTCCCCACACTCAATCAATTAAAGCTTGCAAACAAATTAACAGCTTCATTTTGCACTTGGGTCCCTCGTGTCAAGGCAATTCCCGGTGTCGTCGAATTGTATCGAGACATGATGTGGCTGGGATCACATCATTCCCTCCCTCTTGAAAACAATTTGTCCTCAAATCGGGCCATTTGCTTGTAAAAAATCTTTCTAGATCACGACCCCCTTTATTCATAAACCTGACAAAGTCGCTTCCAAAAATGTGAAAATCGCTAATGGTTCGAGAATAAAGTATGTTAATCGCATGCCCTCCCTCTTTAGGAGGGAACCATTTCAAAGTGTCACCTACACAAAAATGAAATAAATTAGTGACACTTTGAATTATAAACACAAAATAACTTTTCGGAATCTTATTCAAAAATTGAACATATAAACTAATGCTAAGATCAAAAACATGAGTTGGCCTTACCGTTTCAAGATGAATCAAAAAAAATTTCAATGGTAATATACCAGAATCACAAAGCATTTGAGAGTTATAATTTTGGACAACAAAAAAAATCCATGGCTCCAACGCTTTGAACAGTGTTATAGAACACTATTCTCCGGGATCAAAAACAAGGTTTTCTCTTACCATTTCAATTTGACTTGACAATTTCATGATCGGCATCATAGAAAGAACATAAAGCAATTTAAAGTCATTATCATGCAAAACATTCTCGAATCTTTTAAACGACAATACAAAACAATTTCCAAAATCAAAGATTTGATTTTGACTTTGCAAGCCATCAGAATTTACATGTTTTGTTTTAAAAAATAAGGATAAAATTCAGAGCAGATGAAAGGGTTCAATACATTTATTTCAAAATAAAATTACGATTCTCACCTTTTCTTAACAACAAATTAGGATAACTTTCTCTGGGTTTGAACACATGATTTTGATCACTCATTTTCAATAACATCAAAGACTTTTCTTTCATCAAAAACTCACACATATAAATCAAACAAGATTTAGGCTTACACATATTCAAACAACCAATCCTCTCAAAATTCATTCGAACAAGCACATACTTACATGAGGATTTCGCACTAAGATTTAGAGAATTCACATTAACATCACATTCAAATAGATCAAACGTTTTACGCGAAAACTCTTTATCACACATGGTCAAGTTTTGTATATGCCGATTTAGCCTAACTTCATCAACATAATTACCATCACAAAACTTATCATAAGAAAAATTCTTCATGGCTCTAGTTGGAACGAATCATCAACACTAATCATAGAATGACAATTAACCAAATGAAAGTGAGGAGACCTTTCGAAAACTAAGTCACAAGCAATTTTCTCAACAGTATTCAAATTTGATTGCCTTGATTCAATGGCTAAAGACTCCTTACCTTGCTTACCTTTAAGCACTTGTGGAATAATTTCACCTTCAACCTTACCTTTCTCGATCAATCGAAATCGTCTCTCATCAATAAGGTAATGAAGTTGAAACTTATCAATTGAATCTCTAGAAACCTAAAAAGAAGAAATAATACGAGGACAACTCGCATGTAGGTTAGTAAAAACATTTCTCGCTTTTTCTTGTTGAAATAATACTAGGACAACTCTCTTTCTCTTTCCACAGTCTCTTTTATCGTTGAAAACTCACTCTCACTCTTTATTTCACTTTCCTTTTCAACAACGTCACTCTTTCCATTAACACTTTCTTTTATTTCTTCAATCTCAATCTCTTTTTCAATTTTCTTTTCTTCCTCACATTCTTTTGCAATCTCAATCGCTTTTTCCTTTCTTTCACTCTCTTTTTCCTTTTTCAAATTCTTTTTCCCTCATCTCTCTTTCTCTTCTCTTCATTTTGTTTAGGATTTACTTATTTTCTAGCATTAACATTTCTTACCTCTCTTTTCGTTTAATTTCTTTTTGTCTTGTTCTTTCGTTATAAGAAGAAGATAACATATAAGAATCAGAACAACAAGCTTTTTGTTGGAAAGAAGGGAAAGCATCTACATATCAGATATGATCACCTCTTCGTGATTGAATCTCCGTGGATGAATACTTTGATGCACTTGAAGAGATATTTCTACCATTTCTTTTGTCACCTTGAAAGGTTTCAAAGTCGAAGCTTGCTTTACTTCGTCTTGAATTCTTCTTCATACAAGAAACATGGTATAGATCTCTTCTCGAATAATCATTGGACATTTGTCTCTGTGATGATCTTGTTCTCGTCCTTTGGCTTGGGGAAATTTGCTCACGTTGGTCTCGTTCTATCCATCGGTCCAATCGCTCTCGCATTGGTTTTAGATGTCTTTGGAACATTCGAACCACCTCATGAATAAGTGCTTGATATGTTGGGTCGGACAAAACATCACCATCATGAACAATCCTTTCAGAACTTCGAGACTAGTATCTTGATCCTCACTACAAAAGTCTCACAATCCCACTCAAAAGAACGTAAACACTGCACTCGTGTTTCACTCGAATTCAGGCTTTTGTCACTCTAATGATCTCACGATCTCTTGCCTTTTTCCACTCAAGTTCGCTTCTCTAAGTTCTCAAGTGACTACTTAGACTAAATAGTAATTTTTGTGGAGTCGGCTTGCAAGAGTAACATTTGGTCAGGTAAGAATTGATATTTGGGACAAAAAGGTAGGCTAGAAACAAATTGAAAATGGTTTGAAGTGTGGCCGAATGGTTAGATGAAACAAATGGAGTAGATTAAAAAAAAGTAACTTTTTTTTTTTTTATTTTTGAAACTAGCTTCTTTTTTTCAAACTTGAACTTGCAAATTGATGTTGAAATTTGTACTCCCAAATGATTTTCAAACTTGAACTTGCAAATTGATGCTGAAATTTTTTTTCGAATTTTTTTTTCTAATTTCGGGAGTGAGAAAATATCAAGAACTTACTTAATTTAGCTAGCCCTGATACCAAATTATACGAACTCGTTTCGGTGATGATTAGAGTCATTTACATGCTCGATCGTAAAATTAAGTAAGGCTAAGTTTTTTTCAAGATTTGGTGCGAAAATGGCTAAGATAGATTATAAACAAAGAAGTTTTAAGTTGGTTTAGGTGACAAAATAAAGATTCGGCCAGGGCTTAAGAATGAACCAATATTATAAGTTAATATTGACCCGAGAAATCAATGGAAAATGATAAGGATAGTTTGAGGGAACCTTTACCCACTATCTATGTGAAGATAGGAACTAAAAGTATAGGTGAACGCTACACTTCGAATTGAAGTGAAAAGTTCAAAACAAGACAGAAATGACGCCACAAGAATACTTGATAAGTCAGTTCAATTAAGAGGGAACTATGAGAGTTGAACACTCACAAGTTTGAATAAAATTCATCAATTGAGTAAAAGTCTATTGTCTACCCGCAAATGTTTACAAAGATAGCTATTTATAGGCTGAACATGTTCCAGCCGAATGGACACAAAGTAATCAGCTCAATTAAGCTTTTAATGAGCTGAAATGACTATTAAAATGAATCAACATGTCTTTTGACAAGTCCTAGACCTAGGTGACGCCAATAGCTTGGCTATTAGCATTCCCAATAAACTAATTAATTGGATTTAATGAGCTGAGCTGAATTCAGCAAGTATTTGATCAGCCAAGGCAATATGAATGTGATTAATTCCTCTCTTGGGAAGCCGAAAGTTCAACGGCCATTTTTAATGGAATTGTGGCGCACAAACAACCCTTATTGTGTGAATAGCCAAAGTTGATGAGCCTTAATGTGTGAACTTGGCTTGAAGCTTCCTTGAACGTCCCTTGTAGTTTCCTAAGTCATTTAACTTAATTGGAATAAATAATGAGCTGAATGGACTCGATTAAATTCGGCCAAGAGGTGTGAACTTGCTTTAATGTGCTGCTTTGATTAACTAAATAGTCTTAAGCTATTAAAATCAACTTGGGCACTTCAATAGGCTTTTGGGTGTGAAAGCTCAAAACCGAACAACCATAAGTGTGAAACAAACCTCCAGCAAGTGTGAAAACACTTAAGGACTGTTGGAGAACACAATAGGCAGCTTGGAGAAGAGAAATCAGTAGTTCAATGGCTCTTGGACTAAACGAAGAGGTGCTTGGAGCATCCCAACCATCAACACACCACATTTAAGCCGTCCATGCATGTACCTGAAACAATTAAATTCAGCAAATTAATTCAGCTAGGACATATTAAATTCGGCTAAGAAAAATTAATTCAAACATAAATTTAATTTGTCTCAAACTTAGACACAATAAAAACAATTATTAAACATGTATTAAACCTTAATTATAATGTCCAGATTATGACACATTTAAACACAACATTAATTATTTGAGCTAAATAAACTAATTTAACTAAAACCCAAATTAAAAGTTTACTCCAGCAACGAAATAATGCTATGTTAAAAATGAGCTGGAATTGAGCTCAATGAGTTACGAATGAACTAGATTAGCTTGTAGGAGGTTGCAAGGCTTGCTCGGGTGACTTGTCCATGATCATTCGATTAGCCCAGCAATCGATCAATTAAAGCTTGCAAACAAATTAACAACTTCATTTTGCACTTTGGCCCCTCGTCTAGGCCATTTCCGGTGTCGTCGAATTGTATCAAGACATGATGTGGCTGGGAGCGCATCAGTTTCTTTATGCATTTTTTAAGTACATTTTGAATGCTTGAATATAGGTGCAAATGGCTTGTGTGTGTAAGCTTGTTTTAGGTGAGAGAATTGGCTTGAAAATGGCCTATTTCTTGTCCACATGGCCTAAGACACTAGCTAAAATTTTCTATGTTTCCCAAAGTCTGCAAATGTTATCGGTTTAGTCTCGGACCTCTTCTAAACATGTTTTAAAGTCTCGTAGGACCTTAGAAGGGACAATATGATTGAGATGAATGGAATTTGATATTGAATGCATAAATGTATATGAATGATGTGTATTGATCGGTAATGCCTCGTAACCTATTTCGGCGAAGGATAAGGGTTAGAAGTGTTACAGCCTCATGTACCTTGCTCCAAAATTGAGATGTAAACCGTGGGTCTTTATAAAAAATAATAGAAACTGGCACCCCATGTAGTCTGACAATCTCTGCAACATACAACTCTGCTAATCTCTCGAGTGAATAATCTGTGCATACTAGAATAAAATGCATAGATTTCGTCAAACGATCAACACTAACCCAAATAGCATCTTTCTTTCTCGGTGATAGAGGCAATCATCATTACTTGTAACAAACCAAAAGGTACCTGATGTTCGGTTTTAACTTACTGACAAACTAAACATCTCGATACAAACTCTAAGATCTCATGTTTCATACCCAACCACTAGTACATTTTTTTCAAATCACCGTACATTTTATTGCTACTAGGATGTACAGATAAGCTACAATTATGAGCTTCCTGTAAAATCTTTTGAACGAGACCAAAATTTCCTGGAACACAAATTCTACCTTTAAAATACAAACTATCATCGGACCTACTTTGAAAATCTAAATCAAGAGTTGTCTCAATCTGTTTTCGTTTAGCTATCAACATCATCATTTTTCAAAGGTTCACAAATCTGTTGCAAAAATATCGGTTTAGCTTCCAACTCAACTAAAATAGATCCATCATCAGTCAACATCAACTGCGTGTTCAAAGCTCTCAAAACAAACAAAGATTTTCTACACAATGCATCAGCAACTACATTTGCCTTTCCCAGATGATAATCAATGATCAAATCATAGTCTTTCAATAATTCAAGCCATCTGCGTTGTCTCAAGTTCAAATCTTTCTGTGACATCAAGTATTTTAGACTCTTATGATCTGTGAAGATATGACATTTTTCTCTATATAAATGGTGTCGTTAAATATTCAAAGTAAATACAATTGTCGCAAGCTCTAAATCATGCATAAGATAATTCTTTTCGTGTGGCTTCAACTATCTAGAAGCATACACTATCACTTTGCCCTCTTGCATTAGAACACAACCCAAACCGTTTAACGATACATCACTATAAATTACAAATTCTTTACCCGATTCTGGCTAAATTAACACTGGTGCCTCGATTAACAATACTTTTAATTGATTAAAGCTTTTCTGACATTTCTCGGACCACTCAAACTTAACATCTTTTTGCAATAGTTTTGTCAACGGTGTAGCAATGATTGAGAATACCTTGACAAATCTTCTGTAATATCTGGTTAATCCCAGAAAAATTCTAACCTCAGATACATTTCTCAGAGGTTTCCAATCTACCTCGGCTAAAATCTTTCTCGGGTCAACTCTAATGGCCTCGATTGATACAACATGTCCCAGAAACCCGACTTCCCGAAGCCAGAACTCACATTTACTAAACTCAGTGAACAATTATTTTTCGTGCAAAGTTTGCAAAACAATTCTCAAATGTTCGGCATGTTTAGTCTTATCTTGTGAATAAATCAAAATATCATCAATGAATACCACCACGAATCTGTCTAAGTACAATCTGAAAATTCTGTTAATCAAATCCATAAATATTGCAGGTGCATTAGTCAAACCAAACAACATTAAAAGAAATTCAAAATGTTCGTATCTGGTCCTGAACGCAGTTTTCGGCACATTTGAGTCTTTAACTCGCAAATGGTAATAACTAGAACGAAGATCAATCTTTAAGAACATTGTCGCACCTTTCAACTGATCAAAAAAATCGTCAATACACAGTAATAGATACTTGTTTTTTATCGTGACTTTGTTGAGCTGTCTATAATCGATACATAGTCACATTGATCCATCCTTTTTCTTGACAAATAGAACACAAGGAGAAAAGCTAATGTAACACCCTTATCCCATATCTGTCCCAGACTAGGGTTAAAGGCTTTACCAAACAAAACATAACATTTAACATTTAATTCATAAACCTCATAGCATCATAAATCAAACATCCATATTAAGTCCTTTACATAGGTCATCGAGACCTTAAACATGAATTAGAAAGGGGTCGGGACTAAACCGAGCTCATACAAAATTTTTCAAAACTTAAACATTTTTCAAAGATGTACAGGTCACACGCTCGTGTAAACAGGCCGTGTGCCTCACACGGCATTAGACGCGCCCATGTGTCTTAGCCGTGTCAATACAGGGCATACATACTGACTTGCACACACGGCCACAAGACACGCCCGTGTGCCTTGGCCGTGGTCGAGCCTGCCTTGGGTCACACGACTAGCCACACGCCCATGTGCCTTGGTCGTGCTCAAGCCTGACTTACAATTGTAGGGTACCCCAGGGGACAGATAGTCGTGCAACATGACCGTGTGTTGCACACGGCTAAGACATACGCCAGTATCTCTACCCGTGTGGACAAAAATAGGCCATTTGAACAGCCAATTTGCCATCCCTTTTGGGTCAAACCTTCAAGCATCAAACCAAGCATATTTTCAACATAATTTCAGCCAATTTCAAAACCAAAACATACATTATTCATGCCATTACATTATTAACAATTTCCATTCTCAACTTATCAACCAAATCATACCAAATCTAAACCAAAATCATACCAAAACATATGTTCCATAAACTCCAAAAATACAAACACATATCATGCCAAAAACCTTATCAAATTGACCATTTCCTTTGGCCAACCAAAAGCACATCATAATGGCACATTTGCATCACATAACATATATCAATATCAACCATAAGTTTTAACACAATCTAGCCGTATCACATGGCATAATATATGCATTAAGAAACATATCTAAATAGTCCTAGCCTATACATGCCATATACCATATATACAACTCTCAAAACCAAAATAGATGTCAGATAGTGTGAATGAGTTGCTGATGATTCCCGGATCCGAGCTAGCTTTATAACACTGTAAGACAGAGAACATTTCACACAGTAAGCTTAGAGCTTAGTAAGTTCATAGTATAATACATTTAACTTAACATTTAAAAGCTATAAGACATATTAGTCAACACAAAGTTCAATTCATATCACTACTCAATCTCATTCATTACCATTTCTCATTTCATACCATTTCCTTAGTTCACATATTCTTGTATATAAATCATACACAATAATATCAACCACACAATTTCATCTATCTCATACACTATGTCGTTAACCATAAATATTCATTACATACTTGCACAAACTCGTACTTATATATTATATTATCACTTCAATGCTCGATGCACTAATTCATTAGATCATCTTTCCACGTACAAGAACATCGCACACTTAGTGCCAACAATTAGCCAAAGCTATAAATTATCGCACACTTAGTGCCATCAAATTAAACTGAAACTATCCCAGTATCGCACACTTAGTGCCACATATAGCCGAAGCTATTCCAATTCGCACACTTTGTGCTATTTATAGACGAAGCTATTTCAAATCGCACACTTAGTGTCGAACATATTCAATTTACTATATCACTTAAACTATAGTCAATTATATATATAAATTATGAACTATCAAAGCATTAAAACATGCTTGTAACATCATTAATCACGTACGAACTTACCTCGTACTCGGAATTGTCGACTCAGGTTGTCTACTCTATAACCTTCGATTTCCCTCGGTCTAAGTCTGAATTTCTCTTTTCTTGATCTATATGTTGTAACACCCCTATCCCATAACTGTTGCCGGAATAGGTAAGGGGCATTACCAGATGAACAGAACATTACAAAATCACAGATATCATATAACATTAATACGTAGGCAATCATCAACAATTCATCCCTTATGAAGGTCTATGAGACCTAAAACATACATTTAGAAAAAGTCGAGACTAAACCGAACACATTCAAAATTTTTTCAAAACTATTGAAGTCACACGCCCGTGTGACTAGGCCGTATGGCACACACGGGCACTAGACATACCCATTTGATCCAACCGTGCCAAAATAGAGTTCCTATACTGACTTTTTTACACGGCCAACAGACACGGCCATGTGCCACGGCCGTGTGGTACTTAGCTAGCTACTGACTTAAGCCCACGGCTATATGACACGCCCGTGGTCCTTAACCATGCAACACAAAGCAGGCTTAGTTTAAGACAATTAGCCATCCCTTTTCGGGTCAATCCTACAAGCAATATTACACAACATTCATGCCACAAGTTTCAACCAATTCCATACTTAAAATGACCAAATCATATTAGATCATAACACATTACAAACATACACCATTTGGCATTACCAACCAAATACCAAAACTATGCATAATCATATCATTTGCTAGCCAACTCTCAAGGCATAACATATTAACATATTAAAGCTTACATACATAGTCATTCTAGCCTATACATGCCATACTTAAAATAATTACACTTTTAAAAGTACCAAAATGAGTTTGATAGTGTGGTGACAATCCTCGACTATCCCCGAGCCTTCAGTAGCTATGATAACTGCAAAGCAGATAGAAATCACACAGAGTAAGCTACAAAGAGCTTAGTAAGCCAAATACAAATTGGTCTAATTATTGAAACATTTAAGTAAAAGTCTATAGTAAGAATTCATAACTGATTCATAGAGTAAATCATGAGCCTAACCATGCTCATTTGCTTGCATACATGTCATGCTTCATTTCCAAATTCCATACATATTTCACATTCATTATTTCACAGAAACTGAGTCTTTCACATACAGAGATTTAGTACAAGACAAATGTACTTGTATAGATTATACATTACATATATTCATTTCCATATCTCGTACTCTATCATCAGGTAGTTCAGAAACAATACAGATACTCATAAACGGGTACAATGCCGACGTCCCGGACGTGGTCTTATATGTAATTCAATATTGATGCCTCTATCCCAGACAGGGTCTTACACGAAATTGGATACGATGCCGATGCCCCAGACATGGTCTTACACGTAAATCTCAAATTGAGGCCTGTGTCCCAGACACGGTCTTATACGATATTTCAGATCAATGTCAACGTTCATTTAGAAACATACAGAGCTTTTCAGATACTAGCATATTATCAGAATTTACTTAAAATTCATTCATCGGGCTCTCAAGGCCGACCAATACAAATTATAGTTTATATACGCAGAATTTATTTAATTTAACACGTAATTGTAATTTGACTTACCTCGTACGAGTTTTGGACGGAACGAGTCGACTATTCAACTATTTTGGACTTTCCTCGATCTAAGTCTGATTTTCTTTGTTCTTGATCTCATACAATCCAAATTCAACCATTCAATGATTCATTTCATTCAAAATAATCCATGAACAGATATTTAGAAAACTTTGCATTTTAGCCCTTATATTTTCACACTTTGACAATTTAGTCTATTTATCACAAAATCACAAATATGCAAAATTCACCAAGAATATAGCTTGGTCAAATATACATAGCTTCCATACAAGCCCAATTAACATATTTTAATTCACAATTTAGTCTTTCAAAACCTCATTTTTACAAATTAGCCCAAATAGCTTTATTTTATCAAAATTCAAAGACAAAACTTATAAATCATCTACCAAGCCTTCATAATTCATCCAAAACATCACAAAACTCATGATATCAACAATGGCATTTCATGAAATCTTTAACAGAAACAAAAATTTAGACATGGGCTTTGAAGAACATGAAGCAACGATCACAGAAATGTAGAAATTATTAAAAATGGACGAAAATTCATACCTTGATTAAGCTTGGACAAGGCCAAACCTAGCTTGTTCTTTTTCTTTCTTTTTCTTAGTATTTTCGGCAAGGTGATGAACATAATGCATGGCCATTTCATGTTTACTTTATTTAATTAGATGTTATTTTACCTTTTTCCCATTTTGCCCTTGACTAATAAACATTAATTTCCATCCACTAATGTCCATAATTGTCCATACTCTATAACAATGGTCTAATTGCATCTTTAAGACCTTATATTTAACAAGACAAATCAATTAGGCACTTAATCAAATAGAAGGCTACTTTTGCATTCTCTGCGATTAAGTCCTTTTTCATAAATAAGCACAGAAACAGACAAATTAAATCACAGAAACTTCATAGATATAAATTCACTTATCACAGACGCGAAAAATAATATTAAAATATTTTTTGGACTCTGATTTGTGGTCTCAAAACCACTATTCCGACTAAGGTCTAAACCGGACTGTTACATATGTATTCAAAATTAACCCTTTTATTTACCAAATCATTCAAATCAATCCACAAACATATATTTAGGGCATTTTACAAATTAATCCTCACATTTTTACATTTCGACACTTTAGTCCCTATTTCATAAAACCACAAAATACACATAATTTGCATATACTCATGCTTGGCCGAATTCTCCTAGTACTCATACATGTCCACACATTTCATTTATTTCACATTTTAGTCCCTCAATTTCTCATTTTCACAATTTAGCCCAATATACTCAAATTCATCAAAAATCCAGAGACAAAATATATTAACCCAACATCAAGCTTTCATATTTCACCATTTAACAACATAAAACTCATGAATTCATCCATGGCATAACTCAAAATATTCATCAAAATCAGAAATTCAAGCATGGGCTTTGTACATTGCACTGCAATAATCTTAAAAACGTAAAAATTATCAAAAATCGAATCAAAACCATACCTTAATTCCAAGCTCAAAGTGCCAAAACCCTATCTAGCTCTTTTTCTTTTCTTTTTCTTGAATTTTTGGCAATGGTGGTGAATATATCACCAAATTTATGATTATGTTTTATTAATATAACTTTTATATTCATTTTACCATTTTAGCCTTGTTAATTTCATTAGAATTCCACTATCTAATGTCCAACTATGTCCATTCATACATTTAATGGTCCATTTACAACATAAGGACCTAACATTTAAAGAGACATATCAAAAAGACACTTTAACTTCTAGCACACAACTTTTATATTTTACGCGATTAGGTCCTTTTATCAATTAACCACACAAATGATTAAATTTTCCTATGAAATTTTCACACATACTAATTCATATATAATAAGCATAGAAAATAATATTTAAATATTTTTTGACTCAGATTCATGGTCCCAAAACCACTTTCTGACTAGGGTCTAAACCGAGCTGTTACAGCTAGGTTGAGCAAAATCCCTATCTGTCAACTTTTGCAACTACGCTTTCAACTCTTTCAACTCTATAAGTGCCATTCTGTAAGGAGCTATTGATATCAGAGATGTTCTTGCCACTAACTCAATAGCAAACTTAACCTCCTTGATCGGCGGTAACCTGGGTAATTCCTCTAGAAACACATCTGGATACTCACATACCACTAGAACCAATTCCAACTTCAACTCAGAAAATCTAGAATCAAATATATAGGCGAGATATGATTCACGGCCTTTTCTAACATACTTCTATGCTGACATAGTCGATATAACATTAGACATACTATCCAATCTATCTAATTCAATCTGAAGCATTTCACCATTCTAACACTTTAACACAATAAGCTTTCATCTACATTTCATCACGACATCATGCAGAGTTAACCAATCTATACCCAAAATCACGTCAAACTCATCAAAGGGTAGCAGCATTAAATCGACCGGAAAGTTGCAACCCCAAATCATCAAAAGACAATTTTTACAAACTTTATCAACTAACACATACTGACCTAGGGGGTTTGTTACTTTAACCACAAATTTAGTGGACTCGAAAGAAATTTTCTTGCTTGACACTAGATTCATTCATACATACAAATGTGTTGACCCCGAGTCAATCAAAGCAGTAACAATAGTATCAAAGATAGAGAATGTACCAGTAATAACATCTAGCACAAAAGCTTCCTCTCTAGCACAGATCGCATAAGCTCTAGTCGGTGCTCATGCTTCGGACCTCACATCAAGTCCTTTGTCCCACTACCGTTATTACCTATATTTCTAGGATTCTGTAGCAGTCTACCTCTTGCAGCTGTATTGCTCGGTCAAAAAGTTTGAGCCTTTTCTTTTTCGAACCTCTCTAGGCAATCTTGGATAAAATGTTCATACAAACCACATTTAAAACCTGCCCCGTCTTTCATCTTACACTCACCAAAGTTTCGACGTCCACATTGTTGACATTCAGGCTTGTTACTCTTCACATTCCCTACGCTCGCTACAGACGTAGCCTATGGTTTGGAACTCGCGTGTTGTTTTCCTCGATCTCTACTAGATTAACCCACTAAAGCTGGTGAACGATTATGATATTCTTTTGAATTCTTTGACGATGATTGGTAAGATTTTCTCACTGATCTCTTACTCGAATCACGAGCTTCAAAATTAGCTTTTTTTTTAGCTTTTCTCAATTCTTCAGCTTTATGCGCTTGGTCAACTAGAACAACAAATTCTTTCAATTCAAGTATCCCGACTAACAACTTCATGTCATCATTTAGGGCATCTTTAAACCATTTACACATGGCAATCTCAGTGGTATACATTCTCAGGCATACTTTCTCAATCGAACAAATTCTCTCTCATACTTAGATACTATTATCCGAACCTATTTAAGCTCAAGAAACTCTTTACGTTTCTTGTCAAGAAACCTTTGACTTATGTATTTCTTTCTAAACTCAGTTTGAAAGAATTCCCAGTCTACTCACTCTCTCAGAACCACTGAAACCAAGGTGTTCCATCACTGATTAGCTAAGTCTTTCAATGAGAAAACAACACATTTCACGCATTCTACTTGTGTAAAAGACAATTCTTCGAAAACCCTAATCATATTTTCTAACCAGAACTCAGTTTTCTCCAAATCATCTTCAGACGTAGCTATAAACTCTTCAGCCCCATATTTACAAATTTTATCAACTGGAAGCTTGCTCAACTGTACTGGTTCAAAACCCTGAGGAACTATGGGACCAGTTGAGGAACAGGTGAGGGTGGAGGTCGTTAAGCCATTGGGTTCATTCGTATGAACTCAATAAACCATTCATTCATCATTTGGAAGAAGGCTTCGTTAGCCTCTCCTCCCTGGCCCTTAAATACGGGCTTACTGGCAGTCGACGCTGTTCTGTGAACTGAGGCTTGCGCGTTACTTTCAACCTTATTAGAATCGGCTCGGTTGGATGACATTAACTATATAAAAGAATAGTTCAGATTGAGTCAGGAATTATCACACTATTACATGTTATATAATGGCATGTATTTCTAGACTCGTACACGCTACATTCAGTCTGAGAATAAACTAAACTGTAGCTTTGATACCACTAAATGTAACACCCCTAACCCGTATCCATCGCTGAAATAGGGTTACAGAGCATTACCTTAAAAACGTAACTTAAAAAATTCATTTCCAAACAATTAATTAATCATAATATAATTCATTCATACACATGCATATCGTCCTTTATACGAGCCCTCGAGGCCTTAAAAATACTTTAGAAATGATTCAAGACTAAATCAGGAACATTTAAAACATTAAAGAAAAAGTTAGAAAGATTGACACTGCAGGGGTCACCCGACTGTGTGACTCACATGGCTGAGACACACACCTGTGTCTCAGGTTGTGTAACATTCGAAATAGTGACACACGACTATGTCCCAGCCCATGTCTGTGCCTGTGTAACTCTCTAACTTGGGTCATACAGCCAAGCCACATGCCAGTGTGCCAAACCATGTAACACTTGAAATGGCCTCACGCATCCGTGTGCTAGGCCGTGTGTTAGGACGTGTAACTATTAGAAAGCAACCTTTAAAACCTATAAGGGACACATGGCTGTGTTGCTTGGTTGTGTGTCATACACAGCTGAGACGCCCGTGTCTTTAGTCGGATGGATAAGAAAATGACCAAAACCAAGCAATTTGTTTCACCCATTAAAACATGAGCCAACAAGAAACTTGCACATAAAATCAAGACCTTAAAACATACTCAAATCATGCATAACAAGATCAATTTAATAAGCCATTTAACCATCCAACCAATATGCCATATAGGCACCTCAAACACAAAGAATCAAATATACTTAATCATATGCATAACTGACCATATTCATACCAATACATATAGCTCATAACCATCTCAAAGCATAAGCTAATTTAGCCACATTATAAGCATATAATCACATACCAAATTGGTTTTCCAACATGCATCAAGATAGCCATAAAAACACCAACCACCAAGGCATCAAAGTGTCGAAAGCACACCATTCATAATACCATATATAAATGTCAAACATAACAACTAAATCATTAAACACAAGTCCACATATACATTCCATTATAACCATGACTAAAACATCAAAATCTACCAATATAATATCTGGATAGTGTGATAGGTCTCTGACGAGCTTCCGATAATTTATAAAACATAGGAAAGAAAACAATGTAAGCATATAACGCTTAGTAAGTTCGTAAATCATGAACATAATTTACCATTTCAAATGCAAAACGTCATAAATTAAACATGAATCAATCCAACATAAGCTTGGCACAAGCCTAAGCATCATCACCAACAATAGTTAGTGCTTTAACAGATAACTTAACAATATCATCACATGGTAAGATATAATACATGAACATAGCACATTTGCATTCATACTTTCCATAAGCATGGTTATACCTACTTTAATCAACATCATTTCATACCTTTCCATAAGTTCATAATTTGGCCATCAGAACACTTACCATTCCTTCTCTTTTTATGCCTATTGAACCACTTAGAATAATATTGGATACATGGAAAGCTCACACAAAGTGTGCTAACACATGGTCAAAACCATTTCTTTTCCTTTTCCTTTATATCATTGCTCTCTCGAGCCATAAATGGGTCTGTTCACACAAGTTAACGGTCAAAATATAGCTACATGATGTCGTTCACACAAGCTGACAAGTATCCATAAAAAATGCTGAAATTGAGCCATCGGTCGGACATTCAGGACCAGCACCCAAAACATGGTAACCCTAATGACATGTCATTTGTATCCTATATATTTCTAAGGTTCAAATGAAACTCGATAGTCGTCAAAATGTCATTGGATTTCTGTCGTAACATGATATGATAAACAACATAATAGCATATAAATCAATTAACATTAAAATGTTATTTAAACATACGAACTTACTTTAATTTTCAAGATGTCGAAATAGAATCAACTAATCTGAGACTTTATCTTTCCCTTGATCTAGATCTATACAAGGCTTAACTTGATCTAAATAAGAAAGCTCAATCCATTTAATATTCATTCTATTCATTTCAGCCCAAAATTCACATTTTTGCAAAATTATAGTTTTGCCCCTATTATTTTAACTTATTTACAATTTAGTCCTTAAGCTCGTAAATTGAAATTCATGCAATTTCATCCACATTAAAAAGTAGCCGAATTACCTAGAGACTTATACAACCTCATACAACTCAACTTTTCACAATTTTATCATGGTATTTACTACTTTTACTTATAAGTCCCCAATTGATAATTTCATCAAAAATCACTTTACAAAAGTTATTTATTTAACAACAAAAATTCAATTTCTTCCAACAAACTTCATAAATCAAGCAAGAAAACTCATGGAAAAACCCCAAACATTTAATAGTTTTGCAAATTAGTCCCTCGGCTAGATAGATTAAGCTATAACGACTTCAAAAACATAAAAATCAATAAAAATGGAATCAAAAAATACTTACATGCAAAGGAGATATAACTGAATGCTCAAGGTGAAAAAAAGAAGAATTCTTATTTCCTCAAATCGGTGGAAGAATACATTAAGAGATGATGTCTTTTGTTTTTACATATTTTACGTAATTTATTTATTAAATCACTTTATTAACCTTTAACTTTAACTTAAAAATCATCTAATTTATGTCCATAAATGTCCACTCATAATAATAATAGTCTAATTACCACATAAATCTCTTAACAATTTAATTTCATAGCTCATAGACACCTTTAACTAATGGAACTATATTTTTGCACCTTTTACGATTTAGTCCTTTTTACTTAATTAAGCATGCAAATGTCAAAATTTCTTAACAAAATTTTTATACGACACTACTAACACACCATAGGCTTTAAAATAATAATAAAATAAATATTTTCACGTCAAATTTGTGGTCCCGAAACCACTATTCTAATTTTACTGAAAACAGGTTGTTATAACATGTCCAACAAGTACAGAACCCGCTCAGATCGTCAGCCCGAGGAACAAAAAGGACCGCGTGCTTTGTAGACATGTGTCTAATGGGCCTAGAGTCCGCAAAGAATGTTAGTTCTAGGGATAGAGAATGTCAAAACTAAAGGCAGTGGAATCAAGACAAAATAGTGGGGCCTCATCATGAGCTGTAACAATATCTGTAACAATATATATAAATACCCAAATACTCCAATAAATAATACACAAGAAAATATTAACCAACAGTTGGTGCAATGAGTGTGCATAGACTTCCAATCATTACATTTTTTCAAGTTTGATTATATGTTCTTCAGTTTTCAAAGTAAATGGCTCAACTGAGTGAAAATTTCAACTTCAACTCTACATCAGGACAATCTGAAGCGTTAGGTTCCGGTGACCAACACAATGAAATAAAAATATTTTTCGGGTGGTTTGCTGAGAGACTAGAAAATCTCAGTGATATGGTCTATCGGGGAGCTTCTGGCCCTTTGGACTTGAATACCTCTACCAGTCAATGGTTACCATTCCCTCTCAACCAAGAGGCACCACCGCAGCAATTCCTAGCCCTTCAAGAGAAAATGAGGTTTATGAGGGAACATATGGTTGCTTAGGAGGCGCGGTTTGAATGACAACAAGCTCTTCAACAGGAGCTGCTGAAGTAGAATTAGGAGCTGCGAAGGAAGGTACATTTTGATAACTCTGATTTTGAGGATAATGTAAACACGTAAGACGAGGCCCTAGGCATGCAAATTAAAGAATTGAAAAATGATATGGACAAGTTGCGCAAGGGCGTACGGGCATTACACTCTGAATTGCAAGACATGGATTGGCTGTTCTGTTTCAATAATCCATTGACCTCTTAATCCGCAGCGGTGAACTTACCATGTGACCTTCAAGGTCCCAAAAAATAAGTTTGAGGAAAGAAGGATCTTGTGAGCCCCTCTGATATAGTACAATGACTACATGAATGTGCTGGAAGCACCAAGGATTGGTACATATCCCTTCCACAAGATTTAGTTCAAAACTTCTCACAGTTGGGACAGATGTTCTTGGGTGGTTTCAAAGCCTACAGAGCGGTCATGAATACACCTATTGGACCCATGTCTATGAAACAAAGGAAGGGCAAATCCTTTTAGAACTATATGAAGAGGTTCCATGCAGAGACCCTAAACACCGAAAACTTGGAGGACCAATAGGCCATAGATGTTTTTATCATGAGAGTACAAAATGACCACGTACAATATTCCTTCATAGATAACAGACTACAGAGTCTACCTAACCATTACAATCTAGACCACAAGTTCGTAGAAGTAGAGGAAATCAAAAGAGCATCGTGTGCCACCTTTCAGAGGGAAGACAGACAGTTCAGAAGTAAGGAGGAACCCGTTGGCAGACAAGGCCTCCTAGCCAATCACTATGATAAGAAAAGATAGGCCACAGAAGAGTCAGGCCCAAGGTGACGCACTTAGGGCTCCCTTGAGAACCCAGCAAGACCACACCAGAAGATATGTTCCTCATGGAAGGTTTGAAGCTTACACCCCCTTAAATACTACCCAAATCTACATTTTCACTCAATTCAAGAGCCTTGGGTTCTTAGCCAAGCCACCCCCAATGAAGAGCATTGAGAAAAGGATGAACTCTAGGGACCAATGCGCTTTCCACGATGACCTGGGACACAAGACCGAGAATTGTTTCAAGCTGAAAGATGTTATAGAAGAGGTGGTCCGGAACGAGGAGCTCGTTGAGTTTATGAATTAAAGTGGTTCACAACAGGTTAAGAACTCGCGTAGCGATCCAAACGGTAAGCAAAAAGTTAGAGGTACCATCTATGTGATCGTAAGTATAAATAAGGAATGGGCAGGTTCCAATATAAAGATAAGGGCACACATGCAAAGTGTGATATTATTTAGCTCTCCCAATAGGCCACGGCAATAGGAAAAGTGGAGTATGGAATTTTATAGCAACGATAAGGAACTTGTAAGTGACGAAGAAGGTAACGATCTGATGGTGGTCTCGGTAATAGTCGTGGGTTCCGAGGTCCAAGGATTACTAGTGGACAGCGGAAGTGTGGTGGAAGTGTTATCTTGATACGCATATCAGAAGAAGTGGCTAAAGGAACAGACATTGTCCAGGGCTAGCCCATTGTATGATTTTGCAAATCACTCCATTGAGGTGAGATGCTCAATAACCTTATCAGTCACCTTAGGGGATGGCAAGTACACTACCATGAAGCATGTTCAGTTCCATGTGGTAGACCACCCAATGGCATACAATGCCGTCTTCGGAAAGACAATAATGAGGATGGAAAAGATGGTGGTCGCAACGTTCAGCATGAAAATTAAGTTTCTGACAAAGACTGGGGTTGGATTCTTGCAACCAGATCAGCGAACTGTGAGGCGGTATCATATGTTGTTTGTCAAGCAAGTGAAAGAGCCTATAGCTGAAGGGAAAAGTTTGCAAGGACCTAAATTGATAGGTAAAGTTCTTGATTTAGATAGTTTGGACGTAAGAGATGAACACAGAAGTAAAAAACTCAAGCCCGCTGGACACACAAAGTCTCTACAACTATTTTGTGATAGTGAAGAAAGGATTGTAAAAATTTCTGAAGCGTTGGAAAAAGAAGAAAAAATGTACTGATCCGATGCTTGAGGAATAATCCAAATATTTTTGCTTCGTCCGCAATAGACATGAAGGGTGTGGACCCCCAAGTAATTGTGTACAAGTTGAACGTACTCCCAGAGGTGAAGCCAATAAAGTAAAAGAGAAGGAAGTTCGCAACATAAATGGTGGAAACAATGAGACAGGAGGTAGCTAAGTTGTTATCGGCAGGATTCATTAGAGAAATGGAATATTCAAAATGCGTTTCGAATATAGTAATGGTCAAGAAGGCAAATAACAAATGGAGAATGTGTATTGACTTCTCCAACCTTAACGAAGTGTGCCCTAAGGATAGTTTTCCCCTACCCTTGATTAATAGATTAGTGAATGCCTCGGCAGGCTACAAGTTCATGATCCTCATGGACGCTTTCTCAGGATACAATCAGATTCTGTTGGATTGAGGTGACTAGGAAAATATAGCCTTCATCACTAAGGAAGGGTTTTTTTGCTATTGGGTCATGCTATTCAACCTAAAAAATGTGGGAGCAACTGATAAACTGTAATTTATACATATTTTTACCCCTCACTTAACACGTTTTATGAATGATTTGTCCTTAGAATTAGTGAATTCAATGCTCCTAATGCCTTAATTTCATGTTTTATCCTTAAGTAAGCATAGGAGAGCGAAAGGAACGAGAAACGGGCCAAAAACGGAGAAAATGGGCCAAAGCACGAAATCAACACGGCCTAGACCTCCTCACACGGGCAGATCACATGGCCGTGTCAATCTAGCAGAATTGAAGCACGACTCACACGGGTAGAACACACACCCGTGCCAATTTAACAGGCTCGAACACGGTCTAAAGTTAACGCACACGGGCGTGTCACACAGGCATGTCCCTGTCGAGCCTAAGTTGAGTCCAATTTGAAAAATGCCATTTTTAAGTGTTCCAAGGCATTCCAAAGCCAATAAATACACCCCAAAAGAGGAAGAAAAGGGAGACAGAGAACAGGGAGTAAGGAATTACTCCAAGGAAGCCGATTGATCCTTCTCAAAAGCCGGATCCACTATCAAGACTGAAGACCTCTCCTCAATTTTCCCTTCAGGAGTTTTGGGTTTTCTTTATGTTTTGTATTTATTGTTATTCTGAGATGTTTTCTTGTTTAGTTATGAACTAGACCCCTAAATACCTAAGGGGGATGAAACCTATGACGAAATCTTGTTATTATTTCTGAATCGTATGATTAATATTTGACTTGTTCTTAATTCTTGTTTTGATATTTCAGGATATCACTTCAAGTTACTACTCTTAGTTGGAGGAGGAATAGACCCTGACTAAGAGTAACTTTGTCATAATTAAGTGTTGTTGATTGCGCGCCTAGAGATAGGGTGATAAGATTTTGCTGGATTAGGGTGAAACCTAATAAGGTAATCCATAGATCGAGTTAATACAACCCTAGGGTGTTAATTAGAGAAAAGTCTCAGTTATTCAACCTAGGGATTAGACATTATTAGTCTTGAATAGGGATAATAACATAACTTAGGGATTTCTACGGAACAAGTTAAATAAATAAATCGTCCGGTTCAGAGCCAGAATAACAAGTACAAGTCTAGGTGTATTTTTCCTTAGGTATTGTCTCAATCAATCGTTTTCCCCAAAAGTAATTTCCCAATTCTATTTTCTGCAAATTCTTAGTTTAATTACTTAGTTAAAACAAACCTCTTTTCTTCAGCTAGATAATAAAAAGACAGTCATTACTAGTACTCCTAGTCCTTTGGGTTCGACAATCTGGTCTTGCTAAAGCTATACTACTGTTCGATAGGTACACTTGCCTACGTCGTGATAATAGTTAGTTTCAAGAACGATTCATTATAAATTTATAAAACTTATCACGGAAAATCACGATCAGCAACCTATAAGAGACTAGTAAATAATATATTCAAGAACTAGATAGGTCACGGCCTAGAGGTCTACGTGGATGATATGTTAGTAAAGAGCGAGTCGATGAAGGAATATGTGTGAAGCCTATCAGAGACATTTGCAATCCTAAAAGCTTACAACATGAAATTAAATCCTGAGAAGTGTGCCTTTGGTGTGCGAGCTAATAGGTTTTTAGGGTTCATGATTTCAAAAAAAGGGATAGAGGTGAACCCAAAAAATATCTAAGCCATCATGGAAATACCTACTCCGTGAACCATAAAAGACGTACAATGCCTCACAGGTAGAATGGTGGCACTCAATAGATTCAATTCCAAGATGGCGGACAAATGCCTCCCCTTCTTCAGAGCTTTGAGGACCTCCTTCTCATGGATCAAAGAATGCCAAGGAACCTTCAAGAAATTGAAACCATATCTCACCTCTCCTCCACTTTTGAAGTCACCCCGGGAAAGAGAATCTTTCTACCTATATTTGGCTATCTCAGAAGAGACAGTCGCAACAATGCTAGTTAAGTCAAAGGATGTCCACCAGTTTCCGGTATACTACAACATCAAGATACTCCAAAAAGGTGAATTAAGGTACTCAAAAATAGAAAAATGTATCTATGCTTTGATAATTGCAGGTCACAAATTACACTCGTACTTCTAAGCCCATCCAGTTGTGGTGATTATCAATCAGCACATGAAGGAAATGTTGTCCAAGGCAGACACTTCAGAAAGGGTAACGAAGTGGAGTATTGAGCTTGCTGAATTTGGAATAGACTTTGCCCCGCAAAGAACAATAAAAGGATAAGTGCTAGCCGACTTCATAGTGGAATGTTCCTTTGAAAGAATTGAGGACGCAACAGGTAATATAGGTTATAACTTAAAATGTTAGATAGTAAATATCCTATAAAAATTGTATGTTGTATAAACATTGATTGTAGTTAACAATTTGATTAGTTATATTTTAGGATGAAGCACCATGTATTCTGTATTTTATACTAAAATTGCTTTCTCACTTGTTGTATGTCATTTAGTAGTTAACCCACCTCTAGAAAGTGTACATGCAATTGATAATTCAAAAAGTTGGCTAGTTGATGTGTAACAGCCCGATTTAGGGCCAAAATGGAATAGTGGTTTCGAAACCACGAATCCCAAATTTAAAAAAAATTATTATTATGATTAATTTTTAGCGTTTATATTATGATTTCATAATTGTGTGAAAATTTCGTTGCGAAATTTTATCGATTGGATGTTTAATTTGACGTTTAGGACTAAATTGAAATAGGTGAAAAATGTGTGTCTAATTCATAAAGTACTAGATTGAAATAGGGGTTTTAAGTAGAGGTCCTTAAATGGCAATTAGACCATTATATTTTATATGGACAAAAATTAGGACATGGATGGAATTTTTAGAAAGTTTAGTAGGAAGGGCATTTTGGTCATTTGTATATAAAATGAAATAAAATGGGAAAAATAACACAAAAATGTGTTCATCTTCATTAAGCTTGGCCGAAATTTGCATGTTCTCTATAGCTATGGTTTTTCCCAAGCTTTCAAGCTTAATAGTAAGTGCATTCAAGCCCCGTTTTTAATGTTCTTTACATTTTTGAAATCCTCGTAACTCGGTCTACCTATTTCTACCATTATTTCGAGTTAGGGTTTATGTTTAAAAATTTACCTATGAATGATATGCATGTATTTTGATGTTTGATGGTAGAATATGAATGTTTGAATTTAGGAGAACAATCTTTTCTAAGTGATTTTTAGCGAAAATGAGCAAAACGACATAATCGGTAAAAATACCTATTGTTCATAACTATGTGTTAGAGTGAGAATTTGATGTTGCCATAGAAGATAAAAATGACCAGCATGTCATTAAACATAAGAATAAGGGCTGAAATTAAATTTCTGAGCCTAGGGGCAAAATCATAATTTTGTAAAAGTTAGGGGGCAAAAATGTAATTTTTCTATAATGTGATTTTTGGATTGAAATAAATAGTATGAGTGTTAAATGAGCTAAATGTGTTGTTATAGATCAAGAAAGGCGTGGAATCGATCTCGAACGGAGGAAGGAAAAGGTTTTGGACTAAATTGCAAAATTTCCATATTTTGCACTGAGGTAAGTTTGTATGTAAATAATACATTAACTTCATTTACATTTTTATATTTCAGCCTATTATATATATATTTTAGCCGATTTTGAAGCATAAATTGACTATTGGAAGAATGGAAATAAGTAATAGAGAGAGAAATCCCGGTTGAACATTTGGAAAGATTGAATAATATAGATGGAGTGTAGCTAGGTCACATGTATGATGCCGAGTGCACATCATGTGTACAAGAAAGCTACGCGATACTATGTAGTAGCTAGGTCACATGTGTGATACGGGAAGTATCCCATGTAGACAAGAGAGCTACGGGAGAGATAAATGTAGCTAGGTCGCATGTGTGATTCCAAGTGAAGGACACCATGTAGACAAGAGAGCTACGAGGTAAATTGGCTAGGTCACATGGTTGGTACTAAGTGTTCACCATGTGTACAAGAGAGCTGAATTATATGAAATATGATGGTG
Organism: Gossypium anomalum; assembly: GCA_025698475.1. Lineage (NCBI taxonomy): Eukaryota > Viridiplantae > Streptophyta > Magnoliopsida > Malvales > Malvaceae > Gossypium > Gossypium anomalum. The sequence continues at coordinate 38,602,757 of CM046968.1, read as the reverse complement.
GAGCTGTGTGCTGAAACCATCAAGTATCGGGAGTTAATCCGAGTTGTTCAACGGGATGGCTTTATGGTGACATTGTAATCATGGACCTATATTTGTGATGTATGAAATGTGGTGAAAATGAATTGTGATATGCATGTTAAAATGAGATTAATATAAAGAAAGTGTGAAAGTAATAATACTGTTTTGGACAGACGCAGTGTTATGAATTTGAAAAATCACCAAAATAATGGGAATTTAATTAGAGGCTAAATGAGATATGAATTTAAAGCTTAATGAGTCTATTTTCATGTAAAAGAAACAGAGCAAGTAAAGGAATCTTATATTTTGAGAAATTTATATTTTCGTGAGACCTATTCAGAATGACTACATGATCCCCTGTTCAGAATTTAAAAATTTACCATAAATTGTAAAGAAACAATTAGGAGTTTTATCTTACATGTATGAAATCCTTATTGAGTCTAGTTTTATAAGAAACAAACGGAATAGTCATTGAAACTCTAAATAGAGAGATATATGAATCGTAATATACAGGGGTCAGAGTGGCCAAACCCTAAAATAGGGGAGATTTTAACTAATAAAATGTACTAATTGGCTTGACCAAAAACTCCAGAAAAAAATTAGTAAGTACATATATGAGTCTAGTTTCAAGGAAAATTTACAGAATTAGATTTCGAGTTTCGTAACTCGAGTTATGATTTATTTAGTGAACATGATGCAGGAGAGACAGCTTGACCAAAGTGGAGTAAATAGTGAAATTAAAAGTAGATACATTTGAGTTATTATGTAATCATATTAAATTCTTTATTCATTATTTATATACTTGCTTACTAAGCTATAAACTTACTTTCTTTTCTGTCTTTTGTCTTATAGTGTCGTCCAGCTTGCACAGGAGTCAAGGATCGTTGAAAATCTGCCTACACTATCAATATTTTTGGGTAATTGAACTAAACATTTTGAATTATGGCATGTATAGTAGGCTTAGTTATTTTGTTACGTGTCATAATTGCCTAAGCAAAACTATTGGCTACCAGTATGTGATCGAGTATTTTGTACAAAGCCATTGAAGTTGGCTAATATTGTTAAAGGCATATGTTATAATGTTTCATGATCCAATTGGATGCCATATTTTTGTTTCAGTTTTATTTAATGGTATGTGTTATGTTCTGGTAGTACCTCGTACACTGTTTCGGTGTGGAATGCGTGTATGGGGCGTTACATGATGTTGATGGTTCTACAACCAAAATAGGATCGGGAGCAGGTGCACTCATAATTAACTCTAGTGGTAGCAAATGGCAGTACGGATTGTCATTTGGGTTCCAAACATCTAATAACACCACTGAATATGAAACCTTCGTATCGGGACTACAATTAGCATGTTAGCTAGGAGCTAGAGACCTGATTGTCCACACAGATTCGCAGTTAGTGGCAAAATAAATGAATGACAAATACGATGTAAAAGAAGCGGTACTAAAAAAATGTCATGCAATGGTAGCCCAGTTGCTCACAAGGTTTGAAAAAGCTCAAATTAAGCAACTTTTGAGAAGTGACAACACGCGTGCTGATGCTTTGTCCAAATTGGCATCCTCTATTGTCATCAGACAAAAAAGGAAAATCCAACTCAAGCATAGGCAGGCCTCGAGCTATGATGCATTGCAAGTATTATGCATAGATCAAGAGGAGACCTGGATGTCACCAATAATTCGCACCCTCCAAGGCGAACCAAACAACCGAAGGAAGAAGGAACTCACAAAACTAAAATACAAAATCGCGGGGTATGTCATCATTACAAATTACACATATTTTTCCAAATTCCCAATATACAAATTTAATATTTTAATATCACAAACTCATTTGATTACACGATGAAATAAGAGAACGTATTTTATCCTACATTTGATAGACAAACCCTTTTAGAGGGTGTACTGTATAGAAAGGGATTTTTGTACCCACTACTACGGTGCCTATCACCACTTAAGGCTGAATATGTTATGTGAGAAATCCATGAGGGAATTTTGCAATGATCACTTAGGGGGTAGACTACTCACACAAAAAATCTTTAGATAAGGGTATTACTGGCCTACAGTTGAGAAAGCCACACACCAGTTGATTCACATGTGCGATTCCTACCAAAAAAAATGCCAAGTAGAGCCTCTCCAAGTCATGTCAGGTCCTTGGCCATTCGCAACTTAGGGAGTTGATATCCTTGGCCCGTTCCTTATAGCTACGACACAAAAGAAGTTTATAATAGTGATTGTGGACTATTTCACCAAATGGATTGAAGCTAAAACTTTGGCAACTATCACAGAAAAACGGATGGAGTATTTCCTATGGAAATCAATTGTCTCTAGGTTTGGGATACCTTTCATGATTATTATAGGCAATGGTACACAATTTCGGAGAAAGTTCAAAAAATTATGCACTGACCTCCAGATAGCTCAAGTTCAAAGCTCGGTGAAAACACCGTAGATTAATGGGCAAGTGGAAGCAATGAACAAGAAAATTCTAACAACCCTCAAGAAAAAAGTTGGCAAGGCTAACGGTGATTGGTTGGAAGAACTTCCTGGAATTCTATGGGTCTTGTGAACTACACCCCATACCGTAACGAAAGAAACAACTTTTTTGCTTGTCTACAGTGTAAAAGTTGTAATCCTTGCAGAGATTGGTTTAAGGTTGCACAGAACACAGCACTTCAATGAGGAAGCTAATTAGGAGGCCATTAGGCTAAATCTTAAACTAATTGGTGAACTTAGAGAGGCAGCTGAAATTAGAAACGTAGCACGTGCCCAACAAGTAGCTCATTACTACAGTTCCAAGGTAAAAAAAGGCAATTCCAAGTGGGCGATCTTGTCTTAAGAAATACCGAAGCTAGTTTACCCACTTCACAGCAGGGAAAAGTGGCTCCAAATTGGGAAGGGTCATATAAAGTCATAGAAAAATGGATTTTAGAGCATATAAGCTAGCATGAGTTGAGGGCAAAGTTGTACCACGAACTTGGAATGCCCAATATCTCAAAAAGTATGTGTAAATCCTTAGTATGTGTAAATCCTTACCCTGTAAATGAAGAATCTTTCCCTAATAATATTTATGTCATGCTAAGGCTCGTAAGATTAAAAATGCAACCTCCAACACAGTTAGCAAGAGCAAAGCTTCTTGCTCTCAACTAAGGCTCGCAAGTGAAAAATTGTAATCTCCAACATAGTTAAAGAGAGCAAAGCTCCTAGCTATCATATTAAGGCTCGTAGGTGAAAAATCGTAGCCACGACATAGTTAGCAAGAGTTAAAAACACTCAGCTATCATACTAAGGCTTGTTGGTGAAAAACCACATCCTCCAACATAGTTAGAGAGAACAAAGCTCCCAACTGCCATCATAGGGCTCGTAGATGAAAAATCGTAGCATCTAACATAGTTAGATAGAGTTACAAACTCCCAAATGTCATAAGGCTCGTAGGTGAAAAATCGCAGCCTCCAACACAATTAGCAAGAGCAAAGCTATTAGCTGTCATATTAAGGCTCGTAGGTGAAAATTCGTAGCCTCCAGCACATTTTGCTAGAGTTAAAAACTCTCAGGTGTAATATTAATGCTTATAGGTTAAAAACCGCAACCTCTAACACAGTTAGTGAGAGTTAAAAACTCCCAGCTTTCATACTAAGGCTAGCAAGAGTTAAAAACTCTCGGTTGCCGTATTAAGGTTCGCAAGTGAAAAATCGCAGCCACAACACAGTTAACGAATCAAAAGCTCCCAACTAATTATTTTAAAAAATATGCCGAAGTGCAGAACAGCTCGTAACTTCATATTCCCAACTAATTATGTTAAAAAATATGCTTAAGATCAAAATAGATCGTGAAATCACAGATGATGATCTTCAAAAAACTTGTTTAAGTCAAAACTTTAATAATGTGATAAATTTGTAGAAACTAGAAAGTTGTAACAATAGTTAATAAAAATAATTTTTTTAAAAAATAAAACTTCATTTTACTAAAAAGAGGGACATACAAGGTTACAAGAGTGACAAAAATATAAACATCAGTTAAGACCATCACAAATCTCTGCAACTTTAATATTGTCAACAACAGGCTCAATTGAAACATCACCTCTCCCTCTTTCTTCAACAGCCTTAGTATTTTCAACAACAAACTCAGTGGCTATGTTGCTAGTAACCACAACACTTGTCTCACTAGGACTACGCTCAAGGTAAAAGTCTATCGAACCTCTCCACTTCGCTACGAACTCTTCCCATGCAGTCCCTGATAGGAAGCAAACATCAAAACCCAAGTTGTCCATCTCCATCTCATAGATAGCATCAAAACCAATGTGGCGAGCATCGAAAGGACCAACAGCAACTTAGGTGTGAAGGAGGATATTAGACTTAACTTCAGCGAAGAGACTTAGCATAGTCTCCATAGAACTTTTCTTAAGTCCCTCTAAGTCCTCAGCATGCTTTTGCTCAGACCTCGCCATGATATCCTTATGCTTAATGATGATGCAATCCCTAGTTACCTTAACATCCTCAACAACCCTCTTCAGCTCAGCCGATAAAACCTTGTTCTTATCTTTTTTTAGCTGCAATCTCGGTAGATAGTTCCTCATTTTTTACCTGAGCTATTGCCAAGTCCGTAACAAGATCCTAACCCTGTTTGTAGAGTACCTTATTCTACCCCCTCATTTCTAGAAACCATTCGCGCTCTCTCTCACGTGAGGCTACGAGCTCTTTATAGTGATCCTCATCCCCAATAGCATTTTCTCTAACACCCAAGCTAATTGTGGTAGCTTCAGAAAGCAGGTTGCGTAGAGTAAAAATAAGCCGAGTAAGTAGAGGCACTTCATGACCACTTGACGATCCGGTACGACGTATGCATTCCTTAACGGTCTTAGGAACAGAAACTTCAAAACCTTTTATCACCCCCTACAACTTTCTCATGTTCAAATACCTATGAGCTAAGGAGAGCTCGCTGTCATCTTTGGAAACAAACTCTTCAACGGGAGGTGGAGGAGTAGTAGCATAGAGTAAAGCGGGAAGAGGAGGGTTATCAATAGCTGTAATGGGGGAACTCACTCGGGAAGAAGAGTTCGTAGGAGAGGCAGTACTAGCAATTACCATAGCAGAAGCCCTAGTGGGATATTCTCTCATTTTTTGACAGTATTCCAATCTCCACTATTCATCTCCTTTTTGCTGCTGACCGCCACATTGGTAGCTCCCGTCCCATCCTACACTTTTTGTGTGATGCATGAAGTCTAGATCGCAGGCCCAAAGCGTCTTCCATCTCTTCAGAAGTGCTAAGTGTTTCCTTAGAGTCACTTCTGAAAGCCTGAGTCATGTCTGCACCACCAACAACTTTAACATTAATAAGAGTAGTTAAGAAATTAATAGGCGCAACCCTTTCTACCCATAAGGAGGATTTATACCACAATAGTTGTCGAAATAGTTCGCGGGCTCCTCTCGAAGACCAGTTAGAATTTGGCCCAACTCATCACTGTTAATAGTGTTATACATTCCATGTGGCCATGTCTGATTTTTAGCAGTTGCCTCTAAGGCTTTAGCAACCTTTCTACTATCCCCTGTGTACGTAAGCTTCATCTCATCTCTTCACCATTTGTAGCACAGAGAATAGGTTTGCCTTCGACGAGGGCCCTGGAAGCACATTCCCATGGTGGGCAATAGAGTAATAACCGACCACCAGCTCCACTCACTCTAGGCATATTCGATAAGGAAAGAAAAGAAATAGGCAAAGAAATTTTTTTTTTACCTTGAGAAAGATCTTAAGATGATTCTGGTTTCAAGGTTGAGTAAGTGTAAACCTTAGGACTTCAAAAAAACCCTCTTTTAAAGAAAACCCTCCCTACGTCTTGAAAGTTTGAATAGCTAAAAAATTCCAACGGTCAGATACACACACCCAAACACATGGCAAAGCACATATTAGATTCTAATAATCGATGTGTATCCTACAAGTCACAATATAAGCGAAATGATGGTCCTAAGAAGTTCCACTTTATAACACTCCTTAGGCCCAATAAGGGGGGACTATTGTTATACATCAAATGAACACCAATCTGAGTCCTAAATAGGATCCATATCACCAACCCATGACCCAGATAAGTCCTGTCAGAAGATTTGATGCAGGGTGACTCGTGAGAGGACAGCAAAGTGAGTTCACAGGCCTAGCTCGTGAGGTAATCTCGCTGACCCAGCCTGCCATAGTCTCAGTTCACATATACCTAAGGAGCTCACAGGAAGACAAGCTCGCGGAACCAGCTCACCACAATCTTAGGTTGCCTATACCCAATGAGAACGCAATCACCCAAACACATGTCCAGCAGGTACAAAGCCCGCTCAGATCGTCAACCCCAGGAACAGAAAGGACCGCGTGTTCTGTAGACATGTCTCCAGTAGGTTTGGAGTCCGCAGAGAATGTCAATACTAGGGACAGAGAATGTCAGTGCTAGAGGCAAATGAGTCAAGAGAAAATATTGGGGTCCTATCATGAGCTATAGTACCATCTGTAACAAATTGTATAAATACCCAAATACTCCCATGAATAATACACGAGAAAATATTACTCAACAAAAATTAATATTTTTTCAATTTAATCCCTTAACTAATAATTAATAAAAATCACTTAATAAACTAATTCTAATTCATAACCAAAACTTTCATTTTAACAATTAACATCCAAAATAATAAAGATTCATCAATGGTAACATCTAAAATCTTTGACAGTTTCGAAAACGAAGATACGGGTTAGCTAGACCTAGTTGTAATGATCACAAAGACATAAAAATTACTAAAAACGAGTAACCATTTATTACCATGCAAGAGCTACAAGTTTTTTGAAACCATAAACTCTTTAATGGTGTTTTTCACATTCAGTTTTGGTGGAAAAATCCACTAAGGAAGAAGACAAATGTTTTATTTTTCTTTTTTTTAGTTAAAATTATTCAATTACATATTTACCCTTTAATTAAACATATATTTTAGCTAAATTGTATCCTTAACCGTCCATTTATATATCTAACGGACTAATTACATCATAAGTCCTCTTTCTTTTAATATTTAAGATATCAAATCAATTCAATTCAATAATTACTAACTTTTGTGTCTTTCATAATTTAGTCCTTTTTATTCAATTAACTAACTAAACATTAAAATTTCTTTTCAAAAATTTCATATGACTCTAATGTAACTCTATAAATATTAATTAAATAATAAAACACAATCGCACCTGTCAATATTATGGTCCCAAAACCACTATTTTCGACGCCACTAAAAAAGGGGATATTACAGCCTTCACGGAATTCCATCTTTCATAATTTTAGACTGAAACCTAAGGTTTACTTCAAGATTCTGGAAGCAACTACAGAAATCATTGGGAAATAAGCTACAATTCAGTACTACATCTTACCCTCAAACAGATGGCCAGTCTGAAAGAGTCATTCAAGTCCTAGAGAACATCGTAAGAAGTTGTGTGATTAACTTTGGGTTGAAATGGGAAAGGTATCTTCCTCTGATTGAATTTTTCTATAATAACAGTCATCATGTCAATCTAAAAATGTTGCAATTTGAAGTTTTGTATGGAAAAACTGTATGATAAACCATAAAAGTGAAATGTTCTAATCTCATACTTGACATGTTTTTGGATGATTTATTATATAATTTAGTGAATTTGATGCTCCTAATCCTTTAATTTCATGTTTTTATACTTAGGAGAGCATAGGGGAGCAAAAGGAGCAGAAAATGAGCCAAAATTAGACAAAAGGATCTATTTTCTAGATCTACACGGCCAGGCCATTCCCACATGGGCTGATCACACGTCCGTATGAGCCACACGGGCTGGCTACACGCCCATGTGCCAGTCCGTGTCAGTATTGCTCCCTGTTTCCCAAACACGTAGAAAAAGCCAATTTTTAGTGATTCTGAGCATTCTAAAGTCTATAAATACATACTAGAAGAGGACCTAAGGGAGCACACAGAGAAGAACGAAGAAATTACTCGAAGAACGCCGTCGGAATCAATTCAGAAACAGGATCCCCTTCAAGATTGAAGATCTCCAGTCAACTTCTTTGGAAGTTTTTGGGTTTCTTTATGTTTTGTTGTTTTCCTAATTTTGAGATGTTTTCCTCCCAAAGTATGAACTAACTTCCCTAGATACCTAGGGAAGATGAAACCTATGATGGATCTTGTGATTTAATTTTTTGAATTACATGATAAATACTTGATTTCTTGATCTCAATTATTTGTACTTATTCCATGTTTTAATGTTTTCAGGATATTAATTAATGATTGTTGTGCTTAATTCAGTGGAGTAAAAGCCTCTGTTTAAGAGTAGATGTGGCATAATTGAGTGGAGTTGCATGTAATCCTAGAATAGGACGGCATAAATCTACCGGATTAGAGTCAAATCTAATAAGGGAATCCATAGATCGAGTTAATGCGACAATAGGGGTTTTAATTAGAAAGATATTTTAATTAATCAACCTAGAGTCAATTATTTTTACTCTCAAAGAGATATTAATATAATTTAGGGATTTCTACGAATCAAGGCAAGTGAATAAATCGTTTAATTCAGATTCAGGATAATAAGTGAAGTGTAGGTGGATTCTTTCCTGGGTATTGTCTCTCATATTGGTTTATTCGATTGTTTACTTACTTTATTTTCTGTCAAGTTCTTAATAATTAGTTTAGATAAATTTAGATTAAAAATAAACTTCTCCAATTTACTGGCTAGATAATAAAAAGAAAGTAAGTACTAGTACTTTTAGTCCTCATGGATACGATATTCTCGACTCACCATAGCTATACTATTATTCGATAGGTGCGCTTGCCTTTGTTGTGATTTTAGTTAGTTAAGTGAATCATCATCAAGTTTTTGGCGCTGTTGCTGGGTACTAAGATATTAAGAACTCTTAATTTTTTATTACTTTAGCCATTTTTATTTTTATTTTTTCTTATTTTCTAAATTTTCTTTTATTTTCTTCTGGCAAGTTCCTTTAGTTTATAACTAGAAGAAACCCGGCGGGACCACTTTTATTCGACAGCGAAATTGAAAGCACAGCTCGTTGAAACCGTAAAGAAGCGAGGCAGATTCGACAAAGTACAGTAGAAGAGCAAGAGGAAGTTATTGTTATTACTGAGGATGGCTAATAATCATAATAATCAGCTACCTCTTATGGTTGCTGTAAATCCTATAAATTCGAATCCTGCTGCTCGTACTATGTACGATTATGCAAAGCCCAATTTAACTGGGGTTAAATCGAGTACTTTTAGACCTGCTATTGCTGCAAATAATTTTAAACTGAAACCTAACACTATTCAAATGACTCAACAGTTTGTTTAGTTTGATGGTTTGCAGGACGAAGACCCAAATACTTATTTAGTTAACTTTCTGGAATTTTGTGACACTTTCAAGATAAATGGCATTTCTGGCGATGCCATTCGCCTTTGGTTGTTTCCAATCTCATTAAGAAATAAGGCTAAACAGTGGTTGAACTCCCTACCGTGAGGTTCTATCACTACATAGGAGCAAATGATCGAGAAATTTTTGTTAAAGTACTTTCCACCGGCTAAGATAGCTAAGCTGAGGAATGATATCTCTTCCTTCATGCAAATGGATTTAGAAACCCTGTACGATGCATGGGAGAGGTATAAGGATTTATTAAGAATGTGCCCTCACCATGGGTTACCTCTATGGCTACAGGTTCAAACTTTCTACAACAGTTTGAACCCTTCAACTAGGCAACTGATTGATGCAGCCGCTGGTGGTACTTTGAATAATAAAACACTTGAGGAGGCTTATGAGTTTATAGAGGATATTTCACTAAATAATTATCAGTGGCAAGTCAAGAGGACAAAGCCGACAAAAGCAGCCAGTGTTTTTAACTTAGATGCGGTCACCATGTTATCAAACTAGGTAGAATTCTTGAATAAAAAGATTGATGGTTTATGTCTTTCTACGCAGGTACATCCGATGATGCAATGCGACTCAAATGGAGGTGGAATAAATAACTCAGAATATTTACCCTACGGTCCTAGCATGGAGAATGAGCAAATAAATTATATCGGTAATAATTCTAGACCTCAAAACAATCCTTATAGTAATAACTATAATGTAGGATAGAGGAACCACCCAAATTTCTCATTGGGAGGTCAAGGAAATCAAAGACCACAACCCCCTCCAGGTTTTCAACAACAACCGTATCAGTAAGAGAAGAAACCGAACCTTGAAGAGATGTTGGTAAAATTTATTTCAGTGTCAGAGACTCATTTTCAAAACACCGGGACGGCCTTGAAAAATTAGCAAGTGTTGATTCATGGGCTTGATAGCTTGTTAAATTAGTTTCAGAAAGGCAACAAGGTAGTTTGCCTAGTAACACCAAACCCAACCCAAAAGAGCATGTGAAAGCAATTACCCAAAGGAATGGGAAAGTGTTAACTGAACCTGAAAAGAAACTGCATCAGGAATCTGATAAGGAAAAGGACGAGGAGGTAAAACCTGAAGTGAGTTAAACACTGGTACTTAAGGAATATAAACCACTAATTCCATATCCGGCAAAGCTGAAGAAAGACCGTATGGATGCACAATTCGGTAAATTTCTTGAACTCTTTAAACAATTGTACATTAACTTACCTTTTGTTGAAGCTATTTCTCAGATGCCTATATATGCAAAATTGTTAAAAGAGTTATTAACAAATAAAAGGAAGTTTGAAGAGCTATCCACTGTGGAACTCAATGAGGAATGTTCAGCTATTCTTCAAAATAAACTACCAATCAAACTGAAAGATCTAGGAAGTTTTACTATTCTCTGTTTAATTGGTAGTTTAAATATTGAGGAAGTATTAGCTGATTTAGGTGCTAGCATTAATCTGATGCCTTATAAAATGTTCAAGCAGCTTGGTCTTGGGGAACCAAAACCTACTAGGATGAATATTCAATTAGCTGACAGATCTGTTAAATATCCTAGGGGTATTATTGAAGATGTGCTTATAAAAGTAGATAAATTCATGTTCCCTGTTGATTTTGTTGTGCTTGACATGGATGAGGATGTTGAGGTACCTTTAATTTTAGGTCGTCCATCTTAGCCATTACTAGGGCTGTTATTGATGTGGGTGACAGTAAACTTGTGCTTAGGGTAGGTGGCAAAAATATTATTTTTAAAATCTATGATGCCATGATATTCTATAGAGAACAAGATGATTCTTGTTATTTTATTGATTCTATTGATCATGTTATTCAAGATTCTTTACAAGAAATTATTCATAAGGACACGTTAGAACTGTGTCTTGTTCAAGGAGAGGAGGTGGATGATGATGATGATGTGATAAGTAAGACAAAAGTTGATTTAGATTCTAATGAGTCTTCACTAAGACAGAAGAATTATGAGGGTATTGAGGTAAACGATGAATTGAAATTAAAACCCTCTATTGAAGAACCTCCCAAGTTGGAACTAAAGCAATTACCAAATCACTTAGAATATGCATTTCTTGGAAATAATTCCACATTACCAATGATTATTTCTTTAGATTTGCAGCCAAATGAGAAAGATGAGCTATTACAAGTATTAAAGGAGCATAAAAATGCCATAACTTGGAAGATTTCTGATATTAAAGGGATCAGTCCTTCTTTTCACACCCATAAAATTTTAATGGAGGATGAATACAAACCATGTGTGCAAGCTCAAAGACGACTGAATCCTAACATGAAAGAAGTCGTTAAGGCTGAGGTAATTAAACTTCTAGATGCTGGAGTTATTTATCCTATTTCTGACAGTACTTAGGTGAGTCTTATGTAGGTTGTTCCTAAGAAGGGAGGCATGACTGTTGTAGTGAACAAGAAGAATTAGTTGATTCTAACAAGAACAGTCATAGGATGGAGAGTTTGCATTGACTATAGGAAGTTAAACGATGCCACAAGAAAAGATCACTTTCCTTTGCCATTCATTGATCAAATGTTGGAAATATTATCTGGACATATGTATTATTGTTTCCTAGATGGATTCTCTGGCTACTTTCAAATCCCGATAGCTCCCAAGGACCAAGAAAAAATGACATTTACATGTCCATATGGTACGTTTGCTTACCAAAGAATACCTTTTGGATTATGTAATGCTCCTGCTACGTTTCAGTGCTGCATGTTGGCCATTTTTTATGAACTTGTAGAAGACATTATGGAGGTTTTTATGGACGATTTCTTGGTATTCAGTAATTCTTTTCATCTTTGTCTTAAAAATTTAAAACGAGTTCTAATGAGATGTAAGGAAACGAACCTTGTACTTAATTGGGAAAAATGTCACTTCATGGTTCGAGAGGGGATTATGTTAGGTCATAAAATTTCTAGTAAAGGGATTAAGGTTGATAGAGCGAAAATTGAAACCATTGAGAAATTACATCCCCCTAGTTCAGTTAAGGCTATACGAAGCTTTTTAGGACATACTGGATTTTATAGAAGATTTATTAAAGGTTTTTCTAAAATAGCTAAGACTTTAACGAATTTACTAGAAAAAGATGTGCCTTTCGATTTAGTCAGGAATGTTTAGAAGCATTTAATACTCTTACAGAAAAATTAATTAATGCTTCGATTGTAGTTGCACCTGATTGGAATTTACCCTTTGAACTAATGTGTGATGCGAGTGATTTTACAGTAGGTGCAATTCTTGGACAGCGAAAAGAAAAGCATTTTCAACCAATTTATTATGCTAGCAAGACATTAACAGCTGCATAAGAAAACAACACTACTAAAGAAAAGAATTTCTAGCTGTGGTCTTTACATTCGATAAATTTAGGCCATATTTGATATTATCTAAAGTTGTCGTTTACACTAACCATTCAGCTTTTCATTATCTCCTTACTAAAACAGATGCAAAACCTCGACTTATAAGATGGATTTTATTATTGCAGGAATTTGATTTAGAAATTCAGGACAAGAAGGGGGCTAAAAATCTTGCAGCGGATCACCTTTCCAGGTTAGAGAATTCACATCTCAAAGAGCTTGATGAAAATGAGATATCCTAAGGAACAACTCTTGATTATAACCGACTCTGAAGTTCCTTAGTTTACGGATATTGTGAATTACCTAGTTGCTAACATCCTACCAAAAAAGGTTGACACATCATCAAAAGAAGTGAATCTTTACCGATGTAAAAAATTATTTTTGGAAGGATCCTTTTCTTTTTTGTGTATGTGCAGATCAAGTAATTCAGAGATGTGTTACAAAATCAGAAGCGAGTAAAATCTTGGAACACTGCCACTCAAGACCAACAAGAGGACATTACAGTGGGACTAGGACAGCACATAAAATGCTTGAATCAGGTTTTTATTGGCCCATACTATTCAAAGACACTAACAGGTATGTTAATTCTTGTGATAGATGCCAGAGAGCAGGTAATATCTCTAAACATGATAAAATGCCTCAAACTTATATGCTCTCATGTGAAATATTTGATGTTTGGGGTATTAATTTTATGGGTTCATTTCCTGGCTTATTTGGTAATAAATATATCTTAGTAGCTGTCGATTATATGTCAAAATGGGTAGAAGCTCAAACTTTACCCACTAATGATGCTAGAGTGGTAGTTAGATTTCTCAAGAAACTTTTTTCTCGATTCGGAACACCTAGAGCAATTATTAGTGATAGGGGTACGCATTTTTGTAATGCACAATTTGATAAAGTTCTTAAAAGTATGGAGTACATCATAGGACGGCTACCCCTTATCACCCCCAAACCAGTGGACAAGTTAAAGTCGCAAATCTAGAGCTTAAATTCATCTTAAAGAAAACCGTAGAATCAAATAGGAAGGTTGGGCGATGAAAGTGGATGATACTTTATGGGCCTATAAAACTTCTTTTAAACACCCATAGGAACATCTCCTTACAAACTTGTTTATGGAAAAAGTTGTCATTTACCATTTGAATTAGAGCACAAAGCATTCTGGGCTATAAAATTCCTAAATTATGATTTCAAACTTGCAGGTGAAAAGAGATTGATGCAGCTGAACAAGTTAGATGAGTGGCGAGCAAATGCTTATGAGAACTCACGATTATATAAATAAGCGACAAAGTGATGTCATGATGCTCATTTGAAGCAACCAAAACAATTTGCAGCTGGAGATCTTGTCCTTTTATATAATTCAAGGCTCAAGTTGTTTCCCAGAAAGCTAAAATCAAGAAGGTCAGGTCCATTCGTAGTACAAATAGTTTTGCCCTATGGTACGATAGAGGTAACTCATCCAAAATACGGCACATTCAAGGTAAATGGTCATCGACTTAAACTTTATAGTGGTGAGGATTTTAAAAATGATAGAGAGGAGCTTCAGCTCCACGAACCTTCGTAACCGTGCACACAAGGTAAGTCTAACTTAGACTTTAAATAAGCTGTAACAGCCCAATTTTCAGTAGTGTCAAAACAGTGATTCGAGATCACTAAATCCGACTAAAATGAAGAAGTTAGAAAAAATTTATTAATTAATAATTATAAGTTAAGCGCGATTTTAAAAATATTTCTGAATTAGTGAATTTTGTGATTTAAAAGAAATTATTAGGTAAATTGGGTCGAAAACGAGGTATTGAGACCTCGATATTATAAACTGAGCCATAAATATTTTTATAACTATTTACGGAGTGTCTTTAGGATGGTATTAAAGTTTTGTTAATAAATTTTAACGTTTCGATTGTTAATTGATTAAAAAGGACCAAATTGAAAAAAAAAGTGCACTCCCGGGTCTCCGTCCAGGTAAATCGATTCGTAAATATTTTTAATAAATATTTATGAAGTTAGTTGTGAGTTTAATTAGGTTTTGGTTAGGTAAATTAGCTTAAAATAAGAGAAATTAAGAAAAAAGACTAAATTGCAATAGAGTGAAAGTTTAATTATAGATTAAAGAAAAACTAATAGGACTAAAGAGGAAATTATGCCTTTTTCTAAAGTTGAGGCCGTTTATAAGAGAAATATCAAAGATATTTCTAATTAAAATATATATTATATTATATTAACTTAATAAATAAGTAATTATATTATATTATATTATATTATATTATATTATACTATTATATAAACAAATAAAAGAAAGGAAACAAAATGGAAATTGAAACGAAAAGAGAGAAGAAACAGGGGAGAAAGAAAAAAGAAAGTAAAAAGGAAATTTGGGGTTTAAGGTTCAAAGTTAATTTGGTAAGTCAATTTAATCCATTTTCTTGTAATTTTTGAGTTTTTAGAAACCTAGAACTATATACTATTGAATTTATGTTGAAAATTTGAAAGTTGGTGAATTTTTGGATATAGTTTATGTTGAATTAATTAATGAATTGGGGGTTGAATTGATAAAATTTCAAGTTAGAATTGGGTAAAGTATTTAATTGTAAAATAAGTTATAATTTTTGTGTAATAGGGATTAAATTGAGAGAATTTTGAAAGTAGGGTTTTATGGAGAAAGGAAATAAGGGTGTTATAAAATTGGTAATTAATATCTTGCACTAAAACAATTTTGGACAGCAGCAATAGGCCAAATTTGAAAAATCACCAAAAATTGTGAAAATCAAGTGAGAGGATGAATAAAATATGAAATTAAAGCTTATCGAGTGTAATTTTTCATAGAAGAAGCAGTATAAGAAATGGAATTGTAAATTATGAGTTATAATAATTTTTGTGAGACAAGTTTAGAATGATTTTGGGATCCCCTGTTCTGACTTTGGAAAACCATCAAGAATTTTAAAAAAATAATTAGGGCTTAAATTTATAATTTTAAATCCTTAATGAATCTATTTTTAATAGAAACAAACGGAAACATCATCCAAAATTCGTACTAAGAGATAAATAATTTTTAATAAGGAAAGGTTGAAGCTGTTAAACAGCAGAACAGGGGTAAGTTTGAAGATTTTACTGTACTTATTGGCTAAACCATAAATTCTGAAAATTTTATGGTAGAAAGATATTTGGGTCCAGTTTCAAAAACATCAAGCGGATCTTAATTTGGAATTCTGTAACTCAATATATAAATAATTTAGTGACAATGACTCAAGTAGACAGCTTTGAAAGAACATATAAGTAAATAGTGGAACTATATATATATACATTAAGGATGTGGGATGAAAGGAAGAGTAGAAAAATATATGAATATTTTAGCTAACATGTGTTACATTAAAAATGGCTAATTTGCAAGTTTTACGCTCGAGGACTAAATTGAAAAAAAGTAAAACTTTAGGGCAAAAATGACCAAATTACATGAAATGAATCGTTTTATTGTCTAAATTAATATATTGAAAGAAATTATCAATATCAAGTGGGTTTAGAGCTTTAATTTTGTTGTATGATGATATTATAAAATGATTTTGTTAAATATTGATGTTAGGATCAAATTGTGAAAATTTCAAAATTTATGGATTTATGTGAAAATAGAGAGTTAAATTAGTTTAAAGTGGGAATGGAATGAAAATATGGAATTAGTTTTGAGAATAAAAGTTAGTCTCAGTTCAGGGACTAAATTGGAATTTAGGCAAATATTGAGTAAAAATTAAAATATTTAATGTGAGATAAAATTGGGTTGTATTGATGATTTTTAATTGTTTTAGTTCCATAGCTAGCGTCATACTGGAATTCTCGACTAAAAAGGGAAGGATAAAATCGACGTCGAATAGCTCGAAATTCCTGGTTTGTATTTCTATAATCCGAATCTAATTATTAATTGTTGTATTTTGATTAAATGTTATGGTAAGTGATTGAGGTGAGAATTATTGTGTTTTACAATTGAAATGAAATGTTTTGGTATGTGATGAAATTATATTGGTTGAATTAAATTGAAATATATATTATGAATATATATGTGTAAATGTGAAATTGTGCAAATATGATAATTGGATTATTTTTTATATGTATGAAATTTAGCCTTAATGCCCAAGTAGACGGAATTTAGAACTACTGGGATATTAGTGGCATGCCATTAAGGAACCCTAGCGCGCTCTCTGATTATTAGCACGTTAGTGCTCTCTAATTAGCACATCTGTGCTCTCTGTAAGCACTTCAGTGCTCTCTGTTCATTAGTGCATAATAATGCACCTCTGTATTTGATCCGTATATCCGGTGTGTTCTATAAAGTCTACTTTGGGCTAAGAATATGAGATAGTGAACTGAAAATAAAATGTGAAATATGTTGTAATACATGGAATACACGAGTTATATATATTCATGAATTGAATGTGGAATGGATAGTGCCATTGTTTAAATGATATGTGAACAAATTATTGAAAGCTATTATATATAGCAAGTAATGATAATTGAGTATTATATGGTTTTAAATGTTCAATTGTGCTTGACATTTTATTATACATATTATATTGTTTTATTTTTAAATATTCGAATTATAGAAATACCACTGAGTTTATACTCAGCGTATGGTTTATTCCCGTACGCAGATTAAGTTAAAGTTAGATCATTGAATCAGCATCCAAAGCCAATCCCAGACTCATTGTGGTGATGAAAATTTCTTTTGGTAATGACATGTACCTAGGATGTCATGTATATCATTTTACAAAATAATTGTAAACAATGTTAATGATGATATTGGTTACTTTATGCATAAATATATGTATGTTATATTGTTCTTAAGGAAGAATATGTTTAAGTTGTTATTTAAGTGGATATTAAATAAGGGACGATATGATTAAATTATGATGTGAATGTCAAATAATTATGTAATGTTTTTATTTGTACCGAAATGTCTGGTAATGCTCTGTAACCCTGTTTTGGCGACGGATACGGGTTGGGAGTGTTACATAAGCGCTTCTCGGGAGGCAACTCGAGTGTTAACACTGCTAATTTTCTTATTTTCATTTCATATTATTTCATTAAAATTAACTAAATATAAAAAATACAGGTTTTTTGACCCACACTGTAACACCCCACACCTGTATCCAACGCCGGGACAGGGCTCGAGGCGTTACCGAACTTAAAACATTTACAAACATACAAAACTGGTTCACCAAATTTCACCCAAAATTAAAACTTTTCAAACACATGCATATCGTCCCTTATACAAGCCTTCAAGGCCTAAAATATACATCGGGGCGGTTTGAGACAACCGAAATCATTCGATAAAATTTGGGCAACTTAATAAATTTTCTTGCTTTGGAGAGTCATACGCCCGTGTGGGTGGGGCCGTGTGGTCACACACGCCTGTGTGGCTTGGGACACGCCCATGTCCTCAGCCCGTGTAACTCTCTGTTTATAACGTCAGCAAAATAATTTATACCACACGGCCAGGCCACACGCCCGTGTACTAGGCTGTATCCTCCACACGATTGAGACACATGGCCGTGTCTCTACCCATGTAGCTAACACTTAGGCTATTTTCCAAGCCTTATATTGACCTTATTTTTCCCCTATACTTTTACACATCATAAGCACAAATTATAACATCAATTTAATGTTTAATCAACCTTTGGTGAAATTCAATTAAATAATTTGCATGTTTTCATACAAGTGTTTATTACCCAACACTTAATCTCTACACATTCAACAATTGTCCATGTTCAATCATTATCATCTTACTACCATGCCACACATTCACTCCATGGCCACGACCATCTCGAATGGTCCTAGGGCATTCATCATGTACATGTGCCATATACTTCTCATACATAGTGAACAAGCATGATCACATAACCACATCACAATACATTAACACATACCATGGATAAATAGGCTTACAAACCAAAAATCATTATAAGCGCTATATACAATGAATTAATATAAGCCAACATCTTGGCCAAAACATAAAAACACATATCAATAATTAAGTCCCTATACATGCCACTCACTTGAAGAAATTAAGTTTTAACAATACTCCAAAGATGGTAGCTTGATAGTGTGAGGTTGACTCCTACAATCTCCAACCCCGAATCAACCTGAGGACACTGGAAGAAATGGAAGGGGGAGTAAGCTTTATGCTTAGTAAGTCCATATGAAAATAATAAGCATTATAACAGCATGTTTCCTAGGTAAAACAACTATAACTACTCTTTTACTCATATTCTGGTCAAGCTGTCTACTCGAGTCATAGTCGATAAATTATTTATAACTCAAGCTACAGGACTCTAAATTAAGATCCGTTAACTTTCCCTAAAACTAGACTCATATATCTTCTTACCATAAATTTCCATAATTTTGGTCTAGTCAATAAGTATAGTTTATTCTTTAAACTCTCCCATGTTTCGCTGTCTGACAGTTCGACCTCTATCTACTGAAAATCAAATATCTCATAGTACGATACTCGGATAATGTTCCTGTATCTTTCTCTTGAAAATAGACTCATTAAGAATTTTATTCATATTAATTTTAACTTATAGTTATTTTTTTACAATTTCTAGTGATTTTCCAAAGTTAAGATAGGGGAGTCTGGAATCACTCAGACTCTGTCTCACAAGAATTCAAATATATCATAACACAAAATTCTTTTACTTACACCGTTTCCTTTATGTGAAACTAGACTCATTAAAATTTAATCTCATATATTATTCAACCTCTAATTATATTTTCACCATTTATGGTGATTTTTCAAAGTTGGGCTACTGTTGCTGTTCAACACTATTTCGGTGCAAAATCACAATAGCTATCATAATTTCATTATCACATTGATCATGGACTCATTATTTCATAAGTCCCATATTCAATTACACAATGTAATTTAACATGATATTGTAACACAATTCATAACCATAAGCATAAGGATGGTTCATCTTTCAAATCTTTTCACTTGTTCATCATGTATACACATACATATGCATGAATTCGCTTACTCATCATTTATCACATATCAATAAGGCATCACTTATGAGTATAATGTACGTACCTATACATATCCGTAGAATATCAATTAACTTTACCTTTATCACCACGCCCATCTCAGGACTTTCATCGCATTATTCATTATAATACCCGTTGAACTTCTCAAAAATCTCGATGGATAATCCATTTACCTTCAAGTCATACAAGTGATCGTCTCAAGTACACACTCTCGCGAAACTCACATCTTATGGCGGGATTACCAGTCCAGGCTAAATCCCCCGTAATATAAAATCATGGAGTGATGTCGGGATTACCAGTCCAGGCTAAATCCCTCGTAACGACAAGCACTCTCAATGAGCTCGGATCTGAATTACCAGTCCAGGCTAAATTTAGATCCTAATCGGATTACCCATCTGGCTAAATCCTTAATGCACACATATTCTTCGGAAGGCTCGATCACTCAAGGAACACCCGTCTGGGCTAGATCCTTTCAATTTGAGATCAACGGATTACCCGTCCAGGCTAAATCCTTTTCTGCAACACATGCAGGATCTCAAGTCATGTAAGCTGTGGTTTATCCATCGAATTTCTCTTTTTGTTCAACTGAGATTTTTCTCTTTTCATCAAGTATCTCATTATGCATAGCTGATCATGCAATTTACATCCAATTCAACACATTTCGATGTTTATTTAGACATTAGTCCATGAAATAAACATGGTATCGCATATAATTATATTTAGGCATTTGTTACAATATACAAAATCTTTATATCAACTAAATAAACATCCATCACACAATTCTAATACATCAATTTAAGTTCAAGTATGAACAATAATATCATTTCATTATCATTGACATATGAACTTACCTCGGTTTCGAGTACTACTATTTATTTCGAGTTTGTGCTTAACCTTGTTCAACCTCGTTCTAAGCCCGAATCTTATTTTCCTTGATCTATGATATAACATTTAGCCTAATAATTAGTCACATTATTCATATGGGTCCAAAAATCATATTTTTACAAATTTGCATTTTGACCCCTAAACTTTTACATATTAGCACTTTTGCCCCAATGCTCATAAAATGATTTTTATTCAACTTCCTTGCATTTCAACCCTAGCCAAAGCATTTTCATAACTATGGCAGCCCCCAATTTCCATTAAATCACCCTTTTATGACCAATTTTACAATTTTTACAAAACGGTCCTTTTAGACATTTTCATCAAAAACGGCTTAGTAAAAGTCATTTATTACACACCGAGCCTTCATATTCTACCATTAAACATTAAAATACATGCCTATCACTCATGGGTAAATTTCCAAACATGAACCTTAGCTCAAATTAATGTAGAAATAGGTAGAACATGTTACCGGGACTTCAAAAATGCATAGAACGTTAAAAACGGAGCTAGGAATCACTTACTATTAAGCTTGGGAGCTTGGCCAAACCCTAATCATGGCTGCTCTTGGTACATTCGGCTTAAGAAAGAAGAAAGGGGCACATTTGGGTTTTAAAATTTGTCTTTTAATTCATTTTACCTCTAAATGACCAAAATGCCATTTTTACTATTCTTTCAAATTTTACCCACCCAAGGCCATTTTTGTCCATATTTTTAAGACTTGGTAAATTTTCTCTTTAAGGACCTCTAATTAATAATCTAATTCAATTTCATGCAAATTGCTTCTAGAACACAAGTTTTACAAATTATTCGATTCGGTCCTTAAAGTCCAATTAAGCACCTTTCACATAAAATTTCCATATGAAATTTTCACACAAGCATAGAAATACATCAATGACCTTATATTTGTGAATTATGACAAAACATTATTGATGAGAATTATGAATTGAGAAAGTTTAATTTTAATTATGAGTTGAGGATTTTGCTTGAGGACAAGCAAATGCTTAAGTGTGGGGATATTTGATAAACCATAAAAGTAACATGTTCTAATCCCATGCTTGGCATGTTTTTGGATGATTTATTACATAATTTAATGAATTTGATGCTCCTAATCCTTTAATTTCATGTTTCTATACTTAGGAGAGCATAGAGGAGCAAAAAGAGCAAAAAATGGGCCAAAATATGACAAAACGAGCTACTTTCAGGATCCCCACGGCCTGGCCATTCCCACACGGGCTGATCACATGCCCATGTGCCAGCTCATGTCGATATCGCTCCCTATTTCCCAAACACACAGAAAAAGCCAATTTTTAGGGATTCTGAACATTCTAAAGTCTATAAATACACACTAGAAAAGGACCAAAAGGAGCGCACAGATAAGAACAAAGAAATTACTCGAAAAACGCTGTCGGAATCAACTCAGAAGAAGGATCTCCTTCAAGATTGAAGATCTCTAGTCAACTTCTCTAGAAGTTTTTGGATTTCTTTATGTTTTGTTGTTTTCCTAATTTTAAGATGTTTTCCTCCCAAAGTATGAACTAAATTCCCTAGATACCTAGGGAAGATGAAACCTATGATGGATCTTGTTATTTAATTTTTTGAATTACATGGTAAATACTTGATTTCTTGATCTCAATTATGTGTAGTTATTCCATGTTTTAATGTTTTCAGGATATTAATTCATGATTGATGTGCTTAATTTAGAGGAGCAAAAGTCTCTGTTTAAGAGTAGATTTGGCATAATTGAGTGGAGTTGCATGCAATCCTAGAAATAGGACGACATAAATCTACCAGATTAGAGTCAAATCTAATAAGGGAATCTATAGGTCGAGTTAATACGACAAAAGAGGTTTTAATTAGAAAAAGATTTCAATTAATCAACTTAGAGTCAGTTATTTTTACTCTCGAAAGAGATATTAATATAATTTAAGGATTTCTACGAGTCAAGGCAAGTGAATAAATCATTTAATTCAGATTCAGAATAATAAGTGAAGTCTAGGTGGATTCTTTCCTGGGTATTGTCTCTCATATTGGTTTATTCGATTATTTCCTTACTTCATTTTCTATCAAGTTCTTAATAATTAGTTTAGATAATTTTAGATTAAAAACAAACTTCTTTAATTTATTAGCTAGATAATAAAAAGAAAGTAAGTACTAGTACTTTTAGTCCTCGTGGATACGATATTCCTGACTCACCATAGTTATACTATTATTCGATAAATACGTTTGCCTTTGTCGTGATTTTAGTTAGTTAAGTGAATCATCATCAATGTAGAACGCCCACATGTTGGATGGGGCTTAGTGAAAGAAGCTTGGCAAGTCCTGAATTAGTACGAGAAATAGAAGAAAAAGTCTCTATTATCCGTAGTCATCTAAAAGTTGCCCAATATCCTCAAAAAGCTTATGCAGATCTAAATAGAAAGGGATTTCTTTTGAAGTTGGTGATAAGGTGTTCTTTAAAGTCTCTCATTGGAAGAAAATTGTAAGATTTGGTCAGAAAGGAAAGTTGAGCCCACGATTTGTAGGGTCATATGAAGTTTTAGAACAAGTTAGACCAGTGGCTTATAGATTGGTTTTACCTCCAGAGTTATCAAAGATTTGTTTCATTTGTCTATGCTAAGAAGATACTGATCAAATTTGCATCATGTTGTACAGATTGGAGGGTTAGAAGTAGAACAAAATCTATCTTATGAAGAAGAGCCCATTTGTATCTTGGCAAGAGAAGTGAAAGAGCTAAGGAACAAGAGGATCCCATTGGTGAAAGTATCATGGAGAAATCATAATACAGAAAAGGCTGCTTGGGAAAGAGAAAGTTCAATGAAAGAGTAGTATCCTCAGCTATTCATAGGTCTGAATTTTGAGGACGAAATTTTCTAAGTGGGGGAGAATTGTAATAGCCCGCCGGGTAAATTTCTTTGTGTTTGGTTACTATTTGGCATATAGTTGGTAAAATAAGGATATATATGAGTAAGTAAAGTGTTGTCTTGGCTAAGTATAAAATTCTGTGTGTTGCGCCATTTGACGAACTCCTAGTTTGGCGAGCTCTAAGGTTTGGCAGACTCTTCTATTAAGTATCCATCCAACCCAGAGGCTTTGGGTGAACTCGTTAATTTCGTAGTTGTTTAGATTTGTTTATTATTTTAATATGGTAAATCAATTAGTTAAGTTGAGATTTAGTTAGAATGGAACTAGAATACCGTAGATGATAAGACTTAAATTATGTTAAGTGCACTTAATCACGAGAATCAAGAGTGTTAGTAGAATTATTTGATTTTTTTCACTAATTCTTGTCTTTGTGCTTAAGTATATAAGGATAGCGTTGGTATTTTCAAACACCTTTGTTTTCTTCTTCTTTCTTGATATCCTATGAAACTTTTTGAAAACCTAAGTTTAGAAAACTTCTTGAAAGTGAAGGTTTGTTGTATTCAGCTAACTTATCCGTTAGTACTATCTCACTAGTAATTACTGATGGACCCTAGATTATCCTCTAAGTTATTTATGTGTTTTTCATTCTACATGCATAAATGTTAGAATAGTATGTGAGGATGTAATGCCCCCATGCCCGAGACCGACGCCGGAATCGAGCTTGAGGTGTTACCGAACATAATTTATCAATTTAAGTACTTTGAATCATTTGTTTCTACATTCACAGCTTTCTAGCTATCTGCGTCACAGTTACAAGAAAAATCATATCTCGAGTTACGAAACTAGAAATCAAGATCTGTAAATTTTCCCTAAATCTAGACTCATATATCTATTTATTAATTTCTTTCTAGAATTTTTGGTTGGGCCAATTAGTACAGTTTATTAGTTAAAGTCTCCCTGCTTTTGTGGTTCGACTGCTCTGACCTCTGTGTATTACGAATCAGATATCTCTCTATACAAAATTTCAATGACTATGAGGTTTGTTTATATTAAAACTAGACTCAATAAGGAATTTATAATTATTTTTGTAAAATTTATTATAAATTTTTAAAGTCAGAACAGGGGATCCAGAGATCATTCTGGCCCTGTTTCACAAAAGTTTAAATATCTCATAAAATATAATTTATATGCCTGTTTTGTTCAATCCACATGAAAATAGACTTATTAAGCTTCAATTTCATAACTTACTCATCATTTAGTTCCACTTATACTATTTTTAGTGATTTTTCAAATTCATGTCATTGCTGCAGCAATATTCTGTTTTAAGGCAAGTTTCATCTTTCCATGAATTTTTTTATGAACTATGTAACATCCCGAAATAAGGCCTAAACGGAATAGTGGTTGCGAAACCACAAATTCAAGGTAGAAAAATTTATTACATGATTGTGTGAAAATTTCGTGATGAAATTCTATGCATAAAGTGCTTAAGTTGAGATTAGGGACTAAATCGAATAATTTGCAAAACTTGCATTCTAGAAGTTTTTAGTATGAAATTGCTTTGAAATATTAATTAGGAGGTCTTAAATAGAAATTTGACCAATTTTAAGTTCATGGACAAAATTAGGACATGGAAGGAATTTTTGGAAAGTTTAGTAGTAAGGGCATTTTGGTCATTTAGTTATTAAAATGAATTAAAAACAAAATTAAAAGCCAATTTTTGTCCATCTTCTTCATTAGGACGAAATTTCAAGGGTTCTCCATAGCTAGGGTTTGTTTCAAGCTTTCAAGCTCCATAGTAAGTGATTCCAAGCCGTTTTTAATGTTCTTTACGTTTTTGAGTCCGGTAGCTCGATAAAGCTTATGCTAGCAATAATTTAAGTTAGGGTTCATATTTAGAAAAATACCCATAGGTGAAATTTGTGTATTTTGATGTTTTATATGATAGAATATGAGGTTTTAAATTATGTTAGACAATTTGTACTACTCGGTTTTAAGCAAAAACGAGTAAAACGACTTAATCGATAAAAATACCTAATAGTCATAAGTGCATGTTAGAGTATGAATTTGATGCTGCCATAGAAGGAAAAATGACCAGCATGTCATAAAACATAAGAAAATAGGATGAAGTTAAATTTACGAGCTTTGGGGCAAAAGTGTAAATATGCAAAAGTTTAGGGGGCAAAGCGTAATTTTGCCAAAATATGATTTTGGGTCAATTTGAATAATGTGAGTCCTAATTAGACTATATTTTAAATGATAGAGCAAGGAAAACTGAAATTCGGGCTAAAATCGAGAAAATACCAAGTTGTGGACGAAATGGTAAAAGTAGCTATTTTTTTTTTGCATACGAGGTAAGTTTACTGATAAATAAATGCAATATTCTTTTATTTTACATTATTATTGTCAATTTCAGCATTTATATACTTATTTCATGAGAATATTTAAAGTCGAATTAAAAGTAGTAAGTGACAGAAAAAGCATTAGGAAGCCCCGTTTGAACCTTAGGAATGTTAGGATATTGGGGTTTGTGAGGATGAGACAGAGACAGAGTAAGTAGAATGAGCCATGTAAGTCCATATCAGATATATGGCTTTGGAGACAGGAATGAGCCATGTAAGCCCATATTAGATATATATATGGCATTGGAGACAGGAATAATTCATGTAAGTCCATGTCGAAGACATGGCATTGGCATGATATTGATAGACAGGAACGACCCCAATATCCTTAGTATTCCGAGTGGTTCAATGGGTCATTGTACACGTTAAATTACAGTGAATTATCAGCAAAAGGGAAGGCAGATTATATTTATGAATAGTGAAAGGTCAGGTAAGAAAGAAGTTAAGTGAGTAAAGAAGAAGGTAGAAAATGAGAAGTAAATAAAGTTTATGAGGCTAGGTGACATTATGTATAATTATTCATTATTTGAATGTTGTAATTTATTTGCTTGTAAGTTTACTAAGCCTAGTGCTTACTCTCTTTATTTTCTTTTTCTTATAGTTTTATCAAGCCACTCGGGGATCGAAGGAAACGTCGGAGACCCGATCACACTATCGAAGGAATCACATTGGTATAGTTAGACGTTTCGTTTTGTGTATGGCATGTATAGGAACTTGGTTTCTTTTGATATGATATGATCAATGAATGATGTGTAAATACTTGCTAGTGATTAACTAATAGAAGGGCTGATGATATACATGTTTAATAGTATGTATGAATAAGTAGTAACTATCACATGAAAACTAAGAAAAATGTGAAAGTAACTTAAAAACAGATTTAAGTATCAGAAATAGCATGACTTTTAAAAATCACTAAAAATCGTAGAGACATGGTTTGATGGTGAATAATATATGAAATTAAAGATTATTATGTCTATTTTCTTATGGAATAAGCAAAACAGGTAAAGGTATTATGTTTTATGAGATATCTGAGTTTTAGTGAAACAGGGGCAGAGAAATTTCTAGATCCCCTGTTTCAAATTTGGAAATTCACCATAAATTGTACAAAAATAATTAGGTGGTGTAATTTATATGGTTAGAATCCTTATTTAATATAGTTTTAATAGAAACAAACGGTATAGTTATATTAATTTTTTATAGGGAGAAAAGTGGTTCGTAGTAAGTATAGGTCAGTGCAGTTGAATTCTGAAACAGGGGTAACTTTAACTAATAAACTGTACTAATTGGCTAAGTCAAAAATTCTAGAAAAAAATTAGTGGATAGATATATGAGTCTAGTTTCAGAAAAAAATTACGGATCTAAATTTTGAGTTTCGGAACTCAAGATATGAATTTTTAGGCGACTACAACGCAGAATGACAGCACATTCCAAAAAGTTTAAATAAACAATTTTAAAACTATTTAAGTGATAGATTAAGTTTAGTAATGCCTCGTGCTCGATTTTGGAAACAGTCTCGGGTAAGGGGTGTTACAAACTAGATAACCTATTAAACTTCCATGATATCAAACATGATCTAATTAGCCATCACCATGACTTATCAATATCAAACATTTTCTCAACCAAACATGGCCATATCATAAAATTATTTACACAAAATAGGTACATTGCTATACATGCCATACTTAAGTTTTACAAGCCATTTACCAATAGAAATCCTTCGGATAGTGTGATCGAAACTTCAACCTGTCCCGATTCCGGAGCTGACTTGTTCAAAACTACAATGAATGAAAAGGGAGTAAGCATAAATGCTTAGTAAGTTCATATGCAAATAACAAGTAACATAACAATACAATTATACCAAACAACCTTAGCATGGCATCACCAAAACATATATCACATTTCTAAACATTATTCATCATCTTACCACTTTATCGTTGTTGTATCTATTTTCAACTCGAGGGTTAAGTACATACCTGTCCAAAGTGCCCATTTCACAACATTTACCAAAACGTCACTTGCATCTTAAGTGTTCTTCCATTTCATAGAAATTTTCACCCGTTGAACACATCGGAATATAACTCGAATACACGGATAATTTGCACATAAGTGCCACATATGTAATCAAGCAATCATGTAACCCGCCCATAAGTGAACTCGGACTCAACTCAACGAGCTTGGGCGTTTGCATCCATAAGTGAACTCGGACTCAACTCAACGAGTTCGGATGCCTAGTTACATCTCACGAACTCGGACTCAACTCAACGAGTTCGAACATCCGCATCCATAAGTGAACTCGGACTCAACTCAACGAGTTCGGATGCTCAACCATCCTAGTGACATGTCACTTGTATCCTAATCTATTCCTAAGGTTCAAACGGGCTTTTTCCCTCGATCTGACATTAGCCGTCTTCCACGAAATATCGGAACCGATACTCGGTAGCAATTCATATTTATCAAGTAGTAAACATAATTTGCATATTACTCAACATTAACCACAAAGCATAATATTTCACGATAAAAAAATAGCATATCATATAATTAACATCAATAACTTAAAAATAACAATTATGCTATATTATTTACACATGAACTTACCTTGGTACCAAAATATAAAGATTTTGCAATTTAGTCCATAATCTTTTCTTTTCCTCAATCGCGACTTGATTCCCGTTTCTCTTGATCTATAATACCAAATTAATCTTATTTAATACATACATTCATCAAAACAGCATTTAATATGAACTTTAGAAAATTACACTTTTGCCCCTAAACTTTTGCATAATTACACTTTTGCCCCTAGGCTCGGGAATTAAACTTTATCCCTTATTCTTATGTTTTATGACATGCTGATCATTTTTACCTTCTATGACAATATCAAATTCACACTCTAACATGTACTTATGACTATTAGGTGTTTTTACCGATTAAGCCCTTTTACTCGTTTTCACTCAAAACCGAGTAGCACAAGTTGTCTAACATAATTTAAAACCTCATATTCTATCATAAAACATCAAAATACACAAATTTCACCTATGGGTATTTTTCCAAATATAAACCCTAGGTTGAATTATTGCTAGCATAAGCTTAATCGAGCTTCCGGGATTTCAAAAACGTAAAGAACATTAAAAACGGGGCTTAGAATCACTTACTATGGAGCTTGAAAGTTGAAGAAACCCTAGCTATGGAGAGAGCAAAATTCGGCAGCAACCATATGAAGAAGATGACTATTTTGTGTTATTTTTCCCTTTTTTATTTCATTTAATATCCAAATGACCAAAATGCCCCCTCCTTACTAAACTTTCAAAAATTCCCTCCATGTCCTAATTTTGTCCATGAACTTAAAATTGGTCAAATTGCTATTTAAGACCTGCTAATTAAAATTTCAATGCAATTTCATACTAAAAACTTCTAGAATGCAAATTTTGCAACTTATTCGATTTAGTCCCTACTTTCAATTTAAACACTTTAGGCATAGAATTTCATCACGAAATTTTCACACAATCATGCAATCATATCATAATCATCAAAATAATTATAAAATAATTATTTCTATCTCAGATTTGTGGTCATGAAACCACTATTCCGATTAAGCCCTAATTCAGGATATTACAACTCTCCCCCCTTTAAGGATTTTCGTCCTCGAAAATCTTACCGGTAAACAGGTGTGGGTATTGGTTTCTCATAGTTTCTTTAGGTTCCCATGTAGTCTCTTCTACCCCATGCTTTTGCCACAATACTTTCACGAGAGCGACACTTTTATTTCTTAGTTTCTTGACCTCTCGAGCTAAGATCTTAATCGGTTCTTCTTCGTAAGTCATATCTGGTCGTAGTTCAATTTCTGTCGGTGAAATTATATGTGAACGATCCGAACGATACCGACGTAGCATAGATACGTGGAACACATCATGAATCCTCTCTAATTCAGGTGGTAATGCTAGCCGATATGCTACCGGTCCAACTTTTTCAATTATTTCATACGGCCCAATAAACGCGCGGACTTAACTTGCCCTTCCGTCCAAATCTAAGGACTTTCTTCCATGGAGACACTTTCAAAAATACCTTATCACCAACTTGAAACTCGATTTCTTTTCGTTTCAAATCCGCATAAGATTTCTTTCTATCTGAAGCAGCTTTCAAACAATCTCGAATCACTTTCACCTTTTCTTCGGTTTCTTTTATTAGATCAACTCCATAAATCTGATTTTCCTTAAGTTCAGTCCAATACAAAGGCGTTCGACACTTACGACCATATAATGCTTCATAAGGTGCCATTTTCAAACTCGTCTGATAACTATTATTATAAGCAAATTCTACCAACGGTAACTACCTTGAAATTCCAATACGCAACATCTGAGCATGTCTTCAAGAATCTGAATTACTCTCTCTGATTGCCCATCAGTTTGTGGAGGAAAGGTAGTGCTGAAATTTAACTTTGTACCTAATGCCTCTTGCAACTTTTTTCAAAACCGTGAAGTAAATCTCGGATCTCTATCCGAAATGATTGACAAAGGTATTCCATGAAGTCTAACAATCTCACGGATATACAATTTAGCCAACTTATTAAGAGAATAATCCGTACGTACTGGAATAAAATGAGTCAATTTAGTCAGTCTGTCAACTATTACCCAGATGGCATCTTTCTTTCCTGGAGTCAATGGCAACCCTAAAACAAAATCCATAGTAATCTGATCCCATTTCCATTCAGGAACCATAATAGGCTGAAGTAATCCTGAAGGCACTTGGTGTTCACTTTTTCACTGTTGACAAATTAAGCACTTTGATACAAACTCGGAAATATCTCTTTTCATTCCACTCCACCAACACATTTTCTTCAAGTCATTATACATTTTCGTACTGCCCGGATGAACCGCCAAACAGCCATTATGTGCTTCATGCAAAATCTTTTGAATCAACTCATCATTTTTCGGTACACAAATTTGATTTTTAAACATCAAGCTACCATCAGAACCAATTCAAATCGATCCGTATCGAC
The DNA here is from genome assembly GCA_025698475.1 of Gossypium anomalum. Classification (NCBI taxonomy): domain Eukaryota; kingdom Viridiplantae; phylum Streptophyta; class Magnoliopsida; order Malvales; family Malvaceae; genus Gossypium; species Gossypium anomalum. Next base: position 38,571,834 of record CM046968.1, on the reverse strand, counting down.
TTCACCTTCACATCTTCTCTTGGCTAGCAAATCTTGATCATTTTTCCGAGCTTGAGAAATCTCTTGTAAAACATCGGTCTAGCTCTTATCTCTCGCTAGAATCGAACTACCATCCGACATTTTCAACCGAGTGTTCATAACTCTCAAAGCAAACAACAACTCTCGCTTAAAGCATCGGCAACCACATTCGCTTTTCCTGGATGATAATCAATAACAAGCTCATAATCTTTCAATAACTCCAACCATCTACGCTGTCTCAAATTTAAGTCTTTTTGTGACATCAAGTATTTAAGACTTTTGTGATCAGTATATACTCGGCATTTTTCACCATACAAATAATGTCGCCAAATCTTCAAAGCAAATATCACCGCAGCTAATTCCAAATCGTGAGTAGGATAATTCCTCTCATGAGGTTTTAACTGCCTCGAAGCATAAGCCACCACTTTTCCTTCTTGCATGAGTACACACCCCAAGCCATTTAGAGAAGCATCACTATACACCACAAATTCTTTACCTGATTCGGGTTGTACTAACACTGGTGCTTCAGTTAATAACTTTTTCAATTCTTCAAAACTTTGTTGACATTCTTCTGTCTATTCAAATTTAACATCCTTTCGGAGTAGTCTAGTCATAGGAGCAGCAATTATAGAAAATCCGTTTACAAACCGCCGATAATACCCAGCTAGCCCCAAGAAACTTCTAACTTCAGTTACGTTTTTCGGTGGTTTCCAATCAATAATGGCTAAAATTTTACTAGGATCAACCCGTATACCATCACCTGAAACAATATGACCCAAAAATCCAACTTCCCGAAGCCAAAATTCACTTTTACTAAACTTGCCATATAACTGCTTATTTCTCAAAGTTTGCAAAACTATCCTCAAATGCTTAGCATGCTCTGTCTCATCTTTTGAATAAATTAAAATATCATCTATAAACACCACAACAAATTTGTCCAAGTATGGCCGAAATATGCGATTCATTAAATCCATAAACACAGCAGGAGCATTTGTCAACCCGAATGGCATAACTAAAAATTCATAATGACCGTACCTTGTTCTAAAAGAAGTTTTAGGCACATCTGACTCTTTTACTCGCAGCTGATAATACCCAGATCTCAAGTCAATCTTTGAAAACCATGTCACTCCTTTTAGCTGATCAAACAAATCATCAATTCTCGACAATGGGTACTTGTTTTTGATTGTCACCTTGTTTAACTGCCGATAATCAACACATAATCTCATAGAACCATCCTTCTTTTTCACAAATAACACAGGAGCACCCCAAGGTGAAAAACTCGGTCTTACAAAGCCTTTATCAGTCAACTCTTGCAACTGTGACTTTAATTCTTTCAACTCTGCTGGTGCCATTCTATATGGAGCAATCGAGATCGGAGCTATTCCCGGTATCAAATCAATACCAAATTCTACTTCCCTGACTGGAGGCAAACCCGGCAATTCTTCTGGAAATACATCTGCAAATTCACACACAACCGGAACTGATTCAACTTTCTTTTCAACTTCTTTTGTATTAATTACATACGCCAAATAAGCTTCATAACCCTTCTCAAATATCTCTGAGCCGACATCGAAGAAATCACACTAGACAATGCCTCTGATTTATCTTATTCAACCCGTAGAGTTTCACCGTTTTCACATTTTAATTCTATAACCTTTTCTTTGCAATTTACTATAGCATCATGCAATGTCAACCAATCCATACCCAAAATAACATCAAATTCATCAAACGGCAACAACATCAAGTCGGCCGGAAAGTAATGACCCCAAATCATTAAAGGACATTTCTTGCATACTTTATCAACTATCACACATTTGCCTAACGGATTCGACACTCTAACCATAAATTACGTGTTCTCAATGGTATATTCATACTAGACACAGACTTCATGCATACATATGAATGAGTAGAACCGGGATCAATCAAAGCAATAACATTAATATCATAAAGAGAAAATGTACCGGTAATCATATCGGGTGAGGAAGCATCTTCACATGCTTTAATAGCATAAGTTCTAGCGGAGCTCTTCCTTCGAGATCTAAGCTCACTTTGCATCTCGGCTACATTCTTCTTCGCTTGTTTCACTTCCAGCTTTTCTCGGATACCTTCCCCTCAAGTCTGCACCACTAGCTTTTACATTTTGAAATTTTTCTTTCTCAGCTCTCTCTGGGTAGTCTCTAATAAAATGATCTGGAGAACCACATCGAAAACATTCATTTGCTCTGCACGAACCAAAATGATTTCTACCACACCACTGGCACTCGGGTTTAACAAATCTCGAGTTCCCTACACTAGCTGTAGAAGTATTCTAAGATTTAGGACCCACATTCTGCTTCTTAAAATTTCCATATGATTGCCCAGCTAAAACTTGGGAACGAGGATTCATATTTCTTGACTTTCCGGGTTGCTGTGAAGGTGCCTTACTCATTGGCCTTTTCTTCTAATTTCGTGTCTCAGCCTCTACCTTTCTCTTCTTTTTAAGTAGTTCTTCAGCCTTGCAAGCTCGATCAACCAGTACTACCATTTCTTTCAGTTCAAGGATCCCGAAAAATACCTTAATGTCTTCGTTGAGCCCGTCTTCAAATCGTCGGCACATCTTGGCTTCTCAGAGGAACATATTCCACGACATACTTACTCAATCGAACAAACTCTCTTTCATATTCTCGAGATTGTCATATTACCTTGCTTTAGCTCAAGAAACTCTTTACATTTCGATCAATAAATCTTTCACTAATATATTTCTTCCAAAAACTCTTCTTGAAAGAATTCCCTGTGTTACCTCTCTCTTTGGTACCACCGATATTAAAGTCTTCCACCGATTATAGGCTAAATCTCTCAACAAAGATGTAGCACATTTCAAACATTCTTCAGGTGTACAAGATAATTCATCAAATACCCGGATAGAATTTTCAAGCCAGAACTCTGCTTTCTCTGCATCATCATCAATATTTGCTCTAAATTCTTCAAACCCCTTGTTTACGAATTCTATCAATGTGGTTTCGTGAAATTTTATCATATCCACTCCTTGAGGCATCGGAGGCATAGGTTGAGAAATTGGAGGAGGTGGGGGAGGTCGTACATTTGGGTTCGTACGAACGAACTCAGTGTACCATGCACTCATCATTTGGAGAAAGGCTTCCCGATCCCTTTCTCCTCCTCCCTGACCAACAGTAGGAGGTGGGTTTTCATTCGGCGCTGCCCTTCAGCCGGAGCTGGCGCATTACTCTCTACTTCATCTACCACAGCTGGATCGGGATCCATTTACTATATAAAAATCATTTAAAAAGGTCAGAAGTCGTCACACTATCATAATTTATACATATGGCATGTATAGCAAAAATCTGTACATACAACACGTAGTCCGAGAACCAACTAAACCTGCTATGATACCACCAAATGTAATGCAACCATGCCCAAGACCGACGCCGGAATCGAGCTTGAGGTGTTACCGAACATAATTTATCAATTTCAGTACTTCGAATCATTTGTTTCTACATTCACAGCTTTCTAGCTATCTGCGTCACAATTACAAGAAAAATCATATCTCGAGTTACGAAACTAGAAATCAAGATCTGTAAATTTTTCCTAAATCTAGACTCATATATCTATTTACTAATTTTTTTTCTAGAATTTTTGGTTGGGCCCATTAGTACAGTTTATTAGTTAAAGTCTCCCCTGTTTCAGGGTTCGACTACTCTGACCTATGTGTATTACGAATCAGATATCTCTCTATACAAAATTTCAATGACTATAAGGTTTCTTTCTATTAAAACTAGACTCAATAAGGAATTTATAATTATTTTTGTAAAATTTATTATAAATTTTTAAAGTCAGAACAGGGGATCCAGAAATCATTCTGGCCCTGTTTCACAAAAGTTTAAATATCTCATAAAATATAATTTATATGCCTGTTTTGTTTAATCCACATGAAAATAGACTCATTAAGCTTCAATTTCATAACTTATTCATCATTTAGTTCCACTTATACTATTTTTAGTGATTTTTCAAATTCATGTCATTCTGCTGCAGCAATATTACATTTTTAAGGCAAGTTTCATCTTTCCATGAATTTTTTTATGAACTAGATAACCTATTAAACTTCCATGATATCAAACATGATCTAATTAGCCATCACCATGACTTATCAATATCAAACATTTTCTCAACCAAACATGGTCATGTCATAAAATTATTTACACAAAATAGGTACATTGCTATACATGCCATACTTAAGTTTTACAAGCCATTTACCAATAGAAATCCTTCGAATAGTGTGATCGAAACTTCGACCTGTCCTGATTCCCGAGCTGACTTGTTCAAAACTACAATGAATGAAAAGGAAGGAGTAAGCATAAATGCTTAATAAGTTCATATGCAAATAAAAAGTAACATAACAATACAATTATACCAAACAACCTTAGCATGGCATCACCAAAACATATATCACATTTCTAAACATCATTCATCATCTTACCACTTTATCGTTGTTGTATCTATTTTCAACCCGAGGGTTAAGTACATACCTGTCCAAAGTGCCCATTTCACAACACTTACCAAAACGTCACTTGCATCTTAAGTGTTCTTCCATTTCATAGAAATTTTCACCTGTTGAACACATCGGAATATAACTTGGATACACGGATAATTTGCACATAAGTGCCACATATGTAATCAAGCAATCATGTAACCCGCCCATAAGTGAACTCGGACTCAACTCAATGAGCTCTGGCGTTTGCATCCATAAGTGAACTCGGACTCAACTCAAAGAGTTCGGATGCCTAGTTACATCTCACGAACTCGGACTCAACTCAACGAGTTCGAACATTCGCATCCATAAGTGAACTCGGACTCAACTCAACGAGTTTGGATGCTCAACCATCCTAGTGACATGTCACTTGTATCCTAATCTATTCCTAAGGTTCAAACGGGCTTTTTCCCTCGATCTGACATTAGCCGTCTTCCACGGAATATCGGAACCGATACTCGATAGCAATTCATATTTATCAAGTAGTAAACATAATTTGCATATTACTCAACATTAACCACAAAGCATAATATTTCACGATAAAAAAATCAGCATATCATATAATTAACATCAATAACTTAAAAATAACAATTATGCTACATTATTTACACATGAACTTACCTTGGTACCAAAATATAAAGATTTGGCAATTTAGTCTACAATCTTTTCTTTTCCTCGATCGCGACTTGATTCCCGTTTCTCTTGATCTATAATACCAAATTAATCTTATTTAATACATACATTCATCAAAACAGCATTTAATACGAACTTTAGAAAATTACACTTTTGCCCCTAAACTTTTGCATAATTACACTTTTGCCCCTAGGCTCGGGAATTAAACTTTATCCCTTATTTTTATGTTTTATGACATGCTGATCATTTTTCCCTTCTATGATAATATCAAATTCACACTCTAACATGTGCTTATGACTATTAGGTATTTTTACCGATTAAGCTCTTTTACTCGTTTTCACTCAAAATCGAGTAGCACAAGTTGTCTAACATAATTTAAAACCTCATATTCTATCATAAAACATCAAAATACACAAATTTCACCTATGGGTATTTTTCCAAATATAAACCCTAGGTTGAATTATTGCTAGCATAAGCTTAATCGAGCTTCCGGGATTCCAAAAACGTAAAGAACATTAAAAACGGGGCTTAGAATCACTTACTATGGAGTTTGAAAGTTGAAGAAACCCTAGCTATGGAGAGAGCAAAATTCGGCAGCAACCATATGAAGAAGATGACTATTTTGTGTTATTTTTCCCTTTTTATTTCATTTAATATCCAAATGACCAAAATGCCCCTCCTTACTAAACTTTCAAAAATTCCCTCCATGTCCTAATTTTTTCCATGAACTTAAAATTGGTCAAATTTCTATTTAAGACCTGCTAATTAATATTTCAATGCAATTTCATACTAAAAACTTCTAGAATGCAAATTTTGCAACTTCTTCGATTTAGTCCCTACTTTCAATTTAAACACTTTAGGCATAGAATTTCATCACGAAATTTTCACACAATCATGCAATCATATCATAATCATCAAAATAATTATAAAATAATTATTTCTATCTTGGATTTGTGGTCACGAAACCACTATTCCGATTAAGCCCTAATTCAGGATATTACAGAGGAAGAAAACTTTCTGATTCTTGATTAAGTGTCATTGATTCTTGCATGCATGATCAGATTTGATAAATTGATAATATGATATGTATAATTATCTTTCTTTTAGCTCAAGAAGCTAAGGAAGGTCCAAGTGATAAAGGCAAAGGACTTGCTTTGTAGATTTTGTAAAAGTTTCTGGTGGGTTCGTTCCTACTTCCATGTGTTGTAGTTTCATTTTTTATAATCCATGTAAGGTAAGTATTCTTACTTTGTAATGGATGAAAAGAGTATAAATGGATAATGGTTATCTAGAGCCACTATCTAAGTTCAGTTAGTCTGTGATATGAAATAAGTGACATCCTTCCTTCATGCTTGGGCCACTACCACCTGCTTCTGATATGTATGATATCATTTGATATATGGTGATAGAGATGAGGAGATATGTTTGTGTAGCCTCAGGTAAGGCAACTATATTGCAAACCGGATTGGCAAATAATGATAAATCATGTTATTCTAAATAAAAATTATATGTGGAGTTAAAAGGGAGAATGCATGTGAATGAGATTGTATGATATGCTTCTGATTATGAATTCTAGCTACGTGGTTGGCATGAAGATAGGTTGTCTGAGTTGTGTTAAAGTGGCGTACAGCATATGCCTAAGTGATAAGTAAGTTGGCGTACTAAGTCTGTTTGTATTCTGTATGCGCCATTGGGCGTACTATGTTTAATGTGTGTAAGTCCCTCAGAAAGGTTCAGTTGTGCTATCAGTAATTTTATGTATAATTTCCTTTTTGTAACTCACTAAGTTCGTATGAACTCATTCTGCTACCTTTTCCTTCTCAAACTTGCTAACCGAAGGAAGACTTTGATTGAAGGACTACGCCAGAGTGCTACTTCTTGTGAGTTGAATGTTTTGTTATGTATCTTGCATGACTCATGGGGGTAGCATGTAAATCTATTTTGGAAATGATTTGTATAAAGAACTTATGCTTTGTTAAGACTTTGTTTTTATCATATCTTTATTAAATATCAAAGTTTAGACTTAAAGTTTTACATTTCGTTTAGTGAAATTATTCTATCTGAACTTATACTCCATATAGCTTGAACGTTATTATAAATTGTTAATGATTTGATCTAAACTTTAGTAAAGCAACAATTATAATATGGTTTATATCTATAACTTTGTAAGAATTATATAAAGCTTCTACCAAAATTTTTTTAAGTTAATTTGATTTTAAGTAGTGACACATCATACTCAAATCTAAATATTGGGCCGGGTTTGGTGTGTTACAAATAAACTAGGTAAAAGTATGTTAAATTTCTAAACACACACGCTCTCTCTCTCTCCCCTCCCCCTCTCTCTCTCACTAATTATGAAAATAGAACCATAAAATTCTTTAACCATGCTCTAATATCAAATGTAAGTTAAGTTATTTATTCATTTAAATAATTAAACATAATTATAAAGCCAACGATCTTATGATTTCATCATATTTACATCCAATTCAAGAAGAGTGTACCTTTTTCCATGATGCACTTCGAAGAAGAATAAGACCACCTTTTGTTGTAGAAATTGAAACTATAATTTTTCTCACTTAATCTCTAAAACTTTAACAATACAATACTCATGGAGAATGTGTATGTTTTTCTAATGAGATAGAGAAAGGACCATATTAATTATTAATAGAACATTAATAGGTAACTTTCATAAACACGTCTCTTCATAACATGTCCTTTTGAAGAGTATTAATTATTCAAATAGGCATAATTTATGTAATAAACTATTTAAAAACGATTCTCTTCAACTAATCAATTAAATTTAATTTTAAATAAATTATTAAATCATTATTAATTATTAGATAATATACAACAATAATTAATAAATATCATATGTATCACATAAATTATTACAATTTACACCATAGTGGTGCCAAGAGCTACTTAGCTTACTTACTACTGAGGGAGGTCCTATTTATAAGGGTTTGGGACTTTAACATGGGCCCTGATTGAATGATCACCCTATGGTGCAAGATCAATTTTAAGGCCATGAAAAGCTTCATTAGGGTGCACAAAATGTGACTTGATGTCATCACCCTGGTGAATTGGCCTTGGAGTTATTAGATGTGATTGTGGTTTCTTTAAAGTCAATTAAGCAAAGCCTACATTAGCAACATTGTAATTTCTGACAGTCTAGTCTGAGCAAGTCTTGTTTAGCAAAGTGAGTCACTTACTGAGATGGACCTTGTTTGTAGTGGACACCTTTTTATGGCAAGGTAATTACGTATAACAAGTACTTGGCACATTATCTTCTTATACTTCCCTAGAATATCATTTCCTTCTAGTCTCTTTCTTGATGATTCAAAACTGATTTTGGTGGTCTATTTTATAGGATGTGCTGGAATTGATTGTTTACTGACCAGATGTTCAAGGTGAATAATCTATATCACATTTCTACTCATCATGGAAGGGAAATCAAATTAGATGGTGACTAAATTGAATCAGGCGTCAAAAGGTGGGTGGATTATATGAACTTTGAGCATGAACCATCTATGAGTTTTTTAACATAGAGCATGCTTCAATTCTTACCAATCCACCAAGCTGGCATTGGCATTGATGAAAAATGGAAGTAGCTTACTCAATTTGGCTTTGTTATTGTTCAGGTTTTTCTGTATCTCGTTTGTTCAAACTTGGGAGGTCATGTTATGGTAAAACTGCTTCACTTGATATCTGGCAACATCACTTGGGTTCAACAGCCTCCAAATGTTTAGTGGTCTTTATTAAAAGGTCAAGAAACGGAGAGTATTTGCCATTATTACCCAAGGAATGTGCAAAATCATCCACGGTGAGATTCGATGAGTAATTAGTTTTGCTGCTGTGCATTGGGATACCTTTTAAGTGGGAGAATTGGTACTCTAGAGACACGTACTCGTTTTAGAAATGATAAATATAAATTATATAAATTTATCAATTAAAGATTCAATTATTAAAAATGATAAAATAATATTATCCATTATTACTACATGTAATACACAATATAATCGCTTCATTATTCTCTAAACAAGCTTTTTACAGAGAAGCTACGTAAATTTATTCAGATCCCAAATAAATTGGACATTAGAGCTCATAATATTCATTTCCCTTCACCTATTCCCAAGTGCCAATACACAGCCTTCTTTTTCCCCGTAACGGAAGAAATCTCCTCCTAGAATAGAGAAGAAAGTCCAGGATCACAGGCGGCTCTGCTTGCTCATCCCAGGTGCCTTAAAGCTAGCAAAACCAGTGATTTCCCTACCAGTTACCAAGCTGTTGATATCATACGTGCCTTCATATGTATAAATGGGTTCCATATCACAGAATGCCTGCATGGAATGGTGACACCAAGAACGGAAAACTCAAATATGTTTTCTATAAGGAATTTTTCTTTAAATCTGGATGACAATAAGGACCAAATCTTAAGTATACCAACTTCCCAAAGGCAGACGTCTAATAACTGTTCATTATATACTTGATAGACTATTGGGAGGATCTCAGGTTTGGATTAGGTTTGTCAAACTGCATCCTGATTAACCAATAGATATATTCTACCATGAAGATGTAAATACGTGATTTTGTTTTGAAAGCAGAGAACGGTAACCTTTGCAACATGAAAATCAGCCAGAATTCCATTGCCACCAAGTAATTCCCTCCCAAGCGCGACTGTCTCTCTTGCCCTCAATGTGATCCACGACTGAAGACCATAAAAGTTTGTCAGGGCTTACCTAATTCAGAGTGAAACCTCGTATGAAATCACAGGTTTTACATATCTTAAAATGTTTATACCTTTCCCAAGCTAGCATGACCAGGAGTCATTTTACCCTTATCATACAATTTGCAAAGGCGCCAACCAACAAGGGTCATTGCTTGAATATTACCTAGCATTAGAGAAAGTTTCTGTTGGTTAAGTTGAAATGCTGCCAATGGAGCTCCAAACTGTTTCCTCTCCTTCAGATACCTACATCAAAGCAAATGCAAAACAGGTTACCTTACATGCTTGATATGTCATTCTTCAAATTGAGAATAACAGCACCCATTGCAATACCTCAAACACATGTCATAGACACCCATTGATATGCCAATAGGTTGCCATGCAACCATTACTCGTGAAACAGCCAGTACCTGCTTTTCCACGGTGACAGATCACAATTTCATGAATAAAGCACAAAATCCCGCAGGATATATTGAAAGGCACCAACATAAAATAGAAAAGGTTAAATCCTACCACTGACCATAGATTATCAACCAATTAGCAAGCAGAAATATGAGCTGAGATGCTATCATTATCTCAAACAGGCTATTTGAACAAACCTTGTTTGTATCTAGAAATGAGTTTAGACCAGGTAATCGGTCCTCATCAGGAACAAAGACATTCTTTAAGAGAATATCACCATTTTGCACAATTCGCACTCCAATCTTGTTTGCTATTTTTGTAGCTTTCAGTCCAGGGGAATTCTTCTTAACAATATATCTGAAACAGATGGCAGAAGCATCCCATTTTAAGGAAAAAGAGCATGCAATGAATACTGAATCTAGCCACCTTTTTATTTGCATTATTATTGCTTCTCTCTCTGCTAGGTTACAATAATGTAAACTTTGAAAATTATGACTTTCATTTATGTTCTTTAAAATCCTAACGTAAATTCAAAATGGACAAAAAGCCCTAAATATCTTCCTCGCCCCTTCTTGAAATGATAACCAGGTTTGAACATTTCCACCTCTTCAAGATCATTAAGCCCTTAATGGTACTTGAGTAAAAATTCTCAACTGAATTGTTGATTTGGCTTTTCATTCTATATATTTTTGTAAATACTTCCTAGTTTCTAGTGAACATACAAGCATGTGTATTTATTGACTATTAGATGGCGCTTGTGCTTACGACCAAATGCTAAATTCTTTTCAATGTCTTTCTTACATACTATTTCATTTACCCATTTATCTGATTGGTTGTGGTATTCCTGGCAAAAATAACCAACACATCAGCAAAAGTGCTGTTTCCTATCCAGCGTTTTTGTCCGTCAATTATCCAACCTCCCTCTACCTGAAATTTTTTATATGATAGCAAACATGGTACAAAGACAAATTTTAGAATGTTTAGCAGTATAATAAGCTATACTAAAAAAGACAAACGAAAACCAATAAACAAGGTTGAGGGCAGACCTTTCTTGCGGTTGTATTTACAGCACTAGCATCACTTCCATATTCAGGCTCAGTCAAAGCCTAAAGATAAAATGATAAATATTTTTTTTAAAAATCCTTCAGAGTTAAAGCTGAAAAATGATATTAAAGCCTCCCAAAATGTTATTCCAGAAAGAAATACTACCCAACAAGCTATCGTCTTTAACTGTGCCAAAGAAGGTAAATACTTCTGCTTCTGTTCCTCTGACCCACATGATGCTGTTCTTGATGGTACAGGCAATTTATGCAAAGGTCATATTTATCAGTTATCTTCTCTAAGAAAAAATAAATAAATATACACATGCCATTAATTAATATGTAAAACAGAAAGGAAAGTTGTTTCATAAATCTCACCAATAGTAAGCATGCCTACAGAATGCACCAATAAAAATGTAGAGCAACTTGCATCAACTCTAGCAATCTCTGCATTTGCAATAGCACTAGTAGTGATGGAGAGACCAGGGGATCCATAACCCTGCAAATCATAGATAACCAAACATCATACTCTTGAGTTACACTTCAAGAAAGAAGGAGATAAGTTCAAAAAAAGAAAATTAATGTAGGAATAACCTCGGTATTAAAGCCAGCAATTCCAAGATCAGCAAGTTTTGGAAGAATTTGGAATGGAAACTCTGCCTTCTCCCAATACTGGGAAAATTTTCAGATCAGTTTCTTTCTTGGTAAATGTGTAAGTAAAAACAATGATAAAAAGCAATTAACCCTAAAAATCATCAATCCAAGTTGTTAGACAGGTTCATGAACAGCATCTGAAAGATACCTCCGCCATTATAGGAGCTACTTCTTTTTCCATAAACTCTCTTACTTTCATTCGGAGAGTCTTCTCCTCAGGACTCAATAGATCATCAAATCGATAATAATCAGAAACTGTATTTATTGTTCCCAAAAGCAAAACACGCATATAATTAGAACTCAAGGTTTCCCATTTGATAACAACACATGGTCAAAATCTATAAAAAGATTTAGCACTCCAGAACCAAAATTTTATCAAGTTGAGATGCATTAATGAAAAAAATACAATATTTTAGAAGAGCTATAAAATTCATACCAGACGGAGGAAAAACAGATGCTGGAGTTGCTTGAGGGAATGCAACCGAAACATCCAAAGGTGGTGAAGGTTTGTCACTTTTTTCAGTTTCATCTGTGAGACATCAAAGACAACAAATCTTTGACTAAAGCCAAACAACACAATAATCGCAAACACAACAACGTTGAAGCTGTCACTGTAAGAAAACAGCTAATAAAAATATAAAGTTTTTTCTTCTTTGAATTCTATTCTTCCCTGAATTCATCCAGAAATAATATGTAAAGCTCCAAACTTTCTTAAATTTTTCTTGCTATAATTAATATAGAGTCGCTAGTATTAAGGTTCTTAAAAATTGTCAAGTGCTTAGTTAGTTCTATCATTTGGGGAATTAAGATCGAATAACAAAAAGGAAAAAAGGAAAAGACATAATTTTGAAAATCAACTTGCAGATAAAACGAACCTTGAAACTTGGATGGAAGTATCATGGTGATTCACTGACAAGTTTCTTTATTATACTGATAGAAACAAAATAGAATGAAAATGGAGGAAAAGAAAGGCCAGGTAGGAGCAGGATAAAGATAGAGGTTTTATATTGTTTCTTTTTGTTGGCACATGGATAACGATAAAGTTGGCGGTAGAGTCCCTATTACTAAATGTGAAAGTAGAATTAGCACGCAATTTAGGTTGTATGGTAATACAAGTAAATGATCAAGGGATGGCTCCCACCAGGTGTGGTTGGGGTCAATCCTAATTAATATATTATAATAGTAATGATAACACCAACAAATAAAAATTTGAAAATACGTTTCAGATGTAATTTAACTTTTGTCAAAATGATTGAATAAAATTGTAATTTTATCTTTTTCTAATACGATAATAACAAATTAGATTTTCTCTTAATTTTTAGTATTTTTATCTAGATTTGAATTTTTTTCAAGAGAAAAAAGTTGAAAATCAAGAGGAAAAATATGATTTGTCATTCTCTTCTTGGGGAGAGATAGGGATAATATAAAATCACAGTTTTATACTAAAGGTGCTTATGGGCCGGGCCAGACACAACCAATATTTTAGGCCTAGGCCTAGCTCGGCCCGAAAATGGGCCTAAAATTTTGTTCAAGCTCGGTCCGAATAAAAATATTAAAACCCAGACTTAGCTCGACCCATATTAATTTTTATATTATTTATATATATTTTTTAAAATATATATAATATATCAAAAATACTAAATTATTAAAATAAATATGTCCCGAAAAATTGAAAATAAATTTAAATATATATATACTTAAATAACACTAAGATAGGTGCAACTTAACAAGCAAATGTCTCTAAAATAGTAACAAAATTAACAATAAAATAAGAGTTATACAATAACAACAAAGTAGTAGCAACATAATAGTGATATTGTAGCAAAATAGTGAAAAAACAATAAGAAAATAGCAAAAAAAATTAATATTTTTTTGCATATTCGAACCAGGCCGGGCCCGGGCTAAAAAAACCTTACCCTATGCACGTCTCATTTTCTAAATGGACTTTTTTTTTTCCCATGTCTATTTTTCGAGCCTACATTTTTACCCAAACCATCCCACTTTTTGGGCGAGCATTTGGGTCAGCCTGTAACACCTCAAAATAGGGCGTAGGAGTTTTAGGGATATTTTAGGAATTTTGGCCGAGACAAGCTTGAAATTTTGTAGTGTTGGTAGCATATTAACTGTCAAACCAATTTTTGAAAAAGTGTTCTAGAAACCCTTAATTTTAGAGAAAGAACTAATTTGTAACATAGTCAAAACAATGAGCATTTATATGGCAGTTAAACCAGTTTTTAAAATTGAACCTAAAAACCCTCACTTTCAGCCTAAAATCGTGATAGTTGTTCTTCAATTTTGTAGTTGCCGCCCCTTATTCTTTCCCTTACCATTCCATTGATTTTTTATCCCCAAATCACATTACCTTGATTTCTTATCATTCCCAAGTCATTTGCCATCATAAATCTCCAAGAAAAACACCCAAAAACTCAATAGATTTCACCATCTTCTTCAAAAGTGGGGTTTTCGAATTTACGTTGAAACTCTTTCATTCTTTCAAAAAAGGTAATCATTAATGTATCTATTGGTTTTTAATGTTATCTAGACTCTAAAACTGAATTATTAACCCTCAAATCGCATGTTTTAAATAAAAGTAAAAAATCGAGCCATTAATAGTGGATTTCGGGATTTTGAGTCAAAACTTGGTTTCAAAGTGTTTTTCAACTTGTTTTAGCATGATTAGCAAGTTTTAAGACTTATCTTAAAGTTCTGTTAAAGATTTTTTATGTTCTAATGAATTTTGTGAAAATTGCCTAAAAGATGTTGAAAAATGTCGATACCATGAATTGAGTAGATTTGTCTAGTTTGAAGGTTGCGAGTTAAGAGTAGATGATTAAGTAGATGAAAGGTTGCGAGTTAGGAGTAGATGATTAAGTAGATGAACAGAATTGATTTTATGAAAAAAGGTTGAGTATAGATCGAGATATTAGTATATAAAGTTTGTTGTGTTAATAGTTTAAGTTACATGAGAACTTAGCTTAAAGTTTGTGTTTTAGTTGGTTTGAGTGGATTCTTGGTGGATATTTGACTATGCTTATTGCATGATTCATGTGTGTAAAGCTTCGAATTTGTTAGAGCTTGCTACGAGCTAGGAAAGTGTTAGTTGAGCTTTCAGTTTTCGATAAAAGCAAAGTGGTGTGTGTATAGGATTACTACTCGTAAACATGAGTCGTGTGTTATTTGGGAATTTAGATGTAGCCTAAACCCCTACTCTAAGTTTTGAGTGTAAGCTTTCTTGAAACTATACTTGTCTTGTGGTTATGTGGTTATATAATATGCATGATATATGATATGTAAATATGGTGATTATTGTGTAAAGTGCAATTATATACATGTAATGCATGTGTAATATAAAGGTTATATGACTATGCTAGTGTTTTTCAAAATATGCTAATATGCAATGTTAGTGCACAAATAATCGGTAAGTAATATGTGTTGTTTTCATATATTTTGGCCTTGTAATCTTGGAATCATTAGATATAGTAGGCATGCCATAGGATTGTGGGTACTCACTTATATGTATAGTGGTTTTGGGCATTGAGGCCCTGGCACATGTTTGGAGGGATAAGGGAATGAGAGCTAAGCTCTATTCAACATGACATGTTAGGGGAAATAAGGAGAGTGTTAGCTATATGCTTCACTTTTGGGACATGTTGACTCTTTGAGTTTATGTAGTGTAACAGAGATCCGTGTATTCGATGAGTGATGATAAAGCTCACTATATGTTTCATAACTCAATTGACAATCTATCTTGTCTTTTAAAACTATGGAAATATGTATCTATGTTATGTGATGTATGCTTAAATGAGTATGTATGCATTGTGAGAATGAAATATTAGATGATGCATAACTTAATACTATATGATGTTAGACTTATGAATAGGGTGCTTGTGTATAACTGATTGGTTGTGCTACATGATGACATGTTTGAGTTGTGAAAATTCTTGCATTCACTGAGCTTGTTAAAGCTCACCCACTCATTTCAACACATGCAGATCAGTGATGTCACGGTGTGGGTGGTGTGGTTTCCGAGGGAGTGATCCAAAGAAGTTTAGTTATTCTTCGTAGGTGCTTTATTATTTATATTTGTTTTGGGGAATAGGCAATGTGGTAGAATTATTATAGCTATGTTGAATTCTAAACATTTTATTCTGGTTTATAAGGTCTCCATGTTATTATCATGCTAGAATAATAAACATTGATGTTAGCATGAAGATTCTTGTTTGGACTGATTAATTTAGCAGTTGAATGATGAAATTAATAAAGTAATGGATACATGATGTTTAGGAACTATACTTGAGATGATTTATTTGCACTGTTATGCTGTATTTTTTGCTTTAGTAGCAGAGGTATTGATATTCAGGATTTAAAATTGATACCTCTGTGAATTAAAACATGCAGGAAATAAAATAGAGATTTGATATTGATACCTTTGCTCGAGTATCGATACTCAGGGAAGAATTATCGATACTTTCTTTGGTGCTACCTATATTTTTCGATAATTGGGTTTTTGATCGAGAAACAATATGCCCTTTTGATATCATTTTTCCAAGTGGTATTAATACCACACAGGAGAAATATCGATACCTGGATATAGGTATAGATACCTACAGCCATTTTTATGGTACTTTACTAATTAACGCTTATGCATAATTCTGGTTGAGTGTATGATCAATTAACGAATAAATTGCATGTAATAATGATAAATAACTATTTGGACGACTTAAAACTTATACGAGTTAATAAAATATGATCGTTTTGCTTGCATCTAGTTTCCCAATAGATGTACATGAGATGAAACGGTGGTGTGGCATCCTGTATCTGGGCTTGGCAACTAGGCGAGGTATAGGGTGTTACACGACCCGACCCATGAGCAGGTCTATTTCATACAATCCCTTCTCGTACTCAGAAATGATTGTATGAAACTCTGATTCCACGTCATCCCTATCCCTTTTCCAATAGGAGAATAACAAATTAGATTTTTCCTCCTGATTTTTAGCATTTTTAGTTGGATTTGAATTTTTTTCAGGAGGTAAAATATGATTTGTCATTCTCCTATTGGAGAAAGATAAAGATAATGTGGAATCACAGTTTCATACAATCCCCTCTCATACTTCTATTAATTAAAATTAACTACTTCATGTGCACACGCAATTTTTACATGTTTTATAATTTTTGAAAATATATGTTTGTTTAAAAAGATTTAGTTTAATATATAATAAAACTTTATTAATTTTGAAAAATAATTTAGATAATAAAATAACATTTCAAAACAACCAATAGCAAAATATTAATTAATCAAATAAAACAACTCGTAATTTGAATATAATTCAAATTTCACTTACAAAAAGTCATTACTTTAATATTTATTCACTTTTGATATAATATTTCACAACACAATGACAAACGAAATTCTCAATTATATAAATATTATTAAAATCAAATAATGTAAAATTATTGAATATCACATAATAATAACTAAGCATCTCAAATAATAATAATCATACATTTTGATAATACAAAGCCTATTAAATAATGCTAAAGTATTCTTCTTCTTTTTCAATAATTCTTTAGATGTTATTTTGAATAAAAATGTTTTTCTAATGCACATATTTATAGTGTCAAATATTAGTTTTAATTAATATATAATTGTAACACAAATTAAGTGATAATTAATCTAAAATAATAAGTATAATTTTATGTGGATCCAATATTTAATTAAGCAATAATAACTATTACATTAAAATTGAAAACATTATTAATAAAATAATTATAATTATTTTATATTAAAAATTTGTTATGAAGGTAATTTTATATTAAGATTTAATAGAAACATTATTATATTATATTATATTATATTTATTTTCTTTTGAGTTTTAACATATAAATTGAGAATAATTAAATAAATTTATACATTATAGATTAGATTACCTATATATTAATATTATCTTTATATATATAATGTTAATCTCACACATTTATTTTCTATTAATTATAAAAATTTGATTTTAAAATTATTTTTTATTATCATATTTAAAATAAAATTATATTTATTTAATTAAAATTTTAAAAATTATTATTTTAATTTATCCAATTATATTGAATGATTTTAAAGGTTTATAAATTATTAATTAATAATATATATTTCTTTTAGTAGAACGTTTAAAATATATGACCACATTAATTAATTTCACATTAATATACTATCATATTAATTAATATTTAATTAATATTAATTTTATTATTATCACATGGTAATACTAATAAAATATTATTTTAATGTCAATTTAGAAATATAATTAATAATAAAGGCTATTCTTGTCGGTTTAAAAGTTTTTTCAAACTCGTACTTTTATACTAGAAATTCTATCACACACGTATGTGTGTGGAAATCACGTATTTATAACACAGATGTGTGTTGAAAATCACGTATTTATAACACATATGTGTGTTTAAAATGTTGGATCTAGTGCCCTAAGTATATTTGTTTTGTATACTTGTATTTTTCAAACATATTAGTTTAATAATAATATTCATTAATTACATTAATACCATTTGTATTTTGTCCTTAATGGTTTTTGCATGCAAAACAAAATGGAAGCAAATATCGACTCTGTAACACCCCGAAAGTTACAATAGTAAGAATGTGATATATTGTCCTTGATACAGTAAAATAAGGAAATAAAGTGGAAAAAAAGGGAAATTTTGAGTTATGTCAACAAAAATATGCTTAGGAAGTATATCATAATGTATTAATTCAAGAAAGGACTAAATCGAAAAAGTGAGAAAAGTTTTATAGCCCAAGAGTGAACACTCAAAATTTGAGGGGTTGAAGTGTGAATATGGAAAAGTTGAAGGACCAATAGTGCAAATATTTTAAGGGTGGAAGGATTTAGAAACTAATGAAAATGGATAAATTAGGACCAAATTAAATAAGTGAAAAAAGTATGAGGGGTTAAATTACAATTTTACTAAAATGAGTATGATTCAATGGAAGAATTTTGAAGGATTATAAGGGGCAAAATGGTCATTTAGCAAGAAAGATATTTTGAAGAGTAATAATAATGTTGGTGATATTTTAGATTAAATAAATAAATAAATAAATATTAGTTTATTAATATTTGATTTGATATTTATTTATATTTTATTAATTTTTACTTAGTATATAAGGAAAGAAAGATGAAGAATTCTCTTTCTCTTTCCATGCTTCCAATGTGAGAAGAAGAAAAGAAAGAAAAAAATTATTTTATTTACAATTTGGTCCTTTCACCAAAAATCTACTATTTTCACTTAAAAATCAAAAAAATTTCCATAGCCATCAAGAGAGAAAAATAATAAGGAGACTATGGGGAGCTAGAATATCAAGTTAGATTCAAAAAAATAGAAGTTGGAGGAGAGAGAAAGTCAAGTTAAAGTTTGGTTTCAAGAGAATAAAGTATGGATGTTAAGGTTTTATGTTATTTTTAAGTTTAGTAGTGATAGAAAAACATAATAATGGTGTTAAAGTAAAGATTTTTCATGAGAAAATATTGTGTTCTTGACATGTTGATGAAGAGAGAAGTTGAGTAAGCGAATCAAGTGGTAGGAGAAGAGCAAAACAAGAGATTTTGATAGAAAAGAGGTAAGTACCCATGAACTTCCTTGTTCTTTAAGGATTAAAATGTGATATTTATAAAGTAAGTGATAATTAAGTAAAAATAATAATAATAGTAAATAATTTATTATGTGAAGTATGAATTTATAATAAAAGTATAATAGTTGGGTTATGTGCTAGCGAAAAATATACAAATTATTAGATAAGTGAAATTATGGGAAAATGTGAAATTTTATGGAAACAATGACTAAATTGAAAGTGTAACAGCCCATTTTCGGTAAGATCGTAATAGTGGTTTCGGGACCACAAGTCCGAGCCAAAAATAATATTTTATTTTATTTTATTTTATGGGTATCATGATAGGAATGTCATATGAAAATTTTGGTACGGAAATTTTACCGATTGTGTGTTTAATTAGGGAAAGGACTAAATTGCATAAAATGCAAAATTTGGGTTCTAGTAGCTATAGGTATCAAATAGCTATGGAATTCAAAACTTAAGGCTCTTATATGGTAATAAGACCATTGAAGAGTAGTTAGTAGATATTTTAATGACTCATCCATGGAAAAATTAGAAAAGGGTAGGGACTAATTGGAAATCAATAAAATTAATAGATGATAATTAATTAAAAAGAAAAAAATCATCTATTTTCATATCATCTTCCCCAATTTTTCTATGGAAACCCTAGGAGAAAGGAAGAAAACTTTTCAAGCTTAATAAGGTATGAAATCAAGTCTCGTTTTTAGTAATTTCTATATTTTTGGAATCGGGATAGCCTAATCTTTCTATTTAGGGGATTTATTTGAAAAGTTATCAAGGTATGAAATTTGGGTCATGGATGAATATGCTGAAATTTAGAAATTTATGGTAGAAAATGAAAATTTATTCATAGATAAACAACTTTTACAAAGCAATTTTTGATGAAAACTTGATTTAGGGACTAAAATGAAAAAGTGATAAAACCCATGGAAAATTCTAAAATTTGTGAAATGTATGTGCTGTAAATGTAATATATAAATTTTGGTTAGGCTTGGAAAGAGGGTTAAATTTCATGAATTTTATTTTCCGGGCCTAGGGACGAAATTGAAATTTTTGAAAAGGATAGGGATAAAATGGTAATTTTACCAGGATGTAATATAATGCAAATGTAAATGAAATATGATAGATTAATAGTTAAATTTATCCATATAGATCCGAAAAGACCAACTACGGAACTAGATCGAGGAAGGCAAAAGGTTTCGGATTAGTTGACATTCAAATACGAACCAATTTCAAGGTAAGTTCGTGTAACTTAAAAATGCATGTTAATAGGCTTGAATTGAATTGCGTGATTGTGTTGATATGTGTGAGATAATATATACATAATGAAATAGTCTTAAGTTGTGTAATATGGACAAATTATCATGTTCAGGTTGAATTTTGAATTTCGATGGGTTAAGAATAATCGTGCATATGTTGCAGATAGAATTTAGCCCAGACGGGTAATTCTAATGTAAGCCCTCTTGAGCTTAGGTTATAAATTGGATTTAGCGCGGATGGGTAATCCAAATTAAGCTCTCTAAATCACATGCTACGGAAAGGATTTAGCCTAGACTGGTAATCCTACTGTAAAATGTACGGCTCAAGAGTGTGCCTTTTTATTATATACCCTAATGGGTACTTTTGCACATGTGTATATTACCCGAACATCTATCGAGAATAGTTCGACGAAAAATACTCTTGAAGTGTGGAAAGGTGAAATTAATGAAAGCTTGTAATGTGATGAGCTTATCTATGTTTACTTGATATTCATATGAGATTATGTGACTAACTTGTTGAATAAGTGTATGTGTTTAGGCAACTTACCCAAAATTGATGGAATGTAAATTTATGTATGCTTGTATTAATAAATATAACCGGTAAGTTTATTTTCCTTTATACGAACTTACTAAGTATAAAATGCTTACTTAGTTTAATTTTCCCTATTTTATAGAGCTCAAAGCTCGCAAAGGTTGAAAGTTGGTCGGAGCAATCATCACACTATCCACTATCTCATTTTGGTACAAATAGAAATCTCGTTTTGGTATAATGGCATGTATAAGCTTATTTGGCCAATGATGGCTTGTAATTGTTGTTTTGAAATCTAGCCATTGGAGTGGCTAGTGGTGGTCTAAGTTTGGCTATTTTTGAAGTAATATTTTGGTAATCACATAAGTGCTTATTATGTGTTAGTTTGTTGGAATTATGTTAGCATATAAGTTTACGATAAGAGTAACTTTATATCCTTTGATGTATGAGATAATACCATATGATTGATGTCAAATTTTATGTGAATATGATGTTGGATTGTTGGATATATGCTTATGAGTTTTGGTGCAGGAAAATGGTAAGTTTTGGGTGACAAATGAGGCTAGGAAATGGCTTTATTTTTTCCACGTGGGTAGACACACGGGCGTGTGTCTTGGTTGTGTGTGACACACGACTTGTCCCATAGGCATGTGGTCCAGCCGTGTGTCCTCTACATCTTAAAAATGAGAAACAGAATGCTCAGAATTGAGCACACGGGTGTTTGTCTCAGCAGTGTGGTTGATACGGCCTTGAACACGGGCTTGTTACACGACCATGTGAAAACTGCACCTAAATTTCGAGAAAAAAATTCGGCACACAGCCTAGCGCACGGGCATGTAACTTGGCCGTGTGACTTCAATTTCTTCATGCCTTAAAAGTCAGAGAGTTACACGGGTTAGGGACACGGGCATGTGTAGTACACATGCTTGACCACACGGGCGTGTCCCTAGACCACATGGGCGTGTGAGCCCTACACCTTGGAAAATTTTTGAAATGTCGCAGAATTTTTTTATGAGTTTCCAATTAAGTCCTGACTTGATTCTAATGCTCGTATTGGACTTCGAGGTTCAAATTAAGGGACGTTTTGAATGATCTCGGTAAAAGAACAATAATTTACGTAAATTATTTGTAAAATGTTCTGAATGTTTTGGTAATACTTTGAAACCCTATTCTGACGACAGATACGGGTTAGGGGTGTTACAGAAAGACTTGAGAAATAAATGTGGTGGAAGTAATGCAAGTGAAATACATAGAAATTTGATGTGGAAAATGAGATAGTCGAATTAATTATGAAAATTAAGTGAGATGTCAAAGAAAAATTGTGTAATAATGAATAGAGAACTTTTATGAAAAAGGGTGATTAAATTGGAAAGTTATAAAAGTTTTAAAGGAAATATTAATAATAAAGCACATAGTGAAAAATAAAAGATTATATGAATTTTGTAATCAAAATTGAAATTATTTCCTAAGTTGTGGAAATTAAGGGTTGAATCGTAAATTTGGGAAAATTTATATTAGATATAGAAAAGTGAAGTGCATAACACTTGGAATGAAAAAAATTGATGTTATAGTGAATTTTGGAATATTAATAAGTATTGTATTACGTTAAATGTGTTATTAAAAGTAAAATATATTGCTACATGAAATATTGTGCTAATGAATAAATTAAAAAAATATAAAAGTGATGTGAAATACATGATAAGGATTATTAGTGAATTATAGATGAATATTGAATTTGGAGATATATTATATGTATTAAAGATAGTAGAAAATATAAGTATATGGATTGTAGTTATAAGGACTAAATTATAAAAAAATTATAAAAGTGTTATGTAAAACTGTAAAAGTGATATGTGTGCATGATATAATTTGCCCAAGTAGACGAGATTAGAACTATTGGGATATAGATGACATGCCATTAAGGAAATTTTAGCGCGCTTATCGTCTTGCACTTTAGCACTTACCGTTTCGTACTTTGGTGCTTATCGTTCCACACTTCAGTGCCTACTGTTTTGCACTTCGGTGCCTACTATTATATTAGTGCACTTTAGTGCACCTTTGTATCAGTTCCGTATATCCTAAGTGTTCTGTTTAGTCTACTAGGCGTCTGCTAAAAAGGTAAACAATTTTCGTTACAAGGTAAAGGTCTATCTCTGATTAATAGTCGAAATATTGAATCAATAAAGTGAAGACATAAGTAAATTGAATGTATTTGAGGGAGTATAAGAAAGACAATGACTAATAAGTTAAATATGTAAAAATAAAGTGTGAAATAAATAGTGATGGAATTATGAAAATTTACACTAAATGGTGAAATATAATACGTGTATTAAAAAGAGTAGTAATTTTTATATGTTGATTTGAGGACTTAAGCACTAAATTGTGAAATAAGTAAAAAGTTACAAATGAATATGATAATAAGAAATTAAGATGTAATATGATAAATAAACAAAGAAATGAGATATTGGGAATTAAGGAATTTAATAGATTTTGAATATCATGGGTACTTACTAAGTCTTCACCGACTTAACGCGTTTATTTTCAACGCATAGGTACAATGATTTTGAAGAATCGTAGCTGAGGTTGTGGACATCCATCTCATCATATCTCTAAGTGTCAAGAGGGTATGGTTCATAATTTGGAATAGAATGGCATGTACTTAGGAAGATCAAGTGAGTTATAAGTAGTAGGAATTAAAATATAAGTTATGAAAACTTTACTTATTTTAGAATATAAAGAAGAACATTGTTGATATTTGCAATGATTATTAAAAATCTAAATGCATACATGTATAATTGATGGGATATATGTTAAATAAGGTTGATTTGGGGATTGTTTTGAATTGGGTTTTAAACTTTGAAATGGCTTAAAAACAATGCAAGAGGTCTTTAGCAATTTTTCCAAGTATTTTTTTTCAAAAATTTACCTAAGGTACCGATAGCTTAGTATAGATACCTAAGGGTAAGGTATCGATACCTAGAGCTTGGTTTCAAAAAATTCCAAAACAGAATGCACTTTTGGTATCTATTTTAAGGTTGGTATTGATAATGAAGGAAAAATATCGATACTTAGGCCAAAAGTATCAATACTTTGCCCTTGTTTTATGAAAAAGTCATATTTTTAAATATTTCCAAGCATAGTAAAATATTTGATAATGTCCCTAAACATTGAGGATGATAATATTGAATTAATTTAGTGAAAACTTTATTTTTTAGTGATTAGCCAAAGTCCCTTAGACCAGAATTATATTGAAACACAACAACTAAAACATATCAACATTGATCCATTTCTTGCATAGTAACTTAGTTCAATCATATACCAAAACAGACCACAAATATTCACTTTCATACAATTCTAATTAGACAAAAAATAAACCTATTTACAAGCATAATAAAATACCTATTGACATAGTTAGTAAAGTATCAAATTGTACCAAAACAACTTGTTTAGCCACATATACATGCCACTACCCTAAGAGACACAAAAACTACCAACTTCGATGGATAGTGTGAGTCGGTTGATTGATCCTTCCAAAGTGTAAGCAATAGAACTCAACAAAACAATCTACAAGAATCGGTAAGTTTACATAACTTAGTAAGATCATAGTATTACATTCAATCTAACACAATTAGATACAATTCCTATACTACTAGATTTCAAGGTTGCTAAAGTATAAACACTCACGTAAATGTGTTCAAGGGTACCGAAGTACAAACAAGGGAACCTATGTGCAATCAGGGGTACCGAAGTACAAACAGAGGCACGCATGTACAATCAAGGGTACCGAAGTACAAATAGGGGCACGTATGTGCAATCATTCAATTATTAACTATAGACATTTAATTAAAGAACTATAATGTAAAAATATAAGTAGAAATCATTTCATATTGAAACACTATGAACGTACCTACTATTCGATTCCGACCAGCACGGAAGGACTAATTCACTATTTTCCCTTTTTCCTCAATTATTGTCTTTTTGATCCAAGTATTGATCTATATGATAATTAAATACAATATATTAATCTCATACATATTCCACATTTTATATAATATACACAACCCTTAACTTCTTATTATTTACACATTTTCCCTAAACTTTTACAATTTTTACAAGTTAGTCCTCTGACTCGAAAATCATCAAATTGACTATTTCCTTGAAATCAAGTTATAGCTGAATATTATAGGCCTTTTAAAATTCCATATTAAACATCAAAATTCACCATCAAACCTTGAGATTTTGACATTTTAACAATTTAATCCTTAAATCAAAATCTAACAAAAATCACTTCACAATTCAACCAAATACCATAATCAAAGCTTCAAACACTTGGTTATCATAAAAAAAAATTCAAGATTCATTAATGGTAACTTCCAAAATTTTTAACAGATTCAAAAACAAAGGTTCGGGTTAGTTGGACCTAGTTGTAACGATATCAAAAATATAAAAATCATTAAAAACGGGCTCGGAATCACTTACATGCATACACCAAAGCTAGCCAAACCTCAAAGCACTAACAATGGCTATTCTTCTCTTTCAATTCGGTGGAAAGAAACAAATGTAGAAGATGATACTAGTTTTACGTTATTTTACTATTACTTAATTATTAAATTACTTTATTAACCTTGCTTATTAACTTTAAAAATCACTTAAATTGTGTCTATAATTGTCCACTAGATTTATGAATGGTATAATTACCATTTAAATCCATTCACTTTAAAGTTTCATAGCAATTTAACTCTTTTAACTAAAAGAACTCCACTTTTGCATTTTTTACGATTTAATCCTTTTCACTTAATTAATCATGCAAACATTAAAACATCTTAACAAAATTTTAATGCAACCTTACTAATTCCTATAGTTAGAATGATAATAAAATAAAAATTCACTCATCGAATTTGTGGTCCCAAAACCACTGTTCCGATTTCATTAAAAATAGGTTGTTATATAAACCTAAACATGTCATTAGTCTGATCAGAAATAAGCAAATCGATTGAATGAATAATATGTCGTCTGTTAATTCCAATTGGAGAGATGTTTTGTCTTGAGCATCAAAGTAGATAACTCCTTAAAGATAGATGTCACATTCCAAATCTGGCAGACCCAATTAGAAGGTGTGCAGATGTGAAGTTTTCTGTTTGGCGTAGTGTAGTCTGCCCAATTGAGTCTTTTGGCGAATGAGAGTTGGCTTAAAGTATTCATCGTGTAAGTAATTAAAGATTCTATCTCAGGTTGTTTTTCTAATTGAGAAAATATTATGACAAGCGAAGAGCAAGTATGGTTTGAGTTACTGCCAAATGTATAGTACGCCTAGTTTGCCTGAACACTATGCTAGCTGAGTTTTGTAATGTGATCTGGTTAGGAGCCAACTGAATTGAATAGTCAAATACTATTTATACATGATCCTCATTTATATTTCTATTGAATTTTGTAGGTCATTTATTCGGACAAATTCTGGGTACAATCAACACTTGTTAAGCTCCATTAGGGGGAAACTTGATATATATATATATATATATATATATATATATATATATATATGGTGAGAAGGGTTCATTCAGGGATGGTTTGTCCTTCTTAAATATTACTCTCTGGTTCTTCTTCTTAAACGTATCCTTTATTAAGCTGAAAAAGAAGTGTAACAGTCCAGTTTAGACCCTAGTCAGAATAGTGGTTTTAGGACCAGAAATCTGAGCCAGAAAAATATTTAAATATTATTTTCGGTGCTTATTATATGTTAATTAGTATGTGTAAAATTTTCATATGAAAATTTAATCGTTTGTGTGCTTAATTTGATAAAAGGGCTTAATCGCATAAAATGTAAAAGTTGCTTGCCATATGTTAAGTGTGTCTATTTGTTATGTCTTTGTAAATGAGAGGTCCTTATGTTGAGAATAAACCATTTGAATAATGGATGGACATAAATGCCTTTGGTTAATGAAATTTTATATGTTATTAATGAAGGGTAAAATAGTAAATGATGAATTAATGGTTATTAATTAAACAAAACATGAAAATTAAGTCATTTTTGTTCATCCACAACTGAAAAAAACAAAGAAAAAGAAAGAAATATACAAGCTAGGGTTTGACACTTTGATTGGAGATTAAGGTATGGATTTTGCTCGGTTTTTGATAATTTTTACATTTTTGTAATTGTTGCACTGTAACTATAAAGCCCATGCCTAAATTTCTGATTTTGATGATGATTTTAAGTTATTCCATTGATGAAATTGTGAGCTTTATGAACTTAGATGATAGAAAATGAAAGATATGTGTTGGGTTAGTATATTTTGTCTTTGATTTTTTGATGAATTTGAGTAATTTGGACTAAATTGTGAAATTGAGTTTTTGATGGACTAAAATATGAAATAAATGAAATATGTGGGCTTGTATGAACTATATGAAAATTCGACTAGACATGTGTATAAAGAAATTATGTGTATTTTGTGATTTGGTGAAATAGGCTAAAATGTCAAATTGTGAAAATGTGAGAGTTAATTTGTAAAATGCCCTAAATGTGTGTTTTTGGATAGAATTGAACGGTTTGGTGAATAAAAGGGTTAAATTTGAATTTATTTAGATCAAGAATTAAAAAAATAAAATTAGATCAGAGAAAGTCGAAAGTCGTCAAGTAGCCGATTTCGTCTATCCGAATCGTACGAGGTAAGTCTATATACAAAAAAAAAATGTGTTTTGAATTGAATTACTATCAATTATATGCCATTGAACTATGATGAATGAATATATGAGTTGAGAAAAGAAATGAGACATCCAAGAAAGTATCGACAAATTTTCGACGTCTGAACAGTCTCGCACAAGCCTTAGGAATAGTTAGGATACATATGTCATGACATAGGATCCGATATGTGTTATCGTGTAAGACCACGTCTGGGACGTTGGCATCGACTTATGATTTACGTGTAAGACCATGTCTAGGACATCGGTATTGTATTTGATTTCGTGTAAGACCCTGTCTGGGACAGTGGCATCGATATTTGATTATATGTAAGACCATGTCTGGGACATTGGCATTGTATGAGCTTTTCAAGCTATCCACAAATCCTTATGATTCCGAATGGTTCAACGAGCATTCCGAGAAATGAATGAATATATGAGATGTGTATCTGATTCAGTTACGTTTGAAATGTATACTACGTTTGAGAACAAAGGTAAGTATATGTAGAGGTGATGATATGTGTTATAAGTATGAGAAAGTATGTTATTTGTGCAAATGAATTGAGTATATAGGAAATGTACATGAATTTTGTGGTTTGTGATAGTATTTGAGTATGGAGTATATGCATTTAGATGATGTTTATATGCTTTAATTGATAAGTTTATTTGTATATGGCTTACTAAGCTTTTGAAAGCTTATTCTGTGTGCTTTTCATCTATTTTATAGATACTGAAGCTTTTGGGAGCTCGGGGATCGTTGAGGATCGTCATCACACTATCGAACTATATTTTGGTACCTTTTGAAAATGTATATTTTAGAATATGGCATGTATAGGCTAGGAGTATTTGGATATGTTTTGTAATGTCTATATCATGCCATGTGATATGGCTAGTTTGTGGTTGAACTTATGGTTTGATTCTGGTATATGATATGTGATGCAAATTGTGCTTATATGAAGTGCTTTGAATGGCCAAGAGAATTGGTCAACTTGGTAAGTTTTGGAATGTGTCTATTATGGAAATTGGTAAAGTTTTAGCATGAGATTTGATTGTATGTTTGGAGACTATGAAACCATATACTTTGGTATGATTTTAGACTTATAGGATGACATGTTTTGTTGTGTGTTACAAGCATGAAATTGTTGTCAATAATATGGCATGAATGATGTAAGTTTTGGTATTGAAAATTGGCTGAAATTGTTATGTAACTGTTCTTGTTTTGATGCTTGTAGGTTTGACCTAAATTGGGTGGCAAATTGGTTTTTTAAATGGCCTATTTTTGTCCACACGGGCAGAGACACGGGCGTGTGTCTCAGCCTTGGATGACACACGGTCATGTAGCAATACCGTGTGTCCCCTAGGGTACCATACAATTTGAAGTCAGGCTTGAGTACGGTCAAGGCACACGGGCGTGTGGCTAACCATATGGCCCAAGTCAATTTCGACCACGGCCAAGGCACACGAGCGTGTCTAATGCCGTGTAAGGCACACGGCCTGTTCACACGGGCGTGTGACCTGTACAACTTTGAAATATGTTTAAATTTTGAAGAATTTTGTATGAGCTCGGTTTAGTCCCGACCTCTTATTAAAGCATGTTTAAAGTTTCGATGACCTATTTAAGGGACTTAACATTGATGTTAGATTATGTTTGTAGATGATGATATTAAATTCTTTGCATATTGTTTTGATTTGTTTGGTAATGCCTTTAACCCTAATTCGGTGACGGATACGAGTTAAGGGTGTTACATTTTATTGGTATCAGAGCTATGGTTTAGTTAGTTTTAGGATTACCATAGCGTTTGTGAGTCTAGCTATGCATGCCATATTTATGAACTGTGATAGTGTGATGATTCCTGATAATGAAAATGTGTTTTTATATAGCAAATGAATCCCAAATGGGTCATAACTGACGATGTAGAAAGTAATGCGTCTACTCCCGCGCAAGGGATAGCGCCATCCTATTCTATACCGGCTACGAGTAGTCATGATGGAGAGGCTAGACAAACCTTCTATCAGATGTTGAATAATTGGTTTACCCAATACATTAGAACTAATCCGACTGTTCAACAACCCCCAACCCCAGCTAATCTTCCGCAAGCTCCCGCTATGCCACAAGTTAATCTGAATCAGTTGAATAAGCCTCTAGTCAATAAAATTGGAAAATATGGGGCTGAAGAATTTCGTGCTACTGCGAATGATGATGCTAAAAAAGTTGAGTTTTGGTTAGAGAACATGATATGAGTGTTTGATGAATTGTCTTTGAATCTGGATGAATGCATAAAATGTGTCGTTTCACTTCTGAGAGATACGGCGTATCACTGGTGGAAGACTTTGATATCGGTGGTTCCAAGAGAGCGAGTTACTTGGGATTTCTTTCAAACTGAATTTCAAAAGAAATACATCAGTCAGAGATTGATCGATTAGAAATGTAAAGAGTTTCTTGAGCTTAAACAAGGCTGTATGTCTGTTATAGAATACGAACAAGAATTTGTAAGACTGAGTCAATATGCACGAGAATATGTCTCGACTGAACCAATTATGTGTAACGCCCCGGACCCGAGACCGTTACCGGGATTGAAAACGAGGTATTTACGAACTTACTTCATTGGCTTACACGGTTCATTTTTTTAAAATTTCAGACATGCTGGCTAACTGCATCACGACCACTTTAAAAATCATATCTCGAGTTCCGAAGCTCGAAAACTTAATCCGTAAATTTTTGCTGAAACTAGACTCATGTATATATCTACAAATTTTTTTCTAGAATTTTTGATCAGGCCAAACGGTACAGTTTATTAGATTAAGTCTCCCTTGTTACAGGGTTCGACTACACAGACCTTCATGTATTGCAACTTAAGTATCTTCCTATACAGGGCTTAAAATCTTATGCCGTTTGTTTCTAAAGAAACTAGACTCAACAAGGAATTTGCACATATGGGGCATGACTTCTAATTATCTCTGGTTAATTTATAGCAAATTTTCAAAGTCAAAATAGGGGATCCAGAAATCGCTCTGGCCCTGTTTCATGAAAACCTAAATATCTCTTAACATATGACTCATTTGACCGTTTCGTTTCTTCCATAAGAAAGTAGATTCATCAAGGTTCGATTACATAATTTATCCACTAATTAACTCCATACTTACAAATTTTAGCGATTTTTCAAATTTACCCCATTGATGCTGTCAACATCTGACTTTAGGGTAGACTTTACCTATTGCCTAGTTTCCATGACTTAACTAATCCGATAGCATACATAACACAATTTATAATTGTGATTAACCATCCCAATGGTCAACCATTGCCAAACATATCCGTACTTCTCGATAACCATATACATACACGATGATTATAACATTATGTTCGAATATGAACACAAGCCATTTTCGCATGGCTAACCAAATTTATACAATTCCAAAAGTTGCATGACCATCAAACAAAAAGAAATAGTCCTATACATGCCATTTCAAAGTTCAACCAAAAATATACCAAAAAGGAGTGTTGATAGTGTGGACGACTTCAACTTCGACAATCCCGAGTCCGATAGCTGACGAGCCAAAATCTATAAAACGGAGATTCAAGGAAAACGGAGTAAGCATTTTAATGCTTAGTAAGTTTTGAGCTATGAAATTAAACACAACTATAATGTAACATTGTATAGCTAAACGGATAATTTCATATGCACAAATTCTCAATATCCTACTTATTCCATATTACCAACCTTTATATTCATACACAAAAGATTAACTTAACCAAAGACCGGTAGCTCATTTATCGACTGAGTGAGTATTATTTGCAAGGAATTATCTAAATCAATGCACATACGAAACATACCTCATCGCTGGGATTTCACGAGCATTTTAATTTAAACTATGGCAGCATGATCACTCATTCTCAAGCCAAGTACCTTCGGGTTTAACCGGGTATAGTTTCTCGCGATCGAATGCCTTGGGACATAGCCGGATATAGTAATTTTGCACAAAGGCCTTGGGACGTGAGCCGGATATAGCAACTCGCACTAAAGCCTTCGGGACATAGCTTTGGATATAGTAACTCGCACAAATGCCTTCGGGCTTAGCCCGGAACTAACAACTCGCACTAAAGCCTTCGGGACTTAGCCCGGTTAACATCCAAATATTCATGTACATATAAATAAATCATGACACATCCATTTTTTTTTATTTTCATAATAAGTTTCAAACACAATTCACGTATTAAGAAATCTCATTTTCGGCTCACTAGCCACATACAAACAAGCATAGTTTAGTTTGCTTTACGACACAATCTCTATACACATACGGCTACCCTTCATACGTATAGACTAAGTAACTCATCATATAATTCAAGTAGAATTATTTTATCGCCCTATAATTGTTATGCTCATACATCATGACTTAATCAAATCGTAAACTAAGTTTTTAGTTACTCGAAAACTTACCTTGAATATATATATTTGACTTGTTACGGATAAGTTAGTCGACCGCTTTCTCTTTTCCTTTATCCGATTTTGATCCCCTTAGCTCTTGAGCTTAATTAAAACAAATAGATTTGTTTATTTACTAAATCAACTTTATCACTCAATAATCACATTTGATGATCATCATATATATATATATATATATATATATATATATATCTAACAACATTTGGTCATTTCTTCCTACTTATGATCAACCTCATATACACATGCATATATATCAATAACACATGCTCTTATCAACCACCATTTATCTTCAATGCCGTACACAAAAGAAAATACATACATACATAATTCTATGTATACAAGCCATCCATAAATTATTTAACCTACTACAATAATTTCATATAGTTTCCTTCTAAAACCGTACCTCCCTTAACAAGTTAAATTTCTCAATTTCAATTACTAAAGCTTTATGAACATAAACAAAATAAATACCTTAAACATTTTTTTCTCCAAAATCAATAGTATAGGCGAACTTACATAATTCCATTTTCCTCAATTAGATTCGGTAAACCCCTCAAACCATTTCAACCTTGACTAATTCAATTAACACCCAAAGGTAACCTATTCATTAAGCATGAAATCAACCATATCTAACTTCCTCATTTCAACCATGGCCGAATATACAAGACACCATACCATCCCAAATTTGGTCATGGGCTAAGCTAAGACCCTAATGACTAATTCAAAAGTGCTAAAAATCTTCAAGAATCATTAATAAACTTACCTTAATTAGCTAACCCCATGACCGATTCTCCAAGCTTTTCTCCCTTCTAGGTTAAGCAATGAGAAATAAAAATGGTGAGGCTTTGGTTTTGCCACCCACTAAACCATGCCTTATTTTTTTATTCTTGATTATAAATTCATTTTAAAGGTCAACATATTGATAAATAATACTATAATAAGCTTTAATAACCATCATGGCCGGCCACTAGTTCAACTAATTAATAATTTGACATGCAAGTACCTTTCTTTTACTTTATGCATAAATTAGTCACTTTAACAATTAACTAGCACATTTCTAATTTTTTTCATATTAATCCTAATCAATAAAATTCACATGAAATAACAAAATTCAAGCATGATATTTTTCACACATTATACTTACACAAAATAAACATAGAATTTGACGGTTAATTATTTCTATGATTTGGTTTTGTGGTCCCGAAACCACTTCCCGACTAGGGTCAAATTAGGGCTGTCACATTATGTGCAAGAGATTCGAAGATGGCTTGAATGAAGACATCAAATTGTTAGCTGGGGTTTTAGAGATTAAAGAGTTTGTTGTACTTGTTGAACGAGCGTGCAAGGATGAAGAGCTCGGGAAAGAAAAAAGAAAAGCCGATTCAGAAGCCAGAGAAGTGCGAAAAATATCATTGAATAAGTCATTTCATTTGGTAACAAAGAAATTTTGAGATGATAATAGCCGTTCAAAGGCTAAAGTGGGACATTCGAGTAGAGATTGTGCTAGATTGCATTCGAGCTTCAAAGCTCCAGCTACTTCTGTTGCTAGTGTTGGAAATGCTAGATCCGATTGACCCAAGTGTAAACATTATGGTAAAAGAAATCCTAGTAATTGTAGACTTTTTGATCGAGCCTATTTTAAATGTGGATCTTTAGATCATTTTATCCGTGATTGCCCTGAGCCTGTTGAGCAAGAGATTATGCAAAATCCAAGACTGAGTAACACTTCAGCTAGAGGAAGACCTCCCAGAAATACAGGAAATATGAGTGGTAGTCAAAGAGGGACTAAAGACACTGCTGTTCGATCTGAGGCTCGAGCACCTGCCAGAGCCTATGCTATCTGAGGTCGTGAGGAAGCTTCATCTCTAGATGTGATTACGGGTACATTTACTCTTTATGATACTTTTGTGATTGCTTTGATAGATCCTGGATCAACGCATTCTTATATATGCATGAATTTAGTGAACAGTAAGACTTTACCTGTAGAGTCTACTAAATTTGTAATTAAAGTTTCAAACCCCCTAGGCAAATCTATTTTGGTTGATAAAGTTTCCAAGAACTGTCTGTTAATGTTTCAAGACATTTGTTTTCTGGCTAATATGATGTTATTGCCCTTTGATGAGTTTCATATAATTTTAGGTATGGATTGGTTAATTTTGCATGATGCTATTGTGAATTGCAAACAGAAAATTGTTGATTTGAAATGCAAGAATGATGAAATAGTTTGAATTGAATCTAGTGATTTGAATGGATTACCAGTTCTGATTTCGTCAATGAAAGCTCTGAGTATTGTGAAAAAACATTGTGAAGCTTACTTTACTTATGTGATTGATTCGAAAGTAACAGAAAAGAAAATAGAATTTGTACTGATTGTATGCGAGTTCCTTGATGAGTTTCCTGAAGAACTTTCGGGATTACCCCGATTCGAGAAGTTGAATTTAGCATTGAATTAGTGCCCGGGACAAATCTGATTTTGATAGCTCCGTATAGAATGGCTCCGACCGAGTTAAAAGAATTAAAGTCTCAGTTACAAGAGTTGACAGATAGAGGATTTACTAGACCGAGTTTCTCATCTTGGGGTGCTCATGTTCTATTTGTGAAAAAGAAAGATGGCATGATGAGAATGTGCATTGATTATCGTCAGCTGAACAAAGTGGCTATCAAGAACAAATATCCTTTGCCCAGAATTGACGATCTGTTTGATCAGTTGAAAGGAGCTACTGTGTTTTTAAAGATAGATCTGAGATCGGGTTATTATCAGTTGCGAGTAAAAGACGCAGACATTCTGAAAACTGCTTTTCGAACGAGGTATGGCCACTATGAATTCTTAGTTATGCCTTTCGGATTAGCGAATGCACCTGTTATCTTTATGGATTTGACGAACATAATTTTCAGACCGTATTTAGATCGATTTGTCATTGTATTCATTGATGACATTTTGATTTATTCTCGTAATGAAGTTGAGCATGCTGAGCATTTGAGAGTAGTGTTATAGACTTTGTGAGATAAGCAACTATATGTAAAGTTTAGCAAATGTGAATTTTGGTTATGAGAGGTCAGTTTTCTGGGCCATGTAGCGTCAGCATCAGGTATCCGAGTTGATCCGAGCAAGATTTCAGCTATTTTTTATTGGAAGCCTTCGAGAAATGTTTCTGAAGTCAGCAGTTTTCTGGTACTTGTCGGTTATTATAAACGATTTGTAAAAGGCTTTTTGATGATCGCGACTCCGCTAACGAAACTGTTTAAAAAAGATGTGAAGTTTGAATGGTCCGAAAAGTGTTAGAAAAGATTTGAATAATTGAAATCTCTATTGACTGAAGCTCCAGTGTTAGTACAACCTGAATTAGGTAAAGAATTTGTGATTTAGAGTAATGCTTTATTGAACGGTCTGGGATGTGTTTTGATGCAAGAAGGCAAAGTCATTACTTATGCTTCGAGACAGTTAAAGCCGCACAAAAAGAACTATCCGATGCACGACCTTGAGTTAACTGCTATCGTATTTGCTTTATAGATTTGGCGCCACTATCTATTTGGTGAAAAATGTCATGTTTATTCCGATCATAAGAGTTTGAAATATCTGATGATTTAGAAAGATTTGAATCTGCGATAGAGAAGATGGTTAGAATTGCTAAAAGACTATGAGCTTGTGATTGATTTTCATCAGGGTAAAGAAAATGTTGTTGCTGATGCTTTGAGTCGAAAATCACTGTTTGCTTTGCGTGCGATGAATGCTCATTTGGTTCTATCCAATGATGGTTCATTTTTAGCCGGATTAAAAGCAAGACCATTATTCATTCAACAGATTATCAAAGCTCAGAAGGTTGATAATAAGATTTTAGCAAAATGAGCTCAGTGTGAATTAGATTCTGATTCAGAATTCAGAGTTGATAAAGATGATTGTCTGATATTCCAAGATAGAATTTGTGTTCTGAGAAATTCAGAGTTAATTCAGATGATTTTGAATGAAGCTCACAATAGTCGATTATCTGTTCATCCGGGTAGTACGAAAAAATATAATTATTTGAAACAGCATTACTGGTGGTCTGGAATGAAAAGAGATATCTCCGACTTTGTTTCTAAATGTCTAATTTGTCAGCAAGTTAAACCTGAACATTAGGTGCCCTCTAGTTTGTTACAGCTGATTTTGATTCCGAAATGGAAATGGGGTATAGTGACAATGGACTTTGTTTCAGGTTTGCCCCTATCTCTGAGAAAGAAAGATGCAATTTGGTTTGTAGTTGATCGATTGACAAAATCAGCCCATTTTATTCCAGTACGATTCGATTACTCGCTTGATAAGTTAGCTGAGTTATACATTTCTGATGTTGTAAGATTGCACGGGGTACCTTTATCTATTGTATCAGATAGAGATCTGAGATTTACTTCGCGATTTTGGAAGAAATTGCAAGATGCTCTGGGTACGAAATTGCACTTCAGTACTGCTTTTCACTCACAAACGGATGGTCAATCCGAGTGGATTATTCAAGTTTTCGAGGATATGTTAAGATGTTGCATTCTTTAGTTTGAAGGTACGTGGGAACAATATTTACCTTTGATTGAATTTGCTTATAATAATAGTTTTCAATCGAGCATCAAAATGGCACCATACGAAGCCTTATATGGTCGCAAATGCCGCACACCTTTGTATTGGACTAAACTCAGCGAGAATAAGATTCACGGGGTTGATTTGATAAAAGAGACTGAACAGAAAGTAAAAATGACCCGAGATAGTCTGAAAGCAGCTTCCGATCGTCAGAAGTCATACGCATATTTGAAACAAAAAGATGTTAAATTTGAGATCGGTGACAAAGTGTTTTTAAAAGTATCCCCGTAGAAAAAAGTGCTTCGATTTGGCAGAAAAGGCAAATTGAGTCCGAGGTTTATCGGACCGTATGAGATTATTGAGCGTATCAAACCGGTTACTTACAAGTTATTGTTGCCACCAGAACTAGAAAAGATTCATAATGTGTTTAACATATCGTGTCTGATATGACTTACGAAGAAGAACCGATCCATATATTAGCTCGCGAGGTTAAGGAACTGTGAAATAAGAAAATTTTGTTAGTAAAAGTGATGTTGCATCGACACGGTATTGAAGAGGCTACGTGGGAGTCCAAAGATGCTATGAGACAGCAATATCCGAACCTGTTCAACGGTAAGATTTTTGAGGACGAAAATCCCTAAGGGGGAGAATTGTAACAGTCCAGTTTAGACTGTAGTCAGAATAGTGGTTTCGAGACCAAAAATCCGAGCCAAAAAATATTTAAATATTATTTTCAGTGCTTATTATATGCAAATTAGTATGTGTGAAATTTTCGTATGAAAATTTAATTGTTTGTGTGCTTAATTTGATAAAAAGGGCTTAATCGCATAAAATGTAAAAGTTGCTTGCCATATGTTAAGTGTGTCTATTTGTTATGTCCTTATGCTGATAATAGACCATTTGAATAATGGATGGACATAAATGCCTTTGGTTAATGAAATTTTATATGTTATTAATAAAGGGTAAAATGGTAAATGATGAATTAATGGTTATTAATTAAACAAAACATGAAAATTAAGTCATTTTTGTTCATCCACAACCAAAAAACACAAAGAAAAAGAAAGAAATATACAAGCTAGGGTTCGGCACTTTGATTTGGTGATTAAAGTATGGATTTTATTCGGTTTTTGATAATTTTTATGTTTTTGTAATTGTTGCACTGTAATCTATAAAGACCATGCCTAAATATGATTTTGATGATGATTTTGAGTTATGCCATTGATGAAATTGTGAGCTTTATGAAGTTAGATGATAGAAAATGAAAGATATGTGTTGGGTTAGTATATTTTGTCTTTGATTTTTTGATGAATTTGAGTAATTTGGACTAAATTGTGAAAATGAGTTTTTGAGGGACTAAGATATGAAATAAATGAAATATGTGGGCTTGTATGAACTATATGAAAATTCAACTAGACATGTGTATAAAGAAATTATGTGTATTTTGTGATTTGGTGAAATAGGGACTAAAATGTCAAATTGTGAAAATGTTAGAGTTAATTTGTAAAATGCCCTAAATGTGTGTTTTTGGATTGAATTGAATGATTTGATGAATAAAAGGGTTAAATTTGAATTTATTTAGATAAAGAATTAAAGAAAATGAAATTAGATCAGGGAAAGTCGAAAGTCATCGAGTAGCCAATTCCGTTTATCTGAATCTGTACGAGGTAAGTCTATATACAAATAAATGTGTTTTGAACTGAATTACTATCAATTACATTCCATTGAACTATGATGAATGAATATATGAGTTGAGAAAAGAAATGAGACATCCGAGAAAGTATTAACAAAGTTCTGACATCTGAAAAGTCTCGTGCGAACCTTAGGAATTGTTAGGATACATATGTCATGACATAGGGTCTGATATGTGTTGTCGTGTAAGACCACGTCTTGGACGTTGGCATTGTACAAGCTTTTCGAGCTATCTGTGTATCCTTATGATTCTGAATGGTTCAATGGGCATTCCGAGAAACGAATGAATATATGAGATATGTATCCGATTTAGTTACGTTTGAAATGTATACTATGTTTGAGAACAAAGGTAAGTATATGTACAGGTGATGATATGTGTTATAAGTATGAGAAAGTATGTTATTTGTGCAAATGAATTGAGTATATGAGAAATGTACATCAATTATGTGGTTTGTGATAGTATTTGAGTATGGAGTATATGCATTTAGATGATGTTTATATGCTTTAATTGATAAGTTTATTTGTATATGGCTTACTAAGCTTTTGAAAGCTTATTCTGTGTGCTTTTCATCTATTTTATAGATATAGAAGCTACTGGGAGCTCGGGGATCGTCGAGGATCGTCACCACACTATCAAACTATATTTTGGTACCTTTTGAAAATGTATATTTTAGAATATGGCATGTATAGGCTAGGAGTATTTGGATATGTTTTGTAATCTCTATATCATGCCATGTGATATGGCTAGTTTGTGGTTGAACTTATGGTTTGATTCTGATATATGATATGTGATGCAAATTGTGCTTATATGAAGTGCTTTGAATGGCCAAGAGAATTGGTCAATTTGGTAAGTTTTGGAATGTGTCTATTATGAAAATTGGTAAGGTTTTAGCATGAGATTTGATTGTATGTTTGGAGATTATGAAACCATATGCTTTGGTATGATTTTGGACTTATAGGATGACATGTTTTGATATGTGTTACAAGCATGAAATTGTTGTCAATAATATGGCATGAATGATGTAAGTTTTGGTATTGAAAATTGGCTGAAATTGTTATGTAATTGTTCTTGTTTTGATGCTTGTAGGTTTGACCTAAATTGGGTGGCAAATTGGTTTTTTTAAATGGCCTATTTTTGTCCACACGGGCAGAGACACGGGCGTGTGTCTCAGCCGTGGGCGACACACGGTCATGTAGCAATGCCGTGTGTCCCCTGGGGTACCCTACGATTTTAAGTCAGGCTTGAGCACGGTCAAGACACACAGGCGTGTCTTGTGGTCGTGTGAGCAAGTTAGTATGTATGCCCTATTTTGACACGGCCTAGACACACCGGCGTGTCTAATGCCATGTAAGGCACACGACCTGTTCACACGGGCGTGTGACCTATACAACTTTGAAATATGTTTAAATTTTGAAGAATTTTGTATGAGCTCGCTTTAATCCTGACCTCTTATTAAAGCATGTTTAAGGTTTCGATGACCTATTTAATGGACTTAATACTGATGTTTGAATATGTTTGTGGATGATGATATTGAATTGTTTGCATATTGTTTCAATTTGTCTGGTAATGCCTTTAACCCTAATCCAGCGACGGATACGGGTTAGAGGTGTTACAAAAAGGTTTTTGAATTAATCAGATGTTGTTCCACCTCCTAGTAAGTCTGATAGCTCTGCATGTTACGTTTTTGAAAGAATAAGGATAGTAAGAAGCATTTGAACAGTATGTCCTCAGTAAGACATCCTGCATAGGGGTCATTTGTGATTGAGATTATAACCATTTTTCTGTAAATAGGTTTTAATGGTGATTCCATGTTCTTTAAACACTTGCTACTATTGGTTCGAGAGGGATGTTCGAGTTTTAGAACTCCAAGTTGCAGTCTTGGTGGGTACCAGGTGAGTCTCAATTTTTTATCTTGCATGTGGACTATTCAATTAAAATACATATGAAGAAAATATCTAGGACAACTGATAAGTGTGTGTGAGAAGTAATGCGATTCTGCATGAGAAAGGTATTGTTTGAGTAAAAAGTTAAATTGAAAGTTTGCCTATGATTATCTGATATGAGAGAGTAAGCATTGGTCAAGTATGTAAACAAATATGGGTAAGTAACTTCTGTGTATAACATTCCTTTTCATGCCTCTTGTAAGGTAGTTATAGTGCTAATCAGACTGGCAGATCACGATATGAAGATATATGTAAGACCATTTGGTAGAGATCCATGACATTATATGATAAGTAAAACATTCATGGTGAAGCCTCCAGAGAATTAGAGACTGGACTGGCAGATCACGACATGGAAAGGAATAAGTCTATAGGGAGAAACCCATGACACATTTTGTGGAAGTCTGTTGAGACAGTAAACACATGTTCTGTAAGTGCCCTATGAACTTACATCGACAACTAATGCGTAGGAGTACGATAGGCTAATTAGCGACTTTCGCTTTCCCTCGATTTAAATCCGATTGAGGTTTATCTTGATCTAAATTCATAAATTCAACCAATTTAATAACTATTCTATTCAATTCAATTCAAATTCACATTTTTACAAAATTACACTTTTACCCTAAGTATTTTGATTTCTTTACAATTTAGTCCTTAAGCTCGTAAAATGAAATTCATGCAATTTCATCCCTACCCAATTTGCCTAATAAAATTTCATACAAGCTCCTAGCAACCCATACATTTCATTATTTCACAAATTACATCATGAATATTTCACATTTTACAATTCAATCCCTAATTGACAAATTCATCATTAATCACTTAACAAAAGTTGTTTATCCAAAAACTATCCATTTTCTTCCATCAAACATAAAAAACAACCTATATTCATTTATGGCACAAACCTAACCTTTTAATAGTTTTACAAATTAGTCCCCGGGCTAGCTAGATTAAGCTACAACAACTACAAAAACGTATAAATCATTAAAAACGAGATGAAAAATGCTTACATGCAATGGGGAGATATGACTGAATGCTTTTAAGAGATATGACTGAATGCTTCTAAGCCCTAATTTTCTTTATTTTTCTTCAATTTTCTGTGGTAATGTCTAAGGTTGAAGATGATACAACCATTTGTTTTATTTTAATATACTTTAATTTCTAAATTACCAATTTAACATTTTACTTATCCTTTAAAAGAAACATAAATAATGGCCATAATTGTCCACTCAATTTAAAAATGAAATAATTACTACATAAACCCTCAACTATTTAATTTCATAGCTAATAAATCCATTTAACTTATAGAACTCAAGTTTTGCACATTTTGCAATTTAGTCCTTTTTATCGAATTAAGCATGCAAATGGTAAAATTTCTCAACGAAATTTTTATACGACCATGCTATAAACATTAAAAAATAATAAAATAAATATTTTCACGTTGGATTTGTGGTCCCGAAACTATTGTTCTGATTTCACTGAAAATGGGCTATTACATACCATTTCTTAAGGTTCAAGCCATAACATTTCCATTCATATCCACCTATTCAAAGCACACTAAAACATACCAAAACATATCAATATATATACCATGTATCATTCAACCTAAATGCCTAACCAATGTGCCCTTCTTGACACTAAAATTCAAAGTTTAAACCATTTCACATTAATCAAATCAAGGAATGCTTCAAACCAATAGCATCTTATCACATTTCAAACCAATCTCACAAGGCATGGTTCAACTCATTTATGCATACATGAACTAAGCTATGCCAAAAGTACCAAATAAGAAACACTTTTACAACATTTCATAACCAAAACATAAAACAACAAAATTATGAACAAGTAAACTTTAAAACTCCTAGTACATGCCACTT
Source organism: Gossypium anomalum (assembly GCA_025698475.1). Classification (NCBI taxonomy): domain Eukaryota; kingdom Viridiplantae; phylum Streptophyta; class Magnoliopsida; order Malvales; family Malvaceae; genus Gossypium; species Gossypium anomalum. The sequence continues at coordinate 38,529,251 of CM046968.1, read as the reverse complement.
ATAACCTGATTCAAAATAACCATAATTTATACTGAATGATTGAATGGATAGTGTGATCTCCAAAAGCAATCCAAACAATAGCTCGAATTCGACAATCGAAAAAAAAGAAAAAACAAAATGAGATAAGCTTATGTAAAGCTTAATAAGTTCGTAATAAACTTAAACTTTAACTTACCATAAAAATGTAATTTAAAAATTTTACAAGATAATTCAATATCTCGGTCTTGGGTTCATTAATTACCTATACACATCACAAGTCTTGTAACAACTAGGTATTAGCTAAATCGAAACAGTGGTTTTGAAACCATAAATATGATGTTAGAAAATTATTTTAATATTTTTGTTGTTGTTTACAACATGATACCATGTATGTGTGAAAATTTCGTGAGCTAATTTCATCGTTTAATTGCTCAGCTTGAGAAAAAGGACTAAAACGCATAAAATGCAAAAGTATCGTTCTATTAGCTAAAGGTATTTAATATCTATAGAACCTTATAGAACCTTAAAGTTAAGTTCCTTAATTGGTAAATAGACCATTAGTATGATAGTGGATGATAGTAGCATGGCATTTGGTGTAAATATGGAATATTTTTAAGGTTAATTATGGTAATTTGTAAATAATGTTAAAATAAGTAAAATAAAACTCAAATTTCATCCATTATTATCTTGTTGAACAGAAATTAAGAGAAGAACAAGAGGAACTAGGGTTTTTCATTCGGCTAGGAATAATTCAAGCAATTAGGTATGTTTTGAGCTCGATTTTTTATTATTTTTACGTTTTTGAGATTGTTACTTCGTATTCTAGCTAGCCCGTACCTTAGATTTCAAAACTGTTAAAGATTTTGAGAGTTTCCATTGTTGAATCTATGAGTTCTTTGATGTTTAATGTTGAAATATGAAAGTTTGATGATAGTTTTACATGTTTTGTTAAGTGATTTTTGATGAAAATGCATAATAGGGATTAATTTGTGAAATGTGCAAATTGTGTAGTTAAAATGTGAAATAAATTAAAGTTTTGGGCTGCTAGGGACTTATATGTAATTCAGCCAAGCTTGGGTTTAATGAAATTTTGTGAATTTTGTGTATTTGTGAAATAGGGACTAAATTGATTAAATGTGAAAGTTTAGGGGTTAAAGTCTAAATAGGCTTAAATATATGTTTTGGACTAAATTGAATTAGTGGTTGATTAAAGAAGTTAATTTTGAATATATTTAGATCAAGAAAAGAAGAATCCATAATTAGATCGGGGAAAAGGCAAGATTATCGAGTAATTGACTCAGTTCGCCGTTTTCATACCTGAGGTAAGTTCGTATATGATGATTTCATTATAAATGTATGTTAAATGCTTTGATAATGCCTAAACTGTGATTATGAGATTTTTATTAATGTATGAATTGTAAATACGACTCTACGGAATTATTCGAAGATGGAATCGATAAGCTAAAAATCCTGGTCGAACGTTAGGAATAGATTTGGATACTTGTGACATGTTATAAGATGATATATCAATTTGGCTTTGGGCCATGCATATCAGATGAGTTGGCTTCGGGCCATGATATTAGCACTTCGGGTGCGAGTTATACTGATTTGGCTTTGGGCTATGCATATCGGATGATTTGGATTCGGGCTATGATAATTACACTTCGAGTAAGTTACCTTGATTTGGCTATGGGCCATGGTATAGGTACTTATTGTATGAGACTATTGAGTATCCAATTTCTATTCTGAATGGTTCAACGGGTAAATGAATGAGATGGTTGAGAAAGAGGTCAGTACGAGGCGATATAGGTATGTACAGAACCTATTCGAGTATTAAATAGAGAAAGTTCAATGAGATGGTATTTGATCATGTTTTGAGACATGAGAAAGGTTTGTAGTTAATGTGTATAATTGGTTGATTTGTATTTACTTGATGAACTAAGTTATTTACATACAAGCTTACTAAGCTATGAAGCTTATTTCGTGTTATTTTTCTAAGTTTTATAGTGAATCAAGGCTTGTGGGGAACATCATTGCACTATCAGACATCTAATTGGTATTTTTGAGTTGTATAAATATGGTATATGGAATGTATAGGCTACTTATGGTATTTTGGTTGTGATTTTAGCCATAAGAGTTGGCTTGTAAATAATGTTAATGTTGATGTGTGCTTGGCCATTAGAAATGGCTTGTAAATGTATACGTTTTGTTTTGGATATATAGCCATGAGTGATGGCTTATTTTAGCATGTTTAATATGAATATGGTTATGGTTTAATAGTTGCAAATGGTTAATTGATTTATGGTGTATAATGCTTAAGAAATGCTTTGATGAAATATGATTTTGGAAGTTGAGTAGCTAAGTATTGGATTAGGTAAATGGCATTGAATTGATTATTGAATTTGGTTGAAAGGGATATTATATGATTTGTGCAATTGGTTAATGTTTTGCCTGCAGAATTGTGTGATGAAATGGTACCATTTTGATTGTCTGGGTGTGCATGAATAAGGGTAGAAAATTGGCCTTGCAAATGGCCTATTTTTGTCCACACGGGTAGAGACACGGGCATTTGTCTCAGCTGTGTATGAAGCACAGTCATGTTACATGGCTGTGTGTCCCCTAGTGTGGTTATTAAAATGAAGACATTATGCTCCAGACGGTCTCACACACGGGCGTGTGATTGGCCATGTGGTGCAAGTTAGGATAACCCCTAATTGGCACACTAGCACACTGGCATGTGACTTGGCCGTGTTGCATAAGTTAGTATACCTTACAGTTTTGGCACGGCCTGGCACACGGGTGTGTGTGGCCACTACGAAGGGCACATGGGCTAGACACACGGGCGTGTGGTTGGCCGTGTGACCCAAGTCAGTATGTATGCCCTATTTTCACACTATCTGAGACACAGGTGTGTCTGGAGCCGTGTGAGGCACACGGCCTGTTCACATGGACGTGTGACCCCTGTATGATTGAAAATTTTCTAAGTTTCCAAAATTTTCATATGATATCGATTTAGTCCCTAACCATTTCTAAAGTATGTTTAAGGTCTAGAAGGCTTTTATAAGGGACTATGTGGTTGTATTAAATGATGTATGAGAATGAATGCTTAATGTTGTTAAATGTATACTATATGTTGTGTATTGATTGGTAATACCTTTTAACTCTATTCCAGTGATGGTTACGGGTTAGGGGTGTTACATTTTATTGGTATCAAAACTACGGTTTGGTCGATTGTAGGACTAACGTAGATGTGTGAAAGTCTAGCTATACATGCCATATATACTATACGATAGTGTGATGATTCATGACAGCTTAAATTGTGTTTTCGTATAATAATGGATCCCAAAAGAGCTGTAGCCGATGATGTAGAGAGTAATGCGCCTGCTCCCGCTCAAAGGGCAACGCCATCAGATTCTAGACCTATAACGCGTAGCCACGAGGGAGAGGCTAAACAAGTCTTTTACCAAATGATGAGCGAGTGGTTAACAGAGTTCATTCAAATGAATTCGACTGCTCGACAACCTCCACCTCCACCTATTCCTCAACAAACCGCTATTGTTCCTCAAGTTGTAGATCCGATACGGTGGAATAAGCCACCAATAGATAAAATTTGTAAACACGGGGCTGAAGAGTTTTGGGCTACTACTGATGATGATGCTGAGAGAGTTGAGCTCTAGCTTGAGAATACGATTCAAGTATTTGATGAATTGTCTTGTACTCTTGATGAATGTATTAAATATGTTGTGTCTTTGCTGAGAGACACCGCGTATCAATGGTGGAATATGCTGATATCTATGGTTCTGAAAGAACGGGTTACCTGGGAATTCTTTCAGACGGAGTTCCGAAAGAAATATATAAGTCAACAATTCCTTGGTTAAAAGCATAAAGAGTTTCTAGAGTTAAAACAGGGACGAATGACTGTTACAAAGTATGAAAGAGAATTCGTACGATTAAGTAAGTATGCTTGAGAGTATGTGGCTATTGAAGAAAGAATGTGCAAGTGGTTTGTTGATGGGCTGAATGAAGATATAAAATTTCTAGTTGGATTCTAAAATTGAAAGAATTTTTCGTTCTGGTTGAAAGGGTCTATAAAGCTGAGGATCTTATCAAAGAAAAGAGAAAATCAGATTCAAACGCTAGAGACTATAGAAAAAGATCAATGAGTAAGCTGTATCAATCTTCATCAAAGAAATTCAGAGATTCGTATGCTCGCTTAAATACTTCAAACGAAAGTTAGAACAGAGATCATAGAAAACAATACTCTAGTTCTAAAGTTCAAGCTACATCAGCTTCAAGTGTTGGCAATGTGCGAGACAACAAACCCAAATGTCAGTAGTATGGGAGGTGACATTATGGAGAATGCTGGAATAAAAATAATAAAGCTTGTTACAAATGTAGTTCGATAGATCATTTCATACGAGATTGCCCTGAGGTGGATGAGAAAAGTAAAGTTTAGAATGTGAGACCAAGTAACACGTCGAATAAAGGTAGACCACCTAGAGTTACCAGTAATGTAAGTGGTAGTAGAGGGGCAACAAAGGATTCAGCAGTAAGATCGGAGGCCAGAGCACCTGCTAGAGCCTATGCTGTTCGCACTCGCTAAGAAGCGTCATCTCTTGAGGTTATCACCGGTACTTTCACTCTCTATGATACTAATGTGATTACATTGATAGATCCAGGATCATCTCATTCTTATATATGCATGAATTTAGTATCCAGTAAGACTTTGCTTGTAGAGTCTATTGAATTTGTGATTAGAGTATCGAACCTTTTAGAAAAAATTGTTTTGGTTGACAAAGTCTGCAAGAATTGTCCATTAATGCATCGGGAATTCTGTCTTCTGGCTAATTCGATGTTGTTGCCATTCGATGAATTTGATGTGATTTTGGGTATGGATTGGCTAACTATGCATGATGTTATAGTGAATTGTAGACGAAATACAATTGAGCTGAAATGTCAAAATAATGAGACTATTAGAATCGAATCTGATGATTTGAGTAGTTTTCCAGTTGTGATCTCGTCTATGCTAGCTCAGAAATTTGTGAGAAAGGGGTGTTAAGCTTTTCTTGCATATGTACTTGACATGAAAGTGACAAAAACAAAGATTGAATTAGTACCAGTTGTGCGTGAGTATCCAGATGTGTTTCCTAAAGAGTTACCGGGTTTACCACCTATTAGAGAGGTTGAGTTTGGTATTGAATTAGTACCGGGAACAACACCGATATCGATAGCTCCGTACAGAATGGCTCCGATAGAGTTAAAAGAATTGAAAGCTTAGTTGCAAAAGTTGACAAATAAAGGTTTTGCTAGACCGATTTTCTCTCCCTATGGTGCACTGATGTTATCTGTGGAAAAGAAAGATGGCACGATAAGAATGTGTCTAGACTATTGACAACTCAACAAAGTGACGATCAAGAATAAGTACCCTTTCCCATGAATAGGTTATTTGTTTGGTCAGTTAAAATGGGAAACAGTGTTTTCGAGAATTGACCTGAGATCGGGTTATTACCAGTTGCGAGTTAAAGACTCAGATGTGCCAAAGACTACATTTAGAACAAGGTACGGACACTATAGATTTCTTGTTATGCCTTTCGGACTAAGAAATGCACCTGCGGTTTTTATGGACTTGATAAACTGGATTTTCAGGCCGTACTTAGACCGATTTGTAGTAGTGTTTATTGATGACATTTTAATTTACTCTCAGGACGAATCTGAGGATGCTGAGCATTTGAGAATCGTGCAACAAACTTTGAGAGATAAACAGTTGTTTGCAAAATTCAACAAATGCGAGTTTTGGCTACAAGAGGTTGTTTTCTGGGACATATAGTTTCAGCCGCGGGTATCCGAGTTGACCCGAGCAAAATTTCTATGATTATAGATTAAAAGCCTCCAAGAAATGTATCCGAAGTCCGTAGTTTTTTGGGACTAGCCGGTTATTATAGACGATTTGTGAAAGGCTTTTCGATGATTGCGACTTTGATGACAAGATTGCTTCAAAAAGATGTTAAATTTGAGTGGTCAGAAAAGTGTCAGCAGAGCTTCGAGTAGTTGAAAGCATTATTGACAGAGGCACCAATGAGCCTGAGTCGGGTAAAGAATTTGTAATTATCAGTGATGCATCGTTAAATGGCCTGGGTTGTGTTTTGATGCAAGAAGGCAAAGTTGTAGCTTATGCTTCAAGACATTGAAGCAGCACGAAAAGAATTATTCGACACACGATCTAGAGTTAGCCGCGATAGTGTTCGCATTGAAAATTTGGCGTCATTACTTGTTTGGTGAGAAATGTCATATTTATACCAACCACAAAAGCTTGAAATACCTAATAACCTAGAAAGATTTGAATTTGCGATAGCGAAGATGGTTAGAATTGTTAAAAGACTATGAATTAGTGATTGACTATCATTCGGGAAAAGCGAACGTAGTTGCTGTTGCGTTGAGTCGAAATTCCTTATTTGCTTTACGTGCTTTGAACACATAATTAGCTTTGTTTGACAACGGTTCGATAGTAGTCGAGTTGAAAGCAAGGCCGTTATTTATACAGCAGATTTGTGAGGCTCAAAAATTTGATAATGAATTGCAAGCAAAATGAGCTCAGTATGAGTCGACTTCTAATTTAAAGTTTCAAATAGGGCCTGATGACTGTTTGATGTTTCTTGATAGAAAATGTGTACTAAGAAATTCTGAACTCATTCGGAAGATTCTAAACGAAACACACAGTAGTTATTTATTAGTACATCCGAGAAGTACGAAAATGTATAACGATTTGAAACAATATTATTGGTGGTATGGCATAAAATGAGATATCTCAGGATTTGTTTCGAAATGTTTGATTTGTCAACAAGTCAAAGCTGAGCATCAAGTGTCGTTAGGTTTAATACAGCCTATTTTGATTTCCGAGTGGAAGTGGGATGGAGTAACAATGGACTTTGTATCAGGTTTGCCTTTTATCTCTGAAAAAGAATGATGTGATCTGGGTTGTTGTTGATAGATTGACGAAATTAGCTCATTTCATTCCGGTACGTACAGATTTCTTGCTTGCTAAATTGGCTGAGTTGTATATCTCAGTGATTGTGAGATTACATGGTATTCCCCTACTATTGATTCAAATAGAGATCCAAGATTCACTTCACGATTTTAGAAGAAATTGCAAGAAGCTTTAGGTAAAAAGCTGCATTTTAGCACTGCATTTCACCCACAAACGGATGGTGAATCCGAGCGAATTATTCAGATACTTGAGGATATGTTGCATTCTTGAGTTTAAAGGCAACTGGGAGAAATATCTACTGCTGATTGAATTTTCTTACAATAAGAGCTTCCAATCGAGTATAAAGATGGCACCGTACGAAGCTCTATACGGTCGTAAATGTAAAAGATCGTTGTACTAGACTAAGCTTAGTGAGAATAAGATTCACGGGGTTGATCTAATTAGAGAGACTGAAGAAAAAGTGAAAGTAATTTGCGATAGTTTGAAAGCAGCATCGGATCGACAGAAATCGTACGCAGACTTGAAACAGAAAGATATTGAGTTTTAATCGGGGATAAAGTGTTATTGAAAGTGTCGCCATGGAAAAAGATATTACGATTTGGTCGGAAAGGAAAATTTAGTCTGCGATTCATCGAACCGTACGAGATTATCGAGCGACTTGGGCCAGTGGCATATCAGTTATCTTTACCATCTGAGTTAGAGAAAATACATAATGTTTCATGTATCGATGCTTCGACGATATCGATCCGACCCTTCACATGTCATCTCACTGATCGAGGTTGAAATTTAGTCTGATATGTAATATGTTGAAGAACCAATTTGAATTTTAGCTCGTGAGATCAAAGAGTTGAGAAATAAGAGAATTGCATTAGTGAAAGTATTATGGCATCAAAACGGGGTTGAAGAAGCTACATGGGAACCCGAGGAATCTATGAGAAAACAATACCCGAACCTATTCACTTGTAAGAATTTTCGGGGACAAAAATCACTAAGGGGGGAGAGTTGTAACAGCCCAATTTTAGCTAAATCAGAACAATGATTTCAAAACCACAAATCCGATGTCAAAAAATTATTTTAATATTATGTTTGGTGTTTACAGCATGATAGCATGTATGTGTGAAAATTTCGTGAGCTAATTTTATCGTTTAATTGCTCAATTTGGGAAAAAGGACTAAATCGCGTAAAATGAAAAAATGCCGTTCTATTAGCTAAAGGTATTTAATAGCTATAGAACCTTAATGTTAAGGTCCTTAAGTGGTAAATAGACCATTAGTATGATATTGGATGATAGTGGCATGGCATTTGGTGTAATTATGGAATATTTTTAAGGTTAATTATGGTAATCTGTAAATAATGTTAAAATAAGTAAAATAAAACATAAATTTCATCCATTATCATCTTGTTGAACCGAAATTAAGAGAAGAACAAGAGGAACTAGGGTTCTTCATTCGACTAGGAATAATTCAAGTAATTAGGTATGCTTTGAGCTCAGTTTTTAAAGATTTTTACGTTTTTGAGATCGTTACTTCGTATTCTAGCTAGCCCGTACCCTAGATTTCGAAACTATTAAAGATTTTGAGAGTTTCCATTGTTGAATCTATGAGTTCTTTGATGTTTAATGTTGAAATATGAAAATTTGATGATAGTTTTACATGTTTTGTTAAGTGATTTTTTATGAAAATGCATAATAGGGATTAATTTATGAAATGTGCAAATTGTGTGGTTAAAATGTGAAATAAATGAAAATTTTGGGCTGCTAGGGACTTATATGTAATTCAACCAAGCTTGGGTTTAATGAAATTTTGTGAATTTTGCGTATTTTTGAAATATGGGCTAAATTGATTAAATGTGAAAGTTTAGGGGCTAAAGTGCAAATAGGCCTAAATGTATGTTTTAGACTAAATTGAATGAGTGGTTGATTAAAGGAGTTAATTTTGAATATATTTAGATCAAGAAAAGAAGAATCCAGAGTTAGATTGGGAAAAATACAAGATTATCGACTAATTGATTCATTTCACCATTTTCATACCCGAGGTAAGTTCGTATATGATGATTTCATTATAAATGTCTATTAAATTCTTTGATATTCCCTAAACTGTGATTATTAGATTTTCATTAATGTATGAATTGTAAATACGACTCTACGAAATTATTCAAAGATGGAATCGATAAGCTAGAAATCCCAGTTGAACGTTAGGAATAGATTTGGATACTTGTGACATGTTATAAGATGATATACCGATTTGGCTTCGGGCCATGATATTAGCACTTCAGGTGTGAGTTATACTGATTTGGCTACGGGCCATGGTATAGGTACTTATTGTATGAGACTATTGAGTATCTAATTTCTATTACGAATGGTTCAACGGGTAAACGAATGAGATGGTTAAGAAAGAGGTTAGTACGAGGCAATACAGTTATATATAGAACCTATTCGAGTATTAAATAGAGAAATTTCAATGAGATGGTATTTGATCATGTTTTGGGACATGAGAAAGGTTTGTTGTTAATGTGTATAATTGGTTGATTTATATTTATTTGATGAATTAAGTTATTTACATACGAGCTTACTAATATATGAAGCTTACTTTGTATTATTTTTCTATGTTTTACAGTGAATCAAGGCTAGCTCAGATCTGGGAGTCATCAGGAACATCATCGTACTATCGGACATCTAATTGGTATTTTTGAGTTGTATAAATATGGTATATGGAATGTATAGGCTACATGTGGTGTTTTGGTTGTGATTATAGCCATGAGAGTTGGCTTGTAAATGATGTTAATGTTGACGTGTGTTTGGCCATTAGAAATGGCTTGTACATGTATATGTTTTGTTTTGTATATATAGCCATGAGTGATAGCTTATTTTGGCATGTTTGGTATGAATATGGTTATGGTTTTATAGTTGCAAATGGCTAATTGATTTATGGTGCATAATGCTTGAGAAATGCTTTGATGAAATATGATTTTGGAAGTTGAGTTGATAAGTATTGGATTAGGTAAATGGCATTGAATTGATTATTGAATTTGGTTGAAAGGGATATTATATGAATTATGCAATTGGTTGATGTTTTGGCTGCATAATTATGTGATGAAATGGCACTGTTTTGATTGTCTAGGTGTGCATGAATAAGTGTGGCAAATTGGCCTTGCAAATCGCCTATTTTTACCCACACAGGCAGAGACATGGGTGTGTGTCTCAGCTGTGTGTGAAACACAGTCATGTTACAAGGGTGTGTGTCCCCTGGTGTGGTTATTAAAATGAAGTCAGTATGCTCCACACGGTCTCACACACAGGCGTGTAACTGGCCGTATGGTACAAGTTAGTATACCCCCTAATTAGCACACGGCCTAACACATGGGCATGTGACTTGGCCGTGTTGCAGAAGTCAGTATACCCTACAGTTTTGGCACGACCTAGTACATGGCCTAGCACATGGGCGTGTGTAACCACTACGAAGGGCACACGGGCTAGACACACGGGCATGTGGTTGGCCATGTGACCCAAGTCATTATGTATGCCCTGTTTTCACAAGGCCTGAGACACGGGCGCCTCTGGAGCCGTGTGAGGTATACGGCCTGTTCACACAAGCATGTGACCCTTGTATGATTGAAAATTTTCTAAGTTTCCAAAATTTTCGTATGATATCGGTTTAGTCCCAAACCACTTCTAAAGTATGTTTAAGGTCTAGTAGGCCTTTATAAGGGACTATGTGGTTGTATTAAGTGATATATGAGAATGAATGCTTAATGTTGTTAAATGTATGCTATATGTTGCGCATTGATTGGTAATACCTCTTAACTCTATTCCGGTGACGGTTACGGGTTAGGGGTGTTACAAGTCTCACAAGGTTTGTAACACCCCTAACCCATCTCCATATTATATTAGGGTTACTGAGCGTTATTGTACAAAATAGAACCTTAAACTTCAAAACAGAAATATAATTCAACTTAAGTATAAATTTTCACACGGGCATGTGGCCAAGTAGTGTGACATGGCTTAGATTGTGTGGACATTTGAAGTAGGGACACACGACCGTGTCCCAACCCGTGTGTTCACCCGTTTGTATGCGAAGTATCACATGCTTAAATCATACATCACAAAATCAAATCACGAAATTAAAAGTCTAAGTAAAGCTTACTGACCTTACAACAGGTCACAGTCGACTTGGGCGACCCGTGCAACCTTACAGAGTTTTCCAGGAAAATGGGCTCACACGCCCAGGTGGTCTGCCCGTGTGGCCCACACAGCCTAAATTGGCCTTGGCCATATGGATCACATGGCCTGGCCCAGAATTTCAGAAGCCCGTGTGGGCCCACACGCCTGTGTGGCCTACATGGCCTAATTGGTCGAGCCCATGTGTCGCACATTGCCGCACTGGCCATCACAAGGCCTCACCGGCCATCACATGACCGTGTGATGCGTCAGTGTCTTGCGTGCACGGCCTGGCTCGTCGATCACAAGCCCGTGTACTGCCACACGTCCTACCACATAGGTGACCACACACCCGTGTGGCGTCGACAGTTTCATTTTTCAGCTTTCGTCGATTCTCATTTTCTATGCTTTCGGGTACACACCTGATGTCAAATCGTTGTGATTAGTCACTTGAGCCTTCAAGAACCTAAATTCGATCATTATAACACCATTTTAGTCACTTAAGGCTATACTCAAATGAAAATGCACGAGATGATCGAATGTTACACTCACAAAAACGTTACCTTCAGTCGAAACAATCAGGGTTTCGTACACTTAGAATGTCAATTAACGATCTCCAGCCCTCTGATTATCTCCTAATCACCAATCAAAACCCAATAAGCAATGATTCATTATTCCAATGAAAACTATACTACTGTACTTACCAGAACGTAAAAAGAGAATTGAAGCGGTGGATTGCAGATACTAATCGATAAAAAAAAAGCGGTTGAAATCAGGAAAAAGGGGGAAATTCGACAGCAAGGTGGAGAGGAAAAGGAAAGGGACGGCCGAATTTTGCAAAAAGAGAAAGCAGAGAAACCAAAATTAGATTTTTTTGGTAAAGCCCAACTCCAATTCCCTTAATTCTCTCCACCCACTCCCCACTACTCAGTTTTTCAGTAAAACACAAACTCTAACCGAAACTTGCTACAAAAAAACTATCCCCTTGCCAACGCAGGCTTAATTCATAAAAATACCAAAATTTACCCAAGTAAGGCTTGAACTTGGGACCTCTCACACACACCCAGAACACTTAACCACTAAAGCAGAGACACAGTTGTGTTAAAATTTAACAGAATCTGAAACATAAAATTTGGGGCGTTACAACTTCAACCAACCATTTCCTTCCTAATTTCATAAGGTCATGCCCAACCATTAACATCTTATAAATACATTTCATATACAAACCATCAACTAAAGCATTAAGGCACAACAAGGCTTCGCACAATCCAATATGTACCAAATAGACATACAACCCTACACATGCCACTTATAACCATTTCAATATATTCAAAAGCTACCACAGTGGATTGATGGATAGCGTGATCATTCTTCGACTAAGATTCCAATCGCTCGAGCTTTTCGATGATCCACAAAACAAAAAGACAACAACCATATAAGCAATTAATGCTTAGTAAGCTCATATAAAGGAACTTAAACTTGCCAATTGCATTAAATTAATCAACCATGAGTAATTCCATTTAGTCGTAGACCAAATTTCCTTTTCCTATACACCATACCTCACAAGGTTAGTAGATGAAGTAATGCACATATAAATCCAACCCAATCAAGGCATATAACATATTAAACATTTCAATTTCACCATTCATCTATCATATGACTACCATATACCTTCATTTTCTTTTAACTATACTTATCATATATTCTATATCTTTATTTTAAATCATAAATCATTTCATATAGTCATATACATGGTAAAACTTTAATTACCCGTACATATCATGAAAAGAATTTCACTATATAAATCATTCATCCACACAATTCAAATGTTAACTTTTCAATCCAAATACATTAAAACAATTTCCATTTCAAAGGAATTTTCATATCATATATCACATTTACTCAAAGTAACAATCCATACATATAACTAAGAAAGTCATTATACTATCTTTCACTTACCAATACTATAAATATGCAATAATATATAAGCACATAAATAAATTGTAATTCTATTATTTCATAGCCCGATGAACTAGTAACTTAACTCAGATATTCGAGTAACTACACCACACCAAAAGCAACGTGGATGCGTAATAGAGGCACCGAAGTGTAGATAGAGGCATGATTGTACAATCAGAGGCATCGAAGTGCAACCAGAGACACCGAAGTGTAACAGAGGCACTGTAGTGCTATCCTGTACAAGCATTCATACTAACCCTATTGGTATGCTAATTGTATCCTAACCGTTTACTACGTTCAGCCGGGCATTAAGCATAAATTTGTTACTTTATACAAATTCATCATTCGAAAGCAGTTCATAATTTTTGTATATTTACAGTAACTCCATTACATTCATATCAATAGTGTGAAATCACAAAAATGCTTTCATCAACTATTCATTCTCATATATACTCATTTGTAATAATCAATTTCCAATAATAATAAACGAAATTTCTTAAACATATATTCAACTAACTAACAAACAGTAATATAGTAACAAGATTATTTACATTTACATATCAAAACACTATGAACTTACCTTAGTCAAAGTAAACATTTAAAGATGCAATCTATAATTCCTGATCACCAAATACAATTTCACCAATCACATATCCATAATAATAATTTATCACACATTTATCAATTAACTTACATTCATACAAAATAGAAAATAATGATAACAATCCTTATACGAACTTATCTCGACTGAAACGTTTACTAAAACAGAGTCGACAACTAGTCCAAAACTTTATCTTTTCCTCGATTTAAATCCAATTACGTCGCTTGTTGATCTAAATAATAATTCAACCCAATTAATACATTTCCAGCATTTTAACAAGTATTTTTATGCAATTAAACCATTCCATTAACAATTTACGAAGTTGCCCTTCAACATTTTAACTTTTATACAATTTAGTTCCTAAACTCGAAACTTGCAAATTTATCATTTTTAGCTAAAATTTAAATTAGCCAATTTTTACCTAGTCTCATAACATCCCATATTTAGCATCACTTTACAATATTTTCCTTAAATTTTACCATTTTCATAAATAAGTCTCTAAACGTTAAAATCATAAAAAATTACTTAACAAAATACTTATATTTAACATCCAAGCTTAATAATCTATGTAACACCCCTAACCTGTATCTATCGCCGGACTAAGGTTAAAGGCGTTACTAGACAAATCAGAACATTTACACACAATTCATATACATAATCCACAATCATAGTCAAACATTACCATAGAGTCCCTTAAATAGGTCATCGAGACCTTAAACATGCATTGGAAAGGGGTCGAGACTAAACCAAGCTCATACAAAATTTTTCAAAACTTAAACATTTTTCAAAGTTGTACAGGTCACACACCCGTGTGAACAGGCTGTGTGCCTCACATGGCATTAAACACTCCCGTGTGTCTAGGCCGTGTCAAAATAGGGCATACATACTGACTTGCTCACACGCTCACAAGACACGCCCGTGTGCCTTGGCCGTGGTCGAAACTGACTTGATTCACATGGCTAGCCACACGTCCATGTGCCTTGGCCGTGCTCAAGACTGACTTAAAATCGTAGGGTACCCCAGGGGACACACGGCCGTGTAACATGACCGTGTGTCACACACGCCCGTGTGGACAAAAATAGGCCATTTGAAAAGCCAATTTGCCTCCCAATTTGGGTCAATCCTACAAGCATCAAACCAAGCACAATTGCACTATAACTTCAACCAATTTCAATACCAAAACATACATTATTCATGCCATTACATTATCAACAAAATCCATTCTCAATTCATCAACCAAATCATACTAAATCTAAACCCAAAATCATACCAAAGCATATGGTTTCATAATCTCCAAACATACAATCAAATCTCATACCAAAATCTTACCAATTTCCATAATAGACACATTCCAAAAATTTACCGAATTGACCAATTCTCTTGACCATTCAAAGCACTTTATATAAGCACAATTTGCATCACATATCATATACCAAAATCAAACCATAAGTTCAAACACAACTAGCCGCATCACATGGCATGATATAAACATTACAAAACATAACCAAAGCACTTCTAGCCTATATATGCCATACTTCAATATATACATTTCCAAAAGGTACCAAAATATAGTTCGATAGTGTGGTGACGATCCTCGACGATCCCCAAGCTCTCAGTAGCTTCGATATCTATAAAATAGTTGAAAAACACACAGAGTAAGCTTTCAAAAGCTTAGTAAGCCATATACAAATAAACTTATCATTCAAAACATGTATACATAATCAAATTACATATACTTTGTAGTCAATAACCAAAACAAACCTCTTGTTCATATTTATATCTCATATTCTCAAATCATTTGCACATATAGCATATATTCACATACTTAGATTATATATCATTATTTGTATATATACTTGCCTTTCATTCTCAAACATAGTATACAATTCAAACGTACCTGAATCAGATATGCATCTCATATAATAATTCATTTTCTCGGAATGCCTGTTTAATCGTTCGAAAACATAATGATACGCGGATAGCTCGAAAAGCACATACAATGCCAATGTCCCAAACGTGGTCTTACATGAAATCAAATATCGATGCCACTGTCCTAGACAGGGTCTTACACAAAATCAAATACGATGCTAATGTCTCAAACATGGTCTTACACGTAAATCATTAGTCAATGCCAACATCCTAGACGTGGTCTTACACGAATACACATATCGGATTCTATGTCATGACATATGTATCCTAACTATTTCTAAGGCTTGTACGGGACTTTTCAGACATCGGAACTTTGTAGATACTTTCTCGGATATCTCATATTCAACTTTCATAATATCATTCATCATAATACAATGTCATATATACATGAGTAAATCAATTCAAATACATTTATTAGTATATCGACTTACCTTGTACAGATTCGGATAGACAGAATCGGCTACTCAATGACTTTCGACTTTCCCCGATCTAATTTCGTTTTCTTTAATTCTTGATCTATATAAATTCAATTTTAATCATTTTATTTACCAAATCATTCAAATCAAACCACAAATATGTATTTAGGGCATTTTACAAATTAGCCCTCACATTTTCACATTTTGACCATTTAGTCTCTAATCACAAAAATCACAAAATACACCAAATTTCTTTAGACATAAGCTTGGCTGAATTCTCCTAATACTCATACAAGTCCATACATTTCATTTATTTCACATTTTAGTCCTCAAAATATCATTTTCACAATTTAGCCCAAATTACTCAATTTCATCAAAAATTCAAAGACAAAACATAACATATTTTTCATTTACTAACATTAAACTTCATAAAACTCATAGTTTCATCAATGGCTCAACTCAAAATCATCAACAAAATTAGAAATTGAGACATGAGCTTGATAGTATACAAAGAAACGATAACAAAAAACGTAGAAATTATCAAAAATCGAACAAAATCCATACCTAAATAGCCAAGATGAGTGTCGAAACCCTAGCAAGCTTTTTCTTTCTTTTTCTTTGTGTTTTTCAGTTATGGATGAACAAAAATGACCAAATTTTCATTTTTTTAATTAATAACCATTAATTTATCATTTACCATTTTACCCTTCATTAATAACATATAAAATTTCATTAACCAAAGGCATTTATGTCCATCCATTATTCAAATGGTCTATTCACAAAATAAGGACCTCTCATTTACAAAGACATCACAAATAGACACACTTAACATATGACAAGAAACTTTTATCTTTTACGCGATTAGGTCCTTTTATCAAATAAGCACACAAACAATCAAATTTTCATACGAAACTTTCACACATGGCAATTCACATAATTTAAACATAGAAAATAATATTAAAATATTTTTCTGACTTAGTTTTGTGGTCCTAAAACCACTAATCTGACTAGGGTCTAAACTAGACTATTACAATCTATCAATTAAATTCACAAACACACTTAAACCATTCGTGGAAATTTAAAATTTTAATAGTTTTACAAATTGACCCCCAGGCTAGCTAAAATAAGTTTACAAGCTCAAAAATATAAAAATTACTAAAAACGTGACTCAACAACATACCATGCATGGCAAAACCGCATGGCCAAAAGCTTCATCTTCTCAACAAGGTTTTTGGTTTGTAAAATTAACAAATTGGAGAAGATAATACCATTTTGGCTTATTAAATTAAACTTTTATTTATTTAATTACCTATTTACCCTTAAGTTATAACTTCTAAAGTAATTATATGTTCATATTTGTCCACCATTAATATATATGGTATAATTACCATCTAGATCCTTTAGTTTACCTTTCCATAGCCAATTAACCCATTTAACCAATAGAAATTTACTTTTGCAACCTTTGCAAATTAATCCTTTTTAATTAATTAACTATTTAAACCTTAAAATTTCTTAACCAAATTTTAATATGACCTTAATAACACTCTGTAAATATTTAATAAAACATTTGCGGGCTTGATTTATAGAAACGAGGTCCTAATACCTCATTTTCTAAAACCACTTGACTTTTAAGACATACCACTTGAACCTAATTATTTGTTCACTTAACAAAAATCATTAAATCAAATTTAAACGTATTTCTATACTTGACTCGTAAATATTAAATAATAATATTTACAAACTCACTCGTTGGATTTGTGGCCCTGAGACCACAGTTTTTGACACCACTGAAAAACGAGTTGTTACAAGGTTAGTGAGTTCATATATAAAACATGTAACTTTATCATGTTATCAAACATATACCTAAAAACACATTTGGTACATAAACCAACCATCACATATTCATTTCACATTTAACATCTTTATTTCAAGTATTCATTTCAAATGTCCTTTTTCACATATCTATATTCAAATAAATATTTCGTATAAACACTTCATATAATTGTTTCATATATCTATTCACATATAAGCATTTCGAATAACCATTTCATTTACACATTTACACATTTAACACATAATCATTATGTATATCACATTTCGTTTCAATAATTCATATAAATTTCTCCTTTCAATTTCTAATTTCATATAACAGTTTCGTATATTCCATTTCATTTTATACATTTAACACCCGATGAACCAAATGAAATAATGTTGGATACATAGGAACTATGCTCACACAAAATGTGCTTTTAACTGTAACTATAACTGCATTTGCTCACGAGATATGAAACTGGCCTACTCACACAAGCTATGGGTCGGGACGTTAAACTAAATGATGCTACTCACATGAGCTGTGGAGAATCCACAACAAATACATGACCTCAACCATTGGTAGGACATCCAAGACAACCACCGAACTGTAATAACACTAATGACATGTCATTTGTATCCTAAGCACTCACGAGGTTCATATGGGCCACATATCATGTTCAAAACTTATAACTTTATTCAAATTATACCACTACAAGAATACATTCATGTATTTCTCATTTTTCAAACATACTCATCAATTTAACTAATTCCATAATTTAATCCAAGTCACTAATTTCCATTTATCAAAACATTTAACTATGCCTAACATGAATAATAATTAACATACCTCCAAAAGTAGCAATTAATAATTTAATTCAACATACGAACTTACCTAGACAAAAACGGTTACTAATACAACTCTGGCGATTAATCCGTAAACTTAGCTTTTCTAGGATTTGAGTTTGATTGATTTGTTTCTTGATCTGAAAAATAGTGTTCAGTCAATTAATCAATTCAAACAACTCAAATAATTAAACTTAAGCTTATAAGCCCTTTCATTATAAATTTACAAAATTACTCTAACATTTTCCCTTTTATGAATTTAGTCCTTAAACCTGAAACTTTCAAATTAACCACATTTAATCCCAATTCATGCTAGTCAAATTTCCTATAATCCCTATACAACCCATATTTATCATCTTTTTACAAGAATTTCATGTAACTTTATTATTTTAACAAATTAGTCCTTAAAATTTAAAATTAGCCAAAACCACTTTATGAAATAGTCCTATTTAACTATCAAGCTTATGGATCTACAATCAAACTTTAAAAACATCATAAATTCATCAATGGCATAAATAAAAGCATTTAACAATTTTACAAATTAGTCCCTGGGTTAGCTAGATTAAGCTACAATATTTAGTAAAAATATTTACGGGTTCAATTTATAGAAATGAGGTCTCGATACCCTATTTTCCAAAACCACTTAATTTTAGGGACAAACCACTTGAACTTAACTACTATTCACTTTACACAAATTATTTAACCAAAATTTAATATATTATTATAATTAGCTCATAAATATTAAATAATAATATTTATTAACTCACTCGTCAGATTTGTGGTCCCAAAACCATTGTTTCCAACACCAATGGAAAATAAGTTGTTACAAGGTGAGTTTCAGGTGAGTATTTAATTTGACTCATACATGTTGATTTATAATGGAAAGTCATATGTTGTTGTAAACTCAAATTTCTGGTGAGTGTAAGCGTTTGTGAAGTGTCATGAAGCTATTGCATGTCTTATAATGAAATTTTACTACATGGATAAAAAGATGTGTGGTGTTCAATCATATGGAATCAAGTATGGAAAAGTATGAATTAGTCAGCTGAGTGAACAAATCTGGGTAAGTGTATTCAGTGTTAAAAGAGTAAATCATCTTATTGTGATGCCTCCAATAGGGCAGGTACCTTGCAAACTAGATGGGCAGACCACGGTGACAATGAGAATACTCATGGCATAACCTCTGGTGAGGTGTAGATCAGATTGGTAGAATGTAACACCCTCACCCGTATTCAACACTGGAATAGGGTTACAGAGCATTATCAGACTTATAATACATTAAAATATAGATTTCATATACAAATAATCAAATCACATGCATTTCATTCACAGCCAATCATTTTGTCCCTAATACGAGCCTACAAGGCCCTAAACATACATCGGGAGTGGTTCAAAACTAAATTGACAACTTTGGAAACTTTCACGAAACCTTGAAAATTTTTCTCAAAACAGGGACACACGCCCGTATGGCCCGACAACTGTCTCACATGGCCAACAAACACGCCCGTGTCACAGGCTGTGTGGACATTTGAAAATACATGGTCGTGCCTCAGCCCGTGTCTAACCCCGTGTAACTCTCTGACTTGGGTTACACGACCAACGCATATGCCCGTGTGACTAGCCCGTGTGCCCTAAAAATGGCCATACACGCCCGTGTGCCAAGCCGTGTGCTAGGCCGTGCTATCCTGACTTATGCCACACGACCAAGTCACACGCCCGTATGTGAGGCCGTGTGGAGCATACTGACTTAATTTTAATTTCAAAACCAGGGGACACACGGTCGTGTAACATAACCATGTGCCACACACGGTTAAGACACGACCATGTCTCTGCCCGTGTGGAAAAAAATAGGCTATTTACCAAGCCAATTTGCCACCCAAAGTTGAATATACCTACAACACATCAATTTGCACCATCACATAGCATGTTTAAACCAGCCAATTCATACCTAATTCATGCATATTCTATACCACATTTCTCAACACACATAAGTTGCAAAGTAGACCAATCCATTTATACCCAAAATCTCATAAACTTAGATCATCAATATAGCTACTTAAATCATACATTCTTTACCTTGACTCACAAAAAAATAACATCACCAATATCAACATTCAACTTCCATAATACCAACTATTAATAAGCATCACCAAAACCAACCCTAATTTACATATCATAAACTATATGCACATACACATATACACAAGCAAATTAACTCAAAATAAGTCAACTTTCATGGCTATTATATTAAAAACCAAGACATATACATATACAAGCCATTTCAAATGGCCAAAATCATTACCAAAACATAACCAACATGACGAAAGTCCCTATACATGTTATATACTCAAAACAAAAGCTTAAAGGTACCAAATCATTTGTAGGATAGTATGACGAAATCTCCGACGGTCCCCAAATCCGAGCTAGCTTTGAATTCACTATAAAACATAGAAAAATAAACTATGTAAGCTATAAAGCTTAGTAAGATCATATGAAATAAACCCAATATAATCATAACCACATAATTCAACAATTGATTATAGATACATGAATTCACATCAACTAACAAACCTTTCAATTACTCATTCACAAAACTATATACTTTCTTAACCATTTCTTTGATTCAAAGCTAATATGGTTTATGCACATACCTGTACCATCTCGTACCAATCTCATTCTCAACCACATCATTCATTTACCCGTTGAACCATTCAGAATAGAAGTCGGATACTCAGGAGTCTTGCACACTAAGTACCTATACCATGGGCCGAAGCCAAATCAAGGTAACTTATATCCGAAGTACTGATATCATGGCCCGAATCCAAATCAGTATAGCTCGCACCCGAAGTGATAATATTATGGCCCGAAGCCAACTCAGTGTATCCCCAATGACATGACACTAGTATCCTAAACTATTCTTAAGGTTCAACCAGATTTTGAATGTCGAATTACCATCGATGTAACACTCCTAACCCGAATCCGACTGCCAGGTTAAGGCTAAGAGGTATTACCGAACTAAACATTTAATAACCTCATTCACCTTGTAAATAACATAAACAGAGATCGAGATGGAATACATACTAATATTTAAGTTATACGCCATTTTCATATGGCCAGAGGAATTACAAATTCAAAATATCGCTATTAACAACCTAACCTATACATGCCATATCGAGTCCAAAATACAACTGTACCCAAAAATATCAATAGTGTGATTAACTACTGACGATCCCCGAGTCGGTGGCTAGAATCAACAATCTATAAAACAGGGAAATAAAGAACAGAGTAAGCTTTCAAGGCTTAGTAAGTTTTAAGCAATACAAATAATTAAAACTTGTCATTTAAATCGAGCATTTAGTATCACAAAACTAATATTCTAATTAGTTATCACTTGGCCAAATATATATGTGTATAAATACGTGAATACACAAAGAAATATCAGCACGTACTTTACTTTACTTCGTAGCTCATACAATTGATTTAAGTCACAGAATTTCATATAATGTCAGACATCGACCGAATAAGTCATGCTCTTAGTCGTAGATATAGTAATCATTCACACGCATATATCATTCTTTGATACTAATAATTCACCTTAAAAATCAATTCACATGCGAGTACATAATACGTACCTGACAATCATAATATATCATACATAATCACTAGTAGTTTAATTCGAACCTTCAAATTCATAATCTTACTTGAATCACCAGCGTTAAGCCTACTAGGTTTAAAACCCGGATCCAGTCACCAGTACAAAACCTGCAGGGCCTTAAGCTCGAATATAATACCAGCACTAAGCCTGCGGGATTTAACCCGGATATAATACCAGCACTAAGCCTGCGGGACTTTAACCCGGATATAATACCAAATATCAAGCATACTTAATCATATATTAACACATCTCATTCAACTTATCACATTAGTAGTCATTTACATTCGGTTCAAAAGTCATACATAAATATCGCATATCCATTTCACCATTCAAGCTTAACCCATAGTGACCATTCAACTGTATGTCATATACCTAAATTATTTATCTCACAACTTAATTCAAGTAGAACCAAAAGGTCACAATTCATCTAATGTGTACACATCAAGGCATCATCAATTATATGCTAAAGGTGACTACTTAAAACTTACCTCGGATATACTTGAACAGTTGCGAAATGGCTACTCGGTTACTTTCTCTTTTCCCTTATCCGAAATTGCCCCATATGCTCTTGAGCTTTAATTCAACAAATTTTAAACTAGTCTTCATTCGACTATTTAAGTATTACTTTCAGAATATATTACATATATATTCGACTTTCACACATAAAGATTATAGTAAGCTTATAAGAAATAAATAAGCAATTTATTAGCAAATTTTTATCAATGTTTACAATATAATCACAATTTCACTATAAGCTGACTTCCTGAGAAATAGTCACTAAATTACTTATAACTGGAGCTACGAAACTCCAAATTAAATGTCGTAAATTTTCCCTGAAAATAGACTCATTTATCTTTTATCCATAAAATTTTCATAATTTTTAGTTTGGCCAATCAATACCATATTTTTCCTAAAGTTTCCCTTGTTTTACAGTTTGAATATTCTGACTACTCTTCACTACGAAATAAATTTCTCATTGTACAGAATTAAAAATATGTTCTTGTTTATTTCATTTGAAACCAGACTCATTAAGGAGTCTACTAATATAAATTTTATCTTATGACCATTTTTATACATTTTATAATGATTTTATAAAAACAGAACAGGGGATCTAGAAGTCATTTTGACTCTGTCCCACATTACTTCAAATATCTCATTATCGGCAATTCTTTTACTTTTGCAGTTTCTTTTATAAGAAACTAGACTCATCAAGATTTAATTACATAGTTTATTCAGCTTCTAACTCAACTCCCACAATTTATGGTGATTTTCCAAAATCACATTACTGCTGCTCCAAGCAGATTATTACCAATTCACTCTTTCACACATTCTTTGCATACATGTTGTTTAAACATACATATCTCCAATCAATCATCACATATCTATAATTTCACTTAAGCATAATCTTCATTTCATCATTTTAAAGCACAAACATTTCTCAATATTAACCAAGTTCACATTCGGCCATAATACACACAACATATTAGCAAATTTTCTCACTTAACATCTAATGCATATGAATGCTCATTTGTTTGGCCCAACTTCACCTATCTACCATTATTCATTAAAAGAACATGAAACAACAACCATTCTCTTTAACATCTTCCATAGCCGAATGCTCATATCACCATCAACTTCAAAATTTTGGCATGGGCTAAGTAAGGGACTTAGGATCTAGCTTAAACTATGCTAAAATTTCAAAAAAAAAACTAACTTGAATTTCTTACCTTAATTTCCAGCTCAAAGGTGACTGAAAGACTTGAGCTATTTCCTTTCTTGTTCTCTTATTTTCGGCTAGAAGGAAGTAAAGATGAATTCTTTGTTTTCTTCACCCATTTTCTATCTTTAATAACCTTATTCCATATTATAAAACCATATAATAGAAATAATGCTAATATAATATATATATGTTATATAATAATTAACAACATGGCCGGCCATTAACTAAAATGGACAATTTGACATGCAAGTCCATACTTTTATAACATGCATTAATAGACCCTTACACATTAACCTATCACATTTCAAAAATGTCTCATATAAGTCCTATTTAATAAATTTCACATGCAAATGACAAAAATCAAGGCATGAAACTTTCACACATGCATTTACACATATTATAAGCATAGATTATAATGGTTAATTATTTTTGTGACTCGGTTTTGTGGTCCCGAAACCACTTTTCGACTAGGATCAAAGGGCTGCCACAACTCTCCCCCACATAAGAAATTTTCGTCCCCGAAAATCTTACTAGTGAATAAGTTAGGATATCGATCTTTCATAGAGGCTTGAGGTTCCCATTAGCTTCTTCAACCCCATGCTTAAGCCACAGTACCTTCACTAATGAGATTTTCTTATTCCGTAGTTCTTTTACTTCACGAGTCAAAATACGAACCGGTTCTTCTTCGTAACTCAAATCAGGTTGAATCTCAACCTCTGATGGATTAATTATGTGCTATGGATCGGATCTATAACGTTGAAGATCGAGACATGAAAAACGTTGCGAATCTTTTCAAGTTCAGGGGGTAAAATCAATCTGTATGCGATTGGCGCAACTCGTTCGGATATTTCATATGGCCCGATGAACCTCAGACTCAATTTTCCTTTATGACCAAATCTGAGCACCTTTTTCCAAGGTGAAACTTTAAGAAACACTTTGTCTCCGACCTGATATTCAATGTCTTTTCGTTTTAAATCCGCATCTGACTTCTGATGATCTGAAGCTGCTTTCAGACTTTCACGGATCACTTTTACTTTCTGCTCAGTATCTTTAATCAAATCAACCCCAAAGATTTTATTTTCACTAAGCTCGGTCCAAAACAACGGTGTACGGCATTTACGACCATACAAAGCCTCGTAAGGTGCCATCTTAATGCTTGATTGAAAACTATTGTTGTAAGCGAATTCAATCAAAGGCAAATACCGTTCCCATGAACCATTAAACTCAAGGATGCAACATCTCAACATATCCTCGAGTATCTGAATTATCCGCTCGGATTGACCATCAGTCTGAGGATGAAAAGTGATGCTAAAATGCAACTTGATACCCAAAGCTTCTTGCAATTTCTTCCAAAATCGCGATGTGAATCTCGGATCTCTATCCGACACAATAGAAATAGGTACCCCGTGTAACCTTACAATCTGAGAAACATACAATTCAGCTAGCTTGTCAAGTGAATAATCTGTACGTACAGAAATAAAATGAGCTAACTTTGTCAGTCTATCAATAACAACCCAGATCGCATCTTTCTTGCTTGACGACAATGGAAACCCAGATACAAAATCTATCGTGACTCGATCCTATCTCCATTCTGGTATTATGATCGACTGAAGTAATCCCGAAGGCACTTGATGTTCCGCTTTCACTTGTTGACATATCAAACACTTCGAAACAAAGTCAGAAATGTCTCGTTTCATACCAGGCCACCAAAACTGACGTTTCAGATCATTGTACATTTTCGTACTACCTGGGTGGACTGACATTCGGCTACTATGAGCCTCGCTCAAAATCATCGAAATAAGTTCCGAATTTCTTGGAACACACAATTGAATTCTGAACTTCAAACAATCATTGTCGTCAATTTGAAACTCTGATTCCACATTTGAAACACATTCAGCTCGTTTAGCAACCAATTCATCGTCGACTTTCTGGGATTCACGTATTTGATGAATCAATAATGGTTTGGCCTTTAATTCTGCTACTAACACATTATTGGATAAAACGGACAGGAGTACATTCATCGCTTGTAAAGTAAACAGTGATTTACGACTTAAAACATCGGCAACCACGTTAGCCTTTCCCGGGTGATAGTGAATGAAAAGTTCATAATCTTCCAACAACTCAAGCCAACGTATTTGTCATAGATTCAAATCTCTTTGAGTCATCAAATATTTGAGGCTTTTGTGATCCAAATATACATGACACCTCTCTCCAAACAAGTAGTGTTGCCATATTTTCAAAGCGAATACGATGGCAGCTAATTCGAGATCATGGGTCGGATAGTTTCTCTCATGCGGCTTCAATTGCCTCGACGCGTAAGCTACAACTCGACCTTCTTGCATCAACACACAACCCAGCCCAAGTAAGGATGCATCACTGTAAATGACAAACTCTTTACCGGATTCGGGCTGCACTAACACTAGAGCTTCAGTCAAATAGGTTTTTAATTGGTTGAAACTTTTCTAGCACTTTTCTAACCATTCAAACTTAACATCCTTCTAAAGTAGCTTCGTCATTGGTGTGGCTACCATCGAGAAACCCTTTACAAAACGTCTGTAGTAACCGGTAAGTCCCAAAAAGCTCTGAACTTCAGTAACATTTCTAGGAGGCTTCCAATCAAGTATGGCTGATATTTTATTCGGATCAACACGATTACCCGATGCAGATACCACATGCCCCAAAAAGCTAACTTCTCTCAACCAGAACTCACATTTACTGAACTTAGCATATAACTGTTTGTCCTGTAAAATCTGTAATACTAATCTCAGGTGCTCGGCATGTTCGGTTTCATCTCGCGAATAGATCAAAATGTCATCTATAAACATAACTACAAACCGGTCCAAAATTTGTCTTAAGATCCGATTCATCAAATCCATAAATACAGCAGGGGCATTAGTGAGCCCAAACGGCATCACTAAGAACTCGTAGTGACCGTATCTCGTTCTGAAAGTAGTTTTAGGCACATCTAAGTCTCAAACTCGTAACTGATAATAACCCGATCTCAAATCTATCTTTGAAAACACTGAGGCTCCCTTCAGCTGATCAAACAAATCATCAATACGTGGTAACGGATATTTATTCTTTATTGTCACTTTATTTAATTGACGATAGTCGATGCACATTCTCATGGTTCCGTCTTTCTTTTTCACAAACAATACTGGTGCACCCCAAGGTGAGAAACTTGGTCGGGCGAAACCTCTATCCGTCAACTCTTGCAATTGAGTTTTCAATTCTTTCAATTCTGATGGTGCCATACGATACGGAGATATCGAAATTGGTGCAGTCCCAGGTACAAGTTCAATGCCAAACTCTACCTCTCGAACAGGCGGTAATCCCGGTAACTCTTCAGGAAAAATATCCGAATACTCGCAAACCACTGGCACTGATTCAAGTTTCTTTTCTGACTCCTTACTATCAAGTACGTATGCAAGATATGCTTCACACTCCTTTTTTACATATTTCTGAGCCAACATCGGGGATATTACTGTGGGTAACCCATTCAAGCCAGTAGACTCAACTCGTATTATCTCATCATTTGCACATCTCAACTTAATAGTCTTTCTTTTGCAATTCACAACTACATCATGCACGGTCAACCAATCCATACCAAGAATAACATCAAATTCATCAAATGGTAAAAGCATCAGATCAGCCGAAAAATAGGAACCTCGGATTATTAGAGGACATTTCCTGCACACTTTGTCAACTAGCACATATCGACCCAAGGGATTCGACACTCGAATCACGAACTCATTAGACTCAACAGGTAGAGTCTTACTGGATGCTAAAGTCTCACATACATATGAATGAGTAGAACCAGGATCAATCAATGCAATCACAATAGTATCAAAGAGAGTGAAAGTACCGGTAATAACATCAGGCGAAGAAGCATCCTCACATGCTCGTATAGCATAAGCTCTAGCAGGAGCACAAGCCTCGGATCTGGTTGTAGCATCTCTAGACCCTCTCTGATCACTACTAGCATTCCCCGTATTTCTAGATGGTCTACCTCGAGTCAGAAAGCGATGCCGGTGCTTCCCACTGATTCACATTTTGTTCTGACAACTTCGGGCAGTCTTTGATGAAGTGATTGGGTGATCCGCATCTATAACAGGAGTGATCATGAAATCTACAACTTTTGAATGCCATTTTTCGCAAAACTTGCACTCGGTCCTATCCTGACGATCATTGCCAACACTGGCAACTGAAGTGACTCGCGTACTCATAGGAGGTCGATCACGGTCTCATCTGGAAAAACCCGAAGTGTTCTTAGATCGGCCCGAATCATCTCAAAATTTCTTCGATGATTGCTGAAAAGTCTTTCCCGAAGATCTTTTACGAAACTCTCCAGCTCTAACATTAGCTTTCTTTTTCTCTTTACTAAGCTCCTTGGCTTTGCAAGCTCGCTCAACAAGTACTACGAATTCTCTGATTTCAAGAATGCCAACAAACATTTTAATATCTTCATTTAGCCCGTCCTCGAAGCGTTTACACATAATAGCCTCAGACGATACACATTCCTGAGCATATCTACTAAGTCTGACGAACTTCCGTTCATAATCAGTAACTGACATGGAACCCTGTTTAAGTTCAAGAAATTCTTTCTATTTCTGATCAATGAACCTCTGACCGATATACTTTTTTCGAAATTCAGTTTGGAAGAACTCCCACGTCACCCGCTCTCTGGGTACAACAGAAACTAATGTATTCCACCAATATTAGGCAGAATCACGTAGCAAAGATATAACACACTTCAAGCATTCATCGGGTGTGCAAGATAGTTCATCAAGTACTCGAATAGTATTGTCCAACCAAAATTCAGCTTGTTCGGCATCATTACTGTCTGTAGCTTTAAATTCAGTAGCCCCGTGCTTTCAAATTCTGTCAACCGGGGGCTTATTCAACCTCATCTGATCAATTACCATAGGTATCGTGGGTGCAGGGGGTGAATTTGTCGGAAGTAGGGGTTGTGGAGCAGCCGTATTAGTTCGAATGTATTGGTTAAACCAATCATTCATCACATTATAAAAGGCTTGTCTAGCCTCGTCGTTTTGATTGCTTGCAATAGGTTAAGAGTCCAACGGCGCTGTCCCGTGCATGGGAGCAGGCGCTACACTCTCTACATCATCAGCTACCGCTCGATTGGTATCGGGATCCATTACTATATGAAAACACATTTTTAACTGTCAGAAATCATCACACTATCGTATTAACACTGTATGACATGTATAGCTAGACTCATATATGCTACGTTAGTCCTAGAATCGACTAAACCGTAGCTATGATACCAATAAAATGTAACACTCCTAACCCGAATCCGACCGCCAGGTTAAGGCTAAGAGGTATTACCGAACTAAACATTTAATAACCTCATTCACCTTGTAAATAACATAAACAAAGATCGAGATGAAATACATACTAATATTTAAGTTATACGCTATTTTCGTATGGCCAGAGTAATTACAAATTCAAAATATCGCTACAGCCTAACCTATACATGCCATATCGAGTCCAAAATACAACTGTACCCAAAAATATCGATAGTGTGATTAACTGCTGACGATCCTCGAGTCGGTGGCTAGAATCAACAATCTATAAAACAGGGAAATAAAGAACATAGTAAGCTTTCAAGGATTAGTAAGTTTTAAGCAATACAAACAATTAAAACTTGTCATTTAAATCGAGCATTTAGTATCACAAAACTAATATTCTAATTAGTTATCACTTGGCCGAATATATATGTGTATAAATACGTGAATACACAAAGAAATATCAGCACGTACTTTACTTTACTTCATAGCTCATACAATTGATTTAAGTCACAGACTTTCATATAATGTCAGACATCGACTGAATAAGTCATGCTCTTAGTCGTAGATATAGTAATCATTCACATGCATATATCGTTCTTTGATACTAATAATTCACCTTAAAAATCAATTCACATGCGAGTACATAATACGTACCTGACTATCATAATATATCATACATAATCACTAGTAGTTTAATTCGAACCTTCAAATTCATAATCTTACTTGAATCACCAGCGTTAAGCCTGCTGGGTTTAAAACCGGATCCATACCACGATTACAAAACTTGCGGGGCTTTAAGCTCGAATATAATACAAAGACTAAGCTGCATGGATTTAACCGGATATAATACCAGCACTAAGCCTGCGGGACTTTAACCCAGATATAATACCAAATATCAAGCATATTTAATCATATATTAACACATTTCATTCAACTTATCACATTAGTAGTCATTTACATTCGGTTCAAAAGTCATACATAAATATCACATATCCATGTCACCATTCAAGCTTAACCCATAGTGACCATTCAACCATATGTCATATACCTAAATTATTTATCTCACAACTTAATTCAAGTAGAACCAAAAGGTCACAATTCATCTAATGTATACACATCAAGGCATCATCAATTATATACTAAAGGTGACTACTTAAAACTTACCTCGGATATACTTGAACAGTTGCGAAATGGCTACTCGGTTACTTTCTCTTTTCCCTTATCCGAAATTGCCCCCCTATGCTCTTGAGCTTTAATTCAACAAATTTTAAACTAGTCATCATTCGACTATTCAAGTATTACTTTCAGAATATATTACATATATATTCGACTTTCACACATACAGATTATAGTAAGCTTATAAGAAATCAATAAGCAATTCATTAGCAAATTTTTATCAATGTTTACAATATAATCACAATTTCACTATAAAAGTGACTTCTGAGCAATAGTCACTAAATTATTTATAACTGGAGCTACGAAACTCCAAATCAATTGCCTTAAATTTTCTCTAAAAATAGACTCATTTATCTTTTATCCATAAAATTTTCATGATTTTTAGTTTGGCCAATCAATACTAGATTTTTCCTAAAATTTCCCTTGTTTTACCGTTTGACTATTCTGACTACTCTTCACTACAAAACAAATTTCTCATTGTACAGAATTCAAAATATGTTTTTGTTTATTTCATTTGAAACTAGACTCACTAAGGAGTCTAAGCATATAAATTTTATCTTATGACCATTTTTATACATTTTATAATGATTTTATAAAAACAGAAAAGGGGATCTAGAAGTCATTTTGACTCTGTCCCACATTACTTCAAATATCTCATTATCGGAAATTCTTTTGCTTTTGCAGTTTCTTTTATAAGAAACTAGACTCATCAGGCTTTAATTACATAATTTATTCAGATTTTAACTCAACTCATACAATTTATGGTGATTTTCCAAAATCACGTTACTGCTGCTGTCCCAAGCAGATTATTACCAATTCACTCTTTCACACATACTTTGCATACATGTTGTTTAAACATGCATATCACCAATCAATCATCACATATCTATAATTTCACTTAAGCATAATCTTCATTTCATCATTTTAAAGCACAAACATTTCTCAATATTAACCAAGTTCACATTCGGCCATAATACACACAACATATTAGCAAATTTTCTCACTTAACATCTAATGCATATGAATGCTCATTTGTTTGGCCCAACTGCACCTATCTACAATTATTCATTAAAAGAACATGAAACAACAACAATTCTCTTTAACATCTTCCATAGTCGAATGCTCATATCACCATCAACTTCAAAATTTTGGGATGGGCTAAGTAAGGGACTTAGAATCTAGCTTAAACTATGCTAAAATTTCAAAAAAAACTAACTTGAATTTCTTACCTTAATTTCCATCTCAAAGGTGACCGAAAGCCTTGAGCTATTTCCTCTCTTGTTCTCTTATTTTCGGCTAGAAGGAAGTAAAGATGAATTCTTTGTTTTCTTCACCCATTTTCTATCTTTAATAACCTTATTCCATATTATAAAACCATATAATAGAAATAATGCTAATATAATATATATATGTTATATAATAATTAACAACATGGCCGGCCACTAACTAAAATGGACAATTTGACATGCAAGTCCATACTTTTATAACATGCATTAATAGACCCTTACACATTAACCTATCACATTTCAAAAATATCTCATATAAGTCCTATTTAATAAATTTCACATGCAAATGACAAAAATCAAGGCATGAAACTTTCACACATGCATTTACACATATTATAAGCATAGATTATAATGGTTAATTATTTTTGTGACTCGATTTTGTGGTCCCGAAACCACCTTTCGACTAGGGTTAAATTAGGTCTATCACAATCGAGTTATTGTCGAACTTATCCAAAGTCTCGTATTCACAACTTATTCAATATCAAAGCATTTAAAATACACTTATAATGAAATTTATCACATACGAACTTACCTTGGATGTGAAAACGACGGAATAAGTCGATTAGTCGATAACTTTAGTTTTCCCCTGATATAGATTCAAATTTCACTTTTCTTCAACTAAATATATTCAAAATTAACTTATTTAATAATCTCTCTACTCAATTTAATCCAAAACACACATTTAAGTACATTTACACTTTTAACCCTAGAATTTCACCACTTTTACAATTTAGTCCTTATTACACAAAATCACAAATTCATGAAATTTCTTTAATACCCATGATAGTCAAATTACTATAATGCCCCTAGTAGCCCACATTTATCAACTTTTCACACATTTAACCACACATTTTTACATTTTCACAAATAAATCCCTATTTTGCATTTTTACTCAAAATCACTTTACAAAACAAGATTTCATATTTCATCATCAAACATCAAAGAACACATATTTTCTTCAATCGAAACTTTCAAAATCTTTAACAGTTTTGCAAAATAGTCCCTGGGCTAGCTAGAACTAGTTGCAACGATCACAAAAACATAGAAATCATTAAAAACTGAGCAAAAACGAACTTACAATTTAAGCAAGCAATGGCCGAACCCTAAAATGCTCTCCAAGCTTTATTTTTCTTTCTCCATTTGGTTGAAGATGATGATGGACATAAAATTGTTTTTGTTTTAATTAATTAACCTTATTAGATAAATTACCAAATTAACCTTAATGATAAATATTTATATCATCCGTTCCATGTCTATTAATTTCCATTTACCTTAATAATGGTCCATTTATTACTTAAGGACCTCCATTTTTAATATTCATAGTCATTTCATGCATTTAACAAATAGAATTCAACTTTTATGCTTTACGCAATTTAGTCCTTTTATCAAATTGACCAATCAAACGATAAAATTTTTTAACGAAATTTTCAAATCAACATAATATCATACTGTAGACACTTAAAATAATATTAAAATAATTTTTTAACCTCAAATTTGTGGTCCCGAAACCACTGTTTCTATTTGACTAAAAACGAGCTGTTACATAGAACACAGCATGAGTATGTATAAGACCATTTGGCTGAGACCCATGGCATAATATGACAATTAAAATATTCATGTTTTTCTTTAGGTGAGATGTAAATCGAGCTGAGAAATCATGACATGAAGATATGTATAAGACCATGAGGGATAAACTTATGACACCTTTTGAGAAAATCCATCGGGGCAGTAAACATGTAACTCTCTATGATGCATGTGTGGCATGATCTGCAAATCCTTAGTGGCATATTTTGTAAGGCTTGTGTGGGGTATTCTATAATGCATATGTGGCATATTTGATGATGCCTTCATGGCAAAAATCTGGTTAATCCCCTTTGTGGCGAGATATGGGTAAGATCTGAGATTTCTTCGCTAACTAACTTTACAATAAAGATCTCATAAGTCTAAAGATAACTATGTTTGGATAGCCTTGTTGTAACACCCCTAACCCGTATCCATCGCCAGAATAGGGTTACGGAGTGTTACCAAAGTTCACAGAGTATTCTCATAAAATGCATGTCATTTACATTTTATATCCGAAATTAATCATATTGTCCCTTGAATGGACCCTCAAGGCGTAATTTAAATATTAGAATCAAGTTGGGGCTAAATCGGGAACTTAGAAATTTTTTTGCAAAATTTCAAAATTTTCTTATATATAGGGGTCACACGCCCTTGTAGGTAGGCCGTGTGCCTCACACGGCTATGTGACATGCCCATGTCTCAGGCCGTGTGGGCATTCAATGTGAGGCACACAGTCGTGTCCTAAACCATGTCCTTACCCATGTAACTCCCTGACTTGTGCCACACGGCCTGCTACATGCCCGTGTGCTAGGCCATGTGGTCAATTTAATTTTCACAAATTAGGTGCAGGTTTCACAAGGCCAAGACACACGCCCATGTTCTGGGCCGTGTAGCACACACGACTGAGACACAAGTCCATGTCTCCGCCTGTGTGCCAAATTCTGAGCATTTTGTTCCTCAATTTTTGGATGCTGGGGACACACGGCCAAACCACATGCCTATGTGCCAGGCCGTGTGTCACACACAGTCAAGACACACGCCCATATGTCTACCTGTGTGGACAAAATAAGGTCATTTCCTAACCCTATTTCTCACCCAAATTTAATCTACAACCTACAACAACATTTGCATATATTTTCCAACCAATTAAAGTCATATAAATCAAGCAAACATCATTAATATATATAATAGTATCAGATATTCATATGATCAAGCTTACCTTCTTGTGATGATTTATGTTTTACTCTAATTCAATTTAACCAAACCTTATATATGTATGCATTAAACATGACATAATTTTATATTATCATACCAAAATATACCATTACTAAACATTCCAATGACTAGATTACAAACATCCATTTACATATCATCATTTGTAAAATTAGCTTATACATGCCATTATGTCAAAGTAAATTTTCTATTTATACCAAAACAAGCTGAAGGATAGTGTGATGATACTCCGACCGATCTCCAACCTTTACAAGCTTCCGAGCACTATAAAACAGAGAAAAGAAAACCTAGTAAGCATTTAATACTTAGTAAGTTCGTATAACAGAAATTTAACTTACCATATATTTACATTTAAGATAAACATACAATAATGCATCCAAGAAATTTGGCTTATAGCCTAAAACACAACTTCACCAAATCATGTTAGTCAAGTAATTCACATAATACCAAGAACATGGATGTGTAACATCCCGAATTAGGGTCTAGTCAGAATAGTGGTTTCGAGACCAAAAATTTAAAATAGAAATAATTATTTTATGATTATTTGATGGTCCATGATATGATTGCATGTTTGTGTGAAATTTCATGAAGAAAATCTATACCTAAAGTGTCCAATTTGAAGTTAGAGACCAAATTGAATAAGTTGCAAAATATGAGTTCTTGAAGTTTCAAGCATGAAATTGCATTGGATTATAAATTAGAAGGTCTTAAAGAAAGGCCTTAAGGGCATTTTTGTCTTTTGGCTAATAAAAGAATAAAAAAAGAGAAAATAAGTCAAAATTAGCTCATCTTCTCCATGTAACAGTCGAATTTTGCAAGGGTTTCATAGCTAGGGTTTTCAACTTTTCAAGCTCAATAATCAAGAGAAACGTGATTCGGGTCTTGATCGGGGGAAAAAAAGTTTACGAGGATTAGGCTCCTTTCTATCATTTTGTACCGAGGTAAGTTCATGTGTAAATAATGTAATGTTGTATCATGTTTTAATGCTTTATTAATGTATGAATTTCCAGTTAAATATGATTGTGAGTACTTGAGTGATTAATTATGCTATGTTGTATGCTATCAAAAGTGTATTAACATTGGTGCAAGTGAGGGTGGCAAAATGGCTTGGAAAATAGCCTTGTTTTTGTCCACACGGGTAGACACACAAGCATGTGTCTAGGCCATGTGTGACACACGGTCTGCCCCATGGGCGTGTGATCTGACCGGGTGTCCCCTGCACCCTAATTAATGCAAAACAGAATGCCCAGTAGTAAACACACAGGCAGAGACACAGCCGTGTGTCTCAGCCGTGTGAAGGACACGGCCTCAGGACATAGGCGTATGCCTAGGCCGTGTGAAGTCTGCACCTATTTTATGAAAAATTATGATATTTAATTGTCCACACGGCCTAAGCACACGGGCGTGTGCCTTGGCCATGTGACCTCAATTGGTGCATGACGTCATAAACAGAGAGCTCCACGGGCTAGGGACACGGGCGTGTGACTCTCTAAAACATGAAAATTTTCTAAGTTTCCCAAAGGTTTGAAAATGCTCGGTTTAGTCCCAAACCACTCTCATCGTATGTTTTGGGGCCCGTAGGTCCATGGTAGGGATGATTTGAATGTTAATGAAAAGTTTTAAATTTGAGTGAAAATTTATGACTCGGTTTTGTATGAATGATTGTGTTATGTCCGGTAACACCTCGTACCTTGTTCCGGCGTCGAATACGGGTATAGGGTGTTACAAGATGAGCTCATCATTTAATGTCTTTCATATTCATATGCTTTCCATAATATTATTCCATATTACATGTACACTTTGAGGACAACTCATTTCAAATTCAGTTTAGCCATGTCAGAACTCTACCGGTTGAATTTCTTAGAAATATCGATGGATACGCTCATATAATACACTTTAGTGTACACTACTATAATTCGTCAAATCATTTCTAGGAGTACCCAATTGGGGCACATAATTGGGAAGCACACTCTTGAGCCTTATAACGGGAAGCTCACATAGAGCCATTTCGAGAAGCTCATAAAGAGCCTATCGGGAAGCTTATCAGGGCAATATAACGGGAAGCTCATAAGAGCCATAATCGGGAAGTTCACAAAAAACCATATCGTGAAGCTCCGGATAGCAAATATCGGGAAGTTCAAGCAAGCACTACGAGAAAGCTCACAAAGAGCCAATTTAAAGGGAAGTTCACAAAGAACCTTTAATCGGGATGCTCATAAGAGCTAAAGTGTGTCCACAACAAATGTAGGATCACAACCTATCGAGACGCTCCAAAGAGCTATAACGGAAAGCTCACTAAACTATATAACAAGAAGCTCGAGAAGGCTTATAACGAGACGCTCATAAGAGCTTTGGTGTGTTCGCAACATATGCTGGACTACAACCAATAAGGGAAATCATGTATCCATCGACTTTTATTTATTCAAACGGGATTTGAAGTTTATCGAGCATTACCGGATATTCAATCAATTTCATATACATGGAAATTATACAATTCACATATATAACATTTAATTCAAACATATAAATGTGCACAATTTGATTACACGAACTTACCTTGATACTTGTTCGTATACGAAATCTACTAATCCGAAATTTTTTATTTTCCTCAATCCAACTCAAAATTAGGTCTTTAAGGATCTATATAAATAAATTTATCATCAATTTAATCCATTTCATACTCAATTTAATTCAATTCACATCCTAGGAAAAATTACTATTTTGCCCCAAATAACAATTTCGTCCCTAGGCTCGGAAAATGAAATTCATGCAATTTAGTCCTTAGTCCAAGCCTAACCGAAATTTTCATATAACATTTACAGCACATGTATTTCACAAAATTCAAATTTTTTTCATAACTTTTACATCTTTACAATTTAGTCCCTAAATCATATTTTCATCAAAATTCTCTTTGTAAAAGTTGTTTATCTATCAACAACCTTGCATTTCTACCATAAATTTCAAATTTTCAACATATTTATCCATGGTAAAACTTTGTTAATTTGATAACTTTTCAAATTAATCCCCAAAATAGATAAATTAAACTATCTCGATCTCAAAAATATAAAAATTACTAAAAACCAGAAAGAAAACATACCTAATAAGCTTGATTAGTTTCCTTTCTCTCTCCTAAGGTTTCCATGGAATTTTTGGGGATGTAGATGATATAAAATGATATTATTTCAATTTAATTATTTATCATCCATTAATTTTTCCACTTTCTGATTTAGTCCTTGCCTTTTTCTAATTTTTCATAGATGATTCGTCAAAAATATCTAGTAACTCTTATTTAATGGTCTAATTACCATATAAGGACCTCAAGTTTTGAATTCCATAGCTATTTGATACTTATCGCTACTAGAATTCAATTTTTGCATCTTACGGTAAAATTTTCTTATCAGAATTTTCATATGATATTCTTATCACAAAGTAGACCATGCAATAATATTAAAATAAATTTTCTTTCTAGCTCGAATTTGTGGTTCCGAAACCACTGTTTCGATTTCATTGAAAATGGGCTGTTACAACTCTCCCCTTAAGAATTTTTGTCCTCAAAAATCTTAACAGTAAAAAGATTTGGGTATTGCTTTCTCATGATATCCTCCGATTCTCAAGTAGCTTCTTCAATCCCATGTTGTTGGCAAAGAACTTTCACTAATGCTACCTTTTTTTATTTCTTAACTCTTTTATTTTACGTGCTAGGATTTTAATTGTTTCCTCACTATAAGTCATATCAGGTTGAATCTCAACTTTTGTCGAAGAAATTACATGTGAAGGATCTGATCTATACCGTCGTAACATGGACACATGGAAAACATTATGAATTCTGTCAAGTTTTAGTGGTAATGCCAACCGACACGCAACAAGTCCAATTCTGTTAGTAATATTATATGGCCCGATGAATCGTGGACTCAATTTTCCTTTATGGCCAAACCAGAGAACTTTCTTCCAAGGCGATACTTTCAAGAATACCTTGTCGTCGACCTAAAATTCTATCTCTTTTCGTTTAAGATCAGCATAAGACTTTTGACGATCTGAGGTTGCTTTCAAACTATTTTGAATTACCTTCACCTTTTCTTCAGTTTCACGGACTAAGTCAACTCCATGTATCTTTTTTCTCGCTAAGTTTTGTCCAATACAATGGAGTTCTACATTTACAACCATACAAAGCTTCAAACGGTGCCATTTTAATACTAGACTGATAACTATTATTGTATGCAAATTCAACCAAAGGCAGATACTTTTCCCAGTTACCTTCAAATTCAACCACACAACACCGAAGCATATCTTCTAAAATCTGTATAACATGTTGGGATTGTCCATCAGTCTGAGGATGGAATACAATGCTGAAATGTAATTGAGTACCCAATGCTTCTTGCAACTTATTCCAGAATTGGGATGTAAATCGAGGATCTCTGACTAAAATAATGAAGACCGGCACTCCATGCAATCTAACAATCTCAGAAACATATAATTCAGCCAATCTATCCAAGGAAAAATCCATACGTACCGGAATAAAGTGTGCAGACTTTGTTAACGGATTGACAATTACCCAAATAGCATCTTTCTTCTTCGGAGACAGTGATAATCCTGATACAAAGTCCATGGTAATTTTTTCCCATTTCTATTCCGGAATCGTAACTAGCTGTAATAATCCTGAAGGCACCTGGTGTTCAGATTTTACTTGCTGACATATTAAACATTTAGATGCAAATTTAGAAATATCTTGTTTCATTCCCGGCGACCAATACATCTTTTTCAGATAATTGTACATTTTATTATTACCAGGATGAATAGACATATTACTATTACAAGCTTCAAGTAGAATCTTCTGTACCAATTTCGAGTTCTTCCGTACACATATCCTACCTCTGAATAATAAACAACCATCAGAATCAATCTGAAATTCTAAATCAGGATTCAACTCACACTATTCTCATTTAACTTGTAATTCACTATCATCTTTCTGATCTTCACAAATCTGTTGCAGAATTGTCAGTTTAGCTTTTAACTTAGCTATAACTAAACCATCATCAGATAAAGACAAATGGGTATTCATTGATCTCAAAGCAAATAGGGATTTTCTGCTCAAAGCATCTACAACCACATTAGCTTTTCTCGGATGGTAGTCAATAACAAGATCATAGTCTTTCAATAATTCAAGACACCTACGCTGTCTCAAGTTTAGCTCTTTTTGCGACATCAAATACTTCAAACATTTATGATCAGTAACAATATGACAATTTCCACCAAATAGGTAATGCTACCAAATATTCAGTGCAAACACAATGGTTGTAAAACCCCTAACCCGTGTCCGTCACCAGATTTGGGTTAAGAGGTATTACCGATCAAACATAACATTCACATACAATTATACATTCATTATCAAAATTCATTCAAGTCATTCACAATGTCTGTAACGCCCCCACGCCCGAAACCGTCACCGGAGTCAAGCTTGAGGTGTTAATAAACTTATCTTACCTTTTAAACAACTCTAAACCACTGATTTTAATTTTTGGAATAAACTATTTTTCTGCATCATGGTTGCTTAAAAATTCATTTCTCGAGTTTCAAAACTCAAAATTAAGATCCGTAAATTTTTCCTGAAACTAGACTCATATATCTATCTAATAAGTTTTTTCTACAATTTTTTACAAAGCCAATTAGTACAGTTTATTAGTTAAATTTACCCCTGTTTCAGAATTTGACTGCACTGACCTCTACTTACTATGAACCACTTTTCTCCCTATACAAAATTTATATGACTATAACGTTTCTTTCTATTAAAACTAGATTCAATAAGGATTCTAACCATATAAATTACACCATATAATTATTTTTTAAAGATTTATGGTGAATTTATAAATTTGAAAAAGGGGATCCAGAAATTGCTCTGGCCCTATTTCACTAAAACTCAGATATCTTATAAAATACAAAACCTTTACCTGTTTTTCTTATTCCATATGAAAATAGACACAATTAGTTTTAATTTCATATATTATTCACTATCAAACCATGTCTCTACGATTTTTAGTGATTTTTCAAAGTCACATTATTTCTGATACTTGAATCCGTTTTTAAGTTACTTTCACATTTTTCATAGTTTTCATGTGATAGTTACTACTTAATCATACATACTATTAAACATGTATATCATCAGCCATTCTATTATCTAATCACTAGAAAGTATTTACACATCATTCATTGATCATATCATATCAAAAGAAACCAAGTTCCTATACATGCCATACACAAAACGAAACGTCTAACTATACCAATGTGATTCCTTCGATAGTGTGATTGGGTCTCCGACGTTTCCTTCGATCCCCGAGTGGCTTGATAAAAACTATAAGAAAAAGAAAATAAAGAGAGTAAGCACTAGGCTTAGTACGCTTACAAGCAAATAAATTATAACATTCAACATAATGAATAATTATACATAATGTCACCTAGCCTCATAAACTTTCTTTACTTCTCATTTTCTACCTTCTTCTTTACTCACTTACCTTCTTTATTACCTGACCTTTCACTATTCATAAATATAATCCACCTTCCCTTTTGCTGATAATTCACTGTAATTTAACGTGTACAATGACCCGTTGAACCACTCGGAATACTAAGGATACTAGGGTCGTTCCTGTCTATCAATATCCTGCCAATGCCATGTCTTCGACATGGACTTACATGAATTATTCCTGTCTCCAATGCCATATATATATCTAATATGGGCTTACATGGCTCATTCCTGTTTTCAAAGCCATATATCTGATATGGACTTACATGGCTCATTTCTGTCCTGTCATGTCCTGTCAACCCCAATATCCTAACATTCCTAAGGTTCAAATGGGGCTTCCTAATGCTTTTTCTCTGTCACTTCACCTTTAATTCGACTTCAAATATTCTCATAAAATAAGTATATAAATGCTGGAAATTTACAATAATAATGTAAAATAAAAGAATATTGCATTTATTTACTGTAAACTTACCTCGATACAAAATGTGACTAAACTTTACAATTTAGTCCTTTACTTTTTCTTTTCCCCGATCTACTCCCGAATTTTTCTCTTCTTGATCTATAATAGCAAATTTAATTTATTTAATATTCACATTTATCAAAATAGTCCTTTACTCAAACTTTGGAAAAATTATATTTTTGCCCCTACACTTTTGCATATTTACACTTTTGCCCCAAATCTCGTAAATTAAAATTCAGCCTATTTTCTTATGTTTTATGACATGCTGATCATTTTTCCCTTCTATAGCAAAATCAACTTCTCACTCTAACATATACTTATGACTATTAGGTATTTTTACCAATTAAGCCCTTTTACTCGTTTTTACCTAAAACCGAGTAGCACAAGTTGTCTAACATAATATAAGACCTCATATTCTATCATAAAACATCAAAACAAACACTTTTCACCTATGGGTATTTTTCCAAATATGAACCCTAACTTAAATTATTGCTAGCATAAGCTTTATCGAGCTCTGGGACTCAAAACGTAAAGAACATTAAAAGCGGGGCTTGGAATCACTTACTATGGA
The DNA here is from genome assembly GCA_025698475.1 of Gossypium anomalum. NCBI lineage: Eukaryota > Viridiplantae > Streptophyta > Magnoliopsida > Malvales > Malvaceae > Gossypium > Gossypium anomalum. Next base: position 38,487,081 of record CM046968.1, on the reverse strand, counting down.
GCTTGAAAGCTTGAAACAAACCCTAGCTATGGAGAACCCTTGAAATTTCGTGCTAATGAAGAAGATGATGAATTTTGTGTTATATTTTTCCCTTTTTATTTCATTTAATATCCAAATGACCAAAATGCCCTTCCTTATTAAACTTTCAAAAATTCCATCCATGTCCTATTTTGTCCATGAACTTAGAAATTGGTCAAATTGTTATTTAAACCCTCCTAATTAATATTCCAAAGCAATTTCATACTAAAAACTTCTAGAATGCAAGTTTTGCAAATTATTCGATTTAGTCCCTAATCTCAACTTAAGCACTTTATGCATAGAATTTCATCACGAAATTTTCACACAATCATGCAATCATATCATGAACCTCAAAATAATAATAAAATAATTTTTTCTACCTCAGATTTGTGGTTTCGCAACCACTGTTCTGTTTAGGCCCTATTTCGAGATGTTACATTTCTTCCCCCTTTAGGGATTTTCGTCCCCGAAAATCTTACCTATGAAAAGATTTGGGTACTGTTTTCGCATAGCCTCTTCGGGTTCCCATGTAGCCTCGTCTACCCCATGTCTATTCCATAGTACTTTCACAAGTGCAATACTTTTGTTCCTTAATTACTTTACCTCTCGAGCTAGAATCTTTACCGGTTCTTCACCGTAAGTCATGTCTGGCTGAATCTCAACCTCTGTCTGAGAAATCACATGTGACGGATCTAAACGATAACGACGTAGCATAGACACATGAAATACGTTATGAATCTTCTCTAACTTAATCAGCAAAGCTAATCGATATGCTAATGGTCCGACTCTCTCAATCACTTCAAACGGTCCAATAAAACGTGGACTTAGTTTGCCTTTCTTGCCAAATCTGAGAACTTTCTTCCATAGGGATACTTTCAAAAAAACTTTGTCACCAACTTGATACTCAATCTCTTTTCTCTTCAAATCTGCATACGACTTTTATCATGCTCAAGTCGCTTTCAAGCAATCTCGATGATTTTACTTTCTCTCTGTTTCCTTAACTAGATCAACCCTCAGAATCTGATTTTCCTTAAGCTCTGTCCAATACAAAGGTGTGCGACATTTACGTCCATACAAAGCTTCATAAGGTGCCATCTTCAAACTCGACTGATAACTATTATTGTAGGCAAACTCTACTAATGGTAAATATTTTTCCCAACTACCTTGAAATTCCAAAGACACAAAGATCTAAGCATATCTTCAAGTACTGAATAACTCTCTCTCGATCGACCGTCGGTTTGAGGATGGAAAGTCGTACTAAAACTCAACTTTGTGCCGAAAGCCTTCTGTAATTTCTTCCAAAACCGTGAAGTAAATCTTGGATCTCTATCTGAAATGATCGATAATGGTACCCCGTGTAGTCTGACTATCTCTGAAATATACAACTCGGCCAACTTGTCAAGTGAATAATCCATACGAACTGGGATAAAATGAGCCGACTTCGTTAACTTATCAATCACAACCTATATTGCATCTTTCTTTTCTGTGTAATGCGGCAATCTGTCACAAAATCCATAGTAACTCGATCCCATTTCCACTCAGGGACTAGCACAGGCTGCAATAAACCTGAAGGTACCTGATGTTCGGCCTTTACCTGCTGACAGATCAAGCATCTAGAAACAAACTCTGAAATGTCCCTTTTCATTCCTACCCACCAGTACATTTTCTTCAAATCATTATACATCTTTGTACTACCTGGATGAATACACAAAAGACTACTATGTGCTTCCTGTAAGATCTTTCGAATAAGCTCATCATTCTTCGGTACACATACCCTATCTCAGAACATCAAACAACGGTCAGAACTGATCTGAAAATCTGACTCTATATCCGACTCACACTGATCTCTTTTGGCTAACAACTCACTGTCATTTTTTTTAGCTTTAAACATTTCTTCAAGAAACATCGGTTTAGCTCTCAACTCAGCTAAGATAAAACCATCATCTGATAAGGTTAGACTAGTGTTCAAAGCTCTTAATGCAAATAAAGATTTCCTACTCAAAGCATCAGCAACAACATTTGCCTTACCTGGGTGATAATCGATCACTAGCTCATAATCTTTAATCAAATCTAGCCATCTTCTTTGCCTCAAATTCAAATCTTTTTTAGTCATCAAATATTTCAAAATTTTGTGATCAGTGAATATGTGGCACTTCTCACCATACAAATGATGTCTCCGAATCTTCAATGCAAAAATAATGGCAGCTAGCTCTAAATCATGTGTCGGATAGTTCTTCTAATGTGGCTTTAGCTGTCTAGAGGCATAAGCAATTACCTTCCCTTCCTGCATAAGTACACAACCAAGTCCATTCATGGACGCATCACTGTAAATCACAAACTCCTTACCTGGTTCTGGTTGTACTAAAACAAGAGCTTTAGTCAACAATGTTTTCAACTTGTCAAAACTCTGTTGACACTTCTCAGTCCATTCAAACTTGATATCCTTTCGCAGCAATCTTGTCAGCGGGGTAGCTATCATGGAAAATCCCTCTACAAATCGTCTATAATATCCTGCAAGACCAAGAAAACTTCTAACTTCTGATACATTTCTAGGAGGCTTCCAATCAACAATGGCTGAAATCTTGCTCGAGTCAACCTTAATACCTTCACCTGAGACAATATGTCCAAGAAAACCAACTTCTAGTAACCAGAACTCACTTTTGCTGAACTTGGCATACAACTGATTATCTCTCAGAATCTGTAAAACTGTTCTCAAATGCTCTGCATGCTCAGTCTCATCATGAGAATAAATCAAGATATCATCAATGAACACAACTACAAACTTATCCAAGTACGGTCTAAAAATTCGGTTCATTAAGTCCATGAAAATGGCAGGAGCATTAGTCAAGCCAAATGGCATCACAAGGAACTCATAATGACCATACCTAGTCCGGAAAGCAGTCTTCAGGACATCTGACTCTTTAACTCGCAACTGATAGTATCCGGATCTCAAATCTATCTTGGAGAACACAGTAGCTCCCTTCAATTGATCAAATAGATCATCAATTCTAGGCCATGGATACTTGTTCTTTACTGTTACCTTGTTAATTTACCGATAATCTATGCATAATCTCATCGATCCGTCTTTTTTTTTCACAAATAGCACTGGTGCACCCCATGGTGAACTCACTGGGTCTTACAAAGCCTTTATCTCATTAATTCCGCAATCGAGCTTTCAATTCTTTCAATTCCAACAGAGCCATTCTATAAGGAGCAATAGAAATGGGCGTGGTACCTGGAATCAACTCAATACCAAACTCAACTTCTCTAACAGGAGATAAACCTGGTAGTTCTTCTGGAAACACATCGAGAAACTCACCTACCACAAGCACTGATTCAATTTTCAATTCTGGATCTTTAGTGTTCAACACAAAAGCAAGATAAGCTTTATACCCTTTTCTCAAACATTTCTGAGCAGACATAATAGAAATTATGGGAAATGAACTATCTGACTCTTCTGAATTAACCCGAAGAATTTCACCATTTTCACACTTCAACTCAATGAATTTCTTTCCACAATTCACTATCACATCATGTGTAGTCAACCAATCCATACCAAGAATCATATCAAACTCATCAAATGGCAATAGCATGAGATCTAGTAGGAAAAACAGAGCCTCTAATCATCAAAGGACAATTTCTACATACTTTATCTACTAATACATGCTTGCCTAATGGATTCGATACTTTAATCACAAATTCTGCAGATTCTATAGGCATACTTATACTAGGCATTAATTTCTTGCAAACATATGAATGAGTTGAACCGGATCAATCAAAGCAATGACATTAATATCATGTAGAGAAAATGTACCGTAATCACATCGGGAAGGATGCCTCTTCGTGAGCACGGATAGCATAAGTCCTTGCAGGGCTCTAACATCCGGTCTCACACCAAATCTCTTGAGGTACCTCTCACACTTGCTCCTACTCTCGGTTGCCTCGGTGATCCGCCTCTAGTAGGAGCATTTTCGGATCTAGCACTCTGTGTTACCTCTCGGTTAGCCACCTCTGGACATTCTCGTACAAAATGATCTGGAGCACCACATTTATAACAAACATTTTCGCCTGCCCGACGTGGACACCCTGATCTACCTTGTCCAACATTACCTACACTCACAGTCGAGGTGGTCTGAGCCTTCGGATCCTTAAATCTGCTGCCTCTATTCTGACTAGAATACCCGGCTGAGAAACTAGATCTGGTAGAAAACTCCTTTGACCTTTTGGATGTAGCCTAGAATGACCTGCTCATCTGTCTCTTATTTGTATCTTGTGTCTCTGTCTCGGCTTTGCCTTTTCTTTTAATGACTCCCTGCGCTTTACGAGGCTCTCTCAACTAAAATAACGAACTCTTTTATTTCTAGGACACCACTGACAGTCGGATATTATCATTTAACCCATCCTCAAACCTTTTACACATGATAGCCTCTGTGGACACACATTCTCGAGCATATTTACTAAGCCTGACAAATTCGCGCTCATAATCAGTCACCGTCATATTACCTTGTTTCAATTCCAGGAATTCCTTTCTCTTACGGTCAATAAACCTCGACTAATGTACTTTTACGAAATTCTCCCGAAAGAAATCCCAAGTGACCCTCTCTTTTGGTACAATTGATACAAGTGTCTTCCACCATTGGTAGGCTGAGTCTCTAAGAAGTGATACTACACATTTCATACATTCCTCGGGTGTACAAGATAATTCGTCAAAGACTCTAATAGTATTTTCTAACCAAAATTTCGCTCTTTTCTGCATCATCATCTTTTTTGTTGCTCGGAACTCTTCTTCGCCCCTTGTTTCTGATTCTATCAATCGGTGGCTTTTCTCTTATCATGCACTGTGGATGGGAGAGCTTGAGCTACATGGGTAGCCCGAGAATCATGAGGGGGCGGAGGTCTAATCGCCGGATTCGCATGCGAACGCGAACTCTCGGCAAACCAATCATTCAAAGCTTGGAAGAGAGCTTCTCGAGTCACTCCTCCCGATCAATCAGCATCGCCTATTCTCGGATGGCGCCGCGCTTCTACGAGAGCAAAGCGCATTACTTTCTACATCATCATCACCATCTCGCCGGATCCATTACTATAAAACAAAATATTTAAAAATCGCCAGAGTCATCACACTATCAAAACTGTGTATGGCATGTATAGCTAGACTTTTACTCACACTAACTATTCCGAGAACCGACTAAACCTGCTCTAATACCAATAAATGTAACGCCCCATGCCCGAAACCGTCACCGAGTCAAGCTTGAGGTGTTACTAAACTTATCTTACCTTTTAAACAACTCTAAACCATCGATTTTAATTTTCGGAACAAACTATTTTTCTCGCATCATGGTCGCTTAAAATTCATTTCTCGAGTTTCAAAACTCGAAATTAAGATCCGTAAATTTTTCTTGAAACTAGACTCATATATATATCTACTAACTTTTTCTAAAATTTTTGACAGAGCCAATTAGTACAGTTTGTTAGTTAAAGTTACCCTGTTTGAGTAATTGATCAGACTGCTCTCTACTTACTACGAACCACTTTTCTCCCTATACAAAATTCATATGACTATACCGTTTGTTTCTATTAAAATTAGATTCAATAAGGATTCTAACCATATAAATTACACCACCTAATTATTTTTTTAAAATTTATGTGAATTTCTAAATTTGAAACAGGGGATCCAGAAATCGCTCTGGCCCTATTTCACTAAAACTCAGATATCTTATAAAATACAAAACCTTTACCTGTTTTGCTTATTCCATATGAAAATAGACACAATGAGTTTTAATTTCATATATTATTCACCATCATCCCTATGATTTTTAGTGATTTTTCAAAGTCACGTTATTTCTGATACTTGAATCCGTTTTTAAGTTACTTTCACATTTTTCATAGTTTTCATGTGATAGTTACTACTTAATCATACATACTATTAAACATGTATATCATCAGCCATTCTATTAGCTGATCAATAGCAAGTATTTACACATCATTCATTGATCATATCATATCAAAAGAAACCAAGTTCCTATACATGCCATACACAAAATGAAACGTCGAATTATACCAATGTAATTCCTTCGATAGTGTGATCGGGTCTCCGACGTTTCCTTCGATCCCCGAGTGGCTTGATAAAAACTACAAGAAAAAGAAAATAAAGAGAGTAAGCACTAGGCTCAGTAAGCTTACAAGCAAATAAATTATAACATTCAACATAATGAATAATTATACATAATGTCACCTAGCCTCATAAACTTTCTTTACTTCTCATTTTCTACCTTCTTCTTTACTCACTTACCTTCTTCATTACCTGACCTTTCACTATTCATAAATATAATCTACCTTCCCTTTTGCTGATAATTCACTGTAATTTAACGTGTACAATGACCCGTTGAACCACTCGGAATACTAAGAATACTAGGTTCGCTCTCGCTCTATCAATATCTCGCAATACCATGTCTTCGACATGGACTTACATGAATTATTCTTGTCTCCAATGCCATATATATATATATATATCTAATATGGGCTTACATGGCTCATTCCTGTTTCCAAAGCCATATATCTGATATGGACTTACATGGCTCATTTTTCTGTCTGTCTGTCCTGTCAACCCCAATATCCTAACATTCCTAAGGTTCAAACGGGGCTTCCTAATGCTTTTTCTCTGTCACTTCGCTTTAATTCGACTTCAAATATTCTCATAAAATAAGTATATAAATGCTGGAAATTTACAATAATAATGTAAAATAAAAGAATATTGCATTTATTTCATCAGTAAACTTACTCGATATAAAATGTGACTAAACTTTACAATTTAGTCCTTTACTTTTTCTTTTCCCCGATCTACTCCCGAATTTCGCTCTTCTTGATCTATAATAGCAAATTTAATTTATTTAATATTCACATTTATCAAAAAATTCCTTTACTCAAAATTTGGAAAAATTACATTTTTGCCCCTAAACTTTTGCATATTTACACTTTTGCCCCAAATCTCGTAAATTAAACTTCAGCCTATTTTCTTATGTTTTATGACATGCTGATCATTTTTCTCTTCTATAGCAAAATCAAATTCTTACTCTAACATATACTTATGACTATTAGGTATTTTTACCGATTAAGCCCTTTTACTCGTTTTTACCTAAAACCGAGTAGCACAAGTTGTATAACATAATCTAAGACCTCATATTCTATCATAAAACATCAAAATAAACACTTTTCACCTATGGGTATTTTTCCAAATATGAACCCTAACTTAAATTATTGCTAGCATAAGCTTTATCGAGCCACTGGGACCAAAACGTAAATAACATTAAAAACGGGGCTTGGAATCACTTACTATGGAGCTTGAAAGCTTGAAACAAACCCTAGCTATGGAGAACCCTTGAAATTTCGTGCTAATGAAGAAGATGATGAATTTTGTGTTATATTTTTCCCTTTTTATTTCATTTAATATCCAAATGACCAAAATGCCCTTCCTTATTAAACTTTCAAAAATTCCATCCATGTCCTATTTTGTCCATGAACTTAGAAATTGGTCAAATTGTTATTTAAACCCTCCTAATTAATATTCCAAAGCAATTTCATACTAAAAACTTCTAGAATGCAAGTTTTGCAAATTATTCGATTTAGTCCCTAATCTCAACTTAAGCACTTTATGCATAGAATTTCATCACGAAATTTTCACACAATCATGCAATCATATCATGAGCCTCAAAATAATAATAAAATAAATTTTTCTACCTTGAATTTATGGTTTCGTAACCACTATTCCGTTTAGGCCCTATTTCGGGATGTTACAATGTCCCTTATATAGGTCTACAAGACCTTAAAACATGCTTAAAAGAGGTTCGGGACTAATTCGATAACATTTGCAAATTTAGGGAAACTTAGAAAATTTTTAAACATATAAGGGTCACACGCTCGTGTGAACAGGCCGTGTGCCTGACACAGTCATCAGACACGCCACAGGGCATACATACTGACTTGTACCACCCGGCCGAGGACAAGCCTGTTTTCAAGGCTGTGTGAAATCTAAGGGGGGTTACTGACTTAGGTCACACGGTCGGCCAGACGACCATGTGCCAGCCTGTGTGTCACACACAGCCAATAGACACGCCTGTGCCAAACCTATAGGGTATACTGACTTAATTTGAAAGGGTACCCCAGGGGACACATGGCCGTGTAACATGACCGTGTGTCACACACGGCTGAGACACACGCCCGTGTCTCTGCTCGTGTGGACAAAAATAAGCCATTTGCAAAACCAATTTGCCACCTTTTTTCTTATGCACACCTAGCCATCAAAATGGTATCATTTCAATACATATATGTGTAGCCAAAATATGCCAAATCACACACTTATCATGCCATCTATCATCAACCATTTTAACTACTCAAATCCATAATAAAAAACATACCAAATCAATATACCACAATCATCAAAAACTTACATATCTCCTAAATGAATTATCTCACCTTTCTATCAACCAAAACAAGCTTCTCAACATACCAATTCATCATCTATAAATCATACCATTTCTCAAGCATTAATATATCAACTAATAACTAATCAAAAGAGCATCCATACAACCATTCCAAACAAGCCAACACTTAGGACATTATAAACATCACATATATCATTTATCCAACATATAATTCAAGCCAACTTAAATGGTCATATTCTAACATTTACAAGCCAAATCTCATGGCTATAATCACAACTCAAAACATACCAAGATGACACTATCCTATACATGCCATATGCCATATATACAAAGCTTCAAAAGTACCAACGAGATGATCAATAGTGTGATGACGTTTCCCTGATGATTTGCTAGTCTGAGCTAGCTTTGATAATCTATAAAACATGAAAAGAGCACACAAAGTAAGCTTTAAAAGCTTAGTAAGCCATATACAAATAAAGTCATCACATGAACATTTACATAGCAATTCAAATATGCTTAATATGGCTAATCTAATTCAAATTCACAAACCTTTCTCATTGAACATATATTCAATGTCTTAATCGAGTTTATTATTTACTTCATTTCTCGATACTCATATGAATCTTTTATGTACCTGAGTCACTTAGCTCATTCACATCTTCTTTCTCAACTTGAATTTGCCCGTTGAACCGTTCGAAATCATTAAGGATACTCGAAAATCACATAAGCTCGTACAATACCTGATCGTGATTTTTCGTGATAAGTTTTATAAATTTATAATTAATCGTTCTTAAAACTAACTACTATCATGATGTAGGCAAGTGTACCTATCGAACAGTAGTATAGCTTTAGCAAGACCGGATTGGCAAACTCAAAGGAACTAAAAGTACTAGTAATGACTGTCTTTTTATTATCTAGCCTAAGAATAATGAGGTTTGTTTTAATTAACTAATTACTAAACTAAGAAATCACAGAAAATAGAATTTGGAAATTACTTTTGGAAAAATGATTGATTTAAGACAATACCTAAGGAAAAATCCACCTAGACTTCACTTGTTATTTTGGCCCCGAATCGGACGATTTATTCATTTAACTTGTTCCGTAGAAATCCCTAAGTTATGTTATTATCCCTATTCAAGACTAATAATGTCTAACCCTAGATTGAATAATTGAGACTTTTTTCTAATTAACACCCTAGGGTTGCATTAACTCAATCTATGGATCCCCTTATTAGGTTTCACCCTAATCCGGCAAAATCTTATTACCCTATCTCTAGGCGCACAATCAACTCCGCTTAATTATGACAAAGTTACTATTGGCCTAGGACTATTCATCCTCTAACTAAGAGCATTAACTTGAATCGATAACTTGAAATACCAAAACAAGAATTAAGAACACATAATTAAGAACAAGTCAAATATTTATCATACAATTCAGAAAATAATAACAAAATTCGTCTTAGGTTTCATCCCCCTTAGGTATTTAGGGGTTTTAGTTCATAACTAAATAGGAAAACATCTCAGAAGAATAAAAAATACAAAACATAAAGAAAACCTAAAACTTCTGAAGGGAAATTGAGGAGAAATCTTCAGTCTTGATTATGAATCCGGCTTTTGAGATGGATCAATCGGCTTTCTTGGAGTAATTCTTTGCTCCCTACTCTCCGTCTCCCTTTAGTCTTCTTCTCGAGTGTTTAAATAGGCTTTAGAATGCCTAAAAGCCCTTAAACTTGCCCTTTCCCGAATGAAACTTAGCTAGGGCTCGATAGGGACACGCCAATGTGTGATTACTTCAAGTCGTGGTCAAGGCTGAGAGATCAACACGCCCATGCTGAGGTTGTTTTATACCGTGGTTGAGCCTGTTAGAATGGCACGGGCGTGTGTTCTGCCTGTGTGAGGAATCCAGGTCGTGTTATTTTCCCACGTCAGCCCATTTTCTCCGTTTTTGGCCCGTTTCTTATTCTTTTCGTTCTCCTAGGCTCACCTAAGTATAAAACATGAAATTAAAGGATTAGGAGCATCAAATTCACCAAATCTAAAGAGAATTCATTCATAAACATGTAAAGCATGGGATAAAAATATGTATAAATTACGGTTTATCAAATACCCCCACACTTAAGCGTTTACTTATCCTCAAGCAAAATTTTCAATTCACAATTAAGAACTCCTTTTTCTCAATTTATAATTCCTATTGATAATATCTCAAACTAATCAATAAGTAATTATACATTGAGAATTCAACTAAAAGAACATTAAAGCTTCAAACATTCCAAGTTGAGTATTTAATCACGAAAAACTTAGGCATCTCCCCTCATCTGAGTAGTTACCATCGATTCAAAATCTCACAAAGTTTAACATCCTCACTAATGATTCACTTAAATCACTCGAAATGTTTAAGGACAATGAAATTAGCACTCATCAGTCAATATGAAAAGTTATTACCATAGGCTTGCATGAAAATCAAATCTCCACCATTATCAATTAAGATGATACATCAATCAAAAGGTCTTTAGAGGGTTGTAACGAGGCTTGGTTAGGGGGTGTGGTCACAAGCTGAAAGAAAAGGTTAGAATCGAGATTGAGTTTAAAATTTACTTAACTAGAAAAATATTTAATCATCACTTGCGTACAACAGAGCTTCTTCTCAAAATATGGAATTTAAATACTTAAGCTCAAAAATAAAAGATTACTACTAATATGTATACATGTAATTTTTTTTTAAGAACAAGTTAAATGACAAAGACTAACTATTACGAACAAGACATAGCTAAGCAATTCATTCAATTCAAATCTCAACAAAAATAGGGATCAAATTGATTGAGGGGATTTCAACAATAATGGGTTAAGGGCTAATATTAAGGGTAATACAAGGAATGGCTTGTTAAGCTCAAAGGGGTTTACTAAATGGCTTGTTAAGCTCAAAGGGGTTTACTAAGGGTTAATCGTGGAGGTAGGCTTTTCATGGCATGAGTGGGTTAATCCTAATTGCCTCTAACATCTTGACATATCAAATCAAATGGTGTGGTCTTGACATGCATAATCAAGCAAGTTCTAGAATAACAATTTGATATTGATGCACTCAAAGCAATAATAAAAGTGAGCATGAAAGAATTAATAGATGCTCTTAAAGGCTTAATAATCTCACAAAAATTATGGTTTTTTTGATGTTTAAACTTGTGGATTTCAATTCAAGATAATACCTAAGCTTGGGGAAACAACCTAAAATTTTAAATTCGTAAAAATCAACTTATCATGCTTAATTTTCTAATGTCTTTAAGTTTAAATAAGCAATGCATGAATGCCTATGTTTTAATTCAAGATATATCAATAAAAATCATAAATCAATCAAAATTCATTCCAAACATGATATGAGAGATTTACAAGAGAACAAGGCAACATTCAGGGATTTTTTTGATAATGAAATGAATACCCTCCCACACTTAAGATGTACATTACCCTCAATGTACAAGGATAGATATATAGAGAAATATAAATATAAGATCATAAGATGGGGAGAGAATTGAAACTTCCTGAGTTATGAATGGATGGGATCCCTAGATTAGCGAGAGCGAGAATTGAAAATAGAGCTGGAGGTAAGGCATGATTCTGTGGAAGAAATAATCTGATAATAATCATAAAGATAAGCCACGTTTAAAGAATACGTTAATCTTCTAAAAGAAATAACTAAAAATAAAAGTAAAAATAAGAGGAATAATCTAATTTTGTAAGTGGCATGGACGTCTCACATGCCCGTGGCGTTCGCGTCCAGCCCGTGTTTGTCGCGAATTGAGAGTTCATCACACGGCCTGAAGACATGCCCGTGTGTCTTGGCCGTGTGGCTACATGATCGTAATGCATGACCGTGTCTGATGTGGTTCGCTTCTCCCACGCCCATGTACCTATACGCACGCTTGTGTTCTTTTGGCAGTGTCGACCACGGGCGCTAGGCACGGGCGTGTCGCACACCCATGTCATTTTGGCAGGTTTGCCCACGGCCCGCTCACACGGTCGTGGTAATTTATCACATCCCGTGTTTTGGGAAAATTTTACTCTGTTTTCACACGGCGTGTCTATTCTCATATTACGGGCACGACCTAAGGCACGCCCGTGTGAATGGCCGTGTGGATTTTGTAGGCCTGTGTTCAAAGGTTCAATTAGTGATCTAAATATTAAAAATTTTAAAATTTAAATAAAATTTAAATAAATGAATACTGTTAGTACCCGGGTTACCTCCCGAGAAGCACTTGTTTATAGTCTGAGCTCAACTTTCCCTTGTTGGTGTATTCAGGGAGGTTCGTGGAGTCGTAGCTCCTCTCTATCGTTCTTAAATGTAACATCCTAATTTTTTGGTTTTTGGTTGTGGAATTCATAATTTGAGTGTGTAAATGGGCTTATGGAAGGCCCATGTGTTGGCCAAAACCCTATAGAATTTTTGAATTTTGGACTTGTGAAGTTAGGGGCTTTGGATAGGAGGTCTTATTAAAATTTGCGGGTAAAATGTATCACAAAAGAGCCTCTAGTAAAGTGGCTAAGTGACGCCACTAGGGAGATATAAGGGTGGCGTGTAAGTGGTTTGGGAAGACATGGGATCGATTCCCTGTGCATGGGATCGATTCCCTGTGTTGGCAAATATGATGCTAATTTTTATGCTTTGTGCACGCTAGAGTTTAAAGCTGAATGAAACTCTGTTGAAGGGAGTTTGAATCAGTCAAGGGCATGGATTAAGGAGGGATAAGGGGAGAGATTTTAGGGATTTGAGAGGGGGATAGAGTTGGCCGAATATTGGGGTTTAGAGAGGGGATTTCGGCAGGGGGTTTTAGTTGGGGATTTTCGGTATTAGGGTCTAGGTTGTGCCGTTTTCTTCCTTTGGTTTGGTCTTTTCTCTCCTTTTTCTTTTTCAGTTAAATCTATCGTCCCTCCTCTCATCTTTTCTTCCTTTTCCTCCTTCCAAACCAGCCCACTACTTCTCTCCATTCATCTGTTGTTTCTTTCCTTTACCTCCACTTCTGTGGAAATACCGCAAAAGCTGAAATCTGTGAAGCTAGGTGGTGCCGATTCTTTGTTGACTAGCAACCCTCTTTTTCTTTTCACTTGTTGGTGGTCAATTCCCTTATCTTCTAGGCATAAATGGATTCAAGAGGAAAAAGACTGTGGTAAGTGCTTGAACTCTAAACGATTTCTATAGTAACTGTTGACAAAAGCCGAAACCCCTATAGTTTAGGAGATGGCCGAATGTGGGTATAGGATCTATTGGGTTTTTCTTTTAATCTTTTTATGGTTTGTTTAGTGGAAGAGCAGCAAGGCGTAGGGTCGACTTGGGTTAGTTTGGATCATCGGAGTGGCTAGAGCTAGCCATCAAGTTCGACAAAGGTAAGGTTCCTAAGGCCATGGAGGGTGGCTGAATGTGTAAGTGTTGATATTAGATGGTTCTCGATTTGGTTCATTATTGTCAGTTGATCTATTAACGGTTGATTATAGGAGAAATCGTGTAGGAGATCTCGTCGAGGAATATCGCAAAACAGGTGTGTAACGAACCCTTTTTCATAGCTTAAAACGATATATGCCGAAAAGTCGAAATGCCGAAATTCTGGTATTTCGAGGACTTGTGAGCAAGCGAATGCTCATTGGTTAGTTAGATTCGCTAAGTTGATGATCGGGATCGTTGGAACAGGTAAGAGCACGATTTTTGGCATTACGGTAAGTTGGGCCTCGAGGGGCTAAAATTTGGCCCAATGGGCTTTGGGGCCCATTTGGGTAAATTTCATAGAAAATGGAAACCTGTTAAATTGCGTGTTAAGACTATTGACACCATTATGGATTATGGGCTAAATGGGCCTACATGACAAAATCGGTAATGTAGGGCCCATTAGGGGTTTTTGGCCCAATAACTCAATTTTGCTAAAAATGGGCCAGAATCGCTGTTTAAACACTTGAACTGTTAGTAACTGATAATGAACATGGAAAACCCTAATATTTGGTAAAATTACGAAATTACCCTTATAATATGAAAATGACTATTTTGCCCTAGGTAAAAATGACCAATATACCCCTAGGGTTTAATTATGAATTTGATGCATGGGATTTTGATATACATGATTGATATGATATGCACATGATATGTATGATACGCACATGATATGTATGATATGCACATGATATGTACGATATGCACATGATGCATTCATGAATGTATTGGGTTGGGTTTTTATATGGATGGAGGAAGTGCAAAAGGGCTTATGCCCCAGTTTATTGAAAAGGGCTTATGCCCCAGTTTATTGAAAACGGCTTATGCCCCAGTTTATCGAAAAGGGCTTATGCCCCAGTTTATCGAACGCCCTTTTAACCGAAAGGGCTTTTACCCCAGTTATAAAAAGAGGCTAGGCCTCCAGTTATATGATAAAGCAGTTATACTGCCAGTGGAGAGTTATGGTTGGGTGGGTTGAGTTATTCCCCACATGGAGAGCTTGGTTGGTACGGGTGGAGAGTAGGGGATGGTGGGTCGAGTAGTCTCCCTAAATGGGCTTGCATTCATTCTTTCATTGACATTACATGTGGTATTGAAATGGGCCTACGGGCCATACCGGTTACAATAAAGGCTTCGGTCCAGTGTTATGAAATATGAAATATGAAAAGGCTTCAGCCCAGTATATGTTGAGATTGGACTTGGGCTTAGGCCCAGCAGGTTGATATTATTTTGGGCTCTGAAAGGGGCTTGTTTTACATTGAGTTTCCAAACTCACCCCCCTTTCCTTAACTTTGCAGGTGAGCCTTGATTTGGGGGACTTGGAGTCGAAGGGGATTCAGAGTGGCCACGGTGATCGCTTTTAGGCTTTTGAATAAGTGTTTGGTTTTCATTAAGTTTGCTTTATTTATTATTGGGTTGTAATAAGGCCACTTTAACTTTATTTTCTTTCTCTTCTGGGATTATTTTATTTAAATTGGTTGATAATAATTGGGCTAGACTTAGGATGCATTTCCAAAATGATACTTGTTTTCAAAATAACACCACGACACACATAATTGGAATAACAAAGATAGCTACTTAAATGAATTTCAACTTGTTTTCCAAAGTGTGGCAATGGTGGTGGGCATGTCTAGGATTGGATCCAATCAAGAGCTTGGTACTTAAGCAGCCTTCATGGCCCACCTCCTCTATTTCGGATACCTACCTGGTGCGTAGCCTCCATTCACTCTGGTTAGCTCAACAATAGTTAGTTTTTAGATAATAAAACGAAACATGGATTTTTAAACTTCGTGTGACAAGTCAGATTCGGCCATAACGTCCAGGCCGGGTTTGGGGTGTTACATTAAAATTCTCACCATTATAAAGTTTGAGACGATGACCGTTTACCTTGAAAGTTCCTTGTGATGGGTGGCCTACCTCTACTGTGCCATATGGAAAAATAGATTGAACTACGAAAGGTCCTGACCATCATGATTTAAGTTTCCTAGGAAACAATTTGAGTCTCGAATTATAGAGCAAGACAAAATCTCTGACTTTAAATTGTTTCTGTTGCTTTAAACGAGCGTCATGGCGCCGCTTTGTTGCTTCCTTGTATAGGCGTGGATTTTCATATGCATTGGCTCGCCACTCATCTAACTCATTCAACTGCATCAACCTGTTTTTACCTGCAAGTTTGGGATCAAAGTTTAGAAATTTAATAGCCCAAAAAGCTTTATGCTCTAGTTCAAATGGTAGATGACAACTTTTTCCATAAACAAGTCTGTAGGGTAATGTTCCTATGGGAGTCTTAAAAGCAGTTCTATAAGCCCATAAAGCATCATCTACTTTCATCGCCCAATCGTTCCTGTTTGATTCTACTGTTTTTTCAAGAATCTATTTGATTTCTCGGTTTGCCATTTCGACTTGTCCACTAGTTTGAGGATGGTATGGGGTGGCTGTTCTGTGATGAACTCCGTAATTCTTAAGGGTTTTCTCAAATTGGGTGTTACAAAAATGAGTGCCCCTGTCACTGATAATTGCTCTAGGTGTTCCGAATCTTGAAAAGAGTTTCTTAAGAAAATGTACTACCACTCTAACATCATTAGTAGGTAAAGCTTGGGCTTCAACCCATTTGAGCATATAATCAACTGCTACTAAGATGTAATTATTCCCAAACGAACTAGGAAATGGACCCATGAAGTCGATACCCCAAAAGTCAAATATTTCACATGAAAGCATATAGTTTTGAGGCATTTCATCATGTTTGGAGAGGTTACCTGTTCGTTGGCATTTGTCACAAGAAGTCACATACCTGTCAGCGTCTTTGAATAACGAGGGCCAATAAAAACTTGATTCAAATATTTTATGTGCGGTCTTAGTTCCACTATAGTGTCCTCCAGTTGGTCCTGAGCGGCAATGTTCCAGTATCTTTGATGTTTCTGACCTTGTAACACATCTTCTAATGACTTGATCTGCGCATATGCAGAAAAGAAAAGGGTCGTCCCAAAAGTAGTTTTTCACATCATTAAAGAATTGCTTCTTTTGCTGGTGTGTCAACCCTTTTGAGATAATGTTAGCAGCTAAAAAATTCACTATGTCTGCAAACCAAAGTACCTCCGAATTAGATATAGTGAAAAATTGTTCTTCAGGAAACGAATCATTTATTTCAACTTTATCTAGTTCTTTGGTATTTGAGTTCTCAAGCCTGGAAAGATGATCAGCTGCAAGATTTTCAGCTCCTTTCTTATCCTGAATTTCTAAGTCAAATTCCTACAACAATAAAATCCATTGAATAAGTCGAGGTTTGGCATCAGTTTTAGTTAAAAGGTATCGAAGGGCAGAATGGTCAGTGTAAACAAAAACTTTAGACAATATGAGATACGGTCGAAATTTATCAAATGCAAAAACCACAGCTAGCAATTCTTTTTTCGTAGTAGTGTAGTTTTCTTGTGCGGCTGTCAAAGTCTTGCTAGCATAATAGATAGGTTAAAAGTGCTTGTCTCTTCGCTGCCCCAAAACCGCACCTACTGCAAAGTCACCCACATCACACATTAATTCAAAAGGTAAATTCCAGTCAGGTGCAATTATAATTGGAGCATTAATTAATTTATCTTTTAAGGTGTTAAGTGCTTCTAAGCATTCCTGATCGAAATTAAAAGGCATATTTTTTTCTAGCAATTTAGTCAAAGGCTTAGCTATTTTAGAAAAATCCTTAATAAATCTTCTATAAAAACTAGCATGTCCTAAAAAGCTTCTAATAGCCTTAACCGAACTAGGAGGGGGTAATTTT
Source organism: Gossypium anomalum (assembly GCA_025698475.1). Taxonomy (NCBI): domain Eukaryota; kingdom Viridiplantae; phylum Streptophyta; class Magnoliopsida; order Malvales; family Malvaceae; genus Gossypium; species Gossypium anomalum. The sequence continues at coordinate 38,469,390 of CM046968.1, read as the reverse complement.
TCGATTGTTTCAATTTTAGATTTGTCCACTTCAATACCTTTACTAGAAATTTTATGCCCTAATACAATACCTTCTTGAACCATGAAGTGACATTTCTCCCAGTTAAGCACAAGGTTCGTTTCCTCACATCTTATTAAAACTCGTTTTAAATTTTTAAGGCAAATATGGAAAGAGTTACTGAATACCGAGAAATCATCCATAAATACCTCTATGATGTCTTCCACGAGTTCATCAAAGATGTCCATCATACAATGCTGAAAAGTGGCAGGAGCATTACATAATCCAAAAGGCATTCTACAATAAACGAACGTACCATATGGGCATGTGAATGTCGTCTTTTCTTGATCTTAAAGAGCTATTGGGATTTGGAAGTAGCCAGAGAGTCTGTCTAAAAAGCAGTAATACATGTGCCTGGATAATCTTTCAACATTTAGTCAATGAATGGCAAGGGAAAGTGATCTTTTCTTGAGGCATCATTCAGCTTCCTACAGTCAATACAAACTGTCCAACCTATGATTGTTCTTGTCGGGATTAATTCATTCTTCTCATTCGTCACAACCGTCATGTCTCCTTTCTTAGGAACAACCTGCACTGGACTTACCCAAGAAATATCAGAAATAGGATAAATAATTCCTGTATCTAGAAGTTTAATTACCTCAGCTTTAACAACTTATTTCATATTGGGGTTCAGTCGTCTTTGAGCTTGCACACATGGCTTATATTCATCTTCCATTAAAATTTTATGGGTCCAAAAAGAGGGGCTGATCCCTTTTATGTCAGAAATTTTCCAAGCTATAGCCTTTTTATGTTCTCTTAATGCTTGGATTAATTCCTCTTTTTCCTTGGGTTGCAGGTTAGAAGCAATAATCACTGGTAATGTAGAATTATTTCCAAGATATGCATATTCCAAGTGATTTGGAAATTGTTTAAGTTCCAATTTGGGAGGTTCTTCAATAGAGGGTTTTTGCTTAAGTTCATCATTTATCTTGATACCCTCATATTCTGCTTGTCTTGAGGAATGTTCATTGGAGTCATCATCTACCTCCTCTCCTTGAGCTAGATAAAATTCCATCGTGTCCTTCAATATAATTTCGTGAAAAGAGTCTTGAGTAGCATGATCAATAGAATCAATAAAATAACATGAATCATCCTATTCCCTAGAAAATTTCATAGCGTCATAAATTTTAAAGATAATTTCTTCATCACCTACTCTAAGTACCAATTTGCTGTCACCCACATCAATTACAACCCTAGCAGTGACTAAAAATGGACGCCCTAAGATTAAAGGCACTTCTACATCTTCATCCATGTCAAGCACAGCAAAGTCAACAGGGAATATGAATTTATCTACTTTCACAAGGACATCTTCTATAATACCCTTAGGATATTTAACAGATCTATCGGCTAGTTGAATACTCATCCTAGTGGGTTTAGGTTTCCTAAGACTGAGTTGTTTGAACATTTTATATGGTATCAAATTAATGCTAGTGCCTAAATCAGATAGTGCTTTCTCAACATTCAAACTACAAATTAAGCAAAGGGTAGTAAAACTTCCTGGATCTTTTAGTTTGGCTGGCAATTTATTTTGGAGTATGGCTAAGCACTCCTCGTTGAGTTCCACTGTAGATAAGTCTTCAAACTTCCTTTTATTTGTTAGAAGCACCTTCAAAAATTTTGCGTATGTAGGCATCTGCAAGATAGCTTCAACAAAAGGTAAGTTAATATGTAATTGCTTAAAAATTTCAAGAAACTTACCAAATTGTGCATCCATGCGGTCCTTTTTCAACTTTGCTGGGTATAGAACTGGTGGTTTATATTCTTTTGGCACTGGTTTGTCACTATTTTCGGGTTTTTCCTCCTCCTTTTCACTTATCACGGCTTCTTGTGTTAGCTTCTTTTCAGATTCAACTAACACTTTCCCACTTCTTAGTGTAACTACTTTCACATGCTCTTTTGGATTTGGTTTGGTGTTACTAGGTAAACTTTCTAATGGTCTTTCGAAAATTAGTTTGGACAGTTGGCCTATCTGAGTTTCGAGCCCTTGGATAAACGCTTGTTGATTTTTAAGTGCCGTCTCGGTATTCTGGAAACGAGTTTCTGACACCGCGATGAATTTGGATAGCATCTCCTCAAGGTTCAGTTTCTTTTCCTATTGATAAGGTGTCTGTTGGAAGCCTGAGGGTGGTGGTGGTCTCTGATTTCCTTGACCTCCCCATGAGAAGTTTGGGTGATTCCTCCAACCTGCATTATAAGTATTACTATAAGGATTATTTTGAGATCGAGGATTATTACTCATGTAATTTAATTGCTCGTTCTCCATGTTGTAGCCATAGGTTTGATATTTTGGATTACTCGATCCACCTCCACTCGCTTCACATTGCATTACTGGGTGAACCTGCGTAGAACCAAGTAAACCATCAATCTTTTTATTTAGAAGTTCTACTTGATTTGATAGTATAGTAACCGAATCGACATTATAAACGCCGGCTGTTTTAGTTGGCTTAGTCCACATGACTTGCCACTGATAGTTATTCAGTGACATCTCTTCAATAACCTCGTAAGCCTCTTCAGGTGTTTTGTTATTGATGGATCCACCAGCTACTGCATCAACCATCTGTCTTGTCGAGGGGTTCACACCATTGTAGAATGTTTGCACTTGCAGCCATAGAGGTAATTCATGGTGAGGGTACCTTCGCAGTAGGTCATTGTATCTCTCCCATGCATCGTAAAGAGTTTCTAAGCCCATCTGCACAAAAGAAGAGATATCATTATGTAATTTAGCCGTTTTAGCAGGTGAAAAATACTTTAATAAAAAAATTTTGGTCATTTGTTCCCAAGTAGTAATTGACCCTTGTGGTAATGAGTTCAACCACTGTTTAGCTTTGTTCCTCAGTGAAAAAGGGAATAACCGAAGACGAATGGCTTCATCAGAAACGTCATTAATTTTAAAAGTGTCACAGATTTCTAGAAAATTTGCCAAGTGAGTGTTGGGATTCTTATCTTGCAAACCATCAAACTAAACAAATTTCTGTATCATTTGAATCATGTTAGGTTTCAGTTCAAAATTATTCACAGTAATAGCAGGTCTAACGATACTTGACTCAGTTCCTGTTAAATTAGGTTTAGCATAATCATACATAGTACGAGGAGCAGGATTCTGATTTGCTAATTCAGCGGGTATCGCAGGAGGTAGCTGATTGTCCTAATTTTCAGCCATCTCCTCGGTTGTAGATGAGATATCGTCCTCTTGCTCTTCCTCTGTGTAACTTAGGCTTCGCCTTATTTCTCTTCGATTTCTGCAAGCTGTGTGATCAATTTCTTCGTCAAAAAATAGTGGTCCCGACAGGTTTCTTCTAGTCATAAACTATGAGAACCTGCCAGACGAAAGAAAAAGTAAATTAGTAAATAAATAAATATAAAATTAAATTGCAAGAAAAATAAATGGCTAAAGTAATAAAAATTAAGTGTTCCTAATATCCTAATTCCCCGGCAACGGCACCAAAAACTTGATCGTGATTTTCCGTGATAAGTTTTATAAATTTATAATTAATCGTTCTTGAAACTAACTATTATCACGATGTAGCCAAGTGTACCTATCAAACAGTAGTATAGCTTTAGCAAGACCGGATTGTCGAACCCAAAGGAACTAAAAGTACTAGTAATGACTGTCTTTTTATTATCTAGCCTAAGAATAATGAGGTTTTTTTTAATTAACTAATTACTAAACTAAGAAATCACAGAAAATAGAATTTGGAAATTACTTTTGGAAAAACGATTGATTTAAGACAATACCTAAGGAAAAATCCACCTAGACTTCACTTGTTCTTTTTACTCCGAATCGGGTGATTTATTCATTTAACTTGTTCCGTAGAAATCCCTAAGTTATGTTATTATGTAACACCCCTTACCCGTTACCGTCGCCGGAACAGGGTACAAGGTATTACTAGAACATAGCACATACCATTAAACAAAAACCGAAATAGAAATATGTCATCCAATTTGATAGTGTATCATTATAACATATGTCTTGAACAATATTAGCCAACTTTAATGGCTTATACAAAGTAGTTGATCAAATACTGTAACCAATATTTTAAACCTAGGCAATTATGACACATAACAAAATAATTAAGTCTACTATACATGCCATAATTCAAAATGTTTAGTTCAATACCTAAAGTATTGATAGTGCGTAACAGATCTTCGCGATCCTTAACTCCCTGAGCAAGTGAAGGACACTATAAAAAAAAAGAGAAAACAAAGTAAGCTTATAGCTTAGTAAGTAAGTAAGTAAATATTAATGAAAGAATCTAATATGTTTATACAACAACTCAAGTATATCTACTTTAATTTCACTATCCACTCCAATTTGATTAAAAATTTGTCTCTGCTTTGCATCATGTTCGCTAAATAAATCATAACTCGAGTTATAAAACTCGAAATTCAAATCCGTAAAATTTTCCTGAATCTAGACTCATAAATATTTTTACTAATTTTTTTCTATCAGCCAATTAGTACAGTTTATTGGTTAAAGTTTCCCCTGTTACACAGCTCAACTGATCTGACCTCTGTTCACTACGAATTGAATTTCTCCCAGTACACAATTCAAATAACCATAAAATCTATTTCATTTAAAAGTAGACTCAATGAGGAATTTATGCATATAAACTATATTTCTTAATTTGTTTTGTACAATTTTTAATGATTTTTCAAAGTTGGAACAGGGGACCACATAGTCATTCTGAGCAAGTCACACACAATTGCAAATATCTCAAAATATAGAATTCTTTTGCTTGCTCTGTATCTTTTATATGAAAATAGACTCATTAAGCTTTAATTCCACATCTCATTCAACCTCTAGTTAAATCCATTCTATTTTTGGTGATTTTTCAAAATCACGTCATTGTTACTGTCCAAAACAGATTTAATGCTACTTTCACTCTTTCACCCATTCTTTGCACTAACCTCATTTTAACTTACATATATATATACTACAAATCATTTTCATCACATTTCATACGTTACAAGTGTAGGTCCGTGACTACAATCTCACTACTAAGCCATCCCGTTGAACAATTCGGATCAACCCTCGATATTTAATGGCTTCAGCCCACAGCTCCACCATCATACTTCATTTAGTTCGGCTCTCTTGTACACATAGTGAACACTTAGTACCACTCATGTGACCTAGCCGATTTGTCTCGTAGCTCTCTTGTCTACATGGTGTACACATAGTATCACCCATGCGACCTAGCTACATTCATCTCTTACGTAGCTCTCTTGTCTACATGGGATACATCCCGTATCACACATGTGACCTAGCTACTACATTGTATCTCGTAGCTTTCTTGTACACATGATGTGCACTCAGCATCATACATGTGACCTAGCTATGCTTCCTCTATTTTATTCGATCTCTCCGAATGTTCAACCGGGATCTCTCTCTATTGTTTATTTCCATTCTTCCAATGGTCTATTTATATTTTTAACATCCGCTAATATATTTACATAATAGGCTGAAATATAAGAATGTACATAAAATTAATGTAATATTTACATACAAACTTACCTCGGTGCAAAATGTGGAATTTTTGCAATTTAGTCCAAAGCTTTTTCCTTCCCCCGTTCAAGGTCAATTCCACGCCTTTCTTGATTATGGAGCTTGAAAGTTGAAGAAACCCTAGCTATGGAAGAGAGGAAAATTCGGCAGCAACTAGTGAAGAAGATGACAAATTTTGTGTTATTTTTCCCATTTTATTTCATTTAATATACAAATGACCAAAATGCCCCTCCTTACTAAACTTTCAAAAATTCCTTCCATGTCCCAAATTTTGTCCATGAATTTAAAATTGGTCAAATTGCCATTTAAGACCTCCTAATTAATATTCCAAAGCAATTTCATACTAAAAACTTCTAGGATGCAAATTTTGCAACTTATTCAATTTAGTCTCTACTTTCAATTTAAGCATTTTAAGCATAGAATTTTATCACGAAATTTTCACACAATCACGTAATCATACCATAAAACCCAAAATAATTATAAAACAATTATTTCTATCTCGGATTTGTGGTCACAATACCACTATTCCGATTAGGCCTTAATTCGGGTTGTCACAATTCTCCCCCCCTTTAGAGATTTTCGTCCCCGAAAATCTTTCCGGTAAAAAGGTTTGGGTACTGTTTCTTCATAGCTTCCTCAGGTTCCCACGTAGCCTCTTCTATCCCATGTCTGTGCCACAATACTTTCACTAAGGCTATACTTTTATTTCTTAACTGTTTAACTTCTCGAGCCAAAATCTTTATTGGTTCCTTCTCATAGGTCATATCCGATCGAATCTCAATTTACGTTGGGGAAACCACATGTGAAGGATCGAACGATAACGTCTCAACATTGATACATGAAACACGTTATGAATTCTTTCTAACTCTCTGCGGTAAAGCCAACCAATATGCCATGGTTCAATTCTCTCGGTAATCTCATACGCCCAATAAAACGCGGACTCAACTTGCCTTTTTGGCTAAATCTCGAGAATCTTTTTCCATGGTGACACCTTCAAGAACACTTTATCACCCACTTGAAATTCAATCTCTTTTCTTTTCAAATCTGCATATGACTTTTGTCGATCGAGCGACTTTCAAACAATCCCGAATTACTTTTACTTTCTCTTCGGTTTCTTTAACTAAATCAACTCAGTGAATCTTTTTCTCACTAAGCTCGGTCCAATATAAAGGAGTCCGACACTTACGACCATACAAGGCTTAAATGACGGTGCCATTTGTATACTTGATTGATAATCGTTATTGTAGGTAAACTCAATCAAAGATAGATATTTCTCCCAACTACCTCCAAATTCTAAAACACAACATCTAAGCATATCTTCGAGTACCTGGATTACTCTTTCCGATTGACCATCTGTTTGTGGATGAAACGCGGTACTAAAGTTCAATTTTGTACCCAAAGCTTCTTGTAACTTTTTCCAAAATCTCGAGGTAAATCTCGGATCTCTATCTGATATTATAGACATAGGTACTCCGTGCAACCTCACAATTTCAAAGAATATATAATTCGGCTAACTTATCAAGTGAGTAATCGGTACGTACTGGTAAAAAGTGGGCTGACTTTCTTAATCTATCAACCACTACCCAAACAAAGATCCTTCTTTTTAGGAGTCAAAGGCAAACCGGTCACAAAATCCATGGTAATCTTGTCCCATTTCCACTCAGGCACCATTACCGGTTGAAGTAGCCCTGAAGGACTTGATGTTCAGCTTTTACTTGTTGACAAATCAAACACTTGGTTACAAATTGAAATGTCCCTTTTCATACCGCCACCAATACAACTTCTTTAAATCATTATACATTTTTGTGCTACTGGGGTGAATCGATAAAGCGACCATTGTGCGCCTCATGTAATATTTTTCGAATCAATTTATCATTTTTCGACACACATATCCTGTCTCGAAACATCAAGCGATCGTCTCGTCCAACTCGAAAATCGAGTCGTAACTCGACTCACATTGAGTTCTCTCTGGCCCGCAACTCACTATCATTCTTTTGAGCATCACAAATCAATGAAGAAATAACGGTTTAGCTCTCATCTCTGCTAAGATTGACCCATCATCATCGGACAACGCTAGCCCCGTATTCATGGCTCTCAAAGTAAAAAGAAATTTTCTCGCTCAAGCGTCAAGAACTACATTTGCTTTTCCCGGATGATAATCAATCACCGATTATAATCCTTTAATAATTCAAGCCATCTTCATTGTCGCAGATTCAAATCCTTTTGATTCATCAAATACTTCAAACTTTTGTGATCGGTAAAATTCGGAATTTTTCACCGCACAAATAATGTCGCCAAATCTTCAAGGCAAAAACAATAGCGGCCAATTCCAAATCATGTGTAGGATAGTTCTTCTCATGCGGTTTTAATCGTCTCAAGCATAAGCTACCACTTTACCCTCTTGCATCAACACACATCCAAGGCACATCAACGATGCATCACTATAAATTACGAACTCTTTTTTCTGGTTGGGCTATACAAAATTGGTGCTTGATCAATCGTGCTTTCAACTTTTCAAAACTCTGCGACATTTATCAGTCCATTCAAACTTAACATTCTTTTGCAAAGCAACTTAGTCATAGGAAAGGCAATCATCGAAAATCCTTCAACAAAACGTCTATAATATCCGGCTAAGCCTAAAAGCTTCTAATCTCGGATACATTCTTTGGCGGTCTCCAATCAACGATCGCAGAAATCTTACTTGGATCCACCCGAATACCATCACCTGAAACTATATGTCCTAAAAATCCGACTTCACGAAGCCAGAACTCACTTTTACTAAACTTGGCAAGCAGTTTCTTTTCTCTCAAGATCGCAATATGGTTCTCAAGTGTTCGGCATGTTCAGACTCATCCCGAGAATAAATTAAAATGTCATCTATAAACACTACCACAAACTTATCCAGATATGGCCGAAAGATCCGATTCATTAAGTCCATAAATATAGCTGGAGCATTTGTTAAGCCGAAAGGCATCATAAGGAACTCATAATGTCCATACCTTGTCCTAAAGGCGGTTTTCGGCACATCCGACTCTTTAACTCTCAACCGGTAGTAACGGACCTTAAATCGATCTTTGAAAACACTTGTGGCCCCTTTTAAGCGATCGAATAAATCATCAATCCTCGGCAATGGGTATTTGTTCTTTATAGTCACCTTATTAAGCTGACGGTAATCAATGCAAAGTCTCATTGAACCATCCTTCTTCTTTACGAATAATACTGGAGCACCCCAGGGAGAGAAACTCGGTCTCACAAATCTCTTATCTGTTAATTCCCGCAATCGAGCCTTCAATTCTTTTAATTCGATCTGAGCCATTCTATACGGAGCAATCGAGATCGGTGCAAGATCTGCCAGCAACAAATCAATGGCAAACTCTATCTCTCTGTTCGAGGCAACCGGGCAATTCGTGCGGAAATACATCCGAAACTCACAAACTATCAGAGATCGATTCAAGCTTCAATTGAGGCAACTCAATTATTCATTACATAAGCGGATAAGCTTCACACCCTTTTCTCATGTATTGCAATGCGGACATATGCGAAATCACCATAGGCAATTTATTTGATTCATCTGTTTCAACCCACGTAATTTCTCCATTTTCACATTTCAACTCTAGTATCTTTTGTTTGCAATCTACCTTAGCATCATACAATATCAACCAGTCCATTCCCAAGATAACGTCAAACTCACCAAATGGTATGACATCAAATTGGCGGAAAATAGTGACCTTGAATCATTAATGGACAATTCTTGCAAACCTTATCAACTAGTACATATTGGCCTAAAGGGTTCGACACTTTAATCGTAAACTCGATAAGCTCAACTGGTAACTTTTATTAGATACTAAATTCATGCAAATATAGGAATGAGTGGATCGGGATCAATCAATGCAATAACAATAGTATCATAGAGAGAAAATGTACCAATAATGACATCGGAGATGATGCATCTTCTCGCACGTATAGCATAAGTTCTAGCGGTGCTCTAGCTTCACGATCTTGCCCTTCGAATCTTTCATCGCAGCTTTTTCTTTGCTAGTCCCACCTCGGTATTTCTCGGTGGTCTACCCCTACTAGCGGTGGTATTCTGTCTGCTTTCGGAAATCTTTCTTCTTTAACTTTCTCCGGACAATCTCTAATAAAATGTTCGCGAGAACCGCACCTGAAACAAGCTTGCTCGGTTCCCCAACACTCCCCATAATGTTGCCTGCCACATTGCTGACATTCGGGCTTTCTAGGTCACATATTACCCACACTTGCCGCCGAAGTAGCTTGAGCTTTAGACCTCGAATACGCTCTACCACGATCCTTGTGTGAATCCCCAATTGAAACTGTCATTCGAGGGTTTGCCTCTTTGGACCTCTTTGATTGAGATTGAAATGGATTGCTTATCGGCCTTTTTCTGGCATCTCGAGCCTCAATAGCAGCTTTTCTTCTTTCTTTGTTCAATTCTTGACTTTAAGAGCTCGATCAACCAACACTACAAATTCATCAACTCTAAAATTCCTACCAAAGACACTTTAATGTCCTCATTCAGCCCATCTTCAAACCTTACGCACATAATGGCCTCGGTGGACACACATTTCGAGCATACTTGCTAAGTCTCACAAATTCGCGTTCATATTCTCGCCACAGACATCTTGCCTTGCTTTAATTCAAGGAACTCCTTCCGTTTTTATCAAGAAATCACTGACTTATGTATTTCTTTCTAAATTCCTCTGGAAGAAATCCCAAGTAACTCTTTCTTTTGGCACCATTGCTACTCTAGTCTTCCACCAATGGTAGGTGAATCTCTCAAAAGTGGTACTGACACACTTTAAGCATTCCTCGGGTGTACATGAGAGCTCATCAAATACACGGGTAGAATTTTCAAGCCGTAATTCCGCTTTCTCGGGATCATCATCAATCTTTGCTCTAAACTCTTGACCCCTTGTTTTGAATCTTGTCAAGCTGGAGGCTTGTTCATCCTTACCAAATCTATGTCTTGAGCAGCTACAAGAATCGTCTGAGGTATAGGAGGGTGTGGAGGAGGTTGAGCATTTGGATTTGCTTGAATAAATTCAAAGTATACCAATTGTTCATCCTTTGGAGAAAGGCATCCCGAGCCTCATCTCCTTGTCTCAATGTCTCGGATCTACTTTCCACAGCGCGGTCCCTTGTGCAGAGAGCGGCGCATTACTAGCAAACATCATCACCGCAGCGGTTCCTTCGGGATCCATCACTATATTAAAACAAAACACAGTTTAGAACAATCAGGAGTCACCACACTATCACAATATTTTTATGGCGTGTATAGCTAGACTTTTACACACACTTTATTAGTCCGAGAACCGACTAAACCATAGCTCTGATACCACTAAATGTAACACCCCTTACCCGTTACCGTCGCCGGAACAGGGTACAAGGTATTACTAGAACATAGCACATACCATTAAACAAAAACCGAAATAGAAATATGTCATCCAATTTGATAGTGTATCGTTATAACATATGTCTTGAACAATATTAGCCAACTTTAATGGCTTATACAAAGTAGTTGATCAAATACTGTAACCAATATTTTAAACCTAGGCAATTATGACACGTAACAAAATAATTAAGTCTACTATACATGCAATAATTCAAAATGTTTAGTTCAATACCCTAAAGTATTGATAGTGCTGATGATCTTCGCGATCCTTAACTCCCGAAAGCAAGTGAAAGACACTATAAAACAAAAGAGAGAAAACAAAGTAAGCTTATAGCTTAGTAAGTAAGTAAGTAAATATTAATGAAAGAATCTAATATGTTTATACAACAACTCAAGTATATCTACTTTAATTTCACTATCCACTCCAATTTGATTAAGCTGTCTCTGCTGCATCATGTTCGCTAAATAAATCATAACTCGAGTTATAAAACTCGAAATTCAAATCCGTAAAATTTCCCTGAATCTAGACTCATAAATATTTTTACTAATTTTTTTCTATCAGCCAATTAGTACAGTTTATTGGTTAAAGTTTCCCCTGTTACACAGCTCAACTGATCTGACCTCTGTTCACTACGAATTGAATTTCTCCCAGTACACAATTCAAATAACCATAAATTCTATTTCATTTAAAACTAGACTCAATGAGGAATTTATGCATATAAACTATATTTCTTAATTTGTTTTGTACAATTTTTAATGATTTTTCAAAGTTGGAACAGGGGACCACGTAGTCATTCTGAGCAAGTCACACACAATTGCAAATATCTCAAAATATAGAATTCTTTTGCTTGCTCTGTATCTTTTATATGAAAATAGACTCATTAAGCTTTAATTCCACATCTCATTCAACCTCTAGTTAAATTCATTCTATTTTTGGTGATTTTTCAAAATCACGTCATTGTTACTGTCCAAAACAGATTTAATGCTACTTTCACTCTTTCACCCATTCTTTGCACTAACCTCATTTTAACTTACATATATATATACTACAAATCATTTTCATCACATTTCATACGTTACAAGTGTAGGTCCGTGACTACAATCTCACTACTAAGCCATCCCGTTGAACAATTCGGATCAACCCTCGATATTTAATGGCTTCAAATTTCACGGCTCCACCATCATACTTCATTTAGTTCGGCTCTCTTGTACACATAGTGAACACTTAGTACCACTCATGTGACCTAGCCGATTTGTCTCGTAGCTCTCTTGTCTACATGGTGTACACATAGTATCACCCATGCGACCTAGCTACATTCATCTCTTACGTAGCTCTCTTGTCTACATGGGATACATCCCGTATCACACATGTGACCTAGCTACTACATTGTATCTCGTAGCTTTCTTGTACACATGATGTGCACTCAGCATCATACATGTGACCTAGCTACGCTTCCTCTATTTTATTCGATCTCTCCGAATGTTCAACCGGGATCTCTCTCTATTGTTTATTTCCATTCTTCCAATGGTCTATTTATATTTTTAACATCCGCTAATATATTTACATAATAGGCTGAAATATAAGAATGCACATAAAATTAATGTAATATTTACATACAAACTTACCTCGGTGCAAAATGTGGAATTTTTGCAATTTAGTCCAAAGCTTTTTCCTTCCCCCGTTCAAGGTCAATTCCACGCCTTTCTTGATTATGGAGCTTGAAAGTTGAAGAAACCCTAGCTATGGAAGAGAGGAAAATTAGCGACAACTAGTGAAGAAGATGACCAATTTTGTGTTATTTTTCCCATTTTATTTCATTTAATATACAAATGACCAAAATGCCCCTCCTTACTAAACTTTCAAAAATTCCTTCCATGTCCCAAATTTTTTCCATGAATTTAAAATTGGTCAAATTGCCATTTAAGACCTCCTAATTAATATTCCAAAGCAATTTCATACTAAAAACTTCTAGGATGCAAATTTTGCAACTTATTCAATTTAGTCTCTACTTTCAATTTAAGCATTTTAAGCATAGAATTTTATCACGAAATTTTCACAAAATCACGTAATCATATCATAAAACCCAAAATAATTATAAAACAATTATTTCTATCTCGAATTTGTGGTCACAATACCACTATTCCGATTAGGCCTTAATTCAGGTTGTCACATATTATCCCTATTCAAGACTAATAACGTCTAACCCTAGATTGAATAATTGAGACTTTTCTCTAATTAACATACTAGGGTTGCATTAACTCAATCTATGGATCCCCTTATTAGGTTTCACCCTAATCCGACAAAATCTTGTTACCCTATCTCTAGGCGCGCAATCAACTCCGCTTAATTATGACAAAGTTACTATTGGCCAGGGACTATTCATCCTCCAACTAAGAGCATTAACTTGAGTCGATATCCTGAAATACCAAAACAAGAATTAAGAACACATAATTAAGAACAAGTCAAATATCTATCATACAATTCAGAAAATAATAACAAGATTCATCTTAGGTTTCATCCCCCTTACGTATTTAGGGGTTTTTTTCATAACTAAATAGGAAAACATCTCAGAAAAATAAAGAATACAAAACATAAAGAAAACCAAAAACTCCTGAAGGGAAATTGAGGAGAAATCTTAAGTCTTGATGATGAATCCAGCTTCTGAGATGGATCAATCAGCTTTCTTGGAGAATTTCTTGCTCCCTACTCTCCGTCTCCCTTTAGTCTTCCTCTCGGGTGTTTAAATAGGCTTTAGAATGCTAAAAGCCCTCAAACTTGCCCTTTTTCGAATGGAACTTAGCTAGGGCTCGGCAGGGACACGCCCATGTGTGATTACTTCAGGCCGTGGTCAAGGCTGAGAGATCAACACGCCTATGCTAAGGTTGTTTTAGGCCGTGGTCGAGCCTGTTAGAATGGCACGGGGTGTGTTCTGCCCGTGTGAGGAAGTCCAGGCCGTGTTGTTTTCCCACGTCGACCCATTTTCTCCATTTTTGGCCCGTTTCTTGTTCTTTTCATTCTCCTATGCTTACCTAAGTATAAAACATGAAATTAAAGGATTAGGAGCATCAAATTCACCAAATCTAAGGAGAATTCATTCATAAACGTGTTAAGCATGGGATAAAAATATGTATAAATTATGGTTTATCAATGCCATATCCCAGATATGGTCTTACATGTTATCACATATCGATGCCACTGTCCTAGACAGGGTTTTACACAAAATCGATTAACGATGCTAATGTCCCAGACATGGTCTTACATGTAATCACATCCCGATAACCTAGTGTCATGACATTTGTATCCTATACTATTCCTAAGTTCGTACGGGACTTTCAGATATTGTAACTTCATCGATTCATGCTCGTATTTGCTCGGTTGACATTTATAGCAATTCAATGATAATAAAACATATATAATTCAATTCAGAGACATTTATTTGCATATGAACTTACCTCGTAGCCAGAATAAACGGACTAAATCGATTATACGTCAACTTTCTATTTTCCCCGATCTAAATTCGTTTTCTTTCCTTCTTGATCTATATACATTCAAAATTAACTCTTTTATTCATCAACACATTCAATTCAATCCATAAACACATATTTGGACATTTTTGCACTTTAGCCCCTAAAGTTACACATTTATTCAATTTAGTCCCTATTTCAAAAATACACAAAATTCACAAAATTCAATGTAACCCATGCTTAGCCAAATTCTCTATAGGTCCCTAGCAGCCCATATTTTTCATTTATTTCACAATTAACCCTTCAATTTACATTTTTCATAATTTAATCCCTATTTGACATTTTTGTCAAAAATCACTTAACAAAACTTTAATATCTATCATCAAGCTTTCATAATTCATCAAAAATCACTCAAAATCTCAAGCATTCATCAATGGTAACTCACAAATTCATCAACAAATTCAAAAATTAGGGTACAGACTAGCTAGAACACAAAGCAACGATCATAAAAATGTAGAAATCATCAAAAACCGTCCATAAAACATACCTTAATCAAGCTTTAAAGGTGCCTAATTTCACAAGCCCTAAATGTTTTATTCTCCCTTTTTTTCGATTAAAAGATGATAATAAAACATGATTTTTGATTTTTGGTTTTACTTATTATATGTTAACTTACTTAATTACATATTTAACCTTATAAATGTAACCTCAAAATCATTTAAACCATGGTCATAATTGTCCACTTACCTTACTTATGGCCAAATAACATCATAAGGACCTCACATTTAATAAACCATATCAAATAAACACTTTTAACTTATAGCATGCTACTTTTACATTTTACGCGATTAAGTCATTTTGTCAAATTAAGCACTGAAACGCTAAAATCATTCCACGAAATTTTCACACATAAATATTCACGTGTTGTAAACATCAAAAATAATATTAAAATAATTTTTCCAACCTCAAATTTTTGGTTCCAAAACCACTGTTAAGATTTAGCTAAAACCGGGTTGTTACAACGCTCCCCCCTTAGGGATTTTCGTCCCCAAAAATCTTACCAGTGAATAGGTTTGGATATTGCTTTCTCATAGCATCCTCGGGTTACCATGTATATTCTTCAACTCCGTGTCGATGCCACAATACTTTCACTAATGCTATTTTTTTATTTCTCAGCACTTTGATCTCACAAGCTAAAATTTAGATTGGTTCTTCACTGTACGATAAATCTGATTGAATTTCAACTTCGGTCAGGGAAATAATATGCCAAGGACCAGATCTGTACCTTCGTAGCATCGATACATAAAATACATTATGAATCCTTTCTAACTCAGATGCTAGCCAATAAGCCACTGGTCCAACTCGCTCGATAATCTCATACGGACCGATGAATCTCTAACTCAGTTTGCCTTTACGACCGAATCGAAGTATTTTGTTCCATGGAGATACTTCCAAAAACACTTTATCCACGATCTAAAACTCGATATCTTTTCTTTTCAAGTCTGTGTAAGATTTCTGTCGATCTGACGCTGCTTTCAGACTATCACGAATTACTTTCACTTTTTCTTCTGTTTGTCTAATCGAATCAACCCCGTGAATCTTATTCTCACTTAGCTCAGTCTAGTACAACAGTGTTCTACATTTACGACTGTATAGAGATTCATACAATGCCATTTTAATACTCGATTGAAAGCTGTTGTTATACGCAAATTCAATCAACAGTAAATACTTTTCCTACGTACCTTCGAATTTAAGAATGCAACACCTCAACATATCTTCGAGTATCTGAATAACTCGCTCGGATTGACCATCCGCCTACAGGTGAAATGCGGTACTAAAATGTAGTTTCGTACCCAGTGCATCTTGTAGCTTCTTCCAAAACCTTGATGTGAACCTCGAATCTCTATCCCAAAATAGGTACTCTGTGTAATCTCACAACCTCGGAGATATACAACTCAGCTAACTTTTCAAGGGAATAATTCATTCGTACAGGAATGAAATGAGTTGTTTTCATCAATTTGTCAACTATAACCCAGATCGCATCTTTCTTACTCAGAGATAGGGGTAAACCCAAAACAAAATCCATAGTCACTCTTTCCCATTTCCACTCGGGAATCATAATCAGCTGCAATAAACTAGACGGTACCTGATGCTCAACTTTAACTTGCTGACAAATCAAACATTTAGAAACAAACTTTGAAATGTCACATTTCATACCATGCCACCAATAGATTTGTTTCAAATCGTTATACATTTTCGTACTTCCCGGATGAAAAAAAGAACAACTACTATGTGTTTCATTCAAAATCATCTGAATTAACTCTTGATTCCTCGGAACACATGTTCTGCCTCTAAATCTTAAACAGTCATCTAAATCAACTTGAAACTCTAAATCAGGGTTTAAATCACATTGAGCTCATTTTGCTAACATTTCATTATCAACTTTCTGAGCTTCACAAATCTACTGTAAAAACAACGGTCTCGCTTTCAATTCAGCTACAACTAAGCCATCATCAGATAGAGTCAACTGAATATTCATTACACGTAGAGCAAACAAAGATTTTTGAGTTAATGCATCGGCAACAACATTTGCCTATTATAAAAGATTTGCTTATTATAGAGCCAACAGCCTCTCATTTTCTCGGTTTCAAAGATGATAATAAAACATGATTTTTGATTTTTGGTTTTACTTATTATATGTTAACTTACTTAATCACATATTTAACCTTATAAATGTAACTTAAAAATCATTTAAACCATGGTCATAATTGTCCACTTACCTTAGTTATGGTCTAATAACATCATAAGGACCTCACATTTAATAAACCATATCAAATAAACACTTTTAACTTATAGCATGTTACTTTTGCATTTTACGCAATTAAGTTTTTTTATCAAATTAAGCACTGAAACGCTAAAATTATTTCACGAAATTTTCACACATACATAGTCACATGTTGTAAACATCAAAAATAATATCAAAATAATTTTTTTGACCTCAAATTTGTGGTTCTGAAACCACTGTTTTGATTTAGCTAAAATCAGGCTGTTACAATGGCTGCCAATTCAAGATCATGTATTGGGTAATTCTTCTCATGTGGTGTTAATTTTCTTGAAGCATAGGCTATTACTTTACCTTCTTGCATCAATACACAACCTAAACCATTTATTGATGCATCAGTGTAAATTATAAATTCCTTACCCGATGCAGACTTAACTAACACATGTGCTTCAGTCAACAAAGCTTTCAATTTGTCAAAACTCTGCTGACATTTATCAGACCACTCAAATTTTACATCTATTTGCAATAGATGGGTCAACGAAGAAGCTATCATTGAGAATACTTTAACAAACCTATGATAATACCCTGCTAGTCCCAGAAAACTTTTGACTTCAAACACGTTTTTCGGTGGCTTCCAATTAATAATGCTGAAATTTTATTCAGAACCTTCTACATATACTATATGTCTAAGGAAACCAACTTCCCGTAGCCAAAATTCACATTTACTAAATTTTGCATACAATTGCTTCTCACGCAGAGTTTGTAATACTATTCTCAAATGTTCGGTATGTTATTTTCATCTCGAGAATATACCAAAATATCATCAATAAATACCAGCGTAAACCTATCTCAATACGGTCTGAAGATTCTATTCATCAGATCCATAAATACTGCAGGTGCATTTGTCAAACCAAAAGGCATTACAAGAAATTCATAGTGCCCATGCCTGGTTTTGAAAGCTGTCTTTGGAACATCTGGTTCTTTCACCCGTGGCTGATAATAACCAGAACGGAGATCAATATTTGAAAATACAGTGGCACCTCTTAGCTAGTCTAACAGGTCATCTATACGAGGCAATGGATACTTGTTCTTTATTATGACTTTGTTCAATTTTCTGTAATCAATACACAATCTCAATGATCCATCTTTCTTCTTTACAAATAGAATCGGTGCACCCCAAGGTGAAAAACTAGGTCGAGCAAAGTATTTGTCAATCAATTCTTGCAACTGTGCTTTCAACTCTTTCAATTCAGTAGGAGCCATTCTATACGGTGCTATAGATATCGGTGTTGTCCCTAAAACAAGGTCTATAGAGAATTCCACTTCTCTAACTGGTGCTAAACTAGGTAATTCTTCTGAAAATACATCAGGAATTCACAATCAACCGGCACTGGGTGAATCTTCGACTCAGATACTTTACTATCCAACACATATGTAAGTTAAGCATCATACCCATTTCTGATATATTTCCATGCCAAAATTGCTAAAATCACATTAGACAATCCATCCAGTTTATTAGATTCAACATAGAGTAACTCACCATTCTGAAATTTTAACACAATGTATTTCTATTTACAATTTACCACTGCATAATGCTGAGTTAACCAATCCATGCCTAAAATCACATCAAATTCATCAAAAGGCAACAACATTAGATCAGCAGAAAAACAATAACACTTTATCATCAACGGGTAATTTTTACAAACTTTATCAACCATAGCATACTAGCCCAAGGGGTCTGAAACTTTAACCACAAATTCAGTGAATTCAATAGATAAATTTTTAACAAACACTAAATTTGTATATATGTATGAATGTGTGGAACCAGGATCAACCAAAGCAGTAATATCAGTGTCAAAAAGAGAAAATGTACCAGTAATAACATCAGGTGCAGAAGCATCCTCTCTTGCACGTATAGCATATGTTCTTGTCGGTGCTCTGGCTTCAGATTTGTTTGTTGAATCTTTTGTCACACCTCGGCTACCAATAACATTTCCAGGGAGTTGAGGTGGTCTGCCTCTTGAGACAGGATTGCTTGGCCTAGAGGTCTGAACAGTATCTTTTACAGGCTTTTCTGGGCAATTTCTAAGATAGTGGTCAAAAGAACCACATCTAAAACAAGCTCCACTTCTTATGTGGCATTCACCGAAATGTAATTTATTGCAATGTTTGCATCTTGGTTTAGGACTTCCAACACTCCCTACACTTGTAGCGGATGGAGACAAAGATCTCAGATTAGAGCACTGGGAGCCTCATTCTTTTCCTAAATACTCTAGAGATGCAGTAAAATGATCATGGTACTTCTTTGATTTCTTTGAAATAAATGATTGTGACTTTCTCACAAATCTTTTACCAGAAATCTGGGCTTCCCTCTCTGCTTGCTTCTTTTCTTTACTTAATTCATCGACTTTGTGTGCTCGATTAGCCAATACAACAAATTCCTTTAATTCTAGAATTCTAATCAACAACTTGATATCTTCATTTAAACCCTCTTCAAAATGTTTACACATATCAACCTCAGTCGGAACCTATTCTCTAGCATATTTGCTCAACCGAACAAATTCTCGCTTATTTTCAAATACAGTCATGTTTCCCTATTTGAGCTCTAAAAGTTTCCCTATTTGAGCTTCAAAATTTCTTTTTTTTCTTATCTAAAATCTCTGACTAATGTACTTATTTCTGAATTATGTCTGAAAGAATTCCCAAGTAACATTTTCTCTCGGTACAACAGAAGTTATGGTATTCCACCAACTGTAGTTTGTGTGTTTTAGTAAAGATACTGCACATTTCAAACATTCAGCCAGTGTGCATGATAATGCATCTAGAATCCTGATGGTATTTTCCAACAAAAACTCAGCTCTCTCTGGATCATCTTCAGCGGTAGCTCTAAATTCTTTTGCCCCATATTTACGGACTTTATCTACCGGAGGCTTACTGATTATAACGTGTTCAACACCCTACGGCATCTCTAGAACTAGTTAAGGAGCAGGTGGGGAAGGTTGTTGTACAGTAGGATTTTTTCTTATGAATTCTGTAAACCACTCATTCATCATTTGGAAGAAGGCTTCTTTTACCTCCTCACCTCGACCCTCAGATTTGGGCCTTCTACTACTAGATGCAGCTCTTTGAACTAAAGCTGGAGCATTGCTCTCAGCTTCCTCGGATTCAGCTCTAGCTTGGTTGGATGACATTACTATATGAAAAACACATTTAAAATTTTTAAGAGATACCACACTATCACAAATTATATAATGGCATTTATAGCTAAACTCATACTTGCTATGTTAGTCCAAGAACTAACTAAACTGTAGCTCTGATACCAATAAATGTAACACCTCTAACACGTATCTGTCACTGGAATAGGGTCGCAGAGTGTTACCAGAGTTTACAAAGTATTTTCATATAATTTATGTCATTTACTTTTCATATCTGAAATTAATCATATTGTCCATTGAATGGACTCTCAAGGCCCAATTTAAATTTTAGAATCAAGTCGGGACTAAATCAGGAACTTAGAAAATTTTTCCCAAAATTTCAAAATTTTCTTATATATAAGGGTCACATGCCAGTGTGGGTAGGCCATGTGGCTCACACGGCCACGTGACATGCCCATGTCTCAGGCCGTGTGGCCATTCGATGTGAGGCACACAGTCGTGTCCTAGCTTGTGTCCTTACCCGTGTAACTCCCTGACTTATGCCACACGGCCTGTCACACGCCTGTGTGCTAGGCCGTATGGTCAATTTAATTTTCACAAACTAGGTGCAAGTTTCACACGACCAAGACACTCACCAGTGTTCTGGGTCGTGTAGCACACACAGCTAAGACACACGTCCGTGTCTCAGCCCGTGTGCCAAATTTTGAGCATTTTGTTTCTCAATTTTTGGATGTAGGGGACACACGCCCTTGTGTCTACTCGTGTGGAAAAAATAAGGTCATTTAGTAGCCCTATTTGTGACCCAAATATAACCTTCAACCTACAACAACATTTGCATATATTTGCCAACCAATTCAAGTCTTATAAATCAAGCAAACATCATTAATATATATATAAAATAGTATCACATATTCATATGATTAAGCTTACCTTCTTGTGATGATTTATATTTTACTCTAATTCAATTTAACCAAACCTTATATATGTATGTATTAAACATGACATAACTTTATATTATCATACCAAAATATACCATTACTAGCCATTCCAATGACTAGATTACAAACATCCATTTACATATCATCATTTCTAAAATTAGCTTATACATGCCATTATGTCAAAGTAAGTTTTCTATTTATACCAAAACAAACTGGAGGATAGTGTGATGATACTTCGACCGATCTCCAACCTTTACAAGCTTCCGAGTACTATAAAACAGAGAAAAGAAATCCTAGTAAGCATTTAATGGTTAGTAAGTTCGTATAACAAAATTTTAACTTACCATATATTTACATTTAAGATAAACATACAATAATGCGTCCAAGCAATTTGGCTTATAGCCTAATACACAACTTCACCAATTCATGTTAGTCAAGTAATTCACATAATACCAAGAACACGGATGAGCTCATCATTTAATGTCTTTCATATTCATATGTTTTCCATAATATTATTCCATATTACATGTACACTTTGATGACAAATCATTTCAAATTCAGTTTAGCCATTTCAGAACTTTACCGATTGAATTTATTAGAAATATCGATGGATAAGCTCATATAGTACACTTTAGTGTACTCTACCATAATTCGTCAATTCATTTCTAGGAGTACCCAATTAGGCACATAATCGGGAAGCACACTTTTGAGCCTTGTAACGGGAAGCTCATAAAGAGCCTATCGGAAAGCTTATCCAGGCTATATAATGGGAAGCTCATAAGAGCCATAATCGGGAAGTTCACAAAGAACCATATCGGGAAGCTTCGGGTAGCAAATATCGGAAAGTTCAAGCAAGCACTATCGAGAAGCTCACAAAGAGCCAATTTAACGAGAAGTTCACAAAGAACCTTTAATCGTGATGCTCATAAGAGCTAAGGTGTGTCCATAAAAAATGTTGGATCACAACCTATCAAGACGCTTCGAACAGATATAATAGAAAGCTCGAGAGGAATTATAACGGGATGCTCATAAGAGCTGTGGTGTGTCCGCAACATATGTTGGACTACAACCAATACGAGAAATCATGTATCCATCGACTTTTATTTATTCAAACGAGATTTGACGTTTGTCAAGCATTACCGAATATTCAATCAATTTCATATACATGGAAATTATACAATTCACATATATAACATTTAATTCAAACATATAAATGTACACAATTTAATTACACGAACTTACCTCGATACTTGTTCGTATACGAAATCTACTAATCCGAAACTTTTTATTTTCCTTGATCCAACTCGTAATTAGGTCTTTCAGGATCTATATAAATAAATTTATCATCAATTTAATCCATTTCATACTCAATTCAATTAAATTCACATCCTAGGCAAAATTACTATTTTGCCCCAAATAACAATTTCCCTAGGCTCGGAAAATGAAATTCATGCAATTTAGTCCTTATTCCAAGCCTAACCAAAATTTTTATATAACATTTACAGCACATGTATTTCACAAAATTCAATTTTTTTTCATAACTTTTACATCTTTACAATTTAGTCCCTAAATCATATTTTCATCAAAATTCTTTTTGTAAAAGTTGTTTATCTATCAATAACCTTTCATTTCTACCATAAATTTCAAATTTTCAACACATTCATCCATGGTAAAACTTTTTTACTTTGATAACTTTTCAAATTAATCCCCAAAATAGATAAATTAAACTATCTTGATCTCAAAAATATAAAAATTATTCAAAACGAGAAAAAAAATACCTAATAAGCTTGATTAGTTTCCTTTCTCTCTCCTAGGGTTTCCATGGAATTTTTGGGGATGTAGATGATATAAAATGATATTATTTCTATTTAATTATTTACCATCCATTAATTTTTCCACTTTTCGATTTAGTCCTTGCCTTTTTCTAATTTTCCATAGATGATTCGTCAAAAATATCTACTAACTTTTCTTTAATGGTCTAATTACCATATAAGGAACTCAAGTTTTGAATTCCATAGCTATTTGATACTTATAGCTACTAGAATTCAACTTTTTCATCTTATGCAATTTGGTCCCTTCCCTAATTAAACACATAATCGGTAAAATTTTCTTATCAGAGTTTTCATATGACATTCCTATCACAAAGCAGACCATGCAATAATATTAAAATAAACTTTCTTTCCGACTCAGATTTGTGGTCCCAAAACCGCTGTTTCGATTTCATTGAAAATGGGCTGTTGCACTTGTGATGTGATTGAATGTGCTTTGAGGGCATTTCCTAAAGAGAGATTGCAAAAGTGTTTCTAAAAGAGGGAATTTGCCTTAATAATTCATTAGTACAGAGAAATTGGTGAAATCGTAGAAATGGATGGTCTATGGGATTGTCAAATATCAGTTTGTCTATGCTATGTAAGGAAGTGATCTGAGTTATCCAATATTTTCCAAATCTAAATAGTTTTCACGTTACGTATAAAGGTAGTCTAGAGTCTAAGTTGTTTGTCAAGGTAGGCGATATCGTGATATGTATCATAGTCATCTAAAATTCTTAAAATGATTTAGAACATTTTATTATCGATTTAATTATGATTTGGGGTTGATTTAAGATATGATTTTGTTAGTATTATGATAGTTATCAGAGCCATTATGAGAATCCGCCAAAGGTCATATCAATATGGAATTCATCTTAAAAGATTAGTTAGTTTATTTACCCAAAAAGAATAGTATTTGTGAGTACCCGTTCTAGGGGAAAAGTATTCAAAGCCTATTTGAAGAAGATTCTGTTAAAGATAGGTTTTGTATGGATATTTGTTTGAGAAGTACATTTGTTTTTCTGAGAATGAAACGAGGTCAATATTAATTGGTGAAGTCTAGAATCAGTTCAAAGGGTAACTTGTGAATATACTAATAATGCGTGGAACTTGATGAATATTTATATGTCGTGATAGGAAAGTATCCACCAAAAACAGAG
Organism: Gossypium anomalum; assembly: GCA_025698475.1. Taxonomy (NCBI): domain Eukaryota; kingdom Viridiplantae; phylum Streptophyta; class Magnoliopsida; order Malvales; family Malvaceae; genus Gossypium; species Gossypium anomalum. The sequence goes on along the minus strand of CM046968.1, from coordinate 38,445,112 downwards.
GTGATACTCAAAACGTTAAAGATGACAAATTCAACTAGAGATACTTCAAGGTAATATGAAATTACAAATCACTAAGTTCATTTGTGCTTACAGCTATTTGTTCATGTTTTAGTTTTTACTGTAAGAATGGGTACGCTAGGAAGGACAAAGTCAGGATTGCAGTAGGTAGCAGTGCGTTGTGATATTATACATACAAAGGGTATTATAGGAGTGTGGCATATAGTACACTACATCATGAAGAGTCTGTTTTTAATAAAATTTTATGTTGTAACATTTTACGCTATTTAAGGATTTAATGTAAATATTTAATATTCTCTTCTCTATTAACGAACAACACAAAAAGAAATAAGAAGTATGTTTTAAAATAGATTACGCCAGATGTATAAATTTTTGTTAAGTGTTTTTTTGCACGTCCAACATCCAGATCTGGTGATTTGGGTCAAGTAGAGAGTGTTACAACATTCGTGCCATTATGAGAAAATGATATGGGATAGTTTGTTCCTAAATGGCATTTCTAGTTACCCTTTCCATCTGTTAGGAGTTTGACTATGTCGTTCATATCCTCTCTTGGGGAATACATTAGGTGAGTTCATTGTAAAAAATCACAGAGATATAATGGAACTTCATAATACATCTTATCTCAGGAGGTGAGATAGAAATTTCTTTCCCCCAAACTCGCATCCACATCCATGGTACTTCCATTGAATTATTCATATCCGCCTCTTTTAACGTAGCGTAGAATTCGTGCACAATCGGAATGTACACCGGATTGGTTGGGGTTGGATAAAACTTTTCTGATAAATGGTATTGGATCAACTCCCTTTTTTCTCTCTTCAATGCGTATATGGATTTGAAACCTCATTCTTGCAATAGGACTTTTTGTTGGACTGCTAGAAAGTTACTTTCAAGCTCTCTTTCTTGGATATGGGTTGGCTATCTGCCACAGATTCACTATCAGAAAGGTTTCCACGCATGGTTTTGGGGTTGTGAAGAATGGAAAAGATAAGGGATTCATGGAATCATGAAGAAAAGGGTTGTGAAAGCTGGTAAAAGCAATATGTAGAATCCGTCTAGGGCTTTACTTACCGTGAAAACTTGGTGAATATCTTAGAAGATTGTGTCAAACCAAGAATGGAAAGCTACCAAAAATGGCCTGCATGTCACAGTATAGAGGGTGCATGGCACGACACGACACCTATTTTACTCATGTTCTTGCTTCTAATGATGGTGTGTCGTGCCACACAGGTTCTATGTCATGTCATGATGAAAACATTTTGGGTTTTTAAGTGCAACAAGGTTTATCATGCCATGGGATTGTTATATGATGACTAGGCTTCAATTTGGTCTCTTCAGGACTTGTAAAAGGTCCTCGAACTTCTGCACCTAACGTCTAACTCCTCTGTTGTCATTGGAAACATATTTCCTTCTGATTCTTCCATACAATAACAAGTCTAATTCCTAATCTAACAAATCAAAAACAAAATAATATACAATATTTATAATTTAATTAGGTTCGATGGTTTGGAATTTATGTCACATTATCAGACTTGTCCGACAATTCTTTAAACTTCACCATTGACTTGATCTGTCGCTCTCAACCATCGATTATCTTTCAATTATTCCAATCTTATTAGGATCTTGTCATTTATCCCATTCTTTCGTAATCCCCTTACCAACACAACTGAAGGGATACTCTCTATCGAGGCTGTTAGGCATTAAGTTGAATAAATAATAACACTCCTCCCCTAATGATTCCTCACTTTTGGAATTGTGGCCATATTTGAACACTTTTATTTCATCATCGATTTTTATGATTAGCTCATTTCATTTGCGATAGATTTTTGATTTAGAAGTGGCCAGAAACGGCCAAAAATGCCTTGTACTTTAGCTAATACATCCTTGAGTACACCTTTCGAGTGTACCAAAGATCTACCGGCTGGAGGCATGATTAATTAACTATTTTTTAGTGTTCTTTTAGGTGATCAATTGTTCAGGAAAAGAAGAACCTAAACCCTAGGCCTGACAACCATAGGAAGTTATTAAGGTGGGAATTAACCGAAATTTGGTATGACCTATTCGTGAACACCTTAACCCTGAACCAGTCTACACTCTGAGGTCAAGAGATAAGTAGTTCTTGCTAACTCATTATTCTAGTGGAAGATCGGAAGATCCTACTGGGGTATCTACTAGCTGATTATGATTACTAAGGTGAGCTAATCACTCATGCTTAGATTTGATATATTTTATAATTTGATTTCTCATTATTTATTTATTTATTTTTCTTTATTTTATTATTATTCTTAGTAAAGATCAGAAAAATCCTTCTTTTTATTTCATCGTAATATAATTCATTTAAAGTACTAATTAGATCTATTTATGCTTAGGTTAGAATTAATTTAGTGGTCGCCTCCCTTGGGTTCGATCCTCAGAGTACTCATCTACACCGTTCTAACTATATTACAACCTAACCCCGTATACTTGCGGATATTGCCTTTTCATATATTTTGTGCAAGATTTCTACTCTTGACATTGGTACGCCTGAAGCTAATCAAATTGTTGGTGTCGTTGTCAAGGTGGCAATGTCATTGATTTAATTTTAATTTTTACATGTTAATATAATAATTAGGAAATTTTAGAATGTAGTTATACTTTTATTTTCTTATTTTGACTAATCCTTTCTCTTTCAGTTTAGTGTGTGGCTAGTTGTAAGGGAACACCTATAGAACTAGTCACAGATCCAAAAAGAATAATCCATAGGAATTGTCGACAACAACAGCAATAGTAGCAACAACAAATGCAAAACAAACTACCTGCAGCAGGTAATTTACCACCACGTGAGAATCCATTGTTCGACAAAGCTAACAATAACAACTTAGAAGATCCATCACCACAGCTACCCGTAAACATTAATATGGCCCGTAACAAAAGATCTCTAAGAGAATATGTGCTATCAAATCTAGATATGGTTCAAGGGAGTATAACGAGGCAACCTATCATCGCCAATAACTTTAAGAACAAACCAGCTATGATCCAAATGATCAAGAATAATTTACAGTTTTGAGGAACGATGACAGATGATCCGAATGAACATTTAAATTGATTCCTCAAACTTTGTGACACTTTTAAATATAACAAGGTCACCAATGATGCTATTCATCTTCAGTTGTTTCCCTTCTCATTAATTGATAACGTCTTTTCTTGGTTAGATTCCTAGGCATCAGGATCTATCACGACATAAGACGAACATGCAGGAAAGTTACTACAAAAGTTCTTCCCTATTAGCAAAACAGTCAAGCTAGGAAGGGAAAAGTCTATGTTCAAACAATTAAAGGGAGAAAGTTTTCACGAAGCATGGGAGCATTTTAAGATGCTAGTTCAAAAATGCCCACATCATGGATTTCCTGATTGGTTACGATTACAAATATTTTATAATGGGTTGGATGTAGACACAAGGTCAGGATTGGATGGAGCTACAAGAGGTGCCTTAATGAACAGAACGTATGATGATGCATATGAATTGATAGAAAATATGGAAATGAACTCCTACCAGTGGGCTAACTGAACGATATACATAGGGCCAAAGATCATCTACAGTGAAAGTTGTCTAGGAGGACGACTGATATCAGCAACTAGTAGACATAATCAACTGCATAGAGCTTGAGAATAGTGCACCATCTCTGTATGGAGGGGACAAACCAGTCTTCCACTATATAAATAATCCAACCAAGGATGTGAATTACATTGGGAATAGGGGTGGAAACCCTCATTCCAATGCTTATAATCTCGAATGGAGAGATTACCCAAATCTGAGATGGGAAGTAAGTCAAGGAGGAGGTAATAGTTCTAATCAAGTCAAAAACACTAATTATCAACCTCCTTATTTACAGAAACCTTAGGAAAAGGTCAACCCAAACGACCATACTGTATGTGGTCAATGATTGGATCAAATCAAGGGGGAAATGCAGTCAATGAGGATAGGTGTGAAATACGTGCAATCTAAGTGCATTAATTCTACAAAGATATTAACTAAGTTTGAAGATTAGATGAGCCAATTGATGAGTATGATGGGAGATATTAAAAGGAAAATTGGCATCAACATTCCTAGCAATACTAAAAATAATCGTTGAAAGGAAGGGAAGAAGGATATGAAAGCAATCGCACTCCATTCAGGAAAAATTTTGAGTAGCCCATAAACTCTGACACAAGAGGAACTAAAAAATGATATAGAAGATCTTCAAGAAGAACCCCAAGAGGCTAAAGAATAACCAGAACTAGAGGTAACTAAATCGGTAGCTGAACTAGAGAAAGAGGCAACCAAGGAACCGACCACCACACAGGTACCATTCCCTTCAAGGTTGGAAGAGAGAAAAAAATGGGATGAAGATAAGTTTGTAAGCTTTCTGAACTAGTTTAAAACATTAAATGTCAACCTGCCTTAAATTGAACTAATTGAGAAAGTCCTTAAGTATGCCAACTTTTTAAAGGAAATCATGTCCAAGTGTAGGAAAATTAAGGTAGGTAAACAAGTTAATATAAGCGTTCCTCATAGTGATATTATCTCTAGACAGATTCCCCAAAAGCTGAAAGACCCGGGAAGTTTTACAATTCCCATAGAGATAGGGAGTATTCATTTCAAAAGAGACCTATATAATTTAGAAGCTAGCATCAATTTAATTCCTCTATCAATATGTGGAAAACTCGGATTAGGGAACCTCAAGAATACACAAATTACACTACAGTTGGCTGACAGATATTCAGTACATCTGAGAGGAGTATTGGAATATGTGTTAGTCAAAGTGCGTAGCTTTATCATTCTGGTAGATTTTGTAGTCTTAGACTTTGAAGAAGATCGAAAGATACCCATTTTGTTAGGTAGACCTTTTCTAGCTACATTAAGGTCCACCATTGATTTGGAGAAAATTGAATTAACCATGAAGTTCAATGGTGAAATAGAAATTTTTAAATGTGGTCACCGATAAGGTGGGGAAAATAAGAGGAATTTAGGGTAGCATTATAATGAACTGTCTATCTTTTATCCTAATAACCCCAAATCAAGGGATGTACCTTCTAGAATCAATGCAAGTCAAAAGAACAAGTTCAAAGAAAGGGACAAATGAAAGAAGGTGGAGTGGCACGACAAGTGATGGACTAATACTGAAAGAACCAAAGAATCATCCACATTAAGGGAGATTTACAATGAATCTGGTAGTAAAACTTGAAATTTTGGATTAATATCTAACTCTTTACATATTATTATATACTTAATTAACTATTTAGCATATTTTTTAATTGGTATTAAGTAAATGTTTTATAGGAACCGCGACACGCTAAAATTTGATATTTTGGGCAAAAATAGAGCTAGTGTCACAACACGGTAACCCCGTGTCGCAATATCAAGGCCAGAATCGAAGGGATTGGGAAAATCGATTAGATGACGCAACATAAATGTAACACCCCTAACCCGTGTCCATCGTCGAACTAGTATTAGAGATATTATAGGTCAAACATGACATTTAATTAACATTTTAGAACTCAATAAACATTCATTATCGAATAACATGCATTCACATATACAATGTCCCTCAAATAGGTCTACTGGACCTATAAACATGCTTACAAAAGGTTTGGGACTAAACGATCACATGTAAAAATTTTTGAAAATTTAAAAAATTTTCATACATTCATGGGTCACACGCCCGTGTGAACAAGCCGTGTGCCTCACATGATTACCAGACACGACCGTGTCTCAGGCCTGTAAAAACAGGGCATACATACTGACTTGGGTCACATGGTTGACCACACGCCTGTGTGTCTAGCTTGTGTACCCTTCGAAATGGCTACACATGCTCATGTGCCAAGGTTGTGTACCTCACACGGCCACCAGACACGCCCGTGTGTCTAGGCAGTGCACGAGACTAACTTGAATTTTTAATTATTCTCCAGGGGACACATGGCCATATAATATGACTGTGTGTCGCACACGGCTGAGACACATGCCCGTGTCTCTACTCATGTGGACAAAAATAGGCCATTTGAAAAGCCAATTTGCAACCCTTTTCACAAGCATACATAGCAACCAAAATAAACCAAAAACATTCGAATTCATACTCATATAATGCCATCTATTCACAACCATTTAAAACAATCAATTCCATATACAAAACATACCGAATCATTATACCAAAACTATCACAATTTACCTAATTCCAAATGCATTAACTCATCAACTTACCCTCAATTTGAAGTCACTTAATGTACCATATCATCATCTCAAAACAAACCACAATATGCCAACTGCCAAGCATTAGCACATCAATTAACAACTAACCAAAATAACCAACACATAACCACACCAAAAAAGCCAACATAATAGGCATTATATACATCACATATATAACACTTACCAAACACAATTCAAGCCAACTTTAATGGTAATACATACCAACATTTACAAGCCAAATTTCATGGCTAATATCATAGTTCAAAACATACAAAATGACACTAGCCTATACATTCCATATACCATATATACAAAACTCTAAAAGTACCAACAAGTAGTCGATAATGTGATAATGGTTCCCGATATCCCCGATGTCTGAGCTAGCTTCGATGATCTATAAAACATGGAAAGAACACACTAAGTAAGATTTAAAAGCTTAGTAAGCCATATACAAATAAAGTCACCATTTCAACATTTGCACATCAATTCAAATATGTTAAACATAACAAATCAGATACAAGTTCACAAACCTTTCACCTTGAACAAATATTCTATATCTTAATCAAATTCATCATATACTTCACCTTTCAATACTCATATAAATCTCATACGTACCTGAGTCATTTAACTCATTCACACATTCTTTCTTGAATTGACTTTGCTCGTTGAACCATTCGGAATCATTAAGGATACTCAGAAATCACATAAGCTCGTACAATGCCATATCCTAGATATGGTCTTACATGTTAACACATATCGATGCCACTGTCCCAGACAGGGTCTTACACGGAATTGATTAACGATGCCAATGCCCCAGACATGGTCTTACATGTAATCACATCTCGATAACCTAATGTCATAACATTCGTATCTTATACTATTCCTAAGGTTCGTACGAGACTGTCAGATGTCATAACTTTGTCGATTCATGCTCGTATTTGCTCGTTCGGTACTCATATCAATTTAATGATAATAAAACATATATAATTCAATTCAAAGACATTCATTTGCAAATGAACTTACCTCGTATTCGGAATAGACGAATTGGATCGATTACTCGATAATTTTTTATTTCCCCCGATCTAGATCTGATTTCTTTCCTTCAGGATCTATACGTATTCAAAATTAGTCTATTTAATCACCAATTCAAACAATTTCATCCACAAACACATAATTTAGCCAATTTATACTTTGGCCCTAAACTTTTACATTTCTTATAATTTAGTCCTTATTTCAAAAAACACAAAATTACACCAATTCAATTCAACCCCATGCCTAACCGAATTTTGTATAACTTAATAACAGCCTATATGTTCATTTATTTTACACATTTAACCACACATTTTACACATTTCTCAATTTAGCCCTTAAATGGCAATTTCACTAAAAATCACTTTATAAAACATAATAATCTATCAACAAATACTTATTTTCCATCATCAAACATTCAATAACTTAAGCATTCATCAATGGAAACTTTCAAAATCATCAACACGTTCAAAAATTAAAGCATGGGCTAGCTAGAACACGAAGTAACGATCACAAAAACGTATAAATCATCAAAAATCGAGCTCAAAACACACATTAATCAAGCTAGATAAGTGTCGAACCCAAAATGCTCCCCAAAGCTTTATTTTCTTTGTATATTCGGTTATGGAAGGATAAAATGATGATGATAATTCAATTTGTTTTATTTTAATTAACTTAAATTACCAAATTACTTATTTAACCTTAGTTAAAACCATTATAAAACACGTAAGGCCATTTATGTCCATCACCACTATCAATGGTCTAAATACAACATAAGGACCTCCCATTTAATGAGCCATAACAATTTGACACTTTTAACTTATAGTATGCTACTTTTGTATCTTACGCGATTTAGTCCTTTTTTCTCAAATTGAGTTACTAAACAATAAAATTAGCTCACGAAATTTTCACACATATAAATTCACATGCTGTAAACATCAAAAATAATATTAAAATAATTTTATGACCTCAGATTTGTGGTTCCAAAACCACTATTCCGATTTGGCTAAAACTGGGTTGTTACAATAAACTCCGTGGGTCATGACTCCAAAGATAGTATACGAAAAATTTCAGACTATGTCGTAACATCGAACCCCGATGTCACAACAACAACAGACTGTCAAGGATGTTGTGACATCACTGTAATTTTCTGCAGGGTTGACCGGACCTGATTGCGCAACTCGACCAACTAAACAACCTCTTAATCCAGTTTTAACCCTAAAAACATCTCATTTAAAACCCAAAAACATATTAAGCCACCGCCTAAACTCATCCTAACGCCTTAAACACCTCAAAACCTCTCCAATTTCATGAACCCTAAACTCCTTTCTTACTCATACTTACTAGTTTATTGTAAAATTTCTTCTCTTTATTTTTATTTGGTACAGAAACGAATGGGAAGCACTCAAAGGAATGACAACAAATGACCATTACGAGGAATCTAACGCATCTTCTCCCAAAGTTAAGGGTTCCTAACTCCTATTTTTACTATTCCATTGAAAACTTTACTTGCTAGTTCATTAGTTATTAAATTAGAACAATATTAAAAATGCCTCCAAGAAAAGTGAAGAGAACCAACGAACTGGATCCATCAACTATTCCAAACCCCTCTAATTTCTAGAATCCAAACGTTGAAAAATATTTTCTAGAACTTCAAGGAAAAACATTTATTCAAGAAAGGGGATTTGAACCATCGATTGTTCTCTATTAGGAGATATGGCCTTTAATTAGATATCATAAATGAGAACATTTTTGGACGATCCCGAAAGACTCTATCGTGGTCCATGTAGTTCAGGAATTCTATGCATTTTTATAGGACCAAGAGTTTAAGAAAATCGAATGACACACATAGTATATAGTACTAGTGAGATAGAAGGAAGTTCAAATCACCGCTCAGGTTACTTCTGAATTTTATAATGCTCTATTTTATGAAAAATATTTTATAAAAGAACCGGATTTAGAATATTTTCGAGACATAAACATAGATAACATTATAAATTTCCTAAAAGAAGGAATGGGTGAATGGAAATGTTTTCCAAGCACTGATATCCCAACCTCTTTTAACCAAGCACTAATGTTTCTTGAGGAAAAAAATGTGGATTTAATTTTTGTGCACTCAGATAGCTCCTGTCTTAAATGTATATAATGTCAATACCTTTCGAGCGATTTTGCTTTACGTTGTTTTGCAGAAAAAATAAATATGCATTGGAAGTTGGTTATATCAAAATATGAAGCGATGAGTTAATGGCCAGAAAGTGGGAGTATTCTTTCCCCCACTTAGTGATGACCTTATGCAAAAGAGTAGGTGTTCCGATGGCATCCATGGAGCAATCAATGAAGCCATCCCGAAGCATAATTGGTGATACTTTGTATACACAGTACACTGAGCTTCGGGCAAAATAGATAAAAGAGTGGAGCAAACGCCAACAAGATACGACGACTACTCCGACTTCGTCTCTAAGAGAAACAAAACTAACCACTTGACAATAAATTGGCGAGAGCAGTTATCCCAAACTGGATTGGATGATAAACTAGATGCAAGAGTCAGGCCCAATTTTTCAGGAGTTTGCACGACAAAATAATATTAGGGTATCTAATTACACGCCAGATAAGTTTGGGTCGACGAATCCATAGTAGGAAGAAAATAAGCATGAGAGAAAAGAGGAAGAAGGAACTGAGAAAGGGGAGGAAAATGATGAGATGGATTTTGAAGAGGATGACAGAACCTTTAATTTTTGTTTTTAAAAATTGTACTAAATTTGGGATGATACTTTTTTTATTTCCATTTATAAGAGTAAGAGTAATAATAAACTAGTAGTTGTTTTGTGTTTTGTTTAAGTTTTCAATGCAGGAACCCCACATGGAATAAGCACAACAATTTTGAGCTTTCAATGACAAATAATGAAGCACCCACCAATAATTTACAAAACTATCACGATCAATTAGGTAACTTCGTTCTTTATCTTTTCAGGATTGTACATTGGGGACAATGTGTTATCTAAAGTATGGCGGATAACATAGAAATTTATTTTGAATTGTTATGCTTTTCTTTGATTTTTTCTGGTCAATTATGTGCTTGAGCTTGCAGAAATACAAGTGATTGGTTAGGAGCATGTACATAGGTTGACTGTATTTATTGCAAACTTGGCATGAGGATAAGTGGTTTTCAATTTTTTATTACTAAAGTATTAAGTTCTATATGTTACACTATAAATAGGTATTAAGAAATTGAATGTATCAAATGAAATAAAGAATACAATGAAATAAGCATGCTAGTAGGAATGATAGACGATTGAATTTGTGATTGTTTGGTTGACTAAATTTTTTAATATTGAGATACTTAGGGATAACCTAAGGCATTGTTTAGTATACACCTATAGCCAAAAAGCTAACCCTTATTTATCTATCCTTAGTACCTATTTTTTAGCTAGAAAACACTTCTTGATGAACCTTTATACAAAACCCGAGCTAAAAACAGTAATTTGTGCTTACCCTTTTCTTTGGTCCTAAATTGCATGATTATAGATGCCTAGCCATACATATTGAGGGTTAACTACATACATCAGATGGTTTTGTAAAAAAAAAAAATGAATAGGAAAGATCAGTGCAGTATAGTAATTATAGGTTAGTTAATATGTGCAGCAAAAGAAAAATCTAAATAATTAAAAAATGAGTAGAAAAAGCAATTGTGAATGAGAAATGTACTGAAAAAGAAGAAAGAAAAGTTACAAAGTCACCAAAAATAAATAAACTCGTTCAGTAGTGCACATAAACTCATGGGTTAGCCATAGTTATTGTATTACGCTGTGATTTCCCATGGAAAAATAAGGAAGGTGAGAGAATGAGAAATAAGGCAATGAGTGGGAAAGGGTCGCTAAGGGGGAAGAATAGGGGACAATATGATCTACCAAACTATTTTTGTGCGTAAAACTATAGGATGCTTACTATTATTTAATTTCATACCTGTCCTAAGCCTCAGAACGTTACAAGTCGAAAATCCCTATGTGATCTAGGTAGACTTATTAACAATCTAAAATCGTACTGAATTGTAACAACCCATTTTTAGTCAAATCAGAATAGTGGTTTTGAGACTACAAAATTGAATTAAAAATAATTATTTTATTATTATTTTAATGTTTACAGTATGATAATATAATTGTGTGAAAGTTTCGTTCAGAAATTTTTTCGTTTGAATGCTTAACTTGATAAAAAGGACTAAATCGCGTAAAGCGTAAAACTTGCGTTCTAATAGCTAAAGGTGTCAAATAGCTATGGAGATTAAAAGTAGAGGTCCTTATGTGGTAACTAGCCCATTTTTGGGATAGTGGAAGATGTTGGCTTGGTGTAAGTGAAATTTTTAATGAATTAAAAGCTTATATTAGTAAAATGGTTAATAAATGATAAATTAATTAAAACAAAGCCAAGTATCATCTTTCTTTCTTCATTCCTCAACCGAAATTGACCTAAGGAAGCCATTAACAAAGCTTCAAACTTCGTCCATTTATACCTAGTGCATGTAAGTGCATTTTTACTCGATTTTTAATGATAAGTGCATTTTTACTCGATTTTAATGATTTCTATGTTTTTGAGATCGTTGCAGCTTAGTCTAGCTAGCCTAGGGACTAATTTGCAAAATTGTTAAAAGTTTAAGATGTTGTTGTTGATGAATATGTATGAGCTTTAATGATTCATGATAGATTATGAATGTTTGATGATAGTTATACAAGTTTTGTTAAGTGATTTTTAGTGAAAATGCAAATTAGGGATTAAATTATGAAATGTGGAAACTTTGTGGTTAAACTATGAAATAAATGAAAATTGTGGACTACTAGGGACCTAATTCAAAAATCGAATAGCATGGGAAGTGGTTGAATTGCATGAATTTGTAATTTTATAAAATAAGGACTAAATTGTAAAAATGTGAAATATTAGGGGCAACTGTGTAAAGTGGCTTAAAAATGTATTTTCGACTAAATTGATTAGAGAGATTATTAACTAAGTTGATTTTGATTACATTTAGATCAAGAAAGGCGAAATACGGATTTAGATCGGGGAAAGAACAAGGTTTTGGATTAATTAATTTGTTACACCAATTTTAGGATCGAGGTACGTTTATATGATTAATAAGCTTAATTTTATGTGTTTATATACTTAGATATTATAATTGTGATATTGCGACACTGCAGAATCTATCAACAAAGCATTGACATTGTGAGAATCTCGATTGGACCTTAGGAATAGATAGGATACTAGTGACATGTCATTAGGGGTTACTATGATTATATGATTCGGGTGCTGGTCCTGTACATCCTACCGATGGCTGAGTATGCCGGTATGTGTTGCGGTTACTTGACAGCTTGTGTGAGCAGTACTGTGTAGCTACGTCCCGACAGCTTGTGTGAGCATGCCTGTTGATAGCTCGAGAGTGAGCAAATATGTGATATGAGATTGAGATAGTTTTGGCTATGTATATGGCACTTCAATACGAGATTCCTGAGTATCTGATATTATTTCGAATGGTTCAACAGAAAAAGATAATGGTACGTGAATGTAAGCAATGATACGGATCAGTTCAGGTACTCATGATAAGTTTGGCAAGTAAGTTATAATTGATAAGTTTATATGAAAAGAAATTGAAAGTTGATAAATTTATACATGATATATAGAATTATGGCAATGTGCAAATTGTTGAATTGAATGTATTGCTTATATTTATTTATGTTCTTTAAATTGTGAATGAATTGGCAAATTATACTTATTAATCATATGAGCTTACTAAGCTATTTGAATTGACTTGTAAAAGTTTAAAGTTTGGTTTTGTATATAGCCATGAGAGTTGGTTTAATTTGGTTGTGTATATATATATATGTGTATATAGTTTGTGTTGTGAGTTTATGGATGGATATATGATGTTTGTGAATTATAGATATTGTGGATGTCAAATGTTTGATTTTGAAGAAGTTATATGTTTGTGAAACTGATGCATAATGAAGCATGTTTGAAAATGTCTAATTAGTTAATTTGTATATGTGAATTTGGTATAATTGGAATGGCCTATTTTGTGACTTGTGTGTAATGTGGATAATGGTATAAAATTTGCATAAATCAGGCTTGATTTGGTTGGTTTAAATGATTATGTATGTTATGTTTTGGTGCAAATTGGGTTGACGTAGGTGCAAGCATGATTGGGTGGCAAAATGGCTTGGTAAATAGCATATTTTTGTCCACACGGGCATGTGTCACAGCCATGTCTGACACACGGTCAGGTTGCACGACCGTGTGTCCCCTGGTGTTGTAATTGAAATCAAGTTAGTATGCTCCACACGGCCTATCACACGGGCGTGTGACTTGGTCGTGTGGCCTAAGTCAGTACACCCTACAGGTTTGGCATGGCCTAGCACACGGAGTGGCACACGGGCGTGTGTGGCTATTTCTAGGGCACACGAGCTAGCCACACAGGCGTGTATGTTAGCCGTGTGACCCAAGTCAGAGAGTTACACGGGGTCGGACACGGGCTGGAACACGGCCATTTGATTTCATTTTGAATGTCCACACGGACTATGACACGGGCGTGTCTTTGGTCGTGTGAGACACACGGCCGAGCCACACGGGCGTGTGTCCCTTGTATTATGGAAAAATTTTCTAAGTTTCATAAAAATTTCCTGAGTTGTCGGTTTAGTCTTGAACCTTCTCGAATGCATGTTTTGGGCCTCGTAGGCTCATATTAGGGACAATGTGATTGAATTTGAATGATGATTGCTTTATATTTGAAAAAGTATATGAAATGAATTTTTAATTATTTTTATAGTTTGGTAATGCTCCGTAACCCTATTCTAGCATTGAATACGGGTGAGGGGTGTTACATTTATTGGTATCAGAGTTACGATTTAGTCGATTCTTAAACTAACGTAGTGTATGTAAAAGTCTAGCTATACATGCCGTATATAATCTGTGATAGTGTGATCTCCTGACAGTTTAAAATGTATTTTCATATTGTAAATGGATCCTAATCGAGCTGTAGCTGATGATGTCAAAAGTAATGTGCCTGCCTCCATTCACGAAGTAGCACAATCAGAATCGAGACCTGTATCAAGTATCCAGGTAAGAGAGGCTAAAGAAGCCTTCTTCCAGTTGATGAATGAGTGCTTTACGGAGTTTGTTCAAACAAATCTGGCTACTCAACAACCTCCACCCCACCTAATCCCCAATCGGTTCCCGTAGTTCCTCAAGGTGTGGAATTTCTACGACTGAATATGCCTCCAGTTGATAAGATTCGAAAACACGGTGCTAAAGAGTTTAGAGCTAATATGGATGACGATCCCGAGAGAGCCGAGTTTTGACTTGAAAACACTATCAGAGTATTTGATGAACTTTCTTGCACACCGACAGAGTGTTTAAAATGTGTCGTATCACTTTCTTACACACCGACACTACGTATCAATGGTGGAATACTTTGGTGTCTATGGTACAGAGAGAAAGAGTTACCTGGGAATTCTTTCAAGTTGAGTGAAGGAAGACATATATCAGTCAACGATTTATCGATCAAAAATGCAAAGAGTTTTTGGAGCTAAAACAGGGCCATATGTCTATGACAGAGTATGAGCGAGAGCTTATGAGACTCAGTAAATATACTCAAAAATATATTTCAACTGAGGCCATTATGTGAAAGAGATTTGAAGATGGGTTGAACGAGGATATCATATTGCTAGTCAGGATTCTAAAATTGAAAGAATTTATGGTGCTAGTTGAGTGAGCCTATAAAGCTGAAGAACTTGGCAAAGAAAAGAGAAAGGTTGATTTCTTGGCTAGAGATTCGAGAAAGAGATTGATGAGCAAACCATATCAATCCTCGTTAAAGAAATCACGAGATTCATATTTTCGGTGGGATATTCCAATAGAGATCGTGGGAAGCAACACTCAATTTCTAAAGCCCAAGTTACGTCAATAGCGAGCGTTGGTAATGCTAGGTTCAATAAACCTGAATATTAATGATACGGAAGACGACATCCTGGTAAATGTGGAATGAATGATCGGGCTTGTTTCAGATGTGGCTTGTAAGATCACTTTATCTGGGATTGTCCTGAGTTAAATGAGAAAGATAAATCTCAGAATGCAAGATCAAGCAATAAAACTGCTAGAGGGAGACCAACAGGAAACACTGGAAGTATGAGTGGTAATTGTAAAGATTCTACAGTGAGATCAGAAGCTAGAGCACCTGCTAGAGCTTAGGCAATTCACGCTCGCCAAGATGCGTCATCACCTGATGTTATCACCGATACATTTTCTCTTTATGACACTAATGTAGTTGCATTGATTGATCCTGGATAGACTCATTCATATATTTGTATGAATTTGGAGTCTCGTAAGAGTTTGCCTGTTGAGTCTACTGAGTTTGTGATTAAAGTATCGAACCCCTTAGGCAAGTATGTCCTACTAGATAAATTTTGCAAGAGTTGTCCTTTAATGATTCGGGGTTACTATTTTTAGGTAAATTTGGTGCTTTTACCATTTGATGAGTTTGATGTAATTCTGGGTATGGATTGGTTGACATTACATGATGCCGTTATGAATTGTAGACGAAAGACAATTGAATTGAAATGTCAGAATAGTGAAATCATTCGAATTGAATCAGATGAGTCGAGTGAATTGCCTATTGTGATTTCGTTTATGTCAGCTCAGAGATGTGTGAGAAAAGGTTCCAAAGCTTATCTTGCTTATGTACTGGATACAAAAGTGTCCAAATTGAAGATTGAATCAGTGTCAGTAGTCTGTGAATATCTGGATATGTTTCCAGAAGAATTACAGGGGCTACCACCGATCAGAGAGGCCGATTTTGCCATTGAATTAGCGTCGGGAACATCACCAATATCTATAGCTTCAAATAGAATGGCTCCTACAAAATTGAAAGAGTTGAAATCCCAGTTGCAAGAGTTAACCAATAGAGGTTTTGCACGACCTAGTTTTTCGCCCTGGGGTGCTCTAGTATTGTTCGTAAAAAAGAAAGACGGATCAATGAGACTTTGTATTGATTATCGTCAGATCAACAAGGTTACAATAAAGAACAAGTATCCGTTACCTCGAATCGATGATTTGTTTGATCACCTAAAAGGGACAACAATGTTCTTGAAGATTGATTTAAGATCTGGCTAATATCAGTTGCGAGTTAAAGATTCGGATGTGTCGAAAACTACATTCAAAACGAGGTACAACATTATGAATTTCTTGTTATGCCTTTCGGATTAACTAACGCTCCTGCAGTTTTTATGGATTTGATGAATCGAATCTTTAGACTGTATTTAGACAGACTTGTGGTCATATTCATTGACGACATTCTGATCTATTCACGAGATGAGTCTGAGCATGCCGAACATTTAAGGATTGTGCTACAAACCTTGAGAGATAAGCAACTATTCGCTAAATTCAGCAAATGTGAGTTTTGGCTTCGTGAAGTTGGATTTTTCAGACATATTATTCAATTGAAGGTATACGAGCCGATCCGAGCAAGATTTTTGCAGTTGTTTATTGGAAACCGCTAAAAAATGTATTCGAAGTTAGAAGCTTTTTGAGTTTAGCTAGTTATTATCAACGTTTTGTTAAAGGGTTCTCGATGATTGCTACACCGATAACCAGATTGCTACAGAAAGATGTAAAATTCGAGTGGTCCGAAAAATGTCAACAGAGTTTTGAACAGCTGAAAGCATTGTTAACCTAGGCACCAATTTTGGTTCAACCTGAGTCGGGTAAAGAATTTGTGATTTTCAGCGACGCGTCATTGAACAGTTTGGGTTGTGTTTTAATGCAAGAGGGAAAAGTAATAGCTTATGCCTCTAGACAGTTGAAACCGCATGAAAAGAACTATCCGATGCATGATTTGGAATTGGCCGCTATTGTTTTCGCATTAAAAATTTGGCGACATCATTTATACGGTGAAAAGTGCCATATCTTTACCGATCACATGAGCTTGAAATATATAATGACTCAAACATATCTGAATTTGCAACAAAGAAGATGGCTTGAGTTGCTGAAAGACTATGAATTGGTGATTGATTATCATTCGGGGAAAGCAAATGTAGTCGCAGATAATTTGAGTAGAAAATCGTTATTTGCTTTGCAAGCAAGTAATACTCAACTAACCTTATCTAATGATGGTTCGATTCTAGAAGAGATGAAATCTAAACCGATATTTCTTCAGCAAATTTGTAAAGCTCAGAAGTATGATAATTAATTGCAAGCTAAAAGAATGCAATGTGAATAGACTAGTGATTCGGACTATCAGATCGGATCCGAAGATTGTTTAATGGTCTGAGATAGAATTTTTCCGTACCAAAGAATTCTAAATTTATTTAGAAAATTCTATATGAAACACACAATGGTTGTTTATCTGTTCACCTGGGGAGTAATAAGATGTACAATGATTTGAAACAGTTGTATTGGTGGTCAAGCATGAAACGAGATATTTCAGAATTCGTATCAAGATGTTTGGTTTGTCAGCAAGTTAAAGCTGAACATCAAGTGCCTTCTGGATTGCTACAGCCTGTGATAATACCAAAGTGGAAATAGGATAGAGTTACGATGGATTTCGTATCGAGACTACCCCTGTCTCCGAAAAAGAAAGATGCTATTTGGGTTGTTGTTAATTGACTAACGAAGTCTGAACATTTCATTCCGATACGTACAGGTAATTCGCTTGATAAATTGGCTGAATTGTACATTTCTGAGATTGTTAGATTGCACAGGGTGTCAATTTCGATTATTTCGAATAGAAAACTGAGGTTTACGTCGTGATTTTGGAAGAAGTTGCAAGAAGCTCTGGGTACGAAGCTGAACTTTAGTACTGCATTCATCCACAAATCGACGGTCATTCTAAGAGAGTAATGCAGATTCTCGAAGATATGTTTCGTTGTTGTGTTTAGAATTTGAAGGCAATTGGGAGAGATATTTGCCATTGGTTGAATTCGTGTATAACAACAGTTTTTAGTCAAGCATTAAAATGGCACCGTATGAAGCTTTGTATGGTCGCAAATGCTGAACTCTATTGTACTGGACCGAACTTAGTGAGAAAAATATTCACAGAGTTGATTTGATTAAAGAGACTGAAGAAAAAGTGAAAGTAATTCGCAACAGTCTAAAACCAGCTTCAGATCGACAAAAATCGTACGCAGATTTGAAACTTAAAGACATTGAATATCAGATCGGTGATAGAGTATTTCTAAAAGTATCTCCGTGGAAGAAAATACTTCGTTTTGGTCGCAAAGACAAATTGAGTCTGCGATTCATTGGGCTGTATGAGATTATTGAAAGAATAGGACTAGTAGCATATCGACTAGCTTTACCGTCAAAGTTGGAAAAGATTCATAACGTGTTTCATGTGCCGATGTTTACCTATATAGATTCAATCCATCACATGTAATTGCTCTGGCAGAGATTGAGATTCAACTTGATACGACATATAATGAAGAACCGATCAGAATTTTAGCTCTAGAAGTGAAAGAGTTGAGAAATAAACGTATAGCTTTGGTGAAAGTGTTGTGGCAACATCACGGGGTCTGTAACACCCCTTACCCGTATCCAATGCTGGAACAGGGTACGAGGCATTACTGGACATTATTGTAAACACACATGCAAATCTGAGCCATATAATTTTATTCTTTTTATAAACATTCATACATATGTAAGATGTCCCTTAAACGGGCCTACAAGACCCTAAACATACTTTGAGAATGGTTAGGGACTAGATCGGGTACTTTAGAAGAATTCGGGAAAACTCAGGAAAATTTTCTAAGAAACAGAGTCACACGCCCATGTGGGCACAAGGACACGCCAGTGTACCCAGGACACGCCTGTATCCTCAGGCTATGTAACTCTCAGACTATGACGTCAGCAAACAAAATATAACCACACGGCTAAGCCACACCCCCATGTGCTAAGCCGTGTCATCCACATGGCTGAGACACATGGCCGTGTCTCTGCCCGTGTAGCTAACACTTAGGCTATTTTCCAAGCCTTTTGTTACCATTAATCCCTTACATCTTTACACACATCAAATTTATACATCATGGCATCTTTTTAATGATTTAGCATACCTCACTAAGGTGTATTCTTAACTTTAACATGCTATCGTTCACAAGTTTCACATACTCATATAATATCAAGTCTAGACACAATAATCCATATTCATTGACCTTGTCAAGTGACCTTATTTAAACATTAAGCATTCATGTTTAATTATCATCATTTTATTTCTATACTATACAATTACTTCATGGCTGTGACCATTATGATTGGTCATAAAGCATTTATCATACACACATGTCTTAACACCAAACATGGATGTCCCACAAGCATAAACACATCATCGCATCACAAGCATTAAAACTTATCATGGATAACTAGACTTACAAACCATAATCATTCTAAGCCACATCTCATGGCTATATACAAGGAATCAATATAAGCCAATACATTTGGCTAATCATAGCAACATCTATCATAAAATCTAAGTCCCTATACATGCCACTCACTTGAAGGTGCTTAATACACATATGTCAATACTCCAAAGGTGATGGCTTGATAGTGTGATGTTACCTCCGACGACCTCCAACCTCAAGCTAACCTAACAACACTAAAGAAATGAAAAGGAGGGAGTAATTTTTACGCTTAGTAAGTCTATATGAAAATAATAAGCAATATGCCAACATGCTTCTCATGGTAACACAACCATAATTACACTTTTCCTTACATTCTGGTCGTGCTATTTTCTCAAGTCATAGTCACTAAATTATTTATATCTAGATCTACGAAACTTCAAATTAAGATCCGTTAATTTTCCCTGAAACTAGACTCATATATATTTTTACCATAAAATTTTTAGAATTTTTGGTCTAGCCAATAAGTACAATTTATTCTTTAAATTCTCCCCTATTTTTCTATTTGACAGCTTTGACCTTTCTTCACTAAAATTTATTTATCTCTTAGTACAGGATTCAGATAATATTCTTGTCTATTTCTCTTGAAAATAGACTTATTAAGGACTTAGTCATAGGAATTCTAACCCATAATTATTTTTTTACAATTTCTAGTGATTTTCCCAAGTCAGAACTAGGGATTCTGAACTCATTCTGACTCTATCTCGCAAAAATTCAAATATCTCATAATATGAAATTCTTTTGCATACATTTCTTTATAAGAAACTAGACTCGATAAGCTTCAATTTCATATTAAATTCAACTTCTAATTCAATTTCCACCATTTTTGGTGGATTTTCAAAGTCAGGCGACTGCTACTGTCCAAAACTATTTTAGTGCAATATAATGATCACTATCATGAGATCATTTTCAACTAATCATTAACTCACCATTTCATGGATCTAATACTCGATTACACAATAGAGCTTAATATAAACGTCGTTAATTCTCATGGCATACTTAATCATACTAGTTAGTCACATAACAATACATGATAATAATGGTCTTAGATGAGCTCATCTTTACAAGCATTCCATTTCTCATATTAATCTCGTTGAATTTCTCAGATTCTCGATGGATATTCCATAGTACACTTATAGCGTACTAACTTATTTACCGTCAATTCATATTAGTGACCTTTTCAATGAGCGCTCTCCCGCGAACCTCAATTCTTATAGCGGGATTACTAGTCTAGGCTAAATTCCCCATAGTATAAACTTATAGAGCAATGTCGAGATTACCAGTCCAGGCTAAATCCCTTGCAACGACAATTACTCTAATGAGCTCGGATCTGAATTACCAGTCCAGGCCAAATTCAGATCCTAGTTCGGATTACCCGTCCGGGCTAAATCCATTTAAACACATATTCTTCGGGAGGCTAGATTACATAAGGAACACCCGTCTGAGCTAAATCCTTTTTACCGTCAATTCCTTTTTAGGAAAATCCATCAGACATCCTTTTCATTCAACCGGGACTAAATTCATCATTACATTCATATAATATTAATTATTATACCATGAATATCAAAATTTCATAACATTAAAGAGCATACATTTAAGTATTAAAAAGTATACATTCGAGTTACATGAACTTACTTGTCGAATCCTCGTCATGTACAACCGTGTAGCAATTCATACAACTCATGTAATAGTAATTTAACACTCATCACATTTTCCACATTATATTCAACATCCATAAAATCTTCTAATATATTAAATCATACACTTTATGCCATAATAATAGAGAAGTACAATTCAATCATGATATTGCATTATTATTACCATATGAACTTGCCTCAAAAGCAATTATGGCCAACTATTCCAATTTAGTCCATAATCTTGAACTTTTCCGATTTAAGCCCGAATCTCGGTTTTCTTGATTATGGAGCTTGGAAGCTTGAAAACCCTAAACATGGCTTCCTTCTTGCTACATTTGGCCAAACTAAAAGATGGACAAGGGTTTTTGGCTTTTATTTTGTCTTTTAGTCCATTTAATTACTAATTTACCAAAATGCCCTTTTTACTCATCTTTAAAATTTTACCCTTCCACGTCTATTTTTGTCCAAAAAATTATCAAATGGTATAATTAACATTTAAGGACCTCCAATTTAAAATTTCATAACAATTAGACACTTCTAACATGTAGAACTCAACTTTTGTACTTTTTACAATTTAGTCCTTTTGACTAAATTGAGTGCCCAAACGTCAAAATTTTCAAACGAGATTTCTATGAAATCATTCCAATAAATTGTAGGCCATAAAAATATAATAAAAATAAACTTTCTTACGTCAGATTTGTGGTCTCGAAATCACTGTTCTGACTAGGCCTAATTTGGGATGTTATAGGGTCGAAGTGGCTATGTGGGAGCTCAAGGAAGCTATGAGAAAATAGTACCCTAAACACTTTTTAGGTAAAATTTTTGGGGACGAAAATTCCTTAGCGGGAGAGCTGTAACAGCCCGTTTTTAGTCAAATTAGAATAGTGGTTTTGAGACCATAAATCTAAAGTAAAAATGATTATTTTATTATTATTTTAATTTTTACAGTATGATATTATAATTGTGTGAAAGTTTCATTCAGAAATTTTATCATTTGAATGCTTAATTTGATAAAATGGACTAAATCGCGTAAAATGTAAAACTTGTGTTCTAATAGCTAAAGGTGTCAAATAGCTATGGAGCTTAAAAGTAGAGATCCTTATGTGGTAACTAGCCCATTTTTTGGATAGTGGAAGATTTTGGCTTGGTATAAGTGAAATTTTTAATGAATTAAAAGGTTATATTAGTAAAATGGTTAATAAATGATAAATTAATTAAAACAAAGCCATGTATCATCTTTCTTGCTTCATTCTTCAACCAAAATTGACCTAAGGAAGCCATTAACAAAGCTTCAAACATTCGGCCATTTATACCTAGTGCATGTAAGTGCATTTTTACGCGATTTTTTATGATTTCTATGTTTTTGAGATCGTTGCATCTTAGTCTAGCTAGCCCAGGGACTAATTTTCAAAACTATTAAAAGTTTAGGATGTTTCCATTGATTAATATGTATGATCTTTAATGATTGATGATCGATTATGAACGTTTGATGATAGTTATACAAGTTTTGTTAAGTGATTTTTAGTGAAAATGCAAATTAGGGATTAAATTGTGAAATGTGGAACTTTGTGGTTAAAATGTAAAATAAATGAAAATTATGGACTGCTAGGGACCTAATTGAAAAATTGACTAGCATGGGTTGTGGTTGAATTGCATGAATTTGTAATTTTATGAAATAGGGACTAAATTGTAAAAATGTGAAATATGAGGGGCAAATGTGTAAAGTGGATTTGAAGCGTATGTTGGACTAAATTGAATAGAGAGATTATTAAATAAGTTGATTTTGATTACATTTAGATCAAGAAAGGTGAAATACTGATTTAGATCGGGGAAAGAACAAGGTTTTAGATTAATCAATTTGTTTTGCTGATTTTACAATCAAGGTAAGTTCATATGATTAATAAGCTTAATGTTATATGTGTTTATATGCTTAGATATTATAATTGTGATATTACGACACTGCGAAATCTATCAACCAAGCATTGACACAGTGAGAATCCCGGTTGGACCTTAGGAGTAGATATGATACTAGTCACATGTCATTAGGGGTTACTGTGATTATTTGATTCGGGTGCAGGTCCTGAACATCCTACCAGCGGTTGAGTATACCAGCATGTGCTGCAGTTACTTGACAGCTTGTGTGAGCAGCACTGTGTAGCTACGTCTTAACCGGTAGCTTGTGTGAGTAGGCCCGTTGATAGCTCGAGAGTGAGCAAATATATGATATGAATTAAGATAGCTTTGGCTATGTATGTGGCACTTCGATGCAAGATTCCCGAGTATCTGATATTATTCCAAATGGTTCAATGGGAAAAGATAATGGTATGTAAATGTAAGCAATGATACGAATCAGTTCAGGTACTGGTGATAAGTTTGGCAAGTAAGTTATAATTGATAAGTTCATATGAAAAGAAATTGAAAGTTGATAAATTTATACATGATATATAGAATTATGGCAATATGCAAATTGTTGAATTGAATGAATTGCTTCTATTTATTTACGTTCTTTAAATTGTGAATGAATTGGCAAATTATACTTATTAATTATATGAGCTTACTAAGCTATAAATCTTACTCTATTTATTTTACCTTGTTTATAGTGATTCCGAAGCTAGCTCAGATTCGGGGATCATCGGAGACTTCATCACACTATCCTACTATCACTTTAGTACTTTTGGAACTTAAACATTTTAAGTATATGCCATGTATAGGATTATGATTATTTTGGTTATGGAGTGATGATGAATTTTTCCATTTGAATTGACTTGTAAAAGTCTAAAGTTTGGTTTTGTATATAGCCATGAGAGTTGGCTTAATTTGGTTGTGTATATATATATGTGTGTATATCGTTTGTGTTGTGAGTTTATGGATAGATATATGAAGCTTGTGGATTATAGATATTGTGAATGTCAAATGTTTGATTTTGGAGAAGTTATATGTTTGTGAAATTGATGCATAATGAAGTATGTTTAAATGTGTCTAATTAGTTTATTTGTATATGTGAATTTGGTATAAATGGAATGGCCTATTTTGTGACTTGTGTGTAATATGGATAATGGTATAAAATTTGCATGAATTAGGCTTGATTTGGTTGGTTTGAATGATTATGTATGTTATGTTTTGGTGCAAATTGGGTTGATGTAGGTGCAAGCATGATTGGGTGGAAAAATGGCTTGGTAAATAGCATATTTTTGTCCACACGGGCGTGTGTCTCAGCCGTGTGTGACACACGGTCAAGTTGCACGGCCGTGTGTCCCTTGGTGTTGCTATTGAAATCAAGTCAGTATGCTCCATACGGCCTATCACACGGGCATGGGACTTGGCGGTGTGGTCTAAGTCAATATACCCTATAGGTTTGGCACGACCTAGCACACGGCCTGGCACACGGGCGTGTGTGTTGGCCGTATGACCCAAGTTAGAGAGTTATACGGGGTCAGACACGGGCCGAAACACGGCTGTGTGATTTCATTTCGAATGTCCACACGGCCTGTGACACGAGTGTGTCTTTGGCCGTGTGAGACACACGGCCGGGCCTCACGGGGGTTTGTCCCCTGTATTATGGAAAAATTTTCTAAGATTCATAAAAATTTCCTGAGTTGTCGGTTTAGTCCCGAACCTTCCCAAATGTATGTTTTTGGCCTCGTAGGCTCATATTAGGGACAATGTAATTGAATTTGAATGATGATTGCTTGATATTTGAAAAAGTATATGAAATGAATGTTTAATTGTTTTTATAGTCTGGTAATGCTCCGTAACCCTATTTCGGCGTTGAATACGAATGAGAGGTGTTACATGAATAATTGCATTTACGACTGTTTCTACTCTGCTAGGATAATCAAATTTCATGTATAATTTATTGATGGATTTCTAGATTTGAGACCCTTAATACTTATATACTTTGTAACATAATGAACTTAGATGTTTGATAACCAAAGTGGTAAGTCAGCTATATATCCTGCCAAGATTATGTTGAATATGAAATACTTACTCATGTGCTCCAAAGCTAAACTATTGTACCACACTTGCTCAAGGGTCGTCTTTCCATTTATTGCTTTCATTTGCTTTGCTTGAGGATAAGTAATGACTTACGTGTGGGGGAGTTTGATTTGCCATAATTCGATGTGGCAAATAAAACTAGTTTTTGCACTTCAAGAGCTTGAGTACAAGCACTTTTTTTAAGTTTTAGTTAATTTTTTTATAATATTATCTAAATTCAATAAAGTGTGCAATTTGAGTCTTTCATTAACCTTAAGGGCCGAATAAGGCCTAAGGGTGAGATAATACACTTTGTGAGTGTGCAGTAGACCATTAGCAAGCATACTAACTCAATACTAGCTACTGTGTTGTAACACGGAGTATTGGATGTTGTAGCATAGGGAGTAGAATAGAAGAATTTCAAAACTATCTTCGGTGTCGTAACATAATTTGAGGATGTTGTGACACACCCTTGAAGACACCTTGAAGAACCCTGAAGATGGAGCATATTGCCCTCGATGTCACAACACAGGACCTGGTGTGTCACGACATCACCTATTTATGAGAAATAATTACGAGCCATGGGCATTTTGGTCCTCACAATTAAACATTAAGTACAAAGACGATAGTTGACCTAGGGTTAAAGACAATGACCACTCTAAAGTCTATAAATAGGCTCAATTAACACATGTGATGGACAAATTTCATATTGTATAATTTTCTTACTAGATTTAGTATTTAGTTTTTCTCTTTTCTTAGGCTTTAGGTTTATTGCAGTTTTTGTTCTTTGCTTTTGTGGAAGAAATCAGATTTCTAAAGCATTATCAAACTCTGTGAGGACTCAACATTCAACTCTAATACAAATCAGGCTTCTTCTAAGCCTTATATTCATGAATTATTGTTCATGCCTATTTTATACATCAAGTCTATATTTTTTATGGGACCCAAGAGAAACTAATCCTCTTGTAGGTAATTAGCGAGTGGAGATATGATTAATTAACTATTTTGTGGGGTTCTCTTAGCGGATCATCTGTCAAGAAAGAAAGAGCCTAAACCCTAGGCCTAGACGCCTTCAAAAACCTTCGTAGTTTAGAATTAATTTTAGATTATTTTCTTTTCGTCTTTTAGTTTTTTTTTTCTTCTTGAATTAGTTTTGATTCAAGTACTTGTTTATTTAATTAAAGTATTCAGATTATATTCTTCTTTGCACTTGTTTTATTTTGTTATTCCAATTGAGAGATTTACTACATCCACAATTATTCAAATCTCTTTTCTTCTTTGAATCTATTGTGTTTCTTACATGATTTATTCAATTAAAGTTGAGATTATGAATAACATGAGTGGCTAAATCCCTTAGGGGAGATTAACAAGTGGATAGGTATGTGATTAACAGAGGTTTTGGGATTTCTTGAGATAGATTGGTTGGTATAAATTATGTGTTCTTAAACTGTTAGGCTTGACAACCCTAATAAGTTATCATAAGGTAGACAAGATCAAAACATGAAGTCGAACTGAGTAAATCGTAATTAATCCTGGTTGAGAAAGTGATGAGAGAATATAAGCGAGTATCAACCAATTGGTTATGCTAATTAGAACTATAAGGTAATAGTTGTCTGAAGTGATGACTAACCTACTCTAGAACCCCCAAGCCGAAGCTAGTAGCAAACCCTGAAACAAGTTAATCTTCCTAATTGGTTTGTTGGTTTAATTCATTTTTTATCTTTTCTTATTTATTTATTTCTGTTAGTTATTTATTTTTAATCCTCTTAATCTATTTTATGATTTATCGTAATATAGGAATTAACTATTACTACTTAGACTTGGTATTATAAAAAGATTTTCATTATTTGTTCCATCTCCCTTGGGTACGATCCTCGGAATACTTATGGTATTTCGTTGTACAACTATATTAAATTTTGACCCATGCACTTGCGAACACAGTCATTCTCAATTCTTATATTCTTGGTGTTTGATTTATTCTATAATTGATAACTCGTTTATAGGTGGTCAACAGATAAGCTTTCTTTAATTTCTAATAAATTACCAAAATAAAACCTTATAATTGCTGGAATATGAGGATAAAATAAACTTATGAGAAATTAATAAAGGTTTCAAGGCGTGCATCAAGCCACTATATTTAAGGTTCTATTTGCCCCCACCTATACTTGGTGCGTAAATGAGTTTCAAGCAAATGAACCTCGAGGTTACAATGAAGCCCGATGACTATTTGTGTTTTGCACTGAAGAAAATAGTTCACTAAGCACTAAGCTGAGTAGAAAAGAAAATCAATTTCCATAAAGAATTTTTGTAGTAATTTTTTTTAGAAGAATCTAATAATAGTATAAGATAGAGGAATGATAGAAAGAACTTTTGAGAATTTTTGGTATATCTTTCAAATGAAATCTCACTCCTATTTATAGAACTCTCATGTCTCTTCATAGAGACAGAACTTCAATAGGTGTCTTTTCTGAATAATCACATCTTTAAAAGAGACATAATTATTCAACTAATATATCATAACTATTCAAGTAATTTTACTTATATAGTTATAATTCATTGTCAAAAAATGAAGTGATATAACTCTTGATCAATGACCAAAAGATATCACACCCTTTCATTTATAGTTATTGGAATACTATAAATATTTTAAAATGTTCCAACTGTCTATGTACTATATTTAACCACTAATCTAATTAACCACCTAGTATTTCTCATTTTTATTCCTGTAATAGTCTCATATACTTCTTGATTTAAAATTTTTAAACAATTTAGTTTAATAAATTCTGCCTTGAAACTATCTTTTCTGATACTAACAAAAATTGAGTCGTTACAAAATTAGCCATGGTGTTTTTCCTACAGTGGTGGAGATTGCTTCTACTCTCATGTTGGATGACCCCACCTGCAAAATATGTAAAAATGCTTATGAGGACATGTTACACACATTTAGGGGTTGCGATTATACTAGGGAAGTCCTTACTCTTGAAAGGTTGCATGAGAGTTTTTTTTATGGTCATTTTACTCATTGTATTGATTAGCTTGAAAACGTTATATATCTTAAGGATATTCATGGTTTTTCCAACTTTATCGTATTACTATGGTAATTTTGAAACATATATAATGAGTTCGTAGTGCAAGAAAAGTCTAATCCTTCCAAAGTGGCATTTGAGTAACTCGATCTTTACATGATGATTTTTACTTGCACAACTTCACTCATGATCCAGTTCCCCTAAGAGGCTGAGGAAGGTCAGATGGAATCCTCCACTTGGTCCTCCTATTAAGGTCAATGTGGATGGTGCCTAGCTCGAGAGAGATCATAACAATAGAGTAGGTGTGGTGGAGAGAAACTTAGAGGGCTTTGTTCTTGGAGGCCTTTGAAAACCACTCAAAGGCACTTATTCGATGAACTTAGTAGAGGCGAGGACTTTCATCATGGCTCTCAATTTTGCTAGGGATAGAAGGTTTTCTGAGGTATAGTGATCAAAGGTAACTTTATGGTTGTGATCAACAGGATTCATTCGAGAGGCATAAACTTATCATTACTTGATGAGCACCTTTGGTAGGTGTAAACTGAAATATATATATAAGATTTTTCCTATATAATTCGTCACATTTTTACTTAAATTTGTTGTTAAAACTAAGTAATTGCTTAATAAATTAATGAAATATATGAAAATATGAAATTGGGACATAGAAATTATTAAAATGTGATTTTATACTTTATTATATAGTTTTCATGCAGAAAACTGCTTCTTTTATATTAATTTGAACATATTATATTTTCAAGCTATAAAGTGGGCCATGCATGATTAAATTAAATAATAAAACATAGAGTTATATTTAATAATTTATTTTAATATATTTCATTAATAAATTGGGTTTTAATTAATTAAGTAAATTGATTAATCAAAGTGGTTAAATTATTTTATTTGGTCCTCTAAATTATCTACTATTGTTGGACAGGTCTAAGAGCTTTATGTTGATTACAAAACCATCCAAATAGAGGACCAAGTCAACTCAAAATTCAGCTGCATGTGGATGTTCATAAATCAAATTTTGGTTTAATTACACAAGGCCCTTGAAGAGTTGAAGAAATCAGATATTTATCCAGAGATTTGCAATTGACCGAGTCCGGATCCTGATGATGTTGTGGCACTTAAATCAAGAAAAAATCAGCCACATTTCCACAAATCATGGCTGGCCACCCTTGGAGGAATTTTCAAAAGATGGACACTCCTATTTTTAGCAAACTAGCTCGCTTGCCTCACCTATTAATACGACCCCATTTATCCCTCACTTATTCATCATTCTCTCCTCTCTCAACACTTTTAGCTTTCTTTCTCCCTTACGCCTATCATCATCTTTGCATAAAGATTTTTAGCAAATTAGCCTCTTAAAGAACCCTTGGTCTGCCACCTCGGAGAGCCATCAGCAAAGGAGCAAAACGAAGGAACGAATGAGCCCTCGTCAGTCAAAGTCTTGGGTGACAGCCACTTTGATTTGGGTTTAATCTTTCTTTACTTTAATTTAATTCAAGAGTGTTTGCTATGTGTTTACTGTTCTTGTTTACAACAATGATAACTTAATTTTATTTAAGCTAGGATGATTGCTTTGATTGAATAATAATTATTTGATTCATGCTTATAATGTTTGTGCCTCAATCGATCATGTTTTCAATTAAAATCAAGTCTGTATTTCGTTCATACGTGATTGAAATGCACCTGAATTAGCTGAGCGATACTAACCAGATGTCAGCTAATGGACACCTAATTGAAATGTGCACGCTCAATTTAGATCCTAACCCAATTGAATTGTAGGTTGCATAACAACCCTAACCAGGCTCTGTTATCTGCATAGTTTTTAGATTTGTGTGATTAAACTGTTTTAAACCTAACACGTCCCTGTTACCTCGCACAAATACTAAGAAACCCTTAGTAAATAAGGATCAATAAAATGCGTATTTACTAAGTAAAGGATTCCGAAAGGACCTAATGTGGTTTCCAAACTCATGAAAGATCGAGTTGCCATGGAATGTTTTTTCGAATAATGATAAGCATGTTGATAATAATTTGAGTTTAATTAAAGTAATTATCCTAGCTTATTTATGTTATAATTGTTGCTTATTGTGTTAATTCTACTAAAATCTATTTCATTCATATAGTTGCATGTTAGGATAAATCACATTAGGGATCACTGCATTTAGATTAATTTTACATAATTTTAATCAATACTTCCAAATCAAATTGTGTTTCTATTTACCAAGTTGTTAATAATATTTTTATAATTAAGTGACTTAGCACGAATACAATCCCTGTGGAGACGATAACTCGATACTTACTTATTACTTGATAACGACTATGTACACTTGCACAAACCCGAGCATTACAGTAGGCTTATAGCCTTATTAGCTCATTTACCTCTATTTTCTTTTTATTGTTAATTGTTCTAGTAATTCAGTTGCACAACATTTAGTTAATTGAGTGCAGAATAGTATGAATGTTTTGTTTTATCTATTATGATTATTCTGATGTTGTCCATGACTTTGTAATACGTGATACCATAAATGTTTAATGCATTACTATCCTTTTATCCTTAAAAAAATTAATTCTAATCTAAACATTATCCCCAACTAGCCACATAAAATTACTTGCTTAACAAGTAGGTTCAAGTCTAGATAAGCTTTTATGTGAACACAAAATCAATGTAGGATAATTTTGACCAAAAAAAATACATAAATTTAATATGAAATTATCATTTTGTCATTAATGAAGTACTGGAAATTAATTACATAATGAATTCAAAATAATTAAAATTGAGACTCTAAATTTGCCCAAAAATATTAGCTAATTCAATTTGAAGAATCCTTGTTGCGTAATTTAGAGCTCTCTGTATTGTCCCTTGTGGTTTTTTGTCTCTAGGAATGTTTTCTAACAAACTTTACAAAGCTTTCAATTGATTGACTTTTTATCTTGTAGTTGGCCCACTTGAAAAACCAAGTTTCTTTGTCGAAGGGCTTGATTCAGCCCACCCTTGTCATTGGAGCTCTTATCGTAAAAATAAATATTTTAAAATTAATTATAATTTTAAAGATATTTTCATTATAATATAAATAATTGTTTATATTATAAAAATTTATTTGATTTACTGTTAGTGAAGTTAAAAATTTTCATAAGCAAGGATCAAATAATGTCTTGTGTCTTAAGGGAATATTAGAAAAAGAAAAAAATATATTTGATGCACTTTTAGTAGAGTTTTTAGACTCTATAAGTAGGATCAGGGGTGACAAGTGTTCCATAGAAATATAATAAAATATTTAAAAAAAAGAAGCCCATGTCAATTTTTTTAAACTGTTTATAGAATAAAAAATATATAATGTCAGTGTCTCAAATACTAACCCTTAAAAATTAAAATTAAATTAAAATAGACACGCGTCGTGTACTAAACGCTACTTGTAGAATTTAAAAATTTACTAGCAATGTACAGAATACTACCCTTATATTATTTGTATTTTTATAGAAAATAAAAGTAAAATAAAAAAGAGCAATAAACTTATGTCAAAAGAAGATGGTAACATGTGTCACCAACTGATATATAATAAAAAGTATTAATGAAATGATTATTTAGTATTATTTTTATTTTCATCGCTTTTAAAAAAATTATCAATTTAATTAATCTAATTATGATAATTGCTCGAATTAGTTATTATTGTTAAAATTTTCATTAATTTACTAACTAATTGATGATGTTGCATTCTTTTTTCTTTTTTTTTTTTTACTTTTGAATAAAATTTTGGAGTTCTTAAAAATATATACTTTTTAAGGGCTAAAATGAATTCAATGATTCAGAAATTAGAATAATCCAAGGATTGAAGATTGAGATTTTTGACACGAGAATAGCTAATGATTTAAAGTGGGTGATAAGAAATAAATAAGCTTTGTTGAAAAGTTATTCGAATGTTTCTCTTTCTTTCGCAAACAAGATAACCACATCACCTATGTTAGAGAAGAAGTCGTGTAAGGTGATTTTATGGTATGGCAACAACAGGGTTATAGCTAAGGGGGTTGGCAAGGGCCTCGACCTCTCTTATGAAATTTTTTTCATTTAGATCTTTTAAATTTTTTAAAATTTTAAATTAGTAAAGATAACTTGAACTTTGGCCCCCAAAATGATAAAAATTAGATTTAATTCTTTAAAAATTATAAAAACATAGGCTATTAAATTTGTAAAATTATATTTTTACTATCGTAAAATTATAATTTAATTTCGATCCCGCTCAAAAATTTGGCTTCACCCCTTGGCAACAAAGTGAGGAGAGATAGAGATGATAGAGCAGGAGATAATGGTCATGAAGATTGGTGGTTTTTAACGCGAGTGTTCGTTGGAAATGAGAATTGATGGTTCTTATGTTACAAATAAACAAAAAAAAATATTTTAAACTATTTATAAAAAGGTCCCTAACTTTAATAAAAAAATCAAAAAAGTATCACATCAGAAATATGTTAGTGAATTAAAGGATTTTTTAACTACAGTAATCAATTTGATAAATTATCTTAATTAGAATGACTAAATTGACAAAATAAAATTTAAAGTACCCAAAATAGAAATTATGCTATTTTAGAGTGACCTACAATGAATATTGTTTGAATCGAGCTAGACCAACCGAGGTACCAGTCTGAAAAGGGGCTTTGAACTAATTGACCCTAAAATCGATATAAATCGAGTAAAAAGTCAGTTGAATCAGATGGTTAAGCTAATTAAACCGATTTTTTTGTTTTTATTTTTTAATTTTTTAAAATTTTTAATAAATTTTTAATTCAACTTATTAAAATGATCAAACCGGTCTAAATCGGAAAACATTGCCTGCGGTGCAGTTAAAAAAATATCTACGTAGAGCAGAGAAGAAGACAGTAGGGGAAAAAAGAAGCAATAAATTAGATGATGTAAATAGAAGGCCAGGGGTGAAGAACCTTGGAAGACACAATCTAGCCCTCATTTTCCAAAACCGGCAACTTGCAAATGCACGTTCTGTTTCTGCTGTCATCCCATTCATTCACTGAACCCATCCACCTCTCGCTCTCTCTTTCTCTCTCTATTATGTATATAATTCCTTGGTACTATTGTTATTGAATTGAATTTTGTTCTTACCGATCGACCAACAACACATTACACATGAACAAAGAAAGAATATTAACTTAAACAGGACAAAGGAGATAGAAACAGAAAAAAAGTGAGGGAAAAGAGAAAAGATCACTAATTCAACCCAAACCCAAAATCCCATTTATTCCAAATTAATATCTATAGATTCACGCATCCTTCCTTTTCCGCTGCCCCCTAAATTCCTTGCTTCCCATCCCATTCTTCTTTAAAAGGGGAAAAAGATAAAAATGAAAACGAAAAGAAATTTATTGCAGATGGGTTTACCTTACATGCCATATTCCTGTTGCTGTATTAGATATTGAGATCAGCAGAGGCCCTCTCCCTTTCTTTCTTCTCATTCTTACCGCCACTTTCATCTTAAAAGGTATCTATCTATCTTCTCCCTTCATTGGCTATTAATTATAGACTATCATCTTAAAAATGAAGTTCGTTCTTTTTTTCTTATTTATTTTGTATTTCTCTCCAAGTAGGTAGATCTTGTTTTGGGAGTCTCTAGATCTCATTTCTTAGTTTTTTTTTTTTTTTTTTTATTCTTTTACCCAATTACCAAACCTCAATCTCAAGAGTGGTTTGTAATTTGCTTAACCTTTATCCTATTTATTGAAGTCTGGTCAAAATGATTCCTTTTCTATTCTAATATTTTAGTTTAGTGTGGTTCCATTACCTTAATGTTGTTCATTTCCGTAGCTTTTGAATGCCTTTGTCTTGGTCTTGAATCGATTTAAATGCCGGAATGAAGCTGCAGGTGCATCATTGGAAACGACGTTTCATATCCCATAATTTGAAGTCCGATTGATACGTAATTTTGCATTTTTAGATGCTTCAAATCTGAAGAAAGTGAGCCAATTGTTGAGCCTGGCTGTCAGTCCAAGAGTAATTGCGTCTCACCTGAAACTTGAGCATCCTTTACTTGCCTGATCTGGACTGCATTGCAGAATCTTAGTGGTGCTTGAATCGCATTGTGCAATAAAGCATCCTTTCTATTGGTTTAAAGAAATTGGGTTTTGGTTGATGCAATTGGGGAGCATATTCTTTGGGATGAAAGGGCTATGCAATCACTAACTACATATCCATCTTCAATCCTTTCCCTGCTGCTGTTTGCCTAAACATGGTGACATTTCCGATTCTACATTGACTTCGCATTTCAAAGAGAGTATCCAGTCTATAGGGGCTGGCTAAAGAAGGGGTTTGATCTGGGGTTTCATATAAAGAGGAATTGTTGAAGGTGTGTAGATTCATACTCAAATATGAGAGTTGGTAAGTCGGTTGTAGAGAGAAAGAAAGGGGAATATGAAGGATTACAAGGAGGTGGCAGAAAATCATTACAGGCGAAATACTTCAGCTTGGAATCTCTGCTTCTGCTAATATGTCTTACAGCATCCTTGCTCATCCTTCCCTTAATACTTCCACCGTTGCCTCCCCCACCTTTCATGCTGCTACTGCTTCCCATTGCCATTTTAACCGTGCTAATGTTTTTGGCTTTCATGCCTTCTAACGTTAGGGATATTACTTTGTAAATTGGGGTCTAGAACTGCAGCCCCCCAGGGATACAATTTTATTTTTATTTTTATTTCCCAATAGATATTTGAAAATGAAAGAATTTGTTATTTGTTACGTGTCCCTTGCCAAGCTACAATGCCTCATTCTTACGAATTGCACTACTTAACTGCCGCATCTTGGTAGGAATTAATATAATTAATAATGAGATATGAAAGAGATAAATCATTGTTGAACTTTCTTTTGGAGAAACCAAAACTTTAAAACCTTTGCAGAATATCAGAAGACTTGAGGAGAAGATTTGAAGATTGAAGCCCCAAAGAAATTGGAGAAATTTTGAAGGAACTCTAATAATGTTTTGAAGAATTGTCATCCACTCTCCAATCTCATTCAACCAAAAAAAAAAAAAAAAAAACTCTCTTCTTGATAAAATCTTTAGAAGGTGCACAAAGCGGAGTTATCCGTTTTGGAAAGTTTTAGAAAAGGCTTTCTCCGATTTGCTTCCATGAATACAAAGGATATCAAACATGTTCCAAGCAAAGGTCTCTTTTCATTCAACACCCAAGTACAATTTTATTGTGAAATTCATTGTATGTTTCCAATTTTTCATGCCTTATTTGTCCAAAATTTTGTATCTACAATGTATGGCTAGCTTGAGAAATACTCCAAGCAAAGGTCTAAATATAGGGTTGCCGCCATATTTGCTTGGGAAGTGCTCGCAGCTTGACTTTACTTGGCTATTGAATGATGAACGAGTGGTCGCTGCTTTTCAACATCACGTTCATCTTTCTTCAAACCTCAGATGCTCAACCTTTAATACTTTTCGAACGCCTCGATTACTTTTTATTTCTACCATGTTAATTCTTTAACTGATAAGAGCCCTAATCGTGAGCTGACGCGAGCCTATTTGTACTGGTGAAAAGAGAATTTTATTTCTGGTTCAAAAAAACTCTTGTGCAGGTGGAGATATCAGTACATTACAGTACTTTAGGATTACATATATAACGATAATAATACAATCCCATCATAGTATATATTTATATCAACCCTTTTTGCGAAAATAGTTGCTCTCTGTCTTGCATTATAGATGAACAACATATCTATACCTACTATATTATGATATACGTGCCATAGAAGAAGCGCTGCAAATCACAAGATGGAAGGAAATTTGACAAACTTAGAAGCTTTGTGACGTACCAACTGCTAAAATGATATTATTACGTATGGCACATGGGATAATATAGGGTCAAGGGCATGCGAAAATCCAAGAGGTCTAACCAACACAGGGAGCACGAACCAAAAATGGAGGAAGGTGATGCTCCAAAGTAGCTAGAAGCTCTCCCCCTTGACTTACCTCTTCTAATGACCCACCTCCAAGCATTCGAACAGCTTCAACAAGCTGCCCCCTCAGCCTTTGCGATAACAGACGACCACCCACCTCAACACATTCCCTGTACAGTGGCATGTATGCAATTCCAACCCTCAAAGGAGCTGGCAGATCCCTTAAGCAAATTGGAGATTCCCCCCTCTTCAAAATCCTCATCAGCTTCATGTAATGTTCTTGCCCTTGCTTTAATCCAGCCAAGAAAGCTGCCTCTGACCAGTGTTCTTGAACAAATGCTCTCAGCTCAGGAGCAACAGCCTCATCATCGGACTTTGCAATGCTGTCTGCAACAGCATAAGTAGCAGCAGCATCACCTAAGAAGTCAGAGTGGAGGAGAAATGCAACACCATCAAGAGATCCCCCACTTCGTTCACCCGCAGCCTTAAGAATTTCGATGCTGAGGGCCGTTAGGACATGCTTAGGAACATGGGGGAGGAGATATGCAGCCACACCAACTTGGCTGCTGGAAGTAGCAGCGGTGAGGGCCAGACAGAGTTCCATGTCTCGACAACCTCTTTTAACAAACCACTGGACAACCTGCATGCATCCTCTTTCAGCTGCTCTCATTAAAGGACCCAAAAACGCCATAGCATTACCCTCTTCCACTAGACACTCCATTGTCCCAATCTTGCAGTAATGCGAGGCAAAACCCAAGGCAAGATCAACATCAACATCCAAGCTATTCCGTTGGGCAATCTAAACCAGAAAAATGCCAAATAACCAAACAAGAATTATTAAGGAAATGTCAGTAAACAATAAAATAATGATAATAATAATCTTTTCTTTTAAAAAAAAAATAAGAAAAAAGCCCTTCTCTTATAGC
Organism: Gossypium anomalum; assembly: GCA_025698475.1. Lineage (NCBI taxonomy): Eukaryota > Viridiplantae > Streptophyta > Magnoliopsida > Malvales > Malvaceae > Gossypium > Gossypium anomalum. The sequence goes on along the minus strand of CM046968.1, from coordinate 38,407,968 downwards.
AAAAGTGAAAGCACACCTCAATTTCCATTGTTACAAGAAAAAATATAAATCTGATTAGGGTGTGATTCTAGCTTCGGTTCCTCAATTTGAGTTTTTCCATGGAATCTGTTAGGCTCACTTACGTCTAAACAAGAAAAAGCCATTAAATTTTCCCACAGGGCTTTCCATTCACTTGCATGTTTTCCCAATATAAATGCTTGGATTCCCTCACCACATTTGTTAGAGAGAGTATCAACCTTATGCAGTCTAGGAATAAAAAGGAATGTTATGACATAACTAGTTCAGACCATGTTTACTCTTCGAAACGTCTGATTATGTAAGGAATAACTACCACTTGACTACCCCTCATATCTCCAAATAGAAATTAGTTTACATGCAAGAACACCAAATAATTCTACGACTACAAGTAACCATAACTAAAATGTGCAGAGTGAGATTTTGTTCAAAAATAACTAAGAAACCCATTCCATCAAAGGACAAGATAGAGTGTAAGAATCAATCACCAAGTAGAATGAGATTATGTTCACTTTAAAGCCTAAAATGGAAATTTTCTAACATAATGATTTTCTGTGTTCAGCATATACACAGTAGCACTATTTTCTTTCACCCTACTTGTTTAAACAAATCTTGATTCAAATTTGTCACAGGTTCAACCGGAGAGCCTCTCCCCACCCAGCAGCCACCTCCCTTCAAGAGAAAAAAGAGAAAGGGGATGATTCCCCTTCAAAGTTTTCCTCCACTCTGGTGGATCAAATAAACAATCTTCATGGCCAAACAATCTCTCACAGACACCTTGATCAATGTCAAGGCATCTTCAACAAGGAATTAAGAAATTGCAAACAACTTGAAAATGTTGGGATTGCGCATCTCTCTCATAAGAGGATTAACATATGGATGCATGCCACTGGCAGAACTTAAAAGTAGGCACATAATCACAAATACACATGCACATATAGAGACATGCATGCATTTATCATTCTGATTTTGAGCTCTTGTTGCAGTTCCTCAAAAACATGTTTGATATTTCATTCCATATTCCACTTAAGACCTCATAACAAGAAGAAATTTGCTCACTGAAATAATAACAAGAAAACATGTAGGCTGACCAAAAAACAATTTTAGGCAGTGCAACCTGCCTGATTGACTTAATTACCCTTAATCCTATTGCAATATTAAACGAATCTTAACCAATTAATTTTTTATATAGCCAAAAAGTTATGCACGCCTCCTTTGACAAATTAATTTGAAGAATTAGTTTCAACTCATTCCTTTGCCAAAGAGAAAAATCTTGGTTCTTGAAAAATGCTACATAAACATACACAGCCAACAAATGAGAAAATTTCAAATTCCATTCCAAAGAAATAATACACACCTGCAATAAAATGCGAACAAGTTCTGTACTGCCGAATCGAGAGGCTTCAAGGAAACACTGGTTGACATTGTCTGCACCCCCCTCCACCAACATATCCAATAAACCTTGGATCACTGTAGCTGAGATCCCAGAAGCCCAACCAGCATCAAATGAGCTAGAGAAGAGAGTAAGAGGAAAGCAGGCTGCATCAAATGCTTCTGTAAAATCCTTTCCTGTAAGTTGGTTGCCAGCAAGATCTAGGAAAGTCTTAAACGCAGTTAACTGGAGTTGTATTTCAATAGCTGAGCAGTGATTCACTCTATCGTTGCTCCCCTGACAGCGAGAATGGGAACCTATACATTTCAAAGCCCATTCGGTGAACTTTTGCACCTTGGCACCAGCTTCTGCCTTCAAGACCTCATCCCCATGGCATTCTTGTAGGCGCTCATGCAACCTAATGAGAACCAATACAAAAAATTGGCACATACGCAATGAATAACCAATTAGGCAATGTCTTCTACAAAAAGTGAGGAAAAAGCAATGGTAAACTCCATTTTTTCCTGAAGCAGATTTTATAGAAGACACTCACAAAGAGTGTCATATGGCATGAGCAAAACATTCAAGCAGTAACTTTTAATAAGTTCATTTCAGATTATTTTTTCCAAAATAGTGAAATCAATGACATAAAACAGGCTGCATACATTATATGCATCTTTCATTAGACCTATCTTAAGTAGGCCCACTCTCCAATTTACTACAAGCCACACACATAAATACTCCAAGTTCAATAACTAATTCAAAGCCACTTTTGTTGGTTGAATTCAAACCTTACTTCATGGGAAAAAAGTGTGAATGTTCATTCAATCAGATTTACAGAAAAACAGAAAATAAGTTCTACTTCAGTTCTCAGAAACTATCTAAGCCAGAAGCAGGGAGAAATGCACAATCGTTAGCATTCTCTTATATGATGAACATAAGTGCAGTGAGTATAATGCAACAATAAACGTACAGTTACCTGATTGTTAAGCGGATCATACATAAAAACTGACAAAGAGTAACATGCATGTCAAACAGCATGCAAGAAACCATTGACAGACTTAATGCCTTACCAGTGAATATTCCAATATTTAAAATATAACACAAAATCATAAAGACATATCCAACAGATGTAAAGCCTTACAAAAACAATTTATCTAATACATAAACATATAAATGATTACCAAGTAAAATTGAAGTTAAAAGTTGCAGATGGTTATATGTGATCCCTATTACTGGAGTTTAGGATAACAATTTCTCGTTGCTAGAAACTAGAATCAAGATCTATATTTACCTATATAGAAATGCATGGTAAACTAACATTAACAGGTTTTCCCCTTGTGACAACTGACAACATTAATGCTTTTGAAGATAATTTCAAAGAAGCTTTATTATCTATCTACTAGTCAAAAGAAACAGCTTGTTTACCTCTGGGCCATCACAGTTACAGTGTCAGCAAGACTCATCGTGCGACTCTGGCAGGCAGAGACACAAGAAGCAAGAAATGAAGTCCGGAGAGCAGCTCTAGTAAAGTCATAAGCACCATTGGCAATGATCTTCTTAATCAAATCAGTAATCCCATAAAGCTCGTGTTGGGTGCTCAAAAACCAGATAGCATCCAAGGTGACACACAACGCATCATTTAGAGTCTGTGGATCTGCCGACAAGATTAGACTCTCAGCAAGTTCCCAATCATGGGAACTCACGGCCCCTTGAAATAATTGGCCCAACTCAATCCTGTATTGTCGGCTGAGCTTCTTGTCGTGCCCAGATTTATCCTTCTGGCAGAACTCAGAGCCTTTCGCAGCTACTGTAGATTTGATTTTCTTCAGACTACAACTACAACTACCAGAAGTTGATGACTCTTTAATTACAAGGGGTGCCTCAGTCGAGAAAACCATATTGCTTGCCTCACCTTTTTCCAATCGAAAGCCTTGAATTTCACTGTTTGGTTGTCCCATTTCAGTTTCCTCAGTATCCATTCCGGTAAACCAAGGCTCCTCTAAGTGCATGTTTTCACTCCCCACAACAAATTCGCTCCCTTTTTCCATTAGTTACACTATTCGTTGAGCAAATTTTTAGCAACCAAAACCAAGTCACAAATGAAGTGAACACTTAAGTCTCAACCATCAAGAGGAAAGGATCCCTCCCCAAAAGGCACCAAACTGTCAGAAAAAGTCGAAGAGAAAATGTGTCCTCAAAAACCTAGATGCATGTCTCTTGCAGCAAAATAAACTGAAATTTTGTATGCTTAACAAAAATTTTCTAGTGCCCAGTCACCTAATCCGAAGGCAAAAGCAAAGCCCAATTACCAGGAATATTCAATGATCAGACAACAATTCCCAGAAAAATAAAATAAAGGAAACCCATAAGACATAAAAGGAAGAGAATGGCCAAAGCAAAGCAAGAGAAACTCTTCTCAGAACGATCTAAAGGATTCAATAACAAAAGAAAGGAACTGAAAAATCATTAAAGGAGCAATATATACAGGGATGAGCAAATCTGGCGGAGATGGCCATTAAAAGCATGAAATGGGTTCCATCGTAGAAAACCCTAAAAGCCCTTGCTAGTCTCAAATTATTCCACTTTAATATGAGAGATCCAAGGGAAAAGGCCAAACGCAGAACAAAAAAACCCAATTTGATAAATATAATCCAATAATTCTTATAAGAGAAAGTGGAAGAATCACGGTGAAAAAAAAAAATCAGATAGAAGCATTAAAGCATACAAAAGGATGAGTTTGGTCAGTAAAAAGTAGTAAAAGAAAAAAAAACGATGAGAAATTAAGATAGGGAACCTGAGTAAGAGAATGGAGATTGAATGAGAGGAGGAGGAGAGAGAGAGACAAAAAACCTCTCCGCCGCTGTTGTATGGTATGGAGTTATTACCAAAATGGAGAAATTAAGATAGGGGAAGATGAGTAATTAGAATGGAGATGGAATGAGAGATGGAGAGAGAGAGAAGGAGAGACAGACAAAACCCCCTCCGCCGCTGTTATATGGCTTTCAGATTCTTAGATACCAATATCAAATTGCTGCCTCTGCTTTTCTTCCCATTTTCCCCTTTTCTTTTCAGCTACTACCACGTATGTATTAATATGAACGCTATAAAGTCCACAAACTCCCAGCTTTTTAATAAAATTCCAATTTTCTCCTTCATTTACTCGTTTACTTTTATACCTTTAGTACTTGCATTATTACGTGATATTTGGCAATATAAATTATAATTTTATAAATATATAATTTTAATTTTAAAATATAGTAATTGTTATAAAAATTATTAAAAAAATTAGTTAAACAAATAATAAAATTTAAAATCAAATCACCATATAATAATTTTGTGTAATTTAATTATTTACTTAGTAAGAAAAAATGTATAAGAATTTATCTCCCGTGAATAAAATTTTTAGATTATTTAAAGGAGATTAGTAAAAGAACATATAATTATATTTAAAAATATAATATATATATAGATATCTTAAAATTTAAATATTATTTTTATCATATAAAAATAACTTGTTAAACTTAATTAAACTACAATCATGTTTGGAAATTCGTACGATAATTGAATTTAAATATAATTGTTTGTAATTATCTATGTAATTATTTCAATTCTCCCTTGGGCTTGTTTGGACACTACAAAAATGGATGAAAGTGTAACTATTAAGGCAGTAATTTCACTCTATTGTAATTATAAAGAATTGTAATTCTCTATACGTGTTTAGCTGATAGAGTGTAATCATATCGTAATTTTTTATGTCAAGTTTGGTAGTACAAATTGTAATTACACAGTTACGTAATTTATATTTTTAAAAATATTAATTATAATATTATCATTACGATAAAAAAATTTTAAACGAGTAACAAAAATTAAAATCAAATCATCATATGTAATACGTTAATCCAAGAAAGTAGTTAATAATCCGATTACTAATAAAAATAATAAGAAAAATAAGCATAATATGAAATTTTATCTAATTGCTATAACATTTCATATTTGTTGAGCTATTCTATCTTAAACATTTAATATGTTATCCTTATCACCATTTGTTGGTCCTTAGCTGAATTTTTCATCATCTAAATCTATATCATTAAAATTAGAGTAATCTACCTAGTTGGTCACCCAATTTTTAGGGCACTTTCATTTTGGTCACTCAAAATGAAACCCCTACAATTTTATCATCCAACTTTTAAGGTGCTTTCATTTTAGTCACTCAAGCGTTAAATCACTAATGTTGATTGATTGTACACACCGCATTATGTTTATACTTTCATTTCAGTCACTCAACTTCTAGGTCATTTTTATTTTGGTCACTCAAAAAATATCTTTTTTAAGTATTGACCGAGTAGAAACTAAAGTAATCAATTAAAAATTGCCGAAAGTTCTAAATTTTTTTCATTATTGAATTTTAAATTTTAAAAAATCAAAATCAAATAAATAAATTGTTGAATTTTTTTTTTATCCCTTGATAGTATTAGTTGATTTGTTACCATAATATTGAAATTAATTAATTTAATTAATTTAATCTCCTTGTAAAATTTAAAATTTTATTGTATGTTTCCAAATTAAAATCAATTCAAATAACTCATCTTTAATAATTATCTATGAAACCTTTAATTATATGATTTTGAATCTTCCATGTTAAGCTAAAAGTAAAAAAATAATAATAATCCTTACAATTAATTAAATTCATTAATTTTATCTTTTATGTCAAACAAAACATAGAGTTTTTTTTTTTCATTATTTCTTTACCCAAACTAAGAACAAGCAATTAATTTAATTGATTATAAGGATTTTTCTTTTCTTTTAGATTAGCATGGAAGATTCGAGACAAAAAAATGAAAAAAATTAAGTTTCGTAGACAATATTAAACAAGTAAAATGAGTTAATTTCATTAAGGATAATTTAGAAACATAAAATAAAATTTTAAAATTTAGAAGGAGATTAAATTAACTAATTTCAATAGGATAGTAATAAACCGATTGATATTATCTAGGGATAAAAAAATTTAAACAATTTATTTAATTGATTTTGATGTTTTGGAATTTAAATTTTCAATATTGAAAAAGAAATTTAGAATTTTTGGCAATGGGATAAACAAGTACAATTTGACAATTTTTTAATGATTATTTTAGTTTCTATGAATTTTTCATCCTTAATTTTTTTACCTCGACCAATACTTAAAAATAGTTTTTTGGTGACAAATAAAAGTGTAAGCATGATGTCGTATGCATAGTCAATCATCGTTAAAGATTTAACACTTGGGTAACTAAAATAAAGTGCCCTAAAAGTTGAGTAACTAACTAGGTAGTTTACCCTTAAGACTACCAAGATCTCTTTCTTCCATACACTTTTCAAAGTATGGATCGTTCAAATTCCACCTACGAATAAAGGTATGAAGTATGCAACATGTTAATATAATCCAACCTTATCTTTTTATGCTACACTATGATGATGTTATTAATATGAGAAATTTTCTTTTAGAACAAAAAATATCTTCTCAACCACATTTCGAAGCTTTTGATTTTCCTTTTGATTTTCCTCCTCAAATCTATTCAAATTTCCATCATCATTCTTTCATTTTCTTGAAAACCCATCACATACAAAGCCACATTTGAGTCATCTCCTTCACCATCTTCCTCACCCACAAGCTAAAGTTTATCTTATTTAGAGAGAGAAAGAACTCTAGTAAAAGAAAGTGTCACTAGCTGAGAGCTAATATGTTTTACCATCTCATCATCCTTATTTTGCTTTTATATGTTGTTTTGGTTGTTGAGCAATGAATATGTTCATTATGTGTGGTATTAATGTGAAATATGTTGTGCATTTATCATGTGTGTTTTTGTTTGGTAAGAAAAATAACTTGAGAAAGGTGCTCTAAGCTATGAAAAATACAAAGCCATGGATTGAGGAAGGATGAGGAGCTCTCCTCCATTTGCGTTGTAAAGATAAATTCTCATAGGACTTACCATGTACTCTATTATATTATGTTATGTTAATATACATTAATTTTTGTGGTTAAAGATTTTGGGAATAGTGTTATAAACTTGTATGAGATATGATATGACTAAAATTGTAACACCCCATACTCGACTCGATTGTCAAGTTCGAGCTATAAGGTGCCACATTCGTTGCCAAAGCAACTACAATCAAATTCAATACAAATTCAAACCATCAATCATACAACCATAAGATTTATAAGTAAATAATACCATAAGTAATCATTCTCGGGTCCTAAACAAGCTTTCGAAAGCTTTAAAGTTAACTCGAGATTGATTAAGACTGTAACACCCCAAAATTGGGCCTAGGAGTTTTGAGGGTAAAATAAGAATTTTAGCTCTAATGAGCTCAGGAATTTCGCTAGCATGGTATTCGGAAATGTTTTTGTTTATGGCATTTTGAAAATTAATAATTTTTTTGAAAATAATGTTCAAAAGACTTTCAAATTTGAAATAAGGACTGATTTGTAAAAGGGTCTAAATTATGAGTTTTTTAAAAGGCAATTAAACTAAAATTTAATTTTCACCTTATTTTCCCCCTTCATTTTTGTAAAACCACGTTAGTCTCTTCTCCATATTTTTGTTTTGTCGTCTACTGCATCTCCCAAGCTCTTCTCATCCAAATTTGATTTCTAAACTTAATTCTTTAGACTTCTATCATTCCCCAAGCCATAAATCTCTATAGTATTTAAAAAAAAAATCCAAGAACACCATAGATTTCTCCATTGTTGAATTTTTTGCTTTTTCAGGTTTTTGATCAAACATTCAATTTTTCGTCAAATAAGGTAACGATTCGATGCCTTATTAGTTTTTGATGTTAATTGATCCTTTAAATTGAGTTTTAGCCGTTAAATCGCATATTTTAAATAAAAACAGAAAATTGGGTCGTTAATGGTGGATTTCAAGATTTTGGGTAAAATGTGGTTTCAAAGTGTTTTTCAATTAATTTTTACATGATTAAAAGGTTTCCAAAGTACTTTGAAGTTTCGTTAAGTATTTCTTGAGTTTTAATGAATTTCGCAAAAATTGCCACAAACATGTCAAAATTTTCGATATCATGAATTGGGTAGTTTTTAGTAGTTTAAAGGTTGAGAATCTATCATAGGTGAATAATTAGATGAACAGAATCAGTTTTACGTAAAAAGATTTAGACCGAGATAATTGAAATTCAAGTTTGTTATGTCGAAAGTTTTGATTACATGAGAATTTAGCTTAGGCTTGTGTTTTGATTGTTTGAAGTGAGTCATTAGTTGATTGTTAATTGTGTTGTTGTGTGATTTACCTTGTTGAAGCTTCAGAATCGTTATAACCTTCAACGAGTAAAGATAAAAGTAAGGAAAAACTAGTTTAAGCTTTCAGTAATTAGGCAAAAGCGTGATTGGTGAGTGTTTAGAATTGCTACTTGTAGACATGATTCATAGTGTTAATTTGGAGCTTAGGAATAGCCTAAAACCCTATCCTAAGTTTCGAGTGTAAGCTTTCTATTTCTCTTGCCTTATTTTGGCAAATTATGTGATTACGTGAAAATTGTGGATTGATTATTATGATACGATATTGTGATATGAGACATATGTGATGATTATTATATTGTGGGCATAATATACCTGCCAAATGACAGTGATAATGATATGGTAATAAATCAAATATGTAGTGAAAGCGAGCGAAATGTCAGTAAGTATATATGTGTTGAATTGTGGAATGTGATATTATTATGATAGTTAATATGTGAGAATACTTGTATGTGATATATGATGTACTGATTTTAATGCACACATATGTGGTCGGATAAATGATGGCTCGAGCATTATTATGGCACTTAAAATGTAATTAAATGTGAATTCGATAAGCATATATTGTGTACAAGTTGTAATGTAAATTGATAAATATGAACAAAGATGATGTATATTAAATCAATAATTACACATATGTAATTATGGATATTTTGGCTTGTGATCTCTTGAAACCGTTGGATATAGTTGGCATGTCATAGGATTGTGAGTACTCATATAATAACCCATTTTCAGTGAAATTGAAACAGTAGTTTTGGGACCATAAATTCGATGAGTAAATTATTATTATTTTATTATTTTAATGTCTATGGGGTATTAGTAAGGTCGTATTAAAATTTCGTTAAGAAATTTTTACATTTACATGCTTAATTACGTAAAAAGGACTAATTTGTAAAAAGTACAAAAGTAGAGTTCTATTAGTTAAAGGTGTCTAATACTTATGAAACTTTAAAATGAAAGGACTTAGATGGTAATTAGACCATTTGAGTGATTAGTGGATGTTCATGGGAAGGTTTATTTGAAATTTTGAATGTTTTTAAAAGGGTAAAAGTGCAAATGAGTAAATAAGTTAAAATTAAATAAAACAAAATATATTCATATTCTCCAAATGCTAAAACCACCGAAATTTGAAGGAGAAAAAGCTATTCTTAGGGTTTCTTGATTCGACAAGCTTGGGTGGTGCATGTAAGTGATTTTTTTATCCCATTTTTAATGATTTTTATGTTTTTGGGATCGTTGTAGCTTAATCTAGCTAGCTCGAGAATCAATGTTCTTGCATGATTTTTGATGTTTAATGGAAGATTATGAGTCCTTGTTGATAAATAAACTAGTTTTGTAAAATGATTTAGAATGAAAATGACATTTAGGGACTTTTTTGTAAAAAATGATGAAAGTTCATGGTAAATATATAAAATGATGGTTTGTATGAGTTGGTATAGATCTCTAGAAAAATCAGCTAGCTTGAGAAAAGGATGAAAATGCTTAGATTTCAATTTATATGCTAAGGGACTAAATTGTAAAAAGTTAAAATATTAGGGGCAAAATAGTAATTTTGAAAAATGAAATGTGGACTAAATTGAATGCTAGGGTTATTAAATGAATTAAATTTGTCTATTTAGATCAAGATAGACCAAGAATAGATTTAGATCGGGGAAAAGTTAAAGCCTCGGATTAGTCGATTCCGTTTCTACACTCTAATTGTCGAGATAAGTTCGTAGTGTTTTTAATATGTAATGAATTTTTAGTTGCGCACTTGTACTATGATGCTTTAATTATTATGTTTTTAGAAGATTAATGATGAATTGCACACACGTGCCCCCGTATGTACTTCGGTACCCTTTAATTAAACATATGTGCCCCTGTTTGTACTTTGGTACCTTTAAATTGCACATACGTGCCCCTGGTTGTACTACGGTACCCTTAGATATACTTTTGTACCCTGTTTAGACTTCGGTAATTTTGAATTGATTAATATGTGAATTGTATTTAATTTATTGTCAGATTAAATGACATGTTATGTTCTTACTAGGCTCTATAAGCTTATTCGTTCTTGTGGACTATTTTGTAGATTGTTGCTGCTGACACTTTGGATAGATCAAACCTTCAGCTTACACTATCCAACGAATTTGGTAGTTTTTGTATTTTTTAGGGTAATGGCATGTATAAACTTAAGTAGTTGAATTTGAGGTTGAAACGTATTTAGGATGTTATAAAATCGTGTTTGATGAATGTGTACATAATAACTAAATATGTTTGTGTTTTGATATCATGTATACATAAGAGGTTATTTTGGCATGTGCAAGTTGTTTTGGTACGATTTGATGTTGGTTAATTTGTGTCATTTTATTACTTATGATGTATGATAGGTATAACTCAAATGGTAAGTTATGCTGATGTGTTAGTAATCATATTTGAGATATGATTTAGTAAAAGTTGAGTTATGTTTGGAAGTAGAAATGTGATCAACATATGAATGTTTTTGGTAAGTTTGTATGTTTGCAAATGAGGTGCCTTTGCAAATGAGGTGCCTTGTATGGCATATTAGTTGAATGGTTTTGAACTTTTGAATTGGACATTTCATGTTGGTTTTGGTCATGTTTTGATGCTTTGATTACGTGTTATAAAGGCCTTTAGAAGGTTGAGTGAATTGGTGATGGAAATGACTTGTTTTTGGGTAAATTCATGTCCATACGGCTTGAGACACGAGCATGTGACTCAATTGTGTGTGACACATGGCCAAGCGACACGACCGTGTGTCCCTTGTAGGTTTTAATGCATACAATCCAGGCTGTTACATGGCCTGACAACGGGCGTGTGTGGCTATTTCAAGAGTTACACAACCTGGCACACGGGCATTTGGCTTGGCCATGTGACCGAACTCAGAGAGTTACACGGGTGAGGACACGGGCTGGGACACGACTGTGTGTCCCTATTTCGATTATTACATGGCTTGAGACACGGGTGTGTGTCTAAGCCGTGTGAGTCACACGGCCTGGGCCGTTTGACCCTTGCAGTCCAATTTTTCTAACTTTTTCTTATACTTTTTGATTGCTTCCAATTTGGTCCCGAATTGTTTCTAATGTATTTTTAAGGCCTCGAGTGTAACACCCCCTACCCGTATTCGTCGTCGGAATAGGGTACGAGGCATTACCAACTGAATTAATTTTTTTGTTATTACGGGTTAAATACTATTTGTTTACCGAAACATGTTATGACATCCCTTAGATGGGTCTCCGAAGCCCAAAATATACACCGGGACCAAACCAGGATTAAATCGAAACGATAGCAAATTTTTCACAAAACCCTAAAAAAATTTATGAACTCAATATAACCCCTTTATAGATATCTAACCTTCCCTGCAATTTTAAACCTAGACCAATCCAAATCAACCAATCCAATTCAACATATTTTCAAGATAGATTCATGCATATCCATAAGATAACCTCATCACATACCAAAACCAGGATTTGTTAGCCATACCAATGGCTAACTTTACATTCATTTCACATTAACATTTACTTTATTAACTTATACATGCCATTGATTTCCAAAATAAAATTTCTTGATATACCAAAATGTTGAGGTTGATAGTCTGATGTGTCTCTGACCCAATCCGACCTCCGAGCTCTTAATACTACAAAACAGGGAAAAAGGAAACAGGGTAAGCACGTTGTGCTTAGTAAGCCCATGTAATAAGAATTATACTTACCTAATATTTTCAATACAAGACAATAAATATTCATACATCGATTCAATTTACCATTTACCTATCACACACAAACTCAACCAAAACATTAGTCAAATAGCATCATATGAGTTCGATACAAAGATTAATGATTGATGAGCTCATCAATTCCATGTTTTCTATTACCCCTATTATTTCCCATATTTATCCCATTGAATTTCTCAGAATTTCGATGGATTTTTAGAGGTACACTTTTAGTGTACAATTCTGGGTCTGTCAATTCATATTCATGTGCGCACATTTCCATTTTAGAAAGCACACTCCCGCGAACCTCATTCTTATAGCGGGATTACCAGTCCAGGCTAAATCCCCTGTAATATAACTCATAGAGTATTATCGGGATTACCAGTCCAGGCTAAATCCCCTACAACGACAATTACTCTAATGAGCTTGGATCTGAATTACCAGTCCAGGCTAAATTTAGACCCTAATTTAGATTACCCATCTGGGCTAAATCCATTTTGGCTATATCAGGATAGGATCACCTGTCTGGGCTAGATCCTTTTTACCGTCAATTTCTTTTCAGAGATCCATCGAATTTTCCTTTCATTCAACTGAGATTTCTTCCCTTTTTTATCAAATATATCAATGTTTCATCAATTTTCATACAATGAACATTCAAATCATATTCACATCAATAACATACATTTCAAGCATTTAAAAATATAATTCAAGTTACACGAACTTACCTCGATACTTGTTTATATACAAAAAAAATCTACTAATCCCGAACTTTTTCCTTTCCTCAATCTAACTTCGTATTTAAACTTTCTGGATCTAAATAAATAAATTTAATCATCAATTTAATACATTTCATGTTCATATGTAACATTCTCTATAATTCCATTATTATTTATAGTCCATTCAAAACTGTCTACTTGAGTCATAGTCACTAAATTATTTATATCTCAAGCTACAGAATTCCAAATTAAAAACTGCTTGATTTTTCTAAAACTAGACTCAAATACCTTTCTACTATAAAATTTTCAGAATTATTTTTTTCAGCCAATAAGTACAATAAAATCTTCAAACTTACCCCTATTCTACTGTTTGATAGCTTTGACCTTTCTTTACTAAAAATTAATTATATCTTAGTACAAAATTTGGATGATGTTTCCATTTGTTTCTATTGAAAATGGACTCATTAATAATTTAAACATATAAATTTTAACCTCTAATTATTTTTCTCCAATTTTTTATGATTTTCCAAAGTCAGAACAAGGGAACCCGAATTCATTCTAACCTTGTCTCACAAAATTTATTATATCTCATGATTTACAACTCTATTTCTTACACCGTTTCTTCTAGGAGAAATTAGACTCAATAATATTTAATTACATATTTTTTTCATCCTTTAATTCTATTTCCACTATTTATGGTGATTTTTCAAAGTTAGCCTACTCCTGCTGTCCAAAACTGTATTAGTGCAAGATGTTTATTACCATTTTTCCCCTAAGCATTTAATAAATGATAATTTCGTCCCTACTTAATTAACCTCTCAAATAAGCTGATTTTTATCAATTAACACTTTATTCTATCACTTTAAACTACTTTATAACCTTTGGGAATCAGAATTTCAGCACTAGACTTTAATTCTAAACTTTTCACAATTAGGTCTTAAAAACAATTTCTCTTGAAATCCCCTAATAAAATCATCTCATAAACAAATTAAAGCTTCAATTTCATGTTATTTCATCATAAACTTACAGAACTCAACCATAGGGACTTTCAATTTCATCCATGAAATCAAAAACTAATGAATTTAATAGTAGGACCTAGTTGTAAAAGTCTTCAAAACACAAAAAAATTACAAGAAAAAGGCAAGGATTAACTCACTTGGTGCAAAAATTATGAAATAACAGCTTAAAGAACCCCTCCTATAGCGTTTTGGCTGATGAGAATGAAGAAAAATCACAAGAAATCTAGATATTTCCATATTAGTCCTAATTTTATTTAGTTAATTATGCAATATTCCAATTTTGCCCTTAAATCATCCATTTTCTTGTTGGTTTCATGCCCTTGCCGTCCAGCCCAAATAAATTTTAGGTCTAATTGCCTTTTGAATCCTTTCTCATTAGACACTTAAGCTATTTAATCATCCCAGCCACTTTTACACATTTTCCAATATAGTCCTTTTCATTTAATTGACTACCCAAACATTAAAATTTCCTAACGAAATTTTAATACCACATTACTAACATTTCATAAATATTTATAAAAATATTTTTGACTCAGTTTTACAAGATCGAGGTCTTGATTCCTTATTTTTACCCAATTTCTTCAATAATTTCTTTTTCTAACTAACCACTAAATCGGTAAAAAAAATTTCTATCGGTATTTTCATACGATTTTCCTATCATATTAATATTCATACAAAAATATTAAAATAAATTTCTCTTTAAATCGAATTTGTGATTACAAAACCACTGTTCCGATAACCTTAAATTTAGACTATTACATCGAGTGCTTAATTTAGGGACAATTTGTATGCAAATGAATAATTTATATCATGTTTATATTAATGTATGTTTTAAGGTTCTGTTTGTACGCTAATTCTTTGTAACCCTATTCCGGCGATGAATATGGGTTATGAGTGTTGCAATTAGTAGTATCAGAGCTACGGTTTAGTCGATTCTGAGACTAACGTAGTGGAGGAAAGTTTAGTATATACATACCACATATACCATGTGATAGTGTGATGCGTTTGATCCGTTTGTATTTTCTTATAGATTCAAGATGTCAGTTGAATCGAACTAAGCTATAGTTAATGAAGCTGAAAGTAATATTCAAGCTTTAAATCCTGAGGCAAGAAATAGTGCTCTATTCCATAACCAGTTGGTGATGAGATGAAAAATGTATTTCTTGAAATGATGAACTAATGGTTCAACGAGTTCAAGCAAGCAAATCTTGCAACTCCGCCACCTCCACCCCTTATTGTCCCTCTTTCAGCTCTTCTGAATACTCCAAACCCTGTACCTGTGAAGGTTACCCTAGTATCAGTAGATAAAATTCAGAAATGTGGAGCGAAAAAATTCAATGGTACGATAGATGATGATCCTTCAAAAGCAGAGTATTGGTTCATTAATACAAAGAGAGTTTTACGGAATTATTGTGCACCCCTGAAGATTTTTTTAGGTGTGCGATATTTTTACCGAAAGATAAGGTGTATCTATGGTGAGATACTTTGAGTACAATGACATCGAATGATCGTGTTAATTGAGATTTCTTTCAGAATAAATTCAAGAAAAGGTATGTTAGCTGGTTGTTCATTGATCGAAAAAAGAAAGAATTTTTCGAGTTAAAATAAGGAAATTGGACTGTAGCTGAGTATAAACGTGAATTTGTACAGTTAAGTAAATATGCTCGTAACATCATATCAAGTAAGGAGGGAATGTATATTAGATTTGAATATGGGTTAAATGATGATATCCGTATAGCTATAGCAGCATTAAAGTTACGGGAATTTGTTGAACTTTCAGAGCGGGCTTAGAAAGTTGTAGAAATTTGTAAAAGCAAACGACAGTCAGATTTGAAAATTCGAGACTATAACAAAAGGGGGTCATTCAAGCCTGCTCAAGCGTCTCCATCAAAGAAACTTAGAAATGACACAAGTCGACCAGCTGCTTCTTTAGAGTTCGTTGGTAGAGAGAAACTGAGGCAAAGCAATTTCCAGTCAGTTAATTCTCTAGCGGCTAATATTGGAAGTGTAAGAAATGTTGAGAGAATCGTTCCTGTGTTATGAATGCAATAAAAGACATTTTGGTGAGTGTCGATCAAAATCGAGAGCTTGTTTCCGTTGCGGGTCTACTGACCATTTTCTTTGTAACTGTCAGAAAAAGAAAAATGATTTCGGAAATCAATCAAATAAGCTTGAAGCAACTTCTCATAGGGGTAGACGATCTGGAAATGTTAGAAATGCTACTACTGGTCGAGGAAAGAGTAATGAGATGAACGAACGGTTTGAAGCAAGAACACCAGCTAGGGCCTATACAATCTGAGCTCGAGAGGAAGCTACTACTCCAGATGTTATTGCGAGTACTTTTTCTCTCTTTGATATTAATGTATATCCATTGATTGATCTTAAATCAACTCATTTGTATATATGCACTACATTAGTAGACAAAAAGAAAATACCTATTGAGTTCACTAAATATACTGTCAAATTTACAAATCCCCTAGGTCAGTGTGTTCTAGTTAATCAGTTATGTAAATCATGTCCTTTGAAAATTAGGGGTTACGATTTCCCTGCTAGTTTGATGTTGTTACCCTTTGATGAGTTTGATGTGATTCTGGGCATGGACTGGTTGACTCTACATGATGCTATTGTAAATTGTAGAAGAAAACATATTGTGTTAAAATGTCAGGATAGTAAACAGATCCGAATTGAGTTAGATAGATTGGATGGTACATCTAATATAATCTCAGCTATGACAACACAGAAATATGTTAAAAAGAGCTGTGAAGCATATCTCGCTTATATAGTTGATTACAGGGTTTCAAAATTGAAGTTAGAGGGGTTCCAATGGTATGTGAGTATATAGATGTATTTCCAGAAGAGTTACCAGGGTTATTATTGATTAGAGAGGTTGAGTTTGCTATTGAATTAATGCCGGGAACATCTCCGATATCGATAGGTCCGTATACAATGGCACCTACAGAATTAAAAGAATTGAAAGCTCAATTACAAGAGTTGACAGATAGTGGCTTTGCTGGGCCCAATTTTTCTCCTTGGGGTGCTTCTGTGTTATTTGTCAAGAAAAAGGATGGATCTATGCGATTATGTATCGATTATTGACAGCTCAACAAAGTCACAATCAAGAACAAATATCCATTGCCACATATTGATGATTTGTTTGACTAGTTGAAAGGTGTGACAGTATTCTCAAAGATCGATATTCGTTCTGGTTATTATCAGTTATGAGTTAAAGACTCAGATGTGCTGAAAATCACGTTAAAACTAGGTACGGACATTATGAGTTTCTTGTGATGTCATTTGGTTTGACTAATGCACCTGCTGTGTTTATGGATCTGATGAATAAAATATTCAGACCGTATTTAGACAGATTTGTTGTTGTGTTCATTAATGACATTCTGATCTATTCACGATATTAGACAAAGCATGCCCAGCATTTGAGAATTATTTTGTAAACCTTACGCAAAAAACAACTATTCACTAAGTTCGGCAAATGTGAGTTCTGGCTCAGAAAAGTCAGATTTTTGGGACATGTGGTATTAGTAGGTGGCATTGGAGTTGATCCGTGTAGATTAGAAGCTTCCATGAAATGTATCTGAATTCAGAACTAGGTTTAGCCGGATATTAAAGAATATTCGTCAAGGGATTCTCAATGATTGTTGCACCGTTGACAAAACTGTTGCAAAAAGAAGTTAAATTTGAATGGTTAAAGAAATGTCAAGAAAGTTTTAATTAGTTGAAAGCTTTGTTAACTGAGACATCTGTGTTGGTTAACCTAAAGTCTGGTAAAGAATTTGTGATTTACAGTGATGCTTCATTGAATGGTTTAGGCTGTGTTTTGATGCAAGAAGACAAATTGATAGCGTATGCTTCTAGACAGATGAAATCACGCGAAAAGAATTATCCGACTCACTATTTAGAACTTGTAGCTATTATGTTTGCTTTGAAGATTTGGTGACACCATTTGTACGTAGAAAAATGTCATATCTTCACGGATCATAAAAGTATTTGATGTCGAAAAAAGATTTGAATTTGAGACAGCGTAGATGACTCGAGTTATTAAAAGATTATGACTTGATCATTGATTATCATCCAGTAAAGGCTAATGTTGTTGTTGATACATTGAGTAGAAAATCTTTATTTACTTTGTGAGCTTTGAGCACACGACTAATGTTGAATGATAATGGTTCGATTTTAGCTGAATTAAAAGCTAAACCAACATTTCTGCAACAGATTTGCGAAGCTTAGAAAGGTGGTGATATTTTTATAGCTAAATGGAAATAAATTGAGATGCCACCTGATTTAGATTTTCATGTGGGTTCAGATGACAGTTTGTACTTCAAAGGTAGAATTTGTGTTCTGAGAAATTCCAATCTCATTCAGTAAATTTTACAGGAAACTCACAGTAGTAGCTTGTCAGTTCATCCTGGTGTACGACGATTTGAAACAGATGTACTGGTGGCCAAGTATGAAATGAGAGATTTCTAAGTTTGTATTGAAATGTTTGGTTTGTCAGCAAGTTAAAGCCGAGCATCAAGTACCTTCTAGTTTGTTATAACTAGTGATGATTCTAGAGTGGAAATAGGAACATGTCACGATGGATTTTGTACTGGGATTACCTCTATTTCCAAGAAAGAAAGATGCCGTGTGGGTTTTTATTGATCGTTTGACAAAATCCGCGCATTTTATTCTAGTGCATACAGACTTTTTACTCGAGAGAATTACCGAGTTGTATGTTACTGAGATTGTTCAGTTGCATAGTGTGCCACTTTCTATTATTTCTGATAGAGATCCACAGTTTACGTCTTGATTCTTGAGCAAGTTACTGAAGTTTTAAGTATTTGACTGCATTTTAGTACAACATTTCATCCTTAGGTAGATGGTCAATCTGAACGAGTGATTCAGATACTTGAAGATATACTACGATGCTGTGTTTTGGAGCTCAAAGATAAGTGGGAGAGATTTCTGCCTTTGGTTGAGTTTGCGTACAACAACAGTTATCAAGCAAGCATTAAAATGGCACTGTACAAAGCTTTATATGGTCGAAAGTGGTGAACTCCATTATACTAGACTGAGCTCAATGAGAAAAAGCTATTCGGTGTTGATTTGATACGGGAAATTGAAGAAAACGTTAAAGTGATACGTGATAGACTGAAAGCGGCTTTGGATATACAGAAGTCTTATACAGATTTGAAAAGAAAAGACATTGAATTTCTAGTTAGTGACAAATTGTTTTTGAAAGTGTCACCTTGGAAAAAAATCTTCCAATTCAGTTGGAAAAGAAAACTTAGTTCGCGGTTTATTGGTCCGTACAAGATCATTGAGAGAATTGGGCTAGTAGCTTATAGATTAGCTTTACCCTCAAAATTAGAGAAGATTCATAATATATTTCACATATTAATTTTTTGACGGTATCAATTAGATCCTTCACATGTGATTTTACCTGTTGATGTCGAGATATAGCCAGATATGACTAACAGTGAAGAATCGATCAAAATTCTAGCTCGAGAGGTTAAAGAGTTGAGAAATAAAAGTATAGCTTTAGTGAAAGTTCTCTAGCAATGTAATGGAATGAAAGAGGCTACCTGGGAACCGTAAGTAGCTATGAAAATGCAATACCCAAACCTGTTTTCTGGTAAGATTTTTGGGGACGAAAATTCTTTTAGGGGGAGAGTTATAACAACCCGTTTTCAATGAAATTGGAATAATGGTTTCAGGACCACAAATCTGACGAGTAAATTATTATTTTGTTATTATAATGTCTATGGGATATTAGTAAGGTCATATTAAAATTTTGTTAAGAAATTTTAACATTTGCATGCTTAATTACGTAAAAAGGACTAAATCGTAAAAAGTACAAAAGTAGAGTTCTATTAGCTAAAGGTGTCTAATGCTTATGAAACTTTAAAGTGAAAGGACTTAGATAGTAATTAGACTATTTGAGTGGTTAGTGGCTATTCATGCAAGGTTTATTTGAAATTTTGAATGTTTATAAAGGGTAAATATGTAAATGAGTAAATAAAATTAAATTAAATAAAACAAAATATGTCCATATTCTCCAAATGCTAAAACCACCAAAATTTGAAGGAGAAAAAGCTATTCTTAGGGTTTCTTGATTTGATAAGCTTGGGTGGTGCATGTAAGTGATTTTTTATCCCATTTTTAATGATTTTTATGTTTTCAGGATCGTTGTAGCTTAATCTAGGTAGCCCGAGGATCAAACTGCAAAACTGTTAAAGACAAGCCTCTGATCACCAAAATTTGTGGTTACTTGTAAGAGGCAGGATTATTTCATATGTCTTGTATGCTTCGAGGCTGCAAACACGATCCTACAGTCATCAACGTGTTGGTGAAAAGATAAAGGCCTGAAACACACACTTTCCATCTTCCATGTGGTGAGTGTACAATCACACTCGAGGAAATAGCGTTACAACTCGGTCTGCCAGTGGATGGGTCAGTTGTCACAAGATTAGTGATCATTCTTGGTAAAGAGGACTTCTGCATGACATTATTAGGGAAGGTCTCAAACTTGTTCCAAGGTGGCTAGAGACCAATTTCAAGAAGCTTCCTCTGCATGCGACCTACGTCGTCAAAGAACAATATGCCCAAGCATTTATCCTGAGGCTAATCAGAGGTATTTTAATGCTCGATAAATCTCAAAATTTGGTGCATGTAAGGTGGCTACTACACCTATTGGACTTTAAAGAATACAGACAATTAAGTTGAGGATTAGTCGTGTTGGTCACGTTGTACTAAGAGTTGTGTACGGTGACGGAACCAGATAAGATGTCAATCAGTGGTTGTCTGCTCCTGCTATAGTTGTAGGCTTGGTGCTGACTATTGTTTCTACGTCCCCGAGTGAATGACCCATACATGTTCCTATTGGTGACAAGGTAAAAATTATTTGTTAATAAATACTTAGTTCGTATAGTAGTTGCTTTTATTTATTATATGTTTGAACTAGCATATCACTTGTACAGGTAAAACCATGGGCCGAGTTACGTGGGACTACCCGGCCAACTAGAAAGATATTAGGTCGTTGTTAAATCAATCTTGGAAGGCGAGGTTAGTTACTTATTCTTTTGAACCTATATTAATTATGCAATGATTTGCAAAATAAAATTCCGTATATAACAGAATTTACAATTGTGCACTTCAGTTTGAATGGATGTCATACGTCGGCACCGATATCATATCTTGCATCCTATTGGAATTGTTGGCCAATCAAAGGATATGGGACGTGAATGTGCCATCGATAGTGTACGTAATGGTGGAAATACACAAATCAGACGGGTTGATGTGATAGTTCAGGTGGAGGCAAAAAATTCTGCCGCCACCGCGAGACATGGAAGATATTAGGCTACTCCTAGATCAACACTTGGAAGGTGAGATTAGTTACTAATTATTTTGAACCTATATTAATTACGCAATTATTTGTAAAATAAAATTCCATACATAACAGAATTTATAATTGTGCACTTCAGTTTGAATGGATGCCATGCGCCGACACCGATATCATATATTGTATTTCGTCAAAATTGTTGGCCAATCAGAGAATATGGGACATGAAGGTGTCGTTTATAGTGCACGCAATGGTGGAAATGTACAAGTTGGACCGGGTGATGCGATAGTTCAGGTGGAGGCAAAAAATTCCATCGCTATTGCGAGACATGGAAGAGCTACACAAAGTGGACTTGCGGGGAAAGAACGACGAGGGCTGGAAAGAGGTTCACAAGGATTACATCGGCACTTGAGATCATAGGATGAAATTCTTACCCATTTGCGAACCATTTTTCTCATCAGATACAACAACTTGTTTGGAGTACATGTCGTGGTTCAGAGTCACCAGCAAGTCGTATCTACCATTGGTGGAGGCGAAAAGTAGGCAATATTGTTAAAAGAGGCAACAACAACCACCCTAGCAGTGTAGGGTCAGACGCAGTCACACTATGGGTTCGTCATCGGCTCTGATAAAAAAAGTGCCACCTATGACTACACAATATCCCTGTCAATTAACTCCACTTATTCCTGTTCATTTCACTAACCCCTTGTTTTTTCCCAAGCACAACACGTTCTTGATTCTTTTATTCCCACAAGTACATATTTCGAGGCATCGACGTCCCCCACATTTTACTCCCCTATGCCAACTTTGATTCTGTCGTATATGTCGAGCCAGATGTTACCACATGTACCTTCAACGGTGACGACACCGATGTCGTCACTGATCCAGAAATCGATGCTAGTTTCAATGCTCAGGTCAATGCCGACGTATGCAGGTTTTGGGACACCATACACTTACATGTCAATGGTGTCTCAAACATCCACCTCATCATTGTACTATCAAGGTAGGTCATCGGTGCAACCATCTTCTACTAGAGTGGAGGATACATGATGGGAGGCTAGGACGACACCACACTCGAGCATGGAGGAAAACGATGGAGACCAAGGTGAAGATGAACATGAAGCTAAGCAAGAGGGTGGGTGTAAAAATGAACATAATGAGGATGATGGCAACGATGGCGACGATTCAATTTATGAGCCCTCATTAATAATTGTACATTGAAATCCTTTTCACAACTGTCACCCATCGCTGTCCAGCACACATTCTCCTCAATGACGCTGATGTATTTTTTTAACTTATTTATCGCGATATAAATATAGATGAAATCAATAAAGAAACCACAAATTTTCATTCCAACTCATATTTATCTTTGTTACATTCTAACGTAAGTTGTACGTAAGTTAATAAAAATTTTCACTGTAACTTATATTTATCTTTGTTACATTCTAACGTAAGTTAATAAGAAGTAACAAATTTGGTACCTCGGAATAATGGAGGCATTGTAATAAATTTTATATCTTCTGAAAGTAAATAAAGCTAGTGATGTTGAGGCCTTAATGTACCCCATAACACAAAACATGTTGTCTTCGGATGCCTAGGGTTTCTACAGTACTCTTATAATCTTTGTTGACTGTCCCTCTCCGAAGATCCATATTTTTTCTTATTCGGGTAGAATTCGGGTGACCTTTCGGGACACAACAATGTCCCTGTTTGTTGCCAACTCGAATGGAACACTTGACACTAGTAGCCACATACTCTCATCTAGGACGAGTGGGAATTCAGGACTCCATACACTATGCATGCATTCTAGTCTGTAGATATTGTTGATGTAAGGCGTGTACTCAATTCGTAGGTTCCCACATGCGAAAATTACATGTTCACATGAGAACTGAAGTGCTTGGAATCTCCCACAATTGCAAATTCGTCTTGGTAGGTCGACACAATATAATGCCCCTAACATGTCCTGGTTAGGCCTAACGTGCTCCGTGACTTAAAAATCTTGGTTCTGACGTGAGTGGCACACTACATACATAGTGTTCACTTTTGTTATATTTTGTTTAATTTCTTTCATGACATCCTCGCACTAGGTACAGTCGCCTGCTATCTGTCCAGCATATGCCATTGCCCACTTTGGAAACAAGACAGCCAGACGAAAGTATGTTTCTTTGACAATTGATGTTACCGGAAAATAATGCGTCCCCTTCAGTATAGAATTGATGCACTCAGCTACATTTGACGTCATGTGCTCATACCATAAACCCTCATCATACGATTACATCCATTATTTGAAGGGTATATTCACTAGGCATGCTGCACTAAAGTTGTTGATAGCGCCCAAGTTATTGAACATTTAATGGAAACGATGTTGGACGAATTTGTAACCTATCAAGAAAATCATACAGATGAATGCAAAGAACAAACCTAATATGGTATAACAAAACTGTGCAAATAGTAGGAACTACAAACCCATATCAATAACTTGATCCCGCTCACTTTTCAAAGGCCATTTTGTGTGGTAGTTGGATACGACATGCTGTAAGCATACCTATGATGGGTGCTATCCCAAAGACTACCATGCCGCTCAATCTCAAATAGTATTCTAATTCCCCTATCCAATATGACACATATGTCGAGCTGCGGGTAAATGCGACAACATAATTAGTTCAAAAAGAAATCCCAATCATCTGTTATTTCTACGAGAGTTATTGCAAATGTTATCGATAGAATCTTCCAATTATCGTGCTAAGCAACGGTAATCAACAACCAATGTTAATACCTTCTGTATAGCTAGGTGCTGTCAATTTGCACCGAAGGCTTCCAATGCCGAAAAGCTTTACTGTATTCCTCAAAAGTCCAAAAGAATCAATGAAATACTCTTTTTTCCAAGAACCAATCGATTGTTGGAGTACTTTGGGTACATTTTTAGACCGGTTATGAAATTAGAACGTACTGATCCAACACCTGACATTATTGCCATAAATAGTTGTAAGAAATGTCCTACCCATGATGCAACTTATCCATTGCCTTCTATTTTGCAACTCACGCTTTGTAGTACGATGTAGTGTAGTGTACTAGCTACGGATGTTCACAATCGACACCAGGACAAGAATCTTAGGACTCGCCTTCACTATCAGTAGAATAATGTCAGAAATCATGTCCAAGTCTAGCCTGGGATGATCCTAACTTGCACTTGCCATAACACAGGTATGTGGATCGGAATACTTCTTTATCGTCTACAGCTCGATTTTCTTCTGCAAAGATGCCATGATTTTTCACTTGCATCCCCATCGCGCATTGCGCACTTTCTCTCGAATTTCTTAGAACGAGACTTCGTGACATAGTAGTTCACACCATTCTTGAAGTAGTACCGCTTCAGTGCAGCGAGAAAAGCATCTTTATTTTGGTATTTCATTCCAACTTGTAGTACTTGTACATCACTCGATATGCTTGCATGACTATGTGTTTTGTGCGGTAGCTGCGAAAACTCTAAGCCACCCTTAATCGATAGGTCAATGTTGGTCATGTGGGGTAAAGTTTCATATACCCTAAAGCGTGAATCTAGTTCTAAAACATTGCCCGAGCTATCATCGTCAACCTGCAAAGTTTTAGCACTATTAAAACCGACTTTGGTTCAGAAAATAGTGCCACCTCTGAACCATCTGAACCGCACTACCAGATTGGCTCAAGATTTGACTCCTTCCCATCAACTGCATTTGTTGCCTCTTCTTCCTCACCTGCATCTCTTTCCTCGACCTCATCTTCTTCCTCATCTGTGCCTTCATTGTCACCTTCAAGCATGGGGTTCGACGTACCCTCACCAGTCCCAGTTGAAAGGACTAAGTCATCTATTCTCCTATAACCCATATGCCTGCCAAGATCAACATTTGTTTTGCATCCGGTGTATGTCGATGAACCCCCGGTATAAGTGCTTCTGCCCCATGACATCGAGCCTATACCGAAGATGAAATTGAATGCACTAACTGAATGTTTAGCGTAAGTGTCGAGATTTAGGTTATGACCATAACCCAGCTGGTATTGGCCACCAAAGTTTAGATCCGTGCCGGAGACCGATGAATGTTTACCTATAGATGTTTTGGGGATACTATAGTAGGGGCTTTGTAACAAGCCAGTAAACCCACCGTATAATCGTGTAGTGAGACTTTCTACCAACTTCAATTCCAACATTCGCCGCAATGGTGGTCGAAGATGGGCCAGATCCATCAACCTCGGTAAACTCGATGTATAACTCCATTACAACATTTCCGCTTAAGCAGTGAGATGATATGATTGTCTCGAGCTGTAGCTCGCCATTCACATCAAATAGGTCATACCTATAGTGGTCAACGGAAGCAAAATATCTACATTGCAACCTTAAAATTTTTCCTCGGGTCGATCCGCCAACTTTTCTCCCGATTCTAGTCCGTAGCTCACGCAATTGAATGGTAGGATTGAACACCAATTCAACGGACCGGGCTTCTAGAAATACCATCCCAACCTCTGTATTATAGATTTGACTGTCGTAGTAAATAACAGATTTTACTCATCGACTCATTTAAATATTAGTCATGAATTGGATTAACAAAAGTAATAAGATAAATAGAGGGTTGTCTAAATAAGTAATACAGCTCTCGCAACTCAACTATTCGATTTTTTATATTAATTTGTTGCGTGTCTAAGTTATGAAAATTACATCCTTTTAATAGGAAAACTAGATAGTGAGAAAGAAAATACATGATTCGAAATCCGTTTATGAATATATGCATTCGTCGAATAATGATGATGAAATACAAAGTATTATTCGAAAACACGTTCTTAAAGTCATATAATGTCATCCAAACCGTGCTCCCTAAGGTATTATGCGCCTCATAACGTGTATCAATTATACAGAAATATTCTCTGGGTATTGTTCTTTTGACCTGCAGAAGAAAAATATTAGAGAAAGCACGGGTGCAAGTTAAAAGTACCTAATCCGTCGTATTTTTTTGTCAATTGTAAGCACGTTTTGAATATATTCATCCAACACTCTAGTTCTAGGCGTATTTTCAACAGCGAGAAATTTCTTCTTTGCAATCCAACCCTTCCCCCACGCCTACAAAAGGGGTTTCCCACTCAATGGTTCATCATCCCTCAAACAACTTCTCCCCAAGCCTCTTCATTCCTCTATTATAAAACATTTATCATTCTTAAAAGTTTGGGTCGCTATAAATATTTGGTTCATGTTCAAGGTATTCTTAAGTTGTCGGTGATACGATATCACTCCAAGCTACACACATTTCATATATCATGCCGAGATGAGACCATTACCTACAAAACCTATCCTGGGGAAGCTAGGTTCTAAGGTGATTTTTTTTTTCTACGATCATGGGTGAAAGTTTGCATGGAGGTCCCAATTGACGACTCTTATGCAGTCATAGATCGATGTATAACGGAGAGCCTACATGGCTACGAGCTTAAACTTTTTGAATACCTAAAAATGTTGCCTTATAAATACCATGCAGAAGTTTAAGGGCATAATCATACGGAAAAACTGTGGGCCTTCTCGCTATAATTGGCATAACTTTTTCCTCCATTTCTATTCAATCAGTACCTTTAACCTTTTTTCTTATTTGAAGGTCCGCACCATTGTGGACGCAGGAGGACTCTCAGGAGGGGAATGGCTATTTTAGTAGAGTAAAGGTGATGCTCCTTTTGGGCTGGCGACGGTTGTCATTATTAAACAACCTATTAATAACTACAACCGCTACCGCGTCAACTCAAGTTTGACCTCTACTTCTGCCGAAACATCGGCTCTCCCCTTGAGAGTCCTCTTGTGTCCACAGCAATGTTAACCTTTGGATAAGAATGAAAGGTTAAAGATACTGGTTGCTTGGAAAAAAAGAAAAAAAATATGTTGATTACACCAAAAATTCCTCTGTTTTTCCTTAGAATTATGACCTCAATCTTATATATGGTATATATAAGGCATCATTTGCGGGGTATCCAAAAAGCTTGAATTTGTGCCCGTGTAACGACCGTTAACTAGCTCGTAGTTGTACACTAACTCGTGACTGCATCACGACCTCCAACTGAGACCTCTACCTAGATTTTAACCCTTGTTCGTATCAAGCACTATCACCCTAAACCCTGATTTCTCTAAAATTAGTTTCTGAGGTGATGGTCTTATCCCGCCATGACATATGAAATGTATGTGTTATGAAGCGCGTTATCATATCCCCGACTCCTCAAAACTACATATGAAATTTCGTGATTCCAATTGAAAACCCAAAACCCTCTTAAAAGCCCTAAACCTAAAAATATTAAAAATCATAACCTAAGGAGAGAGAAACAGAAAGCGTGTCCAATTGGGCTCGCTTTCCTACCAAGTGTACAGAAAGCATGCCCAGCTAGACTCACTTTCTGTTTCTCTCTCTAAAAACGACTTATTTCCCTAATTTTTGAAAAAAAGGGCCTAAAACACTAATTAAAAAAATGGCACATAACTTTAAATTAGCCTTATTTGGCCCTCCAACTTTATAAAAAAAAAGTCATTTTAGTCCTCCATGTAATTTATTTTCTTTTTTAACCTTTGAACTTGCACTTTTTGTCAAATTACCCCAAAAATGGATGGAAAAGTTAATAAACGTTAACTTTGTTAATGTGGACATACTCATGGGTGCCACATCAACAATTAATTAATTTTTAATATATGATTGTGAATTTTCTTAAACATCAATAATATTTTTTATTTTTACAAATAAAAAATAAAAAATTTCTATTTTTTGGAAAATTTTTAAAAATTTTAGTTAATTATTGATGTAGCATATACGTGGACTACCAATTGGACAAAAAATGCAAGTTTAAGGGTTAAAAGAGGCCAAAATTAAATGGAGGGCTAAAAATATTTTTTTTAAGCTGAAGGGCTAAATAAGTATTATACCTATTTAATTTAGTATTAAAAAATGAAGGAAAAATGGTCCAAATAGCCCATGAACTATTCAAAAAAAACATCAATTAATCCCCTCGTAACCTTTTGCACTCAATTGAGCCCTCGAACAAGCGAATTTCATTAATGATCATTACTTCACCAACGTGGTCGTTAATGATACTGATGTGTTAGCCAAATAAAAAATTTAAATAAAAATTTAAATAAAAATATTTCATTTTTTTTACTGGAATGAACTTGAAAAATGGGTTGTCTAACTTCATTTCAAACTTACAGTTTTTAATTTTTTTTAAAAATTATTAAATTTTTGAAAAAATATTAAAATTTATAAAAAATAAAAAAATATTAATAAAATTCAAAATGTTCAAGAGTTAAAAATTAATAAAAACGACTAATTTACCCAAATAATATAAAAAAATTAAATACTGAAATAGGCTGTCAGCAGGATTATTTAGCAAACTAGTATTTTTTTTTTGTGGAGCCTTTCTCATAGGTGCCACAACCTTTTTTATAATATTTTTTTTACTTTAAAAAATATTATTATTTTATTTAAAAAAACATTTATATATATACCGGGTCATAATACAGCCAGCGGATCAAAATACGGGTTAAAAATATCTGCGCGTATGACGCCACCTGGACTGGCGCCAGTCGCGCCTGTCAGATAGGCGGCACTAGAGTGACTAGTCCCCTCACCCCTGCACACTGATCGCCCAGTGTCTCAGCCTTCTCCTGCCCCCTGCGCACAACACACTACCAAGGTAGCGTTTAGTCCCTTCAAAAGGGAAAGAAAATTTGAAATGGGGGACCTTATAAGCATGGTCCCCCAAGATTAAGCACCGGTGTGTGGGGAAAAAAAGAGAGAATGAAATGAAAGAAAGGAGAAGGAAAAAAAAAGAAAAAGAAGAAGAAAGAAAGAAAAAAGGTAATGTATTATTTTAGTAAATAATTTTGTTTTTAATTTAAAGAGTTTAATTAAGATGTTGTGAAATTTTTTTGTTATTAATTATTATTTATAAATTGTTTATGTTTAGTGTTTATAGTTTTGGTTTAATATTTTTTATGAATGTAATTTTTTTATAATTATTTTAAAATTAACTTGTTAGTAATTTAGGATTACGTTATAAATTGTTGTGTTTAATTTAGTATTTGGTGATTTTTTATTAATGCAGAATTATTTTGATAAATATTTTGTTAGTAATTATTATGAATTGTTGTATTTTGTGAGTTTTTAGTAATGTAATTTTTTTTTAAAAAGTATAGTTATTTTGTTAGTAGTTTATGATTAGGTTATAAATTGTTAGTGTTTTGTGTTTTGTTATTTTTTAGTAATGTAATTTCTTTTAAAAAAAATGTTATAGTTATTTATTTTGTTAGTAATTAATGGGATTAGGTTATAAATTGTTAGTGTTTAGTTTAGAGTTTTGTGGTTTTTTAGTACTAAATTTAAAAAAAAAAAAATTTTATAATTATTTTGTTAGCAATTTATGATTAGGTTATATAAATTGTTAGTGTTTAGTTTAGTGTTTTCTGATTTTTTAGTAATGTACTTTTTTTTAAAAATAATTTTATAATTATTTTGTTAGTAATTTATGATTAGGTTATATAAATTGCTAGTGTTTAGTTTAGTGATTTGTGATTTTTTAGTAATATACTTTTTTAAAAAAAAATTTATAGTTATTTCGTTAGTAATTTATGATTAGGTTATATAAATTGTTTTTTTTTTTGTTAGTAATGTAATTTTTTAAGAGATAATTTTAATTCATATGTTTTTTATGTTTAGATAGTTTATATTTATGTTAATTATATTATTATTGTAAACTAACATAAATTTTTTTATTGTAGGTAAATTATGAGAAATTATGAGATATTTACTGTGTTTTTCTATTTCTGAAATTCAAAGTTATTTATTGTATTTTTTGCAACGAATTAAATGAATTCATTTTTTTAATTGCAGATTTGCAATAAATGGGTTCTTTGATTAATAATAATCACATATCAAGTACTATTAATGAAATGGTAATGAAATTTTTATTTGATACTCATGTTATTTGCGGAATTAAATTATATTGTATTAACTATTTTGTTAATTTAATAATGTCAGGACCCGTACCACGCATTGAGGGGCCGTGTTAATAGTGTAGGGTTTCTACCAGATGAACGCCTAATGCTATACTTAGAGTTAGGCGGATTTGGATCAGTGGCATTGATCCGGACCTTTGATCTGTGATACGACTTGATTTCCGCTTTAGTCGAGAGATGGCGTCCAGAGACCTACACATTTCTTTTGGCATGCGGGGAGTGCACCATCACTCTAAAGGATGTTGCACTGCAGCTCGGGCTCCTCATTGATGGGAATGTGGCCACGGGCGTAAGTTCGATCTCTAGGCCGGTTGCCCTTTGCTATGACTTGCTTAGACGCTCGCCAAGTAAACAAAAATTTACGAGTTTGAAGTTTTCATGGCTAAAAGCCAATTTCGAGCATTTTCCAAGTACTGTCAGTGAACGGGAGGTGATGCATGCCGTTCGAGCTTATATTATGCACCTTATAGAGGGTGTACTCATGCCGGATGCAAACGGTAATAGGGTCTACTTGATGTACTTACCCCTATTATCTAATTTGCACAACACCCGTTCATACAGTTGGGGGTTCGCAGTATTAGCCATGTTGTATCGCGAACTTTGTCAGACGACAGATCCTTCTACGGTAGACATAGGCAGATGCCTCATATTGTTGCAGCCGTGGGTACTTTACCAGATACCATTCTTAGCATCCATTAGTCACCAATTATATGTTTTTCCACTCGTTAATAGGTGATGAATTTTTACTCATTATAACAATTAGTTGACTTTTTTTTGGATTATATTATTCTAACAATTTTTTTCGTAGATGGAACACTAATCCGGGTATCGGGAGGTCATACACGGTTCTGATATACCGTTTGATGATCGAGAATCATGCTAGAAAGGGAGTAAGTTTTTCCAATATCAACTTAATTTTATTAGTTTATGTCACTCGACCTGCGTTACTATAACCATGTTATTAACTGTGCAGTTCATTTAGATGTCGTATTCTATTCCAGAAATTATGGTGGTTATTCTCTCGTCTGCCTACATCCACTCAAACATATGGTGCATTAGCGCAGTGGTATCATGGTGATCGGGTACTCCGGTAGTTCAATTGCATACAGTATATCCCGACACTGCCAGTACGATTGGGGGAGAACCATGGGATTAACAAGAGGGGGAAACATGGAAATGATTGGGCAGAAGTGCATGAAGAATAGATTACAATGTGGAACAACCATTTGGAAAGGGTACCTCAGATGGATTGTGCTTTGGATTTGTAGCCCTCGTTAGAGTACATACAGTGGTACTCTGATAAAGGGAAACCATTTTTGTTTGGTGAGCAGTCGATGGTAGTCTCCCCGTATATGACATGACTTGGTCAACTCCTTCCAGATCCCCATCATGCACCCGATCAAGAAGCAGAGTTGGAGGCAGAGCCGAAGTTACTCTCTGGGATACTTCTTATCATCCAGATTTGGGGGGCAATAGCTATTTCTTGGGCTCATCAGACTATGGATATCATTCAGAGTTTGATATCTTCAGCTCACTACTACCTCAGTACTCCAGTCATCCCAGCTCGTATCCACCTCAGTACTTTACTCCTCCTGGCTGGTATCCATCACTGTACTTGATAAACCGTAATTTATACATATTTATAACCCATGCTTAACGCATTTTATGAATGATTTCTCCTTAGTTTTGGTGAATTTGATGCTCCTAATGCCTTAATTTCATGTTTTATCCTTAAGTAAGCATAGGAGAACGAAAGGAACGAGAAACGGGCTAAAAACAGAGAAAATAGGCCAAAGCACGAAATCAACATGGCCTGGACCTCCTCACACGGGCAGATCACATGGCCTTGTCAATCTGGCAGAATTGAAGCACAATTCACTCGGGCAGCTCACACGCCCCTGCTAATCTAACAGGCTCAAACACGGCCTGAAGTAATCGCACACAGCTGTACCACACGTGCGTGTCCCTGCCGAACCCTAGTTAAGCTTCATTCAGAAAAGGCCAAATTTTAGGGCTTCTTAGGCATTCCAAAGCCTATAAATACACCCTAAAGGAGGAAGAAAAGGGAGACGGAGAATAGGGAGTAAGGAATTACTCCGAGGAAGCCGATTGATCCATCTCAGAAGCCGGAGCCACCATCAAGACTGAAGATCTCTCCTCAACCTCCCCTTTAAGAGTTTTGGGGTTTCTTTATGTTTTGTAATTTTTATTATTCTGAGATGTGTTCTTGTTTAGTTATGAACTAAACCCCTAAATACCTAAAAGGGATGAAACCTATGACTAAACCTTGTTATTATTTCTGAATCGTATGATAAATATTTAACTTGTTCTTAATTACGTGTTCTTAATTCTTGTTTTGGTATTTCAGGATATCACTTCAAGTTACTACTCTTAGTTGGAGGAGGAATAGACCCTGACTAAGAGTAACTTTGTCGTAATTAAGCGGAGTTGATTGCACGCCTAGAGATAGGGTGACAAGATTTTACCGGATTAGGGTGAAACCTAATAAGGGAATCCATAGATTGAGTTAATGCAACCTTAGGGTGTTAATTAGAGATAACTCTCAGTTATTCAACCTAGGGATTAGATGTTGTTAGTCTCGAAAGGGATAATAATATACATTAGGGATTTCTACGGAACAAGTTGGATAAATAAATCGTCCGGTTCGGAGCCAGAATAACAAGTAAGAGTCTAGGTGGATTTTTCCTTAGGTATTGTCTCAATCAATCGTTTTTCACAACAGTAATTTCCCAATTTCTATTTTCTGCAAGCTCTTAGTTTAATTAGTTAGTCAAACAAATCCTCTTTTATTCAACTAAATAATAAAAAGACGGTCATTACTAGTACTCATAGTCCTTTGGGTTCGACAATCCGGTCTTGCTAAAGCTATACTACTGTTCGATAGGTACACTTGCCTACGTCGTGATCATAGTTAGTTTCAAGAACGAGTCATTACAAATTTATAAAACTTATCACACGGAAAATCGACGATCAAGTTTTTGGTGCTGATGCTGGGGACTAAGATATTAGGAACGCTCAATTTTTATTACTTTAGCCATTTATTTTCTTGCAATTTAACTTTAATTTTTACTTTACTAATTTTTTTTCTTTTTCTCCTGGCAGGTTCTTATAGTTTATGACTAGAAGAAACCCGTCAGGACCATTACTTTTTGACGAGGAAATTGATCGACACTCGTAGAAAGCGGCGAGAAATCGGTAGCGACTTAAGATACACAGAAGAAGAGCAAGAGGACGATATCTCAACTAATACTGAAGATATGGCTGAAAAGCAAGACAATTCACTACCTCCAGCCATACTCGCTGAATTAGTAAATTAGAATCCTGCTCCTCGTACTATGTATGATTATGCTAAACCTAATTTTACAGGAACTGAGTCAAGTATAGTTAGACCTGCTATTGCTGCAAATAATTTTGAACTAAAACCTAACACGATCCAGATGATATAACAATTTGTTCAGTTTGATGATTTGCAGGATGAGAACCTGTGACAGCCCTATTCTGACCCCAGTCAAAAAGTGGTTTCGGGACCACAAAACTGAGTCACAAAAATAATTAACCGTTATATTCTATGCTTATTATATATGTAAATGCATGTGTGAAAGTTTCATGCATTGATTTTGTCATTTGTATGTGAAATTTAGTAAATAGGACTTATGTGAGACATTTTGAAATGTGATAGGTTAAATTATAATGATCTATTAATGCATGTTATAAAAAGAATGGACTTGCATGTCAAATTATCCATTTGTAGATAATGGCCGGCCATGTTGTTATTTAATATATAATATATGTATTTTCTATTAGCATTATTTCAATTAAATGGCTTTATATTATAGAATAATGATTATTAAAAATAGAAAAAAAGTGAAGAAAACTAGGTGTTCATCTTTGTTTCCTTCTAAGCCGTTGTAAAGAAAGACAAGGGGAGAAAACACCATTCGGTCATCTTAGGCATGAATTAAGGTAAGAAATTCATGTTAGTTCTTGAAATTTTAATTTATTTTAAGTTAATTACCAAGTTCCTTATTTAGCCCATGTCAAAATTTTGATTTTTGGGGATGATTTGAGCTTTGGCCATGGTAGATAATGAAGGGGATAGATGGTTGTCTTCAAGTCTTTATGAATAATTACAAATGAGTGATGTTTGAGGTTCTTATAAGTAGTTTAGATAATAGGAAAAAAATCGGCTTGTGTATTTGTGTAATTGCCGAATTTGAACTAGGGATATCTTTGAGCAATGCTTGTGTTTAAAATGATGGAATGGAGTGGATGCTTTAAATGTGTTATGAACTATTATAAGTTAAATTTAAGGTTTGCTAAATTACCTTTGTCATTGCCGAATATGTGTTTAATTAAAGAAGAAATTGCGTGTTGTATGTTTATGTGATTTAGATAGTTATAACTAATTTTGAGTTTTGATATCTAAAGCCATTTTGTTGTGTCCGAATTTGATAAATAAATAAAATGTTTTAATATGATTATATCATAGCAAAATTTATGCTTTAATTTTGTTTTCTTTTCAAATTGTAATTCGGCATTTGTACATAATGTGATAATTGGATGTGTATGTATTTAATTTATAATATCATACTTGAACATGTTATATATATATATGGTTGTATGTGTGTGATTGTTTATCAAATTATATAATAGTCGTATGAGTTTGTGCTTGTATATGTGAGTTAGTTATACAATGAAAATTCGGCTATGAGGTTTAAAGGTTAGATCATAGGAACCTTGATGGCATACATATTCAAATTGTTCGGTCATTAGGGTTAAATGTAATTTGGCTATATATATATTATATGTTAAAATAAATGAATTATGCATGTAGTCTTGAGGGTGTGTATGAAGAAATTATTAACCTGTTTGTATCTTAATGCCGAATGAAAATAGAAAGGTTAAAGATGACCTATAATGTATTTTATTTTGTTTACTATGATATATAAATATGAAAGTTGAATAGGTATATATATGATATTTTGAAGTGAGGCTTGAATAATCGAATAATGATTAGTTTAATTTTTTTTTTATATATGAATTAAGCTCAAGAGCATAGAGAACCAAGGTTGGACAGAGGAAAAGAAAAAATAGTTGAGTAGCCGATCCGAGACTGTTCAAATATATTCAAGGTAAGTTTTAAGTAGTTATATATATAATATTATTCGAAATGACATGACAGATTTTGAGAATTAAGTGTTACTTGTCAAATATGTACATGGCCGAATGGCAATTTGTATTAGAAGTGCAAAGTAATATGTTTTCATGATCAAATGATAGTGTTAGATGAAAATGAGAAAGATTTTTACGTGTAAACTATTATGTATTTAAATGTGAATGATGAAACGCGATAAAAGTGAATGAAGTATAGGATGATATATATATTCAAATGATGATTGTACCTACATAGGTGTGATTGTGTTGTATAAAACTTGTTGATTTGAATATTGTACAGCATTATTCGGGCCTTTGAGCCTAGCAGGCTATAATGCCGGTGAGATATTAATTGGGCCTTTGAGCCTAGCAGGCTGTAATGCCGGTGAGATATTATTCGGGCCTCGAGCCTAGCAGGAAAAATGTCGGTGAATAAATTCGGATTTTTAAACCTAGCAGGCTGAATGCCGGTGATTTGATAAAAGTCTAAAACTAAGATACCTCGTGTTAGAACGACGAATGAATACATTCAATAAGTTAAGTTGGCCAGGTACGTAGTATGTATTTATATGTGAGTATGATTTAAATTGAATCATAAGAGTATAATTTGTTACATATGTGAATACATGATATGTTTATATCTATGATTAGGATATATTCGGTTAAGGAACGAATATATGTGAAAATGTTAGATTTATTTAAGCCATATGATTTCGGATTAAGTGTAATTAGAATGCTAAGTGTGCAGTATATACTTGTGTATATTCGGCTAATGGTAATAAATATATAAGAAATGACTTTTGAGAAATTGAATAATTGATGTATAATTGATTTTATCTGTTGTATTGCTTAAAACTTACTAAGCTTATGAAAACTTACTCCTTTTGTTATATTTATCTGTTTTTAGATTATTGATTCCAGTTACCTGCTCGGGGAGAGGATTGTCAGCAATCGTCACACTATCTGTCTTTTTGGTACTGCTATGTTTTGGAATTTGTATGGCATGTATAGAATAGACTTAAGTGAATGTTATTTTGAGATGTTTTGTATATATTTGCCATGTGAATATGATAACTTTTGAATATCGATATAAGTTGAATTTCTATCTTTGATGGTGTTTGCTATAAGTATAACTGCTAATTGAATTATGTAAATGTGTATGTTCTAATGTTGAAATTCGGATTAGTAATTCTTCATAACCCATTCTGGCGACGGATACGGGTTATAGGGGTGTTACAGAACCCCAACATGCACTTGGAAAATTTCCTAGAACTGTGCGACACTTTCAAAATTAATGGTGTTTCTGATGATGCCATTCGCCTTTGGTTATTCCCTTTTTCACTGAGGAATACAGCTAAACAGTGGTTGAACTCACTACCACAAGGGTCCATTACCACTTGGGAGCAAATGACTGAAAAATTCTATTAAAATATTTTCCACCGGTAAAAACAGCTAAGTTACGTAATGATATTTCTTCTTTTATGCAGATGGACTTAGAAACGCTTTACGATGCATGGGAGAGATTCAAGGACCTTTTGCGAAGGTTCCCACACTATGGGTTACCTCTATGGCTGCAAGTTCAAACGTTCTACAACAGTGTGAACCCTTTGACAAGACAAATGATTGATGCAGCTGCCGGTGGAACCATCAATAACAAGACACCTGAAGAGGCTTCTGAATTCATTAAGAAGATGTCACTGAATAACTATCAGTGGCAAGTCATGAGGACTAAGCCAACGAAAATAGCAGGCGTTTATAATGTCGATTCGGTCACCATATTGTCAAATCAGGTAGAACTTCTGAATAAAAAAATTGATGGTTTACTTGGTTCTATGCAAGTACATCCAGTGATGAGGTGCGATTCAAGTGGAAGAGGTATGCCTACAGAATACCCACCATTCAATCCTAGAATCGAAGAGGAACAAGTCAACTATATGAGTAACAATAATTTCAGATCTCAAAATAACCCATATAGTAATACTTACAATGCAGGTTGGAAGAACCACCCAAATTTCTCTTGGGGCGGTCAAGGAAATCAAAGACCATAGAATCCTCAGGGTTTCTAACAGCCACCTTATCAATAGGAAAAGAAGCCAAACCTTGAGGAGATGCTATCCAAATTCATCTCAGTGTCAGAAACTCGTTTCCAGAATATCGAGACAACACTCAAAAATCAACAAACATTAATTCAAGGGCTCGAGACACAGATAGGTCAGCTGTCCAAGTTAATATCTGAACAACCACAAGGTAGTTTGCCAAGTAATACTGAACCAAACCCAAGGGAACAGCTCAATGCAATTGATGCTCAAGAAGGATGCGTTGAGACTGAGACAGAACCAAGGCAAGAAAATGTGGAAAGCAAAGGTGATGGTGAGGTAAGTCATAATAAAACGGTGAACGTAGAATACAAACCTCGTGTGCCATACCTAAAGCAACAAGGAAAGACCGCTCAAATGAATAATTCGGTAAATTCCTTAAACTTTTGAAAAAAATTACATATTAACTTACCATTTATTGAAGCTCTGTCACAGATGCCAAATGTAATGAAATTTCTAAAAGAGCTTCTAGCAAACAAGCAGAAGTTGGACGAAGCGTCACACGTGGAGCTAAACGCAGTGTGCTCGACTATTCTACAGAATAAGCTACCCAATAAATTGAAAGATTCAGGGAGTTTTACAATTCCTTACTTAATTGGTAGTTTAGATGTGAATAATGCATTAGCCGATTTAGGGGCAAGTACCAATGTCATGCCTTACAAAATGTTTAAACAACTAGGTCTTGGGAAACCTAAACAAACTAGGTGAGCATCCAATTGGCAGATAAAACTATAAGATTTCCTAAGGGTCAATTGGCAGATAAAACTATAAGATTTCCTAAGGGTATCATTGAAGATGTACTAGTAAAAGTGGATAAATTCATATTTCCCATTGATTTCATTGTTTTAGGCATAGAGGAGGAAACCAACACCCCTTTGATTTTAGGGAGGCCTTTTTTAGCAACTGCTAAAACAATTATTGATGTTGGCACAGGTGAACTCACCCTTCGTGTAGGAGACGAGACGATCACCCTTCAAGCTCGTAATTCTAGCATCACATCGAATGTGGAAGGTAATGATCCACATCATCTTACTAAAACTGACAATACGACGCAACCTACTGTGCAAAGATTGAGCCTGAAAGAAGTACACGAGCCATGTTCCAACAACACTAGAAGACCCATTCATGAAGAATGAAGGCTACAGATAGAGGAGCTAGACGAATGGCGAGCACATAAACTGAGAACACCCGATAAATCGAAACTACGCCAAAATAAGCTCTATACCTCTCCACATCAACTTAAGGTTGGAGATCAAGTCTTATTAGATGTCGCAGACCCTTACATTGTCACTCCCAAACTGGATGAGGAAACCCCTCTTACGGTACTTAGTATTTTCCCGTTCGGTACAGTGGAGGTAAGTCATCCCAAGTTCGGCACCTTTAAGGTAAACAATTCCTGGTTCAAACTTTACTTTGATAAGAGTGATAACAGGAATAAGGAGTACGAACTCCTTAAACCACCTTGACCATTCAACAGAGAGGTAAGTCGAGCTTAGACTATAAATAAGGCTTCTCGGGAGGCAACTCGAGCACTAACTGTATTAACTTATTTAAATTTTAGTGTTTAACACTTTCCATGACTAATGTTGCTCTTGAAAACAGTTTACTACAGGGACACGACCAAGCACACGGGCGTGTGTAAGACCGTGTGGAAATAGGGCAAGATTTTCCCAAAACACGGGCAATGATAAAACTCTACGGCCGTGCGACATGGCCGTGGGTGAACCTGCCAAAACAACATGGGCGTACAGCACTCCCATACCTGAGGACCGTGGTCAAAACTGAGAAACTAGCATGGGCGTGAGACACGCCCATGTCGACCATCCGTGGGCAAACCTGTCAAATTAACACGGGCGTGGGGATTACATACACGGGCATGGGAGAAGCGAACAAGGCAAAACACGTTCGTGCGACACGGCCGTGTTAAACAACATGCTCAAGGAACACGGGTGTGTGCCAAATTTTAGATGCGCCAAAAAGGAAAAAACGCGAAACACATGGCCTGAAATTGGGGCACACGGGTGTGTCCCCTAGCCATGTGCCCTAAAATTTATAAATACCCTGCACTATTTATTGTCTTCCCCACTCAAAAACCCTAACCCTAGCCACTGCAACTCCACACGGCCTCTACGCCACGCCCGTGCGCTGCCTCCAACTTCGTTTTTGACACATTTTCTCCTCTTCATAGCGTTCATTTACTTCTTCCTTTTCTATTTTATTGATTTTTAGGCTTATTTAGCATGACTATATGCAAGTTTTTTATTCTTTTTCTATATTTCCATCATTCAAATATCATAATTTAGAATATTCATCATTTGTTTTGAGTTATTGCATGCTTTCTTTACTCCATTCATTTAGTTAGATGTAAAAATTTCATGATAAAAGTAGTTGACATTGTTCATGCATTCTTGGTGTGTGGCCATTTTTTCATCCATTTAATTTATTGCTTTACATTCCTTATTATCTCTACTTCATGCCACAATGCCCAAAGAATGTGTTAACGAACTCTAAATTATTGTGGCTGAAATACTTATGAGGATTGTTAGGAAAATTTCATTATTTTGTCATTCACATGCCATTCATATGCTCATCCACATGTCCTCATATTGATAAATGGCACAAAAATATGCTGTTAAAAGAATTGGGGTTGGTTATGCTTGGTTCATTTTTTGCTGAATTTATTTGTTCAAAATTATGACTCTTCAATATATATACCTATTGTTATTTCTTTCTTCAATTATAGGTACAATGTCTTCATGAGAAAAGAAAACAGCCGTCCCTGCCTCAAGGAAAAGGAAGGGAGCGTCATCTTCCTCGGGTCTTACCACGAAAGTTCGCCACCCGTTCCTTTAATTCCCCAACGGGCCCTAAGAGGAACTCTTTCAGATACTACGGGCCCGACCTTTAGCAGCGGGCCACTGCATAGACTGGGTTGCCATCGAACAAGTCCAGTTGGCTGACGCAATCTGGGCCCTCCTTACTACCGATCCATAGGAATTATTTTTTGGGATCATCGAGCCAACATATTTAGAGCTGACGATGGAGCTATGTTCCACGTTTCATCTTCAAACCGTGATGACAAACAATGATGATCCCGGTACTGTACAGTTTCGCTTAGGTGGATTAATCCGCCAACTAACCTTTTCTGAGTTTCGTACCGCATTAGGTATCTATACCGAGGAGTTTAAAGAGGAGAATGACTTACACGCCTTGATCGCCACATCCATCGTTCTCCCTCACGGTGTTGGGACGCCCTCATCCCACGATCGGCTACCTACGACCCCAGTCGTACAAAGGCATCGTCTCTCCCTCCATCCCTAAGGTACCTCCATTCTCTTTTATCTTACATTTTGACAGTACGGAGGGAGAGCACCAGCGTCGTCACTACTCACGATGTCTACTACTTGTGGTGTATGTCCAACAGGCACGTTATCGACCTCGCCTACTTTATCGCCCTTGCCATACGCCACAAAACAGAGTGACATCGGATGGGGTTCATCTCTATTGACCCTTACGTGACTCGATTTGCGCAACACTTCGGACTCCTCAACAACGCGACCCAAGAATCATCCTTGACCCTCATTGGCCAGATGTCTCCACAAGGCATCTCGAGCATGCTTAGTATGAGGATGATCGAGAGGTGCCGAGGAACCTACCCTCCCCAATATCGTCTCGCTCAATCCACCGAAGAGGAGGTTCCCGATGACATTACTGATGATGTCCCTACCCAACACGAGGACCCGCTTCACCGCCCACCACCACCACCTTTTCGGCCAGTTTATGCGACGGCTTCATATGCTGACATCTCTGAGCACCTCAACCGATTTGAGCAGCAATGTTTTCAACGATTTGACAACATTGATGCTACTCTATAGCAGATTTGTCAGCACCTTCACATCTCATTGCCAGCCCCACCTCGCGAACCATCTAGCAATGAAGATGTTTAAAAATTTTTATTTTATGTTTTTATTTTGATTTAAAGACATCTTTTCATTTTTCTTTCATTTTATTAGGACTTATAATATTTATCTAACAATTTTTACTATCGGCTAATGTTTTACGAGTAAATCACTCTTCCTAATATCCCCTAAACAATTCCTGCTTTTATCACAGTTATCACAGAGCTCCAAAGCTCGCAATTATTTAGGAACTTCCAACTCTGATGGAAAAGGTTTGCCACGATTACCATGCCTTGCTCAATAAGGAGATATAATATTCTTTTAGCACAGCACCTGTGGTACCCAACCTCTACCACCACCGGAGTATCCTCCTCTACCTCCATTTCGCCAAACTAGAGAACTCATTCATTCAAAATCTCAGGAAGTTTCAATTCTCTCCCTATCTTATGATCTTATATTTTTCTTATATATCTAACCTTGTACATTGAGGGCAATGTCCATCTTAAGTGTAGGGGGTATTTATTTTATTATCTGAAAAATCCCTGAATATTACTTTGTTCTCTTGTGAATCTCTCATATCATGTTTAAAATGAATTTTGATTGACTGATAATTTTGATTGATATATCTTAACTTAAAACGTAGGCATTCATGCATTGATTGTTAAACTTTAAGACACTAGAAAATCAAGCATGATAAGATGATGTTTAAGAATTTAAAATTTTAGGTTGTTTCCCCAAATTTAGGTATTATCTTGAATTGAATCCCCATAGATTTAAACATCAAAAAGCCATAATTATTGTGAGATTTTTGAGCCTTTTGAGCATCTATTAATTCTTTCATGCTCACTTCTATTATTGCCTTGAGTGTACCAATATTGAACTGTTGTTTTAGAACTTGCCTGATTATGCATGTTGAGACCACACTATTTGATTTGATATATCAAAATGATAGAGGCACTTAGGCTTAACCCACTCATGCCATGAAAAGCCTACCTCCGCAATTAACCCTTAGTAAACCCTTTTGACCCTAACAAACCATTCATTGTATTACCCTCAATATTAACCATTAACCCATTATTGTTGAGATCTCCTAAATTAATTCGATCTCCATTTTTTGTCGAGAATTGAGTTGGATAAATTGCTTAGCTATGTCTTGTTCTTAATAATTAGTTATGATTATTTAACTTGTTCTTAAAAAAAAATGTATACATATTAGCATTTATCTTTTGTTATAAGCTTCATTATTCAAATTCTATAGTTAGAAAAGAAGCTATGTTGTACGCACGTGGTGATTAAATATTTTTCTAGTTAAGTAATTTTTCAGTTCAATATCGATTCTAACCTTTTCTTTCAGCTTGTGACCACACCCCTAACCAAGCCTCATTTCAACCCTTTAAAGACCTTTTGATTGATGTATCATCTCGATTTATAGTGGTGGAGATTTGATTTTCATGCAAGCCTATGGTAATAACTTTTCATATTGACTAATGAGTGTTAATTTCATTGTCCTTAAACACTTCGAGTGATTTGAGTGAATCTTTAGTGAGGATGTTAAACTCTGTGAGGTTCCGAATCAATGATAACTACTTAGATGAAGGGAGATGCATAAGTTTTTCATGATTAAATATTCAACTTGGAATGCTTAAGGCTTTAATGTTCTTATAGTTGAGTTCTCAATATATGATTACTTATGAGATTATTTGAGATAATATTGATCAGAATTATAAGTTGAGAAAAAAGAGACTTTAACTATGATCTAAGGATTTTGCTTGAGGACAAGCATACGCTTAAGTGTGGGGGTATTTGATAAACTGTAATTTATACATATTTATAACCCATACTTAACGCATTTTATGAATGATTTCTCCTTAAATTTGGTGAATTCGATGCTCCTAATGCCTTGATTTCATGTTTTATCCTTAGGTAAGCATAGGAGAACGAAAAGAACAAGAAACAGGCCAAAAACGGAGAAAATGGGCCAAAGTACGAAATCAACACGGCCTGGACCTTCTCACACGGGCAGATCACATGGCCGTGTCAATCTGGCAGAATTGAAACACGATTCACACGGGCAGCTCACACGCCCCTGCTAATCTAACAGACTCGAGCACGGCCTGAAGTAATCGCACACGGTCGTGCCACACGGGCGTATCCCTGCCGAACCCTAGTTAAGCTTCATTCAGAATAGGCCAAATTTTAGGGTTTCTTAGGCATTCCAAAGCCTATAAATACACCCTAAAGGAGGAAGAAAAGGGAGACGGAGAATAGGGAGTAAGGAATTACTCCGAGAAAGCCGATTGATCCATCTCAGAAGCCGGAGCCACCAT
Source organism: Gossypium anomalum (assembly GCA_025698475.1). NCBI lineage: Eukaryota > Viridiplantae > Streptophyta > Magnoliopsida > Malvales > Malvaceae > Gossypium > Gossypium anomalum. Next base: position 38,364,012 of record CM046968.1, on the reverse strand, counting down.
CAAGACTGAAGATCTCTCCTCAACCTCCCCATCAGGAGTTTTGGGTTTTCTTTATGTTTTGTAATTTTTATTATTCTGAGATGTGTTCTTGTTTAGTTATGAACTAAACCCCTAAATACCTAAGGGGGATGAAACCTATGACTAAACCTTGTTATTATTTCTGAATCGTATGATAAATATTTAACTTATTCTTAATTACGTGTTCTTATTTCTTGTTTCGGTATTTCAGGATATCACTTCAAGTTACTACTCTTAGTTGGAGGAGGAATAGACCCTGACTAAGAGTAACTTTGTCGTAATTAAGCGGAGTTGATTGCGCGCCTAGAGATAGGGTGACAAGATTTTGCCGGATTAGGGTGAAACCTAATAAGGGAATCCATAGATCGAGTTAATGCAACCTTAGGGTGTTAATTAGAGATAATTCTCGGTTATTCAACCTAGGGATTAGACGTTGTTAGTCTCGAAAGGGATAATAATATACATTAGGGATTTCTACGGAACAAGTTGAATGAATAAATCATCCGGTTCGGAGCCAGAATAACAAGTAAGAGTCTAGGTGGATTTTTCCTTAGGTATTGTCTTAATCAATCGTTTTCCACAACAGTAATTTCCCAATTTCTATTTTCTGCAAGCTCTTAGTTTAATTAGTTAGTCAAAACAATCCTCTTTTATTCGGCTAGATAATAAAAAGACGATCATTACTAGTACTCATAGTCCTTTAGGTTCGACAATCTGGTCTTGCTAAAGCTATACTACTGTTCGATAGGTACACTTGCCTACGTCGTGATCATAGTTAGTTTCAAGAATGAGTCATTACAAATTTATAAAACTTATCACATGAAAAATTGACGATCAGTACTCCACTCTTCTCTGCCCGTATCCGTCACCGTAGTCCACTAATTTCGGCTCAAGTTCATCGATTGCGTTTGAGACATATGATTTTTTATCTATGTTTCGCACACTCCTACATGCTGGTGAAGAAAATGTTGATCGTCGCAATCACCCGCAATGTGAACGTCGAGCTCCACAAAAAATACCCCTAGGATCACACCATTAAACCATCAATTTTAGGGGATTTTTGTAATTAAAATAACTTTATATTTATGTAATGATTTTTTTTTCCATTTTAGTTATTAATTTTAGGGGTTTTTTGCAATATAAATAGTCAACTTTGTATTTATGTAATGACTTTTTCGCCATTTTAGTTATTAATTTTAGGGGTTTTTTATAATTTAAATAATAAGCTTTGTATTATTTACATAAAAATGTTATTTAATTCAACAAAAAATATAAATGCAACAAGCTTTAGACTAACTTTGTAATTCAAATTAGATTAATTACAACAAATTTTTGACAAATTTTAGATTCAATCCCCTCTACATGTAGTGAATGTAATTAATAGGGCTTGAACAACATCTCAATTTCTACCCTATCGTGACGATTGTCTAATATGGTAGTTTCGGAGTAGGCATTTACTCTGATTATGATCGGCTAATCTGCATACGCCTCATAGCTCCCCATCGGGTTTCTCTCTAATGTCCATTTCGTTATGGATTTTGGATGATTGTGGATGACCTTTTGGATTCCTACACAATCCTTTGTCTTGGATAAGCTCGAAAGTTGTCGGAGGCACCTCCTATGTAGATAGGTTAGGAAGCACGGGGAGCTCGTTCTCCTGTACACGCAAGTGTGCTCGAGGGTGTACACTTCATCAATAAATTATTCAACATTGAGCGAGACTTTAGCATAACCTGCCACGACATGTGCACAATGATAATGAAGTGTCTAGAACCTCTTGCAATCACACTGTTTGTTTCAGATATCAACTCCGTAGGACCTAGGTGGTATATCGGGTCGACGACCGATGGTCTCTGTAACTTGAAACATTTTATTACGTTGTGAATATACTTCTACATTCATCGACCTCGCCATCCACTGGTTTGCAACCATTGCATTCCTGACATATTCGACAAACACGTGTCCCGCCTCCATCTGGTTGACTTGGTGCTGCCCCATTCTTGGCATCAAGGTAGCCAACTTGTAGAATGTAGCCGAGAAGAAATATGAAATTAGAAGATGTCGTGTTTTCAACAACACGGAGTTAACCCTCTCCGCCAAATTAGTGGTCAGATAACCATAGCGAAAGCCCTCGTCGAAACTTTGAGCCCATTGCCACGGCTCCATGGTACCTAACCATTGTCGAAAATATGTGTTCATTTGACCCTTTATGTCACTCTCAAGTCGAGTTATCCTTTTCTGGAAAATGTGTGGCTCTAGCTCGTGCGCTTTATATATATTAAGAAAATATAAGTTACAGTCCAGCCCTAAAACATTAGATTATATATTGAAAAGGATAAGTTTATTCTTTACCCATTCTCACAACTTGTCTCCATCAGTCTGCATTCTTACAATCTCAGTGGAAGTTAGCCCCAATATGCCAGATGTAGTAAACGGATCTCCGTGGCACACTGGAATGCCTAATGACGATAATTAATCCTTTCCCTCTATCGGAGATGATACAAATATTATCGTTACTAATAACATACCTTTGCAGATTTGTAAGGAAGAATTCCCATGACTCCATGTTCTTCTTATCTCCGATGGCAAATGCTATCAGGAGCACGTTCTTGTTCCCGTCGTGAGCAACCGTAAGAAGTAGGATCTGTGTATATTTACCGTATAGCCATGTCCCATTTACTTGCACAAACAGATTGTAGTGGGGAAATGCATGCACGCATGGATCAAACGTCCAGAACATCCATTGGAAAATTATTTTTCCCTGTTGTAATTAATCGTTCGGGCCGTAATAGGGTTGTGTCTGTAACTCAATGACAGTCCCCGGTACGTACTCCTACATAGCGGCTATCCATCCCTGTAACTCATTGTACGACGCACCGAAATCTTTGTACAATTACTCCACTACTATCTATTTAACTATCCATGCCTTCTAGTATGATACTCGGTACTGGAATCGTGCCTGTATTTCGGTAATCAGTACCAAAATTTTAATGGTCGGCATGTCTTTCACCATTGGCATGATACACGTACAGATAGTTTTGAAATTAAGTTTTTGATGATCTTCTATCATACTTGTTGAAGTGCATGTGTAAGGCCCAACAAACTTTCGTATCTCCCATATCTGCGACTTTTGGATAAATGCAGCTCGTATTCGCCAATTGTAGCCTTCCACCGACCTCCAACACTCCTCAATATATAATGTCAGTTAAGACACAACGACTTTGTAGTCCATTGATATATTCATGCTATACCGCTTAATGGCAAATACTCACTCTTCCTTACTTTCGAATCTCTTGCGCACGAACAACTCCTCAGGATCGAAATCTACGGCTAGCTGGTGAGTAGGTAATATTTTAGGGTATTCTGGGAACTCAGCCGCGTGTGCCACATCGGGGTCTATTCGAAACATGTGTGCCCTAAAATTATTGTGTATCACAATACAACAATCTGATTCTGGACTGAAAACGCGTTAACGTTTCCATCATCATTTACGCCTTCATCGTCAATATCATCTGGGGCCTCGTCCACGTTGAGATCACTATCACTATCGACCTTGTGATCAGAAGGATCACTATTATGGTATACATCATCACCAACCACATCAGTCTCGGGTACAGTATTAAGATCGATGCCGATCCCACATATAGTTGATTGACTATCAACGTACGATATCAGAACCACCATACACGGCTCTTGAGCTCTATGTTTTTCACCTAATAGAGTGGGATATTTAGTTGGCTCCACACCAACTAACTCAACAAATAATTGAATCGGTGCATTTTGGTCGCTCCGAGTCCCACAATAAAGAGCGACTGTTGTCTCCATGTCTTCATCGTCTACAAGTTCCATTTTTGTGAATTTTATGGGATCTGTCGAAACTGGAAACTTGTAGAAAAGTTTCAGGATCCTTCTCCCACAACGTCCATTAATTTTTGCACTAATCCTTTCCTTCATATCATCAAACGAGATATTTCTATTAAATCCCATTGCTACTTGTTGGCGACATTCAAATCTACATCCCACGGTTGTTGTCAAAATTTCTCCATCGAAATAAACGCATACGAAAAACTGATTCTCCATCTTCAATACTAGATCTGTTAAAAAAATTAAAAATTCTCAAAACAGTTTCGAATAGCAAAAAAGATACTTACATAAAATTTTTAATGCAAAATTTTTCATTCAGAAACTAACAAAATTAATAACCTAACAAAATAACTTTCAAATAACAAAATTACTAACAAAACTCTCCATTCTATTTAAAAAGAAATAAACTAAAATACCTTATCCTTCTTTTTGTTTCCTTTCTTTCTTTTTTCTCCTTATTTTTTTTACTTCTGTTTTGCTAAATTTTTTAAATATCTCCTACTCATTTGATTTTCAAGTGAGTACATAGGTGAAAAATTAAGCACTGGTGCCGCCTATAAGGTTGGAGTCACTAGTGGCGCCTACTAAATAGACACCACTTATCCCATACCACATTTGTACATATACATGGGTCATGTATTGTACCCGAAAAATAATACAAGTGGTGCCGCCTATGAGAAATACACCACTAATAAAATAATATTTAAAAAAAACACAAAAAAAATTATAAAAAAAGATGGTGGCGCCTATGAGAAAGGCTCCACCCAAGAAACATACCAAAGAATTTAAATTTTTTATATTATTTAGGTAAATTAACACCATGTAAAACATCTAAATTTTTCAAAAAAAAATTTTCCTTTTTTTTTAGTTTAAAAAAATTAAGTTTGAAATAAATTTGGGGAGATGATTGGCCTGATTTATTCTAATAAAAAAGTAGACATTTTTTAAAACTTTTACACATCAATGAAATAACGGTCAAAGATGGTCAATAGATTTTTTTTAATGAAATTCTTCAATTTGAGGGCTCAATTAATTAAAAAAAAAAACTATAAGGGGCTTAATTGATTTGCTTGGAATAATTTGAGGGCTATTTGAACCTTTTACCTAAAATAAACATTTCCTCTACTAATTTTACATACTGTTGTGTTGTTCGGCAATTATTTCTGGCCAATATTTTACTTAGGCTATTAGCTTAGTGCTTTTCTTTATTTTTTTGGCTCTACAATTTTACCGTCTGAATATTTGTCAAGTAAAGACCCGTCCAGGGCGTCCACCCCTCGACGCTCCAGCCCCTTCTCTTTCGCTGTCTCTCACTCTCACTCGGGTACCGCTCTCTCCGTTTAAACAAACTCGTAACAGATTTTCCATTTTTCAACGAATTCCTTGCTCTTCTTTAAAGGGTATGTTTCACAATCACCCTTTTTCCTTCCACTTGCTTTATTAAGTTTATGCGTATCTCTAGATTTTATGCGTCTCAATCTTCATTGTCACTCATCTCAAATGTAGTTTTCAATACGTTTATGCTTTGGAGATTTGAATCAACGGTTTTAAAGTTTTTAAAGGAAGATTCTAATTTGTCTCGAATGATTCAACGAAACTCTACCTAACCAGTGTGAAAAATTAAAGATGAAGGCAATTTTATGTCCCTCCCCCTTTGGTCCGTCTTATGCTTTGATGTTGTTTGATTTTGATCTGGGAATAATTGGTAATCGTTGTGTGTGAATTGCATTATTACGCTTGTGAAATCTTCCAAGTTTCTATTGCTGACAGGAATGTCTTTTTACGAGTAATCCATTCTATTTCTATCCTTTATCTGCAGACTGGCTAAGTCAAATAACTAGGTCAGCTATTGAAGTTTTTTTTATCTATTGATAAAGTTGGAATTATTTGGTAATGGCTTCAAGAGTGATCTTGCGAAGGAGGAGCTGCATTTTCAATTCGCCAACTCGACTTACTTCCCTGATTCGGGGCTTTTCTAGTTTTGAGCATAGACAATCATTTACATCCGAGGATTCACAAGGATCACCCTATGTTGCAAGCCATCCCTATCCAAGTTCTGATTTTAAGAAAGTCGTTTTACCTTCAGCTCTAAAAAATGAGCTATCATATTTTCTATCAGCACAATATCATAGGAGTAACTCATCCGGAATCTCAAACTCGGGTTTTCTGGTGGGAAATTTAGAATTTAAGTTTCCGTTGGGAGTCCGATGGTTTTCACAATCTGTGCGTTCTGCTTCTACTTCCACTGCCGGTAAACCTGAACTAGGTGGTTCTAGTGATGGAAAAGAACAACAGGCTTCTAAGAAGGTGAAGGAGGCTTCGCCCGAGGAATGCGATCAAGCAGTTGAAGGCCTGAGTACAGTGAAAGCCAAAGCCAAAGCTAAGCAGGTACAGGACTCCACCAAAAGTGGACAATCGTTAATCAAGAAACTATGGGCAATGATTCTTGGCATTGGACCTGCCTTGAGAGCTGTTGCTTCTATGAGCAGGTTTAAACTTCTCTAGTTTGTTTGTAGTTGAACTGATGTAATTGCTCTGATACTTATTATTTTATACCTTTCTGCAGAGAAGACTGGGCAAAGAAGCTTCGCCATTGGAAGGATGAATTTAAATCTACAATGCAACACTATTGGTTGGGTACAAAGTTACTTTGGGCTGATATTAGGATAAGCTCAAGGTTGTTGGTAAAACTTGCTAGCGGGAAGGGTCTTTCTAGAAGGGAAAGGCAACAGCTTACTAGAACGACAGCTGATATTTTTAGGCTAGTTCCTTTTGCCGTCTTCATCATAGTTCCATTTATGGAGTTCTTGCTACCAGTATTTTTGAAACTATTTCCCAACATGTTACCTTCAACCTTCCAGGACAAGATGAAAGAACAGGTAATTGCCTTACTGAAGAATTTCTCTTGTTGTACTATCTTTATTATTTGTAGTATCCATGGCTTAAGAATTAGCCAATGTATGCTAATCTAGTATTTGCGATCATTCTGATTGTTTATACTAGGAAGGAATGTTATCTATTTCTATGGCTGTCTGCCTTTTATAATAGTACTTTGTGAAATTTCTAAACAACAATCTACTGAACTTGATTTTATTACACATAAATTAAGATTGTGGTATCAGTTGAGATGCTTAACCTGCAGGAAGCATTGAAAAGACGGCTGAATGCTAGGATAGAATATGCAAAGTTTCTTCAAGATACGGTGAAAGAAATGGCAAAAGAAATCCAAAACTCACGGAGTGGAGATGTTAAAAAGACGGCGGAAGATCTTGCTGAGTTTATGAACAAGGTACTTTTTCTCTTTTCAATTTTTTTTCCTGGCACAAAAGGAAACTGATTCACCTGTTTGGAAATTATGTGGGTTTTCCTTTTAAGAGAAAATATTAATATGTGATTCATTCCGGTATATGAACAGGTTAGAACTGGTGCAGGTGTATCCAATGATGAAATTTTAGGCTTTGCCAAGTTGTTTAATGATGAACTTACTTTAGACAATATTAGCAGGTTGGTACTTCATTTGGCATTGCCTTATTGTGGAATTATCCCACACTTCATCTCTTCATTGGATGTGTGTGCTTGTTCATTTCTTCTTAATAGATGGAAAAAGAAAAGAGGTATAGTTATGTCCTTCAGCTTATTACACTATTTGATGATGCTAGCTGATTCCTTTGTTGGTTACAGGCCTCGTTTAGTGAATATGTGCAAATATATGGGTATCAGTCCATATGGTACAGATGCATATTTACGATATATGCTTCGGAAAAGACTGCAAGAGTAAGACTGCCTTTTCTTTTGGGGATGTTTACATGATGCTTAGCTGACACAGTTTGAGCTTAAGCATCTTTTGTCCTGATCATTATGGCTTTATAAAAAACTAATGGTTGTTTTAGGAATCATGAATATGTCATGAAAGAGGCGAAAAAAGTTACGCAATTCTGTTTTGGGTGATTTATTGAAATTTTGCATTGTTAAATTTTGTATGTGTTTATAGAATCAAGAATGATGATAAGATGATTCAAGCTGAGGGTGTGGAGTCCCTTTCAGAAGCGGAGCTTCGTCAAGCTTGCAGAGAGCGGGGCTTACTTGGATTACTTTCAGTGGAGGAGATGAGGCAACAGGTACTGAAAATTTTGTTGCTTCAGGCAAAAGTTTATCCAATATTTTTCTAGCCTATCACAAAATGTAATTGATTTGGATTAGTACGAGAAGGTTCAAACAGAAGAATAACAATTTGGTTTTGCTTCTTTCCCAAATAGTTAACAGCAGTAGGATTTTATGGCATGCCTACATGCATGATTACATGCATTCATGTATCAAATTTTGATAACTTAGTGGGATTGTATTTTGAGTAAAATATGTGCTTGGGAACCTCAATTCCTTTTTTCTACCTTGATTGACTAATGAGTGCTACTTATAGGATTTAGTGTAATAATAATATTATTTCCCTTGACAGTTGCGTGACTGGCTGGATTTATCTCTCAATCATTCCGTTCCCTCTTCTCTATTGATTCTGTCTAGGTAAGTCTGCATGTCCACTTTTGTATTTTTATTGGACCTATGACTGCATTCAAAAATCTATTTCCTTGTTATTCTCTATAGAGCGTTCACCGTGTCTGGAAAAGTCAGACCAGAGGAGGCTGTTCAAGCTACACTCTCCTCTCTTCCGGATGAGGTCGTGGATACTGTTGGAGTTACAGCTTTACCATCTGAAGATTCTGTTTCAGAAAGGAGGAGAAAGTTGGAATTCCTTGAAATGCAGGAAGAACTTATCAAGGTTTATTGCGTTAATGCTTTACATGACGTTGCAATCTCTTAAAAGAGAGGAAAATAATTATTTGTTCCATATTCAATTTCTTTTTTCGCTAGGCCTTGAGATTTTTTGTCCTGTTATTTGATTCTCATTTTCTTTGCTCTCTTGCATGATACTGGAAAACAAGAAAAAACAAACATGTTTTAACTGAATTATCATTTTATCAAGGTTTAGTTCACGTTATATGGGTTGATGCCAATGTGGGTTACAATGAAAAGGAGACATGTAAATCTCAAGGGTTTATTCCCATAAACCTAACTTTTGCATTGGGATTGCAGTGCTTAATTCCATGTTTTGAAGCACACTAGTTGATTTTGTTTTTCTGTAGACATTTACATCTGTGAGTGTATTTTTATACCATTTGATTGTTAGATCTGTAGATTCCAGTTTTGTTGCATCCTATTGTTGTTTGTAACTGGATAAACAAATGTGTAGGAGGAAGAAGAGGAGGAAGAAGAGGAACAAGCCAAGTTGAAAGAATCTATTAGCAAACAAAAGGATGTGGCTTTGGAAGAGTTGGCTGTTTCCACAGCAAAAGAAGCGCAAGAATTAGCAAAAGCAAAAACATTGGAAAAACATGAGCAGCTATGTGAGCTCAGCCGAGCGTTAGCTGTTTTAGCTTCTGCATCCGTAAGGACCGACATTATTAATACCTTCCATGTGTATCTTATATTTGATGTTTCGTACTCTGATTCTAGACATTTTGCTACTATTTTCAGTCGGTCAGCTGGGAGCGTGAAGAGTTCTTGAGACTTGTCAAGAAAGAGGTATTTAAAGCAAAATAGTTCTGGAAAGTATACTGGTTATTGTTTCTTCAAGTTTTCATTCCGTTTATCAGGGGACATGATACTATGTTCTTTCCCTAGTTTAATTTTATTCATGTGCATTATTAGTCAAGGTTGTTGATAGGTGATCTTTGTGAATTGTTATCAGATTATTAATCACATGCACATTTTGTAAATGCTGATCTAGGTTGCATAGGTTCAGAGGCATTAAGGTCTGTGCCCTGAAATAAGCCAAGCCAACCTGAGATTTTTGGGTTGGCTAACTTTAACAAGCTCAAAGTTTGCCAAACCCGAAGAACTTTATGAGTAGGTAGAGTAAATGGAGTGGAAAGAGAGAAGAGGGAAAGAAATCCAGTTCATGTTGAGCACCTTAAGGGCAGACTGGCTGTGAACAGAAATGTTATTCTTTTTCCTGCTTGTATTGCCAAGTGGAACTCCTGGTGAGACAATTGAAGAAAGCACCATTTCTTCGAAATAATGCCTTAGCTCCTCTAGGCCATAATCTTTCTACTTATCTGACATGCAAATAATGTGATTGTTGAGAGGACGGTGAAAACTGATAATCCAGTGTCCGCTTATGTCAACTCCCACCCCCTCCCCCCACATTCCGTACCTTATCGATAATCTACTTTCAGATAGACTTAAAATTTTTTGAAATAAAGAGTTGTATCATTTATAAATAGAAAGATTTCAACCTCATTTACTTTAAGCTTATTAAAGATCAAAGGACAAACCTTTCTTTTCTTTTGTGTTTTTATTGATTATATCTAATCTTTTCATTAGTTGATGATATCCAATGGTTCTTAGCAATGTTTTTAAACCTATTCATAATTCTATTCTAGTTATACAAATATTATATTGCAATTCAAATTAAGCGAGATATATAAAATTCAAATTTGGAATTGGTTAGCAATATTTGACCATATAATCATCAAAAAATGATCTTTGAGTTGCATATTTATTTACCATTTGTTTTTCTTGAAGTTTGTGGCATGAACTTTCCAATGATATATGAAAACTTTGTATTAGATCCAATTTGTACAGAAACATTCATAAAGTTCTAAATACCAAATTTTTGATAAGCTTGTTTCAAAAGCTTGATCAATATAATGATCCAAACAACTAGAAACTTTTGTTCTGTTGTTTAGTGCGCAGTAAAAAATATATTTTCCGTCTTTGATATACCTGTATATAAAATTTGACTATTATCTTCATATTGTCGTCATATTTGTGATATTATTTAGGAATTTGAAGTTACTGAGTTTCTCTCTTTTTTCTTGCTCTTACTGTTTTCAGGTAGAACTGTACAACAGTATGGTAGAGAAAGAGGGTACAGAAGATGAAGAAGAAGCTAAGAAGGCATACAAAGCTGCCCGAGAGCATAGTGACCATACTGCTCAGAAGGCAATTGGTGACAAAGTTTCCTCTGCACTTATAGACAGGGTAATTATTTCCATAGACTTTTTAGTTAAAACACTCTTCTAGCTTCAATCGTGCTGTTCTTAATTTGTTAACTACCTGCATTGGTGATTGTAACATTTGCTCTTTTAAACATGGTAACTAACACAGTATTTTAAATTTTTTTTTTTTTTCCATTTCAGGTTGATGCTATGCTCCAAAAGCTTGAAAAAGAAATTGATGATGTTGATGCTAAGATTGGAGACCGATGGCGGTTGCTTGATAGGTTTGTTCATTGCAATTCTGAAAAAGTTGCATATTGTGTTTCGATTAGTGATTCAACATAAAATTATGGATTTCCAGCAGCATTTTATCTACACATTCTTGTCTTTTGAACATGAACAGACTGCTTACTAAACCAATAGAGAATGTTGCTGAATTGGAAAAGTAAAAGAGAAGAATAAAAGAAAGAAAGAAATGTGCAGCAATAGATGATTGTCTGTGTGCCTTTCTCATAGTCTCTGATCATAGCATATGTCTTGAATGCCATATGATGTGCTTCCAAAGCTGGAGCGATGTTCATATGGTAATCAGCCAAATCTGATTTATCATTTGTGATAAAATAGAAAGTCGGAGGCATGCCTAGTAAAACACTAAGATTAACATCTTGCTATTTAGCTGGACCAGGCTTATAAAAATGGCATTATTCTGAACTTGGATCCTATGTTTCCAAGTTTTGGTTCGATTCATGATGTCTTCATTGTTTGTTTTTACCTGGCTTGTTCCATTGATTGTCTTTGAAGCCTTTCCTTGACCCATTTGTTAAAGTATTCCCCTTATCTGAACATGTCAAGCATGCTTTCCAGCCTTCTTCAGTCAACTTTCTCGTTCCCTTGTTCCTTCATTACTGTGTGAATGGACAGGCACTTTATTCATGCTCTTCTGCCCAGGTCTTTGGTTCTATTAATGAAATGGCAACTTTTAGTGCATTATTTTTTAGCATCTTTGTTAAAGTAGCTTATTATTAGAAGCATATTTAATTTTGTTTGCCATGCTTCTGAACTTGAGAATGCCCCTTCATGCTTTCAAGCAACAGTAGGATTCTGGCTTTATTTGAAAAACTTTTCTTGTTAAGGTCTCTACTAACTTCAAGTGCTTTGAGCACAATTAAACACCCAGGGGAGCACCTTAAATACTTCAAAAGTAATTTAGGGGTGGATGGCATATTGCATCAAATTGGACCTTAATGTTTCAAATACTTTCCTAAAGTGTTTTAACTTTGCTGTATCACTATCGACAACTGTGTATCAGTTTTATTTATACAATGCGGATTCTTTCTTGTGCTTTGAGCACAATTAAACACCCAGGGGAGCACCTTAAATACTTCAAAAGTAATTTCGGGGTGGATGGCATATTGCATCAAATTGGACCTTAACGTTTCAAATACTTTCCTAAAGTGTTTTAACTTTGCTGTATCACTATCGACAACTGTGTATCACTTTTATGCATACAATGTGCATTCTTTCTTGCAATCTTATTGTATTTGTTTTATTCCTATTTCATGTAATGCATTACTTTCTTGATGGAAGGATTTTGTCAAATCTATTATTTGTCCCCTTTGTATGCCAGGGATTATGATGGTAAAGTTACTCCTGAGGAGGTTGCTTCTGCTGCTATGTATCTCAAGGACACATTAGGCAAGGAGGGTATACAGGAGCTTATTAGAAACCTCTCCATAGATCGAGGTAGAGTGTTTTTATTTTTGGTGGTATATCTGGGAGCATGATAAATAGTTTTTGCATCAGGCTGGAGGGTGAAGTGGGTGGGGGTGGGATCAAGACAGACCCTCAAATGAGAAGAAAAGGGGGTATATGCTTAGGTCCTTGGATTTTGTTTAAAATGCTACTGTTGGGTGGCATAACATTGTCCTTTGCACATTAAATTCTTTTTGTTTTGATTCTTCCTCTGAATTTCTTGCAACAGAAGGAAAAATACTTGTTGAAGATATCGTCAAATTAGGGGGTGAAACAGATGACGCTGACACTGCTGAAGCAGGAAGATCGTAGGGAACTGTACTGAAAATTTTGTTGTTAAACCCTGTTTAAAGGGTCATTAGTGCCTCTATTACAACATTATTGTATTTTAACTTAGAAATAATGTAGCACTTGACTTAAGTATCCGCTGGTTTTATGTCACCTACAATCTGAATATATTACAAGTTGAGGAAAAATGAACCCTATGTATTCTTTGTCGCAGAAGTTATAGTGAAACACTGGCTGCTTGGAAATTTATCTACAAAAGTGTTGTATATAATACCAATAATCAATGCCTTTTAGACTCAAAACGAAATTGACTGTCTTTTAAAGCACTTTTATGATGACAATGGCAGGAAATTATGCAGTTTGCTTAAAGTTTGATTTAAGTATGTTGTTTGGGGGGGGGGGGGGGTGTGGAAATGACCTTTTGGAATGAATGAAAGATAAAACTTTTTTGTAAAAACTTGTGCTTCATGTAACGCATCTACATATTGATGATGGCCGATCTCCGATCAACACTACATGAATGAGAAATAGATCAACACTACATGAATGAGAAATAGAAGAAAGCGAGTAGAGAAAAATAGGAGTTTGGAAATTAGGGTTATGATGGGTCAAAACTCGGATACCCATTCCCTTGATGGATATCAATTTTTATACATCACATCCTTACTTGGAAAGAATACAAAGGAACTATGACTAGCGACAATATTAACAGAATAACAACTATTTACAATTGAATCCAAATAGAATACAATCAAAATTACTAACAGTATTAACAAAATAACAATTATTTACAGCTAAATCCAAAGAGAATACAATCAAAATGAATTATAATTGTAACAATAATTCCCTCAGTAAACAATCCTTGACCTCAAGGAATGAAAGATAGAAACTTCCTTTGCAAATAATGTAAAGCTTCCCATGTAGCATCCTTGAGGAAGGTGGTAGTCCATTGAACTAAAACTTCTGTTATTGCTTGATTACCCCATTTGCCTAAGTGTAAATCAAGAATTTTAAGGGGTTCTTTTACCAATGTACTATAACACCCTTCACCTATTCTGACTACTGATACAAATGGGAGATGCTATCAACATACAATTGTGACAAAAGTCCTTGATTTATTTAAGAAATTAAACTTTAAATTTTTTTATGAAATCATGGAAAATGGATAATTTCAATTTTAGAGCTCTAAAATCTTATTAAAACAATTTAGAATTGACTTGTAGGTGTCCAGAGGTGTCCGGGACCAAATACGAGCCTTAGAGGACTCGAAAGCACCAAAACAATGTAATGGTCCTATCCAAGGGACAAGGTATCGACACTATGGGACTTTGCATTCTGCCAATTTGGGTATTGATACCCATGGCAAGGGTACCAAACCCGAAGCATTTTTGGTCCTTTAAAGGTTAAGAATCGATACCCATAGGTACCAAACCCTAAGTGTAGGGGACCAAAATTTTGAGTTTAAAACACCTCAAACTCAATCCAAAACACCTTCGAGCATAGAACTTGTAAACCAAGCCAAAAGATATACATGAGATATTCCCTTTATAAAATGCGTTCGGATTAAATCAACATCCAACAAAATATGTATAAATCATGGCTAGCATAATAAAACCTTTATAGAACCAGTAAAAATGAGTTTCATACTCATATAATCAAAGCCTGTTGGGAAATATGCCAATATTGTAGTAAACATGTAATCGTTTTCTATGTATAATTTCACATGTCACTATTATATCTTTTGTGTTTTTGTCTTTGATGTTTTGCATACATAGCAAAATTGTGACAAGCAAATATTAGCTTACCAATTGTCTAAGTTCAAGCTGATGATAAGTGGCACTGTAAGAACGTTTACATTGCGAGAAAGATAACCTACTTCAGTAGATAATTTAAATGAGTCCGTAATCCTGTAAAAGGATCAAAGTGAGCATTTGATTCAAATACATAGAAGGATTATTATTTCGTCTACAATTCCAATTAGGGAGATGACTAGCCTTTGATACTAGAGCAGTTGACTCCACGGGTAGATGTACTCATTAGAAGAATGATACATTACATTAGACCCAAGTTGAATTAATTCTGAATCCGTTTGTGAATTAATTCACTTGTGACGTTCATGGTGTGACTTACCTAAATCTTGAGTTACTCATTGGTCATGTGTAAGTAACTCATGTGCTTTGATATAAGTGGAGGTTTATGCTCTAAAGATGATCGATTTGACAGCCGGTATCTTGGGTACATGACTTGTGTATCACATGACTTTACTAGCAACAATAGAATTCATAGCTTGATTAAAGAGTTAACGATATCCTATCATTGGCATTGTTTGGATTGATAAATATAGAACGTGGCCACGAGTTGCTTGTTCTCGAATAAGCAATTTATCACAATTATTAGTTGACAGTGGTCATATTAATCATTAAGAAAACACAATAGTGATTGTTACACCCCTAACCTATATCCATCGCCAGAATAGGGTTACGGAGCATTACCAGACTTATCACTTAAATAATCATACATTTCATATTCATTTCTCATATTCAAACAAAAGTCATTCAAATTCAGTCATATAGTACCTGACACGAGCCCTCAAGGCCTAAAATAAGCACTGGAAGTGGTTTGGGACTAAACCAAGTACTTAAGAGATTTATAGAAAAACATGAAAAATTTTCAAAGTATAGAGGACACACGCCCGTGTGGCCGCTCGTGTCACAGGTCGTGTGGAAATTCTAAATGGGATCACATGGCTGTGTCCCAGTCCGTGTTCGACCCCGTGTAACTCATTGACTTGGGTTACACGGCCAGACCACACACCTGTGTGCCAAGCTATGTACCCTTTGAACTGGCCTCACACACTCGTGTGCCAGGCCGTGTACTAGGCCGTGTGCTAGGCCGTGTGAAAACTTGAGGGCATACTGACTTGTGCCACACGGCCAAGCCACATGCTCGTGTGCTAGGCCTTGTGAAGCTACTGACTTGGTTTCTAAATAAATATCAGGGGACACACAGTCGTGTGTCACACACGGCTGAGACATGCCTGTGTCTCTGCTCGTGTGAACAAAAATAAGCGATTTTCCAAACATTATTTCTCACCCAATGTGGTACTAACCTACACATACCAAATAGCATATGACCATATCATCAATAAGCATTCAAACCAATCACAACCAAGTCTAAATCATGAAATTTCAATACCAACAACCACAATGCTCATAAGCATCACAATTGGCCATTCAAAAACATACCAAAATCACTTCCAAAAATTTACTTAAATGATCAAGTGCATAAATTCACTTTTGTGCCTAACACATAACCTATAACCTATATGCATTTCTAAATCTCAACTATATGGTACTCTACTTACCCAATCAAAATCTGGGCATTTTCAAGACATTCCATACATCATGAAGCTAACCATACACATATATATACATGTCAACCCATAGAAATTCAAACCACATTAAATGGCCAATTACATAACCAAAACATATAGGCTTTCATTAGCCAAATGACCTATACATGCCATATAACCAAAATACATTAACTCCAAAAGTACCAAAATGAGAGCTTGATAGTGCGATGCAATCTCCGACAGCTTCCAAATCAAGTGAGCTTCTAAATCACTATAAAACATGAAAAATTAAAGTAGAGTAAGCAATTAAGCTTAGTAAGTTCATATAGCATAAAACTCAACTTACCATTTAATCTCAATTTAAGTAATTAAACATAGTATAATGCAAATCAATTTGACCCACAAGCCTAACATATATTTATTCACAAAGTTAGATATGAAATTCCAATTTCATAGATTCAATACTCACATGATTCACTTACATACCTGTACTAGTTCATATTGAATTCACATACTCTCGTAACATCATTGTACCCGTTGAACCATTTGGAATAATATCAGATACTCGGGTATCTCGCACATTACGTGCCAATACATGATCGAAACCATCTCTATTTCATATCTCATATAAATGCTCACTCTCGAGCCATCACTGGGTCTACTCACACAAGCTGACGGTCAATACGTAGCTACACGGTGTTGCTCACACAAGCTGACGAGTAATCGCAACACATGCCGGAAAACTCTGCCACCGGTAGAACATACAGAACCAGCACCCAAAACACAATCATCCCTAATGACATGCCATTTGTATCCTATATATTCCTAAGGTTCAACCGGGATCCATACAATTGTCGAATCTCGTCGAGAATTTTCGTCGTGTCGTATCATCCCAATTATGTTAATTAAGCATGTAAACACATATAATTTAAAGCTTATTAATATACGAACTTACCTCGAATTAGTATGGAGAAAATCTACCGATTAATCCACTATTTTATCTTTGCCTCGATCTAAATCTGAACGTGGCTTTTCTTGATCTAAATCATCAAATTTAACTACTTTAATCATTATTCTATTCAATTCAATCCAAAATTAATAATTTAGCAAAATTATTATTTTCCCCTAGACTTTTGACTTCTTTACGATTTAGTCCTTAGCTCATAAAAATGCAAATTCATACAATTTAGTCTACACCCATGCTAGCCGAATATCATCTAAGCTTAAAGTAGCCCATACATTTCATTAGTTCACTCATTTCACCACAAAAATTTCACTTTTCTCAATTTAATCTCTATTTAACATTTTCAACCAAAATCACTTTACAAAAACTTGTTTATCTAACAACAACCATTTATTTTCTACCATCAAACATCCAAATATATACATATTCATCAATGGCAAAACCCTAATACTTTAACAGTTTCACAAATTAGTCCCTGAGCTAGCTAGATTAAGCTACAACGACTCCAAAGACATAGAAATCATTAAAAACGGGACAAACAATACTCACATGCAAGAAAAATTGAAATGGCTGAATGTTCAAGCTTCCATGGTGTTTTCTTTCTTTGATTTTTGGTGGTGAAGATGGAAGAAATTTGATATCTTTCTTTTCTTTATCTTATTTTAATTACTTAATTACTAATTTACTTAATTAACCTTGATATATAACCTTTAAAATCACATAATAAATGTCTATAATTGTCCACTTAACATGTCAATGGTTTAATTACAACATAAACCCTCCAAACATTTAATTTCAAAGCTATTTAATCCCTTTAGCTTATAGAACTCAAGTTTTGCATTTTACATTATTTAGTCATTTTTCACAAATTAAGCATGCAAATGATAAAATTTCTTAACAAAATTTTCATGTGACTCTACTATCATGCTATAGACATTATAATAAGAATAAAATAAATATCTTCACATCGAATTTGTGGTCTCGAAACCACTATTCCAGTTTCACTGAAAACGAGCTGTTACAGTGACAATGAGATAAAACAATATTATATTGAGTGAATGAATTTAACTTAAATCATATGAGGGTAACATACACATGACGGGGTCATCAGACAAAGCAGTTGGATGAATTGTTTCCATAAAGAGTATACAATAAGGAGTTCACAATCATGGTACGTCTTGTGCACTGACTCCATGATTAAGTAAATTGCGAATTATCCGAACGATGCTTTTGGACATAATTGCAATTAACTTGTACCTCATTGTATATGTCCGATTGGTACCTATGCTAGCTCAACAAAAGTTTGATTGAACTACATTTGAATTAGAAGAAAATTCTAGGACTTCAGAAATAATTTAATTGAGTCGATTTATTCAATTTGGAATTAAATTAGCTAGTCGTGAGAATTATTCAACTAGAGAATTTGATTAAAGAATTTTCTTGAAAAATTAATTTTGAAAATCTCAGTGATTTTTGGGAAAATTAATTTTGATCAAGTAAAATTAAATTACTCAAAGAAATTAAAATAAATATGATATTTTTGTGTAACAGCCCGATTTTGGGCCTAGTCGGAACAGTGGTTTCGGGGACCACGAATCCGACGTAGAAATTTTTTTATTACATTTTCATGGTCTACAATTTTACGAAATAATTTCGTGAAAATTTCGTTCGAAAATTTTGACGTTTGAGCACTCAATTTAGCAAAAAGGACTAAATAGTAAAAAGTGTAAAAGTTGAGTTCTACATGCTAGAGGTGTCAAATTGTTATGAAATTTTAAATTGAAGGTCCTTAGATGGTAATTAGACCATTTTACTTTAATTTGGAGAAAAATAGACATGAGGTAAGAGAATTTTAGTGTTTTGAGAAGAATGCATTTTGGTCATTTGGTAATTAAATGAATTAAAAACCAAAAATCAAGCCAAAATTTAGTCCATCTTATTCATGCTTGGCCGAAATTTTCAAGGGAGACATAGCTAGGGTTTTTCCACTTTTCAAGCTCGATTGTAAGTCCGTTCTAGCCCTGTTTCTAATGATTTTTATATTTTTGAAATCCTTGTAACCTAATCTATCTATTTCTACCATTAATTTGAGAGATGATTGAGGTCTAGGGTTTGAACCATGTTATATATTTGCGTATTTTGATGTCTAATGGTAGATTATGCATGTTTAATGCTAGATAAACAACTATTACTAGGTGATTATTGATGAAAATATCAAAAAGGACCAATTTGTAAAAAGATTTCAAAATGTGTATAAAAGTGTGATTAAATGGAGCTGTTATAAGCATTAAAGAGGGTCGCTAGGCTTGGATCTTGATGAAATTGAATAGATTTTATTTTACGAACCCAGGGACTAAAATGTAAATATGTTAAAGTTTAGGGGAAAAAATATAATTTTTCCATAATGCAAGTTTTGGACTGAATTGAGTAATGTGATTAATAAATGAGTTAAGTTTTCCATTATAGATTAAGAGGAATGAGGTTTGGATCTAGATCGGATGAAAAATAAAGTATTTAACGATTAGGTCCATTTCTTACTATTTTTGTACCGAGGTAAGTTCTTATGTAAATAATGCATTTTTATTTATTATCTTATTACTTTAATGTTGTATGAATTGTGATTTGCTCTTGAACGTGATCAACAAAGTTTGATAAGTGAGAAATCTCGGTTAAACCTTAGGAATAGATATGATACAAATGTCATGACATTAGGGTTACCGAGACTATGTGTAAAACCATATTTGGGATATGGCATCATTATGAGATTTCGTGTAAGACCATATCCGGGATATGTCATCGATATGAGATTTTGTGTAAGACCATAGCTGGGCTATTGGCATCGAAACGAGATCCCATATAAGACCATATCTGGGATATGGCATTTGTGTGGTACTATGCATACGAGATACCCGATTATCCTTTAGTATTCCAAGTGGATCAACGGGAAATGAAACGAGAATGTCAAAGTTGTGAAAGACTATGGTATGTTGTAAATTGGTATAGGTATGTACATAAAACTCATGCTTAATGAGCTTGATATGAGATGA
This sequence comes from Gossypium anomalum, assembly GCA_025698475.1. Lineage (NCBI taxonomy): Eukaryota > Viridiplantae > Streptophyta > Magnoliopsida > Malvales > Malvaceae > Gossypium > Gossypium anomalum. Next base: position 38,343,732 of record CM046968.1, on the reverse strand, counting down.
ATCCCTCGGTAAGGTTGTGATTGAGTAAGTTGGATTGTGAGATTTATAATGACATTTATGTTAATTTACTTTAAGTTAATTGTCTGTTAAATGTGAGTTTGTAATGCTTATTATTTGCATGGGAACTTACTAAGCTTTAAAGCTTACTCCTCTTTCTTTTCCCTTGTCTTATAGTGTCACCAAACCAGCTCGGGGATCGGAGATTGTCAGAGATCTAGTCACACTATCAACTTAATATTTTGGGTACCAATGATTTCAATCTTTTGAGTTATGGCATGTATAGGGACTTGGTTATTTTTGTTATGTGTCATAATTGAATTGGCCTAATGTGTTGGCCTATATTGGTTGATAATTCATTTTGTGTATGGCCATATGAAATTGGCTAATATTTGTCTAAGGATATATGCATATGATGATGTTTTCATAGATGTGGAAATTGCATGATTTAAGTTGATTAGTATGTGATGTTAGTGTATGATCAATGATATCATGTGAATGAGATATTGATGCCTTGGTTGTGGTTGATTTGGTTGAATGTATATACTTGGAATGGTGCTATGTTTTGTGGTGTAGGTTTGTGCATGGAAGGGTGACAATATGGCTTGGAAAATAGCCTTATTTTTGTCCACACGGGTAGACACACAGGCGTGTATATAGGCCGTGTGTGACACACGGCTCACCCCATGGGCGTGTGATCCAGCCATGTGTCCCCTGCACCTTAATTGTTGCAAAATAGAATGCTCAGTATTGAGCACACGAGCAGAGACACAGGCGTGTGTCTCAGCCATGTGGATGACACGACCTCAGGCACGGGCATGTTCCCTGGGCGTGTGAATTCTGCACCTATTTTATGAAAAATTATGAAAATTAAATCGACCACATAGCCTAAGCACACGTGCGTGTGCCTTGGCCGTGTGACTTCAATTTGTTCTTGGATGACAAACAGAGCGTTACACGAGTTAGGGACACGGGCGTGTGTGACCACACGGCCTGCTCACATGGGCGTGTGTGACCACACGGCTTGCCCACACGGGCGTGTCTCAAGCCACACGGGCATGTGGCTCTTAAAACATGAAAAATTTTCTAAGTGTTGTGAAATTTTCCAAAGTTCTCAGTTTAGTCCCGAACTGCTTCCAATGCATGTTTTGGGCCTCGTAGGCTCGTTTTAGGGACAATGTGAATGTAAATGAAAAGTTTTAAATTTGGATGGAAATTTACGTCTCGATTTTGTATGTTTGCTTATGTTTAGGTCCGGTAATACCTCGTACCCTATATAATTGAACTTGGAAATTGGACCCAAGAACCAAAAAAGAGATCGAAACTCAAAATTGGTTTAACTAGGAAATATGGCTGACAATCCAACCTGTGGTTGGATTGAACTAGTCAGGTCGTCACTAGCCTAGACTGAACTAGTAGCATCCCAACTGGCTGCCACACCAGCCAGACAAGTGAATGCCTAGTCGACGGTGCCTTGGCCATGGTAGCAACCTGTTCGAACATCCTGCTAAGGGTTTCGTCCAACCCTAACGACAACACTGGGCCAAGTGTACGAACGCCTAGAGAAGGGATGTTACACTCCATGTAGCTGGTCGTACGAACGACTGACCTGGGTAGGCACCTATCGATTGGTGAAGAGGGGTAGGCTGGGCGTAGGACCGACCATTCGAATGACCAGCCCCGCCTCAACCACGATCTAGCAGTCTCGTAAGGAGGTGCTGAGCTGACCAGGCTTATTCGGGCAAAGCGACGGTTTGGGGTGCTAGAAGAGTCACACAGGTGGTGGGACCACTGAGCACAATGGTTGTGACGACGACAATTTGGTGGCCTGCAGATGGTTGACGACAATCATTTTTTAGTGGTAGAGCAGTGAAAAAATTAGACTCCTAGTAGGACTCTACTGGGTAATATGATTTGAAATTAAAATTTTCAAGGATAATATTTTTTAATGAATCTAATATCAAATTTAATTAAATTTTTATCTAGATAGTATTTTATTAATTTAATAATAATTTGAGATATTAAATTAAATTTAATATTTATCTAAATAATATTTTATGCCACACCAAGTTTCCTTTAAATTCGTAAATTTCGAACAATTGGGGTTAAATTGGAAGAAACCGTAAGTTAGCGGTTTCTACTGAAAAATTAGGGAAATATAGAGGTTGGTTTGGATATAGTTGAGTTCCAAATCTGGTTTAGTTGATTAGAAATCGCTGGTCTCTTAATGGGAAACAAAATGATTATGAACGGATGATTTTTAAATGGTTGAAGATCGTGCAGGAAGGGCTATAAATAGCCGGGGAAATAAATTTTCGGGGAGGGAATTCTTGTCATTTTCTGTTTCACTTTCTTCTCTTCTTTATCTTCTTCCTTGGTTTGCCTTGAAGAAAAGACAGTTTTGGGAAGCGTTGCATGGAGCAGCAATCATGAAATTTGAGTTGGAAAAGTAGAGAATCCATAAAGTTGGTAAGGTTCTAAGTCTTTCGGTATACATAAGGTTAAGAAAAATGAAGGTTTGGCTTTTCAAAAATCATTTTAGGGGTTCTACATGTTTCTGGAAAACTGAGTTATAAGTTGTGAATACTAAGTCTAATTCATTATTTTGGTTGTCATGCTTAACTGCCAGGAGAATGAAAGCTCTAGCATTTGTAAAAGCTAAGCTGATAAAGTGAGGAAGCATCAAGTGAGTTTCTGTACTTCAACCCTGGAATACTAAGTATGTTTAAGATTATATAAGCATATGAATATCCACCACCTTAGTCCAATATACATGAAATAATTATGATTTCATGGTATTTCTTTTCTGAAATGCATGTATTGCATGTTTATAAAGTTGAACATGAAAGGGAATCACTAACGGGTTAGACAAAGTTAGGATTGGGAAAAAGGGTGATCCTTTTAGATACTATCATACAGTGTTGCTGAGTGTACTCATGATGTGTGAAGTTCTAGGCCTTGCGGAGGGGACATTACAGTGTTCGGACATCCAGGTTAGGAAAGGTAAAATGAAGGAATAAGCAAAGAAATTGGAAAACTAGAATTCCGTTATGATTCCGCCATTCGATATTGCTGGGAGCAAACCGTGAAGTGCGAAGCTTCGTGCCTTGTGGAAGGGACACTATGGTGTCCGAGCATCAAGGTGGATGTAAGATAAGATGATATTGGTGGTTATTAGGTTCTATAGAGAAACACCGCGATGGCGATCATCAGGCTTTATGGGGCGACACTGCGACGGCCGTAAGGTCTTTCAGGGCAACACCTCATAAAGGTTTAAGGTTTAAGATCATAGCTCAGCTATGACAACCAATGGAGTCCACAAGACGTTAAACATGAGGGCAAATTGTGTAAGTGTTAGAGTACACCGAAAGACCATTCATGGGATTATTGTAATAACATGCTTGTTTTTACCTCATTTATTAATATAAGGCATTGCCAATATTATTTCAGTTTCTTTTCTGTGTATAAAAATAAACTGTTTTATAATAATATCTTGAGAATAATATGATTATTCTTAAAATGTCCTTAATCGAGTATTATTGTGGGCCTGGACAACAATAATGCATTAAGACTAAGGTGTAGTTTATTGATGACAAAGTGTTGTCATTGACATGGGGTGTCAATACATGAGTATGAGTGTTAAAGAACAACATATTGGATGACCCGCTATGGGTATGTTTCTTGGATTATTATATAATAGTGACAACATTACTCATAGTGATTACTATGTATACGATCCTCAGACTTGAGATCATTATTGTCCCAACATCGCGAGTCGTAATTTTTATACAGTCAAACGTCCACCGTAACTGGTTGTTCTATAAAGGCTGATGTTGGATATACCATAATCTATGTAGTGGGTTATGGTTGATCAATATAGGATTTGTCCCTCCTACATAATGGGAGAAATATCTTAGGCCACTTGATTGAGTGAGACTAGAAATGCATGGCCGTGCTTGAATAAGTTGATATGAGATATCATACTTATTTGTTTATCATAGTCACTCAGGATATCAAGAAACATTAGATGGACTATGCAAGTGTGACTATTCTATGACTTGTGTCCATTGTAGATATAAATGACAAAATAATTTAATACATGAAGGGTTAATCACAAAGTGGTTATGTCAAAACATGACTTCTTGTAACGTTTGGCAGCAATAATGCATTGCTAGATGCCACTAATTGTTTGTAATATTAGAATCATTATAGTATTACTGCTAACGTTACAAGAACCTACAGGGTCACACTCTATGGTTGAAATGAATGGAATCCAAACATAGCTGGTATTGTTTTTAGCTGTCACATGAATTAAATTGATTATAGAATTAATGTAATTGGATAGTTAAATATCGAATGAATTATATGTACAAGTATGTTGTACACATAATGAGAACATGGTTAAATTAATTAATATGAATTTGGTTCGTATGAAATTTAACTAAACATAATTTATCGAAATCCTTGTTTAATTATTGTAATTATAATTTACGATCGAATATTATTATAATTATTGTAATTGTAATTGTAATTGTAATTTTTTGGTCAAACATTATTATAATTATGGTAATTATAATTATTATATTCGATTAATTATTATAATGAATTTTGATTCATATTAAAATATCAACTATTTCTGAATTAGGAAATATAGGGTTTGTAGGAAAACCTAATATACTTGAAATAGAAAAAAAAGAGAGGTCTAGCAGCCGTTATATAGTGAATTCTCTCTAAAAAGTTCAAGAGAGTGCTTGCCATTCATTGTCACACCGGGTGGATTACGTAGAGGCCAGAACTTTTCATAGCGATTTGGAATCGACATACAGTTGCGTAATCAATTTCACAATAATTATATTTGGTTTTCCAAATGATTAAAGGTAACCGTTCATACCTTTCTCACCCTGATTCGTTCCTCACACATGGATCCCTTCGACCTGCTTCCTTCGTATCCATCATAGATCCCCATTTTTTTCTCAATTTAGTTCTTCCACCAAATGGGTCGCATTGCAAACTTTTTGGGCTGGATCAAAACGAGGACCTCGGGTGTAGGTCACAAAAGTAGAAGAGACTTTTAATGATTCACTTCAGAAAAAAACATTGGATAAAACATGTTGTATTCTGTCTACTATGTTTGACATGCACGGTGGTTGAAATGCATAGTTATAGCCCAATAACCCATTAAAAAAGGTTGTAAATTTTATAAATACGACCTACGTGTCGTGCCTTACTACTTTTCTCTTGTATTTCTCTTCTCATCTTACTCCCTCGTATGTAAAGTGAGTTTCTACTAATTGTAAATATCATGAATTGCTGTGGGCCAGACGAGAAGAAAAATGGGCCAACTAAAGTGGACAATAAGCTTGTGAAACAACTTACACCTTTAGGTTTCCTTTTGGTTCTCCCATTAGCTTGGGAGGAACCACCTTAGTTTATAGGTTATAACTATTGCATTTATTTACTGTTTTACTTATCTATGTATGAGATGCTATGGATATCTAAAACATGCCAAATTTTAAGTATGTTAAAATTTGATAACAATTAATAACATTAATTGATGAGATCAATTAAAGGACTAAATGGACTAAAGTAAACCATAATTGGTGAGATGCAACCTTAATAAAATTCCCTCAATCAAAATATTAAGTCGACATTGCCTTCCAATCATTACCCGTGTTAAGGCCTTGATTGATACTATATAGGTTTTGCTAAAGTGAAGTAGTAGTATCTACTTGGTTTAACGTGAAGAATTAGCAAGTGATATTCACTGGTTAAAACATTGGTTAGTGACTTAACTAGGTTACTCTAATAGGATTAGAAACCTAGAGGCAAGTAATTTGGATAAATCATAAGATGATTAGAACAAGAGTTGTTCACCAAATATTTAGGAGTTATATGTGATGTAATTAGCAAGTGTTGCTTACCTAAATAACCATAATCTTGAGAGTAAAGCTAAAGATGATTTAAGAGGAGGTGAAATATGGATCCTTACCCACTAGAAAAACTTTCGAGAAAGTCTTTTTGAAATTAAATTATGAGGGTTATTAATTTTGAATTAAATAATGGGAGCATTATTTAATAAAGTTCTTTTAAAGATTAATATAAACTTGGTAAATTTACTCACTCGCATATGTCATTGTTGTAGATATATTATGGCTACAAGCACAAATTCACTTTCATTGCGATCGGTTCTTGAGAAGGACAAATTGAATGGTTTGAATTTCCTTGACTGGTTCCATAACTTGATGATTGTCCTTAAACAAAAAAAGTAAATTATATGTCATTGAACAATCCCTTCCTAATGAACCATTTAGTAATGCCTCGGGGGCTGATAGAGATGTTTATAGGAAGCATCTCGATGAAATTATAGACATTAGATGTCTTATGCTTGCCACTATTGATCCTGAGCTTTAGAGGCAACACGAGGACATGGTTGCTTATGATGTGATTGAGCACCTAAAAGAACTTTATCAGGGGTAACCACGCCAAGAGAGGTTAGATACCTTTAATGCCCTTTTCCAATGTAAGCTGGTAGAAGAAAGCCCAATAGAACCTCATGTTCTTAAGATGATAGGCTATATTGAAAGCCTATCTAAACTTGGATTTCCATTGAGCCAAGACTTGGCCACTGATGTTATTTTGCAATCGTTGCTTGATAGTTATAGCCACTTTGTACTCAATTTCAATATGAATGAAATTGAAAAGACTCTACCATAGTTATTCAGCGTGTTCGAACTACTGAAGGTAACATGAAAAAGGCTGGACCCAAGCAGATTCTGATAGTTCGCAATAACAAGGGCAACGGTAAAGCTAAAGATAAGGCAAAGCCCAAGGGCAAAGGTAGGCCTAAATCTAAAAAAGGAAAGGCTGCATGAAGCCCAAATAAGGGGTGGCTAAGGAAGGAAACTGCTTCTATTGTGGTGTGACTAGACATTGGGAAAGGAATTACCTTATCTATCTTGAGGAAGTCAAGAAGGCCAAAGCAAGCGGAGTGTCTGCTTTAGGAATTTATGTTATTGATATTAACTTATCAACTACCACTTCTTGGGTATTAGATACTGGTTGTGGTTCTCATATTCATACTTTTTTGCCGGGACTGCAAAGGAGTAGGACTCTGGCTAGAGGAAATGTGGACCTACGAGTTAGAAGTGGAGCAAGAGTTACTCCATTAGCTGTAAGAACATATACGAGTTGGAAGCCTCCGAGAAATATATCCGGAGTCCATAGTTTTTTGGGACTAGCCGGTTATTATAGACGATTTGTGAAAGGCTTCTCTATAATTGTGACTCCGATGACACGGTTACTTCAAAAAGATGTTAAATTTGAGTGTCAGAAAAGTGTCAGCAGAGCTTTGAGCAGCTGAAAGCATTGTTGACAGAGGCACCAATGTTAGTTCAGCCTGAGTCGGGTAAAGAATTCGTATTTTTTAGTGAAGCATTATTAAATGGCCTGAAATGCATTTTGATGCAGGAAGGAAAAGTTATAGCTTATGCCTCAAGACAATTGAAGCCACATGAAAAGAATTATCTGACGCACGATCTAGAGTTAGCTGTGATAGTATTTACATTGAAAATTTGGCGTCATTACTTGTTTGGTGAGAAATGCCATATTTATATCGACCACAAAAGCTTGAAATATCTGATGAGTCAAAAAGATTTGAATTTAAGATAGCAGAGATGGTTAGAATTGTTAAAAGACTATGAATTAGTGATTGACTATCATCTAGGGAAAGTGAACGTAGTTGCTGATGCTCTAAGTTTAAAGTCCTTATTTGCTTTACGTGCTTTGAACACACAGTTAGCTTTGTCTGATGACGGTTCGATATTAGCTGAGTTGAAAGCGAGACCGTTATTTCTATAGCAGATTTGTAAGGCTCAAAAATTTAATAATGAATTGCAAGCAAAACGAGCTCAGTGTGAATCGACTTCTGATGATTGTTTGATGTTTTGTGATAGAATATGCGTACCAAGAAATTTTGAGCTCATTCGGAAGATTCTAAATAAAGTACACAGTAGTTATTTAACAGTACATCCGGGGATCACGAAAGTGTATAACGATTTGAAACATCTTTATTGGTGGCACGACATGAAACGAGATATTTCAGAATTTGTTTCGAAATGTTTGATTTGTTAGCAAGTCAAAGCTGAGCATCAAGTGCCGTCAGGTTTATTATAGCCTATTATGATTCGTGAGTAGAAGTGGGATAGAGTAACAATGGATTTTGTTTCGGGTTTGCCTTTATCTCCAAGAAAAAAAGATGTAATCTGGGTTGTTGTTGACAGATTGAAGAAATCAGCTCATTTCATTCCGGTATGTACAGATTTCTTGCTTGATAAATTGTCTGAGTTAAATATCTCAGAGATTGTTCGATTGCATGGAGTACCACTATCTATTATTTTGGATAGAGATCCGAGATTCACTTTGCAATTTTGGAAGAAATTTCAAGAAGCTTTAGGTACAAAGCTACATTTCAGTGCCGCGTTTCACCCACAAACGGATGGTCAATCCGAATGAGTTATTCAGATACTTGAGGATATGTTGCGTTGTTTCATTCTTGAGTTTGAAGGTAGCTAGGAGAAATATCTACCGCTGATTGAATTTGCTTACAATAATAGCTTCCAATTGAGTATAAAGATGGCATCGTACGAAGTTCTATACAGTTATAAATGTCGAACACCGTTGTATTGGAGTGAGCACAGTGAAAATAAGATTCACGGGGTTGACCTGATCAGAGAGACTGAAGAAAAAGAGACAGTAATTTGCGATAGTTTGAAAGCAGCTTTTGATTGACAGAAATCATACACGGATTTGAAACGGAAAGATATTGAGTTCCAGATCAGGGATAAAGTGTTCTTGAAAGTGTCACAGTGGAAAAAGATATTATGGTTTAGTCAGAAAGGAAAATTGAGTTCGCGATTTCATCGGACTGTATGAGATTATCGAGCGAATTGGGCCAGTAGCATATTGGTTGGCATTACCTTCTGAGTTAGAAAATATACATAATGTGTTTCACGTATCGATGCTACGAAGATATCGATTAGACCTTTCACACGTTATTTCTCCAACTGAAGTTGAGATACAGTCGGATTTATCATACAGCGAAAAATCGATCCGAATTTTAGCTCGTGAGATCAAAGAACTGAGAAATAAGAGAATCACATTAGTGAAAGTATTATGGCATCGACACGGGGTTGAAGAAGCTACATGGGAACCCGAGGATGCTATGAGAAAACAATACCTGAACCTATTCACAGGTAAGAATTTCGGGGACGAAAATCCCTAGAGGGGAGAGTTGTAACAAACCGGTTTTAGCTAAATCAGAATAGTGGTTTCAGAACCACAAATTTGATGTTTATTTTAATATTATTTTTGGTATTTACAACATGTTATTTGATATGTGAGAAAATTTCATGAGTTAATTTTATCGTTTGAATAGTCAACTTGAGAAAAAGGATTAAATCGCGTAAAATGCAAAAGTTGCATTCTACTTGTTAAAGGGGTCAAATAGCTTTGGTTTTTAAATATGATGGCCTTAAATGATAATTAAACCATTTGGATGGTAAGTGGACATTAATGGACATATATAAATGAGTTTTAATGTTATATACTTAAGGTTAAAATAGTAAAATGGATAATAAATGATTTAATAGATAAAAAAATCAAATTATGCATCATTATCATCTTTTTAGCCGAAATTAAAAAAAGAAAAAGAAGAACTAGGGTTCTTCATTCAGCTAGACAAAATTCAAGCAATTAGGCATGTGTTTTGTCTCATTTTTTATGATTTCTATGTTTTTGTAATCGTTGCAGCTCAATCTAGCTAGCCTGTACCTTTAATTTTGAATCTGTTAAAGATTTTAAGAGTTTCCATTGATGAGTTTATGTGTTCGTTGATGTTTGAACATGAAATATGAATTTTTGATGATAGATTTTCATGTTTTGTAAAGTGATTTTTTGATGAAAATTCATAATAGGGATTAAATTCTGAAATGTGCAAATTGAGTGGTTAAAATGTGAAATAGATGAAAGTTATGGGCTACTAGGGGCACTATGGTAATTCAGCTAAGCTTGGGTTTAATGAAAATATGTGAATTTTTTGTATTTGTGAAAGAGAGACTAAATTGTTAAAGTGTAAAAGTTTAGGGGCTAAAGTGCAAATAGGCCTAAATGTATGTTTTCGACTAAATTGAATGAGTGGTTGATTAAAGAAGTTAATTTTGAATATATTTAGATCAAGAAAAGAGGGATCTAGAATTAGATCAGGGGAAAGGCAAGATTATCGAGTAATTGACTTATTTCGTCATTTTTATACTTGAGGTAAGTTTGTATGTGGTAATTTCATTATAAAAGCATGTTAAAAGCTTTGATATTGCATAAACTGTGATTATGAGATTATGGATTATGTTTGAATTATGAAAATGACTCTACGAATGCATTCAATGATAGAAACGAAAAGTGTGAAGTACCGGTTGAACTGTAGGAATAGATTTGGATACTAGTGTCTTGTTATTAGATGATAAGTTGAGTTGGCTTCGGGCCATGATATTAGGACTTTGGGTGCGAGTTATACTAATTTGGCTTCGGGCCATGCATATTAGATGATTTGGCTTCGGGCCATGATAATTATTTTTTGGATAAGTTATCTTGATTTGGCTATGAGCCATGGTATAGGTACTTATCGTATGAGACTATTAAGTATCCGATTTCTATTCCGAATAGTTCAATAAGTAAACCAATGATGTGGTTGAGAAAGAGATCAGTACGAGGCGATATAGGTATGTATAGAACCTGTTTAAGTATTAAATAGAGAAAGTTCAATGAGATGGTATTTAATTATGTTTTAAGACACGAGAAAGGTTTGTAGTTAATGTGAAATTGGTTAATTTACACTTATTCAATGAATTTATTATTTACATACGAGCTTACTTCGCTATGAAGCTTTCTTCGTGTTATTTTTCTATGTTTTATAGTGAATCAAGGCTAGCTCAGACCCGGAAGTCGTCGGGAACATCATTGCACTATCAGACATCTATTTGGTACTTTTGAGTTGTGTATATATATGGTATATGGCAAGTATAGGATAGATGTGGTATTTTGGTTGTGATTATAGCCATGAGAGTTGGCTTGTAAATGATATTAACGTTGATGTGTGTTTGGCCATTAGAAATGGCTTGTAAACGTATAATTTTTGGTATGAATGTTGTATATATAGCCATGAATGATGACTTACTTTGGCATGTTTCATATGAATGTAGTTAAATGACTTGTGAAGTATAAGTGCTTGAGAAATGCTTTGATGAAGTATGATTTTAGAAGTTGAGTTGATAAGTATTTGATTAGGTAAATGGCATTGAATTGATTATTGAAATTGGTTGAAATAGATATTATATGAATTGTACATTTGGTTGATGTTTTGGATGCCTAGTTGTATGATGGAATGGTACCATTTTGATTGTTTAGGTGAGCATGAATAAGGGTGGCAAATTGGCCTATTTTTGTCCACACAGGTAGAGACACGGGCATGTGTCTCAATCATGTGTGACACACGGTCATGTTACATGGCCGTGTATCCCTAGGTGATGAAATTAAAATGAAGTCAGTATGCTCCACACGATCTCACACACGAGTGTGTGACTAGCCGTGTGGTGCAAGTCAGTATACCCCCTAATTGGCACACTGCCTAGTACACGGGCGTGTGACTTGGCTGTGTTGCATAAGTCAGTATACCCTATAGTTTTGGCATGGCCTAGTACACGGCTTGGCACACGGGCGTGTGTGGCCACTTCGAAGGGCACACGGGCTAGATACACGTACATGTGGTTGGCCATGTTACCCAAGTTAGTATGTATGCCCTGTTTCCACATGACCAGAGACACAGGAGTGTTTGGAGCGGTGTGAGGCGCACGGCTTGTTCACACGGGCGTGTGACCCCAGTATGGTTGAAATTTTATTAAATTTCCAAAAATTCTCGTGTGATATCAGTTTAGTCTCGAACCACTTCCAAAGCATTTTTAAGGCCTCGTAGGCCCTTATAAGGGACAATATGATTGTGTTGAATGATTTATGAGAATGAATGCTTTACGGTTGATAAATATATACCTTACGTTGTGAATTGATCGGTAATACCTCGTAACCCTACTCCGACAATAGATACAGGTTAGGGGTGTTACACATTGTCATCTTCATCTAGTTGATTTTACAAAGGGAAGAAGCCATTTTCTTAGCTCCAATATTCGACCATGCTATCTATTCTCAATTAGGTACGATTTTTGTCCCATTTTTGATGATTTCTACGGTTTTGAGATCGTTGTAGCTTAATCTAGCTAACCTGTATCTTTGATTTCAAAACTGTTAAAGTATTTGAATGTTTCCATTATTGAATACATGAGTATTTTGTTAGTTGATGATGGAAAATAAATCATTGTTGCTAGATGTACAAGTTTTGTAAAGTGAATTTCGGTAAAAATGTCAATTTTAGATTAAATTGTGAAATATAAAAATTTAGTGGTTGAATTTTAAAATAAATGAAAAATATGAGTTGATATGAGAATGGGTAACATTTAGCCAGCATGAATTTGTGTTAAATTGAATGAATTGTAATTTTATGTGATAAGGACTAAATTGCAAAAATATGAAATAATAGGGGCAAAAATGTAATTTTGCCAAAATATGCTAAATTGAATGAAATGATGATTAAATAAGTAAATTTTGATATTATATAGATTGTGATAAACGAGATTTGGATCTAGAATGGGGGAAAAATAAAGTTTCGGATTAGTCGACCTAATTCGTCGTTACAGCGAACAAGGTAAGTTGTATGTAATAAGCAATGTTATAATTATGCTTTTAATGCTTTGATATTGTATAAATTGTATATACGAGACTACAATCATGTTCGATGAGAAATTAGCTATATATGGCACTTAGTGTGCGATTCGACATAGCTTCGGCTATATGTGGCACTTAGTGTGCGATTTAACATAGCTTCGGCTATATATGGCACTGATAGCTTCGACTATATATGGAACTTAGTGTGCGATTTGAGATAGCCATCTAAATTACTGAATTATGAGAGACTTAGTGGCTAATATTTTGAGCTCTCTAAACTTCCTTTTTGATGCTAAAAATCGGTGAAGAAGAAGAACTAAAAAGATGAAGCCTTTTGTTTTATTTTTAATATTATACAAGTCAAAATAGGTCACCAAAACTTCACCTAATTTTGACTTTCTTGTCTAATGGACGACCAAGAATTATTCTTTGGTCTATTTTCCCTTTAAAGACCCCCAATTTATGATACATGGCAATTTAACACCCTTAGCTATCAATTTAAGACTTTTGCACTTTATGCGATTTAGCCCTTTTTCGAAATTAAGCTCACAAACGCTAAAATTACTTCACCAAATTTTTCATGTACTAATATAGACATGCTATAAATCTAAAATAATAATAAAATACTTTCTTTGACTTTAGATTGGTGGTCCTGAAACCATTGTTCCAGCTAAGCCCAAAATCGGGCTGTTACATAAAAATAACCAACTAAGAGTACATATAAATTTAAAGTCAAATATGGAAGCGTAAGCTGTTGAGTGGCCACCTTCGAGTCCCTCACAGCACCAATCCACCTAAGGATTACCTGCGCAGATAAGTAGAAGGGTGAGTTTACGAAAACTCAGTGAATAATCCCTTAAACTAGACAGTTAAACATACAGTGAGCAAATATAGTCTGGGCCTAAGCCTATATCTGTAATAGTGACAATATCAGTTTGGGCTTTAGCCCATCTTAATACAGAAACAATCATGTGTTTGGGCCTTGGCCTATTGCAGTAACAGTAAACAGTAAACAATACAGTAACAATAATCAGTGCAGTAATAGTTTAAAATAGTATATAAGTTCTACCCATCCAGCCTCTACACTCAAACTCCGTCCAACCCTACACTCCATGTAGGGATATAATCCACCCACCCATCCCTACACTCCAGAATTAGCACCGGTTGCAACACTAAACAGTAATATGCAGTTGGGCTGCTAGTAATTTAGGCTCGAAGCCTTTCAGTACACTACCTCTGATCAGTATAAACCCATCCCCATACAATGCATCATACAATCATGTCATGTCATATCATAGAATCATACATGTATCCATCACAGTTTAAATAGCATGCTAAAATACGGTCATACATGTACATATATATATATATACCTCACATAGGGGTAAAACAATCATCTTACCATATAAGGGCAAAATAGTCATTTTATCATATAAGGGGTCTAGGTTCACTTACCGACCCAACAGTAGGTCCACAGTCGTCTCGGGCAACCTGTGCAACCTTAACAGTCAAACAGTGAAAATGGGCCTATGGACCATAATGCGGCCCATGTGGGCCAGCATGCCCGTGTGGCCTACAAAGCCCAGATATGGCCTTGGCCACGCGGATTACAGGTCCTGACCCAATATTCTCCACACGTTCGTATGGTTTACCCATGTGGGGCCCATAGACCCATGGGGCCCACACGACCCATTTCGGCCCAACATGGCCCAAAATAGCCTAAGCCCATGAAATCGCTCATGGTGGCCTCTACGATTAAACGCCCATGTTTATGCGTTCGGATTACTACACGAGCGAGCGCATGCCCGTGTAGTGTCAATGGTCAGATTTTTCAGCTTTTGCCGATTTACAGTTTGGGCAGTGTTAACACACCTGATATAATTTTCAATACGCAATGCTCTCGAGGTAAAACACACCTAGAACAAACGGCGATACCATGACCAAAATTATTCACCCTTAAAATCCATACCAATAAACAACTACAAGCGAACTTCACTTATATTGCTTACCCCTACTTCTCCAAAAGAAACAGCTTACGATTCTGCTGGTAAACCGAGTCCGTTGCAATTTGATGCTGTCATAACAATGTTCGACACAACAGAGGATTAGGAATATACTACACTTAGTAAAAGAAATCTCCCCCAAATCAAATGGGGCACATATCCCCCATTACCAAAAGACTTACCAACCGATGCAGCCCACGGATAACAGGAATAACCAACGCCAACTTTCCTCTTTTCAAAGAGAAACCGAAAGGCAGGGGAGGGGAGAGAAGGAGTATTCAGCAACAGTACAAAGGAAGAGGGTGACTGCTAAGAATCAGTTGAGAGAAGGAAAAGGAACTAGAAGCAACCAGTCAAAGCATAGAAAACCGAGATGCCAATTGTTAGAGGTGAGCTAAAGAAGAGAACAATAGAGGAGGGAAAGTATTTGGCCAACACAAACACAGATTAAAGGAGAGGCGAAGGGTATTCGGCCAAACAAAAGCGATAGCACGATAGGTTGAAGAGTAGAGGGGAACAGGGGATCAGCTAACAGGAGTAAAAATGGTCAAAAGGGAGAACAAAATCATAAAATGTAGAAAAAGATTCCAAAAAATTCCAAGCAATAATCAGCCTCAGGCAAAGAAGTGAAAAGAAACCTAAAGAAACTGCAGAAAATGAAATGGAGAGAAAAGATACTAAGCCAAAGCCAAATTCTTCCAAAACTTAATTCTTTGAGTGCCTAAAGTTTAAATTCGGCATACCACTTCCTCTCACCTCAGCTTCCCACGATTTTCTCCTCAAATCTCTCAACCATCCAATTTGAACTCCCACCAAACTCTTAATTCAAATTTCACTCAAACATTAAAGTGTTTTAGTCAAACACAACTCTTCTACGACATCAGCAACAAAATAAAACACTTCAATGTGCCTACCAGCACTCAAACCTCAGACCCCAAGGGACAGCAACATGCCACTTATCCTGTAGACCAGCAGGCCCTTTTTATCATGTTTTACCCAAATTTATTTAAAAGCCTACTGACTAGAGACAAGTTTTATTCACATAAAAACAAAACTTTTTCATAAGCCAAGGCTTGAACCCAAGACTTCTCAGACACTTCCCAGGGCACTTAACCACTGAAGTAGACATGCAATTGTGTCAATTTCTTGCACGACTAACCATTTATGTGCAGCCTCCTAACTATTCCCATGCTCAAAACCTAATACTTCTAGGCCCAAAATTCAGGGCGTTACAATTCACCCCTCTTTAAAGAAATTTCGTCCCCGAAATTTCCAACTATCAGATCAGTCGCATAACACAGAGTACACCACAATGCTCCAGTTGCGCACTCTAGTTCCAAAACACTACCACTGATCGTGATTTTCCGTGATAAGTTTTATAAATTTATAATGAATCATTCTTGAAACTAATTATTATCACGACGTAGGCAAGTGTATCTATCGAACGGTAGTATAGCTTTAGCAAGACCGGATTGTCAAACCCAAAGGACTAGAAGTACTAGGAATGACTGTCTTTTTATTATCTAGCCAAAGAAATGAGGTTTGTTTTAACTAACTAATTAAACTAAGAATTTGCAAAAAATAGAATTGGGAAATTACTTTTGGGGAAAACAATTGACTGAGACAATACCTAAGGAAAAATCCAACTAGACTTGTACTTGTTATTCTGGCTCCGAACCGGACGATTTATTCATTTAACTTGTTCCGTAGAAATCCCTAAGTTATGTTATTATCCCTATTCAAGACTAATAACGTCTAATCCCTAGGTTGAATAATCGAGACTTTTCTCTAATTAACACCCTAGGGTTGCATTAACTCGATCTATGGATTCCCTTATTAGGTTTCACCTTAATTCGGCAAAATCTTATCACCCTATCTCTAGGCGCGCAATCAACTCCGCTTAATTATGACAAAATTACTCTTAGTCAGGGTCTATTCCACCTCCAACTAAGAGTAGTAACTTGAAGTGATATCCTAAAATATCAAAACAAGAATTAAGTACACATAATTAAGAACAAGTCAAATACTTATCATACGATTTAGAAATAATAACAAGATTTCGTCATAGGTTTCATCCTCCTTAGGTATTTAGGGGTTTAGTTCGTAACTGAACAAGAAAACATTTCAGAATAACAATAAATACAAAACATAAAGAAAACCCAAAACTCTTAAAGGGGAAATTGAGGAGAGATCTTCAGTCTTGATAGTGGATTTGGCTTCTGAGATGGATCAATCGGCTTCCTTGGAATAATTCCTAACTCCCTATTCTCCGTCTCCTTTTTCTTCCTCTTTTGGGGTGTATTTATAGGCTTTGGAATGCCTTGGAACCCTAAAAAGTGGCCTTTTCGAAATTATACTCAACTTTGGTTTGGCAGGGACACGCCCGTGTGCGATAACTTTAGGCCGTGTTCTAGCCTGTTAGATTGGCACGGGCGTGTGTTCTACCCATGTGAGTCGTGCTTCAATTCTGCTAAATTGACATGGCCGTATAAGCTACCCGTGTGAAGAGGTCCAGGCTGTGTTGATTCCATACCTTGGCCCATTTTCTCCGTTTTTGGCCAGTTTCTCATTCCTTTCGCTCTCCTATGCTTACCTAAGGATAAAACATGAAATTAAGGCATTAGGAGCATCAAATTCACTAATTCTAAGGAAAAAATCATTCATAAAATTCATTAAGCATGGGGTATAAATATGTATAAATTACAATTTATCAAATACCCCCACCTTAAGCTTTTGCTTGTCCTCAAGGAAAATCCTCAAATCATAATTAAAAATTCCTTTTTCTCAACTTATAATTCCTATCAATATTATCTCAAACCATCTCATAAGTAATCATACATTGAGAATTCAACTAAAAGAACATTAAAGCTTCAAACATTCCATATTGAGTATTTAATCATGAAAAACTTAGGCATCTCCCTTCATCTAAGTAGTTATCATTGATTTGGAATCTCACAGAGTTTACCATCCTCACTAAAGATTCACTCAAATCACTCGAAGTGTTTAAGGACAATGAAATTAGCACTCATTAGTCAATATGAAAAGTTATTACCATAGGCTTACATGAAAATCAAATCTCCACCACTATAAATCGAGATGATACATCAATCAAAAGGTCTTTAAAAGGTTATAACGAGGCTTGGTTAGGGGGTGTGGTCATAAGCTGAAAGAAAAAGGTTAGAATCGAGATTGACTTGAAAAATTACTTAACTAGAAAAATATTTAATCATTAGTTGTGTACAACAAAGCTTCTTCTTTGACTATGGAATTTGAATAATGAAGATTACAAACAAAAGATAAATATATGTTTTTATTATTATTTAAGAACAAGTCAAATAACATAGACTAACTATTAAGAACAAGACATAGCTAAGCAATTTATTCAACTCAAATCTAAAAAAAAAATAGATTAAATTAATTGAGGGGATTTTAACAATAATGGGTTAAGGGTTAATATTAAAGGTAATACAAGGAATGGCTTATTAGGCTCAAAGGGGTTTACTAAGTATTAATCGTGGTGGTAGGCTTTTCATGGCATGAGTGGGTTAATCCTAAGTGCCTCTATCATCTTGATATATCAAATCAAATGGTGTGGTCTTGACATGCATAATCAGGCAAGTTCTAGAATAACAATTCAATATTGACACACTCAAAGCAATAATAAAAGTGAGCATGAAAGAATTAATAGATGCTCAAAAGGATCAAAAATCTTACAAAAATTATGGCTTTTTGATGTTTAAACCTGTGGGATTCAATTCAAGATAGTACCAAGATTTGGGGAAACAACCTAAAATTTTAAATTCTTGAAAATCAACTTGTCATGCTTGATTTTCTAATGTCTTAAAGTTTAACAATCAATGCATAAATGCCGATGTTTTACTTCAAGATATATCAATCAAAATTATCAGTCAATCAAAATTCAACTTAAACATGATATGAGAGATTTACAAGAGAACAAAGCAATATTCAGGGATTTTTCGGATAATGAGTATGATTATCCCCCACACTTAAGATGTACATTGCCCTCAATATACAAGGATAGATATATGGAAAAAAATTAGAAAATCATAAGATAGGGAGAGAATTGAAACAACCTGAGTACTGAATGAATGTCCTAGTTTGGAGTTATGGAGATGGAGGAGGATACTCCGGTGGTGGTAGAGGTTGGGTACCACAAGTGCTGTGCCACAAGAATATTATATCTCGTCATTGAGGAGGACATGGTAGTCGTGGAGAACCTTTTCCAATAGAGTTTGAAGTTCCTAAGTGATTGTGAGCTTTGGAGCTCTTTATAACTATGATAAAAGTAGGAACTTTTTAGGGCATATTAGGCAGAATAATTACTCATAAAGGACTAGCCGAGATTAAAAATTGTTAGATAAAAATTATAAATCCTAATAAAAATAAGATGAAAGAAAAATAAAAAGTGGTCTTAAATGAAAATAAAAACAGAAACATAAAATAATAAATAAAAATTTCTAAACATCTTCATCGCTGGATGGTTCGCGAGGTGGGACTGGCAATGAGATGTGGAGGTGCTGAAAAATCTGCTGTAGTGTAGCATCAATGTTGTCAAATCTTTGAAAACACTACTGCTCGAATCTGTTAAGGCGCTCAGAGATGTCAGCATATGAAGCCGCCACATGAACTGGCCGAGAAGATGGTGGTGGTGGATAGGAAGGTGGGTCCTCGTGTTGGGTAGGGACATCATCAATAATGTCCTCTGGAGCCTCTTACTCGGTGGATTGGGCAAGACGATATTGGGGAGGTTAGGTTCCTCGGTGCCTCTCAATCATCCTTATTCTAAGCATGCTCGAGA
The DNA here is from genome assembly GCA_025698475.1 of Gossypium anomalum. Taxonomy (NCBI): domain Eukaryota; kingdom Viridiplantae; phylum Streptophyta; class Magnoliopsida; order Malvales; family Malvaceae; genus Gossypium; species Gossypium anomalum. The sequence goes on along the minus strand of CM046968.1, from coordinate 38,324,088 downwards.
TGCCTTGTGGAGACATCTGGCCAATAAGGGTCAGAGATGATTCTTGGGCCGCGGTGTTGAGAAGTCCGAAGTGTCACGCCAGTCGAGTCATGTAGGGGCCAATGGAGATGACCCTCCTCCGATGTTGCTCCGTCTGGTGGCGTATGGCAAGGGCGATAAAATAGGCGAGGTCGATGACGTGCCTGTTTGACATACACCATAAATAATAGACGTCGTGGGTAGTGACAACGTCGATCCTCTCCCTCCTCCTTGTCAAAGTGTGAGACAGAATAGAATAGAGGTTCCTTAGGGATAGAGGGAGAGATGAGGCCTTGGTGCGACTGGGTTCGTAGGTGGCCGAACGTGAGACGAGGGCGTCCCAGCAACGTGAGGGAGAACGATGGATGTGGCAGTCTAGAGTATGTAGGTCATTCTCCTATCTGAACTCCTCGGTATAAAGACCCAATGCAGTACCAAACTTGGGAATACTTAGTTAGCAGACTAATCTGCCTAAATGAAACTGGACTGTGCCGGGATCATCATAGTTTGTCATCATCGTTTGAAGATGAAACGTGGAACATAGCTCTATCGTCAGCCCTAAGTATGTCGGCCCGATGATCCCAAAGAATAGCTCTCAAGGGTTGGTGGTAAGGAGGGCCCAGATCGTATCAGCCAATTGCACTTGTTCGACAGCAGCCCAATTGATGCAGTGGCCCACTGTTAAAGGTCGGGCACGTAGTATCTGAAAAAGTTCCTGTTAGGGCCCGTTGGGGAATTGTAGGAATGAGTGGCAAATTTTTGCTGTAGGACCCGAGGAAGATGACATTCCCTTACTTTTCTTTGAGGCGGGGACGGCGGCTTTCTTTCCTCATGAAGACGACATTGTGAACTTGTAATTAGAATCATTGAATCGTCTTGATGAGTAAATATGGGAAAATGGAACTAAATTGTAAGAGGAACGAGGCATAGATATTTTCAGCCACAAAAATTAAAATAATGAGTTCATTAACATACTCTTGTGGCATTAGCATTATGGTATGAATCAAAATGACAAATAATGTAATGCAATATATTAAATAGAGGAGAGGATGGCAACACAAAAGGCATGAAAATTTCAACTACCCTTATCATGAAAATTTTACTTTTAACTGAACAAATGGAGTAGAGAATGCACGAAATGACTAAGAAAAAGATGATGGATATTCTAGATTATGATATTTAAATGATAGAAATAAAATAAAAAACTTGCATATTATCATGCTAAATAGCCCTAGAGATCAGTAAAATAGAAAAGGAAGAAGTAAACAAACGCTAGGAAGAGGAGAAAATGCGTCAAAAACGAAGTTAGAGGCGGCGCACGGGCGTGGCGAGGAGGTTGTGTGGACTTGCAACGGCTAGGGTTAGGGTTTTTGAGTGGGGAAGACAATGAATAGTGCACTCTATTTATAGATTTTGGGGCACACGGCCAGGGGACACGCCCCTGTGTCCCAATTTCAAGCCGTGTGTTTTGCGTTTTTCCTATTTTGACGTGTCTAAAATTTGACACACGCTCGTGTACCTCGGGCATGTTGGTGAACACGACCGTGTCACATAGCCGTGTCTAGCTTCATTCATTTTTCCCATGCCAGTGTATGTACTCCCCACACCCGTGTTAATTTTATAGGTTCGCCCACAGATGTTAGACACGGGCATGTCGCACGCCCGTGCTAGTTTTTCAATTTTGACCACGATCGTAAGGTACGGGCGTGTCGCACACCCGTGTTGTTTTGGTAGGTTCGCCCACGGCCATGTCGCACGACCGAGAAAATCTTTGCCCTGTTTCCACACGGTCCTAAGCACGCCCGTGTTCTTGGCCGTGTCCCTGTAGTGAACCTATATTCAAGAGCTCCGTTAGTATGTCAGGTGTTAAACACTAAAATTTAAAGAAGTTAATACAGTTAGTGCTCGGGTTGCCTCCCGAGAAGTGCTTATTTATAGTCTAAGCTCGACTTACCTCTCCATTGAATGGTCATGGTGGTTTAAGGAGTTCGTACTCCTCATTCCTGCTATCAATCTTATCAAAATAAGGTTTTAGACGGGTGTTGTTTACCTTAAAAGTGCCGAAGTTGGGATGACTTACCTCCACTGTACCGAATGGGAAAATATGAAGTACCGTAAGAGGGATTTCTTGATTCAGGTTGGTGGTGACAATGTGAGGGTCTACGGCATCTAGTAAGACTTTATCTCTAACCTTAAGTAAATTTAGAGGGGTATCGAGCTCGTTCTGGCGTAGTTTTATTTTATTGTGTGTTATCAGTTTTTGTTCTCGAGATTCATCTAGCTTCTCTATTTCTAGCCTTCGTTCTTCATGAATGGGTCCTCTATTATTGCTTGAACATAGCTCATGTACTTCTTTCAAACTTAATTTCTGCAAAGCAGGTTGCGTCATATTGTCAGTTTTAGTAGACTGGTGTGAAAAATTACCTTTAATATTCGATGTGTTGCTAGAATTACGAGCTTAAAGGGTAATCGTATCATCTCCCACACGAAGTGTGAGCTCACCTGTGCCAACATCAATAATTTTTTTAGCAGTTGCTAAAAAGGGCCTCCCTAAAATCAAAGGGGTGTTGTTATCCTCCTCTATGTCTAGAACAATGAAATCAACAGGAAATATGAACTTATCTATTTTCACTAGTACATCTTCAATAATACCTCTAGGAAATCTTATAGTTTTATCTGCCAATTGAATGCTCATCCTAGTTTGTTTAGGTTTCCTAAAACCTAGTTGTTTAAAAATTTTGTAAGGCATAACGTTAATATTAGCCCCTAAATCAGCTAATGCATGATTCACATCTAAACTACCAATTAAGCAAGGAATTGTAAAACTCCCTGGATCTTTCAATTTGTGGGGTAGCTTATTCTATATCTCTCCCATGCATCGTAAAGTGTTTCTAAGTCCATCTGTACAAAAGAAGAGATATCATTACGTAACTTAGCTGTTTTAGTCGGTGAAAAATATTTTAGTAAAAATTTTTCGATCATCTGTTCCCAAGTAGTGATGGACCCTCGTGGTAATGAGTTCAGCCACTGTTTAGCTTTGTTCCTTGGTGAAAAAGAGAATAACCGAAGGCGAATGGCATCATCAGAAATGCCATTAATTTTGAAAGTGTCGCACAATTCTAGGAAATTCGCCAAGTGAGTGTTGGGGTTCTCATCCTGCAAACCATCAAACTGAACAAACTGCTGTATCATTTGAATTGTGTTAGGTTTCAGTTCAAAATTATTTGCAGCAGTAGTAGGACTAACAATACTTGACTCAGTTCCTGTAAAATTAGGTTTAGCATAATCATACATAGTACGAGGAGCAAGATTCTGATTTGCTAATTCAGCGAGTATGGCTAGAGGTAACTGACTGTCTTGATTTTCATCCATCTCCTCGGTTGTAGTTGAGATATCATCCTTTTGCTCTTCCTCTGTGTATCTTAATCTGCGCCTGATTTCTCGTCAGTTTTTACGAGCTGTACGGTCAATTTCTTCGTCAAAAAGTAGTAGTCCTGTCGGGTTTCTTCTAGTCATAAACTATAAAAACCTGCCAGGAGAAAGAAATAGAAAATTAGTAAATTAGCACAAAATAAAAGTTAAATTGCAAGAAAAATAAATGGCTAAAGTAATAAAAATTGAGTGTTTCTAGTATCTTAGTCCCCGGCAACGACGCTAAAAACTTGATCGTGATTTTTCGTGATAAGTTTTATAAATTTATAATGAATCGTTCTTGAAACTAACTATTATCATGACATAGGCAAGTGTATCTATCGAACAGTAGTATAGCTTTAGCAAGACCAGATTGTCGAACCTAAAGGACTAGGAGTACTAGTAATGACTGTCTTTTTATTATCTAGCCGAAGAAATGAGGTTTGTTTTAACTAACTAATTAAACTAAGAATTTGCAAAAAATAGAATTGAGAAATTACTTTTGGGGAAAATGATTGATTGGGACAATACCTAAGGAAAAATCCACCTAGACTTGTACTTGTTATTCTGGCTCCAAACCAGACGATTTATTCATTTAACTTGTTCCGTAGAAATCCCTAAGTTATGTTATTATCCCTATTCAAGACTAATAACGTTTAATCTCTAGGTTGAATAACTGAGACTTTTCTCTAATTAACACTCTAGGGTTGCATTAACTCGATCTATGGATTCCCTTATTAGGTTTCACCCTAATCTGGCAAAATCTTGTCACCCTATCTCTAGGCACGCAATCAACTCCGCTTAATTATGACAAAGTTACTCTTAGTCAGGGTCTATTCCTCCTCCAACTAAGAGTAGTAACTTGAAGTGATATCCTGAAATATCAAAACAAGAATTAAGTACACATAATTAAGAACAAGTCAAATATTTATCATACGATTCAGAAATAATAACAAGATTTCGTCATAGGTTTCATCCCCCTTAGGTATTTAGGGGTTTAGTTCATAACTAAACAAGAAAACATTTCAGAATAACAATAAATACAAAACATAAAGAAAACCTAAAACTCTTGAAGGGGAAATTGAGGAGAGATCTTCAGTTTTGATAGTGGATCTGGCTTCTGAGATGGATCAATCGGCTTTCTTGGAGTAATTCCTTACTCCCTATTCTCCGTCTCCCTTTTCTTCCTCTTCTGGGGTGTATTTATAGGCTTTGGAATGCCTTGGAACCCTCAAAAGTGGCCTTTTCGAAATTAGACTCAACTTTGTTTCAGCAGGGACACGTTCGTGTGCGATAACTTTAGGCCATGTTCGAGCCTGTTAGATTGGCACGGGCGTGTGTTCTACCCGTGTGAGTCGTGCTTCAATTCTATTAAATTGACACAGCCGTGTGAGCTACCCGTGTGAAGAGTTCTAGGCCGTGTTGATTCCATGCCTTGGCCCATTTTCTCTGTTTTTGGCTCGTTTCTCGTTCCTTTCGCTCTCCTATGCTTACCTAAGGATAAAACATGAAATTAAGGCATTAGGAGCATCGAATTCACTAATTCTAAGGAAAAATCATTCATAAAATACGTTAAGCATGGGGTATAAATATGTATAAATTATGGTTTATCAACCACCTTTAACCTGAGTGTTTTTAGTATAGTCTATAAATAGACTGAGACAGTACGTTAATCTAATACTCGACCACATTAGGGGTGACATCAATGACCGTCTCCAAAATCCTTAGCATAGCCCGGTACAATGTATCATCCCTAGCCATAGTAGCGGGTGACACTGGTGTCTCACTCACATCCAGGAGGACCCAGCTCGAGCCCCTCTACGGCCTCTAGAACCTCGTCCGCAAATACCTCTTGTGCTCTTTGTTTAATCGCGTTGATCTGTATTAACAGTTTTATGCAGATCAGTTTATAGTTCCAGTTGTTTATTAACGGATATTTTATGGAGACAATATCAAAAGTATAGAGTTTTATTTCTGTACAATGCAGTGTCTATCGGTGTCTACCAATTTAATACAGTTTCAGTATGCACTACTAAACAGTTTGCAGTACCGTATACTACCTACAATAGTCTCAGTAATCCTACTTATGGCAGTTTCAGTCAAAAATCAAAATTCAGTTTTCAGAGAGAACTTACAAGATCAGCGCAGAGAATCGATGTACCACACATTCAGTAAAACATTTCAAGATACTTCCAAATCATTTTGAACAATTCTTTTTGGAAGTTTCTAGTTTTAGAAAAACCCAAATCCACAGTCGAGTTTTGAAATCTGGCTCTAATACCACTAAATGTAACACCCAAAACTCGGCCTGGACATTATGGCCAAATCTGGCGGTGTCACATTGAAGTGTTTTTCAAAAAATATAATTTCGTTTGAAGAGCCCAATCTTTATTTAGCCTTTTTGTGTGATCTAAAAGGTGATTTTAAAACTAGCGTCACTATCGAAAAGTATTTACTTTGAAATGTTATTAATTTCAAAATCACATTTTGTAGCGGAAGCTCTTTAAACAGTTGTGTAATCGTGATGTTTTAAAAAGCATTTATCTTTTTGAAAACCCATGTCCTACTGCTAGCAGATATAAATCAATATAAATGAAACCCTAAATTAAAGATTTAAAAATTTAAAGAGGCCTTATTAAATAAAATTACCCAAATAAGACTACTTATAAATTTAAAGTCAAATATGGAAGCGTAAGCTGTTGAGTGGCCACTTCGAGCCCCTCGCAACACCGATCCGCCTAAGGATTACCTGCGCAGATAAGCAGAAGGGTGAGTTTACGAAAACTCAGTGTGTAATCCCTTAAACCAAACAGTCAAACATACAGTGAGCAAATATAGTTTGGGCCTAAGCCCATATCAGTAACAGTGACAATATCAGTTGGGCTTTAGCACATCTTAATACAGAAACAATCATCTGTTTGGGCCTTGGCCTATTGCAGTAACAGTAAATAGTACACAATGCAGTAACAGTTTAAAATAGTATATAAGTCCTACCCATCCAGCCTCTACACTCGAACTCTGTCCAACCCTATACTCCATACGGGGATATAATCCACCCACTCCTCCTTACACTCCAGAATTAGCACTGGTTGTGGCGCTAAACAGTAATATGCAGCTGGGCTACCAGTAATTTAGGCTCGAAGACTTTCAATACACTTCCTCCGATCAGTATAAACCCATCCCCATGCAATGCCTCATACAATCATGTCATGTCATATCATAGAATCATACATGTATCCATCACAGTTTAAATAGGATGCTAAAATACGGTCATACATGTACATATATATATATATATACCTCACATAGGGGCAAAACAATCATCTTACCATATAACGGCAAAATAGTCATTTTATCATATAGGGGGTCTAGGTTCACTTACCGACCCAACAGTAGGCCCACAGTCGTCTCGGGTGACTCGTACAACCTTAACAGTCAAACAGTAAAAATAGGCCCACGGCCTATAATGCGGCCCATATGGGCCCACACACTTGTGTGGCCCACAAAGCCCAGATATGGCCTTGGTCACGTGGATTACACGGTCTGGCCCAATATTCTCCACATGTTTGTGTGGTTTACCCGTGTGGGGCCCATAGACTCGTGTGGCCCACACGACCCATTTCGGCCCAACATGGCCCAAAAATGGCCTAAGCCCATGAAATCGCTCATGGTGGCCTCTACGATCAAACGCCCACGTTTATGTATTTGGATTACCACACGAGCGGGAGCACGCCCGTGTAGTGTCAGTGGTCACATTTTTTGACTTTTTTTGATTTACAATTTCGGCAGTGTTTACACCTGATATGATTTTCGATGTGCAATGCTCTCGAGGTAAAACACACCTAGAACAAACGGCTATAACATGCCCAAAATTAGTCACCCTTAAAATCCATACCAATAAACAACTACAAACGAACTTCAGTTATATTGCTTACCCCTACTGCTCCAAAAGAAATAGCCTACGATTCTGCTGGTAAACCGAGTCCATTGCAATTTGATGTTGTCATAACAATGTTCGACACAACAGAGGATTAGGAATATACTACACTTAGTAAAAGAAATATCCCCCAAATCAAATGGGGCACATATCCCCCATTACCAAAAGATTTACCAACCGATGCAGCCCACGGAGAACAGTAATAACCAATGCTAACTTTCCCCTTTTCAGAGAGAAACTGAAAAATAGGGGAGGGGAGAGAAGAAGTATTCAACAACAGTCAAAGGAAGAGGGTGACTGCTAAGAATCGGTTAGAGAAGGAAAAGGAACTAGAAGCAACTGGTGAAAGCATAGAGAATCGAGATGCCGACTATTAGAGGTGAGCTAGAGAAGAGAACAGTAGATGAGAGAAAGTATTCGGCCAATAGAAAAACATATTGAGGTAGGGGAGAAGGGTATTCGGCCAAACAAAAGGGAGAGCACGATAGGTTAAAGAGTAGATGGGATTGACTAACAGGAGTAAAAATGGTCAAAAGGGAGAACAAAATCATAAAATGTAGAAAAAGATTCCCGAAAGGTCCAAGCAATAATCGACCTCAGACAAAGAAGTGAAAAGAAACCTAAAGAAACTATAGAAAATGAAATGGAGACAAAAGATACTAAACCAAAGACAAATTCTTCCAAAACCGAATTCTTTGAGTGCCCAAAGTTGAAATTCGACACACCACTTCCTCTCACCTAAACTTCCCATGATTTTCTCTTCAAATCTCTCAACCATCCAATTTGAACTCCCACCAAACTTTTAATTCAAATTTCACTCAAACACTATAGTGTTTCGGTCAAACACAACTCTTCCACAGCATCAGAAGCAAAATAAAACACCTCAATGTGCCTGCCAGCACTTGAACGTCAGACCCCAAGGGACAGCAACACGCCACCTATCCCCTAGACCAGTAGGCCCTTTCTGTCATGTTTTACCCAAATTTATTTAAAAGCCTACTGACTAGAGACAGGGTTTATTCACATAAAAATAAAACTTTTGCATAAGCCAAAGCTTGAACCTAAGACTTCTCAGAGACTTCCTAGGGCGCTCAACCACTGAAGCAGACATGCAATTGTGTCACTCTCTTGCATGACTAAACATTTATGTGCAGCCTCCAACTGTTCCCATGCTCAAAACCTAATTCATCTAGGCCCAAAATTTAGGGCGTTACACCCATGACAGCTCCTATCACGAAGTCACTTGCGTCACGCATCAGTTCAAATGGTAAATCCCAGTCTTGTGTGATGATTATGGGTGCCGAAACTAGTTGACTCTTCAAATATTTAAAAGCTCTTAAGCACTCCTCATCAAATTTAAATGCCACGTCCTTCTCAAATAATTTGCATAAGGTTTTAGCAACTTTAGAGAAGTCTTGGATGAATCTTTGATAGAAATTGTCATGGCCCAAAAAGCTCCTAACACCCTTTACAGATGTTGGAGGTGGGAGTTTCTCAATAACATCTTTGCTTTATGTACCTCGATTCCACGTCTCATTATCTGATGCCCTAGAACAACACCTTCTCATACCATGAAATGACACTTTTCCCAATTGAGTACGAGGTTTGTTTCTTCGCATCACCTTAGTACCTTGGCTAGATTGGCTAGGCAATCATCATATGTATCTCTAAATATTGAAAAATCATCCATAAAAACTTCCAAGTATTTTTCAACCATGTCAGTAAAAATAGACATTTACATCTTTGAAATGTAACAGGTGCATTACATAAACCAAATGACATGTGCCTAAATGCAAATGTACCGTACGGGCAGGTGAATGTTGTCTTGTGCTGATCTTCTTGTGCTACTGTAATCTGATTATACCCCGAGTATCCATTGAGAAAATAGTAATAGTCTCGCCCTGCGAGTCTATCCAACATCTGGTCCAAAAATGGCAAAAGAAAGTGATCTTTCCTAGTCACCTTGTTTAACTTTCGGTAATTGATGCAAATTCTCTATCACGTAACCGTTCTAGTCGGTATCAACTTGTTATTCTTGTTTTCAATGACCGTGATACCTCCTTCTTTGGCACGTACTGGACCGAACTTACCCATGAACTATCTGAGATGGGGTAGATTATACCTGCATCTAACCACTTGATGATTTCTTTCTTGACTACGTCCTTCATGATGGGGTTCAGTCTTCGTTGTTCATCAATCGTCCCTTTTTTCCAGGATAATCTTGTGCATGCATATAGATGGACTAATTCCGTGAATATCGGCTATGGTCCATCCAATAGCCTTCTTGAATTGTTTCAATACCAGGATGAGTTTCTCTTCTTGCTCAGTAGTTAATTTTGCTGAAACAATCACAGGTAGAGTAGAAGAGTTACCTAAATAAACATATTTTAAATGTGAAAGAAGTACCTTGAGTTTTAATTTAGGTGGCTCTTCCATTGACGCTTTTGGTTGGGCATAATCCCTATTCTCTAACTTTAAAGATTCAAAGCGAGATTGCGAATTAGATCCCCTTTGATTAGCTTCTAACAAAACTAAGTATTCATCATTCTCTTTGTCATTTGGAGGATCTAACGTAAAATTCGTTCCAATGGGTCCTCAACATAGTTGAGTTCCTTCTCCACGATTAAATCCTCTTAACCGGGCACTGCAAAAAAATTATCAATTGTGTCAGGAAATCACATAGACTTAAAAACGTTAAATGTTACCTGATCATCCTGAACACGCATAGTAAGCTCGCCCTTCTGCACATCAATAAGGGTCTTTTCGGTTGCTAAGAACAGTATTCCTAAGGTGATTGGCACTTCTTTGTCTACTTCAAAGTCTAGAATCACAAAGCCAACAGGAAAGATAAATTTGTCTACTCGTACCAATACGTCCTCAATTTTTCCTTCTGGATGTGCTAAGGATCGATCTGCTAATTGAAGTGTAGCCGTAGTAGGTCTAACTTCACCTATCCCCAACTTCCTAAATATTGACATGGGCATCAAATTGATACTCGCACCCAAGTCACATAGTGCCTTACCACAATATGTTGCTCAAATGTTGCAAGGTATGGTAAAACATCCAGGATTCTTTAATTTTAGGGGTAGTTTGTCTTGAAGATATGCACTGCATTCCTTTGTTAGGGCTACCGTCTCAAATTCTCCAAGCCTTCATTTTTTAGACAGGATATCCTTCATGAATTTGATGTAGTTCGGCAATTGTTCAAGTGCTTCAACCAACAGGATGTTGATATGAAGTTTCTTGAGTACGTCTAGGAACTTCTTGAATTGAATTTTCTGCTTCTGCTTCTGAAGTCTTTGAGGGTAAGGTGGTGGAGGTTTATTTACTGGAATTGGTTGATTCGTCTTCTGTGGCAATTCGGCATCTAACAAAGTTGTTAGTAGATTAGAATTATGTAACACCCCTAACCCGTATCCGTCGCCAGACTAGGGTTACGAGGCATTATTGAGCAAAAACAAAATTTTCAAACATTCACATATCCATACAAGTCATACTCATAAATATATTAAGCACATGGCTAATTAATTATTAAACATACTTTATTTACCACATTGCATTTACAAATCATACCTCAAAATTCAACCGAATATATACTTTTCAAATGATCACATTTTCTTTAACAAATATAAAAATACGCATATACTTTCATTACATACCCAAACCATCATTCGAATTAACAATCAAAGTACATGTATATACTTATACATAATTATAAATTTTGCAAAAATGCATTTAATGCTCATGGTGCACTATTATATAAAATCACTATTCAAATGGTCATTTATCAATGTCTCACTTACAAGCATGATTAAACAATACAATCTCAATAATTCATCATTAATAAACTTATAACTAAATATAGTACTTATACATTTTGTTTTTCATGCAAACCGAACTAAACTAATCTTTGCATATTCGAATATAGGCATGCCTCATATCATGCATTTCTAATATACATTAAACATGCTAACACCTGAACTCACGTTTATAAATGAATAAACATACATCAAAATCAAATCATCAAACTATATTTATTTATATTTATACATATCAAAACCGAGTGACCAACCACAGCTAATTCCACCTATCATTTGAAGCTATCACCAACACATATAATACCATCCATATTTGCTTTACATTCACTTCACATATCATTATAATCAAATAGAATAAACCATTACCAAACATAACCGAAATCAAGCTCTAAAGCTAAGCCATATTCGCATGTCTCAATTTATACATATTCAAAGTTGAACAAAATACATTTTAGCCTATACATGCCATAAGTTCGAAAATAGACTTTTAAAAACACCGAAAGTTGACGATAGTATGGATGACTTTGATAAAGATCCCTAAGCTCGTGACTTACAACCAAAATCTATAAAACAAAGTAACAAAACACACAGAGTAAGCTAACTTAGCTTAGTAAGCCTTAAGCAAATTAAACAACTCAATGAATAATCAAAACATTCAAACTAACTGAATTATATCAATAATATTATACTTTAACACATTGAGATACCTTGGCCAAATGTTCAAAATCAAATATATGTCACCACATATATATTTTCTATATAACCAACTACTCAAGATCAATTATATCATCACATAGATACTTATATATAAAACCGTATACACAAGATTCATTTTAACCTCACATGTGGCCGAATATAATAGATAAATAAAACATCACCTATAACCTATAGTTCAAATTCAATAGAACATCACTTATGGCCGTAATGCACATTCAAGATAACTTCACATATAACCGAATATACAAATTCAAAATAAGCTCACATGTAATCAAATACTTAAATTCAATATAAGCTCACAAATACTTACCTAAGTGACCGAACATATACAATGTGATTTAGCTCATTTTCACTTGCTCAATATCCACAATGACTTGAACTGTTATAATCATAGACTTGAAAACAAATCACCGGTATAAAACCTACTAGGCATAAGCCTGAATTACACACTGGCACAAGGCCTACTAGACCCAAGGTTTGATATTTATTCACTGGCACTAAGCCTGCTAGGCACAAAGCCCGATCAAAGTCACCAGCACAAGGCTTGCTAGGCTAAAATCCCGAATATCACAAATATAAAATCATTCCCCAACATTTCATATATTGGATCGTATAATATTTCATGTAACACATACACACTTTTAGAGGTTTTAATATCATTCAAATATAACTCAATCACATTAATTCATTGATATTTCTCATTCGGCTAACATACTAATACATTATAAAATTTGAATCATCATAGTAAATCATTCTATGTTCAAAATAAACCATGTTTAATTGCTTAAAGACTTACCTCAGATATCGACGGACGTTACGAATCGGCTATTCGACTATTTTTGTTTTTCCCCGATCCAAGTCCGATTTCCTTTGTTCTTGATCTATATAATTTCAAATTAACCTCATTTAAATACAATTTCATTCAATTTAATCCAACAACACATAAATGAGCAAATTACCATTTTACCCCTGATATTTCATACTTTTACAAATTAGTCCTAATTGCACAAAACACAAAATACACCAAATCTCACAATAATGTAGTTGGGTTGAATTTTCCATATAACCATACTAGTCCATATATTTCATCTATTTCACATTTTAATCCCTCAATTTATTATTTTTGCAATTTAGTCCTAATTACTCAAAATCTTCAAAAACTCCAATACAAAACATGTTAATCTAAAACATATTTTTGATATTTCATCATCAAACATCACAAAACACAAATATTCATCAATGGCATAACTCAAAATATTCACCGAAATAAAAAATTCAAGCATGGGTCGGGTAGTATTCGAAGCAACGATCTCAAAAACGTAAAAATTATCAAAAACCAAAACAAAACATACCTTAATCTAGCCAAAACTCTTGCCGAAACCTATCTTGGTAATTTTCTTTTCTTTCCTTGATATATTCGGCCAAACTAAGCATAAAGTGACATTATTTTATGTTTTTATTTTAACATATTATAACATTTAATCTAATTACCTAATTAACCTTTGTTAAAATGTTATAATATTATTTATTCCATGACCATTGCCATCCATTAGCTTAGTAGTGGCCCAATTACAACATAAAAACTTCATATTAAAAAGACATTAACAATTCAATCCTCACACATTAAACCATCAAGTTTTCATTTTACGCGATTAAGCCATTTTATCAAATTAAGCACACAAATAATCAAATTTTCGTACGAAATTTTCACACATGTAAATTCACATATAATAAACACGAAAAATAATATTTAAATATTTTTTAACTCAATTTCGTGGTCCCGAAACCACCGTTTCGATTAGGGTCTAAATCAGACTGTTACAAATTAGCTGGTTCTGAAGTTACCTTGTCAAATTTTACATATTCTGGTTCTGGTGAAACTGGAATTTCAATACTCGGTTGAACGTGTAATAGCCCATTTTTGGGTCAAATCAAAACAGTGGTTTCAGGACCACAAATTCGAAGTTAAAATATTAATTCTATTTTTTTATAAGGTCTATAGTATGATATTAGAGATGTGTTAAATTTTTGTGAATAAATTTTACCGATTGAGTGCTTAATTATGAAAAAGGACTAAATCGCGTAAGGTGCAAAATTTGTAGTCTATAAGTTAAAGGTACTAATTAGCTATAAAAAGGAAATGTGGAGCACTTTCATGGAAATTTGACCATTTGAATTATGAGTGGACATTCTTGGACATGGTTAGGTGAAATTTATGTTTAAATAGCCAAGGGTAAAATAGTAAATTATGAATTAAATAAGTAAATAACATAAAATTCAAGCCATCATATTTCTTCTTCAATGAATCCACCGAAAACCTAAAACCATTAAAACACTCTCAAGCATTCGACCATTGTTGATCAAGCAAGTAAGTCTATTTTGACTCGGTTTTTAATAATTTCTATGTTTTTGAGATCGTTGCTTCGTAATCTAGCTAGCCTGTACCTTTGATTTTGAAATTGTTAAAGATTTTGATAGTTTCCATTATATAATACATGTGTTAATTGATGTTTGATGATGAAATATGAAATTTTGATGATAATTTTACATGTTTTGTAAAGTGATTTTGTGTAAAAATGTCAATTTTGGACTAAATTGTAAAATGTGGAAATTTAGTGGTTAAAATGTGAAATAAATTGAAAATATGGGCTGATAGTAATATATGGAATCGGCTAGCTTGGGTTTGTGTTTAATTTCATGAAATTGTGATTTTTTGTGATAAGGATTAAATTACAAAAATGTGAAATAATAGGGGCAAAAGTGTAATTTTGCCAAAATGTGTCAATTGTGTTAAATTGAATGAATTAATGATTAAATAAGTAAATTTTTTTATTATGTAGATTGAGAAAAATGATATTCGGATCTAGAATAGGGGAAAATAAAGTATCGGATTAGTCGACCTAATTCGTCGTTTCAGCAAATGAGGTAAGTCTTATGTTAATAAATGCTGTTAAATTGTGCTATAAATTTATTATTATTGTTGAATTAAATTATAATGCTGATTGGAAATGAGTACGAGCACAATCGACAGAGTTATGATGTCCGTAAGTCTTGTATGAACCTTAGGAATAGCTTAGGGTCTAAATGTCATGACATTAGGATTACTGGGATGTGATTTCGTGTAAGACCATGTCTGGGACATTGGCATCGATATGAGATTCGTGTAAGACCATAGTTGTGCTATTGGCATCGATATACTATAACATGTAAGACCATATTTGGGATATGCCATTGTATGAGTTATACTAGCTTTCCAAGTATCCTTAGCAATTCCAAATGGTTTGACGGACATAGTCAAGACAAGAATGAAAGTAAGATCGAAATAAGTAATACAAGTACGTACAAAACTTATGTGAGAATCGAATGAAAGTGGTGAGTTCATATTGTATCATGTATATGAAATGAGAAAGATTTGTGTATAAATATGTTTTATGCCAAAATGGGTTCATTTGGCTATATGGAGGTATAAACTAGATGTTAAATGAGGCATGAGTTATGTTTGTTTTAATTATATATACATAAGGTATATAACATGCGAAATAATGTTACTTGATGATAATTAACACGATTCACCTTGGCTAAAGAAAATGTGAGGAATGTTGGTTTGAATTAAGTTATATAGATAGTTGATTTTGTATATGTAAATGTGATCGAAATGATAAGAATGTTTTTGATCTGTATGAGCATAGAAATAAATAAATTTGTGAAGCTTTGTTAATTATGTGATTGGAATTATGGTATAAAGGTAAAATAAAATGAATTTATATTATAGTATGTGTAAATGTTTAATATCTGCTTATTCAATAAGATAAGTTTAATAACATATGAGCTTACTAAGCTTTAAAGCTTATTTGTGTTATTTTTCTACGTTTTATAGTGATTCAGACATTCACTCGAGTTGGAAGTCGGTGGAGATCACATCACACTATCCAGTTTTTAATTTTGGTATTTATACACTTGTGACTTGGTTATATGGCATGTATAGGCTTGAGTTATGTGGAAATGTGTTGGTAATGTTGAATGGGGATATGATGTATATATATAGCCCTGTGTTTTGGCATGTTTGGTATGGTATAGGGTTGATGAATTGGTACATTTTGATGATGATGAATTGGTATATTTTTTGGCATGAATTAGATGATAATATGGTGAGAACATACATATGGAAGATAAGTGAAAAATGTAGGTTATGACATATTGATATGGTATGTTTATGATTATGATTTGAGTAGTGAAATGGTTGAAGATGAAATGCCATGATTTGTATATGAATTGGCATGTTTTAGTTGCCTATAAGTGTATTGAAATGGTATGAAATGATGTGGTTTAGGTATGCTTTAGGAGGGAAAAAAATGGGGCTTAAACCAAGCCTAATTTCACCCCACACGGTTGAGCACACATACGTGTGACTCGACCGTGTGTCTGCTGTAACTTAATTAAACAAGTCGGTAAGTTACATGGCTTAGGCACACGGGCGTTTCTACTAGCCGTGTGTGGCACATGGGATGGCATATGGGCGTGTGGTCGGCCATGTGACCAAGTCAGTATACCCTTCAGATTTCACACGGCCATGGCACACGGGCATGTCTCCGGCCGTGTGATGCAAGTCAGTATCTATGCCTTGTTTCCACACGACTTATGACACGAGCGTGTCTGATGGTCGTGTGAGTCGTACTATCTGTTCACACAGGTGTCTAATCCCTGTATGCATGAAAATTTTATAAGTTTCCCAAAGTTTTCAAATGTTATCGGTTTAGTCCCAAACCTCTTTTAAGTACGTTTTAAGGTCTCGTAGAGCCTTATAAGGGACAATGTGATTATGATTGATTGATGTTTATGTAATAATGAATTCAAGTATGAGAAATATATGTTGTATGCTATAATTGATCACTAATGCCTCGTAGCCCTATTTCGGCAATGGATACTGGTTAGAGGTGTTACAGAATTTCTTTTGAGTCTTGAGCATCAACCGGCTCCTTTTGAACTTTGACGGTGTTGATCTCTGATGTCTTTTTGCTCCTCATTGTCAATGCTTTACAATGCTCCTTCCTTGGATTCCTCGAATTCTCTGTATCACTAGGTAAAGCACTTTGTGGTCGATTTCTGAGTTCAGTTGCAAGCTGGCCCATTTGGTTTTCCAGGTTCTTCAATGTAGCTGATTGGCTTTAGATTAAGGCATCATTCTTGGCCATGTATGCCTTCAACAAATTTTCTAAGCCATTGGATAGTTTAGCTTGGGTTGGTTTCTAAACTTGTTGGGGAAAACTAGGTGGCTGGGTCGATCTAGGTTGGGCATATATGTTACTGGGTCCAGCCCCTTGATTACTCCAGGAGAAATTCGGGTGGTTTCGCCATGATGGGTTATAGAAATTGGATTGTAGTCCTTGCCTTCCTAGATTTTGGTTATGGTTACGCATGTAATATACGGATTTTAGGTTTGATGGACATTCTTCAAACAAATGTCCTTCCCCACAATAGACACAAGCTATATTTTCAAATTGATTTGGTGGCTGTGCTGCAAAACTATTAGACCCATTAGTAGTAAGATTTTTTAACATTGAGGATATTGATGATACCTGAGATACGAGTGAAGTAAGAGCGTCTACTTCATGTATTCCAGCAACTCATCTTCTTAACGCTGCTCGATTGGTTGGGCATTGATAATTGTTGCTGGCAATCCTCTCAATGATTTCATAAGCCTCATTATAAGACTTAGAAAGGAGAGAACCGTTAGCAGAAGCGTCCACTACCATCCTCGTGTGAGCATTGAGACCATTATAAAATGTCTTAAGTTGGATGCAATGTGGGATTCTGTGATGAGGGCACTTTCGTGATAATTATTTGTACCTTTCCCATGCCTCATACAAGGACTCATCGTCCATTTTTTGGAAGGTAGTGATCTCATTTCTCAAATTAGCATTCTTGCTAGGCGGGAAATACTTCATGAGGAATCTTTCTGCTAACTCTTGCCATGTGGAAATTGAATTTGGTGGCAATAAATCAACCAGGGTCGAGCTCTGTCCCTTAGCGAATACGGGAACAGCTTCAATCGTAATGCATCTTCGAATACTCTGGCTTCAATCGTGATGCATGTTCAGATACTCCGGCTAACTTGAAAGAATCGCTCACCTCTATAAACAATCTTAAGTGTAGGTGAGGATCTTCGGTAGGCATTTCATTGAATTAGCCTACTGTCTGAAGCATCTGGAACATGACTGGCTTCAGCTCGAACTGTTGTGCCTTAATTTTGGGTCTGCTAATACCTGGATTAAGATCATGAAATACTGGCATAGCATACTGTCTTAAAGCTCTATCCCAATCATCAGCAATAAGGATAGGATTTTGAGCAAGGTTTGCTCCGTTTCCTTGATTCGGATTTTCGAAGTTCATCTCTTCGGTCCTTCTCTACTTGTCTTCTTCACTGTTGAAAAGTTCGTTCAATCTTAGGGTTTACAAGGAGTAAATCAATAATTCGGTCAATACTGATAAACACCTGAGATAATCACAGAAAAAAATAATTGAGTTCAAATTTGAATAGAAAAATAAACCAAACTGTAAAACTAACAAATTCACAAATAATGACTTTTTAAAACAGTCCCCGGCAACGACGCCAAAAACTTGGAATGATGGAAATGTGCAAGTGTACACAATCTCAACAAGTAATAAAGTGACAAGTAAATGTTGAGTTATCGAACCCACAGGGACTGTGAAAAGAATTATTTATGAATGCTATTTAAAACACTTTGGTGAAGAAAAATATTTTGTTTGAAGAGGGTGATTAAAAACTAGGATTTTAAACTAAATAAAATAAATAAATAAATCTCAAATTCATGATTTCAAAGTACATTTTTAATCAAGATGACATAATTGTGTTAGATTTATTACATTTCTTAACTTAGAATTATTAAACCCATGTTTATATTATTACGAATCAATTCACGGCAACTCAGTAATTCACTAACTTATGAACATACTCAGCTACCAAAATCCATTCATCTTTTAACTATATCCCTATGTCAATTCAACAAATTAAACAAATTTTAATAGGCAAATATGTTATTGCACATACATACTTATTAAATCGAAATTGTAACACCCCATACCCATATCCTTCGCCGAGACAGAATACGAGGAGTTACCTAACTCAAACTTGTCTTACAACCATTTTCGAGTCTCCAAGACTTGGAAAAATTTAATACTTTCTCAAAATTATCAACACATCCTTAATATGGGCCTACGAGGCCCAAAACACACATCAGAAAACATTCGGGACCACCTCAGGTCCTTTAGCCAACTTTAGAAAAGTGACACTTGACACAGGGGCATATGCCCGTGTGGGAGGGGCAACACGCCCGTGTGATCATTTTGACATGGTTGTGCTGTTGGCCCGCGTGGCTCACACGGCCTAAGCAAAATAGGGACAAGCCCGTATCCTACACCCATGTGGAATTAATTCTAAGTTCACACCTATAGGGGTTTTCACCTGGCCTGGAACACGCCCGTGTCCCTGGTCCGTGTCCTTCACACGGCCATGATGCGCTAGTGTCCTAGGCCGTGTGCAAAAACCTAGACATTCTATTTCTGGCGTCGGGAATTCTTAAGGGCCACACGGCCAAGACACATGCCCGTGTGCTAGGCTATGCCCTTCACACGGCTGAGACACACGGCCATGTCTCTGCCCGTGTGTTTACTATCATGCATACTGACTTGTAAAGTTTATGTGTAGGGGACACACAGCTAGACAACACGCCTGTGTGCCTACCCGTGTGGACAAAATAAGGCTATTTACCAAGCCTCTTTGCCACCCTTACTTACATAACCTACATAAAATCACTCTATACCAAAACATGGGCACATCACATAGCCAAAGTAACCACAATGGACAACATTTCATTTGTGCAATTTACTCATCCATGAAAATATCATTTTCTATTCATAAATTAAAATGAGTATTGACCATTATTCATGGCCTTATACAAAATAATGGGATTTATCCCAGGCCAACAAATTTGGCTAATTTCTCAATGACACAAAATATTAAAGTCTAAGCCCTATACATGCCATACTCAAAAATAAGGAATCTAACTATACTGAGTGCTTCGACTGATAGTGTGATCGTTGCCCCCGACGTCCGATGATCCTTGAGCTAGTTCGGCAGCACTATAAGAAAAAGGAAAGGAGAGAGAGTAAGCACAAAGCTTAGTAAGTTGCACATAAATAAATATACAACAACAATTTTACCATTCATCAACATGCTCATAACACAAAAGTGGGCATAAGCATAACTTACTCATCACTATCCATATAAATCTCATAGCATATATCGAGTTCATACCTCATACATTTCAATTAGGTACATGTACCACTCACAACACGGTTATACTTTCCTCATTAACTTAAAGTCATAACACTCACCGTTGAACCATTTGAAATACTACTGGATTTTATTAAGCCTCAAACATGGGTAAGGTACCGATGCCATGTCCCAGACACGGTCTTACACTGGCTTATATCTCAAGTTAATGCCATGTCCCAGACATGTCTTACACTAACTATCATCTTGTAGCCGATGCATGTCCCAGACATGTCTTACACTGGCTTACATCTCGAGGCCGATGCATGTCCCAAACATGTCTTACACTAACACTTGTGCATAGGGCTAAAATGGTCATTTTGCCAAAGTCTAAGGGCAAAATTGTTATTTTACCAAAGATGTGAATTTATGATTGCCTAATTGTAATTAGTGACTAAATGAGTGCATTTTGTTATTATAGATCAAGATTTGCCAAATCCAAACCTAGACTGGGGGAAAACCAAAGGAATCGACTAAACCGACTAGTCGAGTACATTTTGTAATCCGAGGTAAGTTGTATGTAAATAATACAATTAAATTGACTAATATAAGTGTTTAAATTGGCATTGAATGGATATAGCATGAATGGCTTGATTGTGAATTGAGAATGCATAATGACAATGAGATGGTAAAATTCCCACTGGACCCTAGGAAATAAACTGAATATTCAAGTCGTGAAATTTGGGTCACTTATGTGAGCTAGTGTAAGACATCTCTGGGGCATGCGTCGGCCACACTACAAGAGCCAGTGTAAGACCATGTCTGGGGCGTGGCATCGGCATTGAGACGAGTGCTAGTGTAAGACGTATCTGGGACGCGCATTGGCCTCGATGATGCTAGTCAGTGTAAGACCATGTCTGGGACATGGCATTGACTTGAGATGTGAGCCAGTGTAAGACTATGTCTGGGACATAGCATCAGCACCTTACCCCAAGTTTGAGGTTTATAGAATGATCGGTAGTGTTCCGAATGGTTCAACGGTGTAAGTATGTTTGTGAGCTAATAAGGAAAACATAACTATGTTGTGAGTGGTACAGGTACCTAATTGGTATGTATGAGAAATGAGCTCATTAGAGAGAATATGAATTGTATGGATGGTAATGAGTAAGTTATGCTTATGCTTACCCTTGTGTTATGAGCATGATGATTATTGATGAATTGTTGTTATATATCTATTTATATGCAACTTACTAAGCTTTTATGCTTACCCTGTTTTCTTTCCATTTTCTTATAGTGCCACCTAACTAGCTCAAGGATCACTAGAAGTCAGAGATATCAATCACACTATCGTTCAAAACCTTCGGTATAGTTGGATTTATAGTTTTGAATATGGCATGTATAGGGCTTAGACTTGATTATTTTGTGTCCTTAAGCATTGGCCAAATGTGTGGGCTTGGGATAAGTCCTACACTTTATATTTAGCCTTGATGTTGGCTAATATTCATTTTGATTATATGCAAAGATGTTATTTCCTTGGTTGAGTAAATTGCCCTATGAATGAATGTTTATTGTGATTGATTTGGTCGTATGAATTGTGCTGTTTTGATATTGATGGACATTTGTATGGAACCAGATATGTAAGGGTGGCAATGTGGCTTGGTAAATAGCCTCATATTGTCCACATGGGTAGACACACAGGCGTGTGTCTAGGCCTGTGTGACACAAGGTCAGCCCTATAGGCGTGTGATGAGGCCGTGTGTCTCCTACACGTAAAAATTTCAAGTCAGTATGCATGGTAATAAACACACGGGCAGAGACATGGCCATGTGTCTCAGCTGTGCGGAAGACATGGCCTAGTACATGGGCGTGTGCTATGGCCGTGTGGCATGTAGGGTATGCTGACGTTAGAAATAGAATACCCAAGTTCTTGGACACGGGCCAAGACACGGGTGTGTCGAGGCCGTGTAGGGGACACGGGCCAGGCACACGAGCGTGTGCCAGGCCGTGTGAAAACCACTGCACCTTGAACTAAAAATTAAATTTCGCATGGGCTAGGGACACGAGCGTGTCCCAATAGACACCAGGCCATATGAGCCACACAGGCCACCAACATGGCCATGTCAAGCCAATCATACGGGCGTGTCACCTCCCACACGGGTGTGTGCCCCTATTTTTAGTAAAAATTTTCAAAAATTTTTTTAGGGAGTCGGATTGATCCCAAATTGGTTTCTAAGTATGTTATGTGCCTCGTAGGCTCATAATAGAGTTGTAATAGTAAAATTTGAAAAGTTTTTAGTTTGCTCGTATTTTTTTATGACTCGAAAAAGTTTGTGTGCTTTTGTTTAAGTTTAGTAATGCCTCATATCCTATCCCGACGTCAGACACGGGTAAGGGGTGTTACACATAAGGTCATCTGCACCTATATATAAATCATCAAGCATGCCAAAATAAGCCAATTTACATGGCCATACACATAACTAACCTGTCATCATTTACACGCCAAATCAAATGACCAAATCCATTACTAACATATATACCAAAATAACCATAACTCCTATACATGCCATATAACCAAAATCACAAGTTCAAAAGTACCAAGTTGATTTAGTTAAGGAAACTGAAGAAAAGGTTAAAGTGATACGTGATTGTTTGAAAGTGGCGTCGGATAGGCGAAAGTCATATACTGATTTGAAAAGAAAAGAGATTGAATTTTAAGTTGGAGATAAAGTATTTTTGAAAGTATCTCCATGGAAAAAGTTCTTGAGATTTGGTTGAAAAGGAAAACTAAGTCCAAGGTTTATTGGACCATACGAGATTACCGAAAGAGTTAGACAGCTAGCTTACGGATTAGTATTACCCTCCGAATTGGAAAAGATTCATGATGTGTTTCATGCATCTATGTTGAGAAGATATAGGTCGGACCCCTCACATGTGATTTCACCGACAGAAGTTGAGATTAGACCGGACATGACCTATGGTGAATAAATGGTTAAAATTTTGGCTCGAGAAGTCAAACAGTTGAGGAACAAGAATATAGCCCTAGTGAAAGTTTTATGGCATAGAAACAGAGTGGAGTAGGCCACGTGGGAACATAAAGAAGCCATGAGAAGTCAATACCCGAATCTGTTTACCGGTAAGATCTTCGAGGACGAAAGTCCCTTAAGGGGGAGAAATGTAACATCCCAAAATTGGGCCTAGTCAGAATAGTAGTTTCGGGACCACAAACCTGACGTTAAAATATTTATTCCATGATTATTATGGGGTCTAGAATATGAAAATAAGCATGTGTTAAAGTTTCATGAAGAAATTCTAAGTGTAAGGTGTCCAATTAGAAATTAGGGACCAAATTGAATAAATTGTAAAACTTGGGTTCTAGAAGCAATTTGTATGAAATTGCTTTGGATTATTAATTATAAGGCTTCAAATAGCAATTTTCCCAATTTTTAAGTTTTTGGGAAAAAAAATGGGATGCATATAAAAATTTGAAATTTTTGTAAAGAGGGGCATTTTGGTCATTTGGTAATAAACTTAATAAAATGGGAAAAAGAAAGCCAAAATCAGCCATCTTCTTCACCATAGCTGCCAAAATTTCAAGAGCTTCCTAAGCTAGGGTTTTGACATTTTCAAGCTCAATAGTAAGTGCTCCCAAGCCCCGTTTTTTATGTTTTTTGTATTTTTGAGATCCTCGTAACATGCTCTCTCTATTTCTACCCATAATTCAAGCTAGGGTTCATGTTTAGAAAATTACCTATACATGAGATGCTTGTATTTTGATGATTTATGGAGGAATATGAGAGTTTAAAGGATGGTAAACAACTTTTATTAAGTAGTTTTTTATGGAAATGGCCTAAGGGACCTATTTGTAAAAGTTGTGAAAATGGGTAGAGAAATGTGAAATGAAAGGAAATGTGGGTTTTTATAAGTATGAAAAACATTTGGCTAAGCTTGGGTAGTCAAGAAATTACATGCATTTCATTATACGAGCCTAGGGACTAATTTGTAAAAATGTGAAATGTTAGGGGCAAAATGGTCATTTTGCTCAGGGTGAAATTTAGGTCCGAAATGAATAGTGTGAAGTATTAATAATTTATTTTTACTGATATAGACCCCAAGGAACCAATTTAGGAGGTCGACCGTGGAAAACAAAAGGTTTCGGAATAATCGAAACACGAACCCGAAGCAATTACCAAGTAAGTTCGTGTAACTCGAAGTAAACTTTAAATATACTTAAAATACATATTCTTAAATGTATGTTAATTTAGATATTGATAACATGATAATCCATGAAATGTGGTAGTGTAAAATGAAAAGGATGATAATTGTCCCGGTTGAATAAAAAAGGAGATCCGATGGATAAATTCTTGCTTACATGACATGAGATCCTGCATGTGTTGCAGAAAAGGATTTAGCCCAGCTGGGTAATCCAATGATCTCAGTATAGTAAGGATCCAGCCCGGACGGGTGTTCCTTAAGTGATCGGACCTCCCGACGAATATGTGTGCATTATGGATTTAGCCCGGATGGGTAATATGATTAAGGACTGAAATTAGCCTGGACTGGTAATTCAGATCTGAGCTTATTGGAGTAATTGTTGTTGTAAGGGATTTATCCTAGAATGGTAATCCCGACAATACTCCTTGAATTTATGCTACAGTGGATTTAACCTGGATTGGTAATCTTGCCGTGAGAGCAAGGTTCGCGAGAGTGCGTATCTAAAATGATCACTTGCATGATTTGACAATAGATGAGATATCCATCGAGAATCCAAAAAGTTCAACGGGATTAAAATGAGAAATGAGATTAGAAATGCTTGAATTGATGAGCTAGTCTAAGATTAATGCTATATTGCTTTGACATGAAACTAACTTGATGATTGAGTGCATGTGATAGGGAAATTATTCTATATTGTTGGAATGAATGTCTAATATGGTTGTATGCTAAATAACCGGTAAGTTTACCTTCTTGTTATCCAAACTTACTACGCATGTCAATGCTTATGTAACACCCCAAACCCGGCCTAGACATTATGACCGAATCTGACGTGCCACATCAAAGCGTTAAAAACACTTTATATTTTTAATCTAGAAAGACTTACTTAGTGTTTAAGGATAATTTCATCGTAGGTTAAAGTGAATGGAAGCTGTGCACCAGGTAGGAAACCGAAAAAGAGGAGGTGAGTCCATCAGACTGCTTAAGTACCAAGCTCCCTTCGAATCCAATCCTAGACATGCACACCACCATTTCCACACCTTAACTTTGGGTATACTCTTAGGAAACCAATTCGATTAAGTCCTTTTTAAGAAAAGTGATTAATTTTGGAAAACGTTTTCGTTGCAGAAGTTTTGCTTGTTGTCGTGATATTTTGAAATCAATTACTGTTTTTTTTTTAAAATGCGCCCTAAAGCTAATCAGTTTCAGCGATTAAGATAACATCATATCTACTCTAAAAAACATATCAAAACAATTAAAGCGGCCTTATTACAACTTAAAACCCAAATCATGAAAGTAAATGAAAAGATGTCCAATTCACTAGAAGAAAATCGAAATTTGCAGAACGTGTGGCTACTCCGAATCCCTCATAGCTCCAAGCCCACTATGGTTGGGGATTACCTGCATGGATGAAAAAAAAGGGTGAGTTTGGAAACTCAGTGTGTAAAATAACCCAACCATAGTCTATATCAGCTCAAACCACAGGAACAGATTAAGTTGGGCCTTAGCCCAAATCAGATTACAGAATGAGGCCCATAGGCCCATAACAGAAACAGAACAGATATTTCAAATATATGCAGAACCCAACCCATATCCAACCATATGCACCCTCGTACCAACCTTGCACCGTGTGGGGAGGCTACTCGACCCACCCATCCGCTACACGCCACAGAATTTGCAGCATGGCTGCCAGAAACAGATAATGTGACAGAGTCACCAGATACAGAGAATTGTGGCAGAGCCACCAAAATAGATATTTGTGGCAAAGCCACCAGATCAGATAATTGTGGCATAGCCACCAGGACGCTTCCTCCATAATATAACCCATGTCCCCATGCAACAGTTATACAAGTCATGACATACAACATACAGAATCAGATTATCATGCATTTTAGTCAAAATCAACCCTAGGGGTATAATAGTCATTTTGCACCTAAGGGTATAATAGTAATTTCCATACGTAGGGGTATTCGAGTAATTAAACTATTTTAGGGTTTTTATGCGTATTTCAGCCATTCACGTATTATCAGAAACACTTATCGAGCGTTCTTACCGTATTGGGCCCGTTGGCCCATTAAGCCCAAAATATCGAAATGCACGAAATCATGCATTCTGCAGTCTTATCACTTTAGTTAACTAAATACGTTAATCGATCTATCTCACGAGCATTCGCATACTCGCAAGTTCACAAAATACTGGCTTTTCGGCATTTCAGCTTTTCGGCTTTTGCCGATCTAGTTTATGAGAGGGTGTCAGTTACACACCTGATTTGTAGTGGTTCGATGGCAAGTTCCACACACAAGTTGCCTACAGTCAATTACTAATATGTTAGCTGAGAATCCAATCGCAATTTATATACAAATCTTCTTACCAAAAATCAGCCATTAACACTTTAGGCACTAGCGATCCTACCTTTGCCGAAACTAATGACGAGGTTTAGATCCAGTCGTTCCTTTTGTCCAAGCCTTCGATCATTAGCCTCTAGATCACACTAACATCACAGCAAAACAATTTTCACAACCCTTAGAGCCATAAGACCCAATCGACGGCGACCCTAAGCCTTTAGGGATTTCAGCTTTTCTAAATCCCGTAATAAAGAATAGATTTGAATACTTACTGCCGGTTCTTTCAGTTAACGATTCCACTTTAGCTCCTATTCAATTCTGATGCAGATCTAACCCTCAAACATTAGCATAAATTGAATCTTTAAAGGTCTAAAGATCCGGCTATGCCCCTAAGACTATGGTGTTTTCGACTTTTTAAAACAGTGAGGAAAAATATGATTAGATATAGGGGTTTTGCAATGCTATTGCCGATAGAATTTGGGGTTTAGAGGATGAGAGAATAGGCCAAAAAGATGGAGAAAAATAAGAGGGTTTGGCTAGAAGAAATTGACACAAAAGAAAAATAGGCTTTCGAGAATTTGGCTTTTATGGCAATCATTTATAAAGGTTTAGAAACAAATGGAATGGATGAGTAGAGTGGTAGGAAGGTTCGGCTGGAGAAGAAAAGAAGAAGAAAAGAGAATAGGAGAAGAGGGGAGAAAAGAAGAAGGAAGAGAATGGCCAGAAACAACACTACACTCCCCCAAATGCCGAATTTACAACTATAAAGAGACCTAGCCGAATTTTGCCCTTACAGAATCCCTTGGCCGGCCAACTCTTGCTCCTCAAGAGTCCCCCATTCGGCCAACTCTACACTTCCTAATTAGCTCCTAAATCTTCTCCCTTAACCCATCCTTACTCAATCTCCTAAATCCCTCAAACTCCTTCTGACAGAGTTCTACTTAAGTTCCATCACATCCCCTTCCTGTTCACAAAAATAATACCACAATCTGCTTACCTTGTGACTTGAACCTTAGCTCTTCCTAATCATCCACACGCCACTTTTTAAGCACCCTAGTGATGTCACATGCCACTCTGCCACATGCCTTCTTGTGGCTTATTTTACCCCGTGGAATTTTAAAAGCCCAAAATACCAGAACCTTTTTTCCTTTAGAATTAAAATTAGTTAAAACTACCAATTTTTAACTTAAACTTGGGCCTTCTAGAGGCCCACTAACATACTCAGACCTACATCAAGCAGTCAAAACACAGAAATCCTAAAATTCGCTAAAATTCTCAGAAATCTCAAAAATCCTAAAAATTAGGGCGTTACAGCTTACCCCTTTTCATTTCCCTTATTTTTCAGAGCTCGTGAACTCGTGAAGATTGGAAGACGATTGGAGTATTGTCAACACTATCAACTTGTCTTGCCTTGGTATGTAGATACTTTAATTTTGTTACAATGGCATGTATAGGTCTTTGGTTATTTTGTTATATGTGCCATTTGGTTAGCCAATGTAATGGCTTGAATGATATACCTATTCATTTTGTATATGGCCATAAGACATGGCTCATTTTGATGGAGGTTGTAACCTACTAATTGTGCATGTTTGTGTTTTTCATGTGATGGTTAGATGCGGTATATCATGAATGGACATGTGAAATGTGGCCAGGTCACTTGGAGATGGTTAGGACATAATTGGAAATGAGTCATAAAATGAGCCAAGTATTAAATGTGTTTGATGAGATGGTTATCCTTAATACAAAGAAGATAACCTAGCATGTACAAAACCAATGAAATGAGGTTAACAAGCAATAGACTATTGGAGGGTGGTCATTGGGCATAATTAGGCCATGTTAAATACCATTGAAGTTTATAAATGTGTGTGGATGTTGAGGGTGACCATTGGCTTAGAATGTAGCCTCCAAAAAGGTCCTCACAGGTAGACACATGGGCATATGTCTAGGCCGTGTGTGACACATATTCAGACCCATGGGTGTGTTGTATGGCCGTGTGTCCCCTACACATAAAATTTTTAGGTTATGGTAGTAAACACACGGGTGGAGACACGGTCATGTGTCTCAACTGTGTGGAGGACACGGACTAGCAAATGGGTGTGTGTCTTGGTTGTGTGCCCCTAAATGAATGATGACGTCATAAACAGAATACCTAGGTTTTTGGACACGGGCGTGTCTAGGCCGTGTGAGGGATACGGGCCAGGGACATTGGCGTGTGCTCGGCTGTGTGAAAACCCCTGTAGGATTCAAAATGAAAAATAAATTCCAATAATTCAACACGGATAAGAGACATGGACGTGTCCGATGCACACGGGCGTGTGCATTGCCTCCACACAGCGTGTGAGGCTTAAACCTAGAAATTTCCTAAATTTTTCTAAAGTTCTCGGTTTAGCCCCGAATCGTTTTTATTGCAATTTTTCGACCTTGTAAGTCAATAATTGGGACAATATGATTCTGTTCAATCAGTTTTAAATTGAAATGAAATTTTATAGCTCGTATTTTTTGAAAATGTCATGTTTGTGTACGATAATGCCCCGTACCTTGTCCTAGTCTCAGTCTCGGGTACAGGTAAGGGGTGTTACACTGTCAATAAACGATTGTGATAAATTACTCATTCAGGAACTAGCAACCCGTGGCCACATTCCATAGTTATCAATCCACACAATGCCAATGAGAGGATATCATTAACTCTTTAATTGAGCTATGAAATCCACTGTTGCTAGTAAAGCCATGCCATACACAAATCATGTACCCAACATACTGGCTATGGGCTCGATCATCTTTAGAGCATAAGCCTCTACTTATATCAAAGCACATGAGTTGCATATGCATGGTCAGTGACTAACTCAGGGTTTAGGTAAATCACACCATGAATGTCATAAGTGAATTAATTCACAAACAAATTAAGAATTAATTCATCTTGGGTCGATTCCAATGTATCATTCTACCAATGAATACATCTATGTCTCTACTCGTGGAGTCAACTGCTACGATAGCCAAGACTAGCCATCTCCATAATTGGAATTGTAGATGACATAATAATCCTTCTTAGTATTTGAAAGAAATGTTCACTTTGATTCTTTTACAAGATTATGGACTCATTTAGATTATCTATTAAAGTAAGTTATCTTTCTCGCAATGTAAATGTTCTTACAATGTCACTTATCTTCAATTTGAACTTAGACAATCAATGAGCTAATATTTACTTGCCACAATTTTGCAATGCATGCAAAATATAAAAGACATAAATACAAAAGACATACTAGTGAAATGTGAAATTAACTTTATTTAGTCATCTTTCAAATAAATAGAAAACAGTACATTTTTACTGCAATATGGGCATATTTCCTAACATAAATATTGTTGGGTTACCACCCATATGCCATTTCAGCTTTCACGACTACTATTTTAACAATATTTTCCTTTTAACCTTTTTTTCCTTATTTGTGGGATTTCTCATGATTTCTGTCCTTGTTATCCACCTACGTTTAATATCCCGATAGACTATCTCGTGTTTAGTGTCCCAATAGATTACCTTGTGTTTAATGTCTTAGAGGACTACCCCATGTTTAGTGTCATAGAGGACTACCCCGTGTTTAGTGTCTTGGAAGACTACCGCGTGTTTAGTGTCCTAACAGACTACCCCATGTTTAGTATCCTAACCGGATACCCCATGTTTAGTGTCCCGACCAACTACTATGTGTTTAGTCTCCTAGTAGACTACCTCGTGTTTAGTGTCCTAATGGACTCCATATGCTGCCATAGCCGAGCTATGGTCTTACATAATATACCCCATGATTAATGTCCTGGCAAACTCCATTGGTTACCATAGTTGAGCTATGGTCTTTGTAACGCCCTGAATTTTGGGCCTAGAAGTATTAGGTCTTGAGCATGGGAGCAGTCAGGAGGCTACACATAATTGTTTAGTCGTGCAAGAAAGTGACACAACTATGTATCTTCTTTAGTGGTTAAGTGTCCTAAGAAGAGTCTGAGAAGTCTTGGGTTCAAGCCTTGGCTTATGCAAAAGTTTTGTTTTTTATGTGAATAACCCCTATCCCTAGTCAGTAGGCTTATAAATAAATATAGGTAAAACATGACAGAATGGGTCTGCTGGTCTAGGGGATAGGTGGTGAGTTGTTGTTCCATGAGGTCTGAGGTTCAAGTCCTGCTTTGAGCAGTGGAGCATTTTATTTTGCTGTGAGTACGTAGAAGTGTTCTAGCTTGGCCGAAACTCTAAAGAGTTCGAAGGGGGTTCAAATTGGATGGTTAAGATATGAGAGGAGATATTTGAGGAGTGGATTAAGGGATTGGTGGACAGTTTGAGTGATTTGGGGAGGAAAATTCGGGATTTGGATAGGAGTGGGAGAGTTAGTGCTGATGGTAAACTCCTACTTCTCAAGAATTCGGCTAGGCAGTTGTTCTCTCTGGTTTCGGTTTTTGTCAACCTTTTTCCCTAGTATGCCAAATTCTTTCTTCCGCCTTTCTTCTACTTCTTGACTTGTCATTTTTTTCTCTCTTCTTGGGGTCAATTTTTTGTTAGGGATCAGTCGGGTTTTCTTCTTTCTTTTGTTATTTCGAGGTTGCTTGTTCTCTTACTAACCAACTGCTTCTTCTTTTCTCTCTCAATCAATTCTTGAGAGTCACCATTTCCTTTGTGCTTTGGCCAAATATTGTTTCTTTTCCCTCTCTTGTCTCTAAGGTTTTGGACAGATTGCTTTTCTCTTTTTGGCTTACTCTCCTATCGATTTTCCCCTTGTTTGGTTCTTCCTCGTTTCCTTTAGCAGGCCGTGCATCTACTTACACATTCCCTTGGCCGAATATTGTTCAATTCTCCTCTTTAGCTCTTTGTTCACTATATCACCAATTTACACTCTGCTCGATCGTTGCTTGGTAAGTGTTTTAGGTTCTTGTTGCATGATTCACAAGTTACTGAGTGAGGGTGGTATTGATTGGTAAGTGTGTTTCTATCGAGGTTTTATTATAATCCAAGAATGGGTAATAAAAAGGTTGTGACTTTCGTGTAGGTGAAGATCAAGGGTGATTGGTGTGTCTCCTAAGAACCAAAGGTACGGTTTCAATTGATTTTCGGTAAGAAAGAGTCTATTGTAATCGTGTTGGAACTTCGTTAGATTCCATTTGATATATGAATTAGATAATCGATTAAATGGCTTGTTGATTGAATCCAGGTATAGGAGTATTAGGAGTGCGGTTAACTTCAATCACATCAGGTGTGTAAAGACACTGCCCTAATCGTAAATCGGCAAAAGCCGAAATAAGTGACTGACAATGCTACACGAGGGTACGCTCGCTCTTGTGGTAGTCCGTGTGACTAATCATAGGCATTTGATCGTAGAGGCCATCATGAGCAATTTCATGGGCTTAGGCCGTTTTGGGCCCTATTGGGCCGAAATGGGCTATGTGGGCCCCACGGCATGTGGGCCCCACGCGAGTAAACCACACAGACGTGTTGAAAATATTAGGTCAGGCTGTGTAATCCACATGGCCAAGGCAATTTCTAGGCTATGTGGGCTACACGAACGTGTGGGCCTGCATGGGCCCGTAGTATGGGCCTTGGGCCCATTTTCACCGTTTGACTGTTAAGGTTGCACGGGTCACTCAAGACAACTGTGGACCTATTGTTGGGTCAGTAAGTTTCCCTAGACCCCTATATATGATAAAATGACTATTTTGCCCTATATATTTGTGCATGTATGACCGTATTTTTAGCATGCTATTTAAACTGTAATGGATACATGTATGAATCTATGATATGACATGACATGATTGTATGATGCATTGCATGGGGATAGGTTTATACTGATCAAAGGAAGTGTACTGAAAGGCTTCAAGCCTAAGTTACTATGACCATTTGCATATTAGATATATATTTGAGCATCGCCGGTGCTAACTCAGGAATGTAGGGATGGGTGGGTTGATTATATTCCCACATAGAGTGTAAGGTTGGACGGAGTTGGAGTGTAGAGGCTGGATGGGTAGGACTTATAAACAGTTTAAACTATTACTACACTGCTTATTGTTATTGTAATGGGCCAAGGCTTAAACACATGACGGTTTCTATATTGAGATGGGCTAAAGCCCAAACTGATATTGTCACTGTTACTAAAACGGGCTTAGACCCAAACTGTGCTTGTTTTCTGACTGTTTGCTTATATGGGATTACACACTGAGTTTCATAAACTCACCCTCCTGTTTTAACTATATAGGTAATCCCCAGTCTTAGGCGGATCGGTGCTGCGAGGGACTCAAAGGTGGCCACACAACCGCATGAACTTCCGTATTTGATTTTTAAATTAAAAGTAATTCTATTTTGGGTATTTTATTTGTAATAAAGCCTCTTTGGATTTTATTTTTAATTTTGGGATTTTAATTTGCTTTGGTTATAACTGCTAGTATTAAGAGCTCGAGTTTTAAAAAGAAACAACATTTTTACAAAATAAACGCAAGTACGCAACTGTTTTAAAAAGCTTCCGCTATAAACGAGATTTTGAAATTAACAACGTTTTAAAGTAAATACTTTTTGATAGTGACGCAAGTTTTAAAATCATCTTTTAGATCACGCAAAGTGGTTTAATAAAGAATGGGCTTTTCAAATGATAAAACGCTTTACGAAAAACACTTCAATGTGATATTGTCAGATTTCGCCATAACGTCCAGGCTGGGTTTGGGGTGTTACAGTCTTACACCTCGTAATCCCCATGTTTACTGTCCCTGTGGACTCTATTGGTCATCATAGCCGAGTCATGGTCTTACACCTTAAACCTCTTTGAGTTGTCACCCCGAAGGACCTTACTGCCCTTGTGGTGTCGCCCCCATAAAGCCTACTGACCGTCATTGCAGTGTTGCTCTAAGGAACCTAAATATCATCTTCACGGTGTTGCCCCAAAGGAGGAATAGATATCATTCCTTTTTTTTCATATTTTACCTTAGCTCAAACACCAAAGTGTCCCCTCCGCAAGGCCCGGAGCTTCGCACATCATGATTTTCCCTCAACAACACCTCATGGCAGTATCTTAACAGAATTCCATTTTCCCTATCCATCCATCTATTCCTCCATTTCACCATTCCTAACCTTAATTCTTGAACACCATAGTGTCCCTCCCGCAAGGCTTGAAGCTTTGCAAATCACAATTTTCACTTGTCAACTCCGTATGGCAGTATCTAACAGAAATTTCCATTTCCCAATCCTAAGTTCATATATCCCGTCAAAACCTTTCCCTTCGTACCCCACAATTTATAAACTTACAGAAACAGACATGTAATCCCAAAAACATTCTAACATGGAGCACGCCAAACTTAGACATGAATTTCAACAACCATTCAATGCATATTGACTGTAACAACCCGTTGATTGAATTCGCGTATAGCAATAGTTTTCAAACGAAGCTTTATACGGTCGTAAATGTTGAACTCTGTTATACTAGACTAAACTATGTGAGAAAAAGATTCACGGGGTTGAATTGATCAGAGAAACTGAAGAAAAAGTGAAAACGATTCGTGACAGTTTAAAAGTAGCTTTAGATTGACAAAAATCATGCGCGGATTTAAAACGTAAAGAAATTGAGTTTCAAGTTGGGGACCGAGTGTTTCTAAAAGTGTCACCGTGGAAAAAGGTTCTTCGATTTTGCTGGAAAGGAAAGTTGAGTCCGCGTTTCATCAGGCCGTATGAGATTATTGAAAGAATAGGGCCAGCGGCATATCGACTAGCTTTAGCGTCAGAACCGAAAAAGATTCATAATGTCTTTCATGTTTCTATGCTACGTCGATACAGATCTGATTTGTCACATGTGATTTCTCCGATAGATGTTGAGATACAGGCTGATTTGACGTATAGCGACGAACCGATCAAGATTTTAGCTCGTGAAATTAAAGAATTGAGAAATAAACTCATAGCCTTAGTAAAGGTTCTTTGGAATAAACAAGGGATTAAGGAAGCTACGTGGGAACCCGAAGAAGCTATTCGAAAATAGTACCCAAACCTATTCAATAGTAAGATTTTCGGGGATAAAAATCCTTGAGGGGGAGAGTTGTAACAACCCGTTTTTGAGTCAAACCGAAATAGTAGTTTTGAAACCACAAATCCAAGATAAAAATATTTATTTTATTATTTTATTAAATTTTACAGCATGGTAGAATTATTATGTGAAAGTTTCATAAAGAAATTTTACTATTTGAATGCTTAATTCGGTAAAAAGGACTAAATCACGTAAAACGTAAAATGCATGTTCTATTAGTTAAAAGTGTCAAATAGCTATAGAACATTAAAGTTAAGGTCCTTATGTTGTAATTAGACCCTTTGAATTATGAGTGGACAATTATGGGCATAGATGGATGAATTAAATGGTTATTTCATTAAGGTTATTATAGTAAATGGATAAATATATGTTAGTAAATTAATAAAAGAAAAAGTATGATCTTTCTTCCTCATTGTTTTGACCGAAAATAAGAATAAGAGAGACTCCATTGTTGCATTTTGAAGGTTCGTCCATTGTCTTGCTTGCTTGTAAGTCTATTTTTCTCGGATTTTAATGATTTTTATGTTTTTGAGATTGTTGCTTCGTATTCTAACTAGCTCGTACCTTAGATTTCAAAATGGTTAAAGATTTTTCATGTTACCATTGTTGAATGTTTGAGTAATTGGATGTTTGATGATAGATTTTGAATATTTGTTAATAGTTAAACTAGTTTTGTAAAGTGATTTTTCACAAAAATGCAAAATAGGGATTAAATTGTGAAATATATAAAATGTGGTGGTTAAAAGTTTGAAATAATGAAAGATATGGGCTGCTAGGAGTTCCTATGAAATTCGGCTAAGCATGGGTAGTACTAAATTGCATGAATTTGTAATTTTTTGTGAAAAAGACTAAATTGTAAATAATATGAAAGTATAGAGGCAAATGTGTAAATTTGTCTAAATATGAATTATGGACTAAATTGAATAGATTGAATGTTGAATGTACTGAATTTGATAATATATAGATCAAGATAAGTTGAGATCGAGTTTAGATCGAGGAAAAGGGAAGCTTGACGAATAGTCGATAGTTTTTATCCGAGCGATACGAGGTAAGTTCGTATAATTAGAGTCAAACTTTTAAATACTTGTATTTACTTGAAATGTATGTATATAATTGAGGAATTGATATACTTGGAATACGAGTGCCTAATTAATATAGATTAATGGTTACCGAGTCCCGTTTGAACCGTATGAATTCATAGGATACGAATGCCATGTCACTAGGGTTACCATTTTGGTCGAGCTCCTACATTTGTTACGAACTCACCACAGCTTGTATGAGCTTACTGATATATCAGCTCATAAGAGCTTACTGTTCTCAGTTCATATGAGCTTACTCTTCAGCTCGTCAGAGCTTACTGTTTTTGATCAATAGAGCTTACTATTCATCAGCTCAGGAGGAGCTTACCGATCATGGCTCGAAAGAGCAGAAATGATAATGAATTGACGGATTACTAATGTATATCACCTGAGTATCCTTTAAAGTTCAAATAGGTTCAACGGGCATAAATTTTGTTTACACGGATAAGTACTGTTATTGAATGAATTATTAATTATATGATTGAGAATGAAATGTTGAATACAATATATATTGAGTATTGAATTGTAATAATGGATTATTTCATGTGTTATATGACTAACCTATGGATGAATGTCTGTGTTAGGCATTTGGAAATTGTATGGAGTTTACCTTAATTATTTGTATTGATTTGGTATAAATGGTAAGTTTAATTCTAAATTATACGTGCTTACTAAGCTATAAAGCTTACTCTGTTTCTCTTTCTATATTTTATAGAGGTTCGTTAGCTCACTCGTTTTGGAAAAGTCTGAGTTTCACATCACACTATCCAATTGCCGATTGGTACTTTCGAACTTGTGGATAATTTGTAAATATGGCATGTATAGGCTAGTTTTAATGGTGATAATTATGGTTACTTGAGATTATGGATTTGGTACTTTTTGTAGATAAGTTAAGCCATGTAATTTGGCTTATTTTGGTATCATGTTTTGGTTGTGTATAAGTGTTCAATTATGACATATGTTTTCGAAAAAATAGATGAAATGAAAATATGCAAATGATGTTTTGATATGTAGTTGACATATGAATGGATAATGCATGATATTAATTAGGTGATTGAGTACTAAATTGAACTGGTATATTATATGTATGAAATGTTATGGAATGGTTGCCAATTGGATTATGAAATGTTGTCATTTATGTTTGTGTATACTTGTGTATATAGGGTGGCAAAATGGCTTTGCAAATAGTCTATTTTTGTCCACATGGTAGGGACATGGGCGTGTGTCTTAGCCGTGTGTGACACACAGTCATGTTACACGACCGTGTGTCCCCTGATGTTGAAATTAAATTGAAGTCAGTATGCTCCACACGGCCTCATACACGGGCATGTGACCGGCCGTGTGGTACAAGTTAGTATACCCCCTAAAGGGCACACGGGCCAGACACACAGGCATGTGGTTGGTCGTGTGACCCAAGTCAGTATACTCTCCAGTTTTCACACAACCGGGCACACAGGCGTGTCTTCAGCCGTGTGATGCAAGTCAGTATGTATGCACTGTTTCCATATTGTCTATTACACGGGCATGTCTACTGGCCGTATGAGGCACACGGCCTGTTCACACGGGCGTATGACATTTGAAATGTTAAAATTTTTTGTACGTATCTAGAATTTTTATATGTTATCAGTTTAGTCCCGAACCACTTCTAAAGCATGTTTAAGGCCTTGTAGGCCTTAAAAGGGACAATATGTTTGAATGAATGGAATTTGTATGAGATATATATATTAAATGATGTGTAATGATCGGTAATACCTCATAATCATATTCCGGCGACGGATACGGGTTAGGGGTGTTACACTGACACACTTGCGGATACCTATGTTCCTACTCAACCTTATGCGTAACACCTCTTACTCTTATCCAGTACCGGGACAGGGTTCGAGGTGTTACCGGACTTAATCATAAACATTCACACAAACCGGGCCATAAAATTTCATCCAATTTAAAACCATTCATACATATGCATATCGTCCCTATTATGGGCCTACGAGGCCCAAAACATACATTGGGAACGGTTCAGGACTAAACCGAGAACCTTCGAAAGTTTTACAACACTTTAGAAAATTTTTCATCAAACCAGGGGTCACAAGCCCGTGTGGGTAGGCCGTGTGGTCTCACACGCCCGTGTGGCTTGGGACACACCCGTGTCCTCAGCCCGTGTAACTCTCTGTTTATGACGTCATCAAAAAAATAGGGTCACACAGCCAAGTCACACGCCCATGTGCTAGGCCGTGTGGCAAATTTAATTCTCATGAATTTTCATAAATAAGGTGCAAACTTCACACGGCCAGATCACACACCCATGGGGCTTATAACACCCCTAACACATATCTGTCGCCAGATTAGGGTTATAAAGCATTACCGATCAAAACACAATTCAGAACAGACAGTCATTACAAATCATGCACCCTGTAATATAATTTCTTTTATAAAAGTTATTTTTCGAATATAAATTAATAACCAACCTCTTATTCATACATGTCAAATTCATATATTTGAATCACATATTCAAACACACAGTCATGCTTTATCGAAAATTCTCCTATACAAACTATGTTTCAATATTTAACCAACTCCATACCATTTGCTTACTCAAAATTTAAAACCAAACTACCAAATATCAAAACCAAATTGTACATGTTTCATAATTACAAAATTCGAACCATAAGATCACCACCTTAATAGTAATCGAATACATAAATTATGGTTGAGCATATTTCTTTACATATACAAGTGCATATATCACATCATTCCTTTGTACATATCCCTTTCATAAGCTAAATATCATTCATATCATTTATTAGGTATCTAAATAAACGAGTATAGCTTTTGGACATTATAATTTCATGCGCGTTTTTGCCATAACCTTAATAACTAATTTTAAACTCAATTTCCAAACCAAACCTATCAAATTTCATATGCTGTTCAGCATATCAAAATTTATATACACACAATTAATTCATTTTCCATCTATACGACTAGCAAATCAACCTAAAAATAATACCCATTTCACTATAGCAAAATTTACCAATTTGAGCCCAAATAATAATTCAAACTTATCCATTTTTAGCATACAAATTATCTTGTTTAAATCTCGTACATCTAACCATTCAAATAAATAACCATTCGGACATCAATTTCAACCTCAATAAGTCATAACATTTCCATCACCCACATTTAAAGCTAACATACTATCTCAAAACTAAATATCATAACAATTATGTCACCTCTGTCTATTTAAGTGGCCATCAAGCATACTTAAAATATAATCATTAATTTCCATCATGAATCGTACTTAAAAACACAACCACTCAAGCATAATATAAATATAAACCTTGCCGTTGCAAACCGAATCTGCATAACCAATACTCAATCAAATATATATATCACTGTACCTTATTATCAAGCCAAAACATAACACTTTTCATACTTTCCAAAATGAACTACTTTCATGGCTGGTTATTCATCCTCATTAGCATTTCTTAATGCCAAACCATATAACCAAATACCACACATATATATATACCATAAAACATACTTCCATAATAACCTTAAGACTTGACCGAATACACACAACATTAACATCTTAAACAAGCCATTTTCTCATGGCTATATATATACACAAATTTCAAAACCAAATATATCAAAATTAGCCTATACATGCCACACAACCTAACCTTAAAGCATTAATTTACCAAAACAAAAATTGGATAGTGTAATGAGGTCTCCTACGACTTCCAAACCGAGCAAGTCTTTGAAACTCTATAAACATAAGAAAAAAACACACAGAGTAAGCTTTAAAAGCTTAGTAAGCCATAATCAAATAAATCATTTCAATAATATTTATAAATCAATATCACTAAGCTAGATTTAACAAATGTCAATCACATATACATTCATTGCACTTGTAAATTCATATACCACATTAAATAACTTCTCTTATCTTATTTATCAATGAATATATATATACCTTAATTCAATCATATAAATCAAGTTTGCAAATAATTATTACGTGATTAACCAAAACATGTCATGCTTTACTAGCCAATTTACATATATACAAACCGTACGTCATAACACCATCGTCTCGATATCTATTTCATATCAAATTTTCAAATCAAAACAGTATATCTCAAAACCATGTTTCTTGTTTCATATGTATCATATTCGAATCATAGAATCACAAGGTCATATAACTAGCACATATAACACATATTCATTTATATACATTTCCCTAACACCCCTAACCCGTATCTATTGCCGGACTGGGGTTAAAGACGCTACCAGACAAACCGAAACATTTTACAGACAATTCATATACATCATCCACAATCATAGTTAAACATTATCATAGATTCCTTTATATAGGTCATTGAGACCTTAAACATGCATTAGAAAGGGTTCAAGACTAAACCGAACACATACAATTTTTTTCCAAAATTTAAACATTTTTCAAACAAGTACAGGTCACACGCCCGTGTGAACAGGCCGTGTGCCTCACACGGCATTAGACACGCTTGTGTGTCTAGGCCGTGTCAAAACAGGGCATACATACTAACTTGCACACACGCCCACAAGACACACCCGTGTGCCATGGCCAGGTCAAGCCTGACTTACAATTGTAGGATACCCCAGGGGACACACAACCGTGCAATATGACCGTGTGTCGCACACGGCTGAGACACACACCCGTGCCTCTGCCCGTGTGGACAAAAATAGGCTATTTGCATAGCCAATTTGCCACCCCAATTAGATCAAACCTACAAGCACCAAACCAAGCATATTTTCAACACAATTTTAGCCAATTTCAATACCATAACATACATTATTCGTGCCAAAGCATATGTTTCAATAAATCATTCAATCTCATGATCAAAACTTACCAAAACTTATCAATATTGACCATTTCTTTTGGTCATTCTAAACATATCACATGGTTCATAATGCATCACATATCATATAACATTTCAAACCATAAGTTCAAACATAAGCTAGCCATATCACATGGCATTATATATACATTACAAAACAAATCCAAATGACACTAGCCTATACATGCCATATACCATATATACAACTTTCAAAATGGTACCAAAATGGATGTTCGATAGTGTGAATCAGTAGCTAATGATTCCCGGATCTGAGCTAGCTTTATAATACTGTAAAATAGAGAAAACTTCACATAGTAAGCTTAAGTCTTAGTAAGTTCGTAGTATAATACATTTAACTCAACATTTAAAAGCTAAAAAACTTATTAGCTAACACATAATTCAATTCATATCACTACTTAACCTCATTCATTACCATTTCTCATTTCATACCATTTCTTTTGTTCTCATATTCTTGCATATAACTCATACACAATATTATCAACCACATGGGTTCATCTATCTCATACATCATATCGTTAACCATAAATATTCATTACATACCTGTACAGACTCATACCTATCTATTACATTATCACTTCAACGCTCGATGCACTAATTCGTTAAATCATCTTTCCACGTACAAGAACATCACACACTTAGTGCCAACAATCTAGCCGAAGCTATAAAATATCGCACACTTAGTGCCACCATATTAATCTGAAACTATCTCAGTATCTCACACTTAGTGCCACATGTAGCCGAAGTTATTCCAATTCGCACACTTAGTGCCATTTATAGCCGAAGCTAATATGAATCTCACATTTAGTGCCGACTTAGTCAATTGCCATCATGCTCATATCGTAATTAAATATTTATACAATTTATACATTATCAAAGCATTAAAACATATCTATAACATCATTTATCCCGTACGAACTTACCTCGTACTCGGAATTGTTAACTCGGATTGTCTACTCTATAAACTTCGATTTCCCTCGGTCTAAGTCTGAATTCCTCTTTTCTTGATCTATATGTATTCAAAATTAACCCTTTTATTCCACAAATCATTCAAATCAATCCACAAACATATATTTGGGCATATTACAAATTAATCCTCACATTTTTACATTTTGACACTTTAGTCCCTATTTCATAAAATCACAAAATACACATAATTTGCATATACTCATGCTTGGCCAAATTCTCCTAGTACTAGTCTACACATTTCATTTATTTCACATTTTAGTCCCTCAATTTACAAATTTCACAATTTAACCCATTTTACTCAAAATCATCAAAAATCCAAAGACAAAACATGTTAACCCAAAACATATCTGCCATTTATCAACAACTAACTTCACAAAACTCATAGTTTCATCAATGGCATAACTTAAAATCATAATCAAATTCAGAAATTGAGGCATGGGCTTAGTAAAACATAAAGCAACGATTACAAAAACGTAGAAATTATTAAAAACGGATAAAAAACGAACCTTGAATTAAGCTTAAACCTTGGCCGAATGTTGAAATCTTTTAAAACCCTTGTTTCTTTCTTAAAATTGGTTAGAAAAGATGAACAATGGCCACCTTTTGTTTTATTTTGATTAATATTAACATATTAATCAATTTCCTATTTTGCCCTTTTATTAAACCATAAATACATTATGATATAATGCCCATTTAAGTCATTTAATTCATTCAATAGTCAAATAACATTATAAGGACCTCACAATCATAAAGCCAAATCAAATAAGCACTTTTAAGAAATAGCAGGCAACTTTTACATTTTACGCAATTAGGTCATTTTATCAAATTAAGCACACAATTGATCGGATTTTAATACGAAACTTTCACACATGCTAATTCACATATCATAAGCACGGAAAATAAAATTTAAATATTTTTTAAACTCAGATTTGTGGTCTCGAAACCACTATTCTGACTAGGGTCTAAACTAGGTTGTTACAACTCTCCCCCTTAGGGATTTTTATCCCCAAAAATTTTACCAGTGAATAGGTATGGATAACGTTCTTTCATTATATTCTCTAGCTTCCACATTGCTTCTTTAATTCCATGTTTATGCCATAGCACTTTCACTAACAGGATTTTCTTATTTCATAATTCTTTAATCTCACGAGCCAAAATACAAATCGGTTCTTCTTCATATGTCATGTCAGGCTTAATCTCAATCTCTAACGGATTAATCACATGTGAAGCGTCAAATCTGTACCGCCGAAGCATCAAAACATTAAATACATTATGGATCTTTTCTTACTCAGGTGGTAGCAATAGTCTGTACGCAACTGGCCTGACACGCTCAATTATCTCATACGGCCCAATAAATCTCGGACTCAATTTGCCTTTACGACTGAATCTGAGTATTTTCTTTCATGGCGAGACTTTCAAGAAGACTTTATCCCCTATCTGAAACTCTATATCTTTTCATTTTGCTAAATATCATTATCAATCTTCTGAGCTTTGATAATTTGTTGTAAAAACAAAGGTCTCGCTTTTAATTCTGCCAAAACCGAACCATCATCAAATAAAGCTAAATGAGCATTCATTGTACGTAGAGCAAATGGCGATTTTTGACTTAAAGCATCGGCAACAACATTTGCTTTTCCCGGATGATAATCTATTACAAGTTTATAGTCTTTTAGCAGTTTTAGTCATCTTCTCTGTTGCAGGTTCAAATCTTTCTGAGTTCTCAGATGTTTCAAACTCTTATGATAAGAATATACGTGACATTTCTCACCAAACAGATAGTGGTGTCAAATCTTTAAAGTAAATACAATCGCGACTAACTCAAGGTCATGCGACGAATAGTTCTTTTCGTGCTGCTTCAACTGTCTCGAAGCATAAGCAATGACTTTGCCTTCTTGCATCAAAACACATCCCAGACCGATCAACGAAGCATCACTGAATATCACAAATTCTTTACCCGATTCAGGTTGTACCAATATTGGAGCTTCAATCAACAAAGTTTTCAACTGATCAAAACTTTTCTGACACTTTTCAGACCATTCAAACTTCACATCTTTCTGAAGTAACTTTGTCAACAGAGTCGCAATACTTGAAAACCCTTTTAGGAACCATCTATAATAACCGGCAAGTCCCAAAAAACTATAGACTTCAGAGACATTCCTCGGAGGCTTCCAATCCAAAATAGCTGAAATCTTGCTCGGATCAACTCGTATACCAGATGATGATACAATGACCTAGAAAATCGACCTCTCATAACCAGAATTCACATTTACTGAACTTTGCATACAATTGCTTATCTCACAAAATTTGTAGCACTATTCTCAAATGCTCGGTATGTTCGGATTCATCTCATGAATAAATCAATATGTCATCAATGAATACAACAACAAATTGATCTAAATACTGTTTAAAAATTCTATTCATCAAATCCATAAAGATAGCAGGTGCATTAGTCAATCTGAAAGCATAACTAAGAATTCATAGTGTCTGTACCTCGTTCGAAAAGTAGTTTTTGGAATGTCTGAGTCTTTCACCCGCAATTGATAATAACCTGATCTCAAATCTATCTTCGAAAACACAGCAGCTCCTTTCAACTGATCAAACAAATCATCAATTCGGGGTAAATGATACTTATTTTTTATGGTCACTTTGTTCAACTGATGATAATCTATACACATTCTCATCGTGTCATCTTTCTTTTTCACAAACAGAACAGGAGCACCCCAAGGTGAGAAACTCAGTCTAGCAAACCCTCTATCGGTTAACTCTTGCAACTGAGACTTTAATTCTTTTAATTCGGCCGGAGCCATTCTATATGGAGCTATCAAAATCAGGGTAGTTCCAGGAACTAATTTAATGCCAAATTCAACTTCTCGAACTAGAGGTGATCCCTGAAGTTCTTCAGGAAACACATCAGGGAATTCACAGACAACAGGCACTGATTCCACTTTCTTTTCTGTTACTTTTGAATCGATCACATAAGCAAAATAAGCCTCACCACCTTTTCTTACAATACTCA
Source organism: Gossypium anomalum (assembly GCA_025698475.1). NCBI lineage: Eukaryota > Viridiplantae > Streptophyta > Magnoliopsida > Malvales > Malvaceae > Gossypium > Gossypium anomalum. The sequence goes on along the minus strand of CM046968.1, from coordinate 38,279,357 downwards.
AAGCTTTCATTGACGAAATCACAGCTGGTAACCCATTCAAATCACTAGATTCAATTCAGACTATTTCATCATTATTGCATCTCAAATCAATAGTTTTTCGTTTGTAGTTCACAACAGCATCATGCAAAGTTAACCAATCTATAACCAGAATTATATCAAACTCATCAAAGGGCAATAACATTAGATCACCCAGAAAACAAGTGTCTCAAAACATTAATGGACAATTCTTGCAGACTTTATCAACCAAAACACATTTGCCTAGGGGGTTCAAAACTCTAATTACAAATTTAGTAGACTCTATAGGCAAAGTCTTACTGTTTACTAAATTCATGCATATATACGAATATGTTGATCCAGGATCTATCAAAGCAATCACAGAAGTATCATAAAGAGTAAATGTACCCGTAATCACATTCACCGACGAAGCTTCCTCACGAGCTCGGATGGCATAGGCTCTAGCAGGTGCTCTAGCATCAGATCTCGCTGCAGTGTCTCTCGTCACACTTCTACCACCACTCATATTTACCGTGTTTCTCAGTGGTCTACCTCTAACTGTAGTGTTACCCGGCCTCGTATTCTGAACATTATCTTTTTCAGCTAATTCTGGGCAATCTTTTATAAAGTGATCTCGTGAACCACAACTGTAACAAGCTCGGTTATTACTTTTTCCCCACCATTCTCCAAAATGACGTCTTCCACATTGATTACACTCAGGCTTTTCATTCTTTGCATTTCCACACTCGATACTAAAGTAGTTTGAGCTTTAGGATTGATATATTGCTTTCCACGATCTCTATTTTAATGATTCGCTGAGGTTGTTGATTGATCATTAAAATCTCTAGATTTCTTTGACGAGGAATGATAAGATTTATTCATTGATCTCTTCCTCGAATCTCTTGCTTCTGAAATAGATTTTCTCTTTTCTTTATTGAGATCTTTGGCTTTACAAGCCCTTTCAACCAATACTACGAATTCTTTTAATTCAAGTATCCCAACTAAAAATTTTATATCTTCATTCAATCCATCCACAAATCTTTTACACATAATCTCTTCAGTAGACATATATTCTCGAGCATACTTGCTCAAACGTACAAATTCTCTTTCGTATTCTGTTACAGTCATTCGTCCCTGCTTTAATTCTAAAAACTCTTTATGTTTTTGATCGAGGAATCTCTGGCTTATGTACTTTTTTTGAAACTCGATCTGAAAGAATTCTCAGGTAACTCGCTCCCTAGAAATCACCAATATCAACGTTTTCCACCAGTGATATGCATTGTCTCTAAGCAAGAATACCACACATTTGATACATTCTTCTAGCGTACAAGACAACTCATCGAATACTCGGATAGTATTCTCAAGCCAAAACTCAGCCCTCTCGGCATCATCATCAATTGTAGCTCGAAACTCTTCAGCCCCATGTTTACGAATCTTATCAACAGGTGGCTTATTTGATCAGATTAGATCTACTACTGGTGGTATAACTGAGATTTGTTGAGGAACAGGCGGGGGTAGAAGTTGTTGAGCAGCCAGATTCGTTCGTACGAATTTCGTGAACCACTCAGTCATCATTTGGAAGAAGGTTTGCTTAGCCTCTCCTCCCTATCTACTAGGCAATGGCCTAGATTTGGCCGGTGCTGTCCCTTGAACGGGAGCAGGCACATTGCTCTCAACATCATCAGCTATCGCTCGTTGGGATCCATTGCTATATGAAAAACACATTTCAAAGATCAGGAATCATCACACAATCGAAATTTATATATATGGCATGTATAGCTCAACTCACATACGCTATGGTAGTCCTAGAATCGACTAAACCATAACTCTGATACCAATAAAAATGTAACACTCCTAACTCGTATCCGACATTGGAATAGAGTTATGCATTTTCAGATAATTTATGATATTTACTATTCATAGCGAAACTGTCCACTTGAGTCATAGTCACTAAATTATTTATATCTTGAGCCACAGAACTCCAAATTAAGTTTTGCTATTTTTTCCTGAAAATAGGCTCACATATCTCCTTACAACAAAATTTTTAGAATTTTTTGTTTAGCCAATAAATACATTTTATTCTTCAAATTCACCCCTATTTTGCTGTCACACAATTCCGACCCCTCTTCACTAAAGATTAATTATTTCCTCATACGAAATTTAGATAATGTTCCTATTTGCTTCTTTTTAAAATAGACTCATTAAGGATTTTAAGAATATAAATTTCAGCCCCTAATTATTTTTCTTCAATTTATTATTAGTTTCCAAAGTCAGAACAGGGGAACCCAGAATCATTCTGTACTTGTCTCACAAAAATTCAAATATCTCATAATATGAAATTCTTTTGATTACACCATTTCTTCTATGTAAAACTAGACTTAATAATATTTTATTCAACCTCTAAGTCGATTTACACAATTTTTGGTGATTTTTCAAATTTTGACTATTGCTGCTATCCAAAACTATTTTAGTGAAAAATTTTGATAACTAAGTTTATAACACATTCACTTCCTTTCAATTAAACTCTATACATGCCATATAAACCTTAAGATGCATAATAAAATTTACCGAAATAATCTAGATAGTGTGCCCTACTGTGTTGATCCGATCCACTGATTTCACGTCAAACTACAAAGAACATTTAACACACAAGAGTAAGCTCATGAAAGCTTAGTAAGCTCATAGGCATAGAAAAATAAATCTTACCGAACATTGCACATAATCATATAACATTTAATTTCACTAAATCCTCCTGTAAATCACAAAATCATTAATAAACTCATTTGATTGATTTCAATGTCACTATTCACCAATTCCTGATCTTTTGGACTCATTTCTCATTTACTTTCATTGTCAAATTAGGGAACGATTACGGAATTGAGTACTTCGTTATCACAATGCCATAGTAAAACTATGGTCTTGCATATAGTCACATATTACACACCAAAGCCATAGCCCAGCCATGGTCTTACACGAATCACATATCACACTGATGCCATATCCTAGATATGGTCTTATACAGTAGCACAAATCACACCTATGCCATATCCCAGATATGGTCTTATACGAAAGCACATAATCACATCACATGTTGCCATGGTCCAACCATGGTCTTTTTCGTCAATTCGTTTTAGCCACTGAATGAAAGTACTCAAATCCGTTGTTCCACTTAATTTGTAGTTTTATTCAAATATCATTTTACAACTATCACACTTTAATGACATTCATATGCAATAATATACTATATCATTCATGAAATTTTCATATCAAAACATTAAATTTAGCTATATGAACTTACCTAGGCAATTTCGCAAAAGTCATACAAGTTCAGGGACTAATCGACTATTTTCTCTTTTCCACGATTCACTTCGGATTCTTGATATATGTCAAAATATGAAAAACCAGCAACTTCCAGACCTCCCATGGCATTTTTGCTGGAAAAAAATGATGATATCTCTAGATTTTTCAATTTTGTCTTTATTTTATATGTTTAATTTGCAAAATTTCCAATTTTGCCCTTGTTTCTCCTTGTCTTTTTGCTGATTTTCTTGCCTAAACCATCCAGCCCATATAATCTGGGTCTAATTGCCTTTTAAATCCTTCCTTATTAGTCACTTAAGCTATTTAATCACTTTACCAAATTTTGTAATATTTTTAATTTAGTCCTTTTTAATTAATTGATTAATCAAATGTTAAAATTTTCTAACGAAACTTTAATACTAACTTAATAACACTTCGTAAATATTTATAAAATTATTTATGGCTCGGTTTATGAATTTGAGGTCTCGATACCTCATTTTCATCCTGATTTACCTAATTAATTCTTTTAAATCACAAAATTCACTAATTAAAAAAAATACTTCTATAATCACACTTGACTCATAGGTATTAATTTATTAAATTTTCAACTCACTCATTGGATTTAGTGATCTCGAATCACTATTTTCGACACCACTGAAAATTAGGCTGTTACAACTCTCCCCCCTTTAGGGATTTTTGTCCTCGAAAATCTTATCAGAAGAAGTTGCTTTCAACACTCATGAAACACTTTTACTAACTTCTCAGAATATCAATTTGATTTAACCTCGAATATCTTTTTTCCAGTCACCTTTGAACTTTAGAACACAATGTTGGAACATATTGTCAAAATTCTGAATTACCCTTTTAGGAACACATTTACTTAGCTGATCTGTCAAATAAAAACTCTGTACCTACTGAAATGATCATACAGATCTTTCTTTGTCAAATGATTAACCATAAACTAAATAACATTTTCCTTTTCGATGTTAATGACAATCCCAATTCGAAATCTGTAGCCATTATATCTTATAACAGACTAGTATTATCACTGACTGCAATAATCCTGAATGCTCTTGATGTTCAGCTTACTTGCTAACAAATAGACATCTGAACATGAATTCAAAATATTATGTAACGCTCGTGCAATCACTAGCACATCTAACTCACAAGAAGATAATAAAGATCTTGATAATTTCTCAGAGAAAGCTAGAAGAAAAACACTATTTACCGACTCTGGACTTCCATCAATACAGAGATAATATATTTCCCGCATGTATAAAACAAAATCATAATCAGTAGAAACATAAGAATAGTCTCATATAAAATTTTACCATCGACTTCATTCCAACATAGTAGAATAGAATTCCAAAAAGATGAAGAAATATTGATCATAAACTGACCAGAGCAACAGGGCTTTCGTCTAACATCGTAGTTAGCTAGCATTCTCACAACATAAGAACTTCATCAAAAACTGAACAACCACACATATATATCTGAGGATAAAAGAATATATATAATACCCAGAAAAGATCATCATATTCATTTCAACTATAACTGTCACACACAGACATCTTTACTACTCAATTATCATTTCTCTGACTAATTCTGTCATCATGAACCCTGGATCATTCCATTCACTAATGAAAACCAATTCGAAAAAAAAATTTAGCAAACACATACTTTAGACATCATATCTGAATAAGTCGATTAGCCGAGGTTAACTTTTTCTTTAACCGTGATATTACGTAATCTGAATGATCTTTAGAATAATCTGATATCTTTTTCAAAACTGTATTCACTTGTCAAACTATTTTCAACTCCGTCTGCATTATTAATTATTCCACTACTGTACTCTTTAATTTCACACTTGTGAACTTATTCAACATAATTCTCGTGAACTTTCGTTATAAAATACCACATTGGTAAGAGGGTGAGGTCGTAAAGCCTCTAACTGGACTCTCATAAATACGCACATATGACTTAGCATTTATCATCAATATCATATCCTCACAATTACATAATTCACTTCAAGCAAATTAACATACATAATTATGTTACACGAGCTTTTCAATTATCCTTTTCAAACAAGTGTACTTAAACATACATTCCATAAATTTTGAGTAAGTTTACTCATAGCATTTACTTAATCAAACAAGTTAGGCACATAACATCATATGAATGCCACACAAACATAGATAAGTTTATCACAATATAAACTTTCATTTCATTCACGTTTCCATATTTCTCAACTTTTGGTTATCTCATTTCGTACATTATCACATACATATCATGAACTTCTATTCATACCTTTCTAAGTTCTGTCTCATCATAAACACATTTTGAATATCTCAATATCATTTTTAGTACTATCGAAAATAGCTCGGTTGGAAAGCATCTCTATCTATAAGTAAAACAAAGATTAGATCGGATCATACACATCACACTATCACAGATTTATATGGCATGTATTTCTAAACACATTACACATCTCATTAGTTTCAAGAATCGGCTAAATTGAAGCTCTGATACCAATAAATGTAACACCTCTAACTCGTATCCGACACTAGAATAGGGGTATGGAGCATTACCGAAAATTTCAAAACATTTTCAGATAATTCATTATATTTACAGTTCATAGCGAAACTATCCACTTGAGTTATAGTCACTAAATTATTTATATCTTGATCTATAGAACTCCAAATTAAGTTTTGCTAATTTTACCTAAAACTAGACTCAAATATCTCCTCACCATAAAATTTTTAGATATTTTGGTTTAGCCAATAAGTACAGTTTATTCTTCAAAGTCACCCCTGTTTTGCTATCAGACAGTTTCGACCCCTCTTCACTAAAAGTTAATTATTTCCTCATACAAAATTCAGATAATGTTCTTGTTTACTTATTTTTAAAATAGACTCATTAAGGATTTTAACAATATAAACTTAAGCCCATAATTATTTTTCTTCAATTTATTATTATTTTCCAAAGTCAGAACAGGGGAACCCGAAATCATTCTGACCTTGTCTCACAAAAATTCAAATATCTCATAATATGAAATTCTTTTGATTACACCATTTCTTCTATGTAAAACTAGACTCAATAGGCTTTAATTATATATTTTATTCAACCTCTAAGTTGATTTCCACAATTTTTGGTGATTTTTTAAAGTTGGACTACTGTTGCTGTCCAAAACTATTTTAGTGAAAAATGTTGATAACTAAGTTTATAACACATTCACTTCCTTTCAATTAAACCCTATACATGCAATATAAACCTTAAGATGCATAATAAAATTTACCGAAATAATCTAGATAGTGTGCCCTGATGTGTTGATCTGATCCACCGATTTCACGTCAATCTACAAAGAACATTTAACACACAAGAGTAAGCTTATGAAAGCTATGTAAGCTCATAGGCATAGAAAAATAAATCTTACCGAACATTGCACATAATCATATAACATTTAATTTCATTAAATCCTCCTATAAATCACAAAATCATTAATAAACTCATTTGATTGATTTCAATGTCACTATTCACCAATTCTTGATCTTTTGGGCCCATTTCTCATTTACTTTCATAGTCAAATTAGGGAACGATTACGGAATTAAGTACTTCGTTATCACAATGCCATAGTAAAACTATGGTCTTGCACATAGTCACATATTACATACCGAAGCCATAGCCCAACCATGGTCTTACATGGACCACATATCACACTGATGCCATATCTCAAATATGGTCTTGTACAGTAGCACAAATCACACCGATGCCATATCCCAGATATGGTCTTATACAGAAGCACATAATCACGTCTCTCCGATGCCATAGCCCAGCTATGGTCTTATACGGAAATCACATGATCACATCACACCGATGCCATAGCCCAGCTATGGTCTTATACGAAAATCACATATCACATGTTGCCATGGTCCAACCATGGTCTTTTCCGTCAATTCGTCTTAGCCACTGAACAAAAGTACTCAAATCCATTGTTCCACTTAATTTGTACTTTTATTCAAATATCATTTTACAACTATCACAGTTTAATGACATTCATATGCAATAATATACTATATCATTCATGAAATTTTCATATCAAAACATTAAATTTAGCCATATGAACTTATCTGGGCAATTTTGCAAAAGTTATACAAGTTCAGGGACTAATCAACTATTTTCTCTTTTCCACGATTCACTTCGGATTCTTGATATATGTCAAAATATGAAAAACCAGCAACTTCCAGACCTCCCATGGCTTTTTTTCAGAAGAAAAATGATGATATCTCTAGATTTTTCAATTATGTCTTTATTTTATATGCTTAATTTGTAAAATTTCCAATTTTACCCTTGTTTCTCCTTGTTTTTTGCTGATTTTCTTGCCCAAACCGTCCAGCCCATATAATCTGTCTAATTGCCTTTTAAATCCCTCCTTACTAGTCAATTAAGCTATTTAGTCACTTTACCAAATTTTCCACTATTTTCAATTTAGTCCTTTTTAATTAATTGACTAACCAAATGTTAAAATTTTCTAACGAAACTTTAATACTAACTTAATAACACTCCATAAATATTTATAAAAATATTTATGGCTCGGTTTATGTATCTGAGGTCTCGATACCTCATTTTCAACCCGATTTACCTAATTAATTCTTTTAAATCACAAAATTCACTAATTAAAAAAATACTTCTATAATCACACTTGACTCATAAGTATTAATTTATTAAATTTTCAACTCACTCGTCGGATTTAGTGATCTCGAATCACTGTTTCTGACACCACTAAAAATTAGGCTATTACACGTATCCGCCGTCGAACTAGGGTTAAAGATTATCATATACATCATCCACAATTCATATACATCATCCACAATCATAGTCAAACGGAACATTTTACACACAATTCATATACATCATCCACAATCATAGTCAAACATTATCATAGAGTCCTTTATATAGGTCATCGATACCTTAAACATGCACTAGAAAGGGGTCGGGACTAAACCGAACACATAGAAAATTGTTCCAAATTTTAAACATTTTTCAAACAAGTACAGGTCACATGCCCGTGTGAACAGGCCGTGTGCCTCACACGGTATTCGACACGCCCATGTGTCTAGGTCGTGTGGCTCACACGGCATTGCACACATCTGTGTGTCTAGGCCGTGTCAACACAGGTCATACATACTGACTTGCACACACGGCCACATGACGAGCCTGACTTACAATTGTAGGATACCCTAGGGGACACACGACCACGCAACATGACCGTGTGTCGCACACGGCTGAGACACATGCCTGTGTCTCTGCCCGTGTGGACAAAAATAGGCCATTTGAGTAGCCAATTTGCCACCCCAATTACATCAAACCTACAAGCACCAAACCAAGCATATTTTCAACACAATTTCAGCCAATTTCAATACCATAACATGCATTATTCGTGAATAAGCATATGTTTCAATACATCATTCAATCTCATGATCAAAACTTACCAAAACTTATCAATATTGACCATTTCTTTTGGTCATTCAAAACATATCATATGGTTCATAATGCATCACATATCATATAACATTTCAAACCATAAGTTCAAACATAAGCTAGCCATATCACATGGCATTATATATACATTACAAAACAAATCCAAATGACACTAGCCTATACATGCCATATACCATATATACAACTTTCAAAATGGTACCAAAATGGATGTTCGATAGTGTGAATCAGTAGCTAATGATTCTCGGATCTGAGCTAGCTTTATAATACTGTAAAACAGAGAAAACTTCACATAGTAAGCTTAAGTCTTAGTAAGTTCGTAGTATAATACATTTAACTCAACATTTAAAAGCTAAAAAACTTATTAGCTAACACATAATTCAATTCATATCACTACTCAACCTCATTCATTACCATTTCTCATTTCATACCATTTCCTTTGTTCTCATATTCTTGCATATAACTCATACACAATATTATCAACCACATGGGTTCATCTATCTCATACACCATATCGTTAACCATAAATATTCATTACATACCTGCACAAACTCATACCTATCTATTACATTATCACTTCAACGCTCGATGTACTAATTCGTTAAATCATCTTTCCACATACAAGAACATCCCACTTAGTACCAATAATCTAGCCGAAGCTATAAAATATCGCACACTTAGTGCCACCATATTAATCCGAAACTATCTCGGTATCTCACACTTAGTGGCACATGTAGCCGAAGTTATTCCAATTCGCACACTTAGTGCCATTTATAGCCGAAGCTAATATGAATCTCACACTTAGTGCCAACTTAGTCAATTGCCATCATGCTCATATCGTAATTAAATATTTATACAATTTATACACTATCAAAGCATTAAAACATATCTATAACATCATTTATCCCGTACGAACTTACCTCGTACTTAGAATTGTTGACTCGGATTGTCTACTCTATAAACTTCGATTTCCCTCGGTCTAAGTCTGAATTCCTCTTTTCTTGATCTATATGTATTCAAAATTAACCCTTTTATTCTACAAATCATTCAAATCAATCCACAAACATATATTTAGGGCATATTACAAATTAATCCTCACATTTTCACAGTTCAACACTTTAGTCCCTATTTCATAAAATCACAAAATACACATAATTTGCATATACTCATGCTTGGCCGAATTCTCCTAGTACTCATACTAGTCTACACATTTCATTTATTTTACATTTTAGTCCTTCAATTTAGAAATTTCACAATTTAACCCATTTTACTCAAAATCATCAAAAATCCAAAGACAAAACATGTTAACCCAAAACATATCTTCCATTTATCAACAACTAACTTCACAAAACTCATGGTTTCATCAATGGCATAACTTAAAATTATAATCAAATTCAGAAATTGAGGCATGGGCTTAGTAAAACACAAAGCAACGATTACAAAAACGTAGAAATTATCAAAAACGGATCAAAAATGAACCTTGAATTAAGCTTGGAACTTGGCTAAATGTTCAAAGCTTTTAAAACCCTTGTTTCTTTCTTACAATCGGTTAGAATAGATGAGCAATGGCCACCTTTTGTTTTATTTTGTTTAATATTAACATATTAATCAATTTCCCATTTTGCCCTTTTATTAAACCATAAATACATTATGATATAATGCCCATTTAAGTCATTTAATTCATTCAATGGTCAAATAACCTTATAAGGACCTCACAATCATAAAGCCAAATCAAATAAGCACTTTTAACAAATAGCAGGCAACTTTTACATTTGATGCAATTAGGTCCTTTTATCAAATTAAGCACACAATTGATTGAATTTTAATACGAAACTTTCACATATGCTAATTCACATATCATAGGCACAGAAAATAATATTTAAATATTTTTTAGACTCGGATTTGTGGTCCCAAAACCACTATTCTGACTACGGTCTAAACCAGGCTGTTACAATTTCTTTCATTCATAATAATATATGTCACGTATCGTCATTAGAAACATATTCACCTACCATTTTTGAATTCATATACAATTCACACGTACCAAAAATCATATATGTATACATTTGTTTCACATTTTAATATCACGTACTTATACATAACATGTGGCCGAACATACTTCACATGTACACGTATATTCACATTAGCATCATGTATATTTTTCATCACATACCTGTTCACTTAGCTTGATTTACTCTTTGATCACAACTTATAATTGCCCGTTGAACCATTCGGAATTGAATAGGATACTCGGATAATCACACATATTGTACAATGCTAATATCTCAGACGTGGTCTTACATGTAATCACATATCGATGCCACTGTCCCAGACAGGGTCTTACTCACACACATATATCGGAGTCACATATAGATGCCAACGTATTAAATGTGGTCTTACTCGCACACATATATCGGAATCACATATTGATGCCAACGTATTAAACGTGGTCTTACTTACACACATATATCGATGCCATGGTCTTACTCGCACATCACATATCGGAATCCTATGTCGTGACATATGTATCCTAGCTATTCCTAAGGTTCACACGTGGCTTTTGGACGTCATAACTCGGTCGGAACGAATTTGTAAATATAACTCCCTAGCATATACACATTCGGCTAACAACATATATACTTCACATAATTCATTTCAGCATAATAAGCTCGTATTTATTTAAAATAAACAACATCTATTTGCTTATAAACTTACCTCAGACAATGAAAATTAGAACGGGACGACTAATAGACAACTTTGGTTTTCCCCCGATCCAAATCTGATTTCTTTGGTTCTTGATCTAAACATATTCAAATTAAACTCATTCAAACATATTTTCACTCTTTTAGTCCAAAAACACATAAATGGACAAATTACTATTTTACCCCTAATATTTTACACTTTTTACAATTTAGTCCAAATTGCACAAAACACAAAACATGTAAAATTTGAATACACTATGCTTAGGCCGAATGTTCCTTATATTCAAGCAAGTCCAAACATTTCATTTATTTCACATTTTAGACCCTCAGTTTATTATTTTCTCAATTTAGTCCTTAATACACATTTTTATCACAAATCACTTTATTAAACATGAAAATCAAGCATCAAAGATTTATTATTCATCATCAAACAAAAATTTCATCACATTATCAACAATGGCAAATCTCAAATTCATCATCAATTCCAAAAATTAGGGCATGGGCTAGGTAGAAGACAAAGCAATGATCTCAAAAACATAAAAATTATCAAAAATCGAGCAAAACACATACTTAATTCAAGCTTCAAGAATGCCGAATATTCAAAGCTTTATCCATGGCTTCTTTCTTCTAACATTCGGCCAAGTCAAATAAAAGATGAACGTGCAACATTTTCTTTATGTTTTATTTTATTATACCATTATTATACAATTACCATATTAACCTTTATAAAATAATTAGAAAACCATATAATGGTTGTCTTTTACCGTCCATCCCATTATCCAATGGCTAAATTTCATTTTAAGGACTTCATAATTAATTAATCAAAGCAAATAGGAACTTTAACAAATATCTAGCCATTTTACATTTTACGCGTTTAAGTTCTTTTATTAAATCGAACACTCAAATGATAGAATTAAATCACGAAAATTTCACATAGATAAATTAATATACTGTAGAATCCAAAAATAATATTAAATTATTTTTCTGACTTAGATTTGTGGTCCCAAAACCACTGTTCCGAATAGGGGCTAAATCGGGTTGTTACAGGGCTGACCATGTGTCACACACGGCCTAGACACATGCCCGTGTATCTACCCGTGTGGACAACTTTGAGGCTACTTTCCAAGCCAATTGCCACCCTTATTTGTACAAATACATACAAGACTTCAGAGGCACTTAACATGGCATAATTAAGTACTTAAACATCATCAAATAAGCCATGTTCCTGGAAACACTATATCAACTCATACATGCTAATGCTACCATACCTTGTCAAGCCAAGCTTACCAAATCACATACAATAAGTAACATCAATTTACTCCATTATACACATTCATATCTTAGTTATGATCATACAAATCAAATCCCAATTAAATCACCAAGCATTCATAGCCACAACATGTCTCATCACATACACACAACCATCATCCACATCAAAATTGCATAAGCATATGCATGCATGAATAAATAGGCTTAAAACCCGATAATCAATATAAGCCATATCTCATGGCCATAAATAAAATAAATCATCAAGTCATTTTTAGCCAACACATTGGGCCAAATTAATATGTCACATAAACAAAAAGACCAAGTCCCCTGTACAAGCCATATTCAAAATATCAAAACCAATTATACCCAAATGACCAAGTTGATAGTGTGATTGATGCTCCGACGACTTCCGATCCTCGAGCTAGCTTGGCGTCACTATAAGGGATGAAAAGAAAGGGGGTAAGCTTTAAGCTTAGTAAGTTAGCATGTAAATAATTAACAATATTAGTCATGCATTATTATACACATAATAGAATATAATTTATCACAATGTCATCAAGTATCATAGATACATCTTAAATCATGTCATTAACATAGTGTACAATAAAACTCAGGATCATGATTCATTCATTCACTTCTTACTGAGGTCTCATTGATTCATAACCTCAATATTTATGAGCCTTTGTTCATACCTGTACCCTTCCAACCTGATCATACCTTGTCATTTCTTTGACATAATATTTGGATTACCCGTTGGACCACTTGGAATATTAAAGGATACCCGCGAAATCTCATACACACAGTAAGATGCCAATGCCATATCCCAGACATGGTTTTACTTGAGATCACATATCAATGCCAATAGCCCAGCTATGGTCTTACACGATGTCTCATATCGATGCCATATCCCAGATATGGTCTTATACGAAGTCTCATTTTCGAAGCCATGTCCTAGACATGATCTTACATGAAATCGCATGCCGATGCCATATCCCAGATATGGTCTTATATAGAATCTCAATAACCCTAATTCCATGACATTTGTATCCTATCTATTCCTAAGGTTCAACCGAGATTTTGAAGTACCAAATCTTCGTCGAATCATCATCGAGTCATCATTAACCAAATCCATAGAGACAAATATACATTTCATGCAATATCAAAGCATTAGATACATAATAACATGATGTTAAATTATTTACACACGAACTTACCTCGGTACCAAAATATGGCTAACTATTTGATTTAGTCCACAACTTTGTTCTTCCCTCGGTTTAGGTCCGGACTCCGTTTTTCTTGATCTATAATAGCAAATTTCACTTATTTAATTATCACATTGTTCAAAACAGCCCATAAATCATACTTTGGAAAATTATAATTTTGCCCCTAAACTTTCACATATTTACAAATTAGTCCTTATGCTCGTAAAATGAAATATACTCATTTTCTTTATTACCTAAGCCTAGCCGAACCTATATCATACTTATAAAAGGCCACATTTTCTTTCAAATTAGATTTTTACCACCTATTTTACAATTTTTACAAAAAGGTCCTTTTTAAGAGTTTTCGTGAAAAATCTCTTTGTAAATGATGTTTATCACACATCAAACTTTCATATTCCTCCATTAAACATTAAAATACATGCATGTCACACATGGGTAAGTTTTTTAACATGACTCCTAGCTCAAAATAATGGTAGAAATAGCTAGACCGGTTGATGACAACTTCAAAAATGCAAAGAACATTAAAAATGGGGCTAGGATGCACTTACTATCAAGCTTGGAAAGTGAAGAAACCTTAGTTATGGCTTTTTATAAATTTCGACACCCACATGAGAAAGATGAGCAAATTTTGCTTGATTTTTCCCTTTTTAATCTTTTATTAACCAAATGACCAAAATGTCTTTTTTACTAAACTTTCAAATTTAATCCATGAATGCCCATTTTTGCCCATAAAATAGAAATTAGGCAATTTCCTATTTAAGGACCTCAATTAATAATCCAAAGCTATTTCATACTTAAAGCTTCTAGAATCTCATATTTTGCAACTTTTGCAATTTAGTCCTAAAAGTTAAATTGGACACTTATTCACAAAATTTCTTCATGAAACTTTCACACAATTATGAAAACATGTCATGGACCTCAAAACAATCATAAAAAAAATATTACTACTTCAGATTTGTGGTCTCAAAACCACTATTCTAACTAGTCCCAAAATCGGGATGTTACATTATGCGTGCTTAGCATTCACAATGAGCAGATTTCCTACATTCTTATAGTATTCAACACAGAACATGTCAGCCACAAAACATTCCAATGGTGAAGTATAGAAACTCATTGATGCTTCTTTTCCTCCTCAGCTTAGCCTTTCCAGATGCCAAAGCTTTCATTTCTCTTGGCAATAGCTTACTGGATTCTCTACTTTTTCGTCTAAAACTTAAGGATCACCGCTCCATGCAGAGCTTACTGTAACTATCTCTTCTTTGGAGCAACCAAAGGAGAAGATGAAAAAGAGAGAAAAATGAAATAGAATTGAGAAGAACTCTCCCTAGTAAGTCATTTTTCATCTATTTATAGCCCTTCATGCATGATTCTCAACCCAACAGAAACCATCCAATGGTAATAATTTTGTCTCCCACTAAGGAATTAATTGTTTTTACTCCAACCGAATCAAAATTGGATCTTAATCGTTATCCAAATCTGTTAGTTAGCTTTTTTTAACTTTTCAATAAAGATTGCCATCTTACGGCTTCTTTCAATTTAACTCTCAATCATTCCTAATTTCCATATTTAAAGGAAATTGGGTGTGACAAGGCATCAATGAGATACTTGTATCCCCACCTTTTTCCAAGTAAATTTCGAGGATGAAATTTCTTTAAGGGGTGACTTGTAACGACCCAAAAGTTAGCGGTGTCAAAAAATCTGATTTTAGGATCTCGTATCTGTAAACCAAACCTGTAAATATATTTATTAAATATTTATAGAGTTATATTACAAGTAAATTGAATTTTGAATAGGTAATTTTGTTGAATTAGTGATTAATTTAGGTACAGGGACTAAATTGTAAAAGTGGTAAAAGTTTAATTTCTATAGAAGTTTTAATTAGAATATGGTCTAGGGACTAAAGTAGAAATAATACCACCTTGGTATTAAGAGTGGACGGTAGGTGAACTAATATGTATGTTTTTTATGTTATAAAAAATTAAAAATTAATTAAATTTATAATTGGCACGACGGGAATGTGCAAGTGTACACAATCGCAACAAGTAATAAAGCGACAAATAAATGTCGAGTTATCGTACCCACAGGCACTGTGAAAATAATTATTTATGAATACTATTTAAAACACTTTGGTGAAGAAAAAATATTTTGTTTGAAGAGGGTGATTAAAAACTAAGATTTTAAACTAAGTAAACTAAATAAATAAATCGCAAATGCACGATTTCAAAATACGATTTTAATCAAGATGATATAATTGTGTTAGATTAATTACATTTCATATCTTAGAATTATTAAACTCATGTTTATATTGTTACGAATAAATTCACGATAACTCGGTAATTTGCTAACTTTTGAACATACTCACCTACACAAATCCATTCATCTCTTAACATATCCCTATGTCAATTAAATCGATAAACAGATTCTAATAAGCAAGCATACTATTGCATATACATACTCATTAAATTGAACTAATCTCTTGCATATTCCTATGTCAATTCAAATGATTAATTAAATCTAATGAGAACATAAAAGACTATGTGAGGTAACAAGGTATTCTTACCTTGAAACCGTTTAATCACAATAATCTTGCAAGTTATGCAAGGTAAATGTATCGCCAGATACAATGCTAATTTAACCTTCAGTTACCTTAGAAGAATAAACATGCACTGATTAAGTACTGTGTCCATTAATTACAATTTCAATCCGTTTAAATAATTAATTCATTAGTTCCCTCACAATTATAATGCAAGAATAACTTAGGCATGATTTTACTTAATCAAGCATTTTATCGAGGCCTATAACAGCATAAACACAACTTTAATAATTTAAGAGGACGAAATGCAATCAACCCAACACGAATTAAATTCAAGCTAAGCTAATTAAATTAACCATTCCAACAACATAAATATTCATAGATATGTTCATCACAAAAACAACAAAAACTCAAGAGATAGGGAACAAGAATTAAATCCGATGTTTTTCCTTGGCTTGACTAGTTTGCTCCTTTCTTCCTTCTCCGTTGTCCTCGTCGACCAAGGCTGCTATGAACACTTAATTGCTGATCCAAATGGCTGATGAATTCCCCTTTTCCAAGAGGAGAAATCGACAAGAGAGCAAGGGAATTTGGAATGGAAAAGAAGAGAGAAAGTTGAGAGAAGAGAGAAAAGATGTGAATGCTTGAGATGTGTTTCAAATGATCAGTTTAAGGGGGTTTTTATAGCTGAAGAGGCTACTAAAAATAGCTAAAATTAGTAGCCAAAGATCCCTCCCTTGGTCGGCCACACATGTGGCAAGTTTAATGATTTAAAACTTGCTAAATTAAGCTTGGGGCAAATCTAGAAAGCCACCATTTGTGGAGGAGCTGGAATGCTATTTGAACAAGTCTTCAAAGGCGGTTTTAGGTTAGCACATGGGGCAGTTTTGGGCTATCCATTACTTGGTCGGTTCGGCTCAACTAGATCACTTTTTATAATTTATTATTAATAATTTATTAACCCAAATTAAATTGGATATAAATTAAAATTAATTATATTATGAATTAATACACATAATTTTGGACCGTCTTAGGTTGAAAATTAATTCGCCTTGATACTTCAAATTGCTTCTAGCAGTGTCTGCCGAGCCATTTTTCGCCCTTTGTGCAAATCTATCGAAAATAATCAAAATTCATCAAAATTAATTATAAAATTAATTAAAATTCAACATGTTCATATTTTAAGTACACTTTAATTATTTTATAAAAATTAATTATTTTTCGATAGGGATTTTATCGAAACTGCATGAATTTAAGTTAAAAAGGACATGAAAAAGTGTGTAAATTTTCATGTTTTCAATAATGTAAAATAGAAATAAAGTTAATATAGTGGAGAGAAAGAGAAAATATTTTCTTTTAATCATCTTCATGGAACCGACCCTCCATTGTTAGGTAGAAGAAGCTTTTGGTCTTAAAGGGTTTAATTTCAATAACAAATTTGGTTAGTTCAATTTAGTCATTTTCTTGTAAACTTTATATTTTTGAGATCGTGGAATCTTAATCTAGCTAACCCATGTCTCAATTTGTTAAACTGTTAAAGTTTTGAAAGTTTCAATAGTTGAGAATTGAAGCTTTAGGTGTTAAATTGATAGATTTTAAGCCTTGAAGTGAAAAACGACTAAATTGTGAAGTTAATTGAAAGTTCTGTACATTAGGGACTAAAATGTATAAACTGTAAATTTTCTGTTGAGATGAAAAATAAGAGGTCCCTAATGGACTATAGTGAAATTGGATGGAAATTTGGAATTCGAAATTGAAAGTTATGTTAGTCTAGTTTTGGGGACAAAATTGAATAAAATGTGAAATTTGTATAAATTTGCAATTGAGTGAGAATTTGATTGTGTATTGATGGTTTTGTGTGTTTATGTTAATTCGTAGCTAACATCGACCTAGATTCCTCAAAAAGGAAGGAAAAAGATAAAGTCGTCGATGAATAGTTTAGAGTTTATGGTTTGTATTTCTATAATCCAAATCATTTCAATTGCTGCAATCATAATCTGTTTTACATGGTAAGATCATGAGGTGAGTTGGAAATGATAAATCGAGTTGAAATTTTTTTTTGATTTTGATTGGTTATCTGTAATAATGATTAAATTGAATAGATTTGGAAATATTGGATATTATTATAATTTCAAATTTTACTTTGTGTTGAGATGAATTATAATGTTATGCATGTAAATTGATAAATTGGTTGATGGATTGACAACAATGAATTGAGAAATTGGCTTATAAATGAAATTGAGTAAATTGTTACCCTATTAACTGTTCGGGCAAAGTCTGATATAGTTGGTATGTCATAGGATAGGAAGAGTTCAGGGTTACTTTGACTACGTGTCGATGAGGCACTGGGTGCCAATTTACTTCGATTATACCTATTAGTGCAGGGCACAATTCATATACTTTAGATTTTTCCAATGAGGCACTAGGTGCTAAACTGGTGTGATTGGTTCCATTTGTGTTTCCTTCTGAGTCTGAGTCTGAGTCTGAGTCAGGTTAATAGAGAGGTAAACATGTAAAATGTAAAATGGTACATGAAAATGAATTGAGATGGTGAATGATTATTTATATCATATTTTTAATCCTAGAAAAGTTGTATATATGTGAGATAGTTCAACCGACTCATTTTGGAACTTGATGAATGAAAAATGATATACTTATATTAGCTATTTGATCATAAATGAAATGATTATACGGTGAGATGGTATATCTTGATATATGTCTTGGTAATGTTATTTCATGACATTATGTTTTAGTGTTTTAATTTATTTATATTGTATTAAAATGTTTGATTATAGAAATACAGTTGTGTTCATACTTAACATACGGTTTTGTTTTCCACGCGTACATTAGATCATGTTCGTCTTTTTGACTATCGACTCAGCATCCAACCAACAATCCCAGATTTAGCAAAGTTTGTAAAAGTTTACTTTGTGTTTTGAAAGGGCATGTACCTAGGTTGAGTCATTTTTATATAAATGAAAGTAAATTGTACTTTAAGCTTGAGTATAGTATTAAATATGTTAGTAGATAGTTGAAGTTTGCTTGATGATTCTTAGTAATGACATTGCTAAGAAATGGATGAATGGATTAGTTGATAAGATATAAGTGGTTATTAGATATGCTTATTTAAGTTTGTGTTTGATTTGGTGTGTATGAGTATGCTATGGTAATGCTGAAATGTAAATTGATAAATGAGAATGAATGTAAGGACTATGGATTGGTATTGATAGGTGCATTGTTGTGGAAATTGTATAAATGAGAATCCAAATTGATGAATAGGATGTATATGGGTATTGATGAATGTTTTGGATGAGTTTTGGTATGTTTTATGCAGGTAGGAACAACTTAATTTAAGTAAAATTTGGTTGGTTTGTCTATAGGTACCAAATAGTACATATTTTGTCAAAATAGTATGTGACGTCGTGATGTCGTGTGTACGTTGTTACGACAAGAAATGACCTGTAGGGTCACAATGCGACAAGAGATTTTCATCTCAATAAGACTATTACAGTGTATGACGCTGCGATGAGGATTAGCCTGGCATCGTGATGTGACAAATTGTTTGTCGATGTCCCGAAGTGTATTGAGCAGCGTCACGACATTGATCCCATATTTTGAAGTTTTTACAATTAACCTATCTCTTTCTTGGGTTAGATTTAGAGCTTACATAAGCTAGTGTAAGACCTAGAATTGAATTTATTTCATATTGAATGCATTTTGTAATTGAATTTTAATTATTAACTGTTATGAATTGTCTGCATTTAATCGTGAATATTTTGGTAACGAATGTGACATCTTGTAACCTGGAACCGACGATTGTGTCAAGTGTCAGGGTGTTACAGTTCTATTTTGTTGTTTCTCAAAACAAACATCACTTCTTGTAGCCTTCTTAACAAAGAGAAAAAAAAAAGGGACAATATAATCCTAGGATGCACTATTGCAATATAGAAACTTCAATTGACAATTGATGACATTTGACATCTTCTTCACTCGATCTTTGTTCAGCAACAAGCCATAGGCAATTGGCAAATTAGAAGAGAGACCAAACAATGGGAAAGTTGTGCTTCTAAAAACTTGATTAGCTTCTTTTAGCCCTTGTTCATTGCAAATGTATAAAAAAAACAAAAAAAAAAAAGAAAATGATAGGGAAGTATAACTTTATGTTGTTTCCTTCTAAATTGTCAGCTTTTATATTGTTAAAACTTGCTCATTATTATCCTAATTAAAGTTGTAAGGATTGACTTCACAGTTGTCTTGAAAAGGGAATGGTGGTCAAAGTTTTCAGAATTAGATTCATAGTTTAATCGGTCAGGTTATCGGTTTATAGGTCCAACCGATCCGATTAGTTCATTCTGTTCAATTAAGTAATTCATTAAAATCATAAAAATAAAAGATTATAAAAAACCAGTTGAACTGGTTTTTAACCAATTCAACACATTCATATCAATTCTTGAGTCAACTGGTCTAACACCTTTCTCCTAATAGATACCTCGATCGATCCAGTTCAAACAACACTAAAGGTGGTCCTTACTTTATGATTTAGTTTTTGGTTAATTGATTTGAGATTGTTTTTACTTTCCCCATTAGCATCTTAGTTATTAATTTTCTTTACAGATTCTTAATAAAATTTAACATTTTTTATAAAATTTAATTAACTTTTTTTACAATTTTAATGTTTTTCTATATTGTTTTACAATATTTATTATTTTAATACCTTTTTATGATTTTCTATGCAGCACCTTTTTTACCATTTTACCATTTTAATATTTTAATATTTTTATAATTTTGCTCTTTTATTAATTTCTTAATAATTTGTAATAAGTATTTCTCAAGTTTTAATACTTTTATGATTTTTAATTTTTAATATATATATATTTATTTCTTAAGGTATCTGCTTGAGGGAGTCCAGTAACTAATTCTCCGCATTCTGTAAATCCATTAAAGGGTAGATACTGGCCACAAGTTTTAATATATTTTTAAAATTTTTAATGATTTTTAATTTTTTTTATGATGATTGACACTTGATGATTTGTAATTAGTTGAATATCATAGCAAACTTTTTAATAGCCAAACAATTAAACCAGTGTAGAGGCGAAATCAGAACAATTGTTTTGGAGGCGAATGAAATTTTAATTTTTTATATTCTATATCTTTATAATTTTTAAAAGATTAAATTAAATTTTTATAATTTTAGGGGACTAAAATATAATTTTACCTTTATAAATTTAAAATTTTAAAAATTTTTAAATGACCTAAATAACAACTTTTCATTTTAAGGGGGATTACAGCCCTTGTCAGCCCTTAATTCACCTCTGAACCGGTAGACGATGGAAAACGTTAAAAACTAAAATCAACAAAAAGAAATTAAAATTAAAATGGAAAAATATAGTATACTACTATACTTGGCATTAGTTGAGTTCTTTCAGGCCCTTAAAAGACAACAACGCTTTGTCCTCAACTATCGGGAACGATAATCAGTACCGGAGCAGTCAAAATTAGATCTAGATCCAAAACTTGACATTTATGTAGGTCGATTATAACCATAACAATCAACACATAAAATAAAAAGTATATCAAATCCCAGCCCAGGTTGTCAGTTTAAAATAATAGAGTTAGGCAGTGTCGGGAGCAGCACAAAAATTAATACACGGAACTCAAGGATCTGCATCTTATCCCATGCTTGAATAGTTTCAACTTCTAAATTAGTCATTAAAATATTTAAAAATATATAAATTAAGGATAATTAAAAATAAAAATTTCAAAATATAAGAATAATAATAAGAACAGTGAACCAATACATAATAAAATCGCTTTTTTGTTAAAGAAATCAACAAATATAGTTTTTAACCTGTTGTTTCTATTCTCAATTCTTTTTATTATTTTTTAACGAGTTTAGTTGATTTTTTTTTTAAATTGTTGATTCCACCTATTCCTTATCAAATTCGATCGGCCTATTTCCTTTTTCATCAGTTTAGCATTATGAACAATGGTACAAGAAAAAAAAATCCCTCATCTATATCTATCTATTTATATAATATAATATAATATTTTCAGATCTTATGGAGTTATAAGAGTAATTAGAGGTGTCTTGACTTACATCTAAGCAGTAATTAAAGTTTTTGTAAAATAGCCATTTAACATGGGTTTAAATAGTGTGACCCCACCATATTGATTTTATTAGAAGTAAATACAGTAATTCTTTCATTCACTATTCAATTCCTTCTAAACTAAATACGGTAAAACATGTATACTAAGTTAAATAAAAGGACAAAATAAGTATATTAAATTATGTGTAAATTATAAATTTAAGATATATATTTAATGGATAAACTTTAGTAAAGGTTACTCAATTATGATTTTTTTTGCCACCTAACTATAAAAATTATAAAATGGTCACCTACTAAATTAATATTTTTTTGTCACCTCTATTCAATTTTATCTTTTTTAATCACCAGCAGGCTAACTAAAAATTGGAAATATTAAAAAATTCAATATAGTTGGATGACCAAAAAAGACAAACTGAATAGTTGAGGACTATTTTGTAACTTTTCATAATTGAGTGACCAAAAAAACATAATTGGGTGACTACAAATGTAATTTACCTATATATAATATAATATATAGGGGCTAGGTTATTCATTTTTTAAGTAGAAAGGGCAAAAATGCAATCTAACTCATAGTATAGAGGCTTTCATGATAATTTTACCGTGGAAAAAAGTTGTGAATTTGTTTTAAAAAATTAAAATTTCAACAATTCTTTTAATGTTATTATTAAATTTGATCATTAATTTAGTGTAAATATTTTTTGCATTCATTTTTTTATATAGTGCTAAATTTGTATATTATTTTAACAGTATTATGTATTAAATTAAATTTTATTTTCCTTTATGTTTTAAAATTATTTGACATTTTGTATAAATTAAATTAATTCACATTTAATTAGTATAAATATATATTTTAAAATTATAATAATATATTATTTAATAATTAAAAAATATATAAAATCTAGGCTCAACACATGATATAAAAAGCTAGTAAGTTACTAAGAGGGTAGTGATCCTTGTGTTTTCATAATATGGACATGCCAAACTCTATTTATTATTATTATTATTGTCATTATTATAGTCGACATATTTAAGTGTGTTTTTTGTGGCTATGATTTTGATGCCATGACCAAAAATCAAGACCAATTGGTATGCATCTTGTTAAGCAAAGGAAGACCGACCAGAACCAGACGAATGCATTAACTGCTAAAGTTGCTAAAGTACCACATTTGAGACTGCTTATTAAACATGATCAACTAAACAGTAACAGCAGAAGATCGTTGGTGATAAAAAGCACACACTTTTTGTTGATCAAATTATTTTCGATAAAACCAAATTAGAAAGTACTCAAAACATTATCAGTGCTAGCTGGAGCTTGATGGTGGCTCCTTAACGATGGTAACAGGGCAAGGAGCATATGTCAAAACGTAGTTGCTTACACTCCCCAAGATGATCCTGTTTTTACATCAAACCAGCCAATGCAAACAAAACATCAGTGAAGACATAGAGACAAATAAATGAACATTAATTCTTTTTCGTGGCCGTATATTGGTTTTGTACCTTTGAAGCGTTCCAAGTCCTCTGCTTCCCATAACCAAAGAATCAAGCTTTAGATCTTCAATAGCATCAAGAATTTTTTCTCTAGCATCTCCTCCCCAATACAGTTTTGTCACAACTTGTATCTGTAATTCAAAATATAAATATCAGCCTCAACTCAAATCCATATGTATTAATGGAGGTAAAGAAAAAGGGGTTCACCTCTTTTTGTCTAGAAGCAGTATCAAGCATGTCAAGAACTGCAATATCAACTTTAACGTCGTACTTGTTCATAATCTCGGGCTGTCTAAACTGTGCCAAAGGAATAAGAGCTGCAAGAGCTCAAAAACTACCCAAGATTAGATGGGATTAGCAAAGAAATAAAAAACAGAACCTTTTGAGCTTTTAAGAGACATACGAGAACCAGATTGGGCCAAGTGAGTGTTGCTAGAGTCATTGGGAGAGCTAGGGTTGATGTGGATGATGTAAAAGGTGTCTCCTTTGTCCGCCAAGTTATCTATAGCCCATCTAAGAGCGCTCTTGCTGCTCCATGAGAAGTCCATTGCCACCCCTATCTTCCTATCTTTAGCCATTTTCTTCTATCTGCAATTTCCTAAGAATGCCAAAAGTTTTATCTAATGCAGCAAAGACATGGTTGCAAGTATAATTGTATTTATATGGAAAGACAGAAGGGACGTTGATTGCAGACCTTGTTTCGGAACTTGGAAGAGCCAAGGAGAAAGGGTTAATCTGGGCCGTTCACATGTTCATCAGATCTGCTAATGCCCCTACGATGACAGTTGATCGCCTGGAGGTATTCTTTTTCATACCAAATTATATGGAATTATTTTTTGCAGACAAGTGGATCGATTATCAACCGTTGCATATGGGTTTTCCATGTTACTAAGATACGAATCCTAAATTTTCCTTTTTTATATCCCCGTCTACTTCTTGTAGTTATTGTGATTAATTATATTATTATAATTAAATTTAGACATGTTTTATGTTCATATTAGTTTATTTCCCATATTAATTTTATTTCATATTATATTTTGCATTATGTTTTAATAATTTAATTTATTGTCCATTATTCTCATTGTTAATTATTCTTTAAAGTTACTCAATCGAAACCACTGAACACATTATGAAAAGAATCACATAGACAATTCAATGTGCTGTATTAGAATTGTTTGAGATTTTAATGACTATCCGTATAGATAAAATTACTCTATGAACTTGTTATTTTGAGACAAAAAATTTTAAATTGATAGATATAACTTATATATATTAAGATTATAGTATACTTTGAAAAAAAAATATTTAATAAATATATATAACGATAATATATAAAGACATATTTTTATAGTAATATTTTTTTAAGGAACGGATCCTAAAATTTTTTTTCTTTACAGCTTATTTCATCAAATAAATCGTTTTATATGTATATACACTTTATATATTTTCCTTTGAAAATGGTGCAAGAATTTTGAATATGCCTGGATAAAATATTTTTAAAAAATAAACGATAAAGAATGTGACCCATATAGGCTAGGCAAACATAAGTTTTATTGGAGAGCTCTATGACTCGGCTCACCACCGTTTGGGACCATGATCGACCCAATTTTTCCTTCCAACTGAGGTTAGCGCATCACGAGGTCCAAACCAAGCGAACTAGGGTTGGAACGCGACATAATCTTTTGGAATTTTTCTAAACCGCTTTTTCTTAATTTGCATCGCCTTTAACCAAGATATTTTAGCCTAGGATCAATGTAAACCATAAGATTAAGTCAATAATAGCCATTGGATCATTTGGGGAGCAACTATAAATAGGGGGCGACCGCACCTCGCATTTGTACGTGACTTGAGCATTGTAATAAAGCTTTCCTATGTTCTTAATCTTGCTATTTGCTAGCATCCTTTCCCTTAGCCATCCAATAATTTTCACTTAACCAACATCTGAGCTCTCACTGAGGCTGAACTTAGGCACCGGTGGTTAGTGGTTTGACTTAAGAGTGAGTATTTGATCGAATCGAGTGAAATTTTTTGAGTTAGTCGATGTAACACCCCTTACCCGTACTCGAGACCGGGACAAGGTATGAGGCATTACCATACAAAAGCATGAACATTCCAAGAAAAACAAGTTATAAAATTTCATTCCAAATTAAAACCAATAAAACATAATCATATTGTCCCTATTATGGACCTACGAGGTCCAAAACATACATTAAAAACGATCCAAGACTAAACCGATAACTTAAGAAAATTTTTAAAAAATTTCTAGGTTTAAGCCTCACAAGCCCGTGTGGAGGCAATGCACATGCCCGTGTTCTTGGGATACGCCCGTGTCCTTTACCCGTGTGGAATTATTTGATTTATTTTCCATTTCGAACCTATAGGGGTTTTCACACGGCCGAGCACACGCCCGTGTCCCTCACACGGCCTAGACACGCCCGTGTCCAAAAACCTAGACATTCTGTTTATGACGTCATCATTCATTTAGGGGCACACGGCCAAGACACACGTCCGTATGCTAGGCCGTGTCCTCCACACGGTTGAGACACACGGCCGTGTCTCTATCCGTGTGTTTACTACCATGCATACTAACCTAAAAATTTTAGGTGCAAGGAACACACGGCCGTACAACACACCCATGGGGCTGACCGTATGTCACACACGGCCTAGACACATGCCCATGTGTCTACTCGTGTGGACCTTTTTGGAGGCTAGTTTCCAAGCCTTTGGTCACCCTCATTGTAACACCCCACACCCGTGCCTTACGCAGGAACGGAGTACGAGACATTACTAAACTTGAACATGTACATACCATATTATCGAGTCACCAATACTTGCTCAAATTTAAAACTTTTTCGAACTATGTCTAAACTTCTCTAACATGGGCTTACGAGGCCCTAAACATCCATTGGAAACCACTCGAGACCTACTTGGGTCCTTTAATCAACTATATAAAAACAACTTTTGAAACAGGGCACACGCCCGTGTGGAAGGGCAACACGCCCAAGTGGCTATTATGACATGCCCGTGCTAAGGCCCATGTGGGTCACACGGCCTAAGCACGAGGGGGCACGCCCGTGTCCCATGCCTGTGCGAATTAAATTCTAAATTTGAACCTACAAGGGTTTTCACACGGCCTGACACACGCCCGTGTCCATGGCCCGTGTCACTCACACGGCCATGACACGTCCGTGTCTTAGCCCGTGTCTAAAAACTTTGACATTTTGTTTATGATGTCAGCATCCAAGTAGAGGCACACGGCCAAGGCACACGCTCGTGGCCAGAGGCTGTGTCCTCCACACGGTTGAGACACACGGCTATGTCTCTACCCGTGTGTTTACTACCATGCACACTAACTTGAAATTTTTACTTGCAGGGGATACACGACCGGACAACATGCCCATGGGGCTGGCCGTGTGTGAGACACATGCTCGTGTGTCTACCCGTGTGGACAATATAAGGTTATCTACCAAGCCCTTTGCTACCCTGAAACACAATCTAATTCCCACCAACATACCAAAGTCTAACTTAATATGATTTCTTAACCAAACAACCATATCTAAGGCCCATATACATTTCATTTATTCAACCATGCCAACAATTTCACATTCATGAAAGACTATCTTGCATCCATGTAATAACTTTCAATATTAGCCACTTTCCATGGCGTTATACAAAACAAATCAAGTATTCGATTAAGCCAACACATTTGGTCAATTAACAATGACATAAAACTCAAAGGTCAAGATCCTATACATGCCATAATCAAAATAAAAGATCTAACTATACCAAGTGATTCTGATGATAGTGTGACTGGTTTCTCTAACGAAAGCGATGATCCTCGAGCTACTTTGGCGGCACTATAAGAAAATGGAAAGGAAAAAGGGTAAGCATAAATCTTACTAAGTTGCATGAAAATAAACATCAACTAATTATCATGAAACGATATGCTTATAACCTGTCATAGCTTATTCATGAATACCATAAAAGGACGTAAGTATAACTTACTCATCATCATCCAATACAATTCATATTGCATATATTGAGCCCACATCTCATACATTTCAAATAGGTACCTGTACCACTCATCCCATGATCATAACTTTTCTCATTTCAATATAAATCATAAATTTTTTGTTGAACCATTTGGAACACTACCGGATACTCAATAGCCCTAACATGGGTTAAGATGCCGACGCTATGTCCCAGACATGGTCTTACACTGGCTTTCATATAGCGAGGCCGATGTCGTGTCCCAGACAGGTCTTACACTGGCTCTCATCTATCGGTGTCGATGCCATGTCCCAGACAGGTCTTACATTGACACACAACAAGCTGACGCCATGTCCCAGACAGGTCTTACACTAGCTTGTATATCGCGAGGCCGATGCATGTCCCAGACATGTCTTCCACTAGCTCTCGTCTCAATACCGATGCATATCCTAGACATGTCTTACACTAGCTTAATTATCTCGAGGCTGATGCATGTCCCAGACATGTCTTACACTGGCTCTTGTACTGTTGCTGATGCATGTCCCAGACATGTCTTACACTAGCACACAAATGACCCAAATGTCATGGCATGAATATCCAATGATTCTTAAGGCTCAACCGAGGGTTCTACTACCTCAATTCTCATCATGCTTAGTCATTAGCACAATCAAATAATTTATGCTATAACGATTTATTCATACATGAAAATAATGTAGTTGCATTATTTACACACAACTTACCTCGGATTACAAAATGTAGACGACTAATTCGGCTTAATCCACTAGCTTTGTTTTTCCCCGGTCTAGGGCCGAATTTTGTAATTCTTGATCTATAATGATAAAAATCTACAAGTTTAATCATTTTATCGATCTAGGTACTCAAAAGTTTATAATTAGGAAAAATGACCATTTTGCCCCTAGACTTTCACAAAATGACCATTTTACCCCTAGACCTGAAAATCGATTTTTATCACATTTTCTCTTTAACCAAGGCTAGCCGAATACTTTTTATACTAGGAGCAGCCCAAAATTCTCATTATTTCACACATTTATCACCTAATTTACAACTTATGCAAAATGGTCCTTAGTTAGGGTTTCCATGAAAACTACCTCACAGAAGTTATTTATTTCACAACCATGATTCATTTTCTTCCATAAAATTTCAGAAAGCAACATCAACACTCTTATGGTAAAATCCTGGACTTTTAACCATTTTGCAAAATAGTCCCCCCATTAGTTAGCTTATGCTACAAGGGTCCCAAAAATACAAAAAATCATCAAAAAAGACCATCAAAATCACTTACTTGCAAGAGTAAAGAGTGGATGGAATTTTGAAGCTCCAAAACCCCTAAAATGGCTGATATTTTCGGTGGTGAAGAGAAGGAATGAAAAAGATGACATCTTTTCTCTTTATTTTATTTTTATTCGAGCCAATTAAGTCACAAAACCCACCAAAATTTGACTTTTTGACCCTCTTTGTATCCTATGGCTGGCCATGCCTCTCTAAGGGGCCTAACTGCCCTTTAAAGACCTCCAATTATGGCTCTCTAGCTATTTGGTATATCTATCAATTAAAATAGCACTTTTACCCTTTATGCGATTTTGTCCTTTTTCGTAATTAAGCATGAAATCGCTAAAATTATTTCACTAAAATTTTCATGCATTCATATAATCATGCTTTAACACATAAAATAACATTAAAAATAATTTCTCCGGCCTCAGAATAGTGGTTCCAAAATCACTGTTCCAGCTAGGCCTAAAATCGGGCTATTACACTTATTCATTCATACACACTAATATGTTCCTTGGACATCTATCATGGTATAATTGTATCCCTAAAACCTCTTTAGCCAAGGTCATGCATGTTGCTTCATGTCTCTTCTAATCCTATATTGATATTACCCTCTTTGTGTTAGGGTTACCATTCAACAATTACATTTCATTATTTGACTCATTTTATAACTCATGCCAATTATGACCTAAATCATCCCCAAGTGATTTGGCCACATTTCACATATCCATTCATGATATATCAAATTTAACCATCACATGAAACATTCAAGCATAAACATGCAAAATTAGTAGGTTTACAACCTACATTAGAATGAGCCATGTCTCATGGCCATATACAAAATGAATAAGCATATCATTTATGCCCTTACATTGGCTAGCCAAATGACACGTATAATAAAATGACCAAGAATCCTATACATGCCAGTATAACAAAATAAAAGTTTCTATATACCAAGGCAAGACAAGTTGATAGTGTTGACAATGCTCCAATCGTCTTCCAATCTTCACGAGTCCGCGAGCCCTGAAAGACAAGGGAGATGAAAGGGGGTAAGCATTAACATGCTTAGTAAGTCCGGATAACGGGAAGGTAAACTTATCGGTTATTTAGCATACAACCATAAAAGATATTCACGCCAATCATGCATAATATAATTTCCCTATCACATACACTTAATCAGCAAGTTAGTCTCATGCCAATACATTATAACATTAGTCTTAGATGAGCTCATCAATTCGAACATTTCCATTTTCATTTCTCATTTTAATCCCATTGAATTTCTTGGAATCTTGATGGATATCCCATTTACTGTCAAATCATGTAAGTGATCATTTTAAATACGCACTCCCGTGAACCTCGCTCTTATGGCGGGATTACCAGCCCAGGCTAAATCCCTTACATTGACATATACTCCTATGAGTTCGGATTTGAATTACCAGTCCAGGCTAAATTCAGATCCTAATCAGATTACCCGTCCGGGCTAAATCCATAATGCACACATATTCTTCGGGAGGCTAAATCACCTTAGGAACACCCGTCCGGGCCAGATCCTTTTTACCGTCAATTCATTTTCAGAAAATCCATCAGATATCCTTTTCATTCAACCGCGACATTTTCTCATAACATCAATCTTTCATGAATTACCATACATTGAATATCACTATTATAATTGATACATGAACATACATTTTTAATGTATTTAAAATAGTTTACATTCGAGTTATACGAACTTACCCGGAAGATGTTTCGGGTTTGAATTTCGGTTACTCTGGAACCTTTTGTTTTCCTCGGTCGACCTCCGAAATTGGTCTCTCAGGGTCTATATAAGCAATGATAAATTATCAATACATTACATTATTCATTTTCGGCCTAAAACTCATCCTAGGGAAAAATAACCATTTTGCCTTTAACATTTCACATTTTTACAGATTAGTCCCTAGGCTCGTATAATGAAATATATGTAATTCCTTCGTTACCCAAGCCTAGGCAAATGTATCCTAAGCTCATACCAGCCCACATTTTTCTTCATTTCACATTTTTCTACGCATTTTTACAGGTTTTACAAAATGGTCCTTTAAGCCATTTCCATGAAAAATTACTTATTAAAAGTTGTCTACTATCCTCTAAACTCTCATATTCCTCCATAAATCATCAAAACACAAGCACCTCATGCATGGTAAATTTCCAAACATGAGCCCTAGCTTGAAATATGGGTAGAAATAGAGAGAGCATGTTACGAAATACAAAGAACATTAAAAACGAGGCTAGGGAGCACTTACTATTGAGCTTGAAAATGTTGAAACCCTAGCTTATGAAACCCTTGGAATTTTCGGTTGCTATGGGGAAAAAGATAGCTGATTTTAGCTTTCATTTTCCCCTTTTTATTTAGTTTAATGCTAAATGACCAAAATGCCCTTTCTTACAAAACTTTCAAATTTTTCCATGCATGCCCATTTTTGTCCAAAAACTTAGAAATTGGGAAATTTTCTATTTAAGACCTCCTAATTAATAATCCAAAGCAATTTCATACAAATTGCTTCTAGAACCCATGTTTTGCAACTTATTCAATTTGGTCCCTAATTTCCAATCAGACACCTTATACTTAGAATTTCTTCATGAAACTTTGACACATGCTTATTTTCATATCCTAGACCTCCTAATAATCATAAAACCAATATTTTAACGTCGAATTTGTGGTCTTAAAACAACTATTCTGACTAGGCCCAATTTTGGGATGTTACATTTCTCCCCTTTAGAGACTTTTGTCCTCGAAAGTCTTAGCAGTAAACAGGTTCAGATATTGACTCCTCATGGCTTCTTCAGGTTCCCATGTGGCCTCTTCCACTTCGAGTCTATGCCATAAAACTTTCACCAAGGCTATGTTCTTGTTCCTTAACTGTTTGACTTCTCGAGCCAAAACCTGAACCAGTTCTTCACCATAAGTCATATCCGGTCTAGTCTCAATTTCTGTTGGTGAAATCACATGAGAGGGGTCTGGCCTATATCTACGCAACATGGACACATGAAATACATCATGAATCTTTTCCAATTCGAAGGGCAACACTAACCGGTAGGCCAATGGTCTAACTTTTTCGGTAATCTCATATTGTCCAATGAACTGTGGGCTCAATTTGCCCTTCCGGCCAAATCTCAAAACCTTTTTCCATGGAGACACTTTCAATAATACTTTATCTCTGACTTGAAACTCAATCTCTTTTCTCTTTAAATCAGCATATGACTTTTGCCTATCCGATGCCGCTTTCAAACAATCACGTATCACTTTTACCTTTTCTTCAGTTTCCTTGATCAAATCAACTCCGTGAATCTGGTGTTCTTTAAGTTCCGTCCAATACAATAGAGTCAGGCACTTTCGGCTGTACAATGCCTCAAAAGGTGCCATCTGTAAACTTGTTTGGAAACTTATATTATAGGTGAATTCCACCAATGGTAAGTAATTTTCCCAACTACCTGAAATTCAAGGACGCAACACCGTAACGTATCCTCTAGAGCTTGAATCGTCTGCTTAGACTGACCATCAATCTGTGAATGGAATGCCGTACTAAAACTCAACTTTGTACCCAATGTTTCTTGTAGTTTCTTCCAAAATCTCGAAGTGAATCTCGGGTCCCTATCTGAAATGATCGACAACGGTACCCCGTGTAGCCTCACAATCTCAGCTATGTGCAAGTCGACCAATCTATCAAGAGAGTAAGCTTTCCATATAGGAATAAACTGAGCCAACTTTATTAGTCTATCAACCATAACCCAAACAACATATTTCTTTTTTGGGGTCAACGACAATCCAGTCACAAAATCCATGGTAATCCTATCCCATTTCCATTCGGGAACCATCACAGGCTGTAATAAACTTGAAGGTACTTGGTGTTCCACCTTGACCTATTGGCATAACAGGCATTTCGATACGAATTCTGAGATATCTCTTTTCATACCATTCCACTAGTACATGGTCTTTAAGTCATTGTACATCTTAGTACTTCCCAGATGAATAGACAGACGACTATCATGTGCCTCTTGTAATATTTTCTGAATAAGTTCATCATATTTGGGTACACAGACCCTATCTCAAAACATCAAGCAACCATTAGAATCAACCCAAAAATCTGATTCAACTCCCGTCTCACATTGTGCTCTATTGGCCTGCAAGTCACTATCATTGGCCTGAGTTGTGCAAATTTCTTGGAGAAATGTCAGTCTGGCTTTTAACTCCACCAAAACTGAACCATCATCGGACAATGCCAATTGTGTGTTCATAGCCCTCAGTGCAAACAAGGACTTCCTACTCAAGGCATCGGTGACTACGTTCGCCTTTTCGTTGTCTCAGATTCAATTCCTTTTGAGTCATTAAGTACTTTAAACTCTTATGATCGGTGAATACACGACAAGTTTCACCATACAAGTGGTGCCTCCAAATTTTCAAGGCAAATACAATGGCAACTAACTCCAAGTCATGAGTCGGATAATTTTTCTCATGCGGCTTCATTTGCCTTGAAGCATAGGCTGTCACTTTGCCCTCTTGCATAAGCACGTAACCCAATCCATTTAAGGACGCATCGCTATAGACCATAAATTCTTTTCTTGGTTCGGGTTGCACTAAAACTGGAGCTTCTGTCAGTAATGTCTTCAATTTCTCAAAACTCTGCTGACATTTTTCCGTCCACTCAAACTTAACATCCTTTCGCAGCAACCTCGTCAAGGGAGTTGCAATCATAGAAAATCCTTTTACAAAGCGTTGGTAATAACCGTCTAAGCCCAGAAAGCTTTTAACCTCAATTACATTCTTTGGCGGCTTCCACTCAACAATGGCAGAAATTTTATTCGGGTCAACTCGAATGCCATCACTTGGCACAATATGACCGAGGAATCTGACCTCTCGAAGCCAAAATTTGCTTTTGCTAAACTTAGTATATAGTTGCTTGTCTCGTAAAGTCTGTAAAATAGTCCTCAAATGTTCAACATGTTCGGACTCATTTTGGGAATAGATCAAAATATCGTCTATGAATACCACAACAAACTTGTCCAAGTACGGCCGAAAAACACAATTCATTAAATCCATAAACGCAGCTGGGGTGTTTGTTAGACCAAAA
The DNA here is from genome assembly GCA_025698475.1 of Gossypium anomalum. NCBI lineage: Eukaryota > Viridiplantae > Streptophyta > Magnoliopsida > Malvales > Malvaceae > Gossypium > Gossypium anomalum. The sequence continues at coordinate 38,244,860 of CM046968.1, read as the reverse complement.
GGCATGACAAGGAACTCGTAGTGACCATACCTCATCCTGAAAGTAGTCTTAGGCACGTCCGACTCTTTAACTCGCAACTGGTAGTAGCCGGGTCTCAGATCTATCTTTGAAAACTCGGTAGCTCCCCTCAACTGATCAAACAAGTTGTCGATCCTTGGCAACGAATACTTGTTCTTGACAGTTACCTTGTTGAGTTGTCAGTAGTCTATACATAACCTCATCGATCCATCTTTCTTTTTCATGAATAATACGGGAGCACCCCAAGGTGAAGAGCTCGGTCTTGCGAAATCTTTGTCAGTCAATTCTTGCAACTGTGACTTTAACTCCTTCAACTCAGTTGGGGCCATTCTGTACGGAGCAATATAGATAGGTATCGTTCCCGGTACTAGATCAATACCAAACTCCATCTCTCTAACAGGAGGTAATCCTGGTAGCTCTTCTGGGAACACGTCTAGATATTCACAGGCTATTAGTACTGACTCAATCTTTAACTCATGTAACATCCCGAAATAGGGCCTAAACAGAATAGTGGTTGTGAAACCACAAATCTAAAATATAAAAGTTTAGTTCGATTAAATTTTATGATTTACTGAGTGATTAGATGCATGTGTTAGAGTACCAATCAGAAATTTCAGTGATTGCATGTCCGATTTGCATATTAGGGCCTAATTGCAAAAGTTGATAAATATGAGTTCTAAATGATAACGGATTAAATTGAAGTGCATAATTGAAGTAGAGGTCCTTAAATGGTAATTAAATCATTATATTTTCATGGACAAAAAAAGATATACATAGGTAGAAATAACAAAAAAATTTTAATGAAGGGTATTTTAGTCATATGATAATTAAAAGATTAAAAAAGGGAAAAAGATGGCAAAATATGCTCATCTTCTTCCTTAGGACAAATATCAAGGGGTTCTCTATAGCTAGGGTTTGTTTCAAGCTTCCAAGCTCCATAGTAAGTGATTCCAAGCCCCGTTTTTAATGTTCTTTACGTTTTTGGAGTCCCGGTAACTTGCTTAAGCTTATTCTAGCAATAATTTAACTTAGGTTTTGTATTTGGAAAAATACCCATAGGTGAAATGTGTTTATTTTGATGTTTTATTATAGAATATGAAGCTTTAATTTATGTTAAACAACTTTTGCTAAGCGATTTTAAGCGAAAACGAGTAAAACGACATAATCGGTAAAAATACCTAATGTTCATAAGTACATGTTAGAGTGAGAATTTGATGTTGCCATAGAAGGGAAAAATGATCAGCATGTCATAAAACATAAGAAAATAGGATGAAGTTTAATTTCTGAGAATTGGGGCAAAAGTGTAAATATGTAAAAGTTTTGGGGCAAAAGTGTAATTTTTCCAAAATTTGAGTCAAGGACTGTTTTGATAAATGTGAGTATTAAATAAGCTAAATTTATTATTATAGATCAAGAAGAACGAAATATGGAGGTAGACTGGGGAAAGAAAAAGATAGAGGACTAAATCAATATAGTTGATTGTATTTTGTTTCGAGGTAAGTTTGCGGTAAATAAATACAGTTTTCTATTATTTTATGTTACTGTTGTTAATTTCCAGCATGTGTATATTTATTTCATGAAATTATTCAAAGAAGACTCCAACATGAATTGAAGGAGAAGTAATTTCAGATAGTCCCGGTTGAACCTTAGGAATGTATAGGATACGAATGTCATGACATTAGGGTTTAAGGATACCATGTAAGCCCGTGCCAAGGCATGGCCATTGGTAAGGTTCTAAGGAAAGGATACCATGTCAAGACATGACATTAATAAGTTACTATAAGGCAAAGGTCCCATGTAAGACCATGCTAAAGCATGGCATGGGTAAGTTCATAAGACAAGGATACCACGTAAGACCATGACAAGTCATGGCAATGGTAAGGTACCCGTGTATCCTTAGTATTCCAAGTGGTTAAATGGAGGAAAATTTAAAGAGAACATCAAGGTAAGGTAAGGTAAGACAAGTTATACATCAAAAGGTAAGATAAGCTAATGATAGAAGAACAAAAGTAAGTATATAATGCTCATATATGTTTGATAAGGAAAAAAATAATGATAAAAGAACAAAAGTAAGTATATAATGCTCATATGTGTTTGATAAGGAAAAAAATAAGTAAAATAATTCTTATGAAAGTTGTTATTTATCTACTTGCAAACTTACTAAGCTTAATGCTTACCCCTTTATTTTCCTTCTCTTTTATAGTGTTGACAAGCTATCTCAGGAATCATAAAGCACGTCGGAGATCCCAACACACTATCATCAAGAATTATTTTAGTATAGCTAGACGCTTCATTTTGAGTATGGCATGTATAGCATAGTAATCATTTTGAGTGTATAATATTATGATATGGATTATGGATGGTATGAAAATGCTTGATGATGGTTAGCTATTGGATTGGCTAATCAAAGACATGTTTGGTTTTATGTATGCCTAAATGCTAGTTATTCCATGGAAATCATGAAAAAGGGTGAATTTAGCTTTAAAACAATATTGATCAGTAGCAATGATGTGGATTTGAAAAATCACTAAAAATAGTATAAATGGATTTAGATAGTTAATGAGAGATATAATTAAATATTATTGAGTCTATTTTCATATGGAGGAATCAAAACAGGTAAATGAGTTGTATTTTATGAGATACTTTAGTTTTAGTGAAATAGGGTCAGAGTGATTTCTAAATCCCTTATTCTGATTTTAGAAATTCACCATAAATTGTACAAAAATAATTAGAAGTCATAATATATATGTATAGATTCCTTATTGAGTCTATTTTTATTAAAAATAAACATAATAATCATTGGATTTATTTATAGGAAGAAATTTGATTTGAAGTGAAACTAGGTCAGACTTTAACTAATAAACTGTACTAATTGGCCTGACCAAAAATTCTATAAAAAAATTAGTAAGTAGATATATGAGTCTAGTTTTAGGGGAAATTTACGGATTTTTATTTCAAGTTTTGTAACTCGAGATATGATTTTTTTAGAAACTTTAACGCAGACAGATAGTTTATTGCGGGAAATAAAAGAAATTGTTTGAACTTGATTAAGTTGTAAGGTAAGTTTACTGACGCTTCGTGCTCAATTCCAGTGACGGTCTCGGGTAAGGGGGTGTTATAACTCAAATTCTTTAGTATTCAATATAAAAGCAAGGTAAGCTTCGTACCCTTTTCTCATATACCTTTGAGCCAACATTGAAGTAATCACAACTGGCAGTGCATCTAACCCATTCGAATCTATCCGGAGAATTTTTCCATTTGAGCATTTCAATTCTATGTACTTGCTACCACAATTTACAATCACATCATGGACGATCAACCAATCCATACCAAGTATTACATCAAACTCATCAAACGGCAAAAGCATAAGGTCGGCCGAAAAACAATGACCTTGAATCGTTAAAGGACAATTCTTACAAACTTTCTCAACTAAAACGGACTTGCCTAGATGGTTCGACACCCTAATCACAAATTCCGTAGGTTCCACAAACATATTCATGCTAGACACCAATTCCATGCAAATGTATGAATCGGTCGATCCCGGGTCAATCAAGGCAATAACATGAGTATTATGGAGAGAAAATGTACCCGTAATGACATCGGAAGCTGAAGCTTCCTCTCTAGCATGTATTGCGTATGTTCTCACCGGAGCTCGAGCCTCTGATTTTACAGTAGAATCCTTTGCAACAATTCGACTGCCGCTAGCACTTCCAGGATGTTGTGGTGGTCTACCTCGGGAATTAGGAGCATTGGGCTTTGGGGCTAATTCAACCTCTTTATTAGCTCACTCAGGGCAATCTCTAAGGAGGTGGTCAAGAGAACCACATCTATAGCATTCTCCAATCTTCATTTGGCACTCTCTGAAATGAAATTTGTTGCAACTTTTACATCTAGGCTTTTGATCATTTACACTTCCCACACTAGTTACCTTAGGGGAAGAAGACTTCGGGTTATGACGTCTGGAGCTTCTAGCTCTACCCGATTATCCCATCGATGAAGTGGAACATTCCTGGTGACTCCTTGGTTTCTTTGTGGGGAACGACTGCATCTTATCGCTGGATCTCTTACTTGAAACTCGAGCTTTTCTCTTTGCTTGTTTCCTTTCATTGTTGACCTTTTCGACCTTCTTGGCCTGATCAGCTAATGTAGCAAATTCTTGTATCTCGAGGATCTCGATTAGCAGCTTAATTTCCTCCTTCAGACCTTCTTCGAAACGCTTACACATTTTTGCCTCCGTTTGGACCCACTCACTTGCATACTGACTTAGTCTCACGAACTCTCTTTCGTATTCTGACACAGTTCTATTTCCTTGTTTGAGTTCCAGGAACTCTCTTCGTTTTTAATCTAGAAACCTTTGACTAATATATTTCTTCCTAAATTCCGCTTGGAATAATTCCCATGTAATACTCTCTCTCGGTGCCACCGAGGATATAATCTTTCACCAGTGGTATGCAGTGTCCTTCAATAGCGACACCGCGCATTTCAAACTTTCCTAAGGAGTACACAACAGTTCATCGAGAACTCGCATGGTATTCTCAAGCCAAAATTCAGCACGTTCGAGATCGTCGTCAATCGTGGCCCTAAACTCTTCGGCTCCATATTTCCTAAGTTTATCCACTGGGGCCTTACCAATTCTCACGGGTGCCATACCTTGTGGCACTTCTTTTTCAGGTCGAGCAAGAGGAGGAGGAGGTCATGGTATATTGGAGCGATTTCTCAGGTAATCTCCAAACCACTCATCCAACATTTCGAAAAAGGCAGCTCTTGCCTCTTCCCGGTCCTCAGACATAGGCCTTCTACTACTACTAGAAGTAGCTTGCTGCACGGAAGCTGGAGCATGGCTCTCGGCTCTCTTAGACTCATCTGGGGCTTGATTGGAAGACATTTACTATATTCGAATACAATTAAAAGGGTTAGGAGATGTCACACTATCGTAACTTGTATAATGGAATGTATAGCAAGACTCGATACATGCTACATTAGTCCGAGAACTAACTAAATCGTAGCTCTGATACCACTAAATGTAACACCACTTACCCGTACCTGAGACCGGGACAAGGTATGAGGCATTACCGTACAAAAGCATGAACATTCTGAGAAAAATGGGTTATAAAATTTCATTCCAAATTAAAACCAATCAAACATAACCATATTGTCCCTATTATGGACCTACGAGGTCAAAAACATACATTAAAAATGATCCGCGACTAAACGAAGAACTTAAGAAAATTTTTAGAAAATTTCTAGGTTTAAGCCTCACATGCCCGTGTGGAGGCAATGCACACGCCCGTGTGCTTGGGACACATCGTGTCCCTTACCCGTGTGAAATTATTTGGATATATTTTCCATTTCGAACCTACAGGGATTTTCACACGGCCGAGCACACGCCCATGTCCCTGGCCCGTGTCCCTCACACGGCCTAGACACACTCGTGTCCAAAAACCTAGACATTTTGTTTATGACGTCATCATTCATTTAGGGGCACACAACCAAGACACACGCCCGTGTGCTAGGCCGTGTCCTCCACACAGTTGAGACACATGGCCGTGTCTCTGCCTATGTCTTTACTACCATGCATACTAACCTAAAAATTTTAGGTGCAAGGGACACACAGCCGTACAAAACACTTATGGGGCTGACCGTGTGTCACACACGGCCTAGACACATGCCCGTGTGGACCTTTATAGAGGCTATTTTCCAAGCCTTTGGTCACCCATATTCATTCATACACACTAATATGTTCCTTGGACATCTATCATGGTATAACTGTACCCCTAAAACCTCCTTAGCCAAGGTCATGTGTAACACCCCTTACACCCATTCCACACCAAAACAGTGTACGAGATATTACCAGAACATAACACATACCATTAAATAAAACCGAGACAAAAATATGGCATCCAATTGGAACATGAAACATTATAACATATGTCTTTAACAATATTAGCCAACTTCAGTGGCTTTGTACAAAATAATCGATCACATACTGTAGCCTATATTTTAAGCCTAGGCAATTATGACACGTAACAAAAATAACTAAGCCTACTATACATGCCATAATTCAAAATGTTTAGTTCAAATACCAAAAGTATTGATAGTGCGGACAGATCTTCAACGATCTCTAACTCCCGTGCTAGCTGGATGACGCTATAAAACAAAAAAAGAGAGAAAAGAAAGTAAGCTTATTGCTTAGTAAGTAAGTATATAAATAATAAATAAGGAATCTAATATGTTTACAAAGTAACTTAATCATATTTATTTTTAATTTCACTATTTACTCCAATTTGATCAAGCTATCCCTCCTGCGTCATGTTCACTAAATAAATCATAACTCGAGTTACAAAACTCAAAATCTAATTCTGTAAATTTTCCTTGAAACTAGACTCATATATCTACTTACTAATTTTTTTCTAGAATTTTTGGTCAAGCCAATTAGTACATTTTATTAGTTAAAGTCTCCCCTATTTTAGGGTTCGGCCACTCTGACCCCTGTATATTACGATTCATATATCTCTCTATTCAGATTTCAATGACTATGACATTTGTTTCTCATAAAACTAGACTCAATAAGGATTTCATACATGTAAGATACAACTCCTAATTGTTTCTTTACAATTTATGGTAAATTTTTAAAGTCTGAACAGAGGATCATGCAATCATTCTGAACAGGTCTCACGAAAATACAAATTTCTCAAAATATAAGATTCCTTTACTTTCTCTGTTTCTTTTGCATGAAAATAGAGTCATTAAGATTTAAATTCATATCTTATTCGACTCTAATTATATTCCCATTATTTTTGGTGATTTTTCAAATTCACAACACTGCGTCTGTCCAAAACAGTATTATTGCTAATTCACTCTTTCACACTTTCTTTATATTAATCTCATTTTAACATGCATATCACAATTCATTTTCACCACATTTCATACATCACAAGTATAGGTCCATGATTACAATGTTACCATAAAGCCATCCCGTTAAACAATTCGGATCAATTCCCGATACTTGATGGTTTCAGCACACAGCGCCCCCATCATATTTCATATAATTCGGCTTTCTTGTACACATGGTGAACACTTAGTACCACCCATGTGACCTAGCCAATCTCGTAGCTCTCTTGTCTACATGGTGTCCTTCACTTGGAATCACACATGCGACCTAGCTACATTTATCTCCCCCGTAGCTCTCTTGTTTACATGGGATACATCCCGTATCACACATGTGACCTAGCCACTACATAGTATCTCATAGCTCTCTTGTACACATGATGTGCACTCAGCACCATACATATGACCTAGCTACACTCCATCCATTTTATTCAATCTTTCCGAATGTTCAACTGGGATTTCTCTCTTTATTACTTATTTCCATTCTTCCAATCGTCGATTTATGCTTCAACATCAGCTAATATATATATATAATAGGTTGAAATATAAAAATATAAATGAAGTTAATGTATTATTTATATACAAACTTACCTCAGTGCAAAATATGGAAATTTTGCAATTTAGTCTAAAACCTTTTCCTTCCTCCGTTCGAGATCGATTCCACGCCTTTCTTGATCTATAACAACACATTTAGCTCATTTAACACTCATACTATTTATTTCAATCCAAAAATCACATTATGCAAAAATTACATTTTTGCCCCTAACTTTTACAAAATTACGATTTTTCCCCTAGGTTCGGAAATTTAATTTCAGCCCTTATTCTTATATTTAATGACATGTTGATCATTTTTATCATCTATGGCAACATCAAATTCTCACTCTAACACATAGTTATGAACAATAGGTATTTTTACCGATTATGCCGTTTTGCTCGTTTTTGCTAAAAATCACTTAGAAAAGATCGTTCTCCTAACTTCAAACATTCATATTCTACCATCAAACATAAAAATACATACATATAATTCATGGGTAAATTTTTAAACATAAACCCTAACTCGAAATAATGGTAGAAATAGGTAGACCGAGTTACGAGGATTTCAAAAATGTAAAGAACATTAAAAACGGGGCTTGAGTGCACTTACTATTGAGCTTGAAAGCTTGGGAAAAACCCTAGCTATGGAGAACATGCAAGTTTCGGCCAGCTTGATGAAGATGAACACATTTTTGTGTTATTTTTCCCATTTTATTTCATTTTATATACAAATGACCAAAATGCCCTTACTACTACAGTTTCTAATAATTCCATCCATGTCCTAAATTTTGTCCATATAAAATATAATGATCTAATTGCCATTTAAGGACCTCTACTTAAAACCCCCATTTCAATCTAATACTTTATAAATTAGACACACACATTTTTCACCTATTTCAATTTAGTCCGAAACGTCAAATTAAACATCCAATAGATAAAATTTCGCAACGAAATTTTCACACAATTAGGAAATCATAATATAAACGCAAAAACTTAATCATAATAAATTATTTTTTTTAAATCTCAGATTCGTGGTTTTGAAACCACTGTTCCGTTTTGGCCCTAAATCGGGCTGTTACATCATGCATGTTGCTTTATGTCTCTTCTAATCCTATATTGATATTACCCTCTTTGTGTTAGGGTTACCATTCAACAATTACATTTCATTATTTGGCTCATTTTATAACTCATGCCAATTATGACCTAAATCATCCCCAATTGATTTGGCCATATTTCACATGTCCATTCATGATATATCACATTTAACCATCACATGAAACATTCAAGCATAAACATGCAAAATTAGTAGGTTTACAACCTACATTAAAATGAGCCAAGTCTCATGGCCATATACAAAATGAATAAGCATATCATTTATGCCCTTACATTGGCTATCCAAATGACATGTATAACAAAATGACCAAGAGTCCTATACACGCCATTATAACAAAACAAAAGTTTCTATATACCAAGGCAAGACAAGTTGGTAGTTTTGACAATGCTCCAATCATGTTCCAATCTTCATGAGTCCGCGAGCCCTGAAGGCAAGGGAGATGAAAGGGGGTAAGCATTAACATGCTTAGTAAGTCCGGATAACGGGAAGATAAACTTACCATTTATTTAGCATACAACCATAAAAGATATTCACACCAATCATGCATAATATAATTTCCCTATCACATAAAATCAATCATCAAGTTAGTCTCAAGCCAATACATTATAACATTAGTCTTAGATGAGCTCATCAATTCAAACATTACCATTTTCATTTCTCATTTTAATCCCGTTGAATTTCTTGGAATCTCGATGGATATCCCATTTACTGTTAAATCATGTAAGTGATCATTTTAAATATGCACTCCCGTGAACCTCGCTCTTACGGCAGAATTACTAGTCCCGGCTAAATCCCCCGTAACATAAACTCATGGAGAAATGTCGAGATTACCAGTCTAGGCTAAATCCCTTACATTGACATATATTCCTATAAGTTCGGATCTGAATTACCAGTCCAGGCTAAATTCAGATCCTAATTGGCCCGTCTGGGCTAAATCCATAATGCACACATATTCTTCGGGAGGCTAAATCACCTTAGGAACACCCGTCCTGGCTAGATCCTTTTTACCGTCAATTCATTTTCGGAAAATCCATAAGATATCCTTTTCATTCAACCGCGACATTTTCTCATAACATCAATCTTTCATGAATTTCCATACATTGAATATCGCTATTATAATTCATACATGAACATACATTTTTAATGTATTTAAAATAGTTTACATTCGAGTTATACGAACTTACCTGGAAGATGTTTCGGGTTCGAATTTTAGTTACTCTGAAACCTTTTGTTTTCCTCAGTCGACCACCGGAATTGGTCTCTCAGGGTCTATATAAGCAACGATAAATTATCAATACATTACATTATTCATTTCTGGCCTAAAACTCATCCTAGGGAAAAATAACCATTTTGCCCCTAACATTTCACATTTTTACAGATTAGTCCCTAGGCTCGTATAATGAAATATATGTAATTCCTTCATTACCCAAGCCTAGGCAAATGTATCCTAAGCTCATACCAGCCCACATTTTTCTTCATTTCACATTTTTCTACCCATTTTTACAGGTTTTACAAAATGGTCCTTTAAGCCATTTCCATGAAAAACTACTTAGTAAAAGTTGTCTACTATCCTCTAAACTCTCATATTCCTCCATAAATCATCAAAACACAAGCACCTCATGCATGGTAAATTTCCAAACATGAGCCCTAGCTTGAAATATGGGTAGAAATAGAGAGAGCATGTTACGAAATACAAAGAACATTAAAAACGAGGCTAGGGAGCACTTACTATTGAGCTTGAAAATGTTGAAACCCTAGCTTATGAAACCCTTGGAATTTTCGGTTGCTATGGGGAAAAAGATAGCTGATTTTAGCTTTCATTTCCCCCTTTTTATTTAGTTTAATACTAAATGACCAAAATACCCTTCCTTACAAAACTTTCAAATTTTTCCATGCATGCCCATGTTTGTCCAAAAACTTAGAAATTGGGAAATTTTCTATTTAAGACCTCCTAATTAATAATCCAAAGCAATTTCATACAAATTGCTTCTAGAACCCATGTTTTGCAACTTATTCAATTTGGTCCCTAATTTCCAATTGGACACCTTATACTTAGAATTTCTTCATGAAACTTTGACACATGCTTATTTTCATATCCTAGACCTCCTAATAATCATAAAAAAAAATTTTAACGTCGAATTTGTGGTCCCAAAACCACTATTCCGGCCAGGCCCAATTTTGGGATGTTACAGTCGAGTTGATGAGTTGTATTTTATCATCCTAACTTGAATTGAATTTTTTTTCAAATAGGTAGAGTAAAGTGAAATTAGAATTGAGTCAAATAAATTTGTTCGAGTGAAATTAAACAAATTAAATCGAATATATTGGAATCTTGTTGACAATATAACTATATTCCAACTTAAAGAACATAAAATTCATATATATATTTGAAAACTCTTTTAAAACAAAAAAAAAATTAAAAAAAGGACAATTTGTATGATAATGTAACACCTCTCACTTGCTCGATGATTGGTAAGTTTGGAAGATGGTACCAGAGCACAAACAAAACAAAAATCTTAAAAATTTTTCAAGAAATAAAGGTTTAAAACAATTAAATAAAACCGTAAGACTTGTAACACCCCCAAGCTATCTCCATTATCGAATTAGGGTTACAAAATGTTATTAATCAGAATAGGACATTTCACTTAATTTTAGAATATTTAAACAAATAATTTATAAACATATAACAAACAAAATCAATTCGTGGTATAAATACAATTATAGGCCTTAAATCGAGCTTATGGGACCCTAAAAATAGTTTAGGAACAACCTGGGGTAAAATCGAAACAAAATAGAAAAATTCAGAAAAACTTGAAAATTTGCAAAACAGACTATTGTGTAAAATAGCCCAGACCATGTGGAGATTCAAAATCAAGACATACGGCCATGTCCTACTCCGTGTGTCCGCCCATGTGAGTATTTCAAATATGGCCACACAATCGTGTCACGGGCTGTGTGTCAGACCGTGTTTGTATTTGAAGTTGGGTCACACGTATATGTAGCAGGTCGTGTGTCAGCCCGTGTGACAAACTGTTTTGGCTCACACAACCGCGCCACAGGCCGTGTGCTAGGTCGTGTGGATACTGCACCTAAAATCAATAAATACACACGATCATGTGTGGTGATCGTGTGTGTCACACAGCCATGTGACGGCCTGTGTCCCAGGTCATGTGCTTCTATAGTTACCCCTAAAAAAAGCCAAAACAAATCCAAATCTTGCATCACAAGGCAACTTACTTCCATAAGTCTTAACATACCAAAACCACATAACATCATGCTCAAAATATACCTTTTTAAACCACCTATAAGGCCTAACTTGTAACAACCCTTTTTTTGTGGTGTTAGAAATAGTGGTTTCAGAGCCACAAATTTGAAGAGTAAGTTTGTAAATATTATTATTTAATATTTACGAGTCAACTATGATTTTAAAAAGGTTTTTGATTTGGTAAGTTATGTTATATAAATGATTTATTAAGTTCAAGTGGTAAGACCCAAAAGTCAAGTGGTTTTAGAAAATAAGGTATCGGGACCTTGTTTCTATAAACCGAGCCATAAATATTTTCATAAATATATACGGAGTGTTATTAAGGTTGTATTGAAGTTTTTCTGAGAAATTTTAATGGTTTGATAATTAATTAAGCAAAAAGAACTAAATCGTAAAAGTTAAAAAAATCAATCGCTATTAGTTTAAAGGTGTTAATTGTAATACCCCAAACCCAGCTTAGAAGTTAGGCCTGAATCTGGCGTGTCACATTGAAGTGTTTTTCAAAAACCATGTTTTCATTAAAAGCCCTTCTTATTTAAAACATAGTATATTGAAAACTTATTATTATTATTCCCGAAATTCTTTTTAGGTTGAGGAAGCATTTCCAAAAGTGTTGCGAAAACGTAGTGTTTTGAAAACAGTTATCATTTTGGAAAATCGCGATATATTTTTAATAGATAGAAAACGTAATAAAATAAATATCCCAAATTAAAAATCAGAAACTAAAAGAGGCCTTATTACAACCCAGATCAAAATATAAGTACTTATAAGTAGATAACTGTAAAAGAAAATCAGAAACAATAGCAGTTGTGTGGCCATCTCCGAGTCCCTCGCAGCATCGATCCAGCTAATGCTGGGGATTACCTGCACAGTTAATAAATGAGGTGAGTTTATGAAAACCTAGTGTGTAATCCCCTCCTAAATTAAAACAATTACTAAACAAACAGAATTCAGAACCACTTTGGGTTAGAGCCCATTACAATAACAGAACAATGTGTATGGGCCTAAGCCCAGTACAATTTCACTTGGGTCTCAGCCCTCATCAGAATTATTTGGGCCTAGCCCATTCTCAATATCAGTAATAGTTCCATATGCATAATGTGTGATGCATGCTAACCCATCCCATCCAACCCTGCACTTGCCTCTGTCCAACCCTACACTACCTGCGGGGAATAAATCACCCACGTCATCCCTACACTCCAATGTTAGCACCGGTTACAGCACTAACCACAATCGCAGCAAAGTTGCCTGTAAATAGAATAGCCAAGAGCCATAACCAGAATGGTTATAAACCATAATCAGGATGGCACAGAGCCATAATTAGGATGGCACAAGGCTATCGGTAACTGTAATAAGTTTGACACATAGCCATCAGCGACAGTAATATAATCAGCATATAGCCACGGGTAAATATGATCGACACAGAGTCATCAATAAATATGATAGGCACATAGCCACAGGTAAATACGATTAGCTCAAAGCCATAATCAAGATGGCACAAAGCCATAGTTGGCACGGAGACATAATCAGATTAAGCAGCACTAAGCCGTCCATCGGTCCACAGTCGTTTCGTGCGACCCGTACGATCCTATCAGAACTTCCTTTGTGATAGAACGGCTAAAGGCCGTAAATATCGCAGCAACACTGCCAGTTAACAAAATGGCTATAAGCCGTAAGTATCTCAGAAAGGCTGAAAGCCTTGTACAGAACGGCTACAGGCCGTACACTTCCTCTGTCAATAATAACCCAACCCCATCAATATGCCGTGTATGTCATGATCAATCATTACACTTGTATGCAAAATGGCCATGTTTAGTAACAGTCATTTAAACATATATTAAAAGCATATCAGTCATACAACTACAGTTAAGTCAGTTAAAACACAGTCATACAATCACAGTCAAATCAGTCAAATTCACAGTCTAAGTCGGTCATCTACCCATAAGGGAAAAATAGTCATTTTGCCCTACAGGGGTATTCGGTAATTTTACACTATAAAGATATTTTAGTAATTTTATATATTGGGGGTATTTCTGTAATTTTACAAACTAGGGGTATTTCGATAATTTCACAAACTGGAGGTATTTCGGTAATTTTACAAACTAGGGTCTTAACAACCCAAATGAAGGTCCATCGTCGCCCCGAGCGACTTAAGTAACCTAAACAGACATAACAGTGTAAATGGGCCTAAGGCCCATACTCGGCCCAAGTGGGCCCACACACTCGTGTGGCCCATTTAGCCCAGAAAAAGCCACAGCTAAACAAACGTCACAGTCCAAACAACACTTACCACATCACATGCATTTTATCCGTGTAGGCCCATAAGCCCACTGGGCCCACACGACCCAAAGAGGCCCAGAATAGCCCAAGACCGCGAGAACGCTTGTGGCAGCCTCTACAGTCTATCTCCCATGGTTTGTTGGCTCGACATACCCTACGAGTGATCGCACGCTCGGGAGGCCTCAAATGCCGAAGTTTTGGTTTTTTGGCTTTTGCCGACTTCCAACAAAGAAGGGTGTGAATACACACCTGTTTATGAGAACGCGTCGAAGTCCACGATCACCAACCTTGGCTAAACAGGTATGAAATAATCCCTCTTAAAACCAGTGATCCCCAACTCATCTTGTTCGCTCAACTTAAAGCCAGCTTCTTGCCAATTCTTATGTTAGCTTCTCGATGTGGGATTACTTTCAACCATTAGGAAAATTCCTTATTTTTTTATGACCACTTCAACCACAGAGTTCCAGTCCAACTCCACCTCCTACACATCTCAAACAACAAAATAAATACTCCATTGTGCATCCCAAGACTTGAACCTTAGACCTCACAGTTACACAACACGCCATATTGCCACTCCACCACAGGCTCCTTTGTGACACATTTTATCCTCAATTAACTACAAGGTCTATAGGCCAAAGCCCAGGTTCCTTTAAAAGAAAAACCAAAATAAATTGCAAGAGCCAAGACTTGAACCTAGGTTCCCTTTCAACTTTGATGACACCACAACCACTAGACCACATGCTTCCTTGTGTTATTTATTTATCACAATAATTTGAAAGGCCTACTTCCATGCATCTAGGGTTTTATTCACTTAAAATCAAGATTTTTGCTAAAGCCCAGGTTTGGACCCAAGACTTTTCCAACTCCTCTCAGGACCCTTATCCACTTGAGCAGACATTTAATTGTGTCATTCACTTGCACAACTAAATTCTAATTCCTCCGATATACGAAGCCCATTTTTTTAGGCCCAAAATTTGGGGCGTTACATTAATTGATTAAAGAATTATAATTGGATGGCCTTAATGGATAAATAAACCATCCTTAAAAATACTGAGACTTTAATTTCTTTTAAATTTTAAAGTTTTATATGTTATTTTATTATTAAAATAAAAAAATAAAAGGTTAATAAAATAAGAAAACATTCCCCATTTGGTTTTGTTCATCACCGAACCACCATGGAGACTTTAAAGTTTTGATAGCCATGTTTCCTTGCATGTTTGTCCCTAAGCTATCTGTTTTTAGAAATTTTGATATTTTTGAGATCGTTACAACTAGGTCTAGCTAGCCCGTACCTTCAGTTTTGAAATTGTTAAAGATTTTGAATGTTTCCATTGATGAATCTTTGTGATTTTATATGTTAAATGATGAATTTGAGGTATTAGTTTTTATTTATAAGTATTTTATTAAGTGATTTTGATGAATTTAACGATTAGGGATTAAATTGTTAAAATAGTAAAAATACAATGACTAAATGTGAAATTATTACAAATTTGAGCTATATTGGATGCTAGTAACATACGACTAGTATGAATTTTCAATGAAAATGGTTAATTTGCTTGTTTTAGGCTTAGAGGCTAAATTGAATAAAAATGAAAAGTTGAAGACAATTTTGTAAAAATGTAAAAAATGACTAAATTGCATAAAATAAATTTTTTTACTATCTAAATTAATAAATTAAATGAAATTATTAATTTAGATCAAGATAGAGCGAAAAATCGAGGAGAATGAAAAATTACCAAAAAGCCTCTGTACTTTGACATTTCTACAAATTACCAAAAATCGAGCGAAAATTTGTTGTTTAGGTTTATGTTAAGCATTTGGAATGGAAGGGAAAATAAGTAAATAGAATGATTAATAATCTTATGAAAAGGTTGATGATTATGTATTACGACTTATCACACTATCATACTATCTAGTGATTATATCGGTAGATTTGGATGCTTTGGTTATGTTATAATGGCATGTATAGGTGGACTTATGTCTAATGTTTAGTTGATGTCATCGCATATAATGTTTCTTTGGAGTTGTGGCACTTATGGCATTTTGATGCCTTGTTGGTTGTTGTTAATATGGTTAAATTGATGCATATTTGGAATGACCATATTTGGTATGTTTATAATGTGACCAAGTTGGGTTATGCTTTGAGGTAGATATGAGATTTTGGTAATTGTATAAATATGGTCAAATATTGTAAGGTTATTTTGATATGGCATGAATCTAGTGTGGCATGGTTGAAATATGTCAATTGTGATATGTTTTGGTATGGAAATAAGTTAGTTGATGAATGGCTAAATATACACATGTTTAGGTATGTTTAATGTATGTGTTTGAGGTGCCTATATGGCATATTGGTTGAATAGAATTTGGTCATTTGATATTGGTCATTTTATGCATGTTTGAACATGTTTTGATGCCTTGGTAATGTATGCAAATGATATTTAGGTGCATGTTTGAGGTGGGTGAAGGATATGGCTTGATTTTGGCCAATTTCTTTTCCACATGGCCTAAGATACAGGCGTGTATCCCTTGTAAGTTTTAAAGGTTGCTTTTGGAAAGTTACATGGCCTAGCACATGACCTGACACATAAGCGTGTGAGGCCATTTTGAGTGTTACAGGGCTTGGCACACGGGCATGTGACTTGGTTGTGTGACCCAAGTCAGGGAGTTACACGGGCACGGACATGGGCTAGGACATGGTCGTGTGTCCCTATTTTTAATGTTCACACGGCCTAAGATAGAGGCATGTGTCTCAGCGTGTGAGTCACACGGCTTGGCCACACGGCTGTGTGACCTCTGCAGTATGAAATTTTGTATATTTTTCCTTAATGTTTCAAATATTTCTGATTTAGTCCCGAATCATTTCTAAAGTGTTTCTAAGGCCTCGAGGGTTGAATTAGGGATGATATGCATGTTATTGAATGAATTATTCTATAATTTATAAAATGTTTGGAATTTGAATGTTTTTAAGTTATGCTTTTATGATAATGCTCTATAACCCTATTCTGGAGATGTATATAGGTTAGGGGTGTTATATAACCAATATGCCATTCAAAGACACCACATTTAATAATCATTCAAACCAACTCATACTCAATCCTCAACCAAAATTACCAAATATAGACATACACATCCAATTGATGCTTGCTCGTATTTGTGAATTCACTTACAAGACGTAGCGTAACACCCCAAACTTGTCTCTGTCGTCGAATTAGGGTTATGAAACATTACCATACAATTTAGAATCATTTATCTTTATAACATTAAAATAAGTACATAACATTCAAAACATCTCAATCATAGGCATTTTGTCCCTAAATCGAGCCTTCGAGGCCCTAAAAATAGTTTTAAGACAATTCGGGACTAATTTGAAACAAAATAGAAATTTTGAGAAAAAGTTGTAGAAATTGGAAAATAGTGGTACACAGCTGTGTGAAAACACTCTAGGCTATGTAACATTCGAATTAGGGACACACGACCGTGTCCCAGCCCATATCTTCACTTGCGTAATACATTGAGCTACCCTACACGACCGTGTGCTAGGTCATGTAACTCTCTGAGTTGCCACACACGCCCGTGTGTCAGGCTATGTAACTCACTGAATTGAAACACTAAGAAACTCTCAAATGACACATGGTCGTGACGCCAGGCCGTGTGTTTCACCTGGCCGTGTGATAGCCCGTGTCCCAGGCCGTGTGCACCAAAAGTGACCTAAAAACTATGCCATTTTAAGACCCAATCATACCTATTCCACCACTCCAAATATGCATACATTCAATAAACCTAGGCACTACTCGAACACATCTAAATATACCAATTCAATCAATCTATTTCATCCCACCAATACGCCATTCAAAGGCACCACATATATATATATACTAAACATTGAGCAATAAGCATTTCACCATGACTAAAACCACCTCATTCAACAACTAGACATCAAGTGTGCATCTATGTAATATATAAGTATACTTGTTTCATCAATACAACATAACCTAACCAAAACACACATCTCATTCATAAACTACACCTATCAATATTTCAAAACCACATATTTATCTATATATATATGCCACTACCCTAGGAGATACAAAAACTACCAACTTAGATGGATAGTTTGAGCCGATTGTTTGATCCTTCCTAAATGTCAACAATGATTATCTACAAAACAATCCACAAGAACCGATAAGTTTACATAAGTTAGTAAGAACATAGTATAACATTTAATCTAGTTACAAATAGACATATTTCACATACTAATTGATTTAAGGTTACCAAAGAACAAACAAGGGCACGTATGTGCATTTAGGGGTATCAAAGTACAAATAGAGGCACGTATGTGCATTCTACCAAAGTACACACAGGAGTGCGTATGTGCATTCAGGGATACCGAAGTACAAACAGGGGCACATATGTGCATTCAACAATATTTATCTATAAAACATATTAACTAAAGAACAATAATAAAAGATTACAAGTAGAACTTTATTTATGTATTGAAATACTATGGACTTACCTACGATTTAATTCTGGTCAATACGCAAGGACTTTTCCGCTATTTTCCCTTTTCCTTAGTTATTGTCCCTTTGATTCAAATGTTGATCAATATAATAATTAAAAACAATATATTAATCTCATACACATTTCACATTCCATTCTATGTATATGACCCTTAACTTTTAATTAATTACACATTTTCCCTAAACTTTTACAACTTTTTTAATTTAGTCCTCTAACCCGAAAATAATCAAATTGACCATTTTGTAAGAATCAAATTACAGTCGAATATACTAGGCCCTTTAACAGTCCCTATTATACATCAAATTCACTATCAAACCTTGAAATTTTGACATTTTAATAATTAAATCTTTAAATCAAAATCTAACAAAAATCACTTCACAAAACAACCAAATACTACAATCAAAGCTTCAAACACATAGTTATAATAAAAAACATTCAAGATTCATCAATGGAAACTTCTAAAATTTTTAACAAATTTAAGAACGAAGGTACGGGCTAGGTGGACTTAGTTGCAACGATATCAAAAACACAAAAATTATAAGAAATAAGTATCAATTTCACTTACATGCACCACCTAAAGCCACTGAAACTTCAAGCTTTTGAAAATGGAGGTTTTGACCATCCAAGAAGAAAAATGAAGAAAATGTTGGTGAATTTTCATTATGTTTTAAGTTACTTTCCACTTATTTACAAAATTACCATTATCCACATTTTCTTTCAATTGTTTCTTTAATTTTCACTCTAATACCGTCCACTATCAAACAATAAGGCCTAAATGCCTTATTGGCCCTCCCAAATTTATTAGTTAAGCTATTAAATCATCTAAATGTAATAACTAACAAGTTTTGCTTCTTTTACAATTTAGTCTTTTTTCCTTAATTAAATATCTAAATGTTAAAATTTATTAACCAAATTTTAATACGGGTATAATGACTCCATAATTATTCTATAAGTAATATTTACAAGTCAGCACGATAGAAATTTGTGGTCCTAAAACCACTATTCCATCACCACTAAAAAACGAGCTGTTACACGTTGAGTTGCCCGATCGTCTAATGTTGGATCGTTCTGAATTAGGTCTTAAAGTGAGAATGGAATTAATGGTTGTTAATTCAATGGAAATGATGGAAATGGTGTGGATGGATAACTTGCATGGAAAGAACATGAAATGAACAAGAACATGAAAGATCGTGACCCGATTTTTATAAAGTGAAATATGAACAAGTTTGTAGAAAGAAAATTGTGACCCTCAATTTAGAAAAATATGAACCAACAGTACAGGGTTTGATGTCACAAGGGAAACCTCGATAAGTCCACCTAAGTTCTTTTAAGAACAAAGAGATATAATTCTCACAAATTATAAAAATGTTCATTAGCCAACAATGTCCTTTTACAAGTTATTTATAGGCCCTAATATGACTATTCAAATTTCTATAAAGGACTATTCAAGTTTGGCATTTAACTAGCTGTTAATACAATCATTTAAATTTGTTTTAACTGATGTTAGGCAGCCAATGAGTCATGTCTTTTCACTTAATTCATGTGTAGTCGAAAAGGCATATCTCTTCACTTGTTGATGATTTAATGTTCCTTAATGTGTTGTTTGGTGTCCCTTTATCTCCTTAAAACAAAATGTCAAAAGACTTGTGCAAAGGCCTCTTAAATTATCGTTATAATGAGTTTTGAAGGCTCTAAAACTAATTAGATTTGAAGAGTCTTACTTGATCCATTTGAATAGCTACCATAATGAACTTTAAAAGCTTGAAAACCATATAAACTTGAAAAGTCATTAGTCCTATGAATAGTCACCTACAAGATAGATAATTCAACATTGAACAATTACCAAATACACACATAAAAATTAGCATACTAAACACTTATACACACTAATTTATTAATGAACATGTAACTCAAACCCATACTTTATTAACATATGAGATACTTTAATGCATTACTCAATTAATATGCAGAACACTTGTTACAAGTCTTAAAAGATGCATATATATAATGCAATACATTAATTAAATATGCATATAATAAACAAGACATAATTAAAAGCTGTATAATTAATTAAACTAAACAAACTACCCTATGGAAAACATTGCATGGACTTGGGAAGTTATCTTGGGTCCAATAAGAGTTGGAATTCTTATGTTCAGCCCAAACATGTTGAATTAGGCCCATCATCGCCTCTTTAAGCTTCTTGGATCTAACCTGAGCCTTAGGTTCAATAGGAATTTCAATTAGATTCTCTCTTGAATTCTCCTCATCTTTTAGCCAAAATGGTATAGACATAGACAACTTGGTATTTGGCTTATTCAAATTCACATCAGACATTCCCATGCATGTATCACCAATTACCAATCCAAGCATTGTAACCTTATTCTTTAACATTAAGAATACCAAACCAAAATATATCAACCATACACATTCAAACCTAACCATTTCACTAGAATAACCATTATAGAATAACATTTACATATTCACAACAAAACACCTATCTACATGCCACATCTCAAAACGAAATATAAAAGCTACCAAATAGCTGGATAGTGTGACCTTCCAGTCGATCCATCCGGTTAGTCCGCAACTTTGATAATTACATAAGAACATAAATGAAAGAAGTAAGCTTAAGAAGCTTAGTAAGCTCATAGCATAAACATCAAATTAATTTACCTTAATCAAAATAAACACTTAAAGAGACAATTATAGTTCCTGACCATCAAATACAATTTCATTAATCATATTAGAAATTTTTACATATTCATATACATCAAAATAACTTCCATCTCAAAGGACTTTTTCTACCATAATTCACATTTACTCGAAGTAACAATCCATACATGCAACCAAGAATCTCATTGCAATATTTTTCACTTACTAATTCTATGAGTACGCAATAACATATAAGTACATGAATAGATTATAATTCAATTTTCACATGGTCCGATGAACTAGTAACTTGACTCAGATACTTTGGTAACTACACCATACCAGAAGCATTATAGATGCGTAATAGACACACCGAAGTGCAAATAAAGACACCAAAGTGTAACAGAGGCACCGAAGTGCAATCTCGTACAAGTGCACATATTGACCCTATTGGTATACCAATCATACCCTAGCGATTACTATGTTCAACCGAGTATTATATGTAAATTCGTTACCTTTATACATATTTATCAACAGAGGCACTTCATTTTTTCCGTACACATAATAATAATTCAATATATTCATGCTGAAAATGTGCAATCACAAGGATTTACACCATTCATTATTTATTTTCATATGAATTTAATTCCAATACTCAATACTATATGAGTAACCTATGAAATTTCAAATACATTTATACAAATAACCAGAAACAATAATAAAATCTCAAGAAACTTATAATTTACATATCAAACACTATGAACTTACCTACGATTCATTTCTGGCTAACATGCAAAGACTACTTTGCAATTTTCCTCTTTCCTTGGTTATTGTCTTTTTGACTCATTTCTTGATCTATATAAAAATTAAACACAATCTATTAAATTCACACACTTTCCACATTCAATTCAAGGTATATAACCCTTAAATTTTTATTAATTATATATTTTCCCTAAAATTTTACATTTTTTACAATTTAGTCCTTAAACTTAAAATATCCAAATTTAGCAAAATTTTCCAATTACCCATGCTAGCTGGATTTTCACCCTTCCATCTACAACCCGCATTTATTTTAAAGTCTCAAAATTTCCCCATCAATTCTAACATTTAATCAATTCAATACTTTAATAAAAAACTAACAAAAACCACTTTATAAATTAATCATATAAACATCTAAAAATTGTAACAGCCCATTTTTAATGAAATCAAAATAGTGGTTTTGGGACCACAAATCCGAGTTAGAAAGAAAATTTATTTTAATATTATTGCATGGCCTGCATTATGATAGGAAAGTCGTATGAAAATTTTGATAAGAAAATTTTATGGATCAAATTGCATAAAATGCAAAACTTGAATTCTAGTAGCTATAAGTATCAAATAGCTATGGAATTCAAAATTTGAGGTCCTTATATGGTAATTAGACCATTAAGAAAAGTTAGAAGATATTTTTGGTGAATTATCCATGGAAAATTAGAAAAAGAAAAGGACTAAATTGGAATGTTAAAAATTAATGGATGATAATTAAATTAAATAGAAATAACATATATTATTATTATTATTATTATTATTATTATTATTATTATTATTATTATTATTATTATTATTATTATTATCATCTTCTTCCCCAAAATACATGGAAACCCTAGGAAAGAGAAAAACATTCAAGCAAGCTTTCTTGGCTTATTTGGGTAAGCATTCTTGTTTTGTTTTTAGTAATTTTTATATTTTCGAGTTTTAAATAGCTTAATCTATCTATTTTGGGGATTAATTTGTAAAGATATCAAAGTATAGAAATTTTTCCATGGATGTAAATGCTGAAATTTTTAATTTTATGGTAGAATATGAAAGGTTGATGGATAAACAACTTTTACAAAGAGAATTTTGATGAAATTATGATTAAGGGACTAAATTGAAATTGGTAAAACCCATGGAAAAGTTCTAATTTTTGTGAAATTCATAGGCTATTATTGTAACATGTAAAATTCGGTTAGGCTTGAAAAAAGGATTAAATTGCATGAATTTCATTTTCGAAGCTTAGAGACGAAATTATCATTTATGAAAAGTATAGGGGAAAAATGGTAATTTTGCCTAAGATGTGAATTGAATTCAATTGAGTATAAAGTGAATTAAATTGATGCTAAATTCATTTATATAGATCCGAAAAATTCAAATACGAAGTTAGATCGAGGAAAAGAAAAAGTGTCGGATTAGTAGATTTCTATATACGAACAAGTGTCGAGGTAAGTTCGTGTAACTTAATTATGTATATTAATATATTTAAATCGAATGTAATATTTGTGTGAATTGCATAAATGTTTAATGTATGAAATTAATCACATGCCCGATATTACTCGATAAATGATAAGTTCTGTTTGAATAATGAAATGCGATGGATATAGTATTTTCCCATGTTGAATATATTCTTGCATATGTTGCGGACATTATAGCTCAGACGAGCATCCTGTTAAAAGCCTTCTCGAGCATTCCTGTTACATGGTTCTTGCAAGCATCTTGATCGGTAGTGATCCTGCATGTGTTGCACACTACTGTAGCTCTTTATGAGCGTCTTGATATAGGCTCTTATGAGCTTCCTGACATGGCTCGCTTGAACTCCCTGTTATGTTATCTGAAGCTCCCTGTTAATAACTCTTTGAAGTTACCTGTTAAGCTCAATGAGCTTCCTAATTAAAACTCTTATGAGTTTTCTATTTATCCCAGATAATTGATACATGGCTCACATGAGCATCCTGATATATGGCTCGAGAGTGTGCTTCCTGATTATGTGCCCTTATGGGTACCCCTGAACATGAGTTGACGGATCATTGATTTGTATACCTCGAGTATACTACCTGGGTATCCATCGAAATTTCAATAATTCAATGGACAAAATTTTTGATGAGAGAAAAATATAAGAATTAAATGAATTATATCTCATAAATTCCTAAAATACTTGTAAATCTATGTTTGATAAGCTCATCTCTGTTTTCTTGAAATTCATGTGAATTACATGACTAACTGTTTTGATAAGTCTATGTGATTAGGCAATTGGCCAAAATGATTGGATGCATGTTTTGTATGATAATCTTAAATATAAATACATGGTAAGTTAAATTCCTGTTATACGAACTTACTAAGCATTAAATGCTTACTCTGTTTTATTTTCCTCTATTTTATAGTACTCGAAAGCTTGTAAGTCAGAGCATCATCACACTATCCTCCAGCTCGTTTTGGTACAAATAGCAAACTTATTTTAGTATAATGGCATGTATAAGCTAAGTTAGGTAAAATGATGAAATGTTTGGTTGTAACTAGCCATTAGAATGGCTAGTGGAAAGTATATTTTGATGTAATTATATAAGGCCTTGATGAGTGTTGGAATGGATAAATGGTAAAAGATATATATATTTATATAAAGTAAATGATGAATAGATTTGAGTTAGTATAATTGAATAACTTATAAGTAACATAAATTGTAATTGTGGAAATTTAAACATTTAATCATATGTGTTAATAGAAAATAAATAATACTTGTTTTTGGCTTGGTTTATATGTACCAAATTGGTTTGAAAATATGTTGAAGTGTAGATGTAGGTGCAAGATAATAAGGGTAAGAAATAAGGCTTGGAAAATGGCCTTATTCTGTCCACACGGGCATGTGTCTCAATCGTATGTGACACACGGCCATGTGCACGGGTGTGTGGTTTGGTCTTATATCCCTTGCATTTTAAAATTAGAGAAACAGAATGCTCAAAATTGAGCACACGAGTAGAGACACAAGCATGTGTCTTAGTAAATATGCTCGAGAGTGTGTTTCCACCGAGGCTATCATGTGCAAGAGATTTGAGGATGGATTGAATGATGATATTCTTGTGTTAGTTGGGATCTTAGAACTGAAAGAATTTATGGTGTTAGTCGAGCGAGCTTGTAAGGCCGAAAAGTTGAATAAAGAGAAGATGAAAGCTGATTGTGAAGCTAGAGATACAAGGAAAACACCGATGAGCAAGTCATTTCCATCTCAATTAAAGAAATCTAAAGAAATGTATCCCATTAGAATGTATCAGCTGGGTATTCTTACAGAGACCACGGGAAGCAATACTCAAGTTTTAAATCTCAAGCTACTTCAATGGCAAGTGTGGGTAATGTTAGATCTAATAGACCTGAATGTCAGCATTGTGGTAGACGTCATCCTGGTAGGTGTAGAATGAATGACCGAGCTTGTTTCAAGTGTGGTTCTCAAGAGCATTTTATCCAAGATTGCCCTGAAATGGCACCTTATGAGGCATTGTATGGCCGCAAGTGCCGAACACCCTTGTTTTGGACCGAGCTTAGTAAGAAACAAATTCATGGGGTTGATTTGGTTAGAGAAACTGAAGAAAAAGTAAAGGTAATCCATGATTGTTTGAAAGTTGCTCCAGATCGATAGAAGTCGTACGCGGATTTAAAAAGAAAAGAGATTGAGTTTCAGGTTGGTGATAAGGTATTTTTGAAAGTATCTCCGTGGAAGAAAATTCTCAGATTTGGTCGTAAAGGCAAGTTGAGTAGAAGAGCACCACCACGGTTCAGGTCCCAACACATGGGGGATTAATTCAGCTGCAAGGTTCGTTAATAAGAAATTTGGGTGATAGACGAAGGCATTGGTCCATCGGTGCCTTAGGGGCAATCATCGGCACCAGTGTATAAAAAGACATTTGAAATTCTTACAGTAGCAAGGAGAGGTTATGGAAAAAAATGAGGATTCCGGTGGCTTTTGCCACTTATGATCAGTGTTCCATGTTTCATTGGGCCGTATGAGGTTATTGAAAGAATAGGGCCAGTGGCATATCAGTGAGCACTACCGACAGAGTTGGAAAGGTCCATAATGTGTTTCATTTGTCGATGTTGCAACAGTATCATTCTGATCCTTTACATGTGATTTCTCCAACGGAGATTGAGATTCGACCAGATATAACATATGGTGAAGAACCGATCAAGATTTTAGCTCGGAAAGTTAAACAGTTGAGAAATAAGAGTATAGCCCTAGTGAAATTTCTATGGCAATAACATGGGGTCGAAGAGGCTACGTGGGAACCTAAGGAGGCTGTGAGAAAACAGTACCCAAACCTATTTTCTGGTAAGATTTTCAGGGACGAAAATCCCTAAAGGGGGGAGAATTGTAACAACCTGATTTTGGGGCTAGTCAAAATAGTAGTTTCGAGACCATGAATCTGACGTAGTAAAACTTGTTTTTATTACATTTTTTGTGGCCTATAGATTTATGGAATGATTTCGTGAAAATTTTGTTCGAAAATTTTGACGTTTGAGCACTCAATTTAGCAAAAAGGACTAAATTGCAAAAAGTGAAAAACTTGAGTTCTATATGCTAGAGGTGTCTAATTTCTATGAAATTTTAAATTGAAGGTGCATAGATGTTAATTAGACCATTTGTTAAATTAGTGGAAAAATATGGACATGAGGTAAGAGAAATTTTATATTTTAAGATAAGGGCATTTTGGTTATTTGGTAATTAAAGGAATAAAAAGCCAAAATAAAGCCAAAATTTGTCCATGTTCTTCCTCCCATAGCCAAAAATTAGAAAGGGATGCCATAGCTAGGGTTTGGCCACTTCCAAGCCCGATTGTAAGTCCGTTCTTGCCCCGTTTTAATGTTCTTTACATTTTTGAAGTCGTTGTAACTCGATCTACCTATTTCTAGCACTAATTTGAGGTATGATTAAGGTCTAGGGTTTGAACCATGTTAGACATGTGTGTATTCTGATCGTTAATACTAGAAAATGCATGTTTGTAGTTAGAAAAATGACTTTTGCTAAGTGATTTTCGGTAGAAATGTAAAAAAAGGAACTATTTGTAAACGTTATAAAATAAGTAGTAAAAGTGTGATTGAATGAAAAATGTGGGCTGGTATGAGTACAAAAAAATTTGGCTAGGCTTGGGTAATGAAGAAATTGGATGAAAATCATTTTACGAGCCTAGATACTAAATTGTAAAAAAATGTGAAACATTAGGGGAAAAATGTAAATCCAATTCGAGATGACTCAGGTATGTACGTAAAACTCATACGTAATGAGCTCGTTATGTGATGAACCCTCAGTAAGGTTAAGATTAAGTAAGTTGTGGTTATAAGATCTTAATAATACTTATGCCAATTATCATCATGTTAATTGTATGTTAAATGTTGGATATGATCATTTCCATAGGAACTTAGTAAGTTGTATAGCTTACTCCCCTTTCTTTTGTAACACCCCTTACCCGAGACCGTCGACGGAGTCGAGCACGAGGCGTTACCTGACTTAACTTACTAATTCGGGGCATAAAATTTACTTTTAAAATTAATTTATTTACATTCATTCAATATGTCCCCAAAAAGGGCCCTCGAGACCCAAAAACATGCAATTGAAATGGTTCGGGACCAAACCGGGAACATTAAAAATTTTCCAAATACTTAGACAAATCAAAACAATTTATTTCATTATTCCTTATAAAACTGCCCACCTGCGTCATAGTCACTAAATAGATCATAACTCGAGTCAAAAAAATCAAAATTTAAATTTGTGAATTTTCTCTCTCTATATACTTCTTTTGCTTACTTTGTTTCTTTCATATGAAAATAGACTCAATAATATTTAATTCTATATCTCATTCATCACCTAATTCAATTTCTACTATTCTTGGTGATTTTTCAAGATTACATCACTGCTTCTGTTCAATACTGTTTTAATGCTAATTTCACTTTTTCATGATTTCTTTGTATTAACTACCATTTAGTCATACATAACACCAAAGCATGTTCTTCATTAGCCATTTCAGTAGCTAATCATTATCAAATATTTACATACCATTCTTTAACCATATCATAAGGACATACAAACAAAATGTCTAAGTCCCTATACATGCCATAAACTAGAACGTTTGTAAACAAAGATACCCATTTGGTAACTTGATAGTCGATAGTGTGAAGTGATCTCCGACGACCTCCAACCCGAGCTTGCTTTTAAGTACTCTGAAACATGGGAAAGTAAAAGAAGTAAGCTTATAAAGCTTAGTAAGTTCACATGTAAAATAATAAGCATTAGCAATCAATTTAGCTTACTACTATGCTGTCATAATTTGCTTAAATAATGTTTAGTTCTTACTTTCCCATCTTACTCATCGGTAACCTTACCAAAGGCTCTTAATAGCTTGCTTACATACCTGCAACATCTCACTTTACACATGAGTACTCTTTCATAATATATGCATATTGCTAATCATGTCATAAAGTGTCACAAGCATAACTGAAAACTCATCACTTACTTAATAGTTGATAATCTCAATTACTTGCAATCTCAATTTTAAATAAGCCTTAAATGCATACCTGTACTCTTTCTTCATGTTCTCACCTTGTCGTTTCTTTGGCTTACTCTTTGGATTACTCGGGAACCTTTTCTTTTTTGAACTTACAATTGCCATGTCTTAACAGGTCTTATATGGTATCCTTGCCTTATAAACTCACCAATGCCATGCCTTGGTATGGTCTTACATGGGACCTTTGCCTTATAGTAACTCATCAATGCCATGTCTTGACATGGTCTTACATAATTTCCTTACCTTATAGAACTTATCAATGCCATGCCTTGGCATGGTCTTACATGATTTCCTTACCTTATAGAACTTATCAATGCCTTGCCTTGGCACGGTCTTACATGATATCCTTATCTTACCAAATGCCATGTTCCAAACATGGTCTTACATGGTATCCTTGTCTTAGTGCCAATGCCACATCTTGATGTGGTCTTACATGGAGTCCTAATCAATGCCGGTGCCATGTCTTGACATGGTCTTACACCGGATCCTTGCCTTACCAATGCCATGTCTTAACATGGTCTTATATGGTATCCTTAACCGTCAATTCCTCCTTAAATGCCATGTTATGAACATGGACTTTTCCGTCAATGCTTCCTTAATTGCCATCGTACAACCATGGACTTTGAGATATCAATGCCTTGTCAAGTCATAGCTAAAACATACTTGCTCAAATTCTCAAGGTTAGTCACATAACTCAATAATAACAATACTAATAACAATAATTGCATAATAATAAAATGCTACTCAACTTACATACTTACATACTTACATTCTCAATCTCATCATATCATCAACTTAACTTATTCTCATCAAACTATGCTAGTCAATACTTTCTTGTTATCATACAAAGTCATAATACAAAATATGGTCTTATATATAAATTATACAAGTTCTCTTTCCAATATCAAATTTTTATCGAATATTAATCATTATATCTGAAACTCAATACTAAAGTGTTTATGGCCAAAATATCAATTTATCATTCAAATGTGCATAATTAAATACTTATTAAACATATGAACTTACCTCGATACCAAAACAACCATTGTACCAACTTTCCCGATTTTTGGTTTTTCTCCCATTCTAGGTCCAAATATCACTTTCCGGGAGCTAAACCATCATATTTCACTTATTTAATTAATGTACTATTCAAAACATTCCATAACTCAAACTTTAGAAAAATTACAATTTTGCCCCTAAACCTTTGCAGAATTATGATTTTGCCCCCAGGCTCAGAAATTAAAATTTATCCATTTTTCTTATGTTTTATGACATGCTGAACATTTTCCCCTTCTATGGCAACATCAAATTTCCACTCTATCATGTACTTATGAACATTAGGTATTTTTACCGATTATGTCGTTTTACTCGTTTTCACTCAAAATCGCTTAGCAAAAGTTGTTTAACATAATTTCAAGCTTCATATTCTACCATAAAACATCAAAATAAACACATTTAACCTATGGGTATTTTTCCAAATATGAACTCTAGCGTGAATTATTGCTAGAATAAGCTAAATCAAGTTACCAGGACTCCAAAAACGTAAAGAACATTAAAAACGAGGCTAGAATAGACTTACTATTGAGCTTGGAAAGTTTGGAAACCCTAACCATCACTTCCCCCAGGCTATATTCGGCTCCATGAAGAAGATGGACCAATTTTGGCTTTATTTTCTCTTTTTAATTCTTTTAATTACTAAATGACCAAAATGCTCTTAAAGGCTTTTCTTTCAAATTTGTCCTAGTATTGCCCATTTTTGTCCAAACTTAAATATAATGGTTTAATTACTAAGTAAGGATCTCCACTTTAAGAACCCATTTCAATTAAATCCACTTTATTATCTAGAACACACATTTTGCTAATTTTACAATTTAGTCCTAATTATCAAATTAGGCACTTATACATAAAATTTCTTCACGAAATTTTCATACAATTATTCAATCAATGAATAAACCTTAAAACTTAATCGGAATAAATTTTTTTGACCTCAGATTCATGGTTTCGTAACCACTATTCCGTTTAGGCCCTATTATGGGATGTTACATTTCTCCCCCTTTAGGGATTTTCGTCCCCGAAAATCTTACCTACAAATGGATTCGAAATTGATTTCCAGCAACACTTTCAAATTCTCATTCAGCCTTGGCATACCCAACATTTTACTTCTTAAACTAAGGCTCTGAACTGGAATACCTACTGATAAGTAACTGACCTTATTTTATCATTAACCTTATACTCTCTGATGAAACACAACTAACTCTTCTTTTCTTACCAAAATGAAAATTCTCTGCCACTAAGGTACTTTCAAAAAAAAATACTTGTTTCTCTTTTGAGTGTCAATATTCTTACCTTTTGATTCTGTATACAATTTTTGATAATCTGTCTCTGATTTCTATAATTAATTTTCACTTTCCTCTAATCCTTTCTACTCAATTTAATTCTGCGAACTTCTCTTCCTCAATTCAACTATCAGTACAAAGGTAACATGTAGTAACATTTAGCAATCTCATGGTTAAAACTTACTGTAGCTTTCTTCTAAAGTCACGGTGCAACCCTGGATTTCCAACCATAACAACTAAAATTTACACTCTGAATGAATTGACAACCTCAAAATGGATAACTCAGATAATCCTTCAGTAGAAAACTCATTCGTACTGAGAAGAATACACAAACTTCTTTGAGTAATCAACCATAGCTCATTTAACGTTTCGGTGATAATGTTAATTCTGTTGCACAATTCTTCAAAATACCCTCATATTTTCACACAAACATCAATACTAACTGTAATAGCTTCTGAGATACTTGAAAATCAACTTTAACTCTCTAAAAGTTTAGGTATCGGATTCAAAGTCTGGTTCATAACATTTCACACTCTTACTAGTATAACTAGCTCAAGTTATCATCCATCTCTGTACTTCTCAAATAATCAAATAATTATAACTGTTCTAGGCATCATAACTGTTGCAAAATCTCTTGATTTCTCATTAACACATTTCTAGAAACCATAAACTCTTTATTCAAACTAAGCTGAATCATAATGGATACTTCAATTGTCAATATCTTCAACTGTTTATACTTTATTAGCATGAATTCAAGCCAAACTAAACTTCATACAATGAGAACTTTAACAATCAGACAACTTGGATTTGCAAAAATATACCTCTGATGCAACCATTTTGATATGCGTATACAACTCTGTACCATAACCTCTAGATTTACTCGGGTCATTTATCTATTTATACATGAAAAATCAGCATTTACCTCCGAAGCTATGAATAATTCAAACATACATATAACTCAATCAACTGCTCAACTGAATCAGTCTCAACTAAAATATAATAAATTTTCAAAAACTGTTCTTCTCTATGCTGTCATGATATCTCAAACATACATTCTGGCGTGATTTCTTCAAAGAGCTAATCACAAATCATTATTACTGCATAACTCAAAAAAACATAGCATTCGGTCTTTAACTCATTGATATATATATATATATATATATATATATATCAAGATTATGCGAAAAATGAAAATCAATAGGCATGTCTGAACTGAACTACACTGAGGCCACAATACTAGTACTACTCAAAAATCATAATGCCATAATAAGACTGACTTCTTAATTACTTTAGTAAATAATATCCCGGGTGAAAATAAAACATCCTGATCATCTGAGAGATTTAAGCACAAGTTTCAATAACAACCAATGCAATAGCAAAATCTTTATACCTCTAATAACGATACCTCTGTACTTTCATTATTAGGCCCAAACTCGTAACCATCATAAACATACTCATAATAAGAAGAAACCATTTTCATCAATAGATAATTTTCTGTTAATGTCTCATGGCTGATACTTTAAACAGTAATTTATCAATAAAACTGAGATAATAAAATCTCAGAACATGGAGCTACACAGAATTCTTGGTAACCATATCTCATGTAGAACAGTTAAAGTTTCAATATCATCTCAGAAAATTTCCAAAAGGAAAGGATAATACTTACAAGCACTGGGAACAACTATGACAGAAGCCATAAAATTTTCCTTTACTTTCATTAAGCAATAGTCAACAATAAAAATCACTAACATCATACAGATCTTATTGTCAACCTTCCATCTGCACGTTGAAGTAGAAAATTGGAACAGATAGAGCAATATCAATCACAGCTCAAACAAACTATAATGCTTTCATCTGTCAGTAAATTTAACTAACATTCTCATACTGCGAGAATTGCATCTATGATCTTGCATATATTTATATATATCTCTAAAAGTAAATGTACACATATAATAGTCGAAAAAGATTTTTCTATAATTTCTCAACTATAAACTCTACACTCAACTATTAATACGGCTCAATTATTATTCCTCTATCTAATTCTGTCATTACTGAATTCACATTATCCCATTCACAGTTGGAATTTATTCGAAAGAAAATCTAGAAATTATATACCTTACACATCATACTTGAATGAGTGCATTACCTGAGCCTGACCTTTCTTTTACTGTGACATTTTAGTTATTCGGATGATTTTATTATTAACCTGGCATCCTTTCTGCAACTGTGTTCATTTGCTAAATCATTCTC
Organism: Gossypium anomalum; assembly: GCA_025698475.1. Classification (NCBI taxonomy): domain Eukaryota; kingdom Viridiplantae; phylum Streptophyta; class Magnoliopsida; order Malvales; family Malvaceae; genus Gossypium; species Gossypium anomalum. The sequence goes on along the minus strand of CM046968.1, from coordinate 38,211,665 downwards.
GACTCTGATTACATCGTCAATAAATTTGTCATTGAACTCTTTAGTTTTCCACTTTAGCCTATTCAGTCTGAATTTCATGAAATCTCATTCTGAATTACCTTGCTGATAAGGGGGTGAGGTTGTAACACCTCTAACTTACCTCTTACATACTCATGCATATAACTTAACACTCATCATATTAAAATATTATCACAATTATACAATTTGCTTCAAGCAACTTAACATGCACGTTCATAATACAATGACTTCAAGATCATCTTATGCAAATTAGTGCACTTATACATGCATTCATAAATCTCGAGTAAAATTACTCATAGCATTCACTTAACTTCTCTAGTTATACATATAGCATCATACAAATGCCAATTTAACATGAACACTTATCTCGATATAAACTTTCCTTTCATCTTATCTCATCTTTCATATTTCTCGAACAATTCTTATTCACAATTTAATCATTATCACATAAACATCATGAACCATTATTCTTACATTTTATGAGCCTCAACTCATCATAAACATACTTTCTGTACTATCAAACTTAGCTCGGTTGGAGTGCGCATCTGTCTGACAAAACATTTTATATCTGGGTCGAGAGTCGTCACACTGTCATAGTTCAATATGGCATGTATAGCTAGACTCTTACTCATACTGAATATTCTGAGAATTGACTAAACCTTTGCTCTGATACCATAATAAATGTAACACCCCCTACTCGAGACCGTTGCCGGAGTCGAGCACGAGGCGTTACCTGACTTAACTTACTAATTCGGGGCATAAAATTTTCTTTTAAAATTAATTTATTTACATTCATTCAATATGTCCCTAAAAAGGACCTTCGAGACCCTAAAATATGCAATTGAAATGGTTCAGGGCCAAACCGGGAACATTAAAAATTTTCTGAATACTTAGACAAATCAAAACAATTTATTTCATTATTCCTTATAAAACTGCTCACCTGCGTCATAGTCACTAAATAAATCATAACTCGAGTAAAAAATCTCAAAATTTAAATTCATGAATTTTCCCTGAAACTAGACTCATATATCTTCTTACTAATTTTTTTCCAAAATTTTTGGTCTAGCTAATTAGTACAGTTTATTAGTTAAAATTTCCCCTGTTGCACTGTTTGACTACTCTGACCTCTCCTCACTTCAAATCAATTTTCTCCCTATACAGAATCAAAATAACCATTCCGTTTTTTTCTCTCAAAAGTAGATTCACTAAAAAATCTAGAAATATAAACTATAACTCCTAACTATTTTTGTACAATTTTTAGTGAATTTATAAATTCAGAAAAGGGGATTTAGAAATCGCTATGCTCTTGTCTAACTAAAATTCAAATATCTCTTCATATACAATTCTTTTGCTTACTCTGTTTCTTTCATATGAAAAAAGACTCAATAAGATTTAATTCTATATCTCATTCATCACCTAATTCCATTTCTACTATTCTTGGTGATTTTTCAAGTTCACGTCACTGCTGCTATTCAATACTGTTTTAATGCTAATTTCACTTTTTCATGATTTCGTTGTATTAAATACCATTTAGGCATACATAACACTGAAACATGTTCTTCATTAGCCATTTCAATAGCTAATCATTATCAAATATTTACATACCATTCTTTAGCCTTATCATAAGGACATACACACAAAATGGCTAAGTCCCTATAGATGCCATAAACTAGAATGTTTGTAAACAAAGATACCCATTTGGTAACTTAATAGTCAATAGTGTGAAGTGATCTCCGATGACCTCTAACCCGAGCTTGCTTTTAAGTACTCTGAAACATGGGAAAGTAAAAGAAGTAAGCTTATAAAGCTTAGTAAGTTCACATGTAAAATAATAAGCATTAGCAATCAATTTAGCTTACTACTATGCTGTCATAATTTGCTTAAATAATGTTTAGTTCTTACTTTCCCATCTTACTCATCGGTAACTTTACCAAAGGCTCAAAATAAAAAAGGCACCTTACTTAATCGCTTGCTTACATACCTGTAACATCTCACTAAACACATGAGTACTCTTTCATAATATATGCACACTGCCAATCATGTCATAAAGTGTCACAAGCATAACTGAAAACTCATCACTTACTTAATACTTGATAATCTCAATTACTTGCAATCTCAATATTAAATAAGCATTAAATGCATACCTGTACTTTTTCTTCATGTTCTCACCTTGTCATTTCTTTGACTTACTCTTTGGATTACTCGAGAACCTTTTCTTTTTTGAACTTACCATTGCCATGTCTTAACATGGTCTTACGTGGTATCCTTGCCTTATGAACTCACCAATGCCATGCCTTGGCATGGTCTTACATGGGACCTTTTCCTTATAGTAACTCATCAATGCCATGTCTTGACATGGTCTTACATAATTTCTCTTATGGGGTAGAGTTGTAACGCCCCAAAATTTAGGAATTTATTTTGGTATGTTTGTTACAAATGCATGTTTGCTTTAGTGGTTAAGTGTTCTGGGAGGAGTGTTGGAGAAGTCCTAGGTTCAAGCTGTGGCTTGAAAAAAATATATTGTGTCTTTCTTGATTGAACATTGGCTTTGGTCTGTAAGCTTCTTAAATAAATATAACTAAAGTATGTCATAAAAAGGCTATGGATCTAGTGGTTGATGGCGTGTAGAGTGTTTAGGAGATCTGGGGTTCAAGGCTTGGTAACGCAAGAGGAACATTTTATTTTGCTGTTACGTTGGGGAGGTGTTGTAGTTGGACTGGAATTGTATGCTTGTGTAGTGGGGGTTGTTGACGACGAATTCAAAGTATGTGGTGGAGAAAATTTCAGCTGGTTGGGATTTTGACTAGGTGGGAGATAGTTGAGTGATTTTAAGAGTAGTAAAGGGAGAAAAATTAAGGTGTGAAGAGAGGGATAGAGGTGTGTCGAATGGGGACTTTCATTTTGGCATTTTCGACTTTTGAACATAAGGAAAAGGTTGGTCTTTAGTTTCGGCTCTTTTCTCTGTTCACAAACTTTTTGTGTTGGTTTTCATTTTGGTCATTTTTTGTCTCTTTCGGGTTTGGTTTTTGTAGCATTTTGGTCATCGTTCCTCTTGGCATCTCTTCTCGTTGGTTACACTTCTTTGGCCGACAATCCTCTTGTATTCTTTTCCCTCACTCCAATGTTACTTTTTTGATCGAATACATTCTCCTTCTGTACTTTTACTCTCTTCTTCTCCCTTGGCTGGATGTAGCATCTTTTCTTTTTCTGACTCTCGAGTTCTTCAAAGTTTATTTTTGTCTATCTGGATTTTGGTACTGAATACTCCTTTCCTTTGATTGCAAGTAGGTGTTGTTCTCAACAAAACGGTAAGTCCTTGTGCACTACTTCAGGCCGAATGTTATTCTTTCCCTTTGTTACCGATTCTTACCCCTTTTTCTTAGGTGTGGTGGTTCTCTCGAATTCTGGAGGTGCTTGGAGGGTGAAGAAATTGCTAGTGTTACTGAACAGTCAAACGTTTCCTCTTAACTCAGTCAAGGTAACTTTGTTTTCGATAATGGGTTTCGCTTTGGAGCGTGACTTATTCGAGAAGGTGTTAACCGATTGTTTATGTCCCTTATTTTTAGGTTGTGTTTTCAATAAGCTGTATTTTTTAAAATAGCATGGCATGTGTTTGATCATCGATAATGGGATGTTGTAAATGCAGTCTTTTGGTTGGGAAAGAAACCAGTTTCGTCAACGGTTCTGACAAGGCTAGCTACCTATTTGATCAAGGCAAGTTTTGGGTATTATGTTAAGTTGGGAACTGAAGGGTGATTAACCCTAAGATAGATCGTATAATGGATTATTGTGTCTGAATGTAGGTTCGAGGGAATTCTTGGATTAGGCGCGCGTTTCGCACCAGGTGTGTAATCACACTACTTCCATCATTAAAAGACAAAAGCCGAAAAATCGTTACCGTCGACTCAACGCGGGTGTACATTCGCCCGTAAGGTTGTCTAAGTGCATAAACGCGAGCTTGTGACTGTAGAGACCCCCACGAGCAATCTCGTGGGTATTTGTAATATTGGGCCACGTTGGGCCGAGATGGGCCGTGTGGGCCCCACGGACTCGTAGGCCCCGCATGGGCAAACCGTACAAATGTGTGGAGAATGTTGGACCAGCTGTGTAGTTGCACGGCCAAGGCCATTAGTGGGTTTATTGGGTCACACGAGTGTGTGGGCCCACATGGGCCGTATTATGGGCTTGGGCCCATTTTTGTTGTTTAATTGTTAAGGTTGCACGGGTCGTACGAAACGACTGTGGACCTACTGTTCGGTAGGTAAGTATACCTAAACCTTAATTTATGAAATGACTTTTATACCCCTATGAGGTAAATGACGAAAATACCCTTATGTGATGTATGACTGTTTGAGCATGCCATTTTTATCGTATGTACATTTATATTATGTTGCATTGCATGGGGTGGGATATATATTATTGGAGGAAGTGTACTGAAAGGCTTTAAGCTTATTACTGGCAGCTCTGCTGCAAACACTGTTAGTGCCGAAACCAGTACTTTATTCTGAAGTGTAGGGATGGGTGGGTCGATTTATTCCCCACATAGAGTGTAGGGCTGGACGGAGTGGAGTGTAGAAGATGGTTGGGTAGGATCTCTTTATGCATTTCTAATACTGTACTAAATTGGGATAAGGCCCACACTATTAATACTACTGTAATGGGCTAAGGCCACACTGATATTGCTACTGAAATGGGCTTAAGCCCAGACTGTTCAACACTGTATGTTTGAGGGTTTATTAATTAGGGATTACACACTGAGTTTCATAACTCACCCTCTCGACTTTTCTGTGCAGGTAATCCTTAGGCGGGTCAGTGTTGCGAGGGACTCGGAGACACCACACCACTATCTATAATTTTGTTTGTTGTTAGTGAAAGTAGATTTATTTGGGGTATTTCTTGTAAAAGGGCCGTTTTAAGTAATTATTTTTTATTTGGGAATTTTATTAAATTGATTTATATCTGCTAGCCATAGGATTCAGGTTTCCAAAAAGTAAACTGATTTTCAACTATTATGCTAAGTAACCTGATTTAAAAAGTAAACTAATTTTCAACTATCAATTTTCTCCCTGTACAGAATTCAAATAACCATGCCATTTGTTTCTCTTGAAAGTAGATTCACTAAGGAATCTAGAAATATAAACTATAACTCCTAGTACAATTTTTAGTGAATTTATAAAGTCAGAACAGGGGATTCAGAAATCGCTCTGACCCTATCTCACTAAAATTTAAATATCTCTTCATATAAACTTATTTTGCTTACCCTGTTTCTTTCATATGAAAATAGACTCAATAAGCTTTAATTCTATCTCTCATTAATCACGTAATTCCATTTCTACTATTCTTGGTGATTTTTCAAGATCACGTCACTGTTGCTGCTCAATACTATTTTAATGCTAATTTCACTTTTTCATGATTTCTTTGTATTAACTACTATTTAGGCATACATAACACCGAAACATGTTCTTCATTAGCCATTTCAATTGCTAATCATTATCAGATATTTACATACCATTCTTTAGCCATATCATAAGGACATACACACAAAATGGCTAAGTCCCTATACATGCCATAAACTAGAACGTTTGTAAACAAAGATACCTATTTGGTAACTTGATAGTCGATAGTGTGAAGTGATCTCCGACTACCTCCAACCCGAGCTTGCTTTTAAGTACTCTGAAACATGGCAAAGTAAAAGAAGTAAGCTTATAAAGCTTAATAAGTTCACATGTAAAATAATAAGCATTAGCAATCAATTTAGCTTACTACTATGCTGTCATAATTTGCTTAAATAATGTTTAGTTCTTACTTTCCCATCTTACTCATCGGTAACCTTACCAAATGCTCAGAATACAAAAGGCACCTTACTTAATAGCTTGCTTACATACCTGCAACATCTCATTGAACACATGAGTACTCTTTCATAATATAGGCATACTGCCAATCATGTCATAAAGTGTCACAAGCATAACTGAAAACTTATCACTTACTTAATACTTGATAATCTCAATTACTTGCAATATTAATATTAAATAAGCCTTAAATGCATACCTGTACTCTTTCTTCATGTTCTCACCTTGTCGTTTCTTTGACTTACTCTTTGGATTGCTCGAGAACCTTTTCTTTTTTGAACTTACCATTGCCATGTCTTAACATGGTCTTACGTGGTATCCTTGCCTTATGAACTCACCAATGCCATGCCTTGGCATGGTCTTACATGGGACCTTTTCCTTATAGTAACTCATCAATGCCATGTATTGACATGGTCTTACATAATTTTCTTGCTCCGCAGACTTCTAACCCAAGCGAACGTTTGAGACACTATAGAACGTAGAAAAATAACACAAAGTAAGCTATAAATCTTAGTAAGCTCTTATGATATTAAACTTATCTTATTGAATAAGTACATATTAAGCATTTAAAAATACTATAATGTAATTTATTTGCTTTCATCTTTATACCATAAATCCAATCACATAGTTAACCAAAAAGATTCACAAGTTTATTCATTTCTTTGCTCCTGTGGATCAATTACATTCTAATCCAATCATTCACATTTACATGTACATAAGCGATTATATATATAACTTTATTCAATCTAATATCAATCACATTTTATTTAGTAAAGATGAATTATGTGAGATATCATCAAATAACGGTATTTCGCACACTATGTACCTTATATATATCTAGTTAAAACATCTATAACTCATATCTCACACATCATTCAATTCATACCTCATTACAGCCAAATAAACACATTTTTGGCATGAAACATACTTATACATAAATCTTTCTCATTTCATACACATGATACACTAAGAACTCACCAAATTACCTTCATTCGATTCTTATATGGGTTTTGTACGTACCAGTTACAGTTAATTCGATTGTACTTTCATTCTCGTCTTAACTATGCCCGTTGAACCATTCGGAATCACTAAGGATACTTGGGAATCACACATAGGTCATACAATGCCATATCCCGGATATGGTCTTACATGTAATCTCATATCGATGCCAATGGCCCAGCTATGGTCTTACACGAAATTTCGTATCGATGCCATGTCTCAGACATGGTCTTACACGTAATATCATACCGATGCCATATCCCAGATATGGTCTTACACGTATTCTCATCTCGGTAACCCTAATGTCATGACATTTCTATCCTATACTATTCCTAAGGTTCGCACGGGCTTTCGGACATCGTAACTCTGTCAATTTTGACTCGTAATCATGACCATTCAACATTCAATTCAATTCAATTCAATAATAAATAAGCATTTATAACACAATTTAAGTACGCTTATTAGCATACGAACTTACCTCGTTCGTTGTAACAGCAAATTAGGTCGACTAATTCGATACTTTGTTTTCCCCCGTTCTAGATCTGAATCTTATTTTTCTCAATCTATATAATAAAAGATTTTACTTATTTAATCATTAATCCATTCAATTTACACATTTTAGAAAAATTACACTTTTGCCTCTATTATTTTAGATTTTTACAATTTAGTCTTTATCACATAAAATTGCAATTTCATGCAATTTCATCCTACCCATGCTTAGCCGAATTCTTCTTATTGCCTTAGTAGCCCACATTTTCCAAATAATCACACTTTTAACCACATAATTTTAATATTTCATAATTAATCCGTAATTTGTATTTTTATCAAAATCACTTTATAAAATATGAGAATCTAACATCAAATATTAACATTTCACCATTAAACATCAAAGAAATCATAAGCTCATCAATGGAAACTATCAAAATCTTTAATAGTTTTGAAATTAAAGACACGAGCTATCTAGTACTAGTTGCAACGATCACAAAAACATAAAAATCATCAAAAACCGAGTTAAAATGGACTTACAATTGAAACATACATGAACCGAATGCTCAAAGCTCCCAAACTCATTCTTTTTCTCTTGATATTCAGCTATGGAGAAAGATGATAGAATAAAAAATGGTTTTTGTTTTATTTAATTAAACATTATTTAACATTTTACTAATTTGCCATTAAAATAAACTCATATTTACACAAACTCCAAAACAAATATCATCCACTAACTCAAAATTGGGCTGATTATCACATAAGGACCTTTAATTTAATATTCTATAGCTATTTGACACCTTTAGCTTATAAAACACAGCTTTTACGCTTTACGCGATTTAGTCCTTTTTATCAAATTAGGCACTCAAATGATAAAATTTCTTTGCGAAAATTTCACACAACTCTAATATCATGCTGTAAATATTAAAATAATAATAAAATTAAATTTTCAATGTCAGATTTGTGGTCCCAAAACCACTTTTCTGATTTAGCTAAAAACGAGCTATTACAACTCCCCTGAACTTATTTTCAAAGAATGTTCTTAATAGTACCGAGTCTAGTGTTTGGGGCAATTTAAAGATAATTAAGAGAAAAGTGATGGCTAAATATTGCAAGGGTTCAAATAAAATTAGGCCATATAGTCTCAAAGTTGGGTTTCAAGGGATAGAATTTCATCAAGGTTGGCTTGAAAGGCTTAAACAGTCCAAACAAAAGTTGCCTAAATCATTTTCAGCATTCCATGCTTCCTAGGATTTCACCTCAAGAAACTACTAAATCAATCCTGGAGACTTAAACTTTCATGCATGCCTAAATTTCCTAAGGAACTAAAAATTTTATGGTATGATTTGCATGCTTTATTAAGAGTACATTTATGTCATAATTCAGCCAACATAGTAATTATTGAAATAATAGAATTTTATTCATACTGAAGTTTAGCATACTTAACAAAATTTCAAATTTTTGAACACAATATATCCTAATCATAATTAAAAGAAAAATTTATTCTGAGAGGAAATAATTTCAATTTTTTTGGTCCCCCTACTTAAGATGAACAATGTTCTCATTGTTAGAAATGAATAGATACTATACACCAGGTAGGATTCTAGAAAAGAGGAGGTGAGTCAATTTGACTGCTTAAGTATCAAGCTCTCTCTAGATCCAATCCTAGACATGTACATATCTATTGCCACACTTTGTACTTTGTAACTTGTTTATTTTTATTTATAATTTCCACCTCTTGTTTTATTATGCAAAAAATAAAAAGCCTAATAGAACCTAATCCAAAAACATTAAATAACCTAGGAAAGAAAATGAAATAAAGTAAAGATCCCCCCTTTTTATTTATTTGCAGATCCCCTAGAATCTGACTCATCTTTTTTTATCCTCAAAATTGGAGTCCATGGTTCGAGTATAAAGTTTGGAAATTCAAGCACAAAAACAAACATGTTATGAAATATATATTTTAAATGCATCTCTGATTGAGTCATCTTGTATTTTTGAGTATCTCTAGTAATCTTGTTGCTACAACTACATGTCTTGCAGCATAGCCATTATACCAAACTGCTCACTTCGTGGAATGGTGCTAGATAAAGGGACTTTTAGCGTTGAACTTAGGAAATCTGTTAGAGGTGGTTTTAGTTTTGGGCAGGTCAATGAGTAGCTAAGGGTAAGGTTTAGAGTTGAAGAGGGTGGCAGTTTTAAAGATAGCTTAGGTGCGACAGTTGGTGACTTCGAATGAAGGTGTCTGGGGTGATGATTCATGGAGTTAAGGGCTACAACATTAAGGGGTTAAGTGAGATGCACTATTAGGCTACTTGGGAGTAGAGGTGGAGCAAGGTAAGGGCTATAGGGTTGTGCAGAAAATGGTTGAATATTTCCCTTCCTAGTAGTGTCTTGAGCCCAATGGTAGCTCCTTTTTGGATCCTTAGCTCCTATACTGAAAGTAAACTAAAAAACTCAAAGAAATTAGTGCTTGGCTTAAAAGTTGACCTTTTATTTAACAAAATAAATACTTAAATTCTTCAACCTACTAAGAAGAATATTTTTCGAAAAATTACATTAAATTAAACTCCCAAGAAAGACTAGAGGGGTCACAGATGGTCCCACTTAAGTCCCAATCTCCTAGACAAAGTTTTAATTAATGTAATGAACCAAATAAAAATTTTATCTAAGTCTAATATTTTATTCAAATGAGAAAAAAAAACTAAAAATATAAACTAACGATAGAGAAGGTGAAAAGAACTCCCTCCATTTATTCAAGATCGTCATTGACCATGGTGGTGTCAAATGGCCATTTGTCATACCAACCACAACCATCTAGGAAGTAATCATATTCTTTCCCATCAAATCTGTCCAACATCTTATTAGGGAAAGAAAACCCATAATGATCTTTCCTGGTGACCTTGTTTAACTTCCTATAATTCCTACAAATCCTCCAACCCGTGACCCGAATATGTGAAATAGTCCATCCAGTACCCTTCTTGTGCCTTTCGAAAATCACAAGTGCCTCTTCTTCTTGATCTTTGGTGAACTTAACTAAAATAATGACATGTAAAGTCAAAGACAGACCCAAATAGTCATATTTCAAATAAGGAGACAAAATCTTCAGTTCCAATTTAGCTGGCTCTTCAATCAACGACTTTTTTTGTGTATACTCTTGAGATGATAACTCTAATGGTTCGAGTGGAACTTTTTGAGTGAATTCCTTCGAATTAGCTTATAACCAAGCCAAACATCCCTTGTCTTCATCATCACTTGGTGAATCCTCCAGTAAAATATGTTCTAACGGATCGTCTAAAGAATTGAGCTCCAATTCTATAGAAGTCAGCAATTCTATCTTGGAAATAATAGAGTATTCTTCAACTATATCTGGGAATTTAGCAGCATTGAAGTCATTAAAAGTCACCTCGTCATCAAAGATATCTTTCGACTAAGTATCATTTTGCTGCTTTTGGAATTGTTGAGGATATAACAATGGTGGAATTTTAGCTTTAACCGGACAAATCTTCTGTGGAAATATTTTTGTATCAGACAAAGGTGTTAGGTAATCAGAACTAACTGATTTAGAGTTTACCTCATCAAGGATCACTTTATCTAAATTTTGTGGAACAGGAGTTTCAACACTTATTTGAACTTCCTCTTTGCCTTGAGCTACAATAGGCTTATCTTCAACCTCGACAGCTTTGGGTTCCCATGTCTTCCCACTTTGTAAAATGACAGTTTTGCAATGCTCTTTGCCCATGCTTCTTAGATTTTCTGTATCACTTGGCCAAATACCTTGGGATCTAATTTTGAGCTCATTGGCTAGTTGTCCCACTTGGTTTCCTAAATTCTTCAATGTTGTTACTTAGCTTTGGATTAGTTCATCATTCTTCGCTATGTACGCCTTCAGCAAATTCTCAATATTACTTGAAGGTTCAGTTGGTGTGGCTTGTTGCACTTGTTGAGAATATTATGACAGATAAATTTTATTGAAATGACATAGAAAAGTCGCTATGGTCCGCCCATTGATTACTCCATGGAGAAATTAGATGATTCTGCCATGAAGAGCTGTAATAATTTGACTGTGGAGCATTTCAATTTTGATTTCCCATGTAATATTTCAACTCTTGATTCGATGGAAAATTTTCAAAGAAATGGTATTCTCCACAATATTCAAAAGAAATATCCTTGAACTGGTTCGGTTGTTGACCTGTCAGATTACCATTGAAACTATTAACAGTTATGTTCTTAAGCATAGAAGACATAGAGGATACCTGAGCTGCTAAAGAAGTAAGTGCATCAACTTCATGTATTCCTACTACTCGTCTTCCTGAGGCTGCTCAGTTAGTTGGTCATAGATAGTTATTGCTGGCGATTCTTTTAATAATCTCGTAAGCATCGTTATAAGACTTAAAAGAAAGGGCTCTATTTACTGAAGCATCCACCATCATTCTAGTATGAATATTGAAACCAATATAAAAAGTTTTCATTTGAATGCAACAAGGAATACCGTGATGAGGGCACTTTCGTAATAACTCCTTGAATCACTCCCATGCCTCATATAAAGATTCTTCGTCAAGTTGTTAAAATGAAGTGATTTCATTTTGGATCTTGGTGGTTAAATATGGAGGGAAATATTTCATTAACAAATGTTCAACCAACTCTTGCCATGTAGTTATGGAACCGGACGGTAGGGAGTTCAACGACACTCGTGCTCTTTCTCTTAAGGAGTGTGGAAATAATCTCAGTTTCAAGGCATCCTCGGTCACCCCGACTAGTTTAAATGAGTCACTCACTTCCATGAATAGCCGAAGATGAAGATGTGCATCTTTAGTAGGAATCCCACTAAATTGACCCATATTTTGCAACAATTGGAACATGATCGGATTCAACTCGAATTGTTGTGCCTCAATTTCAGGTCTTCTAATACTCGGATTAAGCTTGTTGAATAGAGGAATGGCATATTATCGAATGGCACAATTTCTGTCATGGGCATCAATGATGAGATTGTGAGTATTATAAGCGAATGTTCCTCCTGGATTTTGGTTTGGATTTTCAAAATCCATCTCTTCGGTCCTTCTTTGGTTTGCTTGTCTTCTCCTTTGTCAGAAAGTCCTTTCAGTTTCAGGGTCTATGGAGAGTAAGTCAATAATTTGATCAATACTCATAAACACCTAAAACAAACATAAAAAAATGGAATTAAAGTTTAACAGAAAAAAATAGACCAAAATGCAAAATTAACAATTTCACAAATAATGTCTTTAAAACAGTCCCTGGCAACGGCGCCAAAAACTTGGAACGACGAAAATGTGCAAGCGTACACAATCGTAACAAGTAATAAAGTGACAAGTACATGTCAAGTTATCGTACCCACAGGGACTATAAAAAGAATTATTTATGAATGCAAAGTATTTTGAGTTGAGGACATGATTGAAAACTAAGATTTTTAACGAAGTAAAAATAAATAAAAATAAATAAAAGCTCCAATGCACGATATGATTTTAATCAAGATGACACAATTGTGTTAGATTAATTACATTTCTTAAATTTGAATTATTAAACACATGTTCATGTTGTTACGAATAAATTCAAAGCAACTTGGTAATTTGCTAACTTATGAACATACTTACCTACCATAATCTATTTATCTCTTGACTGTATCTCTATGTCAATTCAACCGATTAAACAAATTTTAATAAGCAAATGTGTTAATGCACATACATACTTATGAAATTAAAATAATCTCTTGTACATATCTCTATACCAATTCAAACAATTAATTCAATCTTATAAGCACATAAAAGATTACGTAAGGCAACAATGTGTTTCTACCTTGAAATAGTTTAATCACAATAATCTTGCAAGTTATGCAAGGCTAATGTATCGTTAGATACCGTTGGTAATTTAATCCTTAGCTACCTTAGCTATTGAAATTGGTTATGTTGTGGTTTTGATGCTTGTAGGGAGGACCCTTAATGGGTGGTAATTTGGCCTTGCAAATGACCTATATTTGCCCACACGGTTGAGTGCACGGGCATGTGTCTCGACTGTGTCCTTTAATGTTTCATTTAGAAGCAAGTCAGTCTCGTGCACGGCCTAGACACACGGACGTGTCTGGTGGACGTGTATGACACACAGCCTTGGTAGATGGGCGTGTGTGGCCATTTCGAAGGGTACATGGGCGAGACACATTGGCGTGTGGTCAGTCGTGTGACCCAAGTCAGTTTCAACCACGGTCAAGGAACACGGGTGTGTCTCTGGCCGTGTGGATAAGTCAGTATGTATGCTCTGTTTTGCCACAGCTTAGACACACGGGCATGTCTAATGCCGTGTGAGGCACATGACCTGTTCACACGGGCGTGTGACCTGTACGACTTTGAAAAATGTATAAGTTTCAAAAAATTTTGTATGAACTTGGTTTAGCCTCGACCCCTTTCTAACACATGTTAAAGGTCTCGATGACTATGATAATGTTTGACTATGATTGTGGATGATGTATATGAATTGTGTGTAAATGTTCTTGTTTGTCCAATAACGCCTTTAACCCTAGTCCGGCGACGGATATGGGTTAGGGTTGTTACAGGTCCACCTCATTAGGATCATCCTCTTCATCATATTCATCATCAATCTGCTGGTCAACATCGCCAACATACGCCTCCCTCAGTCTTCTCTTTGTTTGCGTGTTGGGTGGTTGATTCATCTTTCCATAACTGAAATTGATATCTTTTAACATGAACAAGACTTTAGATCCAATGGTCTGCTCAGGAGCTTATCTAAACTCTTCAGTACCATCAAATAGAGTCCTCTGAAATCTAAATCTATGATTTCCATCTAACCAGTGATGATACCCTGTAACACCCCTCACCAGTATTCAACGCCAAAATAGGGTTACGGAGCATTACCGAACTTATAAAACATTTAAATATTCAATTTACATATAATTTCTCATTTCATGCAAACATTATTCAAACTCAAGCATAATGTCCCTATAACGAGCCTACGAGGCCCTGCACATGCTTTGGGGGTGGTTCAGGACTAAACCGATAATTTTGGAAACTTTCACGAAACCTTGACAATTTTTCTCAAAATAGGGGACAGACGCCCATATGGTCCGCCCGTGTGTCTCACACGGCCACCAGCCACGCCCATGTCACGAGTCGAGTGGACATTCGAAATTGGAGCACGTGGCCATGTCCCAACCCAGTTTCTGACCCCGTGTAACTCACTGACTTGGATCACACGGCCAACACACACGCCCGTGTGCCTTAAAAATGGCCTTACACGCCCGTGTGCCAGGCCGTGCCAAACTTGTAGGGTATACAGACTTATGCCATACGGCTGTGTAACATAACCGTGTGTCACACACGACTGAGACACATGTCCGTGTCTCTGCCCGTGTGGACAAAAATAAGCTATTTACCAAGCCAATTTGCCTCCCAAATATGTGCACACCTACACAATTCAAATGGTACTCATTCATAGCATAAATGGACTTCCAAATCCACCACAATCAAGACTAAAACATACCATTTCATTACCAACAACTAACATGCTTATTATCTTATGTTTTACTCATTCAAATCATACCAACTTCACATATTCAAATCAACTAATGAAACATTTCCAAACATGCATCATCATTCACAAATTCTCAAGCACATAACTTTCCAGTTATCAACCATAATAAGCCAACTCACGTGGCCAAATATACAAACCAAACCTTAAACATTTACAAACCAATTCAAATGGCCAAAATCTTAAATAAAACATAACCAACATGACCATAATCCTATACATGCCATATAACCAAAACACAAGCTCAAAAGTACCAAATTGATAGCTTGATAGAGTAATGATGTCTCTGACGATCCCTAAGTCCGAGCTAGCTTTAAAGTCACTAAAAAAATAGAAAAATAAACAAAGTAAGCTTTATATCTTAGTAAGCTCGTATTAAATAAACTCAATATAACCATAAACACATAATTCAATAATTGAATATAAATACATGAATTTACATCAACTACCAAACCTTTCAATTACTCATTCACAAAATAACATATTTTTTTCACCATTTTCTCGATTCAAAACTAAAATGGTTTATACTCATACCTATACCATCTCATACCAATCTCATTCTCAACCACATCATTCATTTACCCATTGAACCATTCAGAATAGAAGTCGGATACTTTAGAGTCTCGCACACTAAGTACCTATACCATGGCCCGAAGCCAAATCAAGTAGCTTTCATCCGAAATACTAATATCATGGCCCGAAGACAAATCAGCAGATATTCAAGGCCCAAAGCCAAATACGTATAACTCGCACCCGAAGTGCTAATATCATGGCCCGAAGCCAAATCAATGTTCCCTAATGACATATCATTAGCATCCTAATCTATTCCTAAGATTCAACCAGAATTTAGTATGCCGAAATACCATCGAATCATTGACGAATTTGTCTGAAGCCTTGTATTCCTAGTTTAAGAAATATCAAAGCATTTAAAAATACATTTATAATAAAATTTATCGCATACGAACTTACATCGTTTTAAAAACGATGAAATAGACCGATTAATCCAAAACTTTGTTTTTCCCTCGATCTAATTCCAAATTGTGCTTTTCTTTATCTATATAATATCAAATTCAACACATTTAATTATCCCTCTATTCAATTTAGTCCAAAACACACTTTAAAGCACATTTACACCTAATATTTCACATTTTTCACAATTTAGTCCTTATTTCATAAAATCACAATTTAATGAAATTCAAAATAAACCCACCATAGCAGTATTATTATTATCCCCCTAGAAACCCATAATTTTCATTTATTTCACATTTTAACCACAAAGTTTCAACATTTCTCAATTTAATCCCTATTTTGCATTTTCACTAAAAATCACTTAACAAAACTTGTATATCTATCAACAAGCATTCATAATCTATCAAGAAACTTCAAAACACATGCTGTTTCATCAATGGCATCATCTAAAATCTTTAACAATTTTGCAAATTAGTCCCTGTGCTAGCTAGAATAAGCTGCAACGATCTCAAAAACATAAAAATCATTAAAAATAGGACAAAAACGAACTTACAATTGAGCTTGTGTATGGTCGAATGCTTAAAGGCCTAAAAATGGCTTTCTTCCTCTCTAAATTTGGTTGATGAAGATGATACAAAATAATTAATTTTGTTTTGTTTTATTTATTTTATGATTAATATCCAAATTACAAAATTAACCTTTAATAAAACCATTTAATATCATCCATATTATGATTAATAAAACCTTTACAAAATTACAAAATATCAAAGCATTTAAAAATACATTTATAATGAAATTTATCGCATACGAACTTACCTTGGTTTCAAAAACGATGAAATAGACCGATTAATCCAAAACTTTGTTTTTCCCTCGATCTAATTCCAAATTCCTCTTTTCTTTATCTATATATTATCAAATTCAACACATTTAATTATCCCTCTATTAAATTTCATCCAAAACACACTTTAAAGCACATTTACACTTTTACCCCTAATATTTAACATTTCTCATAATTTAGTCCTTATTTCATAAAATCACAATTTAATGAAATTCAAAATAAACCCATGCTAGCTGTATTATTATTATTCCCCTAGCAGCCCATATTTTTTATTTATTTCACATTTTGACCATAAAGTTTCAACATTTCTCAATTTAATCCCTATTTTGCATTTTCACTAAAAATCACTTAACAAAACTTGTATATCTATCAACAAGCATTCATAATCTATCAAGAAACTTCAAAACACATGCTATTTCATCAATGGCATCATCTAAAATCTTTAACAATTTTGCAAATTAGTCCCTGGGCTAGCTAGAATAAGCTGCAACGATCTCAAAAACATAAAAATCGTTAAAAATGAGACAAAAACGGACTTACAATTGAGCTTCCATATGGTCGAATGCTTAAAGGCCTAAAATTGGCTTTCTTCCTCTCTAAATTTGGTTGATGAAGATGATACAAAATAATTAATTTTTTTTGTTTTATTTATTTTATGATTAATAACCAAATTACAAAATTAACCTTTAATAAAACCATTTAATATCATCCATATTATGTCCATCATTGTCCACTTAATATATAAAGGTTTTAATTATCACTTAAGGACCTTAAATTTAAGGTTCTATGGCTAATAGACACCTTTAACTATTAGAACTCATGTTTAACGCTTTACGCAATTTAGTCCTTTTTATCAAACGATAAAATTTCTTAACTAAATTTTCGCACAATCATATATTCATATTGTAGACCCCAAAATAATAATAAAATAAATATTTTAACTTCAAATTTGTGGTTCCAAAACCACTATTTTGATTTGACTAAAAACGGGTTGTTACATAGCCCATATAAGAGAACTTCTTCCCATTATATAACCACTTCAAACATGTTTGCGCCGCACAACATGGACAAACATAACGTCCTTTGGTACTCCAACCAGATAAATTGGCAGAAGCCAGGAAATCATTAATAATCCATAACAAAGCTGCACGTAAATAAAAGTTCTCCTTTCTCAAGACATCCATAACTATTTGGCTGCATATAACGTCAATATCATTTTCGGGATCTTTCTCTCCAAGGATAATCATAGATAAGATAAAAGAAAATTACTTCATGCAAATCCACATAGGAAAATTGTAAGGAACAAGCATTACAGGCCAAGTACTGTACGAAGTACTTATGATTTTAAAAGGATTAAATCCATCAGATGCTAGCCCAAGCCTCACATTCTGAGGATCACTTGCAAAGCTTGGAAATTTACTGTCAAATGATTTCCAAGCTAAAGAATCTGCAGGATGCCTTAATAATCCATCACCGGTTCGTTGATCATGATGCCACCTTATAGACTCAGCTATCTTTGACGACATGAAAAGCCTTTAAAGCATTGGTATTAGTGGAATATATCGCAAAATCTTTATTAGCTTCTTTCTTGACTGTGCCTCGCCTTCATCTTCATTCACATCTTCTGTATTCCTATTCATCCAACGAGATTTACCGCAAACATGACAAGATTGTTGGTTTTTTCGATCACCCCAATACAACATGCAGTCATTTGGGCAACTATGAATTTTGCTGTACACAAAGCCTAAATCTTTTATCAGTTTCTTCATATCTTTGCATGAATGAGGGGTTTTTTCAAATGGAAACATATCTCTCAAAAACTCTAATAGCAGTGTAAAAGAGTTTTCGGTCCACCCTCCCAAACATTTTAAGTAAAAAAAACGAATGTAGAAAGACAGTTTTGAAAATTTTGATCTGTCATAAAGTTATTTATTCATTTCATTAAGTAACTTGAAGAACTTCACCGCTTCTCCATTTGGCTCTTCATCAAGTACACTTCTTCCCATTTTAGTAAAAACATTTCCACCAATATCACAATCATCGGATGCAATAATTTCAGGTGGAAAAGATTGCAAACCATGATTGCACATATTAAATGCATCCCGCAACATACCTTCCATGTCATCTTCTCTAACAAACTGATGGTAAGCATTATGAGGATAAGCCAGATTAATCATTGAAGAGGTTCTACGAGGTGTACACTCTCCATGGAAAATCTATTTTTTATACTCTCGAATAAAGCCATCAAAATTTGATGTTTGTAGACAACTTCAAGAATATGCCAATTAATGTTGTTACACTTCTTACACAGGCAAAGAATCATATTCTCTTGGCTTGCATTTTGAAATGCAAAATTTTGAAAAGTTTGTACTCCATTTCGATAGTCGTTGCTTACCCTTGACAAATTCATCCAACTCTTTTCCATTTCGTAGTTCTTGAAGTCTAAAGTTGACAATAAATCACGATTACTTAAGTGTTCTAAATTGATTTAAATCATGTCATTGTACTAAAATAGATAATACATATCAAGTATCAAGTATCTAATGGGTGTAAACTAATTCAGGTAAGTTGTTTATTTATATGTATAATTAAGAGCAGGGAAAAACAATAGTGTTGCCCAAGTTTCTGTGATTTTTATATATTTTGATCCAAAGTTTTATGGAAGTTATGATATGATATATATTTATGTATTATGTAAGTTATGATATGATATATATTTATGTAAGTTATGTAAGTTACTTGAAACGACAAAAATTAACAAATTAACAAATTAATAATTATATGTTAATAAAGTTAATATTTGTTAATTTTTCATCTATTTTGAGTTAATATTTAAATTAAATTTCCATGAACTTTTTACCTTTATACTACACATTAAAATTGATCAATTTATTTTTATGTTAATATTTATGAAAAATATTAAAATAATTTTAACATTAAGATAAATATTATTTTCCTTTAAAATTTTATTTTAATTAAATAATATTTATTTCAATGATAAATATTATATTATGTTTTATTTTTGAAATTTGAACTTTAAACTATATACTTTTAAGGATAAATAAAAAAATATTATTTAAATTAAATTGTCTATGAAAATTTTAACTTTAAAACTAAATATAAAAATTAATGACTTTAAATTTAGAATTTAAAATAATAAATTAATAACACAATTAAAATCCAAAAGTTAGAACTCAAGTTATCTTAAATTTTAAAATAAAAATACAAATTTAGAATCAAAACTAAAATAAATAATAAAAATTGGATTAAATATAAAGATATCAATAAAATAAGATATTATAATGAAGTTGCTTAAATGAAATAAGGACTTAAATCATAACCATGTAAAATATAAGATTTGAATATCTATTCCCATGTGAAATATCAACATTGATTATTTCAATTGATCAATTTAGGCTGCTAATGAATGTTCTCTTTTCTAAGCCAAAATTCCAATTCGTGTTTTTTCGCTTTCAACTCAAATAAAAATAAAATGTTGAAAACAAAACAATTAAATAAATAAAAATAAATAACTAGTTGACACAATATTATTATTAAGTATATGCAAATATGAAAGTAGACAATTACAAAACTAGGTGTAGCTGGAAACAGGAAAATATACACACTTTTTCATGCCCTTTTTAACTCAAATTCATGTAGTTTTGGTAAAATTCTTGTCGAAAAATATTTAATTATTATAAAGTAATAAAATTTTACTTAAATTATTAACATGTTGAATACTACTTAGTTTTATAATAAATTTTGATCATTTTCGATAGATTCGCACAAAGGGCGAAAAACGACTCGGAAAACACTGCTAAAAGCACAAAACAGATAAGCAATTTTGAAGCATTAAGGTGAATTAATTTTTCAGCCTAATACGGTCCAAATTATGTGTATTAATTCATAATATAATTCATTTTAATTTTAATCCAATTTAATTTAAGTTAAATAAATTATTGTTAATTAATTATGAAAAGGGGCTCAGTTGAGCTGAATCGAAAAAATCGATCCAACTAAGCACTGGGCAGCCCAAAACCGTCCCACATGCTGACCAAATCAGCTTATTTTTCTGATTATTTGGCTTGCAAAATGACCCTTGAACACTCCTTCAAATTTGCATTCAAACCCCTCCACTATTCATGCCTTTCAAAATTTGCCCCTACCTAAAAATAACATGTTTGAAATCTTCAAACATGCCACATGTGTGGCCGGTCATGGGGGGAGTCTTTGGCTGCTGATTTTGGCTATTTTTAGTAGCCTTATAAACCTATAAATACCTCCTTTGCTGCCCACTTCAAACACATCTCAAACCCATTCATTTTTTCACTTCTCTCTCACTTTTCTCTCCTTATTGTTCTTCATTTCTTCTCCATTTCTTTGCCAAATTCACCTCTTGAAAAAGAGTCATTTAACCACCATTTGGAGTAGCAAACAAGAACAAGCGGAGAAGGAGGAGTGGAGCAAACTAGTCAAGCCTCGAAGAAACACCAGATTTGATTCTTGTTCCTTATCCTTTTAATTTTATTGTTGTTGTTATGAAAATGAACAAGTTGCAAAGTTTAGAGTGTGGAAATAGATATATACATGTCTAGGATTAGATCTAGAGAGAGCTTGATACTTAAGCAATCAAATTGACTCACCTCCTCTTTTCTAGAATCTTATCTGGTGTATAATATCTATTCACTTCTAACAATGAGGACATTGTTCATCTTAAGTGGGGGGACCAAAAAATTGAAATTATTTCCTCTCAGAATAAAATTTTCTTTTAATTATAATTAGGATATATTTTGTTCAAAAATTTGAAATTTTGTTAAGTATGCTAAACTTCGGTAAGAATAAAATTCTATTATTTCAATAATTGCTATGTTGGTTGAATTATGACATAAATGTACCCTTAATAAAGCATGCAAATCATACCATAAAATCTTTAGTTCCTTAAGAAAATTAGGCATGCATGAAAGTTTAAGTCTCTAAAATTAACTTAGTAGTTTCTTGAGGCAAAATCCTAAGAAGCATGGAATGCTGAAATGATTTAGGCAACTTTTGTTTAGACCGTTTCAGCCTTTCAAGCCAACCTTGATGAAATTTTATCCCTTGACACCCAGCTTTGAGACTATATGGCCTAATTTTATTTAAAGCCTTGCAATATTTAGCCATCACTTTCTCTTAATTATCTTTAAATTGTCCCAAACACTAGACTCAGTACTATTAAGAACATTCTTTGAAAATAAGTTTGGGGGAGTTGAAAAGAAGTATCAAATGCTCAAAAAATTGTAGTACAAATAGCCAAATACGCGTGAAAAAAAAAGAGCAAAGAAATGTAAAGTAAAAGAAAAAAAAAAGAAAGAAGAGCATACAGACTTGAAAGAAAATAAGATGTACAAAGGAGCATGTGAGAGCAAAATAAGTTAGTATATTGAAGGTAAATATTCTGAAGGTCTGATTCAAGCTGAGTTTAGGGTTTTAAGCCTAAATTTATTTATCTTTTGCCTACCCTTAGCCTAGCCACGTTACAACCTATTAGAAGACTTATTGATTCAAGTTTCTATGCTACCTACATTAGTGGAGAGAAATTGCTATACTCAACATATGAAGGCATAAATTAAACTTGATGATTGCATCTTAATCTTAAATAAGGGAATAAAATCATATTGACAAGGATTTAAAATGTCTTTATTGAGTAAGCATTTAGTCTATTTTTCCTACCATAATAATAATTGAGATTAATTTGAATGATATGTATACTTAAGTAGCGTAAATCTCAAAATTCTTGTTCTTGAGCATAAGTATACTAAATTCATAATTTTGGGAAGAATGTTGTTCTGAAGGAATTTTTCAAACGAGTTTCCAAGAAATTCTTTTCAATTTGTGCATTACTTGGGACGAGCAATGCGTAACAGCTCAGTTTTAGCTAAATCAGAATAGTGGTTTTGGAACCACAAATCCAAGGCTGAAAATTTATTTTAAAATTATTTTTGGTGCTTATAGCATGTGATTATATATGTGTGAAAGTTTCGTGAAATAATTTTATCGTTTGGATGCTTAATTTGAGAAAATGACTAAATCGTGTAAAATACAAAAGTGACATTCTATATGTTAAACATGTTTAATTGCTATGATTTATTAAATGAAAGGTCCTTATGACAATATTAGACAATTGGTAGTGAAATTTGACATAAATGGGCATTAAATGGATGTTTTTAATGGTTTTTAACTAAGGTTAATTTGGTAATTAATTAAAACAAGGTATATTAATTAAAACAAAACCAAAATTAAGCTTCATTTCATCTTTCTTTGGCAAAATATGGTGAAATAAGAAAAAATTAGTTCATTTTAGGGTTCGTTTAATTGGGAGCTTAATTGGTAAGTGTTTTGAGCTCGGTTTTTGATGATTTTTATATTTTTGAAATCGCTGCTTTGCATTCTAGCTAGCCCATGCCTTAATTTTTGAAGTTGTCAATGTTTTTGTGAAGTGAAATTGATGAATGCTTGACCTTTTGAATGCTTGATGATGAAAAATGAATATTTGTTGATAGTTACACAAGTTTTGTAAAGTGATTTTTGACAAAAATGTCAAATAGGGATTTATTTGTGAAAATGTGAAAATGTGTGGTTAAATGTGTGAATAAATGATAAATATGGGCTGATATGTGCACTAGGAAAATTTGGCTAGCTTGGGAAGGTATTAAATTGCATGAATTTTGTGTATTTGTGAAATAGGGACTAAATTGAATAAATATGAAACTTTAGGGGCTAATGTGTAAAAATGCTCAAATAGGTATTTTTGGATGAAATTGAATGAATAGGTGATTAAATGAGCTAAATTTGAATTCATATAGATTAAGAAAGAAAGAAATTAGATTTAGATTGGGGAAAATCGAAAGTTGTCGAGTAGTCGAACTGATCCGTTCATCGTATATACGAGGTAAGTTCATATGCAAATAAATGTCTCTAAATTGATTTATAAATGTTTATTTGTCATTGAATTGCTATGAATGTTGAATAAGAAAATACGAGCAAGTATTGACGAAGTAATGTTAACCGAAAGTCCCGTACGAACCCTAGTAATAATATAGGATACGAATGTCATGACATTAGGATTGTCGAGATGTGATTACATGTAAGACCATGTCTGGGACATTGGCATTGTGTTGTGATTATATGTAAGACCATGTTTGGTACATTAGCATCATTATATAATTTCGTGTAAGACCAGGTCCGAGACATTGGCATCGATATGTGATAACATGTAAGACCATATCTGGGATATGGCATTGTACGAGCTATGTGTGATTTTTGAGTATCCTTAACAATTTTAAAAGGTTCAACGGGCAAAGTCAAGTTGAGAAAGAATGTGTGGAAAATTAAAGTGACTTAGGTACGTACGAGATTCATACGAGCTGTGAAAAGGGAAGTAATTGATGAATTCAACTATGATATCGAATATGTGTATAATGAGAAAGGTTTGTGAACTTATAAATGCTTACTCATAGTTTGCCTATTAACGGAAATGATGTTGATGCATGTGGTAATTTAGTTGTATATGGCTTACTAAGCTTTTAAAGATTACTTTGTGTGTTCTTTCCCTATTTTATAGATTACCGAAGCTAGCTTAGACTCGGGTATCATCGGGAAAACATCATCACATTATCGATCATCTTGTTGGTACTTTAGAAGCTTTGTATATATGGTATATTGCATGTATAGGCTAGTGTTAAAATGATAAGTTTTGAGTTATGATTTTAGCCATGAGATTTGGCTTGCAAATGATGTAAATGTTGGTGTGAATTTGGCCATTTAAGTAGGTTTGAATTATGTGTTTGATAATTGTTATGTGATGTATAAGTTGTCTTATGTTTTGGGCATGTTTGGTATGGCTTTATGATTGCTTTACTAGCTAGATGTTAATTGATATATTATTGCTTGGAAGATGGTATGTTATGGTTTGATTTTGAGATGATGAGATGGTATGTTTTGAGGCATGAAATAAATGATAAAATGATGAGGAAGTCTATTTAGAAGTTATGTAAGTTTGATGATTTTGGCATATTGATTTGGTATGTTTTGGCTATGGAATTGAGTAGTTAAGAGGATGGTTTCTAAATGGCATAAAATGTGTATGAAATAGCATGTTTTGGTTGCTTATATATGTATGAAAATGGTGCAATTTGATGTGGTCTAGGTGTGCTTAAGAAGGGTGAGAAATGTGGCTTCAACCAAGCCTATTTTCACTCCACACGACTGAGCACACGGGCGTGTGGCTCGACCGTGTGTGACACATGGCCTTGGTACACAGCTGTGTGCCCCCTGGGGTAAACCTTCAAATTAAGTCAGTATCCTACAGGTTTGAGACGGCCTAAACACACGGGCGTGTCTACTGACCGTGTATGACACACGGGCTGGCACATGGGCGTGTGGCCAGCTGTGTGACCCAAGTCAGTAACCCCTCCAGATTTCCCATGGCCATGGCACACGGGCATGTTTCCAGCCGTGTGGTGCAAGTTAGTATGTATGCCCTGTTTTCACATGGCCTAAGACACGAGCGTGTCAGGTTGCCGTGTGAGGCACACGGCCTATTCACACGGGCATGTGACCCATGTATGTTTGAAAATTTTCTAAGTTTCCCAAAGTTTTCCAATGTTATTGGTTTAGTCCCAAACCTTGTACAAGCATATTTTAAGGTCTCGTAGAACCTTATAAGGGACATTATGATTAATGTTTATGTGATAATAGGTTCATGTATGAGAAATATACGTTGTATGATGTAATTGGTCAGTAATGCCTCGTAGCCCTATTTCAGCGACAGATACGGGTTAGGGGTGTTACACAATGGATCAAGTTTGGGGGTATGGAAACATGAAAATATACACAGTTTTTCATGCCCTTGTTTTTAACTCAAATTCATGCAGTTTCGGTAAAATTCTTGTCGAAAAATATTTAGTCAATATAAAATAATTAAATTGTACTCAAATTATTAGCATGCTGAATACTAATTAATTTTATAATAAATTTTGATAATTTTTGATAGATTTGCACAAAGGGCGAAAAACGGCTCGGTAAACAGTGCTAGAAGCACAAAACCAAGAAGCAATTTTGAAGCATCAATGCGAATTAATTTTTCAGCCTAAGACGGTCCAAATTATGTGTATTAATTCATAATATAATTAATTTTAATTTTAATCCAATTTAATTTGGGTTAAATAAATTATTATTAATTAATTATGAAAAGGGGCCCAGTTGAGCTGAACCAAGAAAACCAATCCAACCAAGCACTAGGCAGCTCAAAACCATCCCACATGCTAACCCAATCAGCTTGTTTGGCTGATTATTTGGCTTGAAAAATGACCCTTCAAGACTCCTTTAATTTGCATTCAAACCCCTCCACTATTCACGTCTTTCAAGATTTGCCCCTACCTGAAAATAGCATGTTTGAGATCTTCAAACATGCCACATGTGTGGCTGGCCATGGGGGGAGTCTTTGGCTGCTGATTTTGGGTATTTTTAGCAGCCTTCTTAACCTAGAAATATCCCATTGGCTGCTCACTTCAAACACACCTCAAACCCATTCATTTTTTCACTTCTCTCACACTTTTCTCTCTTCATTGTTCTTCATTTCCTTCTCCATTCCCTTGCCGATTTCACCTCTTGAAAAAGATTCATTCAACCACCATTTGGAGTAGCAAACAAGAACAAGCGGAGAAGGAGGAGCAGAGCAAACTAGTCAAGCCTCGAAGAAACACCGGATTTGATTCTTGTTCCTTATCCTTTTAATTTTATTGTTGTTGTTATGAATATGTCTATGAATATTTGTGATGTTGATATGTTTAATTTAATTACTATGGCTTAAAATTAATTCGTGTTAGGTTGATTGCATTTTGTCTACTTGAGTTATTAAAATTGTGTTTGTGTTGTTATAGACCTCGGTAAGATATTTGATTAAATAAAACCATGACTAAGTTATTCTAGCATTACAATTGTAAGGTAACTAATGAATTGATTATTTAAACAGATTGAAATTGTAATTAATTTGCACAATACTTAATAAGTGACAAAAAATTCATCCTTGTAACACAACCAAAACATGTCATCCACAAGCCAAATTCATACCAAAACATATGGTTTATAAACCTCAATATACTCATTCAATTTCGTACCACTTTCTTACCAACTTCATAAGTAAACACATATCAAAAACTTACCAAACTTATCAAAAACTTACCAAACTTACCATTTCTCTTGGCCATTCATGAACACATCAAATAAATCATATTGCATCACTTTTCATATACCAAAATCAAACCATAATCACAACCATACCAAGCCATATCACATGGCTAAAAACATAATCAAAGCACTTTTAGCCTATACATGCCATACTTTAATATTCACTTTTTCAAAAGGTACCAAAAAGAAGTTCGATAGTGTGGTGATGATCCTTAATGATCCCCGAGCTCCCAGTAGCTACGATATCTATAAAACAGTTGAAAAACACACAAAGTAAGCTTTCAAAAGCTTAGTGAGCCATATACAAATAAACTTAACATTTTAAACATAAAAGCATCATCAAATTACATACACTTCATAGCCAAATACTATCATAAACTTCAATGTTCATATAGATTTCACATATTCCAAATTCTTTAGCACATATAGCATATTTTCTCATGCTTTTATCACATATCAACATTTATTCACTAAAGTATATATATACTTACCTTTCAACATCAAATATAATAATTATTTCAAATGTACCTGTATCGGATACATTTTCACATAATAATTCATTTTCTTGGAATGCCCATTGAACCGTTCAGAATCATAAGGATACGCGGATAGCTCGAAAAGCTCGTACAATGCCAACGTCCCAGACATGGTCTTACATGTAATCAAATATCGATGCCACTGTCCCAGATAGGGTCTTACACGAAATCAAATACGATGCCAACGTCCCAGACATGCTCTTACATGATAACACATATCGGATCCTATGTCATGACATATGTATCCTAACTATTCCTAAGGTTCACACGGGGCTTTTCGGATGTCAGAACTTTGTCGATATTTTCTCTGATATCTCATACTCAAGGCATAAATCCATTCATAATTTTTCAATAGCATATAAGCATAAATAAACCATTTCAATTACATTTATTTGTATATTGACTTACCTCGTACGGATTCGGATAGACGAAATTGGCTACTCGACGACTTTCGACTTTCCCCGATCTAATTTCGTTTTCTTTAATTCTTGATCTATATAAATTCAAATTTAACTCTTTTATTCACCAAATCATTCAAATCAATCTACAAATACACATTTAGGGCATTTTACAAATTAGCCCTCATATTTTTCACATTTTGACAATTTAGTCCCTAATCACAAAAATCACAAAATACACAAATTTGCATATACCCATGCTTAGCTAAATTTTCATAGTATTCATATAAGTCCATATATTTTATTTATTTTACATTTTAATCCCTCAAAATATCATTTTCACAATCTAGCCCAAATTACTCAATTTCATCAAAAATTCAAAGACAAAACTTAGTAATCTAACACATATCTTTCATCTACTAACATTAAACTTCATAAAGCTCATAGTTTCATCAATGGCATAACTCAACATCATCAACAAAATTAGAAATTGAGACATGGGCTTTATATTATACAAAGCAACGATCACAAAAACGTAGAAATTATCAAAAATAGAGTCAAAACCATACCTTAATTATCAAATCTCTTAGCCAAAACCCTAAAAGCTTTTATTTCATCTCTTTTTCTCTGATTTTTGACAAGCATGGATGATAATGGTCTAATTTTTAACCTTAGTTTTATTTAATATAACATATTAACCAAATACCTATTTTATCCTTTGTTATAAAATCATTTATTCATTAAACATAGTCATTTAATGCATTCCATGGTTAAATAACCATATAAAGACCTCACAGTGTAGGTGAAAGTGTGTACCAAATTGGGTGGCAAAATGGCTTGGTAAATAGCCTATTTTTGTCCACACGAGCAGAGATACAGACGTGTGTCTCAACCGTGTGTGACACATGGTCTTGTTACATAGCCGCGTGTCTTCTGGTGTTGAAATTTAAATCAAGTCAGTATGCTCCACACGGCCTCACACACGGGCATATGACTTGGCCGTGTGGCATAAGTCAGTATACCCTACAGATTTGGCAGGACCTAGCACACGGCCTAGCACATGGGCGTGTATAGCCATTTTTAGGGCATACGGGCTAGCCACACGAGCATGTGTGTTAGCCATGTGACCCAAGTCAGAGAGTTACATGGGGTAGGACACGAGCTGGGACACGGCCATGTGCTCCCATTTCGATTGCCCACACGGCTTGGCCACACGGGCCTGTCTCCTATATTTTGAGAAAAGTTTTCCAAGTTTGTGAAAGTTTCTTAAGTTTTTGGTTTAGTCCCGAACCACTCCTAAAATATATTTAGTGCCTCGTAGGCTCGTATTAGGGACAAATTGATTGAGTTTGAATGATGAATGTATGAAATGATGTTATGTATGCTATATGGTTGTTTAATTTTTTTGCAAGTCTGGTAATGCTCCGTAACCCTATTCCAGCGTTGAATACGGGTGAAGGGTGTTACAGGAAGGCTGTTAGAGATCCATCACACTATCTATCAGCTAAATCTATATATTTTGATGATTTCTAGCCATGGTTATAATGTCATGTATAGGTGTTTTGTTTAATGAATTTAGCCATTATGTCTGGCTTGTATATATGTTATCCTGGTTGATGAATTAGTTGGTATGTTTTTAAGATTATATAGTATTTTGTGTGGTTGTTAATTTGATGTTGTGTTGGTTAAGATAATGGTAAGGAAATGTTGATGGAAATGGTATGGTAACAATGAATGGCTGGTGTGTAATGAATATAGCATAATGTTCAAAAATGGCTAGTTTTGGTAGTTTGGAAGTGATCATCTTTTGAGTCAAATTGGTTATGGTATATGTTAGTTTGGAAAATGGTAATTTTGTATGTTGTACATAAGTTTTTCATATATGATCATTATGGGAAATGTCATAGTGAATTATATTTAATTGGTAGTTAAATTAGTGAATGAATTGGTTAGGAGTTTAGGTAAGTTTGATTGTTGAATTTGAGGTGTCATTTCGGCATATTGGTTAAATGGATAGTTTTTATGTTGTGTAAGCTAGGATATGCATATGAAAAGTGTGTTTTGAATGCTTTATTTTAGATGCAAATGGCTTGTGCGTGAGGTGTGAGTTTGGGTTAGAAAAATGGCTTGGAAATGGCCTGTTTTTTGTCTATATGAGTAGAGACATGGATGTGTCTCAACTGTGTGTGACACACTGCTAGGCGACATGGCCGTATGTTCCCTGTAGCTTTCAAAGGGTTGCAAGTTAGGTTATTACACAGCCTAGCACACGGCCTAGCACACAGGCATGTGGCGTTATTTTGAAGGGTACACGGCCGTGTGACCCCTACAGTTTGAAATATTTTGCCTTTTTTTGAAAAATTTTATATGTTTTCGATTTAGTCCCTAATCATTTCTAATGTCTTTTTAAGGCCTCGAGGGCTCGAAAAAGGGACCGTATGTATATTGGTGACTAGTGTTGCTATGATTTAACTTGTTATTTATTTATGGTAATAAATTATTTATTGTATGACGTTATGCCTTACTAATGCCCTGTAACCCTAATCTGACGACGGATACAGGCTAGGGGTAATATATTTAATGGTATCAGAGCTACGATTTAGCTAATTCATTATATAACCTATGATAGTGTGATAACTCTTGACACTATTTTTCATATAGTAATGGATTCCAACCGAGCAAACTCCGACAATGTAGAAAGTAATGCATAAGCCTCTATTCACGGAGTAGTGCCGTTTGGTTTTAAGCCCGTATCTGAGGACTGAGGAGAAGAGGCTAGGGAAACCTTCTTCCAAATGATGAACGAATAGTTCACAGAGTTCGTTCGAACAAATCTGGCTACTCAACAACCTCTACCCCCACCTGTTCCCCAACTGGTCCCCGTAGTTCCTTAAGGTTTAGAACCTTTACGCACGAGTAAGCCACCTATTGATAAAATTCGCAAATATAGGCCAAAGAATTTAGGGGTACAATAGATGATAATCCTAAGAGAGCTGAGTTTTGGTTAAAAAATATGATCCAAGTCTTTTATGAGTTATCTTGTTCACCGACTGAGTGTGTTAAATGCGTTGTATCACTATTGAAAGATTTAGCATATCAATGGTGGAACCCGTTGATTTCTGTAGTATTAAGAGAGCGGATCACATTGGAATTATTTCAAACTGAGTTCAGAAAGAAATATATAAGTCAAAGGTTCCTTGATCAGAAGCGCAAAAAATTTCTTGAGCTTAAACAGGGTCATATGATAGTATCTGAATATGAACGAGAGTTCATCAGATTGAGTAAGTACTCTTGAGAATGCATTCCAACCAAAGTTGCTATGTGTAAACAGTTCGAAGACGGGTTGAATGAAGAATAAAGCTTTTAGTCAGAATTCTCGAGTCAAAAGAATTAGTTATTTTGGTTGATAGAGCACATAAAGCCGATGAGTTTAGTAAAGAGAAAAGAAAAGTCAATTCTGAAGCTAGAGATTCAAGAAAGAGATCAAATAGGAAATCATATCATTCATCTTCAAAGAGATTGAAGGATTACCATAATTGTTCGACTACTTCAGTGGGATATCCTAGCAGATATCGTGGTAAGCAACATGCAAGCGCTGGTAATGTTAAAGCCAACAAACCAGATTGTCAACGATGTGGACAATGACACTTTGGCGAATGTCGGATGAATGATGGAGCCTGTTTCAGATGTGGTTCGCAGGAGCATTTTATTCGAGATTGTCCTAAGTTACTTGAAAAAGAAAAGATTCAGAATATTTGACCGAGCAATACAGCTGCGAGAGGGAGACCACTGAGGAACCCTAGAAATGTAAATAATAGTCAAAGTGCGACTAAGGACTTAGCTGTAAGGATCGAGGCATGAGCACCAGCTAGAGCCTATGCCATCTGTGCGCGCGAGAAAGCTTCTGCTCCAGATGTTATTACTATTATTTTTTCTATCTTTGACACTAAAGTTACTACTTTAATTTATCCTAGATCAACTCGTTCGTATGTATGCACAAATCTAGTGTCAAGTAAAATTTTACTTGTTGAGTCCACTAAATTTGTGTTTAAAGTATCGAACCCCCTAGGTCAGTATGTGCTAGTTGATAAAGTCTGCAAGAACTGTCTTTTGATGACTCGGGGTTATAGCTTTTCGACCAATTGATGCTTTTGCCATTTAATGAGTTTGATGTGATTCTAGGTATGGATTGGCTTACTCTGCATGATGCTGTAGTGAATTGTAGATGAAAGCTTATTGTACTGAAATTTCAAAATGTCAAAACACTTTAAATTGAATCAGATGAGCCGAGCAAGTTGCCTATTGTTATTTTAGTTATGATAGCGCAAAAATTTGTGAAAAAAGGTTACAATGCATACCTTGCTTATGTTCTAGATTCCAAAGTGTCTGAGTTGAAACTTGAGTCAGTGTCTATGGTTTATGAATATCCAAATGTGTTTCTAGAAGAGTTACTCGGGTTACCACTTATCAGAAAGGTTGAATTTGCTATTGAGTTAGTATCGGGATCATTACCGATATCGATAGCTCCGTACAGAATGGCTCATACAGAGTTGAAAGAGTTGAAAACTCAGTTGCAAGAGTTAACAAATAGAGGTTCTGCACAACCTAGTTTCTTGCTTTAGGGTGCACCGATTCTATTCTTTAA
The DNA here is from genome assembly GCA_025698475.1 of Gossypium anomalum. Lineage (NCBI taxonomy): Eukaryota > Viridiplantae > Streptophyta > Magnoliopsida > Malvales > Malvaceae > Gossypium > Gossypium anomalum. The sequence goes on along the minus strand of CM046968.1, from coordinate 38,179,143 downwards.
GAAAAAGGATGGATCAATGAGATTGTGAAATAATTACCCTCAGCTCAACAAAGTTACAATCAAGAATAAGTATCCACTGCCACGAATTGAAGATTTGTTCGATCAGTTGAAAGGTGCAAAAGTATTCTCGAAGGTTGATCTACTTTCTAATTATTATCAGTTGCGGGTTAAAGATTTGGATGTGTCAAAAACTGTATTCAGGACCAGGTACAGACATTATGAATTTCTTGTGATGCCGTTTGGTTTGACTAATGCACCTGCAGTATTTATGGATTTGATGAACATAATTTTTAGACTGTATTTAGACTGATTTGTTGTGGTCTTCATAAATGATATCCTGATTTATTCTCGAGATGAGCTTGAGCATGACAAGCATTTGAGAATTGTATTGCAGACCCTACGTGAGAAGCATTTGTTTGGCAAATTTAGTAAATGTGAATTTTAGCTTCGGGAAATTGGTTTTCTAGGACATATAGTATCAGCTGAAGGCATCAGAGTTGATCCGAGTAAAATTTTAGCTATTGTTGATTGGAAACCACCGAGAAATGTATCTGAAGTTAGAAGTTTTCTGGGATTAGCTAGTTATTACAAAAGATTCGTTAAGGGATTCTCGATTATAGCTACTCCGATGACGAGTCTATTACCGAAAGATGTAAAGTTTGAGTGGTTTGAGAAATGTCAGCAAAGTTTCAATTAGTTGAAAGCACTATTGACCGAGGTACCAGTTTTAGTTTAGCCTGAATCGGGTAAAGAATTTGCGTTTTGATGCAGGAAGGTAAAGTGATAGCTTATGCTTCCAAAAAATTAAAGCCGCATGAAAAGAATTACCTGACACATGATTGGGAGTTGGCAGCAATTGTGTTCACGTTGAAGATTTGTCGACACCATCTATATGGCGTAAAATGTCACATTTATACCGATCATAAGAGTTTGAAGTATTTAATGAAACAAAAAGATTTGAACATGAGATAGCGCAGATGGCTCGAATTGTTGAAACACTATGATTTGATTATTGATTATCATCCAAGAAAAGCAAATGTAGTAGCTGATGCTCTGAGTAGAAAATCTTTGCTTGTGACAGCCCTAATTTGACCCTAGTCGAAAAAGTGGTTTTGGGACCACAAAACCGAGTCACAAAATTATTTGAATGCTATTTTATATGTTTATTATATGTGAAGTTTCATGTGTGAAAGTATCGTGTCTTAATTTTGTCATTTGAATGTGGAATTATTAAAAAGGACTTATGTGAGAAACTTGAAAATGTGATAGGTTAATTTGTAATGGCAAAATATTGTATGGTTTAAAATGTGGGGACTTGCATGTCAAATACCCCTTCCTTAAGTTAGTGTATGGTTTAATATGAAATATGAATTTTTATTAAAAGAAAAGGGTGATAAAAACAAAGTTGGTTCATTTTTTTCTTCTTTCATTGTCGTACCTAAAGAAAGAAAAGAAGAAATTGAAGTTAAGGCATTCAGTCACCTTTAAGTTGATTAAGGTATGTTTAATGCTCTTTCATTGAAAATCTTTGTATATTTGGAGTAGTCATCAAGTATAGAAGCTAGCTCATGGCAAAATTTTTTGTAAATTGATGAAGATGACATTCGGTCATGGATGTTTGTATTTCTTTGATGTTGTTTTCGATGCTTTTGTGTATTGAGGGCTGATAATAGATGAATTGAGCTTGGTAAAATTGAATAATTGTGGCTTAATTGTTTAATGGCAATTGGCTATTATGGTGAAATGCAAAGTTAATATTTAGTTGCTAGTATTTATATGTGTGTTAGCCGAATTTGAACTTTAATGATTTGAGCAAATGTTGAGTATTAAAATGTTACAAAAAGAGTATTTGCTGTTTGAGTGATTTGAGAAAAGGATGTTTGAATGTTTAAAGGTTCGGCTTTATGCATTAATGATATGATTTTGAATAATGTAAGCTTAATGGAATGTGAGTTATGTTTATGCATAGGTGAAATTGTATATTCGGCCAACCAAGGTTTCTATGATATTGGAAATGGAAATTAATCATGTAAATTGACGAATGGTAGCTGACAAAGGATTAATATGTATCTTACATATACATGTTTGGATGATGATTGATAGGTGGGAAATAAGTATAGTTATGAGGTATAAATATGTTAAAATGAATGAATTATGCATTTGGTCTTAAGGGTGTGTACAAAGGAAATGTTAAATTGTTTGTATTTTAATGCCGAATGTAATATTTGGTCAAGGAATGGTTCAAATTGACGAAAATAGAAAGGTCAAAGATGACCTATAATGTATATGACTTTTGTTTACTATGATCTATATGTGTGAAAGTCAAATATATATATATATTATATTTTTGAAGTAATACTTGAATAGTCGAATAATGACTAGTTTAAAATTGTTGAATTTAAGGTCAATAGCATAGAGGGGCAAATTCGAATAAGGGGAAAGCTAAAGTAGTTGAATAGCCGACCCGTAGTTGTTCAGAAAATACTCGAGGTAAGTTTTAAGTATTTAAACATAAGTTATTTGTGAATGAATCATGATATGTCACGAGAATTTAGCCATACCTTTAGTATATATACATATATATGTACATGCATAAAGCTAAATGGTATGCATGAAAGTTAAATAAGGAAATTGGTATGATCATATTGCCGTAAGCTATATTCATGAGATGGAAGTTATGTAATGGTAAAGTAAGAAGCAATAGTGTGATAGTTATTAAGTGATTATACGTGAATGAAGTATAAGTGGACTAATGTGATTAACTTGAGTGAAATGCATAAATACAAGAAGTGCATATGTTATGATTTTGTGAAATTTATATTCGAATTATTATTCGGGCCTATGGCTCAGCAAGCTTTTAGCTGGTGAAATTGTTTCGGCCCATGAGCCTAACAGGCATAACGCCGGTGAATGAGTTTCGGACTTAATATCTAGCAGGCCTCGTGCCGGTGATAAGTTCAGGTTTATACCTAGCAGGCCTCGTGTCGGTGATAAGTTCAGGTTTATACCTAGCAGGCCTCATGCCGATGATAAGTTCAAGTTTATACCTAGTAGGCTAATTGCCGGTGAAATAATTAAAGTCTATGAATATAAGATTTATGCTATACGGCATCTAGATTCGTTCGATAGATTAAATTGTCCAGGTATGGATAAATTGTTTATACATTGAGGATAATGTGAATTAAATTACGAAGTGAAAGGAGAAGTATATGAAATGTGGTTGTGTATATTTATATTCAGCCATTTTGAATTTAGTACATGAAAGTATATATTATATATGTGATTATGATCATTTAAATTATATGTGAATGCAGTGCTCTGAATTAACTCTATAAAGTCGAATCAAAGAATTACTTCGAATCATTTATATGGTGTGATTATGGAATTCAAACTTCAAAGAAATGATAAGTCAATGAAATGGATTTAATGTGGTTATGCATATTCGACTAATTAGTGTTGCATTTTGAATATGTTATATGTGAATAATGTGCATAAATAAGTTTTGTTGTTTAAAATACTTAAGACTTACTAAGCTTAATTGCTTACTGTGAATGTTTTTGTGTTTGTCCTATTTTATAGATTTTGTTTGAAAGCTATGAGCTCCGGGATTCAAGTCCAAAGTCATCCACACTATCGTCACTGTTTAGGTACTTTTTGATAGTTTATATTTTGAAAGATGGCATGTATGGGCTTAGCTCTCTTTTGAAACAAGTTATATTTTGAATTTGTAAATATTCTAGCCATGCGAAAATGGATTGCTTAATTCCTAAACATGAGTATATGGTTTAATGGACTTATGTGTCAATTATTTTGAAATTTATTAATTATTTTAATTTGGTTAAAATTCGTTCATGGTTGAAAGATCAAAGAAACTATATTATATGCATGATTAATTATGAATGGCTAGTCTGATCTGTCTTCTGATAATTAATACCTTATGAATCTATTCCAGTGACGGATGAGGGTCATAAGGTGTTACATTTTATTGGTATCAGAGTTATGGTTTAGTCGATTCTAGGACTAATGTAGCGTGTGTGAGTCTAGCTATACATGCCATAAAGTGTTAATACGATACTGTGATGATTTCTGACAGTTGAAATGTGTTTTTCATATAGTAATGAATTCTGATCCCGATAGAGCGGTAGCTGACGATGTCGAGAGTGTAGCGCCTATTCCCGCGCACGGGACAGCACCGATTGACTCTCAACCGAATGCAAGTAATCAAAATAATGAGGCTAAACAAGCCTTCTTTGCTATGATGAACGATTGGTTTACCCAATATGTTTGAACTAATCTGGCTGTTTCACAACCTCCACCCCCGACTAATACAACCCCTGCACCTTTGGTACCTCTGGTAGTCGACCCGTTGAGATTAAGCAAGCCCTCGGTTGATAGAATTCGAAAGCACGGGGCTACTGAGTTCAAGGCTACTAACAGTGATGATGCCGAGCAGGCTGAGTTTTGGCTCGATAATACCATTCGCGTGTTTGATGAATTATCGTGCACACCCGATGAGTGCTTAAAATGTGCTATATCTCTGTTACGTGATTCTGCCTACTATTGCTGGAATACCTTGATTTTTGTTGTGCCGAGAGAACATGTTACTTGGGAATTTTTTCAAACTGAGTTCCTCAAGAAATGTATCAGTCAAAGATTCATCGATCAGAAACGGAAAGAATTTCTCGGGCTCAAACAGAGCTCTATGACAGTTACCGATTATGAGCAAAAGTTTGTCAGACTTAGTAGATATGCTCGAGAATGTGTTTCGTCTAAGGCTATCATGTGTAAACGCTTCGAGGACGGGTTGAATGAAGACATCAAACTGTTGGTGGGTATTCTGGAAATCAAAGAGTTTGTAGTGCTTGTCGAGCGAGCTTGTAAAGCCGAAGAGCTCGGTAGAGAGAAAAGAAAAGTTGATGATGGAACTAGAGAGTTCCGTAAAAGATCTTCGGGAAAATCATTTCATCAGTCATCGAAGAAATTTCGAGATGATTCAGGTCGATCCAAAAATACTTTAGGTTTTTCCAGACGAGACCGTAATCGACCTCCTGTGAGTACACGAGCCACCTATGTTGCCAGTGTTGGCAATGATCGTCAGGACAGATCTGAGTGCAAGCATTGTGGCAAATGGCATTCAGGAAGCTGTAGATTTCATGACCGCTCCTGTTTCAAGTGTGGATTAGCCAATCATTTTACCTGAGACTGTCCGAAATTAGCTGAACAAAATACTGATCCGAGTGGGAGACCTAGTAACACTGCAACACGAGGTAGACCACCTAGACATGCGGGTAATGCTAGTGGAAATCAGAGAGGGACCAAAGATACTGCTGTACGTTCTAAGGCTCGTGCTCCTGCCAGAGCCTATGCTATACGAGCGAGCGATGACGCTTCTCCGCCTGATATTATTACCGGTACTTTCACTCATTTTGGTACTGATGTTATTACTTTGATTGACACCGATTCTACTCATTCGTATGTGTGTGAAACTTTGGCATCCAGTAAGACTCTACCTGTTGAGTCTACTGAGTTTGTGATTCGAGTGTCGAATCCTTTGGGCCGTTATGTGCTAGTTGATAAAGTGTGTAAGAAATGTCCCCTGATGATCAGAGATTCTTGCTTTTCGGCTGATCTAATGCTATTACCGTTTGACGAGTTTGATATCATTCTTGGTATAGATTGGTTAACTGTGCATAATATGGTAGTGAATTGCAAGCAAAAGACAATTGACTTGAGATGTTCGAATGATGAGATAATTTGAGTTGAGTCTACAGATTTAAATGGATTACCGGTAGTAATATCTTCGATGTTAGCTCAGAAATATGTAAAAAAAGGGTGTGAAGCTTATCTTGCGTATGTACTGGATAGTAAAGAGTCAAAAAAGAAACTTGAGACAGTGCCAGTGGTTTGTGAGTTTCCGAATGTATTCCCTGAGGAATTACCTGGATTACCACCTGTTCGGGAGGTAGAGTTTGGTATTAAACTAGTACCAGGGGTTACACCTATTTCGATAGCTCCGTATCGTATGGCACCAACCGAACTAAAAGAATTGAAATCTCAGTTGCAAGAGTTGACAGATAGAGGTTTTGCTCAACCGAGTTTTTCTCCTTGGGGTGCACCAGTGCTATTTTTGAAAAAGAAAGATGGAACCATGAGAATATGCATTGATTATCGTCAGCTTAATAAGGTAACGATAAAGAATAAATATCCGTTGCCGCGAATCGACGATTTGTTTGATCAACTGAAAGGAGCCTCAGTATTTTCGAAGATAGACTTGAGATCGGGTTATTATCAGTTGCAAGTTAGAGACTCTGACGTGCCTAAAACTGCTTTCAGAACGAGATACGGACAGTATGAGTTCCTAGTGATGCCGTTTGGGCTCAGTAAAGCCCCTGTGGTTTTCATGGATTTAATGAATCAGATTTTTAGACTGTATTTGGATCAGTTTGTAGTCGTGTTTATAGATGACATCCTGATCTATTCATGAAACAAAATTGAGCATACCAAACACTTGAGGTTGGTATTGCAAATTTTGCGAGACAAGCAGTTATATGTGAAATTCAGTAAATGTGAATTTTGGTTGAGGGAAGTCAGCTTTTTGGGGCATGTTGTATCCGCATCGGGTATCCGAGTCGATCCGAGTAAAATTGCAGCCATACTTGATTGGAAGCCTCCGAGAAATGTTTCGAATTGCTGGATATTACAGATGGTTTGTGAAAGGCTTCTCGATGATAGCAACACCGATGACTAAGTTGCTACAGAAAAATGTCAAATTTGAATGGTCAGAAAAGTGCCAAAAAAGTTTTGATCAATTGAAAACCCTTTTGACCGAAGCTCCAGTGCTAGTTCAGCCAGAATCCGATAAAGAATTTGTGATCTACAGTGATGCATCTCTGAATGGTTTGGGCTGTGTGTTGATGCAAGAGGGTAGAGTAGTAGCGTACGCTTCGAGACAGTTGAAGCCACACGAGAAAAACTATCCAACTCATGATCTCGAGTTAGCTGCTATCATTTTCGCTTTGAAAATTTGGTGCCATTACTTATTCGGGGAAAAATGTCACGTTTATTCTGATCACAAAAGTCTCAAGTACTTGATGACTCAGAGAGATTTCAATTTGAGACAAAGACGTTGGCTAGAATTATTGAAAGATTACGAGCTTGCCATTGATTACCATCCGGGAAAGGCTAACGTGGTTACTGATGCTTTAAGCCATAAATCACTGTTTGTTTTGCAAGCAATGAATGTGCACCTGTCTGTTTCCGCTAATGATGTGTTAGTAGTGGAGTTAAAAGCAAAACCGTTATTGATGCAACAAATCCGTGAAGCTCAAAAAGTTGATGATGAATTAGTTGCAAAATGAGCATAATGTGTTTCGAAAGAGGATTCAGAATTTTTAATTGATAGCAATGATTGTTTGAGGTTTAGAAATCGATTATGTGTTTTGAGAAATTCAAAGCTTGTTCTGATGATTTTGAGCGAGGCTCATAGCAGCCAAATGTCAGTTCACCCAAGTAGTACGAAAATGTACAACGATATGAAACAACAATATTGGTGGCACGGTATGAAACGAGACATTTCTGACTTTGTTTCAAAGTGTTTGATATGTCAACAAGTGAAAGCATAACATCAAGTGCCTTCGGGATTACTTCAGCCTATCATGATACCTAAATGGAAGTGGGATCGAGTCACGATGGATTTTGTATCTGGGTTTCCATTGTCACCGAGCAAGAAAGATGCGATCTGGGTTATGGTTGATAGATTGACAAAGTCGGCTCATTTTATTCCCGTTCGTACAGATTATTCACTTGATAAGTTAGCCGAATTGTATGTTTCTCAAATTGTAAGATTACACGAGGTACCTACTTCTATTGTGTCGGATAGAGATCTGAGATTCATATCGCGATTTTGGAAGAAATTACAAGATGCGTTGGGTACCAAGTTGCATTTTAGCACCGCTTTTCATCCCCAGACTAATGGTCAATCGGAGCGGGTAATTCAGATACTCGAGGATATGTTAAGATGTTGCATCCTTGAGTTCAGCGGTTCGTAGGAAAAGTTCTTACCTTTGATTGAATTCTCATAGAACAATAGTTTTCAATCGAGCATCAAGATGGCACCTTACGAGGCTTTGTACGGTCATAAATGTCGCACACCATTGTTTTGGACTGAGCTATGTGAAAGTAAGATTTACGGAGTTGATTTGATTAAAGAAGCTAAATAGAAAGTTAAAGTGATTCGCGAAAGTTTGAAAGCAGCGTCAGACCGTCAGAAATCGTATGCGGATTTGAAACATAAAAATATTGAGTATCAGGTTGAAGATAAAGTATTTTTAAAAGTATCACCGTGGAAAAAGGTACTCAGATTTGGTCGTAAGGGCAAGTTGAGCCCGAGGTTTATTGGACCGTATGAAGTTTCGGAACGAATTGGGCCGGTAGCATATAGATTGATTTTTCCCCCTGAACTTGAAAAGATTCATAATGTTTTTCATGTTTCGATGCTTTGGTGATATAGATCTGATCCCTCTCATGTGATTAACCCGTCGGAAGTGGAAATCCAATCTGACTTGAGTTACGAAGTTGAACCGATTCGTATTGTGGCTCACGAGGTGAAAGAACTACGGAAAAAGAAAATTTCATTAGTAAAAGTACTATGGGTCAAACACGAGGTTGAAGAAGCCACTTAGGAGCTAGAAGACTCCATGAAAGAACAATACCTTAATTTATTTGCTGGTAAGATTTTCGGGGACGAAAATTCCTAAGGGGGGAGAGTTGTGACAGCACTAATTTGACCCTAGTCAGAAAGTGGTTTTGGGACCACAAAACTGAGTCACAAAATTATTTAAATGCTCTTTTCTATGTTTATTATATGTGAAGTTTCATGTGTGAAAGTATCGTGTCTTAATTTTGTCATTTGAATGTGGAATTAATAAAAATGACTTATGTGAGAAACTTGAAAATGTGATAGGTTAATTTGTAGTGGCCAAATATTGTATGGTTTAAAATGTGGGGACTTGCATGTCAAATACCCCTTCCTTAAGTTAGTGGACGGCAAGGTTAGTGGATGATTGACATTTTATGTCTTTTATATTAATTAATTAAATGTTTAATGGATTAATAATATGAAATATGATTTTATATTAAAAGAAAAGGGTGATAAAAACAAAGTTGGTTCATCTTTTTCTTCTTCCATTGCCGTACCTAAAGAAAGAAAAAAAGAAATTGAAGTTAAGGCATTCGGTCACCTTTAAGTTAATTAAGGTATGTTTAATGCTCTTTCATTGAAAATCTTTGTATATTTGGAGTAGTCATAAAGTATAGAAGCTAGCTCATGGTAAAAGTTTTTGTAAATTAATGAAGATGACATTCGGTCATGGATATTTGTATTTCTTTGATGTTCGTTTTTGATGCTTTTGTGTATTGAGGGCTGATAATAGATGAGTTGAGCTTGGTAAAATTGAATAATTGTGGCTTAATTTTTTAATGGCAATTGGCTATTATGGTGAAATGCAAAGTTAATATTTAGTTACTAGTATTTATATGTGTGTTAGCCTAATTTGAACTTGAATAATGACTTGAGCAAATGTTGAGTATTAAAATGTTAGAAAAAGAGTATTTGCCGTTTGAGTGATTTGAGAAAAGGATGTTTGAATGTCTGAAGGTTCAGTTTTATGCATTAATGATATGATTTTGAATAATGCAAGCTTAATGGAATGTGAGTTATGTTTATGCATAGGTGAAATTGTATATTCGGTCAACCTAGGTTTCTATGATATTGGAAATGGAAATTAATCATGTAAAGTGACGAATGGTAGTTGACTAAGGATTAATATGTATCTTACATATACATGTTCTGATGATGACTGATAGGTGGGAAGTAAGTATAGTTATGAGATATAAATATGTTAAAATGAATGAATTATGCATTTGGTCTTAAGGGTGTGTACAAAGGAAAGCCGAACGTAATATTTGGTCAAGGAATGGTTCAAATTGATGAAAATAGAAAGGTCAAAGATGACTTATAATGTATATGACTTTTGTTTACTATGATCTATATGTGTAAAAGTCGAATATATATATATTATATTTTTGAAATAATGCTTGAATAGTCGAATAATAACTAGTTTAAAATTGTTGAATTTAAGCTCAAGAGCATAGAGGGGTAAATTCGGATAAAGGGAAAGCTAAAGTAGTTGAATAGTCGACCCGTTATTGTTCAGAAAATACTCGAGGTAAGTTTTAAGTATTTAAACATAAGTTATTTGTGAATGAATCATGATATGTCACGAGAATTTAGCCATACCTTTAGTATATATACATATATATACATGCATAAAGCCGAATGGTATATATGAAAGTGAAATAAGGAAATTGATATAATCATATTGTTGTAAGTTATATTCATGAGACTGAAGATATGTAATGGTAAAGTAAGAAGCAATAGTGTGATAGTTATTAAGTGATTATACGTGAATGAAGTCTAAGTGGACTAATGTGATTAACTTGTGTGAAATGCATAAATACAAGTAGTGCATATGCTATGATTTTATGAAATTTATATTTGAATTATTATTCGGGCCTATGGCTCAGCAAGCTTTTAGCTGGTGAAATTGTTTCGTGCCATGACCCTAGCAGGCATAATGCCGGTGAACGAGTTTCGGACTTAATATCTAGCAGGCCTCGTGCCGGTGATAAGTTCAGGTTTATACCTAGCAGGCCTCGTACCGGTGATAAGTTCAGGTTTATACCTAGCAAGCCTCGTGCCGGTGATAAGTTCAGGTTTATACCTAGCAGGCTAATTGCCGGTGAAATAATTAAAGTCTATGAATATGAGATTTATGCTATACGGCATTTAGATTTGTTCGATAGATTAAATTGTCCAAGTACGTATAAATTGCTTATGCATATGAGGATAATGTGAATTAAATTACGAAGTGAAACGAGAAGTATATGAAATGTGGTTGTGTATATTCATATTCGGCCATTTTGAATTTAGTACATGAAAGTATATATTATATATGTGATTATGATCATTTAAATTATATGTGAATGCAGTGCTCTGAATTAACTCTATAAAGTCGAATCAAAGAACTACTTTGAGTCATTTAGATGGTGTGATTATGTAATTCGAACTTCGAAGAAATGATAAGTCAATGAAATGGATTTAATGTGGCTATGCATATTGGGCTAATTAGTGTTGCATTTTGAATATGTTCTATGTGAATAATGTGCATAAATAAGTTTTGTTGTTTAAAATACTTAAGACTTACTAAGCTTAATTGCTTACTGTGAATGTTTTTGTGTTTGTCCTATTTTATAGATTCTGTTTGAAAGCTACGAGCTCGGGGATTCAAGTCCCAAGTCATCCACACTATCGTCACTGTTTAGGTACTTTTTGATAGTTTATATTTTGAAAGATGGCATGTATAGGCTTAGCTCTCTTTTGAAACAAGTTATATTTTGAATTTGTAAATATTCTAGCCATGCGAAAATGGCTTGCTTAATTCCTAAACATGAGTATATGGTTCAATGGACTTATGTGTCGATTATTTTGAAATTTATTAGTTATTTTAATTTGGTTAAAATTCGTTCATGGTTGAAAGATCAAAGAAACTATATTATATGCATGATTGATTATGAATGGCTAGTCTGATCTGTCTTCTGATAGGTAATACCTTGTGAATATATTCTGGTGACGGATGAGGGTCATAGGGTGTTACATTTCTTGCTTTGCGAGTGTTGAATATGCTGTTGTCATTGTCCGTTGATGGTTCGATTTTAGCTGAGTTAAAAGCTAAACTGTTATTCTTACAACAGATTTGTGAAGCTCAGAAATGTGATGATGCGTTGATAGCTAAACAAAAATTATGTGAGATGACTCCTAATTCAGATTTTCAAATCGGGTCCAATGGTTGCTTACTTTTTAGGAGCATAGTTTGTGTACTGAGGGATTCTGAGTTGATTTGGAAGATTTTGTACGAAGCTCATTGTGGTAGATTGTCCATTCATCCTAGTTGCACTAAACTGTACAATGATTTAAAATAGATGTATTTGTGACTGGGAATAAAGCGTGAGATTTTAGATTTTTTATCGAGATGTTTAGCATGTCAACAAGTAAAAGTTGAACATCAGGTAGCTTCTGGTTTGTTGCAGCTAGTGACGATACCGGAGTGGAAATAGGAGCGAGTTACAATGGATTTCGCATCAGGTTTACCCCTTTCTCCGAGAAAGAAAGATGCCATTTAGGTTGCTGTTGATCGTTTGAAAAAATCAGCACATTTTATTCCGGTACGTATAGATTACTTGTAACACCCCTTACTCGAGACCGTCGCCGTAGTCGAGCACGAGGCGTTACCTGACTTAACTTACTAATTCGGGGCATAAAATTTTCTTTTAAAATTAATTTATTTACATTCATTCAATATGTCCCTAAAAAGGGCCCTCGATACCCTAAAACATGCAATTGAAACGGTTCGGAACCAAACCGGGAACATTAAAAATTTTCTGAATACTTAGACAAATCAAAACAATTTATTTCATTATTCCTTATAAAACTGTCCACCTACGTCATAGTCACTAAATAAATCATAACTCGAGTCACAAAACTCAAAATTTAAATTTGTGAATTTTTCCTGAAACTAGACTCGTATATCTTCCTACTATTTCTTTTCCGAAATTTTTGGTCTAGCCAATTAGTACAATTTATTAGTTAAAGTTTCCCCTATTGCACTATTCAACTACTCTAACCTTTCCTCACTACGAATCGATTTTCTCCCTATACAGAATTCAAATAACCATTTTGTTTGTTTCTCTTGAAATTAGATTCATAAGGAATCTATAAATATAAACTATAACTACTAATTCTTTTTGTACAATTTTTAGTGAATTTATAAAATTAGAATAGGGGATTCAAAAATTGCTCTGACCCTGTCTCACTAAAATTCAAATATCTCTTAATATACACTTATTTTGCTTACTCTGTTTCTTCCATATGAAAATAGACTCATTAAGCTTTAATTTTGTATCTCATTACTCACCTAATTTCATTTCTACTATTCTTGGTGATTTTTCAAGATCACGTCACTGGTGCTGTTTAATACTGTTTTAATGCTAATTTCACTTTTTCATGATTTCTTTGTATTAACTACCATTTAGGCATACATAACACCGAAACATGTTCTTCATTAGCCATTTCAATAGATAATCATTATCAAATATTTACATACCATTCTTTAGCCATATCATAAGGACATACACACAAAATGGCCTAAACTAGAACGTTTGTAAACGAAGATACCCATTTGGTAGCTTGATAGTCGATAGTGTGAAGTGATCTCCGATGACCTCCAACCCGAGCTTGCTTTTAAGTACTCTGAAAAATGGTAAAGTGAAATAAGTAAGCTTATAAAGCTTAGTAAGTTCACATGTAAAATAATAAGCATTAGCAATCAATTTAGCTTACTACTATGCTGTCATAATTTGCTTAAATAATGTTTAGTTCTTACTTTCCCATCTTACTCATCGATAACCTTACCAAAGGCTCAAAATACAAAAGGCACCTTACTTAATAGCTTGCTTACATACCTGCAACATCTCACTTAACACATGAGTAATCTTTCATAATATAGGCATATTTCCAATCATGTCATAAAGTGTCACAAGCATAACTGAAAACTCATCACTTACTTAATACTTGATAATCTCAATTACTTACAATCTCAATATTAAATAAGCCTTAAATGCATCTGTACTCTTTCTTCATGTTCTCACCTTGCCGTTTCTTTGACTTACTCATTGGATTACTTGGGAACCTTTTCCTTTTTGAACTTACCATTGTCATGTCTTGACATGATCTTACGTGGTATCCTTGCCTTATGAACTCACCAATGCCATGCCTTGGCATGGTCTTACATGGGACCTTTGCCTTATAGTAACTCATCAATGCCATGTCTTGACATGGTCTTACATGATTTCCTTGCCTTATAGAACTTATCAATGCCATGCCTTGGCATGGTCTTACATGATATCCTTATCTTACCAAATGCCATGTTCCAAACATGGTCTTACATGGTATCCTTGTCTTACCAAATGTCATGTTCCAAATATGGTCTTACATGGTATCCTTATCTTAGTGCCAATGCCACATCTTGATGTGGTCTTACATGGAGTCCTTAATCAATATTGATGCCATGTCTTGACATGGTCTTACACGGGATCCTTTCCTTACCAATACCATATCTTGACATGGTCTTATATGGTATCCTTAACCGTCAATTCCTCCTTAAATGTCATGTTATGAACATGGAATTTTCTGTCAATTCTTCCTTAATTTCCATGGTACAACCATGGACTTTGAGATATCAATGCCTTGTCAAGTCATAGCTGAAACATACTTGCTCAAATTCTCAAGATTAGTCGCATAACTCAATAATAACAATACTAATAACAATAATTGCATAATAATAAAATGCTACTCAACTTACTTACATTCTCAATCTTATCATATCATCAACTTAACTTATTCTCATCAAACTATGCTAGTCAATACTTTCTTGTTATCATACAAAGCCATAATACAAAATATGGTCTTACATATAAATTATACAAGTTCTCTTTCCAATATCGAATTATTATCGAACATTAATCATTATATCTGAAACTCAATACTAAAGTATTTATGGCAAAAATATCAATTTATCATTCAAATATGCATAATTACTAAATGACCAAAACAACTATTTTACCAACTTTCTTGATTTTTGGTTTTTCTCCCGTTCTAGGTCCAAATCTCACTTTTCGGGATTATTAAGGTTGGAAAGCTTGGAAACCCTAACCATGGTTTCCCCCATGCTATATTCAGCCTCCACGAAGAAGATGGACCAATTTTGGCTTTATTTTCCCTTTTTAATTCTTTTAATTACTAAATGACCAAAATGCCCTTAAAGGCTTTTATTTCAAATTTGTCCTATTCTTGCCCATTTTTGTCCAAACATAATATAATGGTCTAATTACTAAATAAGGACCTCCACTTTAAGAACCCATTTCAATTAAATCCCCTTTATTATCTAGAACACACATTTTGCTAATTTTACAATTTAATCCTAATTATCAAATTAGGCACTTTATACATAAAATTTCTTCACGAAATTTTCACAAAATTATTCAATCAATGAATAAACCTTAAAACTTAATCGGAATAATTTTTTTTGACCTCGAATTCATGGTTTCATAATCATTATTCTGTTTAGACCCTATTTCGGGATGTTACATTACTCCCTTGAGAGATTAGCTGAGTTATACATCTTTGAGATCATCAGATTGCACGGGGTGCTAGTTTCTCTTATTTCAGATAGAGATTCTTGATTTACGTTGCGATTTTAGAGTAAGTTGTAGAAAGCTCTAAGTACGCGATTACATTTTAAAATTGCATTTCATCCCTAGACAGATGGTTAATCCGAGCGAGTAATTTAGATACTCAAAGATATGCTTTGTTGTTGTGTATTAGAATCCGAAGGCAACTAAGATAAATATTTATCATTGGTTGAGTTTGCGTACAATAATAGTCATCAGTCAAGTATAAAGTTGGCACCATGCGAAGCTTTGTATGGCCGAAAATGTCGAACTCCTTTGTATTCAACTGAGCTTAGTGAGAAAAGCTACATGGGGTTGATTTGATTCGTGAGACTAAAGAAAAACTAAAAGTAATCCATGATAGTTTGAAAGCAGCTTCAAATAGACAAAATGCGTATGCATATTTGAAATGCAAAGATATTGAATTTCATATTGGCGACAGAGAATTTCTAAAAGTATTGCCTTGGAAGAGAGCTCTTCGTTTCGGTCGCAAAGGGAAGCTTAGTCCGCAATTTATCAGGTCGTATAAGATTATTGAACGAATAGGGACAATGGCGTATCGGCTAGCTTTACCGTTAAAGTTAGAAAAGATTCATAATGTATTTCATGTATCCATGTTGCGACGGTACCGATAAGACCCTTCGCATATCATTTCACCAACAGATGTTGAAATTCAGCCTGATATGTCGTACAGTAAAGAATTGATCAGAATTTTGGCACGAAAGTTTTAGGAGTTAAGAAATAAAAGCATAGCTTTAGTAAAGGTTCTTTGGCAATGTCACGGGATAGAAGAAGCCACCTGGGAGACTAAGGAAGCTATGATAAAGCTATATCCAAATCTATTTTCTGGTAAGATTTTTAAGGACGAAAATTTCTTAAGGGGGAAAGTTGTAATAGTTTATTTTCAGTGAAGTCGAAGCAATGGTTTCGGAACCACAAATCTGATGTCAAATAATTTACTTTAATATTATTTTAATGTTTACATCATGTTAGTAGTGTTGTATAAAAATTTCGTGAATAAATTTTATCGTTTACATGCTTAATTTGATTAAAAAAAAGACTAAATCATGTAAAGTGCAAAACTTGTGTTCTATTAGAAAAAGGTGTCAATTTGCAATGAAAGTAAAACATGAGTGCCCTTAAATGGTAATTAGACCATTAATTTAATTAGTAGACAAGTTTGGACATCATTAATGGGATTTATTAAGATTATATAAGTAATTGAGTAATTAAATAACAAAATAAATAAAACAAAAACCAAATTTAACTTGTCCATCTCTCCTAGTCAAAATTTCAAGGAAGAAATCACCATTGTTGAACACTCAAACATTCGGCCAACCCTTGTACATGTGAGTATTTTTTATCCTATTTTTAATGATTTCTATGTTTTTGAAGTCATTGTAGCTTAATCTAGCTAGCCCAGGGACTAATTTGCAACACTATTAAAAGTCTAGGATTTTACCATGAATGTATATTGGTTTTTTTTTAATGTTTGATGGATGAAAATGAATATTTGATGATAGTTGAGCAACTTTTGTAAAGGAATTTTTGATGAATTTGTCATTTAAGTATTTAATTGAAAAATATAAAAATTTTCATGGTAAAAATGTGAAATAAATCAAATATGGGGATTGCTAGGCACTAAATTAATATTCGGCTAGAATGGGTGTGGACTAAATTGCGTGAATTTTCATTTTTATGTGCTAAAGACTAAATTGAAATTAATTTAAAATATAGAGGCAAAAGTATAATTTTGCCAAAATATGATTTTTGGATTAAATTGAATAGAATGAAATTTAAAAGAGCTAAATTTGATTATATAGATCAAGAAAAGCAACATATGGAATTAGATCGGGGAAAAAAAAGAATTGGATTAATCGATCGTAATTTTTCGTTCGTGTTTGAGGTAAGTTTGTATATTTAATGAACATTGAATTATGTTCGAATTAAATACTTCGGTGTTATATATTTTGATATTATGACCCTATGTAAACATCCAACGGAGTTCTGGCGACTTTTGGATCCCGTTTGAACCTTAAGAATATATAGGATAGAAATGACATCTCATTAGGGGTTATCGTGTTTTGAGTGCTGGTCTTGTACGTCCTACCGGTGGCTGAGTTTTCGGCATGTGTTGCCATTACATGGCAGCTTGTATGAGCAGCACCGTGTAGCTATGTCCTAACTAACAACTTGTGTGAGTAGACCCATTTATGGCTCGAGAGAGAGCATTGATACGAGATATGAGATAGAAGTGGTTTCGACCACATGTTGGCACATAGTGTGCGAGATTCCCAAGTATCCGATATTATTCTAGTGGTTCAACGAGTATGAAAAAGGGAAGGTTCGACAGATGCTTTAATAAGTGATGCTATGAAAGTATGAAAAGGTATAAGTTGATGATATTTGAAATATGCTTAGCCATATGCTTGAAAGTATGAATTCTTATAAATAGTGTATATAAAAGGTATGATGTTATTGAGATGATTTGCTAAGCTATAAGATTATTTAACTTGAAAGGTTGTTGTTATTTAGGCTAATGCCAAATCATATTGGATTATCTCAAATTGTTTTTATGCTTATAAATTGAAATGGTAAGCTTTGTTTATGAATTACGAACTTACAAAGCATTACATGCTTACTTCATGTTAATTTCTTTGTGTTTCTAGTTAATCGAAAACTCGTACGGGTTGCAAGGCTGTCGGAGATCCATCACACTATCCATTAGCTAAATCAGTAAATTCTGATGATTATGAGGCATGGTTATAATGGCATGTATAGGTGTTTTGTTTAATGAATTTAGCTATAATGTGTAGCTTGTATATATGTTATCTTGGTTGATGAATTAGCTGGTATGATATTAAGATTATATGGTATTTTGTGTGGTTGTTACTTTGATGTTGTGTTGGTTAAGATGATGGTAAGAAAATGTTGATGGAAATGGTATGGTTAAAATGAATGGTTGGTGTGGAATGAATGTAGCATAATATTGAAAATGGCTAATTTTGGTAGCTTGGAAGTGATCATTTTTTGGGTCAAATTGGTTATGGTATATGTTAGTTGGGAAAATGGTCATTTTGTATTGGTTGTACATGAGTTTTTGGTATATGATCATTATGGCAAATGAAATAGTGAATTTTTTTCAATTGATAGTTAAATTAGTGAATGAATTGGTTAGGTGTTTAGGTAAGTTTGATTGGTGAAATTGAGGTGTCATTTTAGCCTATTGGTTGAATGGATAGTTTCTATGTTGTGTAAGCTAGGATATACATATGAAAAGTGTGTTTTGAGTGCTTTATTTTATGTGCAAATGGCTTGTGCATAAGGTGTGAGTTTGGGTAAGAAAAATGGCTTGGAAATGGCCTTTTTTTGTCCACACGGGTAGAGACACGTGTGTGTGTCTCAACCGTGTGTGATACACGGCTAGGCGACACGGCCATGTGTCTCAACCGTGTGTGACACACGGCCTGGCGACATGGCCTTGTGTCCTCTGTAGCTTTCAAAAGGTTGCAAGTTAGGCTGTTACATGGCCTAGCAAATGGCCTGGCACAAGGACGTGTGGGGTTATTTCGAAGGGTACACGGCCGGCACACAGGCGTGTGGCTTGGTCGTGTGACCCAAGTCAGTGAGTTACACGGGTACGAACACGGGCTAGGACACGGTCGTGTGTCCTATTTCAAATGTCCACACGGCTTAAGCACGGGCATGTCTCTTGGCCGTGTGAGTCACACGGCTTGGCCACACGGCTGTGTGACCCCTGCAGTTTGAAAAGTTTTGCCTTTTTCTAAAAAATTTCATATGTTTTTTATTTAGTCCCAAATCATTTCTAATTTCTTTTTAGGGCCTCGAGGGCTCATAAAAGGGACCGTATGTATGTTTTTTGCTGGTGTTACTATGATTTAACTTGTGATTTGTTTATGGTAATAAATTGTTCATTGTATGATATTATGCCTTGGTAATGCCCCGTAGCCCTAATCCGGCGACGAATATAGGCTAGAGGTGTTACACAATTTGAATGTCGAAAAATATATCAACTACATGTACACACTGCAACACACATTGCATATTTGGGGTAATGAGTTCCCTATACTGCGAGATGTCTCGACATGGGAAGTGTCTCCACCTGCGTTCAAGATGTTGCCAAACTAGTCCCTACATAGGAGACTCAAAGGTTAACTAGAGATGACAAGGATTTGTGGTGACATGGATGTCAGAGAGACGTTAAACCAAAGCATTGCAAGCCATGCAAAATAGTCGGCCATGGTCGGAACAAGTGCCCTTGTAACACCCCTTACCCGTATTTGACATTGGAACAGGGTACGAGGCGTTACCGGACATAAACTTACACAATCATACAAAACTGAGACATGAATTTCTGTCCAAATTTAAAACTTTTCATTCACATGCATATCGTCCCTTATACAGGCCTACGAGGCCCAAAACATACATTGGATGTGGTTCGGGACTAAACCGGGAACATTGGAAACGTTTGGAAGACTTAGAAAAATTTCCATGAAAACAGGGTCACGCGCCCATGTGGGTAGGCCGTGTGGTCACACACGCGTGTGGCTTGGGACACGCCCATGTCCTCAGCCCGTCTAACTCTCTATTTATGACGTCATCAACACAATAGGGTCATATGGCCAAGTCACATGCCCATGTGCTGAGGCCGTGTCCTTCACACGACTGAGACACACGGCCATGTCTCTGCCCATGTGTTTACTACTGGGCATTTTGTTTTACCTAATTAGGGTGCAGGGGACACACGGTTGGAACACACGCCCATGGGGCAGACCGTGTGTCACACACGGCCTAAAATATGCCCATGTATCTGCCCATGTGGACAATTTTGAGGCTATTTTCCAAGCCAATTGCCACCCTTATTTGCACAAACACATACATGACTTTAAAGGAAATTATCATGGCATAATCAAGCACTTAAACTTACACAGAGAATACATGATTATGATCATTTCATCTTTACTAATACATGCATAAGACTTCATACTTTGTTAAGCTAAATTTATAAATTTGCATGCACTAAGAGTTGTAGTTTACTTCTATTTAACATACTCATTTCTTGGTTGCCATCATGCCATTCATTCACAATTCCATCATCATAAATCCATAGCCACAACACATTTCATCACATACACATAACAACCAGCCACGTCACAATTGCATAGGCACATACATGCATATATGAATAGGTTTACAACCCAATAAACAAATGAGCCACATCTCATGGCCATATACAAAATGAATCACCAATTCATTATAAGCCAACACACTTAGCCAAATTAATAATGACATAATTAATCAAAATACAAAGTCCCTATACATGTCATAAACTTAAAATACTTGCGTTCACTTATACCCAAATGATAGCTTGATAGTGTGATGGCATCTCTGGCAGTCTTCAACCCGAGCTAGCTAAATTAACCTATAAGAGATGGGAAAGGAAGGGGGTAAGCTTTCAAGCTTAGTAAGTTCATATGCAAATAAATAACAACTATTAACATTCAATTACTTTATCCATCCATAAAGATACTATTATTACAATTTGCATTAAGTCTCATGATTACCACTTACTCATTCATAATGCTTAGTCGTTTATTTTACAAACACTAATTGCATGTCTTGGCATTAGAATAGTAACCATAATCTCCCCATTATAGCATATCACATTATTAACAAGTTATTTCCAACTCTCTTAACAACATGCACATCATTTACAAGTAATCATAATTTCAACATATAGCTTAATAATCTTTCATATATCTATTGAATCACAGCTTAAATATATATACATCGTACTATATCACAGCTCAATTAGGTTCATAAGCCTAACACGTGATTATTTCCAAATCTTATCATACATCTATTCATCATAAATATGGATCATTAGCCACAAGGTTATCAATATCTCACAAGCATAACTTGTTCGTGTACACTCTTATCAAGAATTCATCATATACCAAATTCACTTCACATGAGTTCTATGTATATACCTGTACCACTCATAGTATATTCACATACTTTCTTGTTCTTAATATACCCATTGAAATACAATTTGAGCATATAAACATATTAGATCACATCTCAATTCAGCCCGAAAGCCGAACACGTAATCATCATTTACATTTATCATATATCCAACATCACAAGTATGTACACTATCAATAACAATGGTTAATAAACATTTATTTTCACAATAATCATGAAGTTACAATTATAGGCTCATACATGCCTGTTTACTCATAGTAATTTCATTCTCATACTCATCTTTGATTTACCCGTTGAACACTCGAAATACTATTGGATACACAGAAGGCTCGCACATAAGTGCCACATACGTAGCTAAAGCTACCTCATATCATATAACACATAAAAGCTCATTCTCGAGCTACTCACGGGTCTGCTCACACAAGCTGTTGATCAGGACGTAGCTACACGGGCTACTCACACAAGCTGTCAGGTATCCGCAACACATGCCAGACTACCCAGCCATCGGTAGGACGTACAAGACCAGCACCCGGAACCACATAAACATATATCACATATCTCATGAGATCATATATCACATGGTTCCTAGTGATATGTCCCATTGTATCCTAAATTATTCCTAAGGTTCAAACGGGATTTTCTCGATGACACATCTTCGTCGAACTTGTTCACAAAGTCATTCTCATTGACCATAATATTGTTCATACACTCATTACAACTATTAAACATGGAAATTCATACATTACTAAAGCATTAAAACATGATACAACATTGCATTATTTACACATGAACATACCTCGACACAAAAATGACAAAGAGGGACTTAACCGTCAATTACTCATTTTCCCTCGATCTATGCCCGAATCTCATTTTCTTTGATCTATAACATCACATTTAGCCCACTTATTAGTCACGTTATTCAATGTGACCCAAAAATCATACTATGGAAAAATTATGTTTTTGCCCCTAAACTTTATCATATTTACACTTTTGCCCCTAGGCTCGTAAAATGATTTTTATTCAATTTCTTTAACCTAGCAGGATCATTTTCATAACTATAACAGGCCACAATTTCCATCAAAACACACTTTTACAACATATTTGATAACTTTTACAATTTAGTCCTTTTGGACATTTTCATTGAAAATCACTTAGTAAAAGTTGTTTCTTACACATCAAACTTTTATAATCTACCATGAAACATCAAAACACATGCATGTCACACATGGGTGAATTTTTAAACATCAACCCTAGCTCAAATAAATGGTAGAAATAGATAGATCTTAATACGAGGATTTCAAAAACATAAAAATCATTAAAAACGGGGCTAGAACGAACTTACAATCGAGCTTGGAAGCTGGAAAAACCCTAGCCATGGTTTCTCCATGTACGTTTCGACCAAAGGGTTGAAGATGGACAAAAATTGGATTTTATTTTTGTTTTTAATTCATTTTAATAACTAAATGACCAAAATGTCCTTAATGAAAAACTTTGGAAACATGCCTAAGCATGTCCATTTTTGTCCACCAACTTAACCAATAGCCTAATTTCCATATAAGGACCTCAAATTTAAAATTTCATTACAATTGGACACCTCTACATGTAGAACTCAACTTTTTCAATTTTTACAATTTAGTCCTTTTAACTAAATTGAGTGCCCAAACGTCAAAATTTTCAAACGAGATTTTTACTAAATCATTCTGTGAAATTGTAGACCATAAAAATATAATAAAATTAAATTTTCTTACGTCAGATTTGTGCCCCCAAAACCTCGATGTTCTTTTAGTTTTTGAAATTGAAATCTGTAATTATCTTTGATTATTTTATTTTTTAAAATTTAAATTTGTAAATGTATGGATAGAATGATGTGTTATTTCACAGTTACAAATTACGACGTAAGAATTATTTTTTTTAATTTGATTCAACACTTCGGGTATAAATTTTTCTAAAGTCTTTATCTTAAGTTTTTATTATGAAATAACATATAGTTTTAAATGTGCTCGAATTCATATTGTTTAATTATTGAAAGTCTCAATATTGAAGACCAATAATTCAACAAATTTTTATCTTTATTATGTTTAAAAAAATTCCAACATCTAGAAACATCAATTTTTAAATTGTTTGTTTATAATCAAAGAAAAAATTCCACTTTCACCCCTAAAAATGATAAAAAAATTTCACATATTTTTGCATGTTTTTTTAATGATAAAAATTAATTTTTCTAATAATAAGTAGGATGAATTTGGAAGTATAAATTTATTCAACAAATAAAAATTTGTAGTGGTACAAATTCAAATTACATATGAAATTTAAAATTATCAAAACTCGTGGGAACCAAAAGTTATATCATCTCGGGGGTGTACTGTTACGATGGCCTCCGTCGGCAGCATGGTTGTTGGTTACGGTCCATTTCCTCCTCCCCCGACCAGTGCTGGTCATTATTCATGTATGACCCTTGAGGTGTATTCAACACATAAGAAAAAGTGTACGACGGGTCAAAGCTTTGGTCGGGTGAGGTGGAGTACAGAGAATACGGGGGTGTTGATCCAAACATATCAACCATCATTGATGATTACAGTCGCTAGTAATTTGAACTGCAACTAGCCATATTCAGGTGATATCTGTAGCTCTAGGACCACTCCCAAAACATGTCAACCCACAACTCTGGGTGGGAAGAAGTAGTCACCGGTGAAATGTGTGGGTTCGGAGGTTAGGGCTTCGTGTAACATCCCGAATTAGGGCCTAGTCAAAATAGTCATTTTGAGACCACAAATCCAAAATATAAATAATTATTTTATGATTCTTATGTGGTCTATGATATGATTCTATGCTTGTGTGAAAGTTTCATGAAGAAATTCTATTAATAAAGTGTCCAATTTGACATTTAGGACTAAATTGCAAAAGTTGCAAAATGTGAGTTCTAGGAGCTTTAAGCATGAAATTGCCATGGATTATTAATTAGAGGTCCTTAAATAGTAATTTTCCCAATTTCTAATTTTATAGACAAAAATGGGCATGAATAGGAAAATTTTGAAAGAAAGGCCTTAAGGGCATTTTTGTCATTTAGTTAATAAAAGAATAAAAAGGGAAAAATAAGTCAAAATTATGTTCATCTTCTTCATATGTGTGCCAAAAATTTGAAGAGTCATAGCTAGGGTTTTTTTCTTCAACTTTCAAGCTCGATTGTAAGTACTCCTTAGCCCCGTTTTTAATGTTATTTATGTTTTTGAGATCCTTGAAGCATGAACTAGCTATTTCTACCATTATTTTGAGCTAGGATTCATGTTCAAAAACTTATCCATGTGTAACATGCATGTATTTTGGTGTTTAATGGAGGAATATCAAAGTTTGATGCTTGATAAACATCTTTTACTAAGTGGTTTTTCATAAAAACACCTATAAAGGACCTTTTTGTAAAATTTGTAAAATTGATGGTTAAAAATCTAATTTAGAAGAAAATATGGGCTGATATAAGTATAATATAAGCTCGGCTAGGCTTGGGTAGCAAAAAAAATGAACACATTTCATTTTACGAGCCTAAGGGCTAATTTGTAATATGTGAAAGTTTAGGGGAAAAATTTTAATTTTTCCAAAGTGTGATTTATGGACTATTTTGAATAATGTGATAATTAAATAAGAGAAATTTTCTATTATAGATAAAGAAAAACGGAGTCCAGACCTAAACTGAGGAAAGAACAAGGTTGTGGACTAAATCGAACTGTAGCCATATTTTAAGTACCGAGGTAAGTTCGTGTGTAAATAATTCAACATTCTGTTATTATGTACCTAATGTTTTTATGTTGCATGAAATGTATATTTATCTCTATGGATTTGATTTATGATGACTCGATGACGATTCGACGAAGAATTGATACCTCGAAATCCCGATTGAACCTTAGGAATAGATAGGATACAAATGTCATGACATTAGGGTTATGTGTGATCCCATGTAAGACCATGTCTGGGACATGGAATTGGCATCGACATGTGATCCCATGTAAGACCATATCAGGGATATGGCATTGGCATGTTACTATGTTTATGAGAATTCCTGAGTATCCTTTAGTAGTTCCAAGTGGTTCAACGGGTAATCCAAAGATTATGTCAAAGAGATGACAAAGTATGATATGTTGAAAGGGTACAGATACGTATACAAAGCTCATAAATATTGAGATTATGAATCGATGAGACCTCGGTAAGATGTGAATGAATGAATTATGATCATGAGTCTTCTTGTACATTATGCAAATAGCATGACTTAAAATGTACCTATGATACTTGATGACACTATGATAAATATTATTATGTTATGTGTATAATAATGTATGGTTAATGTTGTTAATTATTTACATGGAAACTTACTAAGCTTTATGCTTACTCCCTTTTCTTTTTCATTTTCCATATACTATCGTCAAGCTAGCTCGGGGATCGGAGGATGTCGCAGTTTGATTCACACTATCAAACAAATCTTTTGGGTATAGTGAATTTAAGTATTTTAAGTATGGCATGTATAGGGACTTGGTCTTTTTGTTATATGTCATATTTGTGTAGCCAAATGTGTTGGCTTATAATGATTTGATGATTCAGTTTGTATATGGCTATGAGATATGGCCAATATTAATTATGGGGCTGTAATCTTATTCATATATGCATGCATACATGTGCTATGGTCACTCATGTTGTGGTTAAATTCATTTGGCATGGATGAATTATTGATATGATCATGAATGCTTGATGATGGAAATGTAAGTACATGACATAATAACAACTAAGGCATGAATGTATGAAAAGTAATTAAATTGATGTTTCATATTGCATGTGATTTGGTAAGCTTGGTCTAAATAAAATATGAAGTCTTAAGCAGGTATAAATTGATAAGAAGTTGTTATGTATGAGTCATATTTTTGAATGTGTAAGTGCTCATTTATGCCATGTAGGATGTCATTAAGATATATAAGTGTGCATGTGTTATTGAAGGTGACAAAAGGCTTGAAAAATAGCCTCAAAGTTATCCACACGACTAGGCACACGAGCGTGTGTCTAGACCGTGTGTGACATACAATCTGCCCTATGGGCGTGTGATCTGGCCGTGTGTCCCCTGCACCCTAATTAGGTAAAACAGAATGCCTAGTAGTAAACACATGGGCAGAGACACGACCGTGTGTTCAGCCGTGTGAAGGGTACAGCCTCAGGACATGGGCATGTGCCTAGGCCGTGTGAAGTTTGCATTTAATTATTGGAATTTAATTTGCCACACGGCCTAAGCACACGAGTGTGTGCCGCCGTGTGACCCTAATTGTGTTGATGATGTCATACACCGAGATTTACACGAGCTGATATAAGTATGATATAAGTTCGGTTAGGCTTGGGTAGCAAAGAAATGAACACATTTCATTTTACAAGCCTAGGGGCTAATTTGTAATTATGTAAAAGTTTAGGGGCAAAATTGTAATTTTTCCAAAGTGTGATTTATGGACTATTTTGAACAATGTGATAATTAAATAAGCGAAAGTTTGAACAAATGTCATGACATTAGGGTTATGTGTTATCCCATATAAGACCATGCCTGGGACATAGCATTGGCATCGACATGTGATCCCATGTAAGACCATATCTGGGATATGGCATTGGCATGTTACTATGTTTATGAGAATTCCCGAGTATCCTTTAGTAATTCCAAGTGGTTCAACGGGTAATCCAATGATTATGTCAAAGAGATGACAAGTTATGATCATGTTGAAAGGGTACAGGTACATATACAAAGCTCATAAATATTGAGATTATGAATCGATGAGACCTCGGTAAGATGTGAATGAATGAATTATGACCATGAGTCTTATTGTACATCATAAAAATGGCATGACATAAAATGTACCTATGATACTTGATGACATTATGATAAATATTATTATATTATGTGTATAATAATGTATGGTTAATGTTGTTATTTATTTACATGCAAACTTACTAAGCTTTATGCTTACTCCCTTTTCTTTTCCATTTTCCTTATAGTATCATCAAGCTAGCTCAGGGATCGGAAGACGTCGGAGTTCGATTCGCACTATCAAACTAATCTTTTGGGTATACTGAATTTAAGTATTTTGAGTATGGCATGTATAGGGACTTCGTCTTTTTGTTATATGTCATATTTGTGTAGCCAAATGTGTTGGCCTATAATGATTTGATGATTCATTTTGTATATGGCCATGAGATATGGCCCATATTAATTATGGGGATGTAATCCTATTCATACATGCATACATGTGCTATGGTCACTCATGTTGTGGTTAAATTCATTTGGCATGGATGAATTGTGGATATGATCATGAATGCTTGATGATGGAATTGTGAGTAAATGACATAATAACAACTAAGGAATAAATGTATGAAATGGAATTAGATTGATGTTTCATATTGCATGTGATTTGGTAAGCTTGGTCTAAATAAAATATGAAGTCTTAAGGAAGTATAAATTGATAAGTTGTTATGTATGAGCCATATTTTTTAATGTGTAAGTGATCATTTATGCCATGTAGGATGTCGTTGAGATGTATAAGTCTGCATGTGTTATTGAGGGTGACAAAAGGCTTGGAAAATAGCCTCAAAGTTGTCCACAAGGGGTGGCACACGGGCATGTGTCTAGACCGTGTGTGACACATGGTCTGCCTCATGGGCGTGTGATCTGGCCGTGTGTCCCTTGCACCCTAATTAGGTAAAACAGAATGTCCAGTAGTAAACACACGGGCAGAGACACGGCCGTGTGTCTCAGCCGTGTGATGGGCACGGCCTTAGGACATGGGCGTGTGCTCAGGCCGTGTGAAGTCTACTCTTAATTATTGAAATTTAATTCACCACACGGCCTAAGCACACGGGCGTGTGCCTTGGCCGTGTGACCCTAATTGTGTTGATGATGTTATAAACAGAGAGTTACATAGGCTGAGGACACGGGCGTGTCCCGAGCCACACGGGTGTGTGTTACCACACAGGCGTGTGACCCTGTTTCATGAAAATTTTCTAAGTTTTTCCCAATTTCTTCTAAAGTTTTTGGTTTAGTCTTGAACTACCCTCGATGTATGTTTTGGGCCTCGTAAGCCCATATAAAAGACAATTTGCATATGTATGAATGAATCTGATTTTAACGAAACTTTATATCTTGGTTTTGTATGTTTACTCTTGTTGAGGTCCGGTAATACCTCGTATCCTATCCCAGTGTCAGATACGGGTAAGGGGTGTTACATTTAGTTATATCAGAGCCAAGTTTAGTCGATTCTCAGACTAACGTAGCATTTGTATGAGTCTAGCTATACATGCTATAAATGAATTATGATAGTGTGATGACTCCGAACCTTTTTAAATTGTGTTTTCATATAGTAATGGATCCCAATCGAGCTGGAGCTGATGATGTAGAAAGTAAAGTGCCGGCTCCTGCTCAAGGGGTAATGCCAGTTGAGAGTAGACCCATGACCGTGAGTCAGGGAGGAGGAGATAAGGCGAGGGAAGCCTTTCTCCATATGATGAATGCCTGGTATACGGAGTTCATTCGAACGAACCCGAATACTCAACCCCCTCCACCCCCACCTATTCCTCAACCTATCTCTGTAGCACCCCAAGGTATGGACTTCGTGAGACTGAATAGACCTCAAGTTGATAAGACTAAAAAATAAAGAGTCAAAGAATTCCGAGCTAGTATAGATGACAATCCCGAAAGGGAAAAGTTTTGGCTCGAGAATACCATCAGGGTATTTGATGAGTTATCATGCACACCTGAGGAATACATGAAGTGTGTAGTATCACTCCTGAGAGACTCGTCTTATTAGTGGTGGAACACCCTTTTGTCGGTTGCACCAAGAGAGAGAGTTAATTGGGAATTTTTCCAAGAGGAGTTTCGTAAGAAGTACATTAGTTAGAGGTTTATTGATCAGAAGCGAAAGGAATTTCTTAAGTTAAAACAAGGCTCAATGTCGATAACAGAATATGAGCGTGAGTTTGTGAGACTTAGCAAGTATGATCGGGAGTGTGTATCGACTAAAGCCATCATGTGTAAAAGGTTTGAGGATGGATTGTAATGCCCCAAAACATTTTTTTCTGTTTCTGTAAGTAATTGACACAATTGTGTATCTGCTTTAGTGGTTAAGTGTTCTGAGTGTATGTGAGAGGTCCCAAGTTCAAGCCATGACTTGGGAAAATTTTAGTATTTTATGAATAAATCCCAATCTTTGGTTAATAGGCTTTTAAATAAAGGATGGTAAGTAATTACAGAATGGGCCTGCTGGTTTGGTGGTTAGATGGAGTGTTAATATGCTAGAAGTCTTGTGTTCGAATCCCTACGCAAGCATGGATAATGTTTTGCTCCAAAATTTTGGCTAATAGTTGGGCAAAACTGGGTTTCTGAGTAGTTGTGATGTAATGGGGTAAGTGGAGTGATTTGGAGAATTGGTAGTTATCAGAAATATTTTGATTTCCCTCTCCTTTCTAAAAATCTTTCTATATTGTTTTTCCCCTCTCCCTTTCTCTCCTTGCTGCCGTTTTCTTCATACTCTCCTCTTGCTGTTTTTTTCAATTTTTGCCTTTTACCTATTATCGTTATCCCATGACTCTTTACTCCTGTGTTTTACGTGCGTAATTGGTAAGTTTAGAGGTGTGTTTTCGTTTTGGTTTATTGAATGGATTGATAAGATTTTGTTATGTGATTAGGGGTCAATCAAAGATCAGTAGGCTGTTAATCGGTACTTTGGTTGTGGGAAATCGTCGTTGCTTTGCTGAATGTAAGGTTTAGTTACTTTTGGGTTAAAACCTCGATACGAGTTTGATTTGGAACCGCGTTACAATTGACTAAATTAGTGTTATTTGTTCAATTATAGGTCTTGGAGTGCTCGGGGACTATTTTAGCATCAAATGAAACTAGGTGTGTACCCAAAATGTAAAAAATGAGGTTCAGCAAAAAGCTAAAAAGCTTACTGTCGACGCCACACAAGCGTGTAGCCACCCATGTGGTAGGTCATGTGACGGAACACGGGCGTGTGGTAGGCCGTGTGACGGAACACGGGTTGATTATATCCCTACATGGAGTGTAGGGTTGGACAGAGATGGAGTGTAGAGGCTGGTTGGGTAGGATTTTTGTGTCTGCCTATCTGTTACTGAGATGGGCTAAAGCCCTAATACTTACTGCTACTTAGATGGGCTAAGGCCAAACTAATACTGATATTGATATTGTAAAGGGCTTAGGCCCAGACTGTGATTATCTGGTTACTGTCTAATTGTTTGTATGGGGATTACATACTGAGTTTACGTAAACTCACCCCTTCTGCTTAATCTGTACAAGTAATCCCCAGACATAGGTGGATTGGTGCAGCGGAGGACTCAGTGGTGGTCACACGTCTTCTATTACGCTAGATTTTTTTTACTAGTTTGGGATTATAATTGTTAGACGTTTAAAAACTCGGTTTTCAAAAAGGAAAAGTTTTCTCTAAACACACAATTTACACAAAACGACTTTTAAAAGCTTTCACAACGAAATGTGTTAAAGCGAGTGACTAAATAAGTAACAATTTTGAGGGTAAAAAGTGTAAACAAATGAAAATTATTTTATTGTGACAACTTAGTTTCAAACGCTATCATGTGACATCGCCAAATTCGGCCATAATGTCTAGGCCTGGTTTGGGGTGTTACATGGATTAAATGAAGACATCCGATTGCTGGTTGGCATCCTAAAATTAAAAGAGATTGCTGTAATTTTGAGAGTGCTTGCAAGGCCGAGGAATTGGCTAAAGAGAAAAGAAAGGCTGAGTTTGAGTCTCGAGATTCGAAGAAGAGGCAAATGAGTAAATCACTGTAATCCTCATCTAAGAAACCGAGAGAGTTTAACACTCAATTGAGTGCTTTAGTTGGGTACTCAAATAAAAATAAGGGTAAGCAGTACGCGGTTTCAAAAGCTCAGACTACTTCAATTGCTAGTGTTGTTAACGCCCGATCGTGTAGACCGGAGTGTTCACATTATGGTAGACGTCACTTCGGCCAATGCCGAGCTAATGATGGAACTTGTTTTAAGTGTGGTTCCCAAGATCATTTCATTAGAGACTGCCCCGAGATGGTTAAAAAGAAAAGATTTTAGAGTGGAAGGTCGGGCAATACTATTCCTAAAGGGAGACCACAGAGAAATCCGGGAAATGGAGCAAGTAGTAAGAGTGCACCTAGAGATCCAACTGGGAGACCCAAGGGTAGGGCACCTGTGAGTACTTATGCCATTTGTGCTCGCGAAGAGGCTTCATCTCCTGATGTGATTACGGGTACTTTTTCTCTCTATGATACTCATGTTGTTGCTTTGATTGGTCTGGGATCTACCCATTCGTATATTTGTGTGAAATTGGTGTCTAGCATGAATATGCCTGTTGAGTCTATAGAATTTATGATAAAAGTGTCAAACCCTCTAGGCAAGCATGTGTTAGTTGACAAAGTATATAGAAATTTCCCTTTAATGATTAAAGGTCATTGTTTCTCGGCTAATCTTATGCTTTTTTTGTTTGATGAATTTGATATAATACTTGGTGTGGATTGGTTGACCATGCATAATGTAGTGGTAAACTATGGAGGGAAAATCATTGAATTAAAATATGAAAGTGGTGATATTCTTTGGGTTGAACCAGATGAATCGGATAGTTTGCTTGTATTGGTTTCTTCTATGACTGCTCAGAAATGTATAAGAAAGGGTTATGAAGCTTACCTTGCCTTTGTGTTGAATACAAAAGAGTCCGAGTTGAAAATTGAATCAGTACTAGTAGTATGTGAGTATCTAGATGTATTTCCGGAAGAGTTGCCTAGATTACCTCCTATTAGGGAAGTTGAGTTTGGTATTGAGTTAATTCCTGGTACTGCATCTATTTCAATTATTCTGTATAGGATGGCTCTGACGAAATTAAAGAAGCTGAAAGTTCAGTTACAAGAATTAACGGATAAAGGTTTTGCGAGACCTAGTCATTCTCCGTAGGGCACACCGGTGTTATTTGTGAAAAAGAAAGATGGTTCAATGAGATTGTGCATTGACTACTGACAGCTCAATAAAGTAACCATAAAGAACAAGTATCCATTGCCAAGAATCGATGACTTGTTTGACCAATTGAAGGGAGCCACAGTGTTTTCAAAGATAGATTTGAGGTGATAGACTTGAGGTCCGGTTCCTACCAGTTGAGAGTTAAGGAGTTTGATGTGCCAAAAACTGCATTTCGAACGAGGTATGGTCACTATGAATTTTTGGTTATGCCTTTTGTTTTAACGAATGCGCCTGCTACATTTATGGATTTAATGAACCGTATTTTTTGACCATACTTGGATAAATTTTTGTTTGTTTTTATTAATGATATCCTGATTTATTCTCGTGATGAGACCAAGCATGCCGAGCACTTGAGAACGGTTTTACAAACTTTGAGAGACAAGCAATTATATGCTAAGTTTAGTAAGAGTGAATTTTGGCTTCGAGAAGTCGGGTTTTTGGGCTACATTGTTTCGGGCAATGGCAATAGAGTTGATCCAAGTAAGATTTCGGCTATTGTTGAATGGAAATCGCCGAGGAATGTAACTGAGGTTAGAAGCTTTCTAGGTTTAGCCGGGTATTGTAAACGGTTTGTTAAAGGATTTTCCATGATTGCTACTCCGATGACGAAGTTGTTACAAAAAGATGTCAAGTTCAAATGGATAGAAAAATGCCAACAGAGTTTTGAAAAACTAAAGGCATTGTTGACCGAGGCACCAGTTTTTGTGAGAGCCCTATTCTGACCCCAGTCGAAAAGTGGTTTTCGGACCACAAAACTGAGTCACAAAAATAATTAACCGTTATATTCTATGCTTATTATATGTGTAAATGCATGTGTGAAAGTTTCATGCTTTGATTTTGTCATTTGTATGTGAAATTTAGTAAATAGGACTTATGTGAGACATTTTGAAATGTAATAGGTTAAATTATAATGATCTATTAATGCATGTTATAAAAAGAATGGACTTGCATGTCAAATTATCCATTTGTAGATAGTGGCCGGCCATGTTGTTATTTAATACATAATGTATGTATTTTCTATTAGCATTATTTCAATTAAATGGCTTTATATTATAGAATAATGATTATTAAAAATAGAAAAAAAAGTAAAGAAAACTAGGTGTTCATCTTTGTTTCCTTCTAAGCCGTTGTAAAGAAAGAAAAGGGGAGAAAACACCATTCGGTCATCTTAGGCATGAATTAAGGTAAGAAATTCATGTTAGTTCTTGAAATTTTAGTTTATTTTAAGTTAATTACCAAGTTCCTTATTTAGCCCATGTCAAAATTTTAATTTTTGGGGATGATTTGAGCTTTCGGCCATGGTAGATAATGAAGGGGATAGATGGTTGTCTTGAAGTCTTTATGAATAATTACAAATGAGTGATGTTTGAGATAGTTTAATGTTCTTATAAGTAGTTTAGATGATAGGAAAAAAATTGGCTTGTGTATTTGTGTAATTGTCGAATTTGAACTAGGGATATCTTTGAGCAATGCTTGTGTTTAAAATGATGGAATGGAGTGGATGCTTTAAATGTGTTATGAACTATTATAAGTTAAATTTAAGGTTTGCTAAATTACCTTTGTCATTGCCGAATATGTGTTTAATTAAAGAAGAAATTGAGTGTTGGATGTTTATGTGATTTAGATAGTTATAAACTAATTTTGAGTTTTGATATCTAAAGCCATTTTGTTGTGTTCGAATTTGATAAATAAATAAAATGTTTTAATATGATTATGTCATAGCAAAATTTATGCTTTAATTTTGTTTTCTTATCAAATTGTAATTCAGCAGTTGTACATAATGTGATAATTGGATGTGTATGTATTTAATTTATAATATCATACTTGAACATGTTATATATATATATATGGTTGTATGTGTGTGATTGTTTATCAAATTATATAATAGCCGCATGAGTTTGTGCTTGTATATGTGAGTTAGTTATACAATGAAAATTCGGCTATGAGGTTTAAAGGTTAGATCATAGGAGCCTTGATGGCATACATATTCAAGTTGTTCGGTCATTAGGGTTAAATGTACTTTGGCTATATATATATATTATATGTTAAAATAAATGAATTATGCATGTAGTCTTGAGGGTGTGTATGAAGAAATTATTAACTTGTTTGTATCTTAATGCCGAATGAAAATAGAAAGGTTAAAGATGACCTATAATGTATTTTATTTTATTTACTGTGATATATAAATATGAAAGTTGAATAGATATATATATGATATTTTGAAGTGAGGCTTGAATAATCGAATAATGATTAGTTTAAATTTTTTTTTATATATGAATTAAGCTCAAGAGCATAGAGAACCAAGGTTGGACAGAGGAAAAGAAAAAGTAGTTGAGTAGCCAATCTGAGACTGTTCAAATATATTCGAGGTAAGTTTTAAGTAGTTATATATGTAATATTATTCGAAAATGACATGACAGATTTTGAGAATTAAGTGTTACTTGTCAAATATGTACATGGCCGAATAGCAATTTTTATTGGAAGTAAAAAGTAATATGTTTTCATGATCAAATGATAGTGTTAGATGAAAATGAGAAAGATTTTTACGTGTAAACTATTATGTATTTAAATGTGAATGATGAAATACGATAAAAATGAATGAAGTATAGGAAGATATATATATTCAAATGATGATTGCACCTACATAGGTGTGATTGTGTTGTATAAAACTTGTTGATTTGAATATTATACAGCATTATTCGGGCCTTTGAGCCTAGCAGGCTATAATACCGGTGAGATATTAATCGGGCCTTTGAGCCTAGTAGGCTGTAATGCCGATGAGATATTATTCGGGCCTCGAGCCTAGCAGGCGAAATACCAGTGAATAAATTCGGGTTTTTAAACCTAGCAGACTGAATACCGGTGATTTGATAAAAGTCTAAAACTAAGATACCTCGTGTTAGAACGACGAATGAATACATTCAATAAGTTAAGTTGGCCAGGTACATATTATGTATTTATATGTGAGTATGATTTAAATTGAATCATAAGAGTATAATTTGTTACATATGTGAATACATGATATGTTTATATCTATGATTAGGATATATTCGGTTAAGGTACGAATATATGTGAAAATGTTCGATTTATTTAAGCCATATGATTTTGGATTAAGTGTAATTAGAATGCTAAATGTGCATTATATACTTGTGTATATTCGGCTAATGGTAATAAATATATAAGAAATGACTTTTGAGAAATTGAATAATTGATGTATAGTTGAGTTTATCTATTGTATTGCTTAAAACTTACTAAGCTTATGAAAGCTTACTCCTTTTGTTATATTTCTCTGTTTTTAGATTGTTGATTCCAGTTACCTGCTCGGAGAGAGGATTGTCAGCAACTCGTCACACTATCTGTCTTTTTGGTACTGCTATGTTTTGGAATTTGTATGGCATGTATAGAATAGACTTAAGTGAATGTTATTTTGAGATGTTTTGTATATATTTGCCATGTGAATATGGCAACTTTTGAATATCAATATAAGTTGAATTTCTATCTTTGATGGAGTTTGGCTATAAGTATAACTGCTAATTGAATTATGTAAATGTGTATCTTCTAATGTTGAAATTCGGATTAGTAATTCTTCATAACCCATTCCAGCGACAGATACGGGTTATAGGGGTGTTATAGTTTTAGTGCAACCTGAACCGAGAAAAGAATTTGTGGTTTTTAGTGACGCGTCTTTGAATGGATTGGGTTGTGTACTTATGCAAGAAGGTAAGGTGATAGCTTATGCCTCGAGGCAACTAAAGCTACATGAGAAAAATTATCTGACCCATGATTTTGGAGCTAGCCGCTATTGTGTTTGCATTAAAGGTTTGGAGACACCATTTGTATGGCGAGAAATGTCGAGTATTCACAGACCATAAGAGTCTAAAGTACTTAATGACTCAAAAGGATTTGAACCTACGAAAATGAAGGTGGCTAGAGTTGATAAAAGATTATGAGCTAGTGATTGACTACCATCCGAGAAGGCGAATGTAGTCGCCGATGCTTTGAGTAGGAAGTCATTATTTGATTTGAGGGATATGAACACTCAATTGGCTTTATCAGATGATGGTACAATTCTAGCCGAGTTGAGAACCAGACCGATGTTTCTCCAAGAGATTTATGAAGCTCAGAAAGGTGACAGTGAGTTGCAAGACAAGAGAGCTCAATGTGACTCAGGTATTGAATAAGATTTTCAGATTAGTTCTAATGGTTGCTTGATGTTTCGAGATAGGATTTGTATCCCTAAAAATACCGAGTTGATTCAGAAGATTTTGCATGAGGCATATAGTGGTTGTTTGTCTATACATCCGGGTAGTACGAAAATGTACAATGACTTGAAGAAATTGTATTGGTGGCCGGATATGAAAAGAGATATTTCAGATTTTGTTTCTAGATGCCTGATTTGTCAGCAAGTAAAAGCTGAACACCAAGTACCTTAAGACTTACTTCAGCCTATAATGGTCCCCGAGTGGAAATGGGACCATATTAATATGGATTTTGTGACGGGTTTGCCTTTGACACTAAGAAAGAAAGATGATGTTTGGGTTATCGTAGATCGATTGACAAAGTCAGCTCACTTTATACCGGTACATACAGACTATTCACTTGATAAGTTAGCCGAGTTGTCTATTTCTGAAATAGTGAGGTTACACAGAGTACCTTTGTCGATTATATTAGATAAAGATCCAAGGTTCACTTTACGATTTTGGAAAAAGTTACAAGAAGCGTTGGGTACGGAATCAAATTTTAGTACCATTTTTCATCCGCAAATTGACAGACAATCCGAAAGGGTAATTCAGATTCTTGAAGACATGTTATGGTGTTGTGTTCTTGAGTTCCAAGGTTGTTGGGAAAAGTACTTACCGTTGGTAGAATTTGCCTACAACAATAGTTTTCAGTTGAGTTTAAAAATGGTGCCGTATGAAGCATTGTATGAGCGTAAGTGTCGAACACCCTTGTATTGGACCGAATTCAGAGAAAATCAGATTCACGGAGTTGATTTAGTCAGAGAAATCGAAGAAAAGGTAAAGATAATACGTGATTGCTTGAAAGCCACTTCAGATAGACAAAAGTCCTATGCAGATTTGAAACGGAAAGTGATTGAGTTTCAAGTCGGTGATAAGGTATTCTTGAAAGTATCTCCATGGAAAAAAGTTTTGAGATTTGGCCAGAAGGGCAAGTTGAGTCTGGGTTTTATTGGACCATACGAGATTACTAAAAGAATAGGGTCAGTAGCATATCAGTTGGCTTTGTCGTCTGAGTTAGAAAGAATTCATGATGTGTTCCATGTGTCTATATTGCACAGATACCAATCAGACCTTTCACATGTGATTTCATCGACAAAGGTTGAGATTCGACCGGATATGACATATGGCGAAGAGTCGATTAAGATTTTGGCTCGGGAAGTCAAACAATTGAGAAACAAAAGTGTTGCCCTTTTGAAAGTATTATGGAAAATACATGGGGTTGAAGAGGCTACATGGGAGATCGAGGAAAGCATGAAAAACCAATATCCAAACCTTTTCACTGGTAAGATTTTCGAGGACGAAAACCCCTAAAGGGGGAGAGCTGTAACATCTTAAATTAGGGCCTAGTCAGAACAGTGGTTTTCAGACCACAAATTTGAAATAGAAATAAATATTTTATGATTCTTATGAGGTATATGATATGATTGCATGCTTGTGTGAAAGTTTCATGAAGAAATTCTATTAATAAAGTGTCCAATTTGACATTTAGGACTAAATTGAAAAAGTAGCAAAATGTGAGTTCTAGGAGCTTTAAGCATGAAATTGTCATGGATTATTAATTAGAGGTCCTTAAATAGTAATTTTCCCAATTTCTATTTTTATGGACAAAAATGGGCATGAATAGGAAAATTTTGAAAGAAAGGCCTTAAGAGCATTTTTGTCATTTGGTTAATAAAAGATAAAAAGGGAAAAATAAGTCAAAATTATGTTCATCTTCTTCATATGTGTGCCGAAAATTTGAAGAGCCACAGCTAGGGTTTTTTCTACAACTTTCAAGCTTGATTCTATGTACTCCCTAGCCCTGTTTTTAATATTTTTTATGTTTTTTAGATCCTTGAAGCATGAACTAGCTATTTCTACCATTATTTTGAGCTAGGGTTCATGTTCAAAAACTTACCCATGTGTGACATGCATGTATTTTGGTGATTAATGGAGGAATATCAAAGTTTGATGCTTGATAAACATCTTTTACTAAGTGGTTTATCATAAAAACACCTAAAAAAGACCTTGTTGTAAAAGTTGTAAAATCGGTGGTTAAAATTTTGATCTGGAAGAAAATGTGAGCTGATATAAGTATGATATAAGTTCGGCTAGGCTTGGGTAGCAAAACAAATGAACACATTTCATTTTACCAACCTAGGGGCTAATTTGTAATTACGTAAAAGTTTAGGGGCAAAATTATAATTTTGCC
Source organism: Gossypium anomalum (assembly GCA_025698475.1). Lineage (NCBI taxonomy): Eukaryota > Viridiplantae > Streptophyta > Magnoliopsida > Malvales > Malvaceae > Gossypium > Gossypium anomalum. The sequence continues at coordinate 38,140,313 of CM046968.1, read as the reverse complement.
AAAGTGTGATTTATGGACTATTTTGAACAATGTGATAATTAAATAAGTGAAATTTTGAAAAAATGTCATGACATTAGGGTTATGAGTTATCCCATGTAAGACCATGCTTGGGAGATGGCATTGGCATCGACATGTGATCCCATGTAAGACCATATCTGGGATATGGCATTGGCATGTTACTATGTTTATGAGAATTCCCGAGTATCCTTTAGTAATTCCAAGTGGTTCAACGGGTAATCCAATGATTATGTCAAAGAGATGACAAGGTATGATCATGTTGAAAGGGTACAGGTACGTATACAAAGCTCATAAATATTGAGACTATGAATCGATGAGACCTCGGTAAGATGTGAATGAATGAATTATGATCATGAGTCTTATTGTACATTATAAAAATGGCATGACTTAAAATGTACCTATGATACTTGATGACATTATGATAAATATTATTATGTTATGTGGATAATAATGTATGGTTAATGTTGTTATTTATTTACATGCAAACTTACTAAGCTTTATGCTTACTCCCTTTTCTTTTCTATTTTCCTTATAGTATCATCAAGCTAGCTCAGGGATCGGAAGACGTCGTAGTTCGATTCACACTATCAAACTAATCTTTTGGGTATACTGAATTTAAGTATTTTGAGTATGGCATGTATAGGGACTTGGTCTTTTTGTTATATGTCATATTTGTGTAGCCAAATGTGTTGGCTTATAATGATTTGATGATTCATTTTGTATATGGCCATGAGATATGGCCCATATTAATTATGGGGATGTAATCCTATTCATACATGCATACATGTGCTATGGTCACTCATGCTATGGTTAAATTCATTTGGCATGGATGAATTGTGGATATGATCATGAATGCTTGATGATGGAAATGTAAGTACATGACATAATAACAACTAAGGCATGAATGTATGAAATATAATTAAATTGATGTTTCATATTGCCATGTAGGATGTCATTGAGATGTATAAGTGTTCATTTATGCCATGTAGGATGTCATTGAGATGTATAAGTGTGCATGTGTTATTGAGGGTGACAAAAGGCTTGGAAAATAGAATCAAAGTTGTCCACACGGGTAGGCACACGAACGTGTGTCTAGACCGTGTGTGACACATGGTCTGCCCCATGGGCGTGTGATCCGGCTGTGTGTACCTTACACCCTAATTAGGTAAAACAGAATGCCCAGTAGTAAACACACAGGCAAAGACACGGCCGTGTGTCTCAGCCGTGTGAAGGGCACGGCCTTAAGACATGGGCGTGTGCCCAGGCCGTGTGAAGTTTGTACTTAATTATTGGAATTTAATTCACCACACGGCCTAAGTACACGGGCGTGTGCCTTGGCCGTGTGACCCTAATTGTGTTGATGATGTCATAAACAAAGAGTTACACAGGCTGATGACATGGGCGTGTCCCAAGCCACACGGGTGTGTGTTACCACATGGCCTACCCACATGGGCGTGTGACCCTGTTTCATGAAAATTTTCTAAGTTTTTCCCAAAGTCTTCTAAAGTTTTTTTTTTAGTCCTGAACTACCCCCAACGTATGTTTTGGGCCTTGTAAGGCAATAGAAAAGACAATTTGCATATGTATGAATGAATTTGATTTGAACAAAATTTTATGGCTCGATTTTATATGTTTACTCATGTTTAAGTTCGGTAATGCCTCGTATCATGTCCCGGCATCAGACTCGGGTAAGGGGTGTTACACTTCGGCTTGGGCTCCACCACAGGTTGAGAAGTAAGGGACGGCTCGTGTAACTGCCCGATTTAGAGCCTAGCCAGAACAGTGGTCTCGGGACCACAAATCCAAAGTTAGAAAAAATTATTTTATTGTTTCTATGAGGTTATAGTATGATTTTATTAGTGCATGAAAAATTTGGTGAGCTAATTTTGATGTTATCTAGCCCGATTGCGAAATAGGACTAAATCGCATAAAAGGTAAAAGTTATATTTTAGTACCCAAATGTGTTAAATAGCTAGAGATTTAAAATTTAGGGTCTTTAAAGGGTAATTAGACCCTTGTGAAATAGCCTAGCCGGCCATGGAGTGAGGGGAGACAAATTTGACAAAGTTAGGTGATTATGAGGTCATCAAATTTGACTAGTTTTAAATTAAATAAAACAAAGGTCATTTCTTCTCTATTTTTTCTTCTCTCCACCAATTTTTATCAGCCATTGTTGGGGTTTTGAGCTTCAAAAATTTGCAGCAACATTAAGCCTCTCAAGTAAGTGACTTTGATAGTTTCTTTTAATGATTTTTGTATTTTTGAGACCCTTGAAGCATGAGCTTTCAAATGAGGGTGATATCTTGCAAAATGGTCAATAGTTTAAGATTTTGCCATGGATGTTTTTGAGATGTTTATTGAGTTTTTATGGAAGAATATGAGTCCTAGTTGGGTTATAAACAACTTTTGTAAAAGGTGTTAGCATGAAAACACCTAAAGGGACTATTTTGCATGAGTTGTAAAATAGTTAATAAGTATGTGAAATAGTGAGATTTTAAAGTTGCTATAGGATTAAAAATAGCTCGGTTAGGCTTGAGATACAAAGAAATTCGATGAAAATCGATTTTCGGGCATAGGGGTAAAATGGTTATTTTGTCAAAGTGTATGGGCAAAATGGTCATTTTACCAAAGATGTGAATTTATGATTGCTTAATCCTAATTAGTGACTAAATGAGTGCACATTGTCATTATAGATCAAGATTTACCAAATCCGAACCTAGATCAGGGGAAGGCCAAGCAAACCGACTAAACTGAATAATCAAGTACTTTTTGTAAACTGAGGTAAGTTGTATGTAAATAATACAACTACACTGTTAATACTTGTACTCATATCACCATTGAATTGATATTGTATGAGTTGCTAAGTTATAAGTTAAGAATGTCCAGTAAACTGACTAGATCAGGGGAAGGCCAAGCAAACCGACTAAACTGAATAGTCAAGTACTTTTTGTAAACTGAGGTAAGTTGTATGTAAATAATACAACTACACTGTTAATACTTGTACTCATATCACTATTGAATTGATATTGTATGAGTTGCTAAGTTATAAGTTAAGAATGTCCAGTAATATTGAGATAATAAAGATATCCCGTTGAAGCATTAGGATACGAACTGGATATTCGTGCCAAAGCATTGGGTGATTTGTGCGCCAGTGTAAGACATGTCTGGGACATGCTTCGGCCACATTCTAAGAGCCAGTGTAAGACCATGTCTGGGACATGGCATCGGCTTCTAGGTGAGGGCTAGTGTAAGACATGTCTGGGACATGCATCAGCCATACTATGATAGCCAGTGTAAGACCATGTCTGGAACATGGCATCGGCACAGAGATGAGTGCCAGTATAAGACATGTCTGGGACATGCATCGGCCTCGATAGAGATAGCCAGTGTAAGACGTGTCTGGGACACGCATCGGCTAAGAGTTGTGCTAGTGTAAGACATGTCTGGGACATGCATCAGCATGCATATATAAGAGCTAGTGTAAGACCATGTCTGGGACATGGCATCAGCATGCATATATAAGAGCTAGTGTAAGACCATGTCTGGGACATGGCATCGGCAATATATCCCATGATGGAGGTTCATAGAATATCCAGTAGTGTTCCAAACGTTTCAATAGTGAGAGTTATAGATCAATTTTGATAAAGAAAGAATAATCATGTTGTGAGTATTACAGGTACCTATATGGTAAGCATGAGTAACGAGCTTAATTTAGAAAATGTGATTCGAGTAGAGGATAATGAGTAAGTTCAATTATGTTTATCTTTGAGTTATAAGTATGATGACTGCTGGTGAGATTGTTATTGTATATTTATTTATATGTAACTTACTAAGCTTTATGCTTACCCTGTTTCTTTTCCCTCTTCTTTCAGTGTCGCCAAGCTAGCTTAAGGATCCCTTAAAGTCAGAGATATCGATCACACTATCGTCCGTAACATTTCGTATAGTTTGATTTGTATTTTTGAAAGTGGCATGTATAGGGCTAGACTAGGATGTTACATCATGAGAAGTGTTTATGTATTTTCGCTTAATTCAAAAGCCTTTTATTTTGTATCAAGCCTAGAATAATGACTATTATTCATTTTGATGAATGCATATGATGTTCTTTCTATGGTTGAATTAGTGCCCATTATGATAAGGTTTGTATATTAAAAGGATCTTGTGTGGGTTGTGCAAAATAGATGACCAAAGGGCTTGGAAAATAGCCTAGTTTGTCCACACGGGTAAGATACACGGGCGTGTGTCTAGACCGTGTGTGACACATGGCTCACAGCCATGGGTGTGTGTTATGGTCGTGCGTCCCCTGTACTTTAAATTTTGAAGTCATTTTAGCAAATGGGTAGGCCACACGGGCATGTGTCCATGCCGTGCCATAAAGTCAGTATGCATGCTAGTAGTACATGAGCAAGAGACACGGCCATGTGTCTCAGCCGTGTGAAGGACACAGTTGCAGGGCACGGGTGTGTGCTCGGGCCATGTAGTTTTGGCAGAATGCCCAAGTTTTCAAACACGGGTTCGGGACATGGGCGTGCCCTTAGCATACGGTCGTGTGCTCTATACCCACACAGGCGTATGGAGCTTTGCTGTATGAGAATTTCTAAGTTTTTCCTGAGTTCTTGTTGGGTTCTTAACCACCTCGGATGTATGTTTTGGGTCTCGTGAGCCCATGTTTGGGACAGATTACATGAGAAAGGAAAAGTTTTTAAATTGTTTGAGATTTCATGACCCGGTTTTATATAGTTGAATGAGTTTTAGTCAGGTAATACCTCGAACCCTATTCTGGCATCGGATATGGGCGAGGGGTGTTACAGCTGGCCTCGACGATGGCATCGTTTAGCTAGAAGTTGGGTCCCTCGTCTAGACCCGTGATCCAATACTACCATGAGTTGCCCACCATACAATAGCGAATCCAGAGTGGCTGGTAGAGGCCCTGCCCCCCCTCCCCCTTAAATGGAATTTTCCCTTTAGAGCCTTTAAAATTTTAAATTTGTAATGGTAAAATTGCACTTTGACCCCCCCCAAAAATGATAAAATTTTGATTTAATCCTTTTAAAATTATAAAGATATAGGCTATTAAAATAATAAAATTGTATTTGTACTATCGTAAAAAAATAAAATTTAATTTCGACCCTCCAAAAAATTTCTGCCTTCGTCCCTGCCACCATATAAATAAGACAACCCATTCTCCTTGTACCAACTTTGGTACTCGACCGAGGGCCTGAAGTTAAACCAAAAGGATTGCATCCGAAGCCACCTCTCGAACCAAGTGTTCCATAATGCTATATATTGTTGATGTTCCACAACCCAATTCCTTTCTTTTTTCCCTTTCTGATAATCCCATGGACATCATCAAATCTATGTGGAACATCTGAAACATATTGTATGCATCCAAACTATTGCAATACTCAATCGACATTGTACCACTTAACCGTTGAAAAGTTCAAAACTAGCGTGTTGATGCACCACACATTTGCATGGGCGTGAACCTACTGTGGAATGAAGGGTCCAACATCCGGTGCAAAATACAGTATCCACATAAACTGCACAATATTTAACATGATGTTAGTTACATGAGTCAAATAACATGGTACAATTTAATAAATTAAATCAATACAAATTAATTAAAATTATATATATTACTTGGTCGTGTAACACCCCTAACCCGTATCCGTTACCGAAACAGGTTTACAGAGTGTTACCAGTACATACAGAACATTTACAGATTAATCAAAACATTACTATTCACTTTCTGAGATCATATATATATATATATATAACGACATTTATTTGGGCCCTCGAAACCCAACATGAACATTAAAATCAAGTCGGAGCTCAATTGATTTCTCATAAAATTTTTCGCTTAATTTTTTTTTTTTTTTTTTTTTTACGCCCATGAGATTAGGGGCGTGTGGAATCCACGCACCCATGTGGCTTGGGACACGCCCGTGTCCCTTGTCCGTGGAGCTTTCGTTTATGACATCATCATCAATTTAGAGGCACACGCCACATCGCACGCTTCGTGTCCTAAAGTCGTGTTCCATATACAATTTGAGACACACTACGTGTCTCTGCACTGTGTGGTAAATATCTAAGCTATTTTCCAAGCCTTGGTCAACCTTAATCTCTTAACGCTTATATAAAATCAAAAGTATATAACATGGTATTCATTTAATGATTAAACATTCTCAATTAAACTACAAAGCATTTGTATGTCATCATACATGTATCTCTCATACTCATTTTACCTTGTCTATTATGGTGCCACTTATACTTTTATACCATGATTATCATCTTACCAAATATTTTCAGCTTAATCATCAAACATTTATATTTAAAGCTAGGTCATATCTTTATAAAATACTACATTTCAGATGCATGGAATAAAATACTTGCCTTAGACATTTCAATCCAACTTCATACCCAACAAGCATCATATTGAAACTAGTCATATATATACATATCATGATATGTATCGTTCTCATACTGTTTTCTTATAAACATATATCATTTGTTTTCCTCCTCCTCCTCTCCATTCCACATCCTTAATGTATATAACATTCTTGTAAGTACAATTTCACAATTTACTTATTAATGCTCATATCAAGCTGTTCACATGAGTCATAGTCACTCAATTATTTATAATTCAAGCTACAGAGCTCCAAATTAAAATCCGTAAATTTTCCCTGAAACTAGACTCACATATCATTCCACCATAAAATTTTCAGAATTTTTGGTCTAGCCAATTAGTACAGTTTATTCATTTAATTTTCCCCTGTTTCACTATCTGACAGTTCTGACCTCTCTTCACTAAAAATTAATTATATCACAGTACAGAACTCGGATAATGTTCCCGTTGATTTCTATTGAAAATAGACTCATTAAAGATTATAAGCATATAAATTTGAGCCTCTAATTAATTTTTTAAAATTTTTAGTGATTTTCCAAAGTCGAAACAGGGGAACCCGAATTCATTCTAACCTTGTCTCACAAATTTTATTATATCTCATAATTTACAATTCAATTGCTTACACGTTTCTTCTATGAGAAACTAGACTCAATAAGCTTTAATTTCATATATTATTCATCCTCTAATTCGATTTTTACAATTTATGGTGATTTTTCAAAGTCAACTTACTGCTGCTGTCCAAAACTGTATTAGTTCAAGATGTTTATTACCATTTTTCCTCTAAATTTCACAAGTCATACAAGTCAGTCCTTGCTCAATTAGCCCATCTATTAAGCTAATTTTTCTCAATTAACATTTTATTCCATCATTCTAAACTATTACACAACTTTTGAAAATCAGAATTTTAACACTAAACCTTAATTCACAACTTTTTCACAATTAGGTCCTAAAATCAATTTCTATTGAAATTACTTGATAAAATCATCAAACAACAAAATCAAAGCTTCAAATTCATTTTATTTCATCATAAACAGCCAATACTTATCAATGATAGCTTTTAATTTTGTTCATAAAATAAAAACAAATGAATTAAACACTTGGACCTAATTGTAAAAGTCACAAAAACATAAAAATCTCAAAGAAAAGGGCAAGAATTGAACTCACATATGTCAAAGTATGAAAAACCAACAGCTTTCAGACCTCCCATGGCGTTTTTGCTGAAGAAAAATGATGATATCTCTAGATTTTTCAAATTTGTCTTGTTTTATATGTTTAATTTGCAAAATTTCCCATTTTGCCCTTGTTTCTCCTTGTCTTTTTGCTGATTTTCTTGCCCAACCGTCCAGCCCATACAATTTGGGTCCAATTGCCTTTTAAATCCCTCCTTTTAATTACTTAAACTATTTAATCACAATTTAATAAATTTTGCACTATTTTCAATTTAGTCCTTTTAATTAATTGACTAACTAAACGTTAAAATTTTCTAACGAAACTTTAATACTAACTTAATAACACCCCATAAATATTTATAAAATTATTTATGGCTCGGTTTATGAATCTGAGGTCTCGATACCTCGTTTTCAACCCAATTTACCTGATTAATTCTTTTAAAATCGCAAAATTCACTAATTAAAAATAATTCTTTTAAGTTTCGCGCTTGGCCTATAATTATTATTCGTTAAAATTTCTAAACTTACTCGTCGGATTTAGTGATCTCAAATCACTATTTCCGACACCACTGAAAAAAATTTGGCCGTTACAGGTCGTCTTCGGACGCATCTATCATCTAACGGTACACTATTAGTGTCTTGCAAGTGCCAATAGCTGGAGACGTTACCCATCTGAAAACGAAGCAAACTTGTTAGCACATAATCCAAAAAAGAAACAACAAATATTCTTTGTTTAGTGTTAAGTATAATTTTTTTTACCTATTTACAAGTGGCCACGTACATGGTTGGTGACCCACTTATGCCAAAAATTGCATCTATACAACTCTTAGGACTGCAGCAGTATCAAACAACCAGCTATATCTTGTACCTTGTGCTTTGTCTCTCGAAAAATCCCTGGATACAACGTCACCAATATTGTTGATCCCCAACTATAAGTACAAGCACAATACAAATTCGCCAATAGAGGCAAGTACATTATGTGGACCTTATTGGATGTTGCGTCCAACATAAGTGCCCCTTATCAACTACAATATATACACTCAAGCAGCGCACATCAGCTCCTACTCAGTGGCGGTGCTTGATAAGTTTTTGAATTTCTCATTTAACCATGAGAATTTCAAAAAGGCGAGTTGTTTTCCCCATCACTAGGAGACTGTCCAAGCAATTGGTAACATAGGGCCGAAGGTTGCGCCAGTTTGCTTGGACCTGTGACCACATGACCATCAACTGGTAGCTCAAGTTGCATCGTGACGTCTTATAAGGTGATCGATCGTGAACTCCCTGTATGAAAGATGGAAAGTGTGGGCCTTGTGGCGCCACCGCTCAACCAAAGTGGATATTATGCCCGCCCTCAGGTCGAACATTCGGTACGGCATGATCTGTTCCTCTGGACGGTACCTCAGAAAATAGACTCGTGACCTAAACACCCAGTACTCATCCTGTCCATATCATATAACCGATTTTTTAAAATAAACTAACAAAATAAATCATATTGCAACTATATAAATATACATATAATCTTCAATAATAAATATACCAGTATTTTACTGTTTTGTTTATCGTCAATGCACTGTGATCGACAATTCGAAGTAAAAAAGATATTTTAATATCTGCATAATTTTAAAAATAATTAAGCACAACTTAATAAATTAAGTATAATTAAATATTACATTATAATACTTACATTTACGTACATCCAACAAATATCTTACATACCTTTATCTTAAAAAATTCATATAACACCAAAACGAAAAAAAAGGCAACATAATAAACAAACAAAAAAACTTTCAAATTCTCCTTTTCCTTTTTCAAATACCACCAATGTGGGGACCAACAACCCCTCTCCTGTTAATTTTATAATGGTTGTGGGTGGAGAGAAAATTTGGGGCGAAATGAATGAAAAATAAAAAATAAAAAAAAGTAGCAACGGTAAAAAAAAAAATTATGAGAAGTCAAATTACTGTCAATGACAGGATGCTGACGCGCCTGACGGTGTGTTTTTTTAGGATTTTCTCCTCTAATTAAAATTCCTCCCCGTATCTTTCTATTTTTTAAGTTACGCACCCAATTCTTTTTTCCCCTTCGTTAATTATAACATGCATTGCATTTTATTTATAATCTCGATTTTTTTAATGTACAATTAAACTATTAATTCACATTGTGTAAATAATTTAAATAGAAAATATTTTATATTGGCAACATCTCAAATAACTACTAATTTACATAATTTAAAGTCAGTATTTTATAAAAATAATATTTGACATTGGCAACATTACAAAATAATATTTTACATTTTGATACATTTCAAAAAAAAAAAATTGAAACATAAAAAATACAATAGAAATAAACGATAAATTATATTTTGTTCGAGACATATAGTATTGTCTTACAAACTAAAAAAGACCATGTTTAACGGTAATATGAGTAAGTTTCTCAATACTAATAAAACAAAATTAAACAATGAATTTGATTTTGTTCAAGAGCAACAACATTGTGTCTTACAAACTGAAAAAGACAATGTTTAACAGTAACACAAGCAAGTTTCTCAAGCAAGTTTCTCATTACTAATATTTGTAGGTTGGATGCTACTGACCCAAATAATCTCACCCTTATTTTCACGATTGGGATCCTATTCGAACCTTCAAACATCCCCCTAACCTAAGGAGTCCAAGATAATCCCACTTGTTGGCTGCATAACCAATTTAAACCAGTTATGGCCCTATCATAGCCAATGAATAGCCCTATATAACCAATTTGAACCTATTACCGCATAAACCACTGGTAATCAAGACCCCTATTTTTACTTAAAATCGTCACCACATATGAAATTAATGAATCAAATCTACATTCCCGAAAAGGCAAATTAAATTTGTTGGTGTTTGAGCTCCATGGATCACCTTTAAATAAAACATACCTTCAAATTATAATTTTTTATAAATAGCAGAAAAAAATCGATCCTGATCTCTATGTTTTCTCAACACTAAAAATTTCTCTCCTCTCCCCTACAACTAATCAAAAAAATTTATTCCTCCCCCATTTTTACTTAAATCGTCACCACATATGAAATTAAGGAATCAAATCTACATTCCTGAAAAGGCAAATTAAATTTGTTGGTGTTTAAACTCCACGAATCACCGTTAAATAAAACATACCTTCAAATTATAATTTTTTATAAATAGCAGAAAAAAAAATCGATCCTGATCTCTATGTTTTCTCAACACTAAAAATTTCTCTCCTCCCTTACAACTAATCAAAAAAATGTATTCCTCCCCTTTATCCTTCAGCATAATAAAATTAAAAAAAAAATCACCTTACACTAATCTTACACTAATCTTTCATTGAGGGCATGGGTATATATAACCTTTCGGTGTCGCAAATCTCAACAACACTACCAAAAAAATTCACACAGGCGACATCAATGCCAAAAAAATCAAAATTGGTGACACCAATGCCTATGACGCCACCCATTAAGAAAAATATTTTATTTTTTTCATATTCTCTCCTCATAATCCATGTATTTTAGATGTGTATAAATATTGGTGATACCAAAAGCATTGATGTGACCCAAAAATATATTTTTATGCCCTCCAACCAATGATTGGATGATAATGATAGGAGGTGATGCCAATGGCTATAGCGTCACCGACATTTACTGTTCAAAACGGGTCACTTACATACATGATTTTCAAAATGGGTTATTTTCATAAATAATAAAATATTTGGGTCGTTTTAATAAAAAAGCCACATGTAAATTTCAACAAGAAAACTATGGGACTACCAATGAAGATGGAAGAAATAAACTCCAAATTTCCATAGTCAACATTGAAACACTGCACATCTTTCATTAGATGCAAGTTAGCACCTGTTTGTTAAACCAACTGATTATAACCAAAAGTGTAACAAATAGAAGATTGTAAATGATATGTATGTATTTGTGTTTTGCAATGATGTTTCTTTCATCGTGGTATAACAAAAAAAACACAGAAGCATGTTCTTAACTGACACACACATACAGCATCCTCAAACATCAATGCCCCGTTTTGATGCCCCGTTTTGACTTCTCATTCAATCATCCATTGGCACAGAAGTTGGATCTTGAAACATTCGTATCAAGAATTTGACCTGCAAAGTGAAAGAAGAGCGTTTTATAGTCAAAGATTAGCTCTAATGAGAAGAATGAGAGAGTGAGTTATAGTACGGTTGACAACAAAATTCAATGGTCAACTTATGCTGCCAATCTCTATACTTGAATGAAGTTCGAGATTTAGTTCACGTTCTTACAAAGTGCTCTTACGTTTTCAATTTAAAATCCTAGGTCAATTGTTTACAATATTAGTATTTTCCATCAATACTCTAGCAATCATCATGAATTCAGCAAGTAGTACTTACAGTAAGCAAAATTTTGAAAATTAAATACTAAAAGAATGGTTGGATTAGAATCTTTAAATTAAAGATTTAGAAGATTTAATTTGAACTTTTTCATTACTATGACTCAATTTCGAACTCTGCCAAAGTACGGGACTGAAGGCATATTTTGATCTAACTCAATTTTATGGGAAATTTTAAAGATGATACTTGAAATACATTTTCCAGTGAGGCAGCTCCATCTTAAGCACAAAAAAGCAAACAGTTCTTGTGTCCCTAATGACATTTGATGATAAATTTACTATGTTTTTGCAAATCATGCTCAAAGATGACAATTTGAACCTCCAAACTACATACAAGCCATTTTGGTACCAATCATGTTTCCCTGTCAAATTCGAACCTGAAATTACTTATCAGATCCAAAGTCCATTTTCCGGCTACAGCATTTTGTGATTAATTCGAAATATAAAAAAGCTTTCACCTTTCCTATAGGTTACTAATCAATTTATTGCACATACTAAAACTATTCACTACACCTTGTCTGTTACGCAATCCTGATAACCATAACCCAGCACAATACATATATTCTTTCTGCATTCATCTCATTTCTCCATATTCTAGAGATCGCACTAATACAAGGATACCTTAGGTACCTTGAACATTCAAGACATACAAGACATTATCAAATGTGACTGCTTCAACAATGACCATTCACTAATAAGCTAACAAAGCAAATTTGAAGCAAAACATCTCCTCTTAGTGAAGATAAATACATGGTTCGGTTTTCACTACAAGGAGTGTCCAAGAATCACAAAAGGGGGTTTTACTTCATTTTCTATTATTGTGAAGACTGGGAATTTATTCTAAATGACACAAAGGAATGAGTCACTGTTTAATGCAGGGTCAACATCAAGTACTTAATCCATGAATCCAAAGCTTAAGTCAACTGCTTCATACAAATATCCTTAAGAGGTGACACTCATTAGTTTTTAATTCAAATTAAAATATGTTCAACACTAACCCTAACTATTCCTACCAGCAAATAAAAGGTGCTTGCTCGGTCACTTCATACAACCATCCTTAGAATGTAACAGCTACTAAGCTTGGAATTAGGATCCCAACACGTGTAATTTATTATTACCGAAACAAAAATGTTCAAGGAAAATTTTCACATTATCAAAGATGCAAAATCACCAAATAAGTTTCAATACTCGAAATGTAACAAAAGATTGAACATATGAAACTATATATGTATATATTTCATACCTGATGAGTTTGTGTTTAATCAACTGCTCTTGGAAGCCATGGCTTTTCTGGCAGCCATAGTATTCCTAGCAGCCCTTGCATTATCATACTCAAACTTCAACACATCTGATATGTGAGAAGTATCCTTAACATAAAAAAACCTCCCAAAGGGACTCTCTTCAATCAAAGGGAAATAACAGAAGAGCATAGAATTCACCACCCAAAACCAGAGCCCACCAAGCAAAATCCCCAATGAAGCTCCAGCAAGAACCTGGGCCACCGTATGGTAACCCAAATAAACCCTAGAATACATAGTCAAGACAGCCAAAGACCAAGGTAAAAACAAAGCAGCCCACTTGGTTCTAACATTCCAAATCCCACCGATCCCTTTGCATGTCAAAAGGGTGAAATAAACAGCGAAAAAGAACATGTATTGAGAGTGACTTGAAGGCCAGCCGTGAGAATCACACATTTCTAAAAGAGCACAGGTTTCAGGGCGGGCTTGTTGAACGGATTTTTTGATGAATTCATTGATGAACTGTGATATTACTAGGCCTAATGCAAAGAACATGCTTTGAAGCTCTCTACGGAAGATGAAATGAGAAACGAAGCCACCAAGGGAAATGAAAACGGGAACTAAAGAAACCCAGGCTAAGAAATGGCCTAGTTGGTCACCTCTTTGATACCTTACATGAGTTAAACTTACCGCTTTTAGTGCATTATATGTCATGGTGGGATTTCGATCTGGGTTTTTGGAGAAGTTGGGATCAAACTTAACTTTAAGACGGGATTTAGTTTGGGAGAGTTGGGTCAAAACCGGTGCTTTCAATGTGTCTTTGAGGGGAAACTGCCGTGAAATTAAAAGCCAAAAAGGATGAAAGTCCAAGGAAGTAACTGGAAAGGAATACCCATTGAGTTGGCTACACGTGGGAATAATGAAACTCACACAAAATTAGTATTTTTTTAAAATCTTAATTCGGCTTTTTATATTAAATTATTATTATTTAAATTAATTTCTAAAAATAAATGTGTTTTGAGATTATTTGTTCTGGATGTAATCATCAGAAGGAATTTCCATTGTGATTGGGTTATATATGGACAGAAAATTGGTTTGATACAAAATTTCAGATCTAATTGAATTTTTAAGTTAATCTTAAACTAAATTAAATTCCAATTTAGTTTTAAAGCTTAAATTAAATTTTTATTCTAAATGGAGAGATTTAATTAAATTCTAAAAATTAAATTAAATTAAATAAATTATTGTTGATTTTTAACGAAAATCCAGTGCATGTTGGAAATGAGAGAATGAACAGAAGTCTAATCCAATTTAATATTATATATAATATTTAAAATCAAAAGTTTTAAACAATTATTTCCACGTGGATGATCTAAAATTTTTATAAATGAAAATTTAAAGTTCCACAATTTGCTATGCATTTAATTTTAAATATATTTTGCATATTAAATTTTAAATTTCTTTTCAAGAAATTGCTTATGGGCTAAAAAGCATTTTTCAACCCCATAAATAATGCCAAATATTTCACTTTCGGAATTGAAAATACGGTGGAACGCAAAAGTTGAGGTTAAGGTACTTTTACGTTTTAAAGTTTAAATTATCAAAATATATTTATTTATAATAACTATTTACAATGTATTTAAAATTTTAGATTAATTTATATATTAACTATTTAAAATATATTTAAAATTTTATATTAATTTATATTTTATCTATCATTATATTAAATTATTTAAATATTTCATATATCATGTATCATGTATCATTATATAAATTCACTTAAATATTATTTATAAACATCATTACAGTAAATATTGTTGATACAAAGTACAACAAAGGAGGAGAGTAAGGAGGAGATAGTGGTGATTTTGTGGAGGTCGGTTAACCTAAAACAGCGGAGAGACAGAAAGGAACAAGATGACAAGCTGATTGAAAGAGAGAGGAAGGATTTGCTCAAAGTAACTTCAGGGTTGAAAAAGATGATCCCTTCTTCATCGCTAGGAGGGTATTTATAGGAGAGGTCCTATACTTCATTAATGTGATGTAACAGCCCATTTTTAGTCAAATCAGAATAGTGATTTTGGGACTACAAATCCAAGGTCAAAATATTTATTTTATTATTATTTTAATATTTACAGCATGAATATATGATGGTGTGAAAGTTTCATTAAGAAATTTTACCATTTAGTTGCTCAATTTGATAAAAATGATTAAATCGCGTAAAATGCAAAAGTGCTGTTCTATTAGCTAAAAGTGTTACATAGCTATAGAACCTTAAAGTTAAGGTCCTTATGTTGTAATTATACCATTAATTAGATAGTGGATGATAATGGCTTGGCATAATTGAAAATTTGAATTAATAATAAGGTTAATTTTGTTATTTAGTAATTAAAGGTTAATTTAATAAAACAAAAGCCTTTAATTTCATTCATCTTCTTCCTTAGACATTTGTAACATGAAGAATAGCCATTTTTAGGGCTTGATATTTGGCCAAGCTTTGTATGCTCGATTAGGTACGATTTTTGTCTCGTTTTTAATGATTTTTATGTTTTTGAGATAGTTACAATTAGGTCTAGCTAGCCTAGGGACTAATTTGCAAAACTGTTAAAGATTTTGAATGTTTCCATTGATGAATATGTATGATTTTTTTTGATTGATGATAGATTTTGAATGTTATTTGATAGATATACAAGTTTTGTTAAGTGATTTTTAGTGAAAATGCAAAATAGGGATTAAATTGAGAAATGTGTAAAGTTAGTGGTTAAAATGTGAAATAAATGAAAAATATGGGCTTCTAAGGGCATAATAGTTATTCGGCTATCATGGGTATATTTGGAATTTCATTAATTTAGGATTTTATGAAATAAGGACTAAATTGTAAAAAATGTGAAAGTTTAAGGGCAAATGTGTAAAATAGCCCTAATGTATATTTTGGATTGAATTGAATAAATAGTTGATAAAATAAGTTAGTTTTGAATATAATTAGATCAAGAAAGAAGAAATATGGACTTAGATCGGGGAAAAGATAAAGTACTCAATTAATCGACAATTTCATCATTTTTGAATCGAGCTAAGTTCATATGTAATAAGCATTGTTATAATAATGCTTTAAATGCTTTGGTATTGCATAAATTGTGTATATGAGACTACAATCATATTTGACAACAATTCGGCTATGTATGGCACTTAATGTGCGATTCGAGATAGCTTCGGCAATGTATCGTACTTAGTGTATGATTTGAGATAGCTTCGGCTATGTATCGCACTTAGTGTATGATTCGAGATAGCTTCGGCTACGTATGGCTATAACATTCCGAATTAGGGCCTAGTCAGAATAGTGGTTTCGAGACCACAAATCTAAAGTAGGAATAATTATTTTATCATTATTAGGATGTCTATGATACGATTGAATGCTTGTGTGAAAATTTCATGAAGAAATTTCATTGATAAAGTGTCCAATTTGACATTTAAGACTAAATTGCAAAAGTTGCAAAATGTGAGTTCTAGAAGCCTTAAGCATGAAATTGCTATGGATTATTAATTAGAGGTCCTTAAATAGCAATTTGACCAAGTTCTAAAATTTGGACAAAAATGGGCATGAATAGGAAAATTTTGAAAGCAAGGCTTGAAGGGCATTTTTGTCATTTGGTAAATAAAAGAATAAAAAGGGAAAACAAGTAAAAAATTTGCTCATCTTCTCCAAGTGCTAGCCGAAATTTCCAAGAGCCATACCTAGGGTTTTGTTCAACTTTTCAAGTTTGATTGTAAGTGCTCCCAAGCCCTGTTTTTAATTTTTTTTTTTACATTTTTGAGAGCCTTGATGCATGATCTATCCATTTCTAGCCATATTTTGAAGTAGGGTTCATGTATGAAACTTGACCCATGTGTGACATGTTTGTATTTTGATGTTTAATGGAAGAATATGAAAGTTTGATATGTGTTTAACATCTTCTACTAAGTGATTTTTGATAGAAATGCATAAAAAGGACTTATTTGTAAAAGATGTAAAAATGGATAGTAGAAATGTGATTCAATGAGATATGTGGGCTGATATGAGTTAAAATATGGATCAGCTAGGCTTGGGGAACCAAGAAAATGCAAGCATTTCATTTTACTAGCTTAGGGACTAAAGTGTAAATATGTGAAAGTTTAGGGGCAAAACCATAATTTTGCCTAGATATATTTTTTGGACTGATTTGAATAATATGATCATTAAATGAGCTGAATTTTCTATTATAGATCAAGAAAAACGTAGTCCGGACCTAGATTGGGGAAAGAACAAGATTTTGGACTAAATCGAATTAATTGTCCATATTTTGTACTGAGGTATGTGTAAATAATGCAATGATATATTATGTTTGAATGTTTTATTTATGTATGAATCTTTATATTTAATTATTATGATGAGTGTATGAACGACTTTATTATCTATGAGCATGACATTGTGAACGAGTTCGACGAATATGCGTCATCGAGAAAATCCCGTTTGAACCTTAGGAATAATGTAGGATACAATGTGATATGTCACTAGGAACTATGTGATTATAAGCTCATGAAATTATGTGTGTATGTGATTATGTGAATCCGGGTGCTAGTCTTGTATGTTCTACCAGTGGCTGGGTAGCCCAACATGTGTTACGAGTACCTGTTAGCTTGTGTGAGCAGCCCGAGTAGTTACGTCCTGACTGTCAGCTTGTGTGAGCAGGCCCGTGATTAGCTCAAGAGTGAGCAATGTATGATTGTGATATGAGGTAGCATGTGGCTATGTTTGAATCACTATGTGCAAGTCTTCTGTGTATCCGATAGTATTCCAAGTGTTCAACGGGTAAACCTGTGAGTTATTCGACAAGTAAGTCAATGATGAGGAAATATGACAATATGTTACGAGTTGGTTCAGGTATGTACGAAAAACACATATAAATGAGCTCGGTATGTGATGAACTTTTGGTAAGATTGAAAATGTGTAAGTTATGTCTACAAATTTAAGTTATGTCTACAAATTTATGATGACACATAGGTAAACTATGTTATGTCAATGGTATATATATATATGATTATGTTTCTAATTATTTGCATATGAACTTACTAAGTTTTATACTTACTCTCCTCTCTTTTCCATTTTCTTATAGTATCGACAAGTTAGCTCGGGGATCGAAGGACGTCGGACACTCGATCACACTATCAACTGGACATTTGGGTATAGTTAGTCTCAACATTTTGAGTATGGCATGTATAGGGACTTGGTCTTTTTGTTATATGTCATATTGGTCAAGCCAAATACGTTGGCTTACTGTAGTATTTGATTCATTTTGTATATGGCCATGTAATATGGTTCATATTGATTATTTGGGTTGTAACCCTAATTAATTATGCATGCATGCAATGTGTTATGCTTGATGTGGTTGCTTGTGGATGAAATGTGTGATGAATGGTATATAAGCTAAATGAATGAATCGTGGCTAATAAGTATAACCAAAGCTATGGTATAATTGAGTAAATTGGAAGTAGGTTTACCATGATGAATAAATATGAAATTGGTGTGGAATGCTATATGAAAGCATGATGGTTTGGATAGGTGATATGATGATATTACAAAGTCATGAATCAATCAAGTTTATGAGTATTTGAGTGACTATATATACTATGTTGCATGCCATCAAAATTGTATGAGTGAATGAGCATTTAAGGCTGACGAATGGCTTGGAAAATAGCCTCAAAGTTGTCTACACTAGTTGACACACGGGCATGTGTCTAGGCCAAGTGTGACACACGGTCTACCCCATGGGCGTGTGATTCGATCGTGTGTCCCTTGCACCCTAATTAATGCAAAACAGAATACCCAGTAGTACACATACGGGCAGAGACACGGGCGTGTGTCTCTGCCGTGTGAAGGGCACAGCCTTAGGACATGGGCGTGTTCCAGGCCGTGTGAAGTTTGCACCTGATTAATTCGCCACACGGTGTGAGCACACGGGCATGTGACTTGGCCATGTGACCCTATTTGTGTTGATGACATCAGAAACAGAGAGTTACATGGGCTAAGGACAAGGGCGTGTCCCAAGCCACACGGGGGTGTGTGACCACAGGGTTTTGTGACCCTGTTTCATGAAAATTTTTCTAAGTTTTTCTAAAGTTATCAGATTAGTCCTGAACTACTCCCAATGTATGTTTTGGGCCTCGTAGGCCCATACAAGGGACAAATTGCAGGTGTATGAATGGTTTTAAATTAAATGAAGTTTTATGGCCGGTTGTGTATGTTTGCTGGTGTTTAAATCCAGTAATGCCTCGTATTCTATCACAGTGTTAGACACAGGTAAGGGGTGTTACAATGGCACTTAGTGTTCGATTCAAGATAGCTTCGGCTATGTATGGCACTTAGTGTGTGATATTAAAATAGCTTCAGCTATGTATTGGCACTTAGTGTGCGAGAATTTGAGTTTTTGACATTTTTTCGTTTGGGTATGAGTTTGTTACGGATTGGTTCAGGTATGTATATGAATCATACAAGCTTTAAATTGAAGAAGTTATGATGTTTGTATATAAGTATATGATTAAGCATGTGGAAGGTTTGTTAGTATTTATGAATTATGAATTAACAAGTTCAAATTGATGAATTGTGTATTTATGACTAGTTGAGTTTATTTCATACGAGCTTACTAAGTTATAAAGCTTACTTCGTTTATTTTTCCCATGTTTTATAGTGATTTCAAAGTTAGCTCAGATTCGGGGATCATCAGAGACTACGTCACTGTGACACCCCTAATGTGACCCTAGTCGGAAAATGGTTTCGGGACCACAAAACCGAGTCACAAAAATAATTAGATGTTATATTCTGTGCTTATTGTATGTGGAATTTGTATGTGTGAATATTTCATGTTTGAATTTTGTTAATTGTGAGTGAATTTTATTAAATAGGACTTATGTGAAAGAATTTAGAAATGTGCTAGGCAAATGTAAGTGGCCTATTTATGCATGTTGCAAAATAATTGTACTTGCATGTCAAATTCCCCACTCTAGAGGAAGTGGCCGGCCATGATGGTATGGGATACAAAAAAACATGCATTTTGTGTTAATATTATAATGACTACATGGTTTTATAATAGGAAATAAGTATTAGAAAAAAAAATAATAATAAAAAAAGAAAGCCATACATTCCCACCTTGTTCTTGCCGAATGTTGGAGAAAGAAAGAAGAAATATGCTTTGAGAATTTCAGCAAGATAGCAAGCTAAAAATCCAAGGTATGTGCATTGGGTCATAGAGAAAAATTGAATCAAAAAATTGGTTGATCTTTGTCCTCCATTGCCGTAGCCTAAAGGGAGGGAGAGGAAAGTTTGGTTGCTTTGATTTTTGGCTTAGAAGATGGCTAGAATGAGGTATGTATTGAATGATTCTTGAAAATCTATGCATGTTTGAGATGATTAGTTCAAACTCTACTCATCCCATAGATGTGTTTTGGTTTTGGCTTGATAATGATGTTAATGATGGTGAGTTTCGGTCATGCATTAACTGAAATTGTAAGTATGATTTATGGTATAATTTGTGTGATGGGATGGTCTTGAGAGTTGGCTTGATTAAATGGGTAAAATGCTAAGTGTTTTAAAGATGAGTTAATGGTTATTTCGGTTTATGTGAAGTAAATATAGATGATGGTTATAAGCTGTTTTATGATTTAATAATGGTGATTAAATCTTGTAGTTAAGTGTTTAGATATATATATATATATTAATAATGAATTTAGTTGTACTTGCTATGTGAGAAAGGTGCAATGCTATAGGTATTTGATTATTAGATATGGTTATTTTAAGTTGATTTGTGATGGTATGATTGCATTGATGAAGTGGTGGGAAGAATTAGCTATTATGCTTGATACTAATGCCGAAAATGAGAATGTTGTACTTGAAAAATGTAGGTGAACATGACAAGTGTATTCGGCTTAGGGCCTAGAGGATATGAAAAATTGGTATTTATTTTTGATTGTGTGTGTATGACCATGGATAATTGGCTGCACAAATATTATGAATACATAATGTATGATAAGTTTATTAAGTTACAAAACATTATACATGATCGGCTAATGTAAATTATTTGAGTAAAGTATATCTTGATGGTACATTTGGCTAGTATAAAATGTATATGGATGTCGTATGACTATGTTTAATTTGGGAAGTAAATTGTTTGATCTAGCTCAAGAGCCTAGAGGATCAAAGTTGGATAAAGGAAAGAAAGAGGTGATCGAATAGCCGTCAGAATCGTTCGGCAACTTCCGAGGTAAGTTTTAAGTGATTAAATGTTGAGTAAATTCAATCATAATGGGACATAATGAGTTGATTTAATAAGATATGATGTGGCCATGATATGTCTTAAACTCAAATGGTAAGTTCCTAAGTGTTTGGACTTGGAAATTTAAGAGCAAATTGTAATAATTTGCTCAAGACAGCGGCAGTAACGTGATTTTAGAAAATCACTATAAATGTTTGGTGTGGAATTATAGGCTGAATAAAATATGAAATCAAAGCTTAATTAGTCTAGTTTCTTATAAAAGAGACCGTGTAAGTAAGGAAATTTCTTATAAAGAGATATTTAAAGTTGTGTGAGACGGTGTCAGAATGACTCCGAAATCCCCTGTTTGGTTTTAAGAAAATCACTATAAATTGTACAAAAATGGTTACAAGATAAAATTTATATGCTTGGACTCCTTAATGAGTCTAGTTTCAAATGAAATCAAGTAGAACATACTTTGAATTCTGTACAATGAGAATTTTGATTCGTAGTGAAGACTGGTCAGGTTAGTCAAACAGTGAAACAGGGGAAACTTTAAGAAAAATCTGGTATTGATTGGCCACACCTAAAATTCTGAAAATTTTATGGATGAAAGATGTATGAGTCTATATTCAGAGAAAATTAACGGCAAGTGATTTGGAGTCTTGTAGCTCCGGTTATAAATAATTTAGTGACCATTGCTCAGGAAAACAGCTCGCAGCGAATATGTGATTTTGTTGCAAACATGGATAAAACTTGTTTTAGTTGCTCATAAGCTATTGATTGAACCCATACTTGAATTCTAAAACGTGATATTGTAAAATGATATATGAGTATT
Organism: Gossypium anomalum; assembly: GCA_025698475.1. Taxonomy (NCBI): domain Eukaryota; kingdom Viridiplantae; phylum Streptophyta; class Magnoliopsida; order Malvales; family Malvaceae; genus Gossypium; species Gossypium anomalum. The sequence continues at coordinate 38,117,995 of CM046968.1, read as the reverse complement.
AGATGGATCCTTGATATTAAAATTTGTGAAAGTGTGTATATATGTGATAAGGCCTAATGGCCGATGTGATGAATGTGAAAGTGTGTATATATGTAATAAGGCCTAATGGCCGATGTGATGAATGTGAAAGTGTATATATATGTGATAAGGCCTAATGGCCGATGTGATGAATGTGAAAATGTATATATATATGTGATAAGGCCTAATGGCCGACGTGATGAATGTGAAAGTGTATATATATATGTGGTAAAGCCGAATGGCTAATGTGAATGTTGTAACATGCGATTAAGTGTACATGAAACTTGGAAATATGTTCCGGGTGAGACCCGATGACTACGTGTGGAGATTATGTCCGGGTACGACCCGATGACTACGTGTGGAGATTATGTCCGGGTAAGACTTTGCAATAAGAATTGCTTATAAATATACGCAATGCGAAAGGTTAAACAGGTATGTACTCCAAGTTTATATATGATGCATACGAGAGCAATCTATGGGACTACTCCTATGATTATGTGACATCGGATTAGTGGGAGAGGTTATGTGAAATCATACGATATATCTATGTCACATGAGCTCACTTTTATGTGAGAGTTTATCCGCTATTGTATATGATGAGATGTTCATATTCGGTAAAGGGATGGTATGCAGAAGGAAGAGTGAAATAAAAATACGAACAACTATGTTATAATTTGATTGTTATCATCGACATCGCTTAAAACTTACTAAGCATTGTAATGCTTACTCCGTTTACTCTGTTTCCTCTGCCTTATAGGTCTCATTGCGAAGCTACTGAGCTCGGGGATCGTCAAGCAACTAGTCACACTATCACTATCCACTTTGTTTTGGTACTGCTATGTTTTGGAATATCTTATGGCATGTATAGAATAGACTAGTAGCGGGAGGATATTTTGGTTAATGTATATAAGCCATGCGAAAATGGCTTTAAGTATACTTTTATCATAGCATTGTAATCGAACCTTGATGAATCTATTTTCATAGGAAAGTAACGAAACGTTCATATGAACATTATATTATGAGATGTTAAAGTTTTCGTGAGACAGGGCCAGAACGGTTTCTGGATCCCCTGATCTGACTTTGGAAATTCATTATAAATTAACTAGAGACATTTAGAAGTCATGCCATATATGTATAGATTCCTTTTTGAGTCTAATTTCTATAGAAACAAACGACATCAGTATTGAATTCCTGTACAGGGAGATATCCGATTCGTAATGCATAGAGGTCAGTGTAGTCGAACCCTGGAATAGGGGAGACTTTAAGTAATAAACTGTACTAATTGGCCCGACCAAAAATTCTAAGAAAAAAATATGTAGATAGACATATGAGTCTAGTTTTGGGAAAAAATTACGAATCTGATTTTCGAGTTGTGGAACTCAAGTTATGATTTTTAAGGTGACAGTGATGCAGTTAGCCAGTCGTCTGGAAAATTTTTAAAATGGACTGCGAAAGTGAATAGTTTAAGCCGTTAACCCCTCGTGTCCGACTCCGGCAGCAGACTCGGGTACGGGGTGTTACAATTTTATTGGTATCAGAGCCAGGTTTAGTCGATTCTAGGACTAACGTAGCACGCGTGAGTCTAATTATACATGCCATAAAGTGATAAAATGATAGTGTGATGATTTTTGACTATTAAAATGTGGTTGCTGTATTGTAATGAATCTTGATCCCGATCGAGCTGTAGCAAGCTTCTAACTATGAGAATTTGCGATATAACTCCACTTAGATATGCCTAAATTATTAAGTTGATCAGGTACGTATCATGTACTCGTATTTGAATTTCGATTCGGATTGAATTAAGGGTATAAGCGATGCAATTTTGGAAGAGTGTTGTGACTATAAATGTGATTTTTGTATGTGGCCATGGAACTGGAAGTTGAATGGTCGATAAGCATGTTGTGTTTGTATTCAAGTAATGTAAATGATATACTAATGTGTATTACTATATGTGTATATGTACATGAGAATTGAGAGTGATATATCCAGGACTAAGTTAGAAGAGCATTCGTGCTAGTGATGTATCCGGACTAAGTTAGAAGAGCATTCATCTTTGGTGATGTATCGGACTAAGTTTGAAGAGCATTCGTGCTAGTGATGTATCCGGACTAAGTTTGAAGAGCATTCGTGCTAGTAATGTATCGGGCTAGGTCCCGAAGAGCAATCATGCTGGTGACGTGTATTCGGGCCTTCGTGCCTAGTAGGCTTCGTCTTGCGTAAATTGAGCAAAGTTTAAGTGTTCATTACTATACGAATTCAAATTTATATGAGACGATATGTTTAAAAGTGTACATACGTGATGTTTATAGACTTGGGTAGGTCATTTCAATGTGTAAAAAAAAAAAAAAAAAAAAAACGAATGAATAAGAGCACTATGTGTGTGAATAATTAGAGGCTTTGTGCGTGTGTAAATCCCTTTAACCGAGCACTATGTGTGCGAGATCGGTCGATGGGTACTAAGTGTGTGAAGTGGAATTCATGTAAGACCTAAATGCGGGACGAAGGCATTGATTTGAGATAGTGTGTAAGACCATGCAGGACATGGCATCGGCTCGATATGTGAGAATATGTAAGACCATATCTAGGATATGGCATTGTTGTAAAGCCATATGTGCTTGAATTAGTTGAGCCCTTACAAGTAAGTATTCGCTCGGTTGATAAACGAGCCACCGGCTTTTGGCTAAGTTGATCTTTTGTGTATGAACATAAGGGTTGGTAATGTGAAGTAAGTTCTTGAGTAAATAGAGCTTAAATTATGATTTGATTAGATCATGTTTTAAGCAAATCGAAATCATGCTCTTGGTGTGTGGCTATTGAGCCGAAATTGTAAATATGATAAGTGTCTTGTGTTTGAGCTTTGGTAATGAGAATGTAATAAGAATGTGTATTGATTTGTTGATATATGTGCTTGGTTATTCGAATGGTATCCGGGCTAAGTCCCGAAGGCTTTTGTGCTAAGTGACTAAATCCGGGTCAATTCCCAAAGGCAATTGTGGGAATCACTATAACCGGGCTATGTCCCGAAGACAATCGAGCGAGTCGCTATATCTGGTTAAATCCCGAAGGTACGTGATTCGAAAATGAGCAATCTTGCTGTAAAAATTTCAGTTAGTACGCTTGCAAAAATTCCAGCAATGAGGTATGTTCGTATGTGCTGAATGAATTAAATGTTCAGGTCTGTGGAAGTTGAATTTTCTGTTGGAAATAAGTTAAGTTGAATATTGAGATACGATGGAATTGTAAAGGATATTTATCGGGATGTTTGGGTATATGTGTATTTTCGGCCAGGTTACAGCTTATACATGGATGAAAATGTGGGTTACAAATATGTGGGTTGATGATGTGAGTTATACATGTTAGTATGTGCTTGATATGTATTTGAAATGCAATTGTGAATTAAATTAAGTGATTATTGCTTATGAAATCAAGGAAATGAGATATATGTGCATACTTGTAGAAATGTTTATGTATTTGTTTTGAGATAAGAAAATGATTTTATAGATCGATGTGAAATCAAAAATGAATTACAATTGCTATCGATGAGCTAATGTTTATATGAGTATAATTCAATAAGAGGACGTTATTCTAAACTATGCATCGGTAGAAATTTTCGGGGACGAAAATTTCTTAAGTGGGGAGAGTTGTGACACCCCTAATGTGACCCTAGTCGGGAAAGTGGTTTCGGGACCACAAAACCGAGTCACAAAAATAATTAGATGTTATATTCTCTGTGCTTATTGTATGTGGAATTTGTATGTGTGAATATTTCATGTTTGAATTTTGTTAATTGTGAGTGAATTTTATTAAATAGGACTTATGTGAAAGAATTTAGAAATGTGCTAGGCAAATGTAAGTGGCCTATTTATGCATGTTGCAAAATAATTGTACTTGCATGTCAAATTCCCACTCTAGAGGAAGTGGTCAGCCATGATGGTATGGGATACAAAAAAACATGCATTTTGTGTTAATATTATAATGACTACATGGTTTTATAATAGGAAATAAGTATTAGAAAAAAAAATAATAATAATAAAAAAAGAAAGCCATACATTCCCACCTTGTTCTTGCCGAATGTTGGAGAAAGAAAGAAGAAATATGCTTTGAGAATTTCAGCAAGATAGCAAGCTAAAAATCCAAGGTATGTGCATTGGGTCATAGAGAAAAATTGAATCAAAAAAATTGGTTGATCTTTGTCCTCTATTGCCGTAGCCTAAAGGGAGGGAGAGGAAAGTTTGGTTGCTTTGATTTTTGGCTTAGAAGATGGCTAGAATGAGGTATGTATTGAATGATTCTTGAAAATCTATGCATGTTTGAGATGATTAGTTCAAACTCTACTCATCCCATAGATGTGTTTTGGTTTTGGCTTGATAATGATGTTAATGATGGTGAGTTTCGGTCATGCATTAACTGAAATTGTAAGTATGATTTATGGTATAATTTGTGTGATGGGATGGTCTTGAGAGTTGGCTTGATTAAATGGGTAAAATGCTAAGTGTTTTAAAGATGAGGTAATGGTTATTTCGGTTTATGTGAAGTAAATATAGATGATGGTTATAAGCTGTTTTATGATTTAATAATGGTGATTAAATCTTGTAGTTAAGTGTTTAGATATATATATATATATATATATTAATAATGAATTTAGTTGTACTTGCTATGTGAGAAAGGTGCAATGCTATAGGTATTTGATTATTAGATATGGTTATTTTAAGTTGATTTGTGATGGTATGATTGCATTGATGAAGTGGTGGGAAGAATTAGCTATTATGCTTGATACTAATGCCGAAAATGAGAATGTTGTACTTGAAAAATGTAGGTGAACATGACAAGTGTATTCGGCTTAGGGCCTAGAGGATATGAAAAATTGGTATTTATTTTTGATTGTGTGTGTATGACCATGGATAATTGGCTGCACAAATATTATGAATACATAATGTATGATAAGTTTATTAAGTTACAAAACATTATACATGATCGGCTAATGTAAATTATTTGAGTAAAGTATATCTTGATGGTACATTTTGGCTAGTATAAAATGTATATGGATGTCGTATGACTATGTTTAATTTGGGAAGTAAATTGTTTGATCTAGCTCAAGAGCCTAGAGGATCAAAGTTGGATAAGGGAAAGAAAGAGGTGATCGAATAGCCGTCGTGAATCGTTCGGCAACTTCCGAGGTAAGTTTTAAGTGATTAAATGTTGAGTAAATTCAATCATAATGGGACATAATGAGTTGATTTAATAAGATATGATGTGGCCATGATATGTCTTAAACTCAAATGGTAAGTTCCTAAGTGTTTGGACTTGGAAATTTAAGAGCAAATTGTAATAATTTGCTCAAGACAATGGCAGTAACGTGATTTTAGAAAATCACTATAAATGTTTGGTGTGGAATTATAGGCTGAATAAAATATGAAATCAAAGCTTAATTAGTCTAGTTTCTTATAAAAGAGACCGTGTAAGTAAGGAAATTTCTTATAAAGAGATATTTAAAGTTGTGTGAGACGGTGTCAGAATGACTCCGAAATCCCCTGTTTGGTTTTAAGAAAATCACTATAAATTGTAAAAAAATGGTTACAAGATAAAATTTATATGCTTGGACTCCTTAATGAGTCTAGTTTCAAATGAAATCAAGTAGAACATACTTTGAATTCTGTACAATGAGAATTTTGATTTGTAGTGAAGACTGGTCAGGTTAGTCAAACAGTGAAACAGGGGAAACTTTAAGAAAAATCTGGTATTGATTGGCCACACCTAAAATTCTGAAAATTTTATTGATGAAAGATGTATGAGTTTATATTCAGAGAAAATTAACGGCAAGTGATTTGGAGTCTTGTAGCTCCGGTTATAAATAATTTAGTGACCATTGCTCAGGAAAACAACTCGCAGCGAATATGTGATTTTGTTGCAAACATGGATAAAACTTGTTTTAGTTGCTCATAAGCTATTGATTGAACCCATACTTGAATTCTAAAACGTGATATTGTAAAATGATATATGAGTATTAGATGGATCCTTGATATTAAAATTTGTGAAAGTGTGTATATATGTGATAAGGCCTAATGGCCGATGTGATGAATGTGAAAATGTATATATATATGTGATAAGGCCTAATGGCCGATGTGATGAATGTGAAAGTGTGTATATATGTGATAAGGCCTAATGGCCGATGTGATGAATGTGAAAGTGTGTATATATGTGATAAGGCCTAATGGCCGATGTGATGAATGTGAAAGTGTATATATATGTGATAAGGCCTAATGGCCGATGTGATGAATGTGAAAATGTATATATATATGTGATAAGGCCTAATGGCCGACGTGATGAATGTGAAAGTGTATATATATATGTGGTAAAGCCGAATGGCTAATGTGAATGTTGTAACATGCGATTAAGTGTACATGAAACTTGGAAATATGTTCCGGGTGAGACCCGATGACTACGTGTGGAGATTATGTAAGCACGACCCGATGACTACGTGTGGAGATTATGTCGGGTAAGACTTCGCAATAAGAATTGCTTATAAATATACGCAATGCGAAAGGTTAAGCAGTATGTACTCCAAGTTTATATATGATGCATACGAGAGCAATCTATGGGACTACTCCTATGATTATGTGACATCGGATTAGTGGGAGAGGTTATGTGAAATCATACGATATATCTATGTCACATGAGCTCACTTTTATGTGTGGAGTTTATCCGCCTATTGTATATGGTGAGATTTTCATATTCGGTAAAGGGATGGTATGCAGAAGGAAGAGTGAAATAAAAATACGAACAACTATGTTATAATTTGATTGTTATCTCATCGACATCGCTTAAAACTTACTAAGCATTGTAATGCTTACTCCGTTTACTCTGTTTCCTCTGCCTTATAGGTCTCATTATGAAGCTACTGAGGCTCGGGATCGTCGGCAACTAGTCACACTATCACTATCCACTGTTTGGTACTGCTATGTTTTGGAATATCTTATGGCATGTATAGAATAGACTAGTAGCGGGAGGATATTTTGGTTAATGTATATAAGCCATGCGAAAATGGCTTTAAGTATACTTTTATCATAGCATTGTAATCGAACCTTGATGAATCTATTTTCATAGGAAAGTAACGAAACGTTCATATGAACATTATATTATGAGATGTTAAAGTTTTTAGTGAGACAGGGCCAGAACGGTTTCTGGATCCCCTGATCTGACTTTGGAAATTCATTATAAATTAACCAGAGACATTTAGAAGTCATGCCATATATGTATAGATTCCTTTTTGAGTCTAGTTTCTATAGAAACAAACGACATCAGTATTGAATTCCTGTACAGGGAGATATCCGATTCGTAATGCATAGAGGTCAGTGTAGTCGAACCCTGGAATAGGGGAGACTTTAACTAATAAACTGTACTAATTGGCCCGACCAAAAATTCTAAGAAAAAAATATGTAGATGGACATATGAGTCTAGTTTTGGGAAAAAATTACGAATCTGATTTTCGAGTTGTGGAACTCAAGTTATGATTTTTAAGGTGACAGTGATGCAGTTAGCCAGTCGTATGGAAAATTTTTAAAATGGACTGCGAAAGTGAATAGTTTAAGCCGTTAACCCCTCGTGTCTGACTCCGGCAGCAGACTCGGGTACGGGGTGTTACAGTCACACTATCCAACCATCACTTTGGTACTTTTGAGTTTATGGTTTGGTCATATGGCATGTATAGGATTATGGTCATTTTAATATGTATCTTGGTAGTGAGTTTTGCCATTTGAGATGGTTTATGAATGGTTATGTTTTGGTTTGTACATATAGGCATGAGACTTGGCTTAATTTGTCTAGTTTGGTTATGTATATATAAGTGTGCATATGGTTTATATTGAGTGATTAAGGTTGGCTTGCAATGTTATTGATAGTTGGTATTATAGATGTCAAATGGTTGATAATTGAGAAGCTATGTGCTTGTGGATTGATGTATGATGATGCATGTTTGGAAAATGTTTAATTAGATGATTTGAATATGTAAAGTTGGTATGATTTGAATAAGTAAAACATGAGATAGTAAGTATGCTTGTAGTTGGAATTGGAATCGTATGTTTTAGTCTTGATTTTTGTTGAATTGGATGACCATTTATGCTATGAGTGAGTACCATTTGAATTGTGTAGGTATGCACAAAAATTCGGTGGCAAAATGGCTTGGTAAATACCCTATTTTTATCCACATGGGTAGAGACACGGGTGTGTGTCTCAGCCGTTAGTGATACACGGTCATGTTACACGATCGTGTGTCCCCAAATGTTGAAATTTAAATGAAGTCAGTATGCTTCACACAGTCTCACACACGGGCGTGTGATTAGCCATGTGGCATAAGTTAGAATACCCCCTAATTCGCTCACGACCTAGCACACTGGCGTATGACTTGGCCGTGTTGCATAAGTATATATACCCTACAAGTTTGGCACAGCCTAGCACACGGCCTGGCACACGGGCGTGTGTGGCCACTTCGAAGGGTACACGGGCTAGACAGACGGGTGTGTGGTTGGCCGTGTGACCCAAGTCAGTAAGCTCACTTGTTTGGACACGAGCTGAGACATAGCCATGTACTCCCATTTCAAATGTCCACAAGGGCGTGTGTCCCCTATTTTGAGAAAAATTTTCTAAGTGCTTCAAATGTTTTAAAAGTTATCGGTTTAGTCCCGAACCAATCTCAATGCTTGTTTAGGGCCTCGTAGGCTTTTATTAGGAACATATTGAACGAGATTGAATGATGGATGTTTGAATTAAGATAATGTATGCTAAAAGTATGTATAATTGTGTTGTAATTTCGGTAATGCTCTTTAACCCTATTTCGACATTGAATATGGGTGAGGGGTGTTACATTTATTGGTATCAGAGTTACAGTTTAGTCGATTCTAGGACTAACATAATGTGTGTGAGATCTAGTTGTACATGCAATATATAAACTATGATAGTGTGATGACTCCTGACATTTTAAAATGTGTTTTCATATAGAAATGGATCCCAATTGAGCTATAGCTGATGAGGTTGAAAGTAATGTGCCTACTCCCGCTTAAGAGATAGCACCGTCTAATTCTAGACCCGTAACGGGCAGCTAGGGAGGAGAGGTTAAAGAAGCCTTCTTTCATATAATGAATGAATGGTTCATGCAATATATCCGAATGAACCCGATTGCTCAACAATCTCCACCCTCTCCTAATTCCCAACCTGTACCTGTAGCTCCTCAAGATGTGGAACATCAAAGACTGAATAAGTCACCGGTTGATAAAATTCATAAGTACCAGGCCAAAGAGTTCAGAGCTGCCGTTGATGATGGTCTAGAGAAAGCTGAGTTTTGGCTTGAAAACACTATTCGAGTATTCGATGAACTTGTGTGCACACCAGTTGAATGATTGAAGTGTGCCATTTCCTTGTTGAGAGACACATCATATCAATGGTGGAATACCTTGGTGTCTGTAGTACTGAGAGAGCGAGTAACCTGGGAATTCTTTTAGACTGAGTTCTGAAAGAAATATATAAGTCAGCGGTTCCTTGATCAAAAGCATAAAGAGTTTTTAGAGTTTAAACAGGGCCGAATGACTGTGACAGAGTATGAAAGAGAATTTGTACAGTTGAGCAACTATGCTCGGGAATATGTTTCTACTGAAGAAATCATGTGCAAGCAGTTCGTTGATGGGTTGAACAAGGACATTAAATCTTCTAGTTGGAATTTTAGAACCGAAGGAATTTGTTGTTTTAGTCGACAGAGCTTGCAAAGCCGAGGAACTTAGTAAAGAAAAGAGAAAGGCTGATTCAGAGGCAAGAGATTTAAGGAAGAGATCGATGAGTAAACCTTATCATTTCTCGTCAAAGAAATCAAGAGATTATTTTAATCGACCACTTCAGCGGGATATTCCAATAGAGATCACTGAAAGCAATACACCAGTACTAAAGCTTAAGCTACATCGGTATTGAGTGTTGGCAACATGAAAGACATTAAACCTGAGTGTCAACAGTGTAGAAGATGACATTTTGGAGACTGTTGGGTGAAAAATAATAATAGAGCTTGTTACAGTTGTGGTTCGCGAGATCATTTTATCCAAGATTGTCCTGAGTTAAATGAAAAAGATAAATCTCAGAATGTAAGATCAAGCAATACAACTACTCGAGGGAGGCTGCCAAGAAATAAGGGAAATGCAAGTGGTAATCATGGTACAATGGAAGATTCTACAATGAGATCTGATGCCAGAGTACCTCCTAGAGCTTACGCTATTCGTGCCCGTGAAGATGCGTCATCACCAGATGTTACTACCGTTACATTTTCTCTTTATGACACTAATGTTATTGCATTGATTGATCCTGGATCGACTCATTCATATATATGTATGAATTTGGTGTCTAATAAGAGTTTGCCTGTTGAGTCTACTGAGTTTGTGATTAAAGTGTCAAACCCCTTAGGCAAGTATGTTTTAGTTGACAAAGTATGCAAGAACTGTCCTTTAATGACTCGGGGTTACTTTTTTTTGGCTAACTTGATGCTTTTACCATTTGATGAGTTCGATATAATTTTGGGTATGGATTGGTTGACTTTAAATGATGTCGTTGTGAATTGTAGATGAAAGATTATAGAATTGAAGTGTCAGAATAATGAAATTCTTCGGATTGAATCAAATGAATCAAATGAATCACCTGTTGTGATTTTGTCAATGTCAACTCAAAGATGTGTGAGAAAAGGTTGCGAGGCTTATCTTGCTTATGTTTTGGATACAAAAGTGTTTGAATCAAAGATTGAATCAGTACCAGTTGTCTGTGAATATCTGGATGTATTTCCTGAAGAATTACCGGGGTTGCCACCTATTAGAGAGGTTGAATTTGCTATTGAATTAGTGCTGGGAACTTCACCGATATCTATAGCTCCATATAGAATGTCTCCAACAGAGTTGAAAGAGTTGAAAGCTCAATTGCAAGAGTTAATAGATAGAGGTTTTACACGACCGAGTTTTTCATCCTAAGGTGCACCAGTATTGTTTGTTAAGAAGAAAGACGAGTCAATGAGAATGTGTATTGATTATCGTTGGCTCAACAAGGTTGCAATAAAGAACAAGTAACCATTGCCGAGAATAGATGATTTGTTTGATCAGTTGAAAGGTGCAACAGTGTTTTCAAAGATTGATTTGAGATCTGGTTATTACTAGTTGCGAGTTAAAGACTCAAATGTGTCAAAAACTGCGTTCAGAACTAGGTACGGACATTATGAATTTCTTATTATGCCTTTTGGACTAACTAATGCTCCTGCCATTTTTATAGATTTGATGAATCAGATCTTTAGACTGTATTTAGATAGATTTGTTGTATTCATTGATGACATTCTAATCTATTCACGAGATGAGTCTGAGCATGCCGAGCATTTGAGGATGGTGTTGCAAACCTTGAGAGATAAGCAATTGTATGCTAAATTTAGTAAGTGTGAGTTTTGGCTCTGGCAAGTCAGATTTTTGGGACATATTGTCTCAGCGGATGGCATTTGAGTTGATCCAAGTAAGATTTCTGCAGGTATTGACTGGAAACCACCTAGAAATGTATCCGAGGTCAGAAGCTTTCTGGGATTGGCTGGTTACTATCGACGTTTTGTAAAAGGGTTCTCGATGATTGCTACACCGATGATCAGATTGCTACAGAAAGATGTTAAGTTTGAATGGTCCGAGAAATGTCAGCAAAGTTTCGATCAATTGAAAGCATTGTTAATAGAGGCACCAATGTTGGTTCAACCTGAATCAAGTAAAGAATTTATGATTTACAGCGACGCATCATTGAATGGTTTGGGTTGTGTATTGATGCAAGAGGGAAAAGTTGTAGCTTATGCCTCCAGATAGTTAAAGTCGCATGAAAAGAACTATCCGATGCAAGAGGGAAAAGCCGTATAAAAAGTGCCACATCTTTACTGATCATAAAAGCTTAAAATATATTATGATTCAGAAAGATTTGAATTTGCGACAACGGAGATGGCTTGAGTTACTTAAAGACTATGAGTTAGTAATTGATTATCACCTGGGGAAAGCGAATGTAGTCGCAGATGCTTTAAGTAGAAAATCATTGTTTGCTTTGAGAGTAATGAATACACAGTTGACATTATCTGATGATGGTTCGATTATAATTGAGTTAAAAGCTAAACCGATTTTTCTTCATCAAATTTGCAAAGCTCAGTAATGTGATAGTGACTTGCAAGCTAAAAGAGTGCAATGTGAGTCGACTAGTGATCCAGAGTACCAAATCAGATTTGATGATTGTTTGATGTTTCGAGATAGAATCTTTGTACCAAAAAATCCGGAGTGGATTCAGAAAATTTTACACGAGGCACATAGTGGTTGTTTATCTGTTCATCCTGGAAGTACTAAAATGTACAATGATTTGAAACAACTGTATTGGTGTTTGAGTATGAAATGAGACATTTCTGAATTTCTAGTGCGATGTTTAGTGTGTCAGCAAATTAAAGCTAAACATCAAGTACCTTCGGGTTTGAGTCAACCTGTGATGATACCGAAGCGGAAATGGGATAGAGTGACTATGGATTTCGTATCAGAATTACCCCTGTCTCTGAAGAAGAAAGATGCAATTTGGGTTGTCGTTGATCGACTGACGAAATTAGCACATTTCATTCTGGTACGTACTGGCTTTTTGCTTGGATAAATTGGCTGAGTTGTATATTTTTGAGATCGTTAGATTGCACAGGGTGCCAATTTTGATTATTTCGGATAGAGATGCGAGATTCACATCACGATTTTGGAAGAAATTACAAGAAGCTCTGGGTACGAAGTTGAATTTCAGTACAATTTTTCATCCGCAAACTGACGGACAGTCTGAATAAGTAATTCAAATTCTCAAAGATATGCTCAGATGTTGTGTTTTAGAGTTTGAAGGCAATTGGGAGAAATATTTGCCATTGGTTGAATTCACATATAATAACAACTATCAATCTAGCATAAGATGGCACCGTACGAAGCTTTGTATGGTCGTAAATGCCGAACTCCATTGTATTGGACCGAGCTTGGAGAAAAACAGATTCATAGGGTTGAGTTGGTTAGAGAAACTGAAAAGAAAGTGAAAGTAACGATTGTTTGAGAGCAGCTTTAAATCGACAGAAATCGTACGCAGATTTGAAACGAAAAGAAATTAAATTTCAGATCAGTGATAAAGTATTCTTGAAAGTATCTCCGTGGAAAAAAATACTTCGATTTGGTCGCAAAAGCAAATTGAGTCCACATTTTATCGGGCCGTACGAGATTATTGAAAACATAGGGCAAGTAGCATATCGACTAGCTTTGCCGACTGAGTTAGAGAAAATCCACAATGTGTTTTATGTATCAATGTTGCGTCGATATAGACCGGATCCTTCATATGTAATTTCTCTGGCAAAAATTGAAATTCAATCTGATATGATGTACAATGAAGAACCGATCAGAATTCTAGCTCGAGAGATCAAAGAACTGAGAAATAAACACATAGCTTTAGTAAAAGTCTTATGGCAACATCATGGTGTTGAAGAGGCTACGTGGGAGCTCGAGGAAGCTATGAGAAAATAGTACCCTAACCAATTTACTGGTAAGATTTTCGGGGACGAAAATCCCTAAGGGGGGAGAGTTGTAATAGCTCGTTTTTAGTCAAATCAAAACAGTGGTTTTGAGACCACAAATTTGAGGTTAAAATATTTATTTTATTATTATTTGAATGTTTACAACATGAATATATGATGGTGTGAAATTTTCGTTAAGAAATTTTAGCATCTAGTTGCTCAGTTTGATACAAAGGATTAAATCGCCTAAAATGCAAAAGTGCTGTTCTATTAGTTAAAAGTGTTAAATAGCTATAGAACCTTAAAGTTAAGGTCCTTATGTTGTAATTATACCATTAATTAGATAGTGGATGATAATGTCTTGGCATAATTAAAAATTTGAATTAATAATAAGGCTAATTTTGTCATTTAGTAATTAAAGGTTAATTTAATAAAGCAAAAGCCTTTAGTTTCAATCATCTTTTTCCTTAGCCGTTTGTAACATGAAGAATAGCCATTTTTAGGGCTTGATATTTGGCCAAGCTTTGTATGCTCAATTAGGTACGATTTTTGTCCCGTTTTTAATGATTTTTGTGTTTTTGAGATAGTTGCAACTAGGCCTAACTACCCAAGGGACTAATTTGCAAAACTGTTAAAGATTTTGAATGTTTCCATTAATGAATATGTATGAGTTTTGTTGAATGATGATAGATTTTGAATGTTATTTGATAGATATACAAGTTTTGTTAAGTGATATTTAGTGAAAATGCAAAATAGGGATTAAATTGAGAAATGTGTAAAGTTAGTTGTGAAAATGTGAAATAAATGAAAAATATGGGCTGATAGGGGCATAATAGTAATTTGGCTAGCATGGGTATATTTGGAATTTCATTAATTTGGGATTTTATGAAATAAGGACTAAGTTGTAAAAATTGTGAAAGTTTAGGGGCAAATGTGTAAAATAGCCCTAATGTATATTTTGGATTGAATTGAATAAATAGTTGATGAAATAATTTAATTTTGAATATATTTAGATCAAGAAATGAGAAATACGGACTTGGATTGAGGAAAAGATAACGTACTTAATTAATCGACAATTTCATCGTTTTTTAATTGAGGTAAGTTCATATGTAATAAGCATTGTTATAATTATGCTTTAAATGCTTTGATATTGTATAAATTGTGTATATGAGACTACAATCATATTTGCCGACAATTCGGTTATGTATGGCACTTAGTGTGCGATTCGAGATAGCTTCGGCTATGTATAGCACTTAGTGTGCGATTCGAGATAGCTTTGGTTATGTATGGCATTTAGTGTGCGATATTAAAATAGCTTCAGCTATGTATTGGCACTTAGTGTGCTAGAATTCGAGTTTTCGCCATTTTTCTATTTGGGTATGAGTTTGTTATGGATTGGTTCAAGTATGTATATGAATCATACGAGCTTTAAATTGAAGAAGTTATGAAGTTTGTATATAAGTATATAATTAAGCATGTGGAAAGTTTGTTAGTATTTATGAATTATGAATTAACAAGTTCAAATTGATGAATTGTATATTTATGATTAGTTGAGTTTATTTCATACGAGCTTACTAAGCTATAAAGCTTACTTTGTTTATTTTTCCCATGTTTTATAGTGATTTCAAACTAGCTCAGATTCGAGGATCGTCGGAGACTACGTCACACTATCCAACCATCACTTTGGTACTTTTGAGCTTATGGTTTGGTCATATGGAATGTATAGGATTATGGTCATTTTGATATGTATCTTGGTAGTGAGTTTTGCCATTTGAGATGGCTTATGAATGACTATGTTTTGGTTTGTACATATAGGCATGAGACTTAGCTTAATTTGGCTAGTTTGGTTATGTGTATATAAGTGTGCATATGGTTTATATTGAGTGATTGAGGTTGGTTTGCAATGTTATTGATAGTCGGTATTATAGATGTCAAATGGTTGATAATTGATAAGCTATGTGCTTGTGGATTGATGTATGATGATGCATGTTTGGAAAATGTTTAATTAGATGATTTGAATATGTAAAGTTGGTATGATTTGAATGAGTAAAACATGAGATAGTAAGTATGCTTGTAGTTGGAATTGAAATTGTATGTTTTAGTCTTGATTTTTATTGAATTGGATGACCATTTATGCTATGAGTGAGTACCATTTGAATTGTGTAGGTATGCACAAAAATTGGGTGGCAAAATGGCTTGGTAAATACCCTATTTTTATCCACACGGGCGTGTGTCTCAGCTCTGTGTGACACACGATCATGTTGCACAGCCGTGTGTTCCCTGGTGTTGAAATTTAAATAAAGTCAGTATGCTCCACACGGTCTCACACACGGGCGTGTGATCAGCCGTGTGGCATAAGTTAGAATACTCCCTAATTTGCACATGGCCTAGCACACGGGTGTGTGACTTGGCCGTGTTGCATAAGTTAGTATACCCTACAGGTTTGGCACGAGCTAGCACACGGCCTAGCACACAAGCGTGTGTGGCCACTTCGAAGGGTACACGGGCTAGACAGACCGGCGTGTGGTTGGTCTATTTGACCCAAGTCAGTAAGCTCACTTGTTTGGACACGGGGTAGGACACGGGCAGGGACACGGCCATTACTCCCATTTCAAGTGTCCACACAGCCTGTGACACGGGCGTGTGTCCCCTGCTTTGGGAAAAATTTTCTATGTGCTTCAAATGTTTTAAAATTTATCTGTTTAGTCCCAAACAAATCCCAATGCATGTTTAGGACCTCGTAAGCTTTTATTAGGGACATATTGAATGAGATTGAATGATGGATGTTTGAATTAAGATAATGTATGCTAAAAGTTTGTATAATTGTGTTGTAATTCCGGTAATGCTCCTTAACCATATTCTGGCATTGAATAAGGGTGAGGGGTGTTAGATGTGAAATGGCATGATAAATACTCGATCCCACCAAATGAGTAAACAATGCTAACAGACGTGAAGAACATGTATCATAGGGCTCATATGTTATGCATTCAATGAATATGAGGTTTTTACGCCGAAATGGGTCCCTTATTAGATATAGAGCGTGTTTACACTTAGAAGTGAGTGTTCATCTCGTTATCAAAAAGTGAAAGGCCTCACTAGGGTTCTTGTCTAGCGGATGGTCTTGATAATAGAAGTGTATGGCTCCTCTAGTCTGGACAGGTGGTCAACTAAGACACTGCCTCAAGTGAAGTGAAAGGGGACGTCAATACCTTATACCTTGCTAACAAGTGTCGAGGTAGCAGAAGGATATAACAGTCCCAAGTCATATAGGAGGTTATATAGTGGCCTTCCCTGATACATTCATCTGTGTAAATGTTGAAGGACGATTTGAACCACTTCTTCTTTCTAGGGAAAATGAAGAGTTATTACATTTATTCTAGAAGTTTCATCATAAATGTGACAATATCTAGGGAAAAGTGGCCATGATGAAAGGTGTTTGATACAGTGTATATGGCTAGATGACATTGTTCATTGTTGAACCAAGCTTTACTTATAAATTATTTTGATATAAAAAGTATTATGTTTTGAATAAAAATAATTTTAAACAAAACTTGGCAAAAATCTCATTTCAAATGATATTGAAAAAGAAAATTGTTGAACTCATACTTAGAAAATATTTTAAGGCCAAGTTGTTAAACAAACTTTCAAACATTTTTCAAACCTTGTTAAAACTGCTCCAGGCCAAAAAGTATCGATCCAGTATTGATATATTTATTCAAGTATTGATAGTTTTTGTTGAGTATTAATAGAATCAAGATCTTATAGATACATTTTTCAGGATCGATACCAAAATGGCATTTTGTTTTCCAAAGTGTTTACCAAGTATCGATACAGTATCGATACCTTTTGCTAAGTATCGATAAATTTCTTCTAGTATCGATAGTGGTATACTTTTATCGACACATTTTTCAGTATTGATACGAAATTGACATTCTGACTTCCAAAGGACTTTTCAAGTATCAATACGGTATTGATACCTTTTATTTGGTATCGATAGCATTATCCTAGTATTGATATTGATGGTTCCAACGGTCACTAAAATAGGCATTAAATGTTTATGGCACCGATACTCTTAGAAAAAGTAGCGGTACCTATTGTTGCATGTGACATTAATGCAGTTGTATTTTCATGCCCAAAGCCTCTATTCATTTTTAGAACAACCACAACAGTTGTAAATCAATTTGAGGCTATAAATACTAGTTTCAAAAGGTTCAACAATAAGATTACAATAAATCAATTGCTTCAAGATACATCAAAAATTCATTAGCAATCACTTTGTGCTTCAATTCTTTACCTTCTTCTTGTAAACACTTGTGAACATTCATTGTATTTTCTATCTACTCAAGGTTTTCCTTGTAATTGTGTTTAATTAGCAAACATCCTAATCTTGTGAGCATTATTTCATTATTTGCTTATTTTTTTCTCTTTGAAAGGGTTTGTGTCTTAAGATTTGGATAGAAATCTTAAGGGAGTTGTAAGGTTAAACATTGTTTTAATTGTTAATTCAATTAGTGAATTTGAGAAAATCCTTAGTTGTGGAAAGCTAAGGTAGTGGAGTAGGCAATTGGGGTTGAACCACTGTAAATCATTGCATTCATTGTTTCATATTCTTTACTTTTGCTTCCACAAATTCTAAAAGGCCAAGTCACCCCTCCTCTTGGCGATTTTCGATGATCATTTGAGCTAACAATTGGTATAGAGCGAGTATCTAAAGACAATTTAACAACCAAGAGAAGATCCTCGAATAAGTTCAAATGATCATAAACACATTCTACAACAATGACGTCCATTTTCAGATTATATTTTTATGAAGAATATCAGTCCATCTCAAAGCCTCCATACTTCAATAGAGCAAATTACTCTTATTGGAAGAGAAAAATGATGCATTTCATTCAAGCAAATGATCTTGCAGTTTGACAAATCATCATAGATGGTCCCTCCATTTCTCAAAAACAAGGAGAGCAATTAGTTTCAAAGAGTAAAAGAGAATGAAGTAAAGAAAATAAAAGGAATATATAGCTCAATGCTAAGGCCATGCACATTCTATTTTGTGCACTTGGTCTGGAAAAGTAAAATAGGGTGTCATCTTGTTTTAATGCCAAGGAGATATGAGACAAGCTTGAGGTTATTCATAAAGAACAAGAAAAAGCCTATTTTTGCCTTATGACCATTGATGACTCTAAAGTAACTTTTAACTCATCTAGTTTAATTTATTATTCATTTGATGAGTTACAAGATGCCTATGATGAGTTAGGTATCGAATTTGAAGTCATGATTTCAAAGTATAAGAAACATGTTTCAAAATTGAAAATTGAAAATGACCTACTTTTCAAAACCAATCATGAACTTGAGGAGAAAGTAAATAAAATGCAAGGAATTATTGATGAATTTGAAAGAAAAAATTCCGACTTGCATATTTTACTTTCAAAAGTTCATGAGGATCATAAAAAATAACTTTAGTTGCTTAAAAAGGAAAAAGCTTTATCTAACAAAACCTCTCCAAAAATTTTTGAAAAGGCAGAAAATTCACAGGAAAACTTTGTTAAATCAAGCTTTAATTATTATAAACATAGAGGTCCCACAAGTTTTTACAAAGGAAAATTTGTTAAGAGTGTATGGGTCGCTAAAGGACTAAGTACCACTTAAGACAATGATATCCTTTCTAAATGGGTACCCAAAGAGACTAGAATTTCAGAAATTAGCTTATGGACCCAAAAGAACTTGGGTACCAAAAATCAAAGCTTAATTTTCTGTTTGTAGGAAAAAGATAGCATTGTTTCAAGGTGAAGAATTCAAGTGGAAACTTATGGTACCTAAATAGTGGATGTTGAAGACATATGACTAGTGGCTAGAGTCACGTCATTGAGATAAAGCTAAAAAGTGGTGGAGAAGTTACTTTTGGTGAAAACTCCAAAGGTTTCATTGAATGAATTAGCTCTGTTGGTAAAAACTCTTCAATTTTTGTTGAAATTGTTTTATATGTAAACAATCTTAAGCATAATCTTTTGAGTATTAGTTAGTTAGGTGATAAATGTCTCAATGTCATTTTTGAGTCTAATGAATGTAAATTCATTGACATTGCGTCTAATAAGATTATGCTTGTTGGTCATATAATCGGAAGTATTTACATGGTTGATAGGTGCTAAAAGTAACATGTTTTGGTCTCGTTCTTAATGCATTTTGGATGATTATTTGATGTAAAATGGTGAATTTTATGCTCCTAATCCTTTAAATTAATGTTTTTATATTTAAGAGAGCATTTGGGATAAAAAGGAGTGAAAAATGAGCAAAAAACAGAAAATTAGAGCAAGGTACAGGGGTCACACGGGCTGACACACAACCATGTGTCAGACCATATGGGAATCGTGAACTACACTCTGGAAACGTGGAAAATGTAATTTTAAGGTTTTTCAGGCATTCTAAAACCTTTATATACCAAATATAAGAAGAAGGGAAAGAGGCGTAAGAGAATATTGAAGAAAACAACTTGAAAAACACCATTGAAGTCGACTCTGGAGTGGATTTCCATTAAGATTGAAGATCTCCTTTTGAATTCTTTAAAGTTAATTATGAGTTTCCTTATTTCTTGTGGTTAAACTGTCTTTGAGATGTTTTATTTGCAATTGTGAACTAATTTCCCAAATACCTAGGAGGATGAACCCTATGATGGATTTTATCTTTTGATTTCTTTTTTTACGCAATGAATACTTGGATCTTGTTCTCAATTATGTATGGTTAATTCTTGGTTTGATATTTCTAAACTATGTATCCATGTTTGATGTGCTTAAATCAGAGGAGGAATAGACACTGTTTAAGAGTAGAACTAGCGTAATTGAGTAGAGTTTCATGCAATCCTAGAAATAGGGTGACATAAATCTACCAGATTATAGTAAAATAAAATAGGGGATCCATAGATTGAGTTAATGCAATAATAAGGGTTTTAATTAGAAAGAAATTTCAATTAATCAACGTAGAGTCAACTGCTCTTAGTCTTGAAGAGAGATATTGTAACAACCCATTTTCAGTGAAATCGGAACAGTGGTTTCGGGACCACAAATTCGAGTTAGAAAGAAAATTTATTTTAATATTATTGCATGAATTGCATTATGATAGAAATGACGTATGAAAATTTCATTAAGAAAATTTCATGATAGAAATGAGTTCTAGTAGCTATAAGTATCAAATAGCTATGGAATCCAAAACTTGAGGTCTTTATATGGTAATTAGACCATTAAGAAAAGTTAGTAGATATTTTTGGTGAATCATCCATGAAAAACTTGAAAAAAGAAAAGGACTAAATTGGAATGTTAAAAAATTAATGGATGATAATTAAATTAAATAGAAATAACATATTATTATCATCTTCTTCCCCAAAGCACATGGAAACCCTAGGAAATAGAAAAACATTCAAGCAAGCTTTCTTGGCTTAATTGGGTTTAGCATTCTTATCCCATTTTTAGTAATTTTTATATTTTTGAGTTCGGAATAGCTTAAGCTATCTATTTTGGGGATTAATTTGTAAATATATCAAAGTATACAAAATTTTCCATGGATGTAAATGCTGAAATTTTGAAATTTATGGTAGAAAATGAAAGGTTGTTGCTTTATAAACAACTCTTACAAAGAGAATTTTGATGAAATTATGATTTAGGGACTAAATTAAAAAATGGTAAAACCCACAAAAAAATTCTAATTTTTGTGAAATTCATGGGCTGTTATTGTAACATGTAAAATTTAGTTAGGCTTGAAATAAGGATTAAATTGCATGAATTTCATTTTCCGAGCTTAGGGACGAAATTATAATTTATGAAAAGAATAGGGGTAAAATGGTAATTTTTCCTAAGATGTGAATTGAATTCAATTGAGTATAAAGTGAATCAAAATTGATGCTAAATTCATTTATATAGATCTGGGAAGACTCAATAAAGAGTTAGATCAAGGAAAAGAAAAGGTGTCGGATTAATAGGTTTACCTACACGAACAAGTGTCGAGTTAAGTTCGTGTAACTAATTTGTGTTTATTTTTATACTTGAATCGAATGTGGTATGTGTTTGCATGAATTATATAAATGTTATAAATGTATGAAATAATCACATGCTCGTTAATATTCAGAAAATGATAAGTTTCGTTTGAATAATGAAATTCAATGGGTACATGAATTCCTATATTGAATGTGGTCCTACATATGTTGCGGACAAAATATAGCTCAGACAAGAAATCCTGTTATAAGCCTCTCGAGCATCCTGTTATATAGTTCCTACGAGCATCTTGATCGGTAGTGATCATGCATGTGTTGCGCACTACTGCAGCTCTTTGTGAGCATCCTGTTACATGATTCGATCGGTTGTGATCCAGCATTTATTGCAGACACAAACGCAGCTCTTCGTGAGCGTCCTGATATAGGCTCTTATGGGCTTCTTGACATGGCTCACTTGAACTCCCTATTATCTTATCCGGAGCTCCCTGTTAATAACTCTTCGGAGTTACCTGTTAAGCTCAATGAGCTTCCTGATTAAAACTCTTATGATTTCTGTTTAGCCTGGATAAGCTTCCTGGTACATGGCTCAAATGAGCATCCTGATATATGGCTCGAGAGTGTGCTTCCTGATTATGTGCCCTTATGGGTACCCCTGAACATGAGTTGACGGATAATTGATTTGAATACTTCAAGTATACTATCTGGGTATCTATCGACCTTTCAATAACTCAACGGACAAAATTTCTGATGTGAGAAAAATATAAGAATTAAATGGATTATATCTCAAAAATTCCTAAAATACTTGTAAAACTATGTTTGATAAGCTCATCTCTATTTTCTTAAAATTCATGTGAATTACGTGACTAACTGTTTTGATGAGTATATGTGATGAGGCAAATGTCCAAAATGATTGGATGCATGTTTTGTATGATAATCTTAAATGTAAATACATGGTAAGTTAAATTCCTATTATACGAACTTACTAAGCATTAAATGCTTACTCTGTTTTATTTTCCTCTGTTTTGTAGTACTTAGAAGCTCATAAAGGTTGGAGATCAGTCAGAGCATCATCACACTATTCTCCAGCTCATTTTGGTACAAATAGCAAACTTATTTTAGTCTAATGACATGTATAAGCTAAGTTACGTAAAATGATGAAATGTTTGGTTGTAACTAGCCATTGGAATGACTAGTGGAAAGTATATTTGGATGTAATTATATAAGGCCGTATCATTTTTGATGAGTTTTGGAATGGCTAAATGGAAAAAGATATCTATATATAAATCAAATGATGAATGGATTTGAGTTAGTATAATTGAATAACTTGCAAGTAAACATAAATTGTAATTGTGGAAATTTAAACATTTAATGATATGTGTTAGTAGAACATAAATAATACTTGTTTTTTGCTTGGTTTATATTTACCAAAATGGTTTGAAAATATATTGAAATGTTGATGCAGGTGCAAGGTAATAAGGGTGAGAAATAAGGCTTGGAAAATGCCCTTATTCTATCTACACGGGCAGACACAGGGCGTGTGTTTCAACCGTGTGTGACACACGACCATGCGCATGGTCATGTGGTTTGGCTGTATGTCCCCTGCATCTTAAAATTAGAGAAACAAAATGCTTAAAATTGAGCACACGGGTAGAGACACGAGCGTGTGTCTCAGCCGTGTGAGATACATGGCCCAGCATATGGGCGTGTGTCCTAGCTGTGTAACCCCTGTACCTAATTTTCAAAAATTAAATTGTCCACACGGTCTAGCATATGGCATGTAGTTGGCCGTGTGACCGAAGTCAGAGAGTTACACGTGTAAGGACATGGGCTGGGACACGACCGTGTGCATCACATCGAATGCCCATACGGCCAGGGACACGGGCGTGTGTCCCCTACACCTAAGAAAAAATTTTGATATTTCGCGAAAAATTTTCTGTGATCCTGATTTAGTCCTAACTCGATTCTAATATGTATTTTGGGCCTCTAGGACCCATAGAAGGGACATTGTGATTGATTGTGATTGATTTTCGAAATGAAGAGTAAACGATATCTTTGCTTACCGTAGCTATACTATTAATTGATTGGTGCACTTGACTTAGCCAGATTTTTAGTTAGTTTACGACTGCATCAAGTTTTTAGCACTATTTACAGGGACTAAAACATTAGTAAAACTTTATTTCTATTAATTTAGCCATTTTTTATTTTAGATTTAATTGTTACATTTTAATTTTCTTTTGTTTGATTCTGATAGGTTGTGGAGATGAATGATAATAAAAATAATCAGCAAGCTCTTGAACGTCCTGTTCCTCGTACTATGTTTGAATATGCTAAGCGTACTCTGATTGGGGCTGAATGGAGTATCATTAGACCGACTACTACTGTAAACAATTTTAAGGTAAAGCCGAACACAATTCGGATGGTGCAGCAATATGTTCAGTTTTTTGGCTAACTTTCTAGAGATTTACAACACTTTCAAGATCATTGGTGTTATTGATGATGCCATACGCTTATAGCTATTCCCATTTTCTTTGAGAAGCAAGAAAAAACAATAGTTAAATTCATTGCCATGAGGTTCTATCATGGCTTGGGTTCAAATGACTGAGAAGTTTCTATTGAAGTACTTCCCACTAGCTAAAACAACTAAGTTGAGGAACAACATCTATTTTTTTTTTGCTCAAATTGATTTGGAGACATTATATGACGCATGAGAGAGATTTAAGGATCTATTGAGAAGGTGCCCTCATCATGGGTTACCTTTGCGATTGCAAGTTCAAACCTTTTACAACAGTTTGAATCCCTCGACCAGACAATTAATTGATGCAGCAACTGTTAGAACACTGAATAATAAAACACCTGAGCTAGCTCAAGAATTCATTGAGGAAATAACATTGAATAACTATTAGTGGCAAGTCATGAAGTGAAATTGATTAAAGCAGCCAGTGTTTTTAATATTGATGCAATTTCTATGTTAGCAAATCAAGTTAAAGCTCTTAGTAAGAAAATTGATGGTTTGAATTTTTCTAATAAAGTGAATCTAGCAGTGCAATGTGATGCGAATAGAGTGGGGATGATTAATTCAGAATGTTTACCCTTCGGTTCTAGCATGGAGCATGAGCAAGTCAACTTTATAGGTAACAATTCTAGACCTCAAAATAACCCCTATAGTAATAACTATAATGTAGGTTGGAGGAACCATCCAAATTTCTCTTGGGGAGGTCAAGGAAATCAAATGTCACAACCTCTTTCGAGTTTTCAACAACCTATCACCAAGAGAAGAAATCGAACCTTGAGGAGATGTTGGCTAAATTTATTTCGGTGTCAGAAACTCGATTTCAAAACACTGACAAAAAGTTAAGAAAATTAGAAAGCATCAATTGAAGGACTTGAAAGTGAGATTGGACAACTTGCTAAACTTGTTTCAAAAAGACCACAAGGTAGCTTACCTAGCAACATTGAAACTAACCCAAAGGAGCAAATCCATGCAATCATTGTTCGAAACTTGGAAGGGTTAGTCGAGCCTGAAAAGAAATCGAAGCTAGAAGCTATTGTGAAAAGTGATGAGGTTAAAGAAAGTAAGAAAGAGCATAAGCTAGTAATTACAGATTACAAACCACAAGTTCCATATCTGGCAGCATTGAAGAGAGACCACATAAAAGAACAATATGGGAAATTTCTTGGACTTTTAAAAAAAGTGCAGATTAACTTACTATTTGTTAAAGCCCTTTCATAGATGCTAAAGTATGTAAAATTTTTAAAGGAGCTATTAAAAAATAAAAGGAAGTTAGACAACTTGTCGACTGTGGAGCTCAATGCAGTTTGCTCGGCCATTCTTTAAAACAAACTACCCAATAAACTTAAAGATTTAGGGATTTTAACTATTCCTTGTCTCATTGGTAGTTTAAATGTTGAAAGAGTGTTGGCTGATTTAGGGGCTAGTATAAATGTTATGCCTTATAAGATGTTCAAACAAGTTTTAAGTAATTTTCTCGAACCTAACATTGAAGTAATTTCTTTTAATTTGGATTTTTTATTGATTCGGTATTGGAATAATTTGTGGATTTTTGTGCATTGTGTGACTTATACTTTAAGAAACGAGAGAGCCAAGCATGATAAGTTGTTTTTTCTTTCAGAAATAAATATTTTAGGTTGTCTCATTGAACTGAAGAATTATTTTCAAAATTTAAATTTGCAAGTTTGACATCAAAACCATTATTTTTTGTGAGCTTTTGACTCTATAGAGCATATATTTTTTGTGTTCATTTTATTTTTGGTTGTGAGTATGTCAACTTGATTTGTTGTTCTAGAACTTACTCGATTATGCATGTCAAGACCACACTATTAATTTGATATACTGAAATGATAAAGGCACTTAGGATTTAACCCATTTAATGTGTAAAAAGCTTACCTATTAAATTAACCCCTAGTAAACCTCTTTGATCCTAACACATTTTTTTTCTAACTCGTTAATGTTAACCCATAACCCATATTTATGTTGTAAAATTTTCCTTGTTATTGACTCCCTTTTTTTTGAGATTTGATTTGGTGAGTTGGCTAACTATGTTTTGGAATTGCTGAATTTTATTTTTGTTCTAAAAAAAAAAGAAAGAAAATAAATAAATAAATGAAAAAGAAAAAAAATTGATTGATCTTGAATCGTTAGTTGCATATTCTGTTGAAAAGTTCATTTTTATTCTTAATTAGTCTTGTTGATGTAAATTATGTTAATTCAGTAACTAATTATTTTTCTAGTTTGGTAACTTATCAACTCGATCTCGATTATAACTGACTTTTCTGACCTTTTCTATACCCTTAACCTAATTCCCATTACAACCTTTTAAAGTCCTCTTGATTGGTGTGTCATCTCATTTTATAGTGGTGGTAATTTGATTTTTAAGCAAGCCTGTGGTAATGACATTTCTTATTCGATTGTTGAGTGCATATTACTTGAGACTTAAACACTTTGAGTGCTTTGAGTGAATCTTTAGTGAGGATGTCAATTCTTGTTGATTTTGAATTTAAGGTAATTATTTAGATAAGGGGAGACACCTATGCTTTTGTGCTTTAAAAATTTTAGCTTGGATTGTTTGAATCTTTAGTGTCCTTTTGGTTGAATTTCCAATGCATGATTATTTGCCAATTATCTTGAAACATCATTGATGAAAATGAAAAATTGAGAAAGTTAACTTGAATATGGGTTGAGGATTTTTCTTGAGGACAAACAAATGCTTAAGTGTGTGGATATTTGAAAAGTGCTAAAAGTAGCATGTTTTAATCCCGTTCTTAATGCGTTTTTAGATGATATTTGATGTAAAATGGTGATTTTTTGCTCCTAATCCTTTAAATTCATGTTTCTATATTTAGGAGAGCATTTGGGAGCAAAAGAAGTGAAAAATGAGCAAAAACTAAAAATTTGGAGCAAGCTACAAGGGCCAACAGGCTGGACTCTCCCACATGGGATGGAAACACAGCCGTGTGAGCCATACTAGTTGGCACACGACCATGTGCCAGACCATGTGGAAATCAAGAATTTCAGTCTAAAAACGCGAAAAAAATGTAATTTTTAGGTTTTTCGGGCATTCTAAGACTTAAATACCAAATATAGGAAGAGGGGAAATAGCCGTCAGAGAATATTGAAGAAAACAACTCTAAAAACACTATTGAAGGTGACTCTAGAGTAGATTTCCACAAAGATTGAAGATCTCCTTTGAATTCTTTAAATTTTATTATGAGATTCTTTATTTCTTGTGGTTATACTATCTTTGAGATGTTTTATCTGTGATTATAAACTAATTTCCCAAATACCTTGGGGGATGAACCCTATGATGGATTTTGTCTTTTGATTTTTTTATGCAATAAATACTTGAATCTTGTTCTCAATTATGTGTGCTTAATTCTTGGTTTGATATTTCTAGACTATTAATCCATGTTTGATGTGCTTAAATCAGAGGAGGAATAAATCCTGTTTAAGTGAAGAAATTGCGTAATTTAGATTGATAGGGACAGATGAAGTCTAAGTGGATTTTTTCTTGGGTATTGTTTTGGTTCTTGTTTGTTAATCATTTGTTTTCCTAATTTGTTTTTTGTTGTGTTCTTTAGTGAATTAATTTAATTAATTTTAGTTTTAATCAATCTCTCTAATTTGTAGGTTAAATAATGGAAAGACAGTAATTACTAGTAATTTTAGTCCTCATGGGAATGATATCTTTGCTCACCGTAGCTATACTATTAATGGATAGGTGCACTTACCTTAGTCAGATTTTTTGTTAGTTTACAACTGCATCAATGGTGCATTTAGAAGACTTGCATGATTCAAACATTTGCCTCATGATTAAAAATGAAAATAATTCTTTGTTGTAGCATAGAAAATTAGGACATGCTAATATGAGCATATTGCATAAATTAACCAAAAATGACTTAGAAAGAGGTTTGCTAAAAATTGTTTTTGACTTTGATAAAGTTTTTGATTCATGTGTTAAAGGCAAACATAAGAGAGTTTCTTTTAAACCTATAAATGATATATCTACAAATAAAGTTCTATAATTAATTCACATTGATCTTTTTGGACCAAATAGGACTACTAGCTTGGGTGGCAAACAATATGCTTTTGTGCTTGTAGATGATTACTCTATATTTACTTAGGTTCTTTTCTTAAGTACTAAAGATGAAATTTTAGAAAAATTCATCACATTTTCAAAAATTAATCAAAATGAAAAGTGTTGCTATATCACTAGTGTTAGGAGTGACCATGGAATCAAATTTCATAATCTTGGTTTTGATAATTTTTGCAACTCAAATGGTATTATCCATAATATTTTTACACCTAGAAGCCATCAACAAAATAGAGTTTTCGAGAGGAAAATAGAACTTTAGAAGAAATGGCTAGAACCATGATTTGTGAAAACAATTTGCCAAAATATTTTTGGCCGAAAGCCACAAACACTGTATGCTATATTGTAAATTGAGTAATGATTAGGTCATTTTAAAGAAAAATCTATATGGATTTTCGAAAATAAAAAAGCCTAACATTAGCTATTTTTATCCTTTTGGATGTAAGTGTTTTGTTTTAAATAATGGAAAATATAATCTTTGCAAATTTAATGCAAAAAGTGATGAAGGATTTTTTTTTCTTGGTTATTCCTTAAACTCTAAAGCTTATCGAGTCTTTAATAAAAGAACTTTAGTAGTTGAAGAATCCATACATGTTTTCAATGATTCTAACTTTCTTCCTAAAAAGAATTCTTGTGATGATGATGATGATGTAGAAATATGGAACAATGCTGAGAAAATTGATCTATCATCAAATAAAAGGATCCAAGAACAAACTCAAGATACTTTAAAGGAGCTTACTCTAAAGGAAAGGGAAGTTAATCATCCAATGGAGTACAACTATGTGAAGGATGGTAAGATTTTGGGAAATCCATCCAAAGGGGCAACTACTGGATCTTCCCTTAGAAATACCTGTAATTATGTTGCATTTCTCTCATGCATTGTTGAGCCAAAAAATATCAAAGAAGTATTAAACGATGAATATTGGATATTTGTAACACCCCATACCTGGTCCGGTCGCCGAACCTAAGCAATGGAACGCCACATTAGCCACCTAAGTGACTCTCTATTAACACCTAACCTAACCTCCATCACACCACAAGTTAAAACATGAAACATGAATAGATTTAAGAAAAATATAATCTCGCAAACTCACTTTGCATGCTTCATGATATGCAGTGGCAATAACATGCAAACCTACTTCACTTAACTTACTCTTTTCTTGGAGTCATAAGTATTTGAAGAAAGGAATTAAGAACATACAAACTCTAAGTTTTGAAAAATAGTGCACCTTACAGAAGATAGTAGTTTGTCTATCAGATATAGGGGTTCACACCCCTGCAGCTCGCACAATTTAAGACTTTCTTGTATAAGTTTCTTTAAACAAGGTAAGTCTCATAAACTACCTCTATGTACTTGGATACAGTAAACACAGTTCACAGGGTTTCTCTTATATCACATATCTAAATCCATTAAAGGTTCATGGTTAGTAGATCACCAATCGCTGGGGTTCACACTTAGCACAATGTCACTTCACAACAACTTTGGCAAACTCTATATAGTTTTATCAAGTTAAATAATTCTTATTATTGCTTATGGCGAACACTATGTAATGAATTGATACTTAAGAGTGAACTTGTAAAATTAAGAGAATGTAACGCTCAGGTTTGTGCAAGTTTACACAGTCGTTATCAAGTAATAAGTAAGTATCGAGTTATCGTCTCCACAGGGATTGTATTCGTGCTAAGTCACTCAATAATAAAAATTTTATTAACAACTTGATAAATAAAAACACAATTTGATTTGGAAATATTGATTAAAACTATGTAAAATTAATCTAGATACAATGATCCCTAATGTTATTTATCCTAACATGCAACTATATAAATGAAATAGATTTTAGCAAAATTAACATAATAAGCAACAATTATATCATAAATAAGCTAGGACAATTACTTTAATTAAAATCAAATTATTATCAACATGCTTATCAATATTCGAAAAAACATTCCATGGCAACTCGATCTTTCATGAGTTTGGAAACCACATTAGGTCTTTTAAGAATCCTTTATTTAGTAAATACGTATTTTACTGATCCTTATTTACTAAGGGTTTCTTAGTATTTGTGCGAGGTAACAGGGACATGTTAGGTTTAAAATAGTTTAATCACACAAATCTAAAAACTATGTAGATAACAAAGCCTGGTTAGGGTTGTTATGCAACCTGCAATTCAATCAGGTGTCCATTAGCCGTGGTCTGGTTAGGATCGCTCAGCTAATTCAGGTGTATTTCAATCACGTATGAACGAAATACAGACTTGATTTTAATTGAAAACATGATTGATTGAGGCACAAACATTATAAGCATGAATCAAATAATTATTATTCAATCAAAGCAATCATCCTAGCTTAAATAAAATTAGGCTATCATTGTTGTAAACAAGAACAGTAAACACATAGCAAACATTTTTGAATTAAATTAAAGTAAAGAAAGATTAGACCCAAATTAAAGTGGCTGTCACCCAAGACTCTGACTGACGAGGGCTCCTTTGGTCCTTCACTTTGCTCCTTTGCTAATGGCTCTCCAAGGTGGCCAACCAAGGGTTCTTTAAGAGGCTAATTTGCTAAAAATCATTATGCAACGATGATGATTGGTGTGAGGCAGGAAGAAAGCTAAAAGTGTTGAGAGAGAAGAGAATGATGAATGAGTGAGGGATGATTAGAACAGTGGGAAATAGGGTCTTATTTATAGGTGAGGCCAAGGAGCTAGTTTGCTAAAAATGTGACACCCCAAAATCTGTTATAATTATTTTGATATGTTGTTGTTACACAAATGTGTATCTGCTTCAGTGGTTAAGGGTTCTAGGAAGTGTTGGGGTGGTTCCAGGTTCAAGCCTTAGCTTGGGAAATTTTTTCTTTTTAATGAATAAACCCTTAGCTTTAGTTAGTAGAATTATAAATAAATATTGTTAAAGATATGATAGAATGGGTCTACTGGTCTAGTGGTTAAGTGGAGTGTTGTTATTGCAAGGGGTTAGGAGTTTGAGTCTTTACGTGAGCGAAGGATTTATTTTTACTTGTAGCCGTATAGGTGTTTGTGTATTAGTGAAATTCTAATGCTAGTGAGTGGTTGGAGTTGAGAAGTGTGGGCGTTGTTGTGGCCGAATTTGGGGAGGATAATGGGGGGATTTTCAGTTGTTAAGGGATTTGGATAAGTGGGGATTTGGTTGAGATATTTTAGGAGTGGTTTTGGGAGTGTAGGATGGAGAGTTCAGGTAGAATTGAATCTAGTAAGGGAGAGAAATTTTGACTACACTCTCTCTAAATTCTGAATTTTTCTGATAGTGTAGGCATTTTTGCTTCTAGTTTTCTCTCTATTTTCGTCTTCTGTTTCTCGGTTCTTTCATCCGTTACTTTCTTTTCTCCTTTTTCCTCTTGTGTTTCTTTGCTTACTTCCTTTGACTGAAAGTCCTGAACGTTTCCTCATTTGTTTCCCTAGTCGAAACATAAACGTCTTCTAACCATATTTTGACTTTGGTTCTTTGTTTCTCTCTATTGTTCTGTCGACTGTTCTTCGTTCGTGGTACCTATCATTGATATTCGAGTTCTTGTTGATCTCTTCTCCTTGTTGGTTTTGTCCCTTTTTAAGGCAAACCTTCCCCTCTATTGTTACCATTTTTCCTCTCCTTCTCCTACTCTCACTGTGCTAGCATTTTCTTTATTGCTCTCTGTCGATTTTGTGGCCCTTGCAATTCTTCAGTTTTGCGCTTTCGGTAAGTCTGATTTTTGGTTTGGTTCAAAATGTTCTTTCGAATAGTTGTTAATCGGAGGTTGGCTGAATTGCAGGTTGTAACCAAGGGATTAGTGATCTTTCTTTTGCGACGGTTTAGGTGGATAGGGCCTCAGTTGTTCAAACAAGGTAAGTATTTGTCGATTAGGTGATTTAAGTGTAATAGTATATTGTTATCTTGTTGCTTGATGATTGGGTGCTTACCTATTTTCGGTTGGTGCTTAGGGACTATTCGAAGGGGGAAAGATCTTTAATTGGCATTAAGGTGGACGAAACTCCCCTCCTTACTTGATCGAAGGTAAGGTTGTTGTAAGTTTAACGAATAGAGTAGCTTGTGTGTATTCGATCGAGTAAATGATTAAATGAGTAATTGGGGATTGTTGATTTGGTGTAGGTTTCAAAGGTGTGGGCAGTTGTTTTTCAGCAAATAGAACTAGGTGTGTATAAACACGAGTTCGATTACAGAAATAGGCAAAAGTCAGAATAAGTGAACGTCGATGCCACATAGGCGTGCTCGTGCCCGTATAGGTAGGCCACGTGATTAAAGATATGTGTATGATTGACGAGGTCAGCCAGGAGTGATTTCATGGGCTGGGCCGTATTGGGCCGTTTGGACCCTATGGGCAAGTGGGCCCCACACAAGTAAGCCACACAGGCATGTGAAAATTATTGGGCCAGGTCGTATGGTCCACACAACCAAGGCAATTTAGGGCCGTGTGGGCCACACGGGCGTGTGGGCCCACATGGGCCCGTAATATAGGTCATGGGCCCATTTTCACTACTTGACTGCTAAGATTGCGCTGGTCGCCCGAGTCGGTTGTGGACCTACTGTTGGGACAGTAAGCTTATCTAGACCCCTAATTGACTGAAAGATTAATATACCCCTGTGTGATGTATATGTATATATGTATGTGTACGACTGTATTTTAGCATGCCATTTGAACTGTATTAGATACATGTATGATACCATTATATGACATGACATGATTGTATGATGCATTGCATGGGGATGGGTTCTATACTGATCGGAGGAAGTGTACTGAAAGGCTTTGAGCCTATATTACTGGCAGCCCAGCTGCATATTACTGTATAGTGCCGCATTCGGTACTTTCTGGAGTGTAGGGATGGGTGGGTTGATTATATCCCACATAGAGTGTAGGGTTGAACGGAGATGAAGTGTAGAGGCTGGTTAGGTAGGATTCTTGTGACTGGATATATGTGACTGATACTGTACCAAGATGGGCTAAGGCCCAAACTGGACTGGCACTGTCACTGAAAAATGGCTTATGCCCAGACTGTGATTATTCGTATGTTATCTATTTTTGTGCATGAGGATTACACACTGAGTTTTCATAAACTCACTCCTTTTATTTTACTGTATAGGTAATTCCCAGTCGTAGGCGGATCGGTGCAGCGAGGGACTCAGAGGTGGCCATACGACGGCATATATTCTCGTACTTGATTATGATTTTAAGTATTATTATTTGGAGTATTTTTACTGTAATAAGGCCTTTATGAATTGTTACTTTCATTTGGGATTTGCTTATTGCTGCTTATGATTTATAATCACTAGTGATAGCGAAACATGGGTTTTCAAAGGTTACAAATGATTTCTTTCAAAACACTTACCACTACGCAAAATGTTTTAAAAGCTTCCGCATATTATAACGACTTGTAAATAAATGGATAATGTTTTGAAAGCAATAACTTGATTTAGAGATACTATAAGATAATGAAAATTGTTTAAAAGAGGAAACGGTTTATCAATAACATAGTTTTCGAAAGCGTTTTCATGTGACATTGCCAGATTTGGCCATAACATCTAGGTCGAGTTTGGGGTGTTACATTTAGTGACATCAGAGCCAGGTTACAAAACTCAGCTGTGGATTTAGGTTTTAAAACTTGAAGAATTACTTTCAAATGATTTGAAATGTTTTAACGAATATGTGGTACACAGAGTCTCTGGCACCGATGCTGTAAGTTTTCTATAACTTTTATATGTTTTGATTAAAATGCTATAGATAGAAAGTACTGAGCCCATTATAGATAGCATACTGTACTGAAAATACTTTAGTAAGTGCAGACTGAAACGATAGTAAAACTGTAGTGAGATTGCGATCTAAGAAAACAAACTTTGAATTACTTATACTGCTTTCCATAAAATATCTATTAAAAAACCCTGGAACTGTAACATTGATGCGTAAAATTGTTAATACAGATAAAACACAATTCAATAATGAGCACTAGCGGTACTCGCAGATGGGGTACAAGAGGCCGTGGCGGAGGCTGTGGAGGTGCTCGAGCTGGGTCTTCGTCATCTGGCTACATACCTAATGTAAAAACTAAGGAGATGCTGGTTTCACCTATGGCTGAGACTGGGTCTCATGATTGTGCGGCTGGGGACGACGTGCTATCCCAAGCTATGTTACGGATTCTGGAGAGGGTGATTGTCACTCACGATAAGTTTTAAAATTTATAAATGATCGTACTTAAACTAACTATTATCAAGACGAAGGCAAGCGCACCTATCGCACAGTAGTATAGTTTTAATAAGACCGGATTTCGAACCCAAAGGAACTAAAAGTACTAGTATTAACTTTCTTTTTATTATCTAGCCTAAGAATAATGAAGATTGTTTTAACTAACTACTTAACTAATCTAAAGATGCACAGAAAGTAAATTGGGGAAAATACTTTTAGAAAACTGATTGATTTAAGACAATAACCAAGGAAGGATCCATCTAGACTTCTCTTGTTAACTGACTTTGAACCAGACGATTTATTCACTTAACTTGATTCGTAGGATTCCCTAAGTTATGTTATTATCCCTATTCAAGACTAATAACGTCTAACCCTAGGTTGATTAATTGAAATCTCTTTCTAATTAAAACCCCTAGTTTTGCATTAACTCAATCTATAGATTCCTTATTAGATTTGACTCTAATCCGGCAGATTTATGTCATCCTATCTCTAGAATTGCATGCAACTCCGCTTAATTACGAGTGATCTACTCGTAGACAGGGACTATTCATCCTCCGAATAAACACATCAATACTTGAATCAATATCCTGGAATATTCAAACAAGAGTTAAATTCATAATTAAGAACAAATCAAATATTTATCATACAGTTCAGAAAATATTAACAAGATCCGTCTAAGTTTCATCCCCCTTAAGTATTTATGGGATTTAGTTCATAACTAGAAAAGAAAACATCTCAGAAGAATGATAACAAAACATAAAGAAAACCCAAAAACCCCTGAAGGAAATTGAAGGGAGATCTTCAGTCTTGGAGGTGAATCTAGCTTCTAAGATGGATCAATCGGCTTCCTTCGAGTAATTCCTTCCTTCCTACTCTGTGTGTCCTCTTTAATCCTCCTCTAGGGTGTTTAAATAGGCTTTAGAATGCATAAAAGCCTTCAAAATCTCCCTTTTCTGAATAGAACTTAACTTGGGCTCGATAGGGACACACCCGTGTACGATTACTTCAGGCCGTGGTCAAGGCTGAGAAATAGACATGCCTGTGTTGAGATTGTTTTAGGCCGTGTTCGAGCCTGCTAGAATGGCACGGGCGTGTGTGCTACCCATGTGAGGAAGTCCAGGCCGTGTTGTTTTCCCACATCGGTCCATTTTCTCTGTTTTTGGCCCGTTTCTTGTTCTTGCTCTCCTATGCTCTCCTAAGTATAAAACATGAAATCAAAGGATTAAGAGCATCAAATTCACCAAATCTAAGGAGAAATCATTCATAAATGTGTTAAGCATGGGATAATAATATGTATAAATTACGGTTTATCAAATACCCCTACACTTAAGCGTTTGCTTATCCTCAAGCAAAATCCTCAATTCACAATTAAGAATTCCTTTTTCTCAACTTATAATTCCTATCAATAATATCTCAAACTAATCCATAAGTTATCATACATTGAGAATTCAACTAGAAGAACATTAAAGTTTCAAACATTCCAAGTTGAGCATTTAATCACGAAAAACATAGGCATCTCCCCTTATCTAAGTAATCACCTTTGATTCAAAATATTACAAAGTTTAACATCCTCACTAAAGATTCACTCAAATCACTCGAGGTGTTTAAGGACAATGAATTTAGCTCTCAACAGTAAATATGAAAAGTTATTACCATAGGCTTGCATGAAAATCAAATCTCCACCACTATAAATTGAGATGATACATCAATCAAAAGGTCTTTAGAGGGTTGTAACGAGGCTTTGGTTAGGGGGTGTGGTCACAAGCTGAAAGAAAAGGTAAGAATCGAGATTGAATTGAAGAATTACTTAACTAGAAAAATATTTAATTATTAATTGCATACAAAAGAGCTTCTTCTCAGAATATGGAATTAAACACTCAAGCTTCAAAAATACGACTTACTGCTAATAAATAGATATGTATGTACATTTTTTTAGAACAAATCAAGTAACATAGACTAACTATTAAGAATAAGACATAGCTAAGCAATTTATTCAAATCAGATCTCGACAAAAATAGGGATAAAATTAATTTAGGGGATTTCAACAATAATGAGTTATGGGTTAATATTGAGGGTGAATCAATGAATGGGATGTTAGGCTTAAAGGGGTTTACTAAGGGTTAATTGTGAAGGTAGGCTTTTCATGGCATGAGTAGGTTAAACCTAAGTGTCTCTATCATCTTGACATATCAAATCAAATGGTGTGGTCTTGACATGCATAATCAAATAAGTTCTAAAATAATAATTCGATATTGACGCACTCAAGAAACAATAAAAGTGAGCATGAAAAAAACAATAGATGCTCTAAAGGCTCAAAATCTCACAAAATATTAAGGCTTTTTGATGTTTAAACCTGTGGATTTCAATTCAAGATAATACCTAAACTTGGGAAAACAACTTAAATTTTTAAATTCTCAAAAATCAACTTATCATGTTTAATTCTCTAATGTCTTAAAGTTTAAATAGTCAATGCATGAATGCCTATGTTTTAATTCAATATATATCAATAAAAATCATAAATTAATCAAAATTTATCCTAAAAATGATATGAGAGATTTACAAGAGAACAGAACAAAATTCAGGGATCTTTCTAATAGTGATATAATTGACTCCCCCCACACTTAAGATGTACATTGCCCTCAATGTACAAAGACAAAGTTAGTGGCAATTATAGATATAAGATCATAAGATAGGGAGAGAAGGGAAACTTCCTGAATGTTAAATGATTGAACTCCCTAGTTTGGAGTTATGTAGAGTGGAGGAGGATACTCTGGTGGTGGTAGAGGTTGGGTTCCACAAGTGCTGTGCCAAAAGAATATTATATCTCGTGGTGGCTACGATCGTGGTCGAGCAGGGCATGGCACTCGTGGAGAACCTTTTCCAGTGGAGTTTGAAGTTCCTAAATGATAGTGAGCTTTGTAGCTCTTTATAACTGTGATGAAATCAGGAACTTTTTAGGGAATATAAAGAAAGATAATTACTCGTAATGAAATAGCCGAAAGTAAAATTTGTTTATAAAAAATAAAAATAAGATAGTATCAAAAGGAAATAAAATGAAAAGTTAAAAGAAAAAATGATAAATAAAAATAAAAATAAAAATAAAAATAAAAACAAAGATAAAATAAAATAAAAAGAACGTATTCAGTCTGAGATTTATTTGGCCATAAGAGATTATAAAACGTATCAGACTGGTTGCTTATAGACTATTGTTGCCACCTGAGTTAGAAAAGATCCATAATGTATTCCATGTCTCGATGCTTCGTGGATATCGATCTGTGATTTGACATATGAGGAAAAACAGATTCATATTCTGTCCCGCGAAGTTAAAGAGTTGCGAAATAAGAAAATTCCATTAGTGAAAGTATTGTGGCATAAACACAGAGTTGAAGAGGCAACGTGGGAACCAGAGGATGCAATGAAAGACCGTTATCCGAACCTATTCACCAGTAAGATTTTCTGGGACGAAAATCCCTAAGAGGGGGAGATTTGTAACATGAATCCGAGTCAGAAAAATATTTTCTATGTTTATTATGTGTGAATTTATATGTGTGAAATTTTCATACTTTAATTTTATCGTTTGAGTGCCGATTTAATAAAAAGGGCTTAATCGCGTAAAATGAAAATTTGATGGTTAATTGTAAAAGGGCCGAATTGAATGTGTCTTTATGAGTGGAAGTATTTAAGTAACAATTTTCCATGATATAATATGATGGACGCTAGTATCCTTAATATATAATGGTTTTATATTTTTAGTTAAAGGTTAATTAGGTAAAATGTGTAATAACATATATTATAATAAAATAAAAATTAAAACATCCATGCATTATTCATATTTTTGAGCGAATATAACAAATAAAAAGAGAAATAAACAAAGCTTAGGGTTCGGCCATTGTTGGAGCTTAATCAAGGTATGTAACTAGCTTGGTTTTTGATAATTTTTACCTTTTTGAGATTGTTGCACTGTAATGTACAAAGCCCATGCTTGAATTTCTGATTTTAATGAATATTTTGAGTTATTCCATTGATGAATGTTTGAGTTTTGAGATGTTAGTTGATGGATTATGAAATATATGTTTTGGATTGATATGTTTTGTATTGGAATTTTTGATGATTTTGAGTAATTAGGACTAAATTGCAAAAATAATAATTTGAGTGACTAAAATGTGAAATAAATGAAATGTATGGACTTCTATGAACACATGGAACATTCGGCTTATGCATGGTATGTGCAAATTTTGCATGTTTCGTGTTTTGTGCAGTTTGGACTAAATTGTAAAAGTGTAAAATGTCAGGGGTAAAATTGTAATTTTCCCATTTATGTGTTTTTGGACTTGTAACTCCCTAATTTTTGGGAATTTTAAAAATGTTAGAAAAATTTAAAATTCTGTGTTCTGTTTGTTTGCCGTAGGATTAAGTACGTTAGTGGGCCTCTAGAAGGCCCAAGCTTAAGTTAAAATCTGATAGTTTTAGTTAATTTTAATTCCATAAGAAAAAGGAGGGTTTTGGTTAATTGCGCTTTTAGGTATTTATTGTGTAAAATAAATAACAAGGAGGCATGTGGTAAAGTGGCTAAGTGACGCCACTGGGAATGCTATAGGTGGCGTGTGGATGATTGGGAGGACCCAGGTTCAAGTCACAATGATAGCAAATTAAGGGATTAATTTTTATGTACAGAAGAGGAAAGTGATGGAACTCAAATAAAAGACTGGTAGGAGGAGTTTGAGTTGCTTAGGAGATTGAGCAAGGAGGGGATAAGGGAGAGAATTTAGGAGCTGATTGGGGAGAGCTGTGATGGCCAAATAATGGATTCTTGAAGAGCAAGAGGTGGGCGGCCAAGGGATTCTCTAGGAGGGCAAAATTTCGGCTAGGGTTAAGCTAGGTATAAATTCGGCATTTAGATGAGTTGTGTCGTTTTTCTGACCATTCTTCCTTCTCTTCCTTTCTTTTCTTTTTCTATCCATCTATTTTCTTTTCTCCTTTTCCCCCATAGCCAAATCTTTCCATTGTTCTATTCATCTCCACGTTCTTATCAATTATTCTTAAGCCTTATACACAAAAGCCGAAAACCCCATAGTCTAGGGAGCATAGCCGAATTCTAAAAATCACTGAAGGCTTGACTTTTGTTATATCTGAGGGCTTAGATCTACATCAGAATCGAGTAGGAACTCATTGGAATCATTGACCGAAAGAAATCAGTGGTAAGTCTTTCCAACTTAGTCTTTCTTTCGTATTTAAGGAAAAGCCAAAATCCCTAAATGTTAGGGAGGCTGTCGATTTGGACTTGTAGCCCTAAGGGGTTGTGATAACTATTCTACTTTGATAAATTGTGACTTAGAGGCTGCTGATCAAGGGCTTGGACAAGTGGAACGATCGGATCTTTGGACTTAATCATATTTTGGCAATAAGGTAAGAGCAATAAGGTTTTAGGCATGTTTAGCTGAATATGGTAAGGGACTATATACTCAGTGTTATTTCGATATCTAGAGTAATATGTTAGTAATTCAATTGTAGGCAGTTCGTTCGTGGATCTTGTCAACGAATCGTCGAAAAACAGGTGTGTAACTGACACCCTCTCATAGACTAGATCGGCAAAGCTGAAAAGCCGATATTTTGGGCACTTGCGATGTGCGAATGCTCGTAAGATATATGGGCAAATATTATTGGTAATCGAAAGTGATAAAACTGCAGTACGCGCGATTTCGTGCGTTTTGATATTTTAGGCTTAATGGGCCAAAACTGGGTTAATGGGCCAACGGGCCCAATTCGGTAAGAACGCTCGGTAAGTGTTTCTGGTTATATGTAATGGCTACGATATGCATGAAAACCTTAAAAATAGTTAGGTTTACTAGAATACCCCTGCGTATGCAAAATTACCATTATACCCTTATGTATGCAAAATGACCATTATGCCCCTAGTGTTAATTTTGTCTGAAAAGCATGATGATTTAAATCTGTGTGATGTATGCCATGAATGAATATCTGTTGCATGGGGACATGGGTTATATTATGGAGGAAGCGTCCTGGTGGCTATGCCATAAATTATCTGTTCTGGTGGCTTTGCCATATATATCTGTTCTGGTGGCTTTGCCACATATATTCATATCCGTGACTCTGTCACATTTTTCTCATATCTGTGACCATGCTGCATATTTCTATGGCATGTAGCGGTTGGGTGGGTCGAGTAATCTCCCCACATAGCATAAGGATGGTATGGGGGTGTACATGGTTGGATATGGGTTGGGTTTCTGCATAAGCATGATATATCTATTCTGATCTGTTCTGGGCCTATGGGCTATATTCTGAAATTTGTTTAGGGCTAAGGCCAACTTATTCTATTTCTGTGGTTTGAACTGATTTAGGCTATGGTTGGGTTAATTACACACTGAGTTTCCCCAAGCTCACCCTTTCATTTTCATATTTACAGGTAATCCCCAACCATAGTGGGCTTGGAGCTGTGAGGGATTTGGAGTGGCCACTTGTTTTCGCAAACTCAGTTTCTTTCTGATGAACTGGACGTCCTTTTATTTTCGTTTATGGTTTTGGGTTTTTAAAATGTAATAAGGCCGCTTAATTATTTGATGGTTTTGTTTTATTTTTATTTTATTATGATAAAAATGAACCGAGATAACTATTGAAATGGATTAGCTCTAGGACGTGTTTTCAAAAACAATAAGTGATTTCAAAATAACACGATTTCAAGTAAGGCTTCCGCTAAGCAAACGTTTTCAAACTTAAACATTTTTCTTAAGATGGACTTAACCAAAATGGTTTTCTCAAAATTACACGAGATGTTAGAGTGTGGCGATGGCGATGTGCATGTCTAGGATTGGATCCAAAGGGAGCTTGGTATTTAAGTAGTCCGACGGACTTACCTCCTCTTTTTCAGTTTCCTACCTGGTGCACAGCTTCCATTCACTTTAACCTACCTTAAAAAGTATCTTTTAAAACGTCGATTAAGTTTTCTAAACTAAGTAATACGGAATGTTTTGAACGCTTCGATGTGGCATGTTGGATCCGGTCATAATGTCTAGGCCAGGTTTGGGGTGTTACATTTAGTGGTATCAGAGCCAGGTTGCAACAACTCGACTGTGGAATGGGTTTACAAAAATAAGGATTTTCAAAAACAAGATTTTATAAGGTTACAAAACTCAGTTTTCGAAAGTTAGATCTTTAGAAGGTGGCATTTCAATCTCCTACCAAGTCCTGTAAGTATTTTGAATTTTCTAAATATATTCGAATTATACATGCATCAGATGAAACTTTACTAGAATACTCTAGATAGAATGCTACTGAAACCCTAGAAAAGCTTGCTAAAAGACTAAAACTATAGCTAGACATCGATTCTGCGAAAACCAACTCTGAATTACTGTCTGAATCATAAAAGATCTGTAATTATCACTGGAATGCTAAAATTAATGCATAAAATTCGTAATCAGATAATATGATATGAGTACAAGAGCCACGCGTGGAAGAGGCCGTGGATGTGGCCGAGGAAGTGCTCGAGCGGGATCTTAGTCTTCAGGACATATGCCGGCAGTAGAGGCACT
This sequence comes from Gossypium anomalum, assembly GCA_025698475.1. Lineage (NCBI taxonomy): Eukaryota > Viridiplantae > Streptophyta > Magnoliopsida > Malvales > Malvaceae > Gossypium > Gossypium anomalum. The sequence continues at coordinate 38,076,088 of CM046968.1, read as the reverse complement.
GGTACCACCGGCAACTAAAGTAGAGTCCCATGATCGTGGTACCAGGGATGACGCTCTGTCGCAGGCTATGCTTCGAGTTCTGGAAAGGGTTGCCGGGGCAAGTTAGGGCAACGGAATCCGAGGATCGATTTCTGAACGACTCCAGGCTAACGAAGCGGAGATCTTTAGGGGCGTATCTGGTGTAGCCCCTAACGTGGCGGAATATTGGTTGGAGGCCACAGAACGAATTATGGATGACTTGTATCGCTGCTCGGTGGAGCAGGTTTGAAGGGGACCGATCGATCGCCGCGAGATGAGGCTTATCAGTGGTGGCTCACCGTAAGGGATGGAACCCCAGCTGATAGGGTTACTTGGGAGTTGTTTAAGACAGCCTTTAAAGGGAAGTACGTCGGGGCAAGTTATGTGGATGCCCGCAGGAAGGAATTCCTGAATCTGGGCCAAGGAGGTAAAACTGTTGCTGAGTATGAGGCAGAGTTTCTAAGGCTGAGTCGATATTTGTGGGGATAGTCTCACGAGTATGAGCGCAGCTGTCGCTTTGAGGATGGACTCGAGAGATGACCTTACAGCTTGATTGCTCATAAAGGAGCAGGATTTCGCAGTTTTGGTGGAAAAAGCTAAGATAGCTGAGGAGGTAAAGCGTACTGAGAGGCAGAACCGTGAGAAAGATCGGAACCGTTTTCGGAGGGATTCCAAACCTGCGGGTGGAGCAAATAAGAATGTCAAAAGGGCAAGAGTGGAGGAGCCAGTTCGAGCAGCTCCGGTAAATATGGTTAGACCGCCAATTTGTGGAGACTGTGGTAAGGTACACTTGGGTGAGTGTAGGAAACGTTCTGGTGCTTGCTTCTGATGCGGATCTATGGAGCATAGAGTTAAAGACTGTCTTCAGAGAGCTGATCAAGTTCAAGCTATCGAACAGAGGGTTGCACAACCCGTGAGAGGTGAACCACAACCACCAAGAGGACGTGGACAAGGTAGGGGCAGAAATAGAAATGGAAATGGACGAGGTCGAGGGGCGCTTGGCAGGGGTGCTGGAAATGCTGAGGCTCGACAGTCAGCGTTGGTGTATGCGGCTCGTCGTCGAGAGGAGGGCGACGCGTCTGACGTCATAACTGGTACGTTTTTGGTTTCTAGTATGCCGTTTACTGATTTGGTGGATATTGGATCTACTCATTCTTATGTTGCATGTGCGATATCTGGGTCTTTGGGAGTGCATTCTGAGAAGATAGTAAGTGGGGTATCCGTGTTAAGTCCTTTGGGCCACTCGGTTAGGGTAGACAAGCTGTATAGGGATGTACCCTTAGAAACTCAAGGTAGGATCTTTCTTGGAGATCTAATGGAGTTGCCGTTCGGAGAGTTCGACCTCATTCTGGGAATGGACTGGCTGGTTAAGTATAAGGCGACTTTGGATTGTGCTGCTAAGCAGATGGTGCTAAGGACCACGGAAGGGGATGAGGTTAAGGTGATAGGTGAACGAAGGGACTATTTGTCTAATGTGGTATCGGCATTGAAGGCTGAAAAGTGGATTCGGAAGGGTTGTGAGGTCTATTTGGTGTTTGTGAGTCAAAAGGAAGCTGAGGGATTGACAGTAGATAAGGTCAGGACTGTTAAAGAGTTCTAAGATATTTTTCTGGAGGAGCTTCCGGGATTGCCTCCAAACCGAGAAGTCGAGTTTGGAATCGATTTGTTGCCTAGAACAGCACTAGTGTCCATTGCACCGTATAGGATGGCACCAAAAGAGTTAGTAGAGTTAAAGGCGCAAATTCAGGAGTTGTTGGATAGGGGCTTTATTAGGCCAAGTGTGTCTCCATGGGAAGCACCGGTGCTATTCGTGAAGAAGAAGGATGGGACGATGCGCATGTGCATTGATTATCGTCAGTTGAACAAACTGATGATTAAGAATAAGTATCCACTACCAAGGATTGACGATTTGTTTGACCAACTTAGAGGAGTTTCTGTATTTTCCAAGATCGATCTTCGATCCGGATATCATCAGTTAAGGGTCAAAGAGGTAGATATCCATAAGACGACATTTAGGACTTGGTATGGTCATTACGAGTTTTTGGTTATGCCATTTGGACTGACAAATGCTCCTGCAGTGTTTATGGATCTGATGAACCGTGTATTTCAACCATATCTAGATCAATTCGTGGTCGTCTTTATTGATGATATTCTGGTATACTCTGAGAATGAAGCAAAACATGATGAGCATCTTCGCACTGTGTTGCAAGTGCTAAGGGAGAAGGAACTTTATGCGAAGTTCAGCAAGTGTGAATTCTGGTTGAGGGAGGTAACCTTTTTAGGACATGTGGTCTTTGCTGAGGGAATTAAGGTGGACCCTCGTAAGATCGAAGCAATTCTGGAATGGAAGCTGCCTAGGTCAATGTCAGAAATTCGAAGTTTCTTAGGCTTGGTAGGATACTATAGGAGGTTTGTGGAAGGTTTTTCTGTGGTGGCAGCACCTTTGACGAAACTTATAAGGAAAGGAGTACCGTTTGTATGGACTGAGAAGCAACAAGAAGCCTTTGAGAAGTTGAAGAAAGATTTGACAGAAGCACTTGTATTAATTCAACCAGATTCTGGAAAGGATTTTACTGTGTACAGTGATGCATCACATGTAGATTTGGGTTGTGTGTTGATGCAAGAGGGTAAGGTGGTTGCTTATGCATCACGACAGCTTAAGCCTCACGAAGGAAACTATCCTGCTCATGATTTGGAGTTAGCAGCAGTGATCTTTGCACTTAAGATTTGGAGACATTATTTGTATGGAGAAAGGTGTATTATAAGAGTCTTAAGTATTTGCTGACTCAGAAGGAATTGAACCTTAGGCAAAAGAGGTGGATTGAGTTGCTTAAGGATTATGACTGTTCGATCCAGTATCACCCAGGCAAGGCTAATGTGGTAGCCGATGCTCTAAAGTCAGAGCGTGATTTGATCCGAGAGCAATGGTTGCTCGTCTAAGCTCGTATGATGATGGAAGTCCATTGCATTTGAATTACAAGTAAGGCCAACCTGGGTGGATCAAATTAAGGAAAAACAGTTGGAAGATGAGTCTTTGGTTGCTCATTTCCAACAAGTTAAAGAAGGAGTAACTTCGGAGTTTGGTTTAAATAACGAAGAAGTTCTATGCTTCCGAGGAAGAATTTGTGTTCCGAAGGACTCTGACTTGAGACAGTCTATACTTAAGGAAGCTCATGGGGGACTTTGTGCCATGCATCCTGGAGGGAATAAGATGTATCGCGACTTGCGAGAACTATATTGGTGGCCTGGGCTGAAACGTGAAGTAACAGAATTTGTGGGGAAATGTCTGACGTGCCAACAAGTGAAAGCTGAGCATCAATTACCTTCTGGATTGTTGCAGCCAGTAAAGATACCACTTTAGAAGTGGGAGAGGGTAACCACGGACTTTGTGAGTGGGCTACCCTTGACACCGTTGAAAAAGGACTCGATATGGGTGATTGTGGATAGGTTGACCAAATCAGCTCATTTTATACCAGTTCGCACTGATTTTTCACTTCAAAAGCTAACCAAGTTGTATGTGGCAGAGATTGTGCTACTTCATGGAGTTTCAGTTTCGATTATCTCTGATCGAGATCCTAGATTCACATCTCGATTTTGGCAAAAGCTGCATGAGGCGTTAGGAACGCGATTAAACTTTAGTACGGCTTTTCATCCTCAAACTGATGGTAGGTCGGAAAGAGTTATCCAAATTCTGGAGGACATGTTGAGGGGATGTGTTATTAATTTCCGAGGTAGTTGGGAGGATTACTTGCCATTGGCAGAATTTGCATACAATAATAGTTATCAGGCGAGTATTCGAATGGCACCCTATGAAGCACTGTATGGGCGAAGGTGTCGAACACCTAGCTGTTGGACCGAACTAGGGGAGCGATAAGTTCTTGGACGAGTTGATAGGCGATCATCGAGGGAAAGGTCAGAATAATTAGAGATCGGTTAAAAGAAGCGTCTGATAGGCAAAATTCGTATACAGATTTGAAGCGTAAGGAGATTGAATACTCAGTGGGTGATATGGTCTTTGTGAAGGTCTCTCCTTGAAAGAAGATATTAAGGTTTGGGAAGAAGGGCAAGTTGAGTCCGCGGTTCATTGGGCCTTATCGGGTTTTGAAGCGAGTAGGCCCAGTGGCTTATCAGTTGGAATTACCTCCAGAGTTGGACAGGATTCACGATGTTTTTCACGTCTCCATTTTAAGGCGATATCGTTCTGACCCTGCTCATGTCGTGCCGGTTGCAGAAATTGAGGTGCAAATTGATTTGACCTTTGAGGAGGAGCCTGTGCAAATACTGGATCGAGAGGTTAAGGTTCTAAGAAGAAAATCTATCCCATTAGTAAAGGTACTTTGGCATAATCATGACAGAGAGGAAGCTACTTGGGAGCCAGAGGAGGCGATGCAGCAACAATACCCTCATCTGTTCGGACCAGGTAAATTTTGAGGACGAAATTTGTTTAAGGAGGTAGAGTTGTAACGCCCCAATTTTCAGGAATTTTAAAAATGTTGGAAAAATTTAAAATTCTGTGTTCTGTTTGTTTGCCGTAGGATTAAGTACGTTAGTGGGCCTCTAGAAGGCCCAAGCTTAAGTTAAAATCCGATAGTTTTAGTTAATTTTAATTCCATAAGAAAAAGGAGGGTTTTGGTTAATTGGGTTTTTAGGTATTTATTATGTAAAATAAATAACAAGGAGGCACGTGGTAAAGTGGCTAAGTGACACCACTGGGAATGCTATAGGTGGCGTGTGGATGATTGGGAGGACCCAGGTTCAAGTCACAATGACAGCAAATTAAGGGATTAATTTTTATGTACAGAAGAGGAAAGTGATGGAACTCAAGTAAAAGACTAGTAGGAGGAGTTTGAGTTGCTTAGGAGATTGAGCAAGGAGGGGATAAGGGAGAGAATTTAGGAGTTAATTGGGGAGAGCTGTGATGGCCGAATAATGGACTCCTGAAGAGCAAGAGGTGGCCGGCCAAGGGATTCTCTAGGAGGGCAAAATTTCAACTAGGGTTAAGCTAGGTATAAATTCGGCATTTAGATAAGTTGTGCCGTTTTTCTGACCATTCTTCCTTCTCTTCCTTTCTTTTCTTTTTCTATCCATCTATTTTCTCTTGTCCTTTTCCCCCATAGCCGAATCTTTCTATTGTTCTATTCATCTCCATGTTCTTATCAATTGTTCTTAAGCCTTATACACAAAAGCCGAAAACCCCATAGTCTAGGGAGCATAGCCGAATTCCAAAAATCACTGAAGGCTTGACTTTTGTTATCATCTGAGGGCTTAGATCTACATCGGAGTCGAGTAGGAACTCATTGGAATCATTGATCGAAAGAAATCGGTGGTAAGTCTTTCCAACTTAGTCTTTCTTCCGTATTTTAGGAAAAGCCGAAATCCCTAAATGTTAGGGAGGCTGTCGATTTGGACTTGTAGCCCTAAGGGGTTGTGATAACTGTTCTGCTTTGATAAATGGTGACTTAGAGGCTGTTGATCAAGGGCTTGGACAAGTGGAATGATCGGATCTTTGGACTTAATCATATTTCGGCAATAAGGTAAGAGGAATAAGGTTTTAGGCATGTTTGGCCGAATATGGTAAGGGACTATATACTCAGTGTTATCTCGATATCTAGAGTAATATGTTAGTAATTCAATTGTAGGCAGTTTGTGCATGGATCTCGTCAACGAATAGTCGAAAAGCCGGTATTTTGGGCACTTGCGAGTGTACGAATGCTCGTAAGATATATGGGTAAATATTACTGGTAATCGAAAGTGATAAAACTGCAGTACGTGCGATTTCGTGCGTTTTGATATTTTGGGCTTAATGGGCAAAAACTGGGTTAATGGGCCAACGGGCCCAATTCGGTAAGAACGCTTGGTAAGTGTTTCTGGTTATATGTAATGGCTACGATATGCATGAAAACCTTAAAAATAGTTAGGTTTACTAGAATACCCCTGCGTATGCAAAATTACCATTATCCCCCTTATGTATGCAAAATGACCATTATACCCTAGTGTTAATTTTGTCGAAAAGCATGATGATTTAAATCGTGTGATGTATGCCATGAATGAATATCATTGCATAGGGACATGGGTTATATTATGGAGGAAGCATCCTGGTGACTATGCCACAAATTATCTGTTCTGGTGGCTTTGCCATAAATATCTGTTACCGTGGCTTTGCCACATATATCTCATATCCGTGACTCTGTCATATTTTTCAGATCCGCGACCATGTGCGCATATTTCGTGGCGTGCAGGTGGTTGGGTGGGTCGAGTAATCTCCCACATGGCATAAGGATGGTATGGGGGTGTACATGGTTGGATATGGGTTGGGTTTGCATAAGCATGATATATCCATTACGATGCTTGCGGGCCTATGGGCTATATTCGAAAAACTGTCTGGGGCTAAGGCCAACTTATTCTATTTCGTGGTTTGAACCGATTTAGGCTATGGTTGGGTTAATTACACACCGAGTTTCCCAAAACTCACCCCCTTCATTTTCATCTTTGCGGTAATCCCCAACCATAGTGGGCTTGGAGTGTGAGGGATTTGGAGTGGCCACTTGTTTTCGCAAACTCGGTTTCTTTCTGATGAACTGGACGTCCTTTTATTTTCGTTTATGGTTTTGGGTTTTTAGAATGTAATAAGGCCGCTTAATTATTTGATGGTTTTGTTTTATTTTTATTTTATTATGATAAAAATGAACTGAGATAACTATTGAAATGGATTAGCTCTAGGACGCATTTTCAAAAACAATAAGTGATTCCAAAATAACACGATTTCAAGTAAGGCTTCCGCTAAGCAAACGTTTTCAAACTTAAACATTTTTCTTAAGATGGACTTAACCAAAATGGTTTTCTCAAAATTACACGAGATGTTAGAGTGTGGCGATTGCGGTGTGCATGTCTAGGATTGGATCCAGAGGGAGCTTGGTATTTAAGCTGTCCGACGGACTCACCTCCTCTTTTTCGGTTTCCTACCTGGTGCACAGCTTCCATTCACTTTAACCTACCTTAAAAAGTAATACGGAATGTTTTGAACGCTTCGATGTGGCATGTCGGATCCGGTCATAATGTCTAGGCCGGGTTTGGGGTGTTACAGGACTAAAATGAGTGAAAATATGTTTGAATGAGTTTAATTTGAATATGTTTAGATCAAGAACCAAAGAAATCAGATTTGGATCGGGGGAAAACTAAAGTTGTCGATTAGCCATCCCGTTCTGATTTTAATTGTCCGAGGTAAGTTTATAAGCAAATAGATATTGTTAATTTTAGACAAATATGAATTTTATATGCTGAAAAGAAACATGTGGAAGTATATATGTGTTAGCCGAATGTAAATAACCTTAGGAGATGTGTTTATGAATTCGTTTTGATTGAGTTACGACGTCTGAAAGCCCCGTATGAACCTTAGGAATAACTAGGATACATATGTTATGACATGGGATTTCAACATATGATGTGTGAGTAAGACCATGGAATAGATATATGTGTGCAAAAAAGACCTTGTTTTATACGTTGGCATTGATATGTGACTCTAATATATGTGTGCGACTAAGACCCTGTTTGGGACAATGGCATCGATATGTGATTACATGTAAGACCACGTCTGGGATGTTGGCATTGTACGATATATGTGATTATCCAAGTGTCCTATCCAATTCTGAATGGTTCATCGGGTAACGATAAGTCGTGATCGAATGTGTAAAACGAGCTAAAATGATCGGGTATGAGTTAGCTTATTACCTATTTGAAATAAGGTAAGTAAGTTACTTGATATTTGTTGCAAATCATGTGTGATGTAAATGAAAATGTATGTGTATATGGAAAGTGTATTCGGCCTTTTAATTATATAATGTGAATATCTATTAAATGATTCATGAATACTTGTATATGAGTTTATGTATATTCGGCCAATGTGAAATTGTATATGAAAGTATATGTTATATATGAAATTGTGATCTTGAGAATAAATGTGAATATGATAGCATAAATTAGTTGGGTTAAGTTGAGTTGATATTAACATTGAGTTAATTATTTGCTTATGAATTACTAAGCTATGATAGCTTACTGTGTGTGTTTATGTTTGCCTCTGTTTTATAGATTTTGAAGTCTAGATACGAGCTCAGGGATCGTCAGCAAAGTCTATCACACTATCGACTTATTTGGTACTTTTATAAGTTGAACTCGAAAGTATGGCATGTATAGACTAACCTTGGAATTTGTTTATTTTGGAAGTGTATGTATATAAATCCATGTGAAAATGGCTTGATTATTATGCTTAAGTTTGGTTTTATATATGCTCTTGATTAAAATGTTTGATGTGCTTGGTTTTGGTAATTCAATATTGGTGATTATAAATGTGGTTTTTTTGAATAGGCCATGGTATATGCATAAGTATGAATTATGTTTGTTATGTCACTTTTGGTTAAAATGATTCGGATATGTTTTGTATTTGATAGTAATGGTAAGTTTGGAAAGGTTTTGGTATGATTTTGACTTGTGGAATGTGATAAACCATAATTTATACATATTTTTATCCCATACTTAACACATTTATGAATGATTTCTCCTTAGATTTGGTGAATTTGATGCTCCTAATCCTTTAATTTCAAGTATTATACTTAGGTGAGCATAGGAGAGCAAAAAGAACAAGAAACGGGCCAAAAACGGAGAAAATGGGCCAGTGGGTAAACAACACAGCCTGGACTTCATCACACGGGCAGCACACATGCCCGTACCATTCTAACAGGCTCGAACATGGCCTAAAACAACCGCAACATGGGCGTATATATTTCTTAGCCTTGACCACGGCCTGAAGCAATCGCACATGTGCGTGTCCCTGTCGAGCCCAAGTTTAGTTCTATTCGAAAAAGGGCTCATTTGAGGGCTTTTAGGCATTCTAAAGCCTATTTAAACACCCTAGAGGAGGACTAGAGGGGGCGCAAAGTAGGGAGTAAGGAATTACTCGAAGAAAGCCGATTAATCCATCTTAGAAGTCGGATTCATCATCAAGACTGAAGATCTCTCCTCAATTTACCTTCAGGAGTTTTGGGTTGTCTTTATGTTTTGTATTTATTATTCTTCTAAGATGTTTTCCTATTTAGTTATGAACTAAACCCCCCTAAATACCTAAGGGGAATGAAACCTAAGACGAATCTTGTTATTATTTTCTGAATTGTATGATAAATATTTAACTTGTTCTTAATTATATGCTCTTAATTCTTGTTTCGGTATTTTAAGATATTGATTCAAGTTCATGCTCTTATTTGGAGGATGAATAGTCCCTGTCTAAGAGTAACTTTGTCATAATTAAGCGGAGTTGATTTCGCGCCTAGAGATAGGGTGACAATATTTTTTCGGATTAGGGTGAAACCTAATAAGGGGATCCATAGATCGAGTTAATGCAACCTTAGGGTGTTAATTAGAAAGTGGTTTCAATTATTCAACCTAGGGTTAGACATTATTAGTCTTGAATAGGGATAATAACATAACTTAGGGATTTCTACGGAACAGGTTAAATGAATAAAGCGTCCTATTCGGAGTCAAAATAACAAGTGAAGTCTAGGTGGATTTTTCCTTGGGTATTGTCTTAAATCAATCATTTTTCCAAAAGTAATTCCCCACTTCTATTTTCTATGATTTCTTAGTTTAATTAATTAGTTAATTAAAACAAACCCTTTTATTTGTAGGCTAGATAATAAAAAGATAGTTAATACTAGTACTTTTAGTTCCTTTGGGTTCGACAATCCGGTCTTGCTAAAGCTATACTACTGTTCGATAGGTACACTTGCCTACGTCGTGATAATAGTTAGTTTCAAGAATGATTAATTATAAATTTATAAAACTTATCACGGAAAATCACGATCAAGTTTTGGCACCGTTTCTGGGGACTTAAGATATTAGGAACACTCGATTTTTATTACTTTAGCCATTTACTTTTATTGCAATTTAAATTTTTGTTTAGTTTTCGTTACTAAATTTTCTTTTTATGGCAGGTTCTTATAGTTTATGACTAAAAGAAACCCATCAGGACTATTACTTTTTGATGAAGAAATCAATCGCACAGCTCATAGAAACCAACGAGAAATAAGGCGAAGCCTAAGATACACAGAAGGAGAGCAAAAGGACGATATTCCAAATACAACCGATGTGATGGCCGAAAATCAAGAAAATCTGGTACCTCCTGCGATTGCTGCTGATCTACTAAATCAGAATCCTGCTCCTCGTACTATGTGTGATTATGCTAAACCTAATTTAACAGGAACTGAGTCAAGTATAGTTAGGCCTGCTATTGCTGCAAATAATTTTGAACTGAAACCTAACACGATTCAAATGATACAGCAATTTTTTCAGTTTGATGGTTTGCAGGATGAGGATCCCAACACTCACTTGGCAAATTTTTTGGAATTCTGCGACACATTTAAAATTAAGGGCGTTTCTGATGATGCCATTCGTCTTCGGTTATTCCCTTTTTTGTTAAGGAATAAAGCTAAACAGTGGTTGAACTCGTTACCACAAGGATCAATCACTACTTGGGAACAAATTACCGAAAAGTTTCTATTAAAGTATTTTTCGCCGGCCAAAATGGCGAAATTACGTAATGATATTTCTTCCTTTGTGCAGATGGATTTAGAGACACTCTACGATGCATAGGAGAGATACAAGGGCCTTTTAAGAAGATGCCCTCACCATGGGTTACCACTCTGGCTACAGGTTCAAACATTCTACAATGGCCTGAGTCCCTCGACTAGACAAATGGCTAAAGCAGCCGCTGGTGGGACTATCAATAATAAAACACCTGAAATGCTTATGAATTTATAGAAGATATGTTACTAAATAATTATCAGTGGCAAGTCATGAGGACAAAACCAACGAAAGCAGCTGGCGTTTTTAACGTCGATTCAGTCACCATGCTCTCAAATCAGGTAGAACTTTTGAATAGAAAATTTGATGGTTTTCTTGGTTCTTCACAGGTTCATTCAGTGATGCAATGTGAAGCAAGTGGAGGTGGATCGAGCAATACAGAATATTCACCCTATAGCCACAGCATGGAGAACGAGCAGTTGAACTACATGGGTAATAATCCTCGAGCCCAAAATAACCCTTATAGCAATACTTATAATGCAGGTTGGAGGAATCACCCGAACTTCTCATGGGGAGGTCAAGGAAATCAGAGACCACCACCGCCCTCAGGCTTCCAACAACCACCTTACCAACAAGAGAAAAAACTGAACCTTGAAGAAATGCTAACGAAGTTTATCGCAATGTCAGAAACTCGCTTTCAGAATACCGAGATGACACTTAAAAATCAACAAGCATCGATCCAAGGGCTCGAAACTCAGATAGGCCAACTATCCAAATTAATTTTCAAATGACCACAAGGTAGCTTACCAAGTAATACTGAACCTAACCCAAGAGAATAGCTCAATGTAATCAACATTAGAAATGAGGAAGGGTTAGTTACATCTGAACCAAAACCAAAGCAAGAAACTGTGGTAAGCAAGAGTAAAGGTGAGGAAAGTCACACCAAACAGAAACCAGTAAGTGTAGAATATGAACCTCGTGTGCCATACCCTAATGCGATAATGAAAGACCACTCAGATGAACAATTTGGTAAATTCCTTAAACTTTTAAAGAAATTACATATAAACTTACCGTTTATTGAAGCTCTCTCGCAGATGCCAAATGCAATGAAGTTTTTAAAGGAGCTCTTAACAAATAAGTAGAAGTTGGATAAGGCATCACATGTAGAGCTAAACACAGTTTGCTCAGCTATTCTACAGAATAAGCTACCCAAAAAATCAAAAGATCCAGGGAGTTTTACAATTCCTTGCCTAATTGGTAGTTTAGATGTTAATAGTGCATTGGTTGATTTAGGGGCTAGCATCAACGTCATGCCTTACAAAATGTTTAAGCAACTAGGTCTTGGGAAACCAAAACAAACTAGGATGAGCATTCAATTAGCAAATAAAACTATCAGATTTCCTAGGGGTATTATTGAATATGTACTTGTTAAAATTGATAAATTTATATTCCCAGTTGATTTCGTTGTTCTAGACGTAGAGGAGGATAGTAACACTCCTTTGATTTTAGGAAGACCCTTTTTAGCAACTATTAGAACAATTATTGATGTTGGCACAGGTGAACTCACACTTTGTGTGGGAGACGAAACAATCACTCTTCAAGCTCGCAATTCGAGTAACACACTAAAAGTTGAAGGTGGTTGTATAAATTATTCTACCAAAATTGACCATATTCTACAAACTACTTTGCAGGAAATGAGTTTGAGTTTGAAGGATATACATGAGCCATGGTCAAGCAACAACAAAGGACATATCCATGAAGAACGAAGGCTACAAATTGAAGAGCTAGATGAATGGTGGACACATAAACCGAGAACACATGATAAACCAAAACTACGCCAGAACGAGCTCAATACCTCACCAAATCAACTTAAGGTTGGAGATAAAGTTTTATTAAATACTGAAGATCCTCACATTGCCACTGCCAAACCGAATAAAGAAATTCCCCTTATGGTACTTAGCATTTTCCCATTCAGTACAGTCGAGGTAAGTCATCCCAAATTCAACACTTTTAAGGTAAACAATACCCACCTAAAACCTTATTTTGATGAGATTGATAGCAAGAATGAGGAGTGTAAACTCTTCGAACCACCATGACCATTCAATAGAAAGGTAAGTCGAGCTTAGACTATAAATAAGCGCTTCTCGGGAGGCAACTCGAGCACTAACGGTATTAACTTCTTTCTAGTGTTTAACACCTAACTTACTAACGGAGCTCTTGAATACAGTTTTTCCACACTCACACGGCCAAGCACACGGGCATGCTGTAGACCATGTGAAAACAGGGTAAAGATTTTTTCCAACACGGGCTGCAGTAAATAGCCACAGTCATGCAACATGGCTGTGGGTAATCCTGCCAAAACAACATGGGAGTGCACCACGCCCGTGTCTTAGAATCATGGTTAAACCTGAGAAAACAGCATGGGTGTGTGACACGCCTGTGTCTAGCACTCGTGGTCGAACCTGTCAAATTAACACGGGAGTGGGCCTACATACACGGGCATCGGAGAAGGGAACGAAGCCAGAAACGGTCGTGTGACACGACCATGTGCACCAACATGCTCAAGGTACACAGCCATGGGGCTAAAGTCAGACACGCCGAAATTCGAAAAAACACGAAACACACGGGCTAAAATTGGGGCACACAGGCGTGTCCCTTGGCCGTGTGCCCCAAAATCTATAAATACCATTCACTATTCATCATCTTCTTCACCCAAAATCTTTAACCCTAGCCGCTTCAACTCCAAACGCCCTCCCTGCCACGCCCGTGCACCGCTTCCAACTCCATCTTTGACGCCCAAACTCCTCTTTTTAGCATTTGTTTACTCTTTTCTCTTTAATTTTACTTATTTCTAATGCTATTTATCATAATAATCTTCATTTATCTCACATTATTTCCATTTTTCTATCATTCAAATTTCATTTTTTAGATTAGTTATCATTTATTCCATGTGAATTTTTTTTATTATTTCATGATTTATCAAACCCCATTTACCTATTCTAAGTCAGTATTCATAGTTCTCACTTGCTTATTATTCTTTGCCATTATAATCCATGCATTATGATACATTCATGCTTTTTACATTTCCATAGAGTTCTTTGCCATTTTGATATTCATACTAATACCACGACATTATACCATAAAATTTATTGTTTTGGTTAGGTTTGTTAGGGTTAGTAGTTGTGGCTAAAATTATTTATGACTTTTTCCTTTTTGAATTTGTTTACATTTTACCTGGTCCATTCATCAAGACGGAATAGTGATTTGTCTTGCAGGTATACCATGCCATCTTCACATGGAAAGAAAGCCACCGTCCCCGCTTCGAAGAAAAGGAAGGGAGCGTCATTTTCCTCGGGTCCTACCATTGAAATTTGCCACCCCTTCCTGCAGTTTCCCATTGGACCTCAAGAGGAACTCCATTAGATACTTCGGGCTCGACCTTTAGTTGTAGGCTACTGCATCGACTGGGCTGTAGTAGAACAAGTCCAATTGGCTGATGCGATTCAGGCCCTCCTTGCCACCGACCCTTGAAAGCTTTTCTTTGAGATTGTCGAGCCGATGTATCTCGAGCTCAAGATGGAACTATGCTCAACGTTCCATCTTCAGACCGTAATGACCAACTACGATGATCTCGACACGACCCAATTTATTCTCGATGGATTAGTCCGCCAATTAAGCATCCCAAAATTCAGTACTGCACTGGGCCTCTACACGGAGGAGTTCAATAAGGAGAATGACCTCCACGCTCTCAACTGCCATATTCATCGTTCTCCTTCACGGTGATGGGACGTGTTAGTACCACGTTTGGTCACCTACAACCCCAGTCACTCCAAGGCATCAACTCTCCCTCCATCCCTGAGGTACTTACATTTTATCCTAGCTCACACTCTGACAGGGAGGCAAGAGAGCACCGGCGTCGTCAACACCTACGACGTATATTTCCTATAGTGTATGTCGCACGGGCACGTCTTCGACCTTGCCTATTTCATCGCCCTTGCCATTCGCCATCAGATAGAGTGACATCAGAAGGTGTCATCTCCATTGGCCCCTACATAACTCGACTGGCTCGACACTTCGGGCTCCTCAACACGGCGACATAAGAATCCTCCCTTACCCTCATTAGCCAGATGTCTCCACAAGGTATCTTGAGCATGCTAAGTATGAGGATGATTGAAAAGCGCCGTGGAACCTGCCCTCCTCAATATTGTCTCGCCCAATCAACCGAGGAGGAGGCCCCTGAGGACATTACTGATGATGTCCCTCCATAACACAAGGACCCACCGTCTCAGCCACCACCCACCTATCGGCCAGTTCATGCGGTGGCTTCATATTTTGACATCTCTAAGTGCCTCACTTGATTCGAGCAACAGTGTTTTCAGCGATTTGATAACATTGATGCTACTCTACAACAGATTTGTCATCACCTCCACATCTTATTACCACTACCACCTCGCGAACCATCCGGCGATAATGATGTTTAAATATTTTATTTTATCTTTATATTTTTTTATTTGTCATTTTTCTTATTATTTTCACTTTTCACTTTTAATTTTTTTCCTTTTTGTTACTATTTTATTTTTAGGTTTTATAAACAAATTTTAATCTCGGTTAATTCTTTATGAGCAATTTTTCTTCTTTACATCCCTTAAAAAGTTCCTGATTTTATCACAGTTATAAAGAGCTACAAAGCTCACAATTACTTAGGAACTTCAAACTCCACTGGAAAAGGTTCTCCACGACTGCCATGCCCTACACGACCATGAGATATAATATTCTTTTGGCGCAGCACTTGTGGAACCCAACCTCTACCACCACCAGAGTATCCTCCTCCACTCTACAGAACTCCAAACTAGGGAGTTCATTTATTTACCATTCAGGAAGTTTCACTTCTCTCCCTATCTTATGATATTTTATCTACAATTGCCACTAACTTTATCTTTGTACATTGAGGGCAATGTACATCTTAAGTGTGGGGGAGTAAATTATATCATTATCAGAAATCCTTGAATTTTGTCTTGTTCTCTTATAAATCTCTCATATCATTTTTAGGATGAATTTTGATTCATTTATGATTTTTATTGATATATCTTGAATTAAAAAATAGGCATTCATGCATTGATTATTTAAACTTTAAGACATTAGAGAATTAAGCATGATAAATTGATTTTTGAGAATTTAAAATTTTAGGTTGTTTTCCCAAGTTTAGATATTACTTTGAATTGAAATCCACAGGTTTAAACATCAAAACGCCATAATTTTTGTGAGATTTTGAGCCTTTAAAGAGCATCTATTATTTCTTTCATGCTTACTTTTATTGTTGCTTTGAGTGCATCAATATTGAATTGTTATTCTAGAACTTGCCTGATTATGCATGCTACATTCATTATCCTTAAACACTTCGAGTGATTTGAGTGAATCTTTAGTGAGGATGTTAAACTCTGCGAGATTTTGAATCAAAGGTGATTACTTAAATAAGGGGGGATGCCTATATTTTTCATGATTAAATGCTCAACTTGGAATGCTTGAAACTTTAATATTCTTTTAGTTGAATTCTCAATGTATGATTACTTATGAATTAGTTTGAGATATTATTGATAGGAATTGTAAGTTGAGAAAAAGGAATTCTTAATTGTGAATTGAGGATTTTACTTGAGGACAAGCAAACGGTTAAATGTGGGGGTATTTGATAAACCGTAATTTATACATATTTTTATCCCATACTTAACATATTTATGAATGATTTCTCCTTAGTTTTGGTGAATTTGATGCTCCTAATCCTTTAATTTCATGTTTTCTACTTACGTGAGCATAGGAGAGCAAAAAGAACAAGAAACGGGCCAAAAACAGAGAAAATGGGCAGACGTGGGAAAATAACACGGCCTAGACTTCATCACACGGGCAGCACACACGCTCGTGCCATTCTAACAGGCTCAAACATGACCTAAAACAACCACAACACGGGTGTGTCTATTTCTCAGCCTTGACCACAGCCTGAAGCAATCGCACACGGACGTGTCCCTGTTGAGCCCAAGTTTAGTTCTATTCGGAAAAGGGCTCGTTTGAGGGCTTTTAGGCATTCTAAAGCCTATTTAAACACCCTAGAGTAGGACTAGAGGGGGCGCAGAGTAGGGAGTAAGGAATTACTCGAAGAAAGCCAATTGATCCACCTCAGAAGCCGGATTCATCATCAAGACTGAAGATCTCTCCTTAATTTCCCTTCAGAAGTTTTGGTTTTTCTTTATGTTTTGTATTCATTATTCTTCTGAGATGTTTTCCTATTTAGTTATGAACTAAACCCCCCTAAATACCTAAGGGGAATGAAACCTAAGATGAATCTTGTTATTATTTTCTGAATTGTATGATAAATATTTAACTTGTTCTTATAAATCTCTCATACCATATAAGGACCTCTACATTAATGTTTTATAGCTATTTAATACCTTTAGCTATTAGAACTCAACTTTTGTAGTTTACGTGAGTTAGTCGTTTTTATCAAATCAAACATGTAAATGGTAAAATTTCTTAACAAAATTTTTATACGATACTTCTATCATGCAGTAGACCATAAAATAATAATAAAATAATATTTTGACCTCAAATTTGTGGTCTCAAAATCATTGTTCTGATTTCATTAAAAATGGGTTGTTACACAACCACCATACCAACAGGCCCATTCTGACTCTAAAACGCGAAAACCAACCTAAATGTCCGATCTAGCAACTGAACCGACCTACAAATCTCAAAAATTCTAACCCCAAAACCCAAGGTGTTACAACGTTGCAAGCCGAAAAGTCCTATGTGACCTAAATATCCTTATACATAAATGGACATCAGACTAAACATACGCATAAAACTACTATTTGTATTTTGCTTGAATAATAAAAGTACTTGTATGATTTATTGATGGACTCCTATAGGTGAGACCTTTAATACTTGTATATTTTGTAACATACTAAACTTAAATGTTTGAGATCAAAAGTGGTAAGTTAGATGCTCATCATGTTAAAGTTGTTAGGCAGTATGAAATGCCTAAGTCATATGCTTTGAAGTCAATACTTGTATGATATTTGCTCAAGGGTCATCGCTTTTATTTCTTATGTTGCTTGTGGATATGCAACGACTTAAATGTGAGGGAGTTTAATCTGCTGTAATTCGATGTAGCAGATTAAACTAGTTTTCGCATTTAAGGAGCTTGAATGCAAAAATTTTCGTTATGTTTTGGTTAAGTTTTTTTTAGTTTTCATTACATTCAATAAAATGGTGCAAATTGAGTCTTTTATTGACCTTAGTGGCTGAATGGGGCCCAAGGCTGAGCTAACACACCTTGTGAGTGTGTAGAAGACGATTCGAAGGCATATTAAATGAATATTGGTTGCTATGTTAGAACAAAGATGATTCGATTTCACAACATAGGGAACAGAATGGAGAAAAATCAAGTTTGCTTTTGATGTCACGACACAGACTGAGGGTGTCACTACATACTATTGAAGATAACTGAAGAGGAGTATGTTAATTGCTATGTCATGACACAGGTCCTAGTGTGTCACGACAACGGATCTGTGATGGAAATTAAATATGAAGGAAGGGCATTTTGGTATGCATAGCCACACTTTAAGCTCGAAGACGTCAACTAACCTAGGGTTAAGGAAGACAACCACCTAAAAGATATAAATAGGCTCCTTTGGCACATGTTATAGACATAATTACTTTAGCCTAGATTCACTCTGTAAAATTTAGTTTAATTTTCTTTCATTTTTAGGTTTTAGATTTATTTTATTTGTTCTTCTTGATTTCAAGAGATTGGAATTGTGGGCACATTCAAACTCTGTAGATTTGTGCTTAATTTTAATACAATCGGCTCTTTCATTTACTTTATCTTGTCAATTTTATTAGCATGCTTTCTCTTTATATCAATTTTATATTGTCTATCAAATTCATGAGGAACTAATCCTTCTGTGGGGGATTAGCAAGTGGAGATATTATCCAGTAATTGTTTTATAAGGTTACTCAAAGGATCAACTATTTGGGAAAGAAAGACGTGAAATAAACTTTGGGCCTGACAACCTTGAAAGTCATCAAGGTGGGAATTAACCCAAAATTGGTATTACCCATTCGTGAACACCTTCACCCCAAGCCAGTTGGATTGTGAGGTCAAAAGATAAGTAGTTTTTGCTGACTCGTTATGTTAGTGGAAGATCGGAAGACCTTGCTAGTGTAGCGGCTAGTTGATTGATGAGAAACCCGAAGCAACAGTTGATGGGGATCATCGAAGTGAGCTAATGACCCATAATCGAGATTGGGTTTACTCTGCTCTTCTATCTCTTGAATTTTATTTATGTTATGTTATTTTTTTTATTATTCTAAAAACTTTAAAAACCTTTCTTTTATGTTCTTGTACTATAATATATTTAAAGTATTAATTAGATCTTTTAATGTTTAGGTTAGAATTGATCTAGAACTTGCCTTCCTTGGGTACGATCCTTGGAGTACTCACCTACTTCGTTGTAAAACTATATTACGACTTGACCCGTATACTTGCGGATATCACCTTGCCATTTTATATTTTATTATAGTATTCATACTCTACACATTAGTATGTCCAGAGGCAGTCAACTGATAGCTAAGTTGCAACACGGAGCATGGGATGTCGTAACATAAGGAGTAGAATTGAAAAAGTCCAAGACTGACTTCAATGTCGTGGCACAACATGAGGATGTCGCGACATACCCCTGAAGACACCCTGAAGCTAAGCATACTACCCTTAATGTTGCGACACAAGACCTGGCGTCTCGCGACATCACCTCTATATAGGAAATTAATACAAGCCAGGGGTGTTTTGGTCTTCACAATTCAAATTTAAGCTCGGGAACGTCAGATGACCTAGGGTTAAGGAAGACGACCATTCTAAACCTATAAATAGGCTGAGTTAACACATGTTATGGACACCTTTTTTCTATTGTATAATTTTCTCTTTAAATTTTTTTCTTTAGCTTTCCTTTATCTTTAGTTTTCTTTAGTTTTGCTATTGTATAATTTTCTCTTTAAATTTTAATCTTGTTATTTACTTTTGGAGTAAAATCAAATTCTAAAATTATTCTCAAACTCTGTGAGGATTTTGCATATAAATTCAATACAATCAGGCTTCTTCTAAACTTTATTCTTGAATTTGTTCTTTATATTCATTCTTTCATTCAAGTTTATATTGTTTACTAGATCCATGAGAAACTAATCCTCTTGGGCGGATTAGCGAGTTGAGGTATGAATAATTAACCATTTTGTATGGATTTCTTCACGGATCAATTATTCAGGAAAGGGAGAACCTAAACCCTAGGCCTAACAACCTTAGGAAGTCATCAAAGTGGGAATTAACCCAAAATTGATATGGCCTATCCGTGAACACATTAAGCCTGAACCGATTTGGACTGTAAGGTCGGAAGATAAGTAGTCCTTTTCAACTCAATATTTCAGTGGACGTATAGAAAGATCCTGTTGGGGTATTGACTAATTGCTTGAACGAGAAAATCGGAGACGACAATTGATTATGATTACCAAAGCGAGCTAATCACTCATGCCCAAATTTGATATATATTTTCTTATTTGATTTCTTTCTTTTTTATTTATTTAATTTTCCTTTATTTCTTTTCTTATTGTTTTATTTATCCAAAACCCTTTTTTATATTTCTTTGTACTATAATTCAATTAAAGTATTATTTAGATCTATTTATACTTAGATTAGAATTAATTTTGTTCTCGCCTCTCTTAAGCACGATCCTCAGAGTACTTACCTACTCCATTGTAACTATGGATTCTTGACAAAAAGTATCGACTTAGTATGGATACTTTTTGGCCTAGAGCAGTTTTAACAATATTTGAAAAATGTTTGAAAGTTTGTTTAACATATTGTCTTTCAAATACTTTCTAAGTATGGGTTCAACAATTTTCTTTTTAGATATCATTTGAAATGAAATTTTTGCCAAGTTTTGTTTAAAATTATTTTTATTCAAAACATAATAATTGTCATATCAAAATAATTTACAAGTAAAGCTTGGTTCAACAAAACATTTTGGTAAATTAGGTTTCGAATAAGTTTGCTCCCCCTTTCTAAAAATCATTTTCAAATTAAGACTTAGAAAAAATTTCGTTCATTATCCAAAATTTGGCATTCATTTATTAATTGGTCATTCATTTTCAGTTAAAGACATTTTGAAAACATGGTCATTAAATTTGCAATTTGGCACAAACATAAATAATTAATCATTAACCAAAATTAAATTTAGCTTTCTCTTCTCAACCTTTTTTTTATATCAAAAGACAATAAGTAAATTTTAAGAGAGAGATATTGTTAGTTCAAGAATAAAGATAAAAAATTGAGAATAAAGAACTAATAGTTTCAAAATAAGCATTCATGTATCATAAAATACCAAATAAACATTAAGGTGCATTCACATGGAAATAGGAATATAAAAATAACTCAAATTATACAATTATATTAGCCGTTTCTAATGATTTCATTCACCTAATTGTATAGAATTAAAGCGTGATGTATATGAATCATAGAAGAACACAAAATATGCAAAATTTGAACATTTACATAAAATAAAGTCTAATTTAGCATACACAAAGGCATCTAAAAATTTGTATACTAGACAAAATAGTTCAAAATAAATTAAACATGCAACATTAACTCCCCCTAACTAATTGCATATAAGAGCCATAATAATTATTTGATCATGCTTTTTCTATCAATTTTAGGTCATAAAACATTTTGAACATATCAAAGTGCACAAATTAATTTGAACACAAAATCAAGGTAAGGTAGTAATACTTAGTTCTCTCTTGAGTGTCCCAAATCTTTCCTTATCTAATGGTTTAGTAAAAATATCAACTAATTGGTGCAAAGTGTCGACAAATTCTAGAACTGCATCTCCTATTTGGACATGATATTTAATGAAATGATGTCTAATTTCATTGTGCTTAGTTCTAGAGTGTTGGATGGAATTTTTAGTGAGACAAATAGCACTAGTATTATCATACTTGATAGGAATGGTATCTACATCAATTCCATAGTCCATAAGTTGTTGTTTCATCCATAAAACTTGAGCACGATAGCTACTAGCAGAAATGTATTCCACTTCGGTGGTGGACAATGCAACACTATTTTGTTTCTTTGAAAACCACGATGCGAGCATGTTGCAAAGGAATTGACAAGTACTAGAGGTGCTTTTCCTATCTAATTTGTAACCTCTAAAATTTGTATCTCAAAATTCATGCAAGCTAAAGAATAAGTCTTTAGGATACCAAAGACCTAAGTTTGGAGTGTCTCTAAGGTATCTAAAGATTCTCTTAAGTGCTTGTAAATGTGATTCCTTAGGACATAATTGATATCTAGCACACAAGAAAACACTAGACATAATATCGGGCCTATTTGCGGTCTTATTTAACTTTAAATCTATACATTTATCTTACTCATCTTTGTCAAGTTTTGTGGAAGGGCTCATGGGTGTAGCTCGTGGTTTGAGAGTGTTCAACCCAAACTTTTTGAGTATATCCTTTGTGTACTTAACTTGATTGATGAAGATGAGATCATTTCTTTGCTTGATTTGGAGTCCCAAAAAGAAATTTAGTTCTCCCATCCTGCTCATCTCAAACTCGCCTTGCATTAGCTTTGAAAACTCTTTACAAATAAAATAACTAGTAGCACCAAAGATAATGTCATCAATATAGATTTGTACTACTAATAAATCTATGTCTTTTCCTTTAATAAAAAGGTGTTGTGTGAATCTTCCTTTTACAAAAACTTTTTCCAACAAGAAAATTTGATAACCTTTCATACCAAGCTCTAGGATCTTGCTTTAAACCATATAAGGCTTTTGAAAGTTTGAAAATATGATTTGGAAATTTTGAATCTTCAAAACTAGGTAGTTATTCAACATACAATTTTTTATTTATAAAACCATTTATAAAAGCACTTTTAACATCCATTTGATATAATTTGAAATTATTGAAGCATGCAAAAGCTGAAAGCATTCTACTGGCTTCCATTATAGCTACGGGAGCATAAGTCTCATCATAACCTATTCCTTCCTCTTAAGTGTAACCTTGAGCAACAAACCTAGCCTTGTTTCTCACAATGTTAGAACTCTCATCTATATTGTTCCTAAAAACTCATTTAGTACCTATAGTAGATTTATCACAAGGTTTCTCAACTAGGGTTCATACTATACTTCTCTCAAATTGATTTAACTTTTCTTTCATAGCTAATATTAGAACATCTCAAAATGGGGCCTAGACGTTTGAGCCTAGTTTACTGTGATCCCCAATAGGGTCGGTGAACTGGTGTTAGCTAATAGGTTTGGCAAGCTGGTGTTAGCAATAGGTTTGGCAAACGGTTGTATGCCAATATGTTTGGCAAGTTAGTGTTTGCCAGTGAGCCTGGCAAACTGTGATTGTTATTTTGGGTCAAGAGTAAAAAGTAAGAGTAGCTAAATGGTAATTATACTAAATTTAAGAGGTCAACTTACTTTTTTCTTCACAACACCATCCACGCACGTAATTATTTCCTACTTCTATTATGACTAGGGTATCCTAACACCAAAACACTATCTGCTTATAAATTAAGCTTTTTCCATTAGAAATTTCATATTCTATTAAACAACAAAACTCTCTCAGCTTCTTCAGCAATTATTCTATTATCAAGTTCTAAAGAACCCAAAACTTAGCTCTTAGGATCTAAGGTAAGACTTTATTTTTCCATTGTATGTGGTTTAAAAGGTCTTGTAACAAAGGAAACTAAATTAGCCAAAATCTTAGCATGTGTGAACCTAGGTTTGCTTGTGTTCATATATGATTTTTTACGTGCTTTGTCTGTTAGTGACTTGTGTATATTTATGAAATTACGAACTTGACAGAACCATCAACAAGTAAAGATAAGGGAAAAGTGAAGCTTGTCTAAAATTTTTCAGCAAATTGGTGAGTGTTCAGGGTCGTGAACCATAATGTTAATCAAGAGCTTAGGGTTTTAACTTAAGTTTTGAGAGTAAGCCTTCTCTAAAAACTTTTTTGTTTTTTTTTGTGATTGTGTTCTGAATATGTGTTTTTATGAACAGTGACATGCGAGCTCTTTATTGCGAGCTCAATATGAACAGTGCTCTGTGAGCTCCTCATGATTTGAGAGCTTTATGTTTTAAGTAAATGTTTTATCAATAAACTTCTGAATTGTTGGATATAATGGCATGCCATAGGATTGCAAGTACTCATACTTATGTTTTTTGTTTTGGTTGAAAGACCCTAGGACAGGTTGGAGAGATAAGGGAGTGTCGATCTAAGCTCCACTTAATGTAAGATGTTAGGGTGTTGGAAATTGCTTAGCTTTATGCTACACTTACGGGACATGTTAAGACTCATAGAGTCATCTTGAGGCATTATAAGAAGATCCACTTATCGGACAGGAAAAGAACATATGAATAATATTATGTTTCTGAAATATTTTGTTTTACATTTTTAGCTAAATGATAGCAAGTATTCACGAACTAGGTTTCGTATAAGTATGGCGAACCTAGTTCGCAAGTTTTGAGACTTCACTAAAGTTTTTGTTTAAAATTATTTTTTGTGCGTACTTTGTGGTTATTCTTTCATGTATATTCACTAAGTTTGCAAGAACTCATACGCTCATTTTCATTCACTACAGATAGTTAGATTGCAAGGTAAGCAGCAACAACGGAAGTGATCTTGGCGAAGCATAAATACTAAAAAGGAGTTACAAACAAACTTTGGATTAAAGGCAATATGGGAATACTATTTGGGCTTAGAGATGTAATTCTGTTGACTTCACCAATTTTTTAGGACTTAGTTACTTATACTCTTTCTTACGTTTTTCTTTATGATTTTATTTGAGAACTTTATAAACACATTTGAATTTCAAGTATATAAATATTATCCCAATTTGATTGATGTTCTCTGTAAACTGAAAAATATATAGGATTTTTTCTATATAATTCGTCACCTTTTTACTTAAATTTGTTGTTAAAACCAAGTAATTGCTTAATAAATTAATGAAATATATGAAAACACGAAATTGGGACATAGAAATTATTAAAATGTGATTTTATGCTTTATTATATAGTTTTCATGCAGAAAATAGCTTCTTTTATGTTAATTTGAGCATATTATATTTTCAAGCTATAAAGTGGGTCATGCATGATTAAATTAAATAATAAAATATAAATTTATATTTAATAATTTATTTTAATATATTTAATTAATAAATTGGGTTTTAATTAATTAAGTAAATTGATTAATTAAAGTGGTTAAATTATTTTCTTTAGTCCTCTAAATTATCTATTATTGTTGGACAGGTCTGAGAGCTTTATGTTTATTACAAAACTATCCAAATAGCGGACCAAGTCAACCCAAAATTTGGCTACATGTGGATGTTCATAAATCAAATTTTGGTTTAATTACACAAGGCCCTTAAAGAGTTGAAAAAATCAGAGATTTACCCAGAGATTTGTAATTGACCGAGTCCTAATCCTAATGAGGTTGTGGCACTTAAATCAAGCAAAAATCAGCCACATTTCCACAAATCATGGCTGGCCACCCTTGGAGGAATTTTCAAAAGATGGACACTCCTATTTTTAGCAAACTAGCTCCCTGGCCTCACGTATAAATATGGCCCCATTTCTCACTTTTCTAATCATCCCTCACTCATTCATCATTCTCTCCTCTCTCAACACTTTTATCTTTCTTCCTCCCTCACGCCTATCATCCTATTTGCATAAAGATTTTTAGCAAATTAGCTTCTTAAAGAACCCTTGGTCGACCACCTTGGAGAGCCAACAGCAAAGGAGCAAAGCGAAGGAACGAAGAAGCCCTCGTCAGTCAAAGTCTTGGGTGACAGCCACTTTGATTTGAGTTTAATCTTTCTTTACTTTAATTTATTTCAAAAATGTTTGCTATGTGTTTACTGTTCTTGTTTACAACAATGATAGCTTAATTTTATTTAAGCTTGGATGATTGCTTTGATTGAATAATTATTATTTGATTCATGCTTATAATGTTTGTGCCTCAATCGATCATGTTTTCAATTAAAATCAAGTTTGTATTTCATCCATACGTGATTGAAATGCACCTGAATTAGCTAAGTGATCCTAACCAGATGACAACTAATGGACACATAATTGAAATGTGCGTGCTCAATTTAGATCCTAACCCGATTAAATTGCAGGTTGCCTAACAACCACAACCAGACTCTGTTATCTGCATAGTTTTTAGGTTTGTGTGATTAAACTGTTTCAAACCTAACACGCCCTTGTTACCTCATACGAATACTAACAAAACCCTTAGTAAATAAGGATCAGTAAAATGCGTATTTACTAAGTAAAATATTCTGAAAGGACCTAATGTGGTTTCCAAAATCATGAAAGATCAAGTTGCCATGGGATGTTTTTTCGAATATTGATAAGCATGTTGACAATAATTTGAGTTTAATTAAAGTAATTATCCTAGCTTATTTAAGATATAATTGTTGCTTATTGTGTTGATTCTGCTAAAATCTATTTCATTCATATAGTTGTATGTTAGGATAAATCACATTAGGGATCATTGCATCTAAATTAATTTTACATAGTTTTAATCAATACTTCTAAATCAAATTGTGTTTCTATTTACCAAGTTGTTAATAATATTTTTATAATTGAGTGACTTAGCACGAATACAATCCCTGTAGAGACGATAAGTTGATACTTATTAATTGATAACGACTGTGTACTCTTGCACAAACCTGAGCGTTACATGTTTTTGGCGTCGTTGCTGGGGATTGTCAACTGTTGCCATAGTCATTTTTTGTAAAATTAATTATTTTCAATTTGGTTATTTCTAATAGTACTAACTGTTTCCATAGATCGGATTATTGATTTACTCCTAGTAGACCCTGAAATTGAGCTAACTCTCAGACAAAGAAGATGTGAATGAATAGCTCAGAGACAGAACGAGATAGACCTTGGAAATCAAATCAAAACCAAGGTAATGAAGCTGAACATGTACGAAATCCTATCCTCATTGCCGATGATAGGGATCGATGCATCAGACAATATGCTGTGCCGCTTTTCAATGAGTTAAATCCAGGAATTTGAAGGCTAGATATTGAGGCAACCCAATTCGAATTAAAACCAATAATGTTTCAAATGCTACAAATCGTTGGACAATTTAGTGGTATGCCCATGGAAGACCCACATCTCCACCTTCGATTGTTTATGGAGGTGAGTGATTCATTCAAGATAGCCAGTGTGACTAAAGATGCACTGAGGTTGAAGTTGTTTCCATACTCGTTGTGAGATCGAGCACAAGCATGGCTCAATTCATTGCCACCAACTTCCATATCTACATAGCAAGAATTAGCAGAGAGATTTTTGGTTCAGTATTTCTTGCCTAGCAAAAATGCTAAGTTGAGGAACGAGATCACAACTTTCCAACAATTGGATGACGAGTCTTTGTATGAGGCATGAGAGCGATTCAAGGAGTTACTTTGTAAGTGTCCTCATCATGGGATTCCTCATTGCATCCAGTTCAAGACATTCTATAATGGTCTCAATGCACATACAAGATTGATGGTAGATGCTTCTGCGGATGGTGCAATTTTGTCCAAGCCTTATAATGAGGCTTATGAGATCATCGAGAGAATCGTGAGTAACAACTATCAATGGCCAACAAATCAAACAGCTTCAGGAAGACGTGTAGCCAGAGTTCATGAAGTTGACACCCTCACTTCGTTATCAGCTCAGGTATCATCTATTTCCTCTATGTTAAAGCAGTTTACCACTAATAGTGCTAATAATTTTGCAGCTTAGTCACCAAGTCCGTTTGAAGTAGTTTCTTGTATATACTGTGGAAAAGGTCATTCTTTCAAGAATTGCCCATTAAACCCTGAGTTAGTGTACTATGTGGGAAACCAACATCAAAATAGGAGTGGACAAGGACCCCAATCCAACTTCTATAATCCTTCATAGCGTAATCACCCTAAATTTTCTTGGAGAAACTAAGGAAATGGACCAGACAACAACTTTATGCAGCAAAGACTCAACCAATCTCAAGGGTTTAATCAGCAAGCTCCAAAACCAGCTCAAGCTGAGTCATCAAATAGTTTGGAGAACTTGTTGAAATCATACATGGCAAAGAATGATGCTTTGATCCAAAGCCAAGCAGCAACACTAAAAAATTTGGAAAACCAAATGGGTCAGTTAGCTATGGAGCTTCGTAATAGACCACAAAACCTTCCCAAGTGATACTGAGAATCCAAGAAATTTGGGTAAAGAACATATCAAGGTAGTGGCATTGCGAAGTGGTAAAATTTTGGAACCCTGATTGATTGATGTCGAAGATGAGCCTGTTGAAAAGGGGGAAAGTCAACCAGCTGTTGAAGTTCCTACACCAAAAGAGTCAGAATTTATAAAGACTTACAAGGTAAATCCTAACTTAGTGAATTCAGATACTTTAATATCTTTTTTGGATGCAGATTTACCTACTCAGAAGAGTTGCCCGATTCAACTGAAAGTTCCATCACCTCCATATCTGCAAAGATTGCAGCAACACAAGTAGAAACAGGAGGTGCAATTCAAGAAGTTTTTAGATGTTATGAAGCAATTACAGATTAATATTCTACTAGTGGAGGCTTTAGAACAAATGTTGAAATATGTGAAGTTTATGAAGGATGTACTATCCAAGAAGAAACCATTGAGTGAGTATGAGACTATCGCTCTGACAAAGGAGTGCAGTGCATTCCTGCAGAACAAGCTGCCACCAAAATTGAAGGATCCAGGAAGCTTTACGCTACCCTGTAACATTGGTGAATCTTACTATGGTAAAGCTTTGTGTGGCTTAGGAGCAAGTATCAACTTAATACCTAAGTCTATTTTCAAGATGCTAGGGATAGGGGAAGTAAGACCTATGGCTATGACGTTTCAGCTAGCGAATCGATCTTTAGCATACCCCGAAGGAAAGATCGAAGATGTTTTGGTAAGAGTCGATAAATTTATTTTTCCTATTGATTTCATTATTCTAGATTTTGAAGCAGATAAAGAAGTGCCAATTATCCTTGAGAGACTTTTTCTATCCACGGGAAGAATGTTAATTGATGTGTAGAAAGGCGAATTCACTATACGAGTTCAAGACGATTAGTTAACTTTTAACATTCTTAAAGCGATGAAATTTCCCGATCTGATAGAAGAGTGTTCAGTTATGGAAGAAATAGAAACATTGATTTCTATGGAAAGCCATCTTGAAGAAGATCCATTGGAGAAAGCCTTAGGGTTTGACCCTTTGAAGGATGAAGAAGGTGAAGAAAACATGGCTGTAATGGAAGCCAATACAAGAAATTTTATTCAATCCACACGGTTTGAACAATTGGAATTGGAAGTCAGAGAATTGGTGCAACCCAAATTGTCAATTAAAAAACCACCTACACTCAAACTAAAGGTACTTCCTTCCTATTTGAAATATGTTTATTTAGGTAACTGTTCTACTTTGCCTATGATTATTTTAGTAGAACTGACAAAAGATCAAGAGGAGCAACTAATTTTTATTCTAAAGAAATTTAAGACAGCAATTGGTTGGATCATAGCTGATATTCGAGGTATAAGCCCTTCATTTTGCATGTACAAAATTATTCTAGAGGAAGATGAAAAAGCTCGAATTGACGGGCAAATGAGGCTCAATCCTATTAAGAAGGAAGTTGTGAGAAAGGAAGTGATCAAATGGCTAGATGCAGGAATTATCTATCCTATTTCAGATAGTTCGTGGGTAAGTCCGGTACAGTGTATGCTGAAGAAAGGTGGAATTACGATTGTTGAGAATGAGCGTAACGAATTGATCCCAACAAGAGCTGTTACTGGTTGGAGAATCTGTATTGACTATAGAAAGCTGAATAAAGCCACTCGGAAGGACCATTTTCCATTGCCTTTTATGGATCAGATGTTAGATCGACTGGCAGGTAATGAATTCTATTGTTTTTTAGATGGTTATTTGGGATATAACCAAATAGTTGTAGCTCTGAAAGACCAACATAAAAAAACCTTTACTTGTCCGTACGGTATGTTTGCTTTTAGGCGAATACCTTTTGGTTTATACAATGCACCTGCAACCTTTCAACGATGCATGATGGCAATATTCATTGATATGGTTGAAAATTTTGTTGAGGTTTTCATGGATGATTTTTTTGTTTTTGGTAACACTTATGATATTTGTTTGAGTAATTTAGCTAAGGTACTGAAGAGATGCGAAGAGACGAATCTTGTCCTTAACTGGGAGAAATGTCATTTTATGGTTAAAGAAGGGATTAACTTAGGGAATATAATATCAAAGAAAGGAATTGAAGTCGACAAAGCAAAGGTGGATGTAATTGAAAGATTACCGGCCCCAATGAATGTAAAAGGAGTCAGAAGTTTCTTAGGCCATGCCGATTTTTATCGAAGGTTTATCAAATATTTTTTAAAAATTTCTAAACCGTTGTGTTTGTTGTTAGAGAAAGATGTAGTGTTTGATCTCAACAAAGCATGTTTAGAAGCTTTTGAAGAGCTGAAAAAATAGTTAATCTCAGCCCCAATATCGTTACACCCAATTGGAGCACACCTTTTGAGTTGATGTGCTATGTAAGTGATTATGCTGTAGGAGCTGTGATAGGTCAAAGAAGAAATAAAGTGTTCCACCCATTTACTATGCAAGTAAAACCTTGACGGGAGCCCAACTCAATTATACAGTAACTGAAAAGGAACTATTTGCTATAGTTTTTGCTTTTGACAAATTTCGCCTATATCTTATAGGTACCAAAGTTACAATATTTAATGACCATGCGACCATTAAATACTTGCTTACGAAGAAATATGCGAAATCAAGGCTAATTTGTTGGATACTTTTACTCCAAGAATTTGACCTTGAGATCCAAGACAGAAAAGGTGTTGAAAATCAAGTAGCTAATCATCTGTCGAGGTTGTAGTAAGATGAGGTAACTCGATCACATGTGCCTATCAATGAGAATTTCCTAGATGAGCACTTATTTGAGGTGAGTCAAATTCATGAAACACCTTGGTTTGCTGATTTTGTCAATTATCTTGCATGTGGAATAATTCCTCGAGAATTGACATACCAACAAAGGAAGAAATTCCTTCATGATAATTGGTATTATTTCTGGGAGGACCCGTTCTTGTTTAAACAGTGTGCAGATAATATAATTCAAAAGTGTGTAGCTGAAAGTAAGATTGCTGAGATCTTATATCATTGCCATTCATCTCCAAGTGGGGGACACTTTGGCGGTACATGTACTGCAGCAAATATTTTGCAAGCAGGTTTTTTTGGCCTACACTATTTAAAGATTCTTATGTTTATGTGAAGAACTACAATAATTGTCAAAGAACCGAAAATATATCACGGAGGAATGAAATGCCCTTAACAAATATTTTGGAGATTGAATTATTTGACATATGGGGCATTGACTTGTTAGGACTGTTTTCTTCTTTGTATGGGAACAAATACATCTTAGTTGCTGTGGATTATGTGTCCAAATGGATTGAAGCTGAAGCATACCCTACAAATGATGCTAAGATAGTCATACGATTTCTACATAAGCATTTGTTTACACGACTTGGGATACCAAGAGTTATTATTAGTGATAAAAGTTCTCACATTGTGAACAAATGGCTTAAGTGGCTGCTTGACAAATATGATGTGAAACACAAGATTGTTACTGCTTATCACCCTCAGTCTAATGGGCAAGTTGAAAGAGTGAACCGTGAAATCAAAGGTATCCTTGAAAAGGTAGTATGCCCTAGTAGAAAAGATTGGTCTCGAAGGCTCGATGATGCATTATGGGCCTATCGAATAGCATTTAACACACCGTTAGGAATGACTCCTTATCGGTTGGTTTTTGGGAAGGCATGTCATTTGCCATTAGAGTTGGAGAATAGAGCTCACTGGGCTTTCAAGAAATTGAATTTTGATCTTAAGCAAGCTGGTGAGAGAAGGATATTACAATTGGATGAGTTGGAAGAGTTGAGGTTGTTTTCCTATGAGAATGCTAAAATGTGTAAAGAAGGATCAAAAATATGGCATGATAGTCATATACGACCTCGCGAGTTTAAAGAAGGTCAGAAGGTTTTATTGTTCAATTTAAGGCTAAAGTTATTTCCTGGGAAGCTAAAATACCGATGGAAAGGACCTTATACCATCTATCGACTGTATCCTTATGGAGCTGTTGAATTATACAACAGTCACGGAGGTACGTTAAAAGTTAATGGTCAACATCTCAAACATTATTAGAATGGTGAAGTTGAGCGAGTTGAATCGTCGTTCAAATTAACAGACCCTTGATTTTTCATAAACTTGTTTTGTAAATAAATAAATAAGTAGGATTTATTTTCTTAATTTAGTACATTTAATTAATTCTATCTAAGGAGATTGGAACTTAAGCGGGACCACTGTGACCCCTCCAATCTTTTCTGGGAATTAATTTAATGTAATTTATTAAGAAGAAATTTTCTAATTAAGATTTTAAAAAAAATTAGTTTCATTTGTTTTGTTTAAATTTAAATTTTTTATGTTAATAAAGGGGGTCAAATTTGGCCCAAGTACTAATCAGTTTTTTTTAGTAAGATACAGTCTGAATTTGAGGCCCAAGACAGAAAAAATAGGGAAAACTCCACACCTATTGCCGCCATTTCCATTGCTTGCCGCCTAAGTAACCCTAATGTAGCTAAGTTTTTGCTACATGTTGCCCTAATTTTTCCCTATATAAACCCCTCTTCATTCTACTATTTTACATATCCCTCAAAGCAATTTGCTTAAACCCCAAAAATCCCTAAACTTTTCCCTTGTGCCGTTAACCTCAAATCCTGAAAGAAACCCTAATTCTTTTCCCCTTTTGCTAAAATCTCCTATTGCTGCCGCAAAGAGATCGCCGGAGCATTAATGTCACTGCCACATGTAGCTGCTATTGCTGCCGCACACCACCATTGCTGCCACGCGTTGCCTTCACCGTCGTAACCTCTTCACTCCTTCAAGGTCTGCCGAAGCAAATCCTACTCACTTACCGATTTATCTTCTTCCCCTGTAAAAAGAACTTTACCGAATTTTTGGAAAAATACCATGTCTCGCAAAAGAACTAGATCGTCGAAGACTACTCCTGAAAACCTAATTGTGATTGATGAAGAAGTGAAAGAGAGATTTGATTCAATTTTCAAGCATCAACCTATGATGCTGGAAAAAGGTTTTAACTTGAAGAGTAATGATTTGATGGTTGTCCCTATGCCAATTAGAAAGACAATCAATGCTCTCAAGTGGGAACGATTTTGTGATGCTCGTTCACTTCCCGATGATGAACTAGTTCGAGAGTTCTATGCAAGTTTGACCACACAAGATGCTACTAAGGTCATCGTTCGGAAGAAAAAGGTACCTCTTACTTCTATGCCCATCAATAATTTGTTTAACTTAGCTGATGTTGAAGAAGATGAGTACTACCCTATGATGAACAACATTAATTGGGATTTTCTTCAACAAGTGCTTGATGTTGTGACAAATCCGGGATCCCAATGGATTATAAGAAAGTATGGGAGCCATTCTTGCCGAAGGAAATACCTAAAACCAGTAGCAAAGGTATGGTTTTATTTCATTCGCTACAGTTTTATGCCTATCTCACACAGTTCCTCCATCTCGATGGAATGGATGCTCTTGTTATATACAATCTTGACAGAAAAGTCCTTTAATGTTGGGAAAATTATCCTTAAGGAGATTTACGATTGTGCTAAAAAGAAGATAGGAAGTGCTTATTTCCCATCGTTAATCACTTCATTTTGCTTAAGGGCCCGTGTTAAAACACAAGCGAATTTGAAGGGGCAATATGTCCAAGGGTGCATTACAAGTCATGATCTTGAAAGGTTAGTAGAGAAGGTGCATGAGCTGAATCAAGGTGAGCAAGAAGAACCAACTTAGCCAGATACTGAGGAGTCAACAAATGAAACTGAAACTGAATCAGTTACAAACACTGAAGAAGAAGAATCTGATAAGGAACTAAATAGTCCTAAACCAATTGAAGAATTTGAAAACCCTGAACCAAGGGTTGAGCCAGAAGAAGAACCAGTCAAGCTAATTGTTGAAGCTGAATGTACAACTCCCATGCCAACTTCTGCAAGTACTTTAAAAAAATCAGAGTTGTCAATTTTGATGGATATGTGAAAATTCGTGTACAATCAACAACAAATTTACTGGAAATATGCAAAAATTAAAGATGATTCAATTCAAAATACTTTTAAGAATATCTCTAACACTTTTGTTCCTGAGTTCCCAGATGCTATCTTTGAGACATGGATGGAAGATACTGATTATACAAGCGGAGAAGGAGCTAAAGAAGATAAGGGGAATGAGTCAGAAAAATAAAATAGGGGATTCTTGTCTTTTTATTCATTTATTTTAGGTCTTTAGGAATTTGTTTCTTTAGTAACTAGGATTTAATTTCTGCAAAATAAAATATAGCAAGCACGAATAAATGCTTCTTTAAAAAGAAAAATACTAAGTGATGTGGTAATGGGAATGAACATGTCTAGGATTAGATTATAAGGAAAGAATTTGTTATTTAAGTAGTCTTAATGACTCACCTCTCTTTCTTTTTAACCATACCTGGTGTTCAGTTTTCATTCATTACTTTGTTCTTTCAATGAGGACTTTGCTTTTTTTTTTAAGGGGGTAAGGCAAATAATTGCTCAAAATCTTTAAAATTTTCAAGTATGTTTCAATCATTTCTTTCATGAGTATGTTTTAATAAATGAATATTTAGAGACATTTTTTGTAACACCCTGAATTTGGGCCTAGAAGTTTTGGGCCTTGAGCATGGGAGTGGTTGAAGGTAGCTTTTAATATTTTGCTGTGCATGTAAATTTCGTTAATGAAGGCTTGTGCTAGTGGTTAAGTGTGCTGAGAAGTGTTGGAGAAGTCTTGGGTTCAAACCTGGACTCTAGTAAAAATTTAAGGTAGATCAAACCCTGGGTGTAGTAGGTAAGCCTTAAGAATATTGTTGGAGAAAAGATGACACAAAAAGAAGTGTGGTGTAGTGGCAAGGTGGCGACACTTAGGGGACAAGGAAGTGACGCCATAGAGGAAGCAAGGGGTCCAAGGTTCAAGTCTTGGCTCTTGCAATATATTTTGGTTTTTCTTTTCAATAAATCTAGAAGCAAGTAGGTGCGCTTTAAAGTTTAATGTGTTGGATTTATGACACAAATGAGTTGGTGGCCTAGTGGTGGTGGCGTGAGTTGGCATATGGGAGGACTTTGGTTCGAATCCCTTGGCATGCAAAGTTTGATTATTTTACTATGTTGGGATGGCAAGAGTTGGTGTTGAATTTAAACTCTGATGATGGAGGGATCCCACATCGGTAAGCTAATGGAGGGATCCCACATCGGTAAGCTAACATAAGAGTGGATGCGAAGCTGGCTTTAAATAGAGAGAACTATGAGAGAGCAAAGGTACCTTTCTTGGCTGATCCCTTTCAGTTATGGCGTGCTCGTTTGGGTTGGGCATCGGCTAGAAGTGCTCGGAGCGCGGATTAACTCCAGTCTCCTACCAGGTGTGTATTTCTTACTTCTTTGGTT
This sequence comes from Gossypium anomalum, assembly GCA_025698475.1. Classification (NCBI taxonomy): domain Eukaryota; kingdom Viridiplantae; phylum Streptophyta; class Magnoliopsida; order Malvales; family Malvaceae; genus Gossypium; species Gossypium anomalum. The sequence goes on along the minus strand of CM046968.1, from coordinate 38,040,878 downwards.
GTAGGATGGCTACGCCGGGCGCGATGGGCCGAAAGGGGCCATGTGGGCTCAATGGGCCTACGGCCTAATTGGATAAGTTGTTTGATTGTGTAGTAAATATTGGACTAGGCTAGGTGAATCTCCGTATCTGTGGCTAGATTTGGGCTCGTGTGGGCCATTTGGATAGAGAAAGGGCTTTAGGCCCATTCGTATTGTCATTCTTGTTTAGAATACTTAGTTTACCAAATTACCAAAGTACTCCTAATTTATAGAATTACTGTTTTACCCTCGATTTGCAAAATTACCAAAATATCCCTAGTTTGCAAAATTACCAAAATACCCTTGGCTTGTAAATTTACCAAAAATTACCAAAATACCCATGGTTTACAAAATTACTAAAATACCCTTGTAGGGTAGAATTACCGAAATACCCCTGTAGGGTAGAATTACCATTTTGCCCCTAGGGTGTTAAATGACTGTTTTACCCTTGTGGCCAAGTGACTGACTTGGACTGTGTGATATAGACAACTTTAGAGGAGCAGCGAGGCTTGGAGTATCGACTTGGATAAGCTTGAACCGTATTATTGGACCCTGTGAAGGTAAGCAACTTATGGTCAATAAGGGTTCTTTGGCCGAATAAGGTAAGGTGGATTTTGAGTTTGTTAAGCATAACTTGTACGCTAAAAATGGTGATGAATAATTGTAGGACATCGTAAGGGATCTCAGTAGCAGTCGTCGCGAAACAGGTGTGTACCGAACACCCTTTCTCTGTTCAAATCGGCAAAAGCCGAAAAACTAAAAATCCGGTATTTCATGGGCTTGTGAGTACGCGAATGCTCTCAAGTCATAGAATAATGGTTAGATTCGGCATCGCAAAGTGGTAAGTTGGTTGTGTGCGAAAATACGTGAACATCGGTAAGTGGGCCTCGATGGGCCAAAATTGGGCCCAATGGGCTTACGGACCAATATGGGTAAGAGATGGGCAAATCGGCCTGTTAGTTAGTTGGTAGACTCGAATTGCTTTTAACTGTTAAAATTACTGAAATAACCTGTGTAGATGAGTAAGTTTACGAATGTACCCCTAAAGGGCAAAAATTACCGATATACCCCTAGGGTTTATATTGACTAATATGCATGATTGATAAGTACTGTATTCTGCATGATATGCTTTCATTAATGTCTGTTGCATGGGATTGGGATATTGATGGAGGAAGTGTTTAAAGTGGTTTATCCACGTACTGGAGGCTTTGCCTCACCTTACTGATAACTGAGCAGCAATGCTGCAACTGTGGAGTGTAGGGTTGGGTGGGTTGAGATATTCCCCACATGGAGTGTAGGGCTGGTACGGAGGAGTGTAGCGGTTGGTGGGTTGAGTAGTCTCCCCAAACAGGATTGCATTCATGGTTATTTCATTACACGACATCGAATTGGGCCTATGGGGCGTGACTGCTTTACGAAAAAGGGCTAAGGCCTTATTTATGCGATTCAAAAGGGCTTCGGTCCACTGTGTACTGCTATCTGAATAGGGCTTAGGCCCAATGGGCTCGAGCTGACTTGGGCTTTGGATGGGTTTCTGTATACACTGAGTTTCCCAAACTCACCCATTTCTCTTCCATCCATGCAGGTGAGCCCTAGTTGGTGGACTTGGAGCTGAGTGGGATTCAGAGTGGCCATGAAGATTAATTGCCGGTTTTAAATAAGTTTAGCATTTATTTTAGATTATTTTTATTTTGGTTAAAGTTGTAATAAGGCCGCTCTTTTAATTAATTTTACTTTTGGGGATTATTAAACTGGTTAGCACTAGGGTTCGTTTTATAAAAACTACTTGTTTTTAAAAGATCACGATGACGCACAAAGTTTCCGCAACGTAAATGTTTTTTTCCAAGAAAATAAATATTTTAAGCGGACTTAAACTTGATTTAATGTTCGTAGACACGTAAACTGCTTAAAGTGTGGCAATGGATGTGTGCATGTCTAGGATTGGATCCGGGAAGAGCTTGGTACTTAATCAGTCCAATAAGACTCACCTTCTCTTTTCTGGCTTCCTACCTGGTGCACAGCTTCCATTCACTTTAACTTAAAACAAGAACATATTTTTGCTAAACACTAAACAAAGAATTTAGATAAACACATGTTTTTGAAACATCTCTATGTGACATACTAAATTCGGCCGTAATGTCTGGGCTGGCTTTGGGGTGTTACATTTAGTGGTATCAGAGCCAGGTTGCAACAACTCGGCTGTGGATCAGGTCCAAAAATCTTTCCAAAAACTTAGGCCTAAGAAGGGTATTTTTGGAAATGGTAAGTTTTTCGGAGATGTTCAAGTTTTTCTATTGTTAAACGGGGTTAAATCAATAGTTTTAAAATAAAAGTGTTTTCAAATCAAATCTTTTTATTTTCAATAAACAAAAACATGGTTTTTAAATTTTAAATGGACTGATAAGGAAGTGGCACACTGAATCCCCGGCACCAAGTCTATAAGTGTTCTTTTTCTGCTTTAAATATTTATATGGAACTGGACTGAAAATAATACTGTAGATAGTACTGAGCCTTAGAGATAGTGCTATTGATAATGTAGTATTAAGGCTACAAAGCTGGGACCGTAGCTAAATTGTGATGATTGTGAAAATAACTCAAACTCTATCTGTTCATAAGACATTTCTGTAATAAACAAAGTGGAACCGATGAAACTAATGTCATAAAATTCGTAATCGAGATAATTCGATATGAGTACAAGAGGAACTCGTGGGACGAGGCCGCAGACGTGGTCGCGGAAGGGTGCAAGCTAAATCTTCATCCTCGGGGCATAGGCCAACCGAGGGAGGCATTTGTGCCACAGACAACTAAGACTAGGTCACATGATCGGGCCATGGGGACGATGCTTTGTCTCAAGCGATATTAAGGATTTTGGAAAGGGTTCTTTGGAGCTAGCAGGGATAGTGATAGTAGGATTAGAGTGCGCTTGTGAGTAGTGTAGTAGGGTAGATGTTACATGACTACCCTGTTAGATGGAAATTTCGAGGACAAAATTTCTTTAAGGGAGGTAGAGTTGTAACACCCTGAATTTGGGCCTAGAAGTTTTGGTCCTTGAGCATGGGAGCGGTTGAAGGTAGCTTTTAATATTTTCTTTGTGCATGTAAATTTCGTTAATGAAGGCTTGTGCTAGTGGTTAAGTGTCTTTGAGAAGTGTTGGAGAAGTCTTGGGTTCAAACACGGACTCTAGTAAAAATTTAAGGTAGATCAAACCCTGGGTGTAGTAGGTAAGCCTTAAGAATATTGTTGGAGAAAAGATGACACAAAAAGAAGTGTGGTGTAGTGGCAAGGTGGCGACACTTAGGGGACAAGGAAGTGACGCCATAGAGGAAGCAAGGGGTCCAAGGTTCAAGTCTTGGCTCTTGCAATATATATTTTAGTTTTTCTTTTCAATAAATCTAGAAGCAAGTAGGTGCGCTTTAAAGTTTAATGTGTTGGATTTATGACACAAATGAGTTGGTGGCCTAGTGGTGGTGGCGTGAGTTGGCATATGGGAGGACTTTGGTTCGAATCCCTTGGCATGCAAAGTTTGATTATTTTGCTATGTTGGGATGGCAAGAGTTGGTGTTGAATTTAAACTCTGATGATGGAGGGATCCCACATCGGTAAGCTAATGGAGGGATCCCACATCGGTAAGCTAACATAAGAGTGGATGCGAAGCTGGCTTTAAATAGAGAGAACTATGAGAGAGCAAAGGTACCTTTCTTGGCTGATCCCTTTCGCGTTATGGCGTGCTCGTTTGGGTTGGGCATCGGCTAGAAGTGCTCGGAGCGCGGATTAACTCCAGTCTCCTACCAGGTGTGTATTTCTTACTTCTTTGGTTGTAGGATGGCTACTTCGGGCCGCGATGGGCTGAAAGGGGCCATGTGGGCTCAATGGGCCTACGGGCCTAATTGGATAAGTTGTTTGATTGTGTAGTAAATATTGGACTAGGCTAGGTGAATCTCGTATCTGTGGCTAGATTTGGGCTCGTGTGGGCCCATTTGGGCTGAGAAAGGGCTTTAGGCCCATTCGTATTGTCATTCTTGTTTAGAATACTTAGTTTACCAAATTACCAAAGTACTCCTAATTTATAGAATTACTGTTTTACCCTCGATTTGCAAAATTACCAAAATATCCCTAATTTGCAAAATTACCAAAATACCCCTGGTTTGTAAATTTACCAAAATACCCATGGTTTGCAAAATTACTAAAATACCCCTGTAGGGTAGAATTACCGAAATACCCCTGTAGGGTAGAATTACCATTTTGCCCCTAGGGTGTTAAATGACTATTTTGCCCTTGTGGGCAAGTGACTGACTTGGACTGTGTGATATAGACACCTTTGGAGGAGCAGCGAGGCTTGGAGTATCGACTTGGATAAGCTTGAACCGTATTATTGGACCCTGTGAAGGTAAGCAACTTATGGTCAATAAGGGTTCTTTGGCCGAATAAGGTAAGGTGGATTTTGAGTTTGTTAAGCATAACTTGTACGCTAAAAATGGTGATGAATAATTGTAGGACATCGTAAGGGATCTCAGTAGCAGTCGTCGCGAAACAGGTGTGTACCGAACACCCTTTCTCTGTTCAAATCGGTAAAAGCCGAAAAACTGAAAATCCGGTATTTCATGGGCTTGTGAGTACGCGAATGCTCTCAAGTCATAGACTAATGGTTAGATTCGGCATCGCAAAGTGGTAGGTTGGTTGTGTGCGAAAATACGTGAACATCGGTAAGTGGGCCTTGATGGGCCAAAATTGGGCCCAATGGGCTTACGGACCAATATGGGTAAGAGATGGGCAAATCGGCCTGTTAGTTAGTTGGTAGACTCGAATTGCTTTTAACTGTTAAAAATTACTGAAATAACCTGTGTAGATGAGTAAGTTTACGAATGTATGTACCCCTAAAGGGCAAAATTACCGATATACCCCTAGGGTTTATATTGACTAATATGCATGATTGATAAAATCTTGTATTCGCATGATATGCTTTCATTAATATACATTGCATGGGATTGGGATATTTATGGAGGAAGTGTTTAAAGTGGTTCATCCATGTCTTTGGAGGCTTTGCCTCACCTTATCGATAAGCGAGCAAAGCAATGCCGCAATGTGGAGTGTAGGGTTGGGTGGGTTGAGATATTCCCACATGGAGTGTGTAGGGCTGGTACGGAGGAGTGTAGCGGTTGGTGGGTTGAGTAGTCTCCCAAGCAGGATTGCATTCATGGTTATTTTCATTACACGTATCGAATTGGGCCTATGGGCCGTGACTGCTCGAAAAAGGGCTAAGGCCTTATTCTTGCATTACGAAAAGGGCTTGATCCACCGTGTGTCTTTGCTATCTCGAATAGGGCTTAGGCCCAATGGGCTCGAGCCGACTTGGGCTTTGGATGGGTTTCAGATACACCGAGTTTCCCAAACTCACCCTTTCTCTTCCATCCTTGCAGGTGAGCCCTAGTTGGTGGACTTAGAGCTGGGTGGGATTCAGAGTGGCCATGAAGATTAATTGCCGGTTTTAAATAAGTTTAGCATTTATTTTAGATTATTTTTATTTTGGTTAAAGTTGTAATAAGGCCGCTCTTTTAATTAATTTTATTTTGGGGATTATTAAACTGGTTAGCACTAGGGTTCGTTTTATAAAAACTACTTGTTTTTAAAAGATCACGATGACGCACAAAGTTTCCGCAACGTAAATGTTTTTTTCCAAGAAAATAAATATTTTAAGTGGACTTAAACTTGATTTAATGTTCGTAGACACGTAACCTGCTTAAAGTGTGGCAATGGATGTGTGCATGTCTAGGATTGGATCCGGGAAGAGCTTGGTACTTAAGCAGTCCAATAAGACTCACCTTCTCTTTTCTGGCTTCCTACCTGGTGCACAGCTTCCATTCACTTTAACTTAAAACAAGAACATATTTTTGCTAAACACTAAACAAAGAATTTAGATAAACACATGTTTTTGAAACATCTCTATGTGACATACTAAATTCGACCGTAACGTCTGGGCCAGGTTTGGGGTGTTACATTTTTTGTTAATGAGATAGTTTGTATGCAAGTATGAATGATGATTTTATCTGAGTGAAAATATGTTATCATGAAGAATGGAATGCTTGTATGATCTTGGCCTGAGTAATGTTTGCCATGAAAACTTAGTTTCTTTTAAGATTAGACATGCATGAAAGTTTATATCTTTAGAATTGACTTAGTAACTTTCTTGAGGCAAAATCCTAGGAGACATAAAAATCTAAAATGATATAGGCACTATTTCTTTGGATCGTTTCAGCCTTTTTGAGCTAACCCTATGATATTAGACCCTTGAAACTGTAATTTTGAGCTTAAAGGCCTGTTTATTGCAATGAACCTACATTATAAGCCACATTACCATCTTTGTAAGTTATCCTAATTTTGTTCACCTATCTTAACTAAATTTGTCTTGGGAATCAACATTTGAGGAAATTTTCATAAAGATGTATGTGCTCATGCTTAAAAAAAATAGCGAAGAAAAGTTTGCTCAATCTCTAAAAAGGAAAAATGTATGAGCTTGAGTTCAAAATAAGTTTGGGGGTGTTCCAAAGGTTCACTTAAAGAAAAAGGTTGTATTACGAGAAAACCAAGACAAAGTTAAAGGTTAAGATTTTGAAACCAAAATATCCCATCTCTTAAAATCCCTACCTTTGACTAAGCCCCATTACAACCTTATAAAAGACCTATTGATTTGATGATTATGTCACCTACATTAGTGGAGAGGAAGTCCTAAGTTCAACATATGAAGATTATAAATAAGCCTTATGATTGTTTTACTTGACTGATGAGAAATTATGTTGAATGAAAGAATATTATCTATGGCTGTGACGTATATACATACTATGATTCATGTTGGCATATCTTGAAACTTAGTATAAAATTTTCAAAATGTTTGCGTATGATTTACTTGTTAATAAAGAAGATCTATGAGCATGAATTTATTAATACATGATTATGGGGCAAGGATTGATGCTGCTTACACTTTTAGCAATTTTGCTTTAACGAGACCTTGTGCTATGCATGAACATTACTCGGGACTAGCAATGATTTAAGTGTGGGGGTGTGTAAACTGAAAAATATATAGGATTTTTCCTATATAATTACTTAAATTTGTTGTTAAAACCAAGTAATTGCTTAATAAATTAATGAAATATATGAAAATATGAAATTGAGACATAGAAATTATTAAAATGTGATTTTATGCTTTATTATATAGTTTTCATGGAGAAAATGACTTCTTTTATATTAATTTGAGCATATTATATTTTCAAGCTATAAAGTGGGCCATGCATGATTAAATTAAATAATAAAATATAAAGTTATATTTAATAATTTATTTTAATATATTTCATTAATAAATTGGGTTTTAGTTAATTAAGTAAATTGATTAATTAAAGTGGTTAAATTATTTTCCTTGGTCCTCTAAATTATCTACTATTGTTGGACAGGTCTAAGAGCTTTATGTTGATTACAAAACCATCCAAATAGAGGACCAAGTCAACCCAATCGGCTGCATGTGGATGTTCATAAATCAAATTTTGGTTTAATTACACAAGGCCCTTGAAGAGTTGAAGAAATCGGTGATTTACCCGGAGATTTGCAATTGACCGAGTCTTGATCCTGATGATGTTGTGGCACTTAAATCAAGCAAAAATCAGCCACATTTCCACAAATCATGCTGGCCACCCTTGGAGGAATTTTCAAAAGATGGACACTCCTATTTTTTGTAACACGCCAAACCCAGCCTAGACGTTATGGTCAAATCGGTGATGTCACATGAAAACGCTTTTGAAAACTAAGTTACTGATAAACCGTTTCCTCTTTTAAACAAATTTCGTTATCTTATAGTATCTCTAAATCAAGTTATTGTTTTCAAAACATTATCCATTTATTTACAAGTCATTATAATCTGCGAAAGCTTTTAAAACAATTTGCGTAATGGTGAGTGTTTTGAAAGAAAGCATTTGTAACCTTTGAAAACCCATGTTTCGCTATCACTACTGATTATAAATCATAAGCAGCAATAAGCAAATCCCAAATTAAAGTAACAATTCATAAAGGCCTTATTACAGTAAAAATACTCCAAATAATAATACTTAAAATCATAATCAAGTATGAGAATATATGTGGTCGTGCGGCCACCTCTGAGTCCCTCGTTGCACCGATCCGCCTATGACTAGGGATTACCTGTACAGTAAAACAAAAGGGGTGAGTTTATGAAAACTCAGTGTGTAATCCCCATGCACAAAAATAGATAACATACAGATAATCACAGTCTGGGCATAAGCCCTTTTTCAGTGATAGTGCGAGTCCAGTTTGGGCCTTAGCCCATCTCGGTACAGTATCAGTCACATATATGCAGTCATAAGAATCCTACCCAACCATCCTCTACACTCCATCTCAATCCAACCTTACACTCCATGTGGGGATATAATCAACCCACCCATCCCTACATTCTCGAAAGTACCGAATGCGGCACTATACAGTAATATGCAGCTGGGCTGCCAGTAATATAGGCTCGAAGCCTTTCAGTACACTTCCTACGATCAGTATAGAACCTATCCCCATGCAATGCATCATACAATCATGTCATTCATATCATGGTATCATACATGTATCCAATACAGTTCAAATGGCATGCTAAAATACAGTCGTACATATACATATATACATATACATCACACAGGGGTATATCAGTCTTTCATTCAATTAGGGGTCTAGATAAGCTTACTGTCCCAACAGTAGGTCCACAGTTGACTCGGGCGACCTGTGCAATCTTAGTAGTCAAACATTGAAAATGGGCCCACAGCCCATATTGTGGGCCCATGTGGGCCTACACGCCTGTATGACCCACACGGCCCAAAATGGCCTTCGCTGTGTGGATCACACGACCTGGCCCAATAATTTCCACATGCCTGTGTGGCTTGCTCATGTGGGGCCCACTTGCCCATGGGGCCCAAACGGCCCAGCCCATTAAATCACTCATGGTCGGCCTCGTCGATCATACGCCCATGTTTAATCAAGTGGCCTACCTACACAGGCGCGAGCACGTCTATGTGGCGTCGACATTCACTTATTCTAGCTTTTGCTGATTTTTGTAATCGAAGTCTTGTTTATACACACCTGGTTTTATTTGCTGAAAAACAACTGCCCACACCTTTGAAACCTACACCCAATCAATAATCCCTAATTACTCATTTAATCATTTACTTGATCGAATACACATAAGCTACTCCATTCGTTAAACTCACAACAACCTTACCTTTGATCAAGTAAGGAGGGGAGTTTCATCCACCTTAACGCCAATTAAAGATCTTCCCCCCTTCGAATAGTCCCTAAGCACCAACCGAAAATAGGTAAGCACTCAATCATCAAGGAACAAGATAACACTATAATATTACACTTAAATTACCTAATTGACAACTATTTACCTTGTTTGAACAACTGAGGTCCTATCCACCTAAACCGTCGTAAAAGAAAGATCACTAATCCCTTGGTTACAACTTGCAATTTGGCTAACCTCCTATTAACAACTATTTGAAAGAACAGTTTGAACCAAACCAAAAATCAGACTTACCGAAAGCGCAAAATCGAAGAATTGCAAGGGCCACAAAATTGACAGAGAGTAATAAAGAAAATGCCAGCACAATGAGGGTAGGAGAAGGAGACGAAAAATGGTAGCAATAGTGTAACATCTCAAAATAGAGCCTAAACGAAATAGTGGTTGCGAAACTACGAATCCGAGATAGAAAAGTTTATTCCGATTAATTTTTATAATTTACCGAGTGATTAGATGCATGTGTTAGAGTATATATGGAAAATTTTATAGATAGCATGCTTAATTTGCCTACTAGGGCTTAATTGCAAAAGTTGATAAATATAAGTTTTAGATGCTAAAGGATTAAATTGAAGAGTATAATTGAAGTAGAGGTCCTTAAATGGTAATTAGACCATTAGGTTTTCATGGACAAAAATGGACATACATAGATAAAAATAACTAAAGTTTTAATGAAAGGTATTTTAGTCATTTGGTAATTAAAAGATTAAAAAAGGGAAAAAGATGGCAAAATGTGCCCATCTTCTTCATTAGGTCGAAATTTCAAGGGTTCTTCATAGCTAGGGTTTTTTCAAGCTTCCAAGCTTCATAGTAAGTGATTTCAAGCCCCGTTTTTAATGTTCTTTATGTTTTCGAAGTCCCGGTAACTTGATTTAGCTTATTCTAGCAATAATTTAACCTAGGGTTCATAGTTGGAAAAATACCCATAGGTGAAATATGTTTATTTTGATGTTTTATGATAGAGTATGAAGCTTGAAATTATGTTAAATGACTTGAGCTAAGCGATTTTAAGCGAAAACGAGTAAAACAACATAATCAGTAAAACTACCTAATGGTCATAAGTATATGTTAGAGTGGGAATTTGATGTTTTTGTGGGTAAATAAATGAATCTTCATGTCATAAAACATAAGAATTAGGGATAAAGTTTCATTTTCGAGCCTTGGGGCAAAAGTGTAAATATGCAAAAGTTTAAGGGCAAAATCATAATTTTGCCAAAGTTAGAGTTAAGGACTGTTTTGATAAATGTGAATATTAAATAAGTTAATTTTTCTATTATAGATTAAGAAGAACGAAATTCGGGGTTAGACCGAGGAAAGAAAAAGGTTGAGGACTAAATCAAAATATTTGATCATATTTTGTATCAAGGTAAGTTTGCGGTAAATAAATGCAATGTTTTATTATTTATAATTAATGATGTTATTTTTCAGCATCTATATATTTGTTTTGTAAATTTATTCCTTGATGATTCAAGTAAGAATTGACGGAGAAATGATACTAGGAATGTGTATGATACAAATGTCATGACATTAGGGTTTAAGGATACCAAGTAAGACCATGGCAAGGCATGGCATTGGTAAGTTTTACAAGGCAAGGAAATTGTAACACCCCTAACCCGAATCCGATCGCCGAATTTAGGCTAAGAGGTATTACCGAGCTAAACATTTAATTTTCTCATTCACATTATCGGTCAACATAACCAGAGATCGAACTGAATACATATTGATTTTTAAGTTATATATATATGCCATTTTCATATGGCCAAAATATTTATAGTTACAAAACATAGTTATCATCAGCCTAACCTATACATGCCACATCTAGACCAAATTATAACTATACCAAAAAGGTCGATAGTATGATGAATTACTGACGATCCCCGAGTCGGTGGCCAAAATCAACAATCTATAAAACAAAGAAATAAGAAATCGAGTAAGCTTTCAAGGCTTAGTAAGTTTTTAAGCATTACAAACAATTAAAACTTATCATTTACATTGAACATTAAGTAACACAAAACTCGTATTCTAATTATAAATCACTTGGCTGAATATACTCAAGTACACTAATTATGAAACCAATTGGCCAAATATATATATATATATATATATAAATACACAAAGAAAATCTTCAGTACATACTTCACTCTACTATATGATTCATACCATTAATTTAAGTCATATACTTCCATATAATGATAGACATTGACCGAATAGATCATTCGCTTATTCGTAGATACAATAATCATCCACACATATATATCGTACTTTGATACTAATAATTCACTTTAAAATCAATTCACATATGAGTACATAATACGTACCTGGCCATCATAATGTATCATACATAATCAATAGTATTTTACCTCGAACATTCGAATTCATAATCTTACTCGAATCACCAGCGTTAAGCCTACTAGGTTTAAAACCCGAGTCCAGTCACTAGCACAAAGCCTTCGGGACTTTAAGCCCGGATATATTTCCAGCACGTAGCCTGCGAACCTTAAGTCCGGTTATAATTCCAGCATATAGCCTGCGGACTTTAAGTCCGGATATAATTCCAGCATATAGCCTGCGGGTATTTAAACCCGGATATAATTCCAAATATCATGCATATCTAGTCATATTTAACACATCTCATTCAACCTATCACTTTAGTAGTCATTTGCTACATTCGGATATAAGCTCAATATGCACACCATCATTTACATTTCAGCTCAAGAGTCATACATAAATATCACATATCCATTTCACCATTCAAGCTTAAACCCAAAGTGACCATTAGACTATAGGTCATATACATGAATTATTTATTACACAACTTAATTCAGGTAAAAACCAAAAGATCACAATTCACCTAATATACTCATATAAAAACATCATCAATTATATACTAAAGAAGACTACTCAAAACTTACCTCGGATATATTTGAACAGTTGCGGATAGGCTACTCGATTGCTTTCTCCTTTCCCCTATCTGATTTAGATCCTCTTTGCTCTTGAGCTTAATTTAAACAAATGAATTTCTTTCTTAGTAATCACATTTGACAATCATATATATAACTCCAATACATATTATATTTTATAAAATATGCCATGACTCGATTTCATGCTCATTTAATCTATATCTAATTCGCATACACAAACAAAGATTCACATAACTTACCATGCTTTCTTATACATGAATTTAACCATATATCCGAATGTTTTTATAACACAAGGTACATACATAAGGCATATATATATACCTATGTGTGATTGTCACAATTTAATCGGTTACTCATATTTATGCACAACCACGTATACACATGTATATATTTATTGCATGCTTTAATATCATATATAACCCATTCGGCCCTAACTACTCAAACTTAGCCTTCATAGTCAATTCCATTTTATAACCAAATGTAGCAAATTCATATAGGTTTCACCTATGCCAAACAATGACCGAATCATTTAATCATGTTTATAGCCGATTCTATCTTGCTCATATTAAGGTCATAACTCACTTAAAAGAAATTTTAACCTTTCGCACTCTTATATCCAATGCTATAAGTAATGCCGAATGCTTAAACTTAACTGAACTAAAAATTTACCCTACATCACCTTAATTAACCACTACCTATTCTTCAAAACATCGAATACAAGGTAATTAACACCTATACATTTATACCGAATATGCTAGCACATATAGTCCTTGGCCGAATGTTATTAACTCAAGCCACAAATATTATTCCTTAAGACACATTCAAAGATCACATTCGACACCTCCCTATAAACACATACTAACCTCAACTTTCAAGTTAAACACAACTAACAACTCATCATATCCAAGATTACTATCCATTCTAATGACATTAAAGTATCTACTAAGAGTTTTAAGCTCCTTAGCCGAATTTCAAACCTCCAAATAACCTAAATTCAAGCCATGAACTAGGTAGAATTCAAACTAATCATCCCAATTGTGCATAAATTTCCAAGAGTTGCATTGTACATAGCTCATTCTAGCTATCATCTAAGCCGAAATTTTTAAACAAGAATTTTCTTCTTCCTCTCTTCTAGTTACGACAATGGAGGAGCAAAGATGAACCAACTTTGGTTTCTCCTCCCACTAACCATTATTCTATTCTCTTTATTCATTAATTCATTTAGTAAATAAAAAAATGTTAATAGAAAATATATATAATATATATTAACAATATCATGGCTGGCCACTATCAAAAAATGGATAATTTGACATGCAAATCCACATTTTGATAACATGCATTAATAGACCATTTTAAAATTAACCTATCACATTTCAAAAATGTCTCACATAAGTCCTATTTAATAAATTTCACATACAAATGACAAAATCAAAGCATAAAACTTTCACACATGCATTTACACATATAATAAGCATAGAATATAACGGTTAATTATTTTTATGACTCAGTTTGTGGTCCTGAAACCACTTTCTGACTAGGGTCAAATTAAGGCTGTCACAGAAATTATGTAAGACCATGTCAAGACATGGCATTGATAAACTACTATAAGGTAAAGATCCCATGTAAGACCATGCTAAGGCATGGCAATGGTGAGTTCATAAGGCAAGGATACCACGTATAAGACCATGCTAAGGCATGGCAATGGTGAGTTCATAAGGCAAGGATACCACGTATGACCATGTCAAGACATGGCAATGGTAAGTTTAAAAAGGAAAGGTACCCGTGTATCTTTAGTATTCTAAATGTTTCAATGGAAAATTCAAAGAGTGTGCCAAAGGGAAGGTAAGATAAGTCCATGTTCGAAAGGTTCAGGTTATCTTGATAATTCATTTAGAATCTTGTTATTTATTTTACATGCAAACTTACTGAGCTTTATGCTTAATCCCTTTCTTTTCTCTCTTATTTTATAGTGTCGCAAAGCCAACTTAGAAAATCATAAGGACGTCGAAGATTACCTCACACTATCAACGAGTTATCTCAGTATTTTGTGACTAGAAATACTTTAAGTTATGGCATGTATAGGGACTTGGCTATTTTGTGTGTATTTCCTTATGATATGATTAAAGATGATTAGCTTATGATATATCTAATTAAGAACATGTTTGGGTATTATGTATGCCTAAATGAGGTTTGATGCAAAGAAACTAAGAAAGAGTAAGAGTTGGCCATGGAACAGTTAGGAAACAACAGCAGTGATGTGGTTTTGAAAAATCACTAAAAATTGTAGAAATGGAACTAAATGGTGAATGAGATATATAATTAAATATTATTGAGTCTATTTTTATAAGAAAGAAATAGAGTAAGCACAGAAAGTCTATATTCTGAGATATTTAAATTTCTGTAAGACTGGTTTAGAATGACTTCGTGATCCCCTATTCCAACTTTGGAAAATTACTATAAATTGTAAAAAAATAATTATAAGTTAAAGTTTATATGTATAGATTCCTTAATGAGTATATTTTCATTAGAAAGAAACAGAAACGCTATCCAGTTTTTGCATAATGAGATAATTGATTTTTAGTGAAGAGAGTTAAGGTCCGCTAAACTGCGAAACAAGGGAACATTTAATGAATAAACTGTACTAATTGGCCAAACCAAAAATTCTGGAAAAATTATGGTAAGAATATATTTGAGTCTAGTCTCAGGGAAAATTTATCGATTTAAATTTTGAGTTTCGTAACTCGAGTTATAATTAATTTAGTGACTGTTACGCAAATGGACAGTTTTATTATAAATAGTGAAATAAATTGTTTTGATTTGTCAAAAATTTTTGATGTTCTCGGTTTGGTCCCGAACCGTTCCAATTACACATTTTAGGGTCCTCGAGGGCCCTTTTTAGGGTTTTATTGGATGAATGTGAGTGAATTAATTTTTTTTAAAGTAATTTTTTTATGCCCCGAACAAGTAAGATAAGTCTGGTAACGCCTCATGCTCGACTCCGACGACGGTCTCGTGTAAGGGGTGTTACAAATAGAGGAGAAGGTTTGCCTTAAAAAGGGACAAAACCAATAAGGATAAGAGATCAACAAGAACCTGAATATCAATGATACGTACCACGAACGAAGAACAGCCGACAGGACAATAGAGAGAAACCAACACCAAAGTCGAAATATGGTTAGAAGACGGTTATGTTTCAGCTAGGGAAACAATGAGGAAAAGTTCAGGACTTTCAGTCAAAGGAAGTAAGCAAAGAAACAAAAGAGGAAAAAGGAGAAAAGAAAGTAATGGATGGAAGAACCGAGAAATAGAAAACCCAGAAGATGAAAACAGAGAGAAAACTAGAAGCAAAAATGCCTACACTATTAGAAAAATTCAGAATTGAGAGAGAGTGTAGCTGAAATTTCTCTCCCTTACTAGATTCAATTCTGCCTGAACTCTCCATCCTACACTTCCAAAACCACTGTTAAAATCTCTTAACCAAATCCCCACTTATCCAAATCCCTGAACAATTGAAAATCCCCCCATTATCCTCCCCAAGTTCGGCCACAACAACCCCTACACTTCTCAACCACTCCAACCGCCCATTAGCATTAGAATTTTACTAACACACAAACACCTACACGGCTACAAGTAAAAATAAATCCTTCACTTGCGCAAAGACTCGAACTCCTGACCCCTTGCAACAACAACACTCCACTTAACAATTAGACCAGCAGGCCCATTCTATCATATCTTTAACTAGATTTATTTATAATTCTACTAACTAAAGCTAAGGGTTTATTCATTAAAAAGAAAAAATTTCCCAAGCTAAGGCTTGAACCTGGAACCATTCCAACACTTCCCAGAACCTTTAACCACTGAAGCAGATACACTTGTGGGACAACAACATATCAAAATAATTATAACAGATTTTGGGGTGTCACAACTCTACCCCCTTAAAGAAAATTCTGACCTTAAAATTTTACCTGATCAGAAAAGATAAGGATATTATTACCGTATTGCATCCTCGGGCTCCCATGTATCCACTTCAGAACTACGATTACGCCAAAGAACCAGTGGGATAAACTTTCTTCTCAAAACTTTAGCATCGCGGTCCAGTATCTAGACTGGCTCTTCCTCAAAAGTTAGATCTGGCCTAACCTCGATCTCCTCAATAGAAACAACATGCGTTGGATCAGAGCAGTGGCGCCTCAACATCGACACATGAAAAACATCGTGAATTCGCTCCAATTCTGGAGGTAGCTCTAACAGGTAGGCAATTGGCCCCACTCGTCTCAGTATGCGGTAAGGCCCAATAAATCTAGGGCTCAACTTGCCCTTACATCCAAACCTCAGTACCTTTTTCCATGGCGAGACCTTGAGAAAAACAAAGTCCCCCATAGAATACTCAATCCTTTACGCTTCAGATCCGCGTATAACTTCTGTCTATCTGATGCCGCTTTCAGTCGATCCCGAATCAGTCTAACTTTAGCCTCGGTATCAAAAACTAATTCAGGGCCCAGAACATGCCGCTCGCCCAACTCAGTCCAACACGAAGGAGTGCGACACCTATGACCATATAATGCCTCATAAGGTGCCATCTGTATGCTAGATTGATAGCTATTGTTATAAGCAAACTCTACTAGCGACAAGTAATCTTCCCAACTGCCTCGGAAATCAATCACGCGGCTCCTTAACATGTCCTCCAGTATCTGAACCACCCTCTCTAATTGACCATCTGTCTGAGGATGGAACGCAGTACTGAAGTCCAATCTCGTACCCAGAGCTTCATGTAACTTCTTCTAGAACCAAGACGTGAAGCGAGGATCCCTATCTTGAATTATGGAAATTGGTACCCCATGCAGTCTCACTATATCAGACACATACAGTTTAGCCATCTTCTACAAAGAGTAGTCAGTACGAACTGGTATGAAATGGGTGGATTTGGTCAATCGATCCACGATGACCCATATTGAATGCTTCTTAGTAGGCGTTAGGGGCAGCCCACTAACGAAGTCCATAGTTACTCTTTCCCATTTCCAAAATGGAATCTTAACTGGCTGAAGCAACCCTGAAGGTAACTAATGTTCAGCCTTAACCTACTGACACGTTAGACATTTACCCACAAAATCAGTAACCTCACGATTAAGACCCAGCCATCAATATAACTCATGAAGGTCTCGGTACATCTTATTCCTACCAGGATGCATAGCATAAGGGCTACTATGCGCCTCTCCCAGTATAAACTGCCTCAAATAGGTATCCTTCGGTACACAGATTCTCCCACAGAAACAGAGCACCCCTTCGCTATTTAGTCCAAAATCCATAATATCCCCACTCTCAACTTGTCAGAAACGAAGACCCAGTGACTCATCCTCCATTTGTTTACTCTTAATCTTCTCAATACACATCGATTTAACCTGAAGTTCGGCCAATAGACTAACATCATCAAATAAACTGAGGCGAGCAAACATCACCCTCAGATCAATCATAGCTCTACGACTCAGTGCATCCACCACCACATTGGCCTTACCAAGATGGTATTCGATCATACAGTCATAGTATTTAAGCAGCTCAAACCATCTACGCTGTTTAAGATTTAGCTCCTTCTGAGTGAGGAGATATTTGAGGCTCTTGTGATCAGTGTAGATGATACACTTCTCACCGTATAGATAATGCCTCTAAATCTTTAGTGCAAATACCACCGTATCCAACTCCAAGTCATGCGTCGGATAATTCACTTCATGAATCTTTAGCTACCGAGACACATACGCTACTACCTTACCCTCTTGCATCAACACACATCCCAAACCAACATGCAATGCATCGCTATAAATAGTAAACTCCTTCCCGGACTCTGGCTGTATCAAGACAGGGGCCTCAGTCAGAACTTCTTTGAGCTTCTCAAAGCTCTCTTGCTGCGCATCAGTCCAGTTAAACGGCACACCCTTACGCAGCAGCTTAGTCAAAGGTGCTACAATCAATTAAAACCCTTCTACAAATCGTCAATAATACCCTGCCGGTCCTAGAAAACTGCGAATCTCAGATACAGTCTTAGGTTGCTTGCATTCCAATACTGCCTCAATCTTTCGAAGATCGACCCTAATCCCCTAAGTAGAAACCATGTGGCCTAGAAATGTTACTTCTCGTAACCAAAATCCATATTTACTGAACTTGGCGTACAGTTGTTTCTCCCTCAAAATCTGCAGAACCACTCAGAGATGTTCATCATGCTCATCTTTAGTTCTCGAATACACTAGAATGTCGTCAATAAAAATAACTATGAACCTATCCAGATAGGGCTAAAACACTCTGTTCATCAAATCCATAAAAGCCGTTGGTGCATTCGTCAGTCCAAATGGCATTACTAGAAACTCGTGATGACTATAACGAGTCCTAAACGATGTCTTGTATACATCAGCCTTTTTGACCCTTAGTTGATAGTACCCAGATCGGAGATCAATCTTCGAAAAAACTAAAGCTCCTCGAAATTGGTTGAATAGATAATCTATCCTCGGTAGGGGGTATTTATTCTTAATGGTCAATTTATTCAATTGCTGGTAATCAATGCACATACGCATAGATCCATCCTTCTTTTTCACAACAAAACCAGTGCTCCCCACGAAGACACACTAGGGCGGATGAACCCACGATCTAACAGCTTTTGAATCTGAGGTTTAAGCTCCACAAGCTCCTTCAGTGCCATTCTATAAGGGGCGATGGACATCGAAGCTGTATCAGGCAAGAGCTTAATCCCAAACTCAACTTCACGGGTTTGGAGGTAACCCAGGTAGCTCCTCAGGAAAGACGTCTGGAAAATCTTTAACCGTTCTGATATCTTTAACAGAAGAAACCTCAAAATCTGAAACACTAATACAAGCCAGATACGCCTCACACCCTTTACAAACCAACCTTTTCGCCCTCAGTGTAGAGATCACATTCGACAAGTAGTTCCGACGTTTCCCAATTACAACTACTTCGTCGTCCTCCATAGTTCTCAATACAATCTGTTTAGTGGCATAATCCAAACTCACTCGGTGCTTAACCAGCCAACCCATTCTCAATATTAAATCAAATTCCCCAAAAGGAAGTTCTATCAAATCCGCCAAAAAGATAATCCCTTGAACCTCTAAAGAAACATATCTGAACAGTTTATTTACCCTCACCGACTGCCCCAAAGCACTCAGTACAGTAACCTCACTTGTAATGTTCTCAACCAAAATACCCAAAGTCTCAGACATAGTGCAAGCTATGTAGGAGTGAGTAGATCCTATATCTATCAGTGAATATAAGGTACATTATAGATAAAGAATGTACCCGTGATAACATCCAGAGCATCTCCATCCTCTCGGTGACGTGTAGCATAAACTAGAGCTGGCTCCCTCTGTAGCACCACAAACCTATATCCGTCACCAGAAAGGGGTTACGAGGTATTACCAAACTAAACACAACTTTCGGATAATCATAGATACACATAGAAATTAAACATCTTAAAATATCACAACTAAATATATACTAATTTAAACTAATTATTACAAGTTACACATAAATTAAATAACATACAACCATAATCATTATTAAATGGCCGGGTACAAGCATATGGATATAAACATCTCATTATTCATTACTTAAATCAAACATACATGCAGACTTATTATAATCTAAATCAAAACCAACTTAATTATTAAAACCCAAAATTACTATTCATATGGTCATTTGCTAAATCTTTAACTGAATATATATATAACATGCAAATACATAAGCCTTATTTATTGTCTACTTTTACTATGCTCAATCACTTTACAATTATAAAACATTTTCAATAACCAAACTGAATATTCAAATCTATTATTTTACCCTTCACACCAACATATTAATTATAAATAAATATATGATACATATTAGCTATTCATCCAGCATATATAGCATATCAACTCAAATTTGTTTTAACATGCTACTATCACATATCAATTAAATAAACAAAAGTCATACTCAAAACTAATTTGATAGCTACATATTCAGCTAAATCTATATATAAATCCCTATAGCCAAAGCAATCCAATTTATTCATCAAATAAATAACACCTCAATTATTATACATCCACAGAAAATTTATTCACCTTGTTTTCCAATCAAATCATAGTCATTTCACAAACTATTCATTATGCTTAACATTTCATTTATAATCAATGAACAAAGATAATAAACTTATATCTATATCTATTCCATTCCACAACCGAATATCCACACTTCAAATCATGGTCATTTACATATATATAAACTTTTCACCTTTTTAATCCTATCAATCCACATGACTATATCATCAATATCCACATGTACTGCATATCACATATTAATCCATTTTCAATCTTAATTGCCGAATACAACCATCCAATATATCATGCATTTCATACACATATCTTATAACAATAATATACATATTACCTTTAGACATGATCAACTAAAACCATTCATTAGACATATTACTCAACCATTAACAAATATATATCAAACACCTTACTCATATATATATATATATATATATATATATATATACCAAAATTGAAATTTTCTTTAACTTAAACATTATACTTAGCCATATTCGCATGGCTTTATATACATACTCAATCAAAATAAACTAACACAAAGGCTAGCCTATACATGCCATAAGTTCGAGTTCAACTTATAAAGTACCGAAACAGTAGATAGTGTGATGGAATGTGCTGACGATCCCCGAGCTCGTAACTTGATTCTAAAATATATAAAACAAAGGCAAACATATACGTACAGTAAGCTATCATAGCTTAGTAAGTCATAAGCAAATGAACAACTTAACAACATAATCAACTCATTTAAACTAAACCAAATTTATGCTACTATAATGACATTTATTTTCAAGATCATAATTTCATATATAACATATATTTCCATGCACATAGTTACCTTAGCTGAATATATACATGTATCCATTATCAATGTAACATTCAATTTCAAAACCTTAATACTATTATATAGCTGAATATACATTAACCCACATACATATATTCATGAATCATTTCGTAATATTTACATGATATAATCAAAAGGCCAAATTCATTTTCCATATGCACACTCATTTTTCATTTACATAATACATGATTTACAACCCAAATCAAGTAACTTACTTACCTTAATTCAAATAGGTAAATAGTTATCACATACCTGATCACTTTAACTCTTTTTGCACATTCGTTTACAACTTATCGTTGCCTGATGAGCCATTCAGAATTGGATAGGACACTCGGATAATCACATATATAGTACAATGCCAACGTCCCAGACGTGGTTTTGTATGTAATCACATATCGATGCCACTGCCCCAGACAGGGTCTTACTCGCACACATATATCGGAGTCACATATCGATGCCAACGTATAAAACGTGTTCTTACTCGCCCACATATATCGATGCCATGGTCTTACTCGCACATCACATATCAGAATCCCATGTCATGACATATGTATCCTAACTATTCCTAAGGTTCATACGGGGCTTTCGGATGTCATAACTTGATCGAATTGAGGTCGTAAACTTAATTCTCAAGCATATACACATTCGGTAATTAAGTATATATAATCATAAAATTCAATTCAGCATTTAAAACATATATTTATTGAAAATTATTAACACTTATTTGCTTATAAACTTACCTCGGACGATGAAAATCAGAACGGGACGGCTAGTCAACAACTTTAGTTTTCCTTGATCCAATTCCGATTTCTTTGGTTCTTGAGCTAAACATATTCAAATTAAATTCATTCAAACATATTTTCACTCAATTTAGTCCAAAAACACATAAATGGGTAAATTAGCATTTTACCCCTGGCATTTCACACTTTTTACAATTTAGTCCGAATTGCAGAAAACACAAAACATGCAAAATTTGAGTATACCATGCTTAGGTCAAATCTTTCATGTGTTCATACAAGTCCATATATTTCATTTATTTCACATTTTAGTCCCTCAATTTATTATTTTTGCAATTTAGTCCTAATTACTCAAAATCATCAAAAATTCCAATACAAAACATGTTAATCCAAAACATATCTTTCATATTTCATCAACTAACATCACATAGCTCAAATATTCATCAATGACATAACTCAAAATATTCATCAAGATCAAAAATTCAAGCATGGGCTTTGTAGATAACATAGCAACGATCTCAAAAAAAGTAAAAATTATCAAAAACCGAGCTAGTTACATACTTGATTGAGCTTTACTAATGGTCAAACCCTAAAATTGTTTCTTTCTTCTTCTTTTTTTATGTTTCAGTCAAAAAGAACATAAACACCTATGGCTTTTATTTTATGTTATATTATAACATATATTAACATATTATTTAATTTACAAATATAACCTTTATAATTAAATAACTAAAACATATATAACAAGGATACAACCGTCCATCACTAACTCCAGTGGCCTATTTGCAACTTAAATGCCTCCATTTAAAAAGACAACAACAATTTGGCCCTTACACATTAAACTATCAAGTTTTCATTTTACGTGATTAAGCCTTTTTATTTAATCAAACACTTAAACGACAAAAGTAAATCACAAAAATTTCACACATATAAATTCACACATAGTAAACAGAAAATAAAATTTTAAAATATTTTTTTAACTTGAATTCGTGGTCTCAAAACCACCATTCTGATTAGGGTCTAAATCGTCATTCTGACCTTGCCTCAAAGATGCCCGGCACCTCTGTCGGCGCTCTCGACACTGGCCCAAACCATTACCACCTCTGGCCTGACCACAGCCTCTCGATGGCTACTGAATAGTTCTCGAAGGCTGTGTAGTACCCAAACCTACAGCTTGCATCTGATCGGGCCTCCGTAGACACTCTCTGATACGGTGCTCCAATGAACCGCACCTCAAACATGCCCTAATCC
Organism: Gossypium anomalum; assembly: GCA_025698475.1. Lineage (NCBI taxonomy): Eukaryota > Viridiplantae > Streptophyta > Magnoliopsida > Malvales > Malvaceae > Gossypium > Gossypium anomalum. Next base: position 38,017,692 of record CM046968.1, on the reverse strand, counting down.
TTTTCCAGCACTCGCCCTGATGGAGCCTCCCACAATTAGCACAGGGCTGCTGTCCAGTAGCAGCAACAGGGGCCTTAACTCTGACCAGACCATCAACTCTGGCCTTTTTCTTAGGCCTCAGAAAGGAACTCGAGGGCTCTGAATCCTTCTTGTTTCTACCTCTCTCCTTCTCACGGTTCAGACGCTCAACGTGTTTCACCTCCTCGGCGATCTCCGCCTTCTCAACTAACTCAGCAAAATCTAAGTCCCTCTGTGGAGCTATCAGAACCCTTAAACTATCCCTGAGGCCATCCTTAAAGCGAACACATCGCTCGTACTCAGTCGCCACTACCCCTCGCGCATAACAGCTTAGTCGAAAAAATTCAGCCTCATATTCGGCCACTGATCTATCCCTCTGAATTAGATTCAGAAACTCTCTCCTCCGGGCATCCACGTAACTTGCACCCATATAGTTCCCCTGAAAAGTAGTCTTGAAGAACTTCCAGGATAGTTGATCGGGTTAAGTGCCCTCTTTAATTGTAAGCCACCACTGGTAAGCCTCATCTCTCAGCAATGACATTGCACCCTTTAATGTTTGCTCAGGGGTGCAGTCTAGATCATCTATCATCCTCTCTGTGGCCTCAGTCCAATACTCAGCCACATTAAGGGCAACTCCAACAATACCCCTAAATGTCTCACCTCCATTAGATCGGAGTCATTCCGTAACTGACCCTCGGCCTACAGCACCAGTATTGGGCCCAGCGACCCTCTGATAAACCGTAATTTATACATATTATTATCCCATGCTTAACACATTTATGAATGATTTCTCCTTAGATTTGGTGAATTTGATGCTCCTAATCCTTTAATTTCATGTTTTATACTTATGACAGCATAAGAGGGTAAAAAGAACAAGAAACAGGCCAAAAACAGAGAAAATGGGCCGACGTGGGAAAGCAACACAACCTAAACTTCCTTACACGGGTAGCACACACGCCCATGGCATTTTATCAGGCTCGAACACGGCCTAAAACAACCTCAACATGGGCGTGTCTATTTCTCAGCCTTGACCATGGCCTGAAGTAATCGCACACGGGTGTGTCACACGAGTGTGTCCCTGTCGAGCCCAAGTTAAGTTCTATTCGAAAAAGGGCGATTTTGAGGGCTTTTAGCATTCTAAAGCCTATTTAAACACCCTAGAGGAGGATTAAAGAGAACACACAGAGTAGGAAGGAAGGAATTACTCGAAGGAAGCTGATTTATCCATCTCGGAAGCCAGATTCACCTCCAAGACTGAAAATCTCCCTTCAATTTTTTTCAGGGGTTTTTGGGTTTTCTTTATGTTTTGTTATCATTCTTCTGTGATGTTTTCTTTTCTAGTTATGAACTAAATCCCCTAAATACCTAAGGGGGATGAAACCTAAGACGGATCTTGTTAATATTTTCTGAACTGTATGATAAATATTTGATTTGTTCTTAATTATGACTTTAACTCTTGTTTGAATATTCCAGGTTATTGATTCAAGTATTAATGTACTTATTCGGAGGATGAATAGTCCTTGTCTAAGAGTAGATCACTCGTAATTAAGCGGAGTTGCATGTAATCCTAGAGATAGGACGACATAAATCTGCCAGATTAGAGTTAAATCTAATAAGGGAATCCATAGATAGAGTTAATGCAAAACTAGGGGATTTAATTAGAAAGAGATTTGAATTAATCAACCTAGGGTTAGACGTTATTAGTCTTGAATAGGGATAATAACATAACTTAGGGAATCCTACGGATCAAGTCAAATGAATAAATCGTCTGGTTCAGAGTTAGTTAACAAGAGAAGTCTAGGTGGATCCTTCCTTGGGTATTGTCTTAAATCAATCCGTTTTATAAAAGTATTTTCCCCAATTTACTTTCTATGCATCTTAGATTAGTAAATTAGTTAATTAAAACAACCTTCATTATTCTTGGGCTAGATAATAAAAAGAAAGTTAATACTAGTACTTTTAGTTCCTTTGGGTTCGACATCCGGTCTTGCTAAAACTATACTACTGTTCGATAGGTGCACTTGCCTTCGTCGTGATAATAGTTAGTTTAAATACGGTCATTTATAAATTTTAAAACTTATCGCGAGTGACAATCAAGTTTTTGGCGCCGTTTCCGGGGAACTAAGATATTAGGAACACTCAATTTTTATTACTTTAGCCATTTACTTTTATTGCAATTTAAATTTTATTTTAATTTTCGTTACTAAATTCTCTTTTGCTTTCTTCTGGCAGGTTCTTATAGTTTATGACTAGAAGAAATCCGTCAGGACCATTACTTTTTGACGAAGAAATCGACCGCATAGCTCGTAGAAACTGGAGAGAAATAAGGAGAAGCCTAAGATACACAGAGGAAGAGCAAGAGGACGATATACCAACTACAACCGAGAAGATGGCCGAAAATCAAGAAAATTTGGTACCTCCTGCGATTGCTGCTGACCCAGTAAATCAGAATCCTGCTCCTCGTACTATGTATGATTATGCTAAACCTAGTTTAACAGGAACTGAATCGAGTATAGTTAGGCCTGCTATTGCTGCAAATAATTTTGAACTGAAACCTAACACAATTCAAATGATACAATAGTTTGTTCAGTTTGATGGTTTGCAGGATGAAAACCCAAATACTCATTTGGCCAATTTTTTGGAAATTTGCGACACATTTAAGATCAATGGAGTTTCTGATAATGCCATTCGCCTTCGGTTATTTCCCTTTTCACTAAGGAACAAGGCTAAACAGTGGTTGAACTCGTTACCACAAGGATCAATCACTACTTGGGAACAAATGACCGAAAAGTTCTTACTTAAATATTTTCCACCTACTAAAATAGCTAAACTAAGGAATGATATTTCTTCTTTTGTGTAGATGGATTTAAAAACACTTTACAATGCATAGGAGAGATAAAAAGACCTACTGCGAAGGTACCCTCACCATGGGTTACCTCTATGGCTGCAAGTTCAAACATTTTATAATGGTGTAGACCCCTCGACAAGACAGATGATTGATGCAGTAGCTGGTGGAACCAACAACAACAAAACACCTGAAGCAGCTTACGAATTTATTGAGGAGATGTCACTAAATAACTATCAGTGGCAAGTCATCAGGACTAAGCCAACCAAAACAACAGGCGTTTATAACATCGATGCGGTTAATATGTTATCAAATCAGGTGGAACCTCTAAATAAAAAGATTGATGGTTTACTTGGTTCTATGCAGGTACATCCAGTGATGAGGTGTGATTCAAGTGGAGGAGGTGTACATACAGAATATCAACCCTTTAATCCTACAACTGAAGAGGAACAAGTCCACTATATGGGTAACAATAACTCTAGATCTCAAAATAACCCATACAGTAATACTTATAATGCAGGTTGGAGGAACCACCCAAATTTCTCATAGTGTGGTCAAGGAAATCAAAGGCCACAAAATCCTCCGAGTTTTCAAGAACCACCTTATCAACAGGAAAAGAAACCAATCCTTGAGGAGATGCTAAAAAAATTTATCTCGGTTTCAGAAACTCATTTCCAGAATACTGAGACAGCACTTAAAAATCAACAAGCATCGATCCAAGGGCTCGAAACTCTAATAGGCCAGCTGTCCAAATTAATTTTCGAACAACAACAAGGTAGCTTGCCAAGTAATACTGAACCTAACCCAAGGGAATAACTCAATGCGATTAACATTAAAAATGAGGAAGGGTTAGTTGCATCTAAACCAGAACCAAAGCAAGAAGCTGTGGAAAGCAAAGGTAAAGTTAAAATAGATCACAATGAACAGAAACTGTTAAGTGTAGAATATAAACCTCTTGTACCATACCCTAATATGATAAGGAAAGACAGCTCAGATGAACAATTTGGTAAATTTCTTAAACTTTTAAAGAAATTACATATCAACTTACCTTTTTATTGAAGCTCTTTTGCAGATGCCGAACGCAATAAAGTTTTTAAAGGAGCTTCTAGCAAATAAGATGAAGCTAGATGAGGCGTCGCATGTGGAGTTAAATGCAGTTTGCCCAACTGTTTTACAAAATAAGCTGCCCAATAAATTAAAAGATTCAGGGAGTTTTACAATTCCTTGTTTAATTGGTAGTTTAGACGTAAACAATGCGTTGGCTGATTTAGAGGCTAGTATCAATATCATGCCTTACAAAATGTTTAAGAAACTAGGTATTGGGAAACCCAAACAAACTAGGATGAGCATTCAATTAGTAGATAAAACTATCAGATTTCCTAGGGTATTATTAAAGATGTACTGGTTAAAATTGATAAATTTATATTCCAGTGAATTTTGTTGTTCTAGACATAGAGGAGGATAGTAATGTTCCTTTAATTTTAGGAAGGCCCTTTTTAGCAACTACTAGAACAATTATTGATGTTAGCACAGGCGAACTCACACTTCGTGTGGGAGACGAAACAATCACCCTACAAGCTTGCAATTCGAGCAACACATCGAAAGTTGAAGGTGGTTGTATAAAATATTCTGCTAAGACTAACCATATGTTGCAACCTACTTTGCAGGAAATAAGTTCGAAGGACATACATGAGCCATGTTCAAAAAGCAACAAAGGACCTATCCATGAAGAACGAAGGCTACAAATCGAAGAGCTAGATGAATGGCAGATAGATAAACCGAAAACACGCCATGATGAGCTAAATTTTTCCCCAAATCAACTTAAGGTTGGAGACAAAGTACTATTAGATGCCGCAGATCCTCGTATTGCCACCTCTGAACCGAATGGTGCAAGCCCTCTTACGGTGCTTAACATCTTTCCATATAGCACAGTCGAGGTAACTCATTCCAAATTTGGCACGTTTAAGGTAAATATTACTCGTTTAAAACCTTATTTTGATAAAACTGATAGCAGGAATGAGGAGTACAAGCTTCTCGAACGACCATGACCGCGTGAAGCCTAGGTAAGTTGAGCTTAGACTATAAATAAGCAGTTCTCGGGAGGCAACCCGAGCACTAACAGTATTAACTTCTTTAAATTCTAGTGTTTAACACCTAACTTACTAACTAAGCTCTTAAATATAGGTTTTCCACACTCACACGGCCAGGCACACGGGCGTGTTGTAGACCGTGTGAAAACAAGGCAAATATTTTTCCCCAATAAGGGATGCGACAAGTGGGCACGGCCGTGCGACATAGCCGTGGGCGATCCTGCCAAAACAACACGCCCGTATCCTAGAACCATGGTTGAACCTGAAAAAATAGCACGGGCGTGCGACACGCCCGTGCCTAACACCCATGGTCGAACCTGTTAAACTAACACGGTCGTGGACCTATACACACGGGCGTGGAAGAAGCGGACGAAGCAAGACACGGCCGTGCGACACAGCCGTATGCACCAACATGCCCAAGGAACACGGGCGTGGGCTGAATGTCAGATACGCTGAAATTTGAAAAAACGCAAAACACACGGGCTAAAATTAGGGCACACGGCCGTGGGAATCTATAAAAACCTCTCACTATTCATCTTCTTCTACCAAAATCTCTAAACCTAGCCGCTACAATTTCTCACGCCCTCTCTGCCACGCCCATGCGCCACCTTCAACTTCATTTTCAACACCCAAGATCCTCCCTTTTGCGTTTGTTTACTATTTTCTCTTCTATTTTACTTAGTTTTGATGTTTATTAGCATAATAATCTTCATTTTTTTCATGTTATTTCCATTTTACTCATTATCCTATCATTTAAATTTCATTCTTATGATTTTTATCATATTTTTCATGTTGAATTGAGTTGTTAAGGAAGCCTCATGCTATTGTAATACCCATGCCATTACTATGCTCATGCTCATGCTATTACCATGCTAATGTCACAAAATTATGCCATCAAATTGATTATTTTGGTTGAGTTTTGTTAATGTTAGTAGTTTTGGCTGAAATTCTTAGTTTAAATTCATGGCTTTTTCCTTTTCAAATTCGTTTACCTATTACTTTTTCCATTTATTAAGACGAAATAATAATTCTTCTTACAGGTATACAATGTCGTCTTCACGTGGTAAAAAGGCCGCCGTCCTCGCTTCAAAAAAAAGGAAAGGAGCATCGTCATCCTCGGGTCCTACCGCAAAGATTCGCCACTCCTTCCTTCAGTGTTCTGTTGGACCCTAGAAAGAACTCTTCCAGATACTTTGGGCCTGACCTTTAGTTACGAGCCGCTGCATTGACTGGGCTGCACTCGAACAAGTCCAACTAGCTGACGTGGTCAGAGCTCTTCTAACAACCGATCCATGGGAACTTTTCTTCGCGATCATTGAGCTGGCGTACCTTGAGCTCATACTCGAACTTTGCTCGACCTTCCACCTTCAAGATGTCATAACCAACTTTGATGATCCTAGCACGGTTCAATTTTGCCTCGGCGGTTTAGTCCGCCAGTTGAGCATCCCAAAGTTTCATACAACACTGGGTCTCTATACGGAGGAGTTCAATGAGGAGAACGACCTTCACGCTCTCATCTGCCACATTCATCATTCTCCTTCACGGTGCTGGAATGCTTTAGTACCTGTCTCGGCCACCTACGACCCTAGCCGCTCTGAGGCATTGGCTCTCCCTCCATCCTTGGGATACCTACACGCCATCTTGGCCCACACTCTGACAGAGAGACGAGAGAGCACCAGCGTCGTTAACACTCATGACGCTTACTTTCTATGGTGTATGTCGCATGGGCTATTATTGTATGCAAATTCAATCAGAGGTAAGTATCGTTCCCACGTACCATTAAACTGGAGAATCCAACATCTCAACATATCCTCAAGTATTTGAATGATTCCTTCGGACTGACCGTCTGTTTGCGGATGGAAAGCAGTGCTGAAATGTAATTTAGTACCTAGAACATTTTGCAGTTTCTTCCAAAATCATGATATAAACCTTGGATCTCTATCCGAGACAATAGAAATAGGTACTCCATGTAATCTCACAATCTGTGAAAGATACAATTCAGATAGCTTATCAAGCGAGTAATCTATGCGAACCGGAGCAAAATGAGCTGATTTAGTCAATCTATCTACGATAACCCAGATTGCATCTTTCTTGCTTGCTGTCAACGGTAAACCGGATACAAAATCCATAGTGACTCTGTCCCATTTCCACTCAGGTATCATGATCGAATGAAGTAATCTAGAAGGTACCTGATGCTCGGCTTTTACTTGCTGAAAAACTAAGCATTTCGAAACAAAGTTAGAAATGTCTCGTTTCATACCATGCTACCAGTAAAGTTGTTTCAGATCATTAAACATTTTCGTACTACTCGGGTGAACATATAACCGACTGCTATGAGCTTCATTTAAAATCATCTGAACTAACTCTAAATTTTTCGGAACACATATTCAGTTTCTGAACCTCAGACAACCTTCAGCCTCAACTCGAAACTATGAATCAACATTCGAATCACATTGGGCCCGTTTTGCTAACAAATCATTATCAACTTTTTAAGCATCACAAATTTGTTGAATAAATAACGGTCTTGCTTTTAATTCAGCTATTATCAAACCATCATCAGACATAGCCTTCTGCGCATTCATTGCACGTAAAGTAAATAATGATTATTAGCTTAGAGTATCAACAACAACATTAGTTTTTCCCGGATGATAGTCAATCACAAGCTCATAGTCTTTTAATAGCTCTAACCATCGGCGTTGTCTTAAATTCATATCTTTCTGAGTCATAAAATATTTTAAGCTTTTGTGATCAGAATAAAGATAGTGATGCCATATCTTCAATGCAAACACAATAACTGCCTATTCTAGATCGTGCATCGGATAATTCTTTTCCTGCGGCTTTAACTGTCTTGAGGCATAAGCTATGACTTTGCCTTCCTATATTAACACATAGTCCAAACCATTTAAAGATGCATCACTATAAATAACAAATTCTTTACTCGATTCTGGCTGAACTAGCATTGGAGCTTCGGTCAAAAGAGCTTTCAACTGATCAAAACTTTTATGACATTTTTCTGACCACTCAAACTTAACATCTTTCTGTAATAGCTTCATCATCGGTGTTGCAATCATAGAGAAACCTTTCACAAACCGTCTATAGTAACCAGCAAGTCCCAGAAAACTTTGGACTTCAGAAACATTTCTCGGAGGTTTCCAATCATGTATAGCTGAAATTTTACTCAGATCAACCCGAATACCTAATGCTGATACAACATGACCCAGAAAAATGACTTCACACTACCAGAACTCGCATTTACTAAACTTCGCATGCAACTATTTATCTCACAAAGTCTGTAACACAAGTCTCAGATGTTTGGCACGTTCGGTTTCATCACGGGAATAGATTAAAATGTCATCTATGAACACAACCACAAATCAATCTAGATACTATCTGAACTTCATCAAATCTATAAAAACAGTAGGTGCATTAGTAAGTCCGAAAGCCATAACTAGAAATTCATAGTGTTCGTACCTCGTTCGGAAAGCAGTCTTTGGCACATCGGAGTCTTTAAATCGCAACTGATAGTAGCCAGATCTCAAATCCATCTTTGAAAACACAATAGCCCCTTTCAACTGATCGAAGAGGTCATCAATCTGTGGCAACGGATATTTATTCTTTATAGTCACCTTATTTAGCTGTCTGTAGTCAATACACATCCTCATAGTTCCATCTTTCTTTTTCACAAATAAAACTGGTGCACCCTAGGGAGAGAAACTCGGTCACATGAAACCCCTATCTGTCAACTCTTGCAACTGAGCTTTCAGTTCTTTTAATTTAGTAGGTGCCATTTTGTACAGAGCTATCGAAATCGGAGTCGTCCCCGGTATTAACTCAATACAAAAATTTACTTCTCGAATAGGTGGCAAACCTGATAATTCTTTAGGAAACACATCCGGATACTTGCACACAACTGGTTCAGATTTAATCTTTCTTTCAGCCACTTTACTATCAAGCACATATGCAAAGTAAGCTTCACAACCCTTTCTCACATATTTCTAAGCTAACATCAAAGATATCACTGCCGGTAAACCATTCAAATCATTAGATTCAATCCGAATAATCTCATCATTCTGGCACCGTAAATTAATAGTCTTTCTTTTTTAATTTACGACATCATCGTGCAAAGTCAACCAGTCCATACCCAGAATTATATCGAACTCGTCGAATGGCAACAACATCAAATCAGCCAGAAAACACAAATCTTGAATCATCAAAGGACAATTCTTACACACTTTGTCAACCATAACACAATGGCCCAAGGGGTTTGATACTCTACTAACAAAATCAGTAGACTCCATAGGCAAAGTCTTACTGAATACTAAAGTCTCACACACATAAGAATGAGTTGAACCAGGATCAATCAATACAATTGCACTAGTACCATAGAAAGTGAATGTACTAGTAATAACATTTGGGGATGAAGCCTTCTCGCATGCATGTATAGCATAAGCTCCGGCAGGTGCGCGAGATTCAGACCGAACTACTATGTCTTTAGTTCCTCGAGCTGCAATATTACCCGATCTCGTATTTTTCACTATATCTTGCTCGACCAACTCAAGACATTCACGGATGAAGTGATCCATTGATCCACATTTAAAACAAGCTCGATTGTACAATCTACAACTGCCGATATGTCTTTTTCCACAATGTTTGCACTCCAGTTGATTTGATTTAACATTACCAACACTAGCTACTGAGGTAGCTTTCAAATTCGCAGGTGGTCTATCTCGATCACATTTGGTATAACCCGCAGTAGCCTTTGAACGGCTAGAATCATCTCGAAATCTCTTTGATGCCGACTAAAATGACTTACTCGAGGATCTCTTACGTGAATATCTGGCTTCAAAGTTGCTTTTCTTTTCTCTTTTCTGAGCTTTTCGGCTTTGGATGCTCGCTCAACAAGTACTACAAACTCTTTTATTTCAAGTATGCCAACAAGCAATTTAATGTCTTTGTTCAACTCGTCTTCGAATCTTTTACACATTATAGCTTTAGTCAAAACACACTCTCGGGCATATCGACTGAGTCTCACGAATTTTCGTTCATATTCTGTCATAGTCATGCGACCCTGTTTCAATTCCAAAAACTTTTTGCCCTTCTGGTCGATAAATCTCTAGCTGATGTATTTCTTATGGAACTCAATCTGAAAGAAGTCCTAGGTCACCCGTTCTTTCGGAACCACCAATACTAGTGTATTCCACTAGTGATATGCGGTGTCTCATAACAAAGATATTGTAACACCTCTAACTCGTATCCATCGCCAGACTAGGGTTAAGAGGCATTACCGGACATATCAAAATATTTCACAATCATTTCACAATCAAAAGTCACGCATCGTCATATTATAGTCAAACATTAACATTAAGTCCCTTTCTTAGTCAATGAGACTATAAACATGCATTAGGAAGAGGCCGGGACTAAACCAAACACATACAATTTTTTTCCAAAACTTAACGATTTTTCTAAGTTATAAAGGTCACATGCTCATGTGAATAGGCCGTGTGCCTCACACGACATTAGACACGCTCATGTGTCTAAGCTGTGGCAAAACAAGGCATACATACTAACTTATCCACAGGGACACAAGACACGCTCGTATGCCAGGCCGTGTGAAATTGAGGGAGGCTACTGACTTGGGTCACATGGCTGACCACACGCCTGTGTGTATAGCCCATGTACCCTTCAAAATGGCCACAAACGCCCATGTGCGAAGGATGTGTGCCTTACACGGCCACTAGACACACCCGTTTCTAGACCGTGTCAAAACTGTAGGGTATACTGACTTAAAATCGTAGGGTACCCCAGGGGACACACGGCCATGTAACATAACCGTGTGTCATACACGGCTAAGACACACTCCCGTGTCTCTACCGTGTGGACAAAAATAGGCTATTTGCAAAGCCAATTTGCCACCCATTTGGGTCTTCCCTACAAGTCCAAATCAAACATCATAATATGCAACATTTTTAGCCAAATACAACTCCAAACATGTATCAATCACTCCATAATATCATTAACCAATTTCATGTTCAGTCTCTATACCCAAACATACCAAAATCACATGCCCAATTCATTCACTCATACTTCAATATCATTAATCATTTCCATATATAATTCCAACTCAAACATACTAATTCCGTATACCTAATTCATACCATGAACACATGATTCATATCACATTTATAACCATTTCAAGATTATAACAACCTTATCAAAAAGATCATTTCACTAGGCCATATATATATATATATATACAAACATCAACACCATTAGCAAGCCATTTTTGCATGGCTACATATATACAAATCCGAATGAACCATATCGAAACTAGCCTATACATGTCACATAACCAAAAATTCAAAGCTTTTATTTACCGAAGTAATATCCGGATAGTGTGATGACGTATCCTACGACTTCCAACCTGAGCAAGTCTTTGAAACTTTATAAACATAGGAATAACACACAAAGTAAACTTCGAGAGCTTAGTAAGCCATAAGCAAATAAATCTTCACAAGATCATGTATATAAATCAACTTGAATAAACCAAATTTAGTTAACTTCATACACTTATTCAAAACCCGAATAACCATAACAAATCACACATCCCAAACATGTTCCATTTTTCATAATTCTCATGTCCAAAACATAGAACCACAATTTCATATAATGAGCTTATATATAACACATCGTTTATTATCATATATTTCACATATCGTCATTTGAATCATACTCACATTTCATATCAAAATTTCATAAACAAATCGCATGTACCTGAATCGTATGTGGCAAAACACAATTACAATTCCACATTTCTCATATAGTTTATTTGATCATAGTTCACTTGCTAGTATCCACATCTTATTTTCACATAGATCATTTATCAACTGATCATAATCATACTCACTTTCATTGCATAATTTTATATACATAATTTTTCGTCTACTTCATACTTAACATCATCAACCACATAGGTTTCGTACATACCTGTACCTTACGTTCTTATTATCACATTTATCACTCCAATGCTTGAAACACTAATTCATTCGATCGTTATTGAACATTCAACGAACTTGCACACTTAGTGCCAATTAATTAGCTGAAGCTATAATTGTATCGTACACTTAGTGCCAACTAATTAGCCGAAGCTACAATTGTATCGCACACTTAGTGCCAATTAATTAGCCGAAGCTATTTCATTTATCTCACACTTAGTGCCTCAAATTCAATTCACATTTTATATACTTCAACTTCACAATCATATTTCTTTACAACTCAATTCAACACATATAATGCACATACATTTCAATTTAACAAAATTTATTTACTTATGAACTTACCTCGTACTAACATGAATGGACCGGAACAACCATTTGATAAATTTCGACTTTCCTAGATCCAACTCTGATTTCCTCATTTTTGGATCTAATTCAATACAAATTCAACTTATTTAATCATTTATTCACTCAAATTCATTGAAAAACTCATAAATGGGCTAATTACACTTTTGCCTCTGACATTTCACATTTTTCGCAAATTAGTCCCTATTTCACAAAACACAAAAATAATCAAAATTTGACTACACCCATGCCTGGCTGAATTTCATAAGGTCCCTAGCATCCCATTTCTTTCATTTATTTCACAATTTAGTCCCTTAATTTCTCATTTTCACAATTTAGCCCAAAATAGTCAAATTTATCAAAAATTCAAAGACAAAACATATTAATCTATCATATTCTCTCATATTTCATCAACTAACAATTCAAATCTCACAAAATCAATAATGGCATAACTCAAAATCATCATCAAATTCTAAAATTGAGGTACGGGCTTGATAAAACACAAAGCAACGATCACAAAAACATAAAAATTATCAAAAACTGAGCAAAACACATACCCAAATTAAGCTTTCATATTGTCAAAACCCTAAATGGCCATAAACCTTTTTCTTTCTTCTTATTTCGGCAAGAATAAAGAAATAATAAACAAATTTTTGGCTTTGGTTTTATTATAATATTATTAATTCATATTTGACCTTTTTACCCTTAATGAAATTATAACATAAGGGCTTTTCATATAATAAGCCATGGCAATTAAGCACATTTAACATGTAAAATGTAACTTTTGCATTTTACACGATTTAGTCCTTTTACTAAATCGAGTACACAAACAATAAAATTAAATCACAGAATTTTTGCAAATATCAATTCACATATTTTAAGCATGAAAAATAATATTAAAATATTTTTCTGACTCGAATTTGTGGTCTCAAAACCACTATTTTGACTAAGGTCTAAATTGGGTTGTTACAGATATAACACATTTCAAACATTCATCCGGGGTACAGGACAGCTCATCAAACACACAGATAGTATTATCAAGCCAGAATTTAGCTCACTCAGGATCATCATCATCAGTAGCTTTGAATTCTTTAGCCCTGTGTTTTCTGATTTTATCAACAAGAGGCTTATGTAATCTCAACGGATCACTCACTTGAGGTATAGCAGGTATCAGAGAAGAACTAATCAGGGGTGGAAGTTGTTGTGCAGTCGGATTAGTTTGGATATACTGGGTAAACCAGTTGTTCATCATTTGGTAAAAGGCTTGTTTAGCCTCTCCCTCTTGGTTGCTCGAAGTCAATCGAGAATCAGCAGTCTTTGTCCTTTGCTTGTGGACCAGCGCTATATACTCTCGACATTATCAGCTACGGCTCTATCGGGATCCATTTACTATACGTAAACACATTTTCAAATGTTAGAAGTCATCACACTATCGCAGTATATAATATGACAAGTATAGCTAGACTCACACGCGCTATGTTAGTCTTAGAATCGACTAAATCGTAGCTCTGATACCAAAAAATGTAGCACCCCTAACCCGTATTCATCGCCGGGCTAAGGTTAAAGGTGTTATCGAACAAATCGAAACATTTTATATTCACATCACAAACATCATTGTATTATATTTCAACCATAAATATTAAGTCCCTTGCATAGGTCATTGGGACCTAAAACATGCATTAGAAAAGGGTCGGGACTAAATTGAGTTATACAAAATTTTTCGAAGCTTAGACATTTTCAAAGATGTATGGTCACACACCCGTGTGAACAAGCCATGTGCCTCACACGGCATCAGACACGCCCGTGAGTCTAAGCCTTGTCAAAGTAGGTACATACTGACTTGCACACACGGCCACAAGACACACCCGTGTGCCTTGGCCGTGGTTGAGACTGACTTACAAACGTAGGGTACCCTAGGGGACATACGACTGTGCGACATGACCGTGTGTCACACACGGCTGAGACACAGGCCCGTGTCTCTACCCGTGTGGACAAAAATAGGCCATTTGAAAAGCCAATTTGCCATCCAATTTGGATCAAACCTACAAACTTCAAAACAAATACATTTGCATAACAATTTAAGCCAAATTCAATACTAAAATGTACATCATTCATGCCATAACATTAACAACTAATTTCAAGCTCATATCACATACCAATTCAAGTCATTCTATAAGTTAAAATCATACCAAAACCTTGCCAAACTTACCGTTACTATCAAATACAAAACATAACCGAATCATTTTAACCAAAAGTGACATAACAAACATAATTCATACTTATGCATATACCATGGCCTATTAAAAAAACCACATTTATAATCACCAATATCGAATTACCAAAACCAAGCACATCAAATAAAACCAAACTTAAGCATAATAATCAAGCCATTTTCGCATGGCTTTATATACATACTGTAACATCCCGAAATAGGGCCTAAACGGAACAATGGTTGCGAAACCACAAATTCGAGGTAGAAAAATTTATTTTATTATTATTTTGAGGTCTATGATATGTTTGCATGATTGTGTGAAAAGTTCGTGAAGAAATTCTATGCATAAAGTACTTAATTTGAAATTAGGGACTAAATTGAATAAATTGCAAAACTTGTGTTCTAGAAGTATTTTGCATAAAATTGAATTAGATTATATTTATGAATAGTGAAACGTCAGGTAAGAAAGAAGGTAAGTAAGTAAAGAAGAAGGTAGAAAATGAGAAGTAAAGAAAGTTTATGAGGCTAGGTGACATTATGTATATTCATTCATTATGCTGAATGTTGTAATTTATTTGCTTGTAAGCTTACTAAGCCTAGTGCTTACTCTCTTTATTTTCTTTTTCTTATAGTTTTTATCAAGCCACTCGGGGATCGAAGGAAACGTCAGAGACCCGATCACACTATCGAAGAAATCACATTGGTATAGTTAGACGTTTAGTTTTGTGTATGGCATGTATAGGAACTTGGTTTCTTTTGATATGATATGATCAATGAATGATGTGTAAATACTTGCTAGTGATTAGCTAATAGAATGGCTGATGATATACATGTTTAAAAGGTAAGATAAGTTTAGTAACACCTCAAGCTTGACTCCGGTGACGGTTTCGGGCGTGGGGGCGTTACACATACACTTCCAAAATAAAAAAATTCCAAGGTTAGTCTATACATGCCATACTTTTGAGTTCAACTTATAAAAGTACCGAATAAATTAATAGTGTGAAAGACTTCGCTGACGATCCTCGAGCTTGTATCTAGACTTCAAAATCTATAAAATAAAGGCAAACATAAGCACACACAGTAAGCTATAATAGCTTAATAAGTCATAAGCAAATAATTAACTCATTGTTAATATCAATTCAACTTAACCCAACTAATTTATGCTATCATATTCACATTTATTCTCAAGATCGCAATTTCATATATAACATATACTTTCATATACAATTTCACATTGGTTGAATATACATAAACTCATATACATGTATTCATGAATCATTTCATAAATATTCACATTATATAATTAAAAGGCTGAATACACTTTCCATATACACATACATTTTCATTTGCATCACACATGATTTGCAACAAATATCAAGTAACTTACCTTATTTCAAATAGGTAATAAGCTAACTTATACATGATCAATTTAGGTCATTTTACACATTTGATCATGACTTATTGTTTCCCGATGAGCCATTCAGAAGTGGATAGGACACTCGGATAATCACATTTATCGTACAAAGCCAACATCCCAGACTTGGTCTTACATGTAATCATATATCAGTGCCACTGTCCCAGACAGGGTCTTACTCGCACACATATATCGGAGTCATATATCGATACCAGCATATAAATTGTGGTTTTACTCGCACACATATATCGATGCCATGGTCTTACTCTCACATCACATGTCAGAATCCTATGTCATGACATATGTATCCTAGCTATTCCTAAGGTTCATACGGGGCTTTACTCAGTCGAAACGAATTCGTAAACATAGTTCCTAAGCTTATTTACATCCGGCTAACACATATATACTTCCACATAGTTATTTTCAGCATATAAAATTCATATTTATTTAAAATTAACAACATCTATTTGCTTCTAAACTTACCACGGACAATAAAATTCAGAACAGGATGGCTAATCGACAACTTTAGTTTTCCCCCGATCCAATTCTGATTTCTTTGGTTCTTGATCTAAACATATTCAAATTAACCTCATTCAAACATATTTTCACTCATTTTAATCCAAAAGCACATAAATGGGCAAATTACTATTTTACCCCTGACATTTTACACTTTTTACAATTTAGTCAAAATTGCACAAAACACAAAACATGCAAAATTTGCACATACCATGCTTAGGCCAAATGTTCCATATGTTCATACAAGTCCATACATTTAATTTATTTCACATTTTAGTCCCTCAAATTATTATTTTTGTAATTTAGTCCTAATTACTCAAAATTATCAAAAATTCAAATATAAAACATATCAATCCAAAACATATCTTTCATAATTCATCAACTAACATCCCAAAACTCAAATATTCATCAATGGCATAACTTAAAATATTCATCAAAATCAAAAATTCAAGCATGGGGTTTGTACATTACACTGCAACGATCTCAAAAACGTAAAAACTATAAAAAACTGAGGTAGTTACATACCTTGATTAAGCTCCAACAATGGCCGAACCCTAAGCTTTGTTTCTTTCTCTTTTTATTTTTTTTATTCGGTCAAAAAGATGAACAATGCATGGATATTTTAATTTTTTTTATTATAATATATGTTATTACACATTTTACCTAATTAACCTTTAACTTAAAATATAAAACCATTATATATTAAGCATACTAGGGTCCATCACATTATATCATGGAAAATTGAAACTTAAATACTTCCACTCATAAAGACACATTCAATTCGGCCCTTTTACAATTAACCATCAAATTTTTATTTTATGCGATTAAGCCCTTTTTATTAAATCGGCACTCAAACTATAAAATTAAAGCACAAAAATTTCACACATATAAATTCACACATAATAAACATAGAAAATAGTTTTAAAATATTTTTTTGACTTGGATTCATGGTCCTAAAACCACCATTCCGAATAGGGTCTAAATCAGGCTGTTACAGTATAAGTCAGTATGCTCACATGGCTTAGCACACGGACGTGTGGTTTGTCCGTGTGACCTAAGTTAGTGAGTTACACAGGTTGTAGCATCCGAATTAGGGTCTAGTCAGAACAGTGGATTTGAGACCATAAATCTGAAGTAGAAATAATTATTTTATAAATGTTTTGAAGTCTATGGCATGTTTGCATGATTGTGTGAAAGTTTCATGAAGAAATTTTGTGAATAAGTGTCTAATTTAACTTCTAGGACTAAATTGGAAAAGTTTAAAATGTGAGTTCTAGAAGTTTTAAGCATGACATTGCCATGGATTATTAATTAGAGGTCCTTAAATAGCAATTTGCCCAATTTCTATTTTTATGGACAAAAATGGGCATGGTTAGGTAAAATTTCAAAGAAAGGCCTGAAGGGCATTTTTGTCATTTGGTTAATAAAAGAATAAAAAGGGAAAATAAGTCAACAATTGTGTCCATCTTCCTCTCCTATTGCTGAAATTTCTAAGGAGCTATAGCTAAGGTTTTGTTCATCCTTTCAAACTCAATAGTAAGTGCATCCTAACCCCGTTTTTAATGTTCTTTGTATTTTTGAAGTTGTCATCAACCGATCTAGCTATTTCTACCATCTATTTGAGCTGGGGTTCATGTTCAAAAATCTACCCATGTGTGACATGCATGTATCTTGATGTTTCATGGTAGATTACGAAAGTTTGGTGTGTGTTTAACATCTATTACTAAGTGATTTTTTATGGAAATGCAAAAAAAATAACTTATTTGTAAAGATGTAAAATGTGCAGTAAAAATCTGATTTTGATAAAAAAGGTGGGTTGATATGAGCATGTGTGTGGGTCGGTTAGGCTTTAGTAATAAAGAAAATGTGTACATTTCATTTTATGGGCCTAAAGACTAATTTGTAAATATGTAAAAGTTTAGGGGTAAAAAGGTAATTTTACAAAGTATGAGTTATGGACTGAATTGAATACTGTGTGTATTAAATAAGCTAAATTTGGTATTATAGAGCAAGAAAAATGAGGAACGGACCTTAATCGGGGGAAAAACAAGGTGTACGATGATTAGATCCGTTTTTACTATTTTTGTACTGAGGTAAGTTCATGTGTAAATAATGCAATGTTGTATCATGTTTTAATACTTTATTAATGTATGAATTTCTACGTTTAATTGTTATAATAAGCGTATGAATGATATTATGGTCAATGAGAATGACATTGTGAACGAGTTTGACGAATATGTGACATCGAAAAAAATCCTATTTGAACCTTAGGAATAGATTAGGATACGAGTGACATGCCACTAGGAACTATGTGATTATGAGCTCATGAGATTATGTGATATATGTAATGTGATCCGGGTGCTGGTATTGTATGTCTACCGGTGGCTGGGTAGCCCAACATGTGTTGCAGGTACCTGTCAGCTTGTGTGAGCAGCCCATGTAGTCCTGTCCTAACTGTCAGCTTGTGTGAGCAGGGCTGTGATTAGCTCGAGAGCGAGTGATGTGTGATATGTGATATGAGGTAGCGTGTGGCTATGTATGAAGCACTATGTGCAAGCTTTCCGTGTATCTGATAGTATTCCAAGTGTTGAACGAGTAAATCAGTGGGTTATTTTACAAGTCAATGATGAAGAATTATGAGAATGTGTTATGAGTTAGTACAGATATGTACGAAAAACTCATATGAATGAGCTCGATATGTTGATGAACCTTTGGTAAGATTGAAAATGAGTAAGTTATGCCTTTGAGACTATGATGACATATATGTAAATTATGTTATGTTAATTGTATAATATTCATGATTATGTTGCTATTTATTTGCATGTGAACTTACTAAGATTTATGCTTACTCCCCTCTCTTTTCCATTTCTTATAATATCGCCAAGCTAGCTCGGGGATTGAAAGACATAGGAGACTCGATCACACTATCAATTGGACATTTGGGTATAGTTAGTCTTAAAATTTTGAGTATGGCATGTGTAGGGACTTGGTCTTTTTGTTATATGTCATATTGGTTTAGCCAAATGTGTTGGCTTATGATGATATTTAATTCATTTTGTATAAGGCCATGAGATATGGCTTATAATGATTATTGGGTTGTAAGCCTATTTATTCAAGCATACATCTGCCCATGCAATTGTGATTTGGTTAGTGGTTGTGTGTCTGTGATGAGATGTGTTGTGGCTATGAATGCTTGAAGACTTAATTGGGATTTCTTTAATATGATGATAACCATGACTTAAGTGAGAATTGGTAAGACGGGCTTGATAAAGTATGGTGTCTTGTGCATGTATAAGCTAACATGATAATGACATAATCATGTTTTGTTTGTGTATGTTTAAGTGCTCAATTATGCCATGTTAAGTGCCCTTGAAGTCATGTATTTGTTTGTCCAAATAAGGGTGGCAATTGGCTTGGAAAATAGCCTCAAAGTTGTCTACACAGGTAGACACATGAGCATGTGTCTAGGCCGTGTGTGACACATGGTCTGCCCCATGGGCATGTGACCCGGCCATGTGCCCCTTGCACCCTAATTAGGTAAAACAGAATGCCCAATAGTAAACACACGGGCAGAGACACGGCCATGTGTCTCAGCCGTGTGAAGGACACGGCCTCAGGACATAGTCGTGTGCCCTGGCCGTGTGAAGTCTGCACCTGATTTTTGGAATTTAATTCGCCACACGGCCTAAGCACACGGGCATGTGAGTTGGTTGTGTGACCGTATTTTGTTGATGACGTCATAAATAGAGAGTTATAAGGGATGAGGACACGGGCGTGTGTGACCACACGGCCTACCCACACGGGCGTGTAACCCTCCAAAATAAATTTTTTTTCTAAGTGTTGTATAAGTTCTAAAAGTTCTCAGTTTCATCCCGAACCACATCCAATGTATATTTTGGTCCTCGTGGGCCTATATAAGGGACGATATGTATGTTAATGAATGGTTTTAATTTGAGCGAAATTTTATGGCCCGGTTTTGTATGAATGTTTATGTTTAAGTCTCGTAATGCCTTGAACCCTATCCCAGTGTTGGATACGGGTTAGGGGTGTTACTATAATACCCCTAACCCGTATCCGTCACCAGAATGGGGTTATGAGGTATTACCAGACAAAACACATAAATCAATGAAAAGTACACCTATTTTGCATGCTTATTACTAAGCTTATGTACATTTGCATATCAAATAAAAAACAAACCATATTATACAACTTATTAATTATCCATATAAGAGACATTATCAAACATCCACAAATGATCAATTATAATTGTCATATAAGATTTACTTAATAATTAAAATACAATAACAAAGCCACATATCAACTTGTATCAATCATCTTGTTTAAAAAATAACTTAAGTTACCATTCATAAAGTCATTTACTAAAGCTTTAGCGGAACATATATAACATGCTAAATACATATACCTACTTAATGTCAACTTCCATTATGCTATATCACTTTACAAGCATGAAACATTTCAAAGAATTAACCAAATAATCAAGCATATTATTTTACCTTTCACATCAACACATCAAATATATATATATAATACTTAAAAACTATTTGTCCAACATTCTAGCATACCAAAACCGAATTTTTTTAACATGCTATTATCACTTATTATACAAAGTAGCAAAAGTCATATTCAAAACTAATTCATTATTGCCATATTCGGCTAAATACTTATATAAACATATATAGTCAAAACAATCCACTTTTAATCACAAATTCATGTTACTCTAATTATCTAACATCCACCGAAAGCTAATTCACCTTGTTTGCCAAATCTAAACATGGTCATTTCACAAGCTATTCATTATGCTTAACATCTCATTTATATTTAATGATCAAAGGCAATAAACTATTATCTATATCTATTTCATTCCACAACTGAATATCAACACTTCCACTTATAAATCATGTAAATCGCTCAACAAGAATATACAACCACAATTTCACTTCAAACAAAATATACCATACACATATACTTTGGCATAACCTCATTACCATTAGCACATGTACCAACCATGATTCACATATATATATTGGCCAGAACATCAAAACCACAACCAAACATACACATAAGTTGTTCAAGCCTTGAAACTGATTCTAACTAAATAAACAAGCCATTTTCGCATGGCTTATATATATATACATAAACTAAAATTCAATACTTTAAAATATAATCCAGCCTATACATGCCATAAGTTCAAAAATTTAGCTTATAAAATACTGAAGACAGTGGATAGTGTGATAGACTTTGACGATGAACCCTGAGCTAGTAACTTGACTCCAAAATTTATAAAACAATGCAAACAAACACATACAGTAAGCTATCATAGCTTAGTAAGTCATAAGCAAATAAATAACTCAATGTTAATATCAACTCAACTTAACCAAACTAATTTATGCTATCATATTCACATTTATTCTTAAGATCACAATTTTATATATAACATATACTTTCATATACAATTTCACATTGGCTGAATATACATATTCCCATATACATATATTCATGAACCATTTCATAAATATTCACATTATATAATCAAAAGGCATAATACACTTTCCATATGCACATACATTTTTCATTTACATCACACATGATTTGCAACAAATATCAAGTAACTTACTTACCTTATTTCAAATAGGTAATAAGATAACTCATACCTGATCATTTTAGTTCGTTTTACACATTCGATCACAACTTATCGTTGCCTGATGAACCATTCAGAATTGGATAGGACTCTCAGATAATCACATATATCGTACAATGCCAATGTCCCAGGTGTGGTCTTACATGTAATCACATATTGATGCCACTGTCCCAGACAGGGTCTTACTCGCACACCACATATCAGAATCCTATGTCATGACATATGTATCCTAGCTATTCCTAAGGTTCATGTGGGGCTTTAAAACATCGTAACTCGGTCAGAACGAATTTGTAAACATAGCTCCCAAGCTTATAATTTTTTGGCTAACAACATATATACTACACATAATTCATTTCAGCATATAAAGTTCGTATTTATTTAAAATAAGCAACATCTATTTGCTTATAAACTTACCTCGGACGATGAAAATCGGAACGAAACGACTAATTGACAACTTTAGTTTTCCCCCGATCCAAATTCGATTTCTTTGGTTCTTGATCTAAACATATTCAAATTAAACTCATTCAAACATATTTTCACTAAATTTAGTCCAAAAACACATAAATGGGAAAATTACCATTTTACCCCTAACATTTAACACTTTTTACAATTTAGCCCAAATTGAACAAAACATAACACATGCAAAATTTGCACATACCATGCTTAGGCCGAATACTACCCATGTTCATACAAGTCCATACATTTCATTTATTTCATATTTTAGTCCCTCAAATTATTATTTTTTAATTTAGCCCTAATTACTCAAAATCATCAAAAATTCCAATACAAAACATATCAATCCAAAACATATCTTTCATAATTCATCAAATAACATCACAAAACTCAAATATTAATCAATGGCATAACTCAAAATATTCATCCAAATCAGAAATTCAAGCATGGGCTTTGTACATTACATTGCAACGATCTCAAAAACATAAAAATTATCAAAAACTGAGCTAGTTACATACCTTGATTGAGCTTAACAAAGGCCGAATACCCTAGGCTTTGGTTTTTTTCTTTTCTTTTAGTGTTTCAATCACCAAAAAACAAAAGAAGAATGCATTATGATTATTTTATGTTTTATGATATATTAACATATTAATAAATTTACATATTTAACCTTAATGATTTAATAAAAAAACTATATATTACATGGCATTACCGTCCATTCATATAATCAATGGCATAATTGCAACATAAATTCCTCAATTTAAAAAGGCAAGAACAATTCGGCCCTTTTACATTTAGCTATCAAATTTTCATTTTACGCGATTAAGCCTTTTTATTAAACCGGGCACTCCAACAACAAAATTAAATCACGAAAATTTCACACATATAAATTCACACAAAATAAACATAGAAAATAATTTTAAAATATTTTTTTGACTCAGATTCATGGTCCCAAAACCACCATTCCGAATAGGGTCTATGATAAACCATAATTTATACATATTTATACCCCATGCTTAACGCATTTTATGAATGATTTTTCCTTAGAATTAGTGAATTCGATGCTCATAATGCCTTAATTTCATGTTTTACACTTAGGTAAGCATAGGAGAGTGAAAGAAACAAGAAACGGGCTAAAAACGGAGAAAATGGGCCAAAGTACGAAATCAACATGGCTTGGACCTCCTCACACGGCCGTGTCAATTTGGCAGAATTGAAGCATGACTCACACGGGTAGAACACATGGCCATGCCAATTTAACAAGCTCGAACACGGCCTAAAGTAATCGCACACGAGCGTGTCCCTACCGAGCCTAAGTTGAGTCCAATTCGAAAAAGGCCACTTTTGATGGTTCTTAGGCATTACAAAGCCTATAAATACACCCCACAAGAGGAAGAGAGGAGGGACGGAGAATAGGGAGTAAGAAATCACTCCGAGGAAGCTGATTTATCCATCTTAGAAGCCGGATTCACCATTAAGACTGAAGATCTCTCCTCAATTTCCCCTTCAGGAGTTTTGGGTTTTCTTTATGTTTTGTATTATTTATTATTCTGAGATGTTTTCTTGTTTAGTTATGAACTAAACCCCTAAATACCTAAGGGGGATAAAACCTAAGACGAATCTTGTTATTGTAACACCCCTTACCCGTATCCAAGGCCGGAACAGAGTACGAGGCATTACCAGACTTAACAACACACATAGATAAAAAGCGGGCCATAAAATTTCATTTAATTTAAAACTTTTGAACACATGCATAACAAACAAAGCTAACTATATCATTACATCAAAACATATGACGTAGCATGATTAATTAAACTTATAAACCATAATGGATAAGGACCACATCTCATAATCATATACAATAACTCAATGCGATCGATACGCATTGATCAAAATCATAATAATAAAAAATAAATATTACAAACCAACTTCCTATACATGCCACTCACTTGATATTTCTAATATTTGAATTAATTCTCCCAAAATGATAGTTTGATAGTGTGATTTTGCCTCCGATGATCTCAACCCCTGAGCCGACCTATCAATACTAAAGAAATGGAGAGGATGGGTAAGCTTTACGCTTAGTAAGTTCATATGAAAATAATAAGCAATTACTACCATGCTTTTCAAGATAAAACACTATAATTGTACAATTACATATATTCAGGTTAAGCTGTGTTATTGAGTTACAGTTACTAAATCATTCATATCTGAAGCTAAAAAACTCCAAATTTAGTTTCGTTAATTTTATTTGAAACTAGATTCATATGTATTTCTCCCATAAAATTTTCAGAATTTTTGGTTTGGCCAATTAGTACAGTTTATTAGTTAAATTCTCCCCTGTTTCAGAGTATGACTACTCTGACCTCTGTGTACTACGAACCAAATTTCTCTCTGTACAGAATTCCAACGACCATGCCGTTTATTTCCCCTAAAAATAGACTCAATAAGGAATCCATGCATGTAAGGTATGACTCTTAATAAGTTTTGTAAAATTTATGATGAATTTCTAAAGTCATAACAGGGGATCTCGAATTCATTCAGACCCTATTTCACAATAATTCAAATATCACACAATATAGAATTATTTTGCTTCCCATGTTTCTTTCATGTGAAAATAGACTCATTAAGCTTTATTTTCATATATCATTTGCATTTTTATTCAACTTCCACAATTTTTAGTGAATTTTCAAAGTCACGCAACTGCTGCTGTCCAAGACAATTTTATTGCTAATTCACTCTTTCACACTTTCTTTGTATTAACCTCATTTTAACATACATATCACAAATCATTTTCACCACATTTCATACATCACAAGTATAGGCCCATGATTACAAGGTCACCATAAAATCATCCTCATGTATAACTTAATTGTTTATAACCTTACCACAACCCGATCACTTAATGAACACATTATTCACATAACCAAATTCCTGCACTTATTCATCACAAAACTCACAAAGCGGTACATAATAACTCTCCGTTGAACACTTGGATCAATCCTCGATACTTGGTGGTTTCGCAAATAGCTCCACCCATCATAAAGTTCGGCTCTCTTGTACACATGGTGAACACTTAGTATCACCCATGTGACCTAGCTTGATTTATCTCGTAGCTCTCTTGTCTACATGGTGTCCTTCACTGGAACCACGCATGCGACCTAGCTACATATATCCCGTAGCTCTCTTGTCTACATGGTGTACACATAGTATCACCCATGTGACCTAGCTACATCATAATATCTCGTAGCTCTCTTGTACACATGATGTGCACTCGGCACCATACATGTGACCTAGCTAGCTACATACCATCTGTATCATCCAATCTTTCAGAAGGTTCAACCGGGATTTCTCTCTCTTTTCTAACAATTTCACCAATCAAGTAATTACCAACAAACATATTTCCAATATGTTACAAATTTATTCATAGTCCTTTTTCAATTTTCAATTTACAAACAAATAGTCAATCTATAGGTAGCCACATTTCATATGATAACAAAATATAATAAAATAAAATAAAATAAATCGATAAATTATTTACATACAAACTTATCAAAATCTCATCAGGTACAACGTGCAACAATTCATACAACCCAGATTAATAGTAATTTAACACTCAATTCTTGTAACAATAATTCCATTCAATTTCACATGACACAACTAGCATTACATTTTTTTATATCATAAATACCATCCATCAACTTCTCTTAAACATAGTAAATCATACAATTTATGCCATATCAATAGAGAATTACAATTCATGCATGGTATTGCATTATTATTAACACACGAACTTACCTCGATTGTAAAACGGCAATTTACTATTTTAATCTATAACCTTGTATTTTTCCGATTTAAGCCCGAATCTCGATTTCCTTCATCTATAATATCACATTTAGCCTAATAATTAGTCACATTATTCATACGGGTCCAAAAATCATATTTTTACAAATTTGCATTTTGACCCTAAACTTTTGCATATTTGCACTTTTGCCCCAAGACTCGAAAATTTAATTTCAGCCCTTATTCCTATGTTTTATGACATGCTGAACATTTTTCTCTTCTACAACAACATCAAATTCTCACTCTAACATATAGTTATGAACAATAAGTATTTTTCGAGATTATCTTTGTTTTACTCGTTTTCACTTAAAACCGAGTAGCACAAGTTGTTTAACATAATTTAAAACCTCATATTCTATCATAAAACATCAAAATACACAAATTTCACCTATGGGTATTTTTCCAAATATGAACCCTAGCTTAAATTATTGCTAGAATAAGCTTAATCGAAGCTCAGGGATTCCAAAACGTAAAGAACATTAAAAGCGGGGCTTGGAATCACTTACTATTGAGCTTGGAAAGCTTGAAAACCTTAGCCATGGCCTCCCCATGCTAATTTCGGCCTCCATGAAGAAGATGAGCAAAATTGGCTTTTAATTTTGTATTTTAATTCATTTACCCCTAAATGACCAAAATGCCCTTACTACTAAACTTTCAAAAATTCCTTCCGAGTCCTAATTTTGTCCATGAACTTAAAATTGATCAAATTGCTATTTAAGACCTCCTAATTAATATTTCAATGCAATTTCATACTAAAAACTTCTAGAATGCAAGTTTTGCAACTTATTCAATTTAGTCCCTAGCTTTAAATTAAGCACTTTATGCATTGAATTTCTTCACGAAATTTTCACACAATCATGCAATCATATCATAGACCTCAAAATAATCATAAAATAATTATTTCTATCTCGAATTTGTGGTCCCGACATCACTATTCGACTAGGCCCAAAATCGGGTGTTACAACTCTCCCCCTTTAGGGATTTTCGTCAGAAAATCTTACCGAAAATGTGGTCTTCACTTAGATTCCTCAATCTCATACTCAATAATAAAGTACCTTAACTTTCGAAAGTGCTTCCAATACATCTCTTTAATTTCTCATTTCCATCCTAATATCAATCCTGGCAAAGATAATTTTGGTAGATCTCGATGCTCGGCTTTAACCCCATTAACAATTTAGATTCTCTGTGGCATCGAATGCTTTATACTATCACATTACCTTATTGTCTTGAAACACATCACAATTCATACAACGATACATTACTAAAAAAATCAGGAAGTCTTTACTCAATACGAGACTAGTCCATTTCGGATATTCCGATTAACAATATTCTCATCTGATTTCAAACTTTACCAACATGTAATAAACTTTTCAGCTTTCACGAAATGAAAATCTCATCATTCGTAGTGGTTTTTACTCATATAATTTTTTTTTTAAAAGATATACACTTCTCGCTCAGAATATTTGCGTTTTATCCGTACAGAAATGAAATTCTATTATCAGACTTGAGAAAAATAATCCTGACATAATTGTCACATGAAATATTTCAAATAAATAATTCACATTGATTGAACACTCGAGTCGATCTTAATCATCGATGAATGACATTTCCAGTAATCTTTTCTTTGTTCATTCATTACGCTAACTAAAACCATCTCAATTGCATTAGTTCAAGTAACCAAAATATCTCAATTGAAGTCATTAATTATAATTGACTTATTTGAGAGAAGTAATCCACCATATCGATTGAGACTCGATCTTTTATCACTTATGTCTTTACTTATCAATTCATTCTTAATCTCTAATTATACTTATAATTATTCTATCATTGAACTCTCTTTAAATTTTCAAGCGGAAACTTATTCAAGTATGGATCTCATGAAATTCAATCATAAGCACCACTTCTATAAGAGGGAGGGTTATAGGGCCTCTAACTCGTCTTTCTTATACATACACATATGACACAATTTCCATCATCATAGCAACATCATCAAAATCATGTCATTCATTCAGGCAATGCAACATTCATGTTGGCTTACACAAATTTTTTTTCCTATTGTCCCATTTAGACAATATACTTATGCATACATTCTATGTTTTCTAGATAGCTTTACTTATCGATTCATTTAATTAAATTAAGTCATGCTCATGACATCATATAAGGCCAAACAACCATAGATACTTGTACCACAATTACAACTTTCATTTCATGCATCATCATGTACATATCATTACAATCATATAATTCAGTCCAAACAATTTAACATAGATAAGTTCATTTCATTATAATCCTTTATCTCATAAAAAAAATATCATTGTCATTCATCAACATTCAATGTCCAACCAGGACAATGACATTTTTATTCGTATTAAAATATTATAAACCTTTATTCATACCTTTCTGAATCTAAGCTTATTATAATCGTAACTTACTCAATTACCTTTGCATCACGTTAAACATGGTCGGTGCAGCTCGGTTGGAGAGGACCTCTGTCTAAACAAGACGGTCCTCATACGCGTCGGAAGACATCACACTATCATAGATCCGTGGCATATATATAGCTAGACTTTTTCACATGCTAGGTTAGTCGAGAACCGACTAAACCATAGCTCACGATACCACTAAATGTAACACCCCTTACCCGTATCCAAGGCGGAACAGAGTACGAGGCATTACGGACTTAACAACACACATAGATAAAAAGCGGGCCATAAAATTTCATTTAATTAAAACTTTTCGAACACATGCATAACAAACAAAGCTAACTATATCATTACATCAAAACATATGACGTAGCATGATTAATTAAACTTATAAACCATAATGGATAAGGACCACATCTCACAATCATATACAATAACTCAATGCAGACTGATACATACGATCAAAATCATAATAATAAAAAAATAAATATTACAAACCAACTTCCTATACATGCCACTCACTTGATATTTCTAATATTTGAATTAATTCTCCCAAAAATGATAGTTTGATAGTGTGATTTTGCCTCCGATGATCTCAACCCGAGCCGACCTATCAATACTAAAGAAATGGAGAGGATGGGTAAGCTTTACGCTTAGTAAGTTCATATGAAAATAATAAGCAATTACTACCATGCTTTTCAAGATAAAACACTATAATTGTACAATTACATATATTCAGGTTAAGCTGTGTTATTGAGTTACAGTTACTAAATCATTCATATCTGAAGCTACAAAACTCCAAATTTAGTTTTGTTAATTTTATTTGAAACTAGATTCATATGTCTTTCTCCCATAAAATTTTCAGAATTTTTGGTTTGGCCAATTAGTACAGTTTATTAGTTAAATTCTCCCCTGTTTCAGAGTATGACTACTCTGACCTCTGTGTACTACGAACCAAATTTCTCTCTGTACAGAATTCCAACGACCATGCCGTTTATTTCCCTTAAAAATAGACTCAATAAGGAATCCATGAATGTAAGGTATGACTCTTAATAAGTTTTGTAAAATTTATGATGAATTTCTAAAGTCATAACAGGGGATCTCGAATTCATTCAGACCCTATTTCACAATAATTCAAATATCACACAATATAGAATTATTTTGCTTCCCCTGTTTCTTTCATGTGAAAATAGACTCATTAAGCTTTATTTTCATATATCATTTGCATTTTTATTCAACTTACACAATTTTTAGTGAATTTTCAAAGTCACGCAACTGCTGCTGTCCAAGACAATTTTATTGCCAATTCACTCTTTCACACTTTCTTTGTATTAACCTCATTTTAACATACATATCACAAATCATTTTCACCACATTTCATACATCACAAGTATAGGCCCATGATTACAAGGTCACCATAAAATCATCCTCATGTATAACTTAATTGTTTATAACCTTACCACAACCCGATCACTTAATGAACACATTATTCACATAACCAAATTCTGCACTTATTCATCACAAAACTCACAAAGCGGTACACATAATAACTCTCCCGTTGAACACTTGGATCAATCCTCGATACTTGGTGGTTTAGAAAATAGCTCCACCCATCATAAAGTTCGGCTCTCTTGTACACATGGTGAACACTTAGTATCACCCATGTGACCTACTTGATTTATCTCGTAGCTCTCTTGTCTACATGGTGTCCTTCACTGGAACCACGCATGCGACCTAGCTACATATATCCCGTAGCTCTCTTGTCTACATGGTGTACACATAGTATCACCCATGTGACCTAGCTACATCATAATATCTCGTAGCTCTCTTGTACACATGATGTGCACTCAAAGCACCATACATGTGACCTAGCTACATACCATCTGTATCATCCAATCTTTCCAGAAGGTTCAACCGGGATTTCTCTCTCTTTTCTAACAATTTCACCAATCAAGTAATTACCAACAAACATATTTCCAATATGTTACAAATTTATTCATAGTCCTTTTTCAATTTTCAATTTACTGACAAATAGTCAATCTATAGGTAGCCACATTTCATATGATAACAAAATATAATAAAATAAAATAAAATAAATCGATAAATTATTTACGTACAAACTTATCAAAATCTCATCAGGTACAACCGTGCAACAATTCATACAACCCAGTTAATAGTAATTTAACACTCAATTCTTGTAACAATAATTCCATTCAATTTCACATGACACAACTAGCATTACATTTGTTTTTTTATATCATAAATACCATCCATCAACTTCTCTTAAACATAGTAAATCATACAATTTATGCCATATCAATAGAGAATTACAATTCATGCATGGTATTGCATTATTATTAACACGAACTTACCTCGATTGAAAGCGGCAATTTACTATTTTAATCCATAACCTTGTATTTTCCCGATTTAAGCCCGAATCTCGATTTCCTTCATCTATAATATCACATTTAGCCTAATAATTAGTCACATTATTCATACGGGTCCAAAAATCATATTTTTACAAATTTGCATTTTGACCCCTAAACTTTTGCATATTTGCACTTTTGCCCCAAGACTCGAAAATTTAATTTCAGCCCTTATTCCTATGTTTTATGACATGCTGAACATTTTTCTCTTCTACAACAACATCAAATTCTCACTCTAACATATAGTTATGAACAATAAGTATTTTTACTGGATTATCTTAGTTTTACTCGTTTTCACTTAAAACCGAGTAGCACAAGTTGTTTAACATAATTTATAACCTCATATTCTATCATAAAACATCAAAATACACAAATTTCACCTATGGGTATTTTTCCAAATATGAACCCTAGCTTAAATTATTGCTAGAATAAGCTTAATCGAGCTACCGGGATTCCAAAAACGTAAAGAACATTAAAAACGGGGCTTGGAATCACTTACTATTGAGCTTGGAAAGCTTGAAAACCTTAGCCATGGCCTCCCCCATGCTAATTTCGGCCTCCATGAAGAAGATGAGCAAAATTGGCTTTTAATTTTGTATTTTAATTCATTTTACCCCTAAATGACCAAAATGCCCTTACTACTAAACTTTCAAAAATTCCTTCCATGTCCTAATTTTGTCCATGAACTTAAAATTGGTCAAATTGCTATTTAAGACCTTCTAATTAATATTTCAATGCAATTTCATACTAAAAACTTCTAGAATGCAAGTTTTGCAACTTATTCAATTTAGTCCCTAACTTTAAATTAAGCACTTTATGCATTGAATTTCTTCACGAAATTTTCTCACAATCATGCAATCATATCATAGACCTCAAAATAATCATAAAATAATTATTTCTATCTCGAATTTGTGGTCCCGACATCACTATTCCGACTAGGCCCAAAATCAGGGTGTTACAGTTATTATTTTCTGAACCGTATGATAAATATTTAACTTGTTCTTAATTGTGTGTTCTTAATTCTTGTTTTGGTATTTCAGGATATCACTTCAAGTTACTACTCTTAGTTGGAGGAGGAATAGACCCTGACTAAGAGTAACTTTTTCATAATTAAGCGGAGTTGATTGCGCGCCTAGACATAGGGTGACAAGATTTTGCCGGATTAGGGTGAAACCTAATAAGGGAATCCATAGATAGAGTTAATGCAACCCTAGGGTGTTAATTAGAGAAAAGTCTCGGTTATTCGACCTAGAGATTAGACGTTATTAGTCTTGAATAGGGATAATAACATAACGTAGGGATTTTTACGGAACAAGTTAAATAAATAAATCGTCCAGTTCGGAGCCAGAATAACAAGTAAAAGTCTAGGTGGATTTTTCCTTAGGTATTGTCCTTAATCAATCGTTTTCCTAAAAGTAATTTCCCAATCCTATTTTCTGCAATTTCTTAGTTTAATTAGTTAGATAAAACAAACCCCTTTAATTCTTAGGCTAGATAATAATAAGACAGTCATTACTAGTACTTTTAGTCCTTTGGGTTCGACAATTCGGTCTTGTTAAAGCTATACTACTGTTCAATAGGTACACTTGCTACATCTTGATAATAGTTAGTTTCAAGAGCGAGTCATTATAAATTTATAAAGCTTATCACAGAAAATCACGATCAAGTTTTTGGTGCCGTTGCCGGGGACTAAAATATTAGGAACACTCAATTTTTATTACTTTAGCCATTTATTTTCTTGCAATTTAACTTTATTTTTATTTTACTAATTTTCTTTTTCTTTTTCCTGGCAAGTTCTTATAGTTTATGATTAGAAGAAACCTGTCGGGACCACTGTTTTTTGACGAAGAGATCGATCGCACAGCTCGTAGGAACCGACGAGAAATTAGATGAAGCCTAAGATACACAGAAGAAGAACAGGAGGACGATATCTCAAATACAATCGAGGATTTGGCTAAAAATTAAGACAATCAGCGACCTCCGGTAATACTCGCTGAATTAGCAAATCAGAATTCTTCTCCTCGTACTATGCATAATTATGCTAAACCTAATTTAACAGATACTGAGTCAAGTATAGTTAGGCCTACTATTGCTGCAAATAATTTTGAACTGAAACCTATCACGATTCAGATGATACAACAATTTGTTCAGTTTGATGGTTTGCAGGATGAGAATCCCAACACTCACTTAGCGAGTTTTCTGGAATTTTGCGACACTTTCAAAATTAATGGCATTTCTGATGATGCCATCAGTCTTCAGTTATTCCCTTTTTCACTAAGAAACAAGGCTAAATAGTTGTTGAACTCGTTACCACGAGGGTCCATCACTACTTGGGAACAAATGACTTTTCATCGGCAAAAATAGCTAAGTTACGTAATGATATCTCTTCTTTTGTGCAGATGGACTTAGAAACACTTTACGATGCATGAGAGAGATACAATGACCTACTGCGAAAGTGCCCTCACCATGGGTTACCCCTATGGCTGCAAGTTCAAACGTTCTACAGTGGTGTGAATCCCTCGACAAGACAGATGATTGACGCAGCTGCTAGAGAAACCATCAACAACAAAACACCGAAAAAGGCTTACAAATTTATTTAAGAGATGTCACTGAATAACTATCAGTGGCAAGTCATGAGGACTAAGCCAACAAAAACAGCAAGCGTTTATAACGTCGACTCGATTACTATGTTGACAAATCAGGTAGAACTTCTGAATAAAAAAATTGATAGTTTACTTGGTTCTATGTAGGTACATCCAGTGATGAGGTGTGATTCAAGTGGAGGAGGTGTGCATATAGAATATCAACCATTCAATCTTACAACTGAAGAGGAACAAGTTAGCTATATGGGTAACAATAACTTTAGATCTCAAAATAACCCATATAGTAATACTTATAATGCAGGTTGGAGGAATCACCCAAATTTCTCCTAGGGCGGTCAAGGGAATCAAAAGCCACAGAATCCTCAGGGTTTTCAACAGCCACCTTATCAACAGGAAAAGAAACCGAACCTTGAGGAGATGCTATCCAAATTCATCTCAGTGTCAGAAACCCATTTCTAGAATACCGAGATAGCACTTAAAAATCAACAAGCATCGATCCGAGGGCTCGAAACTCAGATAGGCCAGCTGTCTAAACTAATCTCCGAATGACAATAAGGTAGCTTGCCAAGTAATACTAAACCTAACCTAAGGCAACAGCTTAACGCAATTAATGTTCAAGATAAAGAAGGATTCGTTGAGGCTGAGCCAGAATTGATGCAAGAAACTGTGGTGAGCAAGGGTAAAGGTGAGGTGAGTCATAATGAAAACAAAACGGTGAATGTAGAATACAAACCTCGTGTCCCATACCCTAACGCGACGAGGAAAGACCGCTTAGACGAATAATTCTATAATTTCCTTAAACTTCTAAAAAAATTACATATTAACTTACCATTTATTGAAGCTCTGTCGCAGATGCCAAATGCAATGAAATTTCTAAGAGACCTTTTAGCAAATAAACAGAAGTTGGACGAGGTGTTGCATGTGAAGCTAAACGCAGTTTGCTCAGCTATTCTACAGAATAAGCTACCCCACAAATTGAAAGATCTAGGGAGTTTTACAATTCCTTGCTTAATTGGTAGTTTAGATGTGAATAATGCATTAGCTAATTTAGGGGCTAGTATTAACGTCATGCCTTATAAAATGTTTAAGCAACTAGGTCTTGGAAGACCTAAACAAACTAGGATGAGCATTCAATTGGCAGATAAAACTATAAGATTTCCTAGAGGTATTATTGAAGATGTACTAGTGAAAATAGATAAGTTCATATTTCCCGTTCACTTCGTTGTTCTAGACATAGAGGAGGATAACAACACCCCTTTGATTTTAGGGAGGCCCTTTTTAGCAATTGCTAAAACAATTATTGATGTTAGCATAAATTAGCTCACACTTCATGCGGGAGACGAAACAATCACCCTTCAAGCCCGAAACTCTGGCAACACATCAAATATTGAAGGTAATTGTCCACACCAATCTACTAAAATTGACAACATGACGCAACCTACTTTGTAGGAATTGAGTTTGAAAGAAGTACATGAGCCATGTTCAAGCAATAATAGAGGACCCATTCATGAAGAATAAAGGTACAAATAGAGGAGCTAGATGAATGGTGAACACATAAACCAAGAACACACGATAAACTAAAACTATGCCAGAACGAGCTCGATACCCCTCCAAATCAACTTAAGGTTGGAGATAAAGTCTTGCTAGATGCCGCAGATCCTCACATTGTCACCACCAACCCTAAATGAACAAATCCCTCTTACAGTACTTCATATTTTCCCATTCGGTACAATGGAGGTAAGTCATCCCAAGTTCGACACTTTTAAGGTAAACAACACCCGTCTAAAACCTTATTTTGATAAGATTGATAGCAGAAATGAGGAGTATGAACTCCTTAAACCACCATGACCATCCAAAGGAGAGGTAAGTCGAGCTTAGACTATAAATAGGCGCTTATTGGGAGGCAACCCAAGCACTAACTGTATTAACTTCTTTTAATTTTAGTGTTTAACACCTGACATGCTAACGGAGCCCTTGAAAACAGGTTCACCAACAGGGACATGGCCAAGCACACAGGCATGCTTAAGACCTTGTGGAAACAAGGCAAAGATTTTCCCCAAAACATGGGCGACGATAAATTTCCACGGCCGTACAAAATGGCTGTGGGCGAACCTGCCAAAGCAACACGGGCGTGCGACACACCCGTGCTTGAAGACCATGGTTGAAACTGAGAAACTAGCACCGGTATGCGACACGTCCGTGCCTAACACCCGTGGTCGAACCTGTCAAATTAACACGGGTGTGGGGCTTGCATACACGGGCGTGGGAGAAGCGAACGAAGCTAGACACGGTCGTGCGACACGGCCATGTACACCAACATGCCCGAGGTATACGGGTGTGTGTCGAATTTCAGACACACCAAAATAGGAAAAACACGAAACACATGGGCTGAAATTGGGACACACGAGCTTGTCCCAAGCCGTGTGTGTGACAGTCCTAAATTGACCCTATTCGGGAAGTGGTTTCGGGACCACAAAACCTAGTTAAAAATTTTGTAAAATATTAATTTCAGTGTTTTTGTTCTGTGAATTACCTATTGTGAAAGTTGGGTGGTCTAATTTAGTTAATTGGATGCTAAATTATTTAGTTGGGATTTGATTGTATAAAGGAAAATTTTAGAAGTCTTTTTCTTAAAGTGGCCAATTGTTAACATGGCTAAAATGTGGGGCTTGCATGTCAATTAGACCCCTTTTATTTTAGTGGACGACAATGATGAAGGGAAATTTGTATCTTTGTGCTTTTTATATTAGTAAAATAATGATAATTGGTTTTATAATATGAAATGAATATAAATATTATAATGAACACATGGTGATAAAAAAAAAAAGATATATGTTATTTCTTCTCACTTTTGCTGAGAATAAAGAAAGAAACTAAGGAAAGAAGGCTTTGGATAATCGATGATGGAGGTCTAAAATTCAAGGTAATTTCTTGATTATTTGAGTTTCATCTTGATGAATTGAGTTCCTTGCTTGGTACCCTCCTTGACCCATGTTTCTACTTATTTTATCTTTGAAAGTGATGTCTTGGGAACATTCGGTTATAGGGGGGGTTTTTGAATGTGAAAGCTGTACTAGAAATGGAATTTGGAGTGTTTAATGGACTCCATGTAGCTAAAATTTACATGAATAGAAATTTCTAAGCTTAAATTGTAAGAATTTGAGCTGTGTGGTTTAAATTGTCAAAGATGCATTTGGCAATTGATTATAATTTGTTAAAGGGTGTAAAGTATTGATAGTTCTAAATGGTACATAGTTAAATGAAGATGGAAGCTTGATAAAATTTTATTTAGAATGAAAGTAGGAGAAATGTGTATTCGGCCATGTTGTGATGAGTTGAATTTGAATGGTTGATGCTTTAGTTTATAAATGGTCATTAGATGAGTTTTAAACTTGTTAAAGTTTGATAATTTGGGGGTGTTAAATTGGGGAAAACGTGTAATAAAAATGGGTTGATAATGTTTGTTTGTTAATTGATGTTTGCACCATTGTCGAATGTGCTTAACATTAAGGCATGATTTAGTTAAATGCAAACTAATGGAAGAATGGAATTTAGCTTTGCCGTACATGTGTTAAAATGATGGAATTAGTAGGAAATGGGTATGAGCTTGTCAAATTTTTGAAATTAGGACCTTGTGAACTAAATGATATTCGGCAATGGTACTTTTTACATGAGGAATTTCGGTGTTAATTGTATTAAATAAGGTTGAGGTAGTTGCCGAATGTGTTTATAATTAAGGTTGGTTAATAATAGAGCAATGAGTGGCTAGTAGAATCTAGTTAGTCTTCTTGTTATATTCGGCCATGAGTTTGTATAATTGGTTTGTAATAGATTAAATTTGTTTATTCAAGCTCAAGAGCTTAGGGAGTCTAATTCGGATAAGAGAAAAAGCTACCTAACCGAATAGTCGATCTGTAATCGTTCAACAACTTCCGAGGTAAGTTCTTAAGTA
This sequence comes from Gossypium anomalum, assembly GCA_025698475.1. Taxonomy (NCBI): domain Eukaryota; kingdom Viridiplantae; phylum Streptophyta; class Magnoliopsida; order Malvales; family Malvaceae; genus Gossypium; species Gossypium anomalum. The sequence goes on along the minus strand of CM046968.1, from coordinate 37,979,901 downwards.
TTTGAGTTTGATTCCTTTGTAAGTTTTAAGTTTTTAAATGGGATGAATATGAATTAAGTATATACGTTAAGGTCAATGACTTTTCTAAATGATGGCATATATGATATTATGTTTTAAATATATGAATGAGAACTTTACAGAGTAAATTTGTATAAATCTGCTTGGGATAGCAGCAGTAGTGTGTTTTGGAAAAATTACCATAAATTGTGGGAATTGAGTTAAAGGCTGAATAGATTATGTAATTAAAGCTTGATGCGTCTAGTTTCGTATAAAAGAAATCATGTAAGCAAAGGGGTTGCCGATAATGAGATTTTTTAAAGTTGTGTGAGACAGAGTCAAAATGGCTCCAAAATCCCCTGTCCAGTATTTGGAAAATCATTATAAATCGTACAAAAATGATTATAAGATAAGATTTATATGCTTAGACTCCTTAATGAGTCTAGTTTCAAAAAAAATAAACGAAAACATATTTTGAATTCTGTACAATGAGAAATTCAATTCTTAGTGAAGAGTAGTCAGAATAGTCAAGCAGTAAAATAGGGGAAACTTTAAGAAACATCTGGTATTGATTAACCAAACCAAAAATTCTGAAAATTTTATGGATAGAAGATATACGAGTCTATTTTTATGGAAAATTAACGGCACATCATTTGGAGTTTCGTAGCTCCAGTTACAAATAATTTAACAACTGTTGCTCAGGAAAATAGCTTGTAGAGAATATGTGATTATGTTGTAAACATCGATAAAACTTGTTTTAGTTGCTCATAAGCTATTGATTAAACCCATACGTGAATTCTAATTTGTGACATTATAAAATGATATATGAGTGTTAGATGGATCTTTGATATTAAAATTGTGAAATTGTAAGTTTATAAATATTCGAATATGAAATGATAGTATGGCTTGAAATTGAATTATTCATTGGAAAATGATAGATGTAGATTCACCCAAGACAAAGTGTATACATGAAAGTTTATGTGGTATATGAAGTATATTTGGATAATTGTGATGTGAATGTATGAAAATTTATATTTTGATTCAGAATTTTATGTGATGAATGTGAATGTGTATATATGAGATAAGGCCGAATGGCCAATGTGATGAACGTAAAAGTGTATATATATATTGTGACCAAATGACAAACTGTGGAAGGTGTGTTTTATTAGATATTTGATGAGGCAAATGAATTACAAATATGATAGTCGATGTGAATCTTTGTAACATGTGAATAAATATGCATGAAACTTTGTGATGTAAATCCGGGATTTAAGACCCGATGACTATATGTGATGACTATGTCCGGGTTAAGACCCGCTGACTTCGTCTGGAGATTTCATCTGAGCTAAAGGTCTCACCGATAATCCGAGTAGAGTTTAAAGCTATAAGACTTCGCAATAAGAATTGCTTATAAATATATTCAATGCGAAAGGTTAAGCGGTATGTACTCAGAGTTTATATGTGAGCTTGATTTGAACTAAATCATAAGGTAGTTATGTGATGCATACGTGAGCAATCTATGAGACTATTCCTATGATTACGTGGCATCGGATCAGTGTGAAAGGTTATGTGAAATTATACAATATATCTATGTTACATGAGCTCACTTTTATGTGAAAGTTTATCTGCCTATTGTATATGATGAGATGAGCTTATTCGGTAAAGGGATGATATACCCAAAGGAAGAGTGAAATAAAAATACGAACAACCATGTTATAATTTGATTGTTATCTGTTGACAATTGCTTAAAACTTACTAAGCATTGTAATGCTTACTCCGTTTACTTTGTTTCCTCTGTTTTATAGATCTCATTTGGAAGCTACTGGACTCGGGGATCGTCAAGAACTTGTTACACTATCACTATCCTTTGCTTGAAATACTGTTATGTTTTGGGTTATTTTATGGCATGTGTAGAATAGACCAAAGTGGCGTAAGAATATTTTGGTTAATGTATATAAGCCATGCGAAAATGGCATCTTTTGAATGTGTAGTTATAGAAGTTTAAATTGTATCCACTGGTGTCTTTAGTATTTATCTAAAGGAATGTTCTTTATTTAAAAAAATTAAAAAATTCAAAATTTTTTCTTGTTCGATATGAGTTTCAAGTCCAGTAATGCCCCTTTACCTATTAAGCGACGGATACGGGATAGGGTGTTACATTTTATTGGTATCGAGCTACGGTTTAGTCGATTCTAGGACTAACGTAGCACGCGTGAGTCTATTTATACATGCCATAAAGTGATAAAATGATAGTGTGATGATTTTTGACTATTAAAATGTGTTTGTTGTATTGTAATGAATCTTGATCCCGATCAAGCTGTAGCAAGCTTCTGACTATGAGAATTTGCGATATAACTTCACTTGGATATGCTTAAATTATTAAGTTGATCAGGTACGTATCATGTACTCGTATTTGAATTTTGATTCAGATTGAATTATAAGGGTATAAGTGATGCAATTTTGAAAGAGTGTTATGACTATAAATGTGATCTTTGTATGTGGCTATGGAACTGAAAGTTGAATGGTCGATAAGCATGTTGTGTTTGTATTCAAGTAATGTAAATGATATACTAATGTGTATTGTTATATATGTATATGTACATGAGAATTGAGAGTTATATATCCGGGCTAAGTCCCGAAGAGCATTCGTGCTGGTGTTATTTTCGGGCTAAGTCCCGAAGAGCATTCGCGCTAGTGATATATTCGGGCTAAGTCCCGAAGAGCATTCGCGCTAGTGATATATCTGGGCTAAGTCCCGAAGAGCATTCGTGCTAGTGATATATCCGAGCTAAGTCCCGAAGAGCATTCGCGCTAGTGATATATCCGGGCTAAGTCCCGAAGAGCATTCGCGCTAGTGATATATCCGGGCTAAGTTCCGAAGAGCATTCGTGCTAGTGATATATCCGGGCTAAACCTCGAAGGCATTCGTGCTTTTATAAGGCACTGTGTGTGCAAGCTCTTCAACCGAGCACTATGTGTGCCAGATTAGTAGTTGAGGCACTATGTGTGCGAGTTCTTCAATCGAGCACTATGTGTGCGAGATTGGTAATTGAGGCACTATGTGTGCAAGTTATTTAATCGAGCACTATGTGTGCGAAATCAGTTAGTGGGCACTGTGTATGCGAAGTGTGTTTTATGTATGACCTCGTGTGAGACGATGGCATTGATTTGTAATAGTAAGTAAGACTTAAAGAGAAAATTCGTTAAACGGACTAAACACTGGTGAACTAATTAGAGTCGGAGATTATACAACATTGTGCTAAATTGGTAATGAAATAAGTTCGAGACATTAAATTGACAAGGTATGTGATATATATATATATACATTATAAATATGAGATTCTCGGTATATGCAGTTATATGTGCTATTGTGAATAAACACTATTTTGTTAATCATGTTCAAGAAATTATTTCGATTAAGTTTCGACATTTGAAAGTTGGTAAGAATTTCTGATGAATGGTGATAATTTTGGATAAATGAGTTATGTGCTAGAATAAATCTCATGCAAGTATATTATATTAGGCTTTATGCTTATTCGACTGTATACGGGTAACGTTAACTATGAAAGAATGTGCTAAATAAAATAAATGTTCAGGTACGTGGAAGTTGATTTTTCCTTGGGAAATAAGTTAAGTTAAATATTGATGCAAGATGTTAACATAATCTTGTATCAGCTTATATATGTTGCTGAATTGAGAATTTAAAACCTTCAGCTACTGTATCAGTGGTTACTTGAAATAGCCGAAGATAAAGGATAGTATTAAATTATTATTGATAGTGTTTTATTGATGGTTGGGTGTGTGAAAGATTATCTAAGTTATATGTATAAAAAAAAATTTTATAAGATGTTAAATGAGTGTTGTCATGAACCAAATGAATATATATATTTGAGTTATTCAGGCCTTGTGCCTAGTAGGTTTGGGACCGGTGAATTGTATACTAGGCTAATAGCCAAATTAGTTGATGGCTGTCAAGTTTATTTGGACTTTGGGTTAAGTAGGCTTAGAACCTGTGTGTGGGGTTCGAGCCTATACCTAGTAGGTTCAGACCGGTGAGTTAAATTGTGTTATACCTATGTGCATTATTACCGAAATGAAAAGTAAGTGAGTAAATGTCAATTCTGTGGATCTCTGTCATTTATTATGATCAAACTAAGAAAGTTTTGTTAGTTAAAGCACTGAAGCATAAGTTCGGAGTTGAGGAAACTAGGTGGGATCTAGAGAACTCAACGAGAGAAAGTTACCCTATCCTATTTGCCGGTAAGATTTTCGGGGACGAAAATCCCTAAAGGGAGGGAGAGTTGTGACAGTCCTAAATTGACCCTATTCGGGAAGTGGTTTCGGGACCACAAAACCTAGTTAAAAATTTTGTAAAATATTAATTTCAGTGTTTTTGTTATGTGAATTACCTATTGTGAAAGTTGGGTGGTCTAATTTAGTTAATTGGATGCTAAATTATTTAGTTGGGATTTGATTGTATAAAGGAAAATTTTAGAAGTCTTTTTCTTAAAGTGGCCAATTGTTAACATGGCTAAAATGTGGGGCTTGCATGTCAATTAGACCCCTTTTATTTTAATGGACGGCAATGATGAAGGGAAATTTGTATCTTTGTGCTTTTTATATTAGTAAAATAATGATAATTCGTTTTATAATATGAAATGAATATAAATATTATAATGAACACATGGTGATAAAAAAAAAAAAGATATATGCTATTTCTTCTCACTTTTGCTGAGAATAAAGAAAGAAACTAAGGAAAGAAGGCTTTGGATAATCGACCATGGAGGTCTAAAATTCAAGGTAATTTCTTGATTATTTGAGCTTCATCTTGATGAATTGAGTTCCTTTCTTGGTACCCTCCTTAACCCATGTTTCTACTTATTTTATCTTTGAAAGTGATGTCTTGGGAACATTCGGTTATAGGGGGGGTTTTTTGAATGTGAAAGCTGTACTAGAAATGGAATTTGGAGTGTTTAATGGACTCCATGTTGCTAAAATTTACAAGAATAGAAGTTTCTAAGCTTAAATTGTAAGAATTTGAGTTGTGTGGTTTAAATTGTCAAAGATGCATTTGGCAATTGATTATAATTTGTTAAAGGGTGTAAAGTATTGATAGTTCTAAATGGTACATAGTTAAATGAAGATGGAAGCTTGATAAAATTTTATTTAGAATGAAAGTAGGAGAAATGTGTATTCGGCCATGTTGTGATGAGTTGAATTTGAATGGTTGATGCTTTAGTTTATAAATGGTCATTAGATGAGTTTTAAACTTGTTAAAGTTTGATAATTTGGGGGTGTTAAATTGGGAAAAACGTGTAATAAAAATGGGTTGATAATGTTTGTTTGTTAATTGATGTTTGCACCATTGTCGAATGTGCTTAACATTAAGGCATGATTTAGTTAAATGCAAACTAATGGAAGAATGGAATTTAGCTTTGCCGTACATGTGTTAAAATGATGGAATTAGTAGGAAATGGGTATGAGCTTGTCAAATTTTTGAAATTAGGACCTTGTGAACTAAATGATATTCGGCAATGGTACTTTTTACATGAGGAATTTCGGTGTTAATTGTATTAAATAAGGTTGAGGTAGTTGCCGAATGTATTCATAATTAAGGTTGGTTAATAATAGAGCAATGAGTGGCTAGTAGAATCTAGTTAGTCTTCTTGTTATATTCAGCCATGAGTTTGTATAATTGGTTTGTAATAGATTAAATTTGTTTATTCAAGCTCAAGAGCTTAGGGAGTCTAATTCGGATAAGAGAAAAAGCTACCTAACCGAATAGTCGATCTGTAATCGTTCGACAACTTCCGAGGTAAGTTCTTAAGTATTTGAGTTTGATTCCTTTGTAAGTTTTAAGTTTTTAAATGGGATGAATATGAATTAAGTATATACGTTAAGGTCAATGACTTTTCTAAATGATGGCATATATGATATTATGTTTTAAATATGTGAATGAGAACTTTACAGAGTAAATTTGTATAAATCTGCTTGGGATAGCAGCAGTAGTGTGTTTTGGAAAAATTACCATAAATTGTGGGAATTGAGTTAAAGGCTGAATAGATTATGTAATTAAAGCTTGATGCGTCTAGTTTCGTATAAAAGAAATCATGTAAGTAAAGGGGTTGCCGATAATGAGATTTTTTAAAGTTGTGTGAGACAGAGTCAAAATGGCTCCGAAATCCCCTGTCCAGTATTTGGAAAATCATTATAAATCGTACAAAAATGATTATAAGATAAGATTTATATGCTTAGACTCCTTAATGAGTCTAGTTTCAAAAAAAATAAACGAAAACATATTTTGAATTCTGTACAATGAGAAATTCAATTCTTAGTGAAGAGTAGTCAGAATAGTCAAGCAGTAAAATAGGGGAAACTTTAAGAAAAATCTGGTATTGATTAGCCAAACCAAAAATTCTGAAAATTTTATGGATAGAAGATATACGAGTCTATTTTCATGGAAAATTAACGGCACATCATTTGGAGTTTCGTAGCTCCAGTTACAAATAATTTAACGACTGTTGCTCAGGAAAACAACTTGTAGAGAATATGTGATTATGTTGTAAACATTGATAAAACTTGTTTTAGTTGCTCATAAGCTATTGATTAAACCCATACGTGAATTCTAATTTGTGACATTATAAAATGATATATGAGTGTTAGATGGATCTTTGATATTAAAATTGTGAAATTGTAAGTTTATAAGTATTCGAATATGAAATGATAGTATGGCTTGAAATTGAATTATTCATTGGAAAATGATAGATGTAGATTCACCCAAGACAAAGTGTATACATGAAAGTTTATGTGGTATATGAAGTATATTTGGATAATTGTGATGTGAATATATGAAAATTTATATTTTGATTCAGAATTTTATGTGATGAATGTGAATGTGTATATATGAGATAAGGCCGAATGGCCAATGTGATGAACGTGAAAGTGTATATATATATATTGTGACCAAATGACAAACTGTGGAAGGTGTGTTTTATTAGATATTTAACGAGGCAAATGAATTACAAATATGATAGTCGATGTGAATGCTGTAACATGTGAATAAATATGCATGAAACTTTGTGATGTAAATCCAAGGATTTAAGACCCGATGACTATATGTGGTGACTATGTAGGGTTAAGACCATTGACTTCGTCTGGAGATTTCATCTGAGCTAAAGGTCTCGCCGATAATCCGAGTAGAGTTTAAAGCTATAAGACTTCGCAATAAGAATTGCTTATAAATATATTCAATGCGAAAGGTTAAACAGGTATGTACTCCGAGTTTATATGTGAGCTTGATTTGAAGTAAATCATAAGGTAGTTATGTGATGCATACGTGAGCAATCTATGAGACTATTCCTATGATTATGTGGCATCGGATCAGTGTGAAAGGTTATGTGAAATTATACAATATATCTATGTTACATGAGCTCACTTTTATGTGAAAGTTTATCTGCCTATTGTATATGATGAGATGAGCATATTCGGTAAAGGGATGATATACCCAAAGGAAGAGTGAAATAAAAATACAAACAACCATGTTATAATTTGATTGTTATCTGTTGACACTACTTAAAACTTACTAAGCATTGTAATGCTTACTCCGTTTACTTTGTTTCCTCTGTTTTATAGATCTCATTTGGAAGCTACAGACTCGGGGATCGTCAGCAACTTGTTACACTATCACTATCCACTGCTTGGTACTGTTATGTTTTGGGTTATTTTATGGCATGTGTAGAATAGACCAGTGGCAGAAGAATATTTTGGTTAATGTATATAAGCCATGCGAAAATGGCATCTTTTGAATGTGTACTTATAGAAGTTTAAATTGTATCCCTGGCTGTCTTTAGTATTTATCTAAAGGAATGTTCTTTATTTTAAAAAAAATTAAAAAAATTCAAAATTTTTACTGTTCTGATATGAGTTTCAAGTCCGGTAATTCCCCTTTACCTATTCCGACGACGGATACGGGATAGGGGTGTTACAGTGTGCCCCAAAATCTATAAATAGGTTGCACTATTCATTGTCTTTCCCACTCAAAAACCCTAACCCTAGCCGCTGTAAGTCCACACGATCTCTCTGCCACACCCGTGCACCGCCTCTAACTTCATTTTTGACGCTTTTTCTCCTTATCCTAGCATTTGTTTACTTCTTCCTTTTCTATTTTACTGATTTCTAGGGCTATTTATCATAATAATATGCAAGTTTTCATTTTCCTTTCATAGTTTTATCACTTAAATGTCATAATCTAGAACAACTATTATATTTTTCATGTTCAAATTCTTATTCATTGCATGCATTCTCTACTCCATTTGTTCAGTTAGAAGTAAAATTTTCATGATTAGGGTAGTTGAAATTTTCATGCCTTTTGTGTTGCCATTCTCTTATCTATTTAATATATTGCACTGCATTCTTTGTCATTTTGATTCATACCACAATGCTAATGCCACAAGAGTATGTTAATGAACTCATTATTTTAATTTTTGTGGCTGAAAATATCTATGCCTCTTTCCTCTTACAATTTAGTTTTATTTTCCCATGTTTACTCATCAAGATGATTCAATGATTCTAATTACAGGTTCACAATGTCGTCTTCATGAAGAAAGAAAGCCACCATATGGGCTTCCAAGAAAAGGAAAGGAGCATCATCCTCCTCGGTTCCTACCGCGAAAATTGGCCACCTGTTCCTACAGTTTCCCAACGGGCCCCAAGAGGAACTTTTTCAAATACTATCAGCCCGACCTCTTACAGCGGGCCGCTGCATCGATTGGGCTGCCGTTGAACAAATTCAGTTGGCTGATGTGATCCGGGCCCTCCTTACAACCGATCCATGGGAGCTATTTTTTGGGATCATTGAGCTGACATACTTAGAGTTAACGATGGAACTATACTCTACGTTCCATCTTCAAACGGTAATGACAAACTACGATGATCCTGGCACAGTCTAGTTTCACTTAGACGAATTAATCCTCCAACTAAGCGTCCTCGAATTTGGCACTGCATTGGGTCTTTAAACCGAGGAGTTCAGAGAGGAGAATGACTTACACGCTCTAGACCGCCACATCCATCGTTCTCCCTCACATTGCTGGGATGCCCTCGTCCCACATTCGGCCACCTACGACCCCAGTCGCACCAAGGCATCATCTCTCCCTCCATCCCTAAGGTACCTCCATTATATTTTATCTCACACTTTGACAGGGTGGGGAGAGAGCAACGGCGTAGTCACTACCCACGACGTCTATTAATTATGGTGTATGTCAAACGGTCACGTCATCGACCTCGCCTACTTTATTGCCCTTGCCATATGCAACCAAACAGAGCGACATTGGAGGGTGGTCATCTCCATTGGCCCCTACATGACTCGACTGGCGCGACACTTCGAACTTCTCAACATTGCGGCCCAAGAATCATCCCTGACCCTCATTGGCCAGATGTCTCCACAAGGCATCTCGAGCATCTTAGCATGAAGATGATCGAGAGGCGCCGAGGAACCTACTCTCTTCAATATCGTCTCACTCAATCTATTGAGGAGGAGGCTCTAAAGGACATTACTGATGATGTCCCTACCCAGCACGAGGACCCACCTCCCCAGCCACCACCACCTTCTCGGCCAGTTCATGCAACGGCTTCATATGTTGACATCTCTGAGCGCCTTAATAGATTCGAACAGTAGTGTTTTCAAAGATATGACAACATTGCTGCTACTCTAAAGCAGATTTGTCAGCATCTCCACATCTCATCGCCAGTCCCACCCTGCGAACCGTCCAGCGATGAAGATGTTTAAAAACTTTTATTTATTATTTTATGTTTTTGTTTTTATTTTCATTTAAGACCACTTTTTATTTTTCTTTCATCTTATTTTTATTAGGATTTATAATTTTTCTCTAACAATTTTTAATCTCGGCTATTCCTTTCCAAGTAATTATTCTTCCTAATATCCCCTAAACATTTCCTGCTTTCATCACATTATAATGAACTCCAAAGCTCACAATCACTTAGGAACTTCAAACTCCATTGGGAAAGGTTCTCCACGACTATCATGCCCTGCTCAATGACGGGATGTAATATTCTTTTGGCACAGCACTGTGGTACCCAACCTCTACCACCAACGGAGTATCCTCCTCCACCTCCATAACTCCAAACTAGGACATTCATTTCACACTCAGGAAGTTTCAATTCTCTCTCTCTGTTATGATTTTATATTTTTCCATATATTTATCTTTGTACATTGAAGGCAATGTACATTTTAAGCGTGGGGGGTAATCATTTCATTATCCGAAAAACCCCTGAATATTGCTTTGTTCTCTTGCAAATCTCTCATATCATGTTTAGGATGAATTTTAATTGACTAATAATTTCTATTGATATATCTTGAATTAAAACATAGGCATTCATGCATTGATTATTTAATTTTAAAACATTAGACAATCAAGCATGATAAGTTGATTTTTAGGAATTTAAAATTTTAGGTTGTTTCCCCAAGTATGGGTATTATCTTGAATTGAATCCCACAGGTTTAAACATCAAAAAGCCATAATTTTTGTGAGATTTTTGAGCCTTTTGAACATTTATTAATTCTTTCATGCTCATTTTTATTATTGCTTTGAGTATGTCAATATTGAATTGTTATTCTAGAGCTTGCTTGATTATGCATGTCAAGACTACATAATTTGATTTGATATGTCAAGATGATAGAGGCACTTAGGATTAACTCACTCATGCCATGAAAAGCCTACCTCCATGATTAACCCTTAGTAAACCCCTTTGAGCCTAACAAGCCATTCCTTATATGACCCTCAATATTAACCCTTAACCTATTATTGTTGAAATCTCGTTAAATTAATTCGATCCCTATTTTTTGTCGAGATTAGATTTGAATAAATTGCTTAGCTATGTCTTGTTCTTAATAGTTAGTTTATGATAATCTAACTTGTTCTTAAAAAAAAAGAGAGAGAGAAAGAAACATGTATACATATTAGTAGTGATCTTTTCTTTGTAAACTTCAGTATTCAAATTCTATAGTCAAAAAGAAGCTTTGTTGTACGCAAGTAATGATTAAATATTTTTCTAGTTAAGTAATTTTTTAAGTTAATCTCGATTCTAACCTTTTCTTTCATCTTGTGACCACACCCCCTAACCAAGCCTCATTACAACCCTTTAAAGACCTTTCAATTGATGTATCATCTTGATTTATAGTGGTGGAGATTTTATTTTCATGCAAGCCTATGTTAATAACTTTTCATATTGACTGATGAGTGCTAATTTCATTATCCTTAAGCACTTCAAGTGATTTGAGTGAATCTTTAGTGAGGATGGTAAACTCTGTGAGGTTCCGAATCAATAATAACTACTTAGATGAAGGGAGATGCCTAAGTTTTTCATGATTAAATACTCAATTTGAAATGTTTGAAGCTTTAATATTCTTTTAGTTGAATTCTCAATGTATGATTACTTATGAGATGGTTTAAGATATTATTGATAAGAATTATAAGTTGAGAAAAATGAATTTTTAATTATGATTTGAGGATTTTGCTTGCGGACAAGCAAACACTTAACTATAGGGGTATTTGATAAACCGTAATTTATACCTATTTATACCCCATGCTTAACGCATTTTATGAATATTTTTTCCTTAGAATTAGTGAATTCGATGCTCCTAATGCCTAGGAGAGCGAAACGAACGAGAAATAGGCCAAAAACAGAGAAAATGGGCCAAAGTACGAAATCAACACGGCCTGGACCTCCTCACACGGGTAACTCACACGGCCGTGTCAATTTGGTAGAATTGAAGCACGACTCACACGGGTAGAACACACGCCCATGCCAATTTAATAAGCTTAAACACGGCCTAAAGTAATCGCATACGGGCATGTCACACGGGCGTGTCCCTGTCGAGCCTTAGTTGAGTCCAATTCAGAAAAGGCCACTTTTGAGGGTTCTTAGGCATTCCAAAGCCTATAAATACACCCCAGAAGAGGAAGAGAGGAGGGACGGAGAATAGGGAGTAAGAAATCACTTCGAGGAAGCCGATTGATCCATCTCAGAAGCCGGATTCACCATTAAGACTGAAGATCTCTCCTCAATTTCCCCTTCAGGAGTTTTGGCTTTTCTTTATGTTTTGTATTCTTTATTATTCTGAGATGTTTTCTTGTTTAGTTATGAACTAAACCCCTAAATACCTAAGGGGGATGAAACCTAAGACGAATCTTGTTATTATTTTCTGAACCGTATGATAAATATTTAACTTGTTCTTAATTGTGTGTTCTTAATTCTTGTTTTGGCATTTCAGGATATCACTTCAAGTTACTACTCTTAGTTGGAGGAGGAATAGACCTTGACTAAGAGTAACTTTTTCATAATTAAGCGAAGTTGATTGCGCACCTAGAGATAGGGTGACAAGATTTTGCCGGATTAGGGTGAAACCTAATAAGGGAATCCATAGATTGAGTTAATGCAACCCTAGGGCGTTAATTAGAGAAAAGTCTCAGTTATTCAACCTAGGTATTAGATGCTATTAGTCTTGAACAGGGATAATAACATAACGTAGGTATTTCTATGGAATAAGTTAAATGAATAAATCGTCCGGTTCGGAGCCAGAATAACAAGTAAAAGTCTAGGTGAATTTTTTCTTAGGTATTGTCCTTAATCAATCGTTTTCCCAAAAGTAATTTCCCAATCCTATTTTTCTGCAATTTCTTAGTTTAATTAGTTAGATAAAACAAACCCCTTTAATTCTTAGGCTAGATAAAAAAAGACAGTCATTACTAGTACTTTTAGTCCTTTGGGTTCGACAATCCGGTCTTGCTAAAGCTATACTACGGTTCGATATGTACACTTGCCTGCGTTGTGATAATAGTTTGTTTCAAGAGCGAGTCATTATAAATTTATAAAGCTTATCACAGAAAATCACAATCAGTCTAAATCGGGCTATTACAACTTTTCCCCATTAAGGATTTTTATCCCTGAAAATCTTACCGGTGAATAGGTTCGAATAACATTCTTTCATTGTATCTTCTGGCTCCTACGTTGCCTCGTCAACTCCGTGTTTATGCCATAGTACTTTTACTAATAGAATTTTCTTATTTCGCAACTCTTTAACTTCGTGAGCCAGAATACGAATCGGTTCTTCCTCATATGTCATATCAGGCTTAATCTCAATCTCTGACGGATTAATCACTTGTGAGGGATCAGATCGATATTTAGAGAGCATTGAGACATGGAATACATTATGGATTTGTTCTAACTCAGGTGGCAACAACAATCTATAAGCAACCGGCTCGATACGTTCTATAATATCATACGACCCAATAAATCTCGGACTTAATATGCCTTTACGACCGAATCTGAGTATTTTCTTCCACAGTGAGACTCTCAAAAATATTTTATCCCTGATCTAAAACTCTATATCTTTTCATTTCAAGTTCACATAGATTTATGATGATTTGACGTTTTTTTCAGACTTTCACGGATCACTTTTACTTTTTGTTCAGTCTCTCTGATCAAATCGACCCCGTGTATCTTATTTTCACTGAGCTCAGTCCAATACAATGGTGTACGACATTTACAGCCATACAAAGCCTCATAGGCTGCCATTTTTATACTCGATTGAAAGCTACTATTGTACACAAATTCAATCAGAGGTAAGTATCGTTCCCACGTACCTTCAAACTCAATAATGAAACATCTCACCATATCCTCAAGATCTGAATGATTCGTTTAGACTGACCATCTGTTTGTGGATGGAAAGCAGTACTGAAATGTAATTTTGTACCTAAAGCATCTTGCAGTTTCTTCTAAAACCACGATGTAAACCTCGGATCTCTATCCGAAACAATAGAAATAGGTACTCCGTGTAATCTCACAATTGATAAACCATAATTTATACATATTATTATCCCATGATTAACATATTTATGAATGATTTGTCCTTAGATTTGGTGAATTTGATGCTCCTAATCCTTTAATTTCATGTTTTATACTTAGGAGAGCATAGGAGAGCAAAAAGAACAAGAAACGGGCCAAAAATGGAGAAAATGGGCCGACGTGGGAAAACAACATGGCCTAGACTTCCTCACACAGGCAGCACACACGGCCGTGCCATTCTAGTAGGCTCGAACATGGCCTAAAACAACCTCAACATGGGCGTGTCTATTTCTCAGCCTTGACCACGGCCTGAAATAATCACACACGGGCGTGTCACACAGACATGTCCCTGTCGAGCCCAAGTTAAGTTCTATTCAGAAAAGGACAATTTTTAGGGCTTTTAGGCATTCTAAAGCCTATTTAAACACCCTAGAGGAGGATTAAAGAGGACATACAGAATAGGAAGGACGAAGGAAGCTAATTGATCCATCTCGGAAGTCGGATTCACCTCCAAGACTGAAGATCTCCCTTCAATTTCCTTGAGGGGTTTTTGGGTTTTCTTTATGTTTTGTTATCATTCTTCTGAGATGTTTTCTTTTCTAGTTATGAACTAAATCCCCTAAATACCTAAGGGGGATGAAACCTAAGACGGATCTTGTTAATATTTTCTGAACTGTATGATAAATATTTAATTTGTTCTTAATTATGACTTTAACTCTTGTTTGAATATTCCAGGATATTGATTCAAGTATTGATGTGCTTATTCGGAAGATGAATAGTTATTGTCTAAGAGTAGATCACTCGTAATTAAGTGGAGTTGCATAAAATCCTAGAGATAGGACGACATAAATCTGCCAGATTAGAGTCAAATCTAATAAGGGAATCCATAGATCGAGTTAATGCTAAACTAGGGGTTTTAATTAGAAAGAGATTTTAATTAATCAACCTAGGGTTAGACGTTATTAGTCTTGAATAGGGATACTAACATAACTTAGGGAATCCTACGGATCAAGTCAAGTGAATAAATTGTCTGGTTCAGAGTCAGTTAACAAGAGAAGTCTAGGTGGATCCTTCCTTGGGTATTGTCTTAAATCAATCAGTTTTCTAAAAGTATTTTCCCAGTTTACTTTTTGTGCATGTTTAGATTAGTTAATTAGTTAGTTAAAATAACCTTCAATATTCTTAGGCTAGATAATAAAAAGAAAGTTAATACTAGTACTTTTAGTTCCTTTGGGTTCGACATCCGGTCTTGCTAAAACTATACTACTGTTCGATAGGTGCGCTTGCCTTCGTCGTGATGATAGTTAGTTTAGGTACGATCATTTATAAATTTTAAAACTTATCGCGAGTGACAATCAAGTTTTTGGCACCGTTGCCGGGGAACTAAGATATTAGGAACACTCAATTTTTATTACTTTAGCCATTTACTTTTATTGCAATTTAAATTTTGTCTTAATTTTCATTACTAAATTCTCTTTTGCTTTCTTCTGGCAGGTTTTTATAGTTTATGACTGGAAGAAACCCGTCAGGACCATTACTTTTTGACGAAGAAATCGATCGTACAGCTTGCAGAAACTGAAGAGAAATAAAGCCTAAGATACACAGAGGAAGAGCAAGGGGACGATATACCAACTACAACCAAGGAGATGGCCGAAAATCAAGAAAATTCGGTACCTCCTGCGATTGCTGCTAACCCACTAAATCAGAATCCTGCTCCTCGTACTATGTATGGTTATGCTAAACCTACTTTAATAGGAACTAAATCGAGTATAGTTAGTCCTACTATTGCTGCAAATAATTTTGAACTAAAACCTAACACAATTCAAATGATACAACAGTTTGTTCAGTGTGATGGTTTGCAGGACGAAAACACAAATACACATTTAGCCAATTTTCTGGAACTTTACGATACATTTATGATCAATGGCGTTTCTGATGATGCCATTCGCCTTCGGTTATTTCCCTTTTCACTAAGTAATAAGGCTAAACAGTGGTTGAACTCGTTACCACGATGATCAATCACTACTTGGGAACAAATGACCGAAAAGTTCTTACTTAAATATTTTCCACCTGCTAAAATAGCTAAACTAAGGAATGATATTTCTTCTTTTGTGCAGATGGATTTAGAAACACTTTACGATGCATGGGAGAGATACAAAGACCTACTACGAAAGTGCTCTCACCATGGGTTACCTCTATGGTTGTAAGTTCAAACATTTTATAATGGTGTGAAGCCCTCGACACGACAGATGATTGATGCAGCAGTTGGTGGAACCATCAACAACAAAACACCTAAAGCAGCTTACGAATTTATTGAGGAGATGTCACTGAATAACTATCAGTGGCAAGTCATGAGGACTAAGCCAACCAAAAGAAAAGGCGTTTATAACATCGATGCAATTAATATGTTATCAAATCAGGTGGGACTTCTAAATAAAAAGATTGATGGTCCATTATATGGGTAACAATAACTCTAGATATCAAAATAACCCATACAATATTACTTATAATGCAGGTTGGAGGAACCACCCAAATTTCTCATGAGGTGGTCAAGGAAATCAAAGGCCACAAAATCCTTCGGGTTTTCAACAACCATCTTATCAACAGAAAAAGAAACTGAACCTTGAGGAGATGCTAACAAAATTTATCTCGGTGCTAGAAACTCGTTTCCAGAATACCGATACAGCACTAAAAAATCAACAAGCTTCGATCCAAGGGCTCGAAACTCAGATAGGCCAGCTGTCCAAAATAATTTTCGAATGACAATAAGGTAGCTTGCCAAGTAATACTGAACCTAACCCAAGGGAACAACTCAATGCGATTAACATTAGAAATAAGGAAGGGTTAGTTGCATCTAAACCAGAACCAAAGCAAGAAGATGTGGAAAGTAAAGGCAAAGGAATGAACAGAAATCGGTAAGTGTAGAATATAAACCTCATGTACCATACCCTAATACGACAAGGAAAGACCTCTCAGATGAACAATTTGGTAAATTCCTTAAACTTTTAATGAAATTACATATCAACTTACCGTTTATTAAAGCTCTTTCACAGATGCCGAACGTAATGAAGTTTTTAAAGGAGCTTCTAGCAAATAAGCGGAAGTTGGATGAGGCGTCGCATGTGGAGTTAAACGCAGTTTGCTCAGCTATTTTACAAAATAAGTTGCCCAATAAATTAAAAAATCCAGGGAGTTTTACAATTCCTTGTTTAATTGGTAGTTCAGATGTGAACAATGTGTTGGCTGATTTAGGGGCTAGTATCAATATCATACCTTACAAAATTTTTAAGCAACTAGGTCTTGCGAAACCCAAACAAACTAGAATGAGCATTCAATTAGCAGATAAAACTATCAGATTTCCTAGGGGTATTATTGAAGATGTACTCGTTAAAATTGATAAATTTATATTCCAGTGAATTTCGTTGTTCTAGACATAGAGGAGGATAGTAATGTTCCTTTAATTTTAGGAAGGCATTTTTTAGCAACTGCTAGAACAATTATTGATGTTAGCACAGGCGTGTGGGAGACGAAACAATCACCCTACAAGCTTGCAATTCGAGCAACACATCAAAAGTTGAAGGTGGTTGTATAAAATATTCTGCTAAGACTAACTATATGTTGCAACTTACTTTGCAGGAAATAAGTTCGAAGGACATACATGAGCCATGTTCAAAAACCAACAAAGGACCTATCCATGAATAACGAAGGCTACAAATCGAAGAGCTAGATGAATGGTGGATAGATAAACCGAAAACACGCCATGATGAGCTAAATTTTTCCCCAAATCAACTTAAGGTTGGAGACAAAGTACTATTAGATGCCGTAGATCCTCGTATTGTGACCTCTGAACCGAATAGAGCAAGCCCTCTTACGATACTTAAAATCTTCCCATACGGCACAGTCGAGGTAACTCATTCCAAATTCGTCACGTTTAAGGTAAATATTACTCATTTAAAACCTTATTTTGATAAAACTAAGTCTTACGATACTTAACATCTTCCCATACGGCACAGTCAAGGTAACTCATTCCAAATTTGGAACGTTTAAGGTAAATATTACTCATTTAAAACCTTATTTTGATAAAACTGATAGCAGGAATGAGGAGTGTAAGCTCCTCAAACCACCATGACTGCGTGAAACCTAGGTAAGTCGAGCTTAGACTATAAATAAGCACTTCTCGAGAGGCAACCCGAGCACTAACAGTATTAACTTCTTTAAATTCTAGTGTTTAACACCTAACTTACTAACTGAGCTCTTGAATATAGGTTTTCCACACTCACACGGCCAAGCACACGAGCGTGTTGTAGACCGTATGAAAATAGGGCAAAGATTTTTCCTCAACACAGGATATGACAAGTGGCCATGACCGTGCGACATGGCCATGGGTGATCCTGCCAAAACAACACGGGCGTGCAACACGTCCATGTCTTAGAACCATGGTTGAACCTGAGAAAATAGCATGAGCGTGCGACACGCCCGTGCCTAGCACCCGTGGTCGACCCTGTCAAACTAACACGGGCGTGGACCTACACACACGAGCGTGGGAGAAGCGAATGAAGCAAGACATGACCGTGCGACACGATCGTGTACACAAACACGCCCAAGGAACACAGGCTTGGGCTGAATGTCAGATACGCCAAAATTCAAAAAAATGCGAAACACACGGGCTAAAATTAGGGTACACGGGCGTGTCCCACGACCGTGTACCCCAAAATCTATAAAAAACCCTCACTATTCATCATTTTCTTCCCCCAAAATCCCTAACCCTAGCCTCTGCAATTCCACACGCCCTCCCTGCCATGCCCGTGCGCCGCCTTCAACTTCATTTTTAACACCCAAGCTCATCCCTCTTGCGTTTGTTTACTATTTTCTCTTCTATTTTACTTAGTTTTGATGTTAATAAGCATAATAATCTTCATTTTGTTTTCATGTTATTTCCATTTTACTCATTATCCTATGATTTAAATTTCATTCTTATGATTTTTATCATATTTTTCATTTTGAATCGAGTTGTTAAGGAAGCCTCATGCTATTGTCATACCCATGCCATTACTATGCTCATGCTCATGCTATTACCATGCTAATGCCACAAAATTATGCCATCAAATTGATTATTTTGGTTGAGTTTTGTTAATGTTAGTAGTTTTGGCTGAAATTTTTAGTTTAAATTCATGGCTTTTTCCTTTTCAAATTCATTTACCTATTACTTTTTCCATTTATTAAGACAAAATAATAATTCTTCTTGCAGGTATACAATGTCATCTTCACATGGTAAAAAGGCCACCGTCTTCGTTTCAAAGAAAAGGAAAGGAGCATCATCATCCTCGGGTCCTACCACAGAGATTCCCTACCCCTTCCTTCAGTTTCCTGTTGGACCCTAGGAAGAACTCTTCCAGATACTTTGGGCCTGACCTTTAGTTACGGGCCGTACTCGAACAAGTCCAACTGGCTAACGCAGTCAGAGCTCTTCTAACAACCGATCCATGGGAACTTTTCTTCGCGATCATCGAGCCAAAGTACCTTGAGCTTACACTCGAACTTTGGTTGACCTTCCACCTTCATGATGTCATGACGAACTTTGATGATCCCAGCACAGTTCAATTTTGCCTCGATAGTTTAGTCCGCCAGTTGAACGTCCTAGAGTTCGGTATAGCACTAGGTCTCTACACGGGGGAGTTCAAGGAGGAGAACAACCTTCACGCTCTCAACCGCCACATCCATCATTCTCTTTCACGGTGCTGGAATGCTTTAGTACCTGCCTCAGCCACCTACGACCCTACCTGCTCCAAGGCATATGCTCTCCTCCATCCTTGAGATACCTACATGCCAGCTTGGCCCACACTCTAACAGGGAGACGAGAGAGCATCGGTGTCGTCAACACTCACGACGCTTACTTTCTATGGTGTATGTCACATGGGCACGTCTTTGACCTCACATACTTCATTGCCCTCGCCATTTGCCATCAGACGGAGCGATATCGGAAGGGGGTCATCTCCATTTGGCCCTATGTGACTCGACTGGCTCAGCACTTCGAGCTCTTCAACACAGTAGCACAAGCATCCTCCCTTACCCTCATTGGCCAGATGTCTCCACAAGGCATCTCGAGCATGCTATGCATGAGGATGATCAAAAAACTTCGTGGAACCTACCCTCCCCAGTATCACCTCGCCTAATCAACTGAAGAGGAGGCCCCCGAGGACATTACTGATGATGTCTCTCCACGACACGAGGACCCATCGTCTCAGCCACCACCCACCCATCGTCTAGTTCATGCTGTGGCTTCATATTCTGACATCTCTGAGCGCCTCACTAGATTTGAGCAGCAGTGTTTTCAGAGATTTGATAGCATTGATGCTACTCTACAGTAGATTTGACAGCACCTCCACATTTCATTGCCACCACCACCTTGCGAACCATCTGGCGATGATGATGTTTAAAGATTTTCTTTTTATTTTATTTTATCTTTATTTTTATTTCAATTTTTGTTTATCATTTTTTCTTTTAACTTTTCATTTTATTTCCTTTTGATACTATCTTATGTTTAGGTTTTATAAACAAATTTTACTTTCAGCTATTTCATTACAAGTAATTATCCTTCTTTATATTCTATAAAGAGTTTCTGATTTCATCACAGTTATAAAGAGCTCCAAAGCTCACTATCACTTAGGAACTTCAAACTCCACTGGAAAAGGTTCTCCACAACTGCAATGCCCTGCTCGACCACGATCGTAGCCACCACGAGATATAATATTCTTTTGGCACAGCACTTGTGGAACCCAACCTCTACCACCACCGGAGTATCCTCCTCCACTCTACATAACTCCAAACTAGGGAGTTCATTCATTTAACATTCAAGAAGTTTCCCTTCTCTCCCTATCTTATGATCTTATATCTATAATTGCCACTAACTTTATCTTTTTACATTGAGGGCAATGTATATCTTAAGTGTGGAGGGAGTCAATTATATCACTATTAAAAAAATCCCTGAATTTTGTTCTGTTCTCTTGTAAATCTCTCATATCATTTTTAGGATGAATTTTGATTAATTTATGATTTTTATTGATATATCTTGAATTAAAACATAGGCATTCATGCATTGACTATTTAAACTTTAAGACATTACAGAATTAAGCATGATAAGTTGATTTTTGAGAATTTAAAAATTTAAGTTGTTTTCCCAAGTTTAGGTATTATCTTGAATTGAAATCCACAGGTTTAAACATCAAAAAGCCATAATATTTTGTGAGATTTTGAGCCTTTAGGGCATCTATTATTTCTTTCATGCTCACTTTTATTGTTGCTTAACTGTGTCAATATCAAATTGTTATTCTAGAACTTGCTTGATTATGCATGTCAAGACCATACCATTTGATTTGATATGTCAAGATGATAGAGGCACTTAGGTTTAACTCATTCATGCCATGAAAAGCCTACCTTCACAATTAACCTTTAGTAAACCCCTTTGAGCCTAACATCCCTTTCATTGATTCACCCTCAATATTAACCCATAACTCATTATTGTTGAAATCCCCTAAATTAATTTTATCCTTATTTTTGTCGAGATCTGATTTGAATAAATTGCTTAGCTATGTCTTATTCTTAATAGTTAGTCTATGTTACTTGATTTGTTCTAAAAAAAATATACATATATATCTATTTATTAGTAGTAAGTCGTATTTTTGAAGCTTGAGTGTTTAATTCCATATTCTGAGAAGAAGCTCTTTTGTACGCAATTGATGATTAAATATTTTTCTAGTTAAGTAATTCTTCAATTTAATCTTGATTCTAGCCTTTTCTTTCAGCTTGTGACCACACCCCCTAACCAAAGCCTCGTTACAACCCTCTAAAGACCTTTTGATTGATGTGTCATCTCAATTTATAATGGTGGTGTTTTGATTTTCATGCAATCTTATGGTAATAACTTTTCATATTGACTGTTAAGTGCTAAATTCATTTTTCTTAAACACCTCGAGTGATTTGAGTGAATCTTTAGTGATAATATTAAACTCTGTGATATTTTGAATCAAAGGTGATTACTTAGATGAGGGGAGATGCCTATGTTTTTCGTGATTAAATGCTCAACTTGGAATATTTGAAACTTTAATGTTCTTCTAGTTGAATTCACAATGTATGATTACTTATGGATTAGTTTGAGATATTATTGATACAAATTATAAGTTGAGAAAAAGGAATTCTTAATTGTGAATTGAGGATTTTGCTTGAGGACAAGCAAACGCTTAAGTATGGTGGTATTTGATAAACTGTAATTTATACATATTATTATCCCATGCTTGACATATTTATGAATGATTTCTCTTTAGATTTGGTGAATTTCATGCTCCTAATCCTTTAATTTCATGTTTTATACTTAGGAGAGCATAGGAGAGCAAAAAGAACAAGAAACGGGCCAGAAACAGAGAAAATGGGCCGACGTGGGAAAACAACATGGCCTGGACTTCCTCACACGGGTAGCACACACGCCCGTGCGATTCTAGTAGGATCAAACACGGCCTAAAACAACCTCAACACGGGCGTGTCTATTTCTCAGCCTTGACCACGGTCTGAAGTAATCGTACACAGGCATGTCCCTGTCGAGCCCAAGTTAAGTTCTATTCAGAAAAAGGTGATTTTTAGGGCTTTTAGGCATTCTAAATCCTATTTAAACACCCTAGAGGAGGATTAAAGAGGACACACAGAGTAGGAAGGAAGGAATTACTCAAAGAAAGTTGATTGATCCATCTCGGAAGCCAGATTCACCTCCAAGACTGAAGATCTCCCTTCAATTTCCTTCAGGGGTTTTTGGGTTTTCTTTATGTTTTGTTATCATTCTTCTAAGATGTTTTCTTTTCTAGTTATGAACTAAATCCCCTAAATACCTAAGGGGGATGAAACCTAAGACGGATCTTGTTAATATTTTCTAAACTGTATGATAAATATTTGATTTGTTCTTAATTATGACTTTAACTCTTGTTTGAATATTCCAGGATATTGATTCAAGTATTGATATGCTTATTCGGAGGATGAATAGTCCCTGTCTAAGAGTAGATCACTCGTAATTAAGTGGAGTTGCATGCAATCCTAGAGATAGGACGACATAAATCTGCCGGATTAGAGTCAAATCTAATAAGGAAATCCATAGATCGAGTTAATGCAAAACTAGGGGTTTTAATTAGAAAGAGATTTCAATTAATCAACCTAGGGTTAGACGTTATTAGTCTTGAATAGGGATAATAACATAACTTAGGGAATCCTATGGATCAAGTCAAGTGAATAAATCGTCTAGTTCAGAGTCAGTTAACAAGAGAAGTCTAGGTGGATCCTTCCTTGGGTATTGTCTTAAATCAATCAGTTTTCCAAAAATATTTTCCCCAATTTACTTTCTGTGCATGATTAGATTAGTTAATTAGTTAGTTAAAACAACCTTCATTATTCTTAGTCTAGCTAATAAAAAAGAAAATTAATACTAGTACTTTTAGTTCCTTTGGGTTCGACATCCGGTCTTGCTAAAACTATACTATTGTTCGATAGGTGCGCTTGCCTTCGTCGTGATAATAGTTAGTTTAAGTATGATCATTTATAAATTTTAAAACTTATCGTGAGTGACAATCAACAATCTGAGAAACATACAATTCAACTAGCTTGTCAAGGGAGTAATCTGTGGGAACTGGAACAAAATGAGCCGATTTAGTCAATCTATATACGATAACCCAGATTGCATCTTTCTTGCTCGGTGTCAACGGTAAACTGGATACAAAATCCATCGTGACTCTGTCCCATTTCCATTCAGGTATCATGATCAGCTGAAGTAGTCCAGAAGGTACTTGATGCTCGGGTTTTACTTGCTGACAAACTAAGGAATTTGAAACAAAGTCAGAAATGTCTCCTTTCATACCATGCCACCAGTAAAGTTGTTTCAGATCATTATACATTTTCGTAATACTCGAGTTAATAAATAACCGACTACTGTGAGCTTCATTCAAAATCATCTAAATTAACTCTAGATTTTTTGGAACTCATTCGGTTTCTGAACCTCAAATAATCTTCAACATCAACTCGAAACTCTGAATCAACATTTGAATCACATTGGACCCGTTTAGCTAACAAATCATTATCAACTGTCTGAGCATCACAAATTTGTTGAATAAATAATGGTCTTGCTTTTAACTCCACTATAATTTAACCATCATCAGACATAGCCATATGTGTATTCATTGCACTCAAAGCAAACAATGATTTTCGACTCAGAGCATCAGCAACAACATTAGCTTTTCCCAGATGGTAATCAATCAAAGCTCGTAGTATTTTAACAGCTCTAACCATCGACGCTATTTCAAATTCAGATCCTTCTAAGTCATCAAATATTTCAGGCTTTTATGATCAGAATAAACATGACATTTCTCACTGAACAGATAGTGACACCATATCTTCAATGCAAACACAATAGCTACCAATTTTAGATCGTGCGTTGGATAATTCTTTTCATGCGGCTTTAATTGCCTCGAGGCATAAGCTATGACTTTGCCTTCCTGCATTAAAACACAGCCCAAACCATTTAAAGATGCATCACTAAAGATAACAAATTCTTTACCCGGTTCTGGCTGAACTAGTACTGGAGCTTTGGTCAAAAGGGCTTTCACTGATTAAAACTTTTCTGACACTTTTCTGACCATTCAAACTTAACATCTTTCTGTAACAGTTTCGTCATTGGAGTTGCAATCATAGAGAAACCTTTCATGAACTGTCTATAGTAACCAACAAGTCCTAGAGAACTTCAGACTTCAGAAACATTTCTCGGAGGTTTCCAATTAAGTATAGCCAAAATTTTACTCGAATCAACCCGAATACCTGATGCTGATACAACATGACCCAGAAAACTGGCTTCACGTAACGAAAACTCACATTTACTGAACTTCGCATACAACTATTTATCTCATAAAGTCTGTAACACAAGTCTCAAATGTTCGGAATGCTTGGTTTTATCACAGGAATAGATCAAAATGTCATCTATAAACACAACCAGAAATCGATCCAGATACTGTCTGAAGATCCGGTTCATCAAATCCATAAAAACAGCAGCTGCATTAATGTGTTCGATAGGCATAACCAAAAACTCATAATGTCCGTACCTTGTTTGGAAAGTAGTCTTTGGCGCATCGGAGTCTTTAACACATAACTAATAGTAGCCAGATCTCAAATTTATCTTTGAAAACACTGTAGCCCTTTTCAGCTAATCGAACAGGTCGTCAATACATTGTAACAGATATTTATTCTTTATAGTCACCTTATTGAGTTGTCTATAGTTGATACACATTCTCATAGTTCTGTCTTTCTTTTCCACAAATAAAACTGGTGCACCCTAGGGAGAGAAACTCGGTCATGCAAAACCCCTATCTGTCAACTCTTGCAACTAAGCTTTCAATTCTTTTAATTCAGTAGGTTCCATTCTGTACAGAGCTATCGAAATCGGAGTCGTCCCCGGTACTAACTCAATACCAAACTTTACTTCTCGTATAGGTGGCAAACCCGACAATTCTTCAGGAAACACATCTGGATACTTGAACACAACTGGTATTGATTCAATCTTTCTTTCAGCCACTTTACTATAAAGTACGTATGCAAAGTAAGCTCCATAACCCTTTCTCACATACTTTTGAGCTAACATTGAAGATATTACTGTTGGTAAACCATTTAGATCATTAGATTCA
The DNA here is from genome assembly GCA_025698475.1 of Gossypium anomalum. Classification (NCBI taxonomy): domain Eukaryota; kingdom Viridiplantae; phylum Streptophyta; class Magnoliopsida; order Malvales; family Malvaceae; genus Gossypium; species Gossypium anomalum. The sequence continues at coordinate 37,954,336 of CM046968.1, read as the reverse complement.
ATCTGAATAATCGCATCATTCTGGCACCGTAAATTAATAGTCTTTCTTTTGCAATTTACGATAGCATTGTGCAAAGTCAACCAGTCCATACCCAAAATTATATCGAGCTCGTCAAATGGCAACAACATCAAATCAGCAAGAAAACACAAATCTCGAACCATCAAGGGACAATTCTTACACACTTTGTCAACCAAAACACACCAGCCCAAGGGGTTCGATACTCTAATCACAAACATAATAGACTCAACAGGAAAAGTCTTACTGGATACTAAAGTCTCACACACATAAGAATGAGTCAAACCAGAATCAATCAATGCAATTACACTAGTATCATAAAGAGTGAATGTAACACCCCAAACCTAGCCTAGACGTTATGGCCGAATCTTGCGTGTCTTGTTGAAGTGTCTTTCGAAAATTGGACTTGTTGGTAGAAAATCGTTTCTGAATTGAAATCTCTTTATTAAAAACTCTAATCATCTTAACCATTTATTATCCATATAAAACATCTTTACTTTAAAAACATTGCTTGTTGTGGAAGCAATATCCAAAAATGTTGCAAAAACGCGGTGTTTTGAAAATAGTTAATCTTTACGAAAATCGGCGTTTTATCACTATCAGTTAATTATCATGTAACGCCCCCACGCTCGAAACTGTCACGAAGTCAAGCTTGAGGTGTTACTAAACTTATCTTACCTTTTAAACAACTTTAAACTACTTATTTTAATTTTCGAAATAAACTATTTTTCTGCATCATGGTTGTTTAAAAATTCATTTCTCGAGTGTCAAAACTCGAAATTAAGATCTATAATTTTTTCCTAAAACTAGACTCATATATCTATCTACTAATTTTTTCTAGAATTTTTGTCTTAGCCAATTAGTACAGTTTATTAGTTAAAGTTACCCCTGTTTCAGAATTCGGCTGCACTGACCTCTAGTTACTACGAACCACTTTTCTCCCTGTAAAAATTCATATGACTATACCGTTTGTTTTTATTAAAACTAGATTCAATAATTATTCTAACTATATAAAGTACACCACCTAATTATTTTTTTAAAATTTATGGTGAATTTCTAAAGTTGAAACAGGGGATCCAGAAATCGCTCTGGCCCTATTTCACTAAAACTTAGATATCTTATAAAATACAAAACCTTTACCTGTTTTGCTTATTCCATATGAAAATAGACACAATGAGATTTAATTTCATATATTATTCACCATAACCATGTCTCTACAATTTTTAGTGATTTTTCAAAGTCACGTTATTTCTGATACTTGAATCCATTTTTAAGTTACTTTCACATTTTTCATAGTTTTCATGTGATAGTTACTACTTAATCATACATACTATTAAACATGTATATCATCAGCCATTCTATTAGCTAATAATTAGCAAGTATTTACACATCATTCATTGATCATATCATATCAAAAGAAACCAAGTTCCTATACATGCCATACACAAAACGAAACGTCTAACTATACCAATGTGATTCCTTCGATAGTGTGATCGGGTCTCCGACGTTTCCTTCGATCCCCGAGTGGCTTGATAAAAACTATAAGAAAAAGAAAATAAAGAGAGTAAGCACTAGGCTTAGTAAGCTTACAAGCAAATAAATTACAACATTCAACATAATGAATTATTGTACATAATGTCACCTAGCCTCATAAACTTTCTTTACTTCTCATTTTCTACCTTCTTCTTTACTCACTTACCTTCTTTCTTACCTGACTTTTCACTATTCATAAATATAATCTACCTTCTTCTTTTGTTGATAATTCACTGTAATTTTACGTGTACAATGACCCGTTGAACCACTCAGAATACTAAGGATACTAGGGTCGTTCCTGTCTATCAATATCCTGCCAATGCCATGTCTTCGACATGGACTTACATGAATTATTCCTGTCTCCAATGCCATATATATATCTAATATGGGCTTACATGTCTCATTTCTGTCTCCAAGCCATATATCTGATATGGACTTACATGGATCATTTCTGTCCTGTTCTGTCCTGTCAAACCCAATATCCTAACATTCCTAAGGTTCAAACGGGGCTTCCTAATGCTTTTTCTTTGTCACTTCACCTTTAATTCGACTTTAAATATTCTCATAAAATAAGTATATAAATGCTGGAAATTGACAATAATAATGTAAAATAAAATAATATTGCATTTATTTACTATAAACTTACCTCGATACAAAATGTGACTAAACTTTACAATTTAGTCCTTTACTTTTTCTTTTCCCCGATCTACTCTCGAATTTCACTCTTCTTGATCTATAATAGCAAATTTAACTTTTTTAATATTCACATTTATCAAAACAGTCCTTTACTCAAACTTTGGAAAAATTACATTTTTGCCTCTAAACTTTTGCATATTTACACTTTTTCCCCAAATCTCGTAAATTAAACTTCAGCCTATTTTCCTATGTTTTATAACATGCTGATCGTTTTTCCCTTCTATAGCAAAATCAAATTCTCACTCTAACATATACTTATGACTATTAGGTATTTTTACCGATTAAGCCCTTTTACTCGTTTTTACCTAAAACCGAGTAGCACAAGTTGGCTAACATAATCTAAGACCTCATATTCTATCATAAAACATCAAAATAAACACTTTTCACCTATGGGTATTTTTCCAAATATGAACCCTAACTTAAATTATTGCTAGCATAAGCTTTATCGAGCTCACAGAGACTCAAAAGCGTAAAGAACATTAAAAGCGGGGCTTGGAATCACTTACTATGGAGCTTGAAAGCTTGAAACAAACCCTAGCTATGGAGAACCCTTGAAATTTCGTGCTAATGAAGAAGATGATGAATTTTGTGTTATTTTTCCCTTTTTATTTCATTTAATATCCAAATGACCAAAATGCCCTTCCTTATTAAACTTTTAAAAATTCCATCCATGTCCTATTTTGTCCATGAACTTAGAAATTGGTCAAATTGTTATTTAAACCCTCCTAATTAATATTCCAAAGCAATTTCATACTAAAAACTTCTAGAATGCAAGTTTTGCAAATTATTCGATTTAGTCCCTAATATCAACTTAAGCACTTTATGCATAGAATTTCATCACGAAATTTTCACACAATCATGCAATCATATCATGAACCTCGAAATAATAATAAAATAAATTTTTTTACCTCAAATTTGTGGTTTCGCAACCATTATTCCGTTTAGGCCCTATTTCGGGACTTAGTGTGTAATCCCCTTACTAAAGTAACAGATAGTATACCGAAACAGAAATAGAAACGGTCTGGGTCAGAGCCCTTTAATAGTAACAGTACAGTCCAGTTCAGAGCATATGTAGGCCAAAGCCCATTACAATATCATTTGGGTCACAGCCCATAATAGATTCAGTTGGGCCTAGCCCATCACAGTAACAAAACAGAATGTGTGAATGCATGGGTGCATGCTATTCCATCCAACCCTGCACTACCTGTGGGGAAAAACTCACCCACGCCATCCCTACACTTACAATGTTAGCATCGGTTGCAGCACTAACCAAAATCGCAGCAAAGCTGGTAAAATATATACAGCTTTAAGCCTTCAGTAGTGGTATTATAATTGGTACAAAGCCTTCGGTGACTGTAATAAGTTTGGCATGTAGCCATCAGCAACTGTAATATAATCGGTACACAGCCATGGATAAATATGATTGACACAGAGTCATCAATAAATATGATAGGCACATAGCCACTGGTAAATACGATTTGCACAAAGCCATATTCAATATAGCACAGAGCGATATTTAGGTTGGCACAGAGCCATAATCAAATTAAGCAGCACTAAGCCATCCATCGGTCCACAGTCGTCTCGTGCGACCCATGTGATCCTATCAAAACTTCCTCCGTATCAAAGTCCCAACCCATTGCAATATGTCGTGTATGTCATGCTCAATCATCACAAGTGTATGCAAAATGGCCATGCTCATTAACAGTCATTTAAACATATATTAAAAACATATCAGTTTTACAACCACAGTAAAATCAGTCAAATTCATAGTCTAAATCAGTCATTTACCCACAAGGGAAAAACAATCATTTTACCCTTTAGGGGTATTTTCATAATTTTACACTATAAGGGTATTTCAGTAATTTTACAAACTGAGGGTATTTCGGTAATTTTACAAACTGAGGGTATTTCAATCATTTTACAAACTGGGGGAATTTTGGTAATTTTACAAACCGGAGTCTTAACGACACAACAGATGGTCTACCATCGCCTTGAGTGACTTAAGTAGCCTAAACAACATAATGGTGTAAGTGGCCTAAGGCCCATTACTCGGCCCAGTGGGCCCACACACTCGTGTGGGCCATTTAGCCCAAAAGCAGCCACAACTGTGCAAACGTCACAATCCCAACAACACTTACCATATCACATACATTTTATCAGTGTAGAGCCCACGAGCCCATTGGGCCCCCACGTCCCATTTAGCCCAACGAGGCCTAAAACAGCCCAAGACCACGAGAGCACTCGTGGTGGCCTCTACAATCTAACGCCCATGTTCGTGGGCTCGGTCCACTCACGTGCGATCGCACGCTCGAGTGGCATCATACGCCATATTTTTGTCTCTTCGGCATTTTGTCAATCAACAATCATAGCAGTGTAAACAACACATACTTTTGACTTTTAAACGATTATCGAAAATTGCATGCAAATACACACACTTTGGGCTTTTCAACCGGCCATCAAACATAGCATACGGTTACATATCTGGTTATGAAAATGAACTGTGCTCAAAGTAACGTTGTACAAACAACAGAAGTGATCACCTTTTCAGTTCACAAGCAATGAACCAATCACCCTTGGCTACAACCTACACAAGAACCGCCTTCTTCTTTAGATTCACACAAGACATATGATATCATTACAACAAGAACCTTATACCCCATTCTCAACCACTTACCAGACCGCAGAACGAAATACTAATAAAAATAGTAGCGTACACAAGTCGAGAATTGGTTTAATCTGAAGAGTATACCGAAATAGTATAGTTGGTGCGAAACGGAGAAGCAAAAGACAATAACTAGAGAAGGGAAAAACCTGAAAGAGGAAAGAAAGTGCAATTCGATACTCACCTATGAGTATTCGGCCAATGAAGCAATTGGAGGTGAAAGTAGAGAAATGCAGAGAGACAAGATAGTAGATGTTCAGCCGATTGTTTAGAATCAACTACAAAAGCCAGAAGTAAGAGAGGGAAAAACAATAGTCGTTTGACAAAAACCGAAGGAAATAACAAAAAGGAAGAAGAAAAAGGTATCTGGCAAGAACTCAAAAGAAAAGAGAATACAACTAGAGGGCTAACCGAAAGGGGAAGAATGGGTGAACGAATGCCAAAGTGAAAATAGAAAAGGAAGTAGAATAGAATTAATAGTAGTACTCAAAAGAATAGATGAAGGAGTTATGAAAACAGGTCAAAATGTATTCAGCCACTCAAGGAAAGTATACGGCTAAGATGTTGCAGAGGAAAAAAAACAAAGGAAAAAAACAATGATCACCAAAAGTCGAAAGTGAAAGGCACCCTCCCCAGCCGAATTTCTGAGTACTTCCCAAGCAAATTCGACACAATATTACCTCACTTCAAACTCCCCTTTTTCCTCCTAAAACCCCTTCATGTTTTCCTGCCCAATCTTCTCATTGATTTTCTCCATAATCCATTCCTTGACCAGTTCAAATTCCAACCACCCTTGTAGTATTTTATTCAAACTCCACCACTCACACAACAAAGGAGTAAAATAAATACTCATTTGTGCATAGAGTGAATCAAACTCAAGCTCCCTTGCCACCTTAATGACGCCACAACCATTGGACTACAAGCTCATCTTGTGTCACATTTTAATCTTAATTATTTAAAAGGCTTACTTCCAAGTACCAAAGGTTTTATTCACTTAAATAAAAAATCTAGGTAAAGCCTAGGTTTGAACCCAAGACTTCTCCAACACTCCCAAATATGCCCAAACACTTAGCCACTAAAGCCAACATGCAATTTGTGATATTTCTCACACACATAAAATTTTATGTGTTCCCACACTCAAGGCCCATTCCTTCTAGGCCCAAATTTGGGGCATTACAGTGAATGTGCCAGTAATAACATCTGGGGATAAAGTGTAACACCCTGAATTTTGGGCCTATAAGCAATGGGCCTTGAGTTTGGGATTAGTTAGAAGGCGGCTTAAATAACTTAAATGTGTTTAAATATTTTATAATTGCATGTTTAGTTTAACTGTTAAGTGATTTAGGAAGGGTTGGTAGTGTGGAAAAAGTCTTGGGTTCGATCCAGGGCTTTAGCAAAATTTTACATTTTTTTTAAAGGACCCTGAGCATTAGGTGGAAGGCTTATTAATAAGGTTTGGTAAAATCTGACACAAGGAAACGCTTGGCCTAGTGGCAAAAGGTGTTGGTAGCAAGCAGGAAGTCCAGAGTTCAAGTCCTGGCCTTGGAAAAAATTTTTGTTGTGCATATGATTAGTAGGGAAGCTAGTGTTTAGGACTTATAAATATGTTTGGTGGAGATTCGACACAAAGGATGTGCTTGGCCCAGTGGTATGATGGCGTTAGGAGTAAGGAGAGGGGTTGGGTTCAAGTCTCTGCATGAGCAAAAATGAATTCAATTTTGCTACTCAATGCAAGGAAGGATTGCCATTTGGTGGAAGCAATTTGAATGCAATTCAAATTGGAATTGTTAGCTAAAATCAAGGTTACGGTGGAGATAAGGATGAGGATTAAGTGTGGATATGATGGTGATAAAATTGGAGAAATTGAAGGGAATTTAACTGGACGAGTTTAACTTAGTTAGGGAGTGTAGGTTTGTATTTTATTTACTTATTTATTTTTTAGTATATATATGTGTGTCGTATGGGCAAGTAAGGGCATTTGTTGTTTTTGTGTGCTTCAGTCACATATTCTTGGGGGAAATTTCTTCCAACCTCTTGACTCTTTTTTTTTTTTTTTTTTTTTGTAAATACCTGAGTATTCTTAAACCCTTTATCTCCTCTTTTCTTTAAGCCAAAGTCTTTATCTTTTCTTCCCTATTTTAATCGAATCAACCTATTCCCTCTTTAACTTAGCCGATTGCTTCTTTTTCATTTAAAAGCCGATTCATACACTTTGGGGGTTTGATTTCTTGTTGGCAAGCGATCTCACAATTGGTAAGTGAATTAGATCTTCTTCGGCTTTTGTTAAATATTTCTAAGTTCTTTCATTTCTACACTCTTAAAAGTCAATTTTTCTTTATCCTTTCCAATACCATTACTTTCGTTAACCTATGGTTTCTCCATTTATTTCTCTTTCTCCCTCTCATTCAAGAGGGTGATCGCTGGCTAAGTATTAGTTGATGGAAAAAGCGGGTTCTAGTAGAGCAGTTGGGATAGAGGCTCCCAAGTTTAAGCAACGTAAGGTGTCAGCCGTTCGGGACTTTTCGCCTAGATGTGGAAGGGGGACTATGTCAGATTTTAAGTTACATAGGTAGATCGCAGCCGATCAATCTAGTCAAGGTTCTGGCGATTATGAATACTTAGTACTCCAGGTGATAAGGTGTGTACTTCTACCCTATGATAGCTTGATATAAAGCCGAAGGTGTGTACATACACTGCACACATGTTAGATCGGCAAATCCCGAAAAGCTGAAAGTCTGGCTACGATAGTCTTGCGAATGCGCGAACACTCGTAAGGGGGAAATCGATACGTTATCAGAGGCCCCATAAGCGATCTCATGGATCTGGGCCGTACTTAGGCCAACTGGGCCGGAATGGGCTAAATGGGCTTGACGGGTCGTGGGCCCAAAATAAGCAAATTTGTTGATTTGGTAATAAGTGAAGAACTAGTCATACTGGTTACATGGCTTGGAATTGATTCGGGCCAGATAGGCCATTTGAATGTGATTTGGGCCTAATGGGCCATATGAAAGAGATTGGGCCTAGTGGGCCATATACATATATGTAGACTTGTTTAGGCTTTGTAAGGGGTTTTGGGCCTAGTGTCTGATAACTGCTTAAACAGATATAAAACTTAAATAATTAATTAATTGTGACCATGGACAAGTTATAAGGTTAATGTGTGGCAATGGGCATATGCATGTCTAAGATTGGATCTAGGAAGAGCTTGGTACTTAAGCGGTCTTAATGACTCACCTTCTCTTTTTTGGAATCCTACCTGGTGCATAGTATATGTTCACTTTAGCCAATTGGGACTTGTTAACGGGCCAAGGTAAGTAATTAGACCCATAATGATGAGAAATGACCAAAATGCCCTAAGTGCGATAATGACTAAAATACCCCTATGTGTTGAATGTAAGATTTATGGATGTTACATGTATACCTGCTGCATTCATATGATATTCTATTTAGGTTGCATATGGGTTGGAAATTATGGAATAGAGGAAGTATATGAGGATCGCATGGTTGTTTGACGACCGTGGATCCACCGATGGCTATTAAGACCAATATTTGTTTAGCAGCTTGCTACAATGAAGGTAGTACCGCAACCGGGCTACAATTGATGTGTATCGGATGAGTGGGTCGATATTTATATCCCCACATGATGTGCACCAGGGGACGGAGTTGGTGTGTACCGGTTGGATTATTGGGGTGGGTTGCACAACATTGCATGTATGATATTATTGTGATATTATTGTGATATGGGCTTCGGCCCAACTGAGGCTAATACGGGCTAAGGCCCAAAAGCCACCGTTATTGAATTGGGATCAGGTCCCAAAATGACTGATGTACTCGTTGAGTGTTGTACACAATAAGTTTTCGAAACTCACCCCCCATTCTTTTAAATTTTTTAGGTGATCCTCAGTAGGCGGTTCGATGAATGGAGGGACTTGGAGGTGGCCAACTAGCAAAAAGTTTAGACTTAGTCTTTTATTTAATTTTTAATTTTTTAATTTTTTTTATTTGGGTTGTAATAAGGCCTTTCCTCTGGTTATTATTTCAAATTAGGTTTATTATTATTTTTATGTTTTATTAGGTTTTCCTAAACCATAACTATTTTCAAATACTACGTTTCTGCAACTCAATCTTTAAATGACAAGTTTTCATAGATCATCTGTTTTAAATAAAGCTTCTGCAACTAAAAAAAGATTTTACAAAGTAATTATTATCATACAAGAAGGAATAGTTTTTTTTTAAATACACCTCGCTTTGAAAGCAACAAATACAAGCTGGGTTTTTACTCAAGGTTTTTATTTTAAAAAAAGGTTTTCAATGAAAACAAGGTTTTCGAAAAACACTTCAATGTGACACGCTAGATTTAGCCATAACGGCTGGGTTGGGTTTAGGGTGTTACATGAAGCCTCCTCGCGTATACGTATAGCATAAGCTCTGGTAGGTGCGCGAGCTTCAGATCAAACTGCTATGTCTTTAGTTCCTTTCTGAATGCTACTCACAATACCCGTATTTCTAGGTGGTCTACCTCGAGATGCAGTATTACCCGATCTTGTATTTTTACTGTATATTGCTCGACCAACTCAGGACATTCTCGGATGGAGTGATCCATCGATCCACATTTAAAATAGGCCCGATCGTACAATCTACAATTATCGGGATGTCGTTTACCATAATGTTTGCACACCGGTTGATTTGATTTAACGTTACCAACACTAGCTACTGAGATAGCTTTCGAATTCGCAGGTGGTCTATCCCGATCACGTTTAGTATAACCCGCAGTAGCCTTTGAACGGCTAGAATCATCCCGGAATCTCTTTGATGCCGACTGAAAAGACTTACTCGATGATCTCTTACGTGAATCTCTAGCTTCAAAATCATCTTTTCTTTTCTCTTTCCCGAGCTCTTCAGCTTTCCATGCTCGCTCAACCAGTACTATGAACTCTTTTATTTCAAGTATTCCAACAAGCAGTTTAATGTCTTTTTTCAACCTGTCTTCGAATCTTTTACACATTATAGCCTCGATCGAAACACACTCTCGTGCATATCGACTGAGTCTTATGAATTTTTGTTCATATTCTGTCAGAGTCATGTGACCCTATTTCAATTCTAGAAATTCTTTGCGCTTCTGGTCTATAAATCTTTGGCTAATGTATTTCTTACGAAACTCAGTCTGAAAGAACTCCCAGGTCACCCGTTCTTTCGGAACCACTGATACTAGTGTATTCCACCAGTGATATGCGTTGTCGCATAGCAAAGATATGGCACACTTTAAACACTTATCCAGGGTACAAGATAGCACATCAAACACGCAGATAGTATTGTCAAGCCAGAATTCAAATCACTTAGCATCATCATCATCAATAGCTTTGAATTCTTCAGCCCTGTGTTTTCTGATTTTATCAACAGGAGGCTTATGTAATCTCAACGGATCACTTACTTGAGGTATAGCAGGTATTGGAGAAGGATTAATCAGGGGTGGAGGTTGTTGTGCAGTCAGATTAGTCCGGATATACTGAGTAAACCAGTCGTTCATCATTTGGTAAAAGGCTTGTTTAGCATCTCCCTCTTGGTTACTCAAAGTCGGTTGAGAATCAACCGGCACTGTCCCTTGCACGGGAACAGATGCTATACTCTCGACATCATCGGCTACGGCTCTATCGGGATCCATTTACTATACGAAAACACATTTTCAAATGTTAGAAGTCATCACACTATCACGATATATAATATGGCATGTATAGCTAGACTCACATGCGCTACGTTAGTCCTAGAATCGACTAAACCGTAGCTCTGATACCAATAAAATGTAACACTCCTAACTCGTATCCATCGCTGGAATGGGGTTATGAGGTATTATTGAACGAAACACATACATCAATGAAAAGTACACCTATTTTGCATGCTTATTACTAAGCTTATGTACATTTGCATATCAAATAAAAAACAAACCATATTATACAACTTATTAATTATCCATATAAGAGACATTATCAAACATCCACAAATGATCAATTATAATTGTCATATAAGATTTACTTAATAATTAAAATACAATAACAAAGCCACATATCAACTTGTATCAATCATCTTGTTTAAAAAATAACTTAAGTTACCATTCATAAAGTCATTTACTAAAGCTTTAGCTGAACATATATAACATGCTAAATACATAAACCTATTTAATGTCAACTTTCATTATGTTGTATCACTTAACAAGCATGAAACATTTCGAAGAATTAAACCAGATAATCAAGCATATTATTTTACCTTTCACATTAACACATCAAATATATATATATAATACTTAAAAACTATTTGTCCAACATTCTAGCATACCAAAACCGAATTTTTTTAACATGCTATTATCACTTATTATACAAAGTAGCAAAAGTCATATTCAAAACTAATTCATTATTTCCATATTCGGCTAAACACTTATATAAACATATATAGTCAAAACAATCCACTTTTAATCACAAATTCATGTGACTCCAATTATCTAACATCCACCGAAAGCTAATTCACCTTGTTTGCCAAATCTAAACATGGTCATTTCATAAGCTATTCATTGTGATTAACATCTCATTTATATTCAATGATCAAAGGCAATAAACTATTATCTATATCTATTTCATTCCACAACTGAATATCAACACTTCCACTTATAAATCATGTAAATCACTCAACAAAAATATACAACCACAATTTCACTTTAAACCAAATATACCATACACATATACTTTGCATAACCTCATTACATTAGCACATGTACCAACCATGATTGACATATATATATATTGGCCAGAACATCAAAACCACAACCAAACATACTCATAAGTTATTCAAAACTTGAAATTGATTCTAACTAAATAAACAAGCCATTTTCGCATGGCTTATATATATACATAAACCAAAATCCAACACTTTAAAATATAATCCAGCCTATACTTGCCATAAGTTCAAAAATTTATCTTATAAAATACCGAAGACAGTCGATAGTGAGATAGACTTTGATGATGATCCCTGAGCTCGTAACTTGACTCCAAAATCTATAAAACAATGTAAACAAACACATACAGTAAGCTATCATATCTTAGTAAGTCATAAGCAAATAAATAACTCAATGTTAATATCAACTAAACTTAACCAAGCTAATTTATGCTATCATATTCACATTTATTCTTAAGATCACAATTTCATATATAACATATACTTTCATAAACAATTTCACATTGGCCAAATATACATAATCTCATATACATATATTCATGAATTATTTCATAAATATTCACATTATATAATCAGAAGGCCGAAGACACTTTCCATATACACATACATTTTTCATTTACATCACACATGATTTGTAACAAAGATCAAGTAACTTACTTACCTTATTTCAAATAGGTAATAAGCTAACTCACACCTGATCATTTTAACTAGTTTTACACATTCGATCACAACTTATCGTTGCCTGATAAACCATTCGGAATTGGATAGGACACTCAGATAATTACATATATTGTACAGTGCCAACGACCCAGACGTGGTCTTACATGTAATCATATATCGATGCCACTGTCCTAAATAGGGTCTTACTCACACACCACATATCAGAATCCTATGTCATGACATATTTTTCTTAGCTATTCCTAAGGTTCATACGGGGCTTTTAGACGTCGTAACTCAGTCAGAAAAAAATTGTAGACATAGCTATGAAGCTTATACATATTCGGCTAACAACATATATACTACACATAATTCATTTCAGCATATAAAGTTCATATTTATTTAAAATAAACAACATCTATTTGTGATCGTGATTTTTCGTGATAAGTTTTATAAATTTATAATTAATCGCTCTTGAAACTAACTATTATCACGACGTAGGCAAGTGTACCTATCGAATAGTGGTATAGCTTTAGCAAGACCGGATTGTCGAACCCAAAGGACTAAAAGTACTAGTAATGACTATCTTTTTATTATTTACCCTAAGAAATAAAGGGGTTTGTTTTAACTAATTAATTAAAGTAAGAAATTGTAGAAAATAGAATTGGGAAATTACTTATGGGAAAACGATTGATTAAGGACAATACCTAAGGAAAAATCCACCTAGATTTTTACTTGTTATTCTGGCTCCGAACCGAACGATTTATTCATTTAACTTGTTCCATAGAAATCCCTAAGTTATGTGATAAACCTTAATTTATACATATTTATAACCCATGCTTAACGCATTTTATGAATGATTTCTCCTTAGATTTGATGAATTCGATGCTCCTAATGCCTTAATTTCATGTTTTATCCTTAGGTAAGAATAGGAGAACGAAAGGAACGAGAAACGGGCCAAAAACGGAGAAAATGGGCCAAAGCACGAAATCAACACAGCCTGGACCTCCTCACACGGACAGATCACACGGCCATGTCAATCTGGCAGAATTGAAGCACGATTCATACGGGCAGCTCACACGCCCGTGCCAATCTAACAGGCTCGAACATGACCTGAAGTAATCGCACACGACCATGCCATACGGGCGTGTCCCTACCGAACCCTAGTTAAGCTTCATTCGAAAAAGACCAAATTTTAGGGCTTTTTAGGCATTACAAAGCCTATAAATACACCCTAAAGGAGGAAGAAAAGGGGGAAGGAGAATAGGGAGTAAGGAATTACTCCGAGAAAACTGATTGATCCATCTCAGAAGTCAGAGCCACCATCAAGACTGAAGATCTCTCCTCAACCTCCCCTTCAGGATTTTTGGGTTTTTTTTTAATTTTTGTAATTTTTATTATTCTGAGATGTGCTCTTGTTTAGTTATGAACTAAACCCCTAAATACCTAAGGGGGATGAAACCTATGACTAAACCTTGCTATTATTTCTGAATGGTATGATAAATATTTAACTTGTTCTTAATTACGTGTTCTTAATTCTTGTTTTGGTATTTCAGGATATCACTTCAAGTTACTACTCTTAGTTGGAGGAGGAATAGACCCTGACTAAGAGTAACTTTGTCGTAATTAAGCGGAGTTGATTACGTGCCTAGAGATAGGGTGACAAGATTTTGCCAGATTAGGGTGAAACCTAATAAGGGAATCCATAGATCGAGTTAATGCAACCTTAGGGTGTTAATTAGAGATAACTCTCGGTTATTCAACCTAGGGATTAGACGTTGCTAGTCTCGAAAGGGATAATAATATACATTAGGGATTTCTACGGAACAAGTTGAATGAATAAATTGTCCGGTTCAAAGCTAGAATAACAAGTACGAGTCTAGGTGGATTTTTCCTTAGGTATTGTCTCAATCAATCATTTTCCACAATAGTAATTTCCCAATTTCTATTTTCTACAAGCTCTTAGTTTAATTAGTTAGTCAAAATAATCCTGTTTTATTCGGCTAGATAATAAAAAGACGGTCAGTACTAGTACTCATAGTCCTTTGGGTTCGACAATCCGGTCTTGCTAAAGCTATACTACTGTTCGATAGGTACACTTGCCTACGTCGTGATCATAGTTAGTTTCAAGAACGAGTCATTACAAATTTATAAAACTTATCACATGAAAAATCGACGATCAAGTTTTTGGTGCCGTTGCCGGGGGCTAAGATATTAGGAACACTCAATTTTTATTACTTTAGCCATTTATTTTCTTGCAATTTAACTAATTTTCTTTCTTTTTCTCCTGGCAGGTTCTTATAGTTTATGACTAGAAGAAACCCGCCAGGACCATTGCTTTTCGACGAGGAAATTGATCATACAGCTCGTAGAAACTGACCAAAAATCAGGCGTAGATTAAGATACATAGAAGAAGAGCAAGAGGATGATATCTCAACTACTACTGAAGAGATGGCTGAAAATCAAGACAATCCACTACCTCCAGCCATACCCGCTGAATTAGCAAATCAGAATCCTGCTCCTCGTACTATGTATGATTATGCTAAACCTAATTTTACAGGAACTAAGTCAAGTATAGTTAGACCTGCTATTGCTGCAAATAATTTTGAACTGAAACCTAACACAATCCAGATGATATAGTAATTTGTTCAGTTTGATGGTTTGCAGGATGAGAACCTCAACACGCACTTGGCAAATTTCATAGAACTGTCTGACAGTTTCAAAATTAATGGTGTTTCTAATGATGCCATTCACCTTTGGTTATTCCTTTTTTCACTGAGGAATAAAGCTAAATAGTGGTTGAACTCACTACCACGAGGGTCCATTACCATTTGGGAGCAAATGACCGAAAAATTTCTATTAAAATATTTTCCACCAGTAAAAATAGCTAAGTTGCATAATGATATTTCTTCTTTTGTGCAGATGGACTTAGAAATGCTTTACGATGTATGGGAGAGATTCAAGGACCTTTTGCGAAGGTGCCCACACCATGGGTTACCTCTATGGCTGCAAGTTCAAACGTTCTACAACGGTGTGAACCCTTCGGCAAGGTAAATGATTGATGCAGCTGCCGGTGGAACCATCAATAACAAGACACCTGAAGAGGCTTCTAAATTTATTGAGGAGATGTCACTGAATAACTATCAGTGGCAAGTCTTGAGGACTAAGCCAACGAAAATAGCAGGAGTTTATAACATCAATTCGGTCACCATGTTGTCAAATCAGGTAGAACTTCTGAATAAGAAAATTGATGGTCTACTTGGTTCTACGCAAGTACATCCAGCGATGAGGTGCGATTCAAGTGGAGGAGGTGTGCCTACAGAATACCCACCATTCAATCCTACAACTGAAGAGGAACAAGTAAACTATATGGGTAACAATAATTTCAGATCTCAAAATAACCTATATAGTAATACTTACAATGCAGGTTGGAAGAACACCCAAATTTCTCTTGGGGTGGTCAAGGAAGTCAAAGGCCATAGAATCCTCAGGGTTTCCAACAGCCACCTTATCAACAGGAAAATAAGTCGAACCTTGAGAAGATACTATCCAAATTCATCTCGGTGTCAGAAACTCATTTCCAGAATACCGAGACAACACTTAAAAATCAACAAGCATCAATTCAAGGACTCAAAACTCAGATAGGGCAACTGTCCAAACTACTCTCCGAACAACCACAAGGTGGTTTACATAGTAACAGTAAACCAAGCGAGCATGTGAAAGCAGTTATACTAAGAAGTGGGAAAGTATTAGCTGATTCTGGAAAGAAGCTAACACAAGAAGCCGTGACAAGCGAAAGGGAGGAGTAAGAACCCAAAAATAGTGACGAACCAGTACCAAAGGAGTATAAACCACCAGTTCTATATCCAGCAAAATTGAAAAAAGACCGCATGGATACACAATTCGGTAAGTTTCTTGAACTTTTTAAATAATTACATATCAACTAACCTTTTGTTGAAACTATCTCGCAGATCCCGACATACGCAAAATTTTTAAAGGAGCTCCTAACAAATAAAAGGAAGTTTGAAGACTTATCTACAGTGGAACTCAAAGAGGAATGTTCAGCTATACTCTAAAATAAACTACCAACCAAACTGAAAGATCCAGGAAGTTTCACTATCCCTTGCTTCATTGGTAGTTTGGATGTTGAGAAAGCACTAGCCGATTTAGGCGCTAGCATTAATTTGATGCCATATAAAATGTTCAAACAACTTGGTTTGGGGAACCCAAACCCACTAGGATGAGTATTCAACTAGCTGATAGATTTGTTAAATATCCTAGGGGTATTATAGAAGATGTACTTGTGAAAGTAGATAAATTCATATTCCCTGTTGAATTCATTGTGCTTGATATGGACGAAGACGTAGAAGTACCTTTAATCTTAGGGCGTCCATTTTTAGCCACTGCTAGGGCTTTAATCAATGTGGGTGATGGTAAATTGGTACTTAGAGTAGGTGACGAGGAGATTATCTTTAAAATTTATGATGCTATGAGATTTTCTAGGGAACAAGATAATTCATGTTTTTTTATTGACTCTATTGTTTTTAGGAAATTATACGAAAGGATACGACGGAACTGTGTCTAGCTCAAGGGGAGGAGGTAGATGATGAACCCAATTAATGTTCCTTAAGACAAGCAGAATATGAGGGTATTATGATGAACGATGAACTTAAACAAAAATCCTCTATTGAAGAACCTCCAAACTGGAACTTAAACAATTGCCAAATC
Source organism: Gossypium anomalum (assembly GCA_025698475.1). Lineage (NCBI taxonomy): Eukaryota > Viridiplantae > Streptophyta > Magnoliopsida > Malvales > Malvaceae > Gossypium > Gossypium anomalum. Next base: position 37,937,322 of record CM046968.1, on the reverse strand, counting down.
ACTTGGAATATGCAAACCTTGGAAATAATTCTATATTACCAGTGATTATTGCTTCTAACCTGCAACCCAAGGAAAAGGAGGAATTAATCTGAGTACTAAAAGAACATAAAAAGGCCATAGCTTGGAAAATTTTTGACATCAAAGGGACTAGCCCCTCTTTTTGCACACATAAAATTTTAATAGAAGATGAATATAAGCCTTGTGTGCAAGCTCAAAGACGACTGAACCCCAATATGAAAGAAGTTGTTAAAGTTGAGGTAATTAAACTTCTAGATGCTAGAATTATTTATCCTATTTCTAATAGTTCTTGGGTAAGCCCAGTATAGGTTGTTCCTAATAAAGGAGGCATGACGGTCATGGCTAACGAGAAGAATGAATTAATCCCAACAAGGACAGTCACAGGTTGGAGAGTTTGTATTGATTACAAGAAGTTGAATGATGCCACAAGGAAAGATCACTTTCCGTTGCCATTAATTGACCAAATGTTCGAAAGATTATCCAGACACATGTACTACTATTTTTTAGACGGACTCTCCGGCTGCTCCCAAATTCCAATAGCTCCTGAAGATCAAGAAAAGACAACATTCACATGCCCATACGATACGTTTGCTTATCGTAGAATGCCTTTTGGATTATGTAACGCCCCTGCCACTTTTCAGCGCTGCATGATGGTCATCTTTGACGAACTCATGGAATACATCATGGAGGTATTTATGGATGATTTCTCAGTACTCAGTAACTCTTTCCATCTTTGCCTTAAAAATTTAAAACGAGTTTTAATAAGATGTGAGGAAACGAACCTTGTACTTAATTGGGAAAAGTGTCACTTCATGGTTCAAGAAGGTATAGTATTAGGGCATAAAATTTCTAGTAAAAGGATTGAAGTGGATAAATCTAAAATTGAAACAATCAAAAAATTGCCACCTCCTAGTTCGGTCAAGGCTATTAGAAGCTTTTTAGGACATGCCAGTTTTTATAGAAGATTTATTAAAGATTTTTCTAAAATAGCTAGGCCTTTGACTAAATTACTAGAAAAAGATATGCCTTTTAATTTCGATCAGGAATGCTTGGAAGCATTTAACACCTTAAAAGATAAATTAATTGATGCTCCAATTATAATCACACCTGACTGGAACTTACCTTTTGAACTAATGTGTGATGCGAGTGACTATACAGTAGGTGCAGTTTTGGGACAGTGAAAAGACAAGCACTTCCAACCTATCTATTATGCTAGCAAGACATTGACAGCCGCACAAGAAAGCTACACCACCACTGAAAAAGAATTGCTAGCTGTGGTTTTTACATTTGATAAATTCCGATCATATCTCATATTGTCTAAAGTTGTTGTCTACACTGATCATTCTGCCCTTTGATACCTCCTAACTAAAATTGATGCAAGACCTCAACTTATTCGATGGATTTTGTTATTGTAAGAATTCGACTTAGAAATTCAGGATAAGAAAGGAGTTGAAAATCTCGCGGTGGATCATTTGTCTAGGCTTGAAAACTCAAATATTAGAAAACTAAATGAAGCCAAAATTAATGATTCGTTTTCTGACGAACAGTTCTTCGCTATATTTGATTTTGAGGTACCTTGGTTTGCAGACATCGCAAATTTTTTGGCCGCTAATATTATCCCAAACGGGTTGACACACTAGCAAAAGAAGAGATTCTTTAGTGATATGGAACACTACTTTTGGGACGACCCTTTTCTTTTTCGCATATGTGTAGATCAAACCATTTGAAGATGTGTTACAAGGTTAGAAACATCAAAGATACTGGAACATTGCCACTCAAGACCAACTAGAGGACACTATAGTCAAACTAAGACCGCGCATAAAATACTTGAATCAGGTTTTTATTGGCCCTCGTTATTTAAGGACGCCAACATGTATGTAACTTCTTGCGAGAAATGCCAACAAACAGGTAACCTCTCCAAACGTGATGAAATGCCTGAAAATTATATGCTTTCATGTGAAATATTTGACGTTTGGTGTATCGACTTCATGGGTCCATTCCCAGGTTTTTTTGGGAATAACTATATCTTAGTAGTGGTTGATTATACGTCAAAATGGGTAGAAGCCCAAGCTTTACTACTAATGATGCTAGAGTAGTAGTACGCTTCCTTAAGAAACTCTTTTCAAGATTCGGAACACCTAGAGCAATTATTAGTGATAGGGGCACTCATTTCTATAACACCCAATTTGAGAAAAATCTTAAGAAATACGGAGTTTACCACAGAATAGCCACCCCATATCATCCTCAAACCAGTGGGCAAGTCGAAGTGGCAAATTGAGAAATCAAATGAATTCTCAAAAAGACAGTAGAATCAAATAGGAAAGACTAGATGATGAAAGTAGATGATGCTTTATAGGCTTATAGAACTGCTTTTAAGACTCCCATTGGAACATTACTGTATAAACTCGTTTATGGGAAAAGCTGCCATCTACCATTCGAACTAGAGCACAAAGCTTTTTGGGCAATTAAATTTCTTTACCTTGATCCTAAACTTGCTGGCCAAAATAGGTTAATACAACTGAACGAGTTAGATGAGCGGCGAGCCAATGCATACAAAAATTCAAGGTTATACAAGGAAGCAACAAAACGACGCCATGACGCTCGCTTGAAGCAGCAAAAGCAATTTGAAGTCAGAGATTTTGTCTTGCTCTATAATTCAATACTCAAATTGTTTCCTAGAAAACTCAAATCACGATGGTCAGGACCTTTCGTAGTTTAATTTGTCTTTCCATATGGCACAGTAGAGGTAAGTCACCCATCACAAGGAACTTTCAAGGTAAGTGGTCATCGTCTTAAACTTTATAAAGGCGAAAATTTTAAGGACGATGGAGAGGAACTACGACTCCACGAACCTCCCTGAATACATCAGCAAAGGAAGTCGAGCTAAGACTATAAACAAGTGCTTTTCGGGAGGCAACCCGAGTACTAACAATTTTCATTTATTTAAAATTTATTTAAAATTTCAAAATATTTAATATTTAGATCACTAACTGAATCTTTGAACACAGGTTTACCACAGGGACACGGCCAAGCACACGGGCGTGTGTAAAACCGTGTGGAAACAGGGCATGATTTTCCCAAAACACGGGCAATGATAAATCACCACGGCCGTACGACATGGCCGTGGGTGAACCTGCCAAAACAACACTAGCGTTCGACACGCCCGTGCCTGAGGATCGTGGTCAAAACTGAGAAACTAACACGGGTGTGAGACACACCCGTGTCTAACACCCGTGGTCGACACTGCCAAAATAACATGGGCGTGTGTATAGGAACATGGACGAGAAAGAAACGAACCATATCGTACACGGGCGTGTCTGAAGGCCGTGTGATGAACTCCCAATTCACAACCCACACGGGTGTGTGCGATGACCGTGCCACTTACAAAATTACATTATTTCTTTTACTTCCACTTTTATTCTTAATTCTTTTTTTTATAATTCATGTATTCTCTAAACAAGGCTTCTCTTTATGATTACTACCAGCTTATTTCTTCCTTAACATCATGCCCTACTCTATCGTCAATCATCGTTCTCACCAAACTAGGACATTTATTCAGTACTCAGGAAGTTTCAATTTTCTCTCTATCTTATGATCTTATATTTTTCTTATATATCTAACCTTGTACATTGAGGGAAATGTACATATTAAGTGTGGGGGGATATTTATTTCATTATCTGAAAAATCCCTGAATATTACTTTGTTCTCTTGTGAATCTCTCATATCATGTTTAAAATGAATTTTGATTGACTGATAATTTTGATTGATATATCTTAGATTAAAACATAGGCATTTATGCATTGATTGTTAAACTTTAGGACACTAGAAAGTCAAGCATGATAAGGTGATGTTTAAGAATTTAAAACTTTAGGTTGTTTCCCCAAATTTAGGTATTATCTTGAATTGAATCCCACAGATTTAAACATCAAAAAGCCATCATTTTTGTGAGATTTTTGAGCCTTTTGAGCATCTATTAATTCTTTCATGCTCGCTTCTATTATTGCTTTGAGTGTGCCAATATTGAATTGTTATTCTAGAACTTGTCTGATTATGCATGTCAAAACCTCACTATTTGATTTGATATATCAAGATGATAGAGGCACTTAGGATTAACCCACCCATGCCATGAAAAGCCTACCTCCACGATTAACCCTTAGTAAACCCCTTTGAGCCTAACAAGCCATTCCTTGTACCACCCTCGATATTAACCATTAACCCATTATTGTTGAAATCCCCAAAAATAATTTGATCCCTATTTTTTGTCGAGAATTTATTTGAATAAATTGCTTAACTATGTCTTGTTCTTAATAGTAATCTATGATATTTGACTTGTTCTTAAAAAAAAAACATGTATATAAATCAGTAGTTATCAGTTGCTTTTAAGTCTCATTCCATAGTCAAAGAAGAAAGCTTTGTTGTACGCAAGTGATGATTTAATATTATTTTCTAGTTAAGTAATTTTTCAAGTCAATCTCGATTCTAACCCTTTCTTTCAGCTTGTGACCACACCCCTTAACTAAGCCTTGTTACAACCCTTTAAAGACCTTTGGATTGATGTATCATTTCAATTTATAGTGGTGGAGATTTGATTTTTATGCAAGCCTATGGTAATAACTTTTCAATTGACTGATGAGTGCTAATTTAATTGTCCTTGAACATTTCGAGTAATTTGAGTGAATCTTTAATGACGATGTTAAACTCTGTGAGGTTCCAAATCAATGATAACTACCTAGGGGAGGGGAGATACCTAGGTTTTTCATAACTAAAATACTCAATTTAGAATGTTTAAAGCTCTAATGTTCTTATAGTTGAGTTCTCAATGTATGATTACTTATCAGATGATTTGAGATAATATTGATCGGAATTATAAGTTGAGAAAAAGGAGGTTTTAACTATGATCCGAGGATTTTGCTTGAGGACAAGCAAACACTTAAGTGTGGGGGTATTTAATAAACTGTAATTTTTACATATTTATAACCCATGCTTAACGCATTTTATGAATGATTTCTCCTTAGATTTGGTGAATTCGATGCTCCTAATTCCTTAATTTCATGTTTTACCTTAGGTAAGCATAGGGGAACGAAAGGAATGAGAAAAGGGCCAAAAATAGAGAAAATGGGCCAAAGCACAAAATCAACACGGCCTGGACCTCCTCACACGGGTAGATCACACGGCCGTGTCAATCTGGTAGAATTGAAGCAAGATTCACACGGGCAGCTCACACGCCTGTGCCAATCTAACAGGCTCGAACATGGCCTAAAGTAATCGCACACGGCCGTGCCATACGGGCATGTCCCTGCCGAACCCTGGTTAAGCTTCATTCAGAAAAAGCCAAATTTTAGGGCTTCTTAGGCATTCCAAAGCCTATAAATACACCCTAAAAAAGGAAGAAAAGGGGGCAGGAGAATAGGGAGTGATGAATTACTCCAAGGAAGCCGATTGATCCATATCAGAAGTCGGAGCCACCATCAAGACTGAAGATCTTTCCTCAACCTCCCCTTCAGGAGTTTTGGGTTTTCTTTATGTTTTGTAATTTTTATTATTCTGAGATGCGTTCTTGTTTAGTTATGAACTAAACTCCTAAATACCTAAGGGTTATGAAACCTATGACTAAACCTTGTTATTATTTCTGAATCGTATGATAAATATTTAACTTGTTCTTAATTACGCGTTCTTAATTCTTGTTTTGGTATTTCAAGATATCACTTCAAGTTACTACTCTTAGTTGGAGGAGGAATAGACCCCGACTAAGAGTAACTTTGTCGTAATTAAGCGGAGTTGATTGCGCGCCTAGAGATAGGGTGACAAGATTTTACCGGATTAGGGTGAAACCTAATAAGGGAATCCATAGATTGAGTTAATGCAACCTTAGGGTGTTAATTAGAGATAACTCTCGGTTATTCAACCTAGGGATTTCTACGGAACAAGTTGAATGAATAAATCGTCCGGTTCAGAGCCAGAATAACAAGTAAGAGTCTAGGTGGATTTTTCCTTAAGTATTGTCTCAATCAATCGTTTTCCACAATAGTAATTTCCTAATTTCTATTTTCTGCAAGCTCTTAGTTTAATTTGTTAGTCAAAACAATCCTCTTTTATTCGGCTAGATAATAAAATGTACTAGTACTCATAGTCCTTTGGGTTCGACAATCCAGTCTTACTAAAGCTATACTACTGTTCGATAGGTACACTTGCCTACGTCATGATCATAGCTAGTCTCAAGAATGAGTCATTACAAATTTATAAAACTTATCTCAAGGAAAATCGACAATCATTATGTTATTATCCCTATTCAAGACTAATAACGTCTAATCCCTAGATTGAATAACTGAGACTTTTCTCTAATTAATACCCTAGGGTTGCATTGACTCGTTCTATGGATTCCCTTATTAGGTTTCACCCTAATCCGGTAAAATCTTGTCACCCTATCTCTAGGCGCACAATCAGCTCCGCTTAATTAGGACAAAGTTACTCTTAGTCAGGGTCTATTCCTCCTCCAACTAAGAGTAGTAACTTGAAGTGATATCTTGAAATACCAAAACAAGAATTAAGAACACGTAATTAAGAACAAGTTAAATATTTATCGTACGATTCAGAAATAATAACAAGGTTTAGTCATAGCTTAGGTATTTAGGGGTTTAGTTCATAACTAAACAAGAACACATCTCAGAATAATAAAAATTACAAAACATAAAAAAACCCAAAACTCCTGAAAGGGAGGTTGAGGAAAGATCTTCAGTCTTGATGGTGGCTCCGACTTCTGATATGGATCAATCGGCTTCCTCAGAGTAATTCATTACTCCCTATTCTCCTTCCCCTTTTCTTCCTCCTTTAGGGTGTATTTATAGGCTTTGGAATGCCTAAGCAGCCCTAAAATTTGGCTTTTTCTGAATGAAGCTTAACCAGGGTTTGGCAGGGACATGCCCGTGTGGAACGGCCGTGTGCGATTACTTTAAGCCATGTTCAAGCCTGTTAGATTGGCACAGGCGTTTGAGCTGCCCGTGTGAATCGTGCTTCAATTCTACTAGATTGACATAGCCGTGTGATCTGCCCGTGTGAGGAGGTCCAGGCCGTGTTGATTTTGTGCTTTGGCCCATTTTCTCTGTTTTTGGCCCGTTTCTCGTTCCTTTCGTTCTCCTATGCTTGCCTAAGGTAAAACATGAAATTAAGGAACTAGGAGCATCGAATTCACCAAATCTAAGGAGAAATCATTCCTAAAATGCGTTAAGCATGGGTTATAATTATGTATAAATTACAGTTTATCAAATACCCCCACACTTAAGCGTTTACTTGTCCTCAAGAAAAATCCTCGGATCATAGTTAAAACCTCCTTTTTCTCAACTTATAATTCCGATCAATATTATCTCAAATCATCTGATAAGTAATCATACATTGAAAACTCAACTATAAGAACATTAGAGCTTCAAACATTCTAAATTGAGTATTTTAATCATGAAAAACTTAGGTATCTCCCCTCCCTAAGTAGTTATCATTAATTTGGGACCTCACAGAGTTTAACATCCTCACTAAAGATTCACTCAAATTACTCCAAGTGTTTAAGGATAATGAAATTAGCACTCATCAGTCAACATGAAAAGTTATTACCATAGGCTTGCATAAAAATCAAATCTCCACCACTATAAATCGAGATGATACATCAATCCAAAGGTATTTAAAGGGTTGTAATAAGGCTTAGTTAGAGGGTGTGGTCATAAGCTGAAAGAAAGGGTTAGAATCGAGATTGACTTGAAAAATTACTTAACTAGAAAAAAAATATTAAATCATCACTTGCGTACAACAAAGCTTTCTTCTTTGACTATGGAATGAGACTTAAAAGCAACTGATAACTACTGAAAAACTTAGGCATCTCATTTCATCTAAGTAGTTATCACTGATTCGAAACCTCACAGATTTTAACATCCTTACTAAAGATTCACTCAAATCACTCAAAGTGTTTAAGGACAATGAAATTAGCACTCATCAGTCAATATGAAAAGTTATTACCATAGGCTTGCATGAAAATCAAATCTCCACCACTATAAATCGAGATGATACATCAATCAAAAGGTCTTTAAAGGGTTGTAACGAGGCTTGGTTAGGGGGTGTGGTCACAAGCTAAAAGAAAAGGTTAGAATCAAGATTGATTTGAAAAATTACTTAACTAGAAAAATATTTAATCATCACTTGCGTACAACATAGCTTCTTCTCTGACTATGGATTTTGAATAATGAAGCTTACAAATAAAAGATAACTACTAATATGTAAACATGTTTTTTTTAAAGAACAAGTTAAATAACATAGACTAACTATTAAGACATAGCTAAGCAATTTATTCAACTCAAATCTTGATAAAAATAGTGTTCAAATTAATTTAAGGGGATTTCAACAATAATGGGTTAAGGGTTAATATTGAGGGTCATAGAAGGAATGACTTGTTAGGCTCAAAGGGGTTTACTAAGGGTTAATCGTGGAGGTAGGCTTTTCATGGCATGAGTGAGTTAATCCTAAGTGCCTCTATCATCTTGACATATCAAATCAAATAGTGTGGACTTGACATGCATAATCAAGCAAGTTCTAGAATAACAATTCAATATTGACACACTCAAAGCAATAATAGAAGTGAGCATGAAAGAATTAATAGATGCTCAAAAGGCTCAAAAATCTCACAAGAATTATGTCTTTTTGATGTTTAAACTTGTGGGATTCAATTCAAGATAATACCTAAACTTGGAGAAACAACCTAAAATTTTAAATTCTTAAAAATCAACTTATCATGCTTTATTCTCTAACGTCTTAAAGTTTAAACAATCAATGCATAAATGCCTATGTTTTAGTTCAAGATAATCAATCAAAACTATAAGTCAATCAAAGTTCATCTTAAACATGATATGAAAGATTTACAAGAGAATAAAGCAATAGTCAGGGATTTTTCGGATAATGAAATGGTTACCCCACACACTTAAGATGTACATTGCCCTCAATTTACCAAGATAGGTATATAAGAAAATATAAGATCATAAGATAGGAAGAAAATTGAAACTTCCTGAGTGTTGAATGAATGAATTCCCTAGTTTGGTGTTATGGAGGTAGAGGAGGATACTCAGGTGGTGGTAGAGGTTGGGTACCACAAGTGCTGTGCCAAAAAAATATTATATCTCGTCATTGAGTAGGGCATGGCAGTCATAGAGAACCTTTTTCAATGGAGTTTGAAGTTCCTAAGTGATTGTGAGCTTTGGAGCTCATTATAATTGTGATAAAAGCAGGAACTATTTAGGGGATATTAGGTAGAATAATTACTCATAAAGAAATAGCCGAGATTGAAAATAATTAATAAAACCTAATAAATAAGATAATAACAAAAAGAAATAACATTTAAATATTAAAAGTGAAAGTAATAAAAACTTAAAATAAAAATAAAAATGAAAATAAAAATAAAAGTAGAATTTTAAAAAATAAAGATAAAATTAAATTAAACATCATCATCGCCGGATGGTTCGCGAGGTGGTGGTGGCGATGAGATGTGGAAATGCTGACAGATCTACTGGAGGGCAGCATCAATGTTGTCAAATCTTTGAAAACACTACTGCTCGAATTGGTTGAGGCACTCAGAGATGTCAGTATACGAAGCCGCCGCATGAACTGAACGAGAGGGTAGTGGTGGCTGGGAAGGTGGGTCCTTATGTTGAGTAGAGACATCATCAGTAATGTCCTCTAGAGCCTCCTCCTCGGTGGATTAGGTAAGACGATATTGGGGAGGGTAGGTTCCTCGGTACCTCTCGATCATCCTCATACTAAGCATGCTCGAGATGCCTTGTGGAGACATCTGGCCAATGAGGGTAAGGGATGATTCTTGGGCCGCGGTGTCGAGGAGTCCGAAGTGTCGGGCCAGTCGAGTCACATAGGGGCCAATGAAGATGCCCCCTCCGATGTCGCTCCGTCTGGTGGCAAATGGCAAGGGCAATAAAGTATGCAAGATCAAAAATATGCCCAATTGACATACACCATAAGTAGTAGACGTCATGAGTAGTGACGACGCCGATGCTCTCTCTCCACCCTGTTAAAGTGTGAGATAGAATAGAATGGAGATACTTTAAGGATGGAGGGAAAGATGATGCCTTGGTGCGGCTGGGGTCGTAGTCAGCCGAACGTGGGACGAGGGCGTCCCAGCAACGTGAAGGAGAACGGTGAATATGGCAGTCGAGAGCATGTAAGTCATTCTCCTCTCTGAACTCCTTGGTATATAAACCTAATGCATTGAAGAATTCTAGGACGCTTAATTGGCGGACTAATCTGCCTAAGCGAAACTGGACTGTGTAGGGATCATCGTAGTTCGTCATTACCATTTGAAGATGGAACGTGGTGCATAGTTCCATCGTCAGCTCTAAGTATGTTGGCTCGATGATCTCATAGAATAGTTCCCACGGATCGGTGGTAAGGAGGGCCCGGATTGCATCAGCCAATTGCACTTGTTCGACAGTAGCCCAGTTGATGCATTGGCCCTCTATTAAAGGTCGGGCCCGTAGTATTTAAAAGAGCTCTTTTTGGGGCCCAGTAGGGAACTGTATGAAAGGATGGCAAATTTTTACGGTTGGGCCCGAGGAAGATGATGCTCCTTTTCTTTTTTTTGGAAGCAGGGACGGCAGTTTTCTTCCTTGCGAAGACGACATAGTGAATGTTAGGAAGAGGAGAAAAGGCATCAAAAAAGTAGTTAGAGGCAGCGCACGGGCGTGGTAAGGAGGCCGTGTAGACTTGCAACGGCTAGGGTCAGGGTTTTTAAGTGGGGAAGACAATGAATAGTACAGCCTATTTATAGATTTTGGGGCACACGGCCAGGGGACACGCCTGTGTGCCCCAATTTCAGCCCATGTGTTTCGTGTTTTTCTTATTTTGGCACGTCTAAAATTCAACACACACCCGTGTACCGTGGGCGTGTTGGTGTACACGGCCATGTCGCAAGATCGTGTCTAGCTTCGTTCGCTTCTCCCATGCTCGTGTATGACAGCCCCACACCCGTGTTAATTTGACAGGTTTGACCATGGTTGTTCGACACGGGCGTGTCGCACACCCGTGCTAGTTTCTCAGTTTCAACAACGGTCCTAAGGCACGGGCGTGTCACACGCTCGTGTTGTTTTGACAGGTTTGCCCACGGCCATGTCGTACAGCCGTGGCGATTTATCGCAACCCATGTTTTAGGGAAATTTTTACCCTATTTCCGTGGTCCTAAGCACGCCCGTGTTCTTGGCCGTGTCTCTATGGTGTACCTGTTTTCAAGAGCTCCGTTAGTAGGTTAGGTATTTAAACACTAAAATTTAAGGAAGTTAATATAATTAGTGGTTGGGGTTGCCTCCCGAGAAGCGCTTATTTATAGTCTAAGCTCGACTTACCTCTCTATTGGATGGTCATGGTGGTTTAAGGAGTTTATACTCCTCATTCTTGCTATCAATCTTATCAAAATAAGGTTTTAGACGGGTGTTGTTTACCTTAAAAGTACCGAACTTGGGATAACTTACCTCCACTGTACCGAATAGGAAAAGACTAAGTACCGGAAGAAAGATTTCTACATTCAGGTTGGTGGTGACAATGTGAGGATTTACGGCATCTAGTAAGACTTTATCTCCAACCTTAAGTTGATTTGGAGAGGTATCGAGCTTGTTCTGGCGTAGTTCTGGTTTATCGTGTGTTCTCGATTTATGTGCTCGCCATTCGTCTAGCTCCTCTATTTGTAGCCTTCATTCTTCATGAATGGGTTCTCTATGTTTGCGGGAACATGGCTCGTAAACTTCTTTCAAACTCAATTTCTGTAAAGTAGGTTGTGTTATATTATCAGTTTTAGTAGACTCGTATGGACAATTACCTTCAATATTCAATGTGTTGCCAGAATTACGAGCTTGAAGGGTGATCATTTCGTCTCCCACACGAATTGTGAGCTCACCTGTGCCAACATCAATAATTGTTTTAGCAGTAGTAAAAAGGGCCTCCCTAAAATCAAAGGGGTGTTGTTATCCTCCTCTATGTCTAGAATAACGAAATCAACGGGAAATATGAACTTATCGATTTTCACTAGTACATCTTCAATAATACCCCTAGGAAATCTTATAGTTTTATCTGCCAATTGAATGCTCATCCTAGTTTGTTTAGGTTTTCCAAGACCTAGTTGCTTAAACATTTTGTAAGGCATGACATTAATACTAGCCCCTAAATTCGCTAATGCATTATTCACATCTAAACTACCAATTAAGCAAGGAATTGTAAAACTCCTTGGATCTTTCAATTTGTGGGGTAACTTATTCTGTAGAATAGCTGAGCAAACTGCATTTAGCTCCACATGTGATGCCTCATCCAACTTTTGCTTATTTGCTAAAAGCTCTCTTAAAAATTTCATTGCATTCGGCATCTATGATAGAGCTTTAATAAACGGTAAGTTAGTATGTAATTTTTTCAAAAGTTTAAGTATTTTACCGAATTGTTTGTCTGAGCGATCTTTCCTTATCGCGTTAGGGTATGGGATACGAGGTTTGTATTCTATATTCACCATTTTGTTTTCATTATGACTTACTTCACCTTTAACCTTACTCACCATAGTTTCTTGCATCAATTTTGGCTCAGGCTCACTGAATCCTTCTTTATCTTGAACATTAATTGCGTTGAGTTATTCCCTTGGGTTGGGTTCAGTATGACTTGGCAAGCTACCTTGTGGTCGTTCGGAGATTAGTTTGGAAAGTTGGCCTATCTGAGTTTCGAGCCCTTGGATCGATGCTTGTTAATTTTTAAGTGCTGTCTCAATATTTTGGAAACGGGTTTCTGACACCAAGATGAATTTGGATAGCATCTCCTCAAGGTTCAGTTTCTTCTCTTGTTGATAAGGTGGCTGTTGGAAGCCTGAGGGTGGTAGTGGTCTCTAATTTCCTTGTCCTCCCCATGAGAAGTTTGGGTGATTCCTCCAACCTGCGTTATAGGTGTTACCATAAGGATTATTTTCAGATCAAGGATTATTACCTATATAATTTAATTGCTCGATCTCCATGGTGTGGCCATAGGGTTGGTATTCTGGATTACTCGATCTACCTCCACTCGCTTCACATTGCATTACTGGGTGAACCTATGTAGAACCAAGTAAACCATCAATTTTTTTATTTAGAAGTTCTACTTGATTTGATAGCATAGTAACTGAGTCAATGTTATAAACGCCTGCTGTTTTTGTTAGCTTAGTCTTCATGACTTGCCACTGATAGTTATTCAGTAACATCTCCTCAATAAATTCGTAAGCCTTTTCAAGTTTTTTGTTGTTGATGGTTCCACTAGCAGCTACGTCAATCATCTGTCTTGTCGAGGGATTCACACCATCATAGAATGTTTGAACTTGTAGCCATACGGGTAACCCATGGTGAGGGCACCTTTGCAGTAGGTCCTTGTATCTCTCCCATGCATCGTAAAGTGTTTCTAAGTCCATCTGCACAAAAGAGGAGATATCATTACGTAACTTAGCCATTTTAGTTGGCGGAAAATATTTTAGTAAAAATTTTTCGGTCATCTGTTCCCAGGTAGTGATGGACCCTCGTGGTAATGAGTTCAACCACTGTTTAGTTTTGTTCCTCAGAGAAAAAAGGAATAACCGAAGGTGAATGGCATCATCACAAACTCCATTAATTTTGAAAGTGTCACAAAATACCGAAAAATTTGCCAAGTGAGTGTTAGGATTCTCATCCTGCAAATCATCAAACTGAACAAACTGCTGTATCATTTGAATCGTGTTAGGTTTCAGTTCAAAATTATTTACAGCAATAGCAGGCCTAACTATACTTGGCTCAGTTCCTGTTAATGTAGGTTTAGCATAATCATACATAGTACGAGGAGCAGGATTCTGATTTGCTAATTCAGCGGGTATTGCTAGAGGTAGCTGATTGTCTTGATTTTCAGCCATCTCCTCAATTGTAGTTGAGATATCGCCCTCTTACTCTTCCTCCGTGTATCTCAAGCTTCGCCTTATTTCTCGTCAGTTTCTATGAGCTGTGTGATCAATCTCTTCATCAAAAAGCAATGGTCCTGACGGGTTTCTTCTAGTCATAAACTATAAGAACCTGCCAGAAGAAAGAAATAGAAAATTAGTAAATTAGCACAAAATAAAGTTAAATTGCAAGAAAGATAAATGGCTAAAGTAATAAAAATTGAGTGCTCCTAATATCTTAGTGCCCGGCAACGGTGCCAAAAACTTGATCATGATTTTCCGTGATAAGTTTTATGAACTTATAATTAATTACTCTTGAAACTAACTATTATCACGACGTAGGCAAGTGTACCTATCGAACAGTACTATAGCTTTAGCAAGACTAGATTGTCAAACCCAAAGGACTAAAAGTACTAGTAATGACTATCTTTTTATTATCTAGCCTAAGAAATAAAGGGGTTTGTTTTAACTAATTAATTAAACTAAGAAATTGCAGAAAATGGAATTGGGAAATTGCTTCTGGGAAAACGATTAATTAAGGACAATACCTAATGAAAAATCCACCTAGACTTTTACTTGTTATTCTGGCTTCGAACCGGACGATTTATTCATTTAACTTATTCCGTAGAAATTCTTAAGTTATGTTATTATCCCTATTCAAGACTAATAACGTCTAATCCCTAGATTGAATAACTGAGACTTTTCTCTAATTAACACCCTAGGGATGCATTAACTCGTTCTATGGATTCCCTTATTAGGTTTCACCCTAATTCGGCAAAATCTTGTCACCCAATCTCTAGGCGCACAATCAACTCCACTTAATTATGACAAAGTTACTCTTAGTCAGGGTCTATTCCTCCTCCAACTAAGAGTAGTAACTTGAAGTGATATCCTAAAATACCAAAACAAGAAATAAGAACACATAATTAAGAACAAGTTAAATATTTATCATACGATTCAGAAAATAATAACAAGATTCGTCTTAAGTTTCATCCCCTTTAGGTATTTAGAGGTTTAGTTCATAGCTAAATAAGAAAAAATCTAAGAATAATAAAGATTACAAAACATAAAGAAAACTCAAAACTCCTGAAAGGGAAATTGAGGAGAAATCTTTAGTCTTGATGGTGAATCTGGCTTCTAAGATGGATCAATCAGCTTCCTTGTAGTAATTCCTTACTCCCTATTCTCTGTCTCCCTTTTCTTCCTCCTCTTGAGTGTATTTATAGGCTTTGGAATGCCTAAGAACCCTCAAAAGTGGCCTTTTCCGAATTGGACTCAACTTAGGCTTGGCAGGGACACGCTCGTGTGGCACGCCCGTGCGCGATTACTTCAGGTCGTGTTTGAACCTGTTAGATCGGTACGGGCGTGTCTTCTACCCGTGTGAGTCATGATTTTAATTCTGCCAAATTGACACGGCCGTGTGAGAAGGTCGAGGCCGTGTTGATTTCATACTTTGGCCCATTTTCTTCGTTTTCGGCCCGTTTCTCGTTCCTTTTGCTCTTCTATACTTACCCAAGTGTAAAAAATGAAACTAAGGCATTAAGAGCATCGAATTCACTAATTCTAAGGAAACCTCATTTAGAAAATGCATTAAGCATGGGTAAAAATATGTATAAATTACGATTTATCAATTTGCTTATAAACTTACCTCGGACGATGAAAATCGGAACAGAACAGCTAATCGATAACTTTAGTTTTCCCCCGATTCAAATTCGATTTCTTTGGTTCTCGATCTAAACATATTCAAATTAAACTTATTCAAACATATTTTCACTCAATTAAGTCCAAAAACACATAAATGGGCAAATTACCATTTTACCCCTGACATTTTACACTTTTTGCAATTTAGTCCAAATTGAACAAAACACAAAACATGCAAATTTTGCACATACCATGCGTAGGCCGAATATTACCCATGTTCATACAAGTCCATAAATTTCATTTATTTCACATTTTAGTCCCTCAAATTATTATTTTTGTAATTTAGCCCTAATTACTCAAAATTATCAAAAATTTTAATACAAAACATATCAATCCAAAACATATCTTTCATAATTCATCAACTAACATCACAAAACTCAAATATTTATCAATGGCATAACTCAAAATATTCATCCAAATCAGAAATTCAAGTATGGGGCTTTGTACATGACACTACAACGATCTCAAAAATGTAAAAATTTTTAAAAATTGAGTTAGTTACATACCTTGATTGAGCTTAATAAAGGCTGAATACCCTAGGATTTGTTTCTTTCTTTTCATTTAGTGTTTCGGTCACCAAAAACAATAAAAGAATGCATTATGATTATTTTATATTTTATGATATAGTAACATATTAATAAATTTACATATTTAACCTTAATGATTTAATAACAAAACTATATATTACATGCCATTACTGTCCATTCATATAATCAATGGCATAATTACAACATAAATGCCTCAATTTAAAAAGACAACAACAATTCGACCCTTTTACATTTATCTATCAAATTTTTATTTTACGCGATTAAGCCCTTTTATTAATCGGGCACTCAAACGACAACATTAAATCACGAAAATTTCAAACATATAAATTCACACATAATAAACATAGAAAATAATTTTAAAATATTTTTCTGACTTAGATTCGTGGTCTCAAAACCACTATTCCAAATAAGGTCTAAATCGGGCTGTTATAGTTACATTTAGTGGTATCAGAGCTACGGTTTAGTTAATTTTTGGACTGATGTAGCATGTGTACAACTCTAGCTATACATTTCATACCTATATCATGATAGTGTGATGACTCCTGATGGTTTTAAAATGTGTTTTCATATAGTAAATGGATCCCGACAGAGCAGTGGCGGATCATGTTGAAAGTAACGCGCCTGCTCCCGCTGAAGGGGCAGCACCGTCTGATAGTAGACCCCCTACAGTTAATCGAGGAGAAGGAGGCAGGAAAGCCTTTCTCCATATGATGGATTCTTGGTATACGAATTTTGTTCAAACGGACCCGAACGCTCAACCCCCTCCACCTCTACATATTCCTTAGCCTATTCCCGTAACACCCCAAGGTATGGACTTCATGAGACTAAATAGACATCTAGTTGATAAGATACGAAAACAAAGATTTAAAGAGTTTCGAGCAGGTATAGATGATGATCCCGAGAGGGCGAAATTCTGGCTCGAGAATACCGTCAGGGTATTTGATGAGTTATCATGCACACCTGAGGAACGTATAAAATGTGTTCTGTCCCTCTTGAAAGACTCAGCTTATTAGTGGTGGAACACCCTTATGTCAGTGGTACCAAGGGAGAGAGTTAATTAGGAATTTTTCCAAGAAGAGTTCTGTAAGAAGTACATTAGCCAGAGGTTTATTGATCAAAATAAGAAGGAATTCTTCGAGTTAAAACAGGGTCGAATGACAGCAACGAAATATCTGCGTGAGTTTGTAAGACTGAGCAAATACGCTCGAGAATATGTATCGACTGAGGCCATCATGTGTAAAAGATTTGAAGATTGGTTAAACGAAGACATCCGATTGTTGGTGGGCATTCTTAAACTAAAAGAATTCATTGTGCTCGTAAAGAGAGCTTGTAAGGCTGAGGAATTGGATAAAGAGAAAAGAAAAGCTGAGTTAGATTCTCGAGATTTGAAGAAGAGACAGATGGGTAAGTCATTTCAGTCTTCATATAAGAGACCGAGAGAGTTTAATACTTGATCAAGTGCTTCAGTTGGGCTTTCGAACAAAAACCATGGGAAATAGTATTCGGGTCATAAGGCTCAGACTACTTTGATAGTGTGGGTAACACTCAACGTAATAGACCTGAGTGTTAACATTATGGCAGACGTCACCTCGGTGAATATTGGATGAATAACCGGGCATGTTTCAAGTGTGACTCACATGATCATTTTATCAAGGATTGTCCCGAGATGGTTGAAAAGGAGAAATTTTAGAGTGCAAGATTGGGCAATACTACGCATAGAGGGAGGCCACAGAGAAACTCGAGAAATAGAACGAGTAGTAAAAGTGCACATAGAGATCCAGCTGTGAGGTCTGAGGGTAGAGCACCTACGAGGACTTATGCCATTCACGCTCACGAAAAGGCTTCATCTCCTTATGTGATTATGGGTACTTTTTCTCTCTGTAATACTTCTGTTGTTGCTTTGATTGATTCGGGATCTACCCATTTGTATGTTTGTGTGAAATTGGTTCCTATCATGAATATGCCTATTGAGTCTACAAAATTTATGATAAAAGTGTCAAACCCTCTAGGCAAGTATGTGTTAGTTGACAAAGAATGTGAGAATTACCCTTTGATGATTAGATGTCACTATTTTCTGGCTAATCTTATGCTTTTGTCATTTGATGAATTTGATATAATACTTGGTATGGATTGGTTGACCATGCATGATGTATTAGTAAACTCTAGAAGGAAAATCATTGAATTGAAGTGTAAAAGTGGTGATATTCTTCGGATTGAATCAGATGAATTGGATAGCTTGCCTGTAATGATTCTTCTATGACTGCTCAGAAATGTCTGAGAAAAGGTTGTGAAGTTTGTCTTACCTTTGTGTTGAAAACAAAAGAGTTTGAGTTCAAAATTGAATCAGTGCCGGTAGTATGTGAGTATACAAATGTGTTCCCAGAAGAATCGCCTGGATTACCTCCTATTAGGGAAGTTGAGTTTGCTATTGAGTTAATTCCTGGTACTGCACCTATTTCAATTGCTCTGTATAGGATGGCTCCAATAGAATTAAAGGACTTGAAGGTTCAGTTGCAAGAATTAACGAATAAAGGTTTGTGAGACCTTGTTATTCTTTATGAAGTGCACCGGTACTATTTGTGAAAAAGAAAGGTGGTTCAATGAGATTGTGCATTGACTACCGATAGCTCAATAAGGTAACCCTAAAGAACAAGTATCCCTTTCCAAGGATCGATGATTTGTTTGATCAATTGAAGGGAGCCACAGTGTTTTCAAAGATAGACTTGAGGTCCGATTGCTACTAGTTGAGAGATAAGGAGTCTGATGTGCCAAAAACTGCACTTCAGACAAGGTATGGTCACTATGGATTTTTGGTTATGCCTTTTGGTTTAACGAATGCTCCTACTGTATTTATGGATTTCATGAATAGTATTTTCTGACTGTATTTGCATAAATTTGTTATTATTTTTATTAATGATATACTGATTTATTCTCATGATGAAGCCGAGCATGCTGAGCACTTGAGAATGATTTTGTAAACTTTGAGAGACAAGCAGTTGTATGCTAAGTTTAGAAAAAGTGAATTATGGCTAAGAGAAGTTGGATTTTTGGGCCACATTGTTTCGAGTGATGGTATTAGAGTTAACCCGTGTAAGATTTTGGCTATTTTCGTTAAGGAATGTGTCAGAGCTTAGAAGCTTTCTAGGCTTAGCCAGTTATTACAGACGGTTTGTTAAAGGATTTTCCATGTTTACTACTCCAATGATGAGGTTGTTACAGAAAGTTTTCAAGTTCGAATAGACGGAAAAGTGCCAACAGAGTTTTGAGAAACTAAAGGCATTGTTGACTGAGGCTCTAATTTTCGTACAACTTGAACCGGGAAAAGAATTTATGGTTTATAGTGATGCATCCTTAAATGGATTGGGTTGTGTACTTATGCAATAAGGCAAGGTGATAACTTATGCCTCGAGGCAGCTGAAACCACATGAGAAAAATTATCTGACACATGATTTGGAGCTAGTCGCCATTGTGTTTGCGTTGAAGATTTGGAGACATCATTTGTAGGGTGAGAAATGTCAAGTATTCATTGATCATAAAAGTCTAAAGTATTTGATGACTCAAAAGGATTTTAACCTACGGAAAAGGAGATGGTTGGAGTAGTTAAAAGATTACAAGTTAGAGATTGACTACCACCCGGGAAAGGCGAACGTAATCGCTGATGCCTTAAGTAGGAAATCCTTGTTTGCATTGAGGGCTATGAATACATGGTTGGCTTTATCAGATGATAGTTCTGTTCTAGTTAAGTTAAGAGCTAGACCGATGTTTCTCCAAGAGATTTATCAAGCTAAAAAAAAGTGACAGTGATTTGCAAGACAAGAGAGTTCAGTGTGAGTCGAGTATTGAATTAGATTTTTGGATTGGTTCCGATGATTGCTTGATGTTTAGAGATAGGATTTGTGTTCCTAAAAATACTAAATTGATTCAGACGATTTTGTATGACGTACAAAATGGTTGTTTGTCTATTCATCCAGGTACTACGAAAATGTACAATGACTTGAAGAAATCGTATTGGTGGCCGAGTATAAAAGGAGATATTTTTGAGTTTGTTTTGAGATGCCTAATTCATCAGCAAGTAAAAGCTGACCACCAAGTACCTTCCGGTTTACTGCAACCTGTGATGGTTCCCGATTGGAAGTGGGACCGGATTACTATGGATTTGGTGGCAGGGTTGGCTTTGACTCCGAGAAAGAAAGACTTTGTTTGCGTTCTGGTTGATAGGCTTATAAAATTGGCTTATTTTATACTGGTATTGTAACACCCCAAACCTGGCCTGGACGTTATGGTCGAATCTGGCACATCACATTGAATTGTTTTAGGGAAAACCATGTTTTCATTGAAAACCCTTCTTAAAATAAAAGAAACCTTAACTATCCTTAAAAAAAACTCCTTTCAATCACTAGTTTAAAATATATGATTTTATGAAAACATGTTATTTTAAAATGTCGTAGCGGAAAAGTAGAAAAGTCATACTATAGTTTCAGAAACTGTGTTCAACTTTTTATAATTACATCACATAAAAAAATAATAATCCAAATAATAATAAAGTGGAAGCCCTATTACAAACTGATTTGAAAAGTACTTAACAACATAGAAACTGATAAGCTTTAAAAAGAAAAACAAGTCCAAATTGTCTTGCTAGCTGGCCACCTAGAGTCCCTCCAAACATCGGACCTTTTACTGAGCATCACCTGAAAATAAAATAAAAGAGGGGGTGAGTTTTTGTAAACTCAGTGTGTACAACCCTCGATGAAAACAAGCATTCAAAAGTCATCATACATCAAACGTGCAATGCAATGCAGTGCAACCCACCCCAATAATCCAATTGGTACACTTCTGCTCTGTCCACCTTTTCACAACATGTGGGGATATAAATATTGACCCACCCAATTGATACACATCAATGGTAGCCCGGTTGAGGAACTACCAAAGTTGCAGTAAGTTGCCAATCACGTACTAGGCTTAAAAGCCGTCGGTGGATCCAGGGTTGTCAAGCAACCATGGACCCTCAAATACTCCCTCCGTTCCATAATTCGCAACCCATATGCAACCTAAACAGGATATCATATGAATACATATGGACGCATGTAGCAAACATAAATATTACACTCAACACATAGGGGTATTTTAGTCATTTTTGTCCTTAGGGGCATTTCAGTAATTTCTTTTATTACGAGTTTTTACTTACCTTGGCCCGTTAACAAATCTCGTGAGCTAAAATGAATGAATACTATGCACCAGATAGGATTTCAGAGAAGATGAGGTGGGTCATTAAGACCGCTTAAGTACCCAGCTCTCCCTAGATCCAATCTTAGACATGTATATACCCGTTGCCACAGCTTAACTCTATGACTTGTCCATGGTCGCAATATATTAAATAAGTTTTATGTGGTTATCATATACTAGGCCTGAAATCCCTATATACATGCATATAGCCCTCTTGGCCCAATCTCATACATATGGCCCATCAGGCCCAATTCACATTCATATGGCCCATCAGGCCCAATTCACATTCATATGGCCCATTCGACCCAATCTCATTTATATGGCCCATCGGGCCCAAATCACTATATATTCATGCTCACATACAAATTTCCTATCACATAGCATCGCTTATCAAATTTTGCCTATTATGGGCCCAACAGCCCATCGGGCCAATTTAGCCCATTCCAGCCCACTTGGCCTATTCACAACCCAAGTCCATGGAATCGCCCATGGGCCTCAGGTAACCTATCGGTCTCCCCCTTATGAGTATTTGCGCACTCGTAGGACTACTGTAGCCACACTTTCGGCTTTTTGGCATTTCGGCTTTTGTCGGTTCATAGTGTGTGTGCGGTGTATGTACACACCTGGTAAGCAAGCGTGATGCGATCTCTTTAGCCCCAAACCTTGCGAAATAAGTATAACAACCCCTTCTTAAATCCCTAACCATGATCAACTCCCAGATCTGCACCTATCTTAACTATTAAAACAGAATAATAGGTGACTCGTATCCAACACAAGTCCCCTTACCTTAACTATGAACAATCGGCCACCTTAGCCAATGGGAGAGGAATACTTACCAAGATCGTGAACACCTAAAGAGCAGTTTCGGTAGAGAGCTAAGATCCGAGATCCGATACTAATTCCCTACCACAGTCGATTAGAAAGAGTTAGGGATAATATTCAATACTTATCAAAGAAAACCGATTGGAAGAGTAACACTTACACTAGATTCGGTCAAAGAGTATTCGGCTTTAGAGATCTGAATGGCACAATTGCTTATTCGGTACCAAGAGAGAGAGGAAAAAGAATCGGCTAAACCCAAAAGTGGAACAAAGAAATCAGCATAAGAAAAATAAAAGGAGAACAAGGGTTTTCGGCTTTTGGAGAAATAGATAGAAAGAAAAAGAAGAAAACAAAAGGGTTTTCGGCTTTTAGGAAAAAGGGTTTCTGGTAACAGGGTGAAGGAAATTCGGTACTAGCCTGGAAACCCTACTTTCGGCACTTATTTATAGCCCTTATAGCCGAATTACCTGGCCCCCAGTTCCCCATTTGGCTCCATCACTTCCCCCTTCTCATCTCCTCATTTTTCTCCCTGATAACCCATTAATCCTTTCCCTAATTTTCTATCCTGAATACTCCCCTTAGAGTCCATCTTCACACCACTTCCAACCTTCTAGAAGGCCAAAATTAAACTCCTAAAAATACTAAGCTAGGATTCGAACCTAGGATCTCCTTGCTAGCCACTAGCGCCACCTCCCTACACTCTAAGTGGCACCACTTAGCCACTCCACCACAAGGCTTTTTGATGCCAGTTTCCCCTATCTTTATTTAAAAGCCCAACTACTTTCCAACAAGGCCCTTTTAATTATTAAACTTTACTTTCTTCTACCCCTAGATTCAAACTCAAACCATGACCAAGACCTACCAATGCGTAATTAACACTTAACCGGGATTGCTAAGCACAAAAAGAAAAATTCACGATTTTGGGATTTTTGGGTTTCGAGATTTTTAGGGCATTACAACTCTACCCCCTAAAAGAAATCTCGTCCTCGAAATTCCTAACTACTAACACAGACTACCACACTTCCGCTATGTACTTTAATTCCAACTTAAGTAAATAGCACACTATGGGTAAGTACGTACCATTATTCGCCTTTGGAGCGTCTCCATCCTCTTGACGACATGCTGCATAAACCAAAGCTGGCTGCCTCACACTAGCATGACTAGCACCTCTGTCTGGTGCTCCACGACCCAAATCATTTCCACGCCTGGCCTGATCACGACCCCTTGGTGGCTGAGCACCACCTCAGCCCACGTCTAGCACCTGTCTTGGTATTCTAGGGCAATTCCTGATCCTATGCTCCTTAGATCCACAAGCTAAACAAGCTTCTGTCCTCTTCCAACACTTGCCTACATGACTTTTCCCACAATCAGCACAAGGCGGCACCCCTGGATTAACAGCAGGGGGCCCTACTCTAATTGGCTCATTAACTCTGGCCCTAGCCCTAGGCCTCTGTTCAACACCAGAAGTCTCAACCTCCCTCTTGTTCTTACCCCTTTCTTTCTCCCGATTTAGGCGCTCAGTGCACTTTACCTCCTCTGCTATCTTTGCTTTCTCTACCAACTCTAAGAAAACTCGCTCTCTTTGTGGGGCTATCAATACTCTGAGGCTATCTCTAAGTCCATCCTCAAACTTAACGCAACGCTCATAGTCCGTTGCCACCACAACTCTTGCATACCTACTAAGGCGTAGAAACTCTGCCTCATACTCCGCCACCGATTTATTTCCTTGGGTCAAGTTCAGGAACTCCTTCCTTCTAGAGTCCACATAGCTTGTACCCATATACTTCCCTTGGAAACCAGCTTTGAAACACTCCCAAGTGACTCGCTCTGGTTGGGTGCCCTTTTTCACCGTCAGCCACCACTGGTAGGCTTCTTCTCTAAGTCGTGACACGGCTCCTTTTAACTTTTGTTCCGATGAACAGTCTAGGTCCTCCATTATCCTTTCAGTTACCTCCAATCAATATTCCACCACGTTAGGAGCCACGCCAGATACACCCTTGAAGATCTAGGTCCCGTTCGAACGAAGTCGCTTCGGAATGGACCCCCAATTCCCGTTGCCATTATTAGGCCCAGCGACCCTTTCCAAAATCCTCAGCATTGCCTACGGCAACGTATCTTCTCCCGTGGCCCGATCATGCGGTCCATTCCTAGCCACAGGTGAGGCCGGAGGCCATTCTACTCCAGCGTCGAGTGTATGGGCCGATGCTGATTATTCAGCCCTAACACTTCAGTAGCCACGACCACGGCCTCTTGCACCTCTTTTAGCACTCATCATCGATTCGCGTATTATCTGGATTAAAAATTTTATGACGTTTTATTTAGTTTAATAATTAACCCGATATTTTATGAAAATTATTAAAGAGAAGATTATTTTCGAAAATCCTCTATAGGTTCAAGTTCTTGCGGGCTTTGGTTTCATTCTAACAAGATCACCTAAAGTAGCCCTCTAGCTAACTACTGTATAACAATTTAAACAAATTTAAGAATAATAATACATAATTGGTTCGACGTCGGAGACTCGGTGTGCAGCACAGCAAGACTTCCCTTTTCACAAAATATTGTGATTTAATAAAAAAAATTTAAACACAAAAAGAAACCAAGTAATAAGGCCCAATTCACCTCCCGAGTTTTGTAACCTAGGCTCTGATACCACTAAATGTAACACCCCAAACTCGGCCTGGATGTTATGGCCGAATTTGGCGCATCACATTGAAGTGTTTTAGCGAAAACCGTGTTTTCGTTGAAAACCCTTCTTAAAATAAAAGAAACCTTAACTATCCTTAAAAACAAAACTCCTTTCAATCACTTGCTTAAAATATATGATTTTATGAAAACATGTCATTTTAAAATGTAGTAGCGAAAATGTAGAAAAGTCATACTATAGTTTAAGAAACCATGTTCAACTTTTTATAAATACATTACATAAAAAAATAATAATCCAAATAATAATAAAGTGGAAGCCCTATTATAAATTGATTTGAAAAGTACTTAATAACATAGAAACTGATAAGCTTTAAAAAGAAAAATAAGTCCAAATTGTCTTGCTAGCTGGCCACCCAGAGTCCCTCCAAACATCGAACCTTCTACTGAGCATCACCTGAAAATAAAATAAAAGAGGGGGTGAGCTTTCGCAAAATCAGTGTGTATAACCCTCGACGAAAACAAGCATTCAAAAGTCATCATACATCAAACATGCAATGCAATGCAATGCAACCCACCCCAATAATCCAACTGGTACATTTCTGTACTGTCCCCCTTTTTACAACCTGTGGGGATATAAATATCGACCCACCCAACTGATACACATCAATGGTAGCCCGATTGTAGAACTACCCAAGTTGCAATAAGCTGCCAATCACGTATTGGGCTTAAAAGCCGTCGGTGGATCCACGGTTGTCAAGCAACCATGCGACCCTCATATACTCCCTCCGTTCCATAATTCCCAACCCATATGCAACCTAAACAAGATATTATATGAATACATATGGATGCATGTAGCAAACATAAATCTTACACTCAACACATAGGGGTATTTTAGTTATTTCTACCCTTAAGGGTA
The DNA here is from genome assembly GCA_025698475.1 of Gossypium anomalum. NCBI lineage: Eukaryota > Viridiplantae > Streptophyta > Magnoliopsida > Malvales > Malvaceae > Gossypium > Gossypium anomalum. The sequence goes on along the minus strand of CM046968.1, from coordinate 37,911,509 downwards.
TTTCAGTAATTTCTTTTATTACGGGTTTTTACTTACCTTGGCCCGTTAACAAATCCCGTGAGCTAAGATGAATGAATACTATGCACCAGGTAGGATTTCAGAAAAGAGGAGATGGGTTATTAAGACCGTTTAAGTACCAAGCTCTCCATAGATCCAATCCTAGACATGCATATACTCGTTGCCACACCTTAACTCTATGACTTGTCCACGGTCGCAATATATTAAATAAGTTTTATGTGGTTATCATATACTAGGCCCAAAACCCCTACATACATGCATATGGCCCTCTTGGCCCAATCTCACACATATGGCCCATCAGGCCCAATTTACATTCATATGGCCTATCAGGCCCAATTCACGTTCATATGGCCCATTCGGCCCAATCTCATTTATATGGCCCATCGGGCCCAAATCACTGTATATTCATGCTCACATACAAATTTCCTATCACCTAGCATCGCTTATCAAATTTTGCCTTTTTTGGGCCCAACAGCCCATCAGGCCCATTTAGCCCATTCCGGCCCACTTGGCCTATTCACAACCCAAGTCCATGGAATCGCCCATGGGCCTCAGGTAACCTATCAGTCCCCCTTATGAGTATTCGAGCACTCATAAGACTACCGTTCGGCTTTTCGACATTTCGGTATTTCAGCTTTGGCCAGTTCATAGTGTGCATGCAGTGTATGTACACACCTGGTAAGCAAGCGTGATGCGATCTCCTTAGCCTCAAACCATAACAACCCCTTCTTAAATCCCTAATGATAATCAACTACCAGATCTACACCAATCCTAACTATTAAAACAGAATAATAGGTGACTCGTATCCAACACAAGTCCCCTTGCCTTAACTACAAACAATCGACCACCTTAGCCAATGGGAGAGGAATACTTACTAAGATCGCGAAAACCTAAAGAGAAGTTTTGGAAGAGAGCTAAGATCTGAGATCCGATACTAATTCCCTACCACAGTCGTTTAGAAAGAGTAAGGGACAATATTCGATACTTACCAAAGAAAATCGATTGGAAGAGTAACACTTACACTAGATTCGGTCAAAGAGTATTCGGCTCTAGAGATCTGAATGGTACAATTGCTTATTCGGCACCAAGAGAGAGAGAGGAAGAAGAATTGGCTAAACCCAAAAGTGCAACAAAGAAATCGGCATAAGATAAATAAAAGGAGAACAAGGGTTTTTGACTTTTGGAGAAATCAGCAGAAAGAAAAGAAAGAAAACAAAAAGGGTTTTCGGCTTTTAAGGAAAAGGGTTTCTGGTAACAGAGTGAAGGAAATTTGGCATTAGCCTGGCAACCCTGCATTCGACACTTATTTATAGCCCTTATAGCCGAATTACCTGGCCTTCAGTTCCCCATTTGGCTCCATCACTTCCCACTTCTCATCTCCTCATTTTTCTCCCTGATAACCGCTTGATCCTTTCCTTAATTTTCTCTCCTGAACACTCCCATTAGAGTCCATCTTCATGCCACTTCCAACCTTCTAAAAGGCCAAAATTAAATTCCTAAAAATACTAAGCTATGATTCGAACCTAGGATCTCCTTGCTAGCCACTAACTCCACCTCCCTACACTCTAAGTGGTGTCACTTAGCCACTCCACCACAAAGCTTTTTGATGCCATTTTTCCTATCTTTATTTAAAAGCCCAACTACTTGCTAACAAGGCCCTTTTAATTATTAAACTTTAATTTCTTCTACCCCTAGATTCGAACTCAAACCTTGACCAAGACCTACCAACGCGTAATTAACACTTAACCAAGATTGCTAAGCACAAAAAAATTCACGATTTTGGGATTTTTGAGTTTTGAGATTTTTAAGGCGTTACAGGTACGTACCGACTACTCACTTGACAAGCTAGCCAAGTTGTATATTTCTAAAATAGTGAGATTGCACAGAGTACCTTTGCCGATTATATAGGATAGAGATTCGAGGTTCACTTCGTGGTTTTGGAAAAAGTTACAAGAGGATTTAGGTACAAAGCTAAATTTTAGTACTACTTTCCATCCACAAACTGATGGCCAGTTGGAGCGATTAATTCAAATTCTTGAAGATATGTTGCTATGTTGTACTCTTGAGCTCCAAGCTAGTTGGGAAAAGTATTTACCGTTGGTAGAATTTACCTACAACAACAGTTTTCAGTCAAGTTTGAAAATGGCACATTTTGAGGCATTGTATGGACATAAGTGTCAAACGCCTTTGTATTGGACCGAACTTAGAGAGAGTCAGATTCACGGAGTTGATTTGGTTAGAGAAACCAAAGAGAAAGTGAAGGTAATTCGTGATTGTCTGAAAGCTGCTTCAAATAGACAGAAATCCTATGCAGATTTGAAACGGAAAGAGATTAAGTTTCAGGTCGGTGATAAAGTATTCCTGAAAGTATCTCCATGGAAGAAAGTTCTCAAATTTGGCTGGAAAGGCAAGTTGAGTCCGTGTTTTATTGGCTTGCATGAGATTACCAAAAGGATAGGGCCGGTAGCATATCGGTTGGCTTTGTCGTCTGAGTTGGAAAGAATTCATGATGTGTTTCATGTGTCTATGTTGTGCAGATACCGATCTGATCCTTCGCATGTGATTTCACCAACAGACGTTGAGATTCGACCGAATATGACTTATGGCGAAGAACCGGTTAAGATTTTGGCTCAAAAAGTCAAACAATCGAGAAACAAAAGCTTTTACCTTGTGAAAGTATTATGGCAAAGACATGGGGTTGAAGAGGCTACATAGGAGACTGAGGAAAACATGAGAAACCAATACGTAAACCTTTTTACCGATAAGATTTTCGGGGATGAAAATCCTTAAGCAGGTGAGAATTATAACATCCTGAATTAGGGTCTAGTCGAAACAGTGGTTTTGAGACCATAAATCCAAAGTAGAAATAATTAATTTATAAATATTTTGAAGTCTATGGCATGTTTGCATGATTGTGTGAAAGTTTCATGAAGAAATTTGTTGAATAAGTGTCTAAATTAACATCTAGGACTAAATTGCAAAAGTTGAAAAATATGAGTTCTAGACATTTTAAGCTTGAAATTGCCATGGATTATTAATTAGAGGTCCTTAAATAGCAATTTTCCCAATTTCTATTTTTATGGACAAAAATGGGCGTGGGTAGGTAAAATTTCAAAGAAAGGCCTTAAGGGCATTTTTGTCAATTGGTTAATAAAAGAATAAAAAGGGAAAATAAGTAAAAAATTGTATCCATCTTCCTCCCCTATTGCTGAAATTTCTAAGGAGCCATAGCTAGGGTTTTGTTCATCCTTCAAGCTCAATAGTAAATCCATCCTAGCTCCGTTTTTAATGTTCTTTTTATTTTTGAAGTTGTCATCAACCAATCTAGCTATTTCTACCATCTATTTGAGCTAGGTATCATGTTAAAAAAATCTAACCATGTGCGACATGCATGTATCTTGATGTTTCATGGTAGATTATGAAAGTTTGATGTGTGTTTAACATCTTTTAATAAGTGATTTTTTATGGAAATGCATAAAAATGACTTATTTGTAAAATCTAATTTTGATGAAAATGTGGGCTGATCTGAGCATATGTGTGGTCGGCTAGGCTTGAGTAATAAAGAAAATGAGTACATTTCATTTTACGGGCCTAAGGACTAACTTGTAAATATGTAAAAGTTTAGGGGTAAAAAGGTAATTTTTTCAAACTATGAGTTATGGACTGAATTGAATAATGTTTGTATTAAATAAGCTAAATTTGGTATTATAAAGCAAGAAAAACGACGAACAGACCTTGATCGGGGGAAAAATAAGGTGTACGACGATTAGATCCGTTTTTACTATTTTTGTACTGAGGTAAGTTCATGTGTAAATAATGCAATGTTGTATCATGTTTTAATTCTTTATTCATGTATGAATTTCTACATTTAATTGTTATAATGAGCGTATGAATGATATTATGGTCAATGAGGATGACATTGTGAACGAGTTCGACGAAGATGTGACATCGAAAAAAATCTCGTTTGAACCTTAGGAATAGATTAGAATACGAGTGACGTGTCACTAGGAGCTATGTGATTATGAGCTCATGAGATTATGTGATGTATGTAATATGATCCGGGTGCTGGTCTTGTACATCTACCGGTGGTTGGGTAGCCTGGCATATGTTGCGGGTTCCTATCAGCTTGTGTGAGCCTGCCCGTGATTAGCTCAAGAGTGAGCAATGTGTGATATGTGATATGAGGTAGCATGTGGCTACGTATGAAGCATTATGTACAAGCTTTCCATGTATCCAATAGTATTCCAAGTGTTCATCAGGTAAATCAGTGGGTTTGTAACACCCTGAATTTTGGGCCTTGAAGTATTAGGTTTTGGGCAGGGGTACAGTTAGGAAGCTGCTCATAAATATTTAGTTGTGTAAGAATGTGACATAAATTGTGTATCTGCTTTAGTGGTTTTGTGTTCTGGAAGTGTTTAAGAAGTCCTGAGTTCAAGCCTTAGCATTTACAAAATTTTTCTTTTTGAGGATAAAACCCCTATCTTTGGCCAGTAGGGTTATAAGTTTATTTGGGTAAAAACATGACAGAAAGGGCCTACTGGTCTAGTGGATAGTGGCGTGTGGAGTCTGCTAGTGGTTTGAGGTTTGAATCACTGTTTGTGCAAATAGAGATTATTTTTGCTTGTGGCCATGGGAGGAAGTTGATTTTTACCAAAACACCAAGAGTTTGAACAGATTTGAATGGGGTTGTTGTTAGCTGAATTTGAGGAGTGAAAAGGGGGATTTTCGGCTGTTGAGGTTTGTGAACAGGAGGGATTTTAGGAGGAAATAGGGGAATTCGAATTTGGTGGGAGAATTGGTGCCGTTTGTGGACTCCCAACACTCAGAGTTTGATCTTGGAGACTGGCAAGTGCTCCTCATTTCGGTGACTGTCAACCTGTTTGCCACTTTTCTTTTTCTCTTCGTACTCTCCTTAAGCCTCTATTTTTCTGTCGTTATACTACTGGTTTGGGTTCCTGTTCATAGAATTCCGTTCTCTTTGTTAATCCACTCATCTCTGTCTTTCTTTTCCTTACTTAAACCATTGCTAATTTTTGCTAGCATTCTCTCTCAATTCTCCCCATTTCTTTCACCTTGCTGTTTAGCTGTCTTCTTCCCTCTCTCCATCTTTGTAACACCCCAAACCCGGCCTAGATGTTATGGCTAAATCTGGCGCATCACATTGAAGTGTCTTAGCGAAAATCGTGTTTTCATTGAAAACCCTGCTTAAAATAAAAGAAACCTTAACTATATAAAAAAACTTGTCAAACATAAGATTAGATGAAAATAAAGCACTTAGAAATTTAGTTGCGGAAACGTAGAAAACATATTATAATTTAACAAATCCATATTCAACTTCTCGTAGTTACAATGAAAATAATAATAATAATTCAAGTAATAATAACATAATGAAAACCTTATTACAATCTAGTCTAAGCATACTTAAAAAGAAATAAAAAACTTAAATGCTTAAAAAAACAAAGTCCGAATTATATTGCTAGCCGGCCACCCAGAGTCCGTAACGCCCCAAAAATTTTGAAACCCAAAAATCTTGAAATCCCAAACTTTATTTATTTTCGATTTTGATAAAAATTGTGTTTAATATTCTTATCCAAGCGATAATTTTAGTAGGTCATAGTTCAGGGTTGAGTTTGAATTAAGGGGTAAAAGAAATTATAATTTAATTATTAAAAGAATCAGGGTTGGCAAGTAGTAGGGCTTTTAAATAAAGTTAGGGGAAAATAGCATCAAAAAGCCTAGTGGTGGAGTGCTTAAGTGACGCCACTTAGGGTGTAGGGAGGTAGAGTTAATACCTAGCAACGAGGTCCAAGGTTCGATGTCAGGAGGGACTCTGGGTGGCCTGCTAGCAATATAATTCGGACTTTGTTTTTTTTAAGCATTTAAGTTTTTTATTTCTTTTTAAGTATGCTCAGACTAGATTGTAATAAGGTTTTCATTATGTTATTATTACTTGAATTATTATTATTATTTTCATTGTAACTACGAGAAGTTGAACAAGGATTTCTTAAATTATAGCGTGTTTTCTACGCTTCCGTAACTAAATTTCTAAGTGCTTTATTTTCATCCAATCTTATATTTGAACAAGTTTTTTTTATATAGTTAAGGTTTCTTTTATTTTAAGAAGGGTTTTCAATGAAAACACAGTTTTCGCTAAGACACTTCAATGTGATGCGCCAGATTCGGCCATAACGTTCAGGCTGGGTTTGGGGTGTTACATTTAGTGGTATCAGAGCCCGATTGAAAAACTCGGGCTGTGAATTGGGCCTTATTACTTGGTTTCTTTTTGTGTTTTTAAAAAAATTGATTAAATCATAATATTTTAGAAAAAGGGAAGTCTTGCTGAGCTGCACATTGAGTCTCTGACGTCGAACCAAGTAAGTACTTTTATTATTAAATTTGTTTAAATTTTTATACAGTAGTTAGCTAGAGGGCTACTTTAGGTGATCTTGTTAGAATGGAACCAAAGCCCGCAGGAACTTGAACTTGTAGAGGATTTTCGAAAGCAATCTTCTCTTTAATAATTTCCACAAAACATCAGGTTAACTATTAAACTAACTAAAACTTCATAAAATTTTTAATCCAGATAATACGCGAATCCACGATGAGTGCTAGAAGAGGTGCAAGAGGCCGTGGCTGGGCCGCGGGAGTGTTAGGGATGAATCGTCAGCATCGGGCCATATACCCGATGTTGGAGTAGAAGAGTCTCTGGCCTCACTTGTGGCTGGGAATGGACCGTATGATCGGGCCGTGGGAGACGATGTGTTGTGGCAGGTAATGCTGAGGATTTTGGAAAGGGTCGCTGGGCCCAACAATGGCACGGGAAATCGGGGGTCCATTCCAGAGCGACTTCAATCAAACGGGGCTGATATCTTTAAGGGTGTGGCTGGCGTGGCTCCTAATGTGGCAAAATATTGGTTGGAGGCCACTGAAAGGATAATGGAGGACCTGGACTGTTCACCGGAACAAAAGTTAAAAGGAGCCGTATCACTACTTAGGGAAGAAGCCTACCAGAGTGGCTGACGGTGAAAGAGGGCACCCAACCGAAGTGGGTCACTTGGGAGTTTTTTAAAGCTGCATTCCAAGGGAAGTATGTGGGTGCAAGCTATATGGATGGTAGAAGGAAGGAGTTCCTGAACTTGACCCAAGGAAACAAATCGGTGGCAGAGTATGAGGCAGAGTTTTTACGCCTTGGTAGGTATGCGAGAGTAATGGTGGCAACGGAGTATGAGCGTTGCGTGAAGTTTGAGGATGGACTTAGAGATAGCTTTAGGGTATTGATAGCTCTATAAAGGGAGCGAGTTTTCTCGGAATTAGTGGAGAAAGAAAAGATAGCGAAGGAGGTTAAGCGCACTGAGCGCTTAAATCGGGAAAAAGAAAGGGGTAAGAATAAGAGAGAGGCTGAGACCCCGGGTGTTAGACAGAGGCCTAGGGCTAGGGCCAGGAATAACGGGCCAGTTAGAGCAGGGCCCCCTGCTGCTAATCCAGGGGTGCCACCTTGTTCTGATTATGGGAAAAGCCATAGAGGCGAGTGTTGGAAGAGGACAGGAGCTTGCTTTGCTTGTGGGTCTATGGAGCATAGGATCAAGGATTGCCCTCCAATGCTAGGTCGAGAGCCAGCTGCGAGTCAAGGTGGTGCTCAGCCACCAAGGGTTGGACAGCTGCTGCCAAGGGGTCGTGGATAGGCCAAGGGCGGTAACGATAATAGACGTGGATGTGGAGCACCAGGCGGAAATGTAGGCCATACTGAGGTGAGACAACTAGCTTTGGTTTATGCTGCTCGTCGCCGAGAAGATGGGGATGCCCCATATGTGATAACGGGTATGTTCTTTATCTATGAGTTACCTTACACAGCATTGATTGATATTGGATCGACGCATTCATATGTTGCATGCAATATGACTGAATCTTTGGGTGATATGTTTGAAATTACTGCGAATGAGATGACTGTGATAAGTCCGTTAGGGCAGTCCGTAGGAGTGAATAAGTTGTTTACGGAGGTACCCTTAGTAGTCCAAAGGGTTACCTTTTTAGCGGATTTGATGGAGCTGTCATTTAGCAAGTTTGACTTAATCTTGGGTATGGATTAGCTAGTGAAGCATCGAGCCATCTTAGATTGCGCTACAAAGCAAATGGTGTTAAGAACGGCGGAGGACAAGGAAGTAATGGTGATTGGTGAACGCCAAAATTATCTGTCGAACATGATTTCGGTATTAAGGGCTGAGAAGTTAGTACGAAAGGGATGCGAAGCCTTTTTGGCTTATATTAGTAATAGGGAGTCTAAGAGCCCTACTGTTAAGGAGTTGAGAATAGTTAAGGAATTTTCGGATGTCTTTCCCGAGGAGCTGCCTGAGTTGCCACCTAGTAAGGAGGTAGAATTTGGAATTGAATTGCTACCTGGGACGGCTCTGGTGTCTATCGCTCCTTATCGAATGGAACCAAAGGAGTTGGTGGAACATAAGGCACAGATTCAGGAATCGTTGGATCGAGGATTCATCTGACCAAGTGTGTCTCCAGGGGGAGCACCGGTGTTATTCGTGAAGAAGAAGGATAGAACCTTGCGAATGTGCACCGACTATCGACAGTTAAACAAGTTAACTATTAAAAATAAGTACCCTCTACCGAGAATCGATGACCTTTTTGATCAGTTTAGGGGAGCTTTTGTTTTCTCGAAGATTGACCTGTGTTCGGGATATCACCAATTGAGGGTGAAGGAGGCGGATGTCCATAAGACAGCTTTCAGAACTCGCTATGGGCACTACAAGTTCTTGGTGATGCCATTCAGGCTAACGAACGCACCTGCCGCTTTCATGGATCTCATGAATCAGGTTTTCCAACCCTATCTGGATTGGTTCATGGTAGTTTTCATAGATGACATTTTGGTGTACTCAAAAGATGAGGATGAGCATGATGCACATTTAAGGATTGTGTTACAGATTTTGAGGGAGAAGTAGCTATATGCCAAATTCAGTAAGTGTGAATTTTGGCTAAAGGAGGTTACATTTCTTGGACATGTGGTGTCAGCCGAGGGGATTAAGGTGGATCCTTGGAAAGTCGAAGTGGTGTTAGACTGGAAAACACCCAAGTCATTATAAAAAATTTGAAGTTTTCTGGGCTTGGTAGGATACTATAGGCAGTTTGTTGAGGGCTTCTCAGTAATAGCTGGACCCTTAACTAAGTTGTTGAGAAGGGGGTACCGTTTGTTTGGACGGACAAGCAGCAAAAGAGTTTTGGAAAACTCAAGAAAGTTTTAACGAAGGCCCCTGTGTTGGTTCAGCCAGTGCCTGGAAATGAGTTTACGGTTTATAGTGACGCGTCTCATGTGGGCTTAGGTTGTGGATTAATGCAAGAAGGGAAGGTGGTTGCGTATGCATCACGGCAACTTAAGACTCACAAGGTGAATTACCCAACCCATGATTTGGAGCTAGCTATGGTGGTGTTCGCGCTTAAAATATGGAGGCATTACTTATACGGCGGGAAGTGCGTAATTTATTCGGACCATAAGAGTTTGAAGTACCTCCTTACCCAAAAGGAGTTAAACCTTAGGCAACGTAGGTGGGTGGAATTATTGAAGGATTATGATTGCACGATAGAATGCCACCCCTGCAAAGCGAATGTGGTAGCCGACGTATTGCGTCGTAGGACTAAGTCAGACTTAAGAGCTATGCTCTCCCATTTAAGATTGTTGGATGATGGTAGCTTGTTAGCGGAGCTTCAAGTAAAGCCGGTGTGGGTTGAGCAGATAAGGAGTAAGCAATTAGTGGATGAGACTTGGAGTGCTCCTTTTAAACAAGTGGAGAGTGGGGTGACATCAGATTTTGGGATAACTAGTGAAGGAGTATTGTATTTTCTTGGGAGAATGTGCATACTAAAGGATGATGATCTAAGGCAGTCCATTCTGCAAGAAGCACATAGCGGTCTCTATGCTATGTATCCTGGCGAAAAAAAGATGTATCAGAATTTGCGTGAGCTTTATTGGTGGCCAAGACTTAAGCACGAGGTTGTAGAGTTTGTAAGTAAGTGTTTGGTCTGTCAGAAGGTGAAGGTGGAACATCAGTTGCCTTCGAGATTGCTTCAGCCGGTGAAGATTCCACTCTGGAAGTGGGAAAGGATCACTATGGACTTTGTTAGTAGGCTACCATTGACGCCTACTAAGAAAGACTCAATTTGGGTTATAGTGGATCGGTTAACCAAGGCTTCCCATTTTGTACTGGTTCGCACCGATTACTCGTTACAAAAGCTGGCTAAGCTGTATGTGGCAGAGATTGTGAGATTGCATGGAGTGCCAGTATCCATAATATCTGATAAGGACCCACGTTTCACTTCACGGTCTTGGAACAAGCTGCATGAGGCGTTGGGTACTAGCTGAACTTCAATACAACATTCCACCCTCAAACTAATGGACAGTCGGAAAGGGTGATTCAAGTATTGGAAGATATGTTGAGGGGATGTGTGATTGAGTTCCGAGGTAGCTAGGAGGACTATTTACCGTTAGCCGAAATCACGTACAATAATAGCTATCAGGCAAGCATTGGGATGGCTCCATATGAGGCACTGTATGGGCGAAGGTGTCGAACTCCAACATGTTGGACGGAGTTGGGCGAACAAAGAGTTTTGGGGCCTCTGTTAGTAGTCGATACTGAGGATAAGGTAAAATTAATTCGGGATCGATTAAAGGAAGCCTCGGATAGGCAGAAGTCGTATGCTGACCTTAAACGGTGTGAGATAGAGTACGCGATAGGAGACTTAGTTTTTTTTAAGGTCTCTCCGTGGAAGAAAGTATTAAGGTTTGGACAGAAGGGTAAGCTAAGCCCAAGGTTCATTGGGCCATATCGGGTTGTGAGGCGGATTGGGCCAGTTGCTTATCAGCTAGAATTACCTCCTGAACTGAGCCAGATCCATGACGTGTTCCATGTTTCTATGCTGAGATGGTATCACTCGGATCCTTCTCATGTCATGGCGATTGAAGAAATCGAGGTCAGACCAGGCCTAACTTTCGAGGAAGAGCCCATACAAATAATTGGTCGTGATGTTAAGGTACTGAGAAGGAAGTCCGTTCCATTAGTCAAAGTGCTTTGGTGTAATCACCAAGCTGAGGAGGCTACTTGGGAGCCTAAGGAAGCGATGCGACGTTAACATCTTCAACTGTTTGAATCAGGTGAATTTCGAGGATGAAATTTCTTTTAGGGGGTAGAGTTGTAACGCCCCAAAAATCTCGAAACCTAAAAATCTTGAAATCCTGAACTTTTTTTATTTTTGGTTTTGATAAAAATTATGTTTAATATTCTTATCCAAGCGATAATTTAGTAGGTCGTAGTTAAGGGTTGAGTTTGAATTAAGGGGTAGAAGAAATTATAATTTAATTATTAAAAGAATCAGGGTTGGCAAGTAGTGGGGCTTTTAAATAAAGTTAGGGGAAAATAGCATCAAAAAGCCTAGTGGTGGAGTGGCTAAGTGACGCCACTTAGGGTGTAGGGAGGTGGCGTTAATAGCTAGCAACGAGGTCTAAGGTTCGATGTCAGGAGGGACTCTGCGTGGCCGACTAGCAATATAATTCGAACTTTATTTTTTTTAAGCATTTAAGTTTTTTATTTCTTTTTAAGTATGCTCAGACTAGATTGTAATAATGTTTTCATTATGTTATTATTACTTGAATTATTATTATTATTTTCATTGTAACTACGAGAAGTTGAACATGGATTTCTTAAATTATAGTATGTTTTCTACGCTTCCACAACTAAATTTCTAAGTGCTTTATTTTCATCCAATCTTATGTTTGAACAAGTTTTTTTTATATAGTTAAGGTTTCTTTTATTTTAAGAAGGGTTTTCAATGAAAACGCGATTTTCGCTAAGACATTTCAATGTGATACGCCAGATTCGACCATAATGTCCAGGCCGGGTTTAGGGTGTTACAATCTTGGTGTGTGATAGCCGAATACCCTTTTCTATTTTCTCCCTCTATTCTTCGGCTTTTATCGAGTATCCTTTCCTTCATTGTAATACTGAATACCTCGTTCTTTTCCCTCTCCTGCTTTCAATTTTTCTCTAGGAAAGGAGGGGTTGGCTTTGGTGTTCTTTGTTCCTTTGGCCGAATAGTTATTTCTTTTCCACCCTCCTTCTTCTGTCGACTTCTCTTCCCCAAATAGTTGGTTTGTCCAATACGGTTGCTGTCGGTTGATAAGAGTTTTGGTAAGGGCTGAAGTGATGCCTTAAGTGTTGTGAGTAGTGTAGTTAACTGTTAATCTTAATCCCTTGTTTGTCGTTTAGAACTGTGGTTCTGCCGATTGTTGCTAGGGGCTTGATCTCGATAGTCAAGGGGTTAGGCAGATTATTCTTTCCCAACAAGTGATCTTTTCACTCATGGTAAGTGCTTTAAGTTCTAGATATATTTACGATTGGATTATAGATTCTTATGAATCGGTTAATTGTTTCGTCTGAAGGTTAAAGCATTGGAGAAAACGTTAGTTTTGAAACTAAAGGGGTTTTGCGATTGTTCGATTGGTAAGTAGCGATGAATCGAGTAAAGTATTTTCAATACCATGGTTTTGGATTAAACATGAATATGGACTGATGGTGGAATTGTTGTTAATCATAGGTGCTTTGATCTCAGAAGCGTTTCGGCTACAATTTCATAACAGTTGTGTGTGTAACACCACCTTTAGATGTGAATCGGCAAAAGCTGAAAAGTTGAAAAGCTGAAAAGTGGGCTATCGACACCACAGGGGCTTGTGGCTGCCCGTGAGACAGGCCACGTAACAAAACATGACTGTGTGGTCGATGAGATGGCCATGAGTGTGAAGATCGCACAAAATTGCGATAAATATTGGGCAAGGCTATGTAAACCTCACGGCTAAGGCCATTTCTAGGCTATGTAGGCCATACGAACGTGTGGACCCATATGGGCCCGTAATGTGGGCCGGGGGCCCATTATCACCGATTGACTGTTAAGGTTGCACGGGTCACCCAAGACGACTGTGGACCTATTATTGGGCTGGTAATTGTACCTGGACCCTTATTTTATGAAAATAACTGATATACCCCTATGTGATGTATGATTGTTTGAGCATGCCATTTGTACTGTATATACATTTATATTATGTTGCATTGCATGGGGTTGGATATATGATTATGGAGGAAGTGTACTGAAAGGCTTTAAGCCTATTACTGGCAGCCCTGCTGCAAATACTATTTTAGTGCCGCAACTGGTGCTACTTGGTGTGTAGGGATGGGTGGGTCGATTTTATCACCACATGGTGTGTAGGGTTGGTACGGAGATGGTGTGTAGAGGCTGGATTGGGTAAGATTTTTTGATTGCATAGTGTACTGATACTGTAATGGGCTTAGGCCCCACTGATACTATTACTGAAATGGGCTCAGGCCCAGACTACTGTTACTGAAAGGGCTTACGCCCAAATTGTATTTACTCTGATTGATTACTATCATGGGATATCATACACTGAGTTTTCGTAAACTCACCCATCTGTTAACTGTGCAGGAAATCCCCAACTTAAAAGGATCGATGCAATAGAGGACTCAGTGGTGGCCACTCGACTGAGTTATCTTTTAATATTATAATTAAGGTTTATTTTGGGTTTTACATTATGTAATAAGGCCTTTCGGGTATATTTTTTATTTTGGTATTTTACTCATATTTATTTGCGATTTACAACTGCTAGTAGTAGGAAAAACACGAGTTTTTAAAAAGTCAAACGTTTTCAGACCGCCATGGATACGTAACTCGTTTTTAAAGCTTCCGCGAATAACAAACCATTTACAAAGTTAATAACATTTTATTAAAAGCAACCTTTAAAAGTACAACCCACATTATGAATGAGTAATAAGACTTTAAAATGGCTTTTCAACCTATACGAAGAGGCTAGTTAAAGAAAGGGTTTTTAAATGATGAGTCTTAGATTTTAAAAAACATTACAATGTGACATCGCCAGATTCAGACATAATGTTCAGGTCGAGTTTGGGGTGTTATATTTAGTGGTATCAGAGCTAGATTGCAAAACTCAGCTTTAGATTTGTACTTTTGCAAAAGCGTGGAAATTTTAGTAGAATTGTTTCAAATAGTTTAAAATGATTGATATAATTTGGAAATATTTTACTGAAGAAGTGGTACACTTAGTCTCCGCACCGATCCTATAAGTCTTCTGACTGTTTATACTGAAAGGATTATATTGGAACGTTATTACTGAGACTACTTTAGGTAGTAAAACTATACTAAAACTCTCTAGTTAGAGTAAACTACAAACTGTATTAAAACTGCAAGCTGCGAAAACAAACTCTGAAATAATATTGCTCATAAAATATCTGTAATAAACACTTGAACAATAAACTGACTGGAATAAAAATGTTAATACAAACTAAGCACGTTCGATAATGAGAGCCAGGGGTACTCGTGGAAGGGGTACAAGAGGCTGCGGTAGAGGCCATAGTGGTGCTCGGAATGGGTTTTCGGCATCGGGCCATATACCTAATAATGAGGCTAGGGAGGTATCAACTTCACCTGTGACCCAGACTGGGTCTTATGATCATGCATCTAGGGATGACGCACTATCCCAAGCTTTGTTGCAAATTTTGGAAAGGGTTGCTGGGCCTAATACCGGAACTGTGGGCCGTGGGTTTGTGAGAGAACGACTCAAATCTAATGGGCTGAGATCTTTAGGGGTATCACTGGAGTTGCCCCTAATGTGGCTGAATATTGGATTGAGGCCACAGAGAGGGTAAAGGATGGCCTTGACTGCACCCCAGAGCAGAAACTAAAGGGTACAGTGTTGTTGTTACGAGATGAAGCCTATCAGTGGTGGTTTACAGTGAGAGAGGGTACTTAACCTGATCGGTTGACCTGGGAATTTTTCAAGATTGCATTCCAAGGAAAATATGTGGGCACTAGTTATGTAGATGCCCAGAGGAGAGAATTTTTGAATTTGACGCAAGCGGATAAATCTATGGCTGAATATGAAGCTGAATTTTTATGACTTAGCAGCTATGCCCGTGGGATGGTGGCAACTGAATATGAGCACTGCGTTCATTTCAAAGACGGCCTCAAAGATAGTCTATGGGTTTTGATAACTCCACTAAGGGAGCGAGATTTTGCTACTTTAGTGGATAAGGCGAAGATTGCCGAGGATGTGAAGCGTGCTGAGTGCTAGAGCCGTGAAAAGGAAAGGGGTAGGAACAAGAGGGATTTAGAGCCCTCGAGTTCACTAATGAGACCTAAGAAAAAGCCTAGAGTTGATGGGCCGATCAGAGTTGAGGTCCCTGTTGTTATTACTGGACTGCAGCCCTGTGCTAATTGTGGGAGGCGAAATATAGGTGAGTACTGGAGAAGGATTGGGGCATGTTTTAGGAGCGGATCTTTGGAGCACCATATCAGAGATTGTCCACGGAGGCCCGATCAGATGCAAGCTACTAGTATGGATACTATTCAGCCACCAAGAGGTGTTCAGCAGCCACCGAGATGTCGGGGTCAGGCCAGGGGTGTAAATGGTTTAGGTTGTGGTCGTGGAGTGGAGGGGAGAGGTGTTATACTGGGGCGAGGCAGCCATCACTGGTTTATGGTACACGTCGCCGAGAGGATGGAGACGCCCTAAATGTTTATGCGGGTACGTTCTTTATCTATAATGTACCTTATGTTGCACTGATTGATGTTGGGTCTATGCATTCGTATATATAACATGTATTGTACCTGAAAACACTCAGATTAAATGTGGTAGTGTTTTGGAATTAGAGTACGCAGCAAGAGCGTATTGGTGTAGTTTGTGTATACGACTGATCTGATAGTTGGAAATTTCAGGGACGAAATTTCTTGAAGGAGGGGTGAATTGTAATGCCCCAAATTTTGGGCCTCGAAGTATTAGGTTTTAGGCAAGGGTATAGTTAAGAAGCTGCTCATAAATATTTAGTTGTGTAAGACAGTGACACAAACTGTGTATCTACTTTAGTGGTTATGTGTTCCAGAAGTGTTTGAGAAGTCTTGAGTTCAAGCCTTGGCATTTACAAAATTTTTCTTTTTAAGAATAAAACCCCTATCTTTGTCCAATAGGGTTATAAGTTTATTTTGGTAAAAACATGACAGAATAGGCCTGCTTGTCTAGTGGATAGTGGTTTGTAGAGTGCTAATGGTCGGAGGTTCAAATCCTTACATGTGCAAATAGAGATTATTTTTGCTGGTGGCCAAGGGAGGAAGTTGTGTTTGACCGAAACACCAAGAGTTTGAATAGATTTGAATGGGGTTGTTGTTAGCCGAATTTGGGGAGTGAAAAGGGGGAATTTCGATTGTTGAGGTTTATGAATAGGAGGGATTTTAGGAGGAAATAGGGGAATTCGAATTTGGTGGGACTATTGGTGCCATTTGTGGACTCTCAATACTCAGAGTTTGGTTTTAGAGACTGGCAAGTGCTCCTCATTTTGGTGACTATTAACCTGTTTGCCTTTTTTCTTTTTCTCTTCGTTCTCTCCTTAAGCCTCTATTTTTCTGCAGTTATACTACTGGTTCGGGTTCCTGTTCATATAATTTCGTTCTCTTTGTTAATCTGCTCATCTCTGTCTTTCTTTTCCTTGCTTAAACCTTTGCCGATTTTTGCTAGCATTTTCTCTCAATTCTCCCCATTTCTTTCACCTTACTATTTAACCATCCCTTTCCCTCTCTCCATCTTGGTGTGTGATAGCCGAATACCCTTTTCTACTCTTCTCTCTTTATTCTTTGGCTTTTATCGAGTATCTTTTCCTTCATTGTAAAACCGAATACCCCCTTCTTTTTGCTCTCCTACTTTTAGTTTTTCTCTAGGAAAGGGGGGTTGGATTTGGTGTTCTCTGTTCCTTTGGCTTAATAGTTAGTTATTTTTCATCCTCCTTCTTCTGTCGACTTCTCTTCCCCAAACAGTTGGTTTGTCCAGCGCGATTGCTGTCGGTTGGTAAGTGCTTTGGTGAGCGCTGAAGTGATGCCTTAACTATTGTGAGTAGTGTAGTTAACTGTTAATCTATGAATGTTCTAATCCCTTGTTTGTCATTTAACACTGTGGTTCTGCCGATTGTTCCTAGGGGCTTAATCTCGATAGTCAAGGGGTTAGGCCGATTATTCTTTCCCAACTAGTGATCTTTTCACTCGTGGTAAGTGCTTTAAGTTCTAGATATATTTACGATTGGATTATAGATTCTTATGAATCGGTTAATTATTTTGTGTGAAGGTTAAAGCATTGGAAAGAATGTTGGTTTTGGAACTAAAGGGGTTTTACGATTGTTCGATTGGTAAGTAGGGATGAATCGATTAAAGTATTTTCAGTACCATGGTTTTAGATTAACCATGAATATGGATTGATGGTGGAATTGTTGTTAATCATAGGTGTTTTGATCTCGGAAGCATTTCGGCTACAATTTCATAACAGGTGTGTGTGTAACATTACCTTTAGATATGAATCGGTAAAAGCTGAAAAGTCGAAAAGCTAAAAAGTGGGCTGTCGACACCACACGAGGGTGTGGCCGCCCGTGAGGTAGGCCGTGTAACAGAACATAGCCGTGTGGTCGATGAGATGGCCATGACCGTTTTCATGGGCCAAAACGATTTTGGGCCATTTTGGGTCGAACTGGGCCATGTAGGCCCGATGGGCCTATATGCCCTATGCGAGAGAGATCATTCAAAATTATGTTAAATATTGGGCCAAGCTATGTAAACCTCACGGCTAAAGCCATTTTTGGGCTATGTGGGCCACACGAGCGTGTAGGCCCACATGGGCCCGTAATATGGGCCAGGGGCCCATTATCATCGATTGACTGTTAAGGTTGCACAGGTCGCCGAAGACAACTGTGGACCTATTGTTGGGCTAGTAAGTGTACCTAGACCCTTATTTTGTAAAAATAACTGATATACCCCTAAATGATGTATGACTGTTTGAGCATGTCATTTGTATTGCATATACATTTATATTATGTTGCATAGCATGGGGTGGGATATATGATTATAGAGGAAGTGTACTGAAAGGCTTTAAGCCTATTACTGGCAGCGCTACTGCAAATACTATTTTAGTGCCGAAACCGGTACTACTTGGTGTGTAGGGATGGGCGGCTCAATTTTATCCCCACATGGTGTGTAGGGTTGGTACAGAGATGGTGTGTAGAGGCTGGATTGGGTAGGATTTTACGATTGCATCAGATCGACATCTTGTAATGGGCTTAAGCCCCACCGTCATGTTATTGAAATAGGCTCGAGCCCAGGCATCACATCACATTCTTGAAAGGGATTAGGCCCAAATTGTGTTTACTCTGATTGATTGCTATTATGGGATATCACACACTGAGTTAATTGTATAGTATTCATGATTATGTTGCTATTTATTTGCATGTGAACTTACTAAGCTTTATGCTTACTCCCCTCTCTTTTCCATTTCTTATAGTATCGCCAAGCTAGCTGAGGGATCAAAGGACGTCGAAGACTCAATCATGTTATCAATTGGACATTTGGGTATAGTTAGTCTTAACAGTTTGAGTATGGCATGTATAGGGACTTGGTATTTTTGTTATATGTCATACTGGTTTAGCCAAATGTGTTGTCTTATGATGATATTTGATTCAATTTGTATAAGGCCATGAGATATGGCTTATAATGATTATTGGGTTGTAAGCCTATTTATTCAAGCATACATGTGCCCATGCAATTGTGATGTGGTTAGTGGTTGTGTGTATGTGATGAGATGTGTTGTAGCTATGAATGCTTGAAGATTTAATTGGGATTTGTTTAATATGATGATAACCATGACTTAAGTGAGAATTGGTAAGATGGGCTTGATAAAGTATGGTGTCTTGTGCATGTATGAGCTAACATGATAATGCCATAATCATGTCTTGTTTGTATATGTTTAAGTGCTTAATTATGCCATGTCAAGTGCCCTTGAAGTCATGTATGTGTTTGTCCAAATAAGGGTGGCAATTGGCTTGGAAAATAGCCTCAAAGTTGTCCACACGGGTAGACACACGAGCATGTGTCTAGGCCATGTGTGACACACGGTCTACCTCATGGACGTGTGATCAGGCCGTGTGTCCCTGCACCCTAATTAGGTAAAACAGAATGCCCAATAGTAAACACACAGGCAGAGACACGGTCGTGTGTCTCAGCCGTTTGAAGGACATGGCCTCAGGACATGGGCGTGTGCCCTGGCCGTGTGAAGTCTACACCTGATTTTTGGAATTTAATTCGGCACACAGCCTAAGTACACAAGCGTGTGAGTTGGCCATGTGACCCTATTTTATTGATGATTTCATAAATAGAGAATTACACGGGATGAGGGTACGGGTATGTGTGGCCACACAGCCTACCCACACTGGCGTATAACCCTCCAAAATAAGAAAAATTTCTAAGTGTTGTATAAGTTTCGAAAGTTCTCAATTTAGTCCCGAACCACACCCAATGTATGTTTCGGTCTTCATGGGCCTATATAAGGGATGATATGTATGTTAATGAATGGTTTTAATTTGGGAAAAATTTTATGGTCTGGTTTTGTATGAATGTTTATGTTTGAGTCCGGTAACTCCTCGGACCCTGTCCCAGTGTCGGATATGGGTAAGGGGTTTTACATAGGCTGGGACATAGCCGTGTGTCCCTATTTCAAATGTCAACATAGCCTAAGACACTGGTGTGTCTCTTGGCCATGTGACCCCTGTAACTTTAAAAATTTTAAATGTTTCTAAAATTTTTTTGAGTTTTCTATTTAGTTTCGATTTGTTTCTAATGCGTAATTTGAGCCTCGAGGGCTCGTATAAGGGACAGTATTTATGATTTCGATTGGTTTCTGACATAAATATTTTATGATATGAAATGTTTGAAGTTCTGTCTGTTTAATCTTTAAACTCCGGTAATGCTCCGTAAACCTATTCCGAAGATGGATACTGGTTAGGGGTGTTATAGGTTGGTGGTATGTTAGTCTACCTCTAGGTTCTGGGTTCGAATCCTCATGCGTGCGTTTTGAGAAAAAAAAAATTTAAGTTTGCTTTTAGTTTTAAAAAATTTATTTATTATTTATTTTATTTTATCTAAAAAACTCAACTTTTCCCATGTTCACGTTCCTCCTCCCCACTTTTTTCTTTGACATTCCATTTTTCTTATTTTTGTCAATTTCCTCATATTTTCTTTTTCCACCATTTCTTTTCCCTTTTTACTTGCTATTCTATTCCGATTATTTTTGGTAATCATTATTAGTTATTGCTTTACACTTTAGTCTACAGAAGTTTTGAGTGTGTGTTCGGGAGCCCTGTAATTTTGATAACGAATGGTTGGTTTGTTATTGTGAAATTCGACAATTTATGTGTGTTTCTGAAATTAGTTAACGGAAGTGTTATTTGGTTGTCAAATTGCATGAAAATCAATATATTATGGTGTTTTTCTAGGTAATTAAGGGTAGGGGATCATTTCAACAACAAAATCACGATCTATAGCCAGGTTCAGTGTGGTTTCATGACCACACAGGTGGCCACATAGGCCTGTGCCCCACATGGGTAGCTCAGACGACCATGTGCTTTTGGGAATTAGGGTTTTAAGGCAAATTTTGGTGCCACACGGCCATGTGGTCGATAGTTTGGAATTTAGGGATTTTAGTCGATTTTCACACGAGTGTGTGTTCTAGACCTATGGCCATGTCTCGTAGGCACACGGGCGTATGAGACTTTCACACGCCTGTGTCTGTCCTGCACTTTAATTTAGTCAAATTGGACAAAGAGTTACACGGGCTGTCCACATGACCATGTTCCTGGGTCACATGGGCTTGTGTCATTGTCACATGGTCATGTACTTCTTCACACCTTCTTCACACAGGTGTGTACCTCTTTCACATGGGCATGTAGACCACCACACAGCCTAGGCACTTCCACATGACCGAGGCACACGGGCGTGTGGCCCTATTTCGCAAATTTTGGTTCTAAGTTGGATTGTGACGACCCTTGGCTAGGCCTTAGTAGGGGTAGTTGAGACTTTGTTTTGGCTTGGATTTATGCATTATATGTAATCGTTACACTAGTTTAATGATTCGTTAATGTGATGTTGCCTAATAATTGAGTATCGTGATACCTGATTCTAAACCTGGTCGATTGGATATGTGCACCTCTTATTCTGTTTAAATGTCTGTACGCTATTTTTGTAAGTCTGTTTGCATACTATATTACATCTGTACAGTGGTTTACCGCATAGTATGATACATATGTCAACTCAGCTACATATTGTCATTTACTTGGCTTAGTTCCACATATGTGGTGTGTAGGGTTGGATGCGCTTTTTGAGGTCCTATGTGGTGTGCATGGTTGGTTGGGCTACCTTTAGCTCATTCATGGTGTGAATGGGGATCGAAGTGGTGTTTGGTTGGTGGGGTGGGTTTGTTTTTAATCTATCTTGCATCAATACATACTTTTGGTTGTGCGAAAATCTGTTTGATTGAAAGATATGTTCACAATAATATGATGTGCTTTGTTTGATACGTATGGTTGGGACGTTGGTTTCGTGTTTACATTTCGAATTTGTAAATGCTTTGTAAGTACATTTCATTATTGAACTGCTGATTGAAATTCTATTTTGTAACATTGTCATTTGTTACGTTTCGAACTCACACTGAGTTTGTATAGCTCACCCCCTTAGTTTTCCCTTTCAGGTACCCTCATGTTCTAAAGCTTGGAATCGGCAGTTGGAGGTCTCATACGGATAATTTTTGAATTAGGTAAAACAAGGGTTCTGGTTAAATTTTTAGTTTTCCAAACTACTTTAGACTGTATGTAAATATTTAAAGGGACTATGGTACAACTTAATTTGGGTTTTTCATAAATTTCCTTTGGACTGGATTTTAGAAACGACGAAACTTTATTTCTGAATGTTTATAACGCAACTTAAATTTTCTATTTTAAATTCTAAATGGTTTCATGATTTAGTATGAATCTAGCAAACTATATTGAAATGAAACTTCTATAAGTCATTTTGTAAATTGCTTTTAGATCACTTCGATGATCAATGTAACCTCCAAGATTCGATCTAAACTTCTAGGTCAGGTTTTGAGGCGTTATAAATGTTCTGAAGCTTAGGACAGGTATGGAATTCAAAAACAGTAAGCATCAAAATGGTTACAAACACAAAAATAGTTTGGCAAATCGTATTGATCCCTATTCTTCCCCCTTAGCGACCCTTTCCCGCTCACTTCCTTATTTTTCCTTCTCTGACCTTCATCGTCTCTCCATATTTAGGAAATCATAGCATGATATACTAACTATGGCTAGCCTACGAGTTTTTTGGGCACTCAGGAATGAGTTTTTTCTATTGTTTTGTGACTTTGTGACTTTTCTCTTTTTCAATACATCTCACTCAAGAATATCTTTTGCTTTTCACAAACTTTTTCTACTTGTATTTCTTTTTGATTGATTTTTTTTTATTTTGTTTTACACTTTCAGGCTAACCTATAGTTCCCATATCACACCAATCTTCCTTATTTCACTCTGCTTTTACGAACTCCACCGTGATGTATCTACTTAACCCTCAGTATGTCTGGCCAAACGTCTATAGTCATGCAGTGCAAGACCAAAGAAAAAAGGTAAATACAAATTAACATTTAAAGCTCAGTGGTTTGTAATGAGGTTCATCAAGAAGTGTCAATAGGCTCAAAGATTGGTACTAAAGGTGAAATATATATAGGATAGCTTTTTGGCTTTAGATGTGTTCCAAACAATGCCTTAAGCAAATCCTTAATATCTCAACACGCACAAACTTAATTAACCAAAAAATTACAAATTCAACCATTTATCATTCGTACTAGCATGCTCGTTTCCTTGTATTTTTTATATCACTTGGTACAGTTGATTGCTTAATGCCTATTTACAGTGTAATACATAGAACTTAGTAGTCAAATAATAAAAAATTTAAAATCACCTGCTATCATGCCAAATTTATTTCTAGACATAAGCAACCTATGTACATGCTCCTAACCAATCACTTGTATTTTTACAAGCTCAAGCACACCAAAGACAAGAAAAAATCGAAGAAAAATGTAGAAATTGAAAAATAAGCAAGTTTTCTATGTTACCCCCCACACTTTAGTTGACACATTGTCCTCAATGTATAGCCCATAAATAGATAAGAAAAGAAGTTACCTGATTGATCATGGTCGCTCCAACTTCTAATGGTGGGTGCTTCCTCTTTTGATCGTGTTAAGCTCAAATTGTTTGTGTCTCCTTCGTGTTGGGTTCCTACAGAGAAAACTTAAACAAAATGTTATATAAAAACTACTATTAGTCCTTTTCCTACAATGTTAAAGTTAAAAGTGTCTGAAAATTAATACAAGTCTTTTAAAAATAACAAAAATAAAACTCAATCCTCCTTCGAATCATCTAAAGGACGGGAGTGCCCTTGCTCCATAAGTGTCTTACTTATGCCCCAGCTATATTATTTATGGGAGGTCCTACCTTTTGAATGCAATTATTGGCTCGGGCTACGAGTTACAGGTCCTTTTGGTGTCAAATATTACAGCTAGAATGCCACTTCATATTCATCCTTCGTCCCGTGATACTCATGGGCAGCACCTTTCTCCTCGGAATTAGCTCCCATGCCTTCTTCCACATGTTGACTTGGTATTGGACAAAACACAGGTCTCGTTTCTTGTATCCATCTGATCATACCATCGAGTTTCATTTTTGTGCTTCCACAGGCTCCTTTTCTTATTCTCAACTGTTCTTTCTTTTTTAACAAAGCTAGAACATCCATCTTTTCTTCCCTTTATTGGTTCTATTCAGTAATCTACTTGTGCTGAAGCTCAACGTACTGTGTATACCATGTATCTCTGATTATGCCCCGTGATGGCTTTATGAATTTTTCGTTTTCGCTCATGGGCACTTTTTCCTTTTGGCGTAATGCTCTCATTAAATAAGGAAAGAAAAGTCCATCTTTCTGGCTCTGCACACATCATTTCATTTCGCGAACAATCCAAAGCCTTACACAAATCTGTTTTTGCTATAAGATGCCATATAACATTAGAAACATTTAATGCGGGTGCAATCCTGATACCAATGAATTGTATCCACATTTTGGCAATCAGGAACATGATTGCCTGATTAAAATTCATTCGCATATCCGTATCTGGTCTATAGTTCGAAACCCACTATCTTGAGTCAAATACTTTATGACCTCCATATCGATATTATTCAATCTATCTAATTCAAATTCATTAATATATTCTTTTTCATAAAATAAGACTTCATAAAATTCACAAATATCACTAGGGTACAGTGGTACTTCTTTCCCTCAGACTGTGATAGAAGTCACATATACCCATATCCTGTCTCGCACTATCTGATGCTTAAGTGAGGCATAAAATTCATAGACTATAGGACCATGACATTTTCATTAGGGATGACACAAAATTGCTCCCAATGATGATATCAGACCAACATCCAAATTTCTTTGCAAATATAGAGGGTTCGAACCCTCATTTGTGAATCAACGACCGTCCCTATGACTTAGGAAAACATTTCTCAACATTCAAATGGTGGAATCATATAGGGCTGGAAACACGGGGTGTTTTTGGAACATGAGTTCTCTTATTCTTTCTAGGAGGCATATTGTTACATCCCAAAACTCTGGTTAGTAGAAACCGAGTTAATAAACCGAGAGAGTGGTTGCCCAAAAATTATTTATTTATTTTAGATAATCTTTTGATATTAATAAATATTAAGTATTGTGCTTAAATAGTGGTGGAGGTGTCCATGATGACTTGTGTTCGAATCCCTTCCCTCACACTATTTTCTATATGGTGCAATTTTGCCTCAAATATTAGCAAAAGCCATACCATATTTATAAAATAAATGTGGTAGGAATTAAAACAAGGAAGTGAAGTGGTCAAGTGGTTAAGTGGTTAAGTGCTCCTAAACTATCCTAGAGGTCCTAAGTTCAAGTCCCCTTGTTCTCATCTTTTATTTAATTTTTTTAACACAATTTCCATGTGCATAATGTGCTTGCCATTCACCCCATTGTAACCATGTTTAGGAGGATTTCTTTCCCTCTTTATGAGTCAAATTTACCATATGTTGAGGTAACATGATCCCCTTTTCACTCATGTCTCCCTCTATTGACAAAACTTCATATATTACCTTTTGTTGTGGTTCATTGAACCTAGTCACAGTTGACCAAGCATTCATCACCCTTTATCGTCCCTACCTCCCTATTGTTCCCATTTTATTACTTTTTCATTCTTTTCTCATCCATTTTATCTTATTTCTCAAAATAACCACTACTCTTTTCTTTTAGTCTTTATTTTTCCTCCACCATAACTGACCATAGCACCACCATCATCCCACCTTTTAGCCATCTTAACACTACCCTTTCCTTCCTCCTCCTTTTTCCACCATTGTCGATTGTTGTTGCGCGCTACCACTAGTCTTTTTTCTCCTCCCTTTTTATTTTCTTCTCCAATCTTGTTCCACCGAAACCCATATAGTTCCTTTTCTTCAACAATCACCGGACTACCGCTCCCTCATCATCGGACCACCATCGTCACTATCGCCGCTGTCTCCACCGCCGTCAGTGGTTGAATTTATTCCCTTTTCTTCTTTTTTTATTTTTTCATTCCACATATTGATTAAAATTGTACTCACTTTTCTCTAAATATTCTTTTAGATCACTCAACTCATCGATCTTGTTCCTTTCTCGATTCATAGTCCATCCCGGTTTAACCAAGTTATAAGTGTGGGTTATTTGGATCGTAAAATCCTTCTCTTGGTGATTTCATATCATGGTCGAATGGTATAGTAGCCATAGGGATAATGTTACATTTTATTATTATTTATTATCGTACTAATACTATTCCATATCATTTGAAGAACCAAACTATAATAATAAAGGAGACCCCTAAGGTTACATTAGAAATCATCTTTTCAAAAGTCCAAAATTATGGGGTGAGTGTTAATGAGATTATTAGTAATCAATTTTTAAGTGATAAATTGTTATCAAAGGATCCTAACTAATAAATGTTACTCATGTGTTAGATTCGTCTTGCGAGTTAGATCAAAGTGAAATCATTAATAAGGATTGTGACAAATTGAATCTTCGATAAAAGGTGTGGGATCTTTACTATTCCTTATATGTGATATAATTATTTTATTATATTAATAACTTAATTATAATAAATCATGAGCACACTAAATATTCAAGAAAGGTGTGGGATCGTTACTAACCGAGTGATTCTATGAAACATATGATAATTGATGTGATTATGATTATGACTATGATGTATGTGTAGGTCTCATCCTCATGAAATGTGATGTATGACTTATGTGATATATGTGATGATTTAAACATGTGAGATTTATATATGTGTATGTTAAAAATATTGAGATCCATGATTTAATGTGAAAAACATGTTTAACATGTTAAAAGTGATTATCATATGATATGTGAATGTGAGAGCATGTTTACATGCACAAGTGTAAAAGTGATCCATATGTGTTAAAAAGTGAATTTGCCATATCACATGCATCGAGTAGGATCTTGTGAAAGGTGGAAGTATATCTGCAAATCAGTGGTGGCTTGTCCACAAATGGTGTTTTGGATAGACGAGTTTTAGGGAACTCGATACTGGTGTGTAGCGGAGATGGGTAGGAAATTTTATAAAATGTGCATCGTTTTAAAATATGCATCGACATGTTAATGCATAAGTATCAATGTTAGAACTTGTGATTATTATGATGATTGCTATGTTAAGATTAATATTTTGATATGTATGCGGTTATATTTATGTTGATCTCACATTGGGATCTTTAAAGCTCACTGACTTTACTTATGTTTTCAAATTATCTTCATGGTTAGCACTCAGATGTGGTCATCGGTGATGATCTCAAAAATGGTTTTTAAATAAATATGGACATTTATTTAAGATTTGGATTTTTATGGACTTTATTGCTATTTGGGACTTTTTATGTTAAATTATGGTACTGTGGCATGGGACTTTACTTTGGGGATTTTATTCTGATTTTCACGACTTGATTTCATGACATTAAGTTTTAAAAAACTACATAAGTTAGTATTTTATAAGATTTCATATGAAACTTGGTTTTTTAAAATAAAATCTGTCAAGAATATATTTTTCCACTATATTTATGAAAAATGAGTTTTTTAATAAAATTAAACTTAGGTTTCAAAATTATTAATGTTTACAAATGAGTTTTCTAAAGACATTTGATTTATGGAGTTAATATGTTTTTATTTCTGAAATAATGATGAATAACCAAGTTCTCCAATTTTGAATAAAAAGACAAATGATTTAGAAGTATGATTGAAAATCTGAAATAGTTTTGAATAAAAGATTGAATGTCTACGATTGAGATATTGATTATTTCAATTCCTAAAATTTGCACGTTTTTACGAAATTAAAATAAACACTTGAGAACATTTGTTTTGAATTGATAAGCCAATAGATTTAAAATATATATATTAATTTCAAAATAACATTTTGGCCATTTTCATGGATAAATGGATTTGAAATGTGATTGAAGATAAATTTTAACATTACTAGTTTTGAATGAACTATTCAAATGGTTTAAAAAGTACGTTTGAAATTACAAAAGTTTTTTTGGGCCATTTCGGTGGCCAATGTAGCTTTCCAAATTTGACAATAATGACTGGACTAGGTTTGGGGTTTTACATTTAGTGGTATCAAAGTCTGATTCAAAACTTGAACTATGGGTAAAGTATTTTTGAAAGAATTACATGCATTATAAAGAGGCATTTTGGGAAGAAAATTCCACATGTTAAAAATGTTGTAAAAAAATCCAAGACTCCCGAAGTCGATTTGAGGTAAGTGTTCTTCAGATTTGAAACTATAGACTAAGACTACTATAGACCTTGAAAAACTATAGGTTGAGAGAACTATAGACTGTGAAAACTCTAGATAGTGAAAACGATAGATAGTGAGACAAGTGTAAATTGAAATGAAACTTTGATTAAAAATATTCAAGTGATAACATAAAAACTTACCTTTATTGACAAAAAACTCATAAAAAACATAAAATGAGTACTTTCAGAGTTAGAACTCAAGGAATATGAAAACCCGAGGTATACGAACTCATAGTATGTGATTTTCAAGGAACGCAATGTCGAGTAGCTCAAGATTAGTCATTAGCTTTTCAAGGACTTGTGTGTGACCCTAAGATCAATGACATCGTTAATGCATCTATCGCTAAAGGAAAAAATAAAGAGATTAGGGATGATGAATATCCCCAATAATGTTTAGAGTTTTAGAAAGGATTTTTGAGACTACGGTTGAGAAGGACAAATATTATAAGGAAGTGAGTGATTTGAACATAAGAGAAAGGAAAAGAAAAAAGTATGGAATAAGAGGAAGTCTAGTCTTATTGGCTCAAATACATGACCTTTGAAGCGGGCTAGAGAGGATTGACCACAATAAAGTGTAGTAAAAGTTAATACAGTAAGTTATATTGGATCAACAAGAAAATTTGTTTGTAAGTACTGTTATAAGTGCCATTCGAGCGAGTGTTGGAAAATGTCAATAACATGCCTAAGAAGTGGGCCTACAAAGCATTGTGTTACGAACTGTCCATGACGTCATCCTATTTAAATGCAAGCTTTGACTCAGAAATGGAATCAAAGGCTGGTTTATACAGCTAGGCATCGAGAGGATCAAGACACATCTGGCTTCAATGAAGTTACTTTTACGATCCATTCTATTCATACCTTGCATTGATTGAAAATTTGGTTTTACCTAAATGTTTGTAGTTAATTATGTATTTGTGAAATTGATAATTTGGGAATGAGGAAATTGTTAATGATTTTTCTATAGATAGTCCTTTAAGACAATCCGTGTAAGTATTGGAGATTTAAGGTGAAGTATTGGAGCTACATTGGAATCAAAATTGTGCAGAGAAAGCATTGTGGTTGGTTTAGAAAGAAGAGTTGTGAATTTTTTGGATAAGTGAATTGGTGTGACAATAGGAATTTCAAGGACAAATTTTTTTTGAGGGGAGAGATTTTACATCCCAAAAACTAGGTTAGTAGAAATTGGGTTGATGAACTGAGAGAATGGTCGCCCGAATTGTAACAGCCTATTTTTAGTCAAATCAGAATAGTGCTTTCGGGACCACAAATCCAAAGTCAAAATAATTATTTTATTATTATTTTAATGTTTACAACATGATAGTATGATTGTGTGAAAATTTAGTTAAGGAATTTTATCGTTTGAATGCTTAATTCAATAAAAAAGATTAAATCGCTTAAAGTGCAAAAGTGATGTTCTATTAGCTAAAGGTATTAAATGGCTATGAAATTAAATAGTTAAGGAATTTATGTTGCAATTAGCCCATTATTAATATAAGTGGACATAGATGGACATAAAATGGATGATATTAAATGGTTTTGTAATAAGGTTATTTTAGTAAATTTTAAATACATGTTAATAAATTAGTAAAACAAAAATTTAAAGTCATCATCTTTTATGGTTATTCAACAAAATATTGAAAGGAGAAGAAGCCATTGTTACATTCGGCCAAGCATCTCATACTCATTTAGGTATGATTATTGTCCTGTTTTTAATGATTTATATGTTTTTGAGATCATTGCAGCTTAATCTAGCTAGCACAGGGACTATTTTGCAAATTTGTTAAAGGTTTAGGGCTTTTCCATTGATGAATGTTGGTGTGTTTTGATGTTTAATGGTAGAAAATGCATGCTTGTTGTTAGATAAACAACATTTGTTAAGTGATTTTTCGTAAAATGTCCAATTAGGGATTAAATTGTGAAATGTGTAAATTTTGTGGATAAATTGTGAAATAAATGAAAAATATGGACTGCTAAGGACCTAATTGAATTTTGGCCAGCATGGGTTTTGGTTGAATTGCATGAATGTAACACTCCTAACCCGTATCCGTCGTTGGAATGGGGTTATGAGGTATTACCTGACAAAACACAACTTGAAATTTATATGCATTTCATTTCATACTTAATATATTATTTCCATTAAATCACTCAAGCCATTCAATTTTAAAACCTTATAGCTAACATAATCTCTTTACAAATCATTTCATATCATATAACGAACATATATGTAGTCACATAATTCATAAGCAAAAATATCAATTATATCATTTTACCACATAAGCATGTGCACATATCCAAGCTAATATAATTATTTCATTCCATTATTTCATACATGAATCATATAAATCAAACAATCAAAACACATATCTTTTAGACCATATCATAATCAGTACAATATACATTTTCATTCTATGATTAAGTTGGTTTATGATCTAAATGGTTAACTAACCAAGTTTAAAGCATGTCTGAACATTACCGTTTCCCTATCAACAATTTGGCTAACAAATAAACCATGAAATCAAAATCCAAATCAAACAATTACAACCATGACATAAGCATACTATTCATTTGGTCATTTTCCTATGCCTTAGCCGAATATAAATTTGCTAAATACATATGCTTACTCAATGTCCACTTTCATTTTACTCAACCATATCACACGCATGTAACATGGCATAGAATAAATTCCATACAAAAAACCATAATTTGCATTACATGTCAAGTACTTCACAAGTTTATATATATATATACATAATTTAATCAAACTCTCAAATCAAAACCAAACATATCAATAAAACATATAAATATAAACATGGTCGACATGCATAAAATTGAATATTAATCATAGCCATTTATGAATGAACATTAATTTCTTAATTAATCAATTGCTGAATTACTAAGTCATTTTCATTTGTGTCCTATTCGTACACCACATAACCAAATACATGGCAAAACTAAATAAATCATGTTTCACATATTTGTACATAGTATGGCCGAATCATCAATCAAATATATCCATTACCTAAATTCAACACTTAGCCGAATACACTCGTCAACCAAATTAAACCATTACTTTCAAATAGAAGACATAATCGGATCATTAAAACAATGAGTAACATAACTAGCATAATTCATACTTATGTATATACCATAACCACATAGTATGGCCGAATCATCAATCAAATATATCCATTACCTAAATTCAACACTTAGCTGAATACACTCGTCAACCAAATTAAACCATTACTTTCAAATACGAGACATAACCGGATCATTAAAACAATGAGTAACATAACTAGCATAATTCATACTTATGTATATACCACAACCGATTCAATCAAACCAAATAAAATCATCACTTGAGCAAAGCATATGAACCAAACTTAATAAAGTAAACAAGCCATTCATAATACATATATATACTTTAGCCGAATCAACCAAACCACATCCAAAATCACCAACCATTTTCAATGCATACGCCACATATAAGCTTGACTAAAATTTCATATACTTACATAACATATTAGCCATTTTCGCATTGCTTAATATATACACAACTTCAAACTTAGCCAAATATAATCTAGCCTATACATGCCATAGGTTCAAGTTCAAACTTATAAAGTACCAAAAACAGTCGATAGTGTGATGGACTTCTCTGACGATTCCCGAGCCCGTAACTAGCTTCCACAATCTATAAAATAGAGGCAAACATACACAAACAGTAAGCTATCATAGCTTAGTAAGTCATAACCAAACCAATTTATGCTATCATAATCACATTTAATTTCAAGCTTATAGTTTCGTATACAACATATACTTTCATATATAAACTTTGTCTTGGCCGAATATACATATATCTATTATCAAAGTATCATTCAATTTCAAAGCCATAATATCATTACGTAACCGAATATTTATACACTCATATGAATATACCAATGAATCAAACTTTAATATCACGTACTTATACATAACATGTGGCCGAATATACTTCACAAATGCACATATATTTACATTAGCATCATGTACAACTTGCCTCACATATCAAATAACCAACTTACCTTATTTTTAAATAGGTAATCAACTATCACATACCTGATCACTTTAGCTCGATTTACACATTTGATCAGAATTTTTTATTGCCCACTGAACCATTCAAAATTGAATAGGATACTCGGATAATCACACATATCGTACAAAGCCAACGTCCCAAATGTGGTCTTACATGTAATTACATATCAATGCCATTGTCCCAGACAGGGTCTTACACGAATCAAATACGATGCCTATGTCCCAGACATGGTCTTACACGAGAACACATATCGAAAATCCTATTTCATGACTTATGTATCCTAGCTATTCTTAAGGTTCGTACAGGGCTTTCGGATGTCGTAACTCGGTCGAATCGAATTCGTAAAAATAGCTCCCAAGCACATTCACATTTGGCTACCACATATATACTTTCACATAAGTCATTTCAACATATAAAACTCGTATTCATTTAAAATTAACAACATCTATTTCCTTATAAACTTACCTCAGACAACGATAATTGGAACGAGACAACTAATCAACAACTTTGGTTTTCCCCCGAGCCAAATCCAATTTCTTTAGTACTTGATCTAAACATACTCAAATTAAACTCATTCAAACATAATTCCATTCAATTTAGTCCAAAAACACATAAATGGACAAATTACCATTTTGCCCCTGACATTTAACGCTTTTTACAATTTGGACTAAATTGCACAAAACGCAAAACATCCAAAATTTGAATACACTATGCTTAGGTCGAATGTTCCTTACGTTCATACAAGTCCATACATTTCATTTATTTCACATTTTAGTCCCTCAAATTATTATTTTTGCAATTAAGCTCTAATTACTCAAATTCATCAAAAATTCCAACACAAAACATATTAATCCAAAACATATCTTTCATAATTCATCAACTAACATCACAAAACTCAATTATTCATCAATAGCATAACTCAAAATATTCATCAAAATAAAAAATAAAAGCATAGGCTTTGTACATTTCACTGCAACGATCTCAAAAACGTAAAAATTATAAAAAATCGAGCTAGTTACATACCTTAATTATGCTACCAAATGGCCGAAACTTTCAAAGCTTATTCTTTCTTTTTCTTTTAGCACTTGGTCATGGTGGAAAAGATGAATGCATGTCTTTTTATGTTTTATAATATATTAACTTAATAATCATTTTACAAATATAACATTTATATTAAAATATAAAACCATTATAATTCTTGGCGATAACCGTCCATATCATGCCCTCATGGACAAATTGCATTATAAATGCTTCAAATTATAAAGACACATTCAATTCGACCCTTACACATTAAACCATAAAATTTTTATTTTACGCAATTAAGCTCTTTTACTAAATCGGGCACTCAAACGATAAAATTTTCGAATGAAATTTTCACACACAAAAATTCACACATCATAAATAGAGAAAATAATTTTTAAATATTTTTCTAACTCAGATTCGTGGTTCGAAAACCACCGTTTCGAATAGGGTCTAAATCGGGCTATTACAACTCTCCCCCCTTAGGGATTTTTGTCCCCGAAAATCTTACCGGTGAATAGGTTCGGATAAAGTTCTTTCTTTGCATTCTCTAGCTCCCACGTTGCCTCTTCAACTCCGTGTTTATGCCACTGTACTTTCACTAACAAGATTTTCTTATTTCACAATTCTTTAACCTCGCGAACCAGAATACGAATCGGTTCTTCCTCATATGTCATATCAGGCTTAATCTCAATCTCTGACGGATTAATCACATGTGAAGGGTCGGATTGTACCGTCGAAGCATCGAAACATGAAATACATTATGGATCTTTTCTAACTCAGGTGGCAACAACAGTCTGTACGCAACCGGCCCGATACGCTCAATTATTTCATACGGTCCAATAAATCTCGGGCTCAATTTACCTTTACGACTGAATCTGAGAATTTTCTTCCATGGCGAGACTTTTAAAAACACTTTCTCCCCAATCTAAAACTGTATATCTTTTCGTTTTAAGTCCACATACAATTTTTGATGATCTGACGCTGTTTTCAAATTTTCACGGATCACTTTTACTTTCTGTTTAGTCTCTTTGATCAAATCGACCCCGTGTAACTTATTTTCACTGAGCTCAGTCCAACACAATGGTGTACGTCATTTACGACCATATAAAGCCTCGTATGGTGCCATTTTGATATTCGATTGAAAGCTATTATTGTATGCAAATTCAATCAGAGGTAAGTATCGTTTCCACGTACCTTCAAACTCGAGAATGCAACATCTCAACATATCCTCAAGTATCTGAATGATTTGTTTAGACTGACCATTTGTTTGTGGATGGAAAGCAGTGCTGAAATGTAATTTCATACCTAGTGCATCTTGTAGTTTCTTCCAAAACCGTGATATAAACCTCGAATCTCTATCCGAAACAATAGAAATATGTACTCTATGCAATCTCACAATCTGAGAAACATACAATTCAGCTAGCTTATCAAGCGATTAATCTGTGTGAACCGGAACAAAATGAGTTGATTTAGTCAATCTATCCACAATAACTCAGACTGTATCTTTCTTGCTCGGTGTTAACGGCAAACCGAATACAAAATCTATCGTGACTCTGTCCCGTTTCCACTCAGGTATCATGATCGGTTGAATCAATCTAGAAGGTACCTAATGCTCAGCCTTTACTTGCTGACAGACTAAACATTTGGAAACAAAGTCAGAAATGTCTCGTTTCATACCATGCCACCAGTAAAGTTGTTTCATATCATTATACATTTTCGTACTACTTGGGTGAACAGATAATCGACTATTATGAGCTTCACTCAAAATTATCTAAATCAACTCTAGATTTCTCAGAACACATATTCGATTTCTGAACCTCAGACAACCCTCAGCATCAACTTGAAACTCTGAATCAACTTTCGAATCACATTGGCCCTGCTTTGCTAACAAATCATTATCAACTTTCTGAACATCACATATCTATTGAATATATAACGGTCTTGATTTTAACTCAACTGTAATCGAACCATCATCAGACATAGCCATATGCGCATTCATTGCACGCAAAGCAAAGAGTGATTTTTGACTTAGAGCATCTACAACAACATTAGCCTTTCCCGGATGGTAGTCAATCACAAGCTTGTAGTCTTTTAACAGATCTAACCATCGATGCTGTCTCAAATTCAGATCTTTCTGAGTCATCAAATATTTCAGGCTTTTGTGATTAGAATAAACATGACATTTCTCACCAAATAGGTAATGGCACCATATTTTCAATGCAAGCACAATAGCTGCCAATTCTAGATCATGAGTCGGATAATTTTTTTCGTGTGGCTTTAACTGTCTTGAGGCATAAGCTACAACTTAGCCTTCCTGCATCAAAACACAGCCCAAACCATTCAAAGATGCATCACTATAAATAACAAATTCTTTACACGATTCTGGCTGAACTAGCACTGGAGCTTCGGTCAAAAGGGCTTTCAACTGATCAAAAATTTACTAACACTTTTCTGACCACTCGAACTTAACATCTTTTTGTAATAGCTTCATCATCGGGGTTGTGATCATAGAGAAACCTTTCACAAACCGTCCATAGTAACCAGCAAGTCCTAGAAAACTTCGGGCTTCAGAGACATTTCTCGGAGGTTTCCAATCGAATATAGCTGAAATTTTATTTAGATCAACCTGAGTACCCGATGTGATACAACATGTCCTAGAAAACTGACTTCACGTAACCAGAACTCATATTTACTGAACTTCGCATACAACTATTTATCTTGCAAAGTCTGTAACACAAGTCTCAAATGTTCGGCATGTTCAAATTCATCACGGGAATAGATCAATAAGTCATCTATGAACACAACCACAAATCTATCTAAATACTGTCTGAAAATTCAGTTAATCAAATCCATGAAAACAACATGTGCATTAGTAAGTCTGAAAGGCATAACCAAAAACTCATAGTGCCCGTACCTCGTTTGGAAAGTAGTTTTCGGCACATTGGAGTCTTTAACTCGCAACTGATAGTAGCCTGATCTCAAATCTACCTTTGAAAACACTGTAGTCCATTTTAGCTGATCGAATAGGTCGTCAATCTATGGCAACGGATATTTATTCTTTATAGTCACCTTATTGAGCTGTCTATAGTCAATATACATTCTCATAGTTTCGTCTTTCTTTTTCACAAATAAAACTAGTGCACCCCAAGGAGAGAAACTCGGTCGCGTGAAACCTCTATCTGTCAACTCTTGTAACTGAGCTTTCAATTATTTTAATTCAATAGGTGCCATTCTGTACAGAGCTGTCAATATCGAAGTCGTTCTTGGCACTAACTCAATACCAAACTCTACCTCTCGGACTGGCAGCAAACCCGACAATTCTTCAGAAAACACATCCAGATACTCATATACAACTGATACTGATTCAATCTTCTTTTCGGTCACTTTAGAGTCGATCACATAAGCAAAGTAAGCTTCACAACCCTTTCTCACATATTTCTGAGCTAACATCGAAGATATTACTACTGGTAAACCATTCAGATCATTAGATTCAATCCGAATAATCTCATCATTTTGGCATCGTAAATCAATAGTCTTTTGTTTGCAGTTCACAATAGCATCATGCATAGTTAACCAATCCATACCCAGAATTATGTCAAACTCATCGAATGGCAACATCATCAAATCAACTGAAAAACATGAATCTCAAATTATCAACGGACAATTCTTACACACTTTGTCAACCAAAACACACCAGCCTAAGGGGTTCGACACTCTAATCACAAACTCAGTAGACTCAACAGGCAAAGTCTTACTGAATACTAAGTCTCACACACATAAGAATGAGTCGAACTAGGATCAATGAATGCAATTACACTAGTATCATAGAGAATGAATCTACCAGTAACAACGTTTAGGGATGAAGCCTCCTGCGTATGCGAATGGCATAAGCTTTGGCAAGTGCGCGAGCCTCAGATCGAACTGCTATGTCTTTAGTTCCTCTTTGACTACTACTCACATTACCTGTATTTCTGGGTGGTCTACCTCGAGCTGACATGTTACTCGGTCTTGCATTCTGTACTGTGTTTTGTTCAGCTAACACAGGGCATTCACGAAAAAAATGATCCATCAATCCACATTTAAAACAGGCCCGATCAAGTAATCTACAACTGTCGAGATGTCGCTTATTATAATGTTTACACTCAGGTTGATTTGATCTAACATTACCAACACTAGCTACTGAGGTAGCTTTCGAATTCACAGGTGGTTTATCTTGATCATGTCTAGAATAACCCGCAGTAGCTTCTGAACGGCTAGAATCATCTCGAAATCTCTTTGACGCCGACTGAAATGTTTTACTCAATGATCTCTTATGTGAATCTCTAGTTTCAAAGTCAGCTTTTCTTTTCTTTTTCCCAAGCTCTTCGGCTTTGCATGCTCGCTCAACCAGTACTACGAACTCTTTTATTTCCAAAATGCCAACTAGCAGTTTAATGTCTTCATTTAACCCGTCTTTGAAACTTTTACACATTATAGCTTCAGTTGATACACATTCATGGGCATATCTGCGGAGTCACAAATTTCCACTCATATTTTATCATGGTCATACGACCCTGTTTCAACTCAGAAATTCTTTGTGTTTCTGGTCGATAAATCTCTAACTGATGTATTTCTTACAAAACTTAGTCTGAAAGAACTCCCAGGTCACCTGTTCTTTTGGAACCACTGATACCA
Organism: Gossypium anomalum; assembly: GCA_025698475.1. NCBI lineage: Eukaryota > Viridiplantae > Streptophyta > Magnoliopsida > Malvales > Malvaceae > Gossypium > Gossypium anomalum. Next base: position 37,873,876 of record CM046968.1, on the reverse strand, counting down.
GTTATTCCATTAGTGATATGAGGTGTCTCGTAGCAAGGATATGGCATATTTTAAACACTTATCAGGGTTACAGGATAATTCATCAAACAAGTGAATAGTATTATCAAGCCAGAATTCAGCTCGCTCAGCATCATCATCATCAGTGGCTCTGAATTCCTCAGCCCCATGTTAATAGATTTTATCAATAGGAGGCTTATGTAATCTCAACGAATCAATCACTTGAGGTATAATAGGAAACAGAGGAGGATTAGTCGGGGGTGGAGGTTGTTGTGTAGTCGAATTTTTCCGGATATACTAAGTAAACCAATCATTCATCATTTGGTAAAAGGCTTGTTTAACCTCTCCCTCTTGGTTACTTGAAGTTAGTCGACAATCAACCGACGGTGTCCCTTGTGCTGGAGCAGGCGTTATACTCTCGACATCATCAGCTACGGTTCGATCGGGATCCATTTACTATACTAAAACACATTTTCAAATGTCAAGACTCATCACACTATCACAGTATATAATATGGCAAGTATGGCAAGACTCACACGCGCTACGTTAGTCCTAGAATCAACTAAACCGTATCACTAAGATCAATCAAATGTAACACCCCTAATCCGTATCTGTCGCCGGAATGGGGTAATGAGGTATTACCTGACAAAACACAACTTGAAATTTATATGCATTTTATTTCATACTTAATATATTATTTCCATTAAATCACTCAAGCCATTCAATTTTAAAACCTCATAGCTAACATAATCTCTTTACAAATCATTTCATATCATATAACGAACATAAAAGTAGTCACATAATTCATAAGCAAAAATATCAATTATATCATTTTACCACATAAGCATGTGTACATATCCAAGCCAATATAATTATTTCATTCCATTATTTCATACATGAATCATATAAATCAAACAATCAAAACACATATCTTTTTGACCATATCATAATTGGCACAATATACATTTTCATTCTATGATTATGTTGGTTTATGATCTAAATGGTTAACTAACCAAGTTTAAAGCATGTCTGAACATTACTGTTTCCCTATCAACAATTTGGCTAACAAATAAACCATGAAATCAAAATCCAAATCAAACAATTACAACCATGACATAAGCATACTATTTATTTGGTCATTTTCCTATACCTTAACCGGATATAAATTTCTTAAATACATATGCTTATTCAATGTCCATTTTCATTTTACTCAACCATATCACACGCATGTAACATTGCATAGAATAAATTCCATACAAAAAACCATAATTTGCATTACATGTCAAGCACTACACAAGTTTATATATATATACATAATTTAATCAAACTCTCAAATCAGAAACAAACATATCAATAATACATATAAATATAAACATGGTCGACATGCATAAAATTGAATATTAATCATAGCCATTTATGAATGAACATTAATTTCTTAACTAATCAATTGCCGAATTACTAAGTCATTTACATATGTGCCCTATTCGTACACCACATAACCAAATACATGGCAAAACTAAATAAATCATGTTGCACATATTTGTACATAGTATGGTCGAATCATCGATCAAATATATCCATTACCTAAATTCAACACTTAGCCGAATACACTTGTGAACCAAATGAAACCATTACTTTCAAATACAAGATATAACTGGATCATTAAAACAATCAGTAACATAACTAGCATAATTCATGCTTATGTATATACCATAACCACATAGTAGGGCTGAATCATCAATCAAATATATCCATTACCTAAATTCAACACTTAGCCGAATATACTCGTCAACCAAATTAAACCATTACTTTCAAATACAAGACATAACCGAATCATTAAAACCATGAGTAACATAACTAGCATAAATCATACTTATGTATATACCATAACCAATTCAATCAAAGCAAATAAAATCATCACTTGAGTAAAGCATATGAACCAAAATTAATAAAATAAACAAGCCATTCATAATACATATATATACTTTAGCCGAATCAACCAAACCACATCCAAAATCACCAACCATTTTCAATGCATACGACATAAATAAACTTGACTAAAATTTCATATACTTACATAACATATTAGCCATTTTCGCATGGCTTAATATAACACAACTTCAAACTTAACCAAATATAATCTAGCCTATACATGCCATAGGTTCAAGTTCAAACTTATAAAGTACCAAAAATAGTCGATAATGTGATAGACTTCTCTAACGATTCCCGAGCCCGTAACTAGCTTCCACAATCTATAAAAAAGAGGCAAACATGCACACACAGTAAGCTATCATAGTTAGTAAGTCATAACCAAACCAATTTATGCTATCATAATCACATTTAATTTCATGCTTACAGTTTCGTATACAACATATACTTTCATATATAAACTTTTTCTTGGCCGAATATACATATATCTATTATCAAAGTAACATTCAATTTCAAAGCCATAATATCATTATGTAACCGAATATTTATACACACATATGCATATACCCATGAATCAAACTTTAATATCACATACTTATACTTAACATGTGGCCGAATATACTTCACAAATGCACATATATTTACATTAGCATCATGTATAATTTGCCCCACATATCAAATAACCAACTTACCTTATTTTTAAATAGGTAATCAACTATCACATACCTGATCACTTTAGCTCAATTTACACATTCAATCACAACTTTTTATTGCCCATTTAACCATTCAAAATTGAATAGGATACTCAAATAATCACACATATCGTACAAAGCCAATGTCCCAGACGTAGTGTTACATGTAATTATATATCGATGCCACTGTCCCAAACAGGGTCTTACACGAATCAAACACAATGCCGATGTCCCAGACATGGTCTTACACAAGAACACATATCGAAAATCCTATGTCATGACATATGTATCCTAGCTATTCCTAAGGTTTGTACAGGGCTTTTGGATGTCGTGACTCGGTCGAATCAAATTCGCAAACATAGCTCCCAAGTATATTCACATTTGGCTGCCACATATATACTTTCACATAATTCATTTCAGCATATAAATATCGTATTTATTTAAAATTAACAGCATCTATTTCCTTATAAACTTACCTCGAAAATGATAATTGGAACGAGACAACTATTTAACAACTCTGTTTTACCCTGATCCAAATCTGATTTCTTTAGTTCTTGATCTAAACATATTCAAATTAAACTCATTCAAACATAATTCCATTCAATTTAGTCCAAAAACACATAAATGGATAAATTACCATTTTGCCCTTGACATTTAACACTTTTTTACAATTTAGTCCCAATTACACAAAACACAAAACACAAAACATCCAAAATTTGAATACACTATGCGTAGGCCGAATGTTCCTTATGTTCAAAAAAGTCTATACATTTCATTTATTTCACATTTTATTCCCTCAATTTATTATTTTTGCAATTAATCCTTAATTACTCAAATTCATCAAAAATTCCGATACAAAACATATTAATCCAAAACATATCTTTCATAATTCATCAACTAACATCACAAAACTCAATTATTCATCAATGGCATAACTCAAAATATTCATCAAAATAAAAAATTAAAGCATGGGCTTTGTACATTTCACTGCAACGATCTCAAAAACGTAAAAATTATAAAAAATTGAGCTAGTTACATACATTAATTATGCTTCTAAATGGTCAAAACTTTCAAAGCTTTTTACAAATATAACCTTTATATTAATATATAAAACCATTATAATTCTTGGCCATAACTGACCATATCATGCTCTCATGGACAAATTGCATTATAAATACTTCAAATTATAAACATACATTCAATTCGGCCCTTACACATTAGACCATCAAATTTTTATTTTACGCAATTAAGCCCTTTTACTAAATCGGGCACTCAAACGATAAAATTTTCGAATGAAATTTTCACACACATAAATTCACACATAATAAAAATATAAAATATTTTTTAAATAGTTTTGACTCAGATTCATGGTCCCGAAACCACCGTTTTGAATAGGGTCTAAATCTAGCTGTTACAATGAAATTGTAATTTTATGAAATAAAGACTATATTGTAAAAATGTTGAAATGTTAGGGGGAAAATGTAAAATTGCCTTAATGTGTGTTTTGGATTAAATTGAATAAAGAGATTATTAAATAAGTTAATTTTTATTACATTTAGATCAAGAAAAGTGAAATACGGATTTAGATCGGGGAAAGAAGAAGGTTTCAAATTAATCGACTTATTTTACCGTTTTTGCATTTGAGGTAAGTTTGTATGTATTAAACATTATTATATTGTGTTTTAAATGCTTTGATATTGCATAAATTGAGAATACGACACTGTAGATATATTAAACGATGATTCGACAAGTGAGAAATCTCAGTTGAACCTTAGGAGTAGATTAGGATACGAATACATGTCATTAGGGGTTATGTGATTTGGGTGCTGGTCCGTACGTCCTACCGGTGCCTGAGTTATCTAGCATGTGTTGTGGATTCTCATCAACTTTTGTAAGCAGCACCGTGTAGCTTCATCATGATCATCAGCTTGTGTGAGCAGACCCGTTGATAGCTCAAGAGTGAGCATTATATGTGATATGAGATTGAAATAGCTTTAATTATATATGTGGCACTTAAGGTGCAAGTTTCCTAGGTATCCGATAGTATTCCAAATGGTTCAACAGGTAAATTAATGATGTGGATAAGTATGTATTTGATATGAGATGTCACAGGTATGTACATAAACCGTACAAGCATTGAATCAAAGAAAATTGTGAAATGCATAACTAACCTTGTGAATGAAAATTGTGGTAGGTTAATGGCTTAAATGAGATATGTTATGATATGTTTAAATTGTTTAAATTGTGCATATTTGGTAAGTTAAGTTTATTGCTATACGAACTTACTAAGCTTTATAGCTTACTTTGTTAATTTTTTGTGTTTTATAATGAAATCGAAGCTAGCTCGAATTCGGGAATCGTCGGAGACTTCATCACACTATCCAATTATCATTTTGGTACTTTTGAACTTAATTATTTTGTGTATATGGCATGTATAGGGACTTTGGTCATGTTTGTATTTGTGTTGTTAATGAATTTAGTCATTTGAAATGGCTTGTAAACAGTAAGAGTTTGGTTTTGTATATAGCCATAAGAATTGGCTTAATTTGGTTGGTTTGATGATTTATATATATGCACATATGGCTTGTGTTGTGAGTTTTTTGATGGATGAACGATGCTTGTTGATTATAGATATTGTAGATGTTAAATGGTTGATATTTGAGAATTAGTATGATTATTTGTTTAGGCCAAATGATGCATAATTGTAATATGCCATTTAAGTGATTTGTGATTATGAGTTAGCATGAATGAAATGGTCAAATTTGATGTTTGTGTGTATTGTGCCAATTAGGTTGGTTTAGGTTTGTGCAAATTTGGGTTGCAAGATAGCTTGGTAAGTAACCTATTTTTTGTCCACACAGGTAGAGACACAGACGTGTGTCTCAGCCGTGTGTGACACACGGTCAGGTTACACGGCCGTGTGTCCACTAGTGTTAAATTAAAAATCAAGTCAGTATGCTCCACACGACTTAGTATACGCGCATATGACTTGGCCGTGTGGCATAAGTCAGTATATCCTACAGGTTTGACACGGCTTAGCACATGGCCTGGCATATAGGCATGTGAGGCAAATTTTTAGGGCACATGGGCGTGTGTGTTGGCCGTGTGATTCAAGTCAGAGAGTTACACGGGGTTAGACATAGGCTGGGACACGACCATGTGATCCCATTTCGAATGTCCACATGGCCTGTGACACAGGCATGTCTTTGGCCATGTGAGACATACGGCCGGGCCACATTGGCGTGTGTCTCCTGTATTTTGTAAAAAAAATTTAAGTTTTGTCAAAATTTCATAAGTTATCGATTTAGTCCCGAACCACTCTTACAGCATGTTTTTGGCCTCGCAGGCTCGTATTAGGGACAGTGTGGTTGACGTTGAATGATAATTACATGAAATTGAAATATGTATGTGAAATGTATGTTTGTTTGTGTTATAAGTCCGGTAATGCTTTGTAACCCTATTCTAGCGTTGAATACAGGTGAGGGATGTTACACAAATTTTATTTATTTATTATGTATTTATTTTAGATGATCTTTTGATATTAATAAATATCAAGTATAGTGGTCGAGTAGTGGTGAAGCTGTCCGTGATGACTTGTGTTTGAATCCCTTCCCTCACACTATTTTCTATGTGGTGCAATTTTGCCTCAAACCTTAGCAAATACCATACCATGTTTATAAAATAAATGTAACAGCCCATTTTTAGTGAAACCAGAACAATGGTTTCGGGACCACAAATTCGAGCCAAAAAGAAAATTTATTTTAATATTATTGCATGGTCCGCATTATGATAGGAATGTTATATGAAAATTCTGATAAGGAAATTTTACCTATTATGTGTTTAATTAAGGAAAGGACTGTAACACCCCAAAGCCGGCCTGGACGTTATGGCCGAATCTAACGATGTCACATTAAAGTGTTTTTCATAAAACATGATATCGTTTGCAAAGCCCAATCTTTATTAAGCCTCTTTGTGTGATCTAAAAGATGATTTTAAAACTTGCGTCGCTATCAAAAGTGTTTACTTAAAAATGTTATTAATTTCAAAATCTCGTTTGTAGCAGAAGCTTTTTTTAAAAATAATTGCGTTCTAGCGTTTACTTGTAAAACGTTGTTTTCTTGCTGTAGCTCTTAAAACCATTTACATATTCGTGGTATTTTTTTGAAAAACATTTATCTTTTGAAAACTCATCCTACTGCTAGCAGTTATAAATCAATATAAATAAAACCCCAAATTAAACGTTAAAAATTAAAGAGGCCTTATTACATCAAGAATACCCAAAATAAAATTATTTATAAATTAAAAATCAATTAAGGAAACGTAAGCTGTTGTGTGGCCACCTTCGAGTCCCTCGCAGCTCCAATCCACCTATAGATTACATGTACAGTGCAAATAGAAGGGTGAGTTTACGAAAACTCAGTGTGTAATCCCTTAATAAGCAAACGGTCAAACATACAGTGAGCAACAACAGTCTCAGCCTAAGCCCATATCAATGACAGTTTAGAGTGGGCCTTAGCCCATTTCAGTACTAGAATCAGTGTGGGCCTTAGCACAGTTTAGTAGCGGTCACAGTACAGATATACAATCAAAAATCCTACCCAACCAGCCTCTACACACCACTCCATCCAGTCCTACACACCATGTGAGGATAAAATCAACCCACCCATCCCTACACACCAAAAATAGCATCGGTTGCAGCACTAAGTAGAAATTGGAACAGAGCTGCCAGTACAGTGCACTTCCTCCAATCATAATAACCTATCCCCATGCAATATGTCATGTCATAATATCATATGTGAATGCAAATCATGTCATGCTCGATTACAGTCATACATATCATAGGGGTATAGTAATCATTTACCTCATAGGGGTATGGAATTCCTACCACATTTCGGCCTTCAAGCAGAAAAGAGCACCCAAAAACTGAAAGAAATGAGAAGCAAAACCCCAAGGCCAAATTCTTTAGTGCCCACAGTCCAATTTCGGCACAATACTACCTCTCCCCTCTACTCCCCACGATTTCCTCCCCAAATCCCTCCTAAAACCCCTCCATCAATATCTCCTCAATCACCAATTAAAACTCCACTCAACTCAGCAGGGTTTCAGTTAAAATCTACCACCCACACGGCTTAGGCAGCAAAATAAATACTCCTTACGCGCAACGAGACTCGAACTCCAGTCCTTTAGTAGTAGTAACACGCCACTATCCCCTAGACCAGCAGGCTTTTTATGACATGTTTTACCAATATTTATTTAAGAAGTCTACTGACTAGAGACATGGTTTAACCAAGTAGAAACAAAATTTTGTAAAAGCCAAGGCTTGAACCCAAGACTTCTCAGACTCTTCCCAGAACACTTACCCACTGAAGCAGATACATAATTATTTCACCTTCTTGCACAACTATATATTTATTTGCAACCTCCTAACTATACCCCTACTCAAAACCTAATACTTCTAGGCCCAAAATTTAGGGCGTTACAATTCACCCCTCCTTAAAGAAATTTTGTCCCCGAAATTTCCAACTATTAGATCAGTCGCACAACCCAGACTACACCTTACGCTCCAGATGCGCACTCTAATTCCAAAACACTACCACATTTAACCTGAGTGTTAGCACAATCCAAATTCACTTAGTGTTTAACCAACCGGTCCATGTCTAGTATTAGGTCAAATTCTCCAAAAGTGAGTTCCATCAAACCCGTCAAGAAGGTAACTCATTGGCCTTCCAAAGATAAATCTGCCTCAAGTGGACTCAGTAACCTCACTCGTAGTGCTTTCTACCATTAAACCCAAGGTCTCAGGTACAGTACATGCTATATATAGGAATGCGTAGATTCAACATCAATCAATGTAACATAAGACACATTATAGATAAAGAACATACCTGTAACAACATTTGAGGCCTCTCCATCCTCACGGCGACGTGCAGCATAAACCAATACTGGCTGTCTTGCCTCAATATAACCAGCATCTCTGCTTTCTGCTCCACGACCACGGCCTCTCGATGGCTGCTGAACACCTCTCGTTGGCTAAACAGTATCCATACCAGTAGCTTGCATCTATTCAGACCTCTATGGATAATCTCTAATACGGTGCTCCAAAGATCCGTACCTAAAGCATGCCCCAATCCTTCTCCAGCACTAGCATTGATGGCATCTCCCATAATCAGCACAGGGTTACGGTCTAGTAATAGCAACAAGGGCCTCAACTCTGATCGGCCCATCAACTCTGGGCTTTTTCTTAGGCCTCAGAAATGAGCTTGAGGGCTCTGAATCCCTCTTGTTCCTACCACTTTCCTTTTCATGGTTCTGGCGCTCAGCACACTTCACATCCTCGGTGATCTTTGCCTTATCCACCAAAGCAGTAAAATCTTACTCCCTCTGTGGAGCTAACCAAACCCGTAGATTATCTTTGAGGCCATCCTCGAAACGAACACAGCACTCATATTCAGTTGCCACCATCCAATGAGCATAGCGGCTAAGTCACAAAAACTTAGACTCATATTTAGCCATTGATTTATCCCCCTGAGTCAAATTCAGAAACTCCCTCCTTCAGGCATCCATATAGCTAGTGCCCACATATTTTCCTTGGAATGCAGTCTTGAAGAATTCCCAAGTCAACCGGTCGGGCTGAGCACCCTCTTTAACTGTAAGCCACCACTGATAGGCTTCATCTTATAGCAATGACACTATACCTTTTAGTTTCTGCTCGGGGGTGCACTCGAGGTTGTCCATGATCCTCTCTGTGGCCTCAATCCAATATACAGCCACATTAGGGGCAACTCCAGTGATACCCCTAAAAATCTCAGCCCCATTAGACCTTAGTCATTTTGTTACCGACCTATGGCCCACAGTACCAGTATTAGGCCCAACGACCCTTTCCAGAATTTGCAACATAGCTTGGGACAGTGCGTCGTTCCCAGTTGCACGATCGTGTGACCCAGTCTCAGTCACAGGTGAAGGCGGTGCCTCCCTAACTTCATTGTTAGGCATATGCCCCGATGCCGAAGACCCAACCTGAGTACCTCCACGGCCTCTGTCGCGGCCTCTTGTGCCCTATCCACGGGTACCTCTAGTGCTTATATCAGTCTGCATATTATCTAAATTATAAATTTATGCATCAGTTTACAGTTCCAGTGTTTATTACAGGATATTTTATGGAGAGTATTATCAGTATTTTAGAGTTTTGTTTTTGCATATCGCAGTCTTACTACAATTTTAGGTTATCCTAAACAGAGTATTTCAGTACAGTCTACTACCTATAGTAGTCGTAGTATTTCAATTTAAATAAGTAGTAGTTTCAGAGAACTTACAGGATCGGCGCAGAGATTCGGTGTACCACACACATTCAATATAAAAATATTTCAAAATACTTTCAAATCATTTGAAATAGTTCTTTTTGAAAATTCCAAGTTTTTGGAAGAAACCCAAATCCACAGCTGAGTTTTGCAACTTGGCTCTAATACCACTAAATGTAACACCCTAAACTCGACCTGGACGTTATGGCCGAATCTGGCAATGTCACATTAAAGTGTTTTTCGTAAATCATGATATCGTTTGCAAAGCCCAATCTTTATTAAGCTTCTTTATGTGATCTAAAAGATGATTTTAAAACTTGCGTCGCTATCAAAACTGTTTACTTTAAAACGTTATTAACTTTAAAATCTCGTTTATAGTGAAAGCTTTTATTAAAAACAATTGCGTTCTAGCGTTTACTTGTAAAACGTTGTTTTCTTGCGGTAGCTCTTAAAACCATTTATGTATTCGTGGTATTTTTTTTAAAAAACATTTATCTTTTGAAAACTCGTCCTACTACTAGCAGTTATAAACCAATATAAATAAAACCCCAAATTAAATTACATCAAGAATACCCAAACTAAAATTATTTATAAATTAAAAATCAATTAAGGAAGCGTAAGCTGTTGTGTGGCCGCCTTCGAGTCCCTCGCAGCTTCGATCTGCCTACGGATTACCAGTACAGTTAAAACAGAAGGGTGAGTTTACGAAAACACAATGTGTAATCCCTTAATAAGCAAACAGTCAAACATACAGTGAGCAAAAACAGTATGGGCCTAAACCTGTATCAGTAATAGTTCAGAGTGGGCCTTAGCCTATTTTAGTACCAGAATCAGTGTAGGCCTTAGCCTAGTTCAGTATTTAAGATTCAGATCATAATTGAGGTTTTCTTTTTTTCTTTTTGCACTTCCTCCAATCATAATAACCCATCCTCATGCAATATTTCATGTCATAATATCATACGTGAATGCAAATCATGTCATGCTCGATTATAGTCATACATATCATAAGGGTATATCAGTCATTTACCTTATAGGGGTATAACGATCATTTCATTAAATTAGGGTCTAGGTATACTTATCGACCCAAAAATAGGTCCACAGTTGTCTCGGGTGGCCCGTGCTGCCTTAACAGTCAAACAGTGAAAATGGGCCCAAAGCCCACAATGTGGCCCATGTAGGCTCACACACTCGTGTGCCCCACAAAGCCCAAAAATGGCCTTGGTCGTGTAAGCTACACAGCCTGGCCCAAAAATCTCCACACGTCCGTGTGGTTTACCCATGTGGGGCCCACGAGCCTTTGGGGCCCACACGGCTTACTTCGGCCCAACGTGGCCCAAAACGACTTAAGCTCATAAAATCACTCATAGTGGCCTCTACGATCAAACGCCCACATTTTTTACGGGTTCAGATTACCACACGAGAAAGCGTACGCTCGTGTAGCGTCAATAGTCATACTTTTCTGGCTTTTGCCAATCTATGTTTATTGTAGTGTGGTTCCACACCTGATGGGATTTTAGGTATGCGACCCCCTTCTTGTGAAGAACCGCACCTAAAACAAATGACCATTCCATAACCAATGTTAGTCACTCTTGGAACCAATCCAAAAACAATTGACTTAATTTCGTTGCCCACCTTACCGTTCCCAAAAAGGATATAGTCTACGGCTCCAAGGACAGACCCCGCTCGCTACGATTAGCAACTGTCAACCACCATTTGATAGAACCAAATGTTAGCAACTTAGGAAATAAATAAAAATATTCTCAAATGTTTGAGGCAAAAACAAATTCCACTCTTACCAAATGGCTTACCACCTTGAAGGAATTCCTGTTAGACAGAACCAACAGCTTAGGAAAAGGAGATCGGTAGGAGAGGAAAGATTGATCTATTAGTATCCGGCAAAAAGGAAAAATAATTGAGCGAGAGAGAGACTAAGTATTCAGCGAAGGAGCAAGGTGAAGAGAAGACAAAAATGAAGAGGGAGACGAAGAAGTATTCGGTCACAAAAGCACGATGAGAAGAAAGGAAATACGACAACATAAAAAGAAATGAAGGAGAGGGAAGAAAGAGTATTCGACCAAAAGAAGAATTGATTGGGGAAAGAAGAGAAGGAGAAGCAATTCGGTAACAGTAAGACACTAGGGATGAATAAGCCCAAACTAACCCAAAAACCGAATGCGCTGAGGGGAAAAAGGGAGTGTTCATCCAAAGAAATGGTTGCCAAACGAAGTAACTGGGACAGAAAGATACTTGTATGGAACTCCTACCACATTTCCGCCTTCAAGTAGAAAAGAGTAGCCAAAAACTGAAAGAAATAAGAAGCAAAACCCCATGGTAGAATTCTTGAGTACCCACAGTCCAATTTTGGCACAACACTACCTCTCCCCTCAACTCCCTGCGATTTCCTCCCCAAATCCCTCCATCAATATCTCCTCAATCACCAATTCAAACTCCACTCAACTCAGCAGAGTTTCAGTTAAACTCTACCACCCACATGGCTTAGGCAGCAAAATAAATACTCCTTGCGCGCAGCAAGACTCGAACTCCAGTCCCTTAGTAGCAGTAGCAGGCCACTATCCCCTGGACCAGCAGGCTTTTTATGACATGTTTTACCAACATTTATTTAAGAAGTCTATTAACTAGAGACAGGGTTTAATCAAGTAGAAACAAAATTTTGTAAAAGCCAAGGCTTGAACCTAAGACTTCTTAGACTCTTCCCAGAACACTTAACCACTGAAACAGATACACAATTGTGTCACCTTCTTGCACAACTAAATATTTATGTGCAACCTCCTAACTGTACCCCTGCTCAAAACCTAATACTTCTAGGCCCAAAATTCGGGGCATTACAAGGACCAAAGTGAATAAAATGCAAAAGTTAGATTCTAGTAGCTAGAAGGATCAAATAGCTATGGAATTTAAAAATTGAGGTCCTTATATAGTAATTAGACTATTAAAGAAAAGTTAGTAGATATTTTTGATAAATCATCCATGGAAATTTAGAAAAAGGGCAAGGACTAAATTGGAAATTAAAATAATTAAAAGATGATAAATTAATAAATAAGAACTATCATCATATTATTATCACCTTCATCCCAAAAATACATAGAAACCCTAGGAGAGAGAGAAGAAACTAATCAAGCTTAATTGGGTAAGTATTCTTGTTCCGTTTTTAGTAATTTTTATATTTTTAAAACCGGGATAGTCTAATCTATCTATTTGAGGGATTAAATTGAAAAGTTATCAAAGTATAGAAATTTTTCCATGGATGAATATGCTGAAAATTTGAAATTTATGGTAGAATATGAAAGGCTGTTGATAGATAAACAACTTTTACAAAGTGAATTTTGATGAAAATATGATTTAGGGACTAAATTGAAAAGTTGTAAAAGTTATAGAAAAATTCTGAATTTTCTGAAATACATGTGCTGTAAAAGTTATATTAAAATTTTGATTAGGCTTGGAATAAGGATTAAATTGCATGAATTTTATTTTCCGAGCCTAGGGACGAAATTAGAATTTATTAAAAGTTTAGGGGCAAAATGGTAATTTTGCCTAGGGTGTAAATTGAATATAATTGAATATGAATTGTATTAAATTGATGATTAAATTCATTTATATAGATCTAGATAACTCAAATCGAAGTTAGATCGAGGAAAAGAGAAAGTTTTGGATTAATAGATTTTCTTATACGAACTATTATCGAGGTAAGTTCGTGCAACTTAATTATGCATGATAATACGTTTAAATTGAATGTGGTATTTTTTTATGTGATTTTTATGAATGTTATAAATAACATGAAATGATTACATGATTAAAAATGTTACAAAGAAGTTAAGTTCCGTTGAAGAATGAAAACCGATGGATACATGTGATTTTCCATATGTGAATGTAATTATGCATATGTTGCAGACAGGATTTAGCTCGGATCAGTAATCCTGATAAAGCCCTCTCGAGTATCCTACTATATAGTTCCTGTGAGCATCCTGATCGGTAGTGATCTTGTATTTGTTGCGCACTACCACAGCTCTTTGTGAGTGTTCTGTTACATAATTCGATCGCTTGTGATCCAGCATATAATGCGAACACAAACATAGTTCTACATGAGCGTCTTGATATAGGCTCTTATGAGCTTCTTGACATGGCTCACTTAAACTCACTATTACCTTATCCGATGGTCCCTGATAATAATTCTTCGGAGTTATTTGCATGCTCTATGAGCTCCCTGATTAAAACTCTTATGAGTTTCCTATTTAGCCTAGATAAGTGTCCTGTTACATGGCTCATCTGAGCATCTTGATATGTGAATCGAGAGTGTGCTCCTTGATTATGTGCCCTAATGGGTACCCTTGATTATGAGCTGACGGTTTACAGTTTTGTACACCTTGTGTGTACTACTTGAATATCCATCGTTATTTCAATAATTTAACGGATAAAACTCCTAATATGAGAAATAATGACATTAAAAGAATGATGTTTTTAATGCTTCTGAAATACCTGAAATTGTGAAACCTGATGAGCTCATCCATGTTTATTTGTTATACATATGAATTACCTGACTAACTTGCTTGATTGAGTGTATGTATTTAGGCAACTTGCCAAATTGATGGGAAGTATGATATTATATGCCTAATATTAATGAATGTGATTGGTAAGTTTAATTTTTGTTATACGAACTTAATAAGCATTAAATGCTTACTAGGTTTTATTTTCTCTATTTTATAGTGCTCGAAAGCTTGCAAAGGTTAGAGATCGGTTGGAGCATCATCACACTATCCACTAACTTGTTTTGGTATAATTAGTAAACTTATTTTGGTATAATGGCATGTATAGATAACTTAGTCATTGTTGGCATGTACATGTGGTTTGTAAACTAGCCATTGGAATGGCTAGTAATGATTAGTTTTGGTATATTTATGAGGTTATATTATGACAAATACCTATGTGTTAAATATATTAAGTATGGTTGATCAAGTTATGCTTAACATATAAGTTAAACAAGGGTAAGAATATAAACATGAATGCATATGATAAAATATCATATTAGATATTATACTTGGCTTGAATTAAATGCTTGAATTGGCTGGTATATACTTGTAAGTTTTGGTGAAGGTTATTGGCAAATTTGGGTGAGAAATAAAGCTAGGAAATGGCTTTATTTTGTCCACATGGGTAGACACACAGGCGTGTGTCTTGACCGTACGTGACACACGACCTAGCACATGGGCATGTGGTTTGGCCGTGTGTCCCCTGCAACTTAAATTTGAGAAACAGAATGCGCAGAATTGAGCACACGTGTAGAGACACAGGCGTGTGTCTCAGCCGTGTGTGCTACACGGCCCAAAACATGGGCGTGTGTCTTGGCCGTGTGAAACCTGTACTTAAATTTGGAAAATTAAATTAACCACACGGTTTAGCATACGGGCGTGTGGCTGGCTGTGTGGCACAAGTCAGAAAGTTACACGAGGTCAAACACGACCTGTACACGGGCATGTCCTATGACCAAACGGGCGTGTCCCTTGACCACACGGGCGTGTGTGCTCTGTATCTTGGAAAACTTTTAGAAATTTTATGATAAATTTTTTGAGTTCTCGATTTAGTCCTGACTCAATTCTAATGGTTATATTGGGCCTCGAAGGTCCATTCAAGGGACAATATGATTAGTTTTAGATATGAATAATAATTTACATATACTACATGAAATTATTCTATAAACTGTAGTAATGCTCTGTAACCCTGTCCCGACGATGGAAACGGGTTAGGGATGTTACATTTATTGGTATCAGAGCTATGGTTTAGCCAATTTTTAGACGGAATGTTGTATGTATGAGTTTAGCTATACAAGTCATTATATAATTTGTGATAGTGTGATATCTCCTGACTATTTTAAGTGTGATCCAACCAAGCTAGAGCTAAATCCAAGGAAGCTGAGAGCAATGCTTTAGCTTCAGTTCAAAGAGCTACATCTAGTAGTGGAAGGACAGTATTTGAGGGCCTAAGTGAGGAGGCAAAACAAGCCTTATTTCAAATGATGAATAAATGGTTCACTGAGTATTTGAGAACAAATCCTAGTATACAACAAACTCGCCCACCTACTCCTCAACTAGTTCCTGAGATGCCACAAGGTGATGAACCTGCTAGAATTAGTAAGCCTCGGATAGATAAAATTCGTAAGTATAGAGCAGAGGAATTTAGTGTTACAACTGATGATGATCCAGAGAAGGCTGAATTTTGGTTAGAAAATATTGTCAGGGTCTTAGATGAATTATCTTGCACACCAGCTGAATGTTTGAAATGTGCAGTTTCTTTATTGAAAGACACAGCTTATCATTGGTGGAATACCATAACTTCTGTTGTACCAAGAGAAAACATTACATGGGAATTTTTCCAGACTGAATTCAAAAAGAAGTATGTTAGTCAAAGATTTCTGGATCAGGAAAAGAAAGAACTTTTGGAAGTCAAACAATGAAACATGACTCTATCTAAGTATGAGCGAGAATTTGTCTGATTGAGCAAGTATGCCAAAGAATGGGCTTCAACCGAGGATAATATGTGTAAACAATTTGAAAAATGGTTAAATGAAGATATTAAGTTATTTATCGGAATTCTTAAATTAAGGGAATTTATGGTACTGGCCGATCCAGCACACAAAGCTAAGGAATTGAGTAAAGAAAAGAAACAAGATGAAAGAGAAGCTCAAGTTTTTGGTGAAAGATTTGTGAACAAGTCACAATCGTCTGCTTCGAAGAAATCAAAGAAGTACCATGATCGTTCTACCACCTTCTCGGGATATCCTGGAAGAGAGCGGGGCTCTCAACATTCTAACCTGAGGTCTTCATCTGCATTTATAACCTGTGTTGAAAGTGGCGATAATCCCAAACCAAAATGTAAATATTGCAATAAATTTCACTTTGAGAAATGTTGTTCGAGAAGAGGAGCATGTTACAATGTGGTTCTCTCGACCATTTTCTTAAGGATTGTTCAGAGAGAATTAAAAAAGATACAGAATAGACTCTAAAGCTGAGTAATCCCATCTCGAGAGGCAGACCACCCCGTCACCCTGTGTAACAGCTCAGTTTTAGCTAAATCAGAATAGTGGTTTCAGAACCATAAATCCAATGTCAAAAACTTATTTTAATATTATTTTTAGTGATTACAGCATGATAGCATGTATGTGTGAAAATTTCGTGAAATAATTTTATTGTCTAATTGTTCAATTTGTGAAAAAGGACTAAATCGTTGTAACACCCCTAACTCACATTCATTGTCGAAATAGGGTTACGAGACATTACCAAACATCAACTTCTATACAATATAAATTCTAAATCCATTAGTAATCATCCACTAAATCATATTAGTTAAATTTGCACATATGGAACACATAACCTGAAACACCCCTAACCAGTATCCGTCGCCGGAGTAGGATAAGAGGCATTACATTAATCCATAACACAATTTAGGATAATCGATTATCAAATATCATTTCATTGCAGTAAATCTCATACATTCGCATTCAATAAGATCGTAAAAGCGAGTATACAATACTTGAAACATGCATTCAGGACCAAATTGACAACAGATGAAAATTTCAGAACTTATAAGAATTTTCAACTTTTAAAAGGTCACACGCCCAAGTGAACAAGCCGTGTGCCTCACACGGTCTAGACACGCTCGTGTGTCAAAGCCATGGCAAAACAGGGCATAGTTACTGACTTGCCCACACGGCCAGACCACACGCTCGTGTGTCCAGCCCGTGTGCTATGCACACGCCCGTGTCCAGGTCGTGTGCTAGGCTGTGCCAAAAATATAGGGTATTCTGTTTGTGATGTCAGCATACCAATTAGGGTCACATGGCCAGACCACATGCCTGTGTGTCTTGGCCGTGTTCGAGCCTAACTTACAATTGAAGGGTACCCCATGTGACATACAGCCGTGTAACATGACCGTGCATCGCACGTGGTTGAGACGCACGCCCGTGTTTCTGCTTGAATAACCAATTTGCCACCCAATTTGGTCGTCCTACAAGAAAAGAGAAACAAGCATATTTGTATCACCATTTCAGCCAATTTCAAAACCAAAACATAACTCTTCCATATCATATAATAGTCACCAAAATTCATACTCATAAACCTTACCATTTCATGCTAAATATAAGGTAAGTTCATACCAAAACATTTCCTTCCATACATCATTCAATCTCAAGTTAAACTTACCAAGACTTGCCAACTAAAACATACCACAATTGCATATTGCCATCACATACCATAAACCATTATCAAATATGAGTTCAAGCACAAATTAGCCAAGTCACATGGCTATGTATATACATCACAAAACATACTTCCACAACTACCAGCCTATACATGCCATACTTCAAATATATTTTCAAAACTACCAGAATGAGATTTGATAGTGTGGTGATGATCCTTGACAATCCCCGAGCTTGCAGTAGCTTCAATATCTATAAAACAATGTAAACACATACAAAGTAAGCTTTCAAAAGCTTAGTAAGCTCATACTAAAAACATCAACAATATGAAATATGAAACATCAACACATAAGTACTTATAACTTCTCAACTTATCCATCAAGTCCATGCCAACACCAACTATATGTTTATACAAATTCAATAAACTTTTAAGCATTTTACCACCTACATCATAGGTATTATACTTACTGGAACATTTTCATATTTATTTGTTTTCAATCTCACCTCTTGTTTGAATACTTTAAAACTTTCTGAAGATCACCAATGCTTTAAACATCCGCACACTTGCCTAAAGGTTAGTCAAAGCTAGAACGATTCTGCACACTTAGTGTCATCTCAACTAGCCGAAGCTAAGTCGGTATCGCACACTTAGTACCTTTAGTAGCCGAAACTAGTTTAAATCGCACACTTAGTGCCAAATACTTTTGATTCATCATCATATTCATCCAATTCAATTATATACAATCCATGTATAATAAAGGCATCAAAACCTACTTAACATCATATTTTAAGTACGAACTTACCTTGTATTCGGAATTTGTCGACTCGGACTGTTTATTCTACAATCTTCGATTTCCCTCAGTCTAAGTCTGAATTCCTCTTTTCTTGGTCTATATGTATTCAAAATTAACCCTTTTATTCACCAAATCATTCAAAACAATCCATATACACACAATTACGGCATTTTGCAAAATAGCCCTTACATTTTCACATTTTGACACTTTAGTCCCTAATTCACAAAATCACAAAATACACAAAATTTGCTTGTACATAATCTTAGCCGAATTTTCATGACTCTAATACAAGTCCATACATTTCATTTGTTTCACATTTTAGTCCCTCAAAATAACATTTTTACAATTTAGCCCAAATTACTCAATTTAATCAAAAATTCAAAGACAACACATTTAAACCCAACATCAAGCTTCCATAATTCATCAACTAACATCACAAAGTTCATAGTTTCATCAATTCCACATTTCAAAATCATCACCAAAATCAGAAATTGAAGCATGGGTTCGATAGTATACGAAGCAACTATTACAGAAACGTAGAAATTATCAAAAATCGAACAAAACTCATACCTTAATCAAGCTTCAGCCTAGCCAAACCCTAAAACACCATGGAAGCTTTCTTTTATTTCTTAATATTTGGCCAACAATAGAATAATGAAGAAATTTTTGATTTTGTTATATTTAATACATAATAATTATACTAATTACTATTATATCCTTAATGAATTTCATTTATAAACATAAAATAAATGGCTATATTGGTCCACTTACTCTTCCAATGGTCTATTAACATTATAAGGACTTCACACTTAAGAAGACATAGAAAATAAGCACTTTAACAAATAGAAGGCCACTTTTAAAATTTACGCGATTAAGTTCTTTTTAGAAATTAAGCACACAAACAGTTAAATTTTCACACGAAACTTTCACACATGTCAATTCACTTATAATAAGCACAGAAAATTATATTAAAATATTTTTTTGACTCGGATATGTGGCCTTGAAACCACTATTCTGACTAGGGTCAAAATCGAACTGTTACATAACCAGATAAAATTGATCATGCTTTATTTTTTATAATACATATACAAACAATACTTCAAATTTCAACTATATTAATATCATTTATATAACCACATATTTGAATTAAATAATGTACAACAAAGCCATGTTACAAGTACTGAATACATATAAATGTTTGAACCACATAACTCTAATATTAATGGCACTTATATTCTTAAAACATATCTTATCAAATATCCTTACACTCTAAACATCGAATATATGCCAATAGCTATTTCATTAGTTGAATATCAAATATATCATTTGATAACTTCTGCAAAAGCACATAATAAAACCATTCGAATCATATTATATTAATTACTATGCAACCACATATGCGACTTTAGTAACATTACAACATGGCCGAACATACTAATGATGCATATATATATATAGTGCGCAATTTAACCTAGAAAAAAACAAAAGCCATATTTCACATTTGAACACAAATAGCATTACAATGTACACCTAATTCACATCTATATTAATATACCTAAACTTCATATTTTATCTTATTAACTAATCATTATTTCGGTCACACCATTATCAATATCATATGCATATCAAAATGAACTAAATATCGTAATCGAATTTACAACCACACATGTACGTATACCTATATTCATATTAGCATCAACTTGACACTTCTAACTATCCATTAATACTAACCAAAACATACAAAATCATAACCATCATTTACCATTTGGATCCGTACCAAAACAATCAATCAAAACAATCATGAAACATATTCATTACTTACCATTTAGCAACCGGACCTATAAAGCCAATGTACAATCATCCAACACCCTAATTATACCACATTTTATACTTCCAAAATGAGCTAACTATTAAGCCTATTATACATCATACCTACCATTTCTCATTGCCGAATCACATAATCAAACATCACAAACATATATACCAAGAAATATACTTCCCAAAATAAGTTTAAGTCATAGCCAAATACACACAAGCATTAATATTATAATCAAGCCATTTTTGCATGGATATATATACACAAATTTAAAAACAAAACATATTTAAACTAGCCTATACATGCTTTCAAACTTCAAAAGTACCGAATGATAGTCGATAGTGTGACGGTGATCCTTGATGATCCTCGAGCTCGTAACTAGCTTCAAACATCCATTAAAAACACCGAATGAACACACAAAGTAAGCTTGAAAAGCTTAGTAAGTCATAAGAAAATATATCAACACATGAATATTAACATTATAATATCACTTGGTCAAATTCAAAACAATCACATGAACATTTAAATCACCATTTATAATATGCAAAATTTATATCATCATTTCAAATACTAAACTTACGTTAATTTCATGAATATAACTTCTCACGTAACTGAATCATTTAACTTAATTTCACATCCAATCTTAACTTAACATTTCTCGTTGAACCATTCGGAATTAATAAGGATACTCATATAGTTGAAAAGATCGTACAACGCCAACGTCCGAGACGTGGTCTTACATGTAATCACATATCGATGGCACTGTCTCAGATAGGGTCTTACACGTAAATCACTAATCGATGCCAACATTCCAAACGTGGTCTTACACATGATCATATATAGGAATCCTATGTCATGACATATGTATCCTAACTATTCCTAAGGTTCGTACGGTGCTTTTGGACGTCGTAAACCAATTGATTCCATCTCGTATATATGTTTCTCCCATGCTTATACTAATTCGACATCAACACATATAAGTAATAATTTAATTCGGCACATATATTACATAAAAATTCAAATTTAACGACATTTGTTTACTTATGAACTTACCTCGGATAAAGACGAACGAACCGGAATGACTATTCGACAACTTTAGGTTTCCCCGGATCCAAATCTGATTTCCTCTTTTCTTCAAACTTGGACCATAGTCAAATGTTTGAAAGCTTAAAACCCCTTTTTCTTTCTCAAGTTTCGGTCAAAGATGAACATTTGCATGTTATTTTTATGTTTTCTTTTATTTAATTACATTATAATACATTTTTTTACCTTTATAACCTTAATGAATTAATATAACAACTTAATAATGTTTGTCCATTTTTGTCCATACATAATTCTAGTGATTAATTTACAACATAAGGAATCCATATAATAAAAGCCATAGCAAATAGGTACTTTTACATAAAGCATGCTAGTTTTGCATTTTACGCGATTAAGTGCTTTTAATTAAATCGAGCACACAAACGATAAAATTTTCACACGAAATTTTCACACATATTAATTCACATACTGTAAACACCAAAAATAATATTAAAATGTTGTTCTAACTAGAATTTGTGGTCCCAAAAATAATATTAAAATGTTTTGGTCTAAACCGGGCTATTACAACTCTCCCCCCTTAGGGATTTTTGTCCCTTAAAATCTTACCGGTGAAAAGGTTTGGATATCGTTCTCTCATAGCATCCTCTGGTTCCCTTGTAGCTTCTTCTACCCTGTGCCGATGCCATAAGACTTTCACTAAAGAGATTTTCTTATTTCTTAATTCTTTAACTTTGCGATCTAGAATTCGAATTAGTTTTGCTTCGTATGTCATATCGGATAGAATCTCAATCTCAGATGGGGAAATCACATGCGATGGGTCAGATCGATATCGTCGAAGCATCGAAACATGGAATATGTTATGGATCTTTTCTAACTCAGGTGGCAACAAAAGTCTGTAAGCAGCTGGCCCAATACGCTCAATAATCTCATACGGTCCAATAAATCTCAGACTCAATTTGCCTTTACGATCGAATCTTAGTATTTTCTTCCATGGTGAGACTTTCAAAAACACTTTGTCCCTGATCTGAAACTCAATATCTTTTCGTTTCAAGTCTGCAAATGATTTCTGACAATCTGATGCTGCTTTTAAACTATCACGAATCACTTTCACTTTTTTTTCAGTTTCTTTGATCAAATCGACCTCGTGTATGTTATTCTCACTGAGCTCAGTCCAATATAAAGGTGTTCAACATTTACGACCATACAAAGCCTCATAAGGTGCCATTTTGATACTCGATTGAAAGCTATTATTATACGCAAATTCAATTAATGGCAAGTATCATTCCCAAGTACCTTCAAACTCAAGAATACAACATCTCAAAATATCCTCGAGTATCTGAATAATCTACTCAGATTGACCATCCGTCTGTGGGTGGAAAGCAATGCTAAATTATAGTTTCGTACCTAATGTAACTTGCAATTTCTTCCAAAACCGCGATGTAAATCTCGAATCTCTATCCAAAACAATAGAAAAAGGTACTCCATCCAATCTCACAATCTGCAAAATGTACAACTCAGCAAACTTATCAAGTGAAAAATCTGTACGAACCGGAATGAAATGAGCCGATTTAGTTAGTCTATCAACAACAACCCAGATTGCATCTTTCTTACTCGGTGACAGAGGCAAACCCGATACAAAATCCATTTTGATTTTGTCCTATTTCCACTCGAAAATCATAATCGACTGAAGTAACCCAGACAGTACCTGATGTTCAACTTTGACTTGCTGACAGATTAAACATTTCAAAACAAATTCAGAGATGTCACGCTTCATAACAAGCCACCAATAAAGTTGTTTCAGATCATTATACATTTTTGTGCTTCCCGGATGAACAAACAATCGACTACTATGATCATTTAAAATCATCTGAATCAACTCTGAATTTCTCGAAACACATATTCGGCCTCTGAACTCAAACAACCCTCAGCATCAACCCAAAATTCTAAATCAGTATTCAAATCACATTGAGCCCGTTTTGCTAATAATTCATTATTGACTTTCTGAGCTTCGTAAATCTGCTGCATAAATAATGGTCTGCTTTCAACTCAGCTACAATCGAGCCATCATTAGATAGAGCCATATGTGCATTCATCGTATGAAGAGCAAATAGAGATTTTCGACTTAAAACATCAGCAACAACATTGGCCTTTCCCGTATGGTAGTCAATCACTAGCTCGTAATCCTTTAACAACTCTAGCCATCTTCGCTGTCGTAGATTCAGATCTTTCTAAGTCATCAAATATTTTAAGCTTTTGTGATCGGAATAAACGTGACATTTCTCACCAAACAGATAGTGGCACCAAATATTCAATGCAAATACAATAGATGCCAATTCCAGATCGTGTGCCAGATAGTTCTTTTCGTGCGACTTTAACTGTCTCGAGGCATAAGCTATGACTTTGCCTTCCTGCATCAAAACATAACCTAAACCATTCAGAGATGCATCATTATAAATCACAAATTCTTTACCCGATTCTGGCTGAACTAACACCGGAGCTTTAGTTAACAAAACTTTCAATTAATCAAAATTGTTCTGACACTTTTCTGACCACTCGAAATTAACATCCTTTTGAAGCAATCTCGTCATCGACGTTGCAATCATAGAGAAACCTTTTACACACCGTCTGTAATAACCAGCAAGTCCCAAAAAGCTTCAAACTTAGAAAACATTTCTCGGAGGCTTTCAATCTAATATTGCTAAAATCTTGCTTGGATCAACCCGAACGCTTGATGCTGATACAACATGTCCTAAGAAACCAACTTTACACAACCAAAACTCACATTTACTGGACTTCACATATAACTATTTGTCACGCAAAGTCTGTAGCACTATTCTTATATGTTCGGCGTGTAACATCTCGAAATAGGGCCTAAATGGAATAGCGGTTGTGAAACTAAAAATCTGAGATAGAAAAGTTTATTTCGATTAATTTTTATGATTTACCGAGTGATTAGATGCATGTGTTAGTATTGATAAGAAATTTTATAGATTGCATGTTTAATTTGCCTATTAGGGCTTATTTGTAGAAGTTGCTGTAACAACCCGATTTAGGGCCTAAACGAAACGATGGTTTTAAAACCACAAATTCGAAGTCAAAAAACTTATTTCGATTAATTTTTAAGTTTTATTTATTGATTAAAATATTGTGTAAAAATATCGTTAAGAAATTTTACTGATAAAGTGCTTTATTGGACTTTTAGGACTAAATTGCAAAAGTTGCAAAATATGTGTTCTAATTCATAAGTACTTGATTGAAATGGGGTTTTAAAGAGGATGTCCTTAAATGTTAATTAGACCATTATATTTTGTTTGGACAAAAATGGGCATGAATAGGACAAAATTTTAAAGAAAGGCCTTAAGGGCATTTTAGTCATTTGGTAATTAAAAGAAATAAAAAGGGAAAATAAAGCCAAAATTGACTCATCTTTCTCATGGAGGCCAAAATTAGCATGGGGGAAGCCATGGCTAGGGTTTTCAAGCTTTCCAAGCTCAATAGTAAGTCCGTTCTAGCCCTGTTTTTCAAGTTCTTTACGTTTTTGGAATCCCGGTAACTTGATTAAGCATATTCTAACAATAATTTAAGCTAGGGTTCATATTTGGAAAAATACCCATACGTGAAATGTGTTTATTTTGATGTTTTATGGTAGAATATGAAGGCTGAAATTATGTTAAACAACTTTTGCTAAGCGGTTTTAAGCAAAAATGAGTAAAACGGCTTAATTGGTGAAAGTTGTTATTGTTCATAACCATGTGTTAGAGTGAGAATTTGATGTTGCCATAGAAGGGAAAAATGATCAACATGTCATAAAACATAAGAATAAGGGATGAATTTTAATTCCCGAGCCTAGGGGCAAAAGTGTAAATATGCAAAATTTAGGGGCAAAATTGTAATTTTTCCAAAGTTTGAGTTAAGGACTGTTTTGAATAGTACATTAATTAAATAAGTAAAATATGATGTTTTAGATATCGGAAAATGAGATTTGAACCTGGAATGGGAGAAAAATCGAAAATTGGGAAAGTTGATAAAATGGTCATTTTATTCTCGAGGTAAGTTCATATGTATAATAAGCATTAATTTATGCATGTTTCAATGTAAAATTTATATATTTACTATGATTGCCGAGGTGTTGAAAGTGAGTATAATTATGATGATTTAAATGTTAATATTAATTCGACATGGAAATGAGAAAGTATGTAAGTTTGTATGTAAATAATACATTATCTTTATTACGTTTTTATATTTCAGCATATTTTATGTATTGTAGCTGATTTTTGAATTATAATTGACTATTGGAAGAATGGAATAAAGTATTAGAAAGTGAGATACTTCCCGTTTAAACCTTCGGAATTGAAAGATACAGATGGTATGTAATTAGGTCGCATGGGTGATACTATATGTACACCATGTAGACAAGAGAGCTATGAGATAAATGTAGGTAGGTTGCATGTGTGGTTCCAGGTGAAGGACACCATGTAAACAAGAGAGCTACGAGATAAAATGGCTAGGTCACATGGGTGGTACTAAGTGTTCACCATGTGTACAAGAGAGCCAAAATTATGTGTACAATCGAGCTAGGTCACATGAGTGGTGCTAAGTGAAGGCCACTATGTGTACAAGAGAGCTTCAATTTTAAAGGTGGGCTGCGTGTGATACCATCGCGTATCTGTTATTATTCCTAAGCGTTCAACTAGGAAATTTATTAAATGAAATTGTGTATGACTTTGTGATGATAAGTGTAAGTATATATGTGTGTAACTCATTAGCAATATGCTCGATATGTGATTGGAAATTGGAAAGATTGTTATGGGTAAGTGATGAATACAATTGAAGTGTGAAAGATCAAAATTGACAATAAAACTGCATTACGGATAGTTGCGTTGATGTGAATCTAAAAATTTACCAAAAATAGTAGAAATTGAATCGAGATGAATGAGATATCAAATTAAATATTAATGAGTCTATTTTCATATAACAGAAACAGAGCAAGCAAAGGAATTTTATATTCTGAGATATTTAAGTTTCTGTGAGACTGGTTCAGAATTCTTGCACACTTTATCAACCAAGACACACCGACTTAAGGGTTCGATACTCTAATCACAAACTCAGTAGACTCTACAGGCAGAGTCTTTCTGGATACTAAAGTCTCACATACATAAGAATGAGTCCATCCAGGATCAATCAATGCAACAACACTAGTATCATAGAGAGTGAAAGTACCGGTAATAACATCTGGGGATGAAGCCTCTTCAAGACCGTGAGTAGCATAAGCTCTGGCAGGTGCACGAGCCTCAGATCTAACAGCAGTGTCTTTAGTTCCCCCTTCGCTACCACTCACATTACCCGTGTTTCTGGGTGGTATACCTCGAGCTGTTGTGTTACTCTGTCTCGTATTCTGCTTCATGTCTTGCTCAACCAACTCAGGGCATTCATGAACGAAATGATCCATCGATCCACATTTAAAGCAAGCCTGACCATTCAATCTACAACTGCTGGGATGTCGTTTACCAATATGTTTGCACTCAGGTTGGTTTGGTCAGATGTTACCAACACTAGCTATGAGGTAGCTCTCGAACTTACGGGTGGTGTATCTCGATCCCATCTAGAATAACCCACAATAGCCTTTGAACGGCTAAAGTCATCTCAGAATTTCTTTGATACTAACTGAAATGTTTTACCCAACGATCTTTTTTGTGAATCTCTAGCTTCAAAATCAGCTTTTCTTTTTGCTTTCTCGAGCTCTTCAGCTTTGCATGCTTGCTCGACTAGTACAACAAACTCTTTTATTTCAAGTATCCCGACTAACAACTTAATGTCTTCATTCAACCCATCTTCAAATCTTTTACACATTTTAGCTTTAGTCGAAACACATTCCTGGGCATATCTGCTCAGTCTCACAAATTCCCGCTCATATTCTATTACGGTCATACAACCCTATTTCAACTTGAGGAATTCTTTGCGTTTTTTATCAATGAATCTCTGACTAATGTATTTTTTACGGAATTATTCTGAAAGAACTCCTAGGTCACCCATTCTTTCGGAACTACTGATATCAATGTACTCCACCAGTGATACGCAGAATGTCGAAGTAAGGATACAACACATTTTATACACTCGTCAGGGGTACAGGATAGTTCATCAAACACACGAATAGTATTATCAAGCCAGAATTTAGCTTGCTCAGCATCGTCATCAACAATGGCTCTAAATTATTCAGCCCCGTGTTTTCTGACTTTATCAACCAGGGGCTTATTTAATCTCATCGAATCAATAACTTGAGGTATTACAGGTATCTAAGGAGGATTAGGCGGGGGTGGGGCTTGTTGAACAGCCGAATTTGTATGAATATACTATGTGAACCAATCATTCATCATTTGATAGAAGGCTTATTTAGCCTCTCCCTCATGACTACTCGAAATCGGCCTAGAACCAGCTAGCGCTGCCCTTTGAGCAGGAGCGAGCGCATTACTTTCAACATCATCAGCTACAGCTCGATCGGGATCCATTTACTATACAAAAACACATTTTAATTATCAGGAATCATCACACTATCGCATCTTATAAATATGACATGTATAGCTAGGCTCACACGCGCTACGTTAGTCCTAAAATTGACTAAATCGTTGCTTTGATACCAATAAAATGTAACACCCCTAACCCACATCCGTCATCGAAATAAGGTTACAAGACATTTCCAGACATCAACTTCTATACAATATAACTTCTAAATCCATTAGTAATCATCCACTAAATCATATGAGTCAAATTTGCACATATGGAGTACATAACCAGATAAAATTGATCATGCTTTATTATTTATAATACATATACAAATAATGCTTCAAATTTCAACTATATTAATATCATTTATATAACCACATATTTGAATTAACTAATGTACAACAAAGCCATGTTACAAGTACCTACTACATATAATAGTTCGAACTACATAACTCTAATATTAATGGCACTTATATACTTAAAACATATCCCATCATATATCATTACACTCCCAACATCAAATATATGTCAATAGCTATTTCATTAGTTGAATATCAAACATATTATTTGATAACTTCTGCAAAAGCACATAATAAAACCATTCGAACCATATTATATTAATTATTATGCAATCACATATGCGACTTTAGTAACATTACAACATGGCCGAACATACTAATGATCCATATATATATAGTGCAAAATTTACCCTAAAAAAAACAAAAGCCATATTACACATTTGAACACAAATAACATTCCAATGTACACCTAATCCACATCTATATTAATATACCTAAACTTCATATTTCATCCTATTAACTAATCATTATTTCAGTCACACCAATATCAATAACATATGCATATCAAAATGAACTAAATATCATAATCGAATTTACAGCCACACATGTATGTATACCTATATTAATATTAGCATCAACTTGACACTTTTAACTATCCATTAAAACTAACCAAAACACAAATAATCATAACCATCATTTACCATTTGTATCCGTACCAAAACAATCAACCAAAACAATCATGAAACATGTTCATTACTTACCATTTAGCAACCGAACCTATAAAGCCATTATACAATCATCCAACACCCTAATTATACCATATTTCATATTTCCAAAATGAGCTAACTATTAAGCCTATTATACATCATACCTACCATTTCTCATTGCCGAATCACATAACCAAACATCACAAACATATATACTAAGAAACATACTTCCCAAAATAAGTTTAAGTCATAGTCAAATACACACAAGCTTTAATATTATAATCAAGCCATTTTTGCATGGCTATATATACACAAAATTAAAAACTAAACATATTTAAACTAGCCTATACATGCCATATCTTTAAAGTTTCAAACTTTAAAAGTACCAAATGATAGTCGATAGTGTGACGATGATCCTTGATGATCCTCGAGCTCATAACTAACTTCAAAAATCTATTAAAAACACCAAATGAACACACAAAGTAAGCTTGGAAAGCTTAGTAAGTCATAAGCAAATATACCAACACATGAATATTAACAGTATAATATCACTTGGTCGAACTCAAAACAATCACATGTACATTTAAATCACCATTTATAATATGCATAGTTTCTATCATCATTTCAAATACTAAACTTACCTTAATTTCATGAATATAACTTCTCACGTACCTGAATCATTTAACTTAATTTCACATTCGATCTTAACTTAACATTACCCGTTGAACCATTCAGAATTAATAAGGATACTCAGATAGTTGAAAAGATCATACAATGCCAATGTCCCAGACGTGGTCTTACATGTAATCACATATCGATGCCACTATCCCAGATAGGGTCTTACACGTACTCATATACGATGCCGATGTCCCAGACATGGTCTTACACGTAAATCACTAATCGATGTCAACGTCCCAAACGTGGTCTTACACGTAATCATATATAGGAATCCTATGTCATGACATATGTATCCTAACTATTCCTAAGGTTAATATGGGGCTTTCAGATGAAGTAAACCAATCGATTCCATTGCGTATATATGTTTCTCCCATGCTTATACTAATTCGACATCAATATATATATAAGTAATAATTTAATTCGGCACATATATTACATAAACATTCGAATTTAACGACATTTGCTTACTTATGAACTTCTTCGGATGTAGACGGACGAATCGGAATGACTATTCGACAACTTTAGATTTCTCTCGATCCAAATTCAGTTTCCTCTTTTCTTGATCTTGAATCAAGCTTGGACCATGGCTGAATGTTTGAAAGCTTAAAACACTTTTTTCTTTCTCAAGTTTCGGTCAAAGATGAACATTTGCATGTTATTTTTATGTTTTCTTTTATTTAATTACATTATAATACATTTTTTTACCTTTATAACCTTAATGAACTAATATAACAACTTACTAATGTTTGTCCATTTTTGTCCATACATAATTCTAGTGATTAATTTACAACATAAGGACTCCATATAATAAAAGCCAAAGCAAATAGGTACTTTTACATAAAGCATGCTAGTTTTGCATTTTACGCGATTAAGTCCTTTTAATTAAATCGAGCACACAAACGATAAAATTTTCACATGAAATTTTCAAGCATATTAATTCACTTACTGTAAACACAAAAAATAATATTTAAATGTTTTCTGACTCAAGCACTGTTTCGACTAGGGTCTAAACTGAGCTGTTAGAATTGCGTAAAATACAAAAGTACCATTCTATTAGCTAAAGGTGTTAAATAGCTATAGAACTTTAAATTTTAAGTCCTTATGAAGTAAATAGTCCAATTTTGAGTTAGTGGATGATATTTGGTTTGGCAATTGTATAAATATGAATTATTTTTAATGGTAATTTAGTAAAAACACAAATAAAGTTTAATATAATAAAAACAAAATAATTTTGTGTCCATCCTTCTCTTTTTAGCCGAATATTGAAGAAGAAGAAAGCTAAGGATTAGGTTTTCCATCCGGTCACTTGGAATCTTTGATTAAGGTACGGTTTGAGCTCGATTTTTGATGATTCTTACATTTTTAAAATCGTTGCTTCGTATTCTAGCTAGCCCATACCTTATATTTTGAAATTGTTAAAGATTTTGAGAGTTTTAATCATTGAATCTATGAATTCTTTGATGTTTAATGCTGAAATATGAAAGTTTGATGATAGTTTTACATGTTTTGTTAAGTGATTTTTGATGAAAATTCATAGTACGGATTAATTTATGAAATGTACAAATTGTGTGGTTAAAATGTCAAATAAATGAAAGTTTTGTGCTACTAGGGACTTATATGTAATTCGGCCAAGCTTGGGTTTATTGAAAATATGTGAATTTTTTGTATTTGTAAAATAGGGCTTAAATTGTTAAAGGTGTAAAAGTTTAGGGGATAAAGTGCAAATAGGCCTAAATGTATGTTTTGGACTAAAATGAATGAGTGGTTGATTAAAGAAGTTAATTTTGAATATATTTAGATCAAGAAAAGAGGAATCTGGAATTAAATCGGGAGAAAGACAAGATTATCAAATAATTGGCTCATTTCTCTATTTTCATACTCGAGGTAAGTCCGTATGTGACTATTTCATTATAAATGTATTTTAAATACTTTGATATTGCCTAAACTGTGATTATGAGATTTTCATTAATGTATTAATTATAAATACGACTCTACGAAATTAATCGAAGATGGAGTCGATAAGCTAGAAATCACGGTTGAACCTTAGGAATAGATTTGGATACTTGTGACATGTTATAATTTGATATACCGATTTGGATTCGGGCCATGCATATTGGATGAGTCAGCTTCAGGCTATGATATTAGCACTTCAGGTGCGAGCTATATCGATTTGGCTTCTGGCCATGCATATTGGATGTTTTGGCTTCGGGCCATGAAAATAATTCTTTGGATAAGTTACCTTGATTTGGTTGCAGGCCATGGTATAGATACTTATCGTATGAGGTTTATGAGTATCCAATTTCTATTCCGAATAGTTTACGGGTAAATGAATGATGTGGTTGAGAAAGAGGTTTGTACAAGGCAATACAGGTATGTACAGAACCTATTTGAGTATTAAACAGTGAAAGTTTGATGAGACTGTATTTAATCATGATTTGAGGAATAAGAAAAGCTTGTGGTTATTGTCTATATAGATTTGTTATGTGTAGGTGGATGATTTGCATTTATGCGATAAATTAAGTTATTCATATATGAGCTTACTAAGCTATGAAGCTTACTTTGTGTTATTTTTCTATGTTTTATAGTGAATCAAGGCTAGCTTGGATCCAGAAGTCATCAGGAGCAACATCACACTATCAGACATCTATTTGGTACTTTTGAGTTGTATAAATATGGTATATGGCATGTATAGGCTACTTGTGGTATTTTGGTTATGATTATAGCCATGAGAGTTGGCTTGTGAATGATGTTAATATTGATGTGTGTTTAGCTATTAGAAATGGTTTGTAAATGTATATGTTTTGGTTGTATATATATAGCCATATGTAATGGCTTATTTTGATATGTTTTGTATGAATGTGGTTAAGGTTTCATAGTTGTTCAAATGGCTATTTGAATTATAGTAAATGATAGTGAATTGAGTTTTGGTATAGATGAGATTATAATTATGAGTTGTTCATTTGGTTGATGTTTTTGGTTGCCTAATTCAATGATGAAACGGTACCGTTTTCATTTTTTAGGTGTGCATGAATAAGGGTGGCAAATTGGCCATGCAAATGGCCTATTTTTGTCCACACAGGTAGAGACACGGACGTATGTCTTAGTCGTGTGTGATACACGATCATGTTACATGGTCGTGTGTCCCCTGGTGTTGTTATTAAAATGAAGTCAGTATGCTCCACACGGTCTCACACATGGGTGTGTGAGTAGCCGTGTGGTACAACTTAGTATACCCCCTAATTGGCATGCGGCTTAGCACACGGGTGTGTGACTTGGCCGTGTTGTATAAGTCAGTATGCCCTACAATTTTGGCACAGCGTAGTGCACGGCTTGGCACACGGGCGTGTGTGGCCACTTCGAAGGGCACAAGGGCTGGACACACGGGCGTGTGGTTGGCCGTGTGACCCAAGTCAGTATGTATGCCCTGTTTCCACATGGCCTGAGACACGGGCGTGTCTGGAGCCGTGTGGGGTACACTGCCTGTTCACACGGGCGTGTGACCCCTGTATGATTGAAATTTTTCTAAGTTTCTAAAATTTTTGTATAATATCGGTTTAGTCCCGAACCACTTCTAAAGCACGTTTACGGCCTTGTTGGACCTTATAAGGGACAATGTGATTATGTTGAATGATTTATGAGAATGAATGCTTTACGGTTGATAAATGTATGCCTTACGATGTGAATTGATTGGTAATACCTCGTAAACCTACTTCGATGATAGATACGGGTTAGTGGTGTTACATTTTTTTAGTATCAGAGCTATGGTTTAGTCGATTCTAGGACTAACGTAGCGTGTGTGTGAGTCTAGATATACATGCCATATATACTCTACAATAGTGTGATAATTTCTGATAGCTTAAATTATGTTTTCGTATAGTAATGGATCCCGAAAGAGTTGTAGCCGATGATGTAGAGAGTACTGCACCTGCTCCCGCTCACGGGACAGTGCCATCAGATTCTAGACCTCTAACGAGTAGCCATGAGGGAGAGGCTAAACAAGCCTTTTTCCAAATGATGAATGAGTGGTTCACAGAGTTTGTTCGAACAAATCTGGTTGCTCAACAACCTCCACCCCCACCTATTCCTCAACAAATCCCTATTGTTCCACAAGTTGTAGATCCGGTACGGTGGAATAAGCCACTAGTAGATAAAATTTGTAAACATGGGGTTAAAGAGTTTCGAGCTACTGCTGATGATGATGCTGAGAGAGCTGAGTTCTGGCTCGAAAATATGATTCAAGTATTTCATGAATTGTCTTGTACTCTTGATGAATGTATTAAATGTGTTGTATCCTTGCTGAGAGACACCACGTATCAATGGTGGAACATGCTGATATCTATGGTTCCGAAAGAATGGGTTACCTGGGAATTCTTTCAGACAGAGTTCCAAAAGAAATATATAAGTCAGCGATTCCTTGATCAAAAGCATAAAGAGTTTCTAGAGTAAAAACAAGGCAGAATGACTGTTACTGAGTATGAAAGAGAATTCGTACGATTAAGCAAGTATACTCGAGAGTATGTGTCTACTAAAGAAAGAATGTGCAAGCGGTTTGTTGATGGGCGAAACGAAGATATAGAACTTCTAGTCGGAATTCTAGGGTTCAAAGAATTTGTCGTTCTAGTTGAAAGGGCTTATAAAGTCGAGGATCTTAATAAAGAAAAGAGAAAAGCAGATTCAGAAGCTAGAGACTCGAGAAAAAGATCGATGAGTAAGCAAATTCAAAAAATCGTATGCTCGCCCAAATGCTTCAAACGAATATTCAAGCAGAGATCGTAGAAAATAATACTCAGGTTCTAAAGCTCAAGCCATATCAGTAGTGAGTGTTGGCAGTGTGAGAGACAACAAACCCGAGTGTCAGCAATATGGGAGGTGACATTATGGTGAATGCTGGAATAAAAATAATAAAGCTTGTTACAAATGTGGTTCACTAGATCACTTAATCTGAGATTACAAAGTTTAGAATGTGAGACCAAGTAACACGTCAAATAGAGGTAGACCACTTAGAGTTGCCAAAAATATAAGTGGTAGTAGAGGGGAGACAAAGGATTCAGTAGTAAGATCGGAGGCTAGTGTGACAGCCCTCGTTTGACCCTAGTCGCAAAGTGGTTTCGGGACTACAAAACTGAGTCATAAAAATAATTAATAGTTATATTCTATGCTTATTATATGTGTAAATGCATTTGTGAAAGTCTCCTGCTGTGATTTTGTCATTTGTATGTGAAATTTTTAAATAGGACTTATGTGAGACATTTGTGAAATGTGATAGGTAAATTTTAAAGTGATCTATTAATGCATGTTATCAAAAAGGTGGACTTGCATGTCAAATTACCCATTTTTGGATAGTGGCCGGCCATGATATTGATTAATATATATTATATGTATTTTCTATTAACATTTTTGTTTACAAAATGAATTAAAGAATAAAGAGTAATAAAATAATGGTGAGTGGGAGGAGAAACCAAAGTTGGTTCATCTTTGCTCCTCCATTGCCGTAACTAGAAGAGAGGAAGAAGAAAAATTCTTGTGAAAAATTTGGCTAAGGTGATTGCTAGATTAAGGTATGTTCAATGTCACTCTTGGAAACTTATGCATCATTTGGATGATTAGTTTAAATTCTACCTATCTCATGGTTTGAATTTAGGTTATTTGGAGAGTTGAGATTCGGTTAAGGAGCTTAAAAATTTTTAGTAGATGCTTTGATGTCATTAGCATGGATAGTTATGTTGGATGTGTTAAGTTGCTTGTTATTTTAGCTTAAAAGTTGAGGTTAGTAATTGGTTTATAGGATATGCCGAATTTGGATTTAGGGAGAAAAATAGGTAATCGGTCATGCTAGATTCTTGATGAAAAATTTTTTAATGCTTTATATGTTATGTAAATGAGCTTGTAAGTGAATTTGAAGATTGGTAAAATTATGGATGAGAGGTGCCGAATGTGGTTTTTGGTTGTGACTTAAGGAATAATAATATGGTGGCTTGTGTTTAATGACATTCGGCCAAGGACTATATGTGCTTGCTAACTCAGTTTAAGTGAAGTAAATATGACTGATGGATGTGATTAGGTTGTGGTTTATTATTGACTTGTTTTGGTTGTATAAATTATCTTGTGAATTGGTTTGGAAGTGGTAAATAATGAGCATGCTTTGTGGCCATAAGGTTATTTTATAATGTGTCGTGACAATAACTTAGCTAGTCGAATTGATGAGAAATGAATTGGATATATATAGGTAATGTTGAAAAGATGCTTAGCACATAAGTTTTGTATATTGGTTCGGCAACTGAGCTAGAAAATAATTATTGGCAACATGGTAACTATGCACTTATATATATATGGTATCTTAAGCATATTTGTCCATTTGGTAAGGTTGGCTAATGGTTCATGTATGGATGCTTGTTTAGCCATATGTTATGTTTGTTTTGACTTAGTATTAGATGCACATATGACTATGTTGTTAAAATCTGTACTTCATTATTTTGTGAAGTGGGTTATGCCAAATATGCTAAAGGACCATAAGCCATGTGATATGGATTATTCTATTCGATATGTGCATGAATTGAAGTAATAAGTTCGGTAATCAGCTTATGAAATACATGTATTGATATATGCCCGGTTATAAGTTAAGCAATAGATAGTCATGATTTATTGGATAAAATGCTTGAATATTACTTTGGGAAATATATGAATGGTTGCCTATTAATTAGTTTGAAATGATTCATAACAAGTTGATATTCATATATATATGGTTGAATTCATGTATAAGGTAGCATAATAGGTTATGTAAATCTTTGTTTGTGCATGCGAATTAGATAAAGATTAAATAAGCATGAAATTGAGTCATGGCATATTTTATAAAATATAACATGTATCAGAGTTATATATGATTGTCAAATGTGACTACTAAGAAGTAAAGTTGAGTAAGTAATTAAATAAATCTATTTGTTTAAATTAAGATCAAGAGTAAAGAGGGTCAAAATCAGATAGGGGAAAAGAGAAAGCAATTGAGTAGCCTATCCGCAACTGTTCAAATATACCCGAGGTAAGTTTTGAGTAGTCACCTTTAGTATAAAATTTATGATGCCTTGATATGTGTATATTAGATGAATTGTGAACTTTTGAGTCTACTTGAACTAAGTTGTGTGATAAATAATCTGAGTATATGATCTATAGTCGAATGGTCAATACGGGTTAAGCTTGATTAATGAAATGTATATGAGATATTTATGTATAAATTTTAAACCGAAATGTAAATGATGGTGCTCATATGGAGCTTATATTCGCATGTAGCAAATGACTACTAATGTGACATGTTCAATGAGATGTGTTAATATATGATTAAATATGCATGATACTTGAGGAATGTTATCCGGGCTTAAAGAGCCGTAGGCTATATGCTGGAATGTAATCCGGGCTTAAAGACCCGCAGGCTATATGCTGGAATGTTATCTGGGCTTAAAGACCCGCAAGCTTCATGCTAGAATGCTATCCGGGCTAAAGACCCGCAGGCTACGAGCTGGTATTATACCGGGTTTAAATTCCCGCAGCCTTGTGCTAGAAATTTGTTTCAAGTTCTAAGACTTGTCAGGATTGATGCCAATAAATTAAGTAAGATTACGACATTGAATATCAGCGGAACACCACCGTCGAGTAAGTACTATATATTTAACATGTTAAGGTGCGTATTATGTGCTCATATATGAATTGATTTCAAAATGAATTATTAGTATCAAAGAACGATATATATATATATGTGTGGATGATTACGGTATCTAATGAGGATGACCTATTCGGTCAATGTATGTCATTATATGAAAGTATGTGACTTAAAGTAATTGTATGAGCCATATAGTGTAGTGAAATATGTGTTGAAAATGTCTTGTGTATTCATATATAAATATCTAGCCAATAGGCTTTATAACTAGTGTATTTGTGTATATTCGGCCAAGTGATTTACAATTA
This sequence comes from Gossypium anomalum, assembly GCA_025698475.1. NCBI lineage: Eukaryota > Viridiplantae > Streptophyta > Magnoliopsida > Malvales > Malvaceae > Gossypium > Gossypium anomalum. The sequence goes on along the minus strand of CM046968.1, from coordinate 37,835,962 downwards.
GAATACGAGTTTTGTGATACTTAATGTTCGATTTAAACGATAAATTTTAATTGTTTGAAATGCTTAAAACTTATCAAGCCTCAAAAGCTTACTCTGTTCCTTATTTCTTTGTTTTATAGATTGTTGATTTTGGCCACCGACTCGGGGATCATCTGCAGTTCATCATACTATCGATCTTTCTTGGTATAGTTATATTTTGGCCTTGATATGGCATGTATAGGTTAGGCCAGTGATAGTTATGTTTTGTGTTGTAAATATTTTAGCCATATGAAAACGGCATTTATAACTTATAAATCAATATGTATTCAGCTCGATTTCTGTTTATGTTGGTTGGTAATATGAATGAAAAAAAAATTATGTTTAGCTCGGTAATACCTCTTAGCCCTAAATTGGCGATCAGATTCGGGCTAGGGGTGTTACATTTTATTGGTATCAGAGCTATGGTTTAGTCGATTCTAAGACTAACGTAGAGTGTTTGAGTCTAGCTATACATGCCATATAGTATTAATACGATAGTATGATTAATTCTAACAGTTAAAAATGTGTTTTCGTTTAGTAATGGATCCCGATCCCAATCGAGCGGTAGCTGATGATGTAGAGAGTGTTGCACCTGCTCCCGCGCATGGGATAGTGCCAATGGACTCTCAACCTATCGCAAGCAATCAGAACGTTGAGGCCAGACAGGCTTTTTATAGCGTGATGAATGATTGGTTCAACCAATACATTCGAACTAGTACGGCTGTTCCACAACCCCCACTCCCGAATAATACACCCCCTGCACTTCGATACCTCTAATAATTGACTAGATGAGGTTGAATAAGCCCCCGGTTGATAGAATCTGAAAGCACAGGGCTACTAAATTTAAGGCTACCGATAGTGATGATGCTGAGCAAGTTGAATTTTGGTTGGACAATACTATCCGAGTGTTTGATAAACTGTCTTGCACACCCGATGAATGCCTAAAATGTGCTATATCTTTGCTACGTGATTCTGCCTACTATTTGTGGAATACATTTGTTTCTGTTGTGCCCAGAGAGCTAGTGACTTGGGAGTTCTTCCAAACCGAGTTCCGAAAAAAGTATATTAGCCAGAGATTCATCGATCAGAAACGGAAGGAATTTCTTGAACTTAAACAGGGTTCCATGTCAGTTACTGATTATGAACGAAATTTTGTGAGGCTTAGCCGGAATGCCCGAGAATGTGTTTCTTCAGAAGTTATAATGTGTAAATGTTTCGAAGATGGATTGAACGAAGATATAATACTGTTTGTTGGCATTCTTGAAATCAGAGAGTTTGTAGTACTTGTCGAGCGAGCTTACAAAGCCGAAGAGCTCAGTAAAGAGAAAAGAAAAGCTGAAGATGGAGCCAAATAGTTCTGTAAAAGATCTTTGGGAAAGCCCTTTGTGATCACCAAAAAATTTTGAGATGATTCGACCGATCTAAGAACACCGGGCTTTTCGGAAAAGACCGTGATCGACCCCTTGTGAGTCGCGAGCTACTTGGTTGCTGATGTTGTAAGCGATCATCGGGGACGGGATCGATTGTAAGTATTATGGGAAATGGCATTCGGAGAGTTGTAGATTTCATGACCGCTCCTGTTATAAGTGTGGATCAGCTGACCACTTTATCAAGGACTGCCCAAGATTGTCTGAACAGTGAATCAGAGTGGTAAATCGGGTACTACTACAGCTCGAGGTAGACTCTCTAGGAATACGGGGAATAATAGTGGTGGTCAAAGAAGGTCTAAAGATGCTACGACTAGATCTGAGGCTCGTGCTCCTGCTAGAGCTTATGCTATACGCGCACGCGAGGATGCTTCTTCGCCTGATGTTATTACCGGTACTTTCACTCTCTTTAATACTAATGTGATTGCATTAATTGACCCTGGTTCTACTCATTCATATGTATGTGAGATTTTAGCATCCAATAAGACTCTACCTGTTGAGTCTACTGAGTTCGTGATTCGAGTGTCGAATCCCTTGGGTCGATATGTGCTAGTTGACAAAGTGTGCAGGAAATGTCCCCTAATAATCTGAGGTTCCTATTTTTCGGCTGATTTGATGCTTTTACCGTTTGATGAATTTGATGTTATTCTTGGTATGGATTGGTTGACTATGCATGATGCTGTTGTGAATTGCAAAAGAAAGACTATTGAATTAAGATGTGCAAATGATGAGATAATACGAGTTGAGTCTACTGGCATGAATGGGTTACCCGCAATAATATCCTCGATGTTGGCTCAGAAATATGTAAAAAGGGGGTGTGAAGCATATCTTGCGTACGTACTTGATAGTAAAGAATCAGAAAAGAAGCTTGAATCAGTGCCTGTGGTTTGTGAGTATCCGGATGTTTTTCCCGAGGAATTACCTGGGTTACCACCTGTTCGGGAGGTAGAGTTTGGCATTGAACTTGTACCTTGGACTACACCAATTTCGATAGCTCTGTATCTAATGGCACCAACGAAATTGAAGGAATTGAAAGCTCAGTTGCAAGAGTTGACGGATAGAGGTTTCGCTTGACCGAGTTTTTCACCATGGGGTGTACTAGTGTTGTTTGTTAAAAAGAAAGACGGAACCATGAGAATGTGCATCGACTATCGTCAATTAAATAAAGTGACAATAAAGAATAAATATTCGTTACCACGTATTGATGATTTGTTTGATCAGCTGAAGGGAGCCTTAGTGTTTTCAAAGATAGATTTGAGATAGGGTTATTATCAGTTATGAGTTCGAGACCCAGATATACCTAAAACTGCTTTCAGAACGAGATACGGTCACTAGGAGTTCTTAGTGATGTCGTTTGGGCTCACTAATGCCCCTGCGGTATTTATGGACTTGATGAATCAAATTTTCAGGTAGTATTTGGACCGGTTTGTAGTTGTGTTTATAGATGACATCTTGATTTATTCACGCGATGAAACTGAACATGCCGAGCACCTGAGATTGGTATTACAGATTTTACGAGACAAGCAGTTATACGCGAAATTTAGTAAATGTGAATTCTGGTTGGGAGAAGTTAGTTTTTTGGGGCATGTGGTATCTGCATCCGGTATTCGAGTTGATCCGAACAAAATTTCAGCCATACTTGATTGGAAGCCTCTGAGAAATGTTACTGAAGTTTGGAGCTTTTTGGGACTTACCAGTTACTACAGACAGCTTGTAAAGGGTTTCTCGATGATTGCCACACCAATGACGAAACTACTTCAGAAAGATGTTAAGTTTGGATGGTCAGAAAAATGTCAGAAAAGTTTCGATCAATTGAAAACTTATTTGACTAAAGCTCCAGTGTTAGTGCAGCCCGAATCCGGTAGAGAGTTTGTCATTTACAGTGATGCGTCCTTACTTGGTCTGGGTTGTGTATTGATGCAAGAGGGTCAATTTGTAGCTTACGCGTCAAGGTAATTGAAGCCACATGAGAAAAACTATCCGATCCATGATCTCGAATTAGCTGCCATCGTATTCGCTTTAAAAATATGGCGACACTACTTGTTTGGAGAGAGGTGTCATGTATATTCGGATCACAAAAGCCTCAAATATTTGATGACTCAAAGAGATTTGAATCTATGACAAAGACGTTGGCTTGAGTTGTTGAAAGATTATGAGCTTGTCATAGACTATCACCCGGGGAAAGCTAACATGGTTGCCGATGCTTTAAGTCACAAGTCACTGTTTACTTTACGAGCGATGAATGTACACCTGTCCGTTTTATCCGATAATGTGTTAGTAGCAGAATTAAAAGCCAAACCATTATTGATTCATCAAATACGTGAATCTCAGAAAGTCGATGATGAATTGGTTGCTAAACAAGCTGAATGTGTTTTAAATGTGGAATCAGAGTTTCAAATTGACGACAACGATTGTCTGAGGTTCAAAAGTTGATTGTGTGTTCCAAGAAATTCAAAAATTATTTCGATGATTTTGAGCGAGGCTCATAGTAGCCAGATGTCAGTCCACCCGGGTAGTACAAAAATGTACAACGATCTGAAACGTCAGTTTTGGTGGCCTGGTATGAAACGAGACATTTCTGACTTTGTTTCAAAGTGCTTGATATGTCAACAAGTGAAAGCAGAACATCAAGTACCTTCGGGATTACTTCAGTCGATCATGATACCTGAATAGAAATGGGATCGAATTACGATGGATTTTGTATCTGGGTTGCCATTGTCGTCAAACAAGAAAGATGCGATCTGGGTTGTTATTGATAGATTGACAAAGTCGGCTCATTTTATTCCCGTACATACGGATTATTCACTTGACAAGTTAGCCGAATTGTATGTTTCTCAGATTGTAAGGTTACATGGGGTACCTATTTCTATTGTGTCGGATAGAGATCTGAGATTCACGTCGCGATTCTGGAAGAAATTGCAAGAAGCATTGGGTACCAAATTGCATTTTAGCACCGCTTTTCATCCTCAGACTGATGGCCAATCCGAGCAGATAATTCAGATACTTGAGGATATGTTGAGATGTTGCATCCTTGAGTTTAGCGGTTCTTGGGAACGGTATTTGCCTTTGATTGAATTTGCTTACAACAATAGTTTTCAATCAAGCATTAAGATGGCACCTTACGAGGCTTTGTATGGTCGTAAATGTCGTACACCGTTGTTTTGGACCAAGCTTAGTGAAAGTAAAATCTTCGAGGTTGATTTGATTAAAGATGCTGAGCAGAAAGTAAAAGTGATTCGTGAAAGTCTGAAAGCAGCTTCAGATCGTCAGAAGTCGTATGTAGATTTAAAACGAAAAGGCATTGAATATCAAGTCAGAGACAAAGTGTTTCTTAAAGTTTCACCTTGGAAAAAGGTTCTCAGATTTGGCCGTAAGGGCAAATTGAGTCCGAGGTTCATCGGGCCGAATGAAATATTCGAACGAGTTGGGCTAATCGCATACAGATTAATTTTACCCCCTGAACTTGAAAAGATTCACAACGTTTTTCATGTCTAGATGCTTTGACGTTATAGATCCGATCCATCACACATAATTAATCCATCAGAGGTTGAGATTCAATCTGATTTGAGTTACGAAGAAAAACTAGTTTGTATTTTGGCTCGTGAAGTAAAAGAATTACAAAATAAGAAAATCTCATTAGTGAAGGTACTGTGGCTTCAACATTGGGTTGAAGAAGCTACTTGGGAACTTGAAGACTCTATGAAAGAACGATATCCTAACTTATTCACTGGTAAGATTTTCGGGGATGAAAATTTCTTATGTGGGGGAGAGTTGTGACAGCCCTAATTTGACCCTAGTCGGAAAGTGGTTTCAGGACCACAAAACCGAATCATAAAAATAATTAACAGTTCTATTCTATGCTTATTATATGTGTAAATGCATTTGTGAAAGTCTCATGCTTTGATTTTGTCATTTGTATGTGAAATTTTTAAATAGGACTTATGTGAGACATTTGAGAAATGTGATAGGTAAATTTTAAAGTGATCTATTAATGCATGTTATCAAAAAGGTGGACTTGCATGTCAAATTACCCATTTTTGGATAGTGGCCGGCCATGATATTGATTAATATATATTATATGTATTTTCTATTAACATTTTTATTTACAAAATGAATTAAAGAATAAAGAGTAATAAAATAATGGTGAGTGGGAGGAGAAACCAAAGTTGGTTCATCTTTGCTCCTCCATTGTCGTAACTAGAAGAGAGGAAGAAGAAAAATTCTTGTGAAAAATTCAGCTAAGGTGATTGCTAGATTAAGGTATGTTCAACGTCACTCTTGGAAAGTTATGCATCATTTGGATGATTAGTTTAAATTATACCTATCTCATGGTTTGAATTTAGGTTATTTGGAGAGTTGAGATTCGGCTAAGGAGCTTAAAAATTTTTAGTAGATGCTTTGATGTCATTAGCATGGATAGTTATGTTGGATGGGTTAAGCTGCTTGTTATTTTAGCTTAAAAGTTGAGGTTAGTAATTGGTTTATAGGATATACCGAATTTGGATTTAGGGAGAAAAATAGGTAATTGGTCATGCTAGATTCTCGATGAAAAATTGTTTAATGCTTTATATGTTATGTAAATGAGCTTGTAAGTGAATTTGAAGATTGGTAAAATTGTGGATGAGAGGTGCCGAATGTGGTTTTTGGTTGTGACTTAAGGAATAATAATATGGTGGCTTGTGTTTAATGACATTCGGCCAAGGACAATACGTGCTTGCTAATTCGGTTTAAGTGAAGTAAATATGACTGATAGATGTGATTAGGTTGTGGTTTATTATTGACTTGTTTTGGTTGTATAAATTATCTTGTGAATTGGTTTAGAAGTGGTAAATAATGAGCATGCTTTGTGGCCGTAAGGTTACTTTATAATGTGTCGTGACAATAACTTAGCTAGTCGAATTGATGAGAGATGAATTGGATATATATAGGTAATGTTGACAAGCTGCTTAGCACATAAGTTTTGTCTATTGGTTCGGCAACTGAGCTAGAAAATAATTATTGGTAACATGGTAACTATGCACTTATATATATATATGGTATCTTAAGCATATTTCTCCATTTGGTAAGGTTGGCTAATGGTTCATTTATGGATGCTTGTTTAGCCATATGTTATGTTTGTTTCGACTTAGTATTAGACGCACATATGACTATATTGTTAAAATCTGTACTTGATTATTTTGTGAAGTGGGTTATGCCAGATATGCTAAAGGACCATAAGCCATGTGATATGGATTATTCTATTCGATATGTGCATGAATTGAAGTAATAAGTTCGGTAATCAGCTTATGAAATACATGTATTGATATATGCCCGGTTATAAGTTAAGCAATAGATTGTCGTGATTCATTGGATATAATGCTTGAATATTACTTTGGGAAATATATGAATGGTTGCCTATTAATTAGTTTGAAATGATTCATAATAAGTTGATATTCGTATATATATGGTTGAATTCATGTATAGGGTAGCATAATAGGTTATGTAAATCTTTGTTTGCGCATGCGAATTAGATAGAGATTAAATAAGCATGAAATTGAGTCATGGCATATTTTATAAAATATAATATGTATCGGAGTTATATATGATTGTCAAATGTGACTACTAAGAAGTAAAGTTGAGTAAGTAATTAAATAAATCTATTTGTTTAAATTAAGATCAACAGCAAAGAGGGTCAAAATCAGATAAGGGAAAAGAGAAAGCAATCGAGTAGCCTATCCGCAACTGTTCAAATATACCCGAGGTAAGTTTTGAGTAGTCACCTTTAGTATAAAATTTAAGATGCCTTGATATGTGTATATTAGATGAATTGTGAACTTTTGAGTCTACTTGAACTAAGTTGTGTGATAAATAATCTGAGTATATGATCTATAGTCGAATGGTCAATACGGGTTAAGCTTGATTAATGAAATATATATGAGATATTTATGTATAAATTTTAAACCGAAATGTAAATGATGGTGTTAATATGGAGCTTATATTCGCATGTAGCAAATGACTACTAATGTGACATGTTCAATGAGATGTGTTAATATATGATTAAATATGCATGATACTTGAGGAATGTTATCCCGGCTTAAAGACCCATGCAGCTATATCTTTGGAATGTTATCAGGGCTTAAAGACCCATGAGCTATATCTTTGGAATGTTATCCGGGCTTAAAGACCCGCAGGCTTCGTGCTAGAATGCTATCCGGGCTAAAGACTCGCAGGCTACGAGCTGGTATTATACCGGGTTTAAATTCCCGCAGGCTTGTGCTAGAAATTTGTTTCAAGTTCTAAGACTTGTCAGGATTGATGCCAGTAAATTAAGTAAGATTACGACATTGAATATCAGCGGAAAACCACCGTCGAGTAAGTACCATATATTTAACATGTTAAGGTACGTATTATGTGCTCATATATGAATTGATTTCAAAATGAATTATTAGTATCAAAGAACGATATATATATATATATGTGTGGATGATTACGGTATCTAAGAATAAGAGAATGACCTATTCGGTCAATGTATGTCATTATATGAAAGTGATTTAAAGTAATTGTATGAGCCATATAGTGTAGTGAAATATGTGTTGAAAATGTCTTGTGTATTCATATATAAATATCCGGCCAAAGGATTTATAACTAGTGTATTTGTGTATATTCGGCCAAGTGATTTACAATTAGAATACGAGTTTTGTGATACTTAATGTTCGATTTAAAGAATAAGTTTTAATTGTTTGAAATCCTTAAAACTTACTAAGCCTCAAAAGCTTTCTCTGTTCCTTATTTCTTTTTTATAGATTGTTGATTTTGGCCACCGACTCGGGGATCATCAGCAGTTCATCATACTATCGATCTTTCTTGGTACAGTTATATTTTGGCCTTGATATGGCATGTATAGGTTAGGCCGGTGATAGTTATGTTTTGTGTTGTAAATATTTTAGCCATATGAAAATGGCATTTATAACTTATAAATCAATATGTATTCAGCTCGATTTCTGTTTATGTTGGTTGGTAATGTGAATGAAAAAAAATTATGTTTAGCTCGGTAATACCTCTTAGCCCTAAACCGGCGATCGGATTCGGGCTAGGGGTGTTACAGCTAGAGCACTTGCTAGAGCCTACGCTATTCGTGCTTACAAAGAAGCGTCATCTCTAGATGTTATCACCTATACTTTCACTCTATATGATACTAATGTGATTACATTGAAAGATCCAGGATCAACTCATTCTTATATATGTATAAATTTAGTATCTAGCAAGACTTTTCCTGTAGAGTCTACTGAATTTGTGATTAGAGTATCGAACTCCTTAGGCAAATGTGTTTTCGTTGACAATGTCTACAAGAATTGTCCGTTAATGCATCGGGATTTCTATTCTTCAGCTAATCTGATGTTGTTTCCATTCGATGAATTTGATGTGATTTTGGGTATGGATTGGCTAACAATGCATGAGGCTATAGTGAATTGTAGACGAAAGACAATTGAACTGAAATGTCAGAATAATAAGACTATTAGAATTGAATTTGATGATCTGAGTAGTTTGCCAGTTGTGATCTCATCTATGTTAGCTCAAAGATTTGTGAGAAAGGGGTGTGCAGCTTATCCTGCATATGTACTTGATACGAAAGTGATAGAAACAAAGATTGAATTAGCACCAGTTGTGTGTGAGTATCCAAATGTATTTCCCAAAGAGTTACCGGGTTTACCACCTATCAGAGAGGTTGAGTTTGGTACTGGATTAGTACCGGGAACAACGACGATATCGATAGCTCCGTACAAAATGGCTCTGACAGAGTTAAAGGAATTAAAAGCTCAGTTGCAAGATTTGACAGATAGAGGTTTCGCTAGACCGAGTTTCTCTCTCTAGGGTGCACCGGTATTATTTGTAAAAAAGAAATATGGCACAATGAGAATGTGTATAGACTATTGACAGCTCAACAAAGTGACGATCAAGAATAAATACTCTTTGCCACAAATAGATGATTTGTTTGATTAGTTAAAAGGGCAACAGTGTTTTTAAAAATTGACTTGAGATCAGGTTATTACCAATTTCTTATTATGCCTTTCGGACTAAAAAATGCACCTGAGGTTTTTATGGACTTGATGAACCAGATTTTTAGGCCGTACTTAGATTGATTCGTAGTTGTGTTTATTGATGATATTTTAATTTACTCTCGAGATAAATCTGAGCATGCTGAGCATTTGAGAATCATGCTACAAACTTTGAGAGATAAACAGTTGTTTGCAAAACTCAGCAAATGTGAGTTTTGGCTACAAGAGGTTGGTTTTCTGGGACATAGTTTTAGTCGCAGCTATCAGAGTTGACCTGAGTAAAATTTTTGCAATTATAGATTGAAAACCTCCGAGAAATGTATCTGAAGTCTGTAGTTTTCTAGGACTAGTCGGTTATTATAGACGATTTGTGAAAGGTTTCGTGATGATTGCGACTCCGATGACAAGATTGCTTCAAAAAGATGTTAAATTTGAGTGGTCAGAAAAGTGTCAGTAGAGTTTCGAGCAGTTGAAAGCATTATTAACAGAGGCACCACTGTTAGTTTAGCCTGAGTCGAGTAAAGAATTCGTAGTTTTCAGTGATGCATCGTTAAATGGCCTGGGTTGTATTTTGATGCGGGAAGGCAATGTTGTAGCTTATGCCTCGAGAAAATTGAAAACGCATGAAAAGAATTATCCGACGCACGATCTAGAGTTAGCCGCGATAGTGTTCACATTGAAAATTTGGTGTCATTAATTGTTTGGTGAGAAATGCCATATTTATACCGACCACAAAAGCTTGAAATATCTGATGACTCAAAACGATTTGAATTTGAGGCAGCGAAGATGGTTAGAATTGTTAAAGGACTATGAATTAGTGACTGATTATCATCCGGGGAAAGCGAACGCAGTTGCTGATGCTTTGAGTCAAAAGTCCTTATTTGCTTTACGTGCTTTGAACACACAATTAGCTTTGTCTGACGACGGTTCGATAGTAGCCAAGTTGAAAGCGAAACCGTTATTTGTATAGCAGATTTGTGAGGCTAAAAAATTTGATAATAAATTGCAAGCAAAATAAGCTCAATGTGAGTCGACTTCTTATTCAGAGTTTCAAATAGGGCCTGATGACTGTTTGATGTTTCGTGATAGAATATGTGTACTAAGAATTTGTAACACCCCAAACCCAGCCTGGAAGTTTGGCTCGAATCTGGCGTGTCACATTGAAGTGTTTTTCAAAACTATGTTTCCATTAAAAACCCTTCTTAATAATTAAAAACTTATACCCTTTTTAAACCTTGTTAGAAAATCTCAGCTGAATAACATTCTTAACAACTTTGTAAAAATGTTGGCAGTTGCGGAAGCTTAATTTAAAAACAATTACAGATACGTGATGTTTTGAAAACAGTAGTTGCTTTGGAAAACCATGTTCTAATACTAGCAATTATAAGAACAATAAATAAAATTCCAAATTAGAAATCCAGAAAATTACAACTACTTTACAACAACCCATATAAAATAATTTAAAAGCAATAATCCAAACTGTAACATAAACAGTGTGTGTGGCTCCTTCCGAGCCCCTCGCAGCTCCGATCTGTCTAAGGCTGGAAATTACCTGAAAGGTTAATAAACTGGGTGAGTTTACAAAAACTTAGTATGTAATCCCCTACTTTATAAAAGGAACAGTCAGTCATATAAAAGAATTAAAATTCTGGCCCCAACCCTACTTACAATTTCAGTATCAATTGGGCCTTAGCCCATTATAACAGACAGTACCAGATGGGCTTTAGCCCTATACAGAATTCAAAATGAAGCCCATAGGCCCACAATAGATACAAAATAGATATTTCATGTATGTAGAAACCCAACTCATATCCATCCGTATACACCCCCGTACCAGCCTTACACCATGTGGGGAGACAACTCGACCCACCCATCCGCTACACACCACAGAATTTGCAGCATGGCTGCTAGAATAGATATTGTGACAGAGTCACCAGATATAGATATTTGTGGCATAGCCACCAGAAACAGATATTGTGACAGAGTCACCAGATACAGATATTTGTGGCATATCCACTAGAACGCTTCCTCCATCAATATAACCCATATCCCATGCAACAGATATACATGTCATGGCATACAACATACAGAATCAGAATATCATGCCCATATTTGAATCAAACAATCACAGTCAAGTCATTCATATCACTAACATATATTCACAATCAAATCCGTCAACCACACATTCCAAGTCAGTCACTTGCCCACAAGGGCAATACGATCATTTAACATCCTAGGGGCAAAGTGGTAATTTTACCCCACAAGGGTATCTCGGTAATTTTACCCTATAGGGCAAAGTGGTATTTCTACCCTACAAGGGTATTTCGATAATTCTACCCTACAGAGGTATTTTAGTAATTCTACCCTACATGGGTATTTCAATAGTTTTGAAAATCAAGGGTAAAACGGTAATTCTGTAAATCGGGGGTACTTTGGTAATTTTACAAGTTGAGGGTATTTCAGTAATTTGGTAAACTAAAATATTCTAAACAGGGATAACAAGACGAATGGACCTAAAGCCCTCTCTCGGCCCAAATAGGCCCACATGCTCGTGTGGCCCTTTTAGCCGAAATTTAGCCACAGATATGAGATTCACCTAGCCTAGTCCAATATTTACTACACAATCAAACAACTTATCCAATTGGGCCCGTAGGCCCATTGGGCCCTCATGGCCCCTTTCGGCCCATCGCGGCCCGAAGTAGCCATCCTACAGCTAGAGTAGTGAGAAATACACACCTGATAGGAGACTGGAGTTAATCTGCGCTCTGACCACTCTTAGCCGACGCCCAACCCAAACGAGCACGCCATAAAGCGAAAGGGATCAGCCAAGAAAGGTACCTTTACTCTCCTCATGGTTCTCTCTATTTAAAGCCAGCTTCACATCCACTCTTATGTTAGCTTCCCGATGTGGAATCCCTCCATCATCAGAGTTTAAATTCAACACCAACTCTTGTCGCCCCCTGTTAGCAAAATAAATGCTCTTTGATTGCCATGAGTTTCGAACCCTGGACCTCCTTGCCAACTCTATGACGCCACCTTCCTGTCTCTTATGTGGCACTACTTTGCCACTAGACCACAAGGCTTTCTGTGGCACAATTTCTCCAACAATATTTTTAAGGCCTACCTACTACACCCAGGGTTTTATTCACCTTAAACCAAAATTTTTGCTAGAGTCCAGGTTTGAACCCAGGACTCCTCCAACACTTCTCAGCACACTTAACCACTAAAACAAGCCTTCATTAACTAAATTTACATGCATAACAAAATATTACAAGCTGCCTTCAATAGCTGCCATGCTCAAGGCCCAAAACTTCTAGGCCCAAATTCAAGGTGTTACAACTCTACCTCCCTTAAAGAAATTTCGTCCCCGAAAATTCCATCTAACAGAGTAGTCGTGTAACATCTACCCAACTACGTTACCGCTACGCACTCTGATCCTACTATCACTATCACACTTCAACTAGAACTTGAAACATCTCATACATACAACACTTATTCCTTTCAAGCGGACACATATTTATCACACATATATACAATTTCTATATCCAAACATCACATCCACATAAAATAAATACCAAATTTAAATCCGGATCAAAGTATCTAAGGAATCTCTGATGATTTCAATTTCTAAGCAGACAAAAGTATTCGGAAGACTTACGGATTCTGCACGGAGACTCGGTGTGCCACACTTTTTTTAAGAGAAATACTTCAAACAGACCACGTGGTTGAAAATAATTTTCTAAAATTCAACCTTTGAAAACCTAATCCACAGTCGAGTTGTTGCAACCCAGGCTCTGATACCACTAAATGTAACACCCCAAACCCGTCCGAAAGTTTGGCTCGAATCTGGCGTGTCACATTGAAGTGTTTTCGAAAACCATGTTTCCATTAAAAACCCTTCTTAATAATTAAAAACTTATACCCTTTTTAAACCTTGTTAGAAAACCTCAGCTGAATAACATTCTTAACAACATTGTAAAAATCTTGGCAGTTGTAGAAGCTTAATTTAAAAACAATTACGGATACGTGATGTTTTGAAAATAGTAGTTGCTTTGGAAAACCGTGTTCTAATACTAGCAACTATAAGAACAGTAAATAAAATTCCAAATTCGAAATCCAGAAAATTAAAACGGCTTTACTACAACCCATATAAAATAATTTAAAAGCAATAATCCAAACTGTAACATAAACAGTGTGTGTGGCTCCCTCCGAGCCCCTCGCAGCTCTGATCCGTCTAAGGTTGGAAATTACCTGAAAGGTTAATAAAAGGGGTGAGTTTACAAAAAATAGTGTGTAATCCCCTACTTTATAAAAGGAACAGTCAGTCATATAAAAGAATTAAAAGTCTGGCCCTAGCCCGACTTACAATTTCAGTATCAATTGGGCCTTAGCCCGTTATTATAGACAGTACCAGATGGGCCTTAGCCCTATACAGAATTCAGAATGAAGCCCATAGGCCCACAAAAGATATAGAACAGATATTTCATGTATGCAGAAACCCAACCCATATCCATCCGTATACACGCCCGTACCAACCTTACACCATGTGGGGAGACAACTCGACCCACCCATCTACTACACACCATAGAATTTGCAACATGGATGCCAGAACAGATATTGTGACAGAGTCACCAGATACAGATATTTATGGCATAGCCACCAGAAATAGATATTGCGACAGAGTCACCAGATACAGATATCTGTGGCATAGCCACTAGAATAGATATTTGTGGCATAGCCACTAGTGTAACACCCCAAACCCGGCCTAGACGTTATGATCGGATCTGACGTGCCACATCGAAGCGTTCAAAACATTCCGTATTACTTAGTTTAGAAAACTCAGTTGGTGTTTTAAAAGATACCCTTTTAAATAGATTAAAGTGAATGGAAGCTGTGCACTAGGTAGGAAACCGAAAAAGAGGAGGTGAGTTCGTCAGACTGCTTAAGTACCAAGCTCCCTTCAGATCCAATCCTAGACATACACACCGCCATTGCCACACTCTAACATTACATATATTTTTAAGAAACCCATTTGATTAAGTCCTTCTTAGAAAAGTGATTAATTTTTGAAAAACCATCTGCTTAGCGGAAGCCTTACTTGTGATCGTGTTATTTTGAAATCAATTATTGTTTTGGAAAACGCGCCCTAGAACTAATCCACTTCGATAGTTAAAGGAAATCATTTTCATCATAATAAAATATAAATCAAAACCATAAAAATAAATAAGTGGCCTTATTACATTTAAAAACCCAAAACCGTAAACGAAAATAAAAGGAGGTCCAGTTCACCAGAAAGAAACCAAGTTTGCAGAAACATGTGGCCACTCCGAATCCCTCACAGCTCCAAGCCCACTATGGTTGGGGATCACCTGCGTCGATAAAACAAAGGGGGGTGAGTTTTGGGAAACTCAGTGTGTAAATAAACCCAACCATAGCCTAAATCAGTTCAAACCACAAAAACAGAATTGGCCTTAGCCCAGAACAGAATTTAGAATAAAGCCCAAAGGCCCATAACAGATTAGAACAGATATTACATGCTTATGCAAAAACCCAATCCATATCCAATCATGTACACCCCTATACCATCCTTTCACCATGTGGGGAGACTACTCGACCCACCCAACCGCTACACACCACAGAAATATGCAGCATGGCTGCCAGAACAGATAATGTGACCGAGTCACCAGAAACAGATAATTGTGGCTGAGCCACCAGAATAGATATATATGTGGCAGAGCCACCAGATCAGATAATTTGTGGCATAGCCACCAGGACCCTTCCTCCATAATATAACCATGTCCCCATGCAATAGATATTCATTCATGGCATACATCATACAAATTTAAATCATCATGCTTTTCAGACAAAATTAACCCTAGGGGTATAAAGGTCATTTTACACCTAGGGGTATCATGGTAATTTTCCATACAAAGGGGTATTCTAGTAATTTAGCTATCTTAGGGTTTTCATGCATATTTCTACCATTTACGTGCAATCAGAAACACTTATCACAAGCATACTTACCGAATTGGGCCCGTTAGCCCATTAACCGATTTTTGGCCCACTAAGCCCAAAATATCAATAATGCACGAAATTGCGCGTACTGCAGTTTTATCACTTCAGATTACCAAAATTATTAACCCATTTATCTTACGAGCATTCACACACTCATAAGTTCCCAAAATACCGACTTTTCAGCTTTTCGGCTTTTGCCGATCTAGTCTATGAGAGGGTGTCAGTTACACACCTGTTTCGTGACGACTGCTACTGAGATCCCTTACGATGCCCTACAATGGATTACCACAATTCTTAGATTGTAAACTATAGCACTAATCTCAATATTCACTTACCCATATTCGAACCATGTCCCCAAAAGCCTTAAAAACCTTACCTTTTTTGCCGAAATCCAATGACTAGATCCAAGTCTGGTTGCTCCAAAGATCCAAGCCTTCGATCCAACACTCAAGAAGACACTAATCACCAAAAGAAATAATCGGTTAAAGACCCTTAAAGCCCTATGCCCAAATCGACAGCCTCCCTAGATTTTAGGGACTTCGGCTTTTTCCTAACTTGTAAAATAACACTAGATCTGAAGTGATGAGCACTTACCACTTATTCCTTTCTGATTTCTACGCAGATCTGATGTAGATTTATCCTCTAAATGATGGTAGAACTCAAATCCCGTAGATTTGAAGTTTTGGCTATAAGCCCCTAAATCTATGGTATTTTTGGCTTTTTAGGTGATGAAGAAGGTGATGATTTAAGGCTATAACCTTGAAGTAATGTTGCCGACAGATATTAAGGGTTTAGAGAAGAGGAATGTTGATGACAAAGGAACAAAAATATTGAAGGATTTTGTAATGCCCCCACTCTCGAGACCGACGCCGAAATCGAGCTTGAGGTGTTACCGAACATAATTTATCAATTTAAGTACTTCGAATCATTTGTTTCTACATTCACAGCTTTCTAGCTATCTGCGTCACAGTACAAGAAAAATCATATCTCGAGTTAAGAAACTCAAAATCAAGATCCGTAAATTTTTCATAAATCTAGACTCATATATCTATTTACTAATTTTTTTCTAGAATTTTTGGTTGGGCAAATTAGTACAGTTTATTAGTTAAAGTCTCCCCTATTTTAGGGTTAGACTACTCTGACCTCTGTGTATTACGAATCAGATATCTCTCTATAAAAAATTTCAATGACCATGAGGTTTATTTCTATTAAAACTAGACTCAATAAGGAATCTGTACATGTAAAGAAAAACTTATAATTATTTTTTCAAAATTTATTATAAAATTTTAAATTCAGAATAGGGGATCTAGAAATCATTCTGGCCCTGTTTCACAAAAGTTTAAATATCTCATACAATATAATTTATATGCCTATTTTGTTCAATTCACATGAAAATAGACTCATTAAGCTTCAATGTCATAACTTACTCATCTTTTAGTTCCACTTATACTATTTTTAGTGATTTTTCAAATTCATGTCATTGCTGCAGCAATATTCTGTTTTAAGGCAAGTTTCATCTTTCCATGAATTTTTTATGAACTAGATAACCTATTAAACTTCCATGATATCAAACATGATCTAATTAGCCATCACCATGACTTATCAATATCAAACATTTTCTCAACCAAATATGGCCATATCATAAAATTATTTACACAAAATAGGTACATTGCTATACATGCCATACTTAAGTTTTACAAGCCATTTACCAATAGAAATCCTTCGGATAGTGTGATTGAAACTTCGACCTGTCCCGATTCCCGAGCTGACTTGTTCAAAACTACAACGAATGAAAAGGAGGGAGTAAGCATAAATGCTTAGTAAGTTCATATGCAAATAACAAGTAACATAACAATACAATTATACCAAACAACCTTAGCATGGCATCACCAAAACATATATCACATTTCTAAACATCATTCATCATCTTACCACTTTATTGTCGTTGTATCTATTTTCAACCCGAGGGTTAAGTACATACCTGTCCAAAGTGCCCATTTCACAACACTTACCAAAACGTCACTTGCATCTTAAGTGTTCTTCCATTTCATAGAAATTTTCACCCGTTGAACACATCGGAATATAACTCGGATACACGGATAATTTGCACATAAGTGCCACATATGTAATCAAGCAATCATGTAACCCACCCAGAAGTGAACTCGGACTTAACTCAACGAGCTCGGGCGTTCATATCCATAAGTGAACTCGGACTCAACTCAACGAGTTTGGATGCCTAGTTACATCTCACGAACTCGGACTCAACTCAACGAGTTCTAACATTCGCATCCATAAGTGAACCCGGACTCAACTCAACGAGTTCGGATGCTCAACCATCCTAGTGACATGTCACTTGTATCCTAATCTATTCCTAAGGTTCAAACAGACTTTTTCCGTCGATCTGACATTAGCCGTCTTCCACGGAATATCGGAACCGATACTCGGTAGCAATTCATATTTATCAAGTAGTAAACATAATTTGCATATTACTCAACATTAACCACAAAGCATAATATTTCACGATAAAAAAAATCAGCATATCATATAATTAACATCAATAACTTAAAAATAACAATTATGCTACATTATTTACACATGAACTTACCTTGGTACCAAAATATAAAGATTTTGCAATTTAGTCCACAATCTTTTCTTTTCCTCAATCTCGACTTGATTCCCATTTCTCTTGATCTATAATACCAAATTAATCTTATTTAATACATACATTCATCAAAACAGCATTTAATACGAACTTTGGAAAATTACACTTTTGCCCCTAAACTTTTGCATAATTACACTTTTACCCCTAGGCTCGAGAATTAAACTTTATCCCTTATTCTTATGTTTTATGACATGCTGATCATTTTTCCCTTTTATGACAATATCAAATTCACACTCTAACATGTACTTATGACTATTAGGTATTTTTACCGATTAAGCCCTTTTACTCGTTTTCACTCAAAACCGAGTAGCACAAGTTGTCTAACATAATTTAAAACCTCATATTCTATCATAAAACATCAAAATACACAAATTTCACCTATGGGTATTTTTCCAAATATAAACCCTAGGTTGAATTATTGCTAGCATAAGCTTAATCGAAGCTACAGGGATTCCAAAACGTAAAGAACATTAAAAGCGGGGCTTGGAATCACTTACTATGGAGCTTGGAAGCTTGAAACAAACCCTAGCTATGGAGAATCCTTGAAATTTCGGCCTAATGAAGAAGATGGACAAAAATTGGCTTTTAATTTTGTTTTTAATTCATTTTAATAACTAAATGACCAAAATGCCCTTACTACTAAACTTTCAAAAATTCCTTCCATGTCCTAATTTTGTCCATGAACTTAAAATTGGTAAAATTGCTATTTAAGACCTCCTAATTAATATTTCAATGCAATTTCATACTAAAAACTTCTAGAATGCAAATTTTGCAACTTATTCGATTTAGTCCCTACTTTCAATTTAAACACTTTAGGCATAGAATTTCATCACGAAATTTTCACACAATCATGCAATCATATCATAATCATCAAAATAATTATAAAATAATTATTTCTATCTCGGATTTGTGGTCACGAAACCACTATTCCGATTAAGCCCTAATTCAGGATATTACAACTCTCCCCCCCTTTTAAGGATTTTCGTCCTCGAAAATCTTACCGGTAAACAGGTGTGGGTATTGGTTTCTCATATTTTTTTCTACCCCATGCTTTTGCCACAATACTTTCATGAGAGCGACACTTTTATTTCTTAGTTTCTTGACCTCTCGAGCTAAGATCTTAATCGGTTCTTCTTCGTAAGTCATATCCGGTCGTAGCTCAATTTCTGTCGGTGAAATTATATGTGAAGGATCCGAACAATACCGACGTAGCATAGATATGTAGAACACATCATGAATCCTCTCTAATTCAGGTGGTAATGCTAGCTGATATGCTACTAGTCCAACTTTTTCAATTATTTCATACGGCCTAATAAAACGTGGACTTAACTTGCCCTTCCGTCCAAATCTAATGACTTTCTTCCATGGAGACACTTTCAAAAATACCTTATCACCAACTTGAAACTCGATTTCTTTTCGTTTCAAATCCACATAAGATTTCTATCTATCTGAAGCAGCTTTCAAACAATCTCGAATCACTTTCACCTTTTCTTTGGTTTCTTTTATTAGATCAACTCCATAAATCTGATTTTCCTTGAGTTCAATCCAATACAAAGGTGTTCGACACTTACGATCATATAATGCTTCATAAGGTGCCATTTTCAAACTCGTCTGATAACTATTATTATAAGCAAATTCTACCAACAGTAAGTACCTTTCCCAACTGCCTTGAAATTCCAATACGCAACATCTGAGCATGTCTTCAAGAATCTGAATTACTCTCTCTAATTGCCCATCAGTTTGTGGATGAAAGGCAGTGCTAAAATTTAACTTTGTACCTAATGCCTCTTGTAACTTTTGCCAAAACTGTGAAGTAAATCTCGGATCTTTATCCGAAATGATTGACAAAGGTATTCCATGAAGTCTAACAATCTCACAGATATACAATTCAGCCAACTTATTAAGAGAATAATCCGTACGTACCGGAATAAAATGAGCCGATTTAGTCAGTCTGTCAACTATTACCCAGATGGCATCTTTCTTTCCTGGAGTCAATGGCAACCCTAAAACAAAATCCATAGTAATCCGATCCCATTTCCATTCAGGAGCCATAATAGGCTGAAGTAATCTGAAGGCACTTGGTGTTCGACTTTTCACCTGTTGACAAATTAAGCACTTTGATACAAACTGAAATATCTCTTTTCATTCCACTCCACTAATACATTTTCTTCAAGTCATTATACATTTTCGTACTGCCCGGATGGACCGCCAAATAGCCATTATGTGCTTCATGCAAAATCTTTTCAATCAACTCATCATTTTTCGATACACAAATCTGATTTTTAAACATCAAGCTACCATTAGAACCGATTCTGAAATCTGATCCCGTATCAGCTTCACACTGTCTTCTCTTGGCTAGTAAATCTTGATCATTTTTCTGAGCTTCAGAAATCTCTTGTAAAAACATCGGTCTAGCTCTTATCTCTGCTAGAATTGAACTATCATCGACATTTTCAACCGAGTGTTCATAACTCTCAAAGCAAACAACAACTTTCTCGCTTAAAGCATCGGCAACCACATTTGCTTTTCCGGATGATAATCAATAACAAGCTCATAATCTTTCAATAACTCCAACCATCTACGCTGTCTCAAATTTAAGTCTTTTGTGACATCAAGTATTTAAGACTTTTATGATCGTGATATACTGGAACTTTTCACCATACAAATAATGTCGCCAAATCTTCAAAGCAAAAATACCACATGACCAATTCCAAATCGTGAGTAGGATAATTCCTCTCATGAGGTTTTAAGCGCCTCAAGCATAAGCCACCACTTTTCCTTCTTGCATGAGAACACACCCCAAGCCATTTAGAGAAGCATCACTATACACCACAAATTCTTTACCCGATTCGGGTTGTACTAACACTAGTGCTTGATTAATAACTTTTTCAATTCTTGAAACTTTGTTGACATTCTTCCGTCCATTCAAATTTAACATCCTTTCGGAGTAGTCTAGTCATAAGAGCAGGAATTATAGAAAATCCGTTTACAAACTGCCGATAATACCCAGCTAGCCCCAAGAAACTTATAACTTCAGTTACGTTTTTCGGTGGTTTCCAATCAATAATGGCTGAAATTTTACTAGGATCAACCCGTATACCATCACCTGAACAATATGACCCAAAAATCCAACTTCCGGAGCCAAAATTCACTTTTACTAAACTTAGCATACAACTGCTTATTTCTCAAAGTTTGCAAAACTATCCTCAAATGCTCAGCATGCTCTGTCTCATCTTTTGAATAAATTAAAATATCATCTATAAACACCACAACAAATTTGTCCAAGTATGGCGAAATATGCGATTCATTAAATCCATAAACACAAGCAGAGCATTTGTCAACCCGAATGGCATAGCTAAAAATTCATAATGACCGTACCTTGTTCTAAAAGTTTTTAGGCACATCGACTCTTTTACTCATGGCCCGATAATACCCGGATCTCAAGTCAATCTTTGAAAACCATGTAGCTCCTTTAGCTGATCAAACAAATCATCAATTCTCGGCAATGGATACTTGTTTTTGATTGTCACCTTGTTTAACTACCGATAATAAGCACATAATCTCATAGAACCATCCTTCTTTTTCACAAATAACACAGGAGCACCCCAAGGTGAAAAACTCGGTCTTACAAAGCCTTTATCAGTCAACTCTTGCAACTGTGACTTTAATTCTTTCAACTCTGTTGGTGCCATTCTATATGGAGCAATCGAGATCGGAGTCGCATTCCGGTATCAAATCAATACCAAATTCTACTTCGATTGGAGGCAAACCGGTAATTCTTCCGGAAATACATCCGCAAATTCACACACAACCTAAGACCGATTCAACTTTCTTTTCAACTTCTTTTGTATTAATTACATACGCCAAATAAGCTTCATAACCCTTTCTCAAATATCTACGAGCCGACATCGAAGAAATCACACTAGACAATGCCTCGATTTATCCGATTCAACCCATAGAGTTTCACCGTTTTCACACTTTAATTCTATAACCTTTTCTTTGCAATTTACTATAGCATCATGCAATGTCAACCAATCCATACCAAAATAACATCAAATTCATCAAGCGGCAACAACATCAAGTCAAGTAGGAAAGTAATGACCCGAATCATTAAAGGACATTTCTTGCATACTTTATCAACTATCACACATTTGCCTAACTGATTCGACACTCTAACCATAAATTACGTGTTCTCAACGGTATATTCATACTAGACACCGACTTCATGCATACATATGAATGAGTAGAACGGGATCAATCAAAGCAATAACATTAATATCATAAAGAGAAAATGTACCAGTAATCACATCGGGTGAGGAAGCATCTTCACGCGCTTTAATAGCATAAGTTCTAGCCGGAGCTCGTCCTTCAGATCTAGCTGCTGCATCTCTGGCTACATTCTTACTGCTTGTTTCACTTCCAGCTTTTCTCGGATACCTTCCCCTCAAGTCTGCACCACTAGCTTTTACATTCTGAAATTTTTCTTCTCGGCTCTCTCAGGCGGTCTCTAATAAAATGATCCGGAGAACCACATCGAAAACATTCATTTGCTCTGCACGGACCAAAATGATTTCTACCACACCACCGGCTTTTCGGGTTTAACAAATCTCGAGTTCCCTACACTAGTTGTAGAAGTATTCCCGAGATTTAGGACCCACATTACGCTTCTTAAAATTTCCATATGATTGCCCAGTGAAACTTGGGAACGAGGATTCATATTTCTTGACTTTCCGGGTTCTTTGTGAAGGTGCCTTACTCATTGGCCTTTTCTTCCAATTTCGTGTCTCGGCCTCTACCTTTCTTTTCTCTTTAAGTAGTTCTTGACCTTGTAAGCTCGATCAACCAAGTACTACTATTTCTTTCAGTTCAAGGATCCCGACAAATACCTTAATGTCTTCGTTGAGCCCGTCTTCAAATCGTCGGCACATCTTGGCTTCTGTAGAAACATATTCCCTGGCATACTTACTCAATCGAACAAACTCTCTTTCATATTCTGAGACTGTCATATTACCTTGCTTCAGCTCAAGAAACTCTTTACATTTTTGATTAATAAATCTTTCACTAATATACTTCTTCTGAAACTCTTCTTGAAAGAATTCCCAGGTTACCCTCTCTTTCGGTACCACCGAAATTAAAGTCTTCCACCAATTATAGGCTGAATCTCTCAACAAAGATGTAGCACATTTCAAACATTCTTCAGGTGTACAAGATAATTCATCAAATACCCGGATAGAATTTTCAAGCCAGAACTCTGCTTTCTCTGCATCATAATCAATATTTGCTCTAAATTTTTCAGCCCCTTGTTTACGAATTCTATCAACAGGGTTTCTATGAAATTTTATTATATCCACTCCTTGAGGCATCAGAGGCATAGGTTGAGGAATTGGAGGAGGTGGGGAAGGTCGTACATTTGGGTTCGTACGAACGAACTCAGTGTACCATGCACTCATCATTTGAAGAAAGGCTTCCCGATCCCTTTCTCCTCCTCCCTGACCAACAGTAGGAGGTGGATTTTCAGTCGGTGCTACCCCTTCAGCCGGAGCTGGTAAATTACTCTCTACTTCATCTGCCACAGTTGGATCGGGATCCTTTTACTATATAAAAATCATTTAAAAAAAAGGTCAGAAGTCGTCACACTATCACAATTTATACATATGGCATGTATAGCAAAAGTCCGTACATACAACACATAGTCCGAGAACTGACTAAACCTGCTCTGATACCACCAAATGTAATGCCCCCAAGCCCGAGATCGATGCCGGAATTGAGCTTGAGGTGTTACCGAACATAATTTATCAATTTAAGTACTTCGAATCATTTGTTTCTACATTCACAGCTTTCTCGCTATCTGCGTCACAGTTACAAGAAAAATCATATCTCGAGTTACAAAACTCAAAATAAAGATCCGTAAATTTTTCATATATCTATACTCATATATCTATTTACTAATTTTTTTCTAGAATTTTTGGTTAGGCAAATTAGTACAGTTTATTAGTTAAATTCTCCCCTGTTTCAGGGTTCGACTGCTCTAACCTCTATGTTTTACGAATAAAATATCTCTCTATACAAAATTTCAATGACCATGAGGTTTGTTTCTCTTAAAACTAGACTCAATAAGAAATATGTACAAGTAAAGAAAAACTTATAATTATTTTTTATAAATTTTTAAAGTCAGAAAAGGGGATCCAGAAATCATTCTGGTCCTGTTTCACAAAAGTTTAAATATCTCATAAAATATAATTTATATGCCTGTTTTGTTCAATCCACATGAAAATATACTCATTAAGCTTAAATTTCATAACTTAATCATCATTTAGTTCCACTTATACTATTTTTAGTGATTTTTCAAATTCATGTCATTCATTGCTGACAGAATATTCATTTTAAGGCAAGTTTCAACTTTCCATGAATTTTTTTATGAACTAGATAACCTATTAAACTTCCATGATATCAAACATGATCTAGTTAGCCATCACCATGACTTATCAATACCAAACATTTTCTCAACCAAATATGGCCATATCATAAAATTATTTACACAAAATAGGTACATTGCTATACATGCCATACTTAAGTTTTACAAGCCATTTACCAATAGAAATCCTTCGGATAGTGTGATCGAAACTTTGACCTGTCCCGATTCCCAAGCTGACTTGTTGAAAACTACAATGAATGAAAAGAAGGGAGTAAGCATAAATGCTTAGTAAGTTCATATGTAAATAACAAGTAACATAACAATACAATTATACCAAACAACCTTAGCATGGCATCACCAAAACATATATCACATTTCTAAACATCATTCATCATCTTACCACTTTATCATCGTTGTATCTATTTTCAAACCGAGGGTTAAGTACATACCTGTCCAGAGTGCCCATTTCACAACACTTACCAAAACGTCACTTGCATCTTAAATGTTCTTCCATTTCATAGAAATTTTCACCCGTTGAACACATCGGAATATAACTTGGATACACGGATAATTTGCACATAAGTGCCACATATGTAATCAAGCAATCATGTAACCCGCCCATAAGTGAACTCGGACTCAACTCAATGAGCTCGGGCGTTCGCATCCATAAGTGAACTCGGACTCAACTCAACGAGTTCGGATGCCTAGTTACATCTCACGAACTCAGACTCAACTCAACGAGTTCGAACATTCGCATCCATAACTGAGCTCAGACTCAACTAAACGAGTTTGGATGCTCAACCATCCTAGTGACATGTCAATTGTATCCTAATCTATTCCTAAGGTTCAAACGGGCTTTTTCCGTCGATCTAACATTAGCCGTCTTCCACGGAATATCAGAACCGATACTCGGTAGCAATTCATATTTATCAAGTAGTAAACATAATTTGCATATTACTCAACATTAACCACAAAGCATAATATTTCACGATAAAAAAAATCAGCATATCATATAATTAACATCAATAACTTGAAAATAACAATTATGCTACATTATTTACACATGAACTTACCTTGGTACCAAAATATAAAGATTTTGCAATTTAGTCCACAATCTTTTCTTTTCCTCGATCGCGACTTGATTCCCGTTTCTCTTGATCTATAATACCAAATTAATCTTATTTAATACATACATTCATCAAAACAGCATTTAATACGAACTTTGGAAAATCACACTTTTGCCCCTAAACTTTTGCATAATTACACTTTTGCCCCTAGGCTCGAGAATTAAACTTTATCCCTTATTCTTATGTTTTATGACATGCTGATCATTTTTCCCTTCTATGACAATATCAATTTCACACTCTAACATGTACTTATGACTATTAGGTATTTTTACCGATTAATCCCTTTTACTCGTTTTCACTCAAAACCGAGTAGTACAAGTTGTATAACATAATTTAAAACCTCATATTCTATCATAAAACATCAAGATACACAAATTTCACCTATGGGTATTTTTCCAAATATAAACCCTAGGTTGAATTATTGCTAGCATAAGCTTAATCGAGCTACCGGGATTCCAAAAACGTAAAGAACATTAAAAACGGGGCTTGGAATCACTTACTATGGAGCTTGGAAGCTTGAAACAAACCCTAACTATGGAGAATCCTTGAAATTTCGGCCTAATGAAGAAGATGGACAAAAATTGGCTTTTAATTTTGTTTTTAATTCATTTTAATAACTAAATGACAAAAATGCCCTTACTACTAAACTTTCAAAAATTCCTTCCATGTCCTAATTTTGTCCATGAACATAAAATTGGTCAAATTGCTATTTAAGACCTCCTAATTAATATTTCAATGCAATTTCATACTAAAAACTTCTAGAATGCAAATTTTGCAACTTATTCGATTTAGTCCCTACTTTCAATTTAAACACTTTAGGCATAGAATTTCATCACGAAATTTTCATACAATCATGCAGTCATATCATAATCATCAAAATAATTATAAAATAATTATTTCTATCTCAAATTTGTGGTCACGAAACCACTATTCTGATTAAGCCCTAATTTAGGATATTACAGATTTGGCTTTGGAGAAATCGACACAAGTAGTGAGTATAGCTTTCGGAATTTTGACTTTTTATGGCAAATGACTATGAGGGTTTAAAAACGTCTTAAGAAAAAGATGGAGATGAGTAGAAGGATAAGAAGGTTTGACTATGGAGGAAAGAAGAAGAAAAAGAAAATGGATGAAGAGAGAAGAAAAGAAAAGATGAGGAGAACAGTCAGGAAACGGCACAAATTACCCTAAATGCCGAATTTATACTGGCACTAACCCTAGCCGAATTTTGCCTCCGTAAAGCTCCTCTTGGCCGGCCAACTCTTGCTCCTCAAGAGTCCACTATTCGGCCAATATAGCTCTCCCCAATCAGCTCCTAAATCCTCTCCCTTATCCCTTCCTTACTCAATCTCCTGAGCAACTCCAACTCTTCCTAACAGTCTTTCACTTCAGTTCCATTACTTACCTTTCATACTCATAAAAATAATTCCCTTAATATGCTGTCATTGTGACTTGAACCTGGGTCCTCCCCAACATCCACACGCCACTTATAGCCTTCCCAGTGGCGTCACATGCCACTATGCTACTTGCTTCCTTGTGTTTTATTTTACACAATTAATACTTAAAAGCCTAGCTTACCAGAACCCTTTTTCTTATGGAATTAAATTAACTAAAACTACCGGGTTTTAACTTAAGCTTGGGCCTTCTAGAGGCCCACTAACATAATTAATCCTACGCCAAGCAGACAAAACACAGAATATTAAATTTTACCAACATTTTCAGAATTCTCAAAAATTGGGGCGTTACAACCAAAACGCTTCCTCCATCAATATAACCCATATCCCATGCAATAGATATACATGTCATGGCATACAACATACAGAATCAGAATATCATGCCCATATTTGAATCAAACAATCACAGTCAGGTCATTCATATCACCAACATATATTCACAATCAAATCCGTCAACCACACAGTCCAAGTCAGTCACTTGCCCACAAAGGGAAAACGGTCATTTAACACCCTAGGGGCAAAATGGTAATTTAACCCCACAAGGGTATCTCGGTAACTCTACCCTACAGGGGAATTTTGGTATTTCTGCCCTACAAGGGAATTTCGGTAATTCTACCCTACAGAGGTATTTCAGTAATTCTATGCTACATGGGTATTTCAATAGTTTTGAAAATCAAGGGTAAAATGGTAATTCTGTAAATCAAGGGTACTTTGGTAATTTTACAAGTCAAGGGTATTTTAGTAATTTGATAAACTAAAGTATTCTAAACAGGAATAACAAGAAGAATGGGCCTAAAGCCCTCTCTCGGCCCAAATAGGCCCACACGCTCGTGTGGCCCTTTTAGCCCAAATCTAGCCACAAATATGAGATTCACCTAGCCTAGTCCAATATTTACTATACAATCAAACAACTTATCCAATTGGGCCCGTAGGCCCATTGGGCCCTCATGGCCCCTTTCGACCCATTGCGGCCCGAAGTAGCCATCCTACAGCTAGAGTAGTGAGAAATACACACCTGATAGGAGACTGGAGTTAATCCGCACTCCGAGCACTCTTAGCCGACGCCCAACCCAAACGAGCACGCCATAAAGCGAAAGGGATCAGTCAAGAAAGGTACCTTTACTCTCCTCATGGTTCTCTCTATTTAAAGCCAGCTTCGCATCCACTCTTATGTTAGCTTCCCGATGTGGGATCCCTCCATCATCAGAGTTTAAATTCAACACCAACTCTTGCTGCCCCACTGTTAGCAAAATAAATGCTCTTTGATTGCCATGAGTTTCGAACCCTAGACCCCCTTGCCAACTCTATGACACCACCTTACTGCCTCTTATGTGGCGCTACTTTGCCACTAGACCACAAGGCTTTTTGTGGCACAATTTCTCCAACAATATTTTTAAGGCCTACCTACTACACCCAGGGTTTGATTCACCTTAAACCAAAATTTTTGCTAGAGTCCAGGTTTGAACCCAGGACTCCTCCAACACTTCTCAACACACTTAACCACTAAAACAAGCCTTCATTAACTAAATTTACATGCGCAACAAAATAATACAAGCTGCCTTTAACCGCTGCCATGCTCAAGGCCCAAAACTTCTAGGCCCAAATTTAGGGTGTTACAGAATTTCTAAGCTCATTTGGAAGATTTTAAATGAAGCACATAGTACTTGTTTATCAATACATCCGAGGAGCACGAAAATGTATAACGACTTGATACAACTTTATTGGTGGCATGACATGAAATGAGATATCTCAGAATTTGTTTCAAAATGTTTGATTTGTCATCAAGTCAAAGCTAAGCATCAAGTGTCGTTAGGTTTATTACAGCCTATTATGATGCCTGAGTAGAAGTGGGATAGAGTAACAATGGACTTTGTATCTGGTTTGCCCTTATCTCTAAAAAATAAAGATGTGATCTAGGTTGTTATTGACAGATTGACGAAATCAGCTCATTTCATTCAGGTACGTACATATTTATCACTAGATAAAGTGGTGGAGTTGTTTATCTGAAAGATTGTTTGATTACATGGTGTTTCTCTATCTATTGTTTTGGATAGAGATCCGAGATTTACTTCGCGATTTTGGAAGAAATTGCAAGAAGCTTTAGGTACAAAGTTGCATTTCAGCACTGCATTTCACCCACAAACGGATGGTCAATCCGAGTGAGTTATTCAGATACTTGAGGATATGTTGTGATGTTGCATTCTTGAGTTTGAAGGTAGCTAGGAGAAATATCTATCGTTGATTGAATTTGCTCACAATAATGGCTTCCAGTCGAGTATAAATATTGCACCGTACGAAGCTCTATACGGTCGTAAATGTAGAACACCATTGTACTGGACTGAACTAAGCGAAAATAAGATTCACGGGGTTGATCTGATCAGAGAAACAAAAGAAAAAGTGAAAGTAATTCGTGATAGTTTGAAAGTAGCATCAGATCGACAGAAATCGTACGCAGACTTGAAATGAAAAGATATTGAGTTTCAGATCAGGGATAAAGTGTTCTTGAGAGTGTCACCGTGGAAAAAGATATTATGGTTTGGTCGGAAAGGAAAATTGAGTTCGCGGTTCATTGAACCGTACGAGATTATCGAGAGAGTTGAGACAGTGGCATATCAACTGTCTTTACTGTCTGAGTTAGAGAAAATACAAAATGTGTTTCATGTCTCGATGCTTCGACAATACCAATCCGACCCTTCACATGTTATTTCCCCGACAGAGGTTGAAATTCAGTCTAATATGTCATATGCTAAAGAACCGATTCGAATTTTAGCTCTTGAGATCAAAGAGCTGAGAAATAAGAAAATTTCATAAGTGAAAGTGTTATGGCATTGACACGGGGTTGAAGAAGCTACATGGGAACCTGAGGATGCTATGAGAAAACAATGCCCGAACCTATTCACTGGTAAGATTTTCGGGGACGAAAATCCCTAAGGGGAGGAGAGTTGTAACAGCTTGGTTTTAGCTAAATCGGAACAGTGGTTTTGGAACCATAAATTTGATGTCGAAAAATTATTTTAATGTTATTTTTAGTGATTACAGCATGATAGCATGTATGTGTAAAAATTTCGTGAACTAATTTTATCATTTAATAGCTCAATTTGAGAAAAAGGACTAAATTGCGTAAAATGCAAAAGTATTGTTCTATTAACTAAAGGTGTTAAATAGCTATAGAACCTTAAATTTTAAGTCCTTATGAAGTAAATAGTACAATTGTGAGTTAGTGGATGATATTTGGTTTGGCAATTGTGTAAATATGAATTATTTTTAATGGTAATTTAGTAAAAACACAAATAAATGTTAATATAATAAAAAAAAGAAATTTGTGTCCATCCTTCTCTTTTTGGCCAAATATTGAATAAGAAGAAAGCTAAGTATTTGGTTTTCCATTCGGTCACTTTGAATCTTTGATTAGGATACGGTTTGAGCTTGGTTTTTGATGATTTTTACATTTTTGAGATCGTTGCTTTGTATTCTAGCTAGCCCTACCTTAGATTTCAAAACTGTTAAGATTTTGAGAGTTCCCATTGTTGAATGTATGAGTTCTTTGGTGTTTAATGTTGAAATATGAAAGTTTGATGATAGTTTTACATGTTTTGTTAAGTGATTTTTTGATGAAAATTCATAATAGGGATTAATTTGCCAAATGTGCAAATTGTGTGGTTTCAATGTGAAATAAATGAAAGTTTTGGGCTGCTAGGGACTTATATGTAATTCGGCCAAGCTTGGGTTTCTTGAAAATATGTGAATTTTTTGTATTTGTGAAATAGGGACTAAATTGTTGAAGGTGTAAAAGTTTAGGGGATAAAGTGCAAATAGGTCTAAATGTATGTTTTGGACTAAATTGAATGAGTGGTTGATTAAAGAGGTTAATTTTGATTATATTTAGATCCGAAAAAGAGGAATCTGGAATTAGATCGGGGGAAAGGCAAGATTATCGAATAATTGACTCATTTCTCTGTTTTCATACTCAAGGTAAGTTTGCATATGACGATTTCATTATAAATGTATTTTAAAGGCTTTGATATTGCCTAAACTGTGATAATGAGATTTTCATTAATGTATGAATTGTAAATATGACTCTACGAAATTATTCGAAGATGGAGTCGATAAGCTAGAAATCCCAGTTGAACCTTAGAAATAGATTTGGATACTTGTGACATGTTATTAGATGATATGCATATCGGATGTTTTGGCTTCGGGCCATGAAAATAGTTCTTTGGATAAGTTACCTTGATTTGGCTATGAGCGATGGTATAGGTACTTATCGTGCGAGATTTATGAGTATCCAATTTCCATTCTAAATGGTTCAACGGGTAAATGAATGATGTGGTTGAGAAAGAAGCTAGTACAAGGCGATACAGGTATGTACAGAACCTATTTGAGTATTAAACAATGAAAGTTCGATGAGATTGTATTTAATCACGATTTGAAGCATGAGAAAGTGTAACACCCCTTACCCGAGACTGTTGCCAAAATCGAGCACGAGGCACTACTAAACTTAATCTATCACTTAAATAGTTTTAAAATTGTTTATTTAAACTTTTCGGAATGTGTTGTCATTCTGCGTTGTAGTCGCCTAAAAATTCATATCTTGAGTTCCGAAACTCAACATTTATATCTGTAAATTTTTCCTGAAACTAGACTCATATATCTATCCACTAATTTTTTCCTAGAATTTTTGACTTAGCCAATTAATACAGTTTATTAGTTAAAGTTACCCCTGTTTCAGAATTTGACTGCACAGACCTCTACTTACAACGAACCAGTTTTCTCCCTATAAAAAATTAATATAAATATACCGTTTGTTTCTATTAAAACTATATTCAATAAGGATTCTAACCATATAAATTACACCACCCAATTATTTTTTTACAATTTATGGTGAATTTACAAAGTTGAAACAGGGGATCTAGAATTTTCTCTGACCCTGTTTCACTAAAACTCAGATATCTCATAAAATATAATACCTTTACCTGTTTTGCTTATTCCATAAGAAAATAGACATCATAATACTTAATTTCATATATTATTCATCTTAAAAATATGTTTATACAATTTTTAGTGATTTTTCAAAGTCATGTCATTTCTGTTATTTGAATCTGTTTTTAGGTTACTTTCACATTTTTCATAATTTTCATGTGATAACCACCATTCAATCATACATATTAATAAACATGCATATCATGGTCATTTTTATTAGCTAATCTCTAGCAAGTATTTACACATCATTCATTGTTCACATTATACTAAAAGTAGCTAAGTTTCTATACATGCCATACACAAAACAAAACGTCTAATTATACCGAGTTATTTCTTTGATAGTGTGATCGGCCTCCGACGTTTCCTTCGATCCCCGACTGGCTAGATAAGTACTATAAGAAGAAGAAAATAAAGGGATTAAGCACTAGGCTTAGTAAGCTTACAAGCAATTAAATCACAACATTCAACATAATGGATAATTATGCATAATATCATCTAACATCATAAATTTCTTTACTTCTCAATTTCTATCTTCTTCTTTATTCCTTTACCTTCTTTCTTATCTAACCTTTCCTTTTCATAAATATAATCTACTTTTCCTTTGCTGTTAATTCACTGTAATCTAACTCGTATCTCGACCCGTTGAACCACTCGGAATACTAAGGATATTAGGTCGTTTTGTCTATCAATATCTCGCCAATGCCATGTCTTCGACATGGACTTACATGAATTATTTCTGTCTCCAATGCCATATATATATATATATAATATGGGCTTACATGGCTCATTCCTGTCTCCAAAGCCATATATCTAATATGGACTTACATGGCTCATTTCTATCCTGTCTGTCTGTCAACCCTAATATCCTAACATTCCTAAGGTTCAAGCAGGACTTCCTAATGCCTTTTCTCTGTCACTACTACTTTAATTCGACTTTAAATATTCTCATAAAATAAGTATATAAATGCTAGAAATTGACAATAATAATGTAAAATAAAATAATATTGCATTTATTTACTGTAAACTTACCTCGATACAAAATGTGACTAAACTTTACAATTTAGTCCTTTACTTTTTCTTTTCCCCGATCTACTCCCGAATTTCGCTCTTCTTGATCTATAATAGCAAATTTAACTTATTTAATATCAAAATTTATCAAAACAGTCCTTTACTCAAACTTTGCAAAAATTACATTTTTTCCCCTAAACTTTTGCATATTTACACTTTTGCCCCAAAGCTCGTAAA
Organism: Gossypium anomalum; assembly: GCA_025698475.1. Taxonomy (NCBI): domain Eukaryota; kingdom Viridiplantae; phylum Streptophyta; class Magnoliopsida; order Malvales; family Malvaceae; genus Gossypium; species Gossypium anomalum. The sequence continues at coordinate 37,802,583 of CM046968.1, read as the reverse complement.
TTAAACTTCAGCCTATTTTCTTATGTTTTATGACATGCTGGTCATTTTTCCCTTCTATGGCAGCATCAAATTCATACTCTAACATGCACTTATGACTATTAGGTATTTTTACTGATGATGTCGTTTTACTCGTTTTTACATAAAATCACTTAGCAAAAGTTGTTTAACACAATTTCAAGCTTCATATTCTACCATAAAACATCAAAATAAACACATTTCACCTATGGGTATTTTTCCAAATATGAACCCTAGCTTAAATTATTGCTAGAATAAGCTTAATCGAGCTACCGGGATTCCAAAAACGTAAAGAACATTAAAAACGGGGCTTGGAATCACTTACTATGAAGCTTGAAAGTTGAAGAAACCCTAGCTATGGAGAGAGGTAAGATTCGGTTGGTACTTGAAGAAGATGATACAATTTTGTCATCTTTTTACCTTTTTATTAATGTTAATAACCAAATGACCAAAATGCCCCTCCTTACTAAACTTTCAAAAATTCCTTCCATGTCCTAATTTTTTTTCCCCATGAACTTAAAATTGGTAAAATTTTTATTTAAACCCTCCTAATTAATATTCCAAAGCAATTTCATACTAAAAACTTCTAGAATGCAAGTTTTGCAAATTATTCGATTTAGTCCCTAATCTCAACTTAAGCACTTTATTCATAGAATTTCACCACGAAATTTTCACACAATCATGCAATTATATCATGAACCTCAAAATAATAATAAAATAAATTTTTCTACCTCAGATTTGTGGTTTCGCAACCACTATTCCGTTTCAGCCCTATTTCAAGATGTTACATTTCTCCCCCCCTTTAGGGATTTTCGTCCTCGAAAATCTTACCGTGAAAAGATTTGGGTCTTGTTTTTGCATAGCCTCTTTCAGTTCCCATGTAGCCTCGTCTACCCCATGCCTATTCCATAGTACTTTCACAAGTACAATGCTTTTGTTCCTTAATTACTTTACCTCTCGAGCTAGAATCTTTACTGGGTTCTTCACCGTAAGTCATGTCTCGATGAATCTCAACCTCTGTCTCGAGAAATTACATGTGCGGATCACGAACGATAACGACGTAGCATAGACACATGAAATACATTATGAATCTTCTCTAACTCAATCGGCAAAGCTAACCGATATGCTAATGGTCCGACTCTCTCAATCACTTCAAACGGTCCAATGAAATGTGGACTTAGTTTGCCTTTCTTGCCAAATCTAAGAACTTTCTTCCATGGGGATACTTTCAAAAAAACTTTGTCACCAACTTGATACTCAATCTCTTTTCTCTTCAAATCTGCATACGACTTTTGTCTGTCTGAGGCTGCTTTTAAGCAATCTCTGATGATTTTTACTTTCTCTTCTGTTTCCTTAACTAGATCAACTCCGTAAATCTGATTTTCCTTAAGCTCTGTCCAATACAAAGGTGTGCGACATTTACGTCCATACAAAGCTTCATAAGGTGCCATCTTCAAACTCGACTGATAACTATTATTGTAGGCAAACTCTACTAATGGTAAATATTTTTCCCAACTGCCTTGAAATTCCAATACACAGCATCTAAGCATATCTTCAAGTACCTGAATAACTCTCTCTGACTGACCGTCGGTTTGAGGATGGAAAGCTGTACTAAAACTCAACTTCGTACCTAAAGCCTCTTGTAACTTCTTCCAGAACCGTGAAGTAAATCTTGGATCTCTGTCTGAAATGATCGATAATGGCACTCCATGTAGTCTAACTATCTCTGAAATGTATAACTCAGCCAACTTGTCAAGTGAGTAATCCATACGGATTGGGATAAAATGAGTCGACTTAGTTAGCTTATCAATCACAACCCATATTGCATCTTTCTTTTTCAGTGTTAACGGCAACCCTGTCACAAAATCTATAGTAACTCTGTCCCATTTCCATTCCGGAACTAGCACAGGTTGCAATAATCACGAGGGTACTGATGTTCGGCCTTTACCGTTGACAAATCAAGCATCTAGAAACAAACTCAAATGTCTCTTTTCATTCCTACCCACCAATACAATTTCTTCAAATCATTATACATTTTTGTCTTGCTGGATGAATAGATAAAGAAGCGCTATGTGCTTCTGTAAAATCTTTCGAATAAGCTCATCATTCTTTGGTACACAAATTCTGTCTCTAAACATCAAACAACCATCGAACCAATCCGTAAATCGATTCTATGCCCGACTCGCATTGAACTCTTTTAGCTTGTAACTCATTATCATCTTTTCGAGCTTCACAAATCTCTTCAAAAATACTGGTTTAGCTCTAAATTCAGCTAAAATAGAACCATCATTTGACATGGCTAAATTGGTATTCAAAGCTCGCAATATAAATAAAAGTTTCCTGCTTAGAGTGTCAGCAACTACATTTGCCTTACCTGGGTGATAATCAATCACTAACTCGTAATCTTTAAGAAATTCCAACCATCTTCTTTGCCTCAAATTCAAATCTTTTGAGTCATCAAGTATTTCAAGCTTTTATGATCGGTAAATATTTGGCACCTTTCACCATACAAATGATGTCTCCAAATTCTCAACGCAAAAATAATGGCAGCTAGCTCTAAATCATGTGTCGGATAGTTCTTCTTATGTGGCTTTAGCTGTCTAGAGGCATAAGCAATTACCTTCCCTTCTGCGCATAAGTACACAACCAAGTCCATTCATGGATGCATCACTTTGTAAATCACAAACTCCTTACAGTTCACGGTTGTACTAAAGCAGAGCTTTAGTCAATAATGTTTTTAACTTGTCAAAACTCTGTTGACACTTCTCGATCCATTCAAACTTGATATCCTTTCATGACAATCTTGTCGGTGGGGTAGCTATCATGGAAAATCCCTCTACAAATCGTCTATAATATCCGGCAAGACCAAGAAAACTTCTAACCGATACATTTCTAGGAGGCTTCCAATCAACAATGGCTGAAATCTTGCTCGAATCAACCTTAATACCTTCACTGAGACAATATGTCCAAGAAAACCAACTTCGTAACGAATTCACTTTTCTTTGAACTTGGCATACAACCGATTATCTCTCGAATATGTAAAGCTGTTCTCAAATGCTCTGCATGCTCGGTCTCATCATGAGAATAAATTAAGATATCATCAATGAACACAACTACAAACTTATCCAAGTACGGTCTGAAAATTCGGTTCATTAAGTCCATAAAATGGCAGGAGCATTAGTCAAGCCAAATGGCATCACAAGGAACTCATAATGACCATACCTAGTCGGAAAGCGTCTTGGGACATCAGACTCTTTAACTCATGAACCGATAGTATCAGGATCTCAAATCTATCTTGAAAACATGTGAGTAGCTCCCTTCAATTGATCAAACAAATCATCAATTCTAGGCAATGGATACTTGTTCTTTCTTTGTTACCTTGTTAAGTTGCCGATAATCTATGCACAACCGCATCGATCCGATCAGTTTTTTTTTCACAATTAGCATTGGTGCACCCCATGGTGAACTACTAGGTCTTACAAATCCTTTATCTGTCAATTCCTCGCAATTGAGCTTTCAATTCTTTCAATTCCAATGAGCCATTCTATAAGGAGCAATAGAAATGGGCGTGGTACGGAATCAACTCAATACCAAACTCAACTTCTCTAACAGGAGGTAAGCTGGTAGTTCTTCAGGAAACACATCGGGAAACTCACATACCACAGGCACTAACTCAATTTTCAATTCTGGGTTTTTAGTGTTCAACACAAAAGCAAGATAAGCTTCATACGCTTTTCTCAAACATTTTTGAATGGATATAATGAAATTATGGGAAATGAACTATCGACTCTTACGAATTAACTTAGAAGAATTTCACCATTTTCACACTTCAACTCAATGAATTTCTTTCTACAATTCACTATCACATCATGTGTAGTCAACCAATCCATACCAAGAATCACATCAAACTCATCAAATGGCAATAGCATGAGATCGGCCGAAAAACAGTAACCTCTAATCATCAAAGGACAATTTCTACATACTTTATCTACTAATACATGCTTGCCTAATGGGTTCAATACTTTAATCACAAATTCTGTAGATTCTATAGGCATACTTATACTAGACATCAATTTCATACAAACATAAGAATGAGTCAAACCCGGATCAATCAGAGCCATGACATTAATATTTTGTAGAGAAAATGTACCCATAATCACATCGGGGGAGGATGCCTCTTCCCGTGCACGAATAGCATAAGTCCTTGTAGGGGCTCTAGCATCTGGTCTCACAGCCGAATCTCTAAAGGTACCTCTGTTACCTACTCCTACTCTCGGTTGCCTCGGTGATCCGCCTCTAGTAGGAGCATTTAGGATCTAGCACTCTGATTACTTCTTGGCTAGCCATACGGACATTCTCGTACAAAATGATGCGGAGCACCACATTTATAGCAAACATTTTTACTTTGCCCGACAAGGACCATAATGAAGTCTACCACACTGTGGACACCCCGATCTACCCCTGTCGACATTACCTACACTCGCGATCGAGGTGGTGCGAGCCTTCGGATCTTTAAATCTGCTACTCTATTCTCGACTAGCTTGCCTGCCGAAAAGCTAGATCCGGTAGAAAACTCTTTGGGCCTCTTGGATGTAGCCTGAAATGACCTACTCATCTATCTCTTCTTTGTATCTTGTGTCTCTGTCTCAACTTTACCTTTCCTTTTTAACAACTCCTCTGCCTTACAGGCTCTCTCAACTAAAATAACGAGCTCGTTTATTTCTAGAACACCCACTGACAGTCGGATATCATCATTTAACCCATCCTCAAACCTTTTACACATGATAGCCTCTGTGGACACACATTCTTGAGCATATTTACTGAGCTTGACAAATTCACGCTCATAATCGGTCACCATCATATTGCCTTGTTTCAATTCCAGAATTCTTTTCTCTTACGGTCAATAAACCTCGATGATGTACTTTTTACGAAATTCCTCCTGAAAGAAATCCCAAGTGACCCTCTCCTTTGGTACAACTGATATAAGTGTCTTCCACCAGTAGTAGGCTGAGTCTCTAAGAAGTGATACTACACATTTCATACATTCCTCGGGTGTACAAGATAATTCGTCAAAGACTCTGATAGTATTTTCTAACCAAAATTCTGCTCTTTCTGCATCATCATCTTTTGTTGCTCGAAACTCTTCTGCCCCTTGTTTCCTGATTCTATCAACTGGTGGCTTTTCTCTTATCACGGTACCTGTGACTGGGGAAGCTTGAGCTACATGGGTAGCTTGAGAATCATGAGGGGGTGGAGGTCTAACTGCCGGATTCGTATGAATGAACTCGGCAAACCAATCATTCAAAGCTTGGAAGAGAGCTTCTCGAGTCACTCCTCCCGATCAGCGATTCATCGCCTATTCTCGGATGGCGTTTGCCCTTCCGCGGGAGCAGGCGTATTACTTTCTACATCATCATCACCAGCTCGCTCGGGATCCATTACTATAAAACAAAATATTTAAAAATCATCAGGAGTCGTCACACTATCAAAATACAGGTATGGCATGTATAGCTAGACTTTTACTCACACTAACTGTTCCGAGAACCGACTAAACTGCTCGATACCAATAAATGTAACACCCTTACCCGAGATCTGTTGCCAAAATCGAGCACGAGGCATTACTAAACTTAATCTATCACTTAAATAGTTTTAAAATTGTTTATTTAAACTTTTTGGAATGTGCTGTCATTCTGCATTGTAGTCGCCTAAAAATTCATATCTTGAGTTCCGAAACTCAAAATTTAGATCCGTAAATTTTTCCTGAAACTAGACTCATATATCTATCCACTAATTTTTTTCTAGAATTTTTGACTTAACCAATTAGTCCATTTTATTAGTTAAAGTTACCCCTGTTTCAGAATTCAACTGCACAGACCTCTACTTACTACGAACCACTTTTCTCCCTATAAAGAATTAATATAACTATACTGTTTGTTTCTATTAAAACTAGATTCAATAAGGATTCTAACCATATAAATTAAACCACCTAATTATTTTTTTACAATTTATGGTGAATTTCCAAATTTGAAATAGGGGATCTAGAATTTTCTCTGACCCTGTTTCACTAAAACTCAGATATTTCATAAAATATAATACCTTTACCTGTTTTGCTTATTCCATAAGAAGATAGACATAATAAGCTTTAATTTCTTATATTATTCATCTTAAAAATATGTTTATACAATTTTTAGTGATTTTTCAAAGTCATGTCATTTCTGTTATTTGAATCTGTTTTTAGGTTACTTTCACATTTTTCATAATTTTCATGTGATAACCACCATTCAATCATACATATTAATAAACATGCATATCATCGGTCATTTTTATTAGCTAATCTCTAGCAAGTATTTACACATCATTCATTGTTCACATTATACTAAAAGTAGCTAAGTTTCTATACATGCCATACACAAAACAAAACGTCTAATTATACCGAGTTATTTCTTTGATAGTGTGATCGGCCTCCGACGTTTCCTTCGATCCCCGACTGGCTAGATAAGTACTATAAGAAGAAGAAAATAAAGGGATTAAGCACTAGGCTTAGTAAGCTTACAAGCAATTAAATCACAACATTCAACATAATGGATAATTATGCATAATATCATCTAACATCATAAATTTCTTTACTTCTCAATTTCTATCTTCTTCTTTATTCCTTTACCTTCTTTCTTATCTCGACCTTTCCTTTTCATAAATATCATCTACTTTTCCTTTGCTGTTAATTCACTGTAATCTAACTCGTATCCTGACCCGTTGAACCACTCGGAATACTAAGGATATTAGGGTCGTTTCGTCTATCAATATCTCGCCAATGCCATGTCTTCGACATGGACTTACATGAATTATTCTGTCTCCAATGCCATATATATATAATATGGGCTTACATGGCTCATTCTGTCTCCAAAGCCATATATCGATATGCACTTACATGGCTCATTTCTATCCCTGTCCTGTCTGTCAACCCTAATATCCTAACATTCCTAAGGTTCAAACGGGACTTCCTAATGCCTTTTTTCTCTCACACTAGCCTTTAATTCGACTTTAAATATTCTCATAAAATAAGTATATAAATGCTAGAAATTGACAATAATAATGTAAAATAAAATAATATTGCATTTATTTCATCAGTAAACTTACCTCGATACAAAATGTGACTAAACTTTACAATTTAGTCCTTTACTTTTTCTTTTCCCCGATCTACTCCCGAATTTCGCTCTTCTTGATCTATAATAGAAAATTTAACTTATTTAATATCAAAATTTATCAAAACAGTCCTTTACTCAAACTTTGCAAAAATTACATTTTTGCCCCTAAACTTTTGCATATTTACACTTTTGCCCCAAAGCTCGTAAATTAAACTTCAGCCTATTTTCTTATGTTTTATGACATGCTGGTCATTTTTCTCTTCTATGGCAGCATCAAATTCATACTCTAACATGAACTTATGACTATTAGGTATTTTTACCGATTATGTCGTTTTACTCGTTTTTACATAAAATCACTTAGCGAAAGTTGTTTAACACAATTTCAAGCTTCATATTCTACCATAAAACATCAAAATAAACACATTTCACCTATGGGTATTTTTCCAAATATGAACCCTAGCTTAAATTATTGCTAGAATAAGCTTAATCGAGCTACCGGGATTCCAAAAACGTAAAGAACATTAAAAACGGGGCTTGGAATCACTTACTATGAAGCTTGAAAGTTGAAGAAACCCTAGCTATGGAGAGAGGTAAGATTCGGCTGGTACTTGAAGAAGATGATACAATTTTTTCATCTTTTTACCTTTTTATTAATGTTAATAACCAAATGACCAAAATGCCCCTCCTTACTAAACTTTCAAAAATTCCTTCCATGTCCTAATTTTTTTTTTCCATGAACTTAAAATTGGTCAAATTGTTATTTAAACCCTCCTAATTAATATTCCAAAGCAATTTCATACTAAAAACTTCTAGAATGCAAGTTTTGCAAATTATTCGATTTAGTCCCTAATCTCAACTTAAGCACTTTATGCATAGAATTTCATCACGAAATTTTCACACAATCATGCAATTATATCATGAACCTCAAAATAATAATAAAATAAATTTTTCTACCTCGGATTTGTGGTTTCGTAACCACTATTCCATTTAGGCCCTATTTCGGGATGTTACAGAAAGGCTTGTAGTTATTGTGTATATATATTTGTTATGTATAGTTGGATGATTTTGCATTTATGCGATAAATTAAGTTATTCATATATGAGCTTACTAAGCTATGGAGCTTACTTTGTGTTATTTTTCTATGTTTTATAGTGAATCAAAGCTAGCTCGGATCTGGAAGTCATCGGGAACATCATTACACTATCGGACATCTATTTGGTACTTTTGAGTTGTATAAATATGGTACATGGCATGTATAAGCTACTTGTGGTATTTTGGTTGAGATTATAGCCATGAGAGTTGGCTTGTGAATGATGTTAATATTGATGTTTGTTTAGCTATTAAAAATGGCCTGTAAATGTATATGTTTTGGTTGTATATATATAGCCATGAGTAATGGCTTATTTTGATATGTTTTGTATGAATGTTGTTAAGGTTTCATAATTGTTCAAATGGTTATTTGAATTATAGTAAATGATAGTGAATTGAGTTTTGGTATAGATGAGATTATAATGATATGAGTTGTGCATTTGGTTGCCTAATTCAATGACGAAACGGTACCATTTTGATTGTTTAGGTATGCATGAATAAGGTGGCAAATTGGCCTTGCAAATGGCCTATTTTTGTCCACACAGGCATGTGTCTCAGTCATGTGTGATATACGTTCATGTTACATGGTCGTGTGTCCCCTGGTATTGTTATTAAAATGAAGTCAGTATGCTCCACACGATCTCACACACGGGAGTGTTTTTGGCCGTGTGGTACAAGTTAGTATACCCCCCTAATTGGCACACAGTTTAGCACACGGGCGTGTGACTTGGCTGTGTTGTATAAGTCAGTATACCCTACAGTTTTTGCACGGAGTTTGACTTGGACACGGGATTGGTTAGCCACTTCGAAAGGCACAAGGGTTGTACTGTAACACCCCAAAATATAGGTACTTATTTTCTGTATGTTGTGTAACTCAAATGCATGCTTGTCTCAATGGTTAAGTGTGAAGTCTTGGGTTTAAGCTTGGGCATTTGCAAAAAAATTTGTTTTTGGGAAATTAACCCTTGCCTTTAATTAGTAGACTTTTAAATTAATGTGAGTAGAGCATGATAGAAAGGGCCTGCTGGTTAAGGGGTAAGTGGCGTGTCCTTACTGCTACAGGTCTTGAGTTCAAGTCCTGTGTTGCGCAAAAAGTGTTTTATATTGTTGCTGTGCCATGTAGGAAGTTGAGTATCAGTAGAACTCTGAAGCTAATGGGTGGTTGGAGAGTTTGAGGGGGAGAGGAGTGTGTGGCTGAATTTTAAGAGGAGTTTGAAAGGGATTTGAAGTGGTCGGTTGAGGGACTAGATGAGAGATTTGGGGAGAGATTTGATGAGTGGATCAAGGAGTAAGGGAGTGGCGGTGCCGAAGTGGGATTCTTCTCAACCATTCGACTTGTTGTGGATTCCCATTAGGCAAATTCGGTTTTCTAGTTTTGCTCTCTTTTTCAGTAGCTATTCCCCTTTTGCTTCTTTTCGTTCTTTAGTTTTGTTGCTTATTTGACAACTGAGTTCTACTTGTGACCATTCGGGTACGTTTCTTGTTAACCTACTTTGGTTTTGTTCTCTAATGCTGTACTTTGATTCATCAACTTTCCTCTCTCTATCACTCTTCTTCTCTTAGTTTTCTTTGCCTTAGCCAAACCTTCATCCTTCCCTCTTTTCTTCCTTTCTCTCAATAAACTTTTCCCTTTGATCGATTAAACCTTCTTCCCTCTCTTCTCATTTGGATATTTGGGCTGATTTCTACCTAGCTCTCCCTCCATTTGCTTCGGTTTTTGCAATTCTTCTTTGAACAATCGGTTGGTGCTTGATTCCTCTCTGTTCTCTCACTCTTTTTCTCTGTGTTGTAACATTGCTTCTAACTTCTTCCCTGCTGTCGTTCATGGCTAGAGACGTGTTGGTGCTAGCCTTGCTTGCTTCGGTTGTGTGGGTATCTTTTTTTTGGAGATTGAAGGCCGATTGTTCCCTTCTTTAAAATCGGTCTTGTGATTTTTGGTAAGTGCTACATGCGTTGGTTCAAACTGTTATGCGAACATTTTTAGTAAAGTTTAATAGGTTTCGGTTTGAGTGCAGATGGTTTGTAAGAGCCTATAATCAATCTTCGACAACGATTGAAGGGTGAGGAGCCTTAATCGTTCAATCAAGACAAGTGTTGAATTATGGTTTGGTTAAGTGTTAATTAAGGGATTATTAACCCCATTAATTAAAGGACTGACATTAGGTTATGATTGAATCTAGGTTTGGTGTTCATGAAGACTGCACTCTTTTTACAAATAGGTGTGTAACCACACTGCTAAAAGCGTAGATCGGCAAAAGCCAGAAAAGTATGACTGTTGACGCTACACAAGCGTGCGCTCGCTCGTGTGGTAATCCGAACGCGTAAAACGTGAGCGTTTGATCGTAGGGGCCTCCATGAGCAGTTTCATGGGCTTAGGCCGTTTTGAGCCATAATGTCTAGATCGGGTTTGGGTGTTACATTTAGCGGTATCAGAGCTAGGTTGCAAAACTTGGCTATGGATATAGATTTCCTTAAAAGTTAAAATTTCGAAAAAGAACTATTTCAAATGATTAAAAATATTTCTGAATGTTTTACTGAATGTATGGTACACTAAGTCTCCGGCGCTGATCCTGTAAGTTCTCTGAAACTACTGCTTGATTAAATTGAAATGCTGAGACTACTATAGGTAGTAGATGATCGTCGATTTTTCGTATGATAAGTTTTATAAATTTATAATGACTCGTTCTTGAAACTAACTATGATCACAACGTAGGCAAGTGTACCTATCGAACAGTAGTATAGCTTTAGCAAGACCGAATTGTCAAACCCAAAGGACTATGAGTACTAGTAATGACTGTCTTTTTATTATCTAGCCGAATAAAAGAGGATTGTTTTGACTAACTAATTAAACTAAGAGCTTGCAGAAAATAGAAATTGGGTAATTACTATTTGGGAAAACGATTGATTGAAACAATACCTAAAGAAAAATCCACCTAGACTCTTACTGGTTATTTTGGCTCCGAACCGGACAATTTATTCATTCAACTTGTTCCGTAGAAATCCCTAATGTATATTATTATCCCTTTCGACACTAACAACGTCTAATCCCTAGGTTGAATAACCGAGATTTATCTCTAATTAACACCCTAAGGTTGCATTAACTCGATCTATGGATTCCCTTATTAGGTTTCACCCTAATTTGGCAAAATCTTGTCACCCTATCTCTAGGTGCGCAATCAACTCCGCTTATTTACGACAAAGTTACTCTTAGTCAGGGTTTATTCCTCCTCCAACTAAGAGTAGTAACTTGAAGTGATATCCTGAAATACCAAAACAAGAATTAAGAACACATAATTAAGAATAAATCAAATATTTATCATACGATTCAGAAATAATAACAAGGTTTAGTCATAGGTTTCATCCCCCTTAGGTATTTAGGGGTTTAGTTCATAAATAAACAAGAACACATCTCAGAATAATAAAAATTACAAAACATAAAGAAAACCCAAAAACTCCTGAAGGGGAGGTTGAGGAGAGATCTTCAGTCTTGATGGTGGCTCCGGCTTCTGAGATGGATTAATTGGCTTACATGGAGCAATTCCTTACTCCCTATTCTCTGCCTCCCTTTTCTTCCTCCTTTAGGGTGTATTTATAGGCTTTGGAATGCCTAAGAAGCCCTAAAATTTGGCCTTTCTTGAATAAAGCTTAATTAGGGTTCGGCAGGACACACCCGTGTGGCACGGCCGTGTACGATTACTTCAGGCCGTGTTTGAGCCTATTAAATTGGCACGAGTGTGTGAGCTGTCCGTGTAAATCGTGCTTCAATTCTGCCAGATTGACACGGCCGTGTGATCTGCCTATGTGAGGAGGTCCAAGCCGTGTTGATTTCGTGCTTTTGCCCATTTTCTCGTTTTTGGCCCGTTTCTCATTTCTTTCATTCTCCTATGCTTACCTAAGGATAAAACATGAAATTAAGGCATCATGAGCATTGAATTCACCAAATCTAGAGAGAAATCATTCATAAAATGCGTTAAGCATGGGTTATAAATATGTATAAATTACGGTTTATCAAATACCCCCACACTTAAGCGTTTGCTTGTCCTCAAGCAAAATCCTCGGATCATAGTTAAAATCTTCTCTTTCTCAACTTCTAATTGCGATTGATATTATCTCAAATCATCTTATAAGTAATCATACATTGAGAACTCAACTATAAGAACATTAAAGCCTCAACATTCCAAGTTAAATATTTAACCATGAAAAACTTAGGCATCTCCCTTCATCTAAGTAGTTATCATTGATTCGAAACCTCACAGAGTTTAACATCCTCAATAAAGATTCACTCAAATCACTCGAAGTGTTTAAGGATAATGAAATTAGCACTCATTAGTCAATATGAAAAGTTATTACCATAAGCTTGCATGAAATCAAATCTCCACCACTATAAATCGAGATGATACATCAATCAAAAGGTCTTTAAAGGGTTGTAATGAGGCTTGGTTAGGGGGTGTGGTCACAAGCTGAAAGAAAAGGTTAGAATCAAGATTGAACTGAACTAGAAAAATATTTAATCACCACTTGCGTACAACATAGCTTTTTTTCTGACTATGGAATTTTAATAATGAAGCTTATAACAAAAGATAACTGCTAATATGTATACATGTTTTTTTTAATTAAAAACAAGTTAAATAATCATAACTAATTATTAAGAACAAGACATAGCCAAGCAATTTATCCAACTCAATTCTCGACAAAAAAGGGGATCGAATTAATTTAGGAGATTTCAATAATAATGGGTTAAGGACTAATATTGGGGGTAATACAAGGAATGGTTTGTTAGGCTCAAAGGGGTTTACTAAGGGTTAATTGTGGAGGTAGGCTTTTCATGGCATGAGTGGGTTAATTCTAAGTGCCTCTATTATTTTGATATATCAAATCAAATAGTGTGGTCTCAACATGCATAATCAGGCAAGTTCTAGAACAACAGTTTAATATTGGTACACTCAAAGCAATAATAGAAGAGCATGAAAGAATTAATAGATGCTCAAAAATCTCACAAAAATTATGGCTTTTTGATGTTTAAATCTGTGGGATTCAATTCAAGATAATACCTAAATTTGGGGAAACAACCTAAAATTTTAAATTCTTAAACATCATTTTATCATGCTTGATTTTCTAGTGTCTTAAAGTTTAACAATCAATGCATAAATGCCTATGTTTTAATTTAAGATATATCAATCAAAATTATCAGTCAATCAAAATTCATTTTAAACATGATATGAGAGATTCACAAGAGAACAAAGCAATATTCAGGGATTTCTCAGATAATGAAATAAATACCCCCCACACTTAAGATGTACATTGCCCTCAATGTACAAGGTTAGATATATAAGACAATATAATATCATAAGATAGGGAGAGAATTGAAACGTCCTGAGTACTGAATGAATGTCCTAGTTTGGTGAGAACGATGATTGACAATAGAGTAAGGCATGATGTTAAGGAAGAAATAAGCTGGCAGTAATCATAAAGAGAAGCCGTGTTTAGAGAATCCATGAATTATAAAAAAAAAAGAATTAAGAATAAAAGTGGAAGTAAAAGAAATAATGTAATTTTGTAAGTGGCACGGTCATCGCACACTCTCGTGCGGGTCGTGAATTGAGAGTTCGTCACACGGCCTTCAGACACGCCCGTGTGCGATATGGTTCATTTCTTCCACGCCCATGTTCCTATGCACATGCCTGTGTTATTTTGGCAGTGTCGACAACAGGTGTTTAGACACGGGCGTGTCTCACACCCTTGTTAGTTTCTCAGTTTTAACCATGTTCTTCAGACACGGGCGTGTCGCACGCTCGTGCTATTTTGGTAGGTTCGCCCACGACCATGTCACACGACCGTGGCTATTTATCGTTACCTGTGTTTTGGGAAAATCTTGCCCTATTTCTACACGATCTTACACACATCCGTGTGCTTGGCCGTGTCCCTGTGGTAAACCTGTGTTCAAAGATTCAGTTAGTGATCTAAATATTAAAAATTTTGAAATTTTAAATAAATGAAAACTATTAGTACTCGGGTTGCCTCCCAAGAAGTGCTTGTTTATAGTCTTAGCTCGACTTCCCTTATTGATGTATTCAGGGAGGTTCGTGGAGTCGTAGCTCCTCTCTATCGTCCTTAAAACTTTTACCGTTATAAAGTTTGAGATGATGACCATTTACCTTGAAAGTTCCTTGTGATGGGTGACTTACCTCTACTGTGCCATATGGAAAGATAGATTGAACTAGACCATCGTGATTTATGTTTTCCAGGAAACAATTTGAGTCTTGAATTATAGAGCAAGACAAAATCTCTGACTTCGAATTGCTTTTGTTGCTTCAAGCGAGCGTCATGGCGTCGCTTTGTTACTTCCTTGTATAGCCGTGAATTTTTGTATGCATTGGCTCGCCACTCATCTAACTTGTTCAGCTGTATCAACATGTTTTGGCCTGCAAGTTTAGGATCAAGGTTCAGAAATTTAATTGCCCAGAAAGCTTTATGCTCTAGTTTGAATGGTAGATGGCAGCTTTTCCCATAAACGAGTCTGTACGATGATGTTCCTATGGGAGTCTTAAAAGTAGTTCTATAAGCCCATAAAGCATCATCTACTTTCATCGCCCAGTCTTTCATGTTTGATTCTACTGTCTTTTTGAGAATTAATTTGATTTCTAGGTTTGCCACTTCGACTTGTCCACTGGTTTGAGGATGATATGGGGTTGTTGTTCTATGGTAAACTCCGTATTTCTTAAGAGTTTTCTCAAATTGGGTGTTACAGAAATAAGTGCCCCTGTCACTAATAATTGCTCTAGGTGTTTCGAATCTTAAGAAGAGTTTCCTAAGGAAGCGTACTACTACTCTAGCATCATTAGTAGGTAAAGCTTGGGCTTCTACCCATTTGGAGGTATAATCAACCACTACTAAGATGTAGTTATTCCCAAATGAACTTGGGAATGGACCATGAAGTCGATACCCCAAACATCAAATATTTCACATGGAAGCATATAGTTTTGAGGCATTTCATCACGTTTAGAGAGGTTACCTGTTTGTTGGCATTTGTCGCAAGCAATCACATACCTGTTGGCGTCCTTGAATAATGAGGGCCAATAAAAACCTGATTCAAGTATTTTATGCACGGTTTTAGTTCCACTATAGTGTCCTCCAGTTGGTCCTGAGTGGCAATGTTCCAGTATCTTTGATGTTTCTGACCTTGTAACACATCTTCAAATGATTTGATATGCACATATGCGAAAAAGAAAAGGGTCGTCCCAAAAGTAGTGTTCACATCACTAAAGAATCTCTTCTTTTGCTGGTGTGTCAACCCTTTTAGGATAATATTAGCGGCCAAAAAATTTGCGATGTTTACAAACCAAGATACCTCAGAATCAGATATAGCGAAGAACTGTTCGTCAGGAAATGAATCGTTAATTTTGGCTTCATCTAGTTTTTTGATATTTGAGTTTTCAAGCCTGGACAGATGATTCACCGTGAGATTTTTAGCTCCTTTCTTATCTTGAATTTCTAAGTCGAATTCCTACAATAACAAAATCCATCGAATAAGTCGAGGTTTTGCATTAGTTTTAGTTAGGAGGTATCGAAAGGCAGAATGATCAGTGTAGATAACAACTTAGACAATATGAGATATGATCGGAATTTATCAAATGCAAAAACCACAGCTAGCAATTCTTTTTTAGTGGTGGTGTAGTTTTCTTGTGCGACTGTCAATGTCTTGCTAGCATAATAGATAGGTTGGAAGTGCTTGTCTCTTCGCTGTCCCAAAACTGTACCTACTGCATAATCACTCGCATCACACATTAGTTCAAAAGGTAAGTTCCAATTAGGTGCAATTATAATTGGAGCATCAATTAATTTATCTTTTAAGGTGTTAAATGCTTCCAAGCATTCCTGATCGAAATTAAAAGGCATATCTTTTTCTAGTAATTTAGTCAAAGGCTTAGCTATTTTAGAAAAAATTTTAATAAATCTTCTATAAAAACTGGCATGTCCTAAAAAGCTTCTAATAGCCTTGATAGAACTAGGAGGTGGTAATTTTTCGATTGTTTCAATTTTAGATTTATCCACTTCAATCCCTTTACTAGAAATTTTATGCCCTAATACTATACCTTCTTGAACCATGAAGTGACACTTTTCCCAATTAAGTACAAGGTTCGTTTCCTCACATCTTATTAAAACTCATTTTAAATTTTTAAGGCAATGATGGAAAGAGTTACCGAATACCGAGAAATCATCCATAAATACCTCCATGATGTCTTCCACGAGTTCGTCAAAAATGGCCATCATGCAGCGCTGAAAAGTGGCAAGGGCATTACATAATCCAAAAGGCATTCTATGATAAGCAAACATACCGTATGGGCATGTGAATGTTGTCTTTTCTTGATCTTCAGGAGTTATTGGAATTTGGAAGTAGCCAGAGAGTCCCTCTAAAAAACAGTAGTACATGTGTCCAGATAATCTTTCCAACATTTGGTCAATGAATGGCAATGGAAAGTGATCTTTCCTTGTGGCATCATTCAACTTCCTATAATCAATACAAACTCTCCAACCTGTGACTGTCCTTGTTAGGATTAATTCATTCTTCTCGTTAGCCACGACCGTCATGCCTCCCTTCTTAGGAACAACCTGCACTGGACTTACCCAAGAACTGTCAAAAATAGGATAAATAATTCTAGCATCTAGAAGTTTAATTACCTCAGCTTTAACAACTTCCTTCATATTGGAGTTCAGTCATCTTTGAGCTTGCACACAAGGCTTATATTCATCTTCCATTAAAATTTTATGGGTGCAAAAAGAAGGGCGGATCCCTTTGATGTCAGAAAATTTCCAAGCTATGGTCTTTTTATGTTCTTTTAGTACTCGGATTAATTCCTCATTTTTCTTGGGTTGCAGGTTAGAAGCAATAATCACTGGTAATGTAGAATTATTTCCAAGGTATGTATATTCCAAGTGATCTGGAAATTGTATAAGTTCCAGTTTGGGAGGTTTTTTAATAGAGGGTTTTGGTTTAAGTTCATCATTCATCTTAATACACTCATATTATGCTTGTCTTAAGGAACATTCATTGGGGTCATCATCTGCCTCCTCCCCTTAAGCTAGACACAGTTCCGTCTTGTCCTTTCGTATAATTTCCTGAAAAGAGTCTTGAGTAGCATGATCAATAGAGTCAATAAAATAACATGAATCATCTTGTTCCCTAGAAAATATCATAGCATCATAAATTTTAAAGATAATCTCCTCGTCACCTACTTTAAGTACCAATTTACCATCACCCACATCGATTACAGCCTTAGTAGTGGCTAAAAATGGACACCCTAGGATTAAAGGTACTTCCACGTCTTCGTCCATATCAAGCACAACGAAGTCAACAGGGAATATGAATTTATCTACTTTCACAAATATATCTACTATAATACCCCTAGGATATTTAACAGATCTATCAGCTAGTTGAATACTCATCCTAGTGGGTTTGGGTTTCCCAAGACCAAGTTGTTTGAACATTTTATATGGCATCAAATTAATGCTAGCGCCTAAATCAGCTAGTGTTTTCTCAACATTCAAACTACCAATTAAGCAAGGGATAGTGAAACTTCCTAGATCTTTCAGTTTGGTTGGCAGTTTATTTTGGAGTATAGCTGAACATTCCTTGTTAAGTTCCACTGTAGATAAGTCTTCAAACTTCCATTTATTTTTTAGGAGCTCCTTCAAAAATTTTGCGTATGTAGGCATCTGCGAGGTAGCTTCAACAAAAGGTAAGTTGATATGTAATCTTTTAAAAAGTTTAAGAAACTTACCAAATTGTGCATCCATGCAGTCTTTTTTCAATTTTGCTGGATATGGAACTGGTGGTTTATACTCCTTCGATACTGGTTTGTCACTATTTTTGGGTTTTTCTCCTCCCTTTCACTTGTTACGGCTTCTTGTGTTAGCTTCTTTTTAGATTCAGCTAATACTTTCCCACTTCTTAGTATAACTGCTTTCACATGCTCACTTGGTTTGCTGTTACTATGTAAACTACCTCGTGGTTGTTCGGAGAGCAGTTTGGATAGCTGCCCTATCTGAGTTTCGAGTCCTTGAATTGATGCTTGTTGATTTTTGAGTGCTGTCTTGGTATTCTGGAAACGAGTTTCTGACACCGAGATGAATTTGGATAGCATCTCCTCAAGGTTCGGCTTCTTTTCTTGTTGATAAAGTGGCTGTTGGAAACCTTGAGGATTCTATGGTATTTGATTTCCTTGACCACCCCAAGAGAAATTTGGGTGGTTCTTCCAACCTGCATTGTAAGTATTACTATATGGGTTAGTTTGAGATCTGAAATTATTGTTACCCATATAGTTGACTTGTTCCTCTTCGGTTGTAGGATTTAATGGTGGGTATTCTGTAGTCACACCTCCTCCACTTGAATCGCACCTCATCGCTGGATGTACCTACGTAGAACCAAGTAAACCATCAATTTTTTTATTCAAAAGTTCTACCTGATTTGACAACATGGTGATCGAATCGATGTTATAAACGCCTGCTGTTTTTGTTGGCTTAGTCCTCATGACTTGCCACTGATAGTTATTCAGTGACATCTCCTCAATGAATTCAGAAGCCTCCTCAGGTGTCTTGTTATTGATGGTTCCACCGGCAGCTGCATCAATCATTTGTCTTGTCGAAGGGTTCACACCGTTGTAGAACGTTTGAACTTGCAGCCATAGAAGTAACCCATCGTGTGGCCAACTTCGCAAAAAATCCTTAAATCTCCCAAGTGGAAAATATCATTACGCACAAAAGAAGAAATATCATTACGCAACTTAACTGTTTTTACCGGTGGAAAATATTTTAATAGAAATTTTTTGGTCATTTACTCCCAAGTGGTAATGGACCCTCGTGGTAGTGAGTTCAACCACTTTTTAGCTTTATTCCTCAGTGGAAAAGGGAATAACCGAAAGTGAATGGCATCATCAGAAACACCATTAATTTTGAAAGTGTTGCACAGTTCCAGGAAATTTGCCAAGTGCGTGTTGGGGTTCTCATCCTGCAAACCATCAAACTGAACAAATTGCTGTATCATCTGGATCGTGTTAGGTTTCAATTCAAAATTATTTGCAGCAATAGTAGGTCTAACTATACTTGACTCAGTTCCTGTAAAATTAGGTTTAGCATAATCATACATAGTACGAGGATCAGGATTCTGATTTGCTAATTTAGCGGGTATGGCTAGAGGTAGCGGATTGTCTTGATTTTTAGCCATCTCTTCAGTAGTAGTTGAGATATCGTCCTCTTGCTCTTCTTCTGTGTATATTAAGCTGCGCCTGATTTCTCATCGGTTTCTACGAGCTGTATGATCAATTTCCTCGTCGAAAAGCAATGGTCCTGACAGGTTTCTTCTAGTCATACACTATAAGAACCTACTAGGAGAAAAAGAGAGAAAATTAGTAAAGTAAAAATTAAAGTTAAATTGCAAGAAAATAGATGGCTAAAGTAATAAAAATTGAGCATTCCTAATATCTTAGTCCCCGGCAACGGTGCCAAAAAATTGATCGTCGATTTTTCGTATGATAAGTTTTATAAATTTATAATGACTCGTTCTTGAAACTAACTATGATCACGACGTAGGCAAGTGTACCCATCGAACAATAGTATAGCTTTAGCAAGACCAGATTGTCGAACCCAAAGGACTATGAGTACTAGTAATGACTGTCTTTTTATTATCTAGCCAAATAAAAGAGGATTGTTTTGACTAACTAATTAAACTAAGAGCTTGCAGAAAATAGAAATTGGGTAATTACTGTTTGGGAAAACGATTGATTGAGACAATACCTAAGGAAAAATCCACCTAGACTCTTACTTGTTATTCTGACTTAGAACCGGACGATTTATTCATTCAACTTGTTTCGTAGAAATCCCTAATGTATATTATTATCCCTTTCGACACTAACAACGTCTAATCCCTAGGTTGAATAACCGAGAGTTATCTCTAATTAACACCCTAATGTTGCATTAACTCGATCTATGGATTCCCTTATTAGGTTTCACCCTAATCCAACAAAATCTTATCACCCTATCTCTAGGCGCAAAATCAACTCCGCTTAATTAGGACAGAGTTACTCTTAGTCAGGGTCTATTCCTCCTCCAACTAAGAGTAGTAACTTGAAGTGATATCTTGAAATACCAAAACAAGAATTAAGAACACGTAATTAAGAACAAATCAAATATTTATCATACGATTCAGAAATAATAACAAGGTTTAGTCATAGGTTTCATCCCCCTTAGGTATTTAAGGGTTTAGTTCATAACTAAACAAGAACACATCTCAGAATAATAAAAATTACAAAACATAAAGAAAACCCAAAAACTCCTAAAGAGGAGGTTGAGGAGAGATCTTTAGTCTTGATGGTGGCTCTGGCTTCTAAGATGGATCAATTGGCTTCCTCGGAGTAATTCCTTACTCTATATTCTCTGTCTCCCTTTTCTTCCTCCTTTAGGGCGTATTTATAGGCTTTGGAATGCCTAAGAAGCCCTAAATTTTGGCCTTTTTCGAATGAAGCTTAACTAGGGTTCAGCAGGGACACGCCCGTGTGGCACGGCCGTGTGCGATTACTTCAGGCCGTGTTCGAGCCTGGCAGATTGACACGGCCATGTGATCTGCCTGTGTGGGGAGGTCCAGGCTGTGTTGATTTCGTGCTTTGGCCCATTTTCTCTATTTTTGGCCCGTTTCTCGTTTCTTTCGTTCTCCTATGCTTACCTAAGGATAAAACATGAAATTAAGGCATTAGGAGCATCGAATTCACCAAATCTAAGGAGAAATCATTCATAAAATGCGTTAAGCATGGGTTATAAATATGTATAAATTACGGTTTACCAGTAGGTTGTACTGAAAGATTCTGTTTAGGGTAAACTAAAATTGTAGTAAGACTATGATCTGCGAAAATAAAACTTTGAATTACTGATAATATTTTCCATAAAATATCCTGTAATAAACATTGGAATTGTAAACTGATGCATAAAATTTGTAATTCAGATAATATGCAAATTGATAATGAGCACTAGAGGTACTAGTGGAAGGGATACAAGAGGCCGCGGTGGAGGCCGTGGAGTTGTTTGGGCCATGGAGATCACTGAGGATGTGAAGAGCTCTGAGCGCCAGAACCGTGAGAAGGATAGGGGGAGGAATAAGAGGGTTAGAGAGCCCTCAAGTTCAGCTATGGGGCCTAAGAAAAAGGCCAAATTTGATAGGGCGACTAGAGTTGGGGCCCCTGTTAATGCTATTGGACCGCAGCCTTGTGCTGATTGCAGGAGACGCCATCAGGACGAGTGCTGGAAAAGGTTAGGGGCATGTTTGAGTACGGATCTATAGAGCACCGTATCAGAGATTGTCCACGGAGGCCCGATCAGATGCAAGCTACTGGTATGGGTACTGTTCAGCCGTTAAGAGGTGTTCAGCAGCCACCGAGAGGCCGTGGCCAGGCCAGAGGTGGAAATGGTATGGGTCGTGGTCATGGAGCACCAGGCAAAGGTACTGGTCATACTAAGGTGAGGCAGCCGGCACTGGTTTATGCTACATATTACCGAGAGGACGGAGATGCCCCAGATGTTTTTACGGGTACATTTTTTATCCATAATGTACCTTATACTACATTGATTGATGTTGGGTCTACGCATTCATACATAGCATGCACTGTGTCTTAGAATTTAGGTATTATGGTTGAAAACACTACGAGTGAGGTTACTTTGTTGAGTCCATTAGGGTAGTCGGTGAGAGTGAATAAACTGTTTAAGGATGTACTTTTGGAGGTTTAAGGAATGATCTTTTTGGCTGATTTAATGGAACATCTTTTTGGAGAATTCAACTTAATTTGGGCATGGACTAGCTGGTTAAGCATCAGGTGAATTTGGACTATGCTGCAAAACGGGTGGTACTAAAAGCTGCAAAGGGTGATGAGGTAGTTGTGATTGGGAAGTGTTAGAATTATCTGTCAAATGTGATTTCTGCACTTAGGGTCGACAAATTGGTTCGTAAGGGTTGTGAGGCGTATCTAGCCTATATTGGTGTTTCTGATTCTGAGGTTTCTTTTGTTAAAAATATTAGAACAGATAAGGATTTTTTGGATTTTTTCCCGATAAACTACCTAGGTTACCTCCAAACCGTGAAGTTGAGTTTGGGATTGAGCTCCTGCCTAGTACAGCTCCGGTGTCCATCGCCCCTTATAGAGTGGCATCGAAGGAGCTTGAGAAGCTTAAAGCTCAGATTCAAGAGTTATTGGATCGAGGGTTCATCTGCCCTAGTGTGTCTCCGTGGGGAGCATCGGTTTTATTTGTGAAAAAGAAGGCTGGAACCATGTATATGTGCATCGATTACCGATAATTGAACAAATTGACTATTAAGAATAAGTACCCCCTATCGAGGATAGACAATCTATTCGACCAGTTTCGAGGAGCTTCAGTCTTCTCTAAGAATGATCTCCGATTGGGGTTCCATCAATTGAGGGTCAAGGCGACTGATGTTTACAAGACAACATTACGAGTTCCTAGTGATGTCGTTTGGACTGACGAATGCACCAGCGACTTTTATGGATCTAATGAACTGAGTGTTCCAGCCCTATCTGGATCAGTTTGTAGTGGTGTTTATGGATGACATTCTGGTGTATTCGAGAACTGAAGATGAACATGATGCACATCTTTGAGTTTTTTTGTAGATTTTGAGGGAGAAACAATTGTATGCTAAGTTCAGCAAGTGTGAATTTTGGTTTTGAGAGGTAACATTTGTGGGCCATGTGGTATCTGCTGAAGGGATTAGGGTTGATCGTCGAAAAATTAAAGTTGTTCTGGATTGGAAGTAGCCTAAGTCGGTATCTGAGATTCAAAGTTTTCTGGGTCTGGCAGGGTATTATAGACGTTTTGTGGAAGGGTTTTTGTTGATTTCTGCACCTCTAACTAAGTTGTTGTGTAAAGGGGTACCGTTTAACTGGACTGATAAGCAGCAGGAAAGTTTTGAGAAGCTTAAGAAAGTTATGACTGAGGCCCTTGTCTTGATACAGCCAGAGTCTGGGAAAGAATCCACTGTCTACAGTGATGCATCACATGTTGGTTTAGGATGTGTGTTGATGCAAGAGGATAAGGTGGTGGTATAAACGTCTCGTCATCTTAAAACGCATGAGTCAAACTATCCGACACATGACTTGGAGTTGGCTGCGGTGGTATTCGTACTAAAAATTTAGAGGCATTACTTGTACGGTGAGAAGTGTATCATTTACACGGATCACAAGAGCCTCAAGTATCTCCTCACTCAGAAGGAGCTAAATCTTAGGCAGCGTAGATAGGTTGAGTTGCTTATGGATTATGACTGTTTGATTGAATACCATCCTGGCAAGGCCAATGGGTGGCTGACGCACTGAGCTATAAGGCTATGATGGATCTGAGAGCAATTTTTGCTCGTATCAGTTTGTTTGACGATGGTAGCTTGTTGGTAGAACTCCAAGTTAAACCGAGGTGGATTGAACAGATTAAGGGTAAACAGTTGAAGGATGAGTCACTGAGTCCTCGATTCTGACAGATTAAGAGTGGTGGCGCATCGAATTTTGGACTGAATAGCGAAGGGGTAATTTGTTTCCGTGGGATAGTCTGTGTACTAAAGGATACTGATCTAAGGCAGTCGATACTGCAGAAGGTGCATAGTATTCCTTATGATATGCATCCTGGTGGAAATAAGATGTACCAAGACCTTCGTGAGTTATATTGGTGGCCTGGTCTTAAACGTGAAGTTACCGACTTCGTGGGTAAATGCCTTACTTGTCAGCAGGTTAAGACTGAACACCAGTTACTTTAAGGGTTGCTTCAGCCAGTTAAGATTTCGCTGTGGAAGTGGGAGAGAGTTACTATGGACTTTGTTAGTGGGCTACCCCTAACGCCTTCTAAGCAAGATTCAATATGGGTCATCGTGGATCAATTGACCAAGTCTGCCCATTTCATACCTGTTCCTACTGATTACTCATTGCAAAACCTGTCTAAACTCTATGTGTCTGAGTTAGTGAGATTGCATGGGGTACTGGTTTCCATAATATCTAATAGAGATCCTCGCTTCACGTCTCGGTTCTAGAAAAAGTTACACGAGGCTTTGGGTACAAGGTTGGACTTCAGTACAGCGTTCTACTCTCAGACAGATGGTCAGTCAGAGAGGGTGATTCAGATACTGGAGGACATGTTAAGGGGTTGTGTGATAGAGTTCTGAGGCAGTTGAGAGGACTACTTGCTGTTAGCAGAGTTTGTGTATAACAATAGCTACCAGTCTAGCATACAGATGGCACCTTACGAGGTACTATATGGTTGTAGGTGTCGTACTCCTTCGTGTTGGACTGAGTTGGGCGAGAGGCGTGTTCTGGGCCCTGAATTGATTTTTGATACCAAAGGTAAAGCTAGATTGATTTGAGATCAACTAAAGGCGACATCTGATAGACAGAAGTCATATGCAGATCTGAAACGTAAGGAGATTGAATATTCTGAGGGGGACTTAGTTTTTCTCAAGGTCTCCCCATGGAAGAAGGTACTGAGGTTTGGATCGAAGGGCAAGCTAAGCCCTAGGTTCATTGGGCCTTACTGCATATTAAAGCGCCTGGGACAGGTTACCTATCAACTCGAGTTACCTCCAGAGTTGGACCAGATTCATGATGTGTTCCACATCTCTATGCTGAGGTGATATCGCTCTGATCCTGTGCATATCGTCTCGACTGAGGAGATTGAGGTTAGGCCAGATCTGACCTTTGAGGAAGAGCCGGTTCAGATTTTAGACCGTGATGTGAAGGTTCTGAGGAGGAGGTCTGTTCCACTGGTTAAGGTACTATGGCGTAGTCACAGTTCTGATGAAGCCACGTGGGAACTCGAAGAGGTGATGCGACAACAATACCCTCATCTGTTTTGACCAGGTAAATTTTGAGCCCGAAATTTTTTTTTAGGGGGTAGAGTTGTAACGCCCCAAAATATAGGTACTTATTTTCTGTATGTTGTGTAACTCAAATGCATGCTTGTCTCAATGGTTAAGTGTCTTGGTAAGCGCCTAAAAAGTCTTGGGTTCAAGCTTAGGCATTTGCAAAAAACTTTATTTTAAGGAATTTACCCTTACCTTTAGTTAGTACACTTTTAAATTAATGTGAGTAGAGCATGACAGAAAGAGCTTGCTGGTCAAGGGGTAAGTGGCATGATATTACTGCTAAAGGTCTTGAGTTCAAGTCCTGTGTTGCACAAGGAGTGTTTTATTTTGTTGCTGTGCTGTGTAGGAAGTTGAGTATCAGTAGAACTCTGAAGCTAATAGGCAGTTGGAGTGTTTGAGGGGGAGGGGAGTGTGTGGCCGAATTTTAGGAGGAGTTTGAAAAGGATTTGAATTGGTCAATTGAGGGACTAGAAGAGAGATTTGGGGAGATATTTGAGGAGTGGATCAAGGAGTAGGGGAGTGGTGGCGCCAAAGTGGGATTCTCCTCAACCATTTGGCATGTTGTGGATTCCCATTAGGCAAATTTGGTCATAGGCACTTAGTGCCAAAATTGTCTAATTTTGCTCTCTCTTTCAGTAGCTATTCCCCTTTTGCTTATTTTCAATCTTTAGTTTTGTTGCTTGTTTGACAGCCGAATTCTACTTGTGACCATTCAAGTACATTTTGTGTTAACCTACTTTGGTTTTGTTCTCTAATACTGTACTTTGATTGATCAACTTTCCTCTCTCCATCACTCTTCTTCTCTTAGTTTTCTTTGCCTTAGCCAAACCTTTATCCTTCCCCCTCTTCTCCCTTTCTCTCAATCGACTTTTCCCTTTGATCGATTACACCTTCTTCCCTCTCTTCTCATTTGGATATTTGGGCCGATTTTTGCCTAGCTCTCCCTCCATTTGTTTCAATTTTTGCAGTTCTTCTTTAAACAATCAGTTGATGCCGGATTCCTCTCTGTTCTCCCACTCTTTTTCTCTCTGTTGTAACATTGCTTCTAACTTCTTCCCTGTTTTCGTTTATGGCTAGAGACGTGTTGGTGCTAGCCTTGCTTGCCCTAGTTGTGTGGGTATCCTTTTTTTGGAGATTGAAGGCCGATTGTTCCCTTCCCTACTCTTGCGGTTTTTGGTAAGTGCTATATGCATTGGTTCAAACTGTTATGCGAACATTTTTAGTAAAGGTTAATAGGTTTCGGTTTGAGTGCAGATGGTTTGTAAGAGCTTGCAATCAATCTTCAGTAACGATTGAAGGGTGAGGAGCCTTAATCGTTCGATCAAGGAAAGTCTTAATTATGGTTTGGTTAAGTGTTAATTAAGGGATTATTAACCCTATTAATTAAAGGACTGACATTAGGTTATGATTGAATCTAGGTTTGGTGTTCGTGGAGAATGCGCTTTTTTCGTAAAGAGGTGTGTAACCACACTGCTAAAAGCGTAGATCGACAAAAGCCAGAAAAGTATGATTGTTGATGCTACACAAGCATGCGCTCGCTCGTGTGGTAATCCGAACGCGTAAAACATGGGTGTTTGATCGTAGAGGCTTACATAAGCAGTTTCATGGGCTTAGGCCGTTTTGGGCCATAACGTCTAGGTTGAGTTTGGGGTGTTACATGGACAGACGGGCGTGTGGTTGGCCGTGTGACCTAAGTCAGTATGTATGCCCTTTTTCCACATGGCCTGAGACACTGGCGTGAGCCGTGTGAGGTATATGGCCTGTTCACACGAGCGTGTGACCCCTATATGATCGAAATTTTTCTAAGTTTCCAAAATTTTCTTATATCAGTTTATTCCCAAACCATTTCTAAAGCATGTTTAAGGTCTCGTAAGCCCTTATAAGGGATAATGTGACTATGTTGAATGATTTATGAGAATGAATACCGTAAATGTATACCTTACGATGTGAATTGATTGGTAATACCTCGTAACTCTACTCTGGCAATGGATACGGGTTAGGGGTGTTACACCTTGGCAATGTTAGTGGTAGCCGAGGTACTATAAGGGATACAACAGTCAAATCTGAGGCACGAGCACCGGCAAGGAAATATGCTATTCGTGCTAGAGAAGATGCTTCTGCACCAGACTTCATTACTGGTACATTTTCTTTACTTGATACTGATATTACTGCTCTGATTGATCTTGATTCCACACATCCGTACATATGCACAAATTTAGTGTCTGTTAAAAATTTACTTGTTGAATTCACTAAATTTATGGTTAAAGTATCAGACCCCCTAGTCCAGTATGTTATGGTGGATAAAGTCTATAAAAATTGTCCGTTGATGGTAAATGGTTATTGCTTTTCGACTGATTTGATGTAATTTCCATTTGATGAATTTGATGTGATTTTGGGAATGGACTGGTTAACCCGAATTGATGCAGTGGTGAATTGTAAACAGAAATATATTGTGTTGAAATGTCAGAGTGTTGAATTACTTCATGTTGAATCTGAAAAACTGGATGGGTTATCTAATGTGATTTCAGCAATATCAGCACAAAAGTATGTCAGAAAGGGTTATGATCTTTATCTTGCATATGTGTTGGATACTAAAGTATCTGAGTCGAAGATTCAATCAGTGCTGGTTGTTTGTGAATTTCCTAATCTATTTTTAGAGGAATTACCTAGTTTACCACCGGTTAGAGAAGTGGAATTCTCTATAGATCTTATTCCATGGACAACACTCATATCTATAGCACCTTACAGAATCGCTCCTATCGAATTAAAAGAGTTGAAATCACAGTTTCAAGAGTTGATTGATAGAGGCTTTGCTCGACCCAGTTTCTCACCTTGGGGTGCACCGGTTCTATTTGTAAAGAAGAAGGATGGATTGCTGAGGCTGTGGATTGATTACAGACAGCTCAAAGGTTACAATAAAGAATAAGTATCCATTGCCTTGTATTGGTGATCTGTTTGACCAGTTGAAAGGTGTCACTATATTTTCAAAGATTGATCTCCGTTCTAGTTATTATCAGCTACGGGTGAAGGAATCATATATTCCAAAAACAACTTTCAGAACCAGATACAGGCACTATGAGTTTCTTGTGATGCCGTTTGGTTTGACAAATGCGCCTGCAATGTTTATGGATTAGTGAACAGAATTTTCAGACCATATCTAGACAGGTTTGTGGTGGTATTTATAGATGATATTCTAGTTTACTCTCGAGATGAAAATGAACATGCAGATCATTTGAGAATTGTGTTACAAACACTGTGAGAGAAATAATTATATGCCAAATTCAGTAAATGTGAATTTTGGCTACGAGAAGTTGGATTTCTCGGACATATAGTATCTGCAGAAGGTACTCGAGTGGATTCGAACAAAATTTCAACCATTGTTAATTGGAAACCACCAAACGACATGTCTGAAGTTAAAAGTTTTTTGGGACTAGCTGGACATTATCAGAGATTTGTCAAAGGGTTCTTGATGATAGCTTCCCTGATAACTTGTTTGTTGCTAAAAGATGTGAAATTTGAGTGGTATGATAAATGTCAACAAAGTTTTGATAGCTTGAAAGCCTTACTGATAGAAGCACCTGTGTTAGTTCAGCCTGAATCGGGTAAGGAATTTTTAATTTATAGTGATGCATCGTTAAATGATTTAGGCTGCGTATTGATGTAAGAAGGTAAAGTAGTAGCCTATGCTTCAAAACAGCTAAAACCACATGAAAGAAATTACCCGATACATGATCTTGAATTGGCAGCAATCGTGTTTGCATTGAAAATAGGGCGACATTATCTGTTTGGTGAGAAATGTCACATATTCACTTATCATAAAAGTTTGAACAAAAAGATTTGAATTTGATACAGCACAGGTACCTTGAGTTATTGAAAGATTATGATTTGGTTATTGACTACCATCCGGGAAAAGCCAATGTGGTTGCAGATGCTCTCAGCAGAAAATCCTTGTTTGCATTGCGAGCAATGAATACCCGATTGTTATTATCTGATGATGGTTCAATCATAGCTGAGTTAAAAGCTAGACTGACATTTTTGCAGCAGATTTCTGAAGCTCAAAAAGATGATAGTAAGTTACAAGCAAAACGGATACAGTGTGAATCGACTTCTGATTCAGAACTTTGGATTGAGTCTGATGATTGTTTATTATTTCAGAGGCAGAATATGTATTACAAAGAACTCAGAATTTGTATAGAAGATTTAACATAAAGCTTATAATAGTACCATGTCTATTCATCCTGGTAGTAACAAAATGTATAATGATTTGAAAAAGATGTACTAGTGGCCGGGAAAGAAATGGGATATTTCTGAATTTTTATCTCAATGTTTGATATGTCAGCAAGTAAAAGCTGAACATCAAGTGCCTTCGAGATTATTACAACTAGTTACGATACTGGAATGGGAATAGGAAAGAATTACCATGGATTTTGTATCGGGATTACCCCTATCTATGAAGAAGAAAGATGCCGTTTGGGTAATTGTCAATCAGTTAACAAAGTTTTCACACTTTATTCTGGTAAGTATGAATTTGTCCTTGGATAGATTGGCTAAATTATATGTTTCTGATATTGTCAGATTGCATAGAGTACCTGTCTCCATTATTTCATATAGAGATCCTCGATTTACATCTCAATTCTGAAGAAAATTGCAAGGAGCTCTAGGTGCACAATTACATTTCAGTACTGCATTCCATGTAACACCCCTAACCCGATTCTACCGCCAGAACTGGGTTACAAAGTATTACTAAAGTTTACAGAATAATTATAGATAATTCATGTTAAATACTATTTATTTCCGAAACTAGTCATATTGTCCCTTAAATGGACTTTCGTGGCCTATTATAAATGTTGGAATCAAGTTGGGAACAAATCGGGAACTCGGGAAATTTTTCGCAAAATTTACAATTTCTCTCATATATAGGGGTCACACGCTCGTGTGGATAGCTCATGTGGCTCACACAGTCAAACGAGACACCCATGTCCTAGATCGTGTTGTATAAGAAATAGGTCACGCAGCCATGTCCCCAACCCATGTAACTCTCTCACTTGCAAAACATTAAGGTGAAGGTTTTACATGGCCAAGACACATGCCCTTGTTCTAGGCTGTGTAGCACACACGGTTGAGACACATGTCCGTGTCTTTGCCAGTGTGCCAAATTCTGAGCATTCTATTTCAAAATTTTAGGATGCAGGGGACACACAACCAAACCACACACCCATCTGCCAGGCCGTGTGTCACACATGGTCAAGACACACACCCGTGTGTCTACCCGTGTAGACAAAATAAAGCTATTTTCTAGTTTTATTTCTCACCCAAACTTTTCCAATGACCTACACCAAAACTTTCATTTATATACCAACCAATTCAAGCATCATAACCAAGTTAATTCTAAGATCTAACATGGTACATCATTACATGCATTTATGTTTATAATCTTACCCTTTTGTGAACATACATGTTAACATAATTTAATCAACCACACTAAACACATGGATATTCATCATAGTATAAACTTATAATTTTACCAAATCAAATCTTTACTAGCCATTCTAATGGCTAGATTACAATCAACCATTTAAGTGCCAATATGGCCAAGTAACCTGTACATGCCATTATAACCATAATTGATTTACCATATGTACCGAAATGGGCTGATGGATATGTGAGTGATCTCTGCCAAGCTTCCAATCCAACAAGCTTCTAGTTTGCTATAAAATAGGGAAATAAAACTAAGTAAGCATATTATGCTTAATAAGTTCGTATAACATCGTACTTAACTTACCATTCATTTTATCTCAAGATAAACATGTAAGGCACATTCAATCAATTTGATCTCAAGCCCTGCACATATTCTCATTGCCCTTGTTAGTCATACATTCCACAATATCATCAAGAAACATATATGGGATCCATAACAATCAAATTTCTAGACACATATGCTTTGCACATCCCATATTCATTTAATATGTATAAATCATATCTTTATATTACAAGTATATTTTCATAATAATTAATCTCGAGTTTAGATTATTTCATATCAGAACTTTACTCATATTATTCGAAATATCAATGTCATAAGAGTAGTACACTCAAGGCGTACAAATCTATAATTAAGGATGAACATATTCATCAAATAAATTCGATGTACAAATATCATCATCTCATTTTTCCATATATCAATTATCATGTATCATCATTTTCATGTATTTCAGGCAGATACGTGTAATAACTCATTTCTTATTTATATCTTCTCATGTCAGGATTTTTACCCGTTGAATTCATTCAAAATATCGATGGATTCACAGGGAGTAGATCGAGGTGTACAAATCATGATCTGTTAATTCACATTCAGGGGTACCCATTAGGGCACTTGATCAGAAAGCACACTCTCAAGCCACATATCATATAACAGGATTACTTGTCCAAGCTAAATCTTGTTTTCAACATATGCTCACAAGAGCTTAATTAGGATTACCCACCCGGGCTAAATCCTATCTGTACATATGCTCAAGAGGGCTTATATCAGGATTACCAGTCCAAGATAAATCCTTTCTATAATGAGGTCAATAGGATTACTCATCCAAGCTAAATCTCATCGGTAACAAATGTAGGACCTCATTCAATAAGGGAAATCACATTTATCTGTCGATTTTTATTTATTCAAACGGGATTTAACATTTTTCAAGCATTATCAGGCATGTTATTATTTCATGCCTCTATAAGATTCATATAATTCAAATAAACACATTCCACATTCATTTCAAGTATAAAAGTAACATTTTTATCATTTATTATTTATCGGGCATTAACATTGATCAGGATTTTTCAGTTATGTTTTCAATGTCATATATATATATATGATATTTATATAAATTACATCCACAAAATATATTTCAAGCATATAAATATATAATTTAGTTACACGAACTTACCTCAACAAATGTTCATGTATATAAAATATACAAATCCGATATTTTCCTCTTTTCCTCGTTCTAACTCTGAATTTGGTTTATCCGGATCTATACGAGTAAATTTAACATCAATTTAATACAATTTAAAATCAATTCAGTCCAATTTACATCTTAGGCAAATTACCATTTTGCCCTTAAACTTTTAACTAATGACAATTTCATCCCTAGGCTCGGAAAATGAAATTCATGCAATTTACTCCTTATTCCAAGCCTAACAAAAATTTCAATATAAAATTTACAGCACATGTATTCTATAAAATTTAGAATTTTTCTTCAATTTTCACAACTTTACAATTTAGTCCCTAAATCATGTTTTCATCAAAATTCACTTTGTAAAAGTTGTTTATCTATCAACAACCTTTCATATTCTACCATAAATTTCAAATTTTTAGCATATTCATACATGGAATAACTTCTATACTTTAATAAAATTTTAAATTAATCCCCCAAATAGATAAATTAAACTATCCCGATTTTAAAAATATAAAAATTACTAAAAACGGGACTTGAATACTTACCTAATTTGGCCAAGAAAGCTTGCTTTCTCTTTCCTAGGGTTTCCATGGAATATTTGGGGAGGAAGATGATATAAAGTTATTTTTATTTCTATTTAATTATTTATCATCTTTTAATTTTATCACTTTCCAATTTAGTCATTAGCCTTTTTCTAATTTTTCATGGATGAATCAGCCAAAAATATCTACTAACTTTTCAATAATGGTCTAATTACCATATAAGGACCTCTAATTTAAATTTCTATAGCTATTTAATCTCTTTAGCTATTAGAATTCAACTTTTGCACTTTGTGCAATTTGGTCCTTTATCAAATTAAACATGTAATCGATAAATTTTCTTTACGAAATTTTCACACAATATTATTGTCATACTATAGATCATAAAATAGTATTAAAATAGTTTTTCTTTCCAGACTCGGATCAGTGGTCCCGAAACCACTATTCTGATTTTATCAAAAATGGGTTGTTACATTCCATCCCCAGACTGATGGTCAATCCGAACATGTAATGCAGATTTTGGAAGATATGCTTCGGCGTTGTATTTCAGAATTTGAAGGTAACTGGGAAAAATATCTACCTTTAGTTGAATTTGCTTACAATAATAGTTATCAGTCCAGTATCAAAATGGCACCGTATGAAGCTCTGTATGGTCACAAATGTAGAACTCCATTGTATTCGATAAAACTCAGTGAGAGAAAGTTACACAGACTTGACTTAGTCCGTGAAACAGAAGAAAAGGTGAAAGTAATTCAAGACAGGTTGAAAGCAGCCTCTGATCATCAAAAGTCCTATGCTGATCTTACATGAAAAGAAATAGAATTTCAGGTCGGTGACAAGGTATTCTTGAAAGTATCACCTTGGAAGAAAATTCTTCGGTTTGGTCGTAAAGGAAAATTTAGTCCATGGTTCATTGGGCCATATGAAATCACAGAAAGAATTGGACCTGTTGCATATCGATTAGCCTTACCTCCAGAACTTGATCGGATTCATAATGTTTTTCATGTGTCTATGTTGCAACAGTATCGATTGGATACTTCACATGTTATTTCTTCATCAGAAGTAGATATTCAGCCTGATATGACTTACAATGAAGAACAAATCAAAATTTTGACACGTGAAACAAAAGAGTTAAAAAATAAAAAGGTAGCATTGGTAAAAGTTCTTTGGCAAAGACATGGTATAGAAGAGGCTACTTGGGAACCAGAGGATACCATGAGAAAGCAATATCCTAATCTCTTTACTGGTAAGATTTTCGAGAATGAAAATTTTTAAGAGGGGGAAAGTTGTAACAACTTATTTTCAGTAAAATCGGAACAGTGATTTTGAGACAGCAAATCCGAGCCAGAAAGTAAATTTATTTTAATATTATTGCATGGTCCGCATTATGATAGGAATGTTATATGAAAATTATGATAAGGAAATTTTACCGATTATGTGTTTAATTAGGGAAATGACCAAATTGCATAAAATGCAAAAGTTGGATTCTTGTAGCTAGAAAGAACAAATAGCTATGGAATTCAAAAGTTGAGGTCCTTATATGGTAATTAGACCATAAAAGAAAAGTTAGTAGATATTTTTGATGAATCATCCGTGGAAATTTAGAAAAAGGGCAAGGACTAAATTGGAAATCAAAATAATTAAAAGATGATAAATTAATAAATAAGAAATATAATCATATTATTATCATCTCCATCTCCAAAATACATGGAAACCCTAAGAGAGAGAGAAGAAACTAATCAGGCTTAATTGGGTAAGTATTCTTGTTTCGTTTTTAGTAATTTTTATATTTTTGAAACCGAGATAGTCTAATTCATCTATTTGGGGGATTAAATTGAAAATTTAGCAAAGTATAGAAATTTTTCCATGGATAAATATGCTAAAATTTGAAATTTATGGTAGAATATGAAAGGTTGTTGATAGATAAATAACTTTTACAGAGTGAATTTTGATGAAAACATGATTTAGGGATTAAATTGAAAAGTTGTAAAAGTTATAGAAAAATTCTAAATTTTGTGAAATACATGCGCTGTAAATGTTATACTAAAATTTCGGTTAGGCTTGGAATAAGGATTAAATTGCATGCATTTTATTTTTCGAGCTTAGGAACAAAATTGGAATTTATGAAAAGTTTAGGGGCAAAATGGTAATTTTTCCTAGGGTGTAAATTGAATATAATTGAATATGAATTGTATTAAATTGATGATTAAATTCATTTCCGGATAACTTGTAACAATTCGATTTTGACCCTAGTCGAAATAGTGGTTTCGGGACCATAAATTCGAGTTTGAATAATATTTTAATATTATTTTCTATTTCTGTGATATGTGAATTTATATCTGCGAAGTTTCTATGATTTAATTTGTCTGTCTCTGTGCTTAATTATGAAAAAGGATTAAATCGCGTAAAATGTAAAAGTGGAGTGCTAGATGTAAAAGCACCTATTTGGCTTGGCTTTTAAAACAAAAGCCCTTGCATGTCAAATTTATCATTTGTTTTAATGGTGGACAAATATGGTCATGTAGTTGGTGAATTTAATGTTATATCATTAAGGGCAAAATAGCAAACTAAGCATAAAATGTGTATTAAATAAAAGAAAAGTTAAAATCATCATCTTTTTCTATCATCCATGATCGAATATTAGAGAAAAAAAGAAGAGAAGTTGGTTCTAGGGTTTCGGCACTTGTTTTGGTTGATTAAGGTATGTACTTTGGTCCGTTTTCGATAATTTCTACGTTTCTGTGATTGTTGCTTCGTGTTCTTCAAAACCCATGTCTAAATTTCTATTTTTGTTGGAGATTATGAAATGTGCCATTGATGCTTAAATGAGTTTTGTAGTGTTCTTACATGGGCTATGAAAGATATATGTTAAATTATTATGTTTTGTTCTTGAAATTTTGATGAAATGAGCCATTACGGCTAAATTGTGAAAGTGAGGTTTTTAAGGACTAATTTGTGAATTTAACATGCCGTATGGGCTTATATAGAAGCCATGAAAATTCGGCTAGCCCTTGTTGCAAAGAAATTTTACATATTGATAATTTTGTGAAAAATAGACTAAATTGTCAAAGTCTGAAATTGTAAGGGCTAAATTGTAAAGTGCCCAAAATATGTGTATATGGATTAAATTGAATGAAATGAATGATTGAATGGTTCAATTTATAATGTATTAGATCAAGAACAAAGAAAATTGGACTTAGATCGAGGGAAGTCTAAAGTAGTCGAATAGTCGACTCATTTTCGTCTGAAATCCGTCCGAGGTAAGTCAAACTATACTTACGTGTTAAGTTGATTAAATTCTGAGTTTATAAATTGTTATCTGTATTGGACGGCTGTGAGAGCCTGATAGAAGAACGTTAGTATTGATCTGAATTATCGTGTAAGACCGTGTCTGGGACACAGGCCTCGATTTGTAATTTATGTATAAGACCATGTCTGGGACATTGGCATCATATATGATTTCGTATAAGACCCTGTCTGGGAAAGAGGCTTCGATATCGAATTACATGTAAGACCACGTCTGGGACGTCGGCATTGTACTTGTCTGTGAATATCTATTCCATTTCTGGATTGTCCGAGGTTATAGTATGAAATGTGAAATGTATAATTCATTCAGGTACATTTGTATCGTACTAGATTTCTGAATAGAAAAGACCTTGTTTCTGTGAAATAAGGAAATATTCTATAGGACGATTGCGAATTCTAGTCATTTACTGTTATTTTTATGCTATATTAGTTGGGTAATTGTATTTGACTTACTAAGCTCTTTGTAGCTTACTCTGTGTGATTTCTGTCTGCTTTACAGTTATCATAGCTACTGAAGGCTCGGGATAGTCGAGGATTGTCATCACACCATCAAATCTCATTTTGGTACTTTTGAAATGTACATATTTAAGTATGGCATGTATAGGCTAGAATGGCTTAGTGAATATGTGTGTATAAGTTATGCCATTTGAATTGGCTAACAAATGATATGTTTGTGCATAGTTTTGATGTATGTTTTGATATATGATATTCCA
The DNA here is from genome assembly GCA_025698475.1 of Gossypium anomalum. Taxonomy (NCBI): domain Eukaryota; kingdom Viridiplantae; phylum Streptophyta; class Magnoliopsida; order Malvales; family Malvaceae; genus Gossypium; species Gossypium anomalum. The sequence goes on along the minus strand of CM046968.1, from coordinate 37,765,938 downwards.
ATGTGTTTTGGTCATTTTTGAGCATGGAATTGACTAAAAATGTTGGTGTAAATGTTGCTTAATGATGCTTGTGAGATTGGACCCTTAAAGGGTGGCATATTGGCTTAAACCAAGCCTACTTTGTGCCACATGGCCAGAGAACATGGGCGTGCCTTGTGGCCGTTGAACAAGTCAGTAGCTAGCTATTTATCACACAGTCATGGCATAGGGCCGTGTCTGTTGGCCATGTTAATAAGTCAGGATAGGACCTATTTTTGGCACGGTTGGACCACATGGGCTTGCCTTGTGCCCGTGTGAGCCACACGGCCTAGTCACACGGGCGTGTGACTTTGGTAGTTTTGAAAAGTTTGTTTAAGTTCTAAAAATTCTAAATGGGTTTGGTTTAGTCCTGACCTTCCCTAAATGTATGTTTTGGGTCTCGTAGACCATTTTAATGGATAAATTATGGATGAATGTAAATGTATTCTGGTTATATGATATATGTGATTTGGATTTGTTCTGGTATACTTTGTTTGTCCGGTGATGCCCCTTACCTATTCCGGCAATGGTTACGGGATAGGGGTGTTACATTTTATTGGTATCAGAGCTATAGTTTAGTCAGTTCTAGGATTACCATAGCGTGTGTGAGTCTAGCTATACGTACCATATGTCTGAAACTGTGATAGTGTGATGAATCCTGACTTTGAAATATGCTTTTATATAGCAATGGATCCCGATAGAGTCGCAGCTGAATATGTTGAGAGTAATGCGCCTGCTCCCGCGCAAGGGACGGTGCAAGATGATTCTCTACTGCCTACGAGTAGCTGTGATAGCGAGGCTAAGCAAGCCTTCTATCAAATGATGAATGATTAGTTCACTCAGTACATCAGAACCAACCCAGCTGTACAACAACCTTCATCCCCAGTTAATCCTTCTCAAATTTCTGTTATGTCTGCATGAATCTAGTTCAGCTAAGTAGACCACCAGTTAATAAGATTAGAAAGTATAGGGCTGAAGAGTTTCGAGCTACAACGAATGATGATGCTGAAAGAGCCGAATTCTGGTTAGAGAATACGATACGAGTATTTGATGAAATGTCTCTGAATCCAAAAGATTGTGTTAAATGTGCCATTTCACTTCTGAGAGATACGGCGTACCATTAGTGCAAAACCTTAATATCTGTGGTTCCGAGCGAATGGGTTACATGGGATTTCTTCCAAGCTGAATTTCGGAAGAAATACATTAGCCAGAGATTCATTGATCAGAAACGTAAAGAGTTTCTCAAGCTTAAACAGGGTCGTATGTCTGTTACCGAATATAAACGAAAATTTGTGAGATTGAGTCAGTACGCTCGGGAATGCGTACAAATGAAGCAATAATGTGTAAAAGGTTTGAGGATGGACTAAATGAAGATATTCGTCTGTTAGTCGGGATTTTAGAGATTAAAGAAATGGTGGTGCTCGTTGAGTGAGCTTGTAAGGCTGAAGAATTAAGTAAAGAGAAAAGAAAAGCTGATTCTGAAGCTAGAGATGCTAGAAAGAGATCTTCGAGTAAATCATTTCAGTTTGGGTTAAAAAAATTCCGTGATGATCAAAATCGTTCAAATACTAATATGGGACATTTAAACCAAGATTGAGCTAGATCGTATTCGAACACCAGAGCTCCTATTACTTCTATTGCAAGTGTTAGAAATGTCAGATCTGAGAGGCCTGAACGTAAACACTGTGGTAAAAGACATCCAGAAAATTGTAGATTGAATGACCGAGCATGTTTCTGATGCGGATCCCTGGATCATTTTGTAAAAGATTGTTCTGAACCTGCTGAGCAAGAGAATGTGCAGAATTTGAGATTGAGTAACACCTCAGTTAGAGGTAGGCCTTCTAGAAATGCGAGAAATACAAGTGGGAGTCAAAGAGCGACTCGAGACACTACTGTTAGATCTGAGGCTAGAGCACCTGTCAGAGCCTATGCTATCCGAACTCGTGAGGAAGCTTCGTCTCCTGACGTGATTACTGGTACTTTTACTCTTTATGATACTTTTGTGATTGCTTTGATAGACCCCGGATCAACGCATTCTTATATCTGTATGAATTTAGTGCACAGTAAGACTTTACCTGTAGAGTCTACTAAATTTGTAGTTAAAGTATCAAACCCTTTAGGTAAAAGTGTTTTGGTTGATAAAGTCTGCAAGAACTGTCCGTTAATGATTTGAGATATTTATTTTTCTGCAGATTTGATGCTATTGCCTTTTGATGAATTTGATATAATTCTGGGAATGGACTGGTTAACTTTGCACGACGCTATTGTGAACTGTAAAAGAAAAGTCATTGATTTAAGGTGTAAGAATGATGAGGTAATTCGAATTGAGTCTAGTGATCTGAATGGTCTACCAGTTGTAATATCTATAATGAAAGCACGGAATTATATGAAGAAAGGTTGTGAAGCCTACTTAGCTTATGTATTAGAATCGAAAATAGATGATAAGGAAATTGGATTAGTATCTGTTGTCTGTGAATTTTCTGATGTGTTTCCTGAAGAACTACCTGGTTTGCCTCTGATTCGGGAAGTTGAGTTTGGTAATGAATTGGTACCTGGTACTACTCCGATATCGATAGCTCCGTATAAAATGGCTCCGACTGAACTAAAAGAGTTGAAATCTCAGTTGCAAGAATTGACTGATAAAGGATTTGCTAGACTAAGTTTTTCTCCATGGGGTGCTTCTGTTCTGTTTATGAAAAAGAAAGATGGCACAATGAGAATGTGTATTGATTACCGCCAGCTTAAAAAGTGATCGTAAAGAACAAATACCCTCTGCCCAGGATCGATGACTTATTCGATCAGTTAAAAGGTGCTACTGTGTTTTCAAAGATAGATTTAGGATCGGGTTACTATCACTTGTGAGTAAAGGACTCTAACATACCGAAAACTGCTTTTAGAACGAGGTACGGGCATTATGAATTTTTAGTTATGCCTTTTGGATTAACGAATGCACCTGTTATCTTTAGGGATTTGATGAATAGGATTTTCAAACCGTATTTAGATCAATTTGTTGTTGTGTTTATTGATGACATATTGATTTATTCACGTAATGAATCTGATCACGCCGAGCATTTGAAGATAGTGCTATAGATATTGCGAGATAAACAGTTGTATCAGCCTCTAGAATTATCGTGTAAGACTGTGTTTGGGACACAGGCCTCGATTTGTAATTTACGTATAAGACCATGTCTGGGACATTGGCATTGTATATGATTTCGTGTAAGGCCCTGTCCGGGACAGAGGCTTCGATATCGAATTACATGTAAGACCACGTCTGAGACGTCGGCATTATACATGTCTGTGAATATCTATTCCATTTCTGGATTGTCCGAGGTTATAGTATGAAATGTGAAATGTATAATTCATTCAGGTACGTTTTTATCGTACTAGATTTCTGAATAGAAAAGACCTTGTTTCTGTGAAATAAAGAAATATTCTATGGAACGATTGCGAATTCTAGTCATTTACTGTTATTTTTATGCTATATTAGTTGGGTAATTGTATTTGACTTATTAAGCTCTTTGTAGCTTACTCTGTGTGGTTTCTATCTGTTTTACAGTTATTGTAGCTACTGAAGGCTCGGGATAGTCGAGGATTGTCATCACACCATCAAATCTCATTTTGGTACTTTTGAAATGTACATATTTAAGTATGGCATGTATAGGCTAGAATGGCTTAGTGAATATGTGTGTATAAGTTATGCCATTTGAATTGGCTAACAAATGATATGTTTGTGCATGGTTTTGATGTATGTTTTGATATATGATATTCCAATGTGTTTTGGTTATTTTTGAGCATGGAATTGACTAAAAATGTTGGTGTAAATGTTGCTTAATAATGCTTGTAAGATTGGACCCTTAAAGGGTGGCATATTGGCTTAAACCAAGCCTACTTTGTGCCACACAGCCAGAGAACATGGGCATCCCTTGTGGCTGTGTGAACAAGTCAGTAGCTAGCTATTTATCACAAGGTCATGGCACATGACTGTGTCTGTTGGTCGTGTTAATAAGTTAGGATAGGACCTATTTTTGGCACGGTTGGACCACATGGGCGTGCCTTGTGCCCGTGTGAGCCACATGGCCTAGTCACACGGGCGTGTGACTTTGGTAGTTTTGAAAAGTTTGTTTAAGTTCTAAAAATTCTGAATGGGTTCAGTTTAGTCCCGACCTTCCCTAAATGTATGTTTTGGGTCTCGTAAACAATTTTAATGGATGAATGTAAATGTATTCTGGTTATATAATATATGTGATTTGGATTTGTTATGGTATACTTTTTCTGTCCGGTGATGCCCCTTACCTATTCCGGCAACAGTTACGGGATAAGGGTGTTACATAACTTAAATTCGAAGTTAGATCGAGGAAAAAAGAGTTTTGGGTTAATTGATTTTCTTATACGAACTATTATCGAGGTAAGTTCGTGCAACTTAATTATGCATGATAATACATTTAATTGAATGTAGTATTTGTTTATGTGATTTTTATGAATGTTATAAATAACATGAAATGATTACGTGATTGAAAATATTACAAAGATGTTAAGTTCCGTTGAAGAATGAAAATCGATGGATACATGTGATTTTCGTATGTGAATGTAATTTTGCATATGTTGTAGACAGGATTTCACTCGGACGAGTAATCCTGATAAAGCCCTCTCGAGTATCCTGCTATATAGTTCCTCGGAGCATCCTGATTGGTAGTGATCTTGCATGTGTTACGCACTACCGCAGCTCTTTGTGAGAGTCCTATTCCATAATTCGATCGATTGTGATCTAGCATATAATGCAAACACAAACGTAATTCTATATGAGTGTCATGATCCTTTCCCATCACAGCTGATCCTCGTGAATTTTTTCTATCTGTATTAGTCCAGCACCTGTCATACGATTCTATTCGTCCACTGTTGTCTCTTTCTCTAAATTTACCTTTTCAGCCTGCTTTAATGATCGACAACTCTTTTCGCAAGTCATAACTATTAGTTATTTGCACATCCACATACCCACATAACTGCTTTAACTAGTGTTAAGCATTCGTGCTTAGAAAAAAGGTTGGGGATTGTGATTCACAATTGTTGTCTATGATGTTTCTGTCCTTCACATTGATCAGGTATGGCTATTCAAAAATACCTTTTAAAGCGATTTGCAGAGAGAGATAGGGAAAAAATATTGTATTGCACTACTAAAGTTATGCTTGTGTGGGATTTTAAATTCTTTCATTGGCCTGTAGATAATTCCCTGTGATAGTTCTTGTAAGACTCGAACATTCTATAAGCGCGTGTATGCAATTCTCTCCAAGATTTCGAAGCATTCTTTTCTTGTTTTCTATTTTTGGGTTGACCATCTTTATTTTGTTTGAATAATTAGACGGTGAAGGTGCGTGAGAGTCCATGGTGGGGTATTCAAGGTTTGGTGTCGTCCTGTTCAAGGGGGTACGGTGCTCTACGTGGTTGGTTTAGCAGAACCTAGACTGTGCCGGGGTCAGTTGTGATGGGAAAGGACCCTCTGTTGATAAGATCCTCAGTCGGTTTATAAAGTTTTTCATTAGTTTCATTCTATATTATGTTCATTTCTTTTTTTGTTACTACGTTTCATCTTACATGATTTTCGTGGCTTCTAGATGGCAAAATTTAATACGGTACATTTTCTTTTCGTTGACTTGTCAATAAAGATCGATCTTTTACATTATGCGTCATCGATTTTCTAAAAAATCTGCTTTAATTACGTAGGTATTTTCTTTATTCACTTTATTTATTTTCTTTCAGTTTATAGGTTCATTAGGGTTTTGTTTGTTTTTCCTTTCTGTTCTTTTTATCATAAAATTATTTTTTCGCTTTTTCTGTTTATTCGGCTTTTACACTATCTTCTTGGTGAGGTAGGTTTTGCTGGAGGTGGGTTTAGATTTTTTGACATGTTTTTGCTTTCTTTCTTGCATGTTTCCTTGACTATTCTCCTGGATAATTTGTGTGTTGTTTTGGTTCTCTAGGTCTCTTGCCCCACTTGATGATCGTGTGGTGCTCTCCCTGGAGCATTCCCAACTTGACTTTCCACGGTGTGTCTCCTGGTAGTCTCTCTTGTTTCTGGCATAGGGGCTCGAGTTTTCTTGGGTTGGTGGTGATTGGTTTCGTGCACTCAGGGGAGGAGTAAGGTTTTTATGTTTGGGATGGCGAAGGACATTAACGTTCTCTTAGAAAAGCTTAATTTTTCGGAGGAAGAATCGGTAAGGGTGATAAGCTCGATCGAGAGATTATCAAAGCCCAAAGGCTATAAGGCGTGGGTAGTTGGAAAGATAATGTCAAGGGAGAAGGTTAACAAAAATGCTATGTATCGTGTTCTAAAGTCTCTTTGGTTTACTAAGGAGAATGTCAATTTTGTGGAACTAAAAGAGGGTGTGATCCTGGTCAAGTTTGGTGCCATAGAAGATAAAACGTGGATCTTGAACCCATCTCCATGGCTTTTTGACCAGTGCCTCTTTGCCATGCTCCGATATGTCAAAGATCAAGGTTTGGATACATATGCTTTCAATATTTTGCCTTTCTGGTTGAGTATCTTTAACATTCCTCTCAAGTAAATGGATAGGCAGGTGGCGTTAGATGTGAGTAAAGCTATAGGAGAAGTTCTTGCGATAGACTGGCGACACAGTGATGGAAAGTGGACTGAGTACATTAGGGTTAGGGTGAAGATTGATGTCTAAAAACCCTTGCGCAAAGTGGTCCATTTTGTGAGAAATGATGGGACTGAAACTGTATGTGTGATCAAATATGAACGCCTACAAGCATTTTGCTATATATGCAGGCTAATTAGTCATACCACTAAAAAATGTGAAAAGAAGGAAGAACATAATGAACAAAAATTTCCAATATGGCAATTGGCTTCGAGCTATGGTGGGAGGGGATCAACACAAGCCAGAGTCAACTGGAGAAGTAGCACTGAATTGTTAGATGAGATGAAAGTTATGGAAAAAAGAATCAAATAGTGATAGGTAAGGGGAAAAAATGGGTTCACAATTTTGAAAGGCAAGGACAAAGCAAAAGATGCTAAAGAAGAATCGGTTTCATGTTCTCCCATGGAAAAACGCCAACAGAGAATAACTCGTGAAGGAGCAGGAAAAATGAAATGCAAAAGGAAGAGATTGAAAGGAAGCAATAGGGAAAATACTAATAAAAGCCCTATTAGACCCGTTCGTAGAAAATTAGCAGATAGTCTCTCACCATGTAAGGCAGCGGCTGGCGAACAGCCCCACCTAGAGAAATAAGGCTCTTTTGTTGGAACCGTCGTGGGCTCGAGAACCCTGCGATAGTTTGTGAGCTCAAGCAACTGCTTGTTGCTACTAACTCAGACGTTATTTTTCTTTGTGAAACTAAATTGCATTCTAATATTCTTCAGCATATTTGTACTATTTGTAGGATGGAGGATTGCCTAGTTGTTAGCTCGGAGGGACGCAGGGAAGTTTTAACGATGCTTTGGAGAGAAGGGGCGGAGGTGGCCATTCAAAACTACACAAACCACCACATTGATTCTCTTATTTCAATGAATGATAATAAAAAGCTTTGTTTCACTGGGTTTTACGGCCATGCGGATCCAAACTTAAGAAAAAAGTCATGGGATATTCTTAAGAAGGTGGGAGGTGCGGGCAGGAAGGGATGGGTGGTGGGGGCGATTTCAACGCTATTATTAACGATGCGGATAAGGAGGGGGTCGGAGGAAACCTAGGGTCATTATGGATGATTTTTGCGAAATGATGGAGAAGCTTTACCTGGTTGATATCAAAACTAACAATGGGTGGTTCATTTGGGTGAATGATAGAGAAGGGATGAATATGGTTACAGAAAGATTGGGCATGATTTTAGTTTCGAATGATGCTATTGAGTATATGTCGTATTTGGTTACAAGGGTGGTGAGACAATCCAAATCGGACCATGATGCAATTTTAACGGACACGATGGGTAGTAAACCTTGTGAAAATTGTAGAGACCCCAAACTGCTCTTCAAATATGATGGGTGTTGGGCTAAGGATAAGGAAGGTAGAGAAATCATAAATAGGATTGGATAGAGAACAACATGGATATCTTGAATAAAATGGATAGGGTGCATAAGGACCTTGGGTCGCGGCAGTATAAGCGCTATAGAAAAGGAAAATTGATAAACTTGTGGATGGTCCAAATAGGAAGAACACTGTCAACACTCTTAAATCGACTCGCTTAAAGCTGGGGCACTTGTATGTTGTGGATGAGGGCTATTGGACGCAGATGGCTTGCATTAAGTGGCTCACGGAGGGTGATAAAAACAAACGCTACTTTCACGTGCGTGCTACTGGTAGAAGAAAGAAAAACAATATTGAAAAATTGAAAGATTCTAATGGCTCGTGGCAACATGATAAGAGGGTCATCTGTAAAGTTTCATGGGACTACTTTAATGACCTTTTCAAGTCAACCACCACTTCAAATGTCGAACCTGACTTGTGCTGTATTCAGACTTGCATCACCGAGAACATGAAATCTTGGTTGGAAAGGGACTTTATTGACGATGAAATCACTGCTGCCGTTAACCAAATTGACCCTCGCAGAGCACCAAGGATTGATGGCCTTTTCGGGTTGCTTCTTTAAAGAACATTGGGAAGTGGTTGGTAAAGATATTATAAAGTTGTGTCACGAAGTGCTAAATGGAAACAAAGATGTTACGTGCCTTACTGATACTTTGCTTGTCTTGATTCCAAAAATTAAGGACCCTATTGATATGACTAATTTTCCTCCCATTAGTTTGTGCAGGTTTGTTTATAAAATTATACCTAAAGTCTTGGCAAACCGTCTTAAAGAAGTCCTCCCGTGGTCTATTAGCCACAACTAGAGTGCCTTTGTTCCGGGTCACATGATTCATGACAATGTTATAATTGCGCAAGAGTTGATGCATTATCTTCAAAGTTCAGAAAATGACCCAAGCAAAGGTTTTGTTATTAAGCTCAACATGATAAAGGCCTATGACCGTGTCGAGTGGAATCTTCTTGAGAAAGTGATGATTAAATTGGGTTGAGAAAATCATACTGTGTGTGCGTTCTGTTTGTTACATGGTTAAATGCAATATGACTCTGTCTGATATTATTATTCTGGAAAGGGGTCTTCGACAAGGGGACCCTCTCTCCCCTTATCTTTTCTTGTTTTACATGGAAGTTTTCTCAAGTATGTTAATTCTAATACTATCAAAGACATTCGTGCAAGTAAAAACGACCATAGCATTAACCATCTCTTCTTTGCTGACGATGCCCTTCTTTTTGTCAGAAACAAAAAAAATGAAGTGGAGGCTTTCACGAAAATTCTTGGTACGTTTGAAAAAATTTCGGGTCAAAGCATCAACCTTGACAAGTCCATGGTGTTTTTTAGCATAACACCCCGATGTCCTAACATGATTACTTGGGTGGCTTACTCAATATGAAAGTGGCATGGACAAGCTTGATAGTTATCTTGGTCTCCCACTCCCCGTCGGGAAGAAAAAATCTATTGCTTTTCAAAGTATTTCTAACCACATTTCGTGCAGAATTGTTGAAGTTAGTTCCCATGCAACACATGCAGCTCATACAGATTAATGCACATACTTTACCCGAGTAAAGTATGTGCAACTGAAGATGTTTATGCTACTATTTCTTCCAGTTTTATTTTGTTACTTTTAGCTAATTTTTTGTTGCTTAGTTTGATTTGAACTAAGTTGGTAACATGATTGATGTAGTTAGGTGCTGATAGATTGATAAATCAACTTTGTTTTAGAGTACAAGTTTAGTTTTGTAAGTTCCAATGTAATTAGTGGTATTAGGTATGCATTAGGTGATGTAATTGATTTATTTTGACAAGCCAAATGACTGGTATATGTAATGGCTTTGTGCCAACGTTTCTTTTGAATGAAAAATATCAGATTTTCTTCCATATGCTCCATATTTCCTTTGCCTTCTAAAAACTCCTAAGTTCTGTTCTTTATTCTTGACAGTAGCTAAAGCTTGAACTTCAACCATTTTTCCTTCACATTTTACCCGGGTATAATACGTTGCTGCTGGTGCTCTGTTTGAAATTCTTACTTTACCCGATTAAAGTGCACTCAAACTCCAACAATTGGTATCAGAGCTGCATTCTTAAGGGACCTGTTATAGTTGGATCACATACTGATGGCTTCATCAAGCTTCTCACCAGCTGCACCTCTAGTTTTCAATGGAGAAGGATATCACATTTGGCTAGTCAAGATGAGAACCTACCTCCAAGCATTTGATCTATGGGAGGTAGTTAACTCAGATGTTGAACTAGAACCATTGAGAGCAAATCCAACAGTGGCTCAAATGAAGTAATACTCTGAAGAAAAAAGCAAAAAGCACAAGGCCATGTCATGCATTCAGAACTGTGTTTCTAATGTTATTTTCACCAGAATCATGGCTTGTGAGACTCCAAAGCAGGCCTGGGACAAGCTTAGGGAGGAGTTCCAAGGTACTGAGAGGACAAGGCAACAGCAGCTCTTGAACCTAAGAAGGGATTTTGAAAACTTGAAGATGAAGGAAGAAGAAACTGTCAAGAAGTATTCTGACAGAATCATGGCTGTAGTTAACAGCATAAGGCTCCTTGGTGAGCAATTTGATGAGGCAAGGATTGTGGAGAAAGTGCTCTCTACCTTACCGGAGAGGTACGAAGCAAAAATATCCTTCTTAGAGGATTCAAGGATCTCGACCAAAGATCTCTTTAACAGAGCTGATCAATGCTCTGTATGCACAAGAGCAAAGGAGGGCCAGCAGATCGGAGGAGCACCAGGAGGGTACTTTCCAAGCTAAGACCAAAGCAACCCTGAGCACCTCAGCCTATAAAGGCAAAAAAAACTGGAGAAACAGGCCTAAGCCTGATGCTGCAAGAGGAGAAGATCGACTCTGCAGATTTTGTAAAAGACCTGGTCATCAAGAGGCCGAGATCTTTGGTTCGGGCCGATCTTGTGTGTGTCAACACTTTGCAGAAGAAGGGCCATGTTGAAAGAGTCTCGCAAAGAAAAAGGTAGACACTGGAAAAACCAACCTCAACACAAGAATGAAGAAGCCGGTGGTGAAGACAAGAGTGACCATGAAGAACAAGTCTTTCTTTGTTTCATGCTCACCGCCAGAAGAAAGGTACAAAAGGGCTGGTTGCTGGACAGTGGCTGCACTAACCACATGTCACCAGATGAAACAATTTTCAAAACCTTGGATAGAAGCTGCAAAACCAGGGTGAAAATTGGTAATGGTCAGCTCATCAAGGCTGAAGGCAAGGGAGATGTGCAAATATGCACTACCACAGGTGGCAAAATTATCAAAGATGTGCTGCTGGTACCTAAAATTGACAGGAACCTACTTAGCATTACTCAACTGCTAGAAAAAGGGTACTCTGTTGTGTTTAAAGGTCAGGAGTGCTAAATCACTGATCTAAATGGATCGCGCCTCATGACAGTCACCATGAGTGACAAATGCTTTGAAGTCAACTGGTCAAGTGACTCACACTCAACTCATGTTGCTTCAACTGATGACACCAAGCTTTGGCATCAAAGACTTGGTCATGTCAACTTCAAATCCATGACTCGTATGGTCAGTAAGGAAATGGTTGAAAACTTCACCAAGACAGTTCACATTGAAGATGTTTGTGAGGTTTGTCAGATGGGAAAGCAAGCAAGGCTTCCATTTCCTGCAAACACCACCTGGAGAGCATCAAGCAAGCTGAAATTGGTGTACACTGATGTTTGTGGCCCCATGAGGACTGAATCACTAAGTGGCAACAGGTACTTTATTCTCTTTATTGATAACTGTACCAGATATTGCTGGATTTATTTTTTGAAGCATAAATCAGAAGTTGTTCAAGTGTTTAAGAAGTTTAAAACTGAAGTAGAAACAGAAACAGGCTGCAAAATAAAGACCATAAGATCAGATAATGGAACTGAATACACTTCAGCTCAGTTCCAAGCCTTGTGCAAAGATGCTGGCATCAAACACTAGCTAACCAATGTTTATACACCCCAGCAAAATGGGGTTAGTGAAAGGAAGAACAGGAGCCTGATGGATATGGCCAGATGCTTGTTGTTTGAAAAAAATCTACCCAAGACAATGTGGGATGAAGCTGTCAACACTGTTGTCTACATTCAGAATAGGCTTCCAACTAAAGCACTCGCTCACAAGACACCTTTTGAAGCCTGGTTCGGGTTCAAGCCATCATTGGCTCATATGAAAGTCTTTGGTTGCCTATGTTACAGCTAAGTACCAGCTGTAAAGAGGGAAAAGTTGTCCAAAAAGGCTGCTCCTGGTATTTTAACCGGGTATAGTATGGTCAAAAGGGGTTATAGGATCCTGGATCCTTTAACCAACAAAATCCAAGTGAGCAGAGATGTAGTGTTTGATGAGAAGGCTTGTTGGAATTGGGAAAGAAATGAACCTGAAACCATTCCTGAAGAACTTATAACAGATCAGTTTGAAGCTGATTAAATGGATCCTGGAATGGACGTTGATGACATGCCTGTCAGAGGCACTAGACCTTTGGCTGAAATTTATGAAAGAGCACAAGTTGCCATAGAGGAGCCATGCAGTTTTGAAGAAGTCAAGTCGATAAAGGTCGGAAGCAGCAATGATTGATGAAATTGCTATGATGAGAGAAGAACCGGACACATGGGAATTGGTTCCTAGACCAACCAAGAGGAAGGTTATTAGAGTAAAATGGGTCTATCGAGCCAAGCAAAATGCTGATGGGAGCTTAAACAAACTCAAGGCCAGGCTTGTAGTCAAAGGATTCAGCCAAAAATATGGCCTGGACTATCTGGAAACATTTGCACCAGTGGCCAGGCTAGACACCATAAGGTTACTGGTTGCCTTGGCAAATTTCGAAGCGAGTGGAAAATCTACCACTTTATGTGAAGTCTGCATTTCTTAATGGCTTCCTTGAAGAAGAGATCTACATTGATCAGCCACAAGGATTTGTTGTGTTTGGCAAAGAACAAATGGTGTACAGGCTTAAGAAGGCATTATATGGCTCAAAGCAGCTCCTGTGAGCTGGTATGCTCGAATTGACAAACTACTTGGTCGGTTTGGGATTTAATGAAGTGTTAATGAACCAACACTATATGTCAAGAAGAATGAAGTGAAATCTGACATCATTGTATCCTCTATGTCGATGACCTTTTGGTGACTGGAGGAGATCAAAATATGTTGGTTGAATTCAAAGCCAAAATGATGGACATGTTTGAAATGTCTGACTTGGGGCTAATGACATACTTTTTGGGAATAAAGGTTCGCCAAATAGAAGGAAAAATCTTCTTGGGACAGAGAACATTTGCCTTGAAGGTTTTTTCCAAATTCTCGATGAAGAATTGTAAGCCAACAAGCACTCCTATTCTTTGTTGGAATGAAGTCTATCAAGCCAAGGAGATCATGAACCAGCCAATGAGTCTACTTACAGGAGCCTAGTTGGCTGCTTGTTATATTTGACAGTAACTAGACCAGATATCTTGTTTGCTGTGAGTATGTTATTAAGGTTTATGCATTGTTTGTAATGTCCAAAGACTTTCAAGCGACAAAGAAAGAGAGTGCTAAGGTACATCAAAGGCACTCTTGACTATGGTGTGTTATTCAACAAAGTGAAACCTTGAAGTTGAAAGGCTATACGATAGTAGTGAATTTGGTTCAAGTGATGATATGAAAAGCACCTCTGGATATGCTTTTACCATTGGCTCAACCATGTTTTGTTGGAGCTCAAGGAAACAATCGATGGTGGCTTAATCAACAGCAGAAGCTGAATATGCTGCAGTTGCAAATGCTGTGAACCAAGCCATTTGGCTAAGAAAAATTCTAGCTGATCTTAACCTATATCAAAGGGAGGCAACAGAAATCTTTTGTGACAACAAGTCTACTGTTGCAATTGCAAAGAATCCTGTCTTCAATGGCAGAATGAAGCACTTCAGCATCAAGTTACATGTGATAAGGGAGATGGAACAAGCTCGAGAGGTGGAGCTGATTCATTGCAATTCAGAGGAGCAAGTTGCTGACATTTTCACAAAGGCCCTTGGTGTGTCAAGTTTATAAAACTGAGAAATCAGCCAGGTGTTACAAGCATGGAAACTAAGGAGGAGTGTTGAAGTTAGTTCCCATGTAACACATGCAGCTCATGCAGATTAATGCACATACTTTACCCGAGTAAAGTATGTGCAACTGAAGATGTTTATGCTACTGTTTCTTCCAGTTTTATTTTGTTACTTTTAGCTAATGTTTTGTTGCTTAGTTTGATTTGAACTAAGTTGGTAACATGATTGATGTAGTTAGGTGCTGATAGATTGATAAATCAACTTTGTTTAAGTGTACAAGTTTAGTTTTGTAAGTTCTAATGTAATTAGTGGTATTAGGTATGCATTAGGTGATGTAATTGATTTATTTTGACAAGCCAAATGACTGGTATATGTAATGGCTTTGTGCCAACGTTTCTTTTGAATGAAAAATATCAGATTTTCTTCCATATGCTCCATATTTTCTTTGCCTTCTAAACACTCCTAAGTTCTGTTCTTTATTCTTGACAGTAGCTAAAGCTTGAACTTCAACCATTTTTCCTTCACATTTTACCCGGGTATAATACGTTGCTGCTAGTGCTCTGTTTGAAATTCTTACTTTATCCGGTTAAAGTGCACTCAAACTCCAACAAGAATTAACGGTTGGTCGAAGAGGCTCTTACCTTATGGGGGAAAAGAAATCTTTATTAAATTTATTCTCCAATCTATCCCGACCTTTGCTTTCTCGGTGTTTCTTGCTCCTGAAGGCATCATTGAGGACATTCAATCTAAAATTAGTCCGCATGTGGTGGAGGGGGAATGATAAGAGCCAAAGCTGGTCAATGCTTACTTTGGAGAGGGTTTGTTTCCCAAAAGGTATGGGGCTCTCGAGTTTAGGGACCTTCATCTATTTAATTTGGCCCTCTTAGGTAGACAGGTGTGGTGGCTAAACACATGCAAATACACATTGTGTTTCCACGTGTTGAGTGCTAAATATTTTCCTAATGGTGACATCTTTGAACCCCAAGTTTATTGATAAGCCTTCATACACTTGGCAAAGCATTGCTATGGCTGCTAGAATGTTAAAAAATGGCTTCAGTTGAATGGTGGGCGATGGGAATAACATCGATATTCAGAGAGATATTTGGGGCTTAGAGGGGTTGACCGGTGATTCAATCTACCCGAGCAGGCTGCCTATTCAGGAACAAAAAGTGTGTGATCTTTGGAACATTAATAGCGTGGGCTGGAATGAAAATAGGGTCAATGAGATTGATGGCAAAAACATGGGGGAGTAGATTTGTAAAATTCCCATTATTGCTAATGGCCCTAACAATCGAAGAGTATGGTTTCACAACCCTCATGGATTTTATACTTCAAAGTCAGTGTACTCATGGATGCTGCTTAAGAAAGTTTGCTATGGCCCTTACCACATCTTCTGGAGAACTATTTGGAAGCTGCAAACGTTACCTAAAACCCGCATCTTCTACTAGAGAGTGGGGCATGACATCCTACCCACCTATGAGAAAATATCCACCATTCGTCGAGAGTTCAAGAGTGATTTCCCTAGATGTGGTGCTTGCAGTGAGACTCTTATCCATGCATTGAAAGACTGCCTCACTGCTCGCGAAATCCTTATCTTAGGGGGCCTAAACAATAACCTTCTCATTGGTGATTATACACACTATATTGACTAGGTTGAAGACGCAATGAGGGTGCGCTGGATCAAAAAGACTTTGACTTCGTCACCACTCTTTGGAACAGTTGGAACAATAGAAATAATTTTATTTTCTGGGGTAAGGAGGAGGAAGCCAGGGTAGTTTGGGAAAGAGTTGCGGCCTTATGCCATGATTTTCGTATTCATAACCTATTGAACAAGCCTTTGTTGCCTGTGATTACTGCTGATAAGAAATGGACGAAACCCCCTTATGGTATTGTGAAGACTAAGTTTGATGCCACTATATTGATGAAGAAGATGGGTTATGGGATGCTTGCTTGTGATTCGGATGGCTTTCTTCTTGGAGTGGGTGCTGGTGTCATTGATACGGACATGCAGGCCGAATGGGCGGAGTTGAAAGCGTTTGAGGAGAGCCTTAATTTTTCTAGATCCCTTAACTTTCCCAACTTGGTGTTTAAAATTGATTACATCAGTTTGGTCAACAGAATAAATAAAATAGGTCAAGATATTACTTTGCTGGGCCACCGCATAAATGATGTTTGTAAGCTACTGGAGTACTTTTATTCGCCTAAAATAATGTTGGCCAATAAAAGTTGTAATAGGATTGCGGATCATCTTTGTAAAATGGCCATGGATAAAAATTGTAATTTGATTTTTAATTTAGATTATCCAATGGATATCCATGATTTTAGTCATGAATGATTCAATAAATTGAGGTTTGACCCTTTGGGTCTTTTAATAAAAAAAATACTCGAACATTCTATAACGGTCGAAGCTCGATGCTTCTACACATCGATTGTTGAATTTGATTGAACTCTGCTATATGATCATAAGTTCTGTCAATATATATATATTCCCACTATTTTCAACATCTAGCAAATTCTTGGATATATAAACTTCTTGGGTGCTTGATTTAGAACTAATGCCATGCAAAGGGTAGTCAATTCAGGTTCATTAGCTGAGTCTACTAGTATCTCTTTATTTTTCTTTGGGAATTCTTGAATCGATAGACACTTTTCCATTAGATGAGCCATAATTACCAGTATCTCTATTGGTTGGTCTATGTTATACTATTCTTGTGTTCCGACCTTATTAGAAAAACTTAAGATTTCCGGGACAATGAGTTTTATTCTTCGATTCACTGACTATTTCCTCCACTAGCTCCATATCTTCTCTTTCCAAAGTTTCATTCGATTCGTCTGAATATTCCTGTCTGCTGAAGTGGATAATAGTCTGAGAGTTCTCCTTTTTCACAAGCATCTATGATGACATTTTCATTTTTGTTTAACTTTGGACTTAGCACCTCTTGGTACCTTTCTAATGGCATATCATCGTGGTCATTATCATCTTGGGGAAAAATTGAGGAGCTTTTGATTCAAATACTTAGAAGGATTATTATGTCGTCTACAAATCCAATTTGAGAGATGGTTAGTCTTGGCTATTGGAACAGTTGACTCTATGGATAGAGACATAAATGTATTCATTAGAAGAATGATACAATAGACTAGACCCAAGATGAATTAATTATGAATCCTTTTATGAATTAATTCACTTCTGATGTTAATGGTGTGATTTACCTAAATCCTTAGTTAGGCACTAACCATGCATATGTAACTCACGTGCTTTGATATAAGTGGAGGCTTACGCTCTAAATATGATCAAGCCCATAGCTGGTATGTTAGGTACATAACTTGCGTATGGCATGGCTTTACTAGCAACAATGGAATTCATAGCTCGATTAAAGAGTTAATGATATTCTCTCACTAGCATTGTATGGATTGATAAATATAGAATGTGGCCACGGGTTGTTGGAACTATCGTGGGGTTGGGAACCCTACGATAGTTTGAGAGCTGAAGCAACTCCTTGTTGTAAATGTCTCGGATATTGTTTTTTATGTGAAACTAAATTCATTCTAAGTGTTTCTCTCGTATTCATTCTATATGCAGGATGGAGGGTAGCAAACCAATAGAGTGATGTTTTTATGGATACGACGAGTAGCAAACCGGTAGAGAGATGCAGTGGCCCTAGATCTTGGCTTAGATATGACATCTGTTGGGCTAAAGAGCAGGAGGCCAGGGACATAATCACTCGCATATGGTCCAACAAGGAGAGCAACATGCTAGACAAGATGGAGGAAGTTAGGAAGAAACTAGGTCATTGGCAATACTATAGGTATAAAAGAATGAGAAATATGATTAACGGACTGGAGAAGAAGATTGGCAACCTTATGGATGGGTCTATTTGCGATAGGTTGACTAATCTTCTTAAGTCTGCTCGGGGTAAATTGGGTCATTTGTATGAGGTAAAAAAGAAGTATTGGGCACAAAGGGCCCGTATCCAATGGCTTAGAGAAGGGGACAGAAATACCCATTACTTCCATGTGCGGGCTACTGGTTGTAAGAAAAAAAATAGTATTGAGAAGTTAAAAGACTCGCAAGGGACGTGGCACGAAGACAAGAACGAGATTTGTAACATTTCGTGGAGCTACTTCAATGATCTATTCAAGTCCATTACCAAGTCTAGTGAGGTGTTTGACCTGTATTTTGTCCCGAAGTGCATTACTGATAGCATGAACAGTAACCTTAACAGAGAGTTCACTGATGATGAGATTTTGGCTACTTTCAATCAAATGGCTCCTTGTAAAACCCCGGGAATTGATGGACTATTGGTAAGTTTTTTTAAAGAGCACTGGCAATCTGTAGGTAATGATGTCTTAAAGATGTGCCATGATATCCTTAAAGGCAATAACAACGTAGGGTGTATTAATGAAACCTTATTGGTCATGATTCCTAAGACTAAGAATCCATATGAAATGACTAACTTTTGCCCTATAAGTCTGTGCAAGGTCATCTATAAGATCATCTCTAAGGTCCAGGTGAACCAGCTTAAAGAAGTCATTCCCCACTGTATTAGCCAGAATCAGAGTGCCTTCGTTCTTGGTCAGATGATTCACGACAATGTTCTAATTGCTTATGAGCTCATGCACTACCTTCGTAGCTCAAAAAATGGTTCAAATAAAGGTTGTGTGATCAAGCTCGATATAAGCAAAACTTATGATCGTGTGGAGTGGTGCTTGCTTGAGAAAGTGTTGTTGAAGATAGGTTTCTCTAGAGACTAGGTTAAGAAAATTATGAATTGTGTGTGTACGGTTCGGTACAGAGTCAAGTGCAATATGAATCTTACTGATGTCATTATTCCGAAGAGGGGTCTCCGCCAAGGGGACCTGTTATCCCCTTATTTGTTCTTGTTTTGTATGGATGTTCTTTCACGCATGTTAATCAAAGCCCAAGAGACTAATAAGATTAAGGCCATCCGTGCAAGTAAGGATAGCCCAAGAATCAACCATCTATTTTTTTGTTGACGATGCTCTCTTGTTTGTTAGGAACCAATGTAGCGAGGTGGAGCCTTTCAAGCAGATATTGGACATGTTTGAAAAGACGTCTGGCGAAAGCATTAGCTTGGAAAAGTCAATGGTGTGCCTCAGTCCTAACACACCTTTTCCTTAGCGTGTGTCTATGAGTGGTTTACTCAGAATGAAGGTGGTTGATAAGCTTGACGGCTACCTTGGGATTCCTATTTCGATTGGTAAAAAGAAATCAAGTGCCTTTTGGAATATTTTGGACCGTACTGCGAGTAGAATCAACAGCTGGTCGAAAGGTTTATTGTCCTACAGAGGCAAGGAGATCTTTGTCAACTCAATTCTCCAATCAATCCCTACTTAAGCTTTTTTGATTTTTATGACCCCTAAAGGGGTGCTTGAGGAGATTCAATCTATGATGAGTCGGATTTGGTGGGGGTGGGAGAGAAAAACATGGGTTGGAACATGCTCGCATGGGAGTGGATGTGCTACCCAAAGGGCATGGGGGGCCTTGGGTTCAGGGACCTTCGACTCTTTAACATGGCTCTGTTGGGTTGGCAACTGTGGCGTCTCAACAACTGCAGAGATACATTGTGCAATAGGGTGTTAAATGTGAAATACTTTCCGGACGGTGATGTTTTTCACCCTAAAAGTATGGATAAGCCGTCCTATATGTGGAAGAGTATTGCCAAGATTGCTAGTGCGCTTTATGAGGGCTTTGCGGGAACGTGGGAAATGGTAGAAGTATTAAGATATGGAACGACAATTGGGGTTTTGAGGGTCTATCGGCTACATCCATTCAGCTCGAGAGGAGAATGGTTCACGAGGAAAAGGTTTGCAAGCTGTTTAATGAGAGTAAGGATGGCTAGAACAAGACAAGGGTTTTGGAGCTATATGGTGAAAATTTGAGGGACCAAATTCGCAAAATCCCCATTCTTCATAATGGCCCTGACGATCAACATATTTGGTTCCATAATCCTCATGGATTTTTTTCCTCCAAGTCTGCCTATTCTTGGTTAATTCTCAAGCAAATTGGGTACGGCCCCCATAGAATTTTCTAGAGAATAACGTGGAAGTTGAAAACCCTGCCGAAAGTTTGAATTTTCTCCTGGAGGCTAGGTCATGAGATCCTCCCCACGTATGAAAAAGTGTCTAGTATTCGCAGCGGCTTCAATAGCTTATGCCCGAGGTGCAGTAAAGATAAAGAAACCCTTATTCATGCGATGAAGGATTACCTTAGGGCTCGGGTAGTGCTGGAGTATGGTGGCCTTAACAACAAGTTCCTTGATGGTTACTATCATCGGTGTACTGACTGGATTGAAGATATAGCTTGAGATTTGGACAATACGACGGTCTTTGACTTTATCACTGTCCTTTGGAATATATGGAACAACAGAAATAATCGAGATTTTAGGGGTATTGAGGAAGATGCCAAAGTAACCTGGGAGAGAGCGACGGCTTTGAACAAAGACTTTCAGATTTTTAACCTGTTGAAGGCACCTATGCTACCGAGAACGAGTGTGGAAAAAGCTTGGAAGAAGCCTGCACAGGGGTTGGTAAAAATTAACTTTGACGCTACTGTTCATGGCAAACAAATGTATTTCAGTCTGGTGGCTAGGGACTCAGATGGTTTCGTGCTTGGTGGATGGGCGGGTGTTATGGATAAAGAGATGCTTGTTGAGTGGGCAGAGATGCAGGCTCTGGATGAAAGCATTAATTTTACCCGAACTAATAATTGGAAAAAGTTGGACCTGGAGTCTGACTGTGTCAACTTGGTAAACCGTTTCAATGGCATTTTGATTTGACAACTATGGGCCACCCCATGTGGGTAATGTATAAAAAACTTGATTTTCTTTATTGTTTTAATTTTAAATGGTCTCCTAGGTGTTGTAATCAGATAGCGGATCAGCTTTGTAAGTTGGCAAAGAATAAAAATTGTACCATGGACTTTAATGTGGATTATCCGTTGGAAATCCATGATTTAGTGTTGAAAGATGCAATAAATTTACTTTGACCCTTGGGTCATTTTTTATCAAAAAAAAAAAAATAAGTTGTCTTAGATGCATCCAAAAATTCTAGTAGTTCAGGAATAGGATTAGATTAAGTTTTCTTTTAGTTTTCTTTTAGTTTTCATAAACTCTTTGTTTCTCCTCTTAGAATCAATTCCAATGTAAGAGTTCTTTTATATTATCGAAGTATTTTAGTTTATTTGCCTTTGCAAGTGAAGTTATTCATTATTCCACTCGAGAGATTTCCTACTCCGTTCTCCATTCGACATCAATTCTAGGATTATTATAATTTCTTTTCTCTTCCGAATTATTCGTGTTGATTACATGTTTAATTCAGTTGAGTTAGAGATTATGAATAACATGTGTGGCTAAATACCTTAGGGGAGATTAACGAGTGGATAAGGATGTGATTAATGGAAGATTTAGGGTTTCTCGATAGGATTAGTTGGTTTAAAT
Organism: Gossypium anomalum; assembly: GCA_025698475.1. Classification (NCBI taxonomy): domain Eukaryota; kingdom Viridiplantae; phylum Streptophyta; class Magnoliopsida; order Malvales; family Malvaceae; genus Gossypium; species Gossypium anomalum. The sequence goes on along the minus strand of CM046968.1, from coordinate 37,744,416 downwards.
TACATTTTCCTAATCTCTAGGATTGATAACCATAGGAAGTAATCATAGGCTAAACGAAATCGGGAGATAAGTTTTTTCAAGTAAATCATAGTTTATCCTAAATGAGAAAGTAAACCATAAGTTTTGTCAACCAATTTATTTATCATTTAAAGGCCAGAAGGTAATAACTGGTTAATTGATAGCTAACCCAACCTAAAACCCTAATTTGAAGTTAGTTACAACTCCTGAAACAACTTAATTTTCCTAATTGGTTTTATTGATTTAGTTGTTTGTTTATTTTCTTGCTTATTTATTTTAGTTATTTAATTTCTCATTTTCATCTATTTTATTGGATTTATTATTGTAAAGAGATTTTCATTAGATTTATTTCATCTTCTTTTGGGTATGATACTCGAAATACTTCCTGTTTACCGTTGTACACAAATATTATATTACGATTTGACCTGTATACTTGCGGGCATCGTTGGTTTAATTTCTTATATTTTTGGTGTGATATTTTTACTATAAATGATAACACGTTTATAGGCAGCCAATGATCATATTAATCATTAAGAAAACATAATAGTGACAATGAGACAAAATAGGATCGTCTTGAGTGAATGGATTTAACTTAAAGGAACTAAGGATATCATATGAGGTTAACACACAGATGACGAGTTCATTGGACAAAGCAGTTGGATGAATTGCTTTCGTAAAGAGTATACAATAGGATAGCAGAGAAGAATACTCGGTCGAAGTGTTAATCCTAGACGAATCGAAAAGGTAAAATTTTGATTAAGTGTTTATTACTTTAGATATTACAACCAAGTTCTTGTTTTTAAAAAAAAAAAATTAAAACTTTGGTTTTTTCGTTAAACTTATTTTCTGTTGTGTTTTCCAAACTCGATTTTCCAACATGAAGAGCTATTAAGGCAACTAGCAAAAAGGGAAATCAGAAGGGAACCTGCCAAGGAATCCTCTACTTTGACAAAGAGGAGGTATATTGTCCTAGTATAGGCATGTCATTTATGGAGTCTTGGCCACAAAGTGCATTCATTTTAGTGTTGTTTTAGTAAGGTATGGAAACTCATTAAGTTCTTTGGAACTTGTATTGTTCGGTGTTTCAAGTAATTGGGGGATTGTGTGAGTTCGAGAAGGGACCAAGCCAGAGTTCATTGTGCAGCGACATCTTTGTTTTTTGGTTGTAACTTGCATACAACGGGGTGACCTAAAGGCAGAGCTTTAGGGTCTTTGTTTTAAATGTAGTTAGATAGTCTAAATATTATATGGTCATTTTAAGTAAGGTTTACTAGTTAAAGTGTTTGTAATAAAATAAAAAAAATATAATAAGGATTTAATAACGACGTAAATTCCTTTAAAATTTAGAATTTACTAACCAGTAGTATCAATTGTGTTCTTTGTTTGCACTCTTGATTTATTGTGGGTATTAATAATGAAAGTAGTACTTAGAGCTTAGTTTGGGTTGTGACATCCCATAATCCAAACCCAGTGATTGGGTCAAGTATGGGGTGTTACAATTTATTGGTATCGAAGCTCTGATTTAGTCCTTCCTCAAAAAATAGGAATTGGAAAGTTAGCCTTGTATGCATGTTATGAAAATTTTGGCTTAGTCCTTTGAACTGTTAAAAAGTTATGTTGTGTTAAACAACTTATTGTCTATTGGCGTATTATGTTGATATGAGTAAAATACAGAAGAGAATCCATAAACCATGGAGATGAGTATGATTATTCAAAGGACCGTAAGAAAAGAAAAGGGAAAAAGCAATCATGAATAGCAAAGAATAATCTAAACTTCATTGATAGAAGAAAAAGGATAGAAATTACAAAAGAAATCTAAATTTTGTCTCTAACGGGTTGAATGGGGGCATCTTTAAGGACTCATTCCTCTTGGCCCGACTCTTTTGTGGAAGTAACATTGTTTCTCTTGAATTTTCTAGGAAGGAAAACTCTGTCTGACTCATTCCATTCCTTTCGGAGTTTTCCCCGGTCAACGCTAGAGGGATTGTAAATGTTAAAGCTAAGGTCCATGTTGGTAAGCTGGCGCATGAAATTGAAATCCACTTTACTCATGTCAAAAAGACCCACAACAACTTGTGCATACAGTACCAGGTTGGACCTCAATTTGGGTAGATAATCCTTTATGTTAGACTTCGTATCTACCTTGTATCTCTCCAGGGCCTTACTGCTTTCTTTTTGTAACCACTCCAAATCCGTGAGACGTTGCTCCTTAATGGTTTTCAGCTTTCACTCCATGTAGTCTCCTTGTCTTCGAATTGGCAGATCATTTCTTCCAACTCCCTCCCCTTGCCTTCCAAGGATTTGTATTTAGTATCCTAGTTGGAGACAAAATTAGTGAGCTCTTGGTTTTGGTAGTGTAACAGCCCGGTTTTAGCTAAATCAGAATAGTGGTTTCAGAACCACAAATTTGATGTTGGAAAATTATTTTAATATTATTCCTGGTGTTTACTACATGATAGCATGTATGTGTGAAAATTTTGTGAGCTAACTTTATAGTTTAATTGCTCAATTTGAGAAAAAGGTTAAATCGCGTAGTGTGTAAAATGTATGTTCTAATAGCTAAAAGTATATAATAGCTATGGTTTATTAAATTAGAAGTCATTATGTTGTAACTTGACCATTATAATGTTGAGTGGACACTTTTAGGCATATATTAAATGATTTATATGTTTAATTATAAAGGTTAAATGTGTAATTTATAAAATAAACATGAATTAAGTTATAATAAGCCAAATTTTTACACCATTTTCATCTTCCATAACCGAAACTAAGAAAGAAAAACATCCATGGGAGGTTTCTAGGGTTCAGCTACTACACTCCTTGATTGTAAGCCCGTTTTTGCTCGGTTTTTGATGATTTCTATGTTTTTGTAATCATTGCTGCTCAATCTAGCTAGCCCGTACCTTTAATTTTGAATCTGTTAAAAATTTTGAGAGTTGCCATTGATGAATTTATGTGTTCTTTAGTGTTTGAAGATGAAATATGAAAGCTTGATGATAGTTTTACATGTTTTGTTAAGTGATTTTTGATGAAATTAGGGATTAAATTGTGAAATATGCAAATTAAGTGGTTGAAATGTGAAATAAATGAAAGTTATGGGCTGCTAGGGGCACTATAGTAATTCAGCTAAGCTTGGGTTTAATGAAATTATGTGAATTTTGTGTAATTGTGAAATAGGGACTAAATTGTTAAAGTATAAAAGTTTAGGGGCTAAAGTGCAAATAAGCCTAAATGTATGTTTTGGACTAAATTGAATAAGTGGTTGATTAAAGAAGTTAATTTTAAATATATCTAGATCAAGAAAAAGGGAATCTGGAGTTAGATCGGGGGAAAGGTAAGATTATCGAGTAATTGACTCATTTCGTCGTTTTCATGCCCGAGGTAAGTTCGTATGTGACGATTTCATTATAAATGATATTGCCTAATCTGTGATTATGAGATTTTCATTAATGTATGAATTGTAAATACGACTCTACAAAATTATTTGAAGATGGAGTCGATAAGCTAGAAATCCCAGTTGAACCTTAGGAATAGATTTGGATACTTGTGACATGTTATAAGATGATATACCGATTTGGCTTTAGGCCATGTATATTGGATGAGTTGGCTTCAGGCCATGATATTAGTACTTCGGGTGCGAGTTATACCGATTTGGCTTCGGGCCATGCATATCGGATGTTTTGACTTTGGGCCATGAAAATAGTTCTTCGGATAAGTTACCTTGATTTGGCTACCGGCCATGGTATAGGTACTTATCGTATGAGATTTATGAGTATCCGATTTCTATTCTGAATAGTTAAACGGGTAAATGAATGATGTGATTGAAAAAGAGGTTAGTACAAGGGGATACAGGTATGTATAGAACCTATTCAAGTATTAAATCGAGAAAGTTCGAAAGATGGTATTTGACCATGTTTTGAGGCACGAGAAAGGTTTGTAGTTAATGTGTATATGGTGATGTTATGTATAATTGATTGATTTGTAAATATTTGATGAATTAAGTTATTCACATATGAGCTTACTAAGCTATAAAGCTTACTTCGTGTTATTTTTCTATGTTTTATAGTGAATCAAGGCTAGCTCGAATCCGGGAGTCATTGGGAACATCATCGCACTATCAGACTGTAACACCCTAACCCGTATCCGTCGCCGAATTAGGGTTACAAGGTATTACCTAACAATTCACAGCTTAAGAGAGTCCTTCATTACTATTCATGTTTAAGGTAATATAAACTCAATTATACAAATCATGTGTACATCTCCTTTATAACGTTCAAATAATCAAATTATAAAATATATATTTACATGACAAATTCCATGTACAAACATTAAGACATTCCAACACCTATATCGAATACATGCCAATATATCTATTTAACTTGACAAATATCAAACATATCATTTTCTTAATTCTGCATTTGTGCATGTTAAAAATCAAACAAACTATTACATTAATTATTATCCAAACACATATGCAACTTTAATATCATTACCATATAGCCGAACATAACTTTAATGCGACATATAAAATACACATTATAGCTGTAACACCCCAAACCTGGCCTAGAAGTTTGGCTCGAATCTGGCGTGTCACATTGAAGTGTTTTTCGAAAATCATGTTTCCATTAAAAACCCTTCTTAATTATTAAAAACTTATACCCTTTTTAAACCTTGTTAGAAAACCTTAGCTGAATGACATTCTTAATAACTTTGTAAAAAATCTTGGCAGTTGCAGAAGTTTAATTTAAAACAATTGCGGATACGTGATGTTTTGAAAACAGTAGTTGCTTTGGAAAACCCGTGTTCTAATACTAGCAATTATAAGAACGATAAATAAAATTCCAAATTAGAGATCCAGAAAATTACATCAACTTTACTACAACTCACATAAAAACATTTAAAAGCAATAATCAAAACTGTAACATAAACAGTGTGTGTGGCTCCTCCGAGCCCTCGCAGCTCTGATCCGTCTAAAGTGGAAATTAGTTGAAAGGTTAATAAGCGGGGTGAGTTTACGAAAAAACTCAGTGTGTAATCCCCTACTTTATAAAAAAATATGATCAGTCATATAAAAGAATTAAAAGTCCGGCCCACCTCTACTTACAGCCAAAGATCAATTGGGCCTTAGCCCATTATAACAGACAGTACCAGACGGGCCTTAGCCCATTATAGAATAGGAAACATTATCAGAACTAGAATCAAAATAAGAATTAGAATCAGAATCAGGTGACAGAATCAGAATCAGAATGTGAATGCAATCCCAACCCAATCCATCTGTATACACCCCCGTACCAGCCTTACACCATGTGGGGAGACTACTCGACCCACCCAACCACTACACACTACAGAAATTGCAGCGAGGCTCCCAGATACTGTGACGAAGTCACTAGATACAAAAATTGTGGCAGAGCCACCAGAACAGATATATATATATATATATGTGGCGAAGCCACCAGATTGCAGCGAGGCTGCCAGATATTGTGACGAAGTCACCAGAACAGATATATGTGGCGAGGCCACCAGATTATAGCGAGGCTTCCAGAACTCTTCCTCCAAGTCAGTCACTTGCCCACAAGGGCAAAACAGTCATTTATCACCCTAGGGGCAAAATGGTAATTTTACCCCACAAGGGTATCTCAGTAATTCTACCCTACAGGGGTATTTCAGTAATTTTACAAACCAGGGGTATTTTGGTAATTTTACAAACTAGGGGTATTTTGGTAATTTTACAAACCAGGGGTATTTCGATAATTTGGTAAACTAAAGTATTCTAAACAGGGATAACAATACGAATGAGCTAAAGCCCTTTCTCGGCCCAAATGGGCCCACACGCTCGTGTGGCCCTTTTAGCCCAAATCTAGCCACAGATATGAGATTCACCTAGCCTAGTCCAATATTTACTACACAATCAAACAACTTATCCAATTGGGCCCGTAGGCCCATTGGCCCACATGACCCCTTTCGGCCCATCGCGGCCTGAAGTAGCCATCCTACAGCTAGAGTAGTGAGAAATACACACCTGATAGGAGACCGGAGTTAATCCGCACTCCGAGCACCCTTAGCCGACGCCCAACCCAAACGAGCACGCCATAAAGCGAAAGGGATCAGCCAAGAAAGGCACCTTTACTTTCCTCATGGTTCTCTCTATTTAAAGCCAGCTTCGCATCCACTCCTATGCTAGCTTCCCGATGTGGGATCCCTCCATCACCAGAGTTTAAAACCAACACCAACTCTTGCCGTCCCAACATAGAAAAATAATCAACCTTTGCGTGCCAAGGGATTCGAACCAAAGTCCTCTCACATGCCAACTCACGCCACCACCACTAGGCCATCAACTCATCTGTGTCATAAATCCAACACATTAAACTTTAAAGCGCACCTACTTGCTTCCAGATTTATTGAAAAGAAAAACCAAAATATATTGCAAGAGCCAAGACTTGAACCTTGGACCCCTTGCTTCCTCTATGGCGTCATTTCCTTGTCCCCTAAGTGGCGCCACCTTGCCACTACACCACATTCCTTTTTGTGTCATCTTTTCTCCAACAATATTCTTAAGGCCTACCTACTACACCCAGGGTTTGATTCACCTTAGACCAAAATTTTTGCTAGAGTCCAGGTTTGAACCCAAGACTTCTCCAACACTTCTCAGCACACTTAACCACTAAAACAAGCCTTCATTAACAAAATTTACATGCACAATAAAATATTATAAGCTGTTTTCAACCGCTCCCATGCTCAAGGCCCAAAACTTCTAGGCCTAAATTCAGGGTATTACAATAGCATATCTGTAACGCCCCCACGCCCGAAACCGTCACCGGAGTCAAGCTTGAGGTGTTACTAAACTTATCTTACCTTTTAAACAACTCTAAACCACTTATTTTAATTTTCAGAATAAACTATTTTTCTGCATCATAGCTGCTTAAAAATTCATTTCTCGAGTTTCAAAACTCGAAATTAATATCCGTAAATTTTTCCTGAAACTAGACTCATATATCTATCTACTAATTTTTTTTTAGAATTTTTGACTTAGCCAATTAGTACAGTTTATTAGTTAAAGTTACCCCTGTTTCAGAATTCGACTGCACTGACCTCTACTTACTACGAACCACTTTTCTCCCTATACAAAATTAATATAACTATACCGTTTGTTTCTATTAAAACTAGATTCAATAAGTATTCTAACCATATAAATTAAACCACCTAATTATTTTTGTACAATTTATGGTGAATTTCCAAAGTTGAAATAGGGGATCTAGAATTTTCTCTTACCCTATTTCACTAAAACTCAGATATCTCATAAAATATAATACCTTTACCTGTTTTGCTTATTCCATAAGAAAATAGACATAATAAGCTTTAATTTCCTATATTATTCACCATCAAACCATGTCTCTACGATTTTTAGTGATTTTTCAAAATCACATTATTTCTGATACTTGAATCTGTTTTTAAGTTACTTTCACATTTTTCTTAGTTTTCATGTGATAGTTACTACTTATTCATACATACAATTAAACATGTATATCATCAGCCATTCTATTAACTAATCACTAGCAAGTATTTACACATCATTCATTGATCATATCATATCAAAAGAAACCAAGTTCCTATACATGCCATACACAAAACTAAACGTCTAACTATACCAATGTGATTTCTTCGATAGTGTGATCGGGTCTCCGACGTTTCCTTCGATCCCCGAGTGGCTTGATAAAACTATAAGAAAAAGAAAATAAAGAGAGTAAGCACTAGGCTTAGTAAGTTTACAAGCAAATAAATTACAACATTCAAAGATAATGAATGATTATACATAATGTCACCTAGCCTCATAAACTTTCTTTACTTCTCATTTTCTACCTTCTTCTTTACTTACTTACCTTCTTTCTTACCCGACCTTTCATTATTCATAAATATAATCTACCTTCCCTTTTGCTGATAATTCACTATAATTTAACGTGTACAATGACCCATTGAACCACTCGGAATACTAAGGATATCTGGGTCGTTCTCAATCTATCAATATCTCGCTTAATGCATGTCTTCGACATGGACTTACATGAATTATTCTCGTCTCCAATGCCATATATATATATCTAATATGGGCTTACATGGCTCATTCCTGTCTCCAAAGCCATATATATCCGACATGGACTTACATGGCTCATTTCTCGTCCCGCCCCGTCTCACAACCCCAATATCCTAACATTCCTAAGGTTCAAACGAGGCTTCCTAATGCTTTTTTTTCTCTGTCACTTTGCCTTTAATTCGACTTTAAATATCCTCATAAAATAAGTATATAAATTCTGAAATTAACAATAATAATGTAAAATAAAAGAACATTGTATTTATTTATCAGAACTTACCTCGTATGCAAAAATAGCTACTTTTACCATTTCGTCCACAACTTGGTATTTTCTCCATTTTAGCTTGAATTTCAGTTTTCCTTGCTCTATCATTTAAAATATAGTCTAATTAGGACTCACATTATTCAAATTGACTCAAAATCATATTTTGGCAAAATTACAATTTTGCCCCTAAACTTTTGCATATTTACACTTTTGCCCCAAAGCTCGTAAATTAAACTTCAGCCTATTTTCTTATGTTTCATGACATGCTGGTCATTTTTCCCTTCTATGGAAGCATCAAATTCATACTCTAACAAGCACTTATGACTATTAGGTATTTTTACCGATTAAGTCCTTTTACTTAAAACCGAGTAGTACAAGTTGTCTAACATAATTTAAAACCTCATATTCTATCATAAAACACCAAAATACACAAATTTCACCTATGGGTATTTTTCCAAATATGAACCCTAACTTAAATTATTGCTAGCATAAGCTTTATCGAGCTACCGGGACTCCGAAAACGTAAAGAACATTAAAAACGGGGCTTGGAATCACTTACCATGGAGCTTGAAAGCTTGAAACAAACCCTAGCTATGGAGAACCCTTGAAATTTCGTCCTAATGAAGAAGATGGACAAAAATTGGCTTTTAATTTTGTTTTTAATTCATTTTAATAACTAAATGACCAAAATGCCCTTACTACTAAACTTTCAAAAATTCCTTCCATGTCCTAATTTTTTCCATGAACTTAAAATTGGTAAAATTACTCTTTAAGGACCTCTAATTAATAATCTAATTCAATTTTATGCAAAATACTTCTAGAACACAAGTTTTGCAATTTATTCAATTTAGTCCCTAATTTCAAATTAAGTACTTTATGCATAGAATTTCTTCACGAACTTTTCATACAATCATGCAAACATATCATAGACCTCAAAATAATAATAAAATAAATTTTTCTACCTCAGATTTGTGGTTTCGCAACCACTGTTTCGTTTAGGCCCTATTTCGGGATGTTACATTTTTTTCTCCCCCTTTAGGGATTTTCGTCCCCAAAATCTTACCGTGAAGAGATTTGGGCATCTTTGTTTTCACATAGCCTCTTTGAGTTCCCATGTAGCCTCGTCTACCCCATGTAGTCCGACTATCTCTGAAATATACAACTCGGCCAACTTGTCAAGTGAAAAATCCATACGAATCGGGATAAAATGAGCCGACTTCGTTAACTTATCAATCACAACCCATATCGCATCTTTCTTTCTCTGTAAACGGCAATCCTGTCACAAAATCTATAATAACTCGATTCCATTTCCACTCGTGGGACTAGCACAGCTGCAATAAACTCGAAGGTACCGATGTTCGGCCTTTACTGCTTGTGGATCAAACATCTAGAAACAAACTCGAAATGTCCTTTTTATTCCTACCCACCAGTACATTTTCTTCAAATCATTATACATCTTTGTACTACCTGGATGAATAGACAAAAAAACTACTATGTGCTTCCCTGTAAGATCTTTCGAATAAGCTCATCATTCTTCTAAGACACATACCCGGGTGATAATCAATCACTAGCTCATAATCTTTAATCAACTCTAGCCATCTTCTTTGCTTCAATTTCAAACTTTTATGATCAGTAAATATGTGGCACTTCTCACCGCACAAATGATGTCTCCAAATCTTCAACGCAAAAATAATGGCAGCTAGCTCTAAATCATGTATCGGATAGTTCTTCTCATGTGGCTTTAGCTATCTAGAGGCATAAGAAATTACCTTCCCTTCCTGCATAAGTACACAACCAAGTCCATTCATGGATGCATCACTCAGTAAATCACAAACTCCTTACTGGTTCGGTTGTACTAAAACAGAGCTTTAGTCAATAATGCTTTTAACTTGTCAAAACTCTGTTGACACTTCTCAATCCATTCAAACTTGATATCCTTTCGCAGAAATCTTGTCAACGGGGTAGCTATCATGGAAAATCCCTCTATAATATCCGGCAAGACCAAGAAAACTTCTAACTTCTGATACATTTCTAGGAGGCTTCCAATCAACAATGGCTGAAATCTTGCTCTGATCAACCTTAATACCTTCATTCGAAACAATATGTCCAAGAAAACCAACTTCTCGTAACCAGAACTCACTTTTGCTAAACTTGGCATACAACTGATTATCTCTCAGAATCTGTAAAATTGTTCTCAAATGCTCTACATGCTCAGTCTCATCATGAGAATAAATCAAGATATCATCAATGAACACAACTACAAACTTATCCAAGTACGGTCTGAAAATTCGGTTCATTAAGTCCATGAAAATGGCAGGAGCATTAGTCAAGCCAAATGGCATCACAAGGAACTCATAATGACCATACCTAGTCCGGAAAGCGATCTTTGGGACATCTAACTCTTTAACTCGCAACTGATAGTATCCGGATCTCAAATCTATCTTGGAGAACACAGTAGCTCCCTTCAATTGATCAAACAGATCATCAATTCTAGGCAATGGATACTTGTTCTTTCATCGTTACCTTGTTAAGTTGTTGATAATTTATGCACAATCTCATCGATTCGTCATATTACCTTGTTTCAATTCCAGAATTCCTTTCTCTTCGGTCAATAAACCCCGAGTGATGTACTTTTACGAAATTCCTCCTGAAAGAAATCCCAAGTGATCCTCTCCTTTGGTACAACCGATACAACCTGTCTTCCACTAGTAGTAGGGTGAGTCTCTAAGAAGTGATATTACACATTTCATACATTCTCGGTGTACAAGATAATTCATCAAAGACTCGATAGTATTTTCTAACCAAAATTTTGCTCTTTCAGTATCATCATGTTTTGTTGCTCGGAACTCTTCTCGCCCCTTGTTTCCCGATTCTATCAACTGGTGGCTTTTCTCTTATCATTGTACCTGTGACTGGGGAAGCTTGAGCTACATGGGTAGCCTGAGAGTCATGAGGGGGTGGAGGTCTAACTACCGGATTTGTACGAACGAACTCGGCAAACCAATTATTCAAAGCTTGGAAGAGAGCTTCTCGAGTCACTCCTCCCTGATTAACTGTTACTGGCCTATTCTCAGATGGCGCTACCCCTTCCGCGGGAGCAGGCGCATTACTTTCTACATCATCATCACCAGCTCGCTCGGGATCCATTACAATAAAACAAAATATTTAAAAATCATCAGGAGTCATCACACTATCAAAATACAGGTATGGCATGTATAGCTAGACATTTACTCACACTAACTGCTCCGAGAACCGACTAAACCTGCTCGATACCAATAAATGTAACGTCCCCACGCCCGAAACCGTCACCGGAGTCAAGCTTGAGGTGTTACTAAACTTATCTTACCTTTTAAACAACTCTAAACCACTTATTTTAATTTTCAGAATAAACTATTTTTCTGCGTCATAGCTGCTTAAAAATTCATTTCTCGAGTTTCAAAACTTGAAATTAAGATCCGTAAATTTTTCCTGAAACTAGACTCATATATCTATCTACTAATTTTTTTTTAGAATTTTTGACTTAGCCAATTAGTACAGTTTATTAGTTAAAGTTACCCCTGTTTCAGAATTCGACTGCACTGACCTCTACTTACTACGAACCACTTTTATCCCTATACAAAATTAATATAACTATACCGTTTGTTTCTATTAAAACTAGATTCAATAAGTATTCTAACCATATAAATTAAACCACCTAATTATTTTTGTAAAATTTATGGTGAATTTCCAAAGTTGAAACAGGGGATCTAGAATTTTCTCTGACCCTGTTTCACTAAAACTCAGATATCTCATAAAATATAATATTTTTACCTGTTTTGCTTATTCCATAAGAAAATAGACATGATAAGCTTTAATTTCCTATATTATTCACCATCAAACCATGTCTCTACGATTTTTAGTGATTTTTCAAAATCACATTATTTCTGATACTTGAATCTGTTTTTAAGTTACTTTCACATTTTTCTTAGTTTTCATGTGATAGTTACTACTTATTCATACATACAATTAAACATGTATATCATCAGCCATTCTAATAACTAATCACTGGCAAGTATTTACACATCATTCATTGATCATATCATATCAAAAGAAACCAAGTTCCTATACATGCCATACACAAAACTAAACGTCTAACTATACCAATGTGATTTCTTCGATAGTGTGATCGGGTCTCCGACGTTTCCTTCGATCCCCGAGTGGCTTGATAAAAACTATAAGAAAAAGAAAATAAAGAGAGTAAGCACTAGGCTTAGTAAGCTTACAAGCAAATAAATTACAACATTCAAACATAATGAATGATTATACATAATGTCACCTAGCCTCATAAACTTTCTTTACTTCTCATTTTCTACCTTCTTCTTTACTTACTTACCTTCTTTCTTACCGACCTTTCACTATTCATAAATATAATCTACCTTCCCTTTTTGCTGATAATTCACTGTAATTTAACGTGTACAATGACCCATTGAACCACTCGGAATACTAAGGATACCGGGTCGTTCCTCGTCTATCAATATCTCGCCAATGCCATGTCTTCGACATGGACTTACATGAATTATTCTCGCCTCCAATGCCATATATATATATCTAATATGGGCTTACATGGCTCATTCCTGTCTCCAAAGCCATATATCGACATGGACTTACATGGCTCATTTCATCTGTCTGTCTCCGCCTGTCAACCCCAATATCCTAACATTCCTAAGGTTCAAACGGGGCTTCCTAATGCTTTTTCTCTGTCACTTTGCCTTTAATTCGACTTTAAATATCCTCATAAAATAAGTATATAAATTCTGGAAATTAACAATAATAATGTAAAATAAAAGAACATTGTATTTATTTACTGTAAACTTACCTCGTATGCAAAAATAGCTACTTTTACCATTTCGTCCACAACTTGGTATTTTCTCCATTTTAGCTTGAATTTCAGTTTTCCTTGCTCTATCATTTAAAATATAGTCTAATTAGGACTCACATTATTCAAATTGACTCAAAATCATATTTTGGCAAAATTACAATTTTGCCCCTAAACTTTTGCATATTTACACTTTTGCCCCAAAGCTCGTAAATTAAACTTCAGCCTATTTTCTTATGTTTCATGACATGCTGGTCATTTTTCCCTTCTATGGAAGCATCAAATTCATACTCTAACAAGCACTTATGACTATTAGGTATTTTTACCGATTAAGTCCTTTTACTCGTTTTTGCTTAAAACCGAGTAGTACAAGTTGTCTAACATAATTTAAAACCTCATATTCTATCATAAAACACCAAAATACACAAATTTCACCTATGGGTGTTTTTCCAAATATGAACCCTAACTTAAATTATTGCTAGCATAAGCTTTATCGAGCTACAGGGACTCAAAACGTAAAGAACATTAAAAACGGGGCTTGGAATCACTTACCATGGAGCTTGAAAGCTTGAAACAAACCCTAGCTATGGAGAACCCTTGAAATTTCGTCCTAATGAAGAAGATGGACAAAAATTGGCTTTTAATTTTGTTTTTAATTCATTTTAATAACTAAATGACCAAAATGCCCTTACTACTAAACTTTCAAAAATTCCTTCCATGTCCTAATTTTTTCCATGAACTTAAAATTGGTAAAATTACTCTTTAAGGACCTCTAATTAATAATCTAATTCAATTTTATGCAAAATACTTCTAGAACACAAGTTTTGCAATTTATTCAATTTAGTCCCTAATTTCAAATTAAGTACTTTATGCATAGAATTTCTTCACGAACTTTTCACACAATCATGCAAACATATCATAGACCTCAAAATAATAATAAAATAAATTTTTCTACCTCAGATTTGTGGTTTCGCAACCACTGTTCCGTTTAGGCCCTATTTCGGGATGTTACAATATCATTATGAATCATTAAATGAGCAAAACATACAAACCGTATTACACCCCATTCGCATACTAAAAATCAAACATAAATAGAACTCACATAACCAAGTACACATGATTATACCATTAGCATGTACACTTATTTTTATTATTACTATCCGAATATAAACATTAACTTAACATTTTTAAACTATCCAAATGGTCATAATTTCAATCATCAAATATATATATATACAATAATCATACCATTCCATTACATTAAATATACCATAAAAACACTTCTAAAATAGTTTAGTAACATGGCCGAATATACAATATGCTTATCATTACTCCTTTACCGAATCATATAACAACATCACAAACATATATATACTTTATATCAAGCTTATTAACTTAAACCATTCATAATACAAATCATACATTTCTAATATGCCAATTTTAAACCACAACCGAAATATATATATACATATCCATCAACTATGTTTACCTTGTTTAAGCTAATTCATAAAATTCAACTAAAGCAAAACATATCAATTTGACAAGCTTACCATAATGAATGATCATAAACCATACATATCATTACTTTAAACCGTAAGTATATACCAAGCTCACCACATATATATATGCAAATGCCAAATCATCAATCAAATATATTCCTTATCTAAATTCAACATTTAGCCAAATATACTTGTCAACCAAATTAAATCATTACTATTAAATACAAGACATAACCAAATCATTTTAACCAAAAGCAACATAACAAGCATAATTCATACTTATGTATATACCACGACCGATTCAATCAAACCATATCCAAATTCACCAACCATTATCAATACATATAACACATATAAACTTGACTAAAGTTTCATATACTCTCATAGCATATTAGCCATTTTCGCATGGCTTGATATATACACAACTTCAATTAACCAAATATAACCTAGCTTATACATGCCATAGGTTCAAGTTTAAACTTATAATGTACCAAAAATAGTCGATAGTGTGATAGACTTTGCTGACGATCCCCGAGCTCGTAACTAATCTCCAAAATCTATAAAATAGAGGCAAACATAAACACACACAGAGTAAGCTATCATAGCTTAGTAAGTCATAAACAAATAAACAACTCAATGACATAATTAACTCATTTATACCAAACCAAATTATACTATCATAGTCATATTTAATCTGAAACTTACAATTTCATGTATAACATATACTTTTACATATAAACTTATTCAAGGCCGAATGTACACATATATATTAACAAAGTATCATTCAATTTCAAAGCCAAAATATCATTATTTAACTAAGTACATTTACACTCATATACATATACTCATGAATCAAAATATAACATCGTATACATATTCATAGCATATGACCGAATATACTACACAAATGCACATATGTTTACATTAGTAACTTGTATAATTTGCATCACATATCAAATAGCCAACTTACCTTATTTCAGATAGGTAATAAGCTAACTCATACTTGATCGTTTTAGCTCGTTTTACATAGTTGATCACAGCTTATCATTGCCCGTTGAACCATTCAGAATTGAATAGGATACTCAGATAATCACACATATCGTACAATGCCAACGTCCCAGACGTGGTCTTACATGCCATCACATATCGTTGCCACCGTCCCAGACAGGGTCTTACATGAATCAAATACGATGTCGATGTCCCAGACATGGTCTTACACGTAACCACATATATCGATGCCAACGTTCCAGACATGGTCTTACACGAGAACACATATCGGAAGTCCTATGTCATGACATATGTATCCTAGCTACTCCTAAGGTTTGTACGGGGCTTTCGGACATCGTAACTCGGTCGAATCGAACTCATAAACATAGTTCCCAAGTATATACACATTCGGCTATCATATATACAAGCTCATAAAATTTAAATCAGCATTTTACATTAATATATATTCAAAATTTACAGTATTTATTTGCTTACTAACTTACCTCGGACAACGAAAATCGGAACAGGACGACTTATCGACAACTTTGGTTTTCCCCCGATCCAAATCTAATTTCTTTGGTTCTTGATCTAAACATATTCAAATTAAACACATACAAGCATAATTTCACTCAGTTTAGTCCAAAAACACATAAATAGGGAAATTACCATTTTACCCCTGATATTTCACACTTTTTACAATTTAGTCCAAATTGTACAAACCACAAAACATGTAAAATTTGCACATACTATGCTTAGGTTGAATGTATGCAAGTCCATAAATTTCATTTATTTCACATTTTAGTCCTTCAATTTATTATTTTTGCAATTTAGTCTTAATTACTCAAAATCATCAAAAATTCCAATACAAAGCATATTAATCCAAAACATATCTTTCATAATCCATCAACTAGCATCACAAAACTTAAATATTCATAAATGGAATAACTCAAAATATTCATTAAAATCAAAAATTCAAGCATAGGTTTTGTACATTGCACTGCAACGATCTCAAAAACGTAAAAATTATCAAAAATCGAGCTAGATACATACCTTAATTAAGCTATCAAATGGCCAAACCCTTAAACTCTTTATTTCTTTTTCTTTTCTTTAGTTTCATTCATGTAAAATAATATGAACACTTATGTCTTTATTTTATGTTTTATTATATCATATATTATTTACCATTTTACATTAATAACCTTTAAACATAAATATAAAACCATTATAACATAAGGTCTTTACCATCCATAACATAAATATTTTTTTGACTCAGATTCGTGGTCCCAAAACCACCGTTCCAAATAGGGTCTAAATCGGGCTATTACACGGACATCTATTTGATACTTTTGAGTTGTATAAATATGGTATATGGCATGTATAGGCTACTTGTGGTAATTTGGTTGTGATTATAGCCATGAGAGTTGGCTTGTAAATTATGTTAATATTGATGTGTGTTTAGCTATTAGAAATGGCTTGTAAATGTATATGTTTTGGTTGTTTATATATAGCAATGAGTGATGGCTTATTTTGGCATGTTTGGTATGAATATGGTTATGGTTTTATAGTTGCAAATGGTTAATTGATTTATGGTGTATAATGCTTGAGAAATGCTTTGATGAAGTATGATTTTCAAAGTTGAGTTGATAAGTATTTAGATAGGTAATTGGTATTGAATTTGGTTGAAATGGATATGGTATGAATTGTGCATTTGGTTGATGATTTTGGCTGCCTAACTGAATGATGAAATGGTACCATTTAGATTGTTTAGGAGTACATGAATAAGGGTGGCAAATTGGCCTTGCAAATGACCTATTTTTGTCCACACAGGCATGTGTCTCAGCCGTGTGTGATACACGGTCATGTTACACGGCTGTGTGTCCCATTGTGTTGTTATTAAAATGAAGTCAGTATGTTCAACATGGTCTTACACATGGGCGTGTGACTGGCCGTGTGGTACAATTCAGTATACCCCCTAATTGGCACACGGCTTAGCACACGGGTGTGTGACTTGGCCGTGTTGCATAAGTTAGTATACCCTATAGTTTTGGCACGGCCTAGTACATGGCTTGGCACACGGGCGTGTGTGGCCACTTCAAAGGGCACACAGGCTAGACACACGAGCGTGTGGTTGGCCGTGTGACCCAAGTCAGTATGTATACCCTGTTTCTACATGGCCTGAGACACGAGCGTGTCTAGAGCCATGAGAGGCACACGGCCTATTCGCACGGGCGTGTGACCCCTGTATGTTTGAAATTGTTTCTAAGTTTCCAAAATCTTCGTATGATATCGGTTTAGTCCCGAACCACTTCTAAAGTAGGTTTAAGGCCTCGTAGGCCCTTATAAGGGACAATGTGATTGTATTGAATAATTTATGAGAATGAATGCTTTATGGTTGATAAACGTATGCTATATGTTGTGTATTGATCGGTAATACCTCGTAAACCTACTCCGGTGATGGATACGGGTTAGGGGCGTTACATTTTATTGGTATCAGAGATACGATTTATTCGATTCTAGGACTAACGTAGCATGTGTGAGAGTCTAGCTATACATGCCATATTTACTCTGCGATAGTGTGATGATTCTTGACATCTTAAATTGTGTTTTCGTATAGTAATGGATCCCAAAAGAGCTGTAGCTGATGATGTAGAGAGTAATGCGCCCGCTCCCGCTCAAGGGGCAGCACTATTAGATTCTAGACCTGTAACGAGTAGCCATGAGGGAGAGGCTAAACAATCCTTTTTCCAAATATGAGTGAGTGGTTTACGGAGTTTGTTAGAACAAATTCGACTGCTCAAAAACCTCCACCCCCACCTATTCCTCAACAAATCCCTGTTATTCCTCAAGTTGTAGATCTAATACAGTGGAATAAGCCACCAGTAGATAAAATTCGTAAACACGGAGCTAAAGAGTTTTGGGTTACTACTGATAATGATGCTCAGAGAGCTGAGTTCTGGCTCGAGAATAGGAATCGAGTATTCAATGAATTATCTTGTACTCCTGACGAATGTATTAAATGTGTGATATCTTTGCTGAAAGACACCGCGTATCAATGGTGGAACACGCTGATATATGTGGTTTTAAAAGAACGGGTTACCTGGGAATTCTTTCAAATGGAGTTCTGAAAGAAACATATAAGTCAACTATTCCTTGATCAAAAGCATAAAGAGTTTCTAGAGTTAAAACAAGGAAGAATGGCTATTACTGAGTATGAAAGAGAATTTGTACGATTAAGCTAGTATGCTCGAGAGTATGTGTCTACTGAAGAAAGAATGTGTAAGAGGTTTGTTGATGGGCTGAACAAAGATATAAAACTTCTAGTCGAAATTCTAGAGTTGAAAGAATTTATCGTTCTGGTTGAAAGGGCTTGTAAAGCCAAAGATCTTAGTAAAGAAAAGAGAAAAGTAGATTCAGAGGCTAGAGGCTAGAGGCTTGAGAAAAATATCAATGAGTAAGCCGTATCAATCTTCATCAAATAAATTTAGAGATTCATATGCTCGCCCAAATGCTTCAAATGAATATTCGAGTAGAGATCTTAGAAAATAATACTCCAATTCTAAAGCTCAAGCTACATCAGAGTTGAGTGTTAGCAATGTGCGAGACAACAAAACCGAATGTCAACAGTGTGGGAGATGACATTTCAGAGAATGCTGGAATAAAAATAATAATGCTTGTTACAAATTTGGTTCGTTAGATCACTTCATCTGAGATTACCTTGAGCTGGATGAGAAAAGTAAAGTTCAGAATGTGAGACCAAGTAACACGTCGAATAGAGGTAGACCACCTAGAGTTGCCGAAAATATAAGTGGTAGTAGAGGGGCGACAAAGGATTCAACAGTAAGATCAGAGGCTAGAGCACCTGCCAAAGCCTACGCTATTCACGCTCGCGAAGAAGCTTCATCTCCAGATGTTATCACCTGTACTTTCGCTCTTTGTGATACTAATGTGAATGCATTGATAGATCCAGGATCAACTCATTCTTATATATGCATGAATTTAGTATCCAGTAAGACCTTGCCTGTAGATTCTATTGAATTTGTGATTAGAGTATCGAACCCCTTAGGCAAATGTGTTTTGGTTGATAAAGTCTGCAAGAATTGTTCGTTAATGTATCGGGATTTCTATTTTTTGGCTAATCTGATGTTGTTGCTTTTTGATAAATTTAATGTGATTTTGGGTATGGATTGGCTAACAATGCATGAGGTTATAGTGAATTATAGATAAAAGACAACTGAACTGAAATGTAAGAATAATGAGACTATTAGAATTGAATCTGATGATCTGAGTAGTTTGCCAGATGTGATCTCGACTATGTTAGCTCAGAATTTTGTGAGAAAGGGGTGTGAAGCATATCTTTCATATGTACTTGATAAGAAAGTGATAGAAAAAAAATATTGAATTAGTACCAGTTGTGTACGAGTACCCAGATGTGTTTCCCGAAGAGTTACCAGGTTTACCACCTATCAGAGAGGTTGAGTTTGGTATTGAATTAGTACCAAGAACAACACCAATATCGATAGCTCCATACAGAATGGCTCCGAAAGAGTAAAAGAATTGAAAGCTCAGTTGAAAGAGTTGATAGATAAAGGTTTTGCTAGACCGCGTTTCTCTCCTTAAGGTGCACCAGTGTTATTTGTGAAAAAGAAAGATGGCACGATGAGAATGTGTATAGACTATCGACAGCTCAACAAAGTGATGATCAAGAATAAATACTCATTGCCATGAATAGATGATTTGTTTGATCAATTAAAAGGGGAAACAGTGTTTTCAAAAATTGATTTGAGATCGAGCTATTACCAGTTGCAAGTTAAAGACTCAGATTTGCCAAAGACTGTATTTAGAAAAAGGTACTGACACTACGCATTTCTTGTCATGCCTTTCAGACTAACAAATGCACCTACAGTTTTTATGGACTTGATGAACCAGATTTTCAGGCCGTACTTATACCGATTCGTAGTTGTGTTTATTGATGACATTTTGATTTACTCTCGTGATGAGTCTAAGCATGCCGAGCATTTAAGAATCATGTTACAAACTTTGAGAGATAAACAGTTGTTTGCAAAGTTCAGCAAATGTGAGTTTTGGCTACGAGAGGTTGGTTTTTTGGGACATATAGTTTCAGCCGCAGGTTATTATAGATGATTTGTGAAAGGCTTCTCGATGATTGCGACTATAATAACATGATTGCTACAAAAAGATGTTAAATTTGAGTGGTCAGAAAAGTGTCAGCAGAGTTTCGAGCAGTTGAAAGCATTATTGACAGAGGCACCAGTGTTAGTTCAGCCTGAGTCAGGTAAAGGATTCGTAGTTTTTAATGATGCATCGTTAAATGGTCTGGGTTGTGTTTTGATGCAGGAAGGCAAAGTTATAGCTTATGCCTCGAGACAATTGAAGCCACATGAAAAGAATTATCTGACGCATGATCTAGAGTTAGCTGGGATAGTGTTCGCATTGAAAATTTGGCATCATTACTTGTTTTGTGAAAAAATTCATATTTATACTGACCACAAAAGCTTAAAATATCTGATGACTAAAAAAGATTTGAATTTGAGATAGTGGAGATGGTTAGAATTGTTAAAAGACTATGAATTAGTGATTGACTATCATCTAGGAAAACAAACGTAGTTGCTGATGAGTTGAGTCGAAAGTCTTTATTTTCTTTACGTGCTTTGAAGACACAATTAGCTTTGTCTGATGATGGTTCGATAGTAGTCGAGTTGAAAGTGAGACCGTTATTTTTACAACAGATTTGTGAGGCTCAAAAATTTGATAATGAATTGCAAGCAAAACGAGCTCAGTGTGAGTCGACTTCTGATTCAGAGTTTCAAATAGGGCCAGATGACTATTTGATGTTTCGTGATAGAATATGTGTACCAAGAAATTCTAAGTTCATTCAGAAGATTCTAAATGAAGCACACAGTAGTTGTTTATCAGTACATCCGATAAGCACGAAAATATATAACAATTTGAAACAACATTATTGGTGGCATGGCATGAAATGAGATATCTCAGAATTTGTTTCACAATGTTTGATTTTTCAGCAAGTCAAAGCTGGGCATCAAGTACAGTCAGGTTTATTACAACCTTTTATGATTTCTAAGTGGAAGTGGGATAGAGTAACAATGGATTTTATATCAGGTTTGCCTTTATCTCCGAAAAAGAAAGACGTGATCTAGGTTGCTATGAAAAATTGACGAAATCAGCCCATTTCATTCCGGTACGTACAGATTTCTCACTTGATAAATTAGCTGAGTTGTATATTTCTGGAATTGTGAGATTACATAGTGTTTCCCTATCTATTGTTTCAGATAGGGATCCGAGCTTCACTTCGCGATTTTGGAAGAGATTATAAGAACCTTTAGGTACAAAGCTACATTTTAGCACTGCATTTCACCCACAAACGGATGGTCAATCCGAACGAGTTATTTAGATATTTGAGGATATGTTGCGTTGTTGCTTTCTTGAGTTTAAAGGTAGCTGAGAGAAATATCTACCGCTAATTGAATTTGCTTACAATAATAGCTTCCAATCGAGTATAAAGATGGCACAGTACATAGCTCTATACGGTCGTAAATGTTGAACACCATTGTATTAGAGTGAGCTCAGTGAAAATAAGATTCATGGGGTTGATCTAATCAGAGAGACTAAAAAAAAGTGAAAGTAATTCGCGATAGTTTGAAAGCAGCTTCGGATTGACAAAAATCATACACAGACCTAAAAAGGAAATATATTGAGTTTCAAATTAGGGATAAAGTGTTTTTGAAAGTGCCGCCGTGGAAAAAGATATTGCGGTTTGGTTAAAAAGGGAAATTGAGTTCACAATTCATCGGACCATACGAGATTATCGAATGAATTGGGCCAGTAGCATATCGGTTGGCATTACCATTTGAGTTAGAAAAGATACATAATGTGTTTCACGTATCGGTGCTACATAGATATCGATCAGACCCTTCGCATGTTATTTCTCCAGCTAAAGTTGAGATACAGTCAGATTTATCATACAATGAAGAACCAATTCGAATTTTAGCTCTCGAGATCAAAAAGTTAAGAAATAAGAGAATCGCATTAGTTAAAGTATTATGGCATCGATATAGGGTTGAAGAAGCTACATGGGAACCCAAGGATGCTATGAGAAAATAATACCCGCACTTATTCACTGGTAAGATTTTCTGGGACAAAAATCCCTAAGAGGAGAGCGTTGGAACAGCCCGATTTTAGCTAAATTGGAACAGTGGTTTCGAAACCACAAATCTAATTTTGGAAAATTATTTTAATATTATTCTTGGTGTTTACAGCATGATAGCATGTATGTGTGAAAATATCATGAGCTAATTTTATAGTTTAATTACTCAATTTGAGAAAAAAGGACTAAATCGCGTAGTGAGTAAAATGCATGTTCTAATAGCTAATAATAGCTATGGTTTATTAAATTAGAAGTCCTTATGTTGTAATTTGACCATTATAATGTTGAGTGGACACTTTTGGGCATATGTTAAATGATTTATATGTTTAATTATAAAAGTTAAATGTGTAATTTATAAAATAAACATGAATTAAGTTATAATAAGCCAAATTTTTACACCATTTTCATCTTTTATAACTGAAACTAAGAAAGAAAAACATCCATGGGAGGTTTCTAGGGTTTGGCTACTACACTCCTTGATTGTAAGTTCATTTTTGCTCAATTTTTGATGATTTTTACGTTTTTGTAATCATTGCAGCTCAATCTTGCTAGCCCGTACCTTTAATTTCAAAACTGTTAAAAATATTGAAAGTTGCCATTGATTAGTTTATGTGTTCTTTAGTGTTTGAGGATGAAATATGAAAACTTGATGATAGTTTTACATGTTTTGTTAAGTGATTGTTGATGAAATTGCATAATAGGAATTAAATTGTGAAATATTCAAATTGAGTCGTTGAAATGTGAAATAAATGAAAGTTATGGGCTTCTAGAGGCACTATAGTAATTCAGCTAAGCTTGGGTTTAATGAAATTATATGAATTTTGTGTAATTGTGAAATAGGGACTAAATTGTTAAAGTGTAAAAGTTTAGGGGCTAAAGTGCAAATAGGCCTAAATTTATGTTTTGGACTAAATTGAATGAGTGGTTGATTAAAGAAGTTAATTTTGAATATATTTAGATCAAGAAAAGAGGAATCTGAAATTAGATCGGGGGAAAGGCAAGATTATCGAGTAATTGACTACTTTCGCCGTTTTCATACCTGCGGTAAGTTCGTATGTGACGATTTCATTATAAATGTATTTTAAATGCTTCGATATTGCCTAAACTGTGATTATAAGATTTTCTTAATGTATGAATTGTAAATACGACTCTACGAAATTATTCGAAGATGGAGTCGATAAACTAGAAATCCCTGTTAAACCTTAGGAATAGATTCGGATACTTGTGACATGTTATAAGATGATATACCGATTTAGCTTGGGGACATGCATATCAGATGAGTTGGCTTCAGGCCATGATATTAGTACTTCAGGTACAAGTTATACCAATTTCGCTTTGGGCCATGCATATCGAATGTTTTGGCTTCGGGCCATGAAAATAGTTCTTCGGATAAGTTACCTTGATAGGCTACGGGCCATGGTATAGGTACTTATCGTATGAGATTTATGAGTATATGATGTCTATTCCGAATGGTTCAACGGGTAAACGAATGATGTGGTTGAGAAAGAGGTTAGTACGATGCGATACAAGTATGTACAGAACCTATTCGAGTATTAAATAGAGAAAGTTTGATGAGATAGTATTTGACCATGTTTTGAGGCATGAGAAAGGTTTATAGTTAATGTGTATATGGTGATGTTATGTATAATTGATTGATTTGTAATTATTTGATGAATTAAGTTATTCACATATGAGATTACTAAGCTATGAAGCTTACTTCGTGTTATTTTTCTATGTTTTATAGTGAATCAAGGCTAGCTCAGATCCAGGAGTTGTCGGGAACATCACCCCACTATCGAACATCTAATTAGTACTTTTGAGTTATATAAATATGGTATATGGCATGTATAGGCTACTTGTGGTAATTTGGTTGTGATTATAGCCATAAGAGTTGGCTTGTAAATTATGTTAATATTGATGTGTGTTTAGCTATTAGAAATGGCTTGTAAATGTTTATGATTTGGTTGTATATATATAGCCATGAGTGATGGCTTATTTGGTATGTTTGGTATGAATATGGTTATGGTTTTATAGTTTCAATGGTTAATTGATTTATGATGTATAATGCTTGAGAAATGCTTTGATGTAGTATGATTTTCAAAGTTGAGTTGATAAGTATTTGGATAGGTAATTGGTATTGAATTTGGTTGAAATGGATATGGTATGAGTTGTGCATTTGGTTGATGATTTTGGCTACCTAACTGAATGATGAAATGGTGCCATTTTGATTGTTTAGGTGTCCATGAATAAGGGTGGCAAATTGGCCTTGCAAATGGTCTATTTTTGTCCACACGAGCGTGTGTCTCAGCCGTGTGTGATACACGGTCATGTTACATGGCAGTGTGTCCTCTTGTGTTGTTATTAAAATGAAGTCAGTATGCTCCACACGGTCTCACACACGGGCGTGTGACTGGCCCTGTGGTACAAGTCAGTATACCCCCTATTTGGCACATGACTTAGCACACGGGCATGTGACTTGGTCGTGCTGCATAAGTCAGTATACCCTACAGTT
The DNA here is from genome assembly GCA_025698475.1 of Gossypium anomalum. Taxonomy (NCBI): domain Eukaryota; kingdom Viridiplantae; phylum Streptophyta; class Magnoliopsida; order Malvales; family Malvaceae; genus Gossypium; species Gossypium anomalum. Next base: position 37,719,014 of record CM046968.1, on the reverse strand, counting down.
TTGGCACGGCCTGGCACACGGGGGTGTGTGGCCACTTCGAAGGGCACACGGGCGTGTGGTTGGCCATGTGACCCAAGTCAGTATGTATGCCCTGGTTCCACACGGCCTGAGACATGGGCGTGTCTGGAGCTGTGTGAGGCACACGGACTATTCGCACGGGTATGTGACCCCTGTATGTTTGAAATTTTTTTAAGTTTCCAAAATCTTATTATGATATCGGTTTAGTCCCGAACCACTTCTGAAGCATGTTTAAGGCCTCGTAGGCCCTTGTGAGGGATGTGATTATATTGAATAATTTATGAGAATGAATGCTTTATGGTTGATAAATGTATGCTATAGTTGTGTATTGGTCAGTAATACCTCGTAACCCTACTCCAGCGACGGATACGGGTTAGGGGCATTATAGGTAGACTATGTTTTCATGTGTTTGTCGGAGTTGACTGAGTGATTCCTTAAGCGAACCTTCTTTGATTCAGCCTGTTTGGCCTCAGTTTCATAGAAGCTTGCAAATAAGGCCAAGCCAATGAGCCTATACTTCGCTGCCATCATTTGAAAAAAGCCCACTAAATCCAACGAGGAAGGTTTATGAATGCTAGAGGAAGAAGTAGGGGAAAGAATTCTTTCAGGTCCTAAGGGAAATCCTTATCATGTTTCTATTTGACAAAGGGTGGAGAGAAAGGATATTTCCCCTCACACAAGTGATTTCGCCGAGAAAAGTAGGTACTTGTTACACTAGTAGGAGAAGTGTAATTATGGGAGTAGAGAGTGCTCGAAATAATAGTGCGAGCAATGGCAAAGTTTGTTTTGGCTAGAGAAGATGTCAAAACTTATAACGCCCTAAAAATATAGGGTCATTAATTTTGCATGGTTTGATACAAATTGCATGTTTGGTGTGGTGGCTAAGTGTTTTGGGCGTGTTTGGGGGTGTCTGAGAAGTCCTGGGTTCAAGCTTCGGCTTCTGCAGAATTTTCTATTTTTGCTCTTAAAAGAATCTGGGAACTAACGCATGGGATTTATAAATGGTTGTGGTAGATTTACGTCACAAGAGAGCCTGTGGCTCAATGGTAGTGGCGTGTAGAGTGGTGTTCAAGGTCTGAGGTTCGAGCGTGGAGCAGCATAATTGGGGTATTTATTTTTATTCTTTGGCCGTGTGAGAGGTGGAGTTGGATTGAGACTTTAAGTTGAATTGGTCTTGGGGAATTTGAATGGGAGGTTGGAGAAGTTGGTGGAGAAAAGCAAGGAGTGTTTCGTGGAGAGATAAGGGGAGGGGATCAAGGTGAGGGGGAATAAGGTAGTAGTGACTGAAAATAGGAGTCTCTTTGGTACCTATTCGGTCATAGGCAAGGGGGAGTGCCGAATTGGTTTTTTTGGGTGTTGTTTTGCTCTTTTTGTTTTCGGCAATTCTCTTTAGTTATTTGTTTTGGCATTTTGAAGTTGCGGCGAAATTGACCTTTTGCACACTTTTTTTCTTTTTTGCTTCCCTTAACCGAAAACCCTCCTCTTCTTTCTAGCTTTGGACTTTCCCCTCCTTGATCGAACACTTCTTTGGTTCACTCACAAGCCTGTGCCGAAATTCTCTTCCTTCTCCTTCTTTTCTGACCTTTCTCCATTTTCTTTCGTATCTCTATTGCGTTTCTCTTCTTAGAGCCTTGGCCGAATACAACTTGCCCCTCTCCCTCTCTTTTCATTCGAGCTTATCTCTGTGCTAGCTAAATATCCTCTTTCTCAGCTGAATCTCTTCCTACTTTGATCAAGGTAAGTAAGTTTCCTCTTGGTTTGTCGAGTTCTTAGCAATAGCTGAGCCTTGCTATTGCTATCATCAATGTGTGGGTTCACAATGGTGTCGTTCATCTTTCTTTTTTTTGTTCTATAGTAGTCTCCCTCTCTAATCCCTCTTTTGTATTGATTATTGTGAGGAGTGCGATCGTGGTATCATGTGCCTCGATTATAGGCTGTGCTGAGGTAGGCCGAATACTGCTACTCTCCTCTCTTAGTCCTTGTTTTGGTAAGAAGTTTACATGGTTAAAGTGGATTATGCTTAAGGTTATGTAACAAAGTGAACTTTAAAGCAACTCATTGCCTATAAGTGAGTGATCGTGGGTTAAGGGTGGTTTGAACCCTACTTGTACTATCAAGGTAGCGGTATATTATGTTGGGAATTAAGAGATATTATGAGAGTGGTTAATCCTAGTAACTGAAAGCTGACGTTGGATCGTTATTTTGGGAATTAGGTTGGGCGCGTGGTGATTGTCATTTTCCTCCCAAAAAGGTGTGTAATCGTACACCCAAACTTTTGCTACTGCCAAAACGATGGACAAAGGTGTATATTCACACCATTACGTTATTTGTGAATCGGTAAAAGCCGAAAAGCTGAAAAGCCAAAACCCCAGTATTTGAGACCTCACAAGCGTGCGACTGCTTGTGGGGTAAACTGAGCCCACAAATCATGGGCGACAGGTTGTAGAGGCCGCCACGAGCATTCTCGTAGGCTTGGGTCGCTATGGGTCCCGTTAGGCCGAGATGGGCCGTGTGGGTCCAATAGGCTCGTGGGCCTCACACGGATAAAATTTAGGGTAAGTGACAAATAATGGAGTGGGCTTTGGTGATTGCACAGTCGTGACTGAATTTGGGCGAAATGGGCCACACGGGCATGTGGGCCTACTTGGGCCGAGTAATTGGCCTTGGGCCTATTTACAATGTTTTGGCCATATGATTTATTTAAGTCGTTCGAGATGACTGTAGACCTTTTGGAGGGTTGTTATCCATACCAAGACCCCAAAGTTGGGCAAATGACCAAAATACCTCTGAAGGGGAAAATTACTGTTTTACCCCTAACCGATGAAATGACCATTATACCCCTAGTGGTAGGTTAATTGATGTGTGTTTGATATTTATGTGACTGGTTTTGAGTATGGCATACTGCATACACGTAATATTTATGACACGACATACTGCATGGGGTTGGGTTCCTGATCTGGAGGAAGTACTGTATTAGTGGATTTGCCACGTAATTACTGCTCTAGTGGCTTTGCCACGTTTACTTTTATTAGCAGCATTGTTGTGTTACTATTAGCAGCTTTGCTGCGACATTGGTGTATTGGCTGGGTGGGTCAATTTAATCTCCACACGGTGTGTTGGTTGGTATGGGTGGTATGTTGGTTGGACTGGGATGAGTTGCATACCTGCACTATTCTATTCCTATTTTTGGGCTTAGGCCCACACTGTCACTAAATAGGGCTAAGGTCCAGATTGTACTATTATTGAATAGGGCTTAGGCCCAAACCGTTACTGTATGCACTGTTTACTGTTTGACTGATAGGGGATTACACACTGAGTTTTAGTAAACTCACCCTTCCTTTTGACTGTGCAGGTAATCCCCAGCCTTAGACGATTTGGAGCCGCGAGGGACTCATAGGTGGCCACACGATTGCAGATGATTTAGTTATGACTTAATTTATTCAAATATTTTATATTTACGTTTTTTAATTATGTAATAAGGCCATTTGGGGGATTTTTAGCTTTTATTGGGCTTTTGATTTCGTATCTTAAACTACTAGAGTAGGAACACTGAGTTTTCAAAATAATAATGGTTTCAAAGAAAACGTATTTTTAACCTTAAGGTTTTCAACTAGAGAAGCTTCCGCGATTTTAATCGGATTAAGAAATCAATGTTAACAAACGTTTTGATAAGTTAACTTCAGTCCTAAATATGAAATTTACCGAGTTTTCTCAAGCAATAAAAACTAAATGGGTTTTAACTTAAAAACGATTTTCACCAACAAATTCAAGTTTTAGAAGGCACTACGATGTGACACGTCAGATTCGATTGTAACGTCTAGGCTGGGTTTGAGGTGTTACAAAACTTGGATAGGAATGTTTGCAGGAATACAGATACAGAAGAAGATCCGAGGATAGTAGGAACAGATGGAGGAGAAACTTCACTTTGAAAAACTACTAGCTCTGATGCCCAAGACAAGCATTTCCCTAATTGGACTTGATAAACAACATATTATTCTTTCAATTGGTTTTCTCATTTCCGATTAGAGTAAAGACATGCTTAGGTTTGTCTACTAATACAAGTTGTCTTTTTGGATCACTATCTAACCACATGATACCTTTCAGTATTAGCTTAAATATTAGACTACCAATAAGCAACATTTTCTTGCATTTTACTTTGCGTGCAAAAACCATTTGAAGACAATCATACAGAGTATATTAATGTAATCAATGGATTTTATTTATTAATCAGTCTGTTCAAAAAAATTTACAAGTTTATAAACGAATATACTACACACAGGGCCCCAAATCCAACACAACTTACACCAAAACAAATGCAAATATTCAATTTCAACCTTATACCAACTTATATCACCTATTCAACCATTAGATATATCAATTCAATACCATGGCATTCAAGCCAAACCATTTGACAAAAACTAAACATTTACCTATCTCAAACTACTTGAAACATACCAAATTACATTCATTTATGTCATTTCAATTGCTACATAACTCAAACCATTTATCAAAACATACCATTTTATCTAAACATTAACACTTCCAAAATTAAGCATTAGGTAAGTTTGAAGCTATGTTCAACATTCCAAGTTAACATATACAAAACACCTATGTACATGCCACAAAACTGGACTTGAAATAATCAAAAAGCTACCATTTCGAATACGTGATAGTGTGAGCTTCTAGATGATGCGCTAGACACATTTCACAAGTTGAGATCTACAGGGAAAATAACAAGGTAATCATACTGAATGCTTAGTAAGTTCATAAGCATTAAACAAAAACTTAGGGAAAACAACAAGGTAATCATACTGAATGCTTAGTAAGTTCATAAGCATTAAACAAAAACTTACCTAATTTTACAGTTTAATTCAACAAACTATTTAACTTGACAAGTTTGCCTAAACATGGTAACAACATATCAACAAGGTGAGTTCAACATATAACCATGTCATATAATAATTCAAACATTTAACCTTTCAATTCACTTATAACAAACATTTCAATACCATTCTCATAATCAAAGTAACATTTAATCAATTGGGTATCTAACTCATACCATTCCATTGTCATTTTTATTAATTGTTTTAACCCATTGAACTCAAGTGAACAGATTCAAATACAAGGGTAACTACACCACACTTGATTTCTCGATAGAGTAGTAGTCACACCACACCAAGGCACCAAAGTGCAAATCCTATAGGCAATCATACTTGTAATCGCATAAAAAATTTCTCCTTCTAATGCTTATTTATTCTATCAATTTGATCCTAAATCTAAAAAGTTCAACAAATTTAGCCCTCAAAATTCTTAAAATTTATCAATTTAATTCTAATTCTAAAAGGATCCAAAAGAAAAATATTACAAAATATTAAAAATATACTTCTACAACCTAACAATAATAATACATGAGATCCATGTTTTAGTCACTCAAATTCAAAAAGTTCTATTTTAGTCATTAATTTTATCATCATTTATGCAGGTGTATCTTTTTTTATTGGCATAATAATAAATGTAGTCCTCTAATGTTTATAAATTTTATTAATTTAATCTAATTATAAAAATTCAACAAAGTTGTGACAACCCTAATTTGACCCTAGTCGGAAAGTGGTTTCGGGACCACAAAACCGAGTCACAAAAATAATTAACCATTATAATCTATGCTTATAATATGTTTAAATGCATGTGTGAAAGTTTCATGCCTTGATTTTTTTCATTTGCATGTGAAATTTATTAAATAGGACTTATATGAGACATTTTTGAAATGTGATAGGTTAATGTGTAAGGGTCTATGAATGCATGTTATAAAAGTATGGACTTGCATGTCAAATTGTCCATTTTAGTTAGTGGCCCCCATGTTGTTAATTATTATATAACATATATATATTATATTAGCATTATTTCTATTATATGGTTTTATAATATGGAATAAGGTTATTAAAGATAGAAAATGGGTGAAGAAAACAAAGAATTCATCTTTACTTCCTTCTAGCCAAAAATAAGAGAACAAAAGAGGAAATAGCTCAAGTCTTTCAGTCAACTTTGAGCTGGAAATTAAGGTAAGAAATTCAAGTTAGTTTTTTTTGAAATTTTAGCATAGTTTAAGCTAGATCCTAAGTCCTTTACTTAGCCCATGCCAAAATTTTGAAGTTGATGGTGATATGAGCATTCGGCTATGGAAGATGTTAAAGAGAATGGTTGTTGTTTCATGTTCTTTTAATGAATAATGGTAGATAGGTGAAGTTGGGCCAAACAAATGAGCATTCATATGCATTAGATGTTAAGTGAGAAAATTTGCTAATATGTTGTGTGTATTATGGCCGAATGTGAATTTGGTTAATATTGAGAAATGTTTGTACTTTAAAATGATGAAATGAAGATTATGCTTAAGTGAAATTATAGATATGTGATGATTTATTGGTGATATGCATGTTTAAACAACATGTATGCAAAGAATGTGTGAAAGAGTAAATTGGTAATAATCTGCTTGGGACAGCAGCAGTAACTTGATTTTGGAAAATCACCATAAATTGTGGGAGTTGAGTTATAAGCTGAATAAATTATGTAATTAAAGCTTTATGAGTCTAGTTTCTTATAAAAGAAACTGAAAAAGCAAAAGAATTGCCAATAATGAGATATTTGAAGTAATGTGGGACAGAGTCAAAATGACTTCTAGATCCCCTGTTCTATTTTTATAAAATCATTATAAAATGTATAAAAATTTTCATAAGATAAAATTTATATTCTTAGGCTCCTTAATGAGCCTAGTTTCAAATGAAATAAACGAGAACATTTTTTGAATTCTGTACAATGAGAAATTTATTTCGTAGTGAAGAGTAGTCAGAATAGTCAAACAGTAAAACAAGGGAAACTTTAGGAAAAATCTGGTATTGATTGGCCAAACTAAAAATTATGAAAATTTTATGGATAAAATATAAATGAGTCTATGTTTAGGTAAAATTTACGGCAATTGATTTGGAGTTTCGTAGCTCCAGTTATAAATAATTTAGTGACTATTGCTCAGGAAGTCATCTTACAGTGAAATTGTGATTTATTGTAAACATTGATAAAAATTTGCTAATGAATTGCTTATTGATTTCTTATAAGCTTACTATAATCTATATGTGTGAAATTCGAATATATATGTAATATATTTTGAAATTAATACTTGAACAGTCGAATGATGACTAGTTTAAAATTTGTTGAATTAAAGCTCAAGAGCATAGGGGGCAATTTCGGATAAGGGAAAAGAGAAAGTAACCGAGTAGCCATTTCGCAACTATTCAAGTATATCCGAGGTAAGTTTTAAGTAGTCACATTTAGTATATAATTGATGATGCCTTGATGTGTATACATTAGATGAATTGTGACCTTTTGGTTCTACTTGAATTAAGTTGTGAGATAAAAAATTTAGGTATATGACATATAGTTGAATGGTCACTATGGGTTAAGCTTGAATGGTGAAATGGATATGTGATATTTATGTATGACTTTTGAACCGAATGCAAATGACTACTAATGTGATAAGTTGAATGAGATGTGTTAATATATGATTAAATATGCTTGATATTTGGTATTATATCCGGGTTAAAGTCCCGCAGGCTTAGTGCTGGTATTATATCTGGGTTAAAGTCCCGTAGGCTTAGTGCTGGTATTATATCTAGGTTAAATCCCGCAGGCTTAGCGCTGGTATTATATTCGAGCTTAAAGCCCCGCAGGTTTTGTACTTCGTGATCGGATGCAGGTTTTAAACCTAGCAGCTTAACGCCAGGTGATTCAAGTAAGATTATGAATTTGAAGGTTCGAATTAAACTACTAGTGATTATGTATGATATATTATGATAGTCAGTGCACGATTATGTACTCGCATGTGGATTGATTTTTAAGGTGAATTATTAGTATCAAAGAACGATATATGCGTGTGAATGATTACTATATCTACGACTAAGAGCATGACTTATTCGGTCGATGTCTGACATTATATGAAAGTCAGTGACTTAAATCAATTGTATGAGCTATGAAGTAAAATAAAGTACGTGCTGAGATTTCTTTGTGTATTCACGTATTTATACACATATATATTCGACCAAGTGATAACTAATTAGAATATTAGTTTTGTGATACTAAATGCTCGATTTAAATGACAAGTTTTAATTGTTTGTATTGCTTAAAACTTACTAAGCCTTGAAAGCTTACTCTGTTCTTTATTTCCTTGTTTTATAGATTGTTGATTCTAGCCACCGACTCGGGGATCGTCAGTAGTTAATCACACTATCGATATTTTTGGGTACAGTTGTATTTTGGACTCGATATGGCATGTATAGGTTAGGCTGTTAATAACGATATTTTGAATTTGTAATTACTCTGGCCATACGAAAATGGCGTATAACTTAAATATTAGTATGTATTCCATCTCGATCTCTGTTTATGTTATTTACAAGTTGAATGAGGTTATTAAATGTCTAGTTCGGTAATACCTCTTAGCCTTAACCTGGCGGTCGGATTCGGGTTAGGAGTGTTACATTTTATTGGTATCAGAGCTACGGTTTAGTCGATTCTAGGACTAACGCAGCATATATGAGTCTGGCTATACATGCCATACAAAGTTGTTATCTGATAGTGTGATGATTTCGGCGATTAAAAATGTGTTTTCGTATAGTAATGGATCCAGATCCCAATCGAGTGGTAGCTGATGATGTAGGGAGTGTAGCGCCTGCTCCCGCACACGGGACAGCGCCGTTGGACTCTCAACCTATTGCGAGCAATCAAAATGATGAGGCTGGACAAGCCTTTTATAATGTGATGAATGATTGGTTTAACCAATACATTCGAACTAATACAGTTGCTCCACAACCCCCACTTCTGACAAATACACCCCCTGCACCCACGATACCTATGGTAATTGATCAGATGAGGTTGAATAAGCCCCCGGTTGACAGAATTTGAAAGCATGGGCCTACTGAATTTAAAGCTACAGACAGTGATGATGCCGAGCAAGCTGAATTTTGGTTGGACAACACTATTCGAGTACTTGATTAACTATCTTGCACACCCGATGAATGCCTGAAGTGTGTTATATCTTTGCTACGTGATTCTGCCTATTATTGGTGGAATACATTGGTTTCTGTTGTACCCAGAGAGCGGGTGACGTGGGAGTTCTTCCAAACTAAATTCCGAAAAAAGTATATCAGTCAGAGGTTCATTGATCAGACACGGAAAGAATTTTTTGAACTTAAACAGGGTTCCATGTTAGTTACTGATTATGAACGAAAGTTCGTCAGACTTAGTAGATACGCTCGGAAATGTGTATCATCTGAGGCTATTATGTGTAAACGCTTCGAGGACGGGCTAAATGAAGATATTAAAATGTTTGTTGGCATTCTTGAAATCAGAAAGTTCATAGTACTTGTTGAGCGAGCTTGCAAAGCTGAGGAGCTTAGTAAAGAGAAAAAGAAAACTGATGTTAGAGCTGGAGAGTTTCGTAAAAGATCTTCGAGAAAGACTTTTCAGCAATCATCGAAGAAATTTTGAGATGATTCGGGCCGATCTAAGAACACTTCGGGTTTTTCCAGATGAGACCGTGATCGACCTCCTATGAGTACTCGAGTCACTTCAGTTGCCAGTGTTGGAAATGATCGTTGGGATAGGACCGAGTGCAAGTTTTACGGAAAATGGCATTTGGGGAGTTGTAGATTTCATGATTACTCCTGTTATAGATGCGGATCACCCGATCACTTCATCAAAGACTGCCCAAAGTTGTCAGAACAAAATGTGAATCAGAGTGGGAAGCCGGGTACTGCTACAGCTCAAGGTAGACCATCTAGAAATACGGGGAATACTAGTAGCGGTAAGAGAGGGTCTAGAGATGCTACAACCAGATCCGAGGCTCGTGCTCCTGCCAGAGCTTATGCTATACGGGGCACGCGAGGATGCTTCTTCGCCTGATGTTATTACCGGTACTTTCACTCTCTTTGATACTATTGTGATTGCATTGATTGACCCTGGTTCTACTCATTCATATGTATGTGAGACTTTAGCATCCAGTAAGACTCTACCTATTGAGTCTACTGAGTTCGTGATTTGAGTGTCAAATCCCTTGGGTCAATATGTGCTAGTTGACAAAGTGTGCAGGAAATGTCCCCTAATAATCCGAGGTTCCTATTTTCCGGCCGATCTGATGCTTTTACCGTTTGATGAATTTGATGTTATTCTCAGTATGGATTAGTTGACAGTGCATGATGCAGTTGTGAATTGCAAAAGAAAGACTATTGAGTTGAGATGTGCAAATGATGACATAATACAAGTTGAGTCTACTGGCTTGAATGGGTTACTCGCAGTAATATCCCCGATGTTGGCTCAGAAATATGTAAAAAAGGGGTGTGAAGCATATCTTGCATACGTACTTGATAGTAAGGAGTTAGAAAAGAAACTTGAATCAGTGCCAGTGGTTTGCGAGTATTCGGATGTTTTTCCTGAAGAGTTACCGGGATTACCACCTGTTCGAGAGGTAGAGTTTGGCATTAAACTTGTACCTGGGACTACACTAATTTTGATAGCTCCGTATCATATGGCACCATCAGAATTGAAAGAATTGAAAACTCAGTTGCAAGAGTTGACGGATAAAGGTTTCACCCGACCAAGTTTCTCACTTTGGGGTGCACCAGTATTGTTTGTGAAAAAGAAAGACAGAACCATGAGAATGTGCATCGAATATCGTCAATTAAATAAAGTGACAATAAAGAACAATTATCCGTTACCATGTATTGATGATTTGTTTGATCAGCTGAAAGGAGCCTCGGTGTTTTCAAAGATAGATTTGATATCGGGTTATTATCAGTTGCGAGTTCGAGACTCAAATGTCCCTAAAACTGCTTTCAGAACGAGATACAGTCACTACGTGTTCTTAGTGATGTCGTTTGGGCTCACTAATGCCCCTGCGGTATTTATGGATTGGATGAATCGGATCTTCAGACAATTTTTGGACCGGTTTGTAGTTATGTTTATAGACGACATTTTGATCTATTCGCGAGATGAAACCAAACATGCCGAGCACCTGAGATTAGTATTGCAGATTTTACGGGACAAACAGTTATATGCTAAGTTCAGTAAATGTGAGTTCTGGTTGAGAGAAGTTAGCTTTTTGGGGCATGTGGTATCTGCATCGGGTATTCGTGTTGATCCGAATAAAATATCAGCCATACTTGATTAGAAGCCTCCTAGAAATGTTACTGAAGTTCGGAGCTTTTTGGGACTTGCCGGTTACTACAGACATTTTGTAAAGGGTTTCTCGATGATAGCCACACCAATGATGAAGCTACTTCAGAAGGATGTTAAGTTTGAATGGTCAGAAAAGTGCCAGAAAAGTTTCGACCAATTAAAAAACCTATTTGACTGAAGCTCCAGTGTTAGTGCAACCCGAATCCGGTAAAGAGTTTGCCATTTACAGTGATGCATCCTTACTTGGGCTGGGTTGTGTGTTAATGCAAGAAGGTCGAGTTGTAGCTTACGCGTCGAGGCAATTGAAGCCGCATGAGAGAAACTATCCGACCCATGATCTCGAATTAGCTGCCATCGTATTTGCTTTGAAAATATGGCGACACTACTTGTTTGGAGAGAGGTGTCATGTATATTCGGATCACAAAAGCCTCAAATATTTGATGACTCAAAGAGATTTGAATTTGTGAAAAAGACGTTGACTTGAGTTGTTGAAAGATTATGAACTTGTCATTGACTATCACCCGGGAAAGGCTAACGTGGTTGCCGATGCTTTAAGTCATAAATCACTGTTTACTTTACGAGCGATGAATGTACTCCTGTCCGTTTCATCCGATAATGTGTTAGTAGCAAAATTGAAGGCCAAACCATTATTGATTCATCAAATACGTGAATCCCAGAAAGTCGACGATGAATTGGTTGCTAAACGAGTTGAATGTGTTTCAAATGTGGAATCAGAGTTTCAAATTGACGACAACGATTGTTTGAAGTTCAGAAGTCGATTGTGTGTTCCAAAAAATTCGAAACTTATTTTGATGATTTTGAGCGAGGTTCATAGTAGCCGAATGTCAGTCCACCCGGGTAGTACGAAGATGTACAATGATCTGAAACGTCAGTTTTGGTGGCCTGGTATGAAACGAGACGTTTTTGACTTTGTTTCGAAGTGTTTGATATGTCAACAAGTGAAAGCGGAACATCAAGTGCTTTCAGGATTACTTCAGCCGATCATGATACCAGAATGGAAATGGGATCGAGTCACGATGGATTTTGAATCTGGGTTGCCATTGTCGTCAAGCAAGAAAGATGCAATTTGGGTTGTTATTGATAGACTGACAAAGTTAGCTCATTTTATTTCTGTACGTACGGATTATTCACTTGACAAGCTAGCTGAATTGTATGTTTCTCAGATTGTAAGGTTACACGGGGTACTTATTTCTATTGTGTCGGATAGAGATCCGAGATTCACATCGCAATTTTGGAAGAAATTGCAAGAAGCTTTGGGTAACAAGTTGCATTTTAGCACCGCTTTTCATCCCCAGACTGATGGTCAATCCGAGCGGATAATTCTGATACTCGAGGATATGTTTAGATGTTGCATCCTTGAGTTTAGTGGTTCATGGGAACGGTATTTGCCTTTGATTGAATTCGTTACAACAATAGTTTTCAATCAAGCATTAAGATGGCACCTTACGAGGCTTTGTATGGTCGTAAATGCCGTACACCGTTGTTTTGGACCGAGCTTAGTGAAAATAAAATATTCGAGGTTGATTTGATCAAAGATGCTGAGCAGAAAGTAAAAGTGATCCGTGAAAGTCTGAAAGCAGCTTCAGATCGTCAGAAGTCATATGCGGATTTAAAACAAAAAGACATTGAATATCAGGTCAGAGACAAAGTGTTTCTTAAAGTTTCACCTTGGAAAAAGGTGCTCAGATTTGGTCGTAAAGGCAAATTGAGCCCGAGGTTCATCGGGCCATATGAAATATCCGAACGAGTTAGGCCAGTCACATACAGATTGATTTTACCCCCTGAACTTGAAAAGATTCACAATGTTTTTCATGTCTCGATGCTTCAACGTTATAAATCCGATCCATCGCACATAATTAATCCATCAGAGGTTGAGATTCAACCTGATTTGAGTTATGAAGAAGAACCGGTTCGTATTTTGGCTCGTGAAGTAAAAGAACTACGGAACAAGAAAATCTCATTAGTGAAGGTACTGTGGCTTAAGCATGGGGTTGAAGAAGCTACATGGGAACCTGAAGCCTCTATGAAAGATCGATATCCTAACTTATTCACTAGTAAGATTTTCGGGGACGAAAATTTCTTATGTGGGGGAGAGTTGTGACCGCCCTAATTTGACCCTAGTCGGAAAGTGGTTTCGGGACCACAAAACCGAGTCACAAAAATAATTAACCATTATAATCTATGCTTATAATATGTGTAAATGCATGTGTGAAAGTTTCATGCCTTGATTTTTGTCATTTGCATGTGAAATTTATTAAATAGGACTTATATGAGACATTTTTGAAATGTGATAGGTTAATGTGTAAAGGTCTATTAATGCATGTTATAAAAGTATGGACTTGCATGTCAAATTGTCCATTTTAGTTAGTGGCCAGCCATGTTGTTAATTATTATATAACATATATATTATATTAGCATTATTTCTATTATATGGTTTTATAATATGGAATAAGGTCATTAAAGATATAAAATGGGTGAAGAAAACAAAGAATTTATCTTTACTTCCTTCTAGCCGAAAAAAAGAGAGCAAGAGAGGAAATAGCTCAAGTCTTTCGGTCACCTTTGAGCTGGAAATTAAGGTAAGAAATTCAAGTTAGTTTTTTTTTTGAAATTTTAGCATAGTTTAAGCTAGATCCTAAGTCCCTTACTTAGCCCATGCCAAAATTTTGAAGTTGATGGTGATATGAGCATTCGGCTATGGAAGATGTTAAAGAGAATGGTTGTTGTTTCATGTTCTTTTAATGAATAATGGTAGATAGGTGAAGTTGGGCCAAACAAATGAGCATTCATATGCATTAGATGTTAAGTGAGAAAATTTGCTAATATGTTGTGTGTATTATGGCCGAATGTGAACTTAGTTAATATTGAGAAATGTTTGTGCTTTAAAATGATGAAATGAAGATTATGCTTAAGTGAAATTATAGATATGTGATGATTGATTGGTGATATGCATGTTTAAACAACATGTATGCAAAGAATGTGTGAAAGAGTGAATTGGTAATAATCTGCTTGGGACAGCAGCAGTAACGTGATTTTGGAAAATCACCATAAATTGTGAGAGTTGAGTTAGAAGCTGAATAAATTATGTAATTAAAGCTTGATGAGTCTAGTTTCTTATAAAAGAAACTGCAAAAGCAAAAGAATTGCCGATAATGAGATATTTGAAGTAATGTGGTACAGAGTCAAAATGACTTCTAGATCCCCTGTTCTGTTTTTATAAAATCATTATAAAATGTATAAAAATGTTCATAAGATAAAATTTATATGCTTAGACTCCTTAATGAGTCTAGTTTCAAATGAAATAAACAAGAACATATTTTGAATTCTTTACAATGAGAAATTTATTTCGTAGTGAAGAGTAGTCAGAATAGTCAAACAGTAAAACAAGGGAAACTTTAGGAAAAATCTGGTATTGCTAAAAATTATGAAAATTTTATGGATAAAATATAAATGAGTCTATTTTTAGGTAAAATTTACGGAAATTGATTTGGAGTTTCGTAGCTCCAGTTATAAATAATTTAGTAGCTGTTGCTCAGGAAGTCAGCTTATAGTGAAATTTTGATTATATTGTAAACATTGATAAAAATTTGCTAATGAATTGCTTATTGATTTCTTATAAGCTTACTATAATCTGTATGTGTGAAAGTCTAATATATATGTAATATATTCTGAAAGTAATACTTGAATAGTCGAATGATGACTAGTTTAAAATTTGTTGAATTAAAGCTCAAGAGCATAGGGGGCAATTTCGGATAAGGGAAAAGAGAAAGTAACCGAGTAGCCATTTTCATAGAACTGTTCAAGTATATCCGAGGTAAGTTTTAAGTAGTCACCTTTAGTATATAATTGATGATGCCTTGATGTGTATACATTAGATGAATTGCGACCTTTCGGTTCTACTTGAATTAAGTTGTGAGATAAAAAATTTAGGTATATGACATATAGTTGAATGGTCACTATGGGTTAAGCTTGAATGGTGAAATGGATATGTGATATTTATGTATGACTTTTGAACCGAATGTAAATGACTACTAATGTGATAAGTTGAATGAGATGTGTTAATATATGATTAAATATGCTTGATATTTGGTATTATATCCGGGTTAAAGTCCCGCAGGCTTAGTGCCGGTATTATATCCGGGTTAAAGTCCCGCAGGCTTAGTGCTGGTATTATATCCGGGTTAAATCCCGCAGGCTTAGTGCTGGTATTATATTCGAGCTTAAGGCCCCGCAGGTTTTGTACTGGTGACTTGATCCGTGTTTTAAACCTAGCAGGCTTAACGCCGGTGATTCAAGTAAGATTATGAATTTGAAGGTTCGAATTAAACTACTAGTGATTATGTATGATATATTATGATAGTCAAGTACGTATTATGTACTCGCTTGTGAATTGATTTTTAAGGTGAATTATTAGTATCAAAGAACGATATATGCGTGTGAATGATTACTATATCTACGACTAAGAGCATGACTTATTCAGTCGATGTCTGACATTATATGAAAGTCAGTGACTTAAATCAATTGTATGAGCTATGAAGTAAAGTAAAGTACGTGATGAGATTTCTTTATGTATTCACGTATTTATACACATATATATTCGGCCAAATGATAACTAATTAGAATATTAGTTTTGTGATACTAAATGCTCGATTTAAATGACAAGTTTTAATTGTTTGTATTGCTTAAAACTTACTAAGCCTTGAAAGCTTACTCTGTTCTTTATTTCCCTGTTTTATAGATTGTTGATTCTAGCCACCGACTCGGAGATCGTCAGCAGTTAATCACACTATCGATATTTTTGGGTGCAGTTGTATTTTGGACTCGATATGGCATGTATAGTTTAGGTTGTTAATAGCGATATTTTGAATTTGTAATTACTCTGGCCATACGAAAATGGCATATAACTTAAATATTAGTATGTATTCCATCTCGATCTCTGTTTATGTTATTTACAAGGTGAATGTGGTTATTAAATGTTTAGCTCGGTAATACCTCTTAGCCTTAACCTGGTGGTCGGATTCGAGTTAGGAGTGTTACAAAAGTTACTTTTTAATGTTTATATCCTTAGAGATTTATCTTGGGATTAGTGCTACTATATATATTGTTTTATACAGCTAGTTGCTTGAACGATCTGCTTTGAAACTACTGTTGTTCCTTACTCATGGAATTCCAGTGATATGTTTGGCCATGAATATTTTTCTTGAAAGGCATTGTAGTTGAAAAATTGGAAATGTTCCTAGTACTTTTATCCAAACTTCGTTCCAGTCGCGGACTTTGTACTTGGTAGTTCATATTAAAAGCTGCCCTTGTTTCTGCGGAATTATTCTAAGTGTGTAACATCTCACATATTAGCTTAATAGAATGTAAAATTATTTTAAGGATGAGTAATTGGCTTACTAGTAAAGAGAAAATAAGGAAGCATGGAAATTAGATTAGGGTCCCAAGTTCAAATCCCTTGCCTTGCAAAATATCTTGATTTTGCAAAAAAAAAATCCCTCCTTTTCCTTATTTTTGTTCCACCCATACCTAGTAAACCTAGGTGTAAATATTACTTTTATTTTTTCTTTAGCCTTTAGCCATTTTCTTTTCACCCTAGCCGCCCCTCCCTCTTCTTCTCTTCACTTTCTCTTCTTTTCCCTTACGTGTCGTTGCCTAAACAACCAAGATCCACCATCCATTTTTTCCTTTTTCTTTTTTGCAACGGGTTCTTGCACCATTCCCCCTCCTCTCTTTTGTTTCCATTCTACTATACTTTTCATCCTTAAACCTAAAATTTTTAACACCCAAAATCGATCTCCATTGCTGCCCAAGAAGCTCTATTGTCCTTCCCTCATTCTAGCAAGAGTAAGTTTCATCTTTTTTTCATTTTCTTGATGAATATTCCAATAAAATACTCAATATTTCAGATATATAATTAGGTTGATTTTTTATGATTTTATGAGTGATTTTCCAGCCTTCGAAAATGTTTTTAAAAGGCTCTCAAGTCAGCCCCGAATTGCCACCGTTGATGGTGGTGCACCACGCCTAAAGGCACCAAAGAGAGTTGTTGTTTTATTTAATTTTTACCATCTATTTCCAGCAAGATCATGGTCTCGTAAACCCTTCCTAATCAGCCTCTACTCATGTGTGACTTAGTCAAATTCAATCTTGATTGTATGCCAACTCAGACCTGACGAATCGGGAACCATAAGTGTGATAGTCGTAGGTTAATACGAAGATTTCAATTTGATTATTGGGGATTGTATTAAATGATTAGAGTCAAGTCTTTATTGATTTCATAGCTAATTATTTTTTTTATTATTTAATTGTGTTAGGTGTCAAATTAAATGCCCCGAACCAACAGTGAAGCCTTTAGACGTTCGTGCGTATGTTTCAGGTCAAACTAGTGTAAGTAACATAGTCGCTTTAGATCTAGAATTTCTATGGAAACACCGATTTGATTAAATTCTTATGGGTATGTTCTAAGGTTGGTTTTGAAAATGACCTAACTCAATAAATTCTTATTTATTTTAATTTAGGTTCAATTTAAGGTTTTAAGGAGAAATCGTGTGCTTCGCAAGTAGTGCTGCAGTTGTGCAAAAATAAGGTGTGGGTCCTAACATGTTAACTTAAGTGTTTTAATAATATTTTGAATGTTATAAATATTGACTAAGCCTTCTGGTCAAGCTTAGTTAAATGGCTAAGTGAATAATTTTAAAGTGGCCGAATTAGGTACGTTATGAGCCCTTATTAAATGGAATGTTTGTAAAGTTACATGATTGATTGAATGGTTGATTGGTTGGTACCAATATAAATGGTTTGTTAATGTAATGTATGATTGGTTGTGTGTATAGTATGTATTAAATTGGAAATAAATATTGAATGCATGAAACCTTTGTTGGGTAAAATGCCATGAAAAGTACTAAATGAAAAATTGTTATACATGCACTGGAAAATTTCCTAAAGTGTTAACAAATGATGGTATGATAGAATGTCACCATGTTGATGGTGAAATCGAACACTTGATAAGTGAACCTTATAATGAGGCCATGTAAATTATGCTACTAAATGAAAACGTGTGAACTTTACATTTGATTGAAATTCGTATGACATATCAGATGTGCATGGGGTGGGATATTATGGTTGATGGAGTTCTATGGAGTAGTGGCGGCATTTTAAGTCCGCATGTAACACCCCTAACCCGTATTCGTCGCTGGAATAGGGTTACGGAGCATTACTAGACTTATTACTTAAACAAACATACATTGTCATACATTTTTCATATCCAAATAAAATTCATTCATAATCAATCATGTTGTCCCTAATAGGAGCCCTTGATGCTAAAGACAATTATTTGAAGTGATTCAGGACTAAACCGAGAACTTAGGAAAAGTTTAGAAAAAAAATAGAAAATTTTCAAAATACAGGGGACACACGCCTGTGTGGCACGGCCGTGTGGACTTTCGAAATGGGATCACATGGCTGTGTCCCAACCCATATCCTACCCCATGTAACTCCTTGACTTGGGTCACATGGCCAACCACACGTCCGTGTGCTAGGCCATGTGCTAGGCTGTGCTAAAATTGTAGGGTATACTGATTTATGCCACACGGCCAAGTCATACGCCCGTGCGTTGGGCCGTGTGGAGCTACTGACTTGATTACTAAATAAGTACTAGGGGACACACAGCCGTGTCATCTAACCGTGTGTCACACACGGCTGAAACACACGCCCGTGTCAATGCCCTTGTGGACAAAAATAGCCTATTTTCCAAGCCATATTTCTCACCCAAAGAGGTTCCAACCTGCACACCTCAATATGCATATAATCATGGCATAAATAGGCCCTCAAAACCAACCAATATCAAGATTAGATCATGTACTAATCACACATACAACATCATAACCACAAGCACATTCATTTGACCACTTTTAAACATACTAAAAATGCTTCCAAAGTATACCTAAATGGTCAATTACCTATTTTAGACTTTGTGCCTAACTTAGCATACATGCTCATCTCAATTCTAACCATTTACTTCACAAAATACCAATCTACAACAAGACATTCACAAATCAATTATACACAACATATCAAAAAGCCATTTATACATATTTTCATAACCAAATATACCAAAACAAGCCAAATCACATGGCTATACACATAACCAAAACATATATCATTTGCAAGCCAATTCAATTGGCTATACACATCACAAACATATAAACCATATTATCCACAACACCTATACATGCCATATAACCAAGTACACAAGTTCAAAAGTACCAAAATGATAGTTGGATAGTGTAATGAGATCTCCGACAACTCCCAAATCCGAGCAAGCTTTGAAATCACTATAAAACACGAAAAATTAAATAGAGTAAGCTATAAAGATTAGTAAGCTCGTATTGCTAATAAGTATAACTTACCATCATTTAAAAATTAAGTAATCTAAACATAATATACTACAACTCAACTTGATTACAAGGCTAACATATATTCATCCACATAATAAATCATGAAACTCACAAATTTCATGGATTCAATGTGTATATGGTTTACGTACATACCTGTACTGATACGTATTAATCTCTTACCCTTTCATGTCATCAATATACCCGTTGAACCATTTGGAATAATATCAGATACTCAGGAATCTCGCACCCTAAGTGCCAATACATGGTCGAAACCATCTCAATCTCATGTCTCATATGTAAATGCTCATCTCGAGCTATCACTGGGTCTGCTCACACAAGTTAACGGTCAAGACATAGCTACACAATGCTGCTCACACAAGTTGACGAGAATCCGCAACACATGTCGGAAAACTCAGCCACCGGTAGAACGTACGGACCAGCACCCAAAACACTATAACCCCTAATAACATGTCATTTGTATCCTATCAATTCCTAAGGTTCAAACGGGCTTTCACACGTCGCCAAATCTTTGTCGAGCATTTTCTTAAAATCGTATTCACAAATAATGCAATTATAGAGCATTTAAAACACAAATACAATAATGCTTATTAACATACGAATTTAACTCAAATTTATATGGAGAGAATCGAGCTATCAATCAACTATTTTGTTTTTCCCCCGATCTAATTCCAAACTTCTCTTTTCTTGATCTATATATAATCAAATTTAACTTATTCAAAATACATTCTATTCAATTCGGTCCAAAAATTTATATTATGCCAATTTTACACTTTTACCCCTTATATTTTAACATCTTTATAATTTAGTCCCTAGCTCATAAAAATGCAAATTCAAGAAATTGAGTCCACACCCATGCTAGCCGAATTTCACCTATACTCATAGCATCCCATGCTTTTCATTATTTCACACATTTACCACATAATTTTTACATTTCTCAATATAATCCCTAATTGATAATTTCAACCAAAATCACTTAACAAATGTTGTTTATCTAATAACAACCTTTCATTTTCTATCATTAAACATCAAAATAAACAATTATTCATCAATGTAAAACCTTATACTTTTAAAAATATTGCAAATTAGTCCCTAGGCTAGCTAGATTAAGTTACAACGACTCCAAAAACATAGAAATCATAAAAAAAGGCACAAAAACCATACCTAAATGGAAAATGGAAGCTTGGTCGAATGTTAAAGACAATAATGGCTTTCTTCTTCTTCATAATCAATTGAGAAGAAAAATTAAAGATGACAACTTTAATTGTTTTATTTATTTTATCTTTATTTACTAATTTACTTAATTAACCTTTAAAAACATTAATAACTACACAAAATACCAATCCATTATCATCCACTAACTCATTAATGGGCTAATTACCATAATAATACTCTATTTTAAATTTCCATAGCTATTAAAGCTCAACTTTTACACTTTACGCGATTTAGTCTTTTTTTCTCAAATTAAGCATTCAAACGATAAAATTTCTTAACGAAATTTTCATACAATCATTCTATCATGTTGTAGAGCTCAAAATAATAATAAAATAAATATTTTGACCTAGGATTTGTGGTCCCGAAACTACTGTTCTGATTTGATTAAAAATAGGTTGTTAGTTCACTGCACGTGGAGTAATGAGGAGAATGATGATAATATTGCATTTTATGTTAAAAGACAGTATGACTACATTATGTATTATGGTGGTTTAACCATAACGAGCTTTACTCGCAATGATTGGAGTTTGGCAGATGAGTTCTAGTGAACTCGTGATATGTAGCGGATGGTCTGGGTAGGATTTCACTATGCATTATGATATGTCATGATATTTATGAATGATTATACTTATGATATGTATGTGTTGCAAATGTAATAGTGGTGAATGATGTTAGCATGTATGATTGTATGTTCTCTTGATTTGACTCACACTGAGCTAGTTAGCTCACCCCATAGTTTCATCCTTGTCAAGTAATGAATATGACTAGGATCGAACATTGCATGTGGACATACGATGGACTTAGGACATTCTTATTATTTTGTTTGGGTTTTAATTAAATTTATTCAGTTTTTTTTACTGTAAAGCTATTTGAACTGTGGTTGGGGTTTTCTTACTACTTTGGGATTTTCATGCATCCATACTTGAGATATAGATTTGGTTATTATAGGATTATTTGGAAATGGATAAAGCATGATATCTGGCTTAAACAATTAATCTGTTAATAGCAAATTTTTTTGTTGCGATAAAAGATAACAAAATTCTTGATAAAGAACATTGAGTTAACTATTTTCCAAACAAAATTAGTGTTAATAACATTACCTAAGAATGATGAATTTAATTAATGAATGTTTTTCAAAAATAATAGAGATAAACCATGATTTTTCCTAAAAGAGATGGTACGTAAGGTTTTCAACAAACGATAAAGTAGCAGTGTTGCATAGGTGACCAATGTGATCTCCACAATTCGACCATAACATCTAGGCTAGGTTTGGGAGGTTACAAAGTGGTTTGTGTTGTTGCAGGATGAGAACCAGTGGTCGAACATTATGGATGGCCTGCATGCTAATAGTTATAGTCCTTGTAACATCCCGAAATAGGGCCTAAACGGAACAGTGGTTGCGAAACCACAAATCCGAGGTAGAAAAATTTATTTTATTATTATTTTGAGGTATATGATATGTTTGCATGATTGTGTGAAAAGTTCGTGAAGAAATTCTATGCATAAAGTACTTAATTTGAAATTAGGGACTAAATTGAATAAATTGCAAAACTTGTATTCTAGAAGTATTTTGCATAAAATTGAATTAGATTATTAATTAGAGGTCCTTAAAGAGTAATTTTACCAATTTCTAAGTCTATGGACAAAAATTAGGACATGAAAGGAATTTTTGAAAGTTTAGTAGTAAGGGCATTTTGGTCATTTAGTTATTAAAATGAATTAAAAACAAAATTAAAAGCCAATTTTTGTCCATCTTCTTCATTAGGACGAAATTTCAAGGGTTCTCCATAGCTAGGGTTTGTTTCAAGCTTTCAAGCTCCATGGTAAGTGATTCCAAGCCCCGTTTTTAATGTTCTTTACGTTTTGAGTCCCGTGAGCTCGATAAAGCTTATGCTAGCAATAATTTAAGTTAGGGTTCATATTTGGAAAAATACCCATAGGTGAAATTTGTGTATTTTGGTGTTTTATGATAGAATATGAGGTTTTAAATTATGTTAGACAAAACTTGTACTACTCGGTTTTAAGCAAAAGCGAGTAAAAGGACTTAATCAGTAAAAATACCTAATAGTCATAAGTGCTTGTTAGAGTATGAATTTGATGCTGCCATAGAAGGGAAAAATGACCAGCATGTCATGAAACACAAGAAAATAGGCTGAAGTTTTATTTTTACGAGCTTTGGGGCAAAAGTGTAAATATGCAAAAGTTTAGGGGCAAAATTGTAATTTTGCCAAAATATGATTTTGGGTCAATTTGAATAATTTGAGTCCTAATTAGACTATATTTTAAATGATAGAGCAAGGAAAACTGAAATTCAAGCTAAAATGGAGAAAATACCAAGTTGTGGACGAAATGGTAAAAGTAGCTATTTTTGCATACGAGGTAAGTTTCTGATAAATAAATGCAATATTCTTTTATTTTACATTATTATTGTAAATTTCAGCATTTATATACTTATTTTATGAGAATATTTAAAGTCGAATTAAAGGCAAAGTAATGAGAGAAAAAGCATTAGGAAGCCCCGTTTGAACCTTAGGAATGTTAGGATATTGGGGTTGTGATGGACGAGACAGATGAGAAATGAGCCATGTAAGTCCATATCAGATATATGGCTTTGGAGACAGGAATGAGCCATGTAAGCCCATATTATATATATATATATGGCATTGGAGACAGGAATAATTCATGTAAGTCCATGTCGAAGACATGGCATTGGCGAGGATATTGATAGCGAGAACGACCCGGTATCCTTAGTATTCCGAGTGGTTCAATGGGTCATTGTACACGTTAAATTACAGTGAATTATCAGCAAAAAGGGAAGGTAGATTATATTTATGAATAGTGAAAGGTCGTAAGTAAGAAAGAAGGTAAGTAAGTAAAGAAGAAGGTAGAAAATGAGAAGTAAAGAAAGTTTATGAGGCTAGGTGACATTATGTATAATTATTCATTATGTTGAATGTTGTAATTTATTTGCTTGTAAGCTTACTAAGCCTAGTGCTTAGTCTCTTTATTTTCTTTTTCTTATAGTTTTATCTAGCCACTGGGATCGAAGGAAACGTCGGAGACCCGATCACACTATCGAAGGAATCACATTGGTATAGTTAGACGTTTAGTTTTGTGTATGGCATGTATAGGAACTTGGTTTCTTTTGATATGATATGATCAATGAATGATGTGTAAATACTTACTAGTGATTAGCTAATAGAATGGCTGATGATATACATGTTTAATTGTATGTATGAATAAGTAGTAACTATCACATGAAAACTAAGAAAAATGTGAAAGTAACTTAAAAACAGATTCAAGTATCAGAAATAATGTGATTTTGAAAAATCACTAAAAATCGTAGAGACATGGTTTGATGGTGAATAATATATGAAATTAAAGCTTATTATGTCTATTTTCTTATAGAATAAGCAAAATAGGTAAAGGTATTATATTTTATGAGATATCTGAGTTTTAGTGAAACAGGGTCAGAGAAAATTCTAGATCCCCTGTTTCAACTTTGGAAATTCACCATAAATTGTACAAAAATAATTAAGTGGTTTAATTTATATGGTTAGAATCCTTATTGAATCTAGTTTTAATATAAATAAACGGTATAGTTATATTAATTTTGTATAGGGAGAAAAGTGGTTCATAGTAAGTAGAGGTCAGTGCAGTCGAATTCTGAAACAGGGGTAACTTTAACTAATAAACTGTACTAATTGGCTAAGTCAAAAATTCTAGAAAAAATTTTGTAGATAGATATATGAGTCTAGTTTCAGGAAAAATTTACGGATCTTAATTTCGAGTTTTGAAACTCGAGAAATGAATTTTTAAGCAGCTATGACGCAGAAAAACAGTTTATTCCGAAAATTAAAATAAGTGGTTTAGAGTTGTTTAAAAGGTAAGATAAGTTTAGTAACACCTCAAGCTTGACTCCGGTGACGGTTTCGGGCGTGGGGGCGTTACAGTCCTAACATTTGTTATGTATATATTAACTTTCAGTGGTACGCTCTATGTTTCAACTGCTTTGCTTGGTGGATTTCAATGTAATCTCATGGGAACTTTTCGGCTTTAAATGTTTTGGCATCATTTATAGCTTTATGCTGCTTGGCAATCCTATAGGTGCACTTTTTTTCTCAGGTTTGCTTTCTGGTTATGATGTTGATGCTGAAACTGCTAAGCAAATGTTTTAAACTCACTTTCTTTCTTTTAGCTGGCATCTGTGGTCTAGGCAGCATCTTGGGCATGTTTTTAACAATGAGAATCCAAGTGGTTGATCATATGTTATATTCTTTTGCATTTTTGTAATTTCTATTCCTCACTCCCTTATAAATACAAGTTCTTACAACTCATTTGGGGACTTTTGACATATTGGACTCTCAATATTCTCTAGAATCCCCTCCAACATGTTATTTTTTATCAACCACATTTCTTTCTCTACATCTTACCTACCATCACTTGTTGTTGTACTCGGTGTTATCATATTTACTCCATCCTTCCTCTATATCTTCTGGTACATTTCCTTTTTTCCATCTTACCAATCATCACCAGTCATTGTACCTAGTGTTACCGACTCTACTCCTTACACTTTCTTTTGGTAAATTTCATTTATTTGTTGGTAACGCTTCCTTTCTCGACCAAAGAATCCTTTATACTCTTCTAGTTCATTTCATCTTCCTTAACCTTCAGACCACTAAAATTATGAAGTTATCATTTGTCGCAATAAAAGTGATGACATGCCTATTTTATATTGGTTTGCTCTACGTATTTTGGCCTCTAAGTAGTCCCTCACATTAGCCACAATCATCATACTTTTTTTCTCTCCTCGTCCCTACCATCCAATCATTCTTCAAAGAGCCTCAAAATTGTCAAAAGTTTTAAAATTAGAACCAATTTGATAACAATTTAAAAACATCGGAAAGCCAATTTTGTTATTATGTCAATAAAAGAAACATGTTAATATTCCATTAATAATTCAATAAGAAAATAACCAAAATATCATATGATAGCATTAATTAGTCAAAAATAATTTTTTGAACTTGAGTGATTAAAACAAAAACTCATTAATAACTCGATAACTATTAGTATAATTTACCCAATTTGTTAAGATTTGGACCACAACATAACATTAATAATAGTAAAAAAAATTCAAACTTTGAAGTATAAAAAACTAAATATCCCAAATCGAATATAGTACAAAGATGTCAATTGACAAAGAAAAAAATAAGAAACAAAAAATGGGTAAACTACCAAAATAGTCACTTTTGTTTACTTCAGGTTAAATGTTAGTTAAAACTTTTTTTATGTTTATGAAAAAAGAAAAGGTAAAAGCTAAATAAAAAAAAAAAAAAACTTCCTTCGCATATTCTCACCCCATAATTACAAACCCTTATCGTCCATCATCGCTTTAACTAATTTGGATTCCTCAATGACCTAGTCCACAAGCTCTTCTTACTTGAAAACCTAGCTAGTCGTGACTTATGGCAGTCCACCCTCAACAAAATTTCCCAAGCCTGTTCCCTTAACCTTCTAACCAACCCCATGACCACCTTATCTATCTTACTTACAAAATTTTCACCCTCCCGAAACTATGTTGTTTCACGAATTCTTCAAACGAGCTCTACACTCTCAATGACTAAAACGACCACCATACAAAACTTACCCTCAGCTTTACCCACCAGTTTGGTTTCATGCTCCTTCGGTTCATCCATGCTGGGCTTCCAATCAAGCTTGCTTAGAAATATCCAAGAAGGTTTAGATCAATTTTATCGTTTGCTTAATTTTATTCATCAAAAAAAATAAAGGAAAAGAAAGTAATAATCTAGATGATGCTGTAAAAGTTTGGAAATGAAAAAAATTTGTATTAAATATAAAAAATTCAATTTATGTTAAGATTTGATTAAGGATATAGATTTTTATAATGGTTAGTTAAATTCAATCTTAATTTCAAAATTAAGTTATATTCAAATCGAAATTTGATTAACAATGATTGATATTCGATTTTGAGTTAAATTCAATTTAAAAATCATGATAAAGAAACAAAAACTTGGTTTATTTTGTGAGCAAAAGTTATATTTCTGCGATAAGAAATATGAGAAGAGAAAAAATAAAAGGGAAGAAAAAAAGAAAAATAAAAAAATGTATATTGTTCAAGAAAATAAAAGTATAAAAACTAATTTAAAAAAATAAAAAATATAAAAAAACTACAGGGAAAATGAGAAGAGAATGAAAAAAAAAATTCAAAGAACATAAAAAATTAATCAATGAACAAAATATAAAGACCAACTGTATAATTTAACTTAAATTTTTTTTAAATGATAATTTAACATGTCACATCAACTTATTGTTACATAGTTAACAGTAATTAACACTATATAAATGACTAAAAAATATAACAAACAAAAGTTACTATTTTCATCATTTACCCAACAAAATTGATGATAAAATAAAAGGTAGAACAACAAACAGTTCGATAATTCTTGGAGACAAATGCTATTAACCTATCAGACATCCTACATGGTTAGCCTTGACAGCCCAAGTTTTGTTGACTAAGGGCAATGCCGACAAGTCCTTCGATGAACCAGTTCATGTAAATTTACATCCCCACAAAAGGGTCAATAAAATTACAAAAAAACATTACAACGAAATCGATCACAACCAAAGGATTGCCTGCCATAAAACCTTACTTTACTCATCGATCCCATAGTTCTCACCGAAGTATTTATCAACCAAACTATTGGCCATGTTTCTCAAGTCTTCATTTTCATGAAACTGGTATCTTTCCATTGCGTCAATCCCTTCCTCTTGTTCAACTAGTTTTGGGCCATCTCCATTTGGCATTCCTCTTAAAACCTATGATGCACATAAAAGAATGAGGTTTCTGTTATTCCTCGAAACACTAAGGAAAGGTTGTTGCACATTTTATAATGGGGTCCTAAAGAAAATGCAGCAAGCAAAAAATTCTGTTCATGCCCAACAAACAAGGCAAATGGGGAATTCAGATCCAAATTAGAGTTGTCAATTGGACAGGTCAAGTTGATTTTGATTTAGGCCAATTCAGGTTTTAAAACTTTCAAAATCATTTCGGTATTGGTTTGTTTTGAATCACTTCAGGTTCAGGTCATTCAGGTCGGGTCATCTCAGGTTCAAATATCATTTTGGGGTTGGATTATTCCGGATTTAGGTCATTTAGGGATTGAATTATTCTGGCTTTGGGTAATTTTCAGATTTGGGTTGAATGAGTTTGGATTGTTTTTTTATGGTCAAATCAGGTTGGGCCTAATTTGGATTTTGAGTTAATGGATTGAGTTTCCATATTCAGGTTAGAGCTGACAGATTTAATCCCTATTTTTCAAGATAAGTAGGGTAAAAAAACGATTTGTAAAAAACATAGATAACTTTATAGTGCACAAGGATGTGGAAATTGACAAATAATTTGCAAGATTTGCTCACCAGCTCCATGAATTGAAGTCCCAGTCGGGCAGCCTCTATATCAGCAGATCTAACCAGATCAATGAAACCTGAGAGACAGCCTCTCTGAACAAGGGAAACCAGGTGCTCCTCGATCAGATTTGGCTTTCCATCACCACCAGTAGGGGTAACACATAGGTTTCCCAACACATATGCTACTTCCTTTCGTATATCAAAGGGTGCAGTTGAAAGAAGACGTAGTAGTAAAGGTACAGCCTCACTAGAATATATCAACTGTTTGTGTTCAATGGAACCAGCTGCTATATTAGATAGAACCCATGATGCTTCCTGCGTGAACAGTAAAGACTTTCAAGTTAGAATTAATGATGAATGTTAATAGCAGCACCAATTAAGCACACTCAGTCACCTTCTTCAAGACCCTGTGATCACTCTTCAGACATTTTACTAGGACTTTAAGGACACCATCTGGAAAGGCAATTAAGAAAAACGGTCATCAACTTTTTATATATAAAGCAATAAGGATTACAATAAATCATCTCTAGAAAACAGAGATGTTAACTAACCTGTGATTTCATGCCCAGAGATCAGAACGGTAGAAGTTGCATGTGAATCACCAGCCACAAGATTGCCTAAACTTCTCAGCACCTAGATGAAACATTATTCGTTATTTGTTATAAGAATCAGGCAGTGAGACCGAAATGCTCTTGAAAAATCTTAAGTCCATTTGAGTACATGAACAATGCAACGGGAATGCAACAGACCAAATAAATACTACCTGAGAGAACACTATAAAAGAAGAATTGCAATATATATATATTTTTTATTTTACTTTTATTTATTAGCTTTCTTTCATTCCGAACCATCAGCCATTTAGAAACAACAGCATCATGCAGGGGAGAAGCATATAAACTTGAACTCGTGACAAAGCAAAATTATAACTCATTTCGTATGTTACCGGAATGAGCAGTTGCAAACTATTTGATGTTGCTAATCTTTCAACAAGAAGTAAAATCGCATCACTCTTCACCAAGACACCAGTGGCAAAATTGGAAAGGGCTGAGAGATACACCACCACCCATGCTACTTCGGTGGCCAGCTCCTCATCCCTAGATTTGAGAAGCAACCTTTCAGTGCATCTACAGTAAAGTATTTCAACAGAACTAAATATTCAATTTGACATCTGCACATACGATTTTCGTAAGTGCCGAAGAATTGCATCAAGTAGGCCATCAACTTTGATGAGCTCCGTTGCAGCTTTAGGATCAGGCCCCTAAGTCCAAGCAAGAACATGTTGAAAAAGAAAGTTTAAAATGCAAAGTTTAAAATGCACATATGCATAAACACGACGCACTACAATCCCTACTACGAAAGTGATTTACTGGAAAAGGTTAAAACCTTGATAAGGTTTGATAATGCCCAAGCTGCTGTTCTCACAGTTGAACCTTTGTTTGGCAACATCATTCTTGCAAGAGGCGGCAAAGCCCCTTGAGATAGCAGAACATTTCGCAACTCCTCCCCTTCACCAGCAACATTTCCCAATGCCCATGCACACTGCTCAGCAACGGGCAAGGAACTCTTTTCTAGAAAATGAGGGAAAATGGGACAAACTTTCAGTGACTAACAGCATAATTTCTAGATCCAAGGCAGCCAAAAAACAGAAACGATATTTCAGGGTTCAACAGCCAGAAAAAGAAGACTACATATCATAGAAACAAACCTCCAAGGTGAGCAATCAGCAACGGTAATGCAGGCAATAAAGCTTTCGTTTCTTCTGGTTTTCCTGCTGCAATGTTTGTAAGACACCAAGCAGCCTCAAGCAACTGCAATTTAACCAACACAACATAAAACAAATGGGAAACTCATGTGATTTACTTGCAAAGAATTATGACTCAGTTCAAGAACTGCAAACATCGGCAAACACAAATTCCTCCGACGTAGATGCAATATTACAAATCAATTACTGCAAAACCACGCCTTGTACATTGTGCTAAAGTGAAAGACTTGCAAATTCTTTAAACCTGTTCATCAGGAGAACCAAACGAAAGGCATTGCACAAGCAAAGGAATTGCTCCAGCTTTAAGAGCAGCTTCAACCGGAGGGAACTCTGATTTCGACAACAATCGCCTTAGTTCACGAAGTGCATTTACCCTCTTCTGCATTGCACCTTTTCCCCTAAATAATTTTATTCATAATTTCGCAAATTACTATAACCCAAACATAGTATATAAAGATAACCTAATTCAACATTATTAAATGTAACGTTATGATCAAATCAACCAATAAACATACTGGTAAGCAATGGCAGATTTTAAGTCCTCGACGGCTGAAGAAGTTTGGGCATCTAAAAGAAACCCTTCTTCATCAGTTACCATATCATTTTCCTCGCCAGGAACATCGCCGTCGCCGCTGGGACCCACTCTACACAATCGTTTCGCTCGGACCAAGGATTCCCTCCTCTCTTTCCCCACCGTCACCGCATTCTGCCGCCGTCGTTGAGCCGCTACGTTCCCAACTGGAAAAAGAATGCCAGATTAAAATGGGAAGTATCGTGTTAGGGAAAAACCTAGAAAGGGAGAGAGCTGACGAACCTGAGGATTTGATGGGGTCTCTTCGATGGGAAGCGGGGGAATCATCGGCCATTTTGTTTTAGGTATGTTATCGAGGTGTGGATTTGAAAACTCTGAAAGTACAAAGGGGTATTGAGTTTTTCCTTTCCTTTTTTGTTTTCGGCAAAGCGCGCAAATTCGCCGCCTTTGATAGATTGCTGTTTTCCGCGAATTACAATTTTAGCCCCCGTTTCGGCTTTTTCAGAAGCTTTACTCCACTAAATTGGTGATCGAAATGTTCAAATTATTGGTTTCCATTTTGATCTATTCTATCGATTTATTCCATTAAATTATATAAATTAATTTAACTATCATTCTATCGTTTTGAGATCAATCAATCTAATCCCTAAAATCCAACCAATACGTTTGGTCATTGCAATTTTCATCCTAGTATTTTAGACAAATAAAGTAATTTTTAAATAGTTTTTTTAAAGAAAATTTAACGGGTAAGGTTTATGAGATTTAAATATTTCACCAATTTTATATACATATTTGTCAGGATAAGTACATTGATAGTAAGTAGTTTTTATTTATCTTTAACCTAAATTGAATTTAGTTTTAAATCATTAAATCTTTATTAAGATTAACAAATTTATTTAATATATTGTATCTTTGAAAGAAAAAGTAATTAACAAATTTTAAAATTTTTAATTAATATCACATTCAAATTACATTATTATAGATAATAAATTTTAACAGTTCATTGAAAATAGTATGATTTACATAACATTACATTTTAAAAGAAATTAATTTAACAATTTTCCTAATCCTTAAGTTGCACAATTTTTCGGAGGAGTATGTTGCAAAACTTGTACTTCCATTTTCTTCATCCTTTGTATATTCTTTCGCCGGGTGATTTTTGTTGGTTTTCGCATAAACATAAAAGGACTAAAATCATTTTCCTACCCAAAGATAGAGGTGTGCATGGCCGGGCCGGGCCGGGCCCACCAAAAAATTTAGGCCCATTTTCTAGGCCCGGGTCCGGCCTGGCCCGAAATATGGGTCTAAAAATTTGCCCAAGCCCGGCCCGAAATAAAATTGTTAAGCTTGAGCTGCATTACTGCCAGCCCGACCATATTAAATTTTTTAACTTATTTTATTAAATAAAAAATTTTAAAATATATTAAATAATCAAATACATTTAAAACAAATATTAAAACAAGAAACAAATAAAAAAATATATTAAAACAATTCTTAAAACAATACACAAATTGAAAAATATAATAAAAATTGATTATATTAAAATTAAAATTAAAATATAAATATAATTAAAAATAAAAAATATATATTTATTATATAATTCGGACCAAAAAAATTTTGCCCGAGCCCGGCCCATTTTCTAAACGGGCCTTGTTTTTGTGCCCAAACCCATATTTCGGGCCTATATTTTTACCCAAATCCTCCCTTTTTTCGGGCAGGCCCAAAGACCATCCATGTCATCGATGTACAAGCTTACTTCAAACCGGACAACTATCCTTGAATCCTGCAGCAAACATAAACAATAAATCATACTCATGTCATGAACAAACCCTAGCCATTTCCTTGAATCCCAACTTTAGATAACTTGGTATATTTGTTGGTTCTCTCACTAAAACAAAATCACCAAAAATTTTGTTTATGTCATCCAGATACCTTAACTTATCTATCTAAACCCTAAATTTACATGTCAAAGCAAGCAATTAGGCGAAGACCCAAGGTTATTTTTCTTAGACTCCACTACTTTCCCAAAGAACTAAAAATATTAATGTGCAACCTGCAACAGCTCAAAATATTTTGATGTCGAAAAATTCAATTTTATGTCAAAATTGATGATTTGAGTCCTTTCATGAAGTTTAACCGAGAGGCTTCTAAAAATAAGCATCAGACTAATTTTATAATTTGTAATTGGTGGGTAATAATTAACATTCGATCTTAATTTAATTAGTATTAAGAAAATTAGAATTTGTGGGGGCAAATGTAGAAAAGGTTAGAAATTAGAATTAGACAAAGGTGAGGTCTTTCTTTGGAAATTAGCCCAAGGGTGTCTGACAAATAGACAATTTGATAGATGCCCAAGGAGGGAACGATTGAGTTGGTTTCATTTCACGATAGCTTTCTCATTTTCTCTCAAGCTCTCTCCAATTTTCTCTTAGGGTAAATTATCAAAATTATCACTTTTGTTTGCCTTATGTTACATTTTAGTTATTTATATTTGAAATATTATATTTTAGTCACTTACGTTATTATGTTGTAACATTTTAGTCACTGAGCCGTTAATTATCGTTAACGGTGTAATGGTAAGTTGACGTGGCACGTTAAATCATCATTTCAAACGAAAATTTTAGGTTAAATTCTACAATTGGTTCCTATAATTTTTATTTTGAGCAATTTAATTTTTTTCTTTTATATTCTTTTCACTTTCCTTTTTTTTTTCCATTCTCTTTTACTTCTCCCTCTGTTTTCCTCACTTCTTCATTTCTTTTAAAGTAGTTTTTTTTTTATATTTTCTATTTGTTAAAACTAGTCTACAAGCTCCCCTCACTCAAAAAAATTAAATTGTTCAAAAGAATAAAAGTATAAGGACTAGTTTTAACAAATGAAAAACATAGAAAAACTACGTTAAAAGAAAAGGAGAAAGGAGGAAAACAGAGGCAGAAGCAAGAGAGAATGGAAAATTTAAAGAAAAAAATAAAGTTAAAAAAACAAAAATGAAAAAAATTACTCAAAATGAAAAAAACATGGTGACCGATTGTACAAATTAACCTAAATTTTTTGTTTAAAATGATAATTTAACGTGTCACGTCACTTATCGTCACACCATTAATGGCAATTAATGACTTAGTGACTAAAAAGTTACAACGCGATAACATAAGTGACTAAAACTTAACATTTCAAACATTAGTAACTAAAATATAACCTGAAATAAACAAAAGTGACTATTTTGATATTTTACCTTATTTTTCATTTGAAAGCTTCCATTTTAGTTTGGTAAGTTAATCTCTTACTAGTTTATTCATTAAATCAAGTTTTGAAAATCAATTTCATCATCTTCTCCATGCTTTCTTGCTGTTATTGGTTGGTGAGGAGAGAGGAAGTTTGACTTTTTTTAATTTTCTTGATCCATTTCCATCAAATTCAGTTTCGTAAGTAGATTTTTCCATTAATTTTTTAATTATATTAGTCCTTATAGTCTTAATTTTTATCTTTTTTGGTGAGGATTAAGGGTTTTTAAGTTCAAGATATCATTGAAACAAAAAAATTCAAATTTGATAAGATTTTGAGTGAGTCCTTAAAATTTTGGGTCAAGCTCTAAATATATAAAGAGGATAAGTTTTTTTCTTGTTTTTGTTAAATCAAGAGAGGTTTAGAGTGATTATTAGTTTTAGATCTGTGACAGCCCTATTTTGACCCTAGTCAGGAAGTAGTTTCGGGACCACAAAACCGAGTCATAATAATAATTAACTGTTATATTCCATGCTTATTGTGTGTGTACATGCATGTGTGAAAGTTTCATGCTTTGATTTTGTCATTTGTATATGAAATTTATAAGATAGGACCCATGTGATAAAACTTGAAAATGTCATAAGTAAATTTTAAAGTGCCAAATAATGCATGAATTGTTACATGGGGGACTTGCATGTCAAATGGACCAATTTGAGTTTAGCGGCCGGCCATAGTGATGGTTGATAGATAATTTATACTTTATTTAAGCATTTTAATAGGTGATGACATAATATTGAAAATAAAAGAATTAGTAAAATAACAAAATGGGGAAAAGAACAAAGTTTGTCCATCTTTGTTCTTCATAGCCGAATGTAAAAAAGCAAATTGGGGAAGGGGAGCTCATGAATGTTCGGTCATTTGGGGAAGAAACATCCAAGGTAAATTCATGATAGTTGCTTCTATTTTGATGTTTATGAGATCCTTTCTTGAATCTACCTTAACCCATGAAGTATATTTTGTTTATTTGGTTGTATTGCGAGCATTTGTTCTTGATTGAAATGAAGGATATGGTTGTTGTTTCATGTTCTTTTGATGAATAATGTTAGATAGGTGAAGTTGAGCTAAACAAATTAAGCATATATGGGCATTAGATGCCAAGTAGGAAATCGGCTAATAGGTTGGGTGTACTATGGCCGATTGTGGACTATGATAAAATTTAGTAAGGTATGTGCTTTAAATGTGTTATGAACTATTATAGGTTAAGTTAGCTTTAAATGTGTTATGAACTATTATAGGTTAAGTTAGGTTGAAGCTTGGTAAAATTGAATAATTGTGGCTTAAATTTCTTAATGGCAATTGGCTATTATAGTGAAATGCAAATGTTAATATTTAGTTGCAAGTGTTTATATGTGTGTTAGCCGAAATTGAACTTGAATAATGATTTGAGCACAATGTGTTGTATTGGTATTATGCTTAAGTGAATTTATAGATATATATGATGAAATTTATTGGTGAGATACATGCTTAAATAATATGTATGCCAAGAATGTGTGAAAGAGTGAATTGGTAATAATCTACTTGGGACAGCAGCAGTAAGGTGATTTTTGAAAAATCACCATAAATTGTAGGAGTTGAGTTAGAAGCTGAATAAATTATGTAATTAAAGCTTGATGAGTCTAGTTTCTTATAAAAGGAACTGTAAAAGTAAAAGAATTACCGATCATGAGATATTTGAAGTAAAGTGGGATAGAGTCAAAATGACTTCTAGATCCCTTATTCTGTATTTTTAAAATCATTATAAAATGTATAAAAATGGTCATATGATAAAATTTATATGCTTATACTCCTTAATGAGTCTAGTTTCAAATGAAATAAACGAGAACATATTTTGAACTCTGTACAATGAGAAATTTATTTCGTAGTGAAGAATGGTCAGATTTGTCAAACAGTGAAACAAGGGAAACTTTAGGAAAAATCTAGTATTGATTGGCTAAGCTAAAAATTATCAAAATTTTATGGATAAAAGATAAATGATTCTACTTTCAAGGAAAATTTACGGCAATTGATTTGGAGTTTCGTACCTCCAGTTATAAATAATTTAATGACTGTTGCTCAGGAAGTCAGCTTATAGTGAAATTGTGATTATATTGTAAACATTGATAAAAATTTGCTAATGAATTGCTTATTGATTTCTTATAAGCTTACTATAATCTGTATGTGTGAAAGTCGAATATATATGTATTATATTCTGAAAGTAATACTTGAATAGTCAAATAATGACTAGTTTAAAATTTATTGAATTAAAGCTCAAGAGCTTAGAGGGGCAACCTCGGATAAGGGAAAAGCTAAAGTCACAGAATAGCCAACCCGAAACTTGTTCAGAAAGATACAAGGTAAGTTTTGAGTAATCACCTTTGGTATAAAATTGATGATGCCTTGACATGTATATACTATATGAATTTTGATCTTTTTTGGTTCTATTTGAATTAAGTTGAGTGGTAAATAGTCTAAGTGTATGACCTATAGTTGAATGGTCAATTCGGGTTAAGCTAGATTGATGAAAGGTACGTGTGATATTTATGCATGATTTTAAACCGAAATGAAATAATGGTGCTCATATGAAGCTCATGTCCGAATGTAGCCAATGGCTACTAATAATGTGAAATGTTCTATAAAATGTGTTAGAATACGATTAAAAAGACATGATATTTGATGTGGATATCGGGGCTTAAAGACCAGCAGGCTTTATGCTGGAATTGTATCCGGGTTTAAAGTCCGCAGGCTTTATGCTGGAATTGTATCTGGGCTTAAAGACCTGCAAGCTTCGTGCTGGAATGATATCCGGGTTAAAGACCCGCAGGCTTGTGCTAGACATGTGTTTCAAGTCCTAAGACTTGACAGAACCGATGCCAGTATGTTAAGTAAGATTACGACATTGAATATCCGTGTGAGTAAGTATTATATATATTTTACCTACTAAGGTACGTATTATGTACTCATATGTGAATTGACTTCAAAGTGAATTATTAGTATCGAAGAATGATATATATATGTGTATATGTGTGTGAATGAATACCGTATTTAAGAATAAGAGAATAACTTATTCGGTCAATGTATGTCATTGTAAAAGCAAGTGACTTAAGGAAATTTTATAAGCCTTATAGTATAGTGAAATATGTACTGAAAAATTTCTCGTGTATTCATGTATATATATATATATATATATTCGACCAATAGGTTTTATAACTATTGTACTTGTGAGTTTTCGGCCAAGTGATCTACAATTTGAATTCGGGTTCTTGTGATACTTAATGTTCGATTTTAGATGACACGTTTTAATTGTTTGAAATACTTAAAACTTACTAAGCCTTGAAAGCTTACTCTGTTCCTTATTTCTTTGTTTTATAGAATGTTGATTTTGGCCACCGACTCGGGGATCATCAGCAGTTCATCATGCTATCGATCTTTTTGGTACAATTATATTTTGGCCTTGGTATGGCATGTATAGGTTAGGCCGGTGACAGTTATGTTTTGTATTGTAAATATTTTGGCCATATGAAAATGGCATATATATAACTTAAAGATCAGTATGTATTCAGCTTAATTTCTGTCTTTGTTGATTGATTATGTGAATGAAAAATTAAATGTTTGGCTCGGTAATACCTCATAGCCTAAACTGGCGATCGGACTCGGGCTAGGGGTGTTACATTTTATTGGTATCAGAGCTACAGTTTAGTCGATTCTAAGACTAACGTAGAGTGTTTGAGTCTAGCTATACATGCCATATAGTATTAATATGATAGTATGATAAATTCTGACAATTAAAAAAATGTGTTTTCGTATAGTAATGGATCTCGATTCCAATCGAGCGGTAGCTGATGATGTTGAGAGTGTAGCGCCTGCTCCCGCGCATGGGACAGCGTCGATGGACTCTCAACCTGTTACAAGCAATCAGAACGATGAGGCTAGACAGGCTTTTTATAGTGTGATGAATGATTGGTTCAACCAATACATTCGAACTAATACGGCTGTTGCACAACCCCCACTCCCGAATAATACACCCCCTGCAGCTATAATACTTCTGGTAACTGATCAGACGAGGTTAAATAAGCCTCCGGTAGACAGAATCAGAAAGCACGGGGCTACTGAATTTAAGGCTACAGATAGCGATGATGCCGAGCAAGCTGAATTTTGGTTGGACAATACTATCCGAGTATTCGATGAACTATCTTGCACACCGATGAATGCCTAAAATGTGCCATATCTGCGCTCGTGATTACGCCTATTATTGGTGGAATACATTGGTTTCTGTTGTGCCCAAAGAACGGGTGACGTGGGAATTCTTCCTGATTGAGTTCCGAAAAAAGTATATCAGTCAGAGGTTCATCGATCAGAAATGAAAAGAATTTCTTGAGCTTAAACAGCGTTCCATGTCAGTTACTAATTATGAATGGAAGTTTGTCAGACTTAGTAGATATGCTCGGGAATGTGTATCGTCTGAGGCTATTATGTGTAAACGTTTTGAAGATGGGCTGAATGAAGATATAAAAATGTTTGTTGGCATTCTTGAAATACGAGAGTTCGTAGTACTTGTCGAGCGAGCTTGCAAAGCCGAAGAGCTCAGTAAAGAGAAAAGAAAAGCTAAAATGGGAACAAGAGAGTTCTGTAAGAGATCTTCGGGAAAGCCCTTCCAGCGATCACAAGAAGAAATTTAGAGATGATTCAGGCCAATCTAAAGACACTTCGGGCTTTTCCAGACGAGACCGTGATCGACCCCCTGTGAGTACGCGAGTCACTCCAGTTGCCAGTGTTGGAAACGATCATCGGGATAGGACTGAGTGCAAGTATTGTGGGAAATGGCATTCGGGAAGTTGTAGATTTCATGACCACTCCTGTTATAAGTGTGGATCAGCTGACCACTTTATCAAGGATTGCCCGAGATTGTCTAAACAGAATGTGAACCAGAGTGGGAAACCGAGTACTACTATAGCACTAGGTAGACCACCTAGGAGTACAGGGAATGCCAGTGGCGGTCAGAGAGGGTCTAGAGATGTTACAACTAGATCTAAGGCTCGTGCTCCTACTAGAGCTTATGCTATACGCGCACGCGAGGATGCTTCTTCGCCTGATATTATTACCGGTACTTTCACTCTCTTTGATACTGATGTGATTGCATTGATTGACCCTGGTTCTACTTATTCATATGTATGTGAGACTTTAGCATCCAGTAAGAATTTACCTGTTGAGTCTACTAAGTTCGTAATTAGAGTGTCGAATCCCTTGGGTCGATATGTGCTTGTCGACAAGGTGTGTAAGAAATGTCCCCTAGTAATCCGAGGTTCCTGTTTTCCGGTCGACTTGATGCTTTTACCGTTTGATGAATTTGATGTTATTCTTGGTATGGATTGGTTGACCGTACATGATGCAGTTGTGAATTGCAAAAGGAAGACCATTGATTTGAGATGTGCAAATAATGAGATAATCCAAGTTGAGTCTACTGACTCGAACGGATTGCCAGCAATAATATCCTCGATGTTGGCTCAGAAATATGTAAGAAAGGGGTGTGAAGCATATCTTGCATACGTACTTGATAGCAAAGAGTCAGAAAAGAAACTCGAATCAGTGCCAGTGGTTTGTGAGTATTCAGATGTTTTTCCTGAGGAATTACCGGGATTACCACCTGTTCGAGAGGTAGAATTTGGCATCGAACTTGTACATGGGACTACACCAATTTCGATAGCTCCGTACCATATGGCACCAACAGAATTGAAAAATAGTTGCAAGAGTTGACGGATAGAGGCTTCGCTCGACCGAGTTTCTCACCTTGGGGTGCACCAGTATTGTTTGTGAAAAAGAAAGACGGAACCATGAGAATGTGCATCGACTATCGTTAATTGAATAAAGTGACGATAAAGAATAAATATCTGTTACCACGTATTGATCATTTGTTTGATCAGCTGAAGGGAGCCTCAGTGTTTTCAAAGATAGATTTGAGATCGGGTTATTATCATTTGCGAGTTCGAGACTCAGATATACCCAACGGGCACTACGAGTTCTTAGTGATGCCGTTTGGGCTCACTAATGCCCCTGCAGTATTTATGGACTTGATGAATCGAATTTTTAGACAGTATTTGGACCGGTTTATGGTTGTGTTTATAGATGACATCTTGATTTATTCACTCGATGAAACCGAACATTTCGAGCACCTGAGATCAGTGTTGCAGATTTTATGGGATAAACAGTTATATGCTAAGTTCAGTAAATGTGAGTTCTGGTTGAGAGAAGTTAGCTTTTTGGGACATGTGGTATCCGCATCGGGTATTCGAGTTGATCAGAGCAAAATTTCGGCCGTACTTGACTGGAAACCTCCGAGAAATGTTATTGAAGTTCAGAGCTTTTTGGGACTTGCCGGTTACTACAGACGATTTGTAAAAGGTTTCTCGATGATAGCCACACCAATAACGAAACTAATTCAGAAAGATGTTAAGTTTGAATGGTCAGAAAAATGTCAGAAAAGTTTCGATCAATTGAAAACTTATTTGACTGAAGCTCGAGTGCTAAATGCTGCACCGAATCCAGAAAGAGTTTGTCATTTACAGTGATGCATCCTTACTTGGGCTGGGTTGTGTGTTGATGCAAGAAGGTCGAGTTGCACCTTACGCGTCGAGGTAATTGAAGCCGCATAAGAGAAACTATCCGACCCATGATCTTGAATTAGCTGCCATTGTTTTCGCTTTGAAAATATGGCGACACTACTTGTTTGGAGAGAAGTGTCATGTTTATTCGGATCACAAAAGCCTCAAATATTTAATGACTCAAAGAGATTTGAATCTACGACAAAGACGTTGGCTTGAGTTGTTGAAAGATTATGTAACGCCCCGTACCCGAGACCGTCGCTGGAGTCGAATACGAGGTGTTAACAGACTTAATTCATTACTTAAACAGCTCAAACAATTTAATTTTAAAATTTTCAGACAAGCTGAAAATCTGCGTCACAGATGATTAAAAATTCATATCTCGAGTTACGAAACTAAAAATTAAGATCCGTAAATTTTCTATGAAACTAGACTCATATTTCTATCTACTAATTTTTTTTCTAGAATTTTTTCTTGAGCCAAATAGTACAGTTTATTAGTTAAAATCTCCCCTGTTTCTGGGTTTGACTACTCTGACCTCTGTGTATTACGAATAAGATATCTCTCTATAAAAAATTTCAATGACTATTAGGTTTGTTTATATTAAAACTAGACTCAATAAGGAATCTTTACATATAAAGAAAAATTTCTAATTATTTTTGTAAAATTTATTATGAATTTTTAAAGTCAGAACAGGGGATCCAGAAATCACTCTGGCCCTATTTCACAAAAGTTTAAATATCTCATAAAATATAATTTATATGCCTGTTTTGTTCATTCCATATGAAAATAGACTCATCAAGCTCCGATTCCATAATTTATTCATTATTTAATTCCATTTTTACTATTTTTAGTGATTTTTCAAATTCACGTCACTACTGCTGTCTGAATCTATTTTATGGTAAATTTTACCTATTTCATGGTTTCCATGGATTAGCTAGCAATTTGACATGCATAACACCAAATATGATCATGATTAGCCATTCCAATGGCTAATCATTACCAAGAATTTTCATACCACTCAATAACCATATCATAAGACCATATATACAAAATGATTATAGTGCTATACATGCCATACTCAAAATATACAAGCCATTATGCCAAGATGGTATACGGATAGTGTGAGCGAGCCTTCGACCGTTCCGATTTCCGAGCTGACTTGTCAAAACTACAAGGAATGAAAAGGAGGAGTAAGCATAAATGCTTAGTAAGTTCACATGCAAATAGCAAGTAACATAACCATATAAGCAAACATAAAATATCATTTGCATAATCATCATCAAGACATTCATGTCATATTTTCATTTATCATCTTACCACATTGTTGATATATCGAGTTTTCAACCCGAGAGGTTAAGTACATACCTGCTCAAAGTATCCATCTCACAACACTTACCAATATGTCCCTTTCATCTCTAGTATTCCTCCATTTGAGTAGAACTTTACCCGTTGAACACATCGGAATATAATTCGGATACACGGATAATTTGCACATAAGTGCCATATATGTAATCAAGCAATCATGTAACCCGCCCATAAGTGAACTCGGACTCAACTCAACGATCTCGGGCGTTCGCATCCATAAGTGAACTCGGACTCAACTCAACGAGCTCGGATGCCTAGTTACATCTCTCGAACTCGGACTCAACTCAACGAGTTCGAACATTCGCATCCATAAGTGAACTCGGACTCAACTCAACGAGTTCGGATGCTCAACCATCCTAGTGACATGTCACTTGTATCCTAATCTATTCCTAACGTTCAAACGGGCTTTTTCCCTCGATCTGACATTTGCCGTCTTCCACGGAATATCGGAACCGGTACTCGGTAGCAATTCATATTTATCAAGTAGTAAACATAATTTGCATATTACTCAACGTTAACCATAAAGCATATTATTTCACGATTAAAAATCAGCATATCATATAATTAACATGAATAACTTAAAAACAACAATTATACTACATTATTTACACATGAACTTACCTCGTATGAGAAAATGGCTACTTTTACCATTTCGTCCACAACTTGGTATTTTCCCCATTTTAGCCCGAATTTCAGTTTTCCTTGCTCTATCATTTAAAATATAGTCTAATTAGGACTCAAATTATTCAAATTGACCCAAAATCATATTTTTCCAAAATTACAATTTTGCCCCTAAACTTTTGCATATTTACACTTTTGCCCCAAAGCTCGTAAATTAAACTTCAGCCTATTTTCTTATGTTTTATGACATTCTAATCATTTTTCCCTTCTATAGCAAATCAAATTCTCACTCTAACATGTACTTATGAACATTAAGTATTTTTACCGATTATGTCGTTTTACTCGTTTTTACATAAAATCACTTAGCAAAAGTTGTTTAACACAATTTCAAGCTTCATATTCTACCATAAAACATCAAAATAAACACATTTCACCTATGGGTATTTTTTCCAAATATGAACCCTAGCTTAAATTATTGCTAAAATAGGCTTAATCGAGCTACCGGGATTCCAAAAATGTAAAGAACATTAAAAACGGGGCTTGGAATCACTTACTATTGAGCTTGGAAAGCTTGAAAACCCTAGCCATGGCTTCCCCCATGCTAATTTCGGCCTCCATGAAGAAGATGAGCAAAATTGGCTTTTAATTTTGTATTTTAATTCATTTTACCCCTAAATGACCAAAATGCCCTTACTACTAAACTTTCAAAAATTCCTTCCATGTCCTAACTTTGTCCATGAACTTAAAATTGGTCAAATTGCTATTTAAGACCTCCTAATTAATATTTCAATACAATTTCATACTAAAAACTTCTAGAATGCAAATTTTGCAACTTATTCGATTTAGTCCCTACTTTCAATTTAAACACTTTAGGCATAGAATTTCATCACGAAATTTTCACACAGTCATGCAATCATATCATAATCATCAAAATAATCATAAAATAATTATTTCTATCTCAAATTTTGTGGTCACGAAACTACTATTCTGACTAAGCCCAAAATCAGGATATTACAGATTATGAACTTGTTATTGACTCTCACCGGGAAAGGCTAACGTGGTTACCGATGCTTTAAGTCGTAAATCACTGTTTACTTTGCGAGCGATGAATGTACATTTGTCCGTTTCATCCGATAATGTGTTAGTAGCAGAATTAAAAGCCAAACCATTATTAATTCATCAAATACGTGAAGCCCAGAAAGTCGACGATGAATTGGTTGCTAAACGAATTGAATGTGTTTCAAATATGGAATCAGAGTTTCAAATTGATGACGACGATTATTTGAGGTTCAGAAGTAGATTATGTGTTCCAAGAAATTCGAAACTTATTTCTTTGATTTTAAGCGAGACTCATAGTAGCCGCATGTCAATCCACCCGGGTAGTACGAAAATGTACAACGATCTGAAACGTCAGTTTTGGTGGCCTGGTATGAAATGAGACATTTTTGACTTTGTTTCGAAGTGTTTGATATGTCAACAAGTGAAAGCCGAACATCAAGTGCCTTCAGGGTTACTTCAGCCGATCATGATACCCGAATGGAAATGGGGTCGAGTCACGATGGATTTTGTATCTGGGTTGCCATTGTCGTCAAGCAAGAAAGATGCGATCTGGGTTGTTGTTGATAGACTGACAAAGTCGGCTCATTTTATTCTTGTACGTACGGATTATTCCCTTGACAAGCTAGCTGAAATGTATGTTTCTCAGATTGTAAGGTTACACGGAGTACCTATTTCTATTGTGTCGGATAGAGATATGAGATTCACATCGCGATTTTGGAAGAAATTGCAAGAAGCATTGGGTAGCAAGTTGCATTTTAGCACCGCTTTTCATCCCCAGACTGATGGTCAATCCGAGCGGATAATTTAGATACTCGAGGATAT
The DNA here is from genome assembly GCA_025698475.1 of Gossypium anomalum. NCBI lineage: Eukaryota > Viridiplantae > Streptophyta > Magnoliopsida > Malvales > Malvaceae > Gossypium > Gossypium anomalum. Next base: position 37,674,680 of record CM046968.1, on the reverse strand, counting down.
GTTGAGATGTTGCATCCTTGAGTTTAGTGGTTCATGGGAATGGTATTTACCTTTGATTGAATTTGCTTACAACAATAGTTTTCAATCAAGCATTAAGGTGACACCTTATGAGGCTTTGTATGGTCGTAAATGCCGTACACCGTTGTTTTGGACCGAGCTTAGTAAAAGTAAAATCTTCGGAGTTGAATTGATTAAAGATGCTGAACAGAAAGTAAAAGTAATCTGTAAAAGTCTGAAAGCAGCTTCAGATCGTCAGAAGTCGTATACGGATTTAAAGCGAAAAGACATTGAATATCAGGTCGGAGACAAAGTGTTTCTTAAAGTTTAACCTTGGAAAAAGGCGCTCAGATTTGGCCGTAAAGGCAAATTGAGTCCGAGGTTCATCGGGCCATATGAGATATCCGAACGAATTGGGCCAGTCGCATACAGATTGATTCTACCCCCTGAACTTGAAAAGATTCACAACGTTTTTCATGTCTCGATGCTTCGACGTTATAGATCTGATCCATCGTACATAATTAATCCATCAGATGTTGAAATTCAATCTGATTTGAGTTATGAAGAAGAACCGATTCGTATCCTAGCTCGCGAGGTGGAAGAGTTGCAAAACAAAAAGGTTCCGTTAGTAAAGGTGTTATGGCTCAAACACGGGATCGAAGAAGCTACTTGGGAAACCGAGAACTCTATGAAAGAATGATACCCAAATCTATTTACTGGTAAGATTTTCGGGGACAAAAATCCCTAAAGGGGAGGAGAGTTGTGACAGCCCTATTTTGACCCTATTTGGGAAGTGGTTTCGAGACCACAAAATCGAGTCATAATAATAATTAACCGTTATATTCCATGCTTATTGTGTGTGTACATGCATGTGTGAAAGTTTCATGCTTTGATTTTGTCATTTGTATGTGAAATTTATAAGATAGGACCCATGTGATAAAACTTAAAAATGTCATAAGTAAATTTTAAAGTGCCAAATAATGCATGAATTGTGACATGGGGGACTTGCATGTCAAATGGACCAATTTGAGTTTAGAGGCCAGCCATAGTGATGGTTGATAGATAATTTATACTTTATTTAAGCATTTTAATAGGTGATGGCATAATATTGAAAATAAAAGAATTAGTAAAATAACAAAATGGTGAAAAGAACAAAGTTTGTCCATCTTTGTTCTTCATAGCCGAATGTAAGAAAGCAAATTGGGAAGGGGAGCTCATGAATGTTCAGTCATTTGGGGAAGAAACATCCAAGGTAAATTCATGATAGTTGCTTCTATTTTGATGTTTATGAGATCCTTTCTTGAATCTACCTTAACCCATGAAGTATATTTTGTTTATTTGGTTGTATTGCGAGCATTTGTTCTTAATTGAAATGAAGGATATGGTTGTTGTTTCATGTTCTTTTGATGAATAATGTTAGATAGGTGAAGTTGAGCTAAACAAATTAAGCATATATGGGCATTAGATGCTAAGTAGGAAATCGGCTAATAGGTTGGGTATACTATGGCCGATTGTGGACTATGATAAAATTTAGTAAGGTATGTGCTTTAAATGTGTTATGAACTATTATCGGTTAAGTTAGGTTGAAGCTTGGTAAAATTGAATAATTGTGGCTTAAATTTCTTAATGGCAATTGGCTATTATGGTGAAATGCAAATGTTAATATTTAGTTGCTAGTGTTTATATGTGTGTTAGCCGAAATTGAACTTGAATAATGATTTGAGCACAATGTGTTGTATTGATATTATGCTTAAGTGAATTTATAGATATATATGATGAAATTGATTGGTGAGATACATGCTTAAATAATATGTATGCCAAGAATGTGTGAAAGAGTGAATTGGTAATAATCTACTTGGGACAGCAGCAGTAAGGTGATTTTTGAAAAATCACCATAAATTTTAGGAGTTGAGTTAGAAGCTGAATAAATTATGTAATTAAAGCTTGATGAGTCTAGTTTCTTATAAAAGAAACTGTAAAAGTAAAAGAATTACCGATCATGAGATATTTGAAGTAATGTGGGATAGAGTCAAAATGACTTCTAGATCCCCTATTCTGTTTTTATAAAACCATTATAAAATGTATAAAAATGGTCATATGATAAAATTTATATGCTTAGACTCCTTAATGAGTTTAGTTTCATTAAATAAACGAGAACATATTTTGAATTCTGTACAATGAGAAATTTATTTCGTAGTGAAGAATGGTCAGATTTGTCAAATAGTGAAACAAGGGAAACTTTAGGAAAAATCTGGTATTGATTGGCTAAACTAAAAATTATGAAAATTTTATGAATAAAAGATAAATGAGTCTATTTTCAAGGAAAATTTACGGAAATTGATTTGGAGTTTTGTAGCTCCAGGTTATAAATAATTTAATGACTATTGCTCAGAAGTCAGCTTATAGTGAAATTGTGATTATATTGTAAACATTGATAAAAATTTGCTAATGAATTGCTTATTGATTTCTTATAAGCTTACTATAATCTGTATGTGTGAAAGTCGAATATATATGTATTATATTCTGAAAGTAATAATTGAATAGTCGAATAATGACTAGTTTAAAATTTATTGAATTAAAGCTCAAGAGCATAGAAGGGCAACCTCGGATAAGGGAAAAGCTAAAGTCACGGAATAGCCAACCCAAAACTTATTCAGAAAGATACAAGGTAAGTTTTGAGTAATCGCCTTTGGTATAAAATTGATGATGCCTTGACATGTATATACTATATGAATTTTGATCTTTTTTGGTTCTATTTGAATTAAGTTGAGTGGTAAATAATCTAAGTGTGTGACCTATAGTTGAATGGTCAATTCGGGTTAAGCTTGATTGATGAAAGGTACGTGTGATATTTATGCATGATTTTAAACCGAAATGAAATAATGGTGTTCATATGAAGCTCATGTCTGAATGTAGCCAATGGCTACTAATAATGTGAAATATTCTATAAAATGTGTTAGAATACGATTATAAAGACATGATATTTGATGTGGATATCCAGGGCTTAAAGACATGCAGCTTTATCTTTGGAATTGTATCGGGCTTAAAGACCCGCAGCTATATCTTTGGAATTGTATCCGGGCTTAAAGACCCGCAGGCTTCGTGCTGGAATGATATCCGGGTTAAAGACCCACAGGCTTGTGCTAGACATGTGTTTCGAGTCCTAAGACTTGACAGAACCGATGCCAGTAAGTTAAGTAAGATTACGACATTGAATATCCATGTGAGTAAGTATTATATATATTTTACCTGCTAAGGTACGTATTATGTACTCATATGTGAATTGACTTCAAAGTGAATTATTAGTATCGAAGAATGATATATATATGTGTATATGTGTGTGAATGAATACCATATTTAAGAATAAGAGAATAACTTATTCGGTCAATGTATGTCATTGTAAAAGCATGTGACTTAAGGAAATTTTATGAGCCATATAGTATAGTGAAATATGTACTGAAAAATTTCTCGTGTATTCATGTATATATGTATATATTCGGCCAATAGGTTTTATAACTATTGTACTTGTGAGTTTTCAGCCAAGTGATCTACAATTTGAATTCGGGTTCTTGTGATACTTAATGTTCGATTTTAAATGACACATTTTAATTGTTTGAAATACTTAAAACTTACTAAGCCTTGAAAGCTTACTCTGTTCCTTATTTCTTTGTTTTATAGATTGTTGATTTTGGCCACCGACTCGGGGATCATCAGCAGTTCATCATACTATCGATCTTTTTGGTATAGTTATATTTTGGCCTTGGTATCGTATGTATAGGTTAGGCCGGTGACAGTTATGTTTTGTATTGTAAATATTTTGGCCATATGAAAATGGCATATATATAACTTAAAGATCAGTATGTATTCAGCTTAATTTCTGTCTTTGTTGATTGATTATGTGAATGAAAAATTAAATGTTGGGCTCGGTAATACCTCATAGCCTAAACCGGCGATCGGACTCGGGCTAGGGGTGTTACAAGATCATTGAAAAATTATTTAGATTTTAGTTTGAAGAAGTTTAGATTAGAGTTCTTTTCAAAAGTTTAAAAAAGTAAAATTAGAGTCTTGTTATATCAAACTACATTGTTTCAATAGATTAAGAATTTTTTTATTGTTATTCTAACTTGTTTTATTATTTTGGTGATGAATTTGAAGTTAAAGAAGTTGGCGACAGTTCAAAAGCGATAAGGAGGGAGAAAGTAAGTTGGTTTCAGTTTGTGCATTCTAATTTATTACAAGCTTTATGTTTATATATAAATTTCCATTTTAAGGATTATGTAATGCCCAAAAAATTCCAATACAACATTTGTAACACCCCACACCCGTACCTTATGTCGGGACGGAATACGAGGCATTATTAGTTAATAACTCATACGTACAGACACTCTCGAGTTAAACAAGCTTGCTCAAATTTAAAAATTTTTCAAACTTTATCTAAGCTCCATAATGTAGACCTATGAGGCCCAAAACATTCATTTGAAACCATTCAGGACCGACTTGAGTCCTTTAAGGAACTCCAAAAAAATAACATTTTAAAAAGGGGCACACACCCGTGTGAGAGGGGCGATACGCTCGTGTGATCATTTTGACATGGTCGTGTTGTAGGCTTGTGTAGCTCACACGACCTAAGCATACAGGGACACGCCTGTGTTCCGTACCTATGTGGGTTTATTTTTCAATTCGAACGTACAGGGGTTTTCACAGGGCTTGGCACACGCCCGTGTCTATGACCCGTGTCTCCCACACGGTGTAATATCCTGAATCAGGGCTTAATCAGAATAGTGGTTTTGTGACCACAAATCCGAGATAGAAATAATTATTTTATGATTATTTTGATGATTATGATATGATTGCATGATTGTGTGAAAATTTCGTGATGAAATTCTATGCCTAAAGTGTTTAAATTGAAAGTAGGGACTAAATCGAATAAGTTGCAAAATTTGCATTCTAGAAGTTTTTAGTATGAAATTGGATTGAAATATTAATTAGGAGGTCTTAAATAGCAATTTGACCAATTTTAAGTTCATGGACAAAATTAGGACATGGAAGGAATTTTTGAAAGTTTAGTAAGGAGGGGCATTTTGGTCATTTGGATATTAAATGAAATAAAAAGGGAAAAATAACACAAAATAGTCATCTTCTTCATATGGTTGCTGCCGAATTTTGCTCTCTCCATAGCTAGGGTTTCTTCAACTTTCAAGCTCCATAGTAAGTGATTCTAAGCCCCATTTTTAATGTTCTTTACGTTTTTGGAATCCCGGAAGCTCTATTAAGCTTATGCTAGCAATAATTCAACCTAGGGTTTATATTTGGAAAAATACCCATAGGTGAAATTTGTGTATTTTGATGTTTTATGATAGAATATGAGGTTTTAAATTATGTTAGACAACTTGTGCTACTCGGTTTTGAGTGAAAACGAGTAAAAGGGCTTAATCGATAAAAATACCTAATAGTCATAAGTACATGTTAGAGTGTGAATTTGATATTGTCATAGAAGGGAAAAATGATCAGCATGTCATAAAACATAAGAATAAGGGATAAAGTTTAGTTCCCGAGCCTAGGGGCAAAAGTGTAATTATGCAAAAGTTTAGGGGAAAAAGTGTAATTTTCCAAAGTTCGTATTAAATGCTTTTTTGATGAATATATGTATTAAATAAGATTAATTTGGTATTATAGATCAAGAGAAACGGGAATCAAGTCGCGATCGAGGAAAAGAAAAGATTGTGGACTAAATTGCATAATCTTTATATTTTGGTACCAAGGTAAGTTCATGTGTAAATAATGTAGCATAATTGTTATTTTTAAGTTATTGATGTTAATTATATGATATGCTGATTTTTTATCGTGAAATATTATGCTTTGTGGTTAATGTTGAGTAATATGCAAATTATGTTTAGTACTTGATAAATATGAATTGCTACCGAGTATCGGTTCCGATATTCCGTGGAAGACGGCTAATGTCAGATCGAGGGAAAAAGCCCGTTTGAACCTTAGGAATAGATTAGGATCAAGTGACATGTCACTAGGATGGTTGAGCATCCGAACTCGTTGAGTTGAGTCCGAGTTCACTTATAGATGCGAATGTTCGAACTCGTTGAGTTGAGTCCGAGTTCGTGAGATGTAACTAGGCATCCAAACTCGTTGAGTTGAGTCCGAGTTCACTTATGGATGCGAACGCCCGAGCTCGTTGAGTTGAGTCCGAGTTCACTTATGGGCGGGTTACATGATTGCTTGATTACATATGTGGCACTTATGTACAAATTATCCGTGTATCCGAGTTATATTCAGATGTGTTCAACGGGTGAAAATTTCTATGAAATGGAAGAACACTTAAGAAGCAAGTGACGTTTTGGTAAGTGTTGTGAAATGGGCACTTTGGACAGGTATGTGCTTAACCCTCGGGTTGAAAATAGATACAACAACGATAAAGTGGTAAGATGATGAATGATGTTTAGAAATGTGATATATGTTTTGGTGATGCCATGCTAAGGTTGTTTGGTATAATTGTATTGTTATGCTACTTGTTATTTGCATATGAACTTACTAAGCATTTATGCTTACTCCTTCCTTTTCATTCATTGTAGTTTTGAACAAGTCAGCTCGGGAATCGGGACAGTCGAAGTTTCGATCACACTATCAGAAGGATTTCTATTGGTAAATGGCTTGTAAAACTTAAGTATGGCATGTATAGCAATGTACCTATTTTGTGTAAATAATTTAATGATATGGCCATGTTTGGTTGAGAAAATATTTGATATTGATAAGTCATGGTGATGGCTAATTAGATCATGTTTGATATCATGGAAGTTTAATAGGTTATCTAGTTCATAAAAAATTCATGGAAAGATGAAACTTGCCTTTAAAGCAGATATTATTGCTGCAGCAATGACATGAATTTGAAAAATAACTAAAAATAGTATAAGTGGAACTAAATGATGAGTAAGTTATGAAATTGAAGCTTAATGAGTCTATTTTCATGTAGATTGAACAAAACAGGCATATAAATTATATTTTATGAGATATTTAAACTTTTGTGAAATAGGGCCAGAATGATTTCTGGATCCCCTATTCTGAATTTAAAAATTTATAATAAATTTTACAAAAATAATTATAAGTTTTTCTTTACATTTACAAATTCCTTATTAAGTCTAGTTCTAAGAGAAACAAACCTCATAGTCATTGAAATTTTGTATAGAGAGATATCTGATTCGTAATACATAGAGGTTAGAGCAGTCAAACCCTGAAATAGGGGAGATTTTAACTAATAAACTGTACTAATTGACCCAACCAAAAATTCTAAAAAACAATTAGTAAATAGATATATGAGTCTAGATTTAGGGAAAATTTATGGATCTTTATTTCGAGTTTCGTAACTCGAGATATGATTTTTCTTGTAACTGTGACGCAGATAGCTAGAAAGCTGTGAATGTAGAAACAAATGATTCGAAGTACTTAAATTGATAAATTATGTTCGGTAACACCTCAAGCTCGATTTCAGCGTCGGTCTCGGGAGTGGGGGCGTTACACACTACCTCGACATGCCCTTGTCTCAGCCCGTGTCCAAAAACCTGGACATTCTGTTTCTGACGTCATCAACTCTTAAGGGTCACACGGCCAAGGCACACGCCCGTGTGCTAGGCCTTGCCCTTCATATGGCTGAGACACACGACCGTGTCTCTACCCGTGTGTTTACTACCTTGCATACTAACTTGAAAAATTGAAGTGCAGGGGATGCACGACTGGACTCCATGCCCGTGGGCTAGACTGTGTGTCACACACGGCCTAGACGCACGCCCGTGTGTCTGCCCATGTGGACAAAATAAGGCTATTTACCAAGCCTCTTTGCCACCCTTACTTGCACCAACCTACACAAGATCAACCAAACCAATACAAGCATAATATATATATATAAATAACCAAATCAGCCACAACCATTAGAAATTTGCGTCAAATGTATATAATAATAGTTAACATTAACCAACATTAATGGCCTATACAAAATGAATATCACATCCATCAAATGAGCCAACACTTGTGGCTAAACTAACAAGACACTAAACTAAAGATTCAAGTCCCTATACATGCTAAAAATCAAAACATTTGAATTAGCTATACCAAAAGCTTCAGGCGATAGTGTGATCAATGCCTCCGACGCCCCCTTGATCCCCGAGACTGACTTGACGATGCTATAAGAAAATGGAAAGGAAAGGAGTAAGCATAAAGCTTAGTAAGCTCACATGCAAATAATAAACAACATAACTCAATAATTAAACTAAGGCAAAGTTTCATAAGCTTACTTTTCTTATACACACTCCTACCACAAGTACTTAACATATTGAATTCTTTACTCAAGAGTTTTACGTACATACCTGTACTAACTCGTAATACAATTGCATAATTCCCATCATTGACTTAGCCATCGAATAACTACTGACTTACACGTTGAACACTAGGAATATTATTGGATACTCGGAAAACTTTCACATAACGCATCATATGTAGCCACATGCTACCTTATTTTTCACATTACATGTTGCTCGTTCTCGAGCTAATCATAGGCCTGCTCACACAAGCTGACAGTCAAGACATAACTACACGGGCTGCTCGCATAATTTGATAGGTACCCGCAACACATGCTGGGATACCAAGCCACCGTAGAACGTACATGACTAGCACCCGGATTTATATAATCACACATCACATATACAAATGAAATCATAACCACACAGTTCCTAGTGACATGTCACATTGTATCCTAATCTATTCCTATATTTCAAATGGGATTTTTCTCGTAGGCTTACCTTCGACAAACTCGGTCACATAGGCATTCACATATTTCATGATAAAAGGGTTATCACATAATCTCGCATAATGATAAAGATATTGTCACTTACCTTCAAGTGTGGAAATTACAATTCATGCAACAATTTAAATGTTTATACATGATTCATATTTCATTATTTACGTGTGAACTTACCTCGGTACAAAATTAGTAAAAATGAGTCTAGTCTTCGTACACCTTGTTTTTCCCCCGGTCAAGGCCCGTTCCTCGTTTCTATTGATCTAAAATGGTAAAAATTCACTAGTTCAATCATCACATTAATTAAGACATTTTATAGACCACAATTTGTCAAAAAGACCATTTTTGCCCTTAGCTTTCACAAAATTATGATTTTACCCTTAGGCTCGTAAATCGATTTTCATCAAATTTTCTCACTAATTAAGCCTAGTTGAATTCTTTTTATACTAGAAATAGCCCACAATTCCAATTATTTCACACATTTACAACCTATTTTATAAACTTCATAAAATGGTCCCTTTAGGTGTTTTCATGAAAACTACTTCACAAAAATTGTTCATTTAACCACCATAACTCATTTTCTTCCATAACATTTTAGCAAACATCTCAAAAGCTTTCATGGAAAAACCTTAATTTCAATCTTTTTGTAAAATAGTCCCCTTATTAGCTAGGTTAAGCTATAAGGGTTCCAAAAACACAAAAATCAACAAAAATGACCATCTAAAACACTTACTTGCAAGGGATAGAAGTTGTAATAGTTTAGTTTTGACCCTAGTCAGAATAGTGGTTTCGGGACAACATATCCGAGTCAAAAAATATTTTAATATTATTTTTTGTGCCTATTATAAGTGAATTGACATGTGTGAAAGTTTCGTGTGAAAATTTAACTATTTGTGTGCTTAATTTGCAAAAAAGACCTAATCGTGTAAAATGTAAAAGCTGTGTGCTAGATGTTAAAGTGCTTATTTGATTTGGCTTTGTAAAGCAAGGGTCCTTATGTTGTTATTTGTCCATTGAGAATGTTAATGGACTAAAATAACCATTCATTAAATGGTTTTATAAAGGTTTAATAAAGGGCAAAATAGGTATTTGTTTAATAATTATATGTTTAATAAAATCAAAGCATGAAATTGGCTATTATTCATGTTCATAGCCGAAAATAGCAAAGAAAATAAAAGGAAAAGAACACCTAAGGTTCGGCCATTTCATTCCTTAATTGAGGTATGAGTTTTGTTCGATTTTTGATAATTTTTACGTTTTTGTAATCGTTGCTTCGAGTACTATCTAACCCATGCCTTAGTTTGTAAGTTTGTTGATGATTTAGAAATGTGCCATGGATGAATTCATGAGCTTTGTGATGTTATATGTTGAAATATGAAAGCTTGATGTTGGGTTTACATGTGTTGTCTTTCAATTTTTGATGAAATGGAGTAAATTGGGTTAATTTGTAAGAATGTTATTTTAAGGGACTAAAATATGAAATAAATGAAATGTATGGACTTGTATGAGAGCTATGAAAATTCAGCTCAGCATGGGTAGAAGCAAATTTTGTGTATTATGTGATTTTATGAATTAGGGATTAAAGTGTCGAAATGTGAAAATGTGAGGGCTAGTTTGCAATATGCCCTAAGTATGTGTCTATGAATTGTTTTGAATGATTTACTGAATAAAAGGGTTAATTTTGAATACATATAGATCAAGAAAAGAGGAATTCAGACTTAGACCGAGGGAAGTCAAAGATTATAGAGTAAACAATCCGAGTCGACAATTTCGAGTACGAGGTAAGTTTGTACTTAAAGCATGATGTTTAAGTATATTTTGATGTTTTGGTTATACATAGATTGTATATATGTTTGGTTTGGATGAATACAATGATAAATCAAGGATATTTGGCACTAAGTGTGCGATTGAAACTAGTTTCGGCTATTTGAGGACTAAGTGTGAGATTTAAACTAGCTTCGGCTATATGAGGCACTAAGTGTGCGATATCAGCTTAGCTTCGGTTAATTGAGATGGAACTAAGTGTGCGGAATCGTTCTAGCTTTGGCTAACCTTTAAGCACTAAGTGTGCGGATGTTTAAAGCATTTGTTATCTTCGAAAAGTCTTAAAGTATTCGAACAAGAGGTGAGATTGAAAATGAATGAATACAAAAATGTTCAGGTAAGTATGATACCTATGTGGTAGATGATATTATGTTTATAAGGCTCATTGATTTGGTATGAACTTATGGATTGTGTTGGTATGGATTTGATAGATGATTTGAGAATTTGTATATATTTATGTATTGATGATTCTTGGTACGAGCTTACTAAGCTTTTGAAAGCTTACTTTATGTGTGTTTGCATTGTTTTATAGATATCGAAGTACTGCAAGCTCGGGGATCGTAAAGGATCATCACCACACTATCGAACCTCATTTTGGTACTTTTGAAAATGTATATTTTGAAGTATGGCATGTATAGGCTAGTATTTGTGGAAGTATATTTTGTGACGTATATACTTAGCCATGTAATTTGGCTAATTTGTGTTTGAACTCATAGTTGAAAATGGCTTATGATATGTGATGTTAATTTGCAATTGTGGTATGTTTAGTTGGATAAAGAAGATGGTAAGTTTTGGTAAGTTTAACTTGAGATTGGATGATGTAGGGAAGAAAATGTTTTGGTATGATTTTACCTTATGTTTGGCATGAATTGGCAAGGTTTATGAGTATGGATTTAGGTGATATTATATGATATGAATGGTTTATGTTTTGATGTTGAAATTAGCTGAAATGGTGGTGCAAATATGCTTGTTTCCTTACGTGTAGGTTGACCCAATTTGGGGTGGTAAACTGGCTTTTCAAATAGCCTATTTTTGTCCACATGGGCAGAGACACGGGCGTGTGTCTCAGCCGTGTACAACTCACAACTATGTTGCACAGTCGCATGTCCCCTGGGGTGCCCTACAATTGTAAGTCAGACCCGAGCACAGCCAAAGCACACGGGCATGTGGCTAGCCGTGTAGCCCAAGTCAGACTCGACCGCGGCAGAGGCACATGGGCGTGTCTTGTAGCCGTGTGGGCAAGTTAGTAGCTATGCCCTATTTTGCCACAACTTAGACACACTGATGTGTCTAAGACCGTGTGAGGCACACGGCCTGTTCACACGGGTGTGTGACCTTTTAAAAGTTGAAAATTTTTATAAGTTCTGGAACTTTTATATGTTGTCAATTTGGTGCCGAATGTATGTTCTTGTATTGTATACTCGCTTTTATGATATTAATGAATGTGAATGATTGAGAATTACTTTAATGAGATAATCTTTGTTATTCGATTCTTCTGAATTGTGTTATGGATTAATTAATGCCTCTTAACCTATTCCGGAGACGGATACAGGTTAGGGGTGTTACATTTTATTGTATCAGAGCTATGGTTTAGTCAGTTCTAGGACTACTATAGCATATGTGAGTCTAGCTATACATGCCATATTTATGAACTGCGATAGTGTGATGAATCCTAACATTAAAATGTGCTTTTATATAGCAAATGGATCCCGAAAGAGCTATAGCAGACGATGTTGAAAGTAATGCGCCTGTTCCCGCGCAAGGGACGGTAGTCGATTCTAGGACTACTATAGCATATGTGAGTCTAGCTATACATGCCATATTTATGAACTGCGATAGTGTGATGAATCCTGACATTAAAATGTGCTTTTATATAGCAAATGGATCCCGAAAGAGCTGTAGCAGACGATGTTGAAAGTAATGCGCCTGTTCCCGCGTAAGAGACGGTGCAAGCTGATTCTCGACCGACTACGAGTAGCCGTAATGGTGAGACTAAACAAGCCTTCTATCAGATGATGAATGATTGGTTCACCCAATACATTAGAACCAATCCAGTTGTACAACAACCTCCACCCTTGGTTAATCCTCCTCAAACTCATGTTATGCCACTAGTGAATTCGGTACAGTTAAGTAGACCGCCAGTTGATAAGATTAGAAAATATAGGGCTGAAGAGTTCCGAGCTACAACAAGTGATGATGCCGAAAAAGTCAAATTCTGGTTAGAGAACATAATAAGAGTGTTTGATAAGTTGTCCTTGAATCTAGAAGAATGTATAAAATGTACCGTTTCACTTCTGAGAGATACGACGTATCATTGTGGAAAACTCTGACGTCTGTGGTTCCCAGTGAACGGGTTGCGTGGGATTTCTTCCAAGCTGAATTCTGAAAGAAATATATTAGTCAGAGATTCATTGATCAGAAATGTAAAGGGTTTCTTGAACTTAAACAAGGCCATATGTCTGTCACAGAATACGAGCGAGAATTTGTAAGATTGAGTCAGTATGCCCGTGAATGTGTATCTTTGGAAGTAATAATGTGCAAGAGATTTGAAGACGGTTGGAATGAAGATATTCGTTTGTTAGTAGGGATTCTGGAAATCAAAGAATTTATAGTGCTTGTTGAACGAGCATGTAAAGCTAAAGACCTCGGGAAAGAGAAAAGGAAAGCTGATTTTGAAGCTAAATAAGTACGAAAGAGATCATCGGGAAAATTATTTCAATCTAGATCAAAGAAATTTAGGGATGATAGTAGTCGTTCAAAGACTAGTGTGGGACATTCGAACAGAGATCGTGCTAGATCGCAATCAAATTTCAAATCTTCAGCTACGTCTGTTGTTAGTGTTGATAACGCAAAGAATGAAAAGCCTGAGTGTGATCAATATGGAAGACGACATTTTGGTGAATGCTGGGGAAAAAGTAATAACTGAGCTTGTTACAGTTGTGGTTCACGAAATCATATTATAAAAGATTGCCCAGATTTAGCTGAAAAAGATAATGTTCAGAATCTGAGGCAGAGTGGTAATGCTTCTCATGGTAGACCTCCCAGAAATTTGGGAAATGTAAGCGGTAGTCAAAGAGGAAGAAAAGACACAGCTATTAGATCTGAGGCTCGTGCACCTGCCAGAGCCTATGCTATCCGAGCTCGTGAGGAAGCTTCATCGCCAGATGTGATTACGGGTACATTTACTCTCTATGATACTTCTGTGATTGCTTTGATAATATATATGTATGTAATTAGTGAACAGTAAGACTTTGCCTGTAGAGTTTACTGAATTTGTAATTAGAGTTTCGAACCCCCTAAACAGATGTGTTCTAGTTGATAAAGTCTGCAAGAATTGTCCGTTAATGTTTTGAGATAATTGTTTTCTGGCTGATTTGATGTTACTGCCTTTTGATGAGTTTGATATAATTCTAGCTATGGATTGGTTAACTTTGCATGATGTTGTGGTAAACTGCAAATGGAAAACTATTGATTTGAGATGCAAGAATGATGAAATAGTCAGAATTGAATCTAGTGATTTGAATGGATTACCTGCCGTAATATCTTCGATGAAAGCTTTGAGCATTGTGAGAAAGGGTTGTCAAGCTTATTTTGCATATGTGATTAATTCGAGAGTGTCAAAAAAGAACGTTGAATCTGTGCCTGTTGTCTGTGAGTTCCCTGATGTGTTTCCTGAAGAACTTCCGGGATTACCTCTGTTTAGAGAGGTTTGGCATTGAATTGGTACCTGGTACTACTTCGATTTCAATGGCTTCGTACAGCATGGCTACGATTGAACTAAAAGAATTAAAGTCTCAGTCGCAAGATTTGACCGATCGAGGGTTTGCTAGACTGAGTTTCTCACCTTGGGGTGCTCCAGTTCTATTTGTGAAAAAGAAAGACGGTATGATGAGAATTGTATCGATTATCGTCAGTTGAATAAAGTGACTATCAAGAATAAGTATCCTCTGCCCCGAACTGATGATTTGTTTGATCAGTTGAAAGGAGCTGCTGTGTTTTCAAAAATAGATTTGAGATCAGGTTATTATCAACTGCAAGCGAAAGACTCAGATATTCCGAAAACTACTTTTAGAACGAGGTACGACCACTATGAATTCTTAGTTATGCCTTTCGGATTGACTAATGCACCTGTTATCTTTATGGATTTGATGAATAGAATTTCTAGACCGTATTTAGATCAATTTGTTATTGTATTCATCGATGACATATTGATTTATTCACGTGATGAATCCGAACATGCTAAGTATCTGGAAATAGTGTTACAGACTCTGGGAGAAAAACTATTGTATGTGAAGTTTAGTAAATGTGAATTCTGGTTACGAGAAGTTGGTTTCCTGGGTCATATTGTATCGGCATCTTTTATCCGAGTTGATCCGAGCAAAATTTCAGCTATTTTGGATTGGAAACCTCCGTGGAATGTTTTCGAAATCTGTAGTTTTCTAGGACTTGCTTGTTACTATAGAAGATTCGTGAAAGGTTTTTCGATGGTTGCAGCTCCATTGACAAAACTGCTATAGAAAGATGTGAAGTTTGAATGGTCTGAAAAGTGTCAAAACAGTTTTGATCAGTTGAAGACCTTGTTGACTAAAGCTTCGGTATTGGTATAACTCGAATCGGGTAAAGAATTTGTATCTACAGTGATGCTTCATTGATCAGTTTGGGATGTGTTTTAATGCAAGAAGGAAAAGTCATTGCTGATGCTTCGAGAAAGTTGAAGCCGCACGAAAAGAACTATCTGACACATGATCTTGAGTTAGCTGCAATTGTGTTTGCTCTAAAGATATGGCGTCACTATCTATTTGGTGAGAAATGTCACGTATATTCTGATCATAAGAGTTTGAAGTATTTGATGACTCAAAAAAATCTAAATCTGTGATAGAGAAGATGGTTAGAGCTGTTAAAAGACTACGAACTTGTAATTGATTATCATCCAGGAAAAGCAAATGTTGTTGCTAATGCCTTGAGTCAAAAATTCTTATTTGCTTTGCATGCGATGAATGCTCATTTGGTTCTATGAAATGATGATTCAGTTTTAGCTGAATTAAAAGCGAGAATTTTATTTTTATAGCAGATTATCAAAGCTCAGAAGATTGATAGTGAGATTCTAGCTAAACGAGCTCAGTGTGACGTAGAGACTGATTCAGAATTTAGAGTTGATAAAGATGATTGCTTGAGGTTTCGAGATCAAATTTGTGTTTCGAGAAATTAAGAACTAATTCAAATGATTCTAAGTGGAGCTCACAGTAGTCGGTTATCTGTGTATCTGGGTAGTACGAAAATGTATAATGATCTGAAGCAATATTATTGATGGTTCGGAATGAAAAGAGATATCTCTGAATTTGTTTCTAAATGTTTGATCTGTCAGCAAGTTAAAGCTGAACATCAGGTGCCATCTAGTTTGTTACAACTGATTATGGTTCCAGAGTGGAAATGAGATCGAGTGACAATGGATTTTGTTTCGGGTTTACCCCTGTCTCCAAGAAAGAAAGATGCAATTTGGGTTGTAGTTGATCGTTTGACGAAATCGGCTCATTTTAGTCCGATTCAATTCGATTACTCACTTGATAAATTAGTTGAGTTATACATTTTTGATATCGTGAGATTGCATGGTGTGCCAGTGTCTATAGTGTCAGACAGAGATCCGAGATTCACATCACAATTTTGGAAGAAGTTGCAAGATGCTCTAGGTACTAAATTGCATTTTAGTACTGCTTTTCATCAGCAAACGGATGGTCAATCCGAGCGGATTATTCAGATACTCGAGGATATGTTGAGATGTTGCATTCTTGAGTTTGAAGGTACATGGGAACAATATCTACCTTTGATTGAATTTGTAACGCCCCGTACCCGAGACCGTCGCAGGAATCGAATACGAGGTGTTAACAGACTTAATTCATTA
The DNA here is from genome assembly GCA_025698475.1 of Gossypium anomalum. NCBI lineage: Eukaryota > Viridiplantae > Streptophyta > Magnoliopsida > Malvales > Malvaceae > Gossypium > Gossypium anomalum. Next base: position 37,658,160 of record CM046968.1, on the reverse strand, counting down.
CTTAAACAGCTCAAACAATTTAATTTTTAAAATTTTCAGACAAGCTGAAAATCTACGTCACAGTCGCTTAAAAATTCATATCTCGAGTTACGAAACTTGAAATTAATATCCGTAAATTTTATATGAAACTAGACTCATATTTCTATCTACTAATTTTTTTCTAGAATTTTTTGATTGATCCAAATAGTACATTTTATTAGTTAAAATATCCCCTATTTCAGGGTTCGACTACTCTGACCTCTGTGTATTACGAATTAGATATCTCTCTATAAAAAATTTCAATGACTATGAGATTTATTTCTATTAACACTAGACTCAATAAGGAATCTGTAAATATAAAGAAAAACTTCTAATTATTTTTTTAAAATTTATTATGAATTTTTAAAGTCAGAACAGGGGATCCAGAAATCACTCTGGCCCTGTTTCACAAAAGTTTAAATATCTCATAAAATATAATTTATATGCCTATTTTGTTCATTCCATATGAAAATAGACTCATCAAGCTTCGATTCCATAACTTATTCATTATTTAATTCCATTTCTACTATTTTTAGTGATTTTTCAAATTCACGTCACTACTGCTGTCTGAATCTATTTTATGGTAAATTTTACCTATTCCATGGTTTCCACGGATTAGCTAGCAATTTGACATACATAACACCAAATATGATCATGATTAGCCATTGGAATGGCTAATTATTACCCCACTCAATAACCATATCATAAGACCATATATACAAAATGATTATAGTGCTATACATGCCATACTCAAAATATACAAGCCATTATACCAAGATGGTATACGGATAGTGTGAGCGAGCCTCCAGACCGTTCCGATTTACGAGTGACTTGTCAAAACTACAAGGAGTGAAAAGGAGGGAGTAAGCATAAATGCTTAGTAAGTTCACATGTAAATAGCAAGTAACATAACCATATAAGCAAACATAAAATATCATTTGCATAATCATCATCAAGACATTTATGTCATATTTTCATTTATCATCTTACCACATTGTTGATATATCGAGTTTTCAACCCGAGGGTTAAGTACATACCTGTTCCAAGTATCCATCTCACAACACTTACCAATATGTCCCTTTCATCTCTAGTATTCCTCCATTTGAGTAGAACTTTACCCGTTGAACACAACGGAATATAATTCGGATACACGGATAATTTGCACATAAGTGCCACATATGTAATCAAGCAATCATGTAACCCGCCCATAAGTGAACTCGGACTCAACTCAACGAGCTCGGGCGTTCGCATCCATAAGTGAACTCGGACTCAACTCAATGAGCTCGGATGCCTAGTTACATCTCTCGAACTCAGACTCAACTCAACGAGTTCAAAAATTCGCATCCATAAGTGAACTCGGACTCAACTCAACGAGCTCGGATGCCTAGTTACATCTCTCGAACTCGGACTCAACTTAACGAGTTTGAAAATTCGCATCCATAAGTGAACTCGGACTCAACTCAACGAGTTCGGATGCTCAACCATCCTAGTGACATGTCACTTGTATTCTAATCTATTCCTAAGGTTCAAACGGGCTTTTTTCCTCGATCGACATTTCTTTGTCTTCCACGGAATATTGAAAGCCGATACTCGGTAGCAATTCATATTTATCAAGTAGTAAACATAATTTGCATATTACTCAACATTAACCACAAAGCATAATATTTCACGATTAAAAATCAGCATATCATATAATTAACATCAATAACTTAAAAATAACAATTATGCTACATTATTTACACATGAACTTACCTCGTATGCGAAAATGGCTACTTTTACCATTTCGTCCACAACTTGGTATTTTCCCCATTTTAGCCCGAATTTCAGTTTTCCTTGCTCTATCATTTAAAATATAGTCTAATTAGGGCTCACATTATTCAAATTAACCCAAAATCATATTTTGGCAAAATTACAATTTTGCCCCTAAACTTTTACATATTTACACTTTTGCCCCAAAGATCGTAAATTAAACTTCAGCCTATTTTCTTATGTTTTATGACATTATAATCATTTTTTCCTTCTATAGCAACATCAAATTCTCACTCTAACATGTACTTATGAACATTAGATATTTTTACCGATTATGTCGTTTTACTCGTTTTTACATAAAATCACTTAGCAAAAGTTGTTTAACACAATTTCAAGCTTCATATTCTACCATAAAACACCAAAATAAACACATTTCACCTATGGGTATTTTTCCAAATATGAACCCTAGCTTAAATTATTGCTAGAATAAGCTTAATCAAGCTAAGGGATTCCAAAAATGTAAATAACATTAAAAAGCAGGGCTGGAATCACTTACTATTGAGCTTGGAAAGCTTGAAAACCCTAGCCATGGCTTCCCCATGCTAATTTCGGCCTCCATGAAGAAGATGAGCAAAATTGGCTTTTAATTTTGTATTTTAATTCATTTACCCCTAAATGACCAAAATGCCCTTACTACTAAACTTTCAAAAATTCCTTCCATGTCCTAATTTTGTCCATGAACTTAAAATTGGTCAAATTACTATTTAAGACCTCCTAATTAATATTTCAATGCAATTTCATACTAAAAACTTCTAGAATGCAAATTTTACAACTTATTCGATTTAGTTCCTACTTTCAATTTAAACACTTTAGGCATAGAATTTCATCACGAAATTTTCACACAGTCATGCAATCATATCATAGTCATCAAAATAATCATAAAATAATTATTTCTATCTCAAATTTTGTGGTCACGAAACTACTATTCGACTAAGCCCAAAATCGGGATATTACAACTCTCTCCCCTTTTAAGGATTTTCGTCCTCGAAAATCTTAGGAAAAAGTGGTCTTCACTTTTAATCTCATATTCGGTGTCAAGAACTTTCACTTAGATTTGTACCTCCAATACATCTCTTTAATTTCTCATATGATCTGAAAGCTTACAGTCTCAACTCTCAACTGTTCTTAAATTTTCAACCCTTCTCAGTTTCCCATGATATCATGACATAAAACCCGGATCTCAACTTGATTAATGGAGACCAGGAATTCCAAAAATCCAACAATCAAAGAGACCTAAAATTCCATGAATCGATGAGTAGTAATTCATTCAATATAGATATGATTTATAGATCTCGCCAAACATTTAACAATAGGATACTTCACATTTTCCTCTTTCCGCCATAGAAATAATTCTGATATGGCCTCAAGAATAATCCTTCTCATTTTCATCCCAATATCAACACTGCAAGGATAATTTTGATAGATCCCAATGCTCGGCTTTAACCTCTTTAACAACACAGATTTTATGTAACATCGATGCTCTAAACTATCACATTATCTCTTGTCTTGAAACACATCACAATTCATACGAGAGTACATTCTTTGAAAGTCAAGAAGTTTTTACTCAATGTAGATTAGTCTAGTTCGGACGCTTGGTTACCAATATTCTCATCTATCTGAACTCTGTCAAGATGTAATAAACTTTTTCAGCTTTCACAAAACGAAAACCTTATCATTTGTAGTGACTTTAACTAATATCCAACTCTTTCTAATAAATATACACTTCTCGTTCAGACTATTTACTCTTTTATCAGTACAAAAATGAAATTCTATTATCAGACTTGAGAAAAATAATCCTGACATAATTGTCACATAAAATCTTTCAAATAAATAATTCACCATACCGATTGAAACTCGTGACTTTTATCACTTATGCCTTTCATCGATGTCAAATCCTTACACGAAATTAGAAAAAACCCCAATACTAAAATCACCACATTACCAAGATCAAATTAGAAGTATAGTCATATTTGACATGATTATCACGAGCTGAAGAACGCACTTCGAACATGAGTCATAATTGACAATTTATGGAACAAAGATAACAAGAAAACCGAATAAAAAAAATCCAAGATAGAGAAACCCAGAATAAAGAAATCTAGAATAAAGAGACCCAAGATACGATACTATGCCAGAGAATCGAAAACCAAACTCATAGAGAAAATACGGAATACCCCGATAATTTTTCAAAGAAAGAAAGTCCAAAAGAAAACATCATTTAATCCCACTGAAATCAAATATAACAAGATCAATATATCTTCTCATACATATGTATCAGATGAAGCATCAAGTAGAAGAAACAGAATCATAATATCATATGTATTCTCTCATCAATTCTTATCAGACAAAATGAAATAGAATACCCGATGAAATAGAGCAATATAAATTATAAACCAGTCAGATTACCAATGCTTTCATCCAACACCAGAATTAGAAGACATTCCCATATAACAAAAATTTCTTTAGAAGATCAATAGCCATAGAAATATTTCTGAGAACGGGTAAACACATAGAATCTCAAAAGAGATGCTAATCTGTCCGGTCAGTCATAAGCAATGTCACACTCAGATAGTTCACATTTCAAATATCATTTCCCCAACTAGTTCAGCCGTCACAAATTTCATATTAAACCATTCACTAAGGAAGGCCAATTCTGAATAAATTTTGATTTACACTTTTCTCAACCTTGCACCTGAGTAATTCGATTTACCAAAGAGAATTCCTTCTCTAATTGGGACAAGATACATAACTCTAATAATCTTTACGTCAATCGATACTTACATGTCTCGACTTTACTTATCAGCTCATTTTCAATCTCTCTGATCATACTTATAATTATTCTATCAGTGAACTCTTTGGGTTCTCAACTAGAGACTTATTCAATACAGATCTCATGAAATTCCATTATAAGTACCACTTCGGTAAGGGGGAGGGGTTGTAAGACCTCTCACTCGACTTTCTTATACATACACATATGACACAATTTCCATCATCATAGCAACATCATCAAAATCATGTCATTCATTCAGGCAATGCAACATTCATGTTGGCTTACACAAATTTTCCTATTGTCCCATTTAGACAATATACTTATGCATACATTCTATGTTTTCTAGATAGCTTTACTTATCGATTCATTTAATTAAATTAAGTCATGCTTATGACATCATATAAGGCCAAACAAACATAGATATTTGCACCATAATTACAACTTTCATTTCGTGCATCATCATGTACATATCATTACAATCATATAATTCAGTCCAACAATTTAACATAGATAAGTTCATTTCATTATAATCCTTTATCTCATGAAAATTATATATCATTAACATTTATCAACATTCGACGTCCAAATCAAGACAAGGACATTTTCATTCGTATCATGATATTATGACCTTTATTCATACCTCTACTACTTTCTATTTATTACGTTCATCTTATCAAGTAAGCCACATACACTACATCATATAAACATTAAGCAAATATGGATATTTATCACAACATGAATTTTCATCTCACATATTATCACATATATATCATAAACTTTTATTCACACTTTTCTAAACCGAGACTTATCATAATTATAACTTTACTCAAATACCTTCACATAACATGGAACATGGTCAGCGCAGCTCGATTGGAGAGTACCTTGTCTAAATAAGACGGTACTCATACGCGTCGGAAGACATCACACTATCACAGATCAGTGGCATGTATAGCTAAACTTTTACACATGCTAGGTTAGTCCGAGAACCGACTAAACCTGCTCTGATACCACCAAATGTAACACCCCGTACCCGAGACCGTTGCTAGAATCGAATACGAGGTGTTAACAGACTTAATTCATTACTTAAACAGCTCAAACAATTTAATTTTTAAAATTTTCAGACAAGCTGAAAATCTGCGTCACAGTCGCTTAAAAATTCATATCTCGAGTTACGAAACTCAAAATTAATATCCGTAAATTTTATATGAAACTAGGATCATATTTCTGTCTACTAATTTTTTTCTAGAATTTTTTGGTTGAGCCAAATAGTACATTTTATTAGTTAAAATATCCCCTGTTTCAGGGTTCAACTACTCTGACCTCTGTGTATTACGAATCAGATATCTATCTATAAAAAATTTCAATGACTATGAGGTTTGTTTCTATTAAAACTAGACTCAATAAGGAATCTGTACATGTAAAGAAAAACTTCTAATTATTTTTTTAAAATTTATTATGAATTTTTAAAGTTAGAACAGGGGATCCAGAAATCACTCTGGCCCTGTTTCACAAAAGTTTAAATATCTCATAAAATATAATTTATATGCCTATTTTGTTCATTCCATATGAAAATAGACTCATCAAGCTTCGATTCCATAACTTATTCATTATTTAATTCCATTTCTACTATTTTTAGTGATTTTTCAAATTCACGTCACTACTGCTGTCTGAATCTATTTTATGGTAAATTTTACCTATTTCATGGTTTCCATGGATTAGCTAGCAATTTGACATACATAACACCAAATATGATCATGATTAGCCATTGGAATGGCTAATCATTACCAAGAATTTTCATACCACTCAATAACCATATCATAAGACCATATATACAAAATGATTATAGTGCTATACATGCCATACTCAAAATATACAAGCCATTATGCCAAGATGGTATACGGATAGTGTGAGCGAGCCTCGACCGTTCCCGATTTACGAGTGACTTGTCAAAACTACAAGGAGTGAAAAGGAGGGAGTAAGCATAAATGCTTAGTAAGTTCACATGCAAATAGCAAGTAACATAACCATATAAGCAAACATAAAATATCATTTGCATAATCATCATCAAGACATTCATGTCATATTTTCATTTATCATCTTACCACATTGTTGATATATCGAGTTTTCAACCCGAGGGTTAAGTACATACCTGTTCAAAGTATCCATCTCACAACAGTTACCAATATGTCCCTTTCATCTCTAGTATTCCTCCATTTGAGTAGAACTTTACCCGTTGAACACATCGGAATATAATTCGGATACACGGATAATTTGCACATAAGTGCCACATATGTAATCAAGCAATCATGTAACCCGCCCATAAGTGAACTCAGACTCAACTCAACGAGCTCGGGTGTTCGCATCCATAAGTGAACTCAGACTCAACTCAACGAGCTCGGATGCCTAGTTACATCTCTCGAACTCGGACTCAACTCAACGAGTTCGAAAATTCGCATCCATAAGTGAACTCGGACTCAACTCAACGAGCTCGGATGCCTAGTTACATCTCTCGAACTCGGACTCAACTCAACGAGTTTGAAAATTCGCATCCATAAGTGAACTCGGACTCAACTCAACGAGTTCGGATGCTCAACCATCCTAGTGACATGTCACTTGTATTCTAATCTATTCCTAAGGTTCAAACGGGCTTTTTCCTCGATCGACATTTCTTTGTCTTCCACGGAATATCGAAACCGATACTCGGTAGCAATTCATATTTATCAAGTAGTAAACATAATTTGCATATTACTCAACATTAACCACAAAGCATAATATTTCACGATTAAAAATCAGCATATCATATAATTAACATCAATAACTTAAAAATAACAATTATGCTACATTATTTACACATGAACTTACCTCGTATGCGAAAATGGCTACTTTTACCATTTTCGTCCACAACTTGGTATTTTCCCCATTTTAGCCTGAATTTCAGTTTTCCTTGCTCTATCATTTAAAATATAGTCTAATTAGGGTTCACATTATTCAAATTAACCCAAAATCATATTTTGGCAAAATTACAATTTTGCCCCTAAACTTTTGCATATTTACACTTTTGCCCCAAAGCTCGTAAATTAAACTTCAGCCTATTTTCTTATGTTGTATGACATTATAATCATTTTTTCCTTCTATAGCAACATCAAATTCTCACTCTAACATGTACTTATGAACATTAGGTATTTTTACCGATTATGTCGTTTTACTCGTTTTTACATAAAATCACTTAGCAAAAGTTGTTTAACACAATTTCAAGCTTCATATTCTACCATAAACACTAAAATAAACACATTTCACCTATGGGTATTTTTCCAAATATGAACCCTAGCTTAAATTATTGCTAGAATAAGCTTAATCGAGCTCAAGGGATTCCAAAAACGTAAATAACATTAAAAGCAGGGCTGGAATCACTTACTATTGAGCTTGGAAAGCTTGAAAACCCTAGCCATGGCTTCCCCCATGCTAATTTCGGCCTCCATGAAGAAGATGAGCAAAATTGGCTTTTAATTTTGTATTTTAATTCATTTTACCCCTAAATGACCAAAATGCCCTTACTACTAAACTTTCAAAAATTCCTTCCATGTCCTAATTTTGTCCATGAACTTAAAATTGGTCAAATTACTTTTTAAGACCTCCTAATTAATATTTCAATGCAATTTCATACTAAAAACTTCTAGAATACAAATTTTACAATTTATTCGATTTAGTCCCTACATTCAATTTAAACACTTTAGGCATAGAATTTCATCACGAAATTTTCACACAGTCATGCAATCATATCATAGTAATCAAAATAATCATAAAATAATTATTTCTATCTCAAATTTTGTGGTCACAAAACTACTATTCCGACTAAGCCCAAAATCAGGATATTACAGAATTCGCTTATAATAATAGTTTTTAGTCGAGCATTAAAATGGCACCGTACGAAGCTTTATATGGTCGCAAATGCCGTAAACATTTGTATTGGATGGAGGTCAGCGAAAATAAGATTCATCGGATTGATTTGATAAAAGAAACTGAACAGAAAGTAAAAGAAATTCGAGATAGTTTGAAAGCAGCTTCCGATCGTCAGAAATCATATGCAGATTTGAAAAGAAAAGTCATTGAGTTTGAGATCAGGGACAAAGTGTTTTTGAAAGTATCTCCGTGGATGAAAGTGCTTCGGTTTAGTAGAAAAGGCAAATTGAGCTCGAGGTTCATCAGGCCGTATGAGATTATCGAGCGTATTGGGTCGGTAGCGTATAGATTGTTATTACCACTAGAGCTAGAAAAGATTCATAATTTGTTTCACGTATCGATGCTTTGACGGTACATATTCGATCCTTTGCATGTGATTTCCCCGTCTGAGATTGAAATTCAGTCTGACATGACTTCGAAGAAAAGCCGATCCGTATCTTAGCTCGCGAGGTTAAAGAATTACGAAATAAGAAAATTTCGTTAGTTAAAGTGATGTGGCATCGACACGGTATTGAAGAGGCCACGTGGGAGCCTGAAGATACTATGAGACAGCAATATCCGAATCTGTTTAATGGTTAGATTTTCGGGGACGAAAATCCCTAAGGGGGGAGAATTGTAACAGTCTAATTTTGACCCTAGTCTAAATAGTGGTTTTGGGACCACATATCTGAGTCAAAAAATATTTTAATATTATTTTCTGTGCCTATTATAAGTGAATTGACATGTGTGAAAGTTTCGTGTGAAAATTTAACTGTTTGTGTGCTTAATTTGCAAAAAGGACCTAATAGCGTAAAATGTAAAAGCCGTGTACTAGATGTTAAATTGCTTATTTGATTTGGCTTTGTAAAGCAAGGGCCCTTATGTTGTTATTTGTCCACTGAGAATGTTAATGGACTAAAATAACCATTCATTAAATGGTTTTATAAAGGTTTAATAAGGGGCAAATTATATGTTTAATAAAATCAAAGCATGAAATTGGTTATTATTCATGTTCATAGCCGAAAATAGAAAAGAAAATAAAAGGAAAAGAACACCTAGGGTTCGGCCATTTCATTCCTTGATTGAGGTATGAGTTTTGTCTGATTTTTAATAATTTTTATGTTTTTATAATCGTTGCTTCGAGTGCTATCTAACCTATGCCTCAGTTTCTGAGTTTGTTGATGATTTGGAAATGTGACATGGATGAATTCATGAGCTTTGTGATGTTATATGTTGAAATATGAAAGCTTGATGTTGGGTTTACATGTGTTGTCTTTCAATTTTTGATGAAATGGAGTAAATTGGGTTAATTTGTAAAATTATTATTTTAAGGGACTAAAATGTGAAATAAATGAAATGTATGGACTTGTATGAGAGCAATGAAAATTCGGCTAAACATGGGTATAAGCAAAATTTGTGTATTTTGTGATTTTATGAATTAGGGACTAAAGTGTCGAAATGTGAAAATATGAGGGCTAGTTTAAAAAAATCCTAAGTATGTGTCTATGGATTGTTTTGAATGATTTAGTGAATAAAAGGGTTAATTTTGAATACATATAGATCAAGAAAAGAGGAATTCAAACTTAGACCGAGGGAAGTCGAAGATTATAGAGTAAACAATCTGAGTCGACAATTTTGAGTACGAGGTAAGTTCGTACTTAAAGCATGATGTTTAAGTATATTTTGATGTTTTGATTATACAAAGATTGTATATATGTTTGGTTTGGATGAATACAACGACAAATCAAGGATATTTGGCACTAAGTGTGTGATTGAAACTAGCTTCGGCTATTTGAGGTACTAAGTGTGCGATTTAAACTAGCTTTGGCTATATGAGGCACTAAGTGTGCGATACCGACTTAGCTTCGGTTAATTGAGATGGCACTAAGTGTGCGAAATCATTCTAGCTTTGGCTAACCTTTAAGCACTAAGTGTGCAGATGTTTAAATCATTGGTGGTCTTCGAAATGTCTTAAAGTATTCGAATAAGAGGTGAGATTGAAAACAAATGAATACGAAAATGTTCAAGTAAGTATGATACCTATGTGGTTGATGATATTATGTTTATAAGGCTCATTGATTTAGCATGAACTTATGAATTGTGTTGGTATAGATTTGATAGATGATTTGAGAATTTGTATATATTTATGTATTGATGATTCTTGGTACGAGCTTACTAAGCTTTTGAAAGCTTACTTTGTGTGTATTTGCATTATTTTATAAATATCGAAGCCACTGCAAGCTCGGGGATCGTAAAGGATCGTCACCACATTATCGAACCTCATTTTGGTACTTTTGAAAATGTATATTTTGAAGTATGGCATGTATAGGCTAGTAGTTGTGGAAGTATGTTTTGTGATCTATATACTTAGCCATATGATTTGGCTAATTTGTGTTTGAACTCATAGTTGAAAATGGCTTATGATATGTGATGTTAATTTGCAATTGTGGTATGTTTTAGTTGGATAAAGAAGATGGTAAGTTTTGGTAAGTTTAACTTGAGATTGGATGATGTAGGGAAGAAAATGTTTTGGTATGATTTTACCTTATGTTTGGCATGAATTGGCAAGGTTTATGAGTATGGATTTGGGTGATATTATATTATATGAATGGTTTATGTTTTGACGTTGAAATTGGCTGAATTGGTGGTGCAAATATGCTTGTTTCCTTACGTGTAGGTTGACCCAATTTGGGGTGGCAAATTGGCTTTTCAAATGGCCTATTTTTGTCCACACGGGCAGAGACACGGGCGTGTGTCTCAGCCGTGTGCGACACATGGCTATGTTGCACGGTCGTGTGTCCCCTAGGGTACCCTACAATTGTAAGTCAGACCCGAGCACAGCCAAAGCACACGGGCGTGTGGCTAGCCGTGTGGCCCAATTTAAACTTGACCATGGTCGAGGCATACGAGCGTGTCTTATAGCGTTGTGGGCAAGTCAGTAGCTGTGCCCTATTTTGCCACGGCTTAGACACACAGGGGTGTTTAAGATCGTGTGAGGCGCACGGCCTGTTCACACGGGTGGTGACCTTTTAAAAGTTAAAATTTTTTATAAGTTCTGGAACTTTTATATGTTGTCAATTTGGTCCCAAATGTATGTTTAAGTATTGTATACTCGATTTTATGATATTAATGAATGTGAATGATTGATAATTACTACAATGAGATGATCTTTGTTGTTCTATTATTCTGAATTGTGTTATGGATTAAGTAATGCCTCTTAACCTATTCCGGTGACGGATACGGGTTAAGTGTGTTACAAAAGTTGCTGAAATTTTGGAGCTCTCAAGACCCTTATTTGGCTGATATTTTCGGTGGATGAAGGAAGAAGAAAAGATGATATCCCTTTTCTCTTTATTTTATTTATCTTCTAGTCAAATTGGTCACCAAATTTCACCTAACCATTGACCTTCCCATTTTCTTGTCCATATAACCGGCCATCACTCTCCCATAGGAGTAATTGCACATTAAGGACCTCTAATTTAAGGTTCTCTAGCTATATGATACATCTAATTAGTAAAACACAAGTTTTGCCCTTTTTGCGATTTAGTTATTTTTCGTAATTAAGCTCACAATCGCTAAAACTAGTTCATCAAAATTTTCATGCACTTATATAATCATACCATATCATATAAAATAATATTAATATAATTCTCTGACCTCGGATTAGTGGTTCCAAAACCACTGTTCCAATTAGCCCCAAAATCGGGTTGTTACATTTCTGCCCCCTCAGGGATTTTCGTCCCTGAAAATCTTACCAATGAAAAGGTTTGGGTATTGATCTCTCATAGATTCCTCAGGCTCCCATGTGGCCTGTTCAACCCCATGTCTATGCCATAGTACTTTCACGAGTGCTACACTTTTTTTTCTCAATCGTTTGACTTCTCGAGCCAGAATCTTGACCGGTTCCTCACAATAAGTCATGTCTAGTAGAATTTCAACCTCAGTTGGTGAAAACACATGCGATGGATCTGATCGATATCGACGTCACATAGACACATGAAACACATCATGAATCTTCTCTAAATCAGACGGTAAGGCTAATAGATATGCCACCGGCCCTATCCTTTCGGCAACCTCATATGGTCTAACAAAACGTTGACTCAATTTGCCGTTCTGACCAAACCTCAGAACTTTCTTCCACGGAGACACTTTCAAAAATACCTTATCACCGACTTGAAACTCGATCTCTTTTTGTAACACCCTCTAACCTGTAACCGTCGTCGGAATAGGTTAAGAGCCATTACCTGACCCGTAACACTGTTCAGAATAATCGAATATCAAGTATCAACTCATTACAGTAAATGTCATTCAATCACATTCATTAAGAACATAAAATCGAGCATACGATATTAAAACATGCATTTGAGACCAAAATGATAGCATATAAAAGTTTTAGAACTTATAAAAATTTTCAACTTTTCAAAGGTCACACGCCCGTATGAACAAGCCGTGTGCCTAAGTCATGGCAAAACAGAGCATACTTACTGACTTTTCCACATGGCCATAAGACACGCCCGTGTGCCAGGCTGTTTGAAAGTTAGGGAGGCTATTGGTTTGGCCACACGGCCGACCACACACTCGTGTGTCAACCCATGTGCCACACACAACCAATAGACATGCTCATGTGTCTAGGCCATGTCAAAACTGGAGGGTATACTGCCTTTAATTCGTAGGGTACCGCAGGGGACACATGGCCATGTAACGTGATCGTATGTCACACACGGCTGAGACACACGCCCGTGTCTCTGCCCTTGTGGACAAAAAAAATAGGCCATTTGAATAGCCAATTTGCCACACCAAATTGGGTCAACCTACAAGCAAAGAAACAAGCATATTTGCACAACCAATTCAGCCAAATTCCATACCAAAACATAATCCATTCATCTCATATAATAGTCACCCAAATCTATACTCATAAGCCTTACTAATCTTTGTCAAAACATATATCATTCAATCTCATGTAAAACTTACCAAAACTTATCAGCATTTACCTTTTCTTTTGACCAACTAAAACATACCGCAATTGCACATTAACATCACTTACCATAAGCCATTATCAACTATGAGTTCAAACACAAACTAGCCATATCACATGGCTAAAAATATATACATCACAAATGACAATCCCACAACTACTAGCCTATACATGCCATACTTCAAGATATACATTTTCAAAAGCACCAAAATGAGGTTCGATAGTGTGGTGTTGATCCTTGACGATCCTCGAGCTCACAATAGCTTCGATATCTATAAAACAATGCAAATACACACAAAGTAAGCTCGTACTAGAACTCATCAACAGAGTATAAAATATAAAACATCAACACATATGTATTTATAAATTCTCAAATCATCTATCCAATTTATACCAACACCATCCACATGTTTATACCATTTTAATAAAATTTATATACATAATACCATCTACCACATAGGTATTATACGTACCTGAACCTTCCCGTATTCATCCATTTTCATTCTCACCTCTCGTTAGGATATTTTAAACCTTCCGAAGATTATTCATGCTATAACCATCTGCACACTTAGTGCCTTAAGGGTTGGCCGAAGCTATAATAATTTCGCACACTTAGTGGCATCTCAATTAACCGAAGCTATCTCGGTATCGCACACTTAGTGCCTCATATAGCCGAAGCTAGTTTAAATCGCACACTTAGTGCCAAATACCATTGATTTATCATTGTATTCATCCAAACCAAATATATATATACAATCTATGTATAATCAAAGCACCAAAACATACTCGTAACATCATATTTTACATATGAACTTACCTCGTACTCGAAATTGTCGACTCGGATCGTCTACTCTATAATCTTCGACTTCCCTCAGTCTAAATCCAAATTCCTCTTTCCTTGATCTATAAGTATTCAAAATTAACCCTTTTATTCACCAAATCATTCAAAACAATCCATAGACACATATTTAGGGTATTTTCCAAACTAGCCCTCACATTTTCACATTTTGACATTTTAGTCCCTAAATCACAAAATCACAAAATACACATAATTTGCTTGTACAGAAGCTTAGCTGAATTTTCATAGCTCTCATACAAGTCCATACATTTCATTTATTTTACCTTTTAGTCCCTCAAAATAACATTTTTGCAATTTAGCCCAAATTACTCAAATTCATCAAAAATCCAAAGACAAAACATGTAAACCCAACATTAAGCTTTCATATTTCAACATATAACATCACAAATCTCGTGAATTCATCCATGGCACATTTAAAATTCATCAACAAAATCAGAAATTGAGGCATGGGTTTTATAATATACGAAGCAACGATTACAAAAACGTAGAAATAATCAAAAATCAAACAGAATCCATACCTTAATCAAAGAATTCAATGGCCGAACCCTAGCTATCCTTTTCTTTTCTTTTATTTGTGATTTTCAGTTGATGAACATGAGAAAATGAGCTTATTTTAAGCTTTGTTTTATTTAACTTATATTTATTAATCAAATACCCATTTTGCCATTTATTTATACATATAAAAATCATTTGAAATAAGGCCATATATGTCCATTAACCATGTAAAGGGCATAATAACCACATAAGAACTCATCATTTAAGAAGACATAACAATTGGGCACTTTTAACAAGTAGCAGACAACTTTTACAATTTATGCGATTAAGTCCTTTTTCAAAATTAAGCACACAAATATTCTAATTTTCAAACGAAACTTTCACACATTCTAATTCACACATTATAAACACGAAAAGTAATATTTAAATATTTTTCTAACTCAGATATGTGGTCCCAAAACCACTATTCCAACTAGGGTCTAAACCAGACTGTTACAATTCTCCTCCTTTAGGGATTTTCGTCCCCGAAAACCTTACCATTAAATAGATTCAGATATTGCTTTCTCATAGCATCTTCAGGCTCCCACGTGGCCTCTTCAGTATCGTGTCAATGCCACATCACTTTAACTAACGAAATTTTCTTATGTCACAGCTCTTTAACCTCTCAAGCTAAGATATGGATCGGCTTTTCTTTGTAAGTCATATCAGACTGAATTTTAATCTCAGACGGAGGAATTCCATGCGACGGATTAGATTTGTATCATCGAAGCATCGATACATGAACACATTATGAATCTTTTCTAGCTCTGGTGGCAACAACAATCTATACGCTACCATCCCATTATGCTCAGTAATCTCATACGGCCCAATGAACCTCGGACTCTATTTGCCTTTTCTACCGAACTGAAGAACTTTCTTACACGGAGATACCTTTAAAAACACTTAATCGCCGATCTCAAACTCAATGTCTTTTCCTTTCAAATTTGCATATGATTTCTGACGATCGGAAGCTACTTTCAAACTATCTCGAATTACTTTTACCTTCTATTCTGTTTCTTTTAACAAATCAACCCCGTGAATCTTATTTTCGCTGAGCTCAGTCCAATACAAAGGTGTACGGCATTTGCGACCATATAAAGCTTAAATGCGGTGCCATTTTAATGCTCATTGGCTTGTTATTATAAGCGAATTCAATCAAAGGTAGATATTGTTCCTACGTACCTTCAAACTCAAGAATGCAACATCTCAACATATTCTCGAGTATCTGATTAATCTACTTGGATTGACCATCCGTTTGCGGATGAAAAGTAG
Source organism: Gossypium anomalum (assembly GCA_025698475.1). Taxonomy (NCBI): domain Eukaryota; kingdom Viridiplantae; phylum Streptophyta; class Magnoliopsida; order Malvales; family Malvaceae; genus Gossypium; species Gossypium anomalum. The sequence continues at coordinate 37,641,984 of CM046968.1, read as the reverse complement.
TACTAAAGTGCAATTTAGTACCTAGAGCATCTTGCAATTTCTTCCAGAATCGTGATGTAAATCTTGGATCTCTGTCTGACACTGTAGACAGTGGCACACCATGCAACTTTACGATATTAGAAATGTATAACTCAGCTAATTTATCAAGTGAGTAATTGGATTGAATTGGAATAAAGTGAGCTGATTTCATCAATCGATCAAATACAACCCAGACAACATATTTCTTTCTCAGAGACAAGGGCAAACTCGAAACAAAGTCCATTGTCACTCGATCCCATCCCCACTCCGGAACCATAATCGATTGTAACAACCCAGATGGCACTTGATGTTCAGCTTTAACTTGCTGACAGATCAAACAATTAGAAACAAAATCAGAGATATCTCTTTTCATTCTGGACCACCAGTAATGCTATTTTAGATCATTATACATTTTCGTACTACTCGGATGCACAAATAACCTACTGTTGTGAGCTTTACTCAAAATCATCTGAATTAACTCTGAATTTCTCGGAACACAAATTCGATCTCGGAATCTAAAACAATTATCTTTATCAACTCTGAATTCTGAATCAGAATCTACATCACACTGAGCTCGTTTAGTTAAAATCTCATTATCAATCTTTTGAGCTTCAATAATCTGTTGTAAAAACAAAGGCCTTGCTTTCAATTCAGCTATAACTGAACCATCATCGAACAAAACCAAATGAGCATTCATTGCACACAAAGCAAACAACGATTTTTGACTCAAGGCATTAGCAACAACATTTTCTTTTCCCGGATGATAATCAATCACAAGTTTGTAGTCTTTTAGTAGTTCTAACCATCTTCTCTGTCGCAGATTCAGATCTTTCTGAGTCATCAGATGTTTCAAACTCTTATGATCAGAATACACATGACATTTCTCACTGAATAGGTAATGGTGCCATATCTTTAAAGCAAACACAATCGCAGCTAACTTAAGATCGTGTGTCAGATAGTTCTTTTTGTGCGGCATAAGCAATGACTTTTCCTTCTTGCATTAAAACACATCCCAAACTGATCAATGAAGCATCACCGTAGATCACAAATTCTTTACCCGATTCGGGTTGTACCAATAACGGAGCTTCAGTCAACAAAGTTTTCAACTAATCAAAGCTGTTCTGACACTTTTCAGACCACTCAAACTTCACATCTTTCTAAAGTAGTTTTGTTCATGGAGTTGTAATCATAGAAAAGCCTTTTACGAACCTTCTATAATAACCAGCAAGTCCCAGAAAACTGCAGACTTCGGAGACATTCCTCAGAGGTTTCCAATCTAGAATGGCTAAAATTTTGCTCGGATCAACTCAGATACCAGATGCTAATACAATATGACCCAGGAAACCAGCTTCTCATAACCAAAACTCATATTTACTGAATTTTGCATACAACTGTTTATCTCATAAAATCTGTAGCACTAATCTCAGATGCTCGGTATGTTCATATTCATCACGTGAATAAATCAATATGTCATCAATGAATACAACAAAAAATTGATCTAAATACGATATGAAAATTCTATTCATCAATCCATAAAGATAGCAGGTGCGTTAGTCAATCCGAAAGGCATAACTAAGAATTCATAGTGGCTGTACCTCGTTCGAAAAGTAGTTTTTGGAATGTCTGAGTCTTTCACTCACAACTGATAATAGCCTAATCTCAAATCTATTTTCAAAAACACAACAGCTCCTTTCAATTGATCAAACAAATCATCAATTCGAGGCAGGGGATACTTATTCTCGATAGTCACTTCGTTCAGTTGACGATAATCTATACACATTCTCATTGTACTATCTTTCTTTTTCACGAATAGAATCGGAGCACCCCAAGGTGAGAAACTCGGTCTAGCAAACCCTTTATCTGTCAATTCTTGCAAGTGAGACTTTAATTCTTTTAGTTCGGTCAGAGCCATTCTGTACGGAGCTATTAAAATCAGAGTAGTACTAGGTAACAATTCAATGCTAAATTCAACTTCTCTAACCGGAGGTAATCCCGGAAATTTTTCAGGAAATACATCAGGGAACTCACACACAACAGGCACTGATTTAAACAACAGGCACTGATTTAACTTTCTTTTTTGATACTCTCGAATCAATCACATATGCAAAATATGCTTCACAACCCTTTCTAACAATACTTAAAGCTTTCATCGAAGATATCACTGCAGGCAATCCACCCAAATCACTAGATTCAATTCTAACTATTTTATTATTCTTGCATCTCAAATCAATAGTTTTTCGTTTGTAGTTCACAATAGCATCATGCAAAGTTAACCAATCCATGCCCAGAATTATCTCAAATTCATTAAAAGGTAACAACATCAGATCAGCCGGAAAACAAGTGTTTCGAAACATTAACGGGTAATTCTTGCAGACTTTATCAACCAATACACATCTGCCTAGGGGGTTCGAAACTCTGATTACAAATTCAGTAGACTCTACAGGCAAAGTCTTACTGTTCACTAAGTTCATGCATATATACGAATGTGTTGATCCAGGATCTATCAAAGCAATCACAGAAGTATCATAAAGAGTAAATGTACTCGTAATCACATCTGGCGAAGAAGCTTTCTCGCAAGCTCGGATAGCATAAGCTCTAGCAGATGCACGAGCCTTAGATCTAACAGCTGTGTCTTATGTTCCTCTTTGACTACTACTTACATTTCCCGTATTTCTGGGAGGTCTACCACGAGAAGCGTTACCACTCGGCCTCGAATTCTGAATATTATCTTTTTCAACTAAATCTGGGCAATCTTTTATAAAGTGATTTCGTGAACCACAACTGTAACAAGCTCATTTATTACTTTTTCCCCAGCATTCACCAAACTGTCGTCCTCCACATTTTTTTCATTCTTTGTATTATCAACATTGCAACAGACGTAGCTGGAGCTTTGAAGTTCGATTACGATCTAGCATAATCTCTGTTCGAATGTCCCACACTGGTCTTTGAACGGCTATTATCATCTCTAAACTTCTTTGATCCAGATTGAAATAACTTGCCTGATGATCTCTTTCGTACTTCTTTAGCTTCAAAATCAACCTTTCTTTTCTCTTTTTTGAGATCTTTAGCTTTACATGCTCGTTCAACAAGTACAACAAATTCTTTGATTTCCAGAATCACGACTAACAGACGAATATCTTCGTTTAAGCCATCCTCGAATCTTTTACACATTATTGCTTCTGTAGATACACATTCACGAGCATACTGACTCAACCTTATAAATTCCCGCTCGTATTTTATGACAGACATACGGCCTTGTTTAAGCTCGAGAAACTCTTTACGTTTCTGATCAATGAATCTCTAACTGATATATTTCTTCCGAAATTTAGCTTGGAAGAAATCCAAAGTAACCCGTTCACTCGGAACCACAGATGTTAAAGTCTTCCACCAATGGTACGCCGTATCTCTCAGAAGGGAAACAACACATTTTATGCATTCTTCTGGACTCAAGGACAATTCATCAAACACTCTTATCATGTTCTCTAACCAAAACTCGGCTTTTTCAGCATCATCGCTTGTTGTAGCTTGAAAATTTTTAGCCCTATATTTTCTAATCTTATCAACCTGTGGTCTATTTAACTGAATCAGATTCACTGGTGGCATAATAGGAGTTCGCTGAGAATTAACCGGGGGGGGAGGTTGTTGTACAGCCGGATTGGTTCTAATATATTGGGTGAGCCAATCATTCATCATCTGATAAAAGGCTTGTCTAGCCTCACCATCACTGCTACTCGTAGCTGGTCGAGAATCAGATGGTGCCGTCCTTTGTGCGGGAGCAGGCGCATTGCTTTCAACATCATTTGCTACAGCTCTTTCGGGATCCATTTGCTATATAAAAACACATTTCAATGTCAGGATTCATCACACTATCGCAGTTCATAAATATGACATGTATAGCTAGACTCACATACGCTATGGTATCCTAGAACCGACTAAACCATAGCTCTGATGCCAATAAAATGTAACACCCCTAACCTGTAACAGTCGTCGGAATAGGTTAAGAGGTAGTACCTGACTCGTAACACAGTTCAAAACAATCGAATATCAAATATAAACTCATTACAGTAAATGTTATTCATTCACATTCATTAAGAACATAAAATCGAGCATACGATACTAAAACATGCATTCGGGACCAAAATGATAACATATAAAAGTTTCAAAACCTGTATAAATTTTCAACTTTTCAAAGGTCACACGCCCGTGTGAACAGGCGGTGTGCCTCACACGGCCTTAGACATACCCATGTGTCTAACCCGTGGCAAAAAAGGGCATACATACTAACTTGTCCACACGACCACAAGACACGCCTATGTGCCAGGCCGTGTGAAAATTAGGAAGGCTACTAACTTGGCCACACGGCCGACCACACGCCCATGTGTCAACCCGTGTGCCACACACGACCAATAGACACGCCTGTGTGTCTAAGCCGTGTCAAAACTAGAGGGTATACTGCCTTTAATTCGTAGGGTACCCCAGGGGACACACGACAGTGTAACGTGACCGTCTGTCGCAGATGACTGAGACACACTCCCGTGTCTCTGCCCCTGTGGATAAAAATAAAATTAGCCATTTGAATAGCCAATTTGCCACCCCGAATTGGGTCAACCTGCAAGCAAAGAAACAAGCATATTTGCACAACCAATTCAGCCAAATTCCATACCAAAACATAAGCCATTCATCTCATATAATAGTCACCCAAATCCATACTCATAAGCCTTACTAATCTTTGTCAAAACATATCATTCAATCTCATGCTAAAACTTACCAAAACTTATCAGCATTTACCATTTCTTTTGACCAACTAAAACATACCACAATTGCACATTAACATTACTTACCATAAGCCATTATCAACTATGAGTTCAAACACAAACTAGCTATATCACATGGCTAAAAATATATACATCACAAATGATAATCCCACAACTACTAGCCTATACATGCCATACTTCGAAATATACATTTTCAAAAGTACCAAAATGAGGTTCGATAGTGTGGTGTCGATCCTTGACGATCCCCGATCTCACAGTAGCTTCGATAACTATAAAAGAATGCAAATACACACAAAGTAAGCTTTCAAAAGCTTAGTAAGCTCGTACTAAAACTAATCAATAGAGTATAAAATATAAAACATCAACACATACGTATTTATAAATTCTCAAATCATCTATCCAATTTATACCAACACCATCCACATGTGTATACCATTTCAATAAAACTTATATACATAATAACATCTACCATATAGGTATTATACGTACCTGAACCTTCCCGTATTCTTCCATTTTCATTCTCACCTCTCGTTAGGATATTTTAAACCTTCCGAAGATTATTCATGCTATAACCATCCGCACACTTAGTGCCTTAAGGGTTAGCCGAAGCTATAATAATTTCGCACACTTAGTGGCATCTCAATTAACCGAAGCTATCCCGGTATCGCACACTTAGTGCCTCATATAGCCGAAGCTAGTTTAAATCGCACACTTAGTGCCAAATACCATTGATTTATCATCGTATTCATCCAAACCAAATATATATACAATCTATGTATAATCAAAGCATTAAAACATACTCATAACATCATATTTTACGTACGAACTTACCTCGTACTCGAAATTGTCGACTCGGATCGTCTACTCTATAATCTTCGACTTCCTTCGGCCGAAATATGAATTCCTCTTTCCTTGATTATAAGTATTCAAAATTAACCCATTTATTCAGCAAATCACTCAAAAAAATCCATAGACACATATTTAGGGTATTTTGCAAACTAGCCCTCACATTTTCACGTTTTGACACTTTAGTCCCTAAATCACAAAATCACAAAATATACATAATTTTCTTGTACATAAGCTTAGCCGAATTTCTGTAGCTCTCATACAAGTCCATACATTTCATTTATTTCACCTTTTAGTCCCTTGAAATAAAATTTTTATAATTTAGCCCAAATTACTCAAATTCATCAAAAATGTAAAGACAAAACATGTAAATCCAACATCAAGCTTTTATATTTCAACATATAACATCACAAAGCTCATGAATTCATCCATGGCACATTTAAAAGTCATCAACAAAATCAGAAATTGAGGCATGGGTTCAATAATATACGAAGCAACGATTACAAAAACGTAGAAATAATAAAAAATCGAACAAAATTCATATCTTAATCAAGGAATTCAGTGGCCGAACCCTAGCTATCCTTTTCTTTTCTTTTATTTGTGATTTTCGATTGATGAACATGAGAAAATGAGCTTATTTTAAGCTTTGTTTTATTTAACTTATATTTTTAATCAAATACCCATTTTGCCATTTATTTATACATATAAAAATCATTTGAAATAATGCCATATATGTCCATTAACCATGCAAATGGCATAATAACCACATAAGGACTCTTCATTTAAGAAGACATAACAATTGGACACTTTTAACAAGTAGCAGGCAACTTTTACAATTTACGTGATTAAGTCTTTTTTCAAAATTAAGCACACAAACATTCCAATTTTCAAACGAAACTTTCACACATGCTAATTCACACATTATAAATACGGAAAGTAATATTTAAATATTTTTCTGACTCAGATATGTGGTCCCGAAACCACTATTCTGACTAGGGTCTAAATCAGACTATTACACTTTCCATTTCAAATCAGCATAGAATTTCTGTCTATCTGAAGTGGCTTTCAAGCAATCACAGATTATTCTTACTTTTTCTTCGGTTTCTTTGACTAGATTGTCTTCGTGAATCTGACTCTATCTGAGTTCAGTCCAATACAAAGGCGTTCGGTACTTACGCCCATACAAAACCTCATAAGGTGCCATTTTCAAACTCGACTGAAAACTGTTATTTTAGGAAAATTCCACTAACGGCAAATACCTTTCCCAACTGCCTTGGAATTCCAATACACAACATCGGAGCATATATTCCAAAATCTGGATTACTCTCTCTGACTGACCATCGATTTGCGGATGGAAAGCGGTACTAAAACTCAATCTTGTACCTAAAGCCTCATGAAGCTTCTTCCAAAACCGCGATGTGAGTCTTGGATCTCTATCCGATAAGATTGACAAAGGTACACCATGAAATCTCACAATTTCAGGAACATACAACTCGGCTAAATTATCGAGTGAGTAGTCAGTGTGTACCGGAATAAAGTGAGCCGACTTTGTTAACTGATCCACCACAACCCAAATCGCATCTTTCTTTCTTGGTGACAACGGTAGTCCCGTCACGAAATCCATAGTAATACGATCCCATTTACACTCGGAAATCGTCACGGGTTGAAGTAAACCAGAGGGTACTTGGTGTTCGAGTTTCACTTGTTGACATATCAAGCATTTCGAAACGAACTTTGAGATATCCTTTTTCATACCCGGCCACTAATACAATCTCTTTAAGTCATTGACAAACGGGTACTATGTGCCTCGCTTAAGATCTTCTGAATCAGTTCAGTACCTTTAGGAACTCAGATCCTATCTTGGAACATCAAGTATCCATTAGAATTAATCCGAAACTCTGTTTCTACACCAGATTCACATTGGAATCTTTTAGCTTGCAATTTGCTTTCACATTTTTTAGCTTTATATATTTCTTGGAAGAACATCGATGTAGCTTTCAATTTAGCTAAAATAGAACCATCATCCAATAAAGCTAACTGAGTATTCATAGCCTTTATTGCAAACAAGGATTTCCTACTCAAGGCATCGGCGACCACATTCGCCTTTCCCAGATGATAGTCAATCACTAACTCGTAATCTTTTATCAGCTCTAGCCACCTCCGTTGCCGCAAGTTTAACTCCCTTTGAGTCATCAAGTACTTTAGGCTTTTATGATTGGTGAATACTTGACATTTCTCACCATACAAATGTTGTCTCCAAATCTTTAACATGAACACAATAGTGGCTAGTTCCAAATCATGGGTCGGATAATTTTTCTCATGTGGTTTTAGCTGCCTCAAGGCATAAGCTATCACCTTGCCTTCTTGCATTAGTACACGTCTGAGACCATTTAATGATGCGTCGCTATAAACTACAAATTCTTTGCCTGGTTCAGGTTGAACTAAAATCAGGGCCTCTATCAACAATGTTTTTATTATTTCAAAACTCTGTTGGCATTTTTTCTGACCATTCAAATTTGACATCCTTCTGTAATAGTCTTGTCATTGGAGTAGGGATCATGGAAAATTCTTTAACAAACCTTTGATAATAGCTGGCTAAACCTAAAAACCTTCTAACCTCAGATACATTCCTTGGAGGTTTCCAATCGACAATGGCCGAGATCTTACTCGGATCCCATCACTAGATATGATATGCCCCAGAAATCTGACTTCTTTAAGCCAAAACTCACTCTTACTAAACTTAGCATACGGTTGTTTGTCTCTCAGAATTTGCAACACTGTCCTCAAGTGATCGGCATGTTCAGACTTACTACGAGAATAAATCAAAATATCATCGATAAAAACTACGACAAACTTATCCAAATAGGGTCAAAAGATGCGGTTCATTAAATCCATGAAAATCGCAGTGGCGTTTGTTAATCCAAAAAGCATCACTAAAAATTCATAGTGACCATACCTCGTCCAAAATGCAGTCTTCGGCACGTCTGAGTCCTTAACTCTCAACTGACAGTAATTAGACCTCAAATCTATCTTGGAAAACACAGTGGCTCCCTTCAATTGGTCAAACAAATCGTCGATTCTTGGTAAAGGATACTTGTTCTTGATTGTAACCTTGTTGAGTTGTTGGTAGTCTATACATAGTCTGATCGGTCCATCCTTTTTCTTCACAAACAGCACTGGAGCACCCCATGGAGAATAACTTGGTCTCGCACAACCCTTGTCAGTTAATTCTTATAACTGCACTTTAAACTCCTTCAACTCCGTCAGAGCTATCTTGTACGGAGCAATCGAGATAGGCGCCGTACCAGGGACTAACTTGATACCAAACTTGACTTTCCTAGTTGGGGGTAATCTGAGCAATTCTTTCGAAAACACATCCGAGTACTCACATACCACTGGCACTGACTCAATCTTCGATTTGGATACTTGAGTATTCAACACAAAAGTGAGATAAGCTTCACACCCTTTTCTCAAATATCCCTCTACAGTCATCGACGATATCACTACCGGCAAGTTATCCGGTTCACTTGGTTCAACCAGAAGAACATCCCCATCTTCACACTTCAACTTAATAAATTTTCTTCTACAATCCACTACAACACCATGAGAGGTTAACCAATCCATACCAAGGATTACATCAAACTTATCAAATGGCAATATCATGAGGTCAGCCAGAAAATAATGGTCCCTAATTGTCAAGGGACAATTTCTATATACTTGATCAACTAACACATGTTTGCCTAACGGGTTAGACACTTTTACCACAAATTTAGTAGACTCAACTAGCATGTTCATACTAGGTACCAATTTCATGCAAATATATGAATGGGTGGATCCCAAATCAATTAAAGCAACAACAGGTATATCATGGATAGAAAAGTACCCGTAATCATGTCGGAGATGAAGCCTCATCGTGAGCGCGAATGGCATACGTCCTCGTAGGTGCTCTATTTTCAGGCCCCCCAGTTCGGGTATTCTTACTATTTACTCCACTTCCCGAATTCTTCTGTGGTCTTCCTCTAAGAGTAGTGTTGCCGAACTTCACACTCTAGGATTTCTACTTCTCCACCATCTCACTACAATCTTTAATATAATGATCATGTGATCCATATTTGAAACATGCCTGACTATTCATCCAGCACTCACCAGGGTGGCGTCAGCCACAGTGTTGACACTCAGGCCTATTAGGTCAAGCATTGCCCACACTTGCTATCAAAGTAGTCTGAGCGTTATGTTCTGAAGACTGCTTCCCTTGTTTTCTAGTTGATAATCTGGCTGAAGCACTCGATTAAGTGTTAAATTCCTCCAGTTTCTTAGATGAAGACTGAAATGATTTACCCATCTGTCTCTTCTTCAAGTCAGAAACTCCATTTCAGCCTTCCTTTTCTCCTTGGCCGATTCTTTAGCCTTACAAGCTCTCTCTACCATCACTACAAATTCTCTCAGTTCAAAGACACCAACAATCAATCGGATGTCTTCATTTAATCCATCCTCAAACCTCTTACACATGATGGCCTCGGTCGATACACATTCTCGATCGTACTTACTAAGTCTCACGAACTCACGCTCATAATCCGTCACTATTACCTGGCCTTATTTTAACTCGAGAAATTCCTTTCGTTTTTGGTCGATGAACCGTTGGCTAATATACTTCTTCCGGAACTCTTCTTGGAAGAATTCCCAAGTGACTCTCTCCTTTGGTACAACCGACACAAAGGTGTTCCACCACTGTTATGCTGAGTCTCTTAAAAGTGATACGACACATTTCATGCACTCATCCGGTATGCATGACAATTCATCAAATATCCTGATGGTATTCTCAAGCTAAAACTCTACCTATTCGGGATCATCATCTTTATTAGCACGGAACTCCTCGGCTCCATGCTTTCGGATCTTGTCCACTGGGGGTCTATTCAACCTCACAAAATCCATACCCTGGGGTGCTACAAGGACAGGTTGAGGAATCGGTGGGGGTAGAGGGGGTTGAGCATTCGGGTTTGCTCAAATGAACTTCATGTATCAATTATTCATTATGTAGAAAAAGGCCTCCCGAGCCCCTTCTCCTCCTTCTTGAATAACCGTGGGAGGTTGGTTATCAGTAGGCATCGCCCCTTCAGCGGGACCCGGTGCGTTACTCTCAACATCATTTGCCATTGTTCGATCGAGATCCATTACTATATGAAAAACACAATTTAAATTTGTCAGGAGTGATCACATATCACAATATATGTATGGCATGTAAAGCTAGACTCGAATACACGCTACATTAGTCTGAGAATCGACTAAACTATAGATCTGATACCACTAAAAGTAACACCCCACACCCATACCCTACGCTGGGATGGAATACGAGGCATTACTAGTTAAAAACTCGTACGTACAGACACTCCCAAGTTAAACAGGCTTGCTCAAATTTAAAACTTTTTTCAAACTTTATCTAAACTCCATAATGTAGACCTATGAGGCCCAAAACATTCATTTGAAACCATTTGGGACTGACTCGAGTCCTTTAAGGAACTCCAAAAAAATAACACCTTAAAAAAGGGCACACGCCTGTGTGATCATTTCAACATGGTCGTGTTGTAGGCCTGTGTAGCTCACATTGCTTAAACATATAGGGACACGCTCATATCCCGTACCCGTGCAGATTTATTTTTCAATTCGAACCTACAGGGGTTTTTACACGGCTTGATACACGCCCGTGTCCATGATCCGTGTCTCCCAAAGGCCTCGACATGCCCGTGTCTCAGCCCATGTCTAAAAACCTAGACATTCTATTTCTGACGTCATCAACTCTTAAGGGTCACATGGCCAAGGAACATGCCCGTGTGCTAGGCCGTGCCCTTCACACACACGGCTGAGACACACAACTGTGTCTCTGCCCGTGTGTTTATTACCATGTATATTGACTTGAAAAATTGAAGTGCAAGGGACGTACGGCCGGACTCCACACCCGTGGGATAGACCGTGTGTCACACATGGCCTAGACACACGCCCGTGTAGACAAAATAAGGCTATTTATCAAGTATCTTTGCCACCCTTACTTGCACCAACCTACACAAGATCAACCAAACCAATACAAGCATAATATATATAACCAAATCAGCCACAACCATTAGAAATTTGCGTCAAATGCATAGAATAATAGTTAACATTAGCCAATATTAATGGCCTATACAAAATGAATATCACATCCATCAAATGAGCCAACACTTGTGGCTAAACTAACAAGACACTAAACTAAAGATTCAAGTCCCTATACATGCCAAAAATCAAAACATTTGAACTAGCTATAACAAAAGATTCAGGCAATAGTGTGATCAATGCCTCCGATGCCCCCTTGATCCCCGAGACTGACTTGACAGCGCTATAAGAAAATGGAAAGGAAGGGAGTAAGCATAAAGCTTAGTAAGCTCACATGCAAATAATAAACAACATAACTCAATAATTAAACTAAGGCAAAGTTTCATAAGCTTAACTTTCTTATACACACTCCTACCACAAGTACTTAACATATTGAATTCTTTACTCAAGAGTTTTATGTACATACCTGTACTAACTCGTAATACAATTGCATAATTCCCATCATTGACTTAGTCGTCAAATAACTACTGAGTTACCCATTGAACACTAGGAATATTATTGGATACTCAAAAAACTTTCACATAACGCATCATATATAGCCACATGCTACCTTATTTCACACATTACATGTTACTCATTCTCGAGCTAATCACGGGCTTGCTCACACAAGCTGACAGTCAAGACGTAACTATATGGGCTACTCGCACAAGCTGATAGGTACCCGCAACACATGCCGGGCTACCCAGCCACTGGTAGAACGTACATGACTACCATCCGGACTTATATAATCACATATCACATATAGAAATGAAATCATAACCACATAGTTCCTAGTGACATGTCACATTGTATCCTAATCTATTCCTAAATTTCAAATGGGATTTTTCTTGTAGGCTTACCTTCGACAAACTCGGTCACATAGGCATTCACATATTTCATGATAAAAGGGTTAATCTCGCATAATGATAAAGATATTGTCACTTAATTTCAAGTGTGGAAATTACAATTCATGCAACAATTTAAACATTTATACATGATTCACATTTCATTATTTACGTGTGAACTTACCTCGGTACAAAATTAATAAAAAAGAGTCTAGTCTTCGTACACCTTATTTTTCCCCCGATCAAGGTCTGTTCCTCATTTCTCTTGATCTAAAATGATAAAAATTCACTAGTTCAATCATCACATTAATTAAAACATTTTATAGACCATATTTTGGCAAAATGACCATTTTGCCCTTAGGCTTTCACAAAATTATGAACCCCTAGGCTCGTAAATCGATTTTCATCAAATTTTCTCACTAATTAAGCCTAGTTGAATTCTTTTTATACTAGAAATAGCCCAGAATTCCAATTATTTTAGACATTTACAACCTATTTTATAAACTTCACAAAATGGTCCATTTAGGTGTTTTCATGAAAACTACTTCACAAAAATTGTTCATTTGACCACCATAACTCATTTTCTTCCATAACATTTCAGTAAAAATCTCAAAATCTTTTATGGAAAAACCCTAAACTTTCAATCTTTTTGCAAAATTGTCCCCTCATTAGCTAGGTTAAGCTATAAGGGTTCCAAAAATAAAAAAATCAACAAAAATGACCATCTAAAACACTTACTTGCAAGGGATAGAAGTTCCTAAAATTTTTGAGCTCTCAAGACCTTTATTTGGCTGATATTTTCAGTGGATGAAGGAAGAAGAAAAGATGATATCCCTTTTCTCTTTATTTTATTTATTTTCTAGTCAAATTGGTCACCAAATTTCACCTAACAATTGACCTTCCCATTTTCTTGTCCCTATGGCCGACCATCACTCTCCCATAGGCCTAATTGCACATTAAGGACCTCTAATTTAAGGTTCTTTAGCTATATGACACCTCTAATTAGTAAAACACAAGTTCTGCCCTTTTTGCGATTTAGTCCTTTTTCACAATTAAGCTCACAATTGTTAAAATTAGTTCATCAAAATTTTCATGCACTTATATAATCATACCATAACACAAAATAATATTAAAATAATTCTCTGACCTGAGATTAGTGGTTTTGTAACCACTATTTTGATTAGCCCCAAAATCGAGCTATTACAACATTTGGTATACATTGAATTTTTTTTTAAGAAATATGGAAATGAGATCATGGTTTATTCCCCGTTGGCGGCTGAGGCCTTGGTAATGTTTCAATCTCTCCTTTTTGCACATGACTTGGGTTTTAGGGATATAGTTAGAAGGAGATAGTCTCATAGTTATAAAGAAATTTACTTCTAACTGTATTGACCGATCACTTATGTAACACCCTTAACTCGTATCTGTCATCAAAATAGGGCTTCAGAGCATTATTAGAATTTTCAGAACATTTGCAATTAAATTATATAAATTACTATTCATTAATCGAGATCATTCAAAACCTCCCTTAATTGGACCCTCGAGGCCCAATACGAACACTAGAATCGAGTCGGGACTTAATAGGAAGCTTTTAGAATTTTTCGCGACATTTTAAAAATTTTCCAAGGTCCAGGGCTCACACGCTCGTATGGTCCAAGGGACATGCCTGTGTGACCCTGGGACACGCCCATGCTGCGGGCTATGTTCGACCACGTGTAACTCTCTGACTTGTGCACACGACCATGCCACACGCCCGTATGCTAGGTCGTGTGGTTAACTAATTTAATTTAAAAGTGCAGGTTGCACACGGCCAAGACACACACCCGTGTTCTAGGCCGTGTAGCATACACACGGCTGAGACACATGCCTGCGTCTCTGCCCATGTGCTCAATTCTGAGCATTTTGTTTCTCAAAATTAAGATGGAGGGGACGCATAGCCTAACCACACGCCAAAGTACCAGGCTATGTGTCATACACGGTCTAGACACATGCCCGTGTGTCTGCCCGTGTGGACAAAATAAAGCCATTTCCTAGCTTTATTTGTCACCCAAATTTACCATTTTCCTGCACTAAAACATACCAAACACATTCCAACCATTTCTCGGCATTCAAGTTAAGCAATTTCCATCATTCATCATGGCATGCCATCACCTGCATACATGCTCACAATCTTACCTTGATTCAATCCATATATTAGACATAATTTGATAAAATACTTAACATATATTTACCTACCATAACATGACACTACAAGTATATCAAAACAACCATTACTAGCCATTCCAATGGTTGGATTACAAGCATCATTATCAAACCACTAATGGTCAAGTTGTCCTATACATGCTATTGTATCAAAATGATTTTGCTATATATACCCAAAATAACTAGTTGATAGTGTGACAATGCTCCAATGATCTCCAACCTTTGCGAGCTTCCGAGCACTATAAAACAGGGAAAAATAAAATGTAGTAAGCATTACATGCTTAGTAAGTTCGTATAACGAAAACTAAACTTACCAATCCCGTTTATTAAATCTAAGCATACAATAACATGTTTTCCATCCATTTGGAAAAATTGCCTAAACACATGTATCCAATCAAACATGTTAGTTACAAAGTTTACATATACATCAAGTAAGGATAGATGAGCTCATCATGCAATACTCTTTCAAGATATTATCATTTCATCTCATAATTCTCATGCCATGTCAAGAGTTTTATGTCCGTTAAATCATTGAAATTTCGATGGATACTCAAGTAGTACACTCGGGGTGTACGATTCAATAATCCGTCAATTCTTATTCGAAGGTACCCATTAGGGCACTTAATTAAGGAACACACTCTCGAGCCACCTATCGTATAATAAGATTACCAATCCAGGCTAAATCCTTTATATAACGTAAGCTCAAAAGAGCTCAATTAGGATTACCAGTCCAAGCTAAGCCCTAATCGTAACGTATACTCGAGAGGTATTATATCAGGATTACCCATCCGGGCTAAATCCTTTCTATAGTAAGGACAATAGGATTACTCATCCGAGCTAAATCCTGTCTGCAACAAATGCAGGACCTTATTCATTTCGGAAAAGCGCATATATTCATTGTAATTCAATATTCAATCGGGACTTAACCATTTTTCACCATTTCAAGCATGTATTCAATTTTTCATTATAGCATTCAAATAATGTACATCAATATAAGTCACATTCCATACAAATACAATATTCAATTAAACATGTTTACATGCCCAATTAAGTTACACGAACTTACCTCGACACTTGTTCGCGTATAAAATCTACTAATCTGAAACCTTTTCTTTTCCTCTATGTTGTCTGGATCTATATAAATATCTTTAATCACCAATTTCACATATTTCATATTTATTTAGACTCAATTTACATCCTAGGCAAAGTTACCATTTTGCCCCTAACTTTTCCATAAATTCCCATTTCGTCCCTAGGCTCGAAAAATGAAACTTGTGCAATTTACTCCCTATTTCAAGCCTAACCAAAATCCCAGTACAAAATTTACAGCACATGCATTCATAAAAATTCAAAATTTTTCATCGAATTTCACAACTTTACATTTTAGTCCCTAAATCATATTTTCATCAAAAATCACTTTGTAAAAGTTGTTTATTTATGAACAACCTTTCATTTTCTACTGTAAATTTCTTATTTTCAACATATTCATCCATGACCCAAATTTCATACCTTCATAGCTTTCCAAATTAATCCCCCAAACAGATAGATTAGACTATCCCGGTTTCAAAAACATCAAAATTACCAAAAACGAGACAAGGAAACTTACCCAACTGAGCCTTGAAATTTTCTTTTCTCTCTCCTAGGGTCTCCATATAATTTTAGGGTTGAAGATGACAAAAATAATAAGATGATATCTTTTATCATCTTTTTAAATAATTAATTATTTTAATTTCCAATTTAGTCCCTACTCTTTTCTAATTTTTCCATGGATGAGTTACCGAAAATCTACATACTTTTCTTTAATGGTCTAATTACCATATAAGGACCTTTAATTTTGAATTCCATAGCTATTTAATCCTTATAGATACTAGAATTCAACTTTTGCATTTTATACAATTTAGTCCTTCTAGTAATTAAACACTTAATCGATAAAATTTTCGTATCAAAATTTTCACACGACATGTCTATCATAATACGAACCATATTATAAAATAAAATAAACTTTATTTTCGGATTGGATTTGTCCCAAAATCACCGTTCCAATTTCTCTGAAATATGGGCTGTTACAACTCTCCCCCTTAAGGATTTTCATCCTCGAAAATCATACCAACGAAAAGATTTAGGTATTGCTTCCTTATAGTGTCCTCCGGTTCCTAGGTAGCCTCCTCTATACCATGTCATTGCTAAAGAACTTTTGCTAAAGCTACATTTTTATTTCTTAACTCTTTTGTTTCTCGAGTTAAGATTTTGATCGGTTCTTCACTATATGTCATATACGGTTGAATCTCTATCTTGGTCGGAGAAATAACATGTGAAGAATCGAATCGGTACCATCGTAGCATAGGCACATGAAAAACATTATAAATTCTATCAAGTTCTGGTGGTAAATTTAATCGATATGCAACCGGTCCAATTCTTTCTATAAATTCATATGGTCCAATGAACCGTGGACTTAGTTTTACTTTACGACCAAACCGGAGAACTTTCTTCCAAGGCGATACTTTTAAGAATATTTTGTCACCGACTTGGAATTCTATTTCTTTTTGTTTTAGATCAGCATAAGACTTTTGACGATTAGAGGCTGTTTTCAAACTGTCCTGAATTACTTTCACTTTTTCCTCGGTTTCACGGCCTAAGTCAACTCTGTGTGAGTTCTGTCCAATACAATGGAGTTCTACATTTGCGACCATATAAGGCTTCATATGGTGACATTTTAATACTAGACTGATAACTGTTATTGTATGCAAATTCAACTAAAGGCAAATACCTTTCCCAGTTACCTTCAAACTCAGGTATACAACATCAAAGCATATCTTCCAAGATCTGTATTACCCGTTCAAATTGACCATCTGTCTGGGGATGAAATGCAGTGCTAAAGTGTAACTGAGTACCCAGAGCTTCTTGCAATTTGCTCCAAAATCAAGATGTAAACCAAGGGTCTCTATTTGAAATAATGGAGACAGGCACTCCATGCAATTTGGCAATCTCAGAAACATATAATTCAGCCAATCTATCCAAGGAAAAATCCATACGTACTGGAATAAAATGTGCAGACTTTGTCAACCGTTCAACAATTACCCAAATGACATCTTTCTTCCTTGAGACAGGGGTAACCCCGATACAAAGTCCATAGTAATTCTTTCCCATTTCCATTCCGGTATCTTAACTGGCTGTAATAGTCCAGAAGGCAACTGATGTTCAACTTTTACTTGTTGACATATCAAACATTTAGATACAAACTTAGAAATATCTCGTTTCATTCCTGGCCACTAGTACATCTTTTTCAGATCATTATACATTTTATTACTACCAGGATGTATAGACATGTTACCATTATGAGCTTCATTCAAAATCTTTTGTACTAGTTCTGAACCTTTCGGTACACATACTCTGCCTTTGAATAACAAACAACCACTAGTCCTAATCTGAAATTCTGAGTCAGGAGTTGATTCACTCTGTATCTATTTTGCTTGCAACTTACTATCATTTTTCTGAGCTTCAGAGATCTGCTGTAAAAATGTTAGTCTAGCTTTTAACTCAGCTATACTTAAACCATCATCAGATAGTGACAATTGAGTATTCATTGCTTGCAAAGTATACTGGGATTTTCTGCTCAGAGCATTCGCCACTAAGTTGGCTTTTCCCGGATGGTAGTAAATAACAAGATCATAATCTTTCAATAACTCAAACCATCTGCGCTATCTCAAATTCAAATATTTCTATGACATCAAATATTTTAGACTTTTGTGATCAGTGAATATGTGACATTTTTCACCAAATAAGTAATGCCGCCAGATTTTCAATGCAAACACTATGGCTGCCAATTCAAGATCATGTGTCGGGTAGTTTTTTTCATGTGAATTTAGTTGTCGTGAAGCATAGGCTACCATTTTACCTTTTTGCATCAAAATACAGCCTAAACCATTCAATGATGCATCACTGTAAATTATAAATTCCTTACCTGATTCAGGCTAGACTAATACAGGTGCTTCTATCAATAAAGCCTTTAATCTGTCAAAACTCTGTTGGCATTTGTCAGTCCACTCAAACTTTACATCTTTCTGTAGCAACCGAGTCTTCAGACAAGCTATCATTGAAATTTTTTTTTACAAATCTCCGATAATAACTAGCTAGTCCCAGAAAACTTTGGATTTCAGACACATTCTTCGGTGGCTTCAAGTTAACAATGGCTGAAATTTTATTTGGGTCTACCCTGACACCTTTAGCACATACAATATGCCCAAGAAAATTAACTTCCCGTAGCCAAAATTCATATTTACTAAATTTGGCATACAATTGTTTCTCTCGCAGAGTTTGCAACACTATTCTCAAATGTTCTGCATGTTCATTCTCATATCAGGAGTAAACTAAAATATCATCTATAAATACCACCACAAACTTGTCTAAATATGGGCTGAAAATTCTGTTCATTAGATCCATAAGCATTACAGTTGCATTTGCCAAACCGAATGACATCACAAGAAACTCATAGTGTCCATACCTGGTTCTAAAAGCTGTCTTTGGCAAATTTGAATCTTTTACCCGTAATTGATAGTAACCAGAATGGAGATCAATCTCTGAAAATACGGTGGCGCATTTTAATTGGTCAAACAGGTCATCAATACGAGGCAATGGATACTTGTTCTTTATTGTAACTTTGTTGAGCTGTTTGTAATCAATGCACAACCTCAACAATCCATCTTTCTTCTTTACAAACAGAACTGGCACACCCCAAGGTGAGAAACTGTGCTTTCAACTCTTTTAATTTAGTAGGAGCCATCCTGTAAGGTGCTTTGGATATAGGTGTTGTTCCCGGAAC
This sequence comes from Gossypium anomalum, assembly GCA_025698475.1. Lineage (NCBI taxonomy): Eukaryota > Viridiplantae > Streptophyta > Magnoliopsida > Malvales > Malvaceae > Gossypium > Gossypium anomalum. The sequence goes on along the minus strand of CM046968.1, from coordinate 37,622,356 downwards.
AAGATCTATAGAGAATTCCGCTTCTCTATCCAATGGTAAACCAGGTAATTCTTCTGGGAATACATTAGGAAATTCACATACAATTGGCACTGATTGAATCTTTGACTCAGACACTTTAGTATCCAGCACATATGCAAGGTAAGCATCATAACCCTTTTTGACATATTTCTGTGCTTATATTGCTGAAATTACATTAGGTAATCCATCCAGTTTATCAGATTCAACATGAAGGAATTCACCACTCTCACATTTTAATACAATATATTTCTGTTTACAGGTCACCACTGTATCATATTGGGTTAACCAATCCATTCCCAATATCACATCAAATTCATCAAATGACAATAACATCCACTTACACGGAAAGCAATAACCTTTTACCATCAAAGGATAGTTCTTACAAACTTTATCCACCATAACACACTGGCCCGTGGGGTTTAAAACTTTAACCATAAATTTAGTGAATTCAACAGGTAAATTTTTAACAGTTACTAAGTTTGTGCATATGTATGAATGTGTGGAACCAGGACCAATCAATGCAGTAATATCAGTATCAAGTAGAGAAAATGTACCAGTAATAAAGTCTGGTACAGAGGCATCTTCTCTTGCACGAATAGCATATGTCCTTGCAGGTGCTCGTGCCTCAGATCTAATTGTTGTATCCTTGGTAGTACCTTGACTACCCCAACATTGCCGGGATCACGGGGTGGTCTGCCTTTCGAGACAGGATTACTAGGCTTTGGAGCTGGTTCTATCTCTTTTTCAACTCTTTTTGGACAAGCACTAAGAAAATGGTCAAGTAAACCACATCCAAAACAAGCTCCACTTCTAGACCGACATTCCCCATGATGAAATTTGTTACAATGTTTACATTTCGGCTTGGGATTACCAAAACTACCCACACTGGTCACAGATGATGATGAAGACCTCGGGTTAGAAAGTTGAGAGCTCCGTTCTCTTCCAGAATATCTTGTAGAGGTGGTCGCCCGATCATAATACTTCTTTAATTTCTTAGAAGCAAATGATTGTGACTTACTCATAGTTCTTTTTCTAGAAACCCAAGCCTCTCTTTTAGCCTGTTTCTTTTCCTTACTCAACTCCTCAGCTTTGTGTTCTCGATTAGCTAACACTACAAATTCTCTTATTTCGAGAATTTTGATCAATAACTTGATATCTTCATTTAGACCCTTTTCAAAGCGTTTACACCTCTTGGCCTTGGTTAGAACCCATTCTCTGGCATATTTACTCAATCGAACAAATTCTCGTTCATATTCGGATACAGTCATGTTTCCCTACTTGAGTTCTAAATTTTTTTTCTTTTTCTGATCCATGAATCTCTGACTAACATACTTCTTTCTGAATTCGGTCTGGAAAAACTCCCATGTAATATTTTCTCTCAGTACAACGAAGTTATAGTATTCCACCAATGATAAGCTGTATCCTTCAGTAGGGATGCTGTACATTTCAGACATTCGACTGGTGTACAGGATAATTAATCTAAAACCCGGATAGTATTTTCTAGCAAAAACTCAGCCCTTTTCGAATTATCATCTGCGGTAGCTCTAAATTCTTCTGCCCCATGCTTGGGGATTTTATCTATCGGAGGCTTACCAGTTCTAATAGGTTCAGCACCCTATGGTACCTCAGGAACCGGTTGAGGAGTAGGTGGCAGAGGTCGTTGTACAGCAGGGTTTGCTCTTAAGTACTCAAAAAACCACACATTCATCAATTGAAAGAAGGCCTGTTTTGCCTCCTCACCTCGGTCCTCAAACATTGGCATTTCACTACCAGACGCTGGTGTAACTCTTTGAACTGAAGTTGAAGCATTGCTCTCAACTTCCTCAGATTCAGCTCTAGCTCGGTTGAATGACATTACTATATGAAAAACACTTTTAAAATTATTAGGAGTCATCAGACTATCACAAATTATATAATGACATGTATAGCTAAACTCGTGTTTGCTACATCAAATTCAAGAATCAGCTAAACCATAGCTCTGATACCATTAAATGTAACACCCCTAACCCGTATCCTTGTCAGAACAGGGTTTCAAAGCATTACCAGAACTTTCAGAATATTTCCAATTAAATTATATAAATTGCTATTCATTAATAAAGATCATTCAAAACATCCCTTAATTGGACCCTCGAGGCCCAATACGAGTACTAAAATCGAGTCGGAACTTAATCGGAAGCTCTAAGAATTTTCGTGGCATTTTAAAAATTTTCCAAGGTGCAGGTTTCACATGCCCGTGTGTTCCAAGGGACATGCCCGTGTGACTTTGGGACAAGCTCGTGCTACGAGCCGTGTTCGACCCTGTGTAACTCTCTAACTTGTGCACACGACCATGCCACACGCTTGTATGCTAGGCCTCGTGGTTAATTAATTCAATTTAAAACTAGGTGCAATTTTCACACAGCCAAGACACATGCTCGTGTTCTAGGCCGTGTAGCGCACACGGCTGAGACACACGCCTGTGTCTTTCCCCGTGTGTTCAATTCTGAGCATTCTATTTCTCAAAATTAAGGTGCAGGGGACGCACGACTTAACCATGCCCATGTACCAGGTCGTGTGTCACACACGGTCTAGACACACACCCGTGTGTTTGCCCGTGTGGACAAAATAAAGCCATTTCGTAGCTTCATTTGTCACCCAAATTTACCATTTTCCTGCACTAAAACATACCAAACACATTCCAACAATTTCTAGGCATTCAAGTTAAGCAATTTCTAGCATTCATCATGGCATGCCATCACCTACATAATGCTTACAATCTTACCTTGATTCAATCCACATATTAGACATAATTTGATCAACTACTTAACATATATTTAACTAACATAACATGACATTACAAGTATACTGAAACAACCATTACTAGCCATTCCAATGGCTAGATTACAAGCATCATTATCAAACCACTAATGGTCAAATTGTCTTATACATGCCATTATATCAGAGTGATTTTGCTATATATTCCCAAAATAACTAGTTGATAGTTGATAAACCATAATTTATACATATTTTTATCCCTCGCTTATCACGTTTATGAATGGTTTCTCCTTAGATTTGGTGAATTTGATGCTCCTAATCCTTTAATTTCATGTTTTATACTTAGGTGAGCATAAGAGGACGAAAAAAACGAGAAACGAGCCAAGAACAGAGAAAATGGGCGGACAAGGGAAAACAACATGGCCTGGACTTCCTCACACGGGTAGCACATAAGCCCGTGCCAATCTAACAGGCTCGACCACAGCCCAAATCAATCTCAGCACGGGTGTGTTGATATCTCAGCCTCGACCACGGCCTGAAGTAATCGCACATGGCCGTGCCGGCCTATTTAAACACCCTAGAGGAAGATTAAAAGGAGGAGGAGAATAGGGAGTAAGGAATTACTTCGAGGAAGCTGATTAATCCATCTCAGAAGCCGGATTCATCATCAAGACTGAAGATTTCTCCTTAATTTCCCTTCAGGAGTTTTGGGTTTTCTTTATGTTTTGTATTCTTTATCATTCTGAGATGTTTTCTTATTTAATTATGAACTAAAACCCCTAAATACCTAAGGGGGATGAAACCTAAGATGAATCTTGTTATTAATTTTTGAATCATATGATAAATATTTGACTTGTTCTTAATTATGTGTTCTTAATTCTTATTTTGGTATTTCAGGATATCACATCAAGTTAATGCTCTTAGTTGGACGATGAATAGTCCCTAGCTAAAAGTGACTTTGTCATAATTAAGCAGAGTTGATTGCGCGCCTAGAGATAGGGTGACAAGATTTTGCCGGATTAGGGTGAAACCTAGTAAGGGAATCCATAGATCGAGTTAATGCAACCCTAGGGTGCTAATTAGATAAAAGTCTCGGTTATTCAACTTAGGGATCAGATGTTATTAGTCTTGAATAGGGATAATAACATAACTTAGGGATTTCTACGGAACAAGTTAAATGAATAAATTGTCCGGTTCGGAGCCAGAATAACAAGTAAAAGTCTAGGTGGATTTTTCCTTAGGTATTGTCCTAAATCAATCGTTTTTCCCAAAAGTAATTTCCCAATTCTATTTTCTGCAACTTCTTAGTTTAATTAATTAGTTAGTTAAAACAAACCCCTTATTTCTTAGGCTAGATAATAAAAAGACAGTCATTACTAGTACTTTTAGTCCTTTAGGTTCGACAATCCAGTCTTGCCAAAGCTATACTACTGTTCGATAGGTACACTTGCCTACATTGTGATAATAGTTAGTCTCAAGAACGTTTAATTATAAATTTATAAAACTTATCACGGAAAATCACAATCAATAGTGTGACAATGCTCCAATGATCTCCAACCTTCGCGAGCTTTTGAGCACTATAAAATAGGGAAAAATAAAACGGATTAAGCATTACATACTTAGTAAGTTCGTATAACGGAAACTAAACTTACCAATCCCGTTTATTAAATCTAAGCATACAATAACATGTTTTCCATTCATTTGGCAAAATTGCCTAAACACATGCATCCAATCAAACATGTTAGTCACAAAGTTTACATATACATCAAGTAAGGATAGATGAGTTCATCATGCAATACTCTTTCAAGATATTATCATTTCATCTCATAATTCTCATGCTATGTCAAGAGTTTTATGTCCGTTGAATCTTTGAAATTCTAATGGATACTCAAGTAGTACACTCGAGGTGTATGATTCAATAATCCGTCAATTCTCATTCGAGGGTACCCATTAGGGCACTTAATCAAGGAACACACTCTCGAGCCACATATCGTATAACAGGATTACCAGTCCAGGTTAAATCCTTTATATAATGTAAGCTCAAAAGAGCTCAATTAGGATTACTAGTCCAGGCTAAGCCCTAACGTATACTCGAGAGGTATTATATCAGGATTACCCGTCCGGGCTAAATTCTTTCTATAGCAAGGTCAATAGGATTACTCGTCTGAACTAAATCCCGTCTGCAACAAATGCAGGACCTTATTCATTTCGGGAAAGCGCATATATTCATTGGAATTCAATATTCAATCGGAACTTAACCATTTTTCACCATTTCAAGCATGTATTCTATTTTTCATTATAGCATTCAAATAATGTACATAAATATAAGTCATATTCCATACAAACACAACACTCAATTAAACATATTTACATGCGCAATTAAGTTACACGAACTTACATCGACAATTGTTTGCGTATAAAATCTACTAATTCGAAACCTTTTCTTTTCATCGGTCTAACCTCGAATTTTTGTTGTCCGGATCTATATAAGTAGCTTTAATCATCAATTTCACATATTTCATATTTATTTGGACTCAATTTAAATCCTAGGCAAAATTACCATTTTGCCCCTAACTTTTCCATAAATTCTCATTTCATCCATAGGCTCGGAAAATGAAACCATAGGGTCGGAAAATGGAACTTGTTCAATTTACTCCCTATTCCAAGCCTAACCAAAATCCCATTACAAAATTTATAGCACATGTATTCATAAAAATTTAGAATTTTTCATCAAATTTCACAACTTTACATTTTAGTCCTTAAATCATATTTTCATCAAAAATCACTTTGTAAAAGTTGTTTATCTATCAACAACCTTTCATTTTCTACCATAAATTTCTAACTTTCAGCATATTCATCCATGACCCAAATTTCATATCTTGAGAACTTTTCAAATTAATTCCCCAAATAGATAGATTAAACTATCTCGGTTTCAAAAATATCAAAATTACTAAAAACGGGACAAGAAAACTTACCAAATTAAGCCTTAAAAATTTCTTCTCTCTCTCCTAGGGTTTCCATATAATTTTGGGGTTAAAGATGACAAAAATAATAAGATGATATCTTTTATCATCTTTTTAATTAATTAATTATTTCAATTTCTAATTTAGTCCCTACGTTTTTCAAATTTTTCCATAGATGAGTCACCAAAAATCTACATACTTTTCTTTAATGGTCTAATTACCATATAAGGACCTCTAGTTTTGAATTCCATAGCTATTTAATCCTTATAGCTACTAGAATTCAACTTTCGTATTTTATGCGATTTAGTCCTTCTTGTAATTAAACACTTAATCGATAAAATTTTCATATCAAAATTTTCACACGACATGTCTATCATAATACGAACCATATCATAAAATAAAAATAAACTTTATTTTCGGATCGAATTTGTGGTCCCGAAACCACTGTTCTGATTTCTCTGAAATATGGGCTGTTACAACTTATTTGTTCATATGTCATTGATGCCTGGTGGTTGGCTTTGGAGTTTTGAGATTGCTTTTACCACCATATCTATTGGGTAGTAAATTGCTAAACTCATCTCCTTTTGAAACAACCGCTATTGTCTGTCGATGATCTTATCTAGATTGAAGACCCTCTGCTTGGATTTGTAACACCCTTTACCCATACCCGAGACTGGGACAAGGTACGAGGAGTTACCGTACAAACGCATAAACATTCCGAGAAAAACGGGTTATAAAATTTCATTCCAAATTAAAACCAATCAAACAAAGTCATATTGTCCCTAATATGGACCTAAAAGGTCCAAAACATATATTGAAAACAATCCGGGTTTAAATCGAGAACTTAAGAAAATCTTTGGAAAATTTCTAGGTTTAAGCCTCACATGCCCATGTGGAGCCAATGCACGCGCCCGTGTCTCTTACTTGTGTGGAATTATTTGGATTTATTTTTCATTTCGAACCTACAAGGGTTTTCACACAGCTGAACACATGCCCGTGTCCCTGGCCCATATCCCTTACACGGCCTAGACATGCCCATGTCATCACCCGTGTCCAAAAACTTAGACATTCTCTTTATGACATCATCATGCATTTGGGACACACGGCCAAGACACAAGCTCGTGCCCTCCACATGGTTGAGACACACGGCCGTGTCTCTACCCGTGTGTTTACTGCCATGCATACTGACCAAAAAATTTTAGGTGCAGGGGACACACGGCCGTACAACACGCCCATGGGGCCGACCGTGTGTCATACATGGCCTAGACACATGCCCGTGTGCCTACCCATGTGGACCTTTTTGGAGGCTATTTTCCAAGCCTTGGTTCACCCTCAATCATCCATACACACTTATATGTTCCTTGAGCATCTACCATGGTATAATTGTACCCTTAAAACTTTCTTAGCCAAGATCATGCATGTTGCTTCATGTCCCTTCTAATCCTATATTGATATTACTCTCTTTGTGTTAGGGTTATCATTCAACAATCACATTTTATCATTTGGCTCATTTTATAACTCATGCCAATTATGACCTAAATCATCTCCAAGTGATTTGGCCGCATTCACATGTCCATTCATAATATATCACATTTAACCATCACATGAAACATTCAAGCATTAAACATGCACCATTATACAACCTACATCAAAAAGAGCCATATCACATAGCCATATACAAAATGAATAAGCATACCCTTTAAGCCCTTACATTGGCTAGCCAAATAACACATATAACAAAATGACCAAGAATCCTATACATGCCATTATAACAAAATAAAAGTTTTTATATACCAAGGCAAGACAAGTTGATAGTGTTAACAATGCTCCAATTGTCTTCCAATCTTCACGAGTCTGCGAGCTCTGTAAGACAAGGGAAATGAAAGGGGGTAAGCATTAACATGCTTAGTAAGTTCGGATAACGGGAAGGTAAACTTACCGGTTATTTAGCATACAACCATAAAAGATATTCATGCCAAACATTCATAGTATAATTTCCCTATCACATACATTCAACCATCAAGTTAGTCTCATGCCAATACATTGTAACATTAGTCTTAGATGAGCTCATCAATTTAAACATTTCCATTTTCATTTATCATTTTAATCCCGTTGAATTTCTCAGAATCTCGATGGATATCGCATTTACCATAAAATCATGCAAGCGATCATTTTAAATATGCACTCCCGTGAAACTCGCTCTTACGGCGGGATTACCAGTCCAGGCTAAATCCCCCGTAGTATAATCTCATAGAGTCAATGTCGGGACTACCAGTCCAGGCTAAATCCCTTACCAAGACATGTACTCTAATGAGCTCGGATCTAAATTACTAGTCTAGGCTAAATTTAGGCCCTAATCGGATTACCCATCCGGGCTAAATCCATAATGCACACATATTCTTCGGGAGGCTAGATCACTTTAAGAACACCCGTCCGGGCTAGATCCTTTTTACCGTCAATTCATTTTTGGAAAATCCATCAGGTATCCTTTTCATTCAACCGAGACATTTTCTCATAACATCAACTTTTCGTGAATTACTATGCACTGAATATCATTACTATAACTCATACATGAACATGCATTTTTAATGTATTTAAATTGTTTACATTCGAGTTATACGAACTTACCTGGTAATCATTTTCGGATTTGAATTTTGGTTACTCCGAAACCTTTCGTTTTCCACGGTCAACCTTCAGAATTGGTTCCTCGGGGTCTATATCAGTAAAAATAAATTACTAATACTTCACATTGTTCATTTTCGGCTTTCGACTCACCCTCGGGCAAAATAACCAATTTGCCCTTAACTTTTCACACTTTTTACAATTTAGACCTAAGGCTCGTATAATGAAATGCATGTAATTCCTTGAGTACCTAAGCCTAGCCGAATGTATCTCAAGCTCATACTAGCCCACATTTTCCTCTATTTCACATTTCTACCACACATTTCATACCTTTTACAATTAGGTCCCTTTTTGGTGTTTTCATGAAAAATCACCTAGTAAAAGATGTTTATCCAACATCTAACTTCCATAATCCTCCATAAATCATCAAAGAACAATCATCTCATGCATGGTAAATTTCTAAACATGAACCCTAGCTTGAAATATGGGTAGAAATGGATAGAGCATGTTACGAGGATCTTGAAAATACAAAGAACATTAAAAACGGGGCTAGGGAACACTTACTATTGAGCTTGGAAATGTTGAAAACCTTAGCTATGGAGGCCCTTAAAATTTCGACAGCATGGAGAAGAAGAATGGCTGATTTTTGCTTTCCTTTTCCCTTTTTATTTAGTTTATTACCAAATGACCAAAATGCCCTTACTTACTAACCTTTCAAAATTTCCCATGCATGCCCATTTTTGTCCAAAAACTTAAAAATTGGGAAAATTACACTTTAAGGCCTTATAATTAATAATTCAAAGTAATTTCATACAAATTACTTCTAGAACCCATGTTTTGCAACTTATTCAATTTGGTCCCTAATTTCCAATTGGACACCTTATACTTAGAATTTCTTCATGAAACTTTTACACATGCTTATTTTCATATCCTAGACTTCATAATAATCATAAAACAAATATTTTAACGTCAAATTTGTGGTCCCAAAACCACTGTCCTGACTAGGCCCAATTTTGGAATGTTACATTTCTCCCCCCTTAGGGACTTTTGTGCTTGAAAGTCTTACTAGTAAACAGGTTCGGATATTGACTTCTCATGGCTTCTTCAAGTTCTCATGTGGCCTCTTCTACTCCGTGTCTATGCCATAAAACCTTTACCAAGGCTATATTCTTGTTCCTCAACTATTTGACTTCTCGAGCCAAAATCATAACCGGTTCTTCACCATAAGTCATATTCGGTCTAATCTCAACTTCCGTCAGTGAAATCATATGAGAGCGGTCTGATCTATAACTATGCAATATGGACACATGGAATACATCATGAATCTTTTCCAATTCAGATGGCAACGCTAGCTGGTAGGCTAATGGTTCAACTCTTTCGGTAATCTCATATGGTCTAATGAATCTTGGACTCAGTTTGCCTTTTCGACCAAATCTCAAGACCTTTTTCCATGGAGACACTTTCAAGAATACCTTATCTCTGACTTGAAACTCGATCTTTTTTCTTTTCAAATCAGCATATGACTTTTGCCTATCCGATGCTGCTTTCAAACAATCGCATATCACTTTAACTTTTTCTTCAGTTTACTTGATTAAATCAACTCCGTGAATCTGGTTTTTTTGAGTTCCATCCAATATAATGGAGTCCGAAACTTCCGACCATACAATGCCTCCTCATAAGGTTCCATCTTTAAGCTTGTATGTAAACTGTTGTTGTAGGTAAATTCCACCAATGGTAAGTATTTTTCCCAACTATACTAAAATTCAAGGACGCAGCATCGTAACATATCTTCAATAGTCTGAATCGTTTGCTCAGACTGACCATCAGTTTGTGGGTGAAATACCATACTAAAACTCAACTTTGTACCCAAGGCTTTTTGCAATTTCTTCCAAAATCTTGAAGTGAATCTCGGGTCCCTATCTGAAATAATCGATAACAGTACCCCGTGTAATCTTACAATCCCGGATATGTACAAGTCAACCAATCAATCAAGAGAGAAATCTATCCGTATAGGAATGAAGTGTGCCGGCTTCCTTAGCTTATCAACTATAACCCAAACAATATCTTTCTTTTCCAGGGTTAATGGTAATCCTGTTACGAAATCCATGGTAATCCTATCCCATTTCCATTCAGGGACTATTACAGGCTGTAATAAACCCGAAGGTACTTGGTGTTCAGCCTTGACCAATTGACATATTAAGCATTTCGACACAAATTCAAAGATATCTCTTTTCATACCATTCCACCAGTACATGGTCTTTAAGTTATTGTACATCTTAGTACTTCCTAGATGAATAGACAGATGACTGTCATGTGCCTCTTGCAAAATTTTCTGAATAAGTTCATCATCTTTGGGTACACAGAACCTATCTCAAAACATCAAGCAACCATTAGAATCAACTCAAAATTTTGATTCAACGCCTACCTCATACTGTGCTCTCTTGGCCTGCAAGTCACTATCATTAACCTGTGCTACGCAAATTTCCTAGAGGAACATCGGTCTGGCTTTTAACTCCGCCAAAATCGAACCATCATTGGACAACGCCAAATGTATGTTCATAGCCCTCAGTGAAAACAAGGACTTCCTACTCATGGCATTGGCGACTATGTTCGCCTTTCCCGGGTGGTAATCAATTATCAGCTCATAATTTCTAATCAATTCTAACCATCTTCGTTGTCTCAGATTCAATTCCTTTTGAGTCATCAAGTATTTCAAACTCTTGTGATCGGTGAATACACGGCAAGTTTCACCATACAAGTGGTGTCTCTAAATTTTCAAGGCAAATACAATGTCGGCTAGCTCCAAGTCATGTGTTGGGTAATTTTTCTCACGCAGCTTCAATTGCCTCGAAGCATAGGCTATCACTTTGCCCTCTTACATAAGCACGCAACCCGGTCCATTTAAGGACACATCGCTATAGACCACAAAGTCTTTTCCCGGTTCGAGTTGCACTAAAACTGGAGCTTCAGTCAGTAGTGTCTTCAATTTCTCAAAACTCTGCTGACACTTCTCTAACTATTCAAACATAACATCTTTTTGTAGCAACCTTGTCAAGGGAGTTGAAATCATAGGAAATCCTTTTACAAAGCGTCAATAGTAACCTGCTAAGCCCAGAAAGCTTCTAACCTTAGTTACGTTCTTTGGTGGCTTCCACTCGACAATAGCAGAAATCTTATTCGGATCAACTCAGATGCCATCACTCGACACAATGTGACCGAGGAATCTGACCTCTCGAAGCCAAAATTCACTTTTGCTAAACTTAGTGTAACAGTCCGATTTAGACACTAGTCAAAATAGTGGTTTCGGGACCACATATCTGAGTGAAAAATATATATATATTTAAATATTATTTTATGTGTTTATGATACATGAATGAGCATGTGTGGAAGTCTCGTATAAAAATCTAATCATTTGTGTGCTTAATTTGATAAAAGGACCTAATCGCGTAAAATGTAAAAGTTGCTTGCTAGTTGTTAAAAGTGCCTATTTAATTTGGATTTGTAAATAAGAGGCCTTTATGTTGTTATTATGCCATTTCAAGGGTTAATGGACATTAATGACCTTCCATCAAATAATTTTTATATGGTTTATAAAAGGGCAAAATGGTAAACTAAGTATTAAGTAAATTATATGAAAACAAATTAGAAAATCAAGCCATTAGTGTTCAAATTTGCCAAAAATTAGAAAAGAAATAGGGTTTGGAAAGCTTTTTTCATTTGGCCATAATTGAAGCTTCATTTAAGGTTTGTTTTCGATCCGTTTTCGATAATTTTTACGTTTTTGTAATCGTTGCTTCCTATATTATCAAACCCATACCTCAATTTTTTATTTTTCTTATAATTTTGAAATGATCCATGGATGGATTGATGAGCTTTGTGATTTTGTATGATGAAATATGAAAGTTTGATATTGGGTTTACATGTTTTGTCTTTGGATTTTTTGATGAAATTGAGTAATTTGGGCTAAATTGTAAAATATGTTATTTTGAGGGACTAAAATGTGAAATAAATGAAATTTATGAACTTTTATAAGAGCAATGAAAATTTGGCTAAGCTTGTGTATCAGCAAATTTTGTGTATTTTGTGATTTTGTGAATTAGGGACTAAAGTGTCGAAATGTGAAAATGTGAGGGCTAGTTTGTAAAATGCCTAAATATGTGTCTATGGATTATTTTGAATGATATGGTGAATAAAAGGGTTAATTTTGAATACATATAGATCAAGAAAAGAGGAATTCAGATTTAGACTGAGGGAAGTCAAAGATTATAGAGTAAACGATCCAAGTCGACAATTTCGAGTACGAGGTAAGTTTGTATGAAAAATATGATGTTACAAGTATGTTTTGATGCTTTGATTATACATGGATTGTATATATATTTAGTTTGGACGAATACGATGATAAATCAATTGTATTTGGCACTAAGTGTGCGATTTAAACTAGTTTCGGCTATATGAGGCACTAAGTGTGTGAACTGATATAGCTTCGGTTAATTGAGATGGCACTAAGTGTGTAGAATCGTTCTAGCTTGGGCTAACCTTTAAAGCACTAAGTGTGCAGATGTTTAAAGCAAGAATAATTTATGGAGAGTCTTAAAATATCCAAACGGAAGGTGAGAATGAAAATGAATTAGTACGGGAAGGTTTAGGTATGTACGATACCTATGTGGTAGATGATATTATGTATGTGAAGTCCATTGAATTGGTATGAACATATGAATTGTGTTGGCATAAAATTGGTGGATTCTTTGAGAATTTATAAGCACTTATATGTTGATGTTTTATGTTTTATATACTGTTGATGATTTTTGGTACGAGCTTACTAAGCTTTTGAAAGCTTACTTTGTGTGTGTTTGCATTATTTTATAGATATTGAAGCTACTGTGATCTCGGAGATCACCAAGGATTGTCATCGCACTATCAAACTTCATTTTGGTACTTTGAAAATGTATATATATTAAAGTATGGCATGTATAGGCTAGCAATTGTGGGATTATGTTTTGTGATATATATATTTAGTCATGTGATATGGCTTGGAATGGTTGTGATTATGGTAAAATTTTGGTCTAGGAAATGTGAGGAAGTATGATGTGTTTATGTGTTCATGTATGGTTAAAAGAATTGCAAGTTTGGTAAGTTCATAGCATGAGTTTGAATGATGTATAGATCATTTGGTTAGGTATGATGTTAGTTTAAGTTTTGGTATGAATTGAGTGATGAATTGAGAATGGAAATGGTTGGTAATGTTTTAACATGAATTATGTATGATTTGGTATAGATATTGGCTGAAATGGTTGTGCCAATATGCGTGCTTCTTTGCTTGTAAGTTAACCCAAATTGGGGTGGCAAATTGGCTATGGAAATGACTTATTTTTGTCCACATGACCAAAGACACGGGCGTGTGTCTCAGCCGTGTGCAACACACGGTCACGTTACACGGCCATGTGTCCCTTGGGGTAGCCTACAAATTAAAGGCAGTATACCCTTCAGTTTTGGCACGGCCTAGACACACGAGCGTGTCTGTTGGTATACATGCGTGTCACACAGATTGGCATACATGCGTGTGGTCGACCGTGTGGCCAAGTCAGTAACCACCCTATTTTCACACGGCCTGGCACATGGGCGTGTCTTGTGACTGTGTGGACAAGTCAGTATGTATGCCCTATTTTGCCATGGCTTAGACACACGGACGTGTCTAGGGCCTCACACGGCCTGTTCACACGGGCATGTGACCTTTTGAAAGTTGAAAATTTTTATAAGTTCTGAAACTTTTATATGTTATCAATTTAGTCATGAATGCACATTTAAGTATCGTATGCTCGATTTTATGTTCTTAATGAATGTGAATGAATAACATTTACTGTAATGAGTTGATATTTGATATTCAATTATTCTAAATTGTGTTACGGGTTAAGTAATGCCTCTTAACCTATTTCGGCGACGGTTACAGGTTAGCGGTGTTACATTTTATTTATATCAGAGCTATGGTTTAGTCGGTTCTAGGACTACCATAGCGTTTGCGAGTCTAGCTGTACATGCCATATTTATGAACTACGATAGTGTGATGAATCCTGACATTGAAATGTGCTTTTATATAGAAAATGGATCCCGAAAGAGCCGTAGCAGATGATGTTGAAAGCAATGCGCCTGCTCCCGCGCAAGGGACGGCGCCATCTGATTCTCGATCGGCTATGAGTAGCCGTGATGGTGAGGCTAGGCAAGCTTTCTATTAGATGATGAATGATTGGTTCACCTAATATATTAGAACCAATCCGGCTGTACAACAACCTCTACCCCCAGTTAATCCTCCTCAAGCTCCTGTTATGCCACTAGTGAATCTAGTTCAGTTAAGTAGACCACCAGTTGATAAAATTAAAAAATATAGAGATGAAGTGTTTCGAGCTACAATAAGTGATGATGCCGAAAAGGCCGAGTTTTGGTTAGAGGGCACGATAAGAGTGTTTGATGAATTATCATTAAATCCTGAAGAATGCATAAAATATGCTATTTCCCTTCTGAGAGATACAACATACTATTAGTGGAAGACTTTGACATCTGTGGTTCCGAGTGAATGGGTTACTTAAGATTTCTTCCAAGCTGAATTTTGGAAGAAATATATCAGTCAGAGATTCATCGATCAGAAACGCAAAGAGTTTCTTGAACTTAAACAAAGCCATATGTCTGTCCCAGAATACAAGCAGAAATTCGTAAGATTAAGTCAGTATGCTCGTGAATGTGTGTATCTACAGAAGCAATAATGTGTAAAAGATTTGAGGATGGTTTAAATGAGGATATTCGTTTGTTAGTCGGGATTCTGGAAATCAAAGAATGTGTTATGCTTGTTGAACGAACATGTAAAGCTGAAAATCTCGGGAAAGAGAAAAGAAAAGCTAATTTTGAAGCTAGGGAAGTACGAAAGAGATCATCGGGCAATTCATTTCAATCTGGATCAAAGAAATTTAGAGATGATAATAGTCGTTCAAAGGCTAGTGTGGGACATTTGAACAGAGATCATGATAGATCGCAATCAAATTTCAAAGCTCCAGCTACGTCTGTTGCCAGTGTTGGTAATGCAAAGAATGAAAAACCTGAGTGTGATCAATGTGGAAGACGACATTTTGGAAAATGCTGGGGAAAAGTAATAACTGAGCTTGTTACAGTTGTGGTTCACGAAATCATTTTATAAAAGACTGCCCAGATTTAGCTGAAAAGATAGTGTTCAAAATCTAAGGCTGAGTGGCAATGCTTCTAGTGGTAGACCTCCTAGAAATATGGGAAATGTAAGCTGTAGTCAAAGAGGAACAAAAGATACAGCTGTTAGATTCGAGGCTCATGCACCTGCCAGAGCCTATGCTATCTAAGCTCGTAAAGAAGCTTCATCGCCAGACGTGATTACTGGTACATTTACTCTTTATGATACTTCTGTGATTGCTTTGATAGATCCTAGATTGACACATTCGTATATATGCATGAACTTAGTGAATAGTAAGACTTTTCCTGTAGAGTTTACTGAATTTGTAATTAGAGTTTCGAACCCCCTAGGCAAATGTGTTCTGGTTGATAAAGTCTGCAAGAATTGTCCGTTGATGTTTCGAGACACTTTTTTTTGGCTGATCTGATGTTGTTACCTTTTGTTGAGTTTGATATGATTCTGGGTATGGATTGGTTAACTTTGCATGATGCTGTTGTGAACTACAAACGAAAAACTATTGATTTGAGATGCAAGAATGATGAAATAGTCAAAATTCAATCTAGTGATTTGAATGGATTGCCTGCTGTAATATCTTAAATGAAAGCTTTAAGTATTTTAAGAAAGGGTTGTGAAGCTTATTTTGCATATGTGATTGATTCGAGAGTGTCATAAAAGAAAGTTGAATTTGTGCCTGTTGTGTCTGAGTTCCCTAATGTATTTCCTGAAGAACTTTCGAGATTACCTGTAACGCCCCGAATTTTGGGCCTAGAGGGGTTTTGGGCTTTAAGTCTCATAAAATTTTTAAGTGAGCAAGAAAATGACAAATGATATGTTGGCTTTAAGGGTTTAATGAATTTGGAGTGTCTAGGTGTGTTGGAGAAGTTTTGGGTTTGAGTTTTATGGTGGAGGAATTTTAATTTAATTATTAAAAGAACCAGGGTTGTGAGTAGTTGGACTTTTAAATAAAAATAGGGGAAAAATGGCATCAAAAAGCCTTGTGGTGGAGTGGCTAAGTGACGCCAATTATGGTGTGGGGAGGTGGCGTTAGTGGCTAGCAAGGAGATCCTAAGTTTGAATCCTAGCTTAGTATTTTTAGGAGTTTAATTTTTGCTTTCTAGAACGTTGGAAGTGGAGTGAAGATGGACTCTAAGGGGAGTGTTCAGGAGAGAAAATTTAGGAAATAGATTAGGGAGTTATCAAGGAGAAAAACGAGGAGATGAGAAGGGGGAAGTGATGGAGTTGAATTGGGAATTAAGGGTCAGGCAATTTGGCTATAGGCTATAAATATGTGCTGAGTTCGGGATCCTAGGCTAATGCCAAATTTTTCATTTTTTTTAAGTGCCGATTGGCTTTTCCATCTTTGCTAGCTGATTCTTTTCCATTCTTTCTCTCCTCAATTCTCTTTTGATTTACCCTTTAGGTTAGCCGATTCCTTCTTCTACTCTTCTTTTTTAGTTTGTGTCGAATAAACCTTATTCACCATATTAGTTTAAAAGCCGAAAAGTCGAATCTCCCTTGGGCCGATTGCTCTTTTGGTGTAAGTACCTTATCTCTTTTTCGGCTAGTATTGTTAATACTGATTACTCCTCTCCCTCACTCTTTCTAATCGACTTTGGTAGAGAATTAGTATTAGATCTCAGATTTTAGCTCCCTGCCGAATTGCTCCTTAGGTGTTTTGCGGTTTTGATCTAGGGAATACATGATCAAGGAAAAGCTATTAGGGATTGGTGTTCAAGGTTTGTGACTAAAGGAATCACAGCACACTCGATTACCAGGTGTGTACACACACTTCGCACACACAGTAGATTGACAAATTCCAAAATGTCGAAAACCTGAAATGCTGAAATGCCGAAATGTCGAAAAGCTGAAAGTTTGGATACGGTAGTCTTGCGAGTGTGCGAACACTCGTAAGAGGGTATTCAATATGATACTAGAGACCCTATGAGAGATCTCATGGACTTGGGTCACATTTTGGCCAACTAGCCCAGAATGGGCCAAATGGGCTCGATAGGCCCGTGAGCCTAAATAAGCAAAAGTTGATAATTTGGTAATATGTGATGAGCTGATTAAGTTTGTTGAATGGTTTGGATTGGATTCGGGCCTGATGGGCCATATAAGTGTGATTGAGCCTAATGGGCCGTATAAATGTGATTGGGCCTGATGGGCCATATGAATGTATAGAAGCCTGTAGACTTGCTAGGGTTTTGTCATGGACTTGTAGGCTTAGTTTTTAATAAATCCTTAAGCAGCATAAAACTTAACTAATTTATCAAATTTGTCTGTGGACAAGTCATAAGGGTAAAGTGTGGCAATGGACATATGCATGTCTAGGATTGGATTTAGAGAGAGCTTGGTACTTAAGCGGTCTTAATGACCCACCTCCTTTTCTCTAGAATCCTACCTGGTGCATAGTGTCTATTCACTTTGGCCAACAAGGACTTGTTGACGGGCTAGAGTTCGTAATTAAGACCCATACTACTAAAAAAATTACCAAAATACCCCTGTAGGGTAAAAATTACTAAAATACCCCTATGTGTTATAAGTATGATCTATGTATGATATATGTTGCATCCATACATTATTATGCTGCACATGGGCTGGGTTTATGATTGGAGGAAGTGTATAAGGATCGCATGGTTGCTCGATGATTGTGGATCCATCGAAGGCGTTTTAGCCACCGAGAAGCTTTGTTACACCGTTAAATAGTGTCGTAACTGGTGCTACACCGTTTCTAAGAAGCTATGTTGCACCATTAAGTGGGGCCGCACTGGTTCCACACCGGGTTGTAATAAGGATGGGTGGGTCGAGTATCTCCCTACAGTAAGTGTTGGTTGGAAAGGGGGTGTACAGGTTGGATGGGGATATAAGCATTTGCATACATACGTCATGATTGGATTATGAAAAGGGCTTGGCCTAGTTAAATGTGATATGTGGAAATTGACATGGCTTCAGGCCCTACTGAGGCCAAAATGGGCTAAGGCCCAAAGGCCACCGTATTTGAATTGGGCTTAGGCCCAAAATGATTTGTCTGCTGCATGTTTGTTTGATGAGGGTTGTACACACTGAGTTTTCGAAAACTCACCCCCTCTTTTATTTTCTCAGGTGATGCTCAATAGGAGGTTCGATGTTTGGAGGAACTCAGGGTGGCCAGCTAGCAGGACAACTTGAATTTGTTTAAAAAGCATTTAAGTTACTAGTTTATTAAGTAATTTCCTTTTCTTTAGTCTGGATTGTAATAAGGCCTCCTTTCTTTGCTGTTATTTGGTTTATTATTTTTATGTGATGTAATCATTGAACACGGTTTCCTAAATCATAGAATATTTTCCATGTTTTCACAACTAAATTCTAAAATGACAGTTTTTCTTATATCAAATGTTTTCCACATATTCGAACAAGCTTTCGCAACTGAAAAGAGATTTTACAAAGTAATTGAGATGTATTGTTCTAAGAAAGGGTTTTCAATGAAAACAAGGTTTTCGCTAAAACACTTCAATGTGACATGCCAGATTCAGCCATAACGTCCGGGCTGGGTTTGGGGTGTTACATTACCTCCGGTTAGAGAAGTTGAATTTGACATTGAATTGGTACCTGGTACTACTCCAATTTCGATAGCTCCGTACAGAATGGCTCTGAGCAAACTAATATAATTAAAGTCTCAGTTGCAAGCATTGACTGATAGAGGGTTTGCTAGACCGAGTTTCTCACCTTAGGGCATTCCAGTTTTATTCGTGAAAAAAAAATGGTATGATGAGAATGTGTAGAGATTATCGTCAGTTGAACAAAGTGACTATCAAGAATAAGTATCCTTTTCCCCGAATTGATGATTTGTTTGATCAGTTAAAAGGAGCTGTTGTGTTTTCGAAAATAGATTTGAGATCAAGCTATTATCAGTTGCGAGTAAAAAACTCAGACATTCTGAAAATTGCTTTCAGAACAAGGTACGACCACTATGAATTCTTAGTTATGCCTTTTGGATTGACTAATGCACTTTCTATCTTTATGGATTTGATGAATAGAATTTTCAGACCGTATCTAGATCAATTTGTTGTCGTATTCATTGATGACATATTGATTTATTCACGTGACGAATATGAACATGCCGAGCATTTGAGAATAGTGTTACAAACTCTGTGAGATAAGCAATTGTATGGGAAGTTTAGCAAATGTGAATTTTGGTTGCGAGAAGTCGGCTTTCTAGGACATATTGTATCAGCCTCTGGTATCTGAGTTGATCATTGCAAAATTTTAGCTATTTTAGATTGGAAACCTTTGAGCAATGTCTCTGAAGTCTGTAGTTTTCTGGGACTTGCTAGTTATTATAGAAGGTTCATAAAAGGCTTTTCTATGATTGTGACTCCGTTAACAAAACCGCTTTAGAAAGATGTGAAGTTTAAGTGCTCTGAAAAGTGTTAGAATAGCTTTAATTAGTTGAAAAATTTGTTGACTGAAGCTCTAGTATTGGTACAACCCAAATTGGGTAAAGAATTTGTGATCTACAGTGATGCTTCGTTGATTAGTCTGGGATGTGTTTTAATGCAAGAAGGAAAAGTCATTGCTTATTCTTCGAGACAGTTGAATTTGCACGAAAAGAATTATCCGACACACGATCTCAAGTTAGCCGCGATTGTGTTTACTTTAAAGATTTGGTGCCATTACCTGTTCGATAAGAAATGTCACATGTATTCTGATCATAAGAGTTTGAAATATCTGATGACTCAAAAAGATTTGAATCTACGATAGCGAAGATGGTTAGAACTGCTAAAAGACTACGAACTTGTGATTGATTATCATCCGAGAAAGCAAATGTTGTTGCTGATGCCTTGAGTCAAAAATAGTTGTTTGCTTTGCGTGCGATGAATGCTCATTTGGTTCTGTCCGATGATGGTTCAGTTTTAGCTGAATTGAGAGCAAGACCTTTGTTCTTACAACATATTATTGAAGTTCAGAAGATTGATAATGAGATTTTAACTAAATGAGCTCATTGTGATGTAGAGTTTGATTCAGAATTCAAAGTTGACAAAGATGATTGTTTGAGATTCTGAGATCGAATTTGTGTTCCGAGAAATTCAGAGTTGATTTAGATGGTTTTGAGTGAAGCTTACAATAGTCGGTTATCTGTGCATCCGGGTAGTACGAAAATGTATAATGATTTAAAACAACATTATTGGTGGTCTGGAATGAAAAGAGATATCTTTGAATTTGTTTCTAAATGTTTGATCTGTCAGTAAGTTAAAGCTGAACATCAAGTGCCATCTGGGTTGTTACAACCGATTTTGGTGTCGGAGTGGAAATGGAATAGGGTGACTATGGACTTTGTTTAGGGTTTGCCCCTGTCTCCGAGAAAGAAAGATGCAATCTGGGTTGTAGTTGATCGATTGACGAAATCAACTCACTTTATTCCAATTCAATCTGATTACTCACTTTATAAATTAGCTGAGCTATACATTTCTGATATCGTGAGATTGCATGGTGTGCCATTATCTATAGTGTCAGACAGAGATCCGAGATATACATCACGATTCTAGAAGAAATTGCAGGATGCTCTGGGTACTAAATTGCAATTTAATACTGCTTTTCATCCACAAAAAGACAGTCAATCTGAGTGGATTATTCAGATTCTCCAGGATATGTTGAGATGTTGCATTCTTGATTTTGAAGGTACGTGGGAACAATATCTATATTTGATTGAATTCGCTTATAATAACAGTTTTCAGTCGAGTATTAAAATGGCACCATACGAAGCTTTATATGGTCGCGAATGCCGCACACCTTTGTATTGGATTGAGCTCAATTAAAATAAGATTCACGGGATTGATTTGATAAAAAAAACTGAACAGAAGGTAAAGGTGATCCAAGATAGCTTGAAAGTAGCTTCTGATCGTTAGAAATCATATGTAGATTTGAAAGAAAAGACATTAAGTTTGAGATCAGCGATAAAATGTTTTTGAAAGTGTCTCCGTGGAAGAAAGTATTTCAATTTGGTAGAAAAGGCAAATTGAGTCCGAGGTTCATAGGGCTGTATGAGATTATCGAGCGTATTGGGTCAGTAGCTTATAGATTGTTGTTGTCACCAGAGTTAGAAAAGATTCATAATGTGCTTCACGTATCAATGCTTCGACGATACAGATCCGATCCTTCACATGTGATTCATTCGTCTGAGATAGAGATTCAGTTTGACATAACTTACGAAAAAAAGCTGATCTATATCTTAGCTTGAGAGGTTAAAGAACTGCGAAATAAGAAAATTCTGTTAGTAAAAGTGATGTGGTATCGACATGGAATTGAAGAGGCTACGTGGGAGCCTGAAGATTATATGAGACAGCAATATCCAAAATTTGTTCAATGGTAAGATTTTCGGGGACGAAAATCCTTAAGGGGGAGAATTGTAACAGTCCGGTTTAGACCCTAGTCGAAATTGTAACAGTCCGATTTAGACCCTAGTCAAAATATATATATATTTAAATCTTATTTTCTGTGTTCATGATACGTGAATAAGCATGTGTGAAAGTCTCGTATAAAAATTTAATCGTTTGTGTGCTTAATTTGATAAGAGGACCTAATCGCGTAAAATGTAAAAGTTGCTTGCTACTTGTTAAGAGTGCCTATTTGATTTGGATTTGTAAATGAGAGGTCCTTATGTTGTTATTATGCCATTTAAATGGTTAATGGACATTAATGACCTTCCATCAAATGATTTTTATATGGTTTATAAAAGGGCAAAATGGTAAACTAAGTATTAAGTAAATTATATGAAAACAAATTAGAAAATCAAGCCATTAGTGTTCATCTTTGCCAAAAATTAGAAAAGAAATAGGGTTTGGAAAGCTTTGTTCATTCAGCCATAATTGAAGCTTGATTCAAGGTTTGTTTTCGATCCGTTTTCAATAATTTTTACGTTTTTGTAATCGTTGCTTTGTATATTATTGAACCCATACCTCAATTTTTGATTTTGCTTATAATTTTGAAATGTTCCATGGATGGATTGATGAGCTTTGTGATGTTGTATGATGAAATATGAAAGTTTGATATTGGGTTTACATGTTTTGTCTTTGGATTTTTTAATGAAATTGAGTAATTTGGGCTAAATTGTAAAAATGTTATTTTGAGGGACTAAAATGTGAAATAAATGAAATGTATGGACTTGTATGAGAGCTATGAAAATTCGGCTAAGCTTGTGTCCAAGCAAATTTTGTGTATTTTGTGATTTTGTGAATTAGGGACTAAAGTGTCGAAATGTGAAAATGTGAGGGTTAGTTTGCAAAATGCCCTAAATATGTATCTATTGATTGTTTTGAATGATATGGTGAATAAAAGGCTTAATTTTTAATACATATAGATCATGAAAAGAGGAATTCAGATTTAGACCGAGGGAAGTCGAAGATTATAAAGTAAACGATCCAAGTCGACAATTTCGAGTACGAGGTAAGTTTGTACGCAAAATATGATGTTACAAGTATGTTTTGATGCTTTTATTATACACGGATTGTATATATATTTAGTTTGGATGAATACAATGACAAATCAGTGGTATTTGGCACTAAGTGTGCGATTTAAACTAGTTTCAGCTATACGAGGCACTAAGTGTGCGATACCGGTATAGCTTCGGCTAATTGAGATGGCACTAAGTGTGTGGAATTGTTCTAGCTTCGGCTAACCTTTAAAGCACTAAGTGTGCGGATGTTTAAAGCAAGAATAATTTAGGAGAGTCTTAAAATATCCAAACAGAAGGTGAGAATGAAAATGAATAAGTACAAAAAGATTTAGGTATGTACGATACCTATGCGGTAGATGGTATTATGTATGTGAAGTTCATTGAATTGGTATGAACATATGAATTGTGTTGGCATAGAATTGATAGATTATTTGAGAATTTATAAGCACTTATGTGTTAATGTTTTATATTTTATATACTGTTGATGATTTTTGGTACGAGCTTACTAAGCTTTTGAAAGCTTACTTTGTGTGTGTTTGCATTGTTTTATAGATATCGAAGCTACCGTGAGCTCTAGGATCGTTAAGGATTGTCATCGCACTATCGAACTTCATTTTGGTACTTTGAAAATGTATATATATATTAAAGTATGGCATGTATAGGCTAGCAGTTGTGGGATTATGTTTTGTGATATATATATTTAGCCATGTGATATGGCTTGGAATGGTTGTGATTATGGTAAAATTTTGGTATATGAAATGTGAAGAAGTATGATGTGTTTAATGTGTTCATGTATGGTTAAAAGAATTGCAAGTTTGGTAAGTTCATAGCATGAGTTTCAATGATGTATTGATCATTTGGTTAGGTATGATGTTAGTTTAAGTTTTGGTATGAATTGAGTGATGAATTAAGAATGGAAATGGTTGGTAATTTTTTAGCATGAATTATGTATGATTTGGTATAGATATTGGATGAAATGGTTGTGCCAATATGCTTGCTTCTTTGCTTGTAGGTTGACCCAAATTGGGGTGGCAAATTGGTTATGCAAATGGCCTATTTTTGTCCACATGGGCGTGTGTCTCAGCCGTGTGCAACACACGGTCACGTTACACGATCGTGTGTCCTCTGGGGTACCCTACGAATTAAAGGCAGTATACCCTTCAGTTTTGACACGACCTAGACGCACGGGCGTGTCTATTGGTCATGTGTGGCACACGGATTGGCACACGGGCGTGTGGTCGGCTGTGTGGCCAAGTCAGTAACCACCCTAATTTTCACACGGCCTAGTACACAGGCGTGTCTTGTGGCCGTGTCGACAAGTTAGTATGTATGCCCTGTTTTGCCATGGCTTAGACACACAGACATGTCTAAGGCCTTGCGAGGCACACGGCCTGTTCACACGGGTGTGTGACCTTTTGAAAGTTGAAAATTTTTATAAGTTCTGAAACTTTTATATGTTATCAATTTAGTCCCGAATGCATGTTTAAGTATCATATGCTCAATTTTATGTTCTTAATGAATGTGAGTGAATAACATTTACTGTAATGAGTTGATATTTGATATTCGATTATTCTAAATTGTGTTACGGGTTAAGTAATGCCTCTTAACCTATTCCGGCGATGGTTATGGGTTAGGGGTGTTACACTTAGCATATAGTTACTTGTCTCGTAAAGTCTGTAAAACTGTCCTCAAATGTTCAGAATGTTCGGACTCATTTCGAGAATAAATCAAAATATCGTCTATGAATACCATAACAAACTTGTCCACGTACGGTTGGAAAACACGATTCATTAAATCCATAAACATAGTTGGGGTGTTTGTTAGACCAAAAGGCATGATAAGGAACTCGTAGTGACCATACCTCGTCCTGAAGGCAGTCTTAGGCACGTCTGACTTTTTAACTCACAGCTGGTAGTAGTCGGATCTCAGATCTATCTTTGAAAACACGGTGGCTCCCCTCAACCGATCAAACAAGTCATTGATTTGTTCTTAATGGTCACCTTGTTGAGTTGTCGGTAGTCTATACATAACCTCATCGATCCATCTTTCTTTTTCACGAATAATATGGGAGCACCCCAAGGTGAAGAGCTCGGTCTTGCAAAACCTTTGTCAGTCAATTCTTGCAAATTTGATTTTAACTCCTTCAACTCAGTTGGGGCCATTCTGTACTGGTGAATAGGTTCGAATAACGCTCTTTCATTGCGTCCTCTAATTCCCAAGTTGCTTCCTCAACTCCATGTTTGTGCCACAGTACCTTAACTAATGAAATTTTCTTATTTCGCAACCCTTTAATCTCACGAGCCAGAATGCGAATCGGTTCTTCCTCATATGTCATATCAAGCTTAATCTCAATCTCTAATGGACTAATCACATGTGAGGAATTAGATCGATATCTACGAAGCATCGAAACATGGAATACATTATGGATCTTTTCTAACTCAGGTGGCAACAACAGTCTGTAAGTAACCGGCCCGATACGCTTTATAATCTCATACGGCCCAATAAATCTTGGACTCAATTTGCCTTTACGACCAAATCTGAGTATTTTACTCCACGGTGAAACTTTAAAAAATGCTTTGTCTCCTATCTGAAACTCTATATCTTTTCGTTTCAAGTCCGCATACGATTTCTGACGCTGTTTTCAGGCTTTCACGGATTACTTTTACTTTCTGCTCGGTCTCTCTAATCAAGTCGACCCCGTGTATCTTGTTTTCACTGAACCCAGTCCAGTACAATGGTGTATGACATTTACGACCGTACAAAGCCTCATAAGGTGCCATTTTAATACTCGATTGAAAGCTATTGTTGTACGCAAACTCAATCAGAGGTAAGTATCTTTCCCACGCACCTTTAAACTTGAGAATGCAACATCTCAACATATCCTCAAGTATCTGAATGATTCGTTCGGACTGACCATCTGCTTGCGGATGGAAAGCTGTGCTGAAATGTAATTTCGTACCTAATGCATCTTGCAATTTCCTCCAAAACCGCAATGTAAACCTCATATCTCTATCCAAAATAATAGAAATAGGTACACCATGTAATCTCACAATATGAGAAACATATAATTTAGCTAGCTTATCAAGCGGGTAGTCTGTACGTATCGGAACAAAATGAGTCGATTTAGTCAATATATCAACAATAACCCAGATTGCATCTTTCTTGCTCGGTGTAAATGGTAAATCGGATACAAAATCCATTGTAACTCTGTCCCATTTCCACTCGGGTATCATAATAGGCTGAAGCAATCCAGAAGGTACCTGATGCTTGGCTTTTACTTGCTGACAGACTAAACATTTCGAAACGAAGTCAGAAATGTCTTGTTTCATACCATGCCACCAATAAAGCTGTTTTAGATCATTGTACATCTTCGTACTACTTGGGTGAATAGATAACCGACTGTTATGAGCTTTATTCAAAATCATCTAAATCAATTCTGAATTTCTCGGTACACATATTCGATTTCTGAATTTCAAACAACCATCAGTATCATCTGGAAACTCTAAATCAACATTTGAATCACATTGAGCTCGTTTTGCTATCAAATCATCATCAACTTTCTAGGCATCACAAATTTGTTGAACAAGTAACGATCTTGCTTTCAATTAAGCTATTATCGAACCATCATCAGACATAGCCATATGAGTATTCATTACATACAAAGCAAACAATGATTTTCAGCTTAGAGGATTAGCATCAACATTAGCCTTCCCCGGATGGTAGTCAATTACAAGCTCATAGTCTTTTAGCAATTCTAACCATCGACGTTGTCTCAAATTCAAGTCTTTCTAGTCATCAAGTATTTTAAGCTTTTGTGATCAGAATAAACATGACATTTCTCACCGAACAGATAATGACGCCAAATTTTCAATGCAAACACAATAACTGCCAATTCCAGATTGTGCGTTGGATATTTCTTTTCATGTGGCTTTAATTGTCTCGAGGCATAAGCTATGACTTTGCCTTCCTGCATCAAAACATAGCCCAAACCATTTAAAGATGCATCACTATAAATAACAAATTCTTTACCCGATTTTGGCTGGACTAGTACTGGAGCTTCAGTCAAAAGGGTTTTCAACTGATCGAAACTTTTCTGGCACTTTTCTGACCACTCAAACTTAACATCTTTCTCCAATAGCTTCGTCACCGGAGCTGCAATCATAGAGAAACCTCTCACAAACTGCCTATAATAACCAGCAAGCCCCAGAAAACTTCAGACTTCAGAAACATTTCTCGGAGGTTTCCAATCAAGTATAGCTGAAATTTTACTCAGATCAACCTGAATACCTAATGTTGATATGACATGACCCAGAAAACTGACTTCACTTAAGCAGAACTCACATTTACCGAACTTTGCATACAATTGATTATCTCACAAAGTCTGTAACACAAGTCTCAAATGTTCAGCATGCTCGGTTTCATCACGAGAGTAGATCAAAATGTCATCTATGAACACAACCACAAACCGATCCAAATACTGTCTAAAAATTTGGTTCATCAAATCCATGAAAACAGTAGGTGCATTAGTAAATCCAAATGGCATAACCAAAAACTCATAGTGTCTGTACCTCGTTCTGAAAGCAATCTTTGGCACATCGGAATCTTTAACTCGCAACTGATAGTATCTCGATCTCAAATCTTTGAAAACACTGTAGCCCCTTTTAGTTGATCAAAGCAGCAGATACTTATTCTTTATAGTCACCTTATTGAATTGTCTATAATCGATGCACATTCTCATAGTTCTGTCTCTCTTTTTCACAAATAACGCTGGTGTACCCCAGGGAGAGAAACTCAGTCGCGCGAAACCTCTATCTGTCAACTCTTGTAACTGAGCTTTCAATTCTTTTGATTCAGTAGGTGCCATTCTGTACGGAGCTATTGATATCGGAGTCGTCCCAGGCATTAACTCAATACCAAACTCTACCTCTCGAATAAGTGGCAAACCCAGTAATTCTTCAGGAAACACATCCGGATACTCGCACACAACAGGTATTGATTCAATGTTCCTTTCGACCATTTTACTATCAAGCACATAGGCAAAATAAGCTTCGCACCCTTTCCTCACATATTTCTAAGCTACCATCAAAGAAATCACTACTGGTAAACCATTCAGATCATTAGATTCAATCCGAATAATCTCATCATTTTGGCACCGTAAATCAATAGTCTTTCTTTTGCAATTTACAATAGCATCGTGCAAAGTTAACCAATCTATACCCAGAATTATGTCGAACTCATCAAATGGAAACAACATCAAATCAGCTGGAAAGCACGAATCTCAAATCATCAAGGGACAAATCTTACACACTTTATCCACCATAACACACCGGCCCAAGGGGTTTGACACTCTGATCACAAACTCAGTAGACTCAACAGGCAGAGTCTTACTGAATACTAAAGTCTCACACACATAAGAATGAGTTGAACTAGGATCAATCAATGCAATTACATTAGTATCATAAAGAGTGAATGTACTAGTAATAACATCTGGGGATGAAGCCTACTCTCCTGCGCAAATAGCATAGGCTTTGGCAGGTGCACGAGCCTCAGATCTAACTGCTGTATCTTTTGTCCCTCTCTGACTGCTACTCACATTACTCGTGTTTCTGGGTGGTCTACCTCGAACTGCAGTATTACCCGATCTCGTATTCTGCTCTGGATTTTCTTCGTCAACTCTAGGCATTCACGAATATAATGATCCATCGATCCACATTTAAAACAGGCCTGATCATGCAATCTGCAACTTTCGGAATGTCGTTTACAGCAATGTTTGCACTCGGGTTAATTTGATTTGACATTACCCACACTAGCTACGGAGGTAGCTCTCGAATTCACAGGTGTTCTATTCTGATCACGTTTGGTATAACCTGTATTAGCTTTTGAATGGCTAGAATCATCTCGAAACTTCTTTAATGCCGACTGAAATGGCTTACTGAATGATCTCTTACGTGAATCTCTAGCTTCAAAATTAGCTTTTCTCTTCTCTTTCCCGAGCTCTTCAGCTTTGCAGGCTTGCTCAACCAGTACCATGAGCTCTTTTATCTCAAGTATGCCAACTAGAAATTTAATGTCTTCATTCAACCTATCTTCAAATCTTTTACACATTATAGCTTCGGTCGAAACACACTCTCGGGCATATCGACTGAGTCTCATGAACTTCTGGTTATGCTCTATTACAGTCATCCGACCCTGTTTCAGCTCCAGAAATTCTTTATGCTTTTGGTCGATAAGTCTCTAACTGATATATTTCTTACGGAACTAAGTCTGAAAGAATTCCCAATTCACCCGCTCTCTGGGAACCACCAATACTAGGGTATTCCACCAGTGATATGCTGTGTCTCGAAGCAAAGATATGACACATTTTAAACATTCATCTGGGGTACAGAACAACTCATCAAACATACGAATAATATTATCAAACCAGAATTTCGCTCGCTCAGCATCATCATCATCAGTAGCCTTAAACTCTTCAGCCCCGTTTTTTCTGATTTTATCAACAGGTGGCTTATGTAATCTCAACGGACCACTTACTTGAGGTATAGCAAGCATCGAAGATGGATTAGTCGGGGGTGGAGGTTGTTGTGCAGCCGGGTTAGTCCAGATATACTGAGTAAACCAATCATTCATCATTTTGTAAAAAGGCTTGTTTAGCCTCTCCCTCTTGGTTACTCGAAGTCGGTCGAGAATCAACCGGTGCTGTCTCTTGCGTGGGAGTAGGCGCTACACTCTGGACATCATCAGCTACAGCTCTGTTGGGATCCATTTACTATATGAAAACACATTTTCAAATGTCAGAAGTCATCACACTATCGCCGTATATAATATGTCATGTATAGCTAGACTTACACGCGCTATGTTAGTCCTAGAATCGACTAAACCGTAGCTCTGATACTAATAAAATGTAATGCCCCTAAGCTGTATCTGTCGCCGAATTAGGGTTACGAGGTATGACCAATCATAATACAATTCATACAGATATGCATCATATATTACAGTTCAAAACTTTAATCACATCAAAGATTATAATTAAATTGATTATCGAAAATTAAGAAAATATGTCATTCATAGCATGATATAAATTAAACACAATCCAAAATATAATTAAACAGTTTATACTTATACAGAACATATAACACATCAATATTTTCATAAATGGAATATCAACCTAATTTTGTAAAAAGTTTTGCTCACATACATGTTGTACTACGAATGGAATAAATTCAATACCAACTTGTCAATTCAATTATACAATATTACTATGTTAATCAATGTAAATTTTATATCTCATAAATTAAATATAAATCTAATACATCCATTCAAATACATGTATATATATATAAATAAATAAATAAAGGCATCTAATTATATATTTTTGAAATAAGCTTAATAGTAAGTCATATTTATGGTTTGAATAAAACAACCAACGTATAAAAGATGCATCAGGTTCCACCAAGCGTAAACACATATTACCATTTTTTTAATAAGCAAACACATATGCAGCTTTAGTACAATTTAATATGGCCGACCATGTTATTAATGCATGTATGCATGGTGCGCATTTACCCTAAAACCAAGGCCACACTTAACATTTGAATACATTCTAAAACGATTGACCAGAACAAACATGGAACATTTTTCATTACTTATTATCTTGCTTAGCTGAAACATATTACTTTAAACCACATACACAACCAAAATTCCCATCACCGAAATATCAAAACTAAACTCGTTAAACATTAATACTAAGAACATATTAAATCAATACTAAGCATAATAAGCAAGTTCACTTATATACCATATCTTAGTATAAATACATCCATACTAAACAAACATGTTTATAGCCGATTCATTCATGCCACTTCCAAAGTCATTAACCAACTTTAATGCCCAAACTCATGTCACTACCCAATCATTTCCAAAACATATATCATATATCACTCATGCCGTTCATTCACAACACATAATATCATCACTAAAACAATTAAAACCATAACCAAACATAATCAAAACCAAACTTAAAGATAAAGCCATTTTCGCATGGCTTTAGTTATACATAATTAAAATTCAATATTTCAAAACACATTCCAGCCTATACATGCCATAATTTGAGTTCAACTTTTTAAATACCGAAGCAGTAGATAGTGTGATGAACTTTGCTAACGATCCTCGAGCTTGTAACTTGATCCAAAAATCTATAAAACAAAAACACATATAAACACAGAGTAAGCTTTTTATACCTTAGTATGTCATAAGCAAATGTACAACCCAATGATAATATCAACTTAACTAAACCAAACCAAATTATATTTTCATGACACATTTAGATCCAAACATATAAAGTTCATATTATATATATATGTTCATTCATAAATGCCAGCTTGGCCGAATGCTATTATAATCCAAATAATTAATTATCATTCAACCTTCAAGCTAAAATGTCAAAAAATATATATACTGAATATACATACATTTATATACTTGAACTCAAAATCATAATATAACATCATGTATATATACATATCTATATGGCCGAATATACATGGTTTTGAATACACCTATTCAAAAGCCAATTCCATAATATTCATATCATTTATTCATAGGACCAAACACATATATCATGATCACATAAATCCTTTATTTGCATCACACATGATTTACAGCAAATAACCAAATTACTTACTTACCTTATTTTAGTTAGGTAGCCAACTATTCCATACCTAGTCGTTTCCACTCATTTTACACTTTTGATCACAACTTATCGATGCCCTATGAACCATTCAGAATTGGATAGGACACTCGAATAATCAGCTATATCGTACAATGCCAAGGTCCAAGATGTGGTTTACATGTAATCACATATCGATGCCATTATCCCAGATAGGAGGTCTTACTCGCACACATATATCGAAATCACATATCGATGCCATGGTCTTACTCGTACACATATATCGGAATCCTATGTCATGACATATGTATCCTAACTATTCCTAAAGTTCATACGGGGCTTTTAGACATCGTAACTCGGTCGAAACAAATTTGGAAATATAGTAGCCAAGTTTATTCATATTCGGCCAAAGCATATATAACTTCATATATTTCATTTCAACATATATATTTAGCATTTAATTAAAATTAAGTACATCTATTTGCTTATAACTTACCTCGGACTATGTAAAACGGAACGGGACAGCTAGTCGACAACTTTCGTTTTCCTCCGATCCAAATCTGATTTCTTTGGTTCTTGATCTAAACATATTCAAATGAAGCTTATTCTAACATATTTTCATTCAATTTAGTCCAAAAACACATAAATGGGAAAATTACCATTTTACCCCTTACGTTTTACACTTTTTATAATTTAATCCCTACTACACAGAACACAAAATATGCAAAATTTCACTTCACTCATGTTAGGCTGAATATTCCTAGTATTCCTGCAAGTCCATATACTTTTTTATTTCACATTTTAGTCCCTCAAATTATTATTTTTGTAATTTAGTCCTAATTACCCAAAATCATCAAAAATTCCAATACAAAACATGTTAACCCAAAACATATCTTTCATATTTCATCATCAAACAACAAAAATCACAAGCACTCATCAATGGCATAACTCAAAATATTCATCAAAATAAAAAATTCAAGATGGGTCTTGTAGATTACTTAGCAACGATCTCAAAAACATAAAAATTATCAAAAACCGAGTAAAAACGAACCTTGAATCAAGCTTGGAAGGTGGCCGAACCTTTGAAACCTTATTCTTTTCTTTCTTATTTAGCTATTCGGTCATGAAAGAAAAATATAAACTATGGCTTGTTAATTTATGTTTTATTATATACATATTACCTTAATAAATTTAATTAGAAAACATATATAACATGCCCATTACCGTCCACCTATAAAACCAATGGTATATTTGCATTATAAATACTCGACATTAAAAGAAAAAAACAATTAGGCACTATAACAATTAGCATACAAATTTTACATTTTACGCGATTAAGTCCTTTTATTTAATCGGACACTCAAACGACAAAATTAAGTCACGAAAATTTTACACATGCTAATTAACACATAAAACATATAAAATAATTTTTAAATATTTTTCTAACTCAAATTCGTGGTCCTGAAACCACCGTTTAGACTACGGTCTAAATCGGGCTGTTACACATATCATGGACGGTCAACCAATCCATACCAAGTATTACATCGAACTCATCAAATGGCAAAAGCATAAGGTTAGCTGGAAAACAATGACCTTGAATCGTCAAAGGACAATTCTTACAAACCTTATCGACTAAAACAGACTTGCCTAGAGGGTTCGACACCTTAATCACAAATTCTGTAGGTTCCACAGACATATTCATGCTAGACACAAATTTCATGAAAATGTATGAATGGGTTGATCCCGGGTCAATCAAGGTAATAACATGAGTATTATGAAGAGAAAATGTACCCGTAATGACATCGGGAGCTGAAGTTTCTTCTCTAGTGCGTATCGCGTAAGTTCTCACCAGGGCTCGAGCGTCTGATTTTGCAGTAGAGTCCTTTGCAACAATTCGACTGTCGCTTGCACCTCTAGGATGTCGTGGTGGTCTACCTCGAGAACTAGGAGCATTAGACTTTGGGGCTAAATCCACCTTTTTATCGGCTCGCTCTGGGCAATCTCGAAGAAAGTGGTCAAGAGAACTACATCTAAAATACGCTCCGCTCTTCATTCGACACTCTCTAAAATGAAATTTGTTGCAACGTTTACATCTTGGCTTTTGATCATCTACACTTCCCACACTAGTTACCTTAGGGGAGGAAGACTTCGGGTTGTAACGCTTAGAGCTTCTTGATTTACCCTAATATCCCACTGATGCAGTGGAGCGTTCTTGTTGACTCATCGATTTCTTCGTGGGGAAAGAGTGTGTTCTGCCGCTAGATCTTACTCGAAACTCTAGCTTCTCTCTTTGCTAGCTTCCTTTCGTTATTTAGCTCTTCAGCCTTCTTGGCTCGATCGGCCAATGTAGCCAATTCCCTTATCTCGAGGATCCCGATTAGCAGCTTAATTTCCTCATCCAGACCTTTTTCTATCTCCGTTTGGACCCACTCACTTGCATATTAACTTAGTCTCACGAACTCTCTTTCGTATTCTGACACGGTTCTATTTCCTTGTTTGAGTTCCAGGAACTCTTTCCATTTCTGATCTAGAAACCTTTGACTGATATATTTCTTCCTAAATTTCGTTTAGAAGAATTCCCATGTGATACTCTCTCTTGGTGCTATTGAGGATACAGTCTTCCACCAGTGGTATGCAGTGTCCTTCAGTAGCGACACCGCGCATTTCAAACTTTCCTCAAGAGTACATGACAGTTTATCGAGAACTTGCATGGTATTCTCAAGCCAAAATTTAGCATGTTCCAGATCGTCATCAATTGTGGCCCTAAACTCCTCTATTCCATATTTCCTAAGTTTATCCACTAGGGCCTTACCAATTCTCACTGGTGCCATACCTTGTGGCACTTCCTCTTTCGGTCGAGTAGGGGGTGGAGGAGGTAGTGGTATATTGGGGTGATTTCTCAAGTAATTAGCAAACCACTCATCTATCATTTTGAAAAAGGCAGCTCTCGCCTCTTCCCGACCTTCAGACATAGGCCTTTTACTACTACAAGAAGTAGCTCGCTGAACGAAAGCTGCAGCATGGCTCTCGGCTCCCTCGGGCTCATCTTGGGCTTGATTGGAAGACATTTACTATATTCAAATACAATTAAAAGGGTTAGGAGATGTCACACTATCATAACTTGTATAATGGCATGTATAGCTAGACCCGATGCATGCTACATTAGTCTGAGAATTGACTAAACTGTAACTCTGATACCATTAAATGTAACACCCTTTTCTCATACCCGAGACCGATACAAGGTACGAGGCATTACCATACAAATACATAAACATTCTGAGAAAACCGGGTTATAAAATTTCATTCTAAATTAAAACCAATCAAACAAAGTCATATTGTCCCTAATATGGACCTACGAGGTCCAAAACATACATTAAAAACAATCCGGGACTAAATCGAGAACTTAAGAAAATCTTTGGAAAATTTTAGGTTTAAGCCTCACACGCTCGTGTGGAGGCAATGCACACGCCCGTGTGCTTGGGACACACCTGTAATGCCCCGTACCCGAGACCGTCGCCGGAGTCGAACACGAGGTGTTAATAGACTTAATTCATTACTTTAAACAGCTCAAACAATTTATTTTTAAAATTTTCAGTCAAGCTAGCAATCTGCGTCACAGTTGCTTAAAAATTCATATCTCGAGTTCCAAAACTCAAAATCCAATTCTGTAAAATTTCCCTGAAACTAGAATCATATATATATATTTACTAATTTTTTTATAGAATTTTTGATCAAGAAAATTAGTACAATTTATTAGTTAAAGTCTCCCCTGTTTCAGGGTTCGACTACTCTGACCTCTGTGTATTACGAATCAGCTATCTCCCTGTATAGAGTTTCAATGACTATGCCGTTTATTTCTAATAAAACTAGACTCAATAAAGAATCTGTACATATAAATCATGACTTCTAATTATCTTTGAAAAATTTATGGTGAATTTCCAAAGTCAGAACAGGGGATCCAGAAATTGCTCTGGCCCTGTTTCACAAAAATTTAAACATCTCATAAAATATAACTCATATACCTTTTTTGTTCCATCCATATGAAAATAGACTCATCAAGATTCAATTCCATAACTTATTCATTATTTAATTCCATTTCTACTATTTTTAGTGATTTTTCAAATTCACGTCACTACTGCTGTCTGAATCTATTTTATGGTAAATTTTACCCATTTCATGGTTCCCATAGATTAGCTAGCAATTTAGCATACATAACACCAAATATGATCATGATTAGCCATTCCAATGGCTAATCATTACCAAGCATTTCCATACTACTCAATAACCATATCATAAGACCATATATACAAAATGATTATAATGCTATACATGCCATACTCAAAATATAGAAGCCATTATGCCAAGATGGTATACGGATAGTGTGAGCGTTATATCGAGTTTTCAACCCGAGGGTTAAGTACATACCTGTTCAAAGTATCCATTTCACAACACTTACCAATACGTCCCTTTCATCTCGAGTATTCCTCCATTTGAGAAGAATTTTACCCGTTGAACACATTGGAATATAATTCGGATACATGGAAAGTTTGCGCATAAGTGCCACATATGTAGCCAAGCTACCATGTAACCCGCCCATAAGTGAACTTGGACTCAACTCAATGAGCTCGGGCGTTCGAATCCATAAGTGAACTCGGACTCAACTCAATGAGCTCGGATGCCTAGTTACATCTCTCGAACTCGGACTCAACTCAACGAGTTCAAACATTCGCATCCATAAGTGAACTCGGACTCAAATCAACGAGCTCAGATGCCTAGTTACATCTCTCGAACTCGGACTCAACTCAACAAGTTCGGACATTCGCATCCATTAGTGAACTCAGACTCAACTCAACGAGTTCGGATGCCTAAATATCCTAGTGACATGTCACTTGTATCCTAATCCATTCCTAAGGTTCAACGGGACCTTTTTCCCAATCATGTGTCTCAACCATCTTCTACGGAATGCCGATACCGATACTCGATAGTATTTCACATTTTCCAAGTATATCACATAATTTGACATATTATCAAATAATTATCACGAGTATAATATTTCATAATAATTATCATATCATTTAAATAACATAAAATCATTTAAAATAATAACTATGTTACCAACATTTACATATGAACTTACCTCGTATGTGAAAATGGCTACTTTTACCATTTCGTCCACAACTTGGTATTTTCCCCATTTTAGCCCGAATTTTAGTTTTCCTTACTAATCGAGCTTGGAAGCTTGAAAAACCCTAGCCATGGTTTCTCCTTGCTATATTCGGCCATGGGGTTGAAGATGAGCAAAATTGGCTTTTAATTTTGTATTTTAATTCATTTTACCCCTAAATGACCAAAATGCCCTTACTACTAAACTTTCCAAAAATTCCATCCATGTCCAATTTTTGTTCATAGACTTAGAAATTGGTAAAATTGCTATTTTAGACCTCCTAATTAATATTTCAAAACAATTTCATACTAGAAACTTCTAGAATGCAAGTTTTACAAATTATTCGATTTAGTCCCTAATTTCAATTTAACCACTTTATGCATAAAAT
Organism: Gossypium anomalum; assembly: GCA_025698475.1. Taxonomy (NCBI): domain Eukaryota; kingdom Viridiplantae; phylum Streptophyta; class Magnoliopsida; order Malvales; family Malvaceae; genus Gossypium; species Gossypium anomalum. The sequence goes on along the minus strand of CM046968.1, from coordinate 37,585,161 downwards.
TTCTTCACGAAATTTTCACACAATCATGCAATCATATCATAGACCTCAAAATAATCATAAAATAATTATTTCTATCTTGGATTTTGTGGTCACGAAACCACTATTTCGACTAGGCCCAAAATCAGATTTTACAACTCTCCCCTTTTAGGGATTTTCGTCCCCGAAAATCTTACCGGAAAAGTGGTCTTCACTTTTAATCTCATATTCAGTGCTGAATAACTTTCACTTAGCCTGTACCTCCAATAGATCTCTTTAATTTCTCATATGGTCTAAAAGCTTACAGTCTCAACTCTCAACTGTTCTTAAATTTTCAACCCTTCTCAGTTTCCCATGATATCATGACATAAAACTAGGATCTTAACTTGATTAATGGCGACCGGAATTCTAAGAAATCCAACAATCAAAGAGACCTGAAATTCCATGAATCTGATGAGTAGGAATTCATTCAATACCGATATGATTTATAGATTTCTCCAAACATTTAAGAATAGGATACATCACATTTTCCTCTTTCTGCCATAGAAATAATTCTGATATGGCCTCAAGAATAATCCTTCTCATTTCCATCCCAATATCAACATTGACAAGGATAATTTTGATAGATCCCAATGCTCAGCTTTAACCTTTTTAACAACTCAGATTTTATGTAACATCGAATGCTCTAAACTATCACATTACCTCACTGTCTTGAAACACATCACAATTCATACAACGATTACATTCTTGAAAGTCGGAAGTCTTTGCTCAATGTAGAGTAGTCTAGTTCAGACGCTTCGGTTACCAATATTCTCATCTATCCGAACTCTGTCAACATGTAATAAACTTTTCATCTTTCATAAGATGAAAACCTTATCATTCGTAGTGACTTTAACTAATATCCAACTCTTTCTAATAAATATACACTTCTCGTTCGGACTATTTACTCTTTTATCAATTACAAAAATGAAATTCTATTATCGGACTTGAGAAAAATAATCGACATAATTGTCACATGAAATCTTTCAAATAAATAATTCACCATACCGATTGAAACTCGCGCTTTTATCACCTATGCCTTTCATCGATGTCAAATCCTTACACGAAATTAGAAAAAATCCCAATACTAAAATCACCACATTACCAAGATCAAATTAGAAGTATAGTCATATTTGACATGACTATCACGAGCTGAAGAACGCACTTCGAACATGAGTCGTAATTGACAAATTATGGAACAAAGATAACAAGAAAACCGAATAAAGAAATCCAAGATAGAGAAACCCAGAACAAAGAAATCCAGAATAAAAAGATCCAGGATAAAGAAACCCAAGATACAATACTATGCCGGAGAATCGAAAACCAAACTCATAGAGAAAATATAGAATACCCCGATAATTCTTCAAAGAAAGAAAGTCTAAAAGAAAACATCATTTAATCCCACTGAAATCAAATATAACAAGATCAATATATCTTCCCATACATATATATCAGATGAAGCATCAAGTAGAAGAAACAGAATTATAATATCATATGTATTCTCTCATCAATTCTTATCGGAGGAAATGAAATAGAATACCCAGATGAAATAGAGCAATATAAATTATAAACCGATCGGACTACCAATGCTTTCATCCAACACGAATTAGAAGACATTCCCATATAACAAGAATTTCTTGGAAGATCAATAGCCATAGAAATATTTACGAGAGCGGGTAAACACATAGAACATCTCAAAAGAGATCGCTAAATCTGTCCAGTCATAATTTGTCACACTCGGATAGTTCACATTTCAAATATCATTTCCCAACTAGTTTTGCCGTCACAAATTTCATATTAAACCATTCACTAAAGAAGGCGATTCTGAATAAATTTCGATTTACACTTTTCTCGACCTTGCACTGAGTAATTCAATTTACCAAAGAGAATTCCTTCTCTAATTGGGATAGTGCATAACTCCAATAATCTTTACGTCAATCGATACTTTCATCGGCTCTAACTTTACTTATCAGCTCATTTTCAATCTCTGATCATACTTATAATTATTCTATCTTTGAACTCTTTGGGTTCTCAGCTGAAACTTATTCAATACAAATCTCATGAAATTCCATTATAAGTACCACTTCGGTAAGGGGAGGGGTTGTAGGACCTCGACTCGACTTTCTTATACATACACATATGACACAACTTCCATCATCATAGCAACATCATCAAAATCATGTCATTCATTCGAGCAATGCAACATTCATGTTCACTTACACAAATTTTCCCTCTTGTCCGATTTAGACAATATACTTATGTATACATTCTATGTTTTCTAGATAGCTTTACTTATCCATTCATTTAATTAAATTAATTCATGCTCATGACATCATATAGGGCCAAACAAACATAGATATTTGCATCACAATCACAACTTTCATTTCGTGCATCATGTACATGTCATTACAATCATATAATTCAGTCCAACAATTTAACATAGATAAGTTCATTTTATTATAATCCTTTATCTCATAAAAATTATATATCATTAGCATTCATCAACATTCGACGTCCAAATCAAGACAAGGACATTTTCATTCATATCATAATATTATGACTTTTATTCATACCTCTACTACTTTCTATTTATTCCGTTTATCTTATCAAGTAAGCTATATACACTACATCATATGAGCATTAAGCAAATATGGTTATTTATCACATATGTATCATAAACTTTTATTCATACTTTTCTGAACCGAGACTTATCATAATCATAATTTTACTAAAATACCTTCACATAAATTGAACATGGTTGGCGCAGCTCAGTTGGAGAGTACCCTGTCTAAATAAGACGGTGCTCATATGTGTTGGAAGACATCACACTATCACAGATCAGTGGCATGTATAGATAAATTTTTATGCATGCTAAGTTAGTCCGAGAACCGACTAAACCTACTCTTATACCACCAAATGTAACGCTCCATACCCGATACCGTCGCCGGAGTCGAACACGAGGTGTTAACAGACTTAATTCATTACTTTAAGCAACTCAAACAATTTATTTTTAAAATTTTCAGTCAAGCTAGCAATCTGCGTCACAGTCGCTTAAAAATTCATATCTCGAGTTCCGAAACTCGAAATCCAATTCCATAAATTTACCCTGAAACTAGACTCATATATCTATCTACTAATTTTTTTATATAATTTTTGGTCAAGCAAATTAGTACAGTTTATTAGTTAAAATCTCCCCTATTTTAGGGTTTGACTGCTCTAATCTCTATGTATTACGAATCAGATATCTCCCTGTACAGTGTTTCAATGACTATACCGTTTATTTCTAATAAAACTAGACTCAATAAGGAATCTGTACATATAAATCATGACTTCTAATTATCTTTGAAAAATTTATGGTGAATTTCCAAAGTCAAAACAGGGGATCCAGAAATTACTCTGACCCTGTTTCACAAAAATTTAAACATCTCATAAAATATAAATCATATACCTGTTTTGTTCCATCCATATGAAAATAGACTCATCAAGCTTCAATTCCATAACTTATTCATTATTTAATTCCATTTCTACTATTTTTAATGATTTTTCAAATTCATGTCACTACTGCTATCTGAATCTATTTTATGGTAAAATTTACCCATTTCATGGTTCCCATGGATTAGCTAGCAATTTAGCATACATAACACCAAATATGATCATGATTAGCCATTCCAATGGCTAATCATTACCAAGCATTTCCATACCACTCAATAACCATATCATAAGACCATATATACAAAATGATTATAATGCTATACATGCCATACTCAAAATATACAAGCCATTATGCCAAGATGGTATACGGATAGTGTGAGCGTGCCTCCGACCGTTTTCGATTTTCGAGCTGGCTTGTAAACACTATAAGGAATGAAAAGGAGGGAGTAAGCACAAATGCTTAGTAAGTTCACATGCAAATAGCAAGTAACACAACTATATAAGCAAACATAAACATCATTTGCATGATCATCACCGAGACATTCATATCACATTTTCATTTATCATCTTACCATATTGTTGTTATATCGAGTTTTCAACCCGAGGGTTAAGTACATACCTGTTCAAAGTATCCATTTCACAACACTTACCAATGCGTCCCTTTCATCTTGAGTATTCCTCCATTTGAGTAGAATTTTACCCGTTGAACACATCGGAATATAATTCGGATACATGGAAAGTTTGCACATAAGTGCCACATATGTAGCCAAGCTACCATGTAACCCGCCCATAAGTGAACTCGGACTTAACTCAACGAGCTCGGGCGTTTGCATCCATAAGTGAACTCAGACTCAACTCAACGAGCTCGGATGCCTAGTTACATCTCTCGAACTCGGACTCAACTCAACGAGTTTAGACATTCGCATCCATAAGTGAGCTCGGACTCAACTCAACGAGCTCAGATGCCTAGTTACATCTCTCGAACTCGGACTCAACTCAATGAGTTCGGACATTCGCATCCATTAGTGAACTCGGACTCAACTCAACGAGTTCGGATGCCCAAATATCCCAGTGACATGTCACTTGTATCCTAATACATTCCTAAGGTTCAATGGGACCTTTTTCCCAATCATGTGTCTCAACCATCTTCTACGGAATGCCGATACCGGTACTCGATAGTATTTCACATTTTCTAAGTATATCACATAATTTGACATATTATCAAACAATTATCACGAGTATAATATTTCATAATAATTATCATATCATTTAAATAACATAAAAACATTTAAAATAATAACTATGTTACCAACATTTACATATGAACTTACCTCGTATGTGAAAATGGCTACTTTTACCATTTCGTCCACAACTTGGTATTTCCCCATTTTAGCCCGAATTTTAGTTTTCCCTACTAATCGAGCTTGGAAGCTTGAAAAACCCTAGCCATGGTTTCTCCTTGCTATATTCGGCCATGGGGTTGAAGATGAGCAAAATTGGCTTTTAATTTTTTATTTTAATTCATTTTACCCCTAAATAACCAAAATGCCATTACTACCAAACTTTCCAAAAATTCCATCCATGTACAATTTTTGTCCATAGACTTAGAAATTGGTAAAATTGCTATTTTAGACCTCCTAATTAATATTTCAAAACAATTTCATACTAGAAACTTCTAGAATGCAAGTTTTGCAAATTATTCGATTTAGTCCCTAGTTTCAATTTAAGCACTTTATGCATAAAATTTCTTCACGAAATTTTCACACAATCATGCAATCATATCATAGACCTCAAAATAATCATAAAATAATTATTTCTATTTTGGATTTTGTGGTCACGAAACCACTATTTCGAATAGGCCCAAAATCAGGATATTACAACACCCGTGTCCCTTACCCGTGTAGAATTATTTGGATTTATTTTTCATTTCGAACCTACAGGGGTTTACACACGGCTGAGCACACGCCCGTGTCCCTAGACTGTGTCCCTCACACGGCCTAGACACACCCGTGTCGTCGCCCATGTCCAAAAACCTAGGCATTCTATTTATGACGTCATCATGCATTTGGGGCACACGGCCAAGACACGCGCTCGTGTGCTGGGCCGTGTCCTCTACACAGTTGAGACACACGGTCGTGTCTCTGCCCGTGTGTTTACTACCATGCATACTGACCTAAAAATTTTAGGTGCAGGGGACACACGGCCGTACAACACGCCCATGGGGCCAACCGTGTGTCACACACGACCTCGACACATGCCTATGTGCCTACCTATGTGGACTTTTTTGGAGGCAATTTTCCAAGTCTTTGGTCACCCTCACTCATCCATACACACTTATATGTTCCTTGAACATCTACCATGGCATAATTGTACCTTTAAAACTTTCTTAGCCAAGATCATGCATGTTGCTTCATGTCCCTTCTAATCCTATATTAATATTACTCTCTTTGTGTTAGGGTTACCATTCAACAATCACATTTTATCATTTGGCTCATTTTATAACTCATGCCAATTATAACCTAAATCATCTCCAAGTGATTTGGCCACATTCAGATGTCCATTCATAATATATCACATTTAACCATCACATGAAACATTCAAGCATTAAACATGCACCATTAGTAGGTTTACAACCTACATCAAAATGATCCATATCACATGGCCATATACAAAATGAATAAGCATACCCTTTAAGCCCTTACATTGGCTAGCCAAATAACACATATAACAAAATGACCAAGAATTCTATACATGCCATTATAACAAAATAAAAGTTTCTATATACCAAGGCAAGGCAGGTTGATAATGTTGACAATGCTCCAATCATCTTCCAATCTTCACGAGTCCGTGAGCTTTGTAAGACAAGGGAAATGAAAGGGGGTAAGCATTAACATGCTTAGTAAGTCTGGATAACGGGAAGGTAAACTTACCGGTTATTTAGCGTACAACCATAAAAGATATTCATGCCAAACATTCATAGTATAATTTCCTATCACATTGCCAAACATTCATAGTATAATTTCCTATCACATACACTTAACCATCAAGTTAGTCTCATGCCAATACATTGTAACATTAGTCTTAGATGAGCTTATCAATTTAAACATTTTCATTTTCATTTATCATTTTAAATACACACTCCCGTGAACCTCGCTCTTACGATGGGATTATCAGTCCAGGCTAAATCCCCCGTAGTATAATCTCATAGAGTCAATATCGGTATTACCAGTCTAAGCTAAATCCCTTACCAAGACATGTACTCTAATGAGCTCGGATCTGAATTACCAGTCTAGGCTAAATTCAGACCCTAATTGGATTACCCGTCCAGGCTAAATCCATAATGCACACATATTCTTCGGGAGGCTAGATCACTTTAGGAACAGTCGTCCGGGCTAGATCCTTTTTACCATCAATTCATTTTTGAAAAATCCATCAGGTATCCTTTTCATTCAACCGGGACATTTTCTCATAACATCAACTTTTCATGAATTACTATACATTGAATATCATTACTATAACTCATACATGAACATACAGTTTTATTGTATTTAAATAGTTTACATTCGAGTTATACGAACTTACCTAGTAATCGTTTTCAGATTTGAATTTCGGTTACTCTGAAACCTTTTATTTTCCACGGTCGACCACCGGAATTGGTTCCTCAGGGTCTATATCAGTAAAAATAAATTATTAATACTTCAAATTGTTCATTTTCGGCTTTAGACTCACCTCCGGGAAAAATGACCAATTTGCCCCTAACCTTTCACACTTTTTACAATTTAGTCCTAAGGCTCGTATAATGAAATGCATGTAATTCCTTGAGTACCCAAGCCTAGCCGAATGTATCTCAAGCTCATACTAGCCCACATGTTCCTCTATTTCATATTTCTACCACACATTTCATACTTTTTACAATTAGGTCCCTCTTAGGTGTTTTAATGAAAAATCACTTAGTAAAAGATGTTTATCCAATATCTAACTTCCATAATCCTCCATAAATCATCAAAGAACAATCATCGCATGCATGGGTAAATTTCTAAACATGAACCCTAGCTTGAAATATGGGTAGAAATGTATAGAGCATGTTACGAGGATCTCGAGAATACAAAGAACATTAAAAACGGGGCTAGGGAACACTTACTATTGAGCTTGGAAATGTTGAAAACCCTAGCTATGGAGACCCTTCAAATTTCGGCAGCATGGAGAAGAAGAATGGCTGATTTTTACTTTCATTTTCCCTTTTTATTTAGTTTATTACCAAATGACCAAAATGCCCTTCCTTACTAACCTTTCAAAATTTCCCATGCTTGCCCATTTTAGTCCAAAAAATTAGAAATTGGGAAAATTACACTTTAAGACCTTTTAATTAATAATTCAAAGCAATTTCATACAAATTGCCTCTAGAACCCAAGTTTTACAACTTATTCAATTTGGTCCCTAATTTCCAATTGGACACCTTATACTTAGAATTTCTTCATGAAACTTTTACACATGCTTATTTTCATATCCTAGACTTCATAATAATCAGAAAAAAAAATTTTAACGTTGAATTTGTGGTCTTGAAACCACTATTTCTGACTAGGCCCAATTTTGGGATGTTACAAGATTACTAGGTAGTCGCTGTTAGAACAGTAAATAATATCTAGTATAAAATTAGAACTAGAAACCAGAATTTGTCATGTCAAATTATCAAGAATAAATAAAGAACAAAACTAAATGTGGAAGCATACCTGAATTCATCGATTTCTCAAAATCTACAGATATTTGGGGTTTTAATATTCCAAATCAGCATACAAGTAATCTAAAGAATGTAGCTCTCTTTTTTTATAAAGATGGGATATTAGAAAATTTATATTGTGTGTAATTTAGGGACCATAACCCTAATATATTTAACTTTGGCACATTAACCCTAATTTCTAATCAGCCCATCATCAATTAGAAATTAGTTACTAGAGTATCTACACATATTTGACCCATAATTTATTTAATAATTAAAGCCCAATAAACCATAGCCAAATTAGATCACTTTTAATTTGGGCTAACCTATTATGATAGAATGTTATTACCCTTATTGTAACACCCCTAACTCGTATCCGTTGTCGGAATAGGGTTATGAGGTATTACCGATCAAACACAACACATATATCATGTATTTATCATCATAAAGCATTCATTCCCATACATCATTTAATACAACCACATTGTCCCTTATAAGGGCCTACGAGGCCTTAAACATGCTTTAAAAATAATTCAGGACTAAACCGATAACATACGACAATTTTGGAAAACTTAAAATTTTTTCATATAAACAGAGGTCACACGTCTGTGTGAACAGGCTGTGTGCCTCACACGGCTAGTAGACACTCTTGTGTCTTAGGCCTTGTGGAAATAGGGTATACATACTGACTTGCATCACATGGCTGAGGACACGTCCGTGTGCCAGGCCGTGTGAAAACTAGAGAGTATACTGACTTAAGTCACACGGTCGACCACACCCGTGTGTCTAGCCCATGTGCCCTTCTAAATGGCCACACACGCTCGTGTACTAGGCCGTGTGCCATTTAGGGGGGTATACTGACTTATACTGTAACATCCCAATTTAAGGTCTAGTCGAAACAGTGGTTTTGAGACCAAAAATTTGACGTAAGAAAATTTATTTTTATTATATTTTCATGGTCTACAATTTCATGAAATGATTTCATGAGAATTTAGTTTGAAAATTTTGACGTTTGGGCACTCAATTTAGTCAAAAGGACAAAATTGTAAAAAGTGCAAAAGTTGAGTTCTACATGCTAGAGGTGTCTAGTTGTTATGAAATTTTAAATTGGAGGTCCTTATATGGTGATTAAACCATTGGTTAAGTTAGTGGACAAAAATGGACATGGTTAGGCATGTTTCCAAAGTTTTTCATTAAAGGCATTTTGGTCATTTAGTTAATAAAATGAATTAAAAAAATTAAAAGCCAATTTTTGTCCATTTTTAACCCCTTGGCCGAAATGTGCATGGAGAAACCATGGCTAGGGTTTTTCAAGCTACCAAGCTCGATTGTAAGTCCGTTTTTAACTTTCTTTATGTTTTTGAGATCTTTGAAGCATGATCTAGGAATTTCTACAATTATTTCAAGCTAGGGTTCATGTTCAAAAACTTACCCATGTGTGACATGCATGTATTTTGATGTTTAATGGAGGAATATGAGAGCTTGATGTGTAATAAACATCTTTTACTAAGTAATTTTTCATGGAAAACTCAAAAGGACCTATTTGTAAAAGATGTAAAAATGGATAGTAGAAATGTGATTTAAAGAGAAATGTGGGCTGATATGAGTTAGAATATGAATCGGCTAGGCTTGGGTAACTAAGAAAATGCATGCATTTCATTTTACGAGCCTAGGGACTAAAGTGTAAATAAGTGAAAAGTTAGGGTTAAAAATATATTTTTACCAAAGTATGTGTTATGGGTCGATTTGACCAATGTATGTATTGAACAAGTTAAATTTGGCATTATAGATCAAGAAAAACGTGATTCGGGTCTTGATCGAGGGAAAAACAAGGTTTATGAGGATTAGGCTTGTTTCTATCATTTTGTACCGAGGTAAGTTCATATGTGAATAATGCAATATGTATCATGTATAATACTTTTTTATTTTATAAGTTTAAATACTATATTGTTGATATGAGCAAGCCTTGATTCCTTCCATGAGAAAATGATTGATACTATGTACATTGAGGCCGATATTACGAGCGAGTCCGACAGTGATACGATAAGTATGAAATCCCATTTGAAACTTAGGAATAGTTTAGGATACAAGTGACATGTCACTAGAAACTATGTGATCTAAACTCATGAGTTGTGGTCTGAGTTTATGATATATGTGACACATGTTATGGCGTTCTGGGTTCTGGTCTAGTATGTTTTACCGATAGCTGGGTAGTCTGGCATGTGTTGCGGATACCTGACAGCAACTGTGGACAGACTCGTGAGTAGCTCAAAAGCAAGCAACATGTGATATGAGATATAAGGTAGCGTTGGCTGCATATGGGGCACATAGGTGTAAAATTCTGATGTATCTGATAGTATTCCAAGTGTTCAACGGGTAGTTCTAAGAGAAATTCAATGAGTAACCTTGACGAATACGTCAAAGACGAGAAAGTAAGCATTATGTGCAAGTTGGTACAGGTACGTATGTAAAACCCATGAATAAAGGGCTTGATATGCTAAGAACATGTGGTAAGAATGTATATGAGAAAGTTATGATTATGAGACTTGATGTTAATTATGAACTTTGCCTTATGTAAATTGTATGATTTTTGTTGCTTATTATTTGCATGTGAACTTACTAAGCTTTAAAGCTTACCCTCTTCTTTTCCCTTTTTCTTATAGTGTCGCCAAGCTAGCTCGGGGATCGGAGGACGTCGGAGTTTTTTATCACACTATCAATTGGAAAATTTGGTATAGTTAGATTCAACATTTTGAACATGGCATGTATAGGGACTTGGTCTTTTTGTTATGTGTCATATTGATTAGCCAAATGTGTTGGCTCTTGATGGTATTGTGATATATTTTGTATATGGCCATGAGAAGTGGCTCATATTGATTATTTGGGCTGTAAACCTAATTAGTTGTGCATGCATGCAAATGTGTTTATGCTTGTTGTGGTCGTTTGATGGATGTGTGATGAGATGTGGTTTACATGCTAAAGGTATATGTTTTATGAGGCTTGTGATTGTTTGTGATAAAGAGTGTGTGATGGATGGCAATAAATGTGGTACAAATGTATGACTTGGAAGAAGGATAGCAAAGATGATTATCCATGAAATTGGTGTGGAATACCTTGGGTGAACCTACTAACTTGAATATGTTATACATTGATTTATTAAGAACATAAATGTCTATGCTTCATATGATAAATGTAACACCCCAAACCCGGCCTGGACGTTATGGCCGAATCTAGCGCATCACATTGAAGTGTTTTAGCGGAAACTGTGTTTTCTTTGAAAACCCTTCTTAAAATAAAAGAAACCTTAAAATCCTTAAAAAAAACTCCTTTTAATCACTTGTTTAAAATATATGATTTTATGAAAACATGTCCTTCTAAAATGTAGTTGCGAAAACGTAGAAAAGTCTACACTATAGTTTAAGAAACCATGTTCAACTTCTTATAATTACATCACATAAAAATAATAATCCAAATAATAACAAAGTGGAAGCCCTATTACAATTTGATTTGAAAAGTACTTAATAACATAGAAACTGATAAGCTTTAGAAAGAAAAACAAGTCCAAATTATCTTGCTAACTGGCCACCTAGGGTCCCTCCAAACATCGAACCTTCTACTGAGCATCACATGAAAATAAAATAAAAGAGGGGGTGAGTTTTTGCAAACTCAGTGTGTACAACCTCACGAAAACAAGCAATCAAAAGTCATCATACATCAAACATGCAATGCAATGCAGTGCAACCCACCCCAATAATTCAACTGGTACACTTCTGCTCCGTCCCCCTTTTCACAACCTGTGGGGATATAAATATCGACCCACCCAACCGATACACATCAATGGTAGCCCGGTTGCAGAACTACCCAAGTTGCAGCAAGCTGCCAGTCACATATTGGGCTTAAAAGCCGTCGGTGGATCCACGGTTGTCAAGCAACCATGCGACCCTCATATAAACCCTCTGTTTCATAATTCCCAACCCATATGCAACCTAAACAGGATATCACATAAATACATATGAATGCATGTAGCAATCATAAATCTTACACACAATACTTAGGGGTATTTTAGTCACTTTTGCCCTTAGGAGCATTTCGGTAATTTTCCTTTATTATGGGTTTTTACTTACCTTGGCCCGTTAACAAATCCCGTGAGCTAAGATGAATGAACACTATGCACTAGGTAGGATTCCAAAGAAGAGGAGGTGAGTCATTAAGACTGCTTAAGTGCCAAGCTCTCCCTAGATCCAATCCTAGACATGCATATACCCGTTGCCACACCTTAACTCTATGACTTGTCCACGGTTGCAATATATTAATTAAGTTTTATGTGGTTATCGTATACTAGGCCCAAAACCCCTACATACATGCATATGGCCCACTTGGCCCAATCTCATACATATGGCCCATCAGGCCCAATTCACATTCATATGGCCCATCAGGCCCAATTCACATTCATATGGCCTATCAGGCCCAATTCACATTCATATGGCCCATTCGGCCCAATCTATATATATGGCCCATCCGGCCCAAATCACTATATATTCATGCTCACATACAAATTTCCTATCACATAGCATCGCTTATCAAATTTTGCCTATTATGGGCCCAACAGCCCATCGGGCCCATTTACCCATTTCGGCCCACTTAGCCTATTCATAATCCAAGTCCATGGAATCGCCCATGGGCCTCAGGCAACCTATCGGTCTCCCCCTTACGAGTATTCGTGCACTCGTAAGACTACCGTAGTCACACTTTCGGCTTTTTAGCATTTTGGCTTTTCAACATATTGGCATTTTGACTTTTGCCGGTTCATAGTGTGTGTGCAATGTATGTACACACCTGGTAAGCAAGCGTGATACGATCTCCTTAGCCCCAAACTTTGCGCGATAAGTATAACAACCCCTTCTTAAATCCCTAACCACGATCAACTCCCAGACCTGCACCAATCTTAACTATTAAAACAGAATAACAGGTGACTCGTATCCAACACAAGTCCCTTTACCTTAACTATAAACAATCGGCCACCTTAGCCAATGGGAGAGGAATACTTACTAAGACTGTGAACACCTAAAGAATAGTTTCGGCAGAGAGCTAAGATCTAAGATCCGATACTAATTCCCTACCACAGTCGATTAGAAAGAGTAAGGGACAATATTCGATACTTAGCAAAGAAAATCGATTGGAAGAGTAACACTTACACTAGATTCGATCAAAGAGTATTCGACTCTAGAGATCTAAATGGAAAAATTGCTTATTCGGCACCAAGAGTGAGAGCAAGAAGAATAGGCTAAACCCAAAAGTGATACAAAGAAATCGGTACAAGAAAAATAAAAGGAAAACAAGGGTTTTCGGCTTTTGGAGAAATCGGCAAAAATAAAAGGAAGATTTGGCTTTTAGGGAAAAGGGTTTTCGATAACAGGGTGAAGGAAATTCAGCACTAGCCTGGCAACCGTGCATCCGGCACTTATTTATAGCCATTATAGCCGAATTACTTGACCCTCAGTTGCCCATTTGGCTTCATCACTTCCCTCTTCTCATCTCTTCGTTTTTCACCCTGATAACTCCTTGATCCTTTCCTTAATTTTCTTTCCTGAACACTCCCCTTAGAGTCCATCTTCACGCCACTTCCAACCTTCTAGAAGGCTAAAATTAAACTCCTAAAAATACTAAGCTAGGATTCGAACCTTGGACCTCCTTGCTAGCTATTAACGCCACCTCCCTACACTCTAAGTGGCGTCACTTAGCCATTCCTCCACAAGGCTTTTTGATGTTATTTTCCCCTATATATATTTAAAACCCCAACTACTTACCAACCTTGATTCTTTTAATAATTAAATTATAATTTCTTCTACCTCCTAATTTTAACCTAAACCTTGCCCAAGACCACCTTTGCGTAATTAACACTTAACTGGAATTGCTAAACACAAAAAGAAAAATTCATGATTTCAGGATTTCAGGATTTTTGGGTTTCGGAATTTTTGGGGTGTTACAATAAATGTACCTGTTGTATGCCATAAAGTGGGTTTAAGTGTGTGAGTGCTTAAGGGTGGCAAATGGCTTAGATAATAGCCTAGAAATTATCCACACGGTCTACCCTATAGGCATGTGGTTCGGCCGTGCATCCTCTACACCCTAATTAATGCAAAACAGAATGCCCAGTGTAAGCACACGGGCAGAGACACGGCTATGTGTCTCAGCTGTGTGGAGGACACGGCCTCAGGACATGGCCTTAAGACATGGGCGTGTGCCCAGGCAGTGTAAAGTTTGCACATAATTTTTGGAATTTAATTCGCCACACGGCCTAATCACATGGGCGTGTGACTTGGCCGTGTGATCTTATTTGGTTGATGATTTCATAGTCAGAGAGTTACACGGGCTGAGGACACGGACGTGTCCCAAGTCACATGGGCGTGTGTGACCACACGGCCTACCCACACGGGCGCGTGACTCTCCAAAATAATAAAATTTTCTAAGTGTCAAAAAGGTTCCGAAAGTTTTTGATTTAGTCCCAAACCACTTCTGATGTATGTTTTGGGCCTCGTAGGCCCTTATAAGGGAAAATTTGCATGTTCTTGAATATTTTTAAATTTGGATGAAATTTTATGGCTTGGTTTTGTATGTTTGTTTACGTTTAAGTCCAATAATGCCTCAAACCCAGTCCCAGCATCGGAAACGGGTAAAGGGTGTTACATTGGAGAACGCCAGAAATGTCATCACACTATCAAGCTATCATTGTGGATAAAAATAAATTCAAACCTCTTAAGTTTATGGCATGTATAAGGACTTAGTGAATTGTGAATGTGTCATTACGATTTAGCCAAAGGTATTGGCTTGTAATGGTTAAGGGTTTGATGTAATGTGAAGCCATGTAAATTGGCTTATATTGATATTTGATTCACTTTGTATAAGGCCATGAGATGTGGCTCATATTGATTATTGGGTTGTAAGCCTATTTATTTAAGTATACATGTGCCCATGCAATAGTGATACGGTTGGTGGTTGTGTGAATGTGATGAGATGTGTTGTGGTTATGAATGCTTGATGTTTTAATTGGGATTTGTTTAGTATGATGGTAAACATGACTTAAATGAGAATTGGTAAGTTGGGCTTGACAAAGTATGAAGCCTTATGCATGTATAAGTAAAGATAAAATGATCACGGTCATCTCTTATTTGTGTATGTTTAAGTGCTCACTTATGTCATGCTAAGTGCTTTTGAAGTCATGTATGTGTATGTGCAAATAAGGATGGCAACTGACTTGGAAAATAGCCTCAAAGTTGTCCACACGGGTAGGTACATGGGTGTGTGTTTAGACTATATGTAACACACGGTCTGCCCCCATGGGCATATGATCCGGCTGTGTGTCCCCTGCACCCTAATTTGGTAAAATAGAATGCTCAGTAGTAAACACACGGGTAGAGACACGATCGTGTGTCTGAGCTGTGTGGAGACTATAGCCTAAGCACATGGGCGTGTGACTTGGCTGTGTGACCTCAATTTAGTTGATGACGCCATAAACAGAGAGTTACACGGGTGGAGGACACGGGCGTGTCCCAAACCACACGGGCATGTGTGACTACGGCCTACCCACACGAGCGTGTAACTCCCCAAAATAATAAATTTTTCTAAGTGTTGTAAAAGCTCTGAAAGTTTTCGGTTTAGTCCCGAACCACCCCTAATGTATGTTTTGGGCCTCGAGGGCCCATATAAGGGACTATATGCATGTGAATGAAAATTTTTAAATTTGGACAAAAATTTAGGTCTCGGTTTTGTATGATTGTATGAGTTTATGTTCGGTAATGCCTCGTACCCTGTTCTGGCTTTGAGTACAGGTAAGGGGTGTTACATTTAGTAGTATCAGAGTTATGGTTTAGTCTATTATTAGACTAACCTAGCGTATGTAAGTCTAGGTATACGTGCCATATTACTATTTGTGATAGTGTGATATCTACCGGCTCTAACGAAATTGTTTTATTAAGACAGAGATGACTTCCAACTGAGCTATTTTCAATAGTGCTGAAAATGATATTGAGATGATTGAAATGTGCTTACGATGTATTGAATTTGGAAAGGTATGAATAGAATTTCATGAATATGCATCTATTAATGTATGAAATGAGATAACCATAAGTTGAGAAATGTGGAAAAATGAAATGAAACGAAGGTTTATGCTGTGGTAAGCTCATCCATGTATGTTGGCATTCATATGATGTTATGTGCCCAATCTATTTGTTCAAGTGAATATGATAAGTAAACTTACCCAATGGAAGAAATGTGTGTGTACACTTGTTTGAATAATGCATAATCAGTATGTCCCTATAGTTGAATCTCATGTTTAATTGTTAAATTTGAGAATATATAATGTTTTGTTTCATGACTTTGTTTTGGAACCCTAAATGTTTTAATGGTATGGAAATTGAATTGGCAGATCAAATTGAGTAGAACGTAGGAGATGGGTACGATCGTTCAATGATGAATTGACATATAAGACCATGGTTGGACCATGGTAGTACATTTGAGTACGTCTAAGACCATAGCTGGGTTATGGCATCGTAATGACATGTAAGACCATAGCTGGGCCATGGCATTGTAATCCCATGTAAGAACATATCTGGGATATGGCATTGGCATTGATATGTGATCCCATGTAAGACCATGTCTGGGACATGGCATTGGCATCGATATGTGATCCCATGTAAGACCATGTCTGGGACATGGCATTGGTATTGATATGTGATCCCATGTAAGACCATGTCTAGGACATGGCATTGGCATCGATATGTGATCCTATGTAATACCATATCTAGGATATGGCATTGGCATCGATATGTGATCCCATATAAGACCATGTCTAGGACACGACATTGGCATCAATATGTGATTCCATGTAAGACCATATCTGGGATATGACATTGGCATCAACATATGATTTCGTGTGAGACCATGTCTGGGACATGTCATCGATATGAGACTTCATGTAAGACCATAGTTGGACTATGGCATTAAGTAAACGACATACTCGACCTGTAAGACGTTCTCTATTTTGACAAATGTTGGTAAGTAAAATTGAAGCCAAGTGTTGGAATTTAATTAGATATTAATATTGAACTCGAGTAAGTAAATTCATTGTTTGAAGTTATGGATGACAGAAAACATTTGTAAAATAAATAAGTGTGTTAATTTGCTTGGAGTGAACCATGTGATTATGATGATATTACATTAATGATGAATGCTAAGTCATATGTATGTATTTATGAGAGTCAAGTTAGAGGCTTTACGACCTTACCCCCTTACCAGTATTGCTTTATGACGAAAATTCACGAGAATTGTGTTGAATAAGTTTACAAGTGTGAAACCAAAGAGTACAGTGGTGGAATAATTAGTAATATATATAGAAAAGAGAATAATTTGGGAAGTGGAAACAACTTTGGAAGAAATATCAGAATGTTTTAAAGATTATACAGACTATGCAATGTCATGGGTAAAGAAAAAGTTAGTCTCGGCTAATCAACTCATTTAGATATGGAGTCTAAAGTAAGTGTTTGCCGAAATCTCTCTCGAATTGATTTTCGTCAGTGAATAAAATAATACGGGGTTTATGATAACAGAATTAGTTGGAGAAATGATGTTTGAATTGTAAAGATGTTTGCGTGTAACAGTTATGGTTGAATAGATTACAATGATTTCTTCTAAATATATATTCATTTGTCCTCAGGGGTTCATGTGAATATCCGTTTTCTGATAAAATTCTTATCAAGTGAAAATGTTAGCCAACTTTAATGTTAGATGAAAGCACTGATGGTCTGTTTATTTTATGATTGGCATTACCCTATTTCTTTGGGCTCTATTCTAGTGTGATTGGAATAAAAGTTGATGGTGAAAACTTATGTGAGACTATTCTTCTGTATCTCGGTTCTTCTCTCATTCTTATTTTGTGAATTATCAATCATGACTCCTCTTTAAAGTGTGTTCTTTGGTTTGTGATAACTATGTTTGTCATGGTTGTATTTCTGAATTGATCATAGGACTGTGATAATTCTGGTATCTAGATTTTCTATAATTTTCATGAAAGGAATTGTCATCGACAAAAGTATTAACAGTGAGAGCACAAGCTTAAATTGTATAGTAGTTTTCTTTCTTCAGGTAAGTTTGATTAAAGTTAATGAGTTCAATCAGGATATTTGTTTCCTCGAGCTAATACAGTTTAAAAGATCTTTGATTTGCATGCTAAAAGAATTTTGAAAGATTGTGTGTTTGAATTGTATCCTCAGCATGAAGAAAAGAGTATATTGACATGTTATTATTTGATAATTGAAATCAACTCAGTTGTTTTTATTTGAGTGAACTAATTTGTTGAGATATGACTCGAGTTATATATATTTAAGCATGCCTCAACTAAGTGAATAAATTCTGTGTATTCACGAGTATGAAGACGGATAGTCTGAATGAAGAAATCATATTCTAGAAAGCAAAAAACAGAGATATGCCTATTGGATTATTCTAACCGGATGGTGTTATAACAAGTTAAAGTTGTTCTGATTGGAAAAGTTATCACATTTGTAAAAGTTTGAATAGTCTGTTGCATGTTAGCAAAGTTGAAAACAATTGAAGGTATTATTAGCCGAAAGTTCTAGTTCTGAGTTCAGTTCGAATTGAGTAAGGAATTTATGATTTTCAACTATGCGCTATTGAACAAATTCGAATGTGTCTTAATACAAGAATGTAAAGAGGTAGTTTGTACTTTTAGACGGTTAAAGTTACATAAAAAAGAACTGTTCGAGTGGTGATTTAGAGACAACCACTTTTATGCCTGTGTTGAGAATTAGATGACTTCGTGTGTTCGACGGGAAATGTCACGTGCTTCCTGGTCCAAAAAAAAAGTTAGAGTATTGAATGTCCTAAAAAGACTTGAAATTTAAGATAGTGTCAATGGTTTGTGATAATGAAAGATTTCGAGTAAGTTATTGATTTAATCTCTAAGAAAGCAGTTATAGCTATAGATGCCTGGAAGGAAAATATTTGTTTATTTTTGTGAGTATTGGTTACTTGATTGACCTTATTTGATGATGGTCTAATTCTAGCTATATTAAATGCTAAAGCGAGGATTTCTTTGTGAAACTGAGAAGCTTGAAAATGTGATAGTGAATGGTAATCTAAATGAGTTCCGAGTGAGTTTACTTCTGATGTTGAATTTTGGATCGGACATGATTTCTATTATTACAGTTATTACTAAATAGAATTTGCATACTTATGAATTCATAACTTATGTAGAAGTTTTTGTACGAGGCTCAGTAGCAACACGTCTGTTCATCCAAGAGTAATAAAATATGTAGTTATATAAGTAGATGTGCCAGTGATTGTGTATGTTACATGATATTTTAGAATCCGTATTTATATAATGATATGTTAATAGATAAAAGTCAAAAATCAAGTGTATTCGGGACTAATACAGCCAGTGATGGTACGGGAGCGATAATGAGATAGAGTTACCATAAATTTCGTATTGGGATTGTCATAATCTCTAAAAAGGAAATGTTATTCGGGATCAACCATGATTGTTTGGCAAAGATCTGTATGATCATTTCAGTATGCGTAGAGTTCTTAATTGACAGATCATTGGGTATATGTGTTCTGGAGAGAGTAATTCAAATTTTTGATGATGTGCTCTGGCACTATGTGCTAAAGTTCAAAGTTTATTGGAAAGAGATATACAAGATAAAATCGATTTATGATTCTAAGAATTTAGTGAAGGTGATTCATAAGACTTGGAAGCAACATCTTCTGGTATGATTTTCGAGGACGAAAATCCCTAAAGGGGAGGAAAGTTGTAACATCCCAATTTTAGGTCTAGTCAGAACTGTATTTTCGAGACTACAAATTTGACGTAATAAAATTTAAATTTATTATATTTTTATGGTCTACGATTTCACGGAATGCTTTCATGAAAATTTCATTTGAAAATTTTGACGTTTGGGCACTTAATTTAGTTAAAAGGACTAAATCGTAAAAAGTACAAAAGTTGAGTTCTACATGCTAGACCATTATCCTTATATGGTAGTTAGACCATTGGTTAAGTTGGTGGACAAAAATGGACATGGTTAGGCATGTTTCCAAAGTTTTTCATTAAGGCATTTTGGTCATTTAGTTAATATAATGAATTAAAAACAAAATTAAAAGCCAATTTTTGTCCATCTTCAACCCCTTGGCCGAAATGTGCATGGAGAAACCATGGCTAGGGCTTTTCAAGCTTCCAAGCTCGACTGTAAGTTCGTTCTAGCCCCATTTTTAATGATTTTTACGTTTTTGCAATCCCCGTAACAAGATCTATATATTTCTACCATTTATTTGAGCTAGGGCTGATGTTCAAAAATTTACCCATGTATTACATGTGTGTATTTTGATGTTCAAGGGAGGAGTATGAATGTTTGTTGCGTTTTAAACGAATTTTACTAAGTAGTTTTTGGTGAAAATGCTAAAAAGGGCTAATTCGTAAAAGTTATAAAATTTGTCATAAAAGTGTGATTTAGTGGAAATTTTGGGCTGCTATAGTTATGAAAATGATTCGGCTAGGCTTAAAATGCAAAGAAATTGAATAAAAATCATTTTACAAGCCTAGGGGAAAAAGTGTAAATATGACAAAGTTTAGGGGCAAAAATGTAATTTTTTCATATTATGATTTTTGGATCACAGTGACTAATGTGACTAATAAATAGACTAAATGTGATATTTTTGATAAAAAAAGAGGTTCGGACCTAGAACAGGAGAAAAATGAGAAATTGACGGTCAGGCCCTCTTTTTGCCATTTTGGTGTTGAGGTAAGTTCATGCGTAAATAATGCAACCTTATGTTATGTATTTAATATTTCAATATTGCATGAATTGTATACATTTGTTTTTATGAAATTGATTAATGATGATTTTTTACGAAGTTTCGAGAGATGGGAAATCTCGATTTAACCTCAAGAGTAGAATACAAATGTCATGATATTAGGGCTACCGAGATTCCGAATAAAACCATATCTAGGATATAGCATCGGTATGTGATTTAGTATAAGGCCATGTCAGGTACATGGCGTCGATATGATATTTCATGTAAGACCATATCTGGATATGGCATTGATACAGTACTATGTGTATGAGATACCCAGGCATCTTTAGTATTCCAATATCAAATATGAGTATGAGAATGAAATTAGTATGAGTAAACAGGAATGTAACACCCCAAACCTGGCATGGACGTTATGGTCGAATCTAGCACATCACATTAAAGTGTTTTAGTGAAAATCATGTTTTCATTAAAAACCCTTCTTAAAATAAAAGAAACCTTAACTATCCTTAAAAAAACTCCTTTCAATCACTTTTTTAAAATATATGATTTTATGAAAACATGTCATTTTAAAATTTAGTTGCGGAAACATAGAAAAGTCATACTATAGTTTAAGAAACCATGTTCAACTTCTTATAGGCGAGTTTTCTAGGAGTTAGTAGAGAAAGCAAAGATAGCGGAGGAGGTAAAGTGCACTGAGCGCCTAAATCGGGAAAAAGAAAGGGGTAAGGATAAAAGGGAGGCTGAGACTCCTGGTGTCGATCAGAGACCTAGGGCTAGGGCCAGAGTTATTGGGCCAGTTAGAGCAGGGCCCCCTGCTGTTAATCCAGGGGTGCCACTTTGTGCTGATTGTAGGAAAGGCCATGTAGGTGAGTGTTGGAAGAGGACAGGAGCTTGTCTAGCTTGTGGATCCATGGAGCATAGGATCAAGAATTGCCCCAAAATTCTAGCTTATGTGCCAATCGTGGACCGAAGTGGTGTATAACCACCGAGGGGTAGTCAGCAACCGCCGAGAGGCCGTGATCAGGCCAGGGGTGGAAATGGTTTGGGTCGTGGAGCACTGGGCAAAGGTACTGGTCATGCTGAGGCGAGGCAGCCAGCTTTGGTCTATGCAGCACGACGTCAAGAGGATGGAGACGCTCCAGAGGCAAATAATGGTACGTACTTACCCATCGGGTGCTATTTATCTGAGTTAGAATTACAGTGCGTAGCAGAAGTGTGGTGTGGTAGTCTGTGTTAGTAGTTGGAAATTTTGAGGACGAAATTTCTTTTAGAGGGTAGAGTTGTAACGCCCCAAAAATCTCAAAATCTTGAATTTTTCTTTTTGTGCTTAGCAATCTCAGTTAAGTGTTAATTACGCGTTGGTAGGTCTTGGTTAAGGTTTGAGTTCGAATCTAGGGGTAGAAGAAATTATAGTTTAATAATTAAAAGGGCCTTGTTGGCAACTAGTTGGGTTTTTAAATAAAGATAGGGGAAAATGGCATCAAATAGCCTTGTGGTAGAGTGGCTAAGTGACGCCACTTAGAGTGTAGGGAGGTGGCGTTAGTGGCTAGCAAGGAGATCCTAGGTTCGAATCCTAGCTTAGTATTTTTAGGAGTTTAATTTTGGCCTTCTAAAAGGTTGGAAGTGGCGTGAAGGTGAACTCTAAGGGGAGTGTTCAGAAGAGAAAATTAAGGAAAGGATCAAGGGGTTATCAGGGAGAAAAAAGAGGAGATGAGAAGGGGGAAGTGATGGAGCCGAATGGGGAATTGAGGGCCAGACAATTCAGATATAAGGGCTATAAATAAGTGCCGGATGCAGGGTTGCCAGGCTAGTAACGAATTTCCTTCACCCTGTTACCGGAAACCCTTTTCCCTAAAAGTCGAAAACCCTTTTGTTTTACTCTCTTTTCTTTGTGCTGATTTTTATTCTTTCTCTACACAATTTTCTTTGTTTCACTTAGCCGATTCCTTCTTCTACTTTTGTTCTTTAATCTGTACCAAATAAACCTTATTCACCATACTAAGTTGAAAAGTCGAATCTTCCAAGGGCCAAATACTCTTCGATCGAATTTGGTGTAAGTGTTTGTTCTTCCAATCGGTTTTGCTAAGAATCTATTATGCTGTTCTTCCCTCACTCTTTCTAATCAACTTTAGTAGGAAATTAGTATCAGATCTCGGGTTTTAGCTCTCTGCTAAATTGCTCTTTAGGTGTTTGCGATTTTGGTAAGTATTCCTCTCCCATTGGCTAAGGTGGTCGAATGTTCAAAGTTAAGGTAAGGGGACTTGTGTTGGGTATGAGTCACCTATTATTCTAGTTTTAACAGTTAAGATTTGTACAGATCTAGGAGTTGATCGTGGTTAGTGATTTAAGAAGGGGCTATTATACTTATCGCGCAAGGTGAGGTTAAGGTGAGGTTTCGGTTTTAGTAAAGTTATGTATTAAGCATACGATTAATTGAAGGGTGGTATCGTTTGTAGGCTAGTGACTAAGGGAATCGCAGCACGCTTGCCTACCAGGTGTGTACATACACTGCACACACAAGTAGATAAAAAAAGCCAAAATGCCAAAAAGCCAAAATGCCAAAAAGTCGAAAAGTCGAAAAGTTTGGCTGTAGTAGTTTTGCGAGTGCATGAACACTCGGGAGGAGGAATTCGATAGGTTGTCTAAGGCCCATGGGCGATTCCATGGACTTGAGCTGTGATTTGGCCAATCAAGCCAGAATAGGCTTAATGGGCCCGATGGGTTGTTGGGCCCATAATAGGCAAAATTTGATAATCGATGCTATGTGATAGAAAGTTTGTGTTTGAGCATGAATAGAAGGTGATTTGGGCCTAATAGGCCATATAAGGTGATTTGGGCCTGATGGGCCATATGAATGAGATTGGGCCAAGAGGGCCATATGCATGTATGTAAGGGTTTTGGACCTAGTATATGATAACCACATAAAACTTGATTAATATATTGTGACCGTGGACAAGTCATAAAGTTAAGGTGTGGCAACGGGTATATGCATGTCTAGGATTGGAATCCTACCTGGTGCATAGTATTCGTTCATATTAGCTCACAGGATTTGTTAATAGGCCAAGGTAAGTGAGAATCATAATAAGGGAAAAATTACCAAAATGCCCTTAAGGGTAAAAATGACCAAAATACCCCTATGTGTTAAATGTAAGTTTTATGAATGTGACATGCCTATTTGCTACGTACATATGATATTCTGCTTAGGTTGCATATGGGATGGGGAAATATGGAATAGAGGAAGTATATGAGGTTCGCATGGTTGCTTGACAATCGTGGATCCACCGACGGCTTTTAAAGCCCAATATGTAAATGGAGGTAGTTCCGCAACTGGGCTACCATTGATGTGTCAGTTGGGTGGGTCGATATTTATATCCTCACATGATATGATGTGGGACGGAGCTGTGTGTAGCAGATGGATTATTGGGATGGGATTGCATTGCATGTTTGATGTATGATGATTATTGAATGCTTGATTTCGTCGAGGGTTGTACACATTGAGTTTGTGAAAACTCACCCCCTCTTTTATTTTATTTTCAGGTGATGCTTAGTAGAAGGTTCGATGTTTGGAGGGACTCTGGGTGGCCAGCTAGCAAGATAATTTGGACTTGTTTTTCGTTTTAAAGCTTATCAGTTTCTATGTTATTAAGTACTTTTCAAATCAGATTGTAATAGGGCTTCCACTTTATTATTATTTGGATTATTATTTTTATGTGATGTAATTATAAAAAGTTGAACATGGTGTCTTAAACTATAGTATGACTTTTCTACGTTGATAAACGCCAAATTATACATATTGTTATCCCAAATACTTAGCATATTTATGGATATTTACTATTAGATTTGTGAATTTTGGTGCTCTTAATCCGGTTATTTCATGTTTTGTAATCAGGAAAGCACCAAGAGTCAAAAGGAGCCAAAAACGAGCTTAAAAGAGACAAAAAGGTCCAAATCAAGAAGATCACACGGCCTAAGCCTTGCCACATGGGCTGCTCACACGCCAGTGTCTGTTGAGGGTGTCGTCCAAGAATTTCACGATTCACACGGCCTGGCCATTGACCCACACGGCCGTGTGAAATTTAACGGAACGAACACGGCCTGGCAAACGGGTGTGCCCCTTTTTCAAAGAGTTGTATTTTACACGAAAAAAGGATACTTAAGGAAGAAGAAAGCCAATCCAAAGCCTATATAAACACCCTAAGTATGACCTACCAAGGGGGCTTTTGCGAGGCACTTCCAGAACTTTTCTGGAACACAGAACCACACGCCATGAATTACTTGAAGGAAGCCAGACGATCCATCCCAAAAGTCGGAGCTATTCCAAGACTGAAGATCTCTCTCAGAATCCCTTCGGGGGTTTTAGAGTTTTCTTTATATTTGTTATTTTCATACTTTTGAGATGTACTCTTATTTCATTATGAACTAAACCCCTTAGATACCTAAGGGGGATAAAACCTATGATAGATCTTGTTATTATTATCTAAACTATATGATAAATATTTGATTTGTTCTTAATTATGTGTTTCTAATGCTTGAGTTAATATTCCGGGTATTGACTCATGATTTAATGTGCTTATACAGAGGAGGAATAGACCCTGCCTAAGAGTAGATTTGGCATAATTAAGCGGAGTTGATCGAACACTTAGAGATAGGGTTATGAGATTTTACCGAATTAGGTTGAAACCTAATATGGGATTCCATAGATCGATTTACTACTTCCCTAGGGGTTTTAATTAGAAAGAGATTTCAATTAATTCAACTGAAGGTTAGGCGTTATTAGTCTCGAAAGAGATAATAATGTAGGTTAGGGAGTCTCACAGATCAAGTCAAGTGAATAAATCATCTGGTTCAGAGTCAGATAACAAATGAAATCTAGGTGGATTCCTCCTTGGGTGTCGTCTTTATCAATTGCTTCTCTTCATGTCTTTTTCCAAATTTTCTCTTCGCTTTAATTAAATTAATATAATTAGTTTAATAAACAAACCCTTTTATTCTTAGGCTGAATAATAAAAAGATAGTTATTACTAGTACTTTTGGTTCCCTTGGGTACGATATCCCAGTCTTGCCATTACTATACTATTGTTCGATAGGTGCGCTTGCCTTTTCGTCGTGATAATAGTTAGTCTAGGTTTGATCTTTATTATAAATATTTATTACTTGTTACGAATCACGCGATCAAGTTTTTGGCGCCGTTGCTGGGGAGCTAAAATATTAAGAACATTTAATTTTTATTACTTTAGCCATTTATTTTTCTTGCAATTTAGCTTTATTTCTATTTTTATTTTACTAACTTTCTTCTTCTTTCTCCTGGCAGGTTCTTGTAGTGTATGACTAGAAGAAACCCGTCAGGACCGTTGCTTTTAGACGACGAAATTGATCATCAACTTGTAGAAATCGATGAGAAACCAAACGCAGCTTAAGATACACAGAGTAAGAGCAAAAGGACGATATCTCAACTACTACTGAATAGATGGCTGAAAATTAAGACAATCCGCTACCGCCAGCCATACCCGTTGAATTAGCAAATCAGAATCCTGCTCCTCGTACTATGTATGATTATGCTAAACCTAATTTTACAGGAACTAAGTCAAGTATAGTTAGGCCTGCTATTGTTGCTAACAATTTTGAACTGAAACCTAACACGATTCAGATAATACAACAATTTGTTCAGTTTGATGGTTTGCAGGATGAGAACCCCAACACGCACTTGGCAAATTTCCTAGAACT
This sequence comes from Gossypium anomalum, assembly GCA_025698475.1. Classification (NCBI taxonomy): domain Eukaryota; kingdom Viridiplantae; phylum Streptophyta; class Magnoliopsida; order Malvales; family Malvaceae; genus Gossypium; species Gossypium anomalum. The sequence continues at coordinate 37,558,448 of CM046968.1, read as the reverse complement.
GTGCGACACTTTCAAAATTAATGGCGTTTCTGATGATGCCATTCACCTTCGGTTATTCCCTTTTTCACTAAGGAATAAAGCTAAACAGTGGTTGAACTCACTACCACGAGGATCCATTACCACTTGGGAGCAAATGACCGAAAATTTTCTATTAAAATATTTTCCACCGGTAAAAACAGCTAAGTTGCGTAATGATATTTCTTCTTTTGTGCAGATGGACTTAGAGACACTTTACGATGCATGGGAGAGATACAAGGATCTATTGAGAAGATGCCCTCACCATTGGTTACCTCTATGGCTGGAAGTTCAAACATTCTAGAATGGTGTGAATCCTTCGACAAGACAAATGATTGACGCAGCTGCTGGCAGAACCATCAACAATAAAACACCAGAAGATGCCTATGAATTTGTAAAAGAGATGTCACTGAATAACTATCAGTGGCAAGTTATGAGGACAAAGTTTATAACATCGATTCGGTCACCATGCTCTCTAATCAAGTAGAACTTCTAAATAAGAAAATTGATGGTCTACTTGGTTCTAAACAGGTACATCTAGTAATGAGGTGTGACTCAAGTGGCGGAGGTGTGCATATAGAATACCCACCATTCAATCCTACAACTGAAGAGGAACAATCAACTATATGGGTAACAATAATTTTAGATCTCAAAATAAACCCTATAGTAACACTTATAATGCAGGTTGGAAGAACCACCCAAATTTCTCTTGGGGTGGTCAACAGAATCAAAGGCCACAGAATCCTCAGGGTTTTCAACAGCCACCTTATCAACAAGAAAAGAAGCCGAATCTTGAGTAGATGCTATCCAAATTCATCTCGGTGTCAGAAACGCGTTTCCAGAATACCGAGACAGCACTCAAAAATCAATGTAACGCCCCAAACCCAGCCTAGACGTTATGACCGGATCCGACGTGCCACATCGAAGTGTCCAAGACATTTTATGCTTTTAATCAAAACTTATTTAGTGGTTTAAAAGATGATCTCATTTTAGGTTAAAGTGAATGGAAGCTGTGCACCAGGTAGGAAACCGAAAAAGAGGAGGTGAGTCCATCAGACTGCTTAAGTACCAAGCTCCCTTCGGATCCAATCCTAGACATGCACACTGCCATTGCCACACTCTATCGTCGTGTATATTTTTAAGGAAGCAATTTGATTATGTCTGTTTAAGAAAAAGTGATTAATTTTAGAAAATATTTTCATAGCGGAAGCTTTGCTTGTAGTCGTGTTATTTTGAAATCAGTTATTGTTTTTGAAAACACCCCCTAAAGCTAATCGATTTCGATAGTTAAAATAAGCCATATCCATCATAATAAAATATAACTCAAAACCATAAAAATAATAAGCGGCCTTATTACAAGTAAAAACCCAAAACCTTAAACGCAAAATAAAAGGATGTCCAATTCACCAGAAAGAAACCAAATTTGCAGACACGTATGGCCACTCCGAATCCCTCACAGCTCCAAGCCCACTATGGTTGGGGATTACCTGTGTGGATGAAAATAAAAGGGGTGAGTTTTGGGAAACTTAGTGTGTAAATTAACCCAACCATAGCCTATATCAGCTCAAACCACAAAAACAAAATAAGTTGGCCTTAGCCCAGAACAGAATTCAGAATAAAGCCCATAGGCACATAACTGATCAGAACAGATATTACATGTTTATGCAAACCCAACCCATATCCAACCATATGCACCCCCATACCAGCCTTTCACCATGTGGGGAGACTACTCAACCCACCCAACCGCTACACGCCTCAGAAATATGCAGCATGGCTGCCAGAACAGACAGTGTGACAGAGTCACCAGAAATAGATAATCGTGGCAGAGCCACCAAAACGGATATATGTGGCAGAGCCACCAGATCAGATAATTTGTGGCATAGCCACCAGGATGCTTCCTCCATAATATAACCCATGTCCCCATGCAATAGTTATACAATCATGGCATACATCATACAGAATCAGATCATCATGCTTTTCAGTCAAAAGTAACCCTAGGGGTATAATAGTAATTTTTCCATACATAGGGGTATTCAAGTAATTTAACTACTTTTAGGGTTTTCATGCATATCATAGCCAACTATGTACCAACAGAAACACTTACCGAGTGTTCTTACTGAATTGGGCCCGTTCGCCCATTTTCTCGATTTTGGCCCATTAAGCCTAAAATATCAAAATCACGAAATCGCGCGTACTGCAGTTTTATCATTTTCGATTACCAAAAATATTTACCCATCTACCCTACGAGCATTCGCACACTCGCAAGTTCCCAAAATACTGGCCTTTCGACATTTTAGCTTTTCAGCTTTTGCCGATCTAGTCTATGAGAGGGTGTCAGTTACACACCTGATTGTGACGATATGCTGATGAGATCCGCACACGAATTGCCTACAATTGGATTACTACCACGTTAATCTAACTATCGAAAATGAACTACGTATTAACCCCTTACCATAATCGGCCAATAACACATTAGGTACTAGCGAACCTACCTTTGCCGAAGTTAGCGACTAGATTTAGATCCAGTTGTTCCACTTGTCCAAGCCCTTGATCAGCAGCCTCTAGATCACACTATTATCATAATAAAGTAATTATCACCACCCTTAGGGCTATAAAACCCAAATCGACAGCCTCCCTAACCTTTAGGGGTTTCGGCTTTTTCAAATCTCGAAATAAAGAATAGGTTTGAAAAACTTACCACCGGTTCCTTCAGTAAATGTTCCCCCTTAGTTCCTACTCGATTCTGATACAGTTCTAAGCCCGCAAATGATAACAAAAGTCGAGCCTTCAATGATCTTAAAATTCGGCTATGTCCCTATGGCTATGCGTTTTCGGCTTTTTGTAACAGTGAAGAAAAGATGAGGGTTTTGTAGTGGCTTTGTCGACAGAAACTTGGGGTTTAGAGGACTAGAGAATCGATCAAGGAGATGAAGAGAAGTAAGAGAATTTGGCTAGGAGAAATCGGCACAGAAGAAAATATAGGCTTTTGGGATTTCGAATTTTTATGGCAAATGGTTATGAAGGTTTAGAAACGACTGAAGAAAAAGATGGAGATGAACAGAATGATAGGAAGATTCGACTATAGAGGAAAAATGAAGAAAAACAAAAGTTGACGAAGAGAGGAGAAAAGAATAGAAGTGGAAGAATGGTTAGGAAACGACACAACTTACCCCTAATGACGAATTTATACTTGCACTTAACCTACCTAAAATTTGCCCCCTAAAGCACCCCTTGGCCGGCCAACTCTTGCTCCTCAAGAGTCCTCCATTCGGCCAACACTGCTCTCTCTAATCAGCCCCTAGATCCTCTCCCTTATCCCTTCCTTACTCAATCTTCTGAGCAACTCAAACTCCTCCTGACAGACTTTCACTTTAGTTCCATTACATCCCTTTTCTGTTCATAAAAATTAATACAATAATTTTCTTTCCTTGCAACTCGAACCTTAGTTCTCCCTAACATCCACACGCCACCTCTAAAGCTCCCAAGTGGCGTCACATGCCAACTTACCACAGGCTTCCTTGTGTTTTATTTTACCTTGTTAATACTTAAAAGCCCAGTTTACTAGAACCTCTTTTTCTTATAGAATTAAAATTAATTAAAATTACCGGGTTTTAACTTAAGCTCGGGCCTTCTAGAGGCCCACTAACATAATTAAACCTACGCCAAGCAGACAGAACACAGAAATTTTAAATTTTCCCAACATTCACAAAATTCCCGAAAATCCCAGAAATTGGGGCGTTACAATCAACAAGCATCAATTCAAGGACTCGAAACTCAGATAGGCATGCTGTCCACGCTAATTTCTGAACAACCACAAGGTAGTTTGCCAAGTAATACTGAACCAAACCCAAGGGAACAGCTCAATGCAATTGATACTCAAGAAGGATGCGATGAGACTGAGCCAAAACTAAGGCAAGAAAATGTGGAAAGCAGAGGTGATGGTGAGGTAAGTCATGATAAAATGGTAAGTACGAATTATAAATCTCGTGTGCCATATCTTAAAGCGATAACAAAAGCCAAAATGGAAGAACAATTCGGTAAGTTCGTCAAACTCTTAAAGAAATTACATATTAACTTACCTTTTATTGAAGTTATTTCGCAGATGCCCAACTCAGCAAAATTCTTAAAGGAACTTCTGACCAATAAAAGAAAATTAGACGCTACATCACACGTGGAACTCAATGCAGTCTGCTCAGCTATTCTAAAGAATAAGCTACCTAACAAATTGAAAGATCCAGGGAGTTTTACAATTCCTTGATTAATTGGTAGTTTATCTGTGAATAATGCTTTAGCTGATTTAGGGGAAAGTATAAATGTTATACCTAATAAAATGTTTAAACGACCAGGTCTCGGTAAACCCAAACAGACTAGGATGAGCATACAATTGGCTGACAAAATAGTTAGATTTCCTAAAGGTATTATTGAAGATGTTCTCGTTAAAATTGATAAGTTTATTTACCCAGTAGACTTTGTCATCCTAGATATGGATGAGGATAACGAGGTAGCTTTAATTTTAGGATGACCCTTTTTAGCAACTGCCAGAACAATTATTAATGTCGGTATAGGAGAGCTAACACTTCGTCCAGGTGATGACGCAGTAACAATTCAAGCACGTGACTCAGTCAGAACCTCTAAGACTCAGGATAATGCTATAAAACCTGTTGATGATAAAATTAATATTCAATCGTCCTTGCAGGAACCTCCTCGAACCAAGACAATAGAGACAGTGCACTACTATCATGAAGAGAACAAAGACGTCTATGAAGAACGAAGGCTACGGATAGAGGAGCTAGACGAATGGCAAGAACACAAATCGAGAACACACGATAAACCGAAAATTTGCCAAAACAAGCCCGATACCTCTCCTAATCAACTGAAGGTAGGCGATAAAGTCTTACTAGATACCACAGATCCCCATATTGTCACTACCACACCAAATGAGGAGATTCCTCTTACGATACTCAGTATTTTCCCATTCGATATGGTTGAGGTGAGTCATCCCAAGTTCGGCACTCTTAAGGTAAACAACACCCGATTAGAACCTTATTTTAAGACTGACAGCAGGAACGAGGAGCATGAACTCCTCAAACCACCATGACAATACATCAGTAAGGGAAAGTCGAGCTTAGACTATAAACAAGCGCTTCTCGGGAGGCAACTCGAGTACTAACATATTTTGATTTCTTATTTCTAACACTTTAAATAATTAAATTTTTGGAATTGCACATTCTTTCAGAACACACGGCCACCCACACGGGTGTGCCTATAGCCGTGGCAAAATAGAGGAAGTGACACAACCGTGCGATACAGCCGTGTGGAAACAGTGCAAAGATTTCCCCAAAACACGGGATGCGATAAATCCCCACGGCTGTACGACATGGCCGTGGGTGAGGTTGATAGATGAACACGGGCGTGGGAATGGAAAAACACAGGCGTGCCAGGGGCAAGGCTCGATTCTGTTTCTCTAACACGGGCATGCAACACACCCGTGCCATTAAACCGTGGACAACAATACACGGGCGTGGGAGAAGCAAATGAAGCTAAGAATGGCCATGCGATATGGCCATATACCACACACGACCAAGACACACGGGCGTGGGATAGTAGCTGGGCATGACCCAAATTGAAAAAATTCGAAGAGAACGGGCTCACTCTCAAAGTACAAGGGCGTGTCCCTAGGCCGTGTGACCCTCCCCTATATAAGTAAACCACTATTCATCTTCTTCCTCTTTTCAAAAACCTAGCCGAAATCTCCCCTCCCCTACTCCCTAATCTCTATTTCGGCCACTATTCCCCAGATTGTTACTTTCCCAACCCTCAAACCACCCTCAAATCCACTCTCCTTGCATTAATAATACTGAGGGCCCTTCTGACGAGGATCATTGAATCCTCCTATCTTTTTATTTTTATCTTTATTTTTATTTTTATTCTTAATTTTTAATTTCATTTCAATTTTATTATTTTCTTATGAAAGACACATCTATATTAGTAAATTTTACTTTCTTCATTTTTTTTCTAGTATTTCTAACAAGTATTCCCACTACACTCTCTTCCACACCAACTCTTAATAAGCTCTTTATGATTCTACAGATTTCCAAGCAAGTTGCTAGGAATATTTTACAGAATGAGGAAACAAACAAGGAATAATACAAAATTAATGACATGTTCAACGACCCAATTTCTTCATCTAGCTAAGAACAATGGTAGCTATTACTTTCCCCAAACACTATAGCCTCAGAATCAAGCTCCGCATCCATATAAAAGGGAGTTTCACCTCCTTCCCTCTTATGATTTTCTTTATTTTGAATGGTCTATCTTTGTACATTGAGGGCAATGTACATCTTAAGTGTGGGGGGGGTGTACATAAACATGAAACCTAACTTTTTGCATTATTCTCAAATCCTTGAATGTGGTCTTGTGCTTAACTGATTTTCTCATAATATTGATAGAATGAATTCTGATTAATCTATAATTATTGTTGATTTGTCATGAATTAGACCAAGGGAATTATGCATGATTATTTGACAGTAGAACCTTAAAGAATTAAGCATGATAAGTTGATATTTTGAGAACTAAAATTTTTAGCTTATTTTCCTGAATTTAGGTATTATCTTGAAATCTTAAGTATACAGGAATGACATCAAAAACCTAAATTTTTGGTGAGATCTTTGAGCCTTTTTGAGCATATAGCTTTCTTTCTTGCTCACTTCTTTTGTGGTTTGAGTGTGTCAACATTGAACTGTTATTCTAGAACTTGCTTTGATTATACATGTCGAGATCACACGTATGATTTGATATACTAAGATGATAAAGGCACTTAGGATTTAATCCACTTACTCCATAAAAAGCCTTCCCACATAATTAAACCCTTAGTGAACCCCTTTTGAGCCTACTAACCCTTTTTCTTTATTGATTAACCCTCATCATTAACCTATTAACCCATTATTATTGAAATCCCCTTACTTAATTTGACCCTTTTTATCAAGATTGATTTTAATATTGTTACCTCACTATGATCACCAATTTTTGTTACTAAATCATGGAGTATAACTTCTATATTGTATTGACTTGATTTGTTCTTAAAAAAAAAAAAAACTAACCTCAGTATTATTATTATAATTCTTAGTAAGCTAAAGTTGTCATGAAAAAGAAAGCTCATGTAATATAGTTCTAGATATTTGTTGTCATTCAGTAATTAAGTTCTTGATAGTGGGGTGATTTATTGAAATCATCTTAATTCTAACCATTGTTTCTTCAGCTTGTATCCATAGCCGTAACCTAAACCCCATTACAACCATGCAAAGACCTTTTGATTTATGTATCATATCATTTGCAAGTGGTAGAGATTTGATTTTTATGCAAGCCTATAGTGATAACATCTCATGTTAGACAATTGAGTGCTTAATTTTGAACCTTAAACACTTTGAGTGATTTGAGTGAATCCTTAGTGAGGATGTCATCTCTTGTATATTTAGGACTAAATTTAATTACTTAGAGGAATATAATTTTATTATCAAAATATTCGATTTATATTTTTGAGGTTTTTAATGCCCCTATGGTTGAATTCTCACTGTATGATTCTCCGTGGAATAATTTGTAACATTATCGGTAATGTTCGTTATGAACTAAACCCTTTAGATGCCTAAGGGGGATAAAACCTATGATGAATCTTGTTATTATTATCTGAACTATATGATAAATACTTGATTTGTTGTTAATTATGTGTTTCTAATGCTTGAGTTAATATTCCGGGTATTGACTCATGATTTAATGTGCTTATGTGGAGGAGGAATAGACCCTGCCTAAGAGTAGATTTCGTATAGTTAAGAGGAGTTGATCAAATACCTAGAGATAGGGTTATAAAATTTTGCCAGATTAGGGTGAAACCTAATATGGGAGTCCATAGATCGATTTACTGCTTCCCTAGGGGTTTTAATTAGAAAGAGATTTCAATTAATTCAACTGAGGGTTAGGAATTATTAGTCTCGAAAGAGATAATAATGTAGGTTAGGGAGTCTCACGGACCAAGTCAAGTGAATAAATGTCTGGTTCAGAGTCAGATAACAAGTGAAATCTAGGTAGATTCCTCCTTGGATGTCGTCTTTATCAATTGCTTCTCTTCAAGTATTTTTCCAAATTTTATCTTCGCTTTAATTAAATTAGTTAATTAGTTTAGATAATTAGTTTAATAAACAAACCCTTTTATTCCTAGGCTAAATAATAAAAAGATAGTTATTACTAGTACTTTTGGTTCCCTTGGGTATGATATCTCGGTCTTGCCATTACTATACTATTGTTCGATAGGTACGCTTGCCTTTTCATCGTGATAATAGTTAGTCTATGTTTGATCTTTATTATAGATATTTATTACTTGTTACGAATCACATGATCATACGTTTCTGCAACTACATTTTAAAATGACATGTTTTCATAAAATCATATATTTTAAACAAGCGATTGAAAGGAGTTTTTTTAAGGATAGTTAAAGTTTCTTTTATTTTAAGAAGGGTTTTCAATGAAAACACGATTTTCGCTAAAACAATTCAATGTGATGTGCCAAATTTGGCCATAACGTCTAGGCCAGGTTTGGGGTGTTACAAGGAATGTATGTAAACCTATAATTGTAAATTCATGATTATTGTCGAAATAATTGTTTATTACCCATTTTGAATGATAGTGCACATACTTGTGATGTTGGATATATGATAAATATAAATGATGATTACGTGTTAGGTTGTTCGGCCGAATTGAGATGTGATCTAATATGTTTAAGTGCTTGAATTGTATTTCAATGAGTATGTTCAGAATTAGAAAGTATGTGATTATATTTTGAATGGTACAGGTATGTACACAGAACTCATATGAAGTGAGTTTGGTATATGATGAATTCTTGGTGAGAATGTACATGAACAAGTTATACTTGTGAAACATTGATAACCTTGTAATAAATGATCTATATTTATGATGAATGGATGCATGATAAGATTTGATAATGATCATGTGATAGGCTTAGGAGCCTAATTGATTTGTGATATTTTATGGTTCATTTATTTAAATTGTGTTTCATTGGATACGAGGAAAAGAAAGACAGACATAATTGTCGAATAAAGACATTATGAGAATATAGTAAGATACGAGCTTAGACAAGTGAAAGGTGGTTGAGCTACATGTTGAAATTATGATTACTCACAAATAATGTGCATGTGATTAAGAGGATGGAAATAACTTGTTAGTTAATGTGATATGTTATAATGGGAAGACTATAGTGGCTACGCTAATGCCAAGGCATGTAAATGGTGTTTATAAGTTAAATGAGTAAGCACTATAAATGAATAAATAGAAATCTTAAAATCTAATGCCAATAGAAATTATGGTACTCTTATGGATGGATAAAGTAAATGAATGTTAATAGTTTTTTATTATTTGCATATGAACTTACTAAGCTATCCCCCTTCCTTTCCCATGTCTTATAGGTTAATTTAGCTAGCTCGGGTTGGAGACTACGGGAGATGTCATCACACTATTAAGCTATCATCGTGGGTAAAAATGAATACAAACCTCTTAAGTTTATGGCATGTATAGGGATTTAGTCAATTGTGAATGTGTCATTACGATTTAGCCAAAGGTATTGGTTTGTAATGGTTAAGGGTTTGATGTAATGTGAAGCCATGTAAATTGGCTTATATTGATATTTGATTCATTTTGTTTAAGGCCATGAGATGTGGCTCATATTGATTATTGGGTTGTAAGCCTATTTATTTAAGTATGCATGTGCCCATGCAATGGTGATGTGGTTGGTGGTTGTGTGAATGTGATGAGATGATGTGTTGTGATTATGAATGCTTGATGTTTTAATTGGGATTTGTTTAGTATGATGATAAACATGGCTTAAATGAGAATTGGTAAGTTGGGCTTGACAAAGTATGAAGCCTTATGCATGTATAAGTAAAGATCAAATGATCACGATCATGTCTTGTTTGTGTATGTTTAAGTGCTCACTTATGCTACGCTAAGTGCCTTTGAAGTCATGTATGTGTATGTGCAAATAGGGGTGGCAACTGGCTTGGAAAATAGCCTCAAAGTTGTCCACACGGGTAGGTACACGGGCGTGTGTCTAGACTGTGTGTGACACACAGTCTGCCCCCATGGGCGTGTGATCCGGCCGTGTGTCCCCTACATCTTAATTTGGTAAAACATAATGCTTAGTAGTAAACACACGGGCAGAGACACGGTCGTGTGTCTCAGCCGGGTGGAGGCCATGGCCTAAGCACACGAGCATGTGACTTGGCCGTGTGACTTCAATTTAGTTGATGATGTCATAAACAGAGAGTTACATAGGTGGAGGACACGGGCGTGCCCCAAGCCACACGGGTGTGTGTGACCACACGGCCTACCCACACGGGCGTGTAACTCCCCAAAATAAGAAAATTTTCTAAGTGGTGTAAAAGTTCTGAAAGTTCTCGGTTTAGTCCTAAACCACCCCTAATGTATGTTTTGGGCCTTGAGGGCCCATATAAAGGATGATATGCATGTGAATGAAAACTTTTAAATTTGGACGAAAATTCAGGTCTCGATTTTGTATGATTGTATGAGTTTATGTCCAATAATGCCTCATACCCTGTTTCGGTATCGAGTACGGGTAAGGGATGTTACATATACCACACGGCCAGTCTTATGCCCGTGTGTGAGACCATGTGAGCATGCTGACTTTAATTCAATTTCAACACCAGGGGACACACGGCCATGTAACCTAATCGTGTGTCGTACACGGCTGAGACACACGCCCGTGTCTCTGCCCGTATGGACAAAAATAGGCCATTTGCAAAGCCAAATTGCCACCCTTTTTTCACATACCTAAGTAAACTCAATTGGTACCTTTTTAAGTCACAAATATGCAGCCAAATTTCATCAACCAATACATAATCATACCATATCCATTTCAACTAAATTCAATACTCAAATCCATACCATTTACCTATTCAAACACCAAACAATTTGTCTTGCTTTACTAAGCATAATTCACATATATAATTCATCTCACTCAACCAATTCAAATATACATAATCACTTTAATCACATTCATTCAATATAGGTCTTTTACCAGACATTAAAATAGAACCATTGCACATTCATAAAACATCATCAAGTTTATCATCTTATGCCAACACAAATGGCCAAATACACATCCATAAAACAAACCAAATTGACAGAAGCTTATACATGCTATATACCATATATACATAACTTCAAAAGTACCAAAATAGATGATCGATAGTGCGATCAAGTCTCTGACGATTCTCGGATCTGAGCTAGCTTTGTAGAACTATATAACATCAAAAATTAAACAGAGTAAGCTATAAAGCTTAGTAAGTCCGTATGTGAACATGAAATAATCACAATATTCATTAGCAATTCAAAATGGATAATATCATAAACATTTAAGGCATCAAATCATGAGTTATCATAGAATTTATCCTATTATGATTTATGAGTTCTCAACTTCATCTAACTCGATACTTGAATAGTTTTTCGTACATACCTATACCAATACATTTCTATTTCTCATCAATACTCTTATCAAACCGCTCTGGTTTACCAATGCTTATGATACAAATTCATCAATTTTTCGATGCCATAGTCCAACTATGGTATTACACATACATTGCCAAGGCCCTGCTGTGGTCTTTCATTCACATGCCATAACCTGGTTATAGTCTTATTATTCGATTACCATAGCCCAGCTATGGTCTTATTCAGTAACTTGCCTTACTCAATTCATACCTTTCATTTAATATCTCAACATTTATCCAATAGAATAATTACTATCTCAATTTAATCCATCAAATAGATAGGTACACATTTAAGTTCAATTATACGAACTTACCACGTTTTCGGAATTGTCATATCGGGTCGATTACTCGATAACTTTGCGTTTCTACTGATCTAAATTCGAATTCTTTCTTTCTTGATCTATATGAATTCAAAATTGATTTATTAAATCACATATTCTTTCAATTTAGTCCAAAAATACACACTTGGGCATTTTTACACATTAGCCCCTAAAATTACACATTTAATCAATTTAGTCCCTATTTAACAAATACAAAAAATTCATATAATTTCTTTAAACCCAAGCTTGGCTGAATTACATATAGGTCCCTAGCAGCCCAAAACATTCATTTATTTCACATTTCAACCCTTCAATTTACATATTTCACAATTTAATCCCTATTTGACACTTTTGTCAAAAATCACTTTACAAAACATGTAAAACTATAATCAAGCTTTCATATTTCAACATTAAACATCAAATAACTTATAGATTCAACAATGGAAACTCTCAAAATCTTTAAGAATTTTGAAATTAAAGATACGGGATAGCTAGATTGAGTTGCAACGATTACAAAAATATGGAAATCATCAAAAACCGAGCTAAAATCGTACCTTAATCAAGCTAGGAGTGTGCTGAAACTATGAAAGCTTTAAACCCTTATTCTCTTTTCTATTTTCGATTGTTAACATAGATGAATGAAATGAATTTGACTTTGTTTTATTAAATTATAACTTAATTTCTAATTTACCAAAATACCCTTTATAATAAACATGTAAAAACATATAATGGATGGACATAATTGTCCACTTACACTAATCATGGACTAATAACATTTTAAGGACCTTTAATTTACTAAATTATAGCAATTAAACACCTTTAACAAGTAGAATACAACTTTTGTATTTTGTGCGATTTAGTCCTTTTACTGAATTAAACATTCAAATAGTAAAATTTCTTTACAAAAATCTAATAAAATAATAAAATAATATTTTTACCTTGAATTTGTGCTCCCGAAACTACTGTTCCAATTTGACTCAAAAATGGGCTATTACACTTATTATATACGTGATGTCTATATTTTCCAACAATCTCCCACTTGGACCACACATATATATATATATATATTAATTACTCTATAATTACATGTCATTATATAACCTTATGAGCTCAAAATTTTAATATTATATCCAAAAGGTATTCCAAACAATATCATCTATTAATTATGTTTAACATAGAACCAAGGCAACTTTCGTTACATATATCGTAACTAAATGCATCCCTGATCATGTATATTAACACAACCAAATGACATAGATGAAGTATGGATGTGTAGTATGGAAATTATATGCAATATGATCTAAACATGTCTATTTCCAATTGGCCCTCCTTAGTGAGATCAAACCTTATTAAAATCAGAGTGTGAATAAACCAAATAAACTTTATTTCTGCAGAAAATAAACTTAATATCTGTAAACTGAAATAACTAAAAATTTGTATATAACATAAAAGCATTTAAAAGTACAAACTCCCACTAAAACCAAATATCCTTAAATGGCATTACACCCCATATGAGCAGTATGCTCTTATAAAACCTTAGGTGTAGTCCCTTAGTAAGCAGATATGCAATTATGGAGTTTGTCCTAATATGCTTTATAGGCACCTAACCACTCTGAACTTTTACTTTCACAACCAGGAACTTAAAGTCTATGTGTTTTGACTTTGATGTACTCCTGTTGCCATTGGAATAAAAGACTGCAATTTGTTTTCACAATTTGCACCTTAGTGACAAGATATTGTATCCATATTCCATCAAAATTAGTCTGTATACCTGATGATCTCTAACTGATTAGACCTCCAATATGTGAGCATGTAATCTTTTGTTCTCTAAAAATACCTTATAACCCTCTTGGATGTTATCCAATGGTCCAAACCAGGGTTGCTTAAATATCAGCCTAACATCCCAACAATGTATGCAATGTCCGAACACATACATACTTGAGCATACATTATACTCCCACTCTTGAGACGTAGGGAATCTTATGCATTTCTTTAATCTCAAAATCATTTTTGGGGTATTGGTCGAGACTTATCTTATTATTGACAAGCATTATGTCATTAACATATAAAACCAAATATAAAACCTTACTTCCATTGAACTTGTGGTATATACAATTATCAACCAAATTTATCTCTAAACTTAATGAGATAATCATTTGGTAAAATTTGTAATACTATTGACGAGTACTCTGCTTAAGCCCATAGATGAAGTTATTTAATTTGAAAATCATTAACTTTGCATCATTAGACACAAAGCTTTCTAGTTGCACCAATATAAATGTATGATCAATGTTGTAACAGCCCATTTTTAGTGGTATCAAAAAAAGTGGTTTCGGGGCCACCAAATTTGACAAGTAAGTTCGTAAATATTATTATTTAATATTTACGAGTCAAACATGGTTTTAAAAAGGTTTTTGATATAGTGATTTTTGTTATATAAGTAAGTTATTAAGTTCAAGTGGTATGACTTTAAGGTTAAATGGTTTTAAAAAATGAGATATCGGGACCTTGTTTCTATAAACTGAGCTGTAAATATTTTTATAAATATTTACAGAGTGCCATTAAGGTGGTATTAAAGTTTCGTTGAAAAATTTTAACGTTTCAATAGTTAATTATTTTAAAAGGACTAAATCGTAAAAGTTGAAAAAAGTCAATCGCTATTAGTTTAAAGGTGTTAAATTGATTAAAGAATTATAATTGGGTGGCCTTAATGGGTAAATTACCCATTCTTTAGTTGGTGGACGGTTAAAGCTTCATTTTCTTTTTAATTTTAGGTGTTTTATATGATATTATATTATTATTAAATGATAAAAATAAAATAAAGGTTAATAAAATAAGAAAACATAATAGTTTTCTTCCTTATTTTGGTTTTTCTCATTGTTGAACCACCATGGGAGAATTTGAAGTTTGGCCAACCATGTTTCCTTGCATGTAAGTCCCTAAGCTACCCGCTTCTAATAATTTTGATATTTTTTAGATCATCGCAACTAGGTCCAACTAGCCCATATCTTCGATTTTGAAACTGAATGTTGCCATTTATGAATCTTGTGATTTTTTTATGTTAAATGATGAATTTGAAATGTTGATTGATAATTAAAAGTATTTTGTTAAGTGATATTTGATGAATTTATCATTTAGGGACTAAATTGTTAAAATAGTAAAAATACAAGAATTTGATGTGAAATTATTACAAATGTGGGCTTTTTTAGGTGCCATGAACATTCGGCTAAGCTTAAATTTGGAAAAAAAATGGTTAATTTGCATGTTTTAGGCTTATGGACTAAATTGAATAAAAGTAAAACTTTATGGGTAATTTTGTAAAAATGTCAAAAATGACTAAATTGCATAAAATACATTTTTTTACTATCTAAATTAATAGAATGAATGAAATTATTAATTTAGATCAAGATCGGGTGGAAAATCGAGGAGAATAGAAAATTACTAAAATGCCCCTATACTTTGACATTTTTGCAATTTAGCTAAGTAAGTTCTCATGAACTATAAACACTTAAATGTGAGTTAAATTGACTATTTAATGTTCTATTCTATTGTAAATGAATTAATATATAGATGTTATTATACAATTTATCATGTCATGAAACGATAAAAATATAAGGATGTACGACGACTACCGAGCCCCGTTTGAGCTTTAAGAATTTGTAGAATACAAATGATATGTCATTAGGGTTTACATGATTCAGGTTCTGGTCTTGAATGTCTTACCGATGGTTGAGGTCTGACATGTGTTATCGATACTCCACAGCTCGTTTGAACAGTATCGTGTAGCTACGTTCTGACCTACAACTCGTGTGAGCAGGCCCATTTTCGCAGCTCGTGTGAGCATACTTATTCACAGCTCGTGTGAGCATATATGTACATGAATTGAAGGATTGTAGTTGTATGAGTTAGTACACTTTACGTGAGCTATCTCGAGTATCCAACGATATTCTATTCAGTTCAATGGGCATGAATTGGAAAGGAAACGGTAAATGTTCAATATGAGCAAATACAAATATAAATGAAATACATTGAAATGATGAAATACATAGAAAGCATGTTATGTTATGAAGGATGTTATATCCAAATTGAATCATATTCAAGTATAATGGTTATCCATGTTGAATTTATGCTAACATGTGTTGTTGCTTGATGCTTAGGCATGTGCCAAGCTATTGGTTGGATTGTATTATGTTTACTTATAAGTTATGCATTGAAATGGTAAGTGCCTAAATGGAAATATCCTTGTGTTCATGAAAGAATGGTAAGGTGTAAATTATGTAATTTCTTATGAAATGGTTTATTATGTGGTTAATTCCAAAAGTGCTATGTTTAAATGCACTAGCTTCTAGCTATGGTTGATGATATGCTTATGTCTTGTGTGTTATGCATATGAAACAGGCGTGGAAAGGTAATGAAATAGTAAGTTCATACTTGAAGTGTAAAATTATGAAAAAAGGAAAGATGAGTTGAATTGATGTTATTATTTAATCTAAAGAAAGTAAAGGCAATGAAAAGTATTAAAATGCAAATGAAAATAAGAAAATTTGAAAGGGTTTAAGTTTTATAAAATCCTACTATGCTAGGGATGATATGTATATGTGATGCTGTGGATTTATTCACTTTGTGAGTTGTTGAATATGATTTCATGAATCTTACGGTATTGGTATAAGATTATTCTTAATATGTATAAATTTCATATTTGAAATGGATTGATATGACTAAAGTTTATACAAGCTTACTAAGCATTCATTGCTTACATAGTTGTTTTTCCTTTACTTTTCATATTATTGGAAGCTTGATCGGGTTGGAAGCTAGTTAGAGATCCATTACACTATCTATCAATTTTATCAGTAAATTTTCTATGCTTTGGTCATGGTTATAATGGCATGTATAGGTGGACTATGTCTAATATTTAATTGATGATTTTGGTATACATATATCATTTTGGTTGATGATTATGACATGAAATGTTGCCTTGGATTTGAGGTACTTAAGGTACTATTGATAGCTTGTTGGTTGTGGTTAATATGGTAAAATTGGTGTATGTTTTGAAATGACCAAAATTGGTATGGTTGTTATGTATCAATTACGTTATGTTTTGGCACGAAAACAAGTTAAATGATAATTAGTTAAATATGCACATGTATAAGTGTTTTGGTTGATGTTATAACCATTATGTTTTGGCTTGTAATTATGGTATATATATGTGACCTTATAATTTTTGATTTTATAGTCTTTATGATGCTTAAATTGTAACAACCCGTTTTCAGTGAAATTGGAACAGTTGTTTCGAGACCACAAATCTGAGTCAAGAAGAAAATTTATTTTAAAATTATTGCATGGTCTGCGTCATGATAAGAAAGACGTATGAAAATTTGGATAAGAAAATTCTACCAATTTCATGTTTAATAATGGAAAGGACCAAATTATATAAAATGCAAAAGTTGGGTTCTAGTAGCTATAAGTATAAAATAACTATGGAATTCAAAACTTGAGGTCCTTACATGGCAATTAGACTATTAAGAAAAGTTAGCAGATATTTTTGATGATTCATTCATGGAAAATTAGAAAAAGAAAATGACTAAATTGGAAATTGAAATAAATAAAGTTGATAAATAAAATAAATATCAAATATCAACATTTTATATCATCTTTTCCCCAAATTTTATGGAAACCCAAGGAAAGAGAAAGAAAATCAAGCAAGCTTAATTAGGTAAGTAATCATGTCCTGTTTTTAGTAAATTTCATATTTTTGAGATCGGAATAACCTAATCTAGCTATTTTAGGGATCAATTTGTAATGTTATCAAAGTATTAAAATTTTTCCATGGATGAATATGCTGAAATTTTGAAATTTATGGTAGAAAATGAAAGGTTGTTGATAGATAAACAACTTTTGTAAAGTGATTTTTCATGAAATTTTGATTTAGGGACTAAATTGTAAAGATGTAAAATTCATGGAAAATTTCTAATTTTTATGAAATATATGTGATTTAAATGTTATATGTAAAAATCGGTTAGGCTTGGAATAAGGATTAAATTGGACGAATTTCATTTTCCGAGCCTAGGGATGAAATCAGCATTTATAGAAAGTATAGGGACAAAATGGTAATTTTACCTAGGGTGTGAATTGAATTAAATTGAGTATGAAATAGATTAAATTGATGTTAAATTCATTTATATAGATCCTAGTAGACCTAGTACGGAGTTGGATCAAGGAAAATAAAAAGTATTGGATTAGTAGATCCTTGTATACGAACGCTTATTGAGGTAAGTTCGTGTAACTAAATCATGTATATAAATATGTTTCGAATTGAATGTTGAATATGTATGCGTTGTATAAATGTTTAATGTATAAAATTAATTACATGCCCGATATTGCTCGATAAGTATAAGTCTCGTTTGAATAGATGGAATTCGATAGATACAGGATTTCCCGATTGGTTGTGGTCTTGCATATGTTGCAAACACACCATAACTTGAAAGAGCATCCTGTTATAAGCCCTCTCGAGCTTCCTGTTATATGGTTCTTGCGAGCATCCTGATCAATAGTGATTCTGCAGGAATTGCGGACTACTGTAGCTCTTTGTGAGTGTCCTGTTATATGATCGGTTGTAATCCTGCATATATTACGGACACAAACGTAGCTCTTTATAAGCATCCTGATATAGGCTCTTTTTGAGCTTCTAGATATGGCTCGCTTGAACATCTTGTTATGTGGCTATCTAGAGCTCCCTGATAATAGCTCTTCGAAGTTACCTGTTAAGCTCAATGAGCTTCCTGTTCTAAACTCTTTTGACTTTCCTATTATAGCCCGGATAAGCTTCCTGTTACATGGCTCACATGAGCACCCTGTTATATGGCTTGAAAGAGTGCTTGTATCACCCCTAACCCATATCTGTCACTGGAACAGGGTTACAGAGTATTACTAAAACATTTAGAACATTTACAAATAATCCATGTTAATTACTATTCATTTCTCAAAATTATTCATAATGTCCCTTAAATAGATCCTCGAGGCCCAAATCGAGTATTAGAATCGAGTCGAGATTTAATCGAAAACTACAAGAATTTTTTGTAAAATTTCTAAAATTTTCCTAGGTGCAGGGCTCACATGCCTGTGTGGTCTAGGGACACGCCCGTGCTACAGGCCGTGTTCGACCCCGTGTAACTCTCTAACTTATGCCACACATCGACGTGAGTAGGCTGTGTGATCAATTTAATTTTCAAAAATTAGGTGCAGGGTTCACATGGCCAAAACACACGCTCGTGTTCTAGGCCGTGTAGCACACACGACTGAGACACACGCCTATGTCTCTGCCCATGTGCTCAATTCTAGGCATTATGTTTCTTGAATTTAAGATGTAGGGGACACACGGCCTAGCCACACGCCCATGTACCAGGCCGTGTGTCACACACGGTCTAGACACATGCCCGTGTGTCTACCTATATGGACAAAATAAAGCCATTTTTAGCTTCATTTCTCACCCAAAAGTTTACCAATATCCTACACCAAAACTTACATCCAAATACCAACCTATCCAAGCATTGAATTAAAGCAAAATTTAACATCTAATATAATATGACATTGCATACATACATGTTTAAAATCTTACCTTGGTTTAACATAAACAAAAAACATTATTTGATCATTCCTATTTAACACATAAGTGTTTTTCATAACATTATACTTTATAAATAGTAAAACATACCATTACTAGCCATTCCAATGGCTAGATTACAAATAACATATTCAAGCCATCTATGGCCAAGTTAGCCTATACATGCCATTATACCAAAATAATTTTACTATTTATACCAAAATAAGCTTGTGGATAGTGTGATGATGCTCCAACCGTTCACCAATGTAACACCCCAAACCTGACCCAGACGTTACGACCGAATCCGGTGTGTCACATCGAAGCGTTACTAGAAAAGGCATGTTTTATCTAAAATCTTTCTAGGTGTCTTAAAGGATATCTTCGTCATAGGTTAAAGTGAATGGAAGCTGTGCACCAGGTAGGATGCCAGAAAATAGGAGGTGAGTCCATTAGACTGCTTAAGTACCAAGCTCTCTACGGATCCAATCCTAGACATGCAGACCACCATTGCCACACTTTAACTGGGTGTTTGTTCATGGAAACCATTTTAAAACCATTTGAGAAAGTTATTAATTTTGAAAACATTTTCGTTTAGTGAAAGCTTTGCTTTGTTATTGTGATATTTGAAATCAAGTAACCATTTTAAAATGCGCCCTAAAGCTATTCAATTTCAAATAATTAAAACAATATCATATCAAGCTAACAAAGCATGCTAAAACAAGTAAAAATAATTAAAGCGGCCTTATTACAAATTAAAACCCAAAACTATGAAAGTAAATTAAAGCTGATTAAATCCCAAAAAGAGACCAATTTGCAGAACATGTGGCCACTCCGAATCCCTCACAACACCAAGTCCTCTATGGTTGGGGATTACCTGCATAGATAAAAATAAGGGGTGAGTTTGGAAAAATCAGTGTGCAAAATAACCCCACCATAGTCCCAAATCAGCTCAAACCACGGAAACAGATTAAGTTGGGCCCAAGCCCATCTGCATCGAGAATAAAGCCCATAGGCCCATAATGATACTGTAAGCAGTTATGTATGCAGAAACCCAACCCATATCCATCCATATACACCCCCGTACCAACCTTACACCATGTGGGGAAACAACTCGACCCACCCATCCGCTACACACCACAGAAATTGCAGCATGGTCGCGAGCGAATAATGTGACAAAGTCACAGATATTGAGATATTGGTGGCGAGCCACCGTAAAGCGAATATTTGTGGTATAGCCACCAGAATGCTTCCTCCATCAATATAACCCATATCCCATGCAACAGATATTTATGTCATGGCATACATCATACATAATCAGAATATCATGGATTTCAGTCAAAATTAACCCCAGGGGTATAACGGTCATTTTACACCTAGGGGTATAATGGTCATTTTGCATACTTATGGCTATTCTAGTAAACTTACTATTTTAGGGTTTTCATGCATATTACAACCATTAACGCATTAATGAAAACACTTACTGTGCGTTTTTACTGAATTGGGCCCGTTGACCCACTAACCCGATTTCGGCCCATTAAGCCCAAATTTACCGAAGTGCACGAAATTGCGCACTTTGCAATTGCACCACTTGAGATTACGGATATTGATGAACAAACTATCTCACGAGCGTTCGCACGCTCGCAAGTTCACAAAATGCTGACTTTTCGACATTTCGATTTTTCGGCTTTTGCCGATCTAGTCTATGAGTGGGTGTCGTTTAGACACCTGATTTGTAACGGTTCGTTGGCGAGGTCCACGTACAATTTGCCTACAATTGGATTACTAACACATCAGTTTAAATATCAAAAACAAACCACGTACTTATCCCCTACCGTATTCGGCCAACACTGCCTTAGACCCTCGAGTTCTTACCTTTTTGCCGAAATATGGATTAGATCCAGATATCCAACCGAATTAGTCTTCAAGCCCTTTGCTGTACGCCTCCTTGTCCACGCTAATGGATACACAACCAAAAATAAAGAGGCAACAATGCCCTTAGTCCAAACGTTAGCCACCCTTAAGGGGTTTCGGCTTTTACCTTAAATCGTAAATTACTAACGAAAGCTATTCGACAAACTTACCAATCACTGTTCGGCCCAGCAGAGTGCTTCTATCTTTGATCTTAACTCCGATCCATCGTAGTTACAAGATGAACAGATCCAAGTAGCCAAAGTTTTGGCCTCTTATACCCCAGGTATGAAGGTTTCGGCTTTTTAAAGAAGAAAAAGAAAGAGGTTCGGCTATGGCAAGATTCGGCCTATTGAGAAATAATGAAGAAAGGAAAATAAGGGAAGAAACAGAAGAGAGAAGATTTTGGGTTTGGTAACGGAGAAAAGGAAAGATGAAAGACAAGAAAAGTGATAAGGGAAAATAGTATTCGGTTATGGCAAGGTAAAACGGCACAGAGATTTAGGTGGTTTCCAAGTTTTTCGGCTGCTAACAAGAATGGAAGGGAAAAAGGAGAGAAACCCTAAGCACAACCCCTAATTCGGCAAGCCAAAAGAAAACTAAACCGAAACCCAATGGAGAACTTACACAGAAATGGCACGATTCTTCTCTAATGCTGAAATTCCTACTTCAGAGACCTAGCCGAACTTACCTATACCAGAGACCCTTGGCCGGCCAACTCTTGCTCCTCAAGATTCCAACATTCGGCCAATACCACACTCCTTGATCAGCTCCTAAATTTTCACCCTTATCTCCTCATTACCCAATCTCCTGAACAGCTCAAACTCTTCCTGACAGAGTTTCACTTGAGCTCCATCACATCCCCTTTCTGTTCACAAAAATAATAATACCTTAACTTGCTTACCTTGTGACTCGAACCTTAGCTCTCCCTAAACATCCACACGCCACTCCCAAGCACTTATGTGGTGTCACATGCCCCTTTACCACAGGTCCTCTTGTGGCTTATTTCACCCATTAAATCTTAAAAGCCCAATACACCGGAACCCCTTCTCCTTTAAAATTAAAATTTGCTAAAACTACCAGGTTTTAACTTAGATTTGGGCCATCTAGAGGTCCACTAACTTACTTAAGCATGATTTATACAATCAGATCATACTAAAATCAAGATTCTCTAAAACTCACAAAAATCCCGAAAAGTCCCAAAAATTAGGGCGTTACAACTCTACCCTCCTTAATGAAATTTTGTCCTTGAAATTTACCTGATCCAAACAGAGGAGGGTATTGTTGTTGCATCATCTCTTATGGCTCCCATGTAGCTTCCTCTCTACCATGGTTACGCCAACGCACCTTTGCCAATGGAACTGACTTCCTTCTTAAAACCTTAACATCACGACCTAGTATCTGTACAAGCTCTTCCTCGACAGTCAAATTAGGCTGTACTTCAATCTCTGCAACTGGCACGACATGAGTACGGTCAGAACGATAACGCCTTAACATGGAGACATGAAAAACATCATGAATCCTATCTAACTCTGGAGGTAATTCTAATTGATAAGCTACTGGACCCACTCGCTTCAAAACCCGGTAAAGCCCAATAAACCGCGGACACAACTTGCCCTTCCTACCAAACCTTAATATCTTCTTCCAAGGAGAAACTTTCAAGAAGACCATATCACCCACTGCGTACTCAATATCCTTACGCTTAAAATCTGCATACGGCTTTTTCCTATCAGATGCTTCTTTTAATCGATCTCTGATTACTTTGACTTTATCTTTAGTATCAGCTACCAACTCAGGTCCAAGAACCTGTCGCTCTCCCAATTCGGTCCAACAGCTAGGTGTACGACACCTTCATCCATACAGCGCTTCATATGGTGCCATTCGGATACTCGCTTGATAACTGTTGTTGTACGCAAACTCTGCCAACGGCAAGTAATCCTCCCAACTACCTCAAAAATCAATAACGTATCCCCTCAACATGTCTTCCAAAATCTGAATAACCCTTTCCGACTGACCATCAGTCTGGGGATGGAAAGCCGTACTAAAGTTCAAACGTGTTTCCAACGGCTCATGCAACTTTTGCCAGAACCAAGATGTGAACCTAGGATCTCGATCAGAAATAATTGAAACTGGGACACCATGAAGTCGAACGATCTCTGCCACATACAATTTGGATAACTTTTGAAGTGAATAATCAGTGCAGACATGAAATGGGCAGATTTGGTCAACCTATCCACGATCACTCAAACTGAGTCCTTCTTTTTTGGTGTCAATGGTAGCCTACTCACAAAGTCCATGGTTACCCTCTCCCACTTCCAAAGTGGTATCTTCACTGGCTGCAAAAGTCCGGATGGTAGTTGATGCTCAGCTTTCACTTGCTGGCACGTCAGACATTTCACCACAAACTCTGTTACTTCTCGTTTAAGCCTAGGCCACCAATACAATTCTCGTAAGTCGTGATACAACTTATTCCCTCTAGGATGCATAGCACAAAGTCCTTCATGAGCTTCTTTCAATATTGACTGCCTTAAGTCAGAGTCCTTTGGAATGCAAACTCTCCCTCGAAAACACAGAACTCCTTCACTATTCAACCCAAACTCAGAAGTTTCCCTTTTCTTAACTTGCTGGAATCGAGCAACCAATGACTCATCCCTCAACTACTTTTCCTTAATCTGATCCACCCAGGTTGGCCTTACTTTCAACTCATGCAACAGACTACCATCATCATACAGACTCAGACGAGCAAACATTGCTCTCAGATCAGATACAGCTATACGGCTTAGGGCATCGGCTACCACACTAGCCTTGCCTGGGTGGTACTCAATCGAATAGTCATAATCCTTAAGCAACTCGATCCATCTTCGTTGCCTAAGGTTCAACTCCTTCTGAGTTAGCAAGTACTTGAGACTCTTGTGATCCGTGTATATGACACATCTTTCTCCGTACAAGTAGTGTCTCCAAATCTTAAGTGCAAAGATTATTGCTGCCGATTCTAAATCGTGGGTAGGATAGTTTACTTCGTGAGGCTTAAGCTGTCGTGATGCATAAGCAACCAACTTACCCTCTTGTATCAACATACAGCCCAAACCCATATGTGATGCGCCATTGTACACGGTAAAATCCTTCCTAGACTCTGGCTGAATCAATACAGGTGCCTCGGTCAGAACTTCTTTCAATTTCTCAAAAGCTTTCTGATGCTTTTCAGTCCAAACAAACTGTGCTCCTTTCCTTATAAGCTTTGTTAATGGTGCTGCCATCACAGAAAAACCTTCCACAAACTTTCTATAGTATCTAGCCAAACCCAGGAAACTCTGAATTTCCGACACTGACCTAGGTGGCTTCCATTCTAGAATTGCTTCAATCTTTCGAAGGTCCACTTTGATCCCCTCAGCAGAGACTACATGACCTAAAAAGGTTACCTCTCTCAACCAGAATTCACACTTGCTGAATTTCACATACAGTTCCTTCTCCCTCAATACTTGCAGCACAATGCGGAGATGTACCTTACCACAGTCCCCACAAACTTGTGGTCAAACAACATTAATCGGGACTGCTCGAACTGGTTCTTCCACTTTTGCTCTCTTAACATTCCTATTAGCACCACCCGAAGGTCCTGAATCCTTTCAAAAATGGTTTTGATCCTTCTCACGATTCTGCCTTTCAGCATGCTTTACCTCCTCAGCTATCTTAGCTTTCTCCACCAAAGCAGCACAGTCACGCTCCCTCTGCGGAGCAATCAGCACCCTTAGTTCATCTCTAAAACCATCCTCGAAGCGCACGCTATGTTCATACTCTGTAGCGACTATCCCAACAGCATACCCGCTTAGCCTTAGAAACTCAACCTCGTACTCAGTGACCGTCTTACTCCCTTGAACCAAATTCAGAAATTCTTTCCTGCGGGCGTCCACATAACTCGCCCCAACATATTTTTTCTTAAAGGCCGTCTTAAACAGCTCTCAAGTCACCCTGTCAGATGGGGTCCCATCTCTCACAGTAAGCCAACATTGATAAGCCTCATCCCACAGCAATGATACAGCTCCCTTCAGCTTCTGCTCCATGGAACAGTCCAAATCATCCACAATCCATTCCGTGGCCTCTAACCAATATTCAGCCACATTCGGGGCTACACCAAACACGCCCCTAAAGATCTCCGCTCTATTAGCCCAGAGTTGCTCAAAAATAGATCCTCGAATTTCATTACCCGTACTTGCCCCGGTAACCCTTTCCAGAACATGAAGCATTGCCTGAGATAGAGCGTCATCCCCGGTACCTCGTTCACGAGGCTCCACTTTAGTTTTTGGTGGAACCAGTGCACCCGCCGCTGGCATATGTCCTAAATACGAAGATCCAGCCCGTGCACTACCTCGGCCACATCTACGGCCTCTTCCACAAGCCGCTCTCATACTCATATCATATTATCTGGTTACGAATTTTATGCATCAATCAAATATTCCAGTGTTTATTACAGATGTTTTATGAATAGGTAGTAATTCAGAGTTTGTTTTCGCAGAATCGTAACTTAGCTACAGTCTCAGTCTACTTATCAAAATTCCTACAATTTTAGTATCACCCTAACTAGAGCATCATCATAGGGTTTCAGTTCAGGCAAATAACTGATAGTTCAGAAACATTCAGGAGAAGTCAAAATGATACTTACAGACTTGAGCCGGAGATTCTGTAACAGCCTAATTTCAGTGGTGTCGGAACAATGATTCGAGATCACTAAATCCGACAAATGAGTAGGAAATGTTATTAATTTAGTGAGTATAAGTTAAATGTTAAGTTAGGAAAAATTTTGAAATAATGAATAGTGTACAAAAATATATATATATTAAAATAATTAGAATCGAAAACGAGGTATCGAGACCTTGAAAATTTTAAATCGAGCCATAAATATTTTTATAAATATTTATGGAGTGTTAATAAGTTAGTATTAAAGTTTCGTCAAGAAATTTTAAAGTACTGATAGCTAATTAAATAAAAAGGACTAAATTGAAAAAGGTGTAAAAGTTGCTAAAATGATTAAATAGCTAAATTGTCAAATGAGGAAGGACCTAAAGTGAAAATAAGCCCAGAGGAGATATTTTGGGCAGCAATAGCTGAGAAAAATCAGAAAATGGGTGAAATAAGGGCAAAATTGGAAAATTGCCAAAATTAACTAAATAAAAATGGGACTAAATTGGAATATCTAGAATTCTCTTCATTTCTCTTCATATTCATCAGCTGAAAAACAGTCATGGATGAGGGTTCAAGCTGGTTTTCATACTCTAGCTTCATGTAAGTTTAATTCTTGCTTTCTCCTTGAAATTTTTATGTTTTTGGACTTTTACAATTGGGTCCAACTTACTATTTCATTAGTTTTTGATTCCATGGCTAATTTTTGAGGTTTTTATGGATGAGTACTGGAAGAATATGATGAATAAACATATAATTGAAGTTTTAATTTTGACATATGGTGATTTTATCAAGTAAAATTGATGAAAATTGGTTTAGGACCTAATTGTGAAAGAGTTTGGAATTAAGGTCTAGTGTTAAAGTTCTGGTTTTCAAGGGTTATGAAGTAGTTTAAAATGATGGAATAAAGTATTAAATGAGAAAAATTATCTCAATTGAGGAGTTAATTGAACAAGGATTGAATTGTATGAACTATGAAATTTGGGGCTAAATGGAAATCAATATTTTTCACTAAAACTGTTTTGGGCAGCAGCAGTAGCCTAACTTTGAAAAATCACCAAAAATTGTAGAAATCGAATTATAGGATGAATAAAATATGAAATTAAAGCTTATTGAGTCTAGTTTCTTATAAAAGAAATTATGTAAGCAATGGAATTGTAAATCATGAGCTACAATAACTTTTGTGAGACAAGGTCAGAATGATTTCGGGTTCCCCTGTTCTGAATTTGGAAAATCATCAAAAATTGGATAAAAATAATTATGGGCTTAAATTTATATGTTTAGAATCCTTAATGAGTCTATTTTCAATAGAAATAAGCGGGAACATCATCCAAATCTCGTACGATGAGATAATTAATTCTTAGTGAAGAAGGGTCGGAACTGTCAGACAGCAGAACAAGGGTAACTTTAAAGAATAAACTGTACTTATTGGCTAAACCAAAAATTGTGAAAATTTTATGGTAATAAGATATGTAAGTCTAGGTTCAGGAAAAATTAGCGGATCTTAATTTCGAGTTCTGTACCTTAAGATATAAATAATTTAGTAACTATGACGCAAATGGACAGTTTTGAATATACATATAAGTAAATAGTGAAATTATTGATAATGTTACTTGTTGCATGTTATATAAATAAAGGATGTGGAATGGAGAGGAGAAGGAGGAAAATATGTATGAATATTCAGCTAGCATGGCTAATTTGCATGTTTTAGGCTCATGGACTAAATTGAATAAAAGTAAAAATTTATGGGCAATTTGTAAAAATGTCGAAATGACCAAATTGCATGAAATGAATTATTTTATTATTTAAAATTACAAAATTGAATGAAATTATTAATTTAGCTCAAGATCGGGAAAAACATGTTTTAAGGATTAAATTGAAAAGTGTTGAAATTATAGATTATTCGATATTTTATAGAATTCATGGGTCGTTATCAATTTTTTTGAGAATAACGGCTGGAAATAAGGATTAAATTGCAATAATTTTATTTTATTTTAACCTAAGGATGAAATCGTCATTAATTAAAAGTTTAGGGTAAAATGGTAATTTTGTTTAGAGTATTAGTTGAATGTATTACAACATGAAATAAATGAAAGCGACGATCGATTTCTTTATAAAGATCCGGATAACTCGAATACGAGACTTGATCGTGGAAAAGAAAAGATATCGGATTAATGAAATTATAAACATATACAAGTAACGAGGTAAGTTAGTATAACTTGAATTGTATTTTTAAATGCATGAAATATCGATATAATGAATTCCACGATTTTATGTTTATGAAGAAATGGCAAGAGAATGATATTTATCATGACATGTAAATAGGTGATTATTTTGATACGTTGATACAAGGAAATTAATTAAATTGAGACGAGTAATAAATTCGAGTAAAACATATCGAGAAAAATAAGTACGTTAAGGGACAATATGTTTGATTTTAATTGGTTCCAAATATGAACGTTAGATAAAATGAAACATCCGATAAATAAATCGGTAACTCGGTAATGCTCCATAACTCTATTTGGTGTGACGGATTCGGGTTAGGGTGTTACATTTAGTGGTATCGAGCTAAGGTTTAGTCGGTTCTCGGACCGAATGTAGTACATGTGAAGTATGATTATATGTGAATATCAAATATGTATTGGTATTGAATTGTATCTTGATTAGAAAATGGAAAAGTGAATTTGAATTGAATTGAATGGAATGGAATGGAATTATGATTAATTGAAGTGTGTATTACTATAATTCAAATTTTAATTATTATTGATTGCTGAATTTTTAATTGTTATGTATGGTAAGTAAAAATTATTGTGTTTTGCAATTGAAATGGATTGATATAGTATGTGATGAATTTATTGAATTTATATTGATTGAATTGGTGTGTATATATATATATATATATATATATATATATATATATATATATTGAATATATATTGATTATTTGAATTGAATTGAATTATGAGTATATTTGATTATTTGAATTGAAATATAAATTGTTTGAAAATTTTAAATATGTGATTTGTGATATTTGAATATTTGTTATTGAAAAGTGAATTGAATTGTATAGAATTATGAATTTATGTGAATAATTGAAATATATTTGTTGAATTAAATGAAAATGTATGAAATTATGAAAATGTGTGAATATATATGAATATTAGATTGGTATATTGATAAAGGAATTATTAAATTGAGAAAGTGAATCAAATACCTATTAATGATGATCGGACTAGATTGGATACAAATGGCATGCCATTGGATTTGTGATGTGATGAGGAGATTTGTAGTTCGCCGAGAAGATTTTTCATTATTATAACTTCGGTTTATCCGAAGAGGCATTAAATGCCTTTCGGTGTGTTATGGAGGATTTATAATATTAGGGTGTGTTTGGGTTGAACATTCAGTGTGTTTGGGAGGATATGATATATATGGTGTGTTTGGGAGGCCATATTATCTTTGGTGTGTTATGAAGGATTTATAATATTCGGGTGTGTTTAGGCTGGATATTCTCGTGTGTTTGGGTGAAATCAGCATATCCGCCAAAGTCCGAGTCTTGTTAATAGGGGTAAATATGAATATTAAGTAAAATTGAAATAAGAATTAAATTCCCTATTAATTTGTCGGGCTAGTCGGATATAATTGGCATGCCATAGGATTGGAAGAGTACGGATTTATATCGCTTTACCGATCGTGCACTTATGTGTTTGTTCTTTATTCAGTTAACGATTCGGCACTTTGTGTGTCGGATATTATTCTTTATCTTTATTCTTTATCATCGTTCCGGATTTGTTCCGATGAGGTACTGTACCGTATTTGCATCGCCATCGTTATCGCTTTTCGTTTCGGCCGACCGATGAGGCACTATGTGCCCATCTTGGTGTGTTTGGGTTGGAATCCGTGTATCAGTCAAAGTCCGGATTGTTAATAGGTGAATAACTGAAATGAGAAAATTAAATAAATTTGGTTGCTCGTACCATTAAAAATATATATATATATATATGAGAAAGAAATTATGAGTTGAATTCTCAATTGAAATGAAATGTGAGATTTGGAAAGGTTCATGAATTTGCTAAAATATTGAATTATTGATATTGAAATCAGTTGAATAAATGAAATGAGAAAATCAAATGAATTTGATCGATTGAACTTTTGAAAGTATGAAAAAAAAGTGGAATTAAAAATTGAAATGTGAATTGAAATTGAGATATGAGATTGAAAGCTTGAACCAAAGGTTCATGAATTGATTAAAGATAGTACTGAGATGATATATGATGCTATTTGATGAAAGACTATTGTCGAGATATGAAATTAAAGCATAATTAACACATATGACTTATATTGTTACATGTTTGATGTTTATTATTTATTATAGTTTTTATAATTTGAATTATGGCAATACCATCGAGTATAAAACGTACTCAACGTATGGTTGTATTACTATAATTCAAATTATTTATTATTAAATGTTAAATTTAAATTATGTATATGGTAAGAGAAGTATGAGCTAGTGATATTGAGATAATTGAAATGTGTTTATGATGAGAAGGAACTTAGAAAGGTATGAATAGAAGTTCATGATATGTATGTGATAATGTACGAAATGATATAATCAAAAGTTGAGAAATGATGAAACGTGAATGAAATGAAAGTTTAAATTGTGATAAGCTTATCTATGTTTGTATGGCATTCATATGATATTATGTGTCTAACTTGTTTGGTTAAGTAAAATGCTATGAGTAAATTTACTCAAAATTCATGAAATGTATGTTTAATTACACTAGTTTGAAATGGATAACTGAAAAGTTCGTGTAACATAATTATGTATGTTAATTTGTTTGAAGTGAATTATGTAATTGTGATGATATGATGTTGATGATAAATGCTAAGTTATATGTGTGTATTTATGAGAGCTCAGTTAGAGGCCTTACGACCTCACCCTCTTACCAATGTAGTATTTTATAACGAAAATTAAAAAAAAAAAAAAAAATGCTGAATAAGTTCACAAATGGGAAACTAAAGAGTACAATAATGGAATAATTAATAATGTAGTCGGAGTTGAAAATAGTTTGATAAGTAAATACAGTTTTGAAAAAAAAGATATCAGATTACTCTAAAGATCATTCAGATTACGTAATGACACGGTTAAAGAAAAAGTTAACCTCGGCTAGTCGATTTATTCAGATATGATATCTGAAGTATGTGTTTACTGAAATTTTTCCCGAATTGGTTTTCGTTAGTGAATGGAATGATGGGGTTCATGATGACAGTAATTAGTCGGAAAAATGATAATTGAGTAGTAAAGATGATTGTGCGTGATAGTTCTGGTTGAAACGAATATGATCATCTTTTCGGGTATTCTATATATTCTTTTATTTTCAGAGATACGTGTGTGGTTATTCAGTCTCTGGTGGAGTTCTGATGTTTTGAGAATGCTAGTTAATTATGATGTTAGACGAAAGCTCTATTGGTCTAGTCGGTTTATGATCGTCATTTCTTCATCTTTTTGGAATTCTATTTTAATATGTTGGAAATGAAGTTAATGGTAAAAATTATGTGAGACTATTCTTATGTTTCTCACGATCATGATTTTGTTTTATACATGCGGGAATATATTATCTCTGTTATGATGGAAATCCAGAGTCGGTAAGCAATGTTTTTCTTTTGGCTTTCTTTGAGAAATTATCAAGATCTTTATTATCTTTTTGTGAGTTAGATGTACTAGTGATTGTATGAGCGTTGCATAATATTTTTGAGTTCATATTCGAGATGTCTATTTGTTAGCAAGTGTTTAACATTAAGAACATTTAGGATTATTACAATCGGTGATGATAATACTAGTGTGTTATGAGATAGAATGACTATAGATTTTGAATTGGGATTGTCATTAACATCGGAAAGGAAAATGTTATTTAGTTTATGGTTGTTCATTTGACAAAGAAAGATCTGTATGATCATTTCAATGAAGTCTGAGTTTTCCTTTGTGAGATCGGTGAGTATATATGTCCCGAGAGGGTAATTTAGAATTTTGACAAGATGTTCCAACATTGTGTTCTAGAGTTCAAAGGTGATGGGAAAAAGATATTTGAGGTTAAATCAAATTGTGATTACGAGAAGTTAGTAAAAGTGTTTATGAGTGTTGAAAGTAACTTCTTACGGTAAGATTTTCGAGGACGAAAATCCTAAAAGGGGGAGAGTTGTAATGACCTAATTTCAAGGTGGTGTCGGAACAATGATTCGAGATCACTAAATCCGACAAATGAGTAGGAAATGTTATTAATTTAGTGAGTATAAGTTAAATGTTAAGTTAGGAAAAATTTTGAAATAATGAATAGTGTACAAAAATATATATATATTAAAATAATTAGAATCGAAAACGAGGTATCGAGACCTCAAAAATTTTAAATCGAGCCATAAATATTTTTATAAATATTTATGGAGTGTTAATAAGTTAGTATTAAAGTTTCGTCAAGAAATTTTAAAATACGATAGCTAATTAAATAAAAGGACTAAATTGAAAAAGGTGTAAAAGTTGCTAAAATGATTAAATAGCTAAATTGTCAAATGAGGAAGGACCTAAAGTGAAAATAAGCCCAGAGGAGATATTTTGGGCGGCAATAGCTGAGAAAAATCAGAAAATGGGTGAAATAAGGGCAAAATTGGAAAATTGCCAAAATTAACTAAATAAAAATGGGACTAAATTGGAATATCTAGAATTCTCTTCATTTCTCTTCATATTCATCAGCTGAAAAACAGTCATGGATGAGGGTTCAAGCTGGTTTTCATACTCTAGCTTCATGTAAGTTTAATTCTTGCTTTCTCCTTGAAATTTTTATGTTTTTGGACTTTTACAATTGGGTCCAACTTACTATTTCATTAGTTTTTGATTCCATGGCTAATTTTTGAGGTTTTTATGGATGAGTACTGGAAGAATATGATGAATAAACATATAATTGAAGTTTTAATTTTGACATATGGTGATTTTATCAAGTAAAATTGATGAAAATTGGTTTAGGACCTAATTGTGAAAGAGTTTGGAATTAAGGTCTAGTGTTAAAGTTCTGGTTTTCAAGGGTTATGAAGTAGTTTAAAATGATGGAATAAAGTATTAAATGAGAAAAATTATCTCAATTGAGGAGTTAATTGAACAAGGATTGAATTGTATGAACTATGAAATTTGGGGCTAAATGGAAATCAATATTTTTCACTAAAACTGTTTTGGGCAGCAGCAGTAGCCTAACTTTGAAAAATCACCAAAAATTGTAGAAATCGAATTATAGGATGAATAAAATATGAAATTAAAGCTTATTGAGTCTAGTTTCTTATAAAAGAAATTATGTAAGCAATGGAATTGTAAATCATGAGCTACAATAACTTTTGTGAGACAAGGTCAGAATGATTTCGGGTTCCCCTGTTCTGAATTTGGAAAATCATCAAAAATTGGATAAAAATAATTATGGGCTTAAATTTATATGTTTAGAATCCTTAATGAGTCTATTTTCAATAGAAATAAGCGGGAACATCATCCAAATCTCGTACGATGAGATAATTAATTCTTAGTGAAGAAGGGTCGGAACTGTCAGACAGCAGAACAAGGGTAACTTTAAAGAATAAACTGTACTTATTGGCTAAACCAAAAATTGTGAAAATTTTATGGTAATAAGATATGTAAGTCTAGTTTCAGGAAAAATTAGTGGATCTTAATTTCGAGTTCTGTACCTTAAGATATAAATAATTTAGTAACTATGACGCAAATGGACAGTTTTGAATATACATATAAGTAAATAGTGAAATTATTGATAATGTTACTTGTTGCATGTTATATAAATAAAGGATGTGGAATGGAGAGGAGAAGGAGGAAAATATGTATGAATATTCAGCTAGCATGGCTAATTTGCATGTTTTAGGCTCATGGACTAAATTGAATAAAAGTAAAAATTTATGGGAAATTTTGTAAAATGTCGAAATGACCAAATTGCATGAAATGAATTATTTTATTATTTAAAATTACAAAATTGAATGAAATTATTAATTTAGCTCAAGATCGGGGAAAAACATGTTTTAAGGATTAAATTGAAAAGTGTTGAAATTATAGATTATTCGATATTTTATAGAATTCATGGGTCGTTATCAATTTTTTTGAGAATAACTACTGGAAATAAGGATTAAATTGCAATAATTTTAATTTATTTTAACCTAAGGATGAAATCGTCATTAATTAAAAGTTTAGGGTAAAATGGTAATTTTGTTTAGAGTATTAGTTGAATGTATTACAACATGAAATAAATGAAAACGACGATCGATTTCTTTATAAAGATCCGGATAACTCGAATACGAGACTTGATCGTGGAAAAGAAAAGATATCGGATTAATGAAATTATAAACATATACAAGTAACGAGGTAAGTTAGTATAACTTGAATTGTATTTTTAAATGCACGAAATATCGATATAATGAATTCCCTGATTTTATGTTTATGAAGAAATGGCAAGAGAATGATATTTATCATGACATGTAAATAGGTGATTATTTTGATACGTTGATACAAGGAAATTAATTAAATTGAGACGAGTAATAAATTCAAGTAAAACATATCGAGAAAAATAAGTACGTTAAGGGACAATATGTTTGATTGGTTCCAAATATGAACGTTAGATAAAATGAAACATCTGATAAATAAATCGGTAACTCCGGTAATGCTCCATAACTCTATTTCGGTGACGGATTCGGGTTAGGGGTGTTACAGATTCGGTGTGCCACCTTCTCAGAATCTAATTTTTAAAAAACTGGATTTTGCCATCTTTCAAATCATTTATTGTAGAAAGAAAATTTTAAAAACGTATTTCCAAAGCGATTTTTGAAAATCTTTATTTTACTTATTTATAGACCCATTCCACAGCCGAGTTGTTGTAACCTGGCTCTGATACCACTAAATGTAACACTCCAAACCCGGGCCAAACGTTACGACCGAATTCGTTGTGTCACATCGAAGCGTTACTAGAAAAGGCATGTTTTATCTAAAATCTTTCTAGGTGTCTTAAAGGATATCTTCATCATAGGTTAAAGTGAATGGAAGCTGTACACCAGGTAGGATACCAGAGAAGAGGAGGTGAGTCCATTAGACTACTTAAGTACTAAGCTCTCCACAGATCCAATCCTAGACATGCACACCACCATTGCCACACTTTAACTGGGTGTTTGTTCATGGAAACCATTTAAAACCATTTGAGAAAGTTATTAATTCTAAAAACATTTTCGATTAGTGGAAGCTTTGCTTTGTTATCGCGATATTTGAAATCAAGTAACCATTTTAAAATGCGCCCTAAAGCTATTCAATTTCAAATAATTAAAACAATATCATATCTAAGCTAACAAAGCATGCTAAAACAATTAAAAATAATTAAAGATGCCTTATTATAAATTAAAACCCAAAACTATTAAAGTAAATTAAAGCTGATTAAATCCCAAAAAGAGAACCAAATTTGCAGAACATCTGGCCACTCTGAATCCCTCACAGCACCAAGTCCTCTATAGTTGGGGATTACCTACATGGATGAAAATAAGGGGTGAGTTTGGAAAACTCAGTGTGCAAAACAACCCCACTATAGTCCCAAATCAGTTCAAACCACAGAAACAGATTAAGTTAGGCCCAAGCCCTATACAGAATTCAGAATGAAGCCCATAGGCCCATAATGAGCATCTGTAAGCATTATGTATGCAGAAACCCAACCCATGTCCATCCATATACACCCCCGTACCAACCTTACACTATGTGGGGAAACAACTTGACCCACCCATCCGCTACACACCACAGAATTTACAACATGGCTGCCAGAACAGATAATCTGACAAAGTCACCAGATACAGATATTGGTGGTAGAGCCACCAGAAACAGATATTTGTGGCATAGCCACCAGAACGCTTCCTCCATCAATATAACCCATATCCCATGCAACAGATATTTATGTCATGGCATACATCATACAAAATCAAAATATAATGCATTTCAGTCAAAATTAACCCTAGAGGTATAACGGTCATTTTACATCAAGGGGTATAATGGTCATTTTGCATACTATTTTAGGGTTTTCATGCATATTACAGCCATTAACGCATTAATGGAAACACTTACTGTGTGTTTTTACCGAATTGGGCCCGTTGACCCACTAACCCGATTTCGGCCCATTATAAAATGCTGACTTTTTGGCATTTCGGCTTTTGCCAATCTAGTCTATGAGTGGGTGTCGTTTACACACCTGATTTGTAACGGTTCGTTAGTGAGGTCCACACACGAGTTGCCTAGAATTGGATTACTAACACATCAGTTTAAATATCAAAAACAAACCATGTACTTATCCCTTACCATATTTGGCCAACACTGCCTTAGACCCTCGAGTTCTTACCTTTTTGCTGAAATATGGATTAGATCCAGAGATCCAACCGAATTAGTCTTCAAGCCCTTTGCTGTACGCCCCCTTGTCCACGCTAACGTATACACAACCAAAAAGAAAGAGGGAACAATGCCCTTAGTCCAAACGTTAGCCACCCTTAAGGGGTTTCAGCTTTTACCTTAAATCGTAAATTACTAACGAAAGCTATTCGACAAACTTACCAATCACTGTTTGGCCCAGCAGAGTGCTCCTATCTTTGATCTTAACTCCGATCCATTGTAGTTACGAGATGAACAGATCCAAGTAGCCAAAGGTTCGGCCTCCTAGACCCCAAGTATGAATGTTTCTGCTTTTTAAAAAAGAAAAAGAAAGAGGTTCAGCTATGGTAAGATTCGGCCTATTGAGAAATAATGAAGAAAGGAAAATAAGGGAAGAAACAGAAGAGAGAAGATTTTAGGTTCGGCAATGGAGAAAAGGAAAGATGAAAGACAAGAAGAAGTGAGAGGGGAAAATAGTATTCGGTTATGGCAAGGGAAAACGGCATAGAGATTTAGGTGGTTTCCAAGTTTTGGCTACTAATAAGAATAGAAGGGAAAAAGGAGAGAAACCCTAAGCACAACCCCTAATTTGGCAAGCCAAAAGAAAACTAAACCGAAACCCAATGGAGAACTTACACAGAAATGGCACAATACTTCTCTAATGCTGAAATTCCTACTTCAGAGACCTAGTCGAACTTACCTATTCCAGAGACCCTTGGCCGGCCAACTCTTGCTCCTCAAGATTCCAACATTCGGCCAATACCACACTCCTTGATCAGCTCGTAAAT
Organism: Gossypium anomalum; assembly: GCA_025698475.1. Classification (NCBI taxonomy): domain Eukaryota; kingdom Viridiplantae; phylum Streptophyta; class Magnoliopsida; order Malvales; family Malvaceae; genus Gossypium; species Gossypium anomalum. Next base: position 37,521,144 of record CM046968.1, on the reverse strand, counting down.
TTTCTCCCTTATCTCCTCCTTACAGAATCTCCTGAACAACTCAAACTCTTCCTGAAAGAGTTTCACCTGAGTTCCATCACATCCTCTTTCTGTTTACAAAAATAATAATACCTTAACTTGCTTACCTTGTGACTCAAACCTTAGCTCTCCCTAAACATCCACACTCCACTCCCAAGCACTTATGTGGCGTCACATGCCCCTTTACCATAGGTCCTCTTGTGGCTTATTTCACCCATTAAATCTTAAAAGCCCAATACACCGGAACCCCTTCTTCTTTAAAATTAAAATTTGTTAAAACTACCAGGTTTTAGCTTAGATTTGGGCTTTCTAGAGGCCCACTAACATACTTAAGCATAAATTATACAATCAGATCATACTAAAATCAAGATTCACCAAAACTCACAAAAATCCCGAAAAGTCCCAAAAATTAAGGCGTTACAACCAACCTTTGCAAGCTTCCGAGCACTATAAAAGAAAGAAAATAAACCTTGTAAGCATTATATGCTTAGTAAGTTCGTATAACTAGAATTAAACTTACCAATCTCATTTATTAAAATTAAGCAGAAAATAACATGTTTTCCATCAACTTGGCAAAATTGCCTAAACACATGCACTCAATCAAACAAGTTAGTAACATAATTCCCATACACATTAATTAAACATAGATGAGCTCATGATACTATATTTCTTCAAAACATTATTCATTTCGTTTCATAACTCTCATATCATGTCAAGTATTTTATCCGTTGAATCATTGAAATTTCGATGGATACTCAGGTAGTACACTCAAGGTATACAATTCAATAACCCATAAATTTATATTCAATAGTACCCATTAAGGCACTTAATCAGAAAACACACTCTCGAGCCACATATCATATAATAGGATTACTTGTCCAAGCTAAATCCTATTTCCAACATATGCTCTTAAGAGCTTAATTAGGATTACCCATCCGGGCTAAATCTTATCTATAACATATGCTCAAGAGGGCTTATATCAAGATTGCCAGTCCAGGCTAAATCCTTTCTGTAATGAGGTCAATAAGATTACTCGTCCGAGCTAAATCCCGTTAGCAACAAATGCAAAACCTCATTCAATAAGGGAAATCACATTTATCCATCGAAATTCAATATTCAAATGGAACTTAACTCTTTTCAAACAATTTTCAACATATATTCATTTCATATATTGTAACATCCAAACAATTCACATACAAATAAATCACATTCTATATAATTATAACATCCAATTCAACATATTTACATGCTCAATTAAGTTACATGAATTTACCTCGACACTTGTTCGTGTATAGATTTGCCAGTCTGAAAATTTCTCCTTTCCTTGAACCAGCTTTGAATTTGAGTTATCTGGATCTATATAAATGAATTTAATCATCAATTTCTCACATTTCATATTCATTTGGACTCAGTTTACATCCTAGACAAAATTACCACTTTGCCCTAAACTTTCCATAAATTTTAATTTTGTCCCTAGGCTCGGAAAATGAAATCATGCAATTTACTCTTTTTTCTAAGCCTAACCAAAATTCCAATATAAAAATTTACAGCACATATATTCTATAAATTTCAGAATTTTTCTTCAATTTTGACAACTTTATGAATTAGTCCCAAAATCATGTTTTCATCAAAAACCACTTTGTAAAAGTTGTTTATCTACCAACGATATTTCATTTTCTACCATAAATTTATAATTTTCAGCATATTCATCCATGACATAATTTCTATACTTTGATAACTTTTCAAATTGATCCCCTAAATAGATATATTAGATTATCCCAGTTTCAGAAATATAAAAATTACTAAAAACAAGACTTGAATACTTACCAATTATGCCAAGAAAGCTTGTTTCTCTTTCCTAGGGTTTCCATGGAATGTTTTGGGGAAGAAGATGATATAAAATGGTTTTAATTGTTTTTTTACGGCCCAACCAGCAACCAGAGCCGTATGCATTATATGAACAGAAAGCAAGCGACCGGGATCATTCAATACGACAGTATGAACACGATACCAAGTTATTTATCATCTTTAATTATTTCTATTTCCAATTTAGTACTTGCCTTTTTCTAAATTTTCATGGATGAATCATAAAAAATATCTACTAACTCTTAATTAATGGTCTAATTACTATATAAGGACCTCAAGTTTTGAAGTCCATAGCTATTTAATCCTTTTAGCTGCTAGAATTCAACTTTTGCATTTTATGCGATTTGGTCCTTCCCATAATTAAACACATAATCGGAAAAATTTTCTTATCAGAATTTTCATATGACATCTCTATCATAATATGGACCATGCAATAAAATTAAAATAAATTTTATTTTCGGCTCAGATTTGTGGTCCCGAAACTACTATTCCAATTTCACTAAAAATGGGTTATTATAATTCTCCCTCTTAAGGATTTCCGTCATCGAAAATCTTACCAGTAAAAAGGTTCGGATATTGCTTTCTCATGGTATCCTCTGGTTCCCATGTAGCTTCTTCAATACCATGTCGTTGCCAAAGAAATTTTACTAATGCTACCTTTTTATTTCTTAGCTGTTTTGTTTCTTGAGCTAAGATTTTGATCGGTTCTTCACTGTATGTTATATCAAGTTGAATTTCTACCCCTGTTGGAGAAATAACGTGTGAAGGATCTGATCGATACCGTTGTAGCATAGACACATGAAAAACATTATGAATCGGATCAAGTTCAGGTGGTAAAGCTAATTGATACGTAATAGGTCCAATTCTTTCTGTGATTTCGTAAGGTCCAATGAACCGTGGACTCAATTTCCCTTTACGGCCAAATCGGAGAACTTTCTTCCAAGGTGACACTTTTAAGAATACCTTATCACCAACCTGAAATTTTTTTTCTTTCCGTTTAAGATCAGCATAAGACTTTTGACGATCAAAAACTGTTTTCAAACTGTCCTAAATTACTTTCACTTTTTCTTCAGTTTCATGGACTAAGTCAGCTTCATGTAACTTTTTCTCACTAAGTTTTGTCCAATATAATGGAGTTCTACACTTGCAGCCATACAGAGCTTCATACGGTGCCATCTTGATACTGGACTGATAATTATTATTATAAGCAAATTCACTTAAAGGTAAATACTTTTCCCAATTACCTTCAAATTCAAGTACACAACATCGAAGCATATCTTCCAAGATCTATATTACACGTTCAAATTGACCATCTGTCTGAGGATGAAATGCAGTACTAAAATGTACCTGTGTACCCAGATCTTCTTGCAATTTGTTCCAGAATCGGGATGTAAATCGAGGATCTCTATATGAAATGATGGAGATAGGTACTCTGTGCAATCTGACAATCTCAGAGACATATAATTCAACCAATCTATCCAATGAAAAATCCATACATACCAGAATAAAGTGTGCAAACTTTGTTAATCAATCAAAAATTACCCAAATGACATATTTCTTCTTTGGAGATAGGGGTAACCCCGATACAAAATCCATGGTAATTCTTTCCCATTTCCATTCTAGTATCGTAACTAGCTGTAATAATCCCGAAGGCAACTAATGTTTAGCTTTTACTTGCTGACATATTAAACATTTAGATACAAATTCAGAAATATCCTATTTCATTCCCAGCCACCAGTACATCTTTTTCAAATCAACTACCAGAATGAATAGACATGTTACCATTATGAGCTTCATTCAAAATCTTATGTATCAATTCTGAATTCTTTGGTACACATATTCTGCCTCTGAATAAAAGACAACCATCAGTCCCAATTTGAAATTTTGTATCAGAATTTGATTCACACTGTATCCGTTTTGTTTGTAACTTACTATCATCTTTCTAAGCTTCAGAGATCTGCTGTAAAAATGTCAGTCTAGCTTTTAATAAACAATGAGTGAACCATCATCAGACAACAATAATCGAGTATTCAGTGCTCGTAAAGCAAATAGAGATTTTCTATTCAGCGCATCTACAACCACATTGTCTTTTCCTGGATGGTAGTTAATAACCAGATAATAATCTTTCAATAATTCAAGCCACCTGCGCTGTCTCAAATTCAAATATTTCTGTGACATCAAATACTTCAAACTTTTATGATCAGTGAATATGTGATATTTTTCACCAAACAGATAATGTCGCCATATTTTCAATGCAAACACAATTACAGGTAATTCAATATCATGTATCAGGTAATTTCTTTCATGTGGTTTTAGTTGTCTTGAAGCATAAGCTATTACTTTACCTTCTTGCATCAAAACACAGCCTAAACCATTTAACGATGCATCACTATAAATTATAAATTCCTTATCCAATTTAGGTTGAACTAACACAGGTGCTTCTGTTAATAAGGCTTTCAACCTATCAAAGCTCTGTTGACACTTATCAGACCACTCAAACTTCACATCTTTTTGCAACAATTGAGTCATCAGAGAAGCTATCATTGAAAAACCTTTTACAAACCTCCAATAATATCAAGCAAGTCATAGAAAACTTTAGACTTCAGATACATTCTTTGGTGGCTTCCAATTGATAATAGCTGGAGTTTTACTTGGATCTACTCGAATACCCTCTGTAGATAAAATATGTCCAAGAAACCAACTTCCCGTAGCTAAAATTTGGATTTACTGAATTTAGCATACAACTATTTTTCACGTAATGTTTGCAGCACAATTCTCAAATGTCCAGCATGTTCATTTTCATCTCGGGAAAAACCAAAATATCATCAATAAATACCACCACAAACCTATCTAAATATGGTCTGAAAATTCTATTTATCAGATCCATAAATACTACAGGTGCATTTGTCAAACCGAATGGCATCACAAGAAACTCATAATGTTCATACCTGGTTCTAAAAACTATCTTTGGCACATCTGAATCTTTTACCCGTAACTGATAGTAACCAGAATGGAGATCAATCTTTGAAAATATAGTAGCACTTTTCAACTGATCAAACAAATCATCAATGCGAGGCAATGAATACTTGTTCTTTATTGTAACTTTGTTAAGCTGTCTGTAATCAATGCACAGCCTCAACGATCCGTCTTTCTTCTTTTCAAATAGAACCGATGTACCCCATGGTGAAAAACTAGGTCGAGCAAAGCCTCTATCAACCAACTCTTGCAATTGTGCTTTCAACTCCTTTAATCTGGTAGGAGCTATTTTGTAAGTTACTATGGATATAGGTGTTGTTCCCGGGACAAGAGCTATAGAGAATTCCACTTCTCTAACTAGTGGTAATCCAGGTAATTCTTCTGGGAATACATCAAGAAATTCACATACAACAGGCACTTACTGAATCTTTGACTCAAATACTTTAGTATCCAACACATATGCAAGATAAGCTTCATAACCCTTTCTAACATATTTTTGTGTTGATATTGTTGAAATCACATTAGATAACCCATCTAATTTATCTAATTCAACATGGAGTAACTCACCATTCTGACATTTCAATACAATATATTTCTGTTTACAATTCACCACTGTATCATGTTGGGTTAACCAGTCCATTCCCAAAATCACATCAAATTCATCAAATGACAATAGCATCAAATCAGCCGGAAAGTAATAACCCTTTACCATCAATGGACAATTTTTACAGACTTTATCCACCATAACATATTGGCCTAGAGGATTTGAAACTTTAACCACAAATTCAGTGAATTCAACAGGTAAATTTTTAATAGACACTAAATTTGTACATATGTATGAATGTGTAGAATCAGGATCAATCAAAGTAGTAATATTAGTATCAAATAGAGAAAATGTACCGGTAATAACGTCTTGTGCAGAGGCATCTTCTCTAGCACAAATAACATATGTCCTTGCCGGTGCTCGTGCCTCAGATTTAACTATTGTATCCCTGGTAGTATCACGGCTACCACTGACATTACTGGGGTGACGGGTTGGTCTACCTCTCGAAACAAGATTACTCGATTTTAGAGTCTGCTCAATTTCTTTTTCAATCATTTCTGGACAATCCCTGAGAAAATGGTCAAGAGAGCCACATCCATAACAAGCCCTGCTTTTCAAACGACATTCTCCAAAATGGAACTTATTACAGTGTTTAAATTTCGATTTGGGATTACCAACACTACCAATACTGACAGATGGAGATGAAGACCTCAGATTAGAGCATTGAGAGGCTCGCTCTTTTCTAGAATATCCCGTAGAGGTGGTAACATGATTATAATACTTCTTTAATTTCTTAGAAGTAGATGATTGTGACTTACTCATAATTATTTTACCAGAAACTCAAGCTTCTCTTTCAGCTTGTTTCTTTTCTTTACACAATTCTTCAACTGTAACACCCCTAACCTCTATCCGTCGCCGGAATAGGGTTACAAGGCATTACCGATCAATACACAACATTCACATACATAACTTATTCAAACCATTCACATTGTCCCTTATAAGGCTCTACGAGACCTTAAAACATGCTTAAAAGTGGTTCGGGACTAAACCGATGGCATTTACAAACTTTAGGAAACTCAAAAAATTTTAAAACATATAAGGGTCATACGCCCGTGTGAATAGGCCGTGTGCCTCACACGGTCACCAGACAATCCGTGTCACAAGCCATGTGAAAATAGGGCATACATACTGACTTGTACCACACGGCCAAAGACACGCTCGTGTGCCATGGCTATGGGAAAAATTGGAAGGTTACTGACTTGGGTCACATGGTCGACCACACGCCCATGTGCTAGCCCGTGTGCCACACACGGCCAGTAGACACGCAGGTGTGTCTAGGTCATGTCAAAACTATAGGGTATACTGACTTAATTTGAAAGGGTACCCCAAGGGACACACGGCCATGTAACATGACCATATATCACACACGGCTGAGTCACACGCCCGTATCTCTGCCCGTGTAGACAAAACTAGGCCATTTGCAAAGCCAATTTGCCACTCTTTCTCATGCTCACTTAAACAACCAAAAAGGTATCAATTCATCATACAATAGGCATCACAAAATCATTAACCAAATGCTCAATTTATGCCATATCAATTTCAATCAAATTCCATCATTAATTCAACCCAATTACCTATTCAAAAACTTATATCATCTAACATTCATTCACAGTCATATATCCTCTCAATTCATCAACTTCAATCATACCATATATGTCCTTTACTAAACTCAAAACATTACCATTTGAACAACTATGAAACCTTAGCCACATTTATACCAAAACATACCGAACCAAGCCATCACACATGGCTATCTATACAAATCAAAACATATACATAATAAGCCAAATCTCATGACCATATTCACAACCAAAGTACCATAACTAGACTATACATGCCATATACCATATATACAAGGATTCAAAAGTACCAACAAAATGATCGATAGTGTGATGACGCTTCTTGACGATCCCCGAGTTTGATTAGCTTTGATTCTCTATAAATCATAGACAAATAACACATACTAAGCTTCATAGCTTAGTAAGTTCGTACTAAATATACTCAACAGTTCAAAAAATACAAATTATCAATTTAAACTAATTCATATCTAAATCATGGTGACCAACAAACTTTCCTCATACTTACTCAAGATTTTATGAACAAGTTCATTACTTTTTCTATTTGGATTTCATGCTTTATATGTACATACCTGTACAAATTCATATCAAACTCATACCTTTACATGATACTGTCGAATACTCGATATCTCACACGCTAAGTGTCATATATATATAGTTGAAGCTATTCCGATTTGCACACTAAGTGCTTTATATAGTCGAAGCTATTTCGTAACGCACACTAAGTGGCAAACATAGTCAATTCATCGTCGTACACCACCATCGTCTCATATGTATAATTTACACAATATCAAAGCATTAAAAACATAATCGTAACAATGTCTATCATGTATGAGCTTACTTCTAACATAAAAATGACGAAACTAGTCGATTAGTCGAGTACTTTGTTCTTGCCTCGATCTAAGTCCTGGTCCTCTTTTCTTGATCTATATTATAACAAATTCAACTCATTTAATCACATAATCTTTCAATTTATTAGGCATTTTTGCACTTAGCCCCTAAAGTTTCATATTTATTCAATTTAGTCCTTATTCCACAAAAACACAAATACACAAAATTCAATAAAAACCATGCTTAGCCAAATTTTCTATAGGTTCTTAGCAGCCCATACTTCACTTTTATTTCACAATTTAACCCCTCAATTTACACTTTGCACAATTTAATCCTATTTAGACATTTTCACTCAAAATCACTTTACAAAACATATTAATCTATCAACAAGCTTTCATAATACATCATCAAACATCCAAGAACTCATTAATTCATCAATGGAAACTTTCAAAACTATCAACATATTCAAAAATTAGGGCATGGGCTAGCTAGTACTCAAAGCAACGATCACAAAAACATAAAAATCATCAAAAACGAGCTAAAACTGTACCTTAATCAAGATGAACAAGCTAGCCAAAATATTAAAGGTTCCAAGCCCTATTTTCTTTTCAATTTTTGGTAAAGAAATGTAAAATATGAACACAAAATCACTTTGATTTTGGTTAATATTCATTAATACATAGTTTACCAATTTACCCTTGATTATTAAAACATTTTATTAACAAATATAAGACCATTTATGTCCATTCCCACTACCAATGGTCTATTTACAACATAAGGACCTTTCATTTAAGAAGCCATAGCAATTTGACACCTTTATCAAATAGAATGCAACTTTTGCATTTTACATGATTAAGTCCTTTTTCTCAAATTGAGCTATTAATGATAAAATTAGCTCACGCAATTTTCACACATATATAATCACATGTTGTAAACACAAAAATAATATCAAAATAATTGTACGACCTCAAATTTTTAGTTTCAAAACCACTGTTCTGATTTAGCTAAAACTGGGCTGTTACATTAGCTTTATGTGCTCAATTAGCCAGTACCGCAAATTCCCTTAATTCAAGAATACCAATCAGCAGCTTAATGTCTTCATTTAAACTCTCTTCAAACCATTTACACATATCAGCCTCGGTTGGAACCCATTCTCTGGCATATTTGCTCAACCGAACAAATTCTTGTTCATACTTAGACATAGTTATATTTCCCTATTTAAGCTCTAAAAATTCTTTCTTTTTTTGATCCATAAATCTCTGACTAACATACTTCTTTCTGAATTCAGTCTAGAAAAACTACCATGTAATGGTTTCTCTTTGTACAACAGAAGTTATAGTATTCCACCAATGATAAGTTGTGTCTTTCAGTAAGGATACTGCACATTTCAGACATTTAGTGAGTGTACAAGAAAATTCATCTAAAACCCGACTAGTATTTTCCAACCAAAACTCAGCCCATTCTAGAACATCATCTACAGTAGGTCTAAATTCTTCTGCCCCATATTTATAGATTTTATCTACTGGAGGCTTACTAGTTCTAACAGGTTCAGCACCTTGTGGTATTTTAGGAGCCGGTTGAGGAGCAGGTGGGGGAGGTTGTACAGTAGGATGTGTTCTTATATATTGAGTGAACCACTCCTTCATCATTTGAAAAAAAACTTGTTTTGCCTCCTCATTTTGGCTCTCAAATACAGGCCTTTCACTACTAGTTGTAGCTCTTTGAACTGAAGCTGAAGCATTGCTCACAGCTTCCTCAATTTTAGCTCTAGCTTGGTTAGATGACATTACTATATAAAAAACACAATTCAAATGGTTAGGAGATATCACACTATCACAAATTATATAATTGCATGTATAGCTAAACTCGTACTTGCTATGTTTAATTCGAGAATTTGCTAAACTATAGCTCTGATACCAATAAATGTAACACTCTAACCTGTATCTGTCACCAGAATAGGGTTACGGAGTATTATGAAACATTCAAAACATTTACAAGTAATTCATGTTAATTACTATTCATTTATCAAAATTATTCATAATGTCCCTTAAATGGATCCTCGAGGCCCAAATCGAGTATTAGAATCGAGTCAGGACTTAATCGAAAACTCCAAAAATTTTTTGTAAAATTTCTAAAATTTTCCTAGGTGTAGGGTTCACACGCCCGTGTGGTCTAGGGACACGACCGTGCTGCAGGCCGTGTTTGACCCCGTGTAACTCTCTGACTTATGCCACACGGCCAGCCACACACCCGTGTGAGTATGCCGTGTAATCAATTTAATTTTCAAAAATTAGGTGCAAGGTTCACACGGCCAAAACACACTCTCGTGTTCTAGGCCGTGTAACACACACGGCTGAGACACATGCCCGTGTGCTCAAGTTCGAGCATTCTGTTTCTCGAATTTAACATGCAGAGGACACACGACCTAACTACACGCCCATGTACCAGGCCGTGTGTCACACACGGTCTAGACGCACGCCCGTGTATCTACCCATGTGGACAAAATAAAGCTATTTCTAGCTTCATTTCTGACCCAAAATTTTTCCAATATCTTGCACCAAAACTTACATCCAAATACCAACCAATCCAAGCACTAAATTCAAGAAAATTTTAACATCTAATATAATATGACATTGCATACATACATGTTTAAAATCTTTCATTGGTTTAACATAAACATAAAACATTATTTGATCATTCATATTTAACACATAGATGTTTATCATAACATTATACTTTGTAAATACTAAAACATACCATTACTAGCCATTCCAATGGCTAGATTACAAATAACATATTCAAGCCATCTATGGCCAAGTTAGCCTATACATGCCAGTATACCAAAATAAGTTTACTATTTATACCAAAATAAGCTTGTGGATAATGTGATGATGCTCCAACCGTTCACCAACCTTTGCAAGCTTCCGAGCATTATAAAATAAAGAAAATAAAGCTAGTAAGCATCATATGCTTAGAAAGTACGTATAACTAGAATTAAACTTACCAATCTCATTTATTAAAATTAAGCATAAAATAACATGTTTTCCATCAACTTGGCAAAATTGCCTAAACACATGCACTCAATCAAACAAGTTAGTAACATAATTCCCATATACATCAATTAAACATAGATGAGCTCATGATACTATATTCTTTCAAAACATTATTCATTTCATTTCATAACTCTCATATCATGTCGAGTATTTTATTTATTGAATCATTGAAATTTCGGTGGATGCTCAGGTAGTACACTCAAGGTATACAATTCAATAACCCATCAATTTATATTCAGGAGTACCTATTAAGGCACTTAATCAGAAAGCATACTCTCAAGCCACATGTCATATAACAGGATTACTTGTCCAAGCTAAATCCTGTTTCCAACATATGCTCATAAGAGCTTAATCAGGATTACCCGTCCGGGCTAAATCCTATCTATAACATATTCTCAAGAGGGCTTATATCAGGATTGTCAGTCCAGGCTAAATCCTTTTTGTAATGAGGTCAATAGGATTACTCTTCTGAGCTAAATTCGGTCAGTAACAAATGCAGGACCTCATTCAATAAAGGAAATCACATTTGTCCATCGAAATTCAATATTCAAATGGAACTTAACTCTTTTCAAACAATTTTAAACATATATTCATTTCTTATATTGTAACATCCAAACAAAAAATAAATCACATTCTATACAATTATATCATCCAATTCAACATATTTACATTCTCAATTAAGTTACACGAACTTACCTCGACACTTGTTCGCGTATAGATTTACTAGTCTGAAACTTTCTCCTTTCCTCGATCTAACATTGAATTTGAGTTATCTGGATCTATATAAATGAATTTAATCATCAATTTCTCACATTTCATATTCATTTGGACTCAATTTACATCCTAGACAAAATTACCATTTTGCCCCTAAACTTTCCATAAATTCCAATTTCGTCCCTAGACTCGGAAAATGAAATCATGCAATTTACTCTTCTTTCCAAGCCTAAACAAAGTTCCAATATAAAATTTACAGTACATATATTCTATAAATTTCAGAATTTTTCTTCAATTTTGACAACTTTACGAATTAGTCCCAAAATCATGTTTTCATCAAAAATCACTTTGTAAAAGTTGTTTATCTATCAACAATCTTTCATTTTCTACCATAAATTTATAATTTTCAGCATATTCATCCATGACATAATTTCTATACTTTGATAACTTTTCAAATTGATCCCCTAAATCGATATATTAGATTATCCCAGTTTTAAAAATATAAAAATTACTAAAAATGAGACTTGAATACTTACCAATTATGCCAAGAAAGCTTGTTTTCTCTTTCCTAGGGTTTCCATGGAATATTTTTGGGAAAAATATGATATAAAATGGTTTTAATTCTTTTTTTATTATTTATCATCTTTAATTATTTCTATTTCCAATTTAGTCCTTGCCTTTTTCTAAATTTCCATGGATGAATCATCAAAAATATTTACTAACTCTTGATTAATGGTCTAATTACTATATAAGGACCTCAAGTTTTGAATTCCATAGCTATTTAATCCTTCTAGCTACTAGATTTCAACTTTTACAATTTATGCGATTTGGTCCTTCCCATAATTAAACACATAATCGGTAAAATTTTCTTATCAGAATTTTCACATGACATCTCTATCATAATACGGACCATGCAACAAAATTAAAATAAATTTTATTTTTGGCTCAGATTTGTGGTCCCGATACCACTTTTCCGATTTCACTGAAAATGGGCTGTTACAGTGCTTCCTGATTATGTGCCCTAATTGGGTACCCTTGAATATGAGTTGACGGTTTACAATGTTGTAAATTTCACGTGTACTACATATGTATCCATCGATATTTCAAATAAATTCAATAGGCAAAGTTCTGTCATGGCTAATCTGAACTTGAGATGATTTATCATAAAAATGTATATGTTATACAAAAATATGATAAGAAAAGTATATGTGTATGAAAGTTATTATATGATGAGCTCATCTTTGTTACTTGAAAAGTATTTAGAAATTCATGACTAACTTGCTTGATTGAGTGTATGTGATTAGGCAATTGGTCAATTTGTTGAGATGCATGTTATTTACATTATTACTTAAATTGAATATAAACAGTAAGTTAAATTCCTATTATGCGAACTTACTAAGCATTAAATGATTACTTTGTTTTATTTTCCTCTATTTTTATAGTGCCCGAAAGCTCGTGAAGGTTGGAATCAGTCAGAGCACCCTCACACGATCCTTCAGTTGGTTTTGGTATAAATAATAAAGTTATTTTGGTATAATGGCATGTATAGGCTAACTTGGTCAGTGTTGGCATTTAAATGGTTGATTGTAATATAGCCATTGGAATGGATAGTGATGATATGTTTAGTGAACATATATATATGAGCTTATAATATGGTTAATATATGTGTGCTTGATATGGTTAGATTGAATTATGGTAAACATATGTGTTTTACAAAAGGTGAATTTGAATACATGTGATGATATATCATGTGTAATGTTAATGTTGGCTTGTTTTAATGTCTTAAATTGGTTGGTATATGTATGCAAGTATTAATGTAGGTACAAGGCAAAATTCGGGTGAGAAATAAGGCTTGGAAATGGCCTTATTTTGTCCACACGGCCATACGCACGGGCATGTGGTTTGGCCATGTGTCCCCTGCATCTTAAGAATTGAGAAACAGAATGCTCAAAATTGTCACATGGGTAGAGGCATGGGCATGTGTCTCAACCGTGTAAAACACATGGCCCAACACACGGGCGTGTGTCTTGGCCATGTGAATCCTGCACTTATTTTTCAAAATTAAATTGTCCACACGGCCTAGCACATGGGCATGTGGCTGGCCGCATGACCCAAGTCAATAGCTACCCTAATTTGAACATGGGCTGGGACACAGCCGTGTGCCTCACATCGAATGCCCACATGGCCTAAGACACGGGCGTGTCACCTAGCCATGTGAGCCACACGGCCTGACCACACGGGCCTGTGTCCCCAGCAGCTAAGAATTTTTTTTGAAATTTTGTAAAAAATTCTTTGAGTTCCCGATTTAGTCCTGACTTGTTTCTAATGTGTAAATTGGGACCTTGAGGGTCCAATTAATGGACAATGCCATTAAATAAAATTGGTTTCGAATATGAATAGTAAATTATATAAATTAACTATATTTGCTCTGTAAACTCTAATAATGCTCTTTAACCTTATTCTGGCAACAAAATGGGTTAGGATGTTACATAAATGATGGAAGTTGAAATGATATTTAAAATGTGTATAATGGAATGTTCTTTGACATGGTTGAATATGGTCATTTTGGTATTTGGAATATAGTGGACATATATGGCTAATGGTGCAAAATGTAAGATGGCCAATTTGGTATTTTTGGTATGAATTTGATAAGTAAATAAAGTGGTAAGTTTTGGCATAAACTTAGTTATAATTTGATTGAACTTTTGGCTAAACTATGTACATGATTATGCATGCTTAATTATTGTGATCGAGGTGCCTTTTGGGCATATTGGTTGTATGCACATATACCTTATTGGTTTAGCTTGTGGATGCATTATTTGTTGCATTTTGAATGCTTGTTTACATGTGGAAAATTGGTTGTAGGTGTGTACATGTTTGGGTGAGAAAAATGGCTTGGAAATGACCTATTTTTTGTCTACACGGCCAGGGACACGGGCGTGTGTCCCCTGTAGCTTTCAAAGGGTTGCAAGTCAGGCAGTTACACGGCCTAGCACATGACTTGGCACATGGGTGTGTGAGGCTATTTCTAAGGGTACATGACTGTGTGAGCCTTGCAGTTTAAAAATTTTCATCTTTTTCTTAAAAATTATATATGTTTTTGATTTAGTCCTGACTTGTTTCTAATGCATTTTTAGAGCCTCGAGGGCTCGTATAAGGGTCATATGTATGTCATTCATTGGCTTTGCATTGATTGATGTTGTGAATTAAATGTTTTAAAATTTTGATAGTTTTGAAATGTAAACTCTGGTAATACTCTAGAACCCTATTTTGGTAATGGATACAGGTTAGGGGTGTTACATTTATTGGTATTAGAACTATGATTTAGTCAGTTCTTAGACTAAACGTAGCATATGTGAAGTTTAGAAAAACATGCCATTATATAACCTATGATAGTGTTATATGTTCCAACTTTGATAAGATTTGTTTCATTTTTAGATAGAGATGCTTTCCAACCGAGCTAATTCCGGTAATGCTGGAAGCGATATTCATGGGCATAAGTAAAAAGTTGCTTATGATGAGTCGAAACTCATAAAGGTATGAATAAAATTTCATAAGATTATGTTAGTGATGAATGTTATGTTATGTGTATATATATGATAGTCAAATTTAGAGGCTTTACGACCTTCACCCCCTGATAAGTCGTAATTTATACATATTTTTATCCCATGCTTAGCACATTTTTGGATGAATTCTCATTAGATTTATGGAATTTGATGCTCCTAATATTTTAAATTCATGTCTTATACCTAGGTGAGCATAGGAAAGTAAAAAGAATGAGAAACAGGCCAAAAATGGAGAAAATGGGCCAACGTGGGAAATCAACACGACTTGGACTTCTTCATACGGGTAAATCACACGCCCGTGTCTATTTAACAACCTTAAACACGGTTTGAAGAAATCGCACATGGGCGTCGCACACGGCTGTGGCCCTGTCGAGCCCAAGTTGAGTTTTATTCGAAAAAGGGAAATTTTGAGGGTTGAAAGCATTCTAAAGCCTATTTAAAAGACCATAAAGGAGGATTGAAGGGACACGCAGAGTAGGAAGCAAGTAATTACTCAAAGAAAGCCGATTGATCCATCTTAGAAGCGAGATTCACCTTCAAAACTGAAGACCTCCCTTCAAATTCCTTCAGGGTTTTTTGGGTTTTCTTTATGTTTTGTCATTATTCTTCTGAGATGTTTTCTTTTACCATTATGAACTAAACCCCCTAAATACCTGAGGAGGATGAAATCTAAGATGGATCTTGTTAATATTTTTTTGAACTATATGATAAATACTTGATTTGTTCTTAATTATGATTTTAACTCTTGTTTGAATATTCCAGGAAATTGATTCAAGTATTGATGTGCTTATTCGGAGGATGAATAGTCCATGTCTAAGAGTAGATCATTCATAATTAAGCGGAGTTGCATGCAATCCTAGAGATTGGACAACATAAATCTGTCGGATTAGAGTCAAATCTAATAAGGGAATCCATAGATCGAGTTAATGCAAAACTAGCGGTTTTAATTAGAAAGAGATTTCAATTAATCAACCTAGGGTTAGATGTTATTAGTCTTGAATAGGGATAATAATATAACTTAGGGATTTCTACGGATCAAGTTAAGTGAATAAATTGTCTGGTTCAGAGTCGAATAACAAGTGAAGTCTAGGTGGATTCTTCCTTGGGTATTGTCCAAATGAATCAGTTTTCCAAAAGTATTTCCCCAATTTACTTTCTGTGCATTCTTAGGTTAGTTAATTAGTTTAGATAAAACAAACCCCATTATTCTTAGGCTAGATAATAAAAAGAAAGTTAATACTAGTACTTTTAGTTCCTTTGGGTTCGACGTCCGGTCTTGCTAAAACTATACTACTGTTTGATAGGTACGCTTGCCTTCATCGTGATAATAGTTAGTTTTAAGTACGATCAATTATAAATTTTAAAACTTATTGCGAGTGACAATCAAGTTTTTGGCGCCGTTACCGGGGAACTAAGATATTAGGAACACTCAATTTTTATTACTTTAGCCATTATTTTCTTATTTTATTTAATTTTGTTTTATTTTTAGTTTTACTAATTTTTTTATTTTCTTTTGATAGTTTTTCATAGTTTACGACTAGAAGAAACCCGTCAGGACCATTACTCTTTGATAGTGAGATTGAAAGCACAGTTCGTAGAAATTGAAGAGAAAGTAGGAGAAGCTTACAATACATAGTAGAAGGGTAAGAGGAAGATACTCCAACTACAACTAAGGAGATGGCTGATAATTAGAATAATCCGCTACCCCCTGCGATTGCTGATCCAGTAAATCAGAATCCTGCTCCTTGTACTTTGTATGATTATGCTAAACCTACTTTAACAGGAACTGAATCGAGTATAGTTAGGCCTGCTATTGCTGCAAATAATTTTGAATTGAAGCCTAACACAATTTAAATGATACAACAGTTTGTTCAGTTTGATGGTTTGCAGGACGAGAACCCAAATACTCATTTGGCCAATTTTCTGGAACTCTGCGACACATTTAAAATCAATGGCATTTCTGATGATGCCATTCGCCTTCGGTTATTTCCCTTTTCATTGAGGAATAAGGTTAAGCAGTGGTTAAACTCATTACCAGGAGGGTCAATCACTACTTGGGAACAAATGACCCAAAAGTTTTTACTCAAATATTTTCCACCTGCTAAAATAGCTAAACTAAGGAATGATATATCTTCTTTTGTGCAGATGGATTTAGAAACTCTCTACGATGCATGAAAGAGATACAGGGACCTACTGTGAAGGTACCCTCACCATGGATTACCCCTGTGGCTGCAAGTTCAAACATTTTACAATGGTGTGAACCCCTCGACGAGATAGATAATTGATGCAACCGCTAGTGGAACCATCAACAACAAAACACCTGAAGAGGCTTACGAATTTATTGAAGAAATGTCATTGAATAACTATCAGTGGCAAGTCATGATAACTAAGCCAACCAACACAGCATGTGTTTATAATGCCGACTCGGTTACTATGTTGTCAAATCAGGTAGAACTCTTAAAAAAAAGATTGATGGTTTACTTGGTTCCACGCAGGTACATCCAGTTATACAGCGCAATGCAAGTGGAGGTGGAATGAGAAATCCAGAATATCCAACCTATGGCTACAACATGGAGAACAAACAATTGAATTACATGGGTAACAACTCTAGACCTCAAAATAATCCTTACATTAACAATTACAGTGCAGGTTGGAGGAACCACCCAAATTTCTCATGGGGAGGCCAAGGAAATCAGAGACCACCACCCCCTCCAGGCTTCCAACAACAACCTTACTAGTAAGAGAAAAAGTCGAACCTTAAGGAGATGATGAAAATTTTTTTCAGTAGCAGAAACCCGTTTTCAGAACACTGAAACTGCACTAAAAAATCAGCAAGCATCTATTTAAGGGCTCGAGAATCAAATTGGACAGCTGGCTAAGATGATTTCAGAGAGATCACCAGAAAGTCTACCCAGTAACACTGAACCCAATCCAAAAGAGCATGTGAAAGAAGTTACACTAAGCAGTCGGAAAATGTTAGCTGAATCTGAAAAGCAGCCACCACAAGAAGCTGATAGAAACGAAGAAGAGAAGGTAAAACCCAGAAACCATGACAAACCAATGCTAAAGGAATATAAACCACCAGTCCCATACCCAGCAAAGTTGAAGAAAGACCGCATGGATGCACAATTTGATAAATTTCTTGAAATTTTTAAGCAATTACACATCAACTTATCTTTTGTTGAAGTTATCTCAAAGATGCCTACTTACGCAAAATTTTTAAAGGAGATTCTAACAAATAAAAGGAAGTTTGAGGACTTATCTACAGTAAAACTCAACGAGGAGTGCTCGGCCATACCCCAAAATAAACTGCCAACCAAACTGAAAGACCCAGGAAGTTTTACTATTCCCTGCTTAATTGGTAGTTTGAATGTTGAGAAGGCACTAGCTTATTTAGGCGCTAGCATTAATTTGATGCCATATAAGATGTTTAAACAACTTGGCCTTGGGAAACCTAAACCCACTAGGATGAGTATTCAATTAGCTGATAGATCTGTTAAATATCCTAGGGGTATCATAGAAGACATACTTGTGAAAGTAGATAAATTTATATTTCCTGTTTATTTTGTTGTGCTTGACATGGATGAGAATGTAGAAGTGCCTTTAATTTTAGGTCATCCATTTTTAGCCACTGCTAGGGCTGTTATTGATGTGGGATATAGTAAACTTGTGCTTAGAGTAGGTGACGAAGAGATTATTTTTAAAATCTATGATGCCATGAGATTTTCTAAGGAGCAAGATGACTCATGCTATTTTATTGACTCTATTGATCATGCTACTCAAGGTTCTTTTTAGGAAATCATACATGAGGACACATTGGAATTGTGTCTTGCCCAAGGCGAGGAGGTAGATGATGATGATTCTGAGATGGGTAAGGTAAAAACTAAACTGAACTCCAATGAATTTGTCTCAAGACTAGTAGAATATGAGGGTATCAAGACAAACAATGAACTTAACCAAAAACCCTCTATTGAAGAACCTCCCAAACTAGAACTTAAACAGTTGCCAAATCACTTGGAATACGCATTCCTCAAAAATAATTCTACATTACCAGTGATTATTACTTCTAACTTGCAACCCAAGGAGAAAGAGAAATTACTCCAAGTATTAGGAGAACATAAAAAGGCCATAGCATGGAAAATTTCTGACATCAAAGGGATCAGCCCTTCTTTTTGCACCCACAAAATTTTAATGGAAGATGAATATAAGCCATGTGTGCAAGCTCAAAGATGACTGAACCCCAACATGAAAGAAGTTGTTAAAGCTAAGGTAATTAAAATTCTAGATGCTGGCATTATTTATCCTATTTCTAACAGTTCTTGGGTAAGTCTAGTGTAGGTTGTTCCTAAGAAAGGAGGCATAACTGTTGTAACCAACAAGAAGAATGAATTAATCCCAACAAGAACAGTCACAGGTTGGAAAGTTTGCATTGACTACAGGAAGCTGAATGATGCCACGAGAAAAGATCACTTTCCCTTGCCATTCATTGACCAAATGTTGGAAAGATTATTAGGGCACATGTATTATTGCTTTTTAGACGGACTCTCTGGTTATTTCCAAATCCCAATAGCTCCTGAAGATTAAGAAAAGACGACATTTACATGTCCATATGGTACATTTGCTTATCGTAGAATGCCTTTTGGATTATGTAATACTCTTACTACTTTTTAGCGTTGTATGATGGCCATCTTTGACGAACTCGTAGAAGACATCATGGAGGTATTTATGGATGACTTCTCGGTATTCGGTAACTCTTTCCATCTTTGCCTTAAAAATTTAAAATGAGTTTTAATAAGATGTGAGGAAACGAACCTTGTGCTTAACTGGGAAAAATGTCACTTTATGGTTCAAGAAGGTATTGTGTTAGGACATAAAATTTCTAGTAAAGGGATTGAAGTTGATAAATCTAAAATTGAAACCATCGAAAAATTACCTCCCCTTAGTTCAGTCAAGGCTATTAGAAGCTTTTTAGGACATGCTGCTTTTTATAGAAGATTTATTAAGGACTTTTCTAAAATAGCTAAGCCTTTGACTAAATTACTAGAAAAAGATGTGCCTTTTATTTTCGATCAGGAATGTTTAGAAGCATTTAATACTTTAAAAGATAAATTAATTAATGCTCTGATTGTAATTGTACCTGATTGGAATTTGCCTTTTGAACTAATGTGCGATGCAAGTGATTTTGCAGTAGCTGGGGTTTTGGGACAGCGAAGAGACAAGCATTTTCAACTTATCTATTATGCTAGCAAAACTTTGACAACTGCACAAGAAAACTACACCACCACGGATAAAAAGTTGCTAGCTATGGTTTTTGCATTCGATAAATTTCGGTCATATCTAATATTGTCTAAAGTTGTCGTTTATACTGACCACTCTGCCCTTCTCTACCTTCTAACTAAAACTGATGCAAAACCTCAACTCATTCGATGGATTCTATTATTGCAGGAGTTTGACTTGGAGATTCAGGATAAGAAAGGAGCTAAAAATCTCGTGGTTGATCATCTTTCCAGGCTTGAGAACTCAAATACCAAAGAACTAGATGAAGTTTAAATAAATGATTCGTTCCCTGAAGAACAATTCTTTGCTATATCTGATTCTGAGGTACCTTGGTTTGCATACATTGTGAATTTTTTAGCAGCTAACGTTATCCCAAAAGGGTTGACACACCAGCAAAAGAAGTGATTTTTTAATGATGTGAAAAACTACTTTTGGGATGACCCTTTTCTTTTTCGTATATGTGCAGATCAAGTCATTAGAAGATACGTTACAAGGTCAGAAGCATCGAAGATCTTAGAACATTGCCACTTAGGACCAACTGGAGGACACTACAGTAGAACTAAGAATGCACATAAAATGCTTGAATAAGGTTTTTATTGGCCCACGTTATTCAAAGACGCCAACAAGTATGTTACTTCTTGTGACAAATGCCAACGGACAGGTAATATCTCCAAATGTGATGAAATGCCTCAAACATATATGCTTTCATGTGAAATATTTGACAATTGGGGTATCGACTTCATGGGTCCATTCCGTAGTTCATTTGGGAATAAATACATCTTAGTAGCAGTTGATTATATGTCCAAATGGGTGGAGGCCCAAGCCTTACCTACTAATGATGCTAGAGTGGTAGTACGATTCCTTAAGAAACTCTTCTCTAGATTCAGAACACCTAGAGCAATTATTAGTGATAGGGGTACTCATTTTTGTAACGCCTAATTTGAAAAAACCCTTAAGAAATATGGAGTTCATTACCGAATAGCCACCCCTTACCATCCTTAGACTATGGACAAGTCGAAGTGGCAAACAGAGAGATCAAATGGATTCTAGAAAAGATAGTAGAATCAAACAGGAAGGATTGGGCGATGAAAGTAGATGATGCTTTATGGGCTTATAGAACTGCTTTTAAGACTCCCATAGGAACATCACCTTACAGACTTGTTTATGGAAAAAGTTGTCATCTACATTTGAACTAGAACACAAAGCCTTTTGGGCTATTAAATTTCTAAACCTTGATCCCAAACTTGCAGGTGAAAATAGGTTGATGCAGTTGAACGAGTTAGATGAGTGGTGAGCTAATGCATACAAAAACTCACGCCTATACAAGGAAGCAATAAAGCGCCGCCACGATGCTTGTTTAAAGCAACGCAATCAATTTAAAGTTGGAGATCTTGTCCTGTTATATAATTCGAGGCTTAAATTGTTTCCCGGGAAGCTTAAATCACGATGGTTAGGGCCTTTCGTAGTTCAATCTGTTTTTCCATATGGCACAGTAGAGGTAAGTCACCCATCGCAAGGCACTTTCAAGGTAAATGGATATCGTCTCAAACTTTATGACGGTGAGGATTTTAAAGACGATGGAGAGGATCTACGACTCCACGAACCTCTCTAAATACACCTACAAGGTAAAGTCTAGCTTAGGTTATAAACAAGTGCTTCTCGGGAGGCAACCCGAGTACTAACGGTTTTGATTTATTTAAATTTTAATTTTAACATCTGAATCACTAACTGAGTCTTTGAACACAAGTTTCCCAAATCCACACGGCCAGCCACATGGGCGTGCCTTAGGCCGTGCTCATAACATGAAAGGCAACACGGCCGTGCGACATAGCCGTGTGAAAATAGAGCAATAATTTTTCCCAAAACACAGGATGTGATAATTTGCCACGGCCGTGCGACATGGCCATTGGCAATCATGCCAAATCAACACGGGCGTGCGACACGCCCGTGCTCACCACCCGTTGTTGAATCTATCAAATTAACACAGGTGTGCACATATATACGTGAGCGTGGGAGACGTGAATGAAGTGGAACACGACCGTGCAACACGACCGTGTGCACCAACACGCCCAAAGCTGAAAACCACGATAAACACGGGCTGAAATAAAGGCACACGGGCGTGCCCCACGACTGTGTGCCCTAATATATATATTTTTAATTTTATTTAGGACTATTTTTATTTCATTTTTAGGTATTACAATTTATATTACTTAATTGATGTTTTCAGCTATCTCTTTATGAGTAATCATGCTTCTCTATATTCCTAAAGAGTTATTGACTCTATCGCAGTTATATAGAGCTCCAAAGCTCACTTTTACTTGGAATTTACAACTCCACTGGAAAAGGTCCTCTACAACTACCATGTCCTGCCTGACCACCATGATAACCTCTTCGCTAGACACTGTAGTTGTGGAACCCAACCCCTACCACCACCGGAGTATCTTCCTCCTTACCTTAGCTGATCACTTTTCATCACCACTATTCAAGGAATCCATTTAACATTTAGGAAGTTTCACTCCTCTCCCTATCTTATGATCTTATATCTATATTTTCCACTAACTTTATCTTTGTACATTGAGGGCAATGTACATCTTAAGTGTGGGGGGTCATTTATATCACTATCAGAAAAATCCCTGAATTTTGTCTTTTTCTCTTGTGAATCACTCATATCACTATTAGAATGAAATTTTGATTAATTTATGGTTTTTATTAATATATATTGAATTAAAACATGGGTATTTATGCATTGATGCTTTAAACTTTAAGTAATTAGAGAATCAAGCATGATAAGTTGATTTTCGAGTATTAAAATTTTAAGCTATTTCCCTAAGTTTAGGTATTATCTTAGAGTTGAAATTCACAGGGTTAACATCAAAAAGCCATAATTTCTTGTGAGATCTTGAGCCTTTAGAGCATATATTATTTCTTTCATGCTCACTTTTATTGTTGATATGAGTAAGTCAATATTGAACTGATATTCTAGAACTTGCTCCGATTATGCATGTCAAGACCACACCATTGATTTGTTACATCAAAATGATAAAGGTACTTAGGTTTTAACCCACTTACTCTATAAAAGCCTACCTTCATAATTAATTGAACCCCCTTGAGCCTAACAAGCCATTCATTGATTTACCCCTAATATTAACCCATAACCCATTATTATTGAAATCCCCTAAATTAATTTGGTCCCTATTTTTGTCGAGATTTGATTTGGATAAATTGCTTAGCTATGTCCTATTTTGATAGTTAGCAAAGTTCTATGTTACTTGATTTGTTCTTAAAAGAAGAAGAAGAAGAAGAAATTATATAATACTAGAGTTAAAACGATGTTATCCATGAAGAAAAGCTCAATTATGGGACTTCTAATTAGGAATATAATTTGTCAGTTTTAGTATTTTTCTAGTTAAGTAAATTTTCAATTCAATCTCGATTCTAACCTTCTCTTTCAGCTTGTGACCACACCCCCTAACCAAAGCCACATTACAGCCCTCTAAAGACCTTTTGATTGATGTATCATCTCAATATATAGTGGTGGAGATTTTATTTTCATGCAAGCCTATGGTAATAACTTTACATATTGATTGTTGAGTGCTAAATTCATTGTCCTTAAACACCTCAAGTGATTTGAGTGAATATTTGGTGAGGATGTTAAACTCTGTGATATTTTAAATCAAAGGTGATTACTTAGATGAGGGGAGACACCTATGTTTTTCATGATAAAATGCTCAACTTGGAATGTTTGAAGCTTTAATGTTCTTCTAGTTGAATTCTCAATGTATGATTTCTTATGGATTATATTGAGATATTATTGATAGGAATTATAAGTTAAGAAAAATGAATTCTTAATGGTGAATTGAGGATTTTGCCTGAGGATAAGCAAATGCTTCAGTGTGGGGGTATTTGATAAGTCGTAATTTATACATATTTTTATCCCATGCTTAGCACATTTTTGGATGAATTATCATTAGATTCGTGGAATTTGATGCTCCTAATCATTTAAATTCATGTCTTATACCTAGGTGAGCATAGAAAAGTAAAAAGAACGAGAAATGGACCAAAAACGGAGAAAATGGGCCAACGTGGGAACACGGCCTAGACTTCCTCACACGGATAGATCACACGCTCATGTCTATTTAACAACCTTGAACACGGTTTAAAGAAATCGCACACGGCCGTGGCCCTATCGAGCCCAAGTTGAGTTCTATTCGAAAAAGGTCAATTTTGAGGGTTTGAAAGCATTCTAAAGCCTATTTAGAAGACCCTAAAGGAGGATTGAAGGGACACGCAAAGTAAGAAGCAAGGAATTACTCGAAGAAAGCCGATTGATCCATCTTAGAAGCGGGATTCACCTTCAAGACTGAAGACCTCCCTTCAATTTCCTTCAGGGATTTTTTGGGTTTTCTTTATGTTTTGTCATTATTATTTTAAGATGTTTTCTTTTACCATTATGAACTAAACCCCCTAAATACCTAAGGGGGATGAAACCTAAGACGGATCTTGTTAATATTTTCTGAACTATATGATAAATATTTGATTTCTTCTTAATTATGATTTTAACTCTTGTTTGAATATTCCAGGATATTGATTCAAGTATTGATGTGCTTATTCAGAGGATGAATATTCCCTGTCTAAGAGTAGACCATCATAATTAAGCGGAGTTGCATGCAATCCTAGAGATAGGACGACATAAATTTGTTAGGTTAGAGTCAAATCTAATAAGGGAATCCATAGATCGAGTTAATGCAAAACTAGGGGTTTTAATTAGAAAGAGATTTCAATTAATCAACCCAGGGTTAGACGTTATTAGTCTTAAATAGGGATAAAAATATATCTTAGGGATTTCTAGGGATCAAGTCAAGTGAATAAATCGCCTGGTTTAGAGTCGAATAACAAGTGAAGTCTAGGTGGATTCTTCCTTGGGTATTGTCCAAATCAATCAGTTTTCCAAAAGTATTTCCCCAATTTACTTTCTATGCATTCTTAGGTTTGTTAATTAGTTTAGATAAAACAACCCCCGTTATTCTTAGGCTCGATAATAAAAAGAACTAAATACTAGTACTTTTAGTTCCTTTGGGTTCGACATCTGGTCTTGCTAAAAATATACTACTGTTCGATAGGTACGCTTGGCTTCATCGTGATAATAGTTAGTTTCATGTACGATCATGTAACACCCCAAACCCAGCCTGAAAGTTTGGCTCAAATCTGGCGTGTCACATTGAAGTGTTTTTCGAAAACCATGTTTCCATTAAAAACCCTTCTTAATAATTAAAAACTTATACCCTTTTTAAACCTTGTTAGAAAACCTCAGCTGAATAACATTCTTAACAACTTTGTAAAAATCTTGGCAGTTGCGGAAGCTTAATTTTAAACAATTGCGGATATGTGATGTTTTGAAAGTAGTAATTGCTTTGGAAAACTGTGTTCTAATACTAGCAACTATAAGAACAATAAATAAAATTCCAAATTAGAAATCCAGAAAATTTCAACAGCTTTACTACAACTCACATAAAAATATTTAAAAACAATAATCAAAATTGTAACATAAACAGTGTGTGTAGCTCCCTCCGAGCCCCTCGTAGCTCTGATCCATCTAAGGCTGGAAATTACCTGAAAGGTCAATAAACTGGGTGAGTTTATGAAAACTCAGTGTGTAATCCCCTACTTTATACAAGGAATAGTTAGTCATATAAAAGAATTAAAAGTCTGGCCCCAGCCCTACTTACAGTTTCGGTATCAATTGGGCCTTAGCCCATTATAACAGAGAGTACCAGATGGGCCTTAGCCCATTACAGAATAAGAAACATTATCAGAGCTAAAATCAAAATGAGAATCGTAAACGGTGACCGAATCGTAATCGAATCGAATCGAGTTAGGTGACGAGAATCGAGAATCGATGTCAATGTAATCGAATCGAATGTGAATGCAATCCCAACCCAATCCATCTATATACACCCCCATACCAACATTACACCATGTGGGGAGACTACTCGACCCATCCAACTGCTACACACCACAAAAATTGCAGCGAGGCTGCCAGATATTGTGACGAAGTCACCAGATATAGATATTGTGGCTAGGCCACCAGAACAGATATATATATGTGGCGAAGCCACCAGATTGCAGCGAGGCTTCCAGAACGCTTCCTGCATCAATATAACCCATGTCCCATGCAACAGAAATAATATGTCATGGCATACGTATACAGAAACAGAATATCATGCCCATATTTGAATCAAACAATCACAGTCAAGTCATTCATATCACCAACATATATTCACCATCAAATCTGTCAACCACACAATCCAAGTCAGTCACTTGCCCACAAGGGCAAAACAGTCATTTAACACCCTACAGGCAAAATGGTAATTTTACCCCACAAGGATATCTCGATAATTCTACCCTACAGGGTTATTTCGGTATTTCTACCCTACAGTGGTATTTTGGTAATTCTACAAACCAGGGGTATTTTGGTAATTTTACAAACTAGAGGTATTTTGGTAATTTTACAAACTAGGGGTATTTTGGTAATTTTGCAAACTAGGGGTATTTTGGTAATTTTGTAAATCGAGGGTAAAACAGTAATTCTATAAATTAAGGGTAAAACGGTAATTTTATAAATCGGGGGTACTTTGGTAATTTTACAAGTCGAGGGTTTTTCAGTAATTTGGTAAACTAAAGTATTCTAAACAGAGATAACAATACGAATGGGCCTAAAGCCCTTTCTCGCCCCAAATGGGCCCACACGCTCATGTGGCCCTTTTAGCCCAAATCTAGCCACAGATATGAGATTCACCTAGCCTAGTCCAATATTTACTACACAATCAAACAACTTATCCAATTGGGCCCGTAGGCCCATTGGGCCCACATGGCCCCTTTCGGTTCATCATGGCCTGAGTAGCCATCCTACAGCCAGAGTAGTGAGAAATACACACCTAATAGGAGACTGGAGTTAATCCGCGCTCCAAACACTCTTAGTTGACGTCCGACCCAAACGAGTACGTCACAAAGCGAAAGGGATCAGCCAAGAAGGGTATGCCTACTCTCCTCATGGTTTGCTCTATTTAAAGCCAGCTCTCCATCTACTCTTATGTTAGCTTTCCAATGTAGGATCCCTCTATCACCAGAGTTTAAAACCAACACCAACTCTTGCCATCCCAACATAGCAAAATAATCAACCTTTGCGTGCCAAGGGATTCAAACCAAAGTCCTCTCACATGCCAACTCCCGCCACCACCACTAGGCCAAACTCATTTGTGTCAAAAAGCCAACACATTAAATTTTAATGCGCACCTACTTGCTTCCAGATTTATTGAAAAGAAAAACCAAAATATATTGCAAGAGCCAAGACTTGAACCTTGGACCCCTTGCTTCTTCTATGGCGTCACTTCCTTGTCCCCTAAGTGGTGCCACCTTGCCACTACACCACACTCCTTTTTGTGGCACAATTTCTCCAACAATATTCTTAAGGCCAGGGTTTGATTCACCTTAAACCAAAATTTTTGCTAGAGTCTAGGTTTGAACCCAAGACTTCTCCAACACTTCTCAGCACACTTAACCACTAAAACAAGCCTACATTAACAAAATTTACATGCACAACAAAATATTATAAGCTGCCTTCAACCGCTCCCATGCTCAAGGCCCAAAACTTCTAGGCCCAAATTCAGGGTGTTACAGATCAATTATAAATTTTAAAACTTATCGTGAGTGACAATCACCCCCTCACTCTCAAGGTTTTATGCAAAGGAATTCACAAGCTTTATTTTGATTAAGCCTACAAGTATGAAATCGAAGAGTTTAGTGGTTGGATGAATAATAATACGGTTGTGGGATTTGTAAGCTTTTCATAAGAGTTATTGTGAGCTTTTTTAAGGATCGCGCGTTGAAGTTCATTATCATAGGGCAAATAGTCTCCCTGAGAAACTGAGTATACCTTTCCTCTTCAGTGCGAAGTCCCCCTGCACTCTTTGTTCTGCTTAGTGAACTCTCTTCACCAAATCCTCATCTGAGGCTTACCTTTCTTCTATTTGTTGAGGAAAGGTTGGTTGCACATATAATTCTGCGAGCAATCCCCTATCGCCTGTCACACTCAAACGTGTAACCAAAGCTTGTAGCTCACTCACTGATTTCCTACTTAAGGCATCTACAACCATGTTCGCCTTTCTTGGGTGGTATTCTATCAATCATAGTCTTTTAGTATTTCCATCCACCTCCCCTATCGTAAATTTAGTTCTTTCTGTGTGAGTAAATAATTGAGGCTTTTATGGTCTATGTAGATAGTACACCGTTCGCCATACAAGTAGTGTCGCTAAATCTTGAGCACGAGCACCACTGCTACTAATTTCAGGTCATGTGTTGGGCAGTTTTATTTATGAGTCTTCAATTGTCTTGAAGCATAAGCCACAACCCTTCCTTCATGCATCAACATGCAACCAAGTCCCATGTGTGAAGCGTCATTGCAGATGACAAAGTCTTTCCCAAGCTCTGGTTGATCTAATATTGGTGCTTTAGTGAGTATTGCCTTAAAAATTTCAAAGCTCCTCTGTCTTTCTTCTGTCCATGCAAACTCCTCATCTTTATGTAATAACTTTGTTAAGGGTGAACCTTTCAAAAAACCTGCGGTAGGATCCCGTAAGCCTTGGAAAGCTTCGCACTTCGGTAACATTTCTTGGTGATCTCCTTTCCAATATTGCCTCGATCTTCTTTGGGTCCACAAAAAATCCCTCTACCAAGACCAGATGACCCAAGAATGCTACCTCTTTTAGCCAAAATTCATATTTGTAGAATATCAAAAATAGTTATTTTTCTCATAGAATTTGTAGCACGATTCGCTGGTGAGCATCATGCTCTTCTTCGATTTGTGAGTATACCGGGATATTATCTATGAACCACCACGCGCTAATCCAAGTATTCATGGAACACTCAATTAATCAATTCCATGAATGTGGTAGGTGCATTTGTCAATGTAAAGGGTATGATCAGGAATTCATAATGGCCATAACTTGTGCGAAAGGCTACTTTCAAAAGATTTGATTCCTTCACCTTAAGTTGGTAGTACCCCAATCATAAGTCTATATTTGAAAATATCGTAGCACCTCACAACTGATCGAACAAATTATCAATTCGTGATAATAGGTACTTATTTTTTACAGTCAATTTGTTCAACTGCCTATAGTCGATGCACATCCTTAAGATACCATCATTCTTTTTCACAAACAGTACTGACGATCCCCATGATGATACATTGGTCAAATGGAACCTCTGTCGAGCAACTCTTGTAGGTGTATCTTCAATTCCTTAAACTCTTTTGGTGTTATTCAATAAGGTGTAATGGACATTGGCGAACTACTTAGGCATAACTCAATGGTGAACTCCACTTCACAATCTAGAAGTAATCCAAGTAGCTCATCTAGAAAAACATCAGGATAATCTTTCACTGTGTGAATATCGCGAACTCCTATAGTTTTTCTTGGCAAACCCATCACATAGGCGAGGTAAGCATTGCAACCTTTCCCTATTAACTTCTCTACTCTCATTATTGAGACCATGTTACGAAAAAATTGGGTTCACTCACCAACGACAACAATTTCCTTCCCTTCATCAGTTTGCAAGTCACTCTTTTAAGTGCAAAGTCTATCTTGGCTTTTTGCTTAGTCAGCCAATCCATTCCCAAAATTATGTCGAACCCATAAAAGGGCAACTCCATCAAATCATTAAAAAAAAATGTGTCCTTGAATCATAAAGGGCACCTTTTGTACACTCTATTAACCAAAATAGTCTTACAAAATGAACTAGTGGTTGTCATCCCTTTGTCTATAACATCCACCGAAATTCCCAGCTCACAGGCTAGGTTGGTTAAGATTATAAGTGGGTAAAACAAGAATCAAGTAAGGAAAATAATGGTAAAGTTCACAAAGTGAAAGTACTTGTAATAACATCTATCGAACCCTAATCTCGTGGTTCCCTTACAACATACACTTGCGCAAGCCCTCCTGTCTCATATTGTGTGGAAATTGTGTGTGCTAAGGTTTATTGCGTAACTTGCCTTATTTTACTACTTCTACCTTTTCCTCACCCATGAGCACTAGCTCATACTGGTGTGGGGATTGTGTTCTAGGCTTGCAATCCCACCCATCATCTTAGATAGTCCCTTATCAAGTGTTCCTTGGACCTGCACTTGAAACACCCGCATATTACCTTTCGACATTCACCAATGTGCCTGCATTCACAATGTTCACAGAGTGGCCAACTTGGCAATTTGTGTCCAGACATTTATTTTTTTGTCCTTGTTGTAGCTCACGTTGCCTCTGCTCTTATCTCTTCAACAGTCGTATCTTTTTTAACAAACTTATCAAAGCTCGTCGTGTCATGAGCTACTAGATAAAGATGCATAGCATGATGCATCCAAAATGAAACCTCTTGTAGCGATCCTTTTTTTGCGAAACCATTTCAACTATGTACTGGCTCAATCTTACAAATTCTGCTTCATACCAAGCTACAGTCAATTTGCCTTAAACTGAATTGATGAATTCTTACCTACAAGCTTTCATGTACTGCTCACCCATGAATTTATTCTTAAATGTCTCTAGGAAGAGATCCCAAGCCAATTTGTTCACAACAGTCCCTTGCTTCATAGTATTTGATAACTCTTGAAAATAGTTATGTTTCAAGCCTCTAGACTTGATTAATTGTTCATACTTGAGTAAATTTCTTAGCATTTTAGGAAGTTATATTAGTATCTTTATAACATTGCACCATGAATCTTGGATTGTTCTTTCAACGTCACTATATGTTACTTTTACTTGTAGGAGGAAAAGAATTGTGTATTATTTATAACAGGTGCATAAAGGAAGAAAAGAAGTGACTGAGTGAAGTTTTGTCATGAAAAAAGTTTGGATAGATTTCTAGCACAAATGCCAGGGCAATTCCAGGAAGTTGCTGACTCAGCTGTTAATCTGTGCCACTCTCAGCTAGCTGTAATTTTACCATAAATATCCACCTGAAAAAGAGGGAGAAATGAGTGTGAGTTGAGATGGAGACCTACCCTATAAAAAGAAGCAAGAGAAAGAGAAGGGAGAATGGTTTTTCCTCACACAATTTCTCATGGGAGATCTAGAGACGCAAAGAAAGAAGGTAGCAGCTAAGGATAGAGCAGCAACACAAGGAAGAAGAAGAAGCATTCAACCCTGGGCTGCGCAAGATATTGTAGCATTGGAGTTGATGGCTAGATTGGTAAAAGCTTCTTGACGTTCTTCCTTCATTATCTTAATTGATTCTATGAATTTTAACTATGGAAATATGTTGTTGAATGGTAATTTCATTTTGGATTTTAATTTCCAACTCATGAGCTAATCTCATCGAGTTGGGATTATTGGATGAATCTTTAGTTTATTTAATGACCAAGGCATAGATGAATTGGATGGTGATTGAATGTTACAAGTATTTGACAGAATACTCGTAGCACTCTAGACAAAGAGTTGCACTTTGTACAGAGAAAGGAAGAAACATTACTAGGTATCCTTCTTAAGGTTTGTAGACATGCAAAGACTTAGGTAGCGTAGTTTGAAGTCTGGCTCTCGAGAGAAGCAGACTACCTTAGATTTAATCTGAATAGTAAATTTGTTAAGATTTTGTCATGTCATCAACCTTTCCATTCAACAGCATAGTTCCTCTCAACTTTGTCTCTGTATCTTTGCCACAACATTTTAAGTTAGCTATTTGATTTTAATAGGGCATATTACTCTAGAAATTGTTATTATATTTTGCCATAGCCTAATTCATATAGATTATAGTAATAGGTTAGCCGAATTAATCCTATTTAATCCTTGAGGAGACGATCTTTATTACTACTTTATTACTTGGTTTGACGTGTATACTTGCACATTCGCATATTATATTCACACGTGACAAGTTTTTGGCATCGTTGTCAGGGAACGACAAATTGGTGAAATTGGTTTTGTTATTTTCTTCTATAATTCCATTAGTTTTATTTAACTTATGAAGAGTATTCTTTTGACCCAAAGATCGAGGGAGCTTTGAGAAGAAGGAGACAATAATTGCAAGATATGACTTGGATTGGAAACGATCCAGATAGGGAAGATCCATTATATTCGAATGGTCAGGATATTGATTTGCCTTATGTGATGGATGATAGAGATAGACCCATTCGAGAGCATCTTGTGCCAATTTTGGATGATTTGAATCCAAGAATAGTGAGGCCACACATTCAAGCTCAGCATTTTGAGTTGAAACCAGTAATGTTTCAGATACTGCAAACGGTTGGACAGTTCAGTGGATTGCCTACTGAAGATCCATGACTACACTTAAGACTTTTCTTGGAAGTTTATGACTCATTCAAGCAACAGGGTGTTCCTGAAGACGTCCTGTAACTTAATCTATTTCCGTATTCATTAAGAGATTGTACCAGAGCATGGTTGAACGCTTTGTCGTCAGGGATAGTGGCATTTTGGAATGATTTTTTTCAAAGGTTTTTATTCTGGTATAATCCCCCAAATATGAATGCCAAGTTAAGGAATGATCCCACATCTTTTCGACAATTAGAGGATGAGGCGTTGTATGAAGCTTGGGAGCGATTCAAGGAATTACTTCGGAAATGTCCAATGCATGGTTTCTAACACTAGACATAGATGGAAATTTTTTACAATGCATTAAATGCGTATACAAGGATGGTAGTGGATGCGTCTACCAATGGTACTTTGCTAGATAAATCATATAATGAAGCACGTGAGATTTTGGAATAGATTGCCAACAATGATTATCAATACCCTACTTAAAGAGTGGGGACTGGTAGAAGAGTTACTGGTACGATGGAGCTTGATGCAATCACTTCATTAATTGCTCAGGTATAATTTTTAGCTAATATAATCAAAACACTAAAGAGACCAGCTACAGTTCAAGAGATGAAAATAGCTGAGCTATCATGTGGTTATTGTGGGGAAGATCATGTTTTTGATGAATGCCCATCAAACCCTGCATCTGTGTGCTACATGGGTAATTTTAACCGGAACAATAAACCATATTCCAACACCTAAAATCCAGGGTGGAAGTGGAACGGTGGAAATGTGCAAGTGTACACAATCGTTAACAAGTAATAAAGTGACAAGTAAATGTCGAGTTATGGTACCCACAAGGACTGTAAAAAGCAATATTTATGAAATTAATTAAAACACTTTGGTGAGGTAAAAATAATTTTGGTTTGAAAAGAGTGATTTATAAACTAAGATTTTAAAACTAAGCAAACAATAAAAAAAAATAAAAGAGTTCTAGTGCACGATTTCAATTAAGATTTAATCAAGATGATATAATTGTGTTGGATTAATTATGCCTTTTTAACATAGAAATATTAAATTCGTGCTTATGTTGTTATGAATAAATTCATGGCAACCCAGTAATTTGCTAACTTATGAACATATTTACTAATTAAAAAATTCCATTTATCTCTTAGACATATCCCTATGCCAATTCAACCGACTAAACAGATTTAATAAAGTAAACATGCTATCACACATACATACTTATTGAATTAAATTATCTCTCGCATATTCCTATGTCGATTCAACCGATTAATTCAACTTAATAAACATGTAAAAGATTATGTGAAGTAACAAAGTAGTCATACCTTGAAACAATTTAATCACAACAATCTTGCAAGTTATGCAAGATATATGTATCACCAAATACAATGCTAATTTAATTTTCAGTTACCTTAGAAGAATTAAACATGCACTGATTAAGCACTGAGTCCATTAATTGCAATTTCAATCCGCTTAAACAATTAATTCTTTAGTTATCTAAACAATTATAATGCCAGATAACCTAAGCATGATTTTACTTAATCAAGCATTTCACTGAGGCCTATAACAGCATAAACACTATTTTAATAATTCAGTAGGCAAAATATAATCAACCCAACATGAATTAAATTCAAGCTAAATTGATTAAAATAACCATTTCAACAACAATATTATTCATAGATATGTTCATCATAAAAACAACAGAAATTAAAAAGAAAGGGAACAGAAAGCAAATCCAGTGTTTTTCTGCGGCTTAACTGTTGCTCCGTTCTTTTGTCTCCGTTGTCTTCGCCGAGCAAGGCTTCTATGAATCCTTGATTTCTGCCCAAGATGGATGAAGAACACCTCTTTCTCAAGAGAGGAAATCGGCACAAGAGGAAGGGAAAATGGGATGGAAAAATGGATAGGAAACTTTAAGAGAAGTGAAGAGAGGATGAGAGAATGTTGTGGAATGAGAGATGTTGAGGGATGCCTTGAAATGAGCAGCACAGGGTGGCTTTTATAGCTGAAGAGCGCTGCTAAAAATAGCAAATTCAGCAACCAAGAGAGCCTTCCCATGGCCGGCCACACACATGGCAAGGTTGAAGCTTTCAACCTTGCCAAAAATAGGCTGGGGCAAATCTTCAAAGCCTAAAATAAAGGTGGGGTTTGAACAAAATTTGGAAGTTTTTCAAGGGCATTTTTGCAAGAATATTTTACTTGCTAATTTTCTGATTTGGGTCAGCCAATGGACAGTTCTGGTCAGCCCAATTAGTGGCTAGTTCGGCTCACTTCATTCGATTCAACCAGTGCGGTTCACTAGGCCCTTTCTTCATAATTAATTAAAATTAATTCATTTAACCTAAATTAAATAGGAAACAAATTAAAATTAATTTAATTATGAATTAATACACATTTCTGGAAGGTCTTGGGTTGGAAATTAATTGGCCTCGATACTTAAAATTACTCTCGGTTTTGTTCTTCTCGCAGTGTTCACTGGGCCCTTTTTCTCCAATTGTGTAATTTTGTCAAAAATAACCGAATTTAATCAAAATTAACTATAAAATTAATTA
Source organism: Gossypium anomalum (assembly GCA_025698475.1). Lineage (NCBI taxonomy): Eukaryota > Viridiplantae > Streptophyta > Magnoliopsida > Malvales > Malvaceae > Gossypium > Gossypium anomalum. The sequence continues at coordinate 37,485,796 of CM046968.1, read as the reverse complement.
AAATTCATAATGGTCATATTTTAAACATAATTTAATTATTTTATAATATTTAATTATTTTTTGACAAGAATTTAACTGGAATAGCTTGGTTTTAAGTTAAAAAGGGTATGAAAAAGGATATAAATTTTTGTGTTTCCACACCCCCAAACTTAATTCATTGCTCGTCCCGAGTAATGCGCAAATTTTGAGAAGAATCACTTGGAAACACCTTTGAAAAATTCCTTCAGAACAACATTTTTCCACAAATTATGAACTTAAAATACTTATGCTCAAAGACAAGAAATCTGTTAAGTTATGCTACTTAAGTATGCATATTGTTCAAATTAAATTCAAAAACTTATTATAATATAAAAATTTAGACTAAATGCTTTTGTACTAAAGACATGTTAACCCTTACCAATTTGATTTTTATTCCTTTATTAAAGACTAAGCTGCAATCATTAAGCTTAACTTATGTCTTCATATGTTGATCGTAGCAATTTCTCTCCACTAATGTAGGTAGCATGAGGACTTTGAATCAATAGGTCTTTATCAAGGTTGTAACGTGGCTAGGCTAGGGGTAATTGAAAGATGGAAAAATTTTGGTTAAAAAAAAACCCTAGACTCAGCGTCGATTGAACCTTCAGAGTTTTTACCTTCGATACACCAACTTGACTTTCATATGCTCTTTTGTACATCTTTCAAATACATGTGCTTTTTTTTCTTTTCTTTTCTTTTGTTTTTATCACACGAGCACTTACTTTGTGTACTGCAATTCTCGAGCAATTGATACTTCTTTTCAACTCCCCCAAACTTATTTTTGAAAAACATCTAGAATATTACTGAGTCTAGTGTTTAGGACAATTTTAAGATTATTAAGCGAAAAGTAATGGCTAATTATTATAAGGGTCGAAATAAAATCAGGCCATATAGTCTCAAAGTTGGGTTTCAACAGATAAAATATACCATGGTGGGCTTGAAAGGCTCAAACGATCCAAACAATAGTTACCTAAATCATTTCCAACGTTCCATGCTCTCTAGGATTTCGCCTCAAGAAACTTACTAAGTCAATTCTAAAGACTTAAACTTTCATGCATACCTAACTTTCCTAAAGAACTAAAAAATTTTATGGTATGAATTTACATGCTTTATTAAAAACACATTCATGTCATTATTAAGCTAACATAATAACTTATTGAAATAATAGAACTTTATTCATACTCAAATTGAGCATACTTAACAGAATTCAAATTTCTGAACAAAATATATCCTAATCATAATTAAAAGAAAAATTTTATTCTGAGTGGAAATAATTCAATTTCTCGGTCCCCTCAACTTAAAATGAACAATGTCCTCATTGTTTAAAGTGAATAGATACTATACACCAGGTAGGATTTTAGAAAAGAGGAGGTGAGTCAATTTGACTGCTTAAGTACCAAGTTCTTTCTAAATCCAATCCTAGACATGTATATATCTATTGCCACACTTTAAATTTTGTGACTTGCTCACATTTTATTAATGATATTCCTCTCTTGTTTTATTATGCAAAAAACAAAAATAAATTCCTAATTAAACTTAATCCTAAAATGACTTAAGAACAGAAATAAAATAAAGTCAAGATCCTCCCTTTATTTATTTGCAGACCCTTCCAAATTTGACTCATTTTTTTCTCCATCACTATTGCCTTTGCATGAATCGCTTTGCTCCTTTTTCGAGAGTGGAGTCCATGGCTCGAATATGAAATCTGGAAATTCAGGCACAAAAATAAATGGATCATTGTATATTTTCTTAAAAGCACTTCTCATCGAGTCATCCCTTATTTTTGAGTATCTCTAGTAGGCTTGTTGTTGCCATTGCATATGTTGCATTAAGTCCATCAGTTTTGATAGCTCATCTCAAAGGTCTGGGCTCGACGATTTAGCTCGAAACATTGAAGTTTCCGATCGAGTTCAACACGGCTCCATTGATTCTACTTTATCAGGGACTTCAAATGATTGCATCGCGGGATCTTCTTCTTCATCAGGGTCCTCTGGTTCCTCACTTACTTCATCTCGTTGCTGCATAACTGAGTCTCCGGCTACTCGATAAAGGTCCTAATCCGTGATTGTGCACTGGCTATACCCTGTCTTCCTTACATTCGCAAGAATTTTAGTCTTCAAGCATAGAATTGTTATCATAAAGGGAAAATGAGCAGGGCCAGAGCGTTTAACAGCACAATTACATATCTCCCTCAAGATGATCTTCCCCACATCAATGGTCTTACCAGTTAGGATCGAGTACAATAAGACCATTCGCTCTAATGACATAGTAGTCCCGTGTGAGCTAGGCATAAGGCTGAATCAGATGAAGTAAAACCGTACCTTTGCAAGTGGCGTCAGATATTCTCTTTGACAAGTGTGGATTCCTTGTTTTGACACAATCCATGTAGAACCTGGAACTGTCAGTTCCTCGAGAATTTCTTGCAAATTTTCAGGCTTGATATTGCTCATCAATGTGGAATATTTATCATTTTCGAAATTTGGTAATTCAAAGAACTCATTAATAGCATTTGAATTTATCGGTACCTTGATTCCGCGAACTGGAACTTCCATCATCTTGCTTGAAGTTAAATTTGCATAGAACTCACGAACTAGTTCCTCGTCCACACTTGGTCTCTTTTCACAAAACAACTCCCAATTTAGGGTTTCAGCAACTTGACAAATACGTGCTATAAAGTCTCGGTAGTTGCTCTCCTTTAAAGTGAAGCCTTTTTCTGGATGCATCTGTTGATTTTTGAAGATACTTTCGTATCTCACTTTGGCTTATTCACAGTGGAATTTGTTTTGTGTTTCATCAATTTGAGCGGAAGCACGAGTTCTCTTGCGAGGCATGTTTAACCTGATCATAAGATGGAAAAAAATTAGTTTCTCAATAAATTTTAATAAAAATAATTCAATGATTTGAAAAATTAATTAATTGAAATTAAAATTAAGAAAAGCTAGGTCTTACCACCTTTTTTTGTAAAAATATAACTCTAAGAATTAATAATAATAAAGGCGAAAAAGATGGGAATTTAAAAGAAGGGTTGGAGGTTTGTGGCTTAGGATGATTGGAAGAGGAATGTCGCACAAGCAGCTAGAGCGTGCGGGCGTGGTGCGTGCGGGAGCAGCGGTGTGCAGCAGAGCTGGTAGCAACACTGGCGTTCGGCAGCAGGTGGGACTCGAGCGCGCGCAGGATGGTGCGGAGGGCAGGTACCGCACGCGGGGTGAAGGCCTAGCGCGAGCTAAGGTTGGGGCTGCTCGAGGCAATGCGTGCGTTGTGCGCGGGACTTGCGTGCGATGGAGCTGGGCGTGTCGCCGATCGCTTGAGTCTCTTGTTGCTTGGGGTTTCGGCACTTGGGTATTTTGGTGCTTTGGGTTTTAAGTGTTAGGTGAATGGGAAGATGGGTAGTATTTATAAGAGGAGAAATAGGAATTAGAGTAAAATTCTTAAAAACAATTTAATTAATAAAAAAATTCTAAATTCTAATCCTATATAAAGATAACAACAATTAATAATTAGATTAAATCCTAATTTCATGCTAAATTGATAAAGATTAATATATAAATACATATAATTATATATTAAATATTATCATTTTAGTATAAAAACTTATCAAATAAAATCCAAAAATTGATAATAATTAATATATATTATAATGGGTATAATTATTTATTAATAATTATCATTTTTTGTTTTTTTGTTTTTTTAACTAAAAACATTTATTCTAGAAGCCTTCTAAAAATATTTACAAAAAGAGGCATCTAGTTTTGATTATTTATGAAAAGAGCAATCAAATTTTAAAAATAATTCAATTTAAGTCCCTAGACTCAATGAAAATTAAAAATTGAGTTGCAAATTAAAAATTGGATCAAATTGACCCTTTTATTTGAAAAACAAAAATTTATTTTGTTGATTAGGGAAAAATTTCTTGGAAAATTATGTTAAAATAAATTCCCAGGAAAGAGGAGGGGTCACAAATGGTCCCGCTTAAGTTCCAACCTCCTAGACAGAATTTATTTAAACATACTAAACCCGAAAAATAAACCCTAAATTATTTATTAAACAAAACACAAAGATTATTAAATATCTGATAAAATGAACGAGACGTTAGCCCGTTCGGTTTTATTCCCCCAATAGTGTTCAAATGCTGAGCATTAACTTGAAAATTACCTCTCTTACCTTGGAGTTCAACAACTCTGTATGGATAGACTCTGTGAATTGTAAATGGACCGGACCAACGTGTTTTAGCTTACCTAGAAAGAACTTTAGTCTGGAATTAAATAAAAAAACTCTCTGACCTGCTTCAAATTCTCGAACTCGAATGTGCTTGTCATGCCATTTCTTAAGTCTCTTCTTGAGTAATTTGGCATTTTCGTAGGAGAATAGCCGGAATTCCTCTAGCTCATTGAGTTGGAGCATCCGTTTCTCTTTAGCAAGCTTAGGATCCAAGTTAAGTTGTCGAAGAGCCCAATAAACTTTGTGCTCTAACTCCAAAGGTAGATGACATGCTTTGCCGAAAACCAGCCTATAGGGTGACATCCCTAAAGGTGTCTTGTATGCTGTTTGGTAAGCCCATAAAGTGTCATCTAGTCTTTTGGACTAGTCTCGTCGGTTCGGGCAAACTATCTTCTCCAATATGCCCTTGATTTCTTTATTTGCCAGTTCAGCTTGTCCATTTGTCTGCGGGTGGTAAGCCGTTGCAACCTTGTGTTTCGCCCCGTGCTTGTCTAGTAACCATTTTAACCACTTGTCCACAAAGTGGGACCTTTTATCACTAATGATGGCCCTCGGGGTTCCAAACCTCGTGAATACGTGTTTCTAAAAAAACTTCATCACAACCCTAGCAACGTTTGTCGGATATGCCTCTGCCTCGACCCACTTGGACACATAATCTACTGCTACCAGTATATACTTGTGACCAAAAGATGAAGGGAAAGGCCCAAGAAAATCAATACCCCAAACATCGAATAATTCGACCTCAATGATGTTTGCTCTAGGCATCTCATTTTTGTTGGTGACATTTCCAACTCTTTGACATCGGTCACAACTCTTTACGTATGCATATGCATCTTTGAATAGTGTTGGCCAAAAGAATCTGGCTTGCAATACTTTGGCTGCAGTACGAGTTCCTCTAAACTGACCCCCACTTGGGGCTAAGTGACAGTGGTATAGAATCTGCGGTATTACTTCATCTGCCACGCATCTCGTAATCATCTGATCTGCATACTTTTTAAACAACCTCGGCTTAGTGTCCTTCTTGGCAAGTAAATATTTGATTACCGAGTGGTCTGTATAGACAGTTACCTTGGTACCTACAAGATAAGATCGAAACTTGTCGAAAGCAAATATGATAGCAAGTAACTCTTTTTTTGTTACCGTATAGTTTAACTGAGCTCCTGTCAGAGTTCGACTTGCATAGTAGATGGGATGAAAAACTTTGTTCCTTCGTTGGCCTATGACAGCTCCTATTGTGAAGTCACTTGCGTCACACATCAATTCAAATGGCAAGTACCAGTCTGGTGTGACAATTATGGGTGCTGTGACTAATCGATTCTTCAAGTCATTGAAAGCTTTTAAGCATTCCTCATTAAATTTAAATATCGTGTCCTTCTCCAATAATTTGCATAAAGGTTTAGCAACTTTGGAGAAATCCTTGATAAATCTCCAATAGAAACTGGTGTGGCCCAAAAAGCTCCTAACACCCTTTATAGATGTTGGAGGTGGGAGTTTCTCAATAACATCTACTTTTGCTCTGTCTACCTCGATCCCATGTCTTGTTATCTGATGCCCCAGAACGATACCTTCTCGTACCATAAAATGGCACTTTTCCCAGTTAATGACTAGGTTTGTCTCTTCATATCATTTTAGTACCTTAGCTAAATTGGCTAGGCAGTCATCGTACGTATCTCCAAACACTGAAAAGTCATCCATGAAAACTTCCAAAAATTTCTCGACCATGTCAGTGAAAATAGACATCATACTTCTTTAAAATGTAGCAGGTGCATTACATAAACCAAATGGCATGCGTCTAAATGAAAATGTACCGTACGGGCAGGTGAATGTGGTCTTGTGTTGATCTTTCGGTGCTACCGTAATCTGGTTGTACCTTGAGTATCCATCAAGAAAACAGTAGTAATCTTGCCCCGTGAGTCTATCCAGCATCTGGTCTAAGAATGGCAAAGGGAACTGATCCTTTCTAGTTGCCTTATTCAGCTTCCGGTAATCGATCCAGATTCTCCATCCCGTAACTGTTCTAGTTAGTATCAACTCGCTATTCTCGTTTTCTATGACCATGATACCTCATTTCTTTGGTACGCACTGGATCAGACTTACCCATAAACTGTCTGAAATGGGGTAAATTATACCCGCATCTAATGACTTGATAATCTCTTTTTTCACTACGTCCTTCATGATGGGGTTCAGCCTTCGTTGTCCATCGATCATCCCTTTTTCACCATCTTCCAGGATGATCTTGTGCATGCATACAGATGGACTAATACCGCAAATATTGGCTATGGTCCATCCGATAGCTTTCTTAAATTGTTTCAGAACTAAGATAAGTTTTTCTTCTTGCTTAGTAGTTAACTCTGCTGAAACAATCACAGGCAGAGTAGAAGCGTCACCTAAATACACAATTTTTAAATGAGAAGGTAATACCTTGAGTTCTAGTTTAGGTGGCTCCTCGATTGACGCTTTTAGCTGCGTGTAATCTCTCTCCTCTAAATCTAAAGATTCAAAACAGAATTGTGGATTAAATCCCTTTTGATTAGCTTCTAGCAAAGCTAAGTTTTCATCTTCCTCTTTATCACTTGGAGGGTCTGATGCAAAATTCTTTCCAGAGGATCCTCAACAGAGTTGAGTTCCTTCTTCACTATTAAATCCTCTAAGTCAGATACTGTAGAATAATCATCTATTGCGTCAGGAAATCGCATTGACTTGAAAACGTTAAATGTTACCTGATCATCCTGAACGCGCATAGTAAGTTCACCCTTCTGCACATCAATAAGTGTCCTTCCTGTTGCTAAGAACGGTCTCCCCAGGATAATTGGTACTTCTTTGTCTGCTTCAAAATCTAAAATTACAAAATCAGCAGGAAATATAAACTTATCTACACGTACCAATACATCCTCGATTTTTCCTTCTGGATGTGCTAAGGATCGATCTGCTAGCTAAAGTGTAACTGGAGTAGGTCTAACTTCACCTATCCCCAACTTCTTAAATATCGACATAGGCATCAAGTTGATACTTTGCGCCCAAGTCACATAGTGCCTTACCATAATAAGCTGCTCCAATGTTGCATGGTATGGTAAAACACCTAGGATCCTTCAGCTTGGGGGTAATTTGTCTTGAAGATATGCACTGCATTCCTTCGTCAAAACTACTGTCTCAAATTCTCCAATTAGTCACTTTTTAGACAGGATATCTTTCATGAATTTTACGTAATTTGGCATTTGTTCAAGTGCTTCAACCAACGGGATGTTGATATGAGGTTGCCTGAGTACGTCAAGGAACATCTTGAATTGGACCTCCTGTTTTTGCTTTTGGAGTCTTTGAGGGTAAGGTGGTGAAGTTTTATATACTGAAGTTGGTACTGGTTGATTTGTCTTTGGCGGCAATTCTGCCGCTACTTGGATTGGTTGGTGATCGTAATTAGCATGTTAGTTACGAGGTTACCTTTTAGGTCTTGCGAGTTCAGTTACGGTGGAACTGGAACTTCAGCACTCGGTTGAACTTCTTCCAAATCTTGAGCTTTAGCATGCTCCTTTTCAGCTTCAATGATGTTGGGCTCTACCATTTTTCCGCTCCTTAATGTTAGTGCTTTACAATGCTCCTTTCCTGGATTTCTCAGATTTTCCCTATCACTAGGTAGAGTATCCTGTGGATGGTTCCTAAGTTCAGTAGCAAGCTGGCCCACTTGGTTCTCCAAATTCCTTAGAGTGGCATCATTCTTCGCCATGTATGCCTTCAATAAATTCTCTAAGCTATTGGATGATTCAGCCTGAACTGGTTTCTAAACTTGCTGTGAAAAACTAGGCGGCTTTTTACTACCTCCAGCCCTTGGTTACTCCAGGAAAGATTGGGGTGATTTTGCCATGATGGGTTGTAAAAGTTGGATTGCAGCCCTTGCCTTCCTCAGTTCTGGTTCTGATTACCTATGAAGTACATGGATTCTGGGTTTGACGGACATTCTTCAAACACATGTCCTTCCCCACAATAGACACTGGCTATATTCTCATATTGGTTAGGTGGTTGAGCTGCAAAACTGTTATACCCATTAGTGGTAAGATTCTTTGACATTGAAGATATCGAAGATACCTGAGATGCAAGTGAAGTGAAAGCATCCACTTCATGAATTCCAGCAACTCATCTTCCTGACATTGCTCGATTGGTTGGCCACTGGTAATTGTTACTGGCGATCCTCTCGATGATTTCATAAGCCTCATTGTAAGACTTAGATAAGATAGCACCGTTAGCAGAAGCATCTACTACCATCCTTGTGTGAGCGTTGAGACCATTGTAAAATGTCTCAAGTTGGATGCAATGTGGAATTCTGTGATGAGGACATTTTCATAATAACTCTTTGAATCTTTCCCATGCCTCATACAAGGACTCATCATCCATTTGTTGGAAAGCAGTAATCTCATTTCTTAGCTTAGCAATCTTGCTAGATGGGAAATACTTCACAATAAATCTCTCTGCTAACTCTTGCCATGTAGAAATCGAGTTTGGTGGCAGTGAGTTTAACTAGGCTCGAGCTCTGTCCCTCAGAGAGTACGAGAACAATTTTAGTCGTAATGCATATTTGGGTACTCCGGCTAGCTTGAAAGAGTCGCTCACCTCCATAAACAGTCTTAAATGAAGATGAGGATCTTCAGTAGGCATTCCACTAAACTAGCCCACTGTCTGAAGCATCTGGAACATGACTGGCTTCAGCTCGAATTGTTATGCCTTGATCTCGGATCTTCTAATACCTAGATTAAGGTCATTAAAAACTGGCACGGCACACTGTCGTAAAGCTCTATCTTTATCATCAACAATAAGGATAGGATTTTGAGCAAGGTTTTCTCTGTTTCCTTGATTGATATTCTCGAAATTCATCTCTTTGGTCCTTCTCTGGTTCGCTTGTCTTCTTCGTTGGCGAAAGGTTCATTCTATTTCAGGGTCCACTGGGAGTAAGTCGATAATTCGGTCAATACTCATAAACACCTGAAATAATCAGAGGAGAATTAATTAAGTAAATAAAATTGAACAGGAAAATAAAAGAACCAAAATGTAAAAATAAATTCACAAATTATGTTTTTTTTAAGATAAAGCCCCCGGCAACGGTGCCAAAAACTTGGAACGGTGGAAATGTGCAAGTGTACACAATCATTAACAAGTAATAAAGTGACAAGTAAATGTCGAGTTATCATACCCACAGGGACTGTAAAAAGCAATATTTATGAAATTAATTAAAACACTTTGGTGAGGTAAAAATAATTTTGGTTTGAAAAGAGTGATTACTAAGATTTTAAAACTAAGCAAACAATAAAAAAAATAAAAGAGTTCTAGTGCACAATTTCAATTAAGATTTAATCAAGATGATATAATTGTGTTGGATTAATTAGACCTTTTTAACTTAGAAATATTAAATTCGTGCTTATGCTGTTATGAATAAATTCACGGCAACCCAGTAATTTGCTAACTTACGAACATATTTACTAATTAAAAAATTCCATTTATCTCTGGGACATATCCTTATGCCAATTCAACCGACTAAACAGATTTAATAAAGTAAACATGCTATCGCACATACATACTTATTGAATTAAATTATCTTTCGCATATTCCTATGTCGATTCAACCGATTAATTCAACTTAATAAACATGTAAAAGATTATTTGAAGTAACAAAGTAGCCATACCTTGAAACAATTTAATCACAACAATCTTACAAGTTATGCAAGGCATATGTATCGTCAAATACAATGCTAATTTAATTTTCAGTTACCTTAGAAGAATTAAACATGCACTCATTAAGCACTGAGTCCATTAATTGCAATTTCAATCCACTTAAACAATTAATTTTTTAGTTATCTAAACAATTATAATGCCAGATAACCTAAGCATGATTTTACTTAATCAAGCATTTCACTGAGGCCTATAATAGCATAAACACTATTTTAATAATTCAAGTAGGCAAAATATAATCAACCCAACACGAATTAAATTCAAGCTAAATTGATTAAAATAACCATTTCAACAACAATATTATTCATAGATATGTTCATCACAAAAACAACAAAAATTAAAAAGAAAGGGAACAAAAAGCAAATCCAGTGTTTTTCTGCGACTAGACTGTTGCTCCATTCTTTTGTCTCTATTTTCTTCACCGAGCAAGGGTTCTATGAATCCTTGATTGCTGCCCAAGATGGCTGAAGAACACATCTTTCTCAAGAGAGGAAATCGGCACAAGAGGAAGGGAAAATGGGATGGAAAAATGGATAGGAAACTTTAAGAGAAGTGAAGAGAGGATGAGAGAATGCTGTGGAATGAGAGATGTTAAGGGATGCCTTGAAATGAGCAGCATAGGGTGGCTTTTATAGCTGAAGAGGGCTGCTAAAAATAGCAAATTCAGCAACCAAGAGAGCCCTCCAATGGCCGGCCACACACATGGCAAGGTTGAAGCTTTCAACCTTGCTAAAAATAGGCTGGGGCAAATCTTCAAAGCCTAAAATAAGGGTGGGGTTTGAACGAAATTTGGAAGTTTTTCAAGAGCCTTTTTGCAAGCATATTTTACCAGCTAATTTTCTGATTTGGGTCAGTCAATGGACGGTTCTGGTCAGCCCAATTAGTGGCTAGTTCAGCTTACTTCATTCGGGTCAACCAGTGCGGTTCACTAGGCCCTTTCTTCATAATTAATTAAAATTAATTCATTTAACCTAAATTAAATAGGAAAGAAATTAAAATTAATTTAATTATGAATTAATACACATTTCTGGACTGTCTTGGGCTGGAAATTAATTGGCCTCGATACTTTAAATTACTCTCGGTTTTGTTCTTCTCGCAGTGTTCACTAGGCCCTTTTTCTCCAATTGTGTAATTCTGTCAAAAATAACCAAATTTAATCAAAATTAACTACAAAATTAATTAAAATTCATAATGTTCATATTTTTAACATAATTTAATTATTTTATAATATTTAATTATTTTTTGACAAGAATTTAACCGGAATAGCTTGGTTTTAAGTTAAAAAGGGCATGAAAAAGTATATAAATTTTTGTGTTTCCAGGAAGCAACAACCAAACTGCAATTGGAATAATCTAGGACTTGTGAACTCTAACAATGTTGTTTGACAAAATGCCACAAATGCACCACTAGGTTATAATGAACCAATGCCATGACAAAATGTTCAAAAAAGTTCAGCATCATCATCTTCATCTATGGAAGCTTTTTTGAAGGAATATATGGCCAAAAATGATGCCGTGATCTATAGTCAAGTTGAATCCCTAAAAGCTTTGAAGAATCAAGTAGGGTAGATTGCTAATGCATTAAACTCGAGACCTCAATGAGTATTGCCAAGTGACACTAAAAATTCAAGATCTTAAGGGAAGGAGCATTGCAAGGCCATTACGCTTAGAAGTTCTACTCAGTTACTTGGAGTTATTAATGATGCCATTACAAACGAGGACAACTCAGATCTCACACATAGAAAGAATTCAGACCCATTTGTGGAGCAGTTTACAACTGAGCATACTAATAAAAAGAATATTGTAACAGAACCAAATTGTGTTACCAATAAAAATGCCACAATAGAAAAATATCAGCAATCTGAAGGAAGGCCACTGCCACCTTTTCCTCAGTGATTTTAGAAATTTAAGCTAGATTTTTAGTTCAAAAATTTTTTGGATGTCTTGAAGCAACTCTAGATCAACATACCATTGGTGGAAGTGTTCGAGTGAATGCCTAATTATGTAAAATTCATGAAAGATATCTTGTCAAAGAAGTGAAGATTAGGGGAATTTGAAACTGTTGCTCTCACTGAAGGGTACACAGCGGTGCTGATGAACAAATTGCCTCCAAAGTTGAAGGACTTAGGGAGTTTAACTATATCTTGTTCAATTGGAAACCATTATGTTGGTAAGGAATTATGTGATTTAGGATCAAGTATAGATTTAATGCCTATGTCTGTTTTCAGGAAGCTAGGAATCGAGAAGGCAAGACCCACCACAATCATGCTGCAACTAGCTGATCATTCTTATACACATCCAAAAGGTAAAATTGAAGATGTGTTTGTAAGAGTAGATAAATTTATTTTTCCAGTAGATTTTATTATTTTAGAATGTGAAGCTGATAAAGAAGTACCAATTATTCTTGGAAGACCTTTTCTAGCTACAGGTAGAACACTAATTGATGTGCAGAAAGGTGAGCTAACACTGAGGGTTAATAACTAGCAAATTACTTTTAATGTTTTTGATGCCATGAAGTGTGCAGATGACAATGAAGAATGTCACACCATTAGATTTATTAACATGGCAGTGGAGGTAAAGTTTGCAAAATCTTGTCACAACAATTCTGATGATGATGATGATGATGCAGAGCCATTTGAGTTGAGTGAAGCAAAAACAACGGAAGAACTTCGTGAACTTATGGAGACCAAGAGGCTTACAGATAGACCAGGGAAGATTTTTGAATTTTTGGATTTATCAGATTGTTCTTTTAAGCCTCCTAGACTTTTTATAGAGAAACCTCCTACATTGGATTTAAAGCCTTTGCTGTTACATTTAAAGTACGCCTACTTGGGAAACAACAACACTCTGCCAGTAGTTATATCTACAGAGTTGACACCTGATAAGGGGCTAAATATCTACAGAGTTAACACCTGATAAGGGGCTAAGTTACTAGATGTTTTGAGGAGTTCTAAAAAGGTGCTGGGGTGGACAATCACTGATACCAAAGGAATCAGTCCTACTATTTGCATGCATAAGATTCTATTGGAGGATTACCATAGCAATTCTATTGAGCAGTAGAGAAGGTTGAACCCCATCAGGAAAGAAATTATCAAAAAGGAGATTATCAAATAGCTCAACTGTAATAGTCTAGTTTAAACCCTACCCGGAATAGTGGTTTCGGGACCACAAATTTGAGTCTAAAAAAAATATTTTAATATTATTTTCTGTGTCTGTGATATGTGAATTTATATCGTGAGTTTTTCGTGATTTAATTTGTCTCAGACTCGTGCTCGATTTTACAAAAAGGATTTAATCGCATAAAAGGTAAAATTAGCATGTTACATGTTTAATGTATGTATTTGAAATGGCTTTGAACTAATAGGTCCTTATGTGGTTGTTTGACCATGTAATGTATTAAATGACTTTGTTGGACATTAGTAAATGGTTTATTAATGTTTAAATACAAGGGTATTTTAGTAAAAGGTTTAATAAATGTTGTTTAATAAAATGAAAACATGAAATTGGCCATTGTTATCATTCATATAGCCGATTATATCAAGAAAATAGAAAGAAGAAGACCATCCTAGGGTTCGGCCATTGATTTGGTTGATTAAGGTATGTACTTTGGTCTGTTTTTGATGATTTCTACATTTCTATGATCATTGCTTCATGTTCTACCGAGCCCATGTCTGAATTTATGTTTCTGTTAATGATTTCATGAAATTCCATTGTTGATATCATGAGTTTTGTGATGTTTTTGGATGAATTATGAAGGCTTGGTAGATGATTTATAAGTTTTGTCTTTGAATTTTTTTTGAAATTGAGCTATTTGGGCTAAATTGTGAAAATGATGTCTTGGGGGACAAAAATGTTAAATAAACATGTTGTGTGGGGTTATATAGAAGCCATGAAAATTTGACTAGCCCTTCTTGTAAAGAGACTTTGTATATTTGCGATTTTATGAAAATAAGCTAAAATTGTCAAAGTGTGAAAATGTAAAGGCTAAAATGCAAAGTGCCCTAAATATGTGTATGTGGATTGAATTGAATGAAATGAAGTATTGAATGGTTGAATTTGAATTGTATTAGATCAAGAACAAAGAAAATCAGACCTAGATCGAGGGAAGTCCAAAATAGTCTAATAGTCGACTCGAATCTATCCAAAATTCGTACGAGGTAAGTCAAAATACAATTACGTGTTAAATTGATTGAATGTTGTATATACTAGTTATAATCTGTATTGGACAACTGTGAGAGACTGATGAATAAATTCTGAGTAAATTTCGATAATATGCTAGTATCTGAAAAGCTCTGTGTGTTTCTAAAAGAACGTTGACATCGATCTGAGATATCGTGTAAGACTGTGTCTGGGACATAGTCCTCGATTTGAGATTTACATGTAAGACCATGTCTGGGACATCAGTATCGTATCTGATTTCTTGTAAGACTCTGTCTGGGATAGAGTCATCGATACTGAATTACATGTAAGACCACGTCTGGGACGTCAGTATTGTACCCGTTATTAAGTATCTGTATCATTTCAGAACCATCTGATGGTAGAGTACGAGATATGGGAATGAATATATGAAATGTATAATCTATACAGGTACGTTTGTATTGTACTAAATTTCTGAATATGAAAGACTTTATTTCTGTGAAATAATGAATGTGAAGTATGTATGAAATCATGGAAATGAAATATGACATGTATACAAGCAAATGAGCATGGTTAGGCTCATGAATTACTCTATGGAATGGTTGTGAATTCTTGCTATTGACTTTTACGTTATATGCTTTAATATCTAGACTAGTTGTATTTGGCTTACTAAGCTCTTTGTAGCTTACTCTGTGTGATTTTTGTCTATTTTATAGTTATCGTAGCTACTGAAGGCTCAGGGATAGTCGACGATTGTTACCATACTATCGAACTCATTTTGGTACTTTTAAAAGTATAAATATTTTAAGTATGGCATGTATAGGCTAGAATTTCTATCTATTTAAGCTTTGATATGTATATATGTTATGCCATGAGAGTTGGCTAGCAAATGATATGTTGTGCATGGTTTTGGTGTCGGTTGGTGATGCCAAATTGTGTATGCTTGTAATGGTTATATGTCCTTGTATATGGCAGTCATTTTGAAGTATGCCAAGTTGAGGAAATGGTAAATTTAAGCATGATTTAGAAGGTGCCATAAGTGAGCTATGAAATGAGCATTTTGGCATGTTGTGGTAATATGATTTTTAATGTATTTTGGTGTGGATTTGAATAGGTTATTGAATGATGATGATTTAGTTATAATGAAGCATGTTTTAAGCATTGTATTGGCTGAAAATTTTGGCATGAATGTTGTTTAATATTGCTTATAGGAATGTCCCAAATAGGGGTGACAAGTTGGCTTAAACCAAGCCTACATTGTGCCGCATGGTCAGGGACCACGGGCCTGCCTTGTGGTCGTTTATGCAAAGCAGTAACCTCGTAAAGTCACATGGTTAAGACAGATGGGCGTGTCATATTGCCGTGGGCTTAAGTTATTAGCTAGCTAAGTTTCACATGGCCATAGCACACGGGCGTGTCTATTGGCCATGTGTAGAAGTCAGTATATATACTCTATTTTGGCACGGCTGGATCACATGGGCGTGTCTGGTGCCTGTGTAAGGCAGACGGCCTGATCACATAGGCGTGTGACCTCAACAGAATAAAATTTTTTTTTAAGTTTTGAAAATTTTGAAAGTGTTCAGTTTAGTCCCAACCTTTTCAAAAGTATGTCTTAGGTCTTGGAGACCTCCATAAGGGATGAATTGTTGATTTGCTTATGCATTAATATTATGTGATATCTATGATTCTGTATTGATTTGTAATGTTCTGTCTGTCTGGTAATGCCCCTTACCTATTCTGGCGACGGTTATGGGATAGGGGTGTTACATTTTATTGGTATCAGAGCTATGGTTTAGTCGGTTCTAGGACTACCATAGCATATGTGAGTCTAGCTATACATGCCATATATCAGAAACTGCGATAGTATGATGAATCCTGACATTGAAATGCGCTTTTATATAGTAATGGATCCCAATAGAGATGTAGCTAACGATGTTGAAAGTAATGTGCCTGCTCCCGCGCAAGGGACGGTACAAGATGATTCTCGACTGGCTACGAGTAGCCGTGATGGTGAGGCTAAGAAAGCCTTCTATCAGATGATGAATGATTGGTTCACTCAGTATATTAGAACCAATCCAGCTGTACAATAACCTCTACCCCCAGTTAATCCTTCTGAAATTCCTGTTATGCCCTCAGTGAATCTGGCTCAGTAAAGTAGACCATCAGTTGATAAGATTAGAAAGTATGGGGCTGAAGAGTTCCGAGCTACAACGAATGATGATGCTGAAAGAGCCAAATTCTGGTTAGAGAATACAATACGAGTGTTTGATGAAATGTCTCTGAATCCTGAGGAATGTGTAAAATATGTCGTTTCACTTCTGAGAGATACGGTATACCATTGGTGGAAAACTTTAATATCTATGGTTCCGAGTGAACGGGTTACTTGGGAAATATATTAGTCAGAGATTCATCGATTAGAAACGTAAAGAGTTTATCGAGCTTAAATAAGGCTGTATGTCTGTTACTTAATATGAATGTGAATTTGTGAGAATGAGCCAGTATGCTCGGGAATGTGTATCAAATGAAGCAATAATGTGCAAAAGGTTTGAATATGGACTAAATGAAGATATTTGTCTATTAGTTGGGATTTTGGAGATTAAAGAAATGGTAGTGCTCGTTGAGCAAGCTTGTAAAGTTGAAGAATTAAGTAAAGAGAAAAGAAAAGTTAATTCTGAAGCTAGAGATGTTAGAAAGAGATCTTCGAGTAGATTATTTCAGTCTGTGTCAAAGAAATTTCGAGATGATCGTAGCTATTCAAAGGCTGATGTAAGACATTCAAATCGAGATCGAGCTAGATCGCATTCGAATTTCAGAGCTCCTGCTACTTCTGTTGCAAGTGTTGGGAATGTCCGATCTGAGAAACCTGAATGTAAACACTGTGGTAAAAGACATCCAAGAAATTGTAGATTGAATGACCTAGCTTGTTTCCTATGTGGATCTCTGGACCATTTTGTAAGAGATTGTTCTGAACCTGCTGAGCAAGAGAATGTATAGAATCCGAGACCAAACAACACCTCAGCTAGAAGTAGACCTTCCAGAAATACGGGAAATGCAAGTGGTGGTCAAAGAGCTACTAGGGATGCTGCTGTTAGATCTGAGGCCAGAGCATCTGCCAGAGCCTATGCTATCTGAGCTCGTGAGGAGGCTTCGTCTCCAGACGTGATTATCGATATTTTTACTCTTTATGATACTTCTGTGATTGCATTGATAGACCCTGGATCAACGTATTCTTATATCTATATGAATTTAGTGCATAGTAAGACTTTTCCTATAGAGTCTACTGAATTCATAATTAGAGTATAGAACCCCTTAGGGAAAAAGTGTTTTGGTTGATAAAGTTTACAAAAATTGCCCGTTATTGATTCGAGATATTTGTTTTCCTGCTGATCTGATGCTTTTACCTTTCGACGAATTTGATATAATTCTAGGAATGGACTAGTTAACTTTGCATGATGCTATTGTGAATTGCAAATGAAAAGTCATTGATTTAAGGTGTAAGAATGATAAGATAATTCAAATTGAGTCTAGTGATCTGAATGGACTACCAGCTGTGATATCTGCAATGAAAGCACGTAAATATGTGAAAAAAGGCTGTGAAGCCTACTTAGCATATGTGTTAGACTCGAAAGTCAATGATAAGAAAGTTGAATCTGTACTGTTGTCTGTGAGTTCCCTGGTGTGTTTCCTGAAGAACTTCTGGGATTACCTCCAGTTAGAGAGGTAGAATTTGGCATTGAATTGGTACCTGGTACAACTCCGATTTCGATAGCTCCATACAAAATGGCTCCAACCGAACTAAAAGAACTAAAGTCTCAGTTGCAAGAATTAACCGATCGAGGATTTACTAGACTGAGATTTTCACCTTGGGGTGCTCCGATTCTATTTGTGAAAAAGAAAGACGATACGATGAGAATGTGTATAAATTATCGTCAGTTGAACAAGGTGACTGTCAAGAATAAGTATCCTCTACCCCGATTGATGATTTGTTTCATCAGTTAAAAAGAGCTACTGTGTTTTCGAAAATAGATTTGAGATCAGGCTATTATCAGTTGCGAGTGAAAGATTCAGATATTTTGAAGACTGCTTTTAGAACGAGGTATGGTCACTATGAAGTCTTAGTTATTCCTTTCGGATTGACTAATGCACCTACTATTTTTATGGATTTGATGAATAGATTTTTCAGATCGTATTTAGACCAATTTGTTGTGGTATTCATTGATGACATACTGATTTATTCACGTGATGAATCTGAACATACTGAGCATATGGGAATAGTGCTACAGACTTTGCGAGATAAATAGTTGTATGCGAAGTTCAGTAAGTGTGAGTTCTGGCTACGAGAAGTTGGTTTTCTGGGTCATATAGTATCAACCTCTGGTATTCGGGTAGATCTGAGCAAAATTTCAGCTATTTTAGATTGGAAACCTCCGAGGAATATCTCTGAAGTCCGTAGTTTTCTGGGCTTACTAGTTACTATAGAAGATTTGTGAAAGGTTTTTCGATGATTGCGACTCCGTTAACAAAACTACTACAGAAATATGTGAAGTTTGATTGGTCTGAAAAATGTCAGGACAATTTTGATCGGTTGAAGACTTTATTGACTGAAGCTCCGGTATTAGTACAACCTGAATCGGGTAAAGAATTTGTAATTTACAGCGATGCTTTGTTTATTAGTCTAGGATGTGTTTTAATGCAAGAAGGAAAAGTTATTGCTTATGCTTTGAGACAGTTAAAGCCGCATGAAAAGAACTATCCGACACACAATCTTGAGTTAGCTGCTATTGTGTTTGCCTTGAAGATCTGGCGTCGCTATCTGTTTGGTGAGAAATGTCACGTGTTTTCTGATCATAAAAGTTTGAAGTATTTAATAACCCAAAAAGATTTGAATCTGTAACAGAGAAGATGGTTAGAACTATTGATTATCATCCGGGCAAAGCAAATGTGGTAGCAGATGCTTTGAGTCAGAAATCATTCTCTGCATTGCGTGTGATGAATGCTCATTTAGCACTGTCTGATGATATCTTAGTTTGTGCCAAATTGAAAGCAAAACCCTTGTTTATACAACAGATCTGCGAGGCTCAGAAATCTGACAATGAATTAATAGCAAAACGAGCTCAGTGTGATTCTGAATTTCGAGTTGATGTTGCATTCTTGAGTTTAAAGGTACGTGGGAACAATATCTACCTTTGATTGAATTCGCTTATAATAATAGCTTTCAATCGAGCATTAAAATGGCACCGTACGAAGCCTTATACTGTAGAAAGTGTAGAACTCCGTTATACTGGTCTGAGCTCAGTGAGAATAAGATTTACGGTATTGATCTGATAAAAGAAACAGAACAAAAAGTGAAAGTAATCCAAGATAGGCTGAAAGCTGCCTCTGATCGTCAGAAATCTTATGCGGATTTAAAACGAAAAGATATCAAATTTGAGATCGGTGATAAAGTATTTCTGAAAGTATCTCTGTGGAAGAAACTGTTCCGATTTGGTAAAAAAGGGAAAGTTGAGTCTGAGGTTCATCGAACCGTATGAAATCATTGAGCGAGTTGGGCTGGTTGCTTATAGATTGAGGCTACCATCTCAGTTAGAAAAGATCCATAATGTATTTCATGTATCGATGCTTCGACGATACAGATATGATCCTTCGCCTGTAATTTCTTCGTCTGATATTGAAATCTATTCTGATATGACTTATGAAGAAAAGCCGATCTGTATTTTAGCTCGTGAGGTTAAAGAGTTACAAAAAAAGAAAATTTCATTAGTTAAAGTGTCATGGCATCGACACGGTGTTGAAGGGGCCACGTGGGAGTCTGAAGATGCTATGAGACAACAATATTCGAATCTGTTTAATGGTAAGATTGTCGGGGACGAAAATCCCTAAGGGGGGAGAATTGTAACAGTCCGGTTTAGACTCTAATTGGAATAGTGGTTTCAGGACAACAAATCCGAGTTTGAAAAAAAATATTTTAATATTATTTTCTGTGTCTATGATATGTGAATTTATATCTGCGAAGTTTCTGTGATTTAATTTGTCTGTATCTGTGCTCGATTTTACAAAAAGGATTTAACCGCATAAAAGGTGAAATTAGCATGTTACATGTTTAATGTATGTCTTTGAAATGGCTTTGGACTAATAGGCCCTTATGTGGTTATTTGACCATGTAATGTATTAAATGACTTTGTTGGACATTAGTAAATGGTTTATTAATGTTTAAATGCAAGGGTATTTTAGTAAAAGTTTTAATAAATGTTGTTTAATAAAATGAAAACATGAAATTGGCCATTATTATCATCCATATAGCCGATTATATCAAGAAAATAGAAAGAAGAAGACCATCTTAGGGTTCGGTCATTGATTTGGTTGATTAAGTATGCACTTTGGTCCGTTTTTGATAATTTCTACATTTCTGTGATCATTGATTCGTGTTCTACAAAGCCCATGTCTGAATTTATGTTTCTGTTAATGATTTCATGAAATGCCATTGTTGATATCATGAGTTTTGTGATGTTTTTGGATGAATTATGAAGGCTTGGAAGATGATTTATAAGTTTTGTCTTTGATTTTTTGATGAAATTGAGCTATTTGGGCTAAATTGTGAAAATGATGTCTTGGGGGACAAAAATGTTAAATAAACATGTTGTGTGGGCTTATATAGAAGCCATGAAAATTTGGCTAGCCCTTGTTGCAAAGAGATTTTGCATATTTGTGATTTTATGCAAATAAGACTAAATTGTCAAAGTGTGAAAATGTAAGGGCTAAAATGGAAAGTGCCCTAAATGTGTGTATGTGGATTGAATTGAATGAAATGAATTATTGAATGGTTGAATTTGAATTGTATTAGATCAAAAACAAAGAAAATCAGACTTAGATTGAGGGAAGTCCAAAATAGTTGAATAGTCGAATAGTCGAATAGTCGACTCATTTCTGTCAGAAAGTCGTACGAGGTAAGTCAAAATACAATTACGAGTTAAATTGATTGAATTTTGTATATACTAGTTATAATCTGTATTGGACGGCTGTGAGAGCCTGATGAATGAATTTCGAGTAAATTTTGATAATATGCTAGTATCTGAAAAGCTCTGTATGTTTCTAAAAGAAAGTTGACATCGATCTGAGATATCGTGTAAGACCGTGTCTAGGGCACAGGCCTCAATTTGAGATTTACGTGTAAGACAATGTCTGGGACATCAGCATCGTATCTGATTTCGTGTAAGACCCTGTCTGGGACAGAGGCATCGATACCGAATTACATGTAAGACCACGTCTGGGACGTCGACATTGTACCCATTATTGAGTATCTGTATCGTTTCTAAACCATCTGATGGTAGAGTACGAGATATAGGAATGAATATATGAAATGTATAATCTATACAGGTACGTTGGTATCGTACTAAATTTCTAAATATGAAAGACTCTATTTTTGTGAAATAATGAATGTGAAGTATGTACGAAATCATGGAAATGAAACATGACACGTATACAAGAAAATGAGCATGGTTAGGCTCATGAATTACTTTGTGGAATGGTTGTGAATTCTTGCCATTGACTTTTATTTTATATGCTTTAATATCTAGACTAGTTGTATTTGGCTTACCAAGCTCTTTGTAGCTTACTCTCTATGATTTCTGTCTATTTTACAGTTATCGTAGCTACTGAAGGCTTGGGAATAGTCAAGGATTGTCACCATACTATCGAACTCATTTTTGTACTTTTGAAAGTATAAATATTTTTAAGTATGGCATGTATAGGCTAGAATGTCTATGTATTTAAGCTTTGATATGTATATATGTTATGCCATGAGAGTTGGCTAGCAAATGATATGTTGTGCATAGTTTTGGTGTTGGTTGGTGATGCCAAATTGTGTACGCTTGTAATGGTTATATGGCCTTGTATGTGGTGGTCATTTTAAAATATGCCAAGTTGAGGAAATGGTAAATTTAAGCATGAGTTAGAAGGTGCCATAAGTGAGCTATGAAATGAGCATTTTGGCATGTTGTGGTAATATGATTTTTAATGTATTTTGGTGTGGATTTGAATAGGTTATTGAATGATGATGATTTAGTTATAATGAAGCATGTTTTAAGCATTGTATTGGCTGAAAAGTTTGGCATGAATGCTGTTTAATATTGCTTATAGGAATGTCCCAAATAGGGGTGACAAGTTGGCTTAAACCAAGCTTGCTATTTGCCACACAGTCAGGGACCACAGGCGTGCCTTGTGGTCGTGTATGCAAAGTAGTAACCTCTTAAAGTCAAATGGTTAAGACACATGGGCGTGTCATATGGCCGTAGGCTTAAGTCAGTAGCTAGCTATGTTGCACACGGCCATAGCACACGGGCTTGTCTGTTGGCCGTGTGTAAAAGTCAGTTTATTTACTCTGTTTTGGCACGGCTGGATCACATTGGAGTGTCTGGTGCCCGTGTACCTCAACAGAATTGAAATTTTTTTTAAGTTCTGAGAATTTTGAAAGTGTTCGGTTTAGTCCCGACCTTTTCTAAAAGTATGTCTTAGGTCTTGGAAACCTCCATAAGGGAAGAATTGTTGATTTGCTTATGCATTAATATTCTGTGATATCTGTGATTCTGTATTGATCTGTTATGTTCTGTCTATCTGGTAATGCCCCTTACCTATTTCGTCGGCAGTTACGGGATAGTGGTGTTACATCGACGCTGGAATAATATACCCTATTTTTGATAGTTCGTGGGTGAGCCACGTTGAACGTGTGCCCAAGAAAGGACTATCGCAAGCTTAACAATACAACTCAGAAGGACCATTTCCCCTTTACCTTTTATCGATCAAATGCTGGATAGATTAGCTAGTGAAGCCTTCTATTTTTTTTTGGATGGTTACTGGGGTATAATTAGATTGCCATAGCTCCCAATGGCTAAGAGAAGACCATTTTCACATGTCCATATGGAACTTTCGCATTTAGATGGATGCCATTCGGGTTGTGTAATGCCCCAACAATATTTTAGCATTGTATGATGGTGATATTTTTAGATATGGTAGAGAAGTTTCTTGTAGTATTCATGGACGATTTCTCTATTTTTGACGATACTTTTGAGAATTTTTTGAAGAATTTGGGGTTAGTTCCTTGTTGCTATGAAGAAGCTAATGTTGTATTGAATTGGGAAAAATGCCACTTCATAGTTTGTGAAGGCATTGTTCTGGGACATAAAATTTCACAAAAAGGGATTGCTGTGGACAAAGCAAAGATTGAGGTGATTAAAAAGTTGCCACCACTTACCACTGTTAAAGGTATTTGAAGTTTCCTAGCCCATGCAGGGTTTTATCAAAGATTTATTAAGGATTTTTTGAATCTCCAAACCCCTTTGTACCTTGTTTGAAAATAATAGACCCTTCAATTTTGATGAGCCCTATTTGAAAGCATTTGAAAAAAGCAACTGGTGATAGCACCGATTGTCATAGCATCGGACTAGACACTACTTTTTAAACTTATGTGTGATGCCAGTGATTACGCTGTAAAAGTAGTATTAGGGTAAAGAAAGGATAAGGTATTCCATGCTATATATTCTGCAAGCAGGATCTTGACTGATGCAAAACTTAACTACACTACTATTGAAAAGGAGCTATTAGATGTGAAATTTGCATTTGAGAAATTCAGATCCTATCTAGTTGATACCAAGGTCACAGTTTATACAGACCATTTTATGATTAAGTATTTGGTGACCAAGAAGGATGCGAAACCTAGGTATATCAAGTGGATATTACTGCTGTAGGAATTTGATCTTGAAATTTAAGATAGGAAAGGGACCAAGAATCAAGTGGCTGATTTTATTATGTAGTCAGTCTAGCTCTGAACCTAAGTGCCTATGACTTCGTTTTCCAAGAAATCCGTGCAGCAGAAGATCCTGAATTTGAGACTTTCTACGCCAAAAATATTCTTTTAAATGAAGGTATTCATGCTTGGATGGTGGCTCAAGATCAGCCTCATGAAAACCTTATATTCCCTGAGGAGGTTCTACCCCGTGGAAACGCTCTTTAATGGAACTTTAACTTTAGCTAGTCGTGACAAAGAAACCATTGGTTTTTCTTGGTGGGCCGAGAATGCCCGGCTTATCAATTTATCTGGTAAACTATTGGGGGCTCATGTAGCCCATGCCTCTCTTATCTAGGATAGAAGTTGTAACACCTCTAACCCGTATCCATAACTGGAGTAGGGTTACGAGGTATTACTGATCAATTCACAACATATAACATACATTTATTGAGCATAAAGCATTCATTCTCATAAATCATTCAACACAATTACATTGTCCCTTATAAGGGCCTACGAGGCCTTAAACATGCTTTAGAAGTGGTTTGGGACTAAACCGATAACATATGAAAATTTTGGAAACTTAGAAAAATTTTCAAACTTACAGAGGTCACACGCCTATGTGAATAGGCTGTGTGCCTCACACGGCTCTAGACACGCCCGTGTCTCAGGCCATGTGGAAACAGGGAATACATATTGACTTGGGTCACACGGCCAACCACACGCCTGTGTGTCTAGCCCGTGTGCCCTTCGAAGTGGCCACACACGCCTGTGTGCCAGACCGTGTGCCAATTAGGGAGTATACTAACTTGTACCACATGGCCAGTCACACGCCCGTGTGTGAGACTGTGTGGAGCATACTGAATTCAATTCAATTTCATCACCAGGGGACACACGGCCGTGTAATATGACCGTGTGTCACACACGACTGAGACACACACCCGTGTCTCTGCTCGTGTGGATAGAAATAAGCCATTTGCAAGGCCAATTTGCCACCTTTATTCATGCTCACCTAAACAACCAAAATGGTACCATTTCATAATATAATTAGGCAGCCAAAATCATCAACCTAATGCACAATTCTTGCCATTATAATTTCATCTATTCCAAATCTCAAATCACTACCATTTACTTAGCCAAACATGCCAAAACAATATCAATCTATATAGTTCATTTACCATAATTCACACCCACATAACTTCCTTATAAATAACCATACAACATCTAAAATCATACCTCATCAAGGCATTTTTCAAGCATTTTATACACCACAAATCAATTAACCATTTGAGCAACTATAAAACCATAACTACATTCATACCAAACATACCAAAATAAGCCATCACTCATGGCTATATATACAAACCAAAACATATACAATTTACAAGCCAAATCTCATAGCTATAATCACAACCAAAATACCACATCTAGCCTATACATGCCATATACCAAAAACATATAACCCAAAAGTACCAACTTAGATGTTTGATAGTGTGATGATGTTCCCGACGACTGCCGGATCCGAGCTAGCCTTGATTCGCTATAAAACATAGAAAAATTAACACAAAGTAAGCTTCATAGCTTAGTAAGCTCGAATGATATAAACTTAACTAATCACAAATACAACATTCATCAATCTAAACATATTATCATGTACTTTAAGATTACTAACAAACCTTTCAACTGCTTATTCATAAGCTTATATACAAACTTTGTAACTTCTTCGATTTTAATCTCATAATATACATGTACATACATGTACCAATCCATAACAAGTTCATACATACACAGAATACCATTGAATACTCCATGTCTCGAACATTAAGTGCCATACTCGATATCTCACACACTAAGTGCCATACATAGCCAAAGCTATCTCAAATCGCACACTAAGTGCCATATATAGCCGAAGCTATGTCGAATCACACACTAAGTGCCACAAATAACTGATTTTTCGTCAAACATATCTGTAGTCCTGCATATAAAATTTATGCAATATCAAAGCACTAAAAGCATAATTATTACAATGCTTAATTCATACGAACTTACCTCGTGTACTAAAATGACGAAATGGACTACCTATTCAATTACTTTTTCTTTTTACCCGATCTAAGTCTGAATTCCTCTTTTCTTGATCTATAAGTAATCAAAATCAACTTATTTATTCTTCCATTTATTCAATACAATCCAAAATACATATTAGGGCTATTTTACACATTTGTCCCTAAACTTTCCCATTTTTTAATTTTTGTACTTTTGGGGTCCCTATTGCATGAGCTTTCTATTGAGGGGACAATTTTACAAAATGATTGATAATCTAGTGTTTTGCCATGAAGGGGTTTGTGAGGTTTACTGAGTTTTTATGAAAGAAAAGGAATCCTAGATATGAAATAAACAACTTTTGTGAAAGGTGTTAGCATAAAAACACCTAAATGAACCATTTTGCAAAGTTTGTAAAATTAGTTAGAAATGTATGAAATGGATGAAATTTGTGAGTTGTCATAGTTACAAAAAGTATTCGGCTAGACTTGGGTAGTGTAAAAATTTCATACATTTCATCGTACGGGTCTAAGGGAAAAAGTGTAAATGTTGTATAAAGTTAGGGGCAAAATGTTCATTTTGCCCAAGGGTGTAATTTAGGCTCGATATGAATAATGTGGGGGTATTAATGATTCATTGTTGCTTATACAGGCCCCGAGAGACGAATTTCAGAGGTCGACTGTGGAAAACGGAAGGTTTCGAAATAACCAAAATTTGAATCCAAAAATATCTGCCAGGTAAGTTCGGATAACTTGAATGTAAACTATTTTAAATACATTAATATGTATGTTTATATATAAGCTATAATAGGGATATTCATTGTATGGTAAATCATGAAAAGTTAATATTATGAGAAAATGTCCCGATTGAATAATAAGGATTCTGATGGAATATCCGGAAATGAATTGATGGTAAAAAGGATCTAGCCCGGAGTGGTGTTCCTTATGTGATCAAGCTTCCCGAAGAATATGTGTGCTGAAATGGATTTAGCCCGGACGGGTAATCTGATTAGGATCTAAATTTAGCCTGGACTGGTAATTCAGATCCGAACTTATTAGAGTACATGTCATTGTAAGGGATTTAACCTGGATTGGTAATTCCGACATCTACTCTATGAATTTATACTACGAGGGATTTAGCCTAGACTGGTAATCCCGCCGTAAGAGTGAGGTTCACGAGATTACATACTTGAAATGATCACTGACATGATTTGACGGTAATAGGATATCCATCGAGAAATCTGATAAATTTAATAGCACCATAATGTTAGATGGAAATAATGAGCTCATCAATGTTAATGTTATAATGTATTGTCATGAGACTAACTTGACGTTTGAATGAATGTGATAGGGAATTATTGTACATGTTGGTTGTGAATATTAAATATGATTGAATGCTAATTAAACGGTAAGTTTACGTTTCCGTTACCGAACTTACTAAGCATGTAATGCTTACCCCCTCTCTTTTCCCCTTGTCTTTCAAAGCTCGAGGACTCGTGAATATTGGAAGATGGTTAGAGCGTTGTCATCACTATCCACTTGTTTTATTTTGATATATTGACACTTTCATTTTTGTAATAATGGCATGTATAGGTATCTTGATTATTTTGTTATATGTGTCACTTGGCTAGCCAATGAAAGGGCTTGAAGGATGTGTTTATTCATTTTGTATATGGCCATGAGATGTGGCCCATGTTGATGTAGGCTATAACCAAACTAATCGTCCAAGCTTGTGTTTAATTGTTACATGTGATGGTTAATATGATATTTTCATGAATGAGCAAATGTTATGTATAATCTAGTACCTATTGGAGTGGCCTTGAGTGCCCTATTGTGGTTATGTTTGATGTATGTAGGTTTGTGCAAATAAGGGTGGCAAAGAGGCTTTGTAAATAGCCTCATTTTTTGTCCACACGGGTAAACGCATGGGCATGTGTCTATCTAGGTCGTGTGTGACACACGGTCTGCCCCATGGGAGTGTTGTCTGGCCATATGTCCCCTACATGTAAGATTTTCAAGTCAGATTGCATAGTAGTAAACACACGGGTAGAGACACGGCCTAGCACGCGGGCGTGTGCCTCGACTGTGTGACATTTTGGGTATGTTGACTTCAGAAATAGAATACCCAGGTTTTCACACACGGGCTAAGACATGGGCGTGTCGAGGCCGTGTGAGGGACACGGGCCATGGACACGGGCATGCATCTAGCCGTGTGAAAACCCCTGTAGGTTTAAATTAGAAATTAATTCCACACAGGTAAAAGACACGGACGTGTCCCTATGTGCTTAGGCCGTGTGAGCCACACGGGCCATCAGCACGACCATGTCATATGGGTCACATGGGTGTGTTGCTCTTCTACACGGGCGTGTGCCTTATTTTAAATGTAAATTTTCTATAGTCGGTTTAAGGACCCGGGTTGTTCCCGAATAGTTTCCAATGGTCGATTTAGGGTCCGTAGACCATAATAAGAAGTTTAAAGTAGAAATTTGAAAAAGTTTCAATTTGGACCGAGTCTTGGAGACTTGAGAATGTTTGGGTACATGAGATCAAGTTAGATGATGCCTTTTATCTCGCCCCAGCGTGGGTTACGGGTATGAGGTGTTACAGGCATGAAATGCCATTGCAAAATATTTTAGAAGTTGAGTTGTTTGATGTATAAGGGATCAACTTTATTGGTCCAGTTCCACCTTCTTGGGGCAATATATACATATTTGTAGCCGTAGATTACGTTTCTAAGTGGGTAGAAGCTGTTGTTCTCCCTACTAATGCTGCCAAGTCGGTGGTGTGGTTCTTGCATAAAAATATCTTCACAAGAGTTGGTACACCCCATGCACTTATTAGTGATGAGGGCTCCCATTTCGATTGCAAATTAATCACCAACGCATTGAATAGTTATGGGGTGTAACAGGCTATTTTCAGTGAAATTAGAATAGTGGTTTTGAGACCACAAATTCGATGAGTAAATTATTATTTTATTTATTATTTTAATGTGTATGGAATGTTAGTAAGGTCATATAAAAATTTTGTTAAGAAATTTTGACGTTTGCAAGCTTAATTATGTAAAAAGGACTAAATCGTAAAAGGTGAAAAAATAGAGTTCTATTTATTAAGAGGGTTAAATGGCTATGAAACTTAAATTTGAGTGGACTTATATGGTAATTAGACCATTTAAATAGTTAATGGACTTTTATAGACACAAATTAAGTGAATTTTAAGTTAAAATGTAAGGTTAATTAAGTAATTTAATTAATAAGTTAAAGAAAAATAAGTAAAAACAATGTATCATCTTTTTAGTTGATAATTTCCACCAAAAATTGATGAAGGAGAAGCCATAGCTAGGGTTTGAAGCTTTGGTCACTTATTTAGCTTGCATGTAAGTGAATTTTGATCCCATTTTTATCGATTTCTCTATTTTTTAAGTCGTAACTTAACCTAGCTAGCCCAGGGATCAATTTTCAAAACTGTTAAAGGTATAGGGTTTTTCCATGAATGTTATTGCATGATTCTTGATTTTTTATGAAAGATTATGAGTCATTGTTAATAAATAAACAAGTTTTGTAAAGTGATTTTTTGATGAAATTGTCATTTAGGGACTTATTTGTAAAAGTAGTAAAAGTTCATGGTAAATTTGTGAAATGATGGTTTGTATGGGTTGATATAGGTCCCTAGTGAATTCAGTTAGCATGAGATGAGGATTAAAATGCTTGAATTACAATTTATGATATTAAGGACTAAACTGGAAAAAGTTAAAATATTAGGGGCAAAATTGTAATTTTGCAAAAATATGAAATATGGACTGAATTGAATAATATAAGAATTAAATGGATTGAATTTGTCTATTTAGATCAAGATAGACCATGTATGGATCTAGATCAAGAGCAAGCCAAAGCCTTGGAGTAGTTGATCTCATTTCTACGTCTTTGTCATCAAGGTAAGTTCGTATGAGTAAGTATTGTTTCTAATGCTATTTTAGATTATATGCTATTATGTAAATTTTCATATAATTGAATGATGATTATCCAACAAAGCCATGACGGTTATCAAGTCCTGGTTAAACCTTAGGAATTTATAGGATACAAATGACATGTCATTAGGGTTTTCATGTTTCGGGTGCTAGTCTTGAATGTCCTACCGATGGTTGATGTCCTGCATTTGTTGTGGATACTTCATAGCTCGCTTGAGCAGCATCGTGTAGATTACATTTAGACCCATAACTCGCGTGAGCAAGGCCATTTCACAGCTCGTGTGAGCAACGGTGTAAAGGAAAGATTATGGTTATATTAGCACACTTCGTGTGAGCTTTCCTGAGTATCTGATGATATTCTAAACGGTTCAACAGGCATGAAAGGAAAGGAATGGTGAGTGTTCAAATGAACCATAGCATGTAATTATGAAAAGGATTGAAATGGTGAGCTTCAATGGAAGTAAGCTTATGTTAATGAAAATGATGAATTCAAATGAAGTATGTTCATGAATAATGGTTTACCTTATGTTAAATTCAAGTGGATTGTGTTTGAATGCACTAACATGTGTTGTTGATGGTGCTTAGGCTTGTGCCAAGCTTGTGGTTGGATTATGTTATGCTTAATCTTAATGTTATGTATTGAAATGGTAAGTTATGTTCATGTTTTACAAACTTACTAAGCATTATGTGCTTACATAGTTTTCTTTCCTATGTTTTTTAGATAATCGAAAGCTTGATCGAGTTGGAAGCTCATAAAAGATCTATCAGACTATCCAGTGATTATATTGGTAGTTTTGATGTTTTGGCCAAAGTTATAATGGCATGTATAGGTGGACTTGCGTTTAATGTTAGTTGAATGTTGGTTGATGATTTTGGCACATATATGTTGTTTTGGCACCATGTGATATTGGTTGGTTTGTGTCATCTTGGTACTTTTGATGCCTATTTAGTATGTGTTAATGTAGCAATGGTTTGATCCATGTTTCAATGGCCAATATGGTATGTGATGGATTAGTTTCAATATGGTAAATATAGGGTATGTTTTGAAAAGGTATTGGACTTGATGTACATGATTGAAATCTGGTAATGTATACATGTTTAGGTAAGATTAAAGAATGCATTTGAGGTGTCCTTGTTTGGCATATTGGTTGAATGATTTTGGCTTACTGAATTGGTCATTTTGTGATAGCCCTAATTTGGCCCTAGTCGGAAAGTGGTTTCGAGACCACAAAACTGAGTTATAAAAATAATTAACCGTTATATTCTATGCTTATTATATGTGTAAATGCATTTGTGAAAGTCTCATGCTTTGATTTTGTCATTTGTATGTGAAATTTTAATAAGGGACTTATGTGAGACATTTGTGAAAAGTAATGGGTAAATTTTAAAGTGATCTATTAATGCATAATTCAAAAAGGTGGACTTGCATGTCAATTACTCATTTTTTTTGGTTAGTGGCCGGCCATGAAATGATTAATATATATATTATGTAATTTTTATAATAAAATTTAATTCACAAAATGAAATAATGAATAAAGAATAATATCATGGGGTTAGTGGGAGGAGAAACCAAAGTAGGTTCATTTTGCCCTCCATTGCCGTAGCGTGAAGCAAGGAAGAAGAAAGGATTTTTGTTTGATTGTTCGGCTTAGATGATGGTTAGAATGAGGTAAGTATTATGCCATTCTTGAAAATTTATGCATAATTGAGATGATTAGTTGAATTCTACCTATTCCATGGATTAAATTTAGTCTATTTGGAGGTTTGAAATTCGGCTAGTAGCTTGAAATTTTAGTTGAAGCTTTGATGTCATTAGATAGGAATATTATGTTGGATGTGTTGTAATATCCTGATTTTGGGCTTAGTCGGAATAGTAGTTTCGTGACCACAAAATTTGAGATAGAAATAATTATTTTATGATTATTTTGATGATTATGATATGATTACATGATTGTGTGAAAATTTCGTGAAGAAATTCTATGCCTAAAATGTTTAAATTGAAAGTAGGGACTAAATCGAATAAGTTGCAAAATTTGCATTCTAGAAGTTTTTAGTATGAAATTGCATTGAAATATTAATTAGGAGGTCTTAAATAGCAATTTGACCAATTTTAAGTTCATGGACAAAATTAGGACATGGAAGGAATTTTTGAAAGTTTAGTAGTAAGGGCATTTTGGTCATTTATGGGTAAAATGAATTAAAGTACAAAGTTAAAAGCCAATTTTCCTCATCTTCTTCATGGAGGCCGAAATTAGCATGGGGGAAGCCATGGCTAGGGTTTTCAAGCTTTCCAAGCTCAATAGTAAGTGATTCCAAGCCCCGTTTTTAATGTTCTTTACGTTTTTGGGATCCCGGTAGCTCGATTAAGCTTATTCTAGCAATAATTTAAGCTAGGGTTCATATTTGGAAAAATATCCATAGGTGAAATGTGTTTATTTTGATGTCTTATGGTAGAATATGAAGCTTGAAATTGTGTTAAACAACTTTTGCTAAGTGATTTTATGTAAAACGAGTAAAACGACATAATCTCAGAAAAATACCTAATGTTCATAAGTACATGTTAGAGTGAGAATTTGATGTTGCTATAGAAGGGAAAAATGATTAGAATTTCATAAAACATAAGAAAATAGGCTGAAGTTTAATTTACGAGCTTTGGGGCAAAAGTGTAAATATGCAAAAGTTTAGGGGCAAAATTGTAAATTTTCCAAAATATGATTTTGGGTCAATTTGAATAATGTGAGTCCTAATTAGACTATATTTTAAATGATAGAGCAAGGAAAACTGAAATTCGGGCTAAAATGGGGAAAATACCAAGTTGTGGACGAAATGGTAAAAGTAGCCATTTTCGCATACGAGGTAAGTTCATGTGTAAATAATGTAGCATAATTGTTATTTTTAAGTTATTGATGTTAATTATATGATATGCTGATTTTTATTTGAAATATTATGCTTTGTGTTTAATGTTGAGTAATATGCAAATTATGTTTACTACTTGATAAATATGAATTGCTACCGAGTATCGGTTCCGATATTCCGTGGAAGACGGCAAATGTCAGATCGAGGGAAAAAGCCCGTTTGAACCTTAGGAATAGATTAGGATACAAGTGACATGTCACTAGGATGGTTGAGCATCCGAACTCGTTGAGTTGAGTCCGAGTTCACTTATGGATGCGAATGTTCGAACTCGTTGAGTTGAGTCCGAGTTCGTGAGATGTAACTAGGCATCCGAACTCGTTGAGTTGAGTCCGAGTTCACTTATGGATGCGAACGCCCGAGCTTGTTGAGTTGAGTCCGAGTTCACTTATGGGCGGGTTACATGATTGCTTGATTACATATATGGCACTTATGTGCAAATTATCCGTGTATCCGAATTATATTCCGATGTGTTCAACGGGTAAAGTTCTGCTCAAATGGAGGAATACTAGAGATGAAAGGGACATATTGGTAAGTGTTGTGAGATGGATACTTTGAACAGGTATGTACTTAACCCTCGGGTTGAAAACTCGATATATCAACAATGTGGTAAGATGATAAATGAAAATATGACATGAGTGTCTTGATGATGATTATGCA
This sequence comes from Gossypium anomalum, assembly GCA_025698475.1. Classification (NCBI taxonomy): domain Eukaryota; kingdom Viridiplantae; phylum Streptophyta; class Magnoliopsida; order Malvales; family Malvaceae; genus Gossypium; species Gossypium anomalum. The sequence continues at coordinate 37,452,356 of CM046968.1, read as the reverse complement.
AATGATATTTTATGTTTGCTTATATGGTTATGTTACTTGCTATTTGCATGTGAACTTACTAAGCATTTATGCTTACTCCCTCCTATTCATTCCTTGTAGTTTTGACAAGTCAGCTCGGAAATCGGGAACGGTCGGAGGCTCGCTCACACTATCCGTATACCATCTCGGCATAATGGCTTGTATATTTTGAGTATGGCATGTATAGCACTATAATCATTTTGTATATATGGTCTTATGCTATGGTTATTGAGTGGTATGAAAATGCTTGGTAATGATTAGCCATTGGAATGGCTAATCATGATCATATTTGGTGTTATGTATGTCAAATTGCTAGCTAATCCATGGAAACCATGAAATAGGTAAAATTTACCATAAAATAGATTCAGACAGCAGTAGTGACGTGAATTTGAAAAATCACTAAAAATAGTAGAAATGGAATTAAATAATGAATAAGTTATGGAATCTAAGCTTGATGAGTCTATTTTCATATGAAATGAACAAAACAGGCATATAAATTATATTTTATGAGATATTTAAAATTTTGTGAAACAGGGCCAGAGTGATTTCTGGATCCCCTGTTCTGACTTTAAAAATTCATAATAAATTTTACAAAAATAATTAGAAGTTTTTCTTTAAATGTACAGATTCCTTATTGAGTCTAGTTTTAAGAGAAACAAACCTCATAGTAATTGAAATTTTTTATAGAGAGATATATGATTTGCAATGCACAGAGGTCAGAGTAGTCGAACCCTGAAACAGGGGAGAATTTAACTAATAAACTGTACTATTTGGCTCAGCCAAAAATTCTAGAAAAAAATTAGTAGATATAAATATGAGTCTAGTTTCATATAAAATTTACGGATCTTAATTTCAAGTTTTGTAACTCGAGATATGAATTTTTTAGCGACTATGACGCAGATTTTCAGCTTGTCTGAAAATTTTAAAATTAAATTGTTTGAGCTGTTTAAGTAATGAATTAAGTCTGTTAACACCTCGTATTCGACTCCAGCGACGGTATCGGGTACGGGGCGTTACATGTGTTAAGTTACTTGTTATTTTAACTTAAAGGTTGAGGTTAGTATTTGGTTTGTTAAATACGCCGAAGGTGGATGAGAAGTGCCGAATGTGATTTTTGGGTGTAACTTAAGGGATAAAATATATGGTGGCTTGAGTTTAGTAATATTCGGCCATATGTAATGATATAATGAATTTGGTATATCCGGTTATATAGGTTTGTATTGATGGAGTGTTCCAATTGAACTTGTAATTTCGACCACATAGGTATTTATATAGATATTAATATATATTTGAAAAGATATGTTTGATCTTGCATATTCGGCTAAATAAGTGATGATGGTATATGAAGTTAAATGTGGTTTTGTAAGCTTGTATAGATGTGTGAAAGTATATTTATAATGATATTTGGCTTTGGAAGTGGTTTGAAAACTTGCAAAATGCTAATCTTATAAGTATTCGGCCAAATAGGTAGATATGATAATCATGTGTGGTTATGGAATTGTTAAGTTAAAATTTATTATTCATTGATTTAGTAAATTAGCTTATGAAATTTGAATATGCAAGGTAATAAGTTAGTAAAATGTTCCTTGATAGTTTTCATCTATTATATGGGGATAAATGTAGTTGTTGATTATAGCCTAGTAATATGTTCGATTGTGCATGAGTAGGGCATATGTATGATGTTTAAATAGCTAGTTAGTAAGGTCATTTGTACCTTAAAATATGTGATATACATGTATTAAATTAAATTGCTTAATTGATAAGTAATTGAATAAATCTATTTGTTTTAAATCAAGCTCAAGAGCAAAAAGGGTCGAAATCAGATAAGGGAAAAGAGAAAGCAATCGAGTAGTCTATCCATAACCATTCAAATATATCCGAGGTAAGTCTTTGAGTAATGGAACTTAGCTTATGATTTGATAAAATCATGATATATAAGGATAATATATAAATTGTGACCTAATGTTTCTACTTGAATTAAGTAGTGAGATAAGTAATTTGTACATATGACTTGTATCCGAATGATTATAGAAATCATGTTGGATAGTGAAACGAAATCGGGTTCTTTGTATATGGCTGTTGAGTCGAAAGTGAAATTATTGATAAGCATGTTGTGCTTGTGTTCTAGCAAGGTAAATGAAATGCTAATGTATTATGATATATATATGTGAACGATAATTGAGGATTTTAACCGGGCTAAGACCCGCAGGCCTTGTTCGAGATATATATCTGGGCTAATTCCGGAAGGCGTTTGTGCTGGTGTTATATCCGGGCTAAGTCCCGAAGGCATTCGTGCTGGTATTATATCCGGGCTAAGTCCCGAAGGCATTCATGCTGGTGTTATATCCGGGCTAAAGTCCCGTAGGCTTTGTGCTGGTATTATATCCGGGCTTAAAGTCCCACATGCTTTGTGGTGGTGATTGGATTTGGGTTTTAAACCTAGCAAACTTAATGTCGATGATTGGAGTAAGATTATGATTTCGAATGTTCGTAGTAAACTACCATTGAATATGTCAAATACATTAAGTTGGTCAGGTATGTATTACATACTTTTATATGTTAGATTGATCGGAATTGAATCATGAATGCGAAATGAGAAGTATATGTGAAAATATCATATGTGTATGTGTGTATTCGGTTATGGTGAAAGGTTATATGAGATTGATTTGGTGATATATATATTAAATAAAATGAATGCAAGAATGGGTAATAAATCTGCTTGGGACAGCAGCAGTAACGTGATTTCGGAAAATCACCATAAATTGTGGGAGTTGAGTTAGAAGCTGAATAAATTATTTCATGAAACCTTAATGAGTCTAGTTTCTTATAAAAGAAACCCTGAGAGCAAAAGAATTGGCAATAATGAGATATTTGAAGTGGCGTGGAATAGAGTCAAAATGACTTCGAGGTCCTCTGTCCTGTTTTCAGAAAATCATTATAAATGGTAAAAAAATGGTTATAAGATAAAATTTATATGCTTAGACTCTTTAATGAGTCTAGTTTCAAATGAAATAAACGATAACATATTTCAAATTCTGTATAATGAGAAATTTGATTCGTAGTGAAGAATGGTCAGAATAGTCAAACAGTGAAACAGGGGAAACTTCAATAAAAATCTGGTATTGATTGGTCAAACAAAAAATTCTGAAAATTTGATGAACGGAAGATATATGAGTATATTTTCAGGGAAAATTAACGGCACTTGATTTGGAGTTTCTTAGCTCCAGTTATAAATAATTTAGTGACTGTTACTCAGAAAGACAGCTTGTAGTGAATTTGTGATTTTGTTGCAAACATGGTTAAAACTTGTTAATGAGATGCTTTTTGAGTTTTCATGATCTTATTTGTGATTTCAATATTTGGTTTTAATTGATTTCAGATTCAAGTGAGGTGAATTTGCTAAATATGCATTATGTTCATGGATACTTAGCCAAAATGGCAATTATTTAGGAATGATTTCTTGAAAATTTGAATAATCAATCTATAAGTAAATTAATTGTTTGCATTGCTTAAAACTTACTAAGCATTGAAGCTTACTCCGTGTTCTCTTTTCCATTTCTTATAGGTTTATACTTTAGCTCGAGTTGGAAGGGGCGGGAGATATCATCACACTATTGAGTCTTTATGTGAGTTGAGAAGATTGTATATCATCATGGTTTAAGGCATGTATAGGATAGACTATAGGTAGAATGATATTTCGACTTTGTATACATTATAGCCATGTGAAGATGGCTTGCTCATTTTGTTTAGAGAAGCCTTATAATTGAACTAATGTGGTGAAAGGTTTTAGTTATAACTTGATAGTAGTTAATTTGTTATTAGATATTCGGTTATGTTTTGATAGTGAGTCATTTTGGAAATTTATAAGAGCTCTTATGGAAAATCAATGAGACATGTTTTCATTGTTGATAATTTATGTCTGGTAAGTATCTTTGACCTTATAGAAGTTTTGTTCAGTCAAGTAATACCTCATAACCTTATTCCGACAACGGATACGGGTTAGGAGTGTTACATTTAGTGGTATCAGAGCTATGGTTTAGTCGGTTCTCGGACTAACATAGCAAGTGTAAGAGTCTAACTATACATGCCGTGAGTAAAGTGTGATAGTGTGAGGCCTCCCGGCTCTTATAAATTGTTTTGCTCAGGTAGTGATGTGTTCCAACCGAGTTATTATTAATTGATCTGAAATTGATATTAAACTGATTGTAATATATATGTGATATGATGGAATTGAAAAGGTATGAAAAGAATTTTATGATATGTGTGCATCAGTGTAAAGATATGTATGAGATTGTATAAAGTAAATGGTAATTAAAGATCAAATTGGGTAGAACGAAGGGAATGAGTACGATCGTTCAATAATGAATTGACGGAAAAGACCTTGGTTGGACCATGGCAATAAATGAGACAGATGAACTAGTGTAAGACATATCGAAAATAGGCATCAACATGGGCAGAGCAAAGTTAGTATAAAACCATAGTTGGACTATGGCATTAAGTAAGCGACGTACTCAAAACCGTAAGACGTTTTTCAATGGCATAAATATTGACAAATGCTCAAGACTAAATTTGGAAATCTGATAAGAAATTTCTTGGTAATTTGAGTAATAGAAATGAAAGTTTGAATCGTGATAATTTCACTTATGTTTTGTTAATACTCACATGAAATAAAGTTGCATGCGAAACTGAGATATGTGAAAATGTGTTTGTAGCAAGAGGAAAAGTTGAAATGTTTGAATGAAGTGTTTGAATCAAGGTGTGTAATACTATGATGATGAGTGATAAATTTATTTGTGTATTCGAATATGAAACTCCCTTTCGAGGCTTAATGACCTCACCCCCTTACCAGTGATATGATTATAAGGTTTCAATGGAACGAAATAGAACGAGTTTGCAAAGAAAGATTAAAGAGTTAAATAGTGAGATAATGATAAAGTAAGCAAAGTTCAGAACGATTTGGCAATGAATTAAGGCTGGAAGGACTTGTACAATGTCCCGAAAGTTCTTCAGATTGAATATTGTCATTAGTAAAAGAAAGTTGGTCTGGTAATTTAATTCAATCAGATATGATGTCTAAGTATGTATCTGTTGGGAATTCTTCCTGAGTGGTTTTCATTAGTGAATGAAATAGAATGGAATTCGAAATGACGAATGAATAGTAAGAGTGTCTGAATTGGATAATTACAGTCAAATGAATTTTGATGATTTCTTTTGAATATTCTGTATATTTCTTATTCTCAAAGACACATGTGTGATTGTTCCTTTTTCTGATGAAAATGCTATAAAGTGAGAATGATATCTGACTCCGATGTTTAATAAAAGTATTGCTATTTTGATTGGTTTATAATCGGTATCATTGTATTCCTCTGTTTGAGAATTCATTGTAGTATGATCGGAATGAATTCGGGGATAAATTCATATGATGTTATTCTTCTATTTCTATTGATTTGCATTCCATCTTATAAAAATGTTGAAGAATGTGTTATTTTTGTTGTAGAGGAAAATTCAAGGTTATTAATTATAGTCTTCTTCTGGTATTCTCTGAGGAGTTATTTTGATCTTTATTTCTATGTTCTGGGAGATTCTATTCTAGGATTTACGATCACGACATTGTATTTTGGATTTACAGATTCGGTTTTCTTTTCATTTTTCTTATATGAATAATCAGATATGGCTCAGTTTTAAAGTGTATATATATATATATTTTTTATCTGAAACAATTATGTTTATAATGATTATATATTTGGATTTCTCTGATTCTTACGAAAGGAATGGCCATGAATAAGGGTCTGAATGATAGAGAATTCAGCTCAGACCTGTGGATTGGTTTTATCTTATATATCAGTGATTAAAGATTGAGTGTTATGTTCTTTCAAGTTATGCAGTGATAATGAATTTTGATTAGTTATCTGAAGAGATCTAATAGAATGTATATTTGAAGAGTTACGACATGCACAAAGAAAAATGGTCTTGAAAAGTTATTATTTGTTAGACAAGACTGATTCAGTTGTGTGGTTTAACTCGGATTATATGTATGATTGAATTTGTTAAAAATTCAGAGACAAATGTTAAAGTTATTATAAAAAGAGCTATTCGGCTAATGATTAGAGATGATTGTGGTTGTGTCAGTGTTGCATATTTGACAGTTTCTAGTATTCGAGGGAAAAATTTGAATGTTTCTTGAACCAAGGAATAAAAGTATTAAACGTTAAGCAAGGTCTATTCATCTAGTGAAATTGAGAAGTATAAAAGTATTTTGAGATGTAATAGTTCAAAATGAGTTCAGAGTAACAGTTATTCGATTATGGATGTCTGGACATATAAAATTTCTGTTAATTTTATTATTGTTCTTCAGATGGGTTAAAGGATTTTTATATGAGCTCCGACTGTGAAATGTTTATTTATCTGAGTTAAAATAAATAATACAGATATATGGATCAGGTGTATAAGTGACTGTGTATTGTAGCGTATTTCAGAACTATATTCAGATGACAAGTTGCTATCTGTCAGAGTTGAAATTTTGTGTATATGGAATAAAAGCAATCAGTGATGTTATAGAAGTGGTTATAAGACAGAATTGATATCCAAACCGAATAAAAATTTTATTTGTCTTCTAGAAAAGAAATTGTCATTGGGTCATGATCGATCTTTTAACAAGGAAAAATCTGTGTCTTCAGTTTAGTATGTACAAAATTCCGATCGACAAAGTTGTTGAGATATTTATAATATAGTATGCCAATGTGATCTGTCAGTGTGAATTAAAGTTTAGAGATACATGTGATGAATGGAAATTTGTGATTCTGAAATTTTTTAAAACGTTTTCAGAATGGAAACTATTTTTTTTTTTGTTTGTTGATAAGATTTTCGGGGACGAAAATCCCTAAGGGGGGGAGAGTTGTGACAGCCCTAATTTGACCCTAGTCGAAAAGTGGTTTTGGGACCACAAAACCGAGTTATAAAAATAATTAACCGTTATATTCTATGCTTATTATATGTGTAAATGCATTTGTGAAAGTCTCATGCTTTGATTTTGTCATTTGTATGTGAAATTTTAATAAGGGACTTATGTGAGACATTTGTGAAAAGTAATAGGTAAATTTTAAAGTGATCTATTAATGCATAATGTCAAAAAGCTGGACTTGCATGTCAATTACTCATTTTTTTTGGTTAGTGGCCGGCTATGATATGATTAATATATATATTATGTAATTTTTATAATAACAATTTAATTCACAAAATGAAATAATGAATAAAGAATAACATCATGGGGTTAGTGGGAGGAGAAACCAAAGTAGGTTCATTTTGCCCACCATTGCCGTAGCGTGAAGCAAGGAAGAAGAAAGAATTTTTGTTTGATTGTTCGGCTTAGATGATGGTTAGAATGAGGTAAGTATTATGCCATTCTTGAAAATTTATGCATAATTGAGATGATTAGTTGAATTCTACCTATTCCATGGATTAAATTTAGTTTATTTGGAGGTTTGAAATTCAGCTAGAAGCTTGAAATTTTAGTTGAAGCTTTGATGTCATTAGATAGGAATATTATGTTGGATGTGTTAAGTTACTTGTTATTTTAACTTAAAGGTTGAGGTTAGTATTTGGTTTTTTAAATATGCCGAATGTGGATGAGAAGTGCCGAATGTGATTTTTGGGTGTCACTTAAGGGATAAAATATATGGTGGCTTGAGTTTAGTAATATTCGGCCATATGTAATGATATAATGAATTTGGTATATTCGGTTATATAGGTTAGTATTGATGGAGTGTTCCAATTGAACTTGTAATTTCGACCACATAGGTATTTATATAGATATAAATATATATTTGTAAAGATATGTTTGATCTTGCATATTCAGCTAAATAAATGATGATGGTATATGAAGTTAAATGTGGTTTTGTAAGCTTGTATAGATGTGTGAAAGTGTATTTATAATGATATTTGGCTTTGGAAGTGGTTTGAAAACTTGCAAAATGCTAATCTTATAAGTATTCGGCCAACTAGGTAGATATGATAATCATGTGTGGTTATGGAATTGTTAAGTTAAAATTTATTATTCATTGATTTAGTAAATTAGCTTATGAAATTCGAATATGCAAGGTAATAAGTTAGTAAAATGTTCCTTGTTAGTTTTCATCTATTATATGGGGATGAATGTAGTTGTTGATTATAGCCTAGTAATATGTTCGATTGTGTATGAGTAGGGCATATGTATGATGTTTAAATAGCTAGTTAGTAAGGTCATTTGTACCTTAAAATATGTGATATACATGTATTAAATTAAATTGCTTAATTGATAAGTAATTGAATAAATCTCTTTGTTTTAAATCAAGCTCAAGAGCAAAAAGGGTCGAAATCAGATAAGGGAAAAGGGAAAGCAATCGAGTAGTCTATCCATAACCGTTCAAATATATCCGAGGTAAGTCTTTGAGTAATGGAACTAAGCTTATGATTTGATAAAATCATGATATATAAGGATAATATATAAATTGTGACCTAATGTTTGTACTTGAATTAAGTAGTGAGATAAGTAATTTGTACATATGACTTGTATCCGAATGGTTATAGAAATCATGTTGGATAGTGAAACGAAATCGGGTTCTTTGTATATGGCTGTTGAGCCGAAAGTGAAATTATTGATAAGAATGTTGTGCTTGTGTTCTAGCAAGGTAAATGAAATGCGAATGTATTATGATATATATATGTGAACGATAATTAAGGATTTTAACCAGGCTAAGACCCGCAAGCCTTGTGCGAGATATATATCCGGGCTAATTCAGAGAAGGCATTTGTCTTTGGTGTTATATCAGGGCTAAGTCCCGAAGGCATTCGTCTTTGGTGTTATATCAGGGCTAAGTCAGAAGGCATTCATCTTTGGTGTTATATCCGGGCTAAAGTCCCATAGGCTTTGTGCTGGTATTATATCCGGTCTTAAAGTCCGCATGCTTTGTGGTGGTGATTGGATTTGGGTTTTAAACCTAGCAGACTTAATGCCAATGATTGGAGTAAGATTATGATTTCGAATGTTCGTAGTAAACTACCATTGAATATGTCAAATACATTAAGTTGATCAGGTATGTATTACATAATTTTATATGTTAGATTGATCGGAATTGAATCATGAATGCGAAATGAGAAGTATATATGAAAATCTCATATGTGTATGTGTGTATTCGGTTATGGTGAAAGGTTATATGAGATTGATTTGGTGATATATATATTAAATAAAATGAATGCAAGAATTGGTAATAAATCTGCTTGGGACAGCAGCAGTAACGTGATTTCAGAAAATCACCATAAATTGTGGGAGTTGATTTAGAAGATAAATTATGTCATGAAATCTTAATGAGTCTAATTTCTTATAAAAGAAACCGTGTGAGCAAAAGAATTGCCAATAATGAGATATTTGAAGTGGCGTGGAATAGAGTCAAAATGACTTCGAGGTCCCCTGTCTTGTTTTCAGAAAATCATTATAAATGGTACAAAAATGGTTATAGGATAAAATTTATATTCTTAGACTCTTTAATGAGTCTAGTTTCAAATGAAATAAACAATAACATATTTCAAATTCTGTATAATGAGAAATTTGATTCGTAGTGAAGAGTGGTCAGAATAGTCAAACAGTGAAACAGGGGAAACTTCAATAAAAATCTGGTATTGATTGGTCAAACCAAAAATTCTGAAAATTTTATGAATGGAAGATATATGAGTCTATTTTCATGGAAAATTAACGGCACTTGATTTGGAGTTTCTTAGCTCCAGTTATAAATAATTTAGTGACTGTTGCTCAGGAAGACAGCTTGTAGTGAATTTGTGATTTTGTTGCAAACATGGTTAAAACTTGTTAATGAGATGCTTTTTGAGTTTTCATGATCTTATTTGTGATTTCAATATTTGGTTTTAATTGATTTCAGATTCAAGTGAGGTGGATTTGCTAAATATGCATTATGTTCATGGATACTTAGCCAAAATGGCAATTATCTAGGAATGATTTCTTGAAAATTTGAATAATCAATCTATAAGTAAATTAATTGTTTGCATTGCTTAAAACTTACTAAGCATTGAAGCTTACTCCGTGTTATCTTTTCCATTTCTTATAGGTTTATACTTTAGCTCGAGTTGGAAGGGCCGGAGATATCATCACACTATTGAGTCTTTATGTGAGTTGAGAAGATTGTATATCATCATGGTTTAAGGCATGTATAGGATAGACTATAGGTAGAATGATATTTCGACTTTGTATACATTATAGCCATGTGAAGATGGCTTGCTCATTTTGTTTAGAGAAGCCTTATAATTGAACTAATGTGGTGAAAGGTTTTAGTTACAACTTGATAGTAGTTAATTTGTTATTAGATATTCGGTTATGTTTTGATAGTGAGTCATTTTGGAAATTTATAAGAGCTCTTATGGAAAATCAATGAGACATGTTTGCATTGTTGATAATTTATGTCTGGTAAGTATCTTTGACCTTATAGAAGTTTGGTTCAGTCAAGTAATACCTCATAACCTTATTCCGGCAACGGATACGGGTTAGGAGTGTTACACATTTCATGTAGGTTTTGGTCATGTTTTGATGTATTGAACATGTATACAAGTTGCCTTTAGATGTTTGAATGGTTTGGTGTTGGAAATGGCTTGAATTTGGGGAAATTCATGTTTACATGGCCTGAGACATGGATGTTTAACTCAGCCATGTGTCCTCTGTAGGTTTTAATGCATGCAAGTCAGGCTGTTACACGGCCTAGCACATGGCCAGGCACACGGGCATGTGCGGCTGTTTCGAGAGTTACATAGCCTGGCACACAGGCGTGTGGCTTGACCGTGTGGCCCAACTCAGAGAGTTACACAGGTGAGGACACGGGGTAGGACACGACCATGTGTCCTTATTTCAATTGTTACACTGCCTAAGACACGGGCGTCTATCTCAGCTGAGTGAGGTACACCATGCAGTCTAATTTTTCTAACTTTTTCATGAACTTTCCAATTGCTTCAAATTTGGTCCTAAATTGATTCTAATGTATTTTTAGGGTCTCGAGGGCTCGATCTAGGGACAATTTGTATGTGAATGAATGAACTATATCATGTTGATGTCAATGTATGAAATGTATGATTTGTTGTTCAAATTGTACTGTAATGCTCCGTAACCCTATTCTAACGACATATACGAGTTACAGTGTTACATAGGGTGTAATATAAGATTGTCACGACATATCATCCCCAAACGAATGGACTAGCTGTAGTTTCTAATAGAGAAATTAAATAGATTTAGGAGAAAGTGGTAAACCTAACTCACAAATATAGGTCACCCAGATTGGATGAAGTTTATTGGGCATATTGTATCGCATTCAAAACACCTTTGGGGGTGTCACCCTTCAAGCATGTCTATGGGAAGCCTTGCCTTTTACTTGTTGAGCTCGAACATAAAGCATTTTGGGCCATTAAGAAGCTGAACATGGATTGGTTTACTGCTGGTGATAACAAATTACTTGAGCTATATGAGATGAATGAATTCCGAGCTCAGCCATATGAGAACGCTCAACTTTACAAAGAGAAGACTAAGCGATGGCATGATAATAAGATTATGCCACGAAAATTAGAACCTGAACAACATGTATTGTTGTTCAATTCTAGGCTCAATTTTTTTTGGGAAAATTAAAGTCTCGTTGGTTAGGACCTTTTGAAATAGTTCATGTTTATCCTCATGGGGCTGTAGAGGTCAAAGATATAAAGTCTGGGCTTACATTCAAAGATGGAGCTGTAGAGGTCAAAGATATAAAGACTGGGCTTGCATTCGAAGTCAATGGACAACATTTGAAGCATTACTAGGATAGTTTTGTGGCTCGAGATAAACAATCCATTGATCTCTGAAATACATAACTCCCACGTCTCCATTAACTTTTCTACTTCACTTGTTTTTCTTTGTTAATTTTATGTGTCTTCAATTATTTCATCTGATTGGTTTAATAAATTTTATTTTTTTTATTATTATTTTGTAGGTTTACTACGAGTCGGGCTTCATCTTTTAGTAGTTAGCCCATTAGAAATTTTTTCCAGCATATTTACTTCTAATAAATTTTTATTTTCCTCCAAATCTCATCTCACCACGTCAGTCCATAATTACCATACTCTTATCACCCACGTCACGTCTTTAGTAACTTATTACATTTGCTGCCCTTATTTTCCTTTTCTTTTAACCTATTCGTTTCACTTTCTTTTGAATTAGCTTCAACCTTCGTTTTCTTCCACATTTACTCGTGTTTCCATAAAGAATTCAATGTGTCCACCTTTTTTTCTTTTCCAATCACTCCAAACTTTTCAAAGCAATGGCCAGATTTGTTCCTTTTCAAGCACCCCCTATGCCACCAAGGACCTTTTTCAACGAAGTTGTAGAGGAGAAATACACAAAAACCACCTCCAAGCATTTGTTCTATTTGGAAGAAAAGGTTCCTTTTTCAAGATGCACTCTTTATGGGGTATAACGAATCAGTTCTTCCATAGTCATAAAGCATGGACGGCAAATCTTTTGCTTACTTTGAAAGATGTTTTATCAAAGGTGGTGCAGGAGTTTTATGCCCACTTGAACTCTCCTAACAATGCTTTTATATATGTGAAAGGTGTTTCAGTACTGTTTGATGAGTACTCTATCAATGCTCAGTATGGCTTACCTGATGGTCAAGATGAGCAATCTCAGTTTGCCACAACAATCACGGTGGAGGGCCTGAATCAAGTTCTTAAAGATCTATCTATGGAAGAAACCAAGTGGACAGTGTCTAGACAAGATTGCTACATTGTAGAATGAGTTTCTTTGAAACCCCACTGTCAAGTTTGGTACCACTTCCTCAAAACCCGTCTGAGTTCTTCTACTTATAACTCTACAATTTCAAAGCAGTGAATGTTGCTACTCCATTCTGTAATGTCAAGGAAGAAAATCAACATGAGAAAAGTCATTTTTAAAGAGGTTTATAGGTGTGCCCAGAAGAATGCCGGCAGCCTTAATTTTCTTTCCCTTATTACTACCCTTTGCCATCATGTGAAAGTTTTGGTTCAAGCAAATGAAGATATGATTCCAAACAAAAGGGCCATTACAAAGTAGACTTTTATGAGGTTTTTAGGAGAGGAATTGCTATGACATCCACCTCCTAGTTCTGCCTCTACATCCTCCTCCCCAACTTGTGCCCCAACAACCCTTTCCAATTCTACTAATGTTTTTGAGCAACAATTGCTTAGTTCTTTTGAGAGGTTTCACAAGCAGTTCAGTTTGTTCGAGAAGAAGCAATCATGACTTGCTACTAATTTGGGTAGGGCACAGGAAGAAATGGCTTTATTCTGGGGTTATGTAAGGAAGAGGGACGTTGCCATCAAGAAACCCCTTTAGAAGAATTTCACCAGCCTATGCTTGCGTTCCCCAATTTCCCTAAGGACAACACTCTGATGTAGAGGAGGATAATGATGAAGTAAAGGTTGATGAGACTGGACCGACCCCCACACACCCTGCCATTGAAGAGAAGGCCACAAAAGGACCAAAGGGAAATGAGGAGACAACTAAATCTATGAGTATTGAGACTAACCAAGACGAAGAAGAAGCCAACCCAGTTTCTGCACCACCAGCGAATGTTATTGCACCTATCCCACCTCAATTGACTGTGCCAATAACACAGCAAGATCAATAAGCTGATTGATGATCTTACAAAATTGGATGATGAGGAAGACAAGGTGCCAATCAACATGTTGAAAAGGAAGCAGTGCCACAAGCATATTGCACGAAAATCCACTCGTCCAAATTAAAGTAACAACAATTTCACTTTAAGATTCATTTATTTTTTCTGTTATTTATTTTTTAGTTCATTTTTGCATGCATTCATCATTTTTGTCTTATCATTTTCTGGCCATATATATGTTTGTGCATTCATTGTATTTGTTTGTTCATGCATTAAGGACAATGCATACCTTAGGTTTGGGGGTGTTTTGTGCATATAGGTTGCATTCGAATAGTTGTTCATTTTGTTTTTGACATTTATTTTGCCATATCACATAAATGCCAAAGAATTGTTAGACTATGATGAGTATATTTTGGCCTATGATTTTCAATGAGGAATTTAATTTTTCGACATTCCTAGAAAATTGTTACAGTGGATTAGGTGATTTTAGTTTAGGATAGTTTGCTTGTAAATTGATTCCTAAAATTATGATGTCCTAATTTCAATCACGATTGATCTATAGTAAGTTTATTTTAATAAACTTTGAGATTATTGAAGCTAAATTCAATACAAAGGCAATACTCAATAATGAATAAAGTGACAATGTTTTGATTTTAAAAAAATGCCATCAAATACTCTAATGCTTAGAATTGCCAAGTAAGTCAACACCACTTTGTTTGCTCCATTGTGCTGTTGACTAAAAAGGTAAGTCCAAATAAGAGTGTGTAATAAGGAAAATTAGGAGCACTCCACTGTAGTAATAGGCTGAATAGCTAAGGAGGTAGTTTTTTGCTCCATCCATCTTTTTAGTCAAAAGCCTTAGCTTCATGAGTAAGTATTCAAATCGTGACATGTTTCAGTATTTGAAAATTTAGTGTATGCTCCATTGTAATTATCAAGTCAAAGAATCATGTGACGAGATGAATCCTCTAGTAAAAAAATAGGCATAATAAATGAATATGTTTGTAATTGAGTACGTATAAAAAAGAGGGGGGAAATGAGTTAGTTAAAAGATGAACTAAGTAAATTAGGAGATACTTGCTATAGTGAAAGTTGCATGAGTACTTAGGATTTTTCTCTCTTTTAAGGCTATACTTTCTACACTACCTTCGCTAAATAAGCTTATGAAACTTGATCAAATTTTTAAACATAGAAGATTATTGAGAACTGAAGTACAAAATGCTCTCTTAATGGTCTAACAATATAAATGTGATTATGTTACGGTGACAATTATTACATTCATGCATTCATGCATATTTTGCTTAAAGACAAGCAATAACTTAGGTTTGGGGGTGTGATAACTCTTGAAAAGAGTTATATTTTAGGCCTCTAAACTTGGTTAATTATTCTTACTTAAGTAAATTTAGTTGCATTTTAGGAAGTTATATTAGTATTTTTATAACATTGCATCATGAAGCTTGGATTGTGCTTTCAATGTCACTATATGTTACTTTTACTTGTGGAGGAAAGGAATTGCGTGTTGTTTATAACAGGTCTAGAAAGGAGGAAAAGAACTGAAGGAGTAAAGTTTTTTCATGGAAAAAGGTTGGATAGATTTCCAGCACAAATGCCATGGAAATTCCAGGAAGATGCTGACCCAGCTAACAATCCGTGCCACTCTCAGCTATCTGTACTTGTACCAGAAATATCTACCTAAAAAAGAGGGAGAAAAGAGTGTATGCTGAGATGGGGACCTAGCCTATAAAAAGAAGAAAGAGCAAGAGAAGGAAGAGCGGTTTTTCCTTATACATTTTTTGTGGGAGATCTAGAGATGTAAGGAAAGAGGGTAGCAGCTAAGGAAAAGAGTAGCAACATAAGGAAGACGAAGAAGCATTCAACCCTAGGCTTCGCAAGATATTGTAGCACTGGAGTTGAGGGTTGGATTGGCGAAATCTTCATGAAGTTCTTCCTTCATTATCTTAATTGATTATGTGAACTTTAACTGTGGAAATATGTTGTTGAATGGTACCTTCATTTTGGATTTTAATTTCCCACTTATGAGCTAATCTCATCAAGTTGAGATTACTGGATGAATCTTTAGTTCCTTTAACGACCAAGGCATTATTCTAATTCAATTTATTGTTTCATTCGATTTGCACTATTATAAAACGTATGCATGCAGTCTCTAAACATAGATGAATGTGTGGTATGTTCATAAACATGATTTAATTTTGAAGGGGTTAGATGAGTTGGATTGTGATCGAATGATACAAGCAAGTATTTGAAAAAATACTCGTAGCACTCTAGACATAGAGATGCACTTTGTATAGAGAAAGGAAGAAACAGTGCTAGGTATCCTTCTTAAGGTTTGTAGACATGCAAATCCTTAGGTAAGGTAGCATGAAGTCTCACTCTCGAAAGAAGTAGACTACCTTAGATTTAATCTGAACATTGAATTGGTTAAGATTTTTCCATGGCATTATTATGTTATGAGGAAAGAATATTAGTAATCCTAACCTTTCCATTCAATAGCATAGTTTCTCTCAACTTTGTCTCTGTATCTTTGCCACAACAATTTAAGATAGTCATTTGATTTTAATAGGGTATACATGATTATTTCTCTAGAAATTGTTATTCTGTTTTTTCACTGCCTGATTCATATAGTTTATAGTAATAGCTTAGCTGAATTAATCCTATCTGATCCCTAAGGAGATGATCTTACTTACAACTTAGTTACTTGATTCGACGTGTGTACTTACAGATTCACATATTATATTCATACGCGAGAATATTCTACCAACGATGGGTTTCGCCAGTTAGCAAGGACCCTGTGCGTCCGAGCTTTTCTTCCTCAGTACAAGCCATCTACTCGAGGATCTTTTCAACACCCTCAATCAAATACTCATCCTTTGTTGGACTGATTCCTCTTGCACCACTAAACTCCCTACCACTATATGCTTGCAAGTGCCCTAGTGGCAGTCCTCAATTAACAAAAACATGGTTTGCCCCAACATATCATTGAAACGCTCCAAGCACAACTTGTACCAGTTGGTCAACACTCCCATCCAGACCATTTGTCCTGCGAGTTTGCACTAGTGATGTAGAGTTTCTGTCACCCTCTAGAGGGTCCCCAGTTCCATTAACACAATTTGTATTCATTCTTCTCAAAGGCATCTTTATAACAACCAGTTTTTTAGTGGTGTCAGAAATAGTGGTTTCGAGGCCAAAAATTCAATGAGTAAGTTCATAAATTTTATTATTTAATATTTACGAGTCAAATATGGTATTAAAATAAATTTTGAATGGGAAATTTATGCTATTTGAATGAATAATTAGGTTCAAGTAGTGTGACTGTAAAGTCAAGTGGTGTGACTGTAAAGTCAAGTGGTTTTAGAAAATGAGGTATCGGGACCTCGTTTCTATAAACTGAGCTGTAAATATTTTATTATATATTTACAGAGTGCATTAAGGTCGTATTAAAATTTGGTTAAGAAATTTTAATTGTTAAGATAGTTGATTAAGGAAAAATGACTAAATTGTAATAGTTGAAAAAGTTAATCGCTATTAGTTTATTTGTACTAATTGGATAAGGAAAAATAAATTAAAGGGTTTAAAAGGTAAATATACCTTGTTTATTATAGTGGACGGTTTCAAGGTGTAGATTTAAGCAATTTTAGTTAAATTATAAAGGTTATAATGGTAAATTTATAAATAAATTAAAATAAACAAAAGATAACAATGAGTTATCATCTCTATTACAAACCCCCACCGAATGTTAGGTGAAGAAACACCATTGTTGAGCTTTCTAAGCTTCAGTCAAGGCTATTACCCTTGCATGGTATGTATTTTTATTTCATTTCTAGTAATTTTTATGTTTTTGAGATTGTTGTAGCTTAACCTAGCTAGCCTGGGGGTCAATTTGTTAAATTGTTAAATGTTTAGAATTTTACCATGGATGAAATTGAAGGGCTCCTTAAATTTTAAGATAGATTATTAAGCTTTATTCTTAAATATAAGTATTTTGTTAAGTAATTTTTGGTGATTTTAAAGTTTAGGGACTTATTTATGAAAATGGTAAAATTCAAGGAAAATATTGTGAATTGTGGATAAATATGGGCTGTTGTCAGATTGGGTAAAAATCAACTAGCATGATTTATGATTAAAAATGATGAAATTGCAAATTTCGGGTTTAGGGACTAAATTGAAAAAAGGTAAACTTTGAGGGTAATTTTGTAAATTTTCATTACCATGGGTTGTAAGCTAAATTAATTATTTTAAATGCTGGAATGAGATTAATTGAATAAAAATGGTTAGTTTGCATGTTTTGAACTTAGGGACTAAATTGTATAAAAGAAAAAGTTAGGGGCAATTTTGTAAAAATATAAAAAGGACTTAATTTCATAAAATGAATTGGTTTTACTGTTTGGATTAGTGAATTGAGTGGAATTATTATTTTAGATCAAGAACGAGTGGAAAATCGAGGAGAAAATAAAATTACCAAATAGCCCTTGTACTTAGTTATTGCTGCAATTTAGTCAGGTAAGTATGAACTGTGATCATTATAATGTTATTTAAATTAAATGTTTACTAAGTTGTTTTTAATGTAAATGAATCAATATATATGTGAATGTAACTACATTATGACGAATTGATGAATATTGAGTCCCAGTTGAACATTAGGAATTCTTAGGATACAAATGAGATGTCATTAAGGATTTCATGTTCTGAGTGCTGGTCTTGACTATCAATGGCTGAGGTCCTACATTTTTTGTGGATTCACCACAACTCGTGTGAGCATGCCCATTTCATAGCTCTTGTGAGCATTGGTGTAAAAGAAATGTTATGTTTATATGTAAAGGCACACTTCATGTGAGCTTTCTCAAGTATCTAAGGTAATTCTAGATGGTTCAACGGGTAAGAAAAAGGAATGAAATGGTAAGTTCACAACTGAGATGTAACATGATGCTATAAAAAGATTGATGAATTAAATGGTGTACTTATATATGGGAAATCTACTTATGCTATGGATGAACTCATTTATATTATTAACAAGTGCACTAACTTGTGATTTGATGATGTTGTTTAGGCCTATATTAAGCATTTGGAAACGGTAAGTAAACAAATGGAATGAAACATAATTGTATGGTAACGATGATGAATTAAATGTTATGTTTATATAAGTATGGTTGATTTCATTTGTATCATGAACAAGTATGATAACTTGTGAGTTTGATGGTATTATATAGGCTTTATTAATCTTATGGCATTGGTAAAGGTTTATATTTATTTTATAAGGTTCATTACTGAAATGGTATGTTATATTTAAAGTTTATACGAGCTTACTAAGCATTCATTGCTTATGTAGTTATTTTTCCTTTGCTTTATAAATTATCGGAAGCTTGATCGGTTGGAAGTTTGTTAGAGAACTATCACACTATCCAGTGACCAATTTGATAGTTTTTTAGTAATTTTGTAACACCCCTTACCCGTATTCAATGCCGGAACAGATTACGAGGCATTACCGGACTAATACACAAGCAGTCACACAAAACCAAGACGTAAATTGCCATCCAAATTTAAAACTTTTCACAAATAATCATAACGTCCCTAAAACGAGCATACGAGGCCCAAAACATACATTGGAAGCGGTTCGGGACTAAACAAGAACTTTAGAAAATTTCACAACACTTAGAAAATTTTTCATGTTTTAAGAGCCACACGTTCGTGTGGCTTAGGACACGCCCGTGGGGCTAGGCCGTATGGTCACACACACCCGTGTCCCTAACCCGTGTAACTCTCTGTTTGTTACCCAAAAATAACTTGAAGACACACGGCCAAGTCACATGCCCGTGTGGTAGGCCGTGTGGTCAATTTAATTTTCATAATTTTTCATAAAATAGGTGCAGATTTCACACGCCCAGGGTACACGCTCGTGCCTGAGGCCATGTTATCCCCACGGTTGAGACACATGCCCGTGTGCTAAATCCTGAGTATTCTGTTTTGCAACAATTAAGGTGTAGGGGACACACGATTGGAACACGTGCCCATGGGGCAAGCCATGTGTCACACACGGCCTAGACACATGCCCATGTGTCTACCCGTGTGGATAAAAATAAGGCTATTTACCAAGCCATTTTGTCACCCATTTATGCACACACCTACACAACAAAACATAACACCAATCCAAGCATTTACATTTAACCAATTCAGCCACAATTAAGACATCCACACATCATTCACATGCTACCATTTACCACACACAATGATCACATACTTATTAACTTAAAAAGGGTAAATTTCTACATCCATGAAAACATCATCATATGCATATACACTTAAACCAATATTAGCCAATTTCAATGGCCATTTACAAAATAAATTATCAACCAATATAGGCCAACATATTGGGCTAATTCAATTATGACACATAACCAAATAACCAAGTCCCTATACATGCTATAACTCAAAATGTCAAATTCATTTGCACCCAAAATAATCAGTTGATAGTGTGGTGGATCTCCGACAGTCTCCGATCCCCGAGCTAGCTTGGTGACACTATAAGACAAGGGAAAGAAAAAGGGAGTAAGCTATATAGCTTAGTAAGTTTCCATGCAAATAATAGGCATCATAAACCAACATTTAACATACAACTAACACGATGGTAATTGGCATAAATATTATTAAGATCTTATAATCATAACTTACTCAATCATAACCTTACCGAGGGTTCATCACATATCGAGCTCATCACGTATGAGTTTTTCATACATACCTGAGTCATCTTGAATTAGATTTGCACACAATTCATCTTTGACATACTCATTAAATTACCCATTGGACCACTTGGAATACTAAAGGATAGTCGGGAGTTCCGTAAACACGGTACCATACCAATGCCATATCCCTGATATGGTCTTACATGGGATCTTATATCGATGCCAATAGCCCAGTTATGGTCTAACAGAAAGTCTCTTATCAATACCATATCCCAGATATGGTCTTACACGAAGTCTTATATTGATGCCATATCCCAGTTATGGTCTTACATATAGTCTTAGTAACCCTAATGTCATGAAATTTGTATCCTGTCTATTCCTAAGGTTCAACCGGGATTTCACTTTTGTCGTAACTTTGTTGAACACGATCAATGGTCAATCATAATTCATACAATAGTAAAGTATTTAAAACATAATTAAAACAATGCATTACTTACACAAGAACTTACCTCGATACATATGACCTACTCGTCAAACACCTTGTTTTTCCCCCGATCTAGGTTTGAACCTCGTTTTGATCTATAATAGTAAATTTAACTCATTTATTATTCACATTATTCAATTCAGCCCAAAAATTACATTATGGAAAAATTACATTTTTGCCCATAAACTTTGACATTTTGACAATTTGGTCCCTAGGCTCGTAAAATAAAATAGATTCAATTTATTTGATTCCCAAGCCTAGCCGAACCTATTTTATGCTTATAACAACCCACATTTTTCATTTAATCACACTTTTATACACATTTTATAACCTTTTTACAAATAGGACCTTTTGACATTTTCATCAAAAATCACCTAGGAAAAGTTGTTTATCACACACCAAACACACATTTCATACCATTAGACATCAAAACACACACATATCAAACATGGGTCAAACCCTAGACCTTAATCATTTCTCAAATTAATGGTAGAATTAGATAGATCAAGTGATAACAATTTCAAAAATGTAAAGAGCATTAAAAAACTAGGCAAGAACAGACTTACAATCGAACTTGAAAGATGAAAAAACCCTAGCTATGGTTCCCCTTTGAAATTTTCGGCCAAGGGTAGAAGGTGAGCAAAAATTGGCTTTTAATTTGATTATTAATTTTTTTATTAACTAAATGACCAAAATCCCTTTTCTTAAAGCACTAAAATTCTCTTACCTCATGTCTATTTTTTTCCAACTTAAAGTAAAATGGTCTAATTACCATCTAAGGACCTTCAATTTAAAATCTCATAACAATTAGACACCTCTAGCATGTAGAATTCAACTTTTGCACTTTTTACAATTTAGTCCTTTTGACCAAATTAAGTGCCCAAACGTCAAAATTTTTGAACAAAAGTTTCAAAAAATCATTCCATAAAATTGTAGACCATGAAAATGTAATAAAAAAGTCGAATTTGTGGTCTCAAAACCACTATTTTGACTAGGCCCAAAATATGGCAGTTACAAATTTGGCTAAGGTTTATAATGGCATGTGTAGGGTGATTTGTAATGGTATTGTGGTGCATGTGTTAATGGTGTTTTGATATGTGCAAGCTTTGGAAAGTTATGTTGGTTTGGTACACCTTGATACCTTACCAAGTTGTGTGGTTTTGGTTACTTAAAAGTGCTTGTTGATATGGTTCTCTTGGCATGTTGATGATAGTTTGAAAATTGTTACTTGTAACATGTTTCAGTTTATATTTGAACTAGGTTATTATTTTTGGAGATGGAAATATTAACATGTATAGGATGTTTTGTAATGGTATTTGGATTTGTTAAGCCTTAAAGATTATGTTTGGTTGATGCACCTTATGTTTACCAAATGTTGTCATTCTAGGTATTTATTAAGGATTGTAAACATGGCTCTTATGGTATGTTTTGAATAGCTTGGAAATGGTTAAATGTGGTATGTTTTGGTACCTAAATGGTTTAGGTTTATATGCTTGAAATAGGGTAACATTGACAAGTTTAGATAGGTGTCATTTGTATACATTTGAGGTGCCTTTGATTAGCATATTGGTTAGTTGAATTAGGATTTTGAAATGACATTTTGATGTGTATTTTGGTAATGTTTAGGTCTCTTTAAATTGTGCCTAAATGGCTTTAAAGGTTATGCATGTAATGGCATGAAATGGCTTGAATTTAGGTAAATTTTGGTTCCACACGGCCTGAGACATGGACGTGTGACTCAGTTGTATGAGACACACGGCTTGGTGACAAGGCCTTGTGTCATCTGATGGTTTCTTTAGGTTCAAGCTAGTGAGGTACACAGTCTAGCACAAGGGTGTGTGACACGACCGTGTGACCCTACACAGAGAGTTACACGGGTGAGGACACGGGCTGGGACACGGCTGTGTAACCCCTGTTTTGCAAATTTTGCATCTTTTTCCTAAATTTTCCGATTTGCTTCAACTTGGACCCAAATTGCTTGTAAGATATTTTTAAGGCATTGAAGGCTTGATTTAGGGACAATATGCATGTGCATGAATGGTTTATGATGTGATTAAATTTTTGAATGATATAATGTTTAAATGTTTCTGATTTTACGGTAATACTTCGTAAGCCTAATCTGTCGAAGGAGACGGGTTAGGGGTGTTACAATCTTACTCACTATAGTGAACATAAGACAATCTTAAGCATATGCAATTATGAATTCTAAACTTAATAAACATATTTGCATACTTATTTCACCATAAAACATCGATGAACTTATCTCGCCATCACAACTACAAGTATAACATATCTTATTTCCCCAAGGCCCAATGGCGAACTTAATTCGCCAAAATACTATTGCGAGCTTAACTCTGCAGGCGTATTCATGAGTACAACCTAAAAAGAGAGTAGCGAAGAGTGATCTGAAACATTTTCTTATAAAAGGAACAACTGGACAAAGGAAATGTATATGTTCCAATCCTGCCCAAAGTAAGTAACAATTATAAATAGTACTTCAATTAGCTTACGAACTTGGCGAACCTGAACAGCTAACTTAGCGTGCTAACCAAAATAGGTGAACCTGTTCAAACTTGTGAGCTCTGATACCAATAAATGTAACATTCTATACCGATTCCAATCGCTAAACCTAAGCTATAGAATGACACATTAGCCACCAAGGAGACTCTCCATTAACTTCCAAGCTATCCTCCAACACACCATAATATAAAACATGTAATATACACTTAAGTTACTTTCATATAGTAGAATATCATATAGGTACTTGTATCTAACACTTAACCAAATTACATTTAGTCTTAGATTGCAAATAATTAAGGGTTTGCATACCTATAGGGTTAGCATACAAAATAAATAAAGGTTCTCATGAAAAAGTAGTAAAAGTTTGCATTTACACAAGTAGAGTTCCACATAAAGGGTTCCCTTATTTTCTGTCAAGTGTTCACACATTTTTACAAGGGGTTCACTCATTAGTTTTTCTAGGTTTAGCTTAACAAAGCTTATAGGGTTCACAAAATAGTAAACTTACTAAGTGTTTGATCTCTTGGGGGTTTTAAATCTTTACTAATCGGGCTAAATATGTGCAACTGAGTTCATAACATAGTAAGTTCTTTAAAAAGGGTAAGGTTAGCAAATTCCTCTTAAGTACTCAAATTCCATGAATTCAGCTCACAGAGTTCTCTTCTCTATTGAATTATCGAAACTTGTTAAGGCTTCGTTAGAAGTAGTTCACCATATCTAGGGTTTGCACCCTGACACCAACAAATGTAACTCCTTGGCGATATGTAATAAGATAATCAATTGTTTCTTACATGTTGTTGCTTAAAGTATCATGCATTTGCAAATAGAAGCATGGGGGTAGTCATAAAGGCATTAGAATTAAGAGAACACCTAGGCAGACTTGGATTAAATCAAATCTTTAAATGTCATTTGTATTATCAAACATTTCGTTCCTAGATAAAACTTAAAGAAAACACAAGGGAATATAAAGGAATTTGCTAAGTTCTAAATCATTTGGCAAGGTCATCGGATCAATATCTCTAAGCTCGAAATAGGTTATCCCATATTGCCTTTATTGTCCAGGGTTCGCTTGCACTACCATTCCAACGTACATGTTTTGCCTAGATCACTTGCTTCACTACTGCTCACCTTGCGATCTATTTATCTGTGGTGTTCGGAAAAGAATGTGTGAGTCCTCGCGAACTTAGTGAATTTATAAGAAATAATAATAACCACACAGTAAGCACAAAATATAAGTTAAATGAAAAAATAAGCATGGAAACTAAACTGGCGAACTAGGTTTGCCATACTTATGCGAAGTTTGGTTCACGGGTATCTACTTGTCAGATAGCCTGAAAATAGTAAAAACATAATATTTCAGAAAAACAAATTCTTAATCACATGTTCATTCCTGTTGGTTAATTGTATCTCCTTATAACGCCTCAGAATGACTCAATGAGTCCTTAACATGTCCCATAAGTGTAGTTAAAGGCTCAACCTCTAACTGATTCACCAATCCCCGTGTTATTGATTCACCAATAATGATTCCTTAATATGTACCTAATCCCAATGTTAATGATTCAGCAATAATGATTCCTCAACCTCTAACTGTAGGGATAGATCTCTGAGTAGTAGCAAGGACATTCCAATTATTTTTTGGGCAAACTCTAGCAAAATGGTCTAAGGATCTACATCGGTAACATGCTCCTATTTTCTTCCAACATTCACTTCGGTGCTTCTTTCCACAATGTTCACATGTTGGAGTGGTTACAACTTTTATCAGACCTTTAACCTTGTTTATCAATTTCACCAACTGATTAATCTGGTCTTTTTCTAACCCAATTTTTAATAAAGTTTATCTCCATGATCCTTGAGTCCCTTTAGTACCCTTAGGCAGAGGTTGTGAATTAGAGGTCCCAACTCTCTTTCTGAAGGCTTCACAATTTTTTTGCTGAATAAGGGTTGATATATATTTTTTGATCCTATAATTTGATGAATTGGACCCATTATAGAAGTTTGTGGAACAACTTTTACTATTCCCTATTGCAAATCTGTTATTGCATGATGTAAGCCTTCAACCCCTCAATCCTCTCAACAAGTTCTATCTCAATTATTCTCACATTGAATACTAATTTGATCATCATTGGGTGCATTCATCTCCATTTTCCTTTCACCTTCTATAGAATAATCATCATTGTTAACTTCTATTTTAACAACACACTTTCATTGATCAGACATTTTTAAATATATGAAAAAATAATTAACAATCAACATTCAATCCCGATTTAGACTCGACTCAGCCTTGACATGTACCTCTAGACTCAAATTTTGAGCTCTATTTAGTCTTAGAATCGGATAAAACTATAACTTTAATACCAATAACTGTAACACCTTATACTCGACCCTATCGTTGGGTTTGAACTACAATGTCACAACCGTTGTCGAAGAAATATGAATAATGTAGCGCCCCAAAAATCTCGAAACCCAAAAATCCTGAAATCTTGAATTTTTCTTTTTGAGCTTAGCAATTCTAGTTAAGTGTTAATTATGCAATGGTAGGTCCTGGTCAAGGGTTGAGTTCAAATCTAGGGGTAGAAGAAATTATAGTTTAATAATTAAAAGGTCTTTGTTGGGAAGTAGTTGGGCTTTTTAATAAAGATAGGGGAAAATGGCATAAAAAAAAAGCCTTGTGGTGGAGTGGCTAAATGACACCACTTAGAGTGTAGGGAGGTGGTGTTAGTGGCTAGAAAGGAGATCCTAGGTTCGAATCTTAGCTTAATATTTTTAGGATTTTAATTTTGGCCTTCTAGAAGGTTGAAAGTGCCGTGAAGATGGACTCTAAGGGAAGTGTTCAGGAGAGAAAATTAAGGAAAGGATCAAAGGGTTATCAGAGAGAAAAACGAGGAGATAAGAAAGGGGAAGTGATGAAGCCGAATGGGGAATTGAGGGCCAGGAAATTCGGCTATAAGGGCTATAAATAAGTGCCGAATGCAGGGTTGCCAGGCTAGTGCCGAATTCCTTCGCCGTGTTACCGAAAACCCTTTTGTTTTACTCTCTTTTCTTTGTGCCAATTTCTATTCTTTCTCTACACAATTTTCTTTGTTTCATTTAGCTGATTCCTTCTTCTATTCTTCTTCTTTAATTTTTACCAAATAAACCTTACTCACCATACTAAGTTGAAAAGCCGAATCTTCCAAGGGCCAAATACTCTTCGACCAAATCTGGTGTAAGTGTTTGTTCTTTCAATCGGTTTTACTAAAGAATCTATTACGCTGTTCTTTCCTCACTCTTTCTAATCAACTGTGGTAGGGAATTAGTATCGGATCTCATATTTTAGCTCTCTACCGAAATTGCTCTTTAGGTGTTTGCAGTTTTGGTAAGTATTCCTCTCCCATTGGTTAAGGTGGCCGAATGTTCATAGTTAGGATAAGGGGACTTGTATTGCATACAAGTCACCAACTATTTTGCTTTTAATAAATAAGTTTAATGCAGATCTAAAAAGTATGTGATTAGGGAAAAACTTTTAGGGATTGGTGTTCATGGTAAGGTTAAGGTGAGGCTTTGGTTTTTGGAAAAGTTATGTATTAAACATGCGATTAATCAAAGGGTGATATCGATTCTAGGTTTGGGGCTAAGGAGATTCCATCATGCTTGCTTACCAGGTGTGTACATACACTACACACACAAGTAGATCGGCAAAAGCCAAAATGCCAAAAAGCCGAAATGCCAAAAAGTTAAAAGTTGGGCACGATAGTCTTGCGAGTGCGCGAACACTCGTAAGGGGGAAACTGGTAGATTGTCTAAGGCCCCATGGGTGATTCCATGGACTTGGGCTGTGAATTGGCCAACCGGGCCAGAATGGGCTAAATGAGCCTGATGGGCTGTTGGGCCATAATAGGTAAAAATTGATAATTGATGCTTTGTGATGGAAAGTTGTATGTGAACATGACTGTAAATGTGATTTGGGCCTAATGGCAATAGGAATATGATTTGGGCCTAACGTGCCATATAAATGTGATTTGGGCCTAACGGGCCATATGAAAGAGATTAGGCCTAGTGGGCCATATACAGGTATGTGGATTTGTCTAGGCTTCGTAAGAGGTTTTAGGCCTAGTATATATGACTGCATAAAACTTAATTAATTTATTGAGACCGTGGGCAAGTCATAGGGTTAATGTGCGACAACGGGTATATGCATGTCTAGGATTGGATCTGAGGAGAGCTTGGTACTTAAGCGGTCTTAATGACCCACCTCCTCTTCTCCGAAATCTACCTGGTGCATAGTATTCATTCATCTTCGCTCGCGCGACTTGTTAACGGGCCAAGGTAAGTGGAAACTATACTTAAGGAAAAATTACTGAAATACCCCTAAGGGCGAAAATGACAAAAATACCCCTAGGTGTTGAATGTAAGTTTTATGGATGTGGCAGGCATACATATGATGTTCTGCTTAGGTTGCATATGGGGTGGGAACTATGGAACGGAATAAGTATATGAGGATCGCATGGTTGCCTGACAATCGTGGATCCACCAATGGCTTTTAAAGCCCAATATGTAAATGAAGGTAGTTCCGCAACCGGGCTACCATTGGTGTGTGGGCTGGGTGGGCCGATATTCATATCCTCACATGGTGTGACGGGGGACAGAGCTGGTGTGTAGTGGACGAATAATTTGGATGGGATTGCATTGCATGTGTAATGATTCTTCTTTGAATGCCTGTTTTCCATCAAGGGTTGTACACACTGAGTTTGCGAAAACTCATCCCCCTATTTTAATTTATTTTCAGGTGATGCTCAGTAGAAGGTTCGATGTTTGGAAGGACTCTGGGTGGCCAGCCAGCAAGATAATTTGAACTTGTTTTTCTTTTTAAAGCTTATCAGTTTCTATGTTATTAAGTACTTTTCAAATCAGATTATAATAGGGCTTCCACTTTATTATTATTTGGATTATTATTGTTATGTGATGTAATTATAAGAAGTTGAACATGGTTTCTTAAACTATAGTATGACTTTTCTACGTTTCCGCAACTACATTTTAAAATGACATGTTTTCATAAAATCATATATTTTAAACAAGTGATTGAAAGGAGGTTTCTTTTAAGGATAGTTAAGGTTTCTTTTACTTTAAGAAGGGTTTGCAATGAAAACACGGTTTTCACTAAAACACTTCAACGTGATGCGCCAGATTCAGCCATAACGTCTAGGCCGAGTTTGGGGTGCTACAAATAAGTCGTAGTCATTTTTTAAATCAATGAAAAAATCCACAAATTTACATTCCTTAGACATACTTAAGTAAATATGAGTATCATTTATATACACGTCTAATGATATACACCTGATCAACCAAGTATATATATTAGTACTAGATTATGAGATTAAAGTCTGATTATAAAATTATAAAATACCGAAAAGCCTAACCACTAGGTACACGCCAATTATAATTAATAGTGGAACGACCCAACAATGTTGAGACTGGAATTGTGGATGGGATGCTGAGGTCGATGCTTGAAAAATCTCGAAATAAATCTTACCTGAAAATGGATAAAGCAAACCATACGTTGAGTGAAGTACTCAGTGGTAATTCCATAACTTAAGCATGTAATATTAATATAACCAATACTATTTCACAATTCAAATACATCACAACACATTTATATACCCATGATTCATAATTTGAATACATATCATTTTAAATATAAATATACCATATGAAGTTTCTCACATTTAATTTTACTTAACCTGGACAATGTAGACAATAATACCATATGACATTAGGTAGTAAAACGAACCAATATGTCTCTCATTAGACCACACAAACACCAACAATGCAAGGCACAATTAAATATATTTACATCTTAGTTAAGACTCATTGATGTAAAAATAATTGTTGTAAATCCATCGTACGAACAACAGTAGGTTTAGCATTTAAATCATAGGAATTACTTGCATTTGGGGTAGCTTAGGCATGCTTTAGTTGGACAACATTAAATCATGAAAACAATAGAGTTCAAACCCAATCTTTCCATGCATTTCTTTGAATTGGAACATCAAGATTGAGTAGTAAATTTTGAACATTTAAAATTGACAAAGACTAAAAGAAAACTCACCAAATCATTAGGCAAAAATTTCAAACATTAACTGGCCGTATTCGGACAGAATAAAAAGAAAACATTTGAAGCCATTTAGACAACATCCATTAACCAACATTTGGTCAGCAAAAAATACACATGTAAAACCATTAAGATACCAATTTGGACAGCAACCAAGCATGCAATCTGATTAATAGTTAAATGCATTGATTCGATTGACTTCTAGCCAAGCACTTTCGAGCAACAATTTAGTATTTATTTTTAGATAATCGGTAATTTAATTTTTCAATTATTATTATTTTTTTGGCAAATGATTAAACATGAAATGTCAAATTACATTTATATACATTTATTCAGACAACCTCATTATGCACAAAATGGACAGTCCTAATTATACATATTGGACAACATTGTTATGTCCAAAATAAACACCATTCCATCACCATTCAAACAATCTCATTATTCACTAAAAAAATGGACAACATATAACCATGAAATAGTGTCTTAAATGAAAAATCAGGAGTTCAACGTTCATAGACTTACTCGCAAAGCATTTCATTTTACACCCCAAAATAGTCAACACAATATATATAATTATAAAATTTCATATAGACGATACTCATATATAAATCTGGCTTATAAGTCAATAATGATACATCAATACCACCAGTATTTTACATCAATATTCATACATGACCATGCAATGTATTAATTTAGTTTGAAGACTGTGAAATCCTATCATGTTTTGAAGTGAAATGATAGAATGGAATTTGTCACACATTTAATCCACTTAAGCAAAACATTTGAACATTTTACTTTCCAACCTACATTAACCAGAATTTGCAAAATTTAATTAATCCAGCTGACCAATTTTAGACAACTAAAAACTTCATTTGTTTGTACCACAATAATCATCGATTAATCAACATATTAGTACTACGTTTAATCATCAAAGTAACAACCCCAAAACATCACAAGTTACACCTTTAGCTCCTCAAATTTCATCTTTCAAAACATGATAAATTTCCTAATTCAATTATCTAAATTTCCAACTTTCAAACCTCATAATTGGCAACATTCACTTTATTTAAAATAACTACCATCATTTTTAAACTCTAATAAAACTTAAAGAGGAAGGAGTTCCATTATCGGTTCCCAATACTCAACTTTGAAATTACAAACAATAACAATAGCATAGATCATTAGGCATCAACACAAAATAAATATGTCTTACCTTCGTAAAGATGTAACAACCACTAAGTCCAGAGTACTTAATGACAAATGATGCAATTACTTTGTGTAATATGTCAATTTTTAGTGGTGTCAAAAATGGTGGTTTTGAGACCACAATTTCAACAAGTGAGTTCATATTTTATTATCTTTTTAATGTTTATAGAGTTATATTAGAGTCGTATTAAAATTTGGTTAAGAAATTTTAATGTTTACCTTGTTAATTTGGCAAAAAAAAGGATTAAATTGTAAAAGTTGTAAAAGATTCAATCTATTAGTCAAAGATGTTAAATTGAGCATTTAGCATGGTTAAGTGACCTGGATAAGAAAATTTCCCAATATCAATAATAGTGGGCGATCATGCTTGTCTTTATAGTAAAATTTTGATTAGTATTAAAGGTTAATTTGGTAAAAGGGTAAATAAGAATTATAATGTAAAAGATGAAATAGCTAGTTTCAACTTTCTTCTCCACTTAGCTAAAACCAAAAACCACCATTGTTGTTCAACTTTAGGATCGATCAAGCTTGCTCTCTCTTGTATGGTAAGTAATTGATCTTTGTTTTTAAAAAATTTTATATTTTTATGATTGTTGCAACTTAATCTATTAAACTCGGGGATTTAATTGTAAAAATGTTAAGGTTTTAGGGACTGAACAGTAATGGATTTTTGGTGTTCTTGAGTTTTTAATATGGAGTTATAAATTTGAATGTTGGTTACGATGATTGTATAAAAGAATTCTTATTAGTTTTGGGTTTAAAGACTAATGTGTAAATAATTAAATTTTCATGTAAAAATTTTGTAATTTTTAAGTGCTTAGGGACTGTTTTGAGCTGCTGATATAATCAATTTTGGTTGTTGGGGATGAATTATGGAATTTGAATAGCTTCGGTTTAAAGGACTAAATTGAATAAGTGTAAAAGTTTGGGGAAATTTTGTAAAAGGGAAAAAATAAGGGTCTCAGGCATTGAATTGAATTTTTGATGTATGTGAAGTTAATAAATTGAATTTAATTACTATATAGATTAAGAACCGATTCAAAAAGACAATAACCAAAGAAAAGGAAAAATTACGGAGTAATCCCTACAAAGAAACCGATAGTGCATAGTAGGTAAGTTCATAGTATAGATAAATAAATTTATATATTTATAACTTGTGATATATTATGATTTGGTTAAACTTTATCCGGATTGAATTATGATAGTAAATTGAAATTATAAAATTTTTACAATTAAGTACAAGTGAGAATTGATTATTTATGTAATTGGTGAATAATATGGTTAGTTGATATTGAAAAGAATGTAATTTATTTATAGCATGTGTATGGATATTATGGAGGTTCCTCAAATTTATAATGTTAAGAATTCTGTTAAGTGCCCATTTGAACATTGTAATCAATTAGGATACGATTGACATGCCAATAGGGTTATATGCGCACTTGTACGGGATTACACTTCGGTGCCTCTGATTGCACATTTGTGCCTCTGTATGCACTTCGGTACCTCTGTTATGCATCTATGATGCCTTTGGTGTGGTGTGGTTACCTGAGTATCTGAGTCAAGTTACTATAGTTCATCAGCCTATGTGTTATTTGATTTACAACTTATCTACTTGTTTAATTCTATTTCATATTTATGGTGTTGTTAAGTGAAAAATATTATGATGAATTTCTTGTTTTTATATGTGGATTGTTACATTAAGGAAATTTGGTTGGTGGTATTGGTTAAATCTTTTGAGAATGTGTTATTATGTTATATATATATATATATATATATATATATATAGGAATAAATACTAATGTGGTGTGAACTTGTATTTGGTTATCAGGAGTTATAAATTATTTTCTTGTTTATTTATCTTGGTTAAGATAAGTTAAATGATGTTTAGATTATGGACTTATTAAGCTTCCTAAGCTTGTTTGTTTGTATTTTCTTTTGTAGTTATCATTTTGTGGACTAACCGGACAGATTGTTTTGGAGCTTACACTATCTAGCCCTTGTAGTATTTGTTCATAATTTTGGGATTTGGCATGCCCAAATTCAGAAAAGCTATCAAGAGTATCCCAAACCAGCTTTGGGAAAATTAATTTGGAGGAAGCCACTGTGACTAATTTCTGGAGGACTGCTAAAATCATTCGAAGTTTTTTCCACCTTTTCTTTATTTTGTTCTTAGTTATTCAACATGTTTACAAATTTTTTTAATGTTTTTCCATTAACAATGATAGCTTAATTTTGTTTTAGCTGGAATAATTACATTAATTTGACAAAGTTCGTTTGATTAATGTTTATGATGTTTTGTGCCTCAGACATTCATTCGTCCAATTAAAATAATTTATGTACTTCATGCATTAAAATATGTTTGAGTGCTTTAGAATTAGTTGATCGATCCTAACTAGATGAAAATTAACGGACACAATAATTGGAAGGTGCATGTGTAACGCCCTGTACCCGAGACCGTCGCCGGAGTCGAACACGAGATCTTAACAGACTTAATTCATTACTTAAACAGCTCAAACAATTTAATTTTAAAATTTTCAGACAAGCTGAAAATCTGCGTCACAGTCGCTTAAAAATTCATATCTCGAGTTAAGGGACTCAAAATTAAGATCCGTAAATTTTATATGAAACTAGACTCATATTTCTATCTACTAATTTTTTTTCTAGAATTTTTGGTTGAGCCAAATAGTACAGTTTATTAGTTAAAATCTCCCCTATATCAGGGTTCGACTACTCTGATCTCTGTGTATTTCGAATCAGATATATCTCTATACAAATTTTCAATGACTATGAGGTTTGTTTCTCTTAAAACTAGACTCAATAAGGAATCTGTAAATATAAATAAAACTTCTAGTTATTTTTGTAAAATTTATTATGAATTTTTAAAGTCAGAACAGGGGATCCAGAAATCACTTTGGCCCTATTTTACAAAAGTTTAAATATCTCATAAAATATAATTTATATGCCTGTTTTGTTCATTTTATATGAAAATAGACTCATCAAGCTTCGATTCCATAACTTATTCATTATTTAATTCCATTTCTACTATTTTTAGTGATTTTTCAAATTCACGTCACTACTGCTGTCTGAATCTATTTTATGGTAAATTTTAC
Organism: Gossypium anomalum; assembly: GCA_025698475.1. Taxonomy (NCBI): domain Eukaryota; kingdom Viridiplantae; phylum Streptophyta; class Magnoliopsida; order Malvales; family Malvaceae; genus Gossypium; species Gossypium anomalum. Next base: position 37,418,577 of record CM046968.1, on the reverse strand, counting down.
CTATTTCATGATTTCCATGGATTAGCTAGCAATTAGACATACATAACACCAAATATGATCATGATTAGCCATTCCAATGGCTAATCATTACCAAGAATTTTCATACCACTCACTAACCATATCATAAGACCATATATACAAAATGATTATAATGCTATACATGCCATACTCAAAATATACAAGCCATTATGCCAAGATGGTATACGGATAGTGTGAGCGAGCCTCCGACCGTTCCCGATTTCCGAGCTGACTTGTCAAAACTACAAGGAATGAAAAGGAGGGAGTAAGCATAAATGCTTTGTAAGTTCACATGCAAATAGCAACTAACATTACCATATAAGCAAACATAAAATATCATTTGCATAATCATCATCAAGACATTCATGTCATATTTTCATTTATCATCTTACCACATTGTTGATATATTGAGTTTTCAACCCGAGGGTTAAGTACATACCTGTTCAAAGCATCCATCTCACAACACTTACCAATATGTCCCTTTCATCTCTAGTATTCCTCCATTTGAGTAGAACTTTACCCGTTGAACACATCGGAATATAATTCGGATACACGGATAATTTGCACATAAGTGCCATATATGTAATCAAGCAATCATGTAACCCGCCCATAAGTGAACTCGGACTCAACTCAACGAGCTCGGGCGTTCGCATCCATAAGTGAACTCGGACTCAACTCAACGAGCTTGGATGCCTAGTTACATCTCTCGAACTTGGACTCAACTCAACGAGTTCGAACATTCGCATCCATAAGTGAACTCGGACTCAAATCAACGAGTTCGGATTCCTAGTTACATCTCACGAACTCGGACTCAACTCAATGAGTTCGAACATTCGCATCCATAAGTGAACTCGGACTCAACTCAACGAGTTCGGATGCTCAACCATCCTAGTGACATGTCACTTGTATCCTAATCTATTCCTAAGGTTCAAACGGGCTTTTTCCCTCAATCTGACATTAGCCGTCTTCCACGTAATATTGGGCGATACTCGGTAGCAATTCATATTTATCAAGTAGTAAACATAATTTGCATATTACTCAACATTAACCACAAAGCATAATATTTAATGATAAAAAAAAATCAGCATATCATATAATTAACATCAATAACTTAAAAATAACAATTATGCTACATTATTTACACATGAACTTACCTCGTATGCGAAAATGGCTACTTTTACCATTTCGTCCACAACTTGGTATTTTCCCCATTTTAGCCCGAATTTTAGTTTTCCTTGCTCTATCATTTAAAATATAGTCTAATTAGGGCTCACATTATTCAAATTGACCCAAAATCATATTTTGGCAAAATTACAATTTTGCCCCTAAGCTTTTGCATATTTACACTTTTGCCCCAAAGCTCGTAAATTAAAATTCAGCCTATTTTATTATGTTCTATGACATTCTAATCATTTTTCCCTTCTATAGCAACATCAAATTCTCACTCTAACATGTACTTATGAACATTAGGTATTTTTACCGATTATGTCGTTTTACTCGTTTTTACATAAAATCACTTAGCAAAAGTTGTTTAACACAATTTCAAGCTTCATATTCTACCATAAAACATCAAAATAAACACATTTCACCTATGGGTATTTTTCCAAATATGAACCCTAGCTTAAATTATTGCTAGAATAAGCTTAATCGAAGCCACGGATTCCAAAAACGTAAAGAACATTAAAAACGAGGCTTGGAATCACTTACTATTGAGCTTGGAAAGCTTGAAAACCCTAGCCATGGCTTCTCCCATGGTAATTTCGGCCTCCATGAAGAAGATGAGCAAAATTGGCTTTTAATTTTGTATTTTAATTCATTTTACCCTTAAATGACCAAAATGCCCTTACTACTAAACTTTCAAAAATTCCTTCCATGTCCTAATTTTTTCCATGAACTAAAAATTGGTAAAATTGCTATTTAAGACCTCTTAATTAATATTTCAATGCAATTTCATACTAAAAACTTCTAAAGGGGGATTAACTTGGACAATTGAGAACTGACTTGGGATCATTAGGTTGGTTTTAGATTAAGCACGTCGTGTGTGGCGATCTCCTCTCCAAAAAGGTGTGTAAACATACACCCAACCTTTTGCTACTGTCAAACGTTGACCACAGGTGTGTAATCACACCAAGGTGTTGTTGCGAATCGGCAAAAGTCGAAAAGCCAGAACTTCGGCATTTGAGGCCTCACAAGCGCGTGATCGCTCGTGGGGGTCAACCGAGCCCATATATCATGGGCGATGGACTGTAAAGGCCTCTACATGAGTTTTCGTGGACTGAGGCCGTTATGGGCCTTATTGGGCCGAGATGGGCTGTGCAGGCCCAATGGGCTCGTAGGGCCACACGGACAAAGTTTACGGTAAGTGACAAATAATGAAATGGACTATGTAGATCACTTAATCGCGACTGGAATTGGATTGTTTGGGCCACACGTGAATGTGGGCCCACTTGGGCCAAGTAGTAGGCTTTGGGCCATTACACTGTTTGGGCCATATAGGTTATTTAAGTCGTTCGAGATGACTGTAGACCATTTATAGGGTCAGTATCTGTATCGAGGCCTCAAAATTTGTTAATGACTAAAATACCCTCGAGGGGTAAAATTACTATTTTACCCCTAATTGAGGGAAATGACCGTTATACCCTAGAGGTAGGTTGATAGTTGGATATTTGTTATATACATGATTGTATCTGAGTGTGAAACCTTGCATTCACATAATATTATGACATAACATTCTGCATTGGGGTTGGGATTTTGATTCGGAGGAAGTACTAGTGGTTGTGCCACGTTTTACCTTTCTAGTGGCTTTGCCACGTATTCCGACATTAGTGGCTATGCCACTTTACTATTTTTAGCAGCTCTGTTACATTATTATTAGCAGTTCTGCTACGTTATTATTAGCAGCCTTGCTGCAATATTGGTGTTCTGGTTGGGTGGGTCAATTTAATCCCCACATGGTGAGTTGGTTGGTACATATAATGGTTAGATTGGGATGGGTTGCATATCTATGATGTACATGTTGATATAGGCATTGGCCCACTCTGTTACTGTATAAGGCTTAGGCCCAGACTGCACTATTACTGAATAGGGCTCAGGCCTAGACCGTACTGTATGCACTGATTACTATTTGACTGGTAGGGGATTACACACTGAGTTTTCGTAAACTGACCCTCCTTGTTAATTGTGCAGGTAATCCCCAGCCTTAGGCGATTTGGAGCCGCGAGAGACTCAGAGGTGGCCACATGACCGCGGTTTGTTTGTTTATGTTGTGACTTATTTAAAGATATTTATTTGGGTTTTCTTTGTAATAAGTCCATTTGGGGAACCTTTGTAATAAGGCCATTTGGGGAACTTTTAACTTTTATTGGGCTTTTGATTACGTAAATTAAACTGCTAGAATAGGAACACCGGGCTTTCAAAATAATAATGTTTTCTAAGAAAAACCTGCAAATTTAATCCAAAAGGTTTTCAACTAAAGAAGCTTCTGCGGTTTTAATCAAAGTAGAAGGATCATTAACAACAAACATTTTGTTAAGCTGAATACATTTTGATAACATAAATTACTAGGATACTCAAGAATTAAAATCCATAATGGCTTTTTACTTAAAGACCGTTTATCACCATCATGCTCAAGGTTTTAATAACACTCAAAGTATCACACCAGATTCAGCCGTAACGTCTAGGTCGGGTTTGGGGTGTTACATGGGCTAACACATCCTGAGGGAAGGAAGAGGCGCATGAAACTGAAATGGAAAGAAAGGATGAATTGGAAGAAGGAGATGCTGAGATAGATTTTGAGGATGATTAATTCTTAGTTAGTTTTGTTTTTAAAGATTGTATTTATTTGGGATGATTTTTAATATATTTAGGTTGTTAGGAGTAGGAGTAATAGTATAGTTGTTATTTTGTGTTAAAATTTCTATGTAGGAACCCCATATGAAGGAGGGACAACAATTAGAGCTTGCAACAAGCAATAGAGGAAGCACCCACCAATAGCCTATGGAATTATCAAGATCAATCAGGTAACTTCTTTCCTTATCTTTTTAATGGCTACATATTAAGGATAATGTGTTATCTAAAGTGTGGGGGTAACTTCTTTCGTTATTTTTCTTATTATTTGTGTGCTTGAGATTGTAGAAATACAAGCGATTGGTTAGGAGCATATACATAGGTTGCTTGTATTTACAATAAATTTGGCATGAGGATTGTTGATTTTAAATTTTTGATTATTAGACTATTATGTTCTATATATTACATTGTAAATAGGCATTAAAGCAATTGAATGTACCAAATAATATGGAGAATACAAGGAAACGATCATGCTAGTATGAATGATAAATTGTTGAATTTGTGGTTGTTTGGTTGATTAGAGTTGTGAATATTGAGATACCTAGGGATGACCTAAGGCATTATTTGGAATACACCAAAAGCCAAAAATCTAAACCTGTTATTTATCTTTAGTACATATTCTTTGAGCTAGAAAATACTTCTTGATGAACATTTATATGAAACATGAGCCAAAATATAAATTTTTACTTATCCTTTTCTGTTGGTCATGAACTTTACAGCTATAGACATCTAGCCATACGTATTGAGGGTTAAGTTGATGCATTATGGAAGATTTTGTAAAAATAGAGTGAAATAGGAGGGATCAGTGTGATATAGTAATTATAGGTTAGCCAATATGTGCAAGAAAAGAAAAATTCAAGAAGAAAATCAAAACGAGTAGAAAAAATACTTGAAAAGTAAAAGCATTTGTGGGGCAGATGTATTGAAAAAGAAAAGAAAGTGACAAAGTCACAAAAGTAAAAAAAACTCGTTCATAAATGCACAAAAACTCATAAGCTAATCGTATTGTTATATTATGTTATGACTTCCTATGTGGAGAAATAAGGAAGGTGAGAGAATGAGACAAAAGACAGTGAGCGGGAAAGGTTACTAAAGGGCAGAATAGGGGATAATGTGATGTGCCAAACTATTTTCATGCTTGAAACTATTTGATGCTTGCTATTTCTAAACTCCATACATGTCCTAAGCCTCAGAACGTTACAAGCCGAAAAGCCCTGTGTGATCTAGGTAGACTTATTCACAAACTAAAATCATATTGAATATTACATTTTTGATTGTTTGTATTCTACTAGGATAATCAAAGTACTTGTATAATTTATTGATGGATTACTACATTTAAGGCCCTTAATGCTTGTATACTTTGTAAGATACAGAACTTAGGTGTTTGATATCAAAAGTGGTAACTTAGTTATCTGTCATGCTAAGATTATATGCAAATATGAAATACCTATTCATGTACTCCAAAGCTAACATTTGTACCATACTTTCTCAAGGGTCGTCTTTTCATTTATTTTTTTTTTTTTGTGTTGCTTGAGGATAATCAATGACTTAAATGTGGAGGGGTTTGATCTGTCGTAATTTGGTGTAGCAAATTAAACTATTTTTCACATTTTAGAAGCTTGAATACGAGCACTTTAGTTGAAATTTAGTTAAGTTTTCGTACATTTATTTAAATTTAATAAATTATGTTATTTATTGACCTTAGGGGTCAAATGAGGCCTAAGGGTGAGCTAATATACTTTGTGATTGTGTAGAAGACTATTAGAAGGCCCACTAACTCGATACTGGTGATCTGTCATAATTCGATGTAGCAAATTAAACTAGTTTTCGCATTTAAGGAGCATAAATGCAAGCATTTTTGTTATGTTTTAGTCAAGTTTTCTTAGTTTTATTTACATTCAATAAAATGTGAAAATTGAGTCCTTTATTGAACTTAGGGGCCGAATGAGGCCAAGGGTAAGCTAACGTACTTTATGACTGTGCAAGAGACCACTAGAAGGCTTCTTAAACAAGTACTGGTCACTATGTCGCAACACGGATGATTTGATGTCACAACATAGGGAACACAATGGAGAAAAGTCAAGTCTACTTTCAATGTCGCGACACAAAATGAGGGTGCGACGACATACCCCTGAAGATAGCTGAAGAGGAGTATGCTAATTGCTATGTCGCGACACAAGTCCTAATGTGTCACAACAACGACTCTATGATAGAAATTAAATATGAAGCAGGGGCATTTTGGTCTACACAATCAAATATTAAATTTGAGGATGTTAACTAACCTAGGGTTAAAGACGATGACCATCTAAAAGCTATAAATAGGCTCATTTGGCACATGTTATAGGCATCATTCCTTTAGCCTAGATTCTCTTTATAACATTTAGTTTAGTTTTCTTTCATTCTTAAGTTTTAGATTTCTTTTATTTGTTCTTGTTGATTTCAAGAGATCGGAATTGAGGGCGCATTCAAACTCTATGGATCCATGCTTAATTTCAATGCAATTAAGTTGTTTCATTTACTTTATCTTGTTGATTTAATTAGCATGCTTTCTCTTTATATCGATTTCATATTGTCTATGAAAGCCATGAGGAACTAACCCAAAATTGGTATTGCCCATTCGTGAACACTTTCACCCTAAGCCAGTCTGGACTATGAGGTTAGAAGATAAGTAGTTCTTGCTGACTCATTATGTTAGTGGAAGATTGGAAGATCTACTAGGGTAACGGCTATTTGATTGACAAAGAACCCGAAGCAACAGGTGATGGGGTTTAACGAAGTGAGCTAATCACCCATAATCGATATTTGATTTACTCCACTATTCTATCTCATGAATTCTATTTATTTTATGTTATTTCATTTTATTATTTTAAAAACTTTAAAAACCTTTCTTTTATGTTCTCATACTATAATTTATTTAAAGTACTAATTAGATTTTTTAGTGTTTAAGTTAGAATTGATCTAGCGCTCGCCTCCCTTGGGTACGATCCTCAAAGTACTCACTTACTATGTTGTAAAACTATATTACAACTCAGCCCATACACTTGCGGATATTGCCTTGTCATTCTATATTTTATTGCAGTATTCATACTCTAGACATTAGTATGTTCAGAGGCGGTCAAGTTGTTGGCACCGTTGCCAGAGAGGCAATGTCAATAGATTGATTTTAATTTTTTGATTTTAAAGGAATAATTAAGAAATTTGTAGGTTATAGTTACAACTTTCAATTTATTTAGTTAATTAACACTTCTAATATTTGTTTTTAGGAATCCTAAACATCGTCAACCAAATAATCAGTCAGCACAAAGCCATGGATGACTTTTATATTATGTGGTTCGATGACGACTTCGGTTATGACGAAGATATTTACGAAGAAGGATTTTATGAAGATTGGGAGATCTAAGAGAATCAACGATTACTAATGCTTGAATTAAGTCAACTCTGAGAAGATCACTTTGATTCTTTTACAGGATTACAGACTCATTTAGCTTATCTACTAAAGTAAGTTGTCTTTCTTACAATGTAAACATTTTTACAGTGTCACTTATCATCAGTTTGAGCTTAGACAATCAATGAACTAATATTTGCTTGTCACAATTTCACTAAGCATGCAAAAATTGAAAGATAGAAATACAATACATAATAGTGAAATGTAAAGTTAACTTTATTTATTTATTCATCATTCAAATACATAGAAAATGGTTATATGTTTACTACAATATGGGAACATTTCCCAACACTTTATGCATTTACTTTCTTTGAAGAAGGAAATCTTCTCGAATTCTTACTTGCTTACTATAAAAGATATCTTATGACTAATTTCTATGACATATCTTACCCCAAGGACTACATATAACCACATAAAACTGTCTTTGGCAAATAGTTCCCATTGCGGGTTGTTAATAGCATTTTATCCTTATGAACTCAGACTTGAAGTACGATCCTCATGGATCACTAAAGAGGCATCCTCGCGGCTCAATGTAGAAAGCCTGCTCATTCCCATCAATGGACATATTGAACAATACATCATCTTGCCCTTAATTCATAATCGAGTATTCCACCCCTAGTGCTTAACTCTCAAAATAATTAATTTGTAGGAAAATCATAACAGCAAATGCCCTATTTGTGGAACCATGAATTTAAGATAGTCTTAGCAGTTGACGTATCTTTCAAATACAGGTTCTTCACTTTAGAAGTATAGGAGAATACCCTTGTATCATTTCCAATAGAGCATGGTAGACTGTCATTTATATAATATGACGTCCTTACCATTATGTTGGAAAAAAAGAGTTGGAAAATGCTGCAGAAAATAAATTTAGGGAAAAACCAGAGTTTTGAAAAATGATCCAAAACAAGATCTCGATTGTGATATGTAATAGTCCGGTTTAGTCCCTAATTAGAATAGTGGTTTCAGGACCACATATCTGAGTTTGAAAAATATTTAAATATTATTTTCTGTGCTTGTGATATATGAATTAGCATGTGTGAAAGTTTCGTATTAAAATTTAATCGTATGTGTGCTTAATTTGATAAAAGGACTTAATCGCTTAAAATGTAAAAGCTGTGTGCTAGTTGTTAAAAGTTCCTATTTGATTCGTCTTATTAAAAAAGAAGTCCTTATGATGCAATAAGACCATTGAACATATGAGTAGACATTAATGGCCTTAATGAATATGAATTATATGTTAATTAATAAAGATTAATATGGTAATTTAGTATATTATGTTAATTAAAATGAAAAAAAAAAAACATGAAATTGGCCATTATCATCTTTGTTGGCTGAATGTAGCAAAAGAAAAAGAAAGAAACTCAAGTCTAGGGTTCGGATAGGATATTTAGTGATTAAGGTATGTTTTGAGCTCGATTTTTTATGTTTTTTACGTTTTTGTAATCATTGCTTCGTATATTATCGAACCCATGCCTCAATTTTGATTTTGTTGATGATTTTGAGTTATGCCATTGATAAAAGTATGAGCTTTGTGATGTTAGTTGATGAATTATGAAAGCTTGATGTTAGGTTTACATGTTTTGTCTTTGAATTTTCGATGAGATTGAGTAAATTGGGCTAAATTGTAAAAATGTTATTTTGAGGGACTAAAATGTGAAATAAATGAAATGTATGGATTTGTATGAGAACTAGGAGAATTCAACCAAGCATGAGTATATTCAAATTTTGTGTATTTTGTGATTTTGTGAATTAGGGACTAAAGTGTTGAAACATGAAAATATGAGGACTAGTTTGCAAAATGTCCTAAATATGTGTCTATGGATTGTTTTGAATGATTTGGTGAATAAAAGGGTTAATTTTGAATACATATAGATCAAGAAAAGAGGAATTCAGATTTAGATCGAGGGAAGTTAAAGATTATAGAATAGACGACCGAGTCGACAATTCCGAGTATGAGGTAAGTTCGTACGTAGAATATGATATTATAAGTATATGTTGCTATTTTGATTATTCATAGATGTATATATATAATTGATTTGGATGAATTCGATGATAAACCAATGATATTTGGCACTAAGTGTGCGATTTAAACTAGCTTCAGCTATTTGAGGCACTAAATGTGTGATACCAAAATAGCTTTGGTTAATTGCTAAGCGTGCGGATTTATTATAGCTTCAGCTAATTTTTTTAAGCACTAAGTGTGCGGTTGTTTAAAGCATTGGTGATCTTCGAAAAGTCTTAAAATATCCGAACAAGAGGTGAGAGTGAAAACGAATGAATATGGGAATGTTCAGGTAAGTATAATACCTATGTGGTAGGTGGTAAAATGCATAAAAAGTTTATTGAATTGATATAAACATACAGATGATGTTGGCAGGAACTTGATGAATGAGTTGAGAATTATATAAGTACTTATGTGTTGATGTTTCATAGTTTATATATTGTTGATGTTTTTGGTAGGAGCTTACTAAGCTTTTGAAAGCTTACTTTGTGTGTATTTGCATTGTTTTATAGATATCGAAGCTACTGTAAGCTCGGGGATCGTCAAGGATTGTCACCACACTATCGAACCTCATTTTGGTACATTTGAAAATGTATATTTTTAAAGTATGGTAGGTATAGGCTAGTAGTTGTGGGATTATGTTTTGTGATGTATATACTTAGCCATGTGATTTGGCTAGTTGGTGTTTAAACTCATAGTTGTTAATGGCTTATGGTATGTGATGTTAATGTACAATTGTGGTATGTTTTAGTTGAACAAAAGAAATGGTAAATGTTGGTAAGTTTTGGTAAGTTTTAGCATGAGATTGAATGATGTTTTTGAAATGATCTTACCTTATGTTTTGGTATAAATTGGTAAGGTTTATGAGTATATAAATGGTTGATAATGTTATCGTATGAATGATGTGTGTTTTAGCATAAAAATTGGCTGAATGGATTGTGCATATATGCTTGTTTCTTTGCTTGTAGGTTGACCCAAATTGGGGTGGCAAATTGGCTATTCAAATGGCCTATTTTTGTCCACACGGGTAGAGACACGGGCGTGTGTCTCAGCTGTGTACGACACACGGCTATGTTGCACGGCCGTGTGTCCCCTGGGGTACCCTACAATTGTAAATTAGGCCCAAACATGGCCAAAGCACACAAGCGTGTGGCTAGCCGTGTGGTCCAAGTCAGGCTCGATCATGGCCAAGACACAAGGGCGTGTTTTGTAGCCATGTGGGCAAGTCAGTAGCTATGCCCTGTTTTGCCACGGCTTAGACACACAGGCGTGTCTAAGGCCATGAGAGGCACACGACCTATTAACACGGGTGTGTCTAAGGCTGTGTGAGGCACAAGGCCTATTCACACGGGCGTGTGGCCTTTTAAAATTTGAAAAATTTTATAAGTTCTAAAACTTTTATAGGTTATCAATTTGGTCTAGAATGCCTGTTTAAGCATTGTATACTCGATTTTATATGAATAATGAATGTGAATGAATGATTTTTATTAGTAAGGAGATGATATTTGACGTGTGGTGGTTCTGATATGAGTTACAAGTCTAGTAATGCCTCTTAACCTATTCTGGCGACGGTTACGGGTTAGGGGTGTTACATGATATGTAAAATAATGAACACTTAATCAAAATTGTACATTTTTATCCGTCTTAGATGAGCTCTTTGACCGAGTAGTCTTCTCTGCTATCCTCAAGCTCATGTCTATCGAGTGTGGGCTCGCTTCGAATTAGAAAACTTTTCACAAAAATTACCAGTGGGGTAATTTTGCAATTTCTCTAAACTTTTGGGTTACTTGTAAATTAGAAAAAATATCTCTAGAAATTTTCTGGAATAATCTCCTCAAAGAATTTTCTCCTTACAACTTTTTCTTGAATTCAAGTGTGTCCAGTTTGAACTTAGACAATCAATAAGCTAATATTTGCTTGTCATAATTTTGCTATGCATGCAAAATATAGAAGACATAAATACAAAAGACATAAAATTGAAATATGAAATTAACTTTATTTATTTATTCATCTTTCAAATGAATAGAAAATAGTTACATGTTTACTATAATATGAGCACATTTCCTAACAATCTCTCACTTGCCCTAGTGAAGTAAATGTGTCATGTTTCACATTCTCATATCCACGACGTGTTTGGTAAAACTCCTAGTTACAAGAGTCTTAGTAAAATGATCTGCAAGGTTATCTTCTGAAGTTACTTTCATCAGATCTATAATTCCTTTGGCTATTGTCTCTCGTATCAAGTGACACTTTCGATCAATGTGTTTCGTCCTCTTGTGACTTGTAACAGCCCGTTTTTGGTCAAATCAGAACAGTGGTTTTGGGACCACAAATTTGAAGTCAAAATAATTATTTTATCATTATTTTAATGTTTATAGCATGATAGTGTGTTTGTGTGAAAGTTTCATTCAGAAATTTTATCGTTTAAACGCTTAATTTGATAAAAAGGACTAAATCGCGTAAAGCGAAAAACTTGTGTTCTAATAGATAAAGTTATTAAATGACTATGAAATTAAATAGTAGAGGTCCTTATGTGGTAAATATGCCATTGTTAATATAAGTGGACATTTATGGACATGTATTATATAGTTTTAATGTTTTAACTTAAGGTTAACTTTGTAATTTAGTAAATAATGTTAAAATAACTTAAGTAAAATATGTCCATCTTCTTCATTTGCATCATCCATAGCTGAATTTATCAAGGAATCCATAGCTAGGGCTCGTCCAAGTTATTTTCTTGCATTGGTATGTATTTTGACTCAGTTTTTAATGATTTCTATGTTTTCAGAGTCGTTGTAGCTTACTCTAGCTAGCCCAAGGATTATTTTGCAAAACTGCTAAAGATTTAGGATGTTTCCATTGATGAATCAATGAGTATTTTGATGTTTGATGATAGTTATACGGGTTTTGTAAAGTGATTTTTAGTAAAATGTCCAAATAGGGATTAAATTGTGAAATTCAAAATTTTGTGGTTAAAATGTGAAATAAATGAAAAATATGGGTTGATATGTGTATTAGGAAAATTTGGCTAGCATAGATTGGTATTAAATTGCATGAATTTGTGATTTTATGAAATAAGGACTAAATTGTAAAAGTTGTGAAATACGTGGGGAAAAATTGTAAAGTTGCTTTAAAGTGTATTTTGGATTAAATTGAATAGAGTAATGATTGAATAAGCTAAATTTGATATTATATAGATAAAGAAAAATGAAGTTTGGATCTGGATTAGGGAAAAAAAGTACTCGACTAATCGACCTATTTCATCATTTTTGTAACACCCCAAACTCGGCCTAGACGTTATGGCCGAATCTGGCAGTGTCACATTGGAGTGCTTTTCGAAAACTTGCTCTTGGTGATGAAAACCTGTTTGGAAATTTTAAGGCCTCTTTGTTAGAACTTAAATCATCCTAGCTATTCGTTGTTCATTTTAAATTGTCATTACTTTTAAAACATTGTTTGTTGTGAAAGCATTTCAACAGTATTACGGAAACGTAGTGGTTTGAAAACAATTATCACTTTGGAAAACCGCGTGCTACTTCTAACAGATATAAATCATAATAAATAGAAATCCTAAATTAAAAACTAGAAATTAGAAAGGCCTTATTACATAACTTAAAACCAAAATGACATCTAATAGTAAATAAACGCCAAATAAAAGAAAATAGGAGCAGTAGTGCGGCCATCTCCGAGTCCCTCGCAGCACCGATCCACCTAAGGATTACATGAACAGTTAAAACAAATGGGTGAGTTTATGAAAACTCAATGTGTAATCCCAATATCAAACAAACAGTGAATAACATAGTCTAGGCCTAAGCCGGATCGATCAAGAACTGCGGGCTCGAGCCCATTACTGATACGAAAGAATGGTGTGGGCCTTAACCCAATGTAGTAACAGTACAGTACAATAATGCAACCCATCCCAATCCATCCATCACACCACTCCATACCACCAAAACACCATGTGGGGACAAAGTCGACCCACCCAGCCAACACACCAGTATTGCAGCATAGCTGTCAATAATAATATCGCAGCAAAGTTGCCAGTAACAGTAACATAACAAAGCTGCCAATATCAGTATATGGCACAAAGCCATGAGTAACGGCACGAAGCCATCAATAGCAGTACAAAGCCATCAATAGTGGCACAAAGCCGTCAATAGCGGCATAAAGCCATCAATAGCGGCACAAAGCCATCAATAGTGGCACAAAATCGTCAATAGTGGCACAAAGCCATCAGTCGCGACACAAAGCCATCAATAGTGACACAAAGCCATCAGTAGGTCCATAGTCATCTTGTGTGACCCGTGCAACCTTAGGTTCAAAGTTGTCTTGTGCAACCGTGCAACCATATCAGTACAGTATACTTTCTCCAAAATACATAAACCTATCCCCATGCAAAATGTCGTGTCATAAGTCATACATATATGCAGAATGTCATACTCAGTAAGAACAGTTATAACATAGCACAAATCAGTCATTTACCCTCGAGGGGTAAAATAGTCATTTTACCCTATAGGGGTATTTTGGTCATTTTACTTGCCTTGGGGTCTAGGTACTCTTATCGACCCATCAGAAGGTCTACAGTCGCCTCGAGTGACTCGTGTAACCTTAACGGTCCTAACACTGTAAATGGGCCCAAAGCCCATTATGCGGCCCAAGTAGGCCCACACGCCCATGTGGCCCATCAAGCCCAAGAATTACCACAGTCATGCAAACTACACAACCCAATCTAGTATTTGCCATATATTTCAAAATTTATCCGTGTGGAGCCCGTAAGCCTATTGGGCCCACACGGCCCATTTCGACCCATTCGTCCTCGAAATTTCTAACTATCAAAACAGTTGCACAACCCATACTACACCATTACGCTCTCGCTGTGCACTCTGATCCCAATAACACTTGCACACTTTAACTTGAACTTGAAACCTCTTACACACACCCAAAACATCTAGCCATTAGAGCCAATAGATATCACTCGCATGCAATTTCTATATCCCAATTGTCACAGCTAAATAAAACACACCTAACTTAAAAGTGACTTGGCAATCCCAAACCAGATACTCCTTTGACCCGCATGTAACACCCTTAACCCGTATCCGTCATCGGAAAAGGTTAAGAGGCATTACTCGACTTGTAACTTATATTAGAACAACCAAAAGTCCAATATCATCTCATTACAGTAAACGTCATTCATTTACATTCATTAAGAACATAAAATCGAGTATACAATACTTAAACATGCATTCGGGACCAGATTGATAACATATAAAAGTTTCAGAACTTATAAAATTTTTCAACTTCTAAAAGGTCACACCCCCATGTGAACAGGACTTGTGCCTCACACGGCCTTAGACACGCCCGTGTGTCTAAGCTATGGCAAAATAGGGCATAGCTACTGACTTGCCCACACAGCTACAAGACACGCCCGTGTGCCTTGGCCGTGGTCGAGCCTGACTTGGGCCACACGGCTAGCCACACGCCCCTGTGCTTTGGCCGTGTTTGGGCCTGACTTACAATTGTAGGGTACCTCAGCGGACATACGATCGTGCAACATAGCCGTGTGTCACACAAGGCTGAGACACACGCCCGTGTTTTTGCCTGTGTGGACAAAAATAGGCCATTTGAATAGCCAATTTGCCACCCCAAATTGGGCCAACCTACAAGCAAGGAAACAAGCATATTTGCACTACCATTTCAGCCAATTTTTATGCCAAAACATTCATCATTCATATCATAATAATATCAACCATTTCCATACTCATAAACCTTACCAATTCATGCCAAACATAAGGTAAGATCATACCAAAACATTTCCTTCCATACAACATTCAATCTCATGCTAACTTTACCAAAACTTACCAACATTTACCATTTCTTTTGTCCAACTAAAACATACCACAATTGCACATTAACATCACATACCATAAGCCATTATCAACTATGAGTTTAAACATCAACTAGCCAAATCACATGGCTAAGTATATACATCACAAAATATAATTACACAACTACTAGCCTATACATGCCATACTTCAAAAATATACATTTTAAAAAGTACCAAATGAGGTTCGATAGTTTAGTGACAATCCTTGATGATCCTCGAGCTTACAGTAGCTTCGATATCTATAAAAATATGCAAACACACACAAAGTAAGCTTTCAAAAGCTTAGTAAGCTCGTACTAAAATCATCAACAGTATATAAAACATAAAACATCAACACATAAGTATTTATATATTCTCAAATCATCAATCCAAATCTATACCAACACAATCCACATTTTCATACCAATTCAATGAACATCACATACATAATATCTTCTACCACATAGGTATCTTACATACCTGAATCTTCCCGTACTTATTCACTTTCATTCTTACCTCTCGTTTGAATATTTTAAGACTTTCCATAAATTATTCGTACTTTAAACATCTGCACACTTAGTGCTGTAAAGGTTAATCGAAGCTAGAAAAATTCTGCACACTTAGCGCCATCTCAATTAACTGAAGCTAAGTCGGGATCGCACACTTAGTGCCTCAAGTAGCCAAAGCTAGTTTAAATCACATATTTAGTGCCAAATACTATTGATTTATTATCGTATTCATCCAAACCAACCTATATACAATCTATGTATAATCAAAACATCAAAATATACTTAACATCATGTTTTACGTACGAACTTACCTCGTACTCAAAATTATCGATTCAGACTGTTTACTCTACAATCTTCGACTTCCCTCAGTCTAAGTTTGAATTCCTCTTTTCTTGATCTATATGTATTCAAAATTAACTCTTTTATTCACTAAATCATTCAAACCAATCCATATACACACAATTAGGGCATTTTGCAAAATAGCCCTTACATTTTCACATTTCGACACTTTAGTCCCTAATTTACAAAATCGCAAAATACACAAATTTGCTTGTACACATGCTTGGCCGAATTCTCCTAGCTCTTATAAAGGTCCGTAAATTTCATTTATTTCACATTTTAGTCCCTCAAAATAACATTTTTACAATTTAACCCAAAATACTCAATTTCATCAAAAATCCAAAGATAAAACATGTAAACCCAACATCAAGCTTTCATAATTCATCAACTAACATCACAAAGCTCATAGTTTCATCAATGGCACATTTTAAAATCACTATCAAAATAAAAAATTGAAACATGGGTTTGATAATATACAAAGCAACGATTATAAAAACGTAGAAATTATCAAAAACTGAAGCAAAAACATACCTAAATCAAAGCTTGTAAGTACCGAACCCTACCCAAAGCTTTTCTCTTTTCTTTTTCTCTTAGTTTTGGCCAAGAACATGTACAATGGCTTATTTTCATACCTTATTTAATTATAATTCATTTTATAATTTGTTTACCATTTTACCCTTAGTATAAAACTTTAACAAACCATTTTACAAAGGTCATTGATGCACATTAACCTTTTAAATGGCATAATAACCATATAAGGACCTCTCATAAACAAAGCCAAGTCAAATAGGCAATTTTAACATCTAGCACATAGCTTTTACATTTTACGCGATTAGGTCCTTTTATCAAATTGAGCACACAAACAGTTAAATTTTCACATGAGACTTTCACACATGTCAACTCACTTATAAAAGGTACGAAAAATAATATTAAAATATTTTTCTAACTCGAATATGTGCTCCTAAAAGCACTATTCTGACTAAGGTCAAAATCGGACTGTTACGCCACATCTAAGACATGCTCCTGACTTCCTCCGGCATTCACCCGAATGATACCCTTTACAATGCTCGCAAGCCGACAAGTTTGGACGCATTTTAACACATTTCACTAAACGAGGCTTCCACCTTAGAAAACTGTGATCTCTCTTCTTCTTACAATCCAAGCACCTAGCATGAAAACCTCATTAACTCTCGCCTCAAACACTTCCTCTAGCACCTCCCTTAATAACCGGGTCAATGCTTCAATACCAAGCTCCTGGTTATCACCACCTGAAGCTGTCAAACTTACCTTGACCTCCGACTACTGAACAATATCATGATCTAGTGAATCAGGCAACCCCTTGCGACCTTGATTACCTTCGGAATCCATATCAGTACTGTCGCTAACTTAAAAATCTACATTTCTAGAACACACAGAGAATAAATACAAAATCTAAATTCCAGCGTTTCAGTTTACTCCAACTGGAGTGTTTCAATGCAGTCTAATACCTAAAGAAATCACAGTATTCTTATTTACAGCATTTCAGTGCAAACAAGCAACAATTTCAGAATGACTTACAGAATCGGCGCAGAGACTCAATGTACCACACATTCAGTATAACCTTTCAAAACAGTTCAAATCATTTTAAAGTAGTTCTTTTAGAATTTTAAAGTTTTGGAAAAAACCCAAATCCACAGTCGAGTTTTGCAACCTGGCTCTGATACCACTAAATGTAACACCCTAAACTCAGCCTAGACGTTATGGTCGAATCTGGCGGTGTCATATTGGAGTGCTTTTCGAAAACTTGCTCTTGGTGATGAAAACCCGTTTGAAAATTTTAAGGGCTCTTTGTTAGAACTTAAATCATACTAGCTGTTCGTTGTTCATTTTAAATTTTTATTACTTTTAAAACATTGTTTGTTGTGAAAGTATTTCAATAGTGTTGCGAAAACATAGTGGTTTGAAAACAGTTATCGCTTTGGAAAATCGCATGCTACTTCTAACATATATAAATCATAATAAATAAAAATCCCAAATTATAAACTAGAAATTAGAGAGGCCTTAGTACATAAGTTAAAACCAAAATGACATCTAATAGCAAATAAATGCCAAATAAAAAAAAACAAGAGCAGTAGTGTGGCTATCTCCGACTGTCTCGTAGCATCGATCAACCTAAGGATTACCTGAATAGTTAAAAAAATGGGTAAGTTTACGAAAACTCAGTGTGTAATCCCAATACCAAACAAACTGTGAATAACACAGTTTAGGCCTAAGCCTAGATCGAAGAATCTGCTGGGCTCGAGCCTATTACAGTGCATGATAAGAATACCGGGCCTTAACCAAATGCAGTAATAGTGCAGTACAATAATGCAACCCATCCCATCCCAATCCAACCATCACACCACTCCGTACCACCAACACACCATGTGGGGACAAAGTCGACCCACCCAGCCAACACACCAGTATCGCAGCATAACTGCCAGTAATAATATCATAGCAAAGCTACCTATAACAGTAATGCAACAAAGCTACCAGTATCAGTATATGGCACAAATCCATGAGTAGCGGCACGAAGCCATCAATAGTGATACAAAGCCATCAATAGTGGCAGAAAGCCGTCAATAGCGGCATAAAGCCATCAATAGTGTCACAAAGCCATCAATAGTGGCAAAAAGTTGTTAATAGTAGCACAAAGTAGTCAATAGCAGCACAAAGCCATCACTAGTGGCATAAAACCGTCAATAGTGGCACAAAGCCATCAGTAGGTCCACAGTCGTCTTGTGTGACTCGTGCGACCATATCAGTACAATATACTTCCTCTAAAATACATAAACCCATCCCCATGCAAAATGTCGTGTCATAAATCATATTTATATGTAGAATGTCATACTCAGTAAGAACAATTATAACATAGCACAAATCAGTCATTTACCATCGAGGGGTAAAATAGTCATTTTACCCTATAGGGGTATTTTGGTCATTTTACCTACCTTGGGGACTAGGTACTCTTATCGACCCATCAGAGGGTCTCCAGTCGCCTTGAGTGACTCGTGTAACCTTGATGGTCCTAACATTGTAAATGGGCCCAAAGCCCATTATGCGACCCAATTAGGCCCACACGCCCACGTGGCCCATCAAGCCCAAGAATTACCACATCCATGCGAACTACACAACCCAATCCAGTATTTGTCATATATTACAAAATTTATCCGTGTAGAGCCCATAAGCCCATTGGGCCTACATGGCCCATTTCGACCCATCATGGCCCAAGACGGTGGCCCAAACCCATGAGAATGCTCATGGCGGCCTCTATCGTCTTACGCCCATGATTCATGGGTTTGGCTTACCACATGTGCGTTCGCACACCCATGTGGCCAAAAGGCCATTCTTTCGGCTTTTCGGCTTTTGCCGATCTACAGTCTACTCAGTGTGTGAATACACACCTGCTTGTGAAAACGAATGAATTAGCCCACGCAGTCCACCTAACACAACAAAAACTTCGGTTAAAATCTAACATACGCATTTAAAAGAGACCCTAACTGAAACTTGCTCCAAAAGACTACTTATTAACGCCTTGCATGAACGAATGTGGTTACAGCCCGCTTAGAACGCCAATGAAAATTATATTAGTCACTTAATGATTATCTACATGACAGCAAACCCCTTAAACATACTGCTTTCCCAAGGACTAAACACCGTACAACCACCCTAAGAGACATGGACATTTGGCCAAGATCAAGAACCCCAAACCAAAGTGCCTCAATTAATAAAACACCAACGAACAGCGTTACTTTAGGACGAGGGACGAGAGGAAGATTCTGGCCGTTCTTAGAATCCAAACGAACTTTCTCACTCCACGAGCGATACTACAACCCAAAACAAGAAGTACCAAGATCAAAGGAAATAGTGATAAAAATGACATTTAGGGAGAAAAGGAAAAACTAACCCAAAAATAGAGTCAATAGAGAGTTACCAACTGATGCCTTACCAACGAAAAAGTGATTGAATGAAAGGGAGAGAGAGAGAAGTAGAAGAGAATCAGCAATGAAGACTAGGAAGAAGATTGATAGAATGAAATAAAGTTCGGCTACAAAAGGGGAAGTGTTTGGCACCCAAAACCAATATGAGCAAAGAAAGGAATAATGACAATATTCAAGAGGAGAAAAATAGGGAAAAAGAGAAGAAGCCGACTAAGAAAACACGATATAGAAGAGCAATCCAAAATACCCAAGTGGTCACAATAGGTATTCGGCCACCAAAAGAACAATACTCAAAAAAGAAAGAGCAAAAGATAATCGTTTAGAGAACCCCCAAAACTACAACACTCTTTCGGCAGTAAAAGCACAAGTGACTGAATTTTGCACAATAGGCTTCCGACTTTCGGCATGACACTACCACAAACCTCAACCTTCCCTATTTCCCTCCTAAAATCTCTCCCCTTATCTCTCCTCAACTCTCTCAAACAACCAATTCAAACTCCTTCCAAACTCCTTCCTCCTCTCTTTGACCAATTCCAATTCTACATTGCAGAGTTTCAGTCAGCTTCTGCTTCTCACGTGGCAAGAGAGCAAAATAAATACTATTTTTACCTTGCCATGACTTGAACCTTAGACCTCAAGATAAGCATCCACACGCCACATCCACTAGATCAATAGGCTCTTTATGTCATACCTTACCAAATTTTATTTATAATCGTACTGACTAAATATAGGGGTTTTATCCTTACCAATTTTTTTGTGGAAGCCAAGACTTGAACCTATGACTTCTCAGACACTTCTAGAGCACACAACCACTAAGCCAAACACTTAATTGTGTTACTTTCTTACAGAATTAAATATTTATGTGTAGTCTCCTAACTGCACCCCCGCCCAAACCTAATACTTCTAGGCCCAAATTCAAGGCGTTATAGTTTTTGTGAATCAAGGTAAGTTCGTATGTAATAAGTTTTATTATAAACATAATTTAAATGCTTTGATATTGCATAAACTGTGAATACGAGACTATAGACATGTTCGACGATGATTCGACAAACGTAAAAATCCTAGTAGAACCTTAGGAATAGATTAGGATACGAATGTCATGTCATTAGGGGTTATTGTGATATTATGATCCGGGTACTGGTCCTGTACGTCCTACCAGTGGCTAAGTATACCAGCATGTGTTACAGTTACTTGACAGCCTATGTGAGCAGCACCGTGTAGCTAAGTATTGGCTGACGGCTTGTGTGAGTAGGCCTGTTGATAGCTCTAGTGTCAGTAGTATATGTGATACGAGATTGAGATAGCTTCGGCTAAATATGTGGCACTTAGGGTGTGAGTTTCCCAAGTATTCGACAATATTCTAAATGGTTCAATGGGTAAATGAAAGACGTGGCTATGTATGTGATTGATACGAGATGGTACAGATATGTACATGAACCGTATAAGCTTTAAATTGAAGAAATTTGTGAAGGACGCATATAATCTTATGATTGAATATATGAAAGGCTTGTTAGTTAATATGAGTTACATGTTGATATATTAAATTTATTGAATTGTATATTTATAATCAAATTGAGTTTATCTGATACAAGCTTACTAAGCTATAAAGTTTACTCTGTTTATTTTGCCATGTTTTATAGTGATTTCAAAGCTAGCTCGGATTCAAGGATCGTCAGAGACTTCGTCACACTATCCTACCAACACTTTAGTACTTTTGAATTTAAGTATTTTGAGTATATGGCATGTATAGGGACTTTGGTCATTTTGGTACATAAGTGGATGATGAATGTAGCCATTTGAATTGGCTTGTAAATGTTCTAAGTTTGATTTTGTATATTGCCATAGGAGTTGGCTTATTTTGGTCTGTTTGGATCATGTATATATATATGTGTGTGTATATGGCTTGTGTAATGTTTTGAATGTTGGATATGTGATTCTTGTAGATAATTAGCATCATAGACATCTAATAGTTAAGTTTTAAATGATTGATATGCTAGAGAATATAGATCAAATAATTCATAGTTGAAAATGTTGATATTGATGATTTGAGAAAGTGAAGGTTGGTATGAATTTGGATGGCATATTGTAATATTTGTGTTTTGTATTGGTTGGTAATAAAATGGTATGGATTATGCTTGACTGAAGTTAGGTCAAATGCTTATACATGCTATGTTTCGGTGCCATTGAGTTTGGTGTAAGTTGGCACAAATATGGGTGGCAAATTGGCTTGATAAATAGCCTATTTTTGTCCACAAAGAGACACAGGTGTGTGTCTTAGCTGTGTTTGATACACGATCAGGTTACACGACCGTGTCTCCTCTGGTGTTGAATTAAAAATCAAGCCAGTATGCTCCACACGGCCTAGCACACGGCCTGGTACACGGGCATGTGTGGCCATTTTTAGGGCACACGGGCGTGTGTGTTGGCCGTGTGACCCAAGTCAGAGAGTTACACGGGGTCAAACACAGGCTAGGACACAGCCATGTGATCCCAGTTCTAATGTCCACACGGCCTGTGACACGGGCGTGTATTTGGCCGTGTGAGACACATGGCCAGGCCACACAGGCGTGTGTCCTCTATTTTTGAGAAAATTTTCTATGTGTTTCAAAAGTTTCTAAAGTTATCAATTTAGTCCCAAACCACTCCGAATGTATGTTTTGGGCCTAGTAGGCTCATATTAGGGACGATATGAATATTGTTAACTGATGATTATATGAAATTTTGAAAATGTACGTGAAATGTATGTATAATTGTGTAATATGTTCGGTAACGCTCTGTAACCCTATTCTGGCATTGCATACGGGTGAGGGGTGTTTCATGACTTCTCATTTCCTTGGTATTAGCTATTCCATCACTGTTATCACAATATCGTGTTATAACTTTTTCCATACCAGGAATGACTTCAAGATTGGTTAAGAACTTTCAAAGCCATATTGCTTCTTTTGTTGCCTCAGAAGCAGTCACATACTCGGTCTCCATAGTAGAGTCAATAGTGCAAGTTTGTTTTACACTTTTCTATATTATGACTCCACGGCCTACATTGAATACATTTTCTGACGTTGATTTCCTTAAATCTTCACAGGTTTGGAAGTCTCAGTCTATG
The DNA here is from genome assembly GCA_025698475.1 of Gossypium anomalum. Taxonomy (NCBI): domain Eukaryota; kingdom Viridiplantae; phylum Streptophyta; class Magnoliopsida; order Malvales; family Malvaceae; genus Gossypium; species Gossypium anomalum. The sequence goes on along the minus strand of CM046968.1, from coordinate 37,395,493 downwards.
TATCTAACAGGAGTAAGGTTCTCCTTAGAATACACAAGCATATAATCCCTTACTCATATGCAATCTCTTTTCTGCTACCTTAGGACAATTATCTAAATAAAGATGAAAACCTAATGTAGTTGACTGAACGCTTGGCTTCGTATTGGTTATCACAAAACATTCCAATACCTTATCAATATATGAAGCTTGAGATAGAGCTATTGTTTTATTCTTTCAATCCTTAAGGATTCAAATTCCAAGAATATAAATAGCCTCATCTAAGTCCTTCATGTTAAACTATTGAGCTAACCACAGCTTAACTGATGAAAATTCTTCTATATCGTTTTCGATAAGTAGAATATCATTGACATACAAAACGAGGAAGGCCATCTTTTTCTCCTTTATACCTTTATAAATACAAGGTTTATCAGTGTTTTTCTCAAATAAAAAAGTCTTGATCATTTGATCAAATCTTTTATTCCATGAGTGGGATGCCTACTTAAGTCTATAAATGGATCTTAGCAGTTTGCAAACTTTCTGCTGCTTTCCTTTGACAACATAGCCAGTGGGTTGAACCATGTAAATAGTCTCATCAAGGTAGCCATTCAAGAATGATACCTTGACATCTATTTGCCAGATCTCGTAATCAAGAGTAGTGGAAATGGATAAGAGTATGCAGATAGACTTGAGCATGGTTACCAGAAAGAAGGCTCATCATGATTGATTCCTTCTTCCTGTGTGTAGCCTTTCCCTACAAGTCTAAATTTGTGTGTTTTCACTTTCCCTTTTGCATTCCTCTTCTTCTTGTAGATCCACCTGCACCCTATGGGTTTAATCCCAATCGATAAGTCAAAAAGTTCCCACATCGTATTAGATTTCATAGAATTCATCTCGGCATCCATGGTCTATTTCTAGAGCTTGGAATCAATATCCTGTATAGCCTCCTCGTAAGTGAGTGGATCATCATCCTCATGATTGGCTTCTGCATTATAAATGCTACTATCATAGATCAAGAAGTTTGGTTTCTTAGAAACTCTCCCACTACGACAGATTCCCCTATGCTATTGATCGTTTTTAGGTCTTTTTACAACTTTCTTGCGAATTGAGTAGAAACTTAAAGTTATCCATGTAGCTTTCCTCAAGGAAAGTAGCATGAGTAGAAACTTTAACCGTATTATCTTTTAGATTGTAGAATAATTCTCCATTTGTTCTTTTTAGATATCCTACGAACATGTACAATTCTGTCCGTGCATCCAACTTATTTTCATCCTTATCCAGAACATGTGCTGGACAACCTCATATTCTAAAGTGATTTAGAATGGGTTTCTTTCCATACCATAGTTCATAAGATGTCTTACAAGTAGACTTGGTTGGCACATCGTTTAGAATATAGCATTTTGTTTGTATCGTATATCCCTAGAAGAAAGTAGGAAGTTATGAATAGCTTAACATTGAACGAACCATGTCAAGTAAGGTTCTATTCCTTCTCTCAGCTATGTCATTCTGCTGTGGAGTGTCTAGCACAGTTAATTAGGATAAAATCTCATTCTCTATGAGGTATCCTAAGAACTCGTCGGACAAGTATTCCCTACCTCGGTCAGACCAATATTCCCTACCTCGTTAAGACCAAAGATTCTTTATGGATAAACCTAATTGCCTTTCCACTTCCACACAAAACTCTCAAATTTTATCGAAGGTTTCGCTTTTGCGGTGCATTAGATACACATATCCATATAGGGAATAGTCTTCGATAAAAGTCATGTAATAATCATAACTTCCTCAGGCACTAATGGTCATGGGACCACATACATCAGTGTGCACAAGTTCTAAAGTTTAGTTGGCCCTTGTACCTTTCGCATGAAAAGGCCTTTTAGTCGTTTTACCTTCCAAGCAATATTTACATTGTGGAAGACAAACTTCCTTAAGCATACTTAAAGGACCATCTTCAACGAGTCTAATGATTCTTTCTTGCTTAATATGACCAAGTCTTAAGTGCCATAGGTACTTGATTGGCTATTTAATGTCACAGAAATAATGTGTAAGCATACACTGTTGATGCAAGTATAGTAGACAGATATGAGTCTGTCGGATATCGATCCCACAGGGATGGTAGTCTTTTGTCTATTAATGTTGGTGCAATAACTGGATATAAATGAGATAAATTGTGAGGATAGTTGTCAGTGCAATAACTTTAAAAACAATAAAATAAAATATGATGATGATAAACTGGGATCCCCAATATGAATCTTCAACAGAATACTAAGTGCTCACAAGGTATAAAAATATAGGTGATTGTTGATGCAATAAAATTCAATGTATATCTTACCCAGCGTTACTCCTCACCTTCTGATGAAGGCAACACAACACTATTAAGAAAAAGTGGATTAAATTCCTCTAATCCTTACTCAACTTCCTTTGAAATGCTTGTTGTCTCAAACTGTCACTGCACTTTCCAGTGTCAGTGACTGCAATAACACTTCCGTGTTAAAAAAATTCAAACCCCAAGATTAAACAATAAAAGTAAGATTAAATAAGATAACATGTCACCAAGAGTTCATCAATACTTTTATACAATCAGAAATCAAAGAATAATCACCAGTGTTTAAAAGGAAATAAGAAAGAATCAAATGGAGAATGCTATCCCTAGATAACTCGACTGAATCTCTCTTTTCCCTCTTGTCCTACACTTAAGTCTTCTTGTCAAGAGCTAGTCTGCATCTAGTTTTCACGTTGGCTCAGTCGTGAGAAGCTTAAGCTATCATGGCCGCAAGCTCTAAGGTTAGATGATGAAGATGATGATGAAGAGAAAATCTCTAGCCGCCCCTTTTTCTTATTATGTCCACCTTTTATGTCCTTCTCCACAGTACAGGTGTCCTTTCCATAAAATTATTTTGTCATTGTTCGTACAAATTAGTTATACCAGACTGGACAGTTCACGTAGTTTTGGTTCTTATCCAGACAGCTGTCATGTGCAGTGATAATTCTAGACACAGTTTGGAATTAGCTCATGCAGGGACACTACGGAAAATGGTCAGATGCGACGACAATTCTAAACGCAGTCTGGAATTAACTCACGTAGCGACATTAATGCAATAAGATAGCAAAATTAAGGATAAAATAGGCTAGGATCCATTGAGTTATAAAATGTAAATTACTAAATTCAAAATGCTAAAATGTATGCTAAGGCTAACTAAATGGGAACAATTTAACCAATAAGTAGCGGGAGAACCTATGTTCCTTCTAGTGCTATCAGTACCCCTCATTAGAGTGATAATTTTTAACCTTTTTATTCACTATTTTAGTTTCAAGCATCAAGTATTTATTTGGTTTGATAAAGTAGAGATTGTTTTCCATCCATCCATTACAGATTAAAGAATGATTTCTGTGAATAGCAATCCCTTTGTTGAATGTCACAATATAACTGTCATGAAATAAACATGCTACATAAATTAAATTCCTCTTAAAATGATGTATATACAATACGTTCTCTAAAATAATCTTCCTAAAATTTTCAAAGTGTAAAATAACTTCTCCAACTGCTTCAACTAAAACATAGCTCTCATCTCTGGTCCGCAACGAGAGGCTCTTGTCACACAGACTTCTTGTTTCGTTGAACCCCTGTAAAGAAACACACACATGGTTAATGGCTCCAGAATCAATAACCCAGTTTTCAATTGATTCTTCCACTAAGCAAGTTTCAACCAAAAAGAGTTTCATTCATTTGCCCTTTTTGGCTAAGTAATCCAAATACTCCTTGCAGTTTGATTTGAAATACCCTTTTCTATTGCAGAATAAACAATTGATCTTTTTGGGATCTTTTGATTTCTTAGCCTTCTTCCTATCCACAGAAGGTGGAACCAAAGACTTAGTTTATTTCTTCTTTCCTTTAGCTTTCTACTTCCTCTTAGAGGACGAGAGGCCCACATCTAAGTTTCCTTTAGGTTTCTCCTGAACCGGCTTACCACCATTCAGTATCAACTCATAGGATTGTAATTCCTTCATAAGCTGAGTCAATGTAAGCACCTTATTCCCCAAGTTGTAAGCGGCCCTAAAACCAAGAAACTCCTTGGTTAAGGATTTGAACACTATTTCAATCTGAGTGTTCATGTCCAATTCATGTAACACCCCAAACCTGGCCTGGACGTTATGGTCAAATCTGGTGATGTTACCTTGAACTGTTTTTCGTAAAGTACGATACCTTGAAGTGTTTTTCGTAAAGTACGATACCTTTTTAACTGTAAGCTACCACTGATAAGCCTCATCGCACAGTAGTGACACTGCACCCTTTAGTTTCTGCTCAAGGGTGCAGTCGAGATCATCCATAATCCTTTCCGTGGCCTCAATCCAATACTCAGCCACATTAGGGGAAACTCCAGCAATACCCTAAAAATCTCAGCTCTATTAGATTAGAGTCATTCCGTAATCGACCCACGACCCATTGCACCAGTATTGGGCCCCGTGACCCTCTCCAAAATCCGCAACATAGCTTAGGACAGTGCGTCGTCCCTAGCCGCACGATCATGAGACCCAGTCTCAGTCATAGGTGAAGCCGGTGCCTCTCTAGCCTCAACATTAGGAATGTGGCCAAATGATGAAGACCCAGTTCGAGCACCTCCACAGCCTCCACCATGGCTTATTGTACCCTTTCCACGAGTACCTCTGTAACAGTCCGATTTAGGCCCTAGTTGTAATAGTGGTTTTAAGGCCAAAAATTTGAGTTAGAAAATGTTTAAATATTAATTTATGTGCTTATGATATGTGAATTAGCCTATGTGAAAGTTTCGTATGAAAATCTAATCGTTTGTGTGCTCAATTTGATAAAAGAACCTAATCGCGTAAAATGTAAAAGTTGCCTGCTGATTGTTAAAGTGCTTATTTGATTTGTCTTGTTAAAAGAAAGGTCCTTATTATGTTATATGACCATTGAAAGCATGAGTGGACATAAATGGTCTTATGTTTATTGATTTAATACTTTTATTACAAAGGGTAAAGTTAGAATTTAGTTAATAATATGTTTTATAATAAAACAAAGGCATAAAATAAGCCATTATCTTCCATCTTTGCCAGAATTGAAGAAGAAAATATAGGGTTTATGTGTTTGAAGCATTCGACCAACATTTAGCTTGATTAAAGGTCCATTTTTGTTCAGTTTTTAATAATTTTTACGTTTTTGTAATCGTTGCTTTGTATACTATCAAGCCCATGTCTCAATTTATGAATTTATATAGATGAAGAATTAAAGAAAATGGAATTAGATCGGGGAAAGTCGACAGTCATCAAGTAGCCGATACAGTCTATTCGAATCCGTACGTGGTAAGTCTATATACAAATAAATGTATTTGATGTAATATTCGAAAAAGTATCGATAAATTTCTGACATCCGAAAAGCCCCGTACGAACCTTAGGAATAGTTAGGATACATATGTCATGACATAGGATCTGATATGTGTTTTCGTATAAGACCACGTTTGGGACGTTGGTATTGACTTATGATTTATGTATAAGACCATGTCTGGGACGTTGGCATCGTATTTGATTTCATGTAAGACCCTGTTTGGGTGGAACGACGAAAATGTACAAGTGTACACAATCGCAACAAGTAATAAAGTGACAAGTAAATATCGAGTTATCGTACCCACAGGGACTATGAAAAGAATTATTTGTGAATTTTATTTAAAACACTTTGGTGAGGAAAAATATTTTGTTTAAAGCGGGTGATTAAAAACTTAAGAAAATAACTAATTAAAATAAATAAAAATGAAGTAAAAAGTTCTAATGCACGATTTCAAAATAAGATTTAATCAAGATGATATAATTGTGTTGGATTAATTACACTTCTTATCTTAGAATTATTAAACTCATGTTTATATTGTTACGAATAAAATCACGGCAAACCCGTAATTTTCTAACTTATAAAAAAACTTAAATACCAAAATCTATTCATCTCTTAACACATCCCTATGTCAATTCAACAGACTAAACAGATTCTAGTAAGTAAACATGTTATTACACATACATACTCATTAAACTGAACTAATCTCTTACATATCCCTATGTCAATTCAAACGATTAATTAAATCTAACAAGCATATAAAAGACTATGTGAGGTAACAAGGTATCCCTACCTTGAAACAGTTTAATCACAATAATCTTGCAAGTTATGCAAGGCAATAATATCACCAGATACATTGCTAATTTAACCTTCAGCTACCTTAGAAGAATAAATATGCACTGATTAAGTATTGTATCAATTAATTACAATTTCAATCCGTTTAAATAATTAATTCATTATTTACCTCACAGTCATAACGAAAGAATAACTTAGGCATGATTTTACTTAATCAAGCATTTTACCGAGCCCTATAACAACATAAACACAATTTTAACAATTTAAGAAGACGAAATGCAATCAACCCAACACGAATTAAATTCAAGCTAAGCTAATTAAATTAACCATTCCAACAACATAAATATTCATAAATATGTTCATCATAACAACAACAAAAATTAAAGAGATAGGGAACAAGAATCAAATCCAGTGGTTTTCTAAGGCTTAACTAGGTTGCTCCGTTCTTCCTTCTTGTTGTCTTCACCGATCAAGGCTTCTATGAACACTCAATTGCTACTCCAAAATGGCTGAAGAACACCCCTTTTCCAAGGGAAGAAATTGGCACAAGAGCAAGGGAATTGAAATGGAAAAATGAGAGGAGAAAGTGAGAGAAGAGAGAAGAGTTGTGAAATGAATGAGATGCTTTGGATGATCAGCCAACGGGGGTTTTATAGCTGAATGTGGTAGCTAAAATTTGATAAAAATATCAGCCAAATAACCACCCCTTGGCCGGCCATCTATGTGGCAAAGTTGATGGCTTCAACTTTGCTAAATATGGCTTGGGGCAAATCTTCAAAGCCAATAATTGTGGTGGGGCTTGAATGCAAATTTGACAAGTCTTCAAGGGCTTTTTTTCAAGCTTAATTAATCAGCTAGTTAGATGATTTGGGTCAGCATATGGACAATTTTGGGCTGCCCAATCCTTGGCCGGTTCAGTTCAATCAGTTTGGTTCAATTGGACCACTTTTTCCATAATTAATTAATAATAATTTATTTAGCCCAAATTAAATTGGGTATAAATTAAAATTAATTATATTGTGAATTAATACATATAATTGGATCATCTTAGGCCAAAAACTAATTCACCTTGATACTGCAAATTTCTTCTCGGTTTTGTGCTTCTAGCAGTGTCTGCCGAGCCATTTTTCGCCCTTTGCGCAATTCTGTCGAAAATAACCATAATTAATCAAAATTAATTAATAAATTAACTAAAATTCACCAAATTAACTAAAATTCACCATGTTCATATTCTAAGTACAATTTAATTTTTTTATAAAAATTAATTAGTTTTCAACACGAATTTAATCGAAACGGTATGATTTTAAGTTAAAAAGGGCATGTAAAAATGCGTAAATTTTTGTGTTTCCACTGGGACAGTGGAATCGATATTTAATTACATGTAAGACCACGTCTGGGACATTGGCATTGTATGTGCTTTTCGAGCTATCCGCGTATCCTTATGATTCCAAACGGTTCAACGGGCATTCTAAGATACGAATGATTATATGAAATGCATATTCGATTCAGGTATGTTTGAATTGTACAATATGTTGATAATGAAAGGTAAATACATGTACCTTTGTGAACATATAAAATAATTATGAGAAAATATGTTATATGAGCAAATGGAATGGAAATATATGAATTATATGTGAACTATGTGGTATATGTTAGTAATTTGGCCATGAATTATATGTATTTACTGATGTTTATATGCTTAAGTTGTTAAGTTTATTAGTATATGGCTTACTAAGATTTTGAAAGCTTACTCTGTGTGTTTTTCAACTATTTTATAGATATCTTAGCTATCGAGAGCTCGGGGATTGTTGAGGATCGTCACCATACTATCGAATCTTATATTGGTACCTTTTGAAAATGTATATATTGAAGTATGGCATGTATAAGCTAGAAGTACTTTGATCTTGTTTTGTAATGTTTATATCATGCCATGTGATATGGCTAGATTGTGTTTGAACTTATGGTTGAATAATGGTATTTGATATGTGATACAATGGTGGTATGTATGATGTGTTTTAGATGGCCAAGAGAGAGTTGGTCAATTTGGTAAGTTTTGTTATATGTTTATTTAGAATTTGGTAAGTTCATAGTATGAGATTGAATAATGTGTATTAAGGTTTATAAACCATATGTTTTAATATTATTTTGTCTTATGTTTCGGCATAAATTTGTAAGGTTTATAAGCATGGAATTGATTGGCAATGATATAGCATGAATGGTTTATGTTTTGCTTGTGAATTGATTATAAAATGCTGTGATTTTGTTGATTGTAGGTTTGACCCAAATTGGGTGGCAAATTGGCTTTCCAAATGGCCTATTTTTGTCCACACAAGCAGAGACACGAGAGTGTGTCTTAGCTGTGTGTGACACATGGTCATGTTGCACGGCCTTATGTCCCCTGGGGTACCCTACAATTTTAAGTCAAGCTCGAGCACGGCCAAGGCACATGGGCGTGCGGCTAGTCGTGTGACCCAAGTCAGTGTCAACCATGGCCAAGGCACACGGGCATGTGTTGTGATCGTGTGTGCAAGTCAGTATGTTTTGACATGGCCTAGACACACGGGCATGTCTAAAACCGTGTAAGGCACATGGGCGTGTCTAAAGCCGTGTAAGGCACATGGCCTGTTCACACGGGCGTGTGACCTATATCATTTTGAAAAAAATGTTTAAGTTTTAAAAAATTATGTTCGATTTAGTCCCGACCCCTTTCTAATGCATGTTTAAGGTCTGATGACCTATATAAGGGACTCTATATTGATGTTTGATGTTTGATGCTATGATGTTTATGAAATGAATGTTAAATGTTCTTGTTTGTTTGATAATGCCTTTAACCTTAATCCGGCGACGGATACAGGTTAGGTGTGTTACAACCTCTAATGCTTATTATCGAACTGCGCTTTATCCGTATTATCAGTTTTATGCATCAATATACAGTTTCAGTGTTTAGTAGCAGATGTTTTATGGAAAATAGTATTAGAAATTTAGAGTTCGTTTTCACAGATCTCAGTCTTACTACAGTTTCTAGTCTACCCTAAATAGAGTATTTCAGTACAGTCTACTACCTACAGTAGTCTCAGTATTTCAATTTAAACAAATAATAGTTTCAAAAGACTTACAGAATCAGCGCCGGAGACTCGGTGTACTACACCCTTCAAAATACTTCAAATCGTTTAAAACAATTCATTTGGAAATTTCAAGTTTTTAAAAGAAACCCAAATCCACAGTTGAGTTTTGCAACCTGACTCTGATACCACTAAATGTAACACTCCAAACCCGGCCTAGATGTTATGGCTGAATCTGGTGATGTTACCTTGAAGTGTTTTTCATAAAATATGATATCATTGAAAAAGCCCAATCTTCATTTAGCCTCATTGTGTGATCTTAAAGATGATTTTAAGACGTTCGTTCATTTTCAAAAAACTTGTGTCACTATCAAGAAGTATTTACTTTAAAACTTTATTAATTTCAAAATCTCATTTAATAGCGGAAGCTTTTAAAAAAACAGTTGCGTATTTACATTTACTTTGAAAAACATTGTTTCCTTTAGAAAACTCAAACTTTGCAGTTATGGATCAAAACAAATAAAAATCCCAAATTAAGTTAAAATCCATAAAGGCCTTATTATAGTAAAAATACTCGAAATAAATTACTTATAAAAATTAAGCAAATATGAAAGTAGACACAGTTGTGTGGCTGCCTTTGAGTCCCTCGCAGCACCGACCTGCTTAAGCTTGGGAATTACCTGTACATATAAACAAATGGGTGAGTTAAGGAAACTCAGTATGTAACCCCATATCCAAATAAGCAAACAGTGCATATACAGTCTGGGCCTAGCCTAGTTCAAGAATGGTTGGCCTCGATTAGGGCCTTAGCCCATTCTGAAGATCGATTCGGTGATGGGCTTGAGCCCATCTTAGTGACCGTACAGTACATATATGCAATCAAGAGATCCTACCCAACCAGCCTTTACACTCCATCTTCGTTCAACCCTGCACTCCATATGGGGATATAATCAACCCACCCATCCCTACACTTCAAGTGGTACCGGTTGCGGCACTAATCAGTAATTACAGCAGAGCTGCCAGTACAGTACACTTCTTCCAATCATAATAAAACCCATCCCCATACAACATATCATGCATCGTCTCATGTCGTGTCATAATATCATACGTGTAATCAATATGTTTAACATGGCATGCTCAAATATAATTATACATCTCATAGGGCATAACAGTCATTTCATTACATAGGGGCATAATAGTCATTTTCTCGATTAGGGGTCCAAGTGCACTTACTGACCCAATAGTAGGTCCACAGTCGTCTCGGGCGAGCCGTGCAGCCTTAACAGTCAAATAGTAAAAATGGGCCCAAGGCCCATAATACGGGCCCACGTGGGCCCACACGCCTGTGTGGCCCACATAGCCCAGAAATGGCCTTGGCCGTGTGGATTACATAGCCTGGCCGAATATCCTCCACATGTCTGTGTGGTACCATAGCCTGGCCCAATATCCTCCACACGTCTATGTGGTTTACTCGAATGGGGCCCACACAGCCCAGTTCGGCCTGAAATGGCCCACAACGGCCTTAGCCCATGAAATCGCTCATGGTTGGCCTCGACGATCATACACCCATGTTTAGTCACATGGACTACCACATAAGCGAGCGCACGCCTGTGTAGCGTCATGGTTCACGTTTTCCGGCTTTTGCTGATTTCAAAGATTAGGATTGTGATTACACACCCCACGAGCACCAAACCTATATTCAATCAAGACACTCTGTCAGTCCTGTAATCAATAGGGTTAAACAACCCCTTTTTAACACCTAACACAAAATAATAATTATTACTTGCCTTGATTGAATGAATGCGGCTTAACCCACTTAAACCGCTGACAAAGATTGATTACAAGCTCCCTGACGAATATCTGCATTACAAGCGAATTCTATTAATAATGATTGTTCATACACATGGCTTGAAACAACACATTCTAACTTACAGAAAACACAAAACCAAAAATAGGGGATGTAGCAATCGGCCTACACCCAAGAATGCAAGCCAAAGTAGTTGAACTACTCACATGACGACTAAGGATAGAGTTACCTTTGATCGAGTGATGAGAGAGGGGTTTCGATCGCTCTAATATCAATGAATAATCCTTCACTCCTCGACAAGTTCCAAAAACCAAGAGGAACACAACAATAAGAAAGAGGGGATAAGAGTCGGCAATGTAGGAGAGGGAAACTTGCCAACAACGAAACAATAAAAAGAGAGAGGGAAGAATCGGCTAAAGGATGGACAAGATTAATGGACAGGGACAAGGGTTCAGCCATTAGAAAGGAGGGAGGAAAATTGATTGCAAAAAGAGGAGAAGAATACCAGAGAATCGGCTAATAAAAGCAGTAGTCGAAACGAGAAACAAAGTCAAAAATAGAAAAAAGATGATACCCGAAGAACCCTGACAATATTCGGCCAAAGTTTGGAGAGGTAGAGGAGAAAAAGAATCGATAAGCAATGTCAAAAAACAAAATAAAACCGAATGGTACCCGAAATAAGCAAAAATGAAAGAACTGCCCAAAACTCCTTAGCACAATTCGGCCTCTAAAGAAAAGGAAAGAACTACAAATGCTCACAGCAACCGAAATGGAGAGCAATACCAACCAAGGCCAAATTCTGAGTGCCCAAAATTGAAATTCGGCACAACACTCCCCCAACTTCAAAACCCCATATTTTTCTCCTACAATCTCTCTAACAATATCCCCTAAACCACCAAATTCAAACCCCACTCAACTCAGTAGTGTTTCGTTCAACCTCTACTACCCATACAGAAAGGGCAGCAAAATAAAACACCCCACTGCACCCACCAAGATTTGAACCCTAGACCTCGAGTAACTACCACACGCCACTTATCCCCTAGACTAACAGGCCCTTTCCAACATTAAATACCCACATTTATTTAAGAACCTACTGACTAGGGACAGGGCTTATTCAAAATAAAAATAAAACTTTTGCACAAGCCAAGGCTTGAACCCAAGACTTCTCAGACTCTTCTCAGGACACCTAACCACTAAAGTAGCTACACTGTTGCATCAGAAACATACAAAAATAAATACCTAGGGTTTTGGGGCGTTACAAGTCAGCCCCATTGTTCTCTACTTCCAAAATTAATCCCATAAGTTTAAGCATATGTTCTTTGACTGGAGTGCCAGTTTACTGTTGAGAATTCATCAAATTTATAATAGTGGATTGTCGAGCCAATACGACTTAGCCTCCGAGAAAATCCTCCAAATTTGTCATGATCTCTTTGGCAGTACAGAAATTCTCGTGTTGCTTTTGTAACACACTACTCATGCTCACTAACATATAACATCAAACAATCGAGCCAGAATCTCCCCAGCAATTTCTTACTTTGGGCTAAGCTTCAAAAGGGCACATTTTGTCAAGAACAAATTTGTGTTTCTCATAGTTGAGAACTATCAGGAAGTTTCGTTTCCATTCTGGAAAGTTATCCCTATTTAATTTATTCTCAGTAAGAATGCTAATAAGAGAAGCATGAGACATATTTGAACTGAAAAAAATAAAGATTTACTAATTACTATCTTTGTATTAAGCAAATATTTTTCAGTTCAGCAACGTATCAAGAATGCAGTATGACACATGCGTCTTGTATTAAAACCTTAAAAAAAACATTTTTTCCATTTCTACTATCATTTTCACATCCATCAACCATGTTGCCTTGGGTGTCCCATGATTAACTATCAAGAACATAGATTACATCCAATCAGTTCAAGAATCTTAATGCTCAAGAATCCACACGAACTAACGACCGCTTAACATTTGTCCATCATGTCTAGCTTAAATATCATTTCATAGGAAACTATTTAATAAGAGATGATCTTGAGTGTGTAACCATTGGATCAACACCCATCATGAAATCTCATCTAGTAAACCCACATGACAAAGTTTAACTTGGGGTGCAGCCAGGGTAGGAATCGGCTTGAAACTTTACCATGCTATCACTTAGGGACCATCAATAGAGGTCATAAGTCTTGTTCAAGAACCTTATCCCCCTCAATATTTTAAAAACATGCAAGGTTTTTTATCCCAAATTTCAAGAATGATCATACAATAGTTCTAATGGCATTCTTACCTAATCTAAATGACAGGCTCCCAATATATGCATGGCATGCTATGAAAATTTTATAATATTCACTTTCAGTCATAAGAATCAATCAATCATAAAAACAAAAAATTTTGATTCTCCATAGTTTTTCTTTTAAGAAAAAATTGAAGAATTGAATGTGAACCATACACCAGGTAGGTTCTTAGGAAAAGGAGGTGAGTCAAATTTAACTGCTTAAAAACCAAGTCTTTCCTAGCCAAAGTCAGTTCTAAACATACACCTTCTTATTACCACACTTGATGTGATCCAGCCCAGAAAGTTGAGTCGAATTCACGTAGTTGCCCGATCGTAGACGAGAGAATTGTTCGTGTCTCAAATTTTAGTAATAAAAGTAAAAGAATAAGTTAGGATAAGCGAAAGGTTTCAAGAAGTGTAGAAGTAGCAATAGGTTCGGCTAAGGGTAGCAAAGATGGATGATGGATAAATGGATCAGTTTGGTTAACAACAAGAAATTTGAAAGATGGGGATGGAAATCAAACTTAACGTCAGGAATGATTCAACACTAAAAAGTGTCACCCCGGTTCCTATATTATTAAGGTGAAAAGGATGGATAGAAAGATAGGTGAACGCCACACCAAAATTGGTGATAAGTTCAAACAAGGACGATTGACGCCACTAGCACAAGCTAGATAAGCCTTTCGAAACTTGTACGAGATATGAGAGGAAGCAACCTCACAAGAACAATGTTCATTAATAATTTGGCAAAAGTCCCCTTTACAATGAAATAAAAAAACTATTTATAAGCCTAAGATGTCTATTGATATTCGGCATCTATGATGTTCACACTAACTTAAATTCTGTTCACATTTGTATTTAACGTGTTCACACAAAAGCATTAAAATTTGGTTCATGCTTGAAGATGGTGCATGAATTGGCCAAACCATCATGTTGCTTCACTTGATGCATTCATGCATACTTAGCCTAGAAGAAAAACCATAGTTCATGAATGTGCAGCCCTTTAATACTCCTACATCTCCCTTGGCCAAATGAAGCTTGAATGTACCTTGAATACTTGAATGAACATCTTGGATATGCATGATACATGCACGAAACGTCCCAATGCATGTTCTTCCTTAATTACGGTCCATGAATCTTCAAATACATGTACATAAAATAGCCCCCACTTGCATGAACGTCCCCAATACATGAATTCCTTCAAATGCCATCCATTGAACACTAGTTGTACATGCATCCTTCCATACGATGTATTAAGCCATGCATGTACTTGCATTAATGGCTCCTTCATGTATTCGGTCACTTTGTGGAACTTAACTCTTGGCCAAAAGGCTGCTTGGGAATCACCAATAGCCAGCCCACCATGCATAAAATTCGTTCATGCATGAACTCTCATAATCCATGTACCTGGCTGTGCATGAATCTCATTTAATGTACTCAATACATTCGATTGAACCTACAAGAAACATGAACACATTAAATCCCAAAGTATATTCAGCTGAACATGTTAAGAGCATGAACTAGACATCATAAATATTATGTTAAGCTAAACTAAACACATTAATTAAAGACTAGCTAGTAGCATTAAGTTCGGCTAGCTCAAACTAAGTGAAAACATTTAATGAACTTATTTGAGCTAGGGTTTTCGTTAATGAGCTGTAGCAAACTAATTTGTATAAAACTAAAATTTAGTTTAATTTATTGAAATGAAGAATGAGCTGAAAGTAAGCTCAGTTGAGCTCAAACGAGCTGAAATGAGCTCAAATGAGCTGAATTGAGCTTGATGGAGCTCGAGGAGCTGGAAACGAGCTAGGATTAGGTTGCCAACAATGCATGGGTTCTTTGGATAGTTGCTTCAAGCTGATTTTGTGAGCATTGGGCCTTGTTTCGAACCAAGGTGTTGCACTAGAAGCTAAAACAACTTGTAGGAAATGCTTAGCATCAGCTCGAGTTATGGCTCCTCTTGGAAGCTCGATTAGATCTTCGTTTGCATTCGAGGATGCCCCGGGCGTGCTCACATCATTCCCCCCGTCTTCAAAGTGACTTGTCCTCAAGTCTAGCCGTTTGTCTACTAGAAAATATTTTCTCTCACACGGCTTTCCTCGGTCAAATGGGATAAAGGTTGTCCCACAAACTTGTTCACATTTATTCACCAAATTTGTCAATGAAAAGGGCGACGAGTTCAAATTCAAATAACACATATAAAATCCAGTCCAAAGATCATATGGCAAAAACTTTATTCGTTCATAACATGGACGCTTCATATTATCACACAATTTCGATATACCACCAATATGAGCAATTGAACAGAATGAAAACAGGGAATGATTAATCATGCAATTTAGCAAACAAAAATGCATTCTTCGTTTCAACCACAACAATCCAAATGGGTCAAAACAAAGGACATATTCATTTGGCTTTTTGATTTGAACAACCTCACCTTACCGTATTCGATTGAATAGACTTACAGTAGCAGGATGGACAATATGGCCAATTTCCACAAAGTCATCATCAACAACATCGATTTCTTCATCTTTCAAACAAAACAAAGATATTGTTGACTTACCTTGATTATCCTGGAAGTTACTTGATGAAAATTTGATTTTACCTCGTTTGTACAAAACAACCTTCGCTCCTTAGCAAGGTAATGTAATCGATACTTTGAACTCGAATAAACCTGAAAAGGTGTAAAATCAAAAAAGTAACTCGCGCTCTTAAAAAGGTAATTTCCACAAAGATGGAAGATGTCAAGGTCACCATGGATAATGTCCTTAAAAGGACAAAATGAGATGCTCTTCACAAGTTGATTACATGAATCAATTCTGGGATTAAAAATAAAATTTTCAAAATCAAAAACTTGATTTTGATTTTGTACGCTCACCACAGGATTTAAATAAAGCTAAAGTTTGAATCAGATGAATAGGTGCAACAAATTTATTTACAAGGAAATTATGATGCTTACCTTCTCTTGGTAACAACTTAAAGTGGCTAACTCCCGGCTTAAAGACTTGATTTTGACCACTTAGCTCAATATTCAACAAGAGTTTCACTTTCTCAAATAAATCACAAAAATAGAACAAAGAATGTTTAGGCAAACAAATATGCAAAAACTCATACTTCAAGAATCTCAATCGGACAAGCAAATCAAAACATGGAAATTTTGCACAAAAATTCAAAAATTTCTCTTGAAGGGAAAAATCAAACGAATTATTCATTGTATACGAAAACCTTTGAACACATATGTTGAACTAAGAAATTGTGAACAGGCAACTTTTCAAAAGTTCAAATCCATTACAGACCAATCGAATAGGCATGTTTAAGCAAAAAGGTTTAGCACATATATTCAAAGAGTTTAAGTATTCAAACACATCAAAATATGTATGTACAAAACTTTTATCACACACCTCCACAATTCACATAGGCGAAACCAACCTAACAGAAGGGTTAAACATGTCATAAGATAAAACTTTCATGGAAATTTTTGAAACAAAGACATTAACATCAAAAGTTGAACAATAACTAACCAAAGCAAAATTTGGAGACCTTTCAGAAATTGAACCATAAAAACCTTTATTATCAGTTTTTAAATCAAATGATCCTGACTTGATAATCATATATGTAACACCCTTAACCCGTCCCCGTCGCTGGAAGGATTAAGGAGTAATCACAAACAAGCACAAGAATTCATTTAACAGAATTATACTTTTTCACGGTTCGATTCTCATAAAAACATTTAAAGTCCTAATCTAATATCAACCATACATAAACATTAACCATATGGAATACATATAATAATTAAACAAGCCATTTTCGCATGGCTATACATATATACATTACCAAAAGATATTTAATTAACAACAAAAGTCAACCCTATACATGCCATTAGCAAAGTTCAACCAAAAGAGTACCAAAAGGGTTTAGATAGTGTGGACGACTTCGACTTTGACACTCCCGAGTCCGATGGTGACTTAACAAAATCTATAAAACAGAGAATTAAAGCAAAAGATTAAGCACTTCGATGCTTAGTAAGTTTGAGTAATGAAATCATTTAAAAGAGTGGCATAATAATACTATCAAAGTTTACTTGTTCCATCCTATGGCCGAGTAGTAACATAATTAATGTACCATTTTTAGCATTCATATCACAAGGATAAAATCAATACATCCAAATAAATTCCATCTATAGCCGAACCCATTCATCTAAATTTTCCATGTCAATCTCATGCATACACATATACATCTCATATTTGTGAAATTTAACTCTCTAATTTGGCACTCATGCATCATGATCAACTTGTAAACATTTGAATGATTTTAACAATGGTCTAAGCATACTTACCAAATTTCGTAGTCATAATTTAAAATCAATCGTATTCTCAACGAGAGTAAGTTACTTACCTGGTTATCTTACGGTAAGTAGCGTATGTGTTTAAAATTTTTTCTGCATGTATTATATAATTTCTCGTACAAACCCTATTGGGTCTTCATCCTCAATTATTATCTTTGGCACAACCATTCTTCTGAATCAAGCCCACTCTTAGCATCGGCTCAAAAGCCCTTCGAGACCAAGCTCGGATTAAACCATCGCTCAAGGCCCTTCTGAACTAAGTCCGGTTATAACACTGGCTCAAAAGCCCTTCGAAACTAAGTTCGGTTATTCGCACTGGCTCAAAAGCCCTTTGAGACCAAGCTCGGATTTAAACCCCGATTAGCAGTCACGCATATATGCATATATATATATATATATCATATAACATCTGGATATCATTCCTGTTACTCAAATACAATTACAGCATGTTTACTAACCATACATCGTTCGATTCATTAATCCTAAACAAATAACAAGATCCCGTTTCATTAATCCACAAGGTTTCCATAACCATTCGGCCACAAGTGAATACCTTACTTAATTATTTTGTCATGTAATTCAAGTAGAATCATTATGTCACAAGTTAATTATTATGCTCATAGATAAATAATTGCCTTATTAAATCATAAGCTAAATTTCAATACTCAAAGACTTACCTTGTATCTTTCTGAACAATTTTAGGTTGGCTATTCCGCGACTTTAGCTTTTCCCTTATCCGAGGTTGCCCCTCTATGCTCTTGAGCTTTAATTCAATAAATTTTAAACTAATCATTAATCAATTATTCAAGTATTACTTTCAGAATATAATACATATATATTCGACTTTCACACACATCTGATTATAGTAAGTTTATAAGAAATCAATAAGCAATTCATTAGCAAAATTTTTTTATCAATGTTTACTATATAATCACAATTTCGCTATAAGCTGAATTCCTGAGCAACAGTCATTAAATTACTTATATCTGGAGCTACGAAACTCCGAATCAACAGCCGTAAATTTTCCTTGAAAATAGACTCATTTATCCTTTATCCATAAAATTTTCATAATTTTTAGTCTAGCCAATTCATACCAGATTTTTCCTAAAGTTTCCCTTGTTTCACTGTTTGACAAATCTGACCATTCTTCACTACGAAATAAATTTCTCATTGTACAGAAATCAAAATATGTTTTTGTTTATTTCATTTGAAACTAGACTCACTAAGGAGTCTAAGCATATAAAATTTATTCTAAGACCATTTTTGTACAATTTATAATGATTTTATAAAAAACAGAACAGGGAATCTAGTAGTCATTTTGACTCAGCCCCACAATACTTCAAATATCTCAAGATCGGTAACTCTTTTGTTTTTATAGTTTCTTTTGTAAGAAACTAGACTCTTCAAGCTTTAATGACATAATTTATTAAGCTTCTAACTCAACTCCTACAAATTATGGCGATTTTCCAAAATCACCTTACTGCTGCTGCCCCCAAGCAGATTGTTACCAAATCACTCTTTCACACATTCTTTGTATACATTTTATTTAAGCATGTATATCAACAATCGAATTCATCATATAAATACCTATAAATTCACTTAAACAATCTCAATACAACACATGGTGCTCAAACCATTATTCAAGTTCAAAATTCGGCTAATACACATATATACACTAGCAATCAAATACTAACATTTGCATTTCACCTTAATAGCTAGCTTAGCAAACCTCTATTTAACATATAATTGTTCATAATGCAATCAAAGTATCCACTCCATTCCATCAATTCAAAACACATACATTACCCAATAATATCCAAAATCATATTCGGCCTTAGTACACAACTTGTTAGCCGATTTTTTTTCCAATTAGCAACTAATGCACATATGTGTTCATTTGTTAGACTCTACTTCACCTATCTACCATTTTTCATCCAAATAACATGAACAACAACCATTTCTTGAACATTTTCTCTTAACCGATTACTCATGTTACCAACAGAATTCAAAATTTGGTCATGGGCTAACTAAGGGACTTAGTAACTAGCTTAATACATTCAACAATTTCAAAAGCTACCATGAATTACATACCTTATTCAAGATTAGAAGGAGTGGCCGAATGTTTGTTTCCCCATCCCCTTTCTTCTTAGAATTTTCGGCCAAAGATGTTAAAAGATGAACACTTTCTTTCTTTTCTTTGTTTAATTCACCTAATTAATTTAACACCCTTTTTTTTTCATAAATTATGCCATTAATACATTATTTTATTATTATTACACATCACACATTGCTTATCATCATTGTCATGGCCGGCCACTACTATCAAAGTGGGGAAATTGACATGCAAGTCCACCCTTTTGATTACATGCATTATTGAACCACTTCTAGGATTACCTATCACATTTCACATTTGTCTCACATAAGTCCTATTAAAAAGATTCACATTCAAATGAATAAATTAAAGATTGAAATTTTCACACATGCATGTTCATGCACAATAAACATAGAAAATAACGGTTCTTTATTTTTATAACTCGATTTTGTGGTCCCGAAACCACTTTCCGACTAGGGTCAATTTAGGGCTGTCACAACTCTCCCCCACATAAGAAATTTTCGTCCCCGAAAATCTTACCAGTGAATAAGTTAGGATATAGCTCTTTCATAGAGTTCTCGGGTTCCCAAGTAGCTTCTTCCATCCCGTGCTTGAGCCATAATACCTTTACTAACGGAACCTTTTTGTTTCGTAACTCTTTTACTTCGCGAGCTAGGATACGAATCGGTTCTTCTTTATAACTCAAATCGGATTGAATTTCAACCTCTGTTGGATTAATTATGTGCGACGGATCGGATCTATACCGTCAAAGCATCGAGACATGAAAAACGTTGTGAATCTTTTCAAATTCAGGGGGTAAAATCAATCTGTATGCGACTGGTCCAATTCGTTCAGATATTTCATACGGCCCGATGAACCTCGGACTCAATTTGCTTTTATGACCAAATCTGAGCATTTTTTTCCGAGGTGAAACTTTAAGAAAAACTTTGTCTCCGACCTGATACTCGATGTCCTTTCGTTTTAAACCGCGATACGACTTCTCGACGATCCAAGTCGCGCTGGACTTTCACTGATTACTTTTACTTTCTGCTCAGCATCTTTAGTCAAATCGACTCCGAAAATTTTACTTTCACTAAGCTCGGTCCAAAACAACGGTGTACGGCATTTACAACCATACAAAGCCTAGTAAGGTGCCATCTTAATGCTTGATTGAAAGCTATTGTTGTAAGCAAATTCAATCAAAGGCAAATATCGTTCCCACGAACCACTAAACTCAAGGATGCAACATCTTAACATATCCTCGAGTATTTGAATAATCCGTTCAGATTGACCATCAGTCTAGGGATGAAAAGCGGTGCTAAAATGCAACTTGGTACCCAATGCTTCTTGTAACTTCTTCTAGAATTGCGATGTGAATCTCGGATCTCTATCCGACACAATAGAAATAGGTACCTCGTGTAACTTCACAATCTGAGAAATATACAACTCGACTAGTTTGTCAAGTGAATAATCCATGCGTACGGAAATAAAATGAGCCGACTTTGTCAATCTATCAACAACAACCCAGATCACATCTTTCTTGCTTGGCGACAACGGTAACCTAGAGACAAAATCCATCGTTACTCGATCCCATTTCCATTCGGGTATCATGATCGGCTGAAGTAATCCTGAAGGCACTTGGTGTTCCGCTTTCACTTGTTGACATACCAAAAACTTCGAAACAAAGTTGGAAATGTCTCGTTTCATACCAGACCACCAAAACTGACATTTTAGATCGTTGTACATTTTCGTGCTACCAGGATGGATCGACATTCGGCTATTATGAGCTTCATTTAAAATCATCATAATAAGTTCTGAATTTCTTGGAACACACAATCGACTTCTGAATCTCAAACAATTGTTGTCGTCAATTTGAAACTCGAATCCATATTCAAACACATTCATTTCGCTTAGCCACACGGTTCATCATCAACTTTACGAGCTTCACGAATTTGATGAATCAATAATGGTTTGGCCTTTAATTCGCGCTACTAACACAAAGATCGGATAAAGCAGACAAATGTACATTCATCGCTCGTAAAGCAAGCAAAGTGATTTACGACTTAAAGCATCAGCAACTACGTTAGCCTTTCCCGGGTGATAGTCGATGACCAGCTCATAATCTTTCAACAACTCGAGCCAACGTCTTTGTCGCGAAATTCAATTCTCTCTCGAGTCATCGATATTTAAGGCTTTTGTGATCCGAATATACATGACACCTCTCTCCAAACAAGTAGTGTCGCCAAATTTTTAAAGCGAAAACAATTGCAGCTAATTCGAGATCATGGGTCGGATAGTTTTTCTCATGCGGCTTCAACTGTCTTGATGCATATGCTACCACTCGACCTTCTTGCATCAACACACAACCCAGCCTAATCAAAGATGCATCACTATAAATGACAAACTCTTTACCGGATTCGAGTTGCACTAGCACTAGAGCTTCAGTTAAATAAGTTTTCAGTTGATCGAAACTTTTCTGACATTTTTCTGACCAATCAAACTTAACATCTTTCTAAAGTAGTCTCGTCATTGGTGAGGCTATCATCGAGAAACCCTTTACAAATCGTCTGCAATAACCGGCAAGTCCCAAAAAGCTCCAAACTTCAGTAATATTTCTCGGAGGCTTCCAGTTAAGTATGGCTAAAATTTTACTCGGATCAACTCGAATACCCGATGCAGACACCACATGACCCAAAAAGCTAACTTCTTTCAACGTAACTCACATTTCTCGAACTTAGCATATAATCGCTTATCCCGTAAAAATCAGAACACTACTCTCCGTGTGCTCCGCATGTTGGATTTCATCTCTCGAATAGACCAAAATGTCATCGATAAACACAACTACAAACCGATCCAAATATGGTCTGAAGATTCGATTCATCAAATCCATAAATACCGCAGGGGCATTAGTGAGCCCAAACGGCATCACTAAGAACTCATAGTGACCATATCTCATTCTGAAAGCAGTTTTGGGTATATTTGAGTCTCGAACTCACAACTGATAATACCCCGATCTCAAATCTATCTTCAAAAATACAGAGGCTCCCTTCAGTTGATCGAACAAATCATCAATACGCGGTAACGGATATTTATTCTTTATCGTCACTTTATTTAGCTGACGGTAGTCGATGGACAATCTCAAGGTTCCATCCTTCTTTTTCACAAACAAAACTGGTGCACCCCAGGGTGAAAAACTCGGTCGAGCAAAACCTCTATCCACCAACTCTTGCAACTGAGTTTTCAATTCTTTCAATTCTGTTGGTGCCATACGATACGGAGCTATAGAAATTGGAGTGGTACCAGGTACTAGTTCGATGCCGAATTCAACTTCTCGAACTGGTGGTAATCCTGGTAACTCTTCAGGAAAAACATCCGAATACTCACAAACCACTGGCACTGATTCAAGCCTCATTTCTGACTCTTTGCTATCGAGTACATACGCAAGATATGCTTCACACCCCTTTCTCACATTTTTCTGAGCCAACATCGAGGATATTATTACTGGTGATGCGTTCAAGTCAGTAGACTCAACTCAGATTATCTCGTCGTTTGCGCATCTCAAATCAATAGTTTTTCTTTTGCAATTCACAACTGCATCATGGACGGTCAACCAATCCATACCGAGGATAACATCAAATTCATCAAACAGTAAAAGCATCAAATCAGCCGAAAAATAAAAACCTCGGATTACTAGGGGACATTTCTTACACACCTTGTCAACAAGCACATAACGACCCAAAGGATTCGATACTCGAATAACGAACTCGTGAGACTCAACGTGTAAAGTCTTCTTTGGATGCTAAAGTCTCACATACATAAGAATGAGTAGAACCTGTGGTCAATCAAAGCAAGCACATAAGTATCAAGGAGAGTGAAAGTACCAGTAATAACATCAAAGAAGAAACATCCTCACGTGCGTATAGCATAAGCTCCGCGCAGAGCACGAGCCTCAGATTTGGTGGTAGCATATTTAGGCCCTCTTTGACCGCCACTAGCGTTCCCCGGGTTTCTAGGGGGTCTACCTCTTGCTGTAGTATTATTCGGTTTCTCACTTTGGTTCGCGATTCATTCTCACCAATCTCGGGCAATCTTTGATAAAATGATCACCGATCCACATTTGAAACAGAGCGGTCCACGAACTCTACTGACTTCCCAAATGCCACTTGCCACAATGCGGCACTCGGATCTGTCCCGACAATCATTGCCAACACTGGCAACAGAGGTAGCTCGTGTACTCACAGGGGGTCGATTACGATCCCGTCCAGAAAAACCCAAAGTATTCTTAGATCTGCTCGAATCATCTCTAAACTTCTTCGATGATTGTTGAAAGGGCTTTCCTGAAGATCTTTTACGAAACTCTCTTGCTCCCATTTCAGCTTTTCTTTTCTCCTTACTGAGCTCTTCGGCTTTGCAAGCTCGCTCAACAAGTACTACAAATTCTCTGATTTCTAGAATGCCAACATACAGTTTTATATCTTCGTTCAGTCCCTTTTCAAAATGTTTACACATTATAGCTTCTAAAGAAACGCATTCTCGAGCATACCGGCTGAGCCTCAAAAACTTTCGTTCATAATCAGTAACCGTCATGGAACCTTGTTTGAGTTCAAGAAATTCTTTTTGTTTTTGATCAAAGAATCTCTGGCTGATATACTTTTTCCTAAACTTGGTTTGGAAAAACTCCCAAGTCACTCGCTCTCTAGGCACAACAGAAATCAACATATTCCACCAATAGTAGGCAGAATCACATAGCAAAGAGATAGTACACTTCAGGCACTCATCGGGTGTACAAGATAGTTCATCAAGTACCCGGATAGTATTGTCCAACCAAAATTCGGCTTGCTCAGCGTCATCGCTGTCCATAGCTTTAAATCTGAGTCTCTGGCGTGCTTTGATCTCATCAAGCGGGGGCTTATTTAACCTCATCGATCGATCGCCAGGAGATATTGGGGTACAAGGCGGTGTATTGGTCGGGAGTGGGGGTTGTGGAACAGCCGTATTAGTTCGGATGTATTGGTTAAACCAATCATTCATCACATTATAAAAGGCTTGCCTAGCCTCGTCATTTTGATTGCTCGTAACAGGTTGAGAGCCCATCGGCGCTGTCCCGTGCGCGGGAGCAGGTGCTACACTCTCCACATCGTCGCCATCTTTCGATTGGGATCGGGATCCATTACTAACAAAAACACACATTTTTAATCGCCGAAATCACCACACTATCAAATAAACACATAATGGCATGTATAGCTAGACCCATTCGCATTACGGTAGTCCTAGAATCGACTAAACTTGGCTCTGATACCAAATAAATTGTAACACCCTTAACCCGTCCCCGTCGTCGGAAGGATTAAGGAGTAATCACAAACAAGCACAAGAATTAATTTAACAAAATTATACTTTTTCACGGTTCGATTCTCATAAAAACATTTAAAGTCCTAATCTAATATCAACCATACATAAACATTAACCATATGGAATACATATAATAATTAAACAAGCCATTTTCGCATGGCTATACATATATACATTACCAAAAGATATTTAATTAACAACAAAAGTCAACCCTATACATGCCATTAGCAAAGTTCAACCAAAAGAGTACCAAAAGGGTTTAGATAGTGTGGATGACTTCGACTTTGACACTCCCGAGTCCGATAGCTGACGAACAAAATCTATAAAACAGAGAATTAAAGCAAAAGATTAAGCACTTTGATGCTTAGTAAGTTTGAGTAATGAAATCATTTAAAAGAGTGGCATAATAATACTATCAAAGTTTACTTGTTCCATCCTATGGTCGAGTAGTAACATAATTAAGGTACCATTTTTAGCATTCATATCACAAGGATAAAATCAATACATCCAAATAAATTCCATCAAAAGCCGAACCCATTCATCTAAATTTTCCATGTCAATCTCATGCATACACATATACATCTCATATTTGTGAAATTTAACTCTCTAATTTGGCACTCATGCATCATGATCAACTTGTAAACATTTGAATGATTTTAACAATGGTCTAAGCATACTTACCGAATTTCGTAGTCATAATTTAAAATCAATCGTATTCTCAACGAGAGTAAGTTACTTACCTGGTTATCTTACGGTAAGTAGCGTATGTGTTTAAAATTGTTTTCGCATGTATTATATAATTTCTCGTACAAACCCTATTGGGTCTTCACCTCAATTATTATGCTAGCACAACCATTCTTGAATCAAGCCCGACTCTTAGCATCGGCTCAAAAGCCCTTCGAGACCAAGCTCGGATTAAACCATCGCTCAAGGCCCTTGAACTAAGTCCGGTTATAACACCGGCTCAAAAGCCCTTGAAACTAAGTTCGATTATTCGTGATCGCTCAAAAGCCCTTTGAGACCAAGCTCGGATTTAAACCCCGATTAGATCACGCATATATGCATATATATATATATATCATATAACATCCGGATATCATTCTCAATTACTCGAATACAATTACAGCATGTTTACTAACCATACATCGTTCGATTCATTAATCCTAAACAAATAACAAGATCCCGTTTCATTAATCCACAAGGTTTCCATAACCATTCGCCACAAGTGAATACCTTACTTAATTATTTTGTCATGTAATTTAAGTAGAATCATTATGTCACAAGTTAATTATTATGCTCATAGATAAATAATTGCCTTATTAAATCATAAGCTAAATTTCAATACTCAAAGACTTACCTTGTATCTTTACGAACAATTTTAGGTTGGCTATTCCATGACTTTAGCTTTTCCTTATCCGAGGTTGCCCTCTATGCTCTTGAGCTTTAATTCAATAAATTTTAAACTAATCATTAATCAATTATTCAAGTATTACTTTCAGAATATAATACATATAAATTCGACTTTCACACATACAGATTATAGTAAGCTTATAAGAAATCAATAAGCAATTCATTAGCAAAATTTTTTTATCAATGTTTACTATATAATCACAATTTCACTATAAGCTGAATTCCTGAGCAACAGTCATTAAATTAATTATAACTGGAGCTACGAAATTCCGAATCAACAGCCGTAAATTTTCCTTGAAAATAGACTCATTTATCCTTTATCCATAAAATTTTCATAATTTTTAGTCTAGCCAATTCATACCAGATTTTTCCTAAAGTTTCCCTTGTTTCACTGTTTGACAAATCTGACCATTCTTCACTACAAAATAAATTTCTCATTGTACAGAAATCAAAATATGTTTTTGTTTATTTCATTTGAAACTAGACTCACTAAGGAGTCTAAGCATATAAAATTTATTCTAAGACCATTTTTTTACAATTTATACTGATTTTATAAAAAACAGAACAGGGAATCTAGTAGTCATTTTGACTCAGCCCCACAATACTTCAAATATCTCAAGATCGGTAACTCTTTTGTTTTTATAGTTTCTTTTGTAAGAAACTAGACTCTTCAAGCTTTAATGACATAATTTATTCAGCTTCTAACTCAACTCCTACAAATTATGACGATTTTCCAAAATCACCTTACTGCTGTTGCCCCCAAGCAGATTATTACCAAATCACTCTTTCACACATTCTTTGTATACATTTTATTTAAGCATGTATATCAACAATCGAATTCATCATATAAATACCTATAAATTCACTTAAACAATCTCAATACAACACATGGTGCTCAAACCATTATTCAAGTTCAAAATTCAGCTAATACACATATATACACTAGCAATCAAATACTAACATTTGCATTTCACCTTAACAGCTAGCTTAGCAAACCTCAATTTAACATATAATTGTTCATAATGCAATCAAAGTATCCACTCCATTCCATCAATTCAAAACACATACATTACCCAATAATATCCAAAATCATATTCGGCCTTAGTACACAACTTGTTAGCCGATTTTTTTTCCAATTAGCAACTAATGCACATATGTGCTCATTTGTTAGACTCTACTTCACCTATCTACCATTGTTCATCCAAATAACATGAACAACAACCATTTCTTGAACATTTTCTCTTAACCGATTACTCATGTTACCAACAAAATTCAAAATTTGGTCATGGGCTAACTAAGGGACTTAGTAACTAGCTTAATACATTCAACAATTTCAAAAGCTACCATGAATTACATACCTTATTCAAGACTAGAAGGAGTGGCCGAATGTTTGTTTCCCCATCCCCTTTCTTCTCAGAATTTTCGGCCAAAGATGTTAAAAGATGAACACTTTCTTTCTTTTCTTTGTTTTATTCACTTAATTAATTTAACACCCTTTTTTTTCATAAATTATGCCATTAATACATTATTTTATTATTATTACACATCACACATTGCTTATCGTCATTGTCATGGCCGGCCACTACTATCAAAGTGGGGAAATTGACATGCAAGTCCACCCTTTTGATTACATGCATTATTGAACCACTTCTAGGATTACCTATCACATTTCACATTTGTCTCACATAAGTCCTATTAAAAAGATTCACATTCAAATGAATAAATTAAAGATTGAAATTTTCACACATGCATGTTCATGCACAATAAACATAGAAAATAACGGTTCTTTATTTTTATAACTCGGTTTTGTGGTCCCGAAACCACTTTCCGACTAGGGTCAATTTAGGGCTGTCACAATATAGTCCTTACCTCGCTTACCTTCAGACACAAGTAGGCAGTTGTCATTCTCGTTCTTACCTTTCTTGTACAATGAAATCGCCGCTCGTTGGGAAGGTATTGAAGCTGGAATTGATCACTCGAATTTTCATAAACCTGGGAAAAGATATCACAAGAAGAACTAACAAGTGGGTTAGTGGAAACAATCCTTGCTTGCTCACTAACATCTTTTTCACTCGAATCTTTTTTTTCAAGATCACTTGCTTCTTCCACTCGTTCTTTTATCTCAATCTCTTTTTCAACTTTTTCCTTTTGTAAACATTCTTTTTCTTTTTCAATGTCTTTTTCGATTTTGTTTTCTTGTTCACTTTATTTTCTTTGTTTTTCTCTCTTTTCTTTGTTTCTTCTCTCGATTTCATTCAAAATCCTCTCATTTTCTCTCATAATCTTTTCTTGCCTTTCTTTTCTTTGATCTCTTTTTGCTTTTTGTCTTTTTCTTTTCTCATTTTCTTTTTACAACAGGTTACAAAAGATTCAGGAGAATAATCATTTATATATGATTCACGAACAATCTTTCGTGAATATCTCTCCGTGGATGTTTTCTTTGGAGTTCTTGAAGAGGTGTATCTTTCATCTCGCACGTCTTCTTGGAAGGATTCAAAATCAAAATTGGCTTCTCTTCGTCTTGAATTCCTTGATGAAAAGGAATCTCGATCGGAGTCTCTTCTTAAGTAGTCGTTGGATGTGTATCTTCGTGATGTTCTCGAATCCACTTTCTGACTTGATGACATTCGTTCCCGTTGGTCTCTTTTCTCCACACGGTCTAACCTCTCGTCAATTTTTCAAACTTGGACTTCATCATTCTACGCATTTCTTGCATCAAATATTGATATTCTGATTCGGTAAATTTTTCGTGAGACATGATGTTATTGCTGAAAAGGAAAATTGTTAAGTAAAATAGAAATAAAGTCCTCACTACAAAATCCTCACGAGTACACTCGGAAAGAAATAATAGATGAACACTCCACTCGTGTTTGCACTCGTTTTAGGCTTTTTCAACTCTCAAATGCTCTCACGCTCTCTAGCCTTTTACCACTCAAGCTTACTCTCGTAACCTCGTACTTTGTTTCTCTTGACTCATCTTGGTGCTTTGGGGTCGGTTTCAAGATGGTTACAAGGGATAAGATGTTACGGTGTATGGGTAGGCTAAAAGAAAAATAGTCTTTGGTGTAGTGTGGCGTTTGGAGGGGTAAAAGTTGATGGATAGAAAGATTAAAGATCGGAGCAATTATAAAACAAAAGAACAGATCTTGATCACACACCCTTTTTTTTTAAAAATTTTGTATATATATTTTTTTCTTTTTTTTAATTTCGTATATATATTTTTTTCTTCTCCTTTTTTTTAATACTTCACAATATCACTATTACAATAGAAAGTATGAAAAATTACAACTGAAAATTTTTTTTATATTCGAATTTTTTTTTCACAACTATGAACCTATTTCGATCTTGATACGTATGTCAGTGCCTCTCGATTTACAAGCTCTGATATCGAATGATGTGATCCAGCCCGGGAAGTTGAGTCGAATTCACGTAGTTGCCCGATCGTAGACGAGAGAATTGTTCGTGCCTTAAATTTTAGTAATAGAAGTAAAAGAATAAGTTAGGATAAGCGGAAGGTTTCAAGAAGTGTAGAAGTAGCAATAGGTTCGGCTAAGGGTAGCAAAGATGGATGATGGATAAATGGCTCAGTTTGGTTAACAAAAAGAAATTTGAAAGATGGGGATGGAAATCAAACTTAACGTCAGGAATGATTCAACACTAAAAAGTGTCACCCCGGTTCCTATATTGTTAAGGTGAAAAGGATGGATAGAAGGATAGGTGAACGCCACACCAAAATTGGTGATAAGTTCAAACAAGGACGATTGACGCCACTAGCACAAGCTAGATAAGTCTTTCGAAACTTGTACGAGATATGAGAGGAAGCAACCTCACAAGAACAATGTTCATTAATAATTTGGCAAAAGTCCCCTTTACAATGAAATAAAAAAACTATTTATAAGCCTAAGATGTCTATTGATATTCGGCATCTATGATGTTCACACTAACTTAAATTCTGTTCACATTTGTATTTAACGTGTTCACACAAAATCATTAAAATTTGGTTCATGGTTGAAGATGGTGCATGAATTGGCCGAACCATCATGTTGCTTCACTTGATGCATTCATGCATACTTAGCCTAGAAGAAAAAACCATAGTTCATGAATGTACAGCCCTTTAATACTCCTACATCTCCCTTGGCCGAATGAAGCTTGAATGGACATCTTGGATATGCATGATACATGCATGAAACGTCCCAATGCATGTTCTTCCTTAATTACGGTCCATGAATCTTCAAATACATGTACATAAAATATCCCCCACTTGCATGAACGTCCCCAATACATGAATTCCTTCAAATGCCATCCATTGAACACTTGTTGTGCATGCATCCTTCCATACGATGTATTAAGCCATGCATGTACTTGCATTAATGGCTCCTTCATGTATTCGGTCACTTTGTGGAACTTAACTCTTGGACAAAAGGTTGCTTGGGAATCACCAATAGCCAGCCCACCATGCATAAAATTCGTTCATGTATGAACTCTCATAATCCATGTACCTGGCCGTGCATGAATCTCATTTAATGTACTCAATACATTCAATTGAACCTACAAGAAACATGAACACATTAAATCCCAATGTATATTCAGCTGAACATGTTAAGAGCATGAACTAGACATCATAAATATTATGTTAAGCTAAACTAAACACATTAATTAAAGACTAGCTAGTAGTATTAAGTTCGGCTAGCTCAAACTAAGCGAAAACATTTAATGAACTTATTTGAGCTAGGATTTTCGTTAATGAGCTGTAGCAAACTAATTTTTATAAAACTAAAATTTAGTTTAATTTATTGAAATGAAGAATGAGCTGAAAGTAAGCTCAGTTGAGCTCAAACGAGCTGAAATGAGCTCAAATGAGCTGAATTGAGCTAGATGGAGCTCGAGGAGCTGGAAACGAGCTAGGATCAACTTGCCAACAATGCATGGGTTCTTTGGATAGTTGCTTCAAGCTGATTTTGTGAGCATTGGGCCTTGTTTCAAACCAAGGTGTTGCACTAGAAGCTAAAACAGCTTGTAGGAAACGCTTCGCATCAGCTCGAGTTATGGGTCCTCTTGGAAGCTCGATTAGATCTTCGTTTGCATTCGAGGATACCCCGGGCATGCTCACATCAACACTTCTCATAGTTATCAAATAACCTAAAGAAGTGAATGGAACAATACAACACATATATTTTCTTATTACCATACTTCTTATTTTTTGAAACGATCAATTGTGGATCATCTCATATATATATCACAATTATAACATTACATAATATAATTTTTATAAACAATTATAAAAGTATATATAATGAGATAGGTAATTAAAATAAAATTGTCAACCAAGGTTTCCATGACTCTATTTCTAAAAAATAAAATTTCATAATCTTTCTCCACAAAGAATTCCTTGGGTCTTTAACTGCCATCCCATCTTTTCCTTGTCATGGACTCTTTTAGGAAAATAATTACATTTAAGTCCCATGTTTGTTTCTAGCTCATAAGAATTCTATGAATTTAAAAAAAAAATTTCCTTCCATGGAGGTGATAGTCCACGGTCTATTTCCTGCAAACGACAACCTCAGCAATAAGAAACAATTATATAACAAATATATAATATCGCATCCATTCCCATATATAACTCAAAACATGCATAAGATCTAAATAATGTCACTTTGTATGTAATCAAATCATTCAAGAAGAAGATAAATTTATTTTGATTATCTATTTATACTTATAGATAGAATACAATCTGACTCATGATACAAATTGTTGGAAAAAAAAAACAAGTTTGAAAAATGCAGCGAAAAATAAATTTAGGGAAAAAAAGCTAATACTTTTTCCAAAACAAGATCTTTATTGCGATATCTAAAGTAATAATCACTTAATCAAAATTGTTCCATTTAGATTCGTCTAGTATGAGTGCTTCGACCGAGTAGTCTTCTCCGCTATCCTTAAGCTCATGTCTGTCGAGTGTGGGCTCACTTCGAATTAGAAAATTTTTCACAAAAATTACTAGTGGGGTAATTTCGTAATTTCTCTAAACTTTTGGGTCAAGTTGTAGATCAAAAAAATATCTTTAGAAATTTTCTGATATAATCTCTTCAGAGAATTTTCTCTCTACAACTTTCTCTTACATTCAAGTGTGTGTAAAATAATGACCCAAGACTCTCTTTATATAGGGAGAGTTTAGAGAGTTCAACTATGATTAAACTTAATCTTTTTAAAATTAAATTTAATCTAATATTTATCTTTAAATTAAATTTAATATTAAATTAATAAAATACTATTAAAATAAGTATTAAATTAAATATAGTATTAAAATATTATTATTTTTGGAATACTTAATCTGAAATCAAATTCTTTGGTAAAGTCCTAGTTGGATTGTAACACTTTCACTACTCAACCACCGAAGACCAACCACCGTCGACCATCGGAACACCGTCGTCGCAATCATCGGCACTGTCGTGTCTGGTGATGCAGGTACGACACCTTTATGACGCCCCAAAGGCAGTTCGGTCCCGGTCAGTGACGACCCAACCAGATTGGTCTAGCCACCGGTTAGACCATCAACTCGGTTTCGCATACCGGGCACAGTTTGACAAGTTTTTGGGTCTTGGTCTTGATTTTGGGATCCAGGCCCAATTTACGATCTTAAATCCCATTTTCAAGTTTAAATACCTATTGGGCCAATTGTCTGACTCAAAAATTAATTTCCAAAAATATCATATTAATTTTATTTTATTTGACCAAAATTAATTTTTCCAAAAATCACTTAGATTTTCCAAATTAATTTGAAGAAAATTATTTAATCAAATTCTGTAGTTGAAAATTTCTCATGACCACCTAATTCAGTTCCAAATTGAATAAATCGACTCAATTAAATTTTTTTCTAAAGCCGTAGAATTTTCTTCTAATTCAAATGCAGTTCGATCAATCTTTTGTTGAGCTAGTGGAGGGACCAATTAGACATATATAATTAGGCTCTAGTAATTGCAATTATGTCTAGAAGAATCGTTCCAATATTTCAGAATTACTTAATCATGGAGTCAATCAACAAGAAGTACCATAATTGGAAACTCATTATTGTATGCTATTTACAAAAACAATTCATCCAACTATTTTGTCCAATGGCCTCATCATGTGTGTTACCCTCATATGATATACTTGATTCCTTTGAGTTAAATTCATTCACTCAATACAATCCTATATTATCTCATTGTTACTATTATGTCTTCTTAATGATTAATATGATCACTGTCAACAAATGACTGTGATAAATTGCTCATTCGATAAAAAGCAACCTGTGGCCACGTTCCATATTTATCAATCCACATAATGTCAATAAGAGGATATCATTAAATCTTTAATTGAGCAATGAATTCCACTGTTCCTAGTAAATTCATGCCATACACAAGTTATGTACCCAACATGCCGGCTCTGGGCTCAACCATCTTTTGAGCATAAGCATCCACTTATATCAAAGCGCATGAGTTGCATAAGCATGGTCAGTAACTAATTCATGATTTAGGTAAATCACACCATGAATGTCACGAGTGAATTAATTCACAAACAGATTCAAAATTAATTCATCTTGGGTCCAGTCAATGTATCATTCTACCAATGAATACATCTATGTCTCTACCCGTGGAGTCAACTGCTTTGATAGTCAAGACTAGCAATCTTCCCAATTGGAATTGTAGATGACATAATAATCCTTCTCAGTATTTGAATAAAATGTTCAATTTGATTCTTTTACAAGATTATAGACTTATTTAGATTATCTACTGAAGTAAGTTGTCTTTATCGCAATGTAAACGTTCTTACAATGCCACTTATCTTCAATTTGAACTTAGGCAATCAATGAGCTAATATTTGTTTGTCACAATTTTACTATGCATGCAAAATATAAAAGACAAAAATAAAAGAGACAAAATAGTGAAATGTGAAATTAAATTTATTTAGTTATTCATTGTTCAAATAAATAGAAAACAGTTACATTTTTACTACAATTGGCACATTTCCCAACATAACATTCTCCACTAATGAAAAAGAATTGGAATTTTTTGTAAATATTAGAAAAGGTAAAACTTGATAATAGCAACAACGAAATTAGCTGCTTCAGTAATAGTATCTTATGGATTTCAACTAGTATGTAGTGAAATGAGTGATTCTTCTCTTTAATAAGTGAACAAATCTTGAACTTGTTAAGATTGGGGTTAACTTATGACACATAATGTAACAGCCCGATTTAGGGCCTAGTCAGAATAGTGGTCTCAAGACCACAAATCCAGAGTCGAATAAATTATTTTATTATTATTTTGATGTTATAGCATGTTTACTATAGTGCATGAAAAATTTGGTGAGCTAATTTTAACGTTTGTGAACCTAATTTGTGAAAAGGACTAAATTGCATAAAGTGCAAAAGTCTTAAATTGATAGCTAAGGGTGACAAATTGCCATGCATCATAAATTGGGGGTTTTTTAAGTGAAATTGGGTCATTAAATAGGTGATGGCCTGCCATGGTAAATGGAAATGTTGAAAAGTCAACATTAGTTGAAATTTGACGACATAAGGTGTAATATAATATTACCTAAGCCTAGCTATCATCTTTTCTTTCATTCTTTCTTCATTCCACCGATTTTTCAGCCATTTTTAAGGTTTTTGAGCTTCAAAAATTTTCAGCAACTTATTCCTCTCACAAGTAAGTGATTTTAATGAGTTTTCTTAAAGATTTTTACATTTTTGAGACCCTTGAAGCATAAGCTTTCAAATGAGGGGTCTATTTTGCAAAATGATTAAGAGTTTAGGGTTTTTACATGAATGGATTTCTAATTGTTGCTGAGTTTTTATGGAATAAAATGAATCTTAAGTGTCTTATAAACAACTTTTGTGAAGAAGTTTTCATGAAAAAAACATAAAGGGACTGTTTTGAATAAGTTGTAAAAATAGTTGATAAATATGTGAAATAGTAAGAATTTTAAGTTGCTATAAGAGTAAAAAGGGTTCGACTAGGCTTGGGATATGAAGAAATTTGATAAAAATCAATTTTTGAGCTTAGGAGGAAAATGGTCATTTTGCCAAGGTCTAGGGGCAAAAGGTCATTTTACCTAAGATGTGAATTTTAAATTGCCTAATTGTGTTTAGTGACTAAATGAGTGCATTTTGCTATTATAGATCAAGACTTACCAAATCTAAACCTAGACTGGGGAAAAGCTAAACAAATCGACTAAACTGACTAGTTGAGTACATTTTGTAATCCAAGGTAAGTTGTATGTAAATAATACAACTACATTGCTAGTATATGTGTTTGAATTGTCATTGAATTGATATAGCATGAATTGCTTGTTTGTGAATTAAGAATGCATATTGATAATTGAGATAGTAGAAATCCAATTGGAACCCTATGAAATAAATTGGATATTCATGCCGTGAAATTTGGGTCACTTGTGTGAGCTAGTGTAAGACATGTTTGGGACATGCATCAGCCACATTATGATAGCCAGTGTAAGACCATGTTTGGGACATGGCATCGGTATTGAGATGAGTGCTAGTGTAAGACATGTCTGGAACATGCATCGAATTCGAGTTGTGTTAGTGTAAGACCATGTCTAGGATATAGCATCGACACGGATATGCAAGAGCTAGTGTAAGACCATGTTTAGGACATGGCATCGGCATCTTACCCCATGTTTGAGGCTTATGGAATATCTGACAGTGTTCCGAATGGTTCAACAGTGACAGTTATGATTGTGTGTTAATAAGGAAAGTATAACCATGTATAACCATGGTGTGAGTGGTACAGGTACCAAATTGGTATGCATGAGTAATGAGCTTGATATAAAATATGTGATTTGAATGGATGGAAATGAGTAAGTTATGCTTATGCTTACCCTTGTGTTATGAGTATGATGATAATTGAGGAAATTGTTGTTGTATATTTATTTATATGCAACTTACTAAGCTTTTATTCTTACTCCTCTTTCATTCCATTTTTCTTATAGTGCCGCCTAATTAGCTCAAGGATCGCCGGAAGTCAGAGATATCGATCACACTATCATCCGAAGCATTCGGTATAGCTGGATTTATATTTTTGAATATGGCATGTATAAGGCTTAGACTTTAATATTTTGTGTTTGAAAATTGGCCAAATGTGTTTGGCTTGGGTTAGAAACCCTTCATTTTGTATTAAGCTTTGAATGATGGCTAACATTCATTTTGAGTATATAAAAGATACAATTTCATGGTTGAATGAATGTTTATTGTGGCTGATTTGGTTGTATGAATTTTGCTTGTTTTTGTATTGACTGGTATTTGTATGGAACTAGGTATATAAGGGTAGCAATAAGGCTTGGTAAATAGCCTTATATTGTCCATACGGGTAGACACACGGGCGTGTGGCTAGGCCGTGTGTGACAC
This sequence comes from Gossypium anomalum, assembly GCA_025698475.1. Classification (NCBI taxonomy): domain Eukaryota; kingdom Viridiplantae; phylum Streptophyta; class Magnoliopsida; order Malvales; family Malvaceae; genus Gossypium; species Gossypium anomalum. The sequence goes on along the minus strand of CM046968.1, from coordinate 37,358,656 downwards.
ACGGTCTGCTCTATGGGCGTGTGGTCTGGCCGTGTGTCCCCTGCATGTAAATATTTCAAGCCAGTATGCATGGTAATAAATACACAGGCAGAGACACGGCCATGTGTCTTAGCTGTGTGAAGGACATGGCCTAGTACACAGGCGTGTGCCATGGCCATGTGACATTTTGAGCATACTGACATTAGAAATAGAATGTCCAAGTTTTTACACACGGGCTAGGACACAGGCGTGTCGTGGCCGTGTGAGGGACATGGGCCATTGATAGGGACGTGTGTCTAGCCATGTGAAAACCCTTGTAGGTTTGAATTAGAAATTAATTCTACACTAGTAAGGGACATGGGCCATTGACACGGACGTGTGTCTGGCCGTGTGAAAACCCCTGTAGTTGTGAATTAGAAATTAATTCTACACTGGTAAGGGACACGGGCGTGTCCCTATGTGCTTAGGCTGCGTGAGACACATGGGCCATCAACACGATAATCTCGAGATGGTCACACGGGCGTGTCACTCTTCCACATGGCCGTGTGCCATGTTTTAAAGGTGAGATTTTCATTGTCATTTTAAGGACCTGGAATGGTCCTGTGTAGTTTTTAATGGTCGATTTGGGGCTCGTAGGCCCACAATAAGAAGTTTAAGGTAGAAATTGAAAAGTTTTAATTTGGACCTAGTCTTGGTGACTTGAGATTGTTCGTGTGCATGAGATTAAGTTAGGTAATGCCTTGTACTTCACCCCGGCATGGGTTACAGGTATGGGGTGTTACATTTAGTGGTATCAAAACTATGGTTTAGTCAGTTCTAGGACTAACCTAGTGAGAGTACGAGTCTAGCCATACATTCCATAATTGTATATTGATAGTGTGACGAATCCTGACGATTATAAATTATGTTTTTATATAGTAGATGGATCCTGATAGAGCCACGGTGGATGACGTGGAAAGTAACGCGCTGGCTCCCACTGAAAGGACCACGCCAGTTGAGAGTGAGCCCGTGAATATGGGCTAAGGCGGAGGGGCTAGAGAAGCCTATCTTTGAATGATAGACGCTTGGTACATGGAGTTCGTTCGTGCGAATCCGAACACTCCACCTTCCCCACCTCCTTTAATTCCTTAGTATGCCCCGGTAGCTCCGCAAGGTGCCGACATGTTTAGAAGAGAGAAGCCTTCAGTAGATAAGATCCAGAAATAAGGGGCCTCGGGCTAGTATAGATGATGACCCAGAGAGAGCAGAGCTTTGGCTAGAAAATACAGTAAGCGTATTTGATGAACTGTCATGCACACCTGAAGAGTGCGTGAAGTGTGCCATGTCACTTCTTTGGGACTCGACTTATCAGTGGTGGAACACTCTCGTGTTCATGGTATTGGGAGAGAGGATCAATTGGGAATTTTTCCAGGAGGAATTTCGAAAAAAGTATATTAGCCAAAGATTCATAGACCAAAGAGGAAGGAATTCCTAGAGCTAAAGCAAGGCCGATTGTCGGTGTCGAAATACGAGTGCGAATTTGTGAGGCCCAGCAAATATATGCAGGAATATGTGTCTATAGAAGCCACGATGTGTAAGAGGTTTGAGGACGGTCTCAATGAAGACGTTTGAGTGTTTGTTGGCATCTTAGAGCTAAGGGAGTTCGTAGCACTTGTTGAAAGAGCCTGTAAGGCAGAAGAGCTAATTAAAGAGAGGAGGAAAGCGGCTTTTGAGTCACGAGATTCGAAGAAGAGATAGATGGGGAAATCACATCAGTCCTCATCCAAGAGATCAAAGGAATTCTTTACCCGATCAAATACTTCGGTGGGGTATTCAAAGAGAAATAAGAATTAGCAGAATACGGCATCTAAAGCCCAGACCACTTCGGTCGCGAGTGTCAGAAGTGCTCGGCCAAATAGGCTAGAGTGTCCACAATATGGAAGACATCACTTTGGCGAGTGCCAAGGAAACGAGAGGGGCTGCTTCAAGTGTGGGTCATTAGACCACTTTATTCGTGATTGTCCTGAGATGGAATAGAGAGAAAGGAAGCAATAAGTGAAGGCAAGTAGTGCCCCATTAAGGGGTAGACCACAAAAGAACCCCGAGAGTGGGGCTAGCAGTAGAGGCGCTCCAAGAGACACCGCAGTGAGGTCTGAGGGCAGGGCACCAGCAAGGACCTATGCTATACGTGCCCGGGAAGAGGCAGAGTCTCCCAATGTGATCACTGGTACTTTTTCTATCCATAATATAACTGTTGTTGCCTTAATTGACCCGGGATCTACCTACTCTTATATTTGTATGAAATTGATACCTCATATGAACATGCTAGTAGAGTCCACTGAGTTTGTGATAAAAGTGTCCTATCATTTAGGCAAACATGTGCTAGTTGATCAAGTATGTAGAAATTGTCCTTTGACAATTAAAGGTCATTGTTTTCCAACTAACTTGATGTTATTGTCGTTTAATGAGTTTGATGTAATCCTTGGGATGGATTGGTTGACTGCTCGTAATGTTGTAGTGGACTGTGGGAAAAAAATAACTAAGTTGAGTTGTGGAAACGGGAATGTTCTTCGGGTTGATCCAAACGAGTCAGATAATCTGCCTTTAGTAATATCGTCTTTAACTGCTGAGAAGTATTTGAGAAAAGGATATGAGTCCTACTTAGCTTTTGTGCTGAATACTCAAGTGCCTGAGTTAAAGATTGAATCAGTACCGGTAGTTTGTGTGTTTACGGACGTGTTTTCGGAGGAGTTACTCGGATTACCTATAGAGAGGGATGTTGAGTTTGGAATTGAGTTAGTCCCTAGAATGGCACCTATCTCGATCACCTCGTATAGGATGGCTCCAACGGAGTTGAAAGAATTGAAAGCACAGTTGCAAGAGAAGACAGACAAGGGTTTTGCGAGACTGAGCTATTCCCCGTGGGGTGCTCTGGTACTCTTTGTGAAGAAGAAATATGGGTCGATGAGGCTATGCATCGACTATAGACAACTCAACAAGGTAACAGTGAAGAACAAATATCATTTGCCAAGGATAGATGATTTGTTCGATCAGTTAAAGGGAGCCACTATATTTTCCAAGATCGATTTGAGGTCTGGCTACTATCAGCTAAGAGTTAAAGTGCAAGATGTGCTGAAGACTGCGTTTCGGACAAGATACAGGCATTATGAGTTCCTCTTCATGCCTTTTGGGTTGACTAATGCCCCGTCGGTGTTCATGGATTTGATGAAACGCATATTCAGACCATACTTGGATAAGTTTGTTGTCGTCTTTATCGATGACATATTGATTTATTCGCGTGATGAGAGCGAGCACGCAGAGCATCTAAGAGTTGTGTTGAAAACTTTGAGAGACAAGCAGTTTTATGCCAAGTTCAGTAAGAGTGAATTTTGGCTCAAAGTGGTCAGATTTCAAGGACACATTATTCTGGGTGACGGAATCTGAGTTGACCCAAGCAAGATCTCAGCTATTGTGGAATGGAAATCGCCAAGGAATGTGACAGAAGTCCAAAGCTTTTTGGGTTTGGCCAGATACTATAGACAATTTGTAAACAGATTCTCTATGATAGCTACCCAAATGACACGACTATTGCAAAAGGATGTCAAGTTCGATTGGACAGAAAAGTACCAGCAGAGTTTCGAGAAATTAAATGCTTTGTTAACTGAAGCCCTAGGGCTAGTGCAACCGAATTCGGGTAAAGAGTTCATGATATATAGTGATGCCTCCTTAAATGGTTTAGGGTGCGTGCTTATGCAAGAAGGTAAGGTCATAGCTTACGCTTCTAGGCAACTAAAGCCACATGAGAAGAACTACCCGATGCATGACTTAGAGTTCGCCGCCATCGTGTTCGCACTGAAAATTTAGAGACATCATTTGTATGGCGAGAAATGTCGAGTATTCATCGATCATAAGAGCCTAAAGTACTTGTTAACTCAAAAGGAGTTAAACTTGTGACAACGCCAATGGTTAGAGCTGATAAAGGATTACGAGTTATTTATCGACTATCATCCGGGAAAGGCGAACGTGGTTGTCGATGCATTAAGTAAAAAATCATTATTTGTGTTGAGAGTAATGAATACCAATTTGGCTTTGTCTGATGATGGTTCGGTCCTAGAATATTTGAGAGTTAAACTGACATTCCTACAAGAGATCTCTGAAGCTCAAAGAGGTGATAAGAAGTTGCAAGCTAAAGTGGTTCAATGTGAAATGGAAAGTGAATCCGAATTTTGTATTGGCACCAATGGGTGTATAAAGTATCGAGATAGAGTTTGTGTGCCCAAAGACAATGAGCTTATTCAGAAGATCCTGAGAGAGGCACATAGTGGTTATTTGTCCGTCCACCCGAGTAGTGTGAAAATGTACATCGACCTTAAGAAAATGTATTGGTGGTTGGGCTTGAAAAGAGACATTTCAGAGATTGTGTCTAAGTGCCTAGTGTGTTAGCAAGTGAAGGTTGAACACCAAGTACCTTCGAGTCTACTTCAGCCTATCATAGTTCCTGAGTGGAAGTGGGATCGGATCACCATGGATTTTGTGACGGGTTTGTCAGTAACCCCGAAAAAGAAAGATGCAGTATTAGTTGTTGTAGATAGACTAACTAAGTCGGCACATTTTATACCAGTGCGTACCAACTACTCCCTTGAGAGATTAGCCGACTTGTACATTTCAGAGATTGTGAGGCTTCATGGAGTACCGTTATTGATTATTTCAAATCGAGACTCGAGATTTACCTCAAGGTTTTGGAAGAAGTTACACGAGGCATTGGGAACCAAGTTGAGTTTTAGCATGGCATTTCACCCGCAAACCGACGGACAGTCGGAAAGAGTAATTCAGATCTTAGAGGACATGATGAGGTATTGTGTTCTCGAGTTTTAAGGAAGTTGGGAAAGATACTTGCCATTGGTTGAATTCGCCTACAACAACAGTTATTAGACAAGTTTAAAAATGGCACCTTATGAGGCTTTGTATGGGGGAAAGTGTCGAACTCCCTTCTACTGGACTGAGTTGAAAGAGAATCAGATTCACGGGGTCGATTTAGTCAAAGAGACTGAAGAGAAAGTTAAAAGTGATTCGTGATTGCTTGAAGGCCACCTCGAATAGACAGAAATCTTACGTGGATTTGAAATGAAAGGAAATTGAGTTTCAAGTCAGTGATAACGTATTTTTGAAAGTTTCCCCGTGGAGGAAAGTCCTCAGATTTTATAACGCCCCAAATTTTGGGCCTAGCAGAAATGGGCTTCGTATATCAGAGGGATTAGAATTTAGTTGTGCAAGTGAATGACACAATAAATGTCTGCTCAAGTGGTTAAGGGTCCTAAGAAGAGTTGGAAATGTCCTGGGTTTAAACCTGGGCTTTAGAAAAAATCTTGGTTTTAAGTGAATAGAACCCTGGATGCTTGGAAGTAGGCCTTTTAAATTATTGTGATAAATAAATAACACAAGGAAGCATGTGGTCTTGTGGTTGTGGCGTCATTAAGGTTGTAAGGGAGCCTGGGTTCAAGTTTTGGCTCTTGTAAAATTTTGGTTTTTAAGGGATGAACCATGGCTCTGGCATGTAGGCTTTATAAATAATTGTGGATGATTTATGACATAGAAAGAACCTGAGGTGGAGTGGCAAGGTGGCGTGTTGTGTAACTGTAAGGTCTAAGTTCAAGTCTTGGGATGCGCAATGGAGTATTTATTTTGCTGTTTGAGTTATGTAGGAGGTGGAGTTGGACTGGAACTCTATGGTTGAATTGGTCATAAAAAAAATAAGGAATTTTCCTAATGGTTGAAAGTAATCCCACATCGGGAAGCTAACATCAGAATTGGCAAGAAGCTGGTTTTAAATAGAGCAAACGAGATTAGTTGGTGATCACTGGTTTTAGGAGGGATTATTTCATACCTGCTTAACCAAGGTTGGTGATCGTGGACTTCGATGTGTTCTCATAAATAGGTGTGTATTCACGCCCTTCTTTGTTAGAAGTCGACAAAAGCTGAAAAGCCAAAACCTCGGTATTCGGGGCCTCACGAGCGTGTGAATGCACATGGGGCGAACCGAACCTACAAATCATGGGTGACAGACTGTAGAGGCCGCCATAAGCGTTCTCATGTGCTGGTGTAACACCCCTAACCCGTAATCCTCATCGGATTAGGTTAAGAGGCATTACAGAACTTATCATTCAATTCAGAACCACTTTAAACCAATTAACAACTCATTACAATAAAATTCATTCACTCTCATACAATATGAACTTAAATTCGAGCATACAATACTTAAAACCTACATTCGGGACCAAATTGACAACATATGAAAGTTTTAGAACATACAAAAAATTTCCACTTTTCAAAGGTCACACACCCGTGTGAACAGGTCGTGTGCCTCACACGGTCTAGACACGCCCGTGTGTCTAAGCCATGGTAAAACAAGGCATAGCTACTGACTTGCCCACACGGCCAAACTACACGCCCGTGTCCAGGCCGTGTGCTAGGCCGTGCCAAAAATAAGGAGTATTCTGTTTGTGATGTCAGCATACCAATTAGGGTCACACGGCCAGACCACATGCCCGTGTCTCTTGGCTGTGTTCAAACCTAACTTAAAATTTAAGGGTACCCTAGGGGGCAGACGACCATGCAACATGGCCGTGTGTCGCACACGGCTGAGAAACATGCCCTTGTCTCTACCCGTGTGGACAAAAATAGGCCATTTAAATAGCCAATTTTCCACCCCAATTTGGTCCTCCTACAAGCAAAAGAATCAAGCATATTTATATCACCATTTTAGCCAATTTCAACACCAAACATGACCCTTTCATATCATATAATAGTCACCAAAATTCATACTCCTAAACCTTACTAATTCATGCCAATCATAAGATAATATCATTCCAAAACATTTCCTTCATACCTCATTCAATCTCAAGTTATTCTTACCATAACTCACCAACTAAGACATACCATAATTTCATGTTACCATCATATATCATAAACCATTATCAACTATAAGTTCAAGTACAAAGTAGCCAAATCACATGGCTAAGCATATACTTCATGAAACATACTTCTCAAACTACTAGCCTATACATGCCATACTTCAAAAATATGCATTTTCAAAAGTACCAAAATGAAGTTTGATAGTGTGGTGATAACCTTAGACGATCCCCGAGCTTGCAGTAGCTTCGATATCTATAAAACAATGTAAACACACACAAAGTAAGCTTTCAAAAGTTTAGTAAGCTCGTACCAAAAATATCAACAATATAAAACATGAAACATCAATACATAAGTAATTATAATCTCTCAATTCATTCATCAAGTCCATGACAACACCAACTATATGTTTATACAAATTCAATAAACTTTTATGTATTTTACTACTTACCACATAGGTATTATACCTACCGGAATATTTTCATATTCATTCGTTTTCTATCTCGCCTCTTGTTCGAATACTTTAAACTTTTCGATAATCACCAATGCTTTAATTATCCACACACTTAGTGCTTAAAGATTAGTCAAAGCTAGAATGATTCCACACACTTAGTGCCATCTCAACTAACCGAAGCTAAGTTGGTATCACACATTTAGTGCTTTTAATAGCCGAAGCTAGTTTAAATCGCACACTTAGTGCCAAGTACTTTCGATTCATCATCATATTCGTACAATTCAATTATATACAATCCATGTATAATAAAAGCATCAAAACCTACTTAATATCATATTTTAAGTACGAACTTACCTCGTACTCGGAATTTGTCGACTCGAACTATTTATTCTACAACCTTCGATTTCCCTCGATTTAAGTCGAAATTCCTCTTTTCTTGATCTATAAGTATTCAAAATTAACCCTTTTATTCACTAAATCATTCAAAACAATCCATATACACACAATTAGGGCATTTTACAAAATCACCCTCACATTTTCACATTTCGACACTTTAGTCCCTAATTCACAAAATCACAAAATACATAAAATTTGCTTGTACACAAGCTTAGCCGAATTCACCTAGCTCTCATACAAGTCCATACATTTCATTTATTTCTCATTTTAGTCCCTCAAAATAACATTTTTACAATTTAGCCCAAATTACTCAATTTCATCAAAAATTTAAAGACAAAACATTTAAACCTAACATCAAGCTTCCATAATTCATCAACTAACATCACAAAACTCATAGTTTCATCAATGGCATATTTCAAAATCATTACCAAAATTAGAAATTAGAGCATGGGTTCAATAGTATACGAAGCAACGATTACAAAAACGTAGAAATTATCAAAAATCGATCAAAAAATCATACCTCAATTGAGGTTTAACCTAGCTGAACCCTTAAAGCTTCTTTATCTTTTATTTTCTTTGTATTTTCAACAAGAACAAGGATGATGATGGCCATTTTCATGTATATTAAGTTAATATCCATTAACCATGTTAATGGTCCAATTGCAACATAAGGACTTCACAATTATAAAAACAAGTCATATAAGCATTTTTAACATCTAACACACAACTTTTACATTTTACGCGATTAAGTCTTTTTTGCAAATTAAGCACACAAACAGTTAAATTTTCACACGAGACTTTCACACATGTCAATTCACTTATAATAGGCATAAAAAATAATATAAAAATATTTTTTGACTCGAATATGTGTTCCTGAACCCACTACTCCGACTAGGGTCAAAACTGGACTGTTACAACTGGGGCTATTCTGGGCCTCGATGGGCTCGTGGGCCCGCTTGTGTAAATCTAGCTGTTAGATGGGTAGTAGTTAGGCTTTTCATGTCATGTGCATGGCATAGGCCGTTAAGGGCTTCGTTGGGCCGAAATGGGCCTAATGGGCTCGTGGCCCCACACAGATCAAATCTACGGTAGTTGATAAATATTGGACTGGGCTATGTAGGTCACATAGCCGTACCTAAATTTGGGCTAAATGGGTCACACGAGGGTGTAGGCCCACTTGGGCCGAGTAATGGGCCTTAGGCCCATTTGCACTGTTATGTCTGTTTAGGTTACTTAAGTCGCTCGAGGCGACGGTGGACCTTCTGTTGGGTCGTTAAGACCCCGATTTGTAAAATCACTGAAATACCCTTGTAGTGTAAAATAACCGTAATACCTCTGTATGGTAGAATAACGATTATGCCCTTATGTTCCGTATGACTGATGTGCCTATGATTTACATATATAATTGTAATGAGTATAACTTTGCATACACGTAATATTTATGACATGACATACCGCATCGGGTTGGGTTATTATTGATGGAGGATGTGTACGGCCTGTAGCCGTTCTGTATAAGGATTGTAGCCTTTCTGCGATACTTATGATTTATAGCCATTTTGTTAACTGGCAGCGTTGCTGCGATATTTACAGCCTTTAGTCGTTCTATCTACGGTGTTGAGCCTTTCTGTCTACAGCTTTGAGCCATTTTGTCTACGGCATTGGGCCATTCTGTCTACAGTATTGAGCCATTCTGTCTACAGCGTTGAGCCATTCTATCTACGGCGTTGAGCCATTCTGTTGACTTAGTGCTGCAACCGGTGCTAAGCTTGGTGTGTTGGCTGGGTGGGTCAATTTTATCCCTACATGGTGTATTGGTTGGTATGGTTGGTGCATTGGTCGAACTGAGCTGGATATCTGTCTGCATAACTACATCTGATACTGATTCTGTAATGGGCTTAGGCCCACCTGATTCTGTTAATGGGCCAAGGCCCACATGATACTGTTTCTGTGAAGGGCTCAGGCCCAGTCTGTTTCTATATACCATATATCTGACTATTTGTTTTTTTAAGGGATTACACACTGAGTTTTCGTAAACTCACCCTTTCTATCTAACTGTGTAGGTAATACTCAGACTTAGACGATTTGGAGCCGCGAGGGACTCGGAGGTGGCCACACGATTGTAGTGGATCTGCAACTTGACTTTATTTATTTTAAATTTCATATTGGGTTTTGGATTATGTAATAAGGCCATAGTGGGTTTAAGTTTTAAGTGGGCTTTTGATTTCTTATATTAAACTGCTATTCTAGGAAAACTCGAGTTTTCAAAATATTCACGATTTTTGAAATGCTTCCGCGATTTAAGTTGAATTAATATTCCAAAGACAAATATTTTGGCAAACGTTTGTGACGAGATGATTTGCTAACCCCGTACAAAAGGTTTTAATTTTAGAAATAAATTTTTAACGGTAACTCGATTCTTGAACGACGCTTTGACGCAACACACCAAATTCGGTCATAACGTCTAGGCCAAGTTTGGGGTGTTACAGATTTGGTAGAAAAAGAAAGTTGAGTCCCCGTTTCATCGGACCTTATGAGGTTACTGAGAGAGTAGGGTCTGTTGCTTATCGATTGCCTTTGCCATCGAAATTGGAAAGGCTTCACGATGTTTTTTATGTGTCCATGTTACGTCGGTACAGATCAGATCCTTCACATGTGATTGCGCCAATAGAAGTCGAGATTCATTCGAACATGACTTATGGCGAAGAGCCAGTCAAGATTTTGGCTCGGGAAGTCAAACAGTTAAGGAATAAGAGTATAGCACTCGTGAAAGTTTTTTGGCATAGGCATGGAGTCGAGGAAGACACATGAGAACCTAAAGAGGCTATGAGAGATCAGTACCTGAACTTATTCGCCGGTAAGATTTTTGGGGACGAAAATCCTTAAGGGGGGAAAAATGTAACCGCCCAATTTAGAGCCTAGTCAAAATAGTAGTCTTGGGACCACAAATTTAGAGTCGAATAAATTATTTTATTATTATTTTGATGTTATAGCATGTTTAGTATAGTGCATGAAAAATTTGGTGAGCTAATTTTAACGTTTGTGAACCTAATTTGTGAAAAGGACTAAATCGCATAAAGTGAAAATGTCTTAAATTGATAGCTAAGGGTGCCAAATTGCCATGTATCATAAATTGGGGGTTTTTAAAGTGAAATTGGGCCATTAAATAGGTGATGGCCAGCCATGGTAGATGGAAATGTTGAAAAATCAACATTAGGTAAAATTTGATGACATAAGGTGTAATATAATATTACCTAAATGTAACGCCCTGAATTTGGGCCTAGAAGTATTGGGTCTTGAGTTTGGTCCATAAGGAGGTTGTATATAATTATTTAATTGTGCAAGGATATGACACAATTAAATGTCTGCTCAAGTGGTTAAGGGTCCTGAGAGGAGTTGGAAAAGTCTTGGGTTCAAACCTGAGCTTTAGCAAAAATTTTGGTTTTAAGTGAATAAAACTCTCGATGCATGGAAGTAGGCCTTTTATAATATTGTGGGAAATAAATGACACAAGGAAGCATGTGGTCTAGTGGTTGTGGCGTTATTAAGGTTGCAAGGGAGCCTGGGTTCAAGTCTTGGCTTTTGCAATTTATTTTGGTATTTCTTTTAAAGGAACCTGGACTTTGGCCTGTAGACCTTATAAGTAATTGAGGCTAAATGGTGACACACAGAAAGAGCCTGTGGTGGAGTGGCAAGGTGGCGTACGTGTTGTGTAATTGTGAGGTCTGAGGTACAAGCCTTGGGATGCGCAATGTAGTATTTATTTTGATATTTGAGCTGTGTAGGAGGTGGAGTTGGATTGGAACTCTGTGGTTGAAATGGTCATAAAAAAATAAGGAATTTTCCTAATGGTAGATAGTAATCCCACATCGGGAAGCTAACATGAGAATTGGTGAGAAGCTGGCTTTAAATAGAGTGAACAAGATGAGTTGGTGATCACTGGTTTTAGGAGGGATTACTTCATACCTGCTTAACCAAGGCTGGTGATCGTGGACTTCGACGCGTTCCCATAAACAAGTGTGTATTCACGCCCTTCTTTATTGGAAGTCGGCAAAAGCCGAAATATAAAAATGTCGGCATTCGAGGTCTCACGAGCGTGCTAATGCACGTGAGGCAATTTGTGCTCATAAATTATTGGCGACTGGCAGTAGCGGCCACCATGAGTGTTCTCGTAGGCTTAGGCTGTTAAGGGCCTCAATGGGCCGAAAGGGGCCGTGTGGGCCTAATGGGCTCGTGGGCCCCACACAGATTAAATCCACTGTAAGTGATAAATATTGGACTACGCTATGTAGGACACTTAGTCGTATCTGAATTTGGGCTAAATGGCCACTTGGGCCGAGTAATGGGCCTTAGGCCTATTTACACCATTATGTCTGTTAGGTTACTTAAGTCGCTCGAGGCGACGATGGACCTTCTGTTGGGTCATTAAGACCCTGGTTTGTGAAATTACCAAAATACCCTTGTAGTGTAAAATGACCGTAATACGCCTGTAGGGTAAAATGACTGTAATACCCTAGTATGGTAGAATGATGATTATGCCTTATGTTCCATATGACTGATGTGCTTATGATTTACATATATGATTGTACTGAGTATGACTTTGCATACACGTAAAATTTATGTCGACATACTACATGGGGTTGGGTTATTATTGATGGAGGAAGTGTACGGCCTGTAGCCGTTCTGTACAAGGTTTTCAGCCTTTCTATGATACTTACGGTTTATAGCCGTTCTGTTAACTGGCAATTTTGCTACGATATTTATAGCCTTTAGTCATTCTATCTATAGCATTGAGCCGTTCTGTCTAAGGTGTTGAGTCGTTCTGTCTATGGCGCTAAGCTGTTTTGTTGACTTAGTGCCACAATCGGTGCTAAGCTTGGTGTGTTGGCTAGGTGGGTCAATTTTATCCCCACACAGTGTTGGTAGGTACGGGTGGTGTGTTAGTTGGACTGGGCTGGGAATCTATCTGCATATATGCATCTAACACTGATTCTGTATTGGGCTTAGGCCCACTTAATTCTATTATTGGGCTAAGGCCCACCTGATATTGTTTCTGTGATGGGCTCAGACCTAGTCTGTTTCTACATAATGTATGTCTGACTGTTCATATTATAAGGGATTACACACTGATTTTTCGCAAACTCACTCTTCTGTCTAGCCGTTCAGGTAATCCCCAGCCTTAGGTGATTTGGAGCCGCGAGACACTCGGAGGTGGCCACACGACCGTTAATTCTCTGCCATAGACTTTTTATTTAAATTTCTATATTTTGAGGTTTTAATTTTGTAATAAGGCCATAGTGGGTTTAAGTTTTAAGTGGGCTTTTGATTTCTTATATTAAACTGCTAGCCTAGGAAAACTTGGGTTTTTAAAATATTCACGGTTTTCAAAATGCTTCTTAGATTTAAGTTGAATTAATATTCCAAAGACAAATATTATGGCAAATGTTTGTGACGAGATGATTTCCTAACCCCGTACAAAAGGTTTGAATTTTAGAAATAACATTTTAACGGCAACTCGATTCTTGAACGACGTTTTGATGTAACACGCCAGATTCAGCCATAATGTCCAGGTCGGGTTTGGGGTGTTACACTAAGCCTTGCTATCATCTTTTTCTTTTATTTTTTCTTCATTCCACGGATTTTTCAGCCATTGTTAAGGGTTTTGAGCGTAAAATTTTTGTAGCAACTTATTCCTCTCACAAGTAAGTGATTTTAATGAGTTTTCTTGAAGATTTTTACATTTTTAAGACCCTTGAAGCATAAGCTTTCAAATGAGGGGTCTATTTGGCAAAATGATTAAGAGTTTAGGGTTTTTCCATGAATGGATTTGTAATGGTTGCTGAGTTTTTATGGAAGAAAATGAATCTTAAGTGTCTTATAAACAACTTTTGTTAAGAAGTTTTCATGGAAAACACATAAGGGACTATTTTGCATAAGTTGTAAAAATAGTTAATAAATATGTGAAATATAAGAATTTGAAGTTGCTATAAGAGTGAAAAGGGTTTGGCTAGGCTTGAGATATGAAGAAATTCGATCAAAATTGATTTTCGAGCATAGGGGCAAAATGGTTATTTTGCCAAGGTCTAGGGGCCAAAAGGTCATTTTACCTAAGATGTGAATTTTAGATTGCATAATAGTTTTTAGTGACTAAATGAGTGAATTTTGCTATTATAGATCAAGACATACCAAATCTGAACCTAAAACAGAGAAAAGCCAAGCAAATCGACTAAACCAACTAGTCGAGTACATTTTGTAATCTGAGGTAAGTTGTATGTAAATAATACAACTACATTGCTAGTATATGTGTTTGAATTGTCATTGAATTGATATAGTATGAATTGCTTGTTTGTGAATTGAGAGTACATATTGATAATTGAGATAGTAGAAATCGACCCTAGGAAATAAACTGAATATTCATGCCGTGGCATTTGGGTCACTTCTGTGAGCTAGTGTAAGACATGACTAGGACATGCATCAGCCACATTATAAGAGCCAGTGTAAGACCATGTCTTGGACATGGCATCGACATTGAGACAATTGCTAGTGTAAGACATGTCTAGGGCATGCATCAGCTTCGAGACGTAAGCCAGTGTAAGACATGTTTGGGACATGCATCGGCTAAGAGTTGTGTTAGTGTAAGACCATGTCTAGGATATGGCATCGACACGGATATCCGAGAGCTAGTGTAAGACCATGTCTGGGACACGGCATTGGCATCTTACCCCATGTTTGAGGCTTATGGAATAACTGATAGTGTTCCGAATGGTTCAACGGTGAAAGTTATGATTGTGAGTTAAAAAGGAAAGTATAACCATGTTGTGAGTAGTATGTAAGAGTATGCCCAAAGATCAATCATGAGATGGTTGTAATAACATACTTGATTTACCATGTTTATTAATATAAGGATTTGCCATTATTATTTCAGTTTCTTTTCTGTGTGTATAAATAAACTGTTTTATAATAATATCCTGAGAATAATATGATTATTCTTAAAAGGTCCTTAGTCAAGTATTATTGTTGACTAGGACAATAATAATGCAGTAAGACTAACATGTAGTTAATTGATGATAAAGAGTTGTCATTGATATGGAGTGTCAGAATCAATGCATGAATATGTGTGTTAGAGAACAACATATTGGACTGACCCGCTATGAGTATGTTTCTTGGATTATTATGTAATTGTCACAACATCGTGGGCTGTATATTTTGATACAGTCAAACGTACACAGTAACTGGTTGTTTTATAAAGGCTGATGTTGGATATACAACAATCTATGTAGAGGGATATGGTTGATCAATATAGGATAAGTCTCTCCTACATAATGGGAGTAATATCGTAGGCCACTTGATTGAGTGAGACTAGAAATGCATGGCCATGCTCAAATAAGTTGATATGAGATGTCACACTTATTTGTGTATCATAGTCTACTCAAGGTATCAAGAAACATAGGATGGACTATGCAAGTGTGACTATTCCGTGACTTGTGTCCATTCAAGAGATAAAGGACTTAAGGATTAATGCATGAAAGGTTAATCACAAAAGGTTATGTCGAATCATGACTTCTTGTAACTTAGGTAGCAATGATGCATTGCTAGATACCACTCATTGTTTGTAACATTAGAATCGTTCTAGTATTACTGCCAACGTTACAAGAACCTACAGGGTCACACCTTATGGTTGAAATGAATGGAATAAAACATAGTTGGTATTGTGTTTGGTTGTCACATGAATTAAATTAATTATAGAATTAATTTAATTGGGCAATCAAATACCAAACATATTATATGTACAAGGATGTTGTACACATAAGGAGAACATAATTCTATTAATATATGGATTTGGCTCGTATATAAATTTAAATAAATATATTTTACCGAAATCTTTATTATAATTAATGTAATTATAATTTTCGGTTAAAACATTATTATATTTATTTTAATTATGATTATTATGTTCGGATTAAAATTTAATAAATTAAGAATTTTTTATATACATACCATTTGTAAGGGGAGTTATATATAGAAAGGGAGAAAAACCCTAAAAAGTGAATATATATACAAACCCGAAGCTTTGCTACTAGGTCTAACAGCCGTCAAGCAAAATATCTCTGAAAATAGTTTTGGGGATTTCTCCCGTTCATTGTCAACTGGGTGGATTACGTAGAGGTCGGGATCATAAAGATTGCGGCTTGGATTCGAAAGCAAAATAGTATTCTCATTGTCGAGGCTACACTATCTACTCAGATTGAAGTTTTGATAATTTTGAAACCCTTTTCACCCCGATTCGTTCCTCGTACATGGATCCATGGTTTGGATCACCGAAATATATATTTTTTTCACTGTGCCATAGGGGTACTGGCGTTCCAATAGTGGTATCAGAGCCACTTGTGTGATACAGACTCGGGTTTAAATACTTGGGTGATGCAATTGTATGAGATGCATGCTTTAATTTTATTACGATTTTTGACTGTTTATATCGTTTAAGCATAAACTGATTACTGTTCCTTTCGATAATTGATTAAATGTTAATCATGGTGTTATGGCCTATTCGGTTTTATGTTATTACTGTTAACTTTAAAATCTGTAATGATGCGACGGTGGTATTTACAGTTTCCAGTAAGAGTTAACTGGCTAGTGGAACAAGGGTTGTTCCGATATGAAACCTCAAGGATTCAAATCCTGAAAACATGATTTTGTTGATAAAAGTTATCAAATTGTGAGGTTTCATTTGACTGGGGTATGCGGCTCGTACCACGGGGGCTCCCTCTGACCGCCTCAATTCCTCATTATCTTTCAGTATGTTTTGTAATAAACAAAACTTGATGGGCCGTAAAAGGTTGAAAGGATATTTTATAATTCATTTAGCAAAATGTTGAATGATGTATGCTATTTTTGAAATGCACAATGTTTGAAATGCATAGTTATAGCCCAATGACCCATTTGATAAAAGGTTGTAATTTTATAAATACGGCCTGCGTGTCGTGCCTTACTACTATTCTCTTGTATTTTTCTTCTCATTTTACTCCCTTATATGTAAAACGAGTTTCTGAATATTGTAATTTGCAAAAGTTGCTGTGGACTAAACGAGAAGGAAGATGGGCCAACTAACGTGGACTGACAGCTTGTGAAACGACTTACACCTTTAGGTTTCCTTTTGGTTCTCCCATTGGCTTGGGTTGAACCACCATAGTTTATGGGCTATAACTATTGCATTTATTTATTGCTTTATCTATTCATGTATGAGATGCTATGGATGTCTAAAGCATGCAAATTTGGTAATAATAAACCCCATTAATTGATGAGATCAATTAAAAGATTAAGTGGACTGAAGTAGACCGTAATTGGTGAGATACAACAACTTTAATAAAATCCCTCTATTAAAATATTAAGTCAACATGGCCTTCCAATTTTTGCCCTTGTTAAGGCCTCGATCAATACTATGTAGGTTCTGCCAAAGCGAAGTACTAGTATTTATCTTGGTTAAACGCGAAGAATAAACAAGTGATATTCGCTGGTTAAAAATTGGTTAATAACATAACTAGGTTACTCTAATAGGATTAGAAACGTAGAGCCAAGTAATTTGGATAAATCATAAGATGATTAGAACAAGAGTTGTTCACAAAATTGTAGGAGTTACATATGATGTAATTAGCAAGTGTTGCTTACTTAAATAACCATAATCTTGAGAGTAAAGCCAAAGCTGACTTAAGAGGAGGTGAAATATGGATCCTTAACCCACTAGAAATACTTTCAAGAAAGTCATTCCGAAATTAATATATGAGGATTATTAATTTTGAAATAAAATAGTGGGAACATCATATAATAAAGTCCTTTTAATGATTGATACAAAATTGGTAAATTTATTCACACGCATGTTTTATTGTTGTAGATATATTATGGCTGCAAACACTACTACACTCTCATTGCGATCGGTCCTTAAGAAGAATAAATTGAATGGTTTGAACTTTCTTGACTGGTTCCGTAACTTGAGGATTGTCCTCAAACAAGAATGGAAATTATATGTCATTGAACAACCACTTTCTAATGAACCACCCGCTAATGCCTCGAGGCCTGACAGAGATGCTTACAAGAAACATCTCGATGACATGGTAGACGTTGGATGCCTTATGCTTGCTACTATGAATCCTGAGCTTCAGAAGCAACGTGAGGACATGGTTGCTTATGACATGATCGAGCACCTGAAAGAACTTTATCAAGGGCAAGCACGGCAAGAGAGGTTCGATGTATCAAAGGCCCTATTCCAATGTAAGCTAGCTGAAGGAAGCCCAGTAGGACCTCATGTCCTTAAGTTGATTGGTTATATTGAAAGCCTGTCTAAGCTTGGGTTTCTATTGAGCCAAGAGTTGGCTACTGATGTTATTCTGCAATCATTTCTGGATAGCTACAGCCAGTTTGTCCTCAATTTCAATATAATGAAATTGACAAGACTCAGCCACAGTTGCTCAGTATGTTGCGAACTGCTAAAGGCAACATGAAAAAGGTTAGACCCAAGCCCATACTGATGGTCCGTAACAACAAGGGCAATGGAAAGGCCAAAGTTCAGACAAAGCCCAAGGGTAAAGGTAGGCCCAGTCCTGTAAAAGGAAAGGCTGCACTGAAACCTAAAGGTGGGGTGTCTAAGGAAGGAAATTGTTTTCATTGTGGTGTGACTGGACATTTGAAGCGAAACTGCCCTGTCTATCTTGAGGAAATCAAGAAGGCCAAAAGCAGAACGTCTACTTCAATTATTTATTTTATTGATATTAATTTATCAACTACTACTTCTTAGGTATTAGATACTGGTTGTGGTTCTCATATTTGTACTTCTGTACAAGGACTACAAAGGAGTAGGACTTTGGCTAGAGGAGATGTGGACCTGCGAGTTGGAAATGGAGCAAGATTTGCTACATTAGCTGTGGGAACATATACTTTATCTTTGCCTAGTGGACTTGATTTATGTTTAGAGGATTGTTATTTTGTGCCCAGTTTGACTAAAAACATTATTTCAATTTCTTGTTTAGACAAAATTGGTTTTGAGATAATTATTAAGAATAATTGTTGTTCCTTTTATCTCAATAATGTTTTCTATGGTTCGGCACAATTGATTAATGGCCTCTATATTTTAGATCAAATGAATCCTATTTACAACATAAATACTAAAAGATCTAAAATAAATGACTCAAATCAAACTTATCTTTGGCATTACCGTTTGGGCCACATAAGTGAGAAACGCATATCCAAACTCCATAAAGAGGGTCTCTTGGATTCATTTATTTTTGAACAATATGAAGTATGTGAATCTTACTTATTGGGGAAAATGACTAAATCTCCTTTTACTGGTAAAAGTGAACGAGCTAGTGATTTATTGGGTTTAATGCATTCTGATGTATGTAGACCAATAAATACACAGGCCAGAGGTGGATTTCACTACTTCATTACTTTCACTGATGATTTCAGTAGATATGGGTATGTTTATCTCATGCGCCACAAGTCTGAGGCCCTTGAAAATTTCAAGGAATTCAAAAATGAAGTAGAAAATCAACTAGGCAAAACTATCAAGACACTTCAATCTGATCGAGGTGGAGAGTATTTGAGCATAGAGTTTGATGATCTTTTGAAGGAATGTGGGATTGTCTCACAACTTACTCCTTCTGGTACTCCGCAATGGAATGGAGTTTCTGAGAGAAGAAATTGAACTCTGTTAGACATGGTTCGATCCATGATGAGTCATGCTGATCTACTGACTTCCTTTTGGGGACATGCACTTGAAACAACTATTTTCACACTAAATCGTGTTCCATCTAAATCAGTTCAAAAGACATCATATGAGATGTGGACTGGGAAACGTCCCAGTATGTCTTTTATGAAAATTTGGGGTTGCAAAGCATATGTTAAATGTGAGACGTCTACTAAGCTTGAACCCAAATCTGAAAGGTGTATTTTTGTGGGGTATCTGACAGAAACCAAAGGATATTATTTCTTTAATCCCACTAACAACAAAATGTTTGTTTCTCGGACTGGTGTCTTCCTAGAGAGAGAATTTAGTTCTAGCAAAGGAAGTGGGAGAAAGATTGAACTTGAAGAAATTCGAGAATCACAAGATACCACTGAATGAGAGATAGAACAATAGCAAATTCCACAAGAAATTTAGGAACAAGTAACTGCTGTAGAAACACAACCACCGCATAGATCTTTAAGAGAACGCCATACACCTGAGAGATATGGATTTCTCATTACAACGCATGGTGACGTTATTCTTTTAGATCAAGATGAGCCTAGAACTTATCAAGAAGCGGTGACGAGCCCAGACTTTGAGAAATGGCTTGAGGCCATGAGATCTGAGATGGATTCCATGTATGAAAACCAAGTATGGACTTTGATTGACCCACCCAAAGGGGTTAAACCCATAAGGTGCAAATAGGTTTTCAAAGAAAAAACCGACATGGATGGTAATGTACAAACATACAAGGGGCGATTACTCGCTAAAGGTTTTCGCCAAATTCATGGTGTTGACTATAATGAAACCTTTTCTCCTGTAGCTATGTTTAAATCCATCAGGATCTTACTTGCCATAGCTGCATTTCATGATTATGAAATCTGGCAGATGGATGTCAAAACAGCTTTCCTTAATGGGAAACTTGAAGAGGATGTGTACATGACACAACCTGAAGGTTTTGTCAATCCAAAGGATGCTAGAAAGATATGTAAGCTATAAAGATCCATTTATGGATTAAATCAAGCTTCTCCAAGTTGGAATCTTCGTTTTAAAGATGCAATCAAAGAGTTTGGTTTTATCAAAAATAAAGATGAGCCATGTGTTTACAAGAAAGTTAGTGGGAGCACTATCACATTCTTGGTACTGTATGTGGATGACATACTTATCATGGGAAATGACATACCTACCTTGCAGTCTATTAAGACTTGGTCAGGAAGTTGTTTTTCTATGAAGGACTTGGGCGAAGCCACTTACATATTAAGAGTCAAGATCTATAGAGATAGATCATGACGACTACTAGGTCTAAGCCAAAGTACATACATAGGTAAAGTATTGAAAAGGTTCAATATGGAAGAATCTAAGAGAGGATTCCTACCTATGAGACATGGTATTTCACTTTCGAAGGAAATGTGTCCTTCAACTCCACAAGAGAGAGAACGCATGAGTAAAATTCTATATGCTTTTGCTATTGGATCTATCATGTATGCCATGTTATGTACCCATCCAGATGTCTCATATGCCTTAAGTATGATGAACAGGTACCAAGTAGATCCCGGTGAAGGTCACTGGACCATAGTCAAGAATATCTTTAAGTACTTGAGAAGAGCTAAGGATACGTTCCTAACATATGGAGGTGAGGAAGAGTTAAGTGTAAAAGGTTACACTGATCCCAGCTTCCAAATTGACAAGGATGATTCTCGATCGCAATCAGGTTTTGTGTTTTGCCTTAATGGTGGTGCTGTGAGCTGGAAGAGTTCAAAGCAAAGTACAGTAGCTGATTCTACAACAGAAGCCGAGTATATTGCAGCCAGTGAGGCAGCAAAAGAAGCGGTTTGGATCAAGAATTTCATTACTAGACTAGGGGTTGTGCCTAGCATGTCAGATGCTATAGAACTCCGATGTGATAACAATGGAGCCATTGCACAAGCTAAAGAACCCAGATCTCACCAGCGATCCAAACATATAATTAGGCGCTACCATCTTATTCGAGAGATTATCGATCGAGGGGATGTAGAGATATGCAGAGTACCTACAGATGATAACATTGCTGATCCCCTGACCAAGCCTCTAACACAGCAGAAGCATGATTGTCACACTAAGTCACTTGGTATTAGATATATGAATGATTGGTCTTAGTGCTAGTGGGAGATTGTAAGAGTATGCGCAAAGATCAATCATGAGATGGTTGTAATAACATACTTGATTTACCATGTTTATTAATATAAGGCATTGCCATTATTATTTTGATTTTTTTTTCGTGTATAAATAAACTGTTTTATAATAATGTCCTGAGAATAATATGATTATTCTTAAAAGGTCCTTAGTCAAGTATTATTGTTGACTAGGACAACAATAATGCATTAAGACTAACATGTAGTTGATTGATGATAAAGATTTGTCATTGATATGGAGTGTCAGAATCAGCGCATGAATATGTGTGTTAGAGAACAACATATTGGACTGACCTGTTATGAGTATGTTTCTTGGATTATTATGTAATTGTCACAACATTAATCATAGTGATTAATATGTATATGATCCTCAGACTTGAGATCATCATTATCCCAACATCGTGAGCTATATATTTTGATACAGTCAAACATACACCGTAACTGGTTGTTTTATAAAGGCTAATTATGGATATACCACAATCTATGTAGAGGGATATGGTTGATCAATATAGGATAAGTCCCTCCTACATAATAGCAGTAATATCTTAGGCCACTTCATTGAGTGAGACTAGAAATGCATGGCCATGCTCAAATAAGTTGATATGAGATGTCATACTTATTTGTGTATCATAGTCTACTCAAGGTATCAAGAAACATGGGATGGACTATGCAAGTGTGACTATACCATGACTTGTGTCCATTCAAGAGATAAAGGACTTAAGGATTAATGCATGAAAGGTTAATCACAAAAGGTTATGTCGAACCATGACTTCTTGTAACTTAGGTAGCAATGATGCATTGCTAGATACCATTCATTGTTTGTAACATTAGAATCATTCTAGTATTACTGCTAACGTTACAAGAACCTACAGGGTCACACCCTATGGTTGAAATGAATGGAATAAAACATAGTTGGTATTGTGTTTGGTTGTCACATGAATTAAATTAATTATAGAATTAATTTAATTGGGCAATCAAATATCAAACATATTATATGTACAAGGATGTTGTACACATAAGGAGAACATAATTCTATTAATATATGAATTTGGTTCGTATATAAATTTAAATAAATATAGTTTACCGAAATCTTTATTATAATTAATGTAATTATAATTTTCGGTTAAAACATTATTATATTTATTTTAATTATGACTATTATGTTCGGATTAAAATTTACTAAATTAAAAATTTGTTATATACATACCAATTATAAGGGGAGTTATATTAGAAAGGGAGAAAATCCCTAAAAAGTGAATATATATACAAACCCGAAGCTTTGCTACTAGGTCTAGTAGCCATCAAGCAAAATATCTCTGAAAATAGTTTTGGGGATTTCTCCCGTTCATTGTCAACTGGGTGGATTACGTAGAGGTCGGGATCATAAAGATTGCGGCTTGGATTCGAAAGCAAAACAGTATTCTCATTGTCGAGGCTACACTGTCTACTCAGATTGAGGTTTCGGTAATTTTGAAACCCTTTTCACCCCGATTCGTTCCTCACACATAGATCCATAGTTTGGATCACCGAAATATATATTTTTTTCGCTGTGCCATAAGGGTACCGGCGTTCCAACAGTGGTATCAGAGCCACTTGTGTGATACGGACTCGGGTTTAAATACTTGGGTGATGCAATTGTATGAGATGCATGCTTTAATTTTATTATGTTTTTTGACTGTTTATATCGTTTAAGCATAAACTGATTACTGTTCCTTTCGATAATTGATCAAATGTTAATCATGGTGTTATTACTGTTAACTTTAAAATCTGTAATGATGCGACGGTGGTATTTACAATTTCTAGTAAGAGTTAACCGGCTAGTGGAACAAGGGTTGTTCCGATATGAAACCTCAAGGATTCAAATCCTGAAAACACGATTTTGTTGATAAAAGTTATCAAATTGTGAGGTTTCATTTGACTGGGGTATGCGGTTTGTACCACGGGGGCTCCCTCCGACCACCTCAAATCCCCATCATCTTCCAGTATGTTTTGTAATAAATAAAACTTGATGGGCCATAAAAGGTTGAAAGGTTATTTTATAATTCATTTAGCAAAATGTTGAATGATGTATGCAATTTTTGAAATGCACGGTGTTTGAAATGCATAGTTATAGCCCGATGACCCATTTGATAAAAGGTTGTAATTTTATAAATACGGCCTGCGTGTCGTGCCTTACTACTATTCTCTTGTATTTCTCTTCTCATCCCACTCCCTCGTATGTAAAACAAGTTTCTGAATATTGTAATTTACAAAAGTTGCTGTGGACTAAACGAGAAGGAAGATGGGCCAACTAATTTTGACCGACAGCTTGTGAAACAACTTACACCTTTCGGTTTCCTTTTGGTTCTCCCATTGGCTCGGGTTGTGTAACACTCCTAACCCGTATCCATTGCCGAAACAAGGTTATGAGGTATTACTTGACTGAACAAAACTTCTATAAGGTCAGAGATACTTACCAGACATAAATTATCAAGCTATAACTAAAACATTTCAACACATTAGTTCAATTATAAGGCTTCTCTAAACAAAATGAGCAAGCCATCTTCGCATGGCTATAATGTATACAAAGTCGAAATATCATTTTACCTATAGTCTATCCTATACATGCCTTAAACCATGATGATATACAATCTTCTCAACTCACATAATGACTTGATAGTGTGATGATATCTCCGGCTCTTCCAACTCGAACTAAAGGATAAACCTATAAGAAATGGAAAAGAGAACACGGAGTAAGCTTCAATGCTTAGTAAGTTTTAAGCAATGCAAACAATTAATTTACTTATAGATCAATTATTTCAAATTTTCAAGAAATCATTCCTAGGTAATTGCCATTTTGGCCAAGTATCCATGAACATAATGCATATTTAGCAAATTCATCTACTTGAATCTGAACTCAATTAAAACCAAATATTCAAATCACAAATAAGATCATAAGAACTCGAAAAGCATCTCATTAACTAGTTTTAACCATGTTTGCAACAAAATCACAAATTCACTACAAGCTGTCTTCCTAAGCAACAGTCACTAAATTATTTATAACTGGATCTAAGAAACTCCAAATCAAGTGCCGTTAATTTTCCATGAAAATAGACTCACATATCTTCCATCCATCCAATTTTCAGAATTTTTGGCTTGACCAATCAATACCAGATTTTTATTGAAGTTTCCCCTGTTACACTGTTTAACTATTCTGACCACTCTTCACTACAAATCAATTTTCTCATTATACAGAATTCAAATTATGTTATCATTTATTTCATTTGAAACTATACTCATTAAGGAGTCTAATTATATAAATTTTATCTTATAATCATCATTTTACAATTTACAATGATTTTCTAAAAACAGAACAGGGGATTTCAAAGTCATTTTGACTCTATCTTACGCCACTTCAAATATCTCATTATCTACAATTCTTTTGCTTACAAGGTTTCTTTTATAAGAAACTAGACTCATTAAGCTTTAATTACATAATTTATTCAGCTTCTAATTCAATTTCCAAAATTTATGGTGATTTTCCAAAATCACGCTACTGTTGCTGTCCCAAGCAGATTTATTACAATTTGCTCTTTCACACATTCCTTGCATTCAAATTATCTAAACATGTATATCATGTCATTCAAGATCGAACTCATATAACATAGGTATTAAAATGCTTCACTAACAGCTTTAGTTTCATTGAAACGAATAAAATACAATATCATATTCACATTTAATTTTCCACAATCGTAATCACCTAAAAATAAATCATATACTTCCACAAATCTTTCCACAAGGACCAAGTGTTTATATTTGAATATAAACATAGAATCACTTCACATAACTTCACGCATTTACCGAATATATCACGATCACATATATAGTCATAACACTTATTCACAGATGCAACACTTTACATACTTATAATTTAATTCAAATCAAATCACATACGAGTACATGATACTTACTTGGCCAACTTAATATGTAATGCACTTTCAATTTGTCAACTTAGTGTAGGATCTTGTAATTGTATACTTTTATCAAATTCATCGGCACTTGACCTGCTAGGTATAAAACCCGAAATTATATTACTAGCACAAAGCCTGCGGGTCTTTAGCCCGGATACATTTCCAGCACGAACCTTCGGGTCTTTAGCCCGGATACATTTCTAGTGTCTTGCTTATTTATTCACATGTTAACACATTTCACATAACATATCACATTAGTAATTCAATTGCTTCATTCGAATATAAGCACAAAATGTACACCTACCCTTTAACTTTCGGTTCAATAATCATACACAAGGAACACAAATGTCGGAATCCTGTGTCATGACATATGTATCCTAACTATTCCTAAGATTCATACTGAGGCTTTGACGTCGTCAGTAACTTTCGGTCGAATTGAAAGCTCGAACATAGTTTTCAAACTCATACACATTCGGCATTTACAAGTATAAATTCATATATTATATACCAGCATATATACTTAACATTTAACTACATTTAGGCATGTGTATTTGCTTATAAACTTACCTCAGACGTCGTAAAACGGGACGAAGCTGCTAGTCGACAACTTTCATTTTTCCCTAGTCCAAATCCAATTTCTTTGGTTCTTGATCTAAAAATATTCAAATTAAGCTCATTCAAACATATTTTCATTCAATTTAGTCCAAAAACACATAAATGGGCAAATTACCATTTTACCCCTGACATTTATAATTTTTACAATTTAATCCCTATTGCACAAAACACAAAATATACAAAATTTCAATATACCCATGTTGGGCCGAATTTTACCCATACCCATACAAGTCCATATATTTCATCAATTTCATATTTTAGTCTCTCAAATTTTTATTTTTGCAATTAAGTCCTAATTACTCAAAATCATCAAAAATTCCAATACAAAAATATGTTAACCCAACACCTATCTTTCATATTTCACCATCAAACCATAAAAATCACAAGCTTCCATCAATGGCATAACTCAAAATATTCATCAAAATTCAAATTTTAAGCATGGGTTTTGAAGTACTCGAAGCAACGATCTCAAAAACGTAAAAATTATCAAAAACCGACAAAGAACGGAACTTGGGTTTTGAGCTTGGGAGTTGGAAAAATCTAGCTTCCCTTATTTCTTTTTCTTTTCTTTTGTTTCGGCATGGGTGAAATAAAAACATATGCCCACTCATATTTTACTTTATAATATATTTTATATTATAAAGCTTATAATTTTTAGTTTTTACATATGAAATAATAATAAAATCATATAATATATATATATATCCTTTACCAACCAAACAATAAGCTAATGCACATGATATGGCTTTCATGTTTATGTCTTATAATATATATTACACCTTAATATAAAATAATATTTAATTTACACACATATATATATATATCTTTAATAAAATATTATAAAACCATATGGTATATACTTACCACCGTCCCACTAGAAATCAAATGACTAATTACAACTTAAATACTTCAATTTAAAAAAAACACTAACAATTCGGCCCTTATACTATAAACCACCAAATTTTCTTTTTACATGATTAAGTCCTTTTATTTAATCGGATACCCAAACGATAAAATTAAAAACACTAAAATTTTCTGAGATATAAATTCACACATAATAAACACATAAAATATTTTTTAAATATTTTTTTTGGCTCGGATTTGTGGTCCCAAAACCACTGTTCCAAATAGGGTCTAAACTGGGCTGTTACAGGTTGAACCACCATATTTTATGGGCTATAACTATTGCATTTATTTATTGTTTTATCCATTCATGTATGAGATGCTATGGATGTCTAAAGCATGCAAATTTGGTAATGATAAACCCCATTAATTGATGAGATCAATTAAAAGATTAAATGGACTGAAGTAGACCATAATTGGTGAGATACAACAACTTTAATAAAATCCCTCTATTAAAATATTAAGTCAACATGGCCTTCTAATTTTTGCCCTCGTTAAGGCCTCGATCAATACTATGTAGGTTCTGCCAAAGCGAAGCACTAGTATTTATCTTGGTTAAGTGCGAAGAATAAAAAAGTGATATTCGCTGGTTAAAAATTGGTCAATGACTTAAGTAGGTTACTATAATAGGATTAGAAACCTAGAGGCAAGTAATTTGAATAAATCATAAGATGATTAGAACAGAAGTTGTTCACTAAATTGTAGGAGTTACATATGATGTAATTAGCAAGTATTGCTTACCTAAATGACCATAACCTTGAGAGTAAAGCCAAAGCTGACTTAAGAGGAGGTGAAATATGGATCCTTAACCCCCTAGAAATACTTTCAAGAAAGTCTTTCCGAAATTAATATATGAGGGTTATTAATTTTGAAATAAAATAGTGGGAACATCATATAATAAAGTCCTTTTAATGATTGATATAAACTTGGTAAATTTATTCACACACATATTTTATTGTTGTAGATATATTATGGCTGCAAACGCTAATACACTCTCATTGTGGTCGGTCCTTGAGAAGGACAAATTGAATGGTTTGAAATTTTTTGACTAGTTTCGTAACTTGAGGATTGTCCTCAAACAAGAACGAAAATTATATATCATTGAAAAACCACTTCCTAATAAACCACCCGCTAATGCCTCGAGGGCTGATAAAGATGCTTACAAGAAATATCTCGATGACATGATAGACATTGGATGTCTTATGCTTGCTACTATGAATCCTCAGCTTTAGAAGCAACATGAGGACATGGTTGCTTATGATATGATTGAGCAGCTGAAAGAACTTTATTAGGGGCAAGCACGGCAAGAGAGCTTCAATGTCTCTAAGGCCCTATTCCAATGTAAGCTGGCTGAAAGAAGCCTAGTAGGACCTCATGTCCTTAAGATGATTGGTTATATTGAAAGCCTGTCTAAGCTCGGGATTCCATTGAGCCAAGAGTTGGCCACTAATGTTATTCTGCAATCGTTGTCGGATAGCTCAGCCAGTTTGTCCTCATTTCCAATATGAATGAAATTGACAAGACTCTGCCACAGTTGCTCAGTATGTTGCGAACTACTGAAGGCAACAAGAAAAAGGTTGGACCCAAGCCCATACTGATGGTCCGTAACAACAAGGGCAAGGGAAAGGCCAAAGTTCAGACAAATCCCAAGGGCAAAGGTAGGCCCAATCCTGGAAAAGGAAAGGCTGCACTGAAACCTAAAGGTGGGGTGTCTATGGAAGGAAACTATTTTCATTGTGGTGTGACTGGACATTGGAAGTGGAACTGCCCTGTCTATCTTGAGGAAATCAAGAAGGCCATGGCAAGTGGAACGTCTGCTTCAATTATTTATGTTATTGATATTAATTTATCAACTACTGCTTCTTGGGTATTAGATACTAGTTGTGGTTCTCATATTTGTACTTCTGTACAGGGACTACAAAGGAGTAGGACTTTGGCTAGAGGAGATATGGACCTGCAAGTTGGAAATGGAGCAAGAGTTGCTGCATTAGCTATTGGAACATATACTTTATCTTTGCCCAGTGACTTGATTTATGTTTAGAGGATTGTTATTTTGTGCCCAGTTTGACTAAAAACATTATTTCAATTTCTTGTTTAGACAAAATTGGTTTTGAGATAGTTATTAAGAATAATTGTTGTTCCTTTTATCTTAATAATGTTTTCTATGGTTTGGCACAATTGATTAATGGCCGTTATATTTGGATCAAATGAATCTCATTTACAACAGAAATACTAAAAGATTTAAAATAAATGACTCAAATCAAACTTATCTTTGGCATTGTCGTTTGGGCCACATAAGTGAGAAATGCATATCCAAACTCCATAAAGATGGCCTCTTGAATTCATTTGTTTTTGAATAATTTGAAGTATGTGAATCTTGCTTATTGAGAAAAATTACTAAATCTCCTTTTACTGGTAAAAGTGAACGAGCTAGTGATTTATTGGGTTTAATACATTCTGATGTATGTAGACCAATAAATACACAGGCCAGAGGTGGATTTCACTACTTCATTACTTTCACTGATGATTTCAGTAGATATGGGTATGTTTATCTCATACGCCATAAGTCTGAGGCCCTTGAAAAGTTCAAGGAATTCAAAAATGAAGTAGAAAATCAACTAGGCAAAACTATCAAGACACTTCGATCTGATCGAGGTGGAGAGTATTTGAGCCTATAGTTTGATGATATTTTGAGGGAATATGGGATTGTCTCACAACTTACTCCTCCTGGTACTCCTCAATGGAATGGAGTTTCAAAGAGAAGAAATTGAACTCTGTTAGACATGGTTCGATCCATGATGAGTCATGCTGATCTACCGACTTCATTTTGGGGACATACCCGAAGCTTTGCTACTAGGTCTAGCAGCCGTGAAGCAAAATATCTCTAAAAATAGTTTTAGGGATTTCTCCTGTTCATTGTCAACTGGATGGATTACATAGAGGTCAGGACCATAAAGATTGCGGCTTGGATTCGAAAGCAAACTAGTATTCTCATTGCCGAGGCTACACTATCTACTCAGATTAAAGTTTCAATAATTTCGAAACATTTTTCACCCCGATTCGTTCCTCGCACATGGATCCATGGTTTGGATCACCGAAATATATATTTTTTTCGCTGTGCCATAGTGGTACCGGCGTTCCAACATGGTACAGGTACCAAATTGGTATGCTTGAATAATGAGCTTGATATAAAATATGTGGCTTGAATGGATAGAAATGAGTTAGTTATGCTTTTGCTTACCTTTGTGTTATGAGTATGATGATCATTGAGGAAATTTTTGTTTTATATTTATTTATATGTAGCTTACTAAGCTTTTATGCTTACTCCCTCTTTCTTTCCATTTTTCTTACAGTGCCGCCTAATTAGCTCAAGGATCACCGGAAGTCAGAGATATCGATAACACTATCATCTGAAGCATTCGGTGGAGTTGGATTTATATTTTTGAATATAACATGTATAGGGCTTAGACTTTAATATTTTATGTCTTTGAGAATTGGCCAAATGTGTTTGGCTTGGGTTAGAAACCCTTCATTTTGTATTAAGCCTTGAATGATGGCTAACATTCATTTTGAGTATATAAAAGATGCAATTTCATGGTTGAATGAATGTCTATTATGGCTGATTTGGTTGTATGAATTATGCTTGTTTTGGTATTGATTGGTATTTGTATGGAACTAGGTATATAAGGGTTGCAATGAGGCTTGGTAAATAGCCTTATATTGTACACAAGGGTAGACACACGGGCGTTTGTCTAGGCCGTGTGTGACACACGGTCTGCTCTATGGGCGTGTGGTTCGGCCGTGTAACACCCCAAACCCGGCCTAGAAGTTATGGCCGGATCCGACGTGCCACATCGAAGCGTTCAAAACATTTTATATTGTTGATCAAGAAAAACTTACTTAGTGTGGTAGGAAACCAGAAAAGAGGAGTTGAGTCCATCGGACTGCTTAAGTACCAAGCTCCCTTCGGATCCAATCCTAGACATGCACACCGCCATTCCCACACCTTAACGTCATGTATATTTTTAGGAAACTAATCTGATTGAGTCCTTTTTAGGAAAAGTGATTAATTTTGGAAAACATTTTCATTGCGGAAGCTTTGCTTGTTATCGTTTTATTTTGAAATCACTTACTGTTTTTGAAAACGCGCCCTAAAGCTAACCAATTTCGACAGTTAAATATAAGTAATACCTATCTTAATAAAACATATTAAAACCATCAAAAATAATTAAGCGGCCTTATTACATTTAAAAACCCAAAACCTTAAACGTAAATAAAAGGATGTCCAGCTCACCAGAAGAAAAATTGAATTTACAGAACGTGTGGCCACTCCAAATCCCTCACAGATCCAAGCCCACTATGGTTGGGGATTACCTACGTGGATGAAAATAAAGGGGTGAGTTTGGGGAAACTCAGTGTGTAAATTAACCCAACCATAGCCTATATCGGCTCAAACCACAAAAACAGAATAAGTTGGCCTTAGCCCAGAACAGAATTCAAAATACAGCCCATAGGCCCATCACAGAACAGAACAGATATCACATGATTATGCAGAAACCCAACCCATATCCAACCATATGCACCCCCATACTAGCCTTACGCCATGTGGGGAGACTACTCGACCCACCCAACCGCTACACGCCACAGAAATATGCAGCATGGCTGCTAGAACAGATAATGTGATAGAGTCACCAGATTCAGATAATCGTGGCAGAGCTTCCAGAACAGATATTTGTGGCAGAGCCACTAGATCAGATATTTGTGGCATAGCCATCAGGACGCTTCATCCATATTATAACTCATGTCCCTATGCAACAGATATATAATTATGGCATACATCATGCAGAATCAGATCAACATGCTTTTTAGTCAAAAGTAACCCTATGGGTATAACGGTAATTTTGCACCTAAGGGTATAATGGTAATTTTGCATACATAGGGGTATTCTAGTAATTTTACTATTCTTAGGGTTTTCATGCATATCATAACTGTTTACGCACTAACAGAAACACTTACCGAGTGTTCTTACTGAATTGGGCCCGTTGGCCCATTATCCCGATTTTGGCCCATTAAGCCCAAAATATCGAAATGCACGGAATCGTGCACTCTGCGGTCTTATTACTTTATTTTACCATATACATAAACTTTCAATCTCACGAGCATTCGCACACTCGCCAGTTCCCAAAATACTGACTTTTCGACATTTTGGCTTTTACCGATCTAGTCTATGAGAGGGTGTCAGTTACACACCTGTTTGTGACGATACGCTGACGAGATCCACACACGAACTGCCTACAATTGGATTACTAACACGTTAATCTAACTACCGAAAACAAACTATGCAATAACCCCTTACCATATTCGGCCAACCATGCTTTAGGCCCTAGTGCTCTTACCTTTTTTCGAAATCTGGGTTAGATCTAGAGAGCCAACCGAATAAGTCTTCAAGCCCTTTGCTGTATGTCCCCTTGTCCACGCTAACGCTTACACAACCAAACAGAAAAAGGATCAAAACCCTTAGTCCAAACCGCTAGCCACCCTTAAGGTTTTTGGCTTTTCCCTAAAAACATGAATAAATAACGCAAGTTGCTCAACAACTTACCTATCGTTGTTCGGCCTAGAAGAGTGTACCTATCCACAATTCTAACTCTGATCCACCATATTATGAGAAGAAACAGATTCCTGATAGCCAGAGGATCGGCTTTCTATGTCACAGGTTTAAGAGTTTCGGCTTTTAAGGAAAAAAAGGATGTGGTTTGGCTATAACAACTTTCGGCTTACTAAAGAGCAATGAAGAAAAGATAAAAGCTATGAGCAGAAACAGAAGGAGGAAAAGAGAAGAGTATAGGTTCGATTATGAAAAAGAAAAGATAGAAGAAAGAAGAAGATGAGAAGAGAAGTAATATTCGACTATGGAGAAAACGGCACAATGAGACCTCCAGATTCGGCTATTACCAAAAAGAAGAAGAAACCCTAAGCCAAACCTAATTCGGCAAACCAAAGGAAATAAATATGAAGAAGAAGGAAAAAGAATTGCTAGGGACGGCACCACTCATCCCAACTGTCAAAATTTCCCTCTTCAAAGTCCTAGCCGAAACCCTATACTAGAGACCCTTGGCCGGCCAACTCTTTCTCCTCAAGAGTCCACCATTCGACCAATACTACTCTCCCTAATCAGCTCCTAAATCTTCTCCCTTATCCCCTCCTTACTCAATCTCCTGAGCAACTTAAAACTCTTCCTAACAGAGTTCCACTTGAGTTCCATTACATCCCTTTTCTGTTCATAAAAATAATACTTCAATCTGCTTACCTTGTGACTTGAACCTCAGCCCTCCTTAGTCATCCTCACGCCACTTCTAAAGCTCCCAAGTGGCGTTACATGCCACCTTGCCACATGCTTCCTTATGGCTTATTTTACCCATTAATACTTAAAAGCCCAGTTTACCAGAACGTCTTTTTCTTATAGAATTAAAATTAATTAAAATTATCGGTTTTAACTTAAGCTGAGGCCCACTAACATAATTAAACCTACGCCAAGCAGAGAGAACACAAAAATTTTTAATTTTGCCAACATTCATCGAATTCCCGAAAACTGAGGCGTTACAACTCTACCCTCCTTAAAGAAATTTCGTCCTCAAAATTTACCTGATCCAAACAGACGAGGGTATTGCTGTTGCATCACCTCTTCTGGCTCCCAAGTAGCTTCCTCTCTATCGTGATTACGCCAAAGCACCTTCACTAATGGGACAGATTTCCTTCTTAATACCTTAACATCTCGATCCAATATCTGCACAGGCTCCTCCTCAAAGGTCAAATCTGTTTGCACCTTAATTTCTGCAACCGGCACGACATGAGTAAGGTCAGAACGA
Source organism: Gossypium anomalum (assembly GCA_025698475.1). Lineage (NCBI taxonomy): Eukaryota > Viridiplantae > Streptophyta > Magnoliopsida > Malvales > Malvaceae > Gossypium > Gossypium anomalum. The sequence continues at coordinate 37,324,718 of CM046968.1, read as the reverse complement.
TACCGCCTTAACATGGAGACATGAAAAACATCGTGAATCCTGTCTAACTCTGGAGGCAATTCCAATTGATAAGCCACTGGGCCTACTCGCTTCAAAACCCGATAAGGCACAATGAACCGCGGGACTCAGCTTGCCTTTCTTACCAAACCTTAATATCTTCTTCCAAGGAGAAACCTTCAAGAAGACCATATCATCCACTGAGTATTCAATCTCCTTACGTTTCAAATCTGCATACGACTTTTGCCTATCAGCAGCTTCTTTTAACCGATCCCTAATTATTCTGACCTTATTCTCAGTATCAACTACCAACTCTGGTCCAAGAACCTGCCGTTCTCCTAGTTCGGTCCAACAACTAGGTGTACGAAACCTTCGTCGATACAGTGCTTCATACGATGCCATTCGAATACTTGCCTGATAACTGTTGTTGTACGCAAACTCTGCCAATGGCAAGTACACCTCCCAACTACCTTGGAAGTCAATAACACATCCCCTCAACATGTCCTCCAGAATCTAGATAACCCTTTCCGACTGACCATCAGTTTGGGGATGGAAAGCCGTACTAAAGTTTAATCGCATTCCCAACGTTTCATGTAACTTTTGCCAAAACCGAGATGTGAATCTAGGATCCCGGTTAGAGATAATTGAAATTGGGACATCATGAAGTCGCACAATCTCCGCCACATACAACTTGGCTAATTTCTAAAGTGAAAAGTCAGTACAGACAGGTATGAAATGGGCCGATTTGGTCAACCTATCCATAATCACCCAAATCGAGTCTTTCCTCGATGGCGTCAAGGGTAACCCACTCACAACGTCCAAGGTTACCCTCTCCCACTTCCAAAGTGGTATCTTTATTGGCTGCAAAAGTGCAGAAGGTAGTTGATGCTCAGCTTTCACTGCTGGCATGTCAAACATTTTCCCACAAACTCCGTTACTTCTTGTTTCAGCCCAGGCCACTAATACAATTCACGCAAGTCGTGATACAACTTATTCCCTCCAGGATGCATGGCACAAAGTCCCCTATGAGCTTTCTTAGGTATTGACTGCCTTAAGTCAGAGTCCTTCGGAACACAAATTCTTCCTCGGAAACACAGAGCTCCTTCACAATTCAACCCAAACTCAAAAGTTCCCCCTTCCTTAACTTGAAACGAGCAACCAAAGACTCATCTCTCAGCTGCTTTTCCTTAATCTGATCCACCCAGGTTAGCCTTACTTGCAACTCAGCCAATAGACTTCCATCATCATACAGACTTAGACGAGCAAACGTTGCTCTTAGATTAGATACAGCTCTACGACTTAGAGCATCGGCTACCACATTAGCCTTGCCTGGGTGGTATTCAATCGAACAATCATAATCCTTAAGCAATTCTATCCATCTCCTTTGCCTAAGGTTCATCTCCTTCTGAGTCAGCAAATACTTAAGACTCTTATGGTCCGTGTATATAACACACCTTTCTCCATACAAGTAGTGTCTCCAAATCTTAAGTGCAAAGATCACTGCTGCCAACTCCAAATCATGAGTAGGATAGTTCCCCTCGTGAGGCTTAAGCTGTCGTGATGCATAAGCAACCGCCTTACCCTCTTGCATCAACACACAGCCCAAACCTACATGTGATGCGTCGTTGTACACAGTAAAATCCTTCCCAGACTCCGACTGAATTAACACAGGTGCTTCAGTCAGAACTTTCTTCAACTTCTCAAAAGCTTCCTGCTGCTTCTCTATCCACACAAACGGTACCCCTTTCCTTATAAGTTTTGTCAAAGGTGCTGCCATCACAGAAAATCCTTCTACAAACCTTCTGTAGTAACCTGCCAACCCTAGGAAACTCCGAATTTCTAACAACGACCTAGGTGGCTTCCATTCCAAAATCGCTTCAATATTTCGAGGGTCTACTTTAATCCCTTCAGTAGAAACAACATGTCCTAAGAAAGTCACCTCCCTCAACCAGAATTCACACTTGCTGAACTTCGCATAAAGTTCCTTCTCCCTTAACACTTGCAACACAATGCGGAGATGCTCATCATGTTTCGCTTCAGTTTCAGAATATACCAGAATATCGTCAATAAAGATGACTACGAACCGATCCCAAAATGGTTAGAACACACGATTCATCAAATCCATAAATGATGCAGGAGCATTCGTCATTCCAAATAGCATAACCAGAAACTCGTAATGACCATACCGAGTCCTGAATGCCATCTTATGGATATCTGCCTCCTTGACCCTTAACTGATGGTATCCAGATCAAAGGTTGATCCTGAAAAATACAGAAGCTCCTCTAAGTTGGTCAAACAAATCGTCAATCCTCGGCAGTGGGTACTTATTCTTAATCGTCAGTTTGTTCAACTGGCGATAATCAATGTACATTCGCATCGTCCCATCCTTCTTCTTTACGAATAGCACCGGTGCTCCCCATGGAGACACACTTGGCCTAATAAAACCCCTATCCAACAACTCTTGAATTTGCACCTTTAACTCCACTAACTCCTTCAGTGCCATCCTATACGGTGTGATGGACACTGGTGCTGTTCTAGGCAACAAGTTGATTCCAAACTCGACCTCTCAGTTCAGAGGCAATCCCGGAAGCTCTTCCGGAAAAACATCTTGGAACTCCCTTACGGTCCTAACCTTATCCACTGTCAGCCCCTTAGCTTCCGACTGGCTTACGAATTCCAAATAGTCCTCACAACCTTTTCGAATCCACTTTTTGGCTCTTAATACTGACACCACATTGGACAAATAGTCCCTTCGCTCACCTATCACCACAACCTCTTCACCCTCAGTGGTCCTTAACACCATTCGCTTAGCAGCACAATCCAAAGTCGCCCTATGCTTAGCTAGCCAGTCCATTCCCAGAATGAGGTCGAATTCTCCGAACGGTAACTCCATCAAATCTCCAGGAAAAATCCTACCTTGAGTTTCTAAGGGCACATCCCTATACAGTTTGTCTACCCTAACCGAGTGACCCAAAGGACTTAGCACAGATACCCCACTCACAATCTTCTCAGAATGCACACCCAACGACCCAGATATGGCACATGCAACATAGGAATGAGTAGATCCAATATCCACCAACGTAGTATACGGCATGCTAGAAACCAAAAATGTACCAGTTATGACGTCAGGTGCATGCCTTCCTCTCGACGACGAGCTACATACACCAATGCTGGCTGTCGAGCCTCAGCATTTTCGACACCCCTGCCAGGCGCCCCTCGACCTCCACCATTTCCATTTCCACCCCTACCTTGTCCACGTCCTCTCAGTGGTTGTGGTCCACCTCTCACAAAGTTGAGCAACCTCTGTTCAAAGAACTTGAACTCGATCGGCTCTCACGAGGGCGAGTCTTTAACTCTATGCTCCATAGATCCGTATCAGAAACAAGCATCGGAATATTTCCTACACTCGCCTAGATGCACTTTACCACAGTCTCCACAGATTGGTAGTCTAACTGTAACACCCTGAACCCGACCCAGACGTTACGGCCGAATTCAGCGTGCCACATGGAATTGTTACTAAAGAAGTTACGTTTATCTAAAAATCTCTCTTAGGGTTTAAATATTATTTCTGTTTTAGGCTTAAATGAATGGAAGCTGTGCACCAGGTAGGAAACCAGGAAAGAGGAGGTGAGTCTATTGTACTGCTTAAGTACCAAACTCTTCCCGGATCCAATCTTAGACATGCACACATCCATTTCCACACTTAAGGCATGTTTACTTGTTCACGAACATCAACTTTAGCTTAAGTCTATTTAAAATATTTATTTCCTTTTTTTAAAACAATCACGCTGCGAAAGCTTTGTTCGGTTATCGTGATATTTTGAAAAATAAGTAACTTTTATAAAATGCGCCCTAGTGCTAACCAGTTTAATAATCCAAAATACAAATAATTAAAAGAGCGGCCTTATTACAACTTTAAGCAAAATAAAGTAATAAAAAGTAAAACACGAACTTGTTTAAAAGCAAAAACCAGAATTTAATCTTTGTGGCCACTCCGAATCCCGCCCAGCTCCAAGTCCTCCAACTAGGGCTTACCTGCAAGGATGGAAAAGAGAGGGGTGAGTTTGGAAAACTCAGTGTGTACAGAAACCCATCCAAAGCCCAAGTCAGCTCGAGCCCATTGGGCCTAAGCCCCAATCGGTTAACAGTGAGTATCTGTCCGAAGCCCTTTTCAGAATATAGTAACCTGGGCCTTAACCCCTTTTCAGATAACAGCGTAGCCCATAGGCCCAATTCCAGAACATAACAGATATAATATATGCGTGTATGCAAGCCCAACCCAGCCTATAACCAACCGCTACACTCCACCCGTACCAGCCCTATATGCGTGTATACAAGCCCAACCCAGCCTATAACCAACCGCTACACTCCACCCGTATCATTTACTACACTCCACGTGGGAATATTCTAACCCACCCCCGTTTACACTCCACCGTTGTAGCATGGCTGCTCAAATATCAGTAAATTGAGGCAAAGCCTCCAGTACGTGGACAAGCCACTTTCAATACTTCCTTCATCAATATCCTAGTCCCATGCAACAGATAATAACAATAACATGGTATGCAGTAAGCAGTAACAGTCAAATCATGCATTTTGGTCAACCCTAACCCTAGGGGTATATCAGTAATTTTGCTCCTAGGGGTAAATCTGTAAACATCTTCACTCTTAAAGGTATTTCAGTAATTCTATCGGTTTGAAAAATTTTAATTTCACAGTCTAACAGAACATATTTATTGCTCATTTTTTAATTATCTTACCCGTATAAACCCGTAAGCCCATTGGGGCCCAGTTTAAGCCTAACGAGGCCCAATTACCGATGTGCACAAAATTTCACACACAACTAACTTACCACTTTGCGCTTCCAGATCTAATGATTTCTAGACGTCTGTGAGCACTCGCACACTCACAAGCCCACGAAATGCCAGAATTTTGACACTTTGGCTTTTGCCGAATTGAACTATGAAAGGGTGTTCGATACACACCTATTTCATGACGACTGCTACTGAGATCCCTTACGATGTCCTTCGCAGGGTTTGATAATTCGATCAAAGTTTATCCAAATCGATACTCCAAGCCTTGCTGCTCTTCCAAAATTGTCTGATAGGAGACCGGAGTTAATCCACGCTACGAGAACTCTTAGCTGATGCCCAACCCAAACGAGCACGCCATAAAGTGAAAGGGATCAATCAAGAAAGGTACCTTTACTCTCCTCATGGTTCTCTCTATTTAAAGCCAGCTTCACATCCACTCTTATGTTAGCTTCCCGATGTGGGATCCTTCCATCATCAGAGTTTAAATTCAACACCAACTCTTGTCGCCCCCTGTTAGCAAAATAAATGCTCTTTGCTTGCCATGATTTTCGAACCCTGGACCTCCTTGCCAACTCCATGATGCCACCTTCTTGCCTCTTATGTGGCGCTACTTTGCCACTAGACCACAAGGCTTTTTGTGTCACAACTTCTCCAACAATATTCTTAAGGCCTACCTACCACACCCAGGGTTTGATTCACCTTAAACCAAAATTTTTGCTAGAGGCCAGGTTTGAACCCAAGACTTCTCCAACACTTCTCAGCACACTTAATCACTAAAATAAGCCTTCATAAACGAAATTTACATACACAACAAAATATTATAAGCTACCTTCAACCGCTCCTATGCTTAAGGCCCAAAACTTCTAGGCCCAAATTCAGGGTGTTACACTAACAACATTCATCGGAACTGCTCGAACTGGCTGTTCCACTCTTGCTCTCTTACCATTCCTATTTACGCCACCAGAGGGTCCTGAATCCCTCTGGAAATGGTTCCGATCCTTCTCCCGATTCTACTTTTTAGTACGCTTCACTTCCTTAGCTATCTTAGCTTTCTCCACCAAGACCGCAAAATCACGCTCCCTCTATAAAGTAATCAACACCCTAAGGTCATCCCTAAGACCATCTTCGAAGCGTACACTTTGCTCATATTCCGTAGCGACTATGCCCACGGCATAACGGCTCAGCTTTAGAAACTCAGCCTCGTACTCAGTAACAGTTTTATCTCCTTGAACCAGATTCAAGAATTCCTTCCTACGGGCGTCCACATAACTCGCCCCAACATATTTCCCTTTAAAGGTCGTCTTAAATAGTTCCCAAGTTACCCTATCAGCTGGGGTCCCTTCTCTCACAGTGAGCCACCATTGATAAGCCTCGTCTCTCAGTAACGATACGGCTCCCTTCAGCTTCTGCTTCATAGAGCAGTCCAAGTCGTCCATAATCCATTCTGTGGCCTCCAACCAATATTCTGCCACATTCGGGGCTATGCCAAATATGCCCCTAAAGATCTTCACTCTGTTAGCCCGGAGTCATTCAGAAATAGATCCTCGAGTTTCGTTACCCGTACATGCCCCGGCAACCTTTTTCAGAACACGAAGCATTGCCTGTGATAGGGCATCATCCCCGGCACCACGATCATGAGACTCCACTTCCGTTGCCGGTGGTACCAGTGTATCTGCCGCCGTCAGCATATACCCAGAAGATGCAGTTCTTCCTCGAGCACTACCTCAGCCACGTCCACGGCCTCTTCCACGAGCTGCTCTCGTACTCATATCATATTATCTGATTACGAGTTTTATGCATCAATTAAACATTTCAGTGTTTATTACAGATGTTTTATGAACAAATAGTATTTCAGAGTTGGTTTCCGTAGAATCGTAGTCTAGCTACAGTCTCAGTTCGTTACCAAAATTTCTACAATTTCAGTATCATTCTAATAGAGTGTCCTGAGGATTTCAATACAGACAGATAATTCAAAAAATTATTCAGAAAAAGTTTAAAATACTTACAGACTCGGGCTAGAGATTCGGGTTCCACCTTTTAAAGATCTAAATTTTGAAAACCGAGTTTTGCATTCTTTATAAAATTTTTGTTTTCAAAAATCTTTGTTTTTGTAAACCCATTCCACAACCGAGTTGTTGCAACTTGGCTCTGATACCACTAAATAACACCCCAAACCTGACCTAGACGTTATGACCGGATCCGACGTGCCACATCGAAGCGTTCAAAACATTTTATATTGTTGATCAAGAAAAACTTACTTAGTGTGGTAGGAAACCAGAAAAGAGGAGTTGAGTCCATCGGACTGCTTAAGTACCAAGCTCCCTTCGGATCCAATCCTAGACATGCACACCGCCATTCCCACACCTTAACGTCATGTATATTTTTAGGAAACTAATCTGATTGAGTCCTTTTTAGGAAAAGTGATTAATTTTGGAAAACATTTTCATTGCGGAAGCTTTGCTTGTTATCGTTTTATTTTGAAATCACTTACTGTTTTTGAAAACGCGCCCTAAAGCTATCCAATTTCGACAGTTAAATATAAGTAATACCTATCTTAATAAAACATATTAAAACCATCAAAAATAATTAAGCGGCTTATTACATTTAAAAACCCAAAAACTTAAACGTAAATAAAAGGATGTCCAGTTCACCAGAAGAAAAACTGAATTTGCAGAACGTGTGGCCACTCTGAATCCCTCACATATCCAAGCCCACTATGGTTGGGGATTACCTGCGTAGATGAAAATAAAAGGGTGAGTTTGGGGAAACTCAGTGTGTAAATTAACCCAACCATAGCCTATATCGGCTCAAACCACGTAAAGCAGAATAAGTTGGCCTTAGCTGCAAGTAATCTGAACACGGCCCATAGGCCCATAATGAGCGAGCAGATATCACATGATTATGCAGAAACCCAACCCATATCCAACCATATGCACCCCTATACCAGCATTACGCCATATGGGGAGACTACTCGACCCACCCAACCGCTACATGCCACAGAAATATGCAGCATGGTTGCCAGAACAGATAATGTGACAGAGTCACCAGATTCAGATAATTGTGGCAGAGCCACCAGAACAGATATTTGTGGCAGAGCCACCAGATCAGATATTTGTGGCATAGCCACCAAGACGCTTCCTCCATATTATAACCCATGTCCCCATGCAACAGATATATAATTATGGCATACATCATGTAGAATCAGATCAACATGCTTTTCAGTCAAAAGTAACCCTAGGGGTATAACGGTAATTTTACACGTAAGGGTATAATGGTAATTTTGCATACATAGAGGTATTCTAGTAATTTTACTATTCTTAGGGTTTTCATGCATATCATAACTGTTTACGCACTAACAGAAACACTTACCGAGTGTTCTTACTGAATTGGGCCCGTTGGCCCATTATCCCGATTTTGGCCCACTAAGCCCAAATCAAAATGCACGGAATTGTGCACTCTACAATCTTATAACTTTATTTTACCATATACATCAACGAGCATTCGCGCACTCGCAAGTTCCCAAAATACTAGCTTTTTGGCATTTTAATTTTTGCCGATCTAGTCTATAGAGGGTGTCAGTTACACACCTGTTTGTGACGATACGCTGACGAGATCCACACACGAACTGCCTACAATTGGATTGCTAACACGTTAATCTAACTATCAAAAACAAACTACGTAATAACCCCTTACCATATTCGGCCAACCATGCTTTAGGCCCTAGTGCTCTTACCTTTTTTCGAAATCTGGGTTAGATCTAGAGAGCCAACCGAATAAGTCTTCAAGCCTTTTGCTGTATGTCCCCTTGTCCACGCTAACGCTTACACAACCAAACAGAAAAAGGCTCAAAACCCTTAGTCCAAACTGCTAGCCACCCTTAAGGTTTTCGACTTTTCCCTAAAAACATGAATAAATAACGCAAGTTGCTCAACAACTTACCTATCGTTGTTCGGCCTAGAAGAGTGTGCCTATCCATGATTCTAACTCTAATCCACCATATTATGAGAAGAAACAGATTCCTGATAGCTAGAGGATCGGCTTTCTATGTCACAGGTTAAGAGTTTCGGCTTTTAAGGAGGAAAAGGATGTGGTTCGGCTATAACAACTTTCAGCTTACTGAGGAGTAATGAAGAAAAGGTAAAAGCTATGTGCAGAAACAAAAGGAGGAAAAGATAAGAGTATAGGTTCGATTATTAAAAAGAAAAGATGAAAGAAAGAAGAAGATGAGAAGAGAAGTAATATTCGGCTATGGAGAAAATGGCACAGTGAGACCTCCAGATTCAGCTATTAGCAAAAAGAAGAAGAAACCCTAAGCCAAACCTAATTCGGCAAACCAAAGGAAATAAATATGAAGAAGAAGGAAAAAGAATTGCTAGGGACGACATCACTCATCCCAACTGTCGAAATTTCCCTTTTCAAAGTCCTAGTCGAAACCCTATATTAGAGACCCTTGGCTGGCCAACTCTTACTCCTCAAGAGTCCACCATTCAGCCAATACTGCTCTCCCTAATCAGCTCCTAAATATTCTCCCTTATCCCCTCCTTACTCACTCTCCTGAGCAACTTAAAACTCTTCCTAACAGGGTTCCACTTGAGTTCCATTACATCCCTTTTCTGTTCAAAAAAATAATACTTCAATCTGCTTACCTTGTGACTTGAACCTCAGCCCTCCTTAGTCATCCCCACGCCACTTCTAAAGCTCTCAAGTGGCGTCACATGCCACCTTGCCACATGCTTTCTTGTGGCTTATTTTACCCATTAATACTTAAAGCCTCAGTTTACCAGAACCTCTTTTTCTTATGGAATTAAAATTAATTAAAATTACCGGGTTTTAACTTAAGCTTAAGCCTTCTAGAGGCCTACTAACATAATTAAACCTATGCCAAGCAGATAGAATACAAAAATTTTAAATTTTGCCAACATTCACAGAATTCCTGAAAACTGGGGCATTACAGGCCGTGTTTCCCTTGCACGTAAAAATGGCAAGCCAATATGCATGGTAATAAACACACAAGCAAAGACACGGCCGTGTGTCTCAGCCGTGTGAAGGACACAGCGTAGTACACAAGCGTGTGCCACGGTCGTGTGACATTTTGAGCATGCTGACGTCAGAAACAGAATGTCCAAGTTTTTACACATGGGCTAGGACAAGGGCGTGTCATGGTCGTGTAAGGGACAGGGGCCATTGACGCGGGCTTGTGTCTGGCTGTGTGAAAACCCCTATAGGTGTGAATTAGAAATTAATTCTACACGGTTGTGTCCCTATGTGCTTAGGCCGTGTGAGATACATGGTTCATCAGCACGACCATGTCGAGATGGTCACACAGGCGTGTCACTCTTCCACACGGGCGTGTGCCATGTTTTAAAGGCAAGATTTTCATAGTCGTTTTAAGGACCCAAAATGGTCCCGTGTAGTTTCTAAAGGTCGATTTGGGGCTTGTAGGCCCACAATAAGAAGTTTAAGGTAGAAATTGAAAAGTTTTAATTTGGACTGAGTCTTGGTGACTCGAGATTGTTCGTGTGCATGAGATTAAGTTAGGTAATGCCTTGTACTCCACCCTGGCATGGGTTACGAGTATGGGGTGTTACATACAACTAATCTCAGTTCCAATTGATGTTTCACGACAGATCAACAAGTTTTAACCAATACAACTCAGGATATTAGTAAATGATCTAGAAAGACTGCTCAATGTATTTCATAGAAGATGGCTAGTTCTTTGCACTTACGTAAGTGATTTCATCAAGACTATCTCAATATACACTACCCAAATCAGAACTATGAAATCATTAAGAGCATTATTAAGCTCATCCTCTCAAATTTAAATTTGGTGAATTCATCAAGTTCGTCTCAATAGGACCACCCAAACTCTGGGATATGAATTCATCAAGAGTAAAAAACTCAGCCTCACATGTTGATGAATTCATCAAGTCCGTCCCAATAGGACCACCCAAACTTTAGGATATGAACTCATTAAGAGTAAGAACTCAACCTTATGCATGTACATCATTTTCCATAGGGATAGGTAAAATGTACACTATGAGTCTTTCCATTGTTTCGTTTGACCATATTGAACTTAGAAAACTAAGTTGGGTATCCATCATTAGTTTCTCAACCATTGAGCTTAAGGCCTATCCCCCTTAACGAATCTAGAACCATTTTCCTATTTAACCTTTTGGTTAGTGCATCAGTTAGGTTCCTTTTAGACCTCACGTACTACAAAGCAACTACTTCATTCTTTATTAAATGTCTCACAGATTCATGTCTTATTCGAATTTGCCTCTTCTTGCCATTGTAAGTTTGGCTCTTAGCAAAGCAAATTGCGGCTTGTGAGTCACATAATAGAGATATGGAAGGTGTCGGTTTTTCCCATAAAGGATTCTCTACAAGTAGATTCCTAAGCCACTCAGCCTGTTGCCTAGCTAAGTCCAAAGATACATTCTCCGATTCCATTATGGAGCGAGCAATACATGTCTATTTAGTAGATTTCCAAGAAATGGCTGCTCCACCCAAAGTAAAGACATACCCACTTGAAAAGCTAAATTCATTATTATTAATTACCTAGTTTGCATCACAATATCCCTCTTGGACTATAGGGTATCCAAAAAAATCCAATTCCCAAGTTAATCTACCTTTAAGTTATTTAAGCAATCGCTTTAGAGCATTCCAATTATCATTGTTAGGATTTTGGGTATATTTACTTAGTCTACTGATTGCATAAGCAAATTGAGCCAAGTGTAGTTCATCAAGAACATAAAGCTTCCAATGATTTTAGCATACTCTAATTGAGAAACACTATTTCCTTTATTCTTTATCAGTTGTATGCTACAATCAAAAGGATTCTTCGTAGGAATTACATTAAAGCTATTAAACTTCTTTAACACTTCCTCTATATAGTGAGATTAGTTTAAAGCAAATCCCTTTTCTGATTTAGTAACCTTAACCCCTAAGATTACATCTACATCTCCCAAATTAGTCATATCAAACTTGGTAGATAAGAAATTTTTCGTTTTGCTAATGACTTCTATATCAGTGTTGAAAACTAACTTGTCACCCACATATAGACTTATGATGACACAATCAAAACCAAACATCTTAGATTACACACATGTATCTACATCATTAACAATAAAATCAAAACTAAGAATAGTCTTATGAAATTTTTCATACCATTGTTTTGGAGCTTGTGTTGAGACCATACAAAAAAAATTTGAGTGTGCAAACTTTATCTTCCATACCAGGTGCCACAAATCTTGAAGGTTGCTCTATGTACATCTCCTCACCTAAATCACCATTTAAGAAAGTTTTATTCACATCCATTTGATGTACCAAAAAATTGTGAATATAAGCTAAAGCAAACAAAACACAAATGGTTGAGATCTTAGTCACAGGAAAGTGTGTATCAAAATAATCTACTCCAAATTTCTAAGTGAACCCCTTTACAACTAGTCTTGCTTTATACCTCTGTATTAACCCATCTAATCTAAGTTTCTTTCTAAAGACTCATTTATTTCTAATAGGTATAAAACCTCTAGGCAATTCTACTAGTTCCCAAATGTAACTAGACATAATAGACTTTAGCTCATTATTAATGGCATCTCTCCAAAAACTAGCATCTATTGATTCTATGGCTTCATTATAGGTTTTTGGATCCTCATCTATCAAAAAAGCATGAACAATAGAATCACTTATCAAGTCTAAATGACTAATCTCAATTACAAAGAAAGTAAGGAAATCAGGTCCAAAACTAATGGCAGTCCTTTATCTTTTACTCCTCTTATACATCTCTATTATGTGTATTTGAGGAAGAAATATACTCATCTAATTGTATATCAGTACTTCCTCTAGATTTCTTTAAAGGAAACACATTCTGAAAAAATAGTATCTTTAGATTCACATATGGAATGATCATGCAAAGACATGAATCTATATGTAGCATTATTTAGATCATACCCAACAAATACAGTATCAATAGTTTTAGATCCGATAGTGCTCTTTTTAGAAGTAGGAAACTTTTGCTAAGCAACCCTACATTTTCAGTATTGCAAATTAGGGGCATAAGCTTTCCATAATTCATATAAGGTACAATCTATTTTTTTATAAGGAACTCTATTAAGAAAATGGTTTGCAAAAAGTACAACCTCCCACTACATACTGTCAGGTAAATCAGAACTTAGTAGTAAAACACATTTCTTTGAGAGTTCTATTTTTTCTTTCAACTATGTAATTCTGTTATAGGAAATAAGGAGAAAAAAACTCATGTATAATGTCGTCTTTCCTACAGACCTCTTCAAGGAAATTAGTGTCATATTCACCATCTCTATCAAATCTAAGACCGTTTTATTCTCCTATCAAATTGGTTTTCTACTTCTGCTTTATAAAGAAGAAAAGTTCTATCAGCTTCATCTATTGATCTTAGAAGATAAACCTTCGTATATCTAGAATAGTCATCTACAAAGATGATATAGTAGCGTTTTCCACTCTTACTCTTTGTGTTTTTAAAGTTTCCACACATGCTTGGCTTCTAACTGCCTATAATGTTTTATAAATGTGTTAATATTTATAGTAAAAACTTCACACCAAAAATATAAGAAATTAAATTGGTGGTTTTCGCAAGTATACGAGTCAAATTTTAATATAGTATTTGTGTACAACGGAATACAGGGAGTATTTCGAGGATCGTACTCAAGGGAGAATGAAATAAATCTAATGAAAATATCTTTAAAATAATAAGACTAAATAGTAGTAAATAAATCCTATATTACAAAAAATTATAAAATAGATGAATATAAGAAATTAAATAACTGAAATAATAAGCAAGAAAATAAACAAACAACTAAATCGATAAAACCAATCAGGAAGATTAACTCGTTTCAATGATTGTAACTAACTTCGGATTAGAGTATTAGGGTGGATTACCTATCAATTAACCAATTATTACTCCAAGCCTCTAATTGATAAATCAATTAGTTGATACTCGCTTATCTCCCAACCTCACTTTCTCAACCAGGATAGACTACGATTTACTTGGCAAAATTTATCTCCCGACCTCGTTTAGCCTATAATTACTTCCTAGGGTTGTCAAGCCTACGGTTTAGGAACACATGATTTAAACAAACTAATCCTATCAAGAAACCCTAAATCCTTTGTTAATACGTCCCCATCCACTCGTTAATCTCCACTAAGGGATTTAACCACTCATGTTATTCATAATCTCTAACTCAATTGAAATAAACATGTAATCAACACGAATAAATCAGAAGAGAAAAAAATATTAGAATAATCTTGGAATTGATGTCGAATGGAGAAAGGAGTAGTAAATCTCTTGAATAGAATAACGAATAACTTCTCTTGCAAAGGCAAATAAACTGAAATACTTGGATAATATAAAAGAACTATTGGATCGAAACCGCTTCCAAGTGGAAAAACAAAGAGTTTATAAAAATTGAAAGAACTTAATCTAATCCTACTTTTAAACTACTAGGGTTTTTGGATGCGTCTAAGACAAATTAGTTGCATCAAACCCCTAGGATCTCACTTATAGGAGTGTTGGAAACTTGAATTAGGTCTTCGACACATCTTAGGTCTTCATATAAAGTTGATTCTATCGATGAAAATAGCCATGGTATAATTGGGCATCACGTCAACCTATGTCATACCATAGGCCTTGCATGATGTGACACGACAAGAAATTGTAGGCTTCTTTGGTTCATGTCATGCTTTAGCGATTCCGGAAGCTTTTGCATCACTCATCCCTTGCTCCTACGTCAATTAGGCCTATACTTCACCATCCTACACACTCACCTACACAAATTAACATTGCCTAAGGCTCCTGTCAGTCTAATAGGTCACAACACTCAGAAAAAGTGTTAAAAAGCACTTATTTTACTAACTTTGAATCCTAACTACTAAATACCGAAAATGTAATATAAAATACTAAATTGGCTAAAAAACAAGCTCTTTAAGTGAAAAAAATCAATCAAAATTACTACTACACTTGACGTTAGGCAAAATACGCCTAGACTTATGTCCTCGCTTGTCCTCAAGCAAACTAAACAAAAACAAAATAAAAACAGAAAACAAAACATACTACAAACAAGAAATAAACATGTAAGAAAAAAATTTTACTGGAGCTAGCTTGATACAAGAAATTGGGTAGAAATATATTAACAAGATACTGTAGATAATCAAATAACTCTAGAGTGATACACAATTGACTCATAATTTCTAAAATTGGACAGGTTAGTTCATTATATTACAATTCAAACAAACAAAAGAATATTAAGTATAGGGTTCCATCAAAATAGATATATAAATAGACAATTACGTTCAAATGAATATAAGTGGTAAAAACATCAAAAGTTGGCACAATTATCATCCACATAAAGACTACCTAAGTTACATAGGACTTTTCAACTTGTAATGTTTTGCGACATAGTTTGGTTTGGAATTCATAAATAGTCTCAACAAAATGGCTAAGCACAAAAGTAGTTTAGTACATTGTATTGTTCCCTATACTACCCCGAGTATACATGTAGCTCACTACCTTATACCCACTTCTCTCACCTTCTTTATTTCTCCATTTACTAAGGCATTGTATAGTATTAATGAGTACAATCATCTAAGCTTGTATTATTTTTTTTCGAACAAATGTGAGTTTTCTTTTTTTTCCAACTCAATTTCTTTTTATTTTTTTTCTTTTAGATTTTCTCAATTTGGCAATTTGCCTTATTTTTCTACAAACTCAAAATCTTATACTCACTATACCATACAATCCCTTAGTTCACTCATTTTTTCTTTTTTTTAACAATCATAATTTATCTACTTAATCCCTTAATATCAATGGTCAGACATCTAAATTCGTGGAAGGACCAAGAAATAAATGATCAAATAGATTATTTGTTAGGCTTAAGGTTTCAATTTTTTGTTCATCAAGAAAATAGATTCAAGCTCAAATTAGGTACTAAGGAAATATTTACGAGATAGCTTTTTGGCTCAAAAATTTGTCTACAAAATAATGCCTTAGGCCATCCCTAGGCAATTCAATACATGGATTAAATCAACCAAGTCTATCAATTTCTACAACTTATAATTCAATCAAACTATCAATTTCTACAACCTATAATTCAATCAAACATGCATGTTATTTATATACTTATATATCATGTGGTATACTTAACATCCTAAATCTATTCATAATGTAATAAATTGAACTAATTAGTCTAAAATTAAAAAAATTTAGAATCAACTATTATCAAACTAAATTTACAGTTTATTCACAAAATCCTATTAACATGCTCCTAACCAATGACTTGTATTTCTACAAGATCAAGCACATAGAAAACATGCAAAATTAAAAAATTTGAAAAGTACTAATCCTAGAAAAACAAAATAAAATAACAAAAAATTTTACGAATTCAAAAAAATTTATGCGATTTCCCGAGCTTGGAATGTTTGGAAAATTGTGTGAATGAAAGAACGTCTTGAATAGGTTCAAAGGATGGTGGAAATCACGACCCGAAGCACTTGAATGTTTTATGGAACCAGAGTTATAATCAAACTCGACCCTCATAAATTAGACAAACACTCAAACCTTGGTATAACGAAGACGCCACACTTCGGGTTGGTAAAGGAAGTGATAAGTCAAGGGTGAATGCCACAAACTTGAAAGAAGTTTGATAAGTTCAAATAAGTTTAGTTAAGAACCTTAGAGAGAAATTCTCACAAATAAAAGTTTTTTTTATTAAAAATGGTCTAACACGAAATGTTCAATTACAAAGCTTTATATAAACTCCTAAATTGACTACTCATATTCGGTACATATGGGTTCACACCAACACTTAAGACATTCACACATAATATTGAAAATGTTCACACTAAGCATTTAAAACAAGTTCATGTTCTTAGAGAGGTTCATACATGGCCAAATTTAATGTTGAACACCCCTTTAGACATGCATGAATGCTTCACCATGCAGAAATCTCCAAGTTCCTTGCATGTTCAGCCTTTAATTATCTCTTCATCCCTTTTGAGCAAATGCTATATACATAGCACATGCATTTCTTAATTTGAATCTTTAATGTGCCTTGAGTACCTGAATAGGCAGTTTGCATTTGATGAATTCACCTCCCATGTTACCAACCGTCCATGCTCTAGCATTATTGTCATGCATCCTTCCTCATTAAACAACGTATATTAGCATGTACTTGACACTCTATGTGATCAGCCACATGAATCATATTGAAGGCCTGTATTCTTGAAGATTTTATAAGGTTCCTTATGCATGAATTTAGCTTGAATGTAGGATCTTGAAGGGTCATTCTAATCCCATTTGAATGGCCACCTGTATACATATAAGTAGCCATCAACTTTGCAACATTTTCATCCCAAAATTCAGCTAAGACCCTTATTTATAAACTAGACTCTTGACTTGGACTCTAGATACTCACACATATGACACAAATAACTTATGATAGTGAAATAACAACATATTTTGAACACACACACACATACTTACGCATATATTCAACACAAATGAACAAATGACTAAAAAATGCATACGCAACAAAACTATGAGTGAAAGCATCATAATATAACATTTTTCTATACACATGTATTAAAAAACATATGATAAAACATCAGCATAAAGAAACAGTACACCACACACATTCGCACTTAGACTAATACTTATCAACTTAAAATTTTAAACATAATAGACATACATAAAACACACATGATAAAAATCTGTGGAATTAATCTTAAAATAAACTTAGGATATAAAAATTGTTAGAATGGGGATGATTAATTCAATCAGGCCCTTTAAAGAATATGTCCAGATTTTTGAATAAATTAGATTCATAGGGAATTGGGCTCGGCCCAATTTGAGCATAACTAGATTGGGCTTGAATCCAACATTTTTTCATAAGCCCACCAACGCCCTCCTTGTAGCTTGGACTTAAGATCACATCATTTTTCCTAATTCACCCCCACACTCTATTCAGCAGATTGTCCGTAATGTATAATAAAAATATAAAGAAAAAAAGGTTACCCGATTGACGTGATTCGTTCAACTCAATTGGTAGGACTACTCCTTTAGGTTTTGTCTCAATATTGTAATGTCTTCAAAATATTGGGGTTCCTACTAAGAAAAACTAACACAACTACATATAAAATATTAAAATCCTAACCAAATCAAAATAAAAAATAAAATACAATGTCTAAAATAAAAATTGAAAATTTAAATTAAATTATTTAGAATTATTCAAAATCAGGATTAGGATATTCCACTAGCTTCCAAATTCTCTCCTTCTTCTACTTGACATGATCATCTTTGTTATTATCATTCGGAATCGATATGTGATTGCTTTACTTCCTTGTTGTCAATTCAGTCCAGTATCTCAAGTAATGTTGTTTTACCTTTTAGTATGCATACTACTTGATGTTGATCTTTTAATTGCACTCCTAATTTGGTTTCTCGCGTCTCCCTTTGCGTTTGTGGTTTTGAATGGTTGTAGGTCTGGTGTCGCCCACGGAGGAGTTTTTATGACGTACCTTCGAGCATAGTGTTCTACAATTGGCCTAATATAGGCAATACCCAACATCATATATTCAAGATGTGCTTGAATGTCACCCTCCCTTGATATAGCTTGCTCTTTATATACTACTTGTGGGCTTGACATTCTTTGAGGAGTTTCCACTTGGGGTGGTTGTGGCCATCGAAAGTCTTTAATCCCATATTTCTCAACTTCTCAGGTTGCCAATTTCTCACATTCTTTATTGCATGCAGTTTGATATTCCAAGTATTTTTGTATATGTACTATTGTTTCTTCCAATGTTTGTTTCTTTGGCTGTGATACACTACTACTTGCTTGTATTGTCTCCTTGTTCAGTTCAACTAGCTTAGAGTTTCTGTATGTACTTCGTCTTACTGCCATTTGATGTTATTCATTAAGTAATTGACTTATTCTACACTTGGAAGGGAAGATAGATATACTCGGGAGAATATTTGATGTTGGTGGCTTGGAGGTATTGACTGTTGATAGAGACATTATATAGATGTCATTTAGGTCTTTACTTATCGTGCAAACTCGAGGAATATCTTGAAAGACCATGTCAAACCAAGAATGAAAAACTTGTTGAAAATGGCCTGTATGTCGCACCATAGAAGGGGCATAGTGTGACATTACTCTAGTTTGTCCTATGTTCTTGCTCAATTCAAGGTTGTGATGTGCCATATATAATGCATGGCATGACATGACGATAATATTTTGCATTTTCAGTTTGAACGGGTTTTCTCACACCATGGGCTTGTTATGTGATGATATGGATTTGATTTGGCCTCTCTGGGACTTGTCAAAGGTCTTTAATTGTCCATATTTTCCCCTGACTCGCATCTATCTCCTCTATTGCTCCTAGAAACCTATTTCTTTCTAATTCTAACATAAAACAACAAGTTTAATGCCTAATTCTAACAAATCAAAAACAAATTAGTATACAATATTTATAAATTAATTAAATTTCAATGGTTTTAAGAATTACGTTGTGCTACCAGACTTGTCTGATAGTTCCTTGAATTTAACCATTAACTTCATTCATCTTTGATGGCTATCGTTGGCCTTCCAACTGATTCCATTCCATTCGGGATCTCTCCATTTATCTCGTTCTCTTGCATTTTGAGTACCTGTACTTGCACAACTACAAAAGTGCTTTCGATTAATGTCGTTTGAGATTAAATCAAAAATCATGTAACATTCCTCCCTAAGTAGTCCCTTACTTTTGGAACTGTGGCCACATTTAGCCACTTCTATCTCGTCATCATTTTTACAATTAGCTCATTTTTCTATAGATCGATAGTCGATTTAAAATTGCCCAAAAATGCCCTACCCAATAGAATGGGGATTTCTCGATCTTTCTCAAAATTGAGGACTACAAAATTGACATGGATTATAAATCCCCATACCTTAACCAATACATTCTTGAGTACATCTTTTTGGTGTACTAAGGATTTATCAACTAATTGCAGCATTATCGAGGTGTTTTTTAGTTTCTCGACTCTGAGTTTCCTGTAGATCAATAGAGGCATTAAATTTATGCTAGCCCTTAAATTTCAAAATGCCTTACTAAAATGTCGATCCCCTATCTCTATTTGAATCATGAAGCTACTTGGATCTTTTAACTTTAAGGGTATCTTTTTAACCATTAATACGCTACACGAGGTGTCAATGTCAATTTGCTTGCCCTTTTTCATTTTCTTATGTCATGCCATGATTTTTGTTAAATACTTGGCATATTTCAGGATTTTATCAATAAGCTCTAAGAGTGGAAAAATCACATTTAGGGATTCAAATAAATTTAAAAAATTTATAAAATCTACCTCATCCCTCGTTTTCTTGTCTTCTAGTCATTTTGAGAATGTTACCTTTATTGTGCTTGACTTTGAGATTACCGGATCAGACACTGGTTTGGCCATCTTCTCAATCGGCTCATGGTGCTCTTCCGCTTCCATAGGTTCGTTGACCACTTTGGGAACCTCCTCCTCTTCATGGATGGGCTTGTTTGGGTTTTTTAGTGTCTTCCTCGATATCAAGCTTATCACTTTTAGATGTTCCTTCCCATCTTTTCTAGGATTGTTTTTTATATTACTAGGGATGTTCCGGCCATTTTGCTTTTGAAACATAGTCATTAACTAACTCATTTGGTCGCACAGGTTGTCCATTTGAGATTCGAGTCGTCTGCACGTAGCTTGGACTTGTTAAATGTTCATCTTTATCATTTTCATCTCCCTTTCTAGTTGATCAAATCTTTGACCAAATGCAGCATGGTTGTGTTACAGTACCAATCATGAGATAATTGTAATTACATACTTATTTTACCTTGTTTATTAATATAAGGCATTGTCATTATTATTCAGTTCCTTTTTCTGTGTATATAAATAAACTGAATTTTAATAAAGTTCTAGGAATAATATGATTATTCTTAAAAGGTCCTTAGTCAAGTATTATTGTAGGCTTGGACAATAATAATACATTAAGACTAATGTGTAGTGGATTGATAACAAAGTGTTGTCAAATTCAATACATGATTATGTGCTAGAGAACAATATATTGGTCTGACCCACTATGAGTATATTTCTTGGATTATTATGTAATAGTCAGAACATTACTCATACTGATAACCATGTATATGATTCTCAGACTTGAGACCATCATTAGCCAAACATCATGAGTCGTATATTTTGATACAATCAAACGTCTTCCATAACAAGTTGTACTAAAAAGACTAATGTTGGATATGCCACTATCTATGTAGTAGGATATGGTTGATCAATATAGGGTTTGTCCCTCCTACATAATGAAAGCAATATCTTAGGCCACTTGATTGAGTGAGACAAGAAATGCTTGGCCATGCTTGAAAAAGTTGATATGAGATGTAGCACCCCTAACCTATCTCTGTCGTCGAATTAGAGTTATGAAACATTACCGTACAATCAGAACAATAATGTTATTTAATGATAATTACATAAAACTCATTATAAAATTAGCAAACATATACCTTTGGGCCTTAAACTGAGCTTTCGAGGCCCTAAAAATAGTTTGAAAACAATTTGGGACTAATTTGAAACAATTCAAAAAATTTGGGAAAAAGTTGAAAACTTTGAAAATAGGGGTCACACGGCCGTGTGGCCAGGCCGTGTGACATAGCCCAAATCGTGTGGTATTCAAACAAAGGGACACACAGCCATGTCCCAGCCCATGTCTTAAACTATGTAACTCACTATGTTAGGTCACACGACTGTGTTGAAGGCCGTGTAAATCTCTGACTTGTGACACACGGTCGTGTTGCAAGCCGTATTCTAGATCGTGTAACTCATTAACTTGAAATAATAAGTGACATACGGCCGTGTAGCCAGGCCACATGTGTCAGACGGTCATGTAACAACCCGTGTCCCAGGCTATATGGTTCATAATTTGACCCTAAACAAACCATTTTAAGACCAAAATTTACACAATCATCCCCTCCATTTATGCATACATTCAATAGACCAAAAAACCTTTCAAATACACATAAACATACAAATTCAATCAACCTATTTCACCTAAACAATATGTCATTCAAAAGCACCACATTTGTACAAAAATAACTTTAATCAAAAGAAGGCTATAATGCCACATCTCAAACACAAAAACATAGTCAAATAAGCTACCTAATGACATCAATTGTGAAACCATTCACCTTTCATTAAAACATACTAAAATGACCATAATCA
The DNA here is from genome assembly GCA_025698475.1 of Gossypium anomalum. Taxonomy (NCBI): domain Eukaryota; kingdom Viridiplantae; phylum Streptophyta; class Magnoliopsida; order Malvales; family Malvaceae; genus Gossypium; species Gossypium anomalum. The sequence goes on along the minus strand of CM046968.1, from coordinate 37,302,647 downwards.
TATGGGTTTAATATATAAAAAACTAATAGCACTAGAAAGAACATTTGTTTTCTCCTTACTTATTGGTTAATTTGTCCCCATTTAGTTATCTTTAGCACATATTTTAGCATTTTTAGTTCAGTAAATTGCATTTTATAACTCAGTGAATCTTAGCCTATTTATCCTTAATTTTTTCATGTTTTGGTACCAATGTCGCTGCATGAGTATTTTCAGATTGTGCCCAAAATTGTCGTCATACATGATAGCTGTCTAGATAAGAACAAAGATGTATGCATTGTCTAGTCTAGTATAACCAACTTGTACGTATAGAGGTAGCATGATTCTAATGAAAGGACATCTAGGCTATTTGGGAAGAATATAAATATTCACGTGAAAAGAAAAAAAAAGAGGCTTTTTGGGGAGAGTATCTTCTTCAACCTATCTTTTAAGGCTTTTCGGCTATGGCGGCTTAAGTCTCCAACAGGTGAATTGATGTGAAAAGGATGTAGATTAGTTCTTGACAAGGAGCCCTAAGTGTGACACAAGAGGGAGTTGAGAAATCAAGTTGAGATTTTCTAGGAATAGTACTCTCAACTTGTTTCTTTTATATTTCTTTTGTAAATGATGGTGATTACTTTCTATTTCATGTTCGTACAGAAGTATACATGATTTCTGGGTTAAATGTTATGTCATTCAATCTTGCTTCTACTGTTTAATTTTTGGGTTTGAATGTTTTTAGCATGGAAGTGTTATTACAGTCACTGACACTGGAAGGTGCAGCAACAGTTCAAGCTAACAAGCATGACAATGGAAGTTGCTTGAGGATTAAAGGAATTTAATCCACTTCTTCTTAATAGTGTTCCATTTCCATCATTAGAAGATGTGGTTAATGTGCATGTTTAAGTCTTAGACTAAATATAAAAGTTAAGCTTGGTAAGATATTCATTGTGATTTAATGCATCGACAATTACCTATCCTTTTATACCTTGTGAGCACTTAGTATTCTTTGAATATTCACGTTGGGGATCCCAGTTTACAATTTTCATATTTTATCTTATTGTTTTCAAGTTATTGCTTTGATACCTACTCTCATAATTTATCACGTTTCTATCTATTTATTGCACTGACATTGATAGAAAAAAGACAACCATCCTCGTGGGATCGATATCCGACAGACTCATATCTGTCTACTATACTTGCATTGACAGTGTACGCTTGCACATTATTGATATGACGTTAAACAGCTAATCAAGTTCTGGCGTCGTTACTGGGGATGGCATTTGTTTGATGTTTATTTTTTTTTGTTTTTATTTCATAATATTTAGTTGTTACTAACTTGTTTTCTTTTTGTTGCTAATTTCACATTTTATTTTATGTGTTGTATGACTAAAAGCAATTTGGAGTTTATTGCCGATTTTGATCCAAAAATTGAAAGAACCGTTCGGAGGAGACTTCGAGAACAAAGGAATATGGATTTACCAAGAAACTATAAAGTCATACCCCCGATGCAGAACCAAAATGCTAATGACCCACCGTTGCCGCAAGGCGCTCAAATACAAAACAGGACTATACAAGATTTTGTAGTACCTGTCTTGGATGGCTTAGAACCGGGAGTTGTTAGGCTAGAAATCCAAGCTGGAAATTTTAAACTCAAGCCAGTAATATTTTGAATGTTTAATTCTAATTGGCAATATGTTAGACTACCTCATAAAGATGCAAGAGAACATCTCATATCATTTTTATTGATTTGTGCTTCTTTTAGTCAACAAGGAGTTCCTGATCACACTTTGAAGATGCAATTATTTCCTTATTCCTTGCAGGGAAGAGCTTGTATTTGATTCCTTGGGCTACCTATCGGATCAATTACTTCTTAGAATGCACTAGTAACATAGATTTTTTTTGCGATTTAACCCGCTAACAATGAATGCTCGTCTCCGAAATGATATTACAACTTATTATCAACTAGATGATGAGAATCTTCACACCACATGGGAATGTTATAAATATTTTCTTGGATGTTGTCCCATGCACGGTATTCAATAGGAAACACAAATTTAGATTTTTTATAATGTGCTGAATTCACTGTAACACCCCAAACCTGACCCAGAAGTTAGACCCGAATCTGGCGTGTCACATTGAAGTGTTTTTCGAAAACCATGTTTTCATTAGAAACCCTTCTTATTTAAAACGTATTGCATTGAAAACTTCTTAATTTTATTTCCAAAATTCCTTTTTACTTTGCAGAAGCTAATTCTAAAAGTAACCAATTTACAAAAACGTGATCTTTAAAAGTTAAGTCGCGAAAACGTAGTGTTTTGAAAACCGCGATCTACTTCTAACAAATATCAAACATAGTAAATAAATTTTCCCAAATGAAAAGTTAAGAAAGAAAATAAAGAGGCCCTATTATAACCCAAATCAAAAACCAAAGGGCTTAACTAAATAAACAAAATAGAAAAACATGTGCCGATGTGTGGTCATCTCCGAGTCCCTCTGCGACCCCAATCCACCTAACACTGAGGATTACCTGCACAGTTAATAAACGGGGTGAGTTTATGAAAAATCAGTGTGTAATCCCCTTACTAGAGTAACAGTCAGTATATAGAAACAAAAACAGAAATAGTCTGGGCCCCTTTAACGCTAACAGTACAGTCCAGTTCAGAGCATACGTGGGCCACAATGCATTACAAATCAATTGGGTCTCAGCCCTTGTCAGAATCAAACCATATGCATAATGCAAAAATGTATGCTAACCCGTCCCATCCAACCGCTATACACCAACTCCGTCCCCCGGTACACATCATGTGGGGATATAACTATCGACACACCCATCTGATACACATCAATGGTAGCCCAGTTGCGGTACTACCTTCATTGCAGCAAGCTGCTAGCATATATATGGCTTTAAGCCTTCACTAGCGGTATTATAATTGGCACAAAGCCATCGGTAAATATAATAAGTTCGGCACATAGCCAGCAACTAGAGTAACATAACTGGCAAACAGCCCTAGGTAAATGTGATTGACACCAAGTCGTAAATAATCATAGATTGGCACATAGCTTTAGGCAAATACATTTGGCACACAGCCATAATCTGGTTGGCACAGAGCCATATGTAGGTTGGCACAAAGCCATAATCAGAATAATTGGCTTTAAGCCATCGGTAGCTGTATCATGTTAGGCACATAGCCATCAGCGATGGTAATATAGTCGACACAGAGCCTCAGATAAATATGATCGACACAGAGTCGTCAGTAATCATATATTGGGCTTAAAAGCCACCGGTGGATCCATGATCGTTAAGCAACCATGCGATCCTTAATCGGTGGATCCACAGTCATCAAGCAACCGTGCAATCCTCAATCGGTGGATCCACGGTCATCAAGCAACCATGCAATCCTCAATCGATGGATCCACGGTCGTCAAGCAACCATGCAATCCTCATATACTTCCTCTGTTCCATAATTTACACCCATGTGCAACATAATATTTTATGAATGCAGCAAATATACACACGGCATATAAAATCATACCAATTACAGTCATACATTCTCAGTCAGAACATAGTCAAATCAATCAAATTGTATTATTAGTGAGTCATATACCCTAGAGAGCAAAATGATGTTTTTACCTATTAGGGGTATTTTAGTCATTTCACTCTACAAGGGTGTTTTGGTAAATCTCAAACCAATGGAATTTCGGTAATTTTGTAAATCAAGAGTATTTCTGTAATTTTATAAATAAAGGGTATTTTTGTAATTTTCCAAATCAAGGGTATTTCAGTAATTTTCCAAATTGAAGGTATTTTGGTAATTTTCCAAATCGAGGGTATTTCGGTAATTTTACAAGTCGAGGGTATTTCGATAATTTTACAAGTCAAGGGTATTTCAGTAATTTCACAAATTAGGGGTATTTTGGTAATTTTACAAGTCGAGGGTTTTTCGGTAATTTTACCCTACAGAGGTATTTTCGTAATACTAACCTACAGATATGAGATTCACATAGTCCAATCCAATATTTACTACACAATCATACAATTTACCCACTTGGGACCACATGGCCCATCCCGGCCCAAAGTAACCTAAGCCCACGAGAGCACTCATGATGGCCTCAACCATCACGTCAAAGGTCCCACGCGTGCGCTCTCATGCTCATGTGGCTGCATCACCGTGTGACTGACATTTTGGCGTTCCGGCATTTGCCGTTCTACAACTAGAGTAGTGCGAAATATACATCTGTTTATGAGAACGGGCCAAAGTCCACGATCACCAACCTTGCGCATCCTGCATTGAGTCTTCCTCCCAACTCATCTGTTTTGCTCTATTTAAAGCCAGCTTCTCACCATTTCTCATGTTAGCTTCACGATGTGGGATTACTTTCAACCATTAGGAAAATTCCTCATTCTTATGACCACTTCAACCACAGAGTTTCAGTCCAACTCCACCTCCTTCGCAGCTCAAATAGAAAACTAAATACTCCACTGTGCATCCTAAGACTTGAACCTCAGACCTCACAGCTACACAACACGCCACCTTGCCACTCCACCACAAGGCTTTTTGTGTGATAAAAATGTCCATAATTAACTTTAAGACATATGTGCCAGCGTCCAGATTCACTTAAGAGAAAACCCAAAATGAATTGTAAGAGCCAAGACTTGAACCTAGGCTCCCTTGCAACCTTAAGGATGCTACAACCACTAAACCACATGCTTCCTTGTGTCATTTATTTAACACAATAATTTAAAAGGCCATCATCCAAGCATCCAGGGTTTTATTCACTTAATATCTAAAGCCCAGGTTTGAACCCAAGATTTCTCCAACACTTCTCAGGGCCATTATCCACCAAGGTAGACATTTAATTGAGTCATTTCCTTGCACAATTAAATACTTATATATAGCCTCCTTATGGACCCATACTCAAGCTAGGCCCAAATTCAGGGCATTACAATTCTACCCCCTTAAAGAAATTTCATCCTCGAAATTTCCAACTATCTGAACAACCGCTGAGCTCAACCTACACTACTACGCTCCCGCTGCACACTCTAGTTCCAAACTACACTAATACACTTTTAACTTAATTTCAAAACCTCTCACACCCAACCAAACATCTAACCATAGAAGCAAACAGATATTTACCACATATGCATACAATTTCTATATTCAAACATCACATCCAAACAAAACACACCTAACTTAAAAGGAATTGTGCAATCCTGAACCCGATGCTCCTTAGACCCGCATCTAAGACACGCTCCTTACTTTCTCCAGCATTCACCTGAATGGTGCCTTTTGCAACGCTTGCAAGCCAGAAAGTTTAGACGCGTCTTAATGCATTTCACAGAACGGGGCTCCTGCTTCAGAGGACTGTGATCCCTCTTCCTGCTGCACTCCAAACGCCTAGCCTGAAGTGTTTCACCATACGCCTTAACTCTTGCCTCGAACACTTCTTCCAGCACTTCCCTTACCAATTGGGTCAGTGCCTCCATACCAAGCTTCGGGTTATTGTTACCCAAAGTTGGCGGACTTACCTTGATTACAGTTTCCTGAACCATCTCATGTTTCGGGGAGACGGGCAACTCCTAGCAACCCTTCTTGCCTTTGGAATCCATCACAGTACTGTTGCTAACTAAAAAAAAATTTGATTTCCAGAACATACACTGAATAAATACAAAATCTAACTTTAAATATAGTCTAAAAGAAAACTTACGGATTCAGCACCGGAGACTCGGTAACCACACATTCAGGAAAATAGTCAGAAAAGCATTTCAAGTACTTCAAATCTTTTCAAATCTTTTTAAAATAATTCTTTCGGAAATCCAATTTTAAAACCCATTCCACAGCTGAGTTTTGTAACCTGGCTCTAATACCACTAAATGTAACACCCCAAACCCGGCCCAAAAGTTGGACCCTAATCTAGCGTGTCACATTGAAGTGTTTTTCGAAAACCATGTTTTCATTAGGAACCCTTCTTATTTAAAATGTAGTGCATTGAAAACATCTTAATTTTATTTCCAAAATTTATTTTTACTTTGGAAAAGCTAATTCTAAAAGTAACCAATTTATGATTAAGTTGCAAAAACATAGTGTTTTGTAAACCGCGATCTAATTCTAATAAATATCAAACATAGTAAATAAATTTTCCCAAATGAAAAGTTAAGAAAGAAAATAAAGAGGCCCTATTACAATCCAAATCAAAAACCAAGGGGCTTAACTAAATAAACGAAATAGAAAAACATGTACAGATGTGTGGTCGTCTCCGAGTCCCTTTGCGACACCGATCCACCTAACGCTAGGGATTACCTGCATAGTTAATAAACGGGGTGAGTTTACAAAAACTCAGTGTGTAATCCCCTTACTAGAGTAACAGTCAGTATACAAAAACAAAAAGCAGAAGCTTGATGCAGGCGAGCCTTTTAACGCGTTAACGATGCAGTCCGATTCGAGTATCGTGGGCCACATGACCCATTACAAATCACTTGGGTCTCAGCCCTTGTCAGAATCAAACCATATGCATAATGCAAAAATGTATGCTAACCTATCCTATCCAATCGCTATACAGCAACTCCATCCCCCGGTACACATCATGTCAGGATATAACTATCGACGCACCTATCCGATACACATCAATGGTAGCCCAGTTGCGGTACTACATTTATTGTAGCAAGCTGCTAGCATATATACGGCTTTAAGCCTTCAGTAGCGGTATTATAATTGGCACAAGCCGTCGGTATCTACAATAAGTTCGGCACAAAGCCATCAACTAGAATAACATAACTGGCACACAGCCCTAGGTAAATGTGATCGACACTGAGTCGTCAATAATCATATATTGGCACATAACCTTAGGCAATTACGTTTGGCACATAGCCATAATCAGGTTGGCACATAGCCATATGTAGGTTGGCGCAAAGTCATAATCAGAATAATTGGCTTTAAGCCTTCAGTAGCTGTATCATGTTAGGCACATAGCCATCAGTGACGGTAATATAGTCGACATATAGCCTCGGGTAAATATGATAGACACAGAGTCGTCAGTAATCATATATTCAGCTTAAAAGCCACCAGTGGATCCACAGTTATTAAGTAACCATGTGATCCTTAATCGGTGGATCCACAATCGTCAAGCAACCATGAAATCCTCAATCGGTGGATCCACGATCGTCAAACAAGCATGCAACCCTTAATCGGTGGGTCCACAGTCATCAAGCAACCATGCGATCCTCATATACTTCCTTCATTCCATAATTCCCACCCATGTGCAACATAATATTATATGAATGTAGTAAATATACACACGGCATACAAAATCATGCCAATCACAGTCATACATTCTCAGTCAAAACATAGTCAAATAAATCAAATTGTATTATTAGTGAGTCATATACCCTAGAGGGCAGAACAATCTTTTTACCTATTAGGGGTATTTTAGTTATTTCACCCTACAAGGGTGTTTTGGTAAATCTCAAACCAAGGGTATTTCGATAATTTTACAAATCAAGGGTATTTTTGTAAATAAGGGGTATTTTTATAATTTACCAAATTAAGGGTATTTCGATAATTTTCCAAATCAGGGGTATTTTGGTAATTTTACAAATTAAGGGTATTTCGATAATTTTACAAATTAGAGGTATTTGGGTAAATTTACAAGTCGAGGGTTTCTCGGTAATTTTACCCTACAGGGGCATTTCAGTAATTCTTCCCTACAGATATGAGATTCACATAGTCCAATATAATATTTACTACACAATCATACAATTTACCCACTTGGGCCCATAGGCCCATTGGGCCCACATGGCCCATCCCGGCCCAAAATAACCTAAGCCTAAACCATCACATCAAAGCTCCCAGACGTGCGCTCGCACGCTCGTGTGGCTGCCATCGTCATGTGACCAGCATTTCAGCATTCTGGCATTTGCCGTTCTACAACTAGAGTAGTGCGAAATACACACCTATTTATGAGAACGCGTCGAAGTCCACGATCACCAACCTTGGCACATCCTGTATTGAGTCTTCCTCCCAACTCATCTGGTTCACTCTATTTAAAGCCAGCTTCTCACCAATTCTCATGTTAGCTTCCCGATGTGGGATTACTTTCAACTATTAGAAAAATTCCTCATTCTTATAACCACTTCAACCACAGAGTTTCAGTCCAACTCCACCTCCTTCGCAACTCAAATAGAAAAATAAATACTCCACTGCGCATCCCAAGACTTGAACCTTAGACCTCACAATTACACAACACGCCACCTTACCACTCCACCACAAGGCTTTTTGTGTGACAAAAATGTCCATAATTAACTTCAAGACATATGTGCCAGCTTTCAGATTCACTTAAGAGAAAAACCAAAATGAATTGTAAGAGCCAAGACTTGAACCTAGGCTCCCTTGCAACCTTAAGGACGCCACAACCACTAGACCACATGCTTTCTTGTGTCATTTATTTAACACAATAATTTAAAAGGCCATCATCCAAGCATCCAGGGTGTTATTCACTTAATATCAAAATTTTTACTAAAGCCCAGGTTTGAACCCAAGATTTCTCCAACACTTCTCAAGGCCATTATCCACCAAGGTACACATTTAATTGTGTCATTTCCTTACACAATTAAATACTTACATACAACCTCCTTACGAACCCATATTCAAGGCCCAATACTTTTAGGCCCAAATTCGGGGCGTTACATTCACACTCGAGGAATTTGGTCGACGTATCAGCTAATGGTTATTTTTTGGATTGTACTTATAATGATGTTATTGGAATTCTGGAGAGAATCGCTTAGAATGATTATCAATATCCTATCTCTAGAGCTACAATAGCAAAAGCTACTTTGGGAATTATTGAATTTGATGCAAGATCTGCACTTAGTGCTCAAGTTTCTTATCTTGCAAATATCAAAAAAAAAATAGGCAAGGGACTAGTGACGTTGCACCTATACAAGTCGCTCAACTAGTTGATGTTACTACCTTTTGTTGTGAGATTTCCAGTGAGAACCATAGCTATTATGCAGAGAATGACTTTTATGTTAGTAACATTCGCAACAATTCTTATGGCAACTCTTATAATAATTCTCCATGCAATCAATAGTCTTGGGGAACTCAGAATGCAGGACAAAATTGTAACAGCCCGTTTTTAGTGAAATCAAAACGGGTAGTTTTTGGACCACAAATCTGAGGTTGAAAAAATTATTTTATTATTATTTTGAGGTTTACAACATGATAGTATGATTGTATGAAAACTTCGTTAAGAAATTTATTTGTTTGCAACCTTAATTTGATAAAAAAGAATAAACTGAAAAAGGTGAAAAATTAGAGTTCTATAGGCTAAAGGTACTAAATAGGTAAAGAACTTAAAGTATGAGTACTTAAATGGTAATTAAACCATTAATAATGGTAATGGACAATTATGGACATCATTAATGTGATTAATAAAGGTTATATAAGTAAATTAGTAAATAAAAACTAAAATAAGTAAAACAAAATTATATTTTTCGTCTAGCTTCTTCATCTAGTCAAAATTCAAATGAGGAAATTACACCATTCTAGGGTTTGAGCATTTTGCAAGCTTTCTCTTTTGCATATCAAGTTAAGCTTCGTACGAATCTAGATTGAAGGAGAGATAACGTTTTGGACTAGTCGATCCTATTACGTCATTTCTGTGATTGAGGTAAGCTCGTATGTTAATAGGCAGTAATGTAATTGTGCTTTAAATGTTTTAGAATTGCATTATTGATGAATATGACTTTACGATAATGTTCGATAAAGATTTGGCAATGTGTGAAATCCCAGTTGAACCTTAGGAATAGATAGGATACAAATGACATGCCATTAGGGGTTATTGTGTTCTGGGTGCTGGTCTGTACGTTCTACCGGTGGCTGAGTTTTGCAGCATGTGTTGAGGATTCTCGTTAGCTTGTGTAAGCAACACCGTGTAGCTACATCTTGACTGTCAGCTTGTGTGAGTAAACTCGATGATAGCTCGAGATGAGCATTTGCATATGAGATATGAGATTGAGATGGTTTCAACCATGTATTGGCACTTAAGGTGCGAGATTCCCGAGTATCTAATATTATTCCAAATGGTTCAATGGGTATATCGGTGATATGAAAGAGTATGAGATTGATGTGAATTAGTACAGGTATGTACGTGAACTATAAAAGCATTAAATCGAAGAAATTTATGAACTTCATATTTAACCTTATGGATGATTTTGTGTTAGGTTTATGGATTAAATTGAGTTACATTATCTCATGTTTACTTACTTGAAATTGTGAATGAATGGTAAGTTATACTTATTAGCCATACGAGCTTACTAAGCTTTATAGCTTACTCTGTTTACTTTTTTCGTATTTATAATGATTTCAAAGCTCGCTCGAATTAAGAGTTGTCAGAGATCTCATCACACTATCCAATCATTATTTTGGTACTTTTGAACTTGTGTATTTGGTTATATGGCATGTATAGGTGTTGTAGTTAATATGGCCTATATGCTAGTAATGTATTTAGGCAATTGATTTGGCTTGTAAATGATATATGTTTTTGGTTATGTGTTTAGCCATGTGATTTGGCTTATTTTGGTAAACTTGGTTATGTATATATGTGTAAATGGTCTTTTGTTATGTGGTTTATATTTGCTTTGTGAATGCCCTATTAAGAATTGGTAATGAAGGTAGCAAATGTTAGAAATTCAGTATGAATTAGCATGCTAAGTATTAGCCAAAATAATGCATATTTGAAAGTGATCAATTAAGTGAATTCTTAAAGGATATATCGGTATGTTTTGAATTGGAAAATTATGATGTTATGAGCCTTATTGTTGCTAATATTGGAATAACATGATTTTGGCTTGGTTGAGATTGGTTTGATTGCCTATTGATGATATCGTTATATGTTGTTTGGTGTGTGTAGATGAATGTAAGTTTGGGTGAGAAAGATGGCTTGGAAAATAGCTTATTATTGTCCACACGGGCAGAGACACGGGAGTGTGTCTCAGCCGTATGTGACACACGATTAGGTGACACGACCGTGTGTCCCCTGGTACTTAATTAGAATCCAAGTCCGTACCTCAACACGGTCTAGCACACGGGCGTGTGACTTGGCCGTATGGCGTAAGTTTGTATACCCTTCAGTTTTCACACGGCCTAGCTCACACCTTAGCACATGGGCATGTGAGGCCTTTTCGAAGGGTACACTGGCTAGTCACACGAATGTGTGGTTTGCCGTATGACCCAGGTCAGAGAGTTACATGGGGTAGGACACAAGCTGGGACACAGCCATGTGATCCCATTTCAAATGTCCACATGGCCGGTGACACGGGCATGTTTTTGGCCGTGTGTCGACACAGGCATTTGTCCCCTGTACTTTGAAAATTTTCTATGGTTTTCCAATATTTTCCTGAGCTCTCGGGTTAGTCCTGAACCACTACTAATGCTTTTTTGGCCTTGAGGGCTCGTATTAGGGACCATATGATTTTATTTGAATGATGTTTGTTTGGACATGAGAATGGTATGATTGTTTAATTGATAAGTTTGGTAATGCTCTGAAACCCTATTCTAGCGACAGATACAGGTTAGGGGTGTTACATTTATTAGTATCAGAGCTACAGTTTAGTCGATTCTCGGACTAACGTAGTATGTGTGAGTTTAGCTATACATGCCATATATAACCTGTGATAGTGTGATATCTCTGACAGTTTTAAATCATGTTTTCATATAGCAATGGATCCCAATCGAGCAGTTGTTGATGACGTAGAAAGTAATGCACTGGCTTCTGTTCCTGGAGCAGCGCTATCTAAATCAAGACATGTATCTGAGAGTCAAAGAGGAGAGGCCAAGGAAGCCTTCTTCCAAATGAGGAATAAATGGTTTACTGAGTTTGTCCGAACGAACCCGGCTGCTCAGTAACCTCTGCCCCTACCTATTCCTCAACCGATTCCTGTAGCTCCTCAAGGTTTGGAGCCTTTACGTTTAAGTAAGCCACCAGTTGATAAAATTTGAAAATACGGGGCTGAAGATTTTAGCGCTACTGTTGATGATGATCTTGAGAGAGCCGAGTTTTGGCTTACTAATACAATTTGAGTTTTTGATGAACTATCCTGTACACCAGCAGAATGTGTTAAATGTACTGTATCACTTCTGAGAGATACTGTATATCATTGGTGGAACACTTTGATATCTGTGGTGCCAGGAGAATGAATCACGTGGAAATTCTTTCAGACTGATTTTAGAAAGAAATATATAAGCCAACGGTTTATTGATCAAAAGTGCAAAGAACTTCTAGAGTTGAAGCAGGTCGTATGACAATGACCGAGTACAAAACAGAATTTGTAAGATTAAGTAAGTATGCTCGAGAGTGTGTTTCTACTGAAGAAATTATGTGTAAGCGATTCGAATATGGGTCGAAAAAAGACATTAAACTTCTAGTTGGAATTCTGGAATTGAAAGAATTTGTTGTTTTGGTCGATAGAGCTTGCAAAGCTGAGGAACTTAGCAAAGAAAAGAGAAAAGTTGGTTCTGAGGCTAGAGATTCGAGAAAGAGAATAATGAGTAAACCCTATCATTCTTCTTCAAAGAAATCAAGAGATTATTATAACCGTTTGACAGCTTCAGTGTGGTATTATAATCGAGATCGTGGGAAGCAACACACAAGTCCAAAAGCTCAAGCTACTTCAGTATCGAGTGTTGGTAGTGTCAAAACCAACAAACCTGCGTGTCAGCAGTATGGAAGATGACATTTTGAAGACTGTTGGATGAATAATAAAGCCTTTTTTAGATGTGGTTTGCAAGATGATTTTATTTGGGATTGTCCTAAGTTACCTGAGAAAGACAAATTTTTGAATCAAGACCGAGTAATACAGCTGCCAGAGGGAGACCACCTCAAAGTACTGGAAATGTGACTAGTAGTAAAGTGCAACAGAAGATTCTATTGTGAGATCTGAGGCTCAAGTGCTAGCTAGAGCCTATGTTATTCGTGCTCATGAAGATGCATCATCACCAGATGTTACCATCGGTACATTTTCTCTTTATGACACTGATGTAATTGCTTTGATTGATCCTAGATCGACTCATTCGTATGTTTGTAAGAATTTAGTGTCCAGTTAGAGTTTACCTGTTGAGTCAACTGAATTTGTGATTAAAGTATCGAACCCCTTAGGCCAATATGTCTTGTAAGAATAAGTATCCTTTGCCAAGAATTGATGATTTTTTCGATCATTTGAAAGGAGCAACACTATTTTCAAAGATTGATTTGGGATCTGGCTATTATCAGTTGAGGGTTAAAGATTTGGATGTGCCGAAAACTGCATTAAGAACCAGGTACGGACATTCTGAATTTCTTTTTATGCCGTTCAGATTAACTAATGCTCCTGCAGTATTCATGGATTTGATGAATCGAATCTTTAGACCATTTTTGGACAGATTCATAGTCAAATTCATTGATGACATTTTGAGTTATTCTCGAGATGAATCTAAGCATGCTAAGCATTTAAGGATTGTGTTACAAGTATTGAGAGATAAGCAACCATTTCCTAAATTCAGCAAATGCGAGTTTTGGCTACAAGAGGTTGATTTTTGGGACTCATTATTTCAGCGGAAGGCAACCGAGTTGATCTGAGTAAGATTTCAGCAATTGTTGACTGGAAACCACCAAGAAACGTATCCAAAGTCAGAAGCTTTCTAGGATTAGTTGGCTACTATCGACATTTTGTAAAAAGGTTCTCGAGGATTGCTACACCGATGACTCGATTGTTACAAAAAGATGTGAAGTTTGAATCGTCTGAGAAATGCCAACAGAATTTTGAATAGTTGAAGGCAATGTTAACTGAAGCACCAGTTTTAGTTTAGCCTGAGTCGGGTAAATAGTTTGTGATTTTCAGTGATGTGTCATTGAATGGTTTGGGATGTGTTTTAATGCAAGAGAGCAAAGTGATATCTTATGCTTCTAGACAGTTAAAATCGTATGAAAAGAATTATCCGACACACAATTTTGAGTTGGCTACTATTGTTTTCACATTGAAATTTTGGCTATATAATTTTTTCGATGAAAAATGTCATATTTTTTTCGATCACAAGAGCTTAAAGTACCTAATGTCTCAGAAAGATTTGAATTTACGACAATGAAGATGGCTCGAGTTGTTGAAAGACTATGAATTAGTGATTGATTATCATCTAGGGAAAGCGAATGTAGTCGCGGATGCTCTGAGTAGAAAATATTTGTTTTCTTTGAGAGCAATGAACACATAATTGATCTTATCTAATGATGGTTCGATTTTAGCTAAATTGAAAGCTAAACCGATGTTTCTTCAGCAAATTTTTGAGGCTTAGAAATGTGATAATGAATCGTAAGCTAAAAGAGTATAGTACGAGTCGACTACTAATTCAAAGTATCATATCGGATCCGATGATTGTTTACTATTCCATGGGAGAGTTTGTGTGTCGACGAATCCCAAGCTTATTCAGAAAATTCTACATGAAGCACACAGCGGTTGTTTATCTATTCATCGGGGAAGTAGTAAGATGTACAATATTTTGAAATAGTTGTACTGGTGGTCGATCATGAAATGAGACATTTCAGAGTTTGTGTCGAGATGCTTGGTTTGTCTACAAGTTAGAGCCGAACATTAAGTGCCTTCAGGACTATTACAGCCAGTGGTGATACCTGAGTGGAAGTGGGATAGAGTTACGATGGATTTCGTATCGGGATTACCCCTATCATCTAAAAAGAAAGATGATATTTTGGTTGTTGTTTATCGTTTGACGAAATCTGTACATTTCATTCTGGTACGTACAGACATTTCGCTTGATAGATTAGCTAAATTGTACATCTCTGAGATTGTCAGATTGCATGGGGTGCTAGTTTCTATTATTTCGAATAGAGATCTGCGGTTTACGTCATGATTTTGGAAGAAATTGCAAGAAGCTTTGGGTACGCGGTTACATTTTAGTACTGCATTTCATCCTCAAACCGACGGTTAGTCTGAGGGAGTGATTCAGATCCTCGAAGATATGCTTCGTTGCTGTGTTTTAGAATTTGAAGGCAACTAGGAGAAATATTTATCGTTGGTTGAGTTTGCGTATAATAATAGTTATCAGTTGAGCACAAAGATGGCACCGTATAAAGCTTTATCTGGTTGTAAATGCTGAACTTTGTTGTATTGGACTAAGCTTAGTGAGAAAAAGATTCAGGTTGATTTGATCAGAAAGACCAAAGAGAAAGTGAAAGTAATTCGAGACAATTTGAAAGTAGCTTCAGATCGATAGAAATCGTATGCAGATTTGAAACGTAAAGATATTGAATTTAAAATAGGTGACAGTGTTTTTGAAAGTATCGCCATGGAAGAAGATTTTTTGATTTGGTCGTAAAGGAAAATTGAGTTCGCAATTTATTAGGCCGTATGAGATTATCAAAAGAATAGAGCCAGTGGCATATCGTCTAGCTATACCGTCAAAATTAGAAAAGATCCATAATGTGTTTCATGTGTTGATGTTACGCCAATATAGATCAGATCCATCACACATAATTTCTCCAACAGAGGTTGAGATTCAGCCCGACATGTCGTATAATGACGAACCGATCAGAATTTTGGCTCGAGATATTAAAGAGTTAAGAAACAAAACCATAGCTTTAGTCAAGGTTATTTGGTAGCATCGTGATGTTGAAGAAGCTACGTGGGAGTCCGAGGAAGCTATGAGAAAACAATACCCTAACCTATTTTCTGGTAAGATTTTTAGGGACAAAAATTCCTAAAGGGGAGAGTTGTAATAGCCCGTTTTTAGTGAAATTGAAATAGTGATTTTGAGACCACATATTGGAGGTTGAAATAATTATTTTATTATTATTTTGAGGTCTACATCATGATAGTATGATTGTATGAAAATTTCGTTAAGAAATTTATTCGTTTGCATGCTCAATTTGATAAAAATGACTAAATTGAAAAAGGTGTAAATTTAGAGTTCTATAGGCTAAAAGCAGTAAATAGCTAAAGAACTTCAATGTATGAGTACTTAAATGGTAATTAAACCATTAATAATGGTAATGGACAATTATGGACATCATTAATGTGATTAATAAAGGTTATATAAGTAAATTAGTAAATAAAAACTAAAATAAGTAAAACAAAATTATATTTTTTGTCCATATTCTTCATCTAGCTGAAATTCAAAGGAGAAAACAAAACCATTTTAGGGTTTGAGCACTCAGCAAGCTTCTCTTGTGCATATCAAGTTAAGCTTCATACGAATCTAGATCGGGGGAAAGATAAAGTTTTGGACTAGTCGATCCTATTATGTCATTTCTGTGATCGAGGTAAGTTTGTATGTTAATAAGCAATAATGTAATTGTGCTTTAAATGTTTTATAATTTCATTATTGATGAATATGACTTTACGAAAATGTTCGACAAAGATTTGGTGACGTGTGAAATCCCGGTTGAACCTTAGGTATAGATAGGATACAAATGACATGCCATTAGGGGTTATTGTGTTCTGGGTGCTAGTTTGTACGTTCTACCGGTGGCTGAGTTTTTTAGCATGTGTTGCAGATTATCGTTAGCTTGTGTGAGCAGCACCCTGTAGCAACGTCTTAACCGTCAGCTAGTGTGAGTAGACCCAGTGATAGCTCGAGATGAGCATTTACATACGAGATATGGGATTGAGATGGTTTTAACCATGTATTGGCACTTAAGGTGCAAGATTCCCGAGTATCTGATATTATTCCAAATGGTTAAACGGGTATATTAGTGATATGAAAGAGTATGAGATTGATATGAATTAGTACAGGTATGTACGTGAACCATACAAGCATTAAATCGAAGAAATTTATGAACTTCATATTTAACCTTATGGATGATTTTGTGTTAGGTTTTGGATTAAATTGAGTTAGATTATCTCATGTTTACTTATTTGAAATTGTGAATGAATAGTAAGTTATACTTATTAGCCATATGAGCTTACTAAGCTTTATAGCTTACTCTATTTACTTTTTTCGTATTTATAGTGATTTCAAAGCTCGCTCGGATTGAGAGTTGTCGGAGATCTCATCACACTATCCGACCGTTGTTTTGGTACTTTTAAACTTGTGTATTTGGTTATATGGCATGTATAGGTGTTGTAGTTAATATGGCCTATATGCTGGTAATGTATTTAGGCAATTGATTTGGCTTGTAAATGATATATGTTTTTGGTTATGTGTTTAGCCATGTGATTTGTCTTATTTTGGTAAACTTGGTTATGTATATATATGTAAATGGTCTTTTGTTATGTGGTTTATATTTGCTTTGTGAATGCCCTATTAAGAATTGGTAATGAAGGTAGCAAATGTTAGAAATTCAGTATGAATTAGCATGCTAAGTATTAGCCAAAATAATGCATATTTGAAAGTGATCAATTAAGTGAATTCTTAAAGGATATATCGGTATGTTTTGAATTGGAAAATTATGATGTTATGAGCCTTATTATTGTTTATATTGGAATAACATGATTTTGGCTTGGTTGAGATTGGTTTGATTGCCTATTGATGATATGGTTATATGTTGTTTGGTGTGTGTAGATGAACGCAAGTTTGGGTGAGAAAGATGGCTTGGAAAATAGACCATTTTCGTCTACACGGGTAGAGACACGGGCGTGTGTCTTAGCTGTATGTGACACACGGTTATGTGACACAGTCGTGTGTTCCCTAGTATATATTTAGAAACCAAGTCAGTAGCTCCACACGATCTAGCACATGGGCATGTGACTTGGCCGTGTGGCTTAGTTTAGTATACCTTCCAGTTTTCACATGGCCTAGCACACGGCTTGGCACATGGGCGTCTGAGGCCATTTAGAAGGCTACACGGGCTAGTCACACGATGTGTACTTAGCCGTGTGACCCAAGTCAAAAAGTTACACATGGTAGGACATGGGTTAGGACACGACCATGTGATCCCATTTTGAATGTCCATACGGCCTATGACATGGGTGTGTCTCCCTTATACTTTGAAAATTTTCTTTGTTTTTCCAAAATTTTCTTGACTTTTTGGTTTTGTCCCAAACCACTTCTAATGCTTTTTTTTGGCCCCAATGGCTCGTATTAGGGACTATATGATTGTATTTGAATGATGTTTGTTTGGATATGAGAATGGTATGATTGTTTAATTGATAAGTTTGGTAATGCTCCGGAACCCTATTCCGACGATAGATACAGGTCAGGGTGTTACATTTATTGGTATCAGAGTTACAGTTTAGTCGATTCTCAGACTAATATA
This sequence comes from Gossypium anomalum, assembly GCA_025698475.1. Lineage (NCBI taxonomy): Eukaryota > Viridiplantae > Streptophyta > Magnoliopsida > Malvales > Malvaceae > Gossypium > Gossypium anomalum. The sequence goes on along the minus strand of CM046968.1, from coordinate 37,284,434 downwards.
GCGTGTCTGAGTGTAGCTATACATGCCATATATAACGGTGATAGTGTGATATCTCTTGACAGTTTTAAATCATGTTTTCATATAGCATTGGATCCCAATCAAGCTGATAAACCGTAATTTATACATATTATTGTCCCATGCTTAACACATTTATGAATAATTTTTCCTTAGATTTGTTGAATTTGATACTCATAATCCTTTAATTTCATGTTTTATACTTAGGTGAGCACAGGAGAGCAAAAAGAACAAGAAATAGGCCAAAAATAGAGAAAATAGGCCGATGTGGGAAATCAACACAGCCTGGACTTCCTCACACGGGTAGAACACACGCCCGTACCATTCTAGCAGGCTCGAACACGGCTTAAAACAACCTCAACACGGGCGTGTTTATCTCTCAACCCTGACCACGGCCTGAAGTAATCGCACACGGGCGTGTCGCACGGACGTGTCCCTGTCAAGCCCAAGTTGAGTTCTATTCAGAAAAGGGCAATTTGGAGGGGTTTTAGGCATTCTAAAGCCTATTTAAACACCGTAGAGGAGGATTAAAAGGAGGGACACAGAAGAGGAAGCAAGGACTTACTCGAAGAAAGCCGATTGATCCATCTCGGAAGCCGGATTCACCTCCAAGACTGAAGATCTCCCTTCAATTGGGTTTTCTTTATGTTTTGTTATCATTCTTCTGAGAAGTTTTCTTTTATAGTTATGAACTAATCCCCTAAACACCTAAGGGGGATGAAACCTAAGACGGATCTTGTTAATATTTTTTGAACTGTATGATAAATACTTGATTTGTTCTTAATTATGACTTTAACTCTTGTTTGATTATTCCAGGATATTGATTCAAATATTGATGTGCTTATTCAGAGGATGAATAGTCCCTGTCTAAGAGTAGATCACTCATAATTAAGCGGAGTTGCATGCAATCCTAGAGATAGGACAACATAAGTCTACCGGATTAGAGTCAAATCTAATAAGGAAATCCATAGATCGAGTTAATGCAAAACTAGGGGTTTTAATTAGAAAAAGATTTCAAATAATCAACCTAGGGTTAGAAATTATTAGTCTTGAATAGGGATAATAACATAACTTAGGGATTTCTATGGATCAAGTCAAGTGAATAAATCGTCTGGTTCAGAGTCAATTAACAAGAGAAGTCTGTGCAATCTTAGATTACTAAATTAGTTAGTTAAAACAACCTTCATTATTCTTAGGCTAGATAATAAAAAGAAAGTTAATACTAGTACTTTTAGTTAATACAATACTCGTCTAAAACTTTATGTTGATAAAACTAATAGCAAGAATGAGGAGTGTAAACTCCTCAAACCATCATGACCGCATGAAACCTAGGTAAGTCAAGCTTAGACTATAAATAGGCGCTTCTTGGGAGGCAACCCAAGCACTAATGGTATTAACTTCTTTAAATTCTAGTGTTTAACACCTAACTTACTAAATGAGCTCTTGAATATAGGTTTTCCACACCCACACGGCCCGGCACACGGGCGTGCTTTAGACCGTTTGAAAATAGGGCAAAATTTTTCTCCAACACGGGATGTGACAAATTGCCACGACCGTGCGACATGGCCGTGGATGATCCTGCCAAAACAACACGGGCATGCGACATGCCCGTGTCTTAGAACCGTGGTTGAACCTGAGAAGGTAACACGAAAGTGCGATACGCCCGTGCCTAGCACCCGTGGTTGACACTGTCAAACTAACATGGGCGTGGTCCTACATACACGAGCATGGAAGAAGCGAGCGAAGCCAGACACGGCCGTGTGACACGTCTGTGTTCACCAACACGCCCAAAATTTGAAACCCACGAAGAACACGGGCTAAATAAAAGGTACACGGGCGTGCCCTATGACCGTGTGCCCCAAATACCTAGTTTTCTAATTTTATTTTTCTTTAAAATTATTTCATTTCATTTTTTAGGATTTTTATAATTAATAAGTACTTTATATTTGCAAGTATTCCTTCATGAGTAATCCTATTCCTCTATATTCCTAAAAAGTTCCTGATTCTATCACAGTTATAAAGATCTCCAAAGCTCACTATTACTTAGGAAGTTGAAACACCACTGGAAAAGGTTCTCCACGACTGCCATGCCCTGCTCGACCACGACCATAGCCACCACGAGATATAATATTATTTTGGTGCAGTACTTGTGGAACCCAACCTCTACCACCACCGGAGTATTCTCCTCCACTCTACATAACTCCATCCTAAGGATCTCATTCATTTAACATTCAGGAAGTTTCACTTCTCTCCCTATCTTATGATCTTATATCTATATTTTCCAATAACTTTATCTTTGTACATTGAGGGCAATGTACATCTTAAGTGTGGGGGGGGTCAATTATATCACTATCAGAAAAATCTCTAAATCTTGTCTTGTCTTTTGCAAATCCCTCATATCATTTATTAGAATGAATTTTGATTAATCTATGATTTTTATTGATATATCTTGAATTAAAACATAGGCATTCATGCATTTATTATTTAAACTTTAAGACATTAGAGAATCAAGCATGATAAGTTGATTTTTGAGAATTTAAAATTTTTAGGTTGTCTTCCCCAAATTTAGGTATTATCTTGAATTGAAATCCACAAGTTTAAACATCAAAAAGCCTTAATTTTTGTGAGATTTTGAGCCTTTAGAACATCTATTATTTCTTTCATGCTCACTTTTATTGTTGCTTTGAGTGCGTCAATATCAAATTGTTATTCTAGAACTTGCTTGATCATGCATGTCAAGACCACACCATTTGATTTGATATGTCAAGATTATTGAGGCACTTAGGTTTAACCCACTCACTCCATAAAAGTCTACCTCCATAATTAACCCTTAGTAAACCCCTTTGAAGCCTAACATCCCATTCATTGATTCACCCTTAATATTAACCCATAACTCATTATTGTTGAAATCCCCTAAATTAATTTTATCCCTACTTTTGTCGAGATTTGATTTGAATAAATTGCTTAGCTATGTTTTATTAGTTAGTCTATGTCACTTGATTTGTTCTTAAAAAAAATACATACATACATATCTATATATTAGCAGTAAGTAGTATTTTTGAAGCTTGGGTGTTTAATTCCATATTCTGAGAAGAAGCTCTTTTGTACACAATTGATGATTAAATACTTTTCTAGTTAAGTAATTCTTTAATTCAATCTCGATTCTAACCTTTTCTTTCAGCTTGTGACCACGCCCCCTAACCTTAGCCACGTTACAACCTTCTAAAGACCTTTTGATTGATGTATCATCTCAATTTATAGTGGTGGAGATTTGATTTTCATGCAAGCCTATGGTAATAACTTTTCATATTGACTGTTGAGTGCTAAATTCATTGTCCTTAAACACCTCGAGTGATTTAAGTGAATCTTTTAGTGAGGATGTTAAACTCTGTGAGATTTTGAATCAAAGGTGATTACTTAGATGAGGGAAGATACCTATGTTTTTCATGATTAGATGCTCAAATTGGAATATTTGAAACTTTAATGTTTTTCTAGTTGAATTCTCAATGAATGATTACTTACGGTTTAGTTTGAGATATTATTGATAGGAATTATAAGTTAAGAAAAAGAAATTCTTAATTGTGAATTGAGGATTTTGCTTGAGGACAAGAAAACACTTAAGTGTGGGGGTATTTGATAAACTGTAATTTATACATATTATTGTCCCATGCTTAACCCATTTTTGAATGATTCTTCCTTAGATTTGGTGAATTTTATCTCCTAATCCTTTAATTTCATGTTTTATACTTAGATGAGCACAGAAGAGCAAAAAGAACAAGAAACGGGCCAAAAACAGAAAAAATAGGCCGACATGGGAAATCAACACAACCTGGACTTCCTCACACGGGTAGAACACACACCCGTGCCATTCTAGCAGGCTTGAGCATGGCCTAAAACAACCTCAACACAGGCGTGTTTATCTCTCAGCCTTGACCACGGCTTGAAGTAATCACACACGGGCGTGTCCCTGTCGAGCCCAAGTTGAGTTCTATTCAGAAAAAGGCAATTCAGAGGGCTTTTAGGCATTCTAAAGCCTATTTAAACACCCTATAGGAGGATTAAAAGGAGAAATACAGAGGAGGAAGCAAGAAATTACTCGAAGAAAGAAATTGATCCATCTCAAAAGTCAGATTCACCTCCAAGACTGAAGATCTCCCTTCAATTTCCTTTAGGTTTTTTGGGTTTTCTTTATGTTTTGTTATCATTCTTTTGAGATGTTTTCTTTTATAGTTATGAACTAATCCCCTAAATACCTAAGGGGGATGAAACCTAAGACGGATCTTTTTAGTATTTTTTGAACTGTATGACAAATACTTGATTTGTTCTTAATTATGACTTTAACTCTTGTTTGAATATTCCAGGATATTGATTCAAGTATTAATGTGCTTATTCGGAGGATGAATAGTCTCTGTCTAAGAGTAGATCACTCATAATTAAGCGGAGTTGCATGCAATCCTAGAGATAGGACAACATAAATCTACCGAATTAGAGTCAAATCTAATAAGGGAATCCATAGATCGAGTTAATGCAAAACTAGAGGTTTTAATTAGAAAGAGATTTCAATTAATCAACCTAGGGTCAGACGTTATTAGTCTTGAATAGGGATAATAACATAACTTAGGGATTTCTACGGATCAAGTCAAGTGAATAAATCGTCTGGTTTAGAGTCAATTAACAAGAGAAGTCTAGGTGGATTCTTCCTTGCGTGTTGTCTAAAATCAATTAGTTTTCCAAAAGTGTTTCCCTAATTTACTTTCTGTGCAATCTTAGATTACTTAATTAGTTAGTTAAAATAACCTTCATTATTATTAGGCTAGATAATAAAAATAAAGTTAATACTAGTACTTTTATTTTCTTTGGGTTCGACATTCGATCTTGCTAAAACTACACTACTGTTTGATAGGTGTGCTTGCCTTCATCGTGATAATAGTTAGTTCAAGTACGATCACTTATAAATTTTAAAACTTATCGCAAGTGAAAATCACAAGCAGTTGTTGATAAAGTAGAAGGTAATGCGCTAGCCTCTATTCATGGAGCAGCGCCATCTAAATCGAGACCTGTATCTGAGTGTCAGGGAGGAGAGGCCAAGGAAGCCTTCTTCCAAATGAGGAATGAATGGTTCACTGAGTTTGTCCGAACGAACCTGGCTACTCAGCAACCTTCACCCCCACCTATTCCCCAACCGGTTCCTGTAGCTCCTCAAGGTTTGGAACCTCTACGTTTAACTAAGCCGCCATTTGATAAAATTTGAAAATGTGAGGCTGAAGATTTTAGAGCTACTATTGATGAGGATCCTAAGAGAGTTGAGTTTTGGCTTGAGAATACAATTTCAGTTTTTGATGAACTATCTTGTACTCCAGTAGAATGTGTTAAATGTGCTGTATCACTTCTGAGAGATACTGCATTTCAATGGTGGAACACTTTGATATATGTGGTGCCGAGTGAAGGAGTCATGTAGGAATTCTTTCAGACTAAGTTTAGAAAGAAATATATAAGCCAACAGTTTATTGATCAAAAGCGCAAAGAATTCTTATAGTTGAAACAAAGTCTTATGACTGTGATTGAGTAGGAAAGGGAATTTGTACGATTAAGTAAGTATGCTTGAGATAGTGTTTCTACTGAAGAAATTATGTTAAAGCGGTTCGAAGATGGGTTGAACAAAGACATTAAACTTCTAGTCGAAATTCTGTAATTGAAAAAATTTGTTGTCTTGGTCGACAGAGCTTCCAAAGCCGAAGGACTTAGCAAAGAAAAGAGAAAAGATGATTCGAGGCTAGAGATTCGAGAAAGAGAACAATGAGTAAACCCTATCATTCTTCTTCAAAGAAATTAAGAGATTATTATAACCGTTTGACATCTTCAGTGGGGTACTCTAACTGAGATTGTCTCAAGCTACTTCAGTATCAAGTGTTGGTAGTGTCAAAACCAACAAACCTGAGTGTCAATAGTGTGGAAGACGGCATTTTAGAGATTGTTAGATGAATAATAAAGCCTATTTCAGATGTGGCTCGATTGATCATTTTATTCGGGATTGTCTTGAGTTACCTAAGAAAGACAAATTTCTGAATACAAGGCCGAGTAATACAGCTGCCAGAAGGAGACCACCTCGAAAAACTAGAAATGTGACTAGTAGTAAAGGTGCGACAAAGGATTCTACTATGAGTTCTGAGGCTTGAGTGCCAGCCAGAGCCTATACTATTCATGTTCGCGAGGATGCATCGTCACCAGATGTTATCACTGGTACATGTTCTTTTTATGACACTGATGTAATTATTTTGATTGATCCTGGATCAACTCATTCATTTGTTTGTAAAAATTTAGTGTCTAGTTAGATTTTACCTATTGAGTCAATTGAATTTGTGATTAAAGTATCGAATCCCTTAGGCCAGTATGTCTTAGTTGATAAACTTTACAAGAATTGTCGTTTGATGACTCGGGGTTAGTGTTTCCCAGCTGATTTGATGCTTTTACCATTTGATGAATTCGATATGATCTTGGGTATGGATTGGTTGACTCTGCATGATGCTGTTGTGAATTGTAGACGAAAGATTTTTGAGTTGAAATGTCATAATAGTGAAATTCTTCGTATTGAAACTGATGATTCGAGTGGGTTTCCTGTTGTGATATCGACGATGCTAGCTCAAAAATATGTGAGAAAAGGTTGTGATGCTTATCTTGCATATGTACTTGATAAAAAGTGTTTGAATCAAAGATTGAATCAGTGCTAGTGGTTTGTGAATATCCAGATGTGTTTCCAGAAGAGTTACATGGGTTGCCACCGATTAGAGAGATCAAGTTTGCTATTGAATTAGTACCTGAAACATCACCGATATCAATATCTCCGTATAGAATGGCTCCTACAGAGTTAAAAGAATTGAAAGGTCAGTTGCAAGAATTAACAGATAGAGGTTTCACATGACCTAGTTTTTTTCTCTTGGAGTTCACCAGTTCTGTTCATCAAGAAGACAGATGGAATGATAAGACTGTGTATTGACTATTGTCAGCTAAACAAGGTTACAATTAAGAATAAGTATCATTTGCCAAGAATTGATGATTTGTTTAATCATTTGAAAGGAGCAACAGTATTTTCAAAGATTGATTTGAGATCTAGCTATTATCAGTTGAGGGTTAAACTGCATTCAGAACCAAGTACGAACATTATGAATTTCTTGTTATGCCGTTCGGATAAACTGACGCTGTTGTAGTATTCATGGATTTGATGAATCAAATCTTTAGACCGTATTTGGACAGATTCGTCGTTGTATTCATTGATGACATTCTAATTTATTCCCAAGACAAATCTAAGCATGCTGAGCATTTAAGGATTGTGTTACAAACATTGAGAGATAAGCAACTATTTGCTAAATTTAAAAAATATGAGTTTTGGCTACAAGAGGTTGGATTTTTGGGACATATTGTTTCAACGGAAGGCACCCGAGTTGATCCAAGTAAGATTTCAGCAGTTGTTGACTGGAAACCACCAAGAAACATATCCGAAGTCAGAAGTTTTTTAGGATTAGCTGGCTACTGTCAGCATTTTGTAAAAGGGTTTTCAATGATTGCTACACCGATGACTCGATTGTTACAAAAAGATATGAAGTTTGAATGGTCTGAGAAATGCCAACAGAGTTTTGAACAATTGAAGGCACTGTTAACTGAAGCACCAGTTTTAATTCAGCCTGATTCGAGTAAAGAGTTTGTGATTTTCAGTGATGCATCATTAAATGTTTGAGATGTGTTTTAATGCAAGAAAGCAAAGTGATAGCTTATGCTTCCAGAAAGTTAAAACCGCATGAAAAGAATTATCCAACACACGATTTAGAGTTGGCTGCTATTGTTTTCGCATTAAAAATTTGGCGACATCATTTGTTCAGTGAAAAATGTCATATTTTTACCAATCGTTAGAGCTTAAAGAATTTAATATCTCAGAAAGATTTGAATTTGCAAAAACGAAGATAGCTCAAGTTGTTGAAAGACTATGAGTTAGAGATTGATTATCATCCAGGGAAAGCGGATGTAGTCGCGAATGCTCTGAGTAGAAAATCTTTGTTCACTTTGAGAGCGATGAACACACAGTTGACCTTATCTGATGATGGTTCGATTTTAGCTAAATTAAAAGTTAAACCGATGTTTCTTCAGCAAATTTGTGAGGCTCAGAAATGTGATAATGAATCGTAAGCTAAAAGAGTACAATGCGAGTCGACCACTGATTCAAAGTATCAGATCAGAAATGATGATTGTTTACTGTTCCGTGGGAGAGTTTGTGTGCCAAGGAATCCTGAGCTTACCCAGAAAATTCTGCACGAAGCACATACTAGTTGTTTATCTATTCATCCGGGACGTACTAAGATGTACAACGATTTGAAATAGTTGTATTGGTGGTCAGTCATGAAACGAGACATTTCTGAGTTTGTGTCAAGATGCTTGGTTTGTCTACAAGTTAAAGCCAATCATTAAGTGCCTTAGGGGCTATTACAGCCAGTGGTGATACCTGATTGGAAGTGGGATAGAGTTACGATGGATTTCGTATCAGGATTACCCCTATCTCTGAAAAAGAAAGATGATAATTAGGTTGTTGTTGATCGTTTGATGAAATCTGCACATTTCATTCTGGTATGTATAGACTTTTCACTTGATAGATTAGCTGAATTTTACATCTTTAAGATTGTCAGATCGCATGGGGTGTGAGTTTCCATTATTTCGGATAGAGATCCACGGTTTATGTCATGATTTTGGAAGAAATTGCAAAAAGCTTTGGGTACACGGTTACATTTTAGTACTGCATTTCATCCTCAAATCGACGGTCAGTCCAAGAGAGTGATTTAGATTTTTGAAGATATGCTTCGTTACAGTGTTTTAGAATTTAAAGGCAACTGGGAGAAATATTTACCTTTGGTTGAGTTTGCATATAATGATAGTTATCAGTCGAGCATAAAGATGGCATTGTATGAAACTTTATATGGTCGTAAATGTCAAACTCCGTTGTATTTGACTGAGCTTAATGAGAAAAAAGATTCATGGGGTTCATTTGATCAGAGAAACCGAAGAGAAAGTGAAAGTAATTCGCAACAGTTTGAAAGTAGCTTCAGATCGACAGAAATCATATACGGATTTGAAACGTAAAGATGTTGAATTTCAAATGGGTGATAGAGTTTTTTTGGGAGTATCTCCATGCAAGAAGGTTTTTTGATTTGGTCGCAAAGAAAAATTGAGTCCGCGATTTTTCAGGTCGTATGTGATTATTGAGAGAATAGGGCCAGTGGCATATCGGCTAGCTTTACGGTCAAAACTAGAAAAGATCCATAATGTGTTTCATGCGTCGATATTACTTCGATATAGATCAGATTTGTCATAGATAATTTCTCCAACAGAGGTTGAGATTCAACCCGACATGTTGTATAACGAAGAACCGATTAGAATTTTAGCTCGTAATATTCAAGAGTTAAGAAACAAAAGCATAGCTTTAGTAAAGGTTCTTTGGCAACGTCACAGTGTTGAAGAGAGTTGTAACAGCTCGTTTTTAGTGAAATTGAAACAGTGGTTTTAGTACCATAAATTGGAGGTTGAAATGATTATTTTATTATTATTTTGAGGTCTATAGCATGATAGTATAATTGTATGAAAACTTCGTTAAGAAATTTATTCTTTTGCATGCTCAACTTGATAAAAAAAGACTAAATTGAAAAAGGTGCAAATTTAGAGTTCTATAGGCTAAAGGCACTAAATAGCTAAAGAACTTAAATGTATGAGTACTTAAATGGTAATTAAACCCTTAATAATGGTAATAGACAATTACGGACATCATTAATGTGATAAATAAAGTTTATATAAGTAAATTAGTAAATATAAACTAAAATAAGTAAAACAAAATTATAGTTTTTGTCCATCTTCTTCATCTAGCCTAAATTCAAAGGAGGAAACAACATCATTTTAAGGTTTGACCATTCATCTAGCTTTCTCTTGTGCATATCATGTTAAGCTTCGTATGGATCTAGATTGAGGGAAAGATAAAGTTTTGGACTAGTCAATCTTATTACATCGTTTCTGTGATCGAGGTAAGTTCGTATGTTAATAAGCAGTAATGTGATTGTGCTTTAAATGTTTTATAATTGCATTATTGATGAATATGACTTTACGAAAATGTTCGACAAAGATTTGGCGACATGTGAAATCCAGGTTAAACCTTAGGAATAGATAGGATACAAATGACATGTCATTAGGGTTATTGTGTTTTGGGTGTTGGTTCGTACGTTCTACCGGTGGCTGAGTTTTTTGGTATGTGTTGCAGATTCTCGTCAGCTTGTGTGAGCAGCACCGTGTAGCTATGTCTTGACCGTCAGCTTGTGTGAGCAGACCCGGTGATAGCTCGAGATGAGCATTTGCATATGAGATATGAGATTCAAATGGTTTTGACCATGTATTAGCACTTAAAGTGTGAGATTCCCGAGTATCTGATATTATTCTAAATGGTTCAATGGGTATATCATTGATATGAAAGAGTATGAGTATATGAATTAGTATAGGTATGTACGTGAACCATACAAGCATTGAATCGAAGAATTTTATGAACTTTATATATAACCTTACGGATGAATTTGTGTTAGGTTTATGGATTAAATTGAGTTTCATTATCTCATGTTTACTTGAAATTGTGAATGAATGGTAAGTTATACTTATTAGCCATACGAGCTTACTAAGCTTTATAGCTTACTCTGTTAACTTTTTTCGTATTTATAGTGATTTCAAAGCTCGCTCGGATTAGGAGTTGTTAGAGATCTTATCACACTATCCAATCGTCATTTTGGTACTTTTGAAATTGTGTATTTTGTTATAAGGCATGTATAGGTGTTGTAGTTAATATGGCCTATATGTTGGTAATGTATTTAGCCAATTGATTTGGCTTGTAAATGATATATGTTTTTAGTTATGTGTTTAGCCATGTGATTTGGCTTATTTTGGTACACTTGGTTATGTATATACGTGTAAGTGGCCTTTTTTTATGTGGTTTATATTTCCTTTGTGAATGCCCTATTAATAATAGGTAATGAAGGTAGCAAATTGTAGAAATTGAGAATGAATTAGCATGCTAAGTATTAGGCAAAATAATGCATATTTGAAAGTGACCAATTAAGTGAATTCTTGAAGGATATATTGGTATTTTTTGAATTGGCAAATTATGATGTTATGAGCATTATGGTTGTTGGTATTAGAATACCATGGATTTGGCTTGGTTGAGATTGGTTCGAATGCCTATTGATGATATGGTTATATGCTATTTGGTATGTATAGATGAATGCAAGTTTGGGTGAGAAAGATGGCTTGGAAAATAGCCTATTTTTGTCAACACGGACGTGTGTCTCAGCCGTATGCGACACACAGTTAGGTGACACGGCTGTGTGTCCCCTAGTTGTAACAACCCTGTTTAGACCCTAGTCAGAGTAGTGGTTTCGGAACCACAAATTTGAGGTTGTAAAATTATTTTAATATTATTTTTTTGTATTTACAGCACATTTTTTATATGTATAAAATTTCTGTGAATTAATTTTATCGATTAGTTGTCTAATTTGATAAAAGGACAATCGCGAAAAATGTAAAAGAGGCTTTCTATTTGTTAAAGTACTTATTTGCTATGGTTTCTTAATATTAAAGTCCTTAAAATGGAATCTAGCCATAGAAAAAAGGGATGGACGGTTATGGGTTTAAAATGAATGATTTTATTTTGTATAAAGGATGGATAAAATTGTAAATTGTATATTAATAGGTAAAAATAAAATAAAACATGAAATGGCCATGCATGTTCATCTTTTAATGGTCGAATGTTAAAAAAAAAAAAAAAGAAAGCCATGGATGTTGTTAAGGTTTCGGCACTTTGAAGTTCAAATTGAGGTATGTAATTTCTCAGTTTTTGATAATTTTTACATTTTTGAGATCGTTCCTTCGAATACTAGCTAGCCCATGCTTGAATTTTTTTAATTGGTTGTGGATTTTGTGATTTTCCATTGTTGGTAGCTTGAGATTTTTGTGTTTTGATGATGAAAAATAAATATTTGATGTTAGATTATCATGTTTTATTAAGTGATTTTTGATAAAAAAGCTTATTAAGGACTAAGTTGTGAAATTTGTAAGTTGAGAGGTCAAAATGTGAAATAAATAAAATTAATGGGTTGCTAGGGACCTAGGGAGAATTTGGCCTAACATGGGCATAATGAAATTTTGAATATCTAGTGTTGTTTTAAATTAGGGACTAAATCGTGAAAATGTGAAATGTTAGGGGTTAAAGTGCAAAAGGCCTATTTATGTGATTTGGATGAAAATTGAATAAGTACATGATTAAATAAGTTAAATTTGAATTTATTTAGGTCAAGAAAAGAGGAAATGGGATTTGGATCGGGAGAAGTCAAAAGTTGTCAAATAGTTGTCTGGTTTGTTCGTGTCTATATAAGGTAAGTTCATAAGTAAATAAATGTTCTCAATTTCAAGTGCATGTGTTTTATATATTGCCGAATTGAATTTTATTTATATACATATTGTCGAATTGAACTGAGCATGGGATGATTTGTTTCGATTTGGAATTGATTGAATTACGACGTCTGAAAGCCTCGTATGAACCATAGGAATAGTATAGGATACATATGTCATGACATAGGGTTCTGGGATCTGTTATCGTGTAAGACTGCGTCTGGGACGTTGGCATCGATTTGAGATTTACGTGTAAGACCATGTCTGGGATATTGGCATCGCATATGATTTCACGTAAGACCCTGTCTGGGGCAGTGGCATCGATATTTGATAAGAAGTAAGACCATATCTGCGATATGGCATTGTACGAGCTTTATAAGCTATCTGAGTATCCTTATTGATTCCAAACGGTTCAACGAGCAATATCAAGAAATGAATGACTATATAAATATATATATGATTCAGGTATGTATGAAGTGTATATGATACTCAAGAATGAAAGGTGAGCATGTTTCAAATGATGATATGTGAAATACATAACAATGAATGAATTGAATGTATACAAATGAACGTTGTGATACATATACTTGTTATATGAAATTGTAAAGAAATAAGCTTAATTATATTCAAGAGTTCGAATGCCATGAGATAGTGGTTCTATGTTTCAAACATGGGATTTATGAAACATGAAACATAGTTTTGAGGTATATTAGTTTGTTTTGAAAGATGATTAGATAAATATTATTGATAAGGTTAAATTATTAAATATGTTATGTATATGTGAAAGAGTTAAATAAGCATGTTTTGATTTGTTGGTTATGTGTTTCGTATGACCAAATGTGATATATATGAATGAGGAGTACATATGGTTCGAACAGTAGATTTATGAAGCATGTGTAAAATGACTTTGATGTATGGTAGTTAATTTAAATTTTTGAATTGATAAATGAGATTGAAATGGTTGAGTTTAAAAGCATGGTTTATATGATCATTTATAAATAAGGAAAGTGAAGTTGCTTAATGTGGCAATATGGATTATATGAGAAAAGTGGTTGTATATGTGTACGTGATTAACAGAATTCGGCCTATTCGAATTGAATTATATATGTTATTGTGATGAATTATTTTCTTATGGCTTACTAATTTCAAAGCTTACTTTGTGTATTTTTCCTTATTTTTTTATAGAGTTTCGGAGACTTGCTCGGGTTGGAAATTATAGGAGATCACATCACACTATCCAGTTTTCACTTCCGTAAATAAATGCTTTGAGTTTTGGTTATATGGCATGTATAGGCTAGTTTTGATATACTGGTTTTGAAATTTGTGTATTTATATATCGCCAGGCGAAAATTACTTGTTAATGATGCTAATGTTGGTGATTTTCGGTCATGTATTAGCTTATTTAGAAAGTATGATTTAAGGTATATTTTGTGTGATGAATGGTCTTGTGATTCGGCTTGGGTAACAATGTTGTTGATGGATGGGTTTTCGAGTGTGGTAAATGTTTTATAAGCTATATGATGACTTTGTTATATCTCATGAAATTGGCTATTTGGTGTGACACATTATTGACTTATAAGTTGATGTATAATTTATCTTGTAAATTTGCTTGGAATTGGTAAATGATATGCATACATACTGGACTATTGATAGATAAATTAGTACTTCTGCATATGGCATATTTGTTTGTGGATCAGTATATAAATGTCAAGTTGGATAGTTTAATGTTTGATTCCTCTTTTGGTTATGTGTATAAGTTTTAATGGCAAACCATAGTAGTAAAATGGCTAATTGGATTCGGTTACTCATTAGAAAATAATGATTGTAATAAGTATGTTTTGTTGGGTATATGAATAATTATAAAGTGATATATTGTTGTTTGTATTCGGTCAAGAAATAGTATAAATAGTTGAATAATGAATGGAGAACTTGGAACAAATGTTTAGGCTATTTGATGATTGAATCAATGGCTCTTTGTATAATGGGTATGCCTTGACTTGTTATTTGAGTTCGAGAATAATTCATGAGGATATAGTAAAATGCGCATGAATTTTAGATGTGCAAAAGCTATAATTGACTATTTGGTGATATGACTATTATCTCACATAAGTATGTCCTTTAAGTAGAATAATATGGCTAGTTATGGCTATGAAACATGTGAAATTTGGTTTTGATGTATGAAAGCTTGATCCGAAACTTGTATAGATTATGAGTAATGATGTAATTAAATTATGAAGCATGATTTGTAATGGAAGTCTTGGTTAGTATGAAATAAGAGTATGGGTTATGTATGAGCCATGATTAGCATGCATGTTTGAATTTAGTTGATATTAAGAATCAAATATGCATATCTTGTTTAAGTGAAAAAATAGATTGTAGTTGTATGAGTTTGGAAATGTTAAAAAAAATGTATAATTATAATTTGATTCCTGAAAAGTGATTTATAACTGTGTTGAACTATGTTTAGTTCGATAACGCCTTGAAGCCCTAATCTGGTGACACGGACTTGTCTTTGGCCGTGTGAGGCACACGGCTTGGCCACTGGGAGTGTGTCCCCTGTACTTTGAAGATTTTCTATGTTTTTCTAAAATTTTGCTGAGTTATCGGTTTAGTCCCAAAACACTTCTAATTCTTGTTTTTGGCCTCGAGAGCTTGTATTAGGGACTACATGATTGTATTTGAATGACATTTGTTTGGATATAAGAATGGTATGATTGTTTAATTGATAAGTCTGGCAATGCTCTAAAACCCTATTCTGATAACAGATACGGGTTAAGAGTGCTACATTTATTGGTATCAGAGCTATGATTTAGTCGATTCTCAGAATAACTTAGCGTTTGCGAGTTTAGCTAACATGCCATATATAATCTGTGATAGTGTGATATCTCCTGACAGTTTTAAGTCATGATTTCATATAGCAATGGATCCCAATAGAGCAGTTGCTAATGATGTAGAAAGTATTGTGCCAGCCTCCGTTCACGGAGTAGCGCCATCTGAATCGAGACCTATATCTAAGAGTCAAGGAGGAGAGGCCAAAGTAGCCTTCTTCCAAATGAGGAATGAATGGTTCACTAAGTTTGTCCGAATGAACTCGGCTGCTTAGCAACCTCCACCCCCACCTATGGCCCAACCAGTTCCTGTAGCTCCTCAAGCTTTGGAACCTTTACGTTTAAGTTCACCGCCTGTTGATAAAATTCAAAAATATGGGGCTGAAGAGTTTAGAGCTACTATTGATGATGATCCTGAGAGAGCCAAATTTTGGCTTGAGAATACAATTCGAGTTTTTAATGAACTATCTTGTACGCCAGCAGAATGTGTTAAATGTGTTGTATCACTTATGAGAGATACTGCAAATCAGTGGTGGAACACTTTGATATAAGTGCCACCGAGAGAATGAGCCAAGTGGGAATTCTTTCTGGCTAAGTTCAAAAGGAAAAATATAAGCCAACACTTTATTGATCAAAAGCGCAAAGAATTTCTAGAGTTGAAACAGTGTCGTATGACTGTGACCGAGTATGAAAGAGAATTTGTAAGATTAAGTAAGTATGCTCGAGAGTGTGTTTCTCCCAAAGAAATTATGTGTAAGTGGTTTGAAGACGGGTTGAACGAAGACATTAAACTTCTAGTCAAAATTCTGAAATTGAAAAAATTTGTTGTTTTGGTCGACCGAGCTAGCAAAGCCGAGGAACTTATCAAAGAAAAGAGAAAAGCCAATTTTAAGGATAGAGATTCTAGAAAGAGAACAATGAGTAAACCCTATCAGTCTTCTTCAAAGAAATCAAGAGATTATTATAACCGTTCGATAGCTTCAGTGGGGTATTCTAATCGAGACCATGGGAAGCAACACACGAGTCCAAAAGCTCAAGCTACTTCAGTATCGAGTGTTGGTAGTGTCAAAACCAACAAACCTAAGTGTCAACAGTGTAGAAGACGGCATTTTGGAGATTGTTGGATGAATAATAAAGGATGTTTCAGATGTGGCTCACAAGATCATTTTATTCGGGATTGTCCTGAGTTACATGAGAAAGACAAATTTCTGAAACAAGGCCGAGTAATACAACTGCCAGAGGGAGACTACCTCAAAATACTGGAAATGTGACTGGTAGTAGAGGTGCGACAAAGGATTCTACTTTGAGATCTGAGGCTCGAGTGCTAGCCAGAGCCTATGCTATTCGTGATCGCGAGGATACATCATCACCAAATGTTATCACCGATACATTTTCTCTTTATGTCACTGATGTAATTGCTTCGATTAATCCTACATCGACTCATTCGTATGTTTATAAGAATTTAGTGTCTAGTAAGAGTTTACCTGTTGATTCAACTAAATTTGTGATTAAAGTATCGAACCCCTTAGGCCAGTATGTCTTCGTTGATAAAGTTTGCAACAATTGTCCTTTGATGACTCGGGGTTACTGTTTTTTTTGTTGATTTGATGCTTTTACCATTTAATGAATTCGATGTGATCTCTGGTATGGATTTTTTAACTATGCATGATGCTGTTGTGAATTGTAGATGAAATATTATTGAGTTCAAATGTCATAATTGTGAATTTCTTCATATTAAAACTGATGATTCGAGTGGGTTGCCTGTTGTGATATTGACGATGCTAGCTCAGAAATATGTGAGAAAAGGTTGTGATGCTTATCTTGCGTATGTACTTGACACAAAAGTGTCTGAATTGAAGATTGAATTAGTGCCAATGGTTTGTGAATATCCAAATGTGTTTCCAGAAGAGTTACCTGGGTTGCCACCAATTAGAGAGGTCGAGTTTGCTATTGAATTAGTACCGAGAACGTCACCAATATCAATAGCTCCATATGGAATGGCTCATACAGAGTTAAAAGAATTGAAAGCTCAGTTGTAAGAATTAACAGATAGAGGTTTAGCATGACCTACTTTTTCACCTTGGGTTGCACCAGTTCTGTTCGTAAAGAAGAAAGATGGAACGATGAGACTATGTATTGACTAAAGCCATCTAAACAAGGTTACGATTAAGAATAAGTATCCTTTGCCAAGAATTGATTATTTGTTCAATCATTTGAAAGGAGCAACAGTATTTTCAAAGACTGATTTGAGAACTGGCGATTATCAGTAGGGGGTTAAAGATTCGGATGTGCCAAAAACTGCATTCAGAACTATGTCTGGACATTTTAGTACTGCATTTCATCCTCAAACCGATGGTCAATCTGAGAGAGTGATTCAGATTCTTGAAGATATGCTTTGTTGCTGTATTTTAGAATTTAAAGGCAACTGGGAGAAATATTTACCGTTGCTTGAGTAATACTAGTTATCAGTCGAGCACAAAGATGGCACTGTATGAAGCTTTATATGGTTGTAAATGTTGAACTCCATTGTATTGGACTAAGCTTAGTGAGAAAAAGATTCATGGGGTTGATTTGATCAGAGAGATCAAAGAGAAAGTGAAAGTAATTCGAGATAGTTTAAAAGCAACTTCAGATCGACAGAAATCTTATGCGGATTTGAAATATAAAGAGATTGAATTTCAAATGGGTGATAGAGTGTTTTTGAAGGTATCACCGTGCAAGAAGAAACTTCGATTTGGTCGCAAAGGAAAATTGAGTCCACGATTTATCGGGCCGTATGAGATTATCGAGAGAATAGGGCCAGTGGCATATCGACTAGCTTTATCGTCAGAATTACAAAAGATCTGTAATGGTTTCATGTGTCAATGTTACTCTGATATAGATCAAATCTGTCACACATAATTTCTCCAACAGAGGTTGAGATTCAGCCCGACATGTCATATAATGAAGAACCAATCAGAATTTTGGCTCGAGATATTAAAAAGTTAAGAAACAAAAGCACAGCTTTAGTAAAGGTTCTTTGGCAACGTCACGGTGTTGAAGAGGCTACGTGGGAGCCCGAGGAAGCTATGAGAAAATAGTACCCTAACCTATTTTCTAGTAAGATTTTCAGGCACGAAAATTCCTAAAGGGGGAGAGTTGTAACAGCCTATTTTTAGTGAAATCAAAATAGTGGTTTCAGGACCACAAATTCAAGGTTGAAATCATTATTATTTTATTATTTTGAGGTCTACATCATGATAGTATGATTTTACGAAAACTTCATTAAGAAATTTATTTGTTTGCTTGCTCAATTTGATAAAAAGGACTAAATTGAAGAAGGTGCAAATTTAGAGTTCTATAGGCTAAAGGCACTAAATAGCTAAAGAACTTCAATGTATGAATACTTAAATGGTAATTAAACAATTACTAATGGTAATGGACAATTATGGACATCATTAATGTGATTAATAAAGGTTATATAAGTAAATTAGTAAATAAAAACTAAAATCAGTAAAACAAAATTATATTTTTTTTGTCCATCTTTTTCATCTAGCCGAAATTCAAAGGAGGAAACAACACCATTTTAGGGTTTGAGCATTCGGAAAGCTTTCTCTTGTGCACATCAAGTTAACCCTCGTATGGATCTAGATCGACAAAAAGATAAAGTTTTGGACTAGTCGATCCTATTACGTCATTTCTGTGATCGAGGTAAGTTCGTATGTTAATAAGCAACAACGTAATTGTGCTTTAAATGTTTTATAATTGCATTATTGATGAATATGACTTTACAGAAATGTTCGACAAAGATTCGGCTACGTGTGAAATCCTAGTTGAACCTTAGGAATAGATAGGATACAAATGACATGTCATTAAGGGTTATTATGTTTTGGGTGTTGGTCCGTACGTTCTACTGGTGGCTGAGTTTTTCGGCATGTGTTGCGGATTCTCGTTAACTTGTATGAGTAGCACCATGTAGCTACGTCTTGACTGCCAACTTGTGTGAGCAGACCCGGTGATAGCTCGAGATGAGCATTTGCATATGAGATATGAGATTGAGATGGTTTCAACC
This sequence comes from Gossypium anomalum, assembly GCA_025698475.1. NCBI lineage: Eukaryota > Viridiplantae > Streptophyta > Magnoliopsida > Malvales > Malvaceae > Gossypium > Gossypium anomalum. The sequence goes on along the minus strand of CM046968.1, from coordinate 37,265,081 downwards.
AAGTATTGGCACTTATGGTGTGCGATTCCTGAGTATCTGATATTATTCCAAATGGTTCAATGGGTATATCGATTGATATGAATTAGTACAGGTATGTACGTGAACCATACAAGCATTGAATTGAAGAAATTTATAAACTTCATATTTAACCTTATAGATGAATTTGTATTAGGTTTATGGATTAAATTGAGTTACATTATCTCATGTTTACTTACTTGAAATTGTGAATGAATGGTAAGTTATACTTATTAGGCATATGAGTTTACTAAGCTTTATAGCTTACTCTGTTTGATTTTTCCATATTTATAGTGATTTCAAAGCTCTCTCGGATTGGGAGTTATCGGAGTTCTCATCACACTATCCAACTGTCATTTTGGTACTTTTGAACTTGTGTATTTGGTTATATGGCATGTATAGGTGTTGTAGTTAATATGGCCTATATGTTGGTAATGTATTTAGGCAATTGATTTGGCTTGCAAATGATATATGTTTTTGGTTATGTGTTTAGCCATGTGATTTGGCTTATTTTGGTAAAATTGGTTATGTATATATGTGCAAATGGCCTTTTTTATATGGTTTATATTTGTTTTGTGAATGCCCTATTAAGAATTGGTAATGAAGGTAGAAAATGGTAGATATTAAGAATGATTTAGCATGCTAAGTTTTAGGCAAAATAATGCATATTTGAAAGTGACCAATTAAGTGAATTCGTGAAGGATATATTGGTATGTTTTGAATTGGCAAATTATGATGTCATGAGCATTAAGGTTGTTGGTATTGGAATAACTTCATTTTGGCTTGGTTGAGATTGGTTTGAATGCCTATAGATGATATGGTTATATGCTATTTGGTATGTGTAGATGAATGCAAGTTTGGGTGAGAAAGATGGCTTGGAAAATAGCCTATTTTTGTCCACACAGACAGAGACACGGGCATGTGTCTTAGCCGTGTGTGACAACACAGTTAGGTGACACGGCCGTGTATCCCCTAGTACTTAATTAGAAACCAAGCCAGTATCTCTACACGGTCTAGCACATGGGCGTGTGACTTGGCCATGTGGCATAAGTCAGTATACCCTTCAGTTTTCACACAGCCTAGCACACAGCCTAGCACATAGGCGTGTAAGGCCATTTCGAAGGGTACACAGGCTAGTCACACGGGCGTGTGGTTGGCCGTGTGACCCAAGTCAGAGAGTTACACAGGGTAGGACACGGGCTGGGACACGGCCATGTGATCCCATTTCAAATGTCCACACGGCTTGTGACATGGGCATGTCTTTGGCCGTGTGAGACATACGGCCTTGCCACACTAGCGTGTGTCCCCTGCACTTTGAAAATTTTCTATGTTTTTCCAAAATTTTCCTGAGTTATTAGTTGAGTTCCAAACCACTTCTAATGCCTATTTTTGGCCTCGAGGGCTTGTATTAGGGACTATATGATTGTATTTGAATGATGTTTGTTTGGATATGAGAATGGTGTGATTGTTTAATTGATAAGTGTAGTAATGCTTTGAAACCCTATTCCGACGATAGATACGGGTTAGGGGTGTTACAAAAATGCTGCGACATTTCACTATGGGAATATATCTACTCAAGGAAATTATAATACAAGACAAGGGAATTACAATCAACAAAAGCAGAACTACAATCAGCACATTTAGATGCATCCACGACAAAGCCAGATGCATCCACACCAAAATTAGATACAGCCACAGCACTCTTCAATGCCACCTCGGCATGTTCAAGAGATCGAAGACAACAGTACACGCAAGCTTCTCCTTCTGACCCATTAGCCACTCTTGAGGCTTGAATACGAGAGCATATGACTCACACAGAAGCTATTGTGCAAAGGAATTCATCTTCTATCCGGGTATTAAAGGCAAAATTAGGACAATTTGCTTCAAATCTAAATACTCGACCACCGGACACATTACCTAATGACACGAAAAATCCCAGTCCGAGGGGGAAATAAGATTGCAAGGATATCACTCTTAGGAGTGGTAAACAAACTGGCAAGCTGACTACAGACTCTACTGTAGCACCTCAAGATATTGGTGAAGTGATCCCTGGTGTGAAGGTTAAATGTGAAGAGCTTGTCGATGTATCAGACAAAGAAGTTCCACAAATTGTCACTCATATGCCTAATTTCTGACCTTCGAAACTATCGACGCAATCAAAGGTGTCGATGTAATCAGATGTATCTCCACCTTTACCTTTTCTACAAAGTTTTAGGGAGAATGACTAGGACAAGCAGTACCAACAATTCCTGAGCACACTGAAGCAACTTTAGGTCAATATTCCTTTAGTAGACACTCTTGTGTAAATTCTGAATTATGGGAAATTTATGAAATAGCTCTTGCCCAAGAAAAAGAAGCTCAGTGATATGGAAACTATTGCACTCACAGAAGGTTGTAGTGCTGTTTTGACAAATCAATTGCCCCCCAAAATGAAAGATCCTGGGAGCTTTACTATCCCATGTTCAATTGGAAACCATTATTTGGGCAAGGCTTTATTTGACCTGGGAGCTAGCATAAACCTAATGACGTTATCTACTTTCAGAAAATTGGGAATTGGTCACATGAAACCTATTACAGTGAATTGCAACTAGCTGATCGATCCTTGGCTCAACCTGAAGGGCAAATCAAAGATATCTTAGTTCGTGTGGATAAATTCATTTTTTTGGCTGATTTTATCATACTTGACTGCGAGGCAGACAAGGAGGTTCCCATAATCTTGGGACAACCATTTTTAGCCACCGGGCAAACTCTTATTGATGTTTACAAAGGTGAACTAACCATGCAACTTAATGATGAACACATTACCTTCAGTGTTTTTCAATCTATTCAATGAAAGGATAAAGAAGAATGCCATATTGTCGATGTGCTAGATGATCTAATTGAGGAAGAATTCAATAACCAAAGCATAATACTTTCTAGGAAGTTTACAGTGATATCTAATGATGAATTCTTAGATAATTGTGACAGCATGATTGAAGCTAATAATATTGAACTCAAGCATGGATGGTAGATTGAATCCTTAGACTTAGCCAACAAAACAGTCCCAATTTTCAAGCCATCTATCGACGAAGCTCCTACTTTGGAATTGAAACCACTACCTACTCATCTTAAATAGGTTTTTCTTGGTGATAACAATACTCTTCCAGTTATTGTCTGCACAACACTGAATGTAACTCAAGAAGAGAAATTGGTTTATATTCTTAAGCAACATAAATGAGTTATTGCTTGGAGTATTGCCGATATCTGAGGAATTAGTCCATCTTTTTGCATGCACAAGATCAAGTTGGAAGATGAAGGCAAGCAATCGATTGAGCAACAAAAAAGATTAAATGAGAAAATGAAGGAAGTTGTTAAGAAAGAAATTATAAAGTGGCTTGATGCTGAAATTAGTTACCTTATTTCAGATAGCAATTGGGTAAGTCTAGTGCAATGCGTTCGTAAAAAGAGTGGCATCACTGTGGTTAGCAACGACAAAGATGAATTAATTCCTACACGCATTCCTACAAGATGGCGAGTCTGTATGGATTATCAAAAATTAATGCTACCACAAGGAAGGACCATTTCCTACTTCCTTTATTGACCAAATGTTGGACAGGCTTGCTAGAAGAGCCTATTACTATTTCTTAGACGGCTATTCTGGATGCAATCAAATTGCTATTGCACAGGCGGATCAAGAGAAAATAATTTTCACCTGTCCCTTTGGTACTTTTGTTTTTTGCCGTATGCCTTTCGGTCTTTGCAACTCTTCAGTCACATTTCAAAGGTGCATGATGGCAATATTCTTGGATATGATTAAATATTCTTTAGAGGTTTTTATGGATAATTTCTCAGTCTATGAGAATGATTTTGATCATTGCGCCGACAATTTGGAGAAAGTATTATAGCGATGTGAAGGCATACATCTTGTTCTAAATTGGGAAAAATGTCATTTCATGGCAACTGAAGGAATTGTGTTAGGCCATCGCATCTCTAGTCAAGGCATTGAAGTAGACAAAGCTAAAGTGGAAATCATTGAGAAATTACCTCCACTGACAAATGTGAAAGGTATTCGCAATTTTCTTGGGCATGCGGGGTTTAATCGAAGATTTATTAGAGATTTCTCAAGAATTACAAAGCCCTTATGCTCATTGCTGGAACAGAATCGAAAATTCCTCTTTGACGATGCATGTCTAGAGGCATTCATTCAATTAAAGACGTAGCTATTGTCGTTGCACCAGATTGGTCTCAACCTTTTGAAGTTATGTGCAACGCAAGCGACGTTACTATAGGTGCTGTTCTAGGACAACACAAGGGAAAAATATTTCACACCATCTATTTGTTAGCAAAACTCTTACAAAGGCTCAAATCAATTATACCACTATAGAGAGAATTGTTGGTTGTAGTCTTTGCTTTTGATAGGTTTCGTTCTTATCTTGTCGGCGCAAAGGTTACCGTATTTACTAATCACTCGGCGTTGCAATATCTTTTTGCAAAGAAGGATGCAAAACCAAGACTGATACGTTGGATCTTACTATTGTAAAATTCGACATCGAGATAAAAGACTATAAAGGTTTAGAGATGTAACACCCCTAACCCATATCTGTCGCCGAAACAGGGTTACAGAGCATTACCAAAGTTTACAGAATAAATAAAATTAAATTATATCATCCACTATTCATATCCGTAACCAATCATATTCAATTGTATTGTCTCTTAATTAGACCCTCAAGGCCCAATTTATACATTAGATACAAGTTGAGACTAAATCAAAAACTCAGAAAATTTTTCGCGAACTTTCAAAAAGTTTCCTAAATACAGGGGACACACGCCCGTGTGGGTAGGCCGTGTGAGCAAATGACACACCTGTGTCTCAGGCCATGTGGGTATGCGATGTGAGGCACATGGCTGTGTCCCAGCCCATGTCCATACCTGTGTAACTCTCTAACTTGAATCACACGGCCAACCACACGCCCATGTGCTAGGCCTTGTGTACAATTTTATTCAAAAATTAGGTGCAGGATTCACACGACCAAGACACATGCCTGTGTGCTAGGCCGTGTGTCACACACGATTGAGACACACACCTATGTCTCTACCCGTGTAGCCAATTCTGAGCATTTTGTTTCTAAATTTTAAAGATGTAGGGGACACATGGCCAAACCACACGCCTGTGTGCATGGCTGTGTGTCACACACGGTTAAGACACACGCCCGTGTGCCTGGCCTTGTGGACAAAATAAGGTCGTTCCTAGCCTTATTTTTCACCCAAATTTTTCCTTGTACCTACATTCACATTTTAACACATTTCTAAACCAATTCAAGACATTTAAATTAAGCCAACATTAACATTATACATGATATATCATCACATGTATTACTTACCTTTTGAAAGACATATATGTTTACCATAATTCAATATAGCCATACCAAGCACACATGTATTAACCATATTATAACCTCAAGTATATACGTATTCACTAAAAATATCATCACTAGCCATTCCAATGGCTAGATTAAAAAATCAACCATTTACATGCCAACATTTGCCAAATTAGCCTATGCATGCCATTACACCAAAATAAGTAGTTATTTATACCAAAACGAGCTGAAGGATAGTGTGATGATGCTCTGACCAATTCCAACCTTTACGAGCTTCGGAGCACTATAAAATAGATAACATAAAACAAAGTAAGCATTTAATGCTTAGTAAGTTTGCATAACAGGAATTTAACTTACCATGCATTTACATTTAAGGTAAGCATATAAAGATACATCCAAGCAATTTGGCTAATAGCCTAAAACACACAACTTCACCAAACATGTTAGTCATTATTCCATATAAATTTCAAGTATCAAGGATGGCTCATCATAATAAAATTTTCATAACCATGTTCTTGTCATATCATGTTTCCATATAACTTGTGTATTTTTATAAATAATCATCTTAAGTTCATCTTAACCATGTCAGAACTTTTCTCGTTGAATTTATTTGGAATATCAATGAATACATATGTAGTACACTTGTAGTGTACAAATCAGTAAATTACCAACTCATAATCAGGGGTACCCAATTAGGGCACATAATCAGGAAGCACTCTCTTGAGCCATATAACAGGATGCTCATGTGAGCCATGTAACAGGAAGTTTATCCGAGCTAAATCAGGAAACTCATAAGAGTTTAAAACAGGAAGCTCATTGGGCTTAACAGGTAACTCCGAAGAGTTATTATCAGGGAGCTTCAGATAACCATATAACAGGTAGTTCAAGCGAGCCATATCAGGAAGCTCACAAAGGGCCCATATCAGGACGCTCATAAAGAGCTGCGTCTATGTCCGCAATATATGTAGGATCACAACCGATCATATAACAGGATGCTCACAAAGAGCTGCGGTAGTCCGCAACACATGCAGGATCACTACTGATCAGGATGCTCGCAGGAACCATGTAACAGTAAGCTCGAGAGGGCTTATAACAGGATGCTCGTAAGAGCTGTGGTGTGTTCGCAACATATGCAAGACCACAACCAATTCAGGAAATCCCGTATCAATCCAATTCCATTATTCAAACGGGACTTATCATGCATCAGGCTTTGTTGGATATAAGATTAATTTCATATTCATGACAATGATACAATTTACATACATATCATTCAATTTAAAACATATAAATACATAATTTAGTTACACAAACTTACCTCGATAAATGTTCGTATACAAGGATCTACTAATTTGATACTTTTTGTCTTCCTCGATCCAACTCCGTATTGGGTCTATCTGGGTCTATAAAAATAAATTTAACATTAATTTAATCCATTTCATATTTAATTCAATCCAGATCACATCTTAGGCAAAAGTACCTTCTTGCCCCTATACTTTTCAAAAATGATGATTTCATCCCTAGGCTCGGAAAATGAAATTCATGCAATTTGATTCTTATTCCAAGCCTAACCAAAATTTTCATATAACATTTACAGCACATATATTTCATAAAAATTAGAAATTTTCCATGAATTTTACATCCTTAGAATTTAGTCCTAAATCACAATTTCATGAAAATTCACTTTACAAAAGTTGTTTATCTATTAACAACGTTTCAATTTCAGAATTTTAGCATATTCATTCATGGAAAATTTTTAAAACTTTGATAACTTTACAATTTAATCCCCAAAATAGATAAATTAGGTTATTTTGATCTCAAAAATATAATCATTACTAAAAACGGGACATGATTACTTACCTAATTAAGCTTGCTTGAAGTTCTTTCTCTTTCCTAGGTTTTTTATAGAAAATATTTCAGGAAGATGATGAAATAAGATGATATTAAGTTATTATCATCTTTATTTTTTTCTTATTCCAATTTAGTCCTTTTCTTTTTCTAATTTTCCATGGATGAATCATCAAAAATATCAACTAACATTTCTTAATGGTCTAATTACCATATAAGGACCTCAAATTTTGAATTCCATAGCTATTTAATCCTTCTAGCTACTAGAATTCAACTTTTACACTTTATACAATTTGGTCCTTTTCTCCTAATTAAACACAAAATTGGTAAAATTTTCTTATCGAAATTTTCATATGTTTTCCCTATCATGATACAGACCATGCAATAATATTAGAATAAATTTTCTTTTTGACTCAGATTTGTGGTCCCGAAACCACTTTTCGATTTCACTAAAAACGGACTGTTACTAAAGAATTAAGTTTCAGACCATCTATCTCAATTGGAAGTTGGCAGTGAAGATGGAAACATACTTCAAATTGTCGACGCATTCCAAGATGGAAAGTTATTTGCTACAGATGCAACCTCTTGGTATGCGGATTTGGTTAATTTTCTAGTGTGTGGAAAACTCCCATTGGGTGTCACAGGCAATAAAAAAGAAAGATTTCTTCGTGAAGTAGTGAAGTATCATTGGAACGAGCCGTATTTATTCAAGGTATGCAATGACAACATTATTCAACATTGTGTTCCGGATTAGGAGATGCTTTGAATCCTGAAGCACTGTCATGATGCTCCTTATGGAGGTCATTTCGGTGACATGCGAACTGCTGCTAAGATTCTCCAATCAGGATTCTACTGGCCTTCATTATTCAAAGACACCCACAATTTTTTGAATGAATGCGATAGGTGTTAGCGCACTGGTTCTATATCTCGATGTAATGAATGTTGTAGCAGCCAATTATGGAGGTTGAATTGTTCGATGCTTGGGGTATGGATTTTATGGGACCATTTCCAAATTCATTTTAAAATACTTATATATTAGTAGCTATTGACTATGTCTCGAAGTGAATTGAAGCTGTTGCATTCCCAAAGGATGATGCAAAGACAGTGCTTAAATTTTTTAACAAGCATATACTTACCTAATTTGGCACACCAAATACATTGATTATGTACAAGCCCGGTGTCTACCCTAGTCGGAATAGTGATTTTGGGACCACAAATCTGAGTCAAAAAAATATTTTAATATTATTTTCTGTGCTTATAAAATGTGAATTGATGTCTGTGAAAATTTCGTGTGAAAATTTTATCGTTTGTGTGTCCGATTTAATAAAAGGACCTAATCGCGTAAAAGGTAAAAGTGACGTTCCATATGTTAAAAGTGCCTAAGTGCTATGTCTTATTAAAGGTGAAGTCCTTATTATGTTATTAGACCATTGATATATTAAATGGATTGTAATGCCCCTTACCCATACCCGAGACCAGGACCAAATATGAGGCATTACTAGATATGTACTCGAACATTTTCAGGAAATACGATTTATAAAATTTCGTTCCAAGTCAAAACCATTCAAACAACATCTCAATGAGCCTATTATGGGCCTATGAGGCCCTAAACAAACATTTAGAACGGTCCGGGACTAAACTGAGGACCTGACAAAATTTCTACGTTAATGTCTCACACGCCCGTATGGAGGTATTACATACGCCCGTGTGCTTTGGGACACGCCCATGTCCCCTATCCGTGTGGAATTAATTGAATTTATTTTCTACTTCGAACCTACAGGGGTTTTCACAAGGCCAAGCACACACCCGTGTCTCTGGCCCATGTCCTTCACACGGCCTAGACACACCCATGTGGTCGCCCGTGTCCAAAAACTATGTAACGCCCCAAATTTTGAGAATTCTGTGAATGTTGGCAAAATTTAAAATTTCTGTGTTCTGTCTATTTGGTGTAGGTTTAATTATGTTAGTGGGCCTCCAGAAGGCCCAAGCTTAAGTTAAAACCCGGTAATTTTAATTAATTTTAATTCTATAAGAAAAAGGGGTTTTGGTAAACTGGGCTTTTAAGTATTATTTGGGTAAAATAAATCACAAGGAAGCAGGTGGCAAAGTGGCATGTGACGCCACTGGGAAGACTATAAAAGTAGCGTGTGGATGCTAGGGAGAACCAAGGTTCAAGTCACAATGATAGCATATTAAGGGAATTATTAATGGAACTCAAGTAAAAGTCTGTCAGGAGGAGTTTGAGTTGCTCAGAAGATTGAGTAAGGAGGGGATAAGGGAGAGGATTTAGGAGCTGATTAGGGAGAGTAGTATTGGCCGAATGATGGACTCTTGAGGAGCAAGAGTTGGCCGGCCAAGGGTTTCTTTAGGGGGCAAATTTCGGCTAGGTTAAATGCCAAGTATAAATTCGGCATTTGGGGTAGGTTGTGCTGTTTTTCTGACCATCCTTCCTCCTCCTCCTTTCGTTTCTTTTTCTCTCCATCTACCTTCTTCTCTTCTTTTCTCCATAGCTGAATTCTTCTACCAGTCTACTCTACATCACTTTCATATTATTATTTTTAAGCCTTACAGTTGAATATCACAAAAGTCGAAATCTCGAAAGTTCATATTGTCTGTGCCGAATTCTCCTAGCAAAACCTACTAACTTTTCTTCATCCTTTTTGATCAATTATTTTTTTTGAGCCCCAAACCTCTATCGACAAAGCCACTACAAAACCCTCATCTTCTCTTCACTGTTACAAAAAGCCGAAAACGTATAGCCATAGGGACATAGCTGAATTTTAAGATCACTGAAGGCTCCACTTTTGTTATCATTTGAGGGGTTGGAACTGTATCAGAATCGAGTAGGAATTAAGGGGAAACGTTGACTGAAGGAACAGGTGGTAAGTCTTTCAAACCTATTCTTTATTTCGGGTTTTAAAAAAAGTCGAAACCCCTAAAGGTTAGGGAGGCTATCAATTTGGGCTTGTAGCTCTAAGGGTTGTGATAACTACTTTATTTTAATAATAGTGTGCTCTAGAGGCTGCTGATCAAAGGCTTGGACAAGTGGAACGACTGGATCTAAACCTAGTCGCTAATTTCGGCAAAGGTAGGATCGCTAGTGCCTAAGGTGTTATTGGCCGAATATGGTAAGGGGTTATTACGTAGTTCATTTTCGATAGTTAGATTAATGTGTTAGTAATCCAATTGTAGGCAGTTTGTGTGTGGATCTCGTCAGCGTATCATCACAAATAGATGTGTAACTGACACCCTCTCATAAACTAGATCGGCAAAAGCCGAAAAGTCAAAATGCCGAAAAGTTAGTATTTTGGGAACTTGCGAGTGTGCGAATGCTCGTGAGATTGAAATTTGATGTAAATGGTAAAATAAAGTAATAAGACTGCAGAGTGCATGATTCCGTGCATTTTAATTTTTTGGGCTTAATGGGCCAAAATCGGGATAATGGGCCAACGGATCCAATTCGATAAGAACATTCGGTAAGTGTTTCTGTTAGTACGTAAATAGTTATGATATGCATGAAAACCCTAAGAATAGTAAAATTACTAGAATACCCCTATGTATGCAAAATTACCATTATACCCTTAGGTGCAAAAATACCGTTATACCCCTAGGGTTACTTTTGACTGAAAAGCATATTGATCTGATTCTGAATGATGTATGCCATAATTGTATATCTGTTGCATGGGGACATGGGTTATAATATGGAGGAAGCATCCTAGTGGCTATGCCACAAATATCTGATCTGGTGGCTCTACCACAAATATCTGTTCTGGTGGCTCTGCCACGATTATCTGTATCTGGTGACTCTATCACATTTTCTATTTCTGGTAGCCATGCTGTAAAATCTGTGGCGTGTAGCGGTTGGGTGGGTCGAGTAGTCTCCCCACACGATGTAAGGTTGGATAGGGGTGCATATGGTTGGATATGGGTTGGGTTTTGCATAAACATGTAATATCTGTTCTGATCTGTTATGGGCCTATGGGCTTTATTCTGAATTCTGTTCTGGGCTAAGGCCAACTTATTCTATTTCTATGGTTTGAGCTGTTATAGGCTATGGTTGGGTTAATTTACACATTGAGTTTTCCCAAACTCACCCCATTATTTTCATCCACGAGGGTAATCCCTAACCATAGTGGACTTGAAGCTGTGAGGGATTCGGAGTGGCCACATGTTCTGGAAAATTTTAGTTTCTTCTGGTGAATTGGACACCCTTTTATTTACGTATAAGGTTTTGGGTTTTTAATTGTAATAAGGCCGCTTAATTATTTTTTTTTATGGTTTTGGAATATTTTATTAAGATAGATATGATTTATTTTTAACTGTCAAAATTGATTAGCTTTAGAGCGCGTTTTCAAAAACAGTAATTGATTTCAAAACAACACGACAACAAGTAAAACTTCCGCTACGAAAATGTTTTTCCAAAACTAACCACTTTACTTAAAATAGACACAATCGAATTGGTTTTCTAAGAATACACTCGAAGTTAAGGTGTGGCAATGGTGGTGTGCATGTCTAGGATTGAATCCGAAGGGAGCTTGGTACTTAAGCAGTCCGATGGACTCACCTCCTCTTTTTCGGTTTCCTACCTGGTGCACAGCTTCCATTCACTTTAACCTATAATGAAATTGTCTTCTAAAACACTAAATAAGTTTTTCTAGATCAACAATATAAAATGTTTTGAACGGTTCGATGTGGCACGTCGGATCTGATCATAACATCTAGGCCGGGTTTGGGGTGTTACATTCAGTGGTATCAGAGTTAAGTTGCAACGACTCGGCTGTGGAATGGGTTTACAAAAATAAAGATTTTTGAAAACAAAAATTTTATAGAAAATGCAAAACTCATTTGTTAAAATTTGGATCTTTAGAAGGTGGCACCCGAATCTCTGGCCCGAGTCTGTAAGTATTTTTAACTTTTTCTGAATAATTTTTTGAATTATCTCTCTATTGAAATCCTCAGGACACTTTAGTTAGAATGATACTGAAACTGTAGAAATTTTGGTAACGGGCTGAGACTGGAGCTGGACTACGATTCTACGGAAACCAACTTTGAAATACTATTTGTTCATAAAACATCTGTAATAAACACTAAAATATTTAATTGATGCATAAAATTTGTAATCAGATAATACGATATGAGTACGAGAGCAGCTCGTGGAAGAGGCCGTGGACGTGGCTGAAGTAGTGCTCGTGTAGGAACTGCATCTTCTGGGCATATGCCGACGGCGGCAGATGCACCGGTACCACCGGCAACAGAAGTGGAGTCTCATAATCGTGGTGCCGGGGATGACGCCCTGTCGCAGGCAATGCTTCGTGTCCTGGAAAGGGTTGCCGGGGTAACGAGCAACGAAATTCGAGGATCTATTTTTGAACGACTCTGGGCTAACGGAGAGGAGATCTTTAGGGGCATATCTGGCGTAGCTCCGAATGTGGTAGAATATTGGTTAGAGGCCACAGAACGGATTATGGATGACTTGGACTGCTCTGTGGAGCAGAAGCTAAAGGGAGCCGTATCGTTGCTGGAAGACGAGGCTTATCAATGGTGGCTTACTGTGAGAGAAGGGACCCCAGCTGATAGGGTAACTTGGGAACTGTTTAAGATGGCCTTTAAAGGGAAATATGTTGGGGTGAGTTATGTGGACGCCCACAGGAAGGAATTCTTAAATCTGGTTCAAGAAGGTAAAACTTTGCTGAGTACGAGGTTGAGTTTCTGTGGCTGAGCCGGTATGCTGTGGGCTTAGTCGTACAGAATATGAGCGAAGTGTGCGCTTCGAAGATGGTCTTAAGGATGACCTTAGGGCGTTGATTGCTCCGTAGAGGGAGCGTGATTTTGCGGTCTTAGTGGAGAAAGCTAAGATAGTTGAGGAAGTGAAGCGTGCTGAAAAGTAGAATCGAGAGAAGGATCAAAACCGTTTTCGGAGGGATTCAGGACCCTCTGGTGGTGCAAATAGAAATGGTAAGAGAGCAAGAGTGGAGGAGCCAGTTCGAGCAGTTCCGATGAACATTGTCAGACCACCAATCTGTGAAGACTGTGGTAAGGTACATTTGGGCGAATGTAGGAAATGTTCCAGTGCTTGTTTCCAGTGTGGATCTATGGAGCATAGAGTTAAGACTGTCCTCAGAGAGCTGATCAGGTTCAAGTTGCTGAACAGAGGGTTGCTCAACCCATGAGAGGTGGACCACAACCACTAAGAGGACGTGGACAACGTAGGAGTGGAAATGGAAATGGTCGAGGTCGAGGGGCGCTTGGCAGGGGTGCTAGAAATGCTGAGGCTCGACAGCCAGCGTTGGTGTATGCAGCTCGTCGTTGAGAGGAGGGTACGCACCTGACGTCATAACTGATATGTTTTTGGTTTCAAGTATGCCATACACTCCTTTGGTAGATATTGGATCTACTCATTCCTATGTTGCATGTGCCATATCTGGGTCGTTGGGTGTGCATTCTGAGAAGATTGTGAGTGGGGTATCTGTGCTAAGTCCTTTAGGTCACTCGGTTAGGGTAGACAAACTGTATAAGGATGTGCCCTTAGAAACTCAAGGTAGGATTTTTCCTGGAGATTTGATGGAGTTACCGTTCGGAGAATTTGACCTCATTCTGGGAATGGACTGGCTAGTTAAGCATAGATCGACTTTGGATTGTGCTGCTAAGCGAATGGTGTTAAGGACCGCTGAGGGTAAAGAGGTTATGGTGATAGGTGAGCGAAGGGACTATTTGTCTAATGTGGTGTCGGCATTGAGAGCCGAAAAGTGCATTCGGAAAGGTTCTGAGGCCTATTTTGCATTTGTAAGTTAGTTAAAAGCTGAGGGGCTGACAGTGGATAAGGTTAGGACCGTAAGGGAGTTCCAAGATATTTTTACAGAAGAGCTTCCGGGATTGCCTCTGAACCGAGAGGTCAAGTTTAGAATTGACTTGTTGCCTGAAACGGCACTAGTGTCCATCGCACCGTATAGGATGGCACCGAAGGAGTTAGTGGAGTTAAAGGTGCAAATTCAAAAGTTGTTGGATAGGGGCTTTATTAGGCCAAGTGTGTCTCCATGGGAAGCACCAGTGCTATTCGTGAAGAAGAAGGATGGGACGATGCGAATGTGCATTGATTATCGTCAGTTGAACAAACTGACGATTAAGAATAAGTACCCACTGCTGAGGATTGATGATCTATTTGACCAACTCAGAGGAGCTTCTGTATTTTCCAAGATTGACCTTCGATCTGGATATCATTAGTTAAGGGTCAAGGAGGCAGATATCCATAAGACGGCATTCAGGACTCGGTATGGTCATTACGAGTTTCTGGTTATGTCATTTGGACTGACGAACGCTCCTGCAGCATTTATGGATCTGATGAATCGTGTGTTCTAACCATTCTTGGATCAGTTCGTTGTCGTCTTTATTGACGATATTCTGGTATATTCTGAAACTGAAGCAAAACATTATGAGCACCTCCGCATTGTCCTACAAGTGTTAAGGGAGAAGGAACTTTATGCGAAGTTCAGCAAGTGTGAATTCTGGTTGAGGGAGGTAACCTTCTTAGGACATGTTTTCTCTGCTGAAGGGATTAAAGTAGACCCTCGGAAGATTGAAGCGATTCTGGAATGGAAGCCACCTAGGTCAGTGTAAAAAATTTAGAGTTTCCTAGGGTTGGCAGGTTACTACAGAAGGTTTGTGGAAGGATTTTCTGTGATGGCAGCACCTTTGACAAAACTCATAAGGAAAGGGGTACCGTTTGTGTGGATAGAGAAGCAGTAGGAAGCTTTTGAGAAGTTGAAGAAAGTTCTGACTGAAGCACCTGTGTTAATTCAGCCGGAGTCTAGGAAGGATTTTACTGTGTACAGCGATGCATCACATGTAGGTTTGGGCTGTGTGTTGATGCAAGAAGGTAAGGTGGTTGCTTATGCATCATGACAGCTTAAGCCTCACGAGGAGAACTATCCTACTCATGATTTGGAGTTGGCAGCAGTGATCTTTGCACTTAAGATTTGGAGACACCACTTGTATGGAGAAAGGTGTGTTATATGCACGGACCATAAGAGTCTTAAGTATTTGCTGACTCAGAAGGAGCTGAACCTTAGGAAAAGGAGATGGATAGAGTTGCTTAAGGATTATGATTATTCGATTGAGTATCACCCAGGCAAGGCTAATGTGGTAGTCGATGCTCTAAGTCGTAGACCTGTATCTGATCTGAGAGCAATGTTTGCTTGTCTGAGTCTGTACAATGATGGGAGTATATTGGCTGAGTTGCAAGTAAGGCCAACCTAGGTGGATCAGATTAAGGAAAAATAGTTGAGAGATGAGTCTTTGGTTGCTTGTTTCCAACAAGTTAAGGAAGGGGAAACTTCTGAGTTTGGGTTGAATGGTGAAGGAGTTCTGTGTTTTCGAGGAAGAATTTGCGTTCCAAAGGACTCTGACCTAAGGCAGGAAATACTTAAAGAAGCTCATGGGGGACTTTGTGCCTTGCATCTTGGAGGCAATAAGTTGTATCGTGACTTGCGAGAATTGTACTGGTGGCCTGGACTTAAGCGAGAAGTAACGGAGTTTGTGGGGAAATGTTTGACATGCCAGCAAGTGAAGGCTGAGCATCAACTACCTTCAGGACTTTTGCAACCAGTAAAGATACCACTTTGGAAGTGGGAGAGGGTAACCATGGACTTTGTGAGTGGACTACCCTTGACGCCATCAAAGAAAGACTCGGTTTGGGTGATTGTGGATAGGTTGACCAAGTCGGCTCATTTCATACCTGTCCGCACTGACTTTTCACTTCAAAAGTTAGCCAAGTTTTATGTGGCAGAGATTGTGCGACTTCATGGAGTCCCAGTTTCGATTATCTCTAACCGGGATCCTAGATTCACATCTCAGTTTTGGCAAAAGTTACATGAAGCATTGGGGACGCGATTGAACTTTAGTACGGCTTTCCATCCCCAAACTGATGGACAGTCGGAAAGGGTTATTCAGATTCTGGGGGACATGTTGAGGGGATGTGTTATTGAATTCCGAGGTAGTTGGGAGGAGTACTTGCCATTGGCGGATTTTGCGTACAACAGTAGTTATCAAGCAAGTATTTGAATGGCACCGTATGAAGTACTGTATGGACGAAGGTGTCGTACACCTAGTTGTTGGACCAAATTAGGAGAACGGCAGGTTCTTGGACCAAAGTTGGTAGCTGATACTGAATATAAGGTCAAAGTAATCAGAGATCGGCTGAAGGAAGCATCTGATAGGCAAAAGTTGAATGCAGATTTGAAGCGTAAGAAGATTGAATACGCAGTGGGTGATATGATCTTCTTAAAGGTTTCTCCTTGGAAGAAGATTCTAAGGTTTAATAAGAAGGGCAAGTTCAGTCCGCGGTTCATTGGGCCTTATCGGGTTTTGAAGCGAGTAAGACGAGTGGCGTACCAATTGGAGTTGCCTCCAGAGTTAGACAGGATTCACGATGTTTTTCACGTCTCCATGTTAAGGCGTTATCGTTCTGACCCTACTCATGTCGTGTCGGTTGCAGAAATTGAGGTGCAAACAGATTTGACCTTTGAGTAGGAGCTTGTGCAGATATTGGATCGAGATGTTCTGTCCCACTAGTGAAGGTGCTTTGGCGTAATCACGGTAGAGAGGAAGCTACTTGGGAGTCAGAAGAGGCGATGCAACAACAATACCCTCATCTGTTTGGATCAGGTAAATTTCGAGGACAAAAATTTCTTTAAGAAGGGTAGAGTTGTAACGCCCCAATTTTCGGGAATTCTGTGAATGTTGGCAAAATTTAAAATTTCTGTGTTCTATCTGCTTGGCGTAGGTTTAATTATGTTAGTGGGCCTCTAGAAGGCCCAAGCTTTAGTCAAAACCCGGTAATTTTAATTAATTTTAATTCCATAAGAAAAAAGGGGTTCTGGTAAACTAGGCTTTTAAGTATTATTTGGGTAAAATAAATCACAAGGAAGCAGGTGGCAAAGTGGCATGTGACGCCACTGGGAAGGCTATAAAAGTGGCGTGTGGATGCTAGGGAGAACCAAGGTTCAAGTCACAATGAGAGCATATTAAGGGAATTATTAATGGAACTCAAGTAAAAGTCTGTCAGGAGGAGTTTGAGTTGCTCAGGAGATTGAGTAAGGAGGGGATAAGGGAGAGGATTTAGGAGCTGATTAGGGAGAGCAGTATTAGCTGAATGATGGACTCTTGAGGAGCAAGAGTTGGCCGGCCAAGGGTTTCTTTAGGGGGCAAATTTCGGCTAGGTTAAATGCCAAGTATAAATTCGGCATTTGGGGTAGGTTGTGCTATTTTTCTGACCATCCTTCCTCCTCCTCCTTTCGTTTCTTTTTCTCTCCATCTACCTTCTCCTCTTCTTTTCTCCATAGCCGAATTCTTCTATCACTCTACTCTACACCATTTTCTTACTATTATTTTTAAGCCTTACAGCCGAATATCACAAAAGCCGAAATCTCGAAAGTTCATATTGTCTGTGCCGAATTCTCCTAGCAAAACCTACTAACTTTTCTTCATCCTTTTTGATCAATTCTTTTTTTTTTGAGCCCCAAACCTCTGTCGACAAAGCCACTACAAAACCCTCATCTTCTCTTCACTGTTACAAAAAGCCAAAAATGTATAGCCATAGGGACATAGCTGAATTTTAAGATCATTGAAGGCTCGACTTTTGTTATCATTTGAAGGGTTGGAACTGCATCAGAATCGAGTAAAAATTAAGGGGAAATGTTGACTGAAGGAACCGGTGGTAAGTCTTTCAAACCTATTCTTTATTTCGGGTTTTAGAAAAAGTCGAAACCCCTAAAGGTTAGAGAGGCTGTCGATTTGGGCTTGTAGCTCTAAGGTTGTGATAACTACTTTATTTTGATAATAGTGTAATCTAGAGGTTGCTGATCAAAGGCTTGGGCAAGTGGAATGACTAGATCTAAACCTAGTCGCTAATTTCGGCAAAGGTAGGGTCGCTAGTGCCTAAGGTGTTATTGGCCGAATATGGTAAGGGGTTATTACGTAGTTTGTTTTCGATAGTTAGATTAATGTGTTAGTAATCCAATTGTAGGCAGTTCGTGTGTGGATCTTGTCAGCGTATCGTCACAAATAGTTGTGTAACTGACACCCTCTCATAGACTAGATCGGCAAAAGCCAAAAAGCCAAAATGCCGAAAAGTCGATATTTTGGGAACTTGCGAGTGTGCGAATGCTCATGAGATTGAAATTTGATGTATATGGTAAAATAAAGTAATAAGACTGCAGAGTGCACGATTCCGTGCATTTCAATATTTTGGGCTTAATGGGCCAAAATCGGGATAATGGGCCAACGGGCCCAATTCGGTAAGAACATTCGGTAAGTGTTCACATTACTCATGCTTGATTATAATATGCATGAAAACCCTAAGAATAGTAAAATTACTAGAACACCCCTATGTATGCAAAATTACCATTATACCCCTAGGTGCAAAATTATCGTTATACCCCTAGGGTTACTTTTGACTGAAAAGCATGTTGATCTGATTCTGAATGATGTATGCCATAATTGTATATCTGTTGCATGGGGACATGGGTTATAATATGGAGGAAGCGCCACGGTGGCTATGCCACAAACTCGATCGATCCGTGGCTGCGCCACGATTATCTATATCTCCGTGACTCTGTCACATTTTTGCATTTCTAGCGACTATCTTTTGCAAAACTGTGGCATGTAGCGGTTGGGTGGGTCGAGTAGTCTCCCCACATGGTGTAAGGTTGGAGGGGGTGCATATGGTTGGATATAGGTTGGGTTTTGCATAAACATGTAATATTTGTTCTGATCTGGTATGGGCCTATGGGCTTTATTCTAAATTCTGTTCTGGGCTAAGGCCAACTTATTCTATTTCTGTGGTTTAAGCTATTACAGGCTATGGTTGGGTTAATTTACACACTGAGTTTTCCCCAACTTACCCCATTATTTTCATCCACGCAGGTAATCCCCAACCATAATGGACTTGGAGCTATGAGGGATTCGGAGTGGCCACATGTTCTGGAAAAATTCAGTTTCTTCTGGTGAATTGGACACCCTTTTATTTACATATAAGGTTTTGGGTTTTTAATTGTAATAAGGCCGCTTAATTATTTTTTTATGGTTTTGGAATGTTTTATTAAGATAGATATGATTTATATTTAACTGTCGAAATTGGTTAGCTTTAGGGCATGTTTTCAAAAACAGTAATTGATTTCAAAACAACACGACAACAAGCAAAGCTTCCGTTACCAAAACGTTTTTCCAAAACTAACCACTTTACTTAAAATAGACACAATCGAATTGGTTTTCTAAGAATACACTCGAAGTTAAGGTGTGGCAATAGCGGTGTGCATGTCTAGAATTGGATCCGAAGAGAGCTTGGTACTTAAGCAGTCCGATGGACTCACCTCCTCTTTTCCGGTTTCCTACCTGGTGCATAGCTTCCATTCACTTTAACCTATAATGAAATTGTCTTTTAAAACACTAAATAAGTTTTTCTAGATCAAAAATATAAAATGTTTTGAACGGTTCGATGTGGCACGTTGAATCTGGTCATAACGTCTAGGCCAGGTTTAGGGTGTTACAAACTCGAGCATTCTATTTATAACGTCAGCATGCATCTAGGGGCACACGGCCAAGACACACACATGTGCTAGGCCGTGAACTCCACATGGTTGAGACACACGGCCGTGTCTCTACCCGTGTGTTTACTACCATGCATTCTGACTTTAAATTTCTAGGTGCAGGGGACACACGGCCGTACTACACGCCCATGGGGCGATCCGTGTGTCACACATAGCCTGGACACACGGCCATGTTCCTACCCATGTGGACCTTGTTAGGCTATTTCCTAAGCCTTTGGTCACCCTCTAATATCCACTCACAACTATAAACTCCAATAATATCTAACATGGCCTAAATATGCTCAAGTTCTACTATAATTGGTCAATTGCATGTTAACCTCATATCATTGGTTTGGCACATGCTAGGTTATCCTTTTTGAATTAAGGATTACCGTTTCATCAATCACATTTTGGACTTGGCTCGTTTTATAACTCATTGCCCATTTGTGACCCAATCAATCCCAAGTGATTTGGCCACATTTCACATGTCCATTCATAATCTACTACAATTAACCATCACATAAGCATTTCAAAATATAAACTTGCATGATTAGTAGAATTACAACCTAAATCAATGTAGGCCATATCCCAAGGCCATATACAAAATGAATGAACATACCGTTCAAGCCCTTACATTGGCTAGCCAAATGACACGTATAACAAAATAAACAAAAGCCCTATACATGCCATTGAACAAAATAAAAGTGTCTATATACCAAAGCTAGGCTAGTTGATAGTGTGTTGACTCTCCAACCGTCTTCCAATCTTTACGGGTCCTCGAGCTCTGTAAGACAGGAAAAAGAGAGGGGTAAGCATTTACATGCTTAGTAAGCCCAAATAACTAGAAAGTAAACTTACCGATTAATTAGCATACAACCATATTAGGAAATAAAACCAACAAGAATGGAATGGTGTCCCTAACACATGCACTCAATCAACAAGTTAGTCACATAACAATGCACCATATAATTAATCTTAGATGAGCTCATCATTCAACATTTCCATTTATACATATCTCATACTATCCCATTAAGTTTCTCGAAAATCTCGATGGATTATCCATTTACAGTCAAGTCATAAGAGCGATCATTTCATGTATACACTCCTGCAAACCTCACATCTTATGGCAGGTTTACCAGTCTAGGCTAAATCCCCCGTAATATAAACTCATAGAGTGATGTTAGGATTACCAGTCCAGGCTAAATCCCTTATGGCAACAAACACCCTTAATGAGCTCAGATCCGAATTACTAGTCCAGGCTAAATTCAGACCCTAATCGAATTACCCGTCCGGGTTGAATCCAAAATGCACACATATTCTTTGGGAGGCTCAATCACTCAAGGAACACCCGACTGAGCTAGATCCTTTCTATATTTGAGATCAACGGATTACCCGTCTGGGCTAAATCCTTTATGTAACACATGCAGGATCTCAAGTCACCTGTAATTCATGGTTTATCCATCAAACTTCCTTTTTAACCTTAACAGGGAAATTTATCATCATTTTATTATTATTAACACATTTCATGGATTTTCATACCATCACCATATACAATTATCATAAATTCATAAAACATGCAATTAGGCATAATAAGAGTTTACTCTGAGGTATTCGAACTTATGTAGTACCCGATTCAGTATCGTGTTTCGGTTATTCCGAAACCTTTCATTTTCCTCGATCGACCTCCAGAATTTGTTCCTCGGGGTCTATAACAATACAAATGAATCATTAATAGCTCACATTATACTTTTCGAGTCTAAATTTCACCCTCGGTCTCAATGATCGTTCAGCCCCTAACTTTTCACATTTTTATGATTTAGTCCCTAGGCTCGTATAATGAAATACATGCAATTTCTACCTTACCCAAGCCTAGTCGGATGTTCTTTCCTCTTATGGCAGCCCATATTTTTCCATTATTCCTCATCTTTCCACCCATTTTTACAACTTTTACAAAATGGTCCCTAAAGCCATTTTCATGAAAAATCACTTAGTAAAAGTTGTTTACCATCTTTTAAACTTTCATATTCCTCCATAAACCATCAAAATACAAGTAACTCATGCATGGGTAAGTTTCTAAACATGAAACCTAGCATGAAATATGGGTAGAAATAGAGAGAGCAAGTTATCGGGATTTCAAAAATACAAAGAACATTAAAAACGGGGCTTGGGAGCACTTACTATTGAGCTTGAAAATGTTGAAAACCCTAGCTATGGAGAGCTTGAGAATTTTGGCTGGATGAGGGAGAAGAATGGCTGATATTTGGCTTATTTTTCCTATTTTATTTCATTAATTAGCCAAATGACCAAAATACCCTTAAGCCCTTTCCTTCAAATTTCATCCAAACATGCCCATTTTTGTCCAAAAACCTATAAATTGGGAAAATTTCTCTTTAATACCTTCTAATTAATAATCTAAAGAAATTTCTTACAAATTGCTTCTAGAATCCAAGTTTTGCAATTTATTCAATTTGGTCCTTATTTTCTAATTGGACACCTTACTCATAGAATTTCTTCATGAAACTTTAACACATGTATATTCTCATATTCTAGACCTCATAATTATCATAAAATAAATATTTCAATGTCGAATCTATGGTCCTGAAACTACTGTTCCGACTAAGCCCTATTTCGAGATGTTACATGGACATTGTTGGACATCCATTATAAGTTTAAATGTTTATTATAGTAAGGCTAAATTGGTAAAATGGCTATTATAATGTTTATAATAAAAAATAATCAAAATTAAAGCTTTATTTTCACTTTTTTTGTCGAAAATAAGAAAAGAAAAAGAAGTTATCTTCAAGCTTAGGGTTCAGCACTCATTTTGCTTAATTAAGGTATGAGTTTTGTTCGATTTTTAATAATTTCTACGTTTTTGTGATCGTTTCTTTGTATTCTATCAAGCCCATGTCTCAATTTCTGAATTTGATTATGATTTTGAGTTATGCCATTGTTTATTTTATGAGTTTTATAATGTTAGTTGATGAAATATGGAAGTTTGATGATAGATACATATGTTTTGTATTAGGATTTTTGATGAATTTGAGTAATTGGGCTAAATTGTGAACATAAGAAATTGAGGTACTAAAATGTAAAATAAATGAAATATGTGGGCTTATATGAACTACATGAAAATTCAGCTAAGTTGTATTTATGGAAATTTTGTATATTTTGTAATTTTTTTATTAGGGACTAAAGTGTTAAAATGTGAAAATGTGAGGGTTAATTTGTAAAATGCCTTAAATATGTGTTTATGGATTGATTTGAATGATTTGTTGAATAAAAGAGCTAAATTTGAATTTATTTAGATCAAGAACAAAAGAAAACGGAATTAGATTAGGGGAAATCGAAACTCGTCGAGCAGTCAATTCCGTTCGTTCAAATTCATACGAGGTCAGTCAATATACAAATAAATGTGTTTTGAATTGAATTATTATTGTTTATATGCTCTTGAACAATGATGAATGATTATATGAGTTGAGTATGAGATATCCGAGAAAGTATCGACAAAGTTTTGACGTCCGAAAATTTCTATACGAACCATAAGAATAGTTAGGATACATATGCCATGACATAGGATCCGATATATGTTTTCGTGTAAGACCACGTCCGAGACGTTGGCATCGACTTATGATTTACGTGTAAGACCATGTCTAGGACATTAGCATCATATTTGATTTTGTGTAAGACCCTGTCTGGGACAGCGGTATCGATATTTGGTTACATGTAATACCACATCTGGGACATTAGCATTGTACGAGCTTTCCGAGCTATCCAAGTATCCTTATTGATTCTGAACGGTTCAACAGGCATTCTAAGAAAATGAATGACTATATGAATATGTATTCGATTTAGGTACGTTTGAATTGTATGTTAAGATTGAGAATGAAAGGTAAGCATATGTATATATGTGTGAACATATGAAATATGTTTGTATTATATGGAAATGTGATGTACATATGAACAAATGGTTATGAGTATTTGAGTTAAATGAGAATTATGAACTTGACATTGAGTTATGCCATGATTCATACAAATAATTTGTTTATAGTTACGATTTTTGATAAGTTTATTTGTATATGGCTTACTAAGCTTTTGAAAGCTATTTGTATATCGCTTACTAAGCTTTTGAAAGCTTACTTTATGTGTGTTTTCAACTATTTTATAGATATCGAAGCTACTGGGAGCTCGGGGATCATCGAGGATCATCATCACACTATCGAACTATATTTTGATACCTTTGAAAATGTATATATTGAAGTATGGCATGTATAGGCTAGAAGTATTTGAATATGTTAAGTGAAATGTAAATCTACCATGTGATGTGGCTTGGTTTTGGTTGTGTTTATGTATGACTTTTGAGTAATAACTATGTGATGCAATATTGCCAATGTGATGTGTTTTTGGATGGCCAATAGTAATGGTCAATTTGATAAGTTTATGATATGTGCTTATTTGAATAATTAGTAAGTTCATGGTATGAGAATGAATGAAGTGTTTAAAGTTATGAAACATATGTTTTGATATGATTATAGCTTATGAAATGGTATGATTTGGTATGAATGTGAAGCATGAAATTTGTTGATAATGATATGGTTTGAATTGTGTATGTTTTGGTTGAGAATTAGATGAAAATTTGGTATGTAATGAATTGGTTCTGTCACTTGTAGGGAGGACCCTTAAAGGGTGGTATATTGGCCTTATAAATGGCCTATTTTTGCCCACACGGGCAAGGACACGAGCGTGTGTCTCAGCCGTGTTGCTCGAGGGCCATTTCAAAATGAGCCTGGGTAAACCACACGGTTGCACACATGGGTGTGTGCTGGACCGTCTGGCCAAGTCAGTTTCGAGCACGGGCTAGACACATGGGCGTGTGATTGGCCATGTTACCAAGTCAGTAGCCTCCCTAATTTTCACACGGCCTGGCACACTGGCATGTCTTGTGGCTGTGTGGGCAAGTCAGTATGTATGCCATGTTTTGCCACGGCCTAGACACAAGGTCGTGTCTAATGCCGTGTGAGGCACACGGCTTGTTCACATGGGCGTGTGACCTTTGTAACTTAGAAAAATGTTTAAGTTTTGAAAAATTTTGTATGAGCTTGGTTTAGTCCCGACCCCTTTCTAAAGCATGTTTAAGGTCTCGTTGACCTACGTAAGGGACTTTATAATGATGTATGTCTTTGATGCTATGTTTATTATGAAATGAATGTGAATTATTTTGATTTGTCCGATAATGCCTCTTAACCCTAGTTTGGCGACGAATACGGGTTAGGGGTGTTACAGATTAGTGATCAAGGTACAAACTTTCATTGCAACCAAGTGGCAACCACACTGAAGAGGTATGGAGTTAATCATAGAATGACTACTACTTATCATCCACAATCTAATGGACAAGCCAAAGTATCGAATCGACAAATTAAAAAATTCTTAAGAAGGTTGCGAACCCTTCGAGGAAAGATTGGTCTTCCAGACTAGATGACGCTTTATGGGCATTGCGAATAACATACAAAACTCCATTGGGGATGTTGTCGTGTCAATTGATTTTTGGGAAAGCATGTCACTTCCTAGTTAAACTGGAGCACAAAACAATGTGAGCAATTAAGCAAGTGCACATGGACGATGAAGCTACTAGAAAGAAAAACCTGTTGGATATCACTGAACTAGAGGAGAGTAGGCGAAATGCCTATGAAAATGCTGCAATTTACAAGGAAAAAACCAAATGATGACATGACAGAATTATTTTGCAGCGACAATTTATCGCGAGTCAACAAGTTTTATTATTCAATTCTAGACTGAAACTGCACCCGGGAAAATTGCGCTAACATTGGTCTGGACCTTTCGAAGTTGTTGAAGTATTTCCTCATGGTGCAGTTACAGTCAGAGATTTACATGATAGACACCAGGTAAAAGTGAATGGCCAGCGATTGAAACATTATTTTGGGAATATTGATCAAAAGTAGGCAGAGACCATTAAATTGGTCGAAAAATTTTAATTTTTATGGAATTTATTATTTTGTAATTTTATTTTATTTTTGTTTCTGCTCAAGTTTGTTTTATTTTTTTATTATAGAATAATTAGGTACCATTATCAACGCACTTGGGCTTTATTGTCAACGTAATTCGTACTATTGTACTATCACGTATGACTCACCATAAATGAAGCGCAGATCAGAATTTTTGGATCCCATCGTTTGATCAAAAGTGACCTAGCTGTCTGATTTGTCTGAACGGGCACAATTCCTATTGGACACATTTATTCCCTCCAGCTTTATATCTCTTTACATAAAAAAATCACACCTTTCCATCTTCTTTCACTCGCTATAAACCCCCCTTCACTGTGCCGACTATAACACATACAAAGCAACCATTTTTATTCACTTTCCCTTCCCCAAGCTCGTACCTTACAACTTTAAATCATCTTCATTCCACGAAACAAACAAAATATGATAAGAACGAGAGGATCAGTCAAGAAAGCCACCAAGCCTATTGAATAACACTCATCCTCTGCAACTACAGTTCGTGAATCAGAATCCTCCATGCCAACAGAGAAAAAGGAGTCAGTGATTGTTTTTAACAAAGCGGCCAAGGATCGGTTTCAAGAAAACATTTTGAAGCAACATTTCCACCCAGAATAGGGCATTCTTCTTTCACAAAAGCGAAACTTGGGTAAGCAAATCTACAAAGCCATCTCTAAGCTGAAGTGGGAGACTTTCTGCACTTATCCTAGAAGCTATTCTTTTTCATTGGTACGTGAGTTTTATGCTAGCCTTTATGACCATGAGTTAGAGTTTATCTTTGTTAGAGAAGGCTTAAACCTATGGGATGCTAAAAAAATCAATGAGTTGTACAACACTAAAGTGGATGTAGATGAACATTTCGAGCTTATTGAGGATATCACAGACGACAAAAAAGACCTATTGGTGAAGGATTTATGTGTCGAAGGAGCGTTGTGGATGGGTTCACTTCAAAAGAATTATACGATGCACCGCCACTTCCTGACACTGAAAAGAAAAATCTGGTTTCATTTTGTCAACTGCAAGCTATTGCTCTCTACTCATAGCACCACACTCAACCTTGATAGAATGTGTCTGATACATTTAATTGTCAAGGGCAGAAAGATTGATGTTAGTGTAAGACTCCACCAGAAAATTGCTGACTGCACCATAAGGCAAACTGGAATTTTGTTTTTCCCGTCATTGGTGATGCTACTACACCACAGTCAACCTCAATAGAATGTGTTTGATACATTCAATTGTCAAGGGTAGAAAGATTGATGTTAGTGCAAGACTCCACCAGAAAATTGCTGACTGCACCATAAGGCAAACTGGAATTTTATTTTTCCCGTCATTGGTGATGCTACTATGCCAGTAGAAAGGGATCGTGCCCCGTGATGATGAAGAGATCCTAGAGAATAAGGGACCAATAAATGCAACCTCTATTGAAAGAATGACTCGTAGCAAAGATACACTAACACTGAAGGGGGCAAAGACCAGCAAGATAAGGAAAGGCAAAACCAAGGGAACAAACCTGACTGCAAAGACATCATTGTTATGCAAAATGCAAGATATTGAGAAGTTGGCCAATTCCATCAGCAATAATCAGATCAGGCTTGTCGCTAAAATAGAGGATATAGACAGATCACAAAATTTGTTCTACACTTATACTAAGGCCTATAACAACTCTATTGTAACCATATTAAGTCAGTTAAGCATGGTCCCACTCCTAGAATTTCCAATGTTCCCACCAATCATCCGATTATGAACCATTATCCGAGGAAGATAACTTAGGGGGCTGAGACAGATCAGTGGAATCCCCTCCCATTATACATGTCTCTGATAATGAGAAATAAAAGGACTCAAGAGACATTGAGGAATGTATGTGAAGGATTGATAGCCTGCTATTGAGGAGGAAATTGATGTGGGATAGGAGAAAGTCCATGTTGCAGTTGTGAATGAGAAGGCCAAGAAAGAAAATATTGAAAAAGAATCTACTGAGAATATTGTCAATGTATCCGAGATTGTGGATGCAACTATTAATAATTTGGAGCGAGATGGAGCTAGACCGGCGGAAGTTACAGAGGTAACCAATGAACAGCACCACAACTCATTGGCTATAATGGTCTATATTGGACCACTCAAGGTGACTCCTCCTACACAAGAAGCAGCCAATGATTTCGAGGTAGTGCCAGAAACTGAGGAGCGATCCAAGGACTGTGTGAAGCCTAAAGAAAAGAAGAGAAAGCGCTCCAAAGACAAAAAGCACAAGAAGGAGGAGAAAAAGAGGAGGAAGAAGAAACATCGTGAAGCCACATTGATGGCCGAGGAAAACTGAGTTAGTTTATTTTAAGTTTTAGTTGTAGTATTCATGCATTGCATGTAGCTGTAATTTTCATTTTGTTAGTGAACATTATCATTGCATTTTTATTGTCATCATATTTTAATGTTAGCGCATTGGGGACTATGCAAACTTTAAGTTTGGGGGAATGCATATGGGGTTTGTAAATACACCCACATTTCAAAAAAAAAATTAAGTTTAATGAAGCATACAAGGTTTATTTGTGGTTAATGCAAATGTGTTTGAAAATTTTTGTTACATTCAATGCTTAATTCTTGAATCATGCAAATTATTGATGAAAGAGTTGGATAAATTTGACTGAATGTTGTATCTTCAATTCTTTGATGAATGATTTAGGTTGCTTTAGTAATGGATGACTAGTAGCATTCCTTAAATCTTGAATGAATCTACCTTTTACAGCTGCTTATATATATAGTTATGAATAAGAGACACTCCAAAGTGGGTGTATTGTGAAATGTTAAAGAGGGAACACTCCAATACAAGTGTTAGAAAAATAAATCTGGCCAAAGGCTATCGCCGCATGAGTGTGTATTGGTGCAATTATGTACTCTCTAGGGGTTTGTTGTACTCCATCATTACTTCTCAAGAACAAGGATACAGTAATGCAACGATCCCTTATTCACAAAAAAGGAGACATATATTGTACAATAAATGTTGTATTGGTAGATAGAATTCAGGATTTAAAGCATGATGCTTATTTTGATGAAGTTGCAATCTTATTCATTCATACTTATGTATTGTCGATGCAATATTCTATCATTTGAATGTGACTCATTCATTGGGATTTTAGGTGAATCAAGTTGCTAGAATGATCATTTGCCAGTGAAGTCTTATGTAGCCTTTCAAGTTTCTATTTTACTTGAGGACAAGTAAAAACTCAAGTTTGGGGGTGTGATAGTACTAGAAAGAACATATGTTTTCTCCTTACTTATTGGTTAATTTGTCCCCATTTAGTTACATTTAGCACATATTTTAGCATTTTTAGTTCAGGAAATTGCATTTTATAACTCAGTGGATCTTAGCCTATTTATCCTTAATTTTGTCATGTTTTGATACCAATGTCGCTGCATGAGTATTTTCAGATTGCGCCCAGAATTGTCGCCGCACATGACAGCTATCCGGATAAGAACAAAAATGTGTGCATTGTCCAGTCTGGTATAACCAACTTGTACGTATAGAGGCAGCATGATTCTGATGAAAGGACACCTAGGCTATTTGGGAAGGATATAAATATTCACGTGAAAAGAAAAAAAGGAGGCTTTTTTGGGAGCGTATCTTCTTCAACCATCTTTTAAGGCTTTTCGACTATGGCGGCTTAAGTCTCCTACAGGTGAACTGACGTGAAAGGGATGCATATTAGCTCTTGACGAGGATCCCTGAGTGCGGCGACACAAGAGGGAGTTGAGAGATCAAGTTGAGATTTTCTAGGAATAGTACTCTCCACTTGTTTCTTTTATATTTCTTTTCTAAACGATGGTGATTACTTTCTATTTCATATTTGTATAGAAGTATACATGATTTTTGGGTTAAATGTTATTTTATTCAATCTTGCTTCTACTATTTAATCTTTGGGTTTGAATGTTTTTAGCATGGAAGTGTTATTGCGGTCACTGACACTGGAAAGTACAACAACAATTCAAGCTAACAAGCATGACAATGGAAGTTGCTTGAGGATTAGAGGAATTTAATCCATTTCTTCTTAATAGTGTCCCATTGCCATCATTGGAAGATGTGGTTAATGTGCATGTTTGAGTCTTAGATTAAATATAGCAGTTAAGCTTGGTAAGATTTCATTGAGATTTAATGCATCAACAATTACCTATCCTTTTATATCTTGTGAGCACTTAGTATTCTATTGAATATTCACATTAAGAATCCCAATTTATCATTATTATATTTTATCTTATTGTTTTCAAGTTATTGCTTGGGTAACTACTCTCACAATTTATCTCGTTTCTATCTATTTATTGTACTGATATTGATAGACAAAAGACAACCATCCTTGTGAGATCGATATCCGGCAGACTCATATTTGTCCACTATACTTGCATCGACAGTGTACGCTTGCACATTATTGTTGTGACGTTAAATAGTCGATCAACAACCAACCACACCAATATTACAAAATACCTAAAACTTAACTCAATGGCATAACCTTTGCTAAAACATTATAAGTCCACACAAAGTGAATACATAAAAGACATACTAATACCAAAATGTTCATTAACATACTCAAAGGCATTCATTATAAAAAGGTCCTATACATGCCATTTATAACCTTGGCCAGAATAACTCAAAAACTACTGAAGTGATTGCTGGGTAGTGTGATAGATCTCCGACAAGCTTCCAACCGATCGAGCTTGCGATAATCTATAAAAAAATAGAAAATAACTACGTAAGCAACTAGTACTTAATAAGCTCGTATAAGCTCAAACATAACTTACCATTCTTAAGCTCAATTTATAAATTATATATAACATCATTACCATGTTCGTAAGCTTAGTAAAATCCTATATAAGCACCACCAAACTCACAAGTTAGTAAGTTTATACATGATACATATAAGTTCAACCATATCATAAGTAGATTTTCATGTACACATCATTTATCACATTAACCTTTTCATAAGATTATGAGCCATTATCCAATTTTATACATACCTTGCCATTAACCTTTGTTTTCCCGTTGAACCATCTATAATTACATTGGATACTCAAGAATCCTCACACATAGTGTGCCTTTCCATATAACCGCAACCTTTTGTAACACCCCGTACCTGAGACTGTCGCCGGATTCGAACACGAGGTGTTAACAGACTTAATTCATTACTTAAACCGCTCAAACAATTTATTTTTTTAAAATTTCCAGTCAAGCTAGCAATCTGCGTCACAGTCGCTTAAAAATTCATATCTCGAGTTCCGAAACTTGAAATCCAATTTCGTAAATTTTACCTGAAACTAGACTCATATATATATATATATATATATATATTTACTAATTTTTTTCTAGAATTTTTAGTCAAGCCAATTAGTACAGTTTATTAGTTAAAGTCTCCCCTGTTTCAGGGTTCGACTGCTCTGACCTCTATGTATTACAAATCAGATATCTCTCTGATGTTTGTTTCTTTTAAAACTAGACTCAATAAGAAATCTGTACATATAAAGCATGACTTCTAATTATTTTTTTACAATTTATTATAAATTTTTAAAGTCAGAACAGAAGATCCAGAAATCACTCTGGCCCTGTTTCACAAAAATTTAAATATCTCATAAAATATAATTCATATAGATGTTTTGTTCAATCCATATGAAATAGACTCATAAATATTCAATTTCATAACTTACTCATCATTTAATTCCATTTTTACTATTTTTAGTGATTTTTCAAATTTACATTCTCTTTCTTTGCTTGATTCTATTTTATGGCAAATTTCACTTTACTAAGGATTTTCATGGACTAAATATCATTTTAAACATACATAACATCAAATATGACTTAGATTGGCCATTCCAATGGTGAATCATTTACAAACCCTTTTCTTGCCAAACCATAGCCATATCATAAGATCATTTACACAAAGTGAGTATTTTGCCATACATGCCACATTCAAAACACACAAGCCATTTTACCAATTTAGGCCTTCGGATAGTGTGAACGAGTCTTCTACCTATCCCGATTCTCAAGCCGGCTTGTCAAAACTACAATGAAAGAAAAGGAGTGAGTAAGCACCAATGCTTAGTAAGTTCACTTGCAAATAGCAAGTAACATAATCACACAATCTTACAAAAACATTATTTGCATAAACAACACCAAGACATTCATATTTCATTTGTATTTAATATCTTTCTACGATTTCATCATACCAAGTTCTCAACCCGAGGGTTTAAGCACATACCTGTCAAATTTTCTCATTACCACACTTACCAACATGTCACCTTCATTTTAGGCCTTCTTCTTATTCATGAAGATTCACCCGTTGAACACATCGGAATATAATTCGAATACTGCGGATCTCATGAACATAAGAGCCATACCCGCAGACTAGACAAACTCAATAGCTCATGGAACTTATGTAGCCAAGCTACCATGTAACCCTCCCATAAGTGAACTCGGACTCAACTCAACGAGCTCGGGCGTTCGCATCCATAAGTGAACTCGGACTCAACTCAGCGAGCTCGGATGCCTAGTTACATCTCACGAACTCGGACTCAACTCAACGAGTTGAACTCAACCATCCTAGTGACATGTCACTTGTATTCTAATCTATTCCCAAGGTTCAAACGGGCTTTTTCCTCAATCACACATCTTTCTTAGTCTTCCATGGAATATCAAAATCGATACTCGGTAGCAATTCATATTTAACAAGTATTAAACATAATTTGCATATTACTCAACAATAACCACAAAGCATAATATTTCATATTAATAACCATCATATCATATAAATATCATTAAGTTAATTAAAATGACAATTATGTTACTACATTTACACATGAACTTACCTCGGTACAAAATTATTAGCAATCGAGCCTATTCTTCGTAAACTTTATTTTTCCCTTGATCGCGACTTGAATCCCGTTTCTCTTGATCTATAATGCCAAATTAATCTTATTTAATACATACATTCATCAAAACAGCATTTAATACAAACTTTGGCAAAATTACATTTTTGCCCCTAAACTTTTGCATAATTACACTTTTGCCCCTAGGCTCGGGAATTAAACTTTATCCCTTATTCTTATGTTTTATGACACGCTGATCATTTTTCCCTTCTATGGTAACATCAAATTCACACTTTAACATGTACTTATGACTATTAGGTATTTTTACCGATTAAGCCCTTTTACTCGTTTTCGCTTAAAACCGAGTAGTACAAGTTGTCTAACATAATTTAAAACTGCATTTTCTATCATAAAACACCAAAATACACAAATTTCACCTATGGGTATTTTTCCAAATATGAACCCTAGGTTGAATTATTGCTAGTATAAGCTTAATCGAGCTACTGTGATTCCAAAAACGTAAAGAACATTAAAAACGGGGCTTGGAATCACTTACTATGGAGCTTGGAAGCTTGAAAAAAACCATAGCTATGGAGAACCCTTGAAATTTTCATCCTAATGAAGAAGATGGACAAAAAGTTGGCTTTTAATTTTGTTTTTAATTCATTTTAATAACTAAATGACCAAAATGCCCTTACTACTAAACTTTCCAAAAATTCCATCCATGTCTAATTTTTGTCCATAGACTTAGAAATTGGTCAAATTGCTATTTAAGACCTCCTCATTAATATTCCAAAACAATTTCATACTAAAAACTCCTAGAATGCAAGTTTTACAAATTATTCGATTTAGTCCCTAATTTCAATCTAAGCACTTTAGGCATAGGATTTCATCACGAAATTTTCACAAAATCATGCAATCATATCATAAACATTAAAATAATTATAAAATAGTTATCTCTATCTCAGATTTGTGGTCACGAAACCACTATTCCGATTAGGCCCTAATTCGGGATATTACAACTCTCCCCCCTTTAAGGATTTTCGTCCTCAAAAATCTTACCAGTAAACAGGTGTGGGTATTGGTTTCTCATAGTTTCTTCAGGTTCCCATGTAGTTCTTCTACTCTGTGCTTTTGCCACAATATTTTCACGAGAGCGACACTTTTATTTCTTAGTTGCTTGACCTCTCGAGCTAAAATCTTAATCGGTTCTTCTTCGTAAGTCATATCCGGTCGTAGTTCAATTTCTGTTGGTGAAATTATATGTGAAGGATCTGAACGATATCGACGTAACATAGATACGTGGAATACATCATGAATCTTCTCTAATTTAGGTGGTAATGCTAGCCGATATGCTACCGGTCCAACTTTTTCAATTATTTCATACGGTCCAATAAAACGTGGACTTAATTTGCCTTTCTTGCCAAATCTGAGAACTTTCTTCCATGGGGATACTTTCAAAAACACTTTGTCACCAACTTGATATTCAATCTCTTTTCTCTTCAAATCTGCATACAATTTTTGTCTGTCTGAAGCTGCTTTCAAGCAATCTCTGATGACTTTTACTTTCTCTTCTGTTTCCTTAACTAGATCGACCCCGTAAATTTGATTTTCCTTAAGCTCTGTCCAATACAAAGGTGTGAGACATTTACGTCCATACAAAGCTTCATAAGGTGCCATCTTCAAACTCGTCTGATAACTATTATTATAAGCAAATTCTACCAATGGTAAATACCTTTCCCAACTACCTTGAAATTCCAATACGCAACATCTGAGCATGTCTTCAAGAATCTGAATTACTCTCTCTGATTGTCCATCAGTTTGTGGATGGAAGGCAGAGCTGAAATTTAACTTTGTACCTAATGCCTCTTGCAACTTTTGCCAAAACCGTGAAGTAAATCTTGGATCTCTATCCAAAATGATTGACAAAGGTATTCCATGAAGTCTAACAATCTCACGGATATACAATTCATCCAACTTATTAAGAGAATAATCCGTACGTACCGGAATAAAATGAGTCGATTTAGTCAGTCTGTCAACTATTACCCAGATGGCATTTTTCTTCCCCGGAGTTAACGGTAACCCTGATATAAAATCCATAGTAATCCGATCCCATTTCCATTCAGGAACCATGATAGGCTGGAGTAATCCCGAAGGTACTTGGTGTTCAGCTTTCACTTGTTGACAAATTAAGCACTTTGATACAAACTCGGAGATATCTCTTTTCATTCCATTCCACCAATACATTTTCTTCAAGTCATTATACATTTTCGTACTACCCGGGTGAACTGCCAAGCAACCATTATGTGCTTCATGCAAAATATTTTGAATCAACTCATCATTTTTCGGTACACAAATCCAGTTTTTAAACATCAAGCAATCATCAGGCCGATTTCGAAATCGATCTGTATCGACTTCACACTGCTTTCTCTTGGCTTACAAATCTTGGTCATTTTTCTGAGCTTCACAAATCTCTTGTAAAAACATCGATCTTGCTCTTAACTCTGCTAGAATCGAACCATCATCTGATACCTTTAACCGAGTGTTCATAGCTCTCAAAGCAATAAGTAACTTTCTCGCTCAAAGCATCAAGCAACCACATTCGCTTTTCCGGATGGTAGTCAATAACAAGCTCGTAATCTTTCAATAACTCCAACCATCTTATTGTCTCAAATTCAAATCTTTTATGACATTAAGTATTTAAGACTTTTGTGGTGGTATATACTAAGCACTTTTCACCATACAAATAATGTCGCCAAATTTTCAAAGCAAACACTATAGCAGCCAATTCCAAATCATGAGTCGGATAATTTCTTTCGTGAGATTTTAACTGCCTCGAAGCATAAGCCACCACTTTTCCTTCTTGCATAAGTACACATCCTAAGCCATTTCGAGAAGCATCACTATACACCACAAATTCTTTACCTGATTCGGGTTGTACCAACACTGGTGCTTCAATTAATAACTTTTTCAATTCTTCAAAACTTTGTTGACATTCTTTCGTCCATTCAAATTTAACATTCTTTCGGAGTAGTCTAGTCATAGGAGCAGCAATTATAGAAAATCCATTTACAAACCGCCGATAATACTCAGCTAGCCCCAAGAAACTTCTAACCTTGGTTACATTTTTCGGTGGTTTCCAATCAACAATGGCTGAAATCTTACTAGGATCAACCCGTATACCATCACCTGAAATAATATGACCCAAAAATCCAACTTCTCGGAGCCAAAATTCACTTTTACTAAACTTAGCATACAGCTTCTTATCTCTCAAAGTTTGCAAAACTATCCTCAAATGCTCAGCATGCTCTGTTTCATCTTTTGAATAAATTAAAATATCATCTATAAACACCACAACAAATTTGTCCAAGTATGGCCGAAATATGTGATTCATTAAATCCATAAGCACAGTAGGAGCATTTGTCAACTCGAATGGCATAACTAAAAATTCATAATGACCGTACCTTGTTCTAAAAGCAGTTTTAGGCACATCCGACTCTTTTACTCGCAGCTGGTAGTACCCGGATCTCAAGTCAATCTTTGAAAACCATGTCACTCCTTTTTATTGATCAAATAAATCATCAATTCTTGGCATGAGATATTTTTTTGATTGTCACCTTGTTTAACTGCCGATAGTCAACGCACAACCTCATAGAACCATCCTTCTTTTTCACAAATAACACAGGAGCACCCCAAGGTGAAAAACTCGGTCTCATAAAGCCTTTATCAGTCAACTCCTGCAACTGCGACTTTAATTCTTTCAACTCTGCTGGTGCCATTCTATATGGAGCAATTGAGATCGGAGCTGTTCCCTGTATCAAATCAATACCAAATTCTACTTCCCTGACTGGAGGCAAACCCGGCAATTCTTCTGGAAATATGTCCGCAAATTCACACACAACCAGCACTAATTCAACTTTCTTTTCAACTTCTTTTGTATTAATTGCATACGCCAAATAAGCTTCATAACCCTTTCTCAAATATCTCTGAGCCGACATTGAAGAAATCATACTAGATAATGCCTCTGATTTGTCTGGTTCAACCCGCAAAATTTTACCATTTTCACACTTTAATTCTATAACATTTTCTTTGCAATTTATTATAGCATCATGCAATGTCAACCAATCCATACCCAAAATAACATCAAATTCATCAAACGGCAACCACATCAAGTCGGCCGGAGAGTAATGACCCCGAATCATTAAAGGGCAGTTCTTGCATACTTTATCAATTATCACACATTTGCCTAACGGATTCGACACTCTAATCATAAATTCTGTGTTCTCAACAGGTATATTCATACTAAACACCAGTTTCATGCATACATATGAATGAGTAGAACCGGGATCAATCAAAGTAATAACATTAACATCATAAAAAGAAAATATACCAGTAATCACATCGGGTGATAAAGCATCTTCACGTGCCTTTATAGCATAAGTTCTATTTGGAGCCCTTGCTTGATTTAGTCTTTGAATCTCTGGCTACATTTTCGCTGCTTGCTTTATTTCCAGCTTTTCTCGAATATCTTCCCCTTGAGTCTGCACCACTAACTTTTACATTCTGAAATTTTTCTTTCTCAGTTCTCTCTGGGCAGTCTCTAATATAATGATCCGGAGAACCACACCGAAAACATTCATTCACTCTACATGGGCCAAAATGATTTCTGCCACACCGCTAGCACTCGAGCTTAACAAATCTCGTATTTCCCACACTAGCTACAAAAGTAGTCTGAGATTTAGGACCCACATTTTGCTTCTTAAAATTTCCATATGATTGTCCAGCCGAAACCTGTGAACGAGGATTCATATTTCTAGATTTTTTGGATTGCTGTGAGAATGAACTGCTCGTCGGTCTTTTCTTCCAATTTCTAGGCTCAGCCTCTACCTTTTTCTTCTCTTTAAGTAGTTCTTCAGCCTTGCAAGCTCGATCAACATGTACTACCATTTCTTTTAATTCAAGAATCCCAACAAATACTTTGATGTCTTCATTGAGTCCGTCTTCAAATAAATTCGCACATTTTAGCTTCAGTAGGAATATATTCTCTAGCATACTTACTCAACCCGACAAACTCCCTTTCGTATTCGAAGAATCTTGTCATGTTCCCCTACTTTAATTCAAGAAACTCTTTACGCTTCTGATCAATAAATCTTTCACTGATATATTTCTTCCAAAATTCTTTTTGAAAGAACTCCCAAGTTACTTTCTCTTTCGGTACTACTGAAGTCAATGTCTTCTACTAATGATAAGCTGAATCCCTCAA
Source organism: Gossypium anomalum (assembly GCA_025698475.1). NCBI lineage: Eukaryota > Viridiplantae > Streptophyta > Magnoliopsida > Malvales > Malvaceae > Gossypium > Gossypium anomalum. Next base: position 37,227,163 of record CM046968.1, on the reverse strand, counting down.
CAATGATATAGCACATTTCAAGCATTCTTCAGGTGTACAAGACAATTCATCAAATACTCGAATAGAATTCTAGAGCCAAAACTCTGCTTTCTAAGCATCATCATCAATATTTGCCCTGAATTCTTCAGCCCCTTGTTTATGGATTTTGTCAACTGGAGTTCTGTGAAATTTCATCCGATCTACACCTTGAGGCATCGGGGGTACAGGTTGAGGAATCGGAGGAGGTGGGGGAGGTTGTGCATTCGTGTTCGTACGAACGAACTCAGTATACCAGGCACTCATCATCTGGAGAGAGGCTTCCCGAGCCCCTTCTCCTTCTCCTTGACCGGCAGTAGGAGGTGAATTTTCAGTTGGCACCGCCCCTTCAGCCGGAGCTGGTGCATTACTCTCTACATCATCAGCCGCAACTGGATCGGGATCCATTTACTATAAAAAAATCATTTAAAAGGTCAGAAGTCGTCACACTATCATAATTTATATATATGGCATGTATAGCAAAACCCGTACATACAACACATTAGTTCGAGAACCGACTAAACCTGCTCTGATACCACCAAATGTAACACCCCGTACCCGAGACCATCGCCGGATTCGAACATGAGGTGTTAACAGACTTAATTCATTACTTAAACCGCTCAAACAATTTATTTTTTTAAAATTTCCAGTCAAGCTAGCAATCTGCATCATAGTCGCTTAAAAATTCATATCTCGAGTTCCGAAACTTAAAATCCAATTCTGTAAATTTTATCTGAAACTAGACTCATATATATATTTACTAATTTTTTTCTAGAATTTTTTGTCAAGCCAATTAGTACAGTTTATTAGTTAAAGTCTCCCCTATTTCAGGGTTTGACTGCTCTAACCTCTGTGTATTCCAAATCAGATATCTCTCTATAAAGAATTTCAATGTCTATGATGTTTGTTTCTTTTAAAACTAGACTCAATAAGAAATCTTTACATATAAAGAATGACTTCTAATTATTTTTTTAAAATTTATTATGAATTTTTAAAGTCAGAACAGAAGATCCAGAAATCACTCTGGCCCTGTTTCACAAAAATTTAAATATCTCATAAAATATAATTCATATACCTGTTTTGTTCAATCCATATGAAAATAGACTCATAAATATTCAATTCATCACTTACTCATCATTTAATTCCATTTCTACAATTTTTAGTGATTTTTCAAATTTGCATCATTGTTGCTGCCAGATTCTGTTTTATGGCAAATTTCACTTTACTAAGGATTTTCATGGACTAAATATCATTTTAAACATACATAACATCAAATATGACTTAGATTGGCCATTCCAATGGCTAATCATTTACAAACCCTTTTCTTGCCAAACCATAGCCATATCATAAGATCATTTACACAAAGTGAGTATTTTGCCATACATGCCACATTCAAAACACACAAGCCATTTTACCAATTTAGGCCTTCGGATAGTGTGAACGAGTCTTCGACCTATGCTGATTCTCAAGCCGGCTTGTCAAAACTACAATGAAAGAAAAGGAGGGAGTAAGCACAAATGCTTAGTAAGTTCACATGCAAATAGCAAGTAACATAATCACACAATCCCACAAAAACATTATTTGCATAAACAACACCAAGACATTCATATTTCATTTGTATTTAATATCTTTCTACGATTTCATCATACCAAGCTCTCAACCCGAGGGTTTAAGCACATATACATCAAATTTTCTCATTACCACACTTACCAACATGTCACCTTCATTTTAGGCCTTCTTCTTATTCACTTAAGATTCACCCGTTGAACACATCGAATATAATTCGAATACGCGAATCTCATGAACATAAGAGCCATACCATGACTAGACAAACTCAATAGCTCATGGAACTTATGTAGCCAAGCTACCATGTAACCCGCCCATAAGTGAACTCGGACTCAACTCAATGAGCTCAGGCGTTCGCATCCATAAGTGAACTCGGACTCAACTCAACGAGCTCGGATGCCTAGTTACATCTCACGAACTCGGACGCAACTCAACGAGTTCGGAACTCAACCATCCTAGTGACATGTCACGTGTATTCTAATCTATTCCCAAGGTTCAAACGAGCTTTTTCCTCAATCACAAATCTTTGCCGTCTTCCATGGAATATCGAAACCGATACTCGGTAGCAATTCATATTTAACAAGTATTAAACATAATTTGCATATTACTCAACAATAACCACAAAGCATAATATTTCATAATAATAATTATCATATCATATAAATATCATTAAGTTAATTAAAATGACAATTATGTTACTACATTTACACATGAACTTACCTCGGTACAAAATTATTAGCAATCGAGCCTATTCTTCGTAAACTTTGTTTTTCCCTCGATCTCGACTTGAATCTCGTTTCTCTTGATCTATAATGCCAAATTAATCTTATTTAATACATACATTCATCAAAACAGCATTTAATACAAACTTTGGCAAAATTACATTTTTGCCCCTAAACTTTTGCATAATTACACTTTTGCCCCTAGGCTCGGGAATTAAACTTCATCCCTTATTCTTATGTTTTATGACATGCTGATCATTTTTCCCTTCTATGGTAACATCAAATTCACACTCTAACATGTACTTATGACTATTAGGTATTTTTACCGATTAAGCTCTTTTACTCGTTTTCGCTTAAAACCGAGTAGTACAAGTTGTCTAACATAATTTAAAACCTCATTTTCTATCATAAAACACCAAATTACACAAATTTCACCTATGGTTATTTTCCCAAATATGAACCCTAGGTTGAATTATTGCTAGTATAAGCTTAATCGAGCTACCGGGATTCCAAAAACGTAAAGAACATTAAAAACGGGGCTTGGAATCACTTACTATGGAGCTTGGAAGATTGAAACAAACCCTAGCTATGGAGAACCCTTGAAATTTCGTCCTAACGAAGAAGATGGACAAAAATTGGCTTTTAATTTTGTTTTTAATTCATTTTAATAACTAAATGACCAAAATGCCTTTACTACTAAACTTTCCAAAAATTCCATCCATGTCTAATTTTTGTCCATAGACTTAGAAATTGGTCAAATTTCTATTTAAGACCTCCTCATTAATATTCCAAAACAATTTCATACTAAAAACTCCTAGAATGCAAGTTTTACAAATTATTCAATTTAGTCCCTAATTTCAATCTAAGCACTTTAGGCATAGGATTTCATCACGAAATTTTCACACAATCATGCAATCATATCATAAACATCAAAATAATTATAAAATAGTTATCTCTATCTCAGATTTGTGGTCACGAAACCACTATTTCGATTAGGCCCTAATTCGGGATATTACACCTTTCCTTTTCAATAGTCCTCACACGAGCTGTGAAATGGGCCTGCTCACACGAGCTGTGGGTCGAAATGTCAGCTACACGATACTAGCTGTGGAGAATCAGTAACAAATGCAAGACCTCAGTCATAGTATGGACATTCAAGACCCGCACCCGGAACATGAAATCCCTAATGACATGGCTTTTGTATCCTACAATTTTTTGAGGTTCAAACGGGATTATTTATCCGTCAGTTACTCAAAATGTCAATCTATTTATATATTCAAGTCAATTTATAACCAATATAATATAACAGATAATCAATCAACTATCATTGATAACATTACAGTTCATACGAACTTACCTCAATAACTATAATCACAAAAGCAGAGTTGGAGATTAATCCAAAGCTTTCGCCTTTCCTCGATTTTAGTCCGGTCGTTGTTTATCTTGATCTAAATAGATAATTTCATTCAATTAAGTACTTCAATTAATCTCAAGTATTCAATTCAGTCTATAATCCATATTAATGTAAAATTATGAAATTACCCCTAATATTTTAACTTTTATATAACTTAGTCCTTACGCCTATAACTTGAAAATTCACCATTTTCCTAACCCAAAACATGCTAGCCGATTCTTCCCTATACCTATATATATCCTCATTTTTACTCATTTCACTCAAAATTCATGGAATTTACCATTTAAATAGTTTAATCCCTAAACCCTAATTCACTAAAATTCACTTAACAAATCATGTTCATTTAACAATCAAAATTAATAATCTATCAATTAACATCAAAACACATCAAATTCATTCATTACAAGTCCCTCAACCTTTAACAGCTTTTCAAATCAACCCCTTGTCTAGGTAGATTAAGTTAATACGAACTCAAAAACATAAAGATCACTAAAAACTAAATTAAAATCACTTACATGCAAGCTCTTGAATTGGTCAAACCTTAAAGCTATAAAAATGGTGATTTTTTGTCTTAAAATTCGGTGGAGAAGACAACTAATGAAGATGATACTAATTTGTTTTATTTTAGTTTAAGACTTGTTTATTAATTACTAATTTACCCTTAGTTTATTAGTTTACAATATGACGAAAATAAACCCATAATTGTCCATTAACTTCTCATATGGTATAATGCTCGAAAAAAAATTTCACATGGTCCAATACCATCTAAGCCCTTTATTTTACATTTCAAAAGCCATTTAATCCATTTAATATTAGAAACCAACTTTTGCATCTTTCACAATTTGGTCCTTTTTACCAAATTAACCATTTAATTTTCAAATTTTCTTAACAGAAATTTAATACTACCTTAAATTAACCCTATAAACATTAAATAAATATTAAAATAATAACTCACTTGTCGGAGTCGTGGTCTTGAAACCATTGTTTTTGACACCACTGAAATTGGGTTGTTACATGAGATATCATACTTATTTGTTTATTGTAGTCTACTCAAGATATCAAGAAACATGAGATTGGATTATGCAAATGTGATTATTCTATGAATTATGTCCAATTTAGATATAAAGGACAAAAGGATGTAATACATGAAGGGTTTATAACAAAAAGGTTATGTCGAATTACGACTTCTTGTAACTTAGGTAGCAATGATACATTGCTAGATGCCACTCATTTCTTGTATTATTAGAAATATTCTAGTATTGCTACTAATGTTACAAGAACCTACAAGGTCACACCCTATGGTTAAAACAAACAAAATCCAAAAACAGTTGGTATTGTGTTTAACTGTCATATGAATTAAATTAATTATTGAATTAATCTAATTTGACAGTTAAATATTAAACAAATTAGATGCACAAGCTTGTTGTACACAAATAGAGAATATAGTTAAAATTAATATATGAAATTGATGCATATAAAATTTTAACAGGATATAGTTTATCGAAATTATTATACTAAAGATTTCGGTCAAACATTGAAACATGGTAGTTATAATTCTTTTTGGAAAGAATATAACGTTTTTAATGCTTTCCATATGTTCTCTATAGGATATTCTATTTTAATATATGGATACCAATAATCTCGAATTAGGGTTAAAAGTGTTTTAAAAAGAAAATAAGAGAATAAAAAAGGTCTATCAGCCATTATGGGAGATTTTCTCTAGAAAAGTTCCAAGAGATTTTTTGTTGTTCATTTTAATATCAGATGGACTATGTAGAGGTCGAGATGTTTTCGTTGTGGCTTGGAATCGACATCAAATCAATAGCATCCTTTCATTGTTTTTCAGTTAAGAAGGTATATCTTCAACCTTATTTCAACCTGTTTTGTTCCTCGTACATGGATCCATGGCTGAGGATCGTCAGAATATTTTTTTCCGCTGCACCATAGGATGTACCGATGGTCTCAACAGATTGTTCCCTATGTTTTTTTGTTGTAATGGAAAAGGTTGGTTGTAACACCTCTCACCCGTATTCAACACAGGAATAAGGTTACGAAGCATTACCGGATTTATACACATTTAAACATACATTTCACATACAATTAATCAAATCATATACATTTCATTCACAATCAATCATTTTGTCCTTAATACGAGCCTACGAGGCCCAAAACATGCATTGGGAGTGGTTCGAGACTAAACTAATAACTTTGGAAACTTTTTGAACACTTAATAAATTTTCTCAAAAATAGGGGACACATGCCCATGTGGCTCAGCCGTGTGGACATTCGACATGGGAGCACATGGCCGTGTTCCAGCCCATGTCCAACCCCGTGTAACTCTCTGACTTGGGTCACAAGGCTAACACACAAGCCCGTGTGCCCTAGAAATGGCCCTACGCGCCCGTGTGTCAGGCCGTGTGCTAGGCCATGTGGAGATATAGACTTGTTTTTTAATTTCATCACCAAGGGACACATGGCCGTGTACATGACCGTGTATCGCATACGACTGAGACACACGCCCGTGTCTCTGCCTGTATGGACAAAAATAGGCTATTTACCAAGCCATTTCGCCATCCAAACTTGTGCTCACCTACATCAAACTCAAAAGCACCAATACATAGCATCAATAGGCATTTCAAATCAACCAGTTCAAACATAATTCATGCACATTCAATACTCCCATTCTCTATACCCATTAATCACAAAATACTTATATGCATTATTTCAACCAAACATTTTACCTTGCCTAAAATCACAAACATACAATTACCATTTCCAACAATTAGCTACCTTAAATGCTAAACTACCACAAACCATTTGCAAGCAATTATGAACCAATCATAAACCATTTTCACATATATACATATACATCCAAAACAACCAAATTAAGCCAAATCTCATGGCTATATATATACAAACCAAAACATAGCAATTTACAAGCCAATTCAAATGAAAAAATTCACTACCAAAATACATATCAAAATGACCATATTCCTATACATGCCATATGACCAAAACACAAGCTCAAAAGTACCAAATTGATAGATGGATAGTGTGATGGAGTCTCCGACGATCCCCAAATCTGAGCTAACATTGAATTCACTATAAAACATGGGAAAATAAACAAAGTTAGCTTTATAGCTTAGTAAGCTCATATGAAATAAACTCAATCTTAACATAAATATACAAATCATCAATTTGAACATATCAACATGTAGTTCAATAACTAACAAACCTTTCATATTTTCAATTATAATCTTATGTATGAACTTCACAACTTCTTCGATTTAAGCTTATACGGTTCATGTACATACCTGTATCATCTCGTATCAATCTCATACTCAATCACGTCTTTCATTTAACTGTTGAACCATTTGGAATACTATCGGATACATGGAAAACTCACACTTGAAGTGCCACATATATAGCCGAAGTTATCTCAATCTTATATCACATATACTGCTTACACTAGAGCTATCAACAAGCCTGCTCATGCAAGTTGTAGGTCAAGACGTAGCTCACGGTGCTGCTCACACAAGCTGTCAAGTAACCGCAACACATGCCGGTATACTCAGCCACCGGTAGGATATACAGGACCAGCACCCAGATCACATAATCACAATAATCCTCTAATGACATGTCACTAGCATTCAAATCTATTCCTAAGGTTCAAACATGATTTCCAATGCCGAATAGTCGTGAAATCATTTTCGAACATGTTCGAAGTCTCATATTCATAGTTTATGCAATATCAAAGTATTTAAAACATAATTATAATAATGCTTATTACATACGAACTTACCTCAAATGCAAAAATGGCTAAACTAGTCGATTAGTCGAGAACTTTGTCTTTCCCTCGATCTAGATCTGAGTTTCACTTTTCTTGATCTATATGTAACCAAAATTAACTTATTTAATTATCTCTCTATTAAATTTAGTCCAAAACTCACATTAAGGTATTTTTACAAATTTACGCCTAATGTTTCACAACTTTTACAATTTAGTCTTTATTTCATAAAAATAAATTTTCATGTAATTTAATACTAACCCATGCTAGCCAAATTTCAATTAGGTCTCTAGCAGCCCATATTTTTCATTCATTTCACATTTTAGCCACAAATTTTCCACATTTTACAATTTAATCCCTAATTTGCATTTTCACTAAAAATCACTTAACAAAACTTGTATAACTAACATCAAACATTCATAATCTATCATTAAACATCAACATACTCATGTATTCATAAATGGAAACATCTAAAATCTTTGACAATTTTGCAAAATAGTCCCTGGGCTAGCTAGACCTAGTTGCAACAATCTCAAAAACATAGAAATCATCAAAAATGGGACAAAAATAGACTTACAATTGAGCTAGGAGATGACCGAATGCTTCAAGCCCTAAAAATGGCTTTCTTCTTTGATATAATCGGTTAAGAAAGATGAATGAAACATATTTTGTGTTTTTGTTTTATTAAATTATCATTTAATTACCAAATCACTATTATAACCTTTAAAAACTTTAAAAATTACATCAAATGTCATGCCACTATCATCCACTATTATACTAATGGTCTAATTACCACTTAAGGACTCTTAATTTAAGGTTCTATAGCTATTTAATACCTTTAGCTATTAGAACATCACTTTTGCACTTATGTGATTTAGTCCTTTTTATCAAATTAAGCACTCAAATGATAAAATTTCTTAACGAAAATTTCACACAATCATATATTCATACTGTAAATATTAAAATAATAATAAAATAATTATTTTTACTTCAGATTTGTGGTCCCGAAACCACTATTTTGATTTGACTAAAAATGGGTTGTTACATTGGTAATGGGGGTTTTTTCAATTTTGTGATTGGTTTACACCTCCTTGGTTGCCTTCCCATTTGAGGTTAGGATAATCCATCCAACCGAGATTGTAGGTTTTTGAATAAGAATCTTGACCCCTATTACTAATGTATCTAGCCTCTTCCGATTGGTTTTTAAAATATGGCTCCACTCTCGTTGGCTTGATAGTTGTCTCCAAACGGTTAAGCTCTTTTAGGATTCTTTGGTACCAATCATTGTCGTTATTTTCACTTACAGCTTTTAGCATTGGAGGCTTTGATTTGTACATGAATCTTTCATTAAGCCACATATACGATTCATGGCCATGTCATCTATTATTTTGTAGGCTCGTTTGTATATGTGGAACATGAGAGATCCTTTAGTCGCTCTGTCTAGGTTAGAGTTGATGTTACCATCAACACCATTATAAAATGTTTGAATTTGGAGTCATGCTTGCAATCCATGGTGTAGGCACTTTCTTAGTATTGTCTTGAAATGTTCCCGCGCTTCGTACAAAGATTTACCTTTGCATTGTTTAAATTGGTGATTTCTTGCCTAAGCTGAATGGTTCTACTAATTGACAAAAATTTATAAAGAAATTTTTTCGCTAGGTCATTCCACATGGTAATGGAACCGGGTTCTAACGAGTCTAACTAGCCAGTTGCGTTGTTGCACAAAGAGAACAGGAATAACCGAAGGTGCACAGCATCATCGAATACCCCATTGTACTTAAAGGTGTCGCTTAGTTGTAAGAACCACTTCAAGTGCTTGTTTAGGTCTTCTACCATGTTCCCCATCGGCTCACGACACCGATGATGAGGACCTTTGAGTCCATTTGTTTTATTTTTATTTTTATTTTATTTTCCTTTATTTTTTCTATCATCTATATTGTGGCCATCTTTATCTCAAAATCATTGGTGCTAATAGTTGGTTGTACGATGCTACCTCACACCGCGTCTAGTGTAGGTAAGGCATACTCGCACAACGTCCTTTGATCCATTAGGTCTTCGTCCAGGATATTTCCTTGTATTTCTCATGGATCTTCAAATAACATATTTTTTGGGGGTAAATTAATTACCGTAGGTGGATCGATGTTCATTAATTGATGATTGCACCTGAGTAATTGCTTTGGATTTAGATGTGGATCAATTAGGGTTCTAAAGCTTCAAGTCATAAGCAACCTAAAAAAAATTAAAAAAAAATTAAACAAATACAAAATATAAAAATTAAAAATATTGTATCTATAAGTTTTAATGTTTCTATTTATCTTATTAATTGTAAAGATATTTTTAGATTTAATGTCGAAACCTCCCCGACAATGACACCAACAACTTGACCGCCTATAAATGAGTTATCATTTATAGTAAAAATATCATACAAAAAATATAAAAAATTAAACCAGCGGTGTCTGCAAGTATACAGATCAAATTGTAATATAGTATTTGTGTACAACGGAACACAGGGAGTACTCTGAGGATCGCACCAAAAGGAGGATAGAATAAATATAATAAAAATCTCTTTACAATAGTAAGTCTAAATAGAAACAGTTAAATTCTATATTACGATAGATAATAAAATAGATGAATATGAGGAATTAAATAACTAAAATAAATAAGTAAGAAAATAAACAAACAACTAAATCGATAAAACCAATCAAGAAGATTAACTTGTTTTAGGGGTTTAAACTAACTACGAATTAGGTTTTTAGGGTGAATTAGCTATCAATTAACCAATAATTATCTCTCGACCACTAACTAATTAATTAATTGGTTGATGCTAGCTTATTTCCTGACCTCACTTTCTCAACCAAGATAAACTATAATTTACTCGACAAAACTAATCTTCCAACCTCGTTTAGCCTATAATTACTTCCTAGGGTTTTCAAGCCTGAGGTTTAGAAACATGTAATTTAAAACACTTAATCCTATCAAGAAACCTTAAATCCTCCATTAATCACATCCCCACCCACTTGTTAATCTCCCCTAGGGGATTTAACCACTCATGTTATTAATAATCTCAAAATCAAATGAAATAAACATGTAATCAACTCGAATAAATTGTAAGAGAAAAAAGATTAGAATAATCCTGGAATTGATGTCGAATGGAGAACGAAATAGTAAATCTCTCGATTGGAATAACGAATAACTTCGCTTGCAAAGGAAAATAAATTAAAATTCTTTAATAATATAAAAGAACTATTGGATTTAAATCGATTCCAAGTGGAAAAACAAAGAGTTTATGAAAATTGAAAGAAAACTTAACCTAATCCTATTCCTAAACTACTAGGGTTTTTGGATGCATCTAAGATGACTTAGTTACATCAAACCCCTAAGGTCTTATTTATAGGAGTGTTGGTAGCCCGAATTAGGACTTCGGCATGTCCTAGGTCTTCATATAAAGTTGATTGTGCAGACGAAAATAGCCTTGGTATACTTAGGCATTATGTCAACCTATGTCACGCCATAGGCCTTGCATGGCGCATGGCGCAACATGACAAGCAATTGTAGGCTTCTTTGGTTTGTGTCGTGCTTTAACTACTTAGGAAGGTTATGCATCACTCGTCCCTTTTTCTTACGTCAATTGGGTCTATAATTCATCATCCTACACACTTAATTACACAAATTAGCACTGTTTAAGGCCCGTGTTGGCCTAATAGGTCGCAACATTCACAAAATGTGTTGAAAACACTTATTTTACTAACTTTTAATCCTAACTACTAAATACCAAAAATGTAATATAAGATACTAAATTTGCTAAAAAATAAGATCTTTTTAAATGCGAAAATAATCCGAAATTACTACTACATGACATTAGGTCAGCTTCAACGCAAATTTCGCATTCATTAAAGCTACTATCATCTAAATTAGGGAGTAGAATTATTTTTATGAGCTTTTTTAGAGAATGAATATTCATATGACCTAATCTAGCATGCCACATATCAAAAGATTCAACAATATAAGTAAAAGTGGTGCCTTTATTATTATTAAGCATAGTCTCAATCACAAATAAACCTATACCCAGATAACCTTTATTAACATAATCTCTATTATGGGAAAGTACAAGTTTATCAGATTCAAAGACTAATTTTGTAACACCCCATACCCAAACCAATCGTTGGATCTGGACTATAGAGTGATATGCTCTATGTCTGAATTAACTAAAATACCCATTATTACATTCCACATATCATTCATATACATGCATTTCATACACAAGCACTCAACCAATACTACTGTTAATACACGACATATATTATGTCAAACATTTCAACTACACAACATGGTTAAACTAACAACCAACCATGCATTTGCATATCAACACACAACATGAATCACATTACATCAACATTCAGTCGTAGAATAACTCATCATTAGCATAACACTAAGTTAAACATATCAGTACATGATACTAAAAAAAAATGAACAACCATTTAAGACTTGAGTTCTAGAACTCACTTGGAAGTTGATACCAAATCTATGTACTTAGTTTTTCCTTTATTTTTTAAGCCTCTTTAGCCAACAACTACGAAATTTTTCAATTTCTTAGGCCCAAACTTCAATATCTTCCCTCCATGCATAGCATTTTTTAATCCTTCTCTCTTCCAAAACAAACCAGAGAAAATGATGAAGACATAACAGAAAAAAAAAGAATGGCACTGGAGAATAATGCCTCTCCTTTATATAATCCTCTCGTACTTCCTTCACCAAAATCAATTCAACAGTAATTTGTAGATATCCCTAATCATAATGTCTCCCACTATGAAAATTTCTTGTTCAAAATTAACTAAACTAAAGGTTAAAATCCAATCTTTTATCAACCAGTCTGCAAATTGCTCTTATTTACATTAGAGCCCGCTCAAATAGAAAACTTTTCAAATTAATACCCAAAGTTACCATTGTAACTCAAGCTTTAACATTTTCGGGTGTGACAAAGTTAATGCATGCCTTATTTAGTAATCCACCACTAGTCAAATTTCTACGCAGGACAGGTACATAAAGAACATTATTCAATGCTAATGTTTTGCCAAAAATAAGTTTGAGTAAGATAATTCCTTTACCAAGTACTTTTGAACTACTAGAATTACCCATTAGATTTGTTCACCTTCAGCTACACTTTCAAACTTAGAGAACATTTCTTTGTTGGTGCAGAAGTGTTTGGAAGCACCTGTGTCTACAATCCACTCAACATTGTTCTCAACCAGGTTCATCATGGCAGACATGTTTAAACAATAATAGAGTTTGCTTCTAAATTGTTGGAAATATACTACTACAAAACAAAATTGTTAGCACTGGCAGGATAACTAAACTAAGCATAAATAAATAAAATAATCATTGTGTCGTGGAAGAATCACTGCCTTAGAAGCAAATTCGCCCTAATCGGTGTAATCGTTTAGTGGACGTCGCCCCCTAAGGTTAACACAATACTTCAATATTCATACACCGAATAAAGAAGGTGGAACACAAATGGTATTGCTCTTTTCAAAAGTATTTGAAAAATTAGACTTGAAACTAAAGCTAAAAACTTGGTTGGAAATTTGACCGGAAAAGTTTTTCTAAATAGAAAACAAGTGAGCTAAGAGAGGCAGAGAAGATATTGTTGTTTTCTTGTTGTATGAAAAATAAGAAGAATGATCTGCTATTTATATTATTTTCTGAAGCAGCAAAATGGTAAAATAGTTGTGTAAGTTTCCAAAAATAGCAGAGGACTTTCTTCAATCGAAAAATATTCTGAAAACAAAAAAGGAACATAAATTTTATACGTGTCGACATGAACACAATTAAAATGAATTGCTGCAAAAAAATTGATTCCCCATTTTGTTTTTAAACTGCAAAAATATAACAAAAAAACTTAATAAATTAACAATAAATAATAATAATTAAACCATAGTTAACAAAATGAATTGTCATATAAAAAAATTTAAAATGCCAAATTTTTCTTTGAAGAAACTTAACTAATGGGGAGAGAAAGAGCTTCAAAACTTAACTGCAATTAAAAAGGAGGAAGAGCTTCAAGAATTTTTTTTGAATCTAAAATGGATTTGTAGGGGTTGGGGACCCCCTTTATAATAAAAAATATATTATTTTAAGTTTTTTTTACCTAAAAAGTAAAAAAAAAAAAAAACTTGTGTTTAATTTTTTTTTGGTATTAAAAGCACGAACCTGTTACCAACAGGTCACTTCTGTGTCAACCGTCAGGTTGATGCAACCAAGTTGTCAAAAAAAAAAAACTTGTGTTTAATTTTCTTCTGGTATTAAAAGCACGAACCTGTTACCAACAGGTCACTTCCGTGTCAACCGTCAGGTTGGTGCAACCAAGTTGTCAAGCGGCACCAGCCTGACTGCTGACATAGAAGTGACCTGATGGTCACGAGTTCATGTTTTTAATACCAAAAAAATAATTTAAAACATGAGTTTTTCTTTCTCAGCTAAAAAAAATTAAAAAAATTTTTAGGTGCCGCCTGATATATCGATAGCACCAAATAATTTTTCTTTTTACTTTTTTTCCGTATACTAAAGAAAAACTTATATTTGCAGTATAAAATACAGGTGCCGCCGATTGAATTGGCTACACCCAAAAAATGAATTTTTTATTAAAAATAAAGTAGTGCTACCGATTGATAAGGCCTCACCCATATTTCATTGTTTAATTTGCCTATTCCTATAAATATTATTTCTGTTATGTTATTTTCGTATACATATATTTATTTCATATTATTCATATGGAAATGGGTGCCAGTTTGACGGTCTGACTGGGTAGGTTTTGCATTTATGTTTTTAATTGTGGAAGCTTTTGTTTGTTTTGTTTTATCTGGGAAACATTTTGGGCCTGTTAATTTGTTTGGGCCGCTTTTCTTGTTATTTGTTTGCTTGGTAAATGGGATCATTATATACGATTTATATAACAAAATATAATACGAGATTATTTTTATATAATTTTCTTCCTTATATCTTATTAATGAAATAAAATATCATTATCTTTTTATATATAACATTCAAGCATCTATTTTACATTTAATTTTGGTATTTTTATTTCTAAAATATTATGTTTAAATTCCATATTATTAATACAATATATAAAAAAATTATAATATATTTTACTACATTTTAATTTGGTTAAATATGAAAGTTTTGAATTTAGTTCATCTACTTTAATTTGATCCTTTTTAGAAATTTATTTTTTAAATTTTAAATTTTCAATCCTCACTAAATTACAGTTGTTAAATTTATTAAGTTATGTTATTTCTAATATTTGGAAAACATATTATTATATGTATAATGTCATGCCAACTTGTTATTTTCATATATTATTCACTAAGAATTCAATTAATGACTTAATGAAAGTCATTTATGTCAAGATTGAAATTTTAAAATTTTAAAAATATAGAGACTTAAAAGTGCTCCAATTGGAGAATATCAACTAAATCTACAACAATATGCATAGTACATAACTAGTAATTGAGTTTAACCAAAAAGGTTTAATTGTTATTGTTTGCGCTAGGACTAAATTTTTAAAATTCAAAAAGCACAAAGACTAAATTGAAATTTTTTAAAAATATAAGGACAAAAATTGATTAAGTTAAAATATATGGAATAAATCTACAACTTTTGTAAAGTACAATGACCAATAGGCCGAATTTAACCTTTTAATTAATGTATATCGCACATTATCAAAATTAATTAAATTTTAACTATATTATTTTATTTTATAATTATGTTTTTTTAAATTTCATTTACTGAATTGATGTGTTATCAAAATAGTCACTTTTGTTTGCTTTAGGTTCCATTTTAGTCACTTATGCTTGAAATGTTACGTTTTAGGGTGGGTTTGAATGGGCGATTGGGTGCGTGCAATGCATTTAGCTTACATTTTGTCTCATGCTACAGTATCGTTACAGTTTAATGCTGCCTATCCAAACCCACCCTTAGTCACTTACGTTATCGATTTGCAACATTTTAGTCATTGAGCTGTTAATTATCGTTAACGGTGTAATGGTAAGCTGATATGGCATATTAAATAATCATTTCAAATAACAATTTTAGATTAAATTATACAATTGATCCCTATATTTTTTCGTTTTGAGCAATTTAATTTTTTTTCTTTTATGTTCTTTTAACTTTCTTTTTTTTTCTTTGTTTTTCCATTCTCTTCTACTTCTCCCTCAGTTTTCCCTCATTCTCCATTTCTTTTAACATATTTTTTTGTATGTTTTCCATTTCTTTTAATATAACTTTTTTATGTTTCCGAAACAAGAAAAGGCAGAAGTTGAAACCAAAATAAAACTTGCCTCACACATTCTCAACCCACTGTTACATACCATCATCATCCACTGCCAACTTGACGAACCAATTTAAATTTCTCAATGACCTAGTCTGCCAGCTTGTCTCACTCGAAGACCTCGCCAATCGTGACTTATGGCAGTCTACCCTCAAAAAAGCTTCTCGAGCCCATTCCTTCAACCTCTAAACCAACCCCCACGACCACCTTATCTACCTCTCTTACAACATTCTCGCCCTCTCAAAACTACGTTGTCAATGGCTAAAACAACCACCATACGAAACTTACTCTCAACTTTACCCAAACTAGTTTGGTTCCATGCTTTCTTTCTCTCTTCAGTTCATTCATATTCGGCTTCCAATCAAGCTTGTTTGGGAATATCCAAGAAAGTTTAAATAAATTTATTGCTTGCTTAATTTTATTTTTCAAAAAATAAAAGAAAAGGAAAAAAGAGTTTTGAACATAAAGAATTCAATTTATGTTTAGATTTGATTAAGGATATGATTTTTTATAATGATTAATTATATCTAATTTTAGTTTGAAATTTAAGTTATATTCAAATCAAAATTTAATTGAAAATGATTAGTATTCGGTTGAAATAACAAATAACAGGCCACCTCATCTGGCCGTAAGTGAATATTTACTCTATGAATAGATCCGGTCACATTGTATTGATTTGGTAAGGTTAAAAAAAAAAAAATGACAGTCCAACGCTCTTTGAAGTTTTAAGGTTGAGTTTTCAGTTTTCACTGATACACTGAACCGGCGGCATGCCATTATTATAACTTGAAAACGATAGAAAAAAACATTGTTTTTCTTTTTATCTGTTTTAGTTACCAAAAGTTGGGGGGGCAAAAGAAACGATCGGTAGATGAGTAGGTTTTATTTTCCAACCAATCAAACACTGGGCAAACAAGCGGGTCACACTACCAAAACAGCTGTTTCATATTCTCCAAAAGCTTTATTCTCAAGATCTATTTCTCTTTATCTTCCTCTCTATACTACATTATGCAGCTAAAGAAACTGTGACCCTTTCAAGTTTTTATCTTCTTCTTTTTTTTCTTTTTTGTATTTTGGAAAGACGACCCTTCGAGTTCTTTGAGATCTGGGCATTATTATAATCTCAGGTAGTTTTTGGTACTTTTGGTTTCTCTCTTTTTTTTTTCATGGACCCCAATTCAAAGATGCATTTTTTTTTGGCTTTTTTTGTTTGAATTCTCTGTGGCATGATATTGCTAATTGTCTTTCAAAATCTGGGTTGTTTCCCAATTTGTTAGTCATTTTAAGTTACTTGTTTAGATTTTAACGGAGAAATCATGGGATTTTTCTCTTTTTAACTTCAATTTCATTTTCCTTCCTAATTTGCAGTGTTTAATATTTGATTTTTGCCTTTATGCTTTATTGTAGATCTGCTATTACCATTTATTAGCTATTTGCAATTTTGCTTCTGTGAATATTGATTGGAGAATGAGAATTTTCATTTCTAAAAAAAAGTACTATTTTACAGTGAGAAACCATTGACCATTTTTAACCTATTCCAGATGCAATCAGAAGAGGCTATTCTTTTTTCCATTTAAAGAATTACATTGAGGATAAGATAAGATGGGGAAGAAAGGAAAATGGTTGTCTTCTCTAAAGAAAGCCTTCACCCCAGAATCCAAGGAAAAGAAAACCCAGGTCTGAAAGAAGTCCAATTCAGCTATAAATTACCTACAGTTTATTAGTCCTCAATGAGTGTTTTTAATTTTCTTTATTGCTATGTTTTTTTTCAGAAATCCAAAGAACAGGTTTTGGGAAAGCAAGTGGATTTGGGTTCCAATGATTCTGATGCAGCCACTTTAGAAACTCTCAAGTTGCCCCCTCCTCCCCAGCCACAAGAGGTGAAATTAATCGAAGCCGAGGTTGAACCGAGCGAGCAAACTTACCCTGTGGAAGTTGCCATTGCTGCTGCTGCTGCTGTGGCTTTGGCCACTCCAGCTGAGGCCGTTGCGGATGTCGTTCGTCGTCAATCCAACACAGGTCCTCGGTTTGCTGGAAAATCTAATGAAGAAGTGGCAGCCGTCAAAATTCAAACCGCTTTCCGAGTTTACCTTGTATGTGTTGCAAGTTCTTATTAGGATACAATGATTCATTCCAAAAACACCCTTATGAAACTTTTTCTTGATAATGGCTCGAGTTTATTGTGGATTATTTATACAAGAAGGGGAATGTATGAGATCTTATCAATTACACTGTTGAAGAGACTTTTGTTAAAGGGACTCAGGTCAAGTTAGGTGATAGTTTCATGTTTGAAACCCACACCCCAACTAACTCTCTTGATTGTATTTTCGCTATGAATGGAATTTATGCAATGGATTTGAGTTCGACTGATTATGGTTTCTTCCTTTTCAGGCAAAAAGGGCATTGCATGCTTTACGAGGACTGGTGAGACTGAAATCAATGATGGAAGGACCAATGGTTAAACGGCAAGCAGCCGGTACCCTTAGGTGCATGCAAACCCTTTCTCGTGTACAATGTCAGATTCGCTTGAGGAGAATCCGAATGACAGAAGAAAATCAGGCTCTTCAAAGGCAACTCTTGCAGAAACATGCAAAAGAGATTGTAAAATTGCAGGTAAATCGCCCATTTTCACTTATGTATGATATTGATTCACTTGCTTGAATTAATGGCAAAGTTAGTAAATGTGATATGGAAGTCAGACTGCTGCAAATTGGTTTTTTTTCAGACCCATGTCCTAGAATTACAATCATCTTTCTATTACAAACAAATAAGAGTATTGATTTAGCTATTATGTACACACCATACTGGGGATTTTGGACTGAATTTTGTCATTGCAGTCAAACCTGAGTTCCCTAAAGGACTGTATTTGTATATAACCACTTAGTTTCTCATCAGAAAAGTTCCCTTTGCGTTTTGTAAGGATTCCTTCTCGCAATGTTTTTGAATGTTTGAATAGATGGGGGAAGACTGGGATGACAGCCTGCAGTCAAAGGAACAAATTGAGGCAAGCTTATTGAGCAAGCATGAGGCCTCTATGAGACGAGAAAAGGCCATGGCGTATTCATTTACTCATCAGGTGACCTTGTCTTAACCCTTTTCCATGCTAGTAGCTTATCCTAATGCTTAAACATGACACTTTCTAAGGTGGGAGTTCTACCAGAGAACTAGTCCTTTTGGCATTCAAGTATTTGAAAAGTTAACAAAGTAATGTGTCTGACAGCAAACCAGGAAGAATGCTTCAAGATCTATGAATCCACTATTCATGGATCCGAACAATCCGTCCTGGGGTTGGAGCTGGTTGGAACGTTGGATGGCAGCTCGGCCATGGGAGGGTCGTGGCACGGCAGAAAAAGAACAGAACAATGATCAGTCATCCGTGAAGAGTGGACGCAGCAGCTTCGGAGGAGACATCAGCAAAGCTTATGCTCGTTACCAACTCAATTTGGAAAAACAATCCCTGAAGGCCAGTCAAAAGCCAAGCCGAACTTCGAGTCTGCAATCCCCTTCTACTCCTAAGCCAGTCTCCATGCCTACCCGAAAACTGAAGTCACCGAGCCCTAGGAGCAGTGTGGTTGCTCCAGATGATGACATGAGAAGTACAGTGAGTGTGCTGTCTGAAAGAAACCGCAGACACACCATTGGATGTTCGTCGGTACTAGATGATGAGAGCCTAGCAAGCTCTCCGTCCCTACCAAGTTATATGGTACCAACTCAGTCTGCAAGGCTTAAGACCAGGTTGCAAAGTCCGTTGGGACTCGAAGCAAATGGAACAACACCTGAGAAAGGGCCAATCCCGTCTACCAAGAAACGGCTTTCTTATCCACCATCACCCGCCAGGCCGAGGCGGCATTCTGGTCCTCCAAAGGTAGACAGTGGCAGCGATACTAACACAGAGGTTGCTGCAGTAAATGGAGACGGTAATTAGTTAATATCTAAATCAAAAGGAGATGAAGCAAAGCAAACACCATATGGCTATGGAGAAATCCCAAGGATTAAAAAAAAGAAAAGAAAGAAAGAACATGCAGTAAAGAGAAATTATAATCATTTGATTTCTGAATATTTAGTTCATTGTCTAAATTATTTATTTGTTCTTGTGTATTTTGGCATTGGATATTTGCACTATTGAGTTGCATTTCTTTTTCTTTTGCTACAATTAGTATTCAATAATAAAAATCATTCGAGAATTATTAGCTAATGAGTGTCCCTAATATACTCTTTAAAATTGTTTGAGATTTTATTTGGGTTAAAATATGACGCGAGGTCTTTGATAAAGTTTGAAATTTACTTGTATTTGGAAAGCCATTTTTTTTCGCATTTTTTAATAAGAAATTCTAGTTCAATTTGTTATTTTTTTGTCAAATTTTTTTTCAGGTACTTTAATTGATTTTTTAATAATTTGCTTTTTAAAATTGGTCTAATTGTATGGTGTGATGGCAAATTTAGATAGCAAAACATTAACAGGGTAGATAATTAAATGGATTCTTAAATTGAAAAGAAATAAAAGCATTTAACTTTTAGCTTTTGAAGTAAAATAGTTAAATTTCAATTTTTTTTTATTGATACACAAATTTGAGAATTGATGAGTAAAATCAAAGCGAAATCCTATTAGTTAATATAACAAAATCGAGAAAGTTATCGTCCATCTTAGTGCTTATTTTATTATGAAGTATGTTTCATATGCCAGTGGTTAAGTGGTTAGTAATAACAGGTAGCAATTAAAAAATTATTTCGAGGTTTAAAAACATTTGTTGCAAAATTAATCTTTTACTAAGTTGAGCCAAGTGATTAGCCTTATAAATATTGCGTTTATACTAATTAAAAAATCAAGTTGATGCTTGATATTCTTTCATATTTTTTATTTTATTTTTATTTTCTTGTCATTCTTCAGACTACATGAAAGCTATGATTACATGATTTTAATACTGGTATCAGGGGCTCTTTAAAGTCCTTCTCGCTAAGTCCCTTCAATCTAAGATAATTTAGTTTGTTGAAGATATTGGTTTCTAGTGTTCTTGGCTGCTTTCTTTTTATTTATTTATTATTATTATTATTGATGTGTGATCTTTGTTTTGGATTCAGTATTTTGGTTATTTCTTTCTTTTTCTCGTGAATTCTTTTTTTTTTTTTTGGATTCAGTATGGATTTGGTTATTAGACTCTTTTCACGTTTAGTTTATAGCTTTCTAGTAGATCTTGATGGTATTGTAGATCAAAAATACGTGAGATCCATCTATACTACCACCATTAATTGTTCTATTATCTTGGATTCGTGTTGTTTGATTAGTTCTTGATTTATTCGATGGTATTAAGACTTTTTTGCCCTTGTTATATTGGTATCTTTATCTCCTTCAAATGGTGAAGTCTCATTATTTTTATTTTCATCTTCAAGTGAGCTTAGTTTGACTTTTCAATTGACTTTTGGCTCTTTTGAATCTATCAATTTACGTTACTCAAGTGTGGGTTCGCCTTTATCTCTTGGCAATTTAGCATATAGTTTTCATGTATCTCTATATCTCTTGGTAGGTGTTATAGAACAAAAGGACAGCAACAGTTGAGCAACAACCAAATCTTTGAAATTCTGTTATTTTAAATTTTAGTAACCGTTGTAAAATGCAAAGTTTTGGTTTTATGTTTTAATGAAAACGGTATGTTTTGGGGGGAGTCTAGTTACAGCATCAAAATGAACCATTTTGATGTAAAAGGGTCGTTTAATGAAACTGCGGATTTGAGTAGTTGAACTAACAGCTACCAGGGTGTTAAAAATCGTTACTCACCCCTTTTTAGCACCAATCAGGGCATGGAAATGGTGGTTAATGAATTTGGTCACAATTTTCACTATTTTTTCTCTCCGAATTCTTTCAAATTCCTTCCTTCTTTTCCTTTTTCTACTATTTTCTATTCATTTCATTACAAAGGTATCAAGTAAGCATGTTCTTCATGGCCAATGAGGGAGTCAACATTAGGCTGCAAAAAAAGATGGGGATGCTGCAACATGAGTTATCACAACTTTAGATGGAGTTTTCTCAGATTGATGCAAGGCTTGACTCATGTTTCAAGGACTTCCATGAAGGATTCAAGGGAGAAATTCATTCCGATTTGGGTGAAATTCAGACCAAGCTGCATTCTTTGTTTGAGCAATCCCTAGGTTAGTCATCATCTGCGAGTGCTGTTGGATTGGTTCATGACAAAGGCAAGGGGATTTTGGGAGGGTCTCCTATTGGTTTTCCACTAAAGGAGCACTTGGTCATGTCTCTTATGCCGAATTTGGGTCATATTAGAGCTTCTGCCTATATTGGAACTTTGGATATGGTTAACAACCCCTTCAAGTTGGACTGTTGACCACTTCTAAACACGTTATCTGTAACACTCAGTTTCCAATCAACCCAAAATTAAGAATAATTAAGGGACCGCAAGTTGACAACCTATAGTGGAAGAAACGGGAAAGCTAGAAACCAAATTGGACATGGTTGAGATCCAATTCTGGTCCAATTAGGATGGAACCAGTTGGTTCCTTTGTGGGAGACATCATAATTAGCGATGCACGATTTTCATAAGGTTGGAAGTAACGCGAGAAGGGCTATAAATAGCTGAGAATGGCTTCCTAGGGATGATTTTCTTCCTAACCTTGCCCAATTTCTCCTGTTCTTCATCTTATTCGGTAGCTCGAAGAATGAGTAGCCATGAAAAGTTTTGCATAGAGCAGACTTTGTAACATCCCTATCCCGTACCCATCGCCGGAGGGATTAAGAAGTATTACAAAACCAGCACGAAATCTCATTTAACACTATATAATAATTCCTAAGTTCAACTCATAACAAAAATATTTAAAACAGTAATTGAATAAAAACCACACATATACATTAATTACATGAAATACGAATAATGACTTAACAAGCCATTTTCGCATGGCTATACAAAGATGTATTACAAAAAAGATACCTAGTTAGTATCAAAAGTTCATCCTATACATGCCATTAGTAAAGTTTAACTACAAAAGTACCAAAAGGGCTTAGATAGTGTGGATGACTTCAACTTTGAACTCCCGATAACGATAGCTAACGAGCAGAATCTATAAAACAAAGAATTTAAAGCAACAAAGTAAGCATATGGATGCTTAGTAAGTTCTAAGTAATACAAGTAATTTAAAACTTATTAATTAAACCAAGTACTTGAAATCACATGCAAATTTATATTATATGCCGAAAATACATACTTATATATGAGCAACAATGTCTTTTTCATAGATAAAGGTTACCTTGGCCGAATGCTTAAATAATTAAATGAATAACTTATCTTTCAATTTTTTTTTTTTTGCCAAAATGTCATTATAAAATCAAGTATGCCTCCACTCATATATACGAGCTCATGAACCAAGATACAACCTCATATACACACTCTTATAATATGACCAAATATGTAAGATCATATATAACTACATTCAAAAATCATTATATCAATAATCATTTATATTGTTTCATTCACATGTAAATATATATATATGGTTCAAACTTTGATACTAGCAATTCACATGGAAATTAATTCAAATATGAGCTTGTAATACATACATTAGCATGTAACTGTATGGTATTTAAACAACTATGTTTACCGCGGATGTTCGAAAATTAAAATCTTACTTACACGACTGACATCGATTCTGTTAAATCTTGGAGCTCAGAATACATTGCCAATAAGGGCCTGCGGACCTTTGCCCAGATATTTTCTAGCACGTAGCCTACGGATCTTAAGTCCGGATAATTTCTAGCATATAGCCTGCGGACCTCACGTCCGGATAGATTCTAGCATATAGCCTGCAGACCTCACGTCCGGATAGATTCTAGCATATAGCCTGCGGATCTCACGTCCGGATAGATTGTCTCACTATACATATTGTTATTCATATTTCAACTCCCCATTTTTATAATCAAAATCACATATTCGTAACATTATCACAGTTTAATTCAAAGGACTCTCTCTAATTGTCGCATACACACATTAGTTAATAAACAATTTTATTCAAGTGCAAACCAACATTTTCGATTCACCTATCACATTCTTATAGACATCATCAATTAAGTTTAGTAGAGGAGACTACTTAAAAACTTACCTCGGTATATTGAAACGGTAGTAGGTTGGCTACTCTATTGCCTTCTCCTTTCCCTTGTCTGACTTCGATCCTCCTTGCTCCTTAGCTTAATTAATACAAATAGATTTGTTTAATATCTTAACCCATATTGTTTACTCATAATTCACATTTGGCAATCACATAAAAATTTCAATATGTATTAATATTTATAATTATGCCATAATTCAACTTCATACTTATTTGTAACTGAAAATGGTAAGAACTCATCAAGCCACGCTAGTCATTTATAACTCAAACTCAAAACAATTATATAACACTAGTAGCCGATCATTCATCTTAGACTAATTTCGCATACATAAGGAAAACTCACATAGTTTACTTCGTTTCCTTATACACTAGTGTAGCCAATATAATCATTGCCAAATAGATCATATGTGTATAACACTACTCATTTACATATACATTACCTATCAACATTCTCAATCCTTAGCTAATGCCGATTGTCTATATAAGTCATAATTATCTTCTTTGCATATAACAACTTTCCAATTCAACTTAATGAAAAATATACATCAAAATCTAAGACCGAATTTGAAATTTCCATAATCAGCACTTGCTATAAAATAATTAGGTCACAATTAATTAATATTACCTAGCTTAGACCTAGATTAGTAAGCATCTAAATTATTTAAAACATTCAACACAACTCAACCTTATAAACACATATTCGGCTAGGAAGAAAGATTGATAATTTAACAACCTTAGCTTAACATATAATTTGTTGTAACACATCTTTAAGCATTCTTTTATTCCATCAACTCAAAACACATTCATCACTCACAATCTAAATTCATGTTCGGCAATGGCCTCTAATATAGTGACCGATTCTTCTCAACCAACACCTATTGTACACACATGATTATTTACTTGATTCAAACACCTATCCATCAAAAATTCATCCAATTTAACAAGAACAACAACCACATTCCTTGTTATCTACCATGACCGAAACCCATAATCATTCACCAAATATAAAAAATTTAACATGGGTCCAATAAGAAACTTAGAAATTTACTAGGATTTAACTAAAATTTCAAAAATTAACCAAAACTTCTTACCTTAATTAGGACTAAGATGACCGAAGGATGTTCTTCCCCTAACCTTCTTTCACATTTGGTTCTTCAAGAAAAGATGAATACTTGGTTTTTGTTTTGTTTTCTTTTTTATTTATTTTATTTCTTTTACATAAAATAATAACCATTTAACTAATATTTAATGCATATTTTTAATATATTTCATCATCATGGCCGGCCACTATGTATAAAAAGGAGTATTTGACATGCAAAACCATTGTTTCCAATACATTCTTTAATAGGTCCTTATAAATTAACCTATCATATTTCAAAAGTGTCACACATAAGTCCTATTAACTAAATTCACATGCAATCGACTAAATCGAAGCTTAAAACTTTCACACATTCACATTCACACATAATAAACATAAAATATGACGACTAAATATTTTTATGACTCAGTTTTGTGGTCCCGAGACCACTTCCCGACTATGGTCAAATTAGGGTTGTCACAACTCTCCCCCACATAAAGAATTTTCGTCCCCGAAAATCTTACCAGTGAATAAATTTGGGTATCTCTCTTTCATAGAGTTTTCAGTTTCCCAAGTAGTTTCTTTGATCCCGTGTTTGAGCTATAACATCTTTACTAAAGGAACCTTTTTGTTTCGCAACTCTTTCACCTCACGAGCTAAGATACGAATCGGTTCTTCTTCATAACTCAAATCAGGTTGAATTTCAACCTCTAATGGACTAATTATGTGCGAAGGGTAAGCATCGAGACATGAAAAACATTGTGAATCTTTTCAAGTTCAGGGGGCAGAATCAATCTGTAAGCGACTGGCCCAATTCGTTCAGATATCTCATACGGCCCGATAAACCTCGGACTCAATTTGCCTTTACGGCCAAATCTGAGCACTTTTTCCAAGGTGAAACCTTAAGAAACACTTTATCACCGACTTGATATTCAATATCTCTTCGTTTCAAATCCGCGTACGACTTCTGACGATCTGCAGCTGCTTTCAGACTTTCACTGATTACTTTCACTTTCTGCTCTGCATCTTTAATCAAATCGACTCCGAAAATTTTACTTTCACTAAGCTCAGTCCAAAACAACGGTGTACGGCATTGACGACCATACAAAGCCTCGTAAGGTGCCATTTTAATGCTTGATTGAAAGCTATTGTTGTAAGTGAATTCAATTAAAGGTAAATACCGTTCCCACGAACCACCAAACTCAAGGATGCAACATCTCAACATATCCTCGAGTATTTGAATTATTCGTTCGGATTGACCGTCAGTCTGAGGATGAAAAGCGGTGCTAAAATGTAATTTGGTACCCAAAGCTTCTTGCAATTTCTTCCAAAATCGCGATGTGAACCTCGGATCTCTATCGGACACAATAGAAATAGGTACTCCATGTAACCTTACAATCTGAGATACATATATTTCAGCTAGCCTATCAAGGGAATAATCCATACGTACAGGAATAAAATGAGCCGAATTTGTCAGTCTATCAACAACAACCCAGATCGCATCTTTCTTACTTGACGACAATGGCAATCCAGATACAAAGTCCATTGTGACTCGATCCCACTTCCATTCAGGTATCATGATCAGATGAAGTAATCCCGATGGCACTTGGTGTTCTGCTTTCACTTGTTGACATATTAAACACTTCGAAACAAAATCAGAAATGTCTCGTTTCATACCGTGCCACCAAAATTGACGTTTCAGGTCGTTATACATTTTTGTACTCCCTGGGTGAATTGACATTCGGCTACAATGAGCTTCGTTCAGAATCATCGAAATGAGTTCTGAATTTCTTGGAACACACAAACGACTTTTGAACCTCAAACAATCATCATCATCAATTTGAAACTCTGATTCCAAATTCGAAACACATTCGGCCCGTTTTGCAACCAATTCATCATCGACTTTCTGAGCTTCTCGAATCTGATGAATCAAAAATGGTTTAGCCTTCAATTCTGCTACTAACACATCATCAGATACAACAGACAGATGTACATTCATCGCTCGAAGGGCAAACAGTGATTTACGACTTAAAGCATCAGCAACCACATTAGCCTTTCCCGGGTGATAGTCAATGATAAGCTCATAATCTTTTAGCAACTCAAGCTAACGTCTTTGTCGCAGATTCAAATCTCTTTGAGTCATCAAATATTTGAGACTTTTGTGATCCGAAAATACATGACACCTCTCACCAAATAAGTAATGTCGCCATATTTTCAAAGCAAATACGATGGCAGCTAATTCGAGATCATGGGTCGGATAGTTTTTTTCATGCGGCTTCAATTGCCTCGACGCGTAAGCTACGACTCGACCTTCTTGCATCAATACACAACCCAACCCAAGTAAGGATGCATCACTGTAAATGACAAATTCTTTACCTGATTCGAGCTGCACTAATACGGGAGCTTTAGTCAAATAAGTTTTTAATTGATCGAAACTTTCCTGGCATTTTACTGACCATTCAAACTTAACATCTTTCTGAAGTAGTTTCGTCATTGGTGTGGCTATCGTCGAAAAACCCTTTACAAATCATCTGTAATAACCGGTAAGTCCCAAAAAGCTCCAAACTTCAGTAATATTTCTCGGAGGCTTCCAGTTAAGTATGGCTGTAATTTTACTCGGATCAACTCGAATACCCGATGCAGACACCACATGACCCAAAAAACTAACTTCTCTCAACCAGAACTCACATTTACTGAACTTAGCATATAATTGCTTATCCCGCAAAATTTGTAACACTAATCTCAGGTGCTCAGCATGTTCGGATTCATCTCTCGAATAGACCAAAATGTCATCGATAAACACAACTACAAACCGATCCAAATATGGTCTGAAGATCCGATTCATCAAATCCATGAATACCGTAGGGGCATTAGTGAGCCCAAACGGCATTACTAAGAACTCGTAGTGACCGTATCTCGTTCTGAAAGCGGTTTTGGGTATATCTGAATCTCGAACTCGCAACTGATAATAACCCGATCTCAAATCTATCTTCGAAAATACAGAGGCTCCCTTAAGTTGATCGAACAAATCATTAATACGCGGTAATGGATATTTATTCTTTATCGTCACTTTATTCAACTGACGATAGTCGATGCACAGTCTCATGGTTCCGTCCTTCTTTTTCACAAACAATACTGGTGCACCCTAGGGTGAAGAACTCGGTCGAGCAAAACCTCTATCCGTCAACTCTTGCAACTGTGCTTTCAATTCTTTCAATTCCGTTGGTACGATAAGGAGCTATCGAAATTGGAGTGGCACCAGGTAGTAGCTCGATGCCAAATTTAACCTCTCGAACAGGTGGTAATCCTGGTAACTCCTCAGGAAAAACATCTGAATGCTCACAAACCATCTGTACTGATTCAAGTCTCTTTTCTGACTCTTTACTATCAAGTACGGACGCCAGATATGCTTCACATCCCTTTCTTACATATTTCTGAGCCAACATCGAGGATATTATTACTGGCAATCCATTCAAGTCAGTAGACTTAACTCAAATTATCTCATTATTTTCACACCTCAAATCAATTGTTTTTCTTTTGCAATTCACAACTGCATCGTGAACAGTCAACCAATCCATACCGAGGATAACATCAAATTCATCAAGCGGTAAAAGCATCAAATCGGTAGGAAGCGAGGAACCTCGATTACTAAGGGACATTTTTACACACCTTGTCAACAAGTACATAACGACCCAAGGGATTTGACACCGAACTACGAACTCGATGAGACTCAGCAGGTAAAGTCTTACTGGATGCTAAAGTCTCACATACATATGAATGAGTAGAACCTGGGTCAATCAATGCAATAACATTAGTATCAAAGAGAGTGAAAGTACCGGTAATAATATCTGGCGAGGAAGCATCCTCGCGTGCACGTATAGCGTAAGCTCTAGCAGGAGCGCGAGCTTCAGATCTGGTTGTAGCATCTCTAGATCCTCTCGGACCGCCACTAGCATTCCCCGCATTTCTAGATGGTCTACCTCAAGCAGCAGTAGCACCCGGTGTCCCACTCTGATTTGCATTCTGTTCAGACAGTCTCGGGCAATCCTTGATAAAGTGGTCAGCTGATCCACACTTATAACAGGAGCGGTCATGGAATCTACAACTTCCCGAATGCCATTTACCATAATACTGGCACTCTGTCCTGTCCCGACGATCATTCCCAACACTAGCGACTAAAGAGACTCGCGTACTCACAGGGGGTCGTTCACGATCTCTTCTAAAAAAGCCCGAAGTATCTTTAGATCTGCCTAAATCATCTCTAAATTTCTTCGATGACTGCTAAAAGGGCTTTCCCAATGATCTCTTACGAAACTCTTTTGCTCTCATATCTGCTTTTTTTTTCTCCTTACTGAGCTCTTCGGCTTTGCACGCTCGTTCAACAAGTACTACAAATTCTCTAATTTCTAGAATACCAACATACAGTTTTATGTCTTCGTTCAGACCATCTTCGAAACGTTTACACATTACAACTTCTGAAGAAACACATTGTCGGGCATACCGGCTAAGTCTCACAAATTTTCGTTCATAATCAGTAACCGACATGGAACCTTGTTTAAGTTCAAGAAATTCTTTCCGTTTCTGATCAATGAACCATTGACTGATATATTTTTTTCGAAACTCGATCTGGAAGAATTCCCATGTTACTCGCTCTCTAGGAACAACGGAAACCAATGTACTCCACCAATAATAGGCAGAATCACGTAGCAAAGATATAGCACACTTTAGGCATTCATCGGGTGTGCAAGAGAGTTCATCAAATACCCGAATAGTGTTGTCCAACCAAAATTTAGCTTGTTCAGCATCATCGCTGTCTGTAGCTTTAAATTTAGTCACCCCGTGCTTTCAGATTCTGTCAATCGGGGGTTTATTTAACCTCGTTTGGTCAGTTACCGGAGGTATTATAGGTGCAGGGGGTGTATTATTCGGGAGTGGAGGTTGTGGAACAGCCGTATTGGTTCGAATGTATTGGTTGAACCAATCATTCATTACACTATAGAAAGCCTGCCTAGCCTCATTATTCTGATTACTTGCAACAGGTTGAGAGTCCTCCGGTACTGTCCCATATGCGGGAGCAGGCGCTACACTCTCAACATCATCAGCTACCTCTCGACTGGGATCGGGATCCATTACTAAACAAAAACACATTTTTAATTGTCAGAAATCCCCACACTACCAAATAAACACATAATGGCATGTATAGCACAACCCACTCGTATTACGGTAGTCCTAGAATCGACTAAATCGTAGCTCTGATACCAATAAAATGTAACACCCCTATCCCGTACCCCGTCGCCGGAGGGATTAAGAAGTATTACAAAACCAGCACGAAATCTCATTTAACACTATATAATAATTCCTAAGTTCAACTCATAACAAAAATATTTAAAACAGTAATTGAATAACAACCACACATATACATTAATTACATGAAATACGAATAATGACTTAACAAGCCATTTTCGCATGGCTATACAAAGATGTATTACCAAAAAGATACCTAGTTAGTATCAAAAGTTCATCCTATACATGCCATTAGTAAAGTTTAACTACAAAAGTACCAAATGGGCTTAGATAGTGTGGATGACTTCAACTTTGAACTCCCGATAACGATAGCTAATGAGCAGAATCTATAAAACAAAGAATTTAAAGCAACAAAGTAAGCATATGGATGCTTAGTAAGTTCTAAGTAATACAAGTAATTTAAAACTTATTAATTAAACCAAGTACTTGAAATCACATGCAAATTTATATTATATGCCTAAAAATACATACTTATATATGAGCAACAATGTCTTTTTCATAGATAAAGGTTACCTTGGCCGAATGCTTAAATAATTAAATGAATAACTTATCTTTCAAATTTTTTTTTTGCCAAAATGTCATTATAAAATCAAGTATGCCTCTACTCATATATACGAGCTCATGAACCAAGATACAACCTCATATACACACTCTTATAATATGACCAAATATGTAAGATCATATATAACTACATTCAAAAATCATTATATCAATAATCATTTATATTGTTTCATTCACATGTAAATATATATATATATATATATATATGTATCAAACTTTGATACTAGCAATTCACATGGAAATTAATTCAAATATGAGCTTGTAATACATACATTAGCATGTAACTGTATGGTATTTAAACAACTATTTTTACCGCGGATGTTCGAAAATTAAAATCTTACTTACACGACTGACATCGATTCTGTTAAATCTTGGAGCTCAGAATACATTGCCAACAAGGGCCTGCGGACCTTTGCCCGGATATTTTCTAGCACGTAGCCTGCGGATCTTAAGTCCGGATAATTTCTAGCATATAGCCTGCGGACCTCACGTCCGGATAGATTCTAGCATATATCCTGCGGACCTCACGTCCGGATAGATTCTAGCATATAGCCTGCGGATCTCACGTCCGGATAGATTGTCTCACTATACGTATTGTTATTCATATTTCAACTCCCCATTTTTATAATCAAAATCACATATTCGTAACATTATCACAGTTTAATTCAAAGGACTCTCTCTAATTGTCGCATACACACATTAGTTAATAAACAATTTTATTCAAGTGCAAACCAACATTTTCGATTCACCTATCACATTCTTATAGACATCATCAATTAAGTTTAGTAGAGGAGACTACTTAAAAACTTACCTCGGTATATTGAAACGGTAGTAGGTTGGCTACTCTATTGCCTTCTCCTTTCCCTTGTCCGACTTCGATCCTCCTTGCTACTTAGCTTAATTAATGCAAATAGATTTGTTTAATATCTTAACCCATATTTTTTACTCATAATTCACATTCGGCAATCACATAAAAATTTCAATATGTATTAATATTTATAATTATGCCATAATTCAACTTCATACTTATTTGTAACTGAAAATGGTAAGAACTCATCAAGCCACGATAGTCATTTATAACTCAAACTCAAAACAATTATATAACACTAGTAGCCGATCATTCATCTTAGACTAATTTCGCATACATAAGGAAAACTCACATAGTTTACTTCGTTTCCTTATACACTAGTGTAGCCAATGTAATCATTGCCAAATAGATCATATGTGTATAACACTACTCATTTACATATACATTACCTATCAACATTCTCAATCCTTAGCTAATGCCGATTGTCTATATAAGTCATAATTATCTTCTTTGCATATAACAACTTTCCAATTCAACTTAATGAAAAATATACATCAAAATCTAAGACCGAATTTGAAATTTCCATAATCAGCACTTGCTATAAAATAATTAGGTCACAATTAATTAATATTACCTAGCTTAGACCTAGATTAGTAAGCATCTAAATTATTTAAAACATTCAACACAACTCAACCTTATAAACACATATTCGGCTAGGAAGAAAGATTGATAATTTAACAACCTTAGCTTAACATATAATTTGTTGTAACACATCTTTAAGCATTCTTTTATTCCATCAACTCAAAACACATTCATCACTCACAATCTAAATTCATGTTCGGCAATGGCCTCTAATATAGTGACCAATTCTTCTCAACTAGCACCTAGTGTACACATATGATTATTTGCTTGATTCAAACACCTATCCATAAAAAATTCATCCAATTTAACAAGAACAACAACCACATTCCTTGTTATCTACCATGACCAAAACCCATAATCATTCACCAAATATAAAAAATTTAACATGGGTCCAATAAGAAACTTAGAAATTTACTAGGATTTAACTAAAATTTCAAAAATTAACCAAAACTTCTTACCTTAATTAGGACTACGATGACTGAAGGATGTTCTTCCCCTAACCTTCTTTCACATTCGGTTCTTCAAGAAAAGATGAATACTTGGTTTTTGTTTTGTTTTGTTTTTTATTTATTTTATTTCTTTTACATAAAATAATAACCATTTAACTAATATTTAATGCCTATTTTTAATATATTTCATCATCATGGCTGGCCACTATGTATAAAAAGGAGTATTTGACATGCAAAACCATTGTTTCCAATTCATGCTTTAATAGGTCCTTATAGATTAACCTATCATATTTCAAAAGTGTCACACATAAGTCCTATTAACTAAATTCACATGCAATCGACTAAATCGAAGCTTAAAACTTTCACACATTCACATTCACACATAATAAACATAAAATATGACGACTAAATATTTTTATGACTCGATTTTGTGATCCCGAGACCACTTCCCGACTATGGTCAAATTAGGGTTGTCATAGACTTCGTGAAAATAGACCTGAAAGAAGTAGGGAAGCCAACAAGCAGGTTAGGTTCTTAACCCTTCAGTATACATAGAATTAAGTTATAGACATTAGAACCATTTTAAGGGTTTTGCATGCTTATGGAAACTTAGGCTTTTGAGATGTAGCGTAAGTTTAACCAATAGGTTTTTGGTTGTAAGGTACTACTTAGAGAGTGGAAGCTTTGGTGTTCGAGAGAAGGAATAAGCTATAGAAACAATAAGGATTTTGGTGATTTCTAGACTTCAAACCTATTGTCATGGTCTACGTTGTTCAAGCATGCCATGGTTACATAAGCATGAAGCATGATGATATGAACATGCATTGCATGACTATGAGATAAACCTCAAGGGGTTAGATAAAGTTAGGATGGGAATAGGGAGAGAGCCCATTAGTTACCACCTCGGGCGAAGCTCCAGACCTTGCAGAGGGAACACTGTGGTGTTTGAGCATCAATATTAGGTGCTGTAAAGAAGGTAATTGGAAGAGGATTCGAAAAATAAAATTATGGAATGGTAACTACCACGACAGCGATATCGAATGGTCTTTTGGGGTGACGTGGCGATAATATATGATATAAGACCATAGATGAAAGAGGCTATGATAGTTTGGTATAAGGTATATAGATGAAAAAAAACTATGACATTTTGGTAAGTACGTAACATAATACCATTGATGAAAGATACCATGGTGACATGTTATGTAACGCCCTTAACTCTATCCAATCTACCAGATCCAAATCTTGGGTATTACGTCTTTCTTACAGATGTAATAGAAAGTTCCTCTTTCTTATTCATGCAATCGTCTCTCCATAAGAATACAAAATCTCTTATTGGCGTACATTGTATGGTTATATTTACGCTTCGCCTATGTACAAACTACTATCTATGGCTACTACAGAGTTTCTTGTCAAATTACAATGTATGGTTATCATTTAGAATCAATAAAACATCAAACTTTCATACTTTTTCTCTCTTAGTCTACTATGTACATCTTAGACTATTACTTATTTATTTAGGCACAGACTCGAGCTATAAACATATTGAATTTTTACTCAAATGACTTATGCGTAGACTTTGACACGCCACTTGATTTCCTCTGTTTGCATAATTGCCCATGTAACAGCCCGATTTTGGGCCTAGTCAAAACAGTGGTTTCGGGACCACAAATTCGACGTAGTGAAACTTATTTTTATTAAATTTTTATGGTCTAAAATTTTATGGAATGATTTTGTGAAAATTTTGTGAAAATTTTAATTTTTGAGCACTCAATTTAGCAAAAAGGACTAAATTGTAAAAAGTACAAAAGTTAAGTTCTACATGCTAGAGGTGTCTAATTGTTATGAAATTTTAAATTGAAGGCCCTTATATGGTAATTAGACCATTTTACTTTAAGTTGGACAAAAATAGACATGAGGTAAGAGAATTTGTGTTTTAAGAAAAATGCATTTTGGTCTTTTAGTAATTAAATGAATTAAAAAGCAAAAATCTAGCCAAAATCTTGTCCATCTTCTTCTTTCTTGTGCCAAAATTTAGAAGGGAAGCCATATCTAGGGTTTGGCCACTTTCAAGCTCGATTGTAAGTCCGTTCTTGCCCCGTTTTTAATGCTCTTTACATTTTTGAAGTCATTATCACTCGATCTATCTATTTCTACCATTAATTTGAGAAATGATTAAGGTATGAGGTTTGAATCATGTTAGATATCTGTGTATTTTGATGTCTAATGGTAGAAAATGTGTGTTTGGTGTATGATAAACAACTTTTGCTAGGTGAATTTTGATGAAAATGTCAAAAGGACCAATTTGTAAAAAGGTTATAAAATGTGTGTAAAAGTATGATTAAATGAAAAATGTGGGCTATTTGAGCATAAAAGGGGTTTGTCTAGGCTTGGGAATCGAATAAATTGAATCTATTTCAATTTACGAGCCTAGGATCCAAAGTGTAAAAATGTCAAAGTTTAGGGGCAAAAATGTAATTTTTTCCTAATGTGATTTTTTAACTGAATTGAGTAATGTGAGTAATAAATGAGTTAAATTTGCTATTATAGATCAAGAGAAACAAGGTTCGAACCTAGATCGGGGGAAAAATAAAGTGTTTGACGATTAGGTCCCATTTTTACTATTTTTGTACCGATGTAAGTTCTTATGTAAATAATGCATTGTTTTAATTATGTTTTAGATGATTTATTATTATATGAATTGTGGCTGACTCATGGAAATATTCGACAAAGTTACGACAAGAGTGAAATCCCAGTTGAACCTTAGGAATAGATAGGATACAAATGTCATGACATTAGGGTTATTGAGACTATGTGTAAGGCCATATTTGGGATATGGTATCAATATCAGACTTCATGTAAGACCATATCTGGGATATGGCATCGACGTGAGATTTTGTGTAAGACCATAGTTGGGCTATTGGCATCGATACAAGATTACATGTAAGACCATATCTAGGATATGACATTGGTATGGTACCATGTGTGCGAAACTCCTGAGTATCCTTTAGTATTCCAAGTGGTTTAACGGGTAATTTAATGAGTTAATCAAGATGAATTGTGTATAAATCCAATTTGAGATGACTCAAGTATGTACGAAAAACTCATACGTGATGAGCTCGTTATGTGATGAACCTTCGGTAAGGTTATGATTGAGTAAGTTATGATCATATGATCTTAATAATATTTATGCCAATTATCATCATGTTAATTGTATGTTAAATGTTGGTTTATGATGCTTATTATTTGCATGAGAACTTACTAAGCAATATAGCTTACTCTCCTGTTCTTTCCCTTATCTTATAGTGTCACCAAGCTAGCTTGGGGATCGGAGACTGTCGGGGATCCACTCACACTATCAACTAATTATTTTTGGTACCAATGAATTTGACATTTTGAGTTATGGCATGTATAGGGACTTGGTTATTTTATTATGTGTCATAATTGAATTGGCCTAATGTGTTGGCCTATATTGGTTGATAATTCATTTTGTAAATGGCCATTTGGAATTGGCTAATATTGGTCTAAGTATATATACATATGATGATGTTTTCATGGATGTGGAAATTCGCATGGTTTAAGTTGATAAGTATGTGATGTTCGCATGTGGTAAATGGTAGCATGTGAATGATGTCTAGATGTTTTAATTGTGGCTGAATTAGTTGAATGTAATTGCTTGGATTGGTGTTATATGTTGTTGTGTAGGTGTGTGAAAAAGGGTGACAAAATGGCTTGGTAAATAGCCTTGTTTTTATCCACACGGGTAGATACACGGGCGTATGTCTAGGCTGTGTGTGACACACGGCTTGCCCAATGGGCGTGCGTTCTGGCCGTGTGTCCCCTGCACCTTAATTGTTGCAAAACAGAATACTCAGAATTGAGCACACGGGCAGAGACATGGGTGTGTGTCTCAGTCGTGTGGATGACACGGCCTTTGGCACAGACGTGTGCCTTGGGCGTGTGAAGTCTGCACCTATTTTATGAAAAATCATAATTTTTAAATTGACCACACGGCCTAGCACACGGGCGTGTGACTTGGCCGTATGTCTTCAATTTGTTCTTGGGTGACAAACAGATAGTTACACGGGTTAGGGACATGGGCGTGTGTGACCACACGGCCTACCCACACGGGCGTGTCCCTAGCCACACGGGCGTGTGGCTCTTAAAAACATGAAAATTTTTCTAAGTGTTGTGACATTTTCTAAAGTTCTCGATTTAGTCCCGTACATCTTCCAATGTATGTTTTAGGCTTCGTGGGCTCGTTTTAAGGACAATATGAATGTATTTGAAAAGTTTTAAATTCAGATGGAAATTTATGTCTCGGTTTTGTATGATTGCTTGTGTATAAGTCTGGTAATGCCTCCTACCCTATTCTGGCGTTGGATACCGGTAAAGGGTGTTACAGCCCAGCGTACTGCTTCCTTAGCATAACCTTGGCATCGTCTCTCGACGTACATTCCTTTGCAAACCTTAAACAAAAATAAGTTTTATAAGTTCATAAGAACTTAGTGAGCTAAACCTTAGAATACTTTTTCATTCTTTTTACGTTGCTTATGTTATTTTGCACATCCTCTTGATCTTCCTTCTTTCTTTGGCGTGTACCATACTGAGACTACATTCTTTCTTTTTTTAGAACCATTTTCCCTTCTCTTGAGCGTACTATATTTATCATCTCTTTACCTTTTATATCCTTTCTTTAATCTTATATTTACATAACCCTTGAGCTCTTCATTTACTTATCATCGGACTTAATAACTTATTCCATACTAACTAGTCTTATCATTATCTTCGGGCAGGGTAAACTGCGCCCAATACTTATCTTAGAATTTGCTCATATCTTCCTTACTTCAGTGCACTCTCTATTTTTACTCTTAACTTATAGCTTTGCCTCACTGTGTATTCTGACGCACACTAGCCTTTTTATTCATCCTTGTAACTATACAGGGTTCGTCATTCATCACTCAAAGGCATTGTCTTCAGATGATCATCACGAGATCCGTTCTTCAGATTTCACCATGAAGGTGTTTCTTTCCAAAGATAGCCACAGAGGCTTTCCTTTCAAAGTCTCACCACATAAGCGTCCTTTTAACAAAGATAGCCACAAGGGCATCCATTTAACTAAGATAGCCACAAAGGCATCCTTTTAATTGAGATAGCCATAAATGAATCATTTTAACAGAGATTGCCACGAAGGAATTCATTTAACAGAGATAGCCACAAAGGCATCCTTTTTAACAGAAATCACTACAAGGACAATTATTGAACAGAGAAGCTAGAAAGGCATCCTTTTTAACAGAGATTACTATAAAGGCTTCCTTAAAATAGAGATCGCCACAAAGGCTTCCTTATAATAGAGATAGCTACAAAGGCTTCCTTATAATAGAAATTTCCACAAGCGGTTCCTTATAATATGGAGTACATTTATATTTAATTTATTTTACATTTGTTACCCTCGTGTGATAAGTTCATTTATGTGAGACCTAATAGAGGAACTCACTAAATTCATTTGAACTTATAAGGTTTTGTCCTATGTTCACAGGATTTACGAGGATGATCGAGGACCTCGAGGAGGGACCAAGTTAGATGGAATTTGTAACAGCCCATTTTTTAGTGAAATCGGAACAGTGGTTTCGAGACAAAAAATCTAACCCAAAAATAAGGTTTATTTTTATTTCATTATATGATCCGTATTATAATAGGCATATTGTTTGAAAATTTTGATACGAAAATTTTATCGATTAAGTGCTTATTTATGAGAAGGACTAAATCGTATAAAATGCAAAAGTTTAATTCTAGTAGTTATAAGGATTAAATAGTTATGAAATTCAAATCTAGAGGTTCTTATATGGTAATTAGACCATTAAAGAAAAGTATGTAGATTCTTGGTGACTCATCCATGGAAAAATTAGAAAAGGCCAATGACCAAATTGGAATTTGAAATATTTAAATTAATTAAAAGATGATAAAAGAAAATATCATCTTATTTTCATTATCTTCAACCTAAAAAAACATGGAAACCCTAGGCGAGAGAAAAGAAACTTTCAAGGCCTAATTGGGTAAGTTTCCTTGTCCCGTTTTTAGTAATTTTGGTAGTTTTAAAACTGAGGTAGCTTAATCTCTCAATTTGAGGGATTAATTTGAAAAGTTATCAAGGTATGAAAAATGGGTCATGGATGTATATGCTGGAAATTAGAAATTTATGGTAGAAAATGAAATGTTATGGATAGATAAACAACTTTTACAAAGTGATTTTTGATGAAAACATGATTTAGGGACTAAAATGAAAAGTTGTAAAATTTGATAAAAATTTTGAAATTTTATGAAAACATGTACTGGTAAATTTGTAATGGGGCTTTGGTTAGGCTTGGAATAGAGAGTAATTTGCACAAGTTTCATTTTCTGGGCCTAGGGACAAAATCAAAATTTATGGAAAAGTTAGGGACAAAATGGTAATTTTGCCTAGGACATAAATTGAGTCCATTTAAATATGAAATGTGTGAAATTGATGGTTAAATTCATTTATATAGATCCAGACAACACTAATTCGAGGTTAGATCGAGGAAAATAAAATGTTACAGATTAGTAGATTTTTTACGCCAACAAGTGTCGAGATAAATTCATGTAGCTTAATCTGGAATGTAAATATGTTTAATTGAATGTTGTGTTGTATGGAATGTGATCTACATTGATGTACATTACTTGAAGGTTATCATGAGAAATTTAATACATGCTTGAAATGATGAAAAAAGGGTTAAGTCCCGATTGAATATTGAATTCCGATGATTATATACGCTTTCCAAAACTAATAAGGTCCTACATTTGTTGCGGACGGGATTTAGCTCGGATGAGTAATCTCATTGACCTTGTTATAGAAAGGATTTAGCTCGGATGGGTAATCCCGATATAATACCTCTCGAGCATATGTTAGACTAGGGTTTAGCCTGGACTGGTAATCCTAATCGAGCCCCTCTGAGCATACGTTATATAAAGGATTTAGCCTGGACTAATAATCCTGTTATATGATATATGGCTCAAGAGAGTGTTTCTTGGTTAAGTGCCCTAATGGGTACCCTTGAATAAGATATTGATGGATTATTGAATCGTACGCTTTGAGTGTACTACTTAAGCATCCATCGGAATTCAATAATTCAATGGACATATAACTCTTGACATTGCATGGAAATCTTGAGATGATATGATAATGACTTGAAAGAATATTGCTTGATGAGCTCATCTATGTTACTTGGTTGATATGAAGATTTTGGTGACTAACATGTTTGATTGAATGTATGTGATTAGGCAATTTAGCCAAATAGATGGAAACATAACATTGTATGCTTAGATTTAATAAGCAAGATTGCTAAGTTTAGCTTCCGTTATACGAACTTACTAAGTATATAATGCTTACTCTGTTTTATTTTCCCCTGTTTTATATTGCTCAGAAGCTCGCGAGGGTTGGAATCACTGGAGCATCGTCACACTATCAACTAGTCATTTTGGGTATACTTAGTAAAATCATTTTGGTATAATGGCATGTATAGGACAATTTGACCAATAGTGGCTTGAAATGTTATTTTGTAACCTATCCATTGGAATGGCTAGTAATGGTTCATTTTGGTATGAGTAAGTAGATTATTATGATATATATATACATATGTGTTATGTTAAGAATATGTGATAAATGTTGTGAATGCCTAAGTTTAACTAAGGTAAGGTTGTAATCATGTATGCTTGTCGTGATATGCCTTGTGAATGATGGAAATTGCCCAATTTGAATGCTTGAATTGGTTGGTATTGGTTGTGTGCTTCAAGTGCAGGTATTGTGTGAAGTTTTGGGTGAGAAATGAAGCTAGAAATGGCTTCATTTTGTCCACACGGGCCTGTGTCTAGTCTGTGTGTGACACACAGCCTGGTAACATGGGCATGTGGTTAGGTCGTGTGTCTCGTGCACCTCAATTTTGAGAAACAGAATGCTCAGAATTGGGCACACGGGCATATGTCTCAGTCGTGTGTGCCACACGGCCTAGAACACGGACGTGTGCATTGGCCGTGTGAAACCTGCACCTAATTTCGAATTGAATTAATTAACCACACGGCCTAGCACACGGGCGTGTGGCATAGCCGTGTGTGCAAGTCAAAGAGCTACATGAGTTTGAACACGACCTCTAGCACGGGCGTGTCCTTTGGACCACACGGGCGTGTGAGCCTTGCACCTTGGAAAAATTTTGTAATTTCAAGAAAAATTCTTAAGGTTCCTGATTAAGTCCCGACTCGATTCTAATTCTCATATTGGGCCTCGAGGGTCCAATCAAGGGACGTTATGAATGATCTCGGTAAATTAATAGTACTTTATGTAGTTTAATGGAAAAATGTTTTGAATGTTTTGGTAATGCTTCGAAACCCTATTTTGACGACGGATACAGATTAGAGGTGTTACATTTAGTGGTATCAGAGCTACGGTTTAGTCGATTCTCAGATTTGACGTAGCAGACTCGAGCTTAGCTATACATGCCATTATATAAATTATAATAGTGTGATAACTCCTGAATATTTTAAATGTGTTTTTCATATAGTAATTTCATCTAACCAAGCTAGAGTTGAATACGAGGAAGCTGAAAGCAATGCTTCAGCTTCAGTTCAAAGAGTTGCATCTGCGTCTGGTAGTGAAAGGCCCGTGTCTTAGGGCCAAAGTGAGGAGGCAAAATAAGCCTTCTTTCAAATAATGGTTTACACAGTACTTGAGAACAAACCCTGCTGTACAATGACCTCTTCCACCTGCTCCCCAACCAATTCCTGATGTACCACAGGGTGCCGAACCTACTAGAATTGGTAAGCCTCCAATAGATAAAATCCACAAACATGGGGCGGAAGAATTTAGAGCTACCGTAGATGATGATCCGAAAAGGGCTGAGTTTTGGCTAGAGAATACGATTCGAGTTTTTGATGAATTGTCTTGTATGCCTGCTGAATGTTTGAAATGTGCAGTATCCCTACTAAAAGATACAACTTATCATTGGTGGAATACCATAATTTCCGTGGTACCGAGGGAGAATGTCACATGGGAATTCTTCCAGGCTGAATTCAGGAAGAAGTATGTTAGTCAGAGGTTCATGGATCATAAAAGGAAAGAATTTCTAGAGCTCAAACAAGAAAACATGATGGTATCAGAATATGAACGAGAATTTATTCGGTTGAGCAAGTATGCTAAGGAATTGGTTCTAACTGAGGCTGAAATGTGTAAACGCTTTAAAGAAGGTTTAAATGAATACATCAAATTGTTGATTGGAATTCTAGAGATAAGGGAACTTACAGTGTTAGCTGATCGAGCCCATAAAGCTGAGAAATTGAGTAAAGAAAATAGACAAGCCAAAAGAGAGGCTCAAGTTTCTGGAAAAAGAACTATGAGTAAGTCACAATCATTTGCTTCTAAGAAAGTCAAGAAGTATTATGATTGTGTTACCACCTCTACAGGATATCCTAGAAGAGAGCGGGGCTCTCAACGTTCTAACGCGAGGTCTTCATCTCTATCTATGACCAGTGTGGGTAGAGTTGGTAATCCCAAATCGAAATGTAAACATTGTAACAAATTTCATCATGGAGAATATTAGTCTAGAAGTGGAGCTTGTTTTGGATGTGGTTCACTTAAGCATTTTCCTAGAGATTGTCCAAAAAGAGTTGAAAAAGAGATAGAACCAGCTCCAAAGCCTAGTAATCCTGTCTCTAGGGGCAGACCACGCCGTCATCCCGGTTGTGACAGCCCTAATTTGACCCTAGTCGAAAAGTGGTTTCGGGACCACAAAACTGAGTTATAAAAACAATTAACCGTTATATTCTATGCTTATTATATGTGTAAATGCATTTGTGAAAGTCTCATGCTTTGATTTTGTCATTTATATGTGAAATTTTAATAAGGGACTTATGTGAGACATTTGTGAAAAGTAATAGGTAAATTTTAAAGTGATCTATTAATGCATAATGTCAAAAAGGTGGACTTGCATGTCAATTACTCATTTTTTTGGTTAGTGGCCGGCCATGATATGATTAATATATATATTATGTAATTTTTATAATAACAATTTAATTCACAAAATGAAATAATGAATAAAGAATAATATCATGGGGTTAGTGGGAGGAGAAACCAAAGTAGGTTCATTTTGCCCTCCATTGTCGTAGCTTGAAGCAAGGAAGAAGAAAGGATTTTTGTTTGATTGTTTGGCTTAGACGATGGTTAGAATGAGGTAAGTATTATGCCATTCTTGAAAATTTATGCATAATTGAGATGATTAGTTGAATTCTACATATTCCATGGATTAAATTTAGTCTATTTGGAGGTTTGAAATTCGGCTAGAAGCTTGAAATTTTAGTTGAAGCTTTGATGTCATTAGATAGGAATATTATGTTGGATGTGTTAAGTTACTTGTTATTTTAACTTAAAGGTTGAGGTTAGTATTTGGTTTGTTAAATATCCCGAATGTGGATTTAGGGAGAAAAAAATAAAAAAAATATAGGTAATCGGTCATGCTATATTCTTGATAAAAAAAAAATTTGTTAAATGCTTCATATGTTATATAAATGAGCTTGTAAGTGAATTTGAAGATTTGGAAAAATTGTGGATGAGAAGTGCCGAATGTGATTTTTGGGTGTCACTTAAGGGATAAAATATATGGTGGCTTGAGTTTAGTAATATTCGGCCATATGTAATGATATAATGAATTTGGTATATCCGGTTATATAGGTTAGTATTTATGGGGTGTTCCAATTGAACTTGTAATTTCGACCACATAGGTATTTATATAGATATAAATATATATTTGTAAAGATATGTTTGATCTTGCATATTCGGCTAAATAAGTGATGATGGTATATGAAGTTAAATGTGGTTTTGTAAGCTTGTATAGATGTGTGAAAGTATATTTATAATGATATTTGGCTTTGGAAGTGGTTTGAAAACTTGCAAAATGCTAATCTTATAAGTATTCGGCCAAATAGGTAGATATGATAATCATGTGTGGTTATGGAATTGTTAAGTTAAAATTTATTATTCATTGATTTAGTAAATTAGCTTATGAAATTCGAATATGCAAGGTAATAAGTTAGTAAAATGTTCCTTGATAGTTTTCATCTATTATATGGGGATAAATGTAGTTGTTGATTATAGCCTAGTAATATGTTCGATTGTGTATGAGTAGGGCATATGTATGATGTTTAAATAGCTTGATTAGTAAGGTCATTTGTACCTTAAAATATGTGATATACATGTATTAAATTAAATTGCTTAATTGATAAGTAATTGAATAAATCTATTTGTTTTAAATCAAGCTCAAGAGCAAAAAGGGTCAAAATCAGATAAGGGAAAAGAGAAAGCAATCGAGTAGTCTATCCATAACCATTCAAATATATCCGAGGTAAGTCTTTGAATAATGGAACTTAGCTTATGATTTGATAAAATCATGGTATATAAGGATAATATATAAATTGTGACCTAATGTTTCTACTTGAATTAAGTAGTGAGATAAGTAATTTGTACATATGACTTGTATCCGAATGGTTATAGAAATCATGTTGGATAGTGAAACGAAATCGGGTTCTTTGTATATGGCTGTTGAACCGAAAGTGAAATTATTGATAAGCATGTTGTGCTTGTGTTCTAGCAAGGTAAATGAAATGCTA
This sequence comes from Gossypium anomalum, assembly GCA_025698475.1. Taxonomy (NCBI): domain Eukaryota; kingdom Viridiplantae; phylum Streptophyta; class Magnoliopsida; order Malvales; family Malvaceae; genus Gossypium; species Gossypium anomalum. The sequence continues at coordinate 37,182,718 of CM046968.1, read as the reverse complement.
ATGTATTATGATATATACATGTGAACGATAATTGAGGATTTTAACCGGGCTAAGACCCGCAGGCCTTGTGTGAGATATATATATCCGGGCTAATTCCCGAAGGCATTCGTGCTGGTGTTATATCCGGGCTAAGCCCCGAAGGCATTCATGCTGGTGTTATATCCGGGCTAAGTCCCGAAGGCATTCGTGCTGGTGTTATATCTGGGCTAAGCCCCGAAGGCATTCGTGCTGGTGTTATATCCGGGCTAAAGTCCCGTAGGCTTTTTGCTAGTATTATATCCATGCTTAAAGTCCCGCATGCTTTGTGGTGGTGATTGGATTTGGGTTTTAAACCTAGCAGACTTAATGCCGATGATTGGAGTAAGATTATGATTTCGAATGTTCGTAGTAAACTACCATTGAATATGTCAAATACATTAAGTTGGTCAGGTATGTATTATATACTTTTATATGTTAGATTGATCGGAATTGAATCATGAATACAAAATGAGAAGTATATGTGAAAATCTCATATGTGTATGTGTGTATTCGGTTATGGTGAAAGGTTATATGAGATTGATTTGGTGATATACATGTTAAATAAAATGAATGCAAGAATGGGTAATAAATCTGCTTGGGACAGCAGCAGTAACGTGATTTTGGAAAATCATCATAAATTGTGGGAGTTGAGTTAGAAGCTGAATAAATTATGTCATGAAATCTTAATGAGCCTAGTTTCTTATAAAAGAAACCGTGTGAGAAAAAGAATTGCCAATAATGAGATATTTGAAGTGACGTGGAATAGAGTCAAAATGACTTCGAAGTCCCCTGTCCTGTTTTCAGAAAATCATTATAAATGGTACAAAAATGGTTATAAGATAAAATTTAGATTATTAGACTCCTTAATGAGTCTAGTTTCAAATGAAATAAACGATAACATATTTCAAATTCTGTATAATGAGAAATTTGATTCGTAGTGAAGAGTGGTCAGAATAGTCAAACAGTGAAACAGGGGAAATTTAAATAAAAATCTGGTATTTATTGGTCAAACCAAAAATTCTGAAAATTTGATGGATGGAAGATATATGAGTCTATTTTCAGATAAAATTAACGTCACTTGATTTGGAGTTTCTTAGCTCCAGTTATAAATAATTTAGCAACTGTTGCTCAGGAAGACAGCTTGTAGTGAATTTGTGATTTCAATATTTGGTTTTAATTGATTTCAGATTCAAGTGAGGTGAATTTGCTAAATATGCATTATGTTCATGGATACTTAGCCAAAATGGCAATTATTTAGGAATGATTTCTTGAAAATTTGAATAATCAATTTATAAGTAAATTAATTGTTTGCATTGCTTAAAACTTACTAAGCATTGAAGCTTACTCCGTGTTCTCTTTTCCATTTCTTATAGGTTTATACTTTAGCTCGAGTTGGAAGGGCCGGAGATATCATCACACTATCGAGTCTTTATGTGAGTTGAGAAGATTGTATATCATCATGGTTTAAGGCATGTATAGGATAGACTATAGGTAGAATGATATTTCGACTTTGTATACATTATAGCCATGCGAAGATGGCTTGCTCATTTTGTTTAGAGAAGCCTTATAATTGAACTAATGTGGTGAAAGGTTTTAGTCATAACTTTATAGTAGTTAATTTGTTATTAGATATTCGGTTATGTTTTGATAGTGAGTCATTTTGGAAATTTATAAGAGCTCTTATGGAAAATCAATGAGACATGTTTGCATTGTTGATAATTTATGTCTGGTAAGTATCTTTGACCTTATAGAAGTTTTGTTCAGTCAAGTAATACCTCATAACCTTATTCCGGCAACGGATACAGGTTAGGAGTGTTACACCGGTAATGTTTGTGGTAGTCTAGGTACTACCAAGGATACAGCAGTTAGATCTGAGGCACGAGTGTAATATCCCGAATTAGGGCCTAATCAGAATAGTGGTTTCGTGACCACAAATCCGAGATAGAAATAATTATTTTATAATTATTTTGAGGTTTATGATATGATTACATGATTGTGTGAAAATTTCGTGAAGAAATTCTATGCATAAAATACTTAATTTGAAAGTAGGGACTAAATCGAATAAGTTGCAAAACTTGCATTCTAGAAGTTTTTAGTATGAAATTGCATTGAAATATTAATTAAGAGGTATTAAATAGCAATTTGACCAATTTTAAGTTCATGGACAAAATTAGGACATGGAAGGAATTTTGGAAAGTTTAGTAGTAAGGGCATTTTGGTCATTTAGTTATTAAAATGAATTAAAAACAAAATTAAAAGCCAATTTTTGTCCATCTTCTTCATTAGGACGAAATTTCAAGGGTTCTCCATAGCTAGGGTTTGTTTCAAGCTTTCAAGCTCCATAATCAAGAAAGGCGTGGAATCGACCTCAATCGAGGAAAAGAAAAGATTGTGGACTAAATTGCAAAATCTTTGTATTTTGGTACCAAGGTAAGTTCATGTGTAAATAATGTAGTATAATTGTTATTTGTAAATTATTGATGTTAATTATATGATATGCTGATTTTTATTATGAGATATATGCTTTGTGGTTATTTTGAATAAAATGCAAATTATTTGTATTATTTGTTAAATATAAAGTGCTACCAGAGTATTGGTTTGGTATTTTACGGAAGATGGCAAGGATATGTGTTCGAGGAAAATCCCGTTTGAACCTTAGGAATAGATTAGGATACAAGTGACATGTCACTAGGATGGTTGAGCATCCGAACTCGTTGAGTTGAGTCCGAGTTCACTTATGGATGCGAATGTTCGAACTCGTTGAGTTGAGTCCGAGTTCGAGAGAGATGTAACTAGGCATCCGAGCTCGTTGAGTTGAGTCCGAGTTCACTTATGGATGCGAATGTTCGAACTCGTTGAGTTGAGTCCGAGTTCGAGAGAGATGTAACTAGGCATCCGAGCTCGTTGAGTTGAGTCCGAGTTCACTTATGGATGCGAACGCCCGAGCTCGTTGAGTTGAGTCCGAGTTCGCTTATGGGCGGGTTACATGATTGCTTGATTGCATATATGGCACTTATGTGCAAGTTATCCATGTATCCAAATTATATTCGATGTGTTCAACGGGTAAAGTTCTACTCAATTGGAGGAATATTCGAGATGTAAAGAGACGTATTGGTAAGTGATGTGAAATAGATATTTTGGACAGGTATGTATTTAACCCTCGGGTTGAGTATTGATACAATCACTATAAGGTAATAAGATGATGAAAAATGATTAGAAATGTGATATGTGTTTTAGTGATGCATGCTAATGTTGATTGGTATGACTGTTTGTTATGTTACTTATTATTTGCATATGAACTTACTAAGCATTTATGCTTACTCCCTCCTTCTTACTCATTGTAGTTTTGGACAAGCCACTCAGAGTCGGGATAGGTCGAAGGCTCGACCACACTATCAGGAAGACTTTTGGTAAATGGTTTGTAAATTTAAGTATGGCATGTATAGCAATAAACCTATTTTGTGTAAATGATCTTATGATATGGTGATGGAATGGTTGAGAAAATGTTTGACAATGATAAATTATGAAAATGGTTAGTTTAGATTATGTTTGATGTTAAGGAAAATTATTAAGATACTTAGTGCATAAAAACTCATAAAAGGGATGAAATTTGCCATAAACAGAATACTGCAGCAACACTGACCCGAGTTTGAAAATTTACTAAAAATCATAGAAATTGAATCTGGTGATGGAATATATATCAAATTGAAGCTTATTATGTCTAGTTTCACATGAAATAAATTAAATAGGTAAAAGAATTATATGTTAAAAGATATTTGAATTTTAGTGAAACAGGGTCGTAACAGTTTCTAAATCCCCTGTTCCAAATTTAGAAATTCACTAAAAATTTTAAAGATATAATTAGGTGGTGTATTTTATATCCTAAGAATCCTTATTGAGTCTAGTTTTAGTAGAAACAAACCTCATAGTCATATGAATTTTGTACAGAGAGAAATGTGGTTCGTAGTAAACAGAGGTCAAACCAGCCAAGTCTTGAAACAGGGGTAACTTTAACTAATAAACTGTACTAATTGGCTCAACCAAAAATTCTAGAAAAAAATTAGTAGATAGGTATATGAGTCTAGATTCAAGGAAAATTTACGGATCTTAATTTTGAGTTTTGTAACTCGAGATATGATTTTTCTTGTGACTGTGACGCAAGTAGCTTAAAAACTGTGAATGTAGAAACAAATAATCCAAAGTTCTAAAAATGTTAAATTAAGCTTAGTAACACCTCATACTCGACTCCGGCGACGGTCTCGGGCGTGGGGGCGTTACATTTTAGTGGTATCAAAGTAGGTTTAGTCGGTTTTCGGACTACGTGTTGTATGTACGGATTTTGCTATACATGCCATATGTATAAATTGTGATAGTGTGACGACTTCTGACCTTTTTAAATGATTTTTTTTATAGTAAATGGATCCCGATCCAGCTGTGGCAGATGAAGTAGAGAGTAATGCGCCAGCTCCGGCTGAAGGAGCAGCGCCGGCTGAAAATCCACCTCCTCTTGTTGGTCGGGAGGAGGAGAAAGGGTCGGGAAGCCTTTCTCCAAATGATGAGTGCATGGTACACTCGAGTTCGTTCGCATGAACCCAAATGTACAACCTCCCCACCTCCCCAATTCCTCAACCTGCACTTCGGCGCCTCAAGGTATGGATCGATGAAATTTCACAGAACTCCGGTTGATAGAATTCGCAAGCAAGGGGTCAAGAATTTAAAGCAAATATTGATGATGATGCCGAGAAAGCGAGTTTCGGCTTGAAAATTCTATCCAGGGTATTTGTGAATTATCTTGTACACTTGAAGAATGTTTGAAATGCGCTATATCTTTGTTGAGGATTCAGCTTATAATTGGTGGAAGACTTTGATTTCGTGGTACAGAAAGAGAAAATAACTTGGGAATTCTTTCAAGAAGAGTTTGGAAGAAATATATTAGTGAAAGATTTATTGATCGAAGCGTAAAGAATTTCTTGAGTGAAGCAAGGTAATATGACTGATTCTGAGAATATGAAAGAGAGTTTGTTCGATTAAGTAAGTATGCGGAGAGTATGTTCCTCAGAGGCCAAGATGTGCCGACGATTTGAAGACGGGCTCAACGAAGACATCAAGGTATTTGTTGGAATTCTTGAATTAAAAGAAATGGTAGTATTGGTTGATCGAGCTTGTAAGGCCGAAGAATTGCTTAAAGAAAAGAAAAGGTAGAGGTGAGACTAGAAATTGGAAGAAAAGACCGATGAGCGGTTCATTTTCACACAGAACTGGAAAGTCAAGGAATATGAATCCTCGTTCCCAAGCTTCAGTTGGGCAATCATATGGGAATTATAAGAAGAAAAATGTGGGTCCTAAATCTCGGACTACTTTCAAGAAGCCGGTGTAGGGAACTCGAGATTTGTTAAACTGAGTGCAGCGGTGTGGTAGAAATCATTTTGGTCCGTGTAGAGCAAATGAATGTTTTCGATGTGGTTCTCCGGATCATTTTATTAGAGCGCCGAGAGAGAGTGAAAAGAAAAATTTGAGAATACAAAAATAAGTGGGGCGGATTCGAGAGGAAGATATCCAAGAAAAGTGGGAGCGAAGCAAGCGGTAAGAATGTAGCCGAGGATGCACCAGTTAGACTGAAGGAAGGGCTCGGCTAGAACTTATGCTATTAAAGCGCGTGAAGATGCTTCCTCACACGATGTGATTACCGTACATTCTCTCTCTATAATGTTAATGTTATTGCTTTGATTGATCCGGTTCTACTCATTCATATGTGTGCATGAAATTGGTGTCTAGTATGAATATACCATTTAGAACACAGAATTTATGATTAGAGTGTCGAATCAGTTAGGCAAATGTGTGATTATTGATAAAGTATGTAAGAAATGTCCTTTAATGATTCGGGATCATTACTTTTGGTGACTTGATGTTCTTTGCCGTTTGATGAATTTGATGTTATTTTGGGTATGGGTGGTTGACATTGCATGATGCTATAGTAAATTGCAAAGAAAAGGTTATAGAATTAAAGTGTGAAAACGGTGAAACTCTGCGGGTTGAATCAGATAAATCAGAGGTATTGTCTAGTGTGATTTCTTTGATGTCGGCTCAGAGATATTTGAGAAAGGGTTATGAAGCTTATTTGGCGTATGTAATTAATACAAAAGAAGTTGAAAAGAAAGTTGAATCGAGTCTTAGGTTGTGTGCGAATTTGCGGACGTATTTCGGAAGAATTACTGGGTTTGCCTCCGGTCGGGAAGTAGAATTTGGTATTGATTTGATACGGGAACAACTCCGATTTCGATTGCTCCGTATAGAATGGCACCAGCAGAGTTGAAGGAATTAAAGTCGCGATTGCAAGAGTTGGTGATAAAGGTTTTGTGAGACCGAGTTTTTCACCTTGGGGTGCTCCGTGTTATTTGTGAAAAAGAAGGATGGTTCTATGAGGTTGTGTGTTGATTATCGCTTGATTAAACAAGGTGACAATCAAAAACAAATATCCGTTGCCAAGAATTGATGATTTGTTTGATCGGCTAAAAGGAGCGACATGGTTTTCAAAGATTGACTTGAGATCAAGGTATTACCAACTGCGGGTAAAAGAGTCGGATGTGCCTAAAGCGCTTTTAGAACAAGGTATGGTCATTATGAATTTTTAGTTATGCCATTCGGGTTGACAAATGCTTCTCATTGTGTTTATGGATTTAATGAATCGCATATTCAGACCATACTTGGACAAATTTGTTGTGGTGTTTATAGATGATATTTTAATTTATTCAAAAGATGATACTGAGCATCTTGAGCATTTGAGGATAGTTTTGCAAACTTTGAGGATAAGCAGTTGTATGCTAAGTTTAGTAAAAGTGAATTTTGGCTACGGGAAGTTGGATTCTTGGGTCATATTTTTTGGTGATGGTATACGGGTTGATCCTAGTAAAATTTCAGCCATTGTTGATTGGAAGCCACGAGAAAAATGTGGCTGAAGTTAGAAGTTTCTTGGGGCTATTTGGGTATTATCGGCGGTTTGTAAATGGATTTTCTATAATTGCTGCTCCTATAACTAAATTACTCAGAAAGGATGTTAAATTTGAATGGACGGAAGAATGTCAATGAGTTTTGAAGAATTAAAAAATTATTAACAGAGGCACCAGTGTTAGTACTGGCCCGAATCAAGTAAAGAATTTGTGGTGTATAGTGATGCTTCTCTAAATGGTTTGGGGTGTGTGCTCATGCAAGAAGGAAAAGTGGTGGCATATGCTTGAGCGATTAAAACCTCATGAGAGGAATTATCCTACTCACGATTTGGAATTGGCTGCGATGGTGTTTGCTTTGAAAATTTGGCGACATTATTTGTATGGTGAAAAGTGCGGGTATATACCGACCATAAAAGTCTTAAGTACTGATGTCACAAAAGACTTGAATTTAAGACAGCGAAGATGGTTGGAGTTATTGAAAGATTACGAGCTTGTTATTGATTATCATCGGGAAAAGCGAATGTGGTTGCTTGATGCTTTGAGCGAGAAAGTTGTTGTTTGCTTTGAGAGTTATGAACACTCGGTTGGAAGTGTCGGATGATGGTTCGATTCTAGCAGAGCTAAGAGTAAAACCGAAGTTTTACAAGATTTTTGAAGCTCAAAAAGATGATCAAGATTTGCAAGCCAAGAGAAAGCAGTGTGAAGTTGATACTGAGTCGATTTGAATTGGTTACGATGGGTGCTTAATGTTTAAAGATCGGATTTGTGTACCAAAGAATGAGGAATTGATTCAAAAGATCCTACAAGAAGCACATAGTAGTTATTTCTCGATTCATCCGGTAGGTGTACGAAAATGTATAATGACTTGAAGAAAATGTATTGGTGGAATGGAATGAAAAGAGATATATCGAGTTTGTGTCCAAATGCTTAATTTGTCAACGGTGAAATTTGAACACCAAGTACCTTGGGATTACTTCACCTATTATGGTTCCTGAATGGAAATGGGATCGGATTACTATGGATTTTGTTTGGGATTGCCATTGACTCAGGAAAGAAAGATGCCATCCGGGTAATAGTTGATAGATTAACTAAGTCGGCTCATTTTATTCCTAAGATGCGTCACGGATTATTCTCTTAACAAGTTGGCTGATTTGAGCTGTATATTAGAGAAATTGTTAGATTACATGGAATACCATTGTCGATTATTTGAGATAGAGATCCAAGGTTTACCTCGCGGTTTTGGCAAAAATTGCAAGACGCGTTAGGTACAAAGTTAAATTTCGATCATCGCCTTTCATCCACAAACCGATGGACAATCGAGAGAGTAATTGATTCTTGAAGACATGCTCGGATGTTGTGTATTAGAATTTCAAGGAAGTTGGGAAAGATATTTGCCGTTGGTAGAATTTGCTTACAACAATAGTTATCAAATGAGCTTGAAAATGGCACCTTATGAAGCATTGTATGGTCGTAAGTGTCGAGCACGCCTTTGTATTGGGTGAACTCAAGGAAAATCAGATTTATGGAGTTGATCTAATAAAAAAAGCGAAGAAAAAGTGAAAGTAATTTGAGATTGTTTGAAAGTTGCTTGATAAAGCAGAAATCTTATGCAGATCTAAAAGCGAAAAGACATTGAATTTCAAGTTGGTGATAAAGTATTTTTAAAGGTGTCTCCGTGGAAGAAAGTCCTTAGATTTGGACGGAAGGGCAAATTAAGTCCGCGTTTTATTGGGCCGTATGAAGTAATTGAAAAGTTGGACCGGTAGCATATCGGCTAGCATTACCACCGAATTAGAGAAGATTCATGATGTGTTCCACGTATCTATGTTACGTCGGTATCGTTCGGATCCTTCACATGTAGTTTCACCGACGTAAATTGAACTACAACCAGATATGACCTACGAAGAAGAACCGATTAAGATTTTAGCTTGAGAGGTCAAACAACTAAGGAATAAAAATGTTGCACTTGTGAAGGTGTTGTGGCAAAGGCATGGAATAGAAGAAGCTACATGGGAATCAAGAAGAAACTATGAGAAATCAATACCCACATCTGTTTCTCGGTAAGATTTTCGAGGGCGAAAATCCTTAAAAGGGGAGAGTTGTAATATCCGAATTAGGGGCCTAATCGGAATAGTGGTTTCGTGACCACAAATCCGAGATAGAAATAATTATTTTATAATTATTTTGAGGTTTATGATATGATTACATGATTGTGTGAAAATTTCGTGAAGAAATTCTATGCATAAAATACTTAATTTGAAAGTAGGGACTAAATCGAATAAGTTGCAAAACTTGCATTCTAGAAGTTTTTAGTATGAAATTGCATTGAAATATTAATTAAGAGGTATTAAATAGCAATTTGACCAATTTTAAGTTCATGGACAAAATTAGGACATGGAAGGAATTTTGGAAAGTTTAGTAGTAAGGGCATTTTGGTCATTTAGTTATTAAAATGAATTAAAAACAAAATTAAAAGCCAATTTTTGTCCATCTTCTTCATTAGGACGAAATTTCAAGGGTTCTCCATAGCTAGGGTTTGTTTCAAGCTTTCAAGCTCCATAATCAAGAAAGACGTGGAATCGACCTCAATCGAGAAAAGAACAGATTGTGGACTAAATTGCAAAATCTTTGTATTTTGGTACCAAGGTAAGTTCATGTGTAAATAATGTAGTATAATTGTTATTTGTAAATTATTGATGTTAATTATATGATATGCTGATTTTTATTATGAGATATATGCTTTGTGGTTATTTTGAATAAAATGCAAATTATTTGTATTATTTGTTAAATATAAAGTGCTACAGAGAGTATTGGTTTTGGTATTTTACGGAAGATGGCAAGGATATGTGTTCGAGGAAAATCCCGTTTGAACCTTAGGAATAGATTAGGATACAAGTGACATGTTACTAGGATGGTTGAGCATCCGAACTCGTTGAGTTGAGTCCGAGTTCACTTATGGATGCGAATGTTCGAACTCGTTGAGTTGAGTCCGAGTTCGAGAGATGTAACTAGGCATCCGAGCTCGTTGAGTTGAGTCCGAGTTCACTTATGGATGCGAATGTTCGAACTCGTTGAGTTGAGTCCGAGTTCGAGAGATGTAACTAGGCATCCGAGCTTGTTGAGTTGAGTCCGAGTTCACTTATGGATGCGAACGCCCGAGCTCGTTGAGTTGAGTCCGAGTTCGCTTATGGGCGGGTTACATGATTGCTTGATTGCATATATGGCACTTATGTGCAAGTTATCCATGTATCCAAATTATATTCCGATGTGTTCAACGGGTAAAGTTCTACTCAATTGGAGGAATATTCGAGATGTAAAGAGACGTATTGGTAAGTGATGTGAAATGGATATTTTGGGCGGTATGTATTTAACCCTCGGGTTGAGTATTGATACAATCACTATAAGGTAATAAGATGATGAAAAATGATTAGAAATGTGATATGTGTTTTAGTGATGCATGCTAATGTTGATTGGTATGACTGTTTGTTATGTTACTTATTATTTGCATATGAACTTACTAAGCATTTATGCTTACTCCCTCCTTCTTACTCATTGTAGTTTTGGACAAGCCAGCTCAGGAGTCGGGATAGGTCGAAGGCTCAGTCACACTATCCGGAAGACTTTTGGTAAATGGTTTGTAAATTTAAGTATGGCATGTATAGCAATATACCTATTTTGTGTAAATGATCTTATGATATGGTGATGGAATGGTTGAGAAAATGTTTGACAATGATAAATTATGAAAATGGTTAGTTTAGATTATGTTTGATGTTAAGGAAAATTATTAAGATACTTAGTGCATAAAAACTCATAAAAGGGATGAAATTTGCCATAAACAGAATACTGCAGCAACACTGACCCGAGTTTGAAAATTTACTAAAAATCATAGAAATTGAATCTGGTGATGGAATATATATCAAATTGAAGCTTATTATGTCTAGTTTCACATGAAATAAATGAAATAGGTAAAAGAATTATATGTTAAAAGATATTTGAATTTTAGTGAAACAGGGTCGTAACAGTTTCTAAATCCCCTGTTCCAACTTTAGAAATTCACTAAAAATTTTAAAGATATAATTAGGTGGTTTATTTTATATCCTCAGAATCCTTATTGAGTCTAGTTTTAGTAGAAACAAACCTCATAGTCATATGAATTTTTTACAGAGAGAAATGTGGTTCGTAGTAAACAGAGGTCAAACCAGCCAAGTCTTGAAACAGGGGTAACTTTAACTAATAAACTGTACTAATTGGCTCAACCAAAAATTCTAGAAAAAAATTAGTAGATAGGTATATGAGTCTAGATTCAAGGAAAATTTACGGATCTTAATTTCGAGTTTTGTAACTCGAGATATGATTTTTCTTGTGACTGTGACGCAAGTAGCTTAAAAACTGTGAATGTAGAAACAAATAATCCAAAGTTCTAAAAATGTTAAATTAAGCTTAGTAACACCTCATACTCGACTCCGGCGACGGTCTCGGGCGTGGGGGCGTTACAACGAGCATCTGCAAGGACATATGCTATTCGTGCTAGGGAAGATGCCTCTGCGCTAGATGTCATTACTGGTACATTTTCTCTACTTGATACTGATATTACTGTATTGATTAATCCTAGTTCCACACATTCATACATATGCACGAACTTAGTGTTTGTTAAAAATTTACCTGTTGAATTCACTGAAATTGTGGTTAAAGTTTCAAACTCCCTGGGCAGTGTGTTATGGTGAATAAAGTCTGTAAGAATTGTCCATTGATGGTAAAAGTTTATTGCTTTTCGGCTAACTTAATGTTATTGCCATTTGATGAATTTGATGTGATTTTGGGGATGGATTGGTTAACCCAATATGATGCAGTGGTGAACTGTAAACAGAAATATATTGTATTGAAATGTGAGAATGGTGAATTACTTCATGTTGAATCTGATAAACTGGATGGATTACCTAATGTGATTTCAACAATGTCAACACAGAAATATGTCAGAAAAGGTTATGACGCTTATTTTGTGTATGTGATGGATATTAAAGTATCTGAGTTGAATATTCAGTCATTGTCAGTAGTATGTGAATTTCCTGATATATTCTCAGAGGAATTACCTGGTTTACCACAGGAAAGAGAGGTGGAATTCTCTATAGATCTTGTTTCAGGAATGTCACTGATATCCATAGCAACTTACAGAATGGCTCCTACTGAATTGAAAGAGCTAAAAGTACAGTTGCAAGAATTAATTGACAGATGTTTTGTGCGACCGAGTTTCTCACCTCAGGGTGCGCCGGTTCTATTTGTAAAGAAAAAGGATGGATCGTTGAGGCTGGGTATTGATTACAGACAACTCAACAAAGTTACGATAAAGAACAAGTACCCATTGCCTCAAATCGATGACTTGTTTGACCAGTTAAAATGTACTACTATATTTTCAAAGATTGATCTCTGTTCTGGTTATTATCAACTACAAGTAAAAGAATCAGATGTACCAAAGACAGCTTTTAGAACCAGGTATAGACACTATGAGTTTCTTGTGATGTCATTTCACTTGAAAAATGCACTAGCAGTGTTTATGGATTTGATGAACAGAATTTTCAGCCCGTATTTAGATAGGTTTGTGGTGGTATTTATAAATGATATTTTGGTTTACTCTCAGAATGAAAATGAGCATACTGAGCATTTGAGAATAGTGTTACAAACTCTGCGAGAGAAACAATCGTACGCCAAATTCAGTAAATGTGAATTTTGGCTACAAGAAGTTAGCTTTCTTGGGCATATAGTATCTGCTGAAGGTGTTAGAGTAGACCCGAATAAAATTTCAGCCATTGTTAATTGGAAGCAACTGAAGAATGTGTCTAAAGTCTAAAGTTTTCTGAGACTAATTGGTTATTATCAGAGGTTTATAAAAAAAATGTCAATGATTGTTTCTTCGAGGACTCATTTGCTACAGAAAGATGTAAAGTTCAAGTGGACTGACAAATGCCAGTAGAGTTTTGATAGATTAAAATCCTTATTGACAGAAGCACTAGTGTTAGTTTAGCCAGAATTGAGTAAGGAATTTACAGTTTACAGTTATGTGTTATTGAATGGTTTAGGCTGTGTTTTAATGCAAGATGGTAAGGTAGTAGCCTATGCTTCACACCAGCTAAAGCCACATGAAAAGAACTACCCAACACGCGATCTTGAATTAGCAGCTATAGTGTTCGCATTGAAAATCTGGCGGCATTACTTGTTTGGTGAAAAATGTTACATATTCACTAATCATAAAAGTCTGAAATACTTGATGTCACAAAAAGATTTGAATTTGAGACAGCGCAGATGGCTTGAGTTATTGAAAGATTATGATCTTGTTATTGACTACCATTCAGGGAAAGCCAATGTAGTGGCAGATGCTTTAAGCAGAAAGTGCTTGCATACTCTGCGGGCAATCAACGCTTGATTTTTTTTGTCTGATGATGGTTCAATCATAGCTGAGTTAAAAGCTAGACCAATGTTTTTGCAACAGATCTCATAAGCCCAGAGAAATGATAGTAAGTTGCAAGCAAAACGGGTACAAAGTGAATCGACTCCTGACTCAAAAATTTTGATCGGGACTGATGGATGTTTGTTATTCAGAGGAAAAGTATGTGTATCGAAAAGTTCAAAACTAGTACAAAATATTTTGAATGAAGCTCACAATGGCAACATGTTTATACATCCTGGTAGTAAAAAAAGTATAATGATCTGAAAAAGATGTACTGGTGGCCGAGAATTAAACGAGATACTTTTGAGTTCGTATTTAAGTGTTTGATATGTCAGCAAGTAAAAGCTAAACATCAGTTGCCTTCTAGACTATTATAGCCTGTTACGATACCAGAATGGAAATGGAATTAATTAATATGGTCTTTGTAATGGGATTACCCCTGTCTCGAAAGAAGAAAGATGCCGTTTGGGTAATTGTTGATCGATTGACAAATGCTGCACACTTTATTCTGATACATATGGATTATTCTTTGGATAGATTGGCTGAATTATATGTTTCTGAGATTGCCAGATTGCATGGAGTGCCTGTCTCCATTATTTTAGATAGAGACCCTCGGTTTACATCTCAATTTTAGAGCAAATTGCGAGAAGCTCTGGGCACTCAGTTACATTTTAGCACTGCATTTCATCCCCAGACAGATGGTTAATCTGAACGGGTAATACAGATCTTGGAGGGTATGCTTCTGTGTACTTGAGTTTGAAGGTAACTGGGAAAGGTATTTTCCTTTGGTTGAATTTGCTTATAATAACAGTTATCAGTCTAGTATTAAAATGGCACCATATGAAGCCTTGTATGAATGCAAATGTAGAACTCCATTGTATTAGACAGAACTAGGTGAGAAAAAGTTACACGGAGTTGACTTGGTCCAAGAGACCGAGGAAAATGTGAAAGTAATTCGAGATAGTTTGAAAGTAGCCTCTAATCGTCAAAAGTCCTATGCTAATTTGAAATGAAAAGAAATAGAATTTCAAGTCGGTGATAAAGTATTCTTGAAAGTGTCGCCTCGGAAGAAAGTTCTTCGATTTGGATGCAAGGGAAAACTGAGTCAACGGTTCATTGGACCATATGAGATTACAGAAAGAATTGGACCTGTTGCATATCGGTTAGCTTTACCACCAGAGCTTGAATGGATTCATAATGTTTTTCATGTGTCTATGCTATGACGGTACCGATCCGATCCTTCACATGTTATCTCTCTGACAGATGTAGAGATCCAGCCTGATATAACAAATAGTGAAGAACCAATTAAAATCTTAGCTCGAGAAACAAAAAAGTTAAGAAATAAAAAGCTAACTTTAGTAAAAGTTCTTTGGCAATGACACGGTATAGAAGAGGCTACCTAGGAGCTGGAGGATACTATGAGGAAGCAATACCCGAATCTTTTTACTGGTAAGATTTTCGAGGACAAAAATTCCTAAAGGGGGAGAGTTGCAACAACCCATTTTTTAATGAAATCGGAACAGTGGTTTCAGGACCACAAATCCGACCCAAAAATAAGGTTTATTTTTATTTCATTATATAATCTATATTATAATAGGCATGTCGTGTGAAAATTTTGATACGAAAATTTTATTGATTAAATGCTTATTTACGAAAAGGACTAAATCGCATAAAATGCGAAAGTTGAATTGTAGTAGCTATAAGGATTAAATAGCTATGGAATTCAAATCTAGAGGTCCTTATATGGTAATTAGACCATTAAAGAAAAGTATGTAGATTCTTGGTGACTCATCCATGGAAAAATTAGAAAAGGTCAAGGACCAAATTGGAACTTGAAATAATTAAATTAATTAAAAGATGATAAAAGAAAATATCATCTTATTTTCATCATATTCAACCTAAAAACACATGGAAACCCTAGGAGAGAGAAAATAAACTTTCAAGGCCTAATTGGGTAAGTTTTCTCATCCTGTTTTTAGTAATTTTGGTATTTTTAAAACCAAAATACCTTAATCTTTCTATTTGAGGGATTAACTTGAAAAGTTATCAATAATCTTTCATTTTCTACCATAAATTTCTAACAACTTTTACAAAGTGATTTTTGATGAAAACATGATTTAGGGACTAAAATGAAAAGTAAAATTTGATGAAAAATTTTGAAATTTTATGAATACATGAGCTAGAAAATTTGTAATGGGGCTTTGGTTAGGCTTGGAATAGGGAGTAATTTGCACAAATTTCATTTTCCGGGCCCAAAGACAAAATCGAAACTTATGGAAAAGTTAGGGGCAAAATGGTAATTTTACCTAGGACTCAAATTGAGTCCATTTGAATATGAAATGTCTGAAATTAATGGTTAAATTAATTTATATAGATTTGGACAACACTAATTCGAGGTTAGATCAAGGAAAAGAAAAGGTTACAGATTAGTAGACTTTTACATGAACAAGTGTCGAGGTAAGTTCGTGTAACTTAATCTGGCATGTAAATATGTTTAATTGAGTGTTGTGTTGTATGGAATGTGATCTACATTGATGTACATTACTTGAAGGTTATCATGAGAAATTTAATACATGCTTGAAATGATGAAAAAGGGGTTAAATCCTGATTAAATATTGAATTCTGATGATTATATACGCTTTCCGAAACTAATAAGGTCCTGCATTTGTTGTGAACGAGATTTAGCTTGAACGAGGAATCCCATTGACCTTTTTATAGAAAAGATTTAGCCTGGACAGGTAATCCCGATATAATACCTCTCGAGCATACGTTACGATTAGGGTTTAGCCTGGGCTGGTAATCCTAATCGAGAGCCTCTAGGCATACGTTATATAAATGATTTAGTCTGGATTGGTAATCCTGTTATACGATATACGACTCAAGAGAGTGTTTTTTAATTAAGTTCCCTAATGGGTACCCTTGAATAAGAAATTGACGGATTATTGAACGTACACTTCAAGTGTACTACTTAAGCATCCATCAAAATTCAATGATTCAATGGTCATATAACTCTTGACATGACATGAAAATATTGAGATGATATGATAATGACTTGAAAGAATATTTCTTGATGAGCTCATCTATGTTACTTGATTGATATGAAGATTTTGGTGACTAACATGTTTGATTGAATGTATGTGATTAGGCAATTTAGCCAAATGGATGGAAACATAACATTGAATGCCTAGATTTAATAAGCAAGATTGGTAAGTTTAGTTTCCGTTATACGAACTTACTAAGCATGTAATGCTTACTTCGTTTTATTTTCCCCTGTTTTATAGTGCTCGAGAGTGTGTTTCTCGGTTAAGTGCCCTAATGGGTACCCTTGAATAAGAAATTGATGGATTATTGAATCGTACACTTTGAGTGTACTACTTAAGCATCCATCGAAATTCAATGATTCAATGGACATATAACTCTTAACATGGCATGGAAATCTTGAGATGATATGATAATGACTTGAAAGAATATTGCTTGATGAGCTCATCTATGTTACTTGATTGATATGAAGATTTTGGTGACTAACATGTTTGATTGAATGTATGTCATTAGGCAATTTAGCCAAATGGATGGAAGCATAACATTGTATGCCTAGATTTAATAAGCAAGATTGGTAAGTTTAGTTTCCGTTATATGAACTTATTAAGCTTGTAATGCTTACTTTGTTTTATTTTCCCTTTTTTTATAGTGCTCAAAAGCTCGCGAGGGTTGGAGATCACTGGAGCATCGTCACCCTATCAACTAGTCATTTTGGGTATACTTAGTAAAATCATTTTGGTATAATGGCATGTGCAGGACAATTTGGCCAATAATGGCTTGAAATGTTATTTTGTAACCTATCCATTGGAATGGCTAGTAATGGTTCATTTTGGTATGACTAAGTAGATTATTATGATATATATATATATACACACACATGTGTCATGTTAAGAATATGTGATAAATGTTGTGAATGCCTAAGTTAAACTAAGGTAAGGTTGTAATCATGTATGCTTGTTGTGATATGCCTTGTGAATGATGGAAATTGCCCAATTTGAATGCTTGAATTGGTTGGTATTGGTTGTGTGCTTCAAGTAGAGGTCTTGGGTGAGAAATAAAGCTAGGAATGGCTTCATTTCGTCCACATGGGCAAACACACTAGTGTGTGCCTAGACCATGTGTGACATGCGGCTTGGTAACATGGGCATGTGGTTAGGTCGTGTGTCCCCTACACCTCAATTTTGAGAAACAAAATGCTTAGAATTGGGCACATGGGAAGAGACATGGGCATGTGTCTTAGCCGTGTGTGCCATACGGCCTAGAACACGGGCGTGTGGCTTGGCTGTGTGAAACTTACACCTAATTTTGAATTGAATTAATTAACCACACAGCTTAGCACATGGGCGTGTGACATGGCCGTATGTACAAGTCAGAGAGTTACATGGGGTAGAACACAGCCTCTAGCACGGGTGAGTCTCAGGGTTACACGGGCGTGTCGCTTGGACCACACGGGCGTGTGAGCCTTGCACTTTGGAAAAAAATTATAATTTCGTGAAAAATTCTTAGGGTTCCCGATTAAGTCCTGACTCAATTCTAATGGTCGTATTGGGCCTCGAGGGCCCAATCGAGGGACGTTATGAATGATCTCAGTAAATGAATAGTAATTTATGTAGTCTAATAGAAAAATGTTTTAAATGTTTTGGTAATGCTTCGAAACCATGTTTTGACAACGGGTATAGGTTAGGGGTGTTATAGAATAGAGATCGGGATTGTTGGAAGTTAGAGTCACGCACATAGGAAGGGGTATCATTGGAGGCTTCGCATCAGGATAAAGCATGGTGTGACCAGACGTCGTCCTTTGAGTTTGAACATTTAGGACAGATAGTCCTTAGCAAGAATTTAATAGTTGTATTGTAAAAAACAGTTTGATTAGAGGTAGGAATTTGAGAGATTAAGTACTCAGTGACTAGCCTTAGTTGTAAGAATTATTATTTTAAATGTCATTATTAGATTGGTTTTATTATTAGATTGTTTTATAGTAGTTGCATTAGCAAATGTTAATTAAGTATAAGTCCATCTGTGATGCTCCATACCCAGATTCGGCGGATAGGTCGAGCGTGGGGTGTTACATTATCGTTTAGAGTATAAATACCACACAAAAAATATCAACGATGTCCACAAGTGCACATGTTAAATTATAATATAGTTATGTTACAACGAAACACTGGTAAGTATTCTGAGGAACGTACCCAAGGAAGGATGAATTAAACAAAAAATATATTTATAAAATAATAAGTCTAAATAGTAGTAATTAAAATATATATTACAATGAACAATTAAATATAGAATCAATAACTAAATTAACTAAATTGAATAAACATAAAATAATCAAACAACGAAATCAGAATAGCAAGCAGAAGATTAACTCGTTTTAGTGGTTGTAATTAACTCCAAAATTAGGTTTTATATGGAATTAACTATTAACTAATTAGTATTAGCTCTCAGCCTTTACTAGTTAATTAATCGACAGATACTCGCTTATATCTCAACCTCACTTTCCCCACCGGGATAAACTATGATTTACTTGGTAAACTTATCTTTCGATCTCATTAATCCTAGATTACTTCCTAGGGTCATCACTCCTAGGGTTTAGGTATGCATAATTTATTACTAGTTAACTCCTCTCAAGAAAACTAATCCATCCATTAATTACTTTCACATCTACTCGTTAATCTTCCTAGAGATTTAGCCTCTTATCAATCTAGATGCCATCAGTCTTAGGTTTAATTTAAACATGCAAAAGAACAAAAAATAAATTAAATAAGAGAAGGGTAAGAATTTGCTAAATCAATGGAATTAGATGCTCTTGGAGTTCTGTAATCTTACAAACGTTAACTTGATCTTCGATGTCTGAATAAGAACAATGAAATAAGCTGAATACTTTAATAGAAAAGACTTAGGTTCAAATCAAACCTAGTCGAAAAGAACAAAGAGTTTTGGGAACAAAATAAAAACGTAATAAACTACTAAATCTACTAACTATGACTCATAATCGACCTTCCATATCTTAGGAATAGCCTTCCTATTTATAGAGATGTTTAAAAACACTAACTAGGTCAATTGAAAGCCCTAATCTCGTATGTCGAATTTTCAAACGATTTTAGCTTTCCCAATAGTTGTTCCCCATGTCAAGCCCTTTGTTGCGACACACTATGCCATTGTCACGACACAACATCAACATGTGGTATTTGGTCTTCTGGCTTCATGTGTTGTGCTTCAGGAGCTCTTGCTCCACTCAGGTGTCGTCTACGAGGCTCTAAGGCTGCTAAATATGTAACACCCCACCCAACGAAAACTTAGTACATGGATGTTGTTCAGGTAAACAAGGCGGATAAGATAAGTTTAAAATAGGCATAATATTAGAACTAGACTAAGTATAAGAACCCTTTAAGTACACCCTTGGGAGAAGTCTCGAAAGTTTGAAATATAGTCCATAGGAATAAGGCTTAAGATGATAGTTTTAAGTGTCTAATGTTAGGATGGAATTAAGTACAGGCTACTTTTCGAGTACGCCAATGACGCTATGGTCTAGTAGATTCTGAAGGGAATAAAGCCTATCGCTAACCTTTGGGAAAACTAAGTATGATGAGTCGAGAATAGTATTAAGGGTATAGGTAAGTATGATAAGACGAGAATAGTATTAAGGGTATAGGTATATGTAACAACCCAGTTTTAGCTAAATTAGAACAGTGGTTTTGGAACTACAAATTCGAAGTCAAAAAATTATTTTAATATTATTTTTGGTGTTTATAGCATGTGAATATATATGTGTAAAAATTTCGTGAAATAATTTTAGCGTTTGAGTGTTTAATTTGACAAAAGGACTTAATCGCATAAAATGCAAAAAATAGCATGATATAAGTTAACAGTGCTTAATTGCCATGGCTTATTAAATGAATGGTCCTTATGATGTAATTATACCTTTGATGGTGGAATTTGACATAAATGGGCATTAATTGAATGTTTTAAATGGTTTTTAATTAAGGTTAATTTAGTAATTTGGTTAATAAGTTATAATTTAATTAAACAAAACATAATGGTGGACATTTTTATCATCTTTTATGGTCGAATGAAGTAAAGAAGAAAGTTGAATTAGGGTTTTGATATTCAGCACTTGCATAGCTTGATTGAGGTATATTTTGAGCTTGGTTTTTTATGATTTCTATGTTTTTGTGATCGTTGCTTTGAGTACTAGCTAGCCCGTGCTTTAATTTTTGAAATTTTTGATGATTTTGTAAAGTTCCATTGATGAATGCTTGAGTTCTTAAATTTTTTATAATGGAAAATGAGTATTTGTTGATAGATTGTCATGTTTTGTAAAGTGATTTTTAGTGAAATTACAAAAAAGGGATTAATTTGTGAAAAGATGAAAATGTGTAGTTAAATGTGTGAAATAAATGAAAATATGGGTGCTAAGAAGCTATACAAAATTCGGCTAGCATGGGTTAAATTGAATTTGGTGTAATTTGTGTTTTTGTGAAATGATGACTAAATTGAATAAATGTGAAACTTTAAGGACTAAAGTGTAAAAATGACCAAGTAGGTATTTTTGGGATGGAATTGAATGAATTGTTGAATAAATGGATTAATTTTGAATTCATAGAGATCCTGAAAGAAAGAAATTGGATTTAGATCAGGGGAAATCAAAAGTTGTCGAATAGTCGATCTAGTTTATTTATCCCTAATACGAGGTAAGTTCATATGCAAATAAATGTCTTTACATTGAATTATATATGTTTTATTATGATTGAATTTCTATGAATGTTGAACGAGCAAATACGAGCAAGAATCGATGAAGTTATGACATCCGAAAGTCCCGTACGAACCTTAGGAATATTATAGGGTACGAATGTCATGACATTAGGTTATCGAGATGTGATTACATGTAAGACCATGTCTAGGACATTGGCATTGTGTTGTGATTACGTGTAAGACCATGTCTGGGACATTAGCATAGTATTATGATTTCGTGTAAGACCCTGTCTGGTACAGTGGCATCGATATATGATAACATGTAAGACCATATCTGGGATATGGCATTATACGAGCTATTATGATTTCCGAGTATCCTTAACGATTCTGAATGGTTCAACAGGCAAAGTCAAGTCGAGAAAGAATGTGTGAATGAGTTGAATGATTCAGGTACGTATGAGATTCATACAAGTATTGAAAAGGGAAGTATTTTATAAATTCAATTATGATATTGAATATGTGTACAATGAGAAAGGTTTGTGAACTTGAATGTGTTTAGCTATGCTTAGCATATTTGAATTGATATGCAAATATTCATATGATGACTTTATTTGTATCTGGCTTACTAAGCTTTTAAAGCTTTCCATGTTTATTTTTCACTAATTTATAGATTATCGAAGCTAGCTCGGACTCGGGGGAAATCATCGAGGAACATCGTCACACTATCAATCAACTTGTTGGTACTTTTGAAGCTTTGTATATATGGTATATGTCATGTATAGGCTAGTGTCATTTTGGTATGTTTTGAACTTTGAATTTAGCCATGTGAGTTGGCTTGTAAATGGTGTTGTTGATGAAGTTGAATTTGACTTATGTTATGAGTTAATATGTGATATGTGATGTATTTATGATACCTTATGTTTTGGTAAACATGATATGGTTATTTTGATGGTTGATGAATAAGTATTTAGTAAATTGTTAAATATGTGTTATGGTTTGAGAAACGGTAAGTTTTGGTATAATTTAAGATGATGTTTGGATGCCATTTTGGTTTAGTAAATGCTTGATGATTTTCACATAATGATTTGGTATGTTTTGAATATGGATTAGAGTAGTTAAGAGAATGGTTCATAAATGAGATGAAATATGTTTGAATTGGCACGTTTTGGCTACCTATAAATGTATTGAAATGGTACCAATTTGTTTGCTAGGTGTGCATGTAAAAAGGGTGGCAAATTGGCTTTGCACATGGCTTATTTTTGTCCACACGGCCTATTTTTGTCCACACGGGTAGAGACACAGGCGTGTGTCTCAGCCGTGTGCGACACACAGTCATGATACACAGCCGTGTGTCCCCTGGGGTACCCTTCGAATTAAGTCAATATACCGTACAGGTTTGGCACGGCCTAGAGATATAAGCGTGTCTACTGGCCGTGTGTGGCACATGGGTTGGCACACGGGCGTGTGGCTGACCGTATGACCCAAGTCAGTAACCCTTCTGGATTTCACAGGGCTTGGCACACAGACGTCTCCTCGGCCGTGTGGTGCAAGTCAGTATGTATGCTCTGTTTTCACACGGCCTGTGACACGGGCGTGTTTGGTGGCTGTGTGCGGCACACGGTTTGTTCACACGGGTGTGTGACCCTTAAATGCAAGAAAATTTTCTATGTTTCCCAAAGTTTGCATATTTTATCGGTTTAGTTTCGAACCTCTTTTAAGCATGTTTTAAGGCCTCGTAGAGCCTTATAAGGGACAATGTGAATGAATTAAAAGGATTTTGATTTTGAACGTATAAATGTATATGAATGATATGTACTATCCGGTAATGCCTCGTAACCCTATTTTGACAACGGATATAGGTTAGGGTGTTACATTTTATTGGTATCAGAGCTACAGTTTAGTCGTTTCTAGGACTAACGTAGCACGTGAGAGTCTAACTGTACATGCCATATATATATATGAACTACGATAGTGTGATGATTCCTGACAGCTTAAAGTGTGTTTTTGTATAGTAATGGATCCCGAATGAGTTTTAGTTTAAGATGTGGAAAATAATGCGCCTACTCCCGCTCAAGGGGCAGCGCTGACTAATTCTAGGCCGATTTCAAGTAGCTAAGGGGGAGTGGCTAAGCAAGCCTTCTTCCAATTGATGAGTGAGTGGTTCACGGAGTTCATTCAAACGAATCCGACTGCTCAACAACTTCCACCCCCACCTGTTCCTCAACAAACCCCTGTAGTTCCTCAAGGTATTGATCTTCTGTGATTAAATAAACCTCATATGGATAAAATTCAGAAACACAGGGCTGAGGAGTTTTAGGCTACCGTTGATGATGATGCTGAGAGAGCTGAGTTCTGGCTCGAGAATACAATCAAGTATTCAAAGAATTGTCTTGTACTCTTGAAGAATGTATCAAATGTGTGGTATCTTTACTTAGAGATAATGCGTAGCATTAGTGGAAAACGTTAACATCTGTGGTTTCTAGAGAACGGGTTAACTGGGAATTCTTCCAATCCGAGTTTTGGAAGAAGTAAATAAGTGAACAACTTCTTGATCACAAGCATAAAAAGTTTCCAGAATTGAAACAAGGTCAGATGACTGTCACTGAGTATGAAAGAGAATTCGTACATTTAAGCAAATATGCTGGAGAGTATGTGTCTACTGAGGAAATCATGTGTAAATGATTCATTGACGGGTTGAATGAAGATATAAAACTATTAGTCGGGATACTTGAATTGAAGGAATTTGTCATTTTAGTTGAGAGGACTTGTAAAGCCGAGGATCTCAGCAAAGAAAAGAGAAAAGCAGACTCAGAAGCTTAAGACTCAAGAAAAAGATCGATGAGTAAGCCGTATGAATCTTCATCGAAGAAATTCTGAGAATCGTTTAATCATCCAAATGCATCAATGGGACATTCAATAAGGGATCGTGAAAAGGAACTTGTGAGTTCTAAAGCTCAATCTACATCTATTGCTAGTGTTGGCAGTGTGAGACAAAACTGAACTAAGTGCAGACATTGTGGAAAAAGGCATATCGGTGATTGTAGATTGAATGATCGAGCCTATTTTAAATATGGATCGTTAGATCATTTCATTCGTAACTGTCCTGAGTTGGCTGAGCAAGATACAGTAGAAAACACGAGGCTAAGTAATACTGCAGTTAGAGGTAGACCACCCAGAAACACCAGAAATGTGAGTGGTAGTTAGAGAGCGACTAAAGATTTGGCTGTGAGGTTAGAGGCCAGAGCACCTGTACGAGCCTACACTATTCGCGCTCACGAAGAAGCGCTATCTCTAGATGTTATCACCGGTACTTTTACTCTCTATTATACTAAAGTTATTGCATTGATAGATCCAGGATCTACTCATTCGTATATATGTGTGAATTCAGTATCCAGTAAGACTTTGCTTGTAGAGTCTACTGAGTTTGTAATTAGAATATCGAACCTCTTAGGTAAGTGTATTTTGGTTGATAAAGTGTGCAAGAACTGTCCATTGATTATTCAAGATTTCTGTTTTCCGGCCGATATGATGTTATTACCATTTGATGAATTTGATATAATTCTAGGTATGGATTGGCTAACGTTGCGAGATGCTATTGTGAATTGCAAACGAAAGATGATTGATTTGAGATGTCAGAATAATGAGATTATCTGGATTGAGTCAGATGATCTGACTGGTTTGCCAGCAGTGATTTCATCGGTGTTAGCTCAGAAATATGTGAGAAAGGGTTACAAAACTTATTTTGCTTATGTGCTTGATACGAAAGTGATTGAAAAAAAGATTGAATCAGTTCCAGTTGTGTGTAAGTATCTAGATGAGTTTCTTGAAGAGTTATCGGGTTTACCACTGACCCGAGAGGTTGAGTTTGGCATTGAGTTAATGTTGGGTACAATATTGATATCGATAGCTCTGTACAGAATGGCTCCGGCAGAGTTAAAAGAATTAAAAGCTCAGTTGCAAGAATTAACCAACAGAGGGTTTGTACGACTGAGTTTTTTGACCTGGGGTGCTCCCGTGTTGTTTGTGAAAAAGAAAGATGGCACGATGAGAATGTTTATAGCCTACCGATAGCTTAACAAAGTGACAATCAAGAATAAATATCCTCTACCCAGAATAGATGATTTGTTTGATCAGTTAAAAGGGACTACAGTGTTTTCAAAGATAGATTTGAGATCGGGTTATTATCAGTTGCGAGTTAGAGACTTTGATGTGCCAAAGACCGCATTTAGAACGAGGTATGGTCTTTATGAATTCTTAGTTATGCCTTTTGGATAACAAATGCACCTGCCATCTTTATGGACTTAATGAACTAGATTTTTAGACCCTACCTAGATCGATTTGTAGTTGTGTTCATTGATGACATTTTAATTTACTCACATGATGAATCCGAGCATGCCGAGCATTTAAGGATTTTATTACAGACTCTGCGTGATAAGCAGTTATTCGCAAAGTTTAGTAAATGTGAATTCTGGTTGTGCGAAGTTGGTTTTCTAGGGCATATTGTGTCAGCATCAGGTATTCGAGTCGATCCGAGCAAGATTTCTGCAATAATGGATAGGAAGCCTCCGAGAAATGTATCTGAAGTCTGTAATTTTTTGGGACTAGCTGGCTACTATAGATGATTTGTGAAAGGCTTTTCGATAATTGCAACTCCATTGACGAGATTGCTTCAGAAGGATGTAAAGTTTGAATGGTCCGAGAAATGTCAAAAAAGTTTTGATCAATTGAAAGCTCTTTTGATTGAAGCTCCAGTGTTAGTACAACCAGAATCAGGTAAAGAATTTGTGATCTATAGTGATGCATCGTTGAATGGTCTGGGTCATGTTTTGATGTAGGAAGGAAAAGTCATAGCTTATGCCTCGAGACAGTTGAAACCGCATGAAAAGAATTACCCGACGCACGATTTAGAGTTAGCAGCTATTGTGTTTGCATTGAAGATTTGGCGCCATTATTTGTTTGGTGAGAAATGCCATGTTTATTCAGATCACAAGAGTTTGAAATATTTGATGACTTAGAAAGATTTGAATTTATGACAACGGAGATGGTTAGAATTGCTAAAAGATTACAAGTTACTGATTGACTACCATCCGGGAAAAGCAAATGCTGTTGTTGATGCATTAAGCCGAAAATCTTTGTTTGCTCTTCGTGCAATGAATACTCAGTTGGCTCTATCTGGCTATGGCTCGGTTGTAGCTGAGTTGAAATCGAGATCGTATTTTTACAACAGATTTGCGAAGCAAAAAAAGTTGATAATAAAATGTTAGCAAAACGAGATCAATGTGATTTGAACCCTGATTTAGAGTTTCAAATTGATTCTGATGATTGTTTAAGATTCAGAGGTCAAATACGTGTTTCAAGAAATTCAGTGTCGATTCAGTTGATTTTGAACGAAGCACATAGTAGTTGTTTATTTGTTCATCCAGAAAGCACAAAAATGTATAATGATTTGAAGCAGCTTTATTGGTGGCATGGTATGAAATGTGACTATTTAGAGTTCATTTCTAAATGTTTGATTTGTCAGCAAGTTAAAGCTAAGCATCAGGTACCGTCTGGTTTATTGCAGTTGGTTATGATTCCTGAGTGGAAATGTGATAGAGTAACTATGGATTTTGTATCAGGATTGCCCTTATCTCTGGGAAAGAAAGATGCAATCTGGATTATAGTTGACAGATTGACAAAATCGGCTCATTTCATTTCTGTACAAATGGACTATTTGCTTGAAAAATTAGCTGAGTTGTATATCTCTGAGGTTGTGAGATTACACGGAGTACCTATTTCTATTGTTTCGAATAGAGATCCGAGATTCACATCAAGGTTTTGGAAGAAATTGCAAGATAAGCTGGATATAAAACTACATTTTAGTACTGCATTTCTCCTGCAGACGGATGGTCAATCGGAACGAGTTATACAGATACTCGAGGATATGTTGAGATGTTACATTCTTGAATTTGAAGGTATGTGGGAAAAGTATTTACTGTTGATTGAATTCGCGTATAACAACAGTTTTCAATCAAGTATTAAGATGGCACCGTACGAAGCTCTATACGGTCGTAAATGTCAAACACCATTGTATTGGACAGAGCTTAGTGAGAGTATGATTCACGGGGTTGATCTGATCAGAGAGACAGAAGGAAAAGTGAAAGTAATTCGTAATAGTTTGAAAGTAGCCTCTGATCGTCAGAATTCATACGCAGACTTGAAATGAAAAGATATTGAATTTCAGATCAGGAATAAAGTGTTTTTGAAAGCATCTCTGTGGAAGAAAATACTTCGATTTGGTCGTAAAGGAAAATTTGAGTCCGAGATTCATCGGACTGTATGAGATTACTGAGTGAGTTGGACTAATTGCTTATCGGCTAGCATTACCATCTGAGTTAGAAAAGATACATAATGTATTTCATGTGTCGATGCTTCGACGATCTGACCCTTCGCATATTATTTCCCTGACCGAAGTTGAGATTCAGTCAGATTTATCGTACAGTGAAGAACATATCCGAATTCTAGCTTGTGAGATCAAAGAGCTGAGGAATAAGAAAATTGCATTAGTAAAAGTTTTATGGCATCGACACATGGTTAAAGAAGCTACGTGGGAAACTAAGGATGCTATGAGAAATCAATACCCTAACCTATTCACCAATAAGATTTTCGGGGACGAAAATCCCTAAAGGGGGAGAGTTGTAACAACTTGGTTTTTGCTAAATCAGAATAGTGGTTTCAAAACCACAAATCTGAGGTCAAAAAATTATTTTAATATTATTTTTGGTGTTTATAGCATGTGAATATATATGTGTAAAAATTTCGTGAAATAATTTTAGCGTTTGAGTGTTTAATTTGACAAAAGGATTTAATCGCGTAAAATGCAAAAGCAGCATGCTTTAAGTTAAAAGTGCTTAATTGCCATGGCTTATTAAATGAAAGGTCCTTATGATGTAATTACACCATTTATGGTGGAATTTGACATAAACGGGAGTTAATTGATTTTTTTAAATGGTTTTTTAATTAAGTTTAATTTAGTAATTTGGTTAATAAGTTATAATTTAATTAAACAAAACATAATGGTGGCCATTTTTATCATCTTTTATGACCGATTGAAGTAAAGAAGAAAGCGAAAATAGGGTTTTGATATTCGAAACTTGCATATCTTGATTGAGGTATGTTTTGAGCTTGATTTTTGATGATTTCTATGTTTTTGTGATCGTTGCTTTGAGTACTAGCTAGCCCGTGCATTAATTTTTGAAATTTTCAATGATTTTATAAACTGCCATTGATGAATGCTTGAGTTCTTAAATTTTTGATGATGGAAAATGAGTATTTGTTAATAGATTGTCATGTTTTGTAAAGTGATTTTTGGTGAAATTGCATAAAAGGGATTAATTTGTGAAAAGATGAAAATGTGTGGTTAAATGTGTGAAATAAATGAAAATATGGGCTGCTAAGAAGCTATACAAAATTCGGCTAGCATGGGTTAAATTGAATTTGGTGTAATTTGTGTTTTTGTGAAATGAGGACTAAATTGAATAAATGTGAAACTTTAGGGGCTAAAGTGTAAAAATGCCCAAATAGGTGTTTTTGGGATGGAATTGAATGAATTGTTGAATAAATGGGTTAATTTTGAATTCATATAGATCTTGAAAGAGAGAAATCAGATTTAGATCAGGGGAAATCAAAAGTTGTTGAATAGTCGATCCAGTTTGTTTATCCCTAATACGAGGTAAGTTCATATGCAAATAAATGTCTTTACATTGAATTATATGTGTTTTATTATGATTGAATTGCTATGAACGTTGAACGAGCAAATATGAGTAAGAACCGATGAAGTTATGACATCCGAAAGTCTCGTACGAACCTTAGGAATATTATAGGGTATGATGTCATGACATTAGCTTATCGAGATGTGATTACATGTAAGACCATGTTTGGGGCATTGACATTGTATTGTGGTTACGTGTAAGACCATGTATGGGACATTCGCATTCTATTATGACTTCGGTAAGACCTTGTCTGAGACAGTGGCATCGATATATGATAACATGTAAGACCATATCTGGGATATGGCATTGTACGAGCTATTGTGATTTTTGAGTATCCTTAACAATTTTCAATGGTTCAACGGGCAAAGTCAAGTTAAGAAAGAATATGTGAATGAGTTGAATGATTCAGGTACGTACGAGATTCATACGAGTATTGAAAAGGGAAGTATTTGATGAATTTAGTTATGATATTGAGTATGTGTACAATGAGAACGGTTTTTGAACTTGATGTGTTTAGCTATGCTTAACATATTTGAATTGATATGGAAATATTCATATGATGACTTTATTTGTATATGGCTTACTAAGCTTTTAAAGCTTACCATGTTTATTTTTCACTATTTTATAGATTATCGAAGCTATCTCGAACTCGAGAAATCGTCGAGGAACGTCGTCACACTATCGATCAACTTGTTGGTACTTTTGAAGCTTTGTACATATGGTATATGGCATGTATAGGATAGTGTCATTTTGGTATGTTTTGAACTTTGAATTTAGCCATGTGAGTTGGTTTGTGAATGGTGTTGTTGATGAAGTTGAATTTGACTTATGTTATGAGTTAATATGTGATATATGATGTATTTATGACACCTTATGTTTTGGTAGACATGATATGGTTATTTTGATGGGTTGATGAATAGTATTTAGTAAATTGTTAAAGATGTGTTACGGTTTGAGAAATGGTAAGTTTTGGTATAATTTAAGATGATGTTTGGATGCCATTTTGGTTTAGTAAATGCTTGATGATTTTGGCATAATGATTTGGTATGTTTTGAATATGGATTGGAGTAGTTAAGAGAATGGTTCATAAATGACATGAAATGTGTTTGAATTGGCATGTTTTGGTTGATTATAAATGTATTGAAATGGTACCAATTTGTTTACTAGGTGTGCATGTAAAAAAGGTGGAAAATTGGCTTTCCAAATGGCCTATTTTTGTCCACACGGGCAGAGACACGGGCGTGTGTCTCAGTCGTGTGTGACACACAGTCATGATACGCGGCCTTGTGTCCCCTGGGGTATCCTTCAAATTAAGTCAATATACCCTATAGGTTTGGCATGACCTAGACACACGGGCATGTGTACTGGCCCCGTGTGGCACACGGGTTGGCACACAGGCGTGTGGCTGACCGTGTGACCCAAGTCAGTCACCCCTCTAGATTTCACACGGCCTGGCACATGGACGTGTCCTCGGCCTGTGGTGCAAGTCTGTCTGTATGCTTTATTTTCACACGGCCTATAACACAGGTGTGTCTGGTGGCCGTGTGAGGCACACGGCCTGTTCACACGGGCATGTGACCCTTAAATGCAAGGAAATTTTCTATGTTTCCCAAAGTTTGTAAATGTTATCGATTTAGTCCCGAACCTCTTTTAAGCATGTTTTAAGGCCTCGTAGAGCCATATAAGGGAGAATGTGAATGAATTAAATGGATTTTGATCATGAATGTATAAATGTATTTGAATGATGTGTATTATCTGGTAATGCCTCGTAACCCTATTTTGACGATAGATACGAGTTAGGGGTGTTACAGTAATGAATAAGATGTCTCGTTATAAAGACATACAATAATCTAAGTAGTGTTGCCTAAAAAGGGGCCATTTTAGTGTAGAAAGTAGGCGAACTGGGAGCGTTCTATTTATATGACCCTTTGTAATAGGAACAATTAAGGAACCATAAGGAGGAACATTTGACTAAATAGTAGTAGTCGCCCAAATGCATTTTTAGCATATGGAATGAGCGAATTCTAACATGGAAATCAATAAAAAAGGATTTCTAGTCAGAATAGGATGACAAATGAAATGGAAAGTAAAGGTCACGAAAAAGATGGATGTGAGGTATGATGCTGCTCTAGAAGGCATAATGCCTCTAGAGACTAGTAAGGTCTCATACTAGTTGATTTGTTAGGAAAGCTGGTTGGGAACTAACCAAACACGAACCAAAAGAATCAAAGGTTGAAGGAGTATCGGGTAAGTCTCTTAAATGTAACAGATTTTGATAAGCGACTTAGTCTTGACGTGACCTTTATCAAGTCCCCATGAAAACTTAAGGCAAGTTAAAAGGACACTCGGGTTAAGTTAAAGGGGTTATCTTACTTCTTAAGGACAGAAGGGCTTAGTAAATGGAGGTTGCCTCCCAACAGGTCAGTTTGAAACCTTGATTTTTGCTAGTGATTTTCCTTCTTAACAAGGTACATTTCATGACTTTGACTGCTAGAAAAATACAAATTTGTAAGTATACTTAAAGAACTAAGGCTAAATGATATGTCTGAGTTAAATTAGAGATGAAAGGTTACTCAAATGAGCTTTAACAAAGTATCTTTATTTGGCGAGGTGAGGAGGCCATGGTATCTGGTTGGGTGAAAGATCTGGAGCTTAAGCGACTTATTTCAAGAAGAAAGGGCTATATAAGTTGTCTTTAAAGTTATAAGGTGAGTCTCTAAGCTAACTCTTGAAAATGTATTATGTCTGTTAGAACCTTTCGTGAAAACAAGACAAAGTGCATGGTGTGATGATTTTAAGTGAAATGTACATCTGATGAACTCACATGAATGATTCATATGAAAAATGGTTAATGTGTCTGAATGAGTAAAGTGTGTATATGTGTGTTTTGATGACATGAATAAGTCTATTATGAGTAAGTGTATGCATGAAGTTTAAGAGAATGTATTACATGTTTGTAAGCATGAATGTGTTTGTTATGAAGAAGTATAAAAGAAATAAGTCTATCAAGTATAAGTCTGCGTGACGAGCATATGGCTGTCTCTGGAGTCGTCTACAGGGGTCTGTTGGGACTAAAAACATGAAACCCAAGATAAAGTAGTTCGTTAGGACTAAAAACACAAATATCCGATAAGGAAAAGTCCATGACCATGGCACTCTAAAACCATATAGTGTAAGACCTTGGCTGGGCCATGACATCACATGAAATATGTAAAAGATGGCTGGGTGAGTACTAGTGATGAGGGGCAAACCTCACGATGGTGAGTATGGGCAAATTCTTATCGTTAAAAACACCAATTTCCATAAAAG
Source organism: Gossypium anomalum (assembly GCA_025698475.1). NCBI lineage: Eukaryota > Viridiplantae > Streptophyta > Magnoliopsida > Malvales > Malvaceae > Gossypium > Gossypium anomalum. Next base: position 37,150,520 of record CM046968.1, on the reverse strand, counting down.
GACACCTTTATGGCTATCTCTGAAAGAATGCCTTTATGGCTATCTCAGTTAAAAGTAAGCCTTTATGACTATCTCAGTTAAAAGTGAGCCTTTGTGGCTATATTAGTTAAAAGTGAGCCTTTATGGTTATCTCAGTTAAAAGTGAGCCTTTGTGGCGATCTCTGTTATAAGAAAGCCTTGGTGGCAATCTCTGTTATAAGAAAGCCTTTGTAGCGATCTCTGTTATGAGAAAGCCTTTGTGGTGATCTCTGCCAAAAGGATGCCTTTTTGTCTATCTCTGTTAAAGGAATGTCTGGTGGAAAACTCTACTAAAAAGGAAGGCCTTCATGGAGGAATCTGAAGAACGATATTCATGATGACATTTGAAGACAACGCCTTCGGGTGAACACTGAGCGAATGGTGAACTCTATATAATTATAAAAATGGATAGAAAGACTAGCGTGCACCAGAGTACGTGGCAAAGTAAAGATACAAGTTAAGAATAAGAATAGAAAATGTACTAAAGTAAGGAAGAAATGGCAATTTCTGAGATAAGTATTGGGCGTAGTCTACCTTATACATGCATGGGAACGATTGAAGTGCATTCAAGTTCATTAAATAGACCAAACTCCAAGCTGCCCATTTCAAGAGAGAATTCAATTGAAATTCTCATCAGGTTTATAACATGTGCTAGATCAAAGAAGTTTAAAGAGACGATGATAGGCCTGATTCAGTAAGTTTAGGCTGAACATGAGATGTCCAACCCTTATTAGACCCAAAATAATGTCCCAAGTCTATACAATGTTTTACATGTGGCTGTTTGTTTAGTTTAATTAATTCTATAGCTTTTAATTATGTCTTGTTTATTATATGCATCTTTAATTAATGCCTTACATTGTTAATCTACATATTTTAATTATGACATGCACTATATGTTCTGCATTTAATAAAGTCACGTATTATGTAACTCTCATGTTAGTTAAGTTTGCATCATAAATTATGACATGCATTATGTAACTCCCATGTTAGTTTAAAGTTTACATCATTAAATTAAGTCACGCATTAAGTAACTCATTTGTTCATTTAGTTTGCATCTTAAACCGTGCATTTAAGCGTCTTAGTTGTTAAATATGTTTGAGTTTGTTTATATAAGTCTGTTAGTTAGTTTGGCTGTTACTTTTTATTGCATAAATTAAAGTGTATTTATTTTCATTTTAAATAAGGTGATTTAAGTTTCATGTTCAATTAACCTATGTGCATGAGTGTTATTAAATATGTTGTTTTTATTAGTGTTTTAATTTATTATTTAATCTTAAATATCTATTTTGCAGGTGACTTTTCATATGATTAAAGACTCTTCAAAGTTGGACAATTTCAAAGCTTTTAAAAGAACATTAAAGAGACTGTTTAATGGACCAAAAAAGACTCTTCAATTCTGAACCTTTTTAGAGTCTTAAGTCTTCATCATGGTGCCATTTAAGAGGATGTTACACAAGCTTTTATCATGTGGTTACAAGGGAGCTGAAGGGATATCAATCAAACACATTAAGGATACTTTAAGTCTTCATTAAGGAGAATTGACATGCCTTTTCAACTACATCAGATTCCAATGAAGAGACATGACTCATTGGCTTCCTTACAAGAGTTAAAAATGAAATTATTGCTTGTAATAACCTTAGTTAATTGCTGAAAATGAAAGGTCTCACATAGGCATTCGAATAGTTACAATGCTACCTATAAATAATTTGTGAAAAGAGCCTCCGTTAGATAATGAATGTTTAATTGAATTTTTCTGAGTTTTGTGTGAGAATTTTATCTCTTTGTTCTTAGTTTAACTTACTTGGACTTATCAAGGTTCTCCTTGTGGCGTCAAACCCTTTCTTTTCTAAACTTATCACTTTTATCCTTTCTTTCTTTGTTCTGAAGTGTGGCGTTCTAACATACTGTTGGTTCCTATTTTGCTAAATAGCGGGTCACAGTTTACTTCTTCTTCAAAGACTTGTTTGTTATTTCACTATATAAAAATTAGGTCACAATCATTTATATCGTTGGTTCCTTTCTAAGTGTTTAATTCATACAAGTCATACTTCCGAAACCTTCTTTGTTGTTTTCATTCCACCTATTTTCCATACAAGTCATACTTCCGAAACCTTCTTTGTTGTTTTCATTCCACCTATTTTCCACTACTCATAATTTCATTTTGAATTTCAACTTGAAACGATAATGAAGTTAGACAATCGAGAAATTCAGCATCTTGTAATTGAATGCATGAATACGAGCATGCATCATTTGGTATTAGAGCCAGGTTAATATAATCCATGTATCATATTAAAAGTTTCAAAATATAAAAAAAAGCAAAAAAAAAAAAGAAACAAATCGAAGTGAAAAAAATTCGAAAAAAATATGAAGTGAAATTTTGTGAAAAAAATTCAAAGTTGAAAAAAAATTCGATTCATATCCTGGAGTATATCTTATATTTTTTCGACAAGTTGTCACACTACTGAAATCTTTCGATTAAAAAAAATTGTTACCTTTTCCTTTCCTTTTGAACCTATCCTACCACATATCAACCATTTGTTGTTAACCGACTGTTGTAAGTGTTCTTTGATCAGGTCCTAACTAGTTTGATCCAGAACTTTGAGAAGAACTTGAGAGGAAAAAGGCACAAGTGGTGTGATTAAAAGAGAGAGAAAAAGCCAAAATTGAGTGAAACACGAGCGGAGTGATTTTTTTCTTCCGAGAGGATTTGTGAGGATTTTGAATTTGGTGCGGTTCATATTCTATTTAATTTTCTTTTGTTTTCTAATCCTTTGCTGCAATCATGTCCCAAGAACTTTCTGAGTTAGAATGCAAATGTTGTTGAAAGAAATGAGAAGGATTATGCAATTTGAAACCGCGCAAATACAAAAAAAATTAGATTGTATAGAAGCAAGATCGTTAAGGAGTCAATCATCTTATGATTTCTTGAGAAGAGATCCATGTCATGATTCCTATTTGTCGAGGAATTTGAGTCAGAGTAAAGCAAACCACGAGTTTAAACCTTTTCAAGGTAACAAACGAGAAGGCACAAGTATCTCTTGGAGTACACCAAAGTACTCATCCACAGAGGTTCAATCATGAAGAGTTGATTGTGTCTCATATGTAAATCCTTACACTCTTACCCAAAAAAAATCTTCTCATTTTGATTCTTTCATGTGAACCCCATCTTGTAACGAAAGAATGAGAGAAAAGGACATTGAAAGAAAAGAGTTGATAATGAGAGAAAAATAAAAGAAATTGAGAGAAGAAAAAAAGAAATGAGAGAAAAAGAAATTGAAAGAAAAAGAGAGCTTGAAAGAAAAGAGAAAGAAAAAGAATGCAAGTGAGAAAAGAGCTTTGAAAAAGAGTTTGAGAATGAAAAAGAAAAAGAAATTGAAAAATAGAAAAAGGAGAGCGAAAGAAAAGAAAATATGAAAGATGAGTGTTTCATTGAGATTGAAGAAATAAAAGAAAGTGTGAAAGAAACGAGTGACGTTGTTGGAAAAGAAAGTGAAATAAAGAGTGAGAGTGAGTTTTCAAAAATAAAAGAGAGTGTGGAAAAAGAAAGAGAATTTGAAAATGAGATTGAAAAAGAAAAAATTGAAAAAGAAGAGAGTAGGTTTATAAAATTCCACCCATGGACGATTTCCAACTTCATTACCTTTCCGACAAGAGACGGTTCAATTGATCGAAAAAGGTAAGTTGGAGAGTAAAAATATTTGTCAAATCTCCAAAGGTAAGAAAGGTAAGGAACCTCTTGATATTCAATCAAATTGGTATTCTTTGAATTTCATTGACAAGTTTGCCAATGTTTTTGATCTAAAAAAATTTCTTTACAATAATCTATTTTGTTGTTATTCATTAAATAAAGTTGCTGATTTTGTCCCGAATAGTGTTTTAAAATGTTTCTCTCATGATTTGTTTTGTGTTGATTCAAATAACTTTAAATTGCAAGATGATTTGGACATTGATGTCTTTGTTCCAACTATATGTCAACAAAATTTGATTGCCGTATGTGATAAAGAATTTTCACGTAAAAAGCTTAATATGTTTCATTTAGATTGTTATGTTAATTCTTTAAATCAATGTGAGAAAATTTTGTGGATATCTCTGCCTGTTCGAAGGAATTTTGAGAGTTTTGATTGTTTGAACATACCTATGCCTAAATCTTGTTTGTTTAACATGTGTGAATTGTTGCTGAAAGAAAAGTTTTTATTGTATTCGAAAATAAGTGATCAAAACCATGTGTTTAAACCCGGAACATATTTTCCTAAGTTATTGTTGAGAGAAGGTGAGCATCATAATTTTATTTTTTATAAAAATGTTGGCCATTTTCATTTGCTCCATGTTTTATCATTATTTTCGAAAACAAAATATGTGAATTCTGATAACTTACAAAGTCAAAATCAAATCTTTGATCACGGAGGTTATTATTCTATATTATAGTTGAGAGGATTCGAGCATGTTTTGCATGATTATAACTTTCAATTACTTCATGTTTCTTTTATGTTGCCAGCGATGAAACTTTCAAGTCAGATCAAAATGGTAAGATAAAACTTTATTTTTCATCTCAGAGTTAACTTGAGTTTACAACATTTGGAAGGAATGCTTGATATTCATTATGTTTATATGAATTGCAACATCTTTGAATTGTTCCAAGATCGTATAAGTGATGGATTGAAAGAAATCCTTCATTTTATTTTGTTTGTGAAAATGTTTTTGATTTTCAGGTTGTAACGCCCTGAATTTTGGGCCTAAAAGTATTATGTCTTGAGTAAGGGAACAGTTAAGAGGCTGCACATAAATGTTTAGTCATGCAAGAAAGTGACACAAATGCATGTTTGCTTCAGTGGCTAAGTGTATTGGAAGGAATCTAAGAAGTCTTGGGTTCAAGCCTTGGCTTGAGAAAAATTTTTGCTTTTTAATGAATAAACCCTATCTCTAGTTAGTAGGCTTTTAAATAAATTTGGGTATTTCATGACAGAAAGAGCCTGCTGGTCTAGGGGATAGGTGGCGTGTCATTGTTACTGAAGGGCTTGAGTTCGAGTCCTGCTATGCGCAAGGTGTGTTTTATTTTGCTACCAATGTCTTGGGAGTGTTTTAGTTTAGCCGAAACTCTAAGGAGTTTGGGGGGAGTTCAAATTTGATGGTGGAGAGTTTGGAGGAGAGTTTTGAGGAGTAGATCAAGGGATTGGGTGGATGGTTTGAGTGATCTTAGGAGAAAATAATGGGGATTTGAAGTTGTGGGAGAGTTGGTACTGAATTGGGATTCTAGACACTCAATGAATTCAGCTTTGGGAAGAATTCGGTGTTGGTTTTGGTGTTATTCTCTTCATCTCGTTCTCTATCATTCCTTTTTGGTACTTTTCTTTCTTTGAGGTCGATTTGTGCTAGAGAGTTTGGGCAGCATCTTTTGGTTTTGCTTATTTTGAGTACCATTCAGCTTCATGTCATTTCACGACTTTGTTTTTCCTTACAAACCTCTTGTTTAACCGATTCTCTTTTCTCTTCTCTCCCTCTCTTAAACTTTGGCCTAATACTCCTTATTCTATTCTCTCAACTCTCTTCTTATCATCCTTTTATCTTGACACTTTGGCCGATTACTGTATCTCTCCCTCTCTCTATTTTGTTTTCAGTTTTTGCAATTGTTCTTTGAACAATCAATGGGTGCTTGGTTCTTCTCTGTTCTCTCTTTCTCTCTGTGTAGTAATATTCCTTCTAACATTTTCCTTTGCTGCCATTTATGGCTAGGGATATGTTGGTGCTAGCCTTGCCTCTGTCGTGTTGGGTGCTCATTTTGGGGATAGGCCGATTACTTTCCTTCCCTATAATCGATTTTGCATTTTCGGTAAGTGCTATATGTTAGTTTAAACTGCTTATGCGAAAAATATTGATTAAGGTTAATAGAATTCGGTTGTAAGAAGATTTTCGCCAAGGAGCTTGAAATTAGTCTTTCTCAACGGTTTAAGTGGGCTAAGCCACATTCGTTCTATCAAGGCAAGTATTAATGGATGTTTTGGGATAAGTATTAAGAGGGGTTGTTAACCCTATTGTCAAATGAGTAATAGAATGCCTTAATTGAATGTAGGTTTTGGTGCTCGTGGGCTATTCGCACGTTTTCGTGAACAAGGTGTGTAAAAACACTGCTCCAAATTGTAAATCGGCAAAAGCTGAAAGAAGTGGCCGTTGACGCTACACGGGTGTGTGCTCACTCGTGTGGTAGTCCGTATGCCTAAACATGGGCGTATAATCGTTGAGGCCGGCCATGAGCGATTTCATGGGCCGAGGTCGTTTTAGGCCAGTTGGGCCGAATCGAGCCGTGTGGGCCCCCACTCAGGTAAACCACACGGATGTGTGGAGAATATTGGGCCAGGCTGTGTAATCCACACGGCCAAGGCCATCTCTGGGCTTTGTGGGCTACACGGGCGTGTGGGCCCACATGGGCCCTCAATATGGGCCGTGGGCCCATTTTCACTGTTTGACTGCTAAGGTTGCACGGGTCGCCCAAGACAACTCTGGACCTACTGTTGGGTCGGTAAGTGTACCTGGATCCCCTAATTGATAAAATGACTAAAATACCCCTACATGGTAAAATGACTGTTATGCCCCTAGGAGATGTATGATTATGTTTGAGCATGCCATTTCAAATATATTGATCACATGTATGATATTATGACATGATGCATGATATGTTGCATGGGGATGGGATTTATTATGATTGGAGGAAGTGTACTGGACTGCAGCTCTGCTGCAAATACTATTTAGTGCCGCAACCGGCACTACTTGGAGTGTAGGGATGGGTGGGTTGATTTTATCCCCACATAGAGTGCAGGGTTGGACAGAGATGGAGTGTAGAGGCTGGTTGAGTAGGATCTATTGATTACATATCCTGCATCTTTGTCGCATCCATCGAGATGGGCTCAGTCCACACCGACATCGATCATTGTAATGGGCTAAGGCCAGAATCGGGGTGAACCATTACTAAACTAGGCTTAGGCCCAGACTGTATGCGCACTATTTGCTTATTTTGATATGGGGTTACACATTGAGTTTCCTTAACTCACCCATCTGTTTATCTGTATAGGTAATTTCTTAGGCTTAAGCGGGTCGGTACTACGAGGGACTCAAAGGCGGCTACACAACTGCATTCACTTTCATGTTTGTTTTATTTTATAAGTAATTTTATGTTGGGTATTTTTACTGTAATAAGGCATTTATTAATTTTAACTTTAATTTGGGATTTTTATTTGTTTTGGTATATATCTGCTAGTGTTAGAAAAGCTCGAGTTTTCCAAAGAAACAACATTTTACAAGTAAACGCTAGTACGCAATGTTTTAAAAAGCTTCCGCTATAAACGAGATTTTGAAATTAATAACGTTTTAAAGTAAATATTTTTCTTGATAGTGATGGAAGTTTTAAAATCATCTTTTAGATCACACAAAGAGGCAAAATAAAGATTGGGCTTTTCAAATGATATCACACTTTACAAAAAACACTTCAATGTGACATCGCCAGAGGAACTGTGATCAACAAAGATTTTCTTGAAAAATATTTGATGGCCAATCTAAGTCATATTTGATGTTATGTATGTTTAAAATGATATTTAGTCCATGAAAATCCTTAGTAAAGTGAAATTTGCCATAAAAGCAGAATCAAAGCAAAGTGATGATGTAAATTTGAAAAATCACTAAAAATAGTAGAAATATAAATAAATGATGAATAAGTTATGAAATTGAATATTTATGAGTCTATTTTCATATGGATTGAACAAAACAGGTATATGAATTATATTTTATGAGATATTTGAATTTTTGTGAAACAGGGCCAGAGCGATTTCTGGATCCCCTGTTCTGAATTTAAAAATTCATAATAAATTGAAAAAAAAATAATTATAAGTCATGCTTTATATTTATAGATTTATTGTTGAGTCTATTTTTAATAGAAAAAAACTTCATAGACATTGAAATTCTGTACAGAGAGATATCTGATTCGTAATACACAGAGGTTAGAGCAGTCGAACCCTAAAATAGGGGAGAATTTAACTAATAAACTGAACTAATTGGCTTGACCAAAAATTATAGAAAAAAATTAGTAAATATATATATATGAGTCTAGTTTCAGGTAAAATTTACGGAATTGGATTTGAGTTTGAACTCGAGATATGAATTTTAAGCGATCGTGACCTTGATTGCTAGCTTGACTAGAAATTTTTAAAAAATAAATCGTTTGAGCGATTTAAGTAATGAATTAAGTCTGTTAACACCTCGTGTTCGAATCCGGCGATGGTCTCGGGTACGGGGCGTTACATACCCTACTTCAGCTCAAGAAATTCTTTTTTCTTTTGATCGAGAAATCTCTGACTGATATATTTCTTTTTGAACTCTGGCGTTACATACCCTGCTTCAGTTTGGGGTGTTACACAGGTTCTTGAAAGAGTTCTGTTCAATTCAATGGAAAAATGATATAATTCAAGGAACTGTGATCAACAAAGATTTTTTTCAAACAAATGGCTCGATTTGAGGACAAATCATTTTGAAGAGGGAGGGGATGATACATGCACAGGAACGATTGAAGTGCATTCGAGTTCATTAAGTGGACCAAACTCCAAGCTGCCTGTTTCAGGAGAGAATTCAATTGAAATTCTCATCGGGTTTATAACATGTGCTTGATCAAAGAAGTTTAAAGAGATGATTATAGGCCTAATTCAGCAAGTTTGGGTTGAACATGAGCTGTCCAACCCTTATTGGAATCAAAATAACATCCCAAGTCCATGCAATGTTTTGCATGTGGCTGTTTGTTTAGTTTAATTATTTCTACAGCTTTAAATTATGTCTTGTTTATTATATGCATCTTTAATTAATGTCTTGAATTATTAATATACATCTTTTAATTGTGACATGCACTATGTGTTTTGCATTTAATAAAGTCATGCATTATGTAACTCTTATGTTAGTTAAGTTTGCATCATAAATTATGACATGCATTATGTAACTCCCATGTTAGTTTAAAGTTTGCATCATTAAATTAAGTTACCTTACCGAGATTTACAGTCAGATGAACAACTTACGAATAAGAGTACATCGTCAATAGAATCTCATAAGAGCTGGTCCTCCTAAACGTGCCAACAGAAGCTCATAAGAGCTGAACATAAGCTCAAAAGAGCTGAACAGAAGCTCAAAAGAGCTGAACAGAAGCTCATAAGAGCTAAACAGAAGCTCAAAAGAGCTGATCCACCTGAATCACGCCAAACAGAAAGTATAACATGAGATTTCACAACAAATTCTAAACCTCAGTTTACTTGAGTAATATACCAATATCTCCCTCCAATACCATCTCCACTCCAAACTCCCGTAATATACCAAAGCACTAATGTATTCTAATTCCGCGTTCAATCCAAACCGAGTATCAAAATCAATGATATATCTCAATTTCCTATTCATGATCCACAATTAAAAATAAATATATAAGTCGTTCAATGATAATATACTCAATAACTCATATTGATATTAAGTTCTAAACCGTACGAACTTACCTGGCCAAATCACAGAAATGTCGAAGTATAGGGGCTTTTTGGTAATTTTCTATTCTCCTCGACTTTCCACTCGATTTGATCTAAATTAATAATTTCATTCAATTTATTAATTTAGATAATAAAAAAATTTATTCAATGAAATTTAGTCATTTTTAATTTTTACAAAATTACGTCTAACGTTTTACTTTTATTCAATTTAGTCCCTGAGCCTAAACATGCAAATTAACCGTTTTTGCCCAAATTTAAGCTTAGCTAAATATTAAGCTTAGCTAAATATTCATAGCTTCCAATACAACTTATATTTATAAAAAAATTCACATCAAATCCTTGTACATTTATTATTTTAACAATTTAGTCCTTAATCGATAAATTTATCAAAAATCACTTAATAAAATACTTTTAAATAATAAATAATATCTCAAATTCATCATTTAACATAAAAAATCACTATATTCATCAATGAAAACATTCAAAATCTTTGACAGTTTCAACATCGAAGGTACGAGCTAGCTGGACCTAGTTGCAACGATATCAAAAATATAAAAATTATTAGAAAGGAAATGAAGCTTTAAGTTCTCCCCCAAAGATGGCTTCGGCAAGGTTGAAGAAAATGAATAGGAAATTTTCTAACTTTCCAATTTGTTTTTGTTTAATTTTAATTTATTTACCATTGTGCCATTAACATGAAATTTTCTATCATTTTTAATTCTAATTGTCGTCCCACACATTTATTATGGCTTATTTATTAAACATATCCTCCCTCAATTACTAATTGAGCCATATGATCACCTAATTGCTTTAATTAACACGTTTTGCACTTTTTACAATCTAGTCCTTTTTCTTTAATTAACAATCAAAACATTAAAATTTCTTAATGAAACTTTAATACCACCTTAGTGACGCTCCGTAAATATTTATAAAAATATTTACGGCTCATTTTATAACAACGAGGTCCCGATACCTCAGTTTTTAAAATCACTTAACTTTAGGGTCTTACCACTTAAACTTAATTAATCATTCATAAAACAAAAATTATCATATCAAAAACCTTCTAAAACCAAAAGTGACTCGTAAATATTAAATAATAATATTTACTCTTACTCGTCAGATTTGTGGTCCCAAAATCACTATTTTTGACACCACTAAAAATCGAGCTGTTACAAGTGGCGTGTCAAAGTCTACGTATAAGTCATTGTGTGGAAATTCAACATGTTTATAGCTATTTTAAGACCCTAAAGTAGGATCTAGGAGTTTCATGGGTATTTTAAGAATTTTAGCATTAGAGTGCTCGAAATTTCGTAGCATGGTAAACTGAAATTATATTCAACTAGGGCATGTTAGCTGTTAAATCAATTTTTGGAAAATGTGCTTTGGAAACCTTTAATTTTACAAAAAGGATTGATTTGTAACAGAGTCAAAACTGTGAGAATTTATGTTACAGTTTCACAAATTTTTAAAATTGAACCTAATAAACCCCCACTCCCAGTATATTTCATGATAGCTTCTTCCCTTCTCTTTAAAGTTATCGTCCCTTGATTTTCCCTCACCATTACAATTGATTTTTTATTCCCAAACCATAATAATTTGATTTCCTATCATTCACAAGCATTAAAACTTAACTCCAAGAAAAAAGTCAAAAACTCCATAGATTTTGTCATCTTCTCCAAACGTGGGTTTTCTGGATTTGCGTCAAAACTCATTTAATCTTCCATCAAAGGTAATTTTTTGAATTCTTATGAGTTTTTCATGATATCTAGTCCTTAAAATTGAAGTATTAGCCATTGAATCACAAGTTTTTAATAAAAGCCAAAAATTGGGACATTAATGGGGGATTTCGGTATTTTGAGTAAAAATATGGTTTCAAAGTGATTTTCAACTCGTTTTGTCATGAGTAGAAGGTTTATAAACTTATCTTGAGGTTTCGTTAATGATTTCTTATGTTTTAATGAATTTTGTGAAAATTGCCAAAAATATGTCAAAAAATTTTAATACCATGAACATTCTAATTAGATTAACGGATTTCATTTTAGGTAAAAATTTTAAGCGTAGACCGAGTTATGAGCATTCTAAGTTTGTTATGTTAAAGGTTTTGGTTACATGAGAACTTAAAATAGGTTGATGTTTTAGTTGGTTTAAGTGAGTCCTTGGCTAATATCTGATTGTGAATATTGTATGGTTATTGTGTGTAAAGCCTTGGATTCATTGGAGCCTTCTACAAGTTAAAGGAAGAGCTAGTTTGAGCTTTCGACTTCTTGGTGAAAGCATAGTGGTGAGTGTATCGCTACTCGTAGTCAAGAGTCATGAGTTAATTGGGAATTTAGTAGTAGTCTAAACCCTTACTCTAAATTCTGAGTGCAAGTTTTCTTGTATCTATACTCGTTTGGTGGTTTTGTGCTTATATGATTATGAAATTGTGCATGGTAATGATAAGCTTAAACATGTGATATGTGGATATGGTAACTTTAGTAAAAAGTGCAAATGTATACATGATATATATATATGTTAAATGACAGTGATAGTGTTTTGCAAAAAATGCTAAATGTAGTGCTAGTGCACGGATAATCGGTAAGTGATATGTGATTGTTTTTCAGATATTTTGGCCTTGTGATCTTGAAACCATTGTATATAGTTGGCATGCCATAGGATTATGAGTAATCACCTATATGTACAATGATTTTGGGTGTTAATGCCTTAGGACATGTTGGAGGGATAAGGGAATGTGAGCTAAGCTTCATTCAACGGGACATATGAGGGGAAATAAGGAAAGTGTTAGCTATATGCTACACTTTTGGGACATGTTTGACTTTATAAGTCTATGTGGTGTGTTGGAGATCCATGTATATGATGAGTGATGATAGAGCTCACTTTACATTTCAAGTGCCAATTTATCGTTATAATAGACTTGTGTGAAATGTGATATATGCTTGATTAAATATGTGTTACATGATATATGTTTGCATGAGTATGCAAATGTTGTGTAGATGAACCAGTAGGTAATGCATGGATAGATACTCTACGACACTAGAGATAGGCTTATTATAGTTGTACTTATAAATGGTGGTCTTGAGAATGCATGATGATATGTTTGTGATGTGGTTATTCTAATCATTCATTGAGCTTGTTAAGCTCACCCACTCCCTTTTTTACCCATTGTAAATTAGTTATGTACCAGTATGAGCAGTATGGTTTTCTGAGAGGTGATCCAAGCCAGTTTTATGTTATTCCGTAGGCATTCTTTATTTATTTACATTTTGGGAAAAAGGCAATGTGGTAGACTTGTTACAACCATGTTGATTTCTGGACATTTTGCTAGTCTTTGATTTGGTTTATAAGGATTACATGTTTTTAATATGCTTAGTTTCATGAACATGAGAATGGTTTGACATTACTTGCTTAATGTGATTTTGTGATTTTGAACTGCTGATATGGTCGTTGAATAATTATTTGTTGAAGTAATTGAGGTATAATGTTTAGGAACTAAAGTGGAATGGAATAATAGCATATGTATGCTACATTTTTGAGGTCTGGAGTAGAGGTATTGATAATCGGGTTTTAAAAATTGATACCCCTATGCTTAAAACGTGCAAAAAGTCAAAATAGAGATTTGGTATCGATACCTTTGCTTCAGTATCGATACTCGAGATTAAAGTATCGATATTTCATGACAGGTACCGATAATTTTTGAGATTTGGTTTTTCAATCGAGAAATAGAATGCAAGTTTGGTATTGTTTTTCCAGGTAGTATTGATACCACTTAGAGAAAATATTGATACCCTAGAGTCAGTATCAATACCTACGGACATGTTTTGGAAATTTTTCTAAATGGACCTTATGCTTGTTTTAAAATGTTTATAAGACTAATTATTGTAAGATTTGCCTAAAAAAATAATAACTATTAAGTTTGAGTGTCTTAAAACCTTTGCAAATACTAAAATTATGGATGTTTTGTTTAGAATGAACTTTCTACTTGATGTTTGTGACATGAGATGGTGGTGTGACATCCCATATTTGGGCTTGGAGACTAAGCCGGGTATAGGGTGTTACAACTAAAGTACTATACCTAAATAAATAAGTAGTACTCCAAGATGTATACTGTAGGTTAAAGAGAGAAAGTAGGAAAGTTTAATAATTTATTAAGTCGAGATGATAATCACATAATGTATTTTTATAAGAAACTCTGTAATCGTCTGTACATAGGCGAAATGCAAATCTACACCAATAAGAAATTATGTAAGATTCATAGTGATGTTTACAACAATGAATAAAAGAAAGAGGAAATTTGTAGTTACATCTATAAGAAGGACGTAACACCCGAGATTCAGATCTGTTAAATCGGGTTTGGTCGAAGGCGTTACAAAATATTTATCCTGCACACTCAATTGGACACATTAGAGCTACCTAAGGACCGAATTGGCCTAATAGGTCAATAAACATCAATTTATGCGTAAAAATGCTTATTTTTATACTTAAGCTACTAGGGCTGAAAATAACATAATTAATCCTAAAATGACTAGAAAACAAGCCCCTAAAGTGCTAAAATGTACCAAACTACCACCATATTTGGTGGTAGGTCAATTGTCCATACTTTGATGGGACGACTTCTGAGGGTGGTAGTCCAATCTTGAGCAGTTTTTTGAAGCTGAATATATGGGAGATCATGCCAAAGTCAGACTTGTTATGTTGCACTTGAAGGGAAAAGCCTTGGATTGGCACCATTTCTTTACTCAAAGGCATGGGGGACTACATCAACGGGCTTGGGAAGTATATGCTTGAATGTTGAAGAAATGTTTTTGTTCTGACACTTTCTTAGATCTTATGGCTGAGTTAGTGGTCCTTAAGAAGCTGGGGTCAGTGGACCACTTCAATGACCATTTTGTACGTTTGTTAAACAAATTACACTTTCCTGAAGCTTATGCATTGAGCACTTTTATGAGTAAATTGAAGCCAGAGGTTACGCAATACTTAAGATTGTTTAAACCATAAACCCTGGTGGAAGGGTATTTGGTGACTCAACAGGTTGAATGTATCTTGATCGGACCTCCAAAGAAGGGTATGATGGAAGGAAGTGGAATAGGCCAACCTAAATGCTTGTTTCCTAGTCCCAAAATGTACCACACCCCTAGTGGCTCAACGATAGCAAGGAGCCATTCTAGTGGCAATCTGGGGCAGAAGGCTCATACTAAGTCTCTTTCCAAAGCTGATATGGAAAAGAAAAGAAAAAAAAGGATTTTTTTTCTAGTGTGCTTTGATAACTCTACAATATATAGTTATTTTAGACACTTTTCATACTTAATTTATGCAAATTTTGAGTAGTTGATAACAATTTTTGTAGTTTTTACTTATAATTTGTGATAAATTAATTCTACTGTAAAAGTGTGTCAATTTAATTAAATTCAGGCTAAATACAATACTTTTATATTTTCTGAGGACTAAAATCTAAAATTTACAATTTCATGAGTATTTCAGTCCAACTCCCTTAGGCTTAAAAAATATATTTAGCCTAGTAGAAAGAAGTTCAATAGATACAGAGGCCCAACAAGCTCACACGAAGAAGTCCAAATAGGCCCTTCCATGCGTACAAATCGACCAAGACTTAGTATCCACCTATTTGTTCTCAAATCAAGGAGCCGTCACCATTCTTCCTCAAATAAAGGGAGGCACCACCTATAGAAGAGAAAAAGAGGGTTAGTTACGGCTAAAAATAGTAAAGAAGGATGGAGACATACAAGTATAAATAAGGGCTAAAGCATCACTTGAGAGCATCATTCATCAGTCAATCATCCTTCATCCAAGCATTTCATTTATCTCATTCTTTCATTTTTGTATTCTCTCTTCATTTGAGAGAAAATTGAATGAGCAATTCTAGAGTGTAAAGATCTAAAGGCAAGCCACCTGAGGAGTAATTTGCATCGGAGCAAGTGGAGAAGAAAGTAAAAAATAACCATGAGCAGTATCATGGAGAACCATCAGATTCTAATTGGAGTTTTTCTTTCCATTTACTCTTTATTTTTGTTCTAAGTTGAAAAACATGATTGCAATTTATTCTATTGCTTTTGATTTTATAACAATGACTTAGTTTTGTTTATGCTAGAATGATTGAAAATTCTTGATTTAAATTATTCATGACATGTTTTTAATGTTCTATGTGTGACAGCCCTATTTTGACCCTAGTCGGGAAGTGGTTTCGAGACCACAAAACCGAGACACAAAAAAAATATATATATATATAAAAAAATAATTAATGTCATATTCTATGTTTATTGTGTGTGCACATGCATATATGAAGGTTTTATGCTTTAATTTTGACAATTGAATATGAAATTTTAAATAGGACTTATGTGTGAAAAATGTGAAAGGTGATGGGTAATTTTTAAAAGTGGTTTATAATAAAGGTACTAAAAGGAATGGTTTTGCATGTCAAATTGCCCATTTTGTTGTTAGTGGCCGGCCATGTTGTTAGTTAATAAATAATATATAAATTTTCTATTATCAATATGTTAATTAAATGGCTTTTATTTAATGAATAATAATAAAAAAATAAAGAGAACATGGGTGATGAAAACAAAGTGTTCATCTTTGTTTCTTCAAGAACCGAATGTGAAAGAAGAATAGGGGAGAAACATCATTCGGTCATCCTAGGCTTAATTAAGGTAAGAAGTTTTGGTTAATTCTTGAAATTTTAGTTAAATTCTAGTGAATTACTAAGTTCCTTATTGGACCCATGTTAAATTTTTGATATTTGGTGAATGAATGGAGTTTTCGGTCATGGTAGATAATAAAGAATATGGCTGTTTTTTCTTGTTAATTTGGATGAATTTTGGTGGGTAGGTGTTTGAACCAAACAAATGATTATGTATGTACACTAGATGCTAAGTGAGAAGAATCGGCCATTATATTGGAGGCCATTGCCGAATATGAACTTAGTTATTGTGTGTGATGAGTGTGTTTTGAGTTGATGGAATAAAAAGAATGCTTAAAAAATGTGTTATAAGCAAATTATATGTTAAGCTAAGGTTGTTAAATTATCATTTTTTTTCCTTGCCGAATATGTGCTTATAAAGATGAGTTGTGTTGAATGTTTTAAATGATTTAGATAATTATTAATCTAAGTTTAAGCTAGGTAATATTAATTGATTTTGACTTAATTGTTTTATAGCAAGTGCCTATTATGGAAATTGCAAATTCGGTCTTAGATTTTAATGTATTTATTTTAAGATTGCGAAAAGATGATTAGGACTTATATAGACAATCGGCATTAGCTAAGGAGTGAGAATGTTGATCGGTAATGTATATGTAAATGAGTAGTGTTATACACATATGATTTATTTGGTAATAATCGCATTGGCTATACTAGTGTATAAGAGAACGAAGTAAACTATGTGAGTTTTGCTTATGTATGCGAAACTAGTATAAGTTGAATGATCGGTTATTAGGGTTATATGATCATTTTGAGTTTGAGTTATAAGTGACTATCGTGGCTTGATAAGTTCTTACCATTTTCAGTTACAAATAAGTATGAAATTTGAACCATAGCATATTTATAAATATTAATACATATTGAAATTGTTAAGTGATTGTCGAATGTGAATTATAAGTAAACCATATGGGTTAAGATATTAAACAAATCTATTTGTATTTATTAAGCTAAAGAGCAAAGAGGATCGAAGTTGGATAGGGGAAAAGAGAAAGCAACAGAGTAGCCAATCTACAACCGTTTCAATATACCGAGGTAAGTTTTTAAGTAGTCTCCTCTACTATACTTAATTGATGATGCCTATAAGAATATGGTAGGTGAATCAAAAATTTTAGTTTGCACTTGAATAAAACTGTTTATTAAGTAATGTGTGTATGCGATTATTAGCGAGGGTCATTTTGAATTAAGTTGTAATAATGATATGAATATGTGATTTTGATTATAACTTTGGAGTTGAAGTATGAGTAATGATATGTATAGTGAGACAATCTATCCGGACTTGAGGTCGGCAGGCTACGTGCTGGAAAAATATCCGGATATAAGGTCCGCAGGCTATATGCTAGAATCTATCCGGACTTGGGATCCGCAGGCTACGTGCTGGAAAAATATCCGGGCAAAGGTCCGCAGGCCCTTGCTGGCAATGTATTCTGAGCTCTAAGATTTATCCAAACAGATGTCAGTCGTGTAAGTAAGATTTTAATTTCGAGTATCCGCGGTAAACATAGTTGCTTAAGTACCATATAGTTACATGCTAATGTCCGTATTACAAACTCACATTTGAATTAATTTCTATGTGAATTACTAGTGTCAAAGTTTGATATATATATATATATATATGTGAATGAATCCGATATTTTTGGATAGGGTAATAGTATATTTGATTAGTGTTAGTTACCATATGAAAGAATATGATTAAGGGTAATAGTATAAGTTTGTGATTTGTGAATCTGTGTTTGAAATTTTTATATTTAGGTATATACATATTCGGTCAAATAATAACCAATTTGAAAAATTGTATGTGATTCTAAGAACTTGGTTTAAATAATAAGTTTTAAATTGCTTGTATTACTTAGAACTTACTAAGCATCAATATGCTTACTCCGTTGCCTTAATTCTTTGTTTTATAGATTCTGCTCATTAGCTATCGTTATCGGGAGTTCAAAGTCGAAGTCGTCCACACTATCTAAGCCCTTTTGGTACTCTTGTAGTTAAACTTTGTTAATGGCATGTATAGGATGGACTTTTGATATTAACTAGGTATCATTTTGGTAATGTATTTTTGTATAGCCATGCGAAAAATGACTTGTAAAGTTATTATTCGTATTTCATATAGTTAATGTATATGTGTGGTTGATATTCAATTAATGTTTTAAATGTTTTTGTTATGAGTTGAACTTAGGAATTATTCTATAGTGTTAAATGAGGTTTCGTGCTTGTTTTGTAATACTTCTTAATCCCTCCGGCGACGGGTACGGGTTAGGGGTGTTACATTTTATTGGTATCAGAGCTACGGTTTAGTCGATTGTAGGACTACCGTAATATGAGTAGGTCTTGCTATACATACCATTATGTGTTTATTTGGTAGTGTGGGGATTTCTGACAATTAAAAATGTGTTTTTGTATAGTAATGGATCCCGATCCCAATCGAGCGGTAGCTGATGATGTTGAGAGTGTAGCGCCTACTCCCGCACATGGGACAGTACCGGAAGACTCTCAACCTGTTGCAAGTAATCAGAATGATGAGGCTAGACAGGCTTTCTATAGTGTAATGAATGATTGGTTCAACCAATACATTCGAACCAATACGGCTATTCCACAACCCCCACTCCCGAATAATACACCCCCTGCACCTATAATACCCCCGGTAACTAATCAGACGAGGTTAAATAAACCCCCAATTGACAGAATTCGAAAGCACGGGGCGACTGAATTTAAGGTTTTAGACAGCGATGATGCTGAACAAGCTAAATTTTGATTGGACAACACTATTCGGGTATTTGATGAACTATCTTGCACACCCGATGAATGCCTAAAGTGTGCTATATCTTTGCTACGTGATTCTGCCTATTATTGGTGGAGTACATTGGTTTCCGTTGTACCCAGAGAGCGAGTGACGTGGGAATTCTTCCAGATCGAGTTTCGAAAAAAATATATCAGTTAGTGGTTCATTGATCAGAAACGGAAAGAATTTCTTTAACTTAAATAAGGTTCCATGTCGGTTACTGATTATGAACGAAAATTTGTGAGGCTTAGCCGGTATGCCCGAGAATGCGTATCTTCAGAAGCTGTAATGTGTAAACATTTCAAAGATGGACTGAACGAAGATAGAAAACTGTATGTTGGCATTCTAGAAATTAGAGAATTTGTAGTACTTGTCGAGCGAGCGTGCAAAGCCGAAGAGCTCAGTAAGGAGAAAAGAAAAGTTGATATAGGAGCAAAAGAGTTTCGTAGGAGATCATCGGGAAATCCCTATCAGCAATCATCGAAGAAATTTAGAGATGATTTAGGCAGATCTAAAGACACTTCGGGCTTTTCTAGATGGGATTGTGATCGACCCCCTGTGAGTACGCGAGTCTCTTCAGTTGCTAGTGTTGGGAATGATCGTCAGGACAAGACAGAGTGCCAGTATTGTGGTAAATGGCATTCGGCGAGTTGTAGATTCCATGACCGCTCCTGTTATAAGTGTGGATCAGCTGACCACTTTATCAAGGATTGCCCGAGACTGTCTGAACAGAATGTAAATCAGAGTGGAAAACTGGGTGCTACTACTGCTCGAGGTAGACCATCTAGAAACGAGGGGAATGCTAGTGGCGGTCCGAGAGGATCTAGAGATGCTACAACCAGATCTGAAGCTCGTGCTCCTGCTAGAGCTTACGCTATACGCGCACGCGAGGATGCTACCTCGCCAGATGTTATTACCGGTACTTTCACTCTCTTTGATACTAATGTGATTGCATAGATTGACCCGGGTTCTACTCATTCATATGTATGTAAGACTTTAGCATCCAGTAAGACTTTACCTGTTGAGTCTACTGAGTTTGTAGTTTGGGTGTCGAATCCCTTGGGTCGTTATGTACTTGTTGACAAGGTATGTAAGAAATGTCCCCTAGTAATCAGAGGTTCCTATTTTCCGGCCGATTTAATGCTTTTACCGTTTGATGAATTTGATGTTATCCTCGGTATGGATTGGTTGACGGTTCACGATGCAGTTGTGAATTGCAAAAGAAAAACTATTGATTTGAGGTGTGTAAATAACGAGATAATAAGTTGAGTTGATCGACTTGACTTGAGCAGTTGCGCAATAATATCCTCGATGTTGGCTCAGAAACATGTGAGAAAGGGGTGTGAAGCATATCTTGCGTACGTACTTGATAGCAAAGAGATAGAAAAGAGACTTGAATCAGTACCAGTGGTTTGTAAGTATTCAGATGTTTTTCCTGAGGAGTTACCAGGATTACCACCCGTTCGAGAGGTTGAATTTGGCATCGAACTAGTACCTGGTACCACTCCAATTTCGATAGTTCCGTATCGTATGGCACCAAAGGAATTGAAATAATTGAAAGCTCAGTTACAAGAGTTGATGGATAGAGGTTTTGCTCGACCGAGTTTTTCACCTTGGGGTGCACCAGTATTGTTTGTGAAAAAGAAGGACGGAACCATGAGACTGTGCATCGACTATCGTCAATTGAATAAAGTGATGATAAAGAATAAATATCTGTTACCGCGTATTGATGATTTGTTCGATCAACTGAAGGGTGCCTCTGTATTTTTGAGGATAGATTTGAGATCGGGTTATTATCAGTTGCGAGTTCGAGATTCAGATATACCCAAGACTGCTTTCAGAACGAGATACAATCACTACGAGTTTTTAGTGATGCCGTTTGGGCTCACTAATGCCCCTGCGGTATTTATGGATTTGATGAATCGGATCTTTAGACCGTATTTGGATCGATTTGTAGTTGTGTTTATCGATGATATCTTGGTCTATTCGAGAAATGAAACCGATCATGCTGAGCACCTGAGATTGGTGTTGCAGATTTTACGGGATAAGCAGTTATATGCTAAGTTCAGTAAATGTGAGTTCTGGTTGAGAGAAGTTAGCTTTTTGGGTCATGTGGTATCTGCATCGAGTATTAGAGTTGATTCGGGTAAAATATCAGCCATACTTGATTAGAAGCCCCCAAGGAATATTACGGAAGTTCAGAGCTTTTTGGGACTTGCTGGTTACTACAGACTATTTGTAAAGGGTTTCTCGATGATAGCCACCCCAATGAAGAAACTACTTCAGAAAGATGTTAAGTTTGAATAGTCAGAAGAATGTCAGAAAAGTTTTGATCAATTGAAAACTTATTTGACTGAAGCTCGGTCTTTGTACACCGAATCCAGTAAAGAGTTTGTCATTTCTGAGTGATGCATCCTTACTTGGGTTGGGTTGTGTGTTGATGCAAGAAGGTCGAGTTGTAGCCTACGCGTCGAGGCAATTGAAGCCACATGAGAAAAACTATCTGACCCATGATCTCGAATTAACTGCCATTGTATTCGCTTTGAAAATATGGCGACATTACTTGTTTGGTGAGAGGTGCCATGTATTTTCGGATCACAAAAGTCTCAAATATTTGATGACTCAAAGAGATTTGAATCTGCGACAGAGACGTTGGCTTGAGTTGTTAAAAAATTATGAGCTTGTCATTGATTATCACACGGGAAAGGCTAATGTGTTTGTGGATGCTTTAAGTCGTAAATCACTGTTAGCTTTACGAGCGATGAATGTACACCTGTCTGTTTTATCTGATAATGTGTTAGTAGCAGAATTGAAGGCTAAACCCTTATTGATTCCTCAAATACATGAGTCCCAGAAAGTCGACGATGAATTGATTGCTAAATGAGCTGAATGTGCTTCTAATGTGGAATCGGAGTTTCAAATAGACGACAATGATTGTTTAAGGTTCAAAATTCGATTGTGTGTTCCAAGAAATTCAGAACTTATTTCGATGATCTTGAGCGAGGCTCATAGTAGCCGAATGTCTATCCACCCGGGTAGTACAAAAATGTACAATGATTTGAAACGTCAGTTTTGGTGGCCTGGTATGAAACGAGACATTTTTGACTTTGTTTTGAAGTGTTTAATATGCCAACAAGTGAAAGCGGAACACCAATTGCCTTCGGGATTTCTTCAGCCGATCATGATACCCGAATGGAAGTGGGATCGAGTCACGATGGATTTTGTATTTGGATTGCCATTGTCATCAAGCAAGAAAGATGCGATCTGGGTTGTTGTTGATAGATTGACAAAGTCGGCTCATTTTATCCCTGTACGTACGGATTATTCCCTTGACAAGCTAGCTGAAATGTATGTATCCCAGATTGTAAGGTTACATGGAGTACCCATTTCTATTGTGTCAGATAGAGATCCAGAGATTCACATCGCGATTTTGGAAGAAATTTCAAGAAGCTTTGGGTACCAAGTTACATTTTAGCACCGCTTTTCATCCCCAGACTGATGGTCAATCCAAACGAATAATTCAGATACTCGAGGATATGCTGAGATGTTGCATCCTAGAGTATAGTGGTTCATGGGAACGGTATTTACCTTTGATTGAATTCGCTTACAACAATAGTTTTCAATCAAGAATTAAGATGGTACCTTACGAGGCTTTGTATGGTCGTAAATGCCGTACACCATTATTTTGGACCGAGCTCAGTGAAAGTAAAATTTTCGGAGTTGATTTGATTAAAGATGCTGAGCAAAAAGTAAAAATAATTCGTGAAAGTCTGAAGGCAGCATCGGATCGTCAGAAGTCGTACGCGGATTTGAAACGAAAAGATATTGAGTATCAGGTGGGAGACAAAATGTTTCTTAAAGTTTCACCTTGGAAAAAGATACTCAGATTTGGCCGTAAGGGCAAATTGAGTCCGAGGTTTATTGGGCCGTATGAAATATCCGAACGAGTTGGTCCAGTTGCATATAGATTGATTCTACCCCCTGAACTCGAAAAGATTCACAACGTTTTTCATGTTTCGATGCTTCGACGTTATAGATCTGATCCTTCGCACATAATTAATCCCTCAGAGGTTGTAATTTAATCCGATATGAGTTACGAAGAGGAACCGATTCGCATCCTAGCTCGTGAGGTGAAAGAGTTACGAAACAAAAAGGTTCCTTTACTAAAAGTGCTATGGCTCAAACACCTACGATATCCTAACTTGTTCACTGGTAAGATTTTCGGGGACGAAAATTTCTTATGTGGGGGAGAGTTGTGACAGCCCTATTTTGACCCTAGTCAGGAAGTGGTTTCGGGACCACAAAATCGAGACACAAAAAAAATATATATATATAAAAAAATAATTAATGTCATATTCTATGTTTATTGTGTGTGCACATGCATATATGAAGGTTTTATGCTTTAATTTTGACAATTGAATATGAAATTTTAAATAGGACTTATGTGTGAAAAATGTGAAAGGTGATGGGTAATTTTTAAAAGTGGTTTATAATAAAGGTACTAAAAGGAATGGTTTTGCATGTCAAATTGCCCATTTTGTTGTTAGTGGCCGACCATGTTGTTAGTTAATAAATAATATATAAATTTTCTATTATCAATATGTTAATTAAATGGCTTTTATTTAATGAATAATAATAAAAAAATAAAGAGAACATGGGTGATGAAAACAAAGTGTTCATCTTTGTTTCTTCAAGAACCGAATGTGAAAGAAGAATAGGGGAGAAACATCATTCGGTCATCCTAGGCTTAATTAAGGTAAGAAGTTTTGGTTAATTCTTGAACTTTTAGTTAAATTCAAGTGAATTACTAAGTTCCTTACTGGACCCATGTTAAATTTTTGATATTTGGTGAATGAATGGAGTTTTCGATCATGGTAGATAATAAAGAATATGGTTGTTGTTTCTTGTTAATTTGGATGAATTTTGGTGGGTAGGTGTTTGAACCAAACAAATGATCATGTGTGTACACTAGATGCTAAGTGAGAAGAATCGGCCATTATATTGGAGGCCATTGCCGAATATGAACTTAGTTATTGTGTGTGATGAGTGTGTTTTGAGTTGATGGAATAAAAAGAATGCTTAAAAAATGTGTTATAAGCAAATTATATGTTAAGCTAAGGTTGTTAAATTATCAATTTTTTTCCTTGCTGAATATGTGCTTATAAAGATGAGTTGTGTGTTGAATGTTTTAAATGATTTAGATAATTATTAATCTAAGTTTAAGCTAGGTAATATTAATTGATTTTGACTTAATTGTTTTATAGCAAATGCCTATTATGGAAATTGCAAATTCGGTCTTAGATTTTAATGTATTTTTTTTAAGATGAATTGGAAAGTTGATACATACGAAAAGATGATTAGGACTTATATAGACAATCAGCATTAGCTAAGGAGTGAGAATGTTGATAGGTAATGTATATGTAAATGAGTAGTGTTATACACATATGATTTATTGGTAATAATCGCATTGGCTACACTAGTGTATAAGAGAACGAAGTAAACTATGTGAGTTTTGCTTATGTATGCGAAACTAGTATAAGTTGAATGATCGGTTATTAGGGTTATATGATCATTTTGAGTTTGAGTTATAAGTGACTATCGTGGCTTGATAAGTTCTTACCATTTTCAGTTACAAATAAGTATGAAATTTGAACCATAGCATATTTATAAATATTAATACATATTGGAATTGTTAAGTGATTGCCGAATGTGAATTATAAGTAAACCATATGGGTTAAGATATTAAACAAATCTATTTGTATTTATTAAGCTAAAGAGCAAGGAGGATCGAAGTTGGATAGGGGAAAAGAGAAAGCAACAGAGTAGCCAATCTACAATCGTTTCAATATACCGAGGTAAGTTTTTAAGTAGTCTCCTCTACTATACTTAATTGATGATACCTATAAGAATATTGTAGGTGAATCGAAAATTTTTGTTTGCACTTGAATAAAACTGTTTATTAAGTAATGTGTGTATGCGATTATTAGCTAGGGTCATTTTGAATTAAGTTGTAATAATGATATGAATATGTGATTTTGATTATAACTTTGGAGTTGAAGTATGAGTAATGATATGTATAGTGAGACAATCTATCCGGACTTGAGGCGCGAGCTACGTCTTTGGAAAAATATCCGGATATGAGGTCCGCAGGCTATATGCTAGAATCTATCCGGACTTGAGATCCGCAGGCTACGTGCTGGAAAAATATTCGGGCAAAGGTCCGCAGGCCCTTGCTGGCAATGTATTCTGAGCTCTAAGATTTATCAGAACAGATGTCAGTCGTGTAAGTAAGATTTTAATTTCGAGCATCCGCAGTAAACATTGTTGCTTAAGTACCATATAGTTACATGCTAATGTCCGTATTACAAACTCACATTTGAATTAATTTCTATGTGAATTACTAGTATCAAAGTTTGATATATATATATGTGAATGAATTCGATATTTTTGGATAGGGTAATAGTATTTTTGATTAGTGTTAGTTACCATATGAAAGAATATGATTAAGGGTAATAGTATAAGTTTGTGATTTGTGAATCTGTGTTTGAAATTTTTATATTTAGGTATATACATATTCGGTCAAATAATAACCAATTTGAAAAATTGTATGTGATTCTAAGTACTTGGTTTAAATAATAAGTTTTAAATTGCTTGTATTATTTAGAACTTACTAAGCATCAATATGCTTACTCCGTTGCCTTAATTCTTTGTTTTATAGATTCTGCTCGTTAGCTATCGTTATCGGGAGTTCAAAGTCGAAGTCGTCCACACTATCTAAGCCCTTTTGGTACTCTTGTAGTTAAACTTTGTTAATGGCATGTATAGGATGGACTTTTGATATTAACTAGGTATCATTTTGGTAATGTATTTTTGTATAGCCATGCGAAAAATGGCTTGTAAAGTTATTATTCGTATTTCATATAGTTAATGTATATGTGTGGTTGATATTCAATTAATGTTTTAAATGTTTTTGTTATGAGTTGAACTTAGGAATTATTCTATAGTGTTAAATGAGGTTTCGTGCTTGTTTTGTAATACTTCTTAATCCCTCCGGCGACGGGTACGGGTTAGGGGTGTTACACTATGCCTCATTGTTTATTCATTTAGATAAAACCATGACTATGCTCTTCATGCATTATTAGTGTAGGGATACAGTTGAATTAATTATTTAATCAGAACCATGACTATGTTATTCATGCATGTTTGATCTTTTTATAATAAATTAGGTCAAATTTGTAATAATATCCAAAGGTATTTATTACCTTGCATAACTTTAGTATTATTGTGATTAAATTGTTTCAGTATAGACATATCACTGTTACTTCACATAATTTCTAAGGAATGGTATTTTATAATATAATCTTTAGTTAAATATGGCATAGACATATGCATGTTGACTAATAGATAAACATAGGACTTCGATAGAAGCTTATAACTAGAGATTTTAAGTTAGTAAACAATTGAGTTACCATGTATTTTTTCAGAACATTTATTGAACATTATTGTGAATTAGTTAAGTTGAGGGTTGTAATTATTCTAGTTCATTCATGTAATTGTTATTAAACCTCGTGAATTGTTGCTCCATTTTACATTTGCATTTGCATTTTTAGTCATTTAATTTAGTTAACTCATAATTCTCACTTCACATTTTATTTTATTTTACTGTTAATCACTAATTTTCCAATCAACATTTCATTATATTTTCCTATACAATCCCTATGGAGACGATACTCGACACTTATCACTTTATTACTTATTAAGGATTGTGTACACTTGTGCATGTTCACGAACCATGCTTCTAAGTACACACGAAGACATAAATGTGTAAAGTCAAAATTGTATCATCTCCTCATAAAGCCCAGACAGATCAGGAGGGTAAAGCAAGGAGTCTAGCATCTAAAGAATTCCAAGATTGTCCTGAGTTGTTAGAATCAGTAGAGGAGGAGACAAAACCTTCTTCTCCAGTACTGTCTTTGCATACCCTCCAGGAGTCTGAAAGTCAGAATACCATGAGCCTCTTAGCTCATATTGAGTAGTTGGAAGTGATCACTCTGGTAGATTCGGGCAGCACAAACAGCTTCATACACTCCAAGTTGAGTAAGAGGTGATCTGCCATAATTTGATATTACAAATTAGGCTTTTCCGGTATACTTAAAGAGCTTATTCTCGAGAAAAGTAGCGTATTTTTCATAGTTTTTTTATAATTTTTAGATTTTTAGTTAATAAGTGTAAATGTCTCATTTTTACTCATTTTGTGACCCAATTTAGCCAATGGTGTCATTGGGGGCCTAACATGTGGTTGAGTGGTGTAGAGACGTGTTAGAGGACGAAAACAAGTGAAAATAACACCAATGGAAAGGGTATCGCGATAGTCTTTGTCCACCTGATCCACCAATCATCCAAGGCACGTGCAAGGGAAATTTTGGCATCAAAAATTTATCAGCATTTAGCCTAAAACAAACAATTTTGGTTGAGGAGAGACATACACATTAGTTTAGTTTTTAGCTTTAGTTTTTCTAGGTTTTCTCTTAGTTTTTTCTACAACTTTTCTAGGGTTTTCATTTTCTCTTATTCTTTCTTAGTTTTAGAATTTTTTTTCATTTACTTCTTATTCTTAGTGTTCTTAGTGTTAGCTAAGTTATTTATCACTGTATCTTAGGTTTATTTACACTTTTAGTCCCCGTACCATTTATTTACACTTTTAGTCCATGTACCTTGGTTGTAAGACATTTGTAGCTTTAGTTTAATGTATTTCAATTTCTTCTACTTTAAATAAGCTAAAGTTTGTTCCTTTTATGTTTATTGCTTTAGATTTTCTTATTGAATGCCTTTAGTTTCATGTTGTAATAGCCCACCCAGCGAAGTCTCTATTTATGGTTATTGTTTATTGTACTAAGTGTAGTTCCAAGTAAGTGAATTATTAGTTGTGGCTAAATATGGGATTTTGTGTATATGCCGATTGACGAAGTCTGTGTTTTGGCGAAGACTACTTTTTGGTGAGATCTGTGGTTTGGCAGATTCTTTTGTTAAGTATACGCCACCCCAAATATTTTGGAGAAGTCATCAAATCTGTAGTTTCGTAGATTTATTTATTATTTTTATAAGACTATTTAGTTAGACTAGTGAGAACTAATTAGAATGGAACTAAGATACTATAGTTGATAAGACTTAATGATGATAAGTGCACTTAATCATGAAAATCAAGAGTGTTAGTGGAATAATTTGATCCTTCCACTAAACTTTGTTTTCGTGCTTAAGTATATAAGAATATTAGTGTCTTCGTCGATAAAATTTTGCATTTTCTTTGAATTAATATTTTTCTTGATTTTCTCTGCATTCTCTAACAAGCTTAAGTCCAGAAACTTGTTTGAAGTTGGGTTCGCTATATTCAGCCAACTCCTATGTCTGTTTTAACTCTCTGGTAAATACTGACGAATGTCGCGTGTGAAATGATATGTAATTTGTGCAAGTATACATGTCGGATCAACTAATAAAGTGATGAGTGAGTATTGTTCTCACGAGGATCAGATTGAGTCACAAAGTGGTCAAGTTATTATAATGAAATGCGAGTAATGCTATGGCAAAAACAATGATAAGTATGCAGTGGAAATTAAAGGAATAATGATGTGTATGACATGTGGAATTAATAAATGCTTGGAAATGCTATGGCAAAGTGATAGTAGAAATGTAATGGTAATTATGAGAATTACTCTGAGAATATTATGTATGATAGTAGAAATGTAATGGCAATTATGATAATTACTACGAGAATATTATGTAAACGATTAAGTAAAGAACTAAGAATGGTATGGTAAATATACTTTCGCAAAGAATAAAGGATATATGATGTTGATTCGAAAGGTTGGGATTACTAAGAATCTACCTGTACTGTCAATATCATACTCAGTTTACTGCTCAGAAGAGTTTTAAAATGGTCTGCTTCATTTGAGAGCAAAACCCTTAAGTTACCTTGCCTGTGTTTATAGGCATTAATGTGGTACCTTGCATTGTTTTCCTTCTGTATGAACATTGCTCTATGTCTAGAGTTTACTACAAGTATTGGTCGAGTACTTTCTCATATCATTCAATATCGATCCAACTAATCCAACCTTTTTAGAATTAAATTAGTTTATGGGAATGCATCACAGTTATTTATATCTAGGGATTGCACACATACAATTTAGAATAAAATAATTTAATGAAACAATAAATTGATTCAGATTTATGCTTCAACCATTAAAGAAAATAAAAGTTTCATCATGTAATCCCAGCCCTATGAGATTTAGTTCATGGGTTGGCACATAAAATTCAAAAACAAAATAACATCCAACACCATTTTCGTCATTCAATTCACAGAAGAACAAAGTAAGAAATACAGAAGACTTGGGGAGATAGCTTTCACGTGTTCAGTTTACACTCCAGCGGCACAATGTCCTGCGATGGCTGAGAGAGACTTCTTTTATCTTCCTCTTTTCATCTCTACTCAGCCGTTGCCAAAGGATCTCTTCCTTTTTTGTTCCCCTTTTGGGTTTCCTCCTTTGGCTTTTTATAGGCTTTTCCCAAGGATAAATCCAACAACCCATGTTTATCTTTTCTTTTTTTCAACAACCCAAGATTATCTTCTTTTTTTAAATTATTTTTTCTAGGATAAAAACCAGGAGCCTAGGATTATCTTCTCCTCTTTTTTAGGCAGATTTTTTTCTAGTACAAGTATAGTTGGGCTAAAACTATCATGCATTAACTGTTGACTAAGTCTTCCTGGAATTGCCACGACATTTGTATAGAAAAAAAGTCCAACATTTTGCCCCAACAAACTTTCACTCCTTTATTTCTTGTTCCTTAACTTCAATCTGTCATACCACCAAACACAGCCCTACCACAAGCAATTAAAAGTACTAATATTTAAACATAGTCCAAGCTCATCATGAAATGATAAAAATAATAGTGAAATGTCCTAAAATGCTACTACATTTACCTAAGTATAAGCAATTAGCTAGGTCTAAAGGAATGAAATATAACTCTTTTCAAGAGTTATCGATAAACCCTAGGTTATTTTCATAATTATTTACATATTTTTAACTCTACATGCATAAGTATCATATTAGTATGTGAGGAAGGAAATTTATTTATTCTAATTTAAATGTTAATGTTTCTTGCATGCATGTTTGGTTTTAATGGTATAATGATCTGATAAGTTAAATTATTTATATTTTAGCTCAAGACACTATAGAAGGCCCGAGTGATAAAGGTAAAGGTCCTACTATATAAACTTTGTTCTATTTTTGGTAAGTCCTTTCATACTTCCATGTGTGCTGTATTCATGTTCTCTATTTTGTGTAAGGTAAGTACTTATGCTCTGTAAAGGTGAAGTGTGCGTATATGAAAAGTGGTTGTTTAGAGTTGCCAGTTTGGGTCTGTAATGTCTGTGTTAAAATGTAAGAATCATTCTTCATGCTTAAGCCACTACCTTCTACTTCTGGCGAGAATGATATGGACTGAATCATGGAATTGATGTTAACGAAAAATATTCATGGCGATACCTTTAATGGAATGTACATTGAACTGGCAAATCGCGATACATGAAAATAGTAGTGTAGCCTCGATAGGGCAAACCAGATTGGAAAATCACGAAAAATGATACAAACAAAGGAATATGAATGGAAAATATGATATGAATCTGACTAAATATTTGGGTACGTGGATGGCATGAAGAAGGTTTATCTGTATGGTCATATGGGCGTAGTGTATGCGCCAAAGGAATAGTAAAATAGTGTATAGACTATCTATGTATGGTACTCGCCATCTAGCGAACTGTGTGATTGTGTTTGACTCTTTGATATGATATACTTGAGGTATTAGTGGTTTGATAAGACTTCTTCTGGAACACATTAATTTCTTTTAAACTTACCTCGTTTCTCTTTTCCTTCTCATGCCTACTGTTGAAGGAAGACATTCTATTAGACTACGCTAGAGGATGTCTGCTGCTATGAAA
Source organism: Gossypium anomalum (assembly GCA_025698475.1). NCBI lineage: Eukaryota > Viridiplantae > Streptophyta > Magnoliopsida > Malvales > Malvaceae > Gossypium > Gossypium anomalum. Next base: position 37,119,522 of record CM046968.1, on the reverse strand, counting down.
CTTCTGTTATTTTGTACTGTGCATGAGATATGGGGTCTGATGTCTAATTGTATTTTGATAAGGATTTGTACTCAAATCCTATGTTGATAAACTATGTTTTAATGAAGCTTTATTTGAATTATGAATGGTTTTCCAGTGTTATATTTCATACGATGAAAATTATCTTATTAAAACTTATACGGCACATGACCTATATTTTATTCTATTATTTTATTAAATGTTTAATACAACACCCTAGTTTTATAGAGTATACGCCAAAAATAGTTTTAAAGATAGATGATTTCTCTGTAGTGACACGTCATACTTGGATCCTTCTAAAGGATCAGGTTTGGCATGTTAAACATGTTCTTTAAGTTTTCTTGCATAAAAATCCAAACTTTTATATTTTTCTAATCTTTACTTTAATGGCTTTTTTTCTTTTTATTTCCATGTCCATTCTCTTTATTTTTAGCATGAGTAGCTAAACCTAAAATGGAGGTTGATTGATGGAGATGTCGGTAAACTGATTTGTTTTGGAAAATGGACTAAATCGTAATAAATCAAACTAAATTGAATAGACCTAAAAACTTAGGAAGTGATGCCCCTAAGGGAATATCCAGACAAGTGAGACCGAGAGGTAATCTTGTTGTGCACCATTCCATTAGTCCCTAATTAATTAGTGTGAAAGAGAGATAAATCGAATTAATTCGTATAAGTCAGGAAAATTGAGATCAAGAGATAAAATGGAGCCACTTAGAAAATTAAACGATTTAAGTCTCTCATTTGAGGACTGACGAACCACATTAGAATCAACCAACCATCGTTAGTCATTTATTAATTAATCTCTTAGTTTCGTACTCTTTAAAATTTGTCTTTAGATTAGCATATTTAATTTTCTTGCAAAACGTTCTTGTTATGACTTTTCGTACTATAAAATCATATCAATACCTGCTTAGACTCTATAGTGTGCGCTATTATCACTCAATCACCATCTTCTTTGGGTTCGATCCTTGGAATACTCTAGTGTTCCATTATAACACTACAAATATTACAACTAACATGTACGCTAGCTGTAAAACCACAATTTAAAATTGTTTTATAAAATCATTTGTTTTATGCGCACATGCAAACGTGGTCAAAGTTTTTGGCGCCATTTCCTGGGAGACAATGAAAGATTGAGTCATTTTTAGTTCTACACCTTTTATACAAAGATAAGTAGAAAAAGTAGGATTAATAGATATGAGTTTGTATTTATGTTTTAATGAGCTTCTTGACTTTCTCTTATTAATGATTGAGTGGGAGTCATGTTTAATGCTAACTATAGGTGGCCCGAAGGACTGTTTGTGTCTAATGCAGATGGTTCGATATCCCTTAGCTGGGATGATTATGGTCCTGACAGTTCTAGAGAAGCCACGGGTGAAGAAATGGAAAGTCATATGCCTACATAAGAACAAGCTACTACTGCTAATAATATAGGAAATGCAAGAAATGCATTTAGAATGTTTTTTTCACTATGATGACATAATTATTCGATCAGTTTATGGGAAATAATCAAGAGCATCAACACAATAGCCACAAAAAACACAACCTGAGGTGGTTCGCCCAGCATATCCTGCTCATCCAATACCTATTGTAGCTCCACTTAAGGTTGACCTTGTAAGAGAGATCCGAAAAAGAGGTGCTAAAGAATTCCTTGATGATAAAGGTGATGATCCCACTATGGATGAGCAGTGGTTATCTCATTTGTGTAGGGTAATAAAGGAATTGGAATGTACTTTTGAGGATAGTTTTAGATGTACTATATCATTGTTAAAAGGAGAAGTTTACCAGTGGTGGGAAACTTTGATTAGCGTGACTCCTGAGCAAATGATTGACTGGGATTTCTTTTTAGAAAATTTTAGAGAAAGATATGTTGATTAGATGTATGTTGAGCAGATGAAGAAAGATTTTCTATATTTGAGGCAAATGAGAGTGAAAGTTGTAACGATCCAAAAGTCAATTGTGTAAGAAAGTGTGGTTTCGGAATCTCGATTTCGTAAATCAAACCTATAAATATTTTATAAAAATATGTATAGAGTTATAATTGAAGTGATTGAATTTCGGTTAGGTAATTTAGTAAAATTGGTGCTTAAGTTAAGTACAGGGACTAAATTGCATAAATGGTAAAAGTGTAATTTACTAAAGAATTATAATTAGAAATTAAATAAAGGGGATAAAATATCAATTATACACTATATTACAATCATATGACTGGTTAACTAAGTAAATTTTATGTTTGTATTAAATAAACATTAGTTAAATTATATTATAAAATAATCTAAAATTTAATTAAAAGAAAAATGATGTTAGCTAGTGGATGGAAAGAGAAAAACCTTTTATTCTCTTCATCCAAAAATAATTCAAAGCTAAAGGGGAGAAGAAACTTACAAATGGCTAAGGGGTTTTAAGGTTTCAAGCTTTAATTAGTTAGTCAATTTAGTCCATTTTCTTATAATTTTTATGTTTTCGAAATCCCGGTACCTCAGGCTAGCTGACGCATGTCATAATTTTCGGTATTGTTATAGTTTAAGTATGTTACCATTGTTGAATAGTTGAGGTTTTAGGGACTACTTTGATAGATTTTAAATTTAGTATTAAAAATGATTAAATTGTAAAGTTAATTGATGATTTTGTGCAAAAGGGACTAAAATGAAAAAACTTGTGAAATTTTTGGTACAATTGAAAAATAGGAAGTCCTATAGAGACTTTAGTGAATTCGACATTAAATTAGAGGGCTAAATGTGAAAGTTATGTTAGCTTCGATTTTAGGGATTAAATTGAATAATATGAAAAAGTTGTATAATTTAGCAATTGAATGGAAAATTGGTTGTGTATTGATAATTTATTATATTTGTTTGAATCCGTAGCTAAGGTCGACTCAGATCTTTGAAAAAGAAAGGAAAAGACAAAATTGTTGACGAGTAGCTCGGAGTTTACAATTTGTGTTTCTATAATCTGAACTGTTTGTAAATTGTTGCATTTTGATTTGTGTTGCATGGTAAAAAATTAAGGTGAGACATTTTGTTATGAAAAGTTCTTATGGATTGAAATGAATTGATTTTATGATTTTGATGATTAAATTGAGTATATTTGAAAATGTATGAATTTATATAAATGTGAAAATTGAGCATTTGTTAAGATGATGATTGTTGCCATATACATTGGATAAATGTATTCTTTTTGTTTTTTTGATAAAAAAATGACCCTAAGGTCAACCTCATTTTATTGCATCATTAATGACAAAATTATGGATTTCCGAGGGATAATCCATATTGAAATACAAATTACACTTCGTCTTAATAGCTAAATTGCAAAGTAAATCAGCAGCCTTATTACTACAACGGTTGATCCAATTAATGTGAATTGAGATGTTAGATGATAATGTAATATGAAATGAATACCCTATTAACTATTCGAGCAAAGTCGGATATAGTTGGCATGCCATAGGATAAGAAGAGTTTAGGATTACTTCGACTATGAGTCGATGAGGCACTGGGTGCCAATTTTCTTCGGTTTAACCGATGAGACACTGGGTGTCAACTTATTTTAGCACTGTGGCAATTATTTGCTTTAGATTTATTCAATGAGCTATCGGGCGTCAAACTGGTGTGTTGGTTGGATCTGTGTATCCGTAAAAGTCTGAGTTGTGTTCATAGGGTAAACGGTAAAACTTGATATATTTGATATTGAAATGGAAAATGATGATAAATGGAAATGAAATGTTAATAGGATCATGAAATGGTAAATTGAATTGTGAATATTGAATAATTAGGATCAATGAATCCAAGAAATTGGAAATTGAGATGAAATGTGCTATTATATAAGTTGTATTATCATGTAAGTTATAGAATGAGATTGTCATGCCTTAATTTTGGTATATTGATATTGTATATTGCTTATGATCTTGATTTTAATTTATGCATTATTATGACTGACAATATTTTTTAATATTCAAATTATAGAAATACAATTGAGTTATACTCAGTGTATGGTTTTGTTTTTTTTCTTGAGTAGGTACTTATCGATTCTATCATCGACTCAACATCCAGCAGCAATCCCAAACTCAAATGTTGGTAAATTTTTCATTTTGACCTTGGCATGTACCTAGGATGTTTAATGCTTATAATAGTCATTTTGTATCTTGTTGGCCTTTTTAAGATTATGTAAATATGTATAAGTTTGATGGCAATGGTCATGTGGTTGATCACTTGATAGGTTGCTTTGTTTATATTCTTAATGTCTTCATAGTTGAGAAAATATCATGCTAGGCATTGTGTTTTGGTTGATGCTTGGTTTTAGTTTGATGGATGATATGCTTAGGTTATGTTTAGGAAATGTTTTGGTAAGTTTGATACTTAAAGATGTGATGGTTGAATGGTTGAATATATACATGTGTGGCTTGATTATTTGAGGTATCCTTGAAGATATATTGGCATGAATGAATGTGGTCATTTGGCTAGTTTTGAATTGTTGATTGAGGTGTCAATTGTGACATATTGGTTAGGCACTTAGGATGGTTGTTTTAAACGATGATTTTGACTTGAATTGGATGCTTTTGAATAGGTTGAAATGTGGCTTAAATGGTAGCTTGTGGCATAAGTGTTTCATGGTTGAATAGCTTGTTTTGGAAGGCATTTTCCAGGTACACATGGCCTGGCACATGACTATATGCCATACATGAGCTTATGGGTGTGGTTTGTAAAAATTTAGGTGATTTTGGTACATATGGTCATAGTTACTTGCACGGTCTAGGGACACGACCGTGTGGCCTATCTCACACAGGTTGAGCTCTCGCGTATGGTTAGTGACACAATCGTGTGATTCATCACACAAGGGTTTAGCTTTCGCACACCCAGGGGACATGGCTGTGTGACCCGTGTATGCAGATTTTTCTTAGCTTTTTAAATTTGTTTCAAATTGATCCTTAATAATTGCTTGCTTAGTTTAACCTTCTGTAAGCTCGATATTAAACTGATATTGATCGAAACACATGTTAATTTGATTGTTTATGAATTGTATGATAATTAACTGAAATTTAAGTTATAATTTGTTTATATATATGGTTTGTATTTATTTGTAGCATTCTATTACTCGGGTTTGATGATCGGACTGGGTAAAATGGTGTTACAAGTGGTTCCACTACTTCGATTGGAGGAGTCTTTAGAGATTAGTATGTGATTTCGCTGTATGGCTTTTCCATGAAAATAAGTAAGGATACAATCTTTATTACTGAAGCAAGAGCTATTCTAGAAGCACTAATCATAGCATGGGAGAATGAATTTAGATAGTTGGATTTAGATGTGATAGTGCACTATTGGTGGAGACTCTATTAACTAGGAGTGCTGTTAATAATAGGATGGTGGAGTGGTCTCTTATCCATCAACTACTTTGCCAAAATTGAAAAGTTTGAATTCGCCATATTCCTAGGTCCCAAAATGAAGTTGCCAACCATATGGCCAAGATCACTAGTTCTAGTTCCACCAACTTACAACTGTTTGAAGACCCTCTTATTTTAGTTAAGGGGTTGCTACATGTTGATCGTGCTCATGCATCTAATGTCATTTAATAATGTTTTTTTAACTTTTTAATCCTTTTTATGTTACTATTCCTTACAAAAAATAAAATATTTTAAGAAAAAAACATAAAAACACGGTAGAAAAGTTAACATTTATTTTCTTTCCTTTTCTTTTTTCTATTCCTCTCTTTCAGCTTTTTCTTCTTTTTTTTCTTCTATGTAGAACACTAGTTGTCGCCATTTAGCCGCTATTGTTCAACCACCATCATTCAGCTACTATCTGATACATTCAAGAAAATTCAGAGAGAAAATTGACAAAAGAGGGAAGGAATAGAGAAAGGAGAGCACAAGAAAGAAAAGAGAGAGAGTATGAGAATAAGCCAATTCTTTTCCTAACCACCTCCATTGTCAGATAGATGGCGAAAACAAGAGAGGAAATAGATTCTTATAGTTGTCACAACAACTCCAAAACTCCCCGTTTCATTAACAAGTCCCTCTACCCTTGATAACCTCCCTCCCCAAAATATACCGTTTAATAAAAAAGGTTCAAAACGTAGTCTTTTACAATAACAAAAAACTAAAATTAATAGAATTTTAAAAAGTGATCGTTGTTGACCGATTTTGACTTTCTTTTTGGTCTACAACAATTGCTCCTTTCTCGAATCAAATCCTTGTCCTCAAGGATAAAAATTAGGGTATGGCTGTTACAAATCCTATAGATTCTCTCATGTAGAGTCTTCAGGAAATGTGTTGACCCAGTCCATAAGGACTTTATTCACTGCACAGTTGCCCTTCTTTACCATCCTTCTATCCAAAATTCTTAATGGTTCCTTGCTAAGAGGTCCATCAGTACCTACTATGGGCAACACGTGTCAGTAGGGTACCTTATCGATGTGTTTCTTGAGCTGGGACACATGGAAGGTAGAGTGAATCTTCAACCCTGCTTGTAGAATCAGGTTATATGCAACCTTTCCCACCTTTTATTCCACTAAAAAAGGTTCAAATTACTTTGGAGAAAGCTTATGGTTCTTCAGTCTCCTAAAGAAGTGTTGTAACATCCCAAAATAGGGCCCAGTCGGAACAGTGGTTTTGGGACCACGAATCTGAGGCTAAGAAAATTATTTTCTTAATACTTTTGGTGTCCTAGCATGATTATATAGATACATGAAATTTTTGGTGAATTAATTTTAGCGATTTTGAGTCCAATTGCGAAAAGGGACTAAATCGCATAAAGTGCAAAAGTCCCAAATTGATAGCTAAAGGTGTCAAATAGCTAGAGAACCTAAATTGGGGGTCTTTAAAGGGCAATTAACCCTTAAAAACAAAGGTGGCCAGCCATAGTAGCACATAGGAGACAAAATTTTTGGTTTAGGTTAATTAGGTGGATTTATTTGACTTGAAATAATAAATAAAGAAAAGATGATATCATACTTCATCTTCCCCGTTGTTGCACTGAAAATTTACAGCATAGAGAAGGGTTTTTGAAGCTTTAAATTTCAGTAACTCATTACCTACACAAGTAAGTGATTTTCTTGATAATTTTTGTACTTTTGAAGTCCCCATTGCATGGGCTTTCTATTGAGGGGACTATATCGCAAAATGGTAAAGGTTTTAGGGAGTTTCCATGAAAGGGTTTAAGAGGTTTTCTGAGTTTTCATGGAAGAAAATGAGTCTTAGTGGTTAAACAACTTTTTTGAAGGGTGTTACCATGAAAACACCTAATTGAACAATTTTGTAAAGTTTATAAAATTGGTAAGAAATGTATGATATAGATGGATTTGTAAGATGTGATAAGTATAAATATTATTAGGGCAGGCTTGAATGATTAGAAAATGCGATGAAAATTGAATTACAAGCCCGAGGGTAAAATCGTAATTCTAGCAAGGTTTAGGGGCAAATTGGTCATTTTGCCCTAGGATGAGATAAGGACTAAAATTGAATTAAATGATGTATTAATATAGTTATTTTACTGATATAGACTCCGAGAGACCGAATCTGGAAGTTGACCGAGGGAAACGAAACATTTTGGAGTGATCAAAACTCAAATCTGAAACAATCACCAGGTAAGTTCGAATAACTTGAAGTAGACTTTTAATGTACTTAAAATGTATATTCTTGATTGCATAAATATTGTGAATGTTTATTGCATGATAATTATAGAGATTTAATAAAGAGAGTAAAATGCGTATAAGAATGTCCCGGTTGAATGAATAGGGTTATTCGATGGAATATCTCGAAAATAAATTGACGATGAAAAGGATCTAGCCTGGGAAGGTGATCCTAAAGTGATCTAGCCTTCCAAAGAATATGTGTGCCTTAAGGATTTAGCCCGGATGGGTAATCCGAAGTAGGATCTGAATTTAGCCTGGATTGGTAATTCAGATTCGAGCTCATTAGAGTAAATGTCGTTGTAAAGGATTTAGCCTGGACTGGTAATCCCTACATTTACTCTATGAGTTTACACCACGGGGGATTTAGCCTGGACTGGAAACCCCACCGTAGGAAATGAGGTTCGCGAGAGAGCGTACTTGGAATGATCACTTATGGGAATTGACGAGAAATGAGATATCTATCGAAAAACTGAGAAATTCATTGGGAATAATAAGAGATGTGAATTTTGGGAATAATGATATGATGAGCTCATCTAGATGTGCTATTATCTTGTAATGCCATGAGACTAACTTAATGGTTGAGTGTATGTGTTAGGAAATCTACCCTATGCTTGTTTGGATTGAGTGCTTATTATGGTTGTATGCTAAATAACCGGTAAGTTTACTTTCCCGTTATTCGGGCTTGCTAAGCATGTTAATGCTTACCCCTTTCATTTTCCCCTATTTTACAGTATTCGTGGACTCTTAAAGATTGGAAGACGATTGGAACGTTGATCTCACTATCGACTCAATCCCATTTTGGGTATGTGGAAACTTTTATTTTGTTATAATGACATGTATAGGACTTTTGATTCTTTTGCTTGGTATATATCATTAATTTAGGCAAAGTAATGGCTCATGAATGTGTTATTAATTCATTTTGGAAAAGGCCATGGTTAATGGCTAATATTCATATTGGGTTATACATTGAAGGTTGTTGCCCCCTGGTAAATTGAATTGTATTAGTAGGTAGTTGAATTGCTATTTGTTGTGGTTGCTTGGTCCCATGTTGATTGGAATATTGGTATGGTAGAATTCTATGTAGGTTATTGTTGGCAAGGATGGCTTGAAGGCTTGGTAAATAGCCTATTTTTGGGCCACATGGCCTGAGCACACGGGCGTGTGTCTCGACCATGCGACTTCATTTAGATCATAACCAATTAGATAGAGAGCTCCACGGACTTAGGACAAGGGCGTGCCAAGGCCGTGTGAAGGACAGGGAACAAAGACACGGGCGTGTGCCTTGGCCATGTGATTTCTTTGTTTTATAGCTAAGTTGGCAGTATGCTCCACGGGCCATAGAGAATGGCGTGTCCAGGCCGTGTGAGGAACATGGGCCAGGGATACAGGCGTGTGTCCTGGCCGTGTGAAGTTTGCACTTGATTTATGAGAATTTGTGAAATAAATTGGCCACACGGGTAAGGGACACAGGCGTGTCCCTAGGTACTGAGGCCATGTGAAACACACGGGCCATTGCATGGCCATGTCGAGAGGGTCACACGGTTGTGTGCCCCTATTTTTAGAGAAATTTTTCTTAATCCTTTTAAGGTCTGAGTTGTTCCCGAATGGGTTTCTAAGTAAGTTTTGGGCCTCGTAATCCCATACTAGAGATATTATGAATATTTTTATTTTCAAACAAAATTTGATAGCCGTAATTCCTGAATGTCTTTGTATGTACTCGGTAATGCCCCGTACTTTGTCCCGGTCTTGGGTAGGGTAAGGGGTGTTACATTTTTTGGTATCAGAGCTACGATTTAGTCGGTTCTCAGACTAACATAGCATGTATTGAGTCTAGCTATACATGCCATTATACAAGTGATGATAGTGTGACATCTTCTAACCTTTTTAATTGTATTTGAATATAAAAAATATCTTCTGATCAAGCACGAGATGAGTCCGAAGGAGCCGAGAGCTATGCTCCAGCTTCTGTACAGAGAGATAATTCTAGTAGTAGTAGAAGGCCTATGTCTGGGGGCCGGGAAGAGGCGAAAGCTACCTTCTTCAAAATGATAGACAAGTGGTTCGAAGAGTATATGAGAAATCGTCCTGAGATACCCTGACCTCCCCCACCTGCTTCCTAACCTGAGGGAGCACCACAGGTCGTGGAACCTGTGAGATTGGGAAAGGCTCCGGTAGACAAACTCAGGAAATATGGGGTCGAAGAGTTCATAGCCACCCTAGATGATGACCCAGAACGTGTGAAATTTTGGCTTGAAAATACTATGAGAATGCTCAATGAGTTGTCGTGTACTCCAGAAGAAAGTTTGAAATGTGCGGTGTCTCTTCTAAAGGATACTACTTATAATTGGTGGAAGACCATATCTTCAGTGGCATAGAGAGAGATCATTACATTGGAATTTTTCCAAGCCGAGTTTAAAAAGAAGTTCATCAGTCAAAGGTTTTTAGATAAAAAACAAAAGGAGTTCCTAGAACTCAAGCAAGGAAGTAGAACAGTGTAAGAGTAAGAAAGGGAATTTGTGAGGTTAAGTCACTATGCGAATGAATGGGTCCAAACAGAGGTTGAAATGTGTAAACGTTTTGAGGAGGGTTTGAATGAAGAAATTAAACTGTTGATGAAAATTCTTGAGATACGAGAATTCGCTGCTTTAGTTGATCAGACCAAAAAGGCCGAGGAGCTCCACAATGAAAGGAAGCAAGCCAAGAGAGAGGCTTGGGTATCGAGTAGGAGGACTAGTGGCAAGGCGCATTCCTTTCCTACAAAGAAATCGAGGAGTCGCCAAGACCGCTCCACTTCATCAGTGGGATACTCGGGCAATGCAAAGAGTTCTAAGCACCATAATCCAGAATCTTCTTTTCCTTCAGCCACAAGTGTGGGAAGCATTGATGACCAAAGGCCGAAGTGCATGAGTTGCAACAAGTTCCACTTCGGAGAGCGCCGAATGAAGAGCGGGGCTTGTTACAGATGTGGTTCTCTCGATCACTTCCTTAGAGATTGCCTGAAAAGAGCGAATAGAGAAGCTGATCTAGCTTCGAAATCAAATGCTCCTAATTCTCGGGGTAGACCTCCTAAAAGTGCTAGTGACAATCAGACAGTTGCGAGAAACTCCACTGCAAAATCAAAGGCCCTAGCTCCGATAAGAACCTAGGCGATATGAACTTTATAGGAGGCCTCTGCTCCCGATGTTATAACGAATATATTCTCTTTTTATAATACTCGTGTTATTACTTTGATCGATCTGGGGTCGACCTATTCATATATCTGCATGAAATTGGCGTCTAGCATGAACATGTCTATATAACCCACTAAATTTGTAATTAGAGTGTCAAACCCTCTAGGCAGGTCTGTTCTGGTAGATAAAGTTTGTAAGAATTGTCCCTTGACGATTCAAGGCCGTTGTTTTTCAACCAACCTTATGCTCTTGCCTTTTGATGAGTTCGACGTGATTCTTGGCATGGATTGGTTAACTGTCCATGACGTGGTTGTAAATTGTGGTAGTAAGTATATTGAATTGACGCATCTTGATGGTGAGACTCTCCGAGTTGACTCAAGTGAGTTGGATTCATCACTGGTTATGATTTCCTCGATGACGGCCCAAAGGTATTTAACGAAAGGGTATGAAGCCTACTTAGCCATTGTTTTGAATACCAAAGAATTTGAACTGAGAATGGAATCGATACCGATAGTACGAGAATATTCGGACGTGTTCCTCGAAGAGTTACCTGGGTTACCTCCTGTTAGAGAGGTAGAGTTTGGTATTGAGTTGGTAACCGAAAAAGCGCCTATTTCTATTGCCCCATATAAAATGGCACCGACTGAATTAAAAGAGCTAAAGGTACAGTTACAAGAGTTAACTAACAAAGGCTTTGCAAGGCCTAGTTTTTTACCTTGGGGCGCTCCTGTTTTGTTTGTTAAAAAGAAGGATGGATCAATGAGGTTATGTATAGATTACAGACAACTCAATAAGATGACCATTAAGAACAAGTACCCATTGCTAAGGATTGATGACTTGTTCGATCAGTTGAAAGGGGCCACTGTGTTTTCCAAGATAAACTTGAGGTCTGGCTATTATCAGTTGCGAGTTAAAGAGTCGGATGTACCCAAGACAGCCTTTAGGACAAGATATGGTCACTATGAATTCTTAGTCATGCTGTTTGGTCTAACGAATGCCCCAACTGTATTCATGGATTTAATGAATAGGGTATTTCAACCGTACTTGGACAAATTCGTCATGGTGTTTATTGACGATATCTTGATTTATTCCAAGGATAAGTCAGAGCATACGAAGCATTTGAGGACTGTATTACAGACTCTACGGGATAAGCAACTTTACGCTAAATTTAGTAAGAGTGAGTTTTGGCTCCGTGAGGTAGGGATTTTGGGTCACATTGTTTCAGGTGATGGTATCCGAGTTGATCCAAACAAGATCTCTGCTATTGTCGATTAGAAACTGCCGAAGAATGTAATCGAGGTTGGAAGCTTTTTAGGCTTATTTGGTTACTACTGACGCTTCGTAAAGGGATTTTCTATGATTGCAACTCCATTGACAAGATTGCTGCAAAAGGATGTTAAATTCGAGTTGTCAGAGGAATGTCAGCAGAGTTTTGAGAAATTAAAGACGTTGTTGATTGAGGCTCCAGTTTTGGTGTTGCCTAAGTTAGGAAAGGAGTTGTGGTCTATAGTGATGCGTCCTTAAATGGACTGGGTTGTGTGCTTATGCAAGAGGGCAAAGTGATCGCCTATGCTTCGAGGCAACTAAAACCACACGAGAAAAATTACCCAACACATGATTTAGAGCTTGCGCAAATTGTCTTGGCCTTGAAGATTTGGAGACACTATTTATATGGTGAGACATGCTGTGTATTCACCGACCACAAGAGTTTAAAGTATTTAATAACTCAGAAAGATTTGAACCTAAGGCAAAGGAGATGGTTAGAGCTAATTAAAGATTATGAACTAATCATTGATTACCACCCGGGAAAGGCGAATGTGATCGCTAATGCACTGAGCCGGAAGTCCTTGTACACTTTGAGAGCTATGAGTACGCAGTTGGCGTTGCTTGATGATGGCTCGATTTTAGCAGTATTGAGAGCTAGGCCGACTTTTCTTCAAGAAATTTGTGATGCCCAGATTAATGATAATGAATTACAAATCAAGAGAACTCAATGTAAGCCAGGTGTTGAGTCAGATTTTTCGATTAATTCTGATGGTTGCCTGATGTTCAGAGATAGGGTCTGTGTACCCAGGAATGACGACCTTGTACGGAAAATTTTGCAACAAGTACATGATAGCTGACTTTCTATCCACCCGAGAAGTACCAAGATGTACAATGACTTAAAGAAAATGTACTGGTGGAATGGCATGAAAAGAGGCATCTCTAAATTTGTATCGAAATGCTTAATATGTCAACATGTCAAAGCTGAACACCAAGTACCTTTGGGTTTGTTACAGCCCGTGATGGTTCCCAAATGGAATGAGACAGGATTACCATGGACTTCGTGACTGGATTACTGTTGACCCCGTAGAAGAAAGATATTGTTTGGGTTGTAGTCGATAGGCTAACGAAGTCGGCACATTTTATCCCGATGCGAACCGATTGCTCTCTTGACAGGTTGGCTGACTTATACATATTTGAGATCGTAAGGCTACATGGAGTACCATTGCCAATCATCTCAGATAGAGACCTGAGATTCACTTCGAGATTTTGGAAGAAACTACAGGAAGCTTTGGGTACCAAATTAAATTTTAGTACCGCATTCCACCTTCAGACGGATGGTTAGTCTGAACAGATGATTCAGACTCTTGAGGACATGTTACGATGTTGCATCCTTGAATTTCAAAGCAGTTGGGAGAAATATTTATCATTGGTGGAATTTGCCTACAATAACAGTTTTCAGACAAGCTTAAAGATGGGCCATATGAAGCATTGTATGGCCGGAAGTGCTGGACTCCATTGTATTGGACAGAACTCAAAGAAAACCAGTTTGACGGGGTTGATTTAATCAAGGAAACGGAAGAAAAGGTTAAAGTGACCCATGATTGTTTGAAAGCGGCGTCAGATAGACAAAAGTCATATGCTAATTTAAAGAGTAAAGAGGTTGAGTTTAAAGTTGGAGACAAAGTGTTATTGAAAGTGTCTCCTTGGAAAAAAGTTTTAAGGTTTGGCTGGAAAGGTAAATTGAGTCCACGATTTATCGGACCTTATGAGATCACTGAAAGAGTTGGACCATTAGCCTACCGTTTAGCATTGCCACCCGAGTTGGAAAAGATCCATGATTTATTTCATGTCTCCATGTTGTGCAGATATCAATTAGACCCCTCTCATGTCATTTCACCAACAGAAGTCAATATTAGACCGGATATGACTTATGGTGAAGAACCGGTCAAGATTTTGGCTCGGGAAGTCAAACAGTTGAGGAACAAGGATATAGCAGGTGAAAGTGTTATGGCATAGACATGGAATGGAAGAGGCCACTTCAGAGCCTGAAAAGTCATGAGGAGACAATACCCGAATTTGTTTTCCGATAAGACTTTCGGGGATGAAAGTCCCTAAAGGGGGGAGAATTGTAACATCCCAAAATAGGGCCCAGTCAGAACAGTGGTTTCGGGACCACGAATCCGAGGCTAAGAAAATTATTTTATTAATACTTTTGGTGACCTAGCATGATTATATAGATACATGAAAATTTTGGTGAATTAATTTTAGCGATTGTGAGTCCAATTATGAAAAATGACTAAATCGCATAAAGTGCAGAAGTCCCAAATTGATAGCTAGAGGTTTCAAATAGCTAGAGAACCAAAATTGGGGGTCTTTAAAGGGTAATTAACCCATTAAAAACAAGGGTGGCTAGCCATAGTAGCACATAGGAGAAGGTGGAATTATTTGACTTGAAATAATAAATAAAGAAAAGATGATATCATACTTCATCTTCCCCATTGTTGCACCAAAAATTTACATCATAGAGAAGGGTTTTCGAAGCTTTAAAGTTCAGCAACTCATTACCCACACAAGTAAGTGATTTTCTTGATAATTTTTGTACTTTTGGAGTCCCCATTGCATGGGCTTTCTATTGAGGGGACTATATTGCAAAATGGTAAAGGTTCTAAGGAGTTGCCATGAAAGGGTTTAAGACGTTTGCTGAGTTTTCATGGAAGAAAATGAGTCTTAGTGGTTAGATAAATAACTTTTATGAAGGGTGTTACCATGAAAACACCTAATTGAACCATTTTGCAAAGTTTGCAAAATTGGTAAGAAATGTAGATATAGATGGATTTGTAAGATGCCATAAGTATAAATATTATTAGGCCAGGCTTGAATGATTAGAAAATGCGATGAAAATTGAATTACGAGCTCGAGGACAAAATCGTAATTCTAGCAAGGTTCAAGGGCAAATTAGTCATTTTGCCCTAAGATAAGATAGGGACTAAAAAGGAATTAAATGATGTATTGATATATTTATTTTGCTGATATAGACCCCGAGAGACCGAATCTGGAAGTTGATCGAAGGAAACGAAAGGTTTTGGAGTGATCAAAACTCAAATCCAAAATGATCACCAGGTAAGTTCGAATAACTCGAAGTAGACTTTTAATGTATTTAAAATAAATATTCTTGATTGCATAAATATTGTGAATGTTTATTGCATGATAATTATAGAGATTTAATGAAGAGAGTAAAATGCGTATAAGAATATCCCGGTTGAATGAATAGGATTATTCGATGGAATATCTTGAAAATGAATTGACGATGAAAAAGATTTAGCCTGGACGGGTGATCCTAAAGTGATCTAGCCTCAATATGTGTGCCTTAAGGATTTAACCCAGATGAGTAATCCGAAGTAGGATCTAAATTTAGCCTGGGCTGGTAATTCAGATCCGAGCTCATTAGAGTAAAAGTCGTTGTAAAGGATTTAGCCTAGACTGGTAATCCCGACATTTACTCTATAAGTTTACACCACGGGGGATTTAACTTGGACTAGTAATCCCGTGTAAGGAAACGAGGTTTGCGAGAGAGCGTACTTGGAATGATAACTTGTGGGAATTGACGGGAAATGAGATATCCATTGAAAAATCGAGAAATTCATTGGGACTAATAAGAGATGTGAATTTGGGGAATAATGATACGATGAGCTCATCTAGATGTGCTATTATCTTGTACTGCCATGAGACTAACTTAATGGTTGAGTGTATGTGTTAAGAAATCTATCCTATGCTTGTTTGGATTGAGTGCTTATTATGGTTGTATGCTAAATAACCGGTAAATTTACTTTCCCGTTATCCGGGCTTGATAAGCATGTTAATGCTTACCCTTTTCATTTTCCCCTATTTTACAGTATTCATGGACTCTTGAGGATTGGAAGACGGTTGGAGCATTGATCACACTATCGACTCAATCTCGTTTTGGGTATATGGAAACTTTTATTTTGTTATAATGACATGTATAGGACTTTTGATTATTTTGCTTGGTAAATGTCATTAATTTAGGCAAAGTAATGGCTCATGAATATGTTATTAATTCATTTTGAAAAAGGCCATGGTTAATGGCTAATATTCATATTGGGTTATACATTGAAGGTTGCTGCCCCCTGGTAAATTGAATTGTACTAGTAGGTAGTTGAATTGCTATTTGTTGTGGTTGCTGAGTCCCATGTTGATTGGAATATTGGTATAGTAGAATTCTATGTAGGTTATTGTTGGAAAGGATGGCTTGAAGGCTTGGTAAATAGCCTATTTTTTGGCCACACGGCCTGAGCACACGGGCATGTGTCTCGGCTGTGTGACTTCATTTAGGTCATGACCAATTAGACAGAGAGCTCCACAGGCTTAGGACACGGGCGTGTCAAGGCCGTGTGAAAGACAAGGGACAGAGACACGGGCGTGTGCCTTGGCTGTGTGATTTCTTTATTTTATAGCTAAGTTGGCAGTATGCTCCATGGGCCATAGACACGAGCGTGTCCAGGCCGTGTGAGGAACACAGGCCAGGGACACTAGCATGTGTCCTGGCCGTGTGAAGTCTGCACTTGATTTATAAGAATTTGTGAAATAAATTGGCCATATTGGTAAGGGACACGGGCGTGTGCCTAGGTACTTAGGTCATGTGAAACACTCGAGCTATCAGCACGGCCATGTCGAGAGGGTCACACGGGCATGTGCCTCTATTTTTAGAGAAATTTTTCTTAATCCTTTTAAGGACCTGAATTGTTCCTGAATGGGTTTCTAAGTATGTTTTGGGCCTTGTAATCCCGTACTAGGGATATTATGAATGTTTTTATTTTCGAACGAAATTTGATAGCCGTAATTCTTGAATGTCTTTGTATGTACTCGGTAATGCCCAGTACTTTGTCCCGGCCTTGGGTACGAGTAAGGGGTGTTACAAGTGTTGCGTATAGGGTTGTAGCCTCAGATACACCTACTCCCTAACCTCAAAGCTACGGTCAGACCTATTTCTATCAGCTAACTGTCTCATCGTTTCCTGAGCTCTCTTCAAGTGAAACTAGAGAAGCTTCCTCATGGATTCCTTGTATTGCAAGCTACAATCCACTGAAGTTGAAGAACCAACCAAGTATGGTAAGTCTAGTGGTGGGTCTTGACCATATAATGCCTCGTAAGGAATTGTTTTAATGGCTAAGTGGTGTGTGGTGTTATAACGCCATTCTTCCAAAGGCAACCATAACACCCATTCCCCTGGTATTCACTAGACATGCATCTTAAGTACCCCTCTAGGCACCTATTTAGAACTTCAGTCTTACCATCAGTTTGATGATGGTAGGCTGTGGACAAATGCAGTTTGGTTCCTAACCTTTTGAATAATTCTAGCCAAAAGTTACTCACAAATATCCTATCCCTATCAGAGATAATTGTTTCAAGGATGCCATGTAATTTGTAAACTTACATCAAGTATTCTTGTGCCACAGTAATTGTAGTGAATGGATGAGAGAGAACCAGGAAGTGTCCTACTTGGTAAGCCTGTCTACTACCATTAAAATAGTGTTTTTACCTTAGAAGTTGGGCAAGCCTTCCACAAAGCTCATACTGATGGTAGCCTAAGCTCGAGTGGGGATAGGGAGTGTTGTAAAAGGCTAGGAGAGGTTGCTAGATCAGCCTTGCATTTTTGACATACAGGGTATTCACGAACCCACTATTTGATGTCCCTAGATAAGCCTTTCCAGTACAACAGATCAAACATCCTGACCCTAGTAGTATGTGTAACAGCCCAGTTTTAGCTAAATCAGAACAGTAGTTTTGGAACCACAAATTCAAGGTTGTAAAATTATTTTAATATTATTTTTGGTGTTTACAACATGTGATTATATATGTGTGAAAAGTTTGTAAGCTAATTTTATAGTTTAATAGCTCAATTTGAGAAAAAAAGACTTAATCGCATAAAATGCAAAAGTTGCATTCTATTTGATAAAGGTGTCAAATTGCTATGGCTTATTAAATGAAAGGTCCTTATGTTGTAAATAGACCATTGATAGTGGGAATGGACATAAATGGTCTTATATTTGTTAATAAAATGGTTTATTAATAAGGGTAAATTGGTAAACTATGTATTAATGAATATTAAACAAAATCAAAGTGATTTTGTGTTCATCTTTTAAATTTCTTTATCGAAAATTAAAAATAAAATAGGGCTTGGAACCTTTAACATTTCGGCTAGCTTGTTCATCTTCATTAAGGTACGGTTTTAGCTCGATTTTTGATGAGTTCTATGTTTTTGTGATATTTGCTTTCAGTACTAGGTAGCCCATGCCCTAATTTTAGAAAGTGTTGATGATTTTGAAAGTTTCCTTTGATGAATTAATGTGTTCTTGGATTTTTGATGATGAATTATGAAAGCTTGTTGATAGATTAATATGTTTTGTAAAGTGATTTTGAGTGAAAATGTCTAAATAGGATTAAATTGTGAAAAGTGTAAATTGAGGGGTTAAATTATGAAATAAAAGTGAAATATGGGCTACTGGGGACCTATAGAGAATTCGGCTAAGCATGGGTTTTATTGAATTTTGTGTAATTTGTGTTTTTGTGGAATAGGGACTAAATTGAATAAATGTGAAACTTTAGGGGATAAAGTGCAAAAATGCCCAAATAAGTGTTTGTGGACTAAATTGAAATATTATGTGATTAAATGAGTTGAATTTGTTATAATATAGATCAAGAAAAGAGGAACCCGGACTTAGATCGAGGCAAGAACAAAGTACTCAACTAATCGACTAGTTTCGTCGTTTTTACGTCCGAGGTAAGTTCGTATGTGATAGACATTGTTACAATTATGTTTTTAATGCTTTAATATTGCGTAAATTATATATATGAGACGATGGTTGTGTATGACGACAAATCAACTATGTTTGGCACTTAGTGTGCAAAACGGAATAGCTTTAGCTATATATATATATGACACTTAGTGTGAGAGGTTGTGTAACACCCCTAACCCGTAACTGTCACCAGAATAGGTTAAGAGGCATTACCGGACTTGTAACTCAGTTTCAAACAAACATTTATCAAATAGTCCTCATGTTTCAGTCAAAATCATTCATTCACATTTCATATGTATTCAAATCAAGCATACAAAGCTTTAATCATACATTCGGGAAAATCAGTAACATATAAACATTTCAAGAACTTAGAAAATTTTCAACATTTCAAGAGACACACGCCCGTATGAACAGGACGTGTGCCTCACACGGTTACCAGAATGCCCATGTCATAGACCGTGTGAAAACAGAGTGTACATACTGACTTGTACCACATGGCTGGAGACACACGCATGTGCCTTGGCCGTGGTCGAAACTGACTTGGGTTACACGGCTGACCACAGGCCCTTGCACCAAGGTTGTGTGGCTCACACGGCCACCAGACACGCCCGTATGTCTAGGCTGTGTCAAAATTGTAGGGTATACTGCCTTAATTCAAAAAGGTACCTCAGGGGACACACGGCCGTATAGCATGACTGTGTGTCGCACACAGCTGAGATACACGCCCGTGTCTCTACCCATGTGGACAAAAATAGGACATTCACAAGACCACTTTGCCACCCAATTTGGGTCATCACTACACGCATCAAAATAAGCATATTTCATGTCCCAAAGGCATTCAAAAACATACCAAATTATGTGCTAATTAACCCATAATATCATCATTCATTCTCATATACAAATCAAATTCAAACATACCAATTCAAAGTACTAACTTCATATAAAAAACATATGATTCATACATCATATTAATCTATTTCAATTTATAGCATTTCTCATCATCTCAACTTCCCAAAATTAATCATAAAACTTACCAAAATTGACCATTTCATTTGACCATTCATAAATGTATTAAAACATACTATTATTCAACACAAAGCATATACCAAAATTCATTCATAATCTCATCCATAATCAAGCCATATCACATGGCTTGATATACACATCTCCAAACATACCACATTAGTCTTAGCCTATACATGCCATACTTTGATATATACATATTCAAAAGGTACCAAAATAACGTTTGATAGTGTGGTAATGATCCTCGACGATCCCTGAGCTTCCAGTAGCTTCAATATCTATAAAACAATGCAAACACAGACAAAATAAGCTTTCAAAAGCCTAGTAAGCCATATACAAATAAACTTATCATTTTAAGCATATAAACATCATAACATACATATACTCCATAGTCAAATACTATCACAAACCTCATAGTTCATATACATTTCATATATTCCCAATTTATTTGCATATATGGCATATTTTCTCATATTTGTATCACATATCATCACTTGCACATATACTTACTTCACATTAACAAATGTTGAACACGTTTCAACGTACCTAAATCGCATATTCATTCATTCAATCACGTATTTCTTGGAATGCCCGTTGAACCGTTCGGAATCAAATAGGATACGCAGATAGCTCGGAAAGCTCGTACAATGCCAACGTCCCAGACGTGGTCTTACATGTAATTAATATCAATGCCACTGTCCCAGACATGGTCTTACACGTAAATCTCAAACCGATGCCAACGACCTAGACGTGGTCTTACACGATAACACATATTGGAATCCTATGTCATGACATATGTATCCTACTATTCCTATAGTTCGTACGGGACTTTTCGGACATTGTCACATTATCGGAGCTTTCTCGGATTTCTCATATTCAACTCAAAATAGCCATTCATCATTATTCATTAACATATAAGCAATAATAATTCAATTCAAATACATTTATTTGTATGTCGACTTACCTCGTACTTATTCGAACGGATGAAATTGGCTAATCAACGACTTTCGACTTTCCCCGATCTAATTCTGTTTTCTTTGGTTCTAGATCTATATAAATTCAAATTTAACTCTTTTATTCAAAAAATCATTCAATTCAATCCATATACACATATTTAGGGCATTTTACAAATTAGCCCTCACATTTTTACATTTTGACATTTAAGTCCCTATTTCATAAATCACAAAATACATATAATTTCATATTTCTCATGCTTAGCCAAATTTTCGTATAGTCTCTAGCAGCCCATAACTTTCACTTATTTCACATTTTAACCCTTCAATTTCTCATTTTCACAAATTAGTCCATAATAATCAAATTCATCAAAAATCTCAATACAAAACATATTAACCCAACACATATCTTTCATTTTTCATCAATTAACAACACAAAACTCATGGATTCATCCATGGCATATCTCAAAATCATCATCAAATTCAAAAATTCAAGCATGGCCTAGCTAGAGTACTAAGCAACAATCACAAAAACATAGAAATCATCAAAAATCGAGCAAAATACATACCTCAATCAAGCTCAACTATAGCCGAACCCTAAATGAACTTTTATCTTTTATTTTATTTTGATTTTCGGTGACAGTTATGATAATTTAAGCATATAATGACATTGTTTTATTTAATATAACATTAATAATCAAATACCAATTTTACCCTTTATTAAACCATATAAAAATCACTTAATACAAGCCTATTTATGACCATCCATCATTCAAATGGTCTAATATCATCATAAGGACCTTTGATTATAAAAGCCATAACACTTAAGCACTTTTAACATATGGAATGCCACTTTTACAATTTATGCGATTAAGTCCTTTTTATCAAATCGAACACACAAACGCTAAAATTAGCACACTAAACTTTCACACATATAAAATCAAATACTGTAAACACATAAAATAATATTAAAATAAATTTTCTTTTTCATTTTTATGGTCCCAAACTAAATCGGGCTGTTACAACTTTCCCCCTTAGGGATTTTTGTCCCCGAAAATCTTATCGAAGAATAGGTTTGGATATTGCTTTCTCACAGCATCCTCGGGCTCCCACGTAGCTTCTTCAATCTCGTGCCGATGCCATAAGACTTTCACTAATGAAATTTTCTTATTTCTCAATTCTTTAACCTCATGAGCTAAAATTTTGATTGGTTCTTCTTCGTATGTCATATCAGACTGAATCTCAATCTCAGACGGGGAGATTACATGTGAGAGATCGAATCTGTATCGTCGAAGCATCGATACATGAAATACATTATGAATCTTTTCTAGCTCAGGTAGCAATGATAATCTATAAGCAACTGGCCTGATACACTCGATAATCTCATAAGGTTCGATGAACCTCGAGTTCAATTTGCTTTTTTTGCCGAATCGAAGTACTTTTTTTCTACGGAGATACTTTCTGAAACACTTTGTCTCCAATTTCAAATTTAATATCTTTTCATTTCAAGTCTGCGTATGATTTCTGACGATCTAATGCTACTTTCAAACTATTTCGAATCACTTGTACTTTTTGTTCAGTCTCTTTGATCAAATCAACCCCGTGAATCTTATTCTCACTAAGCTTAGACCAGTATAACGGTGTTCGGCATTTACGACCATATAAAGCTTCATACGGTGCCATTTTAATGCTCGATTGAAAACTATTATTATAAGGAATTCAATCAATGGCAAATACTGTTTCCATGAGCCTTCAAACTTAAGAATGCAACATCTCAACATATCCTCAAGTATCTGAATAATCCACTCGGATTGACCATTCGTCTGCAGATGAAAGTAATACTGAAACACAATTTCGTACCTAAAGCATCTTGCAGTTTCTTCTAAAACCTCGAAGTGAATCTCGAATCTCTATCTAACACAATCGACAATGGCACCCCATGCAATCTCACAATATCATAAATGTATAACTCAGCTAGCTTTTCCAGTGAGTAATCTAATCGTACTGGAATAAAGTGGGTTGATTTTGTCAATCTATCAACCACAACCCAAATCACATCTTTCTTTATCGGAGATAGGGGTAAACCCGAAACAAAATCCATCGTCATTCTATTCCATTTCCACTCGGGAATCATAATAGGCTGTAACAAACCAGAAGGCACCTAATGTTCAGCTTTAACTTGCTGACAGATCAAACATTTCGAAACAAAGTCGGAGATATCTCTTTTCATTCCAGGCCACCAGTATAGTTGTTTCAAGTCATTATACATTTTCGTCCTTCCCGGATGAACAGATAAAAGACTGTTGTGAGCTTCATTCAAAATCATCTAAATCAACTCTAGATTTCTCAGAACACAAATTCGATCTCAGAATCTCAAACAATCATCATTATCAACTTTAATTTCTGAATCAGAGTTCAAATCACACTGAGCTCGTTTCGCTATTATATCATTATCAACTTTCTGTGCATTATAAATTTGTTGTAAGAACAAAGGTCTTGCTTTCAATTCAGCTAAAATCGAACCATCATCAGATATACACAATGAGTATTCATAACATGTAATACAAATAATGATTTCTGACTCAAAGCATCAGCAACAACATTTGCTTTTCCAGGATGATAATCAATAACAAGCTCGTAATCTTTTAGTAACTCTAGCCATCTTCTCTATCGCAGATTCAAATCTTTCTGAGTCATCAGATACTTCAAACTTTTATGATCTGAAAACACGTGACATTTCTCACCAAACAGATAGTGATGCCAAATCTTCAAAGCGAACACAACCGCAGCTAACTCGAGGTCGTGTGTCGGATAATTCTTTTCATGCGACTTTAATTGTCTCGAAGCATAGGCTATAACTTTGCCTTCCTGCATCAAAACGCATCCCAGACCGTTCAACGAAGCATCACTATATATCACAAATTCTTTCCCGGATCCTGGTTATACTAACACTGGATTTTCAGTCAATAGGGCTTTCAACTAATCAAAGCTTTTCTGACACTTTTCGGACCATTCAAACTTAATGTCTTTCTGCAGCAATTTTGTCAACGGAGTTGCAATCATCGAAAAGTCTTTTACGAACCATCGATAATAACTAGCAAGTCCCAGAAAACTACAGACTTCAGAAACATTTCTTCGAGGCTTCCAATCTAAAATCGCGAAAATTTTGCTCGAATCAACTCATATACCATATGCTGACACAATATGGCCCAGAAAACTGACTTCGCGTAACCAGAACTCACATTTACTAAACTTTGCAAATAGTTGCTTATCACGCAGAGTCTGTAGCACTACTCTCAAATGCTCGGCATGCTCATTTTCATCACGCAAATAAATCAAAATGTTATCAATGAATACGACAACAAATTGGTCTAAATATGATTTGAAAATTCTGTTCATCAGGTCCATAAAAATAGCAGGTGTATTTGTTAATCTGAAAGGCATAACTAAGAATTCATAGTGTCCGTACCTCGTTTAGAAAGTTGTTTTCAGAATATCATAATCTTTTACTCTTAACTGATAATAGCCCAATCTCAGATCTATCTTTGAAAATACAGTAGCACCTTTCAACTGATCAAACAAATCATCAATCCTGGGCAGAGGATATTTGTTCTTAATAGTCACTTTATTTAACTAACGATAATCAATACACATTCTCATCATGCCGTCTTTCTTTTTCACAAACAAAACCGGAGCACCTCAAGGTGAAAAACTCGGTCATGCAAATCCTCTATCGGTTAATTCTTGCAACTAAGACTTCAATTCTTTCAACTCAGTCGAAGCCATTCTATACGGAGCTATCGAAATCAGAGTAGTTCTCGGTACTAAATCAATGCCAAATTCAACCTCTCGAACTAGAGGTAAACCCGGAAGTTCTTCAAGAAACACATCAGGGAACTCATAGACAACCAGTACAGATTATATTTTCTTTTCTGTCACTTTTGAATCAATCACATAGGCAAAGTAGGATTCACAACCCTTCTTCACATATTTTTAAGCTTTCATTACAGATATCACAGCTGGCAACCCATTTAAATCACTAGACTCAATTCAGATTATCTCATCATTCTTGCATCTGAAATTAATAGTTTTCCGTTTAGAGTTCACAATAGCATCACGCAAAGTTAGCCAGTCCATACCCAAAATTATATCAAATTCGTCACAAGGTAATAGCATCAGATCAGCCAAAAAATAATTATCTCGAATCATCAACAAACAATTCTTACACACTTTATCAACCAGGAAACTTTTGCCTGAGGGGTTTGATACTCTAATCACAAATTCAGTAGACTCTATAGGTAAAGTCTTACTGGATACTACGTTTATGCATATATACAAATGTGTTGATCCTGGATCTATCAATGTAATCACAGAAGTATTGTAAAGAGTAAATGTACCCGTAAACACATCCGAAGATGAAGCTTCCTTACTCTGGCGGTTGCACTTGTAACACCCCAAACCCAGTCCAGACGTTACGACCGAATCTAGCGTGTCACATTGAAACGTTACTAGAAAAGTCATGTTTTATCTAAAGTCTTTCTTAGTGTTTAAAGAATATCTTCGTTATAGATTAAAGTGAATGGTAGTTGTGCACCAGGTAGGATGCCAGAAAAGAGGAGGTGAGTCAAGTAGACTGCTTAAGTACCAAGCTCTCCACGGATCCAATCCTAGACATGCACACCACCATTGCCACACTTTAACTGAGTGATTGTTCATGGAAACTATTTCGTTAAAAACCGTTTGAGAAGGTTATTAATTTTGAAAACATTTTCATAAGGTGAAAGCTTTGCTTTGTTACCGCGATATTTTGAAATCAGGTAACCTTTTTTTTAAAACGCGCCCTAAAACTATTCATTTCCAACGATTAAAATAATATCATATCTATTCTAGCAAACATATTAAAACAATTAAGAATAATTAAGGCGGCCTTATTACAATTTAAAACCCAAACTGTTAAAGTAAATAAAAAACTGTCTGAATCACCAGAAGAAAATCGAATTTGCAGAACGTGTGGCCACTCCGAATCCCTCATAGCTCCAAGCCCACTATGGTTGGGGATTACCTGCATGGATGAAAATAAGGGGTGAGTTTGGGAAACTCAGTGTGTAAAATAACCCAACCATAGTCTAAATCAGCTCAAACCACAGAAACAAATTAAGTTGGGCAGAATGAAGCCCATAGGCCCATAACAGAGACAGAACAGATATTTTATGTATGCAGAAACCCAACCCATATCCAACCGTATACACCCCGGTACCAACCTTACACCATGTGGGGAGACAACTCGACCCACCCATCTGCTACACGCCACAAAATTTTGCAGCATGGATGCCAGAATAGATAGTGTGACAAAGTCACCAGATACAGATATTTGTGGCATCGCCACCAGAACACTTCCTCCATCAACATAACCCATATCCCATGCAACAGACATACATGTCATGGCATACAACATGCAGAATCAGATTATCATGCATTTCAGTCATAACTAACCCTAGGGGCATAACGGTCATTTTGCACCTAGGGGTATAATGGTAATTCTCCTACTTAGGGGTATTTTAGTAAATTATCTATTTTAGGGTTTTCATGCATATTACAGCCATTAACGTATTAACAGAAACACTTACTGAGTGTTTTTATCGAATTGGGCCTGTTGGCCCTTTAACTGAATTTCGGCCCATTAAGCCCAAATATACCGAAGTGCATGAAATTGCGCACTCTGTAATCTTACCACTTGAGATTACCGAGATTGGAAAACAAACTATCTCATGAGCGTTCGCACGCTCGCAAGTTCACAAAATGCTGGCTTTTCAGCATTTTGACTTTTCGACTTTTGCCGATCTAGTCTATGAGTGGTGTCGTTTACACACCTGATTTGTAACGGTTCGTTGGTAAGATCCACACACGAGCTGCCTAAAATTGGATTACTAACACATCAATCTAAATATCGAAAGCAAACTACGTACTTATCCCCCTACCATATTCGGCCAACACTGCCTTAGACCCTCGAGTTCTTACCTTTTTGCCGAAATATGGATTAGATCTAGAGATCCAACTGAATTGGTCTTCAAGCCCTTCACTGTATGCCCCCTTGTCCACGCTAATGCATACACAGCCAAAAAGAAAGGGGCAACAATGCCCTTAGTCCAAACGTTAGCCACCCTTAAGAGGTTTCGGCTTTTACCTTAAATCATAAATTACTAACAAAAGCTATTCAACAAACTTACCAATCACTGTTCGACCTAGCACAATGCCTATATTCGGCTTTTACTGTAGTTACGAGATGAGACAGATTCAAGTAGCCAAAGATTCGGCCTCCTTTACCACAGTTATGAAGGTTTTGGCTTTTTAAAGAAGAAAAAGAAAGAGGTTCGGCTATGGCAAGATTCGACCTATTGAGGAAAAATGAAGAAAGGAAAATAAGGGAAGAAACAGAAGAGAGAAGAGTTTGGGTTCGGCTATGGAGAAAAGAAAAGATGAAAGAAAAGAAGAAGTGAGAGGGGAAGTAGTATTCAGTTATGGCAAGGGAAAACCGCACAGAGAGTTAGGTGGTTCCCAAGTTTAGGCTACTAACAAGAATGAAAGGGAAAAAAAGGAGAGAAACCCTAAGCACAACCCCTAATTCAGCAAGCCAAAAGAAAACTAAATCGAAACCCAATGGAGAACTTACACAGAAACGGCACAACAATTCCCTAATGCCAAAATTCCTACTTCTGAGACCTAGCCGAACTTACCCATACCAGAGACCCTTGGCTGGCCAACTCTTGCTCCTCAAGAGTCTAACATTCGGCCAATACCACACTTCTTGATCAGCTCTTAAATTTTCTCCCTTATCTCCTCCTTACCCAATCTCCTAAATAGCTCCAACTCTTCTTGACAGAGTTTTACTTGAGTTCCATCACATCCCCTTTCTGTTCATAAAAATTAGCATCTCAATTTGCTTTCCTTGTGACTTGAACCTTAGCTCCCCCTAAACATCTACACGCCACTCCCCAAGCACCTATGTGGCGTCACATGCCACTTTGCCACAGGTCTTCTTGTGGTTTATTTCACCCATTAAATCTTAAAAGCCTAAAACACCAGAACCCATTCTCTTTTAAAATTAAAATTTGTTAAAACTACTGGGTTTTAACTTAGACTTGGGCCTTCTAGAGGCCCACTAATATACTCAGACCTACATTATACAGCCAATACACAGAAATTCTAAAATTCCTCAAAAATTAGAGAAATCCCAAAAATCCTGAAAACTAGGGTGTTACAGCTCTAGCCTAAGATCGAACAGCTATATCTTTAGTAGCTCTTTGTATTGACTCAATCTAACAAATTCTCACTCGTACTCTGTAACAGACATACGGCCTTGTTTCAGTTCAAGAAACTTTTTGCGTTTCTGATCTATAAATCTTTCACTTATGTATTTATTTCGAAATTCAGTTTGGAAGAAATCCCAGGTGATTCATTCTCTTGGAACCACTGATATCAAAGTTTTCTACCAATGGTACGCGATATCCCTCAGAAGTGAAACAGCACATTTAACACATTCTTTTGGAGTACAAGATAATTCATTGAATACCCGCATCGTATTCTCGAGCCAGAACTCAGCTCTCTCAGCATCATCATCAGTAGTAGCACGAAATTCTTCAGCTTCGTATTTTCTAATCTTATCAACTAGAGGCTTATTTAGAAGAATTGGATCTACCACTTGGGAAGCTACGAGAACTTGCGGGGGTGGAGGTTGGGGAGCAGCCGAGTTTGTTCTAACATACTGAGTGAACCACTCATTCATCATTTGCAAGAAGGCTTGCTTAGCCTCTCCCTCATGGCTACAAGCAATGGGTTTAGAATCAGACGGCGCTGTCTCTTGGGCAGGAGTTGGCGCATTACTTTCGACATCATTAGCTATGGCTCATTCGGGATCTATTACTATACGAAAAACATATTTCGTTTTTCAGGATACATCACACTATCACAGTTCATATATATGGCATGTATAGCTACACTCATATATGTTACGTTAGTCCTAGAATCGACTAAACCGTAGCCCTGATACCAATAAATGTAACACCCCTAACCCATACCCGTCGCCGGAATAGGGTAAGAGGCATTACCGAACTCGTAACTCAGTTCAGAACAAACATTTATCAAATAGTCCTCACATTTCAGTCAATATCATTCATTCACATTTCATATGTATTCAAATCAAGCATACAAAGCTTTAATCATATATTCGGGACTAAATCGGTAACATATAAACATTTCAAGAACTTAGAAAATTTTCAACATTTCAAAGGACACACGCCCATCTGAATAGGACGTGTACGTCACACGGTTACTAGACACGCCCGTGTCATAGACCGTGTGAAAATAGAGTGTACATACTGACTTGTACCACACGGCCAGAGACACGCCCGTGTGCCTTGGCTGTGGCCGAAACTGACTTGGGTCACACAGCTGACCACACGCCCTTGTACCAAGGCTGTGTGCCTCACACGACCACCAGACACGCCCGTATGTCTGGGCCATGTCAAAATTATAGGGTATACTGCCTTAATTCAAAAGGGTACCTCAGGGGACACATGGCCATATAGCATGACCGTGTGTCGCACACGACTGAGACACACGCCTGTGTCTCTACTCGTGTGGACAAAAATAGGACATTCACAAGACCACTTTGCCACCCAATTTGGGTCATCCCTACAAGTATCAAAATAAACATATTTCATGTCCCAAAAGGCATTCAAAAACATACCAAATCATGTGCTAATTGACCCATAATATTATCATTCATTGTCTTATACAAATCCAATTCAAACATACCAATTCAAAGTACAAACTTCATATCAAAAACATATGAGTCATACATTATATTAATCCATTTCAATTTATAGCATTTCTCATCATCTCAACTTCCCAAAATTAATCATAAAACTTACCAAAATTTACCATTTCATTTGTCCATTCATAAACGCAATAAAACATACTATTTTTTAACACAAAGCATATACCAAAATTCATTCATAATCTCATCCATAATCAAGCCATATCACATGGCTAAATATACACATCTCCAAACATACCACATTAGTCTAGCCTATACATGCCATACTTTGATATATACATATTCAAAAGATACCAAAATAACGTTTGATAGTGTGGTAATCATCCTCGGCGATCCTCGAGCTTTCAGTAGCTTTAATATTAATAAACACAAAGTAAGCTTTCAAAAGCTTAGTAAGCCATATACAAATAAACTTATCATTTTAAGCATATAAGAATCATAAAATACATATACTCCACAATCAAATACTGTTATGCCCCGTACCTGAGACCGTCGCTGGAGTCGAACACGAGGTGTTAACAGACTTAATTCATTACTTTAAACAGCTCAAACAATTTATTTTTAAAATTTTCAGTCAAGCTAGCAATCTGCATCACAGTTGGTTAAAAATTCATATCTTGAGTTCCGAAACTCAAAATCCAATTCCGCAAATTTTCCCTGAAACTAGACTAATATATCTATTTACTAATTTTTTTATTGAATTTTTGCTTAAGCAAATTAGTACATTTTATTAGTTAAAGTCTCCCCTATTTCAGGGTTTGACTACTCTGACCTCTATGTATTACGAATCAGATATCTCCCTGTATAGAGTTTCAATGACTATGCCGTTTATTTCTAATAAAACTAGACTCAATAAGGAATCTGTACATATAAATCATGACTTATAATTATCTTTGAAAAATTTATGGTGAATTTCCAAAGTCAGAATAGGGGATCCAGAAATTGCTCTGGCCCTGTTTCACAAAAATTTAAACATCTCATAAAATATAACTCATATACCTGTTTTGTTCCATCCATATGAAAATATACTCATCAAGCTTCAATTCCATAACTTATTCATTATTTAATTCCATTTCTACTATTTTTAGTGATTTTTCAAATTCACGTCACTACTGCTGTCTGAATCAATTTTATGGTAAATTTTACCCATTTCATGGTTCCCATGGATTAGCTAGCAATTTAGCATACATAACACCAAATATGATCATGATTAGCCATTCCAATGGCTAATCATTACCAAGCATTTCCATACCACTCAATAACCATATCATAAGACCATATATACTAAATGATTATAATGCTATACATGTCATACTCAAAATATACAAGCCATTATGCCAAGATGGTATACGGATAGTGTGAGCGTGCCTCCGACCGTTTCCGATTTCCGAGCTGGCTTGTCAACACTACAAGGAATGAAAAGGAGGGAGTAAGCACAAATGCTTAGTAAGTTCACATGCAAATAGCAAGTAACACAACTATATAAGCAAACATAAACATCATTTGCATGATCATCACCGAGACATTCATATCACATTTTCATTTATCATCTTACCATATTGTTGTTATATCGAGTTTTCAACCCGAGGGTTAAGTACATACCTGTTCAAAGTATCCATTTCACAACACTTACCAATACGTCCCTTTCATCTCGAGTATTCCTCCATTTGAGTAGAATTTTACCCGTTGAACACATCGGAATATAATTCGGATACATGGAAAGTTTGCACATAAGTGCCACATATGTAGTCAAGCTACCATGTAACCCGCCCATAAGTGAACTCGGACTCAACTCAACGAGCTCGGGCGTTCGCATCCATAAGTGAACTCGGACTCAACTCAACGAGCTCGGATGCCTAGTTACATCTCTCGAACTCGGACTCAACTCAACGAGTTCGGAAATTTGCATCCATAAGTGAACTCAGACTCAACTCAACGAGCTCGGATGCCTAGTTACATCTCTCGAACTCGGACTCAACTCAACGAGTTCGGACATTCGCATCCATTAGTGAACTCGGACTCAACTCAACGAGTTCGGATGCCCAAATATCCCAGTGACATGTCACTTGTATCCTAATCCATTCCTAAGGTTCAACGGGACCTTTTTCCCAATCATGTGTCTCAACCATCTTCTACGGAATGCCGATACCGATACTCGATAGTATTTCACATTTTCCAAGTATATCACATAATTTGACATATTATCAAACAATTATCACGAGTATAATATTTCATAATAATTATCATATCATTTAAATAACATAAAAACATTTAAAATAATAACTATGTTACCAACATTTACATATGAACTTACCTCGTCTGTGATAATGGCTACTTTTACCATTCATCCACAACTTGGTATTTTCCCCATTTTAGCCCAAATTTTAGTTTTCCTTGCTCTATCATTTAAAATATAGTCTAATTAGGGCTCACATTATTCAAATTAACCCAAAATCATATTTTGGCAAAATTACAGTTTTGCCCCTAAACTTTTACATATTTACACTTTTGCCCCAAAGCTCGTAAATTAAACTTCAGCATATTTTCTTATGTCTTATGACATGATGAACATTTTTCCCTTCTATGACAACATCAAATTCTCACTCTAACACATAGTTATGAACAATAATAATTTTTACCGATTAAGCCGTTTTACTCATTTTTGCTTAAAATCGCTTAGCAAAAGTTGTTTAACATAATTTCAGCCTTCATGTTCTACCATAAAACATCAAAATAAACACATTTCACCTATGGGTATTTTTCCAAATATGAACCCTAGCTTAAATTATTGCTAGAATAAGCTTAATCAAGTTACCGGTATTCCAAAAACGTAAAGAACTTGAAAAACGGGGCTAGAACGGACTTACAATCGAGCTTGGAAGCTTGAAAACCCTAGCCATGGTTTCCCCTTGCTATATTCGGCCATGGGGTTGAAGATGAGCAAAAATTGGCTTTTAATTTTGTATTTTAATTCATTTTACCCCTAAATGACCAAAATGCCCTTACTACTAAACTTTCCAAAAATTCCATCCATGTCCAATTTTTGTCCATAGACTTAGAAATTGGTAAAATTGCTATTTTAGACCTCCTAATTAATATTTCAAAACAATTTCAGACTAGAAACTTCTAGAATGCAAGTTTTGCAAATTATTCGATTTAGTCCCTAATTTCAATTTAAGCACTTTATGCATAAAATTTCTTCACGAAATTTTCACACAATCATGCAATCATATCATAGACCTCAAAATAATCATAAAATAATTATTTCTATCTTGTATTTTGTGGTCACGAAACCACTATTTCGACTAGGCCCAAAATCAGGATATTACAACTCTCCCCCTTTTAGGGATTTTCGTCCCAGAAAATCTTACCAGAAAAAAGTGGTCTTCACTTTTAATCTCATATTCGGTGCTGAAGAACTTTCACTTAGTTTGTACTCCAATACATCTCTTTAATTTCTCATATGGTCTAAAAGCTTACAGTCTCAACTCTCAACTGTTCTTAAATTTTCAACCCTTCTCAGTTTCCCATGATATCATGACATAAAACCAGGATCTTAACTTGATTAATGGAGACCGGAATTCCAAAAATCCAACAATCAAAGAGACACGAAATTCCATGAATTTGATGAGTAGGAATTCATTCAATACCGATATGATTTATAGATTTCTCCAAACATTTAAGAATAGGATACATCACATTTTTCTCTCTTCTCTGTAGTAGAAATAATTTCGATATGGCCTCAAGAATAATCCTTCTCATTTCCATCCCAATATCAACATTGACAAGGATAATTTTGATAGATCCCAATACTCAGCTTTAACTTCTTTAACAACTTAGATTTTATGTAACATCGAATGCTCTAAACTATCACATTACCTCACTGTCTTGAAACACATCACAATTCATACAACAGTACATTACTAAAAGTCAGGAAGTCTTTGCTCAATGTAGACTAGTCTAGTTCAGACGCTTCGGTTACCAATATTCTCATCTATCCGAACTCTGTCAACATGTAATAAACTTTTCAGCTTTCATAAGATGAAAACCTTATCATTCGTAGTGACTTTAACTAATATCTAACTCTTTCTAATAAATATACACTTCTTGTTCAGACTGTTTACACTTTTATCAGTACAAAAATGAAATTCTATTATCAGACTTGAGAAAAATAATCCTGACATAATTGCCACATGAAATCTTTCAAATAAATAATTCACCATACCGACTGAAACTCGCGCTTTTATCACCTATGCCTTTACTGATGTCAAATCCTTACACAGAAATTAGAAAAAAAAATCCCAATACTAAAATCACCACATTACCAAGATCAAATTAGAAGTATAGTCATATTTGACATGATTGTCACGAAGTGAAGAACGCACTTGAACATGAGTCGTAATTGACAAATTATGGAACAAAGATAACAAGAAAACCGAATAAAAAAATCCAAGATAGAGAAACCGGAATAAAGAAATCCGAATAAAAAGATCCGGGATAAAGAAACCCAAGATACGATACTATTGGGAGAATCGAAAACCAAACTCATAGAGAAAATATAGAATACCCCGATAATTCTTCAAAGAAAGAAAGTCCAAAATAAAACATCATTTAATCCCACTGAAATCAAATATAACAAGATCAATATATCTTCCCATACATATATATCAGATGAAGCATCAAGTAGAAGAAACAGAATTATAATATCATATGTATTCTCTCATCAATTCTTATCAGACGAAATGAAATAGAATACCCGATGAAATAGAGCAATATAAATTATAAACCAGTCAGACTACCAATGCTTTCATCCAACACCAGAATTAGAAGACATTCCCATATAACAAGAATTTCTTCAGAAGATCAATAGCCATAGAAATATTTACGAGAGCAGGTAAACACATAGAACATCTCAAAAGAGATGCTAAATCTGTCCGGTCATAATCATTGTCACACTCAGATAGTTCACATTTCAAATATCATTTCCCAACTAGTTTTGCCGTCACAAATTTCATATTAAACCATTCACTAAAGAAGGCTAGTTATGAATAAATTTCGATTTACACTTTTCTCGACCTTGCACCTGAGTAATTCGATTTACCAAAGAGAATTCCTTCTCTAATTGGGACAGTGCATAACTCCAATAATCTTTACGTCAATCTGATACTTTACTGGCTCTAACTTTACTTATCAGCTCATTTTCAATCTCTGATCATACTTATAATTATTCTATCACTGAACTCTTTGGGTTCTCAACCGGAAACTTATTCAATACAAATCTCATGAAATTCCATTATAAGTACCACTTTGGTAAGGGGGAGGGGTTGTAGGACCTCTGACTCGACTTTCTTATACATACACATATGACACAACTTCCATCATCATAGCAACATCATCAAAATCATGTCATTCATTCAGGCAATGCAACATTCATGTTCGCTTACACAAATTTTCCTATTGGCCCATTTAGACAATATACTTATGTATACATTCTATGTTTTCTAGCTAGCTTTACTTATCCATTCATTTAATTAAATTAATTCATGCTCATGACATCATATAGGGCCAAACAAACATAGATATTTGCATCACAATCACAACTTTCATTTCGTGCATCATGTACATGTCATTACAATCATATAATTCAGTCCAACAATTTAACATAGATAAGTTCATTTCATTATAATCCTTTATCTCATAAAAATTATATATCATTAGCATTCATCAACATTCGACGTCCAAATCAAGACAAGGACATTTTCATTCATATCATAATATTATGACTTTTATTCATACCTCTACTACTTTCTATTTATTCTGTTCATCTTATCAAGCAAGCCATATACACTACATCATATGAGCATTAAGCAAATATGGATATTTATCACATATGTATCATAAACTTTTATTCATACTTTTCTGAACCGAGACTTATCATAATCATAATTTTACTCAAATACCTTCACATAAATTGAACATGGTCGGTGCAGCTTGGTTGGAGAGTACCCTGTCTAAATAAGACGGTACTCATATGCGTCGGAAGACATCACACTATCACAAATCAGTGGCATGTATAGCTAAATTTTTACGCATGCTAAGTTAGTCCGAGAACCAACTAAACCTGCTCTGATACCACCAAATGTAATGCCCCGTACCCGAGACCATTGCCGGAGTCAAACACGAGGTGTTAACAGACTTAATTCATTACTTTAAACAGCTCAAACAATTTATTTTTAAAATTTTTAGTCAAGCTAGCAATCTGCGTCATAGTCGCTTAAAAATTCATATCTCGAGTTCAAAAACTTGAAATCCAATTCCGTAAATTTTTCCTGAAACTAAACTCATATATCTATTTACTAATTTTTTTATAGAATTTTTTGTCAAGCAAATTAGTACAGTTTATTAGTTAAAGCCTCCCCTATTTCAGGGTTCGACTACTCTGACCTCTGTGTATTACGAATCAGATAACTCCCTGTATAGAGTTTCAATGACTATACCATTTGTTTCTAATAAAAATAGACTCAATAAGGAATCTTTACATATAAATCATGACTTCTAATTATCTTTGAAAAATTTATGGTGAATTTCCAAAGTCAGAACAGGGGATCCAGAAATTGCTCTGGCGCTATTTCACAAAAATTTAAACATCTCATAAAATATAACTCATATACCTGTTTTGTTCCATCCATATGAAAATAGACTCATCAAGCTTCAATTCCATAACTTATTCATTATTTAATTCCATTTATACTATTTTTAGTGATTTTTCAAATTCACGTCACTACTTCCGTCTGAATCAATTTTATGGTAAATTTTACCCATTCCATGGCTCCCATGGATTAGCTAGCAATTTAGCATACATAACACCAAATATGATCATGATTAGCCATTCCAATGGCTAATCATTACCAAGCATTTCCATACCACTCAATAACCATATCATAAGACCATATATACAAAATGATTATAATGCTATACATGCCATACTCAAAATATACAAGCCATTATGCCAAGATGGTATACGGATAGTGTGAGCGTGCCTCCGACCGTTTCCGATTTCCGAGCTGGCTTGTCAACACTACAAGGAATGAAAAGGAGGGAGTAAGCACAAATGCTTAGTAAGTTCACATGCAAATAACAAGTAACACAACTATATAAGCAAACATAAACATCATTTGCATGATCATCACCGAGACATTCATATCACATTTTCATTTATCATCTTACCATATTGTTGTTATATCGAGTTTTCAACCCGAGGGTTAAGTACATACCTGTTCAAAGCATCCATTTCACAACACTTATCAATACGCCCCTTTCATCTCGAGTATTCCTCCATTTGAGTAGAATTTTACCTGTTGAACACATCGGAATATAATTCGGATACATGGAAAGTTTGCACATAAGTGCCACATATGTAGCCAAGCTACCATGTAACCGCCCATAAGTGAACTCGGACTCAACTCAACGAGCTCGGATGCCTAGTTACATCTCTCGAACTCGGACTCAACTCAACGAGTTCGGACATTCGCATCCATAAGTGAACTCAGACTCAACTCAACGAGCTCGGATGCCTAGTTACATCTCTCGAACTTGGACTCAACTCAACGAGTTCGGACATTCGCATCCATTAGTGAACTCGGACTCAACTCAACGAGTTCGGATACCCAAATATCCCAGTGACATGTCACTTGTATCCTAATCCATTCCTAAGGTTCAACGGGACCTTTTTCCCAATCATGTGTCTCAACCATCTTCTACAGAATGCCGATACCGATACTCGATAGTATTTCACATTTTCCAAGTATATCACATAATTTGACATATTATCAAACAATTATCACGAGTATAATATTTCATAATAATTATCATATCATTTAAATAACATAAAAACATTTAAAATAATAACTATGTTACCAACATTTACATATGAACTTACCTTGTATGTGAAAATGGCTACTTTTACTATTTCGTCCACAACTTGGTATTTTCCCCATTTTAGCTCGAATTTTAGTTTTCCTTGCTCTATCATTTAAAATATAGTCTAATTAGGGCTCACATTATTCAAATTAACCCAAAATCATATTTTGGCAAAATTACAGTTTTGCCCCTAAACTTTCACATATTTACACTTTTGTCCCAAAGCTCGTAAATTAAACTTCAGCATATTTTCTTATGTTTTATGACATGCTGAACATTTTTCCCTTCTATGACAACATCAAATTCTCACTCTAACACATAGTTATGAACAATAACAATTTTTACCGATAAAGCCGTTTTACTCATTTTGCTTAAAATAGCTTAGCAAAAGCTGTTTAACATAATTTCATCCTTCATATCCTACCATAAAACATCAAAATAAACACATTTCACCTATGGGTATTTTTCCAAATATGAACCCTAGCTTAAATTATTGCTAGAATAAGCTTAATCAAGTTACCGGGATTCCAAAAACGTAAAGAACTTAAAAAACGGGGCTAGAACGGACTTACAATCGAGCTTGGAAGCTTGAAAAACCCTAGCCATGGTTTCCCCTTGCTATATTTGGCCATAGGGTTGAAGATGAGCAAAATTGGCTTTTAATTTTGTATTTTAATTCATTTTACCCCTAAATGACCAAAATGCCCTTACTACTAAACTTTCCAAAAATTCCATCCATATCCAATTTTTGTCCATAGACTTAGAAATTGGTAAAATTGCTATTTTAGACCTCCTAATTAATATTTCAAAACAATTTCATACTAGAAACTTCTAGAATGCAAGTTTTGCAAATTATTCGATTTAGTCCCTAATTTCAATTTAAGCACTTTATGCATAAAATTTCTTCACGAAATTTTCACACAATCATGCAATCATATCATAGACCTTAAAATAATCATAAAATAATTATTTCTATCTTGGATTTTGTGGTCACGAAACCACTATTTCAACTAGGCCCAAAATCAGGATATTACAAATACTATCACAAACCTCATAGTTCATATACATTTCATATATTCCCAATTCATTTGCATATATGGCATATTTTCTCATATTTGTATCACATATAATCACTTGCACATATACTTACTTCACATTAACAAATGTTGAACAAATTTCAACATACTTGAATCGCATATTCATTCATTCAATCACGTATTTCTTGAAATGCCCGTTGAACCGTTCGGAATCAAATAGGATACACGGATAGCTTAGAAAGCTCGTACAATGCCAACGTCTCAGACGTGGTCTTACATGTAATTAATACTGATGCCACTGTCCTAGATAGGGTCTTACACGAAATCAAATACAATGTCGATGTCCCAAACATGGTCTTACACGTAAAACTCAAATCGATGCCAACGTCCCAAACGTGGTCTTACACGATAACACATATCAAAATTCTATGTCATAACATATGTATCCTAATTATTCCTATGGTTCGTACGGGACTTTCCAGACGTCGTCACATTATCGAAGCTTTCTCGGATTTCTCATATTCAACTCAAAATAGCCATTCATCATTATTCATTTACATATAAGCAATAATAATTCAATTCAAACACATTTATTTGTATGTCAACTTACCTCTTACTTATTCGAACGGATGAAATCGGCTAATCAACGACTTTCGACTTTCCCCGATCTAATTTCGTTTTCTTTGGTTCTTGATCTATATAAATTCAAATTTAACTCTTTTATTCAAAAAATCATTCAATTCAATCCATATACACATTTTTAGGGCATTTTACAAATTAGCCCTCACATTCACATTTTGACATTTAAGTCCCTATTTCATAAAATCACAAAATACACATAATTTCATATTTCTCATGCTTAGCCGAATTCTCATATAGTCTCTAGCAGCCCATAACTTTCACTCATTTCACATTTTAACCCTTCAATTTCTCATTTTCACAAATTAGTCCATAATAATCAAATTCATCAAAAATCCCAATACAAAACATATTAACCCAACACATATCTTTCATTTTTCATCAATTAACAACACAAAACTCATGGATTCATCCATGGCATATCTGAAAATCATCATCAAATTCAAAAATTCAAGCATGGGCTCGCTAGAGTACTAAGCAACAATCACAAAAACATAGAAATCATCAAAAATCGAGCAAAATACATACCTCAATCAAGCTTAACTATAGTCGAACCCTAAATGAACTTTTATCTTTTCTTTTCTTTTGATTTTCGGTGATAGTTATGATAATTTAAGCATATATTGACTTTGTTTTATTTAATATAACATTAATAATCAAATACCAATTTTACCCTTTATTAAACCATATAAAATTACAAGTCCATTAATGACCATCCATCATTCAAATGGTCTAATATCATCATAAGAACCTTTGATTATAAAAGCCATAACACTTAAGTAATTTTAACATATGGAATGCCACTTTTACAATTTACGCGATTAAGTCCTTTTTATCAAATCGAACACACAAACGCTAAAATTAGCACACGAAGCTTTCACACATATAAAATCACATACTGTAAACACATAAAATAATATTAAAATAATTTTTCTAACTCAATTTTGTGGTCCCGAAACCACTGCTCCGACTAGGGTCTAAACCGGGTTATTATAGGATGAGATAGCTTTGGCTATGAAAGGCACTTAGTGTGCAAGATTATAATAGATTCGGCTTTGCTGTGGCACTTAGTGTTCGAGATATCGAGTATTCGATAGTGTCATGTAAAGTTATGAGTTTGATATGAATTTATACAGGTATGTACATATAAAGCATGAAATCCAAATAGAAAAAGTAATGAACTTGTTCATAAACTCTTGAGTAAGTATGATTTAGGTATGAATTAGTTCAAATTGATGATTTGTATTTTATGAACTATTGAGTATATTTAGTATGAACTTACTAAGCTATGAAGCTTATTGTGTGTTATTTGTCTATGATTTATAGAAAATCAAAGCTAACTCAGACTCAGGGATCGTCGGGAAGTGTCATCACACTATCGATCATTTTGTTGGTACTTTTAAAGCCTTGTATATATAGTATATGGCATGTATAGGCTAATTATGGTACTTTGGTTGTGAATATGGTGATGAGATTTGGCTTATTATGTATATGTTTTGATTTGTATAGATAGTCATGTGTGATGGTTTGGTTTGGTATGTTTTGGTATAAATGTGGCTAAGGTTTCATAGTTGTTCAAATGGTAATGTTTTGAGCTTAGTAAAGGACTTATATGGTATGATCAAATTTGATGAATTGAGAGGATATATGCTTGTGAATGAATGATAGATGATATAAGTTTTTGAATAGGTAATTGGTTTGAATTGATGATGGAATTTGATTGAAATGGATATGGCATAAATTGAGCATTTGGTTAATGATTTTGTGTTGCCTATTGTATGATGAATTGGTACCTTTTTGGTTGTTTAAGTGAGCATGAGAAAAGGTGGCAAATTGGCTTTGCAAATGGCCTATTTTGGTCCACACGGGCAGAGACACGGGCGTGTGTCTTAGCTGTGTGCGACATATGGTCATGTTACACGGCCATGTGTCCCTTGGGGTACCCTTTTGAATTAAGTCAGTATACCCTATAGTTTTGACACAGCCTAGACACATGGGCGTGTCTACTGGCCATGTGTGGCACATAGGCTGACACATGGGTATGTGGTCGGCTGTGTGACCCAAGTCAGTAACCTTCCAAGTTTTTCCATGGCCATGGCACATGGGCGTGTCTTTGGTTGCGTGGTGTAAGTCAGTATGCATGCCCTATTTTCATACGGCATGTGACACGGGTGTGTCTGGTGACCGTGTGAGGCACACGGCCTATTCACACGGGCATGTGACCCTTATATGTTTAAAAATTTTCTAAGTTTCCTAAAGTTTTTAAATGTCATCGGTTTAGTCCCGAACCACTTCTAAGCATGTTTTAAGGTCCTGTAGAGCCTTATAAGGAACAATGTGAATGATTTGAATAAGTTATGTATGTGAATGTTGTGTATTGGTCAGTAATGCCTCGTAACCCTATTCTGGTGATGGATACGGGTTAAGGGTGTTACATTTTAATTGGTATCAGAGCTACGATTTAGTCAATTCTAGGACTAACGTAGCGTGTGAGAGTCTAGCTATACATGTCATATATATAAACTATGATAGTGTGATGATTCCTGACAGTTAAAAAAGTGTTTTTATATAGCAAATGGATCCCGATCAAGCTGTAGCTGACGATGTAGAAAGTAATGCACCGGCTCCCACTCAAGGGACAGCACCAGCTGATTCTAGGCCGATTTTTAGTAGCCACGAGGGAGAGGCTAAGCAAGCCTTCTTCCAAATGATGAATGAGTGGTTCATAGAATTCATTCAAACGAATCCAGCTGCTCAACAACCTCCACCCCCACCTGTTCCTTAACAGGTCCCAATTGTTCCACAAGTGATAGATCCGATTCGATTGACTAAGCCGCCAGTGGATAAGATACGTAAACATGGGGCTGAAGAGTTTCGGGCTACAGTTGATGATGATGCTGAGAGGGCTGAGTTCTGGCTCAAGAATACAATCAGAGTATTTGATGAATTGTCCTGTACTTCAGATGAATGTATCAAATGTGTGATATCTTAACTTAGAGATAATGCATATCATTGGTGGAAAACGTTGACATTGGTGGTTCCTAGAGAACAAGTTACTTGGGAGTTCTTTCAATCTGAGTTTCGAAAGAAGTACATAAGCTAAAGATTTCTCGATCAAAAACATAAAGAGTTCCTGGAGTTAAAACAGGGTCGAATAACTATGACAGAATATAAAAGAGTGTAACATCCCAAACCTGGCCTAGACATTATGTCCAAATCTAGCGTGTCACATCGAAGTGTTTTTCAAAAATTGATCTTTTCGGTAAAAGTCCGTTACTAAATTTGAAACCTCTTTGTTAGAACTTGAATCATTCTAAAATTCGTTATTCATTTTAAATTGTCATCACCCTTAAAAACATTGTTTGTAGCAGAAGCATTTCATAAGTGTTGCGAAAACGTAGTGTTTTAAAAATAGTTATTATTTTGGAAAATCGTGATCTACTTTTAACAGATAGAAAACGAAATAAACTAAAAATCCCAAATTAAAAACCAAAAATTAAAAGAGGCCTTATTACAACCCAGATCAAAATATAAGTACTTATAAGATAACTTAAAAGAAAATCGAAAACAATAGCAGTTGTGTGGCCATCTCTGAGTCCCTCGCAGCACCGATCCACCTAATGCTGGGGATTACCTGCACAGTTAATAAACAGGTGAGTTTATGAAAACTTAGCATGTAATCCCCTCCTAAAGTAAAACAGTTAGTAAATAGACAGAATTCAGAATCAGTCTAGGCCGGAGCCCATTACAGTAACAGAACAATGTGTGTGGGCCTAAGCCCAGTACAATTTCACTTGGGTCTCAGCCCTCATCAGAATCAATTGGACCCAGCCCATTCTCAATATCAGTAATAGTTAAGCCTAGCCCATATCAGAAAC
Organism: Gossypium anomalum; assembly: GCA_025698475.1. Classification (NCBI taxonomy): domain Eukaryota; kingdom Viridiplantae; phylum Streptophyta; class Magnoliopsida; order Malvales; family Malvaceae; genus Gossypium; species Gossypium anomalum. Next base: position 37,076,341 of record CM046968.1, on the reverse strand, counting down.
AGTTCCATATGCATAATGTGTGATGCATGCTAACCCATCCCATCCAACCTCGCACTTGCCTTCGTCTAACCCTGCACTACCTGCGGGGAATAAATCACCCACGCCATCCCTACACTCCCAATGTTAGCACCGGTTGCGGCACTAACCAAAATCGCAGCAATGCTGCCCGTAAATAGAATGGCCAAGAGCAATAAACAGAATGGTTATAAACCATAATCAGGATGGTACATAGCCATAATCAGGATGGCACAAGGCTATCGGTAACTGTAATAAGTTTGGCACACAGCCATCAGTGACAGTAATATAATCGGCACATAGCCACGGGTAAATATGATCGACACAGAGTCATCAATAAATATGATAGGCACATAGCCACAGGTAAATACGATTGGCACAGAGCCATTATCAATATTATGCGGCTTTAAGCCGTCTGTCAGTCCACAGTCGTCTCGTGCGACCCGTGCGACCCTATCAGAACTTCCTCCGTATCAATGTCCCAACCCCATGCAATATGTCATGTATGTCATGCTCAATCATCATATGGGTATGCAAAATGGCCATGCCCAGTAGCAGTCATTTAAACATATATTAAAAGCATATCAGTCATACGACTACAGTCAAGTCAGTTAAAACACAATCATGCAATCACAGTCAAATCAGTCAAATTCACAGTCTAAGTCGGTTATCTACCCATAAGGGCAAAATAGTCATTTTACAACTGATGGTATTTCGGTAATTTTACAAATTGGGGGTATTTCGATAATTTTACAACCCGAGGGTATTTTGATAATTTTATAACCTGGGGGTATTTTGGTAATTTTACAATTCGAAAGTATTTTGGTAATTTTACAATTTTGGGTCTTAATGACGCAACAGAAGGTCCACCGTCGCCTCGAGCGACTTAAATAACCTAAACAGACATAACAGTGCAAATGGGCCTAAGGTCCATTGCTCGGCCCAAGTGGGCCCACACGCTCGTGTGGCCCATTTGGCCCAAATTCAGTTACAGCTATGTGATCTACATAGCCCAGTCCAATATTTGTCACTTACCGTTGATTTAATCTGCGTGGGGGACGTGAGCCCATTGGGCCCACACGGCCCATTTTGGCCCAGCGTGGCCCATAACGGCTCAAGTCCACGAGAACGCTCGTGGTGGCCTCTACAGCCTATCACCCATAATTTGGGCCTCAGTTCACCCCACGTGCGTTCGCACGCTCCTGAGGCCTCGAATGTCGAGGTTTTGGCATTTCAGCTTTTCAGCTTTTGCCGATTCACAGTTAAACAGGGGTGTGAATACACACCTTTCGGCTTTTCACTGACTATCGATTACAGGGTACTATTACACACCTTTTCGTGAAAGCCTACGAACACTCCTTGAGCACCAACCTACAAGCATCGAGATACTACATTACTCACTTGCCAAAGACAAAACTCATCTTATACCAAAACAAACATATCACCATATTACCTTAATCGAACGAGAAGAGGTTTCCCACCTGAACTAATACCCAATACTAGCAGCGATTTCCTTTTCTCCAAACCCTATATTTTCAAACGCCATTAATGGACTACAGTATACATACAAGTGCTGAAGTAAAGGCACAGTCACTTACCGAGATTAAAAGAGAACTAATCGACCAAGGCACTTCCAGAGCACAAGAGTGTAATATTCGGCCTAACACGACTAGAATATTTGAGAAAGGAACAAGGGGAGTAGCATTCGGTTAGAGGAAGTAAAGAAGAAGAGAATAGAAAAGGAAATGAAAGGTTAAAGGAAAAGAGTGATGTGATTCGGTAAAAGTAGAAGAAAAGAAATTGAGAATAGAGATTTCGACACTAAGAATTTACACTAATCAAAACCCGAAAGAGCACAAAAGGTAACTTGTGAAATTGGCACTAGGGAGAAAAGAAGCCAGAAATGCCAAAAATAACAAAAACCCGAAATGACAGAGAGGAAATTCGACACCCCTTCACTCACTAGTTGCCGAAAATGCACCAAATGGGTTCCCCTAGCCGAATTTGCACATAGAAGTTGCACAACCCAAATCCCTTGAAAATCTCCTCAAATCTCTCCCTTTATCCCTCCTTGATATCCTCCATAACAACCTCCAAGACCCATTCAAACTCAAACCCAACAGAGTTCGAAACCACCTCAAACTCCTGCCGCCTCATGCTAGCAAAATAAATACCCTTTTTTGCTTGCAATGGGATTCAAACCCAAGCCCCCCTCAATAGCTCAACACGCCACTTGCCTCCTTGCCACATGCTCTTTTGTGACACATTTTATCCTCAATTAATTAAAATTCTACAGGCCAAAATCTAGGCTCCTTTAAAAGAAAAACCAAAATAAATTGCAAGAGCCAAGACTTGAACCTAGGCTCCTTTGCAACCTTAATGACGCCACAACCACTAGACCACATGCTTCCTTGTATCATTTATTTAACACAATACTTTAAAAGGCCTACTTCCAAGCATCCAGGGTTTTATTCCCTTAAAACCAAAATTTTTACTAAAGCCCAAGTTTGAACCCAGGACTTTCCAACTCCTCTTAAGACCCTTAACCACTTGAGCAGACATTTAATTGTGTCATTCACTTGCACAACTAAATTCTAATTCCTCCTATACACGAAGCCCATTTATTCTAGGCCCAAAATACGGGGCATTACAAAGAGAATTTGTACGTTTGAGCAAGTATGCTTGGGAATAAGTATCTACTGAGGAGATCATGTGCAAAAGCTTTCTTAACGGGTTGAATGAAGATGTAAACCTGTTAGTTGGGACACTTGAATTAAAGGAATTTCCCGTACTGGTTGAGAGGGCTTGTAAAGTCGAGGATCTCAGCAAAGAAAAAATAAAGGCTGACTCTATCACACCCTTAACCCGTATCCGTCGCCAGAATAGGGTTACGAGGCATTACCGATCAATACACAATATTCACATACATAACGTATTCATTTATGCATTCATATATAAAACTCATTCATACCATTCACATTGTCCCTTATAAGGCTCTACGAGACCTTAAAACAAGGTTAGAAGTGGTTCGGGACTAAACTGATAACATTTACAAACTTTAAGAAACTTAGAAAATTTTTCAAACCTTTAAGGTCACACACCCGTGTGAACAGGCCGTGTGCCTTACACGGTCACCCGACACGCCCGTGTCACAAGCCATGTGACAATAGGGCATACATATTGACTTGCACCACATGGCCCAAGATACGCCCGTATGCCATGGTCGTGGTAAAACTTAGGAGGTTACTAACTTGGGTCACATGGTCGGCCACATGCCCGTGTGTCACACACGGCCAGTAGACAAGCCCGTGTGTCTAGGCCGTGTCAAAACTGTAGGGTATACTGCCTTAATTCGAAAGGGTACCCTAAGGGACACACGGCCGTGTAACATAACCGTGTGTCACATACGGTTGAGACACACGCCTGTGTCTCTGCCCGTGTGGACAAAAATAGGCCATTTATGAAGCCAATTTGACACCCTTCACTCATACATACATAGAAACCAAATTGGTAACATTTCAAAACAACTATTAGCAACCAAAACATGCTATTCCATACACATAACACGTCATCTATTCACAACCATTTCAACCACTCAATTCCATATTCAAAACATACCAAAAACCTATCATAATTTACCTAATTACCAAATGCATTAACTCATCAACTTATGCTCTATTTCAAGTCACTTAATATACCATATCATCATCTCAAAGCAAACCACAGTATGCTAACTTCCAAGCATTAGCACATCAATTAACAACTAACCAAAATATCCAACACATAACCACACCAAACAAGCCAACATATACGGCATTATATACATCACATATATAACACTTACCAAACACAATTCAAGCCAACTTTAGTGATAATACATACCAACATTTACAAGCCAAATCTCATGACTAATATCATACCTCAAAACATACCAAAATGACACTAGCCTATACATGCCATATACCAAAAAAAAAAAGATACAAAGCTCTCAAAAGTACCAACGAAATGATCGATAGTGTGATGATGGTTCTCGATGACCCTCGATGTCTGAGCTGGCTTAAAAAATCTATAAAACATGGAAAGAACACACAAAGGAAGCTTTAAAAGCTTAGAAAGCCATATACAAATAAAGCTATTATATGAACCTTAGCATAACAATTCATATATGCTAAACATAACTAATCACACACAAGGTCACAAACCTTTCTCATTGAACACATTTTTAATATCTTAATCAAATTCATCATTTATTCACTTCTGAATACTCGTATGAGATTCATACGTACCTGAGTCACTTGGCTCATTCACATATTCTTTCTCAACTTGACTTTGCCCGTTGAACCGTTCGGAATCATTAAGGATACTCAACAATCACATAAGCTAGTACAATGCCATATCCCAGATATGGTCTTACATATTATCACATATCGATGCCACTGTCCCAGACAGGGTCTTACACGAAATCGATTAACGATGCCAATGTCTCAGACATAATCTTACATGTAATCTCAATATAATGTCAATGTCCCAGACATGGTCTTACATGTAATCACATCCCGATAACCTAATGTCATGACATTCGTATCCTATACTATTCCTAAGGTTCGTACGAGACTTTGGGACATCATAACTTTGTCGATTCTTGCTGATAAGTACTCGTTCAACATTCATAGCAATTCAATGACAAGTAAACATGTATAACTCAATTTAAAGATGTTCATTTGCATATGAACTTACCTCGTATTCGGGATAAACGGACTAGATCGACTATTCGTCAACTTTCTATTCTCCCCGATCTAAATTCGTTTCCTTTCGTTCTTGATCTATATACATTCAAAATTAACTCTTTTATTCATTAACACGTTCAATTTAGTCCACAAACACATATTTGGCCATTTTTGCACTTTAGCCCCTAAACTTTTACATTTTAACAATTTAGTCCCTATTTCACAATTACACAAAATTCACATAATTCAATCCAAATACATGCTAGCCGAATTTCACATGAGTCCTTAACAGTTCATATTTATCATTTATTTCACATTTCAACCACCCAATTTACAAAATTCACAATTTAATCCCTATTTGACATTTTTGTCAAAAATCACTTAACAAAACTTTAATATCTATCATCAAGCTTTCATAATTTATCAACAATCATTAAAAAGCTCAAGCATTCATTAATGGCAACTAACAAATTCATCAACAATTTCAGAAATTAGGGTACGGGCTAGCTAGATTACTAAGCAACGATCACAAAAAAGTAAAAATCATAAAAAACGGATCAAAAACCGTACCTTAATGAGCTAGAAATGCTTGGCTGAATGAAAACCTAACCTTAGCTATTCCTCTCTTCAAGTTTCGACTAATGAAGATGATAATCTAACAAATTTTAGCTTTTTTATTTATTATATCATTTATTAACCATTTACCAATCTAACTTTAAAATTAATTCAATATATCAATAATGCCAAACCAAATATCATCCACTAACTCACAATAGGGCTATTTACCTCATATAAATTTCTATAGCTATTAGACACCTTTAGCTAGTAGAACAGCACTTTTGCACTTTATGCGGTTTAGTCCTTATTATCACATTGAGCTATTAAACGATAAAATTAGCTCACGAAATTTTCACACATATATATTCACATGCTATAAACAACAAAAATAATATTAAAATAAATTTACGACCTCAGATTTGTGGTTCTGAAACCACTATTCTAATTTAGCTAAAACCGGGCTGTTACAACTCTCCCCCCTTAGGGATTTTCGTCCCAGAAAATCTTACCAGTGAATAGGTTTGGATATTGCTTTCTCATAGCATCCTAGGGTTCCCACGTAGCTTCTTCTACCCCATGCCGATTCCATAACACTTTTACTAACTCAATTCTTTTATTTCTCATCTCTTTGATCTCACGAGCTAGAATTCGGATCAGTTCTTCACTGTACGATAAATCTGGTTAGATCTCAACTTCGGTCGAGGAAATAATATGCGAAGGATCAAATCTGTACCTTCGTAGCATCGATACATGAAATACATTATGAATCTTTTCTAACTCGGACGAAAATGCTAGCCGATAAGCCACTAATCCAACTCACTCGATAATCTCATACGGCCTGATGAATCTTGGACTCAATTTGCCTTTACGACCGAGTCGAAGTATTTTCTTCCATGGAGATACTTTCAAAAATACTTTATCCCCGATCTAAAATTCAAAATCTTTTCTTTTCAAGTCTGCATACAATTTCTGACGATCTAACGCTACTTTCTGACGATCATGAATTACTTTCACTTTCTGCTCAGTCTCTTTAATCAAATCGGTCCCAAAAATCTTATTCTCACTAAGTTCAGTCCAGTACAATGGTGTTCTACACTTACAACCGTATAGAGTTTCGTACAATGCCATTTTAATACTCGATTGAAAGTTGTTGTTATACGTGATTTCAACCAACAGTAAATACTTTTCCCATGTACCTTCGAATTCAAGAATGCAACATCTTAACATATCCTCGAGTATCTGTATAACTCGCTCGGATTGATCATCCGTCTGCGGGTGAAATACGGTACTAAAATGTAATTTTGTACTTAATGCATCTTGCAGTTTCTTCCAAAACCGCGATGTGAACCTCGGGTCTCTATCCAAAACTATAAAAATAGGTACTCCGTGTAATATCACAACTTCAGATATATACAACTCAACTAACTTTTCAAGCGAATATTCCATTCGTACTGGAATGAAATGAGTTGATTTTGTCAACCTATCAACAATAACCCAGATTGCATTTTCTTACTCGGAGATAGGGGCAAACCCAAAACAAAATCCATAGTCACTCTATCCTACTTCCACTCGAGAATCATAATTGGCTGCAATAAATTAGACGGTACCTGATGCTTAGCTTTAACTTGCTGACAATCAAACATTTAGAAACAAACTCTGAAATGTCACATTTCATACCATACCGCTAATAGAACTGTTTCAAGTCATTAAACATTTTCGTGCTTCCTGGATGAACAGATAAATGACTACTATGTGCTTCATTCAAAATCATCTGAATCAACTTTGAATTTCTCAGAACACATATTCAACCTCTGAATCTTAAATAGTCATTGGAATCAACTTGAAACTTTGAATTAGGGTTCGAATCACATTGAGCTCTTTTAGCTAACATTTCAGTATCAGTCTTCTAAGCTTCATAAATATGTCATACAAATAATGGTATCGCTTCCAACTCAGCTACTATCAAGCCATCATCACTGTCAACTGAGTATTCATTGCATGTAGAGTAAATAAAGATTTTTGGCTTAATGCATCAGCAACAACATTTGCTTTTCCCGAATGGTAGTCAATCACTAGCTCGTAATCTTTTAGCAATTCTAGCCATCTTCACTGTCACAAATTCAAATCTTTCTGAGTCATCAATTATTTTAAACTCTTGTGATCGAAGTAAACATGGCATTTCTCACAGAATAGCTAAGGACGCCAAATATTTAATGTAAACACAATGGCTGCTAACTCTAAATCATGCGTCGGATAATTCTTTTTATGTGGCTTCAACTATCTCGAGGCATAAGCTATAACTTTGCGTTCTTGCATCAAAACACAGCCCAAACCATTCAACGATGCATCACTATAGATTACAAATTGTTTATCCGATTCTGGTTGTACTAACACTAGAGCTTCAGTCAAAAGATCTTTCAGCTGATCGAAACTTTTCTGACATTTATCTGACCATTCGAATTTAACATCTTTTTAAAACAATCTTGTCTTCGGAGTTGCTATTATTGAAAAGCCTTTTACAAACCGTCTATAATAGCCAACTAGTCCCAGAAAACTGCAGACTTCGGATACATTTCTCAGAGGCTTCCAATCCATTATTGCAGAAATCTTGCTAGGATCGACTCGAATACCCGATGCTGACACAATATGTCCCAAGAAACTAACTTCACTCAACCAAAACTTACATTTACTGAACTTTGCATATAATTGCTTATCACACAGAGTCTATAATACAATTCTCAAATTCTCGGCATGCTCAGTTTCATCTCGTGAATAAATCAAGATGTAGTCTATAAACACAACAACAAATCTGTCCAAATATGGTCTGAAGATCTGATTCATTAGATCCATAAAAATAGCAGGTGCATTTGTTAATCCGAAAGGCATAACTAGAAACTCATAATGCCCATACCTCGTTCGAAAAGTAGTTTTCGGCATGTCAGAGACTTTAACTCACAACTAATAATAACCCGATCTCAAATCTATCTTTGAAAACACTGTAGTCCCTTTCAACTGATCAAACAAATCGTCTATTCATGGCAAAGGGTATTTATTCTTGATAGTCATTTTATTGAGCTGCCGATAGTCGATGCATATTCTCATGGTTTCGTCTTTCTTTTTCACAAACAAAACCGGTGCACCCCAGAAAGAATAACTTGATCATGCAAAACCTCTATCTGTCAACTCTTGCAACTGAGCTTTTAACTCTTTTAATTCGGTCAGTGCCATTCTGTACGGAGCTATCGATATCGGAGTTGTTCCCAGCACTAAGTCAATACCAAATCCAACTTCTCTTATTGGTGGCAAACTCGGTAACTCTTCAGGAAACACATCCAGATATTCACACACAACTGGTACTGATTCAATCTTCTTTTCGGTCAGTTTAGTGTCAAGCACATAAGCAAAGTAAGCCTCATAGCCTTTTCTCACATATTTTATGAGCTAACATCGAAGAAATCACTGCCGGTAAACCATTCAAATCATCTGACTCGATTCGAATAATCTTATTACTCTGACATCTCAAATCAATAGTCTTTCTTTTGCAATTTACTATAGCATCATGCAGTGCTAACCAATCCATACCCAGAATTATATCAAATTTGTCGAATGGCAACAACATCAGATCGGCCAAAAAATAGAAATCTCGAATTTTCAATGGCCAGTTCTTGCATATTTTATCAACCAAAAACACACTTACCTAAGGGGTTTGATACTTTAATCACAAATTCAGTAGACTCTACAGGTAAAGTCTTACTGGATACTAAATTCACACATACATATGAATAGGTTGATCCTGGATCTATTAATGCAATAACTTCAGTATCATAGAGAGTAAAAGTACCGGCAATGACATCTGGAGATGCCGCTTCTTCACGAGCACGAATAGCGTAGGCTCGTGTAGGTGTTCTCGCCTCTGACCTCACAGTAGAGTCTTTAGTCACTTTCTAGCTACGACTCACATTTCCCGTGTTTCTGGGTGGTCTACCCCTAGTTGTAGTGTTATTCGACCTCGTATTTTGCACTGTATCTTGCTCAGCCAAATCAAGACATTCACGGATAAAATGATCTAATGATCCACATTTGAAACAAGCCCGATTATTCAATCTACAATTTTTGGGATGTCCGTAATGTTTGCACTTAGGTTGATTTGGTCTGACATTTCCAACACTAGCTATTGAAGTAGTTTTTGAACTCACAGGTGGCCTTTCTCGGTCTCGTCTATAATAATCCGCAGTAGCCTTTGAACGGCTAAAATCATCTCAGAACCTCTTTGATGCCAACTGATATGACTTACTCGATGATCTTTTTCGTAATTCTCTAGCTTCAAAGTTATCTTTTCTTTTCTCTTTCCCGAGCTCTTCAGCTTTACATGCTCGCTCGACGAGTTCCACAAACCCTTTGATTTCCATAATCTCGACTAACAAGCGAATATCTTTATTCAAGTCATCTTCAAATCTCTTGCACATAATTGCTTCGGTCGAAACACATTCTCGTGCATATTGACTTAATCTCACAAATTCTCATTTGTATTCCGTAACAGACATACAGCCCTGTTTCAGCTCAAGAAACTCTTTACGTTTTTTATCTATGAATCTCTAACTGATGTACTTTTTTCTAAACTCAGTCTGAAAGAACTCCCAAGTAACTCATTCTTTCGAAACCACAGATATTAATGTTTTCCACCAATGATACGTCGTATCTTTCAGAAGTGAAACAGCACATTTAAGACATTCATCAGGAGTACATGACATTTTATCAAACACTCGTATTGTATTTTCAACCCAAAACTCAGCTCTCTCAGCATCATCATCAGTAGTAGCACGAAACTCTTCAGCCCCATAATTTCTAATTTTATCGACTAGAGGCTTACTCAATTGAATCAGATTCACAGCTTGTGGCATGACAGGGACTTGTGGAGGATTAGGCAGGGGTGGAGGTTGTGGAACAGCTAGATTAGTTCTAATATATTGAGTGAACCACTCATTCATCATCTAGAAGAAGGATTTTTTAGCCTCTCCCTTGTGGCAACTCATAATCGGTCTAGAATCAGCCGGCGCTGCCCCTTGAGCGGGAGCAGTTGCATTACTTTCCACATCATCAACTACGGCTCGATCAGGATCCTTTACTATATAAAAACACATTTTTAATTGCCAAGAGTCATCACACTATCGTAGTTTATATATATGGCATATATAGCTAGACTCTCACACGCTACGTTAGTTTTAGAGTCGACTAAACTATAGCTCTGATACCAATTAAATGTAACACCCCTAACCCGTATCCATCGCTGGAATAGGGTTATGAGGCATTACCAATCAATACACAACATTCACATACATAACGTATTCATTTATGCATTCATATATAAAACTAATTCATACCATTCATATTGTCTCTTATAAGGCTCTATGAGACCTTAAAACAAGCTTAGAAGTGGTTCAGGACTAAATCGATAACATTTACAAACTTTATGAAACTTAGAAAATTTTCAAACATTTAAGGGTCACACACCCGTGTGAATAGGCCGTGTGCCTCACACGGTCACCCGACATGCCCGTGTCACAAGCCGTGTGAAAACAGGGCATACATACTGGCTTGTACCACACAGCCGAAGACATGCCCGTGTGCCACAGCCGTGGGAAAACTTAGGAGGTTACTAACTTGGGTCACACGACCGGCCACACGCTCATGCACCAGCCCGTGTGTCACACATGGCCAGTAGACACGCCCTTATGTCTAGGCCGTGTCAAAACTGTAAGGTATACTGACTTAATTCGAAAGGGTACTCCAGGGGACACACGGCCATGTAACATAACCGTGTGTCACACACGGTTGAGACACACGCCTATGTCTCTACCCTTGTGGACAAAAATAGGCCCATTATAAAGCCAATTTGCCACCCTTCACTCATACATACATAGGAACCAAATTGGTAACATTTCAAAACATCTATTAGCAACCAAAACATGCTATTCCATACACATAACATGTCATCTATTCACAACCATTTCAACCACTCAATTCCATATTCAAAACATACCAAATCATTATGCCAAAACTATCATAATTTACCTAATTACAAATGCATTAACTCATCAACTTATCCTCTATTTCAAGTCACTTAATATACCATATCATTGTGTCAAAGCAAACCACATTATGCCAACTTCCAAGCATTAGCACATCAATTAACAACTAACCAAAATATCCAACACATAACCACACCAAGTAAGCCAACATATCTGGCATTATATACATCACATATATAACACTTACCAAACACAATTCACGCCAACTTTAATGGTAATACATACCAACATTTACAAGCCAAATCTAATGACTAATATCATATCTCAAAACATACCAAAATGACACTAGCCTATACATGCCATATACCCAAAAAAATACAAAGCTCCCAAAAGTACCAACGAAATGATCGGTAGTGTGATGATGGTTCCCAATGACCCTCGATGCCTGAGCTAGCTTCGAAAATCTATAAAATATGGAAAGAACACACAAAATAAGCTTTAAAAGCTTAGTAAGCCCTGTACAAATAAAGCTATCATAAGAACCTTAGCGTAACAATTCATATATGCTAAACAAAACTAATCATATACAAGTTCACAAACCTTTCTCATTGAACACATATTCAATATCTTAATCAAATTCATCATTTACTTCACTTCTGAATACTCGTATGAATCTCATACGTGCTTGAGTCACTTAGCTCATTCACATATTCTTTCTCAACTTGACTTTGTCCGTTAAACCGTTCGTAATCATTAAGGATACTCAGCAATCACATAAGCTTGTACAATGCCATATCCCAGATATGGTCTTACATATTATCACATATCGATGTCACTGTCCCAGACAGGGTCTTACACGAAATCAATTAATGATTCTAATGTCCCAAACATGATCTTACACGTACTCTTAATACAATGCCAATGTCCTAGACATGATCTTACATGTAATCACATCTCGAAAACCTAATGTCATGACATTCGTATCCTATACTATTCCTAAGGTTCGTATAGGACTTTGGGACGTTGTAACTTTGTCGATTCTTGCTCATAAGTACTCGTTCAACATTCAAAGCAATTCAATGACAAGAAAACATATATAACTCAATTTAAATATGCTCATTTGCATATGAACTTACCTTGTATTCAGGATAAACGGACTGGATCAACTATTCGTCAACTTTCTATTTTCCCCGATCTAAATTCGTTTTCTTTCCATCTTGATCTATATACATTCAAAATTAACTCTTTTATTCATTAAAATGTTCAATTTAGTCCATAAACACATATTTGGCCATTTTTGCACTTTATCCCCTAAACTTTTACATTTTAACAATTTAGTCCCTATTTCACAATTACACAAAATTCACATAATTCAATCCAAATACATGCTAGCTGAATTTCACATGAGTCCTTAACAACCCAGATTTATAATTTATTTCATATTTTAACCACCCAATTTATAAAATTCATAATTTAATCCCTATTTGACATTTTTGTTAAAAATCACTTAACAAAACTTTAATATCTATCATCAAGCTTTCATAATTTATCAAAAATCATTAAAAATATCAAGCATTCATCAATGTAAACTCACAAATTCATCAACAATTTCAGAAATTAGGGTACGGGCTAGCTAGATTACTAAGCAACGATCACAAAAATGTAAAAATCATCAAAACGGATCAAAAATCGTACCTTAATGAGCTAAAAATGCTTGGCTGAATGAAAACCTAACCTTATCTATTCCTCTCTTCAAGTTCCGGCTAATGAAGATGATAATCTAACAAATTTTAGCTTTTGTTTTATTTATTATATCATTTATTAACCATTTACCAATCTAACCTTAAAATTAATTCAATATTTCAATAATGCCAAGCCAAATATCATCCACTAACTCACAATAGGGTTATTTACCTCATATAAAGTTCTATAGCTATTAGACACTTTTAGCTAATAGAACAGCACTTTTGCACTTTACGCGATTTAGTCCTTTTTATCAAATTGAGCTATTAAACCATAAAATTAACTCAAGAAATTTTCACACATATATATTCACATGCTATAAACACTAAAAACAATATTAAAATAACTTTATGACCTCGAATTTTTGGTTTTAAAACCACTATTCTGATTTAGCTAAAACCGAGCTGTTATAGACTCATAGGCAAGAGATTCGAGAAAGAGATCGATGAGTAAATCTTATCATTCCTCATCAAAGAAATCTAGAGATTATTTTAACCAATCGACAACTTCAGTGGGATATCAGAATAGAGATCGAAGAAAGAAATACACCTGTAACGCCCCCACGCCCGAAACTGTCACCGGAGTCAAGCTTGAGGTGTTACTAAACTTATTTTACCTTTTAAACAACTCTAAACCACTTATTTTAATTTTCAGAATAAACTATTTTTCTGTGTCATGGTTGCTTAAAAATTCATTTCTCGAGTTTCAAGACTTGAAATTAAGATCCATAAATTTTTCCTGAAACTAGACTCATATATCTATCTACTAATTTTTTTCTAGAATTTTTGACTTGGCCAATTAGAACAGTTTATTAGTTAAAATTACCCCTGTTTCAGAATTAGACTGCACTGACCTCTACTTACTACGAACCACTTTTGTCCCTGTACAAAATTCATATGACTATACCGTTTGTTTTTATTAAAACTAGATTCAATAAGGATTCTAACCATATAAAGTAAACCACCTAATTATTTTTTTAAAATTTATGGTGAATTTATAAAGTTTAAATAGGGGATCCAGAAATTGCTCTAGTCCTATTTCACTAAAACTCAGATATCTTATAAAGTACAAAACCTTTACCTGTTTTGCTTATTCCATATGAAAATAGACACAATGATCTTTAATTTCATATATTATTCATCATCAAACCAAGTCTCTACGATTTTTAGTGATTTTTAAAAGTCACATTATTTTTGATACTTGAATCCGTTTTTAAGTTACTTTCACATTTTTCATAGTTTTCATGTGATAGTTACTACTTAATCATACATACTATTAAACATGTATATCATCAGCCATTCTATTAGCTAATCATTAGCAATTATTTACACATCATTCATTGATCATATCAAATCAAAAGAAACCAAGTTCCTAGACATGCCATACACAAAACGAAACGTCTAACTATACCAATGTGATTCCTTCGATAGTGTGATCGGGTCTCTGACGTTTCCTTCGATTCCCGAGTGGCTTGATAAAAACTATAAGAAAATAAGCTTACAAGCAAATAAATTACAACATTCAACATAATGAATAATTATACATAATATCACCTAGCCTCATAAACTTTCTTTACTTCTCATTTTCTACCTTCTTCTTTACTCACTTACCTTCTTTCTTACCTGATCTTTCACTATTCATAAATATAATCTACCTTCCCTTTTGCTGATAATTCACTGTAATTTAACATGTACAATGACCCATTGAACCACTCGAAATACTAAGGATACTAGGGTCGTTCCCGTCTATCAATATCCTGCCAATGCCATGTCTTCGACATGGACTTACATGAGTTATTCCTGTCTCCAATGCCATATATATATATATATATATATATATATTTAATATGGGCTTACATGGCTCATTCCTGTCTCCAAAGCCATATATCTTATATGGACTTACATGGCTCATTTCTGTCCTGTTCTGTCCTGTCAACCCCAATATCCTAACATTTCTAAGGTTCAAACGGGGCTTCCTAATGCTTTTTTCTCTGTCACTTCGCCTTTAATTCGACTTTAAATATTCTCATAAAATAAGTATATAAATGCTGGAAATTGACAATAATAATGCAAAATAAAAGAATATTGCATTTATTTACTGTAAACTTACCTCGATACAAAATGTAACTAAACTTTACAATTTAATCCTTTACTTTTTCTTTTCCCCGATCTACTGCCGAATTTCACTCTTCTTGATTTATAATAGCAAATTTAACTTATTTTAATATTCATTTATCAAAATAGTCCTATTACATTTTTGCCCCTAAACTTTTTCATATTTACACTTTTGCCCTAAATCTCATAAATTAAACTTCAGCCTATTTTCTTATGTTTTATGACATGCTGATCGTTTTTCCCTTCTATAGCAAAATCAAATTCTCACTCTAACATATACTTATGAGTATTAGGTATTTTTACCGATTAAGCCCTTTTACTCGTTTTTACCTAAAATCGAGTAGCACAAGTTGTCTAACATAATCTAAGACCTCATATTCTATCATAAAACATAAAAATAAACATTTTTTACCTATGGGTTATTTTTCCAAATATGAACCCTAACTTAAATTATTGCTAGCATAAGCTTTATCGAGCTACTGGGACTCCGAAAACGTAAAGAACATTAAAATCGGGGCTTGGAATCACTTAATATGGAGCTTGAAAGCTTGAAACAAACCCTAGCTATGAAGAACCCTTGAAATTTCGTGCTAATGAAGAAGATGATGAATTTTGTGTTATTTTTCCCTTTTTATTTCATTTAATATCCAAATGACCAAAATGTCCTTCCTTATTAAACTTTCAAAAATTCCATCCATGTCCTATTTTGTCCATGAACTTATAAATTGGTAAAATTGTTATTTAAACCCTCCTAATTAATATTCCAAAGCAATTTCATACTAAAAACTTCTAGAATGCAAGTTTTACAAATTATTCTATTTAGTCCCTAATATCAACTTAAGCACTTTATGCATAGAATTTCATCACGAAATTTTCACACAATCATTCAATCATATCATGAACCTCAAAACAATAATAAAATAAATTTTTCTACCTCGGATTTATGATTTCGCAACCACTGTTCTGTTTAGGCCCTATTTCGGGATGTTACATTTCTCCCCCTTTTAGGGATTTTCGTCCCCGAAAATCTTACCTGTGAAGAGATTTGGGTACTGTTTTCGCATAGCCTCTTCGGGTTCCCATGTAGCCTCATTTACCCCATGTCTATTCCATAGTACTTTCATAAGTAAAATACTTTTGTTCCTTAATTGCTTTACCTCTCGAGCTAGAATCTTTACCGGTTCTTCACCGTAAGTCATGTCTGGCTGAATCTCAACCTCTGTCTGAGAAATCACATGTGACGGATCTGAACGATAACGACGTAGCATAGACACATGAAATACATTATGAATTTCTCTAACTCAATCGGCAAAGCTAACTGATATGCTAATGGTCTGACTCTCTCAATCACTTCAAACGGTCCAATAAAACGTGGACTTAGTTTGCCTTTCTTGCCAAATTTGAGAAGTTTTTTCCACGGGGATACTTTCAAAAAAACTTTGTCACCAACTTGATACTCAATCTCTTTTCTCTTCAAATCTGCATAAGACTTTTGACTATCTGAAGCTGCTTTCAAGCAATCTCTGATGATTTTTACTTTCTCTTCTGTTTCCTTAACTAGATCAACCCCGTAAATCTGATTTTCCTTAAGCTCTGTCCAATACAAAGGTGTGCGACATTTACGTCCATACAAAGCTTCATAAGGTGCCACCTTCAACCTCGACTGATAACTATTATTGTAGGCAAACTCTACTAATGGTAAATATTTTTCCCAACTGCCTTGAAATTCCAGTACACAGCATCTAAGCATATCTTCAAGTACCTAAATAACTCTCTCTGACTGACCATCGGTTTGAGGATGGAAAGCTGTACTAAAACTCAACTTTATGCCCAAAGCCTTCTATAATTTCTTTCAAAATCGTGAAGTAAATCTTGGATCTCTGTCTGAAATGATCGATAATGGTACCCTGTATAGTTTGACTATCTCTGAAATATACAACTCGGCCAACTTGTCAAGTGAATAATCCATATGAACTGGGATAAAATGAGCCGAATTCGTTAACTTATCAATCACAACCCATACTGCATCTTTCTTCCTCAGTGTAAACGGCAATCCTATCACAAAATCCATAGTAACTCGATCCCATTTCTACTCAGGGACTAGCACAGGCTACAATAAAGCTAAAGGTACCTGATGTTCGGCATTTACCTGCTGACAGATCAAGCATCTAGAAACAAACTCTAAAATGTCCCTTTTCATTCCTACCCACCAGTACATTTTCTTCAAATCATTATACATCTTTGTACTACCTGGATGAATAGACAAAGAACTACTATGTACTTCCTGTAAGATCTTTCGAATAAGCTCATCATTCTTCGGTACGCATACCCTAGGTGATAATTGATCACTAGCTCATAATCTTTAATCAACTCTAACCATCTTCTTTGCCTCAAATTCAAATCTTTTTAAGTCATCAAATATTTCAAACTTTTGTGATCAGTGAATATGTGGCACTTCTCACCGTACAAATGATGTCTCCAAATCTTCAACGCAAAATAATGGCAGCTAGCTCTAAATCATGTGTCGGATAGTTCTTCTCATGTGGCTTTAGCTGTCTAGAGGCATAAGCAATTACCTTCCCTTCCTGCATAAGTACACAACCAAGTCTATTCATGGACGCATCACTATAAATCACAAACTCCTTACTTGGTTCTGGTTGTACTAAAACAGGAGCTTTAGTCAACAATGCTTTTAACTTGTCAAAACTCTATTGACACTTCTCAGTCTATTCAAACTTGACATCCTTTAGCAGCAATCTTGTCAGCGGGGTAGCTATCATAGAAAATCCCTTTACAAATCGTCTATAATATCCGGCAAGACCAAGAAAACTTCTAACTTCTGATACATTTCTAGGAGGCTTCCAATCAACAATGGCTGAAACCTTACTCGAATCAACCTTAATACCTTCACCTGAGACAATATGTCCAAGAAAACCAACTTCTCGTAACCAGAACTCACTTTTGCTGAACTTGGCAAACAACTGATTATCTCTCAGAATTTGTAAAACTATTCTCAAATGCTCTGCATGCTCAGTCTCCTTATGAGAATAAATCAAGATATCATCAATGAACACAACTACAAACTTATCCAAGTACGATCTGAAAATTCGGTTCATTAAGTCCATGAAAATGGCAGGAGCATTAGTCAAGCCAAATGGTATCACAAGGAACTCATAATGACCATACCTAGTTTGGAAAGTAGTCTTCAGGACATCTGACTCTTTAACTCGCAACTGATAGTATTTTCTAACCAAAATTCTGCTCTTTCTGCATTATCATCTTTTGTTGCTCGAAACTCTTCTGCCCCTTGTTTCCTGATTCTATCAATTGGTGGCTTTTCTCTTATCACTATACCTGTGAATAGGGGAGCTTGAGCTACATGGGTAGCCTGAGAATCATGAGGGGGTGGAGGTCTAACTACCGGATTCGTACGAACGAACTCGGCAAACCAATCATTCAAAGCTTGGAAGAGAGCTTCTCGAGTCACTCCTCCTCGATTAATCACATCGCCTATTCTCGGATGGCGCCGCTTCTTCTCATGGAAGCGGCGCATTACTTTCTACATCATCATCACCAGCTCACTCGGGATCCATTACAATAAAACAAAATATTTAAAAATCATCAGGAGTCGTCACACTATCAAAATACAGGTATGGCATGTATAGCTAGACTTTTACTCAAACTAACTGTTTCGAGAACCGACTAAACCTACTCTGATACCAATAAATGTAACGCCCCCATGCCTGAAACCGTCACCAGAGTCAAGCTTGAGGTGTTACTAAACTTATCTTACCTTTTAAACAACTCTAAACCACTTATTTTAATTTTTGGAATAAACTATTTTTCTACGTCATGGCTGATTAAAAATTCATTTCTCGAGTTTCAAAACTCAAAATTAAAATCCATAAATTTTTCCTAAAACTAGACTCATATATCTATCTATTAATTTTTTTCTATAATTTTTGACTTATCCAATTAGAACAGTTTATTAGTTAAAATTACCCCTATTTCAGAATTTGACTGCACTGACCTCTACTTACTACGAACCACTTTTGTCCCTGTACAAAATTCATATGACTATGCCGTCTATTTTTATTAAAACTAGATTCAGTAAGGATTCTAAACATATAAATTACAACACCTAATTATGTTTTTAAAATTTATGGTGAATTTCTAAAGTTTAAACAGGGGATCCAGAAATCTCTCTGGCCCTATTTCACTAAAACTCAGATATCTTATAAAATACAAAACCTTTACCTGTTTTGCTTATTCCATATGAAAATAGACATAATTAGCTTTAATTTAATATATTATTAATCATCAAACCAAGTCTCTAAGATTTTTAGTGATTTTTAAAAGTCACATTATTTCTGATACTTGAATCCGTTTTTAAGTTACTTTCACATTTTTCATAGTTTTCATGTGATAGTTACTACTTAATCATACATACTATTAAACATGTATATCATCAGCCATTCTATTAGCTAATCATTAGAAATTATTTACACATCATTCATTGATCATATCATATCAAAAGAAACCAAGTTCCTATACATGCCACACACAAAACGAAACGTCTAACTATACCAATGTGATTCCTTCGATAGTGTGATCGGGTCTCCGACGTTTCCTTCGATTCTCTAGTGGCTTGATAAAAACTATAAGAAAAAGAAAATAAAGAGAGTAAGCACTAGGCTTAGTAAGCTTACAAGCAAATAAATTACAACATTCAACATAATGAATAATTATACATAATATCACCTAGCCTCATAAACTTTCTTTACTTCTCATTTTCTACCTTCTTCTTTACTCACTTACCTTCTTTCTTACCTGACCTTTCACTATTCATAAATATAATCTACCTTCCCTTTTGCTGATAATTCACTGTAATTTAACATGTACAATGACCCGTTGAACCACTTGGAATACTAAGGATACTAGGGTCGTTCCTGTCTATCAATATCCTGCCAATGCCATGTCTTCGACATGGACTTACGTGAATTATTCCTGTCTCCAATGCCATATATATATATATACATATCTAATATGGGCTTACATGGCTCATTATTGTCTCCAAAGCCATATATCTGATATGGACTTACATGGCTCATTTCTGTCCTGTTCTGTCCTGTCAACCCTAATATCCTAACATTCCTAAGGTTCAAACGGGGCTTCCTAATGCTTTTTTCTCTGTCACTTCACCTTTAATTCGACTTTAAATATTCTCATAAAATAAGTATATAAATGCTGGAAATTGACAATAATAATGTAAAATAAAAAAATATTACATTTATTTACTGTAAACTTACCTCGATACAAAATGTAACTAAACTTTACAATTTAGTCCTTTACTTTTTTTTCCCCGATCTACTCCAAAATTTCGGTCTTCTTGATCTATAATAGCAAATTGAACTTATTTAATATTCACATTTATCAAAATAGTCCTTTACTCAAACTTTGGAATATTATATTTTTGCCCCTAAACTTTTGTATATTTACACTTTTGCCCCAAATCTCGTAAATTAAACTTCAGCCTATCTTCTTATGTTTAATAACATGCTAATTGTTTTTCCCTTCTATAGCAAAATCAAATTCTCACTCTAACATATACTTATGACTATTAGGTATTTTTACCGATTAAGCCCTTTTACTCGTTTTTACCTAAAACCAAGTAGCAATTAGTTGTCTAACATAATCTAAGACCTCATATTCTATCATAAAACATCAAAATAAAAATTTTTCACCTATGGGTATTTTTCCAAATATGAACCCTAACTTAAATTATTGCTAGCATAAGCTTTATCGAGCTACCGGGACTCCAAAAACATAAAGAACATTAAAAACGGGGCTTGGAATCACTTACTATAGAGCTTGAAAGCTTGGAACAAACCCTAGCTATGAAGAACCCTTGAAATTTTGTGCTAATGAAGAAGATGATGAATTTTGTGTTATTTTTCCCTTTTTATTTCATTTAATATCCAAATGACCAAAATGCCCTTCCTTATTCAACTTTCAAAAATTCCATCCATGTCCTATTTTGTCCATGAACTTAGAAACTGATCAAATTGTTATTTAAACCCTCCTAATTAATATTCCAAAGCAATTTCATACTAAAAACTTCTAGAATGCAAGTTTTGCAAATTATTCTATTTAGTCCCTAATCTCAACTTAAGCACTTTATGCATAGAATTTCATCACGAAATTTTCACACAATCATGCAATTATATCATGAACCTCAAAATAATAAAAAAAAATAAATTTTTCTACCTCAAATTTGTGGTTTCGCAACCACTGTTCCGTTTAGGCACTATTTCAGGATGTTACAACACCAACCCTAAAGCTCAAGCCATATCGATATCGAGTGTTGGTAACGTAAAAGATGTTAAACTCGAGTGTCAACAGCGTGAAAGAAGGCATTTTGGAGATTGCTGGGTGAAAAATAATAATAGAACTTGTTACAATTATAGTTCACGAGATTATTTTATTAGAGTTGCCCAGAGTTAGCTGAAAAAGATAATGCTCAGAATACGAGGCCGAGTAACACTGCAGCTAAAGGTAGACCACCCAAAAATACAGGAAATGTGAGTGGTGGTAGAGGTGTGACACGAGACACTGCTGCGAGATCTAATGCTAGAGCACCTGCACGAGGCTCTGCTATTTGAGATCACGAAGAAGCGTCATCTCCAGATGTTATTACCTATACTTTTACTCTCTATGATACTAAAGTTATTGTATTGATAGATCCAGGATCAACTCATTCGTATGTATGTGTGAATTTAGTATCCAGTAAAATTTTTCCTGTAGAGTCTATTGAATTTGTAATTAGAGTATTGAACCCCTTAGGCAAGTGTGTGTTGGTTGATAAAGTGTGCAAGAACTATCCATTGATGATTCGGGATTTTTTTTTCCAACTGACCTGATGTTATTTCCATTTGAAGAATTTGATATAATTCTAGGTATGGATTGGTTAACGTTGCATGATGTTGTTCTGAATTGCAAACGAAAGAAGATTGATTTGAGATGTCAGAATAATGAAATTATCCAAATTGAGTCAGATGATCTAAATGGCTTTCTAGTAGTGATTTCATCGATATTAGCTCAAAAATATGTGAGAAAGGGTTGCGAAGCTTACTTAGCTTATGTGCTTGATATGAAACTGACTGAAAAGAAGATTGAATCAGTGCCAGTTGTGTGTGAATACCCAAATGTGTTTCCCAAAGAATTACCAGGTTTACCACAAATCCGAGAGGTTGAGTTTAGCATTGAGTTAGTGCTGAGTACAGCGTCGATATCGATAGCTCCGTACAGAATAGCTCCGACAGAGTTAAAAGAATTAACCGATAGAGGTTTTGGAAGACCGAGTTTCTCACCTTGGGGTGCTCCTGTATTATTTGTGAAAAAGAAAGATGGCACTATGAGAATGTTTATAGATTATAGGCAGCTCAACAAAGTGACGATCAAGAACAAATATCCTCTGCCCAGAATAGATGATTTGTTTGATCAATTGAAAGGAGCTACAGTGTTTTCGAAGATAGATCCAAGATCGGGTTATTACCAGTTGTAAGTTAAAGACTCTGATGTACCAAAGACTACTTTTAGAACGAGGTACAGACATTATGAATTTTTAGTTATGCCTTTCAGACTAACGAATGCACCTGCTGTCTTTATGGATTTAATGAACCGAATTTTCAGATCGTATCTAGATCGATTTGTTGTTGTGTTCATAGATGATATTTTGATATATTCACGAGATGAAACTGAGCATGTCGAGCATTTGAGAATTGTATTACAGACTCTGCGTGATAAGAAATTATATGCAAAGTTCAGTAAATATGAATTCTAGTTGCATGAGGTTAGTTTTCTAGGGCATATGTGTCCGTATCGGGTATTCGAGTCAATCCGAGCAAGATTTTTGCAATAATGGATTGGAAGCCTCCGAGAAATGTATCCGAGGTCTGCAATTTTCTGGGACTAGCCAGCTATTATAGACGATTTATGAAAGGTTTTTCAATGATTACGAATCTGTAAACGAGATTTCTTTAGAAAGATATAAAGTTTTAATGGTCCGAGAAATGTCAAAAAAGTTTTGATCAGTTGAAAACTCTTCTAATTGAAGCTCCAGTGTTAGTACAGCCAGAATCGGGTAAAGAATTTGTGATCTATAGTGATGCATCGTTGAATGGTCTGGGTTGCGTTTTGATATAGGAAGGCAAAGTTATTGTAATAGACCGGTTTAGACCCTAGTCAGAATAGGGGTTTCAGAACCACAAATTTGAGTCAAAAAAATATTTTAATATTATTTTTCGTGCTTATAATATGTGAATTGATATCTGTGAAAGTTTCGTATGAAAATTTGATCGTTTGTGTACTCAATTTCATAAAAAGATTTAATCGCGTAAAATGTAAAAGATGTGTTCTATTTGCTAAAGTGCCTATTTGCTATGTCTTTATAATGTGAGGTCCTTATGTTGTAAATGGACCATTGAATTCATGAAATGACATGGTTGGACATTATTTAGTGGAATATAGATGAAATTAAAAAGGTTATATAAGTAAATTGATAATTAAATGTTGATTTAATAAAACAAAGTTAAAATTAAGCGCATTTTAGTGTTCATCCACTGAAAATAGAAAAGAAAACCTAAGTTTGAAGAGTTCTAAGTTTTGGCAGACACAAGGCTTAGTTAAGGTATTGTTCGGTTTTTGATAATTTCTACGTTTTTGTAGTCGTTTCTTTGTATACTATCAAGCCCATGTCTCAATTTCTGATTTGTTGATGATTTTGAGTTGACCCATTGATGAAATTATAAGCTTTGTGAAGTTAGTTGTTGGTAAATAAAAGATATATTTTGGGTTAACATATTTTGTATTTGAATTTTTGATGAATTTGAGTAATTTAGACTAAATTGTGAAATTTGTAAATTGAGGGATTAAAATGTTAAATAAATGAAACATATGGACTTATATGAATACTATGAGAATTCGGCCTAAAATGGGTATATGAAAAATTATGTGTATTTTGTGATTCTATAAATTAGGGACTAAAATGTCAAAATGTGAAAATGTGAGGGCTAATTTGTAAAATGCCTTAAATATGTGTTTTTGGTTTGATTTGAATTATTTGGTAAATAAAAGAGTTAAATTTGAATTTATATAGATCAAGAATTAAAGAAAACAAAATTAGATTAAAGAAAGTCGAAAGTCGTCAAATAGCCGATTCCGTCTATCCGAATCCATACGAGGTAAGTTGATATACAAATAAATGTATTTTGAATTGAATTATTATTGATTATATGTTTTTGAACAATTTTGAATGATTATATGTATTGAGAATAAGATATCCGAGAAAGTATCGACAAAGTTCCGACGTCCAAAAAGCCCCGTACGAACCATAGGAATAGTTAGGATACATATGTCATGACATAGGATCCGATATGTGTTTTCGTGTAAGACCAGGTCTGGGACATTGGCATCGACTTGTGATTTACGTGGAAGACCATGTCTAGGACGTTGGCATCGTATTTGATTTCGTATAAGACCCTGTTTGGGATAGTGGCATCAATATTTGATTACATGTAAGACCACGTCTGGGACGTTGGCATTGTACAAGCTTTCCGAGCTATCCGCGTATCCTTATGATTTTGAATGGTTTAACGGGCATTCCGAGAAAATGAATTATTATGTGAACATGTATCCGATACAAGTACGTTTGAAATGAGTATTATATTTGATGTTGAAAGGTAAGTATATGTACCTTAGTGAATAAATGTTGATATGTGATAAAAGCATCAGAAATGTGCTAAAGAATTTGAAATATGTGAAATGTATATGAACATTGAGGTTTATGATAGTATTTGGCTATGAAGTATATGTAATTTGATGATGCTTTTATGTTTAAAATGTTAAGTTTATTTGTATATGGCTTACTAAGCTTTTGAAAGCTTACTTTGTGTGTTTTTTAACTCTTTTATAGATATCGTAGCTACTGGAAGCTCGGGGATCATCGAGGATCATCACCACACTATCGAACTTTTTTTTGGTACCTTTTGAAAAAGTGAATATTAAAGTATGGCATGTTTAGGTTACAAGTTCTTTGATTATGTTTTGTGATGTATATATATTTAGCCATGTGATATGGCTTGGTATGGTTGTGATTATGGTTTGATTTTGGTATATGAAATGTGATGCAATATAATTTATTTGATGTGTTCATGAATGGCCAAGAGAAATGGTAAGTTTGGTAAGTTTTTGCTATGTGTTTACCTATGGAGTTGGTAAGAAAGTGGTATGAAATTGAATGAGTATATTAAGGTTTATAAACCATATATTTTGGTATGAATTTGGCTTGTGGATGACATGTTTTGGTGTGTGTTACAAGCATGAATTTGTTGTTAATGAAATGGCATAAATGATGAATGTTTTGGCTATTGAAATTGGTTGGAAATATGTTGTATATGTTGTGGTTTTGATGCTTGTAGGGTTGACCCTTAATGGATGGCAATTTGGCCTTGCAAAAGGCCTATATTTGCCCACACAGTTGAGCACACGGGCGTGTGTCTTGGTGTAACAGCCCGATTTAGACCCTAGTCAGAACGGTGGTTTCGGGACCACTAATTCGAGTCATAAAAATATTTAAAATTTATTTTTTGTGTTTATTTTGTGTGAATTTATATCTGTGAAATTTTTGTGCTTTAATTTTATCGTTTGAGTGTCCGATTGAATAAAGGGCTTAATCGCGTAAAATGAAAATTTGGTGGTTATTTCTAAAAGGAGGCCGAATTGCTAATGGCTTTATTAATGGAAGCCTTTAAGTTGTAAATAGCCCATTTACATATTAGTTGGACAGTACTAGGTATATGTTATATAGTTTTTATATTATTTCATTAAGGTTATATATTTAAATTAAACTTTAAATTATAATAAGTTATAATATATATCATAAAACATAAAAATAAGCCATGTTCATCCATTTTCTTTTGACCGAAACTAAAAAAAAAAGAAAAAGAAATATTAGAAGCTAGGGTTCGGCCATCTTTAAAGCTCAATCAAGTACGTGTTTAGCTAGATATTTGATAATTTTTACGTTTTGAGATCGTTGCTAAGTTATCTTCAAGACCCATGCTTGAATTTTTTATTTTGGTGAATATTTTGAGTTATGCCATTGTTGAAAGCTTGTGATTTTTGTTGTTTGATGATGAAATATGAAAGATATGTTTTAGATTAACATGTTTTGTATTGGAGTTTTTGATGATTTTGAGTAATTAGGACTGAATTGCAAAAATAATAATTTGAGGGACTAAAATATGAAATAAATGAAATATATGGATTTGTATGGATATGGGTAAGATTCGGCTTAACATGGGTATAGTGAAATTTTGCATATTTTGTGTTTTATGTAATAAGGACTAAATTGTAAAAAGTGTAAATGTTAGGGGTAAAATGGTAATTTACCCATTTATGTGATTTTGGACTAAATTGAATGACAATATGTTTGAATGAGCTTAATTTGAATATGTTTAGATCAAGAACCAAAGAAATCGAATTTGGATCGGGGGAAAGCGAAAGTTGTTAACTAGCTGTCCTGTTCCGTTTTATATCGTCCAAGGTAAGTTTATAAGCAAATAGACGTACTTAATTTAAATTAAATGCTAAATATATATGCTAAAGTGAAATATATGAAATTATATATACTATGGCCAAATATGAATAAGCTTATCTACTATATTTCTGAATTCGTTTCGACCAAGTTACGACGTCCGAAAGCCCCGTATGAACCTTAGGAATAGTTAGGATACATATGTCATGAAATAGGATTTCCGATACATGTGTGTAAGTAAGACCATGGCATCGATATGTAACTCTGATATATATGTGCGAGTAAGACCCTATCTGGGACAGTGGCATCGATATGTGGCTACATGTAAGACCACGTCTGGGACGTTGGCATTGTACAATATGTGTGATTATCTGAGTGTCCTATCCAATTTCGAATGGTTCATTGGGCAAAGGTAAACCGTGTACGGATGTGTAACATGAGCTAAATGTCCAGGTATGAATTAGCTTGTTGGCTACTAGTAATAAGGTAAGTTTATAACTTGATATTTGTTATAAGTCATGTGAAATGCTAATAATGAATATATGTGAGAATGGTATATGTATTCGGCATTGTGACCAAATAATTTGAGTATCAATGAAATGATTCTTAACTATACGCATACGTGTGACCCTGTACATTCGGCATATAAGTAATATATGTATGTGATGTTATATTATGATTTTTTTTGAACATACGCACTTGATGTTCAGCTTTTACTTGCTGACAAATCAAACATTGCGAAACAAATTCTAAAATATCACGTTTCATACCATGCCACCAATAGAGCTATTTCAAATCGTTATACATTTTCGTACTTCCCGGATGAACAGGTAAACGACTACTATGTGCTTCATTCAAAATTATCTGAATCAACTCTGAATTTCTCGGAACACATATTCGACCTTTGAATCTCAAACAATCATCTGAATCAACTTGAAACTCTGAATCAGTGTTCAAATCACATTGAGCTCTTTTTGCTAACATTTCATTATCAACTTTCTGAGCTTCACAAATCTGTTGTAAAAACAACAGCCTCGCTTTCAACTCAACTACAACTGAGCCATCATCAGATAGAGCCAACTCAGTATTCATTGCACATAAAGCAAACAAAATTTTTTGGCTTAATGCATCAGCAACAACATTTGCTTTTCTCGGATGGTAGTCAATCACTAACTCATAGTCTTTTAACAATTCTAACCACCTTTCGTTGTCGCAAATTCAAATCTTTCTAAGTCATCAGATATTTCAAACTCTTATGATTTGAATAAACATGACATTTTTCACCCAACAGATAATGGCGTCAAATCCTTAAAGCAAACACAATGGTTGTTAACTCTAAATCGTAAGTCGGGTAATTCTTTTCATGTGGCTTCAACGATCTCGAGGCATAAGCTATAACTGTAACCCGTATCTATCACCGGACTAGGGTTAAAGGCGTTACCGGACAAACCGAAACATTTACACATAATTCATATACATCATCCATAATTATAGTCAAACATTATCATAGAGTCCCTTGTATAAGTCATCGAGACCTTTAACATGCGTTAGAAAGGGGTCGGGACTAAACTGAGTTCATACAAAAATTTTGGAAACTTATACATTTTTCAAATTTGTATAGGTCACACACCCGTGTGAATAGGCTGTGTGCCTCACACGGCATTAGACACACCCATGTGTCTAAGCTGTGGCAAAATAGAGCATACATACTGACTTAACCACACGGCTGGAGACACGCCTGTATGCCTTAGCTGTGGTCGAAACTGACTTGGGTCACACGGCTGACCATACGCCCGTGTGTCTAGCTCGTGTACCCCTCGAAATGGCCATACAGGTCCATGTGCCAAGGCTGTGTGCCTTACACGGCCACTAGACACGCCCGTGTGTCTAGGCCGTACTCGAGACTGACTTGCATCACAAAGAAACATTGAAGGACACAGCCAAGCGTAACACCCCTAACCCGTATCCGTCGTCAGATTAGGGTTACGAGGTATTACCAATCAAAGCACAAATCCAAACGTTCACATGAGTACACTTGCATAAACTTTTAAGAACAATTATTTATTAATATCAATAGTTGATGCAATTACTAATATCACATAATTGAATATACTTTTAATTCAACTTATAAAATGTGCGGACATTTAAATTTTATTACACTTTAATCGCATACTGTATTCTATACACAAATGGAATATACAAAATCTACAACATATAATCATTTAAATAAAGTCATATCATATATGACATTCACTTAATAACAAGTTGGACACTTATACTTCACATAAAAATACATATTATTTTCATGATTTACCATTGTACAAGTTGCTATTCATTTGGTTATTATTCAGTACATTTAGCCAAATGCAAGTTTAATTAAACAATTACTCACTTACAACTTAACTCAATCATTTTACAAATCTATACACTACAAACATTCAAATAAATATACATATTATATACTATAATAATAACAACATTTAACAAGCCATGACCGAATGCAAATTTGCTAAAATTTGCCTATTTTAATCACATTTGCCGAACCATAATGTAATATAATTTATTAAATCCAAATTACATATCGAACTTATCACCATTTGATTAATACATTATTTAACTATCACAACCGAATTTAAGCATTTAAAACCCATTCAAATACATGCATGCATATCATAATTGTTTCACTCCAGTACTAAGTCGAAATTAGAATACCATTCCCAAGTACTAAACATAGCATATAACACATATACTAATATTGATCCTAGCCACCCTAAAACATAACCAAGTATTTTGTAAAACCCGTTCATATAATGACAATAAGACAAATATAACAACCCTTTTCCATATATATTTTTTTACCTATACAAAATCCATAACCAAATAAATTATATGCACAACCCAAATCATCAACCATTTCAACGCACAAAATAGATATCACTAAAATTATTCATCCATAACCTATAACATAATAACCAAAAAGAACTTAAGTCATAGTCCAACAAAACCGAAACTAAGCATGGAAGTTAAGCCATTTTCGCATGGCCTTTATAAATACACTTTTCAAAATAAGCCAACTCCAAAGCTAGCCTATACATGCCATAGATTTGATAGTTTACTTATAAAGGTACCGAAAATAGTTGATAGTGTGTTTGACTTTACTGACGATTCCCGAGCTCGTAACTTGAATTCAAAAATCTATAAAACAAAGTAAACACGAATACACAGAGTAAGCTATCATAGCTGAGTAAGTCATAAGCAAATAAACAACCCAATAATATATTCAACTCATTTTAACTAACCAAATTACATTAACATTATCATACTAGACCTCAACCTTTCAACAAGATAATTAAGCCATTTTCGTAGACAATTTTCCAACTTGGCCGAATACTCACATAGTTATTTTAACATATTAACATATTAATAGCCTATCATGATTCCCGAGTGGAAATGGGATAGAGTGATTATGGATTTTTTTCGAGTTTACCCCTATCTCCGAGTAAGAAAGATGCAATCTAGGTTGTTGTTGACAAGTTGTCAAAATTGACTCATTTCATTCCAGAACGAACAGACTATTTGCTTGAAAAGTTAGCTGAGTTGTATATTTCTGAGATTGTGAGATTACACGGAGTACATGTTTCTATCGTTTAGGATAGAGATCTGAGGTTCACATCGAGGTTTTGGAAGAAATTGCAAGATGCACTGGGTATAAAGTTACATTTTAGTACTGCATTTCACCCGCAGACGGATAGTCAATCCGAGCGAGTTATACAGATACTCGAGGATATGTTGAGATGTTGCATTCTTGAGTTTGAAGGTACATGGGAAAAGTATTTGTCGTTAATTGAATTTGCGTATAACAACAGTTTTCAATCGATTATTAAAATGGCACCATACGAAGCTTTATACGGTCGGAAGTGTTGAACACCATTGTATTGGACTGAACTTAGCAAGAATAAGATTCACGGGGTCGATCTGATTAGAGAAACAGAAGAGAAAGTGAAAGTAATTCGTGATAGTCTAAAAGCAGGTTCAGATCATTAGAAATCGTATGCAGACTTGAAAAGAAAAGATATTGAGCTTCAGATCGGGAATAAAGTGTTTTTGAAAGTATCTCCGTGGAAGAAAATACTTCGATTCGGTATTAAAGGCAAATGGAGTCCGAGATACATCGAGCCGTATGAGATTATCGAGCGAGTTGGACCAGTGGCTTATCGGCTAGCATTACCATCTGAATTAGAAAAGATTCATAATGTATTTCATGTATCGATGCTACGAAGGTACAGATCTGATCCTTCGCATATTATTTCCCCGACCGAAGTTAAAATTTAGTCAAATTTATTGTATAATGAAGAACCGATCCAAATTCTAGCTCGTAAGATCAAAGAGTTGAGAAATAAGAAAAGTGCATTAGTAAAAGTATTGTGGCATCAACACGGAGTTGAAGAAGCTAAGTGGGAACCCAAATATGCTATGAGAAAGCATTATCCAAACCTATTCACTGGTAAGATTTTCAAGGACGAAAATTCCTAATGAGGGAGAGTTGTAACAGGTCGGTTTTAGCTAAATCAGAATAGTGGCTTTGGAACCACAAATTTGAGGTCATAAAATTATTTTAATATTATTTTTGGTGTTTACAGCATGTGATTATATATGTGTGAAAATTTCGTGAGCTAATTTTATCGTTTAATAGCTCAATTTGTGAAAAAGGACTTAATCGCATAAAATGCAAAAGTTGCATTCTATTTGATAAAGGTGTCAAATTGCTATGTCTTATTAAATGAAAGGTCCTTATGTTGTAAATAGACCATTGATAGTGGGAATGGACATAAATGGTCTTATATTTGTTAATAAAATGGTTTAATAATCAAGGGTAAATTGGTACACTATGTATTAATGAATATTAAACAAAATCAAAGTGATTTTGTGTTCATATTTTACATTTCTTTATCAAAAATTGAAAAGAAAATAGGCTTGGAACCTTTAACATTTTGGCTAGCTTGTTCATCTTAATTAAGGTACGGTTTTAGCTTGGTTTTTAATGATTTCTATGTTTTTTTGATCGTTGCTTTGAGTACTAGCTAGCCCATGCCCTAATTTTTGAAAGTGTTGATGATTTTGAAAGTTTCCTTTGATGAATTAATGTGTTCTTGGATGTTTGATGATAAATTATGAAAGCTTGTTGATAGATTAATATGTTTTGTAAAGTGATTTTGAGTGAAAATGTCTAAATAGGGTTAAATTGTGAAAAGTGTAAATTGAGGGGTTAAATTGTGAAATAAAAGTGAAATATGGGCTAGGGACCTAAAGAGAATTCGGCTAAGCATGGTTTTTATTGAATTTTATGTAATTCTGTGTTTTTGTGGAATAAGGACTAAATTGAATAAATGTGAAACTTTAGGGGCTAAAGTGCAAAAATGCCCAAATAAGTGTTTGTGGACTCAATTGAAAGATCATGTGATTAAATGAGTTAAATTTGTTATAATATAGATCAAAAAAAGAGGAACCCGGACTTAGATCTAGGCAAGAACAAAGTACTCGACTAATCGACTAGTTTCGTCATTTTTACGTCCAAGGTAAGTTCGTACGTGATAGACATTGTTACAATTATGTTTTAATGCTTTAATATTGCGTAAATTATATATATGAGACGATGGTTGTGTACGACGACGAATCGACTATGTTTGGCACTTAGTGTGCGTTACGAGATAGCTTTGACTATATAAAGCACTTAGTGTACAAATCAGAATAGCTTCAGTTATATATATATATGGCACTTAGTGTACGAGGTTGAGATAGCTTCTGTTATGAAAGGCACTTAGTGTGTGAGATTATAATAGCTTCAGCTATGCTTTGGCACTTAGTGTGTGAGATATTGAGTATTCAACAGTATCATGTAAAGGTATCAGTTTGATAAGAAGTTGTACAGGTATGTACATATAAAGTATGAAATCCAAATAGAAAAAGTAATGAACTTGTTCATAAACTCTTGAGTAAGTATGAGGAAATTTTGCTGGTCACCATGATTTAGATATGAATTAGTTTAAATTGATTATTTGTATTTTATGAACTGTTGAGTATATTTAGTACGAACTTACTAAGCTATAAAGTTTACTGTGTGTTATTTGTCTATGATTTATAGAGAATCAAAGCTAACTCAGACTTGGGGATCATCGAGAAGTGTCATCACACTATCGATCATTTTTTGGTACTTTTGAAGCCTTGTATATATGGTATATGGCATGTATAGGCTAGTTATGGTACTTTGGTTGTGAATATGGTCATGAGATTTGGCTTATTATGTATATGTTTTGATTTGTATAGATAGCCATGTGTGATGGCTTGGTTTGGTATGTTTTGGTATAAATGTAGCTAAGGTTTCATAGTTGTTCTAATGGTAATGTTTTGATATTAGTAAAGGACTTATATGGTATGATTGAAGTTGATGAATTGAGAGGATATATGCTTGTGAATGAATATTAGATGATATAAGTTTTTGAATAGGTAATTGGTTTCAATTGATGATAGAATTTGATTGAAATTGATATGGCATAAATTGAGCATTTGGTTAATGATTTTGTGATGCCTATTGTATGATGAATTGGTACCTATTTGGTTGTTTAAGTGATCATGAGAAAGGGTGGCAAATTGGCTTTGCAAATGGCCTATTTTTGTCCACACGGGTAGAGACACAGGCGTGTGTCTCAACCGTGTGCGACATACGGTCATGTTACACGGTCGTGTGCCTCTTAGGGTACCCTTTCGAATTAAGTCAATATACCCTACAGTTTTGACACAGCCTAGACACACGAGCATGTCTACTAGCCATGTGTGGCACACGGGCTGGCACATGGGTGTGTGGTCGGCCGTGTGACCCAAGTCAGTAACCTTCCATGTTTTTCCATAGCCATGGCACACAGGCGTGTCTTCGGCCGTGTGGTACAAGTCAGTATCTATGTCCTGTTTTCACACGGCCTGTGACACGGGCATGTCTGGTGACCGTGTGAGGCACATGGCCATTTCACACAGGCGTGTGATCCTTATATGTTTGAAAATTTTCTAAATTTCCTAAAGTTTGTAAATGTCATCGGTTTAGTCCCAAACCACTTCTAAGCATGTTTTAAGGTCTCGTAGAGCCTTATAAGGGACAATGTGAATGATTTGAATAAGTTATGTATGTAAATGTTGTGTATTGATCGGTAATACCTCGTAACCCTATTCCAACGACGGATACGGGTTAGGGGTGTTACAATATGTGCCCCGAAATGACCCTCTAAAGAACCACTATGAAAGTATTCAAACGAATCCCTTCTAAGGCTAGCACCATTACCAACCATGACTCTCCCTTTTCTCTTTAATACCTGCCCATCCCATGTATACTTTATGTGCATTTGAGGTTGCTATTGAAGTTCATGGCACAGCTATTTCAATTTTGGGTCAACCAGAATAGATTCCACCACCTTACCCCAAGCATATTACCAAGAAATACTCCTTATACATTCCAACAATTGTCCCTCTTGCTCATGAGGTTTTCAAGAGAGAGCATCAACAACTAGATTCTGAACTCCTTTTCTATAGGTGATATAGTAGTCGTACCCGAGCACTTTGACTACCTTTTTTTGTTAAAATGGAGTAATCACTTGTCTGTCTGCTAGGAACTTAAGACTCTGGTGGTTAGTTCTTATCTAGAACTTCCTTCCAACCAGATAAGTATGTCATTTCTTTACTATTAATAGAACTGCTAACATCTCTTTGTCATAAATGGAGAGTGCTTGATGCCTAATCCCCAAACCTTCACTGAAAAATGCCACAGGTTTTCCCTTTTGGTGCAACATTGACCCCAACCCTTGGCCACAAGCATCAATATCTATAAAAATTTCTTCCTTGAAATCAGGGAGAGATAATACTGGTGCTATACAAATGGCCTGCTTCAATAGATCAGAAGCTACTTGCTTGATTTTAGTCCATTTCCAAGGAGTATCCTTCTTGAGTAGGTTAGTCAAAGGTCTAGCTATTACTTTATAATGCTTAATGAACCTTTTATAGTACCTTGATAGTCTGAGAAACCCCTCAACTCCTTGATGGTTTTAGGAATAGGCTAGCTTGAAACTCCCTCTACCTTAGTAATATCCATAATTACTGTCCTTCCAGCTATAATGTGACCTAGGTACTCAATTTGGTGAGTACCAAAGGTGCACTTGCTTTATTTTGCAAATAGATGGTTATCCTTTAACAGCTACAATACCTCTCTCAGATGAACCAAGTGTTCAATCCAGCTACTGGAATACACTGAAATATCATAAAAAAACCCTAGAACTGACTTCCTCAAAAGTTTCTTAAAGATAGCATTCATAAGGGCTTGAAAACTTGATGGGGCATTGATTAAACCGAAGGGCATCACCATAAATGCATAATGCTCCTCATGAGTTTTAAAGGTTGTTTTGAATATGTTACCTTTCCACATCCTTATTTGGTGATAGCTCGAACTTAAGTCAAGCTTGGAGAAGAAGAGGGTCTGACCAAGCTCATCTAACAGCTCTTTTATGAGGGGTATAGGAAACCTATCTTTGGTAGTGAGTTGGTTAAGTTGCCTATAGTCCACACATAGTCTCTAACTTCCATCCTTCTTTTTCACTATCATAATAGATAAGGAGAATTGATTGTTACTTTCTTTGATAATTCCAGCTTCTAACATCTCTTGTACACACTTCTCGGTCTCTGCCTTCTAGATGAAGGGGTACTTGTAGACCTTGACATTAACTACCTTGGACTCATCCTAAAGTGGTACTTTATAGTCTTGCAGTCTAATAGGAGGTAGGCCTTTTAGTACATGGAATACTTCAGTGCACTCCAAGAGTAATTGTTGTAGATCTTCCTGAATCAGTGCAGAGGCCACATGTATTTTAGTCTGCTAGCCAGTAGTGATGACCATTGGATGAGGACCATGCTCTACCATATGCAAACACTTTGATAACTAGTAGCTAGTTGCAACCACTAGGCTTAATTCTTTAGAGCAAACACAATTTTCCCTTATATTCAAATTATATTGTAAGGGATCCAAAATTCCACACAATGGACCCTAGTGATAAAAGCCATTGTGTTCCCAACACTAGATCACACCTTTTTATTGACAGGACCATAAAATTAGTCATGAATTTATGCCCTTGTACTTGCCATTCCATAGCCCTACACACACCTTTAGTGCTCAAGCTCCCTCCATTAGCTATTATGATTTTCATTTGACATGATTGTTCAACAGGTAAGTTGAGTCTTTTAACCAACCTAGAGTCCACAAAGTTATGTGTACTCGTAAAATCTACTAAGATAATTACTTCCATCTGTTCAATCTTGGTTGACAGTCTCATGGTGTTATGGCCCTAAGAACTTTGCAAGGTATGCAAAGATAGGGTTGGTGTTGTAGCTTCAGCCTCTTGGTTCGAATTCTCTAAGTGTTCAAAATAATCCTAAAATTCCTCCACTGGTGTTGCCTTACTATTTTCCAGCAGGTAGTGTTGAGTTTCCACTATGAGATGATAAAACTGAGCCTTCACACATTTATGCACTGATGTGTATACTTTGAAGCACACTAGAAGCATAAGCCAGTTTTTTTCCTGTCTTCCATTTCTGCTTGAGACAATGGCTTGGTAGGGGCCTTTGACCTACCAGAGATTGTGGCAGGTCCCCCAATAGTTGGAGAGTGGTTGTTTTCCATAGTTATCTTTGAGCTAGAAAATAGAGGTTTAGGATGCCCTCCACTACCCCAACTCAAAATGGTCTTCTTAAGAATGTTCACCACAATACCTTCCATTTGCCTGTCCAACAAATACCCTTCCGCAAGTGTTTGGGATTTAAACAAACTAAGGTACTGCCCTAATTCTACCTTAAGGTTGCTTATAAATACACTTAAGGCATAGGTTTTAGGTAAATGTAACTGGTTAAGGATACTCACAAATTGGTCATGAAAATGATCCACTGTTCCCTGCTATCTCAGGGTCACCAGTTTAGTCATCAGGTCAATGAAGTTGGTGGAGCCAAACCTTTTTTGTAGGCCTCTAGCATAAGTTTCCCAAGACAGTTGATACAGTCCCCTTTGTTTTTGGAAAAAGAAGTGATGCCAATCCAAGGCTTTTCCTTCTGAGTGAAGCATAATTGTCCTTACCTTATCTTGCTCTTGAACCCCCTCAACCTTGAAAAATTGCTCTAGGTTAGACCACTACCCCCTGAAATCTCCACCATCAAAACGTAGACACTCAAACTTGAAATATCTTTCTAATGAGCCCATCATACTCACCCTCAAATGGAGGCCTACATGGCCAAATTCAACTATAAGGGATAACAATAGTGATTCTTTTGGTTGAAATCCTGGAGGGGTGCCACCAAGTATACCTTTCCCTTTGTTTGTAGAAGAGCCATGAGCAGTAGCTGACACATGTCCCATGTACTGTTCAAAAAACCTTTGAAGCTCAAACCTAATGTCCCCTTTTATCTCCTCATGAAACTCCTTGAAACGAGAGTCTATTCATGCATCAACCTATGCTAGGTTGATTTGCAACTGAGACAGCTCCTGTTGCATCAGCGCCATGTCCTTTTGCATTAATCTCATGTCCTTTTGCAACCTCGTTGTGATTCTATCACCAGCCATTAGGATTGATGCAGCTCTCATACCCTTAATACAATCTAGAAAATTCAGAGAGAAAATTGACAGAAGAGGGAAGGAAAACAAAAAGGAGAGCATGAGAAAGAGAAGAGAAAGTATGTGAATAAGCTAATTCTTTTCATAACCACCTCCTTTTTCAGAGAGGTGGTTAAAAGAGGAAAGGAAATAGATTCTTACAACTATTATAACAGCTCCAAAACTCCACGTTTCATTAGCAGGTCCCTCTACCCTTGATAACCTCCCTCCCCAAAATGTACCGTTTAATTAAAAGGTTCAAAACGCAGTGTTTTACAACAAAAATAAAAAAAAAGAACTAAAATTAATAGAATTTTAAATAGTGATTGTTGTTGACTGATTTTGACTTTCTTTTTGGTCTACAACACTATTCGTTCCCCATCTGTCTTCCACGATGAATCATAGTCACCTCGTCCTCTTCTTTCTAGTTCTCTTTTCATTTTCTCAAGAAACTTCTCAAAAATCCAAAAAAAAAAAAATCATTCTTTAAAACTTTCCAAGCCCGATCTATAAATTTGACTATTGAACCATCATGAAACTTTGACCACGTTTTGTCCTCATTATTTCTAGCTTTTTGTCAATTTACTTAACTAATTTAATTTTCTTTTGATAAAAATAAGAAGGAACGACCCTTAAGAACTAGCCAACAAAATCAACTCCTAAACAAAGACAAACTACAGAGAGTGAACATATATTTTCACTTTTTATTTAAAATAATAGTTTGTCACTTAATTTAATAAATTTCGATATATTATTTGAATGATTTAAAAAAATGCGTTTAAGTCTTCAATTAATAATCATTAGAAATTTGATCTTTGAACATTTTTTAGAGAATATAAAAATGTGTAAATTTATGAACAACCTTATTCCTTGAAAAAAAATCAATATCTATTTAAAGGTAATAAAATTCTATTAAAATAATAGGTAAAGTATACCAATAGTCACTCAATTTTGATATAAATGACAAAACAACCACTCAACTTTCAATTTAGTCAATAAACTTTCGAAAAATAACAAATCAGTCACCATTATCAATTTTTTATTATGGACGTAACAGAGTTGTCATTTTCCGTTACAAACATAAAGGAACTGCCATTTTCCATCCTTCTCTCCCCCTTTCCTCTTGTCTCCCTCCCCCTACCATTGCTCTCCCTTCCCTCTCCCTCTCCCCCACTATCCCTTTCCATCTGTTAACCCACCCACCCTTCAAACCCCTTGATTTTGTCTCCCAAAACCATGGTCTAGTTCTTCCCAACCAAAAATCTCAGTTAAATACATAAAAAAAGGTTGTGTTCTTAATTTTTTTCTGGTTTAACAAGTTTCTGGATCCACAACTGCTCTAATTTTTTTTATTTGGATTAGGTAAGACGGGTTAAACAAAACCCTTATTTTGTATTTCATAATTTCACTATCTTGTTGTTTCAAAATTCATTTGTTAGGTTTTTTTACTTAGTCATTTGTATTATAGACAAATCACTATGATTATTATTGGGTAGGATGGGTTAAACAACAATGACTGCTGGTGTACTTTACCCTTATTATTATTGGGTAGTGAAGAGTTCGGGCAATCAAATCACTATGATTTCAAAGCAATTAGAAAACGGTGGATCCCGTTTTAGAAAAGCTCAAATTCCTTAAAATTGTAAGCTCAAATATATTTTTGTCAATATTTTATATATTTTTAGATATTTTCTTCCCTTTTTTTTTCTTTGGATATGAGAAGAAAAACCCAGAAATAACTTCAAAATAACTTGTTTTTGTCATTGTTGCTTCTGCCAAATTTGTTAAAGCTTCCATTTTGATAAATAAAAGAAGAAGATGATGAGAGAAAGAGGGAAGATTACTAGTAGTGATGCGGGAAGAGGAATGAATCAATTTAACTGAAAAAAATTAAGAATAGGACCTTTTTTTTTATGCATTTAACTGAGATTTTTGGTTGGGAAGAACATGACCCATGGTTTTGGGAGACAAAAATCAATAGGCTTGAATGGTGGGTGGTTTAGCAGAAGGAAAGGGACGGTGGGCAAGAGGGAGAGGGTCGAAGTAGGGGGAGGGACGATGGAGGAGAGGGAGAGAATCAAAGTAGGGGAGATTATAGGGAAGAAAGAGATGGATGGGAAAGCCGTGGTAAAGGGAGGGGGAGAGAAGGGGAAAATGACAGCTCTATTACGTCTGTAAGAGAAAATGGTTAATAATGACTGATTTGTTATTTTTTAAAAATTTAGTGATTGAGATGAAAGTTAAGTGACTGTTTTATTATTGAGATTAAAGTTGTATAACTATTGGTTGACTTTACCCTAAAATAATTGATACAAAATATTTTCAGCCCAACCCGATTTGGGACCGAGTAAAGCAACTCAAAGCACCTATTTTAAATATTTATTATAGGTCCAAATTACAGCCCACTATATATCTATATATGCCCATCGTTTGTAGGGTTAGGCCTTGAGCATCAGCTTCGAGGTTTATACTTCAAATTTAGCGGCCGCAGATTTCTCTGTCTTCGCCTTAATCTCTCTGGAAACCCTCGCCGCAGTTGGAACAACCTCTCAGCCAATATGGGGTATGTTTTCTTGCTATCAATTTCAGCATAAATCCGTGGCTTGTTTCTTTTCTTAGCTTCCCTACCCTTTTTCTTTTTACTGTTTAAGCTGATCTTGATTGTTTAATTAAATGATTTTTTATGAGAAGTATCGGTTTTCGGATGTGGGTTGTTGGGTCTCTAAGTCTTGTATTAATTCTACATTTTGAAAAAAAAGATTGGGAAAAATGAGACTTTATAGCTTTGAGTGCATTGCACCTGCTATTGATTTTAGATATTGTGTTTTTTTTTTTTGGAAATTTGATTGCCGGTTTAGGCGTTTTAGCTTTAAGATTGAAACAATGAGTGGGAATATGGATTTTGGTTTATGATTCTCTGTATGAATAATGATATGAGCTTCTTGAAAGCCAGAAAATTTTGCTTGTATTTGATTTTCCAAGGGTTTAGGAGTATTATATATGAATGGCAGTTGAACAATGCTTGTTTGAAATTACAAAATGTCGACTTTCACCTGAAGTGATACAAACTCTTTCTGTCCTCCATCAAACACTTTTAAAAGCTACATAAGATTTACAAAGTTTGACGTTTAGAATTTTATATTTTGAGGAGTTCTAATTTATGAGATTAAGGGTAGATGGTAGACCTGTCAATTGGGCGATCAAGTTGTTTTGGATCAGGTCAATTCGGGTTTTAGGATTTTTGGGCCTGTTTTGGGTCTGGGTTAATTTTAGGTTCAAGTTAAGTCTTTCAAGTTTTCTGGGTTTGGTAATTATGCATTTGGGTACATTTGGGTTCGGGTTGGATAGATTTTGGTGGTTTACTTTTTAGGGTCAAATTGTGTTGGGTTTGTTTGGTTCAGGCATTTTGGGTTGATCTAGTTCTTAGATTAGTTTCAAAAGCAATAGGTCTAATTAAGGGTATTTCATTCAGGAAGACACGTGGTATGGGAGCTGGACGCAAGTTGAGGACCCACAGGAGGAGGCAACGGTGGGCCGATAAGGCATACAAAAAATCCAACCTTGGAAATGAATGGAAGAAGCCATTTGCTGGTTCTTCCCATGCCAAAGGCATTGTCCTTGAGAAGATGTAAGAATTCCCTATTCTTTTTTTTCCTTGTTTGGTGCTTTTGTTTTCATTGAACACTAATTCAATATATGCACTAATGGCTTTATAACATCCAGAGGTATTGAAGCTAAGCAGCCGAACTCTGCTATTAGGAAGTGTGCTAGAGTTCAATTGATCAAGAATGGGAAGAAGATTGCGGCATTCGTCCCAAATGATGGTTGCTTAAACTACATTGAAGAGAATGTAAGTAGAACTTAAGTGAAATTGTATGATATAATTTTTTAAGCGTGTTAAGTAGGCCTATCAATTGGACAAGTTGGGTTGTAGGCCTATCAATTGGACAAGTTGGGTTGGTTATGGATTAGATTATTTTAAATCGGACCAATTCAGGTTTTAAAAATATTTAGTCATTGTGTTTTAGGTCATTTTCATGTTTGAGTCATTTTGGGTCAGTGTTGTCTTGGTTTGCACCTAGGTGCCTACATCACTTGCTT
Organism: Gossypium anomalum; assembly: GCA_025698475.1. NCBI lineage: Eukaryota > Viridiplantae > Streptophyta > Magnoliopsida > Malvales > Malvaceae > Gossypium > Gossypium anomalum. The sequence goes on along the minus strand of CM046968.1, from coordinate 37,034,786 downwards.
TAGCACTAGGCAACAAAAAGGCCTCATTCTTTCAAGGCCTCTCGCATGGCAATATAAGGATTCTAGCCCTAAAGAGTGCCCCTTTTGCCCTTGACAACATTGATTTGGGTGTGGTTCAATTTCAGGTTTGATCACTATGGATTTGAATGTTTAGGATTTTGGTCTATTTGGGTGTGGGTTGGGTCTCTTATGGGTTTTAGGCTTAGTTGAGCAATGCTTCTCAAAAGTGTTTTTGGGAAAAAAGCACTTTTGGGGAGAAGCTAAAATTTTCAGCTTTTGCGAATTTTGGGTTAATTTTTTGCTTGGGAGAAGCACTTTTTTAGGTCATTTCAAGATTAGTTTGCTTTGTTTCGATTCGTTTTGATTTCAAGCTGTTTCAAGTTTAAGATGTTGACTTCTAATTGTCAAAGTGAGTTGTATCTTGTTTGGGTTGAGCTGGTGGAGTTTTCGAGTTCGAATTAGAATTAGAATTGGCAAGTTTAATAATGTTAAGTGCATTAGGTTGCTGATACTTTTCCGATTATAATTGGCTTATGTAGGATGAGGTGTTGATTGCCGGATTTGGACGAAAGGGTCATGCTGTGGGTGATATTCCTGGTGTTAGGTTCAAGGTTGTGAAGGTCTCGGGTGTTTCACTGTTGGCACTTTTCAAAGAGAAGAAAGAGAAGCCTAGATCATAAATTTTGAGAGAAAGGTCTCTCATCGTCTTCTGTTAGTTCTATTTAGAATAACTTAGAGAGATTTTTATTGCTATGTAGCTATTTGGTCAACCTGTTCACTTTATCTTAATATTTTGTGCTTCTGTACTGATATTAATGCTTTGATGCTCTTTTAGACTGTTCTTTCCCCATGCTATGATTCAAACTAGTCTTTCAAAGCATACCATTTCGAGTTGATACATTTTAAATATTTTTTCATATATTTTTATAATTAACGTACCAATAACATGAAATCACCTATCTTCAAATAGAATCACCACATACGAACAAAAAAAAAAAAAAAAAAAAAAAAATTAGGTATAAAAACAGTTTAGATACCTATTTTTCTTATAGAACTTAGTAGAAATTCTAGAAATATTAGAATGGAAGAAATACAATCAGTCACTATTATTCAACAAATGAAAATGGGAAAAAATGATATTATTATATTTTTAAACTTTCAACCTAGAAAGTATTATACATATATAGAAATTACATTTCAATTTAGAGAATATAAAACATATTCTTTAAATGCTTTGTTAGATCTGAGAGCTACACACAGTAGTTAGTTGAGAGAAAATCACGATACACTGTAGAAAAATGAGAATTAATGAAAAACCCAATTAGAGCTATAGGAATATATGGTAAAGAAACCATAATTCAATTTAAGGCTAGAAATATACCAATTTACATAAATAATGTAAGATTTATAATCCCTAAAATATTATGTTTTCCTGAAATGCATGGAGACATATTATTAGGAAATAATTTTATATATCATCATTTACCGTTTTCTATTGATAAAAACCTAGTAATATTGTCAACAGAAAAAACTTCTGTAGAAATACCTTTAGTAGAAAATCATAAATTTGTGTGTGATAAAAAATTTACACCACAAAGAAAAGAATACATTAAACAACTTGAAACAAATCATTGGTTGTTTAAAATTTTAGAAAACAATTTTAATGAAGAACCATTAAAGTTATGGCAAAATAGTCCTAGATATTGTGAAATAAAATTACAAAATCCTAATAAAATAATTAGAGTTAAACCTATGATCTATACTAAACAAGATATAGATGAATTCAACATACAAATTAAAGAATTATTAGACAAAGGATTAATAGAAACAACTAATAGTCCACATTCTAGTCCAGAACTTTTATGGTAAGAACCAATTTGAAATAAAAAAGAGGAAAAGCTAGGATGGTCATTAATTATAAAAAATTAAATCAAAATACTATCTTTGATGGATATTTCATTCCAAGAAAAGATGTTTTAATTAATCAAGCTAAACAAGCACAATATTTTAGTAAATTTGATTGTAAATCGAGATTTTGGCAAATCATGCTAGCAGAAGAATCTAAACCATTATGACTTTTAGTGCACCCGGTGGTCATTATCAATGGAAAGTAATGCCATTTGGTTTATGTAATGCACTACAAATCTTTCAAAAATGGATGGATTCAATATTTAACAAATATAAAAAGCTTTGTGTAGTATATATAGATGACATATTAATATTTTCAGATAATTTAGAACAACATAGGAAACGCCTAAATATAATTTCCCAAGAATTCATAAAACATGGAATAATTCTAAGTCCTAAGAAAATAGAATTAGAAAAAACAGAAATAGATTTTTTAGGATTAAAATTATCTAATGATGGTCTTAAACTACAAGATCATATTATAGTAAAAATAAAAGAATTTCCTGAAGAAATTAAAGATAAAAAACAACTTCAACAATTTTTAGGAATAGTTAATTATGGAAGAAACTTCTTTCCTAACTTGTCCCAAAAAATAGGTGACTTATATGAAAAATTAAAAAAAGACAAAACTTTTAGTTGGTCTAAAGAAGACTCAAAAATTATTAAAAATATAAAAGCAGAAATAAATTATATCCCAAAAGTCTATTTACCAAAACAAGGTAATAGATTAATTTTAGAAACTGATGCATCACAAAACTATTGGGGATGTGTTTTAAAGGCTAAAACAAAAAAGGAAGAAGAATTAATATGTGGTTATAGTTCAGGAAAATTTAAGACAAACGAAGATCGTTAATGGTAAAGGTTCTTCCTGAACAAACATATACACTATATACTGATGGAAGAAGAATAATAGCTGATAAAAATAGTGTAATTCAGAAATCAAGAGATGAAGAAGCCATACAACTGCTAAAGAAAATAGCAGATATGGAAATAGATGATTTTCTTACGACATATGAAGAAATCAAAAACACGTGGAAGGCTTGGAACTCACCAGGGCTATCACCAGAATCTTTACATCTGGATGAAATTGAGACACTAAATCTTAACAACATCCAAGAAGGATAAAGACAAAACAAAGACCACATGGAAAGTCAAGAAGACTTTCAAGAAGATTTTCAAGATCGGCAGTAAATAAAAATTCAAGGCATCCAGGTATGGACAAAGATATGACAAGACAACTGACAACATACGTGGAGGCAACAATAAATTCATCCTTATCAGAAACACTGTTCGGGATTGAAAAAGAAATAAAATAGAGTTTAGAAATCTTGCTATAAAGAGCAATGAAAGGAGCCTAAACAAGGCATCGAAAAATAGTTTAGAAATCTTTTCTTTTTACTTTCAGTATTCTCTCTTTGTAAACAATCTTTCCTTGTAAAAATCTTTCCTTCACTTTTAATAAAATAACGATCTTCCGCATCTATTTCAACTTTGTAACTGGTATCCAAGGCCCCCGGAGTAACGATTCTTGGAAAATCTATATCAAAATATCCACTATAAGTTCTTATCTTTAATCTACAATTACGTTAATTCTGTGTTATTTATCTTAAAACCCATACATCTGTTATTTTGTCTTGATTTTGCCTGTTTAAGTCTAGGAGAAAGACGTAAGGCCTTTGTGTTTAAGACAAAATAATAATAGAAGGTTTTAGGTACCGAAGATGAATAATATGGAAGAAACAGATTGTTTATATAAAGATAAAACCTGCAATCATATTATGCATATAGATTCTAAACAAGAAAATAATATTTCGGCCCTTAGTAAAGGATTTAATAGTCTAATAGATATAACCTCTATATATTTTAATAAAATATATAATAAAGTCAGTAATATAGAAGAAAAAGTAAATAATCTAGGAAATATTAAGGAATTAGATTTGAACAACAAATCTAAAGAAATATTGTCAGAAGTTAATAATAAATTAGAACAAGTTATAAATAATAATATAGAGTCAGACACAGATCTAGGTCCTTTATATTATGGTAATAGTAATATAATTTTAACTTTATCAGACAAAGAAGAAGAAACTTCTTCAGAATCATCTACTACTATTAAAAGAAATAAAAAATCTGAAAAAAGAAAATCTATGACTCAACAAAAATATGATTTCCAGTCCTATAAAGAACTTATAGAACATTGGAAAAGAAGATTTACTACTTGATAAAGATAAAAATGAAAGAGTAGAATATCTAAAATTAATAGAAGAACTTTATGAAAAACATAAAGATCTATTTGCTATGTTTAATTATCATTATATGTTAGATTACGACTCTACAGAAAGTAGTAGTTCTAGTAATTCTGATAATCAAGAAGATTTAAAAGTCACTAGTTATAAATCTGATGAAGAAGACACTTCAACAGATGAGGAAGAAAACATAGAAATACCAGAACCCATGGATATTGAAAAAACAGACCTTTATGGTAAAAGAAAAATAGAATCAGATACTCAAAAAGATGATTATTTGAGAACTTTAAATAAAGATTTTGAAACAATAGATAATACAATTAGGATTTTTGGTAATCAAACCGAAGATATAGCTATTAATGAAATTAAAACCGAATATACGGGAGAATCTTCTAATCAACAACCTAGTCAAACTATACCTATACCACATAGGATAGATGATTTAAATAAAAGAAATGTGGCCCAAGGAGGAATATATTTAGACTTAACTAATATTCAAATAGCAGACTATGAAAAAACCATAGATGATTGGGCACAGTCAATGACAATTGTTGTAAACAACAACAGTACTTGGTCAAAAGAAAAATTTTTAAACTATTTTGTTGGAACTTTTCAAGGAGATGTTTTACAATTTTTAAGAAGATGGGAAGAATCTGATGTAGGAAAAATCCAAAAAGGACAATTAATTAATCAGATAGGTACCCCTGAAGACCTTTTAAAAGGATTAACAAATATTCTAAAAACAGAATTTTGTGGTTATTTTGATAAAAAAGATCAAGATAGTATAGCTAGTTATGTTTTATCAAAAATAAAATTATGTGATATAAAAGATCAAGATTCTTCGGTTAGCATGATTTGCCAAAATCCTGATTTACAATCAAATTTACTAAAATATTGTGCTTGTTTAGCTTGATTAATTAAAACATCTTTTCTTGGAATGAAATATCCATCAAAGATAGTATTTTGATTTAATTTTTTATAATTAATGACCATCCTAGCTTTTCCTCTTTTTATTTCAGCATAGTTTCTTACCATAAAAGCTGGACTAGAATGTGGACTATTAGTTGTTTCTATTAATCCTTTGTCTAATAATTCTTTAATTTGTATGTTGAATTCATCTATATCTTGTTTAGTATAGATCATAGGTTTAACTCTAATTATTTTATTAGGATTTTGTAATTTTATTTCACAATATCGAGGACTATTTTGCCATAACTTTAATGGTTCTTCACTAAAATTGTTTTCTAAAATTTTAAACAACCAATGATTTGTTTTAAGTTGTTTAATTTATTCTTTTCTTTGTGGTGTAAATTTTTTATCACACACAAATTTATGATTTTCTACTAAAGGTATTTCTACAGAAGTTTTTTCTGTTGACAATATTACTAGGTTTTTATCAATAGAAAACGGTAAATAATGATATATAAAATTATTTCCTAATAATATGTCTCCATGCATTTCAGGAAAACATAATATTTTAGGGATTATAAATCTTACATTATTTATGTAAATTGGTATATTTCTAGCCTTAAATTGAATTATGGTTTTTTTACCATCTATTCCTATAGCTCTAATTGGGTTTTTCATTAATTCCCATTTTTCTACAGGTATCGCATTTTCTCTGCAACTACTCGTGGTAGCTCCTGTATCTAACAAAGCATTTAAATAATATGTTTTATATTCTCTAAATTGAAATGTAATTTCTATATATGTATAATACTTTCTAGGTTGAAAGTTTAAAAATGTAATAATATCATTTTTTCCCATTGGACCATTTGCACTTTCATGGTTTTAAGCTATTTAAAAGTAGCATCCCAAGGAGGAGCTCAAATCTGCAATAACCTCTATTCATCTAATCTAGTAGAACACCTAAACTGCAATTACGGACATCGATAAAAAAGGAAAAAAAAAAAAAACAAAAAACATAACAGCTTGATTTCCTTTTAAGGTATCATAACCATCTCTCGCTTCTTTAAGATTGGCCAACGAAGGACCCGGTTGCCCTGTAGTAAGCCATATTTGCTACCTCGCTTTTCATTGTGTTCGGATACAATTATAGATAAACGCACTACGTATTGTTATTTATTATCACGTTTTGAAACAAGGATTTAACAAATTAAAGCTATTTCCAATTGAACATCCAAAGATGATTTATGATTTGCTGATTAAAAGAGATACTGATAACCATAATAAATCACTGAAGCACATTATGAAGACATGGAAATGTCAAAAGATTCAATACAGAGAGAAATTACTTGATTAAATTAACTAATTTAATTAATTTAATTTTTAAAATTAAATAATTTTGTCAATCCAATTCTAATTTCATTAAATTCATAACAATTTTACTGTAATAGAATATATGATAAAAATATATTTAATTTTCTTATTTAATAAATTCATAATGATTAATTAATTTAATTCTATATTTGAATTTCAATTATTTAATTACACATAAATAATTTAAAGAACTTTAAATTAATTCCTAACTCGATTCTTGTATTTAGCAAGAAAACACATTCATTATGGATAGTGATACGTGTGATCCATTTCTCTTACTTCATCGTTTCTATTCATTGGTTCTACATGCAACTCATTTATACTTATCTTGAGCTAGTAAAGGGACGAATTGGACATATATAATTACGACTCAGATAATTTATAATTAAGTTCTGGCTTTTTGCCTATTAATTATAACATTTAGTCACGAAGTCATTCCATTAAAATATCATGACTGAGCTCTCACTTATTCTAAACCATTATGAAAGCTACATAATAAGTGTTTGTCCAATGACCTTATCATAAGTGTGTTACTCTCATAAGATACATTTAATCTCTTTGGGATAAATTCGTTCTTCTAATATGATTCTATTTTATCTCATGGTAATCATTATATCTTCCTTCATAAAAGTCAATTACTATCAAAGAGTAATTAAATCATTTATCACAAAGACAAATGACACATGGACATGTTTACTGTTCATTTCTCATGTAATATCGATAAAAGGATATCATTTACCCTTTGTTTGGGCTATCAATTTCACTGTTGTGGAATGATGCTACATACTAAAGAAGTCAATTCTAGGTTTTGAAGTCTATTCAATTTAGTCTAATTTTTATAATTTAGTCTCTAACCTTAAAATTAATTATGGAACATTTCAATCAACCAACCACTATAAAACTTAGTTCCTACTTATCATCAAAATACAAAGTCTAGCCAATTTCATGCTAAAATGATTCATCAATTAACCATAAAAGAGGCAAGGGTTTAGAAATGTTTAGTGACTCTTGAAGAGGTCCTTGATGAAGATGATGGTAGCAAGAATGTTGACAAATCCACAGCCTAATTTAATATTTTTCACTTTTGATAACTAATAATATGTAAATCTATTAAATGCTTTGAAGGAAAACATAAAATAACAATGTAGATCCTTGTATCTCGAAGAAAACTACAAGTGCAATAAAAATAAGGAACAAAACAACATAAATAACAACTAAGCTAAACAAGAAAAAAACCTAGAAAGCTAAAAATGGTTGAGGGAATAAAAGATGTTCACAAAAAGATGATAAAGATACCTCTTTTAGTTGTGTCATAAAGATGCCTTAAATACCTCACATTCCTTAACTTTAAAATTAACAAAAATGCCCTTAAAAAAATGTGATGACTTGAGCTGAGTTTGACAAAAAATTTCCATTACGGTTTTTCATCCATCAGACTTCAGTGTCATGACACCTAAGCTTTGGTGTTGCGACATCCAATGTAGTGGGCACCAGCTTGGTTTTAAGGGCATTGGTGTACAACACAGCCTTGCTGGTGTCACAACCTCAATGACAAGCCACTAGTTACCTTCACTTCAATAATTGGCTTGGAGTTGTGACCTCAAGGGGTTGTAGTTGTGACTTTGAGGCTCTGTGTCATGACACCACATACTTAGTGTCACAACTTCAATGACAAGTTACTCCTAGTTGGGTTTTCGTTGAAGTTCACTTCTTTGAGGTGATGGAGGGTTAGTGTTGTGACACAAAACACCTGTGTCGTGACCCCCATAACAATTGAAGTCCTCCTTGATGTTTGACCTTAATGATCTCCCTACACAAGCTCAAATAAACCATTAAACTCCCAATGACATAGTTTTGCCAATTTGGGTCTCAAAAGAGATGAAATATGTAGAACTAACATCGATAATAAAAAATATAGAACGATCGCAAAACAATAAGAAAAAGAAAAACAAAGAACATAGATTTTATGTGGAAAACCCTTTCGTGAAAAACCATGGGAAAAAGAGAAGAAAATTCACTAATGTCAAATTCGAATGATACAAGAGGAGTTTAGACTACATCTATTTATAGGTTGAAAAACCTTATTCTAATCAATGTCAAGTAGATGAAGTGTAGTAAGGTTGAAAAACCTTATTCTAATCAATGTAAATAAAAGAAGTATAGTTGTATATGGATTTTTCTTTTATTTATTTTACCACTGTATTTTATTTTAACAAGGATTCGAGTCACTCAATAACAATCTCCACATTGACATGAACTCTCAACGAAAAAGTTCTTTACTATGAACTCTCAACGAACAAGTTCTCCACCTATTCCATGAAGCCCCTTAAAGTGTGTTCTTCAACAATGAACACCAACCAAGTCCAAGCGTTGATCAAACTTGGTTATAGGAAGTAATTTAGTCATTATATATGTAAGATTTTCATAAGTACTAACTTTGCTCACAATAATATCTCCACGAGCAATAATATCACGTACAAAGTGATATCGAACATTAATATACCTTATTCTCTTATGAAACATTTGATTTTTCGTAAGGAAGATGACACTTTGACTATCACAAAACATTATATTGATCTGAAGGTCTTTACTGAGTTCACCAAAGAGTCCCTTTAACCAAATAGATTTTTTACAAGCCTTAGTAATTGCCATGTACTCAGCTTCAGTAGTAGACAAAGCAATTGTAGTTTGCAAAGTGACTTTTCAACTGATTGCACAACCCCCAATAGTAAAGACATACCCTGTGAGAGATTTTCTTTTATCAAGGTCTTTAGTAAAATCAGAATCAACATACCCAATGACTCCATCTCTAGTTCTTCCAAACTATAGGTAAACATTAGTAGTACCTCATAAGTATTTGAAAATCCACTGAACTACTTTCCAGTGTTCTTTACCAAGATTCGTCATGTATCTACTAATTGCATTAACTGCATATGATAAATTTGGACATGAGCAATCCATAGCATACATGAGAGATCCCACTACACTAGAATATAGAACACTTGACATATAGTCAATCTCATCATCTGATTGCGGAGACAAAGCTATTGAAAGTCTGAAGTGGACTGCTAATGGAGTACTAACAAGCTTGGCATTCTGCATATTGAACCTGGAAAGAACTTTCTCAATGTACCGTTTCTGACTTAGGTGTAATTTACATTCTTTTCTATCTCTGTGAATCTCTATCCCAAGTATCTTCTTTGCTACTCTCAAATCCTTCATCTCAAATTCTTTACTCAACCGAGCTTTGACCTTTCTTATCTCTCCTTTATCTTTGGCTGCTATTAATATGTTATCAACATAGAGGAGTAGATACACAAAAGAACAATCATTGTTTTTCTTAAAATAAACACAATTGCAAAAGCTACTTCTTTTACAATCATAGGTAGTCATAAATGTAATACCCCGAAAACTTTTACAGTAAGATATTATTCTTGATATAGTAAAATAAGGAAATAAAGTGACAAAAAGGGAAATTTTGAGTTATGTCAAAATTGAGAAGTATATCATGATATATTAATTCAAGAAAGGACTAAATTGTAAAAGTGAGAAAAGTTTTGTTGCACAAGAGTAAATACTCAAAATTTGAGGGGTTAAAGTGTAAATATGAAAAATTTGAAGGACCAATAGTGTAAATATTTTAAGAGTGGAATGATCTAGAAACTAAGGAAAATGGATGAATTAGGACCAAATTGAATAGGTGAAGAACTATGAGGGACTAAATTACAATTTTACCAAATTAAATGGTGACTCAAGGATAGAATTTTAAAAGATAATAAAGGGTAAAATGGTCAATTGGAAGAGAGAGAAATCTAGAAAGCAATGATGATGTTGAAGATATTTTAGATTAAATAAATAAATAATAGTTTATTAATATTTTAATTTAATTTTTTTAAATGATATTTTATTATTTTATTATTATTTTATTTAGTATATATAAGGAAAGAAAGATGAAGAATCTTCATCTTTTTCCCATGCACCCAACGTATGAAGAGAAAAGGAAGAAAGAAACTTTCTTTTCTTTACAATTTGGTCCTTCTACCAAAAATTCACCATTTTCACCCAAAAATCAAAAGAATTTCCTTAGCTACCAAGAGAGAAAAATGTTAAGGAGGCTATGGGAAGTTAAAATATGAAGTTGGATTTAAGAAATGGAGGCTGATGGAGAGAGAAAATCAAGATGAAGGTTGGAATCAATAGAACAAGGTAAGAACATCATGATTTCAATATATTTTTAAGTTTGATATTATTGAAAAAGCTTGGGATTGATGTTAATGTAGAGTTTCCTTACATATGGTCCTATGTTCTTGATATGTTAATGAAGAGAAAATAAGAGAAAGTGAAGAGAAATAGTGTAGAGAAAGAAAATAAGGGTGTTATTAACAGGGTAATTAATATCTTGCACTAAAATAGTTCTAGACAGCAGCAGTATTCTAACTTTGAAAAATCACCATAAATTGTAGAAATCGAATTAGAAGATTAAAAAAATATGGAATTAAATCTTATTGAGTCTATTTTCTCATAGAATAAAAATGTAAGCAATGGATTTGTAAATTTTGAGATATAATGAATTTTGTGAGACAAGGTCAGAATGAATTTGGGTTACCCTGTTCAGACTTTGAAAAATCATAAAAATAAAGAATAAAAATAATTAGGGGCTTAAATTTATATGTATAGAATCCTGAATGAGTCTAGTTTTATTAGAAACAAACTAGAACATCATTTGAATTCTGTACAAGGAGATAATTAATTTTTAGTGAAGAAGGGTCAGAACTGTCAGACAGCAGAACAGGGGTGACTTTAATGAATAAACTGTACTAATTGGATAAACCAAAAATTCTTAAAATTTTATGGTAAGAATACATGTGAGTCTACTTTCAGATAAAATTTACAGATCTTAATTTGGAGTTCTGTAACTCAAGAAATAAATAATTTAGTGACTATGACTCAAATGGACAGCTTTGAATATACATATAAGTAAATAGTGAAATTATTGATAATGTTACTTATAAGCATATTATATAAATTTAAGGATGTGGAATGGAGAGGAGGAGGAAAATATATATGAATATTCAGCAAGCATGACTAATTTGCATGTTTTAGGCTTAAGGACTAAATTGAATAAAAGTAAAACTTTATAGGAAATTTTGTAAAAATGTCAAAAAATGACCAAATTACATGAAATGGATTAATTTTATTATTTAAATTACAAAATTGAATGAAATTATTAATTTAGTTCAAGATAGGGGGAAAACATGTTTTAGGGATTAAATTGAAAAGTGTTGAAATTATGGAAAAATTCTGATATTTTATAGAATTCATGGATTGTTATCAATATGTATGAGAATAATAGCTGGAAATAAGGATTAAATTGCAAGAATTTTATTTTTCCGCCCTAAGGATGAAATCGTCATTAATTAAAAGTTTAGGGGCAAAATGGTAACTTTTCCTAGAGCATTAATTAAATGCATTAGAATATGAAATGAATGAAAATGATGATCAAATTTATTTATAAAGATCCAGACGACTTAAATATGAAACTTGATCGTGAAAGAGAAAAGATATCGAATTAATGAAATTATAAACACAAACAAGCAATGAGGTAAGTTCGTGTAACTTGAATTATATTCTTAAATGCTTGAAATGTATGTTTTTGATATGAATATGATTTGAATGTTCATTATATGAAAATTAATGAAACATTGACATATTTGATAAAAAGGGAAGAAATCCCGATTGAATGAAAGGAAATTTAGATGAATCCCTGAAAAGGAATTGACGGTAAAAAGGATCTAGCCCGGACGGGTGATCCTATCCTGATATAGCCCTCCCGAAGAATATGTGGAAAATGGATTTAGCCCGGACGGGTAATCCGAATTAGGGTCTGAATTTAGCCTGGACTGGTAATTCAGATCCAAGCTCATTAGAGTAATTGTCGTTGCAAGGGATTTAGCCTGGATTGGTAATCCCACTGTAAGGATGAGGTTCGCGGGAGTGTGCTCTCTGATATGAAATGTGTAAGACCATGGTTGAAAGATACCATGGCAACCTGATATGAAATGTGTAAGACCATGGTTGAAAGATACCACGGCAACTCGAGATGAAATGTGTAAGACCATGGTTGAAAGATACCATGGCAACGTGACATGAAATGTGTAAGACCATGGTTGAAAGATACCATGGCAACTTTGAGATGAAATGTGTAAGACCATGGTTGAAAGATACCATGGCAACATGATGAGAAAATGAGTAAGACCATAGTTGAAAGACACTATGGCATCATGTCAAAGATAAATAAGACCGTGGATGGGAGACTCTATGATATCTATTGAACAATTGATATTCGTGTAATACGTATTAGATGACGAATGGTTACATGAAATGGTTGTGTGAAATGTTTACAAGAAGCTGGTCATATGGAAATATATGTACAAAATAGTTGTATGAAATAATTATGAAGATAGATAAACAAAATAAGAGTAAGCACATGGAATATAATTTATGTTAAGTTTGATATAAACTTTCTTTGGAATAAATATACTTAAAATATATGGAAATGATGAAACATGAAATATTTATATAATGAAACGATTGATATATACTTATAAAGAAACGGTAATAGAATTAATATGTTTCATGACATGTACATATATGATTATCTCTGATACGTTGATACAAGGAAATTATGTAAGTAAAGACAATTATTAAACTCAAATGTGACATGTCGAGAAAATAAGTATATCAATGTTGAATTTATATGAAATATATATGCAAGTATACTAACAATGATGTGGCTTGACACTTAGACAAAGGACAAGCTATTGATTGAATGGTAATATGTTTAATTACAAGAAGCATTGAAATGGTAAGTACTTAGATGAAAATAAAATTTAAGATTTTGCGAAATTTTTTTTATAATCTCGATTTAATTCTATTTGGTTTCTAGTGTATGTTTGGGGCTTCGAGGGCCCAATAGAGAGACGTTATGATTATTTTCAAAATCTGAATAATAAATGACTCAAAATTATCTGAAAATGTTCAGTAAACTCTGGTAATGCCTGTACCCTATTCTGGCAATGGATACGGGTAGGGAGTGTTACATTTAGTGGTATCAGAGCTACAGTTTAGTCGGTTCTCGGACCAAACATAGTATGTGTGAAGTCTAAAAACAGATGTCATTATATAATATGTGATAGTGTGATATCTCTCGACTCTGATGAAATTTGTTTTACTTATAGAAAGAGATGCTTTGCAACCAAGCTAATTTCGATATACTCAAGTATAAGAGTAGAAAGTTGATTATGATGAACCGGTACTAAAAAAAAAAAGAAGGTACGAATAAATGTTTTATAATACATGTCGATGATGAATATTATGTTATATGTATTATTAAAAGCAAATTATATTACTAAATAAAATATTGTGGTGATGACTAAATTTCAAAATATATAAAAGTAATATATGAAGTACATGATAAAGATTATAAGAGAATTATGGATGAATAGTAAATTTTGAAATATATTACATGTATTAAAGATACAGAAGATATAAGTATATGAATTATTGGTACAAGGATTAAATTGTAAAGAATGTAAAAGTATTATATAAAAGGTGTAAAAGTGATATGTGCGCATGAAATAATTTGTCCAAGTAGATAAGATTAGAACTACTAGGATATTAAGGGACCTCAGCGTGCTTTCTGATTACTAGCAAGTTAGTGCTCTCTGATTATTAGTACATTCAGCACATTCGAACTCTCTGTATAGCACTTCAGTGTTCTCTGTTTAATAATGCATAATAATGCACCTCTGTATAAGTTCCGTATATCCGAAGTGTTCTATCTAGTCTACTGGGCCTCAGTTAAGTAAAAAAAGTAAACAATTTTTAATTCTGAGGTAAAAGATTATCTCTACGAGTAAAAATGTTAGTTATGATGAAGCAAGAACTCGTGAAAAGAAATGCGGATAAATGTTTTATAGTACTTGAGAATGATAAATGTTATATGAGTAAATACGTGAAAATTAAATTATGAGGTTTTACGATCTATAACCCTTTACTAGTACTGATTATACATAATGAAATTCATGAGATATATATTGATTAAGTTTGAAGTGGAAAATGAAAAGTTGATCGGAATCGAGAATGAGTTAATAAGTAAAGATGGTTTCGAATAGAGATATCAAATTTTTCTTAAACTAGTTGAGATATACAATATCATTTGTTAAAGAAAGAAGTTATTTATGGGAAAATCGATTTATTCAAATATGGTATTTACATAATAGTTAGCTGAAAATTTCTTCCGAATTAGTTTTTTTAGTGAAGTAAATGATGTGAAATTATTGATGACTATACTAGTCAATAGATTGGTGAATAAATTACAAAAATATTTGAATATAGCATTATAATTGGGTATATTATAGTAAATTTTTAGATTTTATATGGGTATCTTATATGTCTTGATATTTTCGAGAGGCATATGCAATTGTTAATGTTTGGATGCTAAATCAATATATGAAAAGGTTGGATAAATATGCTAATAGACAGAAATTATCGCAAGTCTGATTGATTCACAAGAGGTACTACTCTATCTTTCTTTGGTTTTCCAAGCCAATATATGTGATAGAACATTTGATAATAAGATTCATATGATATTATTTTCTATTTCTATTGATAGAAGCTCTGAAAGGCAAATGTAAAAAAAATTGAATTGAAAATAAATTTTGAAATGAAAGGATAGAGAATGGATATAAATGATAAACTAGGTAAATATGTATAGAAAGAAACTATAGAACTATAGAAATAATGAAATTCATGATCAAAAGAAAACAAGAAAATTTCGAGGACGAAATTTATTTTAAGGGGGAGAAAAATGTAATACCCCGAAAACTTTTACAGTAAGATATTATTCTTGATATAGTAAAATAAGGAAATAAAGTGACAAAAAGGGAAATTTTGAGTTATGTCAAAATTGAGAAGTATATTATGATATATTAATTCAAGAAAGGACTAAATTGTAAAAGTGAGAAAAGTTTTGTTGCACAAGAGTAAATACTCAAAATTTGAGGGGTTAAAGTGTAAATATGAAAAATTTGAAGGACCAATAGTGTAAATATTTTAAGAGTGGAATGATCTAGAAACTAAGGAAAATGGATGAATTAGGACCAAATTGAATAGGTGAAGAACTATGAGGGACTAAATTACAATTTTACCAAATTAAATGGTGACTCAAGGATGGAATTTTAAAAGATAATAAAGGGTAAAATGGTCAATTGGAAGAGAGAGAAATCTAGAAAGCAATGATGATGTTGAAGATATTTTAGATTAAATAAATAAATAATAGTTTATTAATATTTTAATTTAATTTTTTTAAATGATATATTATTATTTTATTATTATTTTATTTAGTATATATAAGGAAAGAAAGATGAAGAACCTTCATCTTTTTCCCATGCACCCAACGTATGAAGAGAAAAGGAAGAAAGAAACTTTCTTTTCTTTACAATTTGGTCCTTCTACCAAAAATTCACCATTTTCACCCAAAAATCAAAAGAATTTCCTTAGCTACCAAGAGAGAAAAATGTTAAGGAGGCTATGGGAAGTTAAAATATGAAGTTGGATTTAAGAAATGGAGGCTGATGGAGAGAGAAAATCAAGATGAAGGTTGGAATCAATAGAACAAGGTAAGAACATCATGATTTCAATATATTTTTAAGTTTGATATTATTGAAAAAGCTTGGGATTGATGTTAATGTAGAGTTTCCTTACATATGGTCCTATGTTCTTGATATGTTAATGAAGAGAAAATAAGAGAAAGTGAAGAGAAATAGTGTAGAGAAAGAAAATAAGGGTGTTATTAACATGGTAATTAATATCTTGCACTAAAACAGTTCTAGACAGCAGCAGTATTCTAACTTTGAAAAATCACCATAAATTGTAGAAATCGAATTAGAAGATTAAAAATATATGGAATTAAATCTTATTGAGTCTATTTTCTCATAGAAGAAAAATGTAAGCAATGGATTTGTAAATTTTGAGATATAATGAGTTTTGTGAGACAAGGTCAGAATGAATTCGGGTTACCCTGTTCAGACTTTGAAAAATCATAAAAAAATGAATAAAAATAATTAGGGGCTTAAATTTATATGTATAGAATCATGAATGAGTCTATTTTTATTAGAAACAAACTAGAACATCATTTGAATTCTTTACAAGGAGATAATTAATTTTTAGTGAAGAAGGGTCAGAACTGTCAGACAGCAGAACAGGGGTGAATTTAATGAATAAACTGTACTAATTGGATAAACCAAAAATTCTTAAAATTTTATGGTAAGAATAAATGTGAGTCTACTTTCAGATAAAATTTACAGATCTTAATTTGGAGTTCTGTAACTCAAGAAATAAATAATTTAGTGACTATGACTCAAATGGACAGCTTTGAATATCCATATAAGTAAATAGTGAAATTATTGATAATGTTACTTATAAGCATATTATATAAATTTAAGGATGTGGAATGGAGAGGAGGAGGAAAATATATATGAATATTCAGCAAGCATGACTAATTTGCATGTTTTAGGCTTAAGGACTAAATTGAATAAAAGTAAAACTTTATGGGCAATTTTGTAAAAATGTCAAAAAAATGACCAAATTGCATGAAATGGATTAATTTATTATTTAAATTACAAAATTGAATGAAATTATTAATTTAGTTCAAGATAGGGGGAAAACATGTTTTAGGGATTAAATTGCAAAGTGTGGAAATTATGGAAAAATTCTGATATTTTATAGAATTCATGGATTGTTATCAATATGTATGAGAAGAATAGCTGGAAATAAGGATTAAATTGCAAGAATTTTATTTTCCTGCCCCTAAGGATGAAATCGTCATTAATTAAAAGTTTAGGGGCAAAATGGCAACTTTTCCTAGAGCATTAATTAAATGCATTAGAATATGAAATGAATGAAAATGATGATCAAATTTATTTATAAAGATCCAGACGACTCAAATATGAAACTTGATCGTGAAAAAGAAAAGATATCGAATTAATGAAATTATAAACACAAACAAGCAATGAAGTAAGTTCGTGTAACTTGAATTATATTCTTAAATGCTTGAAATGTATGTTTTTGATATGAATATGATTTGAATGTTCATTATATGAAAATTGATGAAACATTGACATATTTGATAAAAAGGAAGAAATCCCGATTGAATGAAAGGAAATTTTGATGAATCCACGAAAAGGAATTGACGGTAAAAGGATCTAGCCGGACGGGTGATCCTATCCGATATAGCCCTCAGAAGAATATGTGGAAAATGGATTTAGCTTGGACGGGTAATCCGAATTAGGGTGCGAATTTAGCCTGGGTGTAATTCGGATCCAAGCTCATTAGAGTAATTGTCGTTGTGGAGATTGCTTTGGATTTGGTAATCCCACTGTAAGGATGAGGTTCGCGGGAGTGTGCTCTCTGATATGAAATGTGTAAGACCATGGTTGAAAGATACCATGGCAACCTGATATGAAATGTGTAAGACCATGGTTGAAAGATACCATGGCAACCTGAGATGAAATGTGTAAGACCATGGTTGAAAGATACCATGGCAACGTGACATGAAATGTGTAAGACCATGGTTGAAAGATACCATGGCAACCTGAGATGAAATGTGTAAGACCATGGTTGAAAGATACCATGGCAACATGACAGAAAATGAGTAAGACCATAGTTGAAAGACACTATGGCATCATGTCAAAGATAAATAAGACCGTGGATGGGAGACGCTATGATATCTATTGAACAATTGATATTCAGGTAATACGTATTAGATGACGAATGGTTACATGAAATGGTTGTGTGAAATGTTTACAAGAACTGGTCATATGGAAATATATGTACAAAATAGTTGTATGAAATAATTATGAAGATAGATAAACAAAATAAGAGTAAGCACATAGAATATAATTTATGTTAAGTTTGATATAAACTTTACCGGAATAAATATACTTAAAATATATGGAAATGATGAAACATGAAATATTGATATAATGAAACGATTGATATATACTTATAAAGAAACGGTAATAGAATTAATATGTTTCATGACATGTACATATATGATTATCTCTGATACGTTGATACAAGGAAATTATGTAAGTAAAGACAATTATTAAACTCAAATGTGACATGTCGAGAAAATAAGTATATCAATGTTGAATTTATATGAAATATATATGCAAGTATACTAACAATGATGTGGCTTGACACTTAGACAAAGGACAAGCTATTGATTGAATGGTAATATGTTTAATTACAAGAAGCATTGAAATGGTAAGTACTTAGATGAAAATAAAATTTAAGATTTTGCGAAATTTTTTTTATAATCTCGATTTAATTCCATTTGGTTTGTAGTGTATGTTTGGGGCTTCGAGGGCCCAATAGAGAGACGTTATGATTATTTTCAAAATCTGAATAATAAATGACTCAAAATTATCTGAAAATGTTTAGTAAACTCCGGTAATGCCTCGTACCCTATTCTGGCAATGGATACGGGTAGGGAGTGTTACAATAAAAGCCTTAGTGACTGTTTCAAGCCATAAATGGACTTTTTCAACAAGGAAACATTGTCCTCATTTTTCTGAAACTATAAAACCCTCTGTTGTTGCATGTAAATATCTTCCTCAATTTCTCCTTGTAAGAATGTTGGTTTTACATCTAACTGCTCAAAATCCAAATCATACATAGCCACAATACCAAGACTCGAATCGATCTATGCTTCACAACTAGAGAAAATACATCTGTGAAGTTTACACTTGGAATCTGGCTGTAACCTTTTGCAACCAGTCTTACTTTATATCTAGGTTCTTCAACTCCTAGAGTCCTTTCTTTTTTTTTAAACACCCATTTACAATGAATATCTTTTTACCCTTAGGAGCTTCACTAGGTTCCATGTTCTATTCTTATAGAGCGATTTCATCTCTTCTTGTATGAAAAACATCCACTTTCCTAAATCTTCATAGCTAATTGTGTAACAGCCTGATTTAGGGCCTAGTTGGAACAGTAGTCTCAGGACCACAAATCTAAAGTTAGAAAATTTATTTTATTATTATTATGGAGTCATGACATGATTATATTAGTGTATGAAAAAAATTTGGTGAGCCAAATTTGATGTTTGTGAGCCTAATTGAGAAAAAGAACTAAATCGAATAAAAGGTAAAAGTTGCTTTTTAGTGCCCAAATGTGTTAAATAATTAGATAATTAAAATTGGAGGTCTTTAAAGTGCAATTAGACCCTTTTAGAGTGCTTGGCAAGCCATAGAGTCAAAAGGGGACAAAATTTTTGTGTTTGGTATGTTAGGTGACTTATTTGGACTAAAATAAAGAAAAAAATGATATCATCTTCTTCCCATTTCTTTCTCTACCAAAAATATCGGCAAAAGAGGGGTTTTTGAAACTTTGAAATTTTAGCAATTTATCACCTCAACAAGTAAGTGATTTCCATGTCCCTTATTGATGATTTTCTCATTTTTGGGCTCCTTGAAGCATAAGCTTTTAAATGAGGGGTCTATTTTGCAAAATGATTAAGAGTTTAGGGTTTTGCCATGAATGGATTTATGATAGTTACTGAGTTTTTATGGAAGAATATGAGTCTTAGTTGAGTTATAAACAACTTTTGTGAAAGGTGTTAGCATGAAAACACCTAAAGGGGCTATTATGCATAAGTTGTAAAATCGATTTTCGAGCATAGGGGCAAAATGGTCATTTTGTCAAGGTCTAGGGGCAAAATGGTCATTTTACCTAAGTCATAAATTTTGGATTACCTAATTGTAATTAGTGACTAAGTGAGTGCATTTTGTTATTATAGATCAAGATTTGCCAAATCCGAACCTAGACCGAGGGAAAGCCAAGCAAATCGACTAAACTGACTAGTCGTGTGTATTTTGTAATCTGAGGTAAGTTGTATGTAAATAATACAACTACATTGTTAATGCATGTATTCGAATTGTTATTGGTTTGATATAGTATGAATTGCTAGATTGTGAACAGAGAATGCATATTAATGATTGAGATAATAGAAAGATCCCGTTGGAACCCTAAGAAACAAACCGGATATTCATGCCATGACATTCGAGTTATTCGTGCGCCAATGTAAGACATGTCTGGGACATACATCGGCCACATAATGAGAGCCAGTGTAAGACCATGTCTGGGACATGGCATAGGCATTGAGACGAGTGCTAGTGTAAGACATGTTTAGGATATGTATCGGCCTCGAAGATGATAGCCAGTGTAAGACATGTCTAGGACATGCATCGGATAAGAGTTGTGCTAGTGTAAGACCATGCCTGGGACATGGCATCAGCACGCATATACAAGAGCTAGGGTAAGACCATGTCTGGGACATGACATCCGCCTCGATGAAGAGAGCTAGTGTAAGACCATGTCTGGGACATGGCATCGGTAACTTATCCCATGTTTGAGGCTTATAAAATATCCGGTAGTATTCCGAAAGGTTCAATGTTAAAAGTTACGAAAGTGAGTTAATAAAGGAAGTATAATAATGTTCTGAGTGGTACATGTACCTATTTGGTATGCATGAGTAATGAGCTCAAAATAGAAAAATATGACTTGAGTAGACGGTAATGAGTAAGTAAAGCTTATGCTTACCCTTGTGCTATGAGTATGATGATTAGTGAGAAATTATTGTTGTATATTTATTTATATGCAACTTACTAAGCTTTTATGCTTACTCTCTCTTTTTTTCCATCTTCTTGCAGTGCCGCCTAATTAGTTTAAGGATCACCGGAAGTCAGAGATATCGATCACACTATCAGCTGAAATACTCGGTATAGTTGGATTTATATTTTTGATTATGACATGTATAGGGCTAGACCTTATTATTTTGTGTCTTGAGAATTGGCCAAATGTGCTGGTCTAGAATAGATTCCACTCTCTACATTAAGCCTTGAATGAGGGCTAACATCCATTTTGAGTTTATAAAAGATGCATCTTCATGGTTGGATGAATGTCTATTATGCTTATTTTGGTATTGATTGTTATTGACATGAGAATAGGTATACTAGGGTGGAAATGAGGCATGGTAGATAGCTTCATATTGTCCACACGGGTAGACACATGGGCATGTGCGTGTGTCAGGTGTGTGTGACGACACAGATGTGACCCCATAGGCATGTGAGAAGGCCGTGTGTCCCCTGCACTTAGAAATTTCAAGTCAGAATGCATGGTAATGGTCACACAGGTAGAGACACGGCCGTGTGTCTCAGCCGTGTGAGAGGGCACGGCCTAGTACACGGGCATGTGCCATGGTCGTGTGGTGCTGACGTCAGAAACAGAATACCCAAGTTTTTGCACACGGGCTACGCCACGGGCATGTCAAGGCCGTGTGAAAGGACATGGGCGTGTGTCCAGGCCGTGTGAAGTCTGCACTTGTTTTAAGAAAAATTATGAAATTAAATTGGCCACACGGGTACAGGACATGGGCATGTCCCTGGCACACGAGGGTGTGCTCTATACCCACACAGGTGTGTGGAGCCTTAAAGTACGAAAATTTTTCCAAGTTTTTCTTAAGCCTTCGGTTTAGTCCCAAGTCACCCCGATTTCTTAAAATTGGTTGAGTTTAAGTTTGGTAGTACCTCAAACCCTGTTTCGGCGTTGGATACGGGCGAGGGATGTTACAAACTGCCTCAGAATAAGTAGATGGCTCTTGATTTGCATACATATCTTCAGCCACATTTAAAGCATAAGTAACTAGATCAGCCTCGGCCTACCTTTTTAGAGGTTTAATTTCTCTTATAGGCCTGTTCTTGGAAATAGAATATTGTGGTGCTAGTTGTGGTAAAGAAGCAACACTACTTTGAGTTTTTATTTTAACCTAAGAAGTAGACTCTATTGTAGATCCTGGATCAATCTGAAGCTCCACCTCTTATGGAGTCTTTTTTCCAATAGCAATGGATAAAGACTGGTTAATCAAAAAACATGTTGTAGAGGTCGCTTCAGCCCAGAATGACTTCAGTAAATGAGCATTAGACAACATGCATCGAACCTTTTCCATGATTTTTCTATTCATTCATTATGCAATGCCATTTTACTGTGGAGTATGACGAACTGTTAAGTGTCTCACGTTCCCTTCTGATTTGTAGAATTTATTAAACTCATCAGAATAGAATTCCAAACCATTATCTGTGGGAAAGTGCTTTATTTATTTTCCTGTTTGCTTCTTGATCATAGTTTTCCAATTCTTAAATGTGGACAACATGTCACTTTTCTACTTTAAGAAGAATGCCCAAACTTTTCTGAAAAAATCGTCAATGATCGTTAATATATAATTAGCTCCACCCCTCGAAGGCACTCTAAATGGTTCCAAAAGATCAGAATGAATATGCGGAGTTTGAGCTGCGGGGTGAGGGAGAGATGGTTATAATCCAGTATTCCTTTCGTGTTATGGATTCTTTTGGTGACCTAAACTCTCTTTTGCTTCCTAAAAACGCGGTGCTCATAGAACTTCAGTTTACTAATGCCTTGTCCATCAAGAAGTCCTCTTTTGCTCAATTTTGTCATGTCATTCTCATTCATATGCCCTAGACGCATATGCCAAAGTCTAGTAACATCATCATCTGACAAGGAAGAGGAAGCAATGGCTACATCACCAGTAATAGTTGAACCTTGCTACATATATGACTTGGCAGTCTTTCTCTACCCTTTCATCACAACGAGGGAACCCTTGCTAATCTTTAAAACTCCATTTTTAGTATGTATTTGTGCCTTTTTGAACCAAGAGTACTCAATGAAATCAAATTCCTCTTCAATTTTGGTACATGTCGTATGCCACTAATGTTCTGACAATTCCATCGAACATCTTAATTTTGATTATGCCAATGCTTGCGATTTTACATGAAGCATTATTTCCTATCAAAACAACACCTTCAGGCACAGTTCCATATTATGTAAACCAATCCCAATTTGGGCTTATATGAACGTCCAACCAGAATCGAGGATCCACTCATCACTCACTTTAGAGTTGTCGGTAGAAACAACAAGAAATTCACCATCACTATAGTCTTCTGCTACATCAGCTTCATTGAATTGTTCTGGTTGTTTTCCCTTTTGATTCGCAGCCTTCCTTTTGATCTTGTTTTGCAACTTATAGCACTTAGACTTAATGTGTCATTTCTTCTTATAGAAGTTACATGTTTTACCTCTATTTGAAGATCTCAATCTACTTTTAGATTTACTGTGAGGATTTTGTTCTCGTGTCCTCCCATGATTATCATTAGCATTTCATTCTTGTCTCCCACGAATAATGAAATCCTTTCCCTTTTGTTAGTTTCAGTTAACTCTTTCTTGTGGATGACATTGTAAGAATGATGTTGATGCAAACTCTAGTTCCAAGCTTCCATGGTTGAGCATTTCTAAACTTAAATTTATCATTTTATATTAATTGAATGTTTAGAATGGTGCTTTACATCAATTTTATGATGTTGTGCTAAATTTCTATAATGGTTGATTGTGATGCTAGCTAGTGATTGATGTTGTTATGCATGTTTTGGTTTAATCAATAGTATAGTTGTGTCAAAGTGTTTAGAAAATTAGAATTGATGACTCTAAGCTGAAGATCTAGAAGGACGAGACCAAGAGCAAATTCCATTAAGTAAAGTTGATACAATCATGCCAAATAGAGAGACCAAGAGGAAAGCTATAAACTAGGTGAGACCAAGAGGAGATCCTAGGTGGTAACTCTTAGACCAAAATGAGACTGAGAAGAAATGGCTAGCCATGAGTAACAATTAAAATAATTGGGTGTTTGTTCTAGCTTCACAACTAGTTAGTTGATTAGTCAACCATTGGTTGATTCACTTGCATAGTCTAAAATAAGAAAAAGGGTAGATAGCTTAGATTACTTGAGAGAAGTTAGATTAGTTCCTTTATGATATGTCAATTAATTTGTAGTAATGATTACTGTATTGAGTAGGCTAGTAATTGCTTGTTTAGTAGGTTATTTGATTATTGTATAGTTCCCTTATCAATCCATTGGAAGAATGATTATTGGAATACTTGCTAAAGTATTTCATTGTAACAACTATTTTATAATTTGCAATTTTCATACTTGCGATTTTTTTGTGTTTACATTGTTGATTATATTTGTATTATTTTTTAGGATAAGCATATACAAGCGAGCCACTTACTAATCTCTTTGAGCATAATGCTTTAGTGATTTAAATGCTTAGGTGGAAACCTTTTTAAAAGGCTTGATATTATGTCTTGGGAAGGTGATAAATGATGCATCACCGAAAAGGTTTAAAGGTTGTAAAGTTTGGATTTGTATTTACTTGTTTAAGTTTTGGCATGTACAAAAAGGATTTAACTAATATAAAGTTTAGAGGTAATGTGAGTAGTGATTCAGCTAGAGCCGAGTATTGTTTAGCAAACACGGAGAGTTTTAGATGAAATGTTATGTCTTTTGAAGATTTTCTAAAATGTGTTGTGTCACCGCTAAAAGACAAGGCTTCTCACTAGTAGTCAACTTTAACTACTATGGTATAAAAAAATATGGATTAACTGGGATTTCTTCTGAATTGAACTCTGAAAGAAATATGTCAGCAAACGATATTTAGATAAGAAGAAAAAGGAATTTCTTCAGTTAAAGCTAGGAAATAGATCATTTGTGAGATATGAATGAGAGTTTGTTCATCTCAGTAAATATGCTCATATGATGGTGTCGATTGGAAAGGATTTGCGTAATCGTTTTGAAGACAGATTGAAAAATGAGATTAAAATGCTCTTGAATTTGTGATTTTATTTGATTGGGATAAGAAAATGAAAGAAATTGGTTAACACGAGGAACAGAGCGATACAATAGTTTAGTATTTTAATAAACAAAATGTATCTAGAACGTTTTATACTTCCCCATCAAGAAAAAAAAGAGAATCAAGTAGCCATTTTCAGTGCCATTAGGGTTTTCTGGCAGAGATAGAATGAAACTGAGTAATGTGAAACCACCGATGACATTAGTAACCAATGCAGGTTACATCAGAAATGTAAATAGAATTGAATGGAGCCTTTAGGGATGAAATCATTCTTGGTTTTGTAGATTCAAAGACAAGTTCTATTTCGTTTGCGGATCTCTAGATTATTATAAGAAAGACAATCGAATCGAGCTGAGTTGAATAGAAATCATAATGTAAGACCTATTATTACTTTTATGAGACACAAACGAACATGAATTTGAAGTACAACTAGAGTCAATAGAAGCAAAACAAAAATTACAGCGGTTCAATCTGAAGCTTGAGTTTCACCCAGAGTTTATGTGATTTGAGTGAGTGATGAGGCTTCAGCTCCTGATGTTGTTGCTGGTACCTTTTCTAGTCTTGATGTTACTCCCTTATAACGAATTTGGCATTATTCTGGGAAGGTATTGGTTGACTGTACATGATGCTATAGTGAATTACTAATTGAAATAAATTGATTTGAGATGTTAGAATGGTGAATTGATTTCTGTTGAATACGCTAAGACTGATTATGTTTCGAATATGGTTTCAGTGATATATGTATAGAAATTGATCTGAAAAAGCTGTGAAACATTTTTATGTGTATGTCCTGGATTTTAAAGTATCAGAAATGAAAGTTGATGGTATGTTGAAAATTTATGATTTTACATATGTTTTTCCTGAGAAAATTGTCGGGTTTATCACCAAAGCGGGAAGTCGAGTTTGCTATAGAATTAATGTCAGGGACTGCTTCAATATCGATTGTTCTGTACAGAATGTCTTCAACGGAATTAAAAGGATTGAAATCTCAATTATAAGAATTAATTGATAGAGATTTTACTCGATCGAGTATTATTCTGAAAAAGAAAGACGGGTCGATGAGATAGTATATAGATTACTAGTAGTGAATAAGTCACGATAAAGAGTAAATATTCGTTGCCTTGTATTGAAGGTTTATTCGATCAGCTGAAAGATGCTATAGTGCTTTCAAAGATTGATCTCAAATATTGTAACTATCAATTATGAGTTAAGAAGTTGATGTGTTGAAAACAACATTCAAAACCCATTACAGGCTTTATGAGTTTCTAGTTATACCTTTTGGATTGACTAAGGCTCCTGCAACATTTGTGGATTTGATGAATCGGGTTTTTCAGCCATATCTCAGTAGCTATTTCAGGAACGTTGAAGTTGTTTGATCAGATAAGTGCCAGTAAAGTTTTAATCAGTTGAAAACTTTATTATAGAAACTTCGGTACCAATTCAGCTTAAATCCATGAAGGAATTTGTTGTTTATATTAACACTTCACTCAAATAACTTATAGAGTTGAGAGTTGAATTGTTAATTCTTCAAAGACATTGTGAGATACAGAGAGAAGATACGAATTTGTTAACTAAACGGGAACAAATTCAGAATAATCAGATCACTAATTCCAATATGGATTGTGATAATAGTCTATATTTCTGAAATCGAATATGTGTGCTGAACAATTTTGAGATTATGTGGTACATCTTATTAGAGGCTTATAGTAGTGTCTATTTGATTCAGTCAATTAATGACAAAATGTGAAATGACTTAAGACAGAATTACTAGTGGTCGGGAAGAAAACGTGAAATTTTAGAGGTGTATTGAGATGCCTGGTATGCCAACAGGTCAAAGTTGAATATTAAGTTATGTTTGGGTTATTATGACATGTTTTGATTTTTGATTGAATATGAAAATGAGTCACAATGAACTTCGTATTTGGACTATCTCTGATGTCAAGAAAGAAAGACTCGATCTAGATTATTATTAATAGATTGACGAAATTGGCTCATTTTATTCTGGTCAGAACAGATTTACTCATATACAAAGCTAGTTGAGTTGTATGTATAAGAGAATATCAAATTGCACAGAATGTCATTGTATATCAATTATGATTATGATCTGAGATCACCTCTAGAATTTTGGAGTAAACTTCGCAAGGTTTTGGATATTAAACTTAACTTCAGTACAACATTCTAATCGCAGTCAGACAGGTAGTCAAAACGGGTAAACACAGATTCTAGAGGACATATTATAATGTTTTATCATCGGGTTCAATTAGGCAAGAACAAGATAGTTGGGATACATTTAACTTCAAAAAAAATCAAAGAATATTTGAGAACACAGTAGCTGAAACTGTTATCAGGTAAGAAATTTCAAGGACGAAATATTTTAAAGAAGGGAGAGTTGTAACAACTCATTTTCAGCGGTGTCGAAAATAGTAGTTTCGAGAACAAAAATATGATGAGTGAGTCCATAAATATCATTATTAAAATATAGTATTATATCAAATTTTGATTTGCTAATTTTTATGATTTGAATGAATAGTTAAGACCAAATGGTTTGTCCCTAAAGTCAACTAGTTTTAGAAAATAAGGTATCGGGACCTCATTTCTACAAACTGAGCCCATAAATATTTTTATTAAATATTTACAGAGCGATTATATAAGTATATTGAAAATTGTTCTAGAAGTTTTGATGTTTGGATAGTTAATTTAGGAAAAATGACTAAATCGTAAAAATTATAAAAGTCAATCGCTATAATTTTTATTAGTTAAATGGCTTAAAACTTTAAAGTGCAAAGGTTTGAATGGAAATTTAACCTTAATTAAATAAAGTGGACCATTAATGGCTAATGTTATGTATTTTATATGTTAAAAATATGTTTATTTATTAATAATTAAAAGTTAAATGATAAATAAAAGAAAGGAATCTTCATCTTCATTTAGCTACACCCAAAATGAACACTCAAAATTGCATTTTTAAAGCTTCTCACATTCAGTAAATGAGTTACTTATCTGTTTCTCATAAATTTTATGTTTTTGAGATCATTGCAACTTAATCTAATTAAGTCGTACCTTCGTTTTCAAAATCGTTAAATATTTCTAAAGTTGCCATTGATAAATTTATAATTTTTTTGAAGTTTGATGATGGATTTATATGCTTGATAGTTAAATAGGATTATAATGTAAAGTAATTTTGGTTAATTTTAAAGTTTAAGGACTAAATTGCTAAAATAATAAAGTCAGCATGAATTTATGTGAAATTCTGATAAACATTTTCTGTATGAGAGCCATGGAATATTCGGTTAGCTTAGTTTGATTTTAATTGTGTTAATTGTTTAAGTTTCGGGTTTAGGGACTAAATTAAATAAAAGGTAAAAGTTTAGGGTAAAAGTATAAATTTTGATTAATGGGTTAATTATGTGAATTTTAATATTTAAAATTATTTGAATTGGATAATTAAATTAAATTATTATATATAGATCAAGAAACGGATCAATCGATAGAGAAATGTGGAAAAGAAAAAATTGATGATTAGTCCTCGAAGTCGTGTTTGCTGCAGAATTGGTTTAGGTAAGTTTCTATTGATGTCTTGGTTATAATTTGATATTAATGTTATTAATTGTACCTATATACAAATTGATTTATCATTATATTAAATAATTTGATATATAAGAAGTAAAAATGAATTATCTGAAAAGATTTCGATGGATTGAGTAAAAGTTTAATACGTGAGATTTCTATCTGAATATCTGTTCTGGATTGAGCTCTTGCATGTGTTGCGGACTCAAGTTAACATGAGACTCGATTTTAGCCTGGATTAGCTATCCGTTGTCATTTAATACGGTTACTTAGCTCGAGCCAAGCTAGTTTATTTGTGCTGTCATTGGTTTAACTCGGAAGGGTAACCTAACACAACTATTTTGTATTTGATTAGCTCTTATGAGCATTATATGTTTCTGGACTTACGTACTGAGTAGTTTTACAAAGATCCATTTACAAAGATCCATCGAAATAATAAAAGTTATTTGATACGGAATTGTTCCAACGAAGTATAATAAGTTATGAATTCTGAATATTCATATGTTTAAACATTACTGATTTGAATTTCTGAACCATATTGTAACAAGGTTGAAGTTCAATTGATTATATGCTCATAACTACTTAATAAACATATTAAGTAATGACTAAATATACGAAATAATTATATGGAATTAGATACTGAATGGAGAAATTTATATGAATTATTGAAACGAAATGTGATATATACAATGATTATGTGTTATATATGTAAATGAAATGGTAAAAGGAAATGTTTAGACGAAATGATTATACGAAATGGTGATATGAGACGGCTATATGGAATGATTACATAAAATGGTTAAGTGAAATGGTTATGTGAAAATATATGTATGAATTGGAACATTGAATATAGATATTTGAAATGAAATGTAAGGGTTAAATACATATGTGATGGTTGGTTATATACCAAAAGTGTTATTCATGTATAAGTTTGATATCGTGATTAAGTTATATGTTTTACATATGAACTCACTAACCTTGTAAGACTTGTAATGTGTATAGGTAATTAACGAACTCATGATCTTGATATTGAATTATCTCGTAAAATGTTTAATATTTCATTGTTTATGGTAAGTTAAAGTTAAAGTTTATTACAAACTTACTAAGCTTTATGTAAGCTTACCTTGTGCTAACTCTTCTTCCTTATAAATCGTTGGATTCGCGTTGTCGATTGGATTGCTTTTGGAGATCACATTATTCGACAGTTTATTTGGTAACTAATTGTTTATTTTCGTCTGGTTATAAATGGCATGTATATATGATGTTGTTTATATGTGTTTTAAGCATTATGGAAATGTTTTGTATTAATTGAAGTATAAAATGTGTTATTGGTGTAAATCTCAACTAGTATTTGGTTGATTGTGGTGTGTAATGAAAATGGTGTGTCTATATAAGTGCTTTTGACAATATGCTATATGCCTTATAAAAAAAGGTTAAGGTACTACCGAATGGGTACTTTTAGGTTAGGTATAGTCAATAAGGTATAAGTGTATGTTTCATGTTCTTAAGATGCTTGGATACATGTTTTGTGATTTAGTAAATGATGTATGTGAATTGAATTTTAAATGCTTAAATTGTGGTACTAATGGGTGTACATCGGCTAGATACATAGTTTGAATGATTTTTGTATGTTTTAAGCTTAGTTGAATGTGTTTTAAACATGTGAAAGTGATTAGAAATGGGTTGGCTTGGTGTCTAGGAATTGGTTGAGGAATTGGCTTGCATTAGAGGTTATTTTGGAAGCACATGGCCATGTGCCACACACGATTATGTGTCTTTTTAATTTTAAAATGTAGGTTTTTCCACATGGCATCAATGAGCTCACAGCCTGGAGACTCGAGCGTGTGGAGTAGTCACACAGCCTTACTTGAGGCCACACAGGCTGGCCTTTTTTGTAGGTCGTGTGACCCCTATTTTTATTTTTTCAGAGTTTTCTGTTTTGTTTCAGGTTAGTCCTTGTTTGTTTCCAAATTGTTTCTAAGGTCCCATAGGCTCAATTTAAGGTCGCTTTTGTATGAATACTATGATTATTGATTGGACATTGATTTATAGTATTTAAATTAATTTTTGAATTGTGTTTAAATATTGTCGGATATGTTAACCATTGTAATATCCTATGACCCTATTCCGGCGATGGGGACAGGTTAAGAGTGTTACATTTAGTTGTATCAGAGCTACGGTTTAGTCGACTTTCGGACTGAATGTTGCATGTATTGAGTCTAGAAATACATGTCACTTTTATAACCTATGATAACGTAACATCCCGAATGAGGGTCTAGTCAGAACAGTGGTTTTGAGACCATTAATCTGAAATAGAAATAATTATTTTATGATTATTTGATGGTCCATGATAAGATTGCATGTTTGTGTGAAATTTCCATAAAGAAATTCTATGCCTAAGATGTCCAATTTGACTTTAGGGGCTAAATTGAATAAATTGTAAAACTTGTGTTCTAGAAGCTTCAAGCATGAAATTTCATTGGATTATTAATTAGAGGTCCTTAAATAGCAATTAGACCAAGTTCTAAAATTTTGGACAAAAATGGGCATGAATAGGAAATATTTGAAAGAAAGGCTAAAAGGGCATTTTAGTCATTTGGTTAATAAAAGAATAAAATGGGAAAATCAAGTCAAAAATAGTGTCCATCTTCTCCAAATGGTGCCGAAAATTTCATGCTCTCCATTGCTAGGGTTTTGAACATTTCAAGCTTGATTGTAAGTACTCCTTAGCCCCGTTTTTAATGCTCTTTATGTTTTTGAGATCTTTGAAGCATGATCTAGCTATTTCTACCATTATTTTAAGCTAGGGTTCATTTTCAAAAACTTACCCATGTGTGACATGCATGTATTTTGATGTTTAATGGAGGAATATAAGAGTTTGATGTGTAATAAACATCTTTTACTAAGTGATTTTTTATGGAAACCTCTAAAAGGACCTATTTGTAAAAGATGTAAAAATGGATAGTAGAAATGTGATTTAAAGAGAAATGTGGGCTGATATGAGTTAGAATATGAATCGGCTAGGTTTGGGTAACCAAGAAAATGCATGCATTTCATTTTACGAGCCTAGAGGCTAAAGTGTAAACAAGTGAAAAGTTAGGGGTAAAAATATAATTTTATCAAAGTATGTGTTATGGGTTGATTTGACCAATGCATGTATTGAACAAGTTAAATTTGGCATTATAGATCAAGAAAAACGTGATTCGAGTATTTATTTAGGGAAAAATAAGGTTTACGAGGATTAGGCTCGTTTCTATCATTTTGTACCGAGGTAAGTTCATATGTGAATAATGCAATATGTATCATGTATAATACTTGGTTATTTTGTAAATTTAAATACTATATTGCTGATATGAGCAAGCCTTGATTCCTTCTATGAGAAAATGATTGATACTATATTGTTGATATGAGCAAGCCTTGATTCCTTCTATGAGAAAATGATTGATACTATGTACATTGAGGCTGATATTACGAGCGAGTCCGACAGTGATGCAATAAGTATGAAATCCCATTTGAACCTTAGGAATAGTTTAGGATACAAGTGACATGTCACTAGGAACTATGTGATCTGAACTCATGAGTTGCGGTCTGAGTTCATTATATATGTGACACATGTTATGGCGTTCCGGGTTCTGGTCTGGTATGTTTTACCAATGGCTGGGTAGTCTGGCATGTGTTGCGGATACCTAACAGCTACTGTAGGTAGACCCGTAAGTAGCTCAAAAGAGAGCAACGTGATATGAGATATGAGGTAGCGTTGGCTACATATTGGGCACATAGGTGCGAAATTCTGATGTATCCGATAGTATTCCAAGTGTTCAACGGGTAGTTCTAAGAGAAATTCAATGAGTAATCTTGACGAATATGTCAAAGACGAGAAAGTAAGCATTATGTGAAAGTTGGTATAGGTACGTACGTAAAACCCATGAATAAAGGACTTGATATGCTACGAACGTGTGGTAAGAATGTATATGAGAAATTTATGCTTATGAGACTTGATGTTAATTATGAACTTTGCCTTATGTAAATTGTATGATTTATGTTGCTTATTATTTGAATGTGAACTTACTAAGCTTTAAAGCTTACCCCCTTCTTTTTCCTTTTTCTTATAGTGTCGCCAAGCTATCTTGGGGATCGGAGGACGTCGGAGTTTTCGATCACACTATCAATTGGAAAATTTGGTATAGTTAGATTCAACATTTTGAACATGGCATGTATAGGGACTTGGTATTTTTGTTATGTGTCATATTGATTAGCCAAATGTGTTGGCTCTTGATGGTATTGTGATACATTTTGTATATGTCCATGAGAAGTGGCTCATATTGATTATTTGGGCTGTAACCCTAATTAGTTGTGGATTCATGCAAATGTGTTTATGCTTGTTGTGGTCGTTTGATGGATGTGTAATGAGATATGGTTTACATGCTAAAGGTATGTGTTTGATGAGGCTTGTGATTGTTTGTGATAATGAGTGTGTGATGGATGGCAATAAATGTGGTACAAATGTATGACTTGGAAGTAGGATAGCAAAGATGATTATCCATGAAATTGGTGTGGAATACCTTGGGTAAACCTACTAACTTGAATATGTTATACATTGATTCATTAAGAACATAAATGTCTATGCTTCATATGATAAATGTGCCATGTTGTATGTCATGAAGTGGGTTTAAGTGTGTGAGTGCTTAAGGGTGGCAAATGGCTTGGAAAATAGCCTAGAAATTGTCCACACGGTTGGACACAAGGGTGTGTGGCTAGACTGTGTGCGACACACGGTCTGCCCCATGGGCGTGTGGTTTGGCCGTGTGTCCCTTGCACCCTAATTAATGCAAAATAGAATGCCCAGTAGTAAACACACGGGCAGAGACACGACTGTGTGTCTCAGCCGTGTGGAGGACACAGCCTTAGGACATGGATGTGTGCCCAGGCAATGTGAAGTCTGCACTTAATTTTTGGAATTTAATTCACCATACGGCCTAATCACACGGGCGTGTGACTTGGCCGTGTGATCTGATTTGGTTTATGACGTCATAGTCAGAGAGTTACACGGGCTGAGGACACAGGCGTGTCCCAAGTCACACGGGTGTGTGTGACCACACGGCCTACCCATATGGGCGTGTGACTCTCCAAAATAAGAAAATTTTCTAAGTGTCGAAAAGGTTTCGAAAGTTCTCGGTTTAGTCCCAAACCGCTTTTGATGTATGTTTTGGGCCTTGTAGGCCCTTATAAGGGACAATTTGCATGTGCTTGAATAGTTTTAAATTTGGATGAAATTTTATGGCTCGATTTTGTATGTTTGTTTATGTTTAAGTCCGGTAATACCTCGAACCTTATCCCGGCGTCAGATGCGGGTAAGGGGTGTTATAGATAGTGTGAGGAATTCCAATCTATTTGATTTTTCCCTTTATAGATTAAAGATGTCAACTGAATCCAATTGAGAAGATTCCAACGAAGTACAAAGTTATGTTCCAGCCATCGATCAAGGGGCTATGCATGATGTGCCCGAGTTTTAAGGGCCTAGAGAAACGAGTCATAATATCTTTTTCAATGTGATGAATGGCACGTTTAATGTGTATTTGAGAGTTAATTTAGTGGCTCAACGACCTTCACCCCCTCGTCCTCAAAGCCCTATTCGACAGAATATTCACAGGCTTCTTATTGATTAAAATTCGAAAATGCTGGGTTGAATAGTTTAGAGGTAATGTGAGTCGTGATTCAGCTAGAGCTGGGTACTGTTTAGCAAACACAGAGAGTTTTAGATGAAATGTTATGTCTTCTAAAGATTTTCTAAGATGTGTCGTGTCACCATTAAAAGACGTGGCTTCTCACTAGTAGTCGGCTTTAATTACTATGGTATAAAAGAAATCAAGATTAACTGGGATTTCTTTCGAATTGAACTCCAAAAGAAATATGTTAGCAAACAATATTTAGATAAGAAGAAAAAGGAATTTCTTGAGTTAAAGCTGGGAAACAGATCAGTTGCGAAATACGGACGAGAGTTTTTTCAGCTCAGTAAATATGCTCATATAATGGTGTCGATTGGAAAGGAATTGTGTAATAATTTTTAAGACGAATTAATTAACGAGATTAAAATGCTTGTGATAGCAATGAAATTTTGTGAGTTTGTAATTTTATTTGATCGGGATAAAAAATGAAAGAAATTAGTTATCATGAGGAACAAAGCGAGATAAGAGTTCAAGACTTTAATAAATGAAATGTATCTAGAACATTTTATATTTCCCCATCAAGAAAAAAAAAAAGAGAATTGAGTAGTCATTTTCAGTGCCATCAGGGTTTTCTAGCAGAGATAGAATGAAACTGAGTAATGTGAAACCATCGATGACTTAAGTAACCAGTGTGGGTGACGTCAAATATGTAAATAAAATTGAACGTAGCCTTTAGGGATGAAATCATTATAGGATTTTTAGATTGAAAGACGAGTCCTATTTCATTTGTAGATCTCTAGATTATTATAAGAAAGATTGTCAAGTCGAGCTGAGTTGAATAGAAATCAGAATGAAAAGCCAGTTGTTACTTCTATATAAACAGACAACCAGGAATTTGAAGCACAACTAGAGTCAATAGAAGCCAAACAAAAGATACTGCGGGCTGAACCTTGAGTTTCTGCTAGAGTTTATATGATCTGAGTAAATGAGGAGGCTTAAGCTCTTGATGTTGTTGTGGGTACCTGTTCTATTCTTGATGTTACTCCATTGTAACGAATTTGACGTTATTCTAGGAATGTATTAGCTGACTGTATAAGATGCTGTAGTGATTTACCGATAGAAATGAATTGATTTGAGATGTCAGAATGGTGAATTGATTTCTGTCAAATCTATTAAGGCTGGTTATGTTTCGAATATGGTTTCAGTGATATCTGTATAGAAATTGATCCGAAAAAGCTATAAAGCATTTTTATTTGTATATCTTGAATTATAGAGTATCATAAATGAAAGTTGATCAGAGATTTCTAAAGTTGCAATTGAAGAATTTATAATTTTTTAAAGTTAATGATAGATTTATAAGCTTGATAGTTAAATAGGACTATGTTGTAAAGTAATTTTTGGTTAATTTTAAAGTTTAAGGACTAAATTGCTAAAATAATAAAGTTAGCATGAATTTATGTGAAATTTTGATAAACATGGGCTGTATGAGATCCATGGAACATTCGGTTAGCTTAGTTTGATTTTAATTGTATTAATTGTTTAAGTTTCGGGTTTAGGGACTAAATTGAATAAAAGGTAAAAATTTAGGATAAAAGTATAAATGTTGATTAGCAGATTAATTATGTGAATTTTAATATTTAAAAGTATTTGAATTGGATAATTAAATTAAATTATTATTATATATATAGATCAAGAAACGGGTCAATCGATAGAGAAATGCAAAAAAGGAAAAAATTGATGATTAGTCCTCAGAGTCATGTTTGCTGCAGAATCTGTTTAGGTAAGTTTCTACTGATGTATTGGTTATAATTTGATATTAATGTTATTATTTGTACATATATACAAATTGAGTTATCATTATAGTAAATAATTTGATCTATAAAAAGTATAAATGAATTATCTGAAAAGATTTCGATCGATTGAGTAAAAGTTTCATACGTGAGATTTCTATCTGAATATCTGTTCTGGACTGAACTCTTGCATGTTTTGTGGACTCAGGTTAACATGATCCGTTGTTGTTTAATATGTGTACCTAACTCTTCCCAAGCTAGTTTATCTGTGTTGTCATTGGTTTAACTCGGAAGGGTAACCTGACGCAACTATTTTGTATCGATTAGCTCTTATGACTATTATATGTTTCTAGACTTATGCACTGAGTACTTTTACAAATATCCATTGGAATAATAAAATTTATTTGATACGGAATTGTTCCAACGAAGTATAATAAGTTATGAATTCTGAAAATTCGTATGTTTAAACATTATTGACTTTGAATATTTGAACCATGTTGTAACAAGGTTGAAGTTCAATTGATTATATGCTCATAGCTACTTAATGAACATAGTAAGTAGTGACAATATATACGAAACAATTATATGGAAGTAGATATTGAATGGAGAGATTTATATGAATTATTGAAACGAAATGTGATATATAGAATGATTATGTGTTATATATGCAAATGAAATGGTAAAAGGAAACGTTTAGATGAAACAGTTATACAAAATGGTGATATGAAAAGGTTATATGGAATGATTACATGAAATGGTTATGTGAAATGGTTATGTGAAAATATATGTATGAATTGGGACATAAAATATAGATATTTGAAATGAAATGTGAGGGTTAAATGCATATGTCATGGTTAGTTATATGCCAAAAGTATTATTCATGTATAAGTTTGATATCATGATTAAGTTATATGTTTTACATATGAACTCACTAACCTTGCGAGACTTGTGATTTGTATAGGTAATTAACGAACTCATGATCCTGGTATTGAATTATCTTTTAAAATGTTTAATATTTCATCCTTTACAATAAATTGAAGTTGAAGTTTATTACAAACTTACTAAGCTTTACGTAAGCTTACCTTGTGTCAACTTTTCTTCCTTGTAGATCGTCAGATTCACACTGCCGATTGGATTGCTTTTGGAGATCACATTATCTGACAATTTATTTGGCAACTAATTGTTTATTTTGGTCCAGTTATAAATTGCATGTAAATTGGATGTTGTTTATATGTGTTATAAGCATTATGGATATGTTTTGTATTAATTGAAGTATAAGATGTGTTATTCTGGTGTGTAATGGCAATGATATGTCTATATAAGTGTTTTTGACAATATGTTATATGCCTTATAAAAAAAAGGTTAAGGTATTACCGAATGGGTACTTTTAGGTTTTGTAACATCCCGATTTTGGGCTTAGTCAGAACAGTGGTTTCGGGACCACAAATTCGAGGTTGTAAAATTATTTTAATATTATTTTTAGTGTTCATAGAATGTGAATATGTATGTGTGAAAATTTCGTGAGCTAATTTTACCATTTGAATGCTTAATTTGTGAAAAGGGACCAAATCGCATAAAGTATAAAAGTTTTGTTCTATTAGCTAAAGGTGTTAATTAGCTATAGAACTTAAAATTTGAGGTCCTTAAGGAGTAATTTTCCCATTACATGTGTGTATGGTTGTACATGAAATGTAATAAATGAAAAGTCAAAAAGTCAAAGTTGGTATGGGTTGGTTTTTTATGACACAAGCAAATACTAATATAATAAAACACCTCTTTTTCACCCATCTTTTTTTTTCATTCACTGCTGA
Organism: Gossypium anomalum; assembly: GCA_025698475.1. Classification (NCBI taxonomy): domain Eukaryota; kingdom Viridiplantae; phylum Streptophyta; class Magnoliopsida; order Malvales; family Malvaceae; genus Gossypium; species Gossypium anomalum. The sequence goes on along the minus strand of CM046968.1, from coordinate 36,996,697 downwards.
AATATTGAAGGAGAAACCTCCATAGAAGCTTGAAATTTTCAACAACTTACAACCCTTACTAGTAAGTCATTTTGATGGTCATTTTTGTTGATTTTTGTGTTTTTGGAACCCTTATAGCTTAATCTAGCTAATGAGGGGACTATTTTGCACTATGGTTGAAAGTCTAAGGTTTTGCATGAGAGTATTAATATTGTTGACTGAATTTTTATGGAATAAAATGAATCTTGGTTGTTAAATAAACAACTTTTTATAAGTGATTTTTCATGAAAACACCTAAAAGGACTTGTTTATAAAACATATAAAAATAGGTGTTAAAAATGTGATTTGATGAAAAATGTGGGCTATTATAAGAGGGGATATGAATCGGCTAGGCTTGGGTAACCACGAAAATGGACACATTTCAATTTACAAGCCTAAAGGCTAAATTGTAATTATGTGAAAGTTTAGGGGGCAAAATTGTATTTTTTCTAAAATATGTTTTATGGAATTCTTTTGAATAATGTGGTAACTAAATAAGTGAAATTTGCTATTATAGATCAAGAAAAATGGAGTCCGGGCCTAGACCGGGGAAATAGCAAAATCTTGGACTAAATTGAATTGATTGTCCATATTTTTGTACCGAGATAAGTTTGTGTGTAATTGATATAGCATTTTATTATGTATTTGGCAATTAATGTTGCATGAATTATATATTTGTCCTTGTGAATATTATTGATGTTGTCCGACAAAGAATTGAGGTGATGAAAGCCGGTTGAACCTTAGGAATACTTTGGGTACAATTATCACGACATGTGGGTTGATGAGATCCCGTATAAAACCATATATGGGATATGGCATCGACATCTGTATGTGTTATCATGTAAGACCATATATGGGATATGGCATTGATATGAGATCCCATGTAAGACCATGTCCAAGACATGGCATTGGCATCGAGTTGTGATCCCATGTAAGACCATATTTGGGATATGGCGTTGGCATATTACTATGTGAATGAGGTTTCCCGAGTATCCTTTAGTATTCCAAATGGTTCAACGGGAAGCCCAAGGATTTGTTAAGGAAATGACAAGGTATGACCATGTTGAAAGGGTATAGATATGTACACCAAGCTTGTAGTTATTGAGATTACGAAATGATAGGACTTTGGTAAGATGAGAATGAAGGAACTATGATCTTGAGTTCCATTAAACATTATGTAAATTAAATGAGATAGAGTATGACTCTATGATTATTGAAAATGAGATGACTTGGGTTATGTTATGCATGTTTATGAAATTGCATATTTTTATTGCTTATTAATTTCATATAAGCTTACTAAGCTTTATGCTTACTCCCTCTCTTTTCCATTTTCTTATAGTATCGCCAAGCTAGCTCGAGAATCAAAGGACGGCGGAGGCTCGTTCACATTATTAATTGGATCTTTTGGGTATAGTTAGTCTTAACACTTTGAGTATGGCATGTATAAGGACTTGGTCTTTTCGTTATATGTCATATTGGTCTAGTCAAATGTGTTGGCTTATAATGATGGTTGATTCATTTTGTGTATGGCCATGAGATATGGCTCATAATGATTATTGAGTTGTAAATCTATTCATCTATGTATAAATGTGCCAATTCTATTATGATATGGCCTATGTTTATTGATGATTGAATGTTGATGAATGTCATGTGTGTGTATAAGATGGTATGAAAATACATGCATATAAACCTAAGAAATATTGTTTATTTGTATGTGCGTGTTGGTAAGATCAATTTGTCATAGTAGGGAGTCTTAAACAAGTATAATGTGAGGGGAAGTTGTCATGCATAAACTATGTTTATGAGTGTTAAGGTATCATTGAAGCCATATATGTGTTTGTATAAATAAGGGTGACAATTGGCTTGGAAAATAGCCTTAAAGCTGTCCACAGGCTTGCCCCATGGGCGTGTGGTCCAGCCGTGTGTTCCCTGCACCCTAATTAATGCAAAACAGAATGCCCAGTAGTAAATACACAGGCAGAGACATGGCCGTGTGTCTCGGCCGTGTGAGAGACACAGCCCAAGAACCTAGGCGTGTGCCCAGGCCGTGTGAAGTCTGCACCTAATTTTGGATTTTAATTCGCCACACGGCCTAAGGACACGGGAGTGTACCTTGGCCGTGTCACCTTATTAGGTTGATTACGTCATAGTCAGAGAGTTACACGGGCGTGTGTGACCCACACGGCCTACCCACACTGGCGTGTGACTCTCCAAAACATGAAAATTTTCTAAGTGTCGTAAAAGTTCAGAAAGTTTCGGTTTAGTCCTGAACCACCCTCAATGTATGTTTTGGGCCTCATAGGCCCATATAAGAGATGTTTTGAACATGTATGGATGAATTTGATTTAAATAAAAAATTTATGGCCTGACTTTTGTTTGAATGTGTATGTTTAAGCCCGGTAATGCCTCGAACCATGTTCCGACGCTGGATACGGGTAAAGGGTGTTACAGGTTTGGTATAGCCAAAGTATAAATGTATGTTTCATGTTCTTGAGATGCTTGGATACATGTTTTGTGATTTAGGTTTTTCCACACTGCATCAATGAGTTACACGGTCTAGAGACACGGGCAAGTGAGTAGCCACACGACCTTGTTTGAGGCCACACGAGCTGACCTTTGTTACACGGTCGTATGACCCCTATTTTTAATTTTTTTTCACAGTGTTCTTTTTTGTATCAATTAGTCCTTATTTGTTTCCAAATTGTTTCTAAAGTCTCATAGGCTCGATTTAAAGTTGTTTTTGTATGAATACTATGATTATTGATTGGACATTGATATATAATATTTAAATTAAATTTTAAATTGTGTTTAAATATTATTAGATATATTAATCGTCATAATATCCCGCGACTTTATTCCGGTAACATGGACAAATTAGGGGTGTTACAAATCCATACTCACGAACTCTTCATATACAATCATTTAAACTTACGCCAATTTTTCAAAATATTAGGTTTCGCCTTTTTATGCGAACTCACCATTTTGTTGCCTTTGAATTACAAAAGGTCAGCACGTTTAGTCCCTTTAAATGGCACTGGACATTATCTTTAAAGGCGCAAGCGGAGGCTCATTTACTTATGTTTTCTCATATTTTCTCATACGAATCTCTTATCTCCAGCTATTAGGGATCCCATTTCCGACTCAAAATATAGGGCTCTATGTATTAACAAGTGGTAATCATCGAGGTATTTGTGCGAATAGACATAATCCATGGAATCGAAAAAGCTATCCAAATGAAAGACTTGTTGCTTTCTCACCGAAGGGCATTTTTATAATTTTGGTCATTTTTTTATGAATTGTTTTCTTTTTACAGTAAAAAGAACACCCACTTTATTTTTAAATGTGAAACTACACTCATCTCCTCTTAACCGTATTATATCTTATTTTTTATGATTGCACCATATCGAGTATTTTTCCAAGTGATGCCGCAACATTATAATGTTAAACCAACTCTATGTTAAATAGAAAAAAAAAGGTTCCCACCATTCACCCCCAAAACACCAAAACAAAGAAAAAAATGAAAGAGAACAATGGTGAATCAAAGAGACGGGCACTGCAAAACATTTCAATAACATAAAGACTCAACATGCTTTTTAAGCTATTCAATTCTTTATCATTTTAATAGAAACTATTCTCGTATTCAATTCTTTCTCATTTTTAATAGAAACTATTCTCACTGACATGCAGGGTGGAGGCCAAAAGAGCACGGCACAGAAGCATGCCATTCCCACCCTTTCTCTTGCACAAAATTGAAACAGCAAATACAAATAAAAATGTTAATACCACACCAAAACTGATGCCGACCTTCATAATTTCTAAAGCCAAAAGCTAAATCACTGCGATACACCCAACCACTTTGAGAAGTTCTCAAAATCAGTGTAATCACTGTCCGAGATCATAGTCTTATACCATGCTTTGCCTGCTGACTTGATTGCTGTTGCCTCCTCCTTATACACCAAAAAAGGAACACAAATGGAAAAAGCAAGGAGTCAATTAACTAGCATAGCATTCAATAACTCAACATTACCAGAAGGCATGCTCTAAATGCTTGAAAAGAAAAACATATGGCACACACTAGGCCTCCTCACACATGCTACAATGCATGCGCCAAATCATGCCAAATGAAACATGGATAAATTTTTAACTCAACAGGCATGAGGCTCTAAGCTAGTCAATTAATATGAGTAGCTAGCAATAAAGTAACCAAAGCACGGATAATCAGCAGCAACATCACCTTATAGAGAATAGAGGTAATATCCTGACAACTAAAACGTGTAAGATAAAAAATAGACACACTTCTAAGAAATCTAAATAACAAGAATTATCTCATAAGCACAAAGGTATATACAGCAAATAAGCATACATTTATAAAGTAATAACAAACAAAACTGTTCCATTAATCATATGATAACTGCAATCAAATTCAAGAGACAAAACATCCAAAGACATTAACATCAAGTAGAAGAACATACAATTCCAGTAGATTGTTCTATAAGGGCTCAGCCAAGCCGTTGAAAATTGTCAGTTATCATCATTCAGAAACTCAGTAACAGTGAATGCTAAATAAAAGCTAAAACGATCCCATTACTCATATAATAATGACAATCAAATTCCAGAAACAAAAAATCCAAAGACATTAAACATCAAGTAGAACATATAATTCAATGACATGAAGAGTTCCAGCCTAAATCACAGGAAATTGCAATTACCATAATTCAGAAACCCAACAACAGTATATGTAAATAAAAGCAGAATAGAGATACCTTAGACACGGCCTTCCTCTTCTTGTCAAGCTTCTCCTTCTTAGCCTTAACACGTTGTGCCTCAGCCAAAAGAGCCATCCTCCTTGCTGTCTTTGCATATGGGTTCAACTTCAGCATAGCATTCAAGTTCTTAAGAGGATTCTTCTTCAATGGTGCCCTCTTGATCTCCTTTCTAATTGGCTTCACCACGGACTGCACCTCATCGGAGTTAATTATCCTACCGAGATCCGCATTCACCATCTTAGAACGAGGCAAGATGTACCCTTTCTTCTTCTCGGAAGGCTTCTCAAATGACCCATAAATCGAATCCAGCTTCTCGTAAGCCGATTTGGTCCATATAATGAACCTTCCAAGGTGTCCTCCAGGAGCGAGTTTCAATAGATTAAGTCTCTCTACATTGGCAACCTCGACTCCAGGAATATTACGAAAGGCCTTAACGAGCTTTGCCCCCTCTGTTCCATAAACAATCAATGGACCTTTACGGGAAATGTACCTCCGGTTCCTCATTTTCCCTTTCCCGGGTCGGATTCCAACGCTGTCCTTAGCCTTTTCCACGTCGGGATATGCCCCAACCTGTTTCAAAACCTTAATTGCGGCAGAGGTTTTCTCAACGCTCTCCACGGCGTCAGATATGACCAGAGGCATCTCCGGGACGGCCTCGATGCGGTGGCCACGTGCCATGACGAGAGAGGTTACGGCAGAGGCAGCGATCGCCGAAGCAACGGCATAGCGCTTCTGGTTAACGTTGATTTTCCGGTGCCAGCGGCGCCAAATCTTGGTCGGAGCAAACATGCGGCCTCCACGACACATGTTTCCGAAAGCACCTTGACCAGCACGGTGAGTACCTCCACCGGGAACACGGGGGATACGAGAGACAGCGCGACCTGTGCCCCAGGATTCGGCAGAGGTCTGGTGACCGGCGCGTTTGGAGACGGCATAGGGTTGGCGGCGGTTTTTGGAGATGTTGTCGTGGACGAAAGTGACTATGTCGGGTCGGATCGAGGCTTTCATGACATCGGCGAGTGGGACGGTTGGGATGGAGTCAGTGGCCATGTCAGATTCTATGGTTTGGACGGAGACCAGAGGGCGTGCAGCGGCGGCGGCGGCTGCCATTGTTTAGGGTTTTGGCTTGTGGGAGGGGAGAAAATGAACTTAAAACGAGAGAAATATGTAAAGGGGGGCGCTAGGGTTTCGAGAGTGTAGAGGACCAGAAGCGTAAAGAAAAGGCAAAATGGGTAAAAGTGTAGTCCCGTACTATACTTATATTTCACTTCAGTCCCATATTTAAAAAAATAAAGTAAATCAATTTTCACCTAACTTTTAAAAATTTTTATTTTAGGCACCAATAAAATAAAATTAATAAAGTAAACACTTATATTACATAATTTATTCATATTAGATCACTTCCCTTAAAATTGTTAATGCTTAAAATTTTCTTGTGAATAATAAAACTATTTATGCATTTCCAACTAATATTATAATTTCCAAGTCAGCATTTCTTTTTAAATAGAAAAAGATTGGAAAAATGATGTCCCTTCTGTGTTTTTTTTGAAAGCTCAACAACCTTTTTTAAGCTCCATCTTTTTCAACTTCATCTACGGCATTTGGATTAATGGGCTGCAAAAAGTAAAAGTTGTTCATCAGTTTGCAGTTGAAGCCTCTATAGATAACTAAAAAACCACCATTGCATTTGCATATCCAGATTCCTCCATTATCTCCGTAATATATTGTTGCACCAAATCAGCTTTCTTAGCCACCAATTTAGCTTCTTCAACCTTTACAAGCACTCATTCTTGTTCCATCTTCCTCAACTTCCCTTCAGTTCGATCCCTTTATATATATATATATATATATATATTAAAGTAAATACCTAAAAGAATCTATATTTTTGATTTGATTCTTTCAAGATTGTAAGGTCCTCATAATGGTCATTTTCTTTTGGGATCCATTCTTTGAATTCTCTTGTAAGCTTTATCTGTATTTTCCTTCTACCTTTAAAATCCACCTCTTCAAATTTACCTCCATTGCTTAAGAACTTTTTGGTTTTAAGAATTTATTCCCATTTCCCATCGGGGGTTTCCCTTATTTCCTTCCATTTCTCTTTTCTTTTTTTTGTATTAATTTCTTTTGGTGTTGAATTCCAGTTGATATGGGAAGAAAAGAAAATAGAATTTTCCCATTTGAGTATCCCTCATTTGCTTAGGAAGCAAAATCCCAGTTGGGGTCTGCAGTTTTAGACTGGTTCTCATTGATTTAACTGTCATTTCTTTGCTCATAAAATTTATAAAAATATAATCTTTTTTGCAAAATTTCATCTTTTTTTCAAAGCTATGGATAAGCTTGGGCTCTATGAATCAACAGAAGTGGCGATAACAGGGAAGATTATCGCCATTGCCATAATAGTTCTCTTCTTAGTGGTCATAACAAGAGAGGGTGAAAGGTTTGGAAGAAGGGAAGTTGAGGAAGACGGAACAAGAGTGACTGCTTGTAAAGGTTGAAATGAAAATTATAATATTAGTTGGAAATTCAGAAATAATTTTTTATTCACACGAAAAAATGCAACTAAGATTTCCGTTAAACAATTTTAATAGAAGTGATTAAAATAACAAATTAGGTAATGTGAATGTCAATTTTGTAAAATTTATTTTTTAAGTGTCTAAAACAGTTTTTTTAAAAAAGTTAAAAGTAACTATTATATAATTTATTCATTAAAAAAACAGGGACTGATCCTAAATGGTAAATGAAGGAACCAAATAATCCTTTATGTTAAAATTGTGCCATTAAATGTATCATATCAGGGATTGAAGGAGTTGGTAAATTGTGTCATTAAATATTTATTATTTCAAGTATTGAAAGAGTTGGTAGTGGTGGTTCAGAGGTGGTGTGTGGTAGGGTAGTCGTGATGATAGATTGGTGGGTAACAGGAACAAATTCAGGATTTTATTCTAAGGGGAGGGGCAAAGTTAGAAAAATTTTGTAGGGGCTCAGATAAAATTTTATTTTTATAGTTTATATCTTTATAATTTATAAACAATTAAATTAAAATTTTATAATTTTAGGGGGGTCAAAGTGAAATTTTACTTTTACTAATTTAAATTTTTTAAAAAAATTTAAAGACTTAAAATGCAATTTTACATTTTAGAGGGGCCAGGGCCCATGCCAGCCCCCCTGGCTACGCCTCTGCTAAGGGGTGAAATTTTTAAATTTGAACCATCTTTTTTTAACGTAAAAATGTATCAAATCTTCTTAGATATATTTTTATTAAACAAATTAATTTAATATTTTTTAAAAAGCATGAATAATTTAATTGTAAAAAAATTAAAAGAAAAAAATTACACTATATAAAATTAAATATTTCTTTCCAATATGAAAAAAAGAATAACTAATATTGTACTAAAAATTTCATAAATGTCATTATAATTTAAAAATTAAATTTAAAAGAACTTGGCCTTAGTCTTATTTCTCAATACTAGGCATCTTAAATTGCACCATCCGTTTTTTTATAAGATTGAACTCATCAGTGATAGAATCTGTTGAAATATCTCAAGCTACCTCTTTTTCGATGTATGCCACCAAGTAAGTTGAAAGAAAATCATCCTCAATTCTGTTGCGAAGCCTTGCCTTCACAATTTTCATGGCTAAAAATGATCATTTGGTGGTTGCAGTAGACACGAGAAGAATTAGCCCAAGATGAATAATTCTATCAAGAAGAGGATAAATACTTGACTTATTTGTCTTAGCTACCACTTGACACAACTCGACAACTGTAGAAGCTTTTTGCAACTCCGTGCTTTGATAAGCATCAAGTTGAAAATGCTCTAATTGAATCAATTAATTTTGGAATTTGGCTTTAAAGTCCATATTAGGCTTTTAAGTTTAGTCTTTCAAGACCCATCATACATTAATATTTGATTATTACTAAAGTTATATAATTAAAAACTAAAAATTACTTTTTTAATATAAAGTATAACCTTATAGCTTAAGGGGGCAAATTATATAAAATATAATGTGGTTAAGGGGGCAAATGTTATATAATGTGAACAACAAATCTAAAATACAAAATAATTTATATATATAATTCAAATTTTTAAAAATTCCAACCCCCCCCGGCACTCCCTCTAGATCCATCCTTGGTGGGCAACATGATTAAGGGCGGTTGAGGGAGGGATTAGTGGAGCAGTGTGATTGACATTATCACCATTTGCCTTTTAATATTATTTTAATAAAAAAATCTATAAAATAAATAATTAATAAAATTATATTGAAAGGTTATTTTGACTTTGTATATAAAAGACATAATAATAAACTTAGGCTTTAATCTATATGTTATTATTTAATTTGGATCTTACTATTTTTTTTGAAGCATCAAACATTGATGATGTATCATTATTTTTGTCTTATATGTCATATCAACAAATAATTTAAAACTTTAAAACTTTAAAAATAAAAAAAATCAAATAAAAATTATAATTATAAAAATTATAAAAAGAGCTATTCAAAATTTTAAAAATAACTACATCAAAATAGGTCTTTAGTGGCATTGTAACACTCCTAACCCGTATCCATTGCCGGAATAAGGTTATGAGGTATTACTTGACTGAACAAAACTTCTATAAGGTCAAAGATACTTACCAGACATAGATTATCAACAATGCAAACCTGTCTCATTGATTTTTTCATAAGAGCTCTTATAAATTTTCAAAATGACTAACTATCAAAACATAACCGAATATCTAATAACAAAATAACTACTATCAAGTTATAACTAAAACATTTCAACACATTAGTTCAATTATAAGGCTTCTCTAAACAAAATGAGCAAGCCATCTTCGCATGGCTATAATGTATACAAAGTCGAAATATCATTCTACCTATAGTCTATCCTATACATGCCTTAAACCATGATGATATACAATCTTCTCAACTCACATAATGACTCGATAGTGTGATGATATCTCCGGCTCTTCCAACTCGAACTAAATGATAAACCTATAAGAAATGGAAAAGAGAACACGGAGTAAGCTTCAATGCTTAGTAAGTTTTAAGCAATGCAAACAATTAATTTACTTATAGATCGATTATTTCAAATTTTCAAGAAATTATTCCTAGGTAATTGCCATTTTAGCCAAGTATCCATGAACATAATGCATATTTAGCAAATTCATCTCACTTGAATATGAACTCAATTAAAACCAAATATTCAAATCACAAATAAGATCATAAGAACTCGAAAAGCATCTCATTAACTAGTTTTAACCATGTTTGCAACAAAATCACAAATTCACTACAAGCTGTCTTCCTGAGCAATAGTCACTAAATTATTTATAACTGGAGCTAAGAAACTCCAAATTAAGTGCCGTTAATTTTCCCTAAAAATAGACTCATATCTCTTCCATCCATAAAATTTTCAGAATTTTTGGTTTGACCAATCAATACCATATTTTTATTGAAGTTTCCCCTGTTTCACTGTTTGACTATTCTGACCACTCTTCACTACGAATCAATTTTCTCATTATACAGAATTTGACTTATGTTATCGTTTATTTCATTTGAAACTAGACTCATTAAGGAGTCTAATTATATAAATTTTATCTTATAATAATCATTGTACAATTTACAATGATTTTCTAAAAACAGAACAGGGGATTTCAAAGTCATTTTGACTCTATCTCACGCCACTTCAAATATCTCATTATCTACAATTCTTTTGCTTACAAGGTTTCTTTTATAAGAAACTAGACTCATTAAGCTTTAATTACATAATTTATTCAGCTTCTAATTCAATTTCCACAATTTATGGTGATTTTCCAAATCACACTACTGTTGCTGTCCCAAGCAGATTTATTACAATTTGCTCTTTCACACATTCCTTGCATTCAAATTATCTAAACATGTATATCATGTCATTCAAGATCGAATTCATATAACATAGGCATTAAAATGCTTCACTAACAGCTTTAGTTCAATTGAAACGAATAAAATACAATATCATATTCACATTTAATTTTCCATGATCGTAATCACCTAAAAATAAATCATGTACTTCCACAAACCTTTCCACAAGGACCAAGTGTTTATATTTGAATATAAACATAGAATCACTTCACATAACTTCACACATTTACCGAATATATCACGATCACATTTATAGTCATAACACTTATTCATAGATGCATCACTTTATATATTTATAATTTAATTCAAATCAAATCGCATACGAGTACATGATACGTACCTGGCTAACTTAATATGTAATGCACTTTCCATTTGTCAACTTAGTGTAGGATCTTGTAATTGTATACTTTTATCGAATTCATCGGCACTTGGCCTGCTAGGTATAAAACCCGAAATTATATTACCAGCACAAAGCCTGCGGGACTTTAGCTTGGATACATTTCCAGCACGAAGCCTGCGGGACTTTAGCCTGGATACATTTCCAGCACGAAGCCTGCGAGACTTTAGCCCGGATACATTTCCAGTGTCTTGCTTATTTATTCACATGTTAACACATTTCACATAACATATCACATTAGCAATTCAATTGCTTCATTCGAATATAAGCACAATATGCACACCTACCCTTTAACTTTCGGTTCAATAATCATACACAAGGAACACAAATGTCGGAATCCTGTGTCATGACATATGTATCCTAACTATTCCTAAGGTTCATACAGGGCTTTCGAACGTTGTTACTCGGTCGAATCGAAAGCTCGAACATAGTTTTCAAACTCATACACATTCGACATTTACAAGTATAAATTCATATATTATATACCAGCATACTTAACATTTAACTACATTTAGGCATGTGTATTTGCTTATAAACTTACCTCGGACGTCAGAAAGCGGACTGAGTCGCTAGTCGATAACTTCGCTTTTTCCCTAGTCCAAATCCGATTTCTTTGGTTCTTGATCTAAAAATATTCAAATTAAGCTCATTCAAACATATTTTCATTCAATTTAGTCCAAAAACACATAAATGGGCAAATTACCATTTTACCCCTGACATTTACAATTTTTACAATTTAATCCCTATTGCACAAAACACAAAATATGCAAAATTTCAAGGTACCCATGTTTGGCCGAATATTCCTAGTGTTCATACAAGCCCATTTATTTCATTTATTTCACATTTTAGTCCCTTAAATTATTATTTTTGCAATTAAGTCCTTATTACTCAAAATCATCAAAAACTCCAATACAAAATATGTTAATCTAAAACATATCTTTTATTTTCCATCATCAAACAAAAAAAATCACAAGCTATTAACAATGGCACAACTCAAAATATTCATCAAAATCAAAATTTCAAGCATGGGTTTTGTAGTACTCGAAGCAACGATTTCAAAAACGTAAAAATTATCAAAACCGAAATTTGAACACTTACCTTAATCTAGCTTGAACAAGGCCGAACCCTACTTTTTTCTTTCTTTTTCTTTGTTTTAGTTTGATTGCAAAGATGAAGGAAATAACATGAATGTGGCTTATTATTTTATGATATAATAACATATATTATTTTATTATTAATTTACCTAACTAACATTAATGAAATAATAATAAAATTATATAACCTATGTCCATTACTGTACAAGCCACATGTTAATGGAATAGTTACATTATAAATACTCCAACTTAGAAAATCACTACTTTAAACTATCAAATTTTCAATTTACGCAATTAAGTCCTATTATTTAATCGGACACCCAAACGACAAAATTAAATTACGAAATTTTTACAGATATAAATTCACACAAAATAAACATAGAAAATAATTTAAAAATATTTTTCTGACTCAGATTCATGATCCCGAAACCACCGTTCTAGTTAGGGTCTAAATCGGGCTGTTACAACTCTCCTCCCCTTAGGGATTTTCGTCCCCGAAAATCTTACCAGTGAATAGGTTCGGATAACGTTCTCTCATTGTATCCTCTGGCTCCCATGTTGCTTCTTCAACTCCATGCTTATGCCAGAATACCTTAACTAACAAAATCTTCTTATTCCATAACTCTTTAACCTCGCGAATCAAAATGCGAATCGGTTCTTCTTCTTCGTAGGTCATATTAGGCTAAATTTCAATCTCGGATGGACTAATCACATGTGATGGATCGGATCGATACCTCCAAGCATCAAACGTGGAATACATTGTGGATCTTTTCTAACTCGTGGCAATAATAATCTATATAAGCAACCGCCCGATACGTTCTATAACCTTATACGACCCAAGAAACCTCGGACTCAATTTGCCTTTACGACCGAATCGAGTATTTTCTTCCACGGTGAGTCTTTCAAGAAAACTTTATCTCCGATCCGAAACTCTATATCTTTCCGTTTCAAGTTCGCATAAGATTTTGTCGATCTAACGCTACTTTCAAACTTTCACGGATCACTTTCACTTTTCTGTTCGGTTTCTCTCGATCAAATCGACTCGTGTATCTTATTTTCACTAAGCTCATCCGATTACAATGGCGTTCGGCATTTAAGACCATACAAAGCCTCACAAATTTTTGATTAAACATCAATTTAGTTTCTAGCTCACCAATAACTACTCATCATTTGATAAGATTAATCACATGATTGTCGGTCGTAAAACACATAAAGATTCTCGCTCAGAACCCCAAAGACTATAATTATTTGCCCAGATTGATAATCAATCACTGACTCATAATCGTTCAACAGTTCGAACCATCTTTAATTCTTGTGTCGAATAACTCTTTACGAGAATCTGGCGCTTGAATAACAATTTCTTCAATCTATTTACCACTTTATTGATAAATATCACATCATTCAAAAGATATTTTTCACAGATAACCATATAGAATCATAAGAAAGAAGAGATACTGTAATCTCAAATATATCACTATACTGATCTTTTTAAGAAAGCGCCCATATCAGATGACAGATATCTCAATGATGTCTCAGAGGAAATCCATAAGTAAAACATCACTCACATGCACCAGAATTAATGGTAACAGAAACAATATAATCTTCATGTATACTAAGTAGATCAAAAACTAGTAGGATCAAAATACAAACATCACATAGATTCTATCGTATGTCTTTTCTTTCAATAAAATGAAATAGGATACCAGAGAAAGATATAATAATGTCAATTGTAACCCGAACAGCCCAACAATGCTTTCATATATCAATATATATAGATGACGTTCTCATATGATAAGAATTTTCATTTGAAATATACAATTACACATACCTCTGAGGATAAATGTACACATAGAATGCCCAGAAGAAAACGTAGTAATTGCCCGACTATAATCACTGCACTCAGCTATCATTTCAATTCAAACAGTATCCTCATTGTCTAATTCTATCATCATCGATTTCACAATATTCCATTACTAATGTAAATCAATTCGAAAAACTTCCAGTTAATACGTTCTTTAGACATCATACCGAATACTTTCATCTCATCGAATTCAACTTCTTCTTTAATGTGTGAATTGGCATATTACGAATGGCCTTCAACATGATCCAATATCTTTTACACATTGTCTTCACTTGAGACTCATTCTCTTATCCGATCACAATACTAATCTTTCAACCACGAAACTCTGTAATTTCACACTCGTAAGCGTATTTAATCCATATAGTACGGATCTCATTACAATGCTTTACCGATGAGGGGGTGAGGGTTGTAAAGCCAACAATTTTAACTCTTACGTAAGCATGCACATCACACATACTATTATGAATGAACAGTTCATTACTAATTCTGCATTCTCAAACATCTAGCAATCATTTACTTATGATCACTTGGTACTTAACACATAGCTCATACGCTAATTCAAATCATAAATTCTAAGTCAAAATATTCACACAACCATCATATACCTAACATCACAACTCATATACTCATATAATTATAACATTTATCAATAGCAGGATATCATGCATTCTGATTCATACCTTTTATGAGTTTCAACTCATCACCAACACATTTTCACTCAAACGTTTGAGTATAACATTCTATACTATCAGAATTAGCTCGGTTGGAAAGCATATCTGTCTTACAAAACAATTTCATTAGAGCCGGGAGATGTCACACTATCACGAGTAGTAATATGGCATGTATAGCTAGACTCACATACTCTAGGTTAGTCAGAGAATCGACTAAACCATAGCTCTGATACCACTAAATGTAACACTCCTAACCCGTATCCATTGCCGGAATAAGGTTATGAGGTATTACTTGACTGAACAAAACTTCTATAAGGTCAAAGATACTTACCAGACATAAATTATCAACAATGCAAACCTGTCTCATTGATTTTTCCATAAGAGCTCTTATAAATTTCCAAAATGACTAACTATCAAAACATAACCAAATATCTAATAACAAAATAACTACTATCAAGTTATAACTAAAACATTTCAACACATTAGTTCAATTATAAGGCTTCTCTAAACAAAATGAGCAAGCCATCTTCGCATGGCTATAATGTATACAAAGTCGAAATATCATTCTACCTATAGTCTATCCTATACATGCCTTAAACCATGATGATATACAATCTTCTCAACTCACATAATGACTCGATAGTGTGATGATATCTCCGGCTCTTCCAACTCGAACTAAAGGATAAACCTATAAGAAATGGAAAAGAGAACACGGAGTAAGCTTCAATGCTTAGTAAGTATTAAGCAATGCAAACAATTAATTTACTTATAGATCGATTATTTCAAATTTTCAAGAAATCATTCCTAGGTAATTGCCATTTTAGCCAAGTATCCATGAACATAATGCATATTTAGCAAATTCATCTCACTTGAATCTGAACTCAATTAAAACCAAATATTCAAATCACAAATAAGATCATAAGAACTCGAAAAGCATCTCATTAACTAGTTTTAACCATGTTTGCAACAAAATCACAAATTCACTACAAGCTGTCTTCCTGAGCAATAGTCACTAAATTATTTATAACTGGAGCTAAGAAACTCCAAATTAAGTGCCGTTAATTTTCCCTGCAAATAGACTCATATATCTTCCATCCATCAAATTTTCAGAATTTTTTGTTTGACCAATCAATACCAGATTTTTATTGAAGTTTCCCCTGTTTCACTATTTGACTATTCTGACCACTCTTCACTACGAATCAATTTTCTCATTATACAGAATTCAAATTATGTTATCGTTTATTTCATTTGAAACTAGAATAATTAAGGAGTCTAATTATATAAATTTTATCTTATAATCATCATTGTACAATTTGCAATGATTTTCTAAAAACAGAACAGGGCATTTCAAAGTCATTTTGACTCTATATCACGCCACTTCAAATATCTCATTATCTACAATTCTTTTGCTTACAAGGTTTCTTTTATAAGAAACTAGACTCATTAAGCTTTAATTACATAATTTATTCAGCTTCTAATTCAATTTCCAAAATTTATGGTGATTTTCCAAAATCACACTACTGTTGCTGTCCCAAGCAGATTTATTACAATTTGCCCTTTCACACATTCCTTGCATTCAAATTATCTAAACATGTATATCATGTCATTCAAGATTGAACTCATATAACATAGGCATTAAAATGCTTCACTAACAGCTTTAGTTCAATTGAAACGAATAAAATACAATATCATATTCACATTTAATTTTCCATGATCGTAATCACCTAAAAATAAATCATGTACTTCCACAAACCTTTCCACAAGGACCAAGTGTTTATATTTGAATATAAACATAGAATCACTTCACATAACTTCACACATTTACCGAATATATCATGATCACATTTATAGTCATAACACTTATTCATAGATGCATCACTTTATATATTTATAATTTAATTCAAATCAAATCGCATACGAGTACATGATACGTACCTGGCCAACTTAATATGTAATGCACTTTCCATTTGTCAACTTAGTGTAGGATCTTGTAATTGTATACTTTTATCGAATTCATCGGCACTTGGCCTGCTAGGTATAAAACCCGAAATTATATTACCAGCACAAAGCCTGCGGGACTTTAGCCCGGATACATTTCCAGCACGAAGCCTGCGAGACTTTAGCCCAGATACATTTCTAGCACGAAGCCTGCGGGACTTTAGCCTGGATACATTTCCAGCACGAAGCCTGCGGGACTTTAGCCCGGATACATTTCTAGTGTCTTGCTTATTTATTCACATGTTAACACATTTCACATAACATATCACATTAGCAATTCAATTGCTTCATTCGAATATAAGCACAAAATGTACACCTACCTTTTAACTTTCGGTTCAACAATCATACACAAGGAACACAAATGTCGGAATCCCGTGTCATGACATATGTATCCTAACTATTCCTAAGGTTCATACAGGGCTTTCGAACGTTGTTACTCGGTCGAATCGAAAGCTCGAACATAGTTTTCAAACTCATACACATTCGGCATTTACAAGTATAAATTCATATATTATATACCAGCATATATACTTAACATTTAACTACATTTAGGCATGTGTATTTGCTTATAAACTTACCTCAGACGTCGTAAAACGGGACGGAGCTGCTAGTCGATAACTTTCGTTTTTCCCTAGTCCAAATCCGATTTCTTTGGTTCTTGATCTAAAAATATTCAAATTAAGCTCATTCAAACATATTTTCATTCAATTTAGTCCAAAAACACATAAATGGGCAAATTACCATTTTACCCCTGACATTTACAATTTTTATAATTTAATCCCTATTGCACAAAACACAAAATATGCAAAATTTCAAGGTACCCATGTTTGGCCGAATATTCCTAGTGTTCATACAAGCCCATTTATTTCATTTATTTCACATTTTAGTCCCTTAAATTATTATTTTTGCAATTAAGTCCTTATTACTCAAAATCATCAAAAACTCCAATACAAAATATGTTAATCTAAAACATATCTTTTATTTTCCATCATCAAACAAAAAAAATCACAAGCTATTAACAATGGCACAACTCAAAATATTCATCAAAATCAAAATTTCAAGCATGGGTTTTGTAGTACTCGAAGCAACGATTTCAAAAACGTAAAAATTATCAAAACCGAAAGTGAACACTTACCTTAATCTAGCTTGAACAAGGCCGAACCCTACTTTGTTTTCTATCTTTTTCTTTGTTTTAGTTTCGGTGCAAAGATGAAGGAAATAACATGAATGTGGCTTATTATTTTATGATATAATAACATATATTATTTTATTATTAATTTACCTAACTAACATTAATGAAATAATAATAAAATTATATAACCTATGTCCATTACCGTACAAGCCACATGTTAATGGAATAGTTACATTATAAATACTCCAACTTAGAAAATCACCAACTATTTGGCCCTCTTACTTTAAACTATCAAATTTTCAATTTACGCGATTAAGTCCTATTATTTAATCGGACACCCAAACGACAAAATTAAATTACGAAATTTTTACAGATATAAATTCACACAAAATAAACATAGAAAATAATTTAAAAATATTTTTCTGACTCAGATTCATGGTCCCGAAACCACCGTTCTGGTTAGGGTCTAAATCGGGTTGTTACAGGCATTTTTTAAGCCTTTCGTGAAACATTTCTAAAAGTTGTTAAAAACTATAGTGGCATATAGAAAATTGTCGCAATAAGAATCGCCTTGAAAAATAATGGTTTTTTAAAAAACGTTGCTACAAATATATGACATTTAACACCCATTCTATGAGAAAACTCTGCTATATGTAAGACTTTTTGCGGCATTTTTTCTACAAAACAACCGTTGGTGAACGGTACAAATATTAGGTGCTACTAAAGCACTTTTATGACAAAAACCTTTAATTTATTTAATAAATAAACTTGAAAACATTTTTAAAATAATGTTAAAACCATTTAGAATCGATTCATAGGGGTTTGAAGGTGCCTAGGACCAAAAACGAGTCTCAAAGGACTCAATTCCATCAAAACAGTGCAATGGCACAGTCAGGGGCCCAGGTATTGGTACCTAAGGCCTTAGGTACCGAACCCTGACCCATGTACTATCTAGTTGGGCATTTTGCCAAGTTGGGGTGTGTAATATCCCGAATTAGGGCCTAATCGGAATAGTGGTTTCGTGACCACAAATCCGAGATAGAAATAATTATTTTATAATTATTTTGAGGTTTATGATATGATTACATGATTGTGTGAAAATTTCGTGAAGAAATTCTATGCATAAAATACTTAATTTGAAAGTAGGGACTAAATCGAATAAGTTGCAAAACTTGCATTCTAGAAGTTTCTAGTATGAAATTGCATTGAAATATTAATTAGGAGGTCTTAAATAGAATTTGACCAATTTTAAGTTCATGGACAAAATTAGGACATGGAAGGAATTTTTGGAAAGTTTAGTAGTAAGGGCATTTTGGTCATTTTGATATTAAATGAAATAAAATGGGAAAAATAACACAAAATAGTCATCTTCCCCATTTAGTTGCTGCTGAAACTTCACTCTCACCATAGCTAGGGTTTCTTCAACTTTCAAGCTTCATAGTAAGTGATTCTAAGCCCCATTTTTAATGATTTTTACGTTTTTGAGATCCTGATAACTCGATTAAGCTTATGTTAGCAATAATTTAACCTAGGGTTTATATTTGGAAAAATACCCATAGGTGAAATTTGTGTATTCTGATGTTTTATGATAGAATATGAAGTTTTAAATTATGTTAGACAACTTGTACTACTCGATTTTAAGCAAAAACGAGTAAAAGGGCTTAATCGGTAAAAATACCTAATAGTCATAAGTACATGTTAGAGTGTGAATTTGATGTTACCATAGAAGGAAAAAATGATCAGCATGTCATAAAACATAAGAATAAGGAATAAAGTTTAATCCCGAGCCTAGGGGCAAAAATGTAAATATGCAAAAGTTTAGGGGTAAAATTGTAATTTTGCCAAAATTTGAGTTAAGGATTAATTTGATAATGTGAGTATTAAATAAGCTAAATGTGTTATTTTAGATCAAGAAAGACGTGGAATCGACCTCAATCGAGGAAAAGAAAAGATTATGGACTAAATTGCAAAATCTTTGTATTTTGGTACCAAGGTAAGTTCATGTGTAAATAATGTAGCATAATTGTTATTTTTAAGTTATTGATGTTAAATATATGTGATGCTGAATTTTATTATGAAATGTATGCTTTGTGGTTAATTTCAAATAATATGTAAATTATGTGATGTACTTGGAAAATGTGAAATACTATCGAGTATCGGTATCGGCATTCTATGGAAGACGGCAAGGATAAGTGTTCAAGGAAAATCCCGTTTGAACCTTAGGAATAGATTAGGATACAAGTGACATGTCACTAGGATGGTTGAGCATCCGAACTCGTTGAGTTGAGTCCGAGTTCACTTATGGATGCGAATGTTCGAACTCGTTGAGTTGAGTCCGAGTTCGTGAGATGTAACTAGGCATCCGAGCTCGTTGAGTTGAGTCCGAGTTCACTTATGGATGCGAACGCCCGAGCTCGTTGAGTTGAGTCCGAGTTCGCTTATGGGCGGGTTACATAATTGCTTGTTTGCATATATGGCACTTATGTGCAAGTTATCCATGTATCCGAATTATATTCCGGTGTGTTCAACGGGTGAAGTTCTACTCAATTGGAGGAATATTCGAGATGTAAAGAGACGTATTGGTAAGTGATGTGAAATGGATATTTTGGACAGGTATGTATTTAACCCTCGGGTTGAGTATTGATACAATCATGATAAGGTAATAAGATGATGAAAAATGATTAGAAATGTGACATGTGTTTTAGTGATGCATGCTAATGTTGATTGGTATGAATGTTTGTTATGTTACTTATTATTTGCATATGAACTTACTAAGCATTTATGCTTACTCCTTCCTTCTTACTCATTGTAGTTTTGGACAAGCCAACTCGTGAGTCGGGATAGGTCGAAGGCTCACCACACTATCAGGAAGACTTTTGGTAAATGGTTTGTAAAATTAAGTATGGCATGTATAGCAATATACCTATTTTGTGTAAATGATCTTATGATATGGTGATAGAATGGTTGAGAAAATGTTTGATAATGATAAATTATGAAAATGGTTAGTTTAGATTATGTTTGAGGTTAAGGAAAATTATTAAGATACTTAGTGCATAAAAACTCATAAAAGGGATGAAATTGCCATAAACAGAATACTGCAGCAACACAGATGCGAGTTTGAAAATTTACTAAAAATCATAGAATTTGAATCTAGTGATGGAGTATATATCAAATTGAAGCTTATTATGTCTAGTTTCACATGAAACAAATGAAACAGGTAAAGAAATTATATGTTAAAAGATATTTGAATTTTGGTGAAACAGGGTCGTAGCAGTTTCTGAATCCCCTGTTCCAACTTTAGAAATTCACCATAAATTGTAAAGATATAATTAGGTGGTTTATTTTATATCCTCAGAATCCTTATTGAGTCTAGTTTTATTATAAACAAACCTCATAGTCATATTAATTTTTTACAGAGAGAAATGTGGTTCATAGTAAACAGAGGTCAAACCAGTAAAGTCCTGAAACAGGGGTAACTTTAACTAATAAACTGTACTAATTGGCTCAACCAAAAATTCTAGAAAAAATTTAGTAGATAGGTATATGAGTCTAGATTCAAGGAAAATTTACGGATCTTTGTTTCGAGCTTCGTAACTTGAGATATGATTTTTCTTGTGACTGTGACGCAAGTAGCTTAAAAGCTGTGAATGTAGAAACAAATAATCTAAAGTTCTAAAAATGTTAAATTAAGCTTAGTAACACCTCATGCTCGACTCCGGCGATGGTCTCGGGCGTGGGAGTGTTACAGCGTGTGATAACTTTGATAGGGGTTTCAGACCTTGGGCACCTAGGATGAATTTTTTGCCCTGTGTAAGCTGAGAACCGATTTTACACCATGGGTATCAAACCCTAGGTGTAGGGTTTTGAGTTCTAAACACCTAAAACTCATTCCAAAACACCACTAAACAAAGCATCCATGAAATATGCTTTAGAAACAACTATATATAAGTAAGACTCTTCATAAAACTTGTTCTAATTAAACCATTATCCAACAAATCATTCATGAAACAAGGTTTGCATAATAAGGCATTTATAATACCATTCAAAATGAGTTTTATGCACATCAAATCAAATCTCAAAATAAGGAATGGAAATCTGCATGCATGCCTAGTTAATATCCATAGATTTATTACAATATCATATTAAAATTTGGTTAGAAAATGTTAACGTTTAGATAGTTAATTAAGTAAAAGGAACTAAATCGTAAAAGTTACAAAAGTTAATACTATTAATCTAAATGAGTTAAATGATTATATAAGCATGATTAGATGGTTTTCAATGGAAATTAGCCATCTTTTTTAGTGGGTGGATGATTTGGTTTGCAATGATAGTAAATTTTTGTTAATTTAATGGTTAAAATGGTAATTTGGTAAATAAGTAAAAAATTAAATAAAAGATGAAAACATCATCTTCTTTCTTGTTTTCTTTTGTTTAAAACCAAATACTCTGTAACACCCTTAACTTGTCTTCACCGTTGGATTAAGGTTACGGAACATTATCGTGCAATCGAAAACATCCAAACTTTATATCATACAATAATTTAATCACATAATAAACCATTCATATACATGCATACTATGCCTAAATTGAGCCTTCGAGACCCTAAAAATAGCTTAGAAGCAACTTGGGACTAATTTGAAACAAATCAAAAAGTTTAGGAAAAAGATGCAAAATTTGCAAAACAGGGGTCAACGGCCGTGTCCCAGCCGTTTCTTCACCCGTGTAACTCACTGAGTAGGGTTACACGGTCGTGTCATACGCCCGTGTGCCAGGCTGTGTAACGCTCTGAGTTGCTCTACATGTTCGTCTGCCAGGCCGTGTGTCATGCCATGTAACTCACTAACTTACACCCTAAGGAAATCATCAGATGACACATAGTCATGTCGCCAGGCCATGTGCCTCACACAGCTAAGTCACACACTCGTGTCTCAAGCTATGTGAACCCAAAATTTACCTAAAATTAAACCATTTCATACCATTACATGCAAAACCTTTCTACCTACTTTAGCACACTTTAAAGGGACCTAAACAGCATCCAAACACACATCAATATGCCATTTTAAGGTCCTAAATCAATTAACCAATATGCTATTCAAATGTCCCACAATTATAACAACACAACATTTACCACATGTGAACATTACCTAATTCCATGCATAAAGACTTCATTCTATTATGTGCGAAAAACACATCATAATTGACCATTTCCAAGCCAACATCTTGTTCCAAAATGCCATACATAAAAATTCTCAAAAGTGATCAAAAAGACTTTCCTAAACAAGCATTATAAGTCTATCAAACATTCATAAACATCAAGGCACAAACATACCAAATTACCATTTACATATTCATTAAAACACCATATAAACCATCCTATACATGCCATTATAAACCTTGGTCAAAATTCTCAAAAACTACTGAAAAGACTTTCTAATAGTGTGATAGGTCTCTGACGAGCTTCCAAACCAATCGAGCTTCCAATAATCTATAAAACAAAGGAAAGAAACTACATAAGCAATGAGTGCTTAGTAAGCTCATATAAACCAAAACATAACTTACCATTTCATTTGCATAATATAAAGCATAAATATAATGTCAACCAAAACCATAAGCTTGGGATAAGCCTATATATCATCATCAAACTCACAAGTTAGCACACTTGTACATAATCCAAATGAATTAACCATAAGATAAATCAATTTCCATATGAAATACATCATTTAGTTCATGCATTATTTCTATAAGACTATGCTTAATTCCATTTGAATACTTACCATTTCATTTCCTTTTCTTACCCATTGAACCATCTAGAATTACATCGGATACCCAGGAAATCTCACACAAAGTGTGCCTTTACATATAACCGTAACCTTTCCTTTACATCATTGCTCACACGAGCTATGAAATGGGTTTACTCATACGAGCTGTGGATCAGAATGTAAGCTACACGATGTTGCTCATATGAGTTGTGCAGAATTCGCAACAAATGCATGACCTTAGCCATCGGTAGGACATTCAAGACCAGCACCCAAAACATGAAATCCCTAATGACATGTCATTTGTATCCTAAGAATTCCTAAGGTTCAACCGGGACTCAATATCTGTTAATTCATCATATCATTGATACGTTTATATATTTTGATCCATTTACATTAAAAATAACATAGTAAACATTCAAATTAAATAACATTAGTATGATAATCATTCATACGCACTTACCTCGATGACTAGGGGCGTAGTAGTTAGGTTGAACTAATTCGAAGCTTTTGCTTTTTCTCGATCTAGGTCCGTACATGGTTTATCTTGATTTAAATAGGTAACTCCAATTAATTAAACACTTCTAGTATTCAATTTAATCCAGACTCCATATTTATACAAAATTACCAATTTACCCCTAATATTTTAACTTTTTTACAATTTAGTCCTTAGGCTCGTAATTTGAAATCTAACCATTTTAATCCTCCATTCAAGTTAGCCAAATTTCATAGGGACCTATACCAACTCATTTAAACCAACATTTTATAATAAAACCTTAAAAATTATACCTTTAACAAATTAGTCCCTAATTCAAAAGCTCATAAAAAATCACTTTACAAAACTTGTTTATTTTTCAACAAAGATTCATAATCTATCATTTAACATCACAACCTATACCAAAAAATCCATGAAAAAACTTTCAAACTTTAACATTTTTACAAATTGACCCATGGGCTAGCTAGACTAAGCTAAAACGATATCAAAAACATAAAAATCATTAAAAACAAGGCTTAGAATAACTTACATGCACACACCCAAACTAGCCGAAATTCAAAGCCTTAAAAATGGCTATTCCTCTCTTAAATTTCAGTGGAGAAGAAGACTAAAGATGATACCATCTTTTAATTCTTTTTTGTTTTAAGTTTATTTGCCTAATTACCAAATTAACCTTTAAAAATGAACAAAATTTCAATAAAACCATGCCATGCACATACACTAATTTACTAAATGGTTTATTTACCCTTCAAGTCCTTTAGTTTAAAGTTTCATAGCCATTTGAACCTTTTAAATAATAGAAATCAACTTTTCACCTTTTACGATTTAGTCCTTTTCACTTAATTAACTACTTAAATATCAAAATTTCTTAACAAAATTTTAATATGACCTTAATATATTCCCATAGGCAATAAAATAATAAAATAATAATTTACTCATCAAAATCGCGGTTGCGAAACCATTATTCCAATATCATTGAAAACGAGCTTTTACACCTTTCCCCTTAAAGGAATTTTCATCCCCAAAAATCTTACCAGATGTAACAGCCCGATTTTGGGTCTAGTCGAAACAGTGGTTTCGGGACCACAAATCTGACATAGTAAAGTTTATTTTTATTACGTTTTTATGGTCTACAATTTTATGGAATTATTTTATGAAAATTTCGTTCGAAAATTTTGACGTTTGGGCACTCAATTTAGTCAAAAAGACTAAATTGTAAAAAGTGTAAAAGTTGAGTTCTACATGCTAGAGGTGTCCAATTGTTATGAAATTTTAAATTGGAGGTCCTTATATGGTAATTAGACCATTGGTTAAGTTGGTGGACAAAAATGGATATGGTTAGGCATGTTTCCAAAGTTTTTCATTAAGGGCATTTTGGTCATTTAGTTATTAAAATGAATTAAAAACAAAATTAAAAGCCAATTTTTGTCCATCTTCAACCTATTGGCCGAAACTTGCATGGAGAAACCATGGCTAGGGTTTTTCAAGCTTCCAAGCTCGATTGTAAGTCCGTTCTAGCCCCGTTTTTAATGATTTTTACGTTTTTGAAATCCTCGTAACAAGATCTATCTATTTCTACCACTAATTTGAGATATGGTTAAAGTTTAGGGTTTTGACCAATAATGAATATGTGTGTATTTTGATGTTTAATGGTAGAAAATGCATGTTTATGGTTATAGAAACAACTTTTACTAAGTGATTTTCGGTAAAAATGCCTAAAAGGACTAATTTGTAAAAGTTATAAAATATGTCATAAAAGTGTGTTTTAATGGAAATTGTGGGATGTTATAATTATGAAAATGGTTTGGCTAGGCTTAAAGTACAAAGAAATTGAATGAAAATCATTTTACGAGCCTAGGGGTAAAAGTGTAAATATGACAAAGTTTAGGGGCAAAATGTAATTTTTCCAAATATGATTTTTGGGCTGAGTTGATTAGTATAATGATTAAATAAGTTAAATGTGATGTTTTAGATCAAGAAAAACAAGGTTCGGATATAGATCGGGGAAAAACAAGTAATTGATGAATGAGTCATTTTCAGATCGGGGAAAAACAAGTAATTGATGAGTGAGTCATTTTCACCGATTTTACTTTCGAGGTAAGTTTGTATGTAAATAATGTATCATTTTTACTTACGTTATCATATTTTATTATGTTTTATGAAATTTGGTTGAATATTGAATGAAATTGACAAGAATCAAAAAGTGAAAAATTTCCCGATTGAACATTAGGAACAGAATAGGATACAAGTGACATGTCACTAGTGACTCAAGTGTTGTACTATGTGAAGGCCACTTTGAGAAGAGATAGCTTGGTCACAAGTATGGTACTATGTGAAGGCCACTTTGTGAAAAAAGATAGCTTTGGTCACAAGTGTGGTACTATGTGAGGGCCACTTTGTGAAGAAGGTAGCTTTGACTACAAGGGTGGTACTATGTGCAAGCCACCGGGTATCCGTTATTATTCTGATGTGTTCAACTGGAAATGACTAGATGTAATTGAATATGACTATGTGATGAATAAGTGCAGGTACGTGTGTGTAAACTTATGAGCAACGTTCTCGATATGTGATCGAACTTTGGTAAGATTGATATGAAGTAAGTGTTACAATGAAAGTTACTACAAAGAAAACATGAAAGGGTGAAATTTAGTAATAAAACAGTTTTGGATAGCAGCAGTTGTGTGACTTTAAAAAATCACAAAAAATGGTAGAAATCAAATTAGAGGTTGAATAAGATATCCAATTAAATCTTATTGAGTCTATTTTCATATAAAGGAAATTTTGTAACCAAAAGAATTTTAGATTATGAGATATTTGAATTTTTACGAGACAGAGTCAGAATGATTTCGAAATCCCCTATTCTGAATTGGGAAAATCATTAAAAATTGTAAAAAAATAATTATGGGTTATAATTTATATGCTTAAAATCCTTAATGAGTTTTTTTCAAAATAAATAAATTGGAACATCATCCGAATCTCGTATGAGGAGATAATTAATTTTTAGTGAAGAGGGGTCGGAACTGTCGTATAGTGAAACAGGGGTGACTTTAAAGAATAAAATGTACTTATTAGCTAAACCAAAAATTCTGAAAATTTTATGGTAAGAATATATATGAGTCTAGTTTCTGGAAAAATTAGCGTATCTTAATTTGGAGTTTCATAGCTCCAGATATAAATAATTTAATGACTATGACTTGCGTAGATAGCTTGATATGAACATAAGTAAATACTGGAATTATGTGCAATTATGATTGTATTACCTTGAGAACATATTGTAAGAATTGGTGAAAACATGTTAATAAATTGCTTATTATTTTCATACGGGCTTACTAAGCTATATAGCTTACCCCCTCCCTTTTCCTCATTTTATAGTGTCACTAAGCTAGCTTAGTTTGGAGATCGTCGGAGATTCTATCACACTATCAAGCTATCATTTGGGTATAAGTGAATGCAAGTATTTTAAGTCTATCGCATGTATAGAGACTTATTCATTTGGTGTATGAGTCATTATGATTTGGCTAAATGTATTAGTTTGTGATGGCTAAAGGTTGGATGTAATTCGTAGCCATGCAAATTGGCTTATATTGGCTAAATGGTTGTAAGCCCATATAAGTATGTATGTGTATATGTCAATGTTTTGCGATGTGGCTTACATTTGCTTGATATATGATGGTTACAAGTTTATTCATATGTTAATACCCTTTGAGTGCAAACTTAGCATGGAATGATTTGACAAGGTCTAATGTTATAATGCATGATAGTTGATGGTATGAAAATGATACGATATTGCTTGATTGTAGTTGTTTTTGAAGGCATTTATATGCCATGATTTGTGCCATGTGATGTTGTATGAATGTGTGTAAGTAAAAGTAAGGGTGACAAAATGGCTTGGAAAATAGCCTTGTATTTGTCCACACGGGTAGACACACAGGCGTGTGTCTAGGCCGTGTGTGACACACGGTCAGCCCCATGGGAGTGTGATCTGACCATGTATCCCCTACACCTTAATTTAGGCAAAAAAATGTCCAGAATTGAGCACACAGGCAGAGAGACGGGCGTGTGTCTCAGCCGTGTGTGCTACACGGGCTTGTGACTTGGCCGTGTGACCTAAATTTGATGATGACATCATAAACAGAATACACCCTAAGATGGACACGGTCTGAAGCACGGGCGTGTGATATGGCACACGGGCGTGTCCCTTCACCATACGAGCGTGTGGACCTGTTTCATGATGATATTTTTATTAGTCTCCCAGAGTTTCTAAAGTTTTCAGTTTAGTCCCGAACTTTTCCTAATGTATGTTTTGGGCATCGTAGGCTTGTTTAAGGGACGATATGAATGTTTATGAAAAGTTTTAAATTTGAGTCAAAATTTGTGTCTCGATTTTGTATGAATATTTATGTTTAAGTCTGGTAATGCCTCGTACCCTTTTTCAGCGTCGAATATGGGTAAGGGGTGTTACACTAGAAAATAGGTTTGGGTATTGCATTTTCATAGCTTCTTCTGATTCCCAGGTAGCTTCTTCAATTCCGTGATGTTGTGAGAGAACTTTAACTAAAGCTATACTTTTATTTCTCAGCTCTTTAACTTCTCAGGCTAAAATTCTGATCGGTTCTTTATTGTATGACATATCTGGTTGAATCTCAACATCTACAAGTGAAATCACGTGTGAAGGGCCTGATCAATACCCTCGTAACATCGATACATGAAATACGTTATGAATCTTTTCTAACTTTGACGGCAAAGCCAATCGATAAGCTACTGGCCTTATCCTTTCAATGATCTCATACGACTCGATAAATAGCGGACTAAACTTTCCTATAATATCTTTTCAATGACATTAGAATTATTTGGAACACATATACAGTTTTTGAAGTACAAACTGTCATATGGACCAACATGAAAGTCCGAGTCAAGTGTCGACTCAATCTATTTCCATTTAGCAATCAATTCATCGTCACTTTTTTGAGTTTCACAAATGTTTTACAAACACATCAATCTAGCTTTTAATTCCACTTATATAGAACTGTAATAGCCCGATTTTAGGGCTAGTTAAACAGTGGTTTTGGGACCACAAATCTAACATAGAAAAATTTATTTTTATTATATTTTTATGGTTTACTATTTTACGGAATGATTTCGTGAAAATTCCGTTCGAAAATTTTGACATTTGAGCACTCAATTTAGTAAAAAGGACTAAATTATAATAAGTACAAAAGTTGAGTTCTACATGTTAAAGGTGTCCAATTGCTATAGGATTTTAAATTAGAGGTCCTTACATGATAATTAGACCATTTGTTAAGTTAGTGGACAAAAATAGACATGAGGTAAGAGAATTTTAGTGACTTGGGAAAAAGACATTTTGGTCATTTGGTTAATAAAAGAATAAAAAGGGAAAATAAAGCCAAAATTTGCTCATCTTTCTTTAACCTTGGCTGAAACTTGAAAGAAGACCATAACTAGGTTTTGTCATCTTTCAAGGTTGATTGTAAGTACATCCTAGCCCCGTTTTTAATGCTCTTTATGTTTTTGAAGTCGTATTCACCCAATCTTTCTATTTCTACCATTGTTTTGAAGTAGGGTTCATGTTAGAATTTTACCAATGTATGACATGCATGTGTTTTGATATTTTATGGTAGAAAATGAAAGTTTGGTGTGTAATAAACAACTTTTACTAAGTGATTTTTGATGGAAATACATAAAAGGACCTATTTGTAAAAAGTTATAAAATGTGTAGTAAAGATGTGATTTGATGAAAAAAGTGGGCTAATATGAGTGTGCATATGGTTCGGATAGGCTTGGGTAACAAAGAAATTGAATACATTTCAATTTACGAGCCTAAGGACTAATTTGTAAAAATGTGAAAAGTTAGGGGAAAAATATTAATTTTGACATAGTGCGATTTTTGGACGGAATTGAACAATTCGATAATTAAATAAGTTAAATTTGCTATTATGGGTCAAGAAAGATGGGGTTCACACTTTGATCGGGGGAAAAACAAGGTTATTGACGATTAGATCCATTTTCGCTATTTTTGTACCGAGGTAAGTTCGTATGTAAATAATGCATTTTTATTTATGTTTTAATTGCTTTAATATTGTATGAATTGTTAATTGCTCTTAAACGTTATCGACAAAGTTTGACAAGTGAGAAATCCCAGTTGAACTTTAGGAATAGTTAGGATAAGAATGTCATGACATCTAAGATTACGTGTAAGACCATACCTGAGATATGGCATCTATATGAGACTTCGTGTAAGACAATAACTGGGCTATTGGCATCGATATGAGATCCATGTAAGACCATATCTGGGATATGGCATTGGTATGGTATTGTATGTGCGAGACTCCTGAGTATCCTTTAGTATTCCAAGTGGTTCAATGGAAAATTCAACGAGAATGTCAACGCTATGAAAGGTTATGTTATGTTGCGAGTTGGTATAGGTACATACGTAAAACTCATTGAATAATGAGCTCGATATGTGATGAACCCCTTGTAAGGTTGTGAATGAACAAGTTTGATTATGAAAGTTTTAATGACATTTATGTTAAATTTACTTCATGTATATTGTATGCTAAGGTGTGATTATGATACCTATTATTTTCATAGGAACTTACTAAGCTTTAAAGCTTACTCCTCTTTCTTTTCCCTTGTCTTATAGTGTCACCAAGCCAGCTCGGGGATTGGAGATTATCGAAAATCTAGTCACACTATCAATTGATTATTTTAGGTACCAATGATTTTAACATTTTGAGTTATGGCATGTATAGGGACTTGGTAGTTTTGTTATGTGTCATAATTTATTGGCCAAATGTGTTGGCTTATGATGGTTGATAATTCATGCCATTGAAATTGGCTAATATTGATTTAAGTCTATATGCATATGATGATGTCTTTCATGGATGTGGAAAATTGTATGATTTAAGTTGAAATATATGTGATGTTTGTGTATGATAAATGATAGTATGTGAATGAGGTATTGATGCCTTGGTTGTGGCTAATTTGATTGAATGCATATACTTGGAATGGTGCTATGTTTTGTTGTGTAGGTTTGTGCATGGAAGGGTGACATATGGCTTGGAAAATTGCCTCATTTTTGTCCACACGGGTAGACACATGGGCATGTGTCTAGGCTGTGTGTGGCACACGGCTTACCCCATGGGCATGTGATCCAGCCGTGTGTCCCTTGCACCTTAATTGTTGCAAAATAGAATGCTCAGTATTAAGTACACGGGCAGAGACAAGGGCGTGTGTCTCAGCCGTGTGGATGACACGGCCTCAAGCACGGGCATTTGAAGTCTGTACCTATTTTATGAAAAATTATGAAAATTAAATCGACCACACGGCCTAAGCACACGGGCGTGTGCCTTGGCCGTGTGACTTCAATTTGTCTTTGTATGACAAATAGAGAGTTACATGGGTTAGGGACACGGGCGTGTGTGACTAGACGGACGTGTCCTAAGCCATACGGACGTGTGGCTTTTAAAACATGAAAAATTTTCTAAGTGTTGTAAAATTTTTCAAAGTTCTCGGTTTAGTCCCGATTCGCTTCCAATGTATGCTTTGGGCCTTGTAGGCTCGTTTTAGGGACGATTTGAATGTATATGAAAAGTTTTAAACTTGAATGGAAATTTTTGTCTCGGTTTTGTATGTTTACTTATGTTTAAGTCTGGTAATGCCTCGTACCCTATTTTGGTGTCGAATATGGGTAAGGGGTGTTACATTTAGTGGTATCAGAGCTACAATTTAGACGATTCTCAGACTAATGTAGTGTGTGTAAGAGTCTAGCTATACATGCCATAAATGAACTGTGATAGTGTGATGACTCCCGACAATTGTAAATTGTGTTTTCGTATAGTAATGGATCCCAATCGAGTTGAGGCTGATGAAGCCGAAAGTAATGCGCCAGCCTGCACTCAAGGGGAAGCACCGTCTGATAGTAGACCTCCTACGGTTAGTCAGGGAGAAGGGGGCAGAGAAGCCTTTCTCCACATGATGAATGAGTGATATACAGAATTTGTTCGAACAAATCCAAATGCCCAACCTCCTCCACCCCCACCTATTCCTCGACCGGTTCCCGTATCCCCAAAAGGTATGGAATTTGTAAGAATGAACAAGCCCCTGGTTGATAAAATCTGAAAGCATGGGGCTGAAAACTTCAGAGCTAATGTGGATGATGATCCCAAAAGAGTCGAGTTTTGGCTTGAAAACTCTACCAGGGTATTTGATGAGTTGTCTTGCACACCGGATGAGTGTTCAAAGTGTGGCATCTCACTTCTGAGAGATTCTGTATATCACTGGTGGAATACACGAGTATCGGTGGTACCAAGAAAGAGGGTTAAATGAGAATTCTTTCAAGAGGAGTTCTGAAAGAAATATATTAGTCAGCGGTTCATCGACCAGAAACATAAGGAATTTCTTGAACTGAAACAGGGTCGTATGACAGTGATAGAGTATGAGCGAGAATTCGTCAAACTCAGTAAATATGCTTGGGAGTGTGTTTCCACCGAGGCTATTATGTGCAAGAGGTTTGAGGATGGATTGAATGAGGATATTCGTGTGTTAGTTGGAATCTTAGAGCTGAAAGAATTTATGGTATTGGTTGAACGGGCCTGTAAGGCCGAAGAGTTGAATAAAGAGAAGAGGAAAGCTGATCTGGAAGTTAGAGATTCGAGGAAAAGACCGATGAGTAAGTTATTTATCTCAGTCAAATAAATCTAAAGAAATGTATTCTTGTTCGAATGTGTCAGCTGGTTATTCATACAGAGATTGTGGGAAGCAACAGAGATTGTGGGAAGCAACATTCAAGTTTTAAATCTCAAGCTACCTCAATGGCAAGTGTGGGTAACGTAAAGTCAAATAGACACGAATGCCAGCATTGTGGAAGAAAACATCCCGGTGAGTGTAGGATGAATGACCGGGCTTGTTTCAAGTTTGGTTCTCAGGAGCATTTTATTCGAGATTGCACTGAAATGGCTGAGAAAGAAAAATTTCAGAGTGCAAGGCCGAGTAATACCGCTAATAGGGGTAGGCCACTAAGAAATACTAGTAATGGAGCTAGTAGTAAAGGTGTGATGAAAGGCACAGCTGTGAGATCTAAAGCTCGAGCACCTACTAGAGCCTATGCCATCTGTGCTCGCGAAGACGCGACATCTCCCGATGTTATCACTAGTACTTTTTCTCTCTATAATACTAATGTAGTTGCATTGATCGATCCTGGATCAACGCTGTAATGCCTCGTACCCGAGACCGTCGCTGGAGTCGAATACGAGGTGTTAACAGACTTAATTCATTACTTAAACAGCTCAAACAATTTAATTTTAAAATTTTCAGACAAGCTGAAAATCTGCGTCACAGTCGCTAAAAAATTCATATCTCGAGTTACGAAACTCGAAATTAAGATCTGTAAATTTTCCATGAAACTAGAATCATATTTCTATCTACTAATTTTTTTTCTAGAATTTTTTTGCTGAGCCAAATAGTACAGTTTATTAGTTAAAATGTCCCCTATTTCAGGGTTCAACTACTCTGACCTCTGTGTATTACGAATCAGATATATCTATATACAAAATTTCAATGACTATGAGGTTTGTTTCTATTAAACCTAGACTCAATAAGGAATCTGTACATATAAAGAAAAACTTCTAATTATTTTT
The DNA here is from genome assembly GCA_025698475.1 of Gossypium anomalum. Taxonomy (NCBI): domain Eukaryota; kingdom Viridiplantae; phylum Streptophyta; class Magnoliopsida; order Malvales; family Malvaceae; genus Gossypium; species Gossypium anomalum. The sequence goes on along the minus strand of CM046968.1, from coordinate 36,962,960 downwards.
TTAAAATTTATTATGAATTTTTAAAGTTAGAACAGGGGATCCAGAAATCACTCTAGCCCTATTTCACAAAAGTTTAAATATCTCATAAAATATAATTTATATGCCTGTTTTGTTCATTCCATATGAAAATAGACTCATCAAGCTTCGATTCCATAACTTATTCATTATTTAATTCCATTTCTACTATTTTTAGTGATTTTTCAAATTCACGTCACACTCTGCTGTCTGAATCTATTTTATGGTAAATTTTACCTATTTCATGGTCTCCATGGATTAGCTAGCAATTTGACATACATAACACCAAATATGATCATGATTAGCCATTCCAATGGCTAATCATTACCAAGCATTTTCATACCACTCAATAACCATAGCATAGGACCATATATACAAAATGATTATAGTGCTATACATGCCATACTCAAAATATACAAGCCATTATGCCAAGATGGTATACGGATAGTGTGAGCGAGCCTCCGACCGTTCCCGATTTCCGAGTTGACTTGTCAAAACTACAAGGAATGAAAAGGAGGGAGTAAGCATAAATGCTTAGTAAGTTCACATGCAAATAGCAAGTAACATAACCATATAAGCAAACATAAAATATCATTTGCATAATCATCATAAAGACATTCATGTCATATTTTCATTTATCATCTTACCACATTGTTGATATATCGAGTTTTCAACCCGAGGGTTAAGTACATACCTGTTCAAAGTATCCATCTCACAACACTTACCAATATGTCCCTTTCATCTCTAGTATTCCTCCATTTGAGTAGAACTTTACCCGTTGAACACATCAGAATATAATTCGGATACATGGAAAGTTTGCACATAAGTGCCACATATGTAGCCAAGCTACCATGTAACCCGCCCATAAGTGAACTCGGACTCAACTCAACGAGCTCGGGCGTTTGCATCCATAAGTGAACTCGGACTCAACTCAACGAGTTCGGATGCCTAGTTACATCTCACGAACTCGGACTCAACTCAACGAGTTCGAACATTCGCATCCATAAGTGAACTCGGACTCAACTCAATGAGTTCGGATGCTCAACCATCCTAGTGACATGTCACTTGTATCCTAATCTATTCCTAAGGTTCAAACGGGCTTTTTCCCTCAATCTGACATTTGCCGTCTTCCACGGAATATCAGAACCGATACTCGGTAGCAATTCATATTTATCAAGTAGTAAACATAATTTGCATATTACTCAACATTAAACACAAAGCATAATATTTCAAATAAAAATCAGCATATCATATAATTAATATCAATAACTTAAAAATAACAATTATGCTACATTATTTATACATGAACTTACCTCGTATGCGAAAATGGCTACTTTTACCATTTCGTCCACAACTTGGTATTTTCCCCATTTTAGCCCTAATTTCAGTTTTCCTTGCACTATCATTTAACATATAGTCTGATTAGGACTCACATTATTCAAATTGACCCAAAATCATATTTTGGAAAAATTATAATTTTGCCCCTAAACTTTTACATATTTACACTTTTGCCCCAAAGCTCGTAAATTAAACTTCAGCCTATTTTCTTATGTTTTATGACATTCTAATCATTTTTCCCTTCTATAGCAACATCAAATTCTCACTCTAACATGTACTTATGAACATTAGGTATTTTTACCGATTATGTCGTTTTACTCGTTTTTACATAAAATCACTTAGCAAAAGTTGTTTAACACAATTTAAAGCTTCATATTCTACCATAAAACATCAAAATAAACACATTTCACCTATGGGTATTTTTCCAAATATGAACCATAGCTTAAATTATTGCTAGAATAAGCTTAATCGAGCTACCGGGATTCCAAAAACGTAAAGAACATTAAAAACGGGGCTTGGAATCACTTACTATTGAGTTGGAAAGCTTGAAAACCCTAGCGATGGCTTCCCCCATGCTAATTTCGGCCTTCATGAAGAAGATGAGCAAAATTGGCTTTTAATTTTGTATTTTAATTCATTTTACCCCTAAATGACCAAAATGCCCTTACTACTAAACTTTCAAAAATTCCTTCCATGTCCTAATTTTTTCCATGAACTTAAAATTGGTCAAATTGCTATTTAAGACCTCCTAATTAATATTTCAATGCAATTTCATACTAAAAACTTCTAGAATGCAAAATTTGCAACTTATTCGATTTAGACCCTATTTTCAATTTAAACACTTTAGGCATAGAATTTCATCACGAAATTTTCACACAGTCATGTAATCATATCATAATCATCAAAATAATCATAAAATAATTATTTCTATCTCAAATTTTGTGGTCACGAAACTACTATTCCGACTAAGCCCAAAATCAGGATATTACAAACGCATTCTTATGTTTGTATGAAATTAGTAGCTAGTAAGAGCTTACCAGTTGAGTTTACTGAGTTTGTGGTTAGAGCGTCAAACCCCTTAGGCAAACATGTATTAGTTGATAGAGTTTGCAAGAATTGTCCCTTGATGATTCGAGGTCACTATTTTTCGGCTAATTTAATGTTGTTTCCATTTGATGAATTCGATGTTATTTTGGGTATGGATTGGTTGACACTGCATGATGCCGTAATGAACTGTAAAAAAAATATTTTTGAACTGAAATGTGAAAATGGTGAAATTCTTCGGATTGATTTAGATGAGTCAGGTGAATTACCTATTGTGATTTCTTTGATGTATGCCCAGAGATATGTAAGGAAAGGCTGTGAAGCTTATCTTGCTTATGTGTTGAATACGAAAGTGACTGAGTTGAAAATTGAATCAGTGTCGATAGTTTGTGAATATCCAGATGAGTTCCCGGAAGAGTTGCCAGGGTTGCCACTGGTTAGAGAAGTTGAGTTTGGTATTGACTTAGTACCAGGGACCTCGCCGATATCTATTGCTCTGTATGAAATGGCCCCGACTGAATTGAAGGAATTAAAAACCCAGTTGCAGGAGTTAACAGATAAGGGTTTTGCAAGACCAAGTTATTCTCCCTGGGGTGCTCCAATGCTATTTGTAAAAAAGAAAGACGGATCTAAGAGACTTTATATTGATTATCGACAGCTCAACAAGGTGACTATAAAGAACAAGTATCCTTTGCTGAGGATAGACGACCTATTTGATCAGTTGAGAGGGGCAACAGTATTGTTGAAGATTGATTTGAGATCTGGCTACTACCAGTTGAGAGTTAAAGAGTCAGATGTAACGGGAATCGCTTTTAGAACGAGATATGGACACTATGAATTCCTTGTTATGCCTTTTGGATTAACAAATGCACCTGCTACTTTTATGGACTTGATGAATAGAATTTTCCGACCGTATTTGGACAAGTTTGTGGTTGTGTTTATTGATGATATTTTGATTTATTCTCGAGACGAGTCCAAGCATGCCAAGCACTTGAGGACATTATTGCAGACCTTGAGAGATAAGTAGTTATTTGCTAAATTCAGTAAAAGTGAGTTTTGGCTCCGAGAGGTCAAATTTTTGGGACATATCATTTCAGGTGATGGTATTCGAGTTGATCCAACTAAAATTTTGACAATTGTTGATTGGAATTTGCCAAAAAATGTGTTCGAAGTTAGAAGCTTTTTGGGCTTAGCCGGTTATTACCGATGATTTGTTAAAGGATTTTTGATGATTACTACTCCAATGACAAAGTTATTGCAAAAAGATGCTAAGTTTGAATGGTCTGAAAAATGTCAGCAAAGTTTTGAGAAGTTGAAGGCATTATTGACTGAGGCACTGGTTTTAATACAACCTAAATTGTGAAAAGAGTTTGTGATTTTTAGTGACGCGTCACTGAATGGATTAGGATGTGTGTTGATGCAAGAAGGCAAAGTGATAGCTTATGCCTTGAGACAGCTAAAATCGCACGAGAAGAATTATCCGACGCATGATTTAGAATTAGCTACTATTGTGTTTGCTTTGAAAATTTAGAGACACCATTTGTACGGTGAGAAATGTCATGTCTTTTCTGATCATAAGAGTTTAAAATACTTGATGACTAAGAAAGATTTAAACTTGTGGCAACGAAGATGGCTTGAGTTATTGAAGGATTATGATCTAGTGATTGACTATCACCCGGGTAAGGCCAATGTAGTCGTAGATGCGTTGAGTAGGAAGTCTTTGTTTGCTATGAGAGCGATGAATACACAGTTGACCTTGTTCCATAATGGTTCGATCCTAACCGAGTTGAGAGCTAAACCATTATTTGTTCAACAAATTTGTGAAGCTAAAAAATGTGACAGTGATTTGCAAGCCAAGAGAGTTTATTGTGAATCTGTTAGTGATTCAGATTTTCATGTCGGATCTAATGATTGTTTGATGTTTCGAGGTAGAGTTTGTGTACCGAAAAATGATGAACTTATTCAGAAAATTCTTCATGAAGCGTATAATGGTTGTTTAACTATGCATCCGGGCAGTACAAAAATGTATAACGATTTGAAGAAATTGTACTGGTGGTCAGGTATGAAATGAAATATTTTTGAGTTTATTTCGAGATGTTTGATTGTCAACAAGTGAAGGCTGAACACCAAGTGCCTTCGGGTTTACTTCAGCCAGTGATGGTACCCAAGTGGAAATGGGATGGGATTACGATGGATTTCGTAACTGGTTTGCCTTTGACTCCGAAAAAGAAAGATGTTGTATGGGTTGTGGTAGACAGATTGACGAAATCTACTCATTTTATACCGGTACGTATTGATTATTCACTTGATAAGCTAGCTGAATTGTACATTTCAGAGATTGTAAGATTGCACGGAGTGCTTATGTTTATTATTTCGGATAGAGATCCGAGGTTCACTTCGAGATTTTGTAAGAAGTTACAAGAGGCTTTGCGTACAAAGTTGAACTTTAGTACCGCATTTCATCTGCAAATAGACGGTCAGTCTAAAAGAATGATTTAGGTACTCAAAGATTTGCTCCGATTATGTGTACTAGAATTCGAAGGTAGTTGGGAGAAATATCTACCATTAGTCGAGTTTGCTTATAACAACAGCTTTCAGTCGAGTATAAAGATGGCACCTTAAAAGGCATTGTATGGCTGCAAGTGCTGAACACCTTTGTATTGGACTGAGCTTAGTGAGAAACAGATTTACGGGGTTTACTTGGTTAAAGAAACTAAAGAAAAAGTGAAGGTGATCCGTGATTGCTTGGTGATCCGTGATTGCTTGAAAGCTGCTTTAGATAGACAAAAGTCGTATGCAGATTTGAAAAGAAAAGAGGTTGAGTTTCAAGTTGGTGATAGAGTATTTTTGAAACTATCACCATGGAAGAAAATCCTCAGATTTGGTCGTAAAGGCAAGTTAAGTCCACGTTTCATTGGGCCGTATAAAGTTATTGAAAGAATAGGGCCAGTTGCATATCGGTTAGCTTTACTGACAGAGTTAGAAATAATTCATAATGTGTTTCATGTGTCGATGTTGTGACGATATCGTTTTGATCCTTCACATTTGATTTCTCCATTAGAGATTGAGATTCGACTGGATATGACGTGTGGTGAAGAACCGATTAAGATTTTAGCTCAGGAAGTTAAATAGTTGAGAAATAAAAGTATAGCCCTAGTAAAAGTTTTATGGCAACGACATGGAGTTGAAGAGGCTACTTGGGAACTTGAGGAGGTTATGAGAAAATAGTACCCGAACCTATTTTCTGGTAAGATTTTCGGGGACAAAAATCCCTAAAGGTGGGGAGAGTTGTAACAACCTGATTTTGGGGCTAATCGGAACAGTGGTTTTGGGACCACAAGTCTGACATTGAAAAATTTATTTTTATTATATTTTTATGGTCTATAGTTTTATGGAATGATTTCGTGAAAATTTCGTTCAAAAATTTTGACGTTTAAGCACTTAATTTAGTAAGAGTTCTATATGTTAAAGGTGTCCAATTGCTATGGGATTTTAAATTAGAGGTCTTTATATGATAATTAGACCATTTGTTAAGTTAGTGGACAAAAATAAACATGAGGTAAGAGAATTTTAGTGATTTGGGAAAAGGGTATTTTGGTCAAATGGTTAATAAAAGAATAAAAAGGGAAAATAAAGCCAAAATTTGCTTATTTTTCTTTAACCTAAACCGAGACTTGGAAGAACACCATAGCTAGGGTTTTTTCATCTTTCAAGCTTGATTGTAAGTACATCCTAGCCCCATTTTTAATGCTCTTTATGTTTTTGAAGTCGTATTCACCCGATCTTTCTATTTCTACCATTGTTTTGAAGTAAGGTTCATGTTAGAATTTTACCAATGTATGACATGCATGTTTTTTGATGTTTTATGGTAGAAAATGAAAGTTTGATATGTAATAAACAACTTTTACTAAGTGATTTTTGATGGAAATACATAAAAGGACCTATTTGTAAAAAGTGAATACATTTCAATTTAAGAGCCTAAGGACTAATTTGTAAAAATGTAAAAAGTTAGGGGAGAAATGGTAATTTTTCCATAGTGTGATTTTTGGACCGAATTGAGCAATGCGATAATTAAATAAGTTAAATTTTCTATTATAGATCAAGAAAGACGAGGTTTGAACCTTGATCGGGGAAAAACAAGGTTATTGACGATTAGATCCATTTCTACTATTTTTGTACCGAGGTAAGTTTGTATGTAAATAATGCATTGTTATTTATATTTAATTGCTTTAATATTGTATGAATTGTGAATTGCTCTTAAACGTAATTGACAAATTTTGACAAGTGATAAATCCCGGTTGAACTTTAGGAATAGTTAGGATACGAATGTCATGACATTAGGGTTACTAAGATTACGTGTAAGATCATATCTAGGGTATGGCATCGATATGAGACTTCGTGTAAGACCATAGCTGGGCTATTGGCATCGATATGAGATCCATGTAAGACCATATCTGGGATATGGCATTGGTATGGTATTGAATGTGCGAGACTCCTGAGTATCCTTTAGTATTCCAAGTGGTTCAATGGGAAATTCAAAAAGAATGTCAATGTTATGAAAGGTTACGTTATGTTGCGAGTTGGTAAAGGTACGTACATAAAACTCATTGAATAATGAGCTCGATATGTGATGAACCCCTGGTAAAGTTGTGAATGAACAAGTTTGATTATGAAAGTTATAATGACATTTATGTTAAATTTACTTCATGTATATTGTATGCTAAGGTGTAATTATGATGCCTATTATTTGCATAGGAACTTACTAAGCTTTAAAGCTTACTCCTCTTTCTTTTCCCTTGTCTTATAGTGTCACCAAGTTAGCTCGGGGATCGGAGATTGTTAGAGATCCAGTCACACTATCAACTTATCATTTTAGGTACCAATGATTTTAACATTTTGAGTTATGGCATGTTTAGGGACTTGGTCGTTTTGTTATGTGCCATAATTGATTGGCCAAATGTGTTGGCTTATGATGGTTGATAATTCATTTTGTAATTGGCCATTGAAATTGGCTAATATTGATTTAAGTATATATGCATATGATGATGTCTTTCATGGATGTGGAAAATTGCATGATTTGAGTTGAAATATATGTGATGTTTGTGTATGATAAATGATAGTATGTGAATGAGGTATTGATGCCTTGGTTGTGGCTAATTCAGTTGAATGCATATACTTGGAATGGAGCTATGTTTTGTTGTGTAGGTTTGTGCATGGAAGGGTAACAATATGGCTTAGAAAATAGCGTTATTTTTGTCCACACTGGTAGACACATGGGTGTTTGTCTAGGCCGTCTGTAACACACGACTCATCCCATTGGCGTGTGATCTAGCCATGTGTTCCCTACACCTTAATTGTTGCAAAATAGAATACTCAGCATTGAGCACACAGGCAGAGACCTGGGTGTGTGTCTCAGCCGTGTGGATGACAAGGCATCAGGCACAGGCATGTGTCCTGGCCGTGAAGTCTGCACCTATTTTATGAGAAATTATGAAAATTAAATCGACCACACGGCCTAAGCACACGGGAGTGTGCCTTGGCCATGTGACTTCAATTTGTCCTATGATGACAAACAGAGAGTTAAATGGGTTAGGGACACCGGCGTGTGTGGCCACACAGCCTACCCACATGGGCGTGTCCCAATCTTAAAACATGAAAAATTTTCTAAGTGTTGTGAAAATTTCCAAAGTTCTCGGTTTAGTCCCAAACCGCTTCTAATGTATGTTTTGGGCCACGTAGGCTCGTTTTAGGGACTAGTTGAATGTATATGAAAAGTTTTAAATTTGGATGGAAATTTTCATCTTGGTTTTGTATGTTTGCTTATGGTTAAGTCTGGTAATGCCTCGTACCCTGTTCCGGTGTCGAATGCGAGTAAGGGGTGTTACATGAACCATCATCAATCAACGTCAATCATGTGTTCAAAGCTCGAAATAAAATAAAGATTTTCAACTCAGAGCATCTGCAACGACATAAGCCTTTCTCGGGTGATAATCAATGGTAAGATCATAGTCTTTCAGAAATTTAAGCCATCTTCGTTTTCTTAAGCTCAGATCTTTCTGTGACATCAAAAACTTCAAGCTTTAATGATTCGTAAAGGTATGAAATTTTTCTCCGTGCAAATGGTGTCGCCAAATCTTCAAAGAAAATACAATAGCTGCAAGCTCTAAATCGTGAGTCGGGTAATTTCTCTCGTGCGGTTTCAACTGTCGAGAAGCATGCGCTACCACTTTGCCTTCTTGTATCAGCACACAACCCAAACTGTTTAATGAAGCATCACTATAAATTACAAATTCCTTACTAGGCTCTGGTTGAACCAACACAGGTGCCTTGGTTAATAATGTTTTCAATCAATCAAAACTTTGCTGACACTTTTCAGTCCATTCGAACTGGATGTATTTCTGAAACAGTTTCGTCAACGGCGTAGAAATCATCGAAAATATTTTGAAAAATCTCTGATAATACCCGGATAAACCCAAAAAACTTCTAAATTTTGAAACATTTTTTGGAGGTTTCCAGTCCACTATAGCTGATACTTTACTCGGATCAACTCTAATACTGTCTGTCGATACCACGTATCCCAAAAATCCAACTTCTTGAAGCTAAAACTCACATTTTTCTAAATTTAGCGAACAACTATTTTTCGCGTAAAGTCTGTAGAACTATTCTCAAAAGCTAGGCATGCTCTGTCTCATCTCGGGAATAAATCATAATGTCATGAATGAACACAACAACAAATCTGTCTAAGTACAATCTGAATATTCTGCTCATCAAATCCATAAACACAGCAGGTGCATTGGTTAAACCAAATGGCATAACAAGAAAGTCATAGTGTCCGTACCTGGTTCTGAAAGTAGTCTTAGGCACATTCAAGTCTTTAACTTGTAGCTGATAATATCCAGAATGAAGGTTGATCTTTGAAAACATTGTTGCACCTTTCAGCTGATCAAACAAATCATCAATATGTGGATAGGGATATTTATTCTTGATCGTGACTTTGTTGAGCTGTCGATAGTCAATACACAATCGTATTGACCCATCCTTTTTCTTAACAAACAAAACAGGAGCACCCCAAGGAGAAAAACTGGGCTGAACGAAGCCCTTATCTGTCAACTCTTGCAACTGTGCTTTTAACTCTTTCAACTCTGTAGGTGCCATTCTATACGGAGCTATCGGTATCGGAGATGTTCCCAACACTAACTCAATAGCAAACTCAACCTCTTTGATCGACAGTAACCCTAGTAATTCTTCTGGGAATACATCCGTGAACTTACATACAATTCGAACCGATCCTAATTTCAATTCTGAAACCCTGGAATCAAATATGTAGGCTAAATACGCTACACAGCCCTTTCTAACATATTTCTATGACGTCATAGCTAAGATAACATTAGATGTACCATCCAATCTGTCTAATTCAATTAAGATCCTTTCACCATTTTGACATTTTAACATAATATACTTTCATCTACAGTTCACAATAGTATCATGCAGAGTTAACCAGTCCATACCCAGAATTACATCAAAATCATAGAATGGAAACAACATCAAATTAGCCAGAAAGTTGCAATCCCGAATCATCGAAGGACAATTTTTACAAACTTTATCAACTAGCATATATTGACCTAAATGATTCGTCACTTTAACCACAAATTTAGTAGACTCAAAAGGTATTTTCTTATTTGACACTAAAGTTGTGCATACATATGAGTGTGTTGACCCTAGGTCAATCAAAGGATTAACATTAGTATCAAATATAGAAAATGTACCAGTGATCACATCAGGTGCTGAAGCTTCCTCTCGAGCATGAATCGTATAAGCTCTAGCTGGTGCCTGTGCCTTAGATCTAACAGCAAAACCTTTCGTTCCACCTCGACTATTACCCGCATTACCACTATTTTTGGGCGGTCTCGCTCTCGCAGTCGTGTTATTTGAACGAGTGTTCTGAACCTTCTCTTTCTCTGATATTTTTGGACAATCTCTAAGATAATGATCATAGAAACTACATTTAAAACACGACCCCTATTTCTATCTGTATTCTTTGAAGTGTCGTCTATTGCATTGTTGACATTCAGGTTTGTTGTTTCTGATGCTACCCACACTCACTACAAATGTAGCTAAGGTCTTGAACTTGGATGCTATTTTCCTTTATCTTTCCCAGAATAACCTACCGAAGTTGATGAATGATTATGGAATTCTTTTGATTTCTTTGATGGAGATTAGAATGATTTTCCCATAGGTCGTTTTACCCGTATCACGAGTATCAAAATTTGATTTTCTTTTAGCCTTACTGAGTTCCTCAAACTTGTGTGCTCTATCAACCAGAATTATTAATTCTTTCAATTCTAAAATTTAGACCAACAAGTTGACATCCTCATTTAAATTGTCCTCAAATCAGGTACACATAACAACCTCTCATGGTATGCATTCCCAAGCATATTTGCTAAGTCGCACAAATTCTCATTCGTACTCAGCCACAATCATACGACCTTATTTTAATTCCAAAAATTCTTTGCATTTCTTATCGAGAAACCTTTAACTTACATATTTCTTTCTAAACTCTGTCTAAAAGAATTCCCAATCCACACAGTCTTCAGGCACTACCGCAACCAAGGTGTTCCACCACTGATAAGTTGAGTCTTTCAACGGAGAAACAACACACTTTAAGTATTCAATCGTTGTACATGATAATTCACCAAAAACTCTCACTGTGTTTTCCAACCAGAACTCGACCCTTTCTGGATCATCTTCGGTTGAACTACAAAATTCTTCAGTCCCATGCTTTTGAATTTTATCAACTAGAGGCTTGCTTGCACGTATTTGTTCCAAACCCTAAGGAACTACGGGGACAGGTTAGGGTACATGTAGGGGTAGAGGTCGTTGAGCCAATAGGTTTTTTCTTACGAACTCTGTAAACCACTCAGACATCATCTAGAAGAAGGATATTTTACCTCTCCTCCCTAGCCCTCAGTCACAGGCCTACTACCACTAAAAGCTGCTCCGTTAATGGAGGCTTGCGCATTACTTTCAACCTCATCAAAATTGGCTCGGTTGGATGACATATTATCTATATGAAAACATAGTTCAATTTAAGTAAAGAGTTATCACACTATCACAAGATATATAATGGCATGTATATCTAGACTCCATACATGCTACGTTTAGTCCGAGACCGACTAAATCGTAGTTCTGATACTACTAAATGTAACACCCCTAATCCATCTTCGTCATTAAATTAGGGTTACGAAGTATTATTGTACAATTAAAAACATTTAAACTTTATTACAACTAAATTTAACACCCCTAACCTGTCTCCGTCATCGAATTAGGGTTACATAGCATTATTGTACAATCAGAAACATTTAAAATTTTTATCATATAATAATTTAATCACATAATAAACCATTCATATACATGCATACTGTAACAACCAATTTTAGCTAAATCAGAACAGTGGTTTTAGAACTAAAAATATGAGGTCGTAAAATTATTTTAATATTATTTATGGTGTTTACAACATGTGATTATATATGTGTGAAAATTTCGTGAGCTAGTTTTATCGTTTAATAGCTCAATTTGAGAAAAAGGACTTAATCGCGTAAAATGCAAAAGTTGCATTCTATTTGATAAAGGTGTCAAATTACTATGGCTTATTAAATGAAAGGTCCTTATGTTGTAAATAGACCATTGATAGTGGGAATGGACATAAATGGTCTTATATTTGTTAATAAAATGGTTTAATAATCAAGGGTAAATTGGTAAATAATGTAGTAATGAATATTAAAAAAAATCAAAGTGATTTTGTGTTCATATTTTACATTTCTTTACCGAAAATTGAAAATAAAATAGGGCTTGGAACCTTTAACATTTCAGCTAGCTTGTTCATCTTGATTAAGGTACGGTTTAGCTCGGTTTTTGATGATTTTTATGTTTTTGTGATCGTTGCTTTGAGTACTAGCTAGCCCATGCCCTAGTTTTTGAAAGTGTTGATGATTTTGAAATTTTTCATTGATGAATTAATGTGTTTTTGGATGTTTGATGATGAATTATGAAAGCTTATTGATAGATTAAAATGTTTTGTAAAGTGATTTTGAGTGAAAATGTTTAAATAGGATTAAATTGTGAAAAGTGTAAATTGAGGGGTTAAATTGTGAAATAAAAGTGAAATATGGGCTTCTAGGAACCTATAGAGAATTTGGCTAACCATGTCTTTTATTGAATTTTGTGTAAGTTGTGTTTTTGTAGAATAGGGACTAAATTGAATAAATGTGAAACTTTAAGGGATAAAGTGCAAAAATGCCCAAATAAGTGTTTGTGGACTAAATTGAAAGATTATGTGATTAAATGAGTTGAATTTGTTATAATATAGATCAAGAAAAGAGGAACCTGGACTTAGATCGAGGCAAGAACAAAGTACTCGACTAATCAACTAGTTTCGTCGTTTTGACGTCCGAGGTAAGTTCGTACATGATAGACATTGTTACAATTATGTTTTTAATGCTTTAATATTGCATAAATTATATATATGAGACTATGGTTGTGTACGAAGACGAATCGACTATGTTTGGCACTTAGTGTGCGTTATGAGATAGCTTCGACTATATAAAGCACCTGGTGTGCAAATCGGAATAGCTTCAGCTATATATATATATATATATATGGCACTCAGTGTGTGAGGTTGAGATAGCTTCGACTATGAAAGGCACTTAGTGTGTGAGATTATAATAGCTTCGGCTATGCTTTGGCACTTAGTGTGTGGGATATCGAGTATTCGACAGTATTATGTAAAGGTATGAGTTTGATATGAATTTGTACAGGTATGAACATATAAAGCATGAAATCCAAATAGAAAAAGTAATGAACTTGTTCATAAAATCTTGAGTAAGGATGAGGAAAGTTTGTTGGTCACCATGATTTAGATATGAATTAGTTCAAATTGATGATTTGTATTTTATGAACTATTGAGTATATTTAGTATGAACTTACTAAGCTTTGAAGCTTACTGTGTGTTATTTGTCTATGATTTATAGAGAATCAAAGTTAACTCAGACTCGGGGATCATCGGGAAGCGTCATCACACTATTGATCATTTTGTTGGTACTTTTGAAGCCTTGTATATATGGTATATGGCATGTATAAGCTAGTTATGGTACTTTGGTTGTGAATATGGTGATGAGATTTGGCTTATTATGTATATGTTTTGATTTTTATAGATAGCCATGTGTGATGGCTTGGTTTGGTATGTTTTGGTATAAATGTGGCTAAGGTTTCATAGTTGTTCAAATGGTAATGTTTTGAGTTTAGTAAAGGACTTATATGGTATGATTGAAGTTGATGAATTGAGAGGATATATGCTTGTGAATGAATGTTAGATGATATAAGTTTTTGAATAGGTAATTGGTTTGATTGAAATGGATATGGCATAAATTGAGCATTTGGTTAATGATTTTGTGATGCGTATTGTATGATGAATTGGTACCTTTTTGGTTGTTTAAGTGAGCATGAGAAAAGGTGGAAAATTGGTTTTGCAAATGGCTTATTTTTGTCCACACGGGTAGAGACACGGGCGTGTACTCAGCCGTGTGCGACATATGGTCATGTTACACGGTGGTGTGTCCCCTGGGGTACCCTTTCAAACTAAGTCAGTATACCCTATAGTTTTGAAATGCCCTAGACACACGGGCGTGTCTACTGGCCGTGTGTGGCACACGAGCTGGCACATGGGTGTGTGGTCGGTCGTGTGGCCCAAGTCAGTAACCTTTCAAGTTTTCCCATGGCCATGGCACACGGACGTGTCTTTGGCCATGTGGTACAAGTCAGTATGTATACCCTGTTTTCACACGGCCTGTGACACGGGTGTGTCTGGTGACCGTGTGAGGCACATGGCCTATTCACTCGGGCGTGTGACCCTTATATGTTTGAAGATTTTCTAAGTTTCCTAAAGTTTGTAAATGTCATTGGTTTAGTCTCAAACCACCCTAAGATTGTTTTAAGGTCTCGTAGAGCCTTAAAAGGGACAATGTGAATGATTTGAATAAGTTATGTATGTGAATGTTGTGTATTAATTGGTAATGCCTCGTAACCCTATTTCGGTGACGGATACTGGTTAGGGGTGTTACACATACTGTCCCTAAATCAAACCCTTAAGACCTTAAAAATAGCTTAGAAGTACCTCAGGACCAATTTGATATAAATTGGAAAGTTTAGGAAAAAGATGAAAAATTTGCAAAACAGGGATCACACGACCGTGTGCCTCACACGGATGAGACCCACGCCCATGTCTCAGGCCATGTAACTTTTGAACTAGGGACACACGACCGTGTCCCAGCTTGTGTCCTCACTCATGTAACTCACTGAGTAGGGTCACACGGCCGTGTCACACGCCGGTGTGCTAGGCCGTGTAATACTCTAAATTGCCCCACATACTCATGTGTCAGGTCGTGTGTTAAAGCCGTGTAACTGACTAACTTGCACCCTAAGGAAATCAGTAGATGACATATAGCCGTGTCGCCAGGCTGTGTACCTCACACGGCTGAGACGCATGCATGTGTCTCAGGTTGTGTAACTTTTGAACTAGGGACACACGGTCATGTCCCAGCATGTGTCCTCACCTATGTAACTCACTGAGTAGGTTCACACGGTCGTGTCACACACTTATGTGCCAGGCTATGTAACGCTCTGAGTTATCTCACATATGTAACACCCCTTACCTGTATCCAATGTTGGGACAAGGTTTGAGGCGTTACCAGACTTAAACATACCACATTTCATAAATTCAAGACATAAAATTTCATTTGTATCAAAACTTTTCATACACATGCATAATATCCCTTACACGAGCTACCGAGGCTTTAAACATGCATTAAAGGCGGTTTGGGACTAAACTAAGAACTTTGGGAAGTTTTGGAAAACTTAGAAAAATTTTCAGGAATCAGGGTCTCACACCCGTGTGGACACAGGGACACGCCCTTGTGTCTTCAACACGCCTGTGTCCTCAAGCCGTGTAACTCTTTATTTATGACGTCAGCAAAATAAATTGAATCACACAGCCAGACCACGCGCCCGTGTGCTAGGCTGTGTCCTCCACACGGCTGAGACACACGACCATGTCTCGGCCCATGTAGTTAACACTTAGGCTATTTTTCAAGCCTTCATGTTACCCAAAAACCCTTACAACTTTATACATATTTAAACCACAAATTCTATCATTATTTTAGTGATTAAACACTCTTTATTAAGATATATTTATAACATTAACATGTCCTCTTATAAGCAATGCATCTACTTATGCAATACCAAGTCTAGATTCCTTAATTCACATTCATAAGACTTGTCATTTTGATGACCACTTTTACCATTACACTATAGTTACCAACTTATCCATCAAGCACTCATATTCAACCATTATCACATTGTTTTTATAACGTGCAATTACTACATAGCTATGACCAACTGAATTGGTCATAGAGCATACATCCAACACACATGTCAAATTACCAACCATGCATGGCAAACAAACATAATCACATCATAAACATTAGACATGACATGAATAGCTAGGTTTACAAGTCATAATCAATATGAGCCACATCTCATGGCCATATACATATAACTCAATATAAGGCAATACATTTGGCCAAAGCGTAATGACACATATCATAAAAATAGATCCCTATACATGCCACTCACTTGAAATTTCTAATATCTGTTTCTTTATTCCAAAGGTAGTGACTTGATAGTGTGATGCCGACGATCTCCAACCCCGAGCTGACCTGACAACACTAAAGAAATGGAGAGTAGGGAGTAAGCTTAAGGCTTAGTAAGTCCATATGAAAATAATAAGCAATATGCCAACATGCTTCTCAAGGTTACACAACCATAATTACCTTTTTACTTATATTTAGGTCATGCTATTTTCTCAAGTCATAGTTACCAAATTATTTATATCTAGGGCTAAAAAACTCAAAATTAAGATCTGTTAATTTTCCCTAAAACTAGACTCACATATCTTCTTAACATAAAATTTTTAGAATTTTTGGTTTAGGCAATAAGTACAGTTTATTCTTTAAAGTTACCCCTTTTATGCTATCTAAAAGTTCCAACCCTTCTTCACTAAAAGTTAATTATCTCATAATACGGGACTCAGATGATGTTTCTATCTATTTCTCTTGAAAATAGACTCATTAAGAATTCTAAGCATATAAATTATAACCCATAAATATGTTTTTACAATTTTCTATGATTTTCTCAAATAAGAATAGGAGATTTTGAAATCATTCTAACTCTGTCTCATAACAATTTAAATATTTCATAATATGAAACTCTTTTTCTTACACCATTTATTCTATGTAAAAATAGGCTCATTAAGCTTTAATTTAATATTTTATTCAGCCTCTAACTCAATTTTCACAATTTTTGGTGGATTTTTAAAGTCGGACTACAGTTTCTGTCCAAAACTGCTTTAGTGTAAATTAATGATACTAAGTTTATCACACCTTATTAATTTATTTTCACCACATTGGTAAAGATACATATTTATAGATCATAAGTATAGACTTATAATCACAAGGTCATCACAAAATCATTCTCATAGGCATGAATTACCTATTTACATCTTCACCAAATGTGCATCATGAACCGAAATCATTTTTCATGAGCTTGGCATACATACCTGTGTTACTAACATGCTCATATTCATTCCTTACTAACCATACAACATGAATTGAATTCACATTTCATCAATTTCGTGTAAGTACCTGTACCACTCACAACATAGCCATAAGCTCTATCATTTCAACTTAAACCTTAAATTTTCCGTTGAACCATTTGGAATACCATAAGATAATCACTAAGCCTCAAACATAAGGGTACGATGCCGATGTCATATTCCAAACATGGTCTTACACTGGCTCACATATCTAAGTTAGTGCCATGTCCCAGACATGTCTTACACTGACTTTCATATATCGAGGCTGATGTCATGTCCTAGATAGGTCTTGCACTGGCTCTCATCTATCGGTGTTGATGCCATGTCCCAGACAGGTCTTACATAGACACATGTCAAGCCGATGCCATGTCCCAAATAGGTATTACACTAGCTTGCATATTTCGAGGCTGATGCATGTCCCAGACATGTCTTACACTAGCTCTTGTCTTAATGCCAATGCCATGTCCCAGACATGGCCTTACACTGGCCCTTATAATGTGGCCGATGCATGTCCCAGACATGTCTTACACTAGCACACATCCATATCACCCAAATTTCATGGCAAGGATATCCGATCTATTCCTAAGGTTCAACCAGGAGTTTTATCCGCATTAAATCTCACCATAAATTACTCATCATGTATAATCATTTTCATAATCAAACAATTTATGCCATATCAATTCAATCACATATAATAACAATGTAGTTGTATTATTTACACAAAACTTACTAGTTTCTATGGGATATCATATTCCCTCAAACTTCTAATGTATTATATCATCACATGAATATTATTAATGTGTGGCATCACTTTCATCATACTCAATATCATCAACATATAATTAAATATAATCAAAGCAAGATAGATTTCAAGTATATTAACAATAACATGGATAACATGCTTATTTAGTCACACGAACTTACCTCGAATGCAATTTCGGCTAATGATTCCATTTTAGTCCATAACTTTGTACTTTCTAATTTAAGCCCAAATCTTGATTTTCTTGATCTAACATGATGAAATTCACTCATTTAATCATTTCATTAATTAAAACATTCTATAATTCATAATTTGAAAAAATGACCATTTTGCCCTTAGACTTTACAAAAATTACAATTTTTCCCTTAGGCTTGTAAATCGATTTTTATCAAATTTTCTCCTTTGCCAAGCCTAGCCAAATTCTTTTTATAACTATAAAAACTCACAATTTCAATTATTTCACACATTTATAACTTATTTTACAAACCTTACAAAATAGCCCTTTTTAGGTGTTTTCATGCAAACTCCTTTACAAAAGTTGTTTATTACAAAACCATGACTCATTTTCTTCCATAAAAATTCAACAAAAAACATGATATTCACATGGAAAAACCCTAGACTCTCAACCATTTTGTAAACTAGTCCCCCCATTAGTTAGCTCATGCAACAAGGGTCCCAAAAATATAAAAATTATCAAGAATGACTATGAAAATCACTTACTTTCAAAGGTGACAAGCTGTTGAAATTTTCAAGCTTCTAAAACCCTTAGAAGAGCTAAAATTTTGGTGGAGAAGAAGATAGGAAAAAGATGATATCTTTTTCTCTTTATTTTATTTTTATTCTAGTCAAAATAGGTCACCAACTCACCTAACTTTGACAATTTTGTCAAATCTTGTCCCTATGGTCGGCCAAGCACCTTTTTAGGGTCTATTTGTACTTTAAACACCGCCAATTATGGTTCTCTAGCAATTTAACACCTTTGGCTAATAAAACAAAACTTTTTCCCTTAATACGATTTTGGCCTTTTTCAAAATTAAGCTCACAAACGCTAAAATTAATTCACCAAAATTTTCATGCACTTATATAATCATATTATAATACCAAAAATAATATTAAAATAATTTCTTAACTTTGGATTTGTGGTCCCAAAACCACTGTTCTGACTAAGCCCAAAATCGGGCTATTACAACATACATGTGTGCTAGGCCGTGTGTTTGGCCGTGTAACTCCCTGACTTGTACCCTAAGGAAATCATCAGAGGACACATGGTTGTGTTGCTAGGTCATGTGCCTCACATGGTTGTGTCACATGCCCGTGTCTCAGGCCATGTGAACCCAAAATTTACCTAAAATAAAACCATTTCATCCATTACATGCATAACCTTTCTACCTATTTTAGCACACTTTAAAGGGACCTAAACAACATTCAAACACATATCAATATGCCATTTCAAGATCCTAAATAAATTAACCAATATGCCATTCAAGTGCACCACAAAATTTACCAAAACATGTGAACATTACCTAATTCCATGCATAAAGACTTCATTCTATTATGTGCCTAAAACACATCATAATTGACCATTTCCAAGCCAACATCTTGTTCCAAAATGCTATAGGCAACAATTCTCAAAAGTGATCAAAAGGACTTTCCTAAAGAAGCATTATAAGTCCATAAAGCATTCATAAACATCAAGGCACAAACATACCAAATTACCATTTACATTTTCATCAAAATACCATATAAACCACCCTACACATGCCATTATAAACCTTGGCCAAAATACTCAAAAACTACTGAAAAGACTTCTGGATAGTGTGATAGGTCTTCGATACTCGGGAAAACTCACACATTGAACCATCTAGAATTACATCAGATACTCGGGAAAGCTCACACGAAGTGTGCCTTTATATATAATCGTAACCTTTCCTTTACATCATTGCTCACACGAGTTATGAAATGGGCCTACTCACACGAGCGGTGGGTCGGAATGTAAGCTACATGATGCTGTTCACACGATTTGTGGTGAATCTGCAACAAATGCAGGATCTCAGCCATCGGTAGGACATTCAAGACCAGCACCCGAAACATGAAATCCCTAGTGACATGTCATTTGTATCCTAAGAATTCCTAAGGTTCAAACGGGACTCAATATCTAACAGTTCATTATATCATTTACATGTTTATATTTTTTGATCCATCTACATTAAAAATAACATAGTAAACATTCAAATTAAATAACATTAATACAATAAATGTTCATACGAACTTACCTCGATGACTAGGGGCGTAGTAGTTAGGTCGAACTAATCTGAAGCTTTTGCTTTTCCTCAATCTACATCTGTACGTGGTTTATCTTGATCTAAATAGGTAATTCCAACCAATTAAATACTTTAGTATTCAATTTAATCCACATTCCTTATTTATGCAAAATTACAAATTTACCTTTAACATTTTAACTTTTCACAATTTAGTCTTTAGGCCTGTAATTTGAAATCTAACCATTTTAATCCTCCATTCAAGCTAGTTGAATTTCATATGGACCTATACCAACTCATTGAAACCAACATTTCATAATAAAGCCTTAAAATTTATACCTTTAATAAATTAGTCCCTAATTCCAAAATTCATCAAAAATCACTTTAGAAAACTTGTTTATTTTTCAACAAAAGTTTATAATCTATCATTTAATACCACAACCTATAAAAAAAATCCATGCCAAAACTCTCAACCTTTAACAATTTTACAAATTGACCTTCGGGCTAGCTAGATTAAGCTAAAACGATCTCAAAAACATAAAAATAATTAAAAATGGGGCTCAAAATCACTTATATGCACACACCAAAACTAGTCGAAATTCAAAGCCCTAACAATGGCTATTCCTCTTGTAAATTTTGGTGGAGAAGAAGACTAATGATGATACCATCTTTTAATTCCTTTTTTGTTTTAAGTTTGTTTACCTAATTACCAAATTGTCCTTTAAAAACTAACAACATTTCAATAAAACCATGCCATGCACATCTACTAATTTATTAAATGGTTTATTTACCCTTCAAGTCCTTTAGTTTAAAGTTTCATAGCCATTTGACCCTTTTAACTAATAGAACTCAACTTTTTCACCTTTTATAATTTAGTCATTTTCACTTAATTAAATACTTAAACATCAAAATTTCTTAACAAAATTTTAATACGACCTTAATATATTTCCATATACAATAAAATAATAATAAAATACTAATTTACTTGTCAAAATTATGGTCTCAAAACCACTATTTTGATGTCACTAAAAATGGGCTGTTACATATTCCATGGATGAATAAGAAAAGTTTTGACCAAGCTTTAAAT
The DNA here is from genome assembly GCA_025698475.1 of Gossypium anomalum. Classification (NCBI taxonomy): domain Eukaryota; kingdom Viridiplantae; phylum Streptophyta; class Magnoliopsida; order Malvales; family Malvaceae; genus Gossypium; species Gossypium anomalum. Next base: position 36,941,754 of record CM046968.1, on the reverse strand, counting down.
TGCATGGATGGTATGTATTTTTCATCCATTTTTAGTGATTTTTATGCTTTTGAGATTGTTGTAGCTTAACCTAGCTAACCTAGGGGCTTATTGTTAAAATTGTTAAATGTTTTGAGTTATGTAATTGATGAGTTTGAGATGTTTTTGAAGTTTAATGATAGATTTATAAGCTTGATAGCTAAATTGGACTAATTTGTAATGTACTTTTGATTGATTTTAAGGTTTAAGGATTAAGTTGTTAAAATATTAAAGTTGCATGAAATTCTTGTAAAAATTTGATAAACATGGGCTGTATAGAGGTTATAGGAAATTTGACTAACATGGTTTGGGATTAATTGTGTTCAATTTGAAAGTTTCGGGCTTGGGTACTAAATTGCATAAATAGTAAAATTTAAGGGTAATTTTGTAAAATGATAATTAAATGGTTATATGCATAAGTTTAATTGTTTAAGTTGTTTTAATTGATTAATTGAGTTATAAATTATTATTTAGATCAAGAAATGAATCAACGGGACAATAATTGTGTAAAAAGAAAGTAAGTGGAGTAAACATCAGTGTCGTTTTCATATCCGTTTTTGATTAGGTAACTTTGTTAGTGATTAAATTGATTAGTGCTATTTTTATAAATTAAAGATTTATCTATATATGTTTGTTATTTGAGCTTATTGGTTAGTAAATGTTTAATGATGAAATGGATTAAGTTGTAATGATATTATAATTGAAGATTATGTTTGAAAATGGAAAATCGTATGGTTGAATTCATGTGATAGGTAATGTTTGAATAATTAAATGAAATGGATTTGAATAATGGCTCGTAAGAACCTTGTGAATGCTTAGGATACAAATGACATGTCATTAGGGTTATTACCGTTTCGGGTGCTGGTCTTGGATGTCCTACTGATGACCAAGATCCTGCATTTGTTGCGGATTCTTCACAACTTGTGTGAGCATTTATCGTCACAACTTGTGTGAGCATTGTTCCCACATCTAACACTATTTTATTATGGTTCATCAGGTGAAAAATGAATAAATGAAAAAAATTATATGAAATGATTATATGAGAATAGATATATGAAGGAGACTTTTGATATGGATACTTTATATGTAAATGTGAAATATTAAAGAAATATATTATGGTTGATTTGTGTACCAAATATGTTTACATGTTTATATAGTATAGTATGATGATGATACAAGAATCATTTATGAACTCATTAACCTTGTGAGATTTATGATGTGTATAGGAGATAAGTGAACTCATGATCTTGTGTATGAAATTATGTATGAAATGTTTAAGTTATATCCTATACGGTAAGTTATGTTTAATTTTATCGTGAACTTACTAAGCAATGATTTGCTTACATCCATTGTGTTTGCTTTCTTGTAGATCATCGAAAGTTCTTATCGATTGGAAGTTTAAGTCAAAGCTCACACTATCCTTCAACAAATCTGTAAAGATTTTGACCATTTTGATTTAGGTTATAAGTGGCATGTACTAGGAGTTCCAAAGCTTATATATATATATTTCTATCTTGTGTTATGATTTGGTTATGTAAATGTTGTTAAGATGCTACTTAATTAGGACTTTCAGTTTAAGTATGTTCATGTATGCATATATGGTTTGGATCATACCTTGTGACATTGGTTTGGAATGTGGTAAGGTGCTTTGGTATAATTGATAGGTACATGCTTGGGAATGATGAACGTGAAATGATTTAATGTTGAATTGTGGTGCCATTGAGGGCATATTGGTTGGACACTTAGGTTGCATGTTATTTGGTGTGTTTTGGTATGTTTTGATGTGTTTTGAATATGTAAAAATGGATGCAAATGGTATGGCTTGGGACCTAAGTAAATGTAGGCGAATTGGCTTGTTTTTAAAGGTATTTTAGGAGCACACAACCCATAACACAGTCTGCCACACGGTTATATACCACACATGGTCACCCCAGATGACCATGTGACCTGTTTAATTTTGGTGCAGATTTGTCCACACAGTTTGAAGTTGTTACATGGCCTAGCGACACGACTGTGTGACCTTGAAATACACAACCATAGGTTGTTACATGGTTTGTGTAATAGCCTATTTTCAGTGATATCAGAACAGTGGTTTTGGGACCACGATTTCGATGAGTAAATTATTATTTTATTATTATTTTAATTTCTGTAGGAATATATTAAGGTCATGTTAAATTTTCGTTAAGAAATTTTGATGTTTACATAGTTAATTAAGTAAAAAGGACTAAATCGTAAAAAAGTGTAAAAGTAGAGTTCTATTAGTTAAAAGGGCTAAATGACTATGGAAATGGAAGCAAATAGACTTAAATGGTAATTATACCATTCATAAGGTTAGTGGATGTGCATGGCATGGTTTTATTGAAATTTTGGAAGTTTTTAAAGGTTAATATGGTAATTGGTAAATTAAACATAAATTAAATAAAACAAAGGTTACTTCATCTTCTTCAAATTGTTTCCACCAAAATTTCAAAGCAAGAAAAAGCCATTTTAGAACTAAATTTATGAAATGATGAATTATTTGGGTTGGTTTAAGTCCTTAAAGAATTTAGTTAACCTATAAGAGGGATTAAAATGCTTAGATTTCAATTTATAAGCTTAAGGACTAAATTCTGAAAAGTTAAAATGTTAGGGGCAAAATAGTAATTTTGAAAAAAATATTAAATATGGATTAAATTGAATACTATAAGTATTAAATGGATTGAAATTGTCTATTTAGATTAGGATAAACCACGTACGGACCTAGATCAAGGCAAAGCAAAAGCTTCAGATTAGCTTGATTTAACTTCTACACCCTAGTAGTCGAGGTAAGTTCGTATAAATGGTTACCACGTTATTTCTATTTCAAATCGTATGTTATTATGTTATTTATAATGTAAATTGATCGATGTATAACAAATCAATGCTATGACAGTTATTGAGTCTCGGTTGAACCTTAGGAATTCGTAGGATACAAATTACATGTCATTAAGGATTTCATGTTTCGGGTGCTGGTCTTGAATGTCCTACAATGTCTGAGGTCCTGTATTTTTTGTAGATTCTCCACAGCTCGTGTGAGTTGCATCATGTAGCTTACATTTCAAACCACAACTCGTGTGAGCAAGCCCATTTCATAGCTCATGTGAGCAATGATGTAAAGGAAAGGTTATGGTTATATGTAAAGGCACACTTCGTGTGAGCTTTCCCTAGTATCCGATAAAATTCTAAGTGGTTCAATGGGTAAGAAAAGGGATTGAAATGGTAAGTATTCAAACGGAATATAGCATAATCTTATGAAAATAATGCATGAACTAATTGATGTATTCCATATGGAAAATGACTAATATCATAGTTGATTCGTTTGATTTATGTGCAAGTGTGCTAACTTGTGTATTGATGGTAATGTATAGGCTTATGCCAAGTTTATGGTTTGGGTTATATTATGCTTAAGCTTTATATTATACAAATGAAATGGTAAGACATGTTTTATTTTATACGAGCTTACTAAGCATTAATTGCTTACGTAGTTTTTTCCTATGTTTGATAGATTATTGGAAGCTCGATCAGTTTAAAAGTTTGTCGGAAATCTATCACATTATCCAACATAAATATCGATAGTTTTTGAATGTTCTGGCCAAGGTTATAATGGCATGTATAGAGTGAATGGTAATGTCATTTTGTTAGATGTTTAGTTAGTGATTTGGCATGTATAAGTTGTGGAAGTTAACTTGGTTGGTATCATTTGATGTCATGTTAGTTTGTGTCATTTTGGTTATCTTATGATGCATGTTTTGAACGACTCCAATGCTAAATTTTGAATGGTATGGTAGTGGTTAAGTTTGTGACATGTTTTGGTAAGTTTTGAACGAGAATTTGATTGATTGAAATTTAGTAAAATTAAGATGTTTAGGTAAGTGTTGATAATGCATTTTGAGGTGTCTTTGAATGGAATATTGGTTAATTGAATTAGGATTCTTGAAATGGAAAACAAATGTATGTTTAGTTGAAGTTTTGGCGCTTTGAAAGTGTGCATTATTGGCCTAAATGTTTATGCATGAGGTTTTGTAATGGCATGATTTTAGGTAAATTTGAGTCCACACGGTCTGAGACACGGGTGTGTGGCTCAGTCGTGTGAGGAACACGACTTGGCAACACGGTTTTGTGTCATCTGAGAGTTCCTTTGCATGCAAGTTAGTGAGTTACACGGCCTAACACACGGCCGAATCATTTTTAAGGTATTTCTAAGGCCTCGAGGGCTCGATATAGGGACAATATGTATGTATATGATTGATTTATGATATGTCTATGTTATTAAATATAATTAAGTTTAAATGTTCTGATATTACGATAATGCTCTGTAACCCTAGTCTGGCTACGAATACTGGTTAGGGGTGTTACATTTAGTGGTATCATATCTATAGTTTGGTCGGTTCTCAAATTGAACGTAGCATGTATGAAGTCTAGAAATACATGCCCTTATATAACCTGTGATTGTGTGATAACTCTTGACTCAAATTGAACTATGTTTTCATATAGATAAGATGTCATTTAACCGAGCTGGTTCTAATGAAGTAGAAAGTAATGCGTAAGCCTTCGTACATGGGGAAACTTCTAGTGGTAGTAGGCCCGTGTCTGAGGACCGGGGAGAAGAGGCTAAAGAAGCCTTCTTCCAAATGATGTCTGAATGGTTTATAGAGTTCGTGAGAATGAACCCAGTGGCTGAACGACTTCTACCCCCTCCCGTACCCCAACTTGTCCCTGTAGTTCCTTAGGGTTTGGATCAAATATGTACAAGTAAGTCTCCAGCTGATAAAATTTGAAAGTATTGGGCCAAAGAATTTCGTGGTTCACCCGAAGATGATCCAGAAAGAGCCTAATTCTGGTTCGAAACAAAGTAAGAGTTTTTGATGAATTATCTTATACGCCGATTGAATGTTTAAAGTGTGTTGTTTCTCTGTTGAAAGACTCGGCTTATCAGTAGTGGAATACATTGATTGTGGTAGTACCGAGGGATTGTGTAAATTAGGAGTTTTTCCGGGAAGAGTTTAGAAAGAAATATGCAAGTCAGAGGTTCCTCGACCAGAAACGCAAAGAATTTTTGGAGTTGAAATAGGGTTGTATGATTGTGGCTGAGTACAAATGAGAATTTGTACGACTCAGTAAATATGCTCAAGAGTGTATACCATCAGAGGCAATCATATGCACACGGTTTGAAGACGATATAAATGAAGATATTAAGTTGCTAGTCGGGATACTTGAGCTGAAAGAATTTTTGGTTTTAATGGTTGTTTGATTAATTAAATAAAAAGGACTAAATCTTATAAAGGGAAAAATGTCTATGAAACCTTAAACTAAAGGACTTGAGGGATACATAAACCATTTAAGGTACTAGTGGATGTGCATGGCATGGTTTTATTGAAAATTTGTTAGTTTTTAAAGGTTAATAAGGTAATTAGGTAAATAAACTTAAAACTAAAAAAAAATTAAACAAGGTATCATCTTTTATTTCTTAAACCTTAATTAATTTTAAGTGAATAAAGCCTCCATGGATGTGTGCTTGGTTCGGCTAGCTTATTTCTTAGCATGGTATATGATTTCAAACTCGTTTTTAATGATTTTTATGTTTTTGAGTTCGTTTTAACTTAACTTAGCTAGCCCAAGGGTTAATTTGTAAAATTGTTAAAGGTTGAGGGTTATGCCATGGATGCTTTTGAATGAGCTATGATGTTAAATGATAGATTATGAATCTTTGTTGAAAAATAAACAAGTTTTGTAAAGTGATTTTTGATGAAAATGGCATTTAGGGACTAAATTATTAAAGGGTATAAATTCTAGGGTTTATTATGAAATGATAGTAAATATGAGTTGTTTCAAGGTCCCTTGCATGTTAGATTAACATGGATTTAGATTAAAATTGTTAGGTTTTAAGTTAATAGCTTAATGACTAAATTATAAAAAAGTTAAAATGTTAGGGGCAAATTGGTAATTTTATATAAATGTGAATTATGGGTTGAATTGAATGTTTGAGGTTAATGGGAGTACTTAATTGAATATAATTGTCTGTTTAGATAAAGATAAACCTCAACCGAACTTAAATCGAGGAAAGACGAAAGCTTCGCATTAGCTCGACTTTGTTCATATGCCCTTAGTCGTCGAGGTAAGTTCGTATGAATGTTTATCGTGTTTATGATATTTAAATTGAATGTTATTGTGTTATTTATAATATAAATGGATTGATATATAATCATATCAATGTTATGATGAATTGACGGATGTCAAGTCCCAGTTGAACCTTAGGAATTCTTAGGATACAAATGACATGTCATTAGGGATTTCATGTTTCGAGTGCTGGTCTGAATGTCCTACCGATGGCTGAGGTCCTTCATTTGTTGTGGATACTCCACAGCTTGTGTGAGCAACATCGTGTAGCTACATTCTGACCCACAACTCGTGTGAGCAGGCTCGTTTCACAGCTCGTGTGAGCAAGCCCATTTCACAGCTCGTGTGAGCAACGATGTAAAGGAAAGGTTATGGTTATATGTAAATGCACATTTTGTGAAAGCTTTCCTGTGTATTTGATATAATTCTAGATGGTTTAACGGGTAAGAAAAGGGAATGGAAAGGTAAGTATGCAATTGGATTGAATTATGACTTATTGAATGGAAATATGAACTATTTGATGTTGTACATATGGTTGATTTCATATGATCATGGAAAACTTACTAACTTGTAAGTTGATGATGTTGGATAGGCATTTCTAAGCTTATGGTATTTGTGTTGACTTGTATTTTAAGCTATGTTATGTATCATGGTAATAGGTTTTGTTTTAGTTTATACTAACTTACTAAGCAATGTTTCTTATGTGGTTTCTTTCCTTTGTCTTATAGATCATCGGAAGCTCGATTCTGTTGAAAGCTTGTCAGAGATTTATCACACCATTCAGAAGTCTTTTCGTAGTTTTTGAGCATTTTGGGAAATGGTTTATAATGGTATGTATAGGATGGTTGTAATGGTATTTTGATAAGTGTTTTGTAGGTGTTTTGACATGTATAAGTTTTGAATGTTAACTTTGTTTGGTACCATTTGATGTATTGTCAAATTGTGTCAATTTGGTCACCTTGCTATGCATGATTATATGACTTCATATGGTATCTTTGAAATGGTGTGATAATGGTCAAGTTTGTGGCATGTTTTGGTAAGTTTTGAACTAGGATACGATGCTTGAAATGTGTTAGCATTAACATGTTTAGGTAGGTGTTGTTTGTATGCAATTGAGCTGCCTTTGAATGACATATTGGTTAGGTGAATTAGGTTGTTGAAATGGCATATTTATACAGGTTTGAATGATGCTTAGGTACCTTGAATCTGTGCTTAAATAGGTTGAGTGTTTATACATGAAATGATATTGTAATGGTTTGATTTTAGGTACATTTTGGGTCTACACGGTCTGAGACACAAGCGTGTGGCTCAATCGTGTGTCTGGTGACACAGCCATGTGTCACCTGAGGTTTTCAAAGTGAACAAGTCAGTGAGTTACATGACCTAACACACGGCTTGACACACGGGTGTGTGGGGCAACTCAGAGAGTTACACGGCTTGGCACATCGGCATGTGACCCTACTCAAAGAGTTACATTGGTGAGGACATAGGCTGGGACATGGCCGTGTGTCCCTAGTTTGAAGGTTACATGGCCTGAAACACGGGCATATCTCTCAGCCGTGTGACCCCTGTTTTGCATATTTTGCACCTTTTTCCTAAACTTTTTAAATTGTTTCCAATTGGTCCCGACTTGCTTCTAAGTTATTATTAGGGCCTTGAGGGCTCGTTTTAGGGACAATATGCATGTATATGTATAGTTTAAGATATATTTAAGTTATTGAGCAATATCATATTGCATGCTTTTTGGTTGATTAGTAATATTTTGTAACCCTAATCTGACAATGGATACAAGTTAGGGGTGTTACATTTAGTGGTATTAGAGTAACGGTTTAGACGGTTCTTGGACTGAACGTAGCATGTATGGAGTCTAGAAATACATTCCATTATATAACCTATGATAGTGTGATAACTCCTGACTCAAATTGAATTATTTTTTCATATAGATAAATGTTGTATGGGTCATTTTAGATCATTTGATGAAATCCGCGCATTTCATTCCAGTGCGTACAGATTTTTCACTTGAGAAATTGGCAGAATTGTATGTTTATGAGAGTATTAGTTGCATGGTGTGCCAGTTTCTATTATCTCTAACAGGGATCAAAGATTTACATCTCGATTCCAGAATAAGTTACATAAAGCTTTGGGTACTCGATTGCATTTTAGTACAGCGTTTCATCCACAAACCAATGGTCAGTATGAGTGAGTAATTTAGGTACTCAAAGATATGCTTTGATGTTGGGTTTTAGAATTCGAAGGTAACTGGGAGAAATTTCTACCATTGGTTAAACTTTCTTACAATAACAGTTATCAGGCGAACATTACAATGGCACTGTATGAAGCTTTGTATGGTCGAAAATGTCGAATGCCGTTAACTAGACTGAGCTGAGCAATAAAAAGTTATGCGGTATTGATTTGATTCGAGAAACCAAAGAAAAGGTTAAAGTGATATGTGATAGTTTGAAAGCAGCTTCTGATTATCAGAAATCCTATGTGGATTTGAAAAGATATAGAGTTTCAAGTTGGCGACAAACTATTTCTAAAAGTACCGTCTTGGAGGAAAGTTCTTCAATTTGGTCGAAAAAGAAAGCTTAGTCTGTGATTCATCGGGCCGTATGAGATCATTAAGAGGATTGGGCCAGTATCTTTTCAGTTGACTTTGCCATCATGGTTAGAAAAGATTCATAATGTATTTCATGTATTGATCAGATCCTTCACACGTGATTTCACCTGTAGATGTTGAGATTCAGCCAAATATGACGTATAATGAATTTTAGCTCAGGAAAGTAAAAAATTGAGGAATAAAAGTATAGCTTTAGTTAAAGTTCTCTAACAATGACACAGAATTGAAGAAGCTACCTGGGAACCGGAATAAGCCATGAAAGTGCAATACCCAGACCTACTTTTTGGTAAGATTTTTGGGGATGAAAATTTCTTTAGGGGGGAGAGTTGTAATAGCCGTTTTAAGTGATATCAGAATAGTGGTTTCAAGATCACAATTTCAATGAGTAAATTATTATTTTATTTTTATTTTAATGTCTACGGGAATATATTAAGGTCATGTTAAAATTTCGTTAAGAAATTTTAATGTTTACATAGTTAATTAAGTAAAAAAGACTAAATCATAAAAAGTGTAAAAGTAGAGTTCTATTACTTAAAAGGGCTAAATGAATATGGAAATGGAAGTAAATGGACTTAAATGGTAATTATACCATTTATAAGGTTAGTGGATATGCATGGCATGGTTTTATTGAAATTTTGGAAGTTTTTAAAGGTTAATATGGTAATTGGTAAATTAAACATAAATTAAATAAAACAAAGGTTACTTCATCTTCTTCAAATTGTTTCCACCAAAATTTCTAGGTTCAGCTACTTCAAGTGTGTGCATGTAAGTGATTTCAACCCCGTTTTTAATGATTTCTATGTTTTTGAGATCATTTTAGCTTAATCTAGCTAGACTCGGGGGTCAATTTGTAAAATTGTTAAAGGTTGAGGGTTATGCCATAAATGTTCTTGAATGGTTTTTGATGTTGAATGATAGATTATGAATCTTGGTTGAAAAATAAACAAGTTTTGTAAAGTGACTTTTTTATGAAATATGCATTTAGGGATTGGTTTGTAAAAATAGTAAAAATCAATGTTAAATTTATGAAATGATGATTTATTTTGGTTGGTTTAAGTCCCTAAAGAATTTAGTTAAGCTATAAAAGGGATTAAAATGCTTATAATTCAAATTATGAGCTTAAGGACTAAATTGTGTAAAGTTAAAATGTTAGGGGCAAAATAGTAATTTTGCATAAATATGAAATGTGGATTAAATTGAATACTATAAGTATTAAATTGATTGAAATTGTATATTTAGGTCAAGATAAACCACGTATGGACCTAGATCGAGGCAAAGCAAAAGCTTCAAAATAGTTCGATTTAACTTCTACGCCCTATTTGTTGAGGTAAGTTCATATAAATGGTTATTGTATTAATGATATTTCAGATCGTGTGTTATTATGTTATTTATAATGTAAATTAATTGATGTATAACAAATCAATGCTATGACAATTATTGAGTCTCGGTTGAACCTTAGGAATTTGTAGGATACAAATGACATGTTGTTAGGGATTTCATGCTTTGGGTGCTGGTTTTGAATGTCCTACCGATGGCTGTGGTCCTGTATTTATTGCAGATTCTCCACAGCTCGTGTAAGCAGCATCGTGTGGCTTACATTTAGACCCACAGCTCGTGTGAGTAATGATGTAAAGGAAAAATTATGATTATATGTAAAGGCACACTTCGTGTGAGCTTTCCCGAGTATCTGATGAAATTCTAAATGGTTCAATGGGTAAGAAAAGAGATTGAAATGGTAAGTATTCACATAGAATCAAGCATGATTGTATGAAAATAATGCATAAAATAATTGATGTATTCCATATGGAAAATAGCTTATATAATTGTTGGTTCGTTTGATTTATATGCAAGTGTGCTAACTTGTGTATTGATGGTGATGTATAGGCTTATGCCTAGCTTATGGTTTGGGTTATATTATGCTTAAGCTTTATATTATGCAAATTAAATGGTAATATATGTTTTATTTTATACGAGCTTACTAAGCAGTAATTGCTTATGTAGTTTCTTTCCTATGTTTGATAGATTATCGGAAGCTCGATCAATTTAGAAGTTGTTAGAAATCTATCACACTATCCAACATAAATATCCATAGTTTTTGAATGTTCTGGCCAAGGTTATAATGGCATGTATAGGGTGAATTGTAATGGAATTTTGTTAAATGTTTAGTTAGTGATTTGGCATGTATAAGTTGTGGAAGTTAACTTGGTTGGTATCATTTGATGCCATGTTAGTTTGTGTCATTGTGGTTATCTTATGATGCATATTTTGAATAACTCCTATGGTAAATTTGGAATGTTATGGTAATGGTCAAGTTTGTGACATGTTTTGGTAAGTTTTGAACTATAATTTGATTGCTTTAAATTTAGTAAAATTGACATGTATAGGTAAGTGTTGATGAATGCATTTGAGGTGCCTTTGAATGACATATTGGCTGGTTGAATTAGGATTCTTGAAATGGAAAATAAATGTATGTTTAGGTGAGTTTTTGGTGCTTTGAAAGTGTGCATTATTGGCCTAAATGTTTATGCATGACATGGTTTTGTAATGGCATGATTTTAGGTAAATTTGAGTCCACATAGTCTAATACACAGGCTTGTGACTCAGCCGTGTGAGACACACGGCATGGCGACACAGTCGTGTGTCATCTGAGAGTTCCTTTATATGCAAGTCAGTGAGTTACACGACCTAGCACACGACCTAGCACACGGGCATATGAGGCAACTCAGAGAGTTACACGGCTGTGTGAACCTACTCAGAGAGTTACATAGGTGAGGATACAGGCTAGGACACGGCCATGTGTTCCTAGTTTGAAGGTTTCACGGCCTAAGGCACTGGTGTATGTCTTAGCCGTGTGACCCCTATTTCCAAATTTTTGTGACATTTTCCTAGACTTTCCAAATGATTTCAATTTGGTCTTGAATAGCTTTTAAGGTATTTCTAGGGCATCGGTGATATAGGGATAATATGTATGCATATGATTGATTTATGATATGTCTGTGTTATTCAATGTAATTAAGTTTAAATGTTTCGATATTATGATAATGCTCCATAACCCTAGTCCGACGACAGATACAGGTTAGGGGTGTTATAGTTTGGCCACACAACTATGTCTTTGAGTCACACGGTCTGGGCTCTGTCACATGGTTGTGTGACCCTTGTTTTTAGTTTTTACCATATTTTCAGTTTTGTTTTAGATTAGTTCCTACTCGTTTCTAAATTAATTTTAGGGTTCAATAAGCTCGATTTAAGCCTCATTTCCGTATGTATGTTATAAATATTGAGTGACTATTGATGAATGATTGTTGAATTTAAATTTTTATCTAAAATAGTATATTAGTTTATTTGTTATTTATCGTAACATTCTGTAACTCCAATCCAGCAATAGAGATGAGTGAGGGGTGTTACATCGGTGGTGTGGAGAATGCAGTTTTGGGATCCGTTTCCATAAACTGAACTAGTAAATATTTTCATAAAGTATTTATATCGCTATATTAAAAGTAGATTGAATTTCAGTTGGGTAAGTTTGGCAAATTAGAGATTAATTAAGGTGCAGGGACTAAATTGTATAAGTGATAAAAGTATAATTTCCTTATGAATCTATAATTAGAACTTAAAGTAAAGGGCTTATATAGTAATTATTCCCTAGAATATGAAAGTGGTCGGTTTCAATCTATGTTTATAATAAAAATTTGGTTTAATTAAAGTTATAAAATAAAATCTAATTAAATTAATAAAAACTAAAAACATAAATTAAGTGAGAAAGTGATTCGCGATGGAATGTGCAAGTATACATAATCATTATCAAGTAATAAGTAAGTAAAAAGAGTATCGTCTCCACAGGGACTGTGTTTAAATCAATAATTGTAAAATTAATAGTTACAATTTGTTAAAGAAATACAATATTTTTGAAGTGATGGAAGTTAGAATTAAATTAATGCAAACAGATTAACCTAAATGCAATGCAATGAGATGGTTTAGCATCAAATCACAAGTTTTAACAACAATAGCAGGAATAAACTAGAACAATTATAATAATTGTCTCAATTCATTATTTATCATGTTTAACAATGTTCCGGAAAACATCCCATGGTAACTCGATCATTCATTAACTTGGAAGCTCATATAAGTTCTTTTGTAGTCTTATATTTAGAAAAACATGCATATTTCTATGTCTATATTTAACTAAGGATTCTTTAGAATTTATGTGAAGTAATAGAGACGGGTTAGGTTTGAAACAATTTAATCACATAAACCTAAAGTTATGCAAGGTAATAGTGTTCTCTCGAATTAGTATGAACCTTTAATTTATTTTGGGTCAGATATAAATTAAGCATGCACCTTCCAATTATTGTGTCCAATAATCACCATCTTATTGTGTCCAAACATATTTTAATGCATTAATAACATGAATGATTTTAATTGGAAGCATGAGCAACTGAGGCACAGAACAACAACATGAATCGAATGAGTTTAATCAAATCATTGCAATTATTCTAGCTAAAACAAATTAAGTCATCATCATTAATGGAAAAACAATTAAACAATTTGCAAACATGTTTAAAACTAAGAAAAAATTAAATATAAAGGAAGAAGAAACTCTTTGATGAGCTCGGTGATTCCCCAAAGACTGATTATGGTAGCTTCCTCCAGTTCTTGCGGCTGCTCCTTCGCAAATTGCTCCTCAAGGTGGTCGGTCAAGAGAGTTTTTTTCTCAAGGAAATTCTTGCTAAAGAAATGAAAAAATGGAGAGCTTAGGCATGGAAAAGAGTAGAGAAAGATGAGAGAAATATTGTGAATTGAGAGATGTGAGGGATGAATTGAGAGGTGGATGGTGGGTGATATTTATACTTGAAGGGGAGCTTGAGAATTTGCTAAAAATAACATGCACATCCCTTGGATTTCTCTCTTTCTTGGCTGACCATAAATTGTGGGATGAGGGTTAAGTGGTTGCTTGATTCATGCTTGATTTCATGCATGAATCATGCAAGGGGTTGGATGGTAATCAAGGTATTAGTTGGGGGCTGATTTGTGATTTTTTACACATGTAGAGATCTTCAATTAAATTATTCCAAAGATAATTTGGGCTTCGCTCCATGCCTTAGTCGAATTAGGCTCTTCTCCCAATTATTAGATGGTTTTGGCAACCTAACTAGTTAGTAGAATAGCCATTCTCAGCAAACAAATTTCAACTGGGTTTGATAAACTTTTTTTAGGTCAAATATGTTGTTTTGACTTCCACATGAAGTGGATATTAGCTCATGTCCTTGTGTGTGTTTTTATTGGTTTGCACTTTGTAACACCTCTAACTCATATTCGTCGTCGAAATAGGGTTACGAGGTATTACCGGATAAAAAAAATTAATCACGGACATCTATACATTCATAATCAAAATACATTCAACTCATTAACATTGTCCCTTATAAGGTCTTATGAGACCTTAAAACATGCTTAGAAGAGGTTCGGGACTAAACCGATAATATTTGCAAACTTTGAGAAACTTAAAAGATTTTCAAACATATAAGGGTCACACGCTCGTGTGAACAGGCTGTGTGCCTCACACAGTCACCAGACAAACCCGTGTTATAGGCCATGTGAAAACAGGGAATACATGCTAACTTGCACCACACGGCCGAAGACACGCCCTTGTGCCATGGCTGTGGGAAAACTTAAGAGGTTACTGACTTGGGTCACACAGCCAGCCACATGCCCATGTGCCAGCCCGTGTGCCACACACAGCCAGTAGACACACCCGTGTGTCTAGGCCGTGTCAAAATTGTAGGGTATACTGACTTTAATTCGAAAGGGTACCCTAGGGGACACATGGCCGTGTAACATGATCGTGTGTTGCACACGGCTTAGACACACACCCGTGTCTCTGCCCGTGCGGATAAAAATAGGCCATTTATAAAGCCATTTTGCCACCCTTTTGTCATGCATGCCTAACCATCAAAATGGTATCATTTCATCACATATATAGGTAGCCAAAACATGTCAATTCACACACATATCAAGCCATCTATCCTCAACCATTTCAATTCCTCAATTCCCCAATTAAAAACATACTAAGTCATTATACCAAATTCATCTCAACTTGCATAAATTCCAAATACATTAATTCATCATATTATCATCTATTTCAAGTCATGAAATGCACCATTTAGCTATAACAACAACTAAGCAAACATATCCAAAATAAGCCAATATTTAAGGCATTATACACATCATATAAATCACCTTTCAAACACATCACTTAAGCTAACTTAAATGACCAAATACATATCAACATTTCGACCAAAAGTAAGCCAAATCTCATGGCTTAAAATAATTCGAAACATTCCAAAATGCCACTAGCCTATACATGCCATATACCATATACATAGAGCTCTAAAAAGTACCAACGAGATGATTGATAGTGTGATGAAGTTTCCCGATGATCCCCAAGTCCAAGCTAGCTTCCAAAATCCATAAAACATGGAAAGAACGCACAAAGTAAGCTTTAAAAGCTTAGTAAGCCATATACAAATAAAGCTATCATATAAACTTTTTGCATATCAATTTCATAGATGTTAAACTTAATTAATCAAACACAAGTTCACAAACCATTCACCTTGAACACATATTCAATATTATAATCAAATTCATCATTTATTTCACTTCTCAATACTCGTATGAATCTCGTACATACCTAAGTCACTTAGCTCATTCACATATTCTTTCTCAACTTAACTTTGCCCGTTGAACCGTTCAGAATCATTAAGGATACTCGGCAATCACATAAGTTCATACAATGCCATATCCTAGATATGGTCTTACCAGACAGGGTCTTACACGAAATTGATTAACGATGCCAATGTCCCAGTCATGGTCTTACATGTAATTACATCTCGATAACCTAATGTCATGACATTCGTATCCTATACTATTCCTAAGGTTCGTACGGGACTTTTGGACGTCGTAACTTTGTCGATTCTTGCTCGTAAGTACTCGTTCAACATTCATAGCAATTCAATGATAAGTAAACATGTATAACTCAATTTAAAGACGTTCATTTGCATATGAACTTACCTCGTAGTCGGAATAGAGGGAGTAGATCGACTATTCGATAACTTTAGATTTTCCCCGATCTAAATCCGTTTTCTTTCGTTCTTGATCTATATACATTCAAAATTAATCCATTTAATCACCAAATTATTAAATTTCATCCACAAGCACATATTTGGGCATTTTTGTACTTTGGCCCCTAAAGTTACATATTTATTCAATTTAGTCCCTATTTCAAAAATACACAAAATTTCACAATTTCTTTCAAATACATGCTAGCCAAATTCTCCTAGTATATATATCAGCCCATATTTATCATTTATTCATGCATTTAACCATATATTTTCACTTTTTCACAAATAAATCCCTATTTGACATTTTTGTCAAAAATCCCTTTACAAAACATGTATATCAAACACCAAACTTACATAATTCATCATCAAACATCATAAAACTCATGGATTCATCAATGAAAACTTTCAAAATGTTAAGCAGTTTTGTAAATTAGTCCCTGGGCTAG
This sequence comes from Gossypium anomalum, assembly GCA_025698475.1. Classification (NCBI taxonomy): domain Eukaryota; kingdom Viridiplantae; phylum Streptophyta; class Magnoliopsida; order Malvales; family Malvaceae; genus Gossypium; species Gossypium anomalum. The sequence continues at coordinate 36,925,420 of CM046968.1, read as the reverse complement.
CTAGTACTAGATACAACGATCACAAAACCATAAAAATCATCAAAAACCGAGCTCAAAACATACTTTAATCAAGCTAGGCATTACCAGACTTAACAACACATAGACAAAAACTGAGCCATAAAATTTCATTTAATTTAAAACTTTTTGAACACATGCATAACAAACAAAGCTAACTATATCATTACATCAAAACATATGACGTAGCATGATTAATTAAACTTATAAACCATAATGGATAAGGACCACATCTCATAATCATATACAATAACTCAATGCAGACTGATACGTGCAATCAAAATCATAATAAAAATACATATTACAAACCAACTTCCTATACATGCCACTCACTTGATATTTCCAATATTTGAATTAATTCTCCCAAAAATGATAGTTTGATAGTGTGATTTTGCCTCCGATGATCTCCAACCCCGAGCCGAACTATCAATACTAAAGAAATGGAGAGGATGGGTAAGCTTTACGCTTAGTAAGTTCATATGAAAATAATAAGCAATTACTACCATGCTTTTCAAGATAAAACACTATAATTGTACAATTACATATATTCAGGTTAAGCTGTGTTATTGAGTTACAGTTACTAAATCATTCATATCTGAAGCTACAAAACTCCAACTTTAGTTTCGTTAATTTTATTTGAAACTAGATTCATATATCTTTCTCCCATAAAATTTTCAGAATTTTTGGTTTGGCCAATTAGTACAGTTTATTAGTTAAATTCTCCCCTGTTTCAGAGTATGACTACTCTGACCTCTGTGTACTACGAACCAAATTTCTCTCTGTACAGAATTCCAACGACCATTCCGTTTGTTTCCCTTAAAAATAGACTCAATAAGGAATCCATTCATGTAAGGTATTACTCTTAATAAGTTTTGTAAAATTTATGATGAATTTCTAAATTCAGAACAGGGGATCTCGAATTCATTCAGACCCTATTTCACAATAATTCAAATATCACACAATATAGAATTCTTTTGCTTCCCCTGTTTCTTTCATGTGAAAATAGACTCATTAAGCTTTATTTTCATATATCATTTGCATTTTTATTCAACTTCCACAATTTTTAGTGAATTTTTAAAGTCACGCAACTGCTGCTATCCAAGACAATTTTATTGCTAATTCACTCTTTCACACTTTCTTTGTATTAACCTCATTTTAACATACATATCACAAATCATTTTCACCACATTTCATACATCACAAGTATAGGCCCATGATTACAAGGTCACCATAAAATCATCCTCATGTATAACTTAATTGTTTATAACCTTACCACAACCCGATCACTTAATGAACACATTATTCACATAACCAAATTTCTGCACTTATTCATCACAAATCTCACAAAGCAAGATATAATAAGTCTCCCGTTGAACACTTCAGATCAATCCTCGATACTTGGTGGTTTCGCAAATAGCTCCACCCATCATAAAAAGTTCGGCTCTCTTGTACACATGGTGAACACTTAGTATCACCCATGTGACCTAGCCGATTTATCTCGTAGCTCTCTTGTCTACATGGTGTCCTTCACTGGAACCACGCATGCGACCTAGCTACATATATCCCGTAGCTCTCTTGTCTACATGGTGTACACATAGTATCACCCATGTGACCTAGCTACATCATAATATCTCGTAGCTCTCTTGTACACATGATGTGCACTCAGCACCATACATGTGACCTAGCTACATACCATCTCAGTATCATCCAATCTTTCCAGAAGGTTCAACCGGGATTTTCTCTCTTTTCTAACAATTTCACCAATCAAGTAATTACCAACAAACATATTTCCAATATGTTACAAATTTATTCATAGTCCTTTTTCAATTTTCAATTTACAGCAAATAGTCAATCTATAGGTAGCCACATTTCATATGATAACAAAATATAATAAAATAAAATAAAATAAATCGATAAATTATTTACGTACAAACTTATCAAAATCTCATCAGGTACAACTGCGTGCAACAATTCATACAACCAGATTAATAGTAATTTAACACTCAATTCTTGTAACAATAATTCCATTCAATTTCACATGACACAACTAGCATTACATTTTTTTTTATTATATCATACATACCATCCATCAACTTCTCTTAAACATATTAAATCATACAATTTATGCCATATCAATAGAGAATTACAATTCATGCACGGTATTGCATTATTATTAACACACGAACTTACCTCGATTCAGAAACGGCAATTTACTATTTTAATCCATAACCTTGTATTTTCCCGATTTAAGCTGAATCTCGATTTCCTTCATCTATAATATCACATTTAGCCTAATAATTAGTCACATTATTCATACGGGTCCAAAAATCATATTTTTACAAATTTGCATTTTGACCCCTAAACTTTTGCATATTTGCACTTTTGCCCCAAGACTCGAAAATTTAATTTCAGCCCTTATTCCTATGTTTTATGACATGCTGAACATTTTTCTCTTCTACAACAACATCAAATTCTCACTCTAACATATAGTTATGAACAATAAGTATTTTTACCGATTATATTTAGTTTTACTGTTTTCACTTAAAACCGAGTAGCACAAGTTGTTTAACATAATTTAAAACCTCATATTCTATCATAAAACATCAAAATACACAAATTTCACCTATGGGTATTTTTCCAAATATGAACCCTAGCTTAAATTATTGCTAGAATAAGCTTAATCGAGCTACTGGGATTCCAAAAACATAAAGCTAAAATGAATTTTATGTTTTCTTCTTCCACCATATTCGGCCAAAGATGAATTAAATAAAGCTAAATTTTTAACTTTGTTTTATTTAATTTAACTTATTTACAAAATTACTTATTTACCCTTAATGAATAAACATTAAAAACATATAACGGTTGTCCATAATAGTCCACTGTCATTTAAAATGGTCTATTTACCATTTAAGGCCACCATATTTAAAATCCAAGGTCAATTGACACCTTTAACTAATAGTATGCAACTTTTGCATTTTACGAGATTTAGTCCTTTTTCTCAAATTGAGCTATTAAACGATAAAATTAAATCACAAAATTTTCAAACATATACAATCACATGCTGTAAATACCAAAAATAATATTAAAATAATTTTACAACCTCAGATTTGTGGTTCCAAAACCACTGTTTCGATTTAACTAAAACCGGGCTGTTACACACATTTATTAGTTCAGTGGTCCAATTGCAGCAAATTGAGCTAAGAAAAATTAACATGTAGCATAATAAATTTAAATTCTGTAAAATTAACACCCAATTATGTAAAATTACAAAATTTACTAAAATTATGCCCAATGTCTTAATATGAACTAAAATGACCCAATTAGCTGTCCATATGCTCGGAATTTGCATAATTTCTAAGTGAAAAGGTGCTAAATAAAATTAAATAATTTAGTCTTATCACACCCTCAAACTTAATCCATTGCTCGTCCTGAGTAATGTTTCATGCAAAGCAAAATTTTAGGGCAATCTTGCACAATGTTTACATAGAATCAACTTTTCACATAATCATGCATCAACAAATTTATGCTCACAAATTCTTTTTGCTAATAAATTGTTCACTCGCAAATATATTATTGCAAAGTTTTATGTTACGTTCGAGAAAATGCTATCATAAGTCATAATTTGCATGCATTTCAAAGTCATATATAGAATTCACTATTCAACAAAATTTCCTTATCTAATAAGACAAAACAATCCTAAGGTTTAATCAATGGTCTTCATATGTTGAACTTAGCAATTTCTCTCCACTAATATAGTCGGTATAATCATCTAAATCAATAGGTCTTTTATAATGTTGTAATGGGCCTAGGCTCAAAGTACGGATAAAGAGAAGTGATTTTTTTAGGCTAAATCATCTTAACCCTAACTTTTTGTTGAATATTTTGGGGCACAATCTTCTTACTAAAGGGTTTTAACACCCCCAAACTTAATTTGAAACTCATGCTCAACAATACTTCTCAAAACTTGATAAGTTTTTTTCTTTTTCTTTTTCTTTTTGTTGAAACATGTACATCGTTCTAGATTTTCCCTCGAATTTTAACTCATCAAGACAAGTATAGTTAAGATGGGTGCAAGATAGGGTAGAAATAAAAAAAAGATGACAAAATGGCTTATGATGTAGGTAAATAATAATAAAGTAGGCCATATAGCTCAAACTAAGGTTCCAAGGGTTAAATTTATATAGTAGGCTTGAAAGGCTCAAATGATCCAAGGAAAATGTGCCTAAATCATGTTTAGATTCTTATGCCTCCTAGGTTTCACCTCAGAAAGTTACCAAGACAATTCTAAAGACTTAAACCTTCATACATGTCTATTTCTAAGGAAAGTAAATTTCATGGCAAATACTATATAAGACTAATGAAAAATACAAACATATTATAACTGAGCTAACATATAAAAATAACTTAAATAAAATAAGAATTTATAGCCAACTTATTAACAAAAAATTATTTCTGATCATCACTTATTTCTGCATACTTATGTGTGAAAATTGAAAAATTTTAAAAATCATAAAAGATATACAAGATTGGCCCTTACCCCCTTTAAAAAGAAGCAATGTCCTTATTGCAAAATAACCAAGTAGTGAATGAAAATTGTACACTAGGTAGGATTCAAGAAAGAGAGGTGAGTCATGAAGACTTAAGTACCAAGTTTTTCTTGAAAAATCCAATCCTTAGACATGTAAATTCACATTGCCACACTACTATGCTTTTTACTAGAGAACAAAAAATAATGGAAAGGAATTGGCTTAGTTTATTCATAAATTGCAAATTATTCAACTTTATTGTGCATAAAATAAAATATTCCTAAAATAAATGTCTTAAAAGTAATACTAAAGAAAAAGAAATCCCCCTTTTATTCATCTATATTATCCCCTTTTGTCTTGTTCCTTTTCCTTCTCATTCTCGCTTGTATTTAAGACCTCTTCTTTTTATGACTCAAAGATATTATCTGGGAACTTAAGAATGAAACTATTGGAGATATTCTTAAAAGTATTACTTATGGAATCATATTTAATTTTTACATATTTCTAATAAGCCTGTTGTTGGTGATGCATAAATTTCCACTTATCCATCATATTTGAAAATTCTGACTTATTCATAGTGTTTGAAGAAGTGGTCATCACAATGGTCAACTCAAGATTAACACTTGGCTCAACTGGTTCAACAATATTTGGTTCCACTCTCGGTTCAGGGCTATTCGGTTCACCTTCAGATTCTACTTCTTTTGTTTTATTTAACGAGTCAGCTTTTGGATTAGATTTGGTTAACGACTCATCAGATTCTGGTTTGTTCGGCTCGATCTGGTTCAACTGTTCAACATTCTCCAGTAACCTTTCAAGATCATGTCTTGTTACGCAACCTTGAATGTAACGAGCCTTTAGGTTTACTTTTGATTTAACTTGGGCTCTCAAGCAATGTGAAGTAATTAATGATGGAAATAAGCACTTCCTACCTTTTTCCTCGCACAATCTTAGATTTTCTTGAGAATAATTTGCCCAAAATTGATAGACTTCTTTGCCATAATCACATACAACATAAACATTCGTTCCATTAAGATGGTGGAACTATGTGAGATAGACATGAAGCTATATCGAACAAAGTAGAACCATACCTAAGCCACTGGTTTTAAGTACTTCCTTCAATAAGAATGACTGCTATATTTTCTTATTATCCATTGGGATCTCAGATTTGCAACAATATTAAGTACTTGTTGAAGAAAATCCCAATTGATATTTGTTATCATGGCAGAGTATTCATCTTCTTCAATTAGTTAGGTTAAACAAATCATTAATGGTTTTAGAAGTAAGGGGTGCCTTCTTTTTACGAATAAGAACTTTAGAAGCATTTGGCATGGCTAAATTGGCATAAAAATCTCTTACTAATTCCTCTTCAAGTAGTGATCGTGCATCACAAAATTGATACCACTTTAAAGCATCAATTATTTTTCAAAATTGACAAAGGCACAATCATCTTGTCATTACTTTCCAAATTGAAACCTTTTTCTGGCATTATGGGCTGATTTTTTAAGATAGAATCAAATCTTTCCCTTACTTCCTCATTTTAAATCACAATTGGATTTTATCGAGAAGTCTTTGAAGATCTAGTTTGTTTTTGAGTCATTGCTAATTGACAATGAGTTAGGGGTGACAATGGTGCGGCGACGGTAAGGTTGTGGCAGCGATAAAGTTGTGACAACAATGGAGTTGCGATGGTAAAGGGGTAAAAAGTTTGTTACGACGAGGAGGTGCGACGACAAAAAAAATGTGAAGAAAGTTTTCGACCCTTGAAGTTGACGACAAAGAGAAAAAATTGTAAGGGAATTTTGGTTTTTTGAGGCCAACAACAAGGAGAAGAAAAAGATGGAGGTTAGGGTTAAAGCTAATTGCTTAAGGGGCATGGAAAATATGATGGTGGTAAGGGGTTCTTATAGTGGTAAACTAGGGAAAATTTTTAGCAAAAATCTAGCTAAAGGGGATGCTTGGGTGGCAAGGTATGGAGGGAAACATGTGGCAGCACAACTAGGGTTTTAGGGAATTTTTAAGGGTGGCATGTATTAGGTATTTTCCTCCTTTTCACTATTCTGGGACTCGAGCCCAAACTACAATTATTATATGTACTAAAAAATAAACTAAACCAAAAATAAATTGGTTAGTACTTGGGCCAACTTGACCCTCTTATTGAACATAAAACAATAAAATAAAAATAAAATTCCTTTTTAGGCTACTTAAAAAATTTTCTCGAAAGATTTTAATTTCCTAGGAACGGTTGTAGGGGTCACAATTGGTCCCACGTAAGTTGACCATTAACTTTAGATGTACCTCCCTTTTTATCTTGTAATTCAACCACTTTATATGGATAAAATTTGGAATGGTGTATGGTTCGGTCCATCGGGATTTAAGCTTCCTAGGGAATAACCTTAGTCTTGAATTGGATAACAAGACTCTTTGACCTTTCTTGAATTCTCCAGGTTGTATATGTTCGTCATGTCATCTCTTAGTCTTTTCTTTGTACATGTTAGCATTTTCGTACGAAAACAACCTTAATTCCTCCAACTCAGCAAGTTGTAACATTCTTCTATCATTGGTTTGCTTTAAATCTAGATTTAATTATTTTAAGGCCTAGTGAGCTTTATTTTCAAACTCAAACGGTGAGTGATATGTCTTTCCAAAGACTAGTTGATAAAGAGTTATTCCTAACGATGTTTTGAAGGTTGTTCGATAGGCTCATAAAGCATCATCGAGTCTTCGAGACCAATCTTTTCTGTTAGGTTAAACCACCTTCTCAAGGATTCTTTTGATCTCACGATTTGTAAGCTCAACCTACCCATTCATCTGTGGATGATAGGCAGTAGCTATTTTTTGTTTCACATCATACTTGTCAAGCAACCACTTAAGCCATTTATTTACAAAGTGAGATCCTTCAACGCTAATTATAGCACTTGGAGTCTCAAACCTTGTAAATACATGCTTATGTTGGAATCACATGACTACCTTAGCATCATTTTTTGGGTATGCCTTAACTTCCACTCACTTGGATACATAAGCAACAACCACTAGGATATTTATGTTACCATAAGAAAAAGGAAACAGGCCTAAAAAATCAATGCCCCAAACATTAAACAATTCTACATCTAAGATGTTTGTCAATGGCATATCGTTCCTCTTTAATATGTTTCTAGTCCTCTAGCATCTATCACGATTTTTACATATGCATATGCATCCTTAAACATCGTTGGCTAGAAAAATCCAGCTTGTAAGATCTTTGCTGCAGTGCGAGAACCACTAAAATGTCCCCAACTTGGAAATGAATGGTAGTGGTATAAGATTTTATCAATCTCGCTTCCAACTACATACTTCTTCATTATATTATCTGCATATTACTTAAACAGAAATGACTCCTCTCAAAAGTAATACATACTATTATGAAGGAATTTCTTCCTTTACTAGTATGCCATTCTAGGAGGCATTATTCTACAAGTAGAATAATTTGCAAAATAGGCAAGCCAAGGATTTTCATGGATTCGACTTACCTCAAGAATATGCTCATTTAGGAAATTTTCATTGATAGGAATAAGTGAGTGAGTTACCTTATTTTTTTTCCAATCTCGATAGATGGTTAGCTACTTAATTTTCAAAACCCTTTCTATCTTAGATCTCAAGGTCAATTTTTTGAAGTAAAATATCCATCGAATCAACCTTGGTTTAGCATCTTTTTTCATGAGTAAGTATTTGATGGTTGAATGATTAGTAAAGACTGTGAATTTTATTCCTGTAAGATAAGTACAGAACTTGTCAAAAGCAAAAACTATAGCAAAAAGTAGTTTTTCAGTTGTCGTATAGTTAAGTTGGGCTCTTGCCAATGTTCTACTTGCATAGTAGATCAGATGGAATACTTTATTTCTTCTTTGCCCTATCACAACTCCCATAGAGCATTGCACATCAACTCAAAAAGAGAATTCCAATCTAGTGTGACGATTATTGGTTCTGAGATTAATCGATTTTTTAATTCTTCAAAGGCTTCTAAGCATGCTTGTTAAACTTAAAAATTGCATCTTTTTCTAATAGCATACATAAAGGCTTGAAATTTTTTTGAAAATCCTTGATAAACGTTTGGTAAAAACTGGCATGGCCCAAAAAACTTCTAACTCCTTTAACAATGATTAGTGGCGTCAACACTTCAATTACATCCACCTTTTCTTTATCAACTTCTATCCCTCTTCTAGAAATTTTATGTCCTAAGGCAATCCCTTCCTTAACCATAAAGTGGCATTTCACCCAGTTAAGGACAAGATTTGTGTCCTCACATCTCTTCAATTTTGGACTATTTTTTCTATTGGTGTGGGTAAGTGGTGATTCTTTTTCTCTTTCGGTACACTGCTACGTTCATCTAGCATCTGATGATATTGTTATTTCCTGATTAAGGTACAATTATCCTGTTTGCCACTGCTATCTTGTGTAATCAGTTCTTGTGTGGATAGGCCGATTACTTCTAACAATCGTTCTTAAGGTTATATGGTGGTAAGTTTGATATTTTGGGTTACAGTATATTTATTTCGCTCATGGTGGAAGTTAATAAAACTATGATGTAATGCAGATTCTTGTCAAGGTGCTGGAAGTCAATTGCGATCACTGGTTTAAAGGGGGAGTAAACCATACTTGCTCAAACAAGGTAAGTAATGTCCTATATTGAGAATTAAGTGCTTGTAAAAGGGTGTCTAACCCTAATGGATTAAAGACTAACATCGAATCATGTTCAATGTAGGTTGGCTTTCGTGAGGATTGCGCTCTTTTAGCAAACATGTGTTTAGGGCTCGATATGGTTATTACGAGTTCTTGGTAATGCCTTTTGGACTGACCAATGCACCAGAAGCCTTTATGGATTTGATGAACAGAGTGTTTCAACCCTATCTAGATTGGTTTGTGGTAGTATTTATCGATGGTATACTGGTGTATTCAAGGACTGATAATGAACATGATGAGCATCTACGAGTGGCTCTACAAATCTTGAGGGTGAAACAATTGTGCGCCAAGCTCAGCAAGTGTGAATTTTGGTTACGTGAGGTAACGTTTCTTGGTCATGTGGTATCTGTTGAGGGAATTAGAGTTAATCCTGGGAAAATCGAGGCTGTTATAGATTGGAAGCAGCCTACGACTGTGTCAGAAATTTGTAGTTTTCTGGGTCTGGCTGGGTGTTATCGAAGATTTGTAGAAGGGTTTTCACTGATTGCCGCGCGTTTGACTAAGCTGCTACATAAGGGCGTACCATTTACCTAGACTGATGCGCAGCAAGAGAGCTTTGAGAAGATCAAGAAAGTTTTGACTGTGGCCACTGTCTTGATTCAGCTGGAGTCTGGGAAAGAATTTACTGTCTATAGCGATGCATCACACGTTAGTTTGGGTTGTGTGTTGATGAAAGAAGGTAAGGTGGTAACTTATGCGTCTCGTCAGCTTAAGACGCTTGAGGCGAATTATTCGACTCATGACTTGGAGTTGGTCGCGGTGGTGTTTGCTTACTGGAGGACATGTTAAGGAGTTGTGTAATTGACTTCCGAGGTAGTTGGAAGGATTACTTGCTATTAGTAGAATTTGCTTACAACAATAGCCACCAGTCTAGCATATAGATGGTACCTTACGAAGCACTATATGGTCGTAGGTGTTGCACTCCATCATGTTGGACTGAGTTGGGCGAGTGGCTTGCTCTGGGTCCTGAGTTAGTAACTAATACTGAGAATAAGGTTAGATTAATTTGGGATCGACTGAAGGCGGCGTCAAACAGACAGAAGTCGTATACAGATCTGAAGCGTAAATAAATTAAGTATTCTATGGGAGATTTTGTCTTTCTGAAGGTCTCACCATGAAAGAAGGTACTAATATTCGAGAGTAAGGGAAAGTTGAGCCCAAGGTTTAATGGGCCTTACCGCATACTGAGACGAGTAGGACCAGTTGCCTACCAGTTAGAGTTACCTTCGGAGTTAGAGCGGATTCATGATATGTTCCACGTCTCTATGCTGAGATGCTACCACTTTGATCCTACACATGTTGTACCGGTTGAGAAGATTGAAGTTATACCAGATTTGACTTTCGAGGAGGAACCATCCAGATCTTGGATCGAGAGGTAAAAGTCATGAGAAAGAAAGCAATCCCATTGGTGAAAGTTCTATGGCAGAACCACAATTCTGAGGAGGCTACGTGAGAACCCGAGGAGATGATGCATCAGCAGTACCCTCACCTATTCTAACCAGGTAAATTTTGAGGCCAAAATTTTCTTTAAGGAGGGTAGAATTGTAACGCCCCAAATCTAGAGAACCTTGTTAAATTATTTTTGTGTGTTATGGCGTGGATGTATGTCTGACTTAGTGGTTTAGTGTGCTGGGAGTGTCTAGGGAGTCATGGGTTCAAGCCTTGGCTTGAGCAAATTTTTGCTCCTACATTAGTAAACCCTTGTTTTCTGATAGTAGGCTTCTTAAATTAATGTATGTAAAGCATGTCATAAAAAGCTGGTTAGTCCAAGGGTTAGTAGCATGTTTCTGTTGCCAAGGGACTTGACTTCGAGTCCTATTACACGCAATGTAGGGGTGTTTTATTTTGGTTATGGTCATATGAGAATTTGTGTGCTAGTGGAACACAGTAGCTTAGACGGTTGAGGAGTTTGAAAGGGGTTTAAATTGGTTTGTTGAGGGTTGTGAGGAGAAATTTGGGGAGAAAGTTGAGGAGGGATCATTGAGTGGTTGGGGTGCTAGAAGTTGGCTGAAAGTGGGATTCCCCATGATGCCAATTTGGTCATAGTCATTTGAGGGGTCGAAATTGTGAGGTTTTTGGTTCCCATTCTTGAAAATTGTCGTTTCTTTTGTTTTTTTTCCTCTTTCAATTTTGGGGTCTTTTTGGTAGCCGACTTCTTCTGTTCTCTCTGCAACTTGGTAGTCTTTTTCCCTTTTCCTCAACTATACTTCTTGAAATTGAGTGCTTTTTACCTTTCTCTTTCTCTTTATCTTAATTGTTGTAGCCGAACACCCTATTTCCTTTCTATTCTCTCGGTTGCTACCTATTGGGTTAGGCTGTTTCTTTTCTCTTTTTTCTCTGCCAACCGATTATTGCTCTTTGGCTGAATATCTTGTTTTCTTTGTGACCCATAACTCTTCTTCTTTGCAATTAAGGGACAAGCCAAATACTGCATCTTCTTCTTTTTCTTTTTCCCTTGCGATTTTGGTCTATTATTTTCGATTGGCGTGGGTAAGTGGTGATTCTTTTTCTCTTTCGGTACATTGCTACTTTCATCTAGCATTTTACGATATTGCTATTTCCTGATTAAGGTACAATCATCCCGTTTGCCATTACTATCTTGTGTAATCGGTTCTTGTGTGGGTAGGCCGATTACTTCTAACAACCGTTATTAGGGTTACGTGGTGGTAAGTTTGATATTTTGGCTTACAGTATATTTATTTTGCTCATGGTGGAAGTTAATAAAACTAGAATGTAATACAGATTCTTGTCAAGGTGTTGGAAGTCAATTACGATCACTGGTTTAAAGAGGGAGTAAACCATGCTTGCTCAAACAAGGTAGGTAACGTCCTATATTGAAGATTAAGTGCTTGTAAAAGGGTATCTAACCCTAATGGATTAAAGACTGACATCGGATCGTGTTGAATGTAAGTTGGCTTTCGTGAGGATTGCGCTCTTTTTGTAAACAGGTGTGTAACCACACTGCAAAAACTATTAAAAGGTAAAAGCCAAAAAATTGAAGAGTGCATTGTCGACTCCTCACGGGCATATGACTGCCCGTGTGGCAGGCCTAGTAGCAAAACGAGGCCGTAATGTCGACAAAAGGGCCATGAGTGAATTCATCGACCGAAATGGTATTGGCCATTTTGGGCCGAATCGGGCCATGTAGGCCCAATAGGCTTTGGGCCCCACGAGGAGAAACTACACAAGATGTGATAAATTGTTGGTCAAGTTGTGTGAACTACACGGCTGAGGCTATTTTTGGGCTATATGGGCTATATGAGAGTGTGGGCCCATATGGGCCCGCCATATGGGCTATAGGCCCATTAGCATTGATTGACTGATAAGGCTGCATGGGTCGCTCAAGATGACTGTGGACCTACTGATGGGTCGGTAAGTACACATAGACTCATACTGATATAATGACCATTATACCCCTGTGAGGTAAATTGACTGAAATACCCTTGTATTATATATGACTATTTTTTAGCATGACATTTCTGCATAAACGTGTGATTTTATGTTGCATTACATGGGGTGGGATATATGATTTTGGAGGAAGTGTACTAAAAGGCTATAAGCCTATTACTGGCAACTTTGCTGCAAATACTATTTTGGTACCGGGATCGATATGACTTGGTATGTAGGGTTGGGTAGCTTGATTTTATCCCCACATGGTGTAGGGCTGGTATGGAGATGGTGTGTAGCGGATGGATTGGGTTGGATTCTTTGTTTGCATACTGTACTGAGAAAGGGCTCAGGCCCAGACTGCTACTGCTATTAATAAGGGGCTAAGGCCCCTAACTGAAACTGAATGGGCTTAAGCCCAGATTGCATTTACTTTGATTGTTTGCTATTATGGGATTTCGCACACTGAGTTTTCGCAAACTCACCCATCTATTATCTGTGCAGGAAATCCCTAGATTTAATCGAATTGAGGCGACGGAGGACTCAGAGGTGGCCACTCGACGTAGTTTCTTTTATTGATTTACTTAAGATTTTATTTTGGGTTTTTATTATGTAATAAGGCCTTTTTAATTTTTATTTTGATTTGGGGATTTTATTTACTTTATTTTACCTATTTGTAATAGGATTTGGATTTTCAAGTAAATACAAACAAATGATTTCCTGAACACATCACGCTTACGCAACACTTTTTGAAAGCTTCCGCAACAAACACCGTTTTTAGTTTAATAACAAACTCAGATGATTAATATTTTGCTTAACCAACTTGAATTTTTACAATAAACCAAACACTTTAAACTTTTCTTGAGAACCTAAAGAAGTTTTATGTAGAGCAGATTTTCACAGAACTTATGTTTTGGAAAAACACTCCAATGTGACATCGCAGATTTGGCCATAATGTCTATGCCAGGTTTGGGGTGTTACAAAAGTACCATTTTTCGTACAACACTAGTCAGGTAAAGAATTTATAATCTATAGTGATGCTTCTTTAAATGGTTTGGGATGTGTACTTATGCAAGAGGGTAAAGTCGTAGCTTACGGTTCGAGATAGTTGAAGCCTCACTAGAAGAACTATCCAGCACATGACTTAGAGTTGGTCGCCATAGTGTTTGTTTTGAAGATTTGGCAGCATTATCTATTTGGTGAGAAATGCCATGTCTACACTGATCATAAAAGTCTTAAGTACTTGATGACTCAAAAGGACTTGAACTTGTGGCAACGAAGATGGTTAGAACTGTTAAAAGATTATGAGCTTGTGATTGATTACCATCCAGGTAAGGCGAATGTGGTCGCCGACACTTTGAATAGGAAGTCATTGTTTGCCTTGAGGGCTATGAATACACGGTTGACTTTGTCTGATGATGGTTCGATTTTAACCGAGTTGAGAGCTAGGCTGACTTTTCTTCAGCAGATTTGTGATGCTCAGAAAGTTAATAGAGAGTTACAAGCTAAGAAAGTGCAGTGTGGGTCCAACAGTGAACCAAATTTTCTGATTGACTCTGATGGTTGTTTGAGATTTCATGGTAGGATTTGTGTCCCGAAGGACACTAAGTTGATTCGAAATATTTTACATGAAGCACACAACGGTTGTTTGTCAGTTCACCTGGGTAGCAAGAAAATGTATAATGACTTGAAGAAAATGTATTGGTGGAATGGTATGAATAGAGATATCTCAAAGTTTGTATTGAAATACTTAGTTTGTCTGCAAGTAAAGGCTAAACACCAAGTACCATCAGGTTTACTTCAACCCATCATGGTTCCAGAGTGGAAATGGGACCGGATTACTATGGATTTTGTAACAGGTTTGCCTTTAACTCAGAGAAAGAAAGATGTCATATGGGTTATTATCGATGGACTTACTAAGTCGGCTCACTTTATCCCGGTACGTACCGATTACTCACTTGATAAGTTAGCTGAATTGTACATTGGTGAAATTGTTAGACTTCAAGGAGTACCTATAACGATTGTATCGGATAGAGATCCGAGGTTCACTTCCCAATTTTGGAAAAAACTACAAGAAACTTTGGGTACAAAGCTGAATTTTAGCACTACTTTCCATCCGCATACTGATGGTTAGTCTGAGCGAATAATTTAAATCTTAGAAGACATGCTTCCATGTTATGTATTGGAATTCCAAGGTAGTTGGGAAAAGTGCTTTCTGTTGGTGGAGTTTGCCTACAACAACAGTTTTCAGTCGAGTTTGAAAATGGCACCTTATGAGGCATTATATGGACGTAAGTGCAGAACACCCTTATATTGGACTGAACTCAGAGATAATCAGATTCATGGAGTCGATCTGGTTAAGGAAACCGAATAAAAGGTAAAAGTAATTCGTGATTGTTTGAAAGCTGCTTAGGATAGACCAAAATCTTACATGAATTTGAAATGGAAAGAGATTGAGTTTCAGGTCGGTGATAAGGTATTTTTGAAAGTGTCTCCATGGAAAAAGGTTTTGAGATTTGGTAGAAAAGGAAAGTTGAGTCCTTGTTTTATAAGGTTGTATGAGATCACCGAGAGAATAGGGTCGGTTGCCTATTTGTTGGCTTTACCATGTGAATTGGAAAAGATTCATGATGTGTTCCATGTGTCTATGTTGCGTCGTTACCCATCTGATCCTTCACATGTCATTTCACCGATAGAGGTTGAGATTCGACAGGATATGACTTATGGTGAGGAATCGGTTAAGACTCTGGCACGAGAAGTCAAACAATTGAGAAAAAATAAGCATTGCCTTGGTGAAAGTGTTATGGCAGAGACATGGGAGCCCAAGGAGGCCATGAGAAAATAATACCCAAACTTTTTTACCGGTAAGATTTTCGGGGACGAAAATCCCTAAAGGGGGGAGAGTTGTAACATCTTGAATTAGGGTCTAGTTGAAACAGTGGTTTTGGGACCACAAATCTGAAATAGAAATAGCTATTTTATGATTATTTGATGGTCCATGATATGATTGTATGTTGTGTGAAATTTTCATGAAGAAATTCTATGCCTGAAGTGTCCAATTTGAAGCTAGAGACTAAATTGAATAAGTTGCAAAATATGTGTACTAGAAGCTTCAAACATGAAATTGCATTGGATTAAAAATTAGAAGGTCTTCAATAGCAATTTGACCAATATCTATAATTTTGGACAAAAATGGGCATGAATAGGAAAATTTTGAAAGAAAGGCTTAAACGACATTTTAGTCATTTGGTTAATAAAAGAATAAAATGTGAAAATCAAGTCAAAATTTGCGTCCATCTTCCTCCTTGTGTGTCGAAAGTTTCATGCTCTCCATAGCTAGGGTTTTCAACATTTCAAGCTTGATTGTAAGTGCTCCCAAGCTCTGTTTTTTATGTTCTTTACATTTTTGAGATCCTTGAAGCATGATCTATCCATTTCTAGCCATATTTTAAAGTAGGGTTCATGTATGAAACTTGACCCATGTGTGACATGATTGTATTTTGATGTTTAACGGAAGAATATGGAAGTTTGATGTGTGTTTAACATCTTTTACTAAGTGATTTTTGATAGAAATGCACAAAAAGGACTTATTTGTAAAAGATGTAACAATGGATAGTAGAAATGTGATTCAATGAGAAATGTGGGCTGATATGGGTTAGAATATGAATCAGCTAGGCTTGGGCAACCAAGAAAATGCATGCATTTCATTTTACGATCCTAGGGACTAAAGTGAAAATATGTGAAAAGTTAAGGGTAAAAATATAATTTTTCTAAAGTATGTGTTATGGTTCGATTTGAATAATATATGTATTAAATAAGTTAAATTTGGCTTTATAGATCAAGAAAAACATGATTCGGGTCTTGACCGGGGGAAAAGCAAGGTTTATGAGGATTAGGCTCGTTTCTATCATTTTGTACCGAGGTAAGTTCATATGTGAAAAATGCAATATGAATTATGTTCAATGCTGTGATATTTTGTAAATTTAAATGCTTTATTGTTGTTATGAGTATGCCTTGATCCTTCCATGAGAAAACGATTGATACTATGTACATTGAGGTCGATATTTCGAGCGAGTCCGACAGTGATGCGATAAGTATGAAAATCCCGTTTGAACCTTAGGAATAGTTTAGGATACAAGTGACATGTCACTAGAAACTATGTGATCTGATCTCATGAGTTGTGGTCTGAGTTCATGATATATGTGACACATGTTATGGGGTTCCGAGTACTGGTTTTGCATGTTCTACCGGTGGCTGGGTAGTCCGGCATGTGTTGCGGATACCTGACAACTTATGTGAGCAGCTTGTGTAGCTACATCCTGACCGAGAGCTCGAGTGAGCAGACCCGTGAGTAGCTCAAAAGTGAGCAACATGTGATATGTGATATGAGGTAGCGCTGACTACATATGGGGAACTTAGGTGCAAGATTCTAATGTATCCAATGGTATTCCAAGTGTTCAACGGGTAGTCCAAAGAGAAGTTCAATGGGTAATCTTGATGAATACATCAAGGATGAGAAAGTAAGTTGTTATGTGCAAGTGGGCACAGGTATGTATATCGAACTCACGAGAACATCATGGGATGTGATGAATTTGTCGTGAGAATATATATATATATATGAAGAATAAGTTTAAGCGATATGATAATAAAATGCAAGTTTATGTTCATTAAGTTAAATGTATGATTAATGCTTGTTAAAACTGCATTCTATTTGCATGTGAACTTACTAAGCTTTAAAGCTTACCCTCTTTCCTTTCTCTTTTCTTATAGTGTTGCCAAGCTAGCTCGGGGATCAAAGGACATCAGAGTTTTCGATCACACTATCAAATGGAAAATTTGGTATAGTTAGATTCAACATTTTGAATATGGCATGTATAGGGACTTGGTCCTTTTGTTATGTGTCATATTGATTAGCCAAATGTGTTGGCTCCTGATGATGATATGATTCATTTTTTATATGCCCATGAGAGGTAGTTCATATTGAATATTTGGGGTTGTAACCCTAATCAATTATGCATGCATGCAAATGTATTTATACTTGTTGTGATTGTTTATGATAATGAGTGTAATGGGTGGCATGTATGTCTAATGGATGAAATATGATTAATGTGTATGGCAATAAATGTGGTACAAATGTATAACCTGGAAATAAGATATTAAAGATGATTATTCATGAAATTGGTGTGGAATACCTTGGGAAAACCTACTAACTTGAAAATGTTATACGATGACTTATTAAAAACATAAAATGTCTATGCTTCATATGATAAAAGTGCCATGTTTGTATGCCATGAAGTGGGTTTAAGTGTGTGAGTGCTTAAGGGTGGCAAATGGCTTGGAAAATAGCCTAGAATTTGTCCACACGGTTAGACACACGGGCATGTGTCTAGGCTGTGTGTGACACACGATCTGCCCCATGGGCGTGTGGTCTGGCCGTGTGTCCCCTGTACCCTAATTGATGTAAAACAGAATGCCCAGTAGTAAACACATAGGCAGAGATACAGCCGTGTGAAGGACACAGCCTTAGGACATGGGTGTGTGCCCAGGCCGTGTGAAGTCTGTACTTGATTTTTGGAATTTAATTCGCCATACAGCCTAAGCACACGGGCGTGTGACTTGGCCGTGTGACCTTATTTTGGTTGATGACACATAGTTAGAGAGTTACACGGGCTAAGGGCACAGACATGTCCCAAGCCACACGGGCGTGTGTGACCACACGGTCTACCCACATGGGCGTGTGACTCTCCAAAATAAGAAAATATTCTAAGTCTTCTCAAAGTTTTCTAAATTTCACGGTTTAGTCCCGAACCACTCTTGATGTATGTTTTGGGCCTCGTAGGCTCTTTTGAGGGACAATTTGCATGTGATTGAAAAGTTTCAAATTTGGACAAAATTTTATGGCCTGATTTTGTATGTTTGTTTATGTTTAAGTCTGGTAAGGACTCGAACCCTGTCCCGGTGTCAGATGCGGGTAAGAGGTGTTACAAATGTTCTCCTCGTTGCTAGGAAAGGTCTCTCTAGGATGATTGGTACTTCCTTATTTGCTTAAAAAATCTAAAATAATAAAATCAGCAGGAAAAATAAACTTATCTACATATACCAGAACATCCTCGATCTTTCCTTTTGGGTGTGCCAACGATCGACTAGCTAGTTGGAGCGCCATAGTTATTGGTCAAACATCACCTATCCTCAACATCTTAAAAATAGACATTGTCATCAAGTTGGTGCTCGCTCCTAGATCGCATAGAGCTTTACCACAATAAGATTTTCCAATGTTACAGGGTATAGTAAGCTTCTGGGGTCCTTCATTTTTGGAAGTAGCTTGTTCTGTAAGAACGTACTGCACTCTTTTATTTATGCTACAGTCTCGAACTTGCCATGTAAGACCCCAAACCCGGCCTAAATGTTATGACCGAATCTGACGTGCCACATCGAAGCGTTAAAAATATTTCTATATTTTTAATCAAAAAGTTTCTTATTGTTCAAAGGATAACTTCATCATAGGTTAAAGTGAATGGAAGCTGTGCACCAGGTAGGATGCCAGAAAAGAAGAGGTGAGTCCATCAGACTGCTTAAGTACCAAGCTTCCTTCGGATCCAATCCTAGACATGCACACCACCATTGCCACACCTTAACTTAGTGAATGTTCTTAGAAAACCACTTCGTTTAAGTCCATTTAAAAAGGTTATTAATTTTGGAAAACGTTTCCGTTGCGAAAGTTTTGCTTTGTTGTCGTGATATTTTGAAATCAAGTACTGTTTTTGAAAATGCGCCTTAAAGCCATTCAATTTCAACGATTAAGATAATATCATATCTATTCTAGCAAACCATTTTAAAACAATTAAAAAAAATAATTAAAGCGGCCTTATTACAACTTAAAACCCAAGCCATAAAAGTAAATGAAAAAAATGTCCAATTCACCAGAAGAAAACCGAATTTGCAGAACGTGTGGCCACTCCGAATCCCTCATAGATCCAAGCTCACTATGGTTGGGGATTACCTACGTGGATGAAAATATGGGGTGAGTTGGAAACTGAATGTGTAAAATAACCTAACCATAGTCTAATTCAGCTCAAACCACAGAAACAGATTAAGTTGGGCCTTAACCCAAAACAGAGTTCAGAATGAAGCCCATAGGCCCATAACAGAAACAAAACAGATATTTCATATATATATGTAGAACCTAACCCAAATCCAACCATATGCACCCCCTTACCAACCTTACACCATGTGGGGAGACTACTCGACCCACCAACCGCTACACGCCACAGATTTTGCAGTATGGCTACCAGAAATAGATAATACGACAGAGTCACTAGATACAGATAATCGTGGCAGAGCCACCAGAACAGATAATTGTGGCATAGCCACCAGGACGCTTCCTCCATAAATATAACCCATGTCCCCATGCAACAGATATACAAGTCATGGCTTACAACATACAGAATCAGATCATCATGCATTCAGTCAATAATTAACCCTAGGGGTAAAATGGTCATCTCCATACTTAGGGGTATTCTAGTAATTTAACTATTTTAGGGTTTTCATGCATATTTCAGCCATTTACGTACTAACAGAAACACTTACCGAGTGTGCTTACCGAATTAGGCCCGTTGGCCCCTTATCCTGATTTTGGCCAATTAAGCCCAAATATATCGAAGTGCACAAAATCACACGTATTGCAGTATTATCACTTTGATTACTGAAATTGTTAATCAATCTATCTCACGAGCATTCGCACACTCGTAAGTTCACAAAATACCGGCTATTCGGCATTTCAGCTTTTTGGCTTTTGCCGATCTAGTCTATGAGAGGGTGTCGCTATACACACTGCTTTATGATTTAACACCGATTTGAGTTCCACACACGAGTTGCCTCTGATTAATTACTAATATGTTAACTATGAATCCAATAGCAGCTTATATACAAAACCCCTTACCAAAAATCGGCCATTAATACTTTAGGCACTAGCGATCCTACTAGTGCTAAAACTAGCAACTAGGTTTAGATCTAGTCGTTTCACTTGTCCAAGCCTTCGATCAGCAGCCTCTAGATCACACTAACACCAAAACAAATCAATTGTTACAACCCTTTAGAGCCTTAAGCTCCAATCGATAGCCTCCCTATGCCTTTAGGGATTTTGGCTTTTCTAAATCTTGAAATAAAGAATAAATATAAGTACTTACCACTGATTCTTTCAGCCAACACGATTCCACTTCAGTTCCTATTTAGTTCTGATGTAGATCTAACCCTCAAACACTAGCAGAATTCAAATCTTAGAGATCTAAAGATTTGGCTATATGCCCTTAAGACTATGGTGTTTTCGGCTTTTTGAAACTGTGAAGAAAAAGATGATTAGATATGGGGGTTTTGCAATGATATTGTCGACAGAAGTTGGGTTTTAGAGGATGAGAGAATAGGCCAAAAAGATAAAGAAAGATAGGAGGGTTTGGCTAGAAGAAATCGACACAAAAAAAAGTTTTCGGGAATTTGACTTTTATGGCAATCGGTTATGGAGGTTTAGAAAGATTGGGAATGGATGAGTAAAATGGTAGGGATGGTTCGGCTAGAGAGGAAAAAGAAGAAGAAGAGAAAATAGAAGAAGAGAGGAGAAGAGAAGAAGGAAAAGAATTGTCAGGAACCACACTACCCAAATGCCGAAATTCCCCCCTTCCTAGCCGAATTTTCCCTATACTAGAAACCCTTGGCCTGCCAACTCTTTCTCTTCAAGAGTCCACCATTTGGCCAATAGCACACTCCTTAGTCAGGTCATAAATCTTCTCCCTTATCCCCTCTTTACTCAATCTCCTGAGTAGCTCAAACTCTTCCTAGCAGAGTTCCACTTGAGTTCCATCACATCCCCTTTCTGTTCACAAAAATAATACTATAATTTGCTTACCTTGTGACTTGAACCTTAGATCACCCTAATCATCCACACGCCACTTTTTTAGCACCTTAGTGGCGTCACATGCCACTTTGCCATAGGCCTTCTTGTGGCTTATTTCACCCATGGAATTTTAAAAACCCAATATACCAGAATTCTTTTTCCTTTTAGACTTAATATTAGTTAAAACTACCAGATTTTAACTTAGACTTGGACCTTCTAGAGGCCCACTAACATACTCAGACCTACACCAAGCAGTCAAAACACAGAAATTCTAAAATTCACCAAAATTCACAGAAGTCCCGAAAATTGGGGCGTTACAACTCTACCCTCTTTAAAAAAATTTCGTCCTCAAAATTTACCTGGTCCAAACGAATGAGGGTATTGTTGTTGCATCGCCTCTTCTGGCTCCTAAGTAGCTTCCTCTCTGCCATGATTATGACAAAGCACTTTTACTAACGGAACAGATTTCCTTCTTAAACCTTGACATCTCGGTCCATTATCTGCACAGGCTCTTCCTTGAAAGTCAAATTAGGCTGCCCCTCAATCTCTGCAATCGGCACGACATGAGTAAGGTCAGAACGATAACGCCTTAACATGGAGACGTGAAAAATATCATGAATCTTGTTTAACTCTGGAGGTAATTCCAATTGATACGCCACTGGTCCTACTCGCTTCAAAACCCGATAAGGCCCAATGAATTGCGGACTCAACTTGCCCTTCTTACCAAACCTTAATATTTTCTTCCAATGAGAAATTTTCAAGAAGACCATATCACCCACTGAGTACTCAATCTCTTTACACTTCAAATCTACATACGACTTTTGTCTATCAGATGCTTCCTTTAACCGATCTCTGATTATTTTGACCTTATCTTCAGCATTAGCTACCAACTCAGGTGCAAGAACCTGTCGCTCTCCCAGTTCAGTCCAACAACTAGGGGTACGACACCTTCGTCTATACAGCGCTTCATACGGTGCCATTCGAATACTCGCCTGATAACTGTTGTTGTACGCAAACTCTACCAACGACAAGTAATCCTCCCAACTACCTCGGAAGTCGATAACGCATCCCATGTCCTCCAGAATCTGAATAACCCTTTCCAAAATCGAGATATGAATCTAAGATCTCGGTCAGAAATAATTACAACTGGGACACCATGAAGTCGCACGATCTTCGCCACATACAACTTGTCTAACTTTTGGAGTGAAAAGTCAGTGTGGACAGGTATGAAATGAGCCAATTTGGTTAACCTATCCACAATCACCCAAACCGAGTCTTTCTTTGTTGGTGTCAAGGGTAACCCACTCACAAAGTCCATCGTTACCCTCTTCCACTTCCAAAGTGGTATCTTCACTGGTTGCAAAAGTCCAGAAGGTAATTGATGCTTAGCTTTCACTTGCTGACATGTCAGACATTTCCCCACAAACTCTGTTACTTCTCGTTTAAGCCCAGGCCACCAATACAATTCTTGCAAGTCATGATACAACTTATTCCCTCCAAGATGCATAGCACAAGGTCCCCCATGAGGTTCCTTCAATATTGATTGCCTTAAGTCAGAGTCCTTCGAAACGTAAATTCTCCCTTGGAAACACAGAACTCCTTTACTATTCAACCCAAACTCAGAAGTTTCCCTTTTTTTAACTTGCTGGAAGTGAGCAACCAAAGACTCATCCCTCAACTGCTTTTCCTTAATCTGATCCACCTAGGTTGGCCTTACTTGCAACTCAGCCAATAGACTACCATCTTTATACAGACTCAGACGAGCAAACATTACTCTTAGATCAGATACAACTCTACGGCTCAGAACATCGGCTACTACATTAGCCTTGCCTGGGTGATACTCGATCGAACAATCATAATCCTTAAGCAACTCTATCCATCTCCTTTGCCTAAGATTTAGCTCCTTCTGAGTCAGCAAATACTTGAGACTCTTATGGTCTGTGTATATAACACACCTCTCTCCATACAAGTAGTGTCTCCAAATCTTAAGTGTAAAGATTACCGGTGCCAATTCCAAATCGTGAGTAGGATAGTTTCCTTCGTGAGGCTTAAGCTGTCGGGATGCATAAGCAACCACCCTACCCTCTTGCATCAACACACAGCCCAAACCCACATGTGATGCGTGACTGTACACAGTAAAATCCTTCCCAGACTTCGACTGAATTAATACAGGTGCTTCAGTCAAAACTTTCTTCAACTTCTCAAAAGCTTTTTGCTGCTTCTCAGTCCAAACAAATGGTACTCCTTTTCTTATGTGTTTTGTCAAAGGTGCTGCCATCACAGAAAAACCTTCCACAAACTGTGACAGCCCTATTCTGACCCCAGTCGAAAAATGGTTTTGGGACCACAAAACCGAGTCACAAAAATAATTAACCGTTATATTCTATGCTTATTATATGTGTAAATGCATGTGTGAAACTTTCATGCTTTAATTTTGTCATTTGTATGTGAAATTTAGTAAATAGGACTTATGTGAGACATTTTGAAATTTGATAGGTTAAATTATAATGATCTATTAATGCATGTTATAAAAAAAATGGACTTGCATGTCTAATTATCCATTTGTAGATAGTGGCCGGCCATGTTGTTATTTAATATATAAAATATGTATTTTCTATTAGCATTATTTCAATTAAATGGCTTTATATTATAGAATAATGATTATTAAAAATAGAAAAAAAGTGAAGAAAACTAGGTGTTCATCTTTTATTTCCTTCTAAGTCGTTGTAAAGAAAGAAAAGGGGAGAAAACACCATTCGGTCATCTTAGGCATGAATTAAGGTAAGAAATTCATGTTAGTTCTTGAAATTTTAGTTTATTTTAAGTTAATTACCAAGTTCCTTATTTAGCCCATGTCAAAATTTTGATTTTTGGGGATGATTTGAGCTTTCGGCCATGGTAGATAATGAAGGGGATAGATGGTTGTCTTCAAGTCTTTATGAATAATTACAAATGAGTGATGTTTGAGATAGTTTAATGTTCTTATAAGTAGTTTAGATGATAGGAAAAAAATCGGCTTGTGTATTTGTGTAATTGCTGAATTTGAACTAGGGATATCTTTGAGCAATGCTTGTGTTTAAAATGATGGAATGGAGTGGATGCTTTAAATGTGTTATGAACTATTATAAGTTAAATTTAAGGTTTGCTAAATTACCTTTGTCATTGCCGAATATGTGTTTAATTAAAGAGGAAATTGAGTGTTGGATGTTTATGTGATTTAGATAGTTATAAACTAATTTTGAGTTTTGATATCTAAAGCCATTTTGTTGTGTCCGAATTTGATAAATAAATAAAATGTTTTAATATGATTATATCATAGCAAAATTTATGCTTTAATTTTGTTTTCTTTTCAAATTGTAATTCGGCACTTGTACATAATGTGATAATTGGATGTGTATGTATTTAATTTATAATATCATACTTGAACATGTTATATATATATATATATGGTTGTATGTGTGTGATTGTTTATCAAATTATATAATAGCCGTATGAGTTTGTGCTTGTATATGTGAGTTAGTTATACAATGAAAATTCGGCTATGAGGTTTAAAGGTTAGATCATAGGAACCTTGATGGCATACATATTCAAATTGTTCGGTCATTAGGGTTAAATGTAGTTTGGCTATATATATATTATATGTTAAAATAAATGAATTATGCATGTAGTCTTGAGGGTGTGTATGAAGAAATTATTAACTTGTTTGTATCTTAATGCTGAATGAAAATAGAAAGGTTAAAGATGACCTATAATGTAACATCCCGAAATAGGGCCTAAACGGAATAGTGGTTGCGAAACCACAAATCCGAGGTATAAAATTTTATTTTATTATTATTTTGAGGTTCATGATATAATTGCATGATTGTGTGAAAATTTCGTGATGAAATTCTATGCCTAAAGTGTTTAAATTGAAAGTAGGGACTAAATCGAATAAGTTGCAAAATTTGCATTCTAGAAGTTTTTAGTATGAAATTGAATTTAAATATTAATTAGGAGGTCTTAAATAGCAATTTGACCAATTTTAAGTTCATGGACAAAATTAGGACATGGAAGGAATTTTTTTGAAAGTTTAGTAGTAAGGGCATTTTGGTCATTTAGTTATTAAAATGAATTAAAAATAAATTAAAAGCCAATTTTTGTCCATCTTCTTCATTAGGACGAAAATTCAAGGGTTCTCCATAGCTAGGGTTTGTTTCAAGCTTTCAAGCTCCATAGTAAGTGATTTCAAGCCCCGTTTTTAATGTTCTTTACGTTTTCGGAGTCCCGGTAGCTCAATAAAGCTTATGCTAGCAATAATTTAAGTTAGAGTTCATATTTGGAAAAATACCCATAGGTGAAAAGTGTTTATTTTGATGTTTTATGATAGAATATGAGGTCTTAAATTATGTTAGACAACTTGTACTACTCGGTTTTAAGCAAAAACGAGTAAAAGGACTTAATCGGTAAAAATACCTAATAGTCATAAGTGCATGTTAGGGTATGAATTTGATGCTGCCATAGAAGGGAAAAATAACCAGCATGTCATAAAACATAAGAAAATAGGCTGAAGTTTAATTTATGAGCTTTGGGGCAAAAGTGTAAATATGCAAAAGTTTAGGGGCAAAAATGTAATTTCTGCAAAGTTTGAGTAAAGGACTGTTTTGATAAATTTTGATATTAAATAAGTTAAATTTGCTATTATAGATCAAGAAGAGCGAAATTCGGGAGTAGATTGGGGAAAAGAAAAAGTAAAGGACTAAATTGTAAAGTTTAGTCACATTTTGTATCGAGGTAAGTTTACAAAGAAATAAATGCAATATTCTTTTATTTTACATTATTATTGTCAATTTCAGCATTTATATACTTATTTTATGAGAATATTTAAAGTCAAATTAAAGGCGAAGTGACAGAGAAAAAGTATTAGGAAGCCCCGTTTGAACCTTAGGAATGTTAGGATATTGGGGTTGACAGGATAGGACAGGATAGAAATGAGCCATGTAAGTCCATATCAGATATATGGCTTTGGAGACAGGAATGAGCCATGTAAGCCCATATTATATATATGGCATTGGAGACAGGAATAATTCATGTAAGTCCATGTCAAGACATGGCATTGGCGAGATATTGATAGACAGAACGACCCTAATATCCTTACTATTCCGAGTGGTTCAACGGGTCAGATACGAGTTAGATTACAGTGAATTAACAGCAAAGGAAAAGTAGATTATATTTATGAAAAAGGAAAGGTCAGATAAGAAAGAAGGTAAGGAAATAAAGAAGAAGATAGAAATTGAGAAGTAAAGAAATTTATGATGTTAGATGATATTATGCATAATTATCCATTATGTTGAATGTTGTGATTTAATTACTTGTAAGCTTACTAAGCCTAGTGCTTAATCTCTTTATTTTCTTCTTCTTATAGTACTTATCTAGCTACTCTGGGGATCAAGGAAACGTCGGAGGCCAATCACACTATCAAAGAAATAACTCGGTATAATTAGACGCTTTGTTTTGTGTATGGCATGTATAGAAACTTAGTTACTTTTAGTATAATATGAACAATGAATGATGTATAAATACTTGCTAGAGATTAGCTAATAAAAATAGCCGATGATATGCATGTTTATTAATATGTATGATTGAATGGTGATTATCACATGAAAGTTATGAAAATGTGAAAGTAACCTAAAAACAGATTCAAACAACAGAAATGATGTGACTTTGAAAAATCACTAAAAATTGTATAAACATATTTTTAAGATGAATAATATATGAAATTAAAGCCTATTATGTCTATTTTCTTATGGAATAAGCAAAACAGGTAAAGAAATTATATTTTATGAGATATCTGAGTTTTAGTGAAACAGGGTCAGAGAAATTTCTAGATCCCCTGTTTCAACTTTGGAAATTCACCATAAATTGTAAAAAGTAATTAGGTGGTGTAATTTATATGGTTAGAATCCTTATTGAATCTAGTTTTAATAGAAACAAACGGTATAGTTATATTAATTTTTATAGGGAGAAAAGTGGTTCGTAGTAAGTAGAGGTCAGTGCAGTCGAATTCTGAAACAGGGGTAACTTTAACTAATAAACTGTACTAATTGGCTAAGTCAAAAATTCTAGAAAAATTAGTGGATATATATATGAGTCTAGTTTCAGGAAAAATTTACGGATCTAAATTTTGAGTTTGAAACTCAAGATATGAATTTTTAAGCCACTACAACGCAGAATAACAGCATATTCCGAAAAGTTTAAATAAAGATCTTAAAATTATTTAAGTGATAGATTAAGTTTAGTAATGCCTCGTGCTCGATTTTGGCAACAATCTCGGGTAAGGGGTGTTACATTTATTGGTATCGAGTAGGTTTAGTCGGTTCTCTAAAGCAGTTAGTGTGAGTAAAATTCTAGCTATACATGCCATACCTGTATTTTGATAGTGTGACGACTCCTGACGATTTTAAATATTTTGTTTTATAGTAATGGATCCCGAGCGAGCTGGTGATTATGATGTAGAAAGTAATGCGCCTGCTCCCGCGGAAGGGGTAGCGCCATCGGAGAATAGGCCAAGAATCGTTGATCGTGGAGGAGTGGCTCGAGAAGCTCTCTTCCAAGCTTTGAATGATTGGTTTGCCGAGTTCATTCGCACGAATCCGGCAGATTAGACCTCCACCCCTCATGATTCTCAAGGCTACCCATGTAGCTCAAGCTTCCCGATCACGTGAGCAAAGTGATAAGAGAAAAGCCACCGATTGATAGAATCAGAAACAAGGGCGTAAGAGTTTGAGCGACAAAAGATGATGATGCAGAAAGAGCAGAATTTTGGTTAGAAAATACTATCAGAGTCTTTGACGAACTATCTTGTACACCCGAGGAATGTATGAAATGTGTAGTATCACTTCTTAGAGACTCAGCCTACTACTGGTGGAAGACACTTATATCAGTTGTACCAAAGGAGAGGGTCACTTGGGATTTCTTCGGGAGGAATTTCGTAAAAAGTACATCAGTCAGAGGTTTATTGACCAGAAGAGAAAAGAATTCCTGGAATTGAAACAAGGCAATATGACAGTGGCCGATTATGAGCGTGAATTTGTCAGGCTCAGTAAATATGCTCAAGAATGTGTGTCCACAGAGGCTATCATGTGTAAAAGGTTTGAGGATGGGTTAAATGATGATATCCGACTGTCAGTGGGTGTTCTAGAAATAAAAGAGCTCGTTATTTTAGTTGAGAGAGCCTGTAAGGCAGAGGAGTTGTTAAAAAGAAAAGGTAAAGTTGAGACAGAGACACAAGATACAAAGAAGAGACAGATGAGTAGGTCATTTCAGGCTACATCCAAGAGGCCCAAAGAGTTTTCTACCAGATCTAGCTTTTCGGCAGGGCAAGCTAGTCAGAATAGAGGTAGCAGATTTAAAGATCCGAAGGCTCAGACCACCTCGACTGCGAGTGTAGGTAATGTCGCGAGGGTAGATCAAGGTGTCCCAAAGTGTGGTAGACTTCATTATGGTCCTTGTCGGGCAAAGCGAAAATGTTTGCTATAAATGTGGTGCTCCGATCATTTTGTACGAGAATGTCCGTAGTGGCTAGCCGAGAAGAAATACTGAGTGCTAGATCCGGGAAATGCTCCTACTAGAGGCGCACTCACCGAGGCAACCGAGAGTAGAAGCAGTAATGAGGTACCTCTAGAGATTCGATCGTGAGACCGGATGCTAGAGCCCCTGCAAGGACTTATGCTATTCGCACGCCAAGAGGCATCCTCCCCGATGTGATTATGGGTACATTTTCTCTACATAATATTAATGTCATGGCTCGATTGATCCGGGTTCGACTCATTCTTATGTTTGTATGAAATTGATGTCTAGTATAAGTATGCCTATAGAATCTCTGAATTTGTGATCAAAGTATCGAACCCATTAGGCAAGCATGTATTAGTAGATAAAGTATGTAGAAATTATCCTTTGATGATTAGAGGTTATTGTTTTTTCTACCGATCTCATGCTATTGCCATTTGATGAGTTTGATGTGATTCTTGGTATGGATTGGTGACTACACATGATGTGATAGTGAATTGTAGAAAGAAATTCATTGAGTTGAAGTGTGAAAATGGTGAAATTCTTCAGTTAATTCGAAAGAGTCGATAGTTCATTTCCCATAACTTCGTTATGTCGCTTTCGTAAATGTTTGAGAAAAGGGTATGAAGCTTATCTTGCTTTTTGTGTTGAACACTAAAAACCCGTAATTAAAAATTGAGTCGATGCTCGTGGTATGTGAGTTTCCGATGTGTTTCGGAAGAACTACCAGAGCTTACCTCCCGTTAGAGAAGTTGAGTTTGGTATTGAGTTGATTCCGTGTACCACGCCCATTTCTATTGCTCCTTATAGAATGGCTCCGTTGGAATTTAAAGAATTGAAAGCTCGCCACAGGAATTAACAGATAAAGGATTTGTAAGACCCAGTGAGTTCACCATGGGGTGCACCGGTGCTATTTGTGAAAAAAAGACGGATCGATGCGGTTGTGCATAGATTATCGGCAACTTAACAAGGTAATGAAGAAAGAACAAGTATCCATTGCCTAGAATTGATGATTTGTTTGATCAATTGAAGGGAGCTATCAGATTCTCCAAGATAGATTTGAGATCCGGATACTATCGGGCCATGAGTTAAAGAGTCGGATGTCCCAAGATCGCTTCCGGACTAGGTATGGTCATTATGAGTTCCTTGTGATGCCATTTGGCTTGACTAATGCTCCTGCCATTTTTATGGACTTAATGAACCGAATTTTTAGACCGCATTTGGATAAGTTTGTAGTTGTGTTCATTGATGATATCTTGATTTATTCTCATGATGAGACCGAGCATGCAGAGCATTTGAGAAACGCTTTTTCTGATTCTCGAGAGATAATCGGTTGTATGCCAAGTTCAAAGAAAAGTGAATTTCGTTACGAGAAGTTGGTTTTCTTGGACATATTGTCTCTGTGAAGGTATTAAGGTTGATCCAAGCAAGATTTCAGCTATTGTGGATTGGAAGCCTCCTAAAAATGTATCGAAGTTAGAAGTTTTTTGGTCTTTTTGGATATTATAGACGCATTGTAAAGGGATTTTCCATGATAGCTACCCCACGACAAGATTACTACGAAAGGATATCAAGTTTGAATGGATGAGAAGTGTCAACAGTGAGTTTTGACAAGTTAAAAACATTATTGACTAAAGCTCCTGTTTTAGTACAAACTGTAACTGTGTAAGGAGTTTGTGATTTACAGTGATGCGCCCATGAATGGACTTGGTTGTGTACTTATGCAGAAGGGAAGGTAATTGCTTATGCCTCTAGACAGCTAAAACCACATGAGAAGAACTATCCGACACATGATTTAGAGCTAGTCGCCATTATTTTTGCGTTGAAGATTTGGAGACATCATTTGTATGGTGAAAGGTGCCGAATATTTACCGATCATAAAAGCTTGAAATACTTGATGACTCAAAAAGAATTGAATTTGAGGCAAAGAAGATGGTTGGAATTGCTTAAAGATTACGAGTTAGTGATTGATTATCACCTGTAAGGCAAATGTAGTTCTTGACGCTCTAAGCAGAAACTTTTATTTACATTGCGAGCTTTGAATACCAATTTAGCCATGTCAAATGATGGTTCTATTTTAGCTGAATTTAGAGCTAAACCGGTATTTCTTGAAGAGATTTGTGAAGCTCAAAAAGATGATAATGAGTTACAAGCTAAAAGAGTTCAATGCGAGTCGCATAGAATCGATTTTGGATTGGTTCGATGGTCGTTTGATGTTTAGAGACGTAATTTGTGTACCAAAGAATGATGAGCTTATTCGAAAGATTTTACAGAAGCACATAGCGCTTCTTTATCTATTCATCCAAAGATACAAAAATGTATAACGATTTGAAGAAATTGTATTGGTGGGTAGGAATGAAAAGAGACATTTGAGTTTGTTTCTAGATGCTTGATTTGTCAACGTGTAAAGGCCGAACATCAAGTACCTCAGATTATTGCAACTCGTGCTAGTTCCGAATGGAAATGGGACAGAGTTACTATGGATTTTGTGATGTGTGGTTGCCGTTAACACCGAAAAAGAAAGATGCAATATGGGTTGTGATTGATAAGCTAACTAAGTCGGCTCATTTTATCCCAATCCGTATGGATTACTCACTTGACAAGTTGGTTGAGTTATATATTTGAGAGATAGTTAGACTACATGGAGTGCCATTATCGATCATTTTGCACAGAGATCCAAGATTTACTTCACAGTTCGGAAGAAGTTACAAGAGGCTTTAGGTACGGTTGAGTTTTAGTACTGACTTTCCATCCTCAAACCGACGGTCAATGTGAGAGAGATTTATTCAGTACTTGAAGATATGCTTAGATGTGTGTATTGGAATTTCAAGGCGCTTGGGAAAAATATTTACCATTAGTAGAGTTTGCCTACAATAATAGTTATCAATGAGTTTGAAGATGGCACCTTATGAAGCTTTGTATGGACGTAAATGTCGCTTTACACCTTTTTATTGACGGAGCTTAAGGAAAATCAGATTTACTGGGGTTGATCTAGTTAAGGAAACAGTAAGAGAAAGTAAAATCATCGAGATTGCTTAAAAAGCACTCATGCATGCATAAAAGTCGATGCGATTTGAAGAGAAAAGGGATTGAGTATCAAGTTGGTGACAAAGTTTTTTTGAAAGTATCCCCGTGGAAGAAAGTTCTCGATTTATAAGAAAGGCAAACTAAGTCCACGCTTTATTGGACCGCTTGAAGTGATTGAGAGAGTCGGACCATTAGCATATCTGTTAGCCTTGCCGATTGAGTTAGAGAAGATTCATAATGTATTTCATGTGTCTATACTACGTCGTTATCATTCAGATCCGTCACATGTAATTTCGAGACAGAGGTTGAGATTCAACCGGACATGACTTACGGTGAAGAACCAAAGAAAGATTCTAGCTCGAGAGGAAAAGCAATTAAGGAACAAGAGTATTGTACTTGTGAAAGTACTATGGAATAGGCATGGGGTAGACGAGGCTACATGGGAACCCAAGAGGCTATGCAAAAAAAAGACCCAAATCTTTTCACAGGTAAGATTTTCAGGGACGAAAATCCCTAAAGGGGGGAGAAATGTAACATCCCGAAATAGGGCCTAAACGGAATAGTGGTTGCGAAACCACAAATCCGAGGTATAAAATTTTATTTTATTATTATTTTGAGGTTCATGATATAATTGCATGATTGTGTGAAAATTTCGTGATGAAATTCTATGCCTAAAGTGTTTAAATTGAAAGTAGGGACTAAATCGAATAAGTTGCAAAATTTGCATTCTAGAAGTTTTTAGTATGAAATTGAATTTAAATATTAATTAGGAGGTCTTAAATAGCAATTTGACCAATTTTAAGTTCATGGACAAAATTAGGACATGGAAGGAATTTTTTGGAAAGTTTAGTAGTAAGGGCATTTTGGTCATTTAGTTATTAAAATGAATTAAAAACAAAATTAAAAGCCAATTTTTGTCCATCTTCTTCATTAGGACGAAAATTCAAGGGTTCTCCATAGCTAGGGTTTGTTTCAAGCTTTCAAGCTCCATAGTAAGTGATTTCAAGCCCCGCTTTTTAATGTTCTTTACGTTTTGAGTCCCTAGAGCTCGATAAAGCTTATGCTAGCAATAATTTAAGTTAGAGTTCATATTTGGAAAAATACCCATAGGTGAAAAGTGTTTATTTTGATGTTTTATGATAGAATATGAGGTCTTAAATTATGTTAGACAACTTGTACTACTCGGTTTTAAGCAAAAACGAGTAAAAGGACTTAATCGGTAAAAATACCTAATAGTCATAAGTGCATGTTAGAGTATGAATTTGATGCTGCCATAGAAGGGAAAAATAACCAGCATGTCATAAAACATAAGAAAATAGGCTGAAGTTTAATTTATGAGCTTTGGGGCAAAAGTGTAAATATGCAAAAGTTTAGGGGCAAAATGTAATTTCTGCAAAGTTTGAGTAAAGGACTGTTTTGATAAATTTTGATATTAAATAAGTTAAATTTGCTATTATAGATCAAGAAGAGCGAAATTCGGGAGTAGATCGGGAAAAGAAAAAGTAAAGGACTAAATTGTAAAGTTTAGTCACATTTTGTATCGAGGTAAGTTTGATGAAATAAATGCAATATTCTTTTATTTTACATTATTATTGTCAATTTCAGCATTTATATACTTATTTTATGAGAATATTTAAAGTCAAATTAAAAAGTAGTGTGGAGAAAAAGTATTAGGAAGCCCTGTTTGAACCTTAGGAATGTTAGGATATTGGGGTTGATGGGACGAGAGACAGGATAGAAATGAGCCATGTAAGTCCATATCGATATATGGCTTTGGAGACAGGAATGAGCCATGTAAGCCCATATTATATATATGGCATTGGAGACAGAATAATTCATGTAAGTCCATGTCGAAGACATGGCATTGTGAGATATTGATAGACAGAAACGACCCTAATATCCTTAGTATTCCGAGTGGTTCAACGGGTCAGGATACGAGTTAGATTACAGTGAATTAACAGCAAAGGAAAAGTAGATTATATTTATGAAAAGGAAAGGTCGATAAGAAAGAAGGTAAGGAAATAAAGAAGAAGATAGAAATTGAGAAGTAAAGAAATTTATGATGTTAGATGATATTATGCATAATTATCCATTATGTTGAATGTTGTGATTTAATTACTTGTAAGCTTACTAAGCCTAGTGCTTAATCTCTTTATTTTCTTCTTCTTATAGTACTTATCTAGCTACTCGAGGATCGAAGGAAACGTCGGAGGCCGATCACACTATCAAAGAAATAACTCTGGTATAATTAGACGTTTTGTTTTGTGTATGGCATGTATAGAAACTTAGTTACTTTTAGTATAATATGAACAATGAATGATGTATAAATACTTGCTAGAGATTAGCTAATAAAAATAGCCGATGATATGCATGTTTATTAATATGTATGATTGAATGGTGATTATCACATGAAAGTTATGAAAAATGTGAAAGTAACCTAAAAACAGATTCAAACAACAGAAATGACGTGACTTTGAAAAATCACTAAAAATTGTATAAAAATATTTTTAAGATTAATAATATATGAAATTAAAGCCTATTATGTCTATTTTCTTATGGAATAAGCAAAACAGGTAAAGAAATTATATTTTATGAGATATCTGAGTTTTAGTGAAACAGGGTCAGAGAAATTTCTAGATCCCCTGTTTCAAATTTGGAAATTCACCATAAATTGTAAAAAAGTAATTAGGTGGTGTAATTTATATGGTTAGAATCCTTATTGAATCTAGTTTTAATAGAAACAAACGGTATAGTTATATTAATTTTGTATAGGGAGAAAAGTGGTTCGTAGTAAGTAGAGGTCAGTGCAGTCGAATTCTGAAACAGGGGTAACTTTAACTAATAAACTGTACTAATTGGCTAAGTTAAAAATTCTAGAAAAAAATTAGTGGATATATATATGAGTCTAGTTTCAGGAAAAATTTACGGATCTAAATTTTGAGTTTCGAAACTCAAGATATGAATTTTTAAGCGACTACAACGCAGAATAACAGCATATTCCGAAAAGTTTAAATAAAGATCTTAAAATTATTTAAGTGATAGATTAAGTTTAGTAATGCCTCGTGCTCGATTTTGGCAACAATCTCGGGAAGGGGTGTTACATATAATGTATTTTATTTTGTTTACTATGATATATAAATATGAAAGTTGAATAGGTATATATATGATATTTTGAAGTGAGGCTTGAATAATCGAATAATGATTAGTTTAAATTTTTTTTATATATATGAATTAAGCTCAAGAGCATAGAGAACCAAGGTTGGACAGAGGAAAAGAAAAAGTAGTTGAGTAGCCGATCCGAGACTGTTCAAATATATTCGAGGTAAGTTTTAAGTAGTTATATATATATATAATATTATTCAAAAATGACATGAAAGATTTTGAGAATTAAGTGTTACTTGTCAAATATGTACATGGCCGAATGGCAATTTGTATTGGAAGTAAAAAGTAATATGTTTTCATGATCAAATGATAGTGTTAGATGAATATGAGAAAGATTTTTACGTGTAAACTATTATGTATTTAAATGTGAATGATGAAATGCGATAAAAGTGAATGAAGTATAGGATGATATATATATTCAAATGATGATTGTACCTACATAGGTGTGATTCTGTTGTATAAAACTTGTTGATTTGAATATTGTATAGCATTATTCAGGCCTTTGAGCCTAGCAGGCTATAATGCCGGTGAGATATTAATCGGGCCTTTGAGCCTAATAGGCTGTAATGTCGGTGAGATATTATTCGGGCCTCGAGCCTAGCAGGCGAAATGCCGGTGAATAAATTTGAGTTTTTAAACCTAGCAGGCTGAATGCTGGTGATGTGATAAAAGTCTAAAACTAAGATACCTTGTGTTAGAACGACGAATGAATACATTCAATAAGTTAAGTTGGCCAGGTACGTATTATGTATTTATATGTGAGTATGATTTAAATTGAATCATAAGAGTATAATTTGTTACATATGTGAATACATGATATGTTTATATCTATGATTAGGATATATTCGGTTAAGGTACGAATATATGTGAAAATGTTTGATTTATTTAAGCCATATGATTTCGAATTAAGTGTAATTAGAATGCTAAGTGTGCATTATATACTTGTGTATATTCGGCTAATGGTAATAAATATATAAGAAATGACTTTTGAGAAATTGAATAATTGATGTATAATTGAGTTTATCTGCTGTATTGCTTAAAACTTACTAAGCTTATGAAAGCTTACTCCTTTTGTTATATTTCTCTATTTTTAGATTGTTGATTCCAGTTACCTGCTCGGGGAGAGGATTGTCAGCAACTCATCACACTATCTGTCTTTTTGGTACTGCTATGTTTTGGAATTTGTATGGCATGTATAGAATAGGCTTAAGTGAATGTTATTTTGAAATGTTTTGTATATATTTGCCATGTGAATATGGCAACTTTTGAATATCGATATAAGTTGAATTTCTATCTTTGATGGTGTTTGGCTATAAGTATAACTGCTAATTGAATTATGTAAATGTGTATGTTCTAATGTTGAAATTCGGATTAGTAATTCTTCATAACCCATTTCGGTGACTGATACGGGTTATAGGGGTGTTACACAAACCTTCTGTAATATCCCGCCAACCCTAGGAAACTCCGAATTTCTGTCACCAACCTAGGTGACTTCCATTCCAAAATCGCTTCAATCTTTCGAGGGTCCACCTTAATCCCCTTAGCAGAGACAACATGTCCTAAGAAGGTTACCTCCCTCAACTAGAATTCACACTTGCTGAATTTTGTATAAAGTTTCTTCTCCTTTAACACTTGCTGCATAATGCGAAGATGCTCATCATGTTTTGCTTCATTTTTAGAATATACCAGAATATCATCAATAAAGATGACTACGAATCAATCCAAAAATGGTTGGAATACCCGATTCATCAGATCCATGAATGCTACAGAAGCATTCGTCAGTCCAAATGGCATAACCGAAAACTCGTAATGACTATACCGAGTCCTGAATGTCGTCTTATGAATATCCGCCTCTTTGACCCTTAACTGATGATATCCAGATTGGAAAATATAGAAGCTCCTCTAAGTTGGTCAAACAGATCGTCAATTCTTGGCAAAGGGTACTTATTCTTAATCGTCAGTTTGTTCAACTGCCGATAATCAATACATATCTGCATCGTCCCATCCTTCTTTTTCACGAATAGCACCGGTGCTCCCCATAGAGACACACTTGGCCTAATAAAGCCCCTATCCAACAACTCTTGAATTTGTGCTTTTAACTTCACTAACTCCTTCGGTGCCATCCTATACGGTGCGATGGACACTGGTGCCGTTCCAGGTAGAAAGTCGATTCCAAACTCGACTTCTCAGTTTAGAGGAAATCTCGGAAGCTCCTCTGGAAAAACATCTTGGAACTCCTTAACGGTCCTAAACTTATCCACTGTCAGTCCCTCAGCTTCCGACTGACTTACAAATGCCAAATAGGCCTCACAAACTTTACGAATCCACTTTTCGGCTCTCAATGCCGACACCACATTGGACAAATAATCCCTTCGCTCACCTATCACCATAACCTCCTCTCCCTCCGTGGTCCTTAACACCACTCATTTAGCAACACAATCCAGAGTCGGCCTATGCTTAACAAGCCAGCCCATTCCCAGAATGAGGTCGAATTCTCCGAATGGTAACTCCATCAAGTCTCCCGAGAAAATATTACCTTGAGTTTCTAAGGGCACATCCCTATACAGTTTGTCTACCCTAACTGAGTGACCCAAAGGACTTAGTATAGATACCCCACTCACAATCTTCTTAGAGTGCACACCCAACGACCCAGATATGGCACATGCAACATACAAATGAGTAGATCCAATATCAACCAAGGCAGTATACGGCATGCTAGAAACCAAGAACGTACCAGTTATGACGTCGGGTGCATCGCCCTCTTCTCGACGACGAGCTGCATACACCAACACTAGCTGCCGAGCCTCAGTATTTCTGAAACCCCTGCCAGGTGCCCCTTGACCTTGACCATTTCCATTTCTGCCCCTACCTTGTCCACGTCCTCTCGATGGTTGTGGTCCACCTCTCACTGGTTGAGCAACCCTCTGTTCAGCAACTTGAACTAGATCTATTTTCTGAGTATAGTCTCTGACTCTATGCTCCATAGATCTGCATTGGAAACAAGCACCGGAACGTTTCCTACACTCACCCAGATGTACCTTACCACAGTCTCCACAGATTGGTGGTCTAACAACGTTCATCGAAACTGCTTGAACTGGCTCCTCCACTCTTGCTCTCTTGACATTCATATTTGCATCACCCGAAGGTACTGAATCCCTCTGGAAACAATTCTGATCCTTCTCATGATTCTGACTCTCAGCACGCTTCACTTCCTCAGTTATCTTAGCTTTCTCCACCAAAACCGCAAAGTCACGCTCCCTCTACGGAGCAATCAACACCCTAAGTTCATTTCTAAGACCATCCTCGAAGCATACACTACGCTCATACTCTGTAGCGACTATTCCCACGGCATACCGGCTCAGCCCCAAAAACTCAGCCTCATACTCAGCAACTATTTTACCCCCTTGCACCAGATTCAAGAATTCTTTCCTGCGGGCATCCACATAACTCGCCCCAACATATTTCCCTTTGAAGACCATCTTAAACA
Source organism: Gossypium anomalum (assembly GCA_025698475.1). Taxonomy (NCBI): domain Eukaryota; kingdom Viridiplantae; phylum Streptophyta; class Magnoliopsida; order Malvales; family Malvaceae; genus Gossypium; species Gossypium anomalum. The sequence continues at coordinate 36,886,668 of CM046968.1, read as the reverse complement.
GCTCCCAAGTTACCCTGTCAGCTAGGGTCCTCTCTTTCACATTGAGCCACCACTGATAAGCCTCGTCTCGTAGCAACGATACGGCTCCCTTCAGCTTCTACTCCACGGAGCAGTCCAAGTCATCCATAATCCTTTCCATGGCCTCCAACCAATATTCCGCCACATTCGGGGCTACACCAGATACACCTCTAAAGATCTCCGCTCTGTTAGCCCGGAGTCGCTCAGAAATAGATCCTCGAATTCCATTACCCGTACTCGCCCCGGTAACTCTTTCCAGAACACGAAGCATTGCCTGAGACAGGGCATCATCCTCAACACCACAATCATGAGACTCCACTTCCATTACCGGTGGTACCGGTGTATCTGTTGTCAGCATATGCCCTGAAGACAAAGTTCTTACTCGAGCACTACCTCGGCCACGTCCCTGTCCTCTCCTACGAGCTGCTCTTGTACTCATATCGTATTATCTGATTACGAATTTTATGCATCAATTAAATATTTCAGTGTTTATTACAGATGTTTTATGAACAAACAGTAATTCAGAGTTTGTTTTCCCCAGAATCGAAGTCTAGCTACAGTCTCAGTCTATTACCAAAATTTCCTATAGTTTCAGTACCATCCTACTAGATTATCCTAATAGGGTTTCAATACAGACAGATAATTCAGAAAAACATTTAGAAAAGTTTAGATTGATACTTACAGACTTGGGCCGTAGATTCGGGTGCCACCTTTTTAAGGATCCAAATTTGAAAACCGAGTTTCGTAATTTTTGTAAAACTTTTATTTTTGAAAATCTTTATTTTTATAAACCCATTCCACAGCCAAGTTGTTGTAACCTGACTCTGATACCACTAAATGTAACACCCTAAATCCAGCCTAGACGTTATGACCAAATCCGACGTGCCACATCGAAGCGTTAAAAATATTTCTATATTTTTTATCAAAAACTTTCTTATTGTTCAAAGGATAACTTCATCATAGGTTAAAGTGAATGGAAGTTGTGCACCAGGTAGGATGCCAGAAAAGAGAAGGTGAGTCCATCAGACTGCTTAAGTACCAAGCTCCCTTCGGATCCAATCCTAGACATTCACACCACCATTGCCACACCTTAACTTAGTGAATGTTCTTAGAAAACCACTACGTTTAAGTCCATTTAAAAAGGTTATTAATTTTGGAAAACATTTCCGTTGCGAAAGTTTTGCTTTGTTGTCGTGATATTTTGAAATCAAGTACTATTTTTGAAAACGTGCATTAAAGCCATTCAATTTCAATGATTAAGATAATATCATATCTATTCTAGCAAACCATTTTAAAAAAATTAAAAAAAAATTAAAGCTGCCTTATTACAACTTAAAACCCAAACCATAAAAGTAAATGAAAAAAAGTCCAATTCACCAGAAGAAAACCGAATTTGCAGAACGTGTGGCCACTCTGAATCCCTCACAGCTCCAAGCCCACTATAGTTGGGGATTACCTGCGTCGATGAAAATAAGGGGTGAGTTTCGAAACTCAGTGTGTAAAATAACCCAACCATAGTCTAATTCAGCTCAAACCACAAAAACAGATTAAGTTGGGCCTTAACCCAAAACAGAGTTCAGAATGAAGACCATAGGCCCATAACAGAAACAAAACAGATATTTCATATATATAAGCAGAACCCAACCATATGCACCCCCGTACCAACCTTACACCATGTGGGAAGACTACTCGACCCACCCAACCACTACACGCCACAGAATTTGCGACATGGCTGCTAGAAACAGATAATGCGACAGAGTCACCAGATATAGATAATCGTGGCAGAGCCACTAGAACAGATAATTGTGGCATAGCCACCAGGACGCTTCCTCCATAAATATAACCCATGTCCCCATGCAACAGATATACAAGTCATGGCTTACAACATACAGAATCAGATCATCATGCATTTCAGTCAATAATTAACCCTAGGGGTAAAATGGTCATCTCCATACTTAGGGGTATTCTAGTAAATTATCTATTTTAGGGTTTTCATGTATATTTCAGCCATTTACGTACTAACAAAAACACTTACTGAGTGTCCTTACCGAATTGGGCTTATTGGCCCATTATCCTGATTTTGGCCCATTAAGCCCAAATATATCGAAGTGCACGAAATCACGCGTACTGCAGTCTTATCACTTCGATTACCAAAATTGTTAATCAATCTATCTCACGAGCATTCGCACACTCACAAGTTCACAAAATACTGGCTATTCGGCATTTCGGCTTTTCAGCTTTTACCGATCTAGTTTATGAGAGGGTGTCGATTACACACTGCTTATGATTTAAATGTCGATTGAGTTCCACACACGAGTTGCCTATAGTCAATTACTAATATGTTAACTATGAATCCAATAGCAACTTATATACAAAACCCCTTACCAAAAATCAACCATTAATACTTTAGGCACTAGCGATCCTACCTTTGCCGAAACTAGCGACTAGGTTTAGATCTAGTCGTTTTGCTTGTCCAAGCCTTCGATCAGCAGCCTCTAGATCACACTAACACCAAAACAAATCAATTGTTACAACCCTTTAGAGCCTTAAGCTCCAATCGACAGCCTCCCTATGCCTTTAGGGATTTCAGCTTTTTTAAATCCCGAAATAAAGAATAGATCTGAGTACTTACCACCGATTCTTTTAGCTAACACAATTCCACTTCAGTTCCTATTCAGTTCTGATGCAGATCTAACCCTCAAACACTAGCAGAAATCAAATCTTAGAGATCTAAAGATTCAGCTATATGCCCCTAAGACTATGGTGTTTTCGACTTTTTGAAGCTGTGAAGAAAAAGATGATTAGATATGGGGGTTTTGCAATGATATTATCGATAGAAGTTGGGGTTTAGAGGATGAGAGAATCGGCCAAAAAGATGAAGAAAGATAGGAGGGTTTGGCTAGAAGAAATCGACACAAAAAAAGGTTTTCGGGAATTCAGCTTTTATGGCAATCGGTTATGGAGGTTTAGAAAGATTGGGAATGGATGAGTAGAATGGTAGGGATGGTTCGGCTAGAGAGGAAAAATAAGAAGAAGAGAAAATAGAAGAAGAGAGGAGAAGAGAAGAAGGAAAAGAATTTTCAGGAACCACACTACCCAAATACCGAAATTCCACCCCTTCCTAGCTGAATTTTCCCTATACTAGAAACCCTTGGCCGGCCAACTCTTGCTCCTCAAGAGTCCACCATTCGGCCAATACCACACTCCTTAATCAGCTCCTAAATCTTCTCCCTTATCCCCTCCTTACTCAATCTCCTGAGCAGCTCAAACTCTTCCTAGCAGAGTTCCACTTGAGTTCCATCACATCCCCTTTCTGTTCACAAAAATAATATTATAATTTGCTTACCTTGTGACTTGAACCTTAACTCCCCCTAATCATCCACACGCCACTTTTTTAGCACCTTAGTGGTGTCACATGCCACTTTTCCACAGGCCTTCTTGTGGCTTATTTCACCCATGAAATTTTAAAAACCTAATATACCAGAATTCCTTTTCCCTTTAGACTTAAAATTAGTTAAAACTACTAGATTTTAACTTAGACTTGGGCCTTCTAGAGGCCCACTAACATACTCAGACCTACACCAAGCAGTCAAAACTTAGAAATTTTAAAATTCGCCAAAATTCACAGAAGTCCCGAAAATTTGGGCGTTACATGCCAAGCCTCTTCTTCTTGGATATTGATGTGAAGTTGCTTAAGAAAATCCAAAAACTTCTTAAATTACACCTCGTATTTCTGTTGCATGAGTCTTTGTGGATACGAGTGTGTTGGAACCTTAGCTTAGATCAGAAAAATTTTCTAAGGTATTGTATCAGCATCTAACGAAGGGGTTTGCTTATCAAAATTCACTAGTTTAGATTTTACCTATTCAGAATTTTCAGCAGTTGGTTTTTCTGGCGTAGGAATTTTAACTATTGGTTGATTTTCATTTTCCTCGATAGGGTCATCTTCAACCTCAACTACCTTGGGCTCCGAAGTTCTTCCTTTCGTAAAACAAATGCTTTGCAGTGTTCCTTACCCGTATTCCTTGGATTTTCTGTGTCACTTGGCAAGGCTCCTTCTGGTCTATTACGAAGCTCCGTAGCTAACAGACCTACTTGGTTCTCTAAATTTTTTAGTACTGTTGATTGACTCTGGATTAAGGTTTCATTCTTAGCCATGTACGCCTTCAAAAAAATTCTCTAAACTGTTAGATGGTTCAGCTTATAGTGGTTTTTGAACTTGTTGATTGAACCCAAGAGGTTGATTTGATCTATGATGCATGTAGTTGTTGTTTGGTCCAGCTCATTGGTTGCTCCAAAATAAGTTTAGATGGTTTCGTATGAAGGGTTATAGAAATTGGACTGTGGTCCTAGCCCACTTCTATTCTGGATTTGGTTTCCTACATAATAAACACACTTGGGATTTCCTAGACAATTCTCAGATGAATGTCTGTCCTCATAGTATACGCAGGAAATATTGTCGAATTGACTTGGTGGTTGGGCTCCAACTTCATTAAAACCGTTAGTAGTAAACCATTTCAACATTGAAGAGATAGAAGATACCTAAGCTGAGAGTGAAGTAAGGGCATCTACTTTATGCACTCCTACTACTTGTCTTCCTGAAGCTACTCAATTCGTCGGCCACTGGTAGTTGTTATTGGCTCTTCTCTTGATGAATTCATAAGCCTCATTATAAGACTTAGAAAGGAAAGCACCATTTTTAGAAGCATCTACCACCATTCTAGTGTGTGCGTTGAGACCATTATAAAATGTCTCCAATTGAATGCAATGTGGAATCCCGTGGTGAGGGCATTTACATAGTAGCTCTATAAATCTTTCCCATGCCTCGTATAAGGATTCGTCATTCATTTGCTGAAAAGTGGTGATCTCATTCTACAACTTAGCATTTTTACTAGGTGGGAAATACTTTACCAGAAAGCGTTTGACTAATTCTTGCCATGTAGAAATTGAGCTTGGTGGCAATGAATTAAGCCATACTCGTGCTTTATCTCGCAACGAGTATGGAAACAACTTCAAACTTAATTTTTCCTCGGTTACACCGGCTATCTTGAAGGAATCGCTTACTTCTATGAATAGTCAAAGGTGAAGGTGCGGATCTTTTGTGGGCATTCCACTAAACTGGCCCTCTGTTTGAAGCATCTTAAACATCACATGTTTCAATTCAAACTGTGGTGCCTCAATCTCTAGTCTCCTAATTCCTGAATTTAGCTCATTAAAAAGTGGCACAGCATATTGCCTTATAGCTTGATCCCTATCATCAGCAATAATGATTGGATTACAAGCATTAACGACTCCATTCCCTTGAACTCCACTTTGATTTTCAAGGTCTATTTCTATAACTTGTCTTTGGGCTAGTCTTTCTCGTCTCCTTTGTCTAAATGTTTGATTAATTTCAAGGTCTATAGAGAGTAAATTGATGATTTGATCTATGCTCATAAACACCTGAAAAGAAATTAAAAATAAAAATAAAAATAAATAAACCAAATTGTAAGAAATAATTTCACAAATAATGATTAAATTAATAGTCCCCGGTAACAACGCCAAAAACTTGGTTCGCAATGGAATGTAAAAGTATATATAGTCGTTAACAAGAAATAAGTAAGTAAAAAGTGTATTATCTCCACAAGGACTGTGTTTAAATCACTAATTGTAAAATTATAGTTACAAATTGGTTAAAGAAACACAATCTTTCTGAAGTGATGGATGTTAGAATTAAATTAATGCAAATGAATTAACCTAAATGCAATGTAATGAAATAAGATGCAATGGGATGGTTTAGCAACAAATCACAAGTTTTAACAACAGTAACATGAATAAGCTAGAACAATTACAATACTTGACTTAATTAATTTTTTATCATGTTTAACAATATTCCAGAAAAAAACCCATGGCAACATAATCATTCATTAACTTGGAATCTCATATAAGTTATTTTTAAGTCTTATACTTAGGAAAACATGTATATTTCTATGTCCATATTTTACTAAGGATTCCTTAGAATTTACATGAAGAAACAGGGACGAGTTAGGTTTGAAACAATTTAATCACATAAACCTAAAGTAATGCAAGGTAATAGTGTTCTCTCAAATTATCATGTACCTTTAATTTATTCTAGGTCGGATATAAATTAAGCATACACCTTCCAATTATTGTGTCCAATAATCACCATTTGATTATGATTAAGCAATTAATTCTAATGCATCCAAACATATTTTAATGCATTAATAACATGAATGATTTTAATTGGAAGCATGAACAATTGAGACACAGAACAACAACATGAATCGAATGAGTTTAATCAAATCTTTGCAATTATTCTAGCTAAAACAAATTAAGTCATCATCATTAATGGAAAAAAAATTGAAAAATTTGAAAACATGTTTAAAACTAAGAACAAATTAAAGATAAATGATAATCATAATTTATACATATTTTTATCCCTTGCTTGACACATTTATGAATGATTTCTCCTTAGATTTGATGAATTTGATGTTCCTAATCCTTTAATTTCATGTTTTATACTTAGGTGAGCATAGAAGAGTGAAAAGAACAAGAAACAGGCCAAAAACGGAGAAAATGGGCCAAAGTGGGAAAACAACACAGCCTGGACTTCCTCACTCGAGCAGAACACACGCACGTGCCATTCTAACAGCCTCGACCACGGCCTGAAATAATTGCAGATGGACGTGTCCCTGCCGAGCCCTAGTTAAGTTCTATTCGAAAAAGGGTGATTTTGAGGCTTTTAGGCATTCAAAAGCCTATTTAAACACCCTAGAGGAGGACTAAAAGGGGGGGCGAAGAAGAGGGAGCAAGGAATTATTCCAAGAAAGTCAATTGATCCATCTCAAAAGCCAGATTCATCATCAAGACTGAAGATCTCTCCTCAATTTCCTTTCAGGAGTTTTGGGTTTTCTTTATGTTTTGTATTCATTATTCTTCTGAGATGTTTTCCTATTTAGTTATGAACTAAAACCCCTAAATACCTAAGAGGAATGAAACCTAAGATGAATCTTGTTATTATTTTCTGAATTGTATGATAAATATTTGACTTGTTCTTAATTATGTGTTCTTAATTCTTGTTTCGGTATTTCAGGATATTGATTCAAGTTAATGCTCTTAGTTGGAGGATGAATAGTCCCTATCTAAGAGCAACTTTATCATAATTAAGCGGAGTTGATTGCGCGCCTACAGATAGGGTGACAAGATTTTTTTAGATTAGGGTGAAACCTAATAAAGGGATCTATAGATCGAGTTAATGCAACCCTAGGGTGTTAATTAGAAAGAAATTTCAATTATTCAGTCTAGGGTTAGACGTTATTAGTCTTGAATAGGGATAATAACATAACTTAGGGATTTCTACGGAACAAGTTAAATGAATAAATCGTCCGATTCAGAGCCAAAATAACAAGTAAAGTCTAGGTGGATTTTTCCTTAAGTATTGTCTTGATTCGATCATTTTTCCAAAAGTAATTCCCCAATTTTATTTTCTGTGACTTCTTAGTTTAGTTAATTAGTTAATTAAAACAAACCCCTTTATTCTTAGGCTAGATAATAAAAAGACAGTTATTACTAGTACTTTTAGTTCCTTTGGGTTCGACAATCCGGTCTTGCTAAAACTATACTACTGTTCGATAGGTACACTTGCCTACGTCGTGATAATAGTCAGTTTCAAGAACGATTAATTATAAATTTATAAAACTTATCATGGAAAATCATGATCAATAAAGGAAGAAGAAACTCTATGATGAGTTCATGATTCCCTGAAGACTAATCGTGGTGGCTTTCTCCAGTTCTTGCGGTTGCTCATTCGCAAATTGTTCTTTCTTGTTGTTGTAGGACCCTTGGAAGATGGTATTTATACCCTCTAATTCATTTCCAACAGTTGTGGTTGTTGGAAAGATGAATAGAACCATTCGGGATGAAAATACCAGATCATTAAATTCACCTACGATAAAAGGTATCGATACTTTTTCTACGAGTATCAATACTATTAGCATTTAATGCCTGCTTCAGTGACTAGTAAAGATAGTTTAGAATGAAACCAAAGATAATTTATCGATACATGGTAAAAGGTATGTATACTTTTTGAAAAGGTATCAATACTTTTTGTAATTGATTGAAAATAGAATGTCAATTTGATATCAATTTTGGAATGGATCGATATCTTGAAAACTATTTATATTGGGCCAAAAACTATCAACACTTTTTGGCCTAGAGCAATATTGAATTTTTTAAAAAAAATTTTAACTTGATTGAAAATGTTTAACTCAATTGAAACCATTTTAACTTGATTTTATCATTTTGCCAATTTTGTTCAATTTTAACTTTTATTCAAAAATATTTTAATTTGTTATATCAAAACATATTATCAAATAAAGCTAGGTATAATGATTTAGGCATTAATTTGATAGATTTTAAGTTTAAGTTAAAAAAGGACTAAATTGTACAGTCAATTGATGGTTTTTTCAATAGGGAATAAAATGAACAAATTTCAAAATTTTTGGTAGAAATGAGGAATAGTAGGTCCCATAAGGACTCTAGCAAATTCGAACTGAAATTTTTAGGGTTAAAATTGAAAGTTATTTTAGTCCCAATTTTAGGGGCTAAATTGAATTAAATGCAAAAGTTTCTAAAATTAGCAATTGAATCTGAAACTGTTTGTGTGTTGATAATTTTGCATGTTTTTCTTAATCCATAGCTAACGTCGACTCGGATTCCTCAAAAAAGAAAAGGAAAAGAAAAAGTCATTAACAAATAGCTCAGAGTTTATGGTTTGTGTTTCTATAATCCGAACTACTTCTTAATTGCTGCATATTGACTTGTTTGTGCATGGTAAGAACAAAATGTGAGACACTTTGTTATAGTGAGTTGTATTAGATTGATTTGAATTGAATAATGATCATGAGGACTTAATTGAATAAATGTGAAAAATGTGTATGTTTATATAAATGTGAAATTGAATATATATTGAGATGATTTATGCTACCATATGCATAAATAAATGAATTCATGATGAAAATCCATTTGAATTGAGATATTGGTTGATAATGAAATGAGAAATGAATATCCTATTAATTGTTTGAATAGAGTCGGATATAATTAGCAAGCCATAGGTTAGGAAGAGTTCAGGGTTACTTCGACTATGAGTCGAAAAGGCACTGGCTGCCAAATTGCTTCGGTTATACTGATGAGACACTAGGTGTCAAACTTATTGATAAGTGCTAGGCGCAACTATTTGCTTCAGATTTATTCGATGAGGCATTAGGCGCCAAACTGGTGTGTTGGTTAGATCCATGTATCCGTCTAAGTCGTGTTAATAGGGAGATAAATGGTAAAAACAATATATTGATAATTGAATTAATTTTGATGAACAATTCTTTCAATCCATGAGATTGAAAAATCTATATGAGACGTGATATTTGATATTGAAATGGCAAATAGATAAGACATGGAAGTGAAATGTGAAATAGAATATTCATTTGTGAAATGAGTTGAAACATCGATAATGTTGTTCATTGAATACATGAAATTGGAATATGAAATGGAAAGTGCTACCTTATGACTTGAGATATCAAAGGATATGTGAAGTGAATTTTCCATGTCTTTATATTAGTAAATTATGTTATATTTGAATAAAGAATGTGTGAATTGGTATAATTGACATGTTAATTGTATATCATCCATTATTCATAACTTATGCAAGTTAAATGACTTGTGTTATATTTTAATGTTTAGATTATAGAAATACCACTGAGTTATACTCATCATATGGCTTTGTTTTCTATGTGCATGTTAAGTTCTCTTTTGTTTGATCATCAACTTCAACATTCAGTGGCAATCTCAGACTCAAGTGTTGGTGATGTTTTTATTTTATGTCATAGCATGTACCTAAGGTGTCATTTGGCTATACAATGTTATATTTTTGGATTTTGTTGGCTTTTTGGGAATTATGTATATATATATATATATATATTTGTGTGTGTGTGTGTGTGTGTGTGTGTGTGTACGTGTTGGTAAAGCTCTCATTTGGTGGTGATCTTGATGAGTACTTTAGGCATGTATGTCTATTTGCTTAAATGGTGATTATGTGATGCTCCATGAAATAGGTATGGAAAGGTGAATGGTATGCCTTTGTTGAGTTGAAGTAATTTGGTAATATTAGTTCATGTTTATAAGGTTAAGATTGAAGTAGCTTGAATAGCTAAATTGATGCAAATTTTTTGGTTGTGTTGAGGTGCCATTGAAGGCATATTAGAATGGTTTGAATGTGGTATTTTGGTTGATTTTGAATTGTTGAATTGAGGTGTCAATTATGGCATATTGGTTAGGCACTTAGGATGGTTGTTATAAGAGATGCTTGTGGCATGTTTTTGATGCTTTGAAATAGGTGGAAAGATGATATAATGCTTGCTTATGGCTTAAGTGAACTTGGGACTATAAAAGTTGTTTTGAAAGGTTTCTTTAGATATACACAGTCTAACACACGTCCATGTGCCATACACGGGCATATGGCACGACAGTGTGGTCTATACAATTTGGGTGATAATTGGTGCACATGACCATAGTTTGTTACACGACTTGACGATACGGCCGTGTGACATCTTTTGAATAATTACACTTTCGACCCACACGACATTAGTGAATTACACAATCGTGTGAATCTAGCTCCACACGTTGTAACACCCCTAACCCGTATCCGTCATTGGAACTGGGTTTTAAAGTATTACCGAAACTTTCAGAACATTTTACAAATAATTTATGTAAATTACTATTCATTAACTGAGATTATTCAAAACGTCCCTTAATTGGACTCTCGGGGCCCAATACGAGCACTAGAATCAAGTCAGGACTTAATCGGGAGTTCTAAGAATTTTTTGCAAAATTACAAAAATTTTCCAAGGTACAGGGCTCACACGCCCGTGTGGTCCAAGGGACACGCTCGTGTGACCCTAGGACACGCCCGTGCTAAAGGCCGTCTTCGACGTCGTGTAACTCTCTGACTTGTGCACACGGCCATGCCACATGTCCGTGTGCTAGGTCGTGTGGTTAATTAATTTAATTTGAAATTAGGTGTAGGTTTCACATGGCCAAGACACATATCGTGTTCTAGGCCGAGTAGCACACACGGTTGAGACACACGCCCATGTCTCTACCTGTGTGCTCAATTCTGAGCATTTTGTTTCTCAAAATTAAGGTGCAGGGGACACACGGCCTAACTACATGCCCATGTTACCAAGCCGTGTGTCACACACGGTCTAGTCACATGCCCGTGTGTCTGCTCGTAAGGACAAAAATGAAGTCATTTCTAGCTTCATTTCTCACCCAAATTTTCACCCAATACTTGCACTTGAAACACACATCCAATACCAACCATTCCAAGCATTCAAATTAAACAATTCTATCATTCATCATGGCATACCATTACATGCATACGTGTTTATAAACTTACCTTGGATTAACTTAGGCATTAACATTCTTTGATCACATAAACTTAACATATCACATATGAATATATCATAATAACCTACTTAATCATACCAAAATAAGCCATTACTAGCCATTCCAATGGCTAGGTTACAAAACATCATTTTCAAGCCACTATTGGCCAAGTTGTCCTATACATGCCATTATACCAAAATGATTTTACTAGGTATACCTAAAATAAGCTAGTTGATAGTGTGACGATGCTCCAATGATCTCCAACCTTCGCGAGCTTCTGAGCAATATAAAACAGGGGAAAAATAAAATGGAGTAAGCATTACATGCTTAGTAAGTTCGTATAATAGAAACTAAACTTACCAATCCCGTTTATTAAATCTAAGCATACAATGTCATGTTTTCCATCCATTTCGCTAAATTCCCTAAACACATACATTCAATCAAAAATGTTAGTCACCAAATATTCTCATCAATCAAGTAAACATAGATGAGCTCATCATGCAATATTCCTTCAAGTCATTATCATTCTATCTCAAAATTCTCATGCCACATCAAGAGTTGTGTCTGTTGAATCATTGAAATTCTGATGGATGCTCAAGTAGTACACTTGAGGTGTACAATTCAATAATCCATCATTTCTTATTCAAGGGTACCCATTAGGGTACTTAACCAAGGAACATTCTCTCAAGCCACATATCGTATAACAGGATTACCAAACCAGGCTAAATCATTTATATAACGTAAGCTCAAAGAGGTCAATTAGGATTACCAGTCCAGGCTAAACCCTAACCGTAATGTATACTCGAGAGGTATTATATCAGATTACTCGTCCAGGCTAAATCCTTTCTATAACAAGGTCAATAGGATTACTCGTCTGAGCTAAATCCTGTCCGCAACAAATGCAAGAGCTTATTCGTTTTGGGAAAGCGCATATATTCATCGGAATTCAATATTCAATCGGAACTTAACCCTTTTTCACCATATCAAGCATGTATTAAATTTCTCATTATAGCATCCAAGTACTGTACATCAACATAAGTCACATTCCATACAACAACACATTCAATTAAACATAGTTACATGCTTGATTAAGTTACATGAACTTACCTCGACACTTATTTGCGTATTAAATCTACTAATCCGAAACCTCTTCTTTTCCTCGATCTAACCTCGAATGTGAGTTGTATAGATCTATATAAATAGCTTTAATCATCAATTTCTCATATTTCATACTCATTTGGACTCAATTTACGTCTGAGGAAAAATTACCATTTTGCCCCTAACTTTTCCATAAATTCCTATTTCGTCCCTAAGCTCAGAAAATGAAATTTGTGCAATTTAATCCCTATTCCAAGATTAACCAAAACCCCCATTACAAAATTTATGGCACATATATTCAAAAAAATTTAAAATTTTTCATCAAATTTCACAACTTTACATTTTAATCCCTAAATCATGTTTTCATCAAAAATCACTTTATAAAAGTTGTTTATCTATCAACAACCTTTCATTTTCTACCATAAATATCTAATTTTTAGCATATTCATCCATGACCCAAATTTCATACATTGATAACTTTTCAAATTAATCCCCGAAATAGATAGATTAAGCTATCCCGATTTCAAAAATATCAAAATTACTAAAAACGGGACAAGGAAACTTACCCAATTAGGCCATGAATGTTTATTCTCTCTCTCCTAGGGTTTCCATGTATTTTAGGTTGAAGAAGATGAGAAAAATAAGATGATATTTTATTTTCATCTTTTAATTAATTACTTATTTTTCAAATTCCAATTTAGTCCTTGCCCTTTTTCTAAATTTCCATGAATGAGTCACCAAAAATCTACATTCTTTTCTCTAATGGTCTAATTACCATATAAAGACCTCTAGTTTTGAATTCCATAGCTATTTAATCCTTATAGCTACTAGAATTCAACTTTTGCATTTTATGCGATTTAGTCCTTCTTATAATTAAACACTTAATCGATAAAATTTTTGTTTCAAAATTTTCACACGACTTGTCTATCATAATACGGACCATATAATAAAATAAAAATAAGCTTTATTTTCAGGTCAAATTTGTGGTCCTGAAACCACTATTCCGATTTCACTGAAAAAAGGGCTGTTACAACTCTCCCCTTTAAGGATTTTCATCATCGAAAATCTTACCAATAAAAAGATCCGGGTATTGCTTCCTCATAGTATCCTCCGGTTCCCAAGTAGTCTTTTCAATACCGTGTCGTTTCCAAAGAACTTTTACTAAAGCTACCTTTTAATTTCTTAACTCTTTTCTTTTCCGAGCTAAGATTTTGATTGGTTCTTCACTATATGTCATATTGGGTTGAATCTCTACCTCTGTAGGAGAAATAACATGTGAAGGATCGGATCGATACCATCGTAGCATATACACATGAAAAACATTATGAATCTGATCAAGTTCTGGTGGTAAAGCTAACTGATATGCAACCGGTCCGATTCTTTCTGTAATCTCATATGGTCCAATGAATCGTGGACTTAGTTTTCCTTTGCGACCAAACCAGAGGACTTTTTTCCAAGGTGGTAATTTCAAGAATACTTTGTCACTAACTTGAAATTCTATTTCTTTTCGTTTTAGATTAGCAAAAAACTTTTGACAATTAGAGGCTGCTTTCAAAATGTCCCAGATTACTTCCACTTTTTCCTCGGTTTCAAGGACTAAGTCAACTCCGTGTAACTTTTTCTCACTGAGTTCTATCCAATACAATGGATTTCTACATTTGTGACCATACAAAGCTTCATATGGTGCCATTTTGATGCTAGACTAGTAACTGTTATTGTAAGCAAATTCAACCAATGGCAAATACTTTTCCCAGTTACCTTCAAACTCAAGTATACAACACTGAAGCATATCTTCCAAAATCTGTATAACACGTTCAGATTGACCATCTGTCTTTGGATGAAATGCAGTGCTAAAGTGCAACCGAGTACCCAAAGCTTCTTGCAATTTGCTCCAGAATCGACATGTAAACTGAGGGTCTCTATCTGAAATAATAGAAACAGGCACTCCACGCAATCTGACAATCTCAGAGACATATAATTCAGCCAATCTATCCAAAGAATAATCCATGCGTACCGGAATAAGGTGTGCAGACTTTACTAACCGATCAACAATTACCCAAATGGCATCTTTCTTTCTTGGAGACAGGGGTAATCCCAATACAAAGTCCATAGTAATTCTGTCTCATTTCCATTCCGGTGTCTTAACCAGCTGTAATAGTCTAGAAGGCAACTGATGTTCAGCTTTTACTTGCTAACATATCAAACATTTAGATACAAACTCAGAAATATCCCGTTTCATTCCTGGCCTACCAGTAAATCTTTTTCAGATCATTACACATTTTATTACTACCAGGATGTATAGACATGTTACTGTTATGAGCTTCATTTAGGATCTTCTGTACTAGTTCTGAACCTTTTGGTACATATGCTCTGCCTCTAAAAAACAAACAACCATCAGTCCTAATCTAAAATTCTGAATCAAGAGTCAATCACTTTGTATCATTTTGCTTGCAACTTACTAGCATTTTTCTGAGCTCTAGAGATCTATTGCAAAAACATTCGTGTAACACCCCAAACCCGGCCCAGACATTATGGCCGAATCTGGCATGTCACATTGAAGTGTTTTTTGAAAACCTTGTTTTCATTGAAAACCCTTCTTTAAAAAATTTACCTTGAGTAAAATCCCAGCTTGTATTTGTTGCTTTCAAAGCGAGGTGTATTTAAAAAAAACTATTCCTTCTTGAATGATAATAATTACTTTGTAAAATCTCTTTTCAGTTGTGGAAGATTTATTTAAAACGGATGATCTATGAAAACTTGTCATTTAAAGATTGAGTTGCAAAAATGTAGTATTTGAAAACAGTTATGGTTTAGGAAAACCATGTTCTACTTCTAATAAACATAAAGCATAAAAATAATAATAAACCTAATTTGAAATAATAACTAGAGGAAAGGCCTTATTACAACCCAAATCAAAAAAATTAAAATATTAAAAATTAAATAAAAGACCAAGTCTAAACTTTTTGCTAGTTGGCCACCTCCGAGTCCCTCCATCCGTCAAACCGCCTATTGAGGATCACCTAAAAAATTTAAAAGGAGGGGGTGAGCTTCAAAAAATCAGTGTGTACAACCCTTAACGAGTATAAAGCAATCATCAGTCATTTTGGGGTCTGAGCCCAATCCAATAAAGGTGGCCTTTGGGCTTTAGCCCATATTAGCCTCAGTTGGGTCGAAGCTCATATCACAATAATATCACAATAGTATCATACATGCAATGTTGTGTAACCCACCCCAATAATCCAACCGCTACACACCAACTCTGTCCCCCGGTACACATCATGTGGGGATACAAATATCGACCCACCCATCCGGTACACATCAATGGTAGCCCGGTTGCGGTACTACCTTCATTGTAGCAAGCTGCTAAACAAATATTGGGCTTAATAGCCATCGGTGGATCCACGGTCGTTAAGCAACCATGCGATCCTCATATACTTCCTTCGTTCCATAATTCCCAACCCATATTCAACCTAAACAGAATATCATATGAATGCAGCAGGTATACATGTAACATCCATAAATCTTACATGCAACACATAGGGGTATTTTAGTCATTATCGCACTTAGGGCATTTTGGTCATTTCTCATCATTATGGGTCTAATTACTTACCTTGGCCCATTAACAAGTCCCCGTTGGCTAAAGTGAATAGATACTATGCACCAGGTAGGATTCCAGAGAAGAGGAGGTGAGTCATTAAGACCGCTTAAGTACCAAGCTCTCCCTAGATCCAATCCTAGACATGCATATACCCATTGCCACACCTTAACCTTATGACTTGTCCACGGTCACAATTAATTAATTATTTAACTTTTATGTCTGTTTAAGCAATTATCAAATACTAGGCCCAAAACCCTTTAGAAAGCCCAAACAAGTCTACATACATGCATATGGCCCACTAGGCCCAATCTCATTCATATGGCCCATTAGGCCCAAATCACATTCATATGGACCATCTGACCCGAATCAATTCCAAGCCATGTAACCAGCATGACTAGCTCATCACTTATTACCAAATCAACAAATTCGCTTATTTTGGGCCCACGACCCATCGGGCCCATTTAGCCCATTTTGGCCCAGTTGGCCAAAGTACAGCCCAGTTCCATGAGATTGCTTATGGGGCCTCTGATAACATATCAATTTCCCCTTTATGAGTGTTCGACATTTCAACTTTTTGGTATTTTGGGATTTGCCGATCTAACGTGTGTGCAGTGTATGTACACAACTTCAGCTTTATATCAAGCTATCATAGGGTAGAAGTACACACCTTATCACCTGGAGTACTAAGTATTCATAATCGCCAGAACCTTGACTAGTTTGATCAGCTACGATCTACCTACGTAACTCAAAATCTGACGTAGTCCCCCTTCCGCATCTGGGCAAAAAGTTCCAAACGGCTAACACCTTACATCGCTTAAACTTGGGAGCCTCTATCCCAACCTCTCTGCTAGAACCCCTTTTTCCATCAACTAATACTTAGCCAGCGATCACACTCTTGAATGCGAGGGAGAAAGAGAAATATATGGAGAAGCCATAGGTTAACGAAAGTAATGGTATTGGAAAGGATAAAGAAAAATCGGCTTTTAAGAGTGTAGAAACAAAAGAACTTAGAAATATCTAATAAAAGTCGAAGAAGATCTAATTCACTTACCGATGCGAGATCGCTTGCCAACAAGAAATCAAACCCCCAAAGTGTATGAATCGGCTTTTAATGAAAAAGAAACAATCGGCTAAGTTAAAGAGGGAAGAGGTTGATTCGAATAAAATAGGGAAGAAAAGATCAAGAATTTGGCTTAAAGAAAAGAGGAGATGAAGGGTTTGAGATTACTCAGGTATTTGCAAAAAAAAACAAAACAAAAGAGTCAAGAGGTTGGAAGAAATTTCCCCCAAGAATATGCGACTGAAGCACACAAAAACAACAAATGCCCTTACTTGCCCATACGACACACATATATATACTAAAATAAATAAATAAATAAATAAAATACAAACCTACACTCCCCAATCGACTTAAACTTGTCAAGTTAAATTCCCTTCAATTTCTCCAATTTTATCACCATCATATCCACACTTAATCCTTATCCTTATCTCCACCATAACCTTGATTTTAGCCAACAATTCCAATTTGAATTGCATTCAAATTGCTTCCACTGAAATGGCAATCCTTCCTTGCGTTGAGCAGCAAAATTGAATTCTCTTTTGCGCATGAAACAACTCGAACTCCAGCCCTCCAACTTCCCAACACGTTGCTGGCCACTGCACCGCCACCTATCTTGTACTACTATTTGGTCACAATTAACTATAAGGCTTATATACCTAAGCCTCAGTTTCCTTAAAGAATAAAAATTTAAAACTTGCCAGGCTTGGGATTCAAACCTGCAACCTCTCAGATCCATAGCTTGCTTCTTGCCACTACCCCTCAGGCACTCTTGTGCCATATTCCATCCCTAACTATTTTTAAGGCCTATTAACCCGCAACCAGGTTATCCTAAAAATATTTGCTACCATTCAGATTCAAACCTCCAATCTCTTGGCTACGCTATACGTCCCTTGCCACCACGACACCTACCTTATTTGTGTCGTTTCTCTCCCCCAATTAATTATAAAGTCTTTTTGCTAACCTCCAGGTTGTTTAAAAAAAACCACCACAATTTTCGCCAAGGCCAGGACTTGAACCCTGGACTTCCTGCTTGCTACCAACTCCTTTTGCCACTAGGCCAAGAGTTTCCTTGTGTCAGATTTTACCAGGCATTATTAATAAGCCTTCCACCTAATGTTCAGGGTCTTTTAGAAAAAAATACAAAATTTTGCTAAAGCCCTGGATTAAACCCAGGACTTTTTCCGCCCTACCAACCCTTCCTAAATCACTTAACAATTAAACTAAACATGTAATTATAAAATATTTAAACACATTTAAGTTATTTAAGCCGCCTTATAACCGATCCCAAACTCAAGGCCCATTACTTCTAGTCCCAAAATTTAGGGTGTTACAATTGGTCTAGCTTTTAACTCAACTATGATTGAACCATTATCAGAAAACAACAATCGGGTGTTCATTGCTCGCAAAGTATACAGGGATTTCCTGCTCAAAGCATCTGCCACTACGTTGGCTTTTCCCAAATTGTAGTCAATAACAAGATCGTAATCTTTCAATAACTCAAGCCATCTGCCCTGTCTCAAATTCAAATCTTTCTGTGACATCAAATATTTCAGACTTTTATGATCAGTGAATATGTGACATTTTTCACCAAATAAGTAATGCTGCAAGATTTTCAATGCAAACACTATGGCTGCCAATTCAAGATCATGTGTTAGGTAGTTCTTTTCATGTTGCTTTAGCTGTCGTGAACCATAGGCTACCACTTTACCTTCTTGCATCAAAACACTGCCCAAACCATTTAATGACGCATCACTGTAGATTATAAATTCCTTACCCGATTCTGGCTAAACTAACATAGGTGCTTCTGTTAATAAAGGTTTTAATCTGTCAAAACACTACTGGCATTTATCAGACCACTCAAACTTTACATCTTTCTATGGCAAACGAGTCATTGGAGAAGCTAGCGTTGAAATTTTTTTTACAAATCTCCGATAGTAACTAGCTAGTCCCGGAAAACTTTAGACTTCAGACACATTCTTCGGTGGTTTCTAGTTAACAATGGCTGAAATTTTATTCGGGTCTACTCTAACACCTTCAACAGATACTATATGCCTGAGAAAACTAACTTCCCACAGCCAAAATTCACATATACTAAATTTGGCATACAATTATTTCTCTCGCAAAGTTTGTAACACTATTCTCAAATGCTCAGCATGTTCATTTTTATCTCAAGAGTAAACCAAAATATCATCTATAAATACAACCAAAAACCTATCCAAATACGGGCTGAAAATTCTGTTCATCAGATCCATAAACACTGTAGGTACATTTGTTAAACCGAATGGCATCACAAGAAACTCATAGTATCCATACCTGGTTCTAAAAGTTGTCTTTGGCACATCTGAATCTTTTATCTGTAATTGATAATAACCAGAACGGAGATCAATCTTGGAAAATACAGTGGCACATTTTAACTGGTCAAACAGGTTATCAATATGAGGCAATAGATATTTGTTCTTTATTGTAACTTTGTTGAGCTGTCTGTAATCAATGCACAGCCTCAACGATCCATCTTTCTTCTTTACAAACAGAACTGACGCACCCCAATGTGAGAAACTAGGTTGAGAAAAACCTCTTTCAATCAATTCTTGCAACTGTACTTTCAGCTCTTTCAATTCAATGGGAGCCATTCTGTAAGGTGCTATGGATATAGGTGTTGTTCCCGGAACTAGATCTATAGAGAATTCCACTTCTCTATCCGGTGGTAAACCAGGTAATTCTTCTGGGAATACATCAGGAAATTCACATACAACCGGCACTTACTGAATTTTTGACTCAGATACTTTAGTATCCAACACATATGTGAGATAAGCATCATAACCCTTTCTGACATATTTCTGTACTGATATTACTAAAATCACATTAGGTAATCCATCTAATTTATCAGATTCAACATGAAGTAATTCACCACTCTCACATTTCAATACAATATATTTCTGTTTACAAATCACCTTTACCTCATATTGGGTTAACCAATCCATTCCCAAGATCACATCAAATTCATCAAATTGTAATAACATCAAGTTAGCCGAAAAGCAATAACCTTTTACCATCAATGAACAATTCTTACAAACTTTATCCACCATAACAAACTGGCCCAGGGGGGTTGAAACTTTAACCATAAATTCAGTGAATTCAACAGGCAAATTTTTAACAGTCACTAAGTTTATGCATATGTATGAATGTGTGGAACCAGGATCAATCAATGTAGTAATATCAGTATCAGGTAGAGAAAATGTACCAGTAATGACGTCTGGTGTGGAGGCATCTTCTCTTGCATGAATAACATATGTCCTTGCAGGTGCTCGTGCCTCAGATCTAATTATTGTATCATTGGTAGTACATCAACTACCACCAACATTGCCGAGATGATGGGGTGGTCTACCTCTCGAGACAGGATTACTAGGCTTTGGAGCTGGTTCTATCTCTTTTTCAACTCTTTCTAGACAATCTCTAAGAAAATGGTCAAGTGAACCACATCCAAAACAAGCTCTACTTTTAGACCGACATTCCCCATGATGAAATTTGTTACAATGTTTACATTTTAGTTTGGAATTACCAATACTACCCACATTGGTCACAGATGGAGATGAAGACCTCGGGTTAAAACGTTGAGAGCCCCGCTCTCTTTTAGAATATCTCGTAGAGGTGGCCACCCGATCATAATACTTCTTTAATTTCTTAGAAGCAAATAATTTTGACTTACTCATAGTTCTTTTTTTCAGAAACCTAAGCCTCTCTTTCAGCCTATTTCTTTTCCTTACTCAATTCCTCAGCTTTGTGTGCTCGATTGGCTAACATTGCAAATTCCTTTATTTCAAAAATTCTTATCAATAACTTGATATCTTTATTTAGACCCTCTTCAAAGTGTTTACACATCTCAGCCTCAGTTAGAACCCATTCTCTGGCATATTTACTCAGCCGAACAAATTCTCGTTCATATTCGGATACAGTCATGTTTCCCTACTTGAGTTCTAAAAATTCTTTCTTTTTCTGATCCATGAATCTCTGACTAGCATATTTCTTTCTGAATTCAGCCTGGAAGAATCCCCATGTAACGTTCTCTCTCAGTACAACTGAAGTTATGGTATTCCACCAATGATGAGTTGTATCCTTCAATAGGGATACTGCACATTTCAGCATTCGACTGGTGTACAGGATAATTTATCAAAAACCCGGATAGTATCTTCTAGTCAAAACTCAGTCCTTTCCGGATCATCATCTGCAGTAGCTCTAAATTCTTCCACCCCATGCTTGGGGATTTTATCTATCGGAGGCTTACCAGTTCTAACAGGTTCAGCACGCAGTGGAACCTCAGGAATCGGTTGAGGAGCAAGTGGGAGAGGTCGTTGTACAGCGGGTTTGTTCTTAAGTATTTGGTAAACCACTCATTCATCAATTGAAAGAAGGCTTGTTTTGCCTCCTCACTTCGACCCTCAGACACGGGCCTTTTACTACCAGACGCAAAAGCAACTCTTTGAACTAAAGCTGAAGCATTGCTCTCAGCTTCCTCGGATTCAACTCTAGCTCAATTAGATGACATTGCTATATGAAAAACAAATTTAAAATCATCAGGAGTCATCACACTATCACAAATTATATAATGGCATGTATAGCTAAACTCGTGTTTGCTACGTCAAATCTAAGAATCGGCTAATTTGTAGCTCTAATACCACTAAATTAACATCCCTAACACGTATCCATCGTCGAAATAGTTTTAGAGCATTACCAAAACTTTTAGAATATTTTACAAATAATTTATGTAAATTACTATTCATTAACTGAGATAATTCAAACGTCATTTAATTGGATTCTCGAGGCCCAATACAAGCACTAGAATCAAGTCAGGACTTAATCGGGAGTTCTAAGAATTTTTCGCAAAATTATTAAAATTTTCCAAGGTGCAGGGTCACACGCCCGTGTCGCCCAAGGGACACGACCGTGTGACCCTAGGACATGCCCGTGCTAAAGGCCGTGTTCGACCTCGTGTAACTCTCTGACTTGTGCACACGACCATGCCACACGCCCATGTTCTAGGCCGTGTTGTTAATTAATTTAATTTGAAGTTAGGTGCAGGTTTCACACGGCCAAGCCACACGCCCGTGTTCCAGGCCGTATAGCACACACAGCTAAGACATACGCCCATGTCTCTGCCCGTGTGCTAAATTCTGAGCATTTTGTTTCTCAAAATTAAGGTGCAGGGGACACACGGCCTAAACACATGCCCATTTTACCAGGCCGTGTGTCATACACGGTCTAGTCACACGCTTGTGTGTCTGCCCCTGTGGGCAAAATGAACCATTTCTAGCTTCATTTCTCACCCAAAATTTCACCCAAGACCTACACTTGAAACACACATCCAATACCAACCATTCCAAGCATTCAAATTAAACAATTCTATCATTCAACATGGCATACCATTACATGCATATGTGTCTATAAACTTACCTTGGATTAACTTAGGTATTAACATCATTTAATCACATATACTTAACATATCATATATGAATATATCATAATAACCTACTTAATCATACCAAAATAAGTCATTACTAGCCATTCCAATGGCTAGGTTACAAAATATCATTTTCAAGCCACTATTGGCCAAGTTGTCCTATACATGCCATTATACAAAAATGATTTTACTAGGTATACCCAAAATAAGCTAGTTTATAGTGTGACGATGCTCCTTCGCGAGCTTTCAAGCACTATAAAATAGGGGAAAAATAAATGGAGTAAGCATTACATGCTTAGTAAGTTTGTATAACGGAAACTAAACTTACCAATCCCGTTTATTAAATTTAAAGCATAAAATGTCATGTTTTCCATCCATTTGGCTAAATTGCCTAAACACATACATTCAATCAAACATGTTAGTTACCAAAATCTTCTTATCAATCAAGTAAACATAGATTAGCTCACCATGCAATATTCTTTCAACTCAAGTGTTGTGCCTGTTGAATCATTGAAATTCTGATGGATGCTCAAGTAGTACACTCGAGGTATACGATTCAATAATTTGTCAATTTTTATTCAAGGGTACCCATTAGGGTACTTAACCAAGGAACACACTCTCGAGCTACATATCGTATAACAGGATTACCAAGCCAGGCTAAATCATTTATATAACGTAAGCTCAAAGAGGTCAATTAGGATTACCAGTCCAGGCTAAACCCTAATCGTAACATATACTTGAGAGGTATTATATCAGGATTACCCGTCCAGGCTAAATCCTTTCTATAAAAAGGCCAATAGGATTACTCGTCTGAGCTAAATCCCATCCGCAACAAATGCAGGACCTTATTCATTTTGGGAAAGCGCATATATTCATCGAAATTCAATATTCAATCGGAACTTAACCCTTTTTCACCTTATCAAGCATGTATTAAATTTCTCATTATAGCATTCAAGTAATGTACATCAATATAATTCAAATTCCATACAACACAGCATCCAATTAAACATATTTACATGCCCGATTAAGTTACACGAACTTGCCTCGACACTTGTTCGCGTATTAAATCTACTAATCTGAAACCTCTTCTTTTCCTCGACCTAACCTCGAATGTGAGTTTTCCAAATCTATATAAATAGTTTTAATCATCAATTTCTCATATTTCATACTCATTTGGACTCAATTTACGTCTTAGGTAAAATTACCATTTTGCCCCTAACTTTTCCGTAAATTCCTATTTCGTCCCTAGGCTCAGAAAATGAAACATGTGCAATTTACTCCCTATTCCAAGCCTAACCAAAACTCCATTACAAAATTTACAGCACATGTATTCATAAAAAAATTCAAAAATTTTCATCAAATTTCACAACTTTACATTTTAGTCCCTAAATCATGTTTTCATCAAAAATCACTTTGTAAAAGTTGCTTATCTATCAACAACCTTTCATTTTCTACCATAAATTTCTAATTTTTAGCATATTCATCCATGACCCAAATTTCATACATTGATAACTTTTCAAATTAATCCCCGAAATAGATAGATTAAGCTATCCCGATTTCAAAAATATCAAAATTACTAAAAACAAGACAAGGAAACTTACCCAATTAGGCCATGAAAGTTTATTCTCTCTCTCCTAGGGTTTCCATGTATTTTAGGTTGAAGAAGATGAGAAAATAAGATGATATTTTCTTTTCATCTTTTAATTAATTATTTTCAAATTCCAATTTAGTCATTGCCCTTTTCCTAAATTTCCATGAATGAGTCACCAAAAATCTACATACTTTTCTTTAATCGTCTAATTACCATATAAGGACCTTGATTTTTGAATTCCATAGCTATTTAATCCTTATAGATACTAGAATTCAACTTTCACTTTTTATGCGATTTAGTCCTTCTTATAATTAAACACTTAATCGATAAAATTTTCGTATCAAAATTTTCACACGAAATGTCTATCATAATACAGATCATATAATAAAATAAAAATAAGCTTTATTTTTGGGTCAGATTTGTGGTCCCGAAACCATTGTTACGATTTCACTGAAAAATGGGCTGTTACACATGGCATCAGGCTGTTACACGGCCATGTGCCCCATCCCTACATGGCCTCAGCCTTTCGCACGGTCAAAGGACACGGTTGTGTGACCCATGTATGCAGAATTTTCCTATCTTTTTTGTTTTTATTTCAATTTGATCCCTGATTGATACGACGTTAATTTTAAGCTTTTGTAAGCTCGATATAAACCCGAAATTGATTGAATTGCGTGTTATACAATGATCATATGTGGTAAATTGATATTGAATTGAAATTTTGATCTATAGTTTGTATGTAAATGATTTGTATTTGTCTATAGCATTTTATTATTTGGGTTCAACGGTCGGACTGGGTAAGGAGTGTTACAGTTAGTGTCATCAGAGCTATAGGTTTAGTCAATTCTTGGACTAAATTGAGCTCAGAATCGAGTCTAGAGGTGCATGCAAATGTTGAGTTAAGTTTGATTCAGGATTTGGATGTTGATTATAAATTCTTTTGTTTTGTAGTTAAAAAATGTCGGAAGAATCCAAGAATGAAGTTGATCAAAGTATTCATAGTAGCGGTCACTCTACTATGAATGAAATTAAGGTTGAATCAGTAGCACCTAGCATAGATTCAGCTGGTGCTCAACAACTTAAGGTTGATAATAATGGAAATAAGGGGTAAGGCGATACAAATATACTGCGTGCTATAGTCGATGCTCTTCAAAGAGTGGCAGGAGCTACATATGCTTGTTCTTTGACGAGCCCCAATTAAGAATTTTAGAGGTATGGTGCTACTGAATTTCTGGGATTGAAAGGTGTTGATCCCTCAACTACTGAATTTTGGTTAGAATCAATCAAACGAATTTTGTAACAACTTGAATGCAACCCACGAGAATATGTAATTTTTGTTGTTTCTCTACTGCAATGAGAAGCATATACATGGTAGCAGAAAATTACATGCCACGTTCCTGCTAAGCGAGCTGATTGGGAGTCCTTTCAAGTTGAGTTTTAGAACAATATGTTAGAGAATTATATCTGGAAGATCAAAAGCAATAATTCTTATTATTGAAACATAATGAGATGTATGTAATTGATTATGAACGAGAGTTTCTAAGACTCAGTAAGTGCGCATTAGAATTTGTGCCATTCAACACTGAAAGTTGTAAACGTTTTCTACTTGATTTGTACGATGAACTCATATTTTAGCTAGTATCTCACCAAATTTTAGAATTTTCCTATCTAGTCGAGCGATCTATGACGATAGAACTAGATATGGTTCTCAACAAGAAAATAGAGCCTATACGAGTTGCTAGAAAATAAACAGGGACTGCTATTTTGTATCTATTACCTAAACAGACTAGGGATTCTAGTAAAATTAGAGACCGACTTTAAAGTTTGAAGATCTGAAAGAAACCCAGATCATCAATTATCCGTGTTAGTGGGTAGTGTGAGAGTTCCTATTTTCATTGTGGATTATTGGAACATTTTGCTCGTGAGTGCCTCAGAAGTGATAATGTCACTCCTTTTCCTACCCAGAGGTCTACACTTGCAGCTAGGGGTTAAGGGATTAGCCATGGAAATTCTATATTGAGAGGTGGTTTTAGAAAGGGGACAGAAATAGTTATTCACCAGTCAGAGGCCAGAGCGCCAGCTCGAGCATAAGTTGTACAGAATTGTGAGGAGGGTGACGCTACCGATGTTGTAGCAAGTATCTTTTTTTCTATTTTCAATGCTTGTTAATGCACTGATAGACCTTGGATCCTCACATTCTTATATTAATGTTGAACTGATTAAATTGGGAAGTCTAAAATATGAGACATCAAAAGTAGCTATGGTTGTATCAAGTCCTTTAGGACAGAGAGTGCTAGTCATCAAAGTGTGTAGATGGTGTCCGTTAGAAATTTAGAACGTATCTTTTCCTGTTGATTTGTTGATTATGCTATTCAGCAATTTTGTTCTGACTTTGGGTATGGATTAGCTAACTGAGCATGGGGTGAAATTAAATTGCCGTAAAATAAAGTTTCTTGTTCAGAGTGTTGATGGCAAAACGGTAGAAGTGAATGACATCCAAACGAGTGGTTCAATTCATATCATTTCAGTAGTTCAAGCTAATAAATATCTAAATAAAGATTGTGAAACTTTTCTAGCCTATGTTATTGATCTGACGTAATTCAGTGTAGCAGATTAAACTAGCTTTCACACTTGAGAAGCTTGAAGACGAGCACTTTCATTATGTTTTAATTAAGTTTTCATAGTTTAGTCTAAATGCAATAAAAAGTTTATTATTAGTCCTTTATTGACCTTAGGGGCTGAATGAGGCCTAAAGGTGAGCTAATATAGTTAGTGAGTGTGCAAGAGACCATTGAAGGGAATATAAACACAATACTGGTCGTTGTGTTGCAACACAGGAAGTTTGATGTCGCAACATAGGGAGCAGAATACAAGCATATTGAGCCTGCCTTCAGGTGTCGTGACACAGCCATGGTATGTCGCGACACACCCCTAAACCTTGAACTTGAGCACACTGCCTTCGATGTCATGACACAGGTACTAGGGTGTTGTGACATCAATCTTGTATAAGAGATATTTACGAGCCAGGGGTATTTTGGTCTGCACAATCAAATATTTAACATGAGAGCGTCAGCTGACCTAGGTTTGAGGATAACGACAACCCTAACTCTATAAATAGGCTCATTTAAGAATTTGTGAAACAACTTTTCAGACTCAAGAATTTTCTTTGTAATTTCATTTTTCAATTTTTAGACTTTATATTTCATTTTAGTTCTTTTCTTTTTTTGTGTTCTTCGGAGAACATGGTTTGTAAACGCGATCCAATGCTAGTATATTTTCTGTCCTTCATCTATCAAATACAAACAGAATTCTCTAAACTATATTCTTGATTTGTTATTCATGTTTATCTTTATATTCAAGTTTATTATATTAATAAGATCCATGAGGAACTAATCCTTTTATGGGGGATTAGCAAGTGGAGGTGTGATTAATTTATTCTTATGTAGGGTTTTCTTAGTAGATCAACTATTTGGGAGAGGAAGAATTTAAACCCTAGGCTTGACGACCCTAGGAAGTATTTTAGGTGGGAATTAACCCAAAATTGGTATGGACAATCCGTAAACACCTTAGCCCCGAACCGGTCTTGACTGTTAGGTCAAGAGATAAGTAGTTCTTACTAACTCATTAGTTTAATGGAAGATCGAGAGATCCTGCTAAGGTAATGACTAGTTAATTGAGTATAAACCCAAAATAGGAATTAGTTATGATCACCAAAGCAAGCTAATCACCCATGCCTAGAATTGATTTAAGTTTATAAATTAAGTTTTTTGAAATTCTTAATAGGTTTTTATTATTTCTATTTTATTATCTATAAAAATCTAAAAAAAAAATTTCTTTTATGTTTTGTCATCCTATAATTTATTTAAATTACTAATTAGAAATATTTGTGCTTAGGTTAGAATTAATTTAGTGCTAGCCTTCGTTGGGTACGATCCTCGGAGTACTCATCTACTTTATTGTAACTATATTACAACTAGACTCATATACTTGCGGACACTACTCTATTCTATATCTTTTGTGCAATATTCTTACTTTGGACGTTGGTACGTTTGGAGGCGGTCAAGTTCTTGGTACCATTGCGAGGGAGGAAATATCACTAGATTGATTTTAATTTTTGCATTTATTAGAATAATTAGGAAAATTTTAAATTATAGATACAATTTTTACTTTATTTTTACTAACGCCATTATTTTTCTTTTTGGTTTCAGTGTATGACCCACAATAGGGGAACGCCTATAGAGCCAACCACCGATTCAGAAAGAATAGTTTGTAGGAATCGTCGACAACAACAGTAGCAACAACAAATGCATAACCCACCACTTGTTGCAAGCAATATACCACCCTGAGATAATTTGTTGCTCAACAAAATTAACAATACTAACCTAGAAGATTTACCATGACCACCACAGCTACCCGCAAATATACCTTTGGCACACAACGAAACAACCCTAAGGGACTACATGCTACCAAGTTTGAAGATGATTCAAGGAAGTATAACAAGGCTAGCCATCACGGGTGATAATTTTGAGATCAAATCAGCAATGATCCAGAACAATTTGAAGCTCAAAGGCACAATGACGGAGAACTTGAATTAGCATATAAACTAAGGGTGAGTATTCAATCGAGTCGAGTCGAATCGAGTCAAAAAAATTCGAGGTAGTCGAGTTGACGAATCCTATTTTAGCAACTGAACTCAATTTGAATTTTTTTTTAATCGAATTGAGTCAAAAATTTTTGAGTTAAGTCGAGTCAAGTTAACAAATCCTATTATTTATACTCAATATTGTGTTTACATGGACCGATTATTTAACTAGTAGACAAAGTACAAGATTATTCAACTACATAAACAATATAATGGTTTTGCCTTTTAACTTAATGAGTAAATATTTATCAAAATAACATAATTTTGCCTTTTAACTTAATGGTTTTGACTTTTAACTTTAGAAAAGTAAACATTTATCAAAACGACGTAGTTTTGCCTTTTCTTATTTGGATTTTCGAATAACTTGAATTGTGTAATTCATATTCAAGTTAAACAGAAAAACTTATTTTTTTATTCAAGTTGATCCGAATAACTTGATTAACTCAAATAACTCAAAGTATTTAATTCAAATTTTGAATTTTTTATCGAGTGTTTTGAATCGAATTGGATTTTGCTCACCCCTAATCTAACGCAATTACTTCAACTTTGTAATACTTTTAGATAAAACGGGGTCATCGATGATGCTATTCATCTTTGGTTGTTCCCCTTCTCCTTAATGGATAACGCTTTCTCTTGGTTGCATTCACATTCACCATGATCTATCACGACATGGGATGAACTCATAGGAAAATTCTTTCAAAACTTCTTCCCTATCAGCAAAATGGTCCAATTAAGGAGGAAGATCGCAACTTTTAAACAATTAGAAGGAGAATGTTTTCATGAAGCTTGGGAATGTTTTAAAACACTAATTTAGATATGCCCACACCATGGATTACCTAAGTGGCAAAGATTGCAGATATTCTACAACAGGTTGGTTGTACACGCACGATCAGGACTAGATGGAGCCACAGAAGGAGCCCTAATGAGCAAGACATGCAAAGACGCATATGAATTGATAGATAACATGGCAATAAATTCCTTCCAATGGCCAACTGAAGAATACACATATGGACAGAAGCCATCTTCGATCAAAGTTGTCTAAGAGGATGATAGATATCAACGGATACTGGATAGGCTAAACCATATAAAATCCTCATCAAGTGCATCATCGATATATGGAGGAGATAAACCTCTCTTATATTACATCAATAATCCTACCGAGGGTGTGAACTACATCGGGAATAGGGTGGAAACCCTTATTCAAATATTTATAATCCTAGATGGAGAAATCACCCAAACCTGAAATGGGGCAGAAAATAGGGAGGAGGTAATAATTCTAACCAAGTTAAAAATGCTAATTATCAACCTCCTTATTTACAGAAGCCTCAGGAAAGGGCCAACATGAATGACCATACTGTATGTGGTCAATGCTTAGATCGGATTAAGGGTGAGATGTAGTCAATAAGGATAGAAGTGAAACAAATGCAGCTTTAGTGTACCAGTACGACAAAAAAATTGTCTAAGCTCGAAGATCAAATAAGCCAATTAATGAGCATGATGGGAGACATTAAAAGACATATTGGTACTGGAATCCCAAGTTGTAACAGTGGTTTTGGGACCACAATTTTGATGAGTATATTATTATTTATTTAATATCTACGGAAATATATTAAAGTCGTATTAAGATTTCATTAAGAAATTTTGATGTTTAAGTAGTTAATTAATTAAAAAGGACTAAATTGTAAAAAGTGTAAAAGTTGAGTACTATTAGTTAAAAGGGTCAAATGGCTTTAGAAATGAAAGTTAATTGACTTTAATGGTAATTATACCACATATGATGATAGTGGATGTACATGGATAGGTTTTCATGTAATTATGATCATTTTTAAAGGTTAATTAAGTAATTTGATAATTAAGTTAAATGTTAATTAAACAAAAGATGAAAAAAACCTCTAATCTTTTTCATTTTCTTCTTCATTGGTTGAAATCACCATTAAAGGGGGGAAAGCTTTGGTTTTGATTTTATTCATGCATGGTATGTATTTTTGTCCGATTTTTAATGATTTTTATGTTTTTGAAATTGTTGCAATTAGGTCCAGCTAACCCTTACCTTCATTTTTTAATCTGTTAAAATTTATGGAAGTTACCATTAATGAATCTTGGTTGTTTTTGTTGATAATTATATATTTGAAGCTTTGATTGTGATATTTGGTTGTTTTGTAAAGTGATTTTTATTAGATATTGATTTAAGGGTTAAATTGTTAAATTTCAAAATTTTAAGGTTTAATAGTAAATTTGATGGATGATAGGGACTGTTTAAGGGCCTAGAATGTTCATCTATAGTTTGATTATTGGAAAAATGGTCAATTTAATGTTTTCGAGTTAGAAGACTTAATTGCAAAAGTTATAAAATTTTAGGGAAAATATGTAATTAATAAAAATTTACGGGTTATATACATTGAATGGAATGTGAAATATGTATAAGATTAATATATTTTACTTAATTTTTATATAGATCAAAACTTGGATCAAAAAGACAATAACCAAGGAAAAGGAAAAATAGTATATTAGTCCCTACGTGTTGATCAGCATTAAATAGTTGGTAAGTTCATAGTATTTCAAAACGTAAATGAATTTCTACTTGTATTATTATGTTATGATTCTTTAAATAATATGTTTATAGAAAATTATTGTATGAATGCATATACGTGCCCCTATTTGTACTTCGAAACCCTTGAATGCACATATATGCCCCTGTATGTACTTCGGTATCCCTGAATGCATATATGTGCCCCTGTTTATACTTTGGTACACTAGAATGCACATACATGCCCCTGTTTGTACTTCAGTACCCCTGAATGCACTTTTGTGCCCCTGCTAAAACTCTGGTAGCTTTGAACCAAATATTATATGAACTGTATTTAAGTGTGTTTAGATTAATTCTTATATTATGTCCTTACTAAGCTTTGTAAGCTTACTGATTCTTGTCGATTATTTTGTAGATAATTGTTGCTAACATTTTGGAGGGATCAATCAATTGGATCACACTATCCATCGAAGTTGGTAGTTTTTGTGTCTCTTAGGGTAGTGGCATGTATATGTGGCTAAATGTGTTGGTTTGGTACACTTTGATACTTTACTAAACTATGTCACTTGTTAATTTAACATACTTGTAAATAGGTTCTTTTTGGTAAATTTAGAATGGTATGAGAATGAGTACTTGTGGTACGTTTTAGCATATGTTTGAACTAAGTTATTATGTATGAAATGAAGCAATGTTGATAGGTTTTGATAGTTGATGTTTTAATATAATTGCAGTGTCTTTGAATGGCACATTGGTTGGTTCATTTTAGGGTGTTAAATGGCATGCTTATGTAGTGGTGAATGTTATTTAAGTCTCTTAGATGTATGTTCAAATGGTTAGATTTGTTAACTATGAAATTGCTTGTGAAATGGCTTGATTTTAGGTAAATTTTGGGCTCACACGGCCTGATACATAGGCTTGTAACTCAGTCGTGTAAGACACATGACCATGTGCCATCTGAGACTCCTTTTGTATGTAAGTTAGTGAGTTACATGGCCTAACACACATCCTGGCACATGGGCGTGTGGGGCAACTCAAAGAGTTACACGGCCTAACATACTGGCGTCTGAGATAGCCATATGACTTTACTCAAAGACTTACATAGGTGAGGACACAGCTAAGACATGATCATGTGTCCCTAACTCGAAGGTTACACGGCCGTGTGGCCCCTATTTTGCATATTTTGCATATTTTTCCTAATCTTTTCAAATTGTTTTCAATTGTTACTGATTTGCTTCTAAGTTATTTTCAGGGCCCCAAGGGCTTGATTTAAGGATAATATGCATATATATGAATGATTTATGATATATTTAAGTTATTGAATGATATTGTGTTGCATGGGGTTTGGTTGATCTGTAATACTCTGTAATCTTAATTTGGTGACGAGTACGGGTTAGGGGTGTTACATTTAGTGGTATCATAGCTACAATTTAGTTGATTCTAGTACTAGTGTAGCGAAGTAGAGTTTAGTATATAAATGCCATATATACCCTATAATAGTGTGATGCTTCTAATCCGCTTTAATATTGTATTTTCTTATAGATTCAAGCTGTCAGCTAAGTCAAACTAGGTTGTAGTTAATGAAGCTGAAAGTAATGTCTAAGCTTCAGACCCTGAAGTAAGTATTAGTGCATCGATTCCACAGTCTTTTGGTGATAAGATAAAAATGTATTTCTCGGAATGATGAACCAGTGGTTCAATAAATTCAAATAGCAAATCTTGCAACTTCGCCACCTCCACCCCCTACTGTGCCTCCTCCGGCACCCCTGAATCCTCAAAATCCTATACCTATGTCAGTTACTCGAGTATCTGTAGATAAAATCTGAAAGTGTGGAGTAGAGGAATTCAGAGGCAAAGTGGATGATGATCCTGCAAAAGCCAAGTACTAGTTAATGAACACAAAGAGAGTCTTTGTGGAGTTGATGTGCACTCCTGAAATTGTTTGAGATGTGCAGTCTCGTTACTAAAAGATAAAGCATACTTATGGTAGGACACATTAAGCACGATGGCAACACTTAATCGTGTTAGCTGGGATTTCTTTTATACTAAATTTAAGAAATATGTTGGTCGACTATTCATTGACAAGAAAAAAAAAAGAATTTCTTGAGCTAAAATAAGGGAATTAGTCTGTAGCTAAGTATGAATGAGAATTTGTACAACTAAGAAAATATGCTCATAATATAGTACCAAGCGAGGAGGAAATGTGTATTAGATTTGAAGACGGTTGAATGATGATATTTGTATATCTATGGCAGCATTAAAGTTACAAAAATTTGTAGAACTTTTAGAACAGGTTCAAAAAATTGAAGAAATTTGCAAAAGTAAACGACGGTCAGATTCGAGATTTTAATAAAAGATGGTTGTTTAAGCCTACACAATCATCGCCATCGAAGAAATTTAGAAATGAGACAAATCAGTCTACTGCCCCCTACAGTTCACTGGCAGAGATAAACTGAGGCAAAGCAATTTTAAGCCTAATAATTCTCAGCGGCTAGTGTCAGAAGTGTAAAGAATGTTGAGAGGACCATTCCTGTTTGTGATGTTGCAATAAAAGGCATTTTGGTGAGTGCCAATCAAAGTCAGGAGCTTGTTTCCATTATGGATCTACTGACCATTTCCTTCGTGATTGTCCAAAAAGGTAGAATTATTTTGGCAATCAATCAAACAAGCCTGAAGCAACCTCACAGAGAGGCGAACAATCTAGAAACACTAGAAACACTACTCTTGGTCTAAGGAAGAATAGCAAGAGTTGTTAGATCGTAGATTTATTCGACCGAGCGTGTCACCTTGGGGTGTTCCAGTTTTGTTCATGAAGAAGAAAGATGGGTCAATAGGACTATGTATAGATTATCGATAGTTGAATAGAGCCACCATTAAGAATAAATACCCATTACCTCGTATTGATGATTTATTTGATCAGTTAAAAGGAGGTACGATGTTTTCAAAGATTAACTTGAGATCTGGATATTACCAGCTATGAGTTAAAGAGCAAAATGTACCAAAAACTACATTCAGAACTAGATATGGTCACTATGAATTTCTAGTGATGCCATTTGGTTTGACTAATGCCCATGTGGTATTCATGGACTTGATGAATCGGGTGTTTCAGCCATATTTAGATTGTTTGTTGTGGTATTCATTGATAACATTTTGATTTATTCACTGAATGAGTTAGATCATGCTGAACATTTAAGAGTTGTGATGCAAACTTTGCGTGAAAAACAACTATATGCAAAATTCAATAAATGTGAATTCTGGCTACAATAAGTCAATTTTCTAGGACATGTTATATCTACTGATAAAATCAGGGTTGATCTGAATAAAGTATTTACGATTGTGGATTGTGGATTAGCCTAATACTATCAGCAATTTTTTAAAAACTTTTCGATCATTGCTTCACCTATGACCAGGTTATTAAAGAAAAACATTGAATTTGTTTGGTCTAATAAATGTCAACAGAGTTTTGATTAGCTAAAAAGCATGTTGACAGAAGCTCCAACACTAACACAACCTGAATCTGGAATGACATATGTTGTTTACAGTGATGCGTCTCTCAATGGTTTAGGTTGTGTGTTAATGCAGTTAGGGAAAGTGATAGCTTATGCTTCTCGAAAGTTAAAGACTGTAACACCCTCACTCATATTCAACGCCAGAATAGGGTTACGGAGCATTACCAAACATATAATACAATTATTACATTTCACATACATTTTTAAGTTTTAAATAATCATCATTCATCTACATACTTATCGTCCCTAATATAAGCCTACGAGGCCTAAAACAGGCATTCAAGAAGGTTCAGGACTAAACTGATACCTCAAGAAAATTTCGGAACACATAGAAAATTTTTGCAAAACACAGGGGACACATGCCCATGTGGCCCAGCCATGTGTCACACACGGCCAAAGACACGCCCATGTCACAGGTCATGTGGACATTCAAAATGGGATCACATGGCCGTGTCCCAACCCGTGTCTGACCATGTGTAACTCTTTGACCTAGGTCACACGACCAACACACACGCCCGTGTGGATAGCCCATGTGCCCTAAAAATGGACACAAACGCCTGTGTGCCAGGCCATGTGCTAGGCCTTGCCAAACCTGTAGGGTATACTGACTTATGCCACACGGCCAAGTCACACACCTGTGTGCTGAGCCTTGTGGAGCATACTCACTTGATTTTAAATTCAACACCAGGGGACACACTACCATGCAACCTGACCGTGTGTCACGCACGACTGAGACACGCCTGTGTCCCCACCCATGTGGACAAAAATAGGCTATTTACCAAGCTATTTTGCCACCCAATTTACATGTACCTATACTAAACTCAAATGGCACAAAACATAGTATATAATAGGCATTCAATCAACCTCAATCAAGCACATTCCATACCATTTCCAACACCAACTAATCCAAGATATACAATCTCATAATGTGACATTCAATTTCATGCTAAAATTCACTTTACCAAATCATCAATGTGGTCATTTTCTAAACATGCATTATTTTACCTCATTTCACATACATAATAAACTCAAATCTCAACCATTTGCTATCCATAATACCTATTATCAACAAGCATCATATAACCATATTCAAACATATAATAAGTGCCATATGCACAATTATATACACAACAAAACCAAGTTTAGCCAACTTTCATGGCTATAAACCAAACCAAATATTAAACTTTTACAAGCCAATTCAAATGGCTAAATTCATTACCAAAATATACCATAATGACCAAAGTTCCTATAAATTCCATATACTCGAAATACTTAAGTTCAAAAGTGCCAAAGTGATAGCTTGATAGTGTGATGAAGTCTCCGACGATCCCCGAATTCGAGCTAGCTTTGAAATCACTATAAAACACAGAAATATAAATGGAGTAAGCTTTATAGCTTAGTAAGCTCATATGATTAATAAGTATAATTTGCCAATTCATTCACAGTTTAAAAAACATAAGTAAATATAATTAACACATTCAATTCAACAATTTGCACATTGCCATAATTCTATGTATCATGTAGAAATTCATCAACTTTCACTTACTTTTCATATGAACTTATTAATTATCACTTACTTGCAAAACTTATCACGAGTACCTGAACTGATCCATATCATTACTTACATTCTCGTACCATCATCTTTTCCCGTTGAACCATTCGAAATAAAATTGGATACTCGGTAATCTCGCAATGAAGTGCCTTATACATAGCCAAAGCTATTTCAATCTCATAACACATATATGCTCACTCTCGAGCTATCAACGGGCCTGGTCACACAAGCTATCAGTTAAGGCGTAGCTACACGATGCTGCTCACACAAGCTGTCAAGTAACCGCAACACATACCGGTATACTCAGCCACTGGTAGGACATACAGAACCAGCACCTGAATCACATAATCACAGTAGCCCCTAATGGCATGTCACTAATATCCAATCTATTTCTAAGGTTCAACTGGGATTCTTACTGTGTCAATGCTTTGTGGATAGATTCCGCAGTGTCGTAATATCACAATTATAATATTTAAAAATATAAACACATATAACATTAAGCTTATTAATCATACAAACTTACCTTGATCGTAAAATCGGCAAAATGGATCCATTAGTCAATTACTTTGGTTTCCCCCGATCCAGATCCGAACTTCATTTTTCTTAATCTATATAATACCAAATTTAGCTTATTCAATCATCACTCTATTCAATTTAATCCAAATTTCATATTATGGCAAAATTACACTTTTACCCCTAATATTTCAATTTCTTTACAAATTAGTCATTTTCTAAAAAAAACACAAAATTCATGAAATTCCACCTAAACCCATGCTAGCCGAATTTCAACTAAGTCGCTATTAGCCCATATTTCATTTATTTCATATTTTAACGACAAAGTTTCCACATTTCACAATTTAATCCCTAATTTGCATTTTCACTAAAAATTACTTAATAAAACTTGTATAACTATCATTAAACATTCATAATCTATCATCAATCATTAAAGCTCATTCATATTTATCAATGGCAACATCATAAACCTTTAACAGTTTTGCAAATTAGTACCTAGGCTAGCTAGACCTAGTTGCAACGATTCTGAAAACATAGAAATTATTAAAAACGGGACAAAAATCGTACCTTAATGAGCTAAATAAGCCTGGCTAATTTTAAAGCCCTAAAATGGCTATTCTTCATCCAAAAATTCGGTGGAAGAAGATGACAATGAGTGGGATTTTTGTTTTATTTTATTTTATTAACCTTATTTACTAAATACCAAAATTAACATTATTATTAATTTAAAATTTCAATAATTCCAAGCCATTAACATCCATTATCTAATTAATGGGCTATTTACCACATAAGGACCTCTGTTTTAAAGTTCTATGGCTATTAGACACGTTTAGCTAATAGAACTCAAGTTTTACACTTTACGTGATTTAGTCCTTTTTATCAAATTAAGCATTCAAATGATAAAAAATTTTAACGAAAATTTCACACAAACATACTATCATGTTGTTGACCTTAAAATAATAATAAAATAATTATTTCAACTTTGAATTTGTGGTCCCAAAACTACTATTACGATTTAACCAAGAATGAGCTGTTACAAAGCCACATGAAAAGAATTATCCTACTTATTATCTTGAGTTGGCCGCGATTGTCTTTGCTTTGAAGATATGAGGTATTATTTATATAGCGAGAAATGTCATGTGTATACTGATCACAAAAGTTTAAAATATTTAAGAACTAGAAGGAACTTAATCTGAGGCAGCGACGTTGGTTAGAGCTACTGAAAGATTATGATTTAGTTATTGATTACCATTTGGAAAAGGCTAATGTGGTTGTGGATGCACTCAGCAGAAAGTTATCATTGTTTATAGTTCGAGCATTGAATACTCATTTGGCTTTGAATGCCGGTGGTTCTGTACTAGCGGAATTGAATACTAAACCCTTGTTCCTACAATGAATTCGGGAATTGCAAAATGATTATCCGAAGTTGATAATGAAATGAAGCTTGGTTCGAGATAATTTGACTACAGAATACAGTATTGGTGATGATGGCACATTGCATTACCGTAATAGAATTGTGTTCCAAATATTTCAAATTTGAAATGTGATATTCTATCAGAGACTCACAATAGTACATATTTTATTCATCCAATTAGCACGAAGATGTATTATGATTTGAAATAGATGTACTGGTGGTCGGGTATGAAACGTGATATCTGTGAGTTCGTAGCCAAATGTTTGATTTGCTAGCAAGTAAAAGAAGAGCATCAGGTGTCGTTAGGATTACTACGGCCTGTTATGATTCCTGAATAGAAGTGGAAATGAATCACGATAGATTTCGTATCTGGTTTGCCTGTAACCACGAAAAGGAAAGATTCGATATGGGTGATTGTTGACAGATTGACTAAGTCAGCCCATTTTATTCCAGTCAGAACAAATTATCATATAAGGGTAACACACACATGATGAGATCATTGGACAAAAGAGTTGGATGAATTGTTTTTATAAAAAGTATACAATAAGGATTTTTCAATCATGGTACTTCTTGTAGACTGACTCTATGATTAAGTAATTGCGAATTATTGGAACAATACTTTTGGACATAGTTGCAATCACTAAATCTTAATTGTATATATCCGGTTGGTCCCTTCGCTAGCTCAACAAAAGCTCGATCGGACTACATTTGAATTAAAAGAAAATTCTACGACTTTGGAAATAATTTAATTGAGTCGATTTATTCGATGTGGAATTAAATTAGGTGGTTGTGAGAATTGTTCAACTAAAGAATTTGATTAAAGAAATTTTCTTGAAAAATTAATTTGAAAAATCTAAGTGATTTTTGGAAAAATTAATTTTGATTAAGTAAAATTAAATTAATAAAATTAATTAAAATTAAAATGATATTTTTTTAAATTAATTTTCAAGTCAGACAAATGTCTCAATGGGTAATTGAATTTGAAAATTGGACCTGAGATTATAAATGGGGGCCGGGAGCCCAAAACCGAGACCAAGACTCAAAAATTGGTCAAACCAGGCTCGATATGTGAAACTGGGTAGACGGTCCAACTGGTGGCTACACCGGACCAGTCGGGTCGTCACTGACCTAGACCAAACCGATAGTAACCAAATCGACTTGGGGTGTCGTAAGGTTTTACGCCTGCATCACCGAACACGGCGGTGTCGACGGCTGCGACGACAGTGTTCCAGTGGCCAACGATGGTTGGTCTTCGATGGTTGAGCAGTGGAAGAGTTACACTCCTACCAGGACTTTACCAAAGAATTTGATTTTAAATTAACTATTCCAAAAATAATATTATTTTAATAGTTTAATATTAAATTTAATTTAATACTTATCTTAATAGTATTTTATTAAGTTAATATTAAAGTGATTATCTTAATATTAAATTTAATATATTTATCTTGATAAATATTATATTAGTTTAATATTAAAGTGATTAAGTTTAATCATAGTTGAACTCTCTAATAAATAGAATTAATTTTATAAGACTTCAGATGTTTAAAATTGATAAGGTATGGGATTGAAATTATATTTTCTACATAGGTGGGACTCGTGGAAGTTAATGTTGGAATTTGAGGATAATAGTTGAGCATAACAAGTAGATTTAATAATGTTAGTGGGCCTCTAGAAGGCCCAAGCTTAAGTTAAAACCTGGTAGTTTTAATTAATTTTAATTCCATAAGAAAAAAAGGGTTCTAGTCGACTGGGCTTTTAAGTATTAATTGGGTAAAATGAAACACAAGGAAACAGGTGGCAAAGTGGCATGTGACGCCACTGGGAAGGCTATAAAAGTGGCGTGTGGATGCAAGGGAGAACTGTGGTTCAAGTCACAATGACAGCATATTAAGGGAATTATTTTTATGAGTATGAAAGGTAAGTAATGGAACTCAAGTAAAAGTTTGTCAAGAGGAGTTTGAGTTGCTCAGGAGATTGAGCAATGAGGGGATAAGGGAGAGAATTTAGGATCTGATTAGGGAGAGTAGTGTTGGCTGAATGGTGGACTCTTGAGGAGCAAGAGTTGGCCGGCCAAGGGTTTCTTTAGGGGGCAAATTTCGGCTAGGTTAAGTGACAAATATAAATTCGGCATTAAGGGTAAGTTATGTCGTTTCCTGACCATTCTTCCTCTTCTTTTCTTTTCTCCTCTCTTCATCAACTTCTTTTCTTCTTTTGTCTACCGAATCTCCCTACCACTCTGCTCATCTTCACTTTTTACCAGTTGTTTTCAAGCCTATAGCCGATTGCTCAAAAAGCCGAAATCCTGAAAGCCTGATTTCTTTTGTGCCGATTTCTTATAGCCAAAACCCTCTTATTTTTCCTCATCTTCTTAACTGATTCTCTAGTCCTCTGAACCCTAAGTTTCTGTCGAAAAAGCCATTACAAAATCCTCATCTTTTCTCCACTATTACAAAAAGCCGAAAACGCATAGCCATAGAGACATAGCCGAATAGTAAGGTCACTAAAGGCTCAAATTTTGTTGTCATTTGAGGGCTTAGATCTGCATCAGAATCGAATAGGAGTTAACTAGAATCATTGACTGAAGGAACCGGTGGTAAGTCTTTCAAACCTATTCTTTATTTCGGGTTTTGGAAAAAGTCGAAACCCTTAAAGGTTAGGGAGGCTGTCGATTTGGGCTTGTAGCTCTAAGGGTTGTGATAACTACTTTATTTTGATAATAGTGTGATCTAGAGGCTGCTGATCAAAGGCTTGGACAAGTGGAACGACTGGATCTAAACCTAGTCGCTAATTTCAGCAAAGGTAGGATCACTAGTGCCTAAGGTGTTATTGGCCGAATATGATAAGGGGTTATTACGTAGTTCATTTTCAATAGTTAGATTAACGTGTTAGTAATCCAATTGTAGGTAGTTTGTGTGTGGGTCTCGTCAGCGTATCTTCACAAATAGGTGTGTAACTGACACCCTCTCATAGACTAGATCGGCAAAAGCCGAAAAGTCAAAATGCCAAAAAGCCAGTATTTTGGGAACTTGCGAGTGTGTGAATACTCATGAGATTGAAATTTGATGTATATGGTTAAATAAAGTAATAAGACTGTAGAGTGCACGATTCCGTGCGATATTTTGGGCTTAATGGGCCAAAGTCGGGATAATGGGCCAACGGGCCCAATTCGGTAAGAACACTCGGTAAGTGTTTCTGTTAGTACGTAAACAGTTATGATATGCATGAAAACCCTAAGAATAGTAAAATTACTAGAATACCCCTATATATGCAAAATTACCATTATACCCCTAGGTGTAAAATGACCATTATACCCCTAGGGTTAATTTTGTCTGAAAAGCATGATGATCTAATTCTGTATGATGTATGCCATGATTGTATATCTGTTGCATGGGGACATGGGTTATATTATGGAGGAAGTGTCCTGGTGGCTATGCCACAATTATCTAATCTGGTGGCTCCGCCACATTTATCTGTTCTAGTGGCACTGCCACGATTATCTGTATCTGGTGACTCTGTGGCAGCCATGTTGCATATTTCTGTGGTGTGTAGCGGTTGGGTGGGTCGAGTAGTCTCCCCACATGGCGTAAGGCTGGTTTGGGGGTACATATGGTTGGATATGGGTTGGGTTTCTGCATAATCATGTAATATATGTTCTGTTCTGTTCTGGGAATTCTGTTCTAGGCTAAGCCAACTTATTCTATTTCTGTGGTTTGAGCTGTTATAGGCTATGGTTGGGTTAATTTACACACTGAGTTTTCCCAAACTCACCCCATTATTTTCATCCACGCAGGTAATCCCCAACCATAGTGGACTTGGAGTTGTGAGGGATTCGGAGTGGCCACATGTTCTGGAAAAATTCAGTTTCTTCTGGTGAATTGGACACCCTTTTATTTATGTATAAGGTTTTGGGTTTTTAATTGTAATAAGGCCGCTTAATTATTTTTTTATGGTTTTGGAATGTTTTATTAAGATAGATATGATTTATTTTTAACTGTCAAAATTGATTAGCTTTAGGGCACGTTTTCAAAAATAGTAATTGATTTCAAAACAACACGACAACAAGCAAAGCTTCCGCTACGAAAATGTTTTTCCAAAACTAACCACTTTACTTAAAATAGACACAACCGAATTGATTTTCTAAGAATACACTTGAAGTTAAGGTGTGGCAATGGCGGTGTGCATGTCTAGGATTAGATCTAAAGGGAGCTTGGTACTTAAGCAGTCTGATGGACTCACCTCCTCTTTTCCAGTTTCCTACCTTGTGCACAGCTTCCATTCACTTTAACCTATAATGAAATTGTCTTTTAAAACACTAAACAAGTTTTTCTAGATCAATAATATAAAATGTTTTAAACGGTTCGATGTGGCACGTCGGATCTAGTCATAACGTCTAGGCCGGGTTTGGGGTGTTACATTTAGTGGTATCAGAGTCAAGTTGCAACAACTCAGCTGTGGAATGGGTTTACAAAAACAAAGATTTTTGAAAACAAAAATTTTATGAAGAATACAAAACTCGGTTTTCAAAATTTAGATCTTTAGAAGGTGGCACCCGAATCTCCGAGCCGAGTCTGTAAGTATTTTAAACTTTTTCTGAATAATTTTTTGAATTATCTGTCTATATTGAAATCTTCAGGACACTCTAGTTAGAATGATACTGAAACTGTATAAATTTTGGTAATGGACTGAGACTGTAGCTAGACTACGATTCGGCGGGAACTAACTCTGAAATACTATTTGTTCATAAAACATCAGTAATAAACACTAAAATATTTAATTTATGCATAAAATTCGTAATCAGATAATACGATATGAATACGAGAGCAGCCCGTGGAAGAGGCCGTGGATGTGGCCGAGGTAATGCGCAAGTAGGAACTGCGTCTTCTGGGCATATGTCGACGGCGGTAGATGTACCGGTACCACCGGCAATAGAAGTGGTGTCTCATGATCGTGGTGTCAGGGATGACGCCCTGTCACAAGCAATGCTTCATGTTCTAGAAAGGGTTGCCGGGGCAAGTACGGGCAACGGAATTTGAGGATCCATTTCTGAACGACTCCGTGCTAACGGAGCGGAGATCTTTAGGGGCGTATCTGGCATAGCCCTGAATATGGTAGAATATTGGTTGGAGGCCATAGAACGGATTATGGACGACTTGGACTGCTCTGTGGAGCAGAAGCTAAAGGGAGCCGTATCGTTGCTGCGAGACGAGGCTTATCAGTGGTGGCTCACTGTGAGAGAAGGGACCCCAGCTGATAGGGTAACTTGGGAACTGTTTAAGACGGCCTTTAAAGGGAAATATGATGGGGCGAGTTATGTGGACGCCCGCGGGAAAGAATTCTTGAATCTGGTTTAAGGAGGTAAAACTGTTGCTGAGTACGAGGCTGAGCCGGTATGCCGTGGGCATAGTCGCTACGGAATATGAGCGAAGTTTACGCTTCGAAGATGGTCTTAGGGATGACCTTAGGGTGTTGATTGCTCCACAGAAGGAGCGTGATTTTGCGGTCTTGGTGGAGAAAGCTAAGATAGCTGAGGAAGTGAAGCGTGCTGAAAAGCAGAATCGGGAGAAGGATCGAAACTGTTTTCAGAGGGATTCAAGACCCTCTGGTGGCACAAATAGGAATGGTAAGAGAGCAAAAGTGGAGGAGCCAGTTCGAGCAGTTCCGATGAACATTGTCAGATCACCAATCTGTGGAGACTGTGGTAAGGTACATTTGGGCGAATGTAGGAAACGTTCCGGTGCTTATTTCCGGTGTGGATCTATGGAGTATAGAGTTAAAGACTATCCTCAGAGAGCTGATCAAGCTCAAGTTGCTGAATAGAGGGTTGCTCAACCCGTGAGAGGTGGAACACAACCACTGAGAGGACGTGGACAAGGTAGGGGTGGAAATGGAAATGGTCGAGGCCGAGGGGCGCCTG
This sequence comes from Gossypium anomalum, assembly GCA_025698475.1. Taxonomy (NCBI): domain Eukaryota; kingdom Viridiplantae; phylum Streptophyta; class Magnoliopsida; order Malvales; family Malvaceae; genus Gossypium; species Gossypium anomalum. Next base: position 36,842,341 of record CM046968.1, on the reverse strand, counting down.
GCAGGGGTGCCGAAAATGCTGAGGCTCAACAGCCAGCGTTGGTGTATGCAGCTCGTCGTCGAGAGGAGGGCGACACACTTGATGTCATAACTGGTACGTTTTTGGTTTCTAGCATGTCATACACTACTTTGGTGGATATTGGATCTACTCATTCCTATGTTGCATGTGCCATATCTGAGTCGTTGGGTGTGCATTCTGAGAAGATTGTGAGTGGGGTATCTGCGCTAAGTCCTTTGGGTCACTTGGTTAGGGTAGACAAACTGTATAAGGATGTGCCCTTAGAAACTCAAGGTAGGATTTTTCCTGGAGATTTGATGGAGTTACCGTTCGGAGAATTCGACCTCATTCTGGGAATGGACTGGCTAGCTAAGCATAGGGCGACTTTGGATTGTGCTGCTAAGCGAATGGTGTTAAGGACCACTGAGGGTGAAGAGGTTATTGTGATAGGTGAGCGAAGGGATTATTTGTCCAATGTGGTGTCAGCATTGAGAGCCAAAAAGTGGATTTGGAAAGGTTGTGAGGCCTATTTGGCATTTGTAAGTCAGTCGAAAGCTAAGGGGCTGACAGTCGATAAGGTTAGGACCGTAAGGGAGTTCCAAGATATTTTTTCGGAAAAGCTTCCGGGATTGCCTTCGAATCGAGAGGTCGAGTTTGGAATCGACTTATTGCCTAGAATGGCACCAGTGTCCATTGCACCGTATAGGATGGCACCGAAGGAGTTAGTGAAGTTAAAGGCGTAAATTCAAGAGTTGTTGGTTAGGGGCTTTATTAGGCTAAGTGTGTCTCTTTGGGGAGCACCGGTGCTATTCGTGAAGAAGAAGGAGGGGACGATGCGAATGTGTATTGATTATCGTCAGTTGAACAAACTGACGATTAAGAATAAGTACCCACTGCCGAGGATTGATGATCTATTTGACCAACTTAGAGGAGCTTCTGTATTTTCCAAGATCGACCTTCGATCTGGATATCATCAGTTAAGGGTCAAGGAGGCCGATATCCATAAGACGGTATTCAGGACTCAGTATGGTCATTACGAGTTTCTGGTTATGCCATTTGGACTGACGAACTCTCCTCCAGTGTTTATGGATCTGATGAATCGTGTGTTCCAACCATTCTTGGATCGGTTCGTAGTCGTCTTTATTAACGATATTCTGGTATATTCAGAAACTGAAGCGAAACATGATAAGCATCTCCGCATTGTGCTTCAAGTCCTAAGGGAGAAGAAACTCTATGAGAAGTTCAACAAGTGTGAATTCTGGTTGAGGGAGGTAACCTTCTTAGGACATGTGGTCTCTACTGAGGGGATTAAGGTGGACCCTCGAAAGATTGAAACGATTCTGGAATGGAAGCCACCAAGGTCGGTGTCAGAAATTCAGAGTTTCCTAGGGTTGGCAGGTTACTACAGAAGGTTTGTGGAATGATTTTCTGTGATGGCAACACCTTTGACAAAACTCATAAGGAAAGGGGTACCGTTTGTGTGGGCAGAGAAGCAGCAGGAAGCTTTTGAGAAGTTGAAGAAAGTTCTGACTAAAGCACCTATATTAATTCAGCCGGAGTCTGGGAAGGATTTTACTGTTTACAGTGATGCATCATATATGGGTTTGGGTTGTGTGTTGATGCAAGAGGGTAAGGTGGCTGCTTATGCATCACGACAGCTTAAACCTCACGAAGGAAACTATCCTACTCATGATTTGGAGTTGGCAGCAGTAATCTTTGCACTTAAGATTTGGAGACATTACTTGTATGGAGAAAGGTGTGTTATATACACGGACCATAAGAGTCTTAAGTAATTGCTGACTCAGAAGGAGCTGAACCTTAGGCAAAAGAGGTGGATAGAGTTACTTAAGGATTACGATTGTTCGATTGAGTATCACCCAGGCAAGGCTAATGTGGTAGCCGATGCTCTAAGTCGTAGAGCTGTGTCTGATCTAAGAGCAATGTTTACTCGCCTGAGTCTGTATGATGATGGGAGTCTATTGGCTGAGTTGCAAGTAAGGCCAACCTGGGTGGATCAGATTAAGGAAAAGCAGTTGAGAGATGAGTCTTTGGTTGCTCGTTTCTAACAAGTTAAGGAAGGGGAAACTTCTGAGTTTGGGTTGAGTGGTAAAGGAGTTCTGTGTTTCTGAGGAAGAATTTGCGTTCCGAAGGACTCTGACTTAAGGCAGGCAATACTTAAGGAAGCTCATGGGGGACTTTGTGCCATGCATCCTGGAGGCAATAAGTTGTATCACGACTTGCAAGAATTGTACTGGTGGCCTGGATTTAAGCGAGAAGTAACAAAGTTTGTGGGGAAATGTTTGACATGCCAGCAAGTGAAAGCTGAGCATCAACTACCTTTAGGACTTTTGCAACCAGTAAAGATACCACTTTGGAAGTGGGAGAGGGTAACCATGGAATTTGTGAGTGGACTACCCTTAACGCCATCAAAGAAAGACTCGATTTGGGTGATTGTGGATAGGTTGACCAAGTCAGCTCATTTCATACCTGTCTACACTGACTTTTCACTTCAAAATTTAGCCAAGTTGTATGTGGCAGAGATTGTGTGACTTCATGGAGTCCCAGTTTCGATTATCTCTAACTGGGATTCTAGATTCACATCTCAGTTTTGGAAAAAGTTACATGAAGCGTTGGGGATGCGATTGAACTTTAATACAGCTTTCCATCCCCAAAGTGATGGTCAGTCGGAAAGGGTTATTCAGATTCTGGAGGACATGTTGAGGGGATGTGTTATTGACTTCCGAGGTAGTTGGGAGGAGTACTTGCCATTGGCGGAGTTTGCGTACAACAACAGTTATCAAGCAAGTATTCGAATGGCACCGTATGAAGCACTATATGGATGAAGGTGTCGTACACCTAGTTATTGGACCGAATTAGGAGAACGGCAGGTTCTTGGACCAGAGTTGGTAGCTGATACTGAAGATAAGGTCAAAGTAATCAGAGATCGGCTAAAGGAAGCATCTGATAGGCAAAAGTCGTATGCAAATTTGAAGCGTAAGGAGATTAGGTGATATGGTCTTCTTAAAGGTTTCTCCTTGGAAGAAGATTCTAAGGTTTAGTAAGAAGGGCAAGTTGAGTCTGCGTTTCATTTGGCCTTATCGGGTTTTGAAGCGAGTAGGACCAGTGGCATACCAATTGGAGTTACCTCCAGAGTTAGACATGATTCATGATATTTTCCACGTCTCCATGTTAAGGCGTTATCGTTCTGACCCTACTCATGTCGTGTCGGTTGCATAAATTGAGGTGCAAACTGATCTGACCTTTAAGGAGGAGTCTGTGCAAATATTGGATCGAGAGGTTAAGGTTCTAAGAAGGAAATCTATCCCATTAGTGAAAGTGCTTTGGCGTAATCCTGGCAGAGAGGAAGCTACTTGGGAGCCAGAAGAGGCGATGCAACAGCAATACCCTCATCTGTTTGGATCAGGTAAATTTTGAGGAAGAAATTTCTTTAAGGAGGGTAGAGTTGTAACGCCCCAGTTTTTGAGAATTCTGTGAATGTTGGCAAAATTTAAAATTTTTGTGTTCTATCTGCTTGGCGTAGATTTAATTATGTTAGTGGGCCTCTAGAAGGCCCAAGCCTAAGTTAAAACCCAATAGTTTTAATTAATTTTAATTCTATAAGAAAAAAGGGGTTCTTGTCGACTGGGCTTTTAAGTATTAATTGGGTAAAATAAAACACAAGGAAACAGGTGGCAAAGTGGCATGTGACGCCACTGGGAAGGCTATAAAAGTGGCGTGTGGATGCAAGGGAGAACTGAGGTTCAAGTCATAATGACAGCATATTAAGGGACTTATTTTTATGAGTATGAAAGGTAAGTAATGGAACTCAAGTAAAAGTTTGTCAGGAGGAGTTTGAGTTGCTCAGGAGATTGAGCAAGGAGGGGATAAGGGAGAGAATTTAGGGGCTGATTAGGGAGAATAGTGTTGGTCGAATGGTGGACTCTTGAGGAGCAAGAGTTGGCCGGCCAAGGGTTTCTTTAGGGGGTAAATTTCGGCTAGGTTAAGTGCCAAATATAAATTTAGCATTAGGGGCAAGTTACGCCGTTTCCTGACCATTCTTCCTCTTCTTTTCTTTTCTCCTCTCTTCATCAACTTCTTTTCTTCTTTTGTCTGCCGAATCTCCCTACCACTCCGCTCATCTTCATCTTTTACCAGTTGTTTTCAAGCCTATAGCCGATTGCTCAAAAACCCGAAATCCCGAAAGCTTGATTTCTTTTGTGCCGATTTCTTATAGCCAAAACCCTCTTATTTTTCCTCATCTTCTTGACCGATTCTCTAGTCCTCTGATCCCCAAGTTTCTGTTGACAAAGCCATTACAAAATCCCCATCTTTTCTCCACTATTACAAAAAGCCGAAAACACATAGCCATTGCGACATAGCCAAATTGTAAGGTCAGTAAAGGCTCGACTTTTGTTGTCATTTGAGGGGTTAGATCTGTATCAGAATCGAATAGGAGTTAACTGGAATCACTGACTGAAGGAACCGGTGGTAAGTCTTTCAAACCTATTCTTTATTTCGGGTTTTAGAAAAAGTCGAAACCCCTAAAGGTTAGGGAGGCTGTCGATTTGGGCTTGTAGCTCTAAGGGTTGTGATAACTACTTTATTTTGATAATAGTGTGATCTAGATTTCTTGATCAAAGGCTTGGACAAGTGGAACGACTGGATCTAAACCTAGTCGCTAATTTCGGCAAAGGTAGGATCACTAGTGCCTAAGGTGTTCTTGGCCGAATATGGTAAGGGGTTATTACGTAGTTCGTTTTCGATAGTTAGATTAACGTGTTAGTAATCCATTTGTAGGCAGTTCGTGTGTGGGTCTCGTCAGCGTATCATCACAAACAGGTGTGTAACTGACACCCTCTCATAAACTAGATTGGTAAAAGCTAAAAAGCCAAAATGCTAAAAAGCCGGTATTTTGGGAACTTGCGAGTGTGCGAATACTCGTGAGATTGAAAGTTGATGTATATGGTAAAATAAAGTAATAAGATTGCAGAGTGCACGATTCCGTGCATTTTGATATTTTCGGCTTAATAGGCCAAAGTCGGGATAATGGGCTAACGGGCCCAATTCGGTAAGAACACTAGGTAAGTGTTTCTGTTAGTACATAAACAGTTATGATATGCATGAAAACCCTAAGAATAGTAAAATTACTAGAATACCCTTATGTATGCAAAATTACCATTATACCCCTAGGTGTAAAATGACCATTATACCCCTAAGGTTAATTTTGTTTGAAAAGCATGATGATCTGATTCTGTATGATGTATGCCATGATTGTATATTTGTTGCATGGGGAGATGGGTTATATTATGGAGGAAGCGTCCTGGTGGCTATGCCACAATTATCTGATCTGATGGCTCCGCCACATTTATCTGTTCTAGTGGCACTGCCACGATTATCTGTATCTGGTGACTCTGTCACATTATCTGTTCTGGCAGCCATGCTGCATATTTCTGTGGCGTGTAGCAGTTGGGTGGGTCGAGTAGTCTTTCCATATGGCGTAAGGCTGGTATGGGGGTGCATATGGTCGGATATGGGTTGGGTTTCTGCATAATCATGTGATATATGTTCTGTTCTGTTATGGGCCTATGGCCTTTATTTTGAATTCTGTTCTGGGCTAAGGCCAACTTATTCTATTTCTATGGTTTGAGCTGTTATAGGCTATGGTTGGGTTAATTTACACACTAAGCTATCCCAAACTCACCCCATTATTTTCATCCACGCAGGTAATCCCCAACCATAGTGGACTTGGAGCTATGAGGGATTCGGAGTGGCCACATGTTCTGGAAAAATTCAGTTTCTTCTGGTGAATTAGATACCCTTTTATTTAAGTATAAGATTTTGGGTTTTTAATTGTAATAAGGCCGCTTAATTTTTTTTTATGGTTTTGGAATGTTTTATTAAGATAGATATGATTTATTTTTAATCATTAAAATTGATTAGCTTTAGGCGTTTTCAAAAACAAAGATGAATTGATTTCAAAACAACACGACAACAAGCAAAAACACACACTAAAACGTTTTTCCAAAACTAACCACTTTACTTAAAATAGTCACAATCGAATTGGTTTTCTAAGAATACACTCGAAGTTAAGGTGTGGCAATGGCGGTGTGCATGTCTAGGATTGGATCCGAAGGGAGCTTGGTACTTAAGCGGTCTGATGGACTCACCTCCTCTTTTCCAGTTTCCTACCTGGTGCACAGCTTCCATTCACTTTAACCTATAATGAAGTTGTCTTTTAAAACACTAAATAAGTTTTTCTAGATCAACAATATAAAATGTTTTGAACGGTTCGATGTGGCATGTCGGATCTGGTCATAACGTCTAGGCCGGGTTTGGGGTGTTACATAATATCTACGACATTTAAGTAATCTCCTCATTCATCGTTATGCAAACTTACTCAAATAAGGACTATTCTTCACTCTCTGATTCATAATTATCTCTCACATCTCACTAATTTTTTTTGGTACCTATCCAAATCAGTGTTACCATTAAACCTAATCAAGGTTGTTAACTAGGTCGCCTTCACATCTTTAGTCAATATCTCTACAATCCTTACATTCATTTAGTGCTAATTCTACGGTGCTAGTGGAACCCCAAATAACTGCTAATGATAAAAGTTCATCTCCTTGAAACCTTTACAATCTTGGAGTTAGTTCAACCTCAAAACAATGCATTAAAATGTTCTTTCTCATATAGTTCTTTCATTATAAACATCAACTTATATTCACTAGGGAACCCAAAATCTAGTCGTAATCATGACTTTTTAAAATTCACGTACAATTATTATACAATAATCTAATACACCTTTCAATTTTAGGATCTATGCTTAAACCATGATCACAATGCACGTTCACAAAAGCCAATTATCACCCTTTTTCAAAACAAATGCAATAAAACCACAAGATCATATTCAAAATACCTGTAATTACCTATTCTTAATATCACTCAATCACTCTATTTCAATCCAATTGTTGATGCTTGTACATCGCCATAAGTTCCTGATCCCTTCAAGATTTGGAAAAATTGATATTATATTGTTTTTAGGGCAATCCCAATGTTTCTATCATGGTTGCAACTATCTATCATTCCTTACATTTCATTTTCATATCTATATCATATCACAAGCATACACATATTTATGTCATTGAACAATATTACCATTTCATAGCATTTCATACCATAGTTCATACAAAGTCCTTTACAACTCTTTAAGAATTTAATATCGTAATTACATCCTGAGATATCGTTACTTCAAGATATTAAAAAAATTATGACTTCATGAAGTTATAAGGAACAATATTTACAATCTTATTATTAACATACTTTTCCCCAATAGCTACAGAAAACATTCCCACGTCAAACAGTTTAATCTATATAAAATAAGTATCAAATAGACTCAACATATAGGTCTTAACTCAGACTTGGCATTATACTATGCCATCTACCTCTAAACTAAATATAAAGATCAGTTTAGTTTGAGAATTGAATAAAGTCTAGCTTCAATACCACTAAATGTGAAACCTCACACCTAACCTAATCATCGAGTTCGAATGCGTTACATTATACTATGTTGCCAAAGCAACTCAGATTACGTCAACTTATTTTTTAATGCAATTAACAAATAACCACAACATAACTCATTCAAACATGAATTATAAATTCAAGCATATATAATAGATTTAAATTGTCCTTATTTAAGATGTTTTAAGGTTATTGACCGCCACCTCGACATGCATTCATCGGGATTTAGAACGTCAATTAAATATGGAAGTGGCCTAGTCATTTCCCGTTGAACACATCGGAATAATAACGGATGCTCGGTAGCCTGCACATAGTACCACCCTTGTAGTCAAAGCTACATTCTTCACAAAGTGGCCTTTACATAGCACCACACTTGTAACCAAAGCTATCTTTTACACATAGTGGCCTGCACTTAGTACCACACATGTGATCGAAGCTATCGAGTACGCATAGTAGCCTGCACTTAGTACTACACATGCGACCTAACCATCTAGTACACGTAGTAGCCTATACTTAGTACTACACAAGTGACCTAAAACCATTTTAAACACATAGTAGCCTGCACATATTACTACACATGTGTTCTCACAACGGATCATTCGTATCTTTTCTATTCCAAAGGTCCAACGGGGAAATTTCTCACTTTTCAACATTTTACCAATTCATCCATAATCAATTTCAATTCATAATTTACATCAAGTGATCATTCAATATGCAAACACCTCTCATATAATAACAAAATATTATAACATAAGTAAAAATGATATATTATTTACATACAAACTTACCTCGGTAGCACAATCGGTGAATAGGACTTATTCGTCATATTCTTTATTTTCCTCCCATTCTAAGTCTGAATCTCATTTTTCTTGATCTATAACAATACATTTAACTCATTTATTCATCCTGCTACTCAAATTAGCCTAAATTCACATTTTGGCAAATTTTACATTTTTACCCTTAAACTTTGTCATATTTACATTTTTACCCCTAGGCTCGTAAAATTATTTTTATTCAATTTCCTTGTATTTTAAGCCTAGCCTAACCATTTTCATAACTGTAGCAGTCCACAATTTCCATTTATTCACACACTCACACACATTTTACAACTTTTTACAAACTAGTCCTTTTTGATAATTTCACCGAAAATCACTTAGTAAAAGTCGTTTATTACACACCGAGCATTCATATTCTACCATTAAACATCAAAAAACATGAATTTCATCCATGGGTAAATTTTTAAACACACACCCTAGCTCAAAATAATGGTGGAAATAGCTAAACCGAGCTACGAGGATCTCAAAAATGTAAAGAACATTAAAAACGGGGCTAGAACTTACAATTGAACTTGGACGCTTGAAATCCATAGCCATGGTTGCCCCTTGTGAAATTCGGCCATAGCTTGAAGATGGACACAATTTTGCTTTGATTTTGGCTTTTTAATTCTTTTAATTACTAAATGACCAAAATGCCCCTAAATTAAAAATATTCTATTTCAGCTATTTCATGTCCATTTTTGTCCAAAAAATTATCCAATGGTCTAATTACCATTTAAGGACCTCCAATTTAAAATTTCATAACAATTGGACACCTCTAGCATGTAGAACTCAACTTTTACACTTTTGACAATTTAGTCCTTTTGACTAAATTGAGTGGCCAAACGTTAAAATTTTCGAACGAAATTTTCATGAAATCATTTTGTGAAATCGTAGAGCATAAAAATATAATAAAAATTAATTTTCTTACATCGAATTTGTGTTCTCAAAACCACTGTTCCGACTAGGCCCAAAATCAGGCTGTTACAACTCTCCCCCCCTTTAGGGATTTTCATCCTCGAAAATCTTACCAAAAGAAATTGCTTTAAACTCTCATGAATCACTTCCACTAATTTCTCAGAATCACAAATCAAATCAACCTCGTATCTCTTTCTTGTCACCTTTAAACTTTAACACATCATGTCAGAGTATATCGTCAAAGTTTTGAATTACTCTCTCAGACTTACCACCGATTTACAAGTGTATTATCGTGCCAAGATGCAACTGCATATTCATAGTTACCTGTAGCTCTTTCCATAATTGGAATTTAGCCCTCAGATCTCAATCTGAGATAATGGAGACTGATACTTTGCATAATTGAATAATGCCAGAAAAATCTTACTCGGCTAGTTTGTTAAACAAGAAATATGTACACGAACGAACAATCACAATCCGGTAACATCTGTGACTGTATCTGCTTTCCCAGAGATTAATCAATAACTACTCGCGATCTTTCAATAGCTCAAGTCTTTAACACTATCTTAACTTTAGATCTTTCTATGACATCCGATACTTTAATTCTTGAAATCAGGGAACATGTGACATTAACTATATGAAAACATGAACCATCACTTTACATTCTAGTAATAAAACACATTCCAATCCGTTCAATAGTACATCACTGAAAAATCATGAATTCATTACTCAATTCAAACTGAACTCAGAAATAGAGCTTTGGTTAATAGTATCTTCAACTATTTTCAACTTTGCTAACATGCACAGACCATCCGAATTTTCGTAAATGTGGTAACCATATCATTCAAAACATCTTTAACTTCTAATAACATCATCAGATTAGAACAAATCTAATAGGTGTATCTCGGTATAATACTTTTTAGAATATCAATCCTTCATTCAGACTGTCCATCGGTATACTCATGAATGCACAAAATTTATTACCATAACTGAGGGTGCTTTAACTACATGTAACTCAAATCACATTTCAACTGACCAATTCACTTTGATACAAACAACCAAGTTGATTTCGATCATCAAATAATAACATAACAAAATGCTCCTTTCTTCATGTTGTTAGAACAGTTCAAACATGCAATCTTTCATAGTTTTTTCAACATGCCAGTCACAGATATTTACTAACTGTATTAACTCAAACGAAACATAACATCTTGCTTGAACTCACTGATAATAATCAAAATTACCTGAGGAAAGAAAATCAGTATATAATTTGAACTTGACTGTCATAATCCACACTTTTGTCGATATCGACTTCAAAGATAAGCCATACTTGATAAATTAAACAATAAGGATGATAAGAAAACCAAGAAAATGAAATCTGAGATACAAGACCATACTGAATGTTCGAGAATGCTACTCATATGAAATAATAGAGATCCTGACGATTCCTCAGAGAAAACCAAAAGGAAAAAAAAATACTATTCATATATTCGTTAATTCTTTATCTCTGATGTAACAGAATAAGATACCAATGGAAGATAAAAGAATACCAATCATAAATTAATCAGACCAACAATGCTTTCATCAGAAAAGAAACAACCACAAATACCTCTAAGAATGTAAGAATACATAGAATACCCAGAAGAGATAGTCATAAATTACTCAACTGTAGTTGTCATACTCAAATATCTTTACAATTCAAACATCATTCCTCAGACTAATTCTGTCATTATCAATCCCATAATATTTCATTCATTAACAAAAATCAATTCAGAAGAATTCCCAGTAAGTATAGTCTTTAGACATCATACATGAATGAGTTGATTAGCCGAGATTAACTTCTTCTCTAACCATGGCATTGTGCATTCCAAATAATCTTTAGAATAATCTGATATCTCTCTCATAACCGTTTTTACTCACTAAGTCATTCCCATCTCTGATCACATTATTAATTATTCCACCACTGAACTCTTTAGTTCCCCACTTGTGAGCTTATTCAATGTAAATCTCGTGAACTTCGTCATATGACACTATACCGGTAAGGGGGTGAAGATTGTAAAGCCTTCAAAGTTTTGACTCTCATACATACACATATACAATATTGCATTTAACATCAGAATAATATCATATACTCTGATTCATACATCTCTAGGTTTCTACTAATCATGAACACATTTTCAAATATCTTAGCAACACACTCAGCATTATCATATATAAATATCAACCAATTGTAATAAGCTCATCTCAAAATAAGTTTTTCATGTTATTCACTACAAAAAGTCAATCTGATTTATCAAAATGCAATGTTCAATCGGAACGATAACATTTTATTCATATTCCTCAACTTTTGGTTAATCTATTGTATTGTATCCATTAACACATACATATCATCACAAATCACAAAGATCAATTCAAGTAGATCAATGTATTCACTAAGTTATATGAACTTACTTATCCCCTTTCAGTATTATCGATGGTAGCTCGGTTGGAAAGTATTCCTACTTTAACCTAAACAAATCTCATCGGAGTCGGGAGATATCACACTATCACAGTTCACTTATGGCATGTATAGCTAGACTAGTATACACTATGTTAGTCTGAGAATCGACTAAACCATAGCTCTGATACCACTAAATGTAACACCTCTTACCCGTATTTGACGCCAGAATAGGGTACGAGGCATTACCAAAACACATACGCTTATAAACGTATTAAACTTAGTCGTAAAATTTCATTCAATTTAAAATCATTCATACACATGCACATCGTCCCTTATACGGGCCTACGAGGCCCAATACATACTTTGGAAGTGGTCCGGGACTAAACTGTGAACTTTGGAAAACATTATAAAATTTCTTGAAAATAGAGGTATACACTCGTGTCCAAGGCTGTGTTCTTCACAAAACCATTCACATGCTTCACTTTCCATAATTAATCATCACACACTCATTCAACTAAGTCACGCAAGCTTGCACATCTACAAAATATAACATCATAAACATATAACTTAACTAATATTAGCTATCCTCAATGGCCTTATACAAAATGAACTATCAAATATTATAGGCCAACATTTTAGGCCAACTTATAATAACATATACACATAATCAGGTCCCTATACATGCCATAGACTTAAAAATACTTGAAGATTGTTAATACTATACCAATTAATAACTTGTTAGTGTGATAGAATCTCTGACGACCTCCAACTCATTAAGGATTTGAAACATATAAATTATAATCCATAATTATTTTTTTACAATTTTTAATGATTTTCCCAAATCAGAGCAGGGAATTCCAAAATTATTCTGACTCTGTCTCACAAAAATTCAAATATCTCAAAATATGAAATTCTTTTACTTACACCGTTTCCTTTGTATGAAAATATACTCAATAAGCTTTCATTTCATATCTTATTCAACTTCTAATTCGATTTCCACCATTTTTGGTGATTTTTCAAAGTCACACAACTGCTACTGTCCAAAACTGTTTTATTACTAAATTTCACTCTTTCATGTTTTCTTTGTAGTAACTTTCATTGTAACACTTACTCCATATCAATCTTACCAAAGTTCGATCACATATCGAACACGTTACTCATAAGTTTCAACACACAAACCTTCACTTATTCATCACATAGTCATATTCATTACACCTAGTAATTTCTCACAGCGGATCATTCGCATCTTTTCTATTCCAAAGGTTCAACCAGGAAATTCCTCACTTTTCAACATTTTACCAATTCATCCATAATCAATTTCAATTCATAATTTACATCAAGTTATCATTCAATATGCAACCACCTCTCATATAATAACAAAATATTATAACATAAGAAAAAATAATATATTATTTACATACAAACGTACCTCGGTAGCAGAATCGGTGAATAGGACTTATTCGTCATATTCTTTGTTTTCCTCCCGTTCTAAGTCCGAATCTCATTTTCCTTGATCTATAACAACACAATTAACTCATTTATTCATCCTGCTACTCAAATTAGCCTAAATTCACATTTTGGCAAAATTTACATTTTTTCTCCTGAACTTTGTCATATTTACACTTTTGCCCCTAGGCTCGTAAAATGATTTTTATTCAATTTCCTTGTATTTTAATCCTAGCCTAACCATTTTCATAACTATAGCAGTCCACAATTTCCATTTATTCACACACTTACACACATTTTACAACTTCTTACAAACTAGTCCTTTTTGACAATTTCATCGAAAATCACTTTATAAAAGTCATTTATTACACGCCGAGCATTCATATTATTCCATTAAACATAAAAAAAGATGCATGTCATCCATGGGTAAATTTTTAAACACAAACTCTAGCTCAAAATAATGGTGGAAATAGCTAAACCGAGCTACGAGGATCTCAAAAATGTAAAGAACATTAAAAATAGGGCTAGAACGAACTTACAATCGAGCTTGGAAGCTTGAAATACCCTAGCCATGGTTTCCCCTTGTGAAATTCGGCCATAGCTTGAAGATGGACACAATTTTGCTTTGATTTTGGCTTTTTAATTCTTTTAATTACTGAATGACCAAAATGTCCCTAACTTAAAAATATTCTATTTCACCTATTTCATGTCCATTTTTGTCCAACAAATTATCCAATGGTCTAATTACCATTTAAGGACCTCCAATTTAAAATTTCATAACAATTGGACACGTCTAGCATGTAGAACTCAACTTTTTCACTTTTTACAATTTTATCCTTTTGACAAAATTGAGTGGTCAAACGTTAAAATTTTCGAACGAAATTTTCACGAAATAATTTAGTGAATCTAATTAATGGGATATTTACCACATAAGGACCTCCATCTTAAAGTTTTATAGCTATTAGACACCTTTAGCTAATAGAACTCAAGTTTTACACTTTACGCGATTTAGTCCTTTTTATCAAATTAAGCATTCAAATGATAAAAATTCTTAACAAAAATTTCACACAAACATACTATCATATTGTAGAACTTAAAATAATAAAATAATTATTTTGACTTCGGATTTGTGGTCCCAAAACCACTATTCTGATTTGAGAAAAATGGGTTGTTATAACTTTCCCCCTTAGGAATTTTTGTCCCCGAAAATCTTACCAGAAAAGATATTAGGGTACTGTTTTCTCATAGCTTCCTAAGGCTCCCACATAACCTCTTCGACACCGTGTCGTTTCCATAAAACCTTCCCTTGAGCTATGTGTTTATTTCTCTACTCTTTAACTTCTTGAGCTAAAATTCTGATCAGCTCTTTGTTATGGCATATCGGGTTGAATTTCGATTTCTGATGGGGAAATTACATGTGATGGATCTGATCTATATCGGCGCAACATCGACACATGAAATACATTGTAAATATTTTCTAATTCTGATGTTAACGCTAACCGATATGCCACTAGCCCTATTCGTTCAATAATCTCATATAGCCCGATGAATCGCGGACTCAATTTGCCTTTACGACCAAATCGAATAATCTTCTTCCATGGAGACACTTTCAAAAATACTTTGTCACCGACTTGAAATTCTATGTCTTTACGTTTCAAATCAGCGTAAGATTTCTGTCAATCTGAAGTTGCTTTCAAACTATCACGAATTACTTTCACTTTATTTTTAGTCTCTCTAACCAAATCAACCCCTTGAATCTTTTGCTCACTAAGCTCAGTCCAATACAAGGAGTTCGGCATTTGTGACCATATAAAGCTTTATACGGTGCCATTTGTATTCTCGATTGAAAACTATTATTATACACAAACTCAACCAACGGCAAATATTTCTCCCAGTTGCCTTTGAATTCTAAAACACAACAACGAAGCATATCTTCTAGAATTTGGATCACACTCTCAGACTAACCATTGGTTTGCGGATGAAATGATGTAACGCCTCGTACCCGAGACCGTCGCTGGAGTCGAATATGAGGTGTTAACAGACTTAATTCATTACTTAAACAGCTCAAACAATTTAATTTTAAAATTTTCAGACAAGCTAAAAATCTGCGTCACAGTCGCTTAAAAATTCATATCTCGAGTTACAAAACTCAAAATTAAGATCCATAAATTTTCTATAAAACTAGACTCATATTTATATCTACTAATTTTTTTCTAGAATTTTTGATTATGCCAAATAGTACAGTTTATTAGTTAAAATCTTTCCTGTTTTAGGGTTTGACTACTCTGACCTCTGTGTATTACAAATCAGATATCTGTCTATAAAAAATTTCAATGACTATGAGATTTGTTTCTATTAAAACTAGACTCAATAAGGAATCTGTAAATATAAATAAAAACTTCTAATTATTTTTGTAAAATTTATTATGAATTTTTAAAGTCAGAACAGGGGATCCAGAAATCACTCTGGCCCTGTTTCACAAAAGTTTAAATATCTCATAAAATATAATTTATATGCCTATTTTGTTCATTCCATATGAAAATGTACTCATCAAGCTTCGATTCCATAACTTATTCATTATTTAATTCCATTTCTACTATTTTTAGTGATTTTTCAAATTCACATCACTACTGCTGTCTAAATCTATTTTATGGTAAATTTTACCTATTTCATGGTTTCCATGGATTAGCTAGCAATTTGACATACATAACACCAAATATGATCATGATTAGCCATTCCAATGGCTAATCATTACCAAGAATTTTCATACCACTCAATAACCATATCATAAGATCATATATACAAAATGATTATAGTGCTATACATGCCATACTCAAAATATACAAGCCATTATGCCAGGATGGTATACGGATAGTGTGAGCGAGCCTCCGACCGTTCCCGATTTCCGAGCTGACTTGTCAAAACTACAAGGAGTGAAAAGGAAGGAGTAAGCATAAATGCTTAGTAAGTTCACATGCAAATAGCAAGTAACATAACCATATAAGCAAACATAAAATATCATTTGCATAATCATCATCAAGACATTCATGTCATATTTTCATCTATCATCTTACCACATTGTTGATATATCGAGTTTTCAACCCGAGGGTTAAGTACATACCTGTTCAAAGTATCCATCTCACAACACTTACCAATATGTCCCTTTCATCTCTAGTATTCCTCCATTTGAGTAGAACTTTACCCGTTGAACACATCGGAATATAATTCGGATACATGGAAAGTTTGCACATAAGTGCCACATATGTAGCCAAGCTACCATGTAACCCGCCCATAAGTGAACTCGGACTCAACTCAACGAGCTCGGGCTTTCACATCCATAAGTGAACTCGGACTCAACTCAACGAGTTCGGATGCCTAGTTACATCTCACGAACTCGGACTCAACTCAACGAGTTCGGATGCTCAACCATCCTAGTGACATGTCACTTGTATCCTAATCTATTCCTAAGGTTCAAACGGGCTTTTTTCCTCGATCTGACATTTGCTGTCTTCCACGGAATATCGAAACCGATACTCGGTAGCAATTCATATTTATCAAGTAGTAAACATAATTTGCATATTACTCAACATTAACCACAAAGCATAATATTTCACGATTAAAAATCAGCATATCATATAATTAACATCAATAACTTAAAAATAACAATTATGCTACATTATTTACACATGAACTTACCTCGTATGCGAAAATAGCTACTTTTACCATTTCGTCCACAACTTGGTATTTTCCCCATTTTAGCCTGAATTTTAGTTTTCCTTGCTCTATCATTTAAAATATAGTCTAATTAGGGCTCACATTATTCAAATTAACCCAAAATCATATTTTGGCAAAATTACAATTTTACCCCTAAACTTTTGCATATTTACACTTTTGCCCCAAAGCTCGTAAATTAAACTTCAGCCTATTTTCTTATGTTTTATGACATTATAATCATTTTTTCCTTCTATAGCAACATCAAATTCTCACTCTATCATGTACTTATGAACATTAGGTATTTTTACTGATTATGTCGTTTTACTCGTTTTTACATAAAATCACTTAGCAAAAGTTGTTTAACACAATTTCAAGCTTCATATTCTACCATAAAACATCAAAATAAACACATTTCACCTATGGGTATTTTTCCAAATATGAACCCTAGCTTAAATTATTGCTAGAATAAGCTTAATCGAGCTCACGGATTCCAAAAACGTAAATAACATTAAAAAAGCAGGCTTGGAATCACTTACTATTGAGCTTGGAAAGCTTGAAAACCCTAGCCATGGCTTCCCCATGCTAATTTCGGCCTCCATGAAGAAGATGAGCAAAATTGGCTTTTAATTTTGTATTTTAATTCATTTTACCCCTAAATGACCAAAATGCCCTTACTACTAAACTTTCAAAAATTCCTTCCATGTCCTAATTTTGTCCATGAACTTAAAATTGGTCAAATTACTATTTAAGACCTCCTAATTAATATTTCAATGCAATTTCATACTAAAAACTTCTAGAATGCAAATTTTACAACTTATTCGATTTAGTCCCTACTTTCAATTTAAACACTTTAGGCATAGAATTTCATCAGAAATTTTCACACATGATCATGCAATCATATCATAATCATCAAAATAATCATAAAATAATTATTTCTATCTCAAATTTTGTGGTCACGAAACTACTATTCCGACTAAGCCCAAAATCAGGATATTACAACTCTCCCCCCCTTTTAAGGATTTTCGTCCTCGAAAATCTTACCGGAAAAGTGGTCTTCACTTTTAATCTCATATTCGATGTCAAGAACTTTCACTTAGGTGTACCTCCAATACATCTCTTTAATTTCTCATATGATCCGAAAGCTTACAGCCTCAACTCTCAATTGTTCTTAAATTTTCAACCCTTCTCGATTTCCCATGATATCATGACATAAAACCCGGATCTCAACTTGATTAATGGAGACGGAATTCCAAGAAATCCAACAATCAAAGAGACCTAAAATTCCATGAATCGATGAGTAGTAATTCATTCAATATAGATATGATTTATAGATCTCGCCAAACATTTAACAATAGGATACTTCACATTTTCCTCTTTCCGCCATAGAAATAATTCTGATATGGCCTCAAGAATAATCCTTCTCATTTTCATCCCAATATCAACACTGGCAAGAATAATTTTGATAGATCCCAATGCTCGGCTTTAACCTCTTTAACAACTCAGATTTTATGTAACATCGATGCTCTAAACTATCACATTATCTCTTTGTCTTGAAACACAACACAATTCATACAAAGAGTACATTCATCGAAAGTCAAGAAGTTTTTACTCAATGTAGATTAGTCTAGTTCGAGACGCTTGGTTACCAATATTCTCATCTATCCGAACTCTGTCAAGATGTAATAAACTTTTCAGCTTTCACAAAACGAAAACCTTATCATTTGTAGTGACTTTAACTAATATCCAACTCTTTCTAATAAATATACACTTCTCGTTCAGACTATTTACTCTTTTATCAAGACAAAAATGAAATTCTATTATCGGACTTGGGAAAAATAATCCCGACATAATTGTCACATAAAATCTTTCAAATAAATAATTCACCATACCGATGAAACTCGCACTTTTATCACTTATGCCTTTCATCGATGTCAAATCCTTACACGAAATTAGAAAAAAAAAAACCCAATACTAAAATCACCACATTACCAAGATCAAATTAGAAGTATAGTCATATTTGACATGATTATCATGAATCAAGAACACACTTGAACATGAGTCATAATTGATAAATTATGGAACAAAGATAACAAGAAAATCGAATAAAGAAATCCAAGTTAGAGAAACCTGAATAAAGAAATCCGAATAAAGAGACCCAAGATACGATACTATGGAAAATCGAAAACCAAACTCATAGAGAAAATACTTTAATACCCGATAATTCTTCAAAGAAAGAAAGTCCAAAAGAAAACATCATTTAATCCCATGAAATCAAATATAACAAGATCAATATATCTTCTCATACATATGTATCGGATGAAGCATCAAGTAGAAGAAAGCAGAATCATAATATCATATGTATTCTCTCATCAATTCTTATCGATTTAAATGAAATAGAATACCCAGATGAAATAGAGCAATATAAATTATAAACCAATGATTACCAATGCTTTCATCTAACACTGTAATTAGAAGACATTCCCATATAACAAAAATTTCTTTAGAAGATCAATAGCCATAGAAATATTTCGAAGCAGGTAAACACATAGAACATCTCAAAAGAGATCGCTAAATCTGTCGATCATATAATTGTCACACTCAGATAGTTCACATTTCAAATATCATTTCCCCAACTAGTTCAAATTTTGTCACAAATTTCATATTAAACCATTCACTAAAGAGGCGATTCTGAATAAATTTTGATTTACACTTTTCTCGACCTTGCACTGAGTAATTCGATTTACCAAAGAGAATTCCTTCTCTAATTGGGACGATGCATAACTTCAATAATCTTTACGTCAACTGATACTTTATCGGCTCTAACTTTACTTATCAGCTCATTTTCAATCTCTCGATCATACTTATAATTATTCTATCATCGAACTCTTTGGGTTCTCAACCGAAAACTTATTCAATACAAATCTCATGAAATTCCATTATAAGTACCACTTCGGTAAGGGGGAGGGGTTGTAGGACCTCTAACTCGACTTTCTTATACATACACATATGACACAATTTCCATCATCATAGCAACATCATCAAAATCATGTCATTCATTCAGCAATGCAACATTCATGTTGGCTTACACAAATTTTCCTATTGCCCCATTTAGACAATATACTTATGCATACATTCTATGTTTTCTAGATAGCTTTACTTATCGATTCATTTAATTAAATTAAGTCATGCTCATGACATCATATAAGGCCAAACAAACATAGATATTTGCACCACAAGTACAACTTTCATTTCGTGCATCATCATGTACATATCATTACAATCATATAATTCAGTCCAACAATTTAACATAGATAAGTTCATTTCATTATAATCCTTTATCTCATAAAAATTATATATCATTAACATTTATCAACATTCGACGTCCAAATCAAGACAAGGACATTTTCATTCGTATCATGATATTATGACCTTTATTCATACCTCTACTACTTTCTATTTATTCCGTTCATCTTATCAAGTAAGCCACATACACTACATCATATGAACATTAAGCAAATATGGATATTTATCACAACATGAATTTTCATCTCACATATTATCACATATGTATCATAAACTTTTATTCACACTTTTCTGAACCGAGACTTATCATAATTATAACTTTACTCAAATACCTTCACATAATATTAAACATGGTCGGTGCAGCTCGGTTGGAGAGTACCCTGTCTAAATAAGACGGTACTCATACGCGTCGGAAGACATCACACTATCACAGATCAGTGGCATGTATAGCTAAACTTTTACACATGCTAGGCTAGTCCGAGAACTGACTAAACCTGCTCTGATACCACCAAATGTAATGCCTTGTACCCGAGACTGTCGCTGGAGTCGAATACGAGGTGTTAACAGACTTAATTCATTACTTAAACAGCTCAAACAATTTAATTTTAAAATTTTCAGACAAGCTAAAAATCTGCATCACAGTCGCTTAAAAATTTATATCTCGAGTTACAAAACTCGAAATTAAGATCCATAAATTTTTTATAAAACTATACTCATATTTATATCTACTAATTTTTTTCTAGAATTTTTGGTTGAGCCAAATAGTACAGTTTATTAGTTAAAATTTCCCCTATTTTAGGGTTTGACTACTCTGACCTCTGTGTATTACGAATCAGATATCTCTCTATACAAAATTTCAATGACTATGAGGTTTGTTTCTATTAAAACTAGACTCAATAATTAATCTTTGCATATAAATAACAACTTCTAATTGTTTTTGTAAAATTTATTATGAATTTTTAAAGTCAGAACAGGGGATCCAGAAATCACTCTGGCCCTGTTTCACAAAAGTTTAAATATCTCATAAAATATAATTTATATGCCTATTTTGTTCATTCCATATGAAAATAGACTCATCAAGCTTCGATTCCATAACTTATTCATTATTTAATTCCATTTTTACTATTTTTAGTGATTTTTCAAATTCACGTCACTACTGCTGTCTGAATCTATTTTATGGTAAATTTTACCTATTTCATGGTTTCCATGGATTAGCTAGCAATTTGACATACATAACACCAAATATGATCATGATTAGCCATTCCAATGGCTAATCATTACCAAGAATTTTCATACCACTCAATAACCATATCATAAGATCATATATACAAAATGATTATAGTGCTATACATGCCATACTCAAAATATACAAGCCATTATGCCAAGATGGTATACGGATAGTGTGAGCGAGCCTCCGACCGTTCCCGATTTCCGAGCTGACTTGTCAAAACTACAAGGAGTGAAAAGGAGGGAGTAAGCATAAATGCTTAGTAAGTTCACATGCAAATAGCAAGTAACATAACCATATAAGCAAACATAAAATATCATTTGCATAATCATCATCAAGACATTCATGTCATATTTTCATCTATCATCTTACCACATTGTTGATATATCGAGTTTTCAACCCGAGGGTTAAGTACATACCTGTTCAAAGTATCCATCTCACAACACTTACCAATATGTCCCTTTCATCTCTAGTATTCCTCCATTTGAGTAGAACTTTACCCGTTGAACACATCGGAATATAATTCGGATACATGGAAAGTTTGCACATAAGTGCCACATATGTAGCCAAGCTACCATGTAACCCGCCCATAAGTGAACTCGGACTCAACTCAACAAGCTCGGGCTTTCGCATCCATAAGTGAACTCGGACTCAACTCAACGAGTTCGGATGCCTAGTTACATCTCACGAACTCAGACTCAACTCAACGAGTTCGGATGCTCAACCATCCTAGTGACATGTCACTTGTATCCTAATCTATTCCTAAGGTTTAAACGGGCTTTTTTCCTCGATCTGACATTTGCTGTCTTCCACGGAATATCGAAACCGATACTCGGTAGCAATTCATATTTATCAAGTAGTAAACATAATTTGCATATTACTCAACATTAACCACAAAGCATAATATTTCACGATTAAAAATCAGCATATCATATAATTAACATCAATAACTTAAAAATAACAATTATGCTACATTATTTACCCATGAACTTACCTCGTATGCGAAAATGGCTACTTTTACCATTTCGTCCACAATTTGGTATTTTCCCCATTTTAGCCCGAATTTCAGTTTTCCTTGCTCTATAATTTAAAATATAGTCTAATTAGGGCTCACATTATTCAAATTAACCCAAAATCATATTTTGGAAAAATTATAATTTTACCCCTAAACTTTTGCATATTTACACTTTTTCCCCAAAGCTCGTAAATTAATCTTCAGCCTATTTTCTTATGTTTTATGACATTATAATCATTTTTTCCTTCTATAGCAACATCAAATTCTCACTCTAACATGTACTTATGAACATTAGGTATTTTTACCGATTATGTCGTTTTACTCGTTTTACATAAAATCACTTAGCAAAGTTGTTTAACACAATTTCAAGCTTCATATTCTACCATAAAACATCAAAATAAAACACATTTCACCTATGGGTATTTTTCCAAATATGAACCCTAGCTTAAATTATTACTAGAATAAGCTTAATCGAGCTAAGGGATTCCAAAACGTAAATAACATTAAAAAACAGGCTTGGAATCACTTACTATTGAGCTTGGAAAGCTTGAAAACCCTAGCCATGGCTTTTCCCATGCTAATTTCGGCCTCCATGAAGAAGATGAGCAAAATTGGCTTTTAATTTTGTATTTTAATTCATTTTACCCCTAAATGACCAAAATGCCCTTACTACTAAACTTTCAAAAATTCCTTCCATGTCCTAATTTTGTCCATGAACTTAAAATTGGTCAAATTACTATTTAAGACCTCCTAATTAATATTTCAATGCAATTTCATACTAAAAACTTCTAGAATGCAAATTTTACAACTTATTCGATTTAGTCCCTACTTTCAATTTAAACACTTTAGGCATAGAATTTCATCAGGAAATTTTCACATAGTCATGCAATCATATCATAATCATCAAAATAATCATAAAATAATTATTTCTATCTCAAATTTTGTGGTCACGAAACTAGTATTCTGACTAAGCCCAAAATCAGGATATTACAAATGCGGTACTAAAGTTCAACTTCATACCCAGATCTTCTTGTAATTTCTTCCAGAATCACGACGTAAACCTCAGATCTCTATCCGAAATAATAGAAACTGGTACCCCGTGCAATCTAACTATCTCTGCAATGTAAAACTCAGCCAATTTATCAAGTGAATAGTCTGTACGTACCGGACTGAAATGTACAGACTTCGTTAGTCGATCAATGACAACCCATACAACATCTTTCTTCATTGGAGGCAGGGGTAAACCCGATAAGAAGTCCATCATAACTCTATCCCATTTCCACTCAAGTATCATCACAGGCTGTAGTAATCCTAAAGGTACTTGATGTTCAGCTTTAACTTGCTGACAAACCAAACATCTTGATACAAATTCTGAAATGTCTCGTTTCATACCCGACCACTAATACAACTGTTTCAAATCATTGTACATTTTAGTACTCTCCAGGTGAACAGATAAACAACCATTGTGTGCTTCGTATAAAATTTTCTGTATAATCTCAGAATTCTTTGGTACGCAAATTCTATCTCGGAACATTAAACAATCATCGGATCTGATCTGATAGTCTGAATCACTGGTGGATTCATATTGCACTCTTTTGGCTTGCAATTCATTATCACACTTCTGAGCTTCACAAATCTGTTGAAGAAATATCGGTTTAGCTTTCAAATCTGCTAGAACCAAACCATCATCAGATAAGGTTAGTTGAGTATTCATTGCCCGCAAAGCAAATAATGATTTTCTACTCAGAGCATCTACAACTACATTTGCTTTCCCTAGATGATAATCAATCACTAACTCGTTGTCTTTCAACAACTCGAGCCATCTTCGTTGACGCAAGTTCAAATCTTTCTAAGTCATTATATACTTCAAGCTCTTATGATCGGTAAAGATATGACACTTTTCACCATATAAATGATGTCGCCAAATTTTTAATGCAAACACAATAGTAGCTAACTCTAAATCGTGCATCGGATAATTCTTTTCATGCGGCTTCAACTATCTGGAGGCATAAGCTATCACTTTACTCTCTTGCATCAAAAGACAACCCAAACCATTTAATGACGCATCGTTGAAAATCACAAACTCTTTACCCGACTTAGGTTGAACCAACACTGGTGCCTCAGTTAGTAATGCTTTCAACTGATCAAAACTCTGTTGACATTTTTTGAACCACTCGAACTTCACATCTTTTGTAGCAATCTAGTCATCAGTGTAGAAATCATCAAAAATCCTTTGACAAAACATCGATAATAACCAACTAACGTCAAAAAGCTTCTAACTTCGGATACATTTCTCGGTGGTTTCAAATCAACAACTGTAGAAATCTTGCTCGGATCAACTCATATGCCTTCAACTGAAACAATATGTCCCAAAAATTCAACTTCTCGGAGCCAAAACTCACATTTGCTAAATTTAGTGAACAATTGCTTATCTCTCAAGATTTGTAGCACAATCCTCAAATGCTCGGCATGCTTGGACTCATCTCATGAATAGATCAAAATATCGTCAATGGATACAACCACAAATCTGTCTAAATACGGTCTAAAGATTCGATTTATCAAATCCATAAAGACTGCAGGAGCATTAGTTAATTTGAAAGGCATAACAAGAAATTCATAATGCCCGTACCTTATTCTGAATGCAGTTTTCGGTAGATCTGAATCCTTAACTTGCAATTGATAGTAGCCCGATCTCAAATCAATCTTCGAGAACACTATTGCCCCTTTTAACTGATCGAACAAATCATCGATTCTCGGCAACGGATACTTGTTCTTTATCGTAACCTTGTTGAGCTAATGATAATCAATACAAAGTCTCATTGATCTGTCTTTTTTCTTTACAAACAACACTGGCGCACACTAGGGCGAAAAACTAGGTTGTGCAAAACCTTTATCTATTAACTCTTGTAATTGAGCTTTTAACTCTTTCAACTCTATTGAATCCATTCTGTATGGAGCTATCGATATCGATGATGTTCCTGGTACTAATTCAATAGCAAACTCGACTTCTCTGATTAGTGGCAACCCCAGTAACTCTTCTAGAAACACATCCGAATATTCACATACTACTGGTATTGATTCAATCTTCGATTCAAACACTTTTGTATCCAGTACATAAGTAACATAAGCTTCGCAACCTTTTTTCACACATCTCTGAGCTGACATAGACGAAATCACAATAGGCAATTCACTCGACTCATCTGATTCAATTCAAAGGATTTCATTATTCTGACATTTCAATTCAAAAACTTTTCATCTACAATTCACAACCGTATCATGTAACGTCAACCAATCCATACCCAGAATTACACTAAGCTTATCAAACAGTAATAGCATCAAATTAGCCTGAAAAAAGTAACCTCAAATCATCAAAGGACAGTTCTTGTAAACTTTATCAACTAGAACATTTTTGCCTAAAGGGTTTGACACTTTAACCACAAAGTTGGTAAACTCAACTGGTAAACTCTTACTGAAAACTAAATTTATGCAAATATACGAATGAATCGATCCAGGATCAATCAATGCAATAACATTAGTGTCATAGAGAGAAAATGTACCAGTGATAACATCGGGTGACGACGCCTCTACGCAAGCGCAAATCACTTAAGCTCTAGCAGGTGCTCTAGCCTCAGATCTCACAGTTGAATCCTTTGTCATTCCTTTACTACTAGTCACATTTCCAGCATTTCTAACTGGTCTCCCTCTAGCCGTTGTGTTACTCGTTCTTGCATTCTAAAATTTATCTTTCTCAGCTAATTCAGGGCAATCCCGAATAAAGTGATCTAGTGAGCCACATTTGAAACAAGCCTAGTCTTTTATTCTACATTCACCAGGATGTCGTCTTCTGCATCGTTGACATTTAGGTCTATTGGACCTAGCACTACCAACACTCGCTATTGACGTAGCTTGAGCTTTAGAACTTGAGTATTACTTCTCACGATCTCTGTTTGGATACCCAATTGAAGCATTTGAACGAGTACATAAATCTTTTGATTTCTTTGAAAAGGATGGATATGATTTTCTCATCGATCTCTTTCTCAAATTTCTAGCCTCTAAATTATCTTTTCTCTTTTCTTTACCCAATTCTTCAGCTTTGCAAGCTCGGTCAACTAAAACAACAAATTCTTTCAATTCTAGAATCCCGACCAATAGTCTGATGTCTTTGTTCAATCCATCTTGGAACCATTTACACATAATTACTTCAGTTGAAACACATACATTTCACATGCATTTTCAAGTTTCAAATAATCATCATTTATCCACATACATATCGTCCCTAATATAAGCCTACGAGGCCTAAAACATGCATTCAAGAAGGTTCGAGACTAAACTGATAACTCAAGAAACTTTTGGAACACTTAAATTTTTTTTGCAAAACACAGGGGACACATGCCCGTGTGGCCCGACCGTGTGTCTCACACGGCCAAAGATACGTCCGTGTCGCAGGCCATGTAGACATTTGAAATGGGATCACATGGCCGTGTCCCAGCCTGTGTCCGACACTGCCCGTGTAACTCTCTGACCTTGGTCACATGGCTAACACAAACACCCGTGTGGATAGCCCATGTGCCCTAAATATGGCCACACACGCCCGTGTGCCAGGCCATGTGCTAGGCCATGCCAAACCTGTAGGGTATACTGACTTATGCCACAAGTCCAAGTCACACGCCTGTGTGTTGGGCCGTGTAGAGTATACTGACTTGATTTTAAATTTAACACCAAAGGGCACACGATCGTGCAACCTGACCGTGTGTCACACACGCCCGTGTGGACAAAAATAGGCTATTTACTAAGCTATTTTGCCACCTAATTTACATGTACCTACACTAAACTCAAATGGCACAAAACATAGTATATAATAGGCATTCAATCAACCTCAATCAAGCACATTTCATATCATTTCCAACGCCAACTAATCCAAGATATACAATCTCATAATGTGCCATTCAATTTTATGCTAAAATTCACTTTACCAAATCATCAATATGGTCATTTTCTAAACATGCATTAGTTTACCTTATTTCACATACATAATAAACTCAAATCTCAACCATTTGCTATCCATAATACCTATTATCAACAAGCATCATATAACCATATTCAAACATATAATAAGTGCCATATGCACAATTATATACACAACAAAACCAACCAAGTTAAGCCAACTTTTATAGCTATAAACCAAACCAAATATTAAACATATACAAGCCAATTCAAATGGCTAAATTCATTACCAAAATATACCATAATGACCAAAGGTCCTATACATGCCATATACTCGAAATACTTAAGTTCAAAAGTACCAAAGTGATAGGTTAATAGTGTGATGAAGTCTTCGACAATCCCCGAATTTGAGCTAGCTTTGAAATCACTATAAAACACGTAAAAATAAACGGAGTAAACTTTATAGCTTAGTAAGATCATATGATTAATAAGTATAATTTGCCAATTCATTCACAATTTAAAGAATATAAGTAAATATAATTAACACATTCAAGTCAACAATTTGCACATTGCCATAATTCTATGTATCATTTAGAAATTCATCAACTTTCACTTACTTTTCATATGAACTTATTAATTATCACTTACTTGCAAAACTTATCACGAGTACCTGAACTGATTCGTATCATTGCTTACATCCTCATACCATCATCTTTTCCCGTTGAACCATTCGGAATAAAATCAGATACTTGGGAATCTCGCACCAAAGTGCCTCTTACATAGCCAAAAATATTTCGATCTCATAACACATATATGCTCATTTTCGAGCTATCAACAAGCCTGCTCACACAAGCTGTCGGTTAAGACGTAGCTACACGGTGCTGCTCACACAAGCTGTTAAGTAACCGCAACACATGCTGTATACTTAACCACCGATAGGATGTACAGAACCAGCACCTGAATCACATAATCACAACAGCCCCTAATGACATGTCACTAATATCCAATCTATTCTTAAGGTTCAACCGAGATTCTCACTGTGTCAATGCTTTGTCAATAGATTTCATAGTGTCGTAATATCACAATTATAATATTTAAGCATATAAACACGTAAAGCATTAAGCTTATTAATCATACAAACTTACCTTGATCGTAAAATCGACGAAATGGATCTACTAGTCAATTACTTTGTTTTTCCCTTGGTCCAAATCCGAACTTCATTTTTCTTGATCTATATAATACCAAATTTAGCTTATTCAATCATCACTATATTCAATTTAATCCAAATTTCACATTATAGAAAAATTACATTTTTGCCCCTAATATTTTAATTTCTTTACAAATTAGTCCTTTTTCTAAAAAAAACAAATTCATGAAATTCCACCTAACCCATGCTACACAAATTTCAATTAGGTCCCATATTTTCATTTATTTCATATTTTAACCACAAAGTTTCCACATTTCATAATTTAATCCCTAATTTGCATTTTCACTAAAAATTACTTAACAAAACTTGTATAACTATCATCAAACATTCATAATCTATCATCAATCATTAAAGCTCATTCATATTTATCAATGGCAACATCCTAAACCTTTAACAATTTTTCAAATTAGTCCCTGGGCTAGCTAGACCTAGTTGTAACGATCCTGAAAACATAGAAATCATTAAAAACGGGACAAAAATCGTACCTTAATGAGCTAAATAAGCTTGGCTGATTTTCAAGCCCCAAAATGGCTATTCTTCATCCAAAAATTTGGTGGAAGAAGATGACAATGAGTGGGAATTTTGTTTTATTTTATTTTATTAACCTTATTTATTATATACCAAAATTAACCTTATTACTAATTTAAAATTTCAATAATGCCAAGCCATTAACATCCATTAGCTAATTAATGGGCTATTTACCTCATAAGGACCTCCATTTTAAAGTTCTATAGCTATTAGACACGTTTAGCTAATAGAACTCAAGTTTTACACTTTACGCGATTTAGTCATTTTTATCAAATTAAGCATTCAAATGATGAAATTTTTTAACGAAAATTTCACATAAACATACTATCATGCTGTAGACCTTAAAATAATAATAAAATAATTATTTCAACTTTGAATTTATTGTCCCAAAACCACTATTCTGATTTAACCAAAAATGGGCTGTTAAAAAGCCACATGAAAAGAATTATCCTACTCATTATCTTGAGTTGGCTGCGATTATATTCGCTTTGAAGATATGGAGGCATTATTTATACAGCGAGAAATGACATGTGTATACTGATCACAAAAGTTTAAAATATTTAATGAACTAGAAGGAACTTAATTTGAGGCAGCGACGTTGGTTAGAACTACTGAAAGATTATGATTTAGTTATTGATTACCATTTGGAAAAGACTAATGTGGTTGCGGATGCACTCAGCAAAAAGTTATCATTGTTTATAGTTCGAGCTTTGAATACTCATTTGGCTTTGAATGCCGGTGGTTTTGTACTAGCAGAATTGAATACTAAACCCTTGTTCCTACAATGAATTCGGGAATTACAAAATGATTATCCGAATTTGATAATGAAATGAAGCTGGGTTTGAGATAATTTGACTACTGAATACAGTATTGGTGACGATGGCACATTGCATTATCGTAATAGAATTTGTTCCGAATAGTTCAAATTTGAAATGTGATATTCTATCAAAGACTCACAATAGTACATATTTCATTCATCAAGGTAGAACGAAGATGTATTGTGATTTGAAATAGATGTACTGGTGGTCGGGTATGAAACGTGATATTTGTGAGTTCGTAGCCAAAATGTTTGATTTGCCAACAAGTAAAAGCAGAGCATCAGGTGTCGTCAGGATTATTACAGCCTGTTATGATTCCTGAGTAGAAGTGGAAATGAATCACGATGGATTTTGTATCTGGTTTGCCTATAACCACGAAAAGAAAGATTCGATCTGGATGATTGTTGACAGATTGACTAAGTCAACCCATTTTATTCCAGTCCGAACAAATTATCATATAAGGGTAACACACACATGATGAGATCATTGGACAAAATAGTTGGATGAATTGTTTTTATAAAAAGTAGACAATAAGGATTTTTCAATCATGGTACTTCTTGTAGACTGACTCTATGATTAAGTAATTGCGAATTATTGGAATAATACTTCTGGACATAATTGCAATAACTAGATCTTAATTGTATATATTCAGTTGGTCCCTCTGCTAGCTCCACAAAAGCTCGATCGGATTACATTTGAATTAAAAGAAAATTCTACGACTTTGGAAATAATTTAATTGAGTCGATTTATTCGATGTGGAATTAAATTAGGTGGTTGTGAAAATTGTTCAACTAGAGAATTTGATTAAAAAAATTTTCTTGAAAAATTAATTTGAAAAATCTAAGTGATTTTTGGAGAAATTAATTTTGATTAAGTAAAATTAAATTAATCAAATTAATTAAAATTAAAATGATTTTTTTTAAATTAATTTTTAAGTCAGACAATTGGCTCAATGGGTAATTGAATTTAAAATTTGGACCTGAGATAATAAATTGGGCCCGGGAGCCCAAAACCGAGATCAAGACCCAAAAACTGGTCAAACTAGGCTCAGTATGTGAAACTGGGTAGACAGTCCAACTGGTGGCTAGACCGGACCAGTCGGGTCGTCACTGACCTAGACCAAACTGACAGTAACCAAATCGACTTGGGGTGTCATAAATGTGTTGCGCCTGCATCACCGAACATGGCGGTGTTGATGGCTGCGACGACAGTGTTCCAGTTGGCAACGATGGTTGGTCTTCGATGGTTGAGCAGTGGAAGAGTTACACTCCTACCTAGACTTTACCAAAGAATTTGATTTTAAATTAACTATTCCAAAAATAATATTATTTTAATAGTTTAATATTAAATTTAATTTAATACTTATCTTAATAGTATTTTATTAAGTTAATATTAAAGTGATTATCTTAATATTAAATTTAATATATTTATCTTGATAAATATTATATTAGTTTAATATTAGAGTGATTAAGTTTAATCATAGTTGAACTCTCTAAACTCCCCCTATATAAAGAGAGTCTTGAGTCATTATTTTACACACTTAAATTCAAGCTAAAGTTGTAGAGAGAAAATTCTTTTAAGAGATTGTTTTAGAAAATTTTTAGAGATATTTTTCTGATTTACAACTTGACCCAAAAATTTAGAGAAACTGTGAAATTACCCTACTAGTAATTTTTGTGAAAATTTTTTTGATTCGAAGATAGCTCACACTCGGTAGATGCGAGCTTGAAGATAGCGGAGAAGACTACTCAGTTAAAGCACTCATCCTAGACAAATCGAAAAGGTACAATTTTGATTAAATGTTTATTACTTTAGATATCACAACTAAGATCTTGTTTGGAAAAAATGTTAAAACTCTATTTTCCTTAAATTTATTTCCACTGCGTTCCCACCGTATGTTTTCTAATTTTCAACAACTTAAAGTTTGATTCTCTTTGTCCACATCAAAATCACGTATACATATACTTCATATTCTTATAACTTTCAATTTAGGTTTCTCAACTTGTACTCATAACATACCTGCAGTTCAGTCTAAAGGTTGAGTTACTCCTCGATATGCGTAAAGATTTCTCATAGTTTAGTTCCATAAGAAATCATTCACTCCCACTCAATGGGGGAGGTTATCTTTATTTCTAGGGCTACGTACTATCATTCCTATTTTAACCCATACTTACCATTCCTTGATTACCATTTTAAACTTATACTTACGATCTTTGTTCGAAAGTTTAAGGCTAACATCTTCATTTACATTACTTGTTATGCTCAACTATTATCCTCAAATTCCAACACTAACTTCCACGAGTCCCACCTATGTAGAAAATATAATTTCAATCTCATACCTTATCAATTTTAAATGTCTAAAGTCTTATAAAATTAATTCTATTTATTAGGTTAAATGTATTATAATATCTATGACATTTAAGTGATCTCCTCATTCATCGTTATGCAAACTTACTCAAATAAGGACTATTCTTCACTCTTTAATTCATAATTATCTCTCACATCTCACTAATTTTTTTTGTTCCTATCCAAATCAGTGTTACCATTAAACCTTATCAAGGTTGTTAACTAGGTCGTCTTCACATCTTTAGTCAATGTCTCTACAATCTTTACCTTCATTTAGTACTAATTCTACGGTGCTAGTGGAACCCCAAATAACTACTAATGATAAAAGTTCATCTCCTTGAAACATTTACAATCTTAGAGTTAGTTCAACCTCAAAACAATGCATTAAAATGTTCTCTTATATAGTTCTTCCATTATAAACATCAACTTATATTCACTAGGGAACCCAAAATCTAGTCGTAATCATGACATTTTACAATTCACATACAATTATTATACAATAATTTAATACACCTTTCAATTTTAGGATCTATGCTCAAACCATTATCACAATGCACGTTCACAAAAGCCAATTATCACCCTTTTCCAATACAAATGCAATAAAACCACAAGATCATATTCAAAATACCTGTAATTACCTATTCTTAATATCACTCAATCACTCTATTTCAATCCAATTGTTGATACTTGTACATCGCCATAAGTTCATGATCCCTTCAAGATCTAGAAAACTTGATGTTATATTGTTTTTAGGGCAATCCCAATGTTTCTATCATGGTTGCAACTATCTATCATTCCTTACATTTCATTTTCATATCTATATCATATCACAAGCATATACATATTTATGTCATTGAACAATATTACCATTTCATAGCATTTCATACCATAATTCATACAAAGTCCATTACAACTCTTTAAGAATTTAATATCGTAATTACATCCTGAGATATCGTTACTTCAAGATATTAAAAAATTATGACTTTATGAAGTTATAAGGAACAATATTTACAATCTTATTATTAACATACTTTTCCCCAATAGCTACAGAAGACATTCCCACGTCAAATAGTTTAATCTATATAAAATAAGTATCAAATAGACTCAGATCTAGGTCTTAACTCAGACTTGGCATTATACTATGCCATGTACCTCTAGACTAAATATGAAGATCTGTTTAGTTTGAGAATTGAATAAAGTCTAGCTTCAATACCACTAAATGTGAAACCTCACACCTAACCTGATCATCGAGTCTGAATGTGTTACATTATACTATGTTGCCAAAGTAACTCAGATTACGTCAACTTATTTTTTAATGCAATTAACAAATAACCACAACATAACTCATTCAAACATGAATTATAAATTCAAGCATACATAATAGATTTAAATTGTCCTTATTTAAGATGTTTTGAGGTTATTGACCGCCACCTCGACATGCATTCGTCGGGCTTTAGAACGTCAATTAAATATGGAAGTGAAAGTGTAGTACCAGCAAGTGAATAAGTCAAATTATAATATAGTTATGTTTTACAAATGAACACCGAGAAATATTCTGAGGATCATACCCAGGGGATTGCAAGATTGAAGAAAATTTTGATTAAATTAATTACCTAAAAATAATTACTAATCTAATCGATTCATGAATTAGTAGTGCAAACTATTCCTATAACTAGTTTCGACAATACAAGCTATTTAACCTAGAAGCAATTGAAGCCTTAATTATTAGTTAAGCCAAGTTATCAAAACTAAAAACTACTCTAAGATTCGATTAAATTAATTATTAAACTAAAAACTACTCTAAATTTCGATTAAGTTACTATTCCTAATTAATTTAATCTAAAAATTCCTACTCTAAATTAATAATTGAAGCCTTAATTAATTAACTAAAATAAAAACTACTCTAAGTTGAGTTATTGAAAAATTCCTATTCTCCTTTTTTAACTTAGTTTAATTGAATATTTGAATAAGTATTAGAATAAATTGTGTTTTATCAACATCTTGCATGATTCAATTGTTTAATCTGATTAATTGAATCAGTAAATAATTATCTAAAATTAAGTATTTATTCAAGAGAACTTAGTATATTAGGATTGACAACACTAGTAGAATATTTTGACAGGTGGTACAAGTCTACGCAATAGGATACCCTTTCGGTCTCACCTGTCTAAATATTCTACTAAAGTCGTCAATCCTAGTATACCAAGTCTCTTGAATAAATACTTAATTTTAGATAATTATTTACTTATTCAATTAATCAAATTAAACAATTGAATCATGGGAGATGTCGATAAAACACAATTTATTCTATTACTTATACAAATATTCAATTAAACTAAGTTAAAAAAGGAGACATAAATAAAGAATGAGGAAGGGATAGAGAATGCTCATATGTATTTGGAGATGAAAGTGCATGTTCAGGATATCCTCCCCTCGTGATTGTCTAACATCAAAATAGAAAGATTCTGCTTATAGAAACATAAAATAAAACTAAACCTTAATTTGTAGAGAAAGAAAATTGAAACGTTAAATTCTGATGGAACCCCCTTAATAAGATTCTAAGAGCTTAATATTTATGGTGTAAGGGTTAGATGACTAGATTAGGTCAAGTTACAAATTATTCAATGTGTTAATTATCATTGTGCAGATGAAAACACCCTTATCTATAAGTTGAGCCTTGTCAAACTGGTGTTGCGACATTGAACATTGATTGCACCCCTTTTTTGCTTCGAAATTGGTTGTCATGACATTAGACTTCAAATATAATTTCTTTAGGTTTGAAGTTGGATGTCACAACATTGATAGTTGCTTGTTGAAATATTAATGCCTTGAAGCTCCTTTTTGCTTCGAAGTTGGATGTGGCGAAATCCATCTTTGATGTTGCGACATTTTGGGGCAGTCCTTTAACTCCTCAGCCTAAGACGATGTCCTACACACTCAATCAACACATCAATCTTCCCTTAGGCCCAAACTGGCCTAATAGGTCATAAAACCACACTAAAAGC
This sequence comes from Gossypium anomalum, assembly GCA_025698475.1. NCBI lineage: Eukaryota > Viridiplantae > Streptophyta > Magnoliopsida > Malvales > Malvaceae > Gossypium > Gossypium anomalum. Next base: position 36,807,099 of record CM046968.1, on the reverse strand, counting down.
TTGTTTTATTCAATTTAAACTCAAAACTAAATAATTCTAAAATAAACATTAAATATGTAAAACTACTTGAATACAAGCTCCTTAAGTTATGAAAAGAGCTTAACTTGCCATTGCAAATTGTGACAAATCAATTATATGGGGTTCAAACTCGAATCAAAACTCAATTGGATGTCTTAAGACATGTTATCCCTTTGATTTTTTTTTAATTTTTTTCGATGATAGAATGTCGAGACATTGGGGTTCATATCTTTAGATTTGGCATCTTATGTCTCTAGATAGGTCTCGAGACATATCTCTCATGTTTCAAGCCTTTAACTTAGATGTTTATGTGTCTTGAAACAAAGAAATTCTTGTCTTGAGACTTGAAACTAAGCAAACCTATTTTAGTAAACCCTCAACTCGCTTGCAGGTGTATCCAATAATTTTTTAAACTATAATTCTCTTAATGTATGTATGTTTAAAAATCTAAAGAAACAATTAAAAAAAATTTACCACCATTATACCTCTCTCAATAAATTATTTTAATTATTTAATTGTTAAAATATGCTATTAGTTCATGTACTTACTTAAAATTTGAGATTTAGTTTCTATACTTTAAAAGTTAAAATTTTAATTATTCTACCTTTTCAGTTTAAAAATTCTAATCTAATCATTATTGTTGTTTTTTATTTTTGTCAAAATTTGTAAATTTAACATGTTTATTTTTAGTCAATCATATGTGACGTTATATGAGAACGGTTTAATTAACATATCAATTTGATAAATTTTGATAAAAAGTGCAAACAGTATTAATATTTAGATTGAAATCTTCAAATCAAATAAATAAGAATACTTCTTTTTTTAATTTTTTTAAGTATAATGACTAAATTTTAAGAATATTTTAATCAGTGTTGTTTGAATCGGACTCGATTAGTCCATTGGATCGGAAGTAACCGAATGATCAATATAGAGAGAAATTTTGAAATGATTAAATCAAAAATCATTACAAACCGGTTAAACTAACTAAAACTCAATTCAACTGAATATTTTTAAATTTTTTAATAATTTAAAAAAAATTGATTTTATCCTTAATTAACTTCAACTCAAAATAAAAAGTATGTTAATTGAGAGTCGGTCTTAGCAGGCCATCCGGCCCAACAACAGCGAATGAAGAAAAAGGGTAGGCGAAACGAAAAACCTTCTTGCCTTTATTATTTAATCCTTAGCCTTTTTCCTTAATCCTTAACCAGCGAGTAAGAGAAGACAGTGATCCTCACCGCTCACTCTCTTAGGTCTCGGCTCCTTCTCTTCACGCAACTCTACCTACCATTCCCATGGCAACCACCGCTGATAGACCCCTCGCTACCGCAAGAAACTCCGCGGCTCCATCCTCCGTCGCCAATTCATCCGCAGAACCGATCTCTAAGAAGACCGCGGAGCCCGCTCTGCCTTCCTCCGATAAGTTAGATCCTCCTAGCTCTGATATTTCTGCTTCTGAAGTACCTCTTAAGGAGAGCGAGGGTTCGAAGACTGGCGGGACTGCTGGGGGCTCCGTCTCTGGGGGTGGCAGCGCTCCCGTTAACGACATCCAGAAGAAGATTCGCCGAGCTGAGCGGTTCGGCCTACCGGTCCAGTTGTCTGAGCAAGAGAAGCGTAATTCTAGGGCTGAGAGGTAACTACTTTAATCTCCCCGGGTTTATCGGGTATTCAGGGTTTTTCTTTTTGGTTTTGTACCTAGTCGATCAGAACTTCTAACGATAAGAGAAGAATTTGATTTTTTATTTTGATTGATTTCTGGAAATGTCTATTCGGATAAATTTCTTGAAATGCCATTCGATTCTTGGATCTTAAGGTGCTTAGAACCATAGATTATTGCTATTGAATTCGTTCCTCTAGTTTTTCCTTTTGTCTTGCTCTTCATGTTGGAGCTTATCGTATTTTGGATTTTATTAATTTATCCGTTGATTCTCTAGAGGTGAATATAACCCTATCAGATCAGAGTCTTACCTAGTTACTAAGCTTGCTTGCATGTTCGCCTGGGACAACTTGGCAATTTAAAGCAAATCTTAACTTAGTTCTATATAATTAGAGAGAAACTATATGGCTTCTTAAAACAGTGTTACAAGGAATGGAGATCAGTGTGATATTAAAACGAAAATTGAAAGGTAACTTGCTACTTTTGTGAAACCTAATTTGATAGGGTAGTCTTATCCAGCTAAGTTTAGTAAGAACAAAATACTATGAATTGGAATATAAAAAGTATTTTGAAACTTTTGTGTGTGTTCTAATAAAATGAATGGATAAATTTTGAAGTTCCTGAATGATTTGTTTTACGTTCTAATTTTGGAGTGAACAATTTACTAAGGGACTTTAATCTTACTGAATTGAGTTGCTAGTGTTCCTTGATGGGAACGTGCAAACCAATTTGAAAATGGCTGGAAAGATAGTGTTTTCCTGTAACAGGGCCTTAAAATGTTGTAATAGAAGAGTTTTGTTGGTGGTAAAGCTGTAGCTGTGGATGTTGACTTCCATATCTTGACATCTTTTTGTTTCTAACTTGTTGAGTGTGACCAACCATTTTGCAGGTTCGGCACTGTGCCCAGCATGAATGGATCAGAAGCATCTAAGCAATCGGAGGACCTGAAGAGGAAAGCCAGAGCAGAGAGGTTTTGTTCTATATACCCTTTATGGGGGTGAATATGTGGCTTACATTTACATTTTTATTCAGTTTGTTGTTTTTGTTGTTGTTTCTCAGATTTGGGCTTTCTGTACCCACTACGGCTGCTGATGAGGAGGCCAAAAAGAAAGCACGTCTTGCTAGATTTGCACAAGATTCCAAACCTGATATGGTGGAAGAGGAGAAAAGAAAAGCGAGGGCAATTAGGTATGTTCTACTGCTGAAAAGCTGTTTGATATACTTTTAGAGATATATAAATGCCTAAGAAAAGGTGTATTGAACTTTGATTTATCTCGCCTTTGCAGGTTCTCTAATCCTCCATCAAGTACATCATCACAGGTGAATGGGAAGGGAAATATTGAGCCAGTTAGTTGTTTCTCTAGTGGATTTATTAGATAGGAGAAATTCAAGTGTTTTATAGGTGCTGTCCGAGATGTTGATTGATATACCTTTTTTTGTTAGGAGGCTCCTATTGCTGGAAAGGCTGGTGGAGGACCCTAGATACAAAATTTCCGTACCTAATTAGAAGGTTACTTTGGAGATATGAATTGCTTTGATCTTCTATATATGCATTGCACAATACTCGAATATACTAGATCCATTCTATTACTTATTCTTTTCATTTTCAGGTCTAGTAGTGTCGTAACAACTTGTACCCGTAGCGGCTTCTTTACAATGTTATCTTTCCAACCTCAGAATTATTAGATGTGGTACTCCTTCATCCTCAGATAAATTGCTAAAGCAGTGAAAGGTTTCGTTGGTAGTTTGGATGGCATTTTTCTCATTTCGGGCATAACTACGATTTCTATTGACTTGGTGAGGCCTATAGAGGAATCAGTGATCACCTGTAGTGTTAACCTATCTCAAATCCTACAAAAAGCATTAAAGCCTCTAGGATAAGGGCTAGAAAATTTCAACTTTTCCTTTTGATGATACGGTTGAGAAAGTATGGAGTGGTTAGTAATTTCCATCTAGAAAAAAAATTTTGATTTGTTCTCTTGCCATGGTAATATTTGGGGATTTTATACTCTTCCAAGTTGCATGGTATGACCAAATTCGAGACGGTAGTAGCATCCAAATTGAGTCTGACATCTATTTCTATGGGTTAAATAATTTTATGTAGTAGATGATACATTCTCATAAATATCTAAAAGCAGGTTTAGTTTCCATTTATTCTGGTTTCTACATGTTAGGGTCTTAGGTCTCTTTCTTTCTTGGGTTTTTTTTTAAGTGGGACTTTGGCTATAGGACAAATGATGAACTTAAATGCCTTTTATATGAGCAAACGTGGATAACATTTTTTTTTGTGTTTACATTGAAATGCTTTGGTGTAGGGGTTTGTAGGAGGCTTATTTTGTTCAGTAATCTCCGACTGTTGTCATGTTTCTTTTGTTCCTTCTAAATAGTTAAAAAAGGAAATAGAATCATTTGTTGGCTATATTCTCGAGCATGCATGTACTCCTGAGCTCGTTTGCAGGTTTGTATGCATGAGTTTGCATTTTTGTATATGTATCTGCTCATGATACTCATGGCTCAGATGGCATAATTGAACTCGATTAGTTAGTTTTCCGTGAGAATTATGAATGCAGTGCTGTTGTGCATTGGATACTACTGCTGTCAGCTTTTGATCATGAGAGGCATATTAAAAATTGGGAATTGTTTTACAATGTTAATATTGAATGCGGAGAGTTCCTGAAATTTTCCGGGTTTTATTTTGAGATAAGTGAACCGTAACTCAGTTTAAGGTGATTGCTAGCTTCCCTTTGGTCTCACCAGGTGAATTAGCTGATCTACGCTGCAAGGTAATTATTCTGCGAATGAAGGCTCTTAATGTTCTTCTCTGTTTTTTAGTAATGTAATTTTTTGTTCTTGTGCAAGGATGAAGTGTTAATACCAAATTAACGGTACTTAGGAATTTTCTTTTGGTTGGAAATTTTTCTATGGAAGACTGGTTAAACATCTCGAGGGAGACGCAAAATCTAACATTATTTACATAGTTCTGGTTCAAATCATCTTACTTTCATTACGTATTCGGTATTTGTTTTCCTTTTTTGAAAAATAAGTTGTAGATAATCTCTCTTTAAATTTTGGGTTTTTTTTTATTGATGAAAAACAAAGAATTTCAAGCAATACGCCAAAGAATTTTCTGCAATATTTTTCATGAAAGAAAAACAATATTTAAATGGCTTAATTGTGCTAACTTTAATTTCTTACTTTTCGTCTTGTAAATTTGTTTTTAATTTTAAAAAATAAATATATTTGAAAGTAAAAGAGTCTTTTTTTTCATCTTAAAATTTTATTACACAATGAAAAGAAATTGGGTATTTTTCTTCTCTTGTGAGGTAAATGAAATCAAAGGTTTAGATTTATCCTTAAGGGTTAAAAAAAACATTTTGGTTATTATGGTTTTCACTTTAAGAATTTGACTATAGTAATATATCTAACAAATATTTGTTTCGTTGGTTGCGGGTTAGTGAGTTTGTTATGAATGTCAATTGATTATTTGAACTCGTCTGATTTGTTGAATATGTAGGGCAGTTCATCTCTTTGAAGTCAGTGAAATACTTAAGTAAAATCATAGGAGTAAAACATAGGTTACCAAGATAAATATGTAAAGTAATTTTAAAATTTTTATAATTTTAGGAGATCTTGGAAAATCCATTAAGAATCTTATTTTGTAGATTGATTCTGATCTCAATCATTGATATAATTTAAATTGTATTGTTGGATCTGGAAGATTTGAGCCATAAGTAGAGGTCTTCCTCTCGTTTGTAATTATCTCATATTTGAGTAATAGAGAGTAATTATTTAAATATATTGTGTGCATTGTTTTCTAATGGGTTTTTTTGGTCAATTCGTGGTCATTTGGTTTTTGTGTTTGTTTTTGCTTTATTTTGGTGTTTTAGAGAATTTCTTTCGACAATTTTCATTTTTCAAGAGTTAGATTGACTTGGGCAGATTCGAAGCAAATGAATCGTCTAAGGTCATATGGTTTGTCAGACTAAATTTCTAGTCTCGTGACACTAGCAGATTAAAATCATAAGTTAATATATACAGAGGTACTTGAACTTAACATTTTGTATTTACTTTGTGTTTAAATTCTTTTTTGGGCCTAATGGGTACCTAAATTTGATGTTGCTTTTTTTAAGTATTTGATTAACACCGTTAAAATATGTTTATGTGGCACTAAAAACTAATAGTATGGTGACACATGACATCTAACATTTTAAGGAATAAAAATTGTCCAAACATAATTTTTAAATTTTTTAATATTTTATTTATTTTTTTGTTTTTTATATTATATCAAATTTTTTATATTACTCTTGTGAAATTTAAAATATATAAAATCTAAAATATTAAAACTTTATAAATTTATGAAAATATTAAAAATATTATTTCACAATAGAATGAACCAACCAAATGCATTTGAGCTTCGATAGTCTTTGGTTTAGATTCCATTTTTTTTATTAATTGCATTTTTAATTTTTCATAAATTATCATATTTTTTCTATTATTATTAAATTAAAAATTATAAACTTTCATATTTTATAAAATCTGATATTTTATACCTTTTTATATTTTATAAAAATTATATCTTATATATTCAGACAAATATATTTTATAAAATCAGATATTTTTATTTTTTTTTATAAAATTTGATGCGAAATAATATATTTTTATAAATATAAGATTTTATATGTTTTTAATTTCATAATAATAATAATAATAATATAAAATTATAGTATTTTAAGAAAAATTAAAATATATAGATTTACTCAAAAATATGTCTAGAATGAATTTGGACAAATAATTTTTCAGCTCCAAATATATCTAGATAATCAATGTCTAGATTCATTCTAGTGTCAAATAATATTTTTAATATTTTCTAAACTTATAAACTTTTTATTTTTTAAAGTTTTATAAAATTTTAAAATAATAACGTAAAAATGTTATATGTCATAATTTTTAAAAATAAATATCTAAATAATACTAAAAAAGTATGTTAAGAATAAACCTCAACAATCATTTGTTCAAGTTCATTCCCCATGTTTAAAAAATATTTTTTTTGTAAATTTTATAGCTTTTTATTTTTTATTTTTTATCATGTATCAAAATGTTAGGCTACCGCATGTCACATGTTATTTGTCATTAGTGCCATATCAATGTATTTAACGATGTTTCCTAATAATGAATTTTTTTTTAAAAATCATCAATGCTCCGTATGTTTGAATGAAAATGGCTTCCGTAAAATAATTTTTGAAAAATGACTTACTTTTCTAGAAAATTAATATTTTTTTAGTTTTTGGATCAATCTATGTAAAATATTCTCTGTTGTTTAGTAGATTTCCTAATTTTTTTTTTTCAAAAATACTCTTTTAAATGAAATAAACATACATTTGAAATTTTTTGTCTTTTCATTATTTAATTGAGTTTATAATTGATTTATTAGCTACATTGCTTATTTTTTCCTTCAAGAAAATGCCTAATTATTACAAGCATGATTAATTCACTAAACAAAATTTGAAACTAGACTACAACATTATGATTGAATTCACAATTTTTTTATATGTACATATACATGCATAAATATAAACATGTTATACAAAGAACTTGCAGAAGGAAGAGAAAGAAAATTACAAAAATCTATTAATACACAGGTTGTGTCCACAAGCGAAGTAGCTTTCTTATATTACCATCATCATCTTGCTGTAAGTGACCAATGAAAGATGGCATACTTAAAATCCCAACTTCAATGTCCTTATTATCTCCTATGCTTCTTTGGTAATGACTCTGCTTGTGCTTCATTCTAAAAACACAAAATAAAAGATTCCATGTCAATTACAGAAAAATAAAATTTTGTTCAAAAAGGGTCAAATGATGCATCAAGAAGTGGAAGTAGACCTATCAATTTTGGGTGATCATTCTAGTTGGGGGCATTAGTGATTTTCGGGTCTAGTCATTACGTTTCCGAATCATTTCAAGTTCAAGTTAGTTTGAGGTTCCAATCAGTTTGAGTTTTTATTTTTGACTTTTTATGATCAAAAGTGAATTAGAAGTGAGACCTTATGAGGAAATGATAGCGAATGGAAAGCTCAGAGAGGAATTGAGGATAATACCACATTCGATTATGTCAAATGATGCATATTGAATGGTAGATAACTGCAATTAGTAAAGGAAGAGTATACTTACAACATTTGAAAGCTGCTCTTGAATATAGGCCATTGATCTTAACATTGCACCTAATGTATCCCTCAATACCTAGAATTACCTTTGATTATCCGGTAGTAGTCTCACTATCTTGAAGCTATAATAGAGATGATAAAAGAAATATAATAAGCAAATGACTGATAGTTGTTTAAAAGGTATTAAAAAAGAACAACATAGGCATTGATTTGTTGTCTAAGGAAAGTAAAAAATCATTAAACCACCACTGCATCATTGAATATAGGTGTTAAAGCAAGAGTCAAATCATTGAAAATTTAGATTCGACATGATTCCATTAGAAAACCAATCTTACAAGCCAATTAGTACACGATAAAATTGTAACAATCTGTTTTCTAATGGTGTCGGAAACTGTGATTTCAAGATCTCAATTCTGATGTGTCTGTCCATAAATATTAATTATTTAATATTTACGAAGTCATTAGTGTCGTGTTAAATTTTGATTAAGAAATTTTATCGTTTAATTAAATTATAAAAGTTGGAAAAATGGTTTGTTATTAATTCTTTTAACTAAATGGCCTAATTAGTTAAGGTTTAAGGAATATTGCAAATAAGCCAAAACTTAATGCAGTGGTCGTTTGATGCAATAATGGTTGTCAATTTCATAAGTTATTATATGTTAAAAGGTTACTAAAATAATACTATTCAAAAGTAAAAAGAAAATAATAATATTAAGGCTTAATGACAAATTTGACTACTAACGTTTGCATGTTTTGTCAAAATAGCCCTAATTGTATTTTTGAGCCTTTTTTGGCCATCAATGTGACAACTCGATTTTCAATGGTGACAGAATAGTGGTTTTGGGATTACAAATTTCTGTTGTACTAGCCCGTAAATATTAATTATAGAATATTTATAGAGCCATTAGAGTTATATTAAAATTTTGTTAAGAAATTTTAACATTTATATAACTAATTATGGTAAAAGGACTAAATTGTAAAAGGTGTAAAATGTGTTAATTATTGCATTTAGATAATCAAATAGCTTAATTAATAAATGAGGAAATACCAATGAAGTAATTAAACCTTGTTAGGTTTGTTAGCGACAAAATGGAACAAAAATTTAATTAATTAAAGTGTAATTGATGGCAATTTTGTAAATAAATTAAAATTAAATAAAACAAATTGAAAGAAATGGACATTTCTTCTTCTTCTTTTTTACCAATTGCCAAAACACCATTAAAGGAGGGCTCCAAGCTTTAGTTTCATCTCCTTAGTGCATGTGAGCTTAATTCTCACCTATTTCTTGTAATTTTTATATTTTTGAGATTGTTACAACTAGGTCCAGTTAACCCGTACCTTCGTTTTTGAATCTATCCAAAAATTTTTATAAGTTACACTTGTTGAATATTGGTAGTTTTTTTATGATAATTATGTGTTTGAAGCTTTGATTGTGGTATTTGTTTGTTTTGTAAAGTAATTGTTATTAGTTTTTTATTTAAGGATTAATTTGTTAAAATGTCAAAATCACATGGTTAATTGGTGAATAAGAGGTGTTTTGTGGAGTGTTTAGAAGCCTTGAACATTCAGCTGTCATGCTGAGTTTATAGAAATGGTTAATTTGATGATTTTCGGGTCAAGGGACTAAATTGCATAAATTGTAAAAGTTAGGGGCAATTATGTAATTTTCAAAAATAAAAGGGTATAAATTGTAGAATAAATTGGGATATGAATTGTAATATAATAATTGAGAAATTTTACATATTAGATCAAGACCCTATTGACTTGCGTGGAAAAGGGAAAATTTCAGAATAGTCCTTAAGTTTCTGCAATTATTACATTTCAGTCCAAGTAAGTTTGTTTTTTTTAAAAGTATGTTATAATTTATTTCATTTCATTTTCCTTACTAGTGGCTTGAAATATTTTGTGTCTCTAAACGATGGATTTAAAAATGTTCGATAGTGAAATTAAATGTATTAAATGTACTGATACGGGCCTCGTGCCTAGTAGGCTATAAGCCGATGAAATGTTTCGGACCTTAAGCCTAGCAGGCTTTCTACCGGTGTTATTGAGGCTTAGTGACTAGCTGGCTTAGTGTCGGTGTTAATCAAGCTTAGTGCCTAGCAGACTTCGAGCCTGTGTAGTAAATGTTAACGTTCCTTGGAAAGTTGGTAATGGGTAGTAAATGAGTTGACTTATCGAACTTACTAAGCTTCTTGTACTTGCTTGTTTAATTTGATTTTGTAGGAATCTTGGAATCGTAGCATCGGTTGGATCAACTTGGAAGCTTACACACTATCATCTATACCTTGGTAGTCATTTTGTGCTTGTTTTGAAGTTGGTTAAAAGTGGCATGTAATAAAAAAGAGTCTTGTAGTACTATGATATTTTGCAGTGGAACTAGAAGTTAAAAATGGCCATTTTTATGTTTGTATGATATGTTAGATATTTTGGTAAATATGATATGTGATGCATATATATAATACTTGAAATAGTTGAGATTTTGATTGTGATGGTGTTTAGGTTGTTTGATTATTTACATGTGATACCAATAAGGGTACATTGGTTAGTTGATGAACTAGGTTGTAAATGTGTGATTTTGCTATGTTTTGGTCTTGCTTAAGTAGGCATGGGCTAAGTTTTGTGCTTGAGATTTGGTAATATTGTTTTGTTTTGGTTAAATATGGTGCCTTTGGATGACATAGGTTGATTGAATTGGCATGTTTGAAAAGTGTTTAGGTCTTTTGAATGTATGCATAAATGGAATGGTTGATTGAACAAGTTTTGGTCTTAAAATGGCTTGTTTTTAGGGTCAAAATATAGAGCACACAGCCTGAGACACGGGTTGTCATATGGTCGTGTGACACACACGTTCTGGCTACACGGTCATGTGTCACTTATTATTTTTGGTATAATTTTCACATTGGAACGATGGAAATGTGCAAGTGCACACAATCGTAACAAGTAATAAAGTGACAAGTAAATGTTGAGTTATTGTACCCATAGGGACTGTGCAAAGAAAATATTTATGAAATGCAATTAAAAACACTCTGGTGAAGGAAAATCTTTTGTTTTGAAAAAGGGTTTTATAAAACTAGATTTTAACTAAGTAAATTAAACTAAGAAAATAAAAAGGTAAAATTTCCAAAGCACGATTTCTAAAAAATAGGTTTAATCAATTTGACATAATTGTGTTAGATTAATCACATTTCTTAACTTAATATTATTGTAACAATGTTCATGTTGTTACGAATAAATTCACGACAACTTGGTAATTTGTTAACTATAGCACATATAGACTCACTAAATTCACTAATCTTTTGAACATGTCACCATGCGAATTCAAACAATTAATCAATTTAAATAAGCAAGTAAAAGATTAAGTGAGGTAACAATATATTCCTACATTGAAACAATTTAATCACAATAATCTTGCAAGTTATGCAAGGCTGATGTACTGTTCAATACCGTCGCTACTTTAACCCTCAACTACCTTAGAAGATTAAACATGCACTGATTAAGTATTGTGTTAATTAATTACAATTTAAATACATTAATTCATTAGTTACCTTACAATTGTAATGCAAGAATAACATAGTCATGGTTTTACTTAATCAAACAATTTATCAAGACCTATAACAACATAAACATAATTTTAATAACTTAAGTGGACGAAATGCAATCAACCTAACACGAATTAAATTTAAGTCATTTTAATTAAATTAAGAGTAACAACATAACAAATATTCATAGATATGTTCATAACAATAACAATAAAAGTTGAAGGATAGGGAACAAGAATCAAATTTGGTGTTTCTCCGAAGCCTGACTAGTTTGCTCTACTCCTCCTCCTTCGCTCGTTCTTATTGAACTGAGGCTTCTAAAAGAACTTGAATGCTACTACCCGAGGTGGTTGAAGGGCCCTTTTCCAAGAGGGAAATTAACAAGGAAAGGACACGAAAGAAAGTGGGAAATAAGAACAGAAAGTGAGTGAAAGTGAAAGAGATGTGAGGAATGAAAGGTGTGAGAGGTGTGTTGAAATGAGTAGCAAAGGGGGGTATTTATAGGTGGGGTTGACTTCTAAAATAGTAAAAAATCAGCAGCCATAGACCTCCCTTGGCCAGCCATAAATGTGGTAAATATGAAGGTTTCAAACTTGCTAAATTTAGCTTGGGGTGAATCTTTAAAAAAATAGAAAGTGGAGGGGTTTGAATGCAATTTTAAGGGCTGATTTGCAAGCCAAATAATCAGATAATTTGAGCTGATTGCGTCAGCATGTTGGACGGTTTTGGGCAGCCCATGTGCTCGATTGGATTAGTCTTTCGGTTTAGCACAATTAGACATCTTTTCATAATTTAATTAATAATAATTATTTAACCCAAAATAAATTGGATTAAAATTAATTATATTATATATTAATACTCATCAATTAGACCATCTTAGGCTGAGAAATAAATTTGCCTCGATGCTTCAAAAATCGCTTCCCGATTTTGCGCTTCTAGTAGTGTCTACCGAGTCAATTTTCACCATTTGTGCAAATCTGTCGAAAATAAATCAAAATTTATGAAAATTTATTATAAAACTAATTAAAATTCAATATGTTAATAATTTAAGTACAATTTAATTATTTCATAATTATATTATATTTTTTGACATGAATTACACTGGAACTGCATAAATTTAAGTTAAAAAGGGCATGAAAAAGTATATATGTTTTTGTGTTTCCAAACACGGCCTAAGACACGATCGTGTGTATTAAGTCAATGACTTACATGATTTGGCACACGGCCATGTGACCTAACTCAGTGAGTTACATGGTTTAAGACACGGGCTGAGACACGAACGTGTGTCCCTTTGTTCGAGTATCACATGGTTTGGGCTATGTGTTTTCAAAATTTTCAACTTTTTCTCAAAGTTTCTGAATTGTTTCAAAATAGTCCCAAATTGATCCCGAACTATTTTTAGGGCCTCGAAGGCCTGATTTAAGGCCCAAATGTACATGTTTGATAGATTCGTAATGAGTTTTATTTAATTAATATTAAATGACATTATTGTTATGATTTGTATGGTAATGCTCCATAACCCTAACCTGACGACAGAAATGGGTTAGGGGTGTTACAATAAACTTTTGTTCTTTTTTTCAATTTACTTTTTCTAACAGATTTAATGAAAGTAAAATTAAAAAAATTAATAAGGATGAAGTAGAATTTCATGAGGAATATTTTTAATAAGATGTAATTTATTATGTAGATAACCCAATAAGATAATTACATGTGAAAAGTAATAAAATAATTAAATGATATATTAAATTAAAAAAACAACTCTTAATTTAAAGAAATAAACGTAATTATCTAAAAAAATTAACTTAGTAGAAAAACTTCTCAGTAAATAAATGTATGAAATATTGCAACCTTTTGAAGAAAAAGAAAATTTGAAACCTTGAATTTATTCATTAATCTGTTAAAAAAAGCAGATTGAAAAAAAGAAAAAAGGTTGATGGCCAAAAAAAGCTCAAAAATACATTAGGGCCATTTTGACAAAACATGCAAACATTAATGTCCAAATTTATCATTAAGCCTAATATTAATAATAGGAAAAGATGATGGCTTCTTCTTCATTTTTACTTGGTTCTTCATTGAAACCCCATTGTTGATAGTTAGAAGCTTTGGCTACTTATACCTCTTGCATGTAAGTGATATATTGATTGTTTCTTCATGAATTTCATGTTTTTGTATTAGTTGAGTTGAAATCTATCTTGTTTAGGGGTTAATTTGTACGATTAGTTAAGCTTAGAAAGTAAACCCTTAATGTTTTTGAAGCCTTTTACTTGAAAGAATTTGTTTAAGTGCTTGATGTAAATTTTGTGTTATTTTATAAAGTAGTTTGGTCTAAATTTGGAAATTGGGGATTTAATTGAGTTATCTATAAAATGAGAAGGATTTTATTATAAATTTAAGGATATTTGAGTTGTATATTAAGGGTTAAGTGTTTGACAATATGAGGTTTATGTACTAATTGTGGATATGACTTGTTTAATACTAGGGATTAAATTGTATGGAATGTAAATATTTGGGGCAAATGTATAAGTATTGTTAATAAAAAATTAGATGTATTAAATTGAGTAGAATGTGAAATTGAGGTTAATAAATAAAATAAATTATATTATAGATCAAGATGAAGTTGATAATCGTGGAAAAGGGAAGCTTGTGGATTAGTCCTTGAACTTTTGATGTTTCTGCAATTTGGCCCTGGAAAGTTCGTATAGTTAAATTTTTAATTGACTTGAAAATATTTAATTGTGATAAGTGAATTGATTTGGGAAAAAAATTGTATTAAATGTTGTTAAATGATAAATATGTGAGTCGATGAACGTAGGATAAGATACGATTGGCATGCCAATAGGTTATATCGCGTGTTGTATGGGATTGGTTAATGTTGAGATGATGATTATAAATTCATTTATGTTTACTGAATATATTGAAGTTCAGCATTTGTTGTGAACTATCGCATTATATTATAATGTTTCGAGTGTGTCTCGGGGGCGGTTGTAAAGCCTACGGGCTCGACACTTGGTGCCGAGGTGTGTTTTGGAGGGATGTTAGCCTATGGGCTTGGCACTTGGTGCCCAGTTTTGTTCTCAGTTGGTTAGCTCATTTGAGCGATTTGGTGTGTTTGGTTGGTTAATCAGTATCTAAATCTATTACAAAGTTCATCGGGTATAGTTAATGATATAACATATTTGATTGAATTGATTCACTCGTATACAAGTTTATGACACCTGTGATTTGGTTATGAATGGTAGGACTATGATTTATGAAATTTCTTTATTATGTATTGATTAAGTGTATTCCGTAAGTTAATTGTTTAATCTGTTGAACTTACCAAGCTTAAGTAAGCTTACTTGTGTTCTTTTTATTGATTCCTTGTAGATTTATTTTTGAGGCTCCGGGAGATCGGATCGACTTTAAGATTCACACTATCCAAAAATCTATAGTAGTTTTTGAGTGCTTGTATTAGGTTATATAGCATGTAATAGGTTAAATGAATTTATGAGGTTATTTTGTGAAGTTGTTAAACTTGGATCTTGTCTTTAGATATGTTTCGGTACATGTGAATATGTTGTTGGGTTGTTATATATTTATGTTTGGAATTTGTTTGGTATATATGGTATAAGTTTAATGAAAGTGTGTGAATATGGTAATTTGGCTTATAGATTGAAAGGGGTGATATTTTGGTACGTATCGATATTAAAGATGTTTGAGTACTTTAAATTCAATTATTTTAGTTTGAAATGTTATTTTAGTTTGGATATTGAATTGTGGTATCAATAAGGACACATTGGTTAGTCTTTTAGATGTTTGAATAGGTTATTTTATTTATCTAGTGTAAAATAGGTGAATTTTGGCATGAGCTAAACTTTTAAAGACGAGGTTTTACCATTTTAAAAACAAGTATCGATACTTTGGTATTTGGTATCAATACTTGACCATTTGAACAGTTTTTCTAATTAAACAGAATGCTAATTTGGTATCAATTTTTATTTGAGTGTCAATTTTTTTAATAAAATATTGATACCCTAAAAAAAGTATCGATACTATTGTTTTGCAAAGAAAACATTATTCGATTTTGGTATTGATTTTCAAAAAGGTATCGATTTGGTATCGATACCAACTACGGATTTTCATTTTTAACTTTAAACTTTAAAATTCTTTTAAGTAAGTCCTATTTCAAGCTTGAATTTTGTCACTAAGTAATTTTAGAATTTCTTTTTCATATTAAATATTAATATGTTTGTTTATACAGAACATCAATTATCTTTAAATATGTCTTGTTTAATAATGTGATTGTTAATTGTCGAATATTAATGTAGCATCTCTTTACTTGGGTTTGGCGACTGGGCCGAGTAAGAGGTGATACAAAAACACACATGAAAATGTTATACAATCACATTTGGTTAGAAAATATCATAGGTTTATTTGCTCAAATATCGTAATCATTTTGGAAGAGGCTATGGCTCGATTATGGCTTAACATACCTTCAAATTGATGATGACAACCCTATTAGTTGGAGTGGAAAGTGTTGGAAAAATATGACTGAAAAAAAAAATCGTTAGTACTGATTGGAAAATAAACCAAGCATAAATAGAAGAAAGAATCATTGTCCCGTGGAAGAACCATTGGCTTAGAAGCAAATTTGCCCTGGTAGGTGTAATCATGTAGTGGACATTGCCCTTCAAGGTTAACACAGAACTTCAATATTCGTTCACCCGAATAAGGAAGGTGAAGCACAATTGGTATTTCTCTTCTTTGAGAAGTTGGGAAATAAAATAAAAATAAAGCTTTAGTGCTGGTCGGAAATACTTGGCTAGAAAAATCGTACTAGGTTATTTCCTAGGAAAGGTTAGAGGGGTCACAAACTGTTCCACTTAAAGTCCAATCTCCTAGACAGAATTTCCTTTAGTGTAATTTTCATAAGATGCCAAAGTTTTAGAGAAAAGAAAGATGAGAGAATCGAGAAGAATGAGAGAAGCTCTCATTTTGTTTCTTGTAAGAAATGAAGAGAAATGATCTCCTATTTATAGGATTCTCAAAGGGGCAAAGTGGTCCAAAAAATTTAATGGCCATATTGTTACAGTCAGACTCCAACGATCATATTGTAACGGTCAGATTCCAACGACCATATTGTAACAATCAGATTCCAATGACCATATTTTTGCATTACCAATATTCTCCAAATAATGCAAAAGAATTGAAAATTTTTGTAAACACGTAAAAAGATAAAATGTGAGAAGAGCAACAATGAAATTAGCCACTTAAGCATTAATATCTTGTGGATTTGAACTAGTACGTACCAAAATGAGTGATTATTCTCTTTAATAAGTGAACAAATCTTGAACTTGTTAAGATAAGGGTTAACTCATGAAACACGACTAATCTTAGATCCAATTGATGTTCTGCAATAAATTAACAAGTTTTAGCCAATATACCTCGAGATCTTAGTACGTCCTCTAGAAAGATTGTCTAATGTCTTTCATAAAAGGTGGCTAGTCCTTCACACTTACGTAGGTGATTTCATCAAATCTATCTTAATATAGAACATCTGAATCAGGACTATGAAATCACTAATAGTATTTATTAAGCTCATCATATCATATTTAAATTCGGTGAATTTATCAAGTTTGTCTCAAGAGGACCACCCAAACTCTGGGATATGAACTCATTAAGAGTAAAACCTCACATGTCGGTGAGTTCATCAACTCCATCTCAATAGTGTTCGGTTTGGTGCCTTATGTAGCACCCCAAGTCTGGCGGGTTTAAGGTTTTGGCGTATAGTAGTAGATAGTCTATTTGACAAAGTGTAATATGCCCAATGGCTTATTATGGTGTATATGTATGGGCGTATAGTAACCACCACATAAGCCGGTAAGGATTTTATTTCATGATATTCTATTATGTTAAAGAGATGTTTGTGTTAGTAAGTATGGATTAAGTTATAACCATGGGTATTATACACCTTGTTTGTCTAGAGTACTATACTAGTTAGATTATGAGTAATCTAGGTAGAAATCAACTAGACAGCCTAGCCAGATAATTATGAATGCATGATACTTATTTACGTTTCTCTCAGAAATTGTAGACCATTAAGAAAGCAAATTCTAAAACGTGTGACACTTGTTAAGATCCACTAAGTAGGTGGGGCTATATATATGAGTGTGATGAGCTCTAAAAGAGGTTCTTCTTCTTCCTCTTATTTCTCCTTAAGTGGTGATTTTTGATTCTTTCCTTAAGTCTGAATGTACCTCTTCCTCATTAAGCTGGGAAACTGTGATTCTGGGTCTAATAAATGGTTATTGTATTGCTGGGTAAGTATTTTAGCTTTGTATGTTAATTTCTAAGAGAATAAGACTGTAAGAATTATATGAACATTAAAGCTTTAAGTACAAGGTTTTGCATGAGGTTGTCAGCAACTAAGGTGATGAGTAAATTGTATGTATAAGAGTTGTAATAGGGAAATTATGTTTCTAAGCAGTGGTTGTTACTGGTTCGAGGGGGATGACCGAGTCTGGAACTTAGAACTGTAGTAGGTGAGAATTAGGTGAGTCTCTACCCTGACTTTCTTGTGTAAACTCTTCAATTAAAAGTATTTATATATAAAGGATAATGATATCTATAGTAATTAGTAAATGTATGAACATAGTAAAGATGAAGTAAAAGTATGATGATGTGTGTAAGGTTCTGTTGAGAAGAATATTGATTGGTAAAAATGCAGGCATATTTGTGATACGGAAAAGAATGCCAGTCAGGAAATACGATCACATATGGGTAAGTAAGTAATAAGAAATGTTCTATTGTGAAGCCTCTGGTAGGGAAGTTATAATGCTAACCAGACTGACATATCACAGATTGAAAATGAGCATAAGGCCATGAGGTAGAGGCCCATGGTAGCTTGGAATAATTTGGATCCATTCATGGTGTAGCCTCTAGTAAAATGAGACTGGAAAGGCAAAACACAATACATCAATGTGTATAAGACCATGTGGTTAAGATCTATGACATGTTAAGATAAGTCTGTATATATGT
Organism: Gossypium anomalum; assembly: GCA_025698475.1. Taxonomy (NCBI): domain Eukaryota; kingdom Viridiplantae; phylum Streptophyta; class Magnoliopsida; order Malvales; family Malvaceae; genus Gossypium; species Gossypium anomalum. Next base: position 36,788,701 of record CM046968.1, on the reverse strand, counting down.
TCATGGTGTAGCCTTTGATAATATGTAAATCAAAATGACAGATCATGATACAGGAAACTCTATATAAGACCATGAAAGAGAGACCTATGACATCTTTTGTGATGTTTGCTAGGACAATAAACACGGGATTTATATGATGCTTGTATGGTGTGATCTCTCAAGAATGTCTGGTAAGATTTGAATTTCTGTATTTATGGTAAGATATGAATTAAGTCTATTAGTTCTGTAATAAGTATGGATGAGATAAGGTATTGTTACACTTAGGGTCAAAGGTTGAGGAAGATCTTTGGATTAATTAAATAAGTTATTGAAAAGAACTATTAAACTCAGGGTCAAAGGTAGAGCTATACACATAACTTTTGTGAGATTGTTATTCTGCTAAAAAATAGAGAGAATTTATTCTCAACTTTTAAATATATCAGAATAAAAATTTTACTAATTTTTATTAAAGAAGAGAGAATTTTCATTTTCACCCCAAAAGGAAATTTTTTTCTAATTTTGTGTTTCGATTCAATTGATTTGAGCCCACACTCGAAGCATTTCATGGTACGAGAATAGTGGAGAAGATCGGGGTTAACTTATAAAACACTAATAATCTTTGATGTTCCGCAATAGATTAACAAGTTTTTGCGAATACACCTCGAGATGTTGGTAAGTGCTCTAGAAAGACTGCCCAATGTCTTTCATAAAAGGTGGCTAGTCCTTCACACTTACATAGGTGATTTCATCAAGTCTATCTCAATATAGAACATCTGAATCAAGACTATGAAATCGTTAAGAGCATTTATTAAGCTCATCATATCAAATTTAAATTCGGTGAATTTATCAAGTCTGTCTCGAGAGGACTACCCAAACTCTGGGATATGAACTCATTAAGAGTAATAAACTCAACCTCACATGTCAGTTAGTTCATCAACTCCATCTCAATAGTGCTGGGTTTGGTTCCTTATGAAACACCCCAAGTCTGGCGGGTTTAAGGTTTTGGCATATAGTAGTAGAATAGTCTATCTGACGAAGTGTAATCCGCCAATGGCTTATTATGGTTAAAAGACGAAAAACATCAAGGATCTGCTTATCCAAGAACATAGGTACGATTTTGGTCTAAGGTTTATTGCTATAAATATCACAAATCGAGTTGGCTTCCAAAATTTTAAATCTTCAGCTATGCAAGAAAATCATTTTCAAATCGAGTATTTTTCCTACAAATAGGGCAACTGAAATCCTGAGCTATGAATTCATTAAGAGTATCAACTCAACTTTATGCTTGTACATCATTTGCCATAGGGATATGTAGAATGTACACTATGAGTCTTTTCATGGTTTCGTTTGACCACATTAAACTTAGAGAACTAAGTTGGGTATGCACCATGAATTCCTCAACCATTAGGCTTAAGACTCATCCCCCTCAACGAATCAAGAACCAATTTCCTACTTAACCCTTTGTTTAGTGGACCAGCTAGGTTCCTTTCAGATCTGACGTACTTGAAAGAAAGTACTCCATTCTCCCAAAAAAGAATCTTTGCAAGTAAATTCCTAAGCCACTCGACCTTTTGCCTGACTCAATTAAGAGTTATAAACTCTGATTCCATCATGGAGCGAGCAATACCCGTCTGTTTAGCAGAATTCTCAGAAATAACTACTCCACCCAAAGTAAAGACATACCCATACATAAAGCTAACTTTATCAATTACCTAGTTTGAATCACAACATCCTTTTAGGACTATAGGTGTAACACCCCAAACTCGACCCGTCTACCGGATCCGAGTATGAAACATCACAAATGGCCCGTATTAACTTATCCTAAATTCTGCCAGTTCATTATAAAATAGACTATATTGAAACAATAATACTTCTTACAAAATAAGCTTCAAGCTTATCTAAAAGTTTCGTTTACAAAATACTTCTTATAGCATAAGGTTTCTGTCTCTATACAAACCATTTGTTTAAAATAAATCTAGAAAATTTAGCTAAGGGTTAACTATCCTAAAAATCCAGATTCCAGGGATAATATCTATCTTCGTTGTTATTGATCCTGAGGTGAAGCCTTCAATGGTACCCATTTCCTATTTGCATGACTCTAACTATCTTTAATCCCTGATCTTACCACTGCCTGGCTGGGTCCCTCCTCGAAGTCATTGATCAACCTTGCAAATCTTGCGAACATCAGACAAAATCTTATAAATTCAAATGAACTTAGTGAGTTCCATCACTATACCATAATTTAATTCCTTGCTCGTTCAAGGCGGTTGTTCTTTATTAGGGTCGTAGACACCACCCAGTCCTCCGACCTACTTGGCTCCCTATCAAACCTTCCTCTGGTTGAACTTTCCACTCGACTGTTCCTAGACACTTCACCATACTTGTGAGTCTTATCCTTACTCCTCATCCTTTCTTCCTTTCATTCACCCCACATACAGGGTGTACGCATGTTTTCCCATCACGCACCTCTCTCTTAGCTTTCTCATCTTTCCTCCCAAGGGTTCCTAGGACATACCTTCCTTGGCAGACTCCCTCTTCCCATACACTAGTCCCAAAGAACTTGGTGACATTTCTATATTGTGCTGACTTTTAATAGACCTCACCACTCGGACGAACCCATTCTCGTTCCACCCTACTGGTAATAGTGATAGGATTACTACCAGTAATCCACCCACAACCAAGACCTCTCCTTGAGACTTGCCCATCCCATAAATGACATTCAGTCTGACTCTTTGAACCAATAAGTTATCAATTATGTGAATATACAAGCTTGCCATCCCTCTTGCTCATTTCTTCCCTGTGGGGCTATCATTGCGATAGTTTACTCGTATAGACTTTCCTCAAAGAGGAATAGTCTTGACAGACATTCTGCCCCTTGGGCAAAATCCTTATCCTAAGAGTGAAATTTTTATCCCTCCTATGGGATTTTTCTCTATGTACAACTTCTTTGAGCTCACCCTGTTGGCTCTTTATGATGGATCCTTGCTTACGATCCTTGGATAAGTTTCCTCTTTTACATTTCCATAATTAGAGTAGCTCTTCCACGACTTATCTTCCTTTAACTCTTGTTGGGTCTTCGCCCATGCCTTATCGGCTTTCACATATATCCTTACCACTTTCATTATTTTTCGTGGTTTCCTCAAAATCTACTTGCCACCACTTACATTTTCTTTTAACTTTTCTTCCACTTGCGTGGTTTCTTTTACTTGTCTAACTGGTAGTATACCCTTCATTTAAGGTCCTGATGGACTTACCACATTTGTTTCTTGGCAGAATCTATGGGTTGTCATAGTTGGTTATGGTTTTATACCTTTATTATGTTATTTCCCTTATCTTGGTAGACTTATCCCATGTTAATTGTCCCGACGAACTCTATCTGTGTTTACTGTCCCGGTGGACTATCTATTCTATGTTTACTATCCCAGCAAATTATCTTTGTTCTGTGTTTACTATCCCAGTGAACTATCTCTTTTTTGTGTTTACTATTCCTACGAACTATCTCTGTGGATACCATGAAGTTTTTCATCCAAAGTCTTACACCGATCCTCTATCCTGGCATACTATCATATAATGCCATGATGTCTTTCATCCATGGTCTTTCTCATTATACCTGGCTACCATAACATCTTTCATTTATTATCTTACACAATATACCTTATAACTTGCACCATGCTATCATGACATCTTTCATCCATGGTCTTACGCTATGTATCTCATACTAGACTGCTATATCATCTTTCATCTATGGTCTTACGCCACATACCGTCATCACGATGTCACCTCGAAAGACCAATTGATACCGTCGTTGCGGTAAATACCTTTCCATGATGCTTATTTCCTAAATCCTCCTCCCATTACCTCATTTACATCACCTAACCTTGATGCTTGAACATCATAGTGTCCCCTTTGCATGGCCAGGAGCTTTGCCTATGACGGTATCTAATAGGTTCACTCCCTATTTCCCCTTCTAACTTCACCTATCTCATTGAGGTTTTTCCCCCACAATTATTATGCAACCATGCACATGTAATATTATAATGCTTAAATATGTGGAGCACTCTACACTCATATAAGATACCACATCTACTTCATGCATATTTTCATGCAAATTGTGAATACTCATGTGATCATGCATTTTCAGCAGAATTAGGGTCTAGAACTCATCTGAAACTTTACCATCTCCTCAACTTAGCCTTCCCGAATGCCAGAGCTTCCATTCCCCTAGAAGCTAAGCATTTACCTAAAAATCTACAAATTAGACTTACATTTAATCTTAAAAGCTTAAACTTTCATAGGCACATGTACCCTTAAGACAGTTCTGAAAATTCAAAACTTCATTTACCCAATCTTAACATATATAGAAGGATTTAGATATTTACCAGCTTACTGGTTTCTCTACTCTTCTGTAACACCCCATATCCGTAACCCAAGCTGAGGCAGAATACAAGGCATTACCTAACTTGATATCATGCATGCAACCCATTTTAAGTCACCGAGACTCGGTCCAAATTAAAACTTTTTAAAATTTGTACTTAAAATTCCTTAATATGGACCTATGAGACCTAAATCGACCATTGGAGACCATTCGGAATCCTTCCGGTTCCTTATTTAATCTATGCAAACTTTGTAATTCAAAACAAGGCACATGCCCGTGTGGATGGGTAACACGCCTGTGTAACCACCTTGACATGGTGGTGCTGATGGCCAGTGTGTCTCACACGGCCTGAACACCTAGGGACACGCCCATGTCCCTTACCCGTGTGACCAATTTATTTACACAATTTTAAAAAATTCAAGTGAAGACTTCATACGGCCTTGACACACGCCCGTGTCCCTGGCCCGTGTTGCTCACAGGGCCTTGACACGCCCTTGTCTTAACTCGTGTGAAAAAACTCGAGTATTCTGTTTTTGACGTCAGTGTGCTAGGCCATGTCCTCCACACGGCTGAGACACACGGCCGTGTCTCTGCCCGTGTGTTTATTACCATGCATACTGACTTGAAATTTTTACGTGCAGGGGACACATGGCCTCATCACACACCCATGGGACTGATCCTGTGTCACACACGGCCTCGACACACGCCCGTGTGCATGCCCGTATAGACAAAATATGGTTATTTACCAAGCCTATTTTCCACCCTTACCTATATCAATTAACTCAAACTCAACCAATACCAATTATAGTGTATACCACACAACCAAATCAACTACAATAAACATTCTTTCATAAGGCAATTTACTCGACCAAGGAAAATATCATCTTTGTATATAATCAAAATGAGTAATAGTCAACATCAAAGCTAAATACAATGAGTGGGACTTCTCCCAAGCCCACACATTTGGCCAATGCTTAAGGACACAAAATAATCAAGTCTAATCCCTATACATGCCATGTTCAAAGATATAAATCCAACTATATCGAAAGTTTCAGACTATAGTGTGATCGATATCTCTGACTCCAAGTGATCCTCGAGCTAATTAAACGGCACTATAAGAAAATGGAAGGAAAGGAGGGTAAGCATAAAAGCTTAGTAAGTTGAATATAAATAAATATACAACAAAAATTCATCAATAATCAACATGATCATAACACAAGGATAAGCATAAGCATGACTTACTCATTACCATCCATACAAGTCATATGCTCTCTAATGAACTCATTTCTCATACGTACCAATTAGGTACCTATATCACTCACAACATTAACTCACAAACATACGTACACTGTTGAACTATTTGGTACACTACTGGTCATTCTATAAACCTCAATTTAGGGCAAGGTGTCGATGCTATTTCCCGGACATAGTCTTACACTGGCTCACATCTCAAGTCGATGCCATGTCCCGGACATGGTCTTACACCGACTACCATTATCGAGGCTGATGCGTGTCCCAGACATGTCTTACTCTAGAACTTACCTCAATGCCGATGCCATGTCCCAGACATGGTCTTACACTAGCTCTCATAATGTGGCCTACACATGTCTTAGACATGTCTTACACTAGCTCACACAAGTGACCCGAATGTCACAGCTTGAACATCTGGTTTATTTCCTAGTGTTCAAAAGGGAATTCTACCATCTCATTGTCCTTATGCACTCTCAATACACAATCAAGCTATTCATGCTATATCCATTCAATGAAAATTTAAACACACATATTATTAATATAGTTGTATTATTTACATACAACTTACCTCGGTTTACAAAATGTACTCGACTAGCCGGTTCAGTTGATTTGTTTGGCTTTTCCCCAGTTTAGGTTCGAATTTGGCAAATGTTGATCCATAATAACAAAATGCACTCATTTAGTCACTAATTACAATTAGGCAATCATAAATTCACATCTTTGGTAAAATGACCATTTTACCCCTAGACTTTGTCAAAATGATCATTTTACCCCTATGATCGAAAATTTATTTTTATCAAATTTCTTCATATTTCAAGCCTAGATTAACTCTTTTTACTCTTATAGCAACCCTAAAATCCCACTATTTCACACACTTATCACCTATTTCACAACTTATGCAAAATAGTCCCTTTAGGTGTTTTCATGCTAACACCTTTCACAAAAGTTGTTTAGAACTCTACTAAGACTCATATTCTTCATGAAAATTCATATGGTGAAACCCTAGACTTATCACCATTTTGAAAAATAGTCCTCTCTTTTGAAATCCCATAATACAAGCATTCCAAAAATGTAAAAATCATCAAGAAAATCATCAAGATCACTTACATTATGAGAGAAATAAGTTGCTGCAAATTTTTAGCTTTCAAACCTCCATATTTTCTAATATTATCGATGGAGAGAAAAGATGGAGAAGAAAAAAAATAATAGATAGGCTTTAGGCATTATTTTATCACCAAATCATGACATCACTTACCTAATCTTTTGACTATTTGTTTCAATTCATCTCATGGCGGGCCAGCTTGTTTAAAAGGGTCTAATTGCCCTTTTAAAGACCTCCAATTCATATTCTCTAGCAATTGAACACATTTGGGCGCTAAAATGCAACTTTTACCTTTTACGCGATTTAATCTTTTTTCGCAATAGGGCTCACAAACATCAAAATTAACTCACCAAATTTTTTGTGCACTAATATAATCATGTTATATCCTCAGAATAATAAACAAATAATTTTTCAAACTTTGGATTTGTGGTCCCGATACCACTATTCCGACTAGGCCCTAAATCGGGCTGTTACATCTTCCATCTCAATCCTCATGAAGTTTGCTCCATGCAAAACCTCCCATGGCCGATCCTTCTTCAAAGTATACAAAGAAGAAGATGAAGAAGAGAGAAAATGAAATAAAAGCAGAAAGCAAATCATCCCTGAGAAACAATCTCCCAGCTATTTATAGCCCATCCCGCTCTATTACCAACTTTAGAAGGACCATCCATTGCTAATATTTATGTCTCCTACTAAGGAACTGGTTGGTTCCATTCTAATTGAATTAGGTTTGGTTCCCATTTCTTTCAATAGAGGCCACCAACTTACGGTCTCTTTCAATTTAGTCCTCCAATTATTTCAAGTTTTTAAGTTAATTGGAAATGGAGTGTTACAATAGGGTATCCAAAAATATCCAAATTCCAAGTTATTGAACTTTAATTTCACTCAAGACCATTTGGGGAAAGCATAACCTTGATAACTCGCATAGTAAATTATGGACCATGACAGTCCTTACTTACTATGTTGATGCTTTTATCGACATGAAGCCACACTTTTAGTAAAATTGTTCCATTGAGTTGACATTTCAATCTCAAGTTTATCTTTGGCCTTCAAGGCCTAAGGTTATGATCCATTCAATGCGTATCAGACATAGACTTGAACTTGGTCTCATCTCAATTATTTGTGTACTCTTGTCTATGCCCATTTCTCTACTCAACACTCGGACTCAATGCCAGAACACATAATTATCAGGTTACAACCTTGAGGAACTTGACCCTTTTTCAACTAAATATTACCATGTCTTTTATACTAAAAAAACATCCTTCTGGATGTGACACCATTCGCACTCTTGTGGCGTCCCGTTGGATGCATCCTTTTGGACATGGTTTATGCCAACCTTCCCTTGCGACATGATAACTCTTGAAAAGAGTTGTATTTCATGCCTTTAGACTTAGCTAATTGCTTGTACTCAAGTATATTTTGTTGCATTTGAAGACATTTTAATTAGCATTTTTAATATTGCATTAGGGCTTGGACTGTGTGGGAATTGTGTGCTTTTAATCGCTTGTGGTGGAGTTTTTTGTGTTGGTGTGGTAGGAACAGGTTCTGGAATGAGGAAATAAATGAGTAAAGTTGTGTTAGGGCAAAGTGCTGACAGTTTGCCAGCACGGATGCCGTGGCAATATTGGGAATGCCAAGTCAACATTTTTTATGCAGCAGTTCAAATTCAAATTCAAACTTGTACCAGATAAACCCCCTAAAAGAGAAGAAGATAATCACGAGCTATTTGCCGACCTTAGCCTAATCTATCTATAAAAACTGATGAATGAGACCTCACAAATGGCAAAGAAAAAGTAAGAGAGATCCTTAGGCGTGAATAAGGGTTTGACTGTGAGGGGACAAGAAATTGAAGGTAATCCTTTTTACCCATCACAAGGATGTTGTGTTGCCGAAATGTGGACTGGGCAAGAGAAAGCTACTTCCTGATGTTCTTCCATTATTTCCTTTGAAAAATTGAAGTGTAGTAGTTGAACGCAATGTCAAATAATATTTTGGTTTGGAATTTTATTTCCCAGCCCATGAGCTAAATCTCATAGGGTTGGGATTACTTTCGATGAACCCTTAACTATTTTATGAATACCGTATATATCTCATTTACTTTAGTGTTTCATTTGATTGTTCTTATTTCTTAATTAAAATGCAATAATCTCTAAACATAGAAGGCTGTTCACATGCTAAAAATTAAGTCTAATTCTAAAAAGGTTGCATTAGTTGGATTAAACTTAAATGAAATGAGCAAGTGTTCGATTGACACTTGTAGTCAACTCTAGACATAGAGTCACGATCATACAGAAGAAATCCATGCAAGATATCTAAAAAGCCTATAGACATGGGCAAGGTAACTTGGGGTTTTGCCTTCGCAAGAGGCAAGCCATTTTAGAACTCTTCTATGTAGTAAAGTAGATATGATTTTGCCAAGGCATTATTGACAGTAAGGTTTGATTCTGGGTAATCCCAATCTTTTCAAATCAACATCACTCTATTCTTATTCTTTGTCATAGTATCTTTGTCACAATATATTTAGTTATTTATTTCTTTGTTTATAGTATATTCGGATAATCACTCTCATTATTACCATTACATTTCTGCTTGCACTTTTGTCATAGAATTTTCAATTATTCATTAATTCCATGTATTGCTTACATAATTACTCCACTAATTGCCACTGCATATTTAGCATTAACTTTTTCCATAGCATTAATTGCATTTTATTATAATAACTTGACCACTTTTGTGCCTCAAACCGATCCTCATGGGAATGATACTCATTCATTAATTTATTGGAACTGACGTGTATACTTGAAAAAATTGCATATCATTTCAGACACGACAAGTTTTTGGCCCCCTTGCCGGGGAATGACATTTTGGTGAAATTTGGTTTAATTATTTTAGTAGTTTTATTTAACTTAGTGTATTTACTTTTTTTTCAAGTTTTCTATTAATGCATGAGAAGAGGCATTCCTGCTACCACATAATTCCTTTTTGATTTGGAGATTGACAGAACCTTACAGAGAAAGAGAAAAGAATTGAGAAAAATGATAGGAAACGAGAATGATCTTAATGGTAATCTGAATGATCGTAATGAAAACCCTCTCATTGGGCGTGTGGTGGATGAATGAGATAGGCCAATTAAAGAGCATGTCATCCTAATATTAGATGATTTGAATCCAGGGATAGTTAGACCAACCATACAAGGTCAACAATTTGATTTTAAACTAGTAATGTTCCAGATGTTACAAACCATAGGGTAGTTCGGTGGACTTCCCACTGAAGACCTATGATTACATTTAAGACTCTTTCTAGAAGTATGTGATTCTTTCAAACAACAGGGTGTTTCTAAAGACGCCCTGCGACTGAAACTATTTCCATATTCTTTAAGAAATTATGTGAGAGCGTGACTAAATGCTTTGCCATTGGGAACAGTGGCATCATGGAATGATCTTTTCCAGAGATTCTTGCTACGATATAACCCGCCTACTATGAATTCCAAGTTGAGAAAGGATATTATGTATTTTTGACAAATGAAGGATGAGACGATATATAAAGCTTGGGAACGATTGAAGTTAATTTGGAAATTTTCGATGCATGGATTCCAACACTAGACTCAAATGGAGATGTTTTATAATGGGTTGAATGCACATATGAGGATGGTAGTTGATGTGTCTGCCAATGGTACTTTGTTAGATAAAATTTATAACGAAGCAAAAGAGATTTTGGAAAAGATTGCCAACAATGAATATTAGTACCCTACCACGAGAATTGGGACGGGTAAGAGAATGCAATCACTTCGTTAACAAACCAAGTATCTTCTCTAGATAATATGATTAAAACCATGAAAAATCCAATAATAGTCCATGAGGTGAAATCAGTAGAGTTGTCAGTGTTTATTGCGGGGAAAATCATGTGTTTGACGAATGCCGATCAAACCCAGCGTCAGTATATTACATAGGTAATTCTAATCAAAATAGCACTCCATAGTTCAGCACCTACAATTTAGGGTGGAAGTAGCATCCAGATTTTAGTTGGGATAATCAAGTGTAGGAAATTTCAACAATTCTGCAAGACAGAATATCAACAATGCACCATTTGGTTATAATCATCCTATGCTGAGGCAAAATGCTCAACAAGATCGGGCATCATTTTCTAATTTTATTGAAGACTTGTTAAAGGAATATAAGGCTAAGAGTAATGCTATAATTTAGAGTCAGGTTGCATCTCTCTGAGCCCTTGAAAATAAAACGGGGAAAATAGCGAATGTTCTAAATTCAAGGCCACAAGGAGCACTGTCGAGTGATACTGAGAATTCAAGAACATAGGGAAAGGAACATTGCAAAGCAATCATCCTTAAAAGCATAACTCAGTTGAGTGATGTTGTTCACAGTTCTATAAAAAAAGAGGATAACACAAGTAACAATTAGGTACAAATACCAGAATCATCGAAAAAGCATACAACATTTGAAAATGATAAGCAGAAGAATGTTGTGGCAAAACCAGATAAGGTTTCCGACAAAATGCCACAACAAAATAATATCAGCAACCTAAAGAACGACTGCTTCTACCTTCTCCACAGTGATTCCATAAATCCAAACAAGATGTTCAGTTTAAAAGATTTTTGGAGGTTTTGAAGAAAATCCATATTAATATACTGCTAGTCGAAGCTTTGGAGCATATGCCCAACTATGTGAAATTCATGAAGAATATATTGTCAAAAATGTACAGATTGGGAGAATTTGAAATTGTTGCTCTCATTGAAAGGTGCACAATAATGTTGATGAATAAACTACCTCTAAAGTTGAAGAACCCATGGAGTTTCACTAGCCCATGTTCAATTGGAAATCATTATGTAGAAAAAGCATTATGTGATCTAGGCACAAGTATAAATATAGTGTCTATGTCTATTTTCAAGAAGCTAGGAGTTAAGAAAGTGAGACTTACCATAGTAACGTTGCAATTGGCTGGCCGATCTTACATCCATCTGGCAGGTAAAATTGAAGATGTATTGGTTAGTGTGGATAAATTTATCTTTCCTGTAGATTTTCTTATTTGAGAATGTAAATTGACAATGATGTACCGATTATTCTTGGAAGATTGTTTATTGCTATTGGCAGAACCCTAATTGATGTACAGAAAGGCGAGCTAACCATGAGAGTGAATGATCAACAGATTACTTTTAATGTGTTTAATACGTTAAAATGCACGGATTAGAATGAGGAATGTCACACCATTGGCTTGATATAGGCAACAGTGGACGAATTCACAAAATTTTTCTACGACAATTCTGACAGTGAAGAAGGAAGTTCTCAAAAAGGAAATTATGAAATGGATTGATGCTGGCATTGTTTACCCAATTTTTGACAGCTCGTGGGTAAGTCATGTGCAGTGTGTACCCAAGAAAAGGGGTGCCATGGTAGTAAGTAATGAAAACAATGAGCTCATATCGACTCATACTATTACGGGATGGAAAGTGTGTATGGACTTGTAGGATCATTGATACACCTTACAGCGCAGCAAAAACAAAATTCGATGATCATATCCATGGATCCATGTGCAAGGAACAAATCAGGGTGAAAAGTGTATGAACGATTATCTTTAATCGTCTGAAAAATTGTAGAAATAGATTACGCTATTGTATGTCAATTGCAGGCCGCTATGAAAAGTTTTGGCCTCTACGTAATCCACCCGGTGTGACAATGAACAATAAGCACTCTCTAAAACTTTTTTAGAGAGAAAAATCTCTTGACGACTACTAGACCTCACATACTTTATTTTTCGGGCATATAGGATTTTAAGAAAAAAACCTTATATATCCTAATTCAAGAATAATTGAAATTTTTTATATGAATCAAATCATAATAATTAACTGAATATAATAATTATAATTACCATAATTATAATAATGTTTGACAAAAAAGAATTACAATTATAGTAATTATAATAATATTTGATCCTAAATTATAATTTCAATAATTATAACAAGGATTTTGATAAATTACTTTTAGTTAAATTTTATACGAATCAAATTCATATATTAATTTAACCATATTTCTCATTATGTGTACAACATACTTGTACATATAATTCCTTCGATATTTAATTGCCTAATTGAATTAATTCTATAATAAATTTAATTCATGTGACAGCTAAACTCAATACCAACTATGTTTGGATTCCATTCGTTTCAACTATAAGGTGTGACCCTGTATGTTCTTGTAACATTAACAGTAATACTAGTACGATTCTAATATTACAAAAAATGAGTGGCATCTAGCAATGCATCATTGCTGCCTAAGTTACAAGAAGTCATGATTCGACATAACTTCTCTGTGATTAACCCTTCATGTATTAAATCCTTTTGTCCTTTATATCTAGAATGGACACAAGTTATGGAATAGTCACACTTGCATAGCCCATCTAATGTTTCTTGATATCTTGAGTAGACTATGAAAAATAAATAAGTATGATATCTTATATCAACTTATTCGAGCATGGCCATGCATTTTTAGTCTCACTCAATCAAGTGACCTAGGATATTGCTCCCATTTTGTAGGTGGGACAAATTCTATATTGATAAACCATATCCCTCTACAAAGATTGTGGTATATCAACACTAGCCTTTATAGAACAACCAATTACTGTGGGTGTTTGACTTTATCAAAATATACGACTCATGATGTTGGGATAATGATGATCTCAAGTCTGAGGATTGTATACATAGTAATCACTATGAGTAATGTTATGACTATTACATGATAATCCAAGAAACAAACTCATAGTGGATCAGTCTAATATGTTGTTCTCTAGCACACATACTCATGTATTGATTTTGACATCTCATGCCAATGACAACACTTTTTCATCAATCAACTACACATTAGTCTTAATGCATTATTGTTGTCCAAGCCCATAATAATACTCGACTAAAGACCTTTTAAAAATAATCATATTATTCTCAAGACAATATTACAAAATAATTTATTTATATACACAGAAACAAACTAAAATAATAGTGGCTATGCCTTATACTAATAAATGAGGTAACATAAGTATGTTATTACAATCATCTTATGATTTCTCTTTGGGCATACTCTAACAGGACTACTGCAGGCTTAAAAGGACAACTAGGAAGGATCATTTCCCTTTGTCATTCATCGATCAAATGCTGGGCAGATTGGCTAGTAAGGCTTTTTATTACTTCATAGATGGTTGTTTAGTATATAATCAGATTGCAATAGCACCTGAAGATTAAGAGAAGACAAATTTTACATGTCCATATGGCACTTTCACATTTAGGCGGATGTTGTTCAGGTTATGCAATGCCTTGGCAACTTTTCAATACTGCATGATGGCTATATTCTTGGACATGGTGGAAAATTTCCTTGAAGTTTTTATGGATCACTTCTCTATGTTTGGAAATTATTTTGAAGATTGCTTAAGAAATTTAGATATGGTTTTATGTCGTTGTGAAGAAATGAATCTAGTATTAAATTGAGAGAAATGCCATTTCATGGTCCGTAAAGGCATTGTCTTGGGACATGGGGTGTCACAGAGAGGGATTGAAGTAACAGGGCAAAGATAGAATTGATCAAAAAATTGCCACCACCAACTAATGTTAAGGGTATTAGAAGTATTTTAGGACACATAGCATTTTACAGAAGATTTATTCAGGATTTTTCAAAAATCTCTGTAACGCCCCGATTTTTGGGCCTGGAAGTAGTGGGCCTTGAGTCTGGGTTCGGGTAAAAGACGGCCTGAATAATTTATTAATTATTATTGTTATTATTAATATGTTTAGTTTAGTTTAATAAAATACGAAGGGCTTATAGTGTGGGAAAAAGTCTGGGCTCGGCCCATAGCTTTAGCAAAATTTTTAATTTTTGCCTCATAGAGGGAATCTGGGCATAAGGCTTATAAAATAAATTGGGCAAGACTGGGCATGAAGAAGCATACCTGGCCCAGTGGTTAGCATGCTAGGTAGTGGGAAGGAGAGCTGGGGTTCGACTCCCAACATGTGCAAAAGTGTTTTATTTTTCTTTATATCAGGGAACGACGCATGGAAGCCTTATATATAGTTGGGGTTAAAAGGTAACACAAAGGGAAGCTCAGTCCAGTGGCAGAGGCGCTGGGAGTGTGGTATGGTACCTAGGTTCGAGGGTTGGGCACGCAAAGGCTTGTTTTTATTTTAGAAGCCAGGTCGCACTAAAGTAAGGTTTAAGGATAGTTGCGATCGAGTTATGCTACAAGGACGCTTGTTGTAACACCCTTCACCCGTATCCGACTCCGGAACAAGGTTCGAGGCGTTACCGGACTTAAACATTCACAAACATATAAAATCGGGTCACAAAGTTCTGCCCAAAATTAAAACTTGCAAACCACAATAAATAAAGACCACATCTCACGGCCATGTACAAAAGCTCAATGTAGGCCAATACGTAAACCAAATCATAATAATAATACATGACATGAAATAAACTTCTTATACATGCCACTCACATGAAAACATTTAACATATACTAGCCAATACTCCAAGGGTAATGGCTTGATAGTGTGATGCTGCCTCCGACGATCTCCAACCCCTGAGCTGACCTGACAAACTAAAAATAAATGAAAAGAAGGAAGTAAGCTTTACGCTTAGTAAGCAAGTACATAAATAATGAATAAAGAATTTAGTATGATTACATAATAACTCAAGTGTATCTACTTTTAATTTCACTATTTATTCCACTTTGGTCAAGCTGTCTCTGCTGCATCATGTTCACTAAATAAATCATAACTCGAGTTACGAAACTCGAAATCCAATTCCGTAAATTTTCCTTGAAAATAGACTCATATATCTATTCACTAATTTTTTTCTAGAATTTTTGGTCAAGCCAATTAGTACAGTTTATTAGTTAGAATTTCCCCTATTACACAGCTCGACTGATCTGACCTCTGTTCACTACGAATTTAATTTCTCCCAGTATACAATTCAAATAATAATGAAACCTGTTTCATTTAAAACTAGACTCAATAATGAATTTATGCATATAAATTATATTTCTTAATTTGTTTTATACAATTTTTAATGATTTTTCAAAGTTGGAACAGGGGATCACATAGTCATTCTGAGCAAGTCACACACAATTATAAATATCTCAAAATATAGAATTCCTTTACTTGCTCCGTTTCTTTTATATGAAAATAAACTCATCAAGCTTTAATTTCACATCTCATTCAGCCTCTAGTTAAATTCCTACTATTTTTGGTGAGTTTACAAAATCACGTCACTGCTACTGTCCCACAACAGTTTTAGTGCTAATTCACTCTTTCACACTTTCTTTGTATTAACCTCATTTTAACATACATATCACAATTCATTTTCACTACATTTCATACATTACAAGTATAGGTCCATAATTACATTGTCACCATAAAGCCATCCCGTTGAACAATTCGGATCAATTTCGATACTTGATGGTTTCAAAGACACTGTGACTCCACCATCATATTTCATATAATTCGGCTCTCTTGTACACATGGTGAACACTTAGTACCACCCATGTGACCTAGCCAATTTATCTCGTAGCTCTCTTGTCTACATGGTGTCCTTCACCTGGAACCACGCATGCGACCTAGCTACATATATCCCGTAGCTCTCTTGTCTACATGGGATACTTCCCAGTATCACACATGTGACCTAGCTACATTTATCTCTCTCCCGTAGCTCTCTTGTCTACATGGGATACTTCCCGTATCACACATGTGACCTAGCTACTACATAGTATCGTGTAGCTTTCTTGTACACATGATGTGCACTCGGCATCATACATGTGACCTAGCTACACTCCATCTATATTATTCAATTCTTCCGAATGTTCAACCAGGATTTTCTCTCTATTACTTATTTCCATTCTTCCAATAATCAATTTATGCTTCAAAATCGGCTAAAATATATATATTAGGCTGAAATATAAAAAAATGTAAATGAAGTTAATGTATTATTTACATACAAACTTACCTCGGTGCAAAATATAGAAATTTTGCAATTTAGTCCAAAACATTTTCCTTTCCCCGTTCGAGATCGATTCCACGCCTTTCTTGATCTATAATATCACATTTAGCCTAATAATTAATCACACTATTCATGTGGGTCTAAAAATCATATTTTTTCAAATTTGCATTTTGACCCTAAACTTTTGCATATTTGCACTTTTGCCCCAAGACTCGAAAATTAAACTTCATCCTATTTCCTTGTGTTTTATGACATACTGATCATTTTTCCCTTCTATGGCAACATCAAATTCTCACTCTAACACATAGTTATGAACAATAGATATTTTTATCGATTATGCCGTTTTACTCGTTTTTTTACGAAAAATCACTTAGCAAAAGTTGTTTAACACAATTTCAAGCTTCATATTCTACCATAAAACATCAAAATAAACACATTTCACCTATGGGTATTTTTCCAAATATGAACCCTAGCTTAAATAATTGCTAGAATAAGCTTAATCGAGCCACATGGATTCCAAAAACGTAAAGAACATTAAAAGCGGGGCTTGGAATCACTTACTATTGAGCTTGGAAAGCTTGAAAACCCTAGCCATGGCCTCCCCCATGCTAATTTCGGCCTCCATGAAGAAGATGAGCAAAATTGGCTTTTAATTTTGTATTTTAATTCATTTTACCCCTAAATGACCAAAATGCCCTTACTACTAAACTTTCAAAAATTCCTTCCATGTCCTAATTTTGTCCATGAACTTAAAATTGGTCAAATTGCTATTTAAGACCTCCTAATTAATATTTTAAAGCAATTTCATACTAGAAACTTCTAGAATGCAAGTTTTGCAACTTATTCAATTTAGTCCCTAACTTCAAATTAAGCACTTTATGCATTGAATTTCTTCACGAAATTTTCACGAAATCATGAAATCATATCATAAACCTCAAAATAATTATAAAATAATTATAAAACAATTATTTCTATCTCGAATTTGTGGTCACGAAACCACTATTCCGATTAGGCCCTGATTCGGGTTGTCACACTTGTGGCGCAGTGGCAGTAGGGTGCTAGGAGTTCCACAAGGGCACGGGTTCTAGTCCAGGCGCAGGTATGTTTTAATTTTATATTTTTAAAATGAACGGGACTTCAGCAGGTAACCTTTAAGATAAAACGTGACGGTATATTGTTGAAAGTGAACGCGCGTCCCAGTGGCCAGCAGCGTGCTGGGCAACCTGGAGGTCTTAAGTTCAAGTAGCGTTACGCGCAAGAGAGTGCTTCTTTTTGCTATACGCACGTGGGAAGGGTCGTACGAGATTGAAACTCTACCAGCAACAGGAGGAGTTAGCTGAGCGGTGGACTGCTGCTAAGCAGTGGAGAGTTTGAATTAAACTCAAACTTTGAATTTGGCCATGAATTAAGGAGCTGAGGAAGGAATTAAAATTGGAAAAGGACTTTTGTGCCTATTTAAGCACCTATTCGGGCATAAGCATGAGGTGCCGATTGCCTTTATTTTGGGAGGCCTTCATGAGTTATATCCTTCTTGGAGGTTTGGGATATTTTTTAGTGTGGTAGCCAATTCTCTCCTTTTCTATTTTCTTTCCTCGAAGCCAAATTCTATTTAAAACAACTTTTTCTTCTCAAATATTGGTTGCCGATTACTCCTTTGGTTGAAACCATATGTCCTTTCCTTTTAATCTTTCAAAAGACCGAACCTCTAATCTTACATCTCTTCCTCTACTGATTGTCTCTTCGATGGTGAACTTATCGCCACCTATTTTTTCTTTTAGATCGCAATAGCCATATTCTAGGATAGATCCAAAAGCTGAAAAGCTTCATATTTTAGTGATTCGGGAATTAGTATTTAGATCTATTTTCTACGCACGTTTAAGTTGGATTCACAATGGATCTGGGGTAGAAAGGTATTTGGAACGTTCTTCAACGAGTAGATCTCTTGGTAAGTATTCGAACCTTCTTTCCATTTGTATCTTGTGCTTTAAGAAAAGCTGAAAACCCCTATATACATAGGGTGGCTGTCGACTAAGGCTGAAAAGGGTTTTTGGTGTTATTTGGTTTGTTGGTGCTAGTGAGGATTAAAGGCTGCCGATCGAGGAGTGTGTGAAAAGCTTGGATCATCGGAGTGACTAAACCTAGATCTAGTCATCAATTTCGACAAAGGTATGAACCCTAGGGCCATTATGGATGGTGGCCGAATATGTAAGCGATGATAATAGATAGTTTTCGATTTGGTTTAAATATTAGCATGATCTAATCTATAAGCAGTTGACTATAGGAGAAATTTCATAGGAGATCTCGTCAAGGAATATTGCAAATCAGGTGTGTAAACGACACCCACTCATAGACTAGACCAGAAAAAGCCGAAAAGCTAAAATATTGAAAAGCTGGTATTTTGTGAACTTGCGAGCGTGCGAGCGCTCGTGGGATTGTTTGTATTGATAATTTTGGTAACTTCAACGGTAAGATTGCAAAGTACGCAATTTTGTGCACCTCGGTGAATTTGGGCTTCGATGGGCCGAAATTGGGTAATGGGCTAGCGGGCCCATTTCGATAAAAACGTCCGGTAAGTATTCTGAAGACACGTTAATAACTGTAATGAGCATGAAACCCTAAAAAGACTAATAAAATTACTGAAATACCTCTGTAAGGTAGAATTACCGTAATACCCTTGAAGAGGTAAGGTTACGATTACGCCCCTTGAGGGTAAATAACTGTTCTTACGTTAAAATCTGACTGTCTTTCTAAAGCATGCCTTTTTAATTATATATATTTTGCATACATGTCATACTGCATAGGGTTGGGTTTTGTTATGGAGGAAGAACCCGTTCTGGTGGTTGTGCCACATATTCTGATATAAGCAGCTTTGCTGCGGATTATAGTTAGTGCCGCAACCGGTGCTAACACTGTAAGTGTAGGGATGGCGTGGGTGATTTATTCCCCACAGGAAGTGAAGGGATGGACGGAGGCAAGTGCAGGGTTGGATGGGGTTATCATGCATTAATCATATGAGACTGTTTTGTTATGGGCCAACTGTATTGAAATGGGCCCAACTGTGTTAATATGGGCAAGGCCAATATCTCTCGACTTGTAATAGGGCTACGGCCCAGATTGATACTGATATGGGCTAGGCCCAGTATACTCTGATACTGTAAGGGGCTATGGCCCAGATTAATATTGATATAGGCTAAGGCCTAGTTAACTCTGATTTCTGAATAAGGCTTAGGCCTAGTAAAGCTTGAACTGATTTGGGCTCTGGTTGGGATACTTTACACACTGAGTTTTCCAAACTCACCCCTTTTCTCTTCCATCCTTGCAGGTGAGCCCTAGTTGGTAGACTTAGAGCTGGGCGGGATTTAGAGTGGCCACGAAGATTAAATTTCTGGTTTTTAAATAAGTTTCAATTAGCTTCCTTTTAAATTTCGCATTTATTTTTGATTATTTCTATTTTGGTTAAAGTTGTAATAAGGCCGCTTTATTATTTTTATTTTGGTTTTTTTTTTAATTTCTTAAATCGTTTTCAACTTGAGATTCACATCACTTAATTTATTCCTTAAAATTGGTTAGCTCTAGGGCGCGTTTTATAAAAGTTACTTATTTTCAAAATATCACGATAACTGAGCAAAGCTTCTGCAACGTAAATGTTTTCAAAGGAAATAAATATTTTAAATAGACTTAAACTTAATTTGTTATTCGTGGACAAGTAATAAGCTTAAAGTGTGGCAATGGATGTGTGCATGTCTAGGATTGGATCATGGAAGAGCTAGGTACTTAAGCAGTCTAATTAACAAACCTCCTCTTTTCTGGCTTCCTACTTGGTGCGTAGCTTCTATTCACTTTAATTTATAACGAGAATATTCTTTAAACACTAAGAAAGGTTTTAGATAAAACATGACTTCTCTAGTAACGCTTCAATGTGACACACCGGATTCGGTCGTAACGTCTGGGCCGAGTTTGGGGGTTACAATCTCTAAACCCTTGTGTACTTTACTTGAACAAAATAAACCTTTTAATTTTGATGATCAACTTTTGCAGGCTTTTGAGGAGCTCAAGAATTGACTTGTAGCAGCATCATTGTGGTTGCTCTAGAATGGACAGTGCCCTTTGAACTCATGTGCGATGCTAGTGGTTATGCTGTGGAAACAGTTTTGGGTTAAAGGAGAAATAAGGTACTACATGTAATATATTGTGCTAGTAGGACGTTGACAGAGACGCAGCTAAATTATACCACTACGGAGAAGGAATTACTACCAGTGGTCCTTGCATTCGACAAATTTCATTCTTATTTAGTGGGAACAAAGGTCACAGTCTATACAGATCACTTGGCTATCAAGTACTTGGTACGAAAAAAAAGATGCCAAGTTGAGATTGATTAGGTGGGTACTCTTGTTACAAGAGTTTGATTTGGGAATTAGAGATCAGAAGGGAATTGAGAATTAGGTGGCTAACCATTTATCGAGAATAGAATCAAGGAATGAAGATGAAAGCAAAAAATATATTAAGGAAGAATTCCTAGATGAACAATTGCTCAATGCCAAGGCATTACCTTGGTATGCCAACATAGTAAATGTAACACCTAGAATTTGGGCCTAGAAGTATTAGGTTTTGAGCAGGGGTGCAGTTAGGAGACTGCACATAAATATTTAGTTGCACAATAAAGTGACACAACTATGTATCTACTTCAGTGGTTAAGTGTTTTGGGAAGTGTCTGAGAAGTCTTGGGTTCAAGCATTGGCTTGGGCAAAATTTTTGTTTTAAGTGAATAAACCCTTGTCCTTAATCAGCAGATTTATAATTAAATATTGGTGAAATATGATAGAATAGGCCTGCTGGTCTAGTGGTGGAGGGGAGTGTAAGTGAATAAGAGGTCAGGAGTTCGAGTGTTGGCGCGGACATAGAATTTGTTTTTATTGCTCATGCCGTGTAAGTGTTGGATTTTGACTGAAACGCTAAATGTTGGAGGTGTGGGGGATTGTTGTGGCTGAATTTTAAGAGGTGGTTGAGGGAAATTCGGTTGTTAGGGGAAATGGGGAGAGTTTTGGGGAGAAAAATAGAGGAGTTGAGGATATTGGGAGTGTTAGTGTCAAACTTGAACTTTGGGTTCTCATGAGTTCGGTTTTTGAGTGGTTTTCTCCCCCCATTTGTTTTGTTTTCTATCAATTGTTTCCCTTTGGATCTTTTTCATTTTCTTTAATTATTTCTATTGAATTTTTCTTCCTCTGCTGCTGACTTGTTCTTTCAATGATTCTCTTCTTCTTTTATCTTATTTTTTTTAATTGAGGCATTGGTTGGAGATTTCGGTTTCCCTTTTCTGCTATCCAAGTTTGCGACGCTAAGTTCTCCTCTCCTTCAGCAGGCCATACATCAACTTGTTTTCCCTTAACCGATAATTGCTAGGTAATCTGTTTTATCTCCTGTTCCCTTTTCCACTCTCCTATTCTTCATTTTCTTTTTCTTCTTCTTTTCTTACCGTTACCCCTTTGTTCTGCCCTTTTCAATTTTTCCCCTCTTCTGTTCTTGTTGCTACATTGTCGAATTTCATTCTGCCCTGCCGTCAAGTGGTAAGTAATTGAGGTAGTTGTTGTATCGTGTTATAAGATGCTGAATGAAGGGGCGAGTTATTCAGTTGATATGGTTTATTTAGGGTTGTAGTGAAATTCGAGTAAGGTTTAACGAAAGGTTGTTTTAGGTGGAGACCAAGGGCGGTTTAGAACATCTTCAAGAACTCGAGGTTGCGATTTCGATTGAATTCGGTAAGGGAGTTTCATATGTTCATTGATTATCCTTTAAGCTTTATAGGAGGGATTGAATAATGACTTAAATGGTTGACTAAAGCGATGTTTGAATAGAATCTAGGTTTGGGGAGTACACGAAGTGTGGGTTGAATCTAAGTGAAATAAGGTGTGTAACACTACCATTAGATATGAAACGGCAAAAGCTAAAAAGCCAAAAAGCCGAAAAGTGGGCTGTCGACATCACACGGGCATGTGGTCAGCTGTGTGGCAGGCCGTGTAACAAAACATGGCTGTGTGGTCGATGAGATGGCCATGAGCGTTTTCATGGGTCGAAACGATATTGGGCCATTTGGGCCGAACTGGGCCGTGTGGGCCCCATACGGGGATCGCACAAAAGTGTGGTAAAAATTAGGCTAGGCCGTGTAAACCACACGGCTAAGGCCATTTCTGGGCTATGTAGGCCACACTTGGGCCTATTCTCACTGTTGGTCTGTTAAGGTTGCACGAGTCGCCCTAGACGACTATAGACCTTCCTAGATGATTGTAGACCTTCTGTCGGGCTGGTAAGTGTACCTGGACCCTAATCGATAAAATTACCATTTTGCCCTCATGTGGTAAAATGACGGTTTTGCCCTTATGTGGTAAATGACTGAAATGCCCCTACATGGTAAATTGACTGTTTTGCCCTTATGTGTGGTATTGATATATATATACGTGTATGACTGTATTTTAGCTTGCTATTTAAACTGTAATCGATATGTGTATGATTTTATGATATGACATGACATGACTATATGATGCATTACATGAGGATGAGTTGTAACACCCCAAACCCGGCCCAGACGTTATGGCCGAATCTAGCATGTCCATTGAAGTGTTTTAGTGAAAACCATGTTTTCATTGAAAACCCTTCTTAAAATAAGAGAGAATCTTAACTAAAAACTTATTCAAACATAAGATTTGATAAAAATAAAGCACTTAGAAATTTTAGTTGTGGAAGCGTAGAAAACATACTATAACTTAAGAAATCCATGTTCAACTTCTCGTAGATACAATGAAAATAATAATAATAATTCAAGTAATAATAACATAATGAAAACCTTATTACAATCTGGTCTGAGCATACTTAAAAAGAAATAAAAACTTGAATGCTTAAAAAAAACCAACTCTGATTTATCTTGCTAGCCGGCCACCCAGAGTCCCTCCTGACATCGAACCTTCTACTGAGCATCACCTGAAAATAAAATAAAAGAGGGGGTGAGTTTTCGCAAACTCAGTGTGTACAACCCTTTATGAAGAAAAAACAAGCATTTAAAGAAGAATCATCAAACATGCAATGCAAACCCATTCAAATTATCCATCCGCTACACACCAGCTCCATCCCCCGTCACACCATATGAGGATATAAATATTGACCCACCCAGCCCACACACCAATGGTAGCCCGATTGCGGAACTACCTTCATTTACATATTGGGCTTTAAAAGCCGTCGGTGGATCCACGGTTGTCAAGCAACCATGCGATCCTCATATACTTCCTCCGTTCCATATTTCCCATCCCATATGCAACCTAAGCAGAATATCATATGTATGCAGCAAATAGGCATGTCACATTCAATAAACTTACATTTAACACATAGGGGTATTTTGGTTATTTTTGCCATTAAGGGCATTTCGGTAATTTTCCCTTAATTATGGTTTTCACTTACCTTGGCCCGTTAACAAGTCCCGCGAGCTAAGATGAACGAATACTATGCACCAGGTAGGATTCCAGAGAAGAGGAGGTGAGTCATTAAGACCGCTTAAGTACCAAGCTCTCCCTAGATCCAATCATAGACATGCATATACCAGTTGCCACACCTTAACCCTTTGACTTGTCCAAAGTCGCAATATATTAATTAAGTTTTATGAAGTTATCATATACTAGGCCAAAAACCCCTTACAAAGTCCTAACAAATTCACATACCTATATCTGGCCCATTAAGCCCAGTCATATTCATATGGCCCATTAGGCCCAAATCACATTTATATGGCCCGTTAGTCCCAGACACATTTATATGGCCAGTTAGGCCCACTCACATTCATATTCATGCTCACATACAAATTCCTATCACATAGCATCAATATTTAGTTTTTGCGTATTATGGGCCCAATAGCCCATCGGGCCCATTTAGCCCATTTTGACCTGTATGGCCAAATCACAACCCAAGTCCACGGGATCACCCGTGGGTCTCAAGAAACCTATCGGTCTCCCCCTAACGAGTATTCACGCACTTGCAAGACTAACGTAGCCAAACTTTCAGCTTTTCGACATTTTGGCATTTCGGTATTTTGGCTTTTGCTGATTCATAGTGTGTGTGCAGTGTATGTACACACCTGGTAAGCAAGCATGATGAGATCTCCTTAGCCCAAACCTAGAATCGATAACACTCAAAGATTAATCTTACATACTTATCGAATACTTTACCAAAAGCCAGAATCTCACCTTAACCTTACCTTGCGCGATAAGTATAACAACCCCTTCACTAACCATGATCAACTCCTAGATCTGCACCAATCGTAACTATTAAAACTAGAATAATAGGTGACTCGTATCCAACACAAGTCCCCTTACCTTACTATGGCTATTCGGCCAACCTTAGCCAATGGATGAGGAATACTTACCAAAACCGTAAACACTTAAAGAGCAATTTGGCAGAGAGCTAAGATTCGAGATCCGATACTAATTCCACTAGATTAGGTCACAGAGTATTCAGCCCTTGAGAGATTCAGCTTTTCTGCTTTTCAAATTTAGTATAGTGAATAAGGATTATTTGGTACAGATTAAAGAAGAAGAGTAGAAGAAGAAATCAGCTAAGTGAAACAAAGAAAATTGTGTAAAGAAGAATAGAAATCGGCAGGAAGAAAAAAAAGAAAAACAAAAGGGTTTTCGGCTTTTTGGATCTTGAAAAGAAAAAGGTTTTCGGCTTTTAGAGAAAGGGGTTTCTGGCAACAAGGTGAAGAAGAATTTCGGAATTAGTCTGGCAACCCTGTATTTAGCCCCTATTTATAGCCCTTATAGCTGAATTTTCCATGCCCAATTCCCAATTCGGCTCTACCACTTCTCCCTTCTCATCTCCTCGTTTTTCTCCCTGATAACCCCTTGATCTTTTTCTTAATTTTCTCTCCTGAACACTTCCCTTGGAGTCCTCTTTCACGCCACTACCATCCTTCTAGAAGGCCAAAATTAAACTTCTAAAAATACTAAGCTAGGATTCGAACCTTGGATCTCCTTGCTAGCTACTAAAGCCACCTCCCTGCTCTCTAAGTGGCGTCACTTAGCCACTTCTCCACAAGGCTTTTTGATGCTATTTTCCCCCTATTTTTATTTAAGAGCCCAACTACTTGCCAACCCTAATTCTTTCAATAATTAAACTATAATTTCATTTATTCCTAGGTTCGAACTCAAACCATAATTAAGACCTACTATAATTATCACATGGCTAGGAACATAAAACACAATTTTTATCAAAATTGAAAACAAAAAAATTCAAGATTTAGGGATTTTTGGGTTTCGAGATTTTTGGGGCGTTACATAAGTTTATTATGATTGGAGGAAGTGTATTGTACTGGCAGCTCTGCTGCAAATCACTGATAGATTTAAGCCTATTATACTGCCAGCTCTACTACAAATACTATTTAATGCCGCAACCGGTGCTATTTTGGAGTGTAAGGATGGGTGGGTTGATTTTATCGCCACATGGAGTGCAGGGCTAAACGGAGTGGAGTGTAGAGGCTGGTTGGGTAGGACTTGCATACTGTTTAAACTGTTATTGCAATCGATTCATCGTTACTATATTGTTTATCGTTATCTTTGAATGGGCCAAGGCCCGAATATATGATGCTTTCACAGATCGAGATGGGCTAAAGCCCAAACTGATATTGCCACTGTTACTGATACGGGCTTAGACCTAGATTGTATTTATTCACTGAATGTTTGACTGCCTGTTTATTAAGGGATTACATACTGAGTTTTCATAAACTCACCCTTTTGCATATCTGCGTAGGTAATCCTTAGGCGGAGCGGTGCTGCGAGGGACTCGAAGGTGGCCACACAATAGCTTATGCATCCATATTTGACTTATAATTTATAAATAGTTTAGTTTGGGTATTTTATTCTGTAATAAGGCCTCTTTAAAGTTTTAACTTTTAATTTGGGGTTTTATTTGTATTGATTTATAATTGCTAGCTGTAGGACACGGGTTTTCAAAAGATAAATGCTTTTTAAAACATCACATTTACGCTACATATTTTCAAAAGCTTTCGCAACGAACAATGTTTTAAGATGGAATAACAAATTAATAGGATTAACCTTTTTCTAAATGACTTGATTTTTTAACAATGAACGAGACTTCCTAAATCTTCATTAAGATCACAAAGAGTTTTACTATGAAATGGGTTTTTCAATGAAAGTACATTTTTCGAAAAGCATTTCAATGTGACATCGACAGATTCGGCCATAACGTCCAGGTCGGGTTTGGGGTGTTACAGTAAACTTCTTAGTAAGTAGTGTAATGCTACCTGACTTCGATGCTCAAAGAAAATGAAAATTTCTTCACGATGTCAAACAGTACTATTGGGATGAACCCTTCCTATTCAAGCATTGTGAAGATCAAATAATTTGGAAGTGTTTCTAACAGCGAGATGCATAGTGTCTTAAAACATTATCACTCAGCCCCATATGGAGGACATTTTGGAGGGATGAAAATAGCTGTCAAGGTACTCCAGTCAGGGTTCTATTGGCCAAGTTTATTTAAAGATGCTCAAGATTCTATAAGTCGTGTGACTGTTGTCAGAGAATAGGAAATGTGTTTAAGAGACAGAAAATTCTGTTGCAAAGTATACTGGAGGTTAAACTGTTTAATGTATAGGGAATAAACTTTATGGGTCCATTTCCACCATCCGTAGGCAAGCTATATATACTTTTGGCAGTAGACTATGTTTCTAAGTGGGTAGAAGCAATAGCTCTAACTTCAAATGATGCTAAGTCAGTATTGAAATTTTTGCATAAGAAAATTTGTACACGATTTGGTATATCGAGAGCAATTATCAGTGATGATGGATCCCATTTTGATTGCAAATTGATGGCCAATACCTTGCGTAGGTATGGGGTGAAACATAGAATTTCCATGGCATATCACCCTTAGACAAATGGCCAAGCTAAAATTTCTATTAGAGAAATTAAACAAATTCTGGAAAAAATGGTGAATCCATCTCGAAAGGACTAGTCTACTAGATTGGATGAAGCTCTATGGGCATACCTAACTACATTTAAAACACCACTTGGGATGTCACCTTCTAAACTTGTTTACAGCAAGCCATGCCATTTACCTGTTGAATTTGAGCATAAAACATTTTGGACTATTAAGAAGCTAAACATGGATTAGGTTACTGCTGGCAGCAAGAGATTGCTAGAATTGAATGAAATGGAAGAGTTTCGAACACAAGCATATGAGAATGCTCGTTTGGATAAGGAAAAGACCAAGCGATGGCATGACGCCAGAATTTTGCCAAATCAATTTAAACCTGGACAACAGGTATTATTGTTTAATTCCAGGCTCAAATTATTTCCTAGTAAGTTAAAATCTTGATGGTCAAGACCTTTTGAAGTAATTCAAGTGTATCTGCATGGTGCTGTTCTTGTTAAAGACCTAAGAATAGGGGCTATATTAAAGGTTAATTGTAACACCCTCATTTTGGGCCTAGTCGGAATAGTGATGTCGGGACCACAAATTCGAGATAGAAATAATTATTTTATGATTATTTTGAGGTCTATGATATGATTGCATGATTGTGTGAAAATTTCGTGAAGAAATTCTATGCATAAAGTGCTTAATTTGAAGTTAGGGACTAAATTGAATAAGTTGCAAAACTTGCATTCTAGAAGTTTCTAGTATGAAATTGCTTTAAAATATTAATTAGGAGGTCTTAAATAGCAATTTGACCAATTTCTAAGTTATGGACAAAAAATGGACATGGATGGAATTTTTGAAAGTTTAGTAAGTAAGAGCATTTTGGTCATTTGGATATTAAATGAAATAAAATGGGAAAAATCAAGCAAAAATCCATTCATCTTCTTCATGTTGCTGCCGAATTTTACTTGCTACCATAGATAGGGTTTCTTCAACTTCTAAGCTCAATAGTAAGTGCATTCAAGCCCATTTTTAATGTTCTTTACATTTTGAAATCCTCGTAGCTTTCGGTTTACCTATTTCTACCATTATTTCGAGTTAGGGTTTATGTTTAAAAATTTACCCATGAATGATATGCATGAATTTTGATGTTTTATGGTAGAATATGAAGTTTGAGATTGTGTTAAACAACTTTTGCTAAGTGATTTTTCGTAAAAACGAGTAAAACGGCATAATCGGTAAAAATATCTATTGCTCATAACTATGTGTTAGAGTGAGAATTTGATGTTTCCATACAAGAGAAAAATGATCAGTATGTCATTAAACATAAGAATAAGGGCTGAAATTAAATTTCCGAGCCTTGGGGAAAAAGTGCAAATATGTAAAAGTTTAGGGGACAAAATGCAAATTTGTAAAAATATGATTTTTAGACCCATATGAATAGTGTGATTAATTATTAGGCTAAATGTGATATTATAGATCAAGAAAGGCGTGGAATCGATCTCGAACGGGGGAAGGAAAATGTTTTGGATTAAATTGCAAAATTTCCATATTTTGCACCGAGGTAAGTTTGTATGTAAATAATACATTAACTTCATTTACATTTTTATATTTCAGCCTATTATATATATTTTAGCTGATTTTGAAGCATAAATTGATTATTGGAAGAATGGAAATAAGTAATAGAGAGAGAAATCCTGGTTGAACATTCGGAAGAATTGAATAATATAGATGGAGTGTAGCTAGGTCACATGTATGATACCGAGTGCACATCATGTGTACAAGAAAGCTACATGATACTATGTAGCAGCTAGGTCACATGTGTGATACGGGAAGTATCCCATGCAGACAAGAGAGCTACGGGAGAGAGATAAATGTAGCTAGGTCACATGTGTGATACGGGAAGTATCCCATGTAGACAAGAGAGCTACGGGAGAGATAAATGTAGATAGGTCGCATGTGTGATTCCAAGTGTAGGACACCATGTGGACAAGAGAGCTACGTAATAAATTGGCTAGGTCACATGGGTGGTACTAAGTGTCCACCATGTGTACAAGAGAGCCGAATTATATGAAATATGATGGTGGAGCTGTGTGCTGAAACCATCAAGTATCGGGAATTGATCCGAATTGTTCAACGGGATGGCTTTATGGTGACATTGTAATTATGGACCTATACTTGTGATGTATGAAATGTGGTGAAAATGATTTGTGATATATATATATATATATAAGTTAAAATGAGGTTAATACAAAGAAAGTGTGAAAGAGTGAATTAGCACTAAAACTGTTGTGGGACAGTAGCAGTGACGTGATTTTGAAAAATCACCAAAAATAGTAATAATTTAATTAGAGGCTGAATGAGATGTCAAATTAAAGCTTAATGAGCCTATTTTCATATAAAATAAACGGAGCAAGTAAAGGAATTCTATATTTTGAGATATTTATAATTGTGTGTGACTTGCTCAGAATGACTATGTGATCCCCTGTTCCAACTTTGAAAAATCATTAAAAATTGTACAAAACAAATTAAGAAATATAGTTTATATGCATAAATTTCTTATTTAGTATAGTTTTAAATGAAATAGGCTTCATGGTCATTTGAATTGTGTACTGGGAGAAATTCAATTCGTAGTGAATAGAGGTCAGATCAGTCGAGCTGTGTAATAGGGGAAACTTTAACTAATAAACTGTACTAATTGGCTTGACCAAAAATTCTAGAAATAAATTTGTGAATAGATACATGAGTCTAGTTTCAAGAAAAATTTATAGAATTGGATTTCGAGTTTTGTAACTCGAGTTATGATTTATTTAGTGAACATGACGCAGGAGAGACAGCTTGACCAAAGTGGAGTAAATAGTGAAATTAAACGTAGATACACTTGAGTTATTATGTAGTCATACTAAATTCTTTATTCATTATTTATATACTTGCTTACTAAGCGTAAAGCTTACTTCCTTCTTTCATTTTTTTTTTAGTTTGTCAGTCAGCTCTCGGGGTTGGAGATCGTCTGAGGCAAAGATCACACTATCAAGCCATTATCCTTGGAGTATTGGCTAGTATATGTTAAATATTTTCATGTGAGTGGCATGTATAGCAAGTTTGTTTCATGACATGTATTATTATTATGATTTGGTTTACGTATTGGCCTACATTGAGCTTTTGTATATGGCCATGAGATGTGGTCTTTATTCATTGTGGTTTGTAAGTTTTAAATTTTGGGCAGAACTTGGTGACCCGATTTTATATGTTTGTGAATGTTTAAGTCTGGTAACGCCTCGAACCCTGTCCCAGAGTCGGATACGGGTGAAGGGTGTTACATTTGGTGGTATCAGAGCTATGGTTTAGTCGGTTCTCGGACTAACCTAGCATGTGAAAAAAAAAGTCTAGCTATATATGCCACGAATCTGTGATAGTGTGATGTCTTCCGATGCGTATGAGAACCGTCTTGTTTAGACGGAGGTACTCTCTAATCGAGCTGTACCGACCATGTTCAACGTGATGCAAAGGTAATTGAGTAAATTACGATTATAATAAGTTTAGATTCAGAAAGGTATAAATAAAGGTCTATAATATTTTAATACGAATAAAAATGTCATTGTCCTGGTTGGACGTTGAATGTTGATGAATGTCAATGATATTTTTTTTTATGAGATAAAGGATTATAATGAAATGAACTTATCTATGTTAAATTGTTTGGACTGAATTATATGATTGTAAGGATATGTATATAATGATGCATGAAATGAAAGTTGTGACTGTGATGCAAATAACTATGTTTGTTTGGCCCTTATACGATGTCATGAGTATGATTTGTTTGAGTAAATGAATGGGTAAGTAAAGCTATCCAGAAAACATAGAATGCATGTATAAGTATACTTGTCTAAATAGGATAGCTGGAAAATTTGGTGTAAACCAATATGAATGATGCATTACCTAAATGAATGACATGATTTTGACGATGTTGCTATGATGATGAAAGTTGTATTATATGTGTATGTATAAGAAAGACGAGTCAGAGGCCTTATAACCCCCCCTCTTATTGAAGTGGTGCTTATGATTGAATTTCATGAGATACATACTGAATAAGTTCCCACTTGAAAATTCAAAGAGAGTTCAGTGATAGAATAATTATAAGTATAATTAGAGATTAAGAATGAATTGATAAGTAAAGACAGAGCTAGAAAAGTATCAAGTTGCCATAAAGATTATTGAAATTATACACTGTTCCAGTTAGAGAAGAAATTTACTTTGGTAAATCGAATTACTCAGGTACAAGGTCGAGAAAAGTGTAAATCAAAATTTATTCAGAACTGGTCTTCTTTAGCGAAAGGTCTAATATGAAATTTGTGATGGCAGAACTAGTTGTGGGAAATAATATTTGAAATCTGTAATATCTTAATGTGACAATTACGGCTGGACAAATTTTGGCATTAGGATTTTTTTTAAATTTCCGTGTAAGGATTTGACAACAGTAAAGACATAGGTGATAAAAGCGCGAGTCTCAATCGATATGGTGGATTACTTCTCTCAAATAAGTCAATTATAATTAATGACTTCAATTGAGATATTTTGGTTACTTGAACTAATGAAATTGAGATGGTTTTAGTTAGCGTAATGAATGAATAGTAAAAGATTACTGGAAATGTCATTCACTGGTGATTAAGATCGACTCGAGTGTTCAATCAGTGTGGATTATTTATTTGAAATATTTCATGTGAAAATCATGTCAGGATTATTTTTCTGAAGTCTGATAATAGAATTTCATTTCTGTACGGATAAAAGGCAAATATCTTTGAACGAGAAGTGTATATCTCTTAAAAAATAATAATAATAATAA
Source organism: Gossypium anomalum (assembly GCA_025698475.1). Classification (NCBI taxonomy): domain Eukaryota; kingdom Viridiplantae; phylum Streptophyta; class Magnoliopsida; order Malvales; family Malvaceae; genus Gossypium; species Gossypium anomalum. Next base: position 36,756,258 of record CM046968.1, on the reverse strand, counting down.
ATAAATAAATAAATTTGTATGAGTAAAAACCACTACGAATGATGAGGTTTTCGTTTTCGTGAAAGCTGAAAAGTTTATTACATGTTGGTAAAGTTTGAGCAGATGAGAATATTGTTAAGCTGGAATGTCCGAAATTTGGACTAGTCTGTATTGAGTAAAGACTTCCGATTTTTTTAGTAATGTAATTGTTGTATGAATTGTGATGTGTTTCAAGATAATAAGGTAATGTGATAGTATAGAGTATTCGATGCCATAGAGAATCTAAATTGATAATGGGGTTAAAGCCGAGCATCGAATCTACGAATTATCTTTGCCAAAATTGATATTAGGATGGAAATGAGAAATTAAAGAGATGTATTGGAGGCCTTTGCTCGAGTGAAGGTACTTTATTATTGAGTATGAGATTGAGGAATCTAAGTGAAGACCACTTTTTCGGTACGATTTTCGGGGACGAAAATCCCTAAAGGGGGGAAGAGTTGTAACACCCTCATTTTGGGCCTAGTTGGAATAGTGATGTCGGGACCACAAATTCGAGATAGAAATAATTATTTTATGATTATTTTGAGGTCTATGATATGATTGCATGATTGTGTGAAAATTTCGTGAAGAAATTCTATGCATAAAGTGCTTAATTTGAAGTTAGGGACTAAATTGAATAAGTTGCAAAACTTACATTCTAGAAGTTTCTAGTATGAAATTGCTTTAAAATATTAATTAGGAGGTCTTAAATAGAAATTTGACCAATTTCTAAGTTATGGACAAAAAATGGACATGGATGGAATTTTTGAAAGTTTAGTAAGTAAGGGCATTTTGGTCATTTGGATATTAAATGAAATAAAATGGGAAAAATCAAGCAAAAATCCATTCATCTTCTTCATGTTGCTGCCGAATTTTACTTGCTACCATAGCTAGGGTTTCTTCAACTTCTAAGCTCAATAGTAAGTGCATTCAAGCCCTGTTTTTAATGTTCTTTACATTTTTGAAATCCTCGTAGCTCGGTTTACCTATTTCTACCATTATTTCGAGTTAGGGTTTATGTTTAAAAATTTACCCATGAATGATATGCATGAATTTTGATGTTTTATGGTAGAATATGAAGTTTGAGATTGTGTTAAACAACTTTTGCTAAGTGATTTTTCGTAAAAACGAGTAAAACGGCATAATCGGTAAAAATATCTATTGCTCATAACTATGTGTTAGAGTGAGAATTTGATGTTTCCATAGAAGAGAAAAATGATCAGCATGTCATTAAACATAAGAATAAGGGCTGAAATTAAATTTCCGAGCCTTGGGGAAAAAGTTCAAATATGTAAAAGTTTAGGGGTCAAAATGCAAATTTGTAAAAATATGATTTTTAGACCCATATGAATAGTGTGATTAATTATTAGGCTAAATGTGATATTATAGATCAAGAAAGGCGTGGAATCGATCTCGAACGGGGGAAGGAAAATGTTTTGGATTAAATTGCAAAATTTCCATATTTTGCACCGAGGTAAGTTTGTATGTAAATAATACATTAACTTCATTTACATTTTTATATTTCAGCCTATTATATATATTTTAGCCGATTTTGAAGCATAAATTGATTATTGGAAGAATGGAAATAAGTAATAGAGAGAGAAATCCCGGTTGAACATTTGGAAGAATTGAATAATATAGATGGAGTGTAGCTAGGTCACATGTATGATGCCGAGTGCACATCATGTGTACAAGAAAGCTACACGATACTATGTAGTAGCTAGGTCACATGTGTGATACGGGAAGTATCCCATGTAGACAAGAGAGCTACGGAGAGAGATAAATGTAGCTAGGTCACATGTGTGATACGGGAAGTATCCCATGTAGACAAGAGAGCTACGGAGAGATAAATGTAGCTAGGTCGCATGTGTGATTCCAAGTGTAGGACACCATGTGGACAAGAGAGCTACGTAATAAATTGGCTAGGTCACATGGGTGGTACTAAGTGTTCACCATGTGTACAAGAGAGCCGAATTATATGAAATATGATGGTGGAGTGTGTCTTTGAAACCATCAAGTATCGGGAATTGATCCGAATTGTTCAACGGGATGGCTTTATGGTGACATTGTAATTATGGACCTATACTTGTGATGTATGAAATGTGGTGAAAATGATTTGTGATATATATATATATAAGTTAAAATGAGGTTAATACAAAGAAAGTGTGAAAGAGTGAATTAGCACTAAAACTGTTGTGGGACAGTAGCAGTGACGTGATTTTGAAAAATCACCAAAAATAGTAATAATTTAATTAGAGGCTGGATGAGATGTTAAATTAAAGCTTAATGAGCCTATTTTCATATAAAAGAAACGGAGAAAGTAAATGAATTCTATATTTTGAGATATTTATAATTGTGTGTGACTTGCTCAGAATGACTATGTGATCCCCTGTTCCAACTTTGAAAAATCATTAAAAATTGTAAAAAACAAATTAAGAAATATAGTTTATATGCATAGATTTCTTATTTAGTATAGTTTTAAATGAAATAGGTTTCATGGTCATTTGAATTGTGTACTGGGAGAAATTCAATTCGTAGTGAATAGAGGTCAGATCAGTCGAGCTGTGTAATAGGGGAAACTTTAACTAATAAACTGTACTAATTGGCTTGACCAAAAATTCTAGAAATAAATTTGTGAATAGATAAATGAGTATAGTTTCAAGAAAAATTTACAGAATTGGATTTCGAGTTTCGTAACTCGAGTTATGATTTATTTAGTGAACATAAAACAGGAGAGACAGCTTGACCAAAGTGGAGTAAATAGTGAAATTAAACGTAGATACACTTGAGTTATTATGTAATCATACTAAATTCTTTATTCATTATTTATATACTTGCTTACTAAGCGTAAAGCTTACTTCCTTCTTTCCATTTTTTTTTTAGTTTGTCAGGTCAGCTCAGGGGTTGGAGAGCGTCGGAGGCAGCATCACACTATCAAGCCATTATCCTTGGAGTATTGGCTAGTATATGTTAAATATTTTCATGTGAGTGGCATGTATAGCAAGTTTGTTTCATGACATGTATTATTATTATGATTTGGTTTATGTATTGGCCTACATTGAGCTTTTGTATATGGCCATGAGATGTGGTCTTTATTCATTGTGGTTTGTAAGTTTTAAATTTTGGGCAGAACTTGGTGACCCGATTTTATATGTTTGTGAATGTTTAAGTCTGGTAACGCCTCGAACCCTGTCCCAGAGTCGGATACGGGTGAAGGGTGTTACATTAATGGACAATGCTTAAAGCATTATTGGGGTTCTCCTATAAAGTGTGACAAGCAAAGCATCAGCCTTCATGATGTTTGAATTTTTATTTTAGTTAATAAGTAGCTTTTCCATTTTATTTCCTATTATTATTATTATTATTATTATTATTACAATTTCATTTTTGTTTTTATTATTATGAACAACAATAGGATAAAAGAAGAAGGATTTGTTAACTGTATGCAGAGCAATAGTTTACAGTGGCATTACAAAGAAACGTATGCCATGACAAATTGAATGATTAGGTGTTAATAAAGTTGACCGATTAAGAAAATTCCAAAGGAAAGATTTTTTTAGACAGTGCATTTAGTGAAAGTTGAGAAACCCAAAGTATGAGGTCCACAATGTAGGGCTCCGTTATTTCATTTTCCCCCCAACAGTCTTGTAAGTTTTTAAACTTTCCTCCACATCATAACCCTTCTCCCTCATGTTTTTCATTCCCTAAAAACTATCATAATTATCCCTTTTTATTTTCTCTAATTGGTTCCCCACTTCTCGCAAAGTTCACATTTTTGCAGTCTTCTCGTCTTCAACTTATCTACTATTTTTTTACTCCATTCTTTTTCTTTTTTTTTTATTTCCCTGACCTTTTCTTCATGGAGAGTGATAGAAGTACTTCTAAAGCAATAGAATCTTCACGAGTTGGCACCCCACAACCAAAGATATTCTTCAATGTTGTCACATTCACAAGGTATTCCACTAATATTCTAAAGTGGCCATTTTGTTTTGAACATGGATTTTTGCTGAAGGATGAACCCAACATGGGGTACGATGAATCAGTATCATCGATTGTGGAAAAGCACAATTGAAGCAGATTTGATCTACACCTAAGGGATATTTTGGGTAAATTGTAAGAGAGTTTTATGCTCATGTAAATTCCCCATATTCTCCCTTCATTTATGTGTGGGGTAAATCTATGCCATTCGACGAAGACCATATTAAAGCCCAATTCAGTATCGAGGAGGTTAGAGATGGGCATTCTAAATTTGTCGAGAATTTACACTGAAAGGGTTGGCAAAAGTATTAGAGGATTTATGTGATATCATTTTTTAAGGAGTCGTCTTATGTTGCCTGTGCATAACATGATTATTTCAAAAGAAAGAATGTTGTTTGTTGCATTCTATTCTACAAGGGAGACAGATAAATATAAGGAAGATTATCTTCCAAGAGGTCCATAGGTGTGCTGATAAAAATGTCGAAAGTTTGAATTTTCCTTCCCTTATTTCTGCCCTATGTAAGACGGCAAATGCACCTTTAGATTATGCTGAGGATGTTACCCCTAATAAGGGTGGGATAACATAAACAATTTATTTTCCAAGCTACGAGGAACTGAGTTTTTCGTAGCATCCCAGCACAGTTAAGCTTCCCCTACCACACGTATTCCCACAACAGCATCTCCCGCCTCTTATGACTAGATAATCTTAACTTTTCTAAAACAGTTAGAACAAAAGTTGTCTCTGTTTGAGGTGTAGCAATACCAAATGATGGAAGAGTTGGAACAAAGTAATGAACGCCAGGCTAGGTACTAGTCGTATGTGAAAGATAATGATTTGGCATTAAGAAGATCAATTTAAAAAAAAGTTTTCGAGACTGATGCCAAAATTTCCTACTTTCCCAGCTACTTTGCTCTTGTCCACGGAGTACGGAAAAGAACCAGTTCCACTCGCTGCCAAAACTGGCCCCATGACTGCAAGAGTGACTATAAATAAAGGAAAAGCTGTTGAGGAGGAATTAGAAAAATCGGTCTCTATTGACCAAGAGAATGAAGTAGAAGAAGGAAAAGAAGAAACAAGTGTCCATGCCACTGCACAAACTACTGCCACTGAAAAAGGTAAAACTCTTTAACCAACTTCTTTAACTATCTCCATGATTGCACATGATAAAGTAATCGATCAACTGGTCGATGAACTAACAGAGACCGACAAAGAAAGTGAGGAAGTCGACCTAAGGAAAACGAAGATGCGATACAAGGTCAGTGCTTGCAAGTCCACAAGAAAGAATTGAATGAAGTACCAACGTTCCAGTCCAAGGAGGTTAAGTTTTGTTTTTCTCTCATGCATTGCATAATATTTTTCCATGGCATAATAACTATTGAAGTACTATTTTGTCTATAAGAAGTACAATTTTTCTTTATGATGTTCGATGATGAGCTTAATTTTTTTTCTGATATACCTAGAACAAGTAACAATAGATTGGGTGAAGTTAGCTTAGGCTAAGTTGCTTGGAAATTGATTTCTAAATATGGGATGTCTTGTACTTTGTGGTTTTTTTTTTTTTTTTTTGAAATATAGTATCTTTTTAATGCCCTTGGGGATTTTTAGAACCAAACATTAGTACATTGCCATAGCATTCTGTTTAAATAAATATACACTCCAATTCTTAGAGTTGCTAAGTAGGCCATCGTGCTGTTGATTAGAAAGGAGGACCTAAGTAAAAGTGTGTGGTATAACTTTAAGGGGCATTCCGTTGTAGCAAAGGACTGAGTAACTAAGGAGGTAGTTGTGTGCTCCATCCATCTTTTTTGTTGAAAGCCTTAGCTTCATGAGTGACTTTTGGTTTAAATTGTGATATGATTGAGTACTCGACGATCCATTGTATGCTCCATCGTGATTGTCAAGTCAAAAAATGTTGTGACATGATAAATCCCCTAATAATAATTTACTTAACAGTTCCAAAAAAATAATATAATAAATATATTAAAAATAACATATTTTGATATAGACTTAAAGCAAGTGACTTATGTTTAGGTAACAAATGGACTAAGTAAATAAAAAAGATATTTGTTATAGGTCGAAAGAGAGAATGCATGGGTACTTAGGAAATTTTGTTTTTAGGGAGAAATTTTTGCACTTCCTTTGCTGAACAAACCTTTGCAATTGAATAGGTTTTAGGAAAAGAGCAGATTACTGAGAATGGAGGTATAAATTGCTTTTCCAAATAGCTAGGCAGTAAAAGAACGTATATTTTGCCCAGGCAAGATGGGTGCATTCATTCATTTAGGTGTATTTTGCTTAAGGATAAGTAATAACTCAGGTTTGGGGGTGTGATAAGTCTTGAAAAAAGTTATATTTCATGCCTTTAGAACTAGCTGATTGCTTGTACTCAAGTACATTTTGTTGCATTTTAGGACATTTTAGTTAGCATTTTCAATATTGCATTAGGACTTGGACTGTGTAGGAATTAGGTGCTTTTAATCGATTGTGGTGGAGTTTTTTGTGTTGGTGTGGCAGGAATAGGTTTTGGAACAAGGAAATAAAGGAGTGAACTTGTGTAAACGCAAAGTGCTGACATTTCGCCAGCACGGATGCCGTGGCAATATCGGGAAGACCAAGTCAACATTTTTCACGCAGTAGTTCAAATTCAAATTCAAACTTCTACCAGATAAACCCCCTAAAAGAGGATAAGATAATCACGAGCTGTTAGTCGAACCTATCCTGATCTATCTATAAAAATCGATGAAGGAGGCCTCACAAATCGCGAAGAAAAAGTGAGAGAGATCCTTAGGCATGAATAAGGGTTCGGTTGTGCAAGGGACAGGAAGTTGAAGGCAGTCCTTCTTAGCCATCACAAGGACATTGTGCTGCTGAAGTGTGGACTGGCCAAGCAAAAGCTACTTCCCAATGTTCTTCCATTATTTCCTTTGAAATATTGAATTGTAGTAGTTGAACGTGATGTCAGATAATATTTTGGTTTCGAATTTTATTTCTCATCCCATGAGCTAAATCTCATAGGGTTGGGATTACTTTTGATGAACCCTTAACTATTTTATGAATGTCGTATATATCTCATTTACTTTACTATTTAAATTGATTATTTTTATTTCTTAATTAAAATGCAACAATCTCTAGACATAGAAGGCTGTTCACATGCTAAAAACTGAGTCTAATTCCAAAAGGTTGGATTGGTTGGATTAAAGTTCAATGAAATGAGCAAGTATTCAATTGACACTTGTAGTCGACTCTAGACATAGAGTCACGATCATATAGAAAGAACCCATGCAAGATATCTAAAAAGCCTATAGACACGGGCAAGGAAACTTGAGGTTTTTTGTAACACCTCTTACCCATATTTGATGCCGGGACAGGGTTTGAGGCGTTATCAGACTTAAACGTACCACATTTCATAAAATCAGGCCATAAAATTTCATTCGTATCAAAACTTTTCATACACATGCATAATGTCCTTTACACGAGCTACTGAGGCTTTAAACATGCATTAAAGGTAGTTTGGGACTAAACTGAAAACTTTGGAAAGTTTTGGAAAAACTTAGAAAAAAATTTTAGGAATTAGGGTCACACGCCTGTGTGGACACAGGGACACGCCCGTGTGTCTTCAACATGCTTGTGTCCTCGGGCCATGTAACTATCTGTTTATTACGTCATCAGAATAAATTGAATCACATGGCTAGGCCACACGCCCATGTGCTAGGCTGTGTCCTCCACACAGCTGAGACACACAACTGTGTCTCGGCCCAACACTTAGGCTATTTTCTAAGCCTTCATGTTACCCATAAATCCTTACAACCTTATACATATTTAAACCACAAATCCTGGCATCATTTTAGTGATTAAACACTCTTTATTAAGATATATTTATAACATTAGCATGTTGATTGACTGATTTGTGACAAGATTTAATATTTATGATTGATCGTACTTAGAAACTAACTATTATCACGACAAAGGCAAGCGCACCTATCGAACAGTAGTATAGTTTATAGCAAGACCGAATGTCGAACCCACAGGAACTAAAAGTACTAGTATTAACCTTATTTTTATTATCTAGCCTAAGAATAAGGGTATTTGGTTTATCTAAACTAATTAATTAAACTAAGAATGCACAGAAAATAAATTGGGGAAAAACTTTTGGAAAAACTGATTGACTTAGACAATACCCAAGGAAGAATCCACCTAGACTTCACTTGTTATTCGACTCTGAACTAGACGATTTATTTACTTGACTTGATCCGTAGAAATCCCTAATTTATATTATTATCCCTCTCGAGACTAATAACGTCTAACCCTAGGTTGATTAATTGAAATACCTTTCTAATTAAAACCCCTAGTGTTGTATTAACTCGATCTATGGATTCCCTTATTAGATTTGACTCTAGTCCGGCAGATTTCTGTCATCCTATCTCTAGGATTGCATGAAACTCCGCTTAATTATGAATGATCTACTCTTAGACATGGACTTTTGCTCCTCTAAATAAGCACATCAATACTTGAATCAATATCTTGGAATGTTAAAACAAAAGTTAAGAACATAATTAAGAACAAATCAAGTATTTATCATATAATTCAAAAAATATTAACACGTCTTAGGTTTCATCCTCTTTAGGTATTTAGGGGATTTAGTTCATAATTGTAAAAGAAAACATCTCAGAAGAATAATAATGACAAAACATGGAGAAAACCCAAACCGTGACAAAACATAGCAAAATCCTTAATTCACAATTAGGAAATCATTTCTCTCAACTTATAATTCCTATCAATAATATTTCAAAATAATCCATAAGTAATCATAGTTTGAGAATTCAACTAGAAGAACATTAAAGTTTCAAACATTCCAAGTTGAGCATTTTATCACGAAAAACATAGGTGTCTCCCCTCATCTAAGTAATCACATTTGATTCAAAATATCACAGAGTTTGACATCCTCACTAAAGATTCACTCAAATCACTCGAGGTGTTTACGGACAATAATTTTAGAACTCATCAGTCAAATATGAAAAGTTATTAACATATGCTTGCGTGAAAATCAAATCTATACCACTATATATTGAGATGATACATCAATCAAAAGGTCTTTCGAGGGTTGTAACGTGGCTTTGGTTAGGGGGTGTGGTCACAAGCTGAAATAGTAGGTTAGAATAGAGATTGAATTGAAAAATTACTTAACTAGAAAAATACTAAACCTGATAAATTACATTACTAATTAGAAAACCTAGAATTGAGCTTTTCTTCATAGATAACATCGTTTTGACCCAAGCATTACATAATTTCGTAATATGCTAGACGACACATCTCAATTACATCAACCTTTTTTTTAAGAACAAATCAAGTAACATAAAACTTTGCTAACTATCAAAATAAAACATAGCTAAGCAATTTATTCAAATCAAATCTCGACAAAAATAGGGATCAAATCAATTTAGGGGATTTCAACAATAATGGGTTATGGGTTAATATTGTAGGTATATCAAAGAATGGCTTGTTAGGCTCAAGGGGGTTCACTAAGGGTTAATTTTGAAGGTAGGCTTTTATGGAGTGAGTAGGTTAAACCTAAGTGCCTTTATCATTTTGACATATCAAATCAATGGTGTGGTCTTGACAAGCATAATCAAAGCAAGTTCTAGAATAAAAAATCAATATTAACTTACTCATAACAACAATAAAAGTGAGCATGAAAGAAATAATATATGCTCTAAAGGCTCAAGATCTCACAAAAATTATGACTTTTTGATGTTAACCCTGTGAATTTCAATTCTAAGATAATACCTAAACTCGAGGAGATAACCTAAACTCTAGGAGATAACCTAAAATTTTAAAACTCAAAAATCAACTTATCATGCTTGATTCTCTAATTACTTAAAGTTTAAACGATCAATGCATAAATACCTATGTTTTAATTCAAGATATATCAATAAAAATAATAAATTAATCAAAATTCATTCTAATAGTTATATGAGTGAGTCACATGAGAATAAGACAAAATTTAGGAATAGTGATATCAATACCCCCTACACTTAAGATGTACATTGTCCTCAATGTACAAAGATAGATGTACTGGAAAATAGAAATATAAGATCATAACATAGGGAGAGAAGTGAAACTTCTTGAATGTTAAGTGGATTCCTTGAATTGTAGTTATGGAAAGTAATCGGCTAAGGAAAGGAGGAGGATACTCCAGTGGTGGTAGAGGTTGGGTTCCACAACCACAGTGTCCAGTGAAGAGGTAATTGTGGTGGTCAGGTAGACATGGCAGTCGTGGAGGACCTTTTCCAATAGAGTTGCAATTTCCTAAGAATAGTGAGCTTTGGAGCTCTTTATAACTGCGATAGAATCAATAGCTCTTCAGGAATATAGAGATGTAGCATTACTCATAAAGAAACGGCCAAAAACAGAAATTACTTAATAAAAATTGTAAAACCTAAAGATGAAATAAAAATAGTCTTTAAAGAGAAATAAAATTAAAAGTACGTTAAAAAGATAAATAAAGATAAAAAAATAATAAATAAAAAGTCTTTAAAAGTCTTCATCGCCAGATGGTTCACGAGGTGGTGGTGGCGGTGAGATGTGAAAATTCTGACAGATCTGATGTGGGGTTGCATCAATGTGATCAAAGCGCTGAAAATATTGCTGCTCGAATAGAGTAAGACACTCAGAAATGTCAAAGAGTGAAGCAGCCGCATGAACAGGACGGTGAATAGGTGGTGGCTGAGATGGTGGAGCCTCGTGAGGTGGAGGAACATCATATGTAATGTCCTCTGGGTTTTCCTGCTCGGCTGACTAGACCAGGCGGTACTGGGGAGGATCAAATCCACGTTGTTGCTCGATCATCCTCATATAGAGCATACTCGAGATGCCCTGTGGGGACATCTGACCGATAAGGGTGAAGGAGGATGATTACACCGTCGTGTTAAGGAGATCGAAGTATTGAGCCAGGTGAGTCACATAGGGGCCGATAGAAATAACCCCCTTCTTATGCAGCTTCGTCTGATGGCGAATGGCTAGGGCGATGAAATAGGCGAGGCCGAATACGTGCCCATGCGCCATGTTCCATAAAAAATAGGCGTCGATAGTGTTGACGACGCCGGTACTCTCTAGCCTTCCTGTCAGGGTGTGGGCTAGGATGGCGTGTAAGTATCGCAGGGATGGGGCGAAAGCCGATGCTTTAGAGTGGCTAGGGTCATAAGTGGCCGAGGCAGGGACTAAGGCATTCCAGCATCTTGAAGGAGAATAGTGGATGTGGCGATAGAGAGTGTCGAGGTCGTTTTCATCCATGAACTCCTTCGTATATAGCCCTAATGCAACACCGAACTCAAGGACACTCAGCTGGCACACTAAACCACTGAGACGGAACTGGACCATTCCAGGATCATCGAAATCATCAAAATTTGTCATAACAGTTTTGAGGTGGAAGGTCGAGCAGAGTTCCAATGTGAGCTCAAGATATGTTGGCTCGACGATCTCGAAGAAGAGCTCCCATGGGTCAGTAGTCAGGAGGGCCTGGACAGCGTCAGCGAGCTGTATCTATTCTAGTGCGGTCCAATCAATACATCGGCCCACACCTAGGGGTCGGGCCCGTAATATCTGGAACAGTTCCTCCTAATTTCCTGGTGGAAATTAGAGGAATGGGTGTCGGATCTCCGAAGTAGGGCCTGAGGAGGAGGTTGCTCCTTTTCATTTTTTCGATGCGGGAATCGCAGTCTTTTTGCCTCATAAGTTGGTCATAATATGCCTACGAAAACAACCCTAAAATTCTGTTGGAAGAATTAACACAATAGGCAAATGAATAAGAGAGAATATTCAAGTTAGGCTCAATCCATTAACGAAAAAAGTAGAATGTGAATGTCTATTAAATATAGAGATATGTATATAAGCAATGGTTAAGCAGAATATGACTAAGAGAAGGTTATGGCCCTAACAATTAATGCAAAATAATGTTAATGTTAAAGCCTAAATGGAGCATAGATATGGAGTGATCAACCAAGTTCAACTAAGCAATAATAATCAATAAACAAGTAAAATACTAAATACATAATAATAATAAAAATCAATAAAAATAAAAATAACTAAGTAAAAATGGAGAAACAGAGGGGAACCGATGATGGGTGGTGGGGAATTGGCTGAGGGCGATGGCGGCAGCTTGGGGGCGTGCTGTTCGAGCTGACCATGGGCGTGGGGGTGAGTCGTGTGGTAGGGGTTGGAAGGGGAAAAAGAAGGAGAAAGAAAGGGAATAAGGGAAGGAGGGTAGGAAAGGAGAAAAAGAGGAAAAGAGAAGAGAAAGAGAAGAGAAAAGAGGGGGATAGTGAAAAGAGATGGGAAGGAAGGTATGGGGAGGAAGAAAAATGGAAGAAGAAAGGAGATTTGGGGTGCTAAGGGTGGTCGGTCGATGGGAGGGAAGGAGTGTGCGGCGGCTAGGGTTAGGTTTTTGGGGAAGGGGATGATGAATAGTGAAGGGTTTATATAGATATTAGGGCATATGGCCGTGGGGCACGCCCGTGTGCCCTTATTTCAGCCCGTGTTTTTTGTGATTTTTGAATTTGGGCACGTCTAAAATTTAGCCCACGCCCGTGTTCTTTGGGCGTGTTGGTGCACACGGCCAAGTCCTGCCTCGTTCGCTTCTCTCACGCCCATGTTTATAGGCGTACGCCCGTGTTAATTTGACACGTTCAACCACAGGTGGTGAGCATGGGCGTGTTGCACTCCGGTTGTGAGTACGGGCACAACTTATAGGCACGGGCTTGTTACACGCCCGTGTTGATTTGGCAGGATTGGCCACGGCCATGTCATACGATCGTGGCAACGTATCGCATCCCGTGTTTGGTAAAAAATTTTGCTCTATTTTTACACGGCCTAAGGCACGCCCGTGTGCCTAGCCGTGTGGATTTGGACAACCTATGTTCAAGCACTCAGTTAGTGATTTAGATGTTAAACACTAAAATTTAAAGAAATTAATACGGTTAGTGCTCGGGTTACCTCCCGAGAAGCGCTTATTTATAGTCTAAGCTTGACTTACCTCGATTTTGCATAGTCATGGTGGTGGAGTTTACACTCCTCATTCTTGCTATCAGTTTTATCAAAATAAGGTTTTAGACGAGTACTATTTACCTTAAAAGTGCCGAATTTGGAATGAGTTCCCGTGACTGTACCGTATGGGAAGATTTTAAGTACCGTAAAAGGGATTGCTCCATTCGGTTCAGAAGTGGAAATACGAGGGTTTGCTGCATCTAATAATACCTTGTCTCCAACCTTAAGTTGATTAGGTGAAAAATTGAGTCTGTCATGGCGTGGTTTTGGTTTATCATGTGTTCTAGATTTCTGTGTCCGCCATTCATCCAGTTCCTCAATCTGTAGCCTTCAATTCTTCATAGATGGGTCCTTTGCTTTTACGTAAAAATGGCTCATTTATGTTCTTCGAATGTGTTTCCTGCAAAGAAGGTTGCACCATATGATCAGTATTAGTAGCATGATTTATATAACCACCCTCGATTTTTGATGTGTTACTCGAATTACGAGCTTGAAGAGTGATTGTTTCATCACCCACACGAAGTGTGAGTTCACCTGTACCAACATCAATAATGGTTCTAGCAGTTGCTAAAAAGGGCCCTCCTAAAATTAAAGGTACGTCACTATCCTCTTCTATGTCTAGAACAACAAAATCAATTGGGAATATAAATTTATCGATTTTTACAAGTACATCTTCAATGATACCCCTAGGAAATCAAATGGTTTTATCTTCCAATTGAATGCTCATCCTGGTTTGTTTGGGTTTCCCAAGACCTAGTTGTTTAAACATTTTATAGGGCATGACATTAATACTAGCCCCTAAATCAGCCAAAGTATTTTTGACGTTTAAACTACCAATTAAGCAAGGAATCGTAAAACTCCCTGGATCTTTCAATTTGTTAGGTAGCTTATTCTGTAGAATGGTTGAGCAAACTGCGTTCAACTCTACATGCGACACCTCATATAACTTCCGCTTATTTGCTAAAAGATATTTTAAAAATTTGACTGTGTTTGGCATCTATGAAAGAGGTTCAATAAACGGTAAGTTAATATGTAATTTTTTTAGTAGTTTAAGGAATTTACCAAATTGTTCATCAGTGTGGTCTTTCCTTGTCGCATTGGGGTATGGCATACACGGTTTGTATTCTCTACTTACCGGTTTTTGCTCACTGTGGTCCACCTCACCTTTACCTTTACTTACCACAATTTCTTGCCTCAGTTCTAGTTCAGGTTCAACTAACCCTTCCTTATCATGAATGGCAACTGCATTAAGCTGTTCCCTTGGGTTAGATTCATTGTTACTCGGCAAACTACCTTGTGGTCATTCAGAAATCAATTTGGCAAGCTGGCCTATCTGAGTTTCGAGCCCTTGGATCGACGCTTGTTGGTTCTTAAGTGCTGTCTCGGTATTCTAAAAATAAGTTTCTGACACCGAGATAAACTTTGTTAGCATCTCCTCAAGGTTCGGTTTCTTTTCCTGTTGGTAAGGTAGTTGTTGAGAACCCGAAAGATTTTATGGCCTTTGATTTCCTTGGCCACCCCACAAGAAATTTGGGTGGTTTCTCCAACCTACATTGTAAGTGTTACTGTAAGGATTATTTTGAGGTCTAGAGTTGTTACCCATGTAATTCAATTGTTCGTTCTCCATGTTGTGGCCATAGGCTGGATATTCTGGATTGCTCATTCCACTTCCACTTGCATTGCACTGCATAATTGGATGTACCTGCGTGGAACCAAGTAAACCATTAATCTTTTTATTTAAGAGTTCTACCTGATTTGACAGCATAGTAACTGAGTCGACGTTATAAACGCTTGCTGCTTTGGTCAACTTAGTCCTCATGACTTGCCACTGATAGTTATTCAGTGACATTTCTTCAATAAATTCATAAGCCTCTTCAGGTGTTTTGTTGTTGATGGTTCCACCAGCGGCTGCATCAATCATTTGTCTTGTTGAAGGGTTCAAACCATTGTAAAATGTCTGAACCTGCAGCCATAGAGGTAACCCATGGTGAGGGCACCTTCGTAGTAGGTCCTTATATCTTTCCCATGCATCATAAAGTGTTTCTAATCCATCTGCAAAAAAGAAGATATATCATTCCTTAATTTAGCCGTCTTAGCCGACGAAAAATATTTAAATAAAAATTTTTCGGTCATTTGTTCCCAAGTAGTGATTGACCCTCGTGGTAACGAGTTCAACCACTGTTTAGCCTTATTCCTCAGTGAAAAGGGAAACAACTGAATGCGAATGGCATCATTAGAAATGCCATTGATCTTAAATGTGTCACAGAGCTCCAGAAAATTTGCCAAATGAGTGTTTGGGTCCTCGTCCTGCAAACCATCAAACTGAACAAACTGTCGTATCATTTGAATTGTGTTATGTTTTAGTTCAAAAGTATTTGCAGCAACAGTAGGCCTAACTATACTTGATTCAGTTCCTGTTAACGTAGGTTTAGCATAATCATACATAGTACGTGGAGCAGGATTTTGATTTACTGGATCAGCAGCAATCACAAGAGGTATCGAATTATTCTGATTATCAGCCATCTCCTCGTTTGTAGTATGGATATCGTCCTCTCGCTCTTCCTCTATGTATCTTAGGCTTCTCCTAATTTCTCTTCGTTTTCTACGAGCTGTGCTTTCAATTTCACTATCAAAAAGTAATGATCCCAACGGGTTTCTTCTAGTCATAAACTATGAAAACCTTCTAGAAGAAAATAAAAGAAAATTTAGTAAGGAAAAAATAAAAATAATAAAAAAATGGCTAAAGTAATAAAAATTGGGTGTTCCTAATATCTTAGTTTCCCGGCAACGGCGCCAAAAACTTGATTGACTGATTCGTGATAAGTTTTAATATTTATGATTGATCGTACTTAGAAACTAACTATTATCACGATAAAGGCAAGTGCACCTATCGAACAGTAGTATAGTTTATAGCAAGAACGGATGTCGAACCCACAGGAACTAAAAGTACTAGTATTAACCTTCTTTTTATTATCTAGCCTAAGAATAAGGGGATTTGGTTTATCTAAACTAATTAATTAAAATAAGAATGCACAGAAAGTAAATTGGGGAAAAAATTTTGGGAAAACTGATTGATTTAGACAATACCCAAGGAAGAATCCACCTAGACTTCACTTGTTATTCGACTCTGAACTAGACGATTTATTCACTTGACTTGATTCGTAGAAATCCCTAATTTATATTATTATCCCTCTCGAGACTAATAACATCTAACCTTAGGTTGATTAATTGAAATCTCTTTCTAATTAAAACCCCTAATGTTGCATTAACTCGATCTATGGATTCCCTTATTGATTTGACTCTAATCCGGTAGATTTATGTCGTCCTATCTCTAGGATTGCATGCAACTTCGCTTAATTATGAATTATCTACTTTTAGACAGAGACTTTTGCTCCTCTGAATAAGCACATCAATACTTGAATCAATATCTTGGAATATTAAAACAAGAGTTAAGAACATAATTAAGAACAAATCAAGTATTTATCATATAATTCAGAAAATATTAACAAGAACCATTTTAGGTTTCATTCCCCTTAGGTATTTAGGGGATTTAGTTCATAATTGTAAAAGAAAACATCTCAGAAGAATAATAATGACAAAATATAGAGAAAACCCAAAAACTCCTGAAGGAAATTGAAGGGAGATCTTAAGTCTTGAAGGAGAATCTAGCTTCTGAGATGGATCAATCAGCTTTCTTCAAGTTATTCCTTGCTTCCTACTCTGTGTCTCCCTTTTAATCCTCTTCTAGGGTGTTTAAATCGACTTTAGAATGCCTCAAAACCCTTAAAATTACCCTTTTTCGAATAGAATTAGACTTGGGCTCGACAGGGACATGGCCGTGTGCCACGCCCGTGTGCAAGTGCTTCAAACCGTGTTCAAGACTGTTAAATAGACACGGGCGTGTGGTCTACTCGTGTGAGGAAGTCCAGGCCATGTTGATTTCCCATGTTGACCCATTTTCTCTGTTTTTGGCCCGTTTCTCGCTGTTTTTACTCTCCTATGCTCACGTAAGTATAAAATATGAAATTAAAGGATTAGGAGCATCAAATTCCACAAATCTAATGATAATTCATTCAAAATTGTGCTAAGCATAGGATAAAAATATGTATAAATTATGACTTATCACATGTCCTCTTATAAGCAATGCATCTACTCATGCAATAGCAAGTCTAGATTCCTTAATTCACATTCATATGACTTGTCATTTTGATGACCACTTTTACTATTACACTATGGTTACCAACTT
This sequence comes from Gossypium anomalum, assembly GCA_025698475.1. NCBI lineage: Eukaryota > Viridiplantae > Streptophyta > Magnoliopsida > Malvales > Malvaceae > Gossypium > Gossypium anomalum. The sequence continues at coordinate 36,738,976 of CM046968.1, read as the reverse complement.
ATCCATCAAGCACTCATGTTCAACCATTATCATGTTGTTTTTATAACGTGCAATTACTACATAGCTATGACCACTTCAATTGGTCATATAGCATACATCCAACACATATGTCATATTACCAACCATGCATGGCAAATAAACATAATCACATCATAAACATTAGACATGACATGAATAGCTAGGTTTACAAGCCATAATGTAATGCCCCCACGCCCGAGACCGTCGCCGGAGTTGAGCTTGAGGTGTTACCGAACATAATTTATCAAATTAAGAACTTCGAATCATTTGTTTCTACATTCACAGCTTTCTAACTACCTACGTCAAAGTTACAAGAAAAATCATATCTCAAGTTACGAAACTTGAAATCAAGATCCGTAAATTTTTCCTAAATCTAGACTCATATATCTATTTACTAATTTTTTTCTAGAATTTTTGGTTGGGCAAATTAGTAAAGTTTATTAGTTAAATTATCCTTGTTTCAGGGTTTGCTTGCTCTGACCTCTGTGTATTACGAATTAGATATCTCTCTGTACAGAATTTCAATGTCTATTATGTTTGTTTCTCTTAAAACTAGACTCAATAAAAAATCTGTACATATAAAGCATGACTTATAATTTTTTTTTACAATTTATTATGAATTTTTAAAGTCAGAATAGGGGATCCAAAAATCACTCTGGCCCTGTTTCACAAAAATTCAAATATCTCATAAAATATAATTCATATACATGTTTTGTTCAATCCATATGAAAAAAGACTCATAAATATTAAATTTCATAACTTACTCATCATTTAATTCCATTTATACTATTTTTAGTGATTTTTCAAATTTACATCATCTTCTTCTTTGCTGATTCTGTTTTATGGCAAATTTCACTTTACTAAGGATTTTCATGGACTAAATATCATTTTAAACATACATAACATCAAATATGACTTAGATTGGCCATTCCAATGGCTAATAATTTACAAACCCTCTTCTTGCCAAACCATAGCCATATCATAAGATCATTTACACAAAGTGAGTATTTTGCCATACATGCCACATTCAAAACACACAAGCCATTTTACCAATTTAAGCCTTTGGATAGTGTGAACGAGTCTTTGACCTATCCCGATTCTCAAGCCGGCTTGTCAAAACTAAAATGAAAGAAAAGGAGGGAGTAAGCACAAATTCTTAGTAAGTTCACATGCAAATAGCAAGTAACATAATCACACAATCCCACAAAAACATTATTTGCAAAAACAACACCAAGACATTCATGTTTCATTTGTATTTAATATCTTTCTACGATTTCATCATACCAAGTTCTCAACCCGAGGGTTTAAGCACATACCTGTCAAATTTTCTCATTTACCACACTTACCAACATGTCACCTTCATTTTAGGCCTTCTTTTTATTCACTTAAGATTCACCCGTCGAACACATCGGAATATAACTCGAATACGCGGATCTCATGAACATAAGAGCCATACCCGCAGCTAGACAAACTCAATAGCCTGTGGAACTTATGTAGCCAAGCTACCATGTAACCCGCCCATAAGTGAACTCGGACTCAACTCAACGAGCTCAGGCGTTCGCATCCATAAGTGAACTCGGACTCAACTCAACGAGCTCGGATGCCTAGTTACATCTCACGAACTCGGACTCAACTCAACAAGTTCGGAACTCAACCATCCTAGTGACATGTCACTTGTATTCTAATATATTCCCAAGGTTCAAACGGGATTTTTCCTCAATCACACATCTTTGCCGTCTTCCATGGAATATTGAAACCAATACTCGGTAGCAATTCATATTTAACAAGTAATAAACATAATTTGCGTATTACTCAACAATAACCACAAAGCATAATATTTCATAATAATAATCATCATATCATATAAATATCATTAATTTAATTAAAATGACAATTATGTTACTACATTTACACATGAACTTACCTCGGTACAAAATTATTAGCAATCGAGCCTATTCTTCGTAAACTTTGTTTTTCCCTCGATCGCGACTTGATTCCCATTTCTCTTGATCTATAATACCAAATTAATCTTATTTAATACATACATTCATCAAAACAGCATTTAATACGAACTTTGGAAAATTACACTTTTGCCCCTAAACTTTTGCATAATTACACTTTTGCCCCTAGGCTCGGGAATTAAACTTTATCCCTTATTCTTATGTTTTATGACATGCTGATCATTTTTCCCTTCTATGACAATATCAAATTCACACTCTAACACGTACTTATGACTATTAGGTATTTTTACCGATTAAGCCCTTTTACTTGTTTTCACTCAAAACCGAGTAGCACAAGTTGTCTAACATAATTTAAAACCTCATATTCTATCATAAAACATCAAAATACACAAATTTCACCTATGGGTATTTTTCCAAATATAAACCCTAGGTTGAATTATTGCTAGCATAAGCTTAATCGAGCTACTGGGATTCTAAAAACGTAAAGAACATTAAAAATGGGGCATGGAATCACTTACTATGGAGCTTGGAAGCTTGAAACAAACCCTAGCTATGGAGAACCCTTGAAATTTCGGCCTAATGAAGAAGATGGACAAAAATTGTCTTTTAATTTTGTTTTTAATTCATTTTAATAACTAAATGACCAAAATGCCCTTACTACTAAACTTTCCAAAATTCCATCCATGTCCAATTTTTGTCAATAGACTTAGAAATTGGTCAAATTGCTATTTAAGACCTCCTCATTAAAATTCCAAAACAATTTTATACTAAAAACTCCTAGAATGCAAGTTTTACAAATTATTCGATTTAGTCCCTAATTTCAATCTAAGCACTTTAGGCATAGGATTTCATCACGAAATTTTCACACAATCATGCAATCATATCATAAACATCAAAATATTTATAAAATAATTATCTCTATCTCAGATTTTTGGTCACGAAACCACTATTCTGATTAGGCCCTAATTCAGGATATTACAACTCTCCCCCCCTTTTAAGGATTTTCGTCCTCGAAAATCTTACCAGTAAACAGGTGTGGGTATTGGTTTCTCATAGTTTCTTCAGGTTCGCATGTAGTTTCTTCTACTCCATGCTTTTGCCACAATACTTTCACGAGAGCGACACTTTTATTTCTTAGTTGTTTGACCTCTCGAGCTAAAATCTTAATCGGTTCTTCTTCTTAAATCATATCCGGTCATAGTTCAATTTCTGTCGGTGAAATTATATGTGAAGGATCCGAATGATATCGATGTAGCATAGATACGTGGAACACATCATGAATCCTCTCTAATTCAGGTGGTAATGCTAGCCGATATTCTACTGGTCTAACTTTTTCAATTATTTCATACGGCCCAATAAAACGCGGACTTAACTTGCCCTTCCGTCCAAATCTAAGGACTTTCTTCCATGGAGATGCTTTCAAAAATATCTTATCACCAACTTGAAACTCGATTTCTTTTCGTTTCAAATCCGCATAAGATTTCTGTCTATCTGAAGCAGCTTTCAAACAATCTCGAATCACTTTCACCTTTTCTTCGGTCTCTTTTATTAGATAACTCCATAAATCTGATTTTCTTTGAGTTCAGTCCAATACAAAGGCGTTCGACACTTACGACCATATAATGCTTCATAAGGTGCCATTTTCAAACTAAATCGATAACTATTATTATAAGCAAATTCTACCAACGGTAAGTACCTTTCCACCTACCTTGAAATTCCAATACGCAACATCTGAGCATGTCTTCAAGAATCTGAATTACTCTCTCTGATTGCCCATCAGTTTGTGGATGAAAAGCAGTTCTGAAATTTAACTTCGTACCTAACGCGTCTTGCAACTTTTGCCAAACCACGAGGTAAACCTCGGATTTCTATCCGAAATGATCGACAATGGTATTCCGTGTAGTCTAACAATTTCTCTAACATACAGTTCAGCCAACTTGTTAAGAGAATAGTCCATACGTACCGGGATAAAATGAGCCGACTTAGTCAATCTGTCAACTATTACCCAGAGGCATCTTTCTTTCCTGGAGTCAATGGCAATCCTAATATAAAATCTATAGTAATCCGATCTCATTTCCATTCAGGAACCATGATAGGCTGGAGTAATCCCAAAGGTACTTGGTGTTCAGCTTTCACTTGTTGACAAATTAAGCACTTTGATACAAATTCGGAGATATCTCTTTTCATTCCATTCCACCAATACATTTTCTTCAAGTCATTATACATTTGCGTACTGCCCGGGTGAACTGCCAAGCAACCATTATGTGCTTCATGCAAAATCTTTTGAATCAACTCATCATTTTTCGGTACACAAATCTGATTTTTAAACATCAAGCTACCATCAGAACCGATTCTGAAATCGATCCCGTATCGACTTCACCATTATCTTCTCTTGGCTAGCAAATCTTGATCATTTTTCTGAGCTTTAGAAATATCTTGTAAAAACATCGGTCTAGCTCTTATCTCTGCTAGAATCGAACTATCATCTGACATTTTCAACTGAGTGTTCATAACTCTCAAAGCAAACAACAACTTTCTGCTTAAAGCATTGGCAACCACATTCGCTTTTCCCAGATGATAATCAATAACAAGCTCATATTCTTTCAATAACTCCAACCATCTACGCTGTCTCAAATTTAAGTCTTTTTGTGACATCAAGTATTTAAGACTTTTGTGATCAGTATATACTCGGCACTTTTCACCATACAAATAATGTCGCCAAATCTTCAAAGCAAACACTATAGCAGCCAATTCCAAATCATGAGTCGGATAATTTCTTTCGTGAGATTTTAAGCGCCTCAAGCATAAGCCACCACTTTTCCTTCTTGCATAAGTACACATCCTAAGCCATTTCGAGAAGCATCACTATACACCACAAATTCTTTACGATTCGGGTTGTACCAACATCGGTGCTTGATTAATAACTTTTTCAATTCTTCAAAACTTTGTTGACATTCTTCCGTCCATTCAAATTTAACATTCTTTCGGAGTAGTCTAGTCATAGGAGCAGCAATTATAGAAAATCCATTTACAAACCGCCGATAATACCCAGCTAGCCCCAAGAAACTTCTAACCTCGGTTACATTTTTCGGTGGTTTCCAATCAACAATGGCTGAAATCTTACTAGGATTAACCCATATACCATCACCTGAAACAATATGACCCAAAAATCCAACTTCCCGAAGCCAAAATTCACTTTTACTAAACTTGGCATATAACTGCTTATTTCTCAAAGTTTGCAAAACTATCCTCAAATGCTCAGCATGCTCTGTCTCATCTTTTGAATAAATTAAAATATTATCTATAAACACCACAACAAATTTGTCCAAGTATGACCGAAATATGCGATTCATTAAATCCATAAACACAGCAGGAGCATTTGTCAACCCGAATGGCATAACTAAAAATTCATAATGACCGTACCTTATTCTAAAAGCAGTTTTAGGCACATCTGACTCTTTTAGTCGCAGCTGATAATACCCAGATCTCAAGTTAATCTTTGAAAACCATGTCGTTCCTTTTAGCTGATCAAACAAATCATCAATTCTCGGCAATGGATACTTGTTTTTGATTGTCACCTTGTTTAACTGCCGATAGTCAACACACAACCTCATAGAACCATCCTTCTTTTTCACAAATAACACAGGAGCACCCCAAGGTGAAAAACTCAGTCTCACAAAGCCTTTATCAGTCAACTCTTGCAACTGCGACTTTAATTCTTTCAACTCTGTTGGTGCCATTCTATATGGAGCAATTGAGATCGGAGCTGTTCCCAGTATCAAATCAATACCAAATTCTACTTCCCTGACTGAAGGCAAACCCGGCAATTCTTCTGGAAATACATCCGTAAGTTCACACACAACTGGTACTGATTCAACTTTCTTTTCAACTTCTTTTGTATTAATTACATACGCCAAATAAGCTTCATAACCCTTTCTCAAATATCTTTGAGCCGACATTGAAGAAATCACACTAGACAATACTTCTGATTTATCTGATTCAACCAGCAGAGTTTCACCATTTTCACACTTTAATTCTATAACCTTTTCTTTGCAATTTATTATAGCATCATGCAATGTCAACCAATCCATACCCAAAATAACATCAAACTCATCAAACGGCGAAAAGTAATGACCCCGAATCATTAAAGGACATTTCTTGCATACTTTATCAACTATCACACATTTGCCAAACAGATTCGATACTCCAACCAAAAATTCTAGAAAAAAATTAGTAAATAGATATATGAGTCTAGATTTAGGGAAAATTTACGGATCTTGATTTCGAGTTTCGTAACTCGAGATATGATTTTTCTTGCAACTGTGACGCAGATAGCTAGAAAGCTGTGAATGTAGAAACAAATGATTCGAAGTACTTAAATTGATAAATTATGTTCGGTAACACCTCAAGCTCGATTCCAGCGTCGGTCTCGGGCGTGGGGGCATTACACATAATCAATATGAGCCACATCTCATGGCTATATACATATAACTCAATATAAGCTAATACATTTGGCCAAAGCGTAATGACACATGTCATAAAACTAGATCCCTATACATGCCACTCACTTGAAATTTCTAATATATGTTTCATTATTCCAACCTGAAAACACTAAAGAAATAGAGAGGAGGGAGTAAGCTTAAAGCTTAGTAAGTCCATATGAAAATAATAAACAATATGCCAACATGCTTCTCAAGGTAATACAACCATAATTACCCTTTTACTTATATTCTGGTCATGCTATTTTCTCAAGTCATAGTTACCAAATTATTTGTATTTGGAGCTACGGAACTCCAAATTAAGATGCACTAATTTTACCTGAAACTAGACTCACATATATTCTTAACATAAAATTTTTAGAATTTTTGGTCTAGCCAATAAGTACAGTTTATTCTTTAAAGCTACCATTTTTACGCTGTCTGACAGTTCCGACCCTTCTTCACTAAAAATTAATTATCTCATAATACAGGACTCAGATGATGTTCTCGTCTATTTCTATTGAAAATAGACTCATTCAAAATTCTAAGCATATAACCCATAACTATATTTCTAAAATTTTAAATGATTTTCTCAAATCAGAACAGGGGATTTTGAAATCATTCTGACTCTGTCTCACAAAAATTTAAATATTTCATAATGTGAAACTCTTTTGCTTACACAGCTTCTTTTTTGTGAAACTAGACTAATTAATATTTAATTTAATATTTTATTCAGCCTCTAACTCAATTTCTACAACTTTTGTGGATTTTCAAAGTCGACTGGTTCTTTGTCCAAAAGCGCTTTAGTGTAAATTAATGATACTAAGTTTATCACACCTTATTAATTTATTTTCACCACATTGGTAAAGATACATATTTATACATCATAAGTATAGACCTATAATCACAAGGTCATCACAAAATCATTCTCATAGGTATGAATTACCTATTTACATCTTCACCAAATTGCATCATGAACCGAAATCATTTCTCATGAGCTTGGCATACATACCTGTGTTACTCAACATGCTCATATTCATTCCTTACTAATCATACAACATGAATTGAATTCACATTTCATCAATTTCATGTAAGTACCTGTACCACTCACAACATAGCCATAAGCTCTATCATTTCGACTTAAACCTTAAATTTCCTGTTGAACTATTTGGAATATCATAGGATAATCACTAAGCCTCAAACATAAGGGTACAATGCCGATGCCATGTTCCAAATATGGTTTTACACTGGCTTACATATCTAAGTCGATGCCATGTCCCAGACAGGTCTTACACTGACTTTCATATATCGAGGCTGATGCCATGTCCCATACAGGTCTTACATTGGCTCTCATCTATCGGTATTGATGCCATGTCCCAGATAGGTCTTACACTGACACATGTCAAGCCGATGCCATGTCCCAGATAGGTCTTACATTAGCTTGCATATCTCGAGGCCGATGCATGTCCCAGACATGTCTTACACTAACACACATCCATATCACCCAAATGTCATGGCAAGGATATCTGATCTATTCCCAAGGTTCAACTGGGAGTCTTTACCATATTAAATCTCACCATATATTACTCATAGATACATTCAAGCATTATATACGTAATCAAATATTCAATGCATAAATATGACTACGTTGCATTATTTACGTACAACTTACTCGTTTCTATGGGATATCATATTCCCTCAAACTTCTAATGTATTATACCATCACATGAATATTATTAATGTTTGGCATCACTTTCATCATACTCAATATCATCAACATATAATTCAATATAACCAAAGCAAGACAGATTTCAAGTATATTAACAATAATATGGATAACATGCTTATTTAGTCACACGGACTTACCTCAAATGCAATTTCGGCTAATTATTCCATTTTAGTCCATAACCTCGTACTTTTCGATTTAAGCCCAAATCTCAATTTTCTTGATCTAACATGATGAAATTCACTCATTTAATCATTGCATTAATTAAAACATTCTATAATCCACAATTTGGCAAAATGACCGTTTTCCCCTTAGACTTTACAAAAATTATGATTTTGCCCTTAGGCTCATAAATTGATTTTTATCGAATTTCCTCCTTTACCAAGCCTAGCCAAATTCTTTTTATAACTATAGCAACTCACAATTTCAATTATTTCACACATTTACAACTTATTTTATGAACTTTACAAAATAGCCCTTTTTAGGTGTTTTCATGCTAACTCTTTTCACAAAAGTTGTTTATTACACAACCATGACTCATTTTCTTCCATAAAAATTCAGAAAACAACATGAGTATTCACATGGCAAAACCCTAGACTCTCAACCATTTTGTAAACTAGTCCCCCCATTAGTTAGCTCATGCAACAAGGGTCCCAAAAATACAAAAATTATCAAGAATGACCATGAAAATCACTTACTTTCAAAGGTGACAAGTTGCTGAAATTTTCAAGCTTCCAAAACCTTTAGAAGATTTGAAATTTCAATGGAGAAGAAAGTGGGAAGAAAAGATGATAGCCTTCTTTCTTTATTTTATTAATTTATCAATTAAGTCACCAAAACCCCACCTCACTTTGACAATTTTGTCAAATCTTGTCCCTATGGCCGGCCAAGCACCTTTTTAGGGTCTATTTGCACTTTAAACACCCCCAATTATGGTTCTCTAGCAATTTAACACCTTTGGCTAATAAAACAAAACTTTTGCCCTTAATGCGATTTAGTCCTTTTTCGCAATTAAGCTCACAAACGCTAAAATTAATTCACCAAATTTTTCATGCACTTATATAATCATGTTATAATACCCAAAATAATATTAAAATAATTTCTTGACTTCGAATTTGTGGTCCCAAAACCACTGTTCTGACTAAGCCCAAAATTGAGCTGTTACATTTTTCCCTCGTAAGAGGCAAGCCATTTTAGAACTCTTCTGTGCAGTAAAGTAGATATGATTTTGCCAAGGCATTATTGAAAGTAAGGTTCGATTCTGAGTAAACCCAACCTTTCCAAATCAACATCACTCTATCATTTTTCTTTGTTGTAGTATCTTTGTCACAACATATTTAGTTGTCTATTTCTTTGTTTACAGTATATTCGGATAATCACTCTTGTTATTACCATTACATTTCTGCTTGCACTGTTGCCATAGCATTTCTAGTTATTCTTTAATTCCACGTATTGCTTAAATCATTACTCTAATAATTGTTAATGCATATTTAGCATTCACTTTTTCCATAGCATTGATTGCATTTTTTTATAATAACTTGACCATTTTTGTGCCTCAAACCAATCCTCTTGGGAACGATACTCACTCATCACTGTATTACTTAAACTGATGTGTATACTAGCACAAATAGCATATCATTTCACACGCAACATGGCACCCAAAAAAATATTATCAACATGGGAAAGTAAGACACATTGGCCCAACTTAAGGCCTCTTAATTGCTCCATAGTCACCCTATTGGCTGTGGCCATCTTGGCCAACTGCAACACATGTTGCTCCACTGAACTAGGTCAATCTCAATCTCAAATTTAGACTTTTTGTAACACCCCTAACCAGTATTTGTCGCCGAAATGGGGTTACGAGGTATTACCAGACAAGACACAAATTCTGAACAATCGTATGCGTACACTTGCTTAAACTCTTAAAACAATCAAATATTAACATATATAACTAATTTAAATTCTTTACAAATCATATCATAACATTTTTCAAACATATATCCAGTTATAATTCATAAGTAAATAGTGCCAAATATATCATTTTACCATATAACGTATGCGCATATAAAAAATATTATAAATAATTCAATAAATTATTACAAACATGAATTATATAAAGTAAACATATTTCAGTACATATCATTTTTAGCAAAACTCCATTCGGCACAATAAGGATATAATAAATTTAACCAAATTATTCATGGCAAAAGTACATTACTACATATATATATAGTTTCAAATGGCTAAATCATAAACAAGTCTACTTATAAGTTTATCTAAGTAGATTGCGCAAGACTAAAAGGTCCTGTATCAATTTAGACATAAATTAAAGAACACCGAATGGTCTAACCATCAAAGTACATATAACCATTCACATTCACTTATTTTGCATAAAAACAATCATGATTCCTTATAACTTAAATTACTATTCATTTGGTAATTTTATAAATCCTTAGCCAAATGTAATCATGTTTATTACTTTAAAATACCAAAACTGGATGTAAACATGTTAATTCACTTATCTTGCAAAATAACAAAGGTCATATTCAATACCAATTCAATGATTACATGTTTGGATAAGCACATATATATATCATACCAACAAATCATATGTTTATATATATATAAGTGCCGAATCATGATTAATTTACTAACATAATTCATATTCATTTTTTCACTTAATGAAAGCATATTGAACTCACTTTTACCACATGCCATAATCGAATCACCCTGTTACCAAAATACATGGCAAAACTAAATAAAACATGTTTCACATATATATATATATATATATATATATATATATACATACATAACATTGCCGAATCATTAATTCAATAATTTCATTACCTAAATTTAACATTTAACTGAATACACTCATCAACCAAATTAAATAATTACTATCAAATACAAGACATAGCCAAATCATTAAACAATAGGTAACATATCAAGCATAATTCATACTTATATATATACCATAGCTAATTCAACCAAACCAAATAAAATCATCATTTGAGCATAACATACAAACCAAACTTAGCACACACAAGAACCATGATCAAGATAGCAAATACTTATATATCAAATTAGCCATTTTCGCATGGCATATTATATACAACACTTCAAACATATCTGAAAAGTAGTATAGCCTATACATGCCATAGGTTTGAAATTTAGCTTTTAAAAAATACCGATAAATAGACGATAGTGTGATAGACTTTGCTAATAATCTCCAAGCCTGTAACTAGTCTCCAAAATCTATAAAACAGAAACAAACATACACACGGAGTAAGCTATCACAACTTAGTAAATCATAAGCAAATAAACAACTCAATGACATAATCAACTCAATTTAACCAAACCAATTTATGCTATCATAATCACATTTAATTTCAAGCTTATAGTTTCATATACAACATATACTTTCATATATAAACTTTATCTTGGCCGAATATACATATATATCCATTATCAAAGTTATCATTTACTTCCAAGGTCATAATATCATCATATAGACGAATATATATACACATTCATATATGTATACACATGTTTCACACTTTAATATCACATACTTATATCATTTTGCCGAATATAGATTTGCATTCAATATACATATAACAAACTTTATAACATGATTCGTAAAACTTACCTTAATTTCAATACATTAGCTTACACATACCTGAATCTTTTAATTCGATTTTGTATTCGGTCTTTACTTAACATTGCCTGTTGAATCATTCAAAATTAAATAGGATACTTGGATAGTCGCACATATTGTACAATGCCAACGTCCCAGACGTGGTCTTACATGTTATTACATATCAATGCCACTGTCCCAGACAGGGTCTTACTCGTAAACACATATCGATGCCAACGTATTAAACGTGGTCTTACTCGCACACACATATCGGAATCACATATCGATGCTAACGAATTAAATGTGGTCTTACTCGCTCATACATATCAGAATCACATATCGATGCCAACTCAAAAATGTAGCATTATAAAACTGAATTATAAGATCATATAACTCACAAATCATACCACAATCACATTTTTCATTACTCAATGCCGATTCATAACTTAATAATAATCATTAAAATTATTTATAGATCACATATATTGAAATTTAACAACATCTATTTGCTTATAAACTTACATCGGACAATGATAATCGGAACAAAACGATTATTCGACAACTTTGGTTTTCCCCCGATCCAAATCCGATTTCTTTGGTTCTTGATCTAAACATATTCAAATTAAATTCATTCAAACATAATTTCATTAAATTTAGTCCAAAAACACATAAATGGGCAAATTACCATTTTTTCCATAACATTTTACACTTTTTACAATTTAGTCCAAATTGCACAAAATAAAAAATGTGCAAAATTTGCACACACCATGCTTAGGCCGAATGATACCCATGCTCATACAAGTCCATAAATTTCATTTATTTCACATTTTAGTCCCTTAATTTATTATTTTTGCAATTTAGCCCTAATTACTCAAATTCATCAAAAATTCCAATACAAAATATATTAATCCAAAACATATCTTTCATAATTCATCATCTAACATCACAAAGCTCAATTATTCATCAATGGAATAACTCAAAATATTCATCAAAATCAGAAATTCAAGCATGGGATTACACTGCAACGATCTCAAAAACGTAAAAATTATCAAAAATTGAGCTAGTTACATACCTTAATCAGGCTTCAATGATGGCCGAACCTTAAAGATTTATTTTTCTTTCTTTCTTTTTCATATTCAGTCAAGTAGGAAAGATGAACACATGGTTTTTTTTTATGTTTTATTATTATAACATTATTATCATTTTACCTATTTAACCTTTGTTATAAAATAATAAACCATTATAAACCATGCCTTAACCCGTCCATCACTTTAACTATGGTAATATTGCATTATAAATACCTCAAATTAAAAAGACAACAATGATTCGGCCATTTCACATTTAACCATCAAATTTTCCTTTTACGCGATTAAGCCCTTTTATTAAATTGGGCACTCAAACGAAAAAATTAAAACACGAAAATTTCACGGATATAAATTCACACATAATAAACATAGAAAATCATTTTTAAATTTTTTTTGACTCGAATTCGTGGTCCCAAAACCACTATTCTGAATAGGGTCTAAATCGGGTTGTTACATTAATGCTCATTCACACAAACTTTGGCACGCTGCTCCTTTCTCCACACAATCTCATAGGTTTCTTGGACAAAACATCCCCTACTTGTTCTCTTGTTCATGCTCTTGGACTCGATAATCCTCCAATCTACTTTGGTTAAAAACTCAGTGATGCTTAGACTAGCTCAAGAAATCTCATGTATTAGTAGCTTATCATAGATAAGGGCATCGTAAGCTGTATCCCTAACACAGGGATCCAACAATCCGCTCATGGTCCTCTAACCAACTCAAACTCAAGGGACCCTTTAATCCATCTTGGCCCAATCTTGCTAGGCCTTCTAAGTCTATCTTGATTGTAATGGGCCACTAGCCAACACAGATTGAGCTTGCAACTGCTCTAGCGCTACTTAGGCACGCTCTTGCACTACTTAAGTGCCATCAAATTGATTGCCTCAATAAAACACTTCACTTTCTCCGACGATCCTCAAGTGTACTGTAACGCCCCCACACCCGAGACTGACGCCGAAATCAAGCTTGAGGTGTTACCGAATATAATTTATCAATTTAAGTACTTCGAATCATTTGTTTCTACATTCACAGCTTTCTAGCTATCTGCGTCACAGTTACAAGAAAAATCATATCTCGAGTTACGAAACTCAAAATCAAGATCCGTAAATTTTCCCTAAATATAGACTCATATATCTATTTAATGTTTTTTTCTAGAATTTTTGGTTAGGACAATTAGAACAGTTTATTAGTTAAAGTCTCCCCTGTTTCAGGGCTCGACTGCTCTGACCTCTGTGTATTACGAATCAGATATCTCTCTATAAAAACTTTCAATGACTATGAGGTTTGTTTATCTTAAAACTAGACTCAATAAGGAATCTGTAAATGTAAAGAAAAACTTATAATTATTTTTGTAAAATTTATTATAAATTTTTAAAGTCAGAACAAGGGATCCAGAAATTATTCTGGCCCTGTTTCACAAAAGTTTAAATATCTCATAAAATATAATTTATATGCCTTTTTTGTTCAATGCACATGAAAATAGACTCATTAAGCTTCAGTTTTATAACTTACTCATCATTTAGTTCCACTTATACTATTTTTAGTGATTTTTCAAATTCATGTCATTGCTGCAGCAATATTCTATTTTAAGGCAAGTTTCATCTTTCCATGAATTTTTTATGAACTAGATAACCTATTAAACTTCCATGATATCAAACATGATCTAATTAGCCATCACCATGACTTGTCAATATCAAACATTTTCTCAACCAAACATGGCCATATCATAAAATTATTTACACAGAATAGCTACATTGCTATACAAACCATACTTAAGTTTTACAAGCCATTTACCAATAGAAATCCTTCGGATAGTGTGATCGAAACTTCGACCTGTCCCGATTCCCGAGCTGACTTGTTCAAAACTACAATGAATGAAAAGGAAGGAGTAAGCATAAATGCTTAGTAAGTTCATATGCAAATAACAAGTAACATAACAATACAATTATACCAAACAACCTTAGCATGGCATCACCAAAACATATATCACATTTCTAAACATCATTCATCATCTTACCACTTTATCGTTGTTGTATCTATTTTCAACCCGAGGGTTAAGTACATACCTGTCCAAAGTGCCCTTTCACAACACTTCCCAAAACGTCACTTGCATCTTAAGTGTTCTTCCATTTCATAGAAATTTTCACCCGTTGAACACATCGGAATATAACTCGGATACACGGATAATTTGCACATAAGTGCCACATATGTAATCAAGCAATCATGTAACCTGCCCATAAGTGAACTCAGACTCAACTCAACGAGTTCGGATGCCTAGTTACATCTCACGAACTCGGACTCAACTCAACGAGTTCGAACATTCGCATCCATAAGTGAACTCGGACTCAACTCAACGAGTTCGGATGCTCAACCATCCTAGTGACATGTCACTTGTATCCTAATCTATTCCTAAGGTTCAAAAGGGCTTTTTCCCTCGATCTGACATTAGCCGTCTTCCACGGAATATCGAAACCGATACTCGGTAGCAATTCATATTTATCAAGTAGTAAACATAATTTGCATATTACTCAACATTAACCACAAAGCATAATATTTCACGATAAAAAAATTAGCATATCTTAACATCAATAACTTAATAATAACAATTATGCTACATTATTTACACATGAACTTACCTTGGTACCAAGATATAAAGATTTTGCAATTTAGTCCACAATCTTTTCTCTTCCTCGATCGCGACTTGATTCCCGTTTCTCTTGATCTATAATACCAAATTAATCTTATTTAATACATACATTCATCAAAACAGCATTTAATACGAACTTTGAAAAATTACACTTTTACCCCTAAACTTTTGCATAATTACACTTTTGCCCCTAGGCTCGGGAATTAAACTTTATCCCTTATTATTATGTTTTATGACATGCTGATCATTTTTCCCTTCTATGAAAATATCAAATTCACACTCTAACATGTACTTATGACTATTAGGTATTTTTACCGATTAAGCCCTTTTACTCGTTTTCACTCAAAACCAAGTAGCACAAGTTGTCTAACATAATTTAAAACCTCATATTCTATCATAAAACATCAAAATACACAAATTTCACCTATGGGTATTTTTCCAAATATAAACCCTAGGTTGAATTATTGCTAGCATAAGCTTAATCGAGCTACCGAGATTCCAAAAACGTAAAGAACATTAAAAACGGGGCATGAAATCACTTACTATGGAGCTTGGAAGCTTGAAACAAACCCTAGCTATGGAGAACCCTTGAAATTTCGGCCTAATGAAGAAGATGGACAAACATTGGCTTTTAATTTTGTTTTTAATTCATTTTAATAACTAAATGACCAAAATGCCCTTACTACTAAACTTTCCAAAATTCCATCCATGTCCAATTTTTGTCCATAGACTTAGAAATTGGTCAAATTTCTATTTAAGACCTCCTCATTAATATTCCAAAACAATTTCATACTAAAAACTCCTAGAATGCAAGTTTTACAAATTATTCGATTTAGTCCCTAATTTCAATCTAAGCACTTTAGGCATAGGATTTCATCACGAAATTTTCACACAATCATGCAATCATATCATAAACATCAAAATAATTATAAAATAATTATCTCTATCTCGGATTTGTGGTCACGAAACCACTATTCTGATTAGGCCCTAATTCGGGATATTACAACTCTCCCCCTTTAAGGATTTTCGTCCTCGAAAATCTTACCAGTAAACAGGTGTGGGAATTGGTTTCTCATAGTTTCTTCAGGTTCCCATGTAGTTTCTTCTACTCCGTGCTTTTGCCACAATACTTTCACGAGAGTGACACTTTTATTTCTTAGTTTCTTGACCTATCGAGCTAAGATCTTAATCGGTTCTTCTTCGTAAGTCATATCCGGTCGTAGTTCAATTTCTGTCGGTGAAATTATATGTGAAGGATCCGAACGATAACGACGTAGCATAGATACGTGGAGCACATCATGAATCCTCTCTAATTCAGGTGGTAATGCTAGCCGATATGCTACCGGTCCAACTTTTTCAATTATTTCATACGGCCCAATAAAACACGGACTTAACTTGCCCTTCCGTCCAAATCTAAGGACTTTCTTCCATGGAGACACTTTCAAAAATACCTTATCACCAACTTGAAACTCGATTTCTTTTCGTTTCAAATCCGCATAAGATTTCTGTCTATCTGAAGCAGCTTTCAAACAATCTCGAATCACTTTCACCTTTTCTTCGGTTTCTTTTATTAGATCAACTCCATAAATCTGACTTTCCTTGAGTTCAATCCAATACAAAGGCATTCGACACTAACGACCATATAATGCTTCATAAGGTGCCATTTTCAAACTCGTATGATAACTATTATTATAAGCAAATTCTACCAACGGTAAGTACCTTTCCCAACTACCTTGAAATTCCAATACGCAACATCTGAGCATATCTTCAAGAATCTGAATTACTCTCTCTGATTTCCCATCAGTTTGTGGATGAAAGACAGTGCTGAAATTTAACTTTGTACCTAATGCCTCCTGCAGCTTTTGCCAAAACCGTGAAGTAAATCTCGGATCTCTATCCGAAATGATTGACAAAGGTATTCCATGAAGTCTAACAATCTCACGGATATACAATTCAGCCAACTTATTAAGAGAATAATCCGCATGCGTCTGCAGGAATAAAATGAGCCGATTTAGTCGATCATCAACTATTACCCAGATGGCATCTTTCTTTCCTGGAGTCAATGGCAACCCTAAAACAAAATCCATAGTAATCCAATCCCATTTCCATTCAGGAACCATAATAGGCTGAAGTAATCCTGAAATCACTTGGTGTTCAGCTTCCACCTGTTGACAAATTAAGCACTTTGATACAAACTCGGAAATATCTCTTTTCATTCCACTCCACCAATACATTTTCTTTAAGTCATTATACATTTTCCAAGTATATCACATAATTTGACATATTATCAAACAATTGTCACAAGTATGATATTTCATAATAATTAGCATATCATTTAAATAACATAAAAACATTTAAAATAATAACTATGTTACCAACATTTACATATGAACTTACCTTGGTACCAAAATATAAAGATTTTGGAATTTAGTCCACAATCTTTTCTTTTCCTCGATCGCGACTTGATTCCCGTTTCTCTTGATCTATAATACCAAATTAATCTTATTTAATACATACATTCATCAAAATAGCATTTAATACGAACTTTGGAAAATTACACTTTACCCCTAAACTTTTGCATAATTACACTTTTGCCCCTAGGCTCGGGAATTAAACTTTATCCCTTATTCTTATGTTTTATGACATGCTGATCATTTTTCCCTTCTATGACAATATCAAATTCACACTCTAACATGTACTTATGACTATTAGGTATTTTTTCCGATTAAGCCCTTTTACTCGTTTTCACTCAAAACCGAGTAGCACAAGTTGTCTAACATAATTTAAAACCTCATATTCTATCATAAAACATCAAAATACACAAATTTCACCTATGGGTATTTTTCCAAATATAAACCCTAGGTTGAATTATTGCTAGCATAAGCTTAATGAGCTACCGGGATTCCAAAAACGTAAAGAACATTAAAAACGGGGCTTGAAATCACTTACTATGGAGCTTGGAAGCTTGAAACAAACCCTAGCTATGGAGAACCCTTGAAATGTCGGCCTAATGAAGAAGATGGACAAAAATTGGCTTTTAATTTTGTTTTTAATTCATTTTAATAACTAAATGACCAAAATGCCCTTACTACTAAACTTTCCAAAATTCCATCCATGTCCAATTTTTGTCCATAGACTTAGAAATTGGTCAAATTTCTATTTAAGACCTCCTCATTAATATTCCAAAACAATTTCATACTAAAAACTCCTACAATGCAAGTTTTACAAATTATTTGATTTAGTCCCTAATTTCAATCTAAGCACTTTAGGCATAGGATTTCATCACGAAATTTTCACACAATCATGCAATCATATCATAAACATCAAAATAATTATAAAATAGTTATCTCTATCTCGAATTTGTGGTCACGAAACCACTATTTCGATTAGGCCCTAATTCGGGATATTACAACTCTACCCCCTTTAAGGATTTTTGTCCTCGAAAATCTTACCAGTAAACAGGTGTGGGTATTGGTTTCTCATAGTTTCTTCAGGTTCCCATGTAGTTTCTTCTACTCCGTGCTTTTGCCACAATACTTTCACGAGAGCGACACTTTTATTTCTTAGTTTCTTGACCTCTCGAGCTAAGATCTTAATCGGTTCTTCTTCGTAAGTCATATCCGGTCGTAGTTCAATTTCTGTCGGTGAAATTATATGTGAAGGATCCAAACGATATCGATGTAGCATAGATACGTGGAACACATCATGAATCCTCTCTAATTCAGGTGGTAATGCTAGCCGATATGCTACCGGTCCAACTTTTTCAATTATTTCATACGGCCCAATAAAACGCGGACTTAACTTGCCCTTCCGTCCAAATCTAAGGACTTTCTTCCATGGAGACACTTTCAAAAATACCTTATCACCAACTTGAAACTCTATTTCTTTTCGTTTCAAATCCGCATAAGATTTCTGTCTATCTGAAGTAGCTTTCAAACAATCTCAAATCACTTTCACCTTTTCTTCGGTTTCTTTTATTAGATCAACTCCATAAATCTGACTTTCCTTGAGTTCAGTCCAATACAAAGGCGTTCGACACTTACGACCATATAATGCTTCATAATGTGCCATTTTCAAACTCGTCTGATAACTATTATTATAAGCAAATTCTACCAACGGTAAGTACCTTTCCCAACTACCTTGAAATTCCAATACTCAACATCTGAGCATTCTTCAAGAATCTAAATTACTCTCTCTGATTGCCCATCAGTTTGTGGATGAAAGACAGTGCTGAAATTTAACTTTGTACCTAATGCCTCTTGCAACTTTTGCCAAAACTGTGAAGTAAATCTCGGATCTCTATCCAAAATGATTGACAAAGGTATTCCATGAAGTCTAACAATCTCACGGATATACAATTCAGCCAACTTATTAAAAGAATAATTCGTACGTATCGGAATAAAATGAGCCGATTTAGTCAGTCTGTCAACTATTACCCAGATGGCATCTTTCTTTCCTGGAGTCAATGGCAACCCTAAAACAAAATCCATAGTAATCCGATCCCATTTCCATTCAGGAACCATAATAGGCTGAAGTAATCCTGAAGGCACTTGGTGTTCAGCTTTCACCTGTTGACAAATTAAGCAATTTGATACAAACTCGGAAATATCTCTTTTCATTCCACTCCACCAATACATTTTCTTCAAGTCATTATACATTTTCCAAGTATATCACATAATTTGACATATTATCAAACAATTGTCACAAGTATGATATTTCATAATAATTAGCATATCATTTAAATAACATAAAAACATTTAAAATAATAACTATGTTACCAACATTTACATATGAACTTACCTTGGTACCAAAATATAAAGATTTTGCAATTTAGTCCACAATCTTTTCTTTTCCTCGATCGCGACTTGATTCCCGTTTCTCTTGATCTATAATACCAAATTAATCTTATTTAATACATACATTCATCAAAACAGCATTTAATACAAACTTTGGAAAATTACACTTTTGCCCCTAAACTTTTGCATAATTACACTTTTGCCCCTAGTCTCGGGAATTAAACTTTATCCCTTATTCTTATGTTTTATGACATGCTGATCATGTTTCCCTTCTATGACAATATCAAATTCACACTCTAACATGTACTTCTGACTATTAGGTATTTTTACCGATTAAGCCCTTTTACTCGTTTTCACTCAAAACCGAGTAGCACAAGTTGTCTAACATAATTTAAAACCTCATATTCTATCATAAAACATCAAAATACACAAATTTCACCTATGGGTATTTTTCCAAATATAAACCCTAGGTTGAATTATTGCTAGCATAAGCTTAATCGAGCTACCGGGATTCTAAAAACGTAAAGAACATTAAAAATGGGGCATGGAATCACTTACTATGGAGCTTGGAAGCTTGAAACAAACCCTAGCTATGGAGAACCCTTGAAATTTCGGCCTAATGAAGAAGATGGACAAAAATTGTCTTTTAATTTTGTTTTTAATTCATTTTAATAACTAAATGACCAAAATGCCCTTACTACTAAACTTTCCAAAATTCCATCCATGTCCAAGTTTTGTCAATAGACTTAGAAATTGGTCAAATTGCTATTTAAGACGTCCTCATTAAAATTCCAAAACAATTTTATACTAAAAACTCCTAGAATGCAAGTTTTACAAATTATTCGATTTAGTCCCTAATTTCAATCTAAGCACTTTAGGCATAGGATTTCATCACGAAATTTTCACACAATCATGCAATAATATCATAAACATCAAAATAATTATAAAATAATTATCTCTATCTCAGATTTGTGGTCACGAAACCACTATTTTGATTAGGTCCTAATTCGGGATATTACATGTACACTCTTGCTCGTTGCCTTTAGGAGCCTTCATTGGTTCTAGTTGCGGGAAACAAAAACAATTCTCATGTTTAAACAGTAGTAGAATTGTCCATACAATACAAGCCACTTCACACTAGCAAGTTATGATCAATAAACCAACAGAGATCTTCAACCCAACAAGAGAACTCAAATCGAACCAAAGAGCAAAGTAACGAGAAAAAAGAGTAGGATCAAAAAAAAAAATCAAATAGAGTGATACAGAGGCAAAGGTAGAGACTAGAGAATACAAACCGAACCAATCACCAAATTAGTTTAAGGGTTTCAAAAATTACCTTGTTTTTCTAGTCTTTAGCTATGTAACACCCTATTACCCGATTCAATCGTCAGGTCCGAGTAACGAGATATCACATTTGTTGCCAAAGCAACTAACATTATTCGTTCTATAATGAATTCAAAGCATACATTTAGACACAAAGCCATGCCATCATTAATATACCAATACCTAAACTATTAATTTGTTTATTCATTTAATTTCATGCATCCTTATTAAATATATATGTACCGATTCACATTAAAAACATTATAACCTTATCTAAAAACTCAAGTAGCAACATCAACACTAAAACATATACATAGTACATACCATTAAAAACTATTATATATGAAAATTTATAGAATATTTCAAAGTATGAAATATTTCGAAAACTAAGCTTAATATCATATAAAATCCTATAGGTACAAGCTGACCAGACTAACAAAAAATTTTGCCCACTCTATGAGTGTGGGATTTTCTGCTGGGTACTGATAACCACGAGTGCACATGATTGAACCCAACCTACGCACAAAATCAAATCTAATGTTGAGTAATCAACTCAGTGGCATTTCTACAACTAATATTAAACATGACATAGATTATAAAAGGACAGAAATAAAAAAAAACAAAAAAAGCAAAGGTTCGTAAGTAGCTTCATATGTTAAATTATATTATAAGGATGTAATCCTTCCGTATTGCATTTATAGTCATACCAACTAGTTGTCACATATTCATCTTCAAATTCCTGACATGTAACTTCAAAATTCAATTAATCATTGAATAATCGCTTGCATTCACATAAATCATGCTTTGCAAAAAAAAAAAAAAAACGGGTTTAAAATTTAGCTTACGGATGTTTCGAGAATAAACAAGGATTAAATTGTAACAATTTCAAAATAATAAGGAAATTGTACAAAACATTAGTCACACAGACGTGTAGTGCATGATTGAGCCAATAAGTATCAAATTTCATGTCCAAACTCAAAACATTCCCTAATAGTGACCTTTAGGTACCCCCGTAGACCTAAAAGAACTAACCAAATTCTTGAACAACTCATCCATACATCTTGTACCAAAACCAATTCTATTACCTTCCCTTAATTGGTACTAAGGGACACCATTCAGATCTAACAACACAAGCAATACTATCAAGCATTACAAGCTTCTCAACCAACTATCATCCTTACAACAACTTATATCATTCTATTTAATTTATGGTCATAACATTTCTTAGCAACACAAACCACGTCCATAACATCGCAGATATACCAATTGCATATTTAGCCAACCTACATTTATAGCATTCAAGCAACTTAAATTGCATCACTAAGATGACTTATTTTACATCAATAATACAACTTATGTTCATGATCATTTGGATAGTGTAAACCAATATTCGGACAGCTGACAATGACAACATAACATGTTTTAAAATAACATTAAGTGCAATTTTGTTTTCTAAGTTATTTTGGACAGCATTTAATCACCAAAAATGCAGTGCAATAACTAATTTTAGACTTATTTTTACACCTAAATTTGCAGCAATTAAACACATCAATTTAGAGCATTTAAACATTTCAATTTGCACCTCAATTTATAAAATTTATACACCTCAATTACAGCAATAAAACATCACAATTTCCAGCAACTAAATAATTCAATTTGCAGTACTTAAAACACTTTAATTCACAACATTTAAACACTTCAATTTGTAGCACTTTAACACTTCAATTCACAGCATTTAAACACTTCAATTTGCAACACTTTAACACTTCAATTTTCAACATTTAAACACTTCAATTTGCAACACTTTAACATCTTAATTAACAACATTATACACCTCAATTATAACGATAAAACATCTCAATTTCCAGCAACTAAACACTTCAATTTGTAGTACTTAAATACTTCAATTTACAACATGTAAACACTTCAATTTGATCACTTTAACATCTCAATTAACAAAATTTATATACCTCAATTTACATAAATAAAACATCTCAATTTCCAGCAACTAAACGCTTCAAATTGCAGTACTTAAATAGGGCTTTAAAAGTACAAAAATGAGCAGCAACAACATCTACTTTGCTAGAGCAACAAGAATTTTTTGCACTAATTGGACAACAACTAAATCTGAAATAAACGAGTTTAACAAGTACAAAATAGTAGCAACAATGAAATTTGTAAAGAACAATTTTTTTCCTATTTAACTAACGCTAAATCATCCATGTAAAATTGATAGAAATTTCAAGAATGGAAATAATAGAGTTTAAAGAAAACTCACTATTAACAACACTCAATTTGTATTTCTAAAATAACATGTCATTCAGCAAATAAAACTCGATTTTTCATTAACAGCACATCATCAATATCAATCCCAGAGTTATACATTGTAACCACGACATCCAAGCACTATAAATTACAGGTTTAACTCCTCTCAATTTTTTGTTTTAAGATACCACAATTTCATTATTAAGACCGTTTAAATTACGACAATTAATCCACTTCAGATAATGTTCTAAGACAACATAAATACTCACAACATGAATACTTACATTTTAATCACGATACAGCAGTAGGACATCTTAATTATAACTATGACATCTTTTAATTACAGCTTAGGACATTAATATTTAATCAATTCCAGCAGTAGGTTATCTTAATTTCATTACAAAAAGTCATATTCGGACAGCATGCATGGAGTTTGCATGCCATAATAGTTCACTCAACAACTAACAATCATCAAGACTTTTCCCTCAATTTTCATCAAACTTACTAGTATCAGAGTACAACCAATCATTCAAGAAATAACTTAACTCACACCATAACCAAACAACAAACTTTTGTTTTTACAACCATTTCTTCAAATTTCCAGCATCATTTATTTTCTCCTAACCGAAAATCAACAGCAGCAAATTGCCAGTTTAATCATAAAATTCAGTTGACTTAATTGAAGCCACCAACTAGTTTAATTCGACTTGGTAGTTAACTAAATGAGTAAGTGTGTGTAAATTTCAAGGGAAACTTACCTAATTCTTCCCCAAATTGTTGTTACGAGCACAAACTTTCTCCTTACCTTTACCACTTTGACCATCTCCCACCTCTCAAGCTTCTTAATATGAAGAAAAAACTATTTAATATGCCAAATCCATGGCCTCTCCCTCCATACAACCAACCTCCCTTTTTATTTCATCCATTCGGACTAGCAAAAGAAAAGAAAAGTAAAAGTACAGATAAAGAAAAATATAACATAGAAGAAAACATGAAGTTTTCCCCTTTCTTTCACCACTGATTTCCCTTCTCACGGTCAAGGAATTTTTTTTTAAAGAATTTTTTTATCCCCTTTTTCCTCTAGAGTTTCTGCATTTTTGGGGAAGATGAAGAGAAGAAAAGAAAAAAAAATGTTCTCCTCCTTTTTCTCCCATTTGTTTTACCTTATTTATTTATTTATGTATTATATTCCCATAAAATTTTAATTTTATAATATATTAAACACATATGTAAGTCATAGCTGACCACTATATTAACCATTTATATAATGGTTTATTTATTAAATAAATCCTGTTGTTATAATTTAGCTTTTAATTTAATAACAATCACACTTTTACAACTTACGCGATTTGGTCCCTGTACTTAAATTGAGCACTAAATCAACAAAATTATCTAAATGTAATTCAATTCACCTACAATGTAACACCCCTAACCTGTAACCGTCGTCAGAATAGGTTAAGAGGCATTACGGGACTCGTACTTCAATTCAGAACAAACGTTTATCAAATAGACCTCACATTTTAGTCAATATCATTCATTCACATTCTATAAGTATTCCAAATCAAGCATACAAAGCTTTAATCATACTTTTGAAACTAAATCGATAACATATAAACTAATCGAGAACTTAGAAAATTTTTAACATTTCAAGGGACACACGTCCGTGTGAACAGACCGTGTGTCTCACATGGTTACTAGACACGCCCATGTCACAGACCGTGTGAAAACATGGTATACATACTGACTTGGAACACACGGCCAAAGACACGCCCGTGTGCTTTGGCCATGGTCGAATTCGAAAAGAAATACTGAAGGACACGGTCAAGACACACGCCCGTGTGCTCAACCGTGTGGGCAAATATAGGCCATTTGCAAGGCCAAATTGCCACCTATTTGGGTCATACCTACAAGTCAAAAATCAAAGCACAATTGCACCATAATTTCAACCAATTTCAATCACAAGGCATACATCCTTCATGTCATATAACCACCAACCAATATCATCCTTATCATCCAAACCAAAACTTATTAAAATCACATCTCATACTCATTCATTCATACATGTCATTATTCCAATTTTTCACATGCTTTCTCATCTCAAAATCATACCATTTCCATGACTAATTCACATAACCAACTTACCTAATTGAGCATTTCTTACTAAGCCATTTAAGCACATCAAAACATACCATTTTTTAACACAAAACATATACCAAGATTCATTCCTAATCACATCCATAATCAAGCCATATCACATGGTTATATATACATATTACAAAACATATTTTAATACTTCTAGCCTATACATGCCATACTTCATTATACACATTTTCAAAAGGTACCAAAAATAGTTCGATAGTGTGGTGCTAATCCTCGACGATCCTCGAGCTTCCGGTAGCTTTGATATCGATAACACACAAAGTAAGCTTTCAAAAGCTTAGTAAGCTGTATACAAATAAACTTATCACATAATATAATTCACTCATGTAACTTATGGAAAAATATAAGCACACATTCTTAAATCTCATATAGCTCATTTGACCATAATTCACTTACATATATCATAAATCCACACTTATACAAATACTTACCTTTCATTCTAAATCATGTTATACATTTCAAACGTACCTGAATCGGATACACATTCACATAGTGATTTGTTTTCTCGGAATGCCTGTTGAACCGTTCAGAACCAATAAGGATACTCGGATAGCTCAGAAAGCTTGTACAATGCCAACGTCCCAGATGTGGTCTTACATATAATCAAATATCAATGCCACTGTCCCAGACAGGGTCTTACACGAAAACAAATACGATGCCGATGTCCCAGAGATGGTCTTACACGTAAATCTCCAATCAATGCCAACGTCCCAGACGTGGTCTTACACAAAAACACATATCAAAATCCTATGTCATGACATATGTATTCTAACTATTCCTATGGTTCGTACGGGGCTTTTCGGACGTCGTTACATTATCGAAACTTTCTCAATTTCACATATTCAGCTTCTATAACCATTCATCACATTCCAATATCATATAAGCAATAATAGTTCAATTCAAAGTATATTTATTTGTATATCGACTTACCTCGTACAGATTTGAACGAACGAAATCGACTACTAGACCACTTTTGACTTTCCTCGATCTAATTTCGTTTTCTTGGGTTCTTGATCTATTCACATTTAAATTTCACTCTTTCATTTACTAAATCATTCAATTCAATTCATATACACATATTTAGGGAATTTTACAAATTAGCCCTCACATTTTTACATTTTAACACTTTAGTCCGTAATTCATAAAATCACAAAATACACAAAATTTCTATATATACATGCTTAGCCGAATTTTCATAGTGTTCATATAAGCCCATATATTTCATTTATTTCACATTTTAGTCCCTCAAAAAGTCATTTTTACAATTTAGCCCAAAATACTCAAATTTATCAAAAATCCCAATACAAAATATATTTGTCTATCATCAAGCTTTCATATTGAATCAACTAACATTACAAACTCACAATTTCATCAATGGCTCAACCCAAAATCTTCATCATTTTCTCAAAGTAAGACATGGGCTTGATAAAGTGCTAAGCAACAATCACAAAAACATAGAAATCATAAAAAACCGAACAAAACACATACCTTAATCAAGCCAAACCATAGTTGAACCCTAGCAAACCTTTATATTTTCTTTTTCCTTTGATTTTCGACAAAACAAGATGATAATGGCCTTATTTTATGTTTTGTTTTAATTATAATTCATTTAATAAGCCATTTACTAATTTAGCCTTATTATTTTCATTATAATTCCACTATCTCATGTCCATTAATGTCCATGCATTAATTCAATAGTATAATTGCATCATAAGGACCTCTCATATATAAAGACAAAACAATTTGACACTTTAGCAATTAGAACACATCTTTTGCATTTTCTGCGATTTGGTCCTTTTTAAAATTAAGCACACAAATGATAAAATCTTCATACAAAACTTTCACATATGCTTAAACACATACTGTAAACACGAAAAATAATATTAAAATATTTTTTTGACTAAGATTTGTGATCCCAAAAGCACTATTCTGACTAAGGTCTAAACCGGGCTGTTGCATACAATGTAACTACGCAAATATTTAATAAAAATATTTACAATATCGATTTACAAAAATGAAGTCTCAAAATTGGATTTTTTGGTACCACTGACTTTCGAGTCGTTACAAGCTAGGTTGCCGAAAACTTGAAGGCAAGAGAAGGGTTGGGTTAAGGATTAGAGGCGACAAAGGGAGGGGTAAAATTAAAGGAAGAAAAGATGAGGCGGCGGAGGGATGGGTGAATTTTCTTGTTTGTTTGTAGGGTAATTTGAAGAGGAGAAATGGTTGGAAAATGTCTTACGGGATTAAAAAGCATAAGACAGTTTTGTAACAACCTGATTTTGGGCCTAGTCAGAACAGTGGTTTTGGGACCACCAATCCAAAGTCGGAGAAAGTATTTTATTATTATTTTAGACTTATAACATGTTTATTTTAGTGCATAAAAATTTTGGTGAATTAATTTTAGCGTTTGAGAGCTTAATTGCGAAAAAAGACTTAATCGCATAAAGTGCAAAAGTCCTATTTTGATATCTAAGGGTGTCAAATAGCTAGAGGACCAAAATTGGGGGTCTTTAAAGGGTAAATATACCCTAGGATTAAGCTTGGCCGGCCATGAGACAAGGAAATTAGCTAGTCAAAGGGTTAGGTGAATTGATGACTTAATGTTGTCTAGAAATAAAATAAAAGAAAAATGTTGTCATCTCTTTTTACCTTTCCTTCTTCCACCAAAAATAGCAGCCATTAGAGGGATTTTTGAAGCTTGAAATTTTAGCCACTTAGTCTCTCTATAAGTAAGTGATTTTGAGGGCTTTTCTTGAATATTTTTATACTTTTGAGATCATTGTATCATGAGCTTTCTAACAAGGGGACTATTTTGCAAAATGGTTAAAAGTATAAGGTTTTTCCACGATAGTAGACATGTTGTTTTCTGAAATTTTATGAAAGAAAATGAATCATGGTTGTGAAATAAACAAGTTTTGTGAAGAGATTTCCCATGAAAACCCTAAAAAGGACCATTTTGCATAAGTTATAAAATAGGTGATAAATGTGTGAAATTTTGAGAATTTTGGACTACTTCTAGTATAAAAAGTAATCAGCTAGGCTTAAGATATGAAAAAATTTGATAAAAATTGATTTTCGAACCTAGGGGCAAAATGGTCATTTCGCTCAATTTTTAATTATTGAGTACCTAGATTAATAAAATGATTAAATTCGTAAATTTTTATCATTATAGATCAAGAATTACAAAATCCTGGCCTAGACCGGGGAAAAGCAAAGCTAGCGGACTAAGCCGAGATAGCCGCCATATTTTGAATACCGAGGTAAGTTGTATGTAAATAATGCAACTACAATGTTATTATATGTGTTTGAATTGATATAACATAAATTGTTTGTTTGTGGAAATGATTATGTATGATGAATATTGAGATAATAGAACTCCCATTTGAACCTTAGGAAATAAATCAGATATTCATGCCATCACACTCGAGATATTTGTGTGCTAGTGTAAGACATGTCTGGGACATGCATCGGCCACATTATGAGAGCCAGTGTAAGACCATGTCTGGGACATGGCATCGGTATCGAGACGAGAGCTAGTGTAAGACATGCCTGGGACATGCATCGGCCTCGAGATGTAAGCTAGTGTAAGACGTGTTTGGGACATGCATCGGCTACGAGATGTGTCTGTGTAAGACCATGTCTAGGACATGGCATCGGCACGGATACGTGAGAGTCAGTGTAAGACCATGTTTGGGACATGGCATCGACTTGACGTGTAAACCAATGTAAGACCATGTCTGGGACATGGCATCGGCATTATACCCTATGTTTGAGGCTTAATGAATATCCGATAGCATTCCAAATGGTTCAACGGTGAGAATTTCAATTTAAGTTAAACGAGAAAAGTATAACCATGCTGTGAGTGGTGCAGGTACTTAATTGAAATATATGAGATGAAAGCTTAATATATGCTATGTGAATTGTATTGGATAGTGACGAGTAAGTTGTGCTTATGCCTACTTTTGTATTATGAGCATGATGATGGATGGTAAAGTTGTTGTTATATTTATTTGCATGCAACTTACTAAGCTTTATGCTTGTAACACCCCTTACCCGTAGCCGAGATCAGGACCAAGTACGAGGCGTTACCAGACATGTACTCAAACATTTTTGAAAATTACGGGTTATAAAATTTCATTCCAAGTTAAAACCATTCAAAAAACATCTTAGTGAGCCTATTATGGGCCGACAAGGCCCTAAACAGACATTGAGAACGGTTCGAGACTAAACTGAGGACTTACAAAAATTTCTAGGTTAATGCCTCACACGCCCGTGTGCTTTGGGACACGCCTGTGTCCCACATCCATGTGGAATTAATTGAATTTATTCTCTATTTTGAACCTTCAGGGTTTTTCACACGACCAAGCACATGCCCGTGTCTCTGACCCGTGTCCTCAACACGGCCTAGACACGCCCGTGTGGTCATCCATGTCAAAAACTCAAGCATTCTGTTTATGACGTCAGCATGCATCTAGGGGCACACGGCCAAGACACACACCCATGTGCTAGGCCGTGCCCTCCACAAGGTTGAGACACATGACCGTGTCTCCGCCCGTGTGTTTACTACCATGGATTCTGACTTAAAAGTTTTAGGTGCAGGGGACACACGGCCATACCACGCGCCCATGGGGCGATTCGTGTGTCACACACGGTCTAGACATACACCCGGTGTCTACCCGTGTAGACCTTGTTAGGTTATTTTCCAAGCCTTTGGCCATCCTCTAACATCCACTCACACTTATAGACTCCTATAATATCCCACATGGCCTAATTACTCTCTTAAATGGGCTTGGTAAACCTCATTGCATGTAAACCTCATCTCATCGGTTTTACTCATGCTAGGTTATTCCCTTTTTGTATTAAGGGTTTTTATGTCTTATAACACTTTTAAGATTAGCTCATTATAATAACTCATTGCCAATTATGACCAAATCATCCTATGTAATTTACTCACATCACTTAAGCCTAATTGTGATATGCCACATTTAAATATCACAAGAATATTTAGACATAAACATGCACAAATTTGTAAGTCATAACCTACATCAAAATGAGCCAATCCCCATGGCCATATGCAAGTGAATATGCATACCTTTACATGCCTTCATTTTGGCGTATCAAATGACACGTATAACAAAATAAACAAAAGCCCTATACATGCTATTGAACAAAATAAAAGTGTCTATATACCAAAGCTGGACTAGTTGATAGTGTGTTGACTCTCCAACCGTCTTCCAATCTTTACGAGTCCTTGAGCTCTGTAAGACAGGGAAAAGAGAGGGGTAAGCATTTACATGCTTAGTAAGCCCAAATAACTGGAAAGTAAACTTACCAATTAATTAGCATACAACCATATTAGGTAATAAGACCAACAAGAATAGAATGGTTTCCTTATCATAAGCACTCAATCAACAAGTTAGTCACATAACAACGCAGCATGTAATTAATCATAGATGAGCTCATTATTCAACATTTCCATATATATATTTCATATTATCCCGTCAAGTTTCTCAGAAATCTCGATGGATTATCCATTTACTGTCAAGCCATAAAAGCAATCATTTCATGTATGCACTCCTGCGAACCTCACGTCTCACGGCAAGATTACCAGTCCAGGCTAAATCCCTCGTAATATAAACTCATGAAGTGATGTCGAGATTACTAGTCTAGGCTAAATCCCTTATGGTGATAACCACCCTTAATGAGCTCGAATCTGAATTACCAGTCTAGGCTAAATTCAGACCCTAATCGAATTACCCGTCCGAGTGAACCCAAAATGCACACATATTCTTCGGGAGGATCGATCACTCAAGGAACACCCGTCCGGGCTAGATCCTTTCTATATTTGAGATCAACAGATTACCTGTCCAGGCTAAATCCTTTCTGCAACACATGCAGGATCTCAAGTCACGTGTAAATCATGGTTTATCCATCGAATTCCCTTTTTAACCTCAACTGGGACATTTATCAACATGTTATTATTAAGGATATATTTCATGGATTTGACGCCATCATCAAATGCAATTATCATACGTTCATAAATCATGCAATTAGGCATATTATGAGTTTACTTTAAGTTATCCGAACTTACCTGGTACTCGTTCCGGTATCGTGTTTCGATTATTCCGAAACCTTTCGTTTTCCTCAATCGACCTCCGAAATTTGTTCCTCGGGGTCTATAACAATAAAAATGAATCATTAATAGCTCATATTATACTTTTCAAGTCTAAATTTCACCCCCAGTCTAAATGACCGTTTAGCCCCTAACTTTTCATATTTTTACGATTTAGTCCCTAGGCTCGTATAATGAAATGTATGCAATTTCTACCTTACCCAAGCCTAGCCGAATGTTCTTTCCTCTTATGGAAGCCCACATTTTTCCATTATTCCCCATCTGTCTACCCATTTTTACAACTTTTACAAAATAGTCCCTAAAGCCATTTTCATGAAAAATCACTTAGTAAAAGTTGTTTACCATCTTTTAAGCTTTCATATTCCTTCATAAACCATTAAAATACAAGTAAATCAGGCATGATTAAATTTCTAAACATGAACCCTAGCATGAAATACGGGTAGAAATAAAGAGAGTAAGTTACCGGGATTTTAAAAATACAAAGAACATTAAAAATGGGGATTGGGAGCACTTACTATTGAGCTTGAAAATGTTGAAAACCCTAGCTATGGAGAGCTTGAGAATTTCGGCTGGATGAGGGAGAAGAATGGCTGATTTTTGGCTTATTTTTCCCATTTTATTTCATTAATTAGCCAAATGACCAAAATGCACTCAAGCCCTTTCATTCAAATTTCATCCATACATGCCCATTTTTGTCCAAAAACTTAGAAATTATGAAAATTGCTCTTAAAGACCTTCTAATTAATAATCTAAAAAATTTCATACAAATTGCTTCTAGAATCCAAGTTTTGCAATTTATTCAATTTGGTCCTTATTTTCCAATTAGACACCTTACTCATAGAATTACTTCATGAAACTTTAAAACATGTATATTCTCATATTCTAGACCTCATAATAATCATAAAATAAATATTTCAATGTTGGATTTGTGGTCCCAAAACCACTATTTTGACTAGGCCCTATTTCGGGATGTTACAATGCTTACCCTATTTCTTTCCATTTTCTTATAGTGCCGTCTAATTAGCTCGTGGATCAATGAACATCGGAGGCATCGATCTCACTATCAATCGAAGCACTTGGTATAATTAGTTCTTAAATTTTGATTATGGTATGTATAGGACTCTTTGATTTTGTTTTAGAGTCACATTATTTTGGGGTCAAATTTGTTGGCTTGCTTTAATATTTGACTCATTTTATATAATGCCATGAAAAATGGATAATATTGAAAGTTATTATATGAATGCAAAATAGTCTTTCATGAATGTGAAATTGTTGATATGGTTGAATACATGAATTGTATATAGGCCTTAGCCATGGTTAGTGTTAGATTGTGTTTCAGGGTGGCAAAGGCTTGGTAGATAGCCTTATATGGGCGTGTGTCAATGGGCGTGTTTTCTAGCCGTGTGTCCCCTGCACATAAAAATTTCAAGTCAGTATGCATGGTAGTAAACACACGAGCAGAGACACGGCCGTGTGGAGGACACGATCTCTGGCCTCGGGCGTGTGCCTTGGTCGTGTGCCCCTTATTAGATTCTGACGTCAGAAATAGAATGTCAAGGTTTTTGGACACGGGCTAGGACACGAGCGCGTCATGGCCGTGTGAGGGACACGGGCCATAGACATGAGCGTGTGTCAAGTCGTGTGAAAACCCCTGTAGGTTCAAATTTGGAATTTAATTCACAAGGGCATGGGATACAGGCATGTCCCTAGGTGCTTAGGCCGTGTGTGTCACACGGGCCATCAGCACGGCCATGTCATAATGGCCACACGGGTGTGTGTCCTGTCTCAAAGGTCATTTTTATTAAGTCGGTAAGGACCCGAATTGGTTTCGAATGACTTTCAATGGACGTTTGAGGCCTCATAGGCTCGTATTAAGGAGTTTAAACAAAGTTCGTAAAAGTTTTAAATTCGATCAAGTCTTGGTGACTTGAAAATGCTTAGATGCATGTGTTTAAGTTTAGTAACGCCTCGCATTTCGTCCTAACATAGGGCACGGGTGTGGGTTGTTACAATTTTCCTAAAAATGGCCTTCACTTTATCGTGTTTTGGAGAATGATTTCCTATGGTAACTAATTTTCCACCAAAAAAATAGGGAAACAATAAAAATATTTTTTTTAGAAAACCTTTTACATGTAAACAAACGGACCCTAAGTGTTGAATGCAATGATAAGCTACTTTGCATCCTTAAGAACTGTAACACCCTAAACTCGTCCGAGTAGTTTTGACCCAAATTTGGCAAGCTACATTAGCCACCAAAGTGACTCTCCATTAACGTCCAACCTAACCTCCAACACACCACTTACTTCCAACTATATTATGCTAAGTTATAGCACAATAATGGAAATAATTCATACATAAAGTATAAAACAAGTGAGCTAATAAACATGCATAGGTAAGGTACACATGTAAGATATAAACATGGTATTTAGGGTATGCATCAATCTAAGTATTCATGGAACACTTGGTTCACCAGGTCCATGAAAGCAGCAGGTGCGTTTGGCAATCTAAAGGCATTACCAGAAACTCGTAATGCCTATACCTCATTCTGAATGTTATTTTCAACACATCAAAATCTTTCACCTAGAGTTGGTAGTAACCAGATCGCAAATCTATCTTCGAAAACACAGTGGCACTTCGTAACTGATTAAACAAATTATCGATTCTTGGCAAGGGATACTTGTTTTTGACAATTAGCTTATTCAACTGTCTGTAGTCAATGCACATCCTTATGCTACAATCCTTTTCCTGTGAAACCATCTCAACTGCATACTGTCTTAGCCTCATGAATTTTTTCTCATATTCAACCACTGACAACTAGCCTTGCACAAGGCTGATGAACTCATGCTTGTGAGCCTCCATATACTGCTCGCTCATAAACTTCTTTTTAAAGGTTCGTAAGAAGAATTACCATGTCAAGCAATTTGCAACAGCCCCTTGATTCATAGTATTCCACCAACGATGGGATTCATTGATGAGTAAGGATACAGTGCATCCCAAATTCTCATCATTAGAACATGACATCTGCTCAAGGATTTTCTCAACACCCTCAAGCCAATACTCAGCTTTGGTAGGATTAGCTTCTCAAACTCCACTGAATTCCTTACCACCTAGAGCTCATAGATGCTCTAGTGGTAGTCTTTGGTTTGTAGGTGCAGTGTTGGCACCAGTAACTTGTTGAAAAGCCCCAATCATGGCTTGCCCTAAGGGCTCCATGCCTTCTTCCAATATGTTTCCCCTATGAGTTCGCTCTTGCATAGTTGAAGTCCGATCACCTTCAAAGTGGTTGGCAACTGCATTCACACGATTCGCATTCACTCTACAAAGAGGCGTTCTTGCTTACTCTAAATGTAC
The DNA here is from genome assembly GCA_025698475.1 of Gossypium anomalum. Classification (NCBI taxonomy): domain Eukaryota; kingdom Viridiplantae; phylum Streptophyta; class Magnoliopsida; order Malvales; family Malvaceae; genus Gossypium; species Gossypium anomalum. The sequence continues at coordinate 36,703,393 of CM046968.1, read as the reverse complement.
ACAATATACTAGTTTAGGTAAGACATCAAACACATGTAATTGGGTATCAAACTTACAAACATACTTGTGAACATAGTTTGCACATGGTAGACATACAGACGAATATAGTTCGCAAAAACATAACTTACTTACTAGGATGGCGAACAGTAGAGGGATGATCTGAGGCATAATCCTGCAAAAGATATAGCGGAACCAAGGTGATGTTATTCCCAGTCCTACCCAACAAACAAGCACACAAGCATACATAACACTTCTAATACACACAAACTTGGTGAACTCGCCATATCAACTTCTGGCAAACTTACCTGTCAGATATTCAGCCCGATGAACTTACCTGGCTAGCCTACTAACCTGGCTCTGATACCAACCAATATAACAACCTAGCCAAGTAGGTTCGACCCAAATTTGACGAGTTACATTGGTGAGCTACACACCACTTATTTACAATGTATATTATGCTAAGTTATAGCACATCAACAGAAATAATTCATACATCAAATATAAAACATGCGACCTAATAAACATACATAGGTATGGTTCACATGTCAACTAATATAAAGAATTATGGGTTCGCATGTAGGATACAAACAAGGTATTTAGGGTATGCACTTTCAAAAATAAATATAGGTGCATGAAAGCTATTATTAAGGTTTACACCATGACTTATGCTTATATACATCAAAGAACATAAGTTCACCTAACATAATAACATATGAGTTCACAGTTTAGTATAAAGCATGTGTTCATACAATAATACAGGTTCACATAAATATGTGGGTTCTCTAAGCAATAAGGCTATCGTTAACAGGGGTATGCATGTATTTTTTTGGGTTACAAACATGCAAGGGTCGCATAAAATAGTACTTAGCAATAAATCTAACTTGCATATTTTGCTAAATGTTAAGGTAACATAATGTAACACTAATGCATGAAAATCATTAGCTTTATTCATAATAAAAGATAATTAAATAATCTAACGCATGGTTCACAAAAGCAAAATAAACTTAAAGAATTTAAAGAAATTGTTCCATTAACTAAATTAAATCGTAATAAGTCTAGACCCACATAAATAAAACCTCATTGCCTATTTTCCCAAGTTTGTCGATATCTGATCAGTTTCAGCTTAGCCACTTCCATTCGCGACCTACTTACCTATGAAGTAAGAGAGGAATGGGTGAGTTCATTGAGAACTTAGTAAATAATCAAGAACCAATAGAGTATGCTTACGTTTAAAAAAGAAAGAGGACTTAGTCTAAAACTCATGTCGTGAGTTGGGTTCACCGTAAAGATGTGAGACCTAGATTGTCGTTTTGCCTACTTGTCAGGAAAAGATATAAGTTTGTAAAAACAATTTTAGTTTTTCTTGTAGAAAAATCATACTTGAAAACTTAGCTCGTAAACAGAACTTGTATAGTATGAAACATACCTACATACTTGTCTTATTAGAATGACTGAGAAACATAAGATATGTTCTCGCACTTAATACACTTATTAAAATCTATTGAGTGTGTGGATCTCCTTATAACACCTTAGAATGACTTAAAGAGTCCTTAACATGTCCTAGAAGTGCAGTGCAAAGTAAGGCACTCTCCTATACACTAACATGTCTCGTTGAATGGAGCACAACTCGACATTCACTTATCTCTTTGCATGTCTCGGGGCATCAACGCCCAAAATCACAGAACTTAAAGGTGAGTACTCACAATCCTTTGGCATACCAATATATCCAACATATAAGTTCGCAAAGGAGCTCGCACAGAAACTTATCACATAGAGCTCCATAGGGAGCTTCCTTGAAAAACACTTGTTCAGAGAGATTGCACTTAAGTGCGTAAAAACACAGTTTCTAAAATTGTATATAAAAAAAACACATCTCAAAACATTGGCTCACATAGGAGCATGTGTGAAACTTATCTTTAAAACATAACTTTAAAAACATGGCTTGAAAACTTATCTTCAAAACAGAGTGTCAAAATTTTAAAAATAGAGTTTTTGGAAAAACTTTGTTCTTAGATCTTAATTTAAAAACCTTAAGTTTCAGAAAAACATAACAGTTTGCACACACATGACAATTCTTAGCCACTCACCGATTTGACTAAAAAACTAAACAAGTTTGGCTTTTCTCTTGTCCTTGCTGGTAGATGGTTCGGTTGGTCTTAGGATACCCTAATTGACTTAAGAAAGGTGTTACTTGCACGAAAAGTATTCCTAGATACACTATATCTTTATTTCCTAATTTGAGTCTAACTCGACTTTGACTAGTGAACACCAGTTCACAACTCAACTAGCGAACCCCCGGTTCGCCAAACAAAGTAGCAAACCCAACTTTCAGTGAATCTAGCGAACCCGCTTACCGCATATTTTGGCGTATACTGCAATGTTGAAACACAAGCAAACTCCTTACTGATATTCTTTTGGCGAACTCCCTATTTTTCTGAAGCATTAGCGAACCCTCACTTTCAAGGCCAAAACTTCCAAACCTGGTCTAGAGATGTTACAAGAAGAGAAACCAAATGCAAATAATGAAATTGGTAATGTTGGAATTAGCATAAAAAACCCTAAAAAAGTTTTTTTTTGGTAAATAAAAGAAGATTCAAAGGAATCTAACTATGGCCAACATCAGTGGCCCCCATATTTGTATTCCCTAGATCCTTGTCTTGATGTAGAAGTCCTTCAATAACAGATATGGGTTGCTCAAATAGACACATCATTGAACCTACTGTTCTTACAATATTAGCCATGGCATCTGCACGTTCATTATTATTCCTCTAAACATGAGGAAATACACTTACCATCCTCTGTTACAAAGAGCTTGAGTCTATCACATTTCAATCATGTTGCTAGCATCTCCATGTCTGTCCCTCAGGATTTTTATTAGAACTACATTGCCACACAACCTCCACTCGACAGAAGCCCACATTTCAAGTTACTTGAAAACCTTCCAGTAGTGTACCAACTTCTACTTGAAATATTGAAGTAACATTTAATCTTTAGGCATAACCAATAATTCATTTAGCTTTAGAATCTCTTAGTTCTCTTCCAATTGTTGATATATCTATGGAATTGGTCACGGTATCATCTCAATTAAGCTTCACCCAACCCTTCTTAGGGGCTCTCTACAACTCATACAATTTGCAATAAACGGAATCAGTTTATAGATGTCTCAAGTATTTTAAGGAACGAGCGCATGAAAAGCTTACATTTTTAAAAATAAACTCAATAATAAATAAAAAAAGAAAAACGAGAAGACATGTCAATGGGATGGATTGAGTTAGCTTTTGAGTCAAATTTAGTTAAACTGAGTTGATTAAGACTTTAAATTTTTGTGTATTTTAATTTGGTAATTTTTTATTCTAGTCATTTGAGGTTATTTATATAAATAATATACAAAATTAATTAATTATGAAAATGGGTTGGGGACAAATTATTTATGAAAATGGGTTATTTTCAATATTTCCACCGGTACCGCCTTACACATCGGTGGCACCACCCTCCCTTTTTAGGCAATGCTCAATCATGTTTTTCTTTAAAAAAAAATTGGTGTCACCACTATGTCAGGCGTTGTCACATCCTAAAAATCAGGTTAGTAAAAATTGGGTTAATGAACTGAGAGAGTGGTCACTTGAATTTTATTTATTTATTTATTATTTATTTTAGATAATCTTTTGATATTAATAAATATCAAGTATAGTGGTTAAGTAGTGGTAGAGTTGTTTATGATGACTTGTGTTCGAATCTCTTCCCTCACACTATTTTTTATGTAGCGTAATTTTGCCTCAAACCTTAGCAAAGGTCACATCATGTTTTTAAATAAATATGATAAGAATTAAAATAAGGAAGTGAAGTGGTTAAGTGCTCATTATCTATCTTAGAGGTCTTAAGTTCAAGGCCCTTTATTCTCATCTTTTTATTTAATTTTTTAACACAATTTCCATGTGCATAATGTGCTTATCGTCCACCCCATTGTTACCATGTTTAAGAGGATTCCTTTCCCTCTTTATATGTCAAACTTACCATATGTTGGGCTAACATGATCACCTTTTCACTCAATGTCTCCCTCCCTTACCAAAACTTCATATATTATCTTTTGTTGTGGTTTAATGAACCTAGTCATAGTTGACCAAGCTTACCTCACCTCTTTGTCGTCCATACCACTCATTTGCTCCAATATTTTCATTTTTTCATTTCTTCCTTTTTCATTTTCTCTCCTTTTTGACAAACAACCACCACCTTCAACCACCATCTAAAATTCCTCCACCACGAGCTATAGCTTTACCACCTCCACACCACCATCTAATGTTATCTTCTTCTCCTCTTTTCTTTCAATCATTGCCCTTCACCGCCACCGTGAGTCATAGTAAACCATCGTGAAAAAACCTTCCTCCACCACTCATTTTCTTTTCTATTTTCTCTCAATATTGTGATCAAACCCTCCCACTTTTTTTATATTTTTTCTCACCTCATTGAACCATTATCGGACCACCATCGCCATCGTTGATGCCATTTTTTTTGACGGGTTTTAGTTTTCCCCTTTTTATTTCTCTTTCGATCTCTCCCATCTCTTCTAAAGATTCAATCATCCTATTTTATTTATCATGTAACCAAGGCTCATCGATCATATATTTTTGTAGATCGTTAAACCTCTACACTCCTTCATCAAGACTTATTAACAATCTCGTAGTATTGTTGAGTAGTGTAAGTGCATGAGGGGTGTTGGGAACATTCTTTCCTCTCTATTGTTTTTCTCATAGCCAAATGGTGTTAAGACACATTTTTTTTTTTCATTGTAAACATTTTTTTCCTATATTCTTTGAAGGACCAAACAACTCCAATCCAAGAGATCCTTAGCATGATAATGAAGGCATCGAATCAAATTCTCGATTTAAGGGTAAGCAATTGGTGAGAACTATTAATCTTTAAGTAATAAGACACATCCAATAGATCTATAACTAAAATATGAGTTTAGATCCAAGTGAAGCCTCTTCTAATAGAACTATGGCAATTGAATCTTTGATATAAGGTGTGAGATCCAAATCTTTGGTTAGATTATAATATGCTACTTTTATTTTTAATAAAATGCTATTAAATAATTATTTGAGAGTACACTAAGTACTCAAATCAGAGTTGAAAAGCTCATTATAGGGAAATTCCAAGTAAGTGTTCCTAAAATTATTAGTTCATTGAAACTATGATTTGTGATGTGTTGATGTATGTGATGATGATATGTGTGCAAATCTCATCTTTATGTTATATGATACATGGACTTATTGATATGTGATGCTCTAAATATGTGTTATATGTGTGTGTGATGAGATCCATGATTTAATATGAAAATATATGAAAACATGCTAAAGTGAACAAAAAGTTAATATTAGGTGATATATGAAAATGTGAGCATGTTTACATACAAATGTGTAAAGTCGAGAAATATGCAACTATAAGCATGACTATGTGAGAAATGCGAAAAGTGATTATACGTGTTAAACTTGAAAATGGTCATATCACATGCATGGGGTGGGTTTTATAAAAGGAGGAAGTTATGTGGCAGTTTATATGCGATTATGTGGCCGTTATTGGCAATTATGTGGTGGCTTGTCCACAATCTGTTATGTGGTTGTTTATCGGCAATTATGTCGTGGCTTCTACACAAATGGTGTGTTATTGGATGGAGGGGTTCTAGGGAACTCAAAATTGGTGTGTAGCGGAGATGAATAGGAAATTTTATAAAATGTGCATAATTTAAAAATATGCATCAACATGTTCATGCATAAGTGTCAGTGTTAGAACTTGTGATTATTATGATGATTGATATGTTGAGATTGATATTTTGATATGTATGCGATTATATTTGTGATGATATCACACTGGGCTTGTAAGCTCACCCATCTTATGTGTATGTTTCAGGTAATCCTCGTAATTAGGACTCAGATGCAGATTTTCGGTGATGCTCTCAGAAGTGAACTTTATAATAAATTATGGACTTTATATCATTTTATGGATTTTTATGGACTTTGATTTGGTTTTGTTTTAATAACTTTATGGGACTTTATTTTGGGGGTTTTTCATTTTGATTTGCATAAATTGCTTGCATGACATTAAGTTTTAAAAATTATATAAATTAGTATTTGATAAGATTTCGCTTGAAACTTGGTTTCTAAAATAGAATCTGTCAATAAGACATTTTTTCGCTACATTTCTGAAAAATGAGTTTTTAATAAAATTAGACCTAGTTTTCAAAATTATTAATGTTTACAAATGAGTTTTCTAAAGACATTTGATTTATGAAGTTAATATTTTTTTTTATTTTTGAAATATTGATGAATAACCAAGTTCTCCAATTTTGAATAAAAAGACAATTGATTTAGAAGTATAACTGAAAATCTGAAATAGTTTTGAATAAATGTTAAATGTTTACAATTGAGATATTATTTATTTCGATTCTTGAAATTTGTACAATTTTTATGAAATCAAAATAAATTTTTTATTTCATTGTTTTGAAATGATAAGCCAATAGTTTCAAAATATATTTTTCAAAATTCTGAAAGTTTATTTTGACCATTTCTGTGGCCAATTCTGAAATAAAGTTGAACTTTCAATTTTACTAGTTTTGAATGAACTGCGCAAATGGTTTAAAAAAAAGTATGTTTGGAATCAAAAAAGTTTTTCTGGGCCATTCTGGTGGCCAATGTACCTTTCCAAATTCGACCATAACGACTGGGCAAGGTTTGGGGTGTTACAGGCGGCACCAATATGTATTTTTCCAAAAAGCCCGTGAAAATATGGACATACCAATAAAAAAACAAAAAAAAATTATGGTGTTTCCGGTATGTCAAGCAGCATCAATGAAATTTTAAAAAAAATGTAGTCAAAAATAAAAATAAAAGTTGGGATGAAAAAGAAACTATTTTTTAATAAGTGTCACTAGTGTCCCAGGTGATACCGAAGGTATCAGATTAAAAAAAAAGAATCTGAAAAAAAAGTGGGGGGAGCCCGTGACTGTTCGGTTATGTCGACGATAGGGTGTTAGCCTGATGTCACGTAGGTTTCCCGACACTTTTTTTTAGATTCTTTTCTTTCAATCAATATATAAAGGGACTTTGGTCCTCCCCTACCCCATCAGCAGCATTGAAGGTTAAAAAGTTGTTTTAATTTATTTTTAATGTGTTTAGTGTTGGAATTTTGGGAGGAAGTTTGTTTATGCTGGAGTTTTAAGAGAAAATTGTTATAATTTTAAGGTATATTTTTATTTTTTTATAATATTTTTTATAAAATATATGTTTATATTTTAGATTACTATTAATTTTTAGATATAACTTTTAAGGTTATATTTTTATTTTGAAGATTAGATTTGTGTTCTAGGTGTATGGATATATTAAGATAGTTTTAGTGTATATTTTTTTATTTTGTAATATTAAATTTTATATTATAATATTTTACATATAATATTTAGATATAATGTTTAAAATAATAAAAATAATATAAAAAAATAAATAATTATGAAATTGAGATGTAAGAAAATTTAATTATGGGAATGAGTTGTTTACTACAATTTGTTTGTGTTTATATTTATATATATTACTAATAAAGATACTTCAATTCAGTTGAAAAAATACAGGTTACGATAAATTATTTTAAATGTTTTTTTAAGTTGTGATGCGATCACACCTCGAGCACACTTTCGGACCAGCTCCCCAAACATTGCTTGCACTACCTGGCGAGTTGAATTAGCTCGATTCTAGCTTGTTGAGCTCAATTCAGCTCATTTCCAGCTCAATGAGTTCGTTTGGTCATTCCATGAGATCAATCCAGCTCAATTAAGCTCGTTTTGAGCTCAACTTTACCTTTTTAATTCTTGCGTTTTGTTGTTGGAATAAATTACCTGTTTTAGCCAAATTAGTTTAATTAGTTTAAGTTTTTTAATAACTCAGCTAAGTGGTAAATATGTTTTTTAAAAAGCTAATTAATTTGTCTAAAATATTTTGACATTAATAGGTCTAAAATTACTACAGAAATTTAAGTTGTTTTTATCTCATTTAATTTGTCTTAGTTAGTGCATTATTTTAATGTGTTTAGATTAAGACAAATTTAATAGTTGCTGCCAATTTAATTTGTCTTTGAATAAGCTTAATTAGGTTATTTTTGAGCCGCCGATTTTTAATATGTCTTAAAGCTATTAATTTGTTGATTGTTAATGTGTAGCTCACATACATGAACGGCATTAAAAGAGAGCTGAAAATTATTTCTTTTCATGAAGTCAGTCTGTGCACCTCAATGGGCATGTGCTGAAAATTAAAATTCCAGCAGCAGCCATTTAAATGTCTCCTAGTGTCTCTTTGAGGATTTCACCAGCCACCACTCTTCATCAAGATTAGGTTGAATAGTTGCTGTCCATTGGATTATCCTAAGCTACATTACTAATTCCCCCAAGGCTGTTCAGCTAACCGAAGCAGCACATTAGCTCCATGCATTCACTTGGCCAAATATACCAAGGGATTTTCAGCTCATTCATTTTCCTTCAGCTGGTTAGGAAGCTACAAGGAAGTCTCAAAGAAATTTTAGCTCTTCTAGATAAATCACAAGTTGTCCATTCGGTCTCCCAAGTGGCTGATCAGTTCTCATTCATTTTAAATATTTCCAACTGCATGAAGACACCTTGGAAGCTGACCATTGACGTTCTCAAGGCTAGGAAGTTCAGGGCACCTTCATGAATAATTCTGGAAATTTCCAGCTCATTAAAAGCAAAGGTCCATTTAGCTGCTCATTGACCATTCGATTACCCCTTAGTTTTTAGCTATAAATATGTGTTAATTTCATTTTGTAAAGGTTATTCAATTTTAGACTTTGTCACTTTTATGAACTTTATTTTTCTAGTGAGAATTCAATTTTCTTTATTCACTTTAGGACTGATTTGACTTATCAGGAATTCGTCTCGTGGCGTTAATCTTTCCTTGTTATCTCGAACTTATCAGTTTTGTTGGTGTGGCGTTCAAATTTATGCCTTTGGTTCCTATCACTCTTGATAGCGGGTCAAGGTTCTTCGCTAATTTTCCTACACCGTAATCCACCTAAAGCCAATTTGAGACTCTGGTCAACAATCCCTATTGTTGGTTCATTCTCTGGCCTTAGCCATTTATTCCCATCCACTGTCCAAATATCATACACCCTTCTTTTGAGACCCCTTTTGAGCCTAATCCATACTTTGATTTCATCTTCTTTCCAACCGAGCAAAGACTTACACAATTTACGATCAGGCAACTAATACAACTCAAATCAACCCATGGCGAGATCGTACCATTTGGTATCAGAGCTGGTTAAATTGAGGTAAGAATCGACGTTTTTGATATTCCCGAGATTGCATTTTAGCAAAAAAAAGTAAAAAAATTTCAAAAAAAATCAAAACAAAAAAAGAAAAGAATATATATTTGAAGTGTAAAATTTGGAAGTAGTAAAAAGAAAAGAGAGAATTACGAAAATCTTAAAAAAAAAAAGAGAGAAAAAAAAAGAGTGAAGTTGTCGTACGAGTTTTCTGCCCGAAATTCCTTCATTCCTTTCTAATACCAAACAGCCACACTTTCATCCTTTTGTTTTTGTTTTCTAGCCTACCCTTGTTCCAACAACTTTTCCTACCCAAACTGAACATCATTTTTGTAAGCCGACTCCACACCGATGACCGCTAAGTCTAAGTAATCCATTGTTAATCAAGAGAGGCGAATAGAGCGGAAAAAGGAACGAGTGTGTGGTGAGATTATTCGAGTGTGTAAAAGCCAAAATTGAGAGAATTTTTCTTTTTCAGAGAAAGTGTGAGGTTTGCGTGAGTAAACACCATGTTTCGAAATACCGAAAGTAATGGTAATTATGATAATGATTTGTCAGACCCAACATATCAAAAATTTATTCACAAGGTGGGTTAAATGCTCCAAAGAGGACTAAAACCAATACAAGAACATTTGGAACATATCGAAGAAAGAGCCCAAACGTATCGAAGTTCTACAAATCAAAAGACAGAGACAAGATCATCATGGAGACATGGATCCAAAGATTATTCGAGGATAGACTCATACCGAGACTATTATTCATCAAGGAAGTCAAGTCGGTATGAAACAAACCAAGAATTTGGAACCTTTCGAGGCTACCAACAAGAAGGTAGAAATTCTTCTTCAAACAGTTCAAAGCATTCATCTGCGGATAAGTCCAAACAAAGAAGTGAACATGGTTCGTATGCATCTAAGTCTTCGCTCACGGAAGGTCATTGCCGAAGAGATCCAGATCATGATTCCTATTCAACAAGGAAATCGAGATGAAGCAAAGGAAACTTTGAGTTTGAACCCTATTACGGTGACGAATGAGAAGATCCAAGTAATTCTTCAAATACATAAAGGTATTCATCTATGAAGATTCAATCTCGAAAAGATGATCATATCTTATACGTGGATCCTTCATGTCTTTCCCAATGAAAAGTTTCTCATTTTGAATATCTTAATTTATCTCCTTCTTGTAATAACATCGAAAAAGCATGTGAGAAAGAATTTGAAAGGAAAAAAGAAATGAAAGAAAAAGAGTGAAACAAAGCAAAAAGAGAATGAGAAAAAGAAAAAGAATTTGATCAAGAAAAGAAAATTGAAAAAGAGAAAGAAACTGAAGAAAGAAAAGATGATGAGCCAGAATCGAGAGAAGTTGAAAAAGAAAATGAAAGTGAGTTCTCGATAATAAAATAGATGAGTGAAAAAGATGCGACTGAACGAGAGAAAGTGAGGAATGTTTCTACTAACTTATATTCAAGTTGTCCTCTTATTGTATTTTCTTCTTTTTAGGTCTCTAAAGAATCATTCGACAAGTTCAAACTTAAATACCTTCTCGATGCGAGACGGTTCTGAATGATCGAGAAAGGTAAGATCAAAAATGACATTAGTCCACAAGTGTTTAAAGTTAAGCGAGGTAAGGAGTCTTTAGCAATTGAGTCACGACAATTTCATTGGAACGTTGTTGAAAAAGGTATCAATGGCTTGGTTTTTGAAAGATCTTCGCACCCTATTTCAATTAATTGTCATTCTCTGATTGTTGTTGATGAATTTGTTTCAAGCTGCATCCCAAAGAGTTTGCCTCATGACATGTATCGTGTTAGTAAGTCTATTGATACCGATAGAATAAATTGCCATATACAAAATTTGGTCACATGTGATAGAGAATTTTCCCGTAAGACCTCCAATCTGTTTGATTGCGATGATTATGTGAAATCTCTAAATTTTTGTGTGAAATACTCTTGCATTTACATGCCCATTCGAAAGAGATTTAAAGGACTTGATTGTTTGCATATTTGTCTGCTTAAATCCTTTTCACTGGCATGTGTGACTTATTGATGAAAACAAAATTCTTGTGGCATTTTGGAACAAGTGACCAAAACCATGTGTTCAAGCCCGGAGTATGTGATCCTAAGTTGATGCTAAGTAAAGGTGAGTACTGTAATTATGCTTGGAATAAATGTGTTAAACTTTTTCATCTTTTTTGAATTTCCTCGTTTTCTGTAAAAATAAAGCATGTGTACATTGTTGACTTGTAAAGTCAAAATTTGATTTATGATTCTGAAAATTGCTTCATATTGTGGTTTAAGGGATTGGGACATGAATGCATACTTATAACTGTAGTTTGCTTCTTGTTCCTACCAAGCTACCAGCCAAGAATTGTTCAAGTCAATGTGAGATGGTAAGCAAAAACTTCATTTTTGATCCTGATGATTATTACTCTTTATTATTGATCAAAGGAATTGAACCAATGGATTTTGATTCTCAAGACTATAATTATCGAAAGCTTTGCTATTTTGGATCAATAGTGAGAGCAATCAAGCACTCTGAATTTCATGTGAATAGACGTGTGAACCATTTGTGCTTGCTTGATTTTATGATTTTAAATCTGAAAACGAAGTTGTTGAACTATGACAAGTTGCAAATGCTAAATCAAAGCTTTGGTTCTACATCGTTGTTTAAAGGATTTGAATCATGGACTTTTGTTGTCCAAAAGTATAACTCTCGAATGCTCCATGATTCTAGTTTACTTTCATCAAAGAATAAGGTAAGATCCACTTTTATTTTTGATCCCGGCATTGGGTTATGCATCCCAATTTTGGGTAAGATTTTGAAAAGTTCTTTTGAGCTTATAATTTCTAATGTCACTAATCTGTTTCTCTTTTGTGTAGGTGACACATTGAAATGGTTGCCTCGTAAAGAGGGAGGGCAAACACATAATTTCTTTATGAGCTGTGTTTGATTTTCAAATTCGTAGGAGCAACTTTGCCAACTTCATCAACCAAAGGGGTTGTGACGGTGAAAGATTTTTCACGAGCAAGTGGCCCAATTTGAGGACAAATCGCCTTGAAAATGAAGGAATGATGCGATCACACCCTGGGAACACTCTCGGACCAGCTCCCCAGAGGTTGCTTGCACTACCTGGTGACTTGAATTAGCTCAATTCCAGCTTGTTGAGCTCAATTCAGCTCATTTCCAGCTCAATGAGCTCGTTTGCTCATTCTATGGGATCAATCAAGCTCAATTAAGCTCGTTTTGAGCTCAACTTTACCTTTTTAATTCTTGCATTTTGTTGTTGGAATAATTTACCTATTTTAGCTAAATTAGTTTAATTAGTTTAAGTTGTTTTAATAACTTAGCTAAGTGATAAATATGTCTTTTAAAAAGCTAATTAATATGTCTAAAATATTTCGGCATTAATAGGTCTAAAATTACTACAGCAATTTAAGTTGTTTTTAGCTCATTTAATTTGTCTTAGTTAGTGCATTATTTTAATGTGTTTAGATTAAGACAAATTTAATAGTTGCTGCCAATTTAATTTGTCTTTGAATAAGCTTAATTAGGTTGTTTTTGAATTGTCGATTTTTAATGTGTTTTAAAGCTATTAATTTGCTGATTGTTAATGTGCAGCTCACATACATGAACGACATTAAAAGAGAGCTGAAAATTATTTCCTTTCATGAAGCCTGTTCGTGCACCTCAATGGACATGTGCTGAAAATTAAAATTCTAGCAGCAGCCATTTAAATGTCTCCTAGTGTCTCTTTGAGAATTTCACCAGCCACCACTCTTCATCAAGATTAGGTTAAATAGTTGATGTCGTATCCTAAGCTTCATTATTAATTCCCCAAGGCTATTCAGCTAACCGAAGCAGCACATTAGCTCCATGCATTCACTTGGTCGTGCATACCAAGGGATTTCCAGCTCATTCATTTCCCTTCAGCTGGTTAGGAAGCTACAAGAAAGTTTCAAGGAAATTTTAGCTTTTCTAGATAAATCACAAGCTGTCCATTCGATCTCCCAAGTGGCTGATTAATTCTCATTCATTTTAAATATTTCCAGCTGCATGAAGACACCTTGGAAGCTAACCATTGACGTTCTCAATGTAACGCCCTGATTTTCGAGATTTTTTAAGTTTTAATAATTTTTGGTAAATTTTGAAATTTTCGTGTTTTGAATATTGGTATTATGTTTAAATGTGGTAGTGGGCCTTTAGAAGGCCCAAGCTTAAGTTATACACGGCAAAATATCGAGGTTGGTTTTTTTTAAGTGAATGGGAGATTTGGTTAAGTGGGCTTTCAAGAAGAACTGCGTAAGTTATGACACAAGTAAGGTCTTGGTAAAGTGGCAAGGTGGCGCCACTAAGCTCCTAAATAAGTGGCGCCTGGGAAGGAATTGGAGGTCCAGGTTTCAAGTTGTAAGGTAGGCATATTGTTACTTTTTAATTTTAGGCATGTGCTGGGCATGTGATCACTCAAGAGAATTTCGGCAAGGGCCTTAGGAAGGATGGGCCGATTGCTTTAGTTGATATTAGGGCTAGGTTCTTTTCTTTTTCTGTCCTAGAGAATTAGGGTTAGCCACCTGAAAGCTTTCTCTCATCTTTTTTGAATTCTCACAAGAGCCGAAAACACAAATCTTTTTCTCATTGTGCCGAATTTTCTTCTTCTCTTTTCCTCCATGTTTTCTCTTCCTTTATGCTTCTCCTTCTAGCTGAAACTTTCTTACTATCTTATTCATCTCCTCTACCGATCCCATCCTCCATTAAACCTTCATCACCGATTGCCATTAAAAAGCCGAAATCCTGAAAACTCACTACTTGTGTCAATTTCTCCAAAGCCAAATCCTTCAGTATTTTTGTTCCTTTTGATCAACATTCATCTTCTCTAAACACTTAGTATCTGTCGGCAACATTACTTCAAGGTTATAGCCTCAAATCATTATCTTCTTCATCACCTAAAAAGCTAAAATACCATAGATTTAAGGGCTTATAGCCGATACTTCAGATCTCCTGGATTCGAGTTCCACCATCATTTAGAGGATAGATCTGCATCAGATCTGCGTAGAAATCAAAGAGGAATAAGTGATAAGTGCTCATCACTTCAGATCTAGTCTTATTTTAGAAGTTAGAAAAAGCCAAATTCCCTAAAGACTAAGGAGGCTGTCGATTTGGGCATAGGGCTTTAAGGGTCCTTAACCGATGATTTCTTTTGGTGATTAGTGTCTTCTTGAGTGTTGGAACGAACGCTTGGATCGTTGGAGCAATCAGACTTGGATCTAGTCATCGAGTTTCGGCAAAAAGGTAAGATTTTAAAGGTTGTTAGGGGCATGGTTCGAACATGGGTAAGTGAATATTGAGATTAGTGTTGTGGTTTGCAATCTAAGAAATATGGTAATCTATTGTAGGACATCGTAAGGGATCTCAGTAGCAGTCGTAGCAAAACAGGTGTGTATCGAACACCCTTTCATAGTTCAATTTGGCAAAAGCCGAAATGCTGAAAATTCTAGCATTTCGTGGGCTTGTGAGGGTGCGAGTGCTCACAAGACGATTAGAAATCATTAGATCTGGAAGCGCAAAATGGTAAGTTAGTCATGTGTGAAATTTCATTCACTTCGGTAATTGGGCCTCGATAGGCTAAAACTGGGCCCAATGGGTTTACTGGTCCATATGGGTAAGATAACAAAAAATTAGCAAATAAATATGTTCTGTTAGACTGTGGAATCAAAACTGATTGAAACAGATAAAATTACTGAAATACCTTTATAGGTGGGAAAGTTTACAAATTTACCCCTAGGAGTAAAATTACTAATATACCCCTAGGGATAAAGTTGACCGAAATGCATGATTGACTGTTACTGTTTACTGCATATCATATTATGATTATTATCTGTTGCATGGGACTGGGATATTGATGGAGGAAGTACTGAAAGTGGCTCGTCCACGTACTGGAGGCTTTGCCTTAATTTACCGATATTGAGCAGCAATGCTGCAACTGTGGAGTGTAGGGCTGGGTGGGTTGAGATAGTCCCCACATGGAGTGTAGGGCTGGTACGGATGGAGTGTAGCGGTTGGTTATAGGATGGGTTGGGCTTGTATACACGTATGTATATATGTTCTGTTCTGGAATTGGGCCTTTGGGCCACACTGTTATCTGTAAGGGGCTAAGGCCCAGTTTCTATATTCTGAAAAGGGCTCCGGCCCGGTAATTAGGGCTTAGGCCGAATGGGTTTGAGCTGACTTGGGCTTTGGATGGGTTTCCGTACACACTGAGTTTTCCAAACACACCTCTCTCTCTTCCATCTTTGCAGGTGAGCCCTAGTTGGTGGACTTGGAGCTAGGCTGGATTCAAAGGGGTCACGAAGATTGATTTGTGGTTTTAAATAAGTTCGTATTTTACTTTTGATTATTTTATTTTGCTTAAAGTTGTAATAAGGTCGCTCTTTTAATTATTTTTATTTTGGAATTATTAAACTGGTTAGCACTAGGGCGCGGTTTATAAAAGTTACTTGTTTTCAAAATATCACGATAACCAAGTAAAGCTTCCGCAACGTAATGTTTTTTTTTTAAAAAAAAGAAGGAAATGAATATTTTAAATAAGACTTAAACTAAATTTGATGTTCGTGAACAAGTAACATGCTTTAAGTGTGGCAATGGTTGTGTGCATGTCTAGGATTGGTTCCGGGAAGAGCTTGGTACTTAAGCAGTCCAATAGACTCACCTCCTCTTTTCTGGCTTCCTACCTGGTGCACAGCTTCCATTCACTTAGACTTAAAACAAAAACGTCCTTTAAACCCTAAAAGAGATTTTTAGATAAAACATAACTTCTTTAGCAACATTTTTCATATGGCACATTGAATTCGGTCGTAACATCTGGGCCGGGTTTAGGGGTGTTACATTTAGTGGTATCAGAGCCAGGTTATAACAGCTCGACTGTGGATCGGGTCTAAAAAGGGTTTTCAAAACTTTAAGCCCAAAGAAGGTATTCTGGGAAAAATCTGACTTTTGAAAACAAATTTTTTGTTTAAAGGAAATAATCTTCGAACTTGGTTTCTTTAAATATTTGAGAAATGGATTTTAAAGGCCTAAATCTTTTAAGTTTGTTCGAAAACTAATAAGGTGGCACACTGAATCCCTAGCACCAAGTCTGTAAGTATTTTTTTTGCTCTATATATATATACTGAACTGTACTAAAAATAACACTGTAGCTAGTACTGAGCCTTGGATACATTATTATTGATAAGGTAGTATTAAGACTACAAAACTGAGGCTATAGGGTAAACTAAGTCTGAGGAAACTGAGACAGTAGTTAAACTGCGGTTGCGCGAGAACAACTCTGAAACTTTATCTTTTCATAAGACATTCTGTAATAAACATTGGAAATAGTAAACTAATGACATAAAATTCGTAAACAGATAAATCAATATGAGTATGAGAGCTACTCAGGGAAGAGGCCGTGGTCGAGGCCGAGGTGGTACTCAAGCTGGATCTGTGTCTTCTGAACACATACTAGCTGGCGAAGCACTACCACCATCGGTGGACGAAAATGGGCCGTATGATCGGGCCGCAGGGGACGACGCTTTGTCTCAGGCCATGCTAAGAATTTTGGAAAGGGTGGCCGAAGCTAATGTCGAGCCCATGAATAGGGGGTCCATTTCTGAGCGACTCCGGGCCAACGGAGCGGAGGTTTTTAGGGGCGTATCTAGAGTAGCCCCAAATGTGGCTAAGTATTGGATGGAAGCCACGGAGCGGATTATGGATGATCTGGACTACTAAGTAGAGCAGAAGTTAAAAGGGGCGGTGTCGTTACTACGGGACGAGGCGTATCAATGGTGGATCACTGTGAGAGAGGGTACCCCAGCTGAGAGGGTAACATGGGAGCTGTTTAAGCAGTCTTTCAAGGCAAAATATGTCGGGGATAGCTATGTGGATGCACGAAGAAAGGAATTCCTAAACCTGACTCAGGGTAGTAAGACCGTTGCTGAATATGAGGCAGAGTTTCTGCGATTGAGCCGGTACGCTAGTGGCATCGTCTCCACCGAATATGAGCACAGTGTTCATTTTGAGGATGGCCTCAAGGATGAGCTAAGGGTGCTCATAGCTCCGCAGAGAGAGCCTGATTTTGCTGTATTGGTAGAAAAGGCTAAGATAGCCGAAGAGGTGAAGCAAGCCAAATGAAACAACCGCGATAAGGATCAAAACTGGTTCAGAAGGGATGCTGGACCAGCTAGTGCTGCAAAATGAAATGTTAAGAGAGCTAGGATGGAGGAACCAGTTCGAACAGTTTCGGTGAACACAGTCAGACCACAAGCTTGTGGAGATTGTGGTAGAATGCATTTGGGGGAGTGCTGGAAGCGTCCTGGGGCTTGTATTCATTGTGGGTCGAAGGACCATAGAATCAGGGATTGTTATAAGAGGGCAACTCAGGCTCAAGTAGCTGAGTAAGGGACTGTGCAACCGGTTCAACCAGCGCGAGGTGGACCACCGCTACCGAAGCCGTAGACAAGGTTGCGATGGCAATGGCAGTGGACGTGGGGCACCTGGCAGAGGTACTGGTAATGCTGAGGCTCGTCAGCTAGCTTTGGTATATGCTGCTTGTCACCGCGAGGAGGGTGACGCACCTGATGTCATAACTGGTATGTTTTTTATCTCTGGTGTACCTTACACTGCTCTGATAGACGTGGGGTCAACTCATTCGTATGTTGCATATGACATTTCTGGGGCATTGGGTATTCACTTTGAGGAGACTGTATGTGGGGTAACTGTGATAAGTCCTTTAGGTCACTCGGTTAAGGTAGAAAAACTCTTCAGGGAGGTGCCTTTAGAGACTCAAGGTAGGATTTTCTATGGAGACTTGATGGAGTTACCGTTCGGAGAATTCGATTTGATCCTAGGGATGGATTGGTTGACCAAGCATAGGGCAACTTTGGATTGTGCGGCTAAGAGGATGGTGTTAAGGACTATCGAGGATGAACAGGTAATGATTATTGGAGAACGAAGAGATTACTTGTCCAATGTAGTATCGGCTTTGAGGGTTGACAAACTAATGCGTAAGGGATGTGAGGCATATTTGGCTTTTGTAAGCCAAGCTGAAACTGAGGATCTGACTGTGGAGACCATCAGAACTGTTAAGGAATTTCGAGATGTTTTCTCAGAAGAGCTTCCTGGATTACCTCCGAATCAGAAAGTCGAGTTTGGAATCAATTTGTTGCCTGGAACAGCTCCAGTATCCATCATACCCTATAGGATGGCACCGAAGGAGTTAGTGGAACTGAAAGCTCAAATTCAAGAGTTGTTGGATAGAGCCTTCATTAGACCTAGTGTGTCTCCATGGGGAGCACCGGTCCTGTTTGTGAAGAAAAAGGACAGGACGATGTACATGTACATCGATTACTGCCAGTTGAACAAACTGACGGTCAAGAATAAGTATCCACTGCCAAGAATTGATGATCTGTTCGACCAGCTTAGAGGAGCTTCTGTATTTTCCAAGATCGATCTTCGATCTGGATATCATCAGTTAAGGGTTAAAGAGACAAATATCCACAAGACGGCATTCAGGACTCGGTATGGTCATTACGAGTTTCTGGTTATGCCATTTGGACTGACGAACGCTCCTACAGCATTTATAAAACTAATGAATCATATATTCCAACCAATCTTGGATCGGTTCGTAGTCATCTTTATTGACGATATCCTGGTATATTCTGAAATGGAAACGAAACATGATGAGCATCTCCGCATTGTGCTGCAAGTGTTAAGGGAGAAGGAACTCTATGCGAAGTTCAGCGAGTGTGAATTCTGGTTGAAGAAGGTAACCTTTTTAGGGCATTTGGTCTCTGCCGAGGGGATTAAGGTGGACCCTCGTAAGATTGAAGCAATTCTGGAATGGCAGCCACCTAGGTCAGTGTCAGGAATTCAGAGTTTCCTAGGGTTGGCTGGATACTACAGAAGGTTTGTGGAAGGTTTTTCTGTGATGGCAGTACCATTGACAAAACTCATAAGGAAAGGAGTACCGTTTGTATGGAATGAGAAGCAGCAAGAAGCTTTTGAGAAGTTGAAGAAAGTTTTGACTGAAGCGCCAGTGTTGATTCAACCGGAATCTGGGAAGGACTTCATTGTGTACAGCGATGCGTCGCATGTGGGGTTAGGATGCATACTGATGCAAGAGGGTAAGGTGGTTGCTTATGCATCGCGACAGCTTAAGCCGCATAAAGCAAACTACCCTACGCACGATATAGAGCTAGCAGCAGTGATTTTTGCGTTAAAAATCTAGAGACATTATTTATATTGAGAAAAGTGTATCATATACACAGACCATAAGAGCCTAAAGTATCTATTGACTCAGAAGGCGTTAAACCTTAGGCAACGAAGATGGGTAGAGCTGCTTAAGGATTACGACTGTTCGATTGAGTACCACCCAGGTAAGGCTAACGTGGTGGCTGATGCGTTGAGTCGAAGGGTAGTTAATGATTTGAGAGCCTTGTTTGCACGTTTGAGTCTGTTCGATGATGGAAGTCTGTTGGCAGAATTGCAAGTGAGGCCTACTTGGATTGAACAGATTAAAGAAAAATAGTTGAAGGATGGTTCATTAGTTCTTCGGTTTCGGCAAGTTAAGAATGGTGAGAGTGAGGATTTTGGACTAAATACCGACGGAGTTCTGTGCTTTTGTGGAAGAGTTTCTTTTTCGAAAGACCCTAAATTGAGGCGGTCAATTCTAAAAGAGGCTCATAGTGGACCCTGTGTCATGCATCCTGGAGGGAATAAGTTATATCGAGATTTGCAAGAGTTGTACTGGTGGCCTGGATTAAAACGGGAGGTGACTGAATTTGTTGAGAAATGTCTGACGTGCCAGCAAGTTAAGGCCGAGCACCAATTGCCTTCTGGATTACTGCAACCAGTGAAAATTCCACTATGGAAGTGGGAGAGAGTAACTATGGATTTTGTGAGTGGACTACCTTTGACACCCACCAAGAAAGATTCGGTGTGGGTAGTTGTGGATAGGTTAACAAAATCTGCCCATTTCATACCTGTTCGTACTAATTACTCACTGCAAAAGTTGGCCAAGTTATATGTGGCGAAGATAGTGCGATTGCATGGGGTGCCAGTGTTGATTATTTCTGATCGAGACCCTAGGTTTACATCTCGGTTCTGGCGGAAGTTGTAGGAAGCGTTGGGTACACGATTGGATTTTAGTACTGCTTTTCACCCACAGACAGATGGACAGTCGGAAAGGGTTATTCAAGTTTTGGAGGATATGTTGAGAGGTTGTATCATCGATTTTTGCGGTAGTTAGGAGGACTACTTGCCATTGGCGGAGTTTGCATACAACAACTGTAACGCCCCAATTTTCGAGAATTCTGTGAATTTTGGTGAAATTTAAATTTTTGTGTTCTGTCTGCTTGGCGTAGGTTTAAGCATGTTAGTGGGCTCTAGAAGGCCCAAGCTTAGGTTAAAACCCGGTAATTTTAATTAATGTTAAAACTATAAGAAAGTGGGTTTCTGGTTAACTGGGCTTTTAAGTATTAATTGTGTAAAATAAAACACAAGGAAGCCTGTGGTGAGTTGGCTAAGTGACGCCACTAAGGAGCTTTAAAAGTGGCGTGTGGATGTTAGGGAGGACCCAGGTTCAAGTCACAATGACAGCAAATTAAAGGAATTAATTTTTATGTACAGAAAAGGGAAGTGTTGGAACTCAAGTAAAAGTCTATCAGAAGGAGTTCGAGTTGCTCAGGAGATTGAGCAAGGAGGGGATAAGGGAGAGAATTTAGGAGCTGATTAGAGAGAGAAGAATTGGCTGAATGGTGGACTCTTAAGGAGCAAGAGTTGGCCGGCCAAGGGAAGCTTTAGGGGGACAAAATTCGGCTAGGTTAAGTGCCAATATAAATTCGGCATTAAGGGAAATTTGTGTCGTTTCCTAACTATTCACCTCTTCTTTTCTTTTCTCCTCTCTTCATCAACCTTTTCCTTTTCTTCTTTTTCTCTATAGCTGAATCTTTCCATCCTCCTGTTCATCTCCATCTTTCTCTTCAGACATTTCTAAACCTTCATAGCCATTTGCCATAAAAAGCCGAAATCCCGAAAGCTATACCTTCTTCTGTGCCAATTTTTCCTAGTCAATCATCTTAATTCTTTTCATCATCTTTGGCCGATTCTTTAGTCCTCTAAACCCTAAGTGCCTATCGACAAAGCCAATACAATCTTCATATTTTCTCTACACAATTGTAAAAAGAGCCAAAAACCCCATACTCATAGGGACATAGCCGAATATTGAGAACACTGAAGACTCAACTTTGGTGATCATTTGAGGGCTTAGAGCGGCATCAGATTTAAGTAGAAATTAACTGGAATCATTGACCGAAGGAATCGGTGGTAAGTCTTTTCAAACATAGTCTTTCCTTCGTATTTTAGAAAAGTCGAAACCCCTAAAGATTAGGGAGGCTGTCGATTTGGACTTGTAGCCCTAAGAGGATGTGGTAACTATTTTACTTTGATAATGGTGCGATTTAGAGGCTGCTGATCAAGGGCTTGGACAAGTGGAACAATCGGATCTTGATCTAGTTACTACTTTCGACAAAGGTAGGATCGCTAGTGCCTAAGGTGTGGTTGGCCGAATATGGTAAGGGTTAATATGTAGTTCATTTCGGTAGTTAGATTAACGTAGTAATAATATAATTGTAGGAAGTTTGTGCGTGGATCTCATCAGCGAATCGTCATAAAATAGGTGTGTAACTGACACCCTCTCGTAGACTAGATCGGCAAAAGTCGAAGAGCTGAAATGCCGAAAAGTTGGTATTTTGGAAACTTGCGAGTGTGCGAATGCTTGTAAGATAGATGGGTTAATTATTCTGGTAATCTAAAGTGATAAAACTGCAGTACGCGCGATTTCGTCCATTATTGATATTTTGGGCTTAATGGGCCAAAAATCAGTTAATGGGCCAACGTGCCTAATTCGGTAAGTATGCGCGATAAGTGTTTCTGATTGCACGTAAATGGTAGAAATATGCATGAAAACCCTAAGATAGCTAAATTACTAGAATACCCCTTTGTATGAAAAATTACCATGATACCCCTAGGTGTAAAATAACCTTTATACCCCTAGGGTTAATTTTATCTGAAAAGCATGATGATTTAAATCTGTATGACGTATACCATGAATAAATATCTATGCATGGGGACATGGGTTATATTATGGAGGAAGCGTCCTGGTGGCTATGCCACAAATTATCTGTTCTGGTGGCTCTGCCACATATATCTGTTCTGGTGGCTCTGCCACAATTTTCTGTTTCTGGTGACTCTGTCACACTATCTGATCTGGCAGCCATGCTGCATATTTCTGTGGCGTGTAGCAGTTGGGTGGGTCGAGTAGTCTCCCCACATGGTGAAAGGTTGGTATGGCAGTGCATATGGTTGGATATGGGTTAGGTTTTGCATAAGCATGTAATATCTGTTCTGATCTGTTATGGGCCTATGGGCTTTATTCTGAGTTCTGTTCTGGGCTAAGGCCAACATATTCTATTTTTGTGGTTTGAGCTGATATAGGCTATGGTTGGGTTAATTTACACACTGAGTTTCCCCAAACTCACCCCTTTATTTTCATCCTCGCAGGTGATCCCCAACCATAGTGCACTTGGAGCTGTGGGGGATTTGGAGTGGCCACAAGTTTTTGCAAACTTGGTTTCTTTCTGGTGAACTGGACTTCATTTTATTTTATGTTTGAGGTTTTGGGTTTTTTACTTGTAATAAGGCCGCTTTATTATTTTTATGGTTTTGATTTATACTTTACCATGATGGAAATGATTTATTTTAACTATCAAATTGATTAGCTTTAAGGCGTGATTTCAAAAATAATAATTGTTTTCAAAATATCACGACTACAAGCAAGACTTCCGCTATGAAAATGCTTTCCAAAGTTAGTCACTTTTTCTTAAACGGACTTAATCAAATTATTTTCCTAAAAATACACACGACGTTAAAGTGTGGCAATGGCGGTGTGCATGTCTAGGATTGGATCCTAAGGGATCTTGGTACTTAAGCAGTCCGACGGACTCACCTCCTCTTTCCTAGGTTTCCTACGGTGTCTGACTTCCATTCACTTTAACCTATTTTGAAAGTATCTTTTAAAACATCAAGTAAGTTTTCCAACTAAGCAACACACAACGTTTTGAATGCTTTGATGTGGTGCGTCAGATCTGGTTGTATCGTCTAGGCCAGGTTTGGGGTGTTACATTTAATGGTATCAAAGCCAAGTTGCAACAACTCAGCTGTGGAATGGGTTTACAAAAACAAAGGTTTCAAAAATATGATTTTATAAAGATTACAAAACTCGGTTTTCAAAAGTTAGATCTTTAGAAGGTGGCATTCCGAATCTCTGGCCCAAGTCTGTAAGTATTCTAATTTTTTCTGAATATATTTTGAATTATCTGTCTGTATTGCAACCCTACTAGAATACTCTAGATAGGATGCTACTGAAACCATAGGAAAACTTGATAAGAGACTGAAACTATAGCTAGACATCGATTCTGCAAAAACCAAACTCTGAATTACTGAATCATAAAACATCTGTAATAATCACTGGAATGCTAAAATTAGTGCATAAAATTTGTAAACAAATAATACGATATGAGTACGCAAGCAGCTCGAGGAAGAGGCCGTGGACGAGGCCGAGGTAGTGCTCGAGTAGGAATTGCATCTTCTGGGCATATGCCGAAAGCGGAGGCACCGGTGCCACCGACAACAAAAGTGGAGTCTCATGATCGTGGTGCCAGGGATGACGCCCTGTCCCAGGCTATGCTCCGTGTTCTGGAAAGGGTGGCCGGGGCAAGTATCGGTAATGGAATTTGAGGATCTATTTCTGAACGACTCTGGGCTAACAGAGCAGAGATCTTTAGGGGCGTATCTGGTGTAGCCCCGAATGTGGCAGAATATTGGTTGGAGGCCATAGAATGAATTATGGATGACTTGGACTACTCGGTAGAGCAGAAGCTGAAGGGGGCCGTATCGTTGCTGCGAGATGAGGCTTATCAGTGGTGGCTCACCTTGGGAGCTGTTTAAGACGGCCCTTAAAGGAAAGTATGTTGGGGCAAGTTATGTGGACGCCCGCAGGAAGGAATTCTTGAATTTGGTTCAAGGAAATAAGTCGGTTGCGGAGTATGAGGCTGAGTTTCTAAGGCTAAGTCGGTATGCTGTGGGAATAGTCGCTACGGAGTATGAGCATAGCGTCCGCTTTGAGGATGGACTTGGAGATGATCTGAAGGGGCTGATTGCTCCGCAGAGGGAGCATGATTTCGCGGTTCTAGTGGAAAAAGCTAAGATAGCTGAGGAGGTGAAGTGTACTGAGAGGCAAAATTGTGAGAAAGATCAGAACCATTTCCAAAGGGATTCCAGACCTTCGGGTGGAGCAAATAAGAATACCAAAAGGGCGAGGGTGGAGGAGCCAGTTCGAGCAGTTTCGGTGAATATTGTTAGAACACCAACCTGTGGAGACTGTGGTAAGGTACACTTGGGTGAGTGTAGGAAACGTTCTGGTGCTTGTTTCTGATGCGGATCTATGGAGCGTAGAGTTAAATATTGTCCTCAGAGAGCTGATCAGGTTTAAGTTGTCGAATAGAGGGTTGCTCAACCCGTGAGAGGTGGACCACAACCACCGCGAGGACGTAGAGAAGGTAGGGGAGGAAATGGAAATGGTCGAGGACGAAGGGCGCCTGGCAGGGGTGCCAGAAATACTGAGGCTCGACAGCCGGCGTTGGTGTATGCAGTTCGTCGTCGAGAGGAGGGCGACGCACCTGATGTCATAACTGGTACGTTTTTGGTTTCTATCATACCGTATACTGCTTTGGTGGATATTGGATCTTCTTATTCCTATGTTGCATGTGCCATATCTGGGTTGTTGGGTGTGCACTCTGAGAAGATTATGAGTGGGGTATCTGTACTAAGCCTTTGGGTCACTCGGTTAGGGTAGACAAACTGTATAAGGATGTGCCCTTGGAAACTCAAGGTAGGATTTTTCTTGGAGATCTGATGGAGTTGTCGTTCGAAGAGTTTGACCTCATTCTGGGAATGGACTGGCTAGCTAAGCATAAGGCGACTTTGGATTGTGCTACTAAGCGAATGGTGCTAAGGACCACGGAGGGTGAGGAGGTTATGATGACAGGGGAACGAAGGGACTATTTTTCCAATGTGGTGTCGGCATTGAGGGCTGAAAAGTGGATTCGAAAAGGTTGTGAGGCCTATTTGGAATTTATAAGTCAGTCGGAAGCTGAAGGACTGGCGGTGAAAAAGGTTAGGACTGTAAAGGAGTTTCAAGATGTGTTTCTGGAGGAGCTTTCGGGATTGCCTCCAAACCGAGAAGTTGAGTTTGGAATTGACTTGTTGCCTGGAACGGTGCCAGTGTCCATCGCACCGTATAGGATGGCATCGAAGGAGTTAGTGGAGCTGAAAGCTCAAATTCAAGAACTGTTAGGTAAGGGCTTTATTAGGCCAAGTGTGTCTCCATGGGGAGCACTGGTGCTATTCGTGAAGGAGAAGGATGGGTCAATGCGGATGTGTATTGATTATCGCTAGTTGAACAAACTGACGATTAAGAATAAGTATCCACTGCCAAGGATTGACGATTTGTTCGACCAGCTTAGAGGAGCTTCTGTATTTTCCAAGATCGACCTTCGATCTGGATATCATCAGTTAAGGGTCAAGGAGGCAGATATTCATAAGACGGCATTTAGGACTTGGTATGGTCATTACGAGTTTCTGGTTATGCCATTTGGACTGACAAATGCTCCTGCAGCATTTATGGATCTGACGAATCGTGTGTTCCAACCATTCTTGGATCGATTCGTAGTCTTCTTTATTGACGATATTTTGGTATATTCTGAAACGAAAGCGAAACATGATGATCATCTCCGCATTGTGCTGCAAGTATTAAGGGAGAAGGAACTCTATGCGAAGTTTAGCAAGTGTGAATTCTAGTTGAGGGTAACCTTCTTAGGACATGTGGTCTCTGCTAAGAGGATTAAGGTGGACCCTCGTAAGATTAAAGCAATTCTGGAATGGAAGCCACCTAGGTCGGTGTCAGAAATTTGAAGTTTCCTAGGCTTGGCAGGATACTATAGAAGGTTTGTGGAAGGTTTTTCGGTGATGGCAGCACCTCTGACGAAACTCATAAGGAAAGGAGTGCAGTTTGTATGGACTGAGAAGCAGCAGGAAGCTTTTGAGAGGTTGAAGAAAGTTCTGACTGAAGCACCTATGTTAACTCAACCAGAATTTGGGAAGGATTTTACTGTGTTCAGTGATGCATCACACGTAGGTTTGGGTTATGTGTTGATGCAAGAGGGTAAGGTGGTTGCTTACGCATCATGATAGCTTAAGCCTCACGAAGGAAACTATCCTACTCATGATTTGGAGTTAGCAACAGTGATCTTTGCACTTAAGATTTGGAGACACTACTTGTATGGAGAAAGGTGTATTATATACACAGACCATAAGAGTCTTAAGTATTTGCTGACTCAGAAGGAGCTGAACCTTAGGCAAAGGAGATGGATTGAGTTGCTTAAGGATTATGACTATGTGATCGAGTATCACCTAGGCAAGGCTAATGTGGTAGCCGATGCTCTAAGTCATAGAGTTGTATCTGATCTGAGAGCAATGTTTGCTCGCCTAAGTATGTATGATGATGGAAGTCTGTTGGCTGAATTGCAAGTAAGGCCAACCTGGGTGGATCAGATTAAGGAAAAGCAGTTGAAAGATGAGTCTTTGGTCGCTCGTTTTCAACAAGTTGAGGAAGGGGAAACTTCTGAGTTCGAGTTGAATAACGAAAGTGTTTTGTGCTTCCGAGGAAGAATTTGTGTTTCGAAGGACTCTGACTTGAGACAGTCAATATTGAAGGAAGCTCATGGGGGACTTTGTGCCATGCATTCTGGAGGGAATAAGTTGTATCACGACTTGTGAGAACTGTATTGGTGGCCTGGGCTTAAACGAGAAGTAACAGAGTTTGTGGGGAAATGTTTAACATGCCAGCAAGTGAAAGCTGAGCATCAATTACCTTCTAAACTGTTGCAGCCAGTGAAGATACCACTTTGGAAGTGGGAGAGGGTAACCATGGACTTTGTGAGTGGGCGACCCTTGACACCATCGAAGAAAGACTTGATATGGGTTATTGTGGATAGGTTGACCAAATCGGCCCATTTTATACCTGTCCGCACTGACTTCTCACTTTAGAAGTTAGCCAAGTTGTAAGTGGCGGAGATTGTGCGACTTCATGGTGTCCCAGTTTCAATTATTTCTAATCGGGATCCTAGATTCACATCTCAATTTTGGCAGAAGCTACATGCATTGGGGACGGGATTGAACTTTAGTACGGCTTTCCATCCCTAAACTGATGGTCAGTCGGAAAGGGTTATTCAGATTCTGGAGGACATGTTGAGGGGATGTGCTATTGACTTCCGAGGGAGTTGGGAGGATTACTTGCCATTGGCGGAATTCGCGTACAATAACAGTTACCAGGCAAGTATTCGAATGGCACCGTATGAAGCACTGTATGGACGAAGGTGTCGTACACCTAGTTGTTGGACCGAACTAGGAGAACGACAGGTTCTTGGACCTGAATTGGTGGCAGATACTGAGGATAAGGTCAAGTTGATAAGCGTTCGATAGGCAAAAGTCATATGTAGATTTGAAACGTAAGGAGATTGAGTACTCAGTAGGAGATATGGTCTTCTTAAAGGTTTCTCCTTGGAAGAAGATACTAAGGTTTGGTAGGAAGGGCAAGTTGAGTCCGCGGTTCATTGGGCCTTATGGGGTTTTGAAGCGAGTAGGCCCAGTGGCTTATCAGTTGGAATTGCCTCCAGAGTTAGACAAAATTCACGATATTTTTTATGTCTCCATGTTAAGGCGTTATCGTTCCGACCCTACTCATGTCGTGCCGGTTGCAGATTGAGGTGTAAACTGATTTGACCTTTGAGGAGGAGCCTGTGCAAGTATTGGATCGAGATGTTAAGGTTCTGAGAAAGAAATTTGTCCCATTAGTGAAGGTGCTTTGGCGTAATCATGGCAGAGAGGAAGCTACTTGGGAGCCAGAAGAGGCGATGCAACGGCAATACCCTCATCTGTTTAGACCAGGTAAATTTCGAGGACGAAATTTCTTTAAGGAGGGTAGAGTTGTAACGCCCCAATTTTCAAGAATTCTGTGAATTTTGGTGAAATTTAAATTTTTGTGTTCTATCTGCTTGGTGTAGGTTTAAGTATGTTAGTGGGCCTCTAGAAGGCCCAAGCTTAGGTTAAAACCCGGTAATTTTAATTAATATTAAAACCATAAGAAAGTGGGGTTCTGGTTAACTAGGCTTTTAAGTATTAATTGTGTAAAATAAAACAAAAGGAAGCCTGTGGTGAGTTGGCTAAGTGACACCACTAAGGAGCTTTAGAAGTGGCGTGTGGATGTTAGGGAGGACCCAGGTTCAAGTCACAATGACAGCAAATTAAAGGAATTAATTTTTATGTACAGAAAAGGGAAGTGTTAGAACTCAAGTAAAAGTTTGTCAGGAGGAGTTTGAGTTGCTCAGGAGATTGAGCAAGGAGGGGATAAGGGAGAGAATTTAGGAGCTGATTAGAGAGAGCAGAGTTGGCCGAATGGTGGACTCTTGAGGAGCAAGAGTTGGCCGGCCAAGGGAAGCTTTAGGGGGACAAAATTCGGCTAGGTTAAGTGCCAGTATAAATTCGGCATTAAGGGAAATTTGTGTCGTTTCCTGACTATTCTCCTCTTCTTTTCTTTTCCCCTCTCTTCATCAACCTTTTCCTTTTCTTCTTTTTCTCTATAGCCGAATCTTTCCATCCTCCTGTTCATCTCCATCTTTCTCTTCAGACGTTTCTAAACCTTCATAGCCATTTGCCATAAAAAGCCGAAATCCCAAAAATTATACCTTCTTCTGTGCCGATTTCTCCTAGTCAATCCTCCTATTTCTTTTCATCATCTTTGGCCAATTCTTTAGTCCTCTAAACCCTAAGTACCTATCGACAAAGCCAATACAAATCTTAATCTTTTCTCTACACAGTTGCAAAAAGAGCCGAAAACCCCATACTCATAGGAACTTAGCCGAATATTGAGAACATTGAAGACTCGACTTTGGTGATCATTTGAGGGCTTAGAGCGGCATCAGATTTAATTAGAAATTAACTGGAATCATTAACCAAAGGAATCGGTAGTCTTTCCTTCGTATTTTAGAAAAGTCGAAACCCTTAAAGATTAGGGAGGCTGTCGATTTGGACTTGTAGCCCTAAGGGGATATGGTAACTATTTTGCTTTGATAATGGTGTGATTTAGAGGCTGCTGATCAAGGGCTTGGACAAGTGGGACGATCAGATCTTGATCTAGTCACTACTTTTGACAAAGGTAGGATCGCTAGTGCCTGAGGTGTGGTTGGCCGAATATGGTAAGGGTTAATATGTAGTTCATTTCGGTAGTTAGATTAACGTAGTAATAATATAATTGTAGGAAGTTCATGCGTGGATCTCGTCAGTGAATCGTCATAAAATAGGTGTGTAACTGACACCCTCTCGTAGACTAGATTGGCAAAAGCCAAAGAGCCGAAATGCCGAAAAGCCAGTATTTTGGAAACTTACGAGTGTGCGAATGCTCGTAAGATAGATGGGTTAATAATTCTGGTAATCTGAAGTGATAAAACTACAGTATGCGCGATTTCGTGCATTATTGATACTTTGGGCTTAATGGGCTAAAAATCAGTTAATGGGCCAACGGGCCCAATTCGGTAAGTATGCGCGGTAAATGTTTCTGATTGCACGTAAATGGTAGAAATATGCATGAAAACCCTAAGATAGCTAAATTACTAGAATACCCTTTTGTATGGAAAATTACCATGATACCCCTAGGTGTAAAATGACCTTTATACCCCTAATTTTGTCTGAAAAGCATGATGATTCAAATCTGTATGACGTATACCATGAATAAATATCTGTGCATGGGGACATGGGTTATATTATGGAGGAAGCGTCCTGGTGGCTATGCCACAAATTATCTATCTCGGTGGCTCGCCACATATATATCTGATTCGTGGCTCTGCCATGATTATCTGTTTCTGGTGACTCTGTCACACTATCTGATCTGGCAGTCATGCTGCATATTTCTGTGGCGTGTAGCGGTTGGGTGGGTCGAGTAGTCTCCCCACATGGTGAAAGGTTGGTATGGGGGTGCATATGGTTGGATATGGGTTGGGTTTTGCATAAGGATGTAATATCTGTTCTGATCTGTTATGGGCCTATGGGCTTTATTTTGAGTTCTGTTCTGGGCTAAGGCCAACATATTCTGTTTCTGTGGTTTGAGCTGATATAGGCTATGGTTGGGTTAATTTACACACTGAGTTTCCCCAAACTCACCTATTTATTTTCATCCTCGCAGGTGATCCCCAACAATAGTGGGCTTGGAGCTGTGAGGGATTTGGAGTGGCCACATGTTTCTGCAAACTTGGTTTCTTTCTGGTGAACTGGACTTCATTTTATTTTGCATTTGAGGTTTTGGGTTTTTTACTTGTAATAAGGCCGTTTTATTATTTTTATGGTTTTGATTTATACTTTACCATGATGGAAATGATTTATTTTAACTATCAAATTTATTAGCTTTAGGGCGCGATTTCAAAAATAATAATTATTTTCAAAATATACGACTACAAGCGAGACTTCCGCTATGAAAATGCTTTCCAAAGTTAGTCACTTTTTCTTAAACGGACTTAATCAAATTGTTTTCCTAAAAATACACACGACGTTAAAGTGTGGCAATGGCGGTGTGCATGTCTAGGATTGGATCCGAAGGGAGCTTGGTACTTAAGCAGTCCGACAGACTCACCTCCTCTTTTCTGGTTTCTTACCTGGTGTACAGCTTCCATTCACTTTAACCTATTTTGAAAGTATTTTTTAAAACATCAAGTAAGTTTTCCAACTAAGCAACACACAGCGTTTTGAATGCTTTGATGTAGCGCGTTGGATCCGGTCGTAACGTCTAGGCCGGGTTTGGGGTGTTACAACAATAGCTATCAAGCAAGTATTCAGATGGCTCCATATGAGGCACTTTATGGGTGAAGATGTCGTACGCCTACGTGTTGGACAGAGTTTGGTGAACGAAAAGTGCTTGGACCAGAATTAGTAGCAAATACTGAAAGTAAGGTTAAGTTGATAAGGGATCGATTAAAGGAGGCGTCTGATAGACAGAAGTCGTATGCAGATCTAAAGCGCAAAGAGATTGATTTCGCTATTGGGGATATGGTTTTCTTGAAGGTTTCACCTTGGAAGAAGATCTTAAGGTTCGGCAAGAAAGGCAAACTGAGTCCGCGGTTTATAGGGCCTTATCGGATTCTCAAACGGGTAGGGCCAGTAGCATATCAGATAGAGTTACCACCAGAGTTGGACAGAATCCATGACGTCTTTCATGTGTCTATGCTGAGACGATATCGATCGGATCTTTCATATGTTGTTCCGGTGGAGGAGATTGAAGTAAAGACTGACTTGACCTTTGAGGAGGAACCCGCGCAAATTTTAGATCGAGAGGTTAAAGTTTTAAGAAGGAAGTCGGTTCCGTTGGTAAAGGTACTATGGCGCAATCATAGAAGGGAAGAGGCTACTTGGGAGTCAGAAGAGACTATGCATTAGCAATACCCTCAGTTATTTGGATCAGGTAAATTTCGAGGCCGAAATTTCTTTAGCGGGTAGAGTTGTAACGCCCTGATTTTCGGGATTTTTTGGGTTTTCGTGATTTTTGGTAAATTTTGAAATTTTCGTGTTTTGAATATTGGTATTATGTTTAAATGTGGTAGTGGGCCTTTAGAAGGCCCAAGCTTAAGTTATACATGGCAAAATATCGAAGTTGGTTTTTTTTTAAGTGAATGGGAGATTTGGTTAAGTGGGCTTTCAAGAAGAACTGCGTAAGTTATGACACAAGTAAGGTCTTGGTAAAGTGGCAAGGTGGCGCCACTAAGCTCCTAAATAAGTGGCGCCTGGGAAGGAATTGGAGGTCCAGGGTTCAAGTTGTAAGGTAGGCATATTGTTACTTTTTAATTTTAGGCATGTGCTGGGCATGTGATCACTCAAGAGAATTTCGGAAAGGGCCTTAGGAAAGATGGGCCGATTGCTTTAGTTGATATTAGGGTTAGGTTCTTTTCTTTTTCTGCCCTGGAGAATTAGGGTTAGCCACCTGAAAGCTTTCTCTCATCTTTTCTGAATTCTCACAAGAGCCGTAAACACAAATCTTTTTCTCATTGTGCCGAATTTTCTTTTTCTCTTTTCCTCCATGTTTTCTCTTCCTTTATGCTTCTCCTTCTAGCCGAAACTTTCTGAC
The DNA here is from genome assembly GCA_025698475.1 of Gossypium anomalum. NCBI lineage: Eukaryota > Viridiplantae > Streptophyta > Magnoliopsida > Malvales > Malvaceae > Gossypium > Gossypium anomalum. The sequence goes on along the minus strand of CM046968.1, from coordinate 36,670,771 downwards.
CATCTTATTCACCTCCTTTGCCGATCCCATCCTCCATTAAACCTGCATCATCGATTGCCATTAAAAAGCTGAAATCCTGAAAACTCACTACTTGTGCCGATTTCTCCAAAGCTAAATCCTTCAGTATTTTTGTTCTTTTTGATCAACATTCATCTTCTCTAAACCCTTAGTATCTATCGACAACATTACTTCAAGGTTATAGGCTCAAATCATCATCTTCTTCATCACCTAAAAAGTCGAAATACCATAGATTTAGGGGCTTATAGCCAAAACTTCAGATCTCCTAGATTCGAGTTCCACCATCATTTAGAGAATAGGTCTGAATCAGATCTGCGTAGAAATCAAAGAGGAATAAGTGGTAAGTGCTCATCACTTCAGATCTAGTCTTATTTTACAAGTTAGAAAAAGTCGAAGCCCCTAAAGTCTAGGGAGGCTGTCGATTTGGGCATAGGCCTTTAAGGGTCCTTAACCGATGATTTCTTTTGGTGATTAGTGTCTTCTTGAGTGTTGGAACAAAGGCTTGGATCGTTGGAGCAATCAGACTTGGATCTAGTCATCGGTTTTCGGCAAAAAGGTAAGATTTTAAAGGTTGTTAGGGGCATGGTTCGAACATGGGTAAGTGAATATTGAGATTAGTGTTGTAGTTTGCAATCTAAGAACTACGGTAATCCATTGTAGGACATCGTAAGGGATTTCAGTAGCAGTCGTCGCGAAACAGGTGTGTATCGAACACCCTTTCATAGTTCAATTCGGTAAAAGCTGAAACACCAAAAATTCTGGCATTTCGTGGGCTTGTGAGTGTGCGAGTGCTCACAAGACATTTAGAAATCATTAGATTTGGAAGCGTAAAATGGTAAGTTAGTCGTGTGTGAAATTTCATGCACTTCGGTAATTGGGCCTCGATAGGCTAAAATTGGGCCCAATGGGCTTACGGTGTCCATATGGATAAGATAACAAAAAATTGGCAAATAAATATGTTCTGTTAGACTGTGGAATCAAAACTGATTGAAACCAATAAAATTACTGAAATACCTTTATAGGTGGGAAAGTTTACAGATTTAGCCCTAGGAGCAAAATTACTAATATACCCCTAAGGATAAGGTTGACCGAAATGCATGATTGACTGTTACTGTTTACTGCATATCATATTATGATTATTATCTGTTGCATGGGATTGGGATATTGATGGAGGAAGTACTGAAAGTGGCTCATCCACGTACTGGAGGCTTCGCCTTAATTTACCGATATTGAGCAGCAATGCTGCAACTGTGGAGTGTAGGGCTGGGTGGGTTGAGATATTCCCCACATGGAGTGTAGGGCTGGTACGGGTGGAGTGTAGCGGTTGGTTATAGGCTGGGTTGGGCTTGCATACACGTATGTATATATGTTCTGTTCTGGAATTGGGCCTTTGGGCCACACTGTTATCTGTAAGGGACTAAGGCCCAGTTTACTGTATTCTGAAAAGGGCTTCGGCCCGGTAATTACTGTTACCAGAATGGGGCTTAGGCCCCATGGGCTTGAGCTGACTTGGGGCTTTGGATGGGTTTCTATACACATTGAGTTTTCCAAACTCGCCCTAGTTGGTGGACTTGGAGCTGGGCGGGATTCAGAGGGGTCACGAAGATTGATTTCTGGTTTTAAATAAGTTTGCATTTTACTTTTGATTATTTTATTTTGCTTAAAGTTGTAATAAGGTCGCTCTTTTAATTATTTTTATTTTGGGATTATTAAACTGGTTAGCACTAGGGCGCGGTTTATAAAAGTTACTTGTTTTCAAAATATCACGATAACCGAGTAAAGCTTCTGCAACGTAATGTTTTCACAAAAAAAGAAGAAGAAGGAAATGAATATTTTAAATAAGACTTAAACTAAATTTGATGTTCGTGAACAAGTAACATGCTTTAAGTGTGGCAATAGATGTGTGCATGTCTAGGATTGGTTCCGGGAAGAGCTTGGTACTTAAGCAGTCCAATAGACTCACCTCCTCTTTTCTGGCTTCCTACCTGGTGCATAGCTTCCATTCACTTAGACTTAAAACAAAAACATCCTTTAAACCCTAAGAGAGATTTTTAGATAAAACGTAACTTCTTTAGCAACATTTTCCATGTGGCACGCTGAATTTGGCCGTAACGTTTGGGCCGGGTTTGGGGTGTTACACTCAAGGCTGGGAAGTTCATGGCACCTTCATGAATGATTTTGAAAATTTCCAGCTCATTAAAAACAAAGGTCCATTTAGCTACTCATTGACCATCCGGCTACCCCTTAGTTTTTTGCTATAAATATGTGTTAATTTCATTTTGTAAAGGTTACTCAATTTTAAACTTTGTCACTTTTATGAACTTTATTGTTCTAGTGAGAATTCAATTTTCTTTATTCACTTTAGGACTAATTTGACTTATCGGGAATTCGTCTCGTGGCGCCAATCTTTCCTTGTTATCCTGAACTTATCAACTTTCTTGGTGTGGCGTTCAAAATTATACCTTTGGTTTCTATCACTCTTGATAGTAGGTCAAGGCTTTTCGTTAATTTTCCTACACCGTAATCCACCTAAAGCCAATTTGAGACTCGGGTCAACAATCCCTATTGTTGGTTAATTCTCTGGCCTTAGCCGTTTATTCCCATCCACTGTCCAAATATCATACACCCTTCTTTTGAGACCCCTTTTGAGCCTAATCCATACTTTGATTTCATCTTCTTTCCAATCGAGGCAAAGACTTTCGCAATTTACGATCGGGCAACTAATACGACTCAAATCAACCTGAGGCGAGATCGTATCAAGTTGGTGATTAAAGTTTTATTGTTTGTGCAGATATCAAAATGCGTTATTTGATTAGAGCAATCGGTCACACATAATGATGACTAATGTGCTAGTAAAAATATTTTATTTGTTATTCATAGGTACATTTATAACGTTCCACATCATTTTTTAGTTGATTGCAAGAATTTAAATAATGTGGTAATTTAATTTGGACAATGTAACAACTCATTTTCAGTAAAATTGAAACAGTAGTTTTAGACCACAAATTTGACGATTAAATTTATATTTTATTATTATTTTAATGTCTGTGCAATATTAGAAAGGTTGTATAAAAATTTCATTAAGAAATTTTGACGTTTGCATGTTTAATTATGTGAAAAGGACTAAATCGTAAAAGGTGCAAAAGTGGAGTTCTAGTAGCTAAAGGTGTTAAATAGCTATTAAACTTTAAAATGAAATGACTTAGGTGGTAATTACGCCATTTATAGTGTTAGTGGACAAAGATGGATGCAAAATTAAGTGATTTTAATGTTAATAAGCAAGATTAATTTAGTAATTTAATAATTAAGTTAACTAAAATAACATAAACAAAAGGTATCATCTTTTTAGTTCATCTCTCCATCGAATATAAGCTAAGAAAACACCATTGAAGAATGCTTGAAGGTTCGGCTATTTTCAAGTGTTTCATGTAAGTGATTTTTGATCTCGTTTTTAATGATTTTTATGTTTTTGAAGTCGTTGTAGCTTAATCTAGCTAACCCGGAGGTCAATTTGCAAATTTGTTAAAGATTTAAGGTTTTTCCATGAACATTCTTGCATGATTCTTAAATTTTAATGAAATATTATGAGTCCTTATGGTTAAATAAATAAGTTTTGTAAAGTGATTTATGATTAAATGTCATTTAGGGACTTATTTGTAAAAGTAGTAAATTTCCATGGTGAATTTGTGAAATGCTAAATTATATGGGTTGATATAGGTCCCTAGTGAATTTGGCTAGCATGAAATGCTAATGAAAATGCTTCGATTTCAATTTACGAGCTTAAGGACTAAATTGTAAAAGGTTAAAATATTAGAGGCAAAATAATAATTTTGAAAAAATATGAAATATGGATTGAATTGAATAATAGAAAAATGAAGTACGGATCTAGATCGAGGAAAAGCTAAAGCCTCAGATTAGTTGATCACGTTTCTACGTCTTTGTCATCGAGGTAAGTTCGTATGATTAAACATCATTTTAATGTTATAATGAATTATATGTTAATGTGCTAATTGCCACGTAACCAAATGATGTATATCCACTGATTTCACAACGGTTATTGAGGCCCATTTGAACCTTAGGAATTCATAGGATACAAATGATATTTCATTAGGGTTTTCATGTTTTGGGTGTTGGTCTTGAATCTCCTACCGATGGCCGAGGTCTTGCATTTGTTGCCAATACTTCATAGCTCGTGTGAGCAGCATCGTGTAGCTTACGTTTCGACCCACTGCTCGTGTGAGCAATGATGTAAAGGAAAGGTTACGATTATATGTTTAGCACACTTCATGTGAGCTTTCCCGAGTATCTGATGATATTCTAAGTGGTTCAACAGGCATGAAAAGGAAAGGAACGGTAAGTGTTCAAATGAACTAAATCATGTATTATGAAGAGGATTGAAATGGTAAAATTCAATGGAAGTATACTTTTGTTCATGAAAATGATGTGTTCAAATGAAATATGTTCATGTATAATAACTTACCTTTTTGTTAATTCAAGTGAATTATGTTTGAATGCACTAACATGTGTTGATGATGGTGCTTAGGATTGTGCCAAGCTTATGGTTGGATTATGTTATGCTTAATTCTAATGTTATGTATTGAAATGGTAAGTTATGTTTCATGTTTTACGAACTTACTAATCATTATGTGCTTACGTAGTTTTCTTTCTTATGTTTTATAGATAATTGAAAGCTCGATCGGTTTGAAAGGTCATTGGAGATCTATCACACTATCCAACGATTATATTAGTAGTTTTGATGTTTTGGCTAAGGTTATAATGGCATGTATAGGTGTACTTGTGTTTGATGTTTAGTTGAATGCTTAGATGTTGATTTTGGTATATATACAAGTTGGTTGTTTTTATACCATTTTGTTGATGGTTAAATTGTGTCAGTTTGGTACATATGATGCATGAATGGTAAGGCTCAAATGATAATTTTATGTTGAAGTGATATAGGTCAAGTTATGATATGTTTTGAGATGGAAATGAACTAGATGTTTATGAATGAAATATGGTCAAGTATATGTATAGTTTAGGTAAATTTGTATATTTGCATTTAAGGTGCCTTGTATGGCATATTGATTGAATGGATTTGAACTTTTGAATTAGTCATTTCATGCATGTTTTGGTAAAGGTTTTAATGCTTTGGTCATGTACACAAAATACTTTTGGGTACATGCTTGATTTAGTGATAAAAATGGCTTGATTTTGGCCAATTTCATGTCTACATAGCCTGAGACACAGGTGTGTGACTCAATCGTGTGTGACACACGGCCAGGCAACACGGTCGTGTGTCTCTTGTAGGTTTTAATGCATGCAAGTCAGGCTGTTTCAGGGCCTAGCACATGGTCGTGTGTGGTTATTTCGAAAGTTACACGGCTTGGCACATGGGCATGTGGCTTGACCGTGTGACCCAACTCAGAGAGTTACACAAGTGAGGACACGGGCTGGGACATGACCGTGTGTCCCTATTTCGAAAGTTACACCGCCGTGTGACCCCTGCAGTCCAAATTTTCTAACTTTTCTTTAAACTTTCCAAATGTTTCTAATTTAGTCCCGAATTGTTTCTAAAGTATTTTTTATGGTCTCGAGGGCTCGGTTTAGGGACAATATGTACATGAATGAATGTTTTATATTATGTTATGTTAATGTATGAAATGTATGATTTAATGTTCAAATTGTTTGGTAATACTCTATAACCCTATTTTGGCGATAGATACAGGTTAGGGTGTTACATTAAGTATCAGAGCTACATTTTAGTCAATTCTCGGACTAAACGTAGCATGTATGAGTCTAGAAATACATGTCATTATATATCCTGTGATAATGTGATAACTCCTTACTCAATTTGAACTCTGTTTTCATATAGATAAAATGTCATCCAACAGAGCTGATTTTGATGAAGTAGAAAGTAACGCGCAAGCCTCTATTCACGGAGCAACGTTTAGTGGAAATAGGCTCGTATCTGATGGCTAGAGAGGAGAGGTTAAGGAAGCCTTCTTCTAAATGATGAATGAATGGTTCACCGAGTTCGTACAAATGAACTCAATAGCTTAACGACTTCCACCCCCACCTGTACCCTAACCAGTCCCCTTAATTCCTCAAGGTTTGGAACCAGTATGAGTGAGCAAGCCTCCAGTTGATAAAATTCATAAGTATAAGGCTGAAGAGTTTTGAGGTACGTCCAAAGATGATCCTAAAAAAGCTAAATTCTGGTTGGAAAATACGATCAAATTTTTCGATAAATTATCATGTACACCGACAGAATGCTTAAAATGTGATGTATCATTGTTGAAAGATTCGACTTATCAGTGGTGGAATATCTTAGTTGCGATTGTGCCGTGAGAACAGGTAGACTGGGAATTCTTTCAGACTGAATTTCGAAAGAAAAATATGAGCCAGAGATTTCTTGATAAGAAACATAAAGAGTTTCCTGAGCTAAAATAAGGCCAGATGACAATATCTGAGTACAAAAGGGAATTCGTTAGTAAGTATGCCCAAAAATGTATACCGACAGAGGTTGCTATGTTGACTCGATTTGAAGACGGGTTAAACGAAGATATCAAACTGTTAGTCGGGATCCTTGAATTAAAAAAAAAACTGTAGTTTTGGTTGATAGAGTGTACAAAGAGGAGGAACTGAGTAAAGCAAAGAGAAAAGCCGATTATGAGGCTCATGATTCAGGTAAGAGATCAGCGAGAAAGTCATATAAATCACCATTAAAGAAATCAAAATAATATCATGGTCATTCATCCACTTCAATGGGTTACTCTAGTAAAGACCAAGGAAAATAACATTCAAGCTTAAAACCTCAAAGCTAAATGCTCAGAGTGAGCGTGGCGAAGTGTTAAAAACAACAAGCCTAAATGTTAGCAATGTAATAGATGACACTTCGGTGAATACAAATTGAAAGAAGGGTCATGTTTCAAATCTAGTTTGTATAAACACCATCTTAGAGATTGCCTGGAGAGGTCAGACAAAGAAAAGGCTCTGTAACACCTCTAACCCGTATCCGTCGCCGGAATAGGGTTACAGAGCATTACCGGAGTTTACATTTCAAAACTATAAAAAATTTAAAACATGTAATTCAGAACATCAATCATAGCAAAATAAATTAATAACATACATATTGTCCCTTATACGAGCCCTTGAGGTCCTAAAAACACATTAGAAACGAATTGAGACTAAATCAGAAACATATGAAGCTTTAAGGAAAAAATGAAAATTTTCAAACTGTAAGGGTTACACGGCCGTATGGCCAGGCTGTGTGACTAACACGACTGAGACACACACCCATGTCTCAGGCCGTGTGAACTTTCAAAGTAGGGACACACGACTGTGTCCCAGCCCATGTCTGTGCCCGTGTAACTCTCTGATTTGGGTAACATGACCAAGCTACATGCCCGTGTGTTAAGCCGTGTACTAAGCCATGTAACTACCTTACTTGCAACCCTTTGAAAGCTACTGAAGACACACAGTCGTGCCACATAGCCGTGTGTGACACACGGCTGAGACACAGGCCCGTGTCCCTGGCCGTATGGACAAAAAATAGGACATTTCCAAGCCATTTTTCTCACCCAATCATGCACACACCTACAACTAATTTTCCACATGTAAACAAGCATTTAAAATGCACCAAATAATACATCACAAGCTAAACCAATAAGTTATATGTGCATACAACTGATATGCCCAAAAGGCACCTCAATCATAACAAGTAAACATGTATAACCATATGCATAGTTTAGCCAAAAGTTCAATCAACTTATAACTAAGTTTATGCCAAAACTTACCATTTTATTTACTTATCAAATTCACACCAAATATACCAAATTGGCCATTTGATATTTAGCACCATTAGCCATATATGTCCACTACATTCTAAATACCAAAATGACCATAGTCAACCATGTCAAAGAACATTCCATTACACACATTTTAAATGTCATTTCAACTTCCATCATTTAAGCATCATAAAGACAATAAAATCAACCATCATAAGGTCACATATATATACCAACATAACAACCATTTCAGTCACTCAAAATACCACAATTACAAGCTAAAACATAATGGCTATAACATCAACCAAAACATCTATACATGTACATATTTAACCAATTATCACTTAACTTGTTTTCATGCCAAAACATAACATAGTTGATACATAACAACCATACCAATTTTTTTCATTTCAAAACATACACCAATTTGACCATACTAACCATAACCAACAACTAACAAGCAATCAATAGTACCTTAAGTACCTCAAATCCAAGGCAACATTTCATGCCATAATCATCAACCAAAATGACACATATATATACCAAACTAATCAATTAAACATTAGACATAGTCCACCTATACATCCATTATAACCTTAACCAAAACATCAAAATCTACCAATATAATTGTTGGATAGTGTGATGGATCTTTGACTAGCTTCCAACCTAATCGAGCTTCCGATAATCTGAAAAGTAAAGGAAAAACAACTTTAGTCATATCAATCCATTTCAAATGTAAAATTTATACATATCAAGAATAATCCTATACTAATACCGCAAGATACATGAAACCATATTTAACAACTCACAAAGTGAATAAATCCACAACATTACATATACATATCATCCCTAGCATAGTAAGATTTTATAAAACTTAAACCCTTTAAAATTTTCTTGTATTCTTTTGCATTTCATTATTTTCCATTGCATTTAATTTTCTTTAGCTTAAATAACAACATCAATTGAACTCATCATTTCCTTTTTCATCATTTTACACTTCAAGTATGAACTTACTATTTTATTACCTTTCCACACCCGTTTCATATGCTTAACACACAACATAAGCATATCATCAACCATAGCCACAAGCTAGTGTATTTAAACATAGCTATTTTGAAATTAACCACGTGATAAACCATTTCATAAGAAATTACATAATTTAAACCTTATCATTCTTTCATGAACACAAGCATATTTCCATTTGAGCACTTACCATTTCAATGCATAACTTATAAGTAAGCATAATACAATCCAACCAATAGCTTGGCACATGCCTAAGCATCAAACAATAACACATGTTAGCATACTTGAACATATTTCACATGAATTCAACATGGATAACCATTATTCTTGAATATGATTCAATTGGATATAATATCCTTCATAACATAACATGCTTACCATGTATCTCATCATTTCAATATATTTCATGTATGCATGTATCTGCTAATATTGAACATTTACCATTTCCTTTCCAATTTATGCCCGTTGAATCAATAGAATATTGTTGGATACCCAAGATAGCTCACACAAAGTGTGCTAACTCATATAACTGTAATCTGTCAATTCACATACATATATGCTCACACGAGCTGTGAATAAGTGTGCTCACACGAGCTATGGGTTAGAACGTAGCTACACGATGTTGCTCACACGAGCTGTGGAGTATCAGCAACACATGTCAGACCTCGGTAGGACATTCAAGACTAGCACCTGAATCATGTAAACCGTAATAACATGTCATTTGTTTCCTACGAATTCCTAAGGTTCAAACGGGGCTCGATAGTCATTGTACGTCGTTAAATTTCTATCGTTTCATGAAATAATAAATTGCATAATAACATATATATATATTAATTTATGTAAAATAGAATAGCACATTAAAGAATCAATTTAGCTCACATTTAAGTGTTTATAGTTCATATGAACTTAGCTGACTAAATTGCAGAAATGTCAAAAGTACATGGACATTTTGGTAATTTTCCATTCTCCTAGATTTTCCACCCGATCTTGATCTAAATTAATAATTTCATTCAATATATCAATTTATATAGTAAAACAATGTATTTTATCCGATTTATTTATTTTTGACATTTTTACAAAATTACCCCTAAAATTTTACTTTTATTCAATTTAGTCCCTGAGCCTAAAACATGCAAATTAACTATTTTTTTTCCAAATTTAAGTTTAGCCGAATGCTCATGGCACCCAAAAAAGCCCAAATTTGTATTAATTTCACATCAAATCCTTGTACTTTTACTATTTTAACAATTTAGTCCCTAATCAGAAAATTCATCAAAAATTACTTAACAAAATACTTTTAATTATCAATCAACATTCCAAATTCATAATTTAACATAAAAAATCACAATATTCATCAATGGTAACATTCAAAATCTTTAACAGTTTCAAAATCGAAGGTACGGGCCAGCTGAACCTAATTACAACGGTCTCAAAATTATAAAAATTACTAGAAACGAGGCCAAAATGGACTTACATGCATCCTATGAAGCTTGGCTGAAGCTTGAGGGTCTATCAATGCCTTTCTTTTTTATCAATTTTGGAAAAACAATAAAAGGAAAAAGATGATATCTTTAACTTTATTTTATTACTTTTTAATTTATTTTATTTAATTAATAAAACACATATTTTCATAATAAGACAAAGCCAATCGCCCACTCATATATAATATGGTATATTTATCATATTAGTCCATATACTTTCATTCATTGAGCCATTTAATCACTCAAATCAAATAGCGATCAAATTTTTCATCTTTTATGATTTAGTCCTTTTTAATTAATTAACTATCGAAACGTTAAATTTTTTCAACGAAACTTTAATACCACCTTAATGACACTCCATAAATATTTGTTAAAATATTTACGACTCAATTTATAGAAACGAGGTCCCGATACCTTATTTTTTAAAACCACTTGACCTTAGGGTCATACCACTTAAACTTTATAACTCACTTATATAACATAAATTATCAAATCAAAAACCTTTTTAAAACAATGTTTGACTCATAAATATTAAATAATAATAATTACAAACTTACTCATTAGATTTGGTGGCCCCAAAACTACTATTTCCAACACTACTAAAAAACAGGTTGTTACAAGCTCAGACTAATCGACCGATTAATACAACTGCGAGAGGGAGACCACCACGAAACACTGGAAATGCGGGAAATAGCCGTAGTGATACGAAAGACTCTATTATGAGATATGAGGCACAAGCGCTGGCTAGAGCTTATGTGATATGTGCTCGGGAGGAAGCTTCATCGCTAGATGTTATCACTGGTACATTTTCTATCTTTGATACTGATGTTACTGCCTTGATTGACCCAGGTCAACACATTCATATGTATGTACAATTTTAGTGTCAGATAAGATATTTCCTTTCAAGTCTACTGAGTTTGTGGTTCAAGTAACAAACCCTCTAGTTCAGTATGTGTTAGTTGATAAAGTTTGTAAAAATTATCCTTTGATGATTCGGGGTTGCAACTTTCTGACTGATTTGATGTTACTACCCTTAGATGAGTTTGATGTGATTTTGGGTATGGATTGGTTAACTCTGCATGATGCTGTTGTGAATTATAGATGAAAGCATATAGTATTAAAGTGTCAGAATGATGAAAAGCTTCGAATTGAATCAAATAGACTAGATGGTGCATCTAATGTTTTTTTGGCTATGTCGACACAGAAATATGTTAGAAAAGGTTGTGAAGATAATCTTGTTTATATATTTGATTCTAGAGTCCCTAAATTGAAGCTAGAATCAGTTTCAGTGGTATATAAGTATATGGAAGTGTTTCCAGAAGAATTACCAGGGTTACTATTGATCAGAGAAGTTGAGTTTGCTATTGAGTTAATACCGTGAACATCTTTGATATCGATAGCTCTGTACAGAATGGCACGTACTGTGTTGAAAGAGTTGAAAGCACAGTTGCAAGAGTTAACAGAAAAGGGTTTTGCTTGACCAGTTTTTCTCCTTGAGGTGCTCCTGTGTTATTTCTTAAGAAAAAGGATGGATCCATATGACTATGTATCAATTACCAATAGCTCAAAAAAGTCATGATCAAGAATAATTATCCATTGCCACGTACTGATGATCTGTTTGATCATTTGAAAGGTGCGATAGTATTCTCAGAGACTGATCTTCGTTCTGGTTATTATCAACTACAGATTAAAGAATTGGATGTGCCAAAAACTGCATTCAGAACTAGGTATAGACATTGTGAGTTTCTTATGATGCCGTTTGGTTTAACTAATGCACGTGTTGTTTTTATGGACTTGATGAACAGAATATTCATACCGTATTTAGACAAATTTGATGTTGTGTTCATTGACGATATTTTAATCTATTCACAAGACAAGATAGAGCATGCCTAGCATTTGAGATTTGTTTTGGAAACTTTACACGAAAAATAATTATTCGCTAAGTTCAGCAAATGTGAGTTTTGGCTTTGAAAAGTAGGATTTTCGGGACATGTTGTATCGTCCGATGGCATTAGAGTTGATCCGAGCATAATTTCAGCTCTGATAGATTGGAAACCTCTAAGAAATGTATCTAAGGTCAAAAGTTTTCTATGTTTAGCTGGATATTATAGAAGATTCGTCAAGGGATTCTTAATGATTGCTACACCGTTGACAAAGTTGTTGTAAAATGATGTTAAATTTGAATGGTCCAAGAAATGTCAACGAAGTTTTAATCAATTGAAAGCTTTATTAACCGAGGCACCTGTATTGGTTCAGCCAGAGTCCAGTAAAGAATTTGTGATTTATAGTGATGCTTCATTGAATGGTTTGGGTTGTGTTTTGATGCAAGAAGGCAAAGTGATAGCGTATGCTTCTAGACAGTTGAAACCGCACGAAAAGAATTATCCGACTCATGATTTAAAGCTTGCAGTGATTGTATTTGCCTTGAAATTTAGCGACACCATTTGTACAGAGAAAAATGTCATATCCTCATGGATCATAAAAGCCTGAAGTATTTGATGGCTCAAAAAGATTTGAATTTGAGACAGCATAAATTGCTCAAGTTACTGAAAGATTACGACTTGATCATTAACTATCATTCGGGAAAGGCTAATGTTGTCGCGGATGCTTTGAGTAGAAAATCTCTATTTGCTTTGTGAGCTTTGAACACGCGGTTAACAATGATTAATGATGGTTCAATTTTGGCTAAATTAAAAGCTAAACTGACTTTTCTGCAAAAAATTATTGATGCTTAGAAGTGTGATGATGTTTTGATATCTAAACGGAAATAGATTGAGACAACATCTGATTTAGATTTTCATGTTGGTTTCAATGACAGTTTGTACTTCAAAGGCAGAATTTGTGTTTCGAGAAATTTTGATCTCATTCAAAATATCTTACAGGAAGCTCAAAGTAGTAGCTTGTCTATTCATCCTGGTAGCAATTAAATGTACGGCGATTTAAAACAGATGTACTGGTGACCAAGTATGAAATAGGAGATCTCAGAGTTCGTATCGAGATGTGGTTTGTCAGCAGGTTAAAGCCGAGCATCAGGTACCTTCAGGTTTACTACAATCAGTGATGATTCTAGAGTGGAAATGGGAGCACGTCATGATAAATTTCGTATCGGGATTGCATTTGTCACCGAGAAAGAAAGATGTTGTGTGGATTATTATTGATCATTTGATGAAATTCACGCATTTCATTCAGTGCCTACAGATTTTTCACTCAAGAGATTGGCAGAGTTGTATGTTGCTGAGATCATTAGATTTCACAGTGTGCCACTTTCAATTATTTCTGATAGAGATCTGCGGTTTACATATTGATTTTAGAGCAAGTTACACGAAATGTAACACCCCTTACCCGTATCTTACACTAGAATAGGGTACGAGGCATTACTAGACTTAAACACGCACATAACATCGATTTTGAGTTATAACAACATGATCAAATTTAAAATCTTCCAAACTTTGTCTAGTAAACCTTAATATGGGCCAACGAGGCCCAAAATACACTTTGAAAACGGTTTGGAATCAAACCGGGTCCTTTAAACAACTTAAAAAAATGACCCTTGAAACAGGGGCACACGCTCGTGTGGATAGGTGACACGCCCGTGTGACATATTGACATGGCCATGCTGAAGGCCCATGTAGCTCACATGTCCTGAGCCTATTGGGACACACCCGTGTCCCTAACCTATGTGGAATTATTTTTCAATTTGAACCTACAGAGGTTTTCACACGGCCTGGTAGACGCCCGTGTCCATGACTCGTGTCCCCCATACGGCCCTGACATGTCCGTGTCTCCACCCGTATGTAAAAACCTTGACATTCTATTTCTAATGTCAGCAACCAATTAAGGGCACACGGCCAAGGCACACGCCCGTGTACTAGGCCGTGTCTTCCACACGACTGAGACACACGGTCGTGTCTCTGCCCGTGTGTTTACTACCATGCATACTGACTTATAAAATTGTGATGTAGGGGACACACGGCTGGACTACATGCCTGTGGGGCAGACCGTGTGTCACACACAGCCTAGACACACGCCCCTGTGTCTACCCTTGTGAACAAGAATAAAGCTATTTACCAAGCCTTTTTTCCACCCTTATTTGCACCAACCTACACAGTATCAACCAAAATCAATCCAAGCATAACACATATAACCCAACGCAACCACAACCATGAGAAATTTGCATCAATTGTAATTAATAATAATCAATATTAGCTAACATTAATGGCCTAAACAAAATGAATATCACATCCATCATATGAGCCAACACTTGTGGCTAAACTAATAAGACACTAAACAAAAGATTCAAGTCCCTATACATGCCAAAATCAAAACATCTAAACTAGCTATACCAAAAGCTTCAGGTGATAGTGTGATCAATGCCTTCGGCGTCCCTTGATCCCCGATACTAGCTTAGTGGAACTATAAGAAAATGGAAAAGAGAGGGAGTAAGTATAAAGCTTAGTAAGTTGCATGCAAATATATATAACAACAACTTTACCATACGACAACATGCTCATACTACAAAAAAAATAGACATAAGCACAACTTACTCATCACTATTCAATACAATTCATATAGCATATATCGAGATCACATCTCATACGTTTCAAGTAGATACTTGTACCACTCACAACATGGTCATAACCTTTCTTATTTAGCTTAAACTGTAAATCTCACTGTTGAACCGTTTGGAATATTACAGACATCTGATAAGCCTCAAATATAGGGTAGAATGCCGATGCCATGTCCCAGACATGGTATTACACTAGCTCATACATCAAGTCGATGCCATGTCCCAAACATGGTCTGGCTCATACATCAAGTCGATGCCATGTCCCAGACATGGTCTTACACTGACTATCATAATCGAAGCTGACGCTATGTCCTAGACATGGTTTTACACTGGCTCTCACATATCCGCACCGATGTCATGTCCCAGACATGGTCTTACACTGACACATCTCATAGCCGATGCCATGTCCCAAACATGGTCTTACACTAGCTTACATCTCGAGGCCGATGCCATGTCCCAGACATGGTCTTACACTGGCTCTCATAATGTGGCTGATGCATGTCCCAGACATGTCTTACACTAGCACACATATCACCCCAAATGTCATGGCATGAATATCCGATCTATTCCTAAGGTTCAATCAAGAGTTTCTACTACATCAATTCTATTCATACATACTCATATTCACAATCAAACAATTTATGCTATGACAATTCAATCGTATATGATAACAATGTAGTTCTGTTATTTACACACAACTTACCTCGGTATACAAAACGTGAGTGATTATTTCAGCTTAGTCCGTTAGCTTGGCTTTTCCCTGGTCTAAGTCTGGATTTCATATTTCTTGATCTAGTAATTGCAAAATTCATTCATTTAATCAGCATATTAATCTAGACACTCAACAATTTATATTTTGGGGCAAAATGACCATTTTACCCTTAGGCTCGAAAATTAATTTTTTATCAAATTTTCTCACTAACCAAGCCTAGCCGAATTATTTTTATACTAGAAGAAACCCAAAATTCTCATTATTTCACACATTTACCACATAATTTATAACTTATGCAAAATAATCCCTAGTTAGGGTTTTCATGAAAATTACTTCACAAAAGTTGTTTATTTCACAACCATGATTCATTTTCTTTCAAAAAGTTTCAGCAAATATTACAAATTCTCTCATGGAAAAACCCTATACTTTCAACCATTTTGCAAAATAGTCCCCTCATTAGCTAGATCATGCTACAAGGGTCTTAAAAATGCAAAAATCATCAAGAAAGGCTATCTAAATCACTTACTTGCAAGGGATATAAGTGGCTGATATTTTTAAGATTTCAAAACCCCCTATTTGCTGGTATTTTCAGTGGAGGAGAAGATGAGAAAAAGATGATATCATTCTCTCTTTATTTTATTTTATTTCTAGCCAATTTAGTCACCAAAACTCACCTAACCTTGACAACTTTCTTCTTTTTGTTTCTATGGCCAGCCATCACTAATTTAAAGACCGATTTACACTTTAAAGACCCCCAATTGTGGTTCTCTAGCTATTTAACACATTTGGCTAGGAAAACAAAACTTTTGCCCTTTATGCGATTTAGTCATTTTTCTCAATTAAGCTCACAAACACTAAAATTAATTAACCAAAATTTTCATGCACTTATATAATCATTCTATGACACATAAAATAATATTACAAATAATTTTTCAGACCTCAGATTTATGGTTCCGTAACCACTGTTCCGACTAGGCCCAAAATCGGGTTGTCACACGAAGCTCTAAGTACTTGATTGCATTTTAGTACAACATTTCATCCTCAAACCGACGGCCAATCTGAGCGAGTAATTCAAATACTCAAGGATATGCTTCAATGTTGTGTTTTAGAGTTTGAAGGTAACTGGGAGAGATTTCTACCATTGGTTGAATTTGCATACAACAACAGTTATTAAGCGAGCATTAAAATGGCACCATACGAAGCTTTGTATGGTCGAAAGTGTCGAACTCCGATATACTGGACTGAGCTCAATGAGAAAAATTTGTTCGGTGTTGATTTTATACGAGAAATTGAAGAAAATGTTAAAGTGATACATGACAGTTTGAAAGCAGCTTCGAATCGACAGAAATCCTATGCAGATTTGAAAAGGAAAGGCATTGAATTCCAAGTTGATGACAAAGTTTTTCTGAATGTATCGCCCTGGAAGAAAGTTTTTCAATTTTTTCATAAAAAAAAAGCTTAGTTCGCGGTTTATTGGCCCGTATGAGATCATAGAGAGAATCAGGCCTGTAGCTTACAGATTGGCTTTACCATCAGAGTTAGAAGAGATCTATAATGTAATTCATGTATCAATATTATGATGGTATCGATCAGATCCTTTACACATGACTTCATTTGTTGATGTCAAGATATAGTTACATATGACTTATAATGAAGAATCAATCAGAATTCTATGTCGAGAGGTTAAAGAATGGAGAAATAAAAGTATAGCTTTAGTGAAAGTTCTCTGGAAATGTCACAGAATAGAGGAAGCTACCAAGGAACCAGAAAAAGCTATGAAAGTGCAATACCTGAACCTCTTTTCTGGTAAGATTTTTGGGGACAAAAATTCCTTTAGGGGGAGAGTTATAACATCCCGTTTTTAGTTAAATCAGAGCAGTGGTTTTGGGACCACAAATCTTATGAGAAAATTTATATTTTATTATTATTTTAATGTATATAAAATATTAGAAAGGTCGTATAAAAATTTTGTTAAGAAATTTTAACGTTTGCATGTTTAATTATGTGAAAAGGACTAAATCATAAAAGGTGCAAAAGTAGAGTTCTAGTAGCTAAAGGTGTTAAATACTTTAAAATGAAAGGACTTAGATCGCAATTACATCATTTATAGTGTTAGTGGACAAAGATGGACACAAAATTAAGTGATTTTAATGTTAACAAGCAAGGTTAATTTAGTAATTTAATAATTAAGTTCAGTAAAATAACATAAGCAAAAGGTATCATCTTTTTAGTTCATCTCCCCACCAAAAATAGGCTAAGAAAACACCATTGAAGAATGCTTGAAGGTTCGACCATGTTCAAGTGTTGCATTTAAGTGATTTTTAATCCCGTTTTTAATGATTTCTATGTTTTTGAAGTCGTTGTAGCTTAATCTAGCTAACCTGAAGGTCAATTTGCAAAATTGTTAAAGATTTAGGGTTTTTCCATGAATGTTCTTACATGAGTCTTGAATTTTAATGAAATATTATGAGTCCTTGTGGTTAAATAAACAAGTTTTGTAAAGTGATTTTTTATGAAAATGTCATTTAGGGACTTATTTGTAAAAGTAGTAAAATTCCATGGTAAATTTGTGAAATGTTGAATTGTATGGGTTGATATAGGTCCCTAGTGAATTTGGCTAGCATGAAATGATAGTGAAAATGCTTAGATTTCAATTTACGAGCTTAAGGACCACATTATAAAAGGTTAAAATGTTAGAGGCAAAATAATAATTTTGAAAAAATATGAAATATGGACTGAATTGAATAATAGAAAAATTAAATGCATTGAATTTGTCTGTTTAGATCAAGATAGACCACGTACGGATCTAGATCGAGGAAAAGCTAAAGCCTCAGATTAGTTGATCTCGTTTCCACGTCTTTGTCATCTAGGTAAGTTCGTATGATTAAACATCATTTTAATGTTATAATGAGTTATATGTTAATGTGTTAATTGCCATGTAACCAAATGATGTATATCCAACGATTTCACGACGGTTACCGAGGCCTATTTGAACCTTAGGAGTTCATAGGATACAAATGACATGTCATTAGGGTTTTCATGTTTTAAGTGTTGGTCTTGAATCTCTTACCAATGGCCGAGGTCTTGCATTTGTTGCGGATACTCCACAGCTCGTGTGAGCAGCATCGTGTAGCTTACGTTCTGACCCACAGCTCATGTGAGCAATCCCATTTCACAGCTCGTGTGAGTGATGATGCAAAGGAAAGGTTATGGTTATATGTTTAACACACTTCGTGTGAGCTTTCCCAAATATCCGGTGATATTATAAATGTTTCAACGAGCATGAAAAGGAAAGGAACGGTAAGTGTTCAAATGAACTAAACCATGTATCATGAAAAGGATTGAAATGGTAAGCTTCAATGAAAGTATACTTATGTTCATAAAATGATGAGTTCAAATGAAATATGTTCATGTATAATGACTTACGTTTTGTTAATTCAAGTGAATTATGTTTGAATGCACTAACATGTGTTGTTGATGGTGTTTAGGCTTGTGCCAAGCTTATGGTTAGATTATGTCATGCTTAATTATAATTTTATGTATTGAAATGCTAAGTTATGTTTCATGTTTTACGAACTTACTAAGCATTATGTGTGTACGTAGTTTTCTTTCATATGTTTTATAGATAATCGGAAGCTCGACTGGTATGGAAGCTCGTCGAAGATCTATCACACTATCCAGCCAATATATCGATAGTTTTTGATGTTTTAGCCAAGGTTATTGTAACACCCCTAACCCGTATTCGTCACTAGAATAGGGTTATGAAGGATTACCGAAATTATTACTTAAACAAACATACATTTCACATACATTTTTCATTTCCAAATAAAAATCATTCACATTCAATCATATAGTCCCTAATACGAGCCCTCGAGGCCCAAATCATGCATTAGAAGTGGTTCGGGACTAAACCAATAACTCAAAAAAATTTTGGAAAACTTAGAAAATTTTTCAAAATACAGGGGACACATGCCCGTGTGGCACAGCCGTGTGTCTCACATGGCCAAAGACACGCCCGTGTCACAGGCCGTGTGGACATTCGAAATGAGATCACATGGCCGTGTCCCAGCCTGTGTCCTACCCTGTGTAACTCTTTGACTTGGGTTACACGGCCAACCACACGCCCCTGTGACTAGCCCGTGTACCCTTCGAAATGCCTCACACGCTCGTGTGCCAAGCCGTGTGCTAAGACTTGCCAAAACTGTAGGGTATATTAACTTATGCCACACGGCCAAGTCACATGCCCGTGTGCTGAGCCGTATGGAGCATACTAACTTGGTTTTTAATAAACATTAGGAGACACACAGCCGTGTCACCTGACCATATGTCACACATGGCTGAGACACACGCCCGTGTCTCTGCCCGTGTGGACAAAACTAGGCTATTTTCCAAGCCATCTTTCTCACCCAAACTTGCATTCACTTACACATACCAAATACCATAAAACATATTATCCATAGCCATTCAAACTAATCTCAACCAAGCCTAATTCATGCCATTACAATACCAACAACCATAATGCTCATAACTTCATGTTTTTTCCAATTCAAAACATACCAATTTCACATCTAAAAATCACCTAAATGGTCACCTTCAAACATACATTATTTGTCTATTACTAGCATATAAATCCAATCTCAATATCAACCATTTTCTACCTTCAATACCAATTCTCAACAATGCATTCACATAGCAATTATAAACCACTTAACAAAAGGCCATTTACTCATATATATATATATATATATATATATGTACATCACTAAGTATGCCAAAATAAGTCAAATTACATGGCTATACACATAACCAAGCATTCATCATTTACAAACCAAATCAATTGGCTAAATTCATTACCAACATATAGACCATTTTAACCACAACACCTATACATGCCATATAACCAAATACAAAAGTTCAAAAGTACCAAAATAACAGTTGGATAGTGTGATGAGATCTCCGGTGACTACCAATTTGAGTAGGCTTCAAAATCATTATAAAACACAGAAAAGTAAACAGAGTAAACTATAAAGCTTAGTAAGCTTGTATGTTTAATAAGTAAAACTTACCATTCAACTACAATTCAAGTACTTAAACATCACATAAAGCAATTCAATTTAAATCCAAAACTTAACACATATTCAATCCAAAGGTTAGACATGAATTCCATCTATTTCCTCGGTTCAATGATTGTATAGTTCACATACATACCTGTACTATCTCGTATCAATTTCATACTATTCCAATTCATCGTTATACCCGTTAAACCATTTAGAATAAAATCAGATATTCGGGAATCTCGCACCCTAAGTGCCATTATCAGGCCGAAGCCATCTCAATCTCATATCTCATATAATACTCATTCTCGAGCTATCAACAGGTCTACTCACACAAGCTGACGGTCAAGACATAGCTACACGGTACTGCTCACACAAGTGACAAGAATCCATAACACATGTCAAAAAACTCAACCATCAGTAGAACGTACAGACCAGCATCCAAACACAATAACCTTTAATGACATGTCATTTATATCCTATCTATTCCTAAGGTTCAACTGAGATTTCACACGTAGCCAATTCTCGTCAAACGATTCCGTAAGATCGTATTCACCATTTATTCAGTAATGAAGCATTTAAAATACAATTATATTAATGCTTATTAACACACGAGCTTACCTCGAATTTATACGGAGAGAAATCAAGCTATCAATTAACAATTTTATTTTTCCCCTGATCTAATTTTGAATTCCGTTTTTCTTGATCTATATATAATCAAATTTAACTTATTTAATTATCATTCTATTCAATTTAATCCAAATTTCAAATTATGGCAAAATTACACTTTTGCCCATAATATTTCAATCTATTTAAAATTTAGTCTCTAGCTCATAAAAAATACAAATTCATGCAATTAAGTCCACACCCATGCTAGCCAAATTTTACTTATTCTCATAGTAGCCCATATTTTTCATTTTTTTACACATTTCACCATGAATTTTACACATTTTACAAATAAATCCCTAATTTGCAATTTCAACCAAAATCACTTTACAAATGTTGTTTATCTAACAACAACTATTCATTTTCTATCATAAAACATCAAAATACACACATATTCATCAATGGTAAAACCCTAAATCTTTAACAATTTTGCAAATTAGTCTCTGGGCTGGTTAGATTAAGTTACAACTACTCCAAAAACATAGAAATCATTAAAAACGAGAAAAAATGCACTTACATGCTCTAGGAGATGCTGGCTGAATGTTTAAGCTCCTCCCGTGGAGATTTTCAGTTGAATTTAGGTGAAATGAAGAAGATAATACTTTGATATTTAGTTAATTTTATCATTATTTACTAATTTACCTTTATACCCTTTAAAAACATTAATAATTACACAAAATACCAAGCCATTATCATCCACTAACATATTAATGGGCTATTTACCACATAAGGACCTCCACTTTAAGGTTCCATAGCTACTAGACACCTTTAGCTAATAGAACTCAAGTTTTACACTTTACGAGATTTAGTCCTTTTTATCGAATTAAGCATTCAAATGATAAAATGTCTTAACGAAATTTTCATACAATCATACTATCATGCTGTAGACCTAAAAAAAATAATAAAATAAATATTTTGATCTCAGATTTGTGGTCTCAAAACCACTATTTTGACTTGACTAAAAACAGACTGTTACAGTTATAATGGCATGTATAGGTGGACTTGTGTTTGATGTTTAGTTGAATGCTTAAATGTTGATTTTGGTATATATATAAGTTGGTTGTTTTGGTACCATTTTGATCATGGTTAAATTGTGTCAATTTGGTACATACGATGCATGAATGGTAAGGCTCAAATGATAAGTTTATGTTGAAGTGATATAGGTCAAGTTATGATATGTTTTGAGATGGAAATGAACTAGATGTTTATAAATGAAATGTGATCAAGTATATGTATATGTTTAGGTAAATTTGTATGTTTTCATTTGATGTTCCTTGTATGGCATATTGGTTGAATGGATTTGAACTTTTGAATTGGTCATTTCATGCATGTTTTGATAAGGTTTTAATGCTTTGGTCAAGTGCACAAAATACATTTTGGTACATGCTTGATTTGGTGATGGAAATGGCTTGATTTTAGCCAATTTCATGTCCACACGGCCTGAGACATGAGCGTGTGACTCAACCATGTGTGACACACAGCCAGGCGACATGGCCATGTGTCCCCTATTAGTTTTAATGCATGCAAGTCAGGTTGTTTCACAGCTTAGCACACGACCTGGCACATGGGCGTGTGTGACTATTTTGAGAGTTACACGGCCTAGCATATGGGCGTGTGTGGCTATTTTGAGAGTTACACAGCTTGGCACACTGGTGTGTGGCTTGGCCATGTAACCCAACTCAACGAGTTAGAGGGGTGAAGACACGGGCTGGGACACGACTGTGTGTCCCTATTTTAAAAGTTACACGAACTGAGACATGGACATGTGTCTCAGTCATTTGAGTCACACGGCAGTGTGACCCCTACAGTCCAAATTTTCCAAATTTTCCTTAAACTTTCCAAATGTTTCCAATCCAGCCCCAGATTGTTTCTAAAGTACTTTTTTAGGGCCTCGAGGGCTCAATTTAGGGACAATATGTACATGAATGAATGTTTTATATTATGTTATATCAATGTATGAAATGTATGATTTAATGTTCAAATTGCATGATAATGCTTTGTAACCCTATTATGGCAACGGATACGGGTTTAGGGTATTACAGATATGGTGAGCACCACGTGTTGAAGGCGGGTGTCCATGTTCAAGCTATCAGTCAGACAAATATATTTTGTCATAGTTGGATGCCGTCAGATTCAGAACAAGGGCATTGATCCAGATGTTTGAGTTGAGGGCAAACTTAATATCCGACTTGGTTGAGTAGTGGTGCCCGGAGACCTACACATTCCATTTGCCATGTAGGGAGTGCAGTACCACCCTGAAAGGTGTTTCATTGCAACTTGGACTTCCAGTTGACGCTGATGTGATCACAAGTTCAAGTAAAGTGTTCGAACCTGCGACACTCTGTTATCAATTGCTTGGGTGCTTCCCGGTGATAGTAAAGCTAGGTTTTTGAGTTTGAAGTTTTCCTAGTTAATGGAAAAATTTTGAAATCTTATCGAGTAGTGCCACTGAGTGGGAGAAGATGTGTTACTCAGCCATATATACTGCAGTTGATAGGGGGTACTTATGCCAGACGCAAATAATAATAAAGTCCACATGATGTATTTGCGTCTATTGTCTGTTTTGCAAGCTGCTCATTCATACAGTTGAGGCCTAACAGTATTAGCAATGTTGTATCGTGACCTTTGTCGGGCGACAAAGTATGATGCACAAGATATAGGTAAGTGCCAAATACTATTACAGTCATGGGCACTGTACGGGATGCCATTTCATCCTCCTCCCACAACGTCGAGCAATTTTTATACTAATCGTTTGTTTCGTATCATCGATTTTTACATTTTTATTAAACCTCATTCCTATTTGCTAGTGAGATTCAAATATACAACCAACAATTGTTTGTAAAATTATCCCCTTGAAATGAACGTATACTAAGAATTGATTATTCATCTTCAATATTAAATCTGTAAAATAAATTAAAAATATAAAATAAGCTTTTATTTAAAAAAATTTAAATCCTATTGAAAAAAATATAGTTACATACAAAACAAACTAACCTTATAAACTTGAACTTGATTTTTGAAGTCTAAAATACAACTTTTTCTTTTTTTCTATTTTCTCCCTTTCTACTAAACGTTTTTTTTTTTTTTTTTGCTTCTCTTCAACAAAAAGCAAAAACTTTAACTCAAACAAAAAAACTTCAACAAAAACACAAAATTTAATAGGAATAGATTTTTGGCTGAAGGTCAGGAATATATAACAGGTGGTGCCGCCTGACATATCGATAGCACCACTAACATTTTTTATTGGTTTCTGCTTTTTTCCTTGACAGCCTTTGATTTTTTTTTAAAATGTACCAATGTCACCTAAGACATCGATGACACCCATTAAAAATTATTCTTTTTGAAATTATCAGCATTGTTGCCAACACATTGACGACACCCATTAAAATAATTTTTTTTGTCTCAACTTTTTTCTTTTCTTTCTAACTACGATTATTTCTTTAAATTTCACCAATGTTGCCTAGCATACCAACGACACCATTAACTTTTTTTTTGTTTTTTTCACTGTTATACCTATATTTTCACTGGTATTTTGGAAAAATACATACTACTGCCGCTTGACACAGTGGCGGCATCCAAAAAATTCTTCTTTTAAAAAAAACATTGAGCCATGATTGCGACAACATAGATGAATATTGTTGAAAATAACTCATTCTTATAAATAATTTATCTCCAACATATTTTCATAAATAATTATTTTTTATATTATTTATGTATAAAAAAAAGTCTCATTTAAGTATGAGGCTAGATTATTTTGGTAGGAATTATTATAGATTTGGATTAGTTTGTTTTATAGTAAATTTAGAGTTTGATCGTTTCAAGTTACTTGTTTTGGTTCTTTTAGAATTGAGCCATTTCAAGTTTAAGTTAATTTAGGATTTAATTTGATGTGGGTTTGAATTGGATGACTCCAAATTATTAACTTTTTACTCTAAATTGAATTAAATCAAATTTAATTTTAAGTTAATCGATCAATTTTTTAAGTCTACAATTATATTTCTTCAAACTCCATCTATTTAAAGATGAGCCCACAAAGCAAACTTCTAAATGGGCCCCAATGGGCCCAAATTTAGCCCTTTCCCCCACTCTAAATGACATAGATTGTTCAAAATGGCGTCGTCTTCCTCGAGTCGAACGTAACACATATAAACACGCTTCTTCGTCTTCCCTCCTTCCCCCTTCTCTTATCTTTTTCCAAAGGGCTCTCAAGGTTGCTTCAAATGAAACCCTGATTTTCCTTTTGTTTCTTGAGAAAATAGATTGAGGTAAAACTTTTCAACTGCTTTAACTTTGATCATTATTTTCAGTTTCTAAATATGAGAACTGTCTGAAATATGAACATATACATATATATTTCCCAGTGCCCAAAAATAAACCAACTCTTGAAAACAAGAAAGGAAAATTGTTTATTCAAGATTCTTCATCTCACTTAAATCATCTTTCTCATTAGTTTTTTCATTATAATATATTGGAAGCTTTATCTTATTGTCATGTTACCTATAGTAACAATGGATTAAGATGTAGTTAAGTAAAGCTAGATTTAAGAAAAGGGTATTCTTAGTTTTGTGTTAGATTTTATATTTGGTCTGTATTTCTTATTATTATATTAGAAACTGAATAGATCATGTTTGTCGAAATCATTTTTAAAGGGATATTTGAAAAACGGGGATTGACTTTTGAAAAACAAAAATGGGAGTCGCCACCAATCTTTTAAAGTGTGATTGGATCACTTTATAAAACGTTTTGGTATACGAAATTATGAGAAAATAGGTTCGGGAGTCGGTTATGTACGAGGAAGGATTAGCACCCTTGTAACGCCCAAAATTGGTACCAAATTGAATAATTTTGCTTTAGTATCAGAAGTTTGAAAGAATTTATAAATGAGATTTCCTTAAAACTGTAATTTTTGAGAAAAGAATCAAGATTCATTCGTTTTAAAAGAGTACAAACATCATATCCAGCATGATTGGACACGATATCTTTAAACTTTCGTAACTAAAATCATCTTGTGATTTGTAAAACTCATGTAAAAGGATGTTTTAGATATTTAGACAAAAGGAAAATCGCAACCCAACATATTAGGGCACTTTTTCTTGAATTCCTAAATACGAAAGACATTGCCTTGTTTTTTAAATTCCTTTAGGTTAAATGAAATTTTAAAAAAAAAAAAAAAACAATGATGCATTTAACCTATTTCAAAGAGTCAACATTGGATTAATTAAACGACATATTTAGTACTTCATACAAATAAATGGTAATTACAGCATATGTCACATAATACTTTGATATTTCATGCATAAGTAATCACAAATAATATTAATAAGCACATTATTATTTCATGCAAGCTAATACAAAATGACAAAGATAATGAATACATCAATACAAATTAAACACATATAATAATATTTCATGCATAATAAACGATGAGGATAAGATGTAAAATCATACTTCACGACAATATAACTTACATGAATAAATGATTTTCATGTAAACATATAGAATCAATGATAACAAGTAACTCATGCAATGAATTTACATATTTAAACGATTAACACAAATATATTAGTAACATATGAACATATATAAAGAAAATAAAACTTAGAAAGAATCACATATTTGGCACAATAAATAAATAAAGAAAATTTTAAAGTACTTAATAAATACTAAAACGATGTATAATATATAAATAATAAAAATTTATAGTAATATACATACTTCATGTTTAGTACACATAAATATAATACTTAATAATAATTTATAAATTTCATAATAGTATAATAATATATATTAATCATATAAATAACACATAAAATATAAAAATAATAAAAGAATGTAATGATAAATGAATTTTAAATATTTAATAATATATATAAAAATGTTTAATGGTAACTTATAAAATTTTAAGACTATACATAATGATATGTATTAAGATATAAATATATGATAAAATAAAAATAAAAAATAATATATAATATATATTGTATATTAAAGCATAAAATAATATAACATATATATATTAATATGAAAATATAAAATAATATATATTAATAAATAATGTAATATATTAAAAAAATAATTAATATATAAATAAATAAATTTTTATAAGTAAAAATAAATAAATTTAAGAAAAAGGATTAAAATTAAAAATAACCAAAACTTTAGGGCTAATTTAAAAATAAAAAATGAATTTTGGGCCTTTTGGAACGCGCTTTAAAAGTCGGGGAACTCCTTAGGCAATTAGCCCCAATCCCCAAAACGACTCCTTTTTCCAGAACAGATTTTAATGACCATCGGGACTAAATTGAATTAAATAAAAAAGGTTAGGGTTAATTTTAAAAAATAAAATGAAATAAATCATAAAAATTAATAAAACAGGAGGATCGATTGAGCAATTTGCCCACTTATAAAAAATACGCGGATCCTTCCCGAGTCACAGGTCAACGCAAGGATCCTGGCTCTAAGACGATGCCGTTTTGAAGCTTATCGTCTTAAGCTAAACGAAGTCGTTCTAATAAGGCTATATAAGCCAACTTTTAACCTAAAAATCATTTGGAAACCAGGTTAGAAAAAAAACTTAAAGAAATCCTCTGTAGAAGGATTCGGGGTCGACCTCAGAGCCTCGTCAGGCCTCTGTTCTCAGGTGCCTACGCGCCCACGCGCCACCACGAAGGCCACCACGCACGGTGGTTGGAGGGTTAAAAACCCTCGTCCTTTCAAGCGAAATACAGGTAACTCTCTTCCTTTTAATATTTCAGTAGTTTATTTGATAAAAATGCTTCGTATACCTGTCAGAAAATAATTAACAGAATATGAAATATAAATCACCTTAAGAAACTGTTTGTAGTTCTGAATGTATTTGTATGTCTGCTATTTTTATTTTCGAAAAAAAATCCGGTCCTCTTTTACAACAATAACATTCGGGCTTTATAGCCACTGTTTACAGTATACTTGGTAAGAATAATTTCCTTCGATTTCTTCCTATTTTGTATGCTGCTTTTCTTTCATTTGTGTGCAGGTGAGCGAGGAAAATCCGGTGATGATCGTGATGGTGACGTAGATCCACCGGTGGCGTTGATCACGGCGTGACTCGAAACCTGGAATCGTGGCCCTGATGGTGTGCAGCTGGAACGACAGAAACCAAAAGGGCTTGACGCTTGGCTTGGCTTCTGGAACTTTCTGTTTACAGCGCCTAGGGCTCCAAAAAACCCTAGGTCTTCCCTCATCTGTTAACATATTGGGCCATTTGGGCCGTACCTGCTTGTGGGTTGGGTGTAAACGGGTTAATGGGTAGTTTTAGGTATTCTGGTTTAAACCAGTTGGGTGTAACCGGGTTAGTGCTTTTGGGCTACAAAGGCAACCGAACTTTGGGCTTTGTAAATGGACTTATTAATGGACTATTTTTTATTTTATACTTATTTATTTATTTATTAATTTATGGGCCCGGGCAAATTTAGGTTATTACAATGTTATTTTTTCCAAAGGTGTAATTGTATCTTGTTTTTCATTTTGATATCCTTAATTCTCTTTTAGTGATTGTATACTGTTGGATATCTATGTTAGATGTTGATGATAGTAAAGAAAATGATCGAAGTTGATAGTAAATGAATCAAAAATGCTGGCCTTGAACACCAAAAAGCACAGAAAACATGTTCCTTTGAGTGATTTGAAGGACATTGGATCAAAAGTAACATCAAAAAGAAAGTTGGGAGTTTAGTCATCTTCTTTTCAAAGTGTGAAGTACTCTGAAATAGATGGTTCGATGAGAGGGCTTTCTTATAAGGAAAATGTGGCTTAGTTTGGCAATTTTTCAAGGGCATCTAATTCTGGAACAATGGGCACAAGCACTGGCGAGGGTAGCGCTGAAATCACAGAACGAAGAAAGCTTATCCAGAGAGATATTGATGGAGCTATAATTCTGATGCAGTTGTCAAATGATAAATTTTGTTTGCTTGAGACTAAGTTGCAATCAAAATCAAGATATGGAACCTGTCACAGTAAGGGAGACCAAGACGGAATGGAAGCCGGTGGTGATTCTACGAGGCCATTGTTGGAATCTATAAACAATGATGTTCTTGGCGAATTCAGGATGAACAGATCGAGCTTATTGAAGCTGAAAAAGACGGCAGAACGAGCATACATGGGTAGGCAAGTTGAAGTTGATTACCATTGCATCAAGGATGAAAAGGTGCTTGAAGAAAATGAACTGCCCATTTCTTCTTTGAAGAGAAAGAAACTGTATAAATCTTCCTTGGAGAAATGTGGTTTAAAGAAAGTGAAACCTGAGCTTTGTTCCACTTCTGTAACTGAGGTTGCAAATAGTACAGTTCAAGAAACGAAAGGCCCAACCTCTGAACCATTTCAGAAGCTGCAGTTCAGTTCACCCAGGGTTCTCGTTCTCCATCATACACTTCCTTTCCGCCATTTGTACCGCAATGATTACGCTGTATGCAAAAGTTGATCCTTCAGCATCAAGCAACAACCTTGTTGAAAGCAATCCTAAAAGCATTAGTGGATATCACTTTCTCACCATATCTGAAATTGTGGAGCGAGTCAGATCAAATCCCGGGGATCCTTGTATTCTCAAAGTGCAGAAGCCGCTTCAAGAGTTAGTTCGAGGTGCTCTTGTAATACTTTCTTCAACAACAGCACCTCTTGGATCAAAGGCATAGGAGGCTCTCACTATCTATTCCAAGTGTAACAAGAGTTGGGCCTGGATCGGACCGTCAGCTATTAAGCCACACAACTATACGAACGAAGCTGTATTGTTGGAAGCTTGGGGTCTTCCAAGGAGGAAAGTTCAGAAATCGGTCCATTCCTTCGCCGATTGGTTGAAAAATGCTCAAGACAGTCTTCTGAAGATTGGAGACCTGCCTGCACCACCTTTGACATTGATGCATCACACTGTCAATGTAAAGGAAAGATTACGAGAAATCTGACCTCAGAAAAACGTAGCTACTATCAGTCCATGCCCCGAAGAGACAAGGGAATATTTCCGCAAGGAAGAAGTTGTTAGATACTTGGTTCCTGAGAGGGCCTTTTCAGACACAGCATTAGATGGCAGAAAATCCACAGTTGTTCCATTGAGAAGTAGTAGCAATCTATCATTGAAATGCAGAGAAATTTTATGTTTAAAGCAGAAAGGCCATCAAATATCACAGTTCTCTCTCTCGTGAGGGATGGAGCTGCCCGATTGCCAGACCGTATGGGCACTAGAGCTGATGTTTGCGTCCTCATAAGAGACTTGCAGTACATCGTGGAAGAAATCCCCAATGAGCAACTCAATCAGGTCGTCAGCGGTGCCTTGGATCGATTACACTACCAACATGATCCATGTGTGCGATTCAATGCAGAGAAGAAGTTATGGTTCTATTTATACGGAGATAGAGAAGAAGATGATTTCAAGTATGATGCTACTTTATCGACAAGGAAACAAAAGACGCATCGGTGAGTCCCATGAATCTATGTTGCGTATTGTTTAAGCATGTTGCACCTTAGATAGCCAGCTCCAATGAAGCTAAATACAATTCCTTTTGTAATCTAAATTATGATTTTGAATAGGCGAAGTTCACAAAGATGAACATCTAAAAACAAAGCGTTTGGGCGATACTGGTATTGGATTATGAATCCAATTTATATTTTCTTTAGTCAATGCAGTGATTTATTTAGAGATAATTCAACATTAACTTCTTTGAATTTCGTGAATTTTTTTTATCTTTATATATATATATATATATTGTGTATATTAGTTTTGGAATTTGATAACTTTTCTCCATATGGTCTCAGTTTGGATTCTATTAAGGGGTGATAATGTGATACTTACCTTACATAAATTTATGAAGAACTTTTAAAAGATTTTCAGGTGATAATGTGAAACTTAAAGTGTAATAACATGAGAAATAAAATTTATTTATTAGATATGTATTACAATAGCTTGACATAAAATAAAGAACAATTATTGTAAATTTAAACTTGATAAGAGAATTGAGTGAAAAAATAAGCAATTGAGTGAAACTTTAGGAGGAGAGTTCGGAGTGGCAAGGGCTATAAAGAAAGTACGTTAGTGGCAGGATGATCCTCTAGATATGGGTGATATGGAGGTAGACGAAGGGAGAGCAAAAATGGTTTCTTTTAAAGATAAATTACTTGGTTGGGTATCGAATGATAATTAGAAGGAGGACTTTGACGAGGACAAGTTTGAACTGATAGAAGGGGATGTGATAATTGAGCTTGTGGATGGAATTCTAGATATCAAATTCTCTGAGAGAGTGTACACGTGGATTTAGAGGAGTATGGCCAAAACGGTGATTATAAAACTTCTTTGTTAGAAAATCGGATTCAACAATTTGGTTTCCAAGCTTAATAGTATGTGGAAGCTGAATCACTTATTTCAACTGATAGACTTACAGAATGCTACTTCATTAAATTTCAAGCAAAGGAGGATTATGACAAAACGCTGATTGATGGTCCTTGAACGATCTATAGGTAGTATTTAACAGTACAACCATTGTCATCGTCCTTCAATACTTTTGCGAGTTATCCAAAACACTTAATGGTTTGGATTCGACTTCTGGGTTTCTCGAGTTCTTATTACAAAAAATATCTCTTGGAGGCGGTAGGAAGCTCGATAGGTCAAGTGATCAAGGTGGACAATCAAATGGAAAATAGAATGCGAGGCCAATTTTCTAGAATGGCAGTGAGGGTTGATCTAAATAGACCGTTAATTTCAAAAATCCGAGTGGAAGGGAGATTACAAAGGGTAGAGTACGAAGGCTTACCAAATGTTTGTTTTGGTTGTGGCTACTACGGCCACCAGAAGAAGGTGTGTCCTAAACTGCGAAAGGAAAACCCACTGATGGATTAGGAGCATGAAGCTACTGTGTCAAATCATTGGCGATGACGGAGTTGAACCGTAGGGCAGAAACAGAGTTGTTTCGCGTCAATCAAGATGTCATTGAAGAAGGAATGCCAAAATGAAGACTAATCAACAAAAAATGAATAGTAGATCAAGATTTTCCTTGATTACTGATTTGAATGAGAAATCAGGGGATGGTACAGGTGGAAATATGGACGGAAAGTCATCAAGTACAATAAATGCTATTATGCCTAGGTTAGGCTTTTCCTTGGGTGAAGCTAGTGGGCCATCTTTGAGTGGGTCCAAAAATAAAGGGAAAGCATTGCAAGGATTTGGGCTTAGGAAGAAAGGATTGAATGGGTTAAGGTTGGATCTAGTGGGTTACAACAAAAAAGTGATCAAGTTAAAGAGTCACATGAGGAAACTAGTCTTCACAAAATTGGGACGATGGTCGGTTTTGAGGTGTTAAGTGAAAACAAGAAAACTACAAAAGAAAAGGGGAATCACAAGGTGTTTGTGGTGGAGGAGAATTGAGACCCAAATAGTATAGTGGTTGAGGGTGAGAGCATGTCAAATAAGTCAGGTTTGAAGTTTTTGGAAGGTGGGCTATCTTCCTCTGTCCCGTCGAAACCTTCTACTGTGAAATGGGCTAAGTTTAGGGACCAAAACCATCATGGATTGCGAAACAAGAAGAAGGTTGATGCTATGATGCTGGTGGAGGATCTAGTGGAGAACATCTCTGAGTAGATTGATTCTGTGATAAGGAATATTTAAGTGCCAAGAGAGGATGGGATGGAGCTATTGGAAGCGGAAGGCGAAGAGGGGAACTTCCAGGCTAAATGTTAAATTCGAGGTTGGATTTTCTTTTCTATCTAATTTACATGTTTATGCTTTAGAATTACTTAGTTTGGAATTGTCAAGCATGCGCACACCCTCGATTTAATCATATTTTTAAAGAATATGTTTGTGAATTTGCTGTGAATGTGGTTGTACTGTTAGAAACCAGGATAAGTGGGCTTCGAGCAATTCAACTATCTTAAATTCGGGTTTTAAACTCTCTCGTAGAGCGGAGGCGCAAGGTTTTGCTGGTGGTATTTGGGTGTTATGAAATGAATCCGTTTCGATAGATATCTAGGTAAGCTATTTCCAATTCATTCATAAGTCACTCTTTATTGTTCAAAAGGCCAAAGCATTTCATTGGACAGTTGTATATGGGAGTCCAGATGTGAGGAAACGTGAAATTTTATAGAATGCTCTAAGTAAGATATTAGGGGTTATGAAGGAACCTTGGATGCTAGTGGGAGACTAGAAAGCTAATTTGGACGCAGTTGATTATCAAGGTCTAAATTTGATGAAGAGACAGGGGTGCAAGAGATTCAAAGCTTTTTTTTTCTGATCATAATTTGATTGATTTAGGTTTCTCTGGCCCCAAATTCACTTGGAACAGGGGTACAACTTTTGAAAGGCTAGATCATGGAATTGGAAATATGGAATGGGTTAATGAATTTCCAAATTATGCAATTCGACATCACCATAGATTAAAATCAAACCATCGACCTTTACTTATTAAGTTTGATGGGATAGAAAAGAAAAAAGGTTTACGCCTGTTTCATCTTTTTGATGGTTGGTTATCTCATAAAACATTTCCTGAATTGGTTAAAGGAAATTGGAATTTTAATGAGGATATTAAAGAGACTGTCAACAATTTTGTGGGTGTAGCAAAGGAATGGAATATTAACACTTTTGTAGTCTTTTCAAAAGAAAGAAGGAAGTACTGGCTAGGATTAAAGGGGTGCAACGTATATTGGAAGATAAATCAACGAGGAACTATTATGGAAGCAGAAGTCACGTTATGATTGGCTAATTAGTGGGGATAGGATTACTAAATATTTCCATAGACGGGCGCTAAATAGGAGGAGAAATAATATGATTGAGGCTCTGAAACTAAGCAATCGGTCGTGGGGTTTTGACAATGATGTTCTAAAAGAAGAAGCTATTAATTTCTTCAAAAGTCTCTATACTATAGAAGGATCAATTAGCGGAAGATTGATGAGCGCAAATTACTTTCCCTAGCTAAATGATGGTGAAATACATAACTTCTGTATAGAAGTGACAGATTTAGAAGTAAAGGCAGCTTTGTAACACCTCTAACCCCTATCCGTCGTCGGAACAGGGTCACTGAACATTATCGGAGTTTACAGATCAATTATAGAAAATTTCATATTATTTACTATTCATATCTGAAATCAATCATATTGTCCCTTAAATGGGTCCTTGAGGCCCAAAATAAGCATTAAAATCAAATCGGGACTAAACGAAAATTTAGAAAATTTTTAATGAAATTTAAAATTTTTTCTTAGGTGCAGGGGACACACACCCGTGTGGTGATGTGAAGCACACGGCCTTGTCCCAACCCGTGTTCAAATTAGGGTAGCTACTGACTTGGGTCACACGGCCAGCCACACGCCCGTGTGCTAGGCCGTGTGGACAATTTAATTTTCAAAAATTAGGTGCAGGATTCACACGGCCAAGACACACGCCAGTGTGTTGGGCCGTGTGTTTCACACGGCTGAAACACATGCCGATGTCTTTGCCCGTGTGACCAATTTTGAGTATTTTGTTTCTAAATTTTTAAGATGCAGGTGACATGGCCGTGTGTCACACACGATTGAGACACACGCCTGTGTGTCTACCTGTGTGGATGAAACAAAGCCATTTCCAAGCCTTATTTCTCACCCAAATTTTGCCTTGTACCTACATTAATACTTGCATACATATACCAACCAATTCAAGATGTTAAAACCAAGCCAACATTAACATTATACTTGATATATCATCACATGTATGTATTCAAACTTACCTTTTTAAAAAAACTTATATGTGTTTACCATAATTCAATCTAACCATACAAAGCACACATATATTAACCATATTATAACCTCAAGTATATATTCACTAAATATACCATTACTAGCCATTCCAATGGCTAGATTACAAACAACCATTTACATGCCAACATTTAGCCAAGTTAACCTATACATGCCATTATACCAAAACAAGTTTACTATTTATACCAAAATGAACTGAAGGATAGTGTGATAATGCTCCAACCGATTCCAACCTTTACGAGCTTCTGAGCACTATAAAACAGAGAAAAGAAGACCGAGTAAGCATTTCAAATGCTTAGTAAGTTCGTATAATAGGAAATTAACTTACTAATCATATTCATTTAAAGTAAGCATACAAACATGCATCCAAAACTGTGTGGCCAATCGCCTAGACACATGCTCTCATCAAACAAGTTAGTCATGAAATTTACATGATTATCAAGAAAATAGAGATGAGCTCATCATACATCCATTTCTAGGTATTTCAGGGATATTCAATATATAATTCATTCAATTCTCTTATTTTCTCATATCAAGAGTTTTGTCCGTTAAATCATTGAAATATCAATGGATACCCATGTACTACACACAAGATGTACTTATCATTGATCCGTAAATTCTTATACGGGGTACTCTTTAGATTACATAATCGGGAAGCACACTCTCGAGCCTTATCACAGGAAGCTCACACAGAGCCATTTTGGAAAACTCACAAAGAGCCTATTGGGCGGGCTATATAACGGGAAGCTCATAAGAGCCATAATTGGGAAGTTCACAAAGAACCATATCAAGAAGCTCACGAAGAGCCTATTAGGAAGCTCACAAAGAGCCATGTAACAGGAAGCTCCGGATAGCCATATATCAGGAAGTTCAAGCGAGCACTATCGAGAAGTTCACAAAGAGCCAATTTAACAAGAAGCTCATGAAGAGCCTATAATCAGGATGCTCATAAGAGCTAAGGTGTGTCCACAACAAATGTAGGATAACAACTTATCGAGACGCTCCCAATAGCTGTAATAGGAAGCTCTAAGAACCATATATAGGAAGCAACATATGTAAGACCAGAACCAATACGGGAAACTTGTATCTATCGATTTTCATTTGTTTAAATGAAATTTAACACTTATCGGGTATTATCAAATTTTCAATCAATTTCATATACATGGAAATAATATAATTCACATATACAACATTTAATTTAAACATATAAATGTATATAATTTTGTTACACGAACCTACCTTGTCAGTTATTCGTATACAGAAATCTACTAATCCGATACTTTTTGTTTTCCTTGATCCAACTCAGTATTAGATCTTTTTGGATCTATATAAATGAATTTGACGTCAATTTAATCCATTTCACGTCCTAAGAAAAATTACCATTTTGCCCCTATACTTTCCATAAATGATGATTTCGTCCCTAAACTTGGAAAATAAAATTCATGCAATTTAATCTTTATTCCAAGCCTAACCAATTTTTATATATAACATTTATAGCACATATATTTCATAAAAATCAGAAATTTTCCATGAATTTTACATCTTTACAATTTAGTCCCTAAATCACAATTTCATGAAAATTCACCTTACAAAAGTTGTTTATCTATCAACAACCTTTCATTTTCTACCATAAATTTTAAATTTTCAGCATATTCATCCATGGAAAAATTTTAATACTTTGATAACTTCACAAATTGATCCCAAAAATAGCTAGATTAGGTTATTCCGATCTCAAAAATATAAAAATTACTAAAAACAGGACAATATTACTTACCCAATTAGGCTTGCTTGATTTTCTTTCTCTTTCCTAGGGTTTCCATAGAATTTAGGGATGAAGATGGTATAAAATGCTGATATTAAACATTTATTTTATTTATCATCTTTTATTTATTTCAATTTCCAATGTAGTCCTTTTTCTTTTTCTAAATTTCCATGAATGAATCACCAAAAATATCTACTAACTTTTCTTAATGGTCTAATTACCATATAAGGACCTCAAGTTTTGAATTCCATAGCTATTTGATACTTATAGCTATTAGAACTCAACTTTTGCATTTTATGCAATTTGGTCATTTCTATAATTAAACATGAAATCAGTAAAATTTTCTTATCAAAATTTTCATACGTCTTTCCTATCACAATGCAAACCATGCAATATTATTAAAATAATTTTTTTCTGTCTCAAATTTGTGGTCTCAAAATCACTGTTCCAATTTCACTGAAAACGGGTTGTTACAAGCTTTGGATAGTATGGCACTGTTGAAGGCACCGGGAATTGATGGGCTGCATGCAAAGTTTTTTCAAAACCAATGGAATATTGTTGGCCCCTCAGTGCGTCGTATAGTAAAAGATGCGTTTGCGGGTCGACCTTTGAATCCAAGTCTGAATACAACCCTGCTAGTGTTACTACCAAAGCTGAATAATCCGGAGGCTTTTTCTCAATTTAGGCCAATTAGCCTTTTTTTAGTGTTATATAAGATCATTACGAAAACTTTAGTCAATAGGCTACAAATAATCATGATGAAGCTTACGTCTCCAAAATAAGTTAGTTTTGTGTCAAGTCACTAAATTATGGACAACATCATAATCGCTCAAAAGGCTATACATAAGATGGGCACTTAAAAAGATAGGATTGGTTGGATGGTGATCAAAATAAACTTAGAGAAAGCCTATGACCGAATCTGATGGGATTTCTTAAAGGATACTCTTGAGACTGCTAGGTTCCATCAATAATTTGTAATTTAGTTATGAATTATGCAACGACATCTTCAATGCAAGTATTGTGGAATGGAGAGGTTACTCCTGAATTCATACCAACTCAAAGGGTACAGCAAGGTGATCCAATATATCCGTACTTGTTTGTTTTGTGCATGGATAGGCTGGGTTACTGTATTCGACAAGCAGTTGAAAAAGGATTATGGAAATCTATGCAGTTTTCTGTAGATGGACCTAGGTTATCTAATCTATTTTTTGAGGATGATCTTGTGCTATTTTGTAAAGCAAAGCTTGAACAGGCTAGAATTGTCAAAGAAATACTAACGCAATTCAGTTATTTCTCAGGGCATAAAGTTAATAATCAAAAGTCTCAAATTTATTTCTCATCCATGATGGATAATTCAATAGCAAATGAGATAAGCAAATACTTAGGAGTGACAAGAACGGATGATCTCGGCAAGTATCTAGGTGTTCCTCTACTACACTCACGAGTTACAAAAGGTACTAATGCATTTTTTATTGAGAAACTAAGGAAGTGACTTTGGATGGGAAGGGAAACTTCTGTCATTAGCAGGTAGGGTTACCTTAGCAAAATTAGTATTTCAATCAATTCCCAATTATTTTATGCAGTCAGCTCTTATCTCATTGGGTGTTTGCAAGGCTGTTGAAAAGCTTATTCGTCAATTTATTTGGGGGTCGAGTAATATTTCTCGAAAAATAGCACTAGTCAGTTGGGAAAAATGTTGTCTACCACTAGACCGAGTGGGATTGGGACTAGAGCGAACTCAGTATCAAAATAAGGCATTCCTTCTTAAACTTAGTTGCAATTTTCTGTTACAGAAAGATGCCTTGTGGGTCAGGATACTTAAGTCAAAATATAAAATTGATAAGGATTGTCCACAGAACATTAAAAGAAGATGATGTAGTTTTACTTGGAAATTTATTTCGAGTGTTTGGGATGATCTTTAGAGTAGCCTTTTTTGGCGTGTAGGAGACAGCAGGAGAGTAAGGTTTTGGACTGATAATTGGATTAAAGAGTTAGGACCTTTATCCAACTATTGCACTAATGCAAGACTTATTTTTCAGGATGCCATAGTATATGCAATAGTAATATTAGAAGGGGAATGGAACTGGGAGTATTTTGAAAAGGATCTACCAAGGGAAATTCTCTTGTATATTGCAAGTATTCATCTCCCAAAAGATGATGCAGAGGAAGACCAAAGAGCGTGGATGCTAACGGATAATGGCAAATGCACAATAGCTAGTGGATACAATAAATACACACATGGTGATTGGCCTGTACGAAATCGAAAATGGAAGTTAATATAGAAATTACATGTTTCTTAGAGGGTTCGGCAGTTCTTTTGGCTTCTATTACACAATAGACTCCTATCCAATTCAGAACGGTGTAGGAGGGGAATGGTTGATAACCATTTTTGCGATTTATGTGGGAGTGGGGTTGGAACACCTTTGCATGCGGTGAGAGATTGCTTAGTAGCTCGAAATGTCTGGGTAAAATTTCTACCATCAGACAAATTGGGTATTTTCTTTTCATTAAATTTGGAAGAATGGTTGATAACAAATCTTTTAGATTTTAATGAGGCTATTGTCCATGTGTTTGTTGGAATATTTTATTTGGGATTATAACCTGGAGAATATGGAAACAATGAAACAACTCGCTCTTCAATGGAGAATTTGGTGAGGCTTTGATTGAGGTTGCTGGAATTATTGCCTTTGCGAAATCAGTCACGTTGACAAACAAAAGGAGAAATCAACAGAATGATCCAGCAATGTCTTTTACTAGTTGGCAGCTGCCACCTAGCGACTGGTGCAAGTTGAATACGAATGGATCAAGGCACTTGATTACTGGTTGAGCCTCTGCTGGGGGTTTGTTTCGGGATCATCAAGGTAAATGGGTTACTAGTTATAGTCGGAATATAAGTGTTTGTTCTGTACTTGATGCAGAATTATGCGCAATCATGGATGGATTGGATATAGCTTGGAAAAGAGGCGTAAAGCAATTATTGGTGGAAAGTGATTGTTTGATTACGATCAATATGCTTAATGGTCGGATAAAAGAGACAAAAGGGAGTCTAGCACGAATCGTTAAAGAGCTGTTAGCGAGGGATTGGCATGTGAAGGTAATGTTTACTCCACACACAACGAACATGGCTGCAGATTCTATGGCAACATTAGGAAGAAATGTTCCTCTTGGTTTGAGAATTTATGATGTTCCCTCCAAGATGATCGAGATGGAGATTTTACAAGACAGTGTTAGTGTCAGATATAATTCCTGTTATGGCTAAATGTATTTAGCTTCTTTATCTCCGAAAGAATTTTTTTTTAACTTGATATTTTAAAAAAATAAAAACAATTGTAAAAAATAATATATTTTGAAACTAAAAATTAATTTATTCTAACTAAAAAAAAAAAGTACATCATAGCATAAATATGTTACTTTTATCCCTTATTTATTATCAA
Organism: Gossypium anomalum; assembly: GCA_025698475.1. Lineage (NCBI taxonomy): Eukaryota > Viridiplantae > Streptophyta > Magnoliopsida > Malvales > Malvaceae > Gossypium > Gossypium anomalum. The sequence continues at coordinate 36,630,530 of CM046968.1, read as the reverse complement.
ATCGAATTTAGATTTCGATGGAATTTCCAAGATCGAAACTGAATTGTAAGGTTCAAACAAATACTAGATACAATGCTCATCATCCCTCTGGCCCTTAAAACTGACGTTTAAGTACACTGAAATCCATATTCTTCAACTTTCCATTAACCGTTATGTAGTTTATGGATGAGTATTCTTGAAGTAGTCGGTTCGTAATATTGACAACTAAATTAAAAATCCGCAAACTAATAATAAAACCACTAACGCCCCTGTTTTCTCCCCAGACGTGAGTTGTTGAAAAGTCCAAGCGTTCATGGGCTCTTTTAGCCATGAATATACTTTTCTTCAAATCAATTATCCAAAGGAACACTTGGTTCACTTTGAAGTCTGTCGTCTTCTTTCTTTCTCAATCCAGTCCATTCTCTTCTTACAAACTAAAACTGAAACCTCCGAGCAACAAACTAAACAGAGCATTGAGAATCAAGGACATTTTTATATCCTCGAAATCAACCCATTTTACTTCCCGCCAAAACCATCTTCGTCTCATCCAAGATTTTTTAGAAACTGACTCAGATCAATTTACTGCCCAAAATTGCTTCAACGATTTGGGTTTTTCAGATTCCCCAACAGAAAATCTCCCAGTTTTCTTCAATGAAATTCTAAAGCCTCCTTGTACAAATAAAGAGAATTCCAAATTTAATCCAATTGTGTTGTCAAATGCTTTAAGTTCATGCGGGTCAAAACATAACCTTTGCGGTGGAATTCAGTATCATTGCTTAGCAATAAAAACTGGGGTTTTCAGCAACGTTTACGTAGGAAGTTCTTTGGTTGCTTTCTATGGAAAATCCGGGGAGTTGGAGAAGGCTTATAAGGCGTTCGAAGAAATGCCCGTGAAAAATGTAGTTTCATGGACTACTATTATTGCTGGATTCGCACAAGGATGGCAAATTGATATGTGCTTGGAGCTATATAATATGATGAAGAATTCAACTTTAAAACCAAATGATTTCACGTTGACAAGTCTTTTGAGAGCTTGTACGGGTAGTGGAGCTCTGGGGCAAGGGAGAAGTGCTCATTGTCAAGTCATTCAAATGGGTTTTGATTCCTATATTTATATTTGCAATGCTCTTATTTCTATGTATTGTAAATGTGGGAGTGTTGAAGATGCAATATTTATATTCGAGAAGATGGCTGGTAATAAAGATATTGTGTCTTGGAATTCAATGATCGCAGGGTATGCTCAACATGGTTTTGCAATGGAAGCTGTTGAACTTTATGGAAAGATGAAAGATGAGAAAATAAAGCTGGATGCTATCACATTTCTTGGAGTGCTCTCTTCTTGCCGTCATGCCGGTCTTGTCGAACAAGGGTGTGCTTGTTTTGATTCAATGATTATACACGGTGTCAAGCCCGCAATGGATCATTATTCATGTGTTGTGGATCTTCTCGGCCGAGCTGGATTATTACAAGAGGCTCTAGATTTTATTCTAAAGATGCCTATTTGTCCCAATGCTGTTATATGGGGTTCTTTGCTTTCTTCTTGCAGGCTTCATGGGAACATTTGGATTGGGATAAAGGCCGCCGAGAGCAGGCTATTGTTAGAACCCGATTGTGCAGCAACCCATGTTCAGTTGGCAAGTTTATATGCTAGCGCAAAGCGGTGGGATGAGGCGGCTAGAGTGCGTAAAGTGATGAAAGATAGGGGACTCCAAACGAATCCTGGGTATAGCTGGATTGAAATTAAGAATGAACTTTATAGGTTTAGAGCAGAAGATAAATCGAATACTAAGGTGAAGGGGATTCTTGGTGTTTTGAGTTGCTTGGTAGACCATATGAAAATGTTAGGTTACGTGCCAGAAATGCCCGAGGAAGATATTGATGATACTTTCTTTTGAAAGCTTTTAAGTTCTTTATTGGAACCAGATACAGTTATAAAGATCATTCCATTATGGTTTTTCTGGCTTTTCACTACATAAGATTACCGTGTTATTTAATTTGTTGCTATAGGATTACTCTATTTGATACAAAATATAATTAGCTCATTGTTGCCTAGCCTTTTGAAGATGTAAGAAAACATCGAGGTTGGCTAAGGGTAAGATGTAAGAAAATTCAAGGTCTTTCTCGACTAAATCAAATTTATCCCAACTTAGTATCTAAAATCACCCCATCTGAACAAATGATGCAAATCCATAAAACCAAACTCAAGATGATTTAACCCGAAAAATTTTATTGAAAAAACCGAATAACCTAATACTTGAAATGGCCTATACTCAAAATGATTCCAACCCGAAATTGATCTGAGCCTTAAATGACTCCAAATTTTTAAAATCCGAAATCCAATCAGAAACAAACCCAACCTACCCAAATGATAAAGTTTAAAATCTAGAGTTCACATCTAACTGAAATGAATAAATCAGCGGCAGCCGGGATATATCCAAGAGACTGGAATGGTTTATCTGACTACCACGGGTTCGAACTTTCCTCCCAAATTTACCACCAGCCTAGCAACCATCTTTGTGAGTAGGATATGGATAAAAATAGTTAAAATGGCTATTACAATAGGATGATGATATCATATGAAAGAATCCCCCATCAAGAAACAAGAAAGAAAAGTAGTAAGAATCACCAAAATGAGATAAGTGCAATCTTTCATTATTTCCTACCAATATGATTTCGATAACCAACAAATAAAAGTCCAGCACTGAAAGTACTTATCCAAACAAATGAATAAACAAGTCCAATGCGTGCACAAAACACCAAACAGGCAAAAATTTCACATAGTTCAATTTGGACCAGGAAGCCTACTGTTGTGGTGGTCAATCTTTAGGCAATATCCCCTAAAAGACTGAAGTTTTTAATAAAGAACTCGGACAGAGATTTGATTATTGAGACAGATTTTTCTGTTTTTGCTAATGCATGCGTTCATTGCTTGGATATGAGAGGGGAATTGCACAGTTGTTAATCTGAAAAGGTTGGTGAATCCAGGTCTCGTAAATGTAACCATCTGGATTGAGGATGAGTCATACTGACAACCAGAAAGGAAACGCTCAACATCCTCTAAAGCCGCACTTCGGGGAAGTCCTTGCAGTACTACCTGAAAATTTTAGTCAAACTCATGTAAGATTATAGCCTTCATGTGTAAGCTAAAAGTTTTTATAAATGCCATAAAAAGGTTTTAAGATGAAAACGATTGGACAATGTTTATACCCAATGATGCAAAATTTAAGGAAAGGCTCTTAATTGATTAAGGTAGAAGCTCTCCTTTAAATCTTAATCAACTTAGACCCTTAAAAAGAAGACAGGACAAAATAAAAACTTAAACCTTAAGGTCCAACAAAGCAAATTTCATTATAAAAAGACAAATCCTGCATGTCACTACTAGTTGTGAATACAGTAAAGATTATTTTGGCCAGCAAGAATGCTGCAATTTTTTCAGAACCAAAAAGTCTATTCATTACCACAACTATACTAATTTCATTTATATAATAGTTTCATCTTGTAATCCTGTGACTAAGCTCAATTACCAAAACTGACTATGCATATAGCTGATGAATAACCTAATAACAGAGTTTCTCAAAATGGCAAAAACCCAATAACTGAACAATACCGGAGTTTCAATTTGTCCAGCAAGAAAGCTGAAAGTTTTTCAAAGAGTCCAAAAATCTATTCATAACAACACAACTATACTATATCATGTATATAATAGTTTGATGCTGTAAGTAATCCTATAACTAAGCTCAGTTACTGAGACTTACAATGCCTATAGCTAATAATAACATATAACAACACAATTTCTCAAAATGTCAAAAAACCAACCAACTGAACAATAACAAGTACTATAAAACCATGAATCTTTGACTTACAGTTTTCCCATTGTATGGCATAACTATATCCCAATCAGAAGTATCAACCTGTAATATAAATAATGCACACTAAACATCAGCAATCAGACCTTGTAAGACCATTGACAATCAAATTTAACTTACCCTATCCAACCGGTATAGCCGATCAAACCTCCTAATTGTCCTTGCTGCATTACTAAATGCAGAAGGTGACGGGAACCGCAACATCCTAATTGCAAACAAACAAAACTCAGAAATTAACTTAAACCAAAAAAAAAACCACTTGTTTCAAAAATCTAAAGAAATTCCAATTTCCAAAATATGTACTCAAGATAAATTGTATATTTGAAAGAAAAAAGTAAATAAATAAACCAAAAAGTTTACATCGCAACAGGGAAAAGGCTGCGGCTGTAGCTGACTTTAATGTCATCAGGCGTTAGATTACACCCTTCAAGCAAGCTGATTATATCGCTCTTCATTGTATACTTTGTGATTCCAAAGAGTTTCCCATAAACAAAACCTAAATGAGTTTCAAAAGGTTAAACCATTTCAGGGGGAAAAAGGGGGATTGCAGATAAACCCTAAACCCTAAAGCATTCAAGCCTCAGTTGAGAGGCTTGAGAAAAAAACGAAAAAAGAGGTGTACTAGGGATTAACCTTTGCTAGCTGAATCCAGAAATTGATTGACGGAGGCGTCGGGTAGCGGCTGTTGTTGCTGTTGATCCGGTTCGGTGGAGAACCGTTTCGGCGGTTCGCGAAGGAATGAAGGTAAGACGTGGGTCGGCTTGACCGTTCGAACAGAAACGTGCAATTTGATTGCGTTTCGGAGGATATTCATTTTCCTTTGAAGGAGAGATTTGGGTAAAATATCAGTGTGCAACAAAAAGACTGATGAAAACACCCAACAGTGGCTGCAAGTGGGAGAGTGACTAGAAAAGGAAGACGGCTAAAGGTTGAGGCCAATACGCCGCCGTTTCGAACTGGAAACTTCAAATTCTCCCCAGCATTTCTTTCATTTTCAGTTTTATACATGGGCTCTCAGGGTTAATTAGAAGAAAAGGTTGATTTTAAAATTTAATTACTAAATTAATTTTTTTCAAATTTAGGGAATCAATTTAGGAAAATAGATCGATTTTAAAGAAAAAAATAAAAAATATATTCATTAGGACGAGTTTTCAATTGATGTGGCAGTTAAGGGGCTGAAAGCGTGCCTTTAGATTGTTTTTGTCCAATAGTAACTTTTTGCAAGGGTCAAAAAATCCAACGGTCCAACAATTTTGTTTTTTCAAATGAATGATTTTTTTTAACGACTAGTTTATTTGCTATATATATTCAACTCATTTTCTTTCTTTTGCATTTAAATCCTATTCTCTCAATTCTTTCAATCATATTCATCTATTATCTCAATTATCTCAACTATTTTATTCTCAATTTTTCATTTAATTTCTCTCAAATTTTTGTTGTCTTAATTTTATATTTAGTAAGTTCTTTAATTTTATTTGATTTTTATAATTTTAAAAATGTCAACGGCTTTTATTCGTTTAGATAACAAATATATTTCTAGCATCCAATTGCAAATGGTAAGAAAATAATATTTTTATTTTTATTTTAATTAATATAATTATTAAGTTGTTAACATTATTAGTTTTATTAATTTTTATGTTTATATAATTAAACCGAAGACCGAATTATTGAGATGTATATACACAATTTAAGTGCGAGGGCACCGTGTATTATTGAACAACACTTGCAAGAGGTGAGATTCTTGCACATGTCTCATATGCTTGGGGGACTAAATTAGATCTCGTACTTATTAGCACTTTGATTGAGGCAATCGTTATAAGGGTAGTGGGCGTTGACAATTAGAGTGCAATTTGCGAGCAACTATTAGATAAGGTGCCGAACAAGTTTAGTGGTAGCCAGATTGAGATGAAATGGTTAGAAGACAGCTTCTCACATATTGAAAACTCCGCTAGTTTCGTTAAAAGACAACAATACGCACGAGCAATCATCTTAAGGTTTATTAGGGATCTTCTAATGCCAAATAAATCTTGAAATCTAGTACAATTAAGGTGACTCCTACAACTAGTCAACTTAAAAGAAGCGGGGCAACTTAGTTGGGGATCAATTGTGTTGGCGATATTGTATTAAGAGAAGTATCGGGCAACAAAAACACAAAAAATTAAAATCAGTGGTTGCATACTCCTTCTTAGTCATAGGCATGGTACTGCCTAAAATTTTTATGTCCTCGAGTAAATGCCCCATATGAATTCCCACTCGTAATAAGGTAAATTTCATTTAATAATATTGTTGTCATAATAGTTTTCATTATTATATTTTTGAAATAACATATTATTTGAATAGGTTGAATAATTATGCGAGTCATGTTGGTATATCGGACTATCTCGAAGATATCCAACTATTGTTAGATTAACGATCAGAAGCCGATGTTAGTTTTTTAAAATTTCAATTATATAATATTTACGTAAGGATTTAAAATTTTATATTGGTACGTAATAAAATTTATAATTTTGTACTGTAGTTTGAATGGATGTCATACTCTAATTTGAGAATTCAAGAATGCATCCCAGTTGAATTTTTGGCGAATCGTAATATTTGGCATGTCAAAGTACCATTGATAGTTTTTGCAATAGTTGAGATGTATGAATTTTATCGAGTGATGTGCCAATTTGAGTTTATGCAAAGTATTCCAATGTCACTATAAGAGTATGCCCAAAGATCAATCACGAGATGGTTGTAATAACATACTTGGTTTATCATGTTTATTAATATAAGGCGTTGCCATTATTATTCCAGTTTCTTTTCTGTGTGCATAAATAAACTGTTTTATAATAATGTCCTGAGAATAATATTATTATTCTTAAAAGATCCTTAGTCAAGTATTGTTGTTGGCTAGGACAATAATAATGCATTAAGACTAACATGTAGTTGATTGATGATAAAGAGTTGTCATTGATATGGAGTGTCAGAATCCATGCATGAATATGTGTGTTAGAGAACAACATATTGGACTGACCCGCTATGAGTATGTTTCTTGGATTATTATATAATTGTCACAACATTACTCATAGTGATTAATATGTATATGATCCTCATACTTGAGATCATCTTTATCCCAACATCGTGAGTTGTATATTTTGATACAGGCAAACAAACACCGTAACTGGTTGTTCTATAAAGACTGATGTTGGGTATACTACAATCTATGTTGAGGGATATAGTTGATCAATATAGGATAAGTCCCTCCTACATAATGGGAGTAATATCTTAGGCCACTTGATTGAGTGAGGCTAGAAATGCATGGCCATGCTCAAATAAGTTGATATGAGATGTCATACTTATTTGTGTATCATAGTCTACTCAAGGTATCAAGAAACATGGGGTGGACTATGCAAGTGTGACTATTCCATGACTTGAGTCTATTCCAAAGATATAGGACTTAAAGATTAATGCATGAAAGGTTAATCACAAAAGGTTATGTCGAATCATGACTTCTTGTAACTTAGGTAGCATTGATGCATTGCTAGATGCCACTCATTGTTTGTAACATTAGAATCGTTCTAATATTATTCGCTAACGTTACAAGAACCTATAGGTCACACCCTATGGTTGAAATGAACGAGGTAAAACATAGTTGGTATATTGCTTGGTTGTCACATGAATTAAATTAATTATAGAATTAATTTAATTAGGCAATCAAATTGTTGAACATACTATATGTACAAGGATGTTGTACACATAATCGAACATAATTTTATTGATAAATAAATATAGTTTACGAAATCTTTATTATAATTAATGTAATTATAATTTTTGGTTAAACATTATTATATTTATTTGAATGATAATTATTATAATAGGATTAATTTTAATGAATTAAAATTCGTTATAAATATATACCAATTAAGAGAGAGTTATATATAGCAAGGGTAAAAACCCTAAAAAGGATATATAAAAACTAGCCCAAAAATATGCAAAGTGGTCTAGCAGCCGTTTAGCAAAATACTCTCTGAAAATAGTTTTCTGGGATTTCTACCGTTAATTATCAATCAGGTGGACTACGTAGAGGCCGACATCGGAAAAGGTTGTGGCTTGGTTCGATAGTGGTTTAGCATTCCTGTTGCCTAGGCGCCGCTGTCTACTCAGATTGAAGTTTCGGTAATTTCGAAACCTTTTTATCACCCCGATTCGTTCCTTACACATGGATCCTTGGTTTGGATCACCGGAATTTTTTTTTAAATTTTTCGCTGCGCCTTGGAGGCACTGGTGTTCCAACAGTCACCCCAAGAGCTCAATAAACTTCACAAGATTGACTTGTGGGGGAGAACCGAAGAAGATTGACCTAAATTTCATGCTAAATATATCTACATTTGGGAAAATAGGTACGATTTCATACCTATGCGTGAACCAATTATCCAACCGAACTTGGTGACCTCTCTGAATTACATGACATGATTTAAACTTCATGGTAAGTCATATCTACTATCAGAGGAGGAAAGGAGTAGGCAATGTCATCATAAAAAGCCAAGACGACCCCACATGAGGCCACGATCGGGAGTATACACGTTGATGGAATCATCATCAACTCTAACCCCACATGAGGCACTGATGGGTGCACCACCTCCTGGTCAGTATGATTTATTTTTTTTATGGTGCTTTTACTAATCCCATTTTTTTTACACAAGCACCAAATTATGCAATGTAACACTCTTTACCCCTACCCAAGATCGGGACAAGGTACGAGGCGTTACCGTACAAATGCATAAACATTCCGAGAAAAACGGGTTATAAAATTTTATTCCAAAGTAAAACCAATCAAACAAAGTCATATTGTCCCTAATATGGACCTAAGAGGTCCAAAACATACATTAAAAACAATCTGGGACTAAACCAAGAACTTAAGAAAATCTTTGGAAAATTTCTAGGTTTAAGCCTCACACGCCCGTGTAGAGGCAATGCACACCCCAGTGTGCTTGGGACACGCCTGTGTCCCTTACCCGTATGGAATTATTTGGATTTATTTTTCATTTCAAACCTACAGGGGTTTTCACAGGGCCGAGCACACGCCCGTGTCCCTCACATGGCCTAGACACGCCCGTGTCATCGCCTGTGTCCAAAAACCTAGACATTCTATTTATGACGTCATCATGCATTTGGGGCACACGCCCGTGTGTTAGGCCGTGTCCTTCACACGGTTGAGACACACGACCATATCTCTGCCCGTGTGTTTACTACCATGCATACTAACCTAAAAATTTTAAGAGCAGAGGACACACGGCCGTACAACACGCCCATGGGGCCGACCGTGTGTTACACACGGCCTAGACACATGCCCGTGTGCCTACCCATGTGGACCTTTTTGGAGGCTATTTCCAAGCCTTTGGTCACCTTCAATCATCCATACACACTTACATGTTACTTGAACATCTACCATGGCATAATTGTACCCTTAAAACTTTCCTAGCCAAGATCGTACATGTTGCTTCACGTCCCTTCTAATCCTATATTGATATTACTCTCTTTGTGTTAGGGTTACCATTCAACAATCACGTTTTATCATTTGGCTTATTTTATAACTCATGCCAATTATGAACTAAATCATCTCCAAGTGATTTAGCCACATTCACATGTCCATGCATAATATATCACATGTAACCATCACATGAAACTTTCAAGCATTAAACATGCACCATTGGTAGGTTTACAACCTACATCAAAATGAGCCATATCACATGGCCATATACAAAATGAATAAGCATACCCTTTAAGCCCGTACATTGGCTAGCCAAATGACACATATAACAAAATGACCAAGAATCCTATACATGCCATTATAACAAAATAAAAGTTTCTATATACCAAGGCAAAACAAGTTGATAGTGTTGATAATGCTCCAATCGTCTTCCAATCTTCACGAGTCTGCGAGCTTTGTAAGACAAGGGAAAAGAAAGCATTAACATGCTTACTCCGGATAACGGGAAGGTAAACTTACCGATTATTTAGCATACAACCATAAAAGATACTCATGCCAAACATTCATAGTATAATTTCCCTATCACATACACTCAACCATCAAGTTAGTCTCATGCCAATACATTGTAACATTAGTCTTAGATGAGCTCATCAATTCGAACATTTCCATTTTCATTTATCATTTTAATCCCGTTGAATTTCTTGGAATCTTGATGGATATCGCATTTATCGTAAAATCATGCAAGTGATCATTTTAAATACGCACTCCTGTGAACTTCACTCTTACGGTGGAATTACCAGTCCAGGCTAAATTCAGACCCTAATAGGATTACCCGTCCGGGCTAAATCCATAATGCACACATATTCTTCGGGAGGCTAGATCACTTTAGGAACACCCGTCTGGGCTAGATCCTTTTTACCATCAATTCATTTTTGGAAAATCCATTAGGTATCCTTTTCATTCAACCGAGACATTTTCTCATAACATTAACTTTTTGTGAATTACTATGCATTGAATATCATTACTATAGATCATACATGAACATACATTTTTAATGTATTTAAATAGTTTACATTCGAGTTATACGAACTTACCTGGTAATCGTTTTCAGATTTGAATTTCGGTTACTCCGAAACCTTTCGTTTTCCACGGTCGACCTTCAGAATTGGTTCCTCGGGGTCTATATCAGTAAAAATAAATTATTAATACTTCATATTTTCATTTTCGGCTTTAGACTCACCCTGGGAAAAATGACCAATTTGCCCCTAACCTTTCACACTTTTTACAATTTAGTCCTAAGGCTCGTATAATGAAATGCATGTAATTCCTTGAGTACCCAAGCCTAGCCGAATGTATCTCAAGCTCATACTAGCCCACATTTTCCTCTATTTCACATTTCTACCACACATTTCATACCTTTTACAATTAGGTCCCTTTTTGGTGTTTTCATGAAAAATCACCTAGTAAAAGATGTTTATCCAACATCTAACTTCCATAATCCTCAATAAATCATCAAAGAAAAATTATCTCATGCATGGGTAAATTTCTAAAAATGATCCCTAGTTTGAAATATGGGTAGAAATGGATAGAGCATGTTACGAGGATCTCGAAAATACAAAGAACATTAAAAACGGGGCTAGGGAACACTTACTATTGAGCTTGGAAATGTTGAAAACCCTAGCTATGGAGACCCTTCAAATTTCGGCAGCATGGAGAAGAAGAATGGCTGATTTTTTCTTTCATTTTCCCTTTTTATTTAGTTTATTACCAAATGACCAAAATGCCCTTCCTTACTAACCTTTCAAAATTTCCCATGCATGCCCATTTTTTGTCCAAAAACTTAGAAATTGGGAAAATTACACTTTAAAACCTTCTAATTAATAATTCAAAGCAATTTCATACAAATTGCTTCTAGAACCCAAGTTTTGGAAGTTATTCAATTTGGTCCCTAATTTCCAATTGGACACCTTATACTTAGAATTTCTTCATAAAACTTTTACACATGCTTAATTTCATATCCTAGGCTTCATAATAATCATAAAAAAAATATTTTAACGTCAGATTTGTGGTCCCAAAACCACTGTTCCGACTAGGCCCAATTTTGGGATGTTACATGCACCATTATACCATCCATCCCAAGACCATATTACACGCCACTATCGACAACAACACCGATGTGTTCGCCCTTGCCTACAATTCAAACATTCTATCCACATGGGGTTATTTGACACCATACACTTATCTGCCGATAGTGTTGCAAACATACCTAGCATCATTGTTCTTTAGAGGTAGGTCATCTTCGCAACCACCTATTAACACCATGGATGATATACGATGGGAACCTAGGACAGAAAATGCACTCTAGCATGGAGGAACGAGATGAAGATCAAGATCAAGATCAAGATGGAAGTGGAGGTCAAGATGGAGATAGAAAAGATGAGGATTCGAAATCCCAAGTACGACGAAATCCTCCTTGTAATCGACACCCATTAGGTTGTGGCACACATTTAAGTTTACGACACTGATGAATTTTTTATTTTAAAATTTTCTCATGTAATCATCATTTAATTTATTAACTTTTAATTTTTATTGTATTAAAATTTTTCATCCATAATATACTTATTCCAATTTTATAAAAAAAATTATTCTATTTTACATCAATAATATACTTATTTACAATCTACGAAAAATTTGAAAAATTGTTTGTTTTATATTCTATTGTATTTTATATAAATAATATATACTTATTTAGAATCTATGAAAAAAAATTAAAGTTTTGATTGTATTGTATTCTATCGTATGCCTTCTCAATAATATACTTATTTACAATCAACGAAGAAAATGAAAAAAAATTGTTTATATTGTATTCTACTGTACTTTACATCAATAATATATATACTTATTTACAATTTACCAAAAAATGAGAAGTAATGGAAAAAATGAACAAATGAACAAATTGTTTGTTTGTTTGTTTTTCTGTATGTTTATAAAAAAAATGAATAAATGTTTTAATTAGGTACCAATAACTACATAACTAGACCTAAGTGTGGACATGTTGGCTTACTAGCCCTAGGTTCTTACAATAACTACATAACCTTGATTAGTCTATCCTTTCTTGAATATATATATTGTCGCATATCCAGGTAGAATTCGGTCAATCTTTTGACTTGCGATGCAACGTAATATTCAGTACCAATTCGAATGGAGTGCTTGAGATAGGTAACCACATACTTTCATTTGGGACCTGTGGGAATTTAGATTTTCGTACTTTATATATGTATTTTAGTTTGGAAACTTTGTCAACCTAGCTCATGCAATCTAGAGATGTCGAGGCACATGTGGCAATTGCATGTGCACATGAAAAACAAAGTGCTTAAAATCTCCCACAATCGCAGGTCCTTCGTCCTAGGTATAGATGGTACGATCCCTCGATAATACCTTATTCGGGTCTATGGAACTCTATAACCTGAAACATTTGATTTGGATACGAATGACACTACAAACATAAAATTCGTTCTTTCTGCATTTTCTTTAATATCTTCCATCAACTGCCCACATCAAATGTGACCGCCTTTTATCTGTTTAACATATTTTTTTACTCGCTTTGGCACTAAGGTTGGTAAGCGAAAATATGTTTTTTTGACCATTGTTGTTATCGACAAATGACACATTCCCTTCAATACAAAATTTATGCATTCTGCTAGGTTTGTTATCATGTGCTCGTATCATAGACCTCCAGCATATGATTGAGCCTACTTCTTTTTAGGTATCCTATCGAGGTATTTTGCAGTTGGCTTTGTTTATAGCCCACAAGTTCTCCAACATTTCATGGAATCAATGTTGGATGCGCTCATACCCTGTTGAAGAAAATAAATAGTATATCCATGAATGCAAATAATATATATGTTAAAGAATGATATAGAAAATAATGGCTACTCCGTACCAATGTTAAAAACATGTTACTGCTCAGTATCTTTATGATATCGACCCATGTAATTTGACCCTATATGACGTATACAATACCTATGGTGTGCACTATCCCAAAGGCTTCCATGTCAATCAATTGCAGCCTGTATCTTGGGTCCCCTATCAGAAATGATGCATATATCGAGTTGTGACACAACGTGCTTTCTCAAGTTAGTCAAGAAGAAATCCCATGCATCAGTAGTTTCTCCTTCAACAATTGCAAAAGCTATTGGTAAGATTTTTTTATTACCATCCTGTGCAACAACCAACAACAAGCGATGCTCATATCTCCCATACATAAATGTGTTGTCATTTTGGACTAATGACTTACTGGTCTACCACAAACTATAGTGGCAATTTAAGTACTTATTGGCACTTAACGAGCTTGCTTTCTAGTCATTTTAATGTCTTTTATTGCATTTTTACATTTCTTAGTTTAGATTCAAAATATTGCAAAATAAGCATTTTTACGCATAATTTTGAGTTAGTTGAACTATTGGGCCAATATGGACCTTAAGGTAGTTTTAATGATTTAATTGAGTGTGTAGGACACCTATTTTTAGGCCAAAAAGCATTAAGAATGACAGTTGAGTCATGGCACAGTAAAGCCAACAGAAGAATTTGTATTTGAAGTTGTGTGTCATGACAGGCACTAGCTTGTGTTGCGACACATGTTTGATGGAGGACCAAAATTAATTAAGGGTGTTTTCGTCTACACAATCTATATTTAACCTAATTAAGGCTTGTTATTGACCTAAACACTGCCTCTAAATAGGAGGCTTATGCTCAATTAGAAGGGTCATCATTTTGGAGGCCACAAATTAGGATTTAGGAGTAGATTTAGTTTTATTAGATTTTGAATTAGTTTTTATTTTATTTTCAAAACAGTTTATTTTCTTGTTCTTCTACTTGGATTCGATTTGTGTCCAAGACTTTGTTTTTAAGTATTTTTCTATTTTTCTTTCACTTCTTGCTTGTCAACAATGATATCTTGTTAGCTGTTAAAGGATTTCATAGACCCGAACACATTCAACTTATCAAATGGAGCAGTTTCTATCCTTCTTTTGTTTTAATTTATTTGTGTGCTTGTGCATGATTGAATTAATTTTAAAGAATATGTAAATTGTGTTCATGAGTGGCTAGATCCTTAGGAAGATAATGAGTGGATCTAGGAGTAATTAACGAATGAATTAGGGTTTTTCTATAGAGTTAGTTGACATAGATTCATGTGTGTTTAAACCCTAGGGTTGATGACCCTAAGAAGTAATCTAGGATAAACTAGGTCGAGAGATAAGTTTACCAAGTAAATCATGGATTTATCCTGATTAGGAAAGTGAGGTCGTGAGATAAGTGTGTACTGGTCGATTAGTTAATTAGTAGAGGCCAAGAGGTAATACTGGTTAATTAATAACTAATTCCCTAATAAAATGAGAATTCTGAAGTTAATTGCAACCACTGAAGTGAGTTAATCTTCTGCATGTTATTTGAGAGACTTTTTATTGTTAAATTTTTTTAGTAGTTTAGTTTTTATTTTACAATCTTAATTTGTAATATGATTTTTAGTGATTACTGTTTAGACCTGCTAGTGTTTTAATAGCCCGATTTTAGCTAAATCAGAATAGTGGCTTCAGAACCACAAATCTGAAGTTGTAAAATTATTTTAATATTATTATTTTTAATGTGTACATCATGTTATTTGATGTGCGTGAAAATTTTGTGATTTAATTTTTACCGATTGGTTAGTTAATTTGATAAAAGGGCTTAATAACGTAATTTGAAAAAGTGGCTTTCTAATTGTTAAAGTACCTATTAGCTATGGTTTCTTAATTTTGAAGCCCTTAAATTAAAATTAAGCCTTTATGAAGGGGAGTGGACGGCATTAGGCATATATTATATAGTTTTCATATTATTTCTTTAAGGTTAAATTGGTAATTGTAAAATAATTAGTAATAAAATAAAACAAACATGAAATAAGCTTGCCAAAACTTGAAAGAAAAAGAAAAGAAAAAAGAGTTCTTAGGGTTTGGCCTTGTCCAAGCTTGATTAAGGTATGTGTTTAGCTCGATTTTTGATAATTTTTACGTTTTTTTAGATTGTTGCTTCGAGTACTAGCTAGCCCATGCTTGAATTTTTGAAACTGATGATGAATTTGAGATTTGCCATTGTTGATAGCTTGTTGTTTTTGTGGTTTGATGATGAAAAATAAATATGTGTTGATAGATTATCATGTTTAATTAAGTGATTTTTAGTAAAAATGCCTATTTAGGATTAAATTGTGAATTTTGTTAATTAAGGGGTCAAAATGTGAGATAAATGAAATAAATGGGCTGCTATGAACCTTAGTAAAATTCAATTATACTTGAGTTTGGTGAAATTTTGAATATTTTGTGTTTTGTGAAATAAGGACTAAATTGTGAAAAATGTAAAATGTTAGGGGCTAAAGTGCAAACTGCCCTTTTATGTGTTTTTGGATGAATTTGAGTAAATATGTGATTAAATAGGTTAAATTTGTATTAAATTAGATCAAGAAAAGAAGAAATTAGATTTGGATCAAGGGAAATCAAAAGTTGTCGATTAGTCATTCCGGTCCGTTCATCTCCATACGAGGTAAGTTCGTAAGTGAATAAATGATGTTAAATTGAATGTATTTATTTTGTACATAGCTGAATTGAATTGTATGTATGTATAATTACATTGCCGAATTGAATTTAGCATGGAATGATTTGTTACGAGCATGAATCGATCGAATTACGACGTCTGAAAGCCTCGTACGAACCATAGGAATAGTTAGGATACATATGTCATGACATAGGATTCTAATATGTGATTTTGTATAAGACCACGTCTGGGACGTTGGCAACGATTTGAGATTTACATGTAAGACCATGTCTGAGACATTGGCATTGTATATAATTTCATGTAAGATTCTGTCTGGGATAGTGGCATCGATATTCGATTATATGTAAGACCACGTCTAGGACGTTGGCATTGTACGAGCTTTTCGAGCTATTTGAGTATCCTTATTGATTCCAAATGGTTCAACAGGCAATGTTAAGACGAGACCGAATGTGAAATTGAACTAAATGGCTCAGGTACAAGTAAGGTTTAAATGTTCATGAAAGTAAAGGTAAGTAAAGTGTTTACATGATTATATGAATTTGCAAGCATGATAAATGTATATGTGGTTAAAATTGCTTGATTCAACCTAGTTTAATTGAATTATGTATGTTATTGAAATGATTTATTTGCTTATGACTTACTAAGCTATTCAAGCTTCCTCTGTGTGTGTACATTCATTGTTTTATAGATTTTGGAAGCTAGTTACGAGCTTGGGGATCGTCAAGGAAATCCGTCACACTATCGATCGTTGTTTCGATATTTTAAAAGTTTGAACTTTGAACCTATGGCATGTATAGGCTAGTATTTGTTTTGGTTGGTCTTGAAATTTGTTTATATTTAGCCATGCGAAAATGGCTTGATCTTAATGCTAATGATCTAATGTTTAAGTAATTTTGGTCATGGTATATGTGTGTGGTATGCTTAGTATATGAATTTGGTATGATGTAATGATATATATGTGGCTTATGATTAGTTCATTTTGGTAAGCTTGGTATATGGATGTGTTTTGATTGTGGTTTGTTAATGATGTTAATGATAGTGATTTTCGGTCATGTATTAACTTAATTTGTAAGTATGATTTATGATATAATTTGTGTGATGGAATGGTCTTGAGATTTGGCTTGATTAAATAGGTAAAACGCTAAGTATATTAAAGATGATGTAATAGTTATTTTGGTTTACGTGATGTAAAAATAGATGATGGTTATAAGCTATTTTATGATTTGAAAATGGTGATTAAATTATGTGGTTAAATGTTTAGTTATATATATATATATATATATTAATAATGAATTTAGTTGTATTTGCTATGTGAGAACTATGCAATGCTATAGGTATTTGATTATTAGATATGGTTCTTTTGAGTTGGTTTGTAATGGTATGATTGCATTGATGAATTAGTTTGGAAATGGTGGATAATATGTACATGAATATTCGGCTAGGGCTTTAGGTTCATATTGATAAGTATGCAATATAGGTATTTGGTATGTATATATATATATTGGTGATGCCATATGCATTGGTCAATTTTTTTAATGATTTGTAATGGTAAAAATAAATTTGTATCACCTTGTGTTATTTATATAAGTGGTTGTATGTTCGGCCATGGTAATTGGCTATCTAGGTTTGGTTTATAATGGCAAGAATCTGTATGTTTTTAATTATTATATGGAAGTTAATTTGCATGACTGATTATATAATGAATTGATTGGTTGTGTAAATGCATTATAGGCATATTACTTAGCATGCGAATTGGGTTATACTTGATAAGTTATATGCATATATGACTAGTATGTTTAAAAGTTAAACTTGACCATTTTGTGTAGTTGATATTATCGCATATGTTAATATACAAAAAGCCATATGATATGATTTATTTGGTTCAATATGCGTATGAATAGAGTGATGAAGAAAAATGTTTGATTTTCATTAGGTAATCAAATACCATTAAGGTGATGAATTATGATTCGAAGTATATATATGTTGTATGACTTGGAGATATGATTCGTATATGCATTATTATTATTAACAATGTATGTTTTAAATTTGATCAGCCATTTGCTTTATATATATATTAATATGACCTATGTGAATATGTGAATGTTCAGAAGTTGTGATTTGTTCGGTAATGCCTCATAACCCTAAATTGGCGACGGATACGGGTTAGGGGTGTTACTAGTGTAGACAATATATTTAGATTTAATTCAACCTCCTTTGGTATAATCCTCAGAATACTTACTAGGGTTTCGTTGTAACACTAAACTATATTACAATTTGACCTGTTCACTTGTAGATACCGCACTTATTTTATATATTTTTATTTGCATGTTTTTTATTCTAAACATTTGCATGTTTGGAGGTAGTCACTTACAGTACCGGAATGTTACGGTACATGGCTTGAATGTCCAAAAAATATGATGGAAAACTCTTTTCCCTTGAACCATTTGATTTCCATAAGATGCAAGTTCTGTTTGAAGATCGATAACGGTACTTGGTGTTGGAAAAAATCCAGTTTGAAAATGGTTTTCTTGCATAGTAGGAAATAAAAAATTTGAAAACCAACTCAGTTTGTGATATTTTTAGTAATAAACCTTAACCAAATTTGTACCTGTGTTTTTGATAAGCGGATCCTTGATATTTTCCAACTTTCAACCAAACGATCTTCTCTGCTATTCTTGTACCATGAAATGCTTTGAGTGTGGGCTCAAACCAATTGAACGAAAAAAAGGACTAGAAAAAGTTTTCTTTTTGAGGTAAAAACTGAAATTCTATTTTCTTTAAAAGAAATCATTAAAATTATTATTCTGGAAAAATATATTTAAAATTTGAGAATAAATTCTCTCTATTTTTTGGTAGAATAACAATATTTCAAAAGTTGTGTTAATAGCTCTACCGATGCCATCTATTTATAGGAAGAGAAGGTAGAACCCTTGTAGAGTTGTAGAGGTTTATTTTAAATAGAAAAGAAACATCCTACTTAGAGTAGGAGAGGGGTGAACGACTCACCATTGTATTTCTACTAAGGTTGCCACCCCCATCATGTTATATGAGGGGTTTTGGGGCTCTCTCACATCGGGTTCAATTATGAGTACTTCTTGGGCCTTTTTGACCAAGTACTCTGTAATATGATCCAACCCAATTCATTTTTCTATTTCCCAAAATAAACTTTAATATCTACTTATTGAACAATTTTCTCACCCCAATTTTAGCCTAGTAAAATTTTGATAATTTTAAAATTTTGACGATTTTACCCCTAATAAAATTTCGAGAAAATTCATTCAGTATGTCACAAGTTAATATGTTCACTATGACCGGATGATTTATTTTCATTTTTTGGCTTCAAAACAGTCCAAAAACATAAACTCATTCTTCCATCATTTTTTAAGTAATCCTCTATAGGATTGCAAGTTTCCATTTTCATTTTTAGGAACTTACATTCATTTCCAAATGATTCCATTTTTCCATTTCGGAGAAAACCATAATCATTCCTGAATGTTTCCTAATTATCTTTTTCTATTCATTCCGTTCATTTCTATTCAAACACGCAATTCATTTATGGTTTCAACGAGCTAGCAGAGGGACCAATTGGACATATGAAGTTGAGGCTCAAATGATTTATAATTAAGTCCTGGCTTTTAGCCTATTAATTATAAACTTATTTAGTCATGAAGTCATTCCACTATAGTATCATGACTGAGCTCTCCCCAACGACATACCATTACAAAAGCAGCTACATAGTGCTTGTCCAATGACCTTGTCATTAGTGTGTTACCTTCATAGGATATCCTTGATCTTTTTGGGTTAATATTCATTCTCCCAATATGATCCCATTTTATCTCATCGTAACCATTACAACTTCCTTCATGAAAGTCAATCACTATCAAATAGTGATCAAGTCATCCATCACAAAGACGAATAACTTGTGACCACGTTTACTTTTCATCAACCATGTAATGCCGATGAGAGGATATCATTTACCCATGTTTTGTGTAACACCTCTTACCCGTATTTGACGCCGGAATAGGGTACGAGGAATTACCTGACTTAAACACAATCAAACACACAAAACCAAACCATAAAATTTCATTCCAATTAAAATCATTCAAAACATATGCTTAACAACCATTATCCTGGCCTACGAGGCCCAAAACATGCATCGGGAAGATTTAGGACTAAATTGAGAACGTCTAAAACTTTTACAACACTTAGAAAAAATTTTCACATATTGGAAGGTCCCGTGTGGCTTGGGACACGCCTGTGTCCTCAGCCCGTGTAACTCTCTGTTTATGATGTCATGCACAAAATGTGGTCATATGGCCAAGGCACACGCTCATGTCCTTAGACCGTGTGGCGAATTAAATTCCAAAATTAGGTGTAGACTTCACACGGCCTGGGCACATACCTATGTCCCATGGTCGTGTCTCTCACACGGTCGAGACATACGGTCGTGTCTCTGCCCGTGTGTTTACTACTGGGCATTCTGTTTTGCATTAATTAAGGTGCAGGGGGCACATGGCCGGATCACATGCCTATGGGGCAAGCCGTGTGTCACACACGGTCTAGACACACGCCTGTGTGTCTACCCGTGTAGACAACTTTAAGGCTAATTTCCAAGCCAATTGCCACCCTTATTTGTACAAACACATATATGGCTTCAATGATACTTAAACACTCATAAACATAGCTCATGCATGACATCTTCTCATCATATTATGATTGTTTAAGACTCCCTATTATGACAATCCCAATCTTACCAACACACATGTACAAATAAGCAATATTTCATAGACTTGCATGCATGCATTTTCATACCAACTTATACACCTACGTAACATTCATCAACATTCATTCATCAATAACCATGGTCATATCATAATGGAATTGGCACATACATACATAGATGAATAGGTTTACAACCCAACTAACCAATATGAGCCACCTCTCATGGCCATATACAAAATGAATCATTATATCATCACAAGCCGATGCATTTGGCTAATCAATATGGCATATATACAAAAAGACCAAGTTCCTATACATGCCATACTCAAAATGTTAAGACTAACTATACCCAAATAATCCAATCGATAGTGTGAACGTGCCTCCGACGTACTTTGATCCCTGAGCTAGCTTGGCGATACTATAAAAAAATGAAAAACAGAGGGAGTAAGCATAAAGCTTAGTAAGCTTGCATGTAATTAATAAGCAATAAAAATATGCATTTTCATACACATACATAACATAGCTTAAGTCATCTCATTTTCAATAATCATTGTAGTCATATCCTATCTCATTCAATTTACATAATGTTCAATGGAACTAAAGACCATAATTTCTTCATTCTCATCTTACCGAAGTCCTATCATTTCGTAATCTCAATAACTACGAGCTTGGCGTACATACCTGTACCCTTTCAACATTACCATACCTCGTCATTTCCTTGACAAATTATTGGACTACCCGTTGAACCACTTGGAATACTAAGGATATTGGTGAAACCTCATTCACATAGTAAGATGCCAACGCCATATCCCAGATATGGTCTTACATGGGATCACAACTCGATGCCAATGCCATGTCCCAGACATGGTCTTACATGGGATCTCATATCAACGCCATATCCCAGATATGGTCTTACGAGATAATACACTGATGTCGATGCCATATCCCAGGTATGGTCATATACGGGATCTCATCAACCCAAATGTAGTGATATTTGTACCCTAAGTATTCCTAAGGTTCAACCGGCTTTCATCACCTCAATTCTTTATCGGACAACATCAATAATATTCACAAGACCAATATAAAATTCATGCAACATTAAATGTTAAATACAAAATAAAATGCTATATCAATTACACACAAACTTACCTCGGTACAAAAATATGGACAATTAATTTGATTTAGTCCAAGATCTTGCTTTTTCCTCGGTCTAAGCTCAGACTCCATTTTTCTTGATCTATAACAGTAAATTTTCACTTATTTAATTACCACATTATTCAAAATAGCCCATAAATCATATTTTGGTAAAATTACAGTTTTGCCCCTAAACTTTTACATAATTACAATTTAGCTCTTAGGCTCGTAAAATGAAATGTGTCCATTTTCTTGGTTACCCAAGCCTAGCCAATTCATATTCCCTCTTATAACAGCTCACATTTTTCATCAAATCACACTTTTAACACCTATTTTTACATGTTTTACAAACAAGTTCTTTTAGGTGTTTTTATGAAAAATCACTTAGAAAAAGATGTTCATTTAACACCAAACTTCCATATTCCTCCATGAATCATCAAAATACATGCATGAAACACATGGGTAAATTTTTGAACATAAACCCTAGCTCAAAATAATGGTAGAAATTACTATATCATGCTTCAAGGACATCAAAAAATCAAAAACATAAAAAATTAACACCAAAATGACTTACATGTAGAGGGTTTATTTTGCTGAAAATTTCAAGCTTCCATGGGGTTTTCTTCTTCAATTTTTGACAGAGAATGAAATGAAGGAGAAAGATGGCCACTTGCTTTATTTTATTAGTTTTTGCTTTTGTCATCAAATACCAACCCATACCAAATTTTGACTTTTCATTTATTACACTCCATGTGCAACCATTCATACATAGAATGGCATAATTACTTATTAAGGACCTCAAATTTTAAGTCTTATAGCTATTTAACACATTTAGCTAATAGAACATAACTTTAGCACTTCATGCGATTTAGTCCTTTCCTGCAAATTAAGCATTTTAACGGTAAAATTTCTTAACAAAAATTTCACACAATCATATTATCATGCTATAGACCTCAAAATAATACTAAAATAAATTTTATGACCTCAGATTTGTGGTTCCGAAACCACTGTTTCGACTAGGCCCAAAATCAGGATGTTACAACTCTCCCCCTTAAGGATTTTCATCCCTGAAAATCTTACCGATAAAGAGGTTTGGGTATTGTTTTCTCATGGTCTCCTCGGGTTCCCATGTAGCCTCTTCAACCCCATGTCTTTGCCATAAGACTTTCACAAGGGCAATACTTTTTTTTCTCAATTGTTTAACTTCCCAAGCCAAAATCTTAACCAGTTCCTCGCCATAAGTCATATCCGGTTGAATCTCAACCTTTGTCGGTGAAATCACATGTGAAGGGTCTGATCGGTATCGGCGCAACATAGATACATGGAACACATCATGAATCCTTTCCAACTCAGATGGAAATAATAATTGATATGATATGCTACTGGCCCTATCCTTTCGGTAATCTCATACGGTCCAATAAAGCGTGGACTTAATTTGCCTTCTCGGCCAAACCTCAAAACTTTCTTCCACGGAGACACTTTCAGAAATACCTTATCACTGACCTGAAACTTGATATCTTTTCATTTCAAATCTGTGTAGGATTTCTGTCTATCTGAAGCCGCTTTTAAGCAATCTCGAATCATTTTTACTTTCTCTTCAGTTTCTTTGACTAAGTTGACCCCATGAATCTGATTCTCTCTAAGCTCAGTCCAATAAAATGGTTTTCGACATTTTCGCCTATACAATGCCTCATAAGGTGCCATTTTCAAGCTCGACTGAAAACTGTTATTATAGGCAAATTCTGTAACATCCCGAAATAGGGCCTAAACAGAACAGTGGTTGCGAAACCACAAATCCAAGGTAGAAAAATTTATTTTATTATTATTTTGAGGTCTATGATATGTTTTCATGATTGTATGAAAAGTTCGTGAAGAAATTCTATGCACAAAGTACTTAATTTGAAATTAGGGACTAAATTGAATAAATTGCAAAACTTGTGTTCTAGAAGTATTTTGCATAAAATTGAATTAGAATATTAATTAGGAGGTCTTAAATAGAAATTTGACCAATTTTAAGTTCATGGAAAAAAATTAGGACATGGAAAGAATTTTTGAAAGTTTAGTAGTAAGGGCATTTTGGTCATTTAGGGGTAAAATGAATTAAAAACAAAATTAAAAGCCAATTTTTGTTCATCTTCTTCATTAGGACGAAATTTCAAGGGTTCTCCATAGCTAGGGTTTGTTTCAAGCTTTCAAGCTCCATGCAAGAAAATGAAATTCAAGCTAAAATGGAGAAAATACCAAGTTGTGGACGAAATGGTAAAAGTAGCTATTTTTGCATACGAGGTAAGTTTACTGATAAATAAATGCAATATTCTTTTATTTTACATTATTATTGTAAATTTCAGCATTTATATACTTATTTTATGAGAATATTTGAAGTCGAATTAAAGCGAAGTGACAGAGAAAAAGCATTAGGAAGCCCAGTTTGAACCTTAGGAATGTTAGGATATTGGGGTTGATTGGGACAGACAGAGATGAGAAATGAGCCATGTAAGTCCATATCAGATATATGGCTTTGGAGACAGGAATGAGCCATGTAAGCCCATATTAGATATATATATATGGCATTGGAGGCAGGAATAATTCATGTAAGTCCATGTCGAAGACATGGCATTGGCGAGATATTGATAGAGCGAGAGCGACCTCGGTATCCTTAGTATTCCGAGTGGTTCAATGGGTCATTGTACACGTTAAATTACAGTGAATTATCAGCAAAAGGGAAGGTAGATTATATTTATGAATAGTGAAAGGTCAAGTAAGAAAGAAGGTAAGTAAGTAAAGAAGAAGGTAGAAAATGAGAAGTAAAAGAAAGTTTATGAGGCTAGGTGACATTATGTATAATCATTCATTATGTCTTTGAATGTTGTAATTTATTTGCTTGTAAGCTTACTAAGCCTAGTGCTTACTCTCTTTATTTTCTTTTTCTTATAGTTTTTATCAAGCCACTCGGGGATCGAAGGAAGCGTCTGAGACCCGATCACACTATCGAAGAAATCACATTGGTATAGTTAGACGTTTAGTTTTGTGTATGGCATGTATAGGAACTTGGTTTCTTTTGATATGATATGATCAATGAATGATGTGTAAATACTTGCTAGTGATTAACTAATAGAATGGCTGATGATATACATGTTTAATTGTATGTATGAATAAGTAGTAACTATCACATAAAAACTAAGAAAAATGTGAAAGTAACTTAAAAACAGATTCAAGTATCAGAAATAATGTGATTTTGAAAAATCACTAAAAATCGTAGAGACATGGTTTGATGGTGAATAATATATGAAATTAAAGCTTATTATGTCTATTTTCTTATGGAATAAGCAAAACAGGTAAAGGTATTATATTTTATGAGATATCTGAGTTTTAGTGAAATAGGGTCAGAGAAAATTCTAGATCCCCTGTTTCAAATTTTGAAATTCACCATAAATTGTAAAAAAATAATTAGGTGGTGTAATTTATATGGTTAGAATCCTTATTGAATCTAGTTTTAATAAAAACAAACAGTATAGTTATATTAATTTTTTATATGGAGAAAAGTGGTTCGTAGTAAGTAGAGGTTAGTGCAGTCGAATTCTAAAATAGGGGTAACTTTAACTAATAAACTGTACTAATTGGCTAAGTCAAAAATTCTAGAAAAAAATTAGTAGATATATATATGAGTCTAGTTTCAGGAAAAATTTACAGATCTTAATTTCGAGTTTTGAAACTCGAGAAATGAATTTTTAAGCAGCTATGACGCAGAAAAATAGTTTATTCTCGAAAATTAAAATAAGTGGTTTAGAGTTGTTTAAAAGGTAAGATAAGTTTAGTAACACCTCAAGCTTGACTCGGTGACGGTTTCGGGCGTGGGGCGTTACATTTATTGGTATCAGAGCAGGTTTAGTCGATTCTCGGAGCAGTTAGTGTGAGTAAATGTCTAGCTATACATGCCATACACGTATTTTGATAGTGTGACGACTCACGCGATTTTTAAATATTTTGTTTTATTGTAATGGATCCCGAGCGAGGTGGTGATGATGATGTAGAAAGTAATGCGCCTGCTCCCATGGAAGGGTAGCGCCATCCGAGAATAGGCCGATGAATGATTAATCGAGGAGGAGTGACTCGAGAAGCTCTCTTCCAAGCTTTGAATAATTGGTTTGCCGAGTTCGTCGCATGCGAATCCGGTAGTTAGACCTCCACCCCCTCATGACTCTCGGGCTACCCATGTAGCTCAAGCTTCCCCGATCCACAGGTACAATGATAAGAGAAAAGCCACCGATTGATAGAATCGGGAAACAAGGGGCGTAAGAGTTCCGAGCAACAAAACATGATGATGCAGAAAGAGCAAAATTTTGGTTAGAAAATACTATCGAGTCTTTGATGAATTATCTTGTACACCCGAGGAATGTATGAAATGTGTAATATCACTTCTTAGAGACTCAAATTTACTACTGGTGGAAGACACTTGTATCGATTGTACCAAAGGAGAGGATCACTTGGAATTTCTTTCGGGAGGAATTTCGTAAAAGTACATCGATCGGGGTTTATTGACCGTAAGAGAAAGGAATTCTTGGAATTGAAACAAGGGAGCTCTGTGTTCTCCAAGATAGATTTGAGATCCGGATACTATCGATTATGAGTTAAAGAGTTAGATGTCCTGAAGATCGCTTTCCGGACTAGGTATGGTCATTATGAGTTCCTTGTGATGCCATTTGACTTGACTAATGCTCCCGCCATTTTCATGGACTTAATGAACCGAATTTTCAGACCGTACTTGGATAAGTTTGTAGTTGTGTTCATTGATGATATCTTGATTTATTCTCATGATGAGACCGAGCATGCAGAGCATTTGAGAAACGCTTTTACTGATTCTCGAGAGATAATCGGTTGTATGCCAAGTTTAGCAAAAGTGAGTTAGTTTGAGAAGTTGGTTTTCTTAGACATATTGTTTTGTGTGAAGGTATTAAGGTTGATCCGAGCAAGATTTCAGCCATTGTTGATTGGAAGCCTCCTAGAAATGTATCGAAGTTAGAAGTTTTCTTGGTCTTGCCGGATATTGTAGAGAGGATTTTCCATGATAGCTACCCGTTGACAAGATTTCTGCGAAAGGATATCAAGTTTGAATGGATTGAGAAGTGTCAACGAGTTTTGACAAGTTAAAAGCATTATTGACTAAAGCTCCTGTTTTAGTACAACGAACTGTGTAAGGAGTTTGTGATTTACAGTGATGCGTCCATGAATGGACTTGGTTGTGTACTTATGCGGGAAGGGAAGGTAATTGCTTATGCCTCTAGATAGCTAAAGCCACATGAGAAGAACTATCCGATACATGATTTAGAGCTATTCGCCATTATTTTTGCGTTGAAGATTTGGAGACATCATTTTATGCGGTGAGAAGTGCCACATATTCACCGATCACAAAAGTTTGAAATTGAAGCAAAGAAGATGGCTAGAGTTGATTAAAGATTATGAGCTAGTGATTGATTATCACCTGAGGGTATGTGTGTAGAAGAATGATGAGCTTATTCAAAGATCTTACAGAAGCACATAGTAGTTTTTTTGTCTATTCATCCGGTAGTACAAAGATGTATAATGATTTGAAGAAAATGTCTTGGTGGGTAGGAATAAAAAGGACATTTTGAGTTTGTTTCTAGATGTTTGATCATCACAGCAGGTAAAGGCCGAACATCGTGTACCTTCGAGTTTATTGCACTGTGCTAGTCCACGAGTGGAAATGGAATCAAGTTATTATAGATTTTTGTGACAGATTTTTGTTTACATCGAGAAAGAAAGATGCGGTATGGGTTGTGATTGATAAGTTAACGAAGTCGGCTCATTTTATCCCGGTCAGTATGGATTTTTCACTTGACAAGTTGGCCGAGTTGTATATTTCAGAGATTGTCGGACTACATGGGGTAGACGAGGCTACATGGGAACTCGAAGAGGCTATGTGAAAACAAGACCCAAATCTCTTCACGGGTAAGATTTTCTGGGGACGAAAATCCCTAAAGGGGGAGAAATGTAACATCCCAAATAGGGCCTAATGTAAGTGGTTGCGAAACCACAAATCCGAGGTAGAAAAATTTATTTTATTATTATTTTGAGGTCTATGATATGTTTTCATGATTGTATGAAAAGTTCGTGAAGAAATTCTATGCACAAAGTACTTAATTTGAAATTAGGGACTAAATTGAATAAATTGCAAAACTTGTGTTCTAGAAGTATTTTGCATAAAATTGAATTAGAATATTAATTAGGAGGTCTTAAATAGAAATTTGACCAATTTTAAGTTCATGGAAAAAAATTAGGACATGGAAAGAATTTTTGAAAGTTTAGTAGTAAGGGCATTTTGGTCATTTAGGGGTAAAATGAATTAAAAACAAAATTAAAAGCCAATTTTTGTCCATCTTCTTCATTAGGACGAAATTTCAAGGGTTCTCCATAGCTAGGGTTTGTTTCAAGCTTTCAAGCTCCATGCAAGGAAAACTGAAATTCAAGCTAAAATGGAGAAAATACCAAGTTGTGGACGAAATGGTAAAAGTAGCTATTTTTGCATACGAGGTAAGTTTACTGATGAAATAAATGCAATATTCTTTTATTTTACATTATTATTGTAAATTTCCAGCATTTATATACTTATTTTATGAGAATATTTGAAGTCGAATTAAAAAGTAAGTGACAGAGAAAAAGCATTAGGAAGCCCGTTTGAACCTTAGGAATGTTAGGATATTGGGGTTGACAGGACAGACAGATGAGAAATGAGCCATGTAAGTCCATATCAGATATATGGATTTGGAGACAGGAATGAGCCATATAAGCCCATATTAGACATATATATGGCATTGGAGACAGGAAAAATTCATGTAAGTCCATGTCGAAGACATGGCATTGGTGAGATATTGATAGGCGAGAACGACCTCAGTATCCTTAGTATTCCGAGTGGTTCAATGGGTCATTGTACACGTTAAATTACAGTGAATTATCAGCAAAAGGGAAGGTAGATTATATTTATGAATAGTGAAAGGTCAAGTAAGAAAGAAGGTAAGTAAGTAAAGAAGAAGGTAGAAAATGAGAAGTAAAGAAAGTTTATGAGGCTAGGTGACATTATGTATAATCATTCATTATCTTTGAATGTTGTAATTTATTTGCTTGTAAGCTTACTAAGCCTAGTGCTTACTCTCTTTATTTTCTTTTTCTTATAGTTTTTATCAAGCCACTCGGGATCGAAGGAAACGTCGGAGACCCGATCACACTATCGAAGAAATCACATTGGTATAGTTAGACGTTTAGTTTTGTGTATGGCATGTATAGGAACTTGGTTTCTTTTGATATGATATGATCAATGAATGATGTGTAAATACTTGCTAGTGATTAACTAATAGAATGGCTGATGATATACATGTTTAATTGTATGTATGAATAAGTAGTAACTATCACATAAAAACTAAGAAAAATGTGAAAGTAACTTAAAAACAGATTCAAGTATCAGAAATAATGTGATTTTGAAAAATCACTAAAAATCGTAGAGACATGGTTTGATGGTGAATAATATATGAAATTAAAGCTTATTATGTCTATTTTCTTATGGAATAAGCAAAACAGGTAAAGGTATTATATTTTATGAGATATCTGAGTTTTAGTGAAATAGGGTCAGAGAAAATTCTAGATCCCCTATTTCAAATTTTGAAATTCACCATAAATTGTAAAAAAATAATTAGGTGGTGTAATTTATATGGTTAGAATCCTTATTGAATCTAGTTTTAATAGAAATAAACAGTATAGTTATATTAATTTTGTATATGGAGAAAAGTGGTTCGTAGTAAGTAGAGGTTAGTGCAGTCGAATTCTGAAACAGGGGTAACTTTAACTAATAAACTGTACTAATTGGCTAAGTCAAAAATTCTAGAAAAAAATTAGTAGATATATATATGAGTCTAGTTTCAGGAAAAATTTACAGATCTTAATTTCGAGTTTTGAAACTCGAGAAATGAATTTTTAAGCAGCTATGACGCAGAAAAATAGTTTATTCCGAAAATTAAAATAAGTGGCTTAGAGTTGTTTAAAAGGTAAGATAAGTTTAGTAACACCTCAAGCTTGACTCCGGTGACGGTTTCGGGCGTGGGGGCGTTACAAATTCTACCAACGGTAAGTGCTTTTCCCAACTACCTTGGAACTCGAGGACACAACACCGCAGCTTATCCTTAAGAATTTGAATTACTGACTCAGACTGACCGTCGATTTGCGGATGGAAAGTAGTACTAAAATTCAGCTTTGTACCCAAAGCTTCTTGTAACTTTTTCCAAAACCGTGATGTGAACCTTGGGTCTTTATCCGAAATAATCGACAAAGGCACTCTGTGCAATCTCACAATTTTGGAAACATACAACTCAGCCAACTTATCGAGTGAGTAGTTGGTATATATCAAAATAAAATGAGCTGACTTCATTAGCCTATCAACCACTACCCAAATGGCATCTTTCTTTCTCGGTGTCAAGGGCAAACCCGTCACAAAGTCCATAGTAATTCTATCCCATTTCCACTCAGGAACCATCACAGGTTGCAGCAACTCGGAAGGTACTTGGTGTTCAGCTTTTACTTGCTTACAAATAAGGCATCACAAAACAAACTCGAAAATATCTCTTTTCATTCCCGACCACTAATACGTTTTCTTCAAGTTATTGTACATATTTGTACTACCTGGATGAATAGACAAACAACCACTATGTGCCTCATTCAAAATCATCTGAATTAACTCAGTATTCTTAGGAACACAAATTCTACCTTGGAGCATCAAGTAACTGTCGGAACCAATCCAAAAATCTGATTCAATACTTGACTCACACTGAACTTTCTTGTCTTGCAAATCACTGTCACTTTTCTACGCTTTATAAATCTCTTGGAGAAACGTCGGTCTAGCTCTCAACTCCTCTAGTATCAAACCATCATCGGACACAGTCAATTGAGTATTCATAGCTCTCAAGGCAAATAAGGATTTCCTACTCAAGGCATCAGCGACCACATTCGCCTTACTCGGGTGATAGCCAATCACCAACTCATAATCTTTTATCAACTCTAGCCACTTCCGTTGTCGTAAATTGAAATCTTTTTTAGTTATCAAGTACTTTAGACTTTTGTGATCGGTGAATACTCAACACTTCCCACCATACAAGTGATGTCTCCAAATCTTTAACGCAAACACAATGGCGGCTAGCTCTAGATCATGTGTCGGATAATTTTTCTCATGTGGTTTCAATTGCCTCGAAGCATAGGCAATCACTTTGCCTTCTTGCATAAGCACAGAACCCAATCCATTTAAGGATGCATCATTATAAATCACAAATTCTGTTCTCGACTCAAGTTGCACTAATACCGGAGCCTCAGTCAATAACGCTTTTAATTTCTCAAAACTCTGTTGGCACTTTTTTGACCATTCGAACTTGATATCTTTTTGCAACAATTTTGTCATCGGAGAGGCAATCACTTTAACAAACCTTCGGTAATAGTCGGCTAAGCTTAAAAAGCTTCTAACCTTGGATACATTCTTCGGCAGTTTCTAATCAACAATGGCCAAAATCTTACTCGGATCAACTCGGATCCCATCACTCGACACAATATGCCCCAAAAATCTAACTTCTCTAAGCCAAAACTCACTTTTGCTAAACTTAGCATACAACTGCTTATCTCTCAAAATTTGCAAAACAGTTCTTAAGTGATCGGCATGTTCAAACTCATCACGAGAATAAATCAAGATATCATCAATAAACACCATAACAAATTTATCCAAATAAGGTCAAAAAATTCAGTTCATTAAATCCATGAAAACCGCAAGAGCATTCATTAGGCCAAAAGGCATTACCAAAAATTCATAATGACCATACCTCGTTCAAAATGCGATTTTTGGCACGTTCGAGTCCTTATTTTTTGAGAGCAATAAACCTTGAACTCTTTAAGACCCTTAGATGGAATCACAATCTCTGTTGTTCGCTAGGGGAAAATCCCGAAATAAGTAGATGCAGAATCTCGTCTGTTTGAAAGGTAACTTGAATTAGCAGTCGGACTGTGAACCATTGTCACTCGTTAGGCCTCCCAATATAATTGATTTGAAGGAGCTCCAGCCACTCTACTTCCACCGTTGTGTAGCCCTGCGGATAATTCGAATACCGTAAAAAATAGAAAAGCCCTTTTTTTATCGAATTTGAACCGACAACTTATGCCTATTTTTTAGGGCGTTTAAAGAGCGCGAGTCTGCCGCTTAGTTAAAGGGCCCATTTGATTCAATTCATGAATTAGCCCACTATGAGTTTACTGCATTTATATTTATAAAGATATATTTTCTTATAATAATATAGTAAGTATGTCATTCGTGTCTTCCTGGATTCGTGTACTTAATCGACCTTCTCCAGCAAGCGTATCAAAAAGCAAGCAAGTAAGTTAAGTGGAGAGTAAAATGCCAACGTTAGACTTGAAATAGTACTTACAGCGGATCTGTGGTCACTTATTAGCTCAGCTCAGTCAAGGAGGATGTATAGTTGATATAGGATCTTGTGGAACAGGATTTGATTCCGCAAGCGGTTCGGTACGAACGAAGAAATTTCGAACAAAAGGATCGGAACTCACTGATAGGAAAGGAGAGAAAAACAAAGCAATGCCAAGAGCTCCGTCAATTCGTTGTTCATCAATAGACGAAGCTCTCTCTCTCAACTGATAATAACCAAACCTCAAATCTATCTTGGAAAATACTGTGGCTCCCTTCAGTTGATCAAATAAATCATCTATCCTCGATAAGGGGTATTTATTCTTTATCGTCACCTTGTTGAGTTATTGGTAGTCAATACATAGCCTCATCGAACCATCTTTCTTTTTCACAAATAAAACTGGCACACCCCACGGTGAATAACTAGGTCTCGTGAAACCTTTATCCGTCAATTCTTGTAATTGGGTTTTCAACTCCTTTAACTCAGTCGGAGCCATCCTATATGGAGCAATAGAAATGGGACAACACTGATATCTATAGCACGCTATAGAATGGCTCCTACTGAATTAAAGGAGTTGAAAACGCAATTGCAAAAACTAACAGATAGAGGTTTTGCTAGACCCAGTTCATCACCTTAGGGTGTACCAGTTTTATTTGTTAAAAAGACAGATGGATCGTTGAGGTTATGCATTTGTTACAGGTAGCTCAATAAGGTTACAATCAAGAACAAGTATCCATTGCCTCATATTGATGACTTGTTTGATTAGTTAAAAGGTGCCACTGTATGTTCAAAGATTGATATCCATTTTGGCTAGTATCAGTTACGAGTGAAAGACTTAGATGTACCGAAGACAGCCTTCAGAACCAGGTACGGGCACTATGAGTTTCTTGTGATGCTGTTCGGTTTGACAAATGCACCTGTAGTATTCATGGATTTAATGAATAGAATTTTTAGACCGTATCTAGATAGATTTGTAGTGGTATTTATTGATGATATCCTGGTATATTCTCGAGATGAAAATGACCATGCTGATCATTTGAGAATTGTGTTACAAACCCTGCGTAAAAAACAACTGTATGCTAAATTTAGTAAATGTGAATTTTGGCTTCGAGAAGTTTGTTTTCTTGGACATATAGTATTTTCCAAAGGCATTAGAGTTAACCCAAATAAAATATCAGCAATCGTTAATTGGAAGCTACCAAAAAATGTGTCTGAAGTAAAAAATATTCTAGGATTAGCTGGTTATTATTAGAGATTTGCACAAGGTTTCTCGATTATAGCCTCTTCGATGACCCATTTGTTACAGAAGGATGTTAAATTTGAATGGACTAATAAATGCTAGCAGAGTTTTGACAAGTTGAAAGCCTTGTTGACTGAAGCACCCGTGTTAGTTCTGTGATAGCCCTAATTTGACCCTAGTCGGAAAGTGGTTTCGAGACCACAAAACTGAGTTACATAAAAATATTATAAGTTATATTTCATGTTTATGAAGTGAGTAAATACATGTGTGAAAGTTTAAGCTTTGATTTGGTTATTTGCATGTGCATTTATTTATTAGGATTTATATGTGACACTTTCGAAATATGATAGGTAAATTTATAAAGGTCTAATAATGCATGTGTGGAAAAGTATGGTTTTGCATGTTAAATTAACCATTTCTAGATAGTGCCCGGCCATGTTACTAATTATATTATAAAATATGAATTTTCTATTAACCTTATTTAGTTAAATGACATAATATCATGAATTAATGAAATAAAAAAATAGAAAGTAGGTGAAAATAACAAAGTGTTCACCTTGTTCATTCCAAAAGCCGAAAGTAAAGAGGAGTGGGGAAGAAAAGAGCCATTCGGTCATTTTAGGTCTTCATTAAGGTATGAAATTCATGTGAATTCTTGAAATTTTAGATAAATTTGAACTAGTTACCAAGTTCTTTAGGTAACCCATGTTAGAAATTTTGATTTTGGGATGACTAGAACTTTCGGCCATAGTAGTTATTGAGGATTAAGGTTTTTGTTTCATATTAAATTGGATGAATCTTGGTGTATGGGTGTTTGAACTAAACTAATGATCAAATAGATGCATAGATACAAAGTGGGAAGAATCGACAATTATGTTTGATACTATTGCCGAATATGAAAATGTTATACTTGAGTAATGTATGTGGTTTGAGTTGATAATATGAAAAGAATGCTTAAATGTGTTATAATCGATTAGGTGTTAAATTAAAAGTTGCTAAAATTTCCATTGTTTTAGACGAATATGTGTTTGATTAAAGAAGGAATTGTTGAAGAATGTATGTGAACTTGGCAAGTGTATTTGGCTTAGTGCATAAATGATATGAAAATTTTGGAATTTATTTTTGATTATGTGTATGTATGACCAAGTATAATCGGCCACATAAGTAAAATGAGTACATGATGTTATATTATAATTATTGAGCTTAAGTATATGGATGTATGTATATGTGGTCATATAATGACGTTTTAGTTTGAAAGTTGAATGATGAATTGTTATTTAAGTTATATGAACATTCGGCAAAAGTAGCTATGGTGTATAAAATTGTATTATTTATGAAATTTGTAAGTTTAAAATAAATTGTGGTAATGATAAATTATAATAAAATGAGTTTGATATGTGATTGCCGAATGTGATTAATAAGTAAACATTATTGGTCAAAATATTGAATACTTCTATTTATAATCATTAAGCTCAAGAGCAAGGGGGATCAAATTTGGATAGGGGAAAAGAGAAAGCAATAGAGTAATCAATCCACAACCGTTCCAATATACCGAGGTAAGTTTTTAAGTAGTCTCCTCTAGTATACATAATTGATGATGCCTATAAGAATATGGTAGATGAATCGAAATTTTTGGTTTTAATTGAATAAAGCATTTATTAATTAATGTGAGTATGCGACTCATAGTGAGGGTCATTTGGAGTTAAGCTGTAATGGTGATATGAATATGTGATTTTGAGTATAACTTTGGAGTTGAAATGTGAATGATGATATGTATATTGAGACAATCTATCCGGACATGAGGTCCGCAGGCGATAAGCTAGAATCTATCCGGACATGAGGTCCGCAGGCTATATGCTAGGATCTACTCGGACTAAAGGTCTGCAGGCTACGAGCTGGAAAAATATCCGGGCTAAGGAGCCGCAGGCCCTTGTTGGCAATGTATTTCGAGCTTAAAGATTTAACAGAACCGATGCCAGTAATGTAAGTAAGATTATAATTTCGAATGTCTGTGGTAAACATTATTGTTTAAGTACCATATAGCTTACATGTTAATGTTAGCATTACAACTCATAATTGAATTGATTTCTATGCAAATTACTAGTATTAAAGTACAATGTATATATATATATATATGCGTGAATCAATTTAACAATTGAGGATAAGATAATGGTATAATCAATTAGTGTTAGTTATCATATGAAAGAATATGATTAAAGATAATAGTATAAGTTTTGTAATTAGTGAATATGTGTTAGAAATTTATATATATATATGTACATATATATTCGGTCAAATGGTAACCAATTTGAATATTAGTATGTGATTTTAAGTACTTGATTTAAATAATAAGTTTTAAATTGTTTGTATTACTTAAAACTTACTAAGCATCAATATGCTCACTTTGCTGCCTTAATTCTTTGTTTTATAGATTCGCACAAATCACCACGGTCTCGAGGATCTCAAAGTCAAAGTCGTCTACACTATCTAAACTTTTGGTACTCTAGTAGTTAAAATTTGATAATGGCATGTATAGGCTTAACTTTTTGTTGTTAAATAATTATCTTTTGATGATGTATATTTATATATGTAGCCATGCGAAAATGGCTTGAAAAATTACTATATGTGTTCCAAATGGTCAAGCTGAATGTGTGGTTGAGATTTAATTAAGGTTTTCAATGTTTGATGTGAATGGAACTTAAGAATGAATCACTATACCTAGTTAAGTTGATGTAACTCTTTTGTTTATGATAATACTCTTTAAACCCTCCGGCGACGGGTACAGGTTAAGGGTGTTACAATTTTGGTATCAGAGCTACGGTTTAGTCGATTCTAGAACTACCGTAATACGAGTGGGTTTAGCTATACATGCCATTATGTGTTTATTTGATAGTGTGGTGAGTTTTGACGGTTAAAAATGTGTTTACGTATAGTAATGGATCCCGATCCCAATCGAGCGGTAGCTGATGATGTTGAGAGTGTAGCGCCTGCTCCCGCGCATGGGACAGCGCCGGTGGAATCTCAACCTATTGCTAGTAATCAGAACGATGAACCTAGACAGGCTTTTTATAGCGTGATGAATGATTGGTTCAATCAGTATATTCGAACTAATACAGCTGTTCCACAACCCCTACTCCCGACTAATACACCCCCTACCCCTGCGATACCTCCGGTGATTGATCAGATGAGGTTAAATAAGCCCCCGGTAGACATAATTCAGAAACACGGGGCTACTGAATTTAAAGCTACAGACAGCGATGATGCGGAGCAAGCTGAATTTTGGTTGGACAACACTATTCGGGTTTTTGATGAACTATCTTACACATCCGATGAATGCCTGAAGTGTGCTATATCTTTGCTACGTGATTCTGTCTATTATTGGTGGAGTACATTGGTTTCTATTGTACCCAGAGAGCGAGTGACGTGGGAATTCTTCCAGATCGAATTTCGAAAAAAGTATATCAGTCAGAGGTTAATCGATCAGAAACGAAAGGAATTTCTTGAGCATAAGCAGGGTTCCATGTCAGTTACCGACTATGAACGGAAGTTTGTCAGACTTAGTAGATATGCTCGAGAATGTGTATCGTCTAAGGCTATTATGTGTAAACGTTTTGAAGATGGGCTGAATGAAGATATAAAAATGTTTGTTGGCATTCTTGAAATACGAGAGTTTGTAGTACTTGTCGAGCGAGCTTGTAAAGCCGAAGAACTTAGTAAAGAGAAAAGAAAAGCTGATGTTGGAGCGGGAGAATTTCATAAAAGATTTTCAGGAAAGTCTTTTCAGCAATCATCGAAGAAATTTTGAGATGATTCAGGCCGATCAAGGGACACTTCGGGTTTTTCCAGACGAGACCGCGATTGACCCCCAGTGAGTACGCGAGCCACTTCAGTTGCTAGTGTTGGAAACGATCATCGAGACAGAGCGGAGTGCAAGTATTGTGGTAAATGGCACTCTGGGAGTTGTAGATTTCATGATCGCTCCTGTTATAAATGTGGATCAGCTGACCACTTTATCAAGGATTGTCCGAGACTGTCTGAACAGAATGTAAATCAGAGTGGGAAACCGGGTGCTACTACAGCTCTAGGTAGACCATCTAAAAATGCGGGGAATGCTAGTGGCAGCCAGAGAGGATCTAGAGATGTTACCACCAGATCTGAGGCTCGTGCTCCTGCTCGAGCTTATGCTATACGTGCACGCGAGGATGCTTCTTCGCCTGATGTTATTATCGGTACTTTCACTCTCTTTGATACTGATGTGATTGCTTTGCTTGACCCTGGTTCTACTCATTCTTATGTATGTGAGACTTTAGCATCCAGTAAGACTTTACCTATTGAGTCTACTGAGTTCGTTATTAGAGTGTCGAATCCCTTGGGTCGTTATGTGCTTGTCGACAAGGTGTGTAAGAAATGCCCCTTAATAATCCGAGGCTCCTGTTTTTCGGCCGACTTGATGCTTTTACCGTTTGATGAATTTCATGTTATTCTCGGTCTAGATTGGTTGACCGTACATGATACAGTTGTAAATTGCAAAAGTAAGACCATTGATTTGAGATGTGCAAATAATGAGATAATCCGAGTTGAGTCTACTGATTTGAATGGATTACCAGCAATAATATCCTCGATGTTGGCTCAAAAATATGTGAGAAAGGGGTGTGAAGCGTATCTTGCATACGTACTTGATAATAAAGAATCAGAAAAGAAACTTGAATCGATACCAGTGGTTTGTGAATATCCGGATGTTTTTCTTGAAGAATTACTGGGGTTACCACCTGTTCGGGAGGTAGAGTTTGGCATTGAACTTGTACCTGGGACTACACCGATTTCGATAGCTCCGTATCATATGGCACCAACTGAATTGAAAGAATTGAAAGCTCAGTTACAAGAGTTGACGGATAGAGGTTTCGCTCGACTGAGTTTCTCACCTTGGGGTGCACCAGTATTGTTTGTGAAAAAGAAAGACGGAACCATAAGACTGTGCATTGACTATCATCAGTTGAACAAAGTGACAATAAAGAATAAATATCCGTTACCGCGTATTGATGATCTGTTCGATCAACTGAAGGGAGCCTCTGTATTTTCAAAGATAGATTTGAGATCGGGTTATTATCAGTTGTGAGTTCGAGACTCAGATACACCCAAAACTGCTTTCAGAACAAGATACGGTCACTACGAGTTCTTAGTGATGCCGTTTGGGCTCACTAATGCCCCTGCGGTGTTTATGGATTTGATGAATCGGATCTTCAGACCGTATTTGGATCGGTTTGTAGTTATGTTTATTGATGACATTTTGGTCTATTCAAGAGATGAAACCGAACATGCTGAGCACCTGAGATTAGTGTTGCAGATTTTACGGGATAAGCAGTTATATGTTAAGTTCAGTAAATGTGAGTTCTGGTTGAGAGAAGTTAGCTTTTTGGGTCATGTGGTATCTGCATCGGGTATTCGAGTTGATCTGAGCAAAATTTCAGCCGTACTTAACTGGAAGCCTCCGAGAAATATGACTGAGGTTCGGAGCTTTTTGGGACTTGCCGGTTACTACAGGCGATTTGTAAAGGGTTTCTCGATGATAGCCACACCAATGACGAAACTACTTCAGAAAGATGTTAAGTTTGAATAGTCAAAGAAATGTCAGAAAAGTTTCGATCAATTGAAAACTTATTTGACTGAAGCTCCAGTATTAGTACAACCCGAATCCGGTAAAGAATTTGTCATTTACAGTGATGCATCCTTGCTTGGGCTAGGTTGTGTGTTGATGTAAGAAGGTCGAGTGGTAGCTTATGCATCGAGGCAATTGAAGCCGCATGAGAAAAACTATCCGACTCATGATCTCGAATTAGCTGCCATTGTTTTCGCTTTAAAAATATGGCGTCACTACTTGTTTGGTGAGAGGTGCCATGTATATTCGGATCACAAAAGTCTCAAATATTTGATGACTTAAAGAGATTTGAATCTGTGACAAAGACGTTGGCTTGAGTTGTTAAAAGATTATGAGCTTGTCATTGACTAGCACCCGGGAAAGGCTAATATGGTTGCGGATGCTTTAAGTCGTAAATCACTGTTTGCTTTACGAGCGATGAATGTACACCTTTCTGTTTTATCCGATAATGTGTTAGTAGTAGAATTAAAGGCCAAACCGTTGTTGATTCATCAAATTCGTGAAGCTCAGAAAGTCGATGATGAATTGGTTGCAAAACGGGCTGAATGTGTTTCGAATATGGAATCGGAGTTTTAAATAGATGATGACGATTGTTTGAGGTTCAGAAGTCAATTGTGTGTTCCAAGAAATTCAGAACTTATTTTGATGATTCT
The DNA here is from genome assembly GCA_025698475.1 of Gossypium anomalum. NCBI lineage: Eukaryota > Viridiplantae > Streptophyta > Magnoliopsida > Malvales > Malvaceae > Gossypium > Gossypium anomalum. The sequence continues at coordinate 36,590,762 of CM046968.1, read as the reverse complement.
GAACGAAGCTCATTGTAGCCGAATGTCAATTCACCCGGGGAGTACGAAAATGTACAATGACCTGAGACGTCAGTTTTGGTGGCATGGTATGAAACGAGACATTTTTTATTTTGTTTCGAAGTGTTTAATATGTCAACAAGTGAAAGCGGAACACCAAGTGCCTTCAGGATTACTTCAGCCGATCATGGTACCCGCATGGAAGTGGGATCGAGTCACGATGGATTTTGTATCTGGGTTGCCATTGTCATCAAACAAGAAAGATACGATCTGGGTTGTTGTTGATAGACTGACAAAGTCGGCTCATTTTATTCCTGTACGTATGGATTATTCCCTTGACAAGCTAGCTGAAATGTATGTATCTCAGATTGTAAGGTTGCATGGAGTACCCATTTCTATTGTGTCAGATAGAGATCCGAGATTCACATCACGATTTTGGAAGAAATTGCAAGAAGCTTTGGGTACCAAATTGCATTTTAGCACCGCTTTTCATCCCTAGACTGATGGTCAATCCGAACGGATAATTCAGATACTCGAGGATATGTTGAGATGTTGCATCCTTGAGTTTAGTGGTTCATGGGAATGGTATTTACCTTTGATTGAATTCGCTTACAACAATAGTTTTCAATCAAGCATTAAGATGGCACCTTACGTGGCTTTGTACGGTCGTAAATGCCGTACACCGTTGTTTTAGACCGAGCTCAGTGAACGTAAAATCTTCAGGGTTGATTTGATTAAAGATGCTGAGAAGAAAGTAAAAGTAATCCGTGATAGTCCAAAGCGACTTTGGATCGTCAAGTCGATCGTATGCGGATTTAAAACGAAAAGATATTGAATATCAGGTCGGAGACAAAGTATTTCTTAAAGTTTCACCTTGGAAAAAAGTGCTTAGATTTGGCCGTAAAGGAAAATTGAGTCCGAGGTTTATCGGGCCGTATGAAATATCTGAATGAGTTGGGCCGGTAGCATACAGATTGATTTTGCCCCCAAAACTTGAAAAGATTCATAATGTCTTTCATGTCTCGATGCTTCGACGGTATAGATCTGATCCATCGCATGTAATTAGCCCATCAGAGGTTGAGATTCGATCTGATTTGAGTTACGAAGAAGAACCGGTTCATATTTTAGCTCGCGAAGTGAAAGAACTGCGAAATAAGAAAATTTCATTAATGAAAGTATTGTGGCTTAAACACGGGGTTGAAGAAGCGACTTGGGAGTCAGAAGACTCAATGAAGGAACGTTATCCTAATCTATTCGTTGGTAAGATTTTCAGGGACGAAAATTTCTTATGTGGGGGAGAGTTGTGACAGCCCTAATTTGACCCTAGTCGGAAAGTGGTTTCGAGACCACAAAACTGAGTTATATAAAAATATTATAAGTTATATTTCATGTTTATGAAGTGAGTAAATACATGTGTGAAAGTTTAAGCTTTGATTTGGTCATTTGCATGTGAATTTATTTATTAGGATTTATATGTGACACTTTCGAAATATGATAGGTAAATTTATAAAGGTCTAATAATACATGTGTGGAAAAGTATGGTTTTGCATGTTAAATTAACCATTTCTAGATAGTGCCCGGCCATGTTACTAATTATATTATAAAATATGAATTTTCTATTAACCTTATTTAGTTAAATGACATAATATCATGAATTAATGAAATAAAAAAATAGAAAGTGGGTGAAAATAACAAAGTGTTCACCTTGTTCATTCCAAAAGTCGAAAGTAAAGAGGAGTGGGGAAGAGCCATTCGGTCAATTTAGGTCTTCATTAAGGTATGAAATTCATGTGAATTCTTGAAATTTTAGATAAATTTGAACTAGTTACCAAGTTCTTTTGGTAACCCATGTTAGAAATTTTGATTTTGGGATGACTAGAACTTTCGGCCATAGTAGTTATTGAGGATTAAGGTTTTTGTTTCATGTTAAACTGGATGAATCTTGGTGTATGGGTGTTTGAACTAAACTAATGATCAAATAGATACATAGATACAAAGCGGGAAGAATCGGCTATTATGTTTGATACTATTGCCAAATATGAAAATGTTATACTTGAGTAATGTATGTGGTTTGAGTTGATAATATGAAAAGAATGCTTAAATGTGTTATAATCGATTAGGTGTTAAATTAAAAGTTGCTAAAATTTCCATTGTTTTAGCTGAATATGTGTTTGATTAAAGAAGGAATTGTTGAAGAATATATGTGAACTTGGCAAGTGTATTCGGCTTAGTGCATAAATGATATGAAAATTTTGGAATTTATTTTTGATTATGTGTATGTATGACCAAGTATAATCGGCCACATGAGTAAAATGAGTACATGATGTTATATTATAATTATTGAGCTTAAGTATATGGATGTATGTATATGTGGTCATATAATGACGTTTTGGTTTGAAAGTTGAATGATGAATTGTTATTTAAGTTATATGAACATTCGGCAAAAGTAGCTATGGTGTATAAAATTGTATTATTTATGAAATTTGTAAGTTTAAAATAAATTGTGGTAATGATAAATTATAATAAAATGAGTTTGATATGTGATCGCCGAATGTGATTAATAAGTAAACATTATTGGTCAAAATATTGAATACTTCTATTTGTAATCATTAAGCTCAAGAGCAAGGGGGATCAAAGTTAGATAGGGGAAAAGAGAAAGTAATAGAGTAATCAATCCACAACCGTTCCAATATACCGAGGCAAGTTTTTAAGTAGTCTCCTCTAGTATACATAATTGATGATGCCTATAAGAATATGGTAGATGAATCAAAATTTTTGGTTTGCACTGAATAAAACTGTTTATTAATTAATGTAAGTATGCGACTCATAGTGAGGGTCATTTGGAGTTAAGCTGTAATGGTGATATGAATATGTGATTTTGCATATAACTTTGGAGTTGAAATGTGAATGATGATATGTATATTGAGACAATCTATCCGGACATGAGGTCCGCAGGCGATAAGCTAGAATCTATCCGGACATGAGGTCCGTAGGCTATATACTAGGATCTACCCGGACTAAAGGTCCGCAGGCTACGAGCTGGAAAAATATCCGGGCTAAGGACCCGCAGGCCCTTGTTGGCAATGTATTCCGAGCTTAAAGATTTAACAGAACCGATTCCAGTAATGTAAGTAAGATTATAATTTCGAATGTCCGTGGTAAACATTATTGTTTAAGTACCATATAGCTTACATGTTAATGTTAGCATTACAACTCATAATTGAATTGATTTCTATGCGAATTACTAGTATTAAAGTACAATGTATATATATATATGTGTGAATCAATTCAACAATTGAGGATAAGATAATGGTATAATCAATTAGTGTTAGTTATCATATGAAAGAATATGATTAAAGATAATAGTATAAGTTTTGTAATTAGCGAATATGTGTTAGAAATTTATATATATATATGTACATACATATTCGGTCAAATGGTAACCAATTTGAATATTAGTATGTGATTTTAAGTACTTGATTTAAATAATAAGTTTTAAATTGTTTGTATTACTTAAAACTTACTAAGCATCAATATGCTCACCCTGCTGCCTTAATTCTTTGTTTTATAGATTTTGCTCGTCAGCTACGGTCTCATTGATCTCAAAGTCAAAGTCGTCTACACTATCTAAACTTTTGGTACTCTAGTAGTTAAAATTTGATAATGGTATGTATAGGCTTAACTTTTTGTTGTTAAATAATTATCTTTTGATGATGTATATATATATGTAGCCATGCGAAAATGGCTTGAAAAATTACTATATGTGTTCCAAATGGTCAAGCTGAATGTGTGGTTGAGATTTAATTAAGGTTTTCAATGTTTGATGTGAATGGAACTTAAGAATGAATCACTATACCTAGTTAACTTGATGTAACTCTTTTGTTTATGATAATACTCTTTAAACCCTCCGGCGACTGGTACGGGTTAAGGGTGTTACAAGTTCAGCTTGAATCGGGTAAGGAATTTGTGATTTACAATGATGCATCGTTGAATGGTTTAGGTTGTGTTTTGATGCAAGAAGGTAAAGTAATAGCCTATGCTTCTAGATAGCTAAAACCACATGAAAGGAATTACTCATTACATGGTATAGAGTTGGCAACTATAGTGCTTGCATTGAAAATTTTGCGACATTACTTTTTTGGTGAAAAATGCCATATATTTACTAATCATAAAAGTTTAAAGCATTTGATGTTGCAAAAGAATTTGAATCTGAGACAGCTCAGGTGGCTTGAACTATTAAAAGATTATGATTTGGTTATTGATTATCATCCGGGAAAAGCCAATATGATTGCAGATGCTCTGAGCAGAAAGTCCCTATTTGCTTTATGAGTAATGAATACCTGATTGTTGTTATCTGATGATGGTTCAATCATAGCTGAGTTAAAAGTTAGATCGACTTTTTGCAGTAGATTTTTGAAGCTCAGAAAAATGATAATGAACTACGAGCTAAATTGATATAGTGTGAGTTGAATTTTGATTCAGAATTTCAGATTAGGTCTGATGATTGTCTATTATTCAGAGGCAAAATATGTGTACCAAGGAATTCAGAACTTGTACAAAAAATTTTGAACGAAGCTCATAACGGTATTATGTCTGTTCATCCAGAAAGTAACAAAATGTACAATAATTTGAAAAAAATGTACTGGTGGAGGGAATGAAACTTGATGTTTCTAAATTTGTGTCTAAGTGTTTGATATGTCAGTAAGTTAAAGCTAAACACCAGGTACTTTCGGGATTATTACAGCCAGTTACGATACCAGAATGGAAATGGGAAAGAGTTACTATGGATTTTGTATTAGGGTTACCCCTATCTCCAAAAAAGAAAGATGACATTTGGGTAATCATTGACCGGTTAACAAATTCTGCACACTTTATTCCAGTATGTATGGATTTCACTCTGGACAGGTAAGCAGAATTATATGTTTCTGAGATTGTTAGATTACATTGGGTACCGGTTTCCATTATTTTTTATAGAGATTCTCGGTTCACATCCTGATTCTAGAATAAATTACAAAAAGCTCTAGTACACAGTTACATTTCAGCACCTCTTTCCATCCTCAGACTGATGGACAATCTAAACGTGTGATACAGATTTTAGAAGATATGCTTTGATGTTGTGTGTTGGAATTTGAAGGTAATTGGGAAAAATACCTGCCATTAATTGAATTTGTATACAGTAATAGTTATCAGTCTGGCATTAAAATGGCTCCGTATGAGGCTCTGTATGGTCGTAAATGTAGAACTCTGTTGTACTGGATGGAACTTAGTGAGAAAAAGATACATGGATTTGATTTGATTCGTGAAATTGAAGAAAAGGTGAAAGTGATTCGGGATAGTTTAAAGCGGCCTCTGATCGTTAAAAGTCTTATGCTGATCTTAAACGAAAACAAATAGAATTTCAAGTTAGAGACAAGGTATTTTTGAAAGTATCACCTTGGAAGAAGGTTCTTCGGTTTGGCCGTAAAGGAAAACTGAGTCCACGGTTCATTGGACCATATGAAATTATTGAAAGAATTAGACCAGTTGCATATTGATTGGCATTACCACCAGAGCTTGACAAAATTCATAATGTTGTTCATGTGTCTATGTTGCGATGGTATTGATCAGATCCTTCACATGTTATTTCTCCTACAAAATTTGAGATTCAGCTTGATATGACTTACAGCAAAGAACAGGTTAAAATCCTGGCACGAGAGACAAATGAATTAAGAAATAAAAAGGTACCTCTAGTGAAAGTTTTTTGGCAACGACATGGGATTGAAGAAGCTACCTGAGAACCAGAGGATACCATGAGAAAATAATTCCCGAACCTTTTTACTGGTAAGATTTTCGAGAACGTAAATTCTTTAAAGGGAGAGTTGTAACAGTTCGTTTTCAGTTAAATTGGAACAGTGGTTTTGGGACCACAAATCTGAGATAGAAAGAGAATTTATTTTAATAATATTGCATGGTCTACGTTATGATAGGAAAGACGTATGAAAATTTTGATAAGAAAATTTTACTGATTTCATGTTTAATTATAGAAATGACCAAATTACATAAAATGCAAAAGTTGAGTTCAAATAGCTATAAATATCAAATAGCTATGGGATTTAAAACTTGAGGTCCTATATGGTAATTAGACGATTAAGAAAAGTTAGTAGATATTTTTGATAATTCATTCATGGAAATTTAGAAAAAGAAAAAGGATTAAATTGGAAATTGAAATAAATAAAAGATGATAAATAAAATAAATGTTTAACATCATCATTTTATATCATCTTCATCCTTCAATTCTATGGAAACCCTAAGAAAGAGAAAAAAATTCAAGCAAGCCTAATTGTGTAAGTAATCTTGTCCCGTTTTTAGTAATTTTTATATTTTTGAGATCAAAATAACCTAATCTAGCTATTTTGGGGATCAATTTGTAAAGTATCAAAGTATCAAAATTTTGCCATGGATGAATATGCTGAATTTTTGAAATTTATGGTAGAAAATGAAAGGTCGCTAATAGATAAACAACTTTTGTAAAGTGAATTTTCATGAAATTGTGATTTTGTAAAGATGTAAAATTCATTGACAATTTTTTATTTTTATGAAATATATGTATTGTAAATTTTATATATAAAAATCGATTAGGCTTGGAATAAGGATTTGTAACAACCCCCAACTCGGCCTAGCCATTATGGCCGAATCTGGCGATGTCACATTGAAGTGTTTTTCGTAAAGTGTTATATCGATAAAAACCCTTAATATATTTAACCTCTTTGTGTGATCCTAATGGTGATTCTGAGATATATCGTTCACATCAACACTTGCGTTACTATAAAAAAGTATTTAGTTTGAAAACGTTATTAATTTCAAAATATTGTTTTATAGTGGAAGCTTTTTAAAACAGTTGCGTACTTGTGTTTACTTTGTAAAAACGTTGTTTCTTTTGAAAACTCGAGTTTCCTAATACTAACAGTTATAAACTAAAGCAAATAAAAATCCCAAATTAAAGTTAAAATCCATAAAGGCCTTATTACAGTAAAAATACCCAAAATAAAATTTACTTAAAACTATAAAGCAAATATGAAAGTTTATACGGTTGTGTTGCCGCCTTTGAGTCCCTCGCAGCACCAATTCGCCTAAGCCTGGGGATTACCTGTACAGATAAACAGAAGGGTGAGTTACGAAACTCAGTGTGTAATCCCATATCAAACATCTAGACAATGAGCAAATACAGTTTGGGCCTAAGCCCATTTCAGTAATGGTTTAGTTTCAGTTAGGGCCTTAGCCCATTACATTATCAGTATCAGTTTTGGCCTGAGCCCATCTTGGTGACAGTAACAGAGCAGATATGTGTAAACTGAAAAATATAAATGATTTTTCCTATATAACTCGTCACCTTTTTACTTAAATTCATTGTTAAAACCAAGTAATTGTTTAATAAATCAATGAAATATATGAAAATATGAAATTGGGACTTAGAGATTATTAAAATGTGATTTTATGCTTTATTATATAGTTTTCATGCAAAAAATGGCTTCTTTTATATTAATTTGAGCATATTATATTTTCAAGCTATAAAGTAGGCGATGCATGATTAAATTAAATAATAAAACATAAAGTTATATTTAATAATTTATTTTAATATATTTCATTAATAAATTAGGTTTTAATTAATTAAGTAAATTGCTTAATTAAAGTGGTTAAATTATTTTCTGTGGTCCTCTAAATTATTTACTATTTTTGGATAAGTCTGAGAGCTTTAGTTTGATTAAAAAATTGTCCAAGTGGAGGACCAAGTCAACCCAAAATTTGGCTACATGAGGATGTCCATAAATCAAATTTTGGTTTAATTGCACAAAGCCCTTGAAGAGTTGAAGAAATCGGAGATTTACCCGAAGATTTGTAATTGACCGAGTCCTGATCCTGATGATGTGTGACACTTAAATCAAGCAAAAATCAACCACATTTCCACAAATCATGGCCGACCACCCTTGGAGGAATTCTCAAAAGATGGACACTCCTATTTTTAGCAAACTAGCTCCCTTGCCTCACCTATAAATAAGACCCCATTTCTCACTTTTCTAATTATCCCTCACTCATTCATCATTCTCTTCTCTCTCAATTCACTTAGCTTTCTTTTCTCTCACGCCTATCATCATCTTTGCATAAAGATTTTGAATCAAATTAGCCTCTTAAAAAACCATTGGTCGGTCATCTCAGAGAGCCATCAGCAAATGAGCAAAGCGAATGAACGAATGAGCCCTCATCAGTCAGAGTCTTGGGTCACAACCACTCTGAATTGGGTTTAATCTTTCTTACTTTAATTTAATTCAAGAATGTTTGCCATGTGTTCTTTGTTCTTGTTTACAATAATGATAGCTTAATTTTATTTAAGCTAGGATGATTGCTTTGATTTAATAATAATTATTTGTTATAATGTTTGTGTCTCAATCAATCATGTTTTCAATTAAAATCAAGTCTGTATTTCATTCATACGTGATTAAAATGCACCTGAATTAGCTGAGCGATCCTAACCAGACGACGACAAATGGACGCATAATTGAAATGTGCAAGCTCAATTTAGATCCTAACCCGATTAAATTGCAGGTTGCATAACAACCCTAACCAGGCTCTGTTATCTGCATAGTTTTTAAATTTGTGTGATTAAACTATTTCAAACCTAACACGTCCCTGTTACCTCGCACGAATACTAAGAAACCCTTAGTAAATAAGGATCAGTAAAATGCATATTTACTAAGTAAAGGATTCCAAAAGGACCTAACGTGGTTTCCAAACTCATGAAAGATTGAGTTGCCATGGAATGTTTTTCCGAATATAGATAAGCATGTTGATAATAATTTGAGTTTAATTAAAGTAATTGTCCTAGCTTATTTATGTTATAATTGATGTTATTGTGTTAATTTTGCTAAAATCTATCTCATTCATATAGTTTGCATAGTTAGGATAAATTGCATTAGGGATCATTGCAGTTAGTTTCATATACTTAACTTTTCAATACTTCACAATTATATTGTTTTTATTTATCGAATTGTTAATATACTTTTACAAATTAAGTGACTTAGCACAAATACAATCCCTGTGGAGACAATAACTCGATACTTACTTATTACTTGATAACGACTGTGTACACTTGCACAAACCCGAGCGTTACAAGTTTTTGGCGCCATTGCTGGGGATTGTCAATTGTTGCCATAGTCATTTTTCTTTGTGAAATTATTTATTTTCAATTTGGTTATTTCTAGCAAGACTAACTTATTCTTTTTAATTTTGTAATTTTATTTTCAAGTGTTTATGAGCATAGATCAGATTATCGAATTACTTCCAGTAGACCCTGAAAGTGAGCAAACTTTTAGACAAAGAAGACGTGAATGAATAGCTCAGAGACAGAGCAAGATAGACCTTAAAAATCAAAATTAAGACCAAGGTAATGGAGCCGAACATGTACGAAATCCTATTCTCATTGCCGATGATAGGGATCAATGCATTAGATAATATGCTGTGTCATTTTTCAATGAGCTAAATCCAGGAATTAGAAGGCCAGATATTGAGGCAACCCAATTCGAATTGAAACCAGTAATGTTTTAAATGCTACAAACGGTGGGCGGCTTTTGTGGTATGCCCACGGAAGATCCACATCTCCACCTTCGATTGTTTATGGAGGTGAGTAATTTATTCAAGATAGCCGGTGTGACTGAAGACACACTGAGGTTGAAGTTGTTTCTGTACTTGTTGCGAGATCGAGCACGAGCATGGCTCAATTCATTGCCACCAAGTTCTATATCTACATGGCAGGAATTAAAAGAGAGATTTTGGTTAAGTATTTCCCCCTTAGCAAAAACACTAAGTTGAGGAACGAGATCACAACTTTCTAACAATTGGATGACGAGTCTTTGTATGAGGCTTGGGAGTGATTCAAGGAGTTACTTCGTAAGTGTCCTCATCATGGGATTCCTTATTGCATCCAGTTGGAGACATTCTATAATGGTCTCAATGCACATACAAGATTGATGGTAGATGCTTCTGTGAATGGTCCAATTTTGTCTAAGTCTTATAATGAGGCTTATGAGGTCATCGAGAGGATCGCGAGCAAGAACTATCAATGGCCAACAAATTGAACAGCTTCAGGAAGACGTGTAGCTGGAGTTCATGAAGTTGATGCTCTCACTTCGTTATCAGCTTAAGTATCCTCTATTTCCTCTATGTTAAAGCAGTTTACCACTAATAGTGCTAATAATTTTGTAGCTCAGCCACCAAGTCCGTTTGAAGCAGTTTCCTGTGTGTACTGTGGGGAAGGTTATTCTTTCGAGAATTGCCCATTGAATCCCAAGTCAGTGTACTATGTGGGGAACCAACATCAAAATAAGAGTGGACAAAGACCCTAGTCCAACTTTTATAATCCTTCATGGCGTAATCACCCCAACTTTTCTTGGAGTAACCAAGGAAATGGACCAAACAACAACTTTATGCAGAATAGACCCAACCAATCTCAAGGGTTTAATCAGCAAGCTCCAAAACCATCTCAAGCTGAATCATTAAATAGTTTGGAGAACTTATTGAAAGCATACATGGCGAAGAATGACGCTTTGATCCAAAGCCAAGTAGCAACACTGAAAAATTTGGAAAACCAAATGGGTCAGTTAGCTACGGAGCTTCGTAATAGACCACAAGGAACCTCGCCAAGTGATACTAAGAATCCAATAAATTTGGGTAAAGAACATATCAAGGCAGTGGCACTACGAAGTGGTAAAATTCTGGAACCCCGATTGATTGATGTCAAAGACGAGCCTGTTGAAAATGGGGAAAGTCAACTACTGTTGAAGTTCCTACACCAAAAGAGTCAGAATCTACAAAGGCTGACGAGGTAAATCCTAACTTAGTGAATTCAAATACTTTAACATCTTCTTTGGATGTAGATTTACCTACTTAGAAAAGTTGTCCAGTTCAACCAAAAGTTCCATCACCTCTATATCCGCAAAGATTGTAGCAACACAAGCAGAAACAGGAGGTGCAATTCAAGAAATTTTTGGATGTTCTGAAGTAATTACACATCAATATTCCATTGGTGGAGGCTTTAGAACAAATGTTGAATTATGTAAAGTTTATGAAGGATGTACTATCCAAGAACAAATGACTAAGTGAGTATGAGACTGTCGCTCTGACAAAGGAGTGCAGTGCATTCCTACAGATCAAGCTGCCACCAAAATTGAAGGATCCAGGAGGCTTTACGATACCTGTAACATTGGTGAATCTTACTATGGTAAAGCTTTGTGTGACTTAGGAACAAGTATCAACTTAATGCCTAAGTCCATTTTCAAGATGCTAGGGATAGGAGAAGTACGACCTACAGTTGTGACACTCCAACTAGCAGATCAATCTTTAGCATACCCCGAAAGAAAGATCGAGGATGTTTTGGTAAGAGTCGATAAATTTATTTTTTCTGCTGATTTCATTATTCTAGATTTTGAAGCAAATAAGGAAGTGCCAATTATCCTTGGGAGACCTTTCCTAGCCACGAGAAGAACATTAATTGATGTACAGAAAGGCGAACTCACTATGCGAGTTCAAGACGATCAGGTAACTTTTAACATTCTTAAAGCGATGAAATTTCCCGATCCGACAGAAAAGTGCTCAGTTATGGAAGAAATACAAACCTTGATTTCTATGGAAAACCATCTTGAAGAAGATCCGTTAGAGAAAGCATTAGGGTTTGACCCTTTGGAGGATGAAGAAGGTGAAGAAAACATGGCTGTGATGGAAGCCAATTCGAGAAATTTTATTCAATCCACACAGTTTGAACCGTTGGAGTTGGAAGTCAAAGAATTGGTGCTACCCAAGTTGTCGATCAAAGAACCACCTACACGCGAGCTAAAGGTACTTCCTTCCCATTTGAAATACGTTTATTTAGGTAACTGTTCTACTTTGCCTATGATCATTTCAGTAGAACTGACAAAAGATCAAGAGGAGCAACTAATTTTTGTTCTAAAGAAATTTAAGAAAGCAATTGGTTGGACCATAACTGATATTCGAGGTATAAGCCCTTCATTTTGCATGCACAAAATTATTCTAGAGGAAGGTGAAAAATCTCGAATTGGTGGGAAAAAGAGGATCAATCCTATTATGAAGGAAGTTGTGAGAAAGGAAATGATCAAATGGCTAGATGCAGCAATCATCTATCCTATTTCAGATAGTTCGTGGGTAAGTCTGGTACAGTGTGTGCCGAAGAAAGGTGGAATTACGATTGTTGAGAATGAGCGTAACAAATTGATCCCAACAAGGACTGCTACTGGTTGGAGAATTTGTGTTGACTATAGAAAGCTGAATAAAGCCACTCTGAAGGACCATTTTCTGTTGCCTTTTATGGATCAGATGTTAGATCGACTGGTAGGTAATGAATTCTATTATTTTTTAGATGGCTATTCGGGATATAACCAAATAGTTGTGGCTCTGGAAGACCAACATAAAACAACCTTTACTTGTCCATACGGTATGTTTGCTTTTAGGCGAATGCCTTTTGGTTTATGCAATGCACTTGCAACATTCCAACGATGCATGATGGCAATATTCACTGATATGGTTGAACATTTTGTTGAGGTTTTCATGGATGATTTTTCTGTTTTTGGTAACACTTATGATATTTGTTTGAGTAATTTAGCTAAGGTACTAAAGAGATGCGAAAAGATGAATCTTGTCCTTAACTGGGAGAAATGCCATTTTATGGTTAAGGAAGGGATTGTCTTAGGGCATAGAATTTCAAAGAAAAGAATTGAAGTTGACAAAGCAAAGGTGACATAATTGAAAGATTACCAGCTCCAACGAATGTGAAAGGAGTTAGAATTTTCTTAGGCCATGTCAGTTTTTACCGAATGTTTATCAAAGATTTTTAAAAAATTTCTAAATCGTTGTGCTTGTTGTTAGAGAAAGATGCAATGTTTGATTTCAACAAAGCATGTTTAGAAGCTTTTGAAGAGCTGAAAAAATGGTTAATCTTAGCCCCAATAATCGTTACACCCGATTGGAGTACACTTTTTGAGTTGATGTGCAATGCAAGTGATTATGCTGTTAGAGCTGTGATGGGTCAAAGAAGAAATAAAGTGTTCCACCCTATTTACTATGCAAGTAAAACCTTAACGGGAGCCCAACATAATTATACGATAACTGAAAAGGAACTATTCACTATAGTTTTTGCTTTTGACAAATTTCGCTCATATCTTATAGGTACCAAAGTTACAGTATTTACTGACCATGCGACCATTAAATACTTGCTTACGAAGAAAGATGCGAAACTGAGGCTAATTCATTGGATAGTTTTGCTCCAAGAATTTGACCTTGAGATCCAAGACAGAAAAGGTGTTGAAAATCAAGTAGTTGATTATCTATCGAGGTTGGAGCAAGATGAGGTAACTCCATCACATGTGCCTATCAACGAGAACTTTCCAGATGAGCACTTATTTGAGGTGATTCGAATTCATGAAACACCTTGGTTTGTTGATTTTTCCAATTATCTTGCATGTGGAATAATTCCTCGAGAATTGACATACCAACAAAGGAAGAAATTCGTTCATGATAGTCGGTATTATTTCTGGGAAGACCCGTTCTTGTTTAAGTAGTGTGCAGATAATATAATCTAAAAATGTGTAGCTGAAAGTGAGATTGCTGAGATCTTACATCATTGCCATTCATCTCTAAGTGGGGGACACTTTGGTGGTGCATGTACCGCAGCAAAGATTTTACAAGAAGGTTTCTTTTGGCCTACACTATTTAAAGATGCTTATGCTTATGTGAAGAACTGTGATAAGTGTCAAATGACTAGAAATATATCACAGAGGAATGAGATGCCCTTAACAAACATTTTAGAGATTAGATTATTCGACGTATGGGGCATTGACTTCTTAGGACCATTTCCTTCTTCATATGGGAACAAATACATCTTAGTTGCTGTGGATTATGTGTCCAAGTGGGTTGAAACTGAAGCATACCCTACAAATGATGCTAAGGTAGTCATGCGATTCCTACATAAGCATGTGTTTACACGATTTGGGACACCAAAAGCCATTATAAGTGATGAAGGTTCTCACTTTGTGAACAAATGGCTTAAGTGGTTGCTTGAAAAATATGATGTGAAACACAAGATTGCTATTGCTTATCACCCTTAGTCTAATGGGCAAGTTGAAAGAGTGAACCGTGAAATCAAAGGTATCCTTGAAAAGGTAGTATTCCCTAGCAAAAAAGATTGGTCTCGAAGGCTCTAGATGCATTATGGGCTTATCGAACAACATTTAAGACACTGTTAGGAATGACTCCTTATTGGTTGGTTTTTGAAAGGCATGTCATTTGCCATTAGAGTTGGAGAATAGAGCTCACTGGGCTTTGAAGAAGTTGAATTTTGATCTTAAGCAAGCTGATGAGAGAAGGATGTTACAATTGGATGAGTTGGAAGAGTTGAGGTTGTTTTCCTATGAGAATGCCAAAATCTGTAAAGAAAGATAAAAAAGATGGCATGATAGTCATATACGACCTCGTGAGTTTAAAGAAGGTCAGAAGGTTTGTTGTTCAATTCAAGGCTAAAGTTATTTCCTGGGAAGCTGAAATCCTGATGGAAAGGACCTTATACCTTCTACCAAGTGTATCCTTATAGAGCTGTTGAATTATACGACAATCACGGAGGTACATTTAAAGTTAATGGTCAATGTCTCAAACATTATTGGGATGGTGAAGTTGCGCGAGTTGAATCCTCGTTCAAATTAACAGACCCTTGATTATTCACAAACTTGTTTTGCAAATAAATAAATAATTAGGATTTTTTTCTTAATTTAGTACATTTAATTAATTTTGCCTAAGGAGACTGAAACTTAAGCGGGACCGCTGTGACCCCTCCAACCTTTTCTGGGAATTAATTTAATGTAATTTATTGAGAAGAAATTTTCTAATTAAGATTTAAAATTTCTTTTAATTTCATTTGTTTTGTTTAAATTTTAAATTTTTATGTTAATAAAGGGGGTCAAATTTGGCCCAAGTACTAATAAGTTTTTTTAGTAAGATACAGTCTGAATTTGAGGCCAAAGACAACAAAACAAGGGAAAAATCCACACCTATTGCTGCCACTTCCATTGCTTGCCGCCTAAGTAACCTAATGTAGCTAAGTTTTTGCTTCATGTTGCCCTAATTTTTCCCTATATAAACCCCTCTTATTCTACTATTTTTCATATCCCTCAAAGCAATTTACTTAAACCCCAAAAATCCCTAAACTTTTCCTCTTGTGCCGTCAACCTCAAATCCTAAAAGAAACCCTAGTTCTTTTCCCCTTTGCCAAAATCTCCTATTGCCGTTGCAAAAAAATCGCCGAGGCATCAACATCGCTATTGTACGTAGCCATTATCACCGCCGAACACCACCATTGCAGCTGCACGTTACCTTTACTGCCGTAACCTCTTCGCTGTCACAAGGTTTGCCGAAGCAAGTCCTACCCACTTGCCAATTTCTCTTCTTCCCTGTAAGCAGAACTTTACTAAATTTTTGGGAAAATACCATGTCTCGCAAAAGAACTAGATCGTGAAAGACTACTCCTAAAAACCCGATTGTGATTGATGAAAAAGTGAAAGAGAGATTTGATTCAATTTTCAAACATCAACCTATAATGCTGGAAAAATGTTTTAACTTGAAGAGTAATGATTTGATGGTTGTCCCTGTGCCAATTAGAAAGACAATCAATGCTCTCAAGTGGGAACAATTTTGTGATGCTCATTGACTTCCTGATGATGAACTAGTTCGAGAGTTCTATGCAAGTTTGACCACACAAGATGCCACTGAGGTCATTGTTCGGAAGGAAAAAGGTACCTCTTACCTCTAAGTCCATCAATGATTTGTTTAACTTACCTGATGTTGAAGAAGATGAGTACTAACCTATGATGAACAGCATCAATTGGGATTTTCTTCAACAAGTGCTTGATGTTGTGACAAATCTGGGTTCCCAATGGATTATAAGATAGTATGGGAGCCATTCTTGCTGAAGGGAATACCTAAAACCAGTAGCAAAGGTATGGTTTTATTTTGTTCGCTATAGTTTTATACCTATCTCACACAATTCCACCATCTCAATGGGATGAATGCTCTTGTTATATGCAATCTTGACAGAAATGTCTAGTAATGTTGGGAAAATTATTCTCAAGGAGACTTATGACTATGCTAAAAAGAAAACAGGAAGTGCTTATTTCCCATCATTAATCACTTCACTTTACTTAAGGGCCCATGTTAAAACACAAGTGAATTTGAAGGGGCAGTATGTCCAAGGGTGCATTACAAGTCATGATCTAGAAAGGTTAGTAGAGAAGGTGCATGAGCTGAATCAAGGTGAGCAAGAAGAACCAACTGAGCTAGGTACTGAAGAGTCAGCAAACAAAACTGAAACTGAATCAGTTTCAAACATTGAAGAAGAAGAATCTGGTAAGGAACCAAATAGTCCTAAACCAGTTGAAGAATTTGAAAACCTTGAACCAAGGGTTGAGCTAGAAGAAGAACTAGCCAAGCTAAGTGTTGAACCTGAATATACAACTCCCTTGTCGACTTCTGCAAGTACATCAAGGAAATTAGAGTTGTCAATGTTGATGGATATGTGCAAGTTCATGCACAATCAACAACAAACTTACTGGAAATATGCAAAAAAAAAAGATGATTCGATTCGAAATACTTTTAAGAATATCTCTAACACTTTTGTTCCTGAGTTCCCAGATGCTATCTTTAAGACATGGATGGAAGATACTGATTATACAAGCGGAGAAGGAGCTAAAGAAGACAAGGGGAATGAGTCAGAAGAATAAAAGAGGGGATTCTTGTCTTTTTATTTATTTATTTTAGGTCTTTAGGAATTTATTTCTTTAGTAACTAGGATTTAATTTCTGCAAAATAAAACATAGCAAGCATGAATAAATGCTTCCTTTAGAAAGAAAAAGACTAAGTGATGTGGTAATGGGAATGAACATGTCTAGGATTGGATTATGAGGAAAGACTTGGTATTTAAGCTGTAACATCCCGAAATAGGGCCTAAATGGAACAGTGGTTACGAAACCAAAAATCTGAGGTAGAAAAATTTATTTTATTATTATTTTGAGGTCTATGATATGTTTGCATGATTGTGTGAAAAGTTCGTGAAGAAAGTCTATGCATAAAGTGCTTAATTTGAAATTAGGGACTAAATTGAATAAATTGCAAAACTTGTGTTCTAGAAGTATTTTGCATAAAATTAAATTAGATTATTAATTAGAGGTCCTTAAAGAGTAATTTTACCAATTTCTAAGTCTATGGAAAAAAATTGGACATGGATGGAATTTTTGAAAAGTTTAGTAGTAAGGGCATTTTGGTCATTTAAGGGTAAAATGAATTTTTGCTCATCTTCAACCCCATGGCCGAATATAGCAAGGAGAAACCATGGCTAGGGTTTTTCAAGCTTCCAAGCTCGATTGTAAGTCCGTTCTAGCCTCGTTTTTAATGATTTTTACGTTTTTGGAGTCCCGGTAGCTCGATTAAGCTTATGCTAGCAATAATTCAACCTAGGGTTCATATTTGGAAAAATACCCATAGGTGAAATTTGTGTATTTTGGTGTTTTATGATAGAATATGAGGTTTTAAATTATGTTAGACAACTTGTACTACTCGGTTTTAAGCAAAAATTAGTAAAAGGACTTAATCGGTAAAAATACCTAATAGTCATAAGTGCATGTTAGAGTATGAATTTGATACTGCCATAGAAGGGAAAAATGACCAGCATGTCATAAAACATAAGAAAATAGGCTGAAGTTTAATTTACTGAGCTTTGGGGCAAAAGTGTAAATATCACGAAAGTTTAGGGGCAAATCGTAATTTTGCCAAAATATGATTTTAGGTCAATTTGAATAATGTGAGTCCTAATTAAACTATATTTTAAATGATAGAGCAAGGAAAACTGA
The DNA here is from genome assembly GCA_025698475.1 of Gossypium anomalum. Classification (NCBI taxonomy): domain Eukaryota; kingdom Viridiplantae; phylum Streptophyta; class Magnoliopsida; order Malvales; family Malvaceae; genus Gossypium; species Gossypium anomalum. Next base: position 36,572,832 of record CM046968.1, on the reverse strand, counting down.
AATTCGGGCTAAAATGGGAAAATACCAAGTTGTGGACGAAATGGTAAAAGTAGCTATTTTTGCATACGAGGTAAGTTTACTGATAAATAAATGCAATATTCTTTTATTTTACATTATTATTGTCAACTTCCAGCATTTATAAACTTATTTTATGAGAATATTTAAAGTCAAATTAAAAAGTAGTGTGAGAGAAAAAGCATTAGGAAGCCCCGTTTGAACCTTAGGAATGTTAGGATATTGGGGTTGTGGGACGGGGAGACAGAGAGAAATGAGCCATGTAAGTCCATATCAGATATATGGCTTTGGAGACAGGAATGAGCCATGTAAGCCCATATTAGATATATATATGGCATTGGAGACAGGAATAATTCATGAAAGTCCATGTCGAAGACATGGCATTGGCAAGGATATTGATAGCCAGGATGGCCCCAGTATCCTTAGTATTCCGAGTGGTTCAATGGGTCATTGTACACGTTAAATTACAGTGAATTATTAGCAAAAGGGAAGGTAGATTATATCTATGAATAGTGAAAGGTCAGGTAAGAAAGAAGGTAAGTGAGTAAAGAAGAAGGTAGAAAATGAGAAGTAAAGGAAGTTTATAAGGCTAGGTGACATTATGTATAATTATTCATTATGTTGAATGTTGTAATTTATTTGCTTGTAAGCTTACTAAGCCTAGTGCTTACTCTCTTTATTTTCTTTTTCTTATAGTTTTTATCAAGCCACTCGGGGATCGAAGGAAACGTCGGAGACCCGATCACACTATCGAAGGAATCACATTGGTATAGTTAGACGTTTCGTTTTGTGTATGGCATGTATAGGAACTTGGTTTCTTTTGATATGATATGATCAATGAATGATGTGTAAATACTTGCTAGTGATTAACTAATAGAAGGGCTGATGATATACATGTTTAATAGTATGTATGAATAAGTAGTAACTATCACATGAAAACTATGAAAAATGTGAAAGTAACTTAAAAACAGATTCAAGTATCAGAAATAACATGACTTTGAAAAAATCACTAAAAATCTTAGAGACATGTTTTGATGGTGAATAATATATGAAATTAAAACTCATTGTGTCTATTTTCATATGGAATAAGCAAAACAGGTAAAGGTTTTGTATTTTATAAGATATCTGAGTTTTAGTGAAATAGGGCCAGAGCGATTTCTGGATCCCCTGTTTCAACTTTAGAAATTCACCATAAATTTTAAAAAAATAATTAGGTGGTGTAATTTATATGGTTAGAATTTTTATTGAATCTATTTTTAATAGAAATAAATGGTATAGTCATATGATTTTTTTACAGAGAGAAAAGTGGTTCGTAATAAGTAGAGGCCAGTGCAGTCGAATTCTGAAACAAGGGTAACTTTAACTAATAAACTGTACTAATTGGCTAAGTAAAAAATTCTAGAAAAAAATAAGTAGATAGATATATGAGTCTAGTTTCAGGAAAAATTTACGGATCTTAATTTTGACTTTTGAAACTCGAGAAATGAACTTTTAAGCAACCATGATGCAGAAAAACAGTCTATTCCGAAAATTAAAATAAGTGGTTTAGAGTTGTTTAAAAGGTAAGATAAGTTTAGTAACACCTCAAGCTTGACACCGGTGACGGTTTTGGGCGTGGGGGCGTTACATTTATTGGTATCAGAGCAGGTTTAGTCGGTTCTCGGAATAGTTAGTGTGAGTAAAAGTCTAGCTATACATGCCATACTTGTATTTTGATAGTGTGACGACTCCTAACGATTTTTAAATATTTTGTTTTATTGTAATGGATCCCGAAAGCGAGCTGGTGATGATGGTGTAGAAAGTAATGCGCTGCTCCCGCGGAAGGGGTAGCGCCATCCGAAAATAGCCGATGTGATTAATCGGGAGGAGTGACTCGAGAAGCTCTCTTCCAAGCTTTGAATGATTCGTTTGCCGAGTTCGTTAAATGCACGAATCCAGCAGATTAGACCTCCACCCCTCATGATTCTCAGGCTACCCATGTAGCTCAAGCTCCCCGATCCACGATTACAATGATAAGAGAAAAGCCACCGATTGATAGAATCAGAAAACAAGCGGAGAAGAGTTAGAGCAACAAAAGATGATGATGTAGAAAGAGCGAGAATTTTGGTTAGAAAATACTATTAGAGTCTTTGATGAATTATCTTGTACACCCGAGGAATGTATGAAATGTGTAGTATCACTTCTTAGAGACTCAGCCTACTACTGGTGGAAGACACTTGTATCAGTTGTACCAAAGGAGAGGATCACTTGGGATTTCTTTCAGGAGGAATTTCGTAAAAAGTACATCAATCAGGGGTTTATTGACCAGAAGAGAAAGGAATTCCTGGAATTGAAACAAGGTAATATGACGGATCTATGAGATTGTGCATAAACTATCAGCAACTTAACAAGGTAACAGTAAAGAACAAGTATCCATTGCCTAGAATTGATGATCTGTTTGATCAATTGAAGGGAGCTACTATGTTCTCCAAGATAGATTTGAGATCCGGATACTATCAGTTGCGAGTTAAAGAGTCAGATGTCCTAAAGACTGCTTTCCGGACTAGGTATGGTCATTATGAGTTCCTTATGATGCCATTTGGCTTGACTAATGCTCCTGCCATTTTCATGGACTTAATGAACCGAATTTTCAGACCGTACTTGGATAAGTTTGTAGTTGTGTTCATTGATGATATCTTGATTTATTCTCATGATGAGGACCGAGCATGCAGAGCATTTGAGAACGCTTTTTCTGATTCGAAAGATAATCGATTGTATGCCAAGTTCAGCAAAAGTGAGTTCTGGTTACGAGAAGTTGGTTTTCTTGGACATATTGTTTCAGGTGAAGGTATTAAGGTTGATTGTAACATCCCGAAATAGGGCCTAAACGGAATAGTGGTTGCGAAACCACAAATTCAAGGTAGAAATATTTATTTTATTATTATTTTGAGGTTCATGATATGATTACATGATTGTGTGAAAATTTCGTGATGAAATTCTATGCATAAAGTGCTTAAGTTGAGATTAGGGACTAAATCGAATAATTTGCAAAACTTGCATTCTAGAAGTTTTTAGTATGAAATTGCTTTGAAATATTAATTAGGAGGTCTTAAATAGCAATTTGACCAATTTTAAGTTCATGGACAAAATTAGGACATGGAAGGAATTTTTGGAAAGTTTAGTAGTAAGGGCATTTTGGTCATTTAGTTATTAAAATGAATTAAAAACAAAATTAAAAGCCAATTTTTGTCCATCTTCTTCATTAGGACGAAATTTCAAGGGTTCTCCATGGCTAGGGTTTGTTTCAAGCTTTCAAGCTCCATATTAAGTGATTCCAAGCCCCGTTTTTAATGTTCTTTACGTTTTGAGTCCCGGTAGCTCGATAAAGCTTATGCTAGCAATAATTTAAGTTAGGGTTCATATTTGGAAAAATACCCATAGGTGAAATTTGTGTATTTTGATGTTTTATGATAGAATATGAGGTTTTAAATTATGTTAGACAATTTGTACTACTCGGTTTTAAGCAAAAACGAGTAAAACGACTTAATCGGTAAAAATACCTAATAGTCATAAGTGGATGTTAGAGTATGAATTTGATGCTGCCATAGAAGGGAAAAATGACCAGCATGTCATAAAACATAAGAAAATAGGATGAAGTTAAATTTACGAGCTTTGGGGCAAAAGTGTAAATATGCGAAAGTTTAGGGGCAAAACTGTAATTTTGCCAAAATATGATTTAGGTCAATTTGAATAATGTGAGTCCTAATTAGACTATATTTTAAATGATAGAGCAAGGAAAACTAAAATTCGGGCTAAAATGGAGAAAATACCAAGTTGTGGACGAAATGGTAAAAGTAGCTATTTATTTTTTTGCATACGAGGTAAGTTTCTGATAAATAAATGCAATATTCTTTTATTTTACATTATTATTGTCAATTTCCAGCATTTATATACTTATTTCATGAGAATATTTAAAGTCGAATTAAAGTAGAAGTGAGAGAGAAAAAGCATTAGGAAGCCCCGTTTGAACCTTAGGAATGTTAGGATATTGGGGTTGACAGACGGAGATGATGTAAGAAATGAGCCATGTAAGTCCATATCAGATATATGGCTTTGGAGACAGGAATGAGCCATGTAAGCCCATATTAGATATATATATGGCATTGGAGACAGGAATAATTCATGTAAGTCCATGTCGAAGACATGGCATTGGCGAGATATTGATAGGCAGGAGCGACCCCAATATCCTTAGTATTCCGAGTGGTTCAATGGGTCATTGTACATGTTAAATTACAGTGAATTATCAGCAAAAGGGAAGGTAGATTATATTTATGAATAGTGAAAGGTCAGGTAAGAAAGAAGTTAAGTGAGTAAAGAAGAAGGTAGAAAATGAGAAGTAAATAAAGTTTATGAGGCTAGGTGACATTATGTATAATTATTCATTATCTTTGAATGTTGTAATTTATTTGCTTGTAAGCTTACTAAGCCTAGTGCTTACTCTCTTTATTTTCTTTTCTTATAGTTTTATCAAGCCACTCGGGGATCGGAAGGAAAGCGTCGGAGACCCGATCACACTATCGAAGGAATCACATTGGTATAGTTAGACGTTTCGTTTTGTGTATGGCATGTATAGGAACTTGGTTTCTTTTGATATGATATGATCAATGAATGATGTGTAAATACTTGCTAGTGATTAACTAATAGAAGGGCTGATGATATACATGTTTAATAGTATGTATGAATAAGTAGTAACTATCACATGAAAACTAAGAAAAATGTGAAAGTAACTTAAAAACAGATTTAAGTATCAGAAATAGCATGACTTTTAAAAATCACTAAAAATCGTAGAGACATGTTTTGATGGTGAATAATATATGAAATTTAATTTTATTATGTCTATTTTCTTATGCAATAAGCAAAACAGGTAAAGGTATTATATTTTATGAGATATCTGAGTTTTAGTGAAACAGGGTCAGAGAAATTTCTAGATCCCCTGTTTCAACTTTGGAAATTCACCATAAATTGTAAAAAAATAATTAGGTGGTGTAATTTATATGGTTAGAATCCTTATTTAATCTAGTTTTAATAGAAACAAACGGTATAGTTATATTATTTTTTTATAGGGAGAAAAGTGGTTCGAAGTAAGTAGAGGTCAGTGCAGTCGAATTCTGAAACAGGGGTAACTTTAACTAATAAACTGTACTAATTGGCTAAGTCAAAAATTCTAGAAAAAAATTAGTGGATAGATATATGAGTCTAGTTTCAGAAAAAAATTACGGATATAAATTTTGAGTTTTGGAACTCAAGATATGAATTTTTAGGCGACTACAACGCAGAATGACAGCACATTCCGAAAAGTTTAAATAAACAATTTTAAAACTATTTAAGTGATAGATTAAGTTTAGTAATGCCTCGTGCTCGATTTTGGCAACAGTCTCGGGTAAGGGGTGTTACATTTATTGGTATCAGAGCAGGTTTAGTCGGTTCTCGGAATAGTTAGTGTGAGTAGAAGTCTAGCTATACATGCCATACCTGTATTTTGATAGTGTGATGACTCCTGACGATTTTTAAATATTTTGTTTTATTGTAATGGATCCCGAGTGAGCTGGTGATGATGATGTAGGAAGTAATGTGCCTGCTCCCGTGGAAGGGGTAGCGCTATATGAGAATAGGCCAGTAACAGTTAATCAGGGAGGAGTGACTCGAGAAGCTCTCTTCCAAGCTTTGAATGATTGGTTTGCCGAGGAGTTCGTTAAATGCACGAATCCGGTAGTTAGACCTCCACCCCCTCATGATTCTCGGGCTACCCATGTAGCTCAAGCCCCCGATCCACAGTGCAGTGATAAGAGAAAAGCCACCGATTGATAGAACAGGAAACAAGGGGCAGAAGAATTTCGAGCAACAAAAATGATGATGCAGAAAGAGCAGAATTTTGGTTAGAAAATACTATCAGAGTCTTTGATGAATTATCTTGTACACCCGAGGAATGTATGAAATGTGTAGTATCACTTTTTGGAGACTCGAATTTACTACTACTGGTGGAAGAGACTTATATCAGTTGTACCAAAGGAGAGGGTCACTTGGGATTTCTTTCAGGAGGAATTTCGTAAAAAGTACATCAGTTAGAGGTTTATTGACCAGAAGAGAAAAGAATTCCTGGAATTGAAACAAGGCAATATGACGGTAACCGATTATGAGCGTGAATTTGTCAGGCTCAGTAAATATGCTCAAGAATGTGTGTCCACAGAGGCTATCATGTGTAAAAGGTTTGAGGATGGGTTAAATGATGATATCCGACTGTCAGTGGGTAGGAATGAGAAGGGGCATTTCAGAGTTTATTTCTAGATGCTTGATCTGTCAGCAGGTAAAGGCCGAACATCAGGTACCTTCAGGTTTATTGCAGCCTGTGCTAGTCCCTGAGTGGAAATGGGATCGAGTTACTATAGATTTTGTGACAGGATTGCCGTTTACATCGAGAAAGAAAGATGCAATATGGGTTGTGATTGATAAGTTAACTAAGTCGGCTCATTTTATTCCAATCCGTATGGATTACTCACTTGACAAGTTGGCTGAGTTATACATTTCAGAGATAGTTAGACTACATGGAGTGCCATTATTGATTATTTTCGCACAGAGATCCAAGATTTACTTCACGGTTTTGGAAGAAATTACAGAAGGCTTTGGGCACAAAGTTGAGTTTTAGTCTGACTTTCCATCCTCAAACCGACGGTCGATCGAGAGAGAGTTATTCAGGTACTTGAAGATATGCTTAGATGCTGTGTATTGGAATTTCAAGGCAGTTGGGAAAAAAATATTTACCATTAGTAGAATTTGCCTAAAATAATAGTTATCAGTCGAGTTTGAAGATGGCACCTTATGAAGCTTTGTATGGACGTAAATGTCGCACACCTTTGTATTGGATGAGCTTAAGGGAAATCAGATTTACTGAGTAGATCTAGTTAAGGAAACAGAAGAGAAAGTAAAAATCATCGAGATTGCTTAAAAGCGACCTCGCACGAGGACAAAATTGTATGCAGATTTGAAGAGAAAAGAGATTGAGTATCAAGTTGGTGACAAAGTTTTTTTTGAAAGTATCCCCGTGGAAGAAAGTTCTCGATTTGGCAAGAAAGGAAAACTAAGTCCACGTTTTATTGGACCGTTTGAAGTGATTGAGAGAGTCGGACCATTAGCATATCGGTTAGCTTTGCCGATTGAGTTAGAGAAGATTCATAATGTATTTTCATGTCTATGCTACGTCGTTATCGCTCAGATCCGTCACATGTAATTTCTCGCAGACAGAGGTTGAGATTCAATCGGACATGACTTACGGTGAAGAACGAAGAAAGATTTTAGCTCGAGAGGTAAAGCAATTAAGGAACAAAAGTATTGTACTTGTGAAAGTACTATGGAATAGGCATGGGGTAGACGAGGCTACATGGGAACCCGAAGAGGCTATGCGTAAAAAAAAGTACCCAAATCTTTTCATTGTAAGATTTTTTGGGGACGAAAATCCTCAAGGGGGAGAAATGTAACATCTCGAAATAGGGCCTAAACGGAATAGTGGTTGCGAAACCACAAATTCAAGGTAGAAATATTTATTTTATTATTATTTTGAGGTTCATGATATGATTACATGATTGTGTGAAAATTTCGTGATGAAATTCTATGCATAAAGTGCTTAAGTTGAGATTAGGGACTAAATCGAATAATTTGCAAAACTTGCATTCTAGAAGTTTTTAGTATGAAATTGCTTTGAAATATTAATTAGGAGGTCTTAAATAGCAATTTGACCAATTTTAAGTTCATGGACAAAATTAGGACATGAAAGGAATTTTTGGAAAGTTTAGTAGTAAGGGCATTTTGGTCATTTAGTTATTAAAATGAATTAAAAACAAAATTAAAAGCCAATTTTTGTCCATCTTCTTCATTAGGACGAAATTTCAAGGGTTCTCCATGGCTAGGGTTTGTTTCAAGCTTTCAAGCTCCATAGTAAGTGATTCCAAGCCCTGTTTTAATATTCTTTACGCTTTGAGTCCGGTAGCTCGATAAAGCTTATGCTAGCAATAATTTAAGTTAGGGTTCATATTTGGAAAAATACCCATAGGTGAAATTTGTGTATTTTGATGTTTTATGATAGAATATGAGGTTTTAAATTATGTTAGACAATTTGTACTACTCGGTTTTAAGCAAAAGCGAGTAAAAAACGACTTAATCGGTAAAAATACCTAATAGTCATAAGTGCATGTTAGAGTATGAATTTGATGCTGCCATAGAAGGGAAAAATGACCAGCATGTCATAAAACATAAGAAAATAGGATGAAGTTAAATTTTGAGCTTTGGGGCAAAAGTGTAAATATGCGAAAGTTTAGGGGCAAAACTGTAATTTTTCCAAAATATGATTTTGGGTCAATTTGAATAATGTGAGTCCTAATTAGACTATATTTTAAATTATAGAGCAAGGAAAACTAAAATTCGGGCTAAAATGGAGAAAATACCAAGTTGTGGACGAAATGGTAAAAGTAGCTATTTTTTTGCATACGAGGTAAGTTTACAGTAAATAAATGCAATATTCTTTTATTTTACATTATTATTGTCAATTTCCAGCATTTATATACTTATTTCATGAGAATATTTAAAGTCGAATTAAAGGGAAGTGACAGAGAAAAAGCATTAGGAAGCCCCGTTTGAACCTTAGGAATGTTAGGATATTGGGGTTGTTGTGGGACAGATGTGAGCAGTAAATGAGCCATGTAAGTCCATATCAGATATATGGCTTTGGAGACAGGAATGAGCCATGTAAGCCCATATTAGATATATATATGGCATTGGAGACAGGAATAATTCATGTAAGTCCATGTCGAAGACATGGCATTGGCAGGATATTGATAGACAGGAACGACCCCAATATCCTTAGTATTCCGAGTGGTTCAATGGGTCATTGTACATGTTAAATTACAGTGAATTATCAGCAAAAGGGAAGGTAGATTATATTTATGAATAGTGAAAGGTCAGGTAAGAAAGAAGTTAAGTGAGTAAAGAAGAAGGTAGAAAATGAGAAGTAAATAAAGTTTATGAGGCTAGGTGACATTATGTATAATTATTCATTATCTTTGAATGTTGTAATTTATTTGCTTGTGTTTACTAAGCCTAGTGCTTACTCTCTTTATTTTCTTTTTCTTATAGTTTTTATCAAGCCACTCGGGATCGAAGGAAGCGTCGGAGACCCGATCACACTATCGAAGGAATCACATTGGTATAGTTAGACGCGTTTCGTTTTGTGTATGGCATGTATAGGAACTTGGTTTCTTTTGATATGATATGATCAATGAATGATGTGTAAATACTTGCTAGTGATTAACTAATAGAAGGGCTGATGATATACATGTTTAATAGTATGTATGAATAAGTAGTAACTATCACATGAAAACTAAGAAAAATGTGAAAGTAACTTAAAAACAGATTTAAGTATCAGAAATAGCATGACTTTTAAAAATCACTAAAAATCGTAGAGAAATTTTTTGATGGTGAATAATATATGAAATTAAATTTTATTATGTCTATTTTCTTATGCAATAAGCAAAACAGGTAAAGGTATTATATTTTATGAGATATCTGAGTTTTAGTGAAACAGGGTCAGAGAAATTTCTAGATCCCCTGTTTCAACTTTGGAAATTCACCATAAATTGTAAAAAAATAATTAGGTGGTGTAATTTATATGGTTAGAATCCTTATTTAATCTAGTTTTAATAGAAACAAACGGTATAGTTATATTATTTTTTTATAGGGAGAAAAGTGGTTCGAAGTAAGTAGAGGTCAGTGCAGTCAAATTCTAAAACAGGGGTAACTTTAACTAATAAACTGTACTAATTGGCTAAGTCAAAAATTCTAGAAAAAAATTTAGTGGATAGATATATGAGTCTAGTTTCAGAAAAAAATTACGGATATAAATTTTGAGTTTTGGAACTCAAGATATGAATTTTTAGGCGACTACAACGCAGAATGACAGCACATTCCGAAAAGTTTAAATAAACAATTTTAAAACTATTTAAGTGATAGATTAAGTTTAGTAATGCCTCGTGCTCGATTTTGGCAACAGTCTCGGGTAAGGGGTGTTACATTGATCCTAGCAAGATTTCAGCCATTGTTGATTGGAAGCCTCCTAGAAATGTATTAGAAGTTAGAAGTTTTCTTGGTCTTGCCGGATATTATAGGCGATTTGTAGAGGGATTTTCCATGATAGCTACCCCGCTGACAAGATTGTGCGAAAGGATATCAAGTTTGAATGGGTGAGAAGTGTCAACAGAGTTTTGACAAGTTAAAAGCATTATTGACTAAAGCTCCTGCTTTAGTACAACTAGAACCGTGTAAGGAGTTTGTGATTTCTGATGATGCGTCCATGAATGGACTTGGTTGTGTACTTATGCAGAAGGGAAGGTAATTGCTTATGCCTTTAGGCGACTAAAGCCACATGAGAAGAACTATCGACACATGATTTAGAGCTAGCTGCCACTATTTTTTGCGTTGAAGATTTGGAGACATCATTTGTATGTGGTGAGAAGTGCCACATATTCACTGATCACAAAAGTTTGAAATTGAGGCAAAGAAGATGGCTAGAGTTGATTAAAGATTATGAGCTAGTGATTGATTATCACCCGAGGGGTGTGTGTACCAGAAGAATGATGAGCTTATTCGAAAGATCTTAGAGGAAGCACATAGTAGTTCTTTGTCTATTCATCCAGGTAGTACAAAGATGTATAATGATTTGAAGAAAATGTACTTGGTGGGTAGGAATAAAAGGGACATTTGAGTCTGTTTCTAGATGTTTGATCCGGCACAGTAAAGGTAGAACATCAGTTCCTTGAGTTTATTGCGACTGTGCTAGTCCCTCGAGTGGAAATGGGATCGAGTTACTATAGATTTTGTGACAGATTGCCGTTTACACCGAGAAAGAAAGATGCGATATGGGTTGTGATTGATAAGTTAACGAAGTCGGCTCATTTTATCCCGGTTCGTATGGATTTTTCACTTGAGAAGTTGGCCGAGTTGTATATTTCAGAGATAGTCAGACTACACGGGGTACCATTATCGATCATTTCAGACAGAGATCCAAGATTTACTTCACGATTTTGGAAGAAATTATAGAAGGCTTTGGGCACAAAGTTGAGTTTTAGTACAGCTTTCCCATCCTCAAACCGACGGTCGTTCAGAGAAAGTTATTCAGTACTTGAAGATATGCTTAGATGCTGTGTACTGGAATTTCAAGGCAGTTGGGAAAAATATTTACCATTAGTAGAGTTTGCCTACAATAATAGTTATCAGTCGAGTTGGAAGATGGCACCTTATGAAGATTTGTATAGACGTAAATGTTGCACACCTTTGTATTGGATAAAGCTTAAGGAAAATTAGATTTACAGGGTTGATCTAGTTAAGGAAACAGAAGAGAAAGTAAAAATCATCAGAGATTGCTTGAAAGTAGCCTCAGACAGACAAAAGTCGTACGCAGATTTGAAGAAAAAAAGAGATTGAGTATCAAGTTGGTGACAAAGTTTTTTTTTGAAAGTATCCCTGTGGAAGAAAGTTCTCAGATTTGGCAAGAAAGGCAAACTAAGTCCACGTTTTATTGGACCGTTTGAAGTGATTGAGAGAGTCGGACCATTAGCATATCGGTTAGCTTTGCCGATTGAGTTAGAGAAGATTCATAATGTATTTCATGTGTCTATGCTACGTCATTATCGTTCAGATCCGTCACATGTGATTTCTCAGACAGAGGTTGAGATTCAGCCAGACATGACTTACGGTGAAGAACCGGTAAAGATTCTAGCTCGAGAGGTAAAGCAATTAAGGAACAAAAGTATTGCACTTGTGAAAGTACTATGGAATAGACATGGGGTAGATAAGGCTACATAGGAACTCGAAGAGGCTATGCGAAAACAGTACCCAAATCTCTTCACAGGTAAGATTTTCGGGGACGAAAATCCCTAAAGGGGGGGAGAAATGTAACATCCCGAAATAGGGCCTAAACGGAAGAGTGGTTACGAAACAAAAAATCTGAGGTAGAAAAATTTATTTTATTATTATTTTGAGGTCTATGATATGTTTGCATGATTGTGTGAAAAGTTCGTGAAGAAATTCTATGCATAAAGTGCTTAATTTGAAATTAGGGACTAAATTGAATTAATTGCAAAACTTGTGTTCTAGAAGTATTTTGCATAAAATTGAATTAGATTATTAATTAGAGGTCCTTAAAGAGTAATTTTACCAATTTCTAAGTCTATGGACAAAAATTGGACATGGATGGAATTTTTGAAAAGTTTAGTAGTAAGGGCATTTTGGTCATTTAGGGGTAAAATGAATTTTTGCTCATCTTCAACCCCATGGCCGAATATAGCAAGGAGAAACCATGGCTAGGGTTTTTCAAGCTTCCAAGCTCGATTGTAAGTCCGTTCTAGCCTCGTTTTTAATGATTTTTACGTTTTTAGAGTCCCGGTAGCTCGATTAAGCTTATGCTAGCAATAATTCAACCTAGGGTTCATATTTGGAAAAATACCCATAGGTGAAATTTGTGTATTTTGGTGTTTTATGATAGAATATGAGGTTTTAAATTATGTTAGACAACTTGTACTACTCGGTTTTAAGCAAAAATGAGTAAAAGGACTTAATCGGTAAAAATACCTAATAGTCATAAGTGCATGTTAGAGTATGAATTTGATGCTTCCATAGAAGGGAAAAATGACCAGCATGTCATAAGACATAAGAAAATAGGCTGAAGTTTAATTTACGAGCTTTGGGGCAAAAGTGTAAATATGCGAAAGTTTAGGGGCAAATCAGTAATTTTGCCAAAATATGATTTTAGGTCAATTTGAATAATGTGAGCCCTAATTAGACTATATTTTAAATGATAGAGCAAGGAAAACTGAAATTCGGGCTAAAATGGGGAAAATACCAAGTTGTGGACGAAATGGTAAAAGTAGCTATTTTTGCATACGAGGTAAGTTTCTGATAAATAAATGCAATATTCTTTTATTTTACATTATTATTGTCAACTTCCAGCATTTATATACTTATTTTATGAGAATATTTAAAGTCAAATTAAAAGTAGTAAGTGACAGAGAAAAAGCATTAGGAAGCCCCGTTTGAACCTTAGGAATGTTAGGATATTGGGGTTGACAGGACAGGACAGGACAGAAATGAGCCATGTAAGTCCATATCAGATATATGGCTTTGGAGACAGGAATGAGCCATGTAAGCCCATATTAGATATATATATATGGCATTGGAGAGACAGAATATTTCATGAAAGTCCATGTCGAAGACATGGCATTGGCGAGAGATATTGATAGACAGGAATGACCCGGTATCCTTAGTATTCCGAGTGGTTCAATGGGTCATTGTACACGTTAAATTACAGTGAATTATCAGCAAAAGGGAAGGTAGATTATATCTATGAATAGTGAAAGGTCAGGTAAGAAAGAAGGTAAGTGAGTAAAGAAGAAGGTAGAAAATGAGAAGTAAAGGAAGTTCATAAGGCTAGGTGACATTATGTATAATTATTCATTATGTTGAATGTTGTAATTTATTTGCTTGTAAGCTTACTAAGCCTAGTGCTTACTCTCTTTATTTTCTTTTTCTTATAGTTTTTATCAAGCCACTCAGGGATCGAAGGAAACGTCGGAGACCCGATCACACTATCGAAGGAATCACATTGGTATAGTTAGACGTTTCGTTTTGTGTATGGCATGTATAGGAACTTGGTTTCTTTTGATATGATATCATCAATGAATGATGTGTAAATACTTGCTAGTGATTAACTAATAGAAGGGCTGATGATATACATGTTTAATAGTATGTATGAATAAGTAGTAACTATCACATGAAAACTATGAAAAATGTGAAAGTAACTTAAAAACGGATTCAAGTATCAGAAATAACATGACTTTGAAAAAATGACTAAAAATCTTAGAGACATGTTTTGATGGTGAATAATATATGAAATTAAAACTCATTGTGTCTATTTTCATATGGAATAAGCAATACAGGTAAAGGTTTTGTATTTTATAAGATATCTGAGTTTTAGTGAAATAGGGCCAGAGCAATTTCTGGATCCCCTGTTTCAACTTTAGAAATTCACCATAAATTTTAAAAAAATAATTAGGTGGTATAATTTATATGGTTAGAATCCTTACTGAATCTAGTTTTAATAGAAATAAACGGTATAGTCATATGATTTTTTTACAGAGAGAAAAGTGGTTCGTAGTAAGTAGAGGCCAGTGCAGTCGAATTCTGAAACAAGGGTAACTTTAACTAATAAACTGTACTAATTGGCTAAGTCAAAAATTCTAGAAAAAAATTAGTAGATAGATATATGAGTCTAGTTTCAGGAAAAATTTACGGATCTTAATTTTGACTTTTGAAACTCGAGAAATGAACTTTTAAGCAACCATGACGCAGAAAAACAGTTTATTCCGAAAATTAAAATAAGTGGTTTAGAGTTGTTTAAAAGGTAAGATAAGTTTAGTAACACCTCAAGCTTGACACCGGTGACGGTTTTGGGCGTGGGGGCGTTACATAAGCGGTCTTAATAACTCACCTCTCTTTCTTTTTAACCCTACCTAGTGTTCAGTTTTCATTCATTACTTTGTTCTTTCAATGAGGACATTACTTCTTTTTAAAGGGGGGTAAGGTAAATAATTGCTCAAATCTTTAAAATTTTCAAGTATGTTTCAATTATTTCTTTCATGAGTATGTTTTAATAAATGAATGTTGAGAATTTCTTTGTGAATAAGATAGCTTGTATGCAAGCATGAATGATGATTTTATCTAAGTGATTGTATGTTATCATGAAGAACGGAATGATTGTATGATCTTAGTATTCGGTAATGTTTGCCATGAAAACTTAGTTTCTTTTGAGATTAGACATGCATGAAGGTTTATATCTTTAAAATTGACTCAGTAAATTTCTTGAGGCAAAATCCTAGGAGACATAAAAATCTAAGATGATATAGGCACCATTTTCTTAGGATCGTTTGAGCCTTTTCAAGCCCACCTTATGATATTAGACCCTTGAAACTATAATTTTGAGCTTAAAGGCTTGTTTATTACAATGAACCTATATTACAAGCCACATTACCATCTTTGTAAGTTATCTCCTAATTTTGTGTACTTATCGTAACTTAAGTTGTCTTGGTAATCAACATTTGAGGAAATTTTCATAAAGATGTATGTGCTCATGCTGAAAAAAAAAGAGCGAAGAAAAGTTTGCTCAGTCTCTAAAAAGGAAAATGTATGAGCTTGAGTTCAAAATAAGTTTAGGGGTGTTCCAAAGGTTCACGTAAAGAAAAAGGTTGTATTACAAGAAAACCGAGACAAAGTTAAAGGTTAAAATTTTGAAACCGAAATATCCCATCTCTTAAAATACCTACCTTTGACTGAGCTTCATTACAACCTTATAAAAGACCTATTGATTTGATGATTATGTCACTTACATTAGTGGAGAGGAAGTCCTAAGTTCAACATATGAAGATTATAAATAAGCCTTATGATTGTTTTGCTTGACTGATAAGAAATTATGTTGAATGAAAGAATATTATCTATGGCTGTGACGTATATCCATACTATGATTCGTATTGACATATCTTGAAACTTAGTATAAAATTTTCAAAATGTTTGCGTATGATTTACTTGTTAATAAAGAAGATCTGTGAGCATGAATTTATTAATACATGATTATGGGGCAATGATTGATGCTGCTTACACTTTTAGCAATTTTGCTCCAGCGAGACCTTGTGCTGTGCATGAACATTTCTTGGGACGAGCAATGATTTAAGTTTGGGGGTGTGTAGATTGAAAAATATATGGGATTTTTCCTATATAATTCGTCACCTTTTTACCTAAATTTGTTGTTAAAACCAAGTAATTGTTTAATAAATTAATGAAATATATGAAAATATGAAATTGGGACATAGAAATTATTAAAATGTGATTTTATGCCTTATTATATAGTTTTCATGCAAAAAATGGCTTCTTTTATATTAATTTTAGCATATTATATTTTCAAGCAATAAAGTGGGCCATGCATGATTAAATTAAATAATAAAATATAAAGTTATATTTAATAATTTATTTTAATATATTTCATTAATAAATTGGGTTTTAATTAATTAAGTAAATTAATTAATTAAAGTGGTTAAATTATTTTCTGTGGTCCTCTAAATTATCTACTATTTTTGGATAGGTCTGAGAGCTTATTTTGATTACAAAATTGTCCAAATGGAGGACCAAGTCAACCCAAAATTCGACTGCATGAGGATGTCCATAAATCAAATTTTGGTTTAATTGCACAAAGCCCTTAAAGAGTTGAAGAAATTAGAGATTTACCCAGAGATTTGCAGTTGACCGAGTCCTGATCCTGATGATGTGTGGCACTTAAATCAAGCAAAAATCAGCCATATTTCCACAAATCATGGCCGACCACCCTTGGAGGAATTCTCAAAAGATGGACACTCCTATTTTTAGCAAACTAGCTCCCTTGCCTCACCTATAAATAAGACCCCATTTCTCACTTTTCTAATCATCCCTCACTCATTCATCATTCTCTTCTCTCTTAGTTCTCTTAGCTTTCTTTCCCCTTACGCCTATCATCATCTTTGCATAAATATTTTGAAGCAAATTAGCCTCTTAAAGAACCCTTAGTCGGCCATCTCGGAGAGCCATCAGTAAAGGAGAAAGTGAAGGAATGAAGGAGCCCTCATCAGTCAGAGTCTTGGGTGACAGCCACTCTGAATTGGGTTTAATCTCTTTCTTTAATTTAATCCAAGAATGTTTGCTAAGTGTTCTTTGTTCATGTTTACAACAATTATAGCTTAATTTTATTTAAGCTAGGATGATTGCTTTGATTTAATAATAATTATTTGATTCATGTTTATAATGTTTGTGCCTCAATCAATCATGTTTTCAATTAAAATCAAGTCTGTATTTCGTTCATACGTGATTGAAATGCACCTGAACTAGCTGAGCGATCCTAACCAGTTGACAGCTAATGGGCGTATAATTGAAATGTGCATGCTCAATTTAGATCCTAACCCTATTAAATTGCAGGTTGCATAACAACCCTAACCAGGCTCTGTTATCTGCATGGTTTTTAGATTTGTGTGATTAAACTATTTCAAACCTAACACGTCCCTGTTACCTCGCACGAATACTAAGAAACCCTTAGTAAATAAGGATCAGTAAAATGTGTACTTTACTAAGTAAAGGATTCCAAAAGGACCTAACGTGGTTTCCAAACTTATGAAAGATTGAGTTACGATGGAATGTGTTTTTGAATATTGATAAGCATGTTGATAATAATTTGAGTTTAATTAAAGTAATTGTCCTAGCTTATTTATGTTATAATTGTTATTTATTGTGTTAATTTTGCTAAAATCTATCTCATTCATAGAGTTTGCATACTTAGGATAAATTGCATTAGGGATCATTGCAGTTAGTTTCATATACTTAACTTTTCATCACTTCACAATTATATTGTTTTTATTTATCGAATTGTTAATATACTTTTACAAATTAAGTGACTTAGCATAAATACAATCCCTATGGAGACGATAACTCGATACTTATTTATTACTTGATAGCGATTGTGTACACTTACACAAACCTGAGCGTTACAATATGCAATCAAGAAGTCCTACCAACCAACCTCTACACTCCATCTACGTCCAACCCTACACTCCATGTGGGGATATAATCAACCCACACATCCTTACACTCTAAGTAGTGCCGGTTGCGGTACTCAACAGTAATTACAGTAGAGCTGCCAGTACAGTAAACTTCCTCCAATCATATTAAACCCATCCCCATGCAACGCATCATGCAACATGTCATGTTATATCATAATATTACACATGTACTCAATGTAGTGAAGATAGCATGCTAACATATAGTCATACATGAATATAGATCCATATATCACATAGGGGCAAAATAATCATTTTATCAAATAGGGGGATTTAGGTAAACTTACCGACCCAACAGTAGGTCCACAGTCGTCTCAGGCGACCCGTGCAACCTTAACAGTCAAACAGTAAAAACGGGCCCACGGACCATATTACAGGCCCATGTGGGCCCAGATGCCCATGTGGCCCATACAGCCCATAATGGCCTTGGCCGTGTGTATTACAGCCTGGCCCAAAAATTTCTATACGTCCGAGTGGTTTACCCATGTAGGGCCCACATGCCCGTGCGGCCCACACGACCCAATTCGGCCCAATACGACCCAACCCACGAATTTGCACTTGGTCGGCTTCGTCAATCATACGCCCATGTTTAGTCACATGAGCTACCACACGGGTAGCTGTACGCCCGTGTGGTGTCGACTATACACACTTTTCGGCTTTTTGCCAACTTATGATTAGGGGCAGTGTTTTCACACACCTGGTTGCGAAAAGTGCACAGACCACTCTTGGGCACTCCAACCTATATGCAATCATAACACACCATTAATCCCTTAACGATAGGGTTTGGGCCTGAGCGCATCTTGGTGACAATAATGGTGTAGATATGCAATCAAGAAATCCTACCCAACCAGCCTATACACTCCATCTCCGTCCAACCCTACACACTATGTGGGGATATAATCAACCCACCCATCCCTACACTCCAAGTAGTATCGATTGCGATATTAAATAGTAATTGTAGCAGAGCTGCCAATACAGTACACTTCCTCTAACAATATTAAACCCAACCCTTTCAACGCATCATGCAACATGTCATGTCATATCATAATATTACACATGTACTCAATGCAGTTAAGATAGCATGCTAACATATAGTCATACATGAATATAGATCCATACATCACATAGGGGCAAAACAATCATTTTATCAAATAGGGAGATCTAGGTAAACTTACCGACCCAACAGTAGGTCCACAGTCGTCTCGGACGACCTGTGCAACCTTAACAGTCAAATAGTAAAAATGGGCCTATGATCCATACTGCGGGCCCATGTGGCCCACATAGCCCATAATGGCCTTGGCCGTGAGTATTACACAGCCTGACCCTATAATTTCCACACGTCCAAGTGGTTTACCCGTGTGGGGCCCACATGCCTATGTGGCCCACATGGCCCAATTCGGCCCAATACGACCCAAACCATGAATTTGCACCTAGTCGGCCTCGTCAGTCATACACCTATGTTTAGTCACACGGGCTACCACATGGGTAGCTGCACGCCTGTGCGGTGTCGACTATACACACTTTTCGACTTTTTGTCGATTTATGGTTAGGGGCAGTGTTTTCATACACTTGGTTGCGAAAAATGCGCACACCACTCTTGAGCACTCCAACCTATATTCAATCATAATACACCATTAATCCCTTAATGATAGGGTTAAAACGACCCCTTTTTATAATACTTATCCAAAAGATAGATTGTCACTTGCCTTGATTGAATGAATGTGGCTTAGCCTACTTAAACCGTTGAAAAAGATTGATTACAAGCTCCTTGGTGATTATCTGCATTCAACTGAATTTTATTAGCCATTATTGCTCATAAAAATAACTTGATCCAAACGCATACAAACCTTATCGAAAATGCAAAACCAAAAATGGGAGAAAGAAGCAATTGGCCTACACCCGAGAACGTAAGCCAAAGTACCTGAGTTGAACACGTGATAATTAAGGACAAAGTTACCTTCGATCGAGTGAAGAGAGAGGTTTCATTCACTTCAATATCAATGAAGAATCTATCACCTCTCGAATAGTTCCAGAGACTAAGAGGGAGCACAACAAATAAGTAGGAAAGGAAGAGATGGATGGAGAAAAGGGTAGGGTTCGGCTGCAAGAAAAGAAGTCGACAGCTAGACAAAACGAACAAGATGAATAGAGAGGGATTTGCCCAAAAATTGAAAGAATGGAAAGAAGGAGAGAAGAAGTATTCGGCCAAAGCACAAAGGGTGATTGAAGTCAAAAGAAAACGAGAAGGGGTAGGGGAGAAAGGGAGAGAATTTGGCCAAAGAGAAAAGGGAGAGAATGTCTATTAGAGGAGTAGGAGAAGAAGAGCAAATTTATAAGCACCGGACCTGTAGGGAAGAGTAAAATTGAAATAAGCAAAAATGAAAGATACCAGCAAAATCCCCTAGCACAATTCGACCTCCAAAAAGTGAAGAAAAAGTTGACAAAAACTGAAAATATCGAGAACAACCAACCCAAAGCCGAAATCCTAATAGGCAGGAGTTAAAATTCTGCACCAACTCTCCCACTCCTTTCAAAATCCCATATTTTCCTCCCCAAATCACTCAAAACCATCCACTCCTCCCTCAACTACCTAATTCAAATTCCACCACAACTCTTCAGTAGTTCGGGTTGACTAGAACTCACACACGACCCTGGCAGTAAAATAAGACACTCCATTGAGCATAGCAAGACTCAAACTTCAGACTTCAGGTTACAGTAACACGCCACTCATCCCCTAGACCAGCAGGCCCTTTTCTAAGATAAAATACCCACATTTATTTAAGAACCTACTGACTAGAGACAAGGTTTACTCATAAAAAAAACAAAACTTTTGCACAAGCCAAGGCTTGAACCCAAGACTTATCAGACTCTTCCTAGGACACTTAACCACTGAAGCAGACATGTATTTGTGTAACACAAACATACGAAAATAAATATTAAGGATTTTTGGGGCCTTACAACTTTACCCCTAAAAGAAAATTTTGGCTTCGAAATGTTACCTAATCAGAACAGATAAGGTTATTGTTGCTGCATCGCCTCCTCAGGTTCCCACGTGGCCTCCTCAGAGCTGTGATTATGCCAAAGAACCTTGACCACTGGGATAGACTTCCTCCTCAAAACCTTTACATCACGATCCAAAATCTGAACCGGCTTCTCCTCAAAAGTCAGATCTGGTTTAACCTCAATCTCCTCAACCGAAATAACATGCGTGGGATCAGAGCGGTAGGGCCTCAACATAGAGACGTGGAACACATCGTGAATTTGATCCAACTCTGGAGGTAACTCTAACTGATAGGTAACCGGTCTCACACATTTCAGTATGTGATAAGGCCCAATAAACCTATGGCTCAACTTGCCCTTACGTCCAAGCCTTAGTATCTTCTTCCATGGCGAGAGCTTGAGAAAAATGAAGTCCCCTATAGAATATTGTCTGTCAGTATGCGATGAGGCCCAATAAACATATGGCTTAACTTGCCCTTACGTCCAAGCCTCAGTACCTTAATCTCTTTATGCTTCAGATCCACATACGACTTTTGTCTGTCAGATGCCGCCTTCAGTCGATCTCGAATTGGTCTAACTTTATCCTCAGTATTAGAAACTAGCTTAGGGCCCAGAACACGTCGCTCTCCCAACTCAGTCCAACATGAAGGAGTACGCCACCTACGACCATATAATACCTCGTAGGGTGCCATCTGTATGCTAGACTGATAGCTATTGTTATAAGCAAACTCTGCTAGCAGCAAATAATCCTCCCAACTACCTCGAAAATCAGCCGCGCAACTCCTTAACATGTCCTCTAGTATTTGAATCACCCTCTTTGATTGGCCATCTATCTGAGGGTGGAATGCGGTACTGAAGTCCAACCTCGTACCCAGAGCTTCGTGTAACTTCTTCCAAAACCGAGAAGTGAAGCAAGGATCCCTATCAGATATTATGGAAACTGTACCCTATGCAGTCTCACTATCTCAGTACGAATTGGTATGAAATAGGTAGATTTGGTCAACCGATCCACGATGGCCCATACTGAATCCTTCTTAATTGGCGTTAGGGGTAGCCCACTAACGAAGTCCATAGTCATTCTCTCCCACTTCCAAAGTGAAATTTTAACTGGCTGAAGCAACCCTGAAGGTAGCTGATGTTCAGCCTTAACCTGCTAGCAAGTTAGACATGTACCCACGAAGTCGGTAACTTCACGCTTAAGACTCGGCCACCAATATAACTCACGAAGGTCTCGGTACATCTTATTTCCACCAGGGTGCATAGCATAAGGGCTACTATGTACCTCTCGCAGTATAGACTGCCTCAAATCAGTATCACTTGGTACACAGATTCTCTCATGGAAACAGAACAGCCCTTCGCTATTCAGTCCAAAATCCACATTATCCCCACTCTCAACCTGTCGGAAACGAAAACCTAACAACTTGTCTCCCATTTGTTTCCCCTTAATTTGATCCATCCACGTCAGTTTAACTTGAAGCTCGGCCAACAAGCTACCATCATCAAATAAACTGAGGCGAGCAAATATCGCCCTCAGACCAGTCATAGCTCTACGACTTAGTGCGTCCACCACCACATTGGCCTTCCCAGGATGGTATTCGATTGTACAGTCATAGTCTTTAAGCAGCTCAATCCATCTACGTTGCCTAAGATTTAGCTCATTCTAAGTGAGGAGATATTTGAGGCTCTTGTGATCCGTGTAAATGATACACTTCTCACCGTACAAATAATGCTTCCAAATTTTCAGTGCGAATACCACTACGGCTAACTCCAAGTCATGCGTCAGGTAATTCATCTCATGAGTCTTAAGATGACAGGACACATATGCAACCACCTTACCCTCTTGCATCAACACACATCCCAAACTGACATGTGATACATCACCGTAAACAGTGAACTCTTTCCTAGACTCTGGCTGTATCAAGACAGGGGCCTCAGTCAGTACCTTCTTGAGCTTCTCAAAACTCTCCTGCTGCGCATTAGTCCAGTTAAATGACACACCCTTACATAATAGCTTAGTCAAAACTGCTGTGATCAGAGAAAATCCCTCTACAAATCGTTGATAATACACTGCCAATCCCAAAAAACTACGAATCTCAGATACAATCTTAGTTGGCTTCTAATCCAAAACAGCCTCAATCTTTATAGGATCGACCCAATCCCCTCAGCAGATACCAAATGGCCCAAAAATGTTACCTCTCGTAACCAGAACTAACATTTATTGAACTTGGCGTATAGTTGTTTCTCCCTCAGAATCTGCAGAACCACTCGGAGATGTTCATCATGTTCATCCTCAGTCCTCGAATACACCAGGATGTTCAGATCCATAAAAGTTGTTGGTGTATTGGTCAGTCCAAACAACATCACTAGGAACTCTTAATGACCATAATGAGTCCTAAATGCTATATTGTATACATCAGCCTCTTTGACCCTCAGTTGATGGTACCCAGATCGGAGATCAATCTTAGAGAAATCTGAAGCTCCTTGAAATTAGTCGAATAGATCATCTATCCTCGGTAGGGGGTACTTATTCTTAATGGTCAATTTATTTAATTGCCGATAATCGATGCACAGACGCATGGATCGATCCTTCTTTTCCACAAACAAAACTAGTGCTCCCCACGAAGACACACTAGGGCAGAGGAACCCACGATCTAACAACTCTTGAATCTGAGCTTTAAGCTCCACAAGCTCCTTCAGTGCCATTCTATAAGGGGCGATGGACACCGGAGCTGTACCAGGCAGGAGCTCAATCCCAAACTCAACTTCACGGTTTGGAGGTAATCCAAGTAGCTCATCAGGAAAGACATTCGAAAAATCTTTAACTGTTCTGATATCTTTAACAGAAGGAACTCCAGAACCTGAAGCACTGATGTAGGCCAACAAAGCCTCACATCCCTTACAAACCAACTTTTCTGCCCTCAGTGTGGAGATCACATTTGAAAAGTAGTTCTGACGTTTTCCAATTACAACTACCTCATCATCCTCCGCAGTTCTCAGTCCCATCCGTTTGGTAGCATAATCTAAGCTCACTCGATGTTTAACTAGCCAGTTCGTTCCCAGTATTAAATCAAATTCTCCAAAAGGAAGTTCCATCAAATCCGCCATAAAGATAACCCCTTGAACCTCCAAAGGAACATCTTTAAATAGTTTATTTACCCTCACTGACTGCCCTAATCCTTTTCCAGCACTTGTCTTGATGGCGTCTCCCATAATTAACACAAGGTTGTAGTCTAGCAGCAGCAATAGAGGCCCCAACTCTGACCGGCCCATCAACTCTGGCCTTTTTCTTAGGCCTCAAAAAAGAACTCGAGGACTCTGAATCCCTTTTGTTCCTACCTCTCTCCTTCTCACGGTTCAGATGCTCCGCGCGCTTTACTTCCTTGGCGATCGTCGCCTTTTCAACTAATGCAACAAAATCTCGCTCCATCTGTGGAGCTATCAGATTCTATAAACTATCCCTGAGGCTGTCTTTGAAAAGAACATAATGCTCGTATTCAGTTGCCACCATCCCACGCGTGTAGCAGCTTAGTTGTAAAAATTCAACCTCATATTCAGCCACTGATTTATCCTCCTGTGTCAGATTTAGAAATTATCTCCTCCGGGCATCCACATAACTAGCACCCACATACTTTCCCTGAAAAGTAGTCAAAAAATTCCCAGGTCAATCGATCGGGCTGAGTGCCCTCTTTAACCGTAAGCCACCACTGGTAAGCCTCATCTCTCAGCAGTGACACTGCACCCTTTAGTTTCTGCTCAAAGATGTAGTCAAGGTTGTCTATGATCCTCTCTGTGGCCTCAATCCAATAATCAGCCACATTAGGGGCAACTCCAGCTATACCCCTGAAAATCTCAGGTCCATTAAATCGGATTCATTTCGTAATTGACCCATGACCTACAACACTATTATTGGGCCCAACAACCCTCATCAAAATCTGTAACATAGCTTGGGATAGCGCATCATCCTCAGCCCCATGATCGCGAGATCCAGTCTCAGTCACAGGTGAAGCCAGTGCCTCCCTAACTTCAACATTAGGCATGTGGCAAGATAACGATGACCCAGCTCGAGCACCTCCACGGCCTCCGCTGCTGCCTCTTGTACCCTTTTCAAGAGTACCTCTGGTTTTTATTATCAAATTATGTTTTATCTGTATTAATAGTTTTATGCATCAGTTTATAGTTCTAGTGTTTATTAACAGATATTTTATGGAAAACAGTATTAGTAATTTAGAGTTCGTTTTCGCAGATCACAGTCTTACTACAATTTTTAGTTTACCCTAAATAGAGTATCTCAGTACAGTCTACTACCTACAGTAGTCTTAACATTTCAATTTAAACAAACAACAATTTCAGAAGGCTTACAGAATCGGCGGCGGAGACTTGGTGTACCACATATTCAAGAAAAACCTTTGAAAAATACGTCAAATCATTTGAAATAGTTCTTTCAGAAATTCCAAATTTTTTTTAAAAAAACCAAAATTCACAGTCGAGTTTTGCAACTTGGCTTTGATACCACTAAATGTAACACCCCCCTAACTTGGCCTAGATGTTATGGTCGAATCTGGCGATGTCACATTGAAGTGTTTTCCGTAAAGTGTTATATCGATGAAAACCCTTAATATATTTAACCTCTTTGTGTGATCCTAATGGTGATTCTGAGATATATCGTTCACATCAACACTTGCGTTACTATAAAAAAGTATTTAGTTTGAAAACGTTATTAATTTCAAAATATTGTTTTATAGCGGAAGCTTTTTAAAACAGTTGCGTACTTGCGTTTACTTTGTAAAAACGTTGTTTCTTTTGAAAACTCGAGTTTCCTAATACTAACAGTTATAAACTAAAGCAAATAAAAATCCCAAATTAAAGTTAAAATCCATAAAGGCCTTATTACAGTAAAAATACCCAAAATAAAATTTACTTAAAAATATAAAGCAAATATGAAAGTTTATGTGGTTGTGTGGCCGCCTTTGAGTCCCTCGCAGCACCAATTCGCCTAAGCCTGGGGATTACCTGTATAGATAAACAGAAGGGTGAGTTTACGAAACTCAGTGTGTAATCCCATATCAAACATCCAGATAATGAGCAAATACAGTCTGGGCCTAAGCCCATTTCAGTAATGGTTTAGTTTCAGTTAGGGCCTTAGTGCATTACATTATAAATATCAGTTTGGGCCTGAGCCCATCTTGGTGACAGTAATGGTGCAGATATGCAATCAAGAAGTCCTACCCAACCAGCCTATACACTCCATCTCCGTCCAACCCTACACTCTATGTGGGGATAAAATCAACCCACCCATCCCTACACTCCAAGTAGTATCGATTGTGACATTAAATAGTAATTGCAGCAGAGTTGCCAGTACAGTACACTTCCTCCAACAATATTAAACCCATCCCATCCCATTCAATGCATCATGCAACATGTCATGTCATATCATAATATTACATATGTACTCAATGTAGTTAAGATAGCATGCTAACATATAGTCATACATGAATATAGATCCATACATCACATAGGGGCAAAACAATCATTTTATCAAATAGGGGGATCTAGGTAAACTTACCGACCCAATAGTAGGTCCACAGTTGTCTCGGACGACCCGTGCAACTTTAACAGTCAAATACTAAAAATGGGCCCACAGTCCATACTGAGGGCCCATGTAGCCCACACAGCCCATAATGGCCTTGGCCGTGAGTATTACACAGCCTAACCCAATAATTTCCACACGTCCAAGTGGTTTACCCGTGTGGGGCCCACATGCCTATGTGGCCTACATGGCCCAATTCGGTCCAGTGCGACCCAAACCACGAATTCGCACCTGGTCGGCCTCGTCAATCATACACCTATGTTTAGTCACACGGGCTACCACACGGGTAGCTGCACACCCGTGTGGTGTC
Source organism: Gossypium anomalum (assembly GCA_025698475.1). Classification (NCBI taxonomy): domain Eukaryota; kingdom Viridiplantae; phylum Streptophyta; class Magnoliopsida; order Malvales; family Malvaceae; genus Gossypium; species Gossypium anomalum. The sequence continues at coordinate 36,546,212 of CM046968.1, read as the reverse complement.
GACTATACACACTTTTCGAAATTTTGTCAATTTATGGTTAGGGGCAGTGTTTTCATACACCTGGTTGCAAAAAGTGCGCATACCACTCTTGAGCACTCCAACCTTTATTCAATCATAATACACCATTAATCCCTTAACGATAGGGTTAAAATAACCCCTTTTTATAATACTTATCCAAAAGATAGATTGTCACTTGCCTTGATTGAATGAATGTGGCTTAGCCCACTTAAAACGTTGAAAAAGATTGATTACAAGCTCCTTGGCGATTATCTGCATTCAACTGAATTCTATTAGCCATTATTGCTCATAAAAATAACTTGAACCAAACGCATACAAACCTTACCGAAATGCAAAACTAAAAATGAGAGAAAAAAGCAATTGGCATCTACCCAAGAACGTAAGCCAAAGTACCCGAGTTGAACACGTGATAATTAAGGACAAAGTTACCTTCAATCGAGTGAAGAGAGAGGTTTCATTCACTTCAATATCAATGAAGAATCTAACACCTCTCGAATAGTTCCAAAAACTGAGAGGGAGCACAACAAATAAGTAGGAAAGGAAGAGATGGATGGAGAAAAGGGTAGGGTTCGGCTGCGAGAAAAGAAGTCGACAGCTAGACAGAACGAACAAGATGAATAGAGAGGGATTTGCCCAAAAATCAAAAGAATGGAAAGGAGGAGAGAAGAAGTATTCGGCCAAAGCACAAAGGGTGATTGAAGTCAAAAGAAAATGAGAAGGGGTATGGGAGAAAGGGAGAGAATTTGGCTAAAGAGAAAAGGGAGAGAATGTCTATTACAGGAGTAGGAGAAGAAGAGCAAATTTATAAGCATCGGACCTGTAGGGAAGAGCAAAATTAAAATAAGCAAAAATGAAAGATACCAGCAAAATCCCCTAGCACAATTTGACCTCCAAAAAGTGAAGAAAAGGTTGGCAGAAATAAAAAATGTCGATAACAACCAACCCAAAGCCGAAATCCTGAGAGGCAGGAGTTAAAATTCAACACCAACTCTCCCACTCTTTTCAAAATCCCATATTTTCCTCCCCAAATCACTCAAAACCATGCACTTCTCCCTCAACTACCTAATTCAAATTCCACTACAACTCTTCAGTAGTTCGGGTTGACTAGAACTCACACACGGCCCTGGCAGCAAAATAAGACACTCCATTGCGCATAGCAGGACTCAAACTTCAGACTTCAGGTTACAGTAACATGCCACTCATCCCCTAGACTAGCAGGCCCTTTTGTAACATAAAATACCCACATTTATTTAAGAACCTACTGACTAGAGACAGGGTTTATTCATAAAAAAAAACAAAACTTTTGCACAAGCCAATGCTTGTACCCAAGACTTCTTAGACTCTTCCTAGGACACTTAACCACTGAAGTAGACATGCATTTGTGTAACACAAACATATGGAAATAAATATTAAGTATTTTTGGGGCGTTACAGGATTAAATTGCATGAATTTCCTTTTTTGAGCTCGAAATCATCATTTATGAAAAGTATAGGGGTAAAATGGTAATTTTGCCTAGAATGTGAAATGGATTAAATTGACGTTAAATTTATTTATATAGATCCAGAAAGTCCTAATATTGAGTTGGATCGAGGAAAGCAAAAAGTATCAGATTAGTAGATTTTCGTATATGAACAAGTGACGTGGTAAGTTCATGTAACTAAAATTATATACATTTATATGTTTAAATTAAATGTTTTATATGTGAATTATACTATTTCCATGTATATGAAATTGATTAAAAATTTGATAATACATGATAAGTGTTAAATTCCATTTGAACAAATGAAAGTCAATGGATACAAGTTTCCTGTATTGGTTGTGGTTTTACATATGTTACAAACACACCATAGCTCAAAAGAGCATCCTGTATTAGCCCTTTTGAGCTTCCTATATATGGTTCTTGCGACCTTCCCGTTATAACTCTTCAGATCATCCTAATAGGTTGTGATCCTATATTTGTTGTAGACATACCTTAGCTCTTATGAAAATCCCAATTATAGACTCTTCATGAGCTTCCTGTTAAATTGGCTCTTTGTGAGCTTTCCGATAGTGCTCGCTTGAACTTCCTGATATATGGCTATTCGGAACTTCCCACTACATGGCTCTTTGTTAGCTTTGTAATAGGCTCTTCATGAGCTTCTCGATATGGTTCTTTTTGAACTTCCTGATTATGGCTCTTATGAGCTTCCTATTATATAGCCCAGATAAGCTTTCCGATAGGCTCTTTGTGAGTTTTCCAAAATGGCTCTATGTGAGCTTCCTGTGATAAGGCTCGAGTTTGTGCTTCCCGATTATATACTCTAAAGAGTACCACGTATAAGAATTTATGAATCAATGATAAGTACATGTTGTGTGTACTATCTGGGTATCCATCGATATTTCAATAATTTAACGGACAAAACTCTTGATATGAGAAAATATGAGAACTAAATGAATTATATCTTCAATATCCCTGAAATACCTGGAAATAGATGTATGATGAGCTCATCTCTGTTTTCTTGATAATAATGTAAATTTCATGACTAACTTGTTTGATGAGAGCATGTGTCTAGGCAATTGGCCACATAGTTTTGGAGGCATGTTTATATGCTTACTTTAAATGAATATGATTGGTAAGTTAAATTCCTATTATACGAACTTACTAAGCATTTGAAATGCTTACTCAATTTTCTTTTCTCTGTTTTATAGTGCTCGAAAGCTCGTAAAGGTTGGAATCAGTTGGAGCATCATCACACTATCCTTCAGTTTGTTTTGGTATAAATAGTAAACTTGTTTTGGTATAATGGCATGTATAGGTTAACTTGGCTAAATGTTGGCATGTAAATGGTTGTTTGTAATCTAGCCATTGGAGTGGCTAGTAATGGTATATTTAGTGAATATATACCTGAGGTTATAATATGGTTAATATATGTGTGCTTGGTATGGTTAGATTGAATTATGGTAAACACATATATGGTTTTTTTGAAAAGGTAAGTTTGAATACATGTAATGATATATCAAGTATAATGTTAATGTTAGCTTGGTTTTAACATCTTGAATTGGTTGGTATATGTATGCAAGTATTAATGTAGGTACAAGGAAAAATTTGGATGAGAAATAAGGCTTGGAAACGACCTTGTTTTCGTCCACACCAGTAGACACACGAGTGTGTGTCTCAATCGTGTGTGACACATGGCCATGCGCATGGGCGTGTGGTTTGGCCATGTGTCCCCTGCATCTTAAAAATTTAGAAACAAAATACTCAGAATTGTTCACACGGACATGTGTCTCAGCCGTGTGAATCTTGCACCTAATTTTTGAAAATTAAATTGTCCACACGGCCTAGCACACGGGCGTGTGGCTAGCCGTGTGACCCAAGTCAGTAGCTACCCTAATTTGAACATGGGCTGGGACACGGCCGTGTGCTTCACATCGAATGCCTAAACGGCCTAAGACATGGGCCTAAGAAAAATTATGAAATTTTGTAAAAAAATTTCTGAGTTTCCGATTTAGTCCCAATTTGATTCTAACGTGTATTTTAGGCCTCGAGGACCCATTTAAGGGACGATATGATTGATTTTGAATATGAATAGTAAATGATATGAAATTTTCTATAATTGATCTATAAACTCTGGTAATGCTCTGTGACCCTATTCCGGCGACAAATCGGGGTTAGGGGTGTTACATCTCTGCACAATTTGCAACATCTATGTCTAGAGTGCTACGAGTATTTTTTTTTTTGAATATTCACTTACATCATAAGATTCTAGATCCAGTATTTTTAACCTTTTCAAAATTAAAAATACTTCTATGAATGCATCATACAATTAGTTATGTCTAGAGCTTGCGTGGATGTATTTAAAATAGGCATAAATCGAATGAAACAGTCATATAGGCAATTTCCAATCATGAGCATTAAAGATGATAAGCATCCACCAAAATAACTCCAACTCAAAAAAGATTTAGTTCATAGGTGGAAAAGTAAACACCAAATTTAAATCATTCGTCAACATTTAAAGAAGTTTGAATCAAAGAAATAAGGAAAACTAAAGGAAGAACTGTAGGATTTCTCGCTACACTCCAGCTTCTCTTTCATCTTCCGATCGTTCATGAATCCAAGATAGATGTCTCTTTCCCTTCTTCATATCTATATTCTTCTCTCTGTAGCTGTTACCCTTTCTTTCTCTAAAATTCTCCATTGGAGTTTTTCTCTATGTAGAGAAAGGATCATTGTCACCAGTCTCTTTCTCACACAAATTCTCCTCCATTTCTTCTTCTTCTCTCTCCTTATTTTATTGAGTAGATCCGTCCCACCTTAACACATATTTTTAATTCCTCTTTTCAGGATGGTTTTTCTGGTGCACATCCAGTTGGCTGAGAGTAACGTGGATAGAGTGCTGAGTAATTTTCCCGGAATTGCCATGGCAATTCTGTTGGCAATCAATCTTGCCAATTGCCAAGACAATGTTTCACTTTCTTTATTTTCCCTCTTCATCTTCTTACAATTCCTACACCTATATTCACATAAAACCACACCTTTCCTCCCTAAGTGATAAAAGTAACAAATAATGGCCAATGTAGTGCAATCCAACCTTTGTTATGCAATGTTCTAAAATTATCCTAAAAATATAGATATATTCACTTAATTTCAAATAATTAATTCAATCTAGAAGCCTTAAATATAACTCTTTTCAAGAGTTACCACACCCCCAAACTTGAATTATTGCTTGTCCTTAAGCACATGATGTTTGAATATGCATGAATGCATGGAATTGCCAAAACAATCAATCACCAAATGCACTGCCAAATCGTAATGAGCATATTGTGTACCTCTATTCTTAGCAATCTTTTACTGAAACAAAGAAAAAAATGCTTACAATTGTTGTAAACCTATTTAGGAATTACAGTTCAGAAAATGGTTCCTAAAGGTAAAATTTTCAAAATATTTCAGCAATTAAAACCATAGCAGATCTCTTTAAATATACTTAGGTTATCTATCTCCCATAGCAGATCTCTCTAAATATACTTAGGTTATCTATCTCCTAAACTTAGTTTTTTTAGGCAATTATTCAATTTTCAACACAAAAATTCCTAGGGAATTTATATTGTCATATGATTATATACTTGACAACCTCAATGGAGCAGACACTAGACTGCCAAATATTATATCATGTCACAATTTGAATATAAATCACTCATGAAACAAAAGCTTTTAACTAAAAACATGGATAGAGCAAACAACTACCTTCTTAGCAATTTAGCCTCAAGATTCAGTGGAGTGTCCCTAAAATATGTGCATATATATATTTAGACAAACACTCATATTTAAACTCATTTTTATGGTCAACAATATAATGGAGCATACAAAATATTATTGACCTACTCAACAGGTTCAAACATTGGAGTATTCATATTATTATCATGACAAAAATTATACCCTATTACTATACTTGAATTTAAGTCAAGAAATCATAATTTTATTTAAAGAATGCTACTATAGCCTAATTTCATTTATATTTCAATTATTCTACTTTTAAAAAGTCATTTTCAACAATTGTCCTATGCTAAATATGTCTAAACAACTATAACCATATTTTCTAAGTTTACAAAGAAGAGCTATTATCTTCATTGAACATCATTGATAACCATATGCTCACATAATCCAACAGTTAAATGGAAATTGAATGTTATGACAAGAGGACTGTATGAACAATTAATAATGCAATCTATATTCACAATATACCCTCAACCTAAGGGATGCATTGTCCTTAATGCATGAACATGAAAAAGTAGAATTAATAAAAACTACATGAATGCATGAGACAAATAAAAACTAAAATAATGGATCATGAAAATATAAAAAATCAAAGCTTGGAGGGGAAATAAATTACTTCACTTCGGTTGGGTGGATTTCCTAGCAGCTTTCTTATGACACCTTTAACCCGTATCCGTCGCTGGAATAGGGTTACGAGGCATTACCGATCAATACACATCATTCACATACATATATACCTTCATAATCAAAACACATTCAACTCATTAACGTTGTCCCTTATAAGGTCTTACGAGACCTTAAAACATGCTTAAAAGAGGTTTAGGACTAAACTGATAACATTTGCAAACTTCGGGAAACTTAGAAAATTTTCAAACATATAAGGGTCAAACGCCCATGTGAACAGGCCGTGTGCCTCACATGGTCACCAAACACGCCTGTGTAATAGGCCGTGTGAAAACAGGGCATACATACTGACTTGCACCACACGGTCGGAGACACGCCCTTGTGCCATGGCCATGGGAAAACTTGTGAGGTTACTGACTTGGGTCACACGGTCGACCATACGCCCATGTGTCAAACTAGTGTACCTTTTGAAATGGCCACACACGCCCATGTGCCAAGGCTGTGTCTCTCACACGGCCGATAGACACGCCCGTGTGTCTAAGCCATGTCAAAACTGTAGGTATATTGACTTAATTCGAAAAAGTACCCAGGGGACACACGGCCGTGTAACATGACCGTGTGTCACACATGACTGAGACACACGCCAGTGTCTCTGCCCTTATGGACAAAAATAGGCCATTTGAAAAGCCAATTTGCCACCCTTTCCACAAACACACTTAACAACCAAAATAGTACCATTTCAGCACATATATAAGCATCCAAAACACGCTATTCCATACATAGTTCATACCATCTATTCACAACCAAGACATACCATACCAATATGCCAAAATCATCAAACTTGCTTATCTTCTAAATGCATTTACTCATGAATTTATCACCTATGTCATGCTTCAAAATGTACCATTTCATCATCTCAAAGCCAAGCCACAACATATCATCAGTTCTAGCATTAGCTTACCATATAACAAATAATTACTTAAGCAAACTTATAATCATCACAACAACCATAAGTAATATGCCAAAACAAACCATCACATAAGGCATTATATACATTACATGTATCACATATTAGACACATAATTCAAGACAACTTTAATTGCCATACACACCAACATTTACAAGCCAAATCTCATGGCTAATATCATAACTCATAACATACCAAGATGACACTAGCCTATACATGCCATATAGCAAATATACTAAGCTTCAAAAGTACCAACGAGATGATCGATAGTGTGATGACATTTCCTGACGATCCCTGAGTCTGAGATAGCTTCGATAATCTATAAAACAGGGAAAGAACACACAAAGTAAGCTTTAAAAGCTTAGTAAGACATATACAAATAAAGTCATTATATGAATATTTACATATCAATTCATATATGCTTAACATGGCTAATCTCATTCAAATTCACAAACCTCTTTCATTGAACATATATTCAATGTCTTAATCAAGTTCATCAAATATTTCCCTTTTTCAATACTCGTATGAATTTTGTACATACCTGAGTCACTTAGCTCATTCATATATTCTTTCTCGACTTGACTTTGCCCGTTGAATCATTTGGAATCATTAAGGATACTCAGAAATCACAAAAGCTCGTACAATGCCATATCCTAGATATGGTCTTACATGTTATTACATATCGATGCCACTGTCCTAGACAGGGTCTTACATGAAATCGATTAATGATGCTAATGTCCCAGAGATGGTCTCACACGTAATCTCAAGACAATGCCAATGTCCCAGACATGGTCTTACATGTAATCACATCTCGATAACATAATGTCATGACATTCGTATCCTATGCTATTCCTAGGGTTCGTACGGGATTTTCAAATATTGTAACTTCATCGATTCATGCTTGTATTTGGTCGTTCGACATTCATAGCAATTCAATGATAATAAAACATATATAATTTAATTCAAAGACATTTATTTGTTTATGAACTTATCTCGTAGTCGAAATAGAGGGACCGGATCGACTATTCGATAACTTTCGATTTCCCTCGATCTAAATCTGATTTCTTTCGTTCTTGATCTATATACATTCAAAATTAACTCTTTTATTCATCAACACATTCAATTTCATCCACAAGCACATATTTGGGCATTTTTGCACTTTAGCCCCTAAAGTTACACATTTATTCAATTTAGTCCCTATTTCATAAGTACACAAAATTCACAAAATTCAATATGACCCATGCTTAGCCAAATTCTCTATAGGTCCTTAGTAACCCATATTTTTCATTTATTTTACAATTTAACCCCTCAATTTACACTTTTCTCAATTTAATCCCTAATATGCATTTTTTACTCAAAATCACTTTACAAAACATGTATATCAAACACCAAGCTTTCATATTTCATCATCAAACATCCATAAACACATGAATTCATCAATGAAAACTTTCAAAATTATCAACACTTTCAAAAATTGAGACATGGGCTAGCTAGAACACGAAGCAACGATCACAAAAACATAGAAATCATCAAAAATTGAACTCGAAACATACCTCAATCAAGGATCAGAGCTCGAAACATCGGCTTATTATTTGCATAGGAACTTACTAAGCGTTATAGCTTACTCCCTTCCTTTCCCTTGTCTTATATTATCACCAAGCTAGCTCGGGGATTAGAGATCGTCGGAGATCCACTCACACTATTAGCAATTATTTTGGTACCAATTATTTCAAGATTTTGAGTTATGGCATGTATAGGGGGCTTGGTCATTTTGTTTTGTGTCATAATTGATTTGGCCAAATGTATTGGCCTATATTGGTGGAAAGGTCAATTTGTATAAGGCCATTTGAAATTGGCTACTATTGGTATAAGTAATTTATATAATGATGCCTTTCATGGATGTGGGAATTTGCATGATTTAAGTTGATGGGTATGTGATGTTTGTGTATGATAGATGGTAGCCTGTGAATGATATGTTGATGTCTTGGTTGTGGCTGATTTGATTGTATGTAAATGTTTGAATTAGTGCTATGTTGTGTTGTATAGGTGCGTGCAACAAAGGGTGGCAAAATGGCTTGGTAAATAGCCTTATTTTTGTCCACATGGGTAGGCACACGGGCATGTGTCTAGGCTGTGTGTGACACACGGCTTGCCCCACAAGCATGTGTTTAGATTGTGTGTCCTCTGCACCCTAATTTTTGCAAAACAAAATGCTCAGAATTGGGTACACGGGCAGAGACATGGACGTGTGTCTCAGCCACGTGGATGACACGGCCTTAGGCATGGGCGTGTGTCCTGGGTGTGTGAAGTCTACATCTATTTTATGAAAAGTCATAAATTTTAATTCGACCACATGGCATAGCACACGGGCGTGTGACTTGGCCGTGTGTCTTCAATTTGTTCTTGGGTGACAAACAGAGAGTTACACGGGGTTAGGACATGAGTGGTGTGACCACACGGCCTGCCCACACAGGCGTGCCCCACATCCACACGGGCATGTGACCCCTGTTTAATGAAAAATTTTCTAAGTTTTGTAAAATTTTCTAAAGTTCTCGGTTTAGACCCGAACCACTTCCAGAGCATGTTATGGGCCTCATAGGCTCGTAATAGGGACATTGTGGTTAAATACAAAAAGTTTTAATTTGGATGAGAACTCATGGTTTAGAAATGTACATTTGCTTGTGTTTAAGTCCAGTAATGCCTCGTACCCTGTTCTGGTGTCGAATATGGATAAGGGGTGTTGCACTTTAAGGAGATTCTATCGACAGTGTAACAGTCATTTCTTGAGATGGACCATTTTGTTCCCTTCACACAAACATTAATGAGAACCTGGGCTAGCCACTCTGGGGACATTGTCTTCACAAAGTCAACATGCTCGTCAGGAACTTCAGACAATCCATATTGAGCATTGAGGTCATCCTCATCAAATAAAATTAATGCACCATGCAGTATATAAATGCACTGGCAAAAGAGGTAATGTGGGCATAAAACTATTTCATTACCTTTGGGAGGACATTATTAGGATAGAGACAGAAGATTCCCCAATTGTGTAACACCTATCGCCCGTATCCCTCGCCGGAACAGGGTTTGAGGTGCTACCAGATTTAAACTCAACCATTTATATAAAACCAGGCTGCTAAAATTTTTGATCAATTTTAAACTTTTCATACACGCGTATATTATCCTTTAATCAGGCTTACAAGGCCCCAAAACATTCATGAGGCATTATTAAATATTACATACTCAACTTTACAACCCTATACATGCCATAAACTCGAAACACTTATGCTGATAGCGTAGACTCGACTATGTGATAATATCTCTGACGGCCTCTAATCCGAGCTAACCTGACAACCCTAGGGAATATGGGAAAGAAAAGGGAAGTAAGCTTCACGCTGAGTAAGTTCATAAGAAATCAATAAGCAACTCATTAACAAGTTTTATCAATGTTTACAACATAATCACAAATTCATTACAAGTTGTCTTCCTGAGCAATAGTCACTAAACTATTTATAACTGGAGCTACGAAACTCCAAATCAATTTTCGTTAATTTTCCATGAAAATAGACTCATATATATTCTATTCATAAAATTTTCAGAATTTTTGGTTTGGCCAATCAGTACCAGATATTTCTTAAAGTTTACCCTGTTTCATTGTTTGACTAATCTAACCACTCTTCCCTATGAATCAAATTTCTCATTGTACAGAATTCAAATCGTTGAGTTCATTCGAAGCTAGACTCATTAAGGAGTCTAAGCATATAAATTTTATCTTATAACCATTTTTGTACAAATTATAATGATTTTCTAAAGATAGAACAAGAGACCCCGAAGTCATTTGACTCTGTCCCACGCCACTTCAAATATCTCATTATCAGCAATTCTTTTGCTTACATGGTTTCTTTTATAAGAAATTAGACTCATTAAGCTTTAATTACATAATTTATTTAGCTTCTAACTCAACTCCCACAATTTATGCTGATTTTCCAAAATCACATTACTGCTGCTATCCCAAGCAGATTTATTACAAATTTACTCTTTCACACATTCTTTGCATTCATATTATTTAAACATGTATATCACCAATCAATTTCGTCACATATCTATAATTTCACTTAAGCATAATCTCAATACAATACATCATGCTCAATGATTCGCATACAACCATTCAAATTAGTAATTATAAGATGGTTCCGCATATAGCCCACCCTTATCGATAATTTATGATGGTTTTACCCTTACTCACATATATGACCTAGGCATTTAAATACTTCAGTGTCAACTTTAATTCAACCGAATTCAACCACTGTACCATTTCATAACCATAGTTACTTTCGTCATTCATGTTTAAATGGTATTTCACATAATTCATATAAACTTTCACCATGACCGAATACACACATACACATATGACATCTTCACCTATGCTTCTCATTTCACATTCATGATTCAATTCCAATCTATCTAACATGTATAAGTATATATCACATACCTGGCTAACTTAATGTATTGAACGAATTCAATTGCCGATTTAACACAAGGTCCCGTAGTCTTAGACTTTTATCAAATCACCGGCATTTGGCCTGCTAGGTTTTAAACCCGAATTCATCACCGGCACGAAGCCTGCTAGACTTTAAGTCTGAACTCATTCACCGGCATTTCGCCTGTTAGGCTTGAAGCCCGATATCATTTCACCGGCATTATAGCCTGCTAGGCCCAGAGCCCAATATTATCTCACCGGCATTATGGACTGCTAGGCCCGAAGCCTGATAATATTATTCACTAGCTTAAAGCTTGTTAGGCCGAGGCCCGAGTATCACATTTCGATAAACAATTCACCTGTTCTTTCATACTTTCATAACTTATACTTATATTGGATATACCAAATCAATATCATTTAAATCATAGCCATCATTCGATCATAAATTACATACAAAAATTCTCATAACTATTTACATGCATACCTTATTACGAATTAATAACAATTTAACTCATACTTGGCTTTACACTCATTTTTAACTTGTTCAATAACACATCAATTCTTAGTCACGGAAAATCATACCAGCATATAGCCTGCTAGAATTATAACCTGAATCATATCACCGACGATATTTAATAACTAAAATACAATAAATGTCTTAAATTGGTCAACCAATGATCCACTTCGCAACAATAGTATGTCAATTAACTAATACCGTAACTATGCCCTAATTTGGACAATCAATGATTCACATTATATCAAAAGCATTTTAATTAGCTAAACACCATGAATTTGTCCTAATTGGGCGGCCAATGATATACAATATAACCGCAGCATATTAATTAGCAATAAACTGTATTAAATTCCACTTTAACTCCCTCATGCAGTACAACCCAAACAACCTGTAAGTTGACATCAAATCCCTTCCACAAAATGAATTATACTTGTTTCTTCAACTTCAATTGTCAACTTGGAAGTAACTTAAAACATAAATTTTTGGAAAGCACATTAAGCATTTAAAATGGACGTAAATGAAAACATTTTCAAGACAAAAATTAACCCTTTACAGCAGCACATTAAGCATATAAAATTAACGTGAGTGAACACATTTTTAAAATAACAAATTAGCACTGTCCAGCAACACATTAAGCATTTAAATCGAACGTAAATGAAGACATTTTTAATATAACAGCTCATCAATTGTACAGGGCATTTAATTCGTAAAATCATACTTAATATATATTCTTTTTCAAACATTGTAAGATCATCAACGATGCAAGTTACTAAATCAATATAACCACATCACATTCGGATAATAGTACTAACCCAAACTGGACAACTTAATTAACACCAATTGGCAGTATAACAACATCTAAATTTAACTGTGAAATCAACAGATTCGGTCAGCTACATTTTCTAAATAAAACAGCATAAATGGTAGTGCATTGAACAGTGAATTTAACATATTCGGACAACTTAATTTTAAGCTCACCATCAGTTAATTGGTAAGTGATTAGCATATACAAATGTTGCATTTACTGTATTTTTTTATCAGTTTAAATAAGAGGAATTAAATACTAAAATTTTCGGTATTCGGACCGCAAATATCTCTTTCAGACAGAGATAAGGTTAACATTTAACAACTAATATTTTTTTTCTTATTTACAACAGCAACAAACCAATTACACCAGAATTTACTGTACTTTCAGTGCAATAACTACATGCTGAAGCAATAGACATTCGTGCGGCAGATTTAAACAGCAACTTATGCATTTTTTTCATCTAAATTTTTCTTCACTTCTAATTGCAGTATTTTGGTAAAAAAATAACATGTGTTTTAAGCTACTTGAACTCTACTTAACAAATCTATTAGCGAAAATTACTTACATGTAATAAATATATTTTAAACATAAAAATTTTACAAAGTTTCCTTTGAAGAACTTCTTGAAGCAGCAATGAGCCCACCCTTGAACGATATCCTTCCTCTTCTTGTCGCCATTGAATTTCTTATGGAACCAGCTCCTAATTGAGCTCAAAATTAACATGCAATAGCTTTCCTCTTCCTTCTAATTTAGCTCACAAGCTTGGCCGATGTATCCATGGGTTTTCTAGGTTAAAATCGGTTGAAGAAGATGAGGATGGATACAAAATAATGGCTTTGGTTTTATTTATTTAATCTTTTTTAACCAATTTACAAAACTAACCTTTAATAACATTATAATTTCAACAATAACAAGCCACAAAATTCCACTACCAACATTTATGGGATATTTACCACTTAAGGTCTCCCACTGTTTACTTTCATAACCATTTAATACCTTTAACTTATAGAATTCAACTTTTACGCTTTACACGGTTTAATCCTTTTTACCAAATTAAACACTCAAATGGCAAAATTTCTTTACGAAACTTCCGCACAAAGATTCTATCATGCCGTAAACTTTAATAAAAAATAAAATAATATTTTGAATTTAGATTTGTGGTCCCGAAACCACTATTCTGACAAGATCCAATTTTGGGCTGTTACAACTCTCCCCCATTTTTGAGATTTTCGTCCTCGAAAATCTTACCGGAGTGAGGTTTAGTATCTTTCTCATAATTTCTGGCATCACTAACTAATTGTTTTCAAGACGATACTTTCAGAAACACTCTGTCATCAATTTGAATCCCAAGATAACTCAGTTAACTCTGATATTTCTCTAACTCTGTCTTTCACTTGTCAACCATTCTCAGTCTCTGGTCATATCTATAATTATTTTATCACTGAACTCTTTTATTCCACACTTAGGAACTTAGTCAACATGATTCTCATGAATTTTCCATTATAAACACCTCATCGGTAAGGTGGTGAGGTCGTATAGCCTCCAACTCGATTCTCACATATATCTATATGACACATTTTTCGTTATCCACATATGTAATTATAATTATACTATCCACTTCAAACAATTTATTGTTCATATCTGTCTTACACAAAATTTCCAATTATCTCATTTCAAATAAGTGCACTCACTCATACATTCTATGAATTTTGAATAACTTTAGTCATCACATTTACTAATCAATTTAGTCAAGCATACAACAGCATATGAAGGCCAAACATATATGAATAAATATATCACTATATAAACTTTCATCTCACGTATTATCACATATACATATATTACGAATTCTTATTCATACCTTTCCGAGTTTAACACATCATAGCTACACTTTATTCAAATACTTCAATATCGCTATGAAATGATCAGATGTAGCTCGGTTGGAGAATACTTCATTTTAAACAAAATGGTCCTCATTAGCGTTGAGAGACATCACACTATCACATATTTGTGGCATGTATAACTAGACTCTAACACTTGCTATGTTAGTCTGAGAATCGACTAAATCATAGCTCTGATACCACTAAATGTAACACCCATCGCCCGTATCCCTCGTCAGAATAGGGTTGATTTAAACTCAACAATTTATATAAAACCAGGCCGCTAAAATTTTTGATCAATTTTAAACTTTTCATACACGCGTATATTATCCTTTAATCAGGCTTAAGGCCCCAAAACATTCATGAGGCATTATTAAATATTACATACTCAACTTTACAACCCTATACATGCCATAAACTCGAAACACTTACGTCGATAGCGTAGACTCGACTATGTGATAATATCTCTGACGGCCTCCGATCCAAGCTAACCTAACAACCCTAGGGAATATGGGAAAGAAAAGGGAAGTAAGCTTCACGCTTAGTAAGTTCATAAGAAATCAATAAGCAACTCATTACCAAGTTTTATCAATGTTTACAACATAATCACAAATTCACTACAAGTTGTCTTCCTAAGCAACACTTACTAAACTATATATAACTGGAGCTACGAAATTCCCAATCAATTGCCGTTAATTTTTCCTGAAAATAGACTCATATATCTTCTATTCATAAAATTTTCAAAATTTTTGGTTTGGCCAATTAGTACCAGATATTTCTTAAAATTTACCCTGTTTCACTGCTTGACTAATCTAACCACTCTTCACTACGAATCAAATTTCTCATTGTACAGAATTCAAAATATGTTCTCGTTGATTTTATTCGAAACTAGACTCAATAATGAGTATATAAATCTTATCTTATAATCATTTTTGTACAAATTATAATGATTTTCTAAAGACAGAATAGGAGACCCCGAAGTCATTTGACTCTATCCCATGCCACTTCAAGTATCTCATTATCAACAATTATTTTGCTTACATAGTTTCTTTTATAAGAAATTAGACTCATTAAGATTTAATTACATAATTTATTCAGCTTCTAACTCAACTCCCACAATTTATGCTGATTTTCCAAAATCACGTTACTGCTGCTATCCCAAGCAGATTTATTACAAATTTACTCTTTCACACATTCTTTGCATTCATATTATTTAAACATGTATATCACCAATCAATTTCATCACATATCTATAATTTCACTTAAGCATAATCTCAATACAATACATCATGCTCAATGATTCGCATACAACCATTCAAATTAGTAATTATAAGATGGTTCCACACATAGCCCACCCTTATCGATAATTTACGATGGTTTTACCCTTACTCACATATATGACCTAGGCATTTAAATACTTCAGTGTCAACTTTAATTCAACCGAATTCAACCATTGTACCATTTCATAACCACAGTTACTTTCGTCATTCATATCTAAATGGTATTTCACATAATTCATATAACCTTTCACCATGACCGAATACACACATACACATATGACATCTTCACCTATGCTTCTCATTTCACATTCATGATTCAATTCCAATCTATCTAACATGTATAAGTATATATCACATACCTGGCCAACTTAATGTATTGAACGAATTCAATTGCCGATTTAACACAAGGTCTCTTAGTCTTAGACTTTTATCAAATCACTGGCATTTAGCCTGCTAGGTTTTAAACCCAAATTCATCACCGACATGAAGCCTGCTAGACTTTAAGTCTGAACTCATTCACCGGCATTTTGCCTGTTAAGCTTGAAGCCCGATATCATTTCACCGGTGTTACAGCCTGCTAGGCCCAAAACCTGATATTATCTCACCGGCATTATAGCCTGCTAGGCCCGAAGCCTGATAATATTATTCACTAGCTTAAAGCTTGCTAGGCCGAGGCCGAATATCACATTTCGATAAACAATTCATCTGTTCTTTCATACTTTCATAACTTATACTTAAATTGGATATACCAAATCAATACCATTTAAATCATAGCCATCATTCAATCATAAATTACATACAAAAATTCTCATAACTATTTACATGCATATCTTATTACGAATTAATAACAATTTAACTCATACTTGGCTTTACACTTATTTTTAACTTGTTCAATAACACATCAATTCTTAGTCACGAAAAATCATACCAGCATGTAGCCTGCTAGAATTATAACCTGAATCATATCACCAACAATATTTAATAATTAAAATACAATAAATGTCTTAAATTGGTCAACCAATGATCCACATTACAACAATAGTATTTCAATTAACTAATACCGTAATTATGCCCTACTTTGGACAGTCAATGATTCACATTATATCAAAAACATTTTAATTAGCTAAACACTATGAATTTGTCCTAATTGGGCAACCAATGATATACAATATAACCGCAGCATATTAATTAGCAATAAATTGTATTAAATTCCACTTTAACTCCCTTATGCAGTACAACCCAAACAACCTGTAAGTTGACGTCAAATCCCTTCCACAAAATGAATTATACTTCTTTCTTTAACATCAATTGTCAACTTGGAAGTAACTTAAAACATAAATTTTTGGAAAGCACATTAAGCATTTAAAATGGACGTAAATGAACACATTTTCAAGACAACAAATCAGCCCTTTACAGCAGCACATTAAGCATATAAAATTAACATGAGTGAACACATTTTTAAGATAACAAATTAGCACTTTACAGCAACACATTAAGCATTTAAATCGAACATAAATGAAGACATTTTTAATATAACAACTCATCAATTGTACAGGGCATTTAATTCATAAAATCATACTTAATATATATTCTGTTTCAAACATTGTAAGATCATCAACGATGCAAGTTACTAAATCAACATAACCACATCACATTCGGATAATAGTACTAACCCAAATTGGACAACTTAATTAACACCAATTGGCAGTATAACAACATCTAAATTTAACTGTGAAATCAACAGATTTGGTCAGCTACATTTTCTAAATAAAACAGCATAAATGGTATTGCATTGAACAGTGAATTTAACATATTCGGACAACTTAGTTTTAAGCTCACTATCAGTTAATTGGTAAGTGATTAGCATATACAAATGTTGCATTTATCACATTTTTTATCAGTTTAAATAAGAGGAATTAAATACTGAAATTTCCAGCATTCGGACCGCAAATATCTCATTCAGACAGAGATAAGGTTAACATTTAACAACTAATAAATTTTTTTTTCTTATTTACAACAGCAGCAAACCAATTTCACCAGAATTTATTGTACTTTCAATGCAATAACTACATGCTGAAGCAATAGACATTCGTATGGTGATTTCAACAAAGAATCGATGCATTTTTTCATCTAAATTTTTCTTCACTTCTAATTGCAGTATTTTGGTAAAAATAACATGTGTTTTGAGCTACTAAACTCTACTTAACAGTCCTATTAGCTGAAAATTACTTGCATGTAATAAATATATTTTAAACATAAAAATTTTACAAAGTTTCCTTTGAAGAACTTATGAACCAGCAGTGAGCCCACCCTTGAACGATATCCTTCCTCTTTCTTGCTGCCACAGAATTTCTTATGGAACCAGCTCCTAATTGAGCTCAAAATTAACATGCAATAGCTTTCTTCTTCCTTCTAATTTAGCTCACAAGCTTGGCCGGATGTATCCATGGGTTGTCTAGGTTAAAATCAGTTGAAGAAGATGAGGATGGGTACAAAATAATGGCTTTGGTTTTATTTATTTAATCTTTTTTTTAACCAATTTACAAAACTAACCTTTAATTACATCATAATTTCAACAATAACAAGCCACAAAATTCCACTACCAACATTTATGGGATATTTACCACTTAAGGTCTCCCACTGTTTACTTTCATAACCATTTAATACCTTTAACTTATAGAATTCAACTTTTACGCTTTACACGGTTTAATCCTTTTTACCAAATTAAACACTCAAATGGAAAAATTTCTTTACGAAACTTCCGCACAAAGATTCTATCATGCTGTAAACTTTAATAAAAAATAAAATAATATTTTAACTTTAGATTTGTGGTCCCGAAACCACTATTCCGACAAGACCCAATTTTGGGCTGTTACAAATCGTGCTTTTCGACAACTGATGAAACAGCCTCTGTATACCCCATGAAGGGAGCATCCTAAAATAGGAATCTTTTTCAATGCAGAATGGTCATTTGGAAATATTTTTATGGTATTTCTCCTCAGCAAGTTTACTGAAGAAGGTGCGTGGAGAGGCAAAGATTGAAGTAGAAGCCTTTTTAGAAGCCACTGAAGAGAATATAGACAGGAAAAAATGAAAAAGTGAGTTTTGATTTCAATTATGAGTGAAATAGAGAGTAAAAGTAGAAAACAAAGCGGGATGAAAACATGGAAGAAAACTGAATCGACCAGGTTAAAACGTGGGGAGAAGAAATTGTGACGTGTGTGATAAGACTGGCCTCAATCATGTGCTAAAAAGGAAAACAATTAACATTTAGTGAGAAAAAAATTAAATTAACGCAAATAGAGGGGAGTACAATAATTTGTGCTGATGGCTCCAAGCTGTTGTAACACCCTTATCTCGTTTTTGTTCCCGGAATAGGATACAATATGTTAATAGTCAAGTTGGAACAGTTAATAACAATTTATATTCAATAATCAATTCAATTCCATAATCACAAGTAACATTCAATATGAAAGAGACCATTCAATTTAGGCCTTAAATCGAGCTTTTGAAGCTCTAAAAATAAATTACAAACACTTATGGACCAATTCAGAACAAATCAGAACATTTAGGAAGAAATTGAAAATTTTCAAGTTAGGGGTCACACGGCCGTCTGTCTAGGCCGTGTGACAGAGCCCAGCCCGTATGGCTCTAACATGGTCGTGCGACTATCCCACACGCCTATGTGCATGGATTGTGTAACTCTCTAATTTGGACCACACGGTTGTGTTGTAGGCCGTGTGTCAGCCCGTGTAGCAATTGAAATACCCTCACACGGTCGTGTTGCGTGCCATGTGTTTGCCTGTGTGAAATTGTGCCTATACTGCTTTTACACAGGCTCTAGGCACATGCCCTTATAGGATTCTCGTGTGCTTCACATAGCTATGTAACAGCCCGTGTCCCGGGCCGTGTTTGCCCAAAAATGTTCAATTCTAAGATCAATTTTCACCCATATGCTTAAGTACCTAAAACACATTCAATTACACAATTACATAAACCCAAACCAACTTAATTTCACACTCAAACATGTCAATAAACTCAACCAATATGTCAACCAAAGTGCTATCATTAACATCTCAATACATTTCATCTCATTCCACTTCCAATTTGCAACTCAAGTACATTATATATACATGCCATAACAACCATTGCATTACAAACTTTGTGTTATCACATAACCTAGCATTTCGTACTTTTAACTATTAGTACCATTTAGTAACATGTAGATTCTCACAAGTCATTCAAAAAACATCATAGCATAGCATCTTACTCAAACTAAGTAATTGAAATAAGTTATATATAGGGTTCTAATACATGCCATATACCAAAATCGAGAATTAAAATCTACCAAGGTTCACAGATAGTGTGATCTTTGACATTGACCCAATCTTCTTAGTCTTCAAAACGTAATCTACAAAATGAACTGAATACAAGTAATCCCAAATGAAGCTTAGTAAGTTCATTTTATAATTCAATAAAACTTTCCTATCGAACATAGCATCAACCAATATTAACATAGAGATTCCAAATATACGCAACCTATAATAGTCATTACAACCAATTTAGTAGTTCAGTATGCTCAGTGGACTTTGTTTGATTGAGCTTTATTTCAGTTTATCTGTAGATTTTACTCATTTGAGCTCAATTCAGTATAACAGTAGAATTTGCTCATTTAATCTTCACATCAGTATAACAATAAAATTTGCTCATTTGAGCTACTTTCAGTAGAACCATTAGGTATGGCTCGATAAAGCATATTTTCAGTAGAATCAATAGGTAAAGCTCGATAGCACATGCATTTCAATAGGATTGGTAGGTATGTGTAATAGTCTGATTTTGGGGCTAGTCGGATGAGTGGTTTCGGGACCACAAATCTAACACAGGAAAATTTATTTATTTTTATATTTTTATGGTCAACAGTTCTATGGAATGATTTTGTGAAAATCTCGTTTGAAAATTTTGGCATTTGGGCATTCAATTTAGTCAAAAGGACTAAATTGTAATAAGTGCAAAAGTTGAGTTCTACTTGTTAAAGGTGTCCAATTGCTATAGGATTTTAAATTAGAGGTCCTTATATAATTATTATACCATTAGTTAAGTTTATGGACAAAAATGGATATGATTAGGTGAAATTTCAAAGTTTTAAGTGAAGGGCATTTTGGTCATTTGGTTAATAAAAGAATAAAAAGGGAAAATAAAACCAAAATTGGTGTCCATCTTCTCTCCTTGGCCGAATTTTGCAAGACACCATAGCTAGGGTTTTCTTCAACTTTCAAGCTTGATTGTAAGTATATCCTAGCCCCGTTTTTAATGCTCTTTACATTTTTGAAGTCCTCGTAACCCAGTTTACCTATTTCTACCATTATTTTAAAGTAGGGTTCATGTTGAAAAATTTACCCATGTGTGACATGCATGTATTTTGATGTTTGATGGAAAATATTGTATGTTTAAGGTGTGATAAACAACTTTTACTAAGTGATTTTTAGTGAAAATGTATAAAAAGGACTTATTTGTAAAAGTTGTTAAAATGGGTAGTAGAAATGTGATTTGATGAAAAATGTGGGCTGCTATAAGCATGAAAATTGGTTCGGCTAGGCTTGGGTTATCAAGAAATTGAATACATTTCATTTTACGTGGTTAGGGACTTTGGCTTTGTAAATGAGAGGTCCTTATGTTGTTATTATGTCATTTAAAGGGTTAATGGATATTAATGACCTTCCATCAAATGATTTTTATATGGTTTGTAAAAGGGAAAAATGGTAAACTAAGTATTAAGTAAATTATATGAAAACAAATTAGAAAATCAAGCCATTAGTGTTCATCTTTGCCAAAAATTAGAAAAGAAATAGGGTTTGGAAAGCTTTGATCATTCGGCCATAATTGAAGCTTGATTCAAGGTTTGTTTTCGATCCGTTTTCGATAATTTTTATGTTTTTGTAATCGTTGCTTCGTATATTATTGAACCCATGCCTCAATTTCTGATTTTATTTATAATTTTGAAATGTGCCATGGATGGATTCATGAGCTTTGCGATGTTGTATGATGAAATATGAAAGTTTGATATTGGGTTTATATGTTTTGTCTTTGGATTTTTGATAAAATTGAGTAATTTGGGCTAAATTGTAAAAATGTTATTTTGAGGGACTAAAATGTGAAATAAATGAATTGTATGGACTTGTATGAGAGCTATGAAAATTCAGCTAAGCTTGTGTACAAGCAAATTTTATGTATTTTGTGATTTTGTGAATTAGGGACTAAAGTGTCGAAATGTAAAAATGTGAGGGCTAGTTTGCAAAATGCCCTAAATATGTGTCTATGGATTGTTTTGAATGATATGGTGAATAAAAGGGTTAATTTTGAATACATATAGATCATGAAAAGAGGATTTAAGATTTAGACCGAGGGAAGTCGAAGATTATAGAGTAAACGATCCGAGTTGACAATTTCGAGTACGAGGTAAGTTTGTATGCAAAATATGATGTTACAAGTATGTTTTGATGCTTTGATTATACATGGATTGTATATATATTTATTTTAGATGAATACGATGATAAATCAATGATATTTGACACTAAGTGTGCGATTTAAACTAGTTTCGGCTATATGCGGCACAAAGTGTGAGATACTGATATATCTTCGATTAATTGAGATGGCACTAAGTGTGTAGAATCGTTCTAGCTTCAGCTAACCTTTAAAGCACTAAGTCTGCGGATGTTTAAAGTAAGAATAATTTATGGAGAGTCTTAAAATATCCGAATGAAAGGTGAGAATGAAAATGAATAAGTACGAGAAGGTTCAGGTATGTACAATACCTATGTGGTAGATGATATTATGTATGTGAAGTTCATTGAATTGGTATGAACATATGAATTGTGTTGGCATAGAATTGATAGATTCTTTGAGAATTTATAAGCACTTATGTGTTGATGTTTTATGTTTTATATACTGTTGATGATTTTTGGTACGAGCTTACTAAGCTTTTGAAAGCTTACTTTGTGTGTGTTTGCATTGTTTTATAGATATTGAAGCTACTGTGAGCTTGGGGATCGTCAAGGATTATCATCGCACTATCAAAATTCATTTTGGTACTTTGAAAATGTATATATATTAAAGTATGACATGTATAGGCTAGCAGTTGTGGGATTATGTTTTGATATATATATATTTAGCCATGTGATATGGCTTGGAATGGTTGTGATTATGGTAAAATTTTGGTATATGAAATGTGAGGAAGTATGATGTGTTTAATGTGTTCATGTATGGTTAAAAGAATGGCAAGTTTGGTAAGTTCATAGCATGAGTTTGAATGATGTATTGATCATTTGGTTAGGTATGATGTTAGTTTAAGTTTTGGTATGAATTGAGTGATGAATTGAGAATGGAAATGGTTGGTAATTCATAAACCGTAATTTATACATATTTTTATCCCTCGCTTAACATGTTTATGAATGATTTCTCCTTAGATTTGGTGAATTTGGGGCTCCTAATCCTTTAATTTCATGTTTTATACTTAGGTGACCATAGGAGATCGAAAAGAACGAGAAACAGGCCAAAAACGGAGAAAATGGGCCGACAGGGGAAAACAACACGGCCTGGACTTCCTCACATGGGTAGAACACACATCCGTGCCATTCTAACAGGCTCGACCACGACCCAAATCAACCTCAGCATGGGCGTGTTAATATCTCAGCCTAGACCACGGCCTGAAGTAATCGCACACGGGTGTGTCCCTGCTGTGCCGGGCCCTAGTTAAGTTCTATTCGAAAAAAGGTGATTTTTAGGGTTTGGAGCCCTTCTAAACCCTATTTAAGCACCCTAGAGGAGAATTAAAGGGAGACAGAGAATAGGGAGTAAGGAATTACTCCAAGGAAGCCGATTGATCTATCTCAGAAGCCGGATTCATCATCAAGACTGAAGATCTCTCCTCAATTTCCCTTCAGGAGTTTTGGGTTTTCTTTATGTTTTGTATTCTTTATTATTCTAAGATGTTTTCTTATTTAGTTATGAACTAAAACCCCTAAATACCTAAGGGGGATGAAACCTAAGAAGAATCTTGTTATTATTTTCTGAATCGTATGATAAATATTTGACTTGTTCTTAATTATGTGTTCTTAATTCTTGTTTTGGTATTTTAGGATATCAATTCAAGTTAATGCTCTTAGTTGGAGGATGAATAGTCCTTGGCTAAGAGTGACTTTGTCGTAATTAAGCGGAGTTGATTGTGCGCCTAGAGATAGGGTGACAAGATTTTGCCGAATTAGGGTGAAACCTAATAAGGGGATCCATAAATCGAGTTAATACAACCTTAGGGTGTTAATTAGAGAAAAGTCTCAATTATTCAACCTAGGGATTAGACGTTATTAGTCTTGAATAGGGACATTAACATAACTTAGGGATCTCTACGGAACAAGTTAAATGAATAAATCGTCCGTTTCGGAGCTAAAATAACAAGTAAAGTCTAGGTGGATTTTTCCTTAGGTATTGTCCTAAATCAATCATTTTTCCAAAAAGTAATTCCCCGATTCTATTTTCTACAATTTCTTAGTTTAGATAATTAGTTAGTTAAAACAAACCCCTTTATTCTTAGGCTAGATAATACAAAAATGGCCATTACTAGTACTTTTAGTCCTTTGGGTTCGACAATCTGGTCTTGCTAAAGCTATACTACTGTTCGATAGGTACACTTGCCTACATCGTGATAATAGTTAGTTTCAAGAACGATTAATTATACATTTATAAAACTTATCACGAAAAATCATGATCAAGTTTTTGGCGTCGTTGCCGAGGAGTAAAATATTAGGAACACTCAATTTTTATTACTTTAGCCATTTATTTTTCTTAGAAATTAATTTTATTTTTTTTAACTAATTTTCTTTTTCTTCTAGCAGGTTCTTATAGTTTATGACTAGAAGAAACCCGTTGGGACCACTACTTTTTGACGAAGAAATCGATCACACAACTCGTAGAAACCGACGAGAAATAAGGCAAAGCCTAAGATACACAGAGGAAGAGCAAGAAGATGATATCTCAACCACAACTGAGGAGATGGCTAAAAATCATGACAATCTATTACCTCCTGCGATACCCGCTGAATTAGCAAACCAGAATCCTGCTCCTCGTACTATGTATGATTATGCTAAACCTAATTTAACAGGAACTGAGTCAAGTATAGTTAAGCCTGCTATTGCTGCAAATAATTTTGAACTGAAACCTAACACGATTCAAATGATACAGCAATTTGTTCATTTTGATGGTTTGCAGGATGAGAACCCTAACACTCACTTGGCGAATTTTCTAGAAATCTGCGACACTTTTAAAATTAATGACATTTCTGATGAAGCCATTCGTCTTCGGTTATTCCCTTTTTCACTGAGGAACAAAGCTAAACAGTGGTTGAACTCGTTACCACGAGGGTCCATCACTACTTGGGAACAAATGACCAAAATTTTTTTATTAAAATATTTTCCGCCAGCTAAAACGACTAAATTACGTAATGATATCTCTTTCTTTGTGCAGATGGACTTAGAAACTCTTTATGATACATGGGAGAGATACAAGGACCTACTGCGAAGGTGCCCTTACCATGGGTTACCTCTATGGCTGCAAGTTCAAATGTTCTACAATGGTGTGAATCCCTCGACAAGACAGATGATTGACATAGCTGCTGGTGGAACCATCAACAACAAAACACCTGAAGAGGCTTACGAATTTATTGAGGAGATGTCACTGAATAACTATCAGTGGCAAGTCATGAGGATTAAGTCGACTAAAACAATAAGCATTTATAACGTCGATTCGGTTACTATGTTGTCAAATCAGGTAGAACTTCTGAATAAAAAGATTAATGGTTTACTTGGTTCTACGCAGGTACATCCAGTGATGAGGTGTGATTCAAGTGGAAGAGGTGTTCATACAGAATCTCAACCATTCAATCCTACAACTGAAGAGGAACAAGTCAACTATATGGGTAAAAATAACTTTAGGTCTCAAAATAAACCATACAGTAACACTTATAATATAGGTTGGAGGAACCACCCAAATTTCTCCTGGGGTGGTCAAGGGATTCAAAGGCCACAAAATCCTCCGGGTTTTCAACAGCCACCTTATGAACAGGAAAAGAAACCGAACCTTAAGGAGATGCTATCCAAATTCATCGGAGTGTCAGAAACTCATTTCCAGAATATTGAGACGACACTTAAAAATCAACTAGCGTCGATCCAAGGGCTTGAAACTCAGATAGGCCAGCTGTCCAAACTAATTTCCAAAAGACCATTAGAAAGTTTACCTAGTAACACCAAACCAAATCCAAAAGAGCATGTGAAAGTAGTTACACTAAGGAGTGGGAAAGTGTTAGCTGAATCTGAAAAAAAGCTGACATAAGCCGTGATAAGCGAAAAGGAGGAGGAAAGACCCGAAAATATTGACAACCCAATGCCAAAAGAATATACACCACCAGTTCCATACCCAGTAAAGTTGAAAAAGGACCGCATGGATGCAAAATTCGGTAAGTTTCTTGAACTTTTTAAGCAATTACATATCAACTTACCTTTTGTTGAAGCTATCTCGCAGATGCCTACATACGTAAAAGTTTTGAAGGAGCTTCTAACAAATAAAAAGAAGTTTGAGGACTTATCTACAGTAGAACTCAACGAGGAGTGCTCAGCCATACTCCAAAATAAACTACCAACCAAACTGAAAGATTCAGGAAGTTTTACTATTCCTTGCTTAATTGGTAGTTTGAATGTTGAGAAACAACTAGCTGATTTAGGCGCTAGCATTAATTTAATGCCTTATAAAATGTTTAAACGACTCGGTCTTGGGGAACCAAAACCCACTAGGATGAGTACTCAACTAGCCGATAGATCTGTTAAATATCCTAGGGGTATTATAGAAGATATACTTGTGAAAGTAGATAAATTCATATTCCCTGTTGACTTCATTGTGCTTGACATGAACGAAGATGTGGAAGTACCTTTAATCTTAAGGCGTCCATTTTTAGCCACTGCTAGGGCTGTAACTGATGTGGGTGACAAAAAATTGGTACTTAGAGTGGGTGATGAAGAAATTATCTTTAAAATTTATGATGTTATGAGATTCTCTAGGGAACAGGGTGATTCATGTTATTTTATTGATTCTATTGATCATGCTACTCAAGACTCTTTTCAAGAAATTATACTGAAAGACATGACGGAACTTTATCTAGCTCAAGGAGAGGAGGCAGACGATGAATCCAACGAACATTCCTCAAGACAAGCAGAATATGAGGGTATCAAGATAAACGATCAACTTAAGCGAAAACCCTTTATTGAAGAACCTCCCAAACTGGAACTTAAACAATTGCCAAATCACTTGGAATATGCATATCTTGGAAATAATTCTACATTACCAATGATTATTGCTTCTAACTTGCAACCCAAGGAAAAAGTGGAATTAATCCAAGTATTAAAAGAACATAAACAGGCCATAGCTTTGAAAATTTCTGACGTAAAAGGAATCAGCCCCTCTTTTTGTACCCATAAAATTTTAATGGAAGATGAGTATAAGCCATGCGTGCAGGCTCAAAGACGACTGAACCCCAATATGAAAGAAGTTGTTAAAGCTGAGGTAATTAAACTTCTAGATACGGGAATTATTTATCCTATTTTTGACAGTTCTTGGGTAAGTCCTGTGCAGGTTGTTCCTAAGAAAGGAGGCATGACGGTTGTAACCAACGAGAAGAGTGAATTAATCCCGACAAGAACAGTCATAGGTTGGAGAGTTTGTATTGACTATAGTAAGCTGAATGATGCCACAAGAAAAGATCACCTTCCCTTGCCATTCATTGACCAAATGTTGGAAAGATTATCTGGGCACATGTATTATTGCTTTTTAGACGGACTCTCTGGCTACTTCCAAATCCCAATAGCTCCTGAAGATCAAGAAAAGATGACATTCACATGCCCATATGGTACGTTCACTTATCGTAGAATGCCTTTTGGATTATGTAATGCTCCTGCCACTTTTCAGCACTGTATGATGGCCATCTTTGACGAACTCGTGGAAGACATCATGGAGGTAATTATGGATGATTTTTTGGTATTTGGTAACTCTTTCCATCTTTGCCTTAAAAAATTAAAACGGGTTTTAATAAGTTGTGAGGAAACGAACCTTGTGCTTAACTGGGAGAAATGTCACTTCATGGTTCAAGAAGGTATCGTATTAGGGCATAAAATTTCTAGTAAAGGGATTGAAGTGGACAAATCTAAAATTGAAACAATCGAAAATTTACCCCCTCCTAGTTCGGTCAAGGCTATTAGAAGTTTTTTAGGACATGCTGGTTTTTATAGAAGATTTATTAAGGATTTTTCTAAAATAGCTAAGCCTTTGACTAAACTGTTAGAAAAAGATATGCCTTTTAATTTCGATCAGGAATGCTTAGAAGCAGTTAACACCTTAAAAGATAAATTAATTAATGCTCCAATTATAATTGCACCTGACTGGAATTTACCTTTTGAATTAATGTGTGATCCGAGTGACTTTGCAGTAGGTGCGGTTTTGGGACAGCGAAGAGACAAGCACTTTCAACTTATCTATTATGCTAGTAAGACGTTGACAGCCGCACAAGAAAACTACACTACCACGGAAAAAGAATTGCTGGCTGTGGTTTTTGCATTTGATAAATTTTGATCATATCTCATATTGTCTAAAGTTGTTGTTTACACTAACCATTCTGCTCTTTGATACCTTTTAACTAAAACTGATGCAAAATCTCGACTCATTCGATGGATTTTGTTGTTGCAGGAATTTGAATTAGAAATTCAGGATAAGAGAGGAGCTAAAAATCTTGAGGCGGATCATCTGTCCAGGCTTGCAAACTCAAATACCAAATAACTAGATGAAGTTGAAATAAATGATTCGTTTCCTAAAGAACAATTTTTCGCTATATCTGATTCTGAGGTACCTTGGTTTGAAGACATCAGGAATTTTTTAGCCGCTAACATTATCCCAAAAGGGTTGACGCACTAGCAAAAGAAGCGATTCTTTAGTGATGTGAAAAACTACTTTTGGGACGACCCTTTTCTTTTTCGCATATATGCAGATCTAGTCATTAGAAGATGCCTTACAAGGTCAGAAACATCAAAGATACTGGAACATTGCCACTCAGGACCAACTGGAGGACACTATAGTGGAACTAAGACCGCGCATAAAATACTTGAATCAGGTTTTTATTAGCCGTCGTTATTCAAAGACGCTAACAGGTATGTGACTTCTTGCGACAAATGCCAACGGACAGGTAATCTCTCCAAACGTGATGAAATGCCTCAAAACTATATGCTTTCATGTGAAATATTCGACGTTTGGGGTATCGACTTCATGGGTCCGTTTCCTAGTTCGTTTGGGAATAACTACATCTTAGTAGCAGTTGATTATATGTCTAAATGGGTAGAAGCACAAGCTTTACCTATTAATGATGCTAGAGTGGTAGTACATTTCCTTAAGAAACTCTTCTCGAGATTTGAAACACCTAGAGCAATTATTAGTGATAGGGGCACTCATTTTTGTAGCACCCAATTTGAGAAAACCCTTAAGAAATACAGAGTTCATCATAGAACAGCCACCCCATACCATCCTCAAACTAGTTGACAAGTCAAAGTGGCAAACCGAGAAACCAAATAGATTCTTGAAAAGGCAGTAGAATCAAACAGGAAATATTTGGCGATGAAAGTACATGATGCTTTATGGGCTTATAGAACTACTTTTAAGACTCCCATAGGAACATCACCTTACAAACTTGTTTATGGAAAAAGTTGTCATCTACCATTCGAACTAGAGTGTAAAGCTTTTTGGGATATTAAATTTCTAAACCTTGATCCCAAACTTGCAGGTAAAAATAGGTTGATACAGTTGAATGAGTTAGATGAATGGCGAGCAAATGCATATGAAAATTCACGCCTATACAAGGAAGCAACAAAGTGACACCATGACGCTCGTTTGAAGCAACGAAAACAATTCGAAGTCAGAGATTTTGTCTTTCTCTATAATTCGAGACCCTAAATTGTTTCTTGGGAAACTTAAATCATGATGGTCGGGACCTTTCGTAGTTCAATATATTTTTCCATATGGCACAGTAGAGGTAAGTCACCCATCACAAGGAACTTTCAAGGTAAATGGTCATCGTCTCAAACTTTATAATGACAAGAATTTTAAGGATGATGGAGAGGAGTTACGACTCCACGAACCTCCCTGAATACACCAACAAAGGAAAGTTGAGCTGAGACTATAAAACAAGCGCTTCTCGGGAGGTAACCCTAGTACTAACAGTTTTCATTTATTTAAATTTTACTTAAATTTCAAAAATTTTAATATTTAGACCATTAACTGAATCTTTGAACACAGGTCCACAAAACCCACATGGCCATCCACACGGGCGTGCTTTAGGCCGTGCTCGTGACACGAGAATTGACATGGCCGTGTGAAAATAGAGTAAAAGTTTTCCCAAAACACAGGATACGATAAAGTCCCACGGCCGTCTGAGCAGGCCGTGGGCAAACCTGCCAAATTGACACGAGTGAGTGACACGCCCGTGCCTAGCGCCCGTGGTCGACACTGCCAAAATAACACGAGCATGCGCATAGGTACATGGGCATGGGAGAAGCGAACTACATCGTACACGGTCGTACGCTACGATCATGCAGCTGCACGGCCAAGACACACGGGCGTGCCTTAAGGCCGTGTGACGAACTCTCAATTCGCGACAAACACGGGTTGAACACGAACCACACAGACGTGTGAAATGGCCGTGCCACTTACAAAGTTAGATTATTTATCTTATTTTTACTTTTATTATTAGTTATTTTTAAATGATTCACGTCTTCTTTAAACGCAGCTTATCTTTATGATTATTATCAAATTATTTCTTCCTCAGAATCATGCCTTACTTCCAGCTCTATTGTCAATCCTCGCTTTCGCCAAACCAGGGAGTTCATTCATTCAACACTTAGGAAGTTTCAATTCTCTCCCTATCTTATGATTTTATATTTTTCTATATATCTATATTTGTACATTGAGGGCAATGTACATATTAAGTGTGGGAGGGGTAATCATTTCATTATCTGAAAAATCCCTGAATATTACTTTGTTCCCTTGTAAATCTCTCATATCATGTTTAGAATGAATTTTGATTGACTTATGACTTTTATTGATATATCTTAAATTAAAACATAGGCATTCATGCATTGATTATTTAAACCTTAAGACATTAGAAAATTAAGCATGATAAGTTGATTTTTAAGAATTTAAAATCTTAGGTTGTTTCCCCAAGTCTAGGTATTATCTTGAATTGAATTCCACAAGTTTAAACATGAAAAAGCCATAATTTTTGTGAGATTATTGAACCTTTAAGAGCATCTATTATTTCTTTCATGCTCACTTTTATTATTGCTTTGAGCGTGTCAATATTGAATTGTCATTCTAGAACTTGCTTGATTATGCATGTCAAGACCGCACCATTTGATTTGATATGTCAAGATGATAAAGGCACTTAGGATTAACCCACTCATGCCATGAAAAGCCTACCTCTACGATTAACCCTTAGCAAACCCCTTTGAGCCTAACAAGCCATTCCTTGTATTACCCTTGATATTAACCCTTAACCCATTATTGTTGAAATCCCCTCAATTAATTTGATCCCTATTTTTGTCGAGATTTTATTTGAATAAATTGCTTAGCTATGTCTTGTTCTTAATAGTAATCTATGTTATTTGACTTGTTGTAAAAAAAATATTATTATACATATTAGTAGTAGAAGTCTTCTATCTTTAAGTTCAAGAATTTAAATTCTTTGAGAAGAAGCTCTGTTGTATGCGAGTGATGATTAAATATTTTTCTAGTTAAGTAATTTTTTAACTCAATCTCGATTCTAACCTTTTCTTTCAGTTTGTGACCACACCCCCTAACCAAGCCTTGTTACAACCCTCTAAAGACTTTTTGATTGATGTATCATCTCAATTTATAGTGGGGGAGATTTGATTTTCATGCAAGCCTATGGTAATAATTTTTCATATTGACTGATGAGTGCTGATTTCATTGTCCTTAAACACTTCGAGTGATTTGAGTGAATCTTTAGTGAGGATGTTAAACTCTGTGAGATTTCGAATTGATGGTAACTACTTAGATGAGGGGAGATGCCTAAGTTTTTCGTGATTAAATACTCAACTTGGAATGTTTGAAGCTTTAATGTTCTTTTAGTTAAATTCTCAATGTATGATTACTCATGAATCAGTTTGAGATATCATTGATAGGAATTATAAGTTGAGAAAAATGAATTCTTAATTGTGAATTGAGGATTTTGCTTGAGGACAAGAAAACGCTTAAGTGTGGGGGTATTTGATAAACCGTAATTTATACATATTTTTATCCCTCGCTTAACACATTTATGAATGATTTTTCCTTAGATTTGGTGAATTTGGTGCTCCTAATCCTTTAATTTCATGTTTTGTACTTAGGTGAGGATAGAAGATTGAAAAGAACGAGAAACGACCCAAAAACGGAGAAAATGGGCCGACAGGGGAAAACAACACGGCCTGGACTTCCTCACACGGGCAGAACACACGCCCGTGCCATTCTAATAGGCTCGATACGGCCCAAATCAACCTTAGCAACAGCGTGTTAGTATCTCAGCCTCGACCATGGCCTGAAGTAATTGCACACAGGCGTGTCACACGAGTGTGTCCCTGCTGAGCTCTAGTTAAGTTCTATTCAGAAAAAGGTGACTTTTAGGGTTTGGAGGCCTTTTAAAGCATATTTAAGCACCCTAGAGGAGGACTAAAGGGAGACGGAGAATAGGGAGTAAGGAATTACTCCAAGGAAGCCAATTGATCCATCTCAGAAGTCGTATTCATCATCAAGACTGAAGATCTCTCCTCAATTTCCCTTCAGGAGTTTTGGGTTTTCTTTATGTTTTGTATTCTTTATTATTCTAAGATGTTTTCTTATTTAGTTATGAACTAAAACCCCTAAATACCTAAGGGGGATGAAACCTAAGACGAATCTTGTTATTATTTTCTGAAACGTATGATAAATATTTGACTTGTTCTTAATTATGTGTTCTTAATTCTTGTTTTGGTATTTCAGGATATCGATTCAAGTTAATGCTCTTAGTTGGAGGATGAATAGTCTCTGGCTAAGAGTGACTTTGTCGTAATTAAGCGGAGTTGATTGCGCGCCTAGAGATAGGGTGACAAGATTTTACCGGATTAGGGTGAAACTTAATAAGGGGATCTATAGATCGAGTTAATGCAACCTTAGGGTGTTAATTAGAGAAAAATCTCAATTATTCAACCTAGGGATTATACATTATTAGTCTTGAATAGGGATAAGAACATAACTTAGGGATCTCTACGGAACAAGTTAAACGAGTGAATCGTCCAGTTCGGAGGTATTGTCCTAAATCAATCATTTTTCCCAAAAGTAATTCCCTAATTCTATTTTCTGCAATTTCTTAGTTTAGATAATTAGTTAGTTAAAACAAACCCCTTTATTCTTAAGCTAGATAATAAAAAGACGGTCATTACTAGTACTTTTAATCCTTTAGTTTCAAGAATGATTAATTAAAAATTTATAAAACTTATCACGGAAAATCACGATCAGTAATTTTTAGCATGAATTATGTATGATTTGGTATATATATTAGCTGAAATGGTTGTGCCAATGTGCTTGCTTATTTGCTTGTAGGTTGACCCAAATTGGGGTGGCAAATTGGCTATGAAAATGGCCTATTTTTGTCCACACAGGCAGAGACACGGGCGTGTGTCTCAGCCGTGTACGACACACAATCACGTTACACAGTAGTGTGCCCGCTGGGGTACCCTACGAATTAAAGGCAGTATACCCTCTAGTTTTGACATGGTCTAGACACACGGGCGTGTCTATTGGTCATGTGTGGAACACGGGTTGGCACACCGGCTTGTGGTCGGCCGTGTGGCCAAGTTAGTAACCACCTTAATTTTCACACAGCCTGGCACACAGACGTGTCTAGTGGCTGTGTGGACAAGTCAGTATGTATGCCCTGTTTTGCCATGGCTTAGACACATGGGCGTGTCTAAGGCCGTGTGAGGTGCACAGCCTGTTCACACGGGCGTGTGACCTTTTAAAAGTTAAAATTTTTTATAACTTTTAAAACTTTTATATGTTATCAATTTAGTCCCAAATGCACGTTTAAGCATTGCATTGATTTTATGTTCTTAATGAATGTGAATGAATAAAATTTACTGTAATGAGTTGATATTTGATATTCGATTATTCTAAATTGTGTTATAGGTTAAGTAATGCCTCTTAACCTATTCCAGGGACGGTTAAGGGTTAGGGGTGTTACATTTTATTAGTATCAGAGCCATGGTTTAGTCAGTTCTAGGACTATCATAGCGTTTGAGAGTCTAGCTATACATGCCATATTTATGAACTGCGATAGTGTGATGAATCCTAACATTGAAATGTGCTTTTATATAGCAAATGGATCCCGAAAGAGCCATAGCAGACGATGTTGAAAGCAATGCGCTTGCTCCCGCGCAAGGGACGGCACCCTCTGATTCTCGACCGGCTACGAGTAGCCATGATGGTGAGGCTAGACAAGCCTTCTATCAGATGATGAATGATTGGTTCACCCAATATATTAAAACCAATCCGATTGTACAATAACCTCCACCCCCAGTTAATCCTTCTCAAGCTCCTGTAATGCCACCGGTGAATCCAATTTAGTTAAGTAGACCACCAGTCGATAAGATTAGAAAATATAGAGTTGAAGAGTTTCGAGCTACAACGAGTGATGATGCCGAAAAGGTCGAGTTTTGGTTAGAGAGCACGATAAGAGTGTTTGATGAATTATCATTAAATCTTGAAGAATGCATAAAATGTGCTATTTCCCTTCTGAGAGATACAACATACCATTGGTGGAAGACTTTGACATCTGTGGTTTCGGGTGAATAGGTTACTTGAGATTTCTTCCAAACTAAATTCTGGAAGAAATATATCAGTCAGAGATTCATCGATCAGAAACACAAAGAGTTTCTCAAACTTAAACAAGGCCTTATGTCTGTCACAGAATACGAGCAAAAATTCATAAGATTAAGTCAGTATACTCGTGAATGAGTATCTACAGAAGAAATAATGTGTAAAAGATTTGAGGATGATTTAAACGAGGATATTCATTTGTTAGTCAGGATTCTGTAAATCAAAGAATTTTTTATGCTTGTTGAACGAGCATGTCAAGCTGAAGATCTCGGGAAAGAGAAAAGAAAAGCTAATTTTGAAGCTAGAGAAGTATGAAAGAGATCATCGGGCAAGTCATTCAATCTAGATCAAAGAAATTCAGAGATGATAATAGCCGTTCAAAGGCTAGTGTGGGACATTTGAACAGAGATTATAAATCGCAATCGAATTTTAAATCTCCAGCTATGTCTGTTGCCAGCGTTGGTAATGCAAATAATGAAAAACCTGAGTGTGATCAATGTGGAAGACGACATTTTGGAGAATGCTGGGGAAAAAGTAATAATCGAGCTTGTTACAGTTGTGGTTCATGAAATCATTTTGTAAAAGACTGCCCAGATTTAGCTGAAAAAGATAGTGTTCAGAATTCGAGGCTGAGTGGCAACGCTTCTTGTGGTAGACCTCCCAGAAATATGGGAAATGTAAGCGGTAGTCAAAGAGGAACAAAAGATATAGCTGTTAGATTCGAGGCTCGTGCACTTGCCAAAGCTTATGCTATCCGAGCTCGTTAACAAGCTTCATCGCCAGATGTGATTACGGGTACATTTACTTTTTATGATACTTCTGTGATTGCTTTGATAGATCCTGGATCTACACATTCATATATATGCATGAACTTAGTGAATAGTAAAACTTTACCTGTAGAGTCTACTGAATTTGTAATTAGAGTTTTGAACCCCTTAGGCAGATGTGTTCTTGTTGATAAAGTCTACAAGAATTGTCCGTTGATGTTTCGAGACACTTGTTTTTCGGCTGATCCGATGTTGTTACCTTTTGATGAGTTTGATATGATTCTGCGTATGGATTGATTAACTTTGCATGATGTTGTTGTGAACTGCAAACGGAAAACTATTAATGTGACAACCCTAATTTGACTATAGTCAGGAAGTGGTCTCGGGACCACAAAATCGAGTCATAAAAATATGTAGTCGTCATATTTTATGTTTATTATGTGTGAATGTGAATGTGTGAAAGTTTTAAGCTTCGATTTAGTCGATTGCATGTGAATTTAGTTAATAGGACTTATGTGTGACACTTTTGAAATATGATAGGTTAATCTATAAGGACCTATTAAAGCATGTATTGGAAACAATGGTTTTGCATGTCAAATACTCCGTTTTATACATAGTGGCCGGCCATGATGATGAAATATATTAAAAATATGCATTAAATATTAGTTAAATGGTTATTATTTTATGTAAAAGAAATAAAATAAATAAAAAAGAAAACAAAACAAAAACCAAGTATTCATCTTTTCTTGAAGAACCGAATGTGAAAGAAGGTTAGGGGAAGAACATCCTTCGGTCATCTTAGTCCTAATTAAGGTAAGAAGTTTTGGTTAATTTTTGAAATTTTAGTTAAATCCTAGTAAATTTCTAAGTTTCTTATTGGACCCATGTTAAATTTTTGATATTTGATGAATGATTATGGGTTTCGGTCATGGTAGATAACAAGGAAAGTGGTTGTTGTTCTTGTTAAATTGGATGAATTTTTGATGGATAGGTGTTTGAATCAAGTAAATAATCATGTGTGTACACTAGGTGCTAGTTGAGAAGAATCGGTCACTATATTAGAGGCCATTGCTGAACATGAATTTAGATTGTGAGTGATGAATGTGTTTTCCGTTGATGGAATAAAAGAATGCTTAAAGATGTGTTACAACAAATTATATGTTAAGCTAAGGTTGTTAAATTATCAATCTTTCTTCCTAACCGAATATGTGTTTATAAGGTTGAGTTGTGTTGAATGTTTTAAATAATTTAGATGCTTACTAATCTAGGTCTAAGCTAGGTAATATTAATTAATTGTGACCTAATTATTTTTTAGCAAGTGTTGATTATAGAAATTTCAAATTCGGTCTTAGATTTTGATGTATATTTTTCATTAAGTTGAATTAGAAAGTTGTTATATGCAAAGAAGATAATTATGACTTATATAGACAATCGGCATTAGCTAAGGATTGAGAATGTTGATAGGTAATGTATATGTAAATGAGTAGTGTTATACACATATGATCTATTTGGCAATGATTACATTGGCTACACTAGTGTATAAGGAAACGAAGTAAACTATGTGAGTTTTCCTTATATATGCGAAATTAGTCTAAGATGAATGATCGACTACTAGTGTTATATAATTGTTTTGAGTTTGAGTTATAAATGACTATCGTGGCTTGATGAGTTCTTACCATTTTCAGTTACAAATAAGTATGAAGTTGAATTATGGCATAATTATAAATATTAATACATATTGAAATTTTTATGTGATTGCCGAATGTGAATTATGAGTAAACAATATGGGTTAAGATATTAAACAAATCTATTTGTATTAATTAAGGTAAGGAGCAAGGAGGATCGAAGTCGGACAAGGGAAAGGAGAAGGCAATAGAGTAGCCAACCTACTACCATTTCAATATACCGAGGTAAGTTTAAGTACTCTCCTCTACTAAATTTAATTGATGATGTCTATAAGAATGTGATAGGTGAATCGAAAATGTTGGTTTGCACTTGAATAAAATTGTTTATTAACTAATGTGTGTATGTGACAATTAGAGAGAGTCCTTTGAATTAAACTGTGTTAATGTTACGAATATGTGATTTTGATTATAAAAATGGGGAGTTGAAATATGAATAACAATACGTATAGTGAGACAATCTATCCGGACGTGAGATCCGCAGGCTATATGTTAGAATCTATCCGGACGTGAGGTCCGCAGGCTATATGCTAGAATCTATTCGGACGTGAGGTCCACAGGCTATATGCTACAAATTATCTGGACTTAAGATCCGCAGGCTACGTGCTAGAAAATATCCGGGCAAAGGTCCGCAGGCCCTTGTTGGCAATGTATTCTGAGCTCCAAGATTTAACAGAATCGATGTCAATCGTGTAAGTAAGATTTTAATTTTTGAACATCCGCGGTAAACATAGTTGTTTAAATACCATACAGTTACATGCTAATGTATGTATTACAAGCTCATATTTGAATTAATTTCCATGTGAATTGCTAGTATCAAAGTTTGATGCATATATATATATATTTACATGGGAATGAAACAATATAAATGATTATTGATATAATGATTTTTGAATGTAGTTATATATGATCATACATATTTGGTCATATTATAAGAGTGTGTATATGAGGTTGTATCTTGGTTCATGAGCTCGTATATATGAGTGGAGGCATACTTGATTTTATAATGACATTTTGGCAAAAAAAAATTGAAAGATAAGTTATTCATTTAATTATTTAAGCATTCGGCCGAGGTAACCTTTATCTATGAAAAAGACATTGTTGCTCATATATAAGTATGTATTTTCGGCATTTAATATAAATTTGTATGTGATTTCAAGTACTTGGTTTAATTAATAAGTTTTAAATTACTTGTATTACTTAGAACTTACTAAGCATCCATATGCTTACTTTGTTGCTTTAAATTCTTTGTTTTTATAGATTCTGCTCGTTAGCTATCGTTATCGGGAGTTCAAAGTTGAAGTCATCCACACTATATAAGCCCATTTGGTACTTTTGTAGTTAAACTTTACTAATGGCATGTATAGGATGAACTTTTGATACTAACTAGGTATCTTTTTGGTAATACATCTTTGTATAGCCATGTGAAAATGGCTTGTTAAGTCATTATTCGTATTTCATGTAATTAATGTATATGTGTGGTTGTTATTCAATTACTGTTTTAAATATTTTTGTTATGAGTTGAACTTAGGAATTATTATATAGTGTTAAATGAGATTTCGTCTTTGGTTTTGTAATACTTCCTAATCCCTCCCAGTGATGGGTGCAGGATAGGGGTGTTACATTTTATTGGTATCGAGCTACGGTTTAGTCGATTCTAGGACTCACTTGTATGTCTGAGTGGGTCGTGCTATACATGCCATTATGTGTTTATTTGGTAGTGTGGGGTTTCTGACAATTGAAAATGTGTTTTTGTTTAGTAATGGATCCCGATCCCAGTCGAGCGGTAGCTGATGATGTTGAGAGTGTAGTGCTGCGCCCCGCACATGGGACAAGATGCAGAGGACTCTCAACTTTGTTGCAAGTAATGTCAGAATAATGAGGCTAGGCAGGCTTTCTATAGTGTAATGAATGATTGGTTCAACCAATACATTCGAACCAATACAGCTATTCCACAACCTCCACTCCCGAATAATACACCCCCTGCACCTATAATACCTCCGGTAACTGACCGGACGAGGTTAAATAAACCCCCGATTGACAGAATCTGGAAGCACGGGGTGACTGAATTTAAAGCTACAGACAGCGATGATACTGAACAAGCTTAATTTTGGTTGGACAACACTATTCGGGTATTTGATGAACTCTCTTGCACACCCGATGAATGCCTAAAGTGTGTTATATCTTTGCTACGTGATTCTGCCTATTATTGGTGGAGTACATTAGTTTCCGTTGTTCCCAGAGAGCGAGTAACGTGGGAATTCTTCCAGATCGAGTTTCGAAAAAAATATATCAGTCAATGGTTCATTGTTCAGAAACGGAAAGAATTTCTTGAACTTAAACAAGGTTCCATGTCAGTTACTGATTATGAACGAAAATTTGTGAGACTTAGCCGGTCTGACCGAGAATGTGTTTCTTCAGAAGCTGTAATGTGGTCTGAACGAAGACATAAAACTGTATGTTGGTATTCTAGAAATTAGAGAATTTGTAGTACTTGTTGAACGAGCGTGCAAAGCCGAAGAGCTCAGCAAGGAGAAAAGAAAAGCAGATATGGGAGCAAAAGAGTTTCGTAAGAGATCATCGGGAAAGCCCTTTCAGCAGTCATCGAAGAAATTTAGAGATGATTCAGGCAGATCTAAAGATACTTCGGGCTTTTCTAGAAGAGATCGTGAACGACCCTCTGTGAGTACGCGAGTCTCTTCAGTCGCTAGTGTTGGGAATGATCGTCGGGACAGGACAGAGTGCCAGTATTGTGGTAAATGGCATTCGGGAAGTTGTAGATTCCATGACCGCTCCTGTTATAAGTGTGGATCAGCTGACCACTTTATCAAGGATTGCCCGGGACTATCTGAACAGAATACAAATCAGAGTGGGAAACCGGGTGCTACTGCTGCTTGAGGTAGACCATCTAGAAATGCGGGGAATGCTAATGGCGGTCCGAGAGGATCTAGAGATGCTACAACCAGATCTGAAGCTCGCGCTCTTGCTAGAGCTTACGCTATACGTGCACGCGAGGATGCTTCCCCCATGAGATATTATTACCCAGTACTTTCACTCTCTTTGATACTAATGTGATTGCATTGATTGACCCGGGTTCTACTCATTCATATGTATGTGAGACTTTAGCATCCAGTTAGACTTTACCTGTTGAGTCTACTGAGTTCGTAGTTCGGGTGTCAAATCCCTTAGGTCGTTATGTACTTGTTGACAAGGTGTGTAAGAATTGTCCCTTAGTAATCAGAGGTTCCTGCTTTCCGGCCGATTTGATGCTTTTACCATTTGATGAATTTGATGTTATCCTCGGTATGGATTGGTTGACTGTTCACAATGCAGTTGTGAATTGCAAAAGAAAAATAATTGATTTGAGGTGTGAAAATAATGAGATAATTCGAGTTAAGTCTACTGACTTGAATGGATTGCCAGC
This sequence comes from Gossypium anomalum, assembly GCA_025698475.1. Classification (NCBI taxonomy): domain Eukaryota; kingdom Viridiplantae; phylum Streptophyta; class Magnoliopsida; order Malvales; family Malvaceae; genus Gossypium; species Gossypium anomalum. The sequence goes on along the minus strand of CM046968.1, from coordinate 36,505,527 downwards.
AATAATATCCTCGATGTTGGCTCAGAAATATGTAAGAAAGGGATGTGAAGAATATCCGCGACGACGCGTACATGATAGTAAAGAGTCAGAAAAGAGACTTGAATCAGTACCAGTGGTTTGTGAGTATTCAGATGTTTTTCCTGAGGAGTTACCAGGATTACCACCTGCTCGAGAGGTTGAATTTGGCATCGAGCTACTACCTGGTGCCACTTCAATTTCAATAGTTCCGTATCGTATGGCACCAACGGAATTGAAAGAATTGAAAGCACAGTTGCAAGAGTTGACGGATAGAGGTTTTGGTCGACCGAGTTCTTCACCCTGGGGTACACCAGTATTGTTTGTGAAAAAGAAGGACGGAACCATGAGACTGTGCATTGACTATCGTCAGTTGAATAAAGTGACGATAAAGAATAAATATCCATTACCGCGTATTGATGATTTGTTCGATCAACTTAAGGGAGCCTCTGTTTTTTCGAAGATAGATTTGAGATCGGGTTTTTATCAGTTGCGAGTTTGAGATTCAGAAATACCCAAAACCGCTTTCAGAATGAGATACGGTCACTACGAGTTCTTAGTAATGCCGTTTGGGCTCACTAATGCCTCTGCGGTATCCATGGATTTGATGAATCGGATCTTCAGACCATATTTTGATCGGTTTGTAGTTGTGTTTATCGATGACATTTTGGTCTATTCGAGAGATGAATCCGAACATGCTGAGCACCTGAGATTAGTGTTACAAATTTTGCGGGATAAGCAATTATATGCTAAGTTCAATAAATGTGAGTTCTGGTTGAGAGAAGTTAGTTTTTTGGGTCATGTGGTGTCTGCATCGGGTATTCGAGTTGATCCGAGTAAAATTACAACCATACTTTAGCTGGAAGCCTCAGAAATATTCTCGAAGTTCGGAGCTTTTTGGGACTTGCGGTTATTACAGACGATTTGTAAAGGGTTTTTCGACGATAGCCACACCAATGACGAAACTACTTCAGAAAGATGTGAAGTTTGAATGGTCAGAAAAATGCCAGGAAAGTTTCGATCAATTAAAAACTTATTTGACTAAAGCTTCCGAATTAGTGCAGCCCGAATCAGGTAAAGAATTTGTCATTTACAGTGATGCATCCTTACTTGGGTTGGGTTGTGTATTGATGCAAGAAGGTCAAGTCGTAGCTTACGCGTCGAGGCAATTGAAGCTGCATGAAAAAAACTATCCGACCTATGATCTCGAATTAGCTGCCATCGTATTCGTTTTGAAAATATGGCGACATTACTTATTTGGTGAGAGGTGTCATGTATTTTCAGATCACAAAAGTCTCAAATATTTGATGACTTAAAGAGATTTGAATCTGCGAAAAAGACGTTGGCTTGAGTTGCTAAAAGATTATGAGCTTATCTTTGACTATCACCCGGGAAAGGCTAATGTAGTTGCTGATGCTTTAAGTCGTAAATCACTATTTGCCCTTCGAGCGATGAATGTACATCTGTCTGTTGTATCTGATGATGTGTTAGTAGCAGAATTGAAGGCTAAACCATTGTTGAATCATCAGATTCAAGAAGCTCAGAAAGTTGATGATGAATTGGTTGCAAAACGGGCTGAATGTGTTTCGAATTTGGAATCAGAGTTTCAAATTGATGATGATGATTGTTTGAGGTTCAAAAGTCATTTGTGTGTTCCAAGAAATTCAGAACTCATTTCGATGATTCTGAACGAAGCTCATTGTAGCCAAATGTCAATTCACCCGGGAGTACAAAATGTATAACGACACTGAAACGTCAATTTTGGTGGCACGATTAAAGCGAGACATTTCTAATTTTGTTTGAAGTGTTTAATATGTCAACAAGTGAAAGCGAGAACCAAGTGTCGTCGGGATTACTTCATCCGATCATGATACCGAATGGAAGTGGGATCGAGTCACAATGGACTTTGTATCCGGATTGCCATTGTCGTCAAGTAAGAAAGATGCGATCGGGTTGTTGTTGATAGACCGACAAAGTCGGCTCCTTTTATTCCCAGACGTATGGATTATTCCTTGATAGGCTATTTGAAATGTATGTATCTCGATTGTAAGGTTACATGGAGTACCTATTTCTATTGTGTCAGATAGAGATCCGAGGTTCACATCGCGATTTTGGAAGAAATTGCAAGAAGCTTTGGGTACCAAATTACATTTTAGCACCGCTTTTCATCCTCAGACTGACGGTCAATCCGAACGAATAATTCAGATACTCGAGGATATGTTGAGATGTTGCATCTTTGAGTTTGGTGGTTCATGGGAACGGTATTTACCTTTAATTGAATTCGCTTACAACAATAGCTTTCAATCAAGCATTAAAATGGCACCTTACGAGTCTTTGTATGGTCGTAAATGCCGTTCACCGTTGTTTTGGACCGAGCTTAGTGAAAGTAAAATTTTCGGAGTCGATTTGATTAAAGATGCTGAGCAGAAAGTGAAAGTAATCATGAAAAGCGAAAAGCAGTGCGCAGATCGTAAGTAGTACGCGGATTTGAAACGAAGAGACATTGAATATCAAGTCGGTGATAAAGTGTTTCTTAAGGTTTCACCTTGGAAAAAGGTGCTCAGATTTGGCCGTAAAGGCAAATTGAGTCCGAGGTTTATCGGGCCGTATGAGATATCTGAACGAATTGGGCGATCGCTGTGATTGATTCACTTCCGAACTTGAAAAGATTCACAATGTTTTTCATGTCTCAATGCTTCGACATTATAGATTTGACCCTTCACACATAATTAGTCCATTAGAGGTTGAAATTCAACCTGATTTGAGTTATGAAGAAGAACCGATTCGTATCTTAGCTCGTGAGGTGAAAGAGTTACGAAACAAAAAGGTTCCTTTAGTAAAGGAGTTATGGCTCAAACACGGGATCGAAGAAGCTACTTGGGAAACTGAAAACTCTATGAAAGAGAGATACCCAAATTTATTCATTGGTAAGATTTTCGGGGACGAAAATTCTTTATGTGGGGGGGAGTTGTGACAACCCTAATTTGACCATAGTCGGGAAGTGGTCTCGGGACCACAAAACTGGGTCATAAAAATATTTAGTCGTCATATTTTATGTTTATTATGTGTGAATGTGAATGTGTGAAAGTTTTAAGCTTCGATTTAGTCGATTGCATGTGAATTTAGTTAATAGGACTTATGTGTGACACTTTTGAAATATGATAGGTTAATCTATAAGGAGCTATTAAAGCATGTATTGGAAACAATGGTTTTGCATTTCAAATACTCCTTTTTATACATAGTGGCCGGCCATGATGATGAAATATATTAAAAATATGCATTAAATATTAGTTAAATGGTTATTATTTTATGTAAAAGAAATAAAATAAATAAAAAACAAAACAAAACAAAAACCAAGTATTCATCTTTTCTTGAAGAACTGAATGTGAAAGAAGGTTAGGGGAAGAACATCCTTTGGTCATCTTAGTCCTAATTAAGGTAAGAAGTTTTGGTTAATTTTTGAAATTTTAGTTAAATCCTAGTAAATTTCTAAGTTTCTTATTGGACCCATGTTAAATTTTTGATATTTGGTGAATGATTATGGTTTTTGGTCATGGTAGATAACAAGGAATGTGGTTGTTGTTCTTGTTAAATTGGATGAATTTTTGATGGATAGGTGTTTGAATCAAGTAAATAATCATGTGTGTACACTAGGTGCTAGTTGAGAAGAATCGGTCACTATATTAGAGGCCATTGCCGAACATGAATTTAGATTGTGAGTGATGAATGTGTTTGGAGTTGATGGAATAAAAGAATGCTTAAAGATGTGTTACAACAAATTATATGTTAAGCTAAGGTTGTTAAATTATCAATCTTTCTTCCTAGCCGAATATGTGTTTATAAGGTTGAGTTGTGTTGAATGTTTTAAATAATTTAGATGCTTACTAATCTAGGTCTAAGCTAGGTAATATTAATTAATTGTGACCTAATTATTTTATAGCAAGTGCTGATTATGGAAATTTCAAATTCGGTCTTAGATTTTGATGTATATCTTTCATTAAGTTGAATTGGAATGTTGTTATATGCAAAGAAGATAATTATGACTTATATAGACAATCGGCATTAGCTAAGGATTAAGAATGTTGATAGGTAATGTATATGTAAATGAGTAGTGTTATACACATATGATCTATTTGGCAATGATTACATTGGCTACACTAGTGTATAAGGAAACGAAGTAAACTATGTGAGTTTTCCTTATGTATGCGAAATTAGTCTAAGATGAATGATCGGCTACTAGTGTTATATAATTGTTTTGAGTTTGAGTTATAAATGACTATCGTGGCTTGATGAGTTCTTACCATTTTCAGTTACAAATAAGTATGAAGTTGAATTATGGCATAATTATAAATATTAATACATATTGAAATTTTTATGTGATTTCCGAATGTGAATTATGAGTAAACAATATGGGTTAAGATATTAAACAAATCTATTTGTATTAATTAAGCTAAGGAGCAAGGAGGATCGAAGTCGGACAAGGGAAAGGAGAAGGCAATAGAGTAGCCAACCTATTACCGTTTCAATATACCGAGGTAAGTTTTGAAGTAGTCTCCTCTACTACACTTAGTTGATGATGTCTATAAGTATGTGATAGGTGAATCGAAAATGTTGGTTTGCACTTGAATAAAATTGTTTATTAACTAATATGTGTATGTGACAATTAGAGAGAGTCCTTTGAATTAAACTGTGATAATGTTATGAATATGTGATTTTGATTATAAAAATGGGGAGTTGAAATATGAATAACAATACGTATAGTGAGACAATCTATCCGGACGTGAGATCCACAGGCTATATGTTAGAATCTATCCGGACGTGAGGTCCGCAGGCTATATGCTAGAATCTATCCGGACGAGAGGTCCGCAGGCTATATGCTAGAAATTATCCGGACTTAAGATCCGCAGGCTACGTGCTAGAAAATATCGGGCAAAGGTCCGCAGAATACAGTTGGCAATGTATTCCGAGCTCCAAGATTTAACAGAATCGAAGTCAGTCGTGTAAGTAAGATTTTAATTTTTGAACATCCGCGGTAAACATAGTTGTTTAAATGCCATACAGTTACATGCTAATGTATGTATTACAAGCTCATATTTGAATTAATTTTCATGTGAATTGCTAGTATCAAAGTTTGATACATATATATATATTTACATGTGAATGAAACAATATAAATGATTATTGATATAATGATTTTTGAATGTAGTTATATATGATCATCCATATTTGGTCATATTATAAGAGTGTGTATATGAGGTTGTATCTTGGTTCATGAGCTCGTATATATGAGTGGAGGCATACTTGATTTTATAATGACATTTTGGCAAAAAAAAAAATTTGAAAGATAAGTTATTCATTTAATTATTTAAGCATTCGGGCAAGGTAACCTTTATCTATGAAAAAGACATTGTTGCTCATATATAAGTATGTATTTTCGGCATATAATATAAATTTGTATGTGATTTCAAGTACTTGGTTTAATTAATAAGTTTTAAATTACTTGTATTACTTAGAACTTACTAAGCATCCATATGCTTACTTTGTTGCTTTAAATTCTTTGTTTTTATAGATTCTGCTCGTTAGCTATCGTTATCAGGAGTTCAAAGTTGAAGTCATCCACACTATCTAAGCCCATTTGGTACTTTTGTAGTTAAACTTTACTAATGGCATGTATAGGATGAACTTTTGATACTAAGTAGGTATCTTTTTGGTAATACATCTTTGTATAGCCATGCGAAAATGGCTTGTTAAGTCATTATTCGTATTTCATGTAATTAATGTATATGTGTAGTTGTTATTCAATTACTGTTTTAAATATTTTTGTTATGAGTTGAACTTAGGAATTATTATATAGTGTTAAATGAGATTTCGTGCTGGTTTTGTAATACTTCCTAATCCCTCCCACGACAGTGCGGGATAGGGTGTTACATTTTATTGGTATCAGAGCTACGGTTTAGTCGATTCTAGGACTACCGTAATATGAGTGGGTCGTGCTATACATGCCATTATGTGTTTATTTGGTAGTGTGGGGATTTTTGACAATTAAAAATGTGTTTTTGTTTAGTAATGGATCCCGATCCCAGTCGAGCGGTAGCTGATGATGTTGAGAGTGTAGCGCCTGCTCCCGCACATGGAAGCGATCGGGAGGACTTCAACAACTGTTGCAAGTAATCAGAATAATGAGGCTAGGCAGGCTTTCTATAGTGTAATGAATGATTGGTTCATCCAATACATTCGAACCAATACGGCTGTTCCACAACCTCCACTCCCGAATAATACACCCCCTGCACCTGTAATACCTCCAGAATCGACTGCGACGAGGTTAAATAAACCCCAATTGATGAAATTGAAAGCACGCGGGAGACTCGAATTTAAAGCTACTGCATGGCGATGATCTTTGAACAAGCTGAATTTTGGTTGGACAACACTATTCAGGTATTTGATGAACTCTCTTGCACACCCGATGAATGCCTAAAGTGTGCTATATCTTTGCTACGTGATTCTGTCTATTCTTGCTAGAGTATATTGGTTTCCGTTGTTCCCAGAGAGCGAGTAACGTGGGAATTCTTCCAGATCGAGTTTCAAAAAAAATATATCAGTTAATGGTTCATTGATCAGAAACGGAAAGAATTTCTTGAACTTAAACAAGGTTCCATGTCGGTTACTGATTATGAACGAAAATTTGTGAGACTTAGCCGGTATGCCTGAGAATATGTTTCTTCAGAAGCTGTAATGTGTAAACGTTTTGAAGATGGTCTGAACGAAGACATAAAACTGTATGTTGGTATTCTAGAAATTAGAGAATTTGTAGTACTTGTTGAACGAGCGTGCAAAGCCGAAGAGCTCAGTAGGGAGAAAGGAAAAGCAGATATGGGAGCAAAAGAGTTTCGTAAGAGATCATCGGGAAAGCCCTTTCAGCAGTCATCGAAGAAATTTAGAGATGATTTAGGTAGATCTAAAGATACTTCGGGCTTTTCTAAAAGAGATCGTGAACGACCCCCTGTGAGTACGCGAGTCTCTTCAGTCGCTAGTGTTGGGAATGATCGTCGGGACAGTGATGCATCGCCGAAGATTGTGGTAAATGGCATTCGGGAATTTGTAGATTCCATGACCGCTCCTGTTATAAGTGTGGATCAGCTGACCACTTTATCAAGGATTGCCCGAGACTATTTGAACAGAATACAAATCAGAGTGGGAAACCGGGTGCTACTGCTACTTGAGGTAGACCATCTAGAAATGCAGGGAATGCTAGTGGCGGTTCGAGAGGATCTAGAGATGCTACAACCAGATCTGAAGCTCGCGCTCTTGCTAGAGCTTACGCTATACGTGCACGCAAGGATGCTTCCTCGCCAGATATTATTACCGGTACTTTCACTCTCTTTGATACTAATGTGATTGCATTGATTGACCCGGGTTCTACTCTTTCATATGTATGTGAGACGTTAGCATCCAGTAAGACTTTACCTGTTGAGTCTACTGAGTTCGTAGTTCGGGTTTCAAATCCCTTAGGTCGTTATGTACTTGTTAACAAGGTGTGTAAGAAACGTCCCTTAGTAATCAGAGGTTCCTGCTTTCCGGCCAATTTCATGCTTTTACCGTTTGATGAATTTGATGTTATCCTCGGTATGGATTGGTTGACCGTTCACGATGCAATTGTGAATTGCAAAAGAAAAACAATTGATTTGAGGTGTGAAAATAATGAGATAATTCGAGTTAAGTCTACTGACTTGAATGGATTGCCAGCAATAATATCCTCGATGTTGGCTCAGAAATATGTAAGAAAGGGATGTGAAGCATATCTGGCGTACGTACTTGATAGTAAAGTGTCAGAAAAGAGGCTTGACTCAGTACCAGTGGTTTGTGAGTATTCAGATGTTTTTCCTGAGGAGTTACCAGGATTACCACCTGTTCGAGAGGTTGAATTTGGCATCGAGCTACTACCTGGAGCCACTCCAATTTCGATAGCTCCGTATCGTATGGCACCAACGGAATTGAAAGAATTGAAAGCACAGTTGCAAGAGTTGACGGATAGAGGTTTTGGTCGACCGAGTTCTTCACCCAAGGGCACACAAAGATTGTTTGTGAAAAAGAAGGACGGAACCATGAGACTGTGCATCGACTATCGTCAGTTGAATAAATTGACGATAAAGAATAAATATCCATTACCGCGTATTGATGATTTGTTCGATCAACTTAAGGGAGCCTCTGTATTTTTGAAGATAGATTTGAGATCGGGTTATTATCAGTTGCGAGTTCGAGATTCAGATATACCCAAAACCGCTTTCAGAACGAGATACGGTCACTACGAGTTCTTATTAATGCCGTTTGCGCTCACTAATGCCCCTGGGGTATTCATGGATTTGATGAATCAGATCTTCAGACCATATTTGGATCGGTTTGTAGTTGTGTTTATCGATGACATTTTTGTCTATTCGAGAGATGAATCCAGAACATGCTTGAGCACACGAGATTAGTGTTACAAATTTTGTGGGATAAGCAATTATATGCTAAGTTCGATAAATGTGAGTTCGGTTGAGAGAAGTTAGTTTTTTGGGTCATGTGGTGTGCGCGACGGGTATTCGAGTTGATCCGAGTAAAATTACGACCATACTTAGCTGGAAGCCTCGAGAAATATTCTTGAAGTTCGGAGCTTTTTGGGACTTGTCGGTTATTACAGACGATTTGTAAAGGGTTTTTCGACGATGGCCACACCAATGACGAAACTACTTCAGAAAAATGCCAGGAAAGTTTGAATGGTCAGAAAAATGCCAGGAAAGTTTCGATCAATTAAAAACTTATTTGACTAAAGCTCCTGTATTAGTGCAGCCCGAATCAGGTAAAGAATTTATCATTTACAGTGATGCATCCTTACTTGGGTTGGGTTGTGTATTGATGCAAGAAGGTCGAGTCGTAGCTTACGCGTCGAGGCAATTGAAGCCGCATGAAAAAAACTATCCGACCCATGATCTCGAATTAGCTGCCATCGTATTCACTCTGAAAATATGGCGACATTACTTATTTGGTGAGAGGTGTCATGTATTTTTGGATCACAAAAGTCTCAAATCTTTGATGACTCAAAGGGATTTGAATCTGCGACAAAGACGTTGGCTTGAGTTTCTAAAAGATTATGAGCTTATCATTGACTATCACCCGGGAAAAGCTAATGTGGTTGCTGATGCTTTAAGTCGTAAATCACTGTTTTCCCTTCGAGCGATGAATGTACATCTGTCTGTTGTATCTAATGATGTGTTAGTAGCAGAATTGAAGGCTAAACCATTGTTGATTCATCAGATTCGAGAAGCTCAGAAAGTCGATGATGAATTGGTTGCAAAACGGGCCGAATGTGTTTCGAATTTGGAATCAGAGTTTCAAATTGATGATGATGATCGTTTGAGGTTCAAAAGTCGTTTGTGTGTTCCAAGAAATTTAGAACTCATTTCGATGATTCTGAACGAAGCTCATTGTAGCCGAATGTCAATTCACCCGGGGAGTACAAAAATGTATAACGACCTGAAACGTCAATTTTGGTGGCACGGTATGAAATGAGACATTTCTAATTTTGTTTCGAAGCGTTAAATATGTCAACAAGTGAAAGCAGAACACCAAGTGCCGTCGGGATTACTTCATCCGATCATGATACCTGAATGGAAGTGGGATCGAGTCACAATGGACTTTGTATCTGGATTGCCATTGTCGTCAAGTAAGAAAGATGCGATCTGGGTTGTTGTTGATAGACTAACAAAGTCAGCTCCTTTTATTCCTGTGCGTATGGATTATTCCCTTGATAGGCTAGCTGAAATGTATGTATCTCAGATTGTAAGGTTACATGGAGTACCTATTTCTATTGTGTCCGATAGAGATCCGAGGTTCACATCGTGATTTTGGAAGAAATTGCAAGAAGCTTTGGCTACCAAATTACATTTTAGCACCACTTTTCATCCTCAGACTGACGGTCAATCCGAACGAATAATTCAGATACTTGAGGATATGTTGAGATGTTGCATCCTTGAGTTTGGTGGTTCCTGGGAACGTTATTTACCTTTAATTGAATTCGCTTACAACAATAGCTTTCAATCAAGCATTAAAATGGCACCTTACGAGGCTTTGTATGGTCGTAAATGCCGCATAACCGTTGTTTTGGACCGAGCTTAGTGAAAGTAAAATTTTCGGAGTTGATTTGATTAAAGATCTTTGAAAGCGAGAAAGTGAAAGTAATCGGTGAAAGTCAAAGCGTATATGCAGATCGTGTCCGAAGTCGACGCGGATTTGAAAGCGAAGAGATATTGAATATCAAGTCGGTGATAAAGTGTTTCTTAAGGTTTCACCTTGGAAAAAGGTGCTCGATTTGGCCAGTAAAGGCAAATTGAGTCCGAGGTTTATCGGGCCGTATAAGATATCACGAACGAATTGGGCGATCGCCATGATTGATTCGCTTTGAACTTGAAAAGATTCACAATGTTTTTCATGTCTCGATGCTTCGACGTTATAGATCTGACCCTTCGCACATAATTAGTCCATTAGAGGTTGAAATTCAACCTAATTTGAGTTATGAAGAAGAACCGATTCGTATTTTAGCTCGTGAGGTGAAAGAGTTGCGAAACAAAAAGGTTCCTTTAGTAAAGGTGTTATGGCTCAAACACGGGATCGAAGAAGCTACTTGGGAAACTAAAAACTCTATGAAAGAGAGATACCCAAATTTATTCACTGGTAAGATTTTCGGGGACGAAAATTCTTTATGTGGGGGAGAGTTGTGACAACCCAAATTTGACCATAGTCGAGAAGTGGTCTCGGGACCATAAAAACGAGTCATAAAAATATTTAGTCGTCATATTTTATGTTTATTATGTGTGAATGTAAATGTGTGAAAGTTTTAAGCTTCGATTTAGTCGATTGCATGTGAATTTAGTTAATAGGACTTATGTGTGACACTTTTGAAATATGATAGGTTAATCTATAAGGACCTATTAAAGCATGTATTGGGAACAATGGTTTTGCATGTCAAATACTCCTTTTTATACATAGTGGCCGGCCATGATGATGAAGTATATTAAAAATATGAATCAAATATTAGTTAAATGGTTATTATTTTATGTAAAAGAAATAAAATAAATAAAAAGGAAAACAAAACAAAAACCAAGTATTCATCTTTTCTTGAAGAACCGAATGTGAAAGAAGGTTAGGGGAAGAACATCCTTCGGTCATCTTAGTCCTAATTAAGGTAAGAAGTTTTGGTTAATTTTTGAAATTTTAGTTAAATCCTAGTAAATTTCTAAGTTTCTTATTGGACCCATGTTAAATTTTTGATATTTGGTGAATGATTATGGGTTTCGGTCATGGTAGATAACAAGGAATGTGGTTGTTGTTCTTGTTAAATTGGATGAATTTTTGATGGATAGGTGTTTGAATCAAGTAAATAATCATGTGTGTACACTAGGTGCTAATTGAGAAGAATTGGTCACTATATTAGAGGCCATTGCCGAACATGAATTTAGATTGTGAGTGATGAATGTGTTTTGAGTTGATGGAATAAAAGAATGCTTAAAGATGTGTTACAACAAATTATATGTTAAGCTAAGGTTGTTAAATTATCAATCTTTCTTCCTAGCCGAATATGTGTTTATAAGGTTGAGTTGTGTTGAATGTTTTAAATAATTTAGATGCTTACTAATCTAGGTCTAAGCTAGGTAATATTAATTAATTGTGACCTAATTATTTTATAGCAAGTCTTTGATTATGGAAATTTCAAATTCGGTCTTAGATTTTGATGTATATTTTTCATTAAGTTGAATTGGAAAGTTGTTATATGCAAAGAAGATAATTATGACTTATATAGACAATCGGCATTAGCTAAGGATTGAGAATGTTGATAGGTAATGTATATGTAAATGAGTAGTGTTATACACATATGATCTATTTGGCAATGATTACATTGGCTACACTAGTGTATAAGGAAACGAAGTAAACTATGTGAGTTTTCCTTATGTATGCGAAATTAGTCTAAGATGAATGATCGGCTACTAGTGTTATATAATTGTTTTGAGTTTGAGTTATAAATGACTATCGTGGCTTGATGAGTTCTTACCATTTTCAGTTACAAATAAATATGAAGTTGAATTATGGCATAATTATAAATATTAATACATATTGAAATTTTTATGTGATTGCCGAATGTGAATTATGAGTAAACAGTATGGGTTAAGATATTAAACAAATCTATTTGTATTAATTAAGCTAAGGAGCAAGGAGGATCGAAGTCGGACAAGGGAAAGGAGAAGGCAATAGAGTAGCCAACCTACTACCGTTTCAATATACCGAGGTAAGTTTTTAAGTAGTCTCCTCTACTAAACTTAATTGATGATGTCTATAAGAATGTGATAGGTGAATCGAAAATGTTGGTTTGCACTTGAATAAAATTGTTTATTAACTAATGTGTGTATGCGACAATTAGAGAGAGTCCTTTGAATTAAACTGTGATAATGTTACGAATATGTGATTTTGATTATAAAAATGGGGAGTTGAAATATGAATAACAATACGTATAGTGAGACAATCTATCCGGACGTGAGATCCGCAGGCTATATGCTAGAATCTATCCGGACGTGAGGTCCGCAGGCTATATGCTAGAATCTATCCGAGCGTGAGGTCCGCGAGCTATATGCTAGAAATTATCTCGGACTTAAGATCCGCAGAGCTACGTGCTAGAAAATATCGGGCAAAGGTCCGCAGCCCTTGTTGGCAATGTATTACGAGCTCCAAGATTTAACAGAATCGATGTCGATCGTGTAAGTAAGATTTTAATTTTCGAACATCATGGTAAACATAGTTGTTTAAATACCATCTGATTACATGCTAATGTATGTATTACAAGCTCATATTTGAATTAATTTCCATGTGAATTGCTAGTATCAAAGTTTGATACATATATATATATATATTTACATGTGAATGAAACAATATAAATGATTATTGATATAATGATTTTTGAATGTAGTTATATATGATCATACATATTTGGTCATATTATAAGAGTGTGTATATGAGGTTGTATCTTGGTTCATGAGCTCGTATATATGAGTGGAGGCATACTTGATTTTATAATGACATTTTGGCAAAAAAAATAAAATTGAAAGATAAGTTATTCATTTAATTATTTAAGCATTCGGCCAAGGTAACCTTTATCTATGAAAAAGACATTGTTGCTCATATATAAGTATGTATTTTCGACATATAATATAAATTTGTATGTGATTTCAAGTACTTGGTTTAATTAATAAGTTTTAAATTACTTGTATTACTTAGAACTTACTAAGCATCCATATGCTTACTTTGTTGCTTTAAATTCTTTGTTTTTATAGATTCTGCTCGTTAGCTATCATTATCGGGAGTTCAAAGTTGAAGTCATCCATACTATCTAAGCCTATTTGGTACTTTTGTAGTTAAACTTTACTAATGGCATGTATAGGATGAACTTTTGATACTAACTAGGTATCTTTTTGGTAATACATCTTTGTATAGCCATGCGAAAATGGGTTGTTAAGTCATTATTCGTATTTCATGTAATTAATGTATATGTGTGGTTGTTATTCAATTACTGTTTTAAATATTTTTGTTATGAGTTGAACTTAGGAATTATTATATAGTGTTAAATGAGATTTCGTGCTGGTTTTGTAATACTTCCTAATCGCTCCGGCGATGGGTACGGGATAGGGGTGTTACAATTAATTTGAGATACAAGAATGATGAAATAGTCAGAATTGAATCTAGTGATTTGAATGGATTGTCTACTGTAATATCTTCGATGAAAGGTTTAAGTATTGTGAGAAAGGGTTGTGAAGCTTATTTTGCATATGTGATTGATTCGAGAGTGTCAGAAAAGAAAGTTGAATCTGGGCCTGTTGTGTGTGAGTTTCCTGATGTATTTCTTGAAGAACTTTCGGGATTACATTCGGTTAGAGAAGTTGAGTTTAGCATTGAATTGGTACCTGATACTACTCCGATTTCGATAGCTCCATAAGGAATGACTCCAACCAAACTAAAATAATTAAAGTCTCAGTTGCAAGAATTGACCGATAGAGGGTTTGCTAGACCGAGTTTCTCACCTTGGGGTGCTTTGGTTTTATTCGTGAAAAAGAAAGACGTTACTATGAGAATGTGTATAGATTATCGTTAGTTGAACAAAGTCACTATCAAGAATAAATATCCTCTGCCCTAAATTGATGATTTGTTTGATCAGTTAAAAGGAGCTGTTGTGTTTTTGAAAATATATTTGAGATCAAGCTATTATCAGTTGCGAGTAAAAGACTCAGACATTCCGAAAACTGCTTTCAAAATGAGGTACGACCACTATGAATTCCTAGTTATGCCTTTTGAATTGACTAATGCACTTGCTATCTTTATGGATTTGATGAATAGAATTTCCAGACCGTATCTGGATCAATTTGTTTTCGTATTCATTGATGACATATTGATTTATTCACATGATGAATCTGAACATATCGAGTGTTTGAGAATAGTGTTACAGACTTTGCGAGATAAGCAATTATATGCGAAGTTTAGCAAATGTGAATTTTGGTTGCAAGAAGTCGGCTTTCTGGGACATATTGCATCAGCCTCTGGTATCCGAGTTGATCCGAGCAAAATTTTAGCTATTTTAGATTGGAAACCTCTGAAAAATGTCTCTAAAGTCCATAGTTTTCTGGGACTTGCTGGTTATTATAGAAGTTTCGTAAAAGGCTTTTTTATGATTATGACTCCGTTAACAAAACTGCTTCAGAAAGATGTGAAGTTTGAGTGGTCTGAAAAGTGTCAGAACAACTTTGATTAGTTGAAAACTTTGTTGACTGAAGCTCTGGTATTGGTACAACCCGAATCGGGTAAAGAATTTGTGATCTACAGTGATGCTTCGTTGATCAGTCTAGGATGTGTTTTAATGCAAGAAGGAAAAGTCATTCCTTATGCTTCGAGACATTTAAAGCCGCACGAAAAGAATTATTCGACACACGATTTCGAGTTAATCGCGATTGTGTTTGCTTTAAAGATTTGGTGCTATTACCTGTTCGGTGAGAAATGTCACGTGTATTCTGATCATAAGAGTTTGAAATATCTGATGACTCAAAAATATTTGAATCTACGACAGGAATATTGTAACGCCCCGTACCCGAGACCATCGCTGGAGTCGAATATGAGGTGTTAATAGACTTAATTCATTACTTAAACAGCTCAAACAATTTA
Organism: Gossypium anomalum; assembly: GCA_025698475.1. NCBI lineage: Eukaryota > Viridiplantae > Streptophyta > Magnoliopsida > Malvales > Malvaceae > Gossypium > Gossypium anomalum. The sequence continues at coordinate 36,490,281 of CM046968.1, read as the reverse complement.
ATTTTAAAATTTTTAGACAAGCTGAAAATCTGAATCACAGTCGCTTAAAAATTCATATCTCGAGTTACAAAACTCAAAATTAAGATCTGTAAATTTTATATGAAACTAAACTCATATTTATATCTACTAATTTTTTTATAGAATTTTTGGTTGAGCCAAATAGTACAGTTTATTAGTTAAAATCTTCCCTATTTCAGGGTTTGACTACTCTGACCTCTGTGTATTACGAATCAGATATCTCTCTATACAAAATTTCAATGACTATGAGGTTTGCTTCTCTTAAAACTAGACTCAAAAAGAAATCTGTAAATATAAAGAAAAACTTATAATTATTTTTTTAAGATTTATTATGAATTTTTAAAGTCAGAACAGGGGATCCAGAAATCACTCTGGCCATGTTTCACAAAAGTTTAAATATCTCATAAAATATAATTTATATGCCTATTTTGTTCATTCCATATGAAAATAGACTCATCAAGCTTAGATTTCATAACTTATTTATTATTTAATTCCATTTCTACTATTTTTAGTGATTTTTCAAATTCATGTCAATACTGCTGTCTGAATCTATTTTATGGTAAATTTTACCTATTTCATGGTTTCCATGGATTAGCTAGCAATTTGACATACATAACACCAAATATGATCATGATTAGCCATTCCAATGGCTAATCATTACCAAGAATTTTCATACCACTCAATAACCATATCATAAGACCATATATACAAAATGATTATAGTGCTATACATGCCATACTCAAAATATTCAAGCCATTATGCCAAGATGGTATACGGATAGTGTGAACGAGCCTCACTGCGTTTCGATTTCGAGCTGACTTGTCAAAACTACAAGAAATGAAAAGGAGGGAGTAAGCATAAATTCTTAGTAAGTTCACATGCAAATAGCAAGTAACATCACCATATAAGCAAACATAAAATATCATTTGCATAATCATCATCAAGACATTCATGTCATATTTTCATTTATCATCTTACCACATTGTTGATATATCGAGTTTTCAACCCGAGGGTTAAGTACATACCTGTTCAAAGTATCCATCTCACAACACTTACCAATATGTCCCTTTCATCTCTAGTATTCCTCCATTTGAGTAGAACTTTACCCGTTGAACACATCGGAATATAATTCGGATACACGGATAATTTGCACATAAGTGCCATATATGTAATCAAGCAATCATGTAACCCGCCCACAAGTGAACTCGGACTCAACTCAACGAGCTCGGGCGTTCGCATCCATAAGTGAACTCAGACTCAACTCAACGAGCTCGGATGCCTAGTTACATCTCTCGAACTCGGACTCAACTCAACGAGTTCGAACATTCGCATCCATAAGTGAACTCGGACTCAACTCAACGAGTTCGGATGCTCAACCATCCTAGTGACATGTCACTTGTATCCTAATCTATTCCTAAGGTTCAAACGGGCTTTTTCCCTCGATCTGACATTTTCTGTCTTCCACGGAATATCGAAACCGATACTCGGTAGCAATTCATATTTATCAAGTAGTAAACATAATTTGCATATTACTCAACATTAACCACAAAGCATAATATTTCACGATTAAAAATCAGCATATCATATAATTAACATCAATAACTTAAAAATAACAATTATGCTACATTATTTACACATGAACTTACCTCGTATGCGAAAATGGCTACTTTTACCATTTCGTCCACAACTTGGTATTTTCCCCATTTTAGCCCGAATTTGCTTTTCCTTGCTTATTGAGCTTGGAAAGCTTGAAAACCCTAGCCATGGCTTCCCCCATGCTAATTTCGGCCTCCATGAAGAAGATGAGCAAAATTGGCTTTTAATTTTGTATTTTAATTCATTTTACCCCTAAATGACCAAAATGCCCTTATTACTAAACTTTCAAAAATTCCTTCCATGTCCTAATTTTGTCCATGAACTTAAAATTGGTCAAATTGCTATTTAAGACCTCCTAATTAATATTTCAATGCAATTTCATACTAAAAACTTCTAGAATGCAAATTTTGCAACTTATTCGATTTAGTCCCTACTTTCAATTTAAACACTTTAGGCATAAAATTTCATCACGAAATTTTCACACGATCATGAAATCATATCATAATCATCAAAATAATCATAAAATAATTATTTCTATCTCAAATTTTGTGGTCACGAAACTACTATTCCGACTAAGCCCAAAATCGAGGATATTACAACTCTCCCCCTTTTAAGGATTTTCGTCCTCGAAAATCTTACTAGAGAAAAGTGGTCTTCACTTTTAATCTCATATTCGTGTCGAAGAACTTTCACTTAGGCTGTACCTCCAATACATCTCTTTAATTTCTCATATGATCGAAAGCTTACAGTTTCAACTCTCAAGCTGTTCTTAAATTTTCAACCCTTCTCAGTTTCCCATGATATCATGACATAAAACCCGGATCTCAACTTGATTAATGGAGACCGGAATTCCAAGAAATCCAACAATCAAAGAGACCTAAAATTTCATGAATCTGATGAGTAGTAATTCATTCAATATAGATATGATTTATAGATCTCGCCAAACATTTAACAATAAGATACATCACATTTTCCTCTTTCCGCCATAGAAATAATTCTGATATGGCCTCAAGAATAATCCTTCTCATTTTCATCCCAATATCAACACTGGCAAGGATAATTTTGATAGATCCCAATGCTCGGCTTTAACCTCTTTAACAACTCAGATTTTATGTAACATCGATGCTCTAAACTATCACATTATCTCACCTTTGTCTTGAAACACATCACAATTCATACAGTAGTACATTACTGAAAGTTAAGAAGTTTTTACTCAATGTAGGCTAGTCTAGTTCAGACGCTTCGGTTACCAATATTCTCATCTATCTGAACTCTGTCAAGATGTAATAAACTTTTCAGCTTCACACAAAATGAAAACCTTACCATTCAGTAGTGACTTTAACTAATATCCAACTCTTTCTAATAAATATACACTTCTCGTTCGGACTATTTACTCTTTTATCAATTACAAAAATGAAATTCTATTATCGGACTTGGAAAAATAATCCGACATAATTGTCACATAAAATCTTTCAAATAAATAATTCACCATACCGATTGAAACTCGTGACTTTTATCACTTATGCCTTTCTCGATGTCAAATCCTTACACGAAATTAGAAAAAACCCCAATACTAAAATCACCACATTACCAAGATCAAATTAGAAGTATAGTCATATTTGACATGATTATCACGAAGTGAAGAACGACTTGAACATGAGTCATAATTGACAAATTATGGAACAAAGATAACAAGAAAACCGAATAAAGAAATCCAAGATAGAGAAACCGAATAAAGAAATCCGAATAAAGAGACCCAAGATACGATACTATATGGGAGAATCGAAAACCAAACTCATAGAGAAAATACGGAATACCCGATAATTTTTCAAAGAAAGAAAGTCCAAAAGAAAACATCATTTAATCCCCTTTGAAATCAAATATAACAAAATCAATATATCTTCTCATACATATGTATCAGATGAAGCATCAAGTAGAAGAAACCAGAATCATAATATCATATGTATTCTCTCATCAATTCTTATCAGACGAAATGAAATAGAATACCCGATGAAATAGAGCAATATAAATTATAAACCAGTCAGATTACCAATGCTTTCATCCAACACCAGAATTAGAAGACATTCCCATATAACAAAAATTTCTTTAGAAGATCAATAGCCATAGAAATATTTCTGAGAACGGGTAAACACATAGAACATCTCAAAAGAGACTGCTAAATCTGTCCAGTCATAACTGTCACACTCAGATAGTTCACATTTCAAATATCATTTCCCCAACTAGTTCAGCCGTCACAAATTTCATATTAAACCATTCACTAAAGAAGACCAATTCTGAATAAATTTCGATTTACACTTTTCTCAACCTTGCACTTGAGTAATTCGATTTACCATAATTGGGACAGTACATAACTCCAATAATCTTTACGTCAATCCTATACTTACTGTCTCTGACTTTACTTATCAGCTCATTTTCAATCTCTGATCATACTTATAATTATTCTATCAGTGAACTCTTTGGGTTCTCACCAGAGACTTATTCAATACAGATCTCATGAAATTCCATTATAAGTACCACTTGGTAAGGGGAGGGTTGTAGGACCTCTCACTCGACTTTCTTATAAATTCACATATGACACAATTTCCATCATCATAGCAACATCATCAAAATCATGTCATTCATTCAGGCAATGCAACATTCATGTTGGCTTACACAAATTTTCCTATTGTCCCATTTAGACAATATACTTATGCATACATTCTATGTTTTCTAGATAGCTTTACTTATTGATTCATTTAATTAAATTAAGTTATGCTCATGACATCATATAAGGCCAAACAAACATAGATATTTGCACCACAATTACAACTTTCATTTCGTGCATCATCATGTACATATCATTACAATCATATAATTCAGTCCAACAATTTAACATAGATAAGTTCATTTCATTATAATCCTTTATCTCATAAAAATTATATATCATTAACATTTATCAACATTCGACGTCCAAATCAAGACAAGGACATTTTCATTCGTATCATGATATTATGACCTTCATTCATACCTCTACTACTTTCTATTTATTCCATTCATCTTATCAAGTAAGCCACATACACTACATCATATGAACATTAAGCAAATATGGATATTTATCACAACATGAATTTTCATCTCACATATTATCACATATGTATCATAAACTTTTAATCACACTTTTCTGAACCGAGACTTATCATAATTATAACTTTACTCAAATACCTTCACATAACATTGAACATGGTCAGTATGGCTTTCGATTGGAGAGTACCTGTCTAAATAAGCGGTACTCATACGCGTCGGAAGACATCACACTATCACATATCAGTGGCATGTATAGCTAAACTTTTACACATGCTAGGTTAGTCCGAGAACTGACTAAACCTACTCTGATACCACCAAATGTAACGCCCCGTACCCGAGACCATCGCTGGAGTCGAATACGAGGTGTTAACAGACTTAATTCATTACTTAAACAGCTCAAACAATTTAATTTTAAAATTTTTAGACAAGCTGAAAATCTGCATCACAGTCGCTTAAAAATTCATATCTCGAGTTACGAAACTTGAAATTAAGATCTGTAAATTTTCTATGAAACTAGACTCATATTTCTATCTACTAATTTTTTTCTAGAATTTTTGGTTGAGCCAAATAGTACAGTTTATTAGTTAAAATCTCCCCTGTTTTAGGGTTCGACTACTCTGCCCTCTGTGTATTACGAATCAGATATCTCTCTATAAAAAATTTCAATGACTATGAGGTTTGCTTCTCTTAAAACTAGACTCAATAAGGAATCTGTACATATAAAGAACAATTTATATTTATTTTTTTAAAATTTATTATGAATTTTTAAAGTCAGAACAGGGGATCCAGAAATCACTCTGGCCCTGTTTCACAAAAGTTTAAATATCTCATAAAATATAATTTATATGCCTATTTTGTTCATTCCATATGAAAATAGACTCATGAATATTCGATTCCATAACTTATTCATTATTTAATTCCATTTCTACTATTTTTAGTGATTTTTCAAATTCACGTCACTACTGCTGTCTGAATCTATTTTATGGTAAATTTTACCTATTTCATGGTTTCCATGGATTAGCTAGCAATTTGACATACATAACACCAAATCGATCATGATTAGCCATTCCAATGGCTAATCATTACCAAAATTTTCATACCACTCAATAACCATATCATAAGACCATATATACAAAATGATTATAGTGCTATACATGCCATACTCAAAATATTCAAGCCATTATGCCAAGATGGTATACGGATAGTGTGAGCGAGCCTCCGACCGTTCCCGATTTTCGAGTTGACTTGTCAAAACTACAAGGAATGAAAAGGAGGGAGTAAGCATAAATGCTTAGTAAGTTCACATGCAAATAGCAAGTAACATCACCATATAAGCAAACATAAAATATCATTTGCATAATCATCATCAAGACATTCATGTCATATTTTCATTTATCATCTTACCACATTGTTGATATATCGAGTTTTCAACCCGAGGGTTAAGTACATACCTGTTCAAAGTATCCATCTCACAACACTTACCAATATGTCCCTTTCATCTCTAGTATTCCTCCATTTGAGAAGAACTTTACCCGTTGAACACATCGGAATATAATTCGGATACACGGATAATTTGCACATAAGTGCCATATATGTAATCAAGCAATCATGTAACCCGCCCATAAGTGAACTCGGACTCAACTCAACGAGCTCGGGCGTTCGTATCCATAAGTGAACTCGGACTCAACTCAACGAGCTCGGATGCCTAGTTACATCTCTCGAACTCGGACTCAACTCAACGAGTTCGAACATTCGCATCCATAAGTGAACTCGGACTCAACTCAATGAGTTCGGATGCTCAACCATCCTAGTGACATGTCATTTGTATCCTAATCTATTCCTAAGGTTCAAACGGGCTTTTTCCCTCGACCTGACATTTGCTGTCTTCCACGAAATATCGAAACCGATACTCGGTAGCAATTCATATTTATCAAGTAGTAAACATAATTTGCATATTACTCAACATTAACCACAAAGCATAATATTTCACGATTAAAAATCATCATATCATATAATTAACATCAATAACTTAAAAATAACAATTATGCTACATTATTTACACATGAACTTACCTCGTATGCGAAAATGGCTACTTTTACCATTTCGTCCACAACTTGGTATTTTCCCCATTTTAGCCCGAATTTCAGTTTTCCTTGCTTATTGAGCTTGGGAAGCTTGAAAACCCTAGCCATGGCTTTCCCCAGGCTAATTTCGGCCTCCATGAAGAAGATGAGCAAAATTGGCTTTTAATTTTGTATTTTAATTCATTTTACCCCTAAATGACCAAAATGCCCTTACTACTAAACTTTCAAAAATTCCTTCCATGTCCTAATTTTGTCCATGAACTTAAAATTGGTCAAATTGCTATTTAAGACCTCCTAATTAATATTTCAATGCAATTTCATACTAAAAACTTCTAGAATGCAAATTTTGCAACTTATTCGATTTAGTCCCTACTTTCAATTTAAACACTTTAGGCATAAAATTTCATCACGAAATTTTCACTGATCATGCAATCATATCATAATCATCAAAATAATCATAAAATAATTATTTCTATCTCAAATTTTGTGGTCACGAAACTACTATTCCGACTAAGCCCAAAATCAGGATATTACAAAGATAGTTAGAACTGCTAAAAGACTACGAACTTGTGATTGATTATCATCCGGGAAAAGCAAATGTTGTTGATGATGCCTTGAGTTGAAAATCATTGTTTGCTTTGCGTGCAATGAATACTCATTTGGTTCTGTCTGATGATGGTTCAGTTTTAGCTGAATTAAAAGCAAGACCTTTGTTCTTACAACAGATTATTAAAGTTCAGAAGATTGATAATGAGATTTTAACTAAACGAGCTCAGTGTAATGTAGAGTTTGATTCAGAATTTAGGGTGCTCGGAAGCTTGTAAAGGTTGGAATCAGTCAGAGCACCATCACACTATCCTTCAGCTCATTTTGGTATAAATAGCAAACTTATTTTGGTATAATGGCATGTATAGGCTAACTTGGCTAATGTTGGCATATAAATGGTTGTTTGCAATCTAGCCATCGGAGTGGCTAGTGATGGTATGTTTAGTAAATATGTATATGAGGTTATAATATGATTAATATATGTGTACTTGGAATGGTTAGATTGAATTATGGTAAACATATATGTTTTTTTTTAAAAGGTAAGTTTGAATACATGTGATGGTATATCATGTATAATGTTAATGTTGGCTTAGTTTTAATGTCTTGACTTGGTTGGTATATGTATGCAAGAATTAATGTAGGTACTAGGAAAAATTTGGGTGAGAAATAAGGCTTGGAAATGGCCTTATTTTGTCCACACGGGCGTGTGTCTCAACCATGTGTGATACACAGCTATGCACAGGGGCGTGTGGTTTGGTTGTGTGTCCCCTGCAACTTAAAAATTAAGAAACCGAATGCTTAGAATTGGTCTTACGAGCAAAAACACTGGCGTGTGTCTTAGCTATGTGAAACACACGGCCCAATACACTGGCGTGTGTCTTGTCCGTGTGAATCCTGCACCTATTTTTAAAAATTAAATTGTCCATACAGCCTAGCACACGAGCATGTGGCTGGCTGTGTGCCTTATATTGAATACCCACACGGCTTAAGACACAGGCGTGCTACTTGGCCATGTGAGCCACACAGCCTAGTCAAATGGGCGTGTGTCCCCTGCATATAAGGAAATTTTAAAAATTTTGCAAAAAATTCTTTAAGATCCCGAATTAGTCCCGACTTGTTTCTAATGTATAAATTGGACCTCAAGGGTCCAATTAAGGGACAATATGATTGAAAATGATTGGTTTTTGATATGAATAGTAAATGACATAAATTAACTGTATAGTTCTGTAAATTACAATAATGTTATGGATTAGAGGTGTTACATTTATTGGTATCAGAGTTATGATTTAGCCGGTTCTCAGACTAATGTAGCACGTACGAGTTTAGCTATGCATGCCATTATATATAATTTGTGATAGTGTGATATCTCCTGAACATAAATGTATTTTTCATATAGTAATGTCGTTTAAACGAGCTAAAACTGAATCTAAGGAAGCTGAGGGCAATGCTCCAGTTTCAGTTCAAAGAGCTGCATCTTGTAGTAGTAGAAGGCCCTAATCTAATGGTCGAGGTGAGGAGGCAAAAGAAGTCTTCTTTCAAATGATGAATGAGTGGTTCACAAAATTCTTAAGAACAAATCTTGTTGTACAACAACCTCTCCCTCCTGCTCCTCAATCGGTTCCTGATATGTCACAAGGTACTAAACCTGTTAGAATTGGTAAGCCTCCGGTAGATAAAATTTAAAAATATGGGGTAGAGTTTGGCTAGAAAATACTATCAGGGTTCTAGATGAATTGTCTTGTACACCTGAAGAATGTTTGAAATGTGATGTATCTATGCTAAAAGACTCATCCTACCAGTGGTGGAATACCATAATTTTTGTTGTACCAAGGGAAAATGTTAGTTGGAAATTTTTTCAAACAGAATTCAAAAAGAAGTATATTAGCCAGATATTTCTTGATAAAAAAAAGAAGGAATTTTAAGAGCTTAAATAGGGAAATATAATTGTATCTGAATACGAGCAGTAATTTGTTCGGTTAAGCAAATATGCCAAAGAGTGTATCCCGACTGAATTTGCCATGTGTAGATGGTTTGAAGAGGGATTAAATGAAGATATTAAGTTATTAGTTGGAATCTTGGAATTAAAAGAATTTGTTGTACTGGTTGACCGAGCACATAAAGTTGAGGAATTAAATAAAGAAAAGAAGCAGGCAGAGATGGAAGCCCGAATTTCAAGTAAAATATTTATGGGCAAGCCACAATTATCAGCTTCAAAGAAATCAAAGAAATATCATGGTCGTTCTGTCTCATCTGTGGGGTATTCTGGAAAAGACCGAGACTCTCAATGCTCTAATTTGAAATCTCCGGCCCCATCAATATCAAGTGCTAGAAGTGTCGGTAATCCCAAACCTAAATGTAAACATTATAATTAATTTCATTTTGAATAGTGCCGTATGAGAAGCGAAGCTTGTTATAGATGTGGTTCTCTCGAGCATTATCTTAAAGATTGTCCAGAAAGGCTTGAAAAAGATATTGTTCAGACTTTGAAGCCAAGTAACCCTGGCTCGAGAGGTAGACCACCTCGTCACCCTGGCAATGTCAGTGGTAGCCGAGGTACGACAAAAGATTCAACAATTAAATCTGAAGCATGAACATCGGCGAGAACATATGCTACATGTGTACGAGAGGATGCTTCATACCTGATGTTATACTGGTACATTTTCTCTTCGTTATACTGATATTACTGCTTTAATTGATCATGGTTCAACACATTCATACATATGCATGAATTTAGTGTCTGTTAAAAATTTACCTGTTGAGTTACTGAACCCGTGGTTAAAGTTTCAAACCCCCTGGGCCAGTATGTGATGGTGGATAAAGTTTGTAAAAATTATCCGTTAATGATACGAGGTTATTGTTTCTCGGCTGATTTAATGTTGTTTCCATTTTATGAATTTTACGTAACTTTGGGTATGGATTGGTTAACTCAGCATGATGCAGTGGTAAATTGTAAACAGAAATATATTGTGTTAAAATATCAGAATGGTGAATTGCTTCATATTGAATCTGATAAATTGGATGGGTATGATGCTTATCTTGTATATGTGTTGGACACTAAAGTATCTGAGTCAAAGATTAAGTCAGTGCCGGTTGCTTGTGAGTTTCTTGATGTGTTGCTAAAAGAATTACCCGAATTACCGCCAGTCAGAGAGGTGGAATTTTCTATAAATCTTGTTACAGGGACAACTCCAATATCTATAGCTCTTTACAGAATGTCTCCTACTAAGTTGAAAGCACAGTTGCAAGAATTAACAGACAGAGGTTTTGCTCAACTGATAAACCGTAATTTATACATATTTATACCCTATGCTTAACACATTTTATGAATGATTTTTCCTTAGAACTAGTGAATTCAATGCTCCTAATGCCTTAATTTCATGTTTTACACTTACGTAAGCATAGGAGAGCGAAGGAATGAGAAAAGGGCCAAAAAGGGACAAAATGGGCCAAAGTACGAAATCAACACGTCCTGGACCTCCTCATACGGGTAGCTCACACGGCCGTGTCAATTTGAAAGAATCTAAGCACGACTCACACGGGTAGAACACACGCCCGTGCCAATTTAACAGGCTCAAACACGACCTAAAGTAATCACACATGGGCGTGTCACACGGGCGTGTCCCTGCCCAGCCTAAGTTGAGTCCAATTCGGAGAAGGCCACTTTTGAGGGTTCTTAGGCATTCCAAAGCCTATAAATACACCCCAGAAGAGGAAGAGAGGGGAGACAGAGATTAGGGAGTAAGAAATTACTCTGAGGAAGCCGATTGACCCATCTCAGAAGCCAGATTCACCATCAAGACTGAAGATCTCTCCTCAATTTCCCCTTCAGGAGTTTTGGTTTTCTTTATGTTTTGTATTCTTTATTATTCTGAGATTTTTTCTTGTTTAGTTATGAACTAAACCCCTAAATACCTAAAAGGGATGAAACCTAAGACGAATCTTGTTATTATTTTCTGAATCGTATGATAAATATTTAACTTGTGCTTAATTGTGTGTTCTTAATTCTTGTTTTGGTATTTTAGGATATCACTTCAAGTTACTACTCTTACTTGGAGGAGGAATAGACCCTGACTAAGAGTAACTTTGTCATAATTAAGCGGAGTTGATTGCGCGCCTAGAGATAGGGTGACAAGATTTTGCCGGATTAGGGTGAAACCTAATAAGAGAATCCATAGATCGAGTTAATGTAACCCTAGGGTGTTAATTAGAGAAAAGTCTCAGTTATTCAACCTAGGGATTAGATGTTATTAGTCTTTAAGAGGGATAATAACATAACGTAGGGATTTCTACGGAACAAGTTAAATGAATAAATCGTCCGGTTCGGAGCCAGAATAACAAGTAAGAGTCTAGGTGGATTTTTCCTTAGGTATTGTCCTTAATCAATTGTTTTCCCAAAAGTAATTTTCCAATCCTATTTTTCTGCAATTTCTTAGTTTAATTAGTTAGATAAAACAAACCCCTTTAATTCTTAGGCTAGATAATAAAAAGAGAGTCATTACTAGTACTTTTAATCCTTTGGGTTCGAGAATCCAGCCTTGGTAAAGCTATACTACTATTCGATAGGTACACTTGCCTGTGTCATGATAATAGTTAGTTTCAAGAGCGAGTCATTATAAATTTGTAAAGCTTATCACAGAAAATCACGATCAAGTTTTTGGCGCTGTTGCCGGGGACTAAAATATTAGGAACACTCAATTTTTATTACTTTAGCCATTTATTTTCTTACAATTTAACTTTATTTTTATTTTATGCAGGTTCTTATAGTTTATGACTAAAAGAAACCCGTCGGGACCACTACTTTTTGACGAAGAGATCGATCGCACAGCTTGTAGGAATCGACGAGAAATTAGGCGAAGCCTAAGATACACAGAAGAAGAACAAGAGGACGATATCTTAACTACAACAAAGGAGATGGCTGAAAATCAAGACAATCAGCTACCTCCGGCAATACCCGCTGAATTAGCAAATCAGAATCCTACTCCTCGTACTATGTATGATTATGCTAAACCTAATTTAACAAGAACTGAGTCAAGTATAGTTAGGCTTGCTATTGCTGCAAATAATTTTGAACTGAAACCTAGCACGATTCAGATGATACAGCAATTTGTTCAGTTTGATGGTTTGCAGGATGAGAATCCCAATACTCACTTGGCGAGTTTTCTAGAATTTAGCGACACTTTCAAAATTAATGGCATTTCTGATTATGCCATCCGTCTTTGGTTATAACCTTTTTCACTGAGAAACAAGGCTAAACAGTGGTTGAACTCGTTACCACGAGGGTCCATCACTACTTGGGAACAAATGACAGAAAAATTTTTATTAGAATATTTTTTGCCTGCAAAAACAGCTAAGTTACGTAATGATATCTCTTGTTTTGTGCAGATGGACTTAGAAACACTTTACGATGCATGGGAGAGATACAAGGACCTACTGCGATGGTGCCCTTACCATGGGTTACCTCTATGGCTGCAAGTTCAAACGTTCTACAATGGTGTGAATCCCTCGACAAGACAGATGATTGACGCAGCTGCTGGAGGAACCATCAACAACAAAACACCTAAAGAGGCTAACGAATTTATTGAAGAGATGTCACTGAATAACAATCAGTGGCAAGTCATGAGGACTAAGCCAACAAAAATAGCAGGCGTTTATAACGTCGACTCGGTTACTATGTTGACAAATCAGGTAGAATTTCTGAATAAAAAAATTGATGGTTTACTTGGTTCTACGCAGGTGCATCTAGTGATGAGGTGTGATTCAAGTGGAGGAGGTGTGCATACAAAATATCAACCATTCAATCTTACAACCGAAGAGGAGAAAGTCAGCTATATGGGTAACAATAACTTTAGATCTTAAAATAACCCATACAGTAATACTTATAATGTAGGTTGGAGGAACCACCCAAGTTTCTCCTGGGGTTTTCAACAGGGTTTTCAACAGCCACCTTATCAATAGGAGAAGAAATCGAACCTTGAGAAGATGCTATCCAAATTCATCTCGGTGTCAGAAACCTGGTTCCAGAATACTGAGATAGCACTTAAAAATCAACAAGCATCGATCCAAGGGCTCGAAACTTAGATAGGCCAGCTATCCAAACTGATTTCCGAACGACCACAAGGTGGTTTACATAGTAACACCAAACCAAAAGAGCATGTGAAAGTAGTTACACTAAGGAGTGGGAAAGTATTAGCTGAATCTGAAAAGAAACTAACACAAGAAGCCGTGATAAGCGAAAGAGAGGAGGAAAAACCTAAAAATAGTAACGAGCCAGTGCCGAAGGAATATAAAGCACCAGTTCCATACCCAGCAAAATTGAAAACAGACCGCATGGATGAACAATTCGGTAAGTTTCTTGAACTTTTTAAACAATTAGTAATCAACTTACCTTTTGTTGAAGCTATCTCGCAGATGCCTACATATGCAAAGTTTTTGAAGGAGCTTCTAACAAATAAGAGGAAGTTTGAGGACTTATCTATAATGGAACTGAACGAGGAGTGCTCAGCTATACTAAAAAATAAACTGCCAACCAAACTGAAAGATCCAGGAAGTTTTACTATTCCTTGCTTAATTGGTAGTTTGAATGTTGAGAAAGCACTAGCCGATTTAGGCGCTAGCATTAATTTGATGCCATATAAAATGTTCAAACAACTTGGTCTTGGGGAACCCAAACCCACTAGGATGAGTATTCAACTAGCTGATAGATCTGTTAAATATTCTAGGGGTATTATAGAAGATGTACTTGTGAAAATAGATAAATTCATATTCCCTGTTGACTTTGTTGTGCTTGATATGGACGAAAACGTGGAAGTACCTTTAATTTTAAGGCGTCTATTTTTAGCCACTACTAGGGCTGTAATGGGTGACGATAAATTGGTACTTAGAGCAGGTGACGAGGAAATTATCTTTAAAATTTATGATGCTATGAGATTTTCTAGAGAACCGGATGATTCACGTTATTTTATTGACTCTATTATCATGCTACTCAAGACTCTTTTCAAGAAATTATACGAAAGGACACGACGGAACTATATCTAGCTCGAGGGGAGGAGGCAGATGATGAACCTAATAAATATTCCTCAAGACAAGCAGTGTATGAGGGTACTAAGATGAACGATAAACTTAAGCAAAAATCCTCTATTGAAGAACCTCCCAAACTGGAACTTAAACAATTGTAAAATCACTTGGACTATGCATATCTTGGAAATAATTCTACATTACCAGTGATTATTGCTTCTAACCTGCAACCCAAGGAAAAAGAGGAATTACTGCAAGTATTAAGAGAACATAAAAAGGCCATAGCTTGGAAAATTTCTGACATCAAAGGAATTATCCCCTCTTTTTGCACCCATAAAATTTTAATGGAAGATGAATATAAGCCATATGTGCAAGCTCAAAGATGACTGAACCCCAATATGAAAGAAGTTGTTAAAGCTGAGGTAATTAAACTTCTAGATGCTGGAATTATTTATCCTATTTCTGACAGTTCTTGGGTAAGTCCAGTGCAGGTTGTTCATAAGAAAGGAGGCATGAAGGTCGTGACCAACGAGAAGAATGAATTAATACCAACAAGGACAGTCACAGGTTAGAGAGTTTGTATTGACTACAGAAAGTTGAATGATGCCACAAGGAAAGATCACTTTCCATTACCATTCATTGACCAAATGTTGGAAAGATTATCCGGGCACATGTACTACTATTTTTTAGACGGACTCTCTGGCTACTTCCAAATCCCAATAGCTCCTGGAGATCAAGAAAAAACGACATTCACATGCCCATATGGTACGTTCGCTTATCGTAGAATGCCTTTTGGATTATGTAATGCTCCTGCCACTTTTCAGCACTGTATGATGGCTATCTTTGACGAACTCGTGGAAGACATCATGGAGGTATTTATGGATGATTTTTCTGTATTCGGTAACTCTTTCCATCTTTGCCGTAAAAATTTAAAACAAGTTTTAATAAGATGTGAGGAAACGAACCTTGTGCTTAATCGGGAGAAATGTCACTTCATGGTTCAAGAAGGTATCGTATTAGGGCATAAAATTTCTAGTAAAGGGATCGAAGTGGACAAATCTAAAATTGAAACAATCGAAAAATTACCCCCTCCTAGTTCGGTCAAGGCTATTAGAAGCTTTTTAGGACATGCTGGTTTTTACAGAAGATTTATTAAGAATTTCTCTAAAATAGCTAAGTCTTTGACTAAACTGCTAGAAAAAGATATGCCTTTTAATTTCGATTAGAACTGCTTAGAAGCATTTGACACTTTAAAAGATAAATTAATTAATGCTCCAATTATAATCGCACCTGACTGGAATTTACCTTTTAAATTAATGTGTGATGCGAGTGACTTTGCAATAGGTGCAGTTTTGGGGTAGCAAAGAGACAAGCACTTTCAACCTATCTAGTATGCTAGCAAGACGTTGACAGTTGCACAAGAAAACTACACTACCACGGAAAAAGAATTGCTAGCTATGGTTTTTGCATTTGATAAATTTCTATTATATCTCATATTCACTAAAGTTGTTGTTTAAACTGACCATTCTGCTCTGCGATATCGTTTAACCAAAACTGATGCAAAACCTCAACTCATTCGATGAATTTCATTGTTGCAGGAATTTGACTTTGAAATTCAGGATAAGAAAGGAGCTGAAAATCTCGCGGCTGATCATCTTTCCAGGCTTGAGAATTCAAATACCAAAGAACAAGATGAAGTTGAAATAAATGATTCGTTTCCTGAAGAATAACTTTTCGCTATATCTGATTCTTATGTACCTTGGTTTGCAGACATCGCAAATTTTTTAGCCGCTAACATTATCCCAAAAGGGTTAACACACTAGCAAAAGAAACGATTCTTTAATGATGTGAAAAACTACTTTTGGGACGACCCTTTTCTTTTCCACATATGTGCAGATCAAGTCATTAGAAGATGCGTTACAAGGCCAGAAACATCAAAAATATTGGAACATTGCCACTTAGGACCAACTGGAGGACACTATAGTGGAACTAAGACCTCACATAAAATACTTGAATCAGGTTTTTATTGGCCTTCGTTATTCAAAGACGCTAACAGGTACGTTACTTCATGTGACAAATGCCAACGGACAGGTAACATATCTAAATGTGATGAAATACCTCAAAACTATATGCTTTCATGTGAAATATTTGACGTTTGGAGTATCGATTTTATGGGTCCATTCCCCAGTTCATTTGGGAATACATATATCTTAGTAGCAGTTGATTATACGTCCAAATGTGTGGAAGCTCAAGCTTTACCTACTAATGATGCTAGAGTAGTAGTATGTTTCCCTAAGAAATTCTTCTCGAGATTTGGAACACCTAGAGCAATTATCAGTGACAGAGGCACTCATTTTTGTAACGCCCAATTTGAAAAAACCCTTAAGAAATACGGAGTTCATCACAAAACAACCACCCCATACCATCCCCAAACTAGTGGACAAGTTGAAGTGGCAAATTGAGGAATCAAACGAATTCTAAAAAAGACAGTAGAATCAAACAGAAAAAATTGGGCAATGAAAGTAGATGATACTTTATGGGCTTATAGAACTGCTTTTAAGACCCCCATAGGGACATCACCTTACAGACTTGTTTATGGAAAAAGTTGTCATCTACCATTTGAGCTAGAGCATAGAGCATTTTGGTCTATTAAATTTCTAAACCTTGATCCCAAATTACAGGTAAAAACAGGTTGATGCAGTTGAACGAATTAGATGAGTGGCGAGCCAATGCATATGAAAATTCACGCCTGTACAAGGAAGCAACAAAGCGGTGCCATGATGCCCGTTTGAAGCAACAGAAATAATTTGAAATCAGAGATTTTGTCCTGCTCTATAACTCGAGACTCAAATTATTTTCTGGGAAACTTAAATCACGATTGTCAGGACCTTTCGTAGTTCAAACTGTTTTGCCATATGGAACAGTAGAGGTAAGTCACCCATCACAATGAACTTTCAAGGTAAATGACCATCATCTCAAACTTTATAACGGTGAGAATTTTAAGGACGATGGAGAGAAGCTACGAGTCCACAAACCCCCCTAAATACACTAACAAGGGAAAGTCAAGCTGAGACTATAAACAAGCGCTTCTCGGGAGGCAACCCGAGTGCTAACAGTTTTCATTTATTTAAATTTCATTTAAATTTCAAAATTTTTAATATTAAGACCACTAACTGAAGCTTTGAACACAGGCCCAAAAAACCCACACGGCCATCCACACTGGTGTGCTTTAGGCCGTGCTTGTGACATGAGAATAGCCACGGCCGTGCGATATGGCCGTGTGAAAACAGAGTAAAGAAATTTTTCCAAAACACAAGATGCGATAAATCCCCACGACCGTGTGAGCAGGTTGTGGGCAAAACTGTCTAATTGATACGAGTGTGCGACACGCCCATGCCTATCACCCGTGGTCGACACTGCCAAAACAACACAGGCATGCGCATAGGTACACGGGCATAGGAGAAGCAAGCCACATCGCACACGGTCGTGCTTTACGATTATAAAGCACACGGCCAAGACACATGAGTGTGTCTTCAGGCCGTGTGACGAACACTCAATTCGCGACAAACACGGGCTGGACACACATAACACGGGCGTGTGAAACGTCCGTGCCACCTACAAAATTAGATTATTTCCTTTATTTTTATTTTTATTCTTAGTTACTTTTAATTGATTCACGTATTCTTTAAACATGGCTTATCTTTATGATTATTAGCAGATTATTTCTTCCTTAGAATCAGGCTTTACCTCCAGCTCTATTGTGAATTCTCGCTTTCACCAAATTAGGGAATTCATTCATTTCACACTCAGGAAGTTTCAATTCTCTCCCTCTCTTATGATTTTATATTTTTCCATATATCTATCTTTGTACATTGAGGGCAATGTACATCTTAAGTGTGGGGGGTAATCATTTCATTATCCGAAAAACCCCTGAATATTACTTTGTTCTCTTACAAATCTCTCATATCATGTTTAGGATGAATTTTGATTGACTAATAATTTCTATTGATATATCTTAAATTAAAACATAGCCATTCATGCATTGATTATTTAACTTTAAAACATTAGACAATCAAGCATGATGAGTTGATTTTTAAGAATTTAAAATTTTAAGTTGTTTCCCCAAGTATAGGTATTATCTTCAATTGAATTCCACATGTTTAAACATCAAAAACCCATAATTTTTGTGAGATTTTTGAGCCTTTTGAGCATCTATTAATTCTTTCATGCTCACTTTTATTATTGCTTTGAGTATGTCAATATTGAATTGTTATTCTAGAACTTGCTTGATTATGCATGTCAATACCACATTATTTGATTTGATATGTCAAGATGATAGAGGCACTTAGGATTAACTCACTCATGCTATGAAAAGCCTACCTCCACGATTAACCCTTAGTAAACCCCTTTGAACCTAACAAGCTATTCCTTGCATGACCCTCAATATTAACCCTTAACCCATTATTGTTGAAATCCCCTTAAATTAATTCGATCCTTATTTTTTTTGTCGAGATTTGATTTGAGTAAATTGCTTAGCTATGTCTTATTCTTAATAGTTAGTTTATGATAATCTAACTTGTTCTTAAAAAAAAGAAAAAAAAAAGAGAAAGAAACATGTATACATATTAGTAATGATCTTTTGTTTGTAAACTTCAGTATTCAAATTCTATAGTCAGAAAGAAGCTTTGTTGTACACAAGTAATGATTAAATATTTTTCTATTTAAGTAATTTTTCAAGTCAATCTCGATTTTAACCTTTTCTTTCAGCTTGTGACCACACCCCCTAACCAAGCCTCGTTACAACCCTTTAAAGACCTTTTGATTGATGTATCATCTCGATTTATAGTGGTGGAGATTTGATTTTCATGCAAGCCTATGGTAATAAATTTTCATATTGACTGATGACTGCTAATTTCATTGTCCTTAAACACTTCGAGTGATTTGAGTCAATCTTTAGTGAGGATGGTAAACTCTGTAAGGTTTCGAATCAATGATAACTACTTAGATGAAGGGAGATGCCTAAGTTTTTCATGATTAAATACTCAATTTGGACTGTTTGAAGCTTTAATGTTCTTTTAGTTGAATTCTGAATGTATGATTACGTATGAGAAGGTTTGAGATATTGTTGATAGGAATTATAAGTTGAGAAAAAGGAATTTTTAATTATGATTTGAGGATTTTGCTTGAGGACAAGCAAACACTTAAGTGTGGGGGTATTTGATAAACCATAATTTATACATATTTATACCCCATGCTTAACGTATTTTACGAATGATTTTTCCTTAGAATTAGTGAATTCGATGCTCCTAATGCCTTAATTTCACGTTTTACACTTAGGTAAGCATAGGAGAGCGAAAGGAACAAGAAACGGCCAAAAACGGAGAAAATGGGCCAAAGTATAAAATCAACATAGCCTGGACCTCCTAACATGGGCAGCTCACACGGCCGTGTCAATTTGGCTGAATTGAAGCACGACTCACACGGGTAGAACACACACCCGTGCCAATTTAACATGCTCAAACACAGCCTAAAGTAATCGCATACAGGTGTGTCACACGGGCGTGTCCCTGCCGAGCCTATGTTAAGTCCAATTTGAAAAAGGCCACTTTGAGGGTTCTTAGGCATTCCAAAGCCTGTAAATACACCCAGAATAGGAAGAAAAGGGACATAGAGATTAGGGATAAGAAATCACTCCAAGGAAGCCGATTGATCCATCTCAGAAACTGGATTCACTATCAAGACTGAAGATCTCTCCTCAATTTCCCATTTAGGAGTTTTGGGTTTTCTTTATGTTTTGTATTCTTTATTATTCTGAGATGTTTTCTTGTTTAGTTATGAACTAAACCCCTAAATACCTAAGGGGGATGAAACCTAAGATGAATCTTGATATTATTTTCTGAATCATATGATAAATATTTAACTTGTTCTTAATTGTGTGTTCTTAATTCTTGTTTTGGTATTTCAAGATATCACTTCAAGTTACAACTCTTAGTTGGAGGAGGAATAGACCCTGACTAAGAGTAACTTTATCATAATTAAGCGGAGTTGATTGCACGCCTAGAGATAAGGTGATAAGATTTTGCCAGATTAGGGTGAAACCTAATAAGGGAATCCATAGATCGAGTTAATGCAACCCTAGGATGTTAATTAGTAAAAGTCTCAGTTATTCAACCTAGAGATTAGACGTTATTAGTCTTGAATAGGGATAATAACGTAACGTAGGGATTTCTACGGAGCAAGTTAAATAAATAAATCGTCCGGTTCGGAGCCAGATTAACAAGTAAAAGTCTAGGTGGATTTTTCCTTAGGTATTATCCTTAATCAATTGTTTTCCCAAAAGTAATTTCCCAATCCTATTTTTCTGTAATTTCTTAGTTTAATTAGTTAGAAAAAACAAACCCCTTTAATTCTTAGGCTAGATAATAAAAAGACAGTCATTACTAGTACTTTTAGTCCTTTGGGTTTGACAATCCAATCTTGGTAAAGCTATACTACTGTTCGATAGGTACACTTACCTGCGTCGTGATAATAGTTAGTTTCAAGAGCAAGTCATTATAAATTTATAAAGCTTATCACAGAAAATCAGGATTTTCAACCCAGCTCATCACCTTGGGGTGCGTCGGTTTTATTTGTTAAGAAGAAAGATGGATCATTGAGATTATGTATTGATTACAGACAGCTTAATAAGGTTACAATCAAGAACAAGTATCCATTGCCTCGTATTGATGATTTGTTTGATTAGTTGAACTGCAACACTGTATTTTTAAAGATTGATCTCCATTCTAGCTATTATCAGTTATGAGTGAAAGACTCAGATATACTAAAGACAGCCTTCAGAACCAGGTACGGGCACTATGAGTTTCTTGTGATGCCGCTCGGCTTGACTAATGTACTTGCAATATTTATTGATTCAATGAATAGAATTTTTAGACTGTATCTAGACAGATTTGTGGTGGTATTTATTGATGATATCCTCGTATATTCTTGAGATGAAAATAACCATGCTGATCATTTGAGAATTGTGCTGCAAACTCTGTGTGAAAAATAATTGTATGCCAAATTTAGTAAATGTGAATTTTGGCTTTGAAAAGTTGGTTTTCTTGGACATATAGTATCTGCAAAAGGTATCAGGGTGGATCCAAATAAAATTTTAGCTATTGTTAATTGGAAGCCATTGAAAAATGCGTCTGAAGTTAAGAGTTTTTTGGGATTAGCCGGTTATTATCGGAGATTTGTACAAGGGTTTTCTATGATAGCTTCTCCGATGAAACGATTGTTTGCAAAAAGATGTGAAGTTTGAATAGTCTGATAAATGTCAACAGAGTTTTGACAGATTGAAAGCCTTGTTGACTGAAGCACTCGTGTTAGTTCAGCCTAGATCGGGTAAGGAATTTGTGATTTATAGTGATGCATCATTGAAAGGTTTAGGCTGTGTTTTGATGTAAGAAGGTAAAGTGATAGCCTATGCTTCTAGATAGTTAAAACCACACGAAAAAAACTACCCGATATATGATCTAGAATTAGCAGCCATTGTATTTGTATTGAAAATTTGGCGACACTATCTATTTGGTGAAAAATGTTACATATTCATCGATCGTAAAGGTTTAAAGTATTTAATGTTGCAAAAAGAATTGAATTTGAGATAAACAGGTGGCTTGAATTATTGAAAGATTATGACTTGGTTATTGATTATAATCTGAGAAAAGCTAATGTGGTTGCAGATGATCTGAGCAAAAAATCTATGTTTGCCTTGTGAGCAATGAATACCCGGTTGTCTTTGTCTAATGATGGTTCATTCATAGTTGAGTTAAAAACTAAAGCAATATTCTTAAAACAAATTTGAGAAGCTCAGGAGAGTGATGATGAATTACAAGCTAAATGGGTACAATGTGAATCAAATTCTGATTCAGAATTTCAGATTAGATCTGATGGTTTTCTATTACTCAGAGGCAGAATATGTGACCAAAGAATTCAAAACTTGTACAGAAGATATTGTACAAAGCTCACAAAGGTATTATGTCTGTGCATTCGGGGAGTAATAAAATGTACAATGATTTGAAAAAAATGTACTGGTGGCCAGGAAAACATGATATTTCTGAATTTGTATCTGAGTGTTTGATATGTCAGCAAGTTAAAGCGGAACACCAGGCACCTTCGGGATTATTACAACTAGTTACTATGGACTATGTATCAGGGTTACCCTTATCTCTGAAAAAGAAATATGCCATTTGGGTTATCGTCGACCGTTTAACAAAGTCTGCAGACTTTATTCCGGTACGTATGAATTTCTCCCTGGATAGATTGGCTGAGTTGTATGTTTCTGAGATTGTTAGACTACATGGGGTACCAGTCTCCATTATTTCTGATAGAGATCCCCAATTTACATCCCGATTCTAGAATAAGTTGTAAGAAGCTCTAGGTACATAGTTACATTTTAGCACCGCTTTCCATCCTCAGACTAATGGACAATCAGAATGTGTGATACAAATTTTAGAAGATATGCTTCGGTGTTGTGTGTTGGAATTTGAAGGTAACTGAGAAAAATATTTGTCTTTAGTTGAATTTGCATACAATAATAGCTATTAGTCAAGTATTAAAATGGCATCGTATGAGGCTCTGTATGGTCATAAATGTAGAACTCCTTTGTACTGGATGGAACTCAGTGAGAAAAAGATACATGGAGTTGATTTCATCTATGAAATTAAAGAAAAAGTAAAGGTGATTCGAGATAGTTTAAAAACGGCCTCTGATTGTCAAAAATCTTATGCCGATCTTAAATGAAAAGAGATAGAATTTCAAGTTGGTGATAAGGTATTCTTGAAAGTACCACCTTGGAAAAAAGTTCTCCTATTTGGTCGTAAAGGAAAACTGAGTCCACGGTTCATTGGACCATATGAAATTATTGAAAGCATCGGACCTGTTGCATATCGATTAGCATTACCACCAGAGATTGACAAAATTCATAACGTTTTTCATGTGCCTATGTTACGACGGTATCATTTAGATCCTTCACATGTTATTTCTCCAACAAAAGCTAAAATTTAGCCTGATATGACTTACAGTAAGGAACCAATCAGACTTTTGGCACGTGAAATGAAAGAGGTAAGAAATAAAAAGGTAACTTTAGTAAAAGTTCTTTCACAATGACATAGGATTGAAGAAGCTACTTGGGAACTAGAGGATACCATGAGAAAGCAATATCCAAATCTCTTTACTGGTAAGATTTTCGAGGGCGAAAATTCTTTAAGGGGGAAAGTTGTAACAGCCTGTTTTCAGTGAAATCGGAACAATGGTTTCAAGACCACAAATCCGAGCCAGAAAGAAAATTTATTTTAATATTATTGCATGGCCTATATTATGATAGGAAAGACGTATGAAAATTTTGATAAGAAAATTTCACCAATTTTGTGTTTAATTATAGATAGGACCAAATTGCATGAAATGCAAAAATTTGAGTTCTAGTAGCTATAAGTATCAAATAGCTATCCAATTCAAACTTGGAGGTCCTTATATGGTAATTAGACCATTAAGAAAAGTTAATAGATATTTTTGATGATTCATCCATGGAAAATTAGAAAAAGAAAAGGACTAAATTGGAAATTGAAATAAATAAAAGATGATAAATAAATAAATAGCTAATATTATCATTTTATATAATCTTCTTCCTCAAATTATATGGAAACCCTAGGAAAGAGAAAGAAAATCAAGCAAGCCTAATTGAGTAAGTAATCTTGTCCCGTTTTTAGTAATTTTTATATTTTTAATATTAGAATAACCTAATCTAACTATTTTGGGGGTCAATTTGTAAAGTTATCAGAGTATTAAAATTTTTTCCGTGAATGAATATGTTGAAATTTTGAAATTTATGGTAGAAAATGAAAGGTTGTTGATAGCTAAACAACTTTTGTAAAGTGAATTTTCATGAAATTATGATTTAGGGACTAAATTATAAAGATGTAAAATTCATGGAAAATTTTTTATTTTTATGAAATATATGTTCAATAAATGTTATATGTAAAAATTGGTTAGGCTTGGAATAAAGATTAAATTGCATAGATTTCATTTTCCGAGCCTAGGGATGAAATCGTCATTTATTGAAAGTATAGGGGCAAAATGGTAATTTTGCCTAAGGTGTGCACTGAATTAAATTGAGTATGAAATGGATTAAATTGATGTTAAATCCATTTATATACATCCAGATAGACCTAGTACGGAGTTGGATCGAGGAAAACAAAAAGTATTGGATTAGTATATCCTTATATACGAATGTTTATTGAGGTAAGTTCGTGTAACTAGAATATGTATATTAATATGTTTGGAATTGAATGTTTAATATGTGTGAATTGTATAAATTTTTAATGTATAAAATTAATTACATGTCTGATATTGCTTGATAAGTATAAGTCCCATTTGAATAGATGGAATTCGATAGATACAGGATTTCCCGATTGGTTTTGGTCTTGCATATGTTGCGGATACATCATAACTTGAAAGAGCATCCAGTTATAAGCCCTCTCGAGCTTTCCATCATATGGTTCTTGCGAGCATCTAGATCGGTAGTCAACCTGCATGTGTTTCAGACTACTGCAGCTCCTTGTGAGCGTCCTGTTATATGATCGATTGTTATCCTGCATATATTGCGAACACAAACACAGCTCTTTATGAGCGTCCTGTTATAGGCTCTTCTTGAGCTTCTTGATATGGCTTGCTTGAACTTTTTTTTATATGGCTATCTAGATTTCCCTGATAATATCTCTTCGGAGTTACCTGTTAAGTTCAATGAGCTTCCTGTTCTAAACTCTTATGAGTTTCCTATTATAGATCGGATAAGCTTCCTGTTACATGGCTCACATGAGTATCCTATTATATGGCTCGAGAGAGTGCTTCCTGATTATGTGTCCTATTTGGGTAACCCTGAATATAAGTTGATGGTTTACAGTGTTGTAAACTTCAAGTGTATTACATGTATATCCATCGATATTTCAAATAAATTCAACGGGCAAAGTTCTATTATGGTTAATCTGAACTTGAGATGATTTATCATAGAAATGTATATGTTATATGGAATATGATAAGAAAAGTAGATGTGCATGAAAGTTATTATATGATGAGCTCATCTTTATTATTTGAAAAGTATTTAGAAATTCATGAATAATTTGCTTGATTGAGTGTATGTGATTAGGCAATTGGTCAATTTGTTGGGATACATGATATTTACATGATTACTTAAATTGGATATAAATGGTAAGTTAAATTCCTCTTATGAGAACTCACTAAGTATTAAATACTTATTTTGTCTTATTTCCCTCTAGTTTATAGTGCTCGAAAGCTCGTAAAGGTTGGAATCGATCGGAGCACCATCACTCTATCCTTCAGCTCATTTTGGTATAAAAACCAAACTTATTTTGGTATAATGGCATGTATAGGCTAACTTGGCTAATGTTGGCATGTAAATGGTTGTTTGTAATCTAGCCATTGGAATGCCTAGTGATGGTATGTTTAGTGAATATGTATATGAGGTTATAATATGATTAATATATGTGTACTTGGAATGGTTAGATTGAATTATGGTAAACATATATGTTTTTTTTTTAAGAAAGGTAAGTTTGAATACATGTAATGGTATATCATGTATAATGTTAATGTTGGCTTGGTTTTAACGTCTTGAATTGGTTGGTATATGTATGCAAGTATTAATGTAGGTACAAGGCAAAATTTGGGTGAGAAATAAGCTTGGAAATGGCCTTATTTTGTCCACACGGGTAGACACACGGGCGTGTGTCTCAACTGTGTATGTTACACGACCATGCGCACGGGCGTGTGGTTTGGCCGTGTGTCCCCTACAGCTTAAAAATTGAGAAACAAAATGCTCAGAATTGGTCTCATGGGTAAAGACACGGGTGTGTGTCTCAACCGTGTGAATCCTGCACCTATTTTTGAAAATTAAATTGTCCATACGACCTAGCACACGGGGGTGTGGCTGGCCGTGTGACCCAAGTCAGTAGCTACCCTAATTTTAAGAACAGGCTGGGACATGACCGTGTGCCTTATATTGAATACCTACACGGCCTAAGACACAGGTGTGTCACTTGGCCGTGTGAGTCACACGGTCTGATCACACCGGCGTGTGTCCCCTGTATATAAGGAAATTTTAAAAATATTACAAAAAATCCTCTGAGATCCCGAATTAGTCCCGACTTGTTTCTAACGTATAAATTGGGCCTTGAGGGTCCAATTAAGGGACAATATGATTGAATATGATTGGTTTCAGATATGAATAGTAAATGACATAAATTAATTGTGTTGTTCTGTAAATTACAGTAATGCTCTGTAACCCTGTTCCAGCAACAGATATAGGTTAAGGATGTTACAGGAACACTCCAATGGAAGTGTTAGAAAAATGAATCTGGCCAAATGCTGTCAGTGCATGAGTGTGTATCGGCACAATTATGTACTCTTTTGGGGTTTCTTGCACTCCATCGTTACGTTTTAGGAATATTGGTACAAAAATGCAATGATGTCCCTTATTCACAAAGAAAAGAGAGACATATATTTATGATCTTCATGGATACTTAGTATTGTACAATAAATTCTGTGTTGGTAGATAGAATTTAAGATTTGAAGCATGATGCTGGTTTTGATGAAGTTGCAATCTTATTCATTCATACTTATGTATTGTCGATGCAATATTCTATCATCTGAATGTGACTTATTCATTGGAATTTTAGGTGATTCAAGTTGTTAGAATGATCATTTGCCTTAGTGAATTCTTGTGTAGCCTTGCTAGTTTCTGTTTTACTTGAGGACAAGTAAAAACTCAAGTTTGGGTGTATGTGATAGTACTAGAAATAACATATGTTTTCTCCCTACTGATTGGTTAATTTGTCCCCATTTAGTTATCTTTAGCATATATTTTAGCATTTTCAATTTAGTAAATTGCATTTTACAACTCAGTGGATCTTAGCCTATTTATCCTTAATTTTGTCATCTTTTGGTACCGATGTTGCTGCATGAGTATTTCCATATTGCACCCAGAATTATCACTGCACCTAATAGCTGTCTGGATATGAACAAAAATGTGCGAGTTGTCCACTTTGGTATAACTAACTTGTACGTATAGAGGTAATATGATTCTAATGAAACGGCACTTGTGTTATTTGGAAGAATATATAAATATTCACGTGAGAAGGAAAAAAGAGAGGCTTTCTGGGGGGTATTATCTTCTTCAACCTAACTTTTGAAGCATTTTGGCTATGGCGGATTAAGTCTCTTACGAGTGAATCGATGTGAAAGGGACGCAGGTCAACTCCTGACGAGGAGCCCTAAGTGTGGCACAAGAGGGAATGGAGAGATTCTTTTATATTTCTTTTTTAAACGATGGTGATTGTCTAGGAATTGTATTCTCCACTTGTTTCTTTTATATTTATTTTTTAAACGGTGTTGATTACTTTCTATTTCATGTTTGTACAGAAGTACACATGATTTCTGGGTTAATGTTATTTTATTCAATCTTGCTTCTACTATTTAATCTTTGGGTTTGAATGTTTTTAGCATAAAAGTGTTTTTGTAGTCACTGACAACGGAAAGTGTAGCGATAGCTCAAGCTAACAAGCATGACAACAGAAGTTGCTTGAGAATTAGAGGAATTAAATCCACTTGCTCTTAATAGTGTTCCATTACCATCAATGAAAGGTGTGGTTAATGTGCATGTTTAAGTCTTAGATTAAATATAGAAGTTGAGCTTGGTAAGAAATTCAGTGCAATTTAATGGATCGACAATCACCTATCCTTTTATACCTTGTGACCATTTAGTATTCTGTTGAATATTCACGTTGGGGATCCTAGTTTATTATTATCATATTTTATCTTATTGTTTTCAAGTTATTGCTTCGACAACTACTCTCACAATTTATCTCGTTTCTATCTATTTATTGCACTGACATTGATAGAGAAAAGACAACCATCTTTGTGGGATTGATATCTGACAGACTCATATATGCCTACTATACATGCATCAACAGTGCACGCCGGGACATTATTTGTAATATCCTGAATTAGGGCTTAATCGGAATAGTGGTTTCGTGACCACAAATCTGAGATAGAAATAATTATTTTATAATTATTTTGATGATTATGATATGATTGCATGATTGTGTGAAAATTTCGTGATGAAATTCTATGCCTAAAGTGTTTAAATTGAAAGTAGGGACTAAATCGAATAAGTTGCAAAATTTGCATTCTAGAAATTTTTAGTATGAAATTGCATTGAAATATTAATTAGGAGGTCTTAAATAGAAATTTGACCAATTTTAAGTTCATGGACAAAATTAGGACATGGAAGGAATTTTTGAAAGTTTAATAGTAAGGGTATTTTGGTCATTTAGTTATTAAAATGAATTAAAAACAAAATTAAAAGCCAATTTTTGCCCATCTTCTTCATTAGGCCAAAATTTCAAGGATTCTCCATAGCTAGGGTTTGTTTCAAGCTTCCAAGCTCCATAGTAAGTGATTCCAAGCTCCGTTTTTAATGTTCTTTACGTTTTTGGAATCCCAGTAGCTCGATTAAGCTTATGCTAGCAATAATTCAACCTAGGGTTTATATTTGGAAAAAATACCCATAGGTGAAATTTGTGTATTTTGATGTTTTATGATAGAATATGAGGTTTTAAATTATGTTAGACAACTTGTGCTACTCGGTTTTGAGTGAAAACGGGTAAAAGGGCTTAATCGGTAAAAATACCTAATAGTCATAAGTACATGTTAGAGTGTGAATTTGATATTGTCATAGAAGGGAAAAATGATCAGCATGTCATAAAACATAAGAATAAGGGATAAAGTTTAATTCTCGAGCCTAGGGGCAAAAGTGTAATTATGCAAAAGTTTAGGGGCAAAAGTGTAATTTTCCAAAGTTCGTATTAAATGTTGTTTTGATGAATGTATGTATTAAATAAGATTAATTTGGTATTATAGATCAAGAGAAACGGGAACCAAGTCGCGATCGAGGAAAAGAAAAGATTGTGGACTAAATTGCAAAATCTTTATATTTTGGTACCAAGGTAAGTTCATGTGTAAATAATGTAGCATAATTGTTATTTTTAAGTTATTGATGTTAATTATATGATATGCTGATTTTTTATCGTGAAATATTATGCTTTGTGGTTAATGTTGAGTAATATGCAAATTATGTTTACTACTTGATAAATATGAATTGCTACCAGAGTATCGGTTTCGATATTCCGTGGAAGGCGGCAAGAAATGTCGATCGAGGGAAAAAGCCCGTTTGAACCCTAGGAATAGATTAGGATACAAGTGACATGTCACTAGGATGGTTGAGCATCCGAACTCGTTGAGTTGAGTCCGAGTTCACTTATGGATGCAAATGTTTGAACTCGTTGAGTTGAGTCCGAGTTCGTGAGATGTAACTAGGCATCCGAACTCGTTGAGTTGAGTCCGAGTTCACTTATGGCTCTGCGAACGCCCGAGCTCGTTGAGTGAGTCCGAGTTCACTTATGGGCGGGTTACATGATTGCTTGATTACATATGTGGCACTTATGTGCAAATTATCCGTATCCGAAAGTTATATTCGATGTGTTCAACGGGTGAAAATTTCTATGAAATGGAAGAACACTTAAGATGCAAGTGACGTTTTGGTAAGTGTTGTGAAATGGGCACTTTGGACAGGTATGTACTTAACCCTCGGATTGAAAATAGATACAACAACGATAAAGTGGTAAGATGATGAATGATGTTTAGAAATGTGATATATGTTTTGGTGATGCCATGCTAAGGTTGTTTGGTATAATTGTATTGTTATGTTACTTGTTATTTGCATATGAACTTACTAAGCATTTATGCTTACTCCCTCCTTTTCATTCATTGTAGTTTTGAACAAGTCAGCTCGGGAATCGGGGACAGTCGAAGTTTCGATCACACTATCCAGAAGGATTTCTATTGGTAAATGGCTTGTAAAACTTAAGTATGGCATGTATAGCAATGTACCTATTTTGTGTAAATAATTTTATGATATGGCCATGTTTGGTTGAGAAAATGTTTGATATTGATAAGTCATGGTGATGTCTAATTAGATCATGTTTGATATCATGGAAGTTTAATAGGTTATCTAGTTCATAAAAAAATTCATGGAAAGATGAAACTTGCCTTAAAACAGAATATTGATGCATCAATGACATGAATTTCAAAAATCACTAAAAATAGTATAGGTGGAACTAAATGATGAGTAAGTTATGAAATTGAATCTTAATGAGTCTATTTTCATGTGGATTGAACAAAACGGGCATATAAATTATATTTTATGAGATATTTAAACTTTTGTGAAACAGGGCCAGAATGATTTCTGGATCCCCTGTTCTGACTTTAAAAATTTATAATAAATTTTACAAAAATAATTATAAGTTTTTATTTACATGTACAGATTCCTTATTGAGTATAGTTTTAAGAGAAACAAACCTCATGGTCATTGAAATTTTTTATAGAGAGATATCTGATTCGTAATACACATAGGTCAGAGCAGTCAAACCCTAAAACAGGGGAGAATTTAACTAATAAACTGTACTAATTGGCCCAACCAAAAATTCTAGAAAAAAATTAGTAAATAGATATATGGGTCTAGATTTAGGAAAAATTTACAGATTTTGATTTCGAGTTTTGTAACTCGAGATATGATTTTTCTTGTAACTATGACACAGATAGCTAGAAAGCTGTGAATGTAGAAACAAATGATTCGAAGTACTTAAATTGATAAATTATGTTCGGTAACACCTCAAGCTCGATTCCGGCATTGGTCTCGGGCGTGGGGGCATTACATTTGGTGGTATCAGAGCAGGTTTAGTCGGCTCTCGAACTACGTGTTGTATGTACGGATTTTTGATATACATGTCATATGTATAAATTGTGATAGTGTGACGACTTCTGACCTTTTTTTTAAATGATTTTTATATAGTAAATGGATTCCGATCTAGCTGTGGCAGATGAAGTAGAGAGTAATGCGCCACTCATTTGAAGAAGGCAGCACGATCGAAAACCCACCTCCTACTGTTGGTCAGGGAGGAGGATAAAGGGATCGGGAAGCCTTTCTCCAAATGATGAGTGCATGGTACACTGAGTTCGTTCGTACGAACCCAAATGTACGACCTCCCCCACCTCCTCCAATTCCTCAACCTATGCCTCCGATGCCTCAAGGAGTGGATATAATAAAATTTCACAGAAACCCTATTGATAGAATTCGTAAACAAGGGGCTGAAGAATTTAGAGCAAATATTGATGATGATGCAGAGAAAGCAGAGTTTTGGCTTGAAAATTCTATCCGGGTATTTGATGAATTATCTTGTACACCTGAAGAATGTTTGAAATGTGCTACATCTTTGTTGAGAGATTTAGCCTATAATTGGTGGAAGACTTTAATTTCGGTGGTATCGAAAGAGAGGGTAACCTGGGAATTATTTCAAGAAGAGTTTCGGAAGAAATATATTAGTGAAAGATTTATTGATCAGAAATGTAAAGAGTTTCTTGAGCTGAAGCAAGGTAATATGACAGTCTCAGAATATAAAAGAGAGTTTGTTCGATTGAGGAAGTATGCCAGAGAATATGTTCCTACAGAAGCCAAGATGTACCAACGATTTGAAGACGGGCTCAACGAAGACATTAAGGTATTTGTCAGGATCCTTGAACTGAAAGAAATGGTAGTACTAGTTGATCGAGCTTGCAAGGCTGAAGAACTACTTAAAGAGCAGAGAAGGTAGAGGCTGAGACACTAAATTGGAAGAAAAGGCCAATGAGTAAGGCACCTTCACAGCAACCCGAAAAGTCAAGAAATATGAATCTTCGTTCCCAAATTTCAGCTGGGCAATCATATGGAAATTTTAAGATGCAGAATGTGGGTCCTAAATCTCAGAATACTTCTACAGCCAGTGTAGGGAACTCGAGATTTGTTAAACCCGAGTGCCAGCGGTGTGGTAGAAATCATTTTGGTCCGTGCAGAGCAAATGAATGTTTTCGATGTGGTTCTCGGATCATTTTATTAGAGACCGCGAGAGAGAGTCGAGAAAGAAAAATTTGAGAATGTAAAAGCTAGTGGTGCAGACTTGAAGGGAAGGTATCCGAGAAATTTGGAAGTGAAACAAGCGAGAAAGAATGTAGCCAGAGATACAGCAGATTAGATCTCGAAGGAAGAGCTCGGCTAGAACTTATGCTATTAAAGCGCGTGAAGATGCTTCCTCACCCGATGTGATTAGGGTACATTTTCTCTTTATGATATTAATGTTATTGCTTTGATTGATCTCGGTTCTACTCATTCATATGTATGCATGAAGTTGGTGTCTAGTATGAATATACCCGATTGAGAACACAGAATTTATGGTTAGAGTGTCGAATCAGTTAGGCAAATGTGTGATGATTGATAAAGTATGCAAGAAATGTCCTTTAATGATTCGGGTCATTACTTTCCAATTGACTTGTTGTTGTTCTTTGTTTGATGAATTTGATGTTATTTTGGGTATGGATTGGTTGACATTGTATGATGCTATAGTAAATTGCAAAGAAAAGGTTATAGAATTAAAGTGTGAAAACGGTGAAACTCTACAAAGTTGAATCGGATAAATCGAAAGCATTGTCTAGTGTGATTTCTTCGATGTCGGCTCGTAGATATTTGAGAAAGGGTTATGAAGCTTATTTGGCGTATGTAATTAATAAAAATAAGTTGAAAAGAAAGTTGAATCGAGTGCGGTTGTGTGTGAATTTGCGGATGTATTTCCGGAAGAATTGCTGGGTTTGCCTCGATCGAGGAAGTAGAATTTGGTATTGATTTGATACAGGAGAGCTCTCCGATCTCGATTGCTCCATATAGAATGGCACCAACAGAGTTGAAAGAATTAAAGTCACGATTGCAAGAGTTGACTGATAAAGGCTTTGTAAGACCGAGTTTTTCACCTTGGGGTGCTCTGTGTTATTTGTGAAAAGAAGGATGGTTCTATGAGATTATGTGTTGATTATCTGATTAAACAAGGTGACAATTAAAAACAAGTTTCCATTGCCGAGAATTGATGATTTGTTTGATCAACTAAAAGGAGCGACATGGTTTTCAAAGATTGACTTGAGATCTGGGTACTGCGAGTAAAAGAGTCAGATGTGCCTAAAACTCCTTTTAGAACAAGGTACGGTCATTATGAATTTTTAGTTTTGCCATTCAGGTTGACAAATGCTCCTGCTGTGTTTATGGATTTAATGAATCGTATATTTCAACCATACTTGGACAGATTTGTTGTGGTGTTTATAGATTATATTTTAATTTATTCAAAAGATGAGACAGAGCATGCTGAGCATTTGAAGTTAGTTTGGCAAACTTTGAGAGATAAACAGTTGTATGCTAAGTTTAGTAAAAGTGAATTTTGGCTCCGGGAAGTTGGATTTTTGGGTCATATTGTTTCAGGTGATGGTATACGGGTTGATCCTAGTAAAATTTCAGCCATTATTGATTGGAAACCACCGAAAAACGTAACTGAAGTTAGAAGTTTCTTGGGGCTAGCTGGGTATTATCGGCAGTTTGTAAATGGATTTTCTATAATTGCTGCTCCTATGACTAGACTACTCCGAAAGGATGTTAAATTTGAATGGACGGAAGAATGTCAACAAAGTTTCGAAGAATTGAAAAAGTTATTAACTGAAGCACCAGTGTTAGTACAACCCGAATCGTAAAGAATTTGTGGTGTATAGTGATGCTTCTCTAAATGGCTTGGGGTGTGTACTAATGCAAGAAGGAAAAGTGGTGGCTTATGCTTCGAGGCAGTTAAAACCTCATGAGAGGAATTATCCTACTCACGATTTGGATTTGGCTGCGGTGGTATTTGCTTTGAAGATTTGGCGACATTATTTGTATGGTGAAAAGTGCCGAGTATATCACGATCATAAAAGTCTTAAATACTTGATGTCACAAAAGACTTAAATTTGTGACAGCGTAGATGGTTGGAGTTATTGAAAGATTATGAGCTTGTCATTGATTATCACAGGAAAAGCGAATGTGGTTGTCGATGCTTTAAGCAAAAAGTTGTTGTTTGCTTTGAGAGTTATGAACACTCAGTTGAAAATGTCAGATGATAGCTCGATTCTAGCAGAGATAAGAGCTAGACCGATGTTTTTACAAGAGATACGAAAGCTTAGAAAAATGATCAAGATTTGCTAGCCAAGAGAAGGCAGTGTGAAGCTGATACGGGATCAAATTTCAGAATCGGTTCTGATGGTAGCTTGATGTTTAAAAATCGGATTTGTGTACCGAAAAATGATGAGTTGATTCAAAAGATTTTGCATGAAGCACATAATGGCTGTTTGGCGGTTCATCCGGGCAGTACAAAAATGTATAATGACTTGAAGAAAATGAATTGGTGGAGTGGAATGAAAAGAGATATTTCGAGTTTATATCAAAGTGCTTAATTTCTCAACAGGTGAAAGCTGAACACCAAACTGATGGGCAATCAGAGAGAGTAATTCAGATTCTTGAAGACATGCTCAGATGTTGCGTATTGGAATTTCAAGGTAGTTGAGAAAATGTTTGATATTGATAAGTCATGGTGATGGCTAATTAGATCATGTTTGATATCATGGAAGTTTAATAGGTTACCTAGTTCATAAAAAAATTCATGGAAAGATGAAACTTGCCTTAAAACAGAATATTGCTGCAGCAATGACATGAATTTGAAAAATCACTAAAAATAGTATAACTGGAATTAAATGATGAGTAAATTATGAAATTGAAGCTTAATGAGTATATTTTCATGTGGATTGAACAAAACAGGCATATAAATTATATTTTATGAGATATTTAAACTTTTGTGAAACAGGGCCAAAATGATTTCTGGATCCCCTGTTCTGACTTTAAAAATTTATAATAAATTTTAAAAAAATAATTGTTAGTTGTTATTTACATGTACAGATTCCTTATTGAGTCTAGTTTTAAGAGAAACAAACCTCATGGTCATTGAAATTTTGTATAGAGAGATATCTGATTCGTAATACATAGAGTTTAGAGCAGTTGAACCCTGAAACAAGGAAGACTTTAACTAATAAACTGTACTAATTTGCCCAACAAAAAATTCTAGAAAAAATTAGTAAATAGATATATGAGTCTAGATTTAGGGAAAATTTACGGATCTTGATTTCGAGTTTTGTAACTCGAGATATGATTTTTCTTGTAAGCTGTGATGAGATAGCTAGAAAGCTGTGAATGTAGAAACAAATGATTCAAGTACTTAAATTGATAAATTATGTTTGGTAACACCTCAAGCTCGATTCCGGCGTTGGTCTCGGGTGTGGGGGCGTTACATTTGGTGGTATCAGAGTAGGTTTAGTCAGTTCTCGGACTACGTGTTATATGTACGAATTTTTGCTATACATGCCATATGTATAAATTGTGATAGTGTGACGACTTCTGACCTTTTTTTTAAATGATTTTTATATAGTAAATGGATCCCGATCTAGCTGTGGCAGATGAAGTAGAGAGGAAAGCGCCAACTCCGGCTGAAGGGGCGAGTAGCGTGAAAACCCACCTCCTACTGTTGGTTAGGGAGGAGGAGAAAGGGATCGGGAAGCCTTTCTCCAAATGATGAGTGCATGGTACACTGAGTTCGTTCGTACGAACCCAAATGTACGACCTCCCCCACCTCCTCCAATTCCTCAACCTATGCCTCCAATGCCTCAAGGAGTGGATATAATAAAATTTCACAGAAACCCTGTTGATAGAATTCGTAAACAAGGGGCTGAAGAATTTAGAGCAAATATTGATGATGATGCAGAGAAAGCAGAGTTCTGGCTTGAAAATTCTATCCGGTATTTGATGAATTATCTTGTACACCTGAAGAATGTTTGAAATGTGCTACATCTTTGTTGAGAGATTCAGCCTATAATTGGTGGAAGACTTTAATTTCGGTGGTACCGAAAGAGAGGGTAACCTGGGAATTCTTTCAAGAAGAGTTTCAGAAGAAATATATTAGTGAAAGATTTATTGATCAGAAATGTAAAGAGTTTCTTGAGCTGAAGCAAGGTAATATGACAGTCTCAGAATATGAAAGAGAGTTTGTTCGATTGAGGAAGTATGCCAGAGAATATGTTCCTACAGAAGCCAAGATGTACCGACGATTTGAAGACGGGCTCAACGAAGACATTAAGGTATTTGTCAGGATCCTTGAACTGAAAGAAATGGTAGTACTAGTTGATCGAGCTTGCAAGGCTGAAGAACTACTTAAAGAGAAGAGAAGGTAGAGGCTGAGACACTAAATTAGAAGAAAAGGCCAATGAGTAAGGCACATTCACAGCAACCTGAAAAGTCAAGAAATATGAATCTTCGTTCCCAAATTTCAGCTGGGCAATCATATGGAAATTTTAAGAAGCAGAATGTGGGTCCTAAATCTCAGAATACTTCTACAGCCAGTGTAGGGAACTCGAGATTTGTTAAACCCGAGTGCCAGCGGTATGGTAGAAATCATTTTGGTCCGTGCAGAGCAAATGAATGTTTTCGATGTGGTTCTCCGGATCATTTTATTAGAGACTGCCCAGAGAGAGCTGAGAAAGAAAAATTTCAGAATGTAAAAGCTAGTGGTGCAGACTTGAAGGGAAGGTATCCGAGAAAAGTGGAAGTGAAACAAGCGAGAAAGAATGTAGCAGAGATGCAAGCAATTAGATCTCGAAGGAAGAGCTCCAGCTAGAACTTATGCTATTAAAGCGCGTGAAGATGCTTCCTCACCCGATGTGATTACCGGTACATTTTCTCTTTATGATATTAATGTTATTGCTTTGATTGATCCCGGTTCTGCTCATTCATATGTATGCATGAAGTTGGTGTCTAGTATGAATATACCAGTTGAGAACACAGAATTTATGGTTAGAGTGTCGAATCCGTTAGGCAAATGTGTGATAGTTGATAAAGTATGGAATAAATGTCCTTTAATGATTCGGGGTCATTACTTTCCGGCCGACTTGATGCCGTTGCCGTTTGATGAATTTGATGTTATTTTGGGTATGGATTGGTTGACATTGTATGATGCTATAGTAAATTGCAAAGAAAAGGTTATTGAATTAAAGTGTGAAAACGGTGAAACTCTACGGGTTGAATCAGATAAATCAGAGGCATTGTCTAGTGTGATTTCTTCGATGTCGGCTCAGAGATATTTGAGAAAGGGTTATGAAGCTTATTTGGCGTATGTAATTAATACAAAACAAGTTGAAAAGAAAGTTGAATCAGTGCCGGTTGTGTGTGAATTTGCGGATGTATTTCCAGAAGAATTGCCGAGTTTGCCTCTAGTCAGGGAAGTAGAATTTGGTATTGATTTGATACCGGGAACAGCTCTCCGATCTTGATTGCTCCATATAGAATGGCACCAATGAGTTGAAAGAATTAAAGTCACGATTGCAAGAGTTGACTGATAAAGGCTTTGTAAGACCGAGTTTTTCACCTTGGGGTGCTCCTGTGTTATTCGTGAAAAAGAAGGATGGTTCTATGAGATTATGTGTTGATTATCGGCAGTTAAACAAGGTGACAATTAAAAACAAGTTTCCATTGCCGAGAATTGATGATTTGTTTGATCAACTAGAAGGAGCGACATGGTTTTCAAAGATTGACTTGAGATCTGGGTACTGCGAGTAAAAGAGTCAGATGTGCCTAAAACTCCTTTTAGAACAAGGTACGGTCATTATGAATTTTTAGTTTTGCCACCACAGATTTATTGTGGTGTTTATAGATGATATTTTAATTTATTCAAAAGATGAGACAGAGCATGCTGAGCATTTGAAGTTAGTTTGGCAAACTTTGAGAGATAAACAGTTGTATGTAAGTTTTAGTAAAAGTGAATTTTGGCTCGGGAAGTTGGATTTTTGGGTCATATTGTTTCAGGTGATGGTATACGGGTTGATCCTAGTAAAATTTCAGCCATTATTGATTGGAAACCACCGAAAAACGTAACTGAAGTTAGAAGTTTCTTGGGGCTATTTGGGTATTATCGCAGGTTTGTAAATGGATTTTCTATAATTGCTGCTCCTATGACTAGACTACTCCGAAAGGATGTTAAATTTGAATGGACGGAAGAATGTCAACAAAGTTTCGAAGAATTGAAAAAGTTATTAACTGAAGCACCAGTGTTAGTACAACCCGAATCAGGTAAAGAATTTGTGGTGTATAGTGATGCTTCTCTAAATGGCTTGGGGTGTGTACTCATGCAAGAAGGAAAAGTGGTGGCTTATGCTTCGAGGCAGTTAAAACCTCATGAGAGGAATTATCCTACTCACGATTTGGAATTGGCTGCGGTGGTATTTGCTTTGAAGATTTGGCGACATTATTTGTATGGTGAAAAGTGCCGAGTATATACTGATCATAAAAGTCTTAAATACTTGATGTCACAAAAAGACTTAAATTTGTGACAGCGTAGATGGTTGGAGTTATTGAAAGATT
The DNA here is from genome assembly GCA_025698475.1 of Gossypium anomalum. Taxonomy (NCBI): domain Eukaryota; kingdom Viridiplantae; phylum Streptophyta; class Magnoliopsida; order Malvales; family Malvaceae; genus Gossypium; species Gossypium anomalum. Next base: position 36,451,491 of record CM046968.1, on the reverse strand, counting down.
ATGAGCTTGTCATTGATTATCATCCGGGAAAAGCGAATGTGGTTGTCGATGCTTTAAGCAAAAAGTTGTTGTTTGCTTTGAGAGTTATGAACACTCAGTTGAAAATGTCAGATGATAGCTCGATTCTAGCAGAGATAAGAGCTAGACCGATGTTTTTACAAGAGATTTCTGAAGCTTAGAAAAATGATCAAGATTTGCTAGCCAAGAGAAGGCAGTGTGAAGCTGATACGGGATCAAATTTCAGAATCGGTTCTGATGGTAGCTTGATGTTTAAAAATCGGATTTGTGTACCGAAAAATGATGAGTTGATTCAAAAGATTTTGCATGAAGCACATAATGGCTGTTTGGCGGTTCATCCGGGCAGTACAAAAATGTATAATGACTTGAAGAAAATGAATTGGTGGAGTGGAATGAAAAGAGATATTTCCGAGTTTATATCAAAGTGCTTAATTTCTCAACAGGTGAAAGCTGAACACCAAACTGATGGGCAATCAGAGAGAGTAATTCAGATTCTTGAAGACATGCTCAGATGTTGCGTATTGGAATTTCAAGGTAGTTGAGAAAATGTTTGATATTGATAAGTCATGGTGATGGCTAATTAGATCATGTTTGATATCATGGAAGTTTAATAGGTTACCTAGTTCATAAAAAAATTCATGGAAAGATGAAACTTGCCTTAAAACAGAATATTGCTGCAGCAATGACATGAATTTGAAAAATCACTAAAAATAGTATAACTGGAATTAAATGATGAGTAAATTATGAAATTGAAGCTTAATGAGTATATTTTCATGTGGATTGAACAAAACAGGCATATAAATTGTATTTTATGAGATATTTAAACTTTTGTGAAACAGGGCCAGAATAATTTCTGGATCCCCTGTTCTGACTTTAAAAATTTATAATAAATTTTAAAAAAATAATTGTTAGTTGTTCTTTACATGTACAGATTCCTTATTGAGTCTAGTTTTAAGAGAAACAAACCTCATGGTCATTGAAATTTTGTATAGAGAGATATCTGATTCGTAATACACAGAGTTCAGAGCAGTTGAACCCTGAAACAGGGAAGACTTTAACTAATAAACTGTACTAATTTGCCCAACAAAAAATTCTAGAAAAAATTAATAAATAGATATATGAGTCTAGATTTAGGGAAAATTTACGGATCTTGATTTCGAGTTTTGTAACTCGAGATATGATTTTTCTTGTAACTGTGACGCAGATAGCTAGAAAGCTGTGAATGTAGAAACAAATGATTCGAAGTACTTAAATTGATAAATTATGTTTGGTAACACCTCAAGCTCGATTCCGGCATTGGTCTCGGGTGTGGGGGCGTTACATTTGGTGGTATCAGAGTAGGTTTAGTCAGTTCTCGGACTACGTGTTGTATGTACGAATTTTTGCTATACATGCCATATGTATAAATTGTGATAGTGTGACGACTTCTGACCTTTTTTTTAAATGATTTTTATATAGTAAATGGATCCCGATCTAGCTGTGGCAGATGAAGTAGAGAGGAAAGCGCCAACTCCGGCTGAAGGGGCAGCGCCGACTGAAAACCCACCTCCTACTGTTGGTTAGGGAGGAGGAGAAAGGGATCGGGAAGCCTTTCTCCAAATGATGAGTGCATGGTACACTGAGTTCATTCGTACGAACCCAAATGTACGACCTCCCCCACCTCCTCCAATTCCTCAACCTATGCCTCCAATGCCTCAAGGAGTGGATATAATAAAATTTCACAGAAACCCTGTTGATAGAATTTGTAAACAAGGGGCTGAAGAATTTAGAGCAAATATTGATGATGATGCAGAGAAAGCAGAGTTCTGGCTTGAAAATTCTATCCGGGTATTTGATGAATTATCTTGTACACTGAAGAATGTTTGAAATGTGCTACATCTTTGTTGAGAGATTCAGCCTATAATTGGTGGAAGACTTTAATTTTGGTGGTAAAGAAGAGAGGGTAACTCGGGAATTCTTTCAAGAAGAGTTTGGAAGAAATATATTAGTGAAAGATTTATTGATCGAAAAATGTAAAAGAGTTTCTTGAGTGAAGCAAGGTAATATGTGATCTCGAGAATATGAAAGAGAGTTTGTTCGATTGAGGAAGTATGCAGAGAATATGTTCCCTCTGAAGCCAAGATGTACCGACGATTTGAAGACGGGCTCAACGAAGACATTAAGGTATTTGTCAGGATCCTTGAACTGAAAGAAATGGTAGTACTAGTTGATCGAGCTTGCAAGGTGAAGAACTACTTAAAGAGAAGAGAAGGTAGAATTTGAGACACTAAATTAGAAGAAAAGGCCAATGAGTAAGGCACATTCACAAAGAACTGAAAAGTCAAGAAATATGAATCTTCGTTCCCAAATTTCATTTGGGCAATCATATGGAAATTTTAAGAAGCGAGAATGTGGGTCCTAAATCTCGAATACTTCTACGACCAGTGTAGGGAACTCGAGATTTGTTAAACCGAGTGCAGCGGTGTGGTAGAAATCATTTTGGTCGTGCAGAGCAAATGAATGTTTTCGATGTGGTTCTCCGGATCATTTTATTAGAGAGAGCGCGAGAGAGAGCGAGAAAGAAAAATTTGAGAATGTAAAAGCTAGTGGTACAGACTTGAAGGGAAGGTATCCGAGAAAAGCTGGAAGTGAAACAAGCAGAAAGAATGTAGCCAGAGATGCAGCAATTAGATCTGAAGGAAGAGCTCCGGCTAGAACTTATGCTATTAAAGCGCGTGAAGATGCTTCCTCACCCGATGTGATTACTGGTACATTTTCTCTTTATGATATTAATGTTATTGCTTTGATTGATCCGGTTACGCTCATTCATATGTATGCATGAAGTTGGTGTCTAGTATGAATATACGATTGAGAACACGTAATTTATGGTTAGAGTGTCGAATCAGTTAGGCAAATGTGTGATAGTTGATAAAGTATGGAATAAATGTCCTTTAATGATTGGGGTCATTACTTTCGTGACTTGATCTTTGTTGCCGTTTGATGAATTTGATGTTATTTTGGGTATGGATTGGTTGACATTGTATGATGCTATAGTAAATTGCAAAGAAAAGGTTATTGAATTAAAGTGTGAAAACGGTGAAACTCTACGGGTTGAATCAGATAAATCAGAGGCATTGTCTAGTGTGATTTCTTCGATGTCGGCTCAGAGATATTTGAGAAAGGGTTATGAAGCTTATTTGGCGTATGTAATTAATACAAAACAAGTTGAAAAGAAAGTTGAATCAGTGCCGGTTGTGTGTGAATTTGCGGATGTATTTCCAGAAGAATTGCCGAGTTTGCCTCTAGTCAGGGAAGTAGAATTTGGTATTGATTTGATACCGGGAACAGCTCTGATCTTGATTGCTCCATATAGAATGGCACCAACAGAGTTGAAAGAATTAAAGTCACAGTTGCAAGAGTTGACTGATAAAGGCTTTGTAAGACCGAGTTTTTCACCTTGGGGTGCTCCTGTGTTATTTGTGAAAAAGAAGGATGGTTCTATGAGATTATGTGTTGATTATCGGCAGTTAAACAAGGTGACAATTAAAAACAAGTTTCCATTGCCGAGAATTGATGATTTGTTTGATCAACTAGAAGGAGCGACATGGTTTTCAAAGATTGACTTGAGATCTGGGTACTGCGAGTAAAAGAGTCAGATGTGCCTAAAACTCCTTTTAGAACAAGGTACGGTCATTATGAATTTTTAGTTTTGCCACCACAGATTTGTTGTGGTGTTTATAGATGATATTTTAATTTATTCAAAAGATGAGACAGAGCATGCTGAGCATTTGAAGTCAGTTTGGCAAACTTTGAGAGATAAACAGTTGTATGGTAAGTTTAGTAAAAGTGAATTTTGGCTCCGGGAAGTTGGATTTTTGGGTCATATTATTTCAGGTGATGGTATACGGGTTGATCCTAGTAAAATTTCAGCCATTATTGATTGGAAACCACCGAAAAACGTAACTGAAGTTAGAAGTTTCTTGGGGCTAGCTGGGTATTATCGGTGGTTTGTAAATGGCTTTTGTAACGCCCCCACGCCTGAGACCGTCGCCGGAGTCGAGTATGAGGTGTTACTAAGCTTAATTTAACATTTTTAGAACTTTGGATTATTTGTTTCTACATTCACAGCTTTTAATCTACTTGCGTCACAGTCACAAGAAAAATCATATCTCGAGTTAAGAAACTCGAAATCAAGATCCATAAATTATCCTTGAATCTAGACTCATATAAATATCTAATAATTTTTTTCTATAATTTTTGGTTGAGCCAATTAGTACAGTTTATTAGTTAAAGTTACCCCTGTTTCAAGACTTGACTGGTTTGACCTCTGTTTACTACGAACCACATTTCTCTCTGTAAAAATTTCATATGACTATGAGGTTTATTTATACTAAAACTAGAATAAACAAGGATTCTGAGGATATAAAATACACCACCTAATTATATCTTTACAATTTATGGTGAATTTCTAAAATTGGAACAGGGGATTCAGAAACTGCTATGACCCTGTTTTAGTAAAATTCAAATATCTTTTAACATATAATTTCTTTACCTGTTTAATTTATTTCATGTGAAACTAGACATAATAAGCTTCAATTTGATATGTATTCCATCACTAAATTCAATTTCTATGATTTTTAGTAAATTTTCAAACTCGCGTCAGTGTTGCTGCAGTATTCTGTTTATGACAAATTTCATCCCTTTTATGAGTTTTTATGCACTAAGTATCTTAATAATTTTCCTTAACATCAAATATAATCTAAACTAACCATTTTCATAATTTATCATTATCAAACATTTTCTCAACCATTCCATCACCATATCATAAGATCATTTACACAAAATAGGTATATTGCTATACATGCCATACTTAAATTTACAAGCCATTTACCAAAAGTCTTACGGATAGTGTGACTGAGCCTTCGACCTATCCCGACTCCTGAGCTGGCTTGTCCAAAACCACAATGAGTAAGAAGGAGGGAGTAAGCATAAATGCTTAGTAAGTTCATATGCAAATAATAAGTAACATAACAAACGGTCATACCAATCAACATTAGCATGCATCACTAAAACACATATCACATTTCTAATCATTTTTCATCATCTTATTACCTTATCGTGATTGTATCAATACTCAACCAGAGGGTTAAATACATACCTGTCCAAAATATCCATTTCACATCACTTACCAATACGTCTCTTTACATCTCGAATATTCCTCCATTTGAGTATAACTTTTCCCGTTGAACACATCGGAATATAATTCGGATACATGGATAACTTGCACATAAGTGCCATATATGCAATCAAGTAATCATGTAACCCGCCCATAAGCAAACTCGGACTCAACTCAACGAGCTCGGGCGTTCGCATCCATAAGTGAACTCGGACTCAACTCAACGAGCTCGGATGCCTAGTTACATCTCACGAACTCGGACTCAACTCAACGAGTTCGGACATTCGCATCCATAAGTGAACTCGGACTCAACTCAACGAGTTCGGATGCTCAACCATCCTAGTGACATGTCACTTGTATCCTAATCTGTTCCTAAGGTTCAAACGGGCTTTTTCCCTCGATCTGACATTAGCCGTCTTCCACGGAATATCGGAACCGATACTCGGTAGCAATTCATATTTATCAAGTAGTAAACATAATTTGCATATTACTCAACATTAACCACAAAGCATAATATTTCACAATTAAAAATTAGCATATCATATAATTAACATCAATAACTTAAAAATAACAATTATGCTACATTATTTACACATGAACTTACCTTGGTACCAAAATACAAAGATTTTGCAATTTAGTCCACAATCTTTTCTTTTCCTCGATTGAGGTTGATTCCACGTCTTTCTTGATTATGGAGCTTGGAAGCTTGAAACAAACCCTAGCTATGGAGAACCCTTGAAATTTCGGCCTAATGAAGAAGATGGACAAAAATTGGCTTTTAATTTTGATTTTAATTCATTTTAATAACTAAATGACCAAAATGCCCTTACTACTAAACTTTCCAAAAATTCCTTCCATGTCCTAATTTTGTCCATGAACTTAAAATTAGTCAAATTGCTATTTAAGACCTCCTAATTAATATTTCAATGCAATTTTATACGAAAAACTTCTAGAATGCAAATTTTGCAACTTATTCGATTTAGTCCCTACTTTCAATTTAAACACTTTAGGCATAGAATTTCTTCACAAAATTTTAACACAATCATGTAATCATATCATAAACCTCAAAATAATTATAAAATAATTATTTCTATCTCAGATTTGTGGTCACGAAACCACTATTCCGATTAGGCCCTAATTCGGGATATTACAGATTTTCTATAATTGCTGCTCCTATGACTAGACTACTCCGAAAGGATGTTAAATTTGAATGGATGGAAGAATGTCAACAAAGTTTCGAAGAATTGAAAAAGTTATTAACTGAAGCACCAGTATTAGTACAACCCGAATCATGTAAAGAATTTATGGTGTATAGTGATGCTTCTCTAAATGGCTTGGGGTGTGTACTCATGCAAGAAGGAAAAGTGGTGGCTTATGCTTTAAGGTAGTTAAAACCTCATGAGAGGAATTATCCTATTCACGATTTGGAATTGGCTGCGGTGGTATTTGCTTTGAAGATTTGGCGACATTATTTGTATGGTGAAAAGTGTCGAGTATATACTGATCACAAAAGTCTTAAATACTTGATGTCACAAAAAGACTTAAATTTGAGACAGCATAGATGGTTGGAGTTATTGAAAGATTATGAGCTTGTTATTGATTATCATCTAGGAAAAGCGAATGTGGTTGCCGATGCTTTAAGCAAAAAGTTGTTGTTTGCTTTGAGAGTTATGAACACTCAGTTGAAAATGTCAGATGATAGTTCGATTCTAGCAGAGATAAGAGCTAGACCGATGTTTTTACAAGAGATTTCTGAAGCTCAGAAAAATGATCAAGATTTGCTAGCCAAGAGAAGGCAGTGTGAAGCTGATACGGGATCAAATTTCAGAATCGGTTCTGATGGTAGCTTGACGTTTAAAAATCAGATTTGTGTACCGAAAAATGATGAGTTGATTCAAAAGATTTTGCATGAAGCACATAATGGCTGTTTGGTAGTTCATCCGGGCAGTACGAAAATGTATAATGACTTAAAGAAAATGTATTGGTGGAGTGGAATGAAAAGAGATATTTCCGAGTTTGTATCAAAGTGCTTAATTTCTCAACAGGTGAAAGCTGAACACCAAGTACCTTCAGGATTACTTCAGCCTATTATGGTTCCTGAATGGAAATGGGATCGGATTACTATGGATTTTGTTTTAGGGTTGCCATTGACTCCAGGAAAGAAAGATGCCATCTGGTAATAGTTGACAGACTGACTAAATCGGCTCATTTTATTCCGGTATGTACGGATTATTCTCTTAATAAGTTGGCTGAATTGTATATCCGTGAGATTGTTAGACTTCATGGAATGCCTTTGTCAATCATTTCGGATAGAGATCCGAGATTTACTTCACGGTTTTGGCAAAATTTGCAAGAGGCATTAGGTACAAAGTTAAATTTCAGCACTGCCTTTCATCCACAAACTGATGGGCAATCAGAGAGAGTAATTCAGATTCTTGAAGACATGCTCAGATGTTGCGTATTGGAATTTCAAGGTAGTTGGGAAAGGTACTTACCGTTGGTAGAATTTGCTTATAATAATAGTTATCAGACGAGTTTGAAAATGGCACCTTATGAAGCATTATATGGTCGTAAGTGTCGAACGCCTTTGTATTGGACTGAACTCAAGGAAAATCAGATTTATGGAGTTGATCTAATAAAAGAAATCGAAGAAAAGGTGAAAGTGATTCGAGATTGTTTGAAAGCTGCTTCAGATAGACAGAAATCTTATGCGGATTTGAAACGAAAAGAAATCGAGTTTCAAGTTGGTGATAAGGTATTTTTGAAAGTGTCTCCATGGAAGAAAGTCCTTAGATTTGGACGGAAGGGCAAGTTAAGTCCGCTTTTTCGGGCCGTATGAAATAATTGAAAAAGTTAGACCGGTAGCATATCGGCTAGCATTACCACCTGAATTAGAGAGGATTCATGATGTGTTCCACGTATCTATGCTACGTCAGCATCGTTCGGATCCTTCACATATAATTTCACCGACAGAAATTGAACTATGACCGGATATGACTTACGAAGAAGAACCGATTAAGATCTTAGCTCGAGAGGTCAAGAAACTAAGAAATAAAAGTGTCGCTCTCGTGAAGTATTGTGGCAAAAGCATGGGGTAGAAGAGACTACATGGGAACCTGAAGAAACTATGAGAAACCAATACCCACACCTGTTTACCGGTAAGATTTTTGAGGACGAAAATCCTTAAAAGGGGGGAGAGTTGTAATATCCTGAATTAGGGCTTAATCGGAATAATGGTTTCGTGACCACAAATCTGACATAGAAATAATTATTTTATAATTATTTTGATGATTATGATATGATTGCATGATTGTGTGAAAATTTCGTGATGAAATTCTATGCCTAAAGTGTTTAAATTGAAAGTAGGGACTAAATCGAATAAGTTGCAAAATTTGCATTCTAGAAGTTTTTAGTATGAAATTGCATTGAAATATTAATTAGGAGGTCATAAATAGCAATTTGACCAATTTTAAGTTCATGGACAAAATTAGGACATGGAAGGAATTTTTGAAAGTTTAGTAGTAAGGGCATTTTGGTCATTTAGTTATTAAAATGAATTAAAAACAAAATTAAAAGACAATTTTTGTCCATCTTCTTCATTAGGCCGAAATTTCAAGGATTCTCCATAGCTAGGGTTTGTTTCAAGCTTCCAAGCTCCATAATCAAGAGAAACGGGAATCAAGTCGCGATCGAGGAAAAGAAAAGATTGTAGACTAAATTGCAAAATCTTTATATTTTGGTACCAAGGTAAGTTCATGTGTAAATAATGTAGCATAATTGTTATTTTTAAGTTATTGATGTTAATTATATGATATGCTGATTTTTTTTATCGTGAAATATTATGCTTTGTGGTTAATGTTGAGTAATATGCAAATTATGTTTACTACTTGATAAATATGAATTGCTACCGAGTATCGGTTCTGATATTCTGTGGAAGACGGCTAATGTCCAATCGAGGGAAAAAGCCCGTTGGAACCTTAGGAATAGATTAGGATACAAGTGACATGTCACTAGGATGGTTGAGCATCCGAACTCGTTGAGTTGAGTCCGAGTTCACTTATGGATACGAATGTTCGAACTCGTTGAGTTGAGTCCGAGTTCGTGAGATGTAACTAGGCATCCGAACTCGTTGAGTTGAGTCCGAGTTCACTTATGGATGCGAACGCTCAAGCTCGTTGAGCTGAGTCCGAGTTCACTTATGGGCGGGTTACATGATTGCTTGATTACATATGTGGCACTTATGTGCAAATTATCCGTGTATCCGAGTTATATTCCGATGTGTTCAACGGGTGAAAATTTCTATGAAATGGAAGAACGCTTGAGATGCAAGTGACGTTTTGGTAAGTGTTGTGAAATGGGCACTTTGGACAGGTATGTACTTAACCCTCGGGTTGAAAATAGATACAACAACGATAAAGTGGTAAAATGATGAATGATGTTTAGAAATGTGATATATGTTTTGGTGATGCCATGCTAAGGTTGTTTGGTATAATTGTATTGTTATGTTACTTGTTATTTGCATATGAACTTACTAAGCATTTATGCTTTCTCCCTCCTTTTCATTCATTGTAGTTTTGAACAAGTCAGCTCGGGAATCGGGACAGGTCGAAGTTTCGATCACACTATCCGAAGGATTTCTATTGGTAAATGGCTTGTAAAACTTAAGTATGGCATGTATAGCAATGTACCTATTTTGTGTAAATAATTTTATGATATGGCCATGTTTGGTTGAGAAAATGTTTGATATTGATAAGTCATGGTGATGGCTAATTAGATCATGTTTGATATCATGGAAGTTTAATAGGTTACCTAGTTCATAAAAAAGTTCATGGAAAGATGAAACTGGCCTTAAAATAGAATATTGCTGCAGCAATGACATGAATTTGAAAAATCACTGAAAATAGTATAAGTGGAATTAAATGATGAGTAAGTTATGAAATTTAAGCCTAATGAGTCTATTTTCATGTGGATTGAACAAAACAGGCATATAAATTATATTTTATGAGATATTTAAACTTTTGTGAAACAGGGCCAGAATGATTTCTGGATCCCCTGTTCTGACTTTAAAAATTTATAATAAATTTTAAAAAAATAATTGTTAGTTTTTATTTACATGTACAGATTTCTTATTGAGTCTAGTTTTAAGAGAAACAACCTCATGGTCATTGAAATTTTGTATAGAGAGATATCTGATTCGAAATACACAGAGGTCAGAGCAGTCGAACCCTGAAACAGGGAAGACTTTAACTAATAAACTGTACTAATTGGCCCAACCAAAAATTCTAGAAAAAAATTAGTAAATAGATATATGAGTCTAGATTTAGGAAAAATTTACAGATCTTGATTTTGAATTTCGTAACTCGAGATATGATTTTTCTTGTAACTGTGACGCAGATAGCTAGAAAGCTGTGAATGTAGAAACAAATGATTCGAAGTACTTAAATTGATAAATTATGTTCGGTAACACCTCAAGCTCAATTTCGGCGTCGGTCTTGGGCATGGGGGCGTTACAAAAAAAGTCAAAATTGAGTGAAACACGAGCGGAGTGAACTTTTTTTCTTTCGAGAGGATTTGTGAGGATTTTGAATTTGGTGAGGTTCATATTCTATTTAATTCTTCTTTTATTGAAATCATGTCCCAAGAACTTTTTGAGTTGTAATTACAAATGTTGTTGAAAGAAATGAGAGGGATTATGCGATCTGAAACTAAGCAAATACAAAAGAAAAATAGATCGTATAGAAGCAAGATCATCAAGGAGTCAATCATCCTATGATTTCTTGAAAAGAGCATGATTTCTATTCATTGAGGAATTTGAGTCAGAGTACAGCAAACCACGAGTTTAAAGCCTTTTGAGGTAACAAACGAGAAGGCATAAGTATCTCTTCGACTGCTCCAAAGTACTCATCCATGGAGGTTCAATCACGAAGAGTTGGTCGTGTCTCATATGTAAATCCTTTCACTCTTACCCAATGAAAATCTTCTCATTCTAATTCTTTCATGTCAACCCCATCTTGTAACGAAAAAATGAGAGAAAAGGAAATTGAAAGAAAAGAAAGACAAGAGTTGATAATGAGAGAAAATAAGCAAAAAATAAAAGAAATTGAGAGAAGAAAAAAAAGAAATGAGAGAAAAAGAAATTGAAAGAAAAAGAGAGCTTGAAATAAAAGAGAAAGAAAAAGAATGCAAGCGAGAAAATACCTTTGAAAAAGAGTTTGAGAATGAAATAAAAAAAGAAATTGAAAAAGAGAAAAAGGAGAGCGAAAGAAAAGAAAATATGAAAGATGAGTATTTGATTGAGATTGAAGAAATAAAAGAAAGTGTGAAAGAAATGAGTGACGTTGTTTAAAAAGAAAGTGAAATGAAGAGTGAGAGTGAGTTTTCAAAAATAAAAGAGAATGTGGAAAAAGAAAGAGAGTTTGAAAAGGAGATTGAAAAAGAAACGAGTGAAAAAGAAGAGAGTATTCAGACAAAGGTGAGGATTGTTTTTGCTAACCCACATTCGAGTTTGCCATTTGATTTCTCTTCAATTCAATTTTATAAAATTCCACCCTTGGACGAGTTCTAACTTTATTACCTTTCGACAAGAGATTATTCCAATTGATCGAAAAAGGTAAGTTGAAGAGTAAAAATATTCTTCAAATCTCTGAAGGTAAGCAAGGTAAGGAACCTCTTGAGATTCAATCAAATTGGTATTCTTTGAATTTCATTGACAACTTTGCCAATGTTTTTTTATGTAAAAAAATTCTTTAACAATAATCTATTTTGTTGTTATTCGTTGAATAAAGTTGCTGATTTTATCCCGAATAGTGTTTTAAAATGTTTCTCTCATGATTTGTTTCGTGTTGGTTCAAATAACATTAAATTGCAAGATGATTTGGACACTGATGTCTTTGTTCCAACTATATGTACCAGTCTGGTTTAGACCCTAGTCAGAATAGTGGTTTTGGGACCACAAATCTGAGTCAAAAAATAATTAAATATTATTTTTCATGCTTATGATATATGAATAAGTATGTACGAAAGTTTCGTATAAAAATTTAATTGTTTGTGTGCATAATTTGATAAAAGGACCTAATCGCGTAAAATGTAAAAGTTGCTTGTTGTTTGTTAAAAGTGCCTATTTGATTTGGCTTATTAAATGTGAGGTCCTTATGTTGTAAATGGACCATTGAATTAATGTGTAACACCCTAAATTTGGGCCTAAAAGTTTTGGTCCTTGAGCATGGGAGCGGTTGAAGGCAGCTTATAATATTTTGTTGTGCATGTAAATTTCGTTAATGAAGGCTTATTTTAGTGGTTAAGTGTGCTGAGAAGTGTTGGAGAAGTCTTGGGTTCAAACCTGGACTCTAGCAAAAATTTTGGTTTAAGGTGAATCAAACCCTGGGTGTAGTAGGTAGGCCTTAAGAATATTGTTGGAGAAATTGTGCCACAAAAAGGAGTGTGGTGTAGTGGCAAGGTGGCGCCACTTAGGGGACAAGGAAGTGACGGCATAGAGGAAGCAAGGGGTCCAAGGCTCAAGTCTTGGCTCTTGCAATATATTTTGTTTTTCTTTTCAATAAATCTGGAAGCAAGTAGGTGCGCTTTAAAGTTTAATGTGTTGGATTTTTGACACAAATGAGTTGATGGCCTAGTGGAGGTGGCGGGAGTTGGCATGTGAGAGGACTTTGGTTTGAATCCCTTGGCATGCAAAGGTTGATTATTTTGCTATGTTGGGACGGCAAGAGTTGGTGTTGATTTTAAACTCTGGTGATGGAGGGATCCCACATCGGGAAGCTAACATAAGAGTAGATGGAGAGCTGACTTTAAATAGAGCAAACCATGAGGAGAGTAGGCATACCCTTCTTGGCTGATCCCTTTCGCTTTGTGACGTGCTCATTTGGGTTGGGCGTTAGCTAAGAGGGTTTGGAGTGCAGATTAACTCCAGTCTCCTATCAGTTACTCTGGCTGTAGGATGGCTACTCGGGCCGTGATGGGCCGAAAGGGGCCATGTGGGCCCAATGGGCCTACGGGCCCAATTGGATAAGTTGTTTGATTGTGTAGTAAATATTGGACTAGGCTAGGTGAATCTCATATCTGTGGCTAGATTTGGGCTAAAAGGGCCACACGAGCGTATGGGCCCATTTAGGTCGAGAAAGGGCTTTAGGCCCATTCATATTATTATCCCTGTTTAGAATACTTTAGTTTACCAAATTACTGAAAAACCCTCAGCTTGTAAAATTACCAAAATACCCCTAGTTTGTAGAATTACCAAAATACCCCTGTAGGGTAGAATTACCAAAATACCCTTATAGGGTAGAAATACCGAAATACCCCTGTAGGGTAGAAATACCAGAATACCCCTGTAGGGTAGAATTACCGAGATACCCTTGTGGGGTAAAATTACCATTTTGCCCCTAGGGTGTTAAATGACTTTTTTGCCCTTGTGGGCAAGTAACTGACTTGGACTGTGTGGTTGACGGATTTGATTGTGAATATATGTTGGTGATATGAATGACTTGACTATGATTGTTTGATTCAAATATGGGCATGATATTTGTTTTCAGATATCGTATGCCATGACATATTATTTCTGTTGCATGGGACATGGGTTATATTGATGGAGGAAGCGTTCTGGCAGCCTCACTGCAATCTGGTGGCCTCACCACATATATCTATTCTGGTGACTTCGTCACAATATCTAGCAGCCTCGCTGTAATCTGGTGGCTTTGCCACATATATATATATATCTGTTCTGGTGGCCTAGCCACAATATCTGTATCTGGTGACTTCATCACAATATGTAGTAGCCTCGCTATTATTTCTGTGGTGTGTAGCGGTTGGATGGGTCGAGTAGTTTCCCCACATGGTGTAAGGTTGGTACGGGGGTGTATACAGATGGATTGGGTTGGGATTGCATTCACATTCTGATTCTGACTCTGTTACCTGATACTGATTCTGATTCTGTCACCTAACTCTGATTCTGATTTTGATTCTAATTCTGTCACTTGATTCTGATTCTCATTTTGATTTTAGCTCTGATAATGTTTCTTATTCAGTAATGGGCTAAGGCCCATCTTGTACTCTCTGTTATAATTGGGCTAAGGCCCAATTGATACTGAAACTATAAGTAGGGCTGGGGCCAGACTTTTAATTCTTTTATATGATTGACTGTTCCTTTCATATAGTAGAGGATTACACAATGAGTTTTCATAAACTCACCCCGTTTATTAACCTTTCAGGTAATTTCCAGCCTTAGACGGATCGGAGCTGCGAGGGGCTCGGAGGGAGCTACACACACTATTTAAGTTACAATTTTGATTATTGCTTTTAAATGTTTTTATGTGAGTTTTAGTAAAGCTGTTGTAATTTTCTAGATTTCTAATTTGGAATTTTATTTATTGTTCTTATAATTGCTAGTATTAGAACACGGTTTTCCAAAGTAACTACTGTTTTCAAAACATCACGTATCCGCAATTGTTTTAAATTAAGCTTTCGCAACTGCCAAGATTTTTACAAAGTTGTTAAGAATGTTATTCAGCTAAGGTTTTCTAACAAGGTTTGAAAAGGGTATAAGTTTTTAATTACTAAGAAGGTTTTTAATGGAAACATGGTTTTCAAAAAAAAAAAAATACTTCAATGTGACACGCCAGATTCGAGCCAAACTTCCAGGCCGGGTTGTTACATAATGTTTGGACATAGTTGGACATTACATAGTGGAATTCTAATGAAATTAGCAAGGTTAAAATGGTAAAAGATGAATTAAAGTTTATTAATTAAAGAAAAACATGAATTTTGTTCATATTTTCTCCATATTGCCAAAAAACCAAAGAAAAAGAAAAGATAAAAACAAGCTTAGGGTTCGGTACTTGTAATCTTTGATTAAAGTATGTGTTTTGATCCGTTTTTGATAATTTCTACGTTTTTGTGATCGTTGCTTTGTGTTTTACTAAGCCTATGCCTCAATTTCTGAATTTGATTATGATTTTAAGTTATGCCATTGATGAAACTATGAGTTTTGTGAAGTTAGTTGTTGATAAATGGAAGATATATTTCGGGTTAACATGTTTTGTCTTTGGATTTTTGATGAATTTGAGTAAAATGAGCTAAATTGTGAAAATTGTAAATTGAGGGACTAAAATGTGAAATAAATGAAATACGTGGACTTATATGAACATTATGGAAATTCGGCTAAGCTTGTGTAAGGGCAAATTATGTGTATTTTGTGATTTTGTGAATTAGGGACTAAAGTGTCAAAATGTGAAAATGTTAGGGCTAGTTTGCAAATTGCCCTAAATGTGTGTTTTTGGATTGTTTTGAATGAATGTGAGCTTGAATAAGTTAAATTTGAATTTATATAGATCAACAATTAAAGAATACAGAATTAGATCGGGGAAATTCGAAAGTCGTCGAGTAGCTAATTCTATCCATTCGAATCCGTACGAGGTAAGTCAATATACAATAAACGTGTTTGAATTGAATTCTTATTATTCATATGATTTTGAATTGGGATGAATGAATGTTCGAGCTAAATATGTGCTGTTTGAGAAAGTATCGACAAAGTTCTGACGTCTGAAAAGCCCCGTACGAACCATAAGAATAGTTAGGATACATATGTCATGACATAGGATTTCAAATATGTGTTATCATGTAAGACCACGTCTGGGACATTGGCATCGACTTCTGTTTTGCATGTAAGACCATATCTGGGACATTAGCATCGTATTTGATTTTGTATAAGGCCCTGTCTGGGATAGTGGAATTGATGTTTGATTATATGTAAGACCACGTCTGGGACGTTGGCATTGTATATGCTTTTCGAGCTATCCGCGTATCCTTATGTTTCCAAATGGTTCAAACGAGCATTCTGAGAAAATGAATGACTTTGTAAAATTGTATCCGATTCAGGTACGTTTGACTTGTATATGATGTTTGAGAATGAAAGGTAAGTATACAAGTAAATGATGATATACGATCTAAGTATGTGAACATATGTTATATATGTAAATGAATTGAGATTATGTAACATGTGTATGAGCAAGAGATTTGAGTTAGTTTTTGGCTACAAAGTATATGTAAATTGATGATGCTTATATGTTTTGAATGATAAGTTTATTTGTATATGGCTTACTAAGCTTTTGAAAGCTTACTCTGTATGTGTTTGCATTATTTTATAGATATTGTAGCTATCAGAAGCTCGAGGATCGTCAAGGATCGTCACCACACTATCGAATCTTATTTTGGTACCTTTTGAAAATGTATATAGAAAGTATGGCATGTATAGGCTAGTAGTGTGCGGATATGTTTTGTAATGTATATATCATGCCATGTGATATGGCTAGCTTGTGTTTGAACTTATGGTTGGAAATTTTATATGATATGTGATGCATTATGAACCATATGATATGTTTTGAATGACCAAAAGAAATGGTTAATATTGAAAAGTTTTGGTAAGTGAATATTTGAGAAATTGGTAAGTTTTGATCATGAAATTGAATGATGTATTGAAACATATGCTTTGATATGATTTTAGTTTAGATTTGGTATGATTTGGTTGATGAATTAAGATTGGAATTTTTTGATAATGTAATGGCATGAATAATGTATGTTTTGGTATTGAAATTTGCTGAAAAATTGTGTTGGAAATATGCTTGGTTTGGTGCTTGTAGGTTTGACCCAAATAGGGTGGCAAATTGGCTATTCAAATGGCCTATTTTTGTCCACACGGGCGTGTGTCTCAGCTGTGTGTCCCCTTGGGTACCTTACATGTTTAAGTCAAGCTCAAGCATGACCAAGGTACACGAGCGTGTCTTGTGGCCGTGTGAGCAAGTCAGTATGTATGCCCTGTTTGGACACGGCCTAAACACACGGGCGTGTCTAATGTCGTGTGAGGCACATGGCCTGTTCACACCAGCGTGTGACCTGTATAACTTTGAAAATTGTTTAAGTTTTTTTAAAAAAATTTTATGTGTTCGGTTTAGTCCCGACCCCTTTTTAATGCATGTTTAAGGTCTCGATGACCCATACAAGGGACTCTATATTGATGTTTGATTTCTGATGTTATGATGTTTATAAAATGAATGTTAAATGTTCTGATTTGTCCGGTAATGCCTTTAACCCTAGTCTGGCGACGGATACAGGTTAGGGGTGTCACACTATATGTCAACAAAATTTGATTGTTCTATGTGATAAAGAGTTTTCACGTAAAAAGCTTAATCTGTTTGATTTAGATTGTTATGTGAATTTTTTAAATCAATATGAGAAAATTTTGTGGATATTTCTGCCTGTTCCAAGGAATTTTGAGAGTTTTGATTGTTTGAACATACCTATGCCTGAAAATTGTTTGTTTAACATGTGTGAATTGTTGCTAAAAGAAAAGTTTTTATTGTATTCGAAAATAAGTGATCAAAACCATGTGTTTAAACTCGGAGCATGTTTTCCTAAGTTATTGTTGAGAGAAGGTGAGCATCATAATTTTATTTTGTATAAATGTGTTCGCCACTTTCATTTGCTCCATGTTTTATCATTATTTTCGAAAACAAAATATGTGAATTCTGATAATTTACAAAGTCAAAATCAAATCTTTGATCCCGGAGATTATTATTCTATACTATGGTTGAAAGGATTCGAGCATGTTTTGCATGATTCTAACTTTCAATTGCTTCATGTTTCTTCTATGTTGCTAGCCATGAAACTTCTGAGTTAGATTGAAATGGTAAGACAAAACTTTATTTTTTATCCCGGAGTTAACTTGAGTTTACAACATTTGGAAGGAACGCTTGATATTCATTATGTTTATATGAATTTCAACATCTTTGAATTTTTCCAAGATCGTGTAAGTGATGGATTAAAAGAAATCTTTCATTTCGATTTTGTTTGTACAAATGTTTTTGATTTTCAGGTTCGGAAAGAGTTGTGTTCAACTCAATGGAAGAAAGATATAATTCAAGGAACTGTGATCAACAAAGATTTTTTTCAAGCAAATGGCCTGATTTGAGGACAAACCATTTTAAAGAGGGAGGGATGATACATGCACAAGAACGATTGAAGTGCATTCAAGTTCAATAAGTGGACGAAACTTCAAGTTCCTCTGTAACACCCTTTACCCGTATTTGACATCGGGACAAGGTTCGAGGCGTTACCAGACTTAAACGTACACAATTTCTTGAAATCGGGCCATAAAATTTCATTTAAATTAAAAACATTCAATCACATACATAATGTCCCTTACACGAGATACCGAGGCTCTAAACATGCATTAAAGGCGGTTTGGGACTAAACCGAGAACTTTGGAAATTTTTGGGAAAATTTAGAAAAATTTTCATGAAATAGGGTCACACGCCCGTGTGGACACAGGGACACGCCCGTGTGTCTTCAACACGCCTATGTCCTCCGGCCGTTTAACTCTCTATTTATGATATCAGTAAAACGAATTGAACCACACGGCCAGGCCATACGCCCGTGTGCTAGGCTGTATCCTTCACACAGGTAAGACACATGGCCGTATCTCTGCCCGTGTGGCTAGCACTTAGGCTATTTTCCAAGCCTTTTTGTTACCATTAATACCTCACATACTTAAATACATTATAGACACATATAATGTAGCATTAAGTAAATGATTAAACATCCTCCATTAAGACTCAATTGTAACATTCATATGTCATCATACATGTGTTTTGCTTACTCATTTTATACCAAGTCTAAACACACCAATTCACAATCAATTGAACGTGTCATTTTGATTATCACTTATACACTTATACCATTCTTGCCTAAGTCATTCCACAACAATTTCATGTTCAAGCATTATTGACTTATTGTCATATCACACTTTTATTATCTGATTATAACCACTTCGTTTGGTCATAAGACATTCAGCAAGCATACATACCGTAATACTAACTATTCATATCAAACAAGTATAATCACATGACCACATCACAAGGCATCAATACATAGCTTGGATAAATAGGCTTACAGGCCATGACCATCATAAGCCACATCTCATGGCTAAATACAATGTACTAATATAAGCCAACATCTTGGCCAAATCATAAGAACATATATCAATAACTAAGTCCCTATACATGCCACTCACTTGAAGACTTTTAAAATTCATCAAGACCCCGAAAGTGATGGCTTGATAGTGTGATGCTACCTTCGACGATCTCCAACCCCGAGCTAACCTGACAACACTAAAAGAAACTGAAAGGAGAGGGGTAAGCTTTATAGCTTAGTAATTCCATATGAAAATAATGAGCAATTATTAACATGCTTTTACCAAATTCTTACGACATGTTTTCATTGTAACACAACCAAATTTACACACAATTCCACTATTTGCTCATATTCTAGTCAAGCTATCTACTCGATCATAGTCACTAAAATATTTATAACTTGAGCTACGAAACTCTAAATTAAGATCCACTAATTTTCCCTGAAACTAGACTCACATACCTTCTTACCATAAAATTTTTAGAATTTTTGGTCTAGCCAATAAGTACAGTTTATTCTTCAAAGTTACCCCTATTCTGCTACTTGACAGCTTCAACCTTTCTTTACCAAAATTCATATATCTCTTAGTACGGGATCCAGATGGTGTTCCCATCCATTTCTATTGAAAATATACTCAGTAAGGATTTAGCCATATAAATCCTAACCCATAATTATTCTTGTACAATTTTTAGTGATTTTCCAAAGTCAAGACAAGGGAGCCCGAAATTACTTTGACCTTATCTCACAACAATTCAAATATCTTATAAATATGAAACTAGGCTCAATAATATTTGATCTCATATCTTATTCAGTTTGTAATTCAATTTCCACAATTTTTGGTGGATTTTTAAAGTCGGACTACTGCTGTTGTCCAAAACTATTTTAGTGCAATATAATGATAACTATCATAAGTTCATTTTCAACTAATCATGAACTCACCATTTCATGGATTCCATGTTAAATTACACAAAGACATAATAAAATAACCATAAAGATTATTCATCATTCAAGCCTTTTTGCATACTTGTCATATGTTCATATATATACATATACATAAACTTCCTCACCATAAATCATTCTTCATCAATGCATTGCTCATGAGTTTAGCGTACATACCTGTACTCACTCGTAGTATATCACATAACCATACCTTCTTTAATATGCCCTCCTTGGGTCTTTCATCACATTATCCATTGCATTACCCGTTGAACACTCAGAATACTATTGGATACGTGGAAAACTTGCACATAAGTGCCACATATACATATGTAGCGAAAGCTACCTTATAACATGTAATGCTCACAATGGAGCTACTCACGGGCTCATTCATAAAAGCTATCAGTCAAGGTGTAACTACATGGGTTGCTCACATAAGCTGTTAGGTATCTGACCAACTCAAGGATTACCTAGCCACTGGTAGGACACACAAGACCATTGGCCGGCACTCAATAACATGTATCACGTCCATTATGAACTAGGACCAACTCAACGAGCTCAGATGCTCACATCCATAATGAACTCAGACAAACTCAACGAGCTCGGATGCCTCATACATATCACGGACCCAGACTAACTCAACGAGTTCAAATTTTTAATTTCCTAGTGACATGTCACTTGTATCCTAAACTATTCCTAAGGTTCAAACGGGATTTTTCGATACCACATCTCTGTCGAACTTACTCGAAGTGTCGATCTCACTATCCATAGTACTAATTGCCCATTCATAGCATAATAAGGCATAACTCAAATAACAAATAACCTTTTAAGAATTTACATAATATATATCACATATTTCATATATCACTTGTCATGTATCATCATTTTCTTGCATTTCATGTAATATTTCCACATCATATACGTCATTCCATCAACGTTTCCAATATATTAAATCATATAATATATGAAATAATAGTAAGGAATTATAATTCAAACATAACATTGCATTATTATTATCATATGAACTTACCTCGGTATGAAACGACAAAATAAGTTAATTACTCTATTATTTTGCTTTTCCCCCGATCTAATTTTGAATTTCATCTTCCTTGATCTATAACAACACATTTAATTTATTTATTCATCATGCTACTCAATTTAGCCCAATTTCACATTTTTGGTAAAATTACATTTTTACCCCTATACTTTATCATATTTACACTTTTGCCCCTAGGATCGTAAAATGACATGTGTTTAATTTTTTTACTACCCATGCATATATGAACCTTTTTCATGCTTATAGCAGCCCACATTTTCCATTATTTCACACATTTACCACCTATTTTACAACTTTTACAAAATGGCCCATTTTAGGTGTTTTCATGAAAATCATTTAACAAAAGTCGTTTATTTAACAACCAATATTTATTTTCTTCCAAAAAAATGCAGCAAAAAAATGAATATCCTCATGGAAAAACCCTATACTTTAAACCATTATGCAAAATAGTCCCCCCATTAGTTAGCTTATACTACAAGGTCCCAAAAATACAAAAATCATCAAGAAATACCACTAAAATCACTTACTTGCAAGGGTCTAAAGTTGCTAAAAATTTCAAACTCCCATGGTCATTTTTCTTAGAGAAAATCAGTGCAGAGAAGAAGATAAAAAAAGATGATAACTAGGCTTTTTATTATTTTTTATTCAT
Organism: Gossypium anomalum; assembly: GCA_025698475.1. Lineage (NCBI taxonomy): Eukaryota > Viridiplantae > Streptophyta > Magnoliopsida > Malvales > Malvaceae > Gossypium > Gossypium anomalum. The sequence goes on along the minus strand of CM046968.1, from coordinate 36,429,705 downwards.
TAGTTAAATTTTGTCACCTAATGCCAACTAACCATTAACTTTTCATGATTTTTGTCTCCATATCCAGCCATCACATTAATATTTGTCTATTTCCTTAATAAAGACCTCTATTTTAATGTTACATAGCTAATTAACACCTTTAATTAATAGAACAAAACTTTTATACTTTATGCGATTTAGTCCTTTTTTTCAAAATTAAGCATGCAATAGCTTAAATTAATTCACCAAAATTTTCAAACATCCATATATTCATGCTATAACACATAAAATAACATTAAAATAATTTCTCGACCTCAGATTTGTGGTCTTGAAACCACTATTCTGACTAGGCCCAAAATCGGGCTGTTACATCCTCATTTCAAGAGAGGATCCAATTGAAATTCTCATCGATCTTATAACACGTGCTAGATCAAAGAAGTTTAAAGAGGTGATGATGGGTCAGGTTCAGCAAGTTTGGGTTGAACATGAGATTATCAACCCTTATTGGACCCAAAATATCGTTCCAAGTCCATGCAATGTTTTGCATGTGGCTATTTGTTTAATTTAATTAATTCTACAGTTTTTAATTATGTCTTGATCATTAAGTATTTGCATTTTTTTTAATTATGACATGCATTATGTGTTTTGTATTAAATAAAGTCATGCATTATTTAACTCTCATGTTAGTTAAGTTTGCATCATAAATTATGACTTGCTTTATGTAACTCTCATTTTAGTTAAAGTCTGCATAATTAAATTAAGTCATGAATTAAGTAACTCATCTGTTCATTTAGTTTTCATCTTAAACCATGCATTTAAGCATCTTAGTTGTTAAATATATTTGAGTTTATTTATATAAGTATGTTATTTAATTTGGTTGTTACTTTTTAATGCATAAATTAAAGTGTGTTTATTTTCATTTTAAATAAGGTGATATAAATTGCATGTTCAATTAATTCGTGTGCATGAGTGTTATTAAATATGTTGTTTTTATTAGTGTTTTAAGTTATTATTTAATCTTAAATATCTATTTTGCAGGTGACTTTTCATATGATTAAAGACTACTCAAAGTTGGATAGTTTCAAAGCTTTTAAAAGAACATTAAGAAGGCTGTTTAATGGACCAAAAGAGACTCTTAAAGTCTGAACGTTTTTGGAGTCTTAAGTCTTCATCATGGTGCCATTTAAGACGATGTTACAAAAGTTTTTATCATGTGGTTACAAGGGAGCTGAAGGGACATCAATCAAACACATTAAGGATACTTTAAGTCTTCATTAAAGAGAATTGACGTGCCTTTTCAACTTCATCAGATTCCAATGAAGAGACATGACTCATTGGCTTTCGAAAAAGGACTAAATCGTATAAAAGGTAAAAGTTGTATTTTAGTACCCAAAAGTGTCAATTAGCTAGAGAATTAAAATTAGGGGGTCTTTAAAGGGTAATTAGACCCTATTATGTTAGCTTGGCCGGCCATGGTAGAGAGAAATGTTGAAAAGTCAACATTAGGTAAGTTGATGTCATGGTTTGGTGATAAAATAATGCCTAAAAGCCTAGCTATTATTTTTTTTCTTCTCCATCCCTTCTCTCCACCGAAAATATCAGCAAATATAGAGGTTTGAAAGCTAAAAATTTACAGCAACTTATTCCTCTCATAATGTAAGTGATCTTGATGATTTTCTTGATGATTTTTATATATTTGGCATGCTTGTCTCATGAACTTTCAAATGAGAGGACTATTTTGAAAAATGGTGATAAGTCTAGGGATTTACCATGAGAGATTTTATGTTGTTTTCTAAAATTTTATGAAAGAATATGAGTCTTAGCTAAGTTATAAACAACTTTTGTTAAAGGTGTTAGCATAAAAACACCAAAAAGGACTATTTTGCATAAGTTGCAAAATAAGTGCTAAGTGTGTGAAATAGTAAGAATTTGAAGTTGCTATAAGAGTAAAAATATTTTGGCTAGGCTTGAGATACAAAGAAATTCGATAAAACTTGATTTTCAAGCATAAGGGCAAAGTGGTCATTTTGCCAAGGTCTAGGGGCAAAATGGTCATTTTAACTAAGATGTAAATTTATGAATTCCTAATTATAATTAATGACTAAATGAGTGCATTTTGCTATTATAGATCAAGATTTACCAAATCTGAACCTATACTGAGGGAAAGCCAAGCAAATCGACTAAATTGACTAGTCAAGTACATTTTGTAATCCGAATTAAGTTGCATGTAAATAATATAACTACATTGTTAATACATGTATTTGAATTATCATTGAATTGATATAGCATGAATTGTTAGATTATGAATTGAGATAATAGAAAGATCCCATTGCAACCCTAGGAAACAAACCGAATATTCGTGCCTTAACATTCGGGTTATTTGTGTGCTAGTGTAAGACATGTCTGGGACATACATCAGCCACATTATGAGAGCCAGCGTAAGTCCATGTCTGGGACATGGCATCGGCATAAAGATGAGTGACAGTGTAAGACCATGTCTGGGACATGGCATCGGCCTCGATAATGATAGCCAATGTAAGATGTGTCTGGGACATGCATTGGCTAAGAGTTGTGCTAGTGTAAGACATGTATGGGACATGCATCAGCACGTATATACAAGGGCTAGTATAAGACCATGTCTGGGACATGGCATCGGCCTCGATGATGATAGCCAGTGTAAGACCATGTCAAGGACATAGCATCGGCAACTTATCCCATGTTTGAGGCTTATAGAATGTCCGGTAGTATCCTGAAAGGTTCACTTTAAAGGTTATGAAAGTGATTTAATAAGGAAAGTATAATAATGTTGTGAGTGGTACAAGTATCTATTTGGTATGCATGAGTAACGAGTTCAAATTAGAAAATGTGATTTGGGTAGACGGTAATGAGTAAGTCGAGTTTATGCTTACCTTTGAGCTATGAGCATGATGACTAATGGTGAAATTGTTGTTGTATATTTATTTATATGCAACTTACTAATCTTTATGCTTACTCTCTCTCTTTTCCCTTTTTCTTTCAGTGCCACTTGTTCAGCTCGAGGATCCCTTGAAGTCAAATATATCGATCACACTATCAGTCGTAATACTCAGTATAATTGGATTTATATTGTTGATTATGGCATGTATAGGGCTAGACCTTATTATTTTGTGTCTTTGAGAATTGGCCAAATGTGTTGGTCTAGAATAGATTTCACTCTTTACATTAAGCCTTGAATGAGGGCTTTCATTTTGAGTCTATAAGAAATGCACCTTCATGGTTGAATGAATGTCTATTATGCTTGTTTTGATATTGGTTGGTATTGACATGAAAATAGGTACACTAGGGAGAAAAAGAGGCTTGGCAGATAGCCTCATATTGTTCACACGGGTGGACACACGAGCGTGTGTCTAGGCTGTGTGTGACACACGAACAGCCCCATCGACATGTAAGAAGGCCGTGTGTCCCCTGCACCTAGAAATTTTAGGTCAGAATGCATTGTATTTCTCACACGGTCAAAGACACGGTCGTGTGACTCAGCCATGTGGAAGGGCACGACTTAGTACACGGGCGTGTACCATGGCCGTGTGATGCTGGCGTCAGAAATAGAATACCCAAGATTTTTCATACAGGCTACGCCACGAGCGTGTTGTAGCCATATGAAAGAACACGAGCAAAGGACACGGGCGTATTTTCAGGCCGTGTGAAGTCTGCACTTGTTTTATGAAAAATTGTAAAAATCAAATTGGCCACATGGGTGCAGGACATTGGCGTGTCCCTAGCACACGGGCGTGTGCCCTATACCTACACGGGCGTGTGGAGCCTTAAAGCATGAAATTTTCTAAGTTTTCCTTGTGCCCTCGGTTTGGCCCCGAACCACCTCGAATGTATGTTTTGGGCCTCGTAAGCCTAAATAAGGGACAGATTACTTATAAATGAAACATTTTATGTCCCGATTTCCTAAGATTGGTTGAGTTTAAATTCGATAGCATCTCAAACCCTGTTCCAGCATTAGATATGGGCGAGGGGTGTTACATTTAATGGTATCAGAGCTATGGTTTAGTCAGTTCTAGGACTAACCTAGCTAGAGTATGAGTCTAGCTATACATGCCATAAGAATATATTGATAGTGTAACGGTTCCTGACTATTATAAATCTTATTTTTATATAGTAAATAGATCCTGATAGAACCACGACGGATAACGTAAAAAGTAATGTGCCGGCTCCCACAGAAGGGACCACGCCAGTAGAGAGCGAGCCTGTGAGTATGGGCCAAGGTGGAGGGGCTAGAGAATCCTACCTCTGAATGATGGATGCTTGGTATACGGAGTTTGTTCGTGTGAACCCGAACACTCCACCTCTTCCACCTCCTCCGATTTCTCAGTATGTCCTGGTAGCTATGCAAGGTGCGGACATGTTTAGAAGAGAGAAGCCTCCTGTTGACAAGATCTGGAAACAAGGAGCCGAGGAATTCCGGGCTAACTTAGATGATGATCCGGAGAAGGCAGAGTTTTGGTTAGAAAACGTCATAAGAGTGTTTGATGAATTATCATGCACACCTGAAGAGTGCGTGAAGTGTGCAACGTCACTCCTACGAGATTCGGCCTATCAGTGGTGGAACACTCTCGTGTCTGTGGTACCGAGAGAAAGGGTAACTTGGGAATTTTTCCAAGAAGAGTTCAGAAAGAACCAGAGGTATATAGACCAGAAAAGGAAGGAATTTTTAGCGCTGAAGCAGGGCAATGAGACTGTGACAGAATATGAACGTGAGTTTGTGAAGCTCAGTAAGTATGCGCGGGAATGTGTATCCACTGAAGCTACCATGTGTATGAGGTTTGAGGATGGCTTAAATGAAGATATTTGAGTGTTTGTGGGCATCCTAGAAATAAGAGAATTTGTAGTGCTCGTTGAGAGAGCGTGCAAGGCTGAAGAACTGGTGAAAGAGGGGAGGAAAGCGGCCATTGAGTCGCGGGATTTAAAGAAAAGACAGATAGGTAGGGCACATCAATCCTCATCTAAGAAATCAAAAGAATTTACTACCCGATCGAATGCTTTAGTGGGGTATTCAAAGAGAAACAAAAATCAGTAGAATACGGCATCTAGAGCCCAGACTGTTTCGGTCGCTAGTGTTGGTAGTACTCGGCCATATAGGCAAAAGTGTCTGTACTGCGGGAGACGTCACTTAAGCGAATGTTGAGTAAACGAAAGGGGCTATTTCAAGTGTAGGTCACTTGACCACTTTATTCGTGATTATCTTGGGATGGATGAGAGAGGAAGAAAATAAGATATAAAAGCAAGTAGTGCTCCCTTGAGGAGTAGGCCACAAAAGAACCCCAGGAGTGGGACTAGTGGTAGAGACGAGTTAAGAGATGCCACAGCGAGGTCTGAAGGCAGAGCGCCAGTGAGGACCTATGTTATACGTGCCTGAGAAGAGGCAGAGGCCCCCAACGTGATCACGGGTACCTTTTCTATTTATGATATAACTGTTGTTGCTTTAATTGACCCGGGATCTACCCACTCTTACATTTGTATGGAATTGATGCCTCGTATAAAAATGTTAGTAGAGTCCACTAAGTTTGTAACAAAAGTGTCCAACCCATTAGGCAAGTATGTGTTAGTGGACCAAATATGTAAAAATTGTCCTTTGATGATTAAAGGCCATTGTTTTCCGACTAACTTGATGTTGTTACCATTTAATGAATTCGATGTAATTCTTGGGATGGATTGGCTAACCTCCCATGGCGTTGTAGTAGACTGTGGAAGAAAAGTAATTGAGTTAAGATGTGAGAATGGGGATGTTCTTCGAGTTGGACCAGATGAGCCAGATAACCTGCCTATGGTAATATCGTCATTAACTGCTGAGAAATATTTGAAAAAGAAGTATGAGCCTTATTTAGCTTTTGTGCTGAATACTCAAGAGTCAGAGTTAAAGATTGAATCAGTGCCGGTAGTCTGTGAGTTCACTGATGTGTTTCCGGAGGAATTACCTGGATTACCTCCAGTGAGAGAAGTCGAGTTTGAAATCAAATTGGTTCCTGGTGCGGCACCTATTTTGATCACTCCGTATAGGATGGCTCTAATAGAGCTGAAAGAGTTGAAAGCACAGTTGCAAGACCTGACAAACAAGGGCTTTGCGAGACCGAGCTATTCTCCGTGGAGTGCTCTAGTACTCTTTGTGAAGAAGAAAGATGGGTCGATGAGATTATGCATCGACTATAGACAACTCAACAAGGTAACAGTGAAGAACAAATACCCTTTACCAAGGATCAACGGCTTGTTTGATCAGTTGAAGGGAGCTACCGTGTTTTCCAAGATCGACCTGAGGTCTGGCTATTATCAGTTAAGAGTTAAAGAGCGAGATGTGCCGAAGACTACATTTTGGACAAGATATGGGCATTATGAGTTTCTTGTCATGCCCTTTGGTTTGACTAATGCCCTGGTGGTATTTATGGATTTGATGAATCGTATATTCAGGTAGTATCTAGATAAGTTTTTTGTTGTCTTTATCGATGACATACTAATCTACTCGCATGATGAGAGAGAGCAGGCAGAGCATCTGAGGGTTGTGTTGCAAACCTTGAGAGACAAAAGATTATATGCCAAGTTCAGCAAGAGTGAATTTTGGCTTAAAGAGGTCGGGTTTCTAGGACATATTATGTCAGGTGATGGAATCCGAGTTGATCCAAATAAGATTTCTGCCATTGTGGATTGGAAACTGCCAAATAATGTAACGGAGGTTCGAAGCTTTTTGGGTTTAGCTGGATACAACAGATGATTTGTAAATGGATTTTTTATGATAGCTACCCCGATGACTAGGCTGCTATAAAAGGACGTCAAGTTTGAATGGACCAAAAAATGTCAACAAAGTTTTGAGAGATTAAAGACCTTATTAACGGAAGCCCCAGTGTTAGTGCAACCAGAGTTGGGCAAGGACTTTGTGATTTATAGTGACGCCCCCTTAAATGGTTTAGGGTTTGTGCTCATGCAAGAAGGCAAGGTTATAGCCTATTCCTCGAGATAGTTAAAACCTTACGAGAGAAATTATCCGACCAATGATTTGGAGCTAGCGACTGTAGTGTTCGCACTGAAGATTTGGAGACACCATTTGTATGGAGAGAAATGTCAGGTATTCACCGACCATAAAAGCTTAAAATACTTGATGACTCAAAAGGAGTTGAATTTGAGGCAATGCCACTGGTTAGATCTGTTAAAGGATTATGAATTGATTATCAACTACCATCTGGGAAAGGCAAACGTAGTTGCCGACGCTTTGAGTAAGAGGGTTGTTGTTTTCCTTGAGAGCCTTGAACACTCAGTTGACTGTATCTAATGATGGCTCAATCCTAACAGAGCTGAGAGTCAGACTAACTTTTCTTCATGAAATTCGAGAAGCTCAGAAAGGTGATGAGAAGTTGCAAGCCAAGAGGAATCAGTGTGAGTCAAGAATTGAATTGGATTTTCGTATCGGTACCGATGAATGTTTAATGTCCAGAGACAGAGTTTGTCTACCCAAGGACAATGAACTTATTCAAAAGATTTTGAGTGAGGCTCATAGTGGCTGCTTATCTGTTCACCCGGGTAGTACGAAAATGTACAACGACTTTAAGAAAATGTATTGGTGGTCGAGTATGAAAAGAGACATCTCAGAATTTGTTTCCAAGTGCCAAGTGTGTCAACAAGTAAAGGCTGAACATCGAGTACCTTCGGGTTTACTTCAACCTATTATGGTTCCTGAGTGGAAATGGGATCGTATCACTATGGACTTTGTGACCAGTTTGCCACTAACCCCGAAAAATAAAGATGCAGTATGGGTTATTATCGATAGACTAACTAAGTCGGCACACTTCGTACCAATGTGTAATGATTATTCCCTCGGAAATTAGCTGACTTATATATTTTCGAGATTATAAGGTTTCATGGTGTGTTATTTTCGGTTGTGTCAGATAGAGATCCGAGGTTTACCTCAAGGTTTTGGAAAAAGTTACAAGAGGCTTTAGGAACTAAGTTGAGTTTCAGCACGGCTTTCATCTGCAAACTGATGGACAGTCGGAAAGAGTGATACAGATCTTAGAGGATATGTTGAGATGTTGTGTTCTCAAATTTCAAGGAAGTTAGGAAAAATACTTGCCATTAGTTGAATCTGCCTACAACAACAGCTATCAGTCGAGTCTGAAAATGGCACCTTATGAGACCATGTACGGGTAAAAGTGTCAAACGCCCTTATACTAGACTGAGTTGAAAGAGAATCAGATTCACGGGGTCGATATGGTCAAAGAGGCTGAAGAGAAAGTTAAAGTGATTCATGACTGCTTGAAAGCTGCCTCGGATAGACAAAAATCCTACACAGATTTGAGACGAAAGGAAATTAAGTTTGAAGTCAGTGATAAAGTATTTTTGAAAGTTTCCCCACGGAGGAAAGTCCTCAGATTTCGAGAAAGGGGCAAGTTGAGTCCTCGTTTTATAGGATCTTATGACGTTACCGAGAGACTAGGGCCTGTTTCCTACCGTTTGGATTTACCACCAGAGTTAGAAAAGATTCACAATGTGTTTCACGTATCCATGTTACGCCGATACAGATCAAACCCTTCGTATGTAATTGCGCCAACTGAAGTTGAGATTCTTCCAAATATGACTTATGGTGAGAAGCCGGTCAAGATCTTAGCTCAAGACATCAAACAGTTAATAAATAAGAATATACCACTTGTGAAGATTTTGTGGCATAGACATGGAGTTGAGGAAGCCACATGGGAACCCGAGGAGTCTATGAGAGAGCAGTATCCAAACTTATTCACTGGTAAGATTTTCAGGGACGAAAATCCATAAAGGGGGAGAAATGTAACAACCCGAATTAGGGCCTAGCTAGAACAGTGGTCTCCGGACCAAAAATTCAAAGTTGGGAAAAAAAATTATTATTATTATGAGGTTATAGTATGATTATATTAGTGCATGAAATTTGGGGAGTTAATTTTAATGTTTAGGAGCCCAATTTCAAAAAAGGACTAAATCGCGTAAAGGGAAAAAGTTGAATTGTAGTACCCAAATGTGTCAATTAGCTAGAGAATTAAAATTAAGGGGTCTTTAAAGGGCAATTAAACCCTATTATGTTAGCTTGGCCGGCCATGATAGAGAGAAATGTTGAAAAGTCAACATTAGGTAAGTTGATGTCATGATTTAGTGATAAAATAATGCCTAAAACCTAGCTATTATTTTTCTTCTTCTCCATCCCTTCTCTCCACCGAAAATATCAGGAAATATGGAGGTTTGAAAGCTAAAAATTTGCAGCAAGTTATTCCTCTCATAATGTAAGTAATCTTGATGATTTTCTTGATGATTTTTACATTTTTGGCATGCTTGTATCATGAGCTTTCAAATGAGAGGACTATTTTGAAAAATGGTGATAAGTCTAGGGATTTACCATGAGAGAGTTTATGTTGTTTTCTAAAGTTTTATGGAAGAATATGAGTCTTAGATAAGTTATAAATAACTTTTGTGAAAGGTGTTAGCATGAAAACACCAAAAAGAACTATTTTGCATAAGTTGCAAAATAAGTGCTAGGTGTGTGAAATAGTGAGAATTTGAAGTTGCTATAAGATTAAAAAGAGTTGGGCTAGGCTTGAGATATGAAGAAATTCGATAAAAATTGATTTTCGAGCATAGGGGCAAAGTGGTCATTTTGCCAAGGTCTAGGGGCAAAATGGTCATTTTAACTAAGATGTAAATTTATGAATTCCTAATTATAATTAATGACTAAATGAGTGCATTTTGCTATTATAGATCAAGATTTATCGAATCCGAACCTAGATCAGGGGAAAGCCAAGCAAATCGACTAAACCGACTAGTCGAGTACATTTTGTAATCCGAGGTAAGTTGTATGTAAATAATATAACTACATTGTTAATACATGTATTTGAATTGTCATTGAATTGATATAGCCTGAATTTTTATATTGTGAATTGAGATAATAGAAAGATCCCATTGCAACCCTAGGAAACAAACCGGATATTTGTGCCTTAACACTCGGGTTATTTGTGTGCTAGTGTAAGACATGTCTGGGACATGCATCGGCCACATTATGAGAGCCAGTGTAAGACCATGTCCGGGACATGGCATCGGCATAGAGATGAGTACCAATGTAAGACCATGTCTGGGACATGGCATCGGTCTCGATGATGATAGCCAGTGTAAGACGTGTCTGGGACATGCATCGGCTAAGAGTTGTGCTAGTGTGAGACATGTATGGGACATGCATCAGCATGTATATACGAGGGCTAGTATAAGACCATGTCAGGGATATGGCATCGGTAACTTATCCCATGTTTGAAGCTTATAGAATATCTGGTAGTATCCGAAAGGTTCACTTTAAAGGTTACGAAAGTGATTTAATAAGGAAAGTATAATAATGTTGTGAGTGGTACAAGTACCTATTTGGTATGCATGAGTAACGAGTTTAAATTAGAAAATGTGATTTGGGTAGACGGTAATGAGTAAGTCGAGTTTATGCTTACCTTTGAGCTATGAGCATGATGACTAATGGTGAAATTGTTGTTGTATATTTATTTATATGCAACTTACTAAGCTTTATGCTTACTCTCGTTCCATTCCCTTTTTCTTTCAGTTCTGCTTATTTAGCTCGAGGATCCCTTGAAGTCAGAGATATCAATCACACTATCAGCCGTAATACTCGGTATAGTTGGATTTATATTTTTGATTATGGCATGTATAAGGCTAGACCTTATTATTTTTGTGTCTTTGAGAATTGGCCAACTGTGTTGGTCTAGAATAGATTTCACTCTTTACATTAAGCCTTGAATGAGGGCTTTCATTTTGAGTCTATAAGAAATGCACCTTCATGGTTGAATGAATGTTTATTATGCTTGTTTTGATATTGGTTGGTATTAACATGAAAATAGGTGCACTAGGGAGACAAAGAGGCTTGGTAGATAGCCTCATATTGCCCACACGGGTAGACACACGAGTGTGTGTCTAGGCCGTGTGTGACATACGGACAGCCCCATGGGCGTGTGAAAGGCCATGCGTCCCCTGCACCTAGAAATTTCAAGTCAGAATGCATGGTATTTCTCATAGGGGCAGAGACACGGCCGTGTGAGTCAGCCGTGTGGGAGGGCACGACCTAGTACACGGGCGTGTACCATGGCAGTGTCATGCTGACGTCAGAAACAGAATACCTAAGTTTTTGCACACGGGCGTATTGTGGCAGTGTGAAAGAACACGGGCAAAGGACACGGGCGTGTGTTCAAGCCGTGTGAAGTCTACACTTGTTTTATGAAAAATTGTAAAAATCAAATAGGCCACATGGGTACAGGACATAGGTGTGTCCCTAGCACACGAGCGTGTGCCCTATACCCATACGGGCGTGTGGAGCCTTAAAGCATGAAATGTTTTAAGTTGTTCTTGAGCCCTCGGTTTGACCCCGAACCACCTCGAATGTATGTTTTGGGCCTTGTAAGCCCAAATAAGGGACAGATTACTTATAAATGAAAATTTTTATGGCCCGATTTCCTAAGATTGGTTGAGTTTAAATCCGGTAGCACCTCAAACCCTGTTCTGGTGTTGGATACGGGCGAAGGGTGTTACATAACGGCCCCTTTTCCAGTGAAATCGAAATAGTGATTTCGGGATCACAAATCTGACCCAAAAATAATTTTTTTTTATTTTATTAGATGGTCCGTATTATGATAGACATGTCGTGTGAAATTTTTAATACAAAAATTTTATCGATTAAGTGTTTAATTACAAGAAGAACTTAATCGCATAAAATGTGAAAGTTGAATTCTAGTAGCTATAAGGATTAAATAGCTATGGAATTCAAAACTAGAGGTCCTTATATGGTCATTAGACCATTAAAGAAAAGTATGTAGATTTTTGGTGACTCATCCTTGGAAAAATTAGTTGAATACATGTGCTATAAAATTTTGTAATGGGATTTTGGTTAGGCTTGGAATAGGGAGTAAATTGCACAAGTTTCATTTTACGAGCCTAGGGACGAAATTGAAATTTATAGAAAAGTTAGGGGCAAAATGGTAATTTTCCCTAGGGCATAAATTGAGTTCAAATAAATATGAAATATGAGAAATTGATGATTAAAGCTATTTATATAGATCCGGACACTACAAATTCGAGGTTAGACCGAGGAAAAGAAAATTTTTAGGATTAGAAGATTTTATACCCGAGCAAGTGTCGAGGTAAGTTCGTGTATCTTAATTGAGCATGTAAATATGTTAACTTGAATGTTATGATTGTATGCAATATGATTTATATTTATGTGAATATTATGAATATGTGAAATGATTACATGTTCGGAAATGTTGGAAAAAGGGTAAAGTCTCATTTGAATATTGAATTTCGATGGACAAATGTGATTGCCTTATAAAATGGGGTCCTGCATTTGTTACTGACTGGATTTAGCTCAAACGAGTAATCCTATTGATCTCATTATAGAAAGGATTTAGCCCGAACGGGTAATCTTGATATAATCCCTCTCTAGCATATGTTACAATTAGGATTTAACCTGGACTGGCAATCCTAATTTAGCTCTTCTGAGCATACGTTACAAAAAGGATTTAGCTTGGATTGGTAATCCTGTAATACGATATGTGGCTCGAAAGTGTGTTCTTTGATTAAGAGCCCAAATGGGTATTCTTGAATAAGAATTGACTGGTTATTGAATTATACACCTTGAGTGTACTACTCGAGTATCCATCGGAATTTCAATGATTCAACGGATAAAACTCTTGGCATGATGAGAGAATTATGAGATGAAATGATAATGTCTTGAAAAAATATTGCATGATGAGCTCATCTATGTTTACTTGATTGATATGAAGATTTTTTTGAACATGTTTGATTGAATGTATGTGTTTAGGCAATTTTAGCCAAATGGATCGAAAACATGATATTGTATGCTTAGATTTAATAAACGGGATTGGTAAGTTTAGTTTCTGTTATACGAACTTACTAAGCATGTAATGCTTACACCATTTTATTTTTCCCTTATTTTATAGTGCTCGGAAGCTCGCGAAGGTTGGAGATCATTGGATCATCGTCACACTATCAACTAGTTATTTTGGCTATACATAGTAAAATCATTTTGGTATAATGGCATGTATAGGACAACTTGACCATTAGTGGCTTGATAATGATACTTGTAATCTAGCCATTGGAATGGCTCGTAATGGTTATTTTGGTATGATTAAGTAGGTTATTATGATATAATCATATGTGATATGTTAAGTACATGTGATCAAATGATGTTAATGCCTAAGTTAATCCAAGGTAAGTTTACAAACACATATGCGTGTAATGGTATGCCATAATGAATGATGGAATTGTTTAAACTAAATGCTTGGAATGGTTGGTATTGGATGTGTGTTTCAAGTGCAGGTCCTGGGCGAAATTTTGGGTGAGAAATGAAGCTAGAAATGGCTTTATTTTTTCCACACAAGCATGTGTCTAGACCGTGTGTGACACACGATCAAGTACATGGGCGTGTAGTTAGGCCGTGTGTCCTCTGCACCTTAATTTTGAGAAACAGAATGCTCAAAATTGAGCACACAGGTAGAGACACGAGTGTGTGTGTTAGCTGTGTGTCCTACGCAGCCTAGAACATGGGTGTGTATCTTGGCTGTGTAAAACCTACACCTAATTTTGAAATGGATTAATTCCATAGTAGAGTGTGGCATGAGCGTGTACACAAGTCAGAGAGTTACATAGGGTCGAACATGGCCTCCAGCACGGGCATGTCCCTTGGACCATACGGGCGTGTGAGCCCTGCTCATTGGAAAAATTTTGAAATGTCGTGAAAAATTTTTAAAGTTCCCGATTAAGTCCCGACTTGATTCTAATGCAGCCTCGAGAGTCTAATTAAGGGACGTCTTGAATGATCTTAGTTAATGAATAGTAATTTACATAAATTATTTGTAAAATGTTCTAAAAATTTTGGTAATGCTTCGGAACCCTGTTTCGACTACAGATACGAGTTGGGAGTGTTACATTCAGTGGTATCAGAGATATGGTTTAGTTGATTCTCAGATTTAATGTAGCAAACACGAGCTTAGCTATACATGCCATTATATAAATTGTGATTGTGTGATGACTCTTGATCATTTAAATGTGTTTTTCATATAGCAATGTCATCCAACCGAGCTAGAGCTGAATCCGATGAAGCTAAGAGCAATGCTTCAGCTTCAGTTCAATGAGTTTCGTCTACGTCTGGTAGTGAAAGGCCCATGTTTGAGTGCCAAGGTGAGGAGGCAAAACAAACTTTCTTTCAATTGATGAATGAGTGGTTTACCGAGTACTTAAGAACAAACCCTGCTGTATAACGACCTCCCTCACCTGCTCCTAAACTGGTTCCTAATGTACCATAGGGTGCTAAAGCTGTTAGAATTTTTAAGCCTCCGGTAGATAAAATTCGCAAGCATGGGATGGAAGAATTTAGAGCTACCGCAGATGATAATCCGGAAAGGGTTGAGTTTTGGCTAGAAAATACTATCCGGGTTTTTGATGAACTGTCGTGTACACCTGCTGAATGCCTGTAATGTGCAGTATCTCTACTAAAAGATACAGCTTACCATTGGTGGAATACCATAACTTTAGTTGTACTAAGAGAGAACATTACATGGGAATTTTTCCAGGCCAAATTCAGAAAGAAATATGTTAGTCAGAGATTCATGGATCAAAAAAAGAAAGAATTTTTAGAACTCAAGTAGGGAAACATGACTGTATCCGAATATGAACGAGAATTTATTCGGTTGAGCAAATATGCCAGGGAATGGGTTCTAACCGAGGCTGAGATGTGTAAACGCTTTGAAGAGTGTTTAAATGAAGATATCAAGTTATTGATTAGCCATCCACTCGGATTGACCATCTGTTTGCAGGTGAAAAGCAGTATTAAAATGTAATTTTGTACCTAAAGCCTCTTGCAGTTTTTCCAAAACCGTGAAGTAAACCTCGGATCTCTATCTGACACAATAGATAATGGCACCCCGTGTAGTCTCACAATATCAGAAATATAAAACTTAGCTAATTTATCAAGCAAGTAATTAGATTGTACTGGAATAAAATGAGCTGATTTCGTCAATCGATCCACTACAACCCAGATCGCATCTTTCTTTCTCGAAGATAAGGGCAAACCCGAAACAAAATTCATTGTCACTTTATCCCATTTCCACTCCAGAATCATAATCGGCTGTAATAAACCAGATGGCACCTGATGTTCAACTCTAACTTGCTAACAGATCAAACATTTCAAAACAAAGTCGGAGATATCTCTTTTCATTCCAGACCACCAGTAATGTTGTTTCAAATCATTATACATTTTTGAATAACCCGGATGCACAGATAAACTACTGTTGTGAGCTTCATTCAAAATCATCTGAATTAACTCTGAATTTCTCGAAACACAAACTCGATCTCGAAATCTCAGACAATCATCATTATCAATTCGATATTCAGAATCAGAATTCAAATCACACTGAGTTCATTTTGCTAAAATTTCATTATCAACCCTTTGAGCATCAATAATCTGCTATAAGAACAAAGATCTTCTTTCAATTTTGCTAAAACCGAACCATCATCAAACAAAGCTAAATGAGCATTCGTAGCATGCAATGCAAACAGTGATTTCTGACTTAAAGCATCAACAACAACATTTTCTTTTCCCGGTTGATAATCGATCACAAGTTCATAGTCTTTTAACAGTTCTAGCAATCTTCTCTGTCGCAGATTCAAATCTTTCTGAGTCATTAGATATTTCAAACTTTTATGATTGGAATAAACAAGACATTTATCACCGAACAGATAGTGGCGCCAAATTTTCAAAGCAAATACAATCACATCTAATTCTAGATTGTGCGTCGGATAGTTCTTTTCATGCAGCTTTAACTGTCTCGAAGCATAAGCAATGACTTTTCCTTCCTACATCAAAACACGTCCCAAACTGTTTAACGAAGCATCACTGTAGACCACAAATTTTTTACCCGATTCTGGTTGTACTAACACTAGAGCTTCAGTTAATAAGGCTTTCAATTGATCAAATCTTTTCTGACACTTTTCAGACTATTCAAATTTCATATCTTTCTGAATCAGTTTCGTTAACAGAGTTGCAATCATCGAAAATCCTTTTACAAAGCATTTATAATAACCTGTAAAATCCCAGAAAACTTCGAACTTCAGAAACATTTCTCGGAGGCTTGCAATCCAGAATAGCTGAAATCTTGCTCGGATCAACTCGGATACCTGATGCTAACACAATATGGCCCAGAAAACCAACTTTGAGCAACTAGAATTCACATTTACTAAACTTCGCATACAACTGCTTATCACGCAAGGTCTGTAACACTATTCTCAGATGTTCCACATGTTTGGTTTCATCATATGAATATATCAAAATGTCATCAATGAATACAACGACAAATTGATCTAAATTCCGAAAATTTTGTTCATCAAATCCATAAAGATAACAGGTGCATTTGTTAATCCAAAAGGCATAACTAGAAACTCATCATGTCCGTACCTCATTCAGAAAGTAGTTTTCGAAATGTCTGAATCTTTTACTCTCAACTGATAATAACCCGATCTCAAATCTATCTTTGAAAATATGGTTGCTTCTTTTAACTGATCAAACAAATCGTCAATTCGAGGCAGAGGATATTTATTTTTTATAGTCACTTTGTTCAAACATTCTCATCGTGCCGTCTTTCTTTTTCACAAACAAAACAGGAGCACCCTAAGGTGAGAAACTCGGTCTTGCGAATCCTCTATCAGTCAATTCTTGGAACTGAGACTTTTAATTCTTTTAACTCGATTGGAGCCATTCTATACGGAGCTATCAAAATTGGAGTAGTTCCCGGTACTAACTCAATGCCAAATTTAACTTCTCAGATCGGAGGTACTCCGGGAAGTTCTTCAAGAAACACATCAGGGAATTTACAAACAACAGGCACTGATTGCACTTTCTTTTCTATTACTTTCGAATCGATCACATAAGCAAAGTAAGCTTTACAACCTTTTCTCACAATACTCAGAGCTTTCATTGATGAAATCACAGCCATTAACCCATTCAAATCATTAGATTCAACTCGGACTATTTCATCATTCTTGCATCTCAAATCAATAGTTTTCCATTTACAACTCACAATAGCATCGTGCAAAGTTAACCAATCCATACCCAGAATTATATCAAATTCATCAAAAGGTAATAACATCAGATCAGCCGGAAAACAAATATCTCAAAACATTAACGAACAATTCTCGTAGACTTTATCAACCAAAACACATCTGCCTAGGGGGTTCGATACTCTAATCACAAATTCAGTAGACTCTACAGGAAAACTCTTATTGTTCACTAAATTCATGCATATATAAGAGTGCATTGATCCAGGATCTATCAAAGCAATCACAGAAGTATCATAAAGAGTAAATGTACCCGTAATCATGTCTGGAGACGAAGCATCCTCACGAGCTCGATAGCATAGGCTCTAGCAGGTGCTCTAGCCTCAGATTGAACAGCAGTGTCTTTAGTTCCTCTTTGACTACCACTCACATTTCATGTATTTCTGGGAGGTCTACCATGAGATGCGTTACTAGGCCTCAGATTTTGTACAATTTCTTGTTCAACAGACTTGGGGCAATCACGAATAAAATGATCTAAAGAAACACATTTAAAATAGGCCCGTTCATACAATCTACAATTACCAGGATGTCTTTTACCACAGTGTTTACACTCGGGTCGATCGGATTTAGCATTTCCAACACTAGCAACAGAAGTAGCTGGAGCTCTGAAACTCGAATGTGATCTAGCACGATCTCTACTCGAATGTCCCACATTAGCCTTTGAACGGCTATTATCATCTCGAAATTTCTTCGTTGCCGAATGAAATTACTTGCTCGATGATCTTTTTCATACTTCTTTAGCTTCTGAATCGGCTTTTCTTTTCTCTTTCCCGAGTTCTTCAGCTGTATACGCTAGTTCAACAAGCACAACAAATTCTTTTATTTCTAAAATCCCTATTAACAAATGAACATCTTCATTCAAACCATCCTCAAATCTCTTAAACATAGTTCCTTCAGTCGAAACACATTCTCAAGCATACTGACTCAATCTCACAAATTCTCGCTCGTATTCCGTAACAGACATATGGCATTGTTTAAGTACAAGAAACTCTTTACATTTCTAATCGATAAATCTCTGAATGATGTATTTCTTCTGAAATTTAGCTTGAAAGAAATCCCAAGTAACTCGTTCTCTCGGAACTATGGATATTAACGTCTTCCACCAATGATACACCGTATCTCTCAGAAGTGACACAACACATTTTATGCATTCGTTTGCAGTCAATGATAGTTCATCGAATACTCGTATCGTATTCTCTAACTAGAATTCGGCTCTCTCGGCATCATCATTAGTAGTAGCACGAAATTTTTTAGCCTCATATTTTCTAATTTTATTGACCGAAGGCTTATTCAACTGAGTCGAATTAGCTTGTGGCATGACAGGGACTTGCGGAGGATTTGGCATGGGTGAAGGCTGTGGCACAGTCGGATTAGTTTAGATATATTGGGTGAACCAATCATTCATCATTTGATAGAAGGCTTGTTTATCCTCTCCATCTTGGCTACTCGTAGCCGGTCTAGAGCCGGATGGCGCTGTCCTTTGACCGGGAGAAAGTGCATTACTTACGACATCGTCCGCTACGGCTCGTTCGGGATCCATTTACTATATAAAAACACATTTTTATTGTCAGGATTCATCACACTATTGCAGTTCATAAATATGGCATGTATAGCTAGACTCACATACGCTATGGTAGTTCTAGAACCGACTAAACTATAGCTTTGATACCAATAAAATGTAAAACCCCAAACCCGTATCCATCATTGGACTAGGGTAAAAGGCTTTACCAGACAAACCGGAACATTTACACACAATTCATATACATCATCCACAATCATAGTCAAACATTATCATAAAGTCCCTTATATAGGTCATCGAGACCTTAAACATGTATTAGAAAGGGGTCAGGACTAAACCGAGCTCATACAAAATTTTTCAAAACTTAAACATATTTCAAAGTTATAAGGGTCACAATTCCCGCGTGAGCAGGCCGTGTGCCTCATACAGAATTAGACATGCCCGTGTATCTAGGCCGTGGCAAAACAAAGCATACATACTGACTTATCCACACGGCCGGAGACACGTCTGTTTGCCTTGGCCGTGGTCGAAACTGACTTGGGTCACACGGCTAACCACACGCCCGTATGTCAAGCCTGTGTACCCTTCGAAATGGCCACACACGCCCATGTGCCAAGGCTGTGTGCCTTACATGGCCACTAGACACACCTGTGTGCCTGGGCCGTGCTCGAGACTAACTTGCTTATAAAAGAAACATTGAAGGACACAGTCAAGACACACGCCCGTGTGCTCAACCGTGTGGGAAAATATAGATCATTTGTAAGGCCAAATTGCCACCTATTAAGGGTCATCCCTACAAGAAACAAATAGGCATCTAAAGCATCATATTTTCAGCCATTTCATACACCAAAACATACACCATTCATTCCATTTCATAAACAACCAAATCCATACTTATAACCATACCAAAATCATATCAAATCATAAGCCAAAGACACACCAAAACATATATTTCATCATCTCAATTCATTACATTCATTCTCATGCCAAAACTAACCAATTTCACAAATAAACATATACCTAAAACTTACCAAATTGATCAATTCTCTTGGCCATTCATGATCATGTCATATTAGCATAACTGCATCACATAATTCATACCAAAATCTCATTCACATACACAACCAAAACCAAGCCACATCACATGGCTAATATTCGCAACTGAAAACATATTTACATAATCCTAGCCTATACATACCATATTTCAATATACACATTTTCAAAAGGTACCAAAATATAGATCGATAGTGTGGTGATGATCCTTGACGATCCCTGAGCTCCCAGTAGCTTCGATATCTATAAAACAGTAGAAAAACACACAGAGTAAGCTTTCAAAAGCTTAGCAAGCCATATACAAATAAACTTATCCTTCAAGACATGAAAGCATCATCAAATTACATATACTCCATAGTTAAATACTATCTCAAACCACATAATTCATAAACATTTCACATATTCCCAATTCATTTATACATATAGCATATTTTCTCATACTTATAACACATATCATCACTTGTACATATACTTACCTTTTATTCTCATACATATTATACGTTTCAAACGTACCTGAATCGGATACCCATCTCATATAATCATTCATTTCTCAGAATGCCCGTTGAACCATTTAGAATCATAAGGATATGCGAATAGCTCAGAAAGCTCGTACAATGCCAACATCCTAGACGTGGTCTTACATGTAATCAAATATCAACGCTACTATCCCAGACAGGGTCTTACACGAAATCAAATATGATGCCAACATCCCAGACGTGGTCTTACATGTAAATACCAAATTGATGCTAATGTCCTAGACATGGTCTTACAAGAAAAACACATATTGGATCCTATGTCATGAAATATGTATCTCAACTATTCCTATGGTTCATACGGGGCTTTTTGGACGTCGGAACTTTGTCGGTACTTTCTCGGATATCTCATATTCAAGGCATAAGGCCATTCATCATTATTCAATAGCATATAAGCATAAATAAACCATTTCAAATATATTTATTTGTATATAGACTTACCTCATACAGATTCGAATGAACAGAGTAGACTATTCAATTACTTTCAACTTTCCCCGGTCTAATTCCGTTTTCTTTAGTTCTTGATCTCAATTGGACTTTAACATAGCCGAACCCTAAACTTGAGTTTTCTTTCTTTTTCTTTGCTAATTTCGGCTAACATGGATGATAAATGACTTGATTTTCATGCTTTTATTTATTTTAATTAACACTAATATACATTTTACAATTTTACCCTTGAATTAAAACATTAATAAACCATTATATTAAGGCCATTAATGTCCACTCATATGTTCAATGGTCAAATAACAACATAAGGACCTCTAAATTATAAAGACATAGGAAATAGGCACTTTAGCAAATAGAACACACCTTTTACATTTTACGCGACTAGGTCCTTTTATCAAATTAAGCACGCAAACAATTAAATTTTCATACAAAATTTTCACACATGTCAATTCACATAATATAAGCATGGAAAATAATACTAAAATATTTTTCTGACTCAGATTTGTGGTTCCAAAACCACTATTCTAACTAGGGTCTAAACTGAGCTGTTACATTAGGCTTCATTCAATTACTATCTAGTTACCAAATTATACTCAAATTCCTCATCTCATCAATAGGTCACAATTCCAAACATTACACAATCATGCCATAAATCACATTTCCAGATATTTCACAATCACCAAGCATACCATGATCATATCACCATAGACATTGACACATATATGAATATACTTAGGCTTACAACCATGTTAGCCAATATAAGCCAACTTACATGGCCAAATAGTAAAACAAGCCTTTGACAATTACAAGCCATTACATTGGCTAAAATCATATGACGCATATACCAAAATGACCAAGTCCCTATACATTCCATAAACTCAAAATACTTGAATTCATCAATACCTAAAATGATAGCTTGATAGTGTGATAGGATCTCCGGCGATCTCCAACCCGAGCTAGCTTGACAGCACTATAAAACATGGGAATGGAAAGGGGTAAGCTATATAGCTTAGTAAGTCCGTCTGAACATAATAAACAACTCTTACCAATCATTTACCAGGTCTACAATATAAACACAAAACAAAATAGTATAAATTGCTATAAACCTCATAGTTATAAATTATTCAGTCACATTGTTTGCTATATCAATTTGCAAGCATAATTTAACATGTCTTGACTTTAGCCTAACAACCGTAATCTCTCCATTATAATCGATTACCACAATCAACTAATCATTTAAACCTCACAATAAACATACACATTAATTATGAGTATTCACTTTTCAAGCATTTATTTTAACATCTTTCAATTGTTAAAGCTCATATCTTCCCATACTTCCATAGTCATTTTAATAGGAAATTATGCCAATCATTCCTTTTTCTCATATCCAATAAATCACAATTTGTGTTAATAAAACATGCTATATCATAACTCAAATTGGCCCTGAAGCCAATCACATGATTCTCAACCAAATCTATCATGAATTTCATACGTCACAAGTATAGGCCAAAAATCACAAGGTTTTCACAAAATCGTTCTCGTGGAAACCATGAACTCACAATTTCATGAAGTCAATGCATATAGACTTTATGTACATACCTATACCAATTTGTAATACTTACATAATTTTTTCTCTTCTTTGACATACCCATTGAATTTCCCGTTGAACCACTTGGAATACTAAAGGATACTCGGGAAGCTCGTACACACAGTACCATACCAATGCCATATCCCAGATATAGTCTTACATGAAATCTCGTATCGATGCCAATAGCCTAGCTATGGTTTTACACGAAGTCTCGTATCGATGCCATACCCCAGATATGGTCTTACACGTAACCTTAGTAACCCTAATGTCATGATATTTGTATCCTATCTATTCCTAAGGTTTAATCGGGGCTTTTTCTGTATCGAATCTCTGTCAGTCATTTCTGTACTATCGTACTCAATAGCTTTCACATTTCATTTCAATAATATAGCATTTAACACAATTATACCAATTAAGCATTTATACATATATAATTTAATGCTTATTAAACATACGAACTTACCTCGGCATAAAAATGGTGAAAGGACCTAACCGTCAAATACTCATTTTTCCCCTGTTCTAGTTCCGAACCTCTTTTTTCTTGATCTATAATATCACATTTAACTTATTTAATCATTATACTATTCAAATCAGCCCAAAATCACATTATGGAAAAAATTATATTTTTGCCCCTAAAGTTTCACATTTTTACAAATTAGCTCCTAGGCTCGTAAAATGAAATGTACTCAATTTCTTCAACACCCATGCCTAGCCAAACCTTATATATGTTTATAGCAGCCCACATTTTTCTTTTTCTCCCATTTTAACATCTGTTTCACAACTTTTTACAAATAGGTCCTTTTAGGCATTTTCATCGAAAATCACTTAGCAAAAGTCATTTATCATACACCAAACATACATTTCCTACCATTAGACATCAAAATACACAAATATCCATCATAGTTAAAATTTTAGACCTTGATTATTTCTTAAATTAGTGGTAAAAATGGATAGATCATGTTACGAGGATTTTAAAAACATAAAAATCATTAAAAACGGGGCTAGAACAGACTTACAAACTAGCTTGGAAGCTTGAAAAACCCTATCCATGGTTTCCCCCTGTGAATTTTGGCATTGGGAGGAAAATGGACAAAAATTGGCCTTATTTTGGCTTTTTAATTCATTTAATTATCGAATTACTAAAATACCCTTAATGAAAAACCTTAAAAACACACCTAACCATGTCTATTTTTGTCCAAAAACTTAACCAATGGTCTAATTACCATTTAAAGACCTCCAACTTAAAATTTCATAGCAATTAGACAGCTCTAGCATGTAGAATTCAACTTTTACACTTTTTACAATTTAGTCCTTTTGACTAAATTGAGTGCCCAAACGTCAAAATTTTTGAACAAAATTTTCACGAAATCATTCCATAAAATTGTAGACCACAAAAATAAATTTTCCTACATCAGATTTGTGGTCCCGAAACCACTGTTTTGACTAGACCCAATGTAACAGTCTGGTTTTGACCCTAGTCAGAATAGTGGTTTCGAGACCACAAATCTGAGTGTGAAATATTTTAATATTATTTTTTGTTTCTGTGATATGTGAATTTATATCTGTGAAGTTTCTGTGCTTAATTATGAAAAAGGATTTAATCGCATAAAAGGTGAAATTAGCATGCTACATGTTTAATGTATGTATTTGAAATGGCTTTGGACTAATAGGTCCTTATGTGATTATTTGACCATGTAATGTGTTAAATGACTTTGTTGGACATTAATAAATGGTTTATTAATGTTTAAATGCAAGGGTATTTTAGTAAAAGGTTTAATAATGTTAATATACATAAAACAAAACATGAAAATGGCCATTATCACATTGTTCTTGTCGAAATTCAAATGAAAAAGAAAAGAAAACTTAAGCTAGGGTTCGGCCATGATACAAGCTTCATTAAAGGTTCATTTTTGTTCCGTTTTTGATAATTTTTACGTTTATGTGATCGTTGCTTCATGTTCTTCAAAGCCCATGTCTGAATTTCTGTTTCTGTTAAAGATTTCATGAAATTCCATTGTTGATATCATGAGTTTTGTGATGTTTTTGGATGAATTATGAAGGCTTGTTAGATGGGTTATATGTTTTGTTCTTGAATTTTTGATGAAATGAGCTATTTCGGCTAATTTGTGAAAATGAGATTTTGAAGGACTAAATTATGAATTAAACATGTTGTATGGGCTTATATAGAAGCCATGAAAATTTGGCTAGCCTTTGTTGCAAAGAAATTTTACATGTTGATGATTTTGTGAAAAATGGACTAAATTGTCAAAGTGTGAAAAAGTAAGGGCTAAAATGAAAAGTGCCCAAAATATGTGTATGTGGATTAAATTGAATGAAATGAATGATTGAATTGTTTAATTTGTATTGGATTAGATCAAGAACAAAGAAAATCAGACTTAGATCGGGGGAAGTCCAAAATAGTTGAATAGTCGACTCGTTTTATCCGAAATCCGTCTGAGGTAAGTCAAACTACACTTATGTGTTAGGTTGATTAACTTCTGTGTTTATAAACTGTTATCTGCATTGGACGGCCTAGAGAACCTGATAAAAGAACATTGGTATTAATCTGAATTATCGTCTAAGACCGTGTCTAGGACATAGGCCTCGATTTTAAATTTACGTGTAAGACAATGTCTGGGACATTGGCATCGTATCTGATTTCATATAAGACCCTGTCTAGGACAGAGGCATCGATACTGAATTACATGTAAGACCACGTCCGGGACGTTGGCATTGTACTCATTTATGAATATCTGTATCGTTTCTGAACCATTTGATGATAAGGTATGAGTTATGAAAATGAATATGTGAAATGCATAATCTATATAGGTACGTTTGTATCGTACTTAATTTCTAAATATGAAAGACTCAGTTCTGTGAAATAGTGAATGCGAAGTGGGTTCGGAATCATGGAAATGAAAATGATATGCATACAAGCAAAAGAGCATGGTTAAGTTTATGAACTACTATGAGAAATAGCTATGAATTCTTATGGTTATTTTGTCCTATATATGCTTTAGTAATTAGACCAATTTTGTTTGGCTTACTAAGCTCTTTGTAGCTTACTCTGTATGAATTCTGTATGTTTTACAGTTATCGTAGCTACTGAAGGCTCGGGATAGTCAAGGATTATCATCACACCATCGAACTCTTTTTGGTACTTTTGGAAATGTACATATTCTTAAGTATGGCATGTATAGGCTAGATTGGGTTAGTTGATATGTATGTAAAAGTTATGCCATTTGAATTTGGCTAACAAATGATATGTTTGTGCATAGTTTTGATGTATGTTTTGAAATGTGTTATATTCTAAGGTGTTTTGGTCGTCATTGAGCATGGAATTGGCTAGAAATGTTGGTGTATTAGTTGCTTGATAATGCTTGTAAGATTAGACCCTTAATGGGTGGCAAATTGGCTTAAACCAAGCCTGCATTGTGCCACACGGTCAGGGAACACGGGCGTGCCTTATGGCTGTGTGAAAAAGTCAGTAGCTAGCTAAATTTTGCATAGTCATGGCACACGGCCGTGTCTATTGGCCGTGTTAAAAATTTAGTATAGGACCTATTTTTGGCACGGTTGGACCACATGGGCGTGTCTTTTGCTCGTGTGAGTCACAAGGCCTAGTCACATGGGCGTGTGACTTTGTCAGTTTTGAAAAGTTTGTTTGAGTTCTGAAAATCCTAAATGGGTTCGGTTTAGTTCCAACCTTTCCTAAATATATGTTTTAGGTCTCATAGACTATCTTAATGGATGAATTGTGAATGAATGCAAATGTATTATTGTTATGATATCGGTGAATCTGTGTTGTTCTGTAATGCTTTGCCTGTCCGGTGACTCCTCTTACCTATTCTGACAACAGTTACGAGATAGGGGTGTTACACCTAAAATCAGGCTGTTACACCAGTGTGGGTAGTGTTGGTAATCCCAAACCGAAATGTAAACATTGTAACAAATTTCATCATGGGGAATGTCAATTTAGAAGTGGAGCTTGTTTTGGATGTCGTTAACTTGACCATTTTCTCAGGGATTGTCCCGAAAGAGTTGAAAAAGAGATAGAACTAGCTCCAAAGCCTAGTAATCCTATTTCGAGAGGCAGACCGCCCCATCATCCCGGTAATGTTAGTGGTAGTAGAGGTACTACAAGGGATACAATAGCTAGATCTAAGGCACGAGCACCTGCAAGAACATATGCTATTCGTGCTAGAGAAGTTGCCTCTGCACCAGACATCATTACAGGTACATTTTCTCTACTTGATACTGATATTAATGCTTTAATTGATCCTGGTTCCACACATTCATACATATGCACGAACTTAGTGACTGTTAAAAATTTTCCTGTTGAATTCACTGAATTTGTGGTTAAAGTTTCAAACCCCCTGGGCCAGTGTGTTATGGTGGATAAAAGAACGTTTTGTTGATGGTAAAAGGTTATTGCTTTTCGGCTAACTTGATGTTATTGCCTTTTGATGAATTTGATGTGATTTTGGGAATGGATTGGTTAACCCAATATGATGCAGTGGTGAATTGTAAATAAAAATATATTGTATTGAAATGTGAGAGTGGTGAATTATTTCATGTTAAAACTGATAAACTGGATGGATTACCTAATGTGATTTCAGTAATATCAGCACAGAAATATGTAACAATGCGAACAATGATGTAACAGCCCGTTTTTAGGTCAAACTGAAACAGTGGTTTCGGGATCACAAATTTGAAGTCAAAATATTTATTTTTTTATTTTAATAAGGTTTACATCATGATAGATTAATTATGTGGAAGTTTAGTAAAGAAATTTTACTGTTTAAATGCTAAATTAGGTAAAAAGGACTAAATCGCATAACGCATAAAAGTTGAATTCTATTGTTAAAAGTGTTTAATTGCTATGGTTTGTTAAAATAGGAGTCATTGCAGGTCAATTAGACCTTAAATGGAGTTAGTGGAAGTTAGTGGCTTGGTATATATGTGATTATTAAAATCCATTAAGGTTAATTTGGTAAATAGGTTATTTAAGTTAATAAAAATAAAATAAAACAAACAAAAGCCATAATTTCATCATATTTTATTCCTCATAACTGAATACTGAAAGAAAAAGAAGTCAAGGAAGAACAATTAGGGTTCAACACCTATTTGGCTTGATTGAGGTACGGTTTGAACTCGATTTTTGATGATTTTTACGTTTCTGAGCTCGTTACTTTGTACTCTAGCTAGCTCATACCTTAATTTTTGAATTTGTTCATGATTTTGAAATGTGCCATTGTTGAATACTTTAGTTCTTTGTTATTAAATGATGGAATTTGGAGGTTTGATGATAGTTCTACTAGTTTTGTAAAATTATTTTTGACAAAAATGCAAAATAGGGACTAAATTGTGAAATTGTAAAATGTAGTAGTTAAAAGTGTGAAATAATGAAAGTTTTTTGCTACTAGTAGCAGATGGGAAATTCGGCTATATTGTATTATAGCCTAATTGTGTAAATTTACCATTTTGTGTATAAAGGATTAAATTGTAAAGTAGTCAAAGTCTAGGGGTAAATTTGTAATTTGGCCAAAAATGAATGTTTTAGGCTCAATTGAATTGAATGAAATTTTGAACGAGTTAATTTGATATTATATAGATCAAGATAAGCAAATACCAAAATTAGATCAAGAGAAATAAAAGGTAGACGAGTAGTCAACGGTTATCCGGGCAACTCGAGGTAAGTTCGTATAATTAGAATCGAACTATACTATACTTGCATTGGTTGAATTGAATGTTTATAATTGAATTACTTGATGTTATATCGAATGTGTTACAAGTTTTAGTTGAACTATAAGACTTCAATGGATATGAGTGAGATGTTACTATACTTACCGAAATGGTCGAGCTCCTGCATTTGTTGCGGACTCACCATGGCTCGTATGAGCTTCCCATTCAGCTCGAAAGAGCTTCCTGTTCAGCTCAATAAAGCTTCCCGTTTTCAGCTTATGATGAGCTTATTGGCCATGTCTCGAAAAAGCATGTATGATGATGAATTGATGGATTATGGACATTGTTCACTCGTTTATCCTTTGAAGTTCTAGTAGATTCAATGAGTCAAAATAACTTTATATGAACAAGATATGGTTTATGTATTAGTTGAATGACTAACATGTGGTGATTATGTATAATTAGGTGATGGATTTATATTGAATTGTTGGCTTGTTATTACTGCATTTGATTTCTTTAAATGGTAAGTTTAATTCTAAATTGTATTAGCATACTAAGCTTAGAAGCTTACTTTTTTTCTGTTTCTATGACTTTTAGAGGTTTGTTAGCTCGCTCGTTTCGGACAAGTCGGAGTTGGGCGTCACACTATCCAGATTTTCGTTTGGTATTTTAAACTTATAAACCTTTGTAAATATGGCATGTATAGGCTAGTTTGATACTATAAGTTATATTTTGGAACCATGTTTTGGGTAAGAAATTGTATATAAGTTAAGCCATGTGATTTGGCTTATTTGGTACTTTGTTTTGGTTGTATATATAAGTGTTTGATCATTGTATGTTTTTAGCATGATAATGGTTGAATGACTTTATGCAAAGGTAGTCTTGATTTATGAATAGATTGTATATGATGTTATGTAGGTGTATGAACATGTGAATGGCAAGTTTAGATATAGCTTTAATTGTATATTGAATTGGTTCATTTGGCTGCAAATTGAATTGTGCATATGAGGTCAAATTTGAATTTTTTTTTTGTGTTTTAGGGTAAAAAATTTGGCTATTCAAATGGCTTTTTTTTTTCCACACGGGCAGAGACACGGGCGTGTGTCTCAGCCGTGTGTGACACACGGTCAAATTACACGGCCGTGTGTCCCCTGGGGTACCCTACGAATTAAGGTCAGTATACCCTCCAGTTTTGACACGGCCTAGACACACGGGCGTGTCTAATGGTCGTGTTTGGCACATGGGCATGTGGTCGGCCGTGTGGCCAAGTCAGTAACCTCCTTAATTTTCACACAGCCTGGCACACGGGCGTGTCTTGTGGCCGTGTGGATAAGTCAGTATGTATGCCCTATTTTGACACGGCTTAGACACACGAGCGTGTCTAAGGCCATGTGAGACACATGGCCTATTCACACGGGCGTTTAACCTTTTAAAAGTTAAAATTTTTTATAAGTTTCTGAAACTTTTATATGATACCGAGTTGATCTCGAGTGCCTATTTAAGTAATTGTATGCTCGATTTTATGTTCATAATGAATGTGAATGAATGACATTTACTATAATGAGATGGTATTTCAATTGTAATTATTCTGAACTGAGTAACAAGTCTGGTAACGCCTCTTAACCTATTCCGGCGACGGTTATGGTTTAGGGGTGTAACAACCCAATTTTCAGTGGTGTCGAAAATAGTGATTTGGGATCACTAAATCCGAAAAGTAAGTTTGAAAATTTAATAAATTAATAATTATGGGTCAAGTGTGAATTTAGAATAATTTTTGACTTAGTGAATTTTGTGATTTAAAAAAAAAGAATTTAATAGGTAAATTGGGTCTAAAACGAGGTATCGAGACCTCGAATGTATAAGTCGAGCCATAAATATTTTTATAAATATTTATGGAGTGTCATTGAGTTAATATTAAAGTTTCGTTAGAAAATTTTAACGTTTGGATAGTCATTTAATTAAAAAGGACTAAATTGAAAAAGGTGCAAAACATACTAAAATGATTAAATAGCTCAAGTGTTAAATGAGGGAGGACTTAAAAGGCAAATTAGCCTAAAGGGAATGGATGAGGCGGCATAAGCAAGAAAAAAAATCTAAAATTAGGTTAACTAAGGGTAAAATGGTAAATTTTACAAAATTAAACAATAAAATAGAAATTGAAAGAGATTTCTAGGCCATTCTTCTCATAATTTCGGCTAGACAGCCATGGGAGAGAGCTTTTAAGCTGGTTTTACACAATTTTACTACATGTGAGTTTATTTCTTGCCCTTTTCTTATAATTTTTGTATTTTTAAGACTTTTGCAATTAGGTCCAACTATCTAATTCATTAGTTTTTGATTTAATGGGTGACTTTAAAAGTTACCATGAATAAGTGTTGTATGATTATGGTGAATTATTATGGAATTGAAGTTCTTATTTTATTATATGATGATTTTATTAAGTGATTTGGATAGAAATTGATTTTAGGACCTAATTGTGAAAAAGTTGTGAATTAAGGTTTGGTACTGAAATTCTAATTTTCAAAGGTTGTGTAGTAGCTTAGAATGAATAAATAAAGTGTTAATTGAGAAAAATTAGCTCAATTGATGGGTTAATTGAGCAGGGACTAAATTGTAAAAACTATAAAAATTTACGATAAAAGTGTAATTTTAGGAATTAAAGGGTATAAACTGTAAAGTAGAGTAAAATTGAAATGAATGCTAATAAATGAATGATTTTATAATTATAGATCAAGAACCCGAAGTGAATCGTGGAAAAGAGAAAATAGCCGATTAGTCCCTGAACTTGTATGACTTTTGCGAATTTGCCCAGGTAAGTTCATATGGCTAAATTTAATGTTTTGGTATGAAAATTTCATGAATGATATAGTATATTTGTAACATCCCGATTTTGGGTCTAGTCAGAACAGTGGTTTCGGGACCACAAATTCGACGAAGAAAATTTTAATTTTATTATATTTTTATGGTCTACGATATCACAGAATAATTTCGTAAAAATTTCGTTCGAAAAGTTCGACGTTTGAGCACTCAATTTGGTCAAAATGACTAAATTGTAAAAAGTGCAAAAGTTAAGTTCTACATGTTAGAGGTGTCTAATTGTTATGAAATTTTACATGGGAAGTCCTTAAATGGTAATTAGACCATTAGTTAATTGTTGGACAAAAATAGACATGAAATGGGTGTAATAAAATATTTTTAAGTTAGGGGCATTTTGGTAAACTAAGAATTAAAAGAATTAAAAAGGAAAATAAGCCAAATTAGCTATCATCTTCTTCATTCAACCGTTTCTACCAGCAGCAGCCATGGTTAGGGTTTGTTCAAACTCCCAAGCTCGATTTTAAGTGATCCCTAGCCCCGTTTTTAAAGTTCTTTACATTTTTAAAATCCCGGTAACTTGATTAAGCTTATTCTAGCAACAATTTAACCTAGGGTTTATATTTGGAAAAATACCCATAGTTGAAATGTGTTTATTTTGATGTTTTATGGTAGAATATGATGCTTGAAATTGTGTTAAAAAACTTTTGCTAAGCGATTTTATGTGAAAACGAGTAAAACGACATAATCGGTAAAAATACCTAATGTTCATAAGTATACGTTAGAGTGAGAATTTGATGTTGTTATAGAAGGGAAAAATGATCAGCATGTCATAAAACATAAGAAAATAGGATGAAGTTTAATTTACAAGCCTAGGGGCAAAAATGTAATTTTGACAAAGTTTAGGGGCAAATTGTAATTTTTCCAAAATATGATTTTGGGTCAATTTGAATAATGTGAGTCCTAATTAGGCTATATTTGTAATGATAGAGCAAGGAAAATTGAAATTCGGGCTAGAATCGGGAAAATGCCAAGTTCTGGACTAAAATGGTAAATTGCCGTTTCTGGATCCGAGGTAAGTTCATATGTAAATGTAGTAACATAATTTTCATTTTAAGTAATTTAATGTTATTTAAATGATATGATGATTATTATCATGAAATATTATACTTTGTGGATTATTATTTAGTAATATGCAAATTATGTAAGCTACTTGATAAATATGAAATGCTACCAAGTATCTGTTCCAAC
The DNA here is from genome assembly GCA_025698475.1 of Gossypium anomalum. NCBI lineage: Eukaryota > Viridiplantae > Streptophyta > Magnoliopsida > Malvales > Malvaceae > Gossypium > Gossypium anomalum. The sequence goes on along the minus strand of CM046968.1, from coordinate 36,397,667 downwards.
ATTCTGTGAAAGACGGAAAAGATGTGTGATCGAGGAGAATCCCGTTTGAACCTTGGGAATAGATTAGAATACAAGTGACATGTCACTAGGATATATGAGTTCCGAACTCGTTGAGTTGAGTCCGAGTTCGTGAGATATAACTAGGCATCCGAGCTCGTTGAGTTGAGTCCGAGTTCACTTATGAAAGAGAACGCCCGAACTCGTTGAGTTGAGGCCGAGTTCGCTTATGGGCAGGTTACATGGTAGCTTGGCTACATAATTTCCGCAGGCTATTGAGTTTGTCTAGTTGCGGGTATGGCACTTATGTGCATGCAATCTGTGTATTCGAATCATATTCCCATGTGTTCAACGAGTGAATCTTAAGTGAATAAGGAGGATACCTAAGACGAAAGTGACATGTTGGTAAGTGTGGTGAATGAGAAAGTTTGGCAGGTATGTGCTTAAACCCTCGGGTTGAGAACTTGGTATGATGAATCGTGATAAGATAGTAAATATACATGTAACATGAATGTCTTGGTGATATTTATGCAAATGATGTTTTATGTTGGATTGCATGATTATGTTACTTGTTATTTGCATGTGAACTTACTAAGCATTTATGCTTACTTCCTCCTTTTCATTCTTTGTAGTTTTATTAAACCAGCTCAAAAATCGGGAATGGTCGGAGGCTCGCTCACACTATCCGTGGACCAGTTTGGTATAGTGGCTTGTATATTTTGAGTATGGCATGTATAGCATTATAATCATTTTGTGTATATAATCTTATGATATGGATATTGAGTGGTAAGGAAATGCTTGGTAATGATTAGCCATTGGAATGGCTAATCGAGATCATATTTGGTGTTATGTATGTTTAATGTGCTTTTAATCCATGAAAATTCATAAAGAGGTGAAATTTGCTATAAAACAATATCATACAGCATTCCAACATTCCGTGGAAGACGGCAAAGATGTGTGATCGAGGAAAATCCCATTTGAACCTTGGGAATAGATTAGAATACAAGTGACATGTCACTAGGATATGTGAGTTCCGAACTCGTTGAGTTGAGTCCGAGTTCGTGAGATGTAACTAGGCATCCGAGCTCGTTGAGTTGAGTCTGAGTTCACTTATGGATGCGAACACCCGAACTCGTTGATTTGAGTCTGAGTTCGCTTATGGATGGGTTACATGGTAGCTTGGCTACATAATTTCCACAGGCTATTAAGTTTCTCTAGGTGCGGGTATGGCACTTATGTGCATGCAATCTGTGTATTCGAATCATATTTCAATGTGTTCAACGGGTGAATCTTAAGTGAATAAGGAGAATACCTAAGATGAAAGTGACATGTTGGTAAGTGTGGTGAATGAGAAATTTTGGCAGGTATGTGCTTAAACCCTCGGGTTGAGAACTTGGTATGATGAATCGTGGTAAGATAGTAAATACACATGTAACATGAATGTCTTGGTGATATTTATGCAAATGATGTTTTATGTTGGATTGCATGATTATGTTACTTGTTATTTGCATGTGAACTTACTAAGCATTTATGCTTACTTCCTCCTTTTCATTCTTTGTAGTTTTATCAAACCAGCTCAAAAATCAGGAACGGTCGGAAGCTCGCTCATACTATCCGTGGACCAGTTTGGTATAGTGGCTTGTATATTTTGAGTATGGCATGTATAGCATTATAATCATTTTGTGTATATAATCTTATGATATGGCTATTGAGTGGTAAGGAAATGTTTGGTAATGATTATCCATTGAAATGGCTAATCAAGATCATATTTGGTGTTATGTATGTTTAATGTGCTATCTAATCCATGGAAATTCATAAAGAGGTGAAATTTGCTATAAAATAGTATCATACAGCAGCAATGACGTGAATTTGAAAACTCACTAAAAATAGTAGAGATAGAATTGGATGGTGAATAAAATATGAAATTGAAGCTTATTGAGCATATTTTCATATGGTAGAAACAAAATAGGTAAATGAGCTGTATTTTATGAGATATTTGAGTTTTGGTGGAACAGGGTCAGAGCAATTTCTGAATCCCCTGTTCTGAATTTAGAAATTCACTAACAATTGTACAAAAATAGTTAGGAGTCATACTTTATATGTAAAGATTCCTTATTGAGTCTAATTTTAAGAAAAACAAATGGTATAGTTATATGAGTTATGTACAGAGAGAAAAGTGATTCGTAATGAATAGAGGTCAGAGTAGTCAAATACTGAAATAGGGGAAACTTTAACTAATAAACTGTACTAATTGTCCTGACCAAAAATTCTGGAAAAATATTTTTAAATAGACATATGAGTATAGTTTCAGAGAAAATTTACATATTTTAATTTTGAGTTTCTTAACTCGAGATATGAATTTTTCAGCAACTGTGACGCAGATGGACAGTTTATTACGAAAGGTGAAATAAATTGTTTGAAATTGTTTAAGTGATAAATTAAGTATGTTAACGCCTCGTGCTCGACTCCGGCGACGGTCTCGGGTAAGGGGGTGTTACAATATTATTGCATATGAATGTCATTAAACTGTGATAGTTGTAAAATGATATTTGAATAAAAGTACAAATTAAGTGGAACAACGGATTTGAGTACTTTCGTTCAGTGGCTAAGACGAATTGACGGAAAAGACCATGGTTGGACCATGGCAACATGTGATTTTTTATTTTCATATAAGACCATAGCTGGGCTATGGCATCAGTGTGATGTGATCATGTGATTTTCGTATAAGACTATAGCTGGGCTATGGCATCGGAGAGATATGAGTATGTGTTTCCGTATAAGACCATATCTAGGATATGGCATCTGTGTGATATGTGCTACTATATAAAACCATAACTGGAATATGGCATCAGTGTGATATGTGATCCATGTAAGACCATGGCTGGGCTATGGCTTCGGTGTGTGATATGTGACTATGTGCAAGACCATAGTTTTACTATGGCATTGTGATAACGAAGTACTCAATTCCGTAATCGTTCCCTAATTTGATTAAGAAATGTAAATGATAAAGGGGCCCAAGAGATTAAAAGTTGGTCAATAAGTGACATTGAATTCAAGCAAGTGAACTTATCACTAATTTTTTGATTGACAAGAGGAGCTATGAATTTATATATTGTATAATTGTTATAAGGTTTTCGGTAAGAATTATTTTCTATGCCTATGAACTTACTAAGCTTTCATAAGCTTACTCCTATGTGTTAAATGTTCTTTGTAGATTGATGTGAAATTGGTGTATCGAATCAACACATTAGGGCACACTATCAAGATTACTTCGGTATATTTTATTGTGCATTTTACGGTTTATATGGCATGTATAGGGTTTAATTGAAAGGAAGTGAAAGTGTTATAAACTTAGTTATCAACATTTTTCACTAAAATAGTTTTGGACAGCAGCAGTACTCCAACTTTGAAAATTTACAAAAAATCTTTAAAATTGACTTAGAGGTTGAATAAAATATGAAATTAAATCCTATTGAGTCTAGTTTTTCATAGAAGAAACGGTTTAAGCAAAATAATCTTATTTTATGAGATATTTAAATTTTTGTGAGACAGAGTCAGAATGATTTTAGAATCCCCTATTTTGATTTGGGAAAATCATTAAAAATTGTACAAAAATAATTATGGGTTATAATTTATATTCTTAAAATCCTTAATGAACATATTTTCAAAAGAAACAAATGGAAACATCATCCAAATTTCTTATGAGGAGATAATTAATTTTTAGTAAAGAAAGGTCGAAGCTGTCAAACAGTAGAATAGGGGTAACTTTGAAGAATAAACTGTACTTATTGGCTAATCCAAAAATTCTAAAAATTTTATGGTAAGAAGATATGTGAGTCTAGTTTCAGGAAAAATTAGAAGATCTTAATTTGAAGTTCCGTATCTCAAGATATAAATAATTTAGTAACTATGACTTAAGAAGACAGCTTGATTGGAATATGAGCAAATAGTGGAATTATGTGTAATTATTCTGTAAACTCCAGTAACATCCTGTAACCCCATTCTGGCGAAGAATGTGGGTTAGGGGTGTTACAAGGGGTGTTATATTTTATTGGTATCAAAGCTACGGTTTAGTTGGTTCTAGGACTAACGTAGCATATTTGAGTCTAGCTATATATCCCATAATTATAAAATTTTGATAGTGTGACGACTCCTGATGTTCCTGAATGTGTTTTTATATAGTAATGGATCCTGAACGAGCAGTAGCAAATGACGTAAAAAGTAACACACCAGCTCTCGCTTTAGGAGCAGTGCCTACCGAATCTAGACCTGTGACGAGTAGTCACAGGGGTGAGGCTAAAGAAGCCTTCTTTTTTATATTAAATGAATGGTTCACACAGTATATAAATACGAACCTGGCTATTCCGCAACCTCCACCCCCACCTATGCCCCAACCGATTCCAATAATTCCTCAAGGTACCAATCTTCTGAAAGTGAATAAACCACCTGTTGATAGAATATGGAAGCACGAGGCTGAAGATTTTAGAGCTACTGCTAATGATGACCCTGAAAAGGCTAAATTTTGGCTCAAAAACACAATTCTGGTATTCGATGAATTGTCTTGCACACGCAAAGAATGTATGAAGTGTGTAGTATCGTTGTTGAGAGATACTGCGTATCAGTGGTGGAATACCTTGATATCCGTATTTCTGCCTGAACGAGTCACTTGGGATTTCTTCCAAGCTGAATTTAGAAAGAAACACATTAGCCAAAGATTCATTGATCAAAAGAGAAAAGAATTCCTTGAATTGAAGCAGGGTCGTATGTCAGTTACAGAATATGAAAGAGAGTTTGTACGACTCAACAAATATGCCCATGAATGTGTATCGTCTGAAGCTATTATGTGTAAACGGTTCGAGGATGGATTAAATGAAGAAATCAAAGTGTTGGTGGGAATTCTTGAGTTAAAAGAGTTTGTTGTTCTATTTGATCGAGCCTGTAAGGCCGAAGGTCTGTGTAGAGAGAAAAAAAAAGCTGATTCTGAGTTTAGAGAGTCTAGAAAAAGATTTACGGGTAAATCACATCAATCAACATCAAATAAATTTAAAGAAAATTACCCTCGTTCTACAGCTTCTACGGGAATTTCTATCAAAGACTGAAATGCGAGACAATCAGGTTCAAAAGCTCAGGCAATGTCTATGGCTAGAATGAGTAGTATTAAAAATATTTCATCTGAATGTAAACATTGCAATAAGCGACATTATGGTGAATGTAGATTGGTGAGCGGAGCTTGTTTTAAATGTGGACCTATGGATCATTTTCTCCGTGATTGTCCAGAAAAGTTCACAGCTGCAAGAGACCAACCTGTAAAATCAAGTAACACAGTTGCTAGAGGGAGACCGCCAAGAAACACTGAAAATGCGAGTGGTAATAGAGGTGCTACTAGAGATTCGACTGTGAGATCTGAGGCACGAGCACCTGCTAGGGCTTATGCTATACGTGCATAGAGGAAGCATCATTACTAGACGTTATCACCGGTAGTTTTTCTCTTTTTGATACTGATATAGTTGTGTTGATAGATCCTGGATCAACCCATTCATATATCTGTATGAATTTAGTATTTAAAAAGAGTTTACATGTCGAGTCTATAGAATTTGTTATTAAAGTATCGAACTCCTTAGGCAAGTTTGTCTTAGTTGATAAAATTTATAAGAATTGTCCTCTAATGATTTAGGGTTACTATTTTTGGGCTGATTTGATGCTTCTACCCTTCGATGAGTTTGATGTGATTCTAGGTATGGACTAGTTGACTATACATGATGCAGTTGTGAATTGTAAATAGAAGACTATTGAATTGAATTCTCAAAATGGTGAGATTCTTCGAATTGATTCTAATGATTAGAACGAATTATCTACTATAATATCGTCTATGCTAGCTCATAAATATTTGAGAAAAGGTTATGATGCATATCTTGCGTATATTTTGGACACAAAAGTGTCAAAATCAAAGATTGAATTCGTACCTATTGTTTGTGAGTTCTCGGATGTATTTCCAGAAGAATTACCAGGATTACCGCCGATCAGAAAAGTTGAATTTGGTATTGCGTTAATACCGGGAACAAATTTGATATCTATAACTCTGTACAGAATGGCTCTAACAAAATTAAAAGAGCTAAAAGCTCAGTTGCAAGAATTGTCAGACAGAGGTTTTGTACAACTAAGTTATTCTCCTTAGGGTGTACCAGTACTGTTTGTGAAAGAGAAAGATGGCTCTATGCGCATGTGTATCGACAATAGGCAGTTGAATAAAGTGACTATAAAGAACAAATACCCTCTCCCACAGATTGATGACTTATTTGATCAGTTGAAAGGGGCTTCGGTATTTTCAAAGATTAATCTGAGATTAGGTTACTATCAGTTACGAGTTAAAGAGTCAAACGTGCCAAAAATCGCTTTTAGAATAAGGTATGGTCATTATGAATTCCTTGTTATGCCTTTCGGGTCAACTAATGCTCCTGCTATTTTTATGGACTTGATGAATCGTATATTTAGGCCGTATTTAAACAAATTTGTTGTAGTATTCATTGACAATATTCTGATTTATTCACGAGATGAATTTGAGCATGCCGAGCACTTGAGAATTGTGTTACAAATTCTTCGTGATAAATAGTTATTTGTAAAGTTCAGTAAATGTGAGTTCTGGCTCAAAGAGGTTCGATTTTTGGGGCATATTATTTCAGCCGATGGCATTAGAGTTGATCCGTAAAAATGTGATTGCTTAATGGCTTGAGTTATTAAAAGATTATGACTTCGTGATTGATTATTACCCGGGTAAAGCTAATGTGATTGCTGATGCTTTGAGCTGAAAATCATTGTTTGCATTACGAGTCTTGAATACTCAGTTGATGTTGTGTGATGATGGATCTATTTTAGCTGAATTAAAAGTTAAACCGATGTTTTTACAACAAATTTGTGAAGCTCAGAAGAATGATCATGGACTGCAAGCTAAACGAATTCAATGTGAGTCTATTTCTGATTCAGAATTTCATATTGGAACTGACAATTGTTTAATGTTCTGAAATAGAATTTGTGTACCGAAAAATACAGAACTAGTTCAGAAAATTTTGTATGAAGCACACAGTAGTCACTTTTCTATTCATCTGGGTAGTACCAAGATGTACAATGTTTTGAAACAGCAGTATTGGTGGTCAGGAATGAAATGGGATATCTCAGAGTTTGTATCGAAATGTTTGATTTGTCAACAAGTGAAAGTTGAACATCAAGTACCATCTGGTTTACTGCAGCCTGTATTGATTCCTGAATGGAAATGGGATAGACTCACTATGGATTTTGTATCAGGACTGCCTCTAACTCTGAAAAAGAAAGACGCTATTTGGGTTGTCATTGATCGACTAACAAAATCTGCTCATTTTATACCAGTACGTATAGATTACTCTTTGGATAGACTAGCTGAATTGTACTTGTCTAAAATTGTACGATTGCATGGTGTACCACTGTCTATTATCTCCGATAGAGATCCGAGATTTACATCAAGATTCTGGAAGAAATTACAATAAGCTCTTGGAACGAAATTGAATTTCAGCACAGCTTTTCATCCCCAGACAGACGGTCAATCCGAAAGAGTTATATAAATACTTGAAGATATGTTGCATTGTTGCATTCCCGAGTTTGAAAGTAACTGGAAGAAATATCTGTCTCTGATTGAGTTTGCGTATAACAAAAATTTTCAAACGAATATAAAGATGGCACCGTACGAAGATTTATATGGTCGCAAGTGTCGAACACCGTTATACTGGACTGAATTAAGAGAGAAAAAGATTCAAGGGGTTGAATTAATCAAAGAAATAGAAGAAAAAGTGAAAATGATCCGAGATAATTTAAAAGCAGCTTCAGATCGACAGAAATCTTATGCAGATTTGAAACATAAAGAGATTGAATTTCAAGTCGGAGACAAAGTGTTTCTAAGGGTGTCACCATGGAAAAGGGTTCTTCGATTCGGTCTTAAAAGAAAGTTAAGTCCACATTTTATCAGACCGTATGAGATTGTTGAAAGAATAGGACCTGTAGCCTATCGACTTGCTTTACCGTCAGAACTAGAAAAGATACATAATGTTTTTCATGTTTCAATGTTATGTCGGTATAGATCGGATCCGTCACATGTGATTTCTCTCGTTGAAGTTGAGATGAAGTTTGATTTATCATATAAAGAAGAACCGATCAGGATTTTAGTTCGAGAGATCAAAGAATTGAGAAATAAACGTATAGCACTAGTAATGGTTCTTTGACATAAATATGGGATCGAGGAAGCTACGTGGGAACCCGAGGAAGCTATACGAAAATAGTACTCTAACCTTTTTATCGGTAAGATTTTCGGAGACAAAAATCCCTAAGGGGGAGAGTTGTAACAGCCCTTTTTAGGTTAAATCGGAACATTGGTTTTGGGACCACAAATTTGAAGTCAAAATATTTATTTTATTATTTTAATAAGGTTTATAGCATGATAAATTAATTATGTGGAAGTTTAGTAAAGAAATTTTACTGTTTAAATGCTCAATTCGGTAAAAAAGACTAAATCGTGTAACGCGTAAAAGTTTAATTCTATTGTTAAAAGTGTTTAATTGCTATGGTTTATTAAAATAGGAGTCCTTGCATGTCAATTAGACTTTAAATGGAGTTAGTGGAAGTTATGTGATTATTAAAATCCATTAAAGTTAATTTGGTAAATAAGTTATTTAAGTTAATAAAAATAAAATAAAACAAACAAAAACCATAATTTCATCATATTTTCTTCCACATAACTGAATATTGAAAGAAAAAGAAGTCAAAGAAGAAACATTAGGGTTCGGCACCTATTTGGCTTGATTGAGGTATGGTTTGAACTCAGTTTTTGATGATTTTTACGTTTTTAAGCTCGTTGATTTGTACTCTAGCTAGCCCGTACATTAATTTTTGAATTTTGTCATGATTTTGAAATGTGCCATTGTTAAATACTTGAGTTCTTTGTTATTAAATGATGGAATTTGGAGGTTTGATAATAGTTCTACTAGTTTTGTAAAATGATTTTTGACAAAAATACAAAATAGGGACTAAATTGTGAAATTGTAAAATGTAGTAGTTAAAAGTGTGAAATAATGAAAGTTTTGGGCTGCTAGTAGCATATAGGAAATTTGGCTATCTTGGGTTATAGCCTAATTGTGTAAATTTACCATTTTGTGTATAAAGGATTAAATTGCAAAGTAGTCAAAAGTCTAGGGGTAAATTTGTAATTTGGCCAAAAATGAATGTTTTAGGCTCAATTGAATTGAATGAAATTTTGAATGATTTAATTTGATATCATATAGATCAAGTTAAGCAAATACAGGAATTAGATCAGGAGAAACGAAAGGTAGACGAGTAGTCGACGGTTATCCGAGCAACTCGAGATAAGTTCGTATAATTAGAATCGAACTATACTATACTTGTATTGGTTGAATTGAATGTTTATAATTGAATTACTTGATGTTATATCGAATGTGTTACAAGTTTTAGTTGAACTATAAGACTTCAATGGATATGAGTGAGATGTTACTGTACTTACCGAAATGGTCGAGCTCCTACATTTGTTGCGGACTCACCATTGCTCGTATGAGCTTCCCGTTCAGCTCGAAAGAGCTTCCCATTTTTAGCTTATGATAAGCTTACTTGCTATGTCTCGAAAGAGCATGTATGATGATGAATTGACAGATTATGGACATTGTTCACTCAATTATCTTTTGAAGTTCTAATTGATTCAACGAGTCAAAATAATGTTATATGAACAAGATATGGTGCATGTATTAGTTGAATGACTAACATGTGGTGATTATGTATAATTAGGTGATGGATTTATATTGAATTGTTGGCTTGTTATTATTGCATTTGATTTCTTTAAATGGTAAGTTTAATTCTGAATTGTACGAGCTTACTAAGCTTAGAAGCTTACTCTGTTTTTGTTTCTATGACTTTTGGAGGTTCGTTAGCTCGCTCATTCCTGAAAAGTCAGAGTTGCTCGTCACACTATCCAGATTTCTGTTTGGTATTTTGAACTTATAAATCTTTGTAAATATGGCATGTATAGGCTAGTTTGATAGTATAATTTATATTTTGGAACCATGTTTTGGGTAAGAAATTGTATATAAGTTAAGCCATGTGATTTGGCTTATTTGGTACTTTGTTTTGGTTATATATATAAGTGTTTGATCATGGTATATTTTTAGCATGATAATGGTTGAATGACTTTATGCAAAGGTAGTCTTGATTTATGAATAGATTTTATATGATGTTATATAGGTGTATGAACATGTGAATGGTAAGTTTAGATATAGCTTTCATTGTATATTGAATTGGTTCATTTGGCTGCAAATTGAATTGTGCATATGAGGTCAAATTTGAATGTGTTTGCTTGTGTTTTAGGGTGGCAAATTTGGCTATTCAAATGGCTTATTATTTTCCACACGGGTAGAGACACAGGCATGTGTCTTAGCCGTGTGTGACACATGGTCAAATTACACGGCTGTGTGTCCCTTGGGGTACCCTACGAATTAAGGTCAATATACCCTCCAGTTTTGACATGGCCTAGACACATGGGCGTGTCTAATGGTCGTGTTTGGCACATAGGCATGTGGTCAACCGTGTGGCCAAGTCAGTAACCTCCTTAATTTTCACACGGCCTGGCCCATGGGCATGTCTTGTGGCCGTGTGGATAAGCTAGTATGTATGCCCTGTTTTGACACGATTTAGACACACGGGTGTGTCTAAGGTCATGTGAGACACATGGCCTGTTCACACGGGCGTGTAACCTTTTAAAAGTTGAAAATTTTTATAAGTTTTTGAAACTTTTACATGATATCGAGTTGATCCCGAATGCCTGTTTAAGTAATCGTATGCTCGATTTTATGTTCATAATGAATGTGAATGGATGACTTTTATTGTAATGAGATAGTATTTCAATTGTAATTATTCTAAACTAAGTAACAAGTCTGGTAACGCCTCTTAACCTATTTCGACGACGGTTACGGGTTAGGGGTGTTACAAATGAACACTCGATTGTCTTTGTCTGATGATGGTTCGATGATGGCTAAGTTAGAAGCTAGACCAATGTTTTTGAAACAGATCTCTGAAACTCAGAAAAATGATAGTAAGTTGAAAGCAAAACGAGTACAAAGTGAATTAACTCCTGACTCAGAATTTTAGATCGGGACTGATGGTTGTTTGTTATTCAGAGGTAAAGTATGTGTACTGAAAAGTTTAGAACTAGTATAGAAGATTTTGAATGAAGCTCATAAAGGTAACATGTCTATTCATCCTGGTAGTTATAAAATGTATAATGATCTGAAAAAGATGTACTGGTGGCCGGGAATGAAATGAGATATTTCTGAGTTTGTATCTAAATGTTTGATATGTAAGCAAGTAAAAGTTGAACATCAGTTGCCTTCTAGACTATTAGTGCCAGTTACGATACTAGAATGGAAGTAGGAAAGAATTACTATGGACTTTTTATCGGGAATACCCCTGTCTCCAAGAAAGAAAGATGCTATTCGGGTAATTGTTGATCGGTTGACAAAGTCTGCACACTTTATTCTGGTACGCATGGATTATTCTTTGGACAGATTGGCTAAATTATATGTTTCTGAGATTGTCAGATTGCATGGAGTGCCTGTCTCCATTATTTCAGATAGAGACCCTTAGTTTACATCTCGATTCTGGAGCAAATTGTAAGAAGCTCTAGGTACTCAGTTACACTTTAGTACTGCATTTCATCCCTAGATAGATGGTCAATCTAAACGGGTAATACAGATCTTGGAAGATATGCTTCGATGTTGTATACTTGAGTTTGAAGGTAATCGGGAAAGGTATTTGCCTTTTGTTGAATTTACTTATAATAAAAGTTATCAGTCTAGTATTAAAATGGCACCGTATGAAGCTCTGTATGGTCGCAAATGTAGAACTCCATTGTATTGGACAGAACTCAGTGAGAAAAAGTTACACAGAGTTGACTTAGTCCGAGAGACTGAGGAAAAAGTGAAAGTAATTCGAGATAGTTTGAAAGCAGCCTCTGATCGTCAAAAGTCTTATGTTGATCTGAAACGAAAAGAAATAGAATTTCAAATCGATGACAAGGTATTCTTGAAAGTATCACCTTGGAAGAAATTTCTCCAGTTTGGTCGTAAAGGGAAACTGAATCCATGGTTCATTGGACCATATGAGATTACAGAAAGAATTGGACTGGTTGCATATCGATTAGCTTTACCACCAGCACTTGATTGGATTTATAATTTTTTTCATGTGTCTATGCTACAGCGGTATCGATCCAATCCTTCACATGTTATCTCTCCGACAGAGGTAGAGATTCAACCTGATATGACATATAGTGAAGAACTAATCAAAATCTCAGCTCAGGAAACAAAAGAGTTAAAAAATAAGAAGGTAGCGTTAGTAAAATTTTTTGGCAATGCCATGATATAAAGGAGGCTACCTGGAAGCCGGAGGAGGCTATGAGGAAGCAATATCTGAATCTTTTTATTGGTAAGATTTTTGAAGACGAAAATCCTTAATGGGAGAGAGTTGTAACAACCCTTTTTTCAGTGAAATCGAAATAGTGGTTTCGGGACCAAAAATCCGATCCAAAAATAAAATTTATTTTTATTTTATTAGATGGTCGATATTATGATAGACATGTCGTATGAAAATTTTGATACGAAAATTTTATTGATTAAGTGTTTAATTACGAAAAGGATTAAATCGCATAAAATGTGAAAGTTGAATTCTAGTAGCTATAAGGATTAAATAGCTATGGAATTCAAAACAAGATGTCCTTATATGGTAATTAGACCATTAAAGAAAAGTATGTAGATTTTTTATGACTCATCCATGGAAAAATTAGAAAAGGGCAATGACTAAATTGGAATTGAAATAATGTAATTAATTAAAAGATGATAAAAAGAAATATCATCTTATTTTTCTCATCTTCTTCCCTAAAATTATATGGAAACCCTAGGAGAGAGGGAATAAACTTTCAAGGCTTAATTGGGTAAGTTTCCTTGTCCCATTTTTAGTAATTTTGGTATTTTTGAAACTGGGCTAACTTAATCTATTTATTTAGGGATTAATTTGAGAAGTTATCAAAGTATAGAAAAGGGGTCATGGATGAATATGTTGAAAATTAGAAATTTACGGTAGAAAATGAGAGGTTGTTGACAGATAAACAACTTTTATAAAGTGATTTTTGATGAAAACATGATTTAGGGACTAAAATGTAAAGTTGTGAAATTTGAAGAAAAATTATGAATTTTTATGAACACATGTGCTGTAAAATTTAGTAATGGGATTTTAGTTAGGCTTGGAATAGGGAGTAAATTGCACAAGTTTCATTTTCCGAGCCTAGGGACAAAATTGGAATTTATGGAAAAGTATGGGGCAAAATGGTAATTTTTCCTAGAGAGTAAATTGAGTTCGAAAAAATATGAAATATGAGAAATTGATGATCAAAGCTATTTATATAGATCCAAACAACACAAATTTGAGGTTAGACCGAGGAAAAGAAAATATTTCGGATTAGTAAATTTTATACGCGAACAAGTGTCGAGGTAAATTCGTGTAACTTAATCGAGCATGTAAATATGTTAACTTGAATGTTATGATTGTATGCAATATGATTTATATTTATGTGAATATTATGATTATGTGAAATGATTACGTGTTCGGAAATGTAGGAAAAAGGGTAAAGTCTCGTTTGAATATTGAATTTCGATGGATAAATGTGATTGCCTTATAAAATGAGGTCCTACATTTGTTGTTGACGGGATTTAGCTCGTACGAGTAATCCTATTGATTCCATTATAGAAACGATTTAGCCCTGACGAGTAATCCTGATATAATCCCTCTCGAGCATATGTTACAATTAGGATTTAGCCTGGACTGGTTATCCTAATTGAGCTTTTCTGAGCATACATTACAAAAAGGATTTAGCCTGGACTGGTAATCTTGTACTATGATATGTGGCTCGAGAGTGTGTTCTTTGATTAAGAACCCAAATCAGAATTGACAGGTTATTGAATTATACACCATGAGTTTACTACCTGAGTATCCATCAGAATTTTAATTATTCAACAGATAAAACTCTTGGCATGATGAGAGAATTATGAGATGAAATGATAATGTCTTTAAAGAATATTGCATGATGAGCTCATCTATGTTTACTTGATTGATATGAAGATTTTGGTGGCTAACATGTTTGATTGAATGTATGTGTTTAGGCAATTTTAACCAAATGGATGGAAACATGATATTGTATGCTTAGATTTAATAAACGGAATTGGTAAGTTTAGTTTTCATTATACGAACTTACTAAGCATGTAATGCTTACTCCATTTTATTTTCCCTTGTTTTATAATGCTCAAAAGCTCATGAAGGTTGGAGATCATTAGAGCATCGTCACATTATCAACTAGTTATTTTAGGTATACATAGTAAAATCATTTTGGTATAATGGCATGAATAGGACAACTTGACCATTAGTAGCTTGATAATGATGCTTGTAATCTTGACATTGAAATGGCTAGTAATGGTTGTTTTGGTATGATTAAGTAGGTTATTATGATATAATCATATGTGATAAGTTAGGTATATGTGATCAAATGATGTTAATGCCTAAGTTAATCCAAGGTAAGTTTACAAACACATATGCATCTAATGGTATGCCATGATGAATGATGGAATTGTTTAAATTGAATGCTTGGAATGGTTGGTATTGGATGTGTGTTTTAAGTGCAGGTCCTGGGTGAAATTTTGGGTGAGAAATGAAGCTAGAAATGGCTTTATTTTATCCACACAGGCAGACTTACGGGCGTGTGTCTAGACCGTGTATGACACATGACCGAGTACATAGGCGTGTAGTTAGGCCATATGTCCCCTGCACCTTAATTTTGAGAAACAGAATGCTTAGAATTGAGCACACGGGCAGAGACAAGGGCGTGTGTGCCAGCCGTGTGTGCTACACGGCCTAGAACACGGGCGTGTGTCTTGGTCGTGTAAAACCTGTACCTAATTCTGAAATGAATTAACTCCACATGGGCATGTGGCATGGCCGTGTACACACAAGTCAAAGAGTTACTTGAGGTCAAACACGGCCTCCAGCATGGGCATGTCCTAAGGTCACACGGGCGTGTCCCTTGGACCACACGAGCATGTGAGCCCTACTAATTGGAAAATTTTTGAAATGTAGCAAAAAATTCTTAGAGTTCCCAATTAAGTCTCGACTCGATTCTAATGCTCGTATTGGGCCTCGAGGGTCCAATTAAGGGACGTTTTGAATGATCTCAGTTAATGAATAGTAATTTACATAAATTATTTGTAAAATGTTTTGAAAGCTTCAGTAATGCTCTAAAACCCTGTTTTGACAACGGATACGGGTTAAGGGTGTTACAAGCTATTTATGTTATAGCTCAAGAAACTCCCAAAAGCACTCGAGACAAGGACAAGGAACCTACTACTTAATCTCTACTAAATCTTCTAGTGAGTTCCTTCATACTTTGTGAGTGTGTTGTACATAACTATTTCAAGGTAAGTTTACTTGATTGGTGAAAGGTCTGGCTTTGCATGTTTGTGTAAGAAATAAAAAGGTCCTTACTTCGTGCTGAGTCAATTCTCACTCTACTCAGAAAAATGAACCATATGTTCACAAAAAAAGAAGTGAACTTATGGCGTTGCCTTCATTGCAAAGAGTAATGAACAGGTAGATTGCAATACATGAACATTGTTTGTAGCCTCTAGTAAAACAAGTCTAATGCAAATGAGATTGGCAAAATATAACAAAGGAAAAAGGAACGAACTTTACAATCTCTGAAACACAGACTAGGATTTTGGCTAGCACGAAGAAGGTTGTCTACATGAATGCATGGGAGTAGTGTACTCGCCAAAGTGAGTTTTACTCTATTAAAGTCTGTGTAAGTTTGGTGTTCACCAATAGGTGAGCTACTTGAAGTTAGTTTATGTGATGTCTTTGCGAATGGTAGATTTATAAGTCCCACTGAGTTAGGAAGAGTCCCTCTGTTTGTGTGACGTAACAATATTCTTATGTTGCTTTGGAACTCACTAAGTTCTATGAACTTACTCCATTTATCTTCCCTTTACAGGACCTATGAAGAAAATAAGGAACATTTAAGGACTACGCTAGAGGATATATTCTGTGTGAGGCTTATAGTGATTTTGTATTATGCAAGAAAAATAAGAGTGGCATCAAGGCTTGAAATATGAGAAATAAATAATTAAAATTGTATCCGCCAAATGATGTCCTCTCCTTAAATCATTACAAATGAATTTTTTTGTCTTAAAGGTGTTTGGGCCATTAAGTTTAAAAGTTTTATTTATTAATATTATAAAAAATACCTTTTGTTCTTTTGTAAACTTGAGATTCTGTCAATTTTGTTACTGTAAGGAAAGGCTTCAAAGCTATAACGCACTATTCTTGGATCCTCTTAAGGTTCAGGGATGGGGCGCTACATGTTTTTATATCAGAGCCTAGGTTTAGTCGATTCTCGGATGAACCAAAGGCATTGTCATGCCCATGTCATGCATAATATGCTTCTGGCTTAGTCTTTAGTGATTTGTACTAAGATAATTTCTCTTTTATGGTGAATAAGAACAATGTCTGAAGGTTCAAGAGATACGACTAGTGAGGATATGGAAAGCCATGTCCCCACCTAAGAATAGGCTACTACAACCAACAATAACAATGTTGGGAATGCAAGGAATCCATTCAGAATTATGTTCTTCGCCATGATGACTCAATTATTTTAGTAGTTCATGGGTACCAAATCTGAGCAATAGCATCAACAGCCTCATTAACTGCAACATCCTCCATAACCAAGCCAAGAGGCAGCGGACCTAGCACCACCTGTTGCACCTGAACCTGCACCTGCAGTAGCCTACCCTAGGTCTGATCCTGTCTGAGAGATTCAAAAAAGAGGAGCAAAAGAATTTTTGGGAGGTAAAGGAGATGACCCCACTATGGTAGAGAAGTGGTTGTCTCGGTTAGGACGGCTTATTAAGGAGCTAAAGTGTAATGAAAAGGATAGTCTCCAATGTGCCATATCCTTGCTAGAATGATAACGTGCCAATGGTAGAAAAATATGATCAGCGTTACCCCTGATCATCAAATCGATTGGGAATTCTTTTTAGAAAGGTTCCGTGAAAAGTATATTAATCCAACATTCGTTCAACAAATAAAGAAGGACTTCATGTATCTGAAACAAGGTAGAATGTCTATCCTGGAATATGAGCATGAATTTATGCGATTGAATAGGTACACCAGAAGTATTTTTTTAACAAAAAAAAGCGTGTTATAAATTCGAATGGGGACTAAGAGATGTGCTGGAATGCCGGTGCCCCCAAGGCGCAGCGAAAAAATAAAATTCCGGCAATCCAACCATGGATCCATGTGCGAGGAACAAATTGGGAAAACTGAAATAATGAAAATGGTTTCGAAATTACCGAAACTTCAATCTGAGCAGACAGCGACACCTCGGCAATGAGAATTCCAAACCACTATCGAACCAAGTCGCAACTTTTTAGATGCCAACCTCTACGTAGTCCACCTAGTTGACAATGAACGGAAGAAGTCCCCAAATGGTTTTAGAGATTTCTTTGTTTTGACGGCTGCTAGACCACTCAAAAACAAAACTAGGTTTTCTTTTTAGGGTTATTATCTATATATATAACTCCCCTTTTAAATTTGGTATATTTATATCGAATATTTTAAAATAAATAAATATAATGATGTTTTAACCAAAAATTATAATTACATTAATTATAACAAAGATTTTGGTAAACTATATTTATTTAAATTTATATACGAACCAACTTCATATATTAATAGAATTATGTTCTCATTATGTGTACAACATTCTTGTACATATAATATGTTCGATATTTGATTACCTAATTAAATTAATTCTATAATTAATTTAATTCATGTGACAACTAAAAACAATACCAACTATGTTTTATTCCGATCATTTCAACCATATGGCGTAACCCTGTAGGCTCTTGTAACATTAGCAGTAATACTAGAACGATTTTAATGTTACATACAATGAGTGGTATCTAGCAATGCATCATTGCTACCTAAGTTACAAGAAGTCATGATTTGACATAACCTTTTATGATTTATCTTTCATGCAGTAATCCTTAAGTCCTTTATCTCTAGAATGAACACAAGTCATGGAATAGTCACACTTGCATAGTCCATCTCATGTTTCTTGATATCTTGAGTAGACTATGATATACAAATAAGTATGACATCTCATATCAACTTATTTGAGCATGGCCGTGCATTTCTAGTCTGACTCAATCAAGTGGCCTAAGATATTACTCCCATTATGTAGGAGGGACCTATTCTATATTGATCAACCATATCCCTCTACATATATTGTGGTATATCCAACATCAACCTTTATAGAATAACCAGTTACAATGTACATTTGACTGTATCAAAATATACAACTCACGATGTTGGGATAATGATGATCTCAAGTCTGAGGATCATATACATATTAATCACTATGAGTAATGTTGTGACAATTACATAATAATCCAAGAAACATACTCATAGCGAGTCAGTCCAATATGTTGTTTTCTAACACACATTCATGTATTGATTTTGACACTCCATATCAATGACAACTCTTTGTCATCAATCAACTACATGTTAGTCTCAATGCATTATTGTTTTCCTAGTCAACAATAATACTTGACTAAGGATATTTTAAGAACAATCATATTATTCTTAGGACATTATTATAAAACAGTTTATTTATACACACAGAAAGAAAAATTGAAATAATAATGGAAACGCCTTATATTAAAACATGATAAATCAAGTATGTTATTACAACCATCTCATGATTGATCTTTGGGCATACTCTTACAATCTCCCACTTGCATTAAGACCAATCACTCATATATCTAATACCAAGCCACTTAGTGTGACGATCATGCTTCTGCTGTGTCAGAGGCTCGGTTAGGGGATCAACAATATTATCATTTGTATGTACTCTGCATATCTCTACATCCCCTCGATCGATAATCTCTCGAATAAGATGGTAACGCCTAAGTATATGTTTGGATCACTGGTGAGATCTGGGTTCTTTAGCTTGTGCAATGGCTCTATTGTTATCAAATCAGAGTTCTATAGCATCTGATATGCTAGGCACAGCCCCTAGTCTAGTAATGAACCTTAGGAATAGTTTAGGATACAAGTGACATGTCACTAGGAACTATGTGATCTGAGCTCATGAGTTGTGGTCTGAGTTCATGATACATGTGACACATGTTATGGGGTTCCGGATACTAGTCTTGTATGTTCTACCGGTGGCTAGGTAGTCCAGCGTGTGTTGTGGATACCTGAAAGCTTGTGTGAGCAGCCTGTGTAGCTACATCTTAATTGATAGCTCAAGTGAACAGACCCGTGAGTAGCTCGAAAGCCAGCAACATGTGATATGTGATATGAAGTAGTGTTGGCTACATATGGGGCATGTAGGTGCGAGATTCTGATGTATCCAATAGTATTCCAAGTGTTCAATGGGTAAATCCAAAGAGAAGTGCAATAGGTAATCTTACTGATGATGTCCAAGATGAGAAGGTAAGTTATTATGTGCGATTAGGCACAAGTATGTACATCGAACTCATGAGAATACCATGGGATATGATGAACTTGTTGTAAGAATATATATATATATGAAGAATAAATTTAAGTGATGAGATATAAAATGCAATATTATGTTTATTATGTTAAATGTATGATTAATGCTCGTTTAAAATTGCATTTTATTTGCATGTGAACTTACTAAGCTTTAAAGCTTACCCCCTTCCTTTCTATTTTCTTATAGTGTCGCCAAGCTAGCTCGGGGATCGAAGGACATCGGATTTTTTGATCACACTATTAATTGGATATTTGGGTATAGTTAGTCTCATCATTTTGAGTATGGCATGTATAGGGACTTGGTCTTTTTGTTATATGTCATATTGATTAGCCAAATAAGTTGTCTTATGATAACATTTGATTTATTTTGTATATGGCCATGTGATGTGGTTCATATTGATTTTTGGGTTGTAACCCTAATTAATTATGCATGCATGCATACAATGTGTTTATACTTTGTGGTGTAGTTGCTTATTGGTAATGGATGCAATAGATGGCACGTATGATAAATGAATGAATTGGTACTAATTGGTATGATCCTAACTATAGTAAGATTGAGTGGATTGCAAGAAGTTTTATAAGGATAAATAAATATGAAATTGGTGTAAAATGCCATATAAAAGCATGATGGTTTGAACATGTGATATATTGACATGACAATGTCATGGGTTAAATATGATTGTGAGTACTTGACTGACTAATTATTCTATGTTGTATGCTATCAAAAGTGTATTTATGTTGGTGCAAGTGAGGGTGGCAAAATGGCTTGGAAAATAGCCTTGTATTTGCCCACACTGGTAGACACACGGGCGTGTGTCTAGGCCGTGTGTGACACACGGGCGTGTGTCTAGGCCGTGTGTGACACACAGTCTGCCCCATGGGCGTGTAATCCAGCCGTGTGTCCCCTGCACCCTAATTAATGTAAAACAGAATGCCTAGTAGTAAACATACAGGCAGAGACACAGCCATGTGTCTCAGCCGCATGAAGGACACGGCCTCAGTACAAGGGCGTGTGCCCAGGCCGTGTGAAGTCTGCACCTATTTTATGAAAAATTATGAAATTTAATTATCCACATGGCCTAAAAACACGGGCGTGTGCCTTGGTCGTGTGACCTCAATTGGTGCATGACGTCATAAACAGAAAGCTCCATGGGCTAGGGACATGAGCGTGTCTCGAACCACTCCTATCGTATGTTTTGGGCGTCGTAGGTCCATGGTAGGGACGATTTGAATGTGAATGAAAAGTTTTAAATTTGAGTGAAAATTTATAACTCGATTTTGTATGAATGATTGTCTTATGTCTGGTAACGCCTCGTACCCTGTTCTGGTGTCGAATACGGGTATAGGGTGTTACACACGCACCAAAGTTAGTCTTCCTTTGTTAAAGTCTGTGCAAGTTCGATGTTTGCCAATGGGTGAGCCACTTGAAGTTAGTCTACGTGGTGTCTTTGCTAATGGGCGAATTGTATGTCCCACTGAGTTAGGAAGAGTCCCTCTATTTGTATGACATAAAGATATTTTGATGTTGCTTTGTAACTTAATAAGTTTTATGAACTTTCTCCGTTTATCTTCCCTTCTCAGAACCCCTGAAGAAATAAATGAACCTTTAAGAACTATGCTAGAGGATATATTCTGTGTGAGGCTTATAGTGATTTTTTTATTATGCATGACAAATGAGAGTGGCATCAAGGCTTGAATTATGAGAAACAATATTTTGTAACTAAAATTGTATTCGCCAAATGGCGTCCTCTCCTTAAATTTTTACAAATGAACTTTTATGTTTCAAAGATTTTTGTGTAATATCCTGAATTAGGGCTTAATCGGAATAGTGGTTTCGTGACCACAAATTCGAGATAGAAATAATTATTTTATATAATTATTTTGATGATTATGATATGATTGCATGATTTTGAGAAAATTTCGTGATGAAATTCTATGCCTAAAGTGTTTAAATTGAAAGTAGGGACTAAATCGAATAAGTTGCAAAATTTGCATTCTAGAAGTTTTTAGTATGAAATTGCATTGAAATATTAATTAGGAGGTCTTAAATAGAATTTGACCAATTTTAAGTTCATGGACAAAATTAGGACATGGAAGGAATTTTTGGAAAGTTTAGTAGTAAGGGCATTTTGGTCATTTAGTTATTAAAATGAATTAAAAACAAAATTAAAAGCCAATTTTTGTCCATCTTCTTCATTAGGACGAAATTTCAAGGGTTCTCCATAGCTAGGGTTTGTTTCAAGCTTCCAAGCTCCATACTAAGTGATTCCAAGCCCCGTTTTTAATGTCCTTTACGTTTTTGGAATCCCGGTAGCTCGATTAAGCTTATGCTAGCAATAATTCAACCTAGGCTTTATATTTGGAAAAATACCCATAGGTGAAATTTGTGTATTTTGATGTTTTATGATAGAATATGAGGTTTTAAATTATGTTAGACAACT
Organism: Gossypium anomalum; assembly: GCA_025698475.1. Taxonomy (NCBI): domain Eukaryota; kingdom Viridiplantae; phylum Streptophyta; class Magnoliopsida; order Malvales; family Malvaceae; genus Gossypium; species Gossypium anomalum. The sequence goes on along the minus strand of CM046968.1, from coordinate 36,375,552 downwards.
TGTGCTACTCGGTTTTGAGTGAAAACGAGTAAAAGGGCTTAATCGGTAAAAATACCTAATAGTCATAAGTACATGTTAGAGTGTGAATTTGATATTGTCATAGAAGGGAAAAATGATCAGTATGTCATAAAACATAATAATAAGGGATAAAGATTAATTCCCGAGCCTAGGGGCAAAAGTGTAATTTTTCAAAGTTCGTATTAAATGTTGTTTTGATGAATGTACGTATTAAATAAGATTAATTTGGTAATATAGATCAAGAGAAACGGGAATCAAGTCGCGATCGAGGGAAAGAAAAGATTGTGGACTAAATTGCAAAATCTTTATATTTTGGTACCAAGGCTTTGTGGTTAATGTTGAGTAATATGCAAATTATGTTTACTATTTCATAAATATGAATTGCTATCGAGTATCAGTTCCAATATTCCGTGGAAGACGGCTAATGTCAGATCGAGGGAAAAAGCCCATTTGAACCTTAAAAATAGATTAGGATACAAGTGACATGTCACTAGGATGGTTGAGCATCCGAACTCGTTGAGTTGAGTCCGAGTTCACTTATGGATGCGAATGTTCAAACTCGTTGAGTTGAGTCCGAGTTCGTGAGATGTAACTAGGCATCTGAACTCGTTGAGTTGAGTCCGAGTTCATTTATGGATGCGAACGCCCGAGCTCGTTGAGTTGAGTCCGAGTTCACTTATGGGCGGGTTACATGATTGCTTGATTACATATGTGGCACTTATGTGCAAATTATCCGTGTATCCGAGTTATATTCCGATGTGTTCAACGGGTGAAAATTTCTATGAAATGGAAGAACACTTAAGATGCAAGTGACGTTTTGGTAAGTGTTGTGAAATGGGCACTTTGGACAGGTGAAAATAGATACAACAACGATAAAGTGGTAAGATGATGAATGATGTTTAGAAATTTGATATATGTTTTGGTGATGCCATGCTAAGGTTGTTTGGTATAATTGTATTGTTATGTTACTTGTTATTTGCATATGAACTTACTAAGCATTTATGCTTACTCGTTCCTTTTCATTCATTGTAGTTTTGAACAAGTCAGCTCGGGAATCGAGACAGGTCGAAGATTCGATCACACTATCCGAAGGATTTCTATTGGTAAATGACTTGTAAAACTTAAGTATGGCATGTATAGCAATGTACCTATTTTGTGTAAATAATTTTATGATATGGCCATGTTTGGTTGAGAAAATGTTTGATATTGGTAAGTCATGGTGATGGCTAATTAGATCATGTTTGATATCATGGAAGTTTAATAGGTTATCTAGTTCATAAAAAAATTCATGGAAAGATGAAACTTGCCTTAAAACAGAATATTGCTGCAGCAATGACATGAATTTGAAAAATCACTAAAAATAGTATAAGTGGAACTAAATGATGAGTAAGTTATGAAATTGAATCTTAATGAGTCTATTTTCATGTGGATTGAACAAAATAGGCATATAAATTATATTTTATGAGATATTTAAACTTTTGTGAAACAGGGCCAGAATGATTTCTGGATCCCCTGTTCTAACTTTAAAAATTTATAATAAATTTTAAAAAAATAATTATAAGTTTTTATTTACATTTACATATTTCTTATTGAGTCTAGTTTTAATATAAACAAACCTCATAGTCATTGAAATTTTTTATAGAGAGATATCTGATTTGTAATACACAGAGGTCAGAGCAGTCAAACCCTGAAACAGGGGAGACTTTAACTAATAAACTGTACTAATTGGCCCAACCAAAAATTCTAGAAAAAAATTAGTAAATATATATATGAGTCTAGATTTAGGGAAAATTTACGGATCTTGGTTTCAAGTTTCATAACTAAAGATATGATTTTTCTTGTAACTGTGACGCAGATAGCTAGAAAGCTGTGAATGTAGAAACAAATGATTCGAAGTACTTAAATTGATAAATTATGTTCGGTAACACCTCAAGATCAATTCCGGCGTCAGTCTCGAGCGTGGGGGCCTTACATTTGGTGGTATCAGAGCAGGTTTAGTAGGTTCTCGGACTACGTGTTGTATGTACGAATATTTGCTATACATGCCATATGTATAAATTGTGATAGTGTGACGACTTCTGACCTTGTTAAATGATTTTTATATAGTAAATGGATCCCGATCCAGCTGTGGCAGATGAAGTAGAGAGTAATGCGCCAGCTCCGGCTGAAGGGACAGCGCCGACTGAAAACCCACCTCCTACTGTTGGTCAGGGAGGAGGAGAAAGGGATTGGGAAGCCTTTCTCCAAATGATGAGTGCATGGTACACTGAGTTCGTTCGTACGAACCTAAATGTACGACCTGCCCCACCTCCTCCAATTCCTCAACCTATGCCTCCAATGCCTCAAGGAGTGGATATGATAAAATTTCACAGAAACCCTGTTGATAGAATTCGTAAACAAGGGGCTGAAGAATTTAGAGCAAATATTGATGATGATGCAGAGAAAGCAGAGTTCTGGCTTGAAAATTCTATCCGGGTATTTGATGAATTATCTTGTACACCTGAAGAATGTTTGAAATGTGCTACATCTTTGTTGAGAGATTCAACCTATAATTGGTGGAAGACTTTAATTTCGGTGGTACCGAAAGAGAGGGTAACCTGGGAATTCTTTCAAGAAGAGTTTCGGAAGAAATATATTAGTGAAAGATTTATTGATCAGAAATGTAAAGAGTTTCATGAGCTGAAGCAAGGTAATATATATGCTCTCGAGAATATGAAAGAGAGTTTGTTCGATTAAGTAAGTATGCCAAGGAATATGTTCCTACAGAAGCCAAGATGTGCCGACGATTCGAAGACGGGCTCAACGAAGACATTAAGGTATTTGTCAGTATCCTTGAACTGAAAGAAATGGTAGTACTGGTTGATCGAGCTTCCAAGGCTGAAGAACTACTTAAAGAGAAGAGAAAGGTAGAGGCTGAGACATGAAATTGGAAGAAAAGGCCAATGAGTAAGGCACCTTCACAGCAACCCGGAAAGTCAAGAAATATGAATCCTCGTTCCCAAGTTTCAGCTGGGCAATCATATGGAAATTTTAAGAAGCAGAATGTGGGTCCTAAATCTCAGAATACTTCTACAGCCAGTGTAGGGATCCCGAGATTTGTTAAACCTGAGTGCCAGCGGTGTGGTAGAAATCATTTTGGTTCGTGCAGAGCAAATGAATGTTTTCGATGTGGTTCTTCGGATCATTTTATTAGAGACTGCCCAGAGAGAGCTGAGAAAGAAAAATTTCAGAATGCAAAAGCTAGGGGTGAATACTTGAGGGGAAGGTATCCGAGAAAAGCTGGAAGTGAAACAAGCAGTAAGAATGTAGACAGAGATACAGCAGTTAGATCTGAAGGAAGAGCTCCGGCTAGAAATTATGCTATTAAAACACGTGAAGATGCTTCCTTACCCGATGTGATTACCGGTACATTTTCTCTTTATGATATTAATGTTATTGCTTTGATTGATCTCGGTTCTACTCATTCATATGTATGCATGAAGCTGGTGTCTAGTATGAATATACTTATTGAGAACACAGAATTTATGGTTAGAGTGTCGAATCCGTTAGGCAAATGTGTGATAGTTGATAAAGTATGCAAGAAATGTCCTTTAATGATTCGGGGTCATTACTTTCCAGCCGACCTGATGTTGTTGCCGCTTGATGAATTTGATGTTATTTTGGGTATGGATTGGTTGACATTGCATGGTGCTATAGTAAATTGCAAAAAAAAGGTTATAGAATTAAAGTGTGAAAACGGTGAAACTCTACGGGTTGAATCAGATAAATCAGAGGCATTGTCTAGTATGATTTCTTCGATGTCGGCTCAGAGATATTTGAGAAAGGGTTATGAAGCTTATTTGGCATATGTAATTAATACAAAAGAAGTTAAAAAGAAAGTTGAATCAGTACCGGTTGTGTTTGAATTTACGGATGTATTTCCAGAAGAATTGCCGGGTTTGCCTCCAGTGAGGGAAGTAGAATTTGGTATTGATTTGATACCGGGAACAGCTCCGATCTCGATTGCTCCATATAAAATGGCACCGACAGAGTTGAAAGAATTAAAGTCACAGTTGCAAGAGTTGAGTGATAAAGGCTTTGTAAGACCGAGTTTTTCACCTTTGGGTGCTTACGTGTTATTTGTGAAAAGAAGGATGGTTCTATGAGATTATGTGTTGATTATTGGCAGTTAAACAAGGTGACAATCAAAAACAAGTATCCATTGCCAAGAATTGATGATTTGTTTGATCAGCTAAAAGGAGCGACATTGTTTTCAAAGATTGACTTGAGATCTGGTATTATCAGCTGCGAGTAAAAGAGTCAGATGTGCCTAAAACTGCTTTTAGAACAAGGTACAGTCATTATGAATTTTTAGTTATGCCATTCGGGTTGACAAATGCTCTCATTGTGTTTATGGATTTAATGAATCGCATATTTCGGCCATACTTGGACAAATTTGTTGTGGTGTTTATAGATGATATTTTAATTTATTCAAAAGATGAGACAGAGCATGCTGAGCATTTGAGGATAGTTTTGCAAACTTTGAGAGATAAAGAGTTATATGCCAAGTTTAGTAAAAGTGAATTTTGGCTTCGGGAAGTTGAATTTTTGGGTCATATTGTTTCAGGTGATGGTATACGGGTTGATCCTAGTAAAATTTTAGCCATTATTGATTGGAAACCACCGAAAAACGTACTTGAAGTTAGAAGTTTCTTGGGGCTAGCTGGGTATTATCGGCGGTTTGTAAACGAATTTTCTATAATTGCTGCTCCTATGACTAAACTACTCCAAAAGGATGTTAAATTTGAATGGACGGAAGAATGTCAACAAAGTTTCGAAGAATTGAAAAAGTTATTAACTGAAGCACCAGTGTTAGTACAACCCGAATCAGGTAAAGAATTTGTGGTGTATAGTGATGCTTCTTTAAATGGCTTGGGGTGTGTACTCATGCAAGAAGGAAAAGTGGTGGCTTATGCTTCGAGGCAGTTAAAACCTCATGAGAGGAATTATCCTACTCACGATTTAGAATTGGCTGTGGTGGTATTTGCATTGAAGATTTGGCGACATTATTTGTATGGTGAAAAAGTGAGTATATACGATCACAAAAGTCTTAAATACTTGATGTCACAAAAAGACTTAAATTTGAGACAGCGTAGATGGTTGGAGTTATTGAAAGATTATGAGCTTGTTATTGATTATCATCAGGGAAAGCGAATGTGGTTGCCGATGCTTTAAGCGAGAAAGTTGTTGTTTGCTTTGAGAGTTATGAACACTCGGTTGAAAATGTCAGATGATAGTTCGATTCTAGTAGAGATAAAAGCTAGACCGATGTTTTTACAAGAGATTTCTGAAGCTCAGAAAAATGATCAAGATTTGCTAGCCAAGAGAAGACAGTGTGAAGCTGATACGGGATCAGATTTCAGAATCGGTTACGATGGTAGCTTGATGTTTAAAAATCAGATTTGTGTAATAGAAAATGATGAGTTGATTCAAAAGATTTTGCATGAAGCACATAATGGCTATTTGGCGGTTCATCCGGGCAGTACGAAAATGTATAATGACTTGAAGAAAATGTATTGGTGGAGTGGAATGAAAAGAGATATTTCCAAGTTTGTATCAAAGTGCTTAATTTGTCAACAGGTGAAAGCTGAACATCAAGTGCCTTCCGAATTACTTCAGCCTATTATGGTTCCTGAATGGAAATGGGATCGGATTACTATGGATTTTATTTTAGGGTTGCCATTGACTCTAGGAAAGAAATATGCCATCTGGGTAATAGTTGACAAACTGACTAAATCGGCTCATTTTATTCCGGTACGTACGGATTATTCTTTTAATAAGTTGGCTGAATTGTATATCCATGAGATTGTTAGACTTCATGGAATACCTTTGTCAATCATTTCAGATAGAGATCCGAGATTTACTTTACGGTTTTGGCAAAAGTTGCAAGAGGCATTAGGTACAAAGTTAAATTTCATCACTGCCTTTCATCCACAAACTAATAGGCAATCAGAGAGAGTAATTCAGATTCTTGAAGACATGCTTGATGTTGCGTATTGGAATTTCAAGGTAATTGGGAAAGGTACTTACCATTGGTAAAATTTGCTTATAATAATAGTTATCAGACGAGTTTGAAAATGGCACCTTATGAAGCATTATATGGTCGTAAGTGTCGAACGCCTTTGTATTGGACAGAACTCAAGGAAAATCAGATTTATGGAGTTGATCTAATAAAAGAAACCGAAGAAAAGGTGAAAGTGATTTGAGATTACTTGAAAGCTGCTTCAGATAGACAAAAATCTTATGCGGATTTGAAACGAAAAGAAATCAAGTTTCAAGTTGGTGATAAGGTATTTTTGAAAGTGTCTCCATGGAAGAAAGTCCTTAGATTTAGACGGAAGGGCAAGTTAAGTCTGCGTTTTATTGGGCCGTATGAAATAATTGAAAAAGTTAGACCGGTAGCATATCGGCTAGCATTACCACCTGAATTAGAGAGGATTCATGATGTGTTCCACGTATCTATGCTACGTCGGTATCGTTCGGATCCTTCACATATAATTTCACCGACAGAAATTGAACTACGACCGGATATGACTTACGAAGATGAACCGATTAAGATCTTAGCTCGAGAGGTCAAGAAACTAAGAAATAAAAGTGTCTCTCTCGTGAAGGTATTGGGGCAAAAGCATGGGGTAGAAGAGACTACATGGGAACCTGAAAAAACTATGAGAAACCAATACCCACACCTGTTTACCGGTAAGATTTTCGAGGACGAAAATCCTTAAAAGAGGGGAGAGTTGTAATATCCTGAATTAGGGCTTAATCGAAATAGTGGTTTCGTGACCACAAATCCGAGATAGAAATAATTATTTTATATAATTATTTTGATGATTATGATATGATTGAATGATTGTGTGAAAATTTCATGATGAAATTCTATGCCTAAAGTGTTTAAATTGAAAGTAGGGACTAAATCGAATAAGTTGCAAAATTTGCATTCTAGAAGTTTTTAGTATGAAATTGCATTGAAATATTAATTAGGAGGTCTTAAATAGAAATTTGACCAATTTTAAGTTCATGGACAAAATTAGGACATGGAAGGAATTTTTGGAAAGTTTAGTAGTAAGGGCATTTTGGTCATTTAGTTATTAAAATGAATTAAAAACAAAATTAAAAGCCAATTTTTGTCCATCTTCTTCATTAGGACGAAATTTCAAGGGTTCTCCATAGATAGGGTTTGTTTCAAGCTTCCAAGCTCCATAGTAAGTGATTCCAAGCCCCATTTTTAATGTTCTTTACTTTTTTGGAATCCCGGTAGCTTGATTAAGCTTATGCTAGCAATAATTCAACCTAGGGTTTATATTTGGAAAAATACCCATAGGTGAAATTTGTGTATTTTGATGTTTTATGATAGAATATGAGGTTTTAAATTATGTTAAACAACTTGTGCTACTCGGTTTTGAGTGAAAACGAGTAAAAGGGCTTAATCGGTAAAAATACCTAATAGTCATAAGTACATGTTAGAGTGTGAATTTGATATTGTCATAGAAGGGAAAAATGATCAGCATGTCATAAAACATAAGAATAAGGGATAAAGTTTAATTCCTGAGCCTAGGGGCAAAAGTGTAATTATGCAAAAGTTTAGGGGCAAAAGTGTAATTTTCTAAAGTTCGTATTAAATGTTGTTTTGATGAATGTATGTATTAAATAAGATTAATTTGGTATTATAGATCAAGAGAAACGGGAATCAAGTCGTGATCGAGGAAAAGAAAAGATTGTGGACTAAATTGCAAAATCTTTATATTGTGGTACCAAGGCTTTGTGGTTAATGTTGAGTAATATGCAAATTATGTTTACTACTTGATAAATATGAATTGCTATCGAGTATCGGTTCTGATATTCCGTGGAAGACGGCTAATGTCAGATCGAGGGAAAAAGCCCGTTTGAACCTTAGGAATAGATTAGGATACAAGTGACATGTCACTAGGATGGTTGAGCATTCGAACTCGTTGAGTTGAGTCCGAGTTCACTTATGGATGCGAATGTTCGAACTTGTTGAGTTGAGTCCGAGTTCGTGAGATGTAACTAGGCATCTGAACTCGTTGAGTTGAGTCCGAGTTCACTTATGGTTGCGAACGCCCGAGCTCGTTGAGTTGAGTCCGAGTTCACTTATGGCGGGTTACATGATTGCTTGATTACATATGTGGCACTTATGTGTAAATTATCCGTGTATCCGAGTTATATTCCGATGTGTTCAACGGGTGAAAATTTCTATGAAATGGAAGAACACTTAAGATGCAAGTGACGTTTTGGTAAGTGTTGTGAAATGGGCACTTTGGACAGGTATGTACTTAACCCTCGGGTTGAAAATAGATACAACAACGATAAAGTGGTAAGATGATGAATGATGTTTAGAAATGTGATATATGTTTTGGTGATGCCATGCTAAGGTTGTTTGGTATAATTGTATTGTTATGTTACTTGTTATTTGCATATGAACTTACTAAGCATTTATGCTTACTCCTTCCTTTTCATTCATTGTAGTTTTGAACAAGTCACTCGGGAATCGGGACAGTCGAAGATTCGATCACACTATCAGAAGGATTTCTATTAGTAAATGGCTTGTAAAACTTAAGTATGGCATGTATAGCAACGTACCTATTTTGTGTAAATAATTTTATGATATGGCCATGTTTGGTTGGGAAAATGTTTGATATTGGTAAGTGATGGTGATGGCTAATTAGATCATGCTTGATATCATGGAAGTTTAATAGCTTATCTAGTTCATAAAAAAATTCATGGAAAGATGAAACTTGCCTTAAAACAGAATATTGCTGCAGCAATGACATGAATTTGAAAAATCATAAAAATAGTATAAGTGGAAATAAATGATGAGTAAGTTATGAAATTGAAGCTTAATGAGTCTATTTTCATGTGGATTGAACAAAACAGGCATATAAATTATATTTTATGAGATATTTAAACTTTTGTGAAACAGAGCCAGAATGATTTCTGGATCCCCTGTTCTGATTTTAAAAATTTATAATAAATTTTAAAAAAATAATTATAAGTTGTTCTTTACATGTACAGATTCCTTATTGTGTCTAGTTTTAATAGAAACAAACCTCATAGTCATTGAAATTTTTTATAGAGATATATCTGATTCGTAATACACAGAGGTCAGAGCAGTCGAACCCTGAAACAGGGGAGACTTTAACTAATAAACTGTACTAATTGGCCCAACAAAAAATTCTAGAAAAAAATTAGTAAATAGATATATGAGTCTAGATTTAGGGAAAATTTACGGATCTTCATTTCGAGTTTCGTAACTCGAGATATGATTTTTCTTGTAACTGTGACGCAGATAGCTAGAAAGCTGTGAATGTAGAAACAAATGATTCGAAGTACTTAAATTGATAAATTATGTTCGGTAACACCTCAAGCTCGATTCCGGCGTCGGTCTTGGGCGTGGGGGCCTTACAATTTGGTCCATTAATTTTAAAAGTTTTATTTATTACTACTATAACAAATACCTTTTGTTCTTTTATAAACGTGAGATTCCACCAATTTCGTTACTGTAAGGAAAGGTTTCAAAGCTATAGTGCACCATTCCTGGATGCTCTCAAGGGTTGAAGATGGGGCACTACAAATTTTCCACTACTCGTCTACGATTTTTGACTTTCCTTTCTCTCATGATGGCCCGGTGTCATCTTTATCTATGTTCAATTATTCAATAATAAATTCATTATTTGTAACACCCCTAACCCGTATCCATTACTGGAATAAGATTAAGAGGCATTACCAGAAAAGATACAACTTTCATACATTCACATAGTCACTCAAATCATAATCGAAGGTATACATTTGTAACTTCAGTTTAACAAATCTTGAATCATTTATATACATAGTACAAAATAATTTTTATTAAACTCACATATAATCATTTTGTTTTCATATAACATGAGTTACTATTCATATGGTCAATTTCCAATACAGTAGTAGGATATTAAAACATGCTAAATACATATGCATTGTTCAATGTCAACTTTCATTTTTCTCTATTACTATAAACGCATATAACATTTCTTATAATCAAACTATTATGTCAATCATCATATATTCAAACAAACTACGAACCATTTCAAAACATAATTATCAAATCAAACATACCAAAATGTATATTCCAACATCATGACAGAATTACAAACACATGATCAACTCTTTTGCTCACCTATTTGGTTACCAAGATTAATCATATATATTGTGACGGCCCTAATCTGACCCTAATCGGAAAGTGGTTTCGGGACCACAAAACCGAGTGGTATTAATAACTAACTGTCATATTTGATACTCATTATATGTGAATATGCATGTGTAAAAAGTCTCATGCTTTAATGTTGTTATTTGTATGTGAAATTTTTAAATAGGACTTAAGTGAGACATTGTGAAATGTAATGGATAAATGTTAAGGTGGCTTATTTATGCATGTTGCTAAAAGGGTGGACTTGCATGTCTAAATAACCATTTTTAAGATAGTGGCCGGCCATGATAGAAATTAATACATATTATAAGTATTTTCATTAACATTTTAAGGTACAAAATGAATTAATGAATAAAGAATAAGGAATTAATAGTTAGTGGGAGGAGAAACCAAAGTTGGCTCATTCTACTCCTCCATTGCCGTAACTAAAAGAGAAGAAGGGGGAAGAGCTTGAGAAAATCGGCTATGGTGGGTTGCTAGACTAAGGTATGTTTGATGTTGTCCATGAGATTCATGCATGTTTTTAGTTGTTAGTTTGAGTTCTATCTAGCCCATGGTTTAAATCTTTGCTATGAGATGGAGATGATATTCGGCCATGGGTATTGTCTTCTTGGTTGATGTTTGATGTTGTGTTGATGAGGCATGAAGATGAGTTAAGTTTCGGCTAAGGTGGATTTATGTTGATGTCATTTGCATGCTAAGTGTGAAGCTTGGTAATGATATATGTGATGGTGATTGATGACTCTTGAATTTTCTTTTTGGCATTTTTGAGTTAGACATTAAGTTCTTTGTGTAACCCATGACCAAAATTGAATAGTATGGTGTCTTGATGCATTCGGCCATGGTAGAAAGTAGATGTGAAATGGTAGTAAGGTGAAGTGCAAAATGTTGGTATTTGATTACTAGTGTATATATGCGTATTAGCCAAGTTTTGAACTTGAAACAAAATGATAAATAATCAATACAAGTAACCATACTCGTAGGAAGTATTAAGCATATAATCGGCCTCAACATAGACATGCATATTCGGCCATAGGAAGAAGGTTGGTGTTGCATGTATTCGGTTAGAGGCAAGCATATTGATGCTTTTATCTTGGCTTAGACAATCGGCTAAAAGGGAGTGTGAGTTAATATGTTGAGTTGATTCATGATTTCATATGTATGTGACTTTAATGTCTAATGTATATATATGGGCTAAGTACCTTGAGTTCCTCTTTTCTATGCTCAAATGATTAAATCAATTTAATTGTTAAATTAAGCTCAAGAGCAAAAGGGAACTAAATCCGATAAAGGGAAGGAAAAAGTGGTCGAATAGCCATCGAAATCGTTCGACAACATCCGAGGTAAGTTTTCGAGTAACGAGACTTAGTTTACGATTTGATTAAGTCATGACGTATGAGCATAACAAATATACGGCGATATGATGATTCTACTTGAATTATATGTTGAGTTAATTAGTCTATACGTATGACGGGTAGCCGTATGTGCATAGAGATCGTGTCATAAAGCAAACTAAACCATGCTGTTTGTATGTGGCTAGTGAGCCGAAAATGGGATTGCTTAATACGTGACTTGTGTTTGAACTCTAATTATGAAAATGAAATATAGATGTGACATGATTTATTGATATGTGCATGAATAATTGGATAATAACCGGGCTAAGTCCCGAAGGCATTTGTGCTAGTGAGTAGTTCCGGGCTAAGTCCCAAAGGCATTTGTGTGAGTTACTATATCCGGGCTATATCCCGAAGGCATTTGTGCGAGTTACTATATCCGGGCTATATCCTGAAGGCATTTGTGCGAGTTACTATATCCGGGCTATGTCCCGAAGGCATTCGAGCGTGTAGCTATATCCGGTTAAATCCCGAAGATACTTGGCTTGGAAATGAGCGACCTTGCTGTAATAGTTTCAATTAATACGCTCGTAAGATCCCAGCGATGAGGTATGTTTCGTATATGCATTGAATTAGTTGATCCCTTACAAATAGTATTCGCTCAGTCGATAAATGAGCTACCGGCCTTTGGCTAAGTTGATCTTTTGTGTATGAATATAAGGGTGGGTAATGTGAAGTAAGTATGTTATTGAGAATTTGTGCATATGAAATTATCCGTTTAGCCATATGAATGCTATACTTTAGTTGTGTCTAATTTCATGGCTCAAAACTTACTAAGCATTAAATGCTTACTCCGTTTCTTTGAATCTCTGTTTTATAGATTTTGGTTCGTCAGCTATCGGACTCGGGATTGTCGAAGTCGAAGTCGTCCACACTATCAAAGCCCCTTTTGGTACACTTTTGATTGAACTTTGAAATGGCATGTATAGGACTACCCTTTTTGATGTTGGTCATGTACCTCTCGGTATTGTACAAATTTGAATAGCCATGCAAAAATGGCTTATATATATATTTTGAGCATAATGTTATAATCATCTTGTATGTATATGGTTATTGAGAGGTGCAGATATGCTTGGCAAAGATTGGCCATTGGAATGGTTAATCATAATCATATTTTGTGCTATATATGATAAAAGGGTTAGTTAAATCATGGAAACTATGTAATAGGTAAAGTCTACCCTAAAGGCAGATGCTGACAGCAGCAGTGGTGTAAAATTGAAAAATCACTAAAAATAGTAGGAATGGAGTTAAATAGTTAATAAATTATGTAATCGAACCTTGATGAATATACTTTCATATGGAAGAAACGAAACGGTCATATGAGTCGGATTTTAAGAGATATTTAAGTTTTCGTGGAACAGGGCCAGAGCGATTTCTGGATCCCCTGATCTGACTTTGGAAATTCATTAAAAATTAACCAGAGATAATTAGAAGTCATGACATATATGTATAGATTCCTTTTTGAGTCTAGTTTCATTAGAAACAAACGATATAAGTATTGAAGCCCTGTACAGGGAGATATATAAGTCAAAATGCATGAAGGTCAGAGCAGTCAAACCCTGAAACAGGAGAGACTTTAACTAATAAACTGTACTAATTGGCCTGATCAAAAATTCTAGAAAAAAATTTGTAGATGGATATATGAGTCTAGTTTCAGGGAAAATTTACGGAATAAGTTTTCGAGCTTTGGAACTCGAGATATGATTTTTAAAGTGGCTGTGATGCAGTTAGCCAGCATGTCTGGAAATTAAAAAATGAACCGTGTAAGTCAATGAGATAAGTCCGTAAATACCTCGTGTTCGACTCATTAATTGGTCTCTGCACGGGTGTTACATATATATATATAATATAAATTATGCCATTCTATCACAAGCTTAAATAAACCATTTTCTAATCAAACAAAGTTGATCATTTTACAACCAAAGACTTCATAGGCATAATTTATTAACTAAACTTATTACCACCCGAATATAATCATGCATTTAATTCACTTAATAACTAACCACATAACCAATACAACATGTTTATAATATAATCATGATATCAAATCAATTCACCCTAATTTATAAGTACAAATGTCGAATCCAATCATGTTAGTTACACATACTATGCATTATACCAAAATTTAACACAAAACCAACTTACTTCTTATCAATTTGAGTAGTAAATACAAATTTTATATACTTTGTAATAAGCCAAAACGTCATTTAATAAGCCAATATATATACACATCATATTGAGCATTTTCATGGCCGAATCATATGATTAAACACTACCATATATATGTCATATTTTAAATTTATCAACATGACTAATTTATAAGTCATACATATCAATACTCGATTAAATCATATAACCAAAACACCATTCAAACATGTCATTGAATATGTAATAGCCCAAAATTGGGTCTAGTTGGAACAGAGGTTTCGGGACCACAAAACCAGAGATAGAAATAATTATTTTATGATTGTTCTGAGGTCTATGATATGATTGTATGATTCTGTGAAAATTTCGTGAAGAAATTCTATGCATAAAGTGCTCAATTTGAAGTTAGGGACTAAATCGAATAATTTGCAAAATTTGCATTCTAGAAGTTTCTAGTATGACATCATATTGAGCATTTTCATGGCCGAATCATATGATTAAACACTACCATATATATGTCATATTTTAAATTTATCAACATGACTAATTTATAAGTCATACATATCAATACTCGATTAAATCATATAACCAAAACACCATTCAAACATGTCATTGAATATGTAATAGCCCAAAATTGGGTCTAGTTGGAACAGAGGTTTCGGGACCACAAAACCAGAGATAGAAATAATTATTTTATGATTGTTCTGAGGTCTATGATATGATCGTATGATTCTGTGAAAATTTCGTGAAGAAATTCTATGCATAAAGTGCTCAATTTGAAGTTAGGGACTAAATCGAATAATTTGCAAAATTTGCATTCTAGAAGTTTCTAGTATGAAATTGCTTTGAAATATTAATTAGGAGGTCTTAAATAGCAATTTGACCAATTTCTAAGTTATGGACAAAAATTGGACATGGATGGAATTTTTGAAAGTTTAGTAAGGAAGGGCATTTTGGTCGTTTGGCAATTAAAAGAAATAAAAAGGGAAAATAAAGCCAAAATTTACTCATCTTCTTCATGGAGGCCGAAATTAGCATGGGGGAAGCCATGGCTAGGGTTTTCAAGCTTTCCAAGCTCAATAGTAAGTCCGTTCTAGCCCCGTTTTTCAAGTTCTTTACGTTTTTGGAATCCCGGTAATTTGATTAAGCTTATTCTAGCAATAATTTAAGCTAGGGTTCATATTTGGAAAAATACCCATAGGTGAAATGTGTTTATTTTGATGTTTTATGATATAATATGAGGTTTTAAATTATGTTAAACAACTTGTGCTACTCGGTTTTGAGTGAAAATGAGTAAAATGGCTTAATCGGTAAAAATACCTAATAGTTATAAGTATATGTTAGAGTGAGAATTTGATGTTTCCATAGAAGGGAAAAGTGATCAGCATGTCATAAAACATAAGAATAAAGGATGAAGTTTAATTCCCGAGCCTAGGGGCAAAAGTGTAAATATGCAAAAGTTTAGGGGCAAAATTGTAATTTTTCCAAAGTTTGAGTTAAGGACTGTTTTGAATAGTACATTAGTTAAATAAGTAAAATATGATGTTTTAGATCCCGGAAAATGAGATTTGAACCTAGAATGAGAGAAATTAAAAATTGAGAAAGTAGGTAAAATGGCCGTTTTAGTATCGAGGTAAGTTAATATGTATAATAAGCATTAATTTATGCATGTTTCAATGTAAAATTGATATATTTAGTATGATATCCGAGGTGTTGAAAGTATGTAAGTTGGTATGATAATAATAAAGCAATAATCTTTGTAATTTATATTTGAAAGTTAAATTTAGTGAATTAATTGAATTATGTTAAATTAAATGATTATGGTGCCAAGTTTATGAATTGATTTAAAAATATGTCTATGGTACATGAAGTGCATTGAATTATCATACATAAATGTGATTTCTATGATTATGGATATTATGCGAAATTGTAAGTTCATATGATTTTTAATAAGGCAATGTGTAATTTAATGTTATTGCCTTGATATTAAATGAGATGTAAGTTTATATGTAAGTAATACATCAATATTACTTGTATTATGATATTTTATAATAATATTGGAAATATGTTTGTGGATAATTATTTGATTGGTGAAATTGTTGGAAAAGAGAGAGAAATCCCTGTTGAACCTTCGGAAAGATTGGATGATACAGATGGTATGTAGCTAGGTCACATGTATGGTGCTGAGTGCACATCATGTGTACAATAAAATGCATTTTATTCAATTTAGTCTCTATATTTGAGTTACTCATATTTTTCAATATCTAACATTGGATTAAAATCTAATTTCACATTCTTTCGTTATAGACCTTATACTTTCTATCTATAGCATAATTTCATGATAGTTTTCAATTCATTCAATTTAGTCCCTAATGTTTCAAAGTTATCTAACAAACTTAACTTAGTTTCTAATTTAGTCCCTTTTTACAATATATGCCTATTGACTATCAATTTCCTCACATTAAGCTCAAAATCATCAATTTCTCTCTAATGAAAACTTGCAAAAACTAAACAATTGAACAAACTAATACATGAGCTAGCTAAATCAAGCTCCCATGATCATAAATCTATAATAATTTGAAGAAATTAACTTAATTACTTATAGAATTTGGATGGATGAATGTATGAGGAATTTGATGCCTTTTCTTTTCTTTTCTCTTTAAGGGACGGTGGAAAAAGATGAAGAATGCCATCTTTCCTTCCTTTTAGTTGTTATATACACTACGGTTATTCTTAATTAATATGAATTAAACTAATTAATTCACATTTACATTATTTAACCATTATCATTAAGGTTAATAATCATCATTTTCCACTAACCATATGAAAACAATGATTTAATAACCATTTTAGCCCTTTAGATAATTGTTATATAGTCTCTCAAACCTTTTCTAAATTAAAACTTAATAGCGATTGAGCTTTTAGAACTTAGCCTTTGAGCTGTAATTAACTATTTTCTTGGTTAAATTACTTAACCGATCTTCATTATATTTTTTTAGTAACTCCATTAATTTTTATATTTCATCCTTATGGACTCGATTTACGGATACAAAATTTTGAAACTGTATTTTTCGACAACACTTAAAATCGGGTCGTTACTATTTTTTCCTCCTTAAAAAATACGATCAGTCATCATAATTGATCCATTACAATTTACTAAAATGATAAATCAATGGTTATCTAGTTAGCTGAGGTTGTAAAATATTAAAAATACTAACATGGGAACAATACCACAAAATTTAATAATTTTTAATAACATATTATACAAAAAAATTTAATTTGTTGTCATTACAATAAAAATAATATAACATTTAACATATTCAAGAAAAAATGAATTACACTAAAAACAAATAGTAGGGGAAAAACACATATAGTATAAACTGAGTTATAGTAACAAGTATTGAACTAATTTTAAAGTATTTTAAGAGATTAAGGTTTGAATGTGTAAAGGATGGGGTAACAAGGGAAGTAGAAGGGATTTATAAGTTTTGGGAGAAGTTGGCAAACAAAATCCAAAGCCAAACCTTAACACCTATAGGCCAACTAAGGTCAAACCCGTATCAATTAAAGTACAAGATCCTTGATGGAATCTTTGAAGTTCACTTTTTTTTTAGGTGTAAAATGCAAGTTTAAACTAAAAAGAAAACTAAGGTTAAATTATCCTCTTTACTAAACATATGTTCTTAAATTTTGCTCGGCTTCATTATGTAGGGGTTTAGAAGGATCCCAAACATTAGTGTACTGTTTTGCCCAACAAACAAAAATCTTGATGGTCTCTTCTGTAGTCCATGTCAAACCTTGAAAGACAAAAAGATTTCTATTCTTCTAGATACGCCATGCTATTAACCCAAAAAGGGTAGACTAGTGAATTTTAGCCCATAGAAGCCACTCATGATGCTTTAAGTTTTCCATAACCCGGGCAGTAATATTGCTTGAAAAAAAGTGATATTGCCAGTTAAGAGGGAGAATGTTTAACCAAACTTCTCTGGCTGTTGAGCAGTCTCTAATTGTGTGCAAGATGTCCTCTATGCTATGCTGGCAAATCGGGCAGGATGCATTGTGGCTGAGCCCTCTTCGTGTTCTTTCTAAATTTGTAAGCAATTGTTGTTTGCAAACTAACCATAGGAAAAACCAAATACGGCGTGGTTCTTGATAGTTCCAAATTTCCTTTCATCTATTATCTCGAGAGTTCCATGTATTTTTTGTTAACACTTTGGTAGTAGAGGCTGGTAGCCATTTAATTTTATCAGGCCCTACTAAGTGGTGTGGAGGAGGTATATCGATAATTTTTTGTACTATTTCTTCCTCTAGATTTTCTCTAAATGTTTCTAGGTTCCAGACCCCTTCTTCTATTGTCATATCTTTAAGCATGCAATCATCTGTTGTTCTATTTGGACCTTGAACACGTTTGAGCAGTGGACCAACTGTGGGGATCTAGTTGTTCTTCCAACAATTGATTTTCGTTCCAGAACTAATCGACCAGTATAAATTTTCTTTTAATAGGGGCCAAATCTTCTCAATTGCTTTCCATAGTGTGGAACAACTTCTTTTTCCTATTCTCTCTGGTAGAGTCCCTTTCATTCTATACTTTGATCATAATACGCGTGTCCATAATGCACTTTGGTTGGTAACAAGGTTAATTCATAGTTTTAAGAGGAAGGATTTATTTTGGTCTTGTAGATGCCTTAAACCAAGTCCACCGTAGATACGAGGTTGACATATTATCCCCCAATCAACAAGTGCCAACTTTCTTCCTCCCGTGGTGGATCCCCATATAAATTGTCTTGCTAGACGCTCAATTTCATCACACACCCCTTTTGGAATTTTCATGGACTGCATGAAATAATTTGGAATGGTTAATAAGACCGATTGTACAAGGGTAAATCGGCCTACCATGGATAATTGATTTGCATCCTAATTGCATAATTTTTTCTGAACTTTTTCAACCATAAATTGCACTGTGAATTTGGAGATTCTTTTGTGGAGTAGAGGAATACCTAAGTATTTATCTAATTCTTGTACTTTTGATATCCCAAGATTCCACAGATTCTATTGCTTAAGTCTTCTGCTACGCCTTGAAAAAAATATATTGGTTTTCCTCGTATTGACACAGTGTAACACCCCTAACCTGTATCCGTCGCCGGATTAAGATTATGAGGCATTATCGATCAAAAACTCAGATCCAACGATATATATATTTCTTTTGCTTTCTTCCATTCAAGTCAAAACTCATTTATTAAAAATTTATAAATAGTCAACTTTCAAACTTACATTTCAAAACATATATTATTAAGTCATTAATGAGCTATGCATAACCATCAATTATCACAAGCTTACTCATATAATATAACAAGTCATAATATATCTAAATAAAATTCCTTACGCATGCAACTTAAGTCAAATTCAATTTTTAAACTTGCATGCTTGAATTTATATATGAAATGATACATCCAATCGGCACCAACCATACATTATATAATAATCAAAAAGAACTTACATCATAGTCTAGCAAAAACCAAAATTAAACATAGACTTTAAAGCCATTTTCTCATGGCCTTTATGTACAATGTGATCAATTCAACAAAATCTCCCAAAATATTATCCTATACATGCCATAATGTTAACTTAGGATTAACCAAGAAAGGGTACCAAAACATTATAGGCTGGTGTGATGACTTCGACGACAGTCTCGAGCACACAAAACGGATTAAAGAGATCTAAATGAGAGACAAGTAAACACACCAAATGAGTATTCAACCCAGTAAGTCATAAGCAATATAATACGGACTGTAAACATAAGATTATAAGAAAAATAATATAAGATCAACTACTACTGCCATACCGAACTATGCCATAGCTACTTAGATTATCGATCCAACACAAGCCAAATCCTACTATACAATCAAAAATTAAATCAACTAATGATTTAAATCCAATCTCAAGATATGAAACTATGATGAACTAGACGAAACCATGCATATACGTTTCATGTCTCAAATTTGATATTTCCGTTAATAGTTCTATCACTATCTTCTTTTCCTGCACATATTATATTATCAACCGAATTCGCACACATAGTGCTAATTGAATTCGCACACTTAGTGCCATATTAAACCGCACACATAGTGCCTGGAATTTCCCTCATGTATCACCATCCAAATCAGCACACCTAGTGCCATTCAATTCCGCACACTTAGTGCCAAAGTTGACTCATTATAGTATGGCTATTTACTTAATTCAAATAGCATATATGGCCACATTTATAAATATGAACATTACTCCAAAAGAATACCTAACAAAAGAACTTCTCTCATGATTCACTAGTATATTTATGTACAAAACTAATCAACTTACAATTGCTTAAGGACTTACCTGGTGTTGGATAAAAGGTTCCAAATCGGCTACTCGTTGATCTTCGATTTGTCCTTGCTTGATTCCCCTCCTTTAAGTTCTTGAGCTTAATCAAAAGACATTAACTAATTTAATTACCTTGCTAGTTATTTATCTCCAATAATATTAATGATTACATAACACAAGAAACTCACGGTAATATATTTATCATTCTACCTTATACTTTTATGCTATTCGGCTATCAACCACCTAATATCACTTTATTAACAATAATTCAATCAATACTTTAATTACATTCATATATAAACACATATATATATAATATATGCACGGTAACCACCCTAGCTAATTACTCACATATATATTTTATGATTTTCAATTCGTCTTACAACCATTATTGTTCAAAACATTAAAACCTTAACTAATATTTATAAAGTGTCACAAGGCCGAATGCATTCTTACTTCCAAAATAACATAGCCTATGATATATTTCACTCCAATGTACATATTCATGAATCAAATTCAACATTATAAGTCATTATCACTCATTTAGTCGACTATAAGAGATTAAATATAATATCACAAGTATATACCCTATATGGCCGAATATACCAAATTAAATTTAACATTACCTATGTAATTACCTATAAGTTCTTATACTTCAAATTTCATACATTTAACCTTTTAATGCCTATTAATCATTCTTTTAATCTTAACCTAAAATGGCAGCTCCCATTCTCAATACTTCAACCGAATTATCCCTATCACCAAGACTAAAATTCGCACCTTAAACTTCATAAATTTTTATTATGACTTTCATAATTCATTCGGCCCTATCAAAGAACCATTTAACATACAAGGAAAATAATCATAGAGAAGGAAATTAACATTCCAATTAGACTCAATATAACCGAATGTACAAGGTGCTATTAAACTACATGTTCAAACCCATTCTATCATCCCCCTTTTATTCCATCCAACATGAAAATAATCCTCTAATTCTAACACTTAGATTCACGGCATGATGCCCAAACCACCAAAAAAGTTTCAACTTTCTTGACATTACCAAGAGTGCATCCAAATATTAACTTAACATATCATAAAACTAAATCAACAATTCAAAACTTACCTCTTACTAGCTAAGAAGAATGCCGAATTGCTTTAGGGTGAATTCCCCTTAGTCCTTCATCTTTGTTTCGGCTTTAAGAGAAGAAGAAGAAGATGAACATCCTCTCTCTCTTCTCTTTCTTCTTTTATTCATTTTATTAAAATTATTTAATCATTTGTTAACTTAAAAATTATATTAAATTAGAATTAGTGGAGCATCATCATTTCTTGGCCTGCCACTATACATTTTATGGGTAAATTGACATGCAAAACCACTCTTTTTAATACATGCACTATTAGACCATTATAAAAATTAACCTATCACATTTCTAAAGTTTTTCATATAAGTCCATTTTAAATAAATTCACTAAAAAAAATGACCAAATTAATGCATGAAACTTTCACATATGCATTTACTCAAATCACAAACATACAATATAACTTTTAATTATTTATAAAACTCAGTTTTTGTGGTCCTGAAACCACTTTTCGACTAGGGTCAAATTAGGGTTGTCACACACAGTGCCCTGAAAGATTGCAAAACTGTTGAAGGATGTTCCTTAGCAATATGCCATGCTTAGTATCTGCTTTTGAAAAGATCACTAAATCATTTGCAAAGAATAAGTGTGACAATTTGGGTCCATCTCTGGAGAGCTTAATGGGAAGCTAGTCTTTTGTTGTTATAGAGGTTTGAAAGCTATGCCCTAACCATTCCATACATAATATGAATGAATAAGGTGATAAAAGGCAACCACCTCTTGCAGGTTTGAATTTTTCAGTGGGTACCCCATTCCATAAGAGCTTTATGGTGGTCGTTGTGATGGCTGACATGATTACTTTTTGAAGAAAATCCGGTATTCCATCGCACTCTATCATAAGCTTTTTCTATATCAATTTTGATCGCCATCCATTTCTTGTTTTTTCCACGCATCGAGTGAATAACCTCTTGGGCTATGATGATGTTGTCTGAGATGTTTCTTCCAGCGATGAATCCTGCTTGTTCTTGTGAGATAATTTTAGAAAAAAATTTTTAAACCTATTGGCTATTACTTTCATGACTAATTTGTATAGGACATTACAAAGGCTTATTGGTCTAAACTGAGAAATTTATTCGGGTTGAGCAATCTTTGGGATTAAGACAATTAGGGTGTTGTTGAATTCTGAACCGATAGGTCATCCATTGATCACCTCTTTGACCCAATCACATACTACTCCTCCTATGGTGTCCCATTGATTTTGAAAGAAAAATGTGTGATAACCATCACTTTTGGGTGCTTTTAGGGGTACCATGTAAAAGAGTGCTAATTTGATTTCTTCATTTGTGACCTCGTTACTAAGAAAAACATAGTCATTATGCTCTAACGGAGAGAATTGACTTGGAGGAAGCTCTCTCATTCTTCTTGGCGTTTCACTATATAATTTCTGGAAGTAATTATTTGCTTCTCTTTGTATGTCTTCTGGGTCATATATCCGGTCTTTTTTTGAGTTTCGAAGTGCATTAATGCGATTAATTTTCCTTCTATGCATTGTTTGGCTATGAAAAAATTTTGTGTTTCTATCTCCTAGTTTGAGCCAATCGCATCTAGATTTTTGCTTCCACAGTAATTCTTCATAACTAAGAACGTTCTCCAGTTCTTCTCTAACACTTATTTCTCTCTGGGCTAGGGAGTTCGAATAAGATTTTTCAAGTTTCATTTGTATTAAATTTAGGCTTTCAAAAGCCTTTGCTTGCGAATCCCAATGTGCCCATAGACATTTTTGTTCCAATTTTTAAGACCAGTTGTGAGTTGATCTAAAGTGTTGTACATGTCTCCTCTATAATGCTAGAAGTTCTTGACTATGTTGGAAAAATCTTGGTGTTGTGCACAGCCAGCGAGAAACCTAAAAGGCCGTCCTTTAGGGAGTTTAAGTTTTGGATTAGTATTGACGAGCAACGGCGTATGGTCTGATTTGATTTGAGTGAGGTGTATTACTAAGCAATTCGAAAAAGATTGGCACCAAGTTGTATTGCCTATTGCTTGATCCAATGTTTCGAAGACTCCTCTTCGCTACTAGGTAAAAGAGGGCCCTTGAAATCCTAGATCCTGAAGGTTGCTGGATTCAATGAATTCTCCAAAGTATAGGCATCTTTTCCCTATGATATTACCTCCTTTTTTATCCTCTTCAGAGAGAATAGCATTAAAATCCCCTATTTCCATCCAAGGAGTGTTGTCAGATGGTAGAGTTATTTTTAAAGCTTCCTATAAACTTTTCCTCTTTGTACTGTTGGGACTCCCATATACGACAGCAATTAGACAAGGTATTGGTCCCCCATTATAGGTTTTGATAAGAATAAACTGGGGATGATTTTGGATTATTTCGAGTTGGATTGTGTCTCTTCAACCGATCCAAATTCCACTAGAAAAACCTCTTGCTTCAACTCGATGAGAATGATGAAAGCCTAATTTAGCTATTATTTCATCTGCCTTGCTACCACTTACTTTAGGTTCTAAAAGACCTATAATGTTTGGTCTAAACTCAATATTGTATTCTTTGAATATGCGAGGAAATTTAATGTTTACGCGGCCTTGACAATTCCAAAAAAAAAAGGGATAAATTGTTTTTAAAAGTCAGTATAAAAAATTAAGAGAATATTACCCGTCTTATTGTTATTGTTGTGCACCATCCTTACATCCGTCGCCCCTAATTTCCTCCTCATTTGTCTGATAGAATAAACCTTGCTTGACTTGTTCTTGCAACAATTCAACCATGTTAGTGAAAGATTCCGTCAATGGGACTTTAGAAGAGGTGTAACACCCATAATACTAAGTCTTTTAGTATAGAAGATTTTCATACATACTAATAAAATGTGATTACGTTAACTCGCAATTTAATTGAAACAATTAAGTAGATAAATTTTTCTTAACATTTCATATACAACCTTCACTTATAGAATATAATCTTTTAACCAAAATGATTTAATCCATAACTGGGCACGACCAAAATAAGCCTAGTAACTAGACCATATTAGCATGGCCGAAGTTTACACATACTACTTTGAACGAGATACATTTTAACCTATACATGCTGTAATGTTTACTAGAATTCGGCTAAAACAAAAGTAAGTACCAAAACATTGAAGGATGGTGTGATGACTTTGACGATGGTTCCGGGGCATACAAGAGTGGATCGCAAGAACCTAAACAAGTGACAAACAACGCAACAATGAGTATAAACTCGATGAAGTTATAAGCATTGCACTACCGTCCATTTAGAAAAAGGGTTTGAAAGAAACAAACAAAATAAATAAATATTACAAAGTCCCAAATATCCAATTCCTCATTACCATCTCATATCAATATTTTACATAATTCTCGATGCATTGCTACTTATCGTTTTGTTGTTGTTTAGTTTATAGTAATTTTAATATCTCATCCATACCACCATGACCTTACGTTCTTCACTTTAAATACCACTCCCACATAGGTTCCGGGCTTACTAAGCTCAGTTCTATATATATAAACATAATATCTATGCTTCATGAAATCAAAGTATCTACTTATTCAACTGTTCATAATTTACTCGATAAAGTCGTACACATAACATTCATAATTATTTGAAATTACACAGTAAGTCCGCACACTTAGTGCTTATTAATCTTACTTGCACACTTAGTGCCTAATAATTGAACTCGCACACTTAGTGCTTAATAATCAAACTCGCACACTTAGTGCTTAATAATCAAACTCGCACACTTAGTGCAGGGAATTCAAACTCGCACACTTAGTGCCTACCTTATCATCGTAAATGTTTATACCTGCACACTTAGTGCCGAGATCATCAACTCAATACAAGCATTTGTATATATATATATATATTTATATTCTACCATTCGGTATACATACCTAGATAGTAGGATGATACATATCAATACAATAGTTGTGCTTAACAACTTACCTTGGGTTGGGTAGGATGGTTCCAACTCGGCTACTCGATGACCTTTCCTTTGCCTTTGTTTGATTCTCCTCCTTTATCTTCTTGAGCTAAATCAATGAGTTAATTAGTTTAACCGTTTTGTTAAATATTTATATCTAAATATTTATGATCTCATCTCATAAAATATACATGATAAATTCTTATTTTCCTACCATATGTTTTTGGAGCTATTTAGCTAATAACTACATGCTATCACCCTACTATCAATAATCCGGTCACACAAGCATATATATATGTATATATGTAATTGACATTCGGCAACCATTATTGCTAACTACTCATTTCTAGACAACATTATATGCATATAGTCCAAAGGTGATATCATGAATGGACATACATTTATATAGGTATATATATATAGCCGTATGTGCAAAACTTAAACTCAACATCACTTATGTTCTTACTTTGATATCCGAATATGTATACATACATATATGTATATAAAATCAACCATTTTTGTTCAAACATTTGTATTTTAACTACCTAATGCAAGTGATCTCAAAACCGAATGCATTCTTACTTCCAAGGTAACTTAGTCTAGGATTTATTTCATTTCAAGGTTCATATCCATTATAAAAATTTAATCAATTAGACCAACATCACTCCCTTAATTAATCTTAAAGAATTTAAGTTAATTTCACACATGTACCCTTTTATAGCCATTCACCTATAATCAACTTTGTCTTCACCTATATATTTTAATCTATGTGGCCGAATATACATACTCCCATATAATGAAATTTTCATTTCCTTTAACCTTTGATTTCTACCAATTAATCACTTAGCCGAAAATCCTAAGCTAACTAATTCACACATTTGTTCATACCATACTCACGAATCAATTATCATCTAAATTCCAATTTCAATAATCAAATCTAAACTCTCATTTCTTACCACATTCAACAAAGGAATTTTTAAGGCATTTCTTCCTATCCATCCCATAGCCGAACATTTCAATCCATTACCAAAATTCATCATTTACTAATTCACCCAACTCACTTCTAATCCCCATTTATAACACATTCACAATTAACCAATTTCATGCTCCAATCATCACAACATCAAAACATAATTCAAGAAGTACTCATCCATGGCCGAATTCATTTCTATCAATCTTAATAAGAAAAACAAAATTTAAACCATGGGCTAAGTTTGAATTCAAGCTAGCAACTTAACACATGCATGAATTTCAAAAGATAACACCAAACATACCTCTTCCTAGCATACAAGCATGGCCGAATCCCTTAAGTTTTTCTTTCCTTTCCTTTTTCTTTGTTTTCGGCTAGAGAAGAAACAAGATGAACATATTTCTTTAATTTTTATTTTCTATTATTTTCTCAAATATAGTTTAATATTGTATTTAATTTAACTTGGTGGATATCATCATATCATGGCCGGCCACTAATTGAAAAAAAAGGAAATTTGACATGCAAAACCACCTTTGTTTAATCATGCACTAATTGATCCTTGTTAATTATCCTACCACCTTCTAATTTGTTTCATATAAGTCCATTTTGATAATTTCACAACAATTGACCAAATTAACGTACGGAACTTTCGCACATGCATTTACTCACGTCATAAACATGAAATAAAAATTTTAAATTATTTAATAGACTCGGTTTTGTGATCCCGAAACCACTTTCCGACTAGGGTCAAATTAGGGTTGTCGCAAGAGGTAGCTTTGAATGGATCCCATTTATCTCGAATGATTCTTTTGAGCTTTTGGCCTTTTGTATTTTCATTCAATTTTCCTTTAGTGGCCACTAGAGAAGCATTGAATCGTTTCCCCATAGTACTTTTTATTGCCAATTTCTTTTCCTGATTTTCCCCTATGGTTTTGGAGTCTTTAAACACCACTGCTGAGTGTTTTGCTGGATCCAGTGTGCTATTCGAAGGGGATACCACAACTTCGATTAGATTTCCATCATTGGGATAATGGTTGACTTGCGATTCAGGAATTGCTGTTGTTAGTGCATTTTCAGTTCCAGTCTCGTTCTATCTCCCTTTCATCTCGATCTGTATTTTTTCTTTCTTTGTCCATCTTCAATTTTTTTGCTGTTTGCGATGTCTCTGAGTCAAATACTGTTAATGTTCTTCCCCAAGTGCCATCTTCTGGTAGACTAATTCTTGTTTCAGCTTCAGATTGCATCGGGCTTGATTGGTCTTGGTTTGTTAGGGAAAACCCGGTTTGTTTTATTTTGGGGATTGCGATGGGTCCTTTTCTCATTGACTGTTTCTGTTTACTCGGGCTTGTGCTGTTTCATTTCTCTTTACTAGGTCTTTGTTGGGTTTGGCCTGTGAAAGATGCTCCCTTTACTACACTGTTTTGTTCCAGTGTGGATTTTAAACTGTTTTGTTCTAGTATGGATTTTAACTCTTTTTGGGCCAGGTTATTTTCCATCGTGGGCTGAGTTTCTTGGGGACCCATTTCTTCATTTAGGGCTTCAAGAGGCAGAAATCTTGTGTTGTCATTTATCTTCTCCTTGCTGGAGCAGTTAGCGACCCTTCTTTCTGTCAGTCGGCGTCTATTCCGCCTCTCAACGATCATCTAAGGGACGTAGGCTTTGGTGCTATTTATATCCTTACTTTTCCTTTGTTCTGATCCAGTCCCCTAAATCATTCTTTCCTCTGTGCTGTTGTCGTTTTCCCTTTGTTTCTCTGTCGCCAGATTTGGGCAGATTTCTTGAGTGTGCCCGTAATAGCCGCAAGAAAAGTAGACGGTTGGAAGGTATTCATATTCTATTTTCTGTAATACTCCGTTGATTAAGACTTGAGATATGAGGGCTTTTCCAAGATTGACATAAACAACCATTCTTGCGAATCGTCCTCGAACTCCATTGTCGGTATTAAAGTCCAATTTTGCAACCCTTCCTATCATTGCCCCTATTTCCTTGTAATATCCCGAATTAGGGCCTAATCGGAATAGTGGTTTCGTGACCATAAATCTGAGATAGAGATAATTATTTTATAATTATTTTGATGTTTATGATATTATTGCATAATTGTGTGAAAATTTCGTGATGAAATCCTATGCCTAAAGTGCTTAAATTTAAATTAGGGACTAAATCGAATAATTTGTAAAACTTGCATTCTAAGAGTTTTTAGTATGAAATTGTTTTGGAATATTAATGAGGAGGTCTTAAATAGCAATTTGGCCAATTTCTAAGTCTATGGACAAAAATTGGACATGGATGGAATTTTTGGAAAGTTTAGTAGTAAGGGCATTTTGGTCATTTAGTTATTAAAATGAATTAAAAACAAAATTAAAAGCCAATTTTTGTCCATCTTCTTCATTAGGCCGAAATTTCAAGGGTTCTCCATAGCTAGGGTTTGTTTCAAGCTTCCAAGCTCCATAGTAAGTGATTCCAAGCCCCGTTTTTAACGTTCTTTACATTTTTGAAATCCCGGTAGCTCGATTAAGCTTATGCTAGCAATAATTCAACCTAGGGTTCATATTTGGAAAAATACCCATAGGTGAAATTTGTGTATTTTGGTGTTTTATGATAGAAAATAAGGTTTTAAATTATGTTAGACAACTTGTACTACTCGGTTTTAAGCGAAAACGAGTAAAAGGGCTTAATCGGTAAAAATACCTAATAGTCATAAGTACATGTTAGAGTGTGAATTTGATGTTACCATAGAAGGGAAAATGATCAGCATGTCATAAAACATAAGAATAAGGGATGAAGTTTAATTCCCGAGCCTAGGGGCAAAAGTGTAATTATGCAAAAGTTTAGGGGTAAAAATGTAATTTTGCAAAAGTTTGTATTAAATGTTGTTTTGATGAATGTACGTATTAAATAAAATTAATTTGGCATTATAGATCAAGAGAAACGAGATTCAAGTCGCGATCGAGGGAAAAACAAAGTTTACGAAGAATAGGCTCGATTGCTAATAATTTTGTACCGAGGTAAGTTCATGTGTAAATGTAGTAACATAATTGTCATTTTAATTAACTTAATGATATTTATATGATATGATGATTATTATTATGAAATATTATGCTTTGTGGTTATTGTTGAGTAATATGCAAATTATGTTTATTACTTGTTAAATATGAATTGCTACCGAGTATCGGTTTCGATATTCCGTGGAAGACGGTAAAGATGTGTGATTGAGGAAAAAGCCCATTTGAACCTTGGGAATAGATTAGAATACAAGTGACATGTCACTAGGATGGTTGAGTTCCGAACTTGTTGAGTTGAGTCCGAGTTCGTGAGATGTAACTAGGCATCCGAGCTCGTTGAGTTGAGTCCGAGTTCACTTATGGATGCGAACGCTCGAGCTCGTTGAGTTGAGTCCGAGTTCACTTATGGGCGGGTTACATGATAGCTTGGCTACGTAAGTTCCGCAGGCTATTGAGTTTGTCTAGCTGCAGGTATGGCTCTTATGTTCATGAGATCCGCGTATTCGAATTATATTCCGATGTGTTCAACGGGTGAATCTTAAGTGAATAAGGAGAAGACCTAAAATGAAGGTGACATGTTGGTAAGTGTGGTAAATGAGAAAATTTGACAGGTATGTGCTTAAACCCTCGGGTTGAGAACTTGGTATGATGAAATCGTTGAAAGATATTAAATATAAATGAAACATGAATGTCTTGGTGTTGTTTATGCAAATAATGTTTTTGTGGGATTATGTGATTATGTTACTTGCTATTTGCATGTGAACTTACAAAGCATTTGTGCTTACTCCCTCCTTTTCTTTCATTATAGTTTTGAAAGCCGGCTTGAGAATCGGGATAGGTCGAAGACTCGTTCACACTATCCGAAGGCCTAAATTGGTAAAATGGCTTGTGTGTTTTGAATGTGGCATGTATGGTAAAATACTCACTTTGTGTAAATGATCTTATGATATGGCTATAGTTTGGCAAGAAAAGGGTTTGTAAATGATTAGCCATTGGAATGGCCAATCTAAGTCATATTTGATGTTATGTATGTTTAAAATGATATTTAGTCCATGAAAATCCTTAGTAAAGTGAAATTTGCCATAAAACAGAATCTGACAGCAGCAGTGATGTAAACTTGAAAAATCACTAAAAATAGTAGAAATGGAATTAAATAATGAGTACATTATTAAATTGAAGATTTATGAGTCTATTTTCATATGGACTGAACAAAACAGGTATATGAATTATATTTTATGAGATATTTGAATTTTTGTGAAACAGGGCCAGAGTGATTTCTGGATCCCCTATTCTGACTTTAAAAATTTTATAATAAATTGTAAAAAAATAATTAGAAGTCATGCTTTATATGAACAGTTTTCTTATTGAGTCTAGTTTTAAGAGAAACAAACTTCATAGACATTGAAATTCTTTACAAAGAGATATATGATTCGTAATACACAGAGGTCAGAGCAGTCAAACCCTGAAATAGGGGGAGACTTTAACTAATAAACTGTACTAATTGGCTTGACCAAAAATTCTAGAAAAAAATTAGTAAATATATATATGAGTCTAGTTTCAGGTAAAATTTTCGAAATTGGATTTCGAGTTTCAGAACTCGAGATATGAATTTTTAAGAGACTGTGATGCAGATTGCTAGCTTGACTGGAAATTTTAAAAAAATAAATTGTTTGAACGGTTTAAGTAATGAATTAAGTCTGTTAACACCTCATATTCGAATCCGGCGACAGTCTCGGGTACGGGGCGTTACATTCCTAGAGTATTTTCCTCTTGTACATGTGTCCAGGCAATCCTGGGAACCTTATCCAGGCCATTACCATATTCGGATACGGCTGCGAAGGGCTAAATTCGATGCTCTAAGGTTGAACAGTTAGGTATTGCCCGTATATTATCCAGGGCCCCTAACTTAAGACTTTCTCAAAATCTTCAGGGTTCTGGAATTTTTCCAGGTAATAACCATTCTCTATATCCATTAATCGAAATGGTTGGCTTGGTTGCCAGAGAGAAAGAATTTTGTTCTGCAAAGTGGTACATCCAATGTTCCTCCCTAAGAGTTTAATTACCACTGTATGTTCCATGTCTTTGATGAGTAATTGATTAACCCTAGTAGAGAAGTCAATTGTCGGAATACCGTTAATTGACGATTTTACGATGTCTCCATCAAGTAGGTCGAAATCATCTTCTTCATCTTTAGTTGTAGTTTCTGCTTTATCGTATGCTTTTGAGCCTATTCCAATTAGGCAGCCTTTCCAGGATCTGGGTCTATCTGGAGTCGATATAATTTCCATGGCAACATTTACGGCTCCATCTTGTGTGCTGCCCTCTCCTTCGATTAGTAGTCGACTATCGTTTCGATCGCTCGCTGTTCGCTCTTGTTCTTCAGACTCCATTACTTCGTATTTTTCTTTTTCTTCTTTTATCTTTGAAGTTCACTTTAACTTCAATACACATAGATGTTAAGTTCAGTATACAGTTATCACTTAATTCCTAGGGAATGGATGTCAAATTTCGTTATAGAATTATGCATGTGGATGAAATTGTTTAATATTGAAAAAAAAAAAAAAAAAGCACACGTTTTAGAAAATAATCTGGAAAAAACAAATAAATGTCAACAGTGTATTCCTAGTGTTCCATAACAGGCCAATCGAACGAACGAACTTAAGCCACTTACGATGTGGCCACGTGTACATTCCTTTCGTCCAATTACCCGCAGCGCGAACCGGTCAGCAACGGATCTTTGTTTCTTTAGTTTTTGGCTTTCTTTTCTCTCTCTCTTCTCTCAAAAAAGAAAAAAAAAATTTCATTACCGCCATTTCTCTTATAGTTATTTCCTGAATTTCTTCGTTTTAACAAAGATTTAATTAATAAAAGAAAATTAGAGGGACGAAAGGACCGCTAATTTTCTGTGATTTTATTGTTCTTTTTTTTTTTTCCATTTTGCATTGTTTTATCGAGAAATCGAAATTGTTTTAGCTCGCTATGTCGAATCGCCATCTGCTAAATTCAAGAATTTCCTTCCATTTTCTCGTTTGGTGGATCTTTTTTGGCTGTTTTCCAGGTAATATAACTTTCCCGAGAAAAATGTGCAGAAACGGGAATTGCGGACTGGTTTTCTGGTAGCCGATTGTTGTTTAGGATTAATTTTATATATAAAATTCATGTTATTGAGCTGAAAATTCGAAATGTAAGAATCTCTCTTTTTCTTTGATTTATTTTAGGATTAATTTCATCGTTTGAGGTTACATTGGATTCAATTGAAATATTCCGCACGCATGATTGGATTTCAAAACCGACTGTTTATTTCGAATGTAAAGGAGAGAACACCACGTTGTTACCCGATGTCACCAAAATCAACGTCGTTTATTCGTTCAAGGGCCAAGAATCTTGGCAGGTTCTTAAATAATGCACCTTGATTTTCAAATTTCAAAACTATTTTCTCTTGATCGTATTATTACTAATTAGTAGAGAACTGATGTCAAAACAGAGATTTATGCCTAGTTTTAAGTTTAAAACGGGTGTCTTCCGGTGTTCTGTTTAGAAATTTTATGCGTCCACTCATGTTTCTCATGTTTATTGGTTAGGATTTTACCATAACATACTTGAACTTAACATTGATATTTATGTATTTCTGAACGTCCATTATTAAGAAATTAGATTACTTATGCTAACGGGAAATTTTGTATCAGCATGCATAAGTAATTGACTATTTCATGAACATAATTAATGAGTCACATATACATTTTGAACCATAAATTTATTCAAGAGAATTGGCATAAGTGACTTAATTTGTCAATAATAAAAGTTTAGTGATTTAATTTGATGAAATTAAAAGTTTGATAGTTTTAAGTAAAACAAGCGACTTAAAATCTAATTTCCTAATTATTCGTATCATATACTCTAAAATACTCTTGTTTTTGTTAATGGAAACTCATTGGAAGTTATAATTTTTGAATTTTCTCTTTTGTACGGATGCTGGCGTAATGTAGATCCTTATTATGCATACAATCACTACATAGGAATTGATTAAATTTTAACATACTTTTTTTAGCACAATGAATTAATTGTACCTCTAACTTTATATAAATAACAATTTTATTCTTTCCTTTAATTTTCCGAATTCTTTTAATTTTTAAATTTACATTGTATATTAAATAACCTCAAAATAAATGACTTGTTAATTTTGTTTATGTGACATATACGTGAATTACCATATAAATATTATTACGTTAGTAATTAATTAATCGATTTTTTAAAATATAAAAAATTTATAAAAATTTTAAAAATTATTTAAAATTAAAAATATATATTAAAATTATTAAAAAATGTAAAATATTTATTTTATTTTTTTAAAAATAATTAATTGCTAACATGATATACATGTGAACTATTACATATGAACTATTACATAGATGTTACATCAGTAAAATTAATAAATATTAACTTTTTAATCTATGAAATGATTTCACCAACTATGTAAATTTAATGATTAAAAGAAATGAAATATTAAATAGTATGCGTTGTTTATTTTAATGTTTTTGGAAGCTAAATGAAATACCAAACCGTCTAGGTTGACCTTGCGAGCTTCATGCTAGTTTCACCTTGGATGACTTAATGTTGGGAAAAAGTGTGATATTACATTTTACTTCCTCTAAATCCTTTAAAATTGTCGGCTTGTTGCATATCAAATTTGCATTTATGACAATAATTTGTTTGAAGAGTGTGTAATGAAAGTGTAGTGTTAGTGATTTCAGCCCCTGACACAATTGGATGGCAAGAAGTGCAAGCGATGTGGATTCTACGAGAAGGACGTCATTAAAACAGATGATGTATACGCGGAGTGGGAGTTTTGTGCTACCAACTTTGAACCTCCAGCTGGGAAATATATATTGTTTAAAGAGAATCAACTCAATGTTACTTTCCACTGTCAAGAATGCGCATCTCTTCCGGGGGGTAAGGTTTTTAATTTTTTTTCATGAAAATTTTCCAACTTTATGCTTAGGTGCTATTATACCGTATTAAAGGGCTAATTCAGGGCAAGGTTAGTTAAAACCTTTGCTATTATATTGAGATTAAAGCTTGTTGGTTTGGTTTGTGCTTGCATTAGATTTCGTGATTAGTTATTATAGAAGGTAAGATTATACTATACTCATATTTGGAATTTAATTTATCTATTTTAATTTGATTTTTGCCTGCATAATGTTATTAATAAACTGATAGTATCATTAATTGCTACAATTAAAACAATAAGGTGAATTTTTTATTATTTAATCACATAATCAAAATTATTGAAAATCTAATAAATTATGTCCAATTAATAATAAATTTAGAGATCAACCGCAACAAACATTTAAAGTTGTATAAATTAAAATGACAAATTTTAGGTCAACACTTCAATAACAATAACTGACAATTTACTTGAGTGCACGCTTGCTTTTGCAATACTGCTGTGTTTAACTCCAGAGTATGTGTTTAAAAATTGGTATTTACTGTGTGTTTGTAGCTTCCAATGCAACCCCTGAAAAGCGTAACATTGAGGATGATAACGATGACGATGGGAAAGGATTACGTATTTTTATTATTTTAGTGATTACTGCGGTTGTTTCAACTGTAACAATAATTGGACTGGTGATGGCAAATAAACACTGGCAAAAAAAGAAGCGGCAACAGGATCAAGCTCGG
This sequence comes from Gossypium anomalum, assembly GCA_025698475.1. Lineage (NCBI taxonomy): Eukaryota > Viridiplantae > Streptophyta > Magnoliopsida > Malvales > Malvaceae > Gossypium > Gossypium anomalum. The sequence goes on along the minus strand of CM046968.1, from coordinate 36,340,733 downwards.
TTCTTGAAGCTATTCGAAGAAGGAGATGATATCGAGGATGAACTAGGCCTTGGTACTGTAATATGAATGAAATAACCTTGTTGCCTCCTGTATAGTAAGTTGACCTTACATAAATTTTGCTTCTTGTGGGAGGAAAAAAGAAATCGGCACTTGTTTTGTGCAAATTTTGATATACATTTGAACAACTCTGTAATACTAAAGTGGCTACAGATATGTGTATAGGTGAGCTTTGTGGCCTTATTGGCACATCTATTAGTTAAAATAGTATCTAGGTTCCAAGTCTTGTAATGAAGAAAGATGCTTTTTGCTTTTAAGTAGCAAATCAATGGAATTACCATTCATCAGTAGCTGAGTATCATCTTGCATACTGTTTAACATATTATTTTTTTTCGTTAATATTGTCTAAATTATTGCAATTATGGATACATCATACGAGCTAGGAGCTATCTGGGTTGTTTTCACCTTGGTTATGGAGGATGAAGGTGCTGAAATGATTTTTGCTTACTTGCACAATTCTCTGGTGTTTCATCTAGTTCATCACTGCATATTGCTGTATTTCGTTTAGTTCCCGAAGCAAACAAGGGAAGTACCCGAAGATGCCATCGCAAAGTCCCACTTCATCGGTGCAATGGCCATTTGTAGTTCTCGGTCCCTCTCCATAGTTGCAGTAAGAATCTTCTTCAACTTCTTCACAATATAGATGGTAAGACCAAGGATTATAATCATAATCAAGTTGACTAAATTCATCCTCATGATTATACCTGCTAGAACTTTGATACTGTTCTTCTCTTTGGCTGCAGTCTTCTCTGTTAACCATGGGGTCATTGCATCCATCGTCATCCCCACCGTACCTGCTACCGGAGAACAGATAGTCTCCCCAGTAGCTACCACCACAGAAAGAGTCAGATTCCGATAACCAATACCGGGAATCGTATTCCAATTGTCTCTCCGTCTCTTCCGGAAAGTGAGGATGGGGAACAGGATAAAGATGGAACATATCCAACAATGAACCTGGTTCTTCGTAACAGTTATAGAACCAAGAAATATAATTATCAATGAGTGGTGTTTCCTCCATTACTGTTACTACAAGTAAAGCTCTAAGGACTTGCTGCCCCTGGGTTATAACAAAAAAGGGAGTGGCAAAAATTCGTAAATGATGGTTAACATTGGAGGGAGATTCTTCCATGGTGAACCTTCATTGAATGGAATCTGTTTTTGGAGCAAAAGATAGGCGGCTTTTACTGGAAGCTGAGGACCGGTGGGCCGTTAGAGCATCTAATGCAAAACTTCTCTATCACCAAAATGCACTCACTTGCTAATAAAGCGTCTTTCCTACATTCTCACCACGTCACACTCCCTAGCTACATTACCCCCAGTCTTTACTTTTTATAAAATATTGGTTTATAATGTATTTTTTATCTGTAAAATTATGGCTTTCATATCGTTATACTCCGATTCAGTTTTCCGTTTAAAAGAATTTTTTGTATGTATTGTTTTAAGGGTTGATATGTATTTTCATACCAATAAAACATTGCTATGAATCATACATGTGTATTTAGCTTTAATCTTTTAGACATAAAACTAGAAGTTCTCTATGTTTCGCTGCAGGTCTATTTAAATATTGTGTGATAATGTGATAATAAATTGATATGACAACTCAAGAAAAAATAATATAAATCCTTTAAATATGGAATATCTAACTTCTCTAAAACACTTTTATCATGGAAATTCTCTTAAAATGTTAATTTTCTGTATTCACCAAGAAGGAAGATAAGCAAATATAGATCATGTTGATGACTTACTTATCACTAGTGAAGAATAATTAATCTGTTGATAATGATAAATTAATTTTATTTAATATTTATTGTAATGATAGTTTGAATGAAAAATATATAACGTAAAGTCTTAATTAGTGAATGATTTTATTCAATAATCGTCTGGATCACCTATTGACTTAAGTCTAATCTACTATTAAAATAAAGAAGTAATTGCAGCCCCAATACTAATCTTATTTATCACAAATCACTCACCCAAATATCTCACAATACAATCAACTCCATATAATATTTAAAAGAAGTGTTCCAAAATAACTACATGAACACAATAAAGCTGTCAACAAAGATACTCATAAATCTTCTCTATAAGTGATGCCACAAGCGGACTATTTATAAGTTGGTACAAGAGTCCATCCAGCAGAGTTTTGATAAGCTTTTAATCTTATTTAAAAATTGAAATTATATCATTAATTATTCTGAGTATTTATCAAATAAAAGTTTTTATAAATTAATTTTCTAACAGCTCCAAAAGTTTCTAAACAAATAATATGACATTCATACTTATTCAATTACTTCAAGCAACTCAATTGAATCTTAGAGAGTTTTTAAAATCTTAATTGAACCATTCTTTGTGCTTTGTCAATTATGTCACACTTACGTAGATCGAACTTATTACAAATGAATCCTATTCATGATCCATTTCAATACCCCAAATAAAGAAACAATTTCATCAGGACATGAAATGACCAACAATAAATTTCCAAACAGTTAGAAATAATTCTAATGTGTTTTCAAAATTAAAAGGGATTTTGCATCAACATTTTAAGAACAAAGATCATCGCACCATCAAGTTCTTTCTTAGTATGAAAGTGGCAAGATCAGATAAAGTAATTGTTCTATACCAAAGAATATATGCTTTAAAACTTATCTTAGAAATAGGTTTAAAAGGAGCTAAACCAGATGCCACTCCATTAGACTAACATATATAACTATTATAAACCACATACCAATGATGAAACGATACATTAACAATGAAATGTCGAAAACATGATAATATAATAACCGCAAAACAAATAATTTAGAGTGGGAGGGTCATGCTATTTCAAGATGAAGCTGACGACAATAGCATCAGTGTTGCCGCCGTTTTAGTGGAGAGAAGCAAAAAGATTGACAGTAGCATAAGATGCGTGAGACTTGTTCAAGGCTGCCATTTCAGATTATGATTTTTAAGTTTAGGTATACTTTTCTTTTAGCTGGAACCCAACTTGAACTGCCTAGCCGAATCATTGTGGTATTTGGGCGTGTTATGGGTGAGTTAAAGTTCAATGGTGGTTATAGGTGAAGAGCCTGGCTGTATGTACACGGTAATAGAGGGTCTCGAGTGAAGGGATTAAAGATGATAGTGTGGTGATGCTTATTGTTAAATGGTGAAGATGAAGACTTGATGATGGAGGTTAAGAGTTATGGCAGGTGAATGGCTCTTATTTATAGGAAAACAGGTACAAGAATTTTACTTGAACAAAGGTTAATTAAATAATAATATTTAATAGAAAAATACAATATTTCACTACAAGTGGAATACACGGGACAACAACCCTAAGGGATACTAGGGTTTGTTGCCCCTCTCACATGGGATGGGCTTTTGAACCTGTCTCGTATGTTAGGTATAATTATTTGTGTTTTCTAGACTTTTATCCAACACTTATAATTTATCGAACTAAATAATTGTTTATTTATTTCTCATAATATTATTTATTTAACTAATTAATTAAATTTGTCTAATTAAATAATTTTCTCAAATCAATTCTAATTCTATTATAGTCATGGCTACTTTATCATATTAAAATTTATGAGGAAATATATTTAATTTCGTCATTAAATAATTCTCACTTCAAACTTCAATTATTTAATTGCATTAAATTAAATTATAATTCAAAAAAAATAATTTAATTTTCAAGTCAATTTTTGTATTTAGCAAGAAAATAAATTCACTGAGATTAGGTATACATGTGATTTATTTCTCTTCATCATTATTTTTACTCATTCCATAGTTGATTTATTTCTCTTCATCATCATTTTTACTCATTCCATAGTATCATTTTATATGCAATTCATCTTGGGTCATATCGAGCTAGCATAGGGAAAAAGTTAGCCCTCCTACTGTATTATATTATATTATATTTAATATATTAATAGTTTATATATATGCATTTATGATTAAATAAAATCAATTAATATATAAATAGTTTTCATGTAAGCATTAAGGTTGGGTGAGGTAATTGATTTATTTGATATTGCTGATTTGGTTTCGGTTTTGAAATTCAAAACCGTCAAAATCAAATTAACCAAATTTACACCTATTAAATATAACATATTTAAACCCAAATTCAACCCTAATACCAACCAAACCCAAACCCTAATTTAAACATTATTCAAAACCCAACTTAAATAAAATTAAATCTATTCAAGCTAGACAGGAGTAAGTCTTAGACAGAGTTGAATGAGATTTTTTATTCAAGCAATAATGGTTCGTATGGGGTTTGAAAGACAATGGATTGATTTGATTATGAAGTGTGTCACAACTGTGTCGTCCGCTCTGAGTATTAACGGGAGAATCGGGGAGGTTTTTTGTCCTTCTAGAGGACTCCGACAAGCAGATTCTTTGAGTCCTTTTTTGTTTTTAATTTGTAGCTACGGGCTTTCAACTCTAATGCGACATGCTCAAAAGGACAGGCTTCTCAAAGGGACTAAGGCGAGTAGAAGGGGGCTAGTGATTTTGCATCTGCTTTTTGTAGATGACTGTATTCTGTTTGAGGCTACTGTGAGGGGGGCTCACATCTTAAAGGTGGTCTCACAAGAATATTAGAGGTGCTCGGGCCAGTGTTAATTTTGAAAAATCCTCTATTTTTTTATAGTTTGAACACTTCCGAAGATGATAAAGAATTGATATCTAGAAGAGTGGGTTATTCGAATTATCTGGAGAAATATTTAGGCCTTCCTAACATGGTGGGAAGAAATAAGAAAGCTTCGTTTCAGAATTTGAAGGACCGAATGAAGAAAAAGATTGATGGCTGGAGTATTCGTTTTCTCTCTGAAGGGGGAAAAGAGGTTTTTATAAAGTCAGTTCGACAAGCTATGCCAACTTACTTTATGGCATGCTTTCTGCTCCCTAAATCTCTATGCAGTGGATTTGATAGTATAATTGCAAAGTTCAGGTGGCAAAAGGGACCTGGGCGAAGAGAAATTCACTGGTGCGATTGGAAAAAGATGTGTGCGTTTAAGGAGGAAGGGGGAAAGGGATTTTGGAATCTAGAGAAATTCAACATTGCCCTACTGGCAAAACAAGGCTGGAGACTCATTACTAATCCAGATTCACTTTTAGCTCACGTTTTAAAAGCCAAATATTTTCCCACGTTCCATTTTTTAAATGCAAGTTTGGGAACTACGCCGTCTTGTACTTGGAAGAGTACTTAGGCTTTGCGGGGTTTATTAATGGAAGGTTTAGGCTAGAGGGTTGGTACAGGGGAAAAGATATCTATTTTTATGCATACATGGTTACCAGGTTCCAATTATTACATATTAAATCCTAACTCTTCCAATACTAATATATCTGCTGTTGCGGAACTAATAGATAATATCAATAGATAGTGGAATAAAGAGCTTATCATCAATACCTTCTTGCCAGCAGATGCAGCCAGGATTTTGCAGATTCCCCTGGCAACAGAGCGACATGCTGACTTAGTGGTGTGGAGGGGTGAGCCTTCAGGAGAGTTCTCAGTCCGCAGTGCCTATAAACTATTATATAGAGGTAATTTTGATCCTACTTTAGATGAGTTACGGGCCACTTCTAAAAAATTATACAAAAAACTTGGAAGCGTAAAGCTTCCTACTAAAAAATTACAATATGGATGATATCAAATAATTTCATCCCTACTCTTGTGAACTTAAATCACAAAAGAATAGTGTCCAACGCAGGCTGCCCGAGATGCAATAGAGATATCGAAACTATGGATCATGCTTTCCGAATATGTTTTGTTTCAGTGGAAGTTTGGTCTCTGTTAGGGATGCAATGGATCTTACAAAAACCAGACTTTGATAGTTTTACATGGCTTATCTGGGTCTTTGAAGAGAGCTCACTGTATCAAAGAAGGTTGTTTTGTTGCGCTCTTTGGGCCCTCTGGACGGATGGAAATGAAAGACTGTATGAAGGAAAGACCCAATCAGCAAGGGAGATCTCTAGATTCATATCTAGCTACTTAAAAGAAATGGACGATTTAGAAGGAAGTGGACTTACAAGAAATGTTGATATTACGACCTGGGTACCCCCATCTGGCACAACCATAAAGATCAATTTTGATAGGGCGTTTGACAAGCAAAGATCTCAATTGGCATCCGAAGTAGTAGCAAGGAATGGGAAGGGTCGGTTAATGATTGCAAGATTGAAACTTCATGAGAATGTTGGATCTACTTTTGCAGCAGAGGCCCTTGCATGTTTATGTGCAATTCAAACAGGAATAGAGATGGGTTTAGAAACAATAATCGAAGGGGACGCGCTTTCAATAGTAAAAAAATGCCAGAATAATGTTATGGACAAATCAGAAATCACTGCATATATACGAAATATTGACCTTATTGCGGAACATTTTTTATGGATTCACTTCAGACACATTAAAAAGGAAGCAAATCACTTTGCACATACCATAGCTACGGAGAATCAAAGTAGGGGAGAACAAGAATACCTGAATGGAACGGTCCCTGGCTTCGCCTTGCGACGAATGGAAGAAGAATGGCTGCGAGAACTTGACTGAAAAAGGGCTGGAAGTAGGGTTTCGTGGAGAGGAAAAGACAATGAAATGAATTAGAAATCAGGGTCTTATCCTATTACTGCTGCTGCACCAGAACAGTTTGTTACCTTGGAAATCCCTGCAGAATTAATTGGCATAGTTTCCAGTATGATTTTGACTGGGCAAGTCTATCGATTTAGTTTTTTCAAATTAAAGTTTGCTGATATTTTTTGTTTTCTTTGTTTTACGCCTGCTTTGTTTTGTAACGTGACGTGGGTCTAGTCTTTTGAGCCCATATCTGTTTTTCTTTGTTTATTGTTAACAAAGCCCAGTCTGTCTTTGCTTAAAAAATATATATATATTCCAAATTAAAAACTAATATAAATATAATAATATCAATAAAAAATAATATCAATAAAAATATTAAAATTTGATCAATAAAAAATAAAAGTAAAATCTAAATTCCCAAATCAAAGAAAAATAAAACCTAAAATTTTAAATAGTTAAAATTAAACTTATTAATAATGTTATTAGTGCTGCATAATAAATCATGTTTAAGCATTCGAAATAAGTACAACATTAGTTACTATACTATTATACTATTAAATTAATATATTATGTCATGTTATATCTACATAGCAAACCTCATGGTATACCCACAAAAGACTCAACATGTATCTCCCAACCGAGCTAGCGTTTTAGGGGATCATGCATGTCCAGCCTGCTAATTTGTGAACTTTGACCTAGCGGACCTTATGTATTGTACACATCCACTAAGTATATGTGAGGTCTGTGTGTCACGGGCCACAGTTCAAAGCCTGTGACTATTGCACAAAATGTATCCCATAGAGGTCTATTGATTAGATGGGGCTCACTTGACCCATGAGAATTGGCCCGATTCAAAGAACTAATGGATAAGCCTATCTATTTGAAGCCTGGGTGGCCCAATGAAGCAAATATGGAAAATTAGGCTACCCTGGTAAAAAGGGAAATTAATCATAGAAGATTGAGGGGAATAAAGTCTGATATGATTTGATTTGATTTTGTAATCTAGGAGATTATGTAAATCCCTTAATTATAGAAATGATTTGATATCATTCGTCGATGTAATTCAATCTATACCATCGGTTTTGGGGGAGCTCAACTATAAATAGAGAGCTTCCCCCTCAATTGTAAATCACCCATTATATCTATTGTATTCTTTATTTTTTGAGAGAACAAATAAATTGAGAGAAGTTACTTAAACACCTCTCGTGCATTGTTTTTCTGTGGCTATTATGTTCTTTTGAGCATTCTTTTAGCTTGAGTTGTTTTCGTTATAATTTTGTGCCTTAGAGAAATTCTATAAGAATCCTCACTTTGCGAAAGTTAGACTGACTTAGGTCCATTTGAAAATACGAAATCACCTAAGGCCGCACAAATTGTGAAGTTAAAAGTCTAGCCCCTTAACAGTTGGTATTAGAGTCAAGGATGCGAAGGCATCGTTCGAGATGTAGAAAGAAGTTGTCGATAAGTATGAGTTAACGGAGACCCACAGGAAGGCTAGAAAAGTAAGTCGATCGAGGGAATTACTGTCGAATTTAGAGCAATGAGTGGGCAATCTCGAGGAGTCTATGGGGGACATGAGGGAGACATTTAAAGAGGTCGACAGACGCACAGATTGGTTTAACTCAATGACGGATAAGCTCAGGGACTTTGTGTTGGAGTCTCACAAGACCAATGTCGAAAAAATGCAAGGGGTGCTCAAGTCCACTAGGAATAAGCTGATAGAGAGGAATGATTCTCTCGAAGCCATGATGATGGCTTTGAAGGAGGAAACAATGTCACCATGATGAAGGTTTTGAACACAATAATAGAGGAGCTCGAAGGATAACTTGCCTTGTTTTGAGCAGTCGTGGGGAAATGAGTGTTGGGTGCTACATTCAATTGCAAGGTAGATGTCCTGAAGCTGAAAGAGTTTGCGAGGACAAGGTTTGCAAGAGATGTGGACAATTTCTGTTGGAGAATGAAGAAATACTTCTTACAAAAAGCATCATAGAAGATGCTATTAAGGTAAACATTGCATCCATTTATCTTACTAATTTTGCACTTTTATGGTAGAGGAGCAGGTCCAAAGCTAGAAGACATAGTGAGATTGAGACTCGGAAGGAGTTCTAAAATTAATTAAAGGGGCAGTTTTATTCGAAATCTATCGAGGAGGAGGCTTGGGAAAAGTTGTGTAGGCTTATACAATGAGGCACAATTAGAGAGTATGTATGAGAGTTTAGGGAACTCGTGCTCCAAATTTCAAATGTGAATGAGAAAGAGGCATTTCTCTTCTTCAAGAATAGGTTGAAGCCATGGGTCAGATAGGAATTGAATCTAAAAGTCATGACGGTAGCGGAGTTCATAGTTAAACTGGGTTTAGGGATAGATGAGCTTGAGCCTTCCAAGTCTGAGGAAAGTGGCGATGATGTGGAGACAGCGAGGAAGATATTGGCAATGCCAACGACAATACTAGTAACCGGTAGAGGAAACCCAACAACCCAAACAGAAAGAGGAGTAAGATAAAATGCTTCATTTGTAATGGTCCGCATATGGTTAAGAATTGTTCGAAGAGATCTGTGCTTTCTAAGAATGACAACTCGGAAGGTGAGGCCAAGAGACTTGGCTCGAGTGCAAGTGGTGTCAAAGCCAAGAAAGCCAAAGAGAGTGAGAAGAAGCCAATAAAGTGCTTCTTGTGTTATGGTCCGTATAGTTTGTGGAATTGTCTAAAGAAGTCTATTGTCGAAGGGGACAATGTGTCAGAAAAAATATCTATGAAACTTGGTTCAATCGTGGGAAGAGTCAAAGAGGAACAAGAAGAAGCTAGTGAAATGCTTCTTGTGTGGTGGTCTGCATGAGTTGTGGAACTGTCTAGAAGAATCAAAGTTATCCGTGGTCAAGATAAAAGAAACGAAGCTTGTTGAGACATTGGAAAGGCTTCCATCTAAGAAAGAGGTCATTTGTGCATCAGGCTTTGGGGAAAAAGTAGTGATGCAAACATTGATGCTTGTATTAATGAGGCTCAATTCTGGGAAAGCATCAAAGCTTGTTGAAACATCGAATGGGCTATCACATAAGGGAGAGGTGGGTTGTGCATTGTACTATCAAGAGAAAATAGCAATGAAAACTAGACAACCGAGTCGAGTAAATGTAATAAGCACTATAAATCTCAAACACAACGATAGTGTTTTACATTTTGACTTACCATTGGCTTGGCAAGAACATAGAGGTCGTTTTAAAGTTCTAAAGTGGGGAAGCCAAGGGGTTATGGACATGCCGAAGCCTAGTTGTATGAATCAAGGGGATCCTGATCAAGGCAAGTCACAATGTGGTGAAGTAAGAGAGATGGGCTCTTACGAGCGAGATGTACCAATGAGTGGAATGATTCGAGTTAGAAGGTGACAAAAGTTGAGGCAAAACTTCCAAGGGGCGTGACTACCTGATAGAGAGACTAGTCGAGAAAAAGCCAATGTATCGAGAAAGTTTTGAGGTAAATCAAGTTAGTGCCATTCTAAGGGCGCAATAAAGGCATTATGAGAATGGGTGGGGAAGAATGTTACGAGCTACAGTTCAAAGCCCGTGACTATTGCACAAAATTCGTTCTATGGAGGTCTATCGTTTAGATGGGGCTCACTTGACCCATGAGAACTAGCCCGATTTAAAGAACTGAATGAGAAACCTTTCTATTTGAAGCCTGAGTGGCCCAATGAAGCTGATACGAAAAATTAGGTTACCTTGGTAAATGGGAAATTAATCCTAAAATATTGAGGAGAATAAAATCTAATAAGAGTTGATTTGATTCGATTTTTTAATCTAAGAGATTATGTAAATCCCTTAATTGTAGATATACTTCAATCTCATCCGTCGGTGTAATTTGATCTATACCGTTGGTTTTGGGGGAACTCAACTATAAATAGAGAGCCTCCTCTTTAGTTGTAAATCACCCATTGTATCCATTATATTTTTATTCTTTGAGAGAGAATAAATTGAAAGCATTTACTCAAACATCTCTCGTGCATTGTTTTTCTGTGGCTATTTTATTCTTTTGAGCATTCTTTTGGCTTAAGTTGCTTTCACTATATTTTGGTCTATTAGAGGATTTCTATGAGAATCTTCACTTTGTGAGAGTTAGGTCAACTTAGGTGCATTTGAAGAGAGGTAATCGCCAAAGGCCACACAGATTACTGGACTGAAAGTCTAACCCCTTAACTTGTGTGAGAGCTTAGAGTCATTGATTACCAACTATTCTAAGGTGTCTTATCCTAAGACATAATGTCATCGTCATTACTAAGGAGATCAAATCAAGTTCCCCATATCAGTAATCCTTGAACACATAGAAAATTATATCCCCAATTATAAAAGAGCCCATATAATAGCTCATAAAGGATCTCATGTATTCTTCTTCCTTCACCCACGAACATTTCTATCAAAAAACTCTTTGGTCTAGCTTACTAATGACAAATGCCTTTACTTTAACCACTATCATCTCTCCTCAGTTTATCCTACGATTAACAATTGGTGCTGTGAGCATAGAGCACCATAACTAACCTAGGTACAAATGATCTGCCCAGTATAGAGTACAACCCTACCAATGACCTAGAATCGATCCCACCATTTAAAATATACAAGCATATGCAACCTAAACCGAAATAACCCAAAACCAATACCCCATGCATGTCAATCAAACCTCAATCAACAAAGCCAAACCAACCCTTAAGCTCAAAACTAGAAAAATCCTTATCTGTATAACCCATATCAATAGTTTTATTAATACCTTATGGTATTACTGTTAGATCTGGTGCCCTAAGTGTAACATATTCATTTTTAAACTTGCAATTTTTCAAAAAGATTGGTTTAATAAAATTATTCATAAACTACATTAATACCATTTTTATATTATCCTCGATGGTTTTTGCACGTAAAGAAAAATAGAAGTAAATATTAGCTCACTTGTTATCAAATGTTTAAATAATATTAAGTGGTATTACACGATCGAATCGTAATATAGAAAAACAACTTCTATTAGCAGCTGAACCTAAACATGTCCTTAGTCTAATCGAAAAGGAGAAAACCAATTGAAAAACTAATATGTTGTCTATCATGTCCAATTGAGGAGATGTTTTGTCTTAAGCATAGGAAAGGATGACTCCTAGAGAATAGAGACATAGATGTGACTGATTGGACTAGTAGTGTCACACCCGAATTTCTTTAAACCCAAAAATTTGGTTAGGAAAATTTAAGAGAGAAATAGGATATGGTTGAAAATCAATTCTGGTTCGGTTGAGATTGTTAGAAAAAATCTGGTTTGAAAATAGTTTTTTTACACAATGGAAAATTAAAATTTGAAAATTGACTTGGTTCATGATATTTATAGCAATAAACCTTAACCGAATTCATACCTGTGTTTTTGGATAAGCGGATCCTTGATTTTTTTTTGCTTTCAACCAAATGAACTACTTCAAGTGTGGGCTCGAACCACGAACTGCTTTGAGTATGGGCTCGAACCAATTGAATCAAAACATAGAATGAGAAAAAGATTTCCTTTTGGGGTGGAATTGAAAATTCTCTCTTCTTTAATAAAAACTAGTAAAATTGTTATTCTAAAAAATATGTTTGTAAATTGAGAATAAATTCTCTCTATTTTTCGGTAGAATAACAATCTCTCAAAAGTTGTGTTAATAGCTCTACCGATGCCATCTATTTATAGGAAGAGAAGGTAGAAAACTTGTAGAGTTGTAAAGGTTTATTTTAAATACAAAAACAACATCCTACTTAGAGTAGGAGAGGGGTGAATGACTCAGCCTTGTATTTCTAATAGTGTTGTCGCTCCTTTCATGTTATATGATGGGTTTTGGGCCTCTCTCCCACTAGGTCCAATTATGAGTACTTATTGGACCTTTTTGACACAGTACTCTTTAATGTGATCCAACCTAATTCAGTTTTTCTAGTTCCCAAAATAAACTTTAATATTTACATATTAAATAATTTTCTCATCCCAATTTTACTCCAATAAAATTTTAACGATTTTACCCCCTATAAAATTTTGAGAAAATTTGTTCAATATGTCACAACTCAACATGTCACTATGACCGAATGATTTATTTTCATTTTCAGGCTTCAAAACAATCCAAAAACATAAACTTATTCTTCTATCATTTTTTAAGTAATCCTATATTGGGTTGCAAATTTCAATTTTTGGAAACTTATATTAATTTCCAAATTATTCAATTTCTCCATTCCGGAGAAAACCATAATCATTCCTGAATATTTCTCATTTCTCTTTTTCTATTCATTCTGTTCATTTCTATTCAAACACGCAATTCATTTCTAGTTTCAACGAGTTAGTAGAGGGACCGGTTGGGCATATGTAGTTGAGGCTAAAATGATTTATATTTAAGTTTCGGCTTTTCACCTATTAATTATAAACTCATTTAGTCATAAATTCATTCCACTATAGTATCATGAATAAGCTCTCTCCAACGACATTCCATTATGAAATCAACTATTTAGTGTTATCCAATGACCTTTTTATTAGTGTGTTACCCTCATAGGATATCCTTGATCTCTTTGGGATAATATTTTTTCTCCCAATATGATCATATTTTATCTCATGGTACCCATTACATCTTCCTTCATGAAAAGTCATTCATTATCAAATAGTGATTAAGTCATCCATCACAAAGACGGATGACCCATGGCCACATTTACTTTTCATCAACCATGTAATACAAATGAGAGGATATCATTTACCATGTTTTGGGCCATGCATTCCACTATTGTGAATGACATTACATACTACAGCAGTCGTACACTCAATGTATCAACTTTTGATTCATTATCTATTTGAACTAAGGCTTTTACTTGCATTAAAGTGTACGAGTCACATATACATAGTCCACAATCCACTCTAGTTTTAGGTATGCCACACTATGAACGTCACAAATGAATAAATCCATAAACAGATTCAAGATATATTCTACTTGGGTCATATTCGATGTATTATCAGTCAAGTTAGTCACTTCTATGTCTCTATCTTTTGGGAGTCATCCACTCCAATGCCCAAAACAAGGCATCTTCCCAATTGGACTTTATAGGTGACTTATTAGTCTTTCAATCGGTTTGGTCATTTCTAATTAGAATAAAGACATGTTTAGGTTTGTCTACTAATTCAAGCTATCTTTCCATACTACGATCTGACGACGTAATACCGCTTAGTATTAGTGACACATTAGATAACCAATAAGCAACATTTGCTTCCATTTTACTTTGCGTGAAAAAACCATGTGAGGAAAATTATATAAAGTATATTAATGTAATCAATGAATTTGTTTTATTAACCAATCTATTAAAAAAATTACAAGTTTGTATTAATGAAAATACTATAGTTAGGGCACCAGTTTCAATAGTCTCCCAAATGTTTATCCTTCTTGTGCCCCTCCAAATGTTTTCCAAAGAGCTCTCTAGCTATAAAAGTCTTGGCTAAACGAATTTATGAGGTTTGTCTTCATATGTGATCTTTGACTATGTCTACCATTCTGTCAAACATTACTGTCTCCCTTATTATTTTTTCCTTATATGATTAATTCGTGTTTAGCACTATTATAGTTTCATAGCTTTTCCATTCCACATATTCGACCCTCCATAGTGAAGTTAGTAGTACAACCCTGCTTGACACTTGTCCACACTATGGACCCTCCATCTAGGACAAAAACACAACTTAATGTCGATTCCCTTGAATCCAAACACATTTGGAAGTCAAAATTAGAATATTCGATATGAGTAAGGTCTCCTCCAAAATTCACAAGCATATAATCCCTCGTTCTCCATAAATACTTGAGTATATGCTTAACTGCTTGCTAGTATCTTGGACCTAGATTCGCCTGATATCAACTTACCAACCCTACTGCAAAATAAATATTTGGGCGTATGCATAGCATAACATACATGAGACTTCCTACAGCCGAAGCATAATGAAGCTTTATCATGTTTTCTCTTTCTTCCATTGTCTTAGGATAGTCCTCTAAAGATATATGAAATCCCGATATAGAGGGTTGATTTCTTTTCTTCAAATCGGTCATTGCATAACCCTCCAATATATTGTCTATGTATGTAGCCTAATACAGTGCTTGTAAAGGGATTCGTGCAAGTGTACATAGTCGTTCAAGTGATAAGTAAGTAAAATGAGTTGTTGTCTCCACAGGGACTGTATAAGCTTAACCGATTAATTGCAAAATTATAAATTAACAATTTGATGTAAAAACTCAATAATTTGGATGATGAAGATTAAACTAAGTAAAATTAATTAGATGCAAAGATTGATCCCTACGCAATTCTAATCTATATGCAATTTACCTAAATGTATGAATGAATAGCTTTAGTAACAAAAACAATCAACATTAAATGGGCTAGAATAATTATGTTAATTAATTCAATTTACTTTATCATTCTTAACAATGTTAAAAAATACTTCCACGGTAACTCTATCTTTCATGAGTTTGGAAACCAAATTAAGTCCTTTCGAAGTCTTTTACTTAGTTAAATGTGCATTTTACTGATCATATTAACTAAGGGTTTCTTAAAATTTAAATAAGGTCACAAGGATATTTACATTTGCAGTAGTTTAATTACATAAACCTAAAAACTATGCAAGGCAATAAAGCTAACCATAGATATTACGAACCTCAACTTAGTCAGGTTTAAGGATCTAAATTGAGCATTGCACTTTTGAATTATGTGTCTACTAGCCATCGTCTGGTTAGGATCGCTCAGGTAACCTGAGTGCACCCAATCACGTATGAATGAAATGCATCTTGATATTAATTAAAAATATGATTGACTAAGGCCTAAACATGTTAAACATGAATAAAATAGATCTTATTGAATTAACGTAATCATCCTAGCAAATAGGATTTAAAATATCATTGTCGATGTCAAAAAAAAAAACTCAAAGCACACATGATTAAAATAAATAACAAGAGGAAAGAGTAAACTCTATTCAATTCAGTAGCCTTTTGGATCGATTCTAACTGATTTAGTTCAGCAGCCTTTTGGATCTATTCTGACTGATGTGCTCCGCTCTGCTTGACTTTTTTTTTGCTAAGGAGTTCCTAAAGTGGCCGGCCAAAGAATGCTTTTGACAAAACTTTTGTGGCTAAAGGATGGGAAGGGAAATGATGGCTATCCAAGGGAAAGGAAAAGGAAAAGAGAAATGGAATATAGAGAAAATGATAATGAAAGAAGAGAAATGAGTTGTCAGGGATGATTTGAGAAATGATAGGTGCATGGTATTTATAGGTGAAGGTAAGGGGTAGAGTTTGCTAAAAATAGCATTTGAATTACTTCTTTTTCTATCACACATGGCTTGCCATATTTCAAGGAGAAGGGTGATGCGATCTCGACCCCATCATGTCATGATACAATTCGATGACATCGAAATTGGACCAAGCACGAGGGGCCCAAGTGCAAAATGAAGCTTTTAATTTTAGTTTTCTTAATTTGGCTGCTGGAAAATCAGGACTTTGATTCATTTATTTTTAGTTATTTTAGTTACTATAATTTAAGTCTTTAATTTGTGTCATAAATTAATTTGGGCTTAAATATGCATTAATCTGAACATCTTTAATGTGTCATAAGTTTACTAATTGTGTCCTATTTAGTACAACATTTTAATGTGTCTTAAGTCTATTAATTATGTCTTACTTAGTATAGCATTTTAATGTGTCTTTGTTCAGACATCATAAATTGTGTCTAAAGTTTAGACAAATTAAATGATGTTAAATCATGTCTTATTAGTGAATTTAAGCTGACTTTAAATGTGTCTTGTAGGTTGGCTAGATAGCAAGCTTGTTCAAGGAATAGCAATAAAATGTCAGCTGCACATTTGGCTTCCCAAGGTGGAATCAATCCATGTTCACACCTCAATTTGACCAATCAGCTTCTATACATGCAAGGATAAATTTATGAACGTCCAAGGGGAAAATGACACATAAATTTAGCTCATTGAATTAACAACATGCCTGTACAATGGGAGGAACGAATTTACAAGATACATGCTGCAGTTCATGAACCAGTCCATCATTAATGCGTCCAATTAACTAAAGGTGCATGTTCCATGCAAGACATATGAACATTCAAGGCATATGGAGTTTTCTTCCATGCTAAGCATACATGCATGTCCAAGGAAGAGAAGCTAGATTAATTCTGCACATTGAACAACAATGCTCATGCATCAGCTTGGGGAATGAATTTGAGGAATCATTGACTCATCCATGCATCTACAATGTCATTAATGTAAGAATTAAGGAACATGCATGGAACCTTCAGATTCATGTACGGCTAAGGGGAGTGAAGGAAGATATAGAGCTGATCATTCATGGAATTTAAGCTTTCTTCTTGACTAAGCATTTATGAACAGATTTGGGGAAGAAATGTGTCTATTCGGATTTAGGGAAGCATTCGAGAACCAAATTTATTATTTAAGTGTGAACATTTTAATTGTGTGTGAACACCATAGATGCCGAATTTCAATAGGCATCTTAGAGCCTATAACTAGTTGTTTTGTAAACATTTGAAGGTTACAACTTTTGACTCTTTTTATGAACATTATACCAATTGTGAGTTATTCAAATCCCTTTGTTCTTTTGTGACTCAATTGACTGATCAAGTTATTCTTGTGGTGTCAATATGATTCATTTAAACTTATCACTCTAACAAGTGTGGCGTTCACCCTTATACCGATTGGTTCCTGATCGTCGATTTTCTTGTGATAAGTTTTATAAATTTATAATAAATCATTCTTGAAGCTAACTATTATCACGACGTAGGCAAGTGTACCTATCGAACAGTAGTATAGTTTTAGCAAGACTAGATTGTCAAACCCAAGGACTATGAGTACTAGTAATGACTGTCTTCTTATTATCTAGCTGAAGAAAAGAGATTTGTTTTAACTAACTAATTAATTAAACTAAGAACTTGTAGAAAATAGAAGTTGGGAAATTACTTTTGGGGAAAGCGATTGATTGAGACAATACCTAAGGAAAAATCCACCTAGAATTTTACTTGTTATTCTGGCTCCGAACCGGACGATTTATTCATTTAACTTGTTCCGTAGAAATCCCTACTGTATATTATTATCCCTCTAGAGACTAACAACGTCTAATCCCTAGGTTGAATAACGAAGAGTTATCTCTAATTAACACCCTAAGGTTGCATTAACTCGATCTATGGATCCCTTTATTAGGTTTCACCCTCATCTGGCAAAATCTTGTCACCCTATCTCTAGGCGCGCAATCAACTCCGCTTAATTACGACAAAGTTACTCTTAGCCAGGGTCCATTCCTCTTCCAACTAAGAGTAGTAACTTGAAGTGATATCTTGA
The DNA here is from genome assembly GCA_025698475.1 of Gossypium anomalum. Taxonomy (NCBI): domain Eukaryota; kingdom Viridiplantae; phylum Streptophyta; class Magnoliopsida; order Malvales; family Malvaceae; genus Gossypium; species Gossypium anomalum. Next base: position 36,322,773 of record CM046968.1, on the reverse strand, counting down.
AATACCAAAACAAGAATTAAGAACACATAATTAAGAACAAGTCAAATATTTATCATACGATTTAGAAATAATAACTAGGTTTTGTCATAGGTTTCATCCCCCTTAGGTATTTAGGGGTTTAGTTCATAACTAAACAAGAAAACATCTCAGAATAATAATGATTACAAAACATAAAGAAAACCTAAAACTCCTGAAGGGGAAATTGAGGAGAGATCTTCAGTCTTGATAGTGGCTCTGGCTTCTAAGATGGATCGATCTGCTTCCTTGGAATAATTCCTTACTCCCTATTCTCTGTCTCTCTGTTCTCCCTCTTCTAGGGTGTATTTATAGGCTTTGAAATGCCTAAGAACCCTCAAAAGTGGCCTTTTCTGAATTGGACTTAACTTGAGTTTGACAGGGACACGCCCATGTGATACGCCCGTGTGCGATAACTTCAGGCCGCGTTCGAGGTACACGGCCGTGTGTTATACCCGCGTGAATCAGTCTTCAATTCTACCAAATTGACACGGCCGTGTGATCTGCCCATGCGAAGAGGTCCAGGCCGTGTTGATTTCGTGCTTTGGCCCATTTTCTCCGTTTTCGGCCCGTTTCTCGTTCCTTTCGTTCTCCTATGCCTACCTGAGAATAAAACATGAAATTAAGGCATTAGGAGCATCGAATTCACCAAATCTAAAGAGAAATCATTCATAAAATGCGTTAAGCATGGGTTATAAATATGTATAAATTATGGTTTATCAAATACCCCCAAACTTAAGCTTTTGCTTGCCCTCAAGCAAAATCTTCGGGTCATAGTTAAAATTTCCTTTTTCTCAACTTATAATTCCGATCAATATTATCTCAAATCATCTCATAAGTAATCATACATTGAGAATTCAACTAAAAGAACATTAGAGCTTCAAACATTCTAAATTGAGTATTTTAATCATGAAAATCTTAGGTATCTCCCCTCCCCTAGGTAGTTATCATTGATTTGGAATCCCACAGAGTTTAACATCCTCACTAAAGATTCACTCAAATCACTCGAAGTGTTTAAGAAAAATGAAATTAGCACTCATCAGTCAATATGAAAAGTTATTATCATAGGCTTGTATAAAAATCAAATCTCTACCACTATAAATCGAGATGATACATCAATCCAAAGGTCTTTAAAGGGTTGTAACGAGGCTTAGTTAGGGGGTGTGGTCACAAGCTAAAAGAAAGGGTTAGAATCAAGATTGACTTGAAAAATTACTTAACTAGAAAAAATATTAATTCATCACTTGCGTACAACAAAGCTTTCTTCTTTGACAATGGAATGAGACTTACAAGCAACAGATAACTACTGATTTATATACATGCTTTTTTTTAAGAACAAGTCAAAAATCATAAATTACTATTAAGAACAAGACATAGTTAAGCAATTTATTCAAATCAATTCTCGATAAAAATTGGGGATCAAATTAATTTAAAGGGATTTCAACAATAATGGGTTAATGGTTAATATCGAGGGTGGTACAAGAAATGGCTTGTTAGGCTCAAAGGGGTTAACTAAGGGTTAATCGTAGAGGTAGGCTTTTCATGGCATGAGTGGGTTAATCCTAAGTGCCTCTATCATCTTGATATATCAAATCAAATAGTGTGGTCTTGACATGCATAATCAGGCAAGTTCTAGAATAACAATTCAATATTAGCACACTCAAAGCAATAATAAAAGTGAGCATGAAAGAATTAATAGATGCTCAAAAGGCTCAAAAATCTCACAAAAATTATGGCTTTTTGATGTTTCAATCTGTGGAATTCAATTCAAGATAATACCTAAATTTGGGGAAACAGCCTAAAATTTTAAATTCTTAAAAATCAACTTATCATGCTTGATTTTCTAGTGTCTTAAAGTTTAACAATCAATGCATGAATGCCTATGTTTTAATTCAAGATATATCAATCAAAATTTTCAGTCAATCAAAATTCAACTTAAACATGATATGAGAGATTCACAAGAGAACAAAGCACTATTTAGGGATTTTTAGATAATGAAATGATTACCCCCTACACTTAAGATGTACATTGCCCTCAATGTACAAGGTTAGATATATAAGAAAATATAAGATCATAAGATAGGGAAAGAATTGAAACTTCTTGAGTACTGAATGAATGTCCTAGTTTGGCATTATGGAGGTGGATGAGGATACTCCGGTGGTAGTAGAGGTTGGGTACCAGAGGTGCTGTGCCAAAAGAACATTTTATCTCCTTATTGAGTAGGGCATGGTAACCCTGGTGAACCTTTTCCATTGGAGTTTGAAGTTCCTAAATGATTGTGAGTTTTGGAGCTCTGTGATAACTGTGATAAAAGCAGAAACTATTTGGAGAATATTAGGAAGAATGATTTACTCGTAAAAGATTAGCCGAGAGTAAAGATTGTTAGATAAATATTATAAATCCTAATAAAAATAAAATGAAAGAAAAATAAAAGTTGTCTTAAATGACAATAAAAATAAAAATAAAAACATAAAATAAGAAAAATAAAAATTTCTAAACATCTTCTTCGCTGGATGGTTCACAAGGTGGGATTGGCGATGAGATGTGGAGGTGCAGACAAATCTGCTGTAGAGTAGCATCAATGTTGTCAAATCTTTGAAAACATTGTTGCTCGAATCTGTTAAGGTGCTCAGAGATGTCAGTGTATGAAGTCGCCGCATGAACTGGCCAAGAAGGTGGTGGTGGTGGGTCTTCATGTTGGGTAGGGACATCATCAGTAATATCCTTGGGAACCTCCTACTCGGTCGATTGAGCGAGGTGATATTGGGCAAGGTAGGTTCCTCAGCGCCTCTCGATCATCCTCATACTCATCATACTCGAGATGCCTTATAGAGACATCTGGCCAATAAGGGTCAAGGATAATGCTTGGTCCGCGGTGTTGAGGAGTCCGAAGTATCACGCCAGTCGAGTCACGTATGGACCAATGGAGGTAACCCCTCTCCGATGTCGCTCCCTCTGGTAGCGTATGGCAAGGGCGATGAAGTAGGCGAGGTCGATGATGTGCCCGTTGGACATACACCATAAATAATAGACGTCGTGGGTAGTGACGACACCGGTACTCTCCCTCCGTCCTGCCAAAGTGTGAGATAAGAGAGAATGGAGGTACCTTAGGGACGGTGGGAGGAACGATGCCTTGGTGCGACTGGGGTCGTAGGTGGCCGAACGTGGGACGAGGGCGTCCCAACACCATGAGGGAGAGCAATGGATGTGGCGGTCAAGAGCGTGTAAGTCATTCTCCTCTCTGAACTCGTCAGTATAAAGACCCAACGCAGTACCGAACTAGAGAATGCTTAGTTGGCGGACTAATCTGCTGAAGCAAAACTGGACTGTACTGGGATCATCGTAGTTGGTCATGACGGTTTGAAGATGGAATGTCGAGCATAGTTCCATTGTGAGCTCGAGGTACGTCAGCTCGATGATCCCAAAGAATTGCTCCCAAGGGTTGGTGGTGAGAAGAGCCCAGATTGCGTCAGCCAACTGGACTTGTTCGATAGCAGCCCAGTCTATGTAGTAGCCCGCTGCTAAGGGTTGGGCCCGTAGTATCTGATATAGTTCCTCTTGAGGTCCGTTGGGAAACTGGAGGAATGGGTGACAGATTTTCGCAGTAGGGCCCGCGAAAGATGATGCTCCCTTTCTTTTCTTCGAAGCGGGGATGGCAGCTTTCTTGCCTCGTGAGGACGACATTGTGAACCTATATGAATGAAGAAAAAATAAATAACAATAGGTATATAAATTGAAAAGCCATAATTTTGAACAAATAATTTCAGCCAAAATACGAACCAAGCATAACCAACCCAATTTCTTTTAACAACATAATTTCTTGACATTTATCAAAGTGAGGACATGTGGATGAGCATATGAATGGCATGTAAATGACAAAATAATGAAGCTTTCCTAAAAACTTTTATGAACATAAAATGCATGAAAAATTTTAACTATTCTTTACCATGAAAGTTTTATTTCTAACTAAATGAATAAAGTAAACAAACGCTAGGAAGAGGAGAAAATGTGTCAAAAATGAAGTTAGAGGCGGCGCACGGGCGTGGCGTGGAGGCCTTGTGGACTTGCAGCGGCTAGGGTTAGGGTTTTTGAGTAGGGAAGATAATAAACAGTGCAGGGTATTTATAGATTTTGGGGCACACGGCCAGGGGACACGCCCGTGTATCCCAAATTTAGGCCGTGTGTTTCGCGTTTTTTTTCCCTTTTGGTGCGTTTGAAATTCGCCACACGCCCGTGTTCTTGGGCGTGTTATTTAACACGGCCATGTTGCATGACCGTGTTTTGCCTTGTTCCCTTCTCCCACGCCCGTGTTAAATTGTCAGGCTCGCCCACGGGTGTTAGGCACAGGCGTGCAGTTTCGACCACGGTCCTCAGGCATGGGCGTGGCGCACGCTCGTGTTATTTTGGCAGGTTCGCCCACGGCCATGTTGCATGGCTGTGGTGATTTATTATTGCCCGTGTTTTGGGAAAGTCTTGCCCTGTTTCCACACGGTCTTACACACACCCGTATGCATGGCCGTGTCCCTGTGGGAAACCTGTTTTCAAGAGCTCCGTTAGCATGTTAGATGTTAAACACTAAAATTAAAAGAAATTAAAAGAAGTTAATACAGCTAATGATCGGGTTGCCTCCCGAGAAGCACTTATTTATAGTCTAAGCTCGACTTACCTCTCTGTTGAACGGTCAAGGTGGTTTAAGGAGTTCGTACTCCTCATTCCTGCTATCATTCTTATCGAAATAAAGCCTTAGTCGGGAATTGTTTACCTTAAAAGTGCCGAACTTGGGATGACTTACCTCCACTGTACCGAATGGGAAAATACTAAGTATTGTAAGAGGGGTTTCTTCATCTGGGTTGGGAGTGACAATGTGATGGTCTGCGGCATCTAATAAGACTGGATCTCCAACCTTAAGTTGATTTGGAGAGGTATCGAGCTTGTTTTGGCATAGTTTCGGTTTATCGGGTATTCTTGGTTTATGTGCTTGGCATTCGTCTAGCTCCTCTATCTGTAGCCTTCGTTCTTCATGAATAGGTTCTCTATTGTTGTTACTGGAACATGGTTTGTGAACTTCTTTCAAACTTAATTTCTACACAGTGGATTTTGTCATATCATCAGGTTTAGCAGATTGGTGTGGACAATTACCTTCACTTTTCGATGTGTTGCCAGAATTACGAGTTTAAAGGGTGATCGTCTCGTCTCCTACACGAAGGGTGAGCTCACTTGTGCCAACATCAATAATTATTTTAGCAGTTGCTAAAAAGGGCCTCCCTAAAATCAAAGGGGTGCTGGTATCCTCATCTATGTTTAAAACAACGAAATCAACGGGAAATATAAATTTATCCACTTTCACTAGTACATCTTCAATAATACCCTTAGGAAATCTTATGGTTTTATCTGCCAGTTGAATGCTCATCCTAGTTTGTTTGGGTTTCCCAAGACCTAGTTGTTTAAACATTTTGTAAGGCATGACATTGATACTTGCCCCTAAATCAGCTAATGCATTATTCACATCTAAACTACCAATTAAGCAAGGAATTGTAAAACTCCCTGGATCTTTCAATTTGTTGGGTAGCTTATTCTGTAGATTAACTGAGCAAACTGCATTTAGCTCTACATGCGATGCTTCGTCCAACTTCCACTTGTTTTCTAAAAGCTCTCTTAAAAATTTCATTACGTTTGGCATCTGTGACAGAGCTTCAATAAACGGTAAGTTGATATGTAATTTTTTTTAAAAGTTTAAGGAATTTACTAAATTGTTCATCTGAACGGTCTTTCCTTATCACGTTAGGGTATGGCACTCGAGGCTTATATTCTACATTCACCGTTTTATTATGACTTACCTCACCATCACCTTTGCTTTCCACATTTTCTTGCCTTGGTTCTGGCTCGGTCTCAACGCATCCTTCTTGAGCATCAATTGCATTGAGCTATTCCCTTGGGTTTGGTTTAGTATTACTTGGCAAACTACCTTGTGGTCGTTCAGAAATTAATTTGGATAGCTGACCTATCTGAGTTTTGAGTCCTTGAATTAATGCTTGTTGATTTTTGAGTGCTGTCTCGGTATTCTGAAAACGAGTTTCTGACACCGAGATGAATTTGGAGAGCATCTCCTCAAGGTTCGGTTTCTTTTCCTGTTGATAAGGTGGGTGTTGAAAACCCTGAGGATTCTGTGGCCTTTGATTTCCTTGACCACCCCAAGAGAAATTTGGGTGGTTCTTCCAACCTGCATTATAAGTATTACTATATGGGTTATTTTGAGATCTAAAATTATTGTTACCCATATAGTTGACTTGTTCCTCTTCGATTGTAGGATTGAATGGTAGGTATTCTGTAAGCACACCTCCTACACTTGAATCACACCTCATCATTGGATGTACCTGCGTAGAACTAAGTAAACCATCAATTTTCTTATTCAGAAGTTCTACCTGATTTGACAACATAGTGATCGAATCGACGTTATAAACGCCTGCTGTTTTCATTGGCTTAGTCCTCATGACTTGCCACTGATAGTTATTCTGTGGCATCTCTTCAATAAATTCAGAAGCCTCATCAGGTGTTTTGTTATTGATGGTCCCACCAGCAGCTGCATCAATCATTTGTCTTGTAGAAGGGTTCACACCGTTGTAGAATATTTGAACTTGCAGCCATAGAGGTAATCCATGGTGTGGGCACCTCAGCAAAAGGTCCTTGTATCTCTCCCGTGCATCGTAAAGAGTTTCTAAATCCATCTGCACAAAATAAGAGATATCATTACGCAACTTAGCTATTTTTACCGGTGGAAAATATTTTAACAAAAATTTTTTGGTCATTTGTTCCCAAGTGGTAATGGACCCTCGTGGTAGTGAGTTCAACCACTGTTTAGCTATGTTCCTCAGTGAAAAAGGGAATAACCAAAGGTGAATGACATCATCAAAAACGCCATTAATTTTGAAAGTGTTGCACAGTTCTAGGAAATTTGCCAAGTGAGTGTTGGGGTTCTCATCCTGCACACCATCAAACTGAACAATTTGCTGTATCATCTGAATCGTGTTAGGTTTCAGTTTAAAATTATTTGCAGCAATAGCAGGCCTAACTATACTTGACTCAGTTCCTGTAAAATTAGGTTTAGCATAATCATACATAGTACGAGGAGCAGGATTCTGATTTGCTAATTCAACAGGTATGGCTGGAGGTAGCGGATTGTCTTGATTTTCAGCCATCTCCTCGATTGTAGTTGAGATATCATCCTCTTTCTCTTCCTCTGTGTATCTTAAGTCATGCTTTGATTTCTCGTCGGTTTCTACAAGTCATGACGATCAATTTCCTCGTCAAAAAGAAATGGTCTTGACGGGTTTCTTCTATTCATAAACTATATGAACCTGCCAGGAGAAAAAAGAAAGAAAATTAGTAAAATAAAAATTGAAGTTAAATTGCAAGAAAATAAATGGCTAAAGTAATAAAAATTGGGCGTTCCTAATATCTTAGTCCCCAGCAATTACGCTAAAAACTTGATCGTCGATTTTCCTATGATAAGTTTTATAAATTTATAATGAATCATTCTTGAAACTAACTATTATCACGACGTAGGAAAGTGTACCTATCGAACAGTAGTATAGTTTTAGCAAGACCGGATTGTCGAACCCAAAGGACTATGAGTACTAGTAATGACTGTCTTCTTATTATCTAGCCAAAGAAAAGAGATTTGTTTTAACTAACTAATTAATTAAACTAAGAACTTGCAGAAAATAGAAGTTGGGAAATTACTTTTGGGGAAAGCGATTGATTGAGACAATACCTAAGGAAAAAGCCACCTAGACTTTTACTTGTTATTCTGGCTCCGAACCGGATGATTTATTCATTTAACTTGTTCCGTAGAAATCCCTACTGTATATTATTATCCCTCTCGAGACTAACAACGTCTAATCCCTAGGTTGAATAACCGAGAGTTATCTCTAATTAACACCCTAAGGTTGCATTAACTCGATCTATGGATCCCCTTATTAGGTTTCACCCTAGTTCGGCAAAATCTTGTCACCCTATCTCTAGGCACGCAATCAACTCCACTTAATTATGACAAAATTACTCTTAGTCAGGGTCTATTCCTCCTCCAACTAAGAGTAGTAACTTGAAGTGATATCCTAAAATACCAAAACAAGAATTAAGAACACATAATTAAGAACAAGTCAAATATTTATAATACGATTCAAAAACAATAACAAGGTTTTGTCATAGGTTTCATCCCCCTTAGGTATTTAGGGGTTTAGTTCATAACTAAACAAGAAAACATCTCATAACTAAACAAGAAAACATCTCAGAATAATAATGATTACAAAACATAAAGAAAACCCAAAACTCCTAAAAGGGAAATTGAGGAGAGATCTTCAGTCTTGATAGTGGCTCTAGCTTCTAAGATGGATCGATCGGCTTCCTTGGAGTAATTTCTTACTCCCTATTCTCCATCTCTCTGTTCTTCCTCTTTTAGGGTGTATTTATAGGCTTTGAAATGCCTAAGAACCCTCAAAAGTGGCCTTTTCCGAATTGGACTTAACTTGGGTTCGACAGGGACATGCCCGTATGACACGCCCATGTGCGATAACTTCAGGCCATGTTTGAGGTACACGGCCGTGTGTTATACCCGCGTGAATCGGGCTTCAATTCTGCCAAATTGACATGGCCGTGTGATCTGCCCGTGTGAAGAGGTCTAGGCCGTGTTGATTTCATGCTTTAGCCTATTTTCTCCGTTTTCGGCCGTTTCTCGTTCCTTTCGTTCTCCTACGCCTACCTGAGAATAAAACATGAAATTAAGGCATTAGGAGTGTCGAATTCACCAAATCTAAGGAGAAATCATTCATAAAATGCATTAAGCATGGGTTATAAATATGTATAAATTATGGATTATTAGTTCCTATCTCAATATAGATAGTGGGTCACGGTTTACCTATCTTTCTGTCCACCTTAAGTGTTGTTATAAGTTTTGGGTCAATACTATCCTATAGTATTGGTTCACTCTTCAACCTTAAGCCTAAACTATTCCATCTGAATTACCAACTTTAAAAAATCCCTATCTTTGTTATTAGTCGAACCTTAGCCTTTACTATATTTAAAATACTAGAAATCCTTTGTTTTAAACTTATACTTAGCCAATTTCAGCCTTAACTCCAAGTAGAACGATACTTCTCCATTTTATGATTGGAAACATTCGTGACTTGAATCCATGAACTAGTACGAGTTCGTATCAAAGGGGATGACTAAGTCTCTTCATTTTGAATTCAAATCAAGGCTATTAATAGCCATAGGGTGGACGGTTTCAATAATGAAGTAATTGGGTCGATTTATGATTATTTTCCAACTGTATGGCCTTCAATTAAATACCCCAAAGCTTGCTTTTGGGCTGCCATCTACTTGTGTCGTAACTGGGTTTTAGTTCCCCCTCGTTGGACAATTTCTCAGTCTTATAATGTAGCAGACATGTCCATCTTTTTGCACCTCTTTTACTGGGTCAAATTATCAACCTCATGACCCAAATTGCATGGTCCTGTCGTCCAACGAATTAATTTGTGAATGTCCATGTTTCATTCATATTAATCACATCTTCAATGGTCCTCCTACGTAGTGAAAAATCACATATTAATAAATTAATATGAAAGAATATAAAATATGTACAAAAAATCATGTAATTAAGCACAATTTCACATACTTGATAAATTCTTGCCCAATATTACTAATTAAGTAAAATTCACTTATTTTAATAACAATTACTCAAGATAAATATATTTATTTAGTAAAATGGTGGTAAAAATTATATAGAAAAACCCTATATAATTTAGAGTTTACACACCCCTAAACTTAAACCATTGCTTGTCCCAAGTAATGTTCATACATAGCACAAATTTTTCTAAGACAATTTTACAAAAATGAATAAAGCATCATCAATTTTCACACATAATCATGCATCAACAAAATTATGCTCAAAAATAATTTTATTAATAATAGCTAGAACGCAAATATTATTTCCAAAATTTATACTAAGCGCGTCATAATGTCAACATGAATCATAGTTCGCATGCATTTTCAAAGTTGTACTTAACATTCACCAATCAATATGCTTTCATTATCAACGAAGCATAGCAATCCCAAGGTTTAATTAGTGGTCTTCAAAAGTTGAACTTAGTAATTCCTCTCCACTAATGTAGTCAGTATAATCATCTAATCAATAGGTCTTTTATTAGGTTGTAATAGGGCCAGGCTAAAGGTAGGGATAAAGAGAAGTGAATTTTGAGGTTCAATCATCTTAACCCTAGCTTGTCTTGGATCTTTTTGTGTCACAACCTTCATAAAATTGGGTCTTTGGAACACCCCCAAACTTATTTCGAGCTCATGCTCAACCTTTACCTTTCAGACTTGAGTAAACTTTGCTCTTTATTTTTGATAATTTGAGCAATCTTTTTTTTTGCTTTTTATTCTTTTGAACAATTTACATTCATTATCTTTTTTTTTAAACACGTGAAGAGCATGTACATCTTTTCATATTTTTCCTCAAACTTTGATCAGCAAGACAAATTTAGTTAAGGTAGGTGCAAAAGAATATGATAAAATAAAAAAAGGATGGTAATGTGGCTTATAATGTAGGTATTTTGCAATAAACAGACCATTAAGCTCAAAGATTAAGTTTCAAGGGTTAATTTAATAAGGTCGGCTTGAAAGGCTCAAATGATCCAAAGAATGTGTGCCTATGGCATATTAGATTCTTATACCTGCTAGGATTTTGCTCAAGAAAGTTACTAAGTCAATTCTAAAGACTTAAACCTTCATACATGACTATTTCTAAAGAAATCAAAATTCATGGAAAATACTATGTAAGACTAAATATCATACAAGCATTCCATCACTCAAGATAACATACGAATAACTTAGATAAAATCAGAAATCATACTTGCATTTGAACATACTTATGAACAAAAATTCTTTTTGAACATTCATCTATTTCAGCATACTTAAGTAAAAAGATTGAAACATACTTTAAAATTCATGCGAAATACTTTATTAAAAATTCGTGCGAAATACCTTACCCCCTTTTTTAAAAAAAAGCAATGTCCTCATTACAAAAACAAAGTAATGAATGAAAACTGAACACAAGGTAGGGTTGCAAGAAAAGAGAGGTGAGTCATAAAGATTGCTTAAGTACCAAGTCTTTCTCCAAGATCCAATCCTAGACATGTTCAGCCCAATACAACATCACTTTATTTTTTCTATTGAAGAGGCATTGAGCTTATTTTATTCATGCTTGCTATTTTACTATGGGAAATGTAACACCCTTCACCTGTATCCGACTCCGGAACAAGGTTCGAGGCGTTACCGGACTTAAACATTCACAAACATATAAAATCGGGTCACAAAGTTCTGCCCAAAATTAAAACTTGCAAACCACAATAAATAAAGACCACATCTCACGGTCATGTACAAAAGCTCAATGTAGGCCAATAGGTAAACCAAATCATAATAATAATACATGACATGAAATAAACTTCTTATACATGCCACTCACATGAAAACATTTAACATATACTAGCCAATACTCCAAGGGTAATGGCTTGATAGTGTGATCTTTGCCTCCGACGATCTCAACCCCGAGCTGACACGACAAACTAAAAATAAATGAAAAGAAGGAAGTAAGCTTTACGCTTAGTAAGCAAGTACATAAATAATGAATAAAGAATTTAGTATGATTACATAATAACTCAAGTGTATCTACTTTTAATTTCACTATTTATTCCACTTTGGTCAAGCTGTCTCTCCTGCGTCATGTTCACTAAATAAATCATAACTCGAGTTACGAAACTCGAAATCCAATTCCGTAAATTTTCCTTGAAAATAGACTCATATATATATTCACTAATTTTTTTATAGAATTTTTGGTTAAGCCAATTAGTACAGTTTATTAGTTAAAATTTCCCCTGTTACATAGCTCGACTGATCTGACCTCTGTTCACTACGAATTTAATTTCTCCCAGTATACAATTCAAACAATCATGAAACCTATTTCATTTAAAACTAGACTCAATAATGAATTTATGCATATAAACTATATTTCTTAATTTGTTTTGTACAATTTTTTAATGATTTTTCAAATCTGGAACAGGGGATCACATAGTCATTCTGACCAAGTCACACACAATTATAAATATCTCAAAATATAGAATTCCTTTACTTGCTCCATTTCTTTTATATGAAAATAGACTCATCAAGCTTTAATTTCACATCTCATTCAGCCTCTAGTTAAATTCCTACTATTTTTGGTGAGTTTTCAAAATCACGTCACTGCTACTGTCCCACAACAGTTTTAGTGCTAATTCACTCTTTCACACTTTCTTTGTATTAACCTCATTTTAACATACATATCACAATTCATTTTCACTACATTTCATACATTACAAGTATAGGTCCATAATTACATTGTCACCATAAAGCCATCCCGTTGAACAATTCGGATCAATTTCCGATACTTGATGGTTTCAAGACACAGCTCCACCATCATATTTCATATAATTCGGCTCTCTTGTACACATGGTGAACACTTAGTACCACCCATATGACCTAGCCAATTTATCTCGTAGCTCTCTTGTCTACATGGTGTCCTTCACTGGAACCACGCATGCGACCTAGCTACATATATCCCGTAGCTCTCTTGTCTACATGGGATACTTCCGTATCACACATGTGACCAACTACATTTATCTCTCTCCGTAGCTCTCTTGTCTACATGGGATACTTCCCGTATCACACATGTGACCTAGCTACTACATAGTATCGTGTAGCTTTCTTGTACACATGATGTGCACTCGGCATCATACATGTGACCTAGCTACACTCCATCTATATTATTCAATTCTTAGAATGTTCAAGCAGGATTTCTCTCTCTATTACTTATTTCCATTCTTCCAATAATCAATTTATGCTTCAAAATCGGCTAAAATATATATAATAGGCTGAAATATAAAAATGTAAATGAAGTTAATGCATTATTTACATACAAACTTACCTCGGTGCAAAATATAAAAATTTTGCAATTTAGTCCAAAACATTTTCCTTTCCCTGTTCGAGATCGATTCCACGCCTTTCTTGATTTATAATATCACATTTAGCCTAATAATTAATCACACTATTCATGTGGGTCTAAAAATCATATTTTTACAAATTTGCATTTTGACCCCTAAACTTTTGCATATTTGCACTTTTGCCCCACGACTCGAAAATTAAACTTCATCCTATTTCCTTGTGTTTTATGACATACTGATCATTGTTCCCTTCTATGGCAACATCAAATTCTCACTCTAACACATAGTTATGAACAATAGATATTTTTATCGATTATCTTAGTTTTACTCGTTTTTACGAAAAATCACTTAGCAAAAGTTGTTTAACACAATTTCAAGCTTCATATTCTACCATAAAACATCAAAATAAACACATTTCACCTATGGGTATTTTTCCAAATATGAACCCTAGCTTAAATAATTGCTAGAATAAGCTTAATCGAGCTCACAGGATTCCAAAAGCGTAAAGAACATTAAAAGCGGGGCTTGGAATCACTTACTATTGAGCTTGGAAAGCTTGAAAACCCTAGCCATGGCCTCCCCCATGCTAATTTCGGCCTCCATGAAGAAGATGAGCAAAATTGGCTTTTAATTTTGTATTTTAATTTATTTTACCCCTAAATGACCAAAATGCCCTTACTACTAAACTTTCAAAAATTCCTTCCATGTCCTAATTTTGTCCATGAACTTAAAATTGGTCAAATTGCTATTTAAGACCTCCTAATTAATATTTTAAAGCAATTTCATGCTAGAAACTTCTAGAATGCAAGTTTTGCAACTTATTCAATTTAGTCCCTAACTTCAAATTAAGCACTTTATGTATTGAATTTCTTCACGAAATTTTCACGAAATCATGAAATCATATCATAAACCTCAAAATAATTATAAAATAATTATAAAAAAATTATTTCTATCTCGAATTTGTGGTCACGAAACCACTATTCCGATTAGGCCCTGATTCGGGTTGTCACAGGAAAGTAAAAATTCTAACTAGGAAATAAAAATAAACACCTAAAAAGAAATAAAAACTAAAGATAAGAATTCCCCCATTTTATTTATTTAACTTATCCTCCTCGTCTTCCTTATTTGATGTTTCATCCTCACTTGCATTCTTATCTTCCTTCCATGATTCGAAGATATAATTTGGGAACTCAAGAACAAAACTGTTAGAAATATTTTTAAAAGTATTTCTTATAGAATCATCTCTAACTTTTGCATATTTCTAATAAGCCTGTTGTTGGTTATGCATAAATTTCATCACATCCATCATAATTGACAATTCCAATTTCTTCACAGTGATTGAAGAAGTGGGCATAGGAATAGTCAACTCAGGATCAACACTTGGTTCAACTGGCTCATCAACATTCGACTCCTCTCTTGGTTTAGAGACTTCTAATCCCTTTATTAGTTGTAGATTGTTCAGTTTTTCCTCATATTCTACTTCTTCTATCTTAGTAACTAAGTTATCCTCTATTTTGAATTCGTTTGATGACTCATCAGTTTCTGGTTCTGTTGGTTCACCCAGTTCAGGTGGGTTCAATTCATAGATGTTTTCCACTAACCTCTGAAGATCATGGGCTATGATGGAACCTTGAACATACAAGCCCTTCAGGTTTGCTTTTGTTCTAACTTGTCCTCTTAAGCAAAGTGAAGTGATCAATGATAAAAAGTAAGCACTTCCGGTCTTCTTTCTAACACAATCATGGATCTCCTTAAGAATGATCTTTCCCAACATTAATAGACCTTAGCCAATGGCTTTAAATATTCCCTTCGGCAAGAATGACTACCATACTTCCTTATAATCCATTGGGATCCCAGATTTGTCACAACATTAAGCGCTTGCTGAAGAAAATCTTAATTTATATTTGTCATCATGGCAAAATACTCATCTTATACATCTGGTAGGTTAAACGAATCATTAATGGACTTAGAAGTTAAAAGTACCTTTTTCTTGAGAACAAGAACTTCAATAGTATCTGGCTTAGTCAAATTGGCATAGAACTCTCGAACTAAATCCTCTTCAGGCAATGATCGTGCATCGCAAAAATAGTTCCAATTGAGGGTATCAACTGTGTTTTGAATCGGCAAAGGCACAACCATGTTATCATCATAAATTGATTCTTGAAGATGGAATCAAACCTTTCTTCCACTTCTTCATATTGAATCATAATAGGATTTTTGGTAGAGGTCTTGGAAGATCTATTTCTTTTGTGAGACATGGTGATTTTTCCCCAAAAATAGGCAAAATTTCAGTAATGGATGAATCAATGTGTTTTACGGTGATGATAGGCGTGCGGCGGCAATAAGCTAGGGTTTTGCGACAATAGGAGGAATTTGGGGAGATTTTTTAGGATTTAGGCCGACACCTAAGAGGGAAAAGAATGAGTGGCTAGGGTTTAAGCTAATTGCTTGAACGGTTGTGAAAAATATGGTGGTAGAGAGGGGTCTATATAGTGATGAATTAGGGGAAACTTGTAGCAAAAGTTTAGCTACGTAAGTGACTTGGGCGACAAGTATAGATGGAGGAAAAAGTGGTGGCAAAAATTAGGGCTTTGGGGCCCTTATGGACAACAATGTGGATGAATTTCTCCTCTTTGTTGTTTCAGGCCTTGAGCCCAATGTAACACCACTTACCTGTATTCGACTCCGAAACACGGTATGGGGCATTACCAGACTTAAACACAAGCAAACGTACATTTTTGAGCCATGAATTCTTATCCAAATTAAAACCTTTTCATTTACATCCATATCGTCCCTAAAACAAGCCTACGAGGCCCAAAACATGCATTGGAAGCGGTTAGGGACTAAACCGAGAACTTTGGAAATTTTCATGACACTTAGAAATTTTTTTCATGTTTTAAGAGCCACACACCCGTGTGGCTTGGGACACGCCCGTATGGGCAGGCCGTGTGGTTACACACGCCCGTATCCTTAACCCGTGTAACTCTCTATTTGTCATTTAAGAACAATTTGAAGTCACATGGCCAAGGCACACGCCCGTGTGCTTAGGCCGTGTGGTTGATTTAATTTTCATAATTTTTCATAAAATAGGTGCAGACTTCACACGCCCAGGGCACACGCCCATGCCTGAGGCCGTGTCATCCACACGGCTGAGACACACGCCCGTGTCTCTGCCCGTGTGCTCAATACTTAGCTTTCTATTTTGCAACAATTAAGGTGCAGGGGACACACGGCTGGATCACACGCCCATGGCACGAGCCATGTCTCACACACGGCCTAGACACATGCCCGTGTGTCTACCCGTGTGGACAAAAATAAGGCTGTTTTCCAAGCCATATTGCCACCCTTCCATGCACAAACCTACACAACAAAACATAGCACCATTCTAAGTATATACATTCAGCCAAATCAGCCATAACCAAGGCATCAATACCTTATTCACATGCTATCATTGATCATACACTAACATCACATACTAATCAACCTAAGCCATGCAATTTCCACATTCATGGAAACATCATCATATGCATATATACTTAAACAAATATTAGCCAATTTCATATGACCATACACAAAATGATTTATCAACCAATATAGGCAACACATTAGGCTAATTCAATTATGACACATAACAAAATAACCAAGTCCCTATACATGTCATAACTCAAAATATTGAAATCATTGATACCCAAAATATTAAGTTGATAGTGTGACTGGATCTCCGACAATCTCTGATCCCCTAGTTGGCTTGGTGACTTTATAAGACAAGGGAAAAGAAAGAGGAGTAAGCTTTAAAGCTTAGTAAGTTCCCATGCAAAAAATAAGCATTATAAACTCACATTTAACATACAATTAACTTGAAGTAAATTAACATAAATGTCATTATAAATCTCACAATCCAACTTACTCAATCACAACCTTACCGAGGGATTCATCATATATCAAGCTCATTAAACATGAGTTTTATGTACATACTTGTACCAATTTACAACATACCATAGTCTTTCACAACTTTGACATTCTCGTTTCATTTCCCGTTGAACCACTTGGAATACTAAAGGATACTTGGGTATCTCGTACACATAGTACCACACCAATGCCATATCCCAGATATGGTCTTATATGAGATCTTGTTTCAATGCCAATAGCCCAGCTATGGTCTTACACGAAATCTCATATCGATGCCATATCCTAGATATGGTCTTACACGAAATCTCATAATGATGCCATATCCCAGATATGGTCTTACACATAGTCTTAGTAACCCTAATGTCATGACATTTGTATCCTATCTATTCCTAAGGTTCAACCGGTATTTCTCACTTATCAAACTTTTTTGATCACGTTCAAGAGCAAATCACAATTCATACAATATTAAAGTAATTAAAGCATAAATAACAATGCATTATTTACATAAGAACTTACCTCGGTACAAAAATAGTAGGAAACGGACCTAATCGTCAAATACTTTGTTTTTCTCCAGATCTAGGTTCGAACCTCGTTTCTCTTGATCTATAATGGCAATTTTAAATCATTTATTCCAAAACTTACATTATGAAAAAATTTACATTTTTTTCCTTAAACTTTGACATATTTGCATTTTAGTCCCTAGGCTCGTAAAATGAAATCTATTCAATTTCATCAAGACCCAAGCCTAGTCAAACCTCTTTCATGCTTATAACAGCTCACATTTTCCATTTAATCACACTTTTATACACATTTTGAAATCTTTTTACAAATAGGTCCTTTTGACATTTCCATCAAAAATCACCTAGCAAAAGTTGTCTATCTTACATCTAACATACATTTTCTACCATTAGACATCAAAATGCACAAATATTCTTCATGGGTAAAATTTTATACTTTGATTTTCTTTCAAATTAATCCTTGAAATAGCTAGATTAGGTTACAAGGATCTCAAAAACATAAAAATCATTAAAAACAAGGCTAGAACAGACTTACAATCGAGATTGGAAGATGAACAAACCCTAGCTATGGTTCCCCTTTGAAAATTTTGGCCAAGTGTAGAGGATGAGCAAAAATTGGCTTTTAATTTGATTTTTAATTCATTTATTAGCCAAATGATAAAAATGCCCCTAACTTAAAACATGAAATTTCTCTTACCTCATGTCCATTTTTGTCACTAACTTAAAAAATGGTCTAATTACCATCTAAGGACCTTCAATTTAAAATTTCATAACAATTTGACACCTCTAGCATGTAGAACTCAACTTTTACACTTTTTACGATTTAGTCCTTTTTGCTAAATTGAGTGCTCAAATGTCAAAATTTTCAAACGGAATTTTCACAAAATCATTCCAAAAAATTGTAGACCATGAAAATGTAATAGAAACAAATTTTTATACATCAGATTCGTGGTCCCGAAACTACTGTTCCGACTAGGCCCAAAATTGGGCTGTTACACCCAAACTGTATTTACAAACTAAACTGCTTAAGATAAAATAAAATGATTAGTACTTGGGCCAAATTGACCCCCTTATTGAACATAAAAATAAAATGAAAATGAAAAATTAAAATGAAAATAAAAATTTCAAAATTAATTAGAAAATTTCTTCTCAAAAGATTACATTAAATTAATTCCCAAGAAAGGTTGGAGGGGTCATAATAGTCCCACTTAAGTTCAAATCTATTTAGAAAAAATTAATTAAATGTACTAATTTAAGAAAAATAATTTCTAAGCATGTCATTTATTCAAATGAGATAGAAAGAAAAAAACTGAAAATAAATTAACGATAGAGAGAGTGAAGAGGACTCCCTCAATGTTATTTATGATTGTCACTGACAAAGGCGATGTCAAACAACCATTTATCATACCAACCGTATCCATCTAGAAATAAGAATAATGTTGCCTAGCAATTATATTCAATATTTACTCGAAAAATAGTAGCAGGAAATATTCTTGCTGTTTTACTTTGCTTGACTTTCTATCATTCGTACAAATTTACCTACCCATGATTATCCTTAACGAAATTAGCTCATTTTCCATTATACCTTCTTTCTTTGGTACAAGTCCTACCCACTGAATGTCACAGATGGGATCCATGATCCTTTCTTTTAACCATTAAGACTCAAGTTTCCTAGGACCAAATACTCGAGATTGAATCGAACTCTTCTGTCCCTTCATAGATCCCTTTTCAGTATTTGCAATAGTCCACTAGATACCTTTCTCGTGCCTTTTCAAAATAGTTAAGTTTAACTTGGGTGGGTCTTCTCTTGATGAGTTGGGTTGCTTGTTCTCATGTGATGATTGCTCGAATAACTCGAACTGAACTTTTGAATTGAATTTTTTCGAGTTAGCTTCCAAATATGTATCATCCTCATCTGGATGTGAAGAATCGTATGAAATACCTTCCAATGGATCATTGGAAATCAATGGATCTTTCGTGAAGACAGTAAAACAATATTTTACCTTATCAGAAGATCTTAGGTCCTTGAGTACATTAAAGGGTACTTATTCATATTGAGCTTGCATGGTGAGTTCACCTTTCTATACATCGATTCTCGTTTTTGCTAGTTTCCAAGAAGGATTTTTCTAGGATTATTGGTACTCCTTTATTTTCTTAAAAATCTAAGATAATAAAGTTAGTAGGAAATATGAATTTATCAATACGAACCAAGACATCCTCAATTTTTCCTTCGGGGTATGCTAAAGATTGATTCACCAATTGAAGTGTAATTGTAGCTGGTTTGGCCTTACCAATGCCAAATTGTCTAAACATAGACATAGGCATTAAGTTGATATTCGATCCCAAATCGCACAAAGCCTAACCACAATAGGATTCTCCAATATTGTAAGGTATGATGAAACTTCTTGGATCCTTCAATTGATGAGGCAACTTGTTCTGAAAAAATAGGCTACATTCTGTAGTTAGGGCCACTGTTTCAAATTCCCAAACCTTCCCTTCTTAGATATAAATTCCTTCAGAACGTTCGCATAGTTCGACATTTACTCCAAAGCTTCTACCAACGGGATGTTGATACGTAGCTGTTTCAACACATCTAACATTCTCTTAAATTGAGTATCCTATTTATGTTACTAGAGTCTTTGAGGATATAGAGGTTGTGGAACTTTGGCTTGGATTGGACAACTCTTCCAAGGTTATATTTCTGATCAAATGATGAGGTTAGCTTATCAAAATTCACTAGTTTAGATTTTACCTTTTCAGAATTTGCAGAATTTGGCTTTTCTAGTGTAGGAATTTCAACTGTGGCTTGATTTTCCTCTTTCTGGGGAGTTTCATCTTCAACGTCAACCTTATAGGGTTCAAAAGTCTTTCCGCTTCTTAAATTTATTGCTTTGCAATTCTCATTCCTCGATTTTCTTAGGTTCTCCATGTCACTAGGAAAAGCTCCTTATGGTTTATTTCGAAGTTCATTGGCTAGCTTACCTATCTGGTTCTCCAAATTTCTCAAAGTTGCATCATTCTTTGCTATGTATGTTGTAACACCCCTTACCCGTATTCAATGCCAGAATAGGGTTAAGGAGTATTACCGAACTTATCATACATTTAAACATACATTTCTCATAAAATTAGTTAATTCAAATACAATTTATTCAAAACCAATCATATTGTCCCTAATACAAGCCTACGAGGCCCAAAACATGCATTCGGGGTGGTTCAGGACTAAACCGATAACTTTAGAAACTTTTAGAACACTTAGAAAATTTTCTCAAAAATAGGAGACACACGCCCATTTGGCCTGGCCGTGTCTCTCACACTGCCAAAGACACGCTCGTGTCGCAGGCTATATGGACATTCGAAATGGGAGCACATGACCATGTCCCAGCCCGTGTCCGACCCCATGTAACTCTTTGACTTGGGTCACACGGCCAACACACACGCCCGTGTACGAGACTGTGTGCTAGGCCATGCCAAACTTGTAAGGTATACTGACTTATGCCACATGGCCAAGTCACACGCCCGTGTGTGAAGCCGTGTAGAGCATACTGACTTGGTTTTTAATTCAACACTAGGGGACACATGGCCGTGTAACATAACCATGTGTCATAGACAGCTGAGACACATGCCCGTGTGGACAAAAATAGGCTATTTACCAAGTCATTTTGCCACTTAAACTTGTGCACACCTATTTCAACCCAATTGGCACCAAAACATAGCATAATTTGGCATTTAAACCAACCAATTCAAGCCTAATACATGCATAATCTATACCACCTTTCTCAATACACACAAGTCACAAAATAGATCATACCATTTATAACAAAATCACATATACAATTCAACTAATTATACACTTCCAAATATGCATCATTGTGCTCAATTTCAAAAACATATATGTTCTCTAATTTCAACCATTTAGCATACACCATATATATATCCACAAGCTTCATAATAAAAGCCACACACACACACACACACATATATATCCATACATGATTCAAACATACCAAATGGGCCAACTCCTATGGCAATAAACAAAACTAAACATTTAACATTTACAAGCCATTTCAAATGACCAAAATCATTATAAACTCATAGCTAAAATAACCATAATCCTATACTTGCCATATAACCAAAACATAAGCTCAAAAGTACCAAAGTGATAGTTGGATAGTGTGAGGAAGTCTCCGACGATCACCGAATCTGAGCTAGCTTTGAAATCACTATAAAACACGGTAAAATAAAAAAAGTAAGCTTTATAGCTTAGTAAACACGTATGAAATAAACTGAATTTAATCATAAATACACAATTCAACAAATTGAATATATCAGCATGTAGCTCATATTATCTAACAAACCTTGCATATATTCAATCATAAGATTATACGTGAACTTCACAATTTCTTTGATTTAAAGCTTATACGGTTCATACACGTACCTGTACCATCTCCTATCAATCTCATACACAACCACGTCTTTCATTTACCCATTGAACCATTAGGAATACTATCGAATACTCAGGAAACTCGCACCCTAAGTGCCATGCATATAACTGAAGCTATCTCAATCTCATATCACATATATGCTCACTCTCGAGCTATCAACAGGCCTACTCACACAAGTTGTGGGTCAAGACGTAGCTACACGGTGCTGCTCACACAAGCTGTCAAGTAACTGCAACACATGCCAGTACACTCAGCCATTGGTAGGATGTACAGGACCAGCACCCGGATCACATAATCACAATAACCCCTAATGACATGTTATTCATATCCTAATCTATTCCTAAGGTTCAACCGAGATTTTCACTTTTATCAAATCATCATCGAACATGTCCATAGTCTCGTATTCACAGTTTATGCGATATCAAAGCACTTAAAATACATTTACAATGAAACTTATTACATAAGAATTTACCTCGATTCACAAAAACGGTGAAATAGGTCGATTAGTCGAGTACTTTGTTTTTCCCCCGATCTAGATCCGAACTTCATTTTTCTTGATCTATATAATATCAAATTTAGCTTATTTAATAATCTTTCTATTCAGTTTAATCCAAAACACTCATTAAAGCACTTTTACACTTTTGCCGCAATATTTCACAATTTTTACAATTTAGTCATTAATTCATAAAATTACAAATTCATGTAATTTCACCCAAACCCATGCTAGCTGAATTTCAATTAGGTCCCTAGCAGCCCATATTTTTCATTTATTTCACATTTTAACCATAAAGTTTTCACATTTCACAATTTAATCCCTAATTTACATTTTTACTAAAATTCACTTAACAAAACTTGTATAACTAACATCAAACATTCATAATCTACCATTAAACATTAAAATACTCATAGATTCATGAAAGAAAAACTCTAAACCTTTAACAGTTTTGCAAAATAGTCCCTCAGCTAGCTAGATTAAGCTGCAAGGATCTCAAAAACATAGAAATCAATAAAAACGAATAAAAAATACATACCTAATTGATGGCAATAAGCATGCCGAACCCTAGCCCTCTTTTTCTCAAGAAAATCAATTTGGTTTTCTCTTTTGAAGAAGATGAACACAAATTACCTATTTTGTTTTATTTAATTAACATTTTAATTAACAATTACCAAATCAACCTTAATAATAAACCATTAATATCATCCAAATGATGTCCATCTTTTTCCACTTATTTTAATAATAATATAATTACAACTTAAGGACTTCGACTATTTAATTTCATAGCAATTTAATACCTTTAACTATTAGAACAATGCTTTTGCACTATATGCGATTTAGTCCTTTTTATCGAATTGAACACTTAAAAAATAAAATTTCTTAACAAAAATTTCACCCAAACATATTATCATGATGTAGACAATAAAATAATAATAAAATAATTATTGTGATTTTGAATTTGCGGTTCTGAAACCATTGTTCTGATTTGACTAAAAACGGGCTGTTACATATGCTCTTAATAAGTTCTCAAGATTAGAAGACTCGACTGACAGAGGATTTTCTATGTTGGTTGGTACAGCACAGTGAGGTTTGCTTCTAAGCTCATCAACTAATTGTCCCACTTGATTTTCCAGGTTCTCTAATGTTGTTGCTTAACCTTAAATCAAGGCATCATTTTTAACAATGTATGTCTTTAACAAGTTCTCCAAATTATTTGAAGGCTCAAATTGCAGTGGGTTTTGAACTTGTTGATTGAAACCAAGAGGTTGATTTGATTTGCGCTGCATGTAAGTGTTGTTTGGTCCACCTCCTTGGTAGTGGATTTGTGGTTGAGCTGTAACATGATTTAAACTATTAGTAGTAAATTGTTTCAACATTAAAATAATAATAAAGTAATTATTTTGATTTTGGATTTGTGGTTCTGAAACCACTGTTCTAATTTGACTAAAAATGGGCTATTACAACTCTCCCCCTTTAGGGGTTTTCGTCTCCGAAAATCTTACCAGCAAAAAGGTTAGGATACTATTTTCTCATAGCTTCTCTGGGCTCCCACGTGGCTTCATCGACACCATGTCGTTGCCAAAGTACTTTCACTAAAGCTATGCTTTTATTTCTCAACTGTTTAACCTCTTGAACTAAAATTTTGATCGGTTCTTCATTGTTTGACATGCCGAGTTGAATTTCAATTTTAGTCGGAGACATAACATGCGATGGATCTGATCCATATCGACACAACATCGACACATGAAACACATTATCTATCTTTTCTAATTCTGATGGTAATGCTAACCAATATGCCACTGATCCTATTCTTTCAAAAATTTCATACGGCCCGATGAATTGCGGATTCAGTTTGGCTTCGCGACCAAATCGAAGAATTTTCTTCCACGGAGATACTTTCAGAAATACTTTGTCACCGATATGAAATTCAATGTCTTTTTGTGTCAAATTCGCATACGGTTTCTGTTGATCTGAAGCTACTTTTAGACTGTTACGAATTACTTTCACTTTCTCTTTAGTCTCTCTAATCAAATCAACCCCGTGAATCTTTTTCTCACTAAGCTCGGTCCAGTACAATGGAGTTTGACATTTGTGACCATACAATGCTTCATACGGTGCCATTTTTATGCTCGATTCAAAACTATTGTTATACGCAAACTCAATCAATGGTAAATATTTCTCCCAGTTGCCTTCGAACTCTAAAACACAACAACGAAGCATATCTTTGAGAATCTGAATTACTCTCTCAGAATGACCTTCAGTTTGCGGATGAAATGCTGTACCAAAATTCAACCTTGTACTTAGAGCTTCTTGCAATTTCTTCCAAAATTGCGATGTATACCTCAGATTTCTATCTGAAATAATCGAAACTGGCACCCCGTGTAATTTGACAATCTCTGACATGTACAATTCAACCAATTTATCAAGTGAATAGTTTGTACGTACTAGAATGAAATGTGCAGATTTCGTCAGTTGATCAATGACAACCCAAATAATATCTTTCTTCCTCAGAGACAGGGGTAATCCTGATATGAAACCCGTCGTAACTCTATCCCATTTCCATTTTAGAATCATCACTGGTTGTAGCAATCCTGAAGGCACTTGATGTTCGACCTTTACTTGTTAAAAAACTAAACATTTCGACCCAAACTCTGAAATGTCTTGTTTCATGCCTAGCCACCAATACAACAGTTTTAAATCATTGTACATGTTAGTACTTCTCGGGTGAACAGATAAACATCCACTGTGTGCTTCATTCAGAATTTTCTATATAAGCTCTGGATCTCTCGATATGCAAACTCTACCTCGGAACAATAAGCAGTCATTGAATCTGATTTGATAGTCTGAATCACTAGTCGACTTACATTGCATTCTTTTGGTTTGCAAATCATTATCACACTTCTGAGCTTCACAAATTTGTTGAAGAAAAACCGGTTTAGCTTTCAACTCTGCTAGAATTAAACCATCACCTGATAAGGTTAACTGAGTATTCATCACCCGTAAAGTAAATAATGATTTTCTACTCAGAGCATCCGCGACTACATTTGCTTTCCCCGGATGATAATCAATCACTAGCTCAATGCCTTTCAGTCACTTGAGCAACCTTCATTAATGCAAATTTAGATCTTTCTGAGTTATTATGTACTTAAAATTTTTGTGATCGATAAAGATGTGGCACTTTTCACCGTACAAATGATGTCACCAAATTTTTAATGCAATTACAATAGTGGCCAACTCTAAATCATGCATCAGATAAGTCTTTTCATGCGGTTTCAATTGTCTGAAGGCATAAGCTATCACTTTTCCCTCTTACATCAAAACACAACCCAAACCGTTCAATGACGCATCATTGAAAATCACAAACTCTTTACCCAACTCGGGTTGAACCAACACTGGTGCCTTAGTTAACAATGTTTTCAATTGATCAAAACTCTATTGACATTTTTCGGACCACTCGAATTTCACATGTTTTTGTAGCAATCTAGTCATCGGTGTAGCAATTATCGAAAATCCTTTAACAAAATGTCGATAATAGCCAGCTAGTCCTAGAAAACTTCTAACTTTAGATACATTTCTTAGTGGTTTCCAATCAACAACTGCTAAAATACTGCTCAGATCAACTCGTATACCCTCCACTAAAAGAATGTGTCCCAAAAATCCAACCTCTTGGAGCCAAAACTCTAATTTGCTGAATTTAGCAAACAATTGTTTATCTCCCAAGGTTTGTAGCACAATTCTTAAATGCTCTGCATGCTTAGACTCATCTCGAGAATAGATCAGAATGTCATCAATGAATACAATAATGAATCTATCTAAATACGGTCTAAAAATCTGATTTATCAAATCCATAAAAACTGCAGGAGCATTAGTCAATCCAAAAGGCATAACAAGAAATTCATATTGCCCATACCTTGTTCTGAATGCAGTTTTCGATACATCTGAATCTTTAACTCTCAACTGATAATAGCCTGATCTCAAATCAATCTTTGAGAATACTGTTGCCCCTTTCAACTGATCAAACAAGTCATCTATTCTCGGCAAAGGATACTTTTTCTTTATCGTAACTTTCTTAAGTTGTCGATAATCAATACACATTCTCATTGACCCATCTTTCTTCTTTACAAACAACACTGGTGTACCCGAGGGTGAAAAACTAGGTCGTGAAAAAACCTCTATCCGTTAATTCTTGCATCTGAGCTTTCAACTCTTTCAACTCTGTCGGAGCCATTCTATACGGAGCTATAGATATTAGTGATGTTCCCGGTACTAACTCAATAGAAAACTCAACCTCTCTAATCGGTGGCAACCCCGGTAGTTCTTCTGGAAACACATCCAGATATTCACAGTCAACTGACACTGATTCAATCTTAGATTCAGATACTTTTTTATCCAAAACATAAGTAAGATAAGCTTCACAACCTTTTCTCACACATCTCTGAGCTGACATAGATGAAATCACAACAGGCAATCCACTTGACTCATTAGATTCAATTTGAAGGATTTCACTATTCTGACATTTCAATTTAATTATTTTTCATCTATAATTCACAACGACATCATGTACCATCAACCAATCCATACCCAGAATTACATCGAATTTATCAAAAGGTAGTAGCATCAAATCAGTTGGAAAATAGTAACCCCGAATCATTAAAGGACAATTCTTGCAAACTTTATCAACTAGAACATACTTGCCTAAGGGGTTCGATACTTTAATCACAAACTTAGTAGACTCAACAGTCAAACTCTTACTGGACACCAAATTCATACAAATATACGAATGAGTTGATCCAAGATCAATCAAAGCAATCACATTAGTGTCATAAAGAGAAAATATACCAGTGATAACATCAAGTGACGCATCTTTACGAGAGAGAATAGCGTAAACTTTTGTAGGTGCTCCTGCTTCGGATCTCACATAGAGTCCTTAGTTGTTCCTCTACTACTAGACACATTCCTCACATTTCTAGGTGGCCTCCCTCTAATAGCTGTGTTGCTCAGTCTTACATTCTGCAATTTATCTTTCTCATCTAATTCGGGACAATCTCGAATGAAATGATCTTGCGAGCCACATATGAAACAAGCCCGGTGATTCATTCTACATTCACCAGGATGTCATCTTCTGCATCGTTGACATTCAGGTCTATTATTTCTCACACTGCCAACACTCGATACTAATGTAGCTTAAGCTTTAAGACTTGAGCATTGTTTTACACGATCTCTGTTTGAATATCCCACCGAAGCATTTGAGCGACTAAACGAATCTCATGATTTCTTTGATGAAGATTGATATGATTTATTCATCGATATTTTCCTCAAATCTCTAGCTTCGAAATCCGCCTTTCTCTTTTCTTTGCCAAGTTCTTCGGCTTTACAGGCTCTGTCAACCAACACAACGAATTATTTTAATTCAAGAATCTCGACTAATAGTCTGATGTCTTTGTTTAACCTATCTTCGAATCTTTTACACATGATTGCCTCGGTGGAAATACACTCTCGAGCATATTTACTGAGTCTAACAAACTCTCGCTAGTATTCAGTTACAGACATGCGGCCCTGTTTTAGTTCAAGAGACTCTTTTCGCTTTTGATCAATAAACCGTTGACTTATGTATTTCTTTATAAACATAGCTTGAAAGAAATCCCAGGTAACTCTTTCTCTCGGCACTACTGATACTATGGTATTCTACCACTGATACGCTATGTCTCTCAAAAGTGATATGGCACATTTTAAACACTTCGCCGGTGTGCACGAAAGTTCATCAAACACCTAAATAGTATTTTCAAGCCAAAATTTAGCTCTCTCGGGATCATTATCCACATTAGCTCTAAACTCTTCTGCTCCTTGTTTTCTAATCTTATCAACTAGTGGCTTATTCAGTCGTAGAAATTCCATACCTTGAGGAACTACGGGAATCGGTTGGGGATTAGGTGGGGGTGGAGGTGTTGAGCAGCTGAATTTGTTCGAACATACTCCGTAAACCACTCATTCATCATCTGGAAGAAGGCTTCTTTAGCCTCTCCCCCCTAGCTACCCAATACGGGTCTAGACTCGGATTGCACTACCCCGTGAACGGAGGCGAGTGCATTACTTTCAACATCATCAACTACAGCTCGATTGGGATCCATTTGCTATATGAAAACACAGTTTAAATTGTCAGGAGTCATCACACTATCACAAATTATATATGGCATGTATAGCTAGACTCTCACATACACTATGTTAGTCTGAGAATCAACTAAACCGCAGCTCTGATACCAATAAATGTAACACCCCTCACCTATATTCAATGCTGGAATAGGCTTACGGAGCATTACGAAACTTGTCATACATTTAAACATACATTTCTCATACAATTAGTCAATTCAAATACAATTCATTCATAACCAATCAAATTGTCCCTAATATGAGCCTACGAGGCCCAAAACATGCATTTGGGGTGGTTCAAAACTAAACCGTTAACTTTAGAAACTTTTAGAACACTTAGAAAATTTTCTCAAAAACAGGGGACACACGCCCGTGTGGCCCGGCCACGCAAGAGATACGGCCGAAGACACGCTCGTGTCGCAGGCCATGTGGACATTCGAAATGGGAGTACATGGCCATGTCCGAGCCCGTATCTGACCCCATGTAACTCTCTGACCTGGGTCACACGGCCAACACACACGCTCGTGTATAGAGCTCGTGTGCCCAAAAAATGGCCACACACGCCTGTGTGCCAGGCTGTGTGCTAGAATGTGCCAAACTTGTAGGGTATATTGACTTATGCAACACGGCCAAGTCATACACCCATGTGTGAGGCTGTGTAGAGCATACTGACTTGGTTTTTAATTCAACACCAGGGGACACACAGTCGTGTAACATAACCATGTGTTATACACGGCTGAGACACATGCCCGTGTGGACAAAAATAGGCTATTTACCAAGCCATTTTGCCACCCAAACTTGTGCAAACCTATATCAACCCAATTGGCACTGAAAGATAGCATAATTTGGCATTTAAACCAATCAATTCAAGCCTAGTTCATGCATAATCTATACCACCTTTCTCAATACACACAAGTCACAAAATAGATCATACCATTTATAACAAAATCACATATACAATTCAACTAATTATACACTTCTAAATATGCATCATTGTGCTCAATTTCACAAACATATATGTTCTCTAATTTCAACCATTTAGCATCCACCATATCTGTATCCACAAGCTTCATAATAAAAGCCATACACACACACATATATATATATACATGATTCAAACATACCAAATAGGCTAACTACTATGGTAACATATAAAACCAAACATTTAACATTTACAAGCCATTTTAAATGACCAAAATCATTATCAACTCATAACCAAAATAACCATAATCCTATACATGCCATATAGCCAAAACATAAGCTCAAAAGTACCAAAGTCATAGTTGGATAGTGTGACGAAGTCTCCGATGATCCCTGAATCTGAGCTAGCTTTGAAATCACTATAAAACACAGTAAATAAAAAAAGTAAGCTTTATAGCTTATGCAGCTCGTATGAAATAAACTCAATTTAATCATAAATACACAATTCAACAAATTGAATATATCAACATGTAGCTCATATTATCTAACAAACCTTTCACATATTCAATCATAAGATTATACGTGAACTTCACAATTTCTTCGATTTAAAGCTTATACGGTTCATGTACATACCTATACCATCTCCTATCAATCTCATACACAATCATGTCTTTCATTCACCCGTTGAACCATTTGGAATACTATCAGATACTCGGGAAACTCGTACCCTAAGTGCCATGTATATAGCTGAAGCTATCTCAATCTCATATAACATATATACTCACTCTCGAGCTATCAACGGGCCTGCTCACACAAGCTATAGGTCAAGACATAGCTACACAGTGTTGCTCACAAAAGCTGTCAAATAACCGCAACACATGTCGGTACACTCAACCACCGGTATGATGTACAGGACCAGCACCCAAACTTCATAATCACAATAACCCCTAATGACATGTCATTTGTATCCTAATCTATTCCTAAGGTTCAACTGAGATTTTCACTTTTATCGAATCATCATCGAACATGTCTATAGTCTCATATTCACAGTTTATGCGATATCAAAGCACTTAAAATACATTTACAATGAAACTTATTACATACAAATTTACCTCGATTCACAAAAATGGTGAAATAGGTAGATTAGTCGAGTACTTTATTTTTCCCTCGATCTAGATCCGAACTTCATTTTTCTTGATCTATATAATATCAAATTTAGCTTATTTAATAATATTTCTATTTAATTTAATCCAAAACACTATTTAAGGCACTTTTACACTTTTGCCCCAAGTATTTCACAACTTTTATAATTTAGTACTTATTTCATAAAATTATAAATTCATGTAATTTCACCCAAACCCATGCTAACTGAATTTCAATTAGGTCCCTAGAAGCCCATATTTTTCATTTATTTCACATTTTAACCACAAAGTTTCCACACTTCACAATTTAATCCCTAATTTGCATTTTTACTAAAAATCACTTAACAAAACTTGTATAACTAACAACAAACATTCATAATCTACCATTAAACATCAAAATACTCATAGGTTCATCAATGGAAAAACCCTAAACATATAACAGTTTGGGCTAGCTAGATTAAGCTGCAACGATCTCAAAAACATAGAAATCATTAAAAACGAATAAAAAATACATACCTAATTGATGGAAATAAGAATGACGAACCCTAGCCCTCTTTTTCTCAAGAAAATCGGTTTGGTTTTCTCTTTAGATGAAGATGAACACAAATTACCTATTTTGTTTTATTTAATTAACATTTTAATTAACAATTACCAAATCAACCTTAATAATAAACCATTAATATCATCCAAATGATGTCCATCTTTTTCCACTTATTTTAATAATAATATAATTACAACTTAAGGACTTCGACTATTTAATTTCATAGCAATTTAATACCTTTAACTATTAGAACAACATTTTGCACTATACGCGATTTAGTCCTTTTTATCGAATTGAACACTTAAACAATAAAATTTCTTAACAAAAATTTCACCCAAACATATTATCATGATGTAGACAATAAAATAATAATAAAATAATTATTGTGATTTTGAATTTGCGGTTCTGAAACCATTGTTCTGATTTGACTAAAAACGGGCTGTTACATATGCTCTTAATAAGTTCTCAAGATTAGAAGACTCGACTGACAGAGGATTTTCTATGTTGGTTGGTACAGCACCGTGAGGTTTTCTTCTAATCTCATTAACTAACTGTCCCACTTGATTTTCCAAATTCTCTAATGTTCTTGCTTGGCCTTAAATCAAGGTATCATTTTTAACAATGTATGTCTTTAACAAGTTCTCCAAATTATTTGAAGGCTCAAATTGTAGTAGGTTTTGAAATTGTTGATTGAAACCTAGAGGTTGATTTGATTTACACTGAGTGTTGTTTTGTCCACCTCCTTAGTAGTGGATTTGTGGCTGAGCTGCAACATGATTTAAACTTTTAGTAGTAAACTATTTCAACATTGAAGAGATAAATGATACTTGAGATGAGAGTGAAGTAAGGGCGTCTACTTCATGTACTCTGGCTACTCGTCTTCTTGAAGTTGCTTGATTTGTCTGCAATTGGTAATTATTATTGGCTATTCTCTAGATTATTTTGTAGGCCTCATTATAAGACTTTGACAAGAGAGCACCATTCGCAGATGCATCTACCCCTAACCTTATGTGTGCGTTGAGAGCATTGTAGAATGTATCCAATTAGATACAATGTGGAATCCCGTGCTGAGGGCATCTATGTAATAACTCCTTAAATCTTTCCTACACCTTGTATAAGGACTCGTCATCCAATTGTTGAAAAGTGGTGATCTCACTCTGCAACCTAGCATTTTTGCTAGGTGGGAAATACTTTACTAAAAAGCCTTCAGCTAATTCTTGCCAAGTAGAAATTGAGTTGGATGGCAATGAATTAAGCCATACTCATGCTCGATCTTGCAACGATAATGGAAACAACTTCAACCTCGGTGCGTCTTCAGTTACACCGGCTATCTTAAAGGAATCGCTCACCTCCATAAATAATCGAAGGTGAAGATGTGGATCTTCTATGGGCATTCCATTGAATTGGCCTATTGTTTGAAGTATCTAAAACATCACAGGCTTCAATTCAAATTGCGGTGCCTAAATCTTCGATCTCTTAATTCCCAGATTTAGCTCGTTAAGAAGTGGCATGGCATACTGTCTGTAACGCCCCAAATCCCGAAAGCCCTGTTAAAATTATTCTGTGTGTATGCAACATGGATGTGTGTCTACCTTATTGGTTTAGTGCATTAGGAGTGTCTGGGAAGTCTTGTGTTCAAGCCTTGGCTTGAGAAAATTTTTGGCTCCTACTTGAATAAACCCTATTTTCTAATAGTAAGCTTCTTAAATTTATGATAGGGTTACTTGTAATAAAAAGCTTACTAGTCTAGTGGTAAGTGGCGTGTTTCTAATGCCAAGGGACTGGTGTTCGAGTTGTGTTGCACGCAAGAGTGTCTTTTTTGCAATCGGCCGTGTGGGTAGTTCGATGGCATTAGGACTCTAGTGGTTGGACGAGGGAGGAGTTGTTGAGGGAGTTTGAATCGGTCAAGTGAGGAAAAAGAGGAGAGATTCGGGGAGAGATAGGGGGAGTGGATCAAGAAGTGGGGGAAAATGTAGTAGTTGGTTGAATGTGGGAGTCTTCCTTGTACCAATTCGGTCATAGGATCATGTACCATTGATGCCGAATGGTTATTAGTTTTTGGCTCTCGAATGGCTTTGTTTTTTTTTCTTTTGCTTCTCTTCTGAGTGTTGGTTGTGTAGTAACTGATTTTACTTGACCATTTGGGTCTTTTGGAGGCTTGTTCTTGGCTGGTGCTGATTAGGCAACTTTCTTTCTTATCTCTTTTTCTTTGGACGATATCCCTCTTGTTTAGTCATTTGTTTTCTTCTTTCAAATGCTTCTCTTTTGACCGAATACTTTCTTCTATCTTCTTAGCCTTGCCAAACCTTTGCTAGCCCTCTTTCATTTGGATTCTGAGCCGACATCATTGCTTTTCCTTGCTAGCCGAATACTCTTCTTTCTTGAAGCTGAATCTCCCTGTGTTTGATTTAGGTAAATTGGTTCTTCTTGGCTTATAGCTGAATCTTGTGGTTGCTGTCACTACTGCTTCCCTTCTTTTCTCTCTACCGTAATAG
Organism: Gossypium anomalum; assembly: GCA_025698475.1. Classification (NCBI taxonomy): domain Eukaryota; kingdom Viridiplantae; phylum Streptophyta; class Magnoliopsida; order Malvales; family Malvaceae; genus Gossypium; species Gossypium anomalum. The sequence continues at coordinate 36,289,116 of CM046968.1, read as the reverse complement.
CATTCTCCTCTAAACTATCTTTGTCTGCCTTCTCTGACAGGGGTGTGATCATCCATCTTGTGCCTCGATTGTGGGGGTATTATTGTAGGTCGAATACTTCTACTTGGTTCCATGTTTTGGTAAGTTATCTCACTGGGTTCAACATATTTGCATATATGGTTTTGGTTAACATGTTGCAGTCGTAATGCAGAGTTTATCAAGGATATAAAAGTTCATCCTAGCTAGCGGTAAGGCAGATAAACCATCTTCATCTAGTTGAGGTAGGTAATACTTACCAGTGGGGATTTAAGAGTTGTTAATAGGGTGTTAACCCTACTGAATAAAGTCTGATTGTATGTCATGTATACTTATAGGCTAGGGTGCTCGTAGACTCGTAACAGTTCTCGCGAACAGATGTGTGAACATTGTCATTTGATATGTGTTAGCAAAAGTCAAAAAGCCGAAAGTGGGCTGTTGGCACCACACGGGCGTATGGCCGTCTTTGTGGCAGGCCTAGTAGCAAAACAAGGCCGTGTTTTTGACGAAATGGCCATGACCAATTTCATGGGCCGAAACGGTATTGGGCCATTTTGGCCGAGTTGGGCCGTGTGGGCCTAATGGGCTTATGGGCCCCATATGGAGAAATTGTACAAAATGTGGTAAATTGTGGACAGGTTGTGTGAACTACACGATTGAGGCTATTGTCGAGGCTATGTGGGCCATACGAGAGTGTAAGCCCATATGGGCTTGCACCATGGGCTATAGGCCCATTAGCACTGATTGATTGATAAGGTTGCATGGGTCGCTCAAGATGACTGTGGACCTACTGTTGGGTCGGTAAGTACACTTAGACCCTATACTGAGAAAATGACCATTATACCCATGTGAGGTAAATTGACTGAAATACCCCTGTACTATGTATGACTGTTTATGAGCATAACATTTCTGCATACACGTATGATATTATGTTGCATTACATGGGGTGGGATATATGATTTTGGAGGAAGTGTACTGAAAGGCTATAAGCCTATTACTGGCAGCTCTACTGCGAATACTGTTTTAGTACCGAGATCGATACGTCTTGGTGTGTAGGGTTGGGTGGGTCGATTTTATCCCCACATGGTGTGTAGGGCTGATACGGAGATGGTGTGTAGCAGATGGAATGGGTAGGATTCTTTGTTTGCATACTATACTGAAATGGGCTCAGGCCCAGAATGATGCTGTTACTGAAATGGGATAAGGCCTAACTGGAACTGAAAGGCCTAGGCCCAGATTGCATTTGCTCTGTTTGTTTGTTATTTTGGGCTTTCACACACTGAGTTTTCGTAAACTCACCAACTGTTAACTGTTCAGGAAATCCTCTGGCTTAATCAGATCGAGGCAATGGAGGATTCAGAGGTGGCCACTCGACATAGTTAAGATTTTATATTGGGTTTTTATTTTGTTATAAGGCTGCTTTAGTTTTTACCTAATTTGGGAGATTTATTTATTTATTTATCTTATTTTACCTGTTAGTAATAGGACGCTGATTTTCATGGAAAAATAAACAAATGTTTTTCTGAAAACATCACCCTCATGCAACACATTTTAAAAGCTTCCGTAACAAACACGGTTTTAAAGTTAATAACAAACTGGTTTAAGTAGCATTTTACCTAAATAACTTGAGTTTTCACAATGAGCTAGGCCTCTTAACCTTTTTTTAAGAATCTAAAGAAGTGTTTATAAAGAACGGGTTTTTCATCAATCAATGTTTTGGAAAAACACTCCAATGTGACATCACAGATTCGGCCATAACGTCTAGGCCGGGTTTAGGGTGTTACACTGTCTTATGAGTCAGTCCCTATCATCAACAATAAGGATTGGATTTCGAGAATTAGCAGCTCCATTCCCTTGAACATCATTTCTATTCTCAAGGCCCATTTCAACAGCTTGTCTCCAAGCTAATCTTTCTCATCTTCTTTGTTTAAATGCCCTCTCAGTTTCAAAGTCTACAAGGAGTAAATCAATGATTCAATCTATACTCATGACAACCTAAAAAGAAAATCACAAAAAAACTAAAGAATAAAGAATGAAAAAAAAATAAAGGGAAAGAAAAGAATAAAAATGAAAGTATTGATTGGTAAAGTTAGAAATTAAATAAAAATAAAATAAAAACCAAATTGCAAGGAATAATTTCACAAAAATGATTAAGACAACAGTCCCCAGCAACGGCGCCAAAAACTTGTAAAAGGATTTGTGCAAGTGTACACAGTCGTATCGTCTCTACAGGGACTGTATAAGTGTAACACCCCTAACCTGTATCCGTCGCCGGAATAGGGATACGGGGCATTACCGGACTTAATACGTAAACAAACATACATTTCTCATACATTATTCATATAAAAATAAAAGTCATTCACAATCAATCATATCGTCACTAAAACGAGCCCTCAAGGCCCAAAGCATGCATTAGAAGTGGTTCATGACTAAACCGAGAAATCAGGAAATCTTTCAGAAAATATAGAAAAATTTTCAAAATACAGGGACACACGTCCGTGTGGCCCGACTGTGTGTATCACACGGCAAAAGACACGCACGTGTCATAGGCTGTGTGGACATTCCAAATGGGATCACATGGCCGTGTTCCAGCCCGTGTCCTACCCCGTGTAACTCCCTGACTTGGATTACACAGCTAACCACACGCCCGTGTGACTAGCCCGTGTACCCGTTGAAATGGCCTCACACGTCCATGTGCCAGGCTGTGTTCTAGGCCGTGCTAAAACTGTAGGGTATACTGACTTATGCCACACAACTAAGTTACACACCCGTGCGTTGGGCCGTGTGGAGCTACTGACTTGATTTCTAAATAAGTAATAGAGGACACACGACCGTGTCATCTAAACGTATGCCACACATGACTGAGACACACGCCCGTGTCTCTACCCGTGTAGACAAAATAGTCTATTTTCTAAGCCATATTTCTCACCCAAAGAGGTTCCAACCTGCACACCTCAATATGCATATAATCATGGCATAAATAGGCCCTCAAAAATAACCAATATCAAGATTATATCATGTACTAATCACACATACAACATGATAAACACAAGCACATTCATTTGACCACTTTTAAACATACTAAAAATGTTTCCAAAGTATACCTAAATGGTCAATTACCTATTTCAGACTTTGTGCCTAACTTAGCATACATACTCATCTCAATTTTAACCATTTACTTCACAAAATACCAATCCATAACAAAACATTCACAAAGCAATTATACACAACATATCAAAAGGCCATTTATACATATTTTCATAACCAAATATACGAAAACAAGCCAAATTACATGGCTATGCACATAACCAAAACATATATCATTTACAAGCCAATTAAATTGGCTATACACATCACAAACATCTAAACCATATTATCCACAACACCTATACATGCCATATAACCAAGTACACAACTTCAAAAGTACCAAAATGATAGCTGGATAGTGTGATGAGATCTCCGACAACTCCCAAATCCGAGCAAGCTTTGAAATCACTATAAAACACAGAAAAGTAAACATAGTAAGCTATAGTGCTTAGTAAGTTCGTATTGCTAATAAGTATAACTTACCATCATTCACAAATTAAGTAATCTAAAGATAATATACTACAACTCAACTTGATTACAAGGCTAACATATATTCATCCACATAATAAAGCATGAAACTCACAAATTTCATGGATTCAATGTGTATATGGTTCACGTACATACCTATATTGATACGTATTAATCTCTTACCTTTTCATGTCATCAATATACCCGTTGAACTATTTGGAATAATATCGGATACTCAGGAATCTCACATCCTAAGTGTCAATACATGGTCAAAATCATCTCAATCTCATATCTCATATGTAAATGCTCATCTCGAGCTATCACTGGGTCTGCTCACACAAGCTGACGGTCAAGACATAGGTACGTGGTGCTAATCACGCAAGCTGACGAAAATTTACAACACATGCTAGAAAACTCAGCCACTGGTAGAACGTATGGACTAGCACCCAAAACACTATAACCCTTAATGACATGTCATTTGTATCCTATTTATTCCTAAGGTTCAATAAGGATTTCACATTGTCGAATCTTCGTCAAACATTTTTGTAAGATCGTATTTGCAAATAATGCAATTATAGAGCATTTAAAACAAAAATACAATAATGCTAGTTAACATACGAACTTACCTCGAATTTATACGAAGAGAATTGAGCTATCAATCAATTATTTTGTTTTCCCCTCGATCTAATTCCAAACTTCTCTTTTCTTGATATATATATATAATTAAATTAAACTTATTCAAAATATATTCTATTCAATTCAGTCCAAAAATTCTTATTATGATAATTTTACACTTTTACCCCTTATATTTTAACATCTTTACAATTTAGTCCTTAGCTCATAAAAATGCAAATTCTGCAATTGAGTCCACATCCATGCTAGCCGAATTTCATCTATACTCATAGCAGCCCATACTTTTCATTATTCCACACACTTACCACATAATTTTCACATTTCTCAATTTAATCCCTAATTGATAATTTCAACCAAAATCACTTAACAAATGTTGTTTATCTAATAACAACCATTCATTTTGTATCATCAAACATCAAAATACATAATTATTCATCAATTGTAAAACCCTAGACTTTTAAGAGTTTCACAAATTAGTCCCTAGGCTAGCTAGATTAAGCTACAACGATTCCGAAAATATAGAAATCATTAAAAACGGGACAAAAATCATACCTAAATGGAAAATGGAAGCTTGGCCGAATGTTAAAGACAACAATGGCTTTCTTCTTCTTCACAATCGGTTGAAGAAGGAAAATTAAAGATGACAACATTAATTATTTTATTTATTTTATCTTTATTTACTAATTTACTTAATTAGCCTTTCAAAACATTAATAATTACACAAAATACCAAGCTATTATCATCCACTAACTCATTAATGGGCTAATTACCATATAAGGACCTCTATTTTAAATTTCTATAGCTATTAGACCCCTTTAGCTATTAGAACTCAACTTTTACACTTTACGCGATTTAGTTCTTTTTATCAAATTAAGCATTCAAACAATAAAATTTCTTAATGAAATTTTCATACAATCATACTATCATGCTATAGACCTTAAAATATTAATAAAATAAATATTTTGACTTTAGATTTGTGGTCCCTAAACTACTGTTCCAATTTGACGAAAAACAGGCTGTTACAACTCTTCCCCCTTAGGAATTTTCGTCTCCGAAAATCTTACCAAAAAATAGGTTAGAGTATTGTTTTCTCATAGCTTTCTCGGGTTCCCACGTAGCTTCTTTGACCCCATGACGTTGCCAAAGTACTTTCACTAAAGCTATGCTTTTGTTTCTTAACTCTTTAATCTCTCGAGCAAGAATTCTGATAAGTTCTTCGCTATACGACATATCAGGATGAATTTCAATCTCTGCCAGATAAATGATATGCGATGGATCTGATTGATACCGTTGCAACATAGATACATGAGATACATTATGGATCTTTTCTAATTCTGATGGTAAAGTTAGTCAATAAGCTACTGGCACAATTCTCTCAATAATCTCATACGGTCCAATAAATCACGGACTCAATTTTCCTTTGCGACCAAATTGAAGAACCTTTTTCCACGGTGATACTTTCAAAACACTTTGTCATCGATTTAAAATTCAATATCTTTATGTTTCAAATTTGCATATGATTTCTGTCGATATGAAGTTGCTTTCAAATTGTCACGAATTACTTTCACTTTATCTTCAGTCTCTCTAACCAAATCAACCCCGTGAATCTTATTCTCACTAAGCTCAATCCAGTACAATGGAATTCGACATTTATGACCATATAAAGCTTCATACGGTGCCATCTTTATACTCGATTGAAAACTATTGTTATATGCGAATTCAACCAAAGGTAAATATTTTTCCCAGTTGCCTTCAAACTCTAAAACACAACAACGAAGCATATCTTCGAGAATCTGGATAACTCTCTCGAAATGACCATCTGTTTGAGAATGAAAGGCAGTACTGAAATGCAACCGTGTACCCAAAGCTTCTTGCAATTTCTTACAAAATCGCGACGTAAATCTTAGATCTCTATCCAAAATAATAGAAACTAGCACCTTATGTAATCTGACAGTTTCAAAAAGTACAATTCATCTAATCTATCAAGTGAAAAATTTGTACGTATCGGAATGAAATGTGCAGATTTCGTCAAACAATCAACAACAACCCAAATAGCATCTTTCTTTTTCAGAGATAAGGGTAACCTCGATTCAAAATCCATCGTAACTCTATCCCACTTCCACTCGGGTATCATTACTGGCTGTAACAGTCCAGAAAACACTTGATGTTCGGCTTTGACTTGTTGACAAACCAAGCATCTCGACACAAATTCTAAATTATCTAGTTTCATGCCCGACCACCAGTACAACTATTTTAAATCATTGTACATCTTAGTACTCCCTGGATGAACAGATAAGCAACCAGTATGTGCTTCATGTAGAATTTTTTGAATAAGCTCAAGATTTCTCGGTACACAAATTCTACCTATAAACAATAAACAATAATCGGATTCGATCTGATACTCTAAATCAGTAGTCGACTCGCACTGTACTCTTTTAGCTTGTAATTCATTATCACAATTTTGAACCTCACGAATTTGCTGAAGAAACACCAGTTTAGCTTTTAACTCAGCTAAAATTAAACCATCATCAAAAAAGGTTACTGCGTGTTCATCGCCCGTAAAGTAAATAAAGATTTTCTACTCAGAGCATTTGCGACTACATTTGCTTTCCCCGAATGATAATTAATTTTTAACTGATAGTCTTTCAACAACTCGAGCCATCTTCATTGTTGCAAATTCAAATATTTCTAAGACATTAAATACTCCGAGCTCTTGTGGTCAGTAAAAATATGACATTTTTCACCGAATAAATGATGTCACCAAATTTTCAATGCGAAAACAATAGCAGCCAACTCTAAGTCGTGCGTCGTATAATTCTTTTCATGCGATTTTAACTATCTGGAAGCATAAGCTATCACTTTTCCTTCTTGCATCAAAACACATCCCAAACCGTTCAATGACACGTCATTAAATTTCACAAACTCTTTACCCGACTCAGGCTGAACTAAAATTGGTGCTTCAGTTAATAGTGCTTTCAACTGTTCAAAACTCTGTTGGCATTTTTTAGACCACTCAAACATCACATCTTTCTATAACAATTGAGTCATCGGTGTAGCAATCATCGAGAACCCTTTTACAAAATACCGATAGTATCCAGCTAATCCCAAAAAACTTCTGAGTTTGGATACGTTTCTTGGTGGTTTCCAGTCAACAACTACTAAAATCTTACTCAGATAAACTCGAATACCTTCCACTGAAACAATTTGTCCCAAAAATCCAACTTATCAGAGCCAAAACTCATATTTACTGAATTTAGCAAACAATTGTGTATCTCATAAAGTCTGCAATACAATTCTCAAATGCTTGGCATGCTTAAATTCATCTTGAGAATAAATTAGAATATCATCAATGAATACAACAACAAATCTATCCAAATACGGTCTAAAGATTCGATTCATCAAATCCATAAATATTACAGGAGCGTTAGTTAATCCAAATGACATAACAAGAAATTCATAATGTCTGAACCTGGTTCTGAATGCAGTTTTCGGCACATATGAATCTTTAACTCGCAACTGATAATAGCCAGATCGTAAATGAATCTTTAAAAATACTGTTACTCCTTTCGATGATCGAACAAATCATCAATTCTAGGCAAAGGATACTTATTCTTAATTTTAACCTTGTTAGGCTAATGATAATCAATACGCAGTGTTATCGATCCATCTCTCTTCTTTACGAATAGAACTAGTGCACCCTAGGGCGAAAAACTAGGTCGTGCAAAACCTCTATCTACTACCTCTTGCAGCTAAGCTTTCAATTCTTTCAATTTTGTAGGAGTCATTCTATACGGAGATATCAATATCGAAGATGTTCCCGGTACCAATTCAATAGCAAACTCGACCTCACTAATCGGTGGCAACTCAGGTAACTCTTCTTGAAACACATCTAGATATTCACTAACCACTGGCACTAATTCAATCTTTGATTTAGACACCTTTGTATCCAGTACATAAGCAAGTAAGAATCAGAACCTTTCCTCACATATTTCTGAGCTAACATTGTCGATATCACTATAGGCAACTCACTCGAATTATCGGATTAAATTTGAAGAATTTCACTGTTCTGACATTTTAGCTCAATAGTTTTTCGTCTACAGTTTACAACAGCATCATGCAGAGTCAACCAATCCATGCCCAAAATTATATTGAATTCATCAAACGATAAAACCATCAGATTAGCAAGAAAATAGTAACCCCGAGTCATCAAATGGCAATTCTTGCAAACTTTATCAACTAAGACATACTGGCTTAAGGGGTTCAATACTTTAATCACAATTTCAGTTGGCTCAATAGGTAAACTCTTACTAGACACTAAATTCATACAGACATATGAATGAGTCGATCCAAGATCAATCAAAGAAATTACATCAGTGTCATAAAGAGAAAATGTACCGGTGATAACATCTGGTGACGACGCATCTTCGTGAGCACGAATAGCGTAAGCTCTGGCTGGTGCTAAAGCCTCGAATCTCACAGCAAATTCGTTTGTCGCACCTTTGCTACTAGTCACATTTCCCGTATTTCTAGGTGGTATCCATCGGACAATTGTATTAATTGGCCTTGTATTTAGATATTTTTCTTTCTCGGGTAACTCAGGATAATCCTGAATGAAATGATTTTGCAAGCCACATCTAAAATAGGCTTTAGTATTCATCCAACAGTATCCAAAATGTCATCTTCCACACTGTTGACACTTAGGTTTGTTGGCTTTAACACTACCAACACTCGATACTGAAGTAGCTTGAGCTTTTGGACTCGTGTGTTGCTTCCCACGATATCTGTTAGAAGACCCTATTGAAGCTGCAGAACGGTTATAATAATCTCTTGATTTCTCTGAGGAGGAATGATAGGTTTTACTCATCATTCTCTTTCTCGAATCTCTAGCCTCAAATTAGTTTTTCTCCTTTCTTTCCTAAGTTCCTCGGCTTTGCAATCTCTGTCGATCAAAACAACAAATTCTTTTAATTCTAAAATTTCAACTAGAAGATTAATGTGTTCACTCAACCCATCTTCGAATCGCTTACACATAATTTCCTCAGTGGAGACACGTTCTCGAGCATATTTACTTAGTCTCACGAATTCTCTTTTTTATTCAGTCACAGGCATACGACCTTGTTTCAATCATTGACTTATATATTTCTTTCTGAACTTAGCCTGAAAGAATTCCCATGTGACTCGTTCTCTTGGTACCACAGATATCAAAGTGTTCCACCACTGATAAGTAGTATCTCTCAGAAGTGATACAGTGCATTTCACACATTCTGCTAGCGTACAAGACAATTCATCAAATACTCTAATCATATTCTCAAGCCAAAACTTGGTTCTCTAAGGATCATCATCAACTATAGCTCTAAACTCTTCAGCCCCGTACATTTGAATTTTATCCACAAGTGGCTTACTCATATTAAAGGTTCCAAACCTTGAGGAGTTATGGGAACCGGTTGGGGAGTAGGTGGGGGTGGAGGTTGTTGGGTAGTTGGGTTTGTTCGAACAAACTCAGTGAACCATTCATTCATCATTTGGAAGAAGGCTTCCTTGGCCTCTCCTCTTTGACTCTCAGACAAAAGTCTCGATTTAGACGACACTGCTTCGTGAACGGAGGTTGGACATTACTTTCTACATCATCAGCAACTGCTCGATTGGGATCTATTACTATATGAAAACACTATTTAAAACTATCAGGAGATTTCACACTATCACAGGTTATATATGGCATGTATATCTAGAATCATATACGTTATGTTAGTTCGAGAATCGACTTAACCGTAGCTCTGATACTAATAAATGTGACACCCCTAACCCGTATCTGTCGTCGAAAGAGGGATACGAGGCATTACAGGACTTAATACATAAAAAAACATACATTTTTCATACATTATTCATATCCAAATAAAAGCCATTCACAATCAATCAAAATGTCCTTAAAATGAGGTCTCAAGGCCTAAATCATGCATTAGAAGTGGTTCCGGACTAAACCGAGAACTCAGGAAATTTTTTAAAAAATATAGAAAAATTTTTAAAATACAGGGGACACACGCTCGTATGGCCTGACCATCTGTCTCACACGACCAAAGACATGCACGTGTCACAGGTCGTGTGAATATTTAAAATGGGATCACATCGCGTGTCCCAGCCTGTGTCCTACCCCATGAAACTCCTTGACTTGGGTCACACGACCAAACACACGCCCGTGTACCCTTCGAAATGGCCTCACACGCTCGTGTGCCAGGCCGTGCTAAAACTGTAGGGTATACTAACTTATGCCACACAGCTAAGTCACACACTCGTGTATTGGGCTGTGTGCAGCTACTGACTTGATTTCTAAATAAGTACCAGGGGACATACGGCAGTGTCATCTAACCGTGTGTCACACATGGCTAAGACAAACGACTGTGTCTCTGCTCATGTGGGTAAAAATAAGCTAATTTCCAATCCACATTTCTTACCCAAAGAGGTTCCAACCTGAACACCTCAATATGCATACAATCATGGCATAAATAGGCCCTTAAAACCAACCAATATCAAGATTATATCATGTACTAATCACACATACAACATGATAACCACAAGAACATTCATTTGAGCAATTTTAAACATACTAAAAATGCTTCCAAAGTATACCTAAATGGTCAATTACCTATTTTAGACTTTGTGCATAACTTAGCATACATGCTCATCTCAATTCTAACCATTTACTTCACAAAATACCAATCCATAACAAAACATTCACAAAGCAATTATACACAACATATTAAAAGGCCATTTATAAATATTTTCATAACCAAATATACGACAACAAGCCAAACCACATGGCTATACAGATAACCAAAACATATATCATTTACAAGCCAATTCAATTGGCTATAGACATCACAAATGTAACGCCATGAATTTTGGGTCTAGAAGTATTAAGTTTTGAGCAGGGGTACAACTAGGAAGCTGCTTATAAATATTTAGTTGTGCAAGAAAGTGACACAAATGCATGTCTGCTTCAGTGGTTAAGTGTGCTGGGAAGTGTCTGAAAAGTCTTGGGTTCAAGCCTGAGCAAGTGCAAAAGGTTTTGTTTGTAATGGAATAAGCATTGTATCTAGGCAGTAGGCTTTTAAATAAATTTGGGTAAAGCATGACAAAAAGAGCTTGCTGCTCTAGGGGGTATGTGGCGTGTTACCTATGCCAGAGGGCTGAGGTTCGAATCCTGATGAAGGCAGTGGAGTATTTTATTCTAGTTTGAGTACATGGGAGTGCCCTAGGCTGACCGAAACTCTAAGGAGTTTGAAAGGGATTCAAATTGGATGGTTGAGAGATTAGAGGAGAGATTTTAGGAGAGAATTAAGGGAGGAAAATATGGAATTTGAATGTGGAAGAGTTGGTGCCAAAATGGTAAGCTAAGCCACTCAAAATTTAGCTTTGGTGGGTGGACTCTCCTTTTCGGTGGAGGTGAGCATTTTGGGGTTATTTTCTCTTCTTTGGAAGCCAATTTGTGCTGGGAGAATTTTGGGTAGTGTTTATTCGAGTTTGCATTTCACACTTTCCCTCTTTTACATCTTTTGCTTTAGTCGGTTCTCTCATCTCCTCCCTCTCAATTCTTTCGATTTTTGTCCTTCTCGCATTATGTAAACTGAATACTACTACTCTTCCTGCTCATCTCTTTCTTTCAGTTCTATAGTTATTTGTTGTTTCTCTTTTATCTTTCAGATCATTTTATTTATCACCTCTATCTATCTAATATCTTGGCTGAATACTCCACCCTCTACTCTTTTATCTTTGTTTTGTTTTCGGGATAGTAAGGATTCACTGACAAATTGGTAAGTGGTCTTGATTTTCCTTATTGTTTCTCTTTACCATTATGATCCTTCTTTTAATATCTCCTCTTCTCTGCCGAATGCTGTTAGGGTATTATTGTACCACTTTGTCCCTATCACTCTATGTACTTTCAGCTTTTGTGTTGGGCGTAGGCTGACTGCTCTTTTCTCGTAATTAGTTCTGCGTTTTTCGGTAGGTCACTACTTGGTTTCTGGTCTTTCGGCTTTCTCTTACTTTCCCTCTCTGCTGTGTTAATGCTGTAGCTAACACCTCCTTTTACTGTTGATTTGCTAGGAGTATTGGGTGATCAATCTTATTTAGCAGTTTAAGTGGGTTAAACCACTTTTGTTTATTCAAGAAAAGTATCTAATGTTTTTAGGATTAAGTATTAAAAGGAGGGTGATTTACCTTATTGTCAAGGGGCTAATTGAATGCCTTGAATGAATGTAGGATTGGTGCTCGTAGACTATTTGCATATTTTTATAAAGAGGTGTGTAACCACACTGCTTTAATCGTAAACCAGCAAAAGCTAGAAAATATGACTATTGACGCTACACGAGCGTGCGCTCACTCGTGTGGTAATTCGAATGCATAAAATGTGGGCATTTGATCGTAGAGGCCACAATGAGCGATTTCATGGGCTTAGGCCATTTTGGGCCACGTTGGACCGAAATGGGTCGTGTGGGCCCAACGGGCTTATGGGCCCCACATGGGTAAACCATACGGGCATGTGGAGAATATTGGGCCAGGCTATTTTTTCCAAACAGCCAAGGCCATTTCTGGGCTATGTGGGTCACACGGGCGTGTGGGCCCACATGGGCCCGCAATATGGGTTTTGGGACCATTTTCTCTGTTTGACTGTTAAGGTTGCACGGGTCGCCCGAGATGACTGTGGACCTACTGTTGGGTTGGTAAGTACACTTAAACCCTTAATTTGGTAAAATAAATGTTTTGCCCTTATGTGGTGTATAACGCCCCAGAAAGGTAGGGTCTGTAATTTTGCATGTTTAGCATAGTTTCCAAAGTTGTTTGACGTGTTGGGTGATTTGGGTGTATTTGGGGGGTTTGAGAAATCCTGAGGACAAGTTTCAGCTTTTGCAGCATTTTCGATTTTGCTCTTAAAAGAGCTTGGATATTGGCACTTGTGTCCTATAAATAATTATGGTTGTGTTATGTCCCAAAAAGCCTTGTGGCATGGTGGAGGTGGCGTGACATTGCTATAGAGGAGATCAAGGGTTCGAATCCCATGGCAAACAAGGAGCATTTATTTTGCTCTTGTGGTGGCAAGTGGTTGTGTTGGGGTAGACTTCTAAGAGGTGGAAGTTTGAATTGGTCTTGAGTTATTGGGAGAAGATTGTGGAGGATATCAAGGAGGGTTTTGTGCAGTGTTTCAAGGAGTTGGAGGGGGAGAGTTGTAGCTGAATAGGTAACTTGTTGGTACAAAAATTCAGCCAAGGGGTTTGGGGTGGACGTTTCGGCATTTGGTGTTTAGAGTAGGTGCCGAATTCTTCTCTTCATCATTTCTTCTTTAGTCAAGATTGTCGAATCCTCTCTAGCCGAATATTGGTAACCTTTCCTTTTGTTGTTTGAAACGTCCCTCTCTTTTCTTGTTTCTAAGGTCGAAGAAACCGAACCCAACTCCTCCTTTTTTCTTCTCATTTTTTCTTTCTCTGCTGAAGTTAGTCGATTACTTCCCTCATTGTGTGACTGAAATTGTGGAGGCCTAACCGTTTCGTAATCTTCTCTGATTGAGGGTAGGTGTTTTCTTTAGACGAATAGTGGAGGGCTTCTTCTTTTTCCATGTTCGTTTTGGGTATTCCTTGAGCCAAATCCTCTTGGCCGTTGTGAGGGGAGGTTCACGTAACACCCTTCACCCGTATCCAACTCTGAGACAGGGTTCGAGGCGTTACCGGACTTAAACATTCACAAACATATAAAATCGAGTCACCAAGTTTTTGCCCAAAATTAAAACTTACAAACCACAATGAATAAAGGCCATATCTCATGGCCATATACAACAGCTCGATGTAGGCCAATACATAAGCCAAATCATAATAATAATACATGACATGAAACAAACTTCCTATACATGCCACTCACATGAAAATATTTAACGTAGACTTGCCAATACTCCAAGGATAATGGCTTGATAGTGTGATTCTGCCTCCGACGATCTCCAACCCCTGAGCTGACCTGAGAAACTAAAAAAATGGAAAGGAGGAAGTAAGCTTTACACTTATTAAGCTCGCATGAAAATAATAAGCAATTACTACCACGCTTTTCAAGATAAAACACTATAATTGTACAATTACACATATTCAGGTTAAGCTATGTTATCGAGTTACAGTTACTGAATCATTCATATCTGAAGCTTCAAAACTCCAAATTTAGTTTTGTTAATTTTCTTGAAACTAGATTCATATATCGTTCTCCCATAAAATTTCCAGAATTTTTGGTTTAGCCAATTAGTACATTTTATTAGTTAAAATCTCCCCTATTTCAGAGTACGACTACTCTGACCTCTGTGCACTACGAACCAAATTTCTCCCTGTACAGAATTCCAACGACCATGCCGTTTGTTTCCCTTAAAAATATACTCAATAATGAATCCATTAATCTAAAATATGACTTTTAATAATATTTGTACAATTTATAGTGAATTTCTAAAGTCAGAACAGGGGATCTCGAATTCATTCAGACCCTGTTTCACAAGAATTCAAATATCACACAATATAGAATTATTTTGCTTCCCATGTTTCTTTCATGTGAAACTAGACTCATTAAGCTTTATTTTCATATATATTTGCATTTTTATTAAACTTCCACAATTTTTAGTGAATTTTCAAAGTCACGTCACTGCTGCTGTCCAAAACAATTTTATTGCTAATTCACCCTTTCAAACTTTCTTTGTATTAACCTCATTTTAACATACATATCACAAATCATTTTCACCACATTTCATACATCACAAGTATAGGCCCATGATTACAAGGTCACCATAAAATCATCCTCATGTATAACTTACTTGTTTATAACCTTACCACATCACAGTCACTTAGTGAACACATCATTCACATAAGCAAATTCCTGCACTTATTCATCACAAAACTCACAAAGCAGTACATAGTAAGTCTCCCGTTGAACACTTCGAATCAATTCTCGATACTTGGTGGTTTCAGAACATAGCTCCACCCGTCATAAAGTTCAGCTGTCTTGTACACATGGTGAACACTTAGTATCACCCATGTGACCTAGCCAGTTTATCTCGTAGCTCTCTTGTCTACATGGTGTCCACCTGGAACCACGCATGCGACCTAGCTACATATATCCCGTAGCTCTCTTGTCTACATGGTGTACACATAGTATCACCCATGCGACCTAGCTACATACCATCTGTATCATCCAATCTTTCCAAAGGTTCAACCAGGATTTCTCTCTTTTCCAACAATTTCACCAATCAAGTAATTATCAACAAACATATTTCCAATATTATTATAAAATATCAAAATACAAGTAAAATTAATATATTACTTACATCTCATTTAATATCAAGGCAATAACATTAAATTACACATTGCATTATTAAAAATCATATGAACTTGCAATTGCTCATAATATCCATAATCATAGAAATCACATTTATATATGATAATTCAATGCATTTCATGTACCATAGACATATTTTTAAATCAATTCATAAACTTAGCACCATAACATTTAATTTAACATAATTCAATTGATTCACTAAATTTAACTTTCAAATATAAATTACAATATTATTGCAGTATTATTATCATACCAACTTACCTTGATCCAGAAACGGCAATTTACTATTTTAGTCCATAACCTTGTATTTTCCCGATTTAAGCCCGAATCTCGATTTCCTTCATCTATAATATCACATTTAGCCTAATAATTAGTCACATTATTCATACGGCTCCAAAAATCATATTTTTACAAATTTTCATTTTGACCCCTAAACTTTTGCATATTTGCACTTTTGCCCCAAGGTTCGGAAATTAAACTTCATCCTATTTTATTATGTTTTATGACATGCTGATCATTTTTCCCTTCTATGGAAACATCAAATTCTCACTCTAACATGTACTTATGACTATTAGGTATTTTTACCGATTAAACCCTTTTACTCGTTTTCACTTAAAACTGAGTAGCACAAGTTGTTTAACATAATTTAAAACCTCATATTCTATCATAAAACACCAAAATACACAAATTTCACCTATGGTTATTTTTCCAAATACGAACCCTAGGTTGAATTATTGCTAGCATAAGCTTAATCAAGTTACCGGGATTCCAAAAACGTAAAGAACTTGAAAAACGGGGTTAGAACGGACTTACTATTGAGCTTGGAAAGCTTGAAAACCCTAGTGATGGCTTCCCCCATGCTAATTTCATCCTCCATGAAAAAGATGAGTCAATTTTGGCTTTATTTTCCCTTTTTATTTCTTTTAATTACCAAATGACTAAAATGCCCTTACTACTAAACTTTCCAAAAATTCCATCCATGTCCAATTTTTGTCCATAGACTTAGAAATTGGTCAAATTGATATTTAAGACGTCCTCATTAATATTCCAAAGCAATTTCATACTAAAAACTTCTAGAATGCAAGTTTTGCAAATTATTCAATTTAGTCCCTAATTTCAATTTAACCACTTTATGCATAAAATTTCTTCACGAAATTTTCACACAATTATGAAATCATGTCATAGACCTCAAAATAATCATAAAATAATTATTTATATCTTAGATTTGTGGTCACAAAACCACTATTCCGATTAGGCCCTTATTCGGGATATTACAACTCTTCCCCCCTTTAGGGATTTTCGTCCCCGAAAATCTTACCGAAAAAATGATCTTCACTTAGATTCCTAAATTTGACTTTCAGTGCTGAAGAAATTTCACTCAGGCGGTGCCTCCAATATATCTCTTTAATTTTCTCATATATTCTGAAAGTTTACGGACTCATCTCTCAATTGTTCTTAAATTTTCAACCCTTCTCCATTTCCCTTGTCATCTTGACATAAAACCAGATCTCAATTTGGTTAATGGAGACTAGAATTCCAAGAAATCCAACAATCAAAGGGACCTGCACTCTTCCGAAATAATCATACAGATTTTCATCATCAATAAATCACAACCCAATAACATCTGAATCAAATTACAGTACACGTCATTACTCTCTGAATGAATAGGCAAATTTACACAGTGAGCTTCATACAATTCTTTTTGTATAAGCCTTAGAATAATAATACCATGAATCAGATCCAATCTGAAATTCAACATCAGAAGTCGATCCTCACTATACTCTTTTAGATTACTACTCACTATCACATTTTCCTCTTTCCGCTACGGAAATAATTCTGATATAGCCTCGAAAATAATCCTTTCTTCTAGTTACAAAACTCTCATATACATATACATGTAACACAGTTTTCATCATAGCAATCATATCTCAATCATGTCATTCATTTCGAGTAACTAACATTCATATTGGTTTTAGGTTTAATGCCCACTTTCCAGTTATCTCATTTAGTCAAGTATAATTATGTATGCATCCTATGTTTTTTGGATAGCTTGACTTATCCATTCATCTACTCGAACAAATCATGCTCATGACATCATATAAGGGTTAAATAAACATAGATATTTGCATCACAATCGCAACCTTCATTTCGTGCATCATTATATACATATCATTACAATCACATAATTCAGTCCAAACAATTTAACATAGATAAATTCATTTCATTATAATCATTTATCTCATAAAAAATATCATTGACATTCATCAACATTCAATGTTCAATCAAGGCAATGACATTTTTATTCATATCATAATATTAGGCACTTTTACTCATACCTCTACGAATTTCTATTTATCCCATTCATCTTATCAAGTAAATCAAATACACTACATCATATGAGCATCAAGCATGTATGAATATTTATTACAACATGACCTTTCATCTCACGTGTTATCACTTATATATATCATAAATTTTTATTCATACTTTTCTAAATTGAGACTCATCATAATCGTAATTTTATTCAAACACCTTCGCATCACATTGAACATGGTCAGTGCAGCTCGGTTGGAGAGTATCTCTGTCTAAACAAGACAGTGTTCATACGCGTCGAGAGACATCACACTATCACGGATCAGTGGCCTGTATAGCTGGACTTTTACACATGCTAGTTAGTCTGAGAACTGACTAAACCTTTGCTCTGATACCACTAAATGTAACACCCTTCACCCGTATCCAACTCTGGGACAGGGTTCGAGGCGTTACCAGACTTAAACATTCACAAACATATAAAATCGAGTCACCAAGTTTTTGCCCAAAATTAAAACTTACAAACCACAATGGATAAAGGCCACATCTCATGGCCATATATACACTTGACTCGATGTAGGCCAATACATAAGCCAAATCATAATAATAATACATGACATGAAATAAACTTCCTATACATGCCACTCACATGAAAATATTTAACATAGACTTGCCAATACTCCAAGGATAATGGCTTGATGGTGTGATGCTGCCTCCGACGATCTCCAACCCCTGAGCTGACCTGAGTAACTAAAAAAAATGGAAAGGAGGAAGTAAGCTTTACGCTTAGTAAGCTCGCATGAATATAATAAGCAATTACTACCACACTTTTCAAGATAAAACACTATAATTGTACAATTACACATATTCAGGTTAAGCTATGTTATCGAGTTATAGTTACTAAATCATTCATATCTGAAGTTGAAAAACTCCAAATTTAGTTTCGTTAATTTTCCTTGAAACTAGATTCATATATCGTTCTCCCATAAAATTTCCAGAATTTTTGGTTTAGCCAATTAGTACAGTTTATTAGTTAAAGTCTCCCCTGTTTCAGAGTACAACTACTCTGACCTCTGTGCACTACGAACAAAATTTCTCCCTGTACAGAATTCCAACGACCATGCCGTTTGTTTCCCTTAAAAATAGACTAAATAAGGAATCCATTCATCTAAATTTATGGTGAATTTCTAAAGTCAGAACAGGGGATCTCGAATTCATTCAGACCCTGTTTCATAAGAATTCAAATATCACACAATATAGAATTATTTTGATTCCTCTTTTTCTTTCATGTGAAAATAGACTCATTAAGCTTTATTTTCATATATCATTTGAATTTTTATTCAACTTCCACAATTTTTAGTGAATTTTCAAAGTCACGTCACTGCTGCTATCCAAAATAATTTTATTGCTAATTCACTCTTTCACACTTTCTTTGTATTAACCTCATTTTAACATACATATCACAAATAATTTTCACCACATTTCATACATCACAAGTATAGGCCCATGATTACAAGGTCACCATAAAATCATCCTCATGTATAACTTACTTGTTTATAACCTTATCACATCACGGTCACTTAATGAACACATCATTCACAAAAGCAAATTCCTGCACGTATTCATCACAAAACTCACAAAGCAGAACATAGTAAGTCTCCCGTTGAACACTTCGGATCAATCCTCGATACTTGGTGGTTTCAGAACATAGCTCCACCCATCATAAAGTTCAGCTCTCTTGTACACATGGTGAACACTTAGTATCGCCCATGTGACCTAGCCAGTTTATCTCGTAGCTCTCTTGTCTACAAGGTGTCCTTCACCTGGAACCACATATGCGACCTAGCTACATATATCCCGTAGCTCTCTTGTCTACATGGTGTACACATAGTATCACCCATGCGACCAAGCTACATCATAATGTCTCGTAGCTCTCTTGTACACATGATGTGCACTCAGCACCATACATGTGACCTAGCTACATACCATCTGTATCATCCAATCTTTCTGAAGGTTCAACCGGGATTTCTCTCTTTTCCAACTATTTCATCAATCAAGTAATTATCAACAAACATATTTCCAATATTATTATAAAATATCATAATACAAGTAAAATTAATATATTACTTACATCTCATTTAATATCAAGGCAATAACATTAAATTACACATTGCATTATTAAAAATGATATGAACTTACAGTTGCTAATAATATCCATAATCATAGAAATCACATTTATGTATGATAATTCAATGCACTTCATGTACCATAGACATATTTTTAAATCAATGCATAAACTTAGCACCATAACATTTAATTTAACATAATTCAATTAATTCACTAAATTTAACTTTCAAATATAAATTACAACATTATTGCAGTATTATTATCATACCAACTTACCTTGATCCAGAAACGACAATTTACTATTTTAGTCCATAACCTTGTTTTTTCCCGATTTAAGCCCGAATCTCGATTTCCTTCATCTATAATATCACATTTAGCCTAATAATTAGTCGCATTATTCATACGGCTCCAAAAATCATATTTTTACAAATTTTCATTTTGACCCCTAAACTTTTGCATATTTGCACTTTTGCCCCAAGGTTCAGAAATTAAACTTCATCCTATTTGCTTACATTTTATGACATGCTGATCATTTTTCCCTTCTATGGCAACATCAAATTCTCACTCTAACATATACTTATGACTATTAGGTATTTTTACCGATTAAGCCCTTTTATTCGTTTTCACTTAAAACCGAGTAGCACAAGTTGTTTAACATAATTCAAAACCTCATATTCTATCATAAAACACCAAAATACACAAATTTCACCTATAGGTATTTTTCCAAATACGAACCCTAGGTTGAATTATTGCTAGCATAAGCTTAATCAAGTTACCGGGATTCTAAAAACGTAAAGAACTTGAAAAACGGGGTGAGAAAGGACTTATTATTGAGCTTGGAAAGCTTGAAAACCCTAGCATTGGCTTCCCCCATGCTAATTTCATCCTCCATGAAAAAGATGAGTCAATTTTGGCTTTATTTTCCCTTTTTATTTCTTTTAATTACCAAATGACTAAAATGCCCTTACTACTAAACTTTCCAAAAATTCCATCCATGTCCAATTTTTGTCCATAGACTTAGAAATTGGTCAAATTTCTATTTAAGACCTCCTCATTAATATTACAAAGCAATTTCATACTAAAAACTTCTAGAATGCAAGTTTTGCAAAGTATTCGATTTAGTCCCTAATTTCAATTTAAGCACTTTATGCATAAAATTTCTTCACGAAATTTTCACACAATCATGAAATCATGTCATAGACCTCAAAATAATCATAAAATAATTATTTTTATCTTATATTTGTGGTCACAAAACCACTATTCTGATTAGGCCCTTATTCGGGATATTACAGTTCATCTAATGTTTTCTTTCTTATTTAAGTGGTGCTAGGGGGTCGTGACGGTACCCAAGGGGGTGGGCCGAATGCTATGGTCTTTCGGTTTTAGTTCACGTCTTGGTAAGAAATATACTTGGTTTTAATGAAGTTTTATTAAGTTACTGAACAAATGGGATGTTAATGCAGATTGTTGTCTTTAGGAGGTGATCATTGGATAATGGTGGTTTAAGCTCTACTTGTCTTACCAAGGTAAACGTTGCTTGTTGTTGGGAATTGATGTGTACATGGTTGGATGGTTAAACCAAGTGTTTGAGAACTGATAAGGGATCTTTATGTTGGATTTAGGTTGAGCGCGTAGGGTCGACGTTTTTCTCTCCAAAAAGGTATGTAATCGTACACCATTTTTAATACTGATCAAAAGCCGAAAGGTGTGTATGCACACCCCTGTTTTACTGCAGATCGGTAAGAGCCTAAAAGTCGAAACGTCAGTGTACGAGGTCTCACGAGCGTGCGATTGCTCGTGGGGTGAATCGAGCCACAAGACGTGGGTGTCAGACTGTAAAGGCCGCCACGAGCGTTCTCATGGGCTTGGGCCGATACGGGCCACTTGGGTCGAGTAATGGGCCTTAGGCCCAATTACGCTATTTTACCCCTAACTGACGAAATGTGTAACACCCTTATAACCCGTATCCATCGCCGGAATGGGTTATGAAGTGTTACCAACCCAAAATACCACATTTGTACAATCACATTGATATAAGAACATTAACTTTTATATGCATTCAAAAACTTTATACAAACATTCAAAAGATGCCATATTCACATGGCCCATATACAACAACATCTCAAAAATACCATTCACTTAAGTCTATTCTATACATGCCATACTAGCTTCAAAACATAGTAATACCAAAATGATAGATAGTGTGACGAGTTCTTTGACGATCCCTTTCAGAAGCGGTGTTGAGTCAACAATCTATAAAACAGAGAAATTAACAAACGAAGTAAGCTTTCAAAATCTTAGTAAGTTTTAAGCAATGCAATATACATCGATTATTCAATTTCTCAAGAGGCCATTTTCTAGATATACTGTCACTTGGCCGAATATACACAAGCACATAATACACATTTAGCATTCTTAACTCACTTAATCTAAATTCATATAACATACATAAATCAATTACTTTCACATACTTTTACACCTTGATCGAATGAATCATGATCATAGATATAGTTATAACATTTATTCACATATATATCACATTATACACTTATGATTCAATTCAAATCAAACTCACATTTAAGTACGTAATACGTACCTAGCCAACTTAATGTATTGAATGTATTCATTTGTCATTCTAACACGAGGTATCTTAGTTTTAGACTTTTATCAAATCATCGGCATTCAGCCTGCTAGGTTTAAAACCCGAATTCATTCATCGGTATTTCGCTTGCTAGGCTCAAAGCCCGATATCATTTCACTGGCATTATAGCCTGCTAGGTTTAAAACCCAAATTCATTCACCGGCATTTTGCCTGCTAGGCTCGAAGCCCGATATCATTTCACCGGCATTATAGCCTGCTAGGCTCAAAGGCCCGAATAGTATTTGTACAATATTCAAATCAACAAGTTTCATATAACACAATCACACCAAATTAGGTACCAGCATCATTCGAACATATTATCCTACATTTTATTCACTTTTATTTCATTTCATCACTCACATTTATCATTTGATCATAGAAACATATCACATTTTACTTCCTTTATAAATGCCATTCGGCCATATACATATATGACAAGTAATATTTACTTCTCATAATCTGTCATGTCATTATCGAATATTATATATATTTAACTATTTAAAACTTACCTCGAATATATTCGAACAGTCTCGGATCGGCTATTCAACTACTTTCTCTTTTCCCCTGTCCAACCTTGGTTCTTTATGCTCTTGAGCTAATTCAAACAAAATTTAACTTATTAAAGTCCCATCATGCTAGCTTATGGCCGAATATGACAAGAAATTTAATAGGCCATATAGCTACTTTTAGTTCAAGTACAAAATGGTCATACACATTTTTAATCACATAAAGCAATTTAATACAATTAATTTAAAATTTCCTCATGTACACCTTTAGTACATATACAAAGTTTATATTGATTTATACACACACCATTAACCTAGTATCAATTAACTAAGTACTTTAAAAAATTTTCTTTAACTAAGTAACTTATCCGGAAATAATAAGGGCAAATTTAACAAGCTTAACTAAGTAACTTATCCGGAAATATTAAGAGCAAATTTAACAAGCTTAACTAAGTAACTTATCTGGAAATATTAAGAGCAAATTTAACAAGCTTAAATTCAACTTATAACATTATACTCAAAATTCAAAGCATTTAACATCACTTCATCATAATATTTCATCATGACCGAATGCTCCTTTTAAACCATTTAAAACATCCAACACTAAACTTTTTTTGCATTACACTCTAATAGCCGATTACCATCTATCTATCTAACCACAACTACCCTTATTCATCAAGCTCAACTCATCTATCATCACATTTAATACCAAAAACATCAAACACCTTCAAAGACACTCGAACAACCCATAGCCGAATGCATCACTTCAAACCAATAACAAAAAATTAAGTCATGGGCTATGAAATGAGCTTAGCAATTAACTCAATTTCACATAAATTATCAAGAAATAAAATCAAACATACCTCAAATTAGAAACACCAAGGCCGAATATCCAAGAACCTTTTGTATTACTTGTTCTTTAAATTTCGGCAAAATGAAAGAAAGAATGGATGAAAACTTTGTTTTTCTCACCTATTTACTTTTAATAATTTATAAATTTCCTCTTATAAAATCATTAAATATTATAATACTAATATGGAATGCATATAATATTCATTAGGTTATTATTTTACAATACAAAATACATATTTTTCTTATCATCTAACATCATTGCCGTCCACTAATTTAATAGTGGTCCATTTGACATGCAAGTCCTCCTTGTAATATACCATGCATTATTCGGCCCTCTAAATTCTACCTATCACATTTTTAAGTTTTATCACACAAGTCCTTTTTAGCAAATTCCACATTCAAATGACAAAGTTAAGGCACGATACTTTCACACATGCACTTTTACATATAATAAGCATAGAATATAACATTTAATTATTATCGTGACTCGGTTTTGTGGTCCCGAAACCACTTCCCGACTAGGGTCAAATTAGGGCTGTCACAAAATGACCTTGTTAACGCCAGTGGTTAGCTATCCGATGTGTGTATAACATTTATGTGCCCGGTTATGAATATGACATACTGCATACACGTAATATTTATGACACGATATTTGTATGGGGTTAGGTTTGTGATATGGAGGAAGTACTGTACTGGTGACTATGTCACATTTATTATTACCGGTGGCTTGCCACACTTACTGTTACTAGCAGCTACGCTGTATTATTAATATTACTGGCAGCATTGCTGCGATATTGGTGTGTTGGTTGGGTGGGTCAATTGATATCCCCACAGGTGTGCTGGTGGGTACGGGTGGTGTGCTAGATGGTTATGGGATGGGTTGCATCTTGCACTGTACTGATACTGTATTGGGCTTAGGCCTACACTACTACTGTTTAAAGGCTAAGGTCCATATTGCACTGATACTGAATAGGGCTCAGGCCCAGACTGTTTCTGCATGCTATATTTCTCTATTGACTATTAAGGGATTACAAACTGAGTTTTCGTAAACTCACCCTTTTCTTTAACTGTGCAGGTAATCCTCAGCCTTAGACGATTTGAAGCTATGAGGGACTCGGGGTGGCCATACAACTGCAATGGACTTTATTATTTAATGATTTTATATTTGGGTTTTGAATATGTAATAAGGCCATTTGCGAACTTAACTTTTAACTGGGCTATGACTTGGTATTTATAACCTGCTAGAATAGGAACATCGGGTTTTCAAAATAGCATGATTTTCTAAAGAACACAAGCTTTCAACAACAAAGTTTTTAAAATGCTTCCGCGGTTTAAATTGAAGTAGTATATCAAAGGCAAACAAATTGGTGAACGTTTTGGCGAGAACTTTTGTTAAATAATAATAAAAGGATTTAGATTCAGTAACGGATTCTTATCGAAAAGATCAATTTTAAAAAAACACACTTTGACGTGACACGCCAGATTCGGCTATAACGTCTAGGCCAAGTTTGGGGTGTTACATGGTGAAATGACTATTTTACCCTTATGAGGGAAAATGACTATTTTGCCCTTATGTGGTAAAATGACTATTTTGCCCTGATGTGGTAAAATGACTAAAATGCCCCTACATGGTAAATTGACTGTTTTGCCCCTATGTGATATATGTTTATATTTTAGCATGCTATTGTAATTGTGTTGAGTACATGTTTAATATTATGCTATGGCATGACATGTGGCATGATGCATTGCATGGGGATGGGTTTTTATATGATTGGAGGAAGTGTACTGTATTGGCAGCTCTATTGAAAATCACTGATGGCTCTAAGCCTATTATACTTGCAGCTCCATTGCAAATACTGTTTAGTGCCGCAACCGGTGCTAATTCTGGTATGCAGGGATGGGTGGGTTGATTATATCCCCACATGGAGTGTAGGGTTGGACAGAGATGGTGTGTAGAGGCTGGATGGGTAGAACTTGCATCTTTATTCTTCTTTATTCTTGCTATCGCATCTCTTCTTCATCGTAATGGGCTAAGGCCCGAATATATGACTACTTCTATATTGTGATGGGCCAAAGCCCAAACTGATATTGCCACTGTCACTAAAAAGGGCTTAGGCCCAGACTATATTTGCTCATTGTATGTCTGACTGTCTGTTAGTAAGGGATTACACACTGAGTTTTCGTAAACTCACCCTTTTGCTTATCTGTGCAAGTAATCCTTAGGCGGATCGGTACTGCGAGGGACTCGAAGGTGGCCACACAATAGCTTACGCTTCTGTATTTATCTTTTAATTTATTAGCAATTTAAATTTAGGTGTTTTTATGTAATAAGGCCTCTTTAATTTTGTACTTTAATTTGGGGTTTATTTTATACCTGTTAGTAGTAGGACGTGAATTTTTCAAAAAGATAAACTTTTTTCAAAACACCACGCCATTACAATACATTTCAAAAGCTTCCACAACAAACAATGTCTTTAAACTGTAATAACAACCTAAAATGACTAAAATTTTGCTAAACCTACTTGAGTTTTTATTAACGAACAAGACACATAAAAGTTTTGTAAAAGAATACTACGAGGGATTTAATATAGTACGGACTTTTCAAACAGAACGATGCTTTTTAAAACACACTTCAATGTGACATCGCAGATTCGGCTATAACATCTAGGCCGAGTTTGGGGTGTTACAACAAACATATATACCATATTATCCACAACTCCTATACATGCCATATAACCAAGTACACAAGTTCAAAAGTACCAAAATGACAGCTGAATAGTGTAATAAGATCTCTGACAAATCCCAAATCCGAGCAAGCTTTGAAATCACTATAAAACATGAAAAAGTAAACAGAGTAAGCTATAGAGCTTAGTAAGCTCGTATTGCTAATAAGTATAACTTACCATCATTCACAAATTAAGTAATCTAAACATAATATACTACAACTCAACTTGATTACAAGGCTAACATATATTCATCCACATAATAAATCATGAAACTCATAAATTTCATGGATTCAATGCGTATATGGTTTACGTACAGACCTATACTGGTACGTATTAATCTCTTACCCTTTCATGTCATCAATATACCCGTTGGACTATTTGGAATAATATTAGATACTCAGGAATCTAGCACACTAAGTGCCAATACATGGTCGAAATCATTTCAATCTCATATATCATATGTAAATGCTCATCTCGAGCTATCACCGGGTCTGCTCACACAAGTTGATGGTCAAGACGTAGCTACATGGTGCTGCTCACACAAGCTGACGAGAATCCACAACACATGCCGAAAAACTCAGCCACCTTTAGAACGTACGGACCAGCACCCAAAACACTATAACCGCTAATGACATGTCATTTGTATCCTATCTATTCCTAAGGTTCAACCGGGATTTCAAATTGTCAAATTTTCGTTGAACATTTTCGTAAGACCGTATTCACAAATAATGCTATTATAGAGCATTTAAAACACAAATACGTTAATGCTTATTAACATACGAACTTACCTCGGGTTTATACAGAGAGAATCGAGCTATCAATCAACTGTTTTATTTTTCCCCCGATCTAATTCCAAACTTCTCTTTTCTTGATCTATATATAATCAAATTTAACTTATTCAAAATACATTCTATTCAATTCAACCCAAAAATTCATATTATGACAATTTTACACTTTTACCCCTTATATTTTAACATCTTTACAATTTAATCCCTAGCTCATAAAAATGCAAATTCATGCAATTGAGTCCACACCCATACTAGTCGAATTTCACCTATACTCATAGTAGCCCATACTTTTCATTATTTCACACATTTACCACATAATTTTCACATTTATTAATTTAATCCGTAATTGATAATTTCAACCAAAATCACTTAACAAATGTTGTTTATCTAACAACAACCATTCATTTTTTTATCATCAAACATCAAAATACACAATTATTCATCAATAGTAAAACCCTAGACTTTTAACAGTTTCACAAACTAGGCCCTGGGCTAGTTAGATTAAGCTACAACGATTCTGAAAACATAGAAATAAGCAAAAAGGGGACAAAAACCATACCTAAATAGACAATGGAAGCTTGGTCGAATGTTAAAGACAACAATGGCTTTCTTCTTCTTCACAATCGATTGAAGAAACAAAATTAAAGATGACAACTTTAATTGTTTTATTTATTTTATCTTTATGTACTAATTTACTTAATTAACCTTTAAAAACATTAATAATTACACAAAATACCAAGCCATTATCATCCACTAACTCATTAATGGGCTAATTACCATATAAGGACCTTTATTTTAAAGTTCTATAGCTATTAGACCCCTTTAGCTATTAGAATTCAACTTTTACACTTTACGTAATTTAGTATTTTTTATCAAATTAAGCATTCAAACGATAAAATTTCTTAACAAAATTTTTATACAATCATACAATCATGCTGTAGACCTCAAAATATTAATAAAATAAATATTTTGACTTTGGATTTTTGGTCTCGAAGCCACTGTTCTGATTTGACTAAAAACGAGCTGTTACAATAAGCTTAACTGATTAATTACGAAATTATAAATTCATAATTTGATGTAAAAAATCAATAATTTGGATGGTGATGATTAAACTAAGTAAAATTAATTAGATTCAAAGATTGACCCCTATGCAATTCTAATCTAGATGCAATTTACCTAAATGTATGAATGAATAACTTTAGCAACAAAAACAATCAACATTAAATGAGATAGGATAATTATATTAATCAATTCAATTTAGTTTCTCATGCTTAACAATGTTCAGAAATACTTCGATAACAACTCGATCTTTTATAAGTTTGGAAACCAAATTAAGTCCCTTCGAAGTCTGTTACTTAGTTAATTATGCATTTAACTATTCATATTAACTAAGGGTTTCTTAACATTTATTTAAGGCCTCAAGGACATTTACGTTTGCAACAATTTAATTACATAAACATAAAAACTATGTAAGGCAATAGAGGTAACTAAAGATATTACGAATATCAATTTAGTCAAGTTTAAGGATTTAAATTAAGGATTGCACTTTTCAATTATGTGTCTACTAGCCGTCGTCTGGTTAGGATCGCTCAGCTAATTTGAGTGCATCCAATCACGTATGAACGAAATGCATCTTAATATTAATTGAAAACATGATTGACCGAGGCCTAAACATGTTAAACATGAATAAAAAAGATCTTATTGAATTAACATAATCATTGTAGCAAATAGGATTTAAAATATCATTGTTGATGTCAAAAATAATAAACTCAAAACAAACATGATTAAAATAAATAATAAGAGGAAAGAGTAAACTCTATTCAGTTCAATAGCCTTTTGGATCTATTCTAACTGATGTGCTCATTTGTTCTACTTGACGCTTCTTTTGCTAAGGAGTTCCTAAGGTGGTAGACCAAAGAATGCTTTTGACAAAGCTTTTGTGGCTAAATGATGGGAAGGGAATGGTGGCTATGCAAGGGAAAGGAAAATGGAAATAGAATGTAGAGAAAATGCTAATGAGGGAAGAGAAATGAGTTGTCAAGAATGATTTGAGAAGTGATAGGTGCATGATATGTATAGGTTAAGGTAAGGGGTAGAGTTTGCTAAAAATAGCATTTGAATTTCTTCTTTTTCTATCACACATGGCTGACTATATTTCAAGGAGAAGGGGATGGCTAAGTCTCATCATTTTGAATTCAAATCAAGGCTATTAATAGCTATAGGGTGGATGATTTCAATAGTGAAGTAATTGGGCTGATTTATGATTATTTTCAATCTGTAAGGACCTTCAACTAAATATCCCAAAGCTTGATTTTGGGCTTCCATCTACTTATGCCAAAACTGGGGTTTAGTTCCTCCTTGTTGGACGATTTCTCAGTCTAATAATGTAGCAAACATGTCCATCTTTTAGAACCTCTTTTACTGGGTCAAATTGTCAAACTCATGACCCAAATTGCATGGTCCTGCCATCCGCATGAACTAATTTGTGCATGTCCATGTTTCATTCACATTAATCACATCTTTAATGGTTCTCTTACAAAGTGAAAAATCACATATTAATAAATTAACATGAAATAATATAAAATATGTACAAAAATCAAGTAATTAAGCATAATTTCACATACTTTATAAATTCATGACCAATATTACTAATTAAGTAAAATTCACTTATTTTAATAACAATTACTCAAGATAAACATATTTATTAAGTAAAAAGGTGGTAAAAATATATAGAAAAACCCTATATAATTTTTGAGTTTACATGATATCAGTTTTTTTCTTTCGTTTCCTTAGAATTCGAATACCTAGAACAAAATTAGCTTCTCCCAAGTCCTTAATGCTAAATTGTTAAGTTAATTACAGTTTAATCGACGTCAATGTCCCTACATCATTTCCAATGAGTAGAATGTCCTTGACGTATAGAATGAGAAAACCCACCTTTCCATCCGCTAAACGTTTGTAAACACAGGGTTCATCAATGTTTTGCTCAAACTTAAAATTCTTGACCACTTGATTAAATCTTTGATTCCATGAGTGAGATGCTTGCTTGATTCCATATATGGAATTAAGAAGTTTGCAAACTTTATGCTCGTTTACTTTAGCTATATATCTGAAGGGTTGCATCATGTAGACACTCTCTTCAAGATAGCCATTTAACAATGTTGTCTTTACATCAATTTACCAGATCTCATAATTGAGATCTACCACAATGGATAGTAATATGTGGATTGACTTGAGCATGACAATCAGAGAAAAGGTTTCTTCGTAATCGATACCTTTTTTCTGAGTATAACCTTTTGCTACAAGTATGCCTTATAAGTTTTCACTTTTCCATCCGCATTTCATTTCCTTTCATAGATCCATTTACACCCTATGGGTTTTATCCCTTCTAGTAAATCTATAAGTTCCCACATTGAGTTGGAATTCATAGAGTCCATCTCAGCTTTTGTAGCTACTTCCCAGATCTTGGAATTAACTCTGTACATCGCTTCATCATATGTGAGTGGGTCATCATCTTCATGTTCGGTAGACTCAGTGTTAAAAACAATTCCGTTTGATTAGAAGAACTCAGTTCTACAAGAGACCCTCCCACTGCGACAATGCTCCCTATGCTGCTAATCATTTGCAAGTCTACTACTAGGAGTAGGTTTTGGAGCCGTTCTCGTAAGGTTTTGTATATTTCTTGAAAGCTTCTTGAGTACCTTTTTACTCTGAGGTTTGAAGTCATTCATGTAACTTTCTTTAAGGAAAGTAGCATGAGTTGACACTATAACAGTTTGCTCTTTCGAGTTATAAAACAAACCACCCTTTGTTCCCTTTGGATATCGAACAAACATGCACAATTCTGCCTGTGTAGTTTAAAGGTTGAGAATTAGTCATAGGTGATTAAATAGATGAATATAATTTGTTTTAGGCAAAAATATTAAGTATAGATCGAGGTATTTGGAATTCAAGTTTGCTATGTCGAAGATTTTGGTTACATGAGAACATAGCTTATGTTTATATTTTTGACTACTTGAGTTGAGTCCTTAGATGATTGATGATTATGTTGTTGTGTGGTTAATGTTTTTGAAGCTTCAGGTTCATTAAGACCTTCTACAAGTTAAGGAATGGCTAGTTTGAGCTTTCGACATTTTGATGAAAGCTTAATTGGGGAGTGTTTAGAATCTTTACTTGTAAACACGATTCAATACATTATTTGGGAATTTAGTTGTTGCCTAAACCTTTACTCTAAATTCCTAGTGTAAGCTTTCTCGTACTCATGTTTAACTTATGAAGTATATGTTTTTGTTATTGTGAAAATGTAGATTGAGATGAGATACTATTACATATGTTACGTGTCCATGATTACTATTGTGAAAGTGTATATATAGGCATGTCATACATGCTAAGTGATAGTGATAATATTGTACTAATGATGCAAATATGCAGTGATAGTAAGTGGATAATTGGTAAGTAATATGTATGTTTCATAATGGATATTTTGACCTTGTGAACTTTGAGACCATTAGGTATAGTTAGCATGCCATAGGATTGTGAGTACTCACCTATATGTGTTATATGATTTGGGCGTTGAGGCCCTAGAACATGTTGGAGAGATAAGGGAATATGAGCTAAGCCCCATTCAACGAGACATGTTTGGTGTGATGGAGAGTGTTAGCTATATGCTTCACTTCTTAGGATATGTTCGACTTTAAGAGTCATTTGGTGTGTTGGAGATCTGTATATCCGATGTGAGGTGATAGTGCCCATTTTTATGTTTTATAGCTAAAGTGTAAAATTATATTTAAATGTGACTGTAAGTATTGTGATGTATACATGAAAGTGAATGTGATGACTAAGTAAATGGACCATTAGATATGCATGAATAAGTAAAATAGGGCACTAAATGAGATTATGTTATATGGTTGTTTCGATAATGCTTGATGAAATGTTTGCATGGTAGTTGTTCTAGGCATTCACTGAGCTTGTTAAGCTCACCCACTCATTTTAAACCACTGCAGATTAGTAGCACTCTGGTGTGAGAGGTGTGGTTTTCGTGGGGTGATCCAAGCAAGTCTATTTATGTTTTAGGAAATAAAAGCAATATGGTAAACCTTTCTACTGGTATTTGTGATGATATTTGGACATTTTCATAGCGTATTTGTTCTTAGGATTTAGAAATTTGAATAATCATATGTGATTATTGCTCAACTTATTTTCGATGTTTGAGACTATTATTATGGTCGTTTTGACATTTATTTGATAGGGTAAATGATGCATGTTGAAGTAGTGGAATGGTTGGTATGCTTAAATATGCTGAGTTTTTATGGTCTGGAGCAGAGGTATCGATATTTGTGTGTAAAATGGTACCTATGAGATATTCGATGTGTAAGAAGTCAAAATCGTACTTTGGTATTGATACCATATCACAAGTATCGATACTTAGGGTAAAATTATCGATGCTTTTTTAAATGTACCGATAATTTTTGGAGTTTTATTTTTAGGCGAAAAACAAAATATTGTTTTAGTGTTGATTTTTCAATCGGTATCAATACCGTGTAAGGAAAATATCGACCTACGTGCCAGTATCAATACCTACGTATTTGTATTGGAAATTTTGCCAAGTTGTTCTAATGCATGCTCAAGCGTTAGTAAATGCTTAATTAAAGTATGTGTAGCATTTTGTAAAGATAATTAAGGATTTTTTTTTTGACTTAAAACTTATGCAAATGTTAAAATTGAGGAATTTCCATTAATATTGAGCAATTTTCTATTTGTATAATGTGAAATGATGGTGTGGCATCTTAATATTCGAGCTCGGCGACCGGGTTGGTATAGGGTGTTACAATAATGCTCCAACAACCTTTATGAGATGCATCACTGCTATATTTGTTGATATGTTAGAAGAGGGGTTGGGCATATTTATGGATGATTTCTCAGTTTTTGGAGACTCTTTTCAAGAATGCCTTGATAACCTCGAAAAAGTTTTGAAAAGGGGTGAAGCGACTAATCTTGTGCTTAAAATTGGGAAAAATGTCATTTCATGGTAAAAGAAGAATTGGTACTGGGACAACAGATTTTAGCTAAAATTGAGGCTATAAAAAACCTTCCCAATCCAAAAAATGTCTGGGGTGTTAAAAATTTCTTAGGCCACCAAGATTTTATCGTAGATTTATAAAAGATTTTGCTCACATATCTAAACTATTGAATCAAATTCTTTAGAAGGAGACACCTTTCATATTTGATCAAAACTGCGTCAAAGCCTTTGTGGTAATAAAAGAGAAACTCATATTTGCACTAATAATCATTACCCCGAACTGGTTAGAACCTTTTATCATTATGTGTGATGCTAGAGATTATGCGGTAGGTGTAGTTTTGGAACAAAAAAGGAATAATACATTTTGGGCTATTCATTACGCAAGCAAAACGCTAAATTCAGCACAGTGCAATTACACTACAAACGAAAAAGAAATGTTGGCGGTGGTTTTCGTTTGTGAAAAATTCTAACCCTATGTAATGTCAAACATCATATATGTTTATATTGATCACTCTGCACTAAAATACGTCAAGAAGAAGAAAGAGACAAAGGCCAGGTTAATGAGATGGGTTTTACTACTTCAAGAATTCGATCTATGGATAATGGATAGAAAAGGGATTGAGAACCATATTGCAGATCATTTATCTAGAATAGAGAATAATGTAGAAGCGGGAACTACTGAAGAAATTAAAGAAACTTTCACAGATGAACAACTCTTTAGAGTAGACATGCATTAGACAAGGTCTTGTAAACACATAATACTGTGGTATGCAAATTATGTTAATTATATAGCAAAAGGTGTATTTCCATCACTGGCATCCTGACAACACAAGAAGAGAAAAATTCACGAGTCAAAAAAGCACACTTGGGAGGATCTGTATGTGTTTCGACTATGTGCTTATCAATTGGTCAGAAGGTGTGTAGCGGAGGAAGAGATATACGACATTCTACAAGTATGCCATATATCTCCACGCAGAGGGCATTTCGGTGGAAAGAGGACAACCCAGAAGTTTCTATAATCAGGTTACTATTGGCAAACTATGAATAGAGACACTTATGAATTCGTACAAAAGTGTATTAGATGCCAACAAACTGGGAGTATATAAAAAAGGGACGAGATATCACAAACAGGGATAATTGAGGTAGAAGTATTTGATTTTGGGGGATTAATTTCATGGGACCTTTTCAAAGTTTTTTCAGGAATAAATACATTCTTCTAGCTGTCAATTATGTTTCAAAATGGGTTGAAGCTATTTCTTTACCTACCAATGATACAAAATCAGTGGTGAAGTTTCTATGAAAAAACATATTCACTAGGTTTGGTACACCGTGTGCATTGGCCAGTGATGAAGGATCTCATTTCTATAGTAAGCAGTTTAAAGCTTCTTTGGCTGAATATAGTGTAAGGCATTAAATGACAATAACCTATCACTCACAAGCTAATGGGCAAATAGTAGTGTCTAATCGTGAGATTAAACAAATTTTAGAAAAAATAATAAAAGATTGAACAACAAAGCTAGATGATGCATTATGAGCTCAGAGAATGACATATAAGACTCTTCTAGGTATGTCCCCATATAAGCTTATTTACAGAAAGAACTGCCACTTACCAATTGAATTGGAAAAGAAAGTGTATTGGGCAATCAAAGAATTAAATTAAATCTAGAGCTAGCCAAGAAAGAAAGACTATTTCAACTACAAGAATTGGAAGAGTTTCACTTTATGGCCTATGAAAACATTAAAATGTATAAGGAGTAGACTTCGACACAATGAAAAGATCTGAAATGTAAATTTCTTCCTGGATAGAAAGTTCTACTATTCAACTTAAGATTAAAGTTATTCCTTGGTAAGCTTAAATCAAGATGGACAAGACCATATAACATACATCAAGTGACACCTCATGAAACAATTGAGCTGATCGGAAAAGAAGGGTAATTCTTTATTGTAAATGGTCAAAGAGTGAAACATTATTTTAGAGGAATGACAAACATAGTAATTCTGTAACACCCCAAACTCGGCCTGGACGTTATGGCCGAATCTGGCGCATCACATTGAAGTGTTTTAGCAAAAACTGTGTTTTCATTGAAAACCATTTTTAAAATAAAAGAAACCTTAACTATATAAAAAAAACTTGTTCAAACATAAGACTGGATGAAAATAAAGCACTTAGAAATTTAGTTGCGGAAATGTAGAAAACATACTATAATTTAAGAAATCCATGTTCAACTTCTAGTGGTTACAGTAAAAATAATAATAATTCAAGTAATCATAGCGTAATGAAAACCTTATTACAATCTGGTCCGAGCATACTTAAAAAGAAATAAAAACTTAAATGCTTAAAGAAAAACCAAATCTGAATTATCCTGCTAGCCGGCCACCTAGAGTCCCTCCTGACATCGAGCCTTCTACTGAGCATCACCTGAAAATAAAATAAAAGAGGGGTGAGTTTTCACAAACTCAGTGTGTACAAATCTCAATGAAAAACAAGCATTCAAAGAAAAATCATCAAACATGCAATGCAATCCTATCCAACTTATCCGTCCGCTACACACCAACTTCGTCCCCCGTCACACCATGTGGGGATATAAATATAGACCCACCCAGCCCACACACTAATGGTAGCCCGATTGCAGAACTACCTTTATTTACATATTGGGCTTTAAAAGCCGCCGGTGGATCCACGATTGTCAGGAAACCATGTGATCCTCATATACTTCCTCGGTTCCATAGTTCCCACCCCATACGCAACCTAAGCAGAACATCATATGTATGCATGGCACATCCATAAAACTTACATTCAACACCTAGGGGTATTTTGGTCATATTCGCCCTTAGGGGCATTTCGGTAATTTTTCCTTAATTATGGTTTCCACTTACCTTGGCCCATTAAAAAGTCCCGCAAGCTAAGATGAATGAATACTATGCACCAAGTAGGATTCCAGAGAAGAGGAGGTGGGTCATTAAGACACTTAAGTACCAAGCTCTCCCTAGATCCAATCCTAGACATGCATATACCCGTTGCCACACCTTAACCCTATGACTTGTCCACGGTCGCAATATATTAATTAAGTTTTATGAAGTTATCATATACTAGGCCCAAAACCCCTACATACATGCATATGGCCCTCTTGGCCCAATCTCATTCATATGGCCCATCGGGCCCAATTCACATTCATATGGCCCATTCGGCCCAATCTCATTTATATGGCCCATCCGACCCAAATCACATTATATTCATGCTCAAATACAAATTTGCTATCACATAGCATCACTTATCAAATTTTGCTTATTATAGGCCCAACAGCCCATCGGGCCTATTTAGTCCATTCCGGCCCACTTGGCCGAATCACAACCCAAGTCCACAGAATCGCCCGTAGGTCTTAGGCAACCTATCGGTCTCTCCCTTACGAGTGTTCGTGCACTCGTAAGACTACCATAGCCACACTTTCGGTATTTTAGCATTTCGGCATTTCGGCATTTCTGCATTTCGACATTTGCCGATTCATAGTGTGTGTGCAGTGTATGTACGCACCTGGTAAGCAATAGTGATGCGATCTCCTTAGCCCCAAACCTACGATCAATATCACCCTTCGATTACTCGCATGTTTAATACATAACTTTTCCAAAAACTGAAGCCTCACCTTAACCTTACCTTGAACACCAATCTCTAATAGTTTTTCCTTGATCACGTAGTCCTTAGATCTGCATTAAACTTATTTGTTAAAACCAGAATAGTAGGTGACTCGTATCCAACACAAGTCCCCTTACCCTAACTATGAACATTCGACCACCTTAGCTAATGGGAGAGATATACTTACCAAAATCGAAAACAGCTAAAGACCAATTTTGGCAGAGAGCTAAGATCCGAGATCCGATACTAATTCCCTACCACAGTTGATTAGAAAGAGTGAGGAAAGAACAGCGTAATAGATTCTTAGCAAAACTGATTAGAAGAACACATTCTTACACTAGATTCAGTCGAAGAATATTTGGCCCTTGAAAGATTCGGCTTTTCAACTTAGTATGGTGAATAAGGTTTATTTGGTACAGATTAAAGAAGAAAAGTAGAAGAAGAAATAGAAAATTGGCACAAGGAAAAGAGAGTAAAACAAAAGGGTTTTTAGCTTTTAAGGAAAAGGGTTTCCGGTAACAGGGTGAAGGAAATTCAGCACTAGCCTGGCAACCCTGCATTTGGCACTTATTTATAGCCGTTATAGCCGAATTGCGTGGCCCTCAATTCCCTATTCGGCTCCATCACTTCTCCCTTCTCATCTCCTCATTTTTCTCCCTAACAACCCCTTGATCCTTTCCTTAATTTTCTCTCATAAACACTCCCTTTAGAGTCCATCTTCATGCCACTTCCAATCTTCTAGAAGGCCAAAATTAAACTTCTAAAAATACTAAGCTAGGATACGAACCTGGGACCTCCTTGCTAGCTATTAATGCCACCTCCCTACACCCTAAGTGGCGTCACTTAGCCATTCCACCACTAGGCTTTTTTATGCTATTTTCCCCTAACTTTATTTAAAAGTCCCACTACTTGCCAACCCTGATTCTTTTAATAATTAAATTATAATTTCTTCTACCCCTTAATTCAAACTCAACCCTTAACTATGACCAAGTAAAATTATCGCTTGGATAAGAATATTAAACACAATTTTTATCAAAATCAAAAATAAAGAAAGTTCAGGATTTTAGGATTTTTGGGTTTCGGGATTTTTGAGGCGTTACAACTCTACCCCCCTAAAACAAATTTTGTCCTCGAAATTCACCTGATTCAAATAGTTGAGGATGTTGGCGTTGCATTGCTTCCTCAGGTTCCCAAGTAGCCTCGTCAGCCTGGTGACTACGCCAAAGCACTTTGACTAATGGAACGAACTTCCTTCTTAGTACCTTAACATCATGACCAATTATTTGTATGGGCTCTTCCTCAAAAGTTAGGTCTGGTTTGACCTCGATTTCTTCAATCGCCATGACATGGGAAGGATCCGAGCGATACCGTCTCAGCATAGAAACATAGAACATGTCATGAATCTGGCTCAGTTTAGGAGGTAATTCTAGCTGATAAGCAACTGGCCCAATCCACCTTACAACCCGATATGGCCCAATGAACCTTGGGCTTAGCTTTCCCTTTCATCCAAACCTTAACACCTTCTTCCATGGAGAGACCTTAAGAAAGACTAAGTGTAACACTCCTAACCCGTATCCGTTGCCGAAACAAGGTTATGAGGTATTACTTGACTGAACAAAACTTTTATAAGGTCAGAGATACTTACCAGACATAAATTATCAAGTTATAACTAAAACATTTCAACACATTAGTTCAATTATAAGGCTTCTCTAAACAAAATGAGCAAGCCATCTTCGCATGGCTATAATGTATACAAAGTCGAAATATCATTTTACCTATAGTCTATCCTATACATGCCTTAAACCATGATGATATACAATCTTCTCAACTCACATAATGACTCGATAGTGTGATGATATCTCCGGCTCTTCCAACTCGAACTAAAGGATAAACCTATAAGAAATGGAAAAGAGAACACGGAGTAAGCTTCAATGCTTAGTAAGTTTTAAGCAATGCAAACAATTAATTTACTTATAGATCAATTATTTCAAATTTTCAAGAAATCATTCCTAGGTAATTGCCATTTTGGCCAAGTATCCATGAACATAATGCATATTTAGCAAATTCATCTACTTGAATCTGAACTCAATTAAAACCAAATAATCAAATCACAAATAAGATCATAAGAACTCGAAAAGCATCTCATTAACTAGTTTTAACCATGTTTGCAACAAAATCACAAATTCACTACAAGCTGTCTTCCTGAGCAACAGTCACTAAATTATTTATAACTGGAGCTAAGAAACTCCAAATCAAGTGCCGTTAATTTTCCCTGAAAATAGACTCACATATCTTCCATCCATCAAATTTTCAGAATTTTTGGTTTGACCAATCAATACCAGATTTTTATTGAAGTTTCCCCTGTTACACTGTTTGACTATTCTGACCACTCTTCACTACGAATCAATTTTCTCATTATACAGAATTCGAATTATGTTATAGTTTATTTCATTTGAAACTAGACTCATTAAGGAGTCTAATTATATAAATTTTATCTTATAATCATCATTGTACAATTTACAATGATTTTATAAAGACAGAACATGGGATTTCAAAGTCATTTTGACTCCATCTTACGCCACTTCAAATATCTCATTACCTAAAATTCTTTTACTTACAAGGTTTCTTTTATAAGAAACTAGACTCATTAAGCTTTAATTACATAATTTATTCAGCTTCTAATTCAATTTCCACAATTTATGGTGATTTTCCAAAATCACGCTACTGTTGTTGTCCCAAGCAGATTTATTACAATTTGCTCTTTCACACATTCCTTGCATTCAAATTATCTAAACATGTATATCATGTCATTCAAGATCGAACTCATATAACATAGGCATTAAAATGCTTCACTAACAGCTTTAGTTTCATTGAAACGAATAAAATACAATATCATATTCACATTTAATTTTCCACAATCGTAATCACCTAAAAATAAATCATATACTTCCACAAATCCTTCCACAAGGACCAAGTGTTTATATTTGAATATAAACATAGAATCACTTCACATAACTTCACACATTTACCGAATATATCACGATCACATATATAGTCATAACACTTATTCACAGATGCATCACTTTATATACTTATAATTTAATTCAAATCAAATCACATACGAGTACATGATACTTACTTGGCCAACTTAATATGTAATGCACTTTCAATTTGTCAACTTAGTGTAGGATCTTGTAATTGTATACTTTTATCAAATTCATCGGCACTTGACCTGCTAGGTGTAAAACCCGAAATTATATTACTAGCACAAAACCTGCAGGACTTTAACCCAAATACATTTCCAGCACGAAGCCTGCGGGTCTTTAGCCCGGATACATTTCCAGCAAGAAGCCTGCGGGTCTTTAGCCCGGATACATTTCCAGTGTCTTGCTTATTTATTCACATGTTAACACATTGCACATAACATATCACATTAGTAATTCAATTGCTTCATTCGAATATAAGCACAAAATGTACACCTACCCTTTAACTTTTCGGTTCAATAATCATACACAAGGAACACAAATGTCGAAATCTGTGTCATGACATATGTATCCTAACTATTCCTAAGATTCATACTGAGGGCTTTGAGCGTCAGTAACTCGGTCGAATCGAAAGCTCGAACATAGTTTTCAAACTCATACACATTCGGCATTTACAAGTATAAATTCATATATTATATACCAGCATATATACTTAACATTTAACTACATTTAGGCATGTGTATTTGCTTATAAACTTACCTCGGACGTCAGTAAAAGCGGGACGAAGTCGCTAGTCGACAACTTCGTTTTTCCTAGTCCAAATCGATTTCTTTGGTTCTTGATCTAAAAATATTCAAATTAAGCTCATTCAAACATATTTTCATTCCATTTAGTCCAAAAACACATAAATGGGCAAATTACCATTTTACCCCTGACATTTACAATTTTTACAATTTAATCCCTATTGCACAAAACGCAAAATATACAAAATTTCAATATACCCATGTGGGGCCGAATTTTACCCATACCCATACAAGTCCATATATTTCATCAATTTCATATTTTAGTCTCTCAAATTTTTATTTTTGCAATTAAGTCCTAATTACTCAAAATCATCAAAAATTCCAATACAAAAATATGTTAACCCAACACCTATCTTTCATATTTCACCATCAAACCATAAAAATCACAAGCTTCCATCAATGGCATAACTCAAAATATTCATCAAAATTCAAATTTTAAGCATGGGTTTTGAAGTACTCGAAGCAACGATCTCAAAAACGTAAAAATTATCAAAAACCGACAAAGAACGAACCTTGGATTTGAGCTTGGGAGTTGGCTGAACCTAAGCTTCGCTTATTTCTTTTTCTTTTCTTTTGTTTCGGCATGGGTGAAATAAAACATATGCCCACTCATATTTTACTTTATAATATATTTTATCTTATAAAGCTTATAATTTTTAGTTTTTACATATGAAATAATAATAAAATCATATAATATATATATATATATATATATCCTTTACCAACCAAACAATAAGCTAATGCACATGATATGGCTTTCACGTTTATGTCTTATAATATATATTACACCTTAATATAAAATAATATTTAATTTACACACATATATATATCTTTAATAAAATATTATAAAACCATATGGTATATACTTACCACCGTCCCACTAGAAATCAAATGACTAATTACAACTTAAATACTTCAATTTAAAAAAAACACTAACAATTCGGCCCTTATACTATAAACCACCAAATTTTCTTTTTACATGATTAAGTCCTTTTATTTAATCGGATACCCAAACGATAAAATTAAAACACGAAAATTTTACAGATATAAATTCACACATAATAAACACATAAAATAATTTTTAAATATTTTTTTTCTGGCTCGGATTTGTGGTCCCGAAATCACTGTTCCAAATAGGGTCTAAATTGGGCTGTTACACTAAGTCTCCCATGGCATACTCTATCTCTCGACGCTTAAGGTCAGCATATGATTTCTGCTTATCCGAGGCCTCCATCAAACGATCCCAAATCAATTTCACCTTATCCTCAATATCGGCTACTAACTCAGGGCCCAAAATTCTTCGTTCGCCCAACTCTGTCCAACATGTTGGAGTTCGACACCTTCGCCCATACAGTGCCTCGTATGGAGCCATCCCAATGCTTGCTTGATAACTATTATTGTACGCGAATTCGGCTAGCGGTAAATAGTCCTCCGAGCTACCTTGGAACTCAATCACGCATCCCCTCAACATATCTTCCAATACTTGGATCACCCTTTCCGACTGTCCATTAGTTTGAGGGTGAAAAGCTATACTGAAATTCAACCTAGTACCCAATGCCTCATGCAACTTCTTCCAAAATAGCAAAGTGAAATGTGGGTCCCTATCAGATATTATGGAGACTGGCACTCCAAGCAATCTTACAATCTCTGCCACATACAGCCTAGCCAGCTTTTGCAATGAGTAATCGGTGCGAACCAGTACAAAATGGGCCGACTTGGTTAACCGATCCACTATAACCCATATCGAGTCTTTCTTAGCAGGCGTCAAGGGTAGCCCACTAACAAAGTCCATAGTGATCCTTTCCCACTTCCAGAGTGGAATCTTCACTGGTTGAAGCAATACCGAAGGCAACTGATGTTCCGCTTTCACCTTTTGACAAACTAAGCATTTACCTGTGAACTCAATAACCTCATGCTTAAGTCTAAGCCACCAATAAAGCTCACACAAATTTTGATACATCTTGTTTCTGCCAGGATGCATTGCATAGAGACTGCTATGTGCTTCCCGCAGAATAGACTGCCTATCGTCCTTTGGTATACACATTCTCCCACCGAAACACAATACTCCTTCACTATTTATCCCAAAGTCCGATGTCTCCCCGCTCTCTACTTGTCTAAAACGAACACTCAAAGCCTCATCCACTAATTGCTTACTCCTTATCTGCTCAACCTACACTCGCTTTACATGAAGCTCCGCTAACAAGCTTCCACCATCCAACAAGCTTAAACGGGCGAGCATAGCTCTCAAGTCTAACTTAGTCCTATGACTCAACGCATCGCTACCATATTTGCTTTGCCAGGGTGGTATTCAATCATACAATCATAATCCTTCAATAATTCTACCCACCTATGCTGCCTAAGGTTTAGTTCCTTCTAGGTAAGGAGGTACTTCAAACTCTTGTGATCCGAATAAATTACACATTTCTCCCCGTATAAGTAATGCCTCCATATCTTAAGTACGAACACCACCACAGCTAGCTCCAAATTATGGGTTGGGTAATTCACCTCGTGAGTTGAGTTGCCGAGACACATACGCAACCACCTTCCATTCTTGCATCAATACACATTCTAAGCCCACATGTGACGCATCACTATAGACCGTAAACTCCTTCCCAGGCACTGGTTGAACCAACATAGGGGCCTCCGGTAAAACTTTCTTCAGTTTTCCAAAACTCTCTTGTTGCTTGTTCGTCCAAACAAACAGTACCCCCTTTCTCAACAACTTAGTTAAGGGTGCAACTATTACTGAGAAGCCCTCAACAAACACTTATAGTGTTCTGCCAAGCCTAAAAAAATTCGAATTTTCCAGTCTACCATCGCTTCAACTTTTCGAGGATCCACCTTAATCCCCCTGATTGACACCACATGTCCAAGAAAAGTAACCTCCCTTAGCCAAAATTCACACTTACTGAATTTGGCATACAGCTGCTTCTCCCTCAAAATCTGTAACACAATCCTTAAATGTGTATCATGCTCATCCTCATCTCTTGAGTACACTAAAATGTCATCTATGGAAACTACCACAAACCGATCCGGATAGGGTTGGAAAACCTGATTCATGAGATCCATGAAAGCGGCTGGTGTGTTCGTCAGCCCGAATGGCATCACCAAGAACTCGTAGTGCCCATAGCGAGTTCTGAAAGCTGTCTTATGAACATCCACCTCCTTCACCTTCAATTGGTGATATCCCGAACGCAGGTCAATCTTTGAGAAAACAGAAGCTCCCCTAAACTAATAAAAAAGGTCATCGATTCTCGGTAGAGGGTACTTGTTTTTAACAGTTAACTTGTTTAACTGTCGATAGTCGATGCACATTCGCAAGGTTCCATCCTTCTTCTTCACGAATAACACCGGTGCTCCCCATGGAGACACACTTGGTCGGATGAATCCTCGATCCAACAATTCATGAATCTGTGCCTTAAGTTCCACCAACTCCTTTGGTGCCATCCGGTAAGAAGCAATAGACACCGGAGCCGTCCCAAGTAACAACTCAATTCCAAATTCTACCTCCCTACTGGGTGGCAACCCAAGTAGCTTCTCGAGAAAGACATCCGGAAATTCCTTAACTGTTCTCAAATCCTTAACAGCAGGGCTCTTAGCCTCCGTATTACTAATATAAGCCAAAAAGGCTTCGCATCCTTTTCGTACTAACTTCACAGCCCTTAATGCCGAAATCACGTTCGACAGATAATTTCTGCGTTTACCAATCACTACTACTTCCTTATCCTCCACCGTTCTTAACACCATTCACTTTGCAGCACAATCCAAGGTGGC
The DNA here is from genome assembly GCA_025698475.1 of Gossypium anomalum. Taxonomy (NCBI): domain Eukaryota; kingdom Viridiplantae; phylum Streptophyta; class Magnoliopsida; order Malvales; family Malvaceae; genus Gossypium; species Gossypium anomalum. The sequence goes on along the minus strand of CM046968.1, from coordinate 36,244,400 downwards.
TCGATGCTTCACTAGCCAATCCATACCCAAGATTAAGTCAAACTCGCTAAACGGTAGCTCCATCAAATCCACTAAAAGGGTAACCCCTTGAACTACTAAAGGTACATTCCTAAACAACTTATTCACTCCTACTGACTGCCCTAACAGACTTATCACGTTATCTCATTCACAGTAATTTCAAACATATCACCCAAGGATTTAGTCATATTGCATGCAACATATGAATGCGTCGATACAATATCAATCAATGTCGTGTAAGGTAACTCATAGATAAAGAACATACCCGTTATCACATCTAGGGCATCCCCGTCTTCTTGACGACAAGCAGCATAAACCAAAGCTAGCTGTCTCGCCTCAGCATGGCTTGCATTTCTGCCTGGTGCTCCACGTCCACGTCCATTACCATTACTGCCCCTGGCCTGTCCACGACCCCTTGGCGGCAGCTGTCCACCCCTTGGTGGCTGCGCACCACCTTGACCCATAGCTAGCTCTCGACCTAGCGTTTGAGGGTAATCCTTGATCCTATGCTCCATAGATCCACAAGCAAAACAAGCTCCCGACCTCTTCCAACACTCACCTCTATGGGTATTCCCACAATCAGCACAAGGTGGCATCCCTGGATTAGCAACAGGGGGCCCTGCTCTAACTGGCTCATTATTCCTGGCCCTAGCCCTAGGCCTCTGTCCAACACCCAGGGTCTCAGCCTCCCTCTTATTCTTACCCCTTTCTTTTTCCCGGTTTAAGCGCTCAATACGCTTAACCTCCTCCGCTATCTTTACTTTCTCCACTAATTCTAAGAAAACACGTTCCCTTTGTGGAGATATCAACACCCTGAGGCTATCTCTAAGTCCATCTTCAAACCTAACGCAACGCTCACATAGAGATTTTCGTCCTCGAAAATCTTATCAGAGAATAAAATAGAGATTTGCTTTCTTATAACCTTATGAATTTTTTACATAGCCTAAGATTTTCTCAAATCTTTAATCTCATGAGCTAATATTCTGATCTATCCTTTGCTATACGTCATATCAAGCTGAATTTCAACTTCTGAAAGAGATATTATAAATAAAGGGTCTTATCTGAATTGTCGCATCATAGATATAAGAAACATATTGTGGATCTTCTCAAGTTCTGACAGTAATATAAGTTGAATAAGCCACTGGCTTTATTTTCTCAATAATCTCATACGACCTAATGAATCATAAACTCAACTTCTCTTATAGCTAATTCGAAAATTTCTATTATCACAGCAACGCTTTCATAAACACTTAGTTCATTAACTGAAATTCAATGCTTTTATGTATCAAGTTTGCAAATGTTTTCTGTCAATCTGAAATTGCTTTCTAACTGTTACGAATTACTTTCACTCTCTCTTCAATTTATCTGTTGAAATCAATCTCGTGAATCTTTTTCTCACAAAGCTCGATCCCATAGCAACGGAGTTCGGTAATTGTAATAATATAATACTTTATACAATGTCATCTTTAGACTCATATAATAACTACTAATATGCTCAAATTCAACCAACAGTAATTCTCTTTCTTAATTGCTTTCACATACTAAGATACAGTAGCAAATCGTATCTTCTAGAATTTGCATCACTTTCCCATATTATCCATCAGTTGGAGAATGAAATGCGGTGTTATAATGCAACCTCATACCCAAAGTTTACAGTAGTTTTCTTTAGAAACACAATATAACCCTCAGATCTCTATCCGAAATAATGGAGATTGGCACTTTGTAAAATTTTGACAATTTTAGAAATGTATAATTTAGCTAGTCTATCAAGAGATAAATTATACATACTGAGATAAAATATACAAACTTCTGCAACAATCAACAATAGTTCAGATAACATATTCCTTTTACAAAATCCAATGAAATTTTATTTCATCTCCACTTAGATAATAACAAAAACTGTAACAGTCGCGAAGGTACTTGATAATTAGCTTTAACCTGTTGATAAATCAGACATTTGGATACAAGTCAGAAGTATCATGTTTTAGACTCATTCACCAGGAAAATTGTCTTAGATTATTATACATCTTAGTGTTCCCTTAATGGACACATAATTACCACTGTGAGCTAGATATAACAATTTTTGTATAATCTCTGGATTTCTCGGTTCACGAACTCTGTCTCAAAACAACAAATAATCATCAGTTCCAATCTGAAACTCAAATAAGTCAATCCACGTTGAACTCTTTTAACTTGCAATTCACCGATACATTTCTGATATTCACAAAATCGAGGGATAAACATCAAGTTAGCTTTTAACTCGACTAATATCTATCCATCATCCGATAAGATCAATCGCGTATTCATCGCTTGTAAAGCACACAAAGATTTCTTGTTTAAAATATCTGTGACTATACCATTTTTCCAGGATGATAACCAATTACTGACTCAAAATCTTTCGACAGTTCAAGCGATTTTTTCTTTTCCAAATTCAGATCTCTCTGTAACATCAAATATTTTAAGTTCTTGCAGTCATCCAATAGGTTACATTACTCACCAGACAATTAATGTCGCTAACTATTCAATGCAATTACAATGTCAACCATCTCTAATTCACGTGTCGAATAACTCTTGTAACTTTAACTGTATGGACGCATAAGCCGTCACTATACATTCTTGTACTAAAACACACTCCAAACTCAATGACGCATGACTGAAAATCATAAACTCTTTACCCGATTCAGGCTAAACCAAAACTGATGCTTCAGTTAGCAGTGTTTTCAATTGTTTATAACTTTATTAACATATATTAAACCAAATCAAACTTCGGACAAACGAAAACTTCAACAATCGAAACAATTTTAATTTACAATAATATTTCTCAAATAGAACCGTTCCAATGGATATAATTTTGTATCATGTCTTCTAAAATATGAGTTCTTCATTCAGACTATTCATCTATTTACCTGTGAACACATAAAATTTATTTCTGGACCCAAGGATAAACTCAAGCACATATAACTCAATTAACCTTTCAAAAAAATAACCCGATCAAACTAAATAATTGAATCAATCTTGGCTATCAAATAATAACTTTTCAAAGAAAACCTTTCTTCTTGTTGTCAAGATAACTTAGACATACAATTTATTAAAATTTCTTCAGGATACTAGTCATAGATCTCCTTAAAAAAGCTGCATAATTCGAATATGACATAACATTCCGTTTTTACTCATTGACATATATCAAGATTTACCTGAAAGTGATAACTATTATACAAATTTGAACTTGATCTTCTTTTGTCTATGCTTTTGCTGATGTCAATTCCCTTTTCAAAAAAACTAGAAAGGATTTTATAATAAAGCTATCTCAACCATTAATCATCGAAGCGTTATACTACACTGAAGCTACCTCCGTCAGATAAAAAAAAATCAGAATGCCATAGTAAAACCAACATCTTAACCATATGAATAGATAATATCCCAGCTGTTAATAATGCATTTTGAACACAAAAGAAAATCAAATATAGTTTCAGCAAAAATAAATGTAGAAACATAACCTCTATAAATCTGATGACAACCACTGTACTCCCATGATCAAACTAGAAATTATAATCATAATAGATATGTTCATCCCCGTCAAATGAATATCTCTTGCAGATAATCACTTAGAATCATAATAAAACTGAGGTAGTGAAATCTCAAGGTATGGAACTATACAGAATTTTTGAAAATTATAACCCATATAGAATGATAAAGATCTCAATGATATCCCAGAGAAATTCTAGAAGAAAACATCACTTATAAGCACTGAAATCAACTGTGACAAAAGCAATATAATCTTCATGTATATTCAATAAAACAATAACCAATAGAAACAGAATACTAGCACCATACCGATTTTACCATCGACTTTTCCATTAACACAATGGAATAGAATACCAGGGAAAGATAGAGCAATACCGATCATAACCCAAACAGACCAACGATGCTTTCGTCTATCAATATGTTTAGCTAGTGTTCTCATACAATAAGAGTTTCATTCGAAAATAAATAGCCCCATATACCTCTGAGAATAATTGATCACATAGAATACCCAGACGAGATCATTATAAGCTATCCGACTATATTGTTGTACTCAGATATCTTTACAATTCAAACATTATTCCACTATCTAATTTTGTCATTGTTGATTCCTCTTTATCCCATCACTAACAAAAATCAATTAAGTAGAACTTCCAGTTAATACATTCTTTAGATATCATACCTGAATATTTTGTTTCATCGAAGTCAACTTTTCTTTAAGAGTGCCTTTGCATAATTCAAATAGCCTTCAAAATGATCCGATATCTCTTCTAGTACTGCCTTTGTTGTTGACTCATTCTCTTATCTGACCACAGTATTAATCCTTCAATCACAGAACTCTGTAATTCCACACTTGTGATCTTATTCAATTTAAATCTTACGGATTTCATTGTAACACTATACTGATAAAGGAGGTGAGGGTTGTAAAGCCTCAAATTTGACTCTCACATATACATGTACATAACATAACATTCATCAATAACATAATATTATGAACCTTTATTCATACCTTTATGAATTTCAACTCCTCATAAACACATTGTCGCTCAAATATTTGAGTACCACTTTCTGCACTATCAGAATTAGCTCGGTTGGAAAATATATCTGTCTAATTAAAACAATTTTTGTCAGAGTCGGGAGATATCACACTATCACAGGTTCTATATGGCATGTATAGCTAGACTCACAAATGCTACGTTAGTCCTAGAATTGACTAAACCATAGCTCTGATACCAATAAATATAACACCCCTTACCCGTATTCACTATCAAAATTGGGTTATGAGGTATTATCGATCAATTCACAATATATAACATACATAACTCAAACATAAAGTATTCATTCTCATAAATCATTTCACATAATCACATTGTCCTTTACATGGGCCTACAAGGCCTTAAACATGCTTTAGAAATGGTTCAGGACTAAACCGTAACATATAAAATTTTTGGAAACTTAGAAAAATTTCAAACATACAAGGGTCACAAGCCTGTGTGAATAGACCGTGTGCCTCACACAACTCTAGACGTGTAGAAACAGGGCATACATACTGCATTGGGTCACACGACTGACCATACGCCCGTGTGTCTAGCCCGTGTGCCCTTCGAAATGGCCACACACGCCTATGTGCCAGGCCATGTACTAGGCCCTGCCAAACCTGTGGGGTATACTGACTTATGCAACACCATACTGCCAAACCGTGTGCTAAGCCGTGTACTAATTAGCGGGCATACTAACTTGTACCACACGGCTAGTCACATGCTCGTGTGTGAGACCGTGTGGAGCATACTGACTTCAATTTAATTTCAACACCAGGGACACATAGCCGTGTAGCATGATCGTGTGTCACACACGGCTGAGACGAACGCCCGTGTGTCTGCCTATGTGGACAAAAATAGGCCATTTATAAAGCCAATTTGCCACCCCAATTTCAATGTACCTACATAAGGCAAAATGGTTTCAATTCCAAATCAATCTTAAATCATCACATTATAGACAGTTTCAATTCCAATCTATTCAAAACTTATATCACAATCATTTACTTAACTAAATCACATACTAATCAACAAGATTCATAAACCAAGATTCACATATATAACACATACCATATCAATCTACTTTATTAACCAAATTTGCTTTCAACAACCAAACCAAAATCGAGTACATCTCAAACTACTACACAACACATACCAAATGGCCATTTGAATATCTTAAACCATCATTAAGCTTACCAGAATAATCCATATCACATGGGAATATATATATACTTTAAAACATATAACTTAATCATGGCATTTCAAATAGCCAAAAACACTTACAACAACCAAACCAAAGTAACCATAACTATACTTATCAAACCTTACATCATTATCAGGACAAATCTCATGGCTAAATACATATCAAGCATATATGCATCAATCACCAAAATTACCTATACTCAACAAATAACTACAAAACCTATACATATCATATAGCCAATATCACAAAGCTTATAAGTACCAAACCATAGTTGAATAGTGTGATATGATCTCCGATGACTTTCAACTCGAGCAAGCCTCTAAATCACTATAAATATAGAAAAGATAACAAAGTAAGCTATAAAGCTTAGTAAGTTCGTATGAATAAACTCAATGTAATCACATAAATATAATTCAATAATTTCAATACATCAATATTTAACTTTCCTTAACAATCAAACCTTTCAAGTGCTCATTCATAAAACTATATACATTCGTCATCAATCCTTCGATTCAAAGTTAGAACAGATTATACACATACCTGTACCAACTCATACCAACCTCGTATACTTTCCCGTCTTTCATTTACCCATTGAACCATTTGGAATAGAAGTCGGATACTCAAAGATTTCAATTGATAAGTAACTATACCGTGGCCCGGAGCCAAATCAAGGTAACTTATCCCAGAGTACCTATACCATGGCCTGTAGCCAAATCAAGGTAACTCCTATCCGAAATACCTATACCATGACCCGTAGCCAAATCAAGGTATCACTCGCACCTGAAGTGTTGATATCATGGCTCAAAGCCAACACAATAACCTAATGACATGTCACTAGCATCTTAAACTATTCCTAAGGTTCAACTGAGATTTTTCGCTTGTCGGATCATCGTCGAATCATTCCCGAACTCATCCGTAATCACATTATCACAATTCATGAAATATCAAAGCATATAAAATACTTCGTAATGAAATTATAGCATACAAACTTACCTCATTCGCTGTAACGACGAATTAGGTTGACTAATCCGATACTTTGTTTTCCCCCATTCTAGATCCAAATCTCTTTCATCTCAATCTATATAATATCAAAATTTACTTATTTAATCATCATTTCGTTCAATTTAGTACAATTTAAACATTTTGGCAAAATTACATTTTTCCCCTATTAATTCAGAAGTTTTACAATTTAGTCATTATTTCACAAAAAATACAAATTCAAGCAATTTAATCCAATTTCACCATAGCCGAATTTCACTAGTATCCCTAGTAGCCCACATATTTCATTTTATTTCAAATTTCAACCGCTCAATTTGCACTTTTCACAATTTAATCCCTTTTTGACATTTTTTTTCAAAAATCACTTTACAAAACTAGTTTAACTATTAATAAACTTTCATAATCTATCATAATTCATCAAATTACTCAAACATTCAACAATGGCAACTTGTTAAACCTTTAAAATTTTCAAAATCTAAGGTACGGGCTAAGTTAAAATATGAAACAGTGATCTCAAAAACGTAAAAATCATTAAAAATAGAACAAAAACGTAACTTCAATTGAGCATCAACATGGCTGAACCCTAGCAAGCTTTCTTCCATGGTTTTTCACCTCAATATTCGGTGGAAGATGAAAAATAACAAAGATGATATCTTTGTTTCCATTATTTTTTTATACCAAATTAATGAATTACATATTTATCCATTAATAATAACATCAAATTCACTTGATAAAGTGCCCATAATTGTCCACTATCTTTATAAATGGAAGAATTACCACTTAAGGCCAACATATTTAAAAACCATAGCAATTAGACACCTTTTTCTTATAGAACTCAAATTTTCACTTAACTCGATTTAGTCCTTTTTACCAAATTAAGCATTTAAACGGTAAAATTTCTTTACAAATTTTCACGTAATAATTCTATCATGCTATAAAATTTATCAAAATAAAAAATAAATATTTTAACCTTGGATTTGTGGTCTCGAAACTGCTGTTTTGATTTGACATAAAAATGGGTTGTTACCTAAGTATTATTATATTTGTGTTTTAAATGCTTTGATATTGCATAAATTGTGAATACAACCTTGCAAAACTATTCGACAATGATTCAACAAGTGTAAAATCTCGATTTAACCTTAGGAATAGATTAGGATACAAACGACATGTCATTAGGGATAATGTAATTTCGCGTCTAGTCTATAAGTTCTACCGGTGGCTGAGTTATCCGGCATGTGTTGTGGATACTCGTCAGCTTGTGTGAGCAGCACTGTGTAGCTTCGTCATGACTGTTAGCTTGTGTGAGTAGACCCGTTGATAGCTTGAGAGTGAGCATTATATGTGATATGAGATTGAGATAGCTTCGGCTATATAGGTGGCACTTAAGGTATGAGTTTCCCAGGTATCTAATACTATTCTGAATGGTTCAACGAGTATATGAAAGATATGGATGAGTTTGAGATTGATACGAGATGTTACAGGTATGTACATGAACCATATAAGCTTTGAATCGAAGAAACTTGTGTAATTCACATCTAACCTTGTGATTGAATATGTGATAGGTTTGTGTATTTATATCAGTTGTATATTCATAAGATCAATTGTTTGAATTGTATATCTTTGGTAAATTGAGTTATTTTCATACGAGCTTACTAACCTTTGTAGCTTACTAACCTTTGTAGCTTATTCTGTTTATTTTTTGTGTTTTTTTAGTGAAACCAAAACTAGCTCGGATTTGGGAATCGTCGGAGACTTCATCACACTATCCAATATCACTTTGGTACTTTTAAACTTAAGTATTTTGAGTATATGTCATGTATAGGATTATGGTCATTTTGATATATAGTTTGGTAATGAATTTAGTCATTTTGTAAATGTTAAATGTGTTGGTTTTGTATATAGCCATGAGAATTGGCTTATTTTGGTTAATTTAGTTGTGTATATATATGCAAATGGCTGTTGTCTTGTGTTGATAATTACTACATTAATGCTTGTGGTGAATGGTTGATATTATAGAAATTATATGCTTGTGAGATTAGGTTAAATAATGCAATATTAAAAGTGTTCATATTAATGATTGAGATTATGAGAATTGTCTTGATATTGAATAGCATATTGTGGTATATGTGTGCCTTGTCATTATTGGTATTGAAATGGTATGATTTATGTTTGGTTGAGATTAGATGAATGCCTTTGTATTCCATGTTTTGGTGCCAATTGGGTTGGTTAGGTGTGTGCAAATTTGGGTGGCAAGATGGCTTGGTAAATAGCCTATTTTTGTCTACATAGGCACGTGTCTCAGCCGTGTGTGACACGCAGTCAAGTTACACGGCCATGTGTCCCCTGGTGTTGAATTAAAAATCAAGTTAGTATGCTCCACACGGCCTAGCACACGGGCGTTTGACTTGGCTGTGTAGTATAAGTCAGTTTACCCTATAGGTTTGGCACGGCCTAGGACACGACTTGACACACGAGCATGTGAGGCCATTTCAAAAGGGCACACGGGTTGGTCACACAGGCGTGTGGTTGGCCATGTGACCCAAGTTAGAGAGTTACATGAGGTAGGACACGAGCTGGGACACAGCCTTGTGATCCCATTTCAAATGTCCATACGGCCTGTGACACGGGCGTGGCTTTGGCCGTGTGAGACACACGGCCTAGCCACTTGGACGTGTGTCCCTTGTAGTTTAATTTTTTTCTAAGTTTGTAAAAATTTCTTGAGTAATTGGTTTAGTCCCAACTCACCCCGAATGTATGTTTTGGGCCTTGTAGGCTCATATTAGGGACAATGTGATTGATGCTGAATGACGATTACTTGAAATTAAATAATATATGTGAAATGTTTGTTTATTTGTGTTATATGTTTGGTAATGCTTAGTAACCCTATTTCGGCGTTGAATACGAGTAAGGGGTGTTACATTACACCACTGTATAAACTCTTTATTCTAAACTAACATTAACTGTTGATGTTTTTCTAGTTTAATTATATTAGGATTCTTATTATTTAACCCCTTGTTTAGTATAAATAAATTATAACTCTTAAATATTTTATTCTTTTCTTCTGATGCATAAATAGGTCACACTGATCTTCTTATTTACACCAAGAGAGAGGTATCCAATTGAAAACAAAAAAGATCATACAAAGGATTACAACAATAATAGATTATCGAATGGCCAATTTTAGTTTAAGTGCGTCAAGTTCAACCATTGAATTCCTGGAAGGTGACATGGATAAATACTTATAACAACTACATCCGTATACATTTATCCAAGAACAGGGATTTGATCCTTTAATAAGGATTTGTAAGGGATTAGGAAGAATGCAACAGAGAGAGAATGCACCAAAATTTTGTTTGCTATTTGAAGAGCCTATAATAATCCTTATAGTTCAAAAACTTTATCTAGAATTGAAACAAAGAGAAGCAACTAGACCAGTCTATGTGATGCCATCTTTTGTGAAGTTAAAAGGGATCAATGTTTCAGTAACTGAGATGGGTATTTTCCAATTTTATGATACGCCATATTATTATCGCAACTATCTATATAAAATAGATTTGAGGGAATCCAAAAATATAGACACAGAGGAGATACTGAGATTCTTAATGGAAAGGAAATAGATGAGGACATATCGAACAAGAACAATAATACCTGAAACATTCAATCAGGAGTTAATGACACCAAAAGCAAAGATACGGTTTAAATTTGTCTGTTTAAGAATATGGCCGACAGTAGAGGTGTCCAAGATTAGTCCAATCCATGCTATCATAGCATATGGGATGCTCCAAAAGAAACAAATATGTATTGGTACATGGATATACAAGAATATGGTTAAATGTGAAAGAAATTTGGGAAAGGGAATATTTTTCCCTTATTTAATTATAGAACTATGCAAAAGAATAGGGGTCCCTATCGAGCGGGCAGATAAGACCAAGAATCCTCCAAGGAAATTGTTTGAAGATGACGTATTCAAGCGGTTTATTCTTCTATAGACAAAACAAAAGGAGGAAAGAAGAAAAATAGGATTTTAAGAAGATGATGAGTAATATTTAGAGTTAATTTAGTAGAACTTTAATTTTTAGGAATAGATGGATTTAGGAAACTAAATTAGTTTTTTTAGGGATCTGTACTTCTTTTTAAATGATTGAATTGAAATTTTCTTTTATGTTCTTAAGGATTGTATTAATTACTCTAAAGATATTTTTAATTTGTTTTTAGAAGTAGGATAGAAGTAGATTTTTAGTTATATTGTTTTGGCCTTGATTTTCTATGTAGGAACCTCACACAAAGGAGACACAAACAATTCGAGCTTTATGCGATCAAAAGAGGAAACACCCACTATTAGCAGCTGGAATGACCATATCAATCAGGTAACTTCTTTCCTTATCTTTTTATGGGCTACACATTCAGGAGAATGTGTTAACTAAAATGGTGGGGGGTAAAATTAAAAATTTGTTAATACTGTTAATTAATTTAGTGAATTTTGCTTAAACCTCGATAATGGATATGGATTTATAAAATATTCAAATTTGTACTTTATTACATGAATTTTGTGCATAAATTAAATTATTTCATATTATTTATTAACACGTTATATTTAATTGTGCAGTAGGACCTTGAGGTTGATTTAATAAAGAGCTTATTATAAAGTTGCATGAACATGAGCTATTTATTTCCTATGCTGGACGGCAAAACCATGCTAAATGGATCAACAAGGTGTTATTTTGACCCAGTTAAAATGATGCTACATGGTGGACAAGTCTGATTATTTAATGGGTCACAGAACTATCCAACAAAGGGAAGTCAAGCCCAAATTCGGCACAAGCATGTTGGCTGGCCAAAAACTTTTAGTTATATTACAAAGTTGCATGAACATGATTTATTTATTTATTGGAGGTCCCTACAATTGGAGAATCATTGGAAATCAGCACACAAAGATTTCCGTTAAAACCGTCCAACCCAAGCCTAAATTTATCATGATTCTATGCTCAAATATGGGAACCATCATCCACCTTCTTCCACAAAATGTGTCCGGCCAAACAATAGAGAAAATGGAGGGATTTCAATACCTATTTTTAGTAAACTCTACCATCTACTTCAAGTATAAATACCCCTATTCATTCACTATTTCAATCATCCCTCATCCCGACATCCCTTATTCTTCAAATCTCTCAATCATCATTCATTCTCTCATTTCCTCTATTCATTTCCACGCATAGCATCCCATATTTTCTTTCTTAGCCAAAAACCTTGATAAGATTATCTCTTGGTTGGCCACCTTGAGGAGCCATTAGTAAAGGAGCAACACAAGGATCAGAGGAATACATCTTCAATCAGAGTTCATGAGACTATTGATTCAACAAAGTTTATTCTTTTTTTACTTTGTTATTTTGATCTTAATCATGTTTACAATGTGTTTTATTATCTTGTCATCAACAATGGTAGCTTAATTCTATTTATCTACGATGATTGCATTTATTTAATGAAGTTTATTTAAATCATGTCTATAGTGTTTGTGCCTCAGTCGATCATGTTTTCAATTAAACTCAGGTATGTATTTCATTCATACGTGATTGGATGCATTAGAATTAGCTGAGCAATCCTAACTAGACGATGGCTAGTGGAAACAATAATTGAATTGTGCATACTTAATTTAGATCCTAACCCGGCTAAATTAAAAGTTCATAATAACTTTAACGAGCTCTACTATCTTGCATAGTTTTTAAGTTTATATGATTAAACTATTTCAAACCTAACTCGTCCCTATTACTTCACATGAATCTTAAGAAAACCTTAGTTTAATATGATCAATAAAATGCATGTTTTACTAAGTAAAATATTTTGAAAGGACTTAAATTGGTTTCCAAACTCATGAAAGATCAAGTTGCCATCGAATAATTTTTGAACACTGTTAAGCATGATAAAAATAAGCTAAGTTGAATGATGTAATTATCCTAGCCTATTCATGTTATTGATTGTTGAAATTTGTGTTTTTGCTACATTCATTCATACATTTCATTTCATACTTCACATTTAGTTTGAATTGCATTAGGGATCAATCTTGCATCTAGATAATTTAATTTAGCTAATCACCTATCACTCGAGATATTGTGTTTTTATCATCAAATTGTTAACTTTAATTTTTCAATATATTGATTAACATATAAAGTCCCTATCGAGACGATAACTGTAACGCCCCCACGCCCGAGACCGACGCCGGAATTGAGCTTGAGGTGTTACCGAACATAATTTATCAATTTAAGTACTTCGAATCATTTGTTTCTATATTCACAGCTTTCTAGCTATCTGCGTCACAGTTGCAAGAAAAATCATATCTCAAGTTAAAAAACTTGAAATCAAGATCCATAAATTTTCCATAAATCTAGACTCATATATATAGTTACTAATTTTTTTCTAGAATTTTTGGTTGGGCCAATTAGTACAGTTTATTAGTTAAATCTCCCCTGTTTCAGGGTTCAACTGCTCTGACCTCTGTGTATTACAAATCAGATATCTCTCTATAAAAAATTTCAATGACCATGAAGTTCATTTCTATTAAAACTAGACTAAATAAGGAATCTTTACATGTAAAGAAAAACTTATAATTATTTTTTTAAAATTTATTATAAATTTTTAAAGTCAGAACAGGGGATCCAGAAATCATTCTGGCCCTATTTCACAAAAGTTTAAATATCTCATAAAATATAATTTATATGCCTTTTTTGTTCAATCCACATGAAAATAGACTCATTAATATTCAATTTCATAACTTACTCATCATTTAGTTCCACTTATACTATTTTTAGTGATTTTTCAAATTCATGTCATTGCTGCAGCAATATTCTGTTTTAAGGCAAGTTTCATCTTTCCATGAATTTTTTTATGAACTAGATAACCTATTAGACTTCCATGATATCAAACATGATCTAATTAGCCATCACCATGACTTATCAATATCAAACATTTTCTCAACCAAACATGGCCATATCATAAAATTATTTACACAAAATATGTACATTGCTATACATGCCATACTTAAGTTTTACAAGCCATTTACCAATAGAAATCCTTTGGATAGTATGATCGAAACTTCGACCTGTCCCGATTCCCGAGCTGACTTGCTCAAAACTACAATGAATGAAAAGGAAGGAGTAAGCATAAATTCTTAGTAAGTTCATATGCAAATAACAAGTAACATAACAATACAATTATACCAAACAACCTTAGCATGGCATCACCAAAACATATATCACATTTCTAAACATCATTCATCATCTTACCACTTTATCGTTGTTGTATCTATTTTCAACCCGAGGGTTAAGTACATACCTGTTCAAAGTGCCCATTTCACAACACTTACCAAAACGTCACTTGCATCTTAAGTGTTCTTCCATTTCATAGAAAATTTCACCCGTTGAACACATCGGAATATAACTCGGATACACGGATAATTTGCACATAAGTGCCACATATATAATCAAGCAAACATGTAACCCGTCCATAAGTGAACTCGGACTCAACTCAACGAGCTCGAGTGTTCGCATCCATAAGTGAACTCGGACTCAACTCAACGAGTTCGGATGCCTAGTTACATCTCACGAACTCGGACTCAACTCAACGAGTTCGAACATTTGCATCCATAAGTGAACTCGGACTCAACTCAACGAGTTCGGATGCTCAACCATCCTAGTGACATGTCACTTGTATCCTAATCTATTCCTAAGGTTCAAACGGGCTTTTTCCCTCGATCTGACATTTGCCGTCTTCCACGGAATATCGGAACCGATACTCGGTAGCAATTCATATTTATCAAGTAGTAAACCTAATTTGCATATTACTCAACATTAACCACAAAGCATAATATTTCACGATAAAAAAATCAGCATATCATATGATTAACATCAATAACTTAAAAATAACAATTATGCTACATTATTTACACATGAACTTACGTTGGTACCAAAATATAAAGATTTTGCAATTTAGTCCACAATCTTTTCTTTTCCTCGATCGCGACTTGATTCCCGTTTCTCTTGATTATGGAGCTTGGAAGCTTGAAACGAACCCTAGCTATGGAGAATCCTTGAAATTTCGGCCTAATGAAGAAGATGGACAAAAATTGGCTTTTAATTTTGTTTTTAATTCATTTTAATAACTAAATGACCGAAATGCCTTTACTACTAAACTTTCAAAAATTCCTTCCATGTCCTAATTTTGTCCATGAACTTAAAATTGGTCAAATTGCTATTTAAGACCTCCTAATTAATATTTCAATGCAATTTCATACTAAAAACTTCTAGAATGCAAATTTTGCAACTTATTCGATTTAGTCCCTACTTTCAATTTAAACACTTTAGGCATAGAATTTCATCACGAAATTTTCACACAATCATGCAATCATATCATAATCATCAAAATAATTATAAAATAATTATTTCTATCTTGGATTTGTGGTCACGAAACCACTATTCCGATTAAGCCCTAATTCAGGATATTACAACTATCCCCCCTTTTAAGGATTTTCGTCCTCGAAAATCTTACCGGTAAACAGGTATGAGTATTGGTTTCTCATAGTTTCTTCATGTTCCCATGTAGTCTCTTCTACCTCATGCTTTTGCCACAATACTTTCACAAGAGCGACACTTTTATTTCTTAGTTTCTTGACCTCTCGAGCTAAGATCTTAATTTTGTTCTTCTTCGTAAGTCATATCCGGTCATAGTTCAATTTCTATCGGTGAAATTATATGTGAAGGATCCGAACGATACCGACGTAGCATAGATACGTGGAACACATCATGAGTCCTCTCTAATTCAGGTGGTAATGCTAGCCGATATGCTACCGGTCCAACTTTTTCAATTATTTCATATGGCCCAATAAAACGCGGACTTAACTTGCCCTTCCTCCAAATCTAAGGACTTTCCTCCATGGAGACACTTTCAAAAATACCTTATCACCAACTTGAAACTCGATTTCTTTTCGTTTCAAATCCGCATAAGATTTTTGTCTATCTGAAGCAGCTTTCAAACAATCTCGAATCACTGTCACCTTTTCCTCGGTTTCTTTTATTAGATCAACTCCATAAATCTGATTTTCCTTGAGTTCAGTCCAATATAAAGGCGTTCGACACTTACAACCATATAATGGTTCATAAGGTGCCTTTTTCAAACTCGTCTGATTACTATTATTATAAGCAAATTCTACCAACGGTAAGTACCTTTCCCAACTGCCTTGAAATTCCAATACGCAACATTTGAGCATGTCTTCAAGAATTTGAATTACTCTCTCTGATTGCCCATCAGTTTGTGGATGAAAGGTAGTGCTGAAATTTAACTTTGTACCTAATGCCTCTTACAACTTTTGCCAAAACCGTGAAGTAAATCTCGGATCTCTATCCGAAATGATTGACAAAGGTATTCCATGAAGTCTAGCAATCTCACGGATATACAATTCAGCCAACTTATTAAGAGAATAATCCGTACGTACCGGAATAAAATGAGCCGATTTAGTCAGTCTGTCAACTATTACCCAGATGGCATCTTTCTTTCTTGGATTCAATGGCAACCCTAAAACAAAATCCATAGTAATCCGATCCCATTTCCATTCAGGAACCATAATAGGCTGAAGTAATCCTGAAGGCACTTGGTGTTCAGCTTTCACCTGTTGACAAATTAAACACTTTGGTACAAACTCGAAAATATCTTTTTTCATTCCACTCCACCAATACATTTTCTTCAAGTCATTATACATTTTCGTACTGCTCGGATGGACCGCCAAACAGCCATTATGTGCTTCATGCAAAATCTTTTGAATCAACTCATCATTTTTCGGTACACAAATTTGATTTTTAAACATCAAGCTACCATCAGAACCGATTCTAAAATCTGATCCCATATCAGCTTCACACTGTCTTCTCTTGGCTAGCAAATCTTGATCATTTTTCTGAGCTTCAGAAATCTCTTGTGAAAACATCGGTCTAGCTCTTATCTCTACTAGAATTGAACTATCATCTGACATTTTCAACTGAGTGTTCATAACTCTCAAAGCAAACAACAACTTTCTGCTTAAAGCATCAGCAACCACATTTGCTTTTCCCGGATGATAATCAATAAAAAGCTCATAATCTTTCAATAACTCCAACCATCTACGCTGTCTCAAATTTAAGTCTTTTTGTGACATCAAGTATTTAAGACTTTTGTGATCAGTATATACTCGGCACTTTTCACCATACAAATAATGTCACCAAATCTTCAAAGTAAATACCACTGCAGCCAATTCCAAATCGTGAGTAGGATAATTCCTCTCATGAGGTTTTAACTGCCTCGAAGCATAAGCCTCCACTTTTCCTTCTTGCATGAGTACACACCCCACGGTGAAAAACTCGGTCTTACAAAGCCTTTATCAGTCAACTCTTGCAACTGTGACTTTAATTCTTTCAACTCTGTTGGTGCCATTCTATATGGAGCAATCGAGATCGGAGTTGTTCCCGGTATCAAATCAATACCAAATTCTACTTCCCTGACTAGAGGCAAACCCGGTAATTCGTCTGAAATACATCTGCAAATTCACACACAACCGGCAATAAGGCACTGATTCAACTTTCTTTTCAACTTCCTTTGTATTAATTACATACGCCAAATAAGCTTCATAACCCTTTCTCAAATATCTCTGAGCCGACATCGAAGAAATCACACTAGACAATGCCTCTGATTTATCTGATTCAACCCGTAGAGTTTCACCGTTTTCACACTTTAATTCTATAACCTTTTCTTTGCAATTTACTATAGCATCATGCAATGTCAACCAATCCATACCCAAAATAACATCAAATTCATCAAACGGCAACAACATCAAGTCGTAGGAAAGTAATGACCCGAATCATTAAAGGACATTTCTTGCATACTTTATCAACTATCACACATTTGCCTAACGGATTTGACACTCTAACCATAAATTACGTGTTCTCACGGTATATTCATACTAGACACCACTTCATGCATACATATGAATGAGTAGAACAGGATCAATCAAAGCAATAACATTAATATCATAAAGAGAAAATGTACCGGTAATCACATCGAGTGAGGAAGCATCTTCAGCGCTTTAATAGCATAAGTTCTAGCGGAGCTCTTCCTTCAGATCTAAGCTGCATCATCTCG
This sequence comes from Gossypium anomalum, assembly GCA_025698475.1. Lineage (NCBI taxonomy): Eukaryota > Viridiplantae > Streptophyta > Magnoliopsida > Malvales > Malvaceae > Gossypium > Gossypium anomalum. Next base: position 36,226,469 of record CM046968.1, on the reverse strand, counting down.
GCTACATTCTTCTTCGCTTGTTTCACTTCAAACTTTTCTCGGATACCTTCCCCTTAAGTCTGCACCACTAGCTTTTACATTCTGAAATTTTTCTTTCTCAGCTCTCTCTAGGCAGTCTCTAATAATATGATCCGGAGAACCACATCAAAAACATTCATTTGCTCTGCACGGACCAAAATGATTTCAACCACACCGCTGGCACTCGGGTTTAACAAATCTCGAGTTCCCTACCTTTGGTCGTAGAAGTATTCTGAGATTTAGGACCCACATTCTGCTTCTTAAAATTTCCATATGATTGCCCAGCTGAAACTTGGGAACGAGGATTCATATTTATTGACTTTCCGGGTTGCTGTGAAGGTGCCTTACTCATTGGCCTTTTCTTCCAATTTCGTGTCTCAGCCTCTACCTTTCTCTTCTCTTTAAGTAGTTCTTCATCCTTGCAAGCTCGATCAACCAGTACTACCATTTCTTTCAGTTCAAGGATCCCGACAAATACCTTAATGTCTTCGTTGAGCCCGTCTTCGTTGAGCCCGTCTTCAAATCGTCGGCACATCTTGGCTTATGTAGAAACATATTCCCTGGCATACTTACTCAATCGAACAAACTCTCTTTCATATTCTGAGACTGTCATATTACCTTGCTTCAGCTCAAGAAACTCTTTACATTTCTGATCAATAAATCTTTCACTAATATATTTCTTCCGAAACTCTTCTTGAAAGAATTCCCAAGTTACCCTCTCTTTCGGTACCACCGAAATTAAAGTCTTCCACCAATTACAGGCTGAATCTCTCAACAAAGATGTAGCACATTTCAAACATTCTTTAGGTGTACAAGATAATTCATTAAATACCCGGATAGAATTTTGAAGCCAGAACTCTGCTTTCTCTGCATCATCATCAATATTTGCTCTAAATTCTTCAGCCCTTTGTTTACGAATTCTATCAACAGGGTTTCTGTGAAATTTTATTATATCCACTCCTTGAGGCATCGGAGGCATAGGTTGAGGAATTGGAGGAGGTGGGGAGGTCAGTACATTTGGGTTCGCATCTTAACGAACTCGGTGTACTGTGCACTCATCATTTGGAGAAAGGCTTCCCGATCCCTTTCTCCTCCTCCCTGACCAACAGTAGGAGGTGGGTTTTCAGTCGGCGCTGCCCTTTCAGCCGGAGCTGGCGCATTACTCTCTACTTCATCTGCCACAGCTGGATCGGGATCCATTTACTATATAAAAATCATTTAAAAAGGTCAGAAGTCGTCACACTATCACAATTTATACATATGGCATGTATAGCAAAAATCCGTACATACAACACGTAGTCCAAGAATTGACTAAACCTGCTCTGATACCACCAAATGTAACGCCCCCACGCCCGAGACCGACGCTGGAATCGAGCTTGAGGTGTTACCGAACATAATTTATCAATTTAAGTACTTCGAATCATTTGTTTCTACATTCATAGTTTTCTAGCTATCTGCGTCACAGTTACAAGAAAAATCATATCTCGGGTTACAAAACTCGAAATCAAGATCCGTAAATTTTCCATAAATATAGACTCATATATCTATTTAATAACTTTTTTATAGAATTTTTGGTTGGGCCAATTAGTACAGTTTATTAGTTAAAGCCTCCCCTGTTTCATGGTTTGACTGCTCTGACCTCTGTGTATTACGAATCATATATCTCTCTATAAAAAATTTCAATGACCATGAGGTTTGTTTCTCTTAAAACTAGACTCAATAAGGAATCTGTACATGTAAAGAATAACTTAAAATTATTTTTTTAAAATTTATTATAAATTTTTAAAGTCAGAACAGGGGATCCAGAAATCATTCTGGCCCTGTTTCACAAAAGTTTAAATATCTCATAAAATATAATTTATATGCCTGTTTTGTTCAATCCACATGAAAATAGACTCATTAATATTCAATTTAATAATTTACTCATAATTTAGTTCCACTTATACTATTTTTAATGATTTTTCAAATTCATGTCATTGCTGCAGCAATATTCTGTTTTAAGGCAAGTTTCATCTTTCCATGAATTTTTTTATGAACTAGATAACCTATTAGACTTCCATGATATCAAACATGATCTAATTAGCCATCACCATGACTTATCAATATCAAACATTTTCTCAACCAAACATGGCCATATCATAAAATTATTTACACAAAATATGTACATTGCTATACATGCCATACTTAAGTTTTACAAGCCATTTACCAATAGAAATCCTTCGGATAGTGTGATCGAAACTTCGACCTGTCCCGATTCCCGAGCTGACTTGTTCAAAACTACAATGAATGAAAAGGAAGGAGTAAGCATAAATGCTTAGTAAGTTCATATGCAAATAACAAGTAACATAACAATACAATTATACCAAACAACCTTAGCATGGCATCACCAAAACATATATCACATTTCTAAACATCATTCATCATCTTACCACTTTATCGTTGTTGTATCTATTTTCAACCCGAGGGTTAAGTACATACCTGTCCAAAGTGCCCATTTCACAACACTTACCAAAACGTCACTCTCATCTTAAGTGTTCTTCCATTTCATAGAAATTTTCACCCGTTGAACACATCGGAATATAACTCGGATACACGGATAATTTGGACATAAGTGCCACATATGTAATCAAGCAATCATGTAACCCGTCCATAAGTGAACTCGGACTCAACTCAATGAGCTCGAGCGTTCGCATCCATAAGTGAACTCGGACTCAACTCAACGAGTTCAGATGCCTAGTTACATCTCACGAACTCGGACTCAACTCAACGAGTTCGAACATTCGCATCCATAAGTGAACTTGGACTCAACTCAACGAGTTCGGATGCTCAACCATCCTAGTGACATGTCACTTGTATCCTAATCTATTCCTAAGGTTCAAACGGGCTCTTTCCCTCTATCTGACATTTGCCGTCTTCCACGGAATATCGGAACCGATACTCGGTAGCAATTCATATTTATCAAGTAGTAAACATAATTTGCATATTACTCAACATTAACCACAAAGCATAATATTTCACGATAAAAAAATCAGCATATCATATAATTAACATCAATAACTTAAAAATAACAATTATGCTACATTATTTACACATGAACTTACCTTGGTACCAAAATATAAAGATTTTGCAATTTAGTCCACAATCTTTTCTTTTCCTCGATCGCGACTTGATTCCTGTTTCTCTTGATTATGGAGCTTGGAAGCTTGAAACAAACCCTAGCTATGGAGAATCCTTGAAATTTCGGCCTAATGAAGAAGATGGACAAAAATTGGCTTTTAATTTTGTTTTTAATTCATTTTAATAACTAAATGACCAAAATGCCCTTACTACTAAACTTTTAAAAATTCCTTCCATGTCCTAATTTTGTCCATGAACTTAAAATTGGTCAAATTGCTATTTAAGACCTCCTAATTAATATTTCAATGCAATTTCATGCTAAAAACTTCTAGAATGCAAATTTTGCAACTTATTCGATTTATTCTTTACTTTCAATTTAAACACTTTAGGCATAGAATTTCATCACGAAATTTTCACACAATCATGCAATCATATCATAATCATCAAAATAATTATAAAATAATTATTTCTATCTCGTATTTGTGGTCACGAAACCACTATTCCGATTAAGCCCTAATTCAGGATATTACAATAACTCTTTTACTTACTTTTTACTTGATAACAACTGTGTACACTTACACAAACTGAGCATTACAAACATAAACTTAAACATTTATAGGCCAACCAAAACATATTTACAAGTAGGCTATAGGTAAATTCAATCCACACCATACTAACAATATAACATAAAACACCTATTACACGCCATTTATAACCATTAACAAAATTAACCAAAAGATACCAAAATGACAGATGGATAGTGTAATTGCTTTGACGAGATTTTAACCGATTAAGCTTTCCGATAATCTACAAGAAAAGAAAACAACTAACTTAAGCAAATAGTGCTTAATAAGCCCGTATAAACCGTAAAAATAAACTTACCTTACATAAAACCATTGACATGCTCAAGAGATTATTCATTACCTATTACAACACCAACCTCACAAGTTAGTACGTTAAATAATGAAACATAAAAATTCATCCATATCAAGAAATATATACTTGGAGCATATCCATAAACATCACATTCATCTCATCTCTAATATGTAAAATTCATACCTTCAAAGAATTTATGTCATCACTTTCCATTTCATCTATCATAATCTCATAACATTTCATATTATTAATTTCATTCGTTTAAGTCTTTATTACCCGTTGAACCAAATGAAACAACGTCGAATACATGGGAACCATGATCATACAAAGTGTGTCTACATCTGTAACTGTAGCCGTATTTGTAATGCTCACACAAGCTGTAGGTCGGGATGTTAAGCTACACAATGCTACTCTACGAGCTATGGAGAATTCGTAACAAATGCAGGACCTTAGCCATCTGTAGGACATCCAAGACCAGCAGCCGGAACTGTATAACCCCTAATGACATGTCATTTGTATCCTAGGTATTCACAAGGTTCAAACAGAACACATTACATATCCTTTAGTTACTTTTTTGATATAACATTTCATATACATATTCATGAAATTTATATTTTTCGCAATTCATCAATTGATCACCTTAACCATTTAATCTCATTAATCATATAACACATAATAACCATGTACGATATATAAGTAATGTACTTATTCATTAACATTTAAATAAATGTAAAAGTAATGAATTAACCATTATTTACCTAAACAAAAATGATTACTAACACGAACCAACGACTACTCCGCTACTTTGGCTTTTCCATGATTTGAGTCCAACTTGTTCGTTTCTTGATCATGCAAGAGAGGAAGACTTGGCCGAAAGCTTGATATCTTCCTGGCTATGGTATTTTAGTGGAGAGAAGTTAAAATAAAGAAGATGATACTTTTTTTTAATTCAAAACATATATATTATAAAAAAAATTAATGTTTGACTGACCACTAGCATTAACAATGGTATAATTGCCATATAAGACCATCAAAATATAATTTTATACTCAACTAGACCATTATAACTAATAGCGATGGACTTTTATAGTCTTTACAATTTAGTCCTTTTTATTTAGTTAATTAGCCAAACATTAAAAGTTTTGGGCCAAATTTCAATACACATATTTAATCACTCCATAAATATTTTTGTTAAATATTTACGAACTCGGTTTATAGAAATGAGGTCCCGATACCTCATTTTCAAAAACCACTTGACTTTAGGGACAAACCACTTGAACTAACTATTCATTCAAATAACATAAATTATCTAATTAAATTTTATTATAATACTATGATTTATTCGTAAATATTAAATAATAATATTTATGGCTCACTCGTCAGATTTGTAGCCCTAAAACCACTGTTTCCAACACCACTATAAAACGGGTTGTTACATAGCTTCAGTTAGAGTGTGATGGTTCTATTTTGGCCAAGTTGAGGGCTAAACCTTTGTTTATATAGAAAATTTGATAGTTGCAATTTGAATATTTGAATTTGTTAGCTAAATAGAAAATGGATGAAAATGGTCAGATACCCGATTTTAGTAGTGGTGCAGATAATAATTTATATTTCTGTAACAGAGTGCTTGTACCTAATGATTTACAGCTAAAACAGAACATTTTGAATGAAGCTCACAACAGTGTCTATTCGTTACACCCGGGTAGCACAAAAATGTATTGTGATTTGAAATAGATGTATTAGTGGCTAGGAATGAAACATGAAATTCCTAAATTTGTATCTAAATGTCTTGTATGGCAACAGGTAAAAGAAAAACATTAGGTTCCATTCGGGTTGTTGAAGCGTATTATGATTCTTGAGTGGAAATGGAAGTATGTTGCAATGGAATTTGTATCAGGATTGTAACGCCCCAAAAATCATTAATGTGTATTTTCGTATGTTTGTGTTGCACAAATGCATGTTTGCTTCAGTGGTTAAGTGTTTTGGGAAGAGCTTGAGAAGTCTTGGGTTCAAGCCTTGGCTTGTGCAAAAGTTTTATTTTTCTGAATAAACCCCTGTCTCTAGTCAGTAGGCTTTTAAATAAATGTAGGTATTACATGACAGAAAGGGCTTGTTGGTTTAAGGGATAAGTGGCGCGTTGTGGTTACCTGAGGTTTGAAGTTCGAGTCCTAGTACACGTGATAGAGTGTTTTATTTTGCTGTTAGGGCTGTGTGGGAGTTTTAGTCAACCTGAACTACTGAAGAGTTTTAGTGGAATTCGAATTGGGTGGTTGAGGGAGGAGTGGACAGTTTTGACTGATTTGGGGAAGAAATTATGGGAATTTGAAAGTAGTGGGAGAGTTGGTCCGAATTTGAACTCTTGCCTCTTGCATTTTAGGCTTTGGTTAGTATTTTCTCTCCATTTCGATTTCTGTCAACATTCTTTTTCACCTTTTGCCATTGTGCCGATTTTGCTAGGGACTGTGGGTATTTTTTGGGTTTTACTTTGTCTTCGATTTTGCTCTTCCCTTCAATCCCCTTGCCTACCGATTCTCTTTTCCTTTCTCCCTCTCCTAATCGGTTTTGCTTTGGCTGATTCTCTTTTCTTCTCCCCCTCTCTCAATTCTTTTGGTTTTAACAGCCCTCTCTCTTCACCTTGTTGTTTTGGCCAATTACTCCATCTCTCCTTCTTTTATTCTTTCAATTTTTGCAATTGTTCTTTGACCAATCAGGTTCGAGTGCTCAGGGTTGTTTCTTTTCCTCTCTCTACCGTAATAGTCTTTCACCTAACATCTTCCTTTGCTGGTGATTATTACTAGGGGTGTAGTTTTGCTAGCCTTTGCCTCTATTGTATCGTGTGATCGTTTTGGGGGTACATTGATTGCTGCTTTTCTCTATAATTGGTTTTGTGTTTTCGATAAGTGGTATACGTTGGTTCAAGTTGTTTGTGTGAACAATAATGGTTAAGGTTAATAAGATTCGGTTGGAATCTAGGTGATCTCTAAGGGCTAGTAATCAGTCTTCTGCAACGGTTAAAGTGTGCAAGTCTCAATCGTTCAATCAAGGCAAGTGATAATTAATATTTTAGATAAGTGTTATAAGACGGGTGGTTTAATCTTATTGTTAAATAATTAATAGAGTGTCTTAATTGAATATAGGTTTGGAGTGCTCATGGGCTATTTGCTCACGTTCGCAAGCAAGGTGTGTACAAACACAACTCTGACTATAGGAAATGGAAAAAGCTGAAATAAGTGAGCGTCAATGCCACACGGTCATGCTCACGGCCATGTAGATAGGCAAGGTGAGTAAACATGGGCATATAGTCGATATGGCCGCCCATGAGCGATTTCATGGGCTGAGGCCATATTGGGCCATTTTGGGCAGAACTGGGCTATGTGGGCCGCACGAACATGTGGGCTCCACACGGGTAAACTACATGGACACGTGGAAATTATTAGGCAAGGTTGTGTAATACACACGGCCAAGGCCATTATAGGCCGTGTAGGCCACATGGGCGTGTAGGCCTACTTGGGCTTTGACTGTTAAGGTTGCACGGGTCACCCGAGTCAACTGCAGACCTATTAATGGGTCGGTAAGTTGACCTAGACCCTTATTTGATAAAATAACTATTTTTCCCCTAAGTGATGTATGACTATATTTTAGCCTGACATTTTAACTACATTGAGTACATGTGTAATATTATGACATGACATGATATGTTGCATGATGCGTTACATAGGGATGGGTTTATTATAATTGGAGAAATTGTATTGTACTGGCAGCTCTGCTACAAATACTGTTCAGTGCCGCAATCGATACTACTTGGAGTATAGGGATGGGTGGGTTGATTATATCCCCACATAGAGTGTAGGGTTGGATGGAGATGAAGTGTAGAGGCTGGTTGGGTAGGATTTCTTGTTTGCATATCTGCACTGCATCGCCATTGTGTGGCTCGGATCAAACCGACATCGATATTGTGTTGGGCTAAGGCCCTATCTGAAACTGAACCATTACTGGAATGGGCTTAGGCCCAAACTGTATTTGCTTACTGTATAGTTGTTTGATATGGGATTACACACTGAGTTTTCGTAAACTCACCCTTCTGTTTATCTGCGTAGGTAAACCCTAGACTTAGGTGGATCAGTGTAGCGGGGGACTCAGTGCTAGAATGCTGGTGCCCCCAAGGCGCAGCAAAAAAATAAAATTCTGGCAATCCAACCATGGATCCATGTACGAGGAACGAATCGAGAAAATCGAAATAATAAAAATGGTTTCGAAATTACCGAACCTTCAATCTGAGTAGACAGCGACGCCTTGGCAACGAGAATTCTGAACCACTATCGAACCAATTTGCAACTTTTCAAATGCCAACCTCTACGTAGTCTACCTCGTTGACAATGAATGGGAGAAGTCCCTAAAATAGTTTTAGAGATTTCTTTGTTTTGACGGCTGCTAGACCACTCAAAAACAAAACTAGGTTTTCTTTTTAGGGTTATTATCTATATATATAACTCCCTTTTTAAATTTGGTATATTTATATCGAATATTTTAAAATAAATAAATATAATAATGTTTTAACCAAAAATTATAATTACATTAATTATAACAAAGATTTTGATAGACTAATTTATTTAAATTTATATACGAACCAACTTCATATATTAATAGAATTATATTCTCATTATGTGTACAACATTCTTGTACATATAATATGTTCGATATTTGATTGCCCAATTAAATTAATTCTATAATTATTTTAATTCATGTGACAACCAAAAACAATACCAACTATGTTTTATTCCGATCATTTCAACCATATGGTGTGACCCTGTAGGCTCTTGTAATGTTAGCAGTAATACTAGAATGATTCTAATGTTACATACAATGAGTGTCATCTAGCAATGCATCATTGCTACCTAAGTTACAAGAAGTCATGATTCGACATAACCTTTTGTGATTTATCTTTCATGCATTAATCCTTAAGTCTTTTATCGCTGGAATGAACACAAGTCATGGAATAGTCACACTTGCATAGTCCATCTCATGTTTCTTGATATCTTGAGTAGACTATGATATACAAATAAGAATGACATCTCATATCAACTTATTTGAGCATGGTCATGCATTTCTAGTCTCACTCAATCAAGTGGCCTAAGATATTACTCCCATTATGTAGGAGGGACCTATTCTATATTGATCAACCATATCCCTATACATAGATTGTGGTATATCCTATATCAACCTTTATAGAACAACCAGTTACGGTGTACATTTGATTGTATCAAAATATACAACTCACAATGTTGGGATAATGATGATCTCAAGTCCGAGGATCATATACATATTAATCACTATGAGTAATGCTGTGACAATTACATAATAATCCAAGAAACATACTCATAGTGAGTCAGTCCAATATGTTGTTTTCTAACACACATATTCATGCATTGATTTTGACACTCCATATAAATGACAACTCTTTATCACCAATCAACTACATGTTAGTCTCAATGCATTATTGTTGTCCTAGTCAACAATAATACTTGACTAAGGATCTTTTAAAAACAATCATATTATTCTCAGGACATTATTATAAAATAGTTTATTTATACACACAGAAAGAAAAACTGAAATAATAATGGAAACGCCTTATATTAAAACATGATAAATCAAGTATGTTATTACAACCATCTCATGATTGATCTTTGGGCATACTCTTACAATCTCCCACTTTCACTAAGACCAATCACTCATATATCTAATACTAAAAGACTTAGTGTGACGATCATGCTTCTGTGGTGTCAGAGGCTTGGTCAGGGGATCCACAATGTTATCATTTGTATGTACTCTGCATATCTCTACATCCCCTTGATCGATAATCTCTCGAATAAGATGGTAGTGCCTAAGTATATGTTTGGATCACTGGTGAGATCGGGGTTCTTTAGCTTGTGCAATGGCTCCATTGTTATCACATTGGAGTTCTATAGCATCTGATGTGCTAGGCATAACCCTTAGTTAAGTAATAAACTTTTTGATCCAAACCACTTCTTTTGCTGCCTCACTGGCTGCAATATACTCGGCCTCTATTGTAGAATCAACTACTGTACTTTGCTTTGAACTCTTCCAAATCACAGCACCACTATTAAGGCAAAACACAAAACTTGATTGCGATCGAGAATCGTCCTTATCAGTTTGGAAGCTAGCATCAGTGTAACCTTTTACACTTAACTCTTCCTCACCTCCATATATTAGGAACATATCCTTAGTTCTTCTTAAGTACTTAAGGATATTCTTGACTGTGGTCCAGTGACCTTCACCGGGATCTACTTGGTACCTGCTCGTCATACTTAAGGCATAGGAAACATCTGGATGGGTACATAACATGGCATACATGATAGATCTAATAGCGGAAGCATATGGAATTTTACTCATGTATTCTCTCTCTTGTGGAGTTGAAGGACACATTTCCTTCGAAAGTGAAATACCATGTCTCATAGGTAGGAATCCTCTCTTAGATTCTTCCATATTAAACCTTTTTAGTACTTTATCTATATATGTACTTTGGCTTAGACCTAGTAGTCGTCTTGATCTATCTCTATAGATCTTGAATCCTAAGATGTAAGTGGCTTCACCCAAGTCCTTCACAGAAAAACAACTTCCTAACCAAGTCTTAATAGACTGCAAGGTAGGTATGTCATTTCCCATGATAAGTATGTCATCCACATACAGTACCAAGAATGTGATAGTGCTCCCACTAACTTTCTTGTAAACACATGGCTCATTTTCATTTTTGATAAAACCGAAGTCTTTGATTGCATCATTAAAATGAAGATTCTAACTTCGAGATGCTTGCTTTAATTCAAAAATAGATCTTTGTAGCTTAAATATCTTTCTAGCATCCTTTGGATTGACAAAACCTTCAGGTTGTGTCATGTACACATCCTCTTCAAGTTTCCCATTAAGGAAAGCTATTTTGACATCCATCTGCCAGATTTCATAATCATGAAATGCAGCTATGGCAAGCAAGATCCTGATGGATTTAAACATAGCTACAGGAGAAAAGGTTTCATCATAGTCAACACCATAAATTTGGCGAAACCCTTTAGCGACTAATCACCCCTTGTATGTTTGTACATTACCATCCATGTCGGTTTTCTTTTTGAAAACCCACTTGCACCTTATAGGTTTAACCCCTTCGGGTGGGTCAATCAAAGTCCATACTTGATTTTCATACATGGAATCCATCTCAGATGTCATGGCCTCAAGCCATTTCTTAGAGTCTGGGCTCGTCACCACTTCTTGATAAGTCCTAGGCTTATCTTAATCTAAAAGAAAAATGTCACCATGCGTTGTAATGAGAAATCCATATCTCTCAGATGTATGGCATTCTCTTAAAGATCTACGCGGTAGTTGTGTTTCTACAGTAGTTTCTTGTTCCTCAATTTCTTGTGGAATTTGCTGTTGTTCAATCTCTGGTTCAGTGGTATTTTGTGATTCTTAATTTTTTTCAAGTTCAATCTTTCTCCCACTTCCTTTTCTAGAAACAAATTCTCTCTCTAGGAAGACACCAGTCCAAGCAACAAAAAATTTGCTCTCAATGGGATTAAAGAAATAATATCCTTTGGTTTCTTTCGATACCCCACAAAAATACACTTTTCAGATTTAGGTTCAAGCTTAGTAGACGTCTGACGTTTAACATAAGCTTCGCAACCCTAAATTTTCATAAAAGACATACTGGGATGTTTTCCAGTCCACATCTCATATGGCGTCTTTTGAACCGATTTAGATGGAATACGGTTTAGTGTGAAAGCAGCTGTTTCAAGTGCATGTCCCAAAAAAAAAGTCGATAGATCAGCATGACTCATCATGGATCGAACCATGTCTAACAGAGTTCAATTTCTTCTCTCAGAAACTCCATTCCATTGAGGAGTACCAGGAGGAGTAAGTTGTGCGACAATCCCACATTTCTTCAAAAGATTATCAAACTCTAGGCTCAAATACTCTCTACCTCGATTAGATCGAAGTGTCTTGATAGTTTTGCCTAGTTGATTTTGTACTTCATTTTTTAATTCCTTGAATTTTTCAAGGTCCTCTGACTTATGGCTCATGAGATAAACATACCCATATCTACTGAAATCATCAGTGAAAGTAATGAAGTAGTGAAAACCACCTTCGGCCTGTGTATTTATTGGTCCACATACATCAGAATGTATTAAGCCCAATAAATCACTAGCTCATTCACTTTTACCAGTAAAAGGAGATTTAGTCATTTTTCTCAATAAACAAGATTCACATACTTCAAATTGTTCAAAAACAAATGAATCTAAGAGACCATCTTTATAGAGTTTGGATATGCGTTTCTCACTTATGTGGCCCAAACGACAATGCCAAAGATAAGTTTGATTTGAGTCATTTATTTTAGATCTTTTAGTATTTATGTTGTAAATGAGATTCATTTGATCTAAAATATAGAGGCCATTTATCAATTGTGCTGAACCATAGAAAACATTATTAAGATAAAAAGATCAACAATTATTCTTAATAATTATCTCAAAACCAATTTTGTCTAAACAAGAAATGGAAATAATGTTTTTAGTCAAACTGGGCACAAAATAACAATCCTCTAAACATAAATCAAATCCATTAGGAAAAGAAAAAATATATGTTTCCACAGCTAATGCAGCAACTCTTGCTCCATGTCCAACTCGCAGGTCCATATCTCTTCTAGCCAAAGTCCTACTCCTTTGTAGTCCATGTACAAAAGTACAAATATAAGAACCACAACCAGTATCTAATACCCAAGAAGTAGTAGTTGATAAATTAATATGAATAACCAAAATACCTAAAGCAGACGTTCTACTTGTTTTGGCCTTCTTGATTTCCTCAAGATAGATAGGGCAGTTTTGCTTCCAATGTCTAGTCACACCACAATGAAAGTAGTTTCCTTCCTTAGACACCCCACCTTTAGGTTTTACTGCAACCTTTCCTTTTCCAGGCTTGGGCCTACCCTTCCCCTTGGGCTTTGTCTAAACTTTGGCCTTTCCCTTGCCCTTGTTGTTATGGACCATCAGTATGGGCTTGGGTCTAACCTTTTTCATGTTGCCTTCAGAGTTCGTAACATACTGAGCAACTGTGGTAGAGTCTTGTCAATTTCATTCATATTGAAATTAAGGACAAACTGGTTGTAGCTATCCGGCAACGATTGCAGAATAACATCAGTGGCCAACTCTTGGACTAATGGAAACCCAAGCTTAGACAGAATTTCAATATAGCCAATCATCTTAAGGACATGAGGTCCTACTGGGCTTCCTTCAGCCAGCTTACATTGGAATAGGGCCATTATCTGGAGTTGGCTGCGGTGGTATTTGCACTAAAAATTTGTAGGCATTATCTATAGGGTGAGAAGTGTATCATCTACACTGATCACAAGAGCCTCAAATATCTCCTCACTTAGAAAGAGTTGAATCTTAGGTAGCATAGATGGATTGAGTTGCTTTAAGACTATGACTGTACGATCGAATACCATCCTGGGAAGGCCAATGTGGTGGCGGATGCACTGAGTCGTAGACCTATGACTGATCTTAGGGCGATGTTTGCTCGCCTCAGTTTATTTGATGATGGTAGTTTGTTGGCTGAGCTCCAAGTTAAATCGACCTGGATTGAGCAGATTAAGGATAAACAGTTGGAGTGGTGAAACTATGGATTTTGAGCTGAATAGTGAATGGGTGTTCTATTTCTGAGGGAGGATCTGTGTACCGAAGGATAATAATTTGAGGCAGTATATACTACGAGAGGCGCATAGTAGCCCTTATGCTATGCACCCTGGTGGAAATAAGATGTACCGAGACCTTTGTGTGTTATATTGGTGGCCGGGTCTTAAGCGTGAAGTTATCGATTTCATAGGTAAATGTGTGACTTGCCAGCAGGTTAAGGCTAAACATCAGTTACCTTTAGGGTTGCTTCAGCCAGTTAAAATTCCACTTTGGAAGTAGGAGAGAGTGACTATGGACTTTGTTAGTGGGCTACCCTTAACGTTTACTAAAAAGGATTCAGTGTGGGTCATCGTGGATCGATTGACCAAATCTGCCCATTTCATACCAGTTCTTACCGATTACTCTTTGTAGAAGCTGGCTAAACTGTATGTGTTTGACATAGTGAAACTGCATAGGGTACTGGTTTTAATAATACCTGATAGGGATCTTCACTTCACGTCTCAGTTTTGGAAGAAGTTACATGAAGCTCTGGGTACAAGGTTGGACTTCAGTACTGCGTTCCATCCTAAAACAGATGGTCAGTTAGAGAGGGTGATTCAAATACTAGAGGGCATGTTAAGAAGTTGTGTGATTGATTTCAGAGGCAGTTGGGAGGATTACTTGCCACTAGCAGAGTTTGCTTATAACAACAGTTACCAGTCTAGCATACAGGTGGCACCTTACGAGTCATTATATGGTCGTAGGTGTCGTACTCCTTCATGTTGGACTGAGTTGGGCGAACGGCAAGTTCTGGGCCCTGAGCTAGTTTCTGATATCGAGGACAAAGTTAGACTAATTTGAGATCGACTGAAGGCAACGTTAGACAGACAAAAGTTGTATACGGATCTGAAGCGTAAAGAGGCTAAGTATCTGTGCGGGACTTCATTTTTCTCAAGGTCTCGCCATGGAAGAAGGTACTGAGGTTTAGACGTAAGGGCAAGTTGAGCCCTAGATTTATTGGGCCTTATCGCATACTGAAACGTGTGGGACCGATTGCCTATCAGTTAGAGTTACTTCCAAAGTTGGATCGAATTCCCGGTGTGTTCCACATCTCTATGTTGAGGCGCTATCGCTCTGATCCCACGCATGTTATTTCAGTTGAGGAGGTTGTGGTTAGGCCAGATCTGACTTTTGAGGAGGAGCCGGTTTAGATATTAGATTGTGATGTAAAGGTTTTAAGAAGGAAGTCTATCCCACTGGTTAAGGTTCTTTGGCGTAATCACAGCTCTGAGGAGGCCATGTAGGAACCTGAGGAGGCGATGCGACAACAATACCTCATCTGTTCTGATCCTGTAAAATTTTGAGGCCAAAATTTTCTTTTAGGGGGGTTGAGTTGTAACGCCCCAAAAATCCTTAATGTGTATTTTCGTATGTTTGTGTTGCACAAATGCATGTTTGCTTCAGTGGTTAAGTATTCTGGGAAGAGTATGAGAAGTCTTCGGTTCAAGCCTTGGCTTGTGCAAAAGTTTTGTTTTTCTAAATAAACCCCTGTCTCTAATCTGTAGGCCTTTAAATAAATGTGGGTATTACATGACAGAAAGGGCTTGCTGGTCTAAGGGATAAGTGGCATGTTATGGTTACCTAAAGTCTGAAGTTCGAGTCCTGGTACGCGCATGAGAGTGTTTTATTTTGCTGTTAGGGCTGTGTGGCAGTTTTAGTCAACTTGAACTACTGAAGAGTTGTAATGGAATTTGAATTGGGTGGTTGAGGGAGGAGTGGATGGTTTTGAGTTATTTGGGGAAGAAATTAAGGGAATTTGAAAGTAGTGGGAGAGTTGGTCTAAATTTGAACTCTTGCCTCTCATATTTTCGGCTTTGGTTAGTATTTTCTCTCCATTTTGGTTTCTGTCAACATTCTTTTTCACGTTTTACCATTGTGCCGATTTTGCTAGGAACTGGAGGTATTTTTCGATTTTGCTTTGTTTTCGATTTTGCTTTTCCCTTCAATCCCCTTACCTATCGATTCTCTTTTCCTCTCTCCCTCTCCTAATCGGTTTTGCTTTGGTCGATTCTCTTTTCTTCTCCCCCTCTCTCAATTCTTTTGGTTTTAACAACCCTCACTCTTCACCTTGTTGTTTTGGCCAATTACTCTATCTGTAACGCCCCCATGCCCGAAACCGTCACCGGAGTCAAGCTTGAGGTGTTACTAAACTTATCTTACCTTTTAAACAACTCTAAACCACTTATTTTAATTTTCGGAATAAACTGTTTTTCTGCGTCATAGCTGCTTAAAAATTAATTTCTCAAGTTTCAAAACTCGAAATTAAGATCCGTAAATTTTTCCTGAAACTAGACTCATATATCTATCTACAAAATTTTTTCTAGAATTTTTGACTTAGCCAATTAGTACAGTTTATTAGTTAAAGTTACCCCTGTTTCAGAATTTGACTGCACTGACCTCTACTTACTACGAACCACTTTTCTCCCTATACAAAATTAATATAACTATACTGTTTGTTTCTATTAAAACTAGATTCAATAAGGATTCTAACCATATAAATTACACCACCTAATTATTTTTTTAAAATTTATGGTGAATTTCAAAATTTGAAACAGGGGATCTAGAATTTTCTCTGACCCTGTTTCACTAAAACTCAGATATCTCATAAAATATAATACCTTTACCTGTTTTGCTTATTCCATAAGAAAATAGACATAATAATATTTAATTTCATATATTATTCACCATCAAACCATGTCTCTAAGATTTTTAGTAATTTTTCAAAATCACATTATTTCTGATACTTGAATCTGTTTTTAAGTTACTTTCACATTTTTCTTAGTTTTCATGTGATAGTTACTACTTATTCATACATACAATTAAACATGTATATCATCAGCCATTCTATTAGCTAATCACTAGCAAGTATTTACACATCATTCATTGATCATATCATATCAAAAGAAACCAAGTTCCTATACATGCCATACACAAAACTAAACGTCTAACTATACCAATGTGATTTCTTCGATAGTGTGATCGGGTCTCCGACGTTTCCTTCGATCCCCGAGTGGCTTGATAAAAACTATAAGAAAAAGAAAATAAAGAGAGTAAGCACTAGGCTTAGTAAGCCTACAAGCAAATAAATTACAACATTCAGCATAATGAATGATTATACATAATGTCACCTAGCCTCATAAACTTTCTTTACTTCTCATTTTCTACCTTCTTCTTTACTTACTTACCTTCTTTCTTACCTGACCTTTCACTATTCATAAATATAATCTACCTTCCCTTTTGCTGATAATTCACTGTAATTTAACGTGTACAATGACCCATTGAACCACTCGGAATACTAAGGATCTTTGGGGTCGTTCTCGTCTATCAATATCTCGCCAATGCCATGTCTTCGACATGGACTTACATGAATTATTCTGTCTCCAATGCCATATATATATATAATATGGGCTTACATGGCTCATTCCTGTCTCCAAAGCCATATAAGCGATATGGACTTACATGGCTCATTTCTGTCTGTCTGTCCTGTCAACCCCAATATCCTAATATTCCTAAGGTTCAAGCAGGGCTTCCTAATGCTTTTTCTCTGTCACTTCGGCTTTAATTCGACTTTAAATATCCTCATAAAATAAGTATATAAATTCTGAAATTAACAATAATAATGTAAAATAAAAGAACATTGCATTTATTTACTGTAAACTTACCTCGTATGCAAAAATAGCTACTTTTACCATTTCGTCCACAACTTGGTATTTTCTCCATTTTAGCCCGAATTTCAGTCTTCCTTGCTCTATCATTTAAAATATAGTCTAATTAGGACTCACATTATTCAAATTGACTCAAAATCATATTTTGGCAAAATTACAATTTTGCCCCTAAACTTTTGCATATTTACACTTTTGCCCCAAAGCTCGTAAATTAAACTTCAGCCTATTTTCTTATGTTTCATGACATGCTGGTCATTTTTCCCTTCTATGACAGCATCAAATTCATACTCTAACAAGCACTTATGACTATTAGGTATTTTTACCAATTAAGTCCTTTTACTCGTTTTTGCTTAAAACCGAGTAGTACAAGTTGTCTAACATAATTTAAAACCTCATATTCTATCATAAAACATCAAAATAAACACATTTCACCTATGGGTATTTTTCCAAATATGAACCCTAGGTTGAATTATTACTAGCATAAGCTTAATCGAGCTACCAGGATTCCAAAAACGTAAAGAACATTAAAAACGGGGCTTGGAATCACTTACTATTGAGCTTGGAAAGCTTGAAAACCCTATCCATGGCTTCCCCCATGCTAATTTCAGCCTCCGTGAAGAAGATGAGCAAAATTGGCTTTTAATTTTGTATTTTAATTCATTTTACCCCTAAATGACCAAAATGCCCTTACTACTAAACTTTCAAAAATTCCTTCCATGTCCTAATTTTGTCCATGAACTTAAAATTGGTCAAATTGCTATTTAAGACCTCCTAATTAATATTCTAATTCAATTTTATGCAAAATACTTCTAGAACACAAGTTTTGCAATTTATTCAATTTAGTCCCTAATTTCAAATTAAGTACTTTATGCATAGAATTTCTTCACGAACTTTTCACACAATCATGCAAACATATCATAGACCTCAAAATAATAATAAAATAAATTTTTCTACCTCAGATTTGTGGTTTCGTAACCACTGTTCCGTTTAGGCCCTATTTCGGGATGTTACACTATCTCTCCTTCTTCTATTCTTTCGGTTTTGGTAAATTTTTATTTGACCAATCAAGTTTGAGTGCTCATGGTTGTTTATTTTCCTCTCTCTACCGTAATAGTCTTTCACCTAACATCTTCCTTTACTGTTGATTATTGCTAGGGGTGTGGTTATGCTAGCCTTTGCCTCTGTTGTATCGTGTGATCGTTTTAGCGGTAGGCCGATTGCTTCTTTTCTCTATAATTGGTTTTGTGTTTTCAGTAAGTGGTATACGTTGGTTCAAACTATTTGTGTGAACAATAATGGTTAAGGTTAATAAGATTCGGTTGGAATGTAGGTGATCTCTAAGGGCTAGTAATCAGTCTTCTGTAACGGTTGAAATGTGCAAGTCTTAATCGGTCAATCAAGGCAAGTGGTAATTAATATTTTGGATAAGTGTTATAAGACAGGTGGTTTAGTCTTATTGTTAAATAATTAATGGAGTGCCTTGATTGAATATAGGTTTGGAGTGCTTGTGGGCTATTTGCTCACGTTCGAAAACAAGGTGTGTACAAACACAACTCTGACTATAAGAAATGGCAAAAGCCAGAATAAGTGAGCGTCAATGCCACACGGTTGTGCTCACGGCCATGTAGGTAGGCCACGTAAGTAAACATGGGCGTATAGTCGGCATGGCCTGCCATGAGCGAGTTCAAGGGCTGAGGCCATATTGGGCCATTTTGGGCTGAACTGGGCTGTGTGGGCCTCACACGGATAAACCACACGGACGTGTGGAAATTATTGGGCAAGGTTGTGTAATACACACGACCAAGGCCATTATAGGCTGTGTGGGCCATACAGACATGTGGGCCCACATAGGCCCGTAACACTGGTCATAGGCCCATTTTCACTGTTTGACTGTTAAGGTTGCACGGGTCGCCTGAGTCAACTATGGACCTATTGAGGGGTCGGTAAGTTGACTTAGACCCCTATTTGATAAAATGACTGTTTTGCCCCAAAGTGATGTATGACTATATTTTAGCATGATATTTTAACTGGATTGAGTACATGTGTAATTTTATGATATGATATGATATGTTGCATGATGTTTTGCATAGGGATGGGTTTATTATGATTGGAGGAAGTGTACTGTATTGGCAGCTCTGCTGCAAATACTGTTTAGTGTCGCAATCGGTACTACTTTGAGTGTAGAGATAGGTGGGTTGATTGTATCCCTACATGAAGTGTAGGATTGGACGGAGATGGAGTGTAGAGGCTAGTTGGGTAGGATTTCTTGTTTGCATATCTGTACCATTACTGCCACTATGATGGGCTTAGACCCAAACTGATATTGATATTGTATTGGGCTAAGGCCCTAACTGAAACTGAACTACTACTGGAATGGGTTCAGGCCCAGATTGTATTTGCTTACTGTATGGTTGTTTGATATGGGATTACACACTGAGTTTTCGTAAACTCACCCTACTGTTTATTTGCACAGGTAAACCCTAGGCTTAGGTGGATCGGTGTAGGAAGGGACTCAGAGGTGGCTACACAATTGCTATTAGTTTCGCATTTAATTTTGATTATAAGTATTATTAGTTTGGGTATTTTTGTTGTAATAAGGCCTTTTGGATTTATATTTTTAATTTGGGATTTTTATTTGATTTGACTTATAACTGCTAGCAGTAGGAAAAGACGCGGGTTTTCAAAAGAATAAATGTTTTTCAAGAATACCACGAATATGCAACCTATTTTAAGAGCTTCCGAAAGAAATAATGTTTTAGAAATTAATGACATTTTATTATGATTAATTTTTTGACAAACGACTCACATTTTGAAAATGAACGACACGTCTTAAAATCATCTTTAAGATCACACAAAGAGGCTAACTAGAGAGTGGGTTTTTTTCAATGATATCACAATTTACGAAAAACACTTCAATGTGACATCGCTAGATTCGGCCATAACGTCCAGGCCGGGTTTAGGGTGTTACAAGGATTACCATTAACGCCGAGAAAGAAAGACACAATCTGGGTTATGGTTGATCGGTTAACAAAGTCTGCACATTTCATACCCGTATGTATGAATTGCTCACTTGATAAATTGGCAAAATTGTATGTTTCAGAAAAAAGTCAGGTTACATGGTGTTCCACTATCAATCATTTTCGATCGTGATTTGAGGTTTAATTTTAGGTTTTGGAGTAAGTTACACGAAGCTCTAGGTACCAAGTTGAAGTTTAGTACAACATTTCATCTACAAATGGACGGTCAATTAGAATGGGTGATTTAGATACTTAAATATATGCTCCAATGCTATATAGTTGAATTTGGGTGTAACTGGGAAAAAAATATCATGTTGGTTGAATACACTTATAACAACAGTTATTAATCGAGTATTAAAATGGCTCCGTACAAAGCTTTATATGTTAAAAAATATAGAACTCCATTATATTGGATCGAGTTAAGTGATAAGAAGATTTCTGGCACAGATTTAATCCGCGAGACTGAAGATAAAGTAAGAATTATTTGGGATTGTTTGAAAACTGCTTCAGATCATCAGAAATCGTATGTTGATTTAAAAAGAATGGATATAGAGTTCCGTGTTGGCGAGAAAGTATTTTTAAAAGTTTCACCTTGGAGGAATATTTTTCATTTTGGCTAGAAAGGTAAACTCAGCTCGAGGTTTATTGGTCTGTACGAAGTTATTGAAAGAATAGTCTAGTAGCTTATTGTTCGACATTACCGGCTGGACTTGAAAAGATTCATAATGTTTTTCATGTATCGATGCTGAGATGATATAGATCAGATCCTTCACATGTGATTTCTCTGGTTTAGATAGAGTTACAACTTGATGTGAAGAACCAGTTAAGATTTTAGCTCAGGAAGTTAAAGAACTTTGAAACAAACAGATATAGTTGGTGAAAGTTCTTTGGCAGCGTCATGGTGATGAGGAAGCCACCTAGGAGCCTGAGGAGATTATGAAAATGCAATATCTAAACCTCTTTTATGGTAAGGTTTTCAAAGACAAAAAATCCTTTAGTGTGGGGTTGTAACATCCTATTTTCAACAGTGTCAGAAATATTGGTTTCAGTACCACGATTCTGACGAGTGAGTCAATATTGTATTATTTAGTCTTTATAAGGTTATTAAAGTGTCTTATAAAAACTTGGTTGGAAAATTTTAATGTTTAGATAATTAATTAAGGAAAAAGGGATTAAATTGTTAAAGACACGAAAGTTAATTGCTATAAGTTAAATTATATTAAATAGTTACAAAACAAAGAATTAAAGGCTTAAAAGGGTAAATCTACCAAATTAAAGTATAGTGGATGATTTTGTAATGGTTGTATGAAATTTGTTGTAAAAGCCAAGCTTATTTTGTGTGCATGGTATGTAAATTCTCACCCGTTTTTAGTAATTTTTATGTTTTTGAGATCGTTGTGACTTAATTTAGTTAACTCAAGGATTAATTTGTAAAACTATTAAATTTTTAGAATTATGCCATTGATGAATTGGTGATGTTCTTGAATTTTTATGATAGATTATTAAGCTTGATAGTTAAATAGGACTATTTAATAAAGTGATTTTAATTAATTTTAAAGTTTATGGACAATGTTGTTAAAATTATAGAATAAACTATAATTATTGTGATCAAGTAGTAAAAGTGGGCTGTTGATGGACCCTGTAGAATTTGACACAAGGTTTTTGGGCTAATTTCTAATAATTGTAAGAATTTCGGTTTTATAGACCAAATTAATGAAGGTGACAGTTTAGGGTAAATGTGTAAAATATCATTGAAGGGTTAATTGCATGAATATAAATTAATTGAATTGAACAATTATATTAGATAAAGAAAAGAATCAGTTGACTGATAAACGCGAGAAAGGAAAAGTCATTGCCACTTGTCGTTAGCTGTCGTATTTTGGTAAGTTTTTATTATGTTTATTATATTTATAATGATTTTTTTAATAAAATGGAATTGAATGTTGTTATTATCTATTGGATGATTAATGAAATGAGAGAATAAAGTGAGTATGAGATGTACTAGAAAAGCAGGTCTTGAGCCGGTGTTTATTTAGCAGGCCTTGAGTCAATGTTTATTTAGCAGGACTTGACTCGATTTTATTTAGAAGACTTTGAGCCGATGTATATTTAGCAGTTACTATGTACCAGTGATGGATATCGTAGTGATGGCTTGATACCCTGCATGTGTTGTGGATGCTCTGAAGCTTGTGTGATCAACATCGTGTATTGATTAATGTCCTTATGTTAAATCACATGAGCATTACCCTTTTGTGTATTCAAAGTTGATTTACTGTTGTTCTCCATGCAAAACAATTATCTATTATGATGAAATGAAATAAGATGATGCGATGAATTATATATATTGATATACGATTGTTTAACATGTGTTTTGATGATATGACCAATTCAGGTCTAATTATTTCAGGTAAGTGGAATGATGGAATACGATAAAAGAATAGTTAGTTTCATTATTATACTATTTATATTTAAACTGACAGGTATGATATGGTTGATTTTACGAACTTACTAAACTTTTTAAAAGCTTATTTTATTTGATTTTCTTTCTTGTAAATCATCAAACTTTCATTGTTGATTAGAACTTCATTAGAGATCACACTATATAAACACTCATTCGGTAGCTATTTTGTTTGTTTTTGCCCGATTATAAGTGGCATGTATTTAGGGTTTCAGATATGTAAATTATAAGTATTTTGGGTTTTTTGTTGTGCACTTAAAACCTTGGTATATGTATGTGGATGTAAATCCTATTTATAACTTGGTTGGTTGTGGTTTGTAGTGGTGAATGCATCAGTTGATATCTAGATGCTTTTAAATTGTTGTTTTGGTAAGTGAAGTTAATATGCAACCTTGAAATGCTTTGTGATTGAAGAATGATTAATTTGGTTATAGTACGATATGATTTTAAGATAAGTTAAATGAGCATTTGATGGTTTGATATATGATTGAATTTTGGAACTTGTTGTCTTGCATTGGAAGAATGTTTAAATGAATTTTACTTGTGGTTCATGTTTTAATTGAATGATTACAATATATATGTTTGAATTGTGGTACCAATGAGGGCAGAATTGTTAGGTACTTAGGTTGGTTTTGAATTGGTATGTTTTGGATTGTTAAGGAACATTTTGAATAAGTTTGATTGTTGGTTATTTCATAGCTTGGAGCCGAAGCATTTAGGTGTTAATTGGCTTGATTTTGAAGGTAGTTTTGGTCAGACACAGTGTAACACCCTTAAACCATCTCTGTCACTAGATTAGGGTTACAAAGCATTACGGTACAAATCAAAACATTTAACTTAAAATAATAAAACTCGATAATACAAATTAATTATAGTAAAAATACACTCATGGGCCTTAAATCAAGCTTACAGGGCCCTTAAACTAGTTTGGGGACATTCTAAGATCAATTAGAAACAAACCAGAAATTTTTGGAAATAAGGGTCACACGGCCATGTGGCCAGGCCGTGTGTCATAACCTAGATCGTGTGGAAAATTGAAGTCTAGACACACGGTCGTATCCCAGACCGTTTGTCTACTCATGTGGATATTCAAAATAGTGTTAGATGGCCATGTTGTAGGCTGTGTACCAAACCGTGTGTGCATTAGATGTTGGGTTACACAGCCATGTCGCAGGCTGTGTACTAGACCGTGTTAGATACTGACTTGAGACACACTGCCATGTCTCAGACCGTGTGAAACCTGTACATAAAACAATAATGACACACGATCGTGTAGGGTGACCGTGTGACATCTCGTGTCCCAGGCCGTGTTCGGCATAAGTTCCCCCTAAAACAAGCCGAATCAAGCACTAAACCTTCCACATCAAGACACGCCATACCTAGCTTATTTAACATGGTTTATAACACATTCAAGGATACTAGAAACATGACAAAATCATCTATCCTAAAACTAACTAATATGCCATCATAAGGCACCTCAATTCACGCACCAATTAAATTCACTCCAAAACTACTTTTCAGACCTTAAACATACCCAATACTCATCTACATATCATTGAATCACCTCATTCATATATCAACAAGTCATATGCTATATATTTACAATGCATTTTAAATTGACTAAAAGACATATACCTACATAAGCATTTACAAGTCAAAAGCAAAACATAGACAAAATAACATAACCACATCACAGTGGCCAAATAGCATAATTAAGACTCATATTACATTTAAGCCCTATACATGCCATTTATAACCATTAGCCAAAATAACCAAAAAGTACCAAAATGATCGATAGGTAGTGTGATAGAGCTCTAAAAAGATTCCAATCGATCAAGCTTTCTGATGATCTACAAGACAGAGAGAAATAACTAAGTAAGCCACTAGTGCTTATTACTTTCATATAAAAGAAAGTTAAAATTAGCGAATATAAAACAATAATCCATTCAACATTGCCCATTAAATCATATGTATATTTTACTTCCCTATCCACAACACCACAAGGTTAGTAAATACATTTAAGAACAGACCAACCAATGAAACATGGCACATATCATAGAAATAATTTCACTATACAAGTCAATCATTCACATAATTCAATTGCTACCTTTTCAATCCAAATACTTATATTACATTTTCCATTTCATATTCTTAATAACATAGCTCAACGATAGGAATTTTTCTTATATTTTTACTTCGAAGTGGTCATGTCGCGCCATAAGGTATGCATGGTGGGACCCAACTCTCATTTTTCATGTTTCCTACTTCGAAGTATGTGTGTTGAAACACCCCAAACTCGGCCTGAACGTTATGGCCGAATCCGGCGATGTCACATTGAAGTGTTATTCGCAAAGTGTAATATCGTTGAAAAACCCATTCTATATATTTAACCTCTTGTGATCTTAACGAAGATTTTAGGATGTTTCGTTCCTATTCAAAACTTAAGTTGTTTGGCAAAAGTTAATCATATTAAATTGTTATTAATTTTAAAACATTATTTCTTGCGGAACCTTTTAAAAACATGTTGCGTAAACGTGATGTTTTGAAAAAACATTTATCTTTTTGAAAACCCACTTTCTACTGCTAACAGATGTAAATCCAAATACATAAACCCCAAATTAAAGCTTAAAAATTTAAAAAGGCCTTATTACATTAAAAAAACCAGAGTAAAACTACTTATAGCTTAAAATCCAAAAAGAAAGTCCGTGCGGTTGTGTGGCCACCTTTAAGTCCCTCGCAGCACTGACCCGCCTAAGCCTGGGGATTACCTGTACAGATAAACAAATGGGTGAGTTAAGAAAAGTCAATGTTTAATCCCATAACAAATAACCAATCAGTGAGCATACACAGTCTGGGCCTAAGCCCAATTCAGTAACGGTTCAGTTTTAGTTGGGGCCTTAGCCCATAACAGTATCAATATCAGTGTGGGCCTGAGCCCATCTCAGTGACAGTAGTAGAACAGTAATGCAAACAAGAAATCCTACCCAACCAGCCTCTACACTCCATCTCTGTCTAATCCGGTACTCCATGTGGGGATAAAATCAACCCACCCATCCTTACACTCCAAGTAATACCGGTTACGACACTAATCAGTATTTACAAAGAGCTGCCAGTACAGTACACTTCCTCCGATAATAATAAATCCCATCCCCATGCAACATATCATGCATTATGTCATAATATCATACATGTGATCAATATATTTAAAATGTCATGCTCAAACATAATCATACATCTCATAGGGGCATATTAATCATTTTACCATGTAGGGGCATTTTAGTCATTTTAACAATTAGGGAGTCTAGATACACTTACCGACACAACAGTAGGTCCACAGTCATCTCGAGCGACCCGTGCAACCTTAACAGTCAGACAGTGAAAATAGGCCCAAAGCCCATAATGTGGGCCCACATGCCCTTGTGGCCCATATAGCCCAGAATGGCCTTAGCCGTGTGGATTACGCAGCTTGGCCCAATATTCTCCACATGTTCGTGTGGTTTACCCGTGTGGGGCCCACGTGCCCGTGGGGCCCACACGGCTCAGTTCAGACCAAAATGACCTCGGCCCATGAAATCGCTTATGGCTAGCCTCAACTATCATACATCTATGTTTAAGCATACGGACTACCACACGAGCGAGCGAGCACACGCCTGTGTAGTGTCAATAGTCGCTTATTCCAGGCTTTACCGATCTACGCTAAGGGGCAGTGTTTTTACACACCTGATAAGATTCTTGGTACGTACGCTCCTGAGATAACTCACACTGCCACGGCTTCAACCGATGTAACCTACAAATCTGCAGATAAACCCCGTTTGATGCGATTCGGTACGAACCCACGGGAAACAAGAGTTGGGCATAAGGGAAAGAATGGATTCGGCAAAGAATCGAATAAGAGGATTGGAACACACGCCTGTTGGATGAAAAGAGGAAGAATAGAAAAGGAAAGATCGACAGAGAAGTAAGCAACGAGAAAAGAGGGATTGCCCAAAACAGAAAGATAAGAGAGGGGGAGAAGTTTTCAGCAAAAGCACAAATGAGAAATAACTGAGAGGGAGACAAGAGTAAGGGTATTCGACCAAAGCAAAGAGAGAGGGAAGATGATAAAGTAATCGGTCAACACAAAGAAATTAAGAGAATGACTATTAGAGGTGAGCCAACCGAAGCAAGTGAAACCAAGGGAAATGCAAATTCGGAATAAACAACAAAAAGGGGAGCTACCCCAAAAGCAATATTCGGCCTCACAGAAAGAAAAGAATCAAAAGAAAATGACAAAAACTAGAGTGATTTGCACAACACTCCCACTCCTTCAAAATCCCTTATTTTCCTCCACAAATCCCTCCTAAAATTACTCAAACCGATCATTCCTCCCTCAACCACCTAATTTAAATTCCATTAAAACACTTTAGTGTTTCGGTTAAACCATAACACTCCCACGGTACAGCAGCAAAATAAAACACTCCACTGCGCCCATCAGGGCTCGAACCTCAGTCCTCAGGCATAGGTAACACACCACTTATCCCCTAGACCAGCAGGCCCTTTCTGTCACAGAATACCCACATTTATTTAAAAGCCTACTACCTAAAGAATGGGTTTCTTCACATAAAAAACTAAACTTTTGCATAAGCCAAGGCTTGAACCCAAGACTTCTCAGACACTTCCCAAGACACTAAACCACTGAAGCAACATGCATTTGTGTAACGTAAACCTACAAAAATAATTACTTAGGATTTTGGGGCGTTACATGTGTTGTGCCATAACTTTTTTATGTTGCAACACAACTCCAATTAAAACTTTTCGGGACTTTTCAAAATTCGTCCATTGTCTATAATTTCCTTTAAATAACTCCTAGCTCTTCTGTTGCTCCTAGAAACCTATTTTCTTCAAATTATAACATCAAATTAAAAATCTAAATCATACAATATAACTAATAATAAAAACAAAAAAAAAGATAAACAAAATTTAAAATTGAAGTCCTTTTTCAGAGTCGGGACGATCCGTATTGCCCCTAAAGAAGAACTTCTATCTAGTCCTCGATACTTTGATTTCTCATTTATTCTTCTATCGAGAAATGTAAACCAACATCCTCTGTTGATTCCAATGATATCGCCTTATCTTCGACCGATGCGACATCCACATCATGAGCCACTTGGTGCCAAATTCAAGCTAACTCCAAATTATTTTTTGGGGTATTATTGGCTCGAGCAACTTTCCCTCTATGTCGCACGAGGTTCAACCAACCTAAGCTTTCTCTTCTTCATCGAAAAATAATGAGATAAACTATTTAATTTCTTCAACTGGGGCCTCCTCGATTATGGCTAGAAAGTGTATCAGCTCATTTACACTTTCACTCAGAATTAGTTTAAGCTCTTAGTTAATGGTTAGCACTACCTCTACGTCTACTACTACTACTTATAATTCTATATCTTTGTTAATTGGATCAGAGACATCTTTGCGTATATTAAATTTGATCCTGTATCTAGACCAAAACACTTGTTGACTTTTAAAATTTAATCCCGAATGACTATCAATAGTACATTGGTCATTTGAATTAAAATTGGAGACATCATGTATGACCTCTTCCAATGGAGTAGTCGCTTTGGATTTTTGTTAGAAAATGCCCTCTAATTGATCCAACTATCATGGGTTTCACTTTAATTTAGCATACAAGTCAAATTGTAATATAGTAAAGTTTACAATGAAACACTGTTAAGTATTTCGAGGATCGTACCCAAGGGATTGTAGATTGGAAAAATTATTAATAAATCAATTACGAAAAATATTTACTAATCTAATAAACTAATTAAACTAACTACCCTAAATTAACCTAAAGGACTTTCCTATTCCTAGTGTCGATAATGTGAACCTCTAGCCTATAATCAATTAAATCCCTAATTATCTATTTAAATAATTAATTATCCTAGATTGAGTTATTTATCACCCTTAGCTATGACTACCCTCCCGATTCACCTTCACTAAGGATTAACATCTAAGTCATCCTTTCGGTCTCTTCCTAGACATACAGGTACCTTTCCAGTCTCACCACTTGGCACAAGTTATACACGATAGGATACCCTCTCAGTCTCACCTGTCTTCATATTCTATTAGGGGTGTCACTCCCTAATATGCTAAGTATCCTTGAATAAATACCCAATTTTAGATAGATAATTACTTAACAAATAAATTGTTTATTAATCGAATTATGTGAAATATAAAAAAATAAGAAATTATCCTCATATTCAAACAATTAAGTGACCAAGTTAACGAAGCATAAATAAAATAATAAAGAAAGGGATAGAGAATGCTTATTGATAAATATATTGAAGTGTCAATCCAAAGCAATCTCCATTCGCAATTGTCTGCACATCGGAATAGAAAAGTTTTGACTACACAAACATGAAAAGAAGAAAAAATTGTCTGGGTCTAAGTATGCTCACAACTCTGGTGACTTTAAGGTTTCTTATATAGCCAACGACATACTTGGTGACCACTCAACTCAAGATACACTTAGATACCAGCACTAAAATATTTTACTAAAAGTTAGGGTCCAAATATAGAAATTTCCCCAAAATATTGTCCAAGGGAATCAACTCTTTTCTTCCACACCAAGTCCCCTAATTGGGATGTGGGAATTCTTTTCATCCTAACATCAACATTGTGCCATTCTTCTCTTTTCTTCATCACGTCATTGTGACGAGAGGGAATTCCTCGTCTTGACATCGACTGCGTTCTAGGACTTTGGTAGTGTTGTTAGCTTATTTGGCTCATTGTCTCACAACCCAATCATTATTCCTTGTATTCTTAGACTTCAATTGGCATCCTACACACTTAATTAGCTCATTAGTCACTCACTAGTCCCAAATTGACCTTACAGATCATTGACATAGTAGAAAATGTGTAAAAATGCTTATTTTTATTAACTTTTATTCCTAACCTACTAATATCGAAAATGTAATATTTATTTCTAAGAGTTTTAGAAAACAAACTTGTTATGTGCAAAAATGACCTAAAATAACTATTATAAGTGACGTCAGGTCAATTACCCTCATAGGATATCTTACTTGACATGGTTCATTCAAGGTTAAGCTATTCATAGCTCTCTACTTCCTTCTAGGGATATGCGATACAAATGGCTTGCTATATTCTGAATGATGTGCCAACCAAGTCTATTTGTAGGAACATTATAAACTGTGGCATGGAAAGACAATCGCTCTAAATTACCTTAGAATATGGAGTTGTCCAGCACACGTTTTGGATAAGGATGCAAAGAAGTTGGATGCACAGAATGAATTCAACATGTTTGTAGGATATCCAAAAGGGATAAAGGGTGGATTATTCTACAATATGAAAGAAAGTATGATCAAAGTTTCTACCCATGCTACTTTCCTCGAGAAAAACTACACGGTTCACTTTAAGCCTCAAAGTAAAGTGGTAATCGAGGAACTTTCGGGAGTTGTAGAACAATCTGTGACAGCCCTATTTTGACCCTAGTTGGGAAGTGGTTTCGGGACCACAAAACCAAGTCATAATAGTAATTAACCGTTATATTTCATGCTTATTGTGTGTGTACATGCATGTGTGAAAGTTTCATGCTTTGATTTTGTCATTTGTATGTGAAATTTATAAGATAGGACCCATGTGATAAAACTTGAAAATGTCATAGGTAAATTTTAAAGTGCCAAATAATGCATGAATTGTGGCATGGGGGACTTGCATGTCAAATGGACCAATTTGACTTTAGTGGCCGGCCATAGTGATGGTTGATAGATAATTTATACTTTATTTAAGCATTTTAATAGGTGATGACATAATATTGAAAATAAAAGAATTAGTAAAATAGCAAAAGGATGAAAAGAACAAAGTTTGTCCATCTTTGTTCTTGATAGCCGAATGTAAGAAAGCAAATTTGGGAAAAGGGGAGCTCTTGAATGTTCGGTCACTTGGGGAAGAAACATTCAAGGTAAATTCATGATAGTTACTTCTATTTTGATGTTTATGAGATCCTTCCTTGAATCTACCTTAACCCATGAAGTATAATTTGTTTATTTGGTTGTATTGTGAGAATTTGTTCTTGATTGAAATGAAGGATATGGTTGTTGTTTCATGTTGTTTTGATGAATAATGTTAGATAGGTGAAGTTGAGCTAAACAAATTAAGCATATATGGGCATTAGATGCTAAGTAGGAAATCGGCTAATAGGTTGGGAGTACTATGGCCGATTGTGGACTATGATAAAATTTAGTAAGGTATGTGCTTTAATTGTGTTATGAACTATTATAGGTTATGTTAGGTTGAAGCTTGGTAAAATTGAATAATTGTGGCTTAAATTTTTTAATGGCAATTGGCTATTATGGTGAAATGCAAATGTTAATATTTAGTTGCTAGTGTTTATATGTGTGTTAGCCGAAATTGAACTTGAATAATGATTTGAGCAAAATGAGTTGTATTGATATTATGCTTAAGTGAATTTATAGATATATATGATGAAATTGATTGGTGAGATACATGCTTAAATAATATGTATGCCAAGAATGTGTGAAAGAGTGATTTGGTAATAATCTACTTGGGACAGCAGCAGTAAGGTGATTTTTGGAAAATCACCATAAATTGTAGGAGTTGAGTTAGAAGCTGAGTAAATTATGTAATTAAATCTTGATGAGTCTAGTTTCTTATAAAAGAAACTGTAAGAGTAAAAGAATTACCGATCAGGAGATATTTGAAGTAATGTGGAATAGAGTCAAAAATGACTTCTAGATCCCCTGTTTTGTTTTTATAAAATCATTATAAAATGTATAAAAATGGTCATATGATAAAATTTATATGCTTAGACTCCTTAATGAGTCTAGTTTCAAATGAAATAATCGAGAACATATTTTGAATTCTGTACAATGAGAAATTTATTTCGTAGTGAAGAATGGTCAGATTTGTCAAACAGTTAAACAAGGGAAACTTTATGAAAAATCTGGTATTGATTGGTTAAACTAAAAATTATGAAAATTTTATGGATAAAAGATAAATGAGTCTATTTTCAAGTAAAATTTACGGTAATTGATTTGGAGTTTCGTAGCTCCAGTTATAAATAATTTAATGACTATTGCTTAGGAAGTCAGCTTATAGTGAAATTGTGATTATATTGTAAACATTAATAAAAATTTGCTAATGAATTGCTTAATGATTTCTTATAAGCTTACTATAATCTGTATGTGTGAAATTCGAATATAGATGTATTATATTCTAAAAGTAATACTTGAATAGTCGAATAATGACTATATGTGTATATGTGTGTGAATGAATACCGTATTTAAGAATAAGAGAATGACTTATTCGGTCAATGTATGTCATTGTAAAAGCATGTGACTTAAAGAAATTTTATGAGCCATATAGCATAGTGAAATATGTACTGAAAAAATTTCTCGTGTATTCATGTATATATATATATTCGGCCAATAGGTTTTATAACTATTGTACTTGTGAGTTTTCAGCCAAGTGATCTACAATTTGAATACGGGTTCTTGTGATACTTAATGTTTGATTTTAAATGACACGTTTTAATTGTTTGAAATACTTAAAACTTACTAAGCCTTGAAAGCTTACTCTGTTTCCTTATTTCTTTGTTTTATAGATTGTTGATTTTGGCCACCGACTCGAGGATCATCAGCAGTTCATCATACTATCGATCTTTTTGGTACAGTTATATTTTGGCCTTGGTATGGCATGTATAGGTTAGGTCTGTAACACCCCAATCCCGTAACCGTTGTCGGAATAGGAAAGGGGTATTACCAGACTTGTAACTCATGTCAGAACAGTAAAATTTTGAACTTTTTCTTGAAATAAAGATCATTCATTTAGATAAATGCTAAATACTGACCCAGGATAAAATTAAACTTCTATAAGTACACATTCAAAGGATGGCATTTACGCATGGCTTATATACATTAACCAGAGTATCATTCCGCTACTAGTCTATTCTATACATGCCATAAAATAATCCAAAACATAGCAATACCAAACGGTGGATAGTGATAGTGTGATGAGTTGTTGACGATCCCCGAGCAAAGGCCAAATTTGATAATCTATAAAATGAGAAACGTAACAACAGAGTAAGCTTTCAAGGCTTAGTAAGTCTTAAGTAAAACAATTAACTTTGCTGGATTAAAAACATTTATAACTTACACAAAATCCAAGTGAAGTCTCGATGGGCTTAATAAGCCTACACAAGTACATAATACATACCCGGCCAACAATGTGCTTTGAACATCCGTAATTGTTGATTTATTGCTAAGTCGCTTAAGATTAGACCTTACACAAATCACGTTTTGAAATGTCAAGATATATCACCATTCAGTTAAATAGATTAAACCCTATGTATGCACATGTAATTCATCTATTTTATATAAAGTTAAGAGTATATACCCCTTCGCAAAAAAAAAAATCAATGCTATTTTTAGTTTAATCGATCGAACTAAAACATAACACTATAATCACATTCGGTTTCCATATTTGGAAACATATATTCATGTTTTCATATTACATAAATAATTTGATAGAGTCAATACTCGTTGAATATAACTTATAACCATCTCATAAGTGATTCCCAAGTACATTTGTAATACAAAGCGAAATCGAGTTCACATAGCAAGTAAGTATCACTTACCATATACTTAACCTTTGTACACTTACCGTTTCCATAGTTACTAATTACCAATTCAATCTTTCAATACTTCTAACCACTTAATCATATGCACTCATTTAGTGCACATACATAAATGTATATATATATTTAGGAGTTCAGTTCTTTAGTTCATATTCACATACCTTGATTTTTCCAACACGGAAACACATTAATAAGGTATCACTTCATTCGAACTTATTCGTATCTCAATATAGCTAGTCTCATTTCACAAGAGCCATTAGGCCACATCACGAAGTCAGCGAGTCTTAACCCGGATACTTTCCAAATTCCATGTATATTTAATCACATGTTACTACATTTCACACAAACTATCACCATTGTAATTCATTAACCTCATTCGAATATAAGCAAATAGCATGTACCTTAACTTCATGTCATAATATCATTCGACTTTAATACATATTTGAATATATATATATATATATATATATCCCTTTCAATAAACTTTCACTAAATAAGAAAATACACACATGACTTACATTCTTCTTATGGAAACCATTCGGCTAAACAACATATAAGTCACTACACCTTCAATTTATAAAACTATCAACACATATTACATATACATTGCTTACGTTTATAAAATAGCCATTGGATAACTTACACACGTTTAAATTTTAGCCATTTTGGCCTCACCACCTATATATTTATCTTGTACATCAATTCAGCAATAGCTTATAAGCAACTCAATTAGTTTCATCAATGTTTACAACAAAATCACAGATTCACTACAAGCTGTTTTCTTGAACAACAATCATTAAATTATTTGTAACTGGAGCTACGGAACTCCAAATGAAGTGCCGTAAATTTTCCCAAAAATAGACTCATATATATTCTATCCATAAAATTTTCAGGATTTTTGGTTAGGCCAATCAAAACCAGAATTTTCTTAAAGTTTCCCTATTTCACTGATCGACTATACTGACCACTCTTCACTAGGAATCAAATTTCTCATTGTACAGATTTCAAAATATGTTCTTGTTTATTTCATTTGAAACTAGACTCATTAAGCTTTGATTTCATATTTTATTCAGTCTCTAATTCCACTCCAACAATTTATGGTGATTTTCAAAAATCACGCTACTGCTGCTGTCCTAAGCAGATTATTACAATTTGCTCTTAAATTTCCAAGTCCAAACACTTAAGAACTTACCATTTGAGTTTAAAACATATCATCATATATAAGTACTTCTTATTATCACATACAAATCATAATTTAAATATCACTTTTCTAATAACCAATCGGCTAAGGCTCATAGAAGTAACTTATTCCTTATCGTTTTACTATAGGTAATTACACCAATTCATAGTCCCATCTTTACCGTATTCCATATCATTCTTCATTATAATTAAAATTATATGCTAGAACTTACCTCGGATGTTGTCGACGATTTCAACGGCTATTCGATTGCTTTCTCTTTTCCCTATCGATTTAGCCCCTCTTTGCTCTTGAGCTTAATTAAAACAAATAGATTTATTTAATTACTTATCCAACTTTACTATATACGAATATCAATTTATTAAGATTCATTTCAACTAAGTAATAGGCAACCGATCATATATTTTCCCCAAAGTGATATTCAAACATTATATCCAATGAACCACAACTATCAAATGTTTAACTTATAATCGGACATGTGATATTACCCGTATATCTTAAGCTAATTATCGAACCTATTACCCCAATTCATGTACATGTCGAATAGAGTAATGCTTACTTGAACTATTAGTTAACCTTATCAATGGACAAATATACTTAAAATACCATATATATATATTGTTTCGGACAGCCATGAATAAGGCACAACACTAAATTTGTTAAGATGGTATCACATTCAATATATCTAAACTTGGACAACATTAAATCTAGAAAATCATTCATGTAAAACATATTTAATCTGTCCAAAAATCGGATAACATAGTGCGGTCATTATTCAAGTCAAACCACATTCAGTTCATTCAAATTTGGACAACATGAACGCAGTAGGAATTTATATTAGTTCATGAAACCTAAAAGAAAGTCTCAAAGACTTACGTATTTGGATAGCATTAAGATGCTCTAAAATAAAAAAACATTAATATACAAAATATTACAACATAATTGGAAGAATAACACCAATTCAGACGGTATTAGGATACTTCTAAAATAGACAACTTTAATGCACAAATTATGGCAGTATAACTGGGTACTTAATATCAATTCTGATAGCATTCAAATTCTACATTTTAGCAGCCCAAATGACCCACCAAATCAGACTTAAATAATAATTAACAATTAACTTATTAATGCATCACCTATTAATTACCAATTATATTCTCCAACAGCTTAATTTGTCATCAATTTAGACATCATTAATTAGCATTATTACAACCATTTCTCCTATCGTAATTAATTGTCCATCAACAACCCAAACAACATAAACATACAGCTATTGAACACCATTTAACCAGCACATTAACTAACACTTAGACATAAATTCTACAGCATTTACTTTGCTTTTATTCTCATTCAATAACTTCATAAATTGTTGCATTAACCCCTTTAAAAATCAGGTCTAGACACCATAAACCACAACTAAATAAACATCATTAATTTAGCACATCAATGACATTCGGTCATACATCTGCAACATTAAATTTTTCTTGATTACCTATCCGGCTACATTAATGGCAGCATTAAACACTCCTATTCACGAGTTTCAAACATAATAAATACATCACTATTTATTCATTTCCCTTCATTCCAGACGAACCAGTTTTGACATTTTAATAGAGCAGTTAAGAAAAAGAAAAGGAAAAATGATGTAAGAAACTCACAGAGATTTTTCCCCAGCTGATCCTAGCTTCTAATATGCTCCTACACCTTCTTGCTACAACCCTCTCCCTCTCCTTTAGCAAATCATTAAAGAATTAAGCTTTTAAACAAGCCAAAATAATGGTTTTTCCCTCTTTCTTTCTTCAATTCGGCCAAGAAGAACCAAAAATGAAGCTTTGTTTTTATCACTTTTATTTTTTATTTTTTATTCTTTTACCAAATACAATTATACAACCATTAAGTAATTATTTACATCTATTTTTAATATAAATTCCTCATCATGGTGTGCCACTAAAAACAAAAAGGGTTATTTGACATGCAAGTACAAACATTTTATAACATGCATTAATAGGCCACTTTAACATTTGCCTAGCACATTTCTAAATTTTCTCACACAAGTCCTATTTAATAAATTTCACATATTACTAACAAAATTTAAGCATGAAATTTTCACACATGCATATTCATATATAATAAGCATCAAATATGACAGTGAATTATTTTTATGACTCGGTTTTGTGGTCCCGAAACCACTTTTCGACTAGGGTCAAATTAGGGATGTCACAACTCTCCCCCTCTTTAGGGATTTTCGTCCCTGAAAATCTAACTTACGACTACGTTAGGATAATGTCCTCTTATTTTAAAACAAATACATAACATCAACTCAGATATTCATAACCCACATTTTCATTCATATATATATATATATATATATATATATATAAGTAACATACATGAGAAAGTATACATGTTCTTAAACATCCTAATGAATATCCTTTATAACATTATCATCTCTAAATATTCAACTTAACTTATTTCCAAAAGAAGATCAACTTCCACGTACCTGAACATTTAGTTCATTCAATACATCCAATCATATTTAAAGTTACCCGTATACAGTCGAATAGGCATAAAGCTTAACACAAGTGATGCCAGTGTACTAAACACGGTCTTACACACTATCACAAATCAATGTCGTCCTCCTAGATAAGATCTTATATGAAACAAAATCCGCACACACACGAGTGCCTTTGGCCGATCTACGCACACATAGTGCTCGGTTAAAGAATTCACACACACAGTGCCTCAATTCATTCGCACACATAGTGCCTATATTCGTTCGTTATTACACATTGAAATAACTTAATCAAGTCCATAAAACATCATATAAGTACACTTTAAACGTGTCCTTTCATTTAACTTTGAATTCATATAGTAATGAACACTTAAACTTTGCTCGAATCACCGGCATTAAGCCTGCTAGGCATGAAGGCCTGATTACACATCACCTGCACGAATGCCCTTCAGGACTTAGCCCGGATGTAACACTAGCACGAATGCTCTTCGGAACTTAGCCTGGATATAACACCAGCACGAATGCTCTTCGGGACTTAGCCCGGATGTAACACTAGCACGAATGCTCTTCGGGACTTAGCCCGGATATAACATCAGCACGAATGCTCTTCGGGACTTAGCCCGGATGTAACACTAGCACGAATGCTCTTCGGGACTTAGGCCGGATGTAACACGAGCACGAATGCTCTTCGGGACTTAGCCCGGATATAACACCAGCACGAATGCTCTTCGGGACTTAGCCCGGATGTAACACTAGCACGAATGCTCTTCGGGACTTAGCCCGGATATAACACCAGCACGAATGCTCTTCGGGACTTAGCCCGGATGTAACACTAGCACGAATGCTCTTCGGGACTTAGCCCGGATGTAACACGAGCACGAATGCTCTTCGGGACTTAGCCCGGATATAACACTCAATTCTAATGCACTCACACATATATATATATATATATATATATATATATATATATATATATAACATAATACATTAGTATATCATTTACATTACTCGAATACAAGCACTACATGCTTATCAACCATTCAAATTTTGGTTCAATAGCCGCATACAAAGATCACATTTTCGTTTCACTATCCAACTTAATTTCTATAATTTCAATGATCGAATCACATAGGTGCCACATACACTTCTATGAATATAAATTTCTATGGAGGCCCGAACACATAGATATACCACCATTTCCCATAAGCATTTTCGTAAATAACACTCACATACCGAATAAACTTAATTTAGTGAGCAGATTCGGATACCGTATAGCATAAGCTTCATAGTTCTAGTCTCTTTAATAGTTTTCCAACATTGCCCACTAGGTATAACTTTGAACTCGTCAACGGCACAAGCTGTTGAACTTTGAGTCACAAACATATTACCGACCATCATGCTTATTACATTTCGATAGGTATAGAGATTCATTGCAATACAAAAAAATACATTTGATACATCGAAATCATCACACTATCATTTTATAATTATATGACATGTATAACTAGACTCGCACGTGCTACGTTAGTCCTCGAATCGACTAAACCGTAGCTCTGATACCAATAAAATGTAACACCCCAATCCCGTAACCGTTGTCGGAATAGGAAAGGGGTATTACCAGACTTGTAACTCATGTCAGAACAGTAAAATTTTGAACTTTTTCTTGAAATAAAGATCATTCATTTAGATAAATGCTAAATGACCGAGGATAAAATTAAACTTCTATAAGTACACATTCAAAGGATGGCATTTACGCATGGCTTATATACATTAACCAGAGTATCATTCCGCTACTAGTCTATTCTATACATGCCATAAAATAATCCAAAACATAGCAATACCAAACAGTGGATAGTGATAGTGTGATGAGTTGTTGGCGATCCCCGAGCAAAGGCCAAATTTGATAATCTATAAACAGAGAAACGTAACAACAGAGTAAGCTTTCAAGGCTTAGTAAGTCTTAAGTAAAACAATTAACTTTCTTTGGATTAAAAACATTTATAACTTACACAAAATCCAAGTGAAGTCTCGATGGGCTTAATAAGCCTACACAAGTACATAATACATACGGCCAACTTAATGTCTTTGAACATCCGTAATTGTTGATTTATTGCTAAGTCGCTTAAGATTAGACCTTACACAAATCACGTTTTGAAATGTCAAGATATATCACCATTCAGTTAAATAGATTAAACCCTATGTATGCACATGTAATTCATCTATTTTATATAAAGTTAAGAGTATATACCCCTTCGCATAAAAAAAAAAAATCAATGCTATTTTTAGTTTAATCAGTCGAACTAAAACATAACACTATAATCACATTCGGTTTCCATATTTGGAAACATATATTCATGTTTTCATATTACATAAATAATTTGATAGAGTCAATACTCGTTGAATATAACTTATAACCATCTCATAAGTGATTCCCAAGTACATTTGTAATACAAACGAAATCGAGTTCACATAGCAAGTAAGTATCACTTACCATATACTTAACCTTTGTACACTTACCGTTTCCATAGTTACTAATTACCAATTCAATCTTTCAATACTTCTAACCACTTAATCATATGCACTCATTTTCAGTGCACATACATAAATGTATATATATATTTAGGAGTTCAGTTCTTTAGTTCATATTCACATACCTTGATTTTTCCAACACGGAAACACATTAATAAGGTATCACTTCATTCGAACTTATTCGTATCTCAATATAGCTAGTCTCATTTCACAAGAGCCATTAGGCCACATCACGAAGTCAGCGAGTCTTAACCCGGATACTTTCCAAATTCCATGTATATTTAATCACATGTTACTACATTTCACACAAACTATCACCATTGTAATTCATTAACCTCATTCGAATATAAGCAAATAGCATGTACCTTAACTTCATGTCATAATATCATTCGACTTTAATACATATTTGAATATATATATATATATATATATCCCTTTCAATAAACTTTCACTAAATAAGAAAATACACACATGACTTACATTCTTCTTATGGAAACCATTCGGCTAAACAACATATAAGTCACTACACCTTCAATTTATAAAACTATCAACACATATTACATATACATTGCTTACGTTTATAAAATAGCCATTCGGATAACTTACACACGTTTAAATTTTAGCCATTTTGGCCTCACCACCTATATATTTATCTTGTACATCAATTCAGCAATAGCTTATAAGCAACTCAATTAGTTTCATCAATGTTTACAACAAAATCACAGATTCACTACAAGCTGTTTTCTTGAACAACAATCATTAAATTATTTGTAACTGGAGCTACGGAACTCCAAATGAAGTGCCGTAAATTTTCCCCAAAAATAGACTCATATATATTCTATCCATAAAATTTTCAGGATTTTTGGTTAGGCCAATCAAAACCAGAATTTTCTTAAAGTTTCCCCTATTTCACTGATCGACTATACTGACCACTCTTCACTAGGAATCAAATTTCTCATTGTACAGATTTCAAAATATGTTCTTGTTTATTTCATTTGAAACTAGACTCATTAAGCTTTGATTTCATATTTTATTCAGTCTCTAATTCCACTCCAACAATTTATGGTGATTTTCAAAAATCACGCTACTGCTGCTGTCCTAAGCAGATTATTACAATTTGCTCTTAAATTTCCAAGTCCAAACACTTAAGAACTTACCATTTGAGTTTAAAACATATCATCATATATAAGTACTTCTTATTATCACATACAAATCATAATTTAAATATCACTTTTCTAATAACCAATCGGCTAAGGCTCATAGAAGTAACTTATTCCTTATCGTTTTACTATAGGTAATTACACCAATTCATAGTCCCATCTTTACCCGTATTCCATATCATTCTTCATTATAATTAAAATTATATGCTAGAACTTACCTCGGATGTTGTCGAACGATTTCAACGGCTATTCGATTGCTTTCTCTTTTCCCCTATCTGATTTAGCCCCTCTTTGCTCTTGAGCTTAATTAAAACAAATAGATTTATTTAATTACTTATCCAACTTTACTATATACGAATATCAATTTATTAAGATTCATTTCAACTAAGTAATAGGCAACCGATCATATATTTTCCCCAAAGTGATATTCAAACATTATATCCAATGAACCACAACTATCAAATGTTTAACTTATAATCGGACATGTGATATTACCCGTATATCTTAAGCTAATTATCGAACCTATTACCCCAATTCATGTACATGTCGAATAGAGTAATGCTTACTTGAACTATTAGTTAACCTTATCAATGGACAAATATACTTAAAATACCATATATATATATATTGTTTCGGACAGCCATGAATAAGGCACAACACTAAATTTGTTAAGATGGTATCACATTCAATATATCTAAACTTGGACAACATTAAATCTAGAAAATCATTCATGTAAAACATATTTAATCTGTCCAAAAATCGGACAACATAGTGCGGTCATTATTCAAGTCAAACCACATTCAGTTCATTCAAATTTGGACAACATGAACGCAGTAGGAATTTATATTAGTTCATGAAACCTAAAAGAAAGTCTCAAAGACTTACGTATTTGGATAGCATTAAGATGCTCTAAAATAAAAAAAAACATTAATATACAAAATATTACAACATAATTGGAAGAATAACACCAATTCATACGGTATTAGGATACTTCTAAAATAGACAACTTTAATGCACAAATTATGGCAAAGATAAGCTGGGTACTTAATATCAATTTCGATAGCATTCAAATTCTACATTTTAGCAGCCCAAATGACCCACCAAATCAGACTTAAATAATAATTAACAATTAACTTATTAATGCATCACCTATTAATTACCAATTATATTCTCCAACAGCTTAATTTGTCATCAATTTAGACATCATTAATTAGCATTATTACAACCATTTCTCCTGTCGTAATTAATTGTCCATCAACAACCCAAACAACATAAACATACAGCTATTGAACACCATTTAACCAGCACATTAACTAACACTTAGACATAAATTCTACAGCATTTACTTTGCTTTTATTCTCATTCAATAACTTCATAAATTGTTGCATTAACCCCTTTAAAAATCAGGTCTAGACACCATAAACCACAACTAAATAAACATCATTAATTTAGCACATCAATGACATTCGGTCATACATCTGCAGCATTAAATTTGTCTTCGATTACCTATCCAGCTACATTAATGGCAGCATTAAACACTCCTATTCACAGGTTTCAAACATAATAAATACATCACTATTTATTCATTTCCCTTCATACTGCATTTCCAAACCAGTTTTGACATTTTAATAGAGCGATTAAGAAAAAGAAAAGGAAAAATGATGTAAGAAACTCACAGAGATTTTTTCCCCAGTGATCCTAGCTTCTAATATGCTCCTACACCTTCTTGCTACAACCCTCTCCCTCTCCTTTAGCAAATCATTAAAGAATTAAGCTTTTAAACAAGCCAAAATAATGGTTTTTCCTCTTTCTTTCTTCAATTCGGCCAAGAAGAACCAAAAATGAAGCTTTGTTTTTATCACTTTTATTTTTTAATTTTTATTCTTTTACCAAATACAATTATACAACCATTAAGTAATTATTTACATCTATTTTTAATATAAATTCCTCATCATGGCCGGCCACTAAAAACAAAAAGGGTTATTTGACATGCAAGTACAAACATTTTATAACATGCATTAATAGGCCACTTTAACATTTGCCTAGCACATTTCTAAATTTTCTCACACAAGTCCTATTTAATAAATTTCACATATTACTAACAAAATTTAAGCATGAAATTTTCACACATGCATATTCATATATAATAAGCATCAAATATGACAGTGAATTATTTTTATGACTCGGTTTTGTGGTCCCGAAACCACTTTCCGACTAGGGTCAAATTAGGGATGTCACAAGGTCGGTAAAAGTTATGTTTTGTATTGTAAATATTTTGGCCATATGAAAATGGCCTATATATAACTTAAAGATCAGGACGTATTCAACTTAATTTCTATCTTTGTTGATTGATTATGTGAATGAAAAAAAATGTTTGGCTCGGTAATACCTCATAGCCTAAACCGGCGATCGAACTCGGGCTAGGGGCGTTACATTTTATTGGTATCAGAGCTATAGTTTAGTCGATTCTAGGACTAACGTAAAGTGTTTGAGTCTAGCTATACATGCCATATAGTATTAATATGATAGTATGATGAATTCTGACAGTTAAAAAAAATGTGTTTTCGTATAGTAATGGATCCCGATCCCAATCAAGCGGTAGCTGATGATGTTGAGAGTGTAGCGCCTGCTCCCGCGCATGGGACAGCGCCGATGGACTCTCAACCTATTGCAAGCAATCAGAATGATGAGGCTAGACAGGCTTTTTATAGTGTGATGAATGATTGGTTCAACCAATACATTCGAACTAATACGGCTGTTCCACAACCCCCACTCCCGAATAATACACCCCCTGCACCTATGATACCTCTAGTAACTAAGTAGACGAGGTTAAATAAGCCCCTGGTAGACAGAATCAGAAAGCACGGGGCTACTGAATTTAAGGCTACAGATAGCGATGATGCCGAGCAAGCTGAATTTTGGTTGGACAATACTATCCGAGTATTCAATGAACTATCTTGAACACCTGATGAAT
Source organism: Gossypium anomalum (assembly GCA_025698475.1). Taxonomy (NCBI): domain Eukaryota; kingdom Viridiplantae; phylum Streptophyta; class Magnoliopsida; order Malvales; family Malvaceae; genus Gossypium; species Gossypium anomalum. Next base: position 36,182,563 of record CM046968.1, on the reverse strand, counting down.
GCCTGAAATGTGCCATATCTCTGCTACGTAATTCTGCCTATTATTGGTGGAATACATTGGTTTCTGTTGTGCCCAAAGAACGGGTGACATGGGAATTTTTCCTGATTGAGTTTCGAAAAAAGTATATCAGTCAGAGGTTCATCGATCAGAAACGAAAAGAATTTCTTGAGCTTAAACAGGGTTCCATGTCAGTTACCGATTATGAACGAAAGTTTGTCAGACTTAGTAGATATGCTCGGGAATATGTATCGTCTGAGGCTATTATGTCTAAACGTTTTGAAGATGGGCTGAATGAAGATATAAAAATGTTTGTTGGCATTCTTGAAATACGAGAGTTCGTAGTACTTGTCGAGCGAGCATGCGAAGCCGAAGAGCTCAGTAAAGAGAAAAGAAAAGCTGAAATGGGAACAAGAGAGTTCCGTAAGAGATCTTCGGGAAAGCCCTTCTAGCAGTCACAGAAGAAATTTAGAGATGATTCAGGCCGATCTAAAGACACTTCGGGCTTTTCCAGATGAGACCGTGATCGACCCCCTGTGAGTACGCGAGTCACTTCAGTTGCCAGTGTTGGAAACGATCATCGGGATAGGACTGAGTGCAAGTATTGTAGGAAATGGAAATCGGGAAGTTGTAGATTTCATGACCGCTCCTGTTATAAGTGTGGATCAGCTGACCACTTTATCAAGGATTGCCCGAGACTGTCTGAACAGAATGTGAACCAGAGTGGGAAACCGAGTACTACTACAGCACGAGGTAGACCACCTAGGAATATGGGAAATGCCAGTGGCGGTCAGAGAGGGCCTAGAGATGTTACAACCAGATCCGAGGCTCGTCCTCTTGCTAGAGCTTATGCTATACGCGCGCGAGAGGATGCTTCTTCGCCTGATGTTATTACCGGTACTTTCACTCTCTTTGATACTGATGTGATTACATTGATTGACCCTGGTTCTACTCATTCATATGTATGTGAGACTTTAGCATCCAGTAAGAATTTACCTGTTGAGTCTACTAAGTTCGTAATTTGAGTGTCGAATCCCTTGGGTCGATATGTGCTTGTCGATAAGGTGTGTAAGAAATGTCCCCTAGTAATCCGAGATTCCTGTTTTCTGGCCGACTTGATGCTTTTACCGTTTGATGAATTTGATGTTAGTCTCGGTATGGATTGGTTGATCGTACATGATGCAGTTGTGAATTGCAAAAGGAAGACCATTGATTTGAGATGTGCAAATAATGAGATAATCGGAGTTGAGTCTACTGACTCGAACGGATTGCCAGCAATAATATCCTCGATGTTGGCTCAGAAATATGTAAGAAAGGGGTGTGAAGCATATCTTACGTAAGTACTTGATAACAAAGAGTCAGAAAAGAAACTCGAATCAGTGCCAGTGGTTTGTGAGTATTCAGATGTTTTTCCTGAGGAATTACTGGGATTACCACCTGTTACAGAGGTAGAATTTGGCATCGAACTTGTACCTGGGACTACATCAATTTTGATAGCTCTGTACCGTATGGCGCCAACGGAATTGAAAGAATTGAAAACTCAGTTGCAAGAGTTGACGGATAGAGGTTTTGCTCAACCGAGTTTCTCACCTTGGGGTGCACCAGTATTGTTTGTGAAAAAGAAAGACGGAACCATGAGAATGTGAATCGACTATCGTCAATTGAATAAAGTGACCATAAAGAATAAATATCTATTACCATGTATTGATGATTTGTTTGATCAGCTGAAGGGAGCCTCAGTGTTTTCAAAGATAGATTTGAGATCGGGTTATTATCAATTGCGAGTTCGAGACTCAGATATACCCAAAACTGCTTTCAGAACGAGATACGGTCACTACGAGTTCTTAGTGATGCCGTTTGGGCTCACTAATGCCGCTGCGGTATTTATGGACTTGATGAATCGAATTTTCAGACAGTATTTGGACCGGTTTGTGGTTGTGTTTATAGATGACATCTTGATTTATTCACGTGATGAAACCGAACATTCCGAGCACCTGAGATCAGTGTTGCAGATTTTACGAGATAAATAGTTATATGGTAAGTTCAGTAAATGTGAGTTCTACTTGAGAGAAGTTAGCTTTTTGGGACATGTGGTATCCGCATCGGGTATTTGAGTTGATCCGAGCAAAATTTCGGCCGTACTTGACTGGAAACCTCTAAGAAATGTTACTGAATTTCGGAGCTTTTTGGGACTTGCCGGTTACTACAGACGATTTGTAAAAGGTTTCTCGATGATAGCCACACCAATGACGAAACTACTTCAGAAAGATGTTAAGTTTGAATGGTCAGAAAAATGTCAGAAAAGTTTCGATCAATTGAAAACTTATTTGACTGAAGCTCCAGTGCTAGTGCAGCCCGAATCCGGTAAAGAGTTTGTCATTTACAGTGATGCATCCTTACTTGGGCTGGGTTGTGTGTTGATACAAGAAGGTCGAGTTGTAGCTTACACGTCGAGGCAATTGAAGCCACATGGGAGAAACTATCCGACCCATGATCTCGAATCAGCTGCCATCGTTTTCACTTTGAAAATATGGCGACACTACTTGTTTGGAGAGAAGTGTCATGTTTATTCGGATCACAAAAGCCTCAAATATTTAATGAATCAAAGAGATTTGAATCTACGACAAAGACGTTGGCTTGAGTTGTTGAAATATTATGAACTTGTTATTGACTATCACCTGGGAGAGGCTAACGTGGTTGCCGATGCTTTAAGTCGTAAATCACTGTTTACTTTGCGAGCGATGAATGTACATCTTTCTATTTCATCCGATAGTGTGTTAGTAGCAGAATTAAAAGCCAAACCATTATTAATTCATCAAATACGTGAAGCCCAGAAAGTCGACGATGAATTGGTTGCTAAACGAACTGAATGTGCTTCAAATGTGGAATCAGAGTTTCAAATTGATGACGATGATTGTTTGAGGTTCAAAAATAGATTGTGTGTTCCAAGAAATTCGAAACTTATTTCTTTGATTTTAAGCGAGGCTCATAGTAGCCACATGTCAATCCACCTGGGTAGTACGAAAATGTACAACGATCTGAAACGTCAGTTTTGGTGGCCTGGTATGAAACGAGACATTTCTGACTTTGTTTCGAAGTGTTTGATATGTCAACAAGTGAAAGCGGAACATCAAGTGCCTTCAGGGTTACTTCAGCCGATCATGATACCCGAATGGAAATGGGATCGAGTCACGATGGATTTTGTATCTGGGTTGCCATTGTCGTCAAGCAAGAAAGATGCGATCTGGGTTGTTGTTGATAGACTGACAAAGTCGGCTCATTTTATTCCTGTACGTACGGATTATTCCCTTGACAAGCTAGCTGAAATGTATGTTTCTCAGATTGTAAGGTTACACGGAGTACCTATTTCTATTGCGTCGGATAGAGATCCAGATTCACATCGCGATTTTGGAAGAAATTGCAAGAAGCATTGGGTACCAAGTTGCATTTTAGCACCACTTTTCATCCCTAGACTGATGGTCAATCCGAGCGGATAATTCAGATACTCGAGGATATGTTGAGATGCTGCATCCTTAAGTTTAGTGGTTCATGGGAACGGTATTTACTTTTGATTGAGTTCACTTACAACAATAGTTTTCAATCAAGCATTAAGATGGCACCTTACGAGGCTTTGTATGGTCGTAAATGTCGTACACCGTTGTTTTGGACCGAGCTTAGTGAAAGTAAAATCTTCAGGGTTGAATTGATTAAAGATGCTGAGCAAAAAGTAAAAGTAATCCGTGAAAGTCTGAAAGCAGCTTCAGATCGTCAGAAGTCGTATGTGGATTTAAAGCGAAAAGACATTAAATATCAGGTTGGAGACAAAGTGTTTCTTAAAGTTTCACCTTGGAAAAAAGTGCTCAGATTTGGCCGTAAAGGCAAATTGAGTCCGAGGTTCATCGGGCCATATGAGATATCCGAATGAATTGAGCCAGTTGCATACAGATTGATTCTACCCCCTGAACTTGAAAAGATTCACAACGTTTTTCATGTCTCGATGCTTCGACGTTATAGATCCGATCCATCGCACATAATTAATCCATCAGAGGTTGAAATTCAATCTGATTTAAGTTATGAAGAAGAACCGATTCGTATCCTAGCTCGCGAGGTAAAAGAGTTGCGAAACAAAAAGGTTCCGTTAGTAAAGGTGTTATGGCTCAAACACGGGATCGAATAAGCTACTTGGGAAACTGAGAACTCTATGAAAGAACGATACCCAAATCTATTTACTAGTAAGACTTCTGGGGACGAAAATCCCTAAAGGGGAGGAGAGTTGTGACAGCCCTATTTTGACCCTAGTCGGGAAGTGGTTTCGGGACCACAAAACCGAGTCATAATAATAATTAACCGTTATATTCCTTGCTTATTGTGTGTGTACATGCATGTGTGAAATTTTCATGCTTTGATTTTATCATTTGTATGTGAAATTTATAAGATAGGACCCATGTGATAAAACTTGAAAATGTCATAGGTAAATTTTAAAGTGCCAAATAATGCATGAATTGTGGCATGGGGGACTTGCATGTCAAATGGACCAATTTAACTTTAGTGGCCGGCCATAGTGATGGTTGATAGATAATTTATACTTTATTTAAGCATTTTAATAGGTGATGACATAATATTGAAAATAAAAGAATTAGTAAAATAACAAAAGGGTGAAAGGAACAAAGTTTGTCCATCTTTGTTCTTGATAGCCGAATGTAAGAAAGCAAATTGGGGAAAAGGGGAGCTCTTGAATGTTCGGTCACTTGGGGAAGAAACATTCAAGGTAAATTCATGATAGTTACTTCTATTTTGATGTTTATGAGATCCTTTCTTGATTCTACCTTAACCCATGAAGTATAATTTGTTTATTTGGTTGTATTGTGAGCATTTGTTCTTGATTGAAATGAAGGATATGGTTGTTGTTTCATGTTCTTTTGATGAATAATGTTAGATAGGTGAAGTTGAGCTAAACAAATTAAGCATATATGGGCATTAGATGCTAAGTAGGAAATCGGCTAATAGGTTGGGGTTACTATGGCCGATTGTGGACTATGGTAGAATTTAGTAAGGTATGTACTTTAATTGTGTTATGAACTATTATAGGTTAAGTTAGGTTGAAGCTTGGTAAAATTAAATAATTGTGGCTTAAATTTCTTAATGGCAATTGGCTATTATGGTGAAATGCAAATGTTAATATTTAGTTGCTAGTGTTTATATGTGTGTTAGCCGAAATTGAACTTGAATAATGATTTGAGCACAATGAGTTGTATTGATATTATGCTTAAGTGAATTTATAGATATATATGATGAAATTGATTGGTGAGATACATGCTTAAATAATATGTATGCCAAGAATGTGTGAAAGAGTGATTTGGTAATAATCTACTTGGGACAGCAGCAGTAAGGTGAATTTTGAAAAATCACCATAAATTGTAGGAGTTGAGTTAGAAGCTGAATAAATTATGTAATTAAATCTAAATGAGTCTAGTTTCTTATAAAAGAAACTGTAGGAGTAAAAGAATTACCGATCAGGAGATATTTGAAGTAATGTGGAACAGAGTCAAAAATGACTTCTAGATCCCCTGTTCTGTTTTTATAAAATCATTATAAAACGTATAAAAATGATCATATGATAAAATTTATATGCTTAGACTCCTTAATGAGTCTAGTTTCAAATGAGATAATCAAGAACATATTTTGAATTCTGTACAATGAGAAATTTATTTCATAGTTAAGAATGACAGATTTGTCAAACAGTTAAAGAAGGGAAATTTTAGGAAAAATCTGGTATTGATTGGCTAAACTAAAAATTATGAAAATTTTATGGATAAAAGATAAATGAGTCTATTTTCAAGGAAAATTTACGGTAATTGATTTGGAGTTTCGTAGCTCCAGTTATAAATAATTTAATGACTGTTGCTCAGGAAGTCAGCTTATAGTGAAATTGTGATTATATTGTAAACATTAATAAAAATTTGCTAATGAATTGCTTAATGATTTCTTATAAGCTTACTATAATCTGTATGTGTGAAGGTCCAATATATATGTATTATATTCTGAAAGTAATACTTGAATAGTAGAATAATGACTAGTTTAAAATTTATTGAATTAAAGCTCAAGAGCTTAAAGGGGCAACCTCGGATAAGGGAAAAGCTAAAGTCACGGAATAGCCAACCCGAAATTTGTTCAGAAAAATACAAGGTAAGTTTTGAGTAATCGTTTTTGGTATAAAATTGATGATGCCTTGACATGTATATACTATATGAATTTTGATCTTTTGGTTCTATTTGAATTAAGTTGAGTGGTAAATAATCTAAGTGTATAACCTATAGTTGAATGGTCAAATCGGGTTAAGCTTGATTGATGAAAGGTACGTGTGATATTTATGCATGATTTTAAACCGAAATGAAATAATGGTGTTCATATAAAGCTCATGTCCGAATGTAGCCAATGGCTACTAATAATGTGAAATGTTCTATAAAATGTGTTAGAATACGATTAAAAAGACATGATATTTGATGTGGATATCCGAGCTTAAAGACCCGCAGGCTTTATGCTGGAATTGTATCCGGGCTTAAAGACCCACAGGCTATATGCTGGAATCGTATCCGGGCTTAAAGACCCGTAGGCTTCGTGCTGGAATGATATCCGGGCTTAAAGACCCGCAGGCTTCATGCTAGAATGATATCCGGGCTTAAAGACCCGCAGGCTCTGTGCTGGAATGATATCCGGGTTAAAGACCCGCAGGCTTGTGCTAGACAAGTGTTTCGAGTCCTAAGACTTGACCGAACCGATGCCAGTAAGTTAAGTAAGATTACGACATTGAATATCCGTGTGAGTAAGTATTATATATATTTTACCTGCTAAGGTATGTATTATGTACTCATGTGTGAATTGACTTCAAAGTGAATTATTAGTATCGAAGAATGATATATATATGTGTATATGTGTGTGAATGAATACCGTATTTAAGAATAAGAGAATGACTTATTCGGTCAATGTATGTCATTGTAAAAGCATGTGACTTAAAGAAATTTTATGAGCCATATAGCATAGTGAAATATGTACTGAAAAAATTTCTCGTGTATTCATGTATATATATATGTTCGGCCAATAGGTTTTATAACTATTGTACTTGTGAGTTTTCAGCTAAGTGATCTACAATTTGAATACGGGTTCTTGTGATACTTAATGTTTGATTTTAAATGACACGTTTTAATTGTTTGAAATACTTAAAACTTACTAAGCCTTGAAAGCTTACTCTGTTTCCTTATTTCATTGTTTTATAGATTGTTGATTTTGGCCACCAACTTGGGGACCATCAGCAGTTCATCATACTATCGATCTTTTTGGTACAGTTATATTTTGGCCTTGGTATGGCATGTATAGGTTAGGCCGGTGACAGTTATGTTTTGTATTGTAAATATTTTGGCCATATGAAAATGGCATATATATAACTTAAAGATCAGTATGTATTCAGCTCAATTTCTGTCTTTGTTGATTGATTATGTGAATGAAAAAAAAATGTTTGGCTCGGTAATACCTCATAGCCTAAACCGGCGATCGGACTCGGGCTAGGGGTGTTACACAATCACCAAGTTAAATTCTTGAGAAAGTTATAGAAAAACCTGCAAGCAATCAACAACATATGGGAATCTGTCATAGTGTGTCATACACCAAAATAGGGCTTAGGAGTTTTAGGGGTATTTTAGGAACTTAGGCCTATATGAGCTTAGAATTTCGTAAGGATGGTAGTCAATAATGTTTATGATAATGGTTTTCATAAAGTTACATCAATTTTTGGAAATGAGTATTAAATGTCTTTAATTTTAGGAAGGGACTGATTTGTAAAAGGGTCAAAACAATGAGCATTTATGTAACAATTTTACCAGTTTTTAAAATTGAACTTAAAAACCCTATTCCCAGGTTTGTTTTCATGATAAGCTTTCATCAAACACCAAGCTCGTCGTCCCTTATTTTCCTTTTGCTATTTCAATTGATTTTTTTTCCAAACCACAATACTTTGATTTCCTATCATTCCCAAGTCATTTACCATCATAAATTGTCAAGAAAAACACTCAAAAACTCTATAGATTTCATCATCTTCTCCAAACATAGAATTTTTAGAATTACATCAAAACTCATCGATTCTTCTATCAAAGATCGATTCTTCTATCAAAGATAATTTTTTGAATTCCTATGAGTTTCTCATGATATCTAGTCTTTAAAACTGAATTATTAGCCCTTAAGTCGTCTGTTTTAAATAAAAGCCGAAAATCGAGCCATTAATGGTGGATTTTAGGATTTTGCATAAAAACATGGTTTCAAAGTGTTTTTCCAACTTATTTCACCATGATTAGAAGGTTTTTAAACTTATCTTGAAGTTTTGTTAACAATTTCTCATGTTTTAATGAATTTTATTAAAAATGCCTAAAAGATGTCGAAAATATTGATATCATGAATTGAGTTGATTTGTCTAGTTTGAAGGTTGCAAATTAGGTGTAGATGATTAATTAGATTAAGGGAACTGATTTTAGGAAAAAAAGGTTGAGTATAGATTGAGATATTAGTATTTAAATTTTGTTATGTTAATAGTTTAAGTTACATGAGAATTTAGCTTAAAGCTTGCATTTTAGTTGGTTTGAGTGAAGTTTTTATTGTTATTTGACTATGGTTATTGTATGATTTTTGTTTGTAAAGCTTAGGATTCGTTAAAGCTTACTACGAGCTAGGGAAGTGTTAGTTGAGCTTTTGGCTTTTCGACAAAAGCGTAGAGTGGTGAGTGTATGGTATTGCTACCTGTAAATACGAGTCATGTGTTATTTGGGAAATTAGATGTAGCCTAAACCCCTACTCTAAGTTTCGAGTGTAAGTTTTCTTAAATCTAAAATTATCTTGTACTTATGTGTTGTGCATGAAATGTGATAAGTGAGTATGGTGATTATTGTGTAAACTGCAATTATATACATGAAATTAATGTGTAATACATATGTTATATGACTATGCTGGTGTTTTGCAAAAGATGCTAATATGCAGTGATAGTGCACGAATAATCAATAAGTAATATGTGTTGTTTCGGATATTTTGACCTTGTGATCTTGGAACCGTTGGATATAGGTTGCATGCCATAGGATTGTGAGTACTCAGTTATACGTATAGTGGTTTTGGGATTTTAAGCCCTATGACATGTTTGGAGGGATAAGGGAATGAAAGCTAAGCTCCACTGATTAAGATATGTGAGGGAAAATAACGATATGTTAGCTAAATGCTTCACTTTTGGGACATGTTTGGCTCTATAAGTCTATGCGGTGTAATAGAGATCCGTGAATCTGATGCGTGATGATAAAGATGACTATATGCTTCATAACCCATGTGCCATCTTACAGTATTTTATGGAATCCTGTGGAATATGTTATATGATTGAATGAGTACGTATGCGTTGTGAGAATGAACTATTAGATGATCCATGATTTAATACTATATGATGTTAGACTTAAGAATAAGGTATTTGTGAGTAAATGATTAGTTGTGGTGTTATGTTTGCATTGTGAAAATTCTTTGCATTCACTGAGCTTGTTGAAGCTCACCCACTCATTTCAACATATATAGATTAGTGACGTTATGGTGTGGGCGGTGTGGTTACCGAGGGAGTGATCCAAGGAAAATTGGTTATTCATCATAGGTATCTATTATTTATATTCGTATTAGGGAAAATAGGAAATGTGGTAAAACTATTTTGGGTTATTGATTTTTAAACATTTTGATTTGGCTTATAAGATTTTCATGTTATTTTCATGTTAGAATTTTCAAACATTGATGTTGGCATAACAATTCTTGCTTGGATGATTGGACACTTTGAATTGATAAATTTAGCCATACCATGATAAAATAAAAAAAAGTACTTGATGCATGTTTCTTAGGAACTATTTGAGATGAATTATTTGCTCTTTAGTAGCAGAGGTATCGATAGTTGGCTTTGAAAATTGATACCTCTGTGAATTAAAACGTATAGGAAAATAGAATAGGGATTTGGTATCAATACCTTATCTCGAGTATCAATCTTCGGGACTAAAGTACCAATAATTTATAACAAGTACCAATAATTTTTGATAATTGGGATTTTTGGCCGAAAAATAGTAAGCTACTTTGGTATCATTTTTCCAAGTGGTATCAATACCACTAAAACAAAATATCGATACCCTAAATGTCAGTATTTATACTTACGAGCAATTTTATGAAATTTTGCTAATTAGCCCTTATGCATGATTCTAACTATATGTAAGATCGACTAACAAATGATTTGCATGTAACAATGTTAATTAACTATTTGGATGACTTAAAACTTATATGGGTAAACAAAAAAAGATTGGTTTTCTTGGATCTAGTTTCCTATTTGATGTACATGAGATGAGACAGTGGTGTGGCATCATGTATTTGGGCTTGGCGACCAAGCTAGGTATAGGGTGTTACATTTGGTGGTATTAGAGCCTATGTCCAATAACTCTCGGACCTAGGTGATTATTGTTGATGTGTTGATTGGGGTTTCGCAACCCATGAATCTTGGAAACCCAGGTGATTAAATTATTCTGGTTCCTTGAATTGCATGAGATATCTCTTGTTTGTGATGCATGTTGGGTAGGAACGGGAACACATTTCTTTTAACCCTAAAGTTTGTTTGCAGGAACAAGACTTGGATCATTCCTGCCACTCACATTGTTTACTTGTTTGTGTGTATGCTAGATTATTAGATATGCCTCGTAGACGTGTTAATGTGAGAGTTTTTGCTTAAGAGTATGATACATCCTATGCACCTCTTGTGTCACCGTGTAGAGTGAACATACTTGATGAGGGTGTAGGCCTTCTGATGGGAGCCATGATGGGAGCGTTTCAGCGGATTGCTAGTATTAACCCTTCTTATGACCTACCAATCCTGCACTTATTATGTAATGCCCCAAAAATCTCGAAACCCAAAAATCTTGAAATTGTGAATTTTTCTTTTTGTGCTTAGCAATCCCGGTTAAGTGTTAATTACGCGTTGGTAGGTCTTGGTCAAGGTTTGAGTTCGAATCTAGGGGTAGAAGAAATTAAAGTTTAATAATTAAAAGGGCCTTGTTGGAAAGTAGTTGGGCTTTTAAATAAACATAGGGGAAAATTGGCGTCAAAAAGCCTTGTGTTGGAGTGGCTAAGTGAGCCACTTAGAGTGTAGGGAGGTGGTGTTAGTGGCTAGCAAGGAGATCCTAGGTTTGAATCCTAGCTTAGTATTTATAGGAGTTTAATTTTGGCCTTCTAGAAGGTTGGAAGTGGCGTGAAGATGGACTCTAAGGGGAGTGTTCAGGAGAGAAAATTAAGGAAAGGATCAAGGGGTTATCAGGGAGAAAAACGAGGAGATGAGAGGGAAAGTGATAGAGTCGAATAGGGAATTGAGGGCCAGGCAATTTAGCTATAGGTCTATAAATAAGTGCTGAATGCAGGGTTCCCAGGCTAGTGCCGAATTTCCTTCACCCTATTATCGGAAACCCTTTTCCCTAAAAGCTGAAAACCTTTTTATTTTCTTCCTTTTCTTTCTGTCGATTTCTCTAAAAGTTGAAAACCCTTACTCTCTTTTTTATTTTTCTTGTGTCGATTTCTTTGTTTCAATTTTGGGTTTAGTCGATTCTTCTTTCTCTCTCCCTTGGTGCCGAATAAGCAATTGTGCCATTCAGATCTTTAGAGTCGAATACTCTTTGACCAAATCTAGTGTAAGTGTTACTCTTCCAATCGGTTTTCTTTGCTAAGTATCGAATATTGTCCCTCACTCTTTCTAATCAACTATGGTAGGGAATTAGTAGCGGATCTCGGATCTTAGCTCTCTGCTGAAATTGCTCTTTAGGTGTTTTCGATTTTGGAAAGTATCCCTCTCCCTTTGGCTAAAGTGGCCGATTGTTCATAGTTAAGGTAAAGGGACTTGTGTTGGATACGAGTTACCTATTATTTTGTTTTAATAGTCAAGATTAGTGCAGATCTAGGAGTTGATCGTGGTTAGGGATTTAAGAAGGGGCTGTTATACTTATCACACAAGGTTTGAGGCTAAGGAGATCACATCACGCCTGCTTACCAGGTGTGTACATACACTGCACACACACTATGAATCAGCAAAAGCCGAAATGCCAAAATGTCGAAATGCTGAAATGCCAAAAAGTCGAAAGTATGCTACGATAGTCTTGCGAGTGCACGAATACTCATAAGGGGGAGACTGATAGGTTGCTTGAGGCCCATGGGCAATTCCATTGACTTGGGTTGTGAATAGGCCAAGTGGGCCGGAATAGGCTAAATGGGTCCGATGGGCTGTTGGGCCCATAATAGGTAAAATTTGATAAGCGATACTATGTGATAGGAAATTTGTATGTGAGCATGAATATAATGTGATTTGGGCCGGATGGGCCATATAAATGAGATTGGGCCTGATGGGCCATATGAATGTGAATTGGGCCTGATGGGCCATATGTATGAGATTGGGCCAAGAGAGCCATATGCATGTATGTAGGGGTCTTGGGCCTAGTATATGATAACCACATAAAACTTAATTAATATATTGCGACTGTGGACAAGTCATAGAGTTAAGCTGTGGCAACGGGTATATGCATGTCTAGGATTGGATCTAGGGAGAGCTTGGTACTTAAGCAATCTTAATGACTCACCTTCTCTTCTATGGAATCCTACCTGGTGCATAGTGTTCGTTCATCTTAGCTCACGGGATTTGTTTACGGGCCACAAGGTAAGTAAAAACTCGTAATAAAGGAAAATTACCGAAATGCCCCTAAGGGTGACAATGACTAAAATACCCCTAAGTATTGTGTGTAAGATTTATGATTGCTACATGCATTCAGATGTATTAATTTGATATCATGTTTAGGTTATATATGGGTTGGGAATTATGGAACGGAGGGAGTAAGTGAGGGTCGCATGGTTGCTTGATAATCGTGGATCCACTGACGGCTTTTAAGCCCAATATGTGATTGGCAGCTTGCTGCAACTTGGGTAGTTCCACAACCGGGCTACCATTGATGTGTATCGGTTGGGTGGGTCGATATTTATATGCCCACAGGATTTGAAAAGGGGGACAGAGCAGAAGTGTACCAGTTGGATTATTGGGGTGGGTTGCACTGCATTCATTGCATTGAATGTTTGATGTATGATGACTTTTGAATGCTTGTTTTCATTGAGGGTTGTACACACTGAGTTTACAAAAGCTCACCCCCTCTTTTATTTTATTTTTAGGGGATGCTCAGTAGAAGGTTCGATGTTTGGAGGGACTCTGGGTGGCTTGCTAGCAAGATAATTTGGACTTATTTTTCTTTTTAAAGCTTATCAGTTTCTATGTTATTAAGTACTTTTCAAATCGGATTGTAATAGGGCTTCCAGTTTATTATTATTTGGATTATTATTATTTTTATGTGATGTAATTATAAAAAGTTGAACACAGTTTCTTAAACTATAGTATGACTTTTCTACGTTTCCGCTACTACATTTTAAAATGGCAGGTTTTCATAAAATCATATATTTTAAACAAGTGATTGAAAGGAGTTTTTTTTAAGGATAGTTAAGGTTTCTTTTATTTTAAGAAGGGTTTTCAATGAAAACACGATTTTCACTAAAACAGTTCAATATGATACGCCAGATTCAGCCATAACGTCCAGGCCGAGTTTGAGGTGTTACATTTAGCGGTATCAGAGCCAGGTTGTAAAACTCAGGATGTGAATTGGGCTTTATTACTTAGATTCTTTTTGTGTTAATTTTTTTTACAATGTTTTTGAAAAGAGGAAGTCTTGCTGTGCGGCACACCGAGTCTCCGCCGTTGAGCCAAGTAAGTATTCTTCTTTTAAAGTTTGTTTAAATTGTTATACAGTAGATAGTTAGAGGGCTACTTTAGATGATCTTGTTAGAATGGAACCAAAGCCCGCAGGAACCTGAAACTGTAGAGGATTTTTGAAAATAATATTCTCTTTAATTACTTCCATAAAACATCTGGTAAATTATTGAAACTAACTAAAACTTCATAAAAATTTCTAATCCAGATAATACACGAATAGACGATAAGTTCTAGAAGAGGTGCAATAGGCCGTGGCCGAGGCTGCGGAAGTGTTAAAGCTAAATCATCGGTATCGGGCCATATGCCCGATGTTGGAGTAGATGAGGCTCCGGCCTCACCTGTGGCTGAGAATGGACTCTATGATCGGGCCGCAGGAGAAGATGCATTGTCGCAGGCAATGCTGAGGATTTTGGAAAGGGTCGTTGGGCCCAACAATGGCACTGGAAATTGGGGGTCCATTTTGGAGCGACTTTGATCGAACGGGGCTGAGATTTTTAAGGGTGTGGCCGGCGTGGCTCCTAATGTGCCAGAATATTGGTTGGAGGCCACTGAAAGGATAATGGAGGACCTGGACTGCTTACTTGAGCAAAAGTTAAAAGGAGCTGTGTCACTACTTAGAGAAGAAGCCTACCAGTGGTGGCTGACGGTGAAAGAGGGCACCTAACTGGAGCGGGTCACTTGGGAGTTGTTCAAAGCTGTATTCCAAGGGAAGTATGTGGGTGCAGGCTATGTGGATGCTAGAAGGAAGGAATTCCTGAACTTGACCGAAGGAAATAAATCTGTGGCGGAGTATGAGGCGGAGTTTCTACGTCGTAGAAGGTATGCAAGAGTTATGGTGGCAACGGACTATGAGCGTTGCGTTAAGTTTAAGGATGGACTTAGAGATAGCCTTAGAGTATTGATAGCCTCGAAAAGGGAACGATTTTTCTCAGAGTTGGTAGAGAAAGTAAAGATAACAGAGGAGGTAAAGCGCACTGAGCGCCTAAATCGGGAGAAAGAAAGGGATAAGAACTAGAGGGAGGTTGAGACACCTGGTGTTGAACAGAGGCCTAGGGCTAGGGCCAGAGTTAATGAGCCAGTTAGAGCAGAGGCCCGTTAATCCAGGGGTGCCACCTTATGCTGATTATGGGAAAGGTCATGTAGGCGAGTGTTGAAAGAGGATGGGAGCTTGTTTAGCTTGTGCATCTAAGGAGCATAGGATCAGGAATTACCCTAGAATGCCGAGACAAGTGCCAGACGTGGGCCGAGGTGGTGCTCAGCCACCAAGGGGTGGTCAGCTGCTGCCAAAGGGTCGTGATCAGGCTAGGGGTGGAAACAATTTGGGTCGTGGAGCACCGGGCAGAGGTGCTAGTCATGCTGAGGCAAGGCAACTAGCTTTGGTTAATGCAGTACGTTGTCAAGAGGATGGAGACGCTCCAGAGGTGAATAATGGTATGTACTTACCCATAGTGTGCTATTTACCTGAGTTGGAATTAGAGTGCGCAGTGGAAGTGTGGTAGTCTGTCTTAGCAGTTGGGAATTTCGAGGATGAAATTTCTTTTAGGGGGTAGAGTTGTAACGTCCCAAAAATTCTGAAACCCAAAAATCTCGAAATCATGAATTTTTCTTTTTGTGCTTAGCAATCCCGGTTAAATGTTAATTACGCATTGGTAGGTCTTGGTCAAGGTTTGAGTTCGAATCTAGGGCGAAAATGACTAAAATAACCCCAAGTGTTATGTGTAAGATTTATGATTGCTACATGCATTCATATGTATTCATGTGATATCCTGTTTAGGTTGCATATGCGTTGGGAATTATGGAATGGAGGGAGTATATAAGGGTCACATGGTTGCTTGACAACCGTAGATCCACCGACGGCTTTTAAGCCCAATATGTGATTGGCAGCTTGCTGCAACTTGGGTAGTTCCGCAATCAGGCTACCATTGATGTGTATCGGTGGGTGGGTTGATATTTATATCCCCACAGGTTGTGAAAAGGGGGACGGAGCAGAAGTGTACCGGTTGGATTATTGGGGTAGGTTGCACTGCATTGCATTGCATTGCATGTTTAATGTATGATGACTTTTGAATGATTGTTTTCGTCGAGGGTTGTACACACTGAGTTTGCGAAAACTCACCCCCTCTTTTATTTTATTTTCAGGTGATGCTCAGTAGAAGGTTTGATGTTTGGAGGGACTTTGGGTGGCCAGCTAGCAAGATAATTTGGACTTGTTTTTCTTTTTAAATCTTATCAGTTTCTATGTTATTAAGTACTTTTAAAATCGGATTGTAATAGGGCTTTCACTTTATTATTATTTGGATTATCATTTTTTTATGTGATGTAATTATAAAAAGTTGAACAGGTTTCTTAAACTATAGTATGACTTTTCTACGTTTCCGCTACTATATTTTAAAATGACAGGTTTTCATAAAATCATATATTTTAAACAAGTGATTGAAGGGAGTTTTTTTTAAGGATAGTTAAGGTTTCTTTTATTTTAAGAAGGGTTTTCAATGAAAAAACAGTTTTTGCTAAAACACTTCAATGTGATGCGCCAGATTCGGCCATAACGTCCAGGCCGAGTTTGGGGTGTTACATATTAATCGTAGGTTACTACTTGAATGTCTTCAGGCATAGGGTGGTAAAGAGTTTTCCCAGGGTGAAAGGTACTGATCCAACCGTAGCTAAGTACTGGTTGGAGAGAGTTCAAAGGATCCTCGAGCAGATGTCCTGTTCTATTAAGGAGAAGTTGGGTTGTGTTGTATCCTTACTCAATGGTAAGGCTCATCGTTGGTGGAATACAATTAGGAGAGGTACTGTTACTGATAGGTTGACTTGAAGCTACTTTCTTGAGGTTTTTAAAAGAAATTTTAAGGGCAAGTAGTATATGAGGCTCGTAAGCGTGAATTTTTTGACTTGATTCAGGGTGATTTATCTATGGCTGATTATAAGGTTGAGTTTGTGCGACTTAGTCAGTATGCACCTGAGATGATTCTTTCCAAAAGGGACCATTGTAAGAGGTCCCTTTTTGGGCTAAACCATAAGATTTGGGTTTATTTGGTAGCTCAACCTATAGAGATGATTAATGAGTTAGTCGAGAAAGCTAAGGCTGTGGAAGAGACCTTAGCTAAGCCACATCGTTCTGTGGTTACTAATTCTAGCAAGAGAGCTTTTGATAGTGTATCAGGTTGACCATCTAAGAGAGGGCGTGATAGTCATGTCTCTGGTAGAGGTACGAGACATGAGACTCAACCGAGTTAGCCTAAGCAGCAAAGTAGTACTATGGTTAGTGCTAGTGGTTCAGCAGGTAGTTCTAGATGGCCGCTTTGTGTACACTGTGAGCGTAGGCATTCTAGAGAGTGTTGGAAGTTGATAGGTGGATGTTTTAAATGTGGTTCGAAAGAACATTTTCTGAGGGATGGTCCACTTAGGGTTGAGGTTTCACAGAATAAGAGTTTGGCACCTGTTATTGTGCCTGCTAGAGGCCGTGGTTGCGGTAGAGGTACTGAGAGGGCGGTTGGGCAGTAGATTGTTGCTCATAGTGTTGCTACACAGGTTGAGTATGTAGGTCCCGCTTTTGTTTATGCTATTAGAGAACCCAAGGATCAAGAGCCGACTGATGTTATTGCAGGTACTTTCACTTTGCGATCTATTCCATTATTTCCCTTAGGTTGTTTTGGATCTACATATTCGTACATTTTGAGTGAATTAGCTAGTAAGTTAGAGATTCCTGTTGAGACTATTGGTTTGGGTATGACTGTCATTAGTTACCTTGGTGATAATGTAGTAGTGAATAGAGTTTATCATAGATGTCCTCTTACGATTCAAGGACATGGTTTCTCTGTTGATATTAAGGAATTGTTGTTTTATGGATTTGATGTGATACTTGGTATAGATTGGTTAATTGAGCATAAGGATAAGGTAGATTTTGAGACTAAGCATATAACAACCCGTTTTTAGTCAAATCAGAATAGTGGTTTCGAGACCACAAATTTGAGATTGAAATAATTATTTTATTATTATTTTAATATTTACAGCATGATAATATGTTTGTGTGAAAATTTCTTTAAGAAATTTTATCATTTGAATGCTTAATTTGATAAAAACACTAAATTACGTAAAGTGCAAAATTTGAGTTTTATAAGCTAAATGGGTCTTTATGTAGTAATTAGGCCATTGCTAATGATAATAGACATTTATGGACTTAAAATCGGTGTTTTAAATGATTATATAACAAGGTTAATTTGGTAATTTGGTAATTAAGGTAAATTAAATAAAAATAAAAAAGATTATCATCTTTTAGTCATCTCTTTCACCGAAAATTTAAGGGAGAAGAAGCCATTGTTAGGGCTTTACATTCAGCCAAGCTTTCTAGCTTAATAGGTGAGTGAATTTTGTCCCGTTTTTAATGATTTCTATGTTTTTGAGATCGTTGCAGCTAGTCTAGCTAGCCTAGGGACTATTTTGAAAAATTGTTAAATGTTTAAGGATGTTGATGTATTTTGATGTTTAATGGTATAAAATGAATGCTTGTTGTTAGATAAACAACATTTGTAAAAGGATTTTTGACAAAATTGTCAATTAGGGGTTAAATTGTGAAATGTATAAATTTTGTGGTTAAATTATGAAATAAATGAAAGATGTGGACTGCTAGGGATCTAATTGAAATTCGGCTAGCATGGGTTTTAATTGAATTTCATGAATTTGTAATTTAATGAAATAAAGATTAAATTGCAAAAATGTTGAAGTGTTAGGGGCAAAATTGTAAAAGTGCCTTAATGTGTATTTTTGGATTAAATTGAATAGAGAGATTATTAAATAAGTTAAGTTTGGTTATATTTAGATCAAGAAAGGCAAAATACAGATTTAGATCGGGGAAAGAATAAAGTTTTGGATTAATTGACTCATTTTGCCATTTTTGCATCCGAGGTAAGTTCGTATGTAATAAGCATTGTTATAATTGTATTTTTACTGCTTTGATAATGTATAAATTGTAAATAGAACCTTGCATATACGTTTGACGACAATTTGGCAACAAGAAATCCCAATTGAACCTTAGGAATAGATTAGGATACAAATGACATATCATTAGGGGTTATTATTGTTTTGGGTGTTGGTCCGTACGTCCTACCAGTGGCTGAGTTATCCATCATGTGTTGCAGATTCTCATCAGCTTGTGTGAGCAGCACCGTGTAGCTACGTCATGACCGCCAGCTTGTGTGAGCAGACCTGTTGATAGCTCGAAAGTGAGCATTATTGAGATATGATATTGAGATAGCTTCGGCTATATATATATTGGCACTTAGAGTGTGAGATTCCCAAGTATCCTGTATCATTCCAAATGGTTCAACAGGTATATCGAGGATATGAAATGGTAAGAATAGATACGTATTAGTACAAGTATGTACGGAAACTCATCGAACATATGAAAGAATTAAGCTTATGGTTATATATATGATTTAATACATTTTAACATTGTGATTACTTAATTTGTGGTATGTTGTATACATATTTTGAATGGTAAATTTAATGGTAAGTTTTGTTTATTATCTTCATACGAGCTTACTAAGCTTTATAGCTTACTTTGTTTACTTTTACGTGTTTTATAGTGATTTCAAAGCTAGCTCAGATTCAAGAATCGTCGGAGACTTCATCACACTATCCTACTTTCACTTTGGTACTTTTGAACTTAAGTATTTTGAGTATATGGCATGTATAGGAGTTTGGTCATTTTGGTATATGTGTTGTTAATGAATTTAGTCATTTGAAACGGCTTGTAAATATGGAGAGTTTGGTTTTGTATATAGCCATGAAAGTTGGCTTAACTTGGTTGGTTTGGTTGTGTATATATTCGTGCATATGTCTCTTACTATGTGCTTGAATATGGATATGTGATGTTAGTTGATGTTTGGTAATTAGGGGTACTAAATGGTTGAGAAATGAACTTGGAATGTTTAAGAGATTAGGCTAAATGATGCAAAATTTGAATATATTGATGATTTGAGATTAGGAATTTTGGTATGAAATTGAATGGTATATTGTTGTATTGGTAGATTTTGAATTGATTGGTATTGAAATGGCTTGAATTATGTTTGATTGAGGTTATTAGAATGCCTATTTTTATGCTATCAATTGTGCCATTAGGTTTGATATAGGTATATGCAAATTGAGTGGCAAAATGGCTTGGTAAATAGCCTATTTTTGTCCACACAGCAGCAGAGAACACTAACGCGTGTGTCTCTCTGTAGTGACATGACACCTATGATTATGTTACTGCGGTTGTGTGTCCCCTACTGTTGAATTAAAAATCAAGTCAGTATGCTCCACACGGCTTAGCACATGTGCGTGTGACTTGGCCGTGTGGCATAAGTCAGTATACCCTAAAGGTTTGGCATGGCCTGGCACACGGGCATGTGTAGCTATTTTTAGGGCACACAGCCTAGCCACACGGGTGTTTGTATTGGCCGTGTGACCCAAGTTAGAGAGTTAAACGAGGTCGGACATGGGCTGGGACATAGCCATGTGACACCATTTCGAATGTCCACACGGCCTGTGACTGGAAACACAAAAATATACACACTTTTTCATGCCCTTTTTAACTTAAATTCATGCAGTTTTGATAAAATTCCTGTCAGAAAATAATTAATTTTTATAAAATAATTAAAGTTTACTTAAAATATGAACATGTTAAATTTTAATTAATTTTATAATTAATTTTGATGAATTGTGGTTATTTTCAATAGATTTGCACAAAGGGCGAAAAATGGCTCAGTAGACACTGTTAGAAGCACAAAATTAAAAAGCAATTTGAAGTATCAAGGAGAATTAATTTTTAGCCTAAGACGGTCCAAAATTATGTGTATTAATTCATAATATAATTAATTTTAATTTATATCCAATTTAATTTGGGTTAATAAATTATTATTAATAAATAATGAAAAGTGGTCCAGTTGAGCCGAACCGAGTGAACCGAACCGACCAAGTAATGGACAGCCCAAAATCGCCCCATGTGCTGACTCAAGTCAGCCTATTGGCTGATTATTTAGCTTGCAAAGAGGCCCTTTAAGACTTTTTCAAATAGCATTCAAACCCCTCCACAAATGGTGGCTTTCTAGATTTGCCCCAAGCTTAATTTAGCAAGTTTGAAATCATGAAACTTGCCACATGTGTGGCTGGCCAAGGGAGGGCTCTTTGGCTGATAATTTTAGCTAGTTTTAGCAGCCCTCTTCAGCAATAAAACCCCCCTTAAGCTGATCATTTGAACACATCTCAAGCATTCACATCTTTTCTCTCTTCTCTCCACTTTTTCTCTTCTTTTCCATTCCAAATTCCCTTGCTCTCTTGCCGATTTCGCCTCTTGGAAAAGGGACATTCATCAGAAATTTGGAGCAACAATTAAGTGTTCATAGCAGCCTTGGTTGACGAGGACAATGGAGAAGGAAGAATGGAGCAAACTAGTCAAGCCACGGAAAAACACCAGATTTGATTCTTGTTCCCTATCTCTTTAATTTTTGTTGTTGTTATTATGAACATATCTATGGATATTTATGTTGTTGGAATGGTTAATTTAATCAATTTAGCTCGAATTTAATTTGTGTTAGGTTGATTCCATTTCATTTGCTAAAATTGTTAAAATTTTGTTTATGTTGTTATAGGCCTCAGTAAGATGCTTGATTAAGTAAAGTCATGACTAAGTTATTCTTGCATTACAATTGTGAGGTAGCTAATGAATTAATTATTTAAATGGATTTAAATTGTAATTAATGGGCATAGTATTTAATTAGTGCATGTTTAATCATCTAAGGTAGCTGAGGGTTAAATTAGCAACGGTATCTGATGACACATTTGCCTTGCATAACTTGCAAGATTATTGTGATTAAACTGTTTCAAGGTCGGGATACCTTGTTACCTCACGTAGTCTTTTATGTGCTTATTAGATTTAATTAATCGTTTGAATTGACATAGGTATATGTACAAGAGATTATTTCAATTTAATAAGTATGTATGTGCAATAACATATTTGTCTATTAAGATTTGTTTAATCAGTTGAATTGACATAGGGATATAGTCAAGAGATGAATGGATTTTGGTAGGTGAGTATGTTCATAAGTTAGCAAATTACCGAGTTGCTGTGAATTTATTCGCAACAATACAAACATGAGTTTAATAATTCTAAGTTAAGAAATGTAATTAATCTAACACAATTATGTCATCTTGATTAAAATCATATTTTGAAATCGTGCATTTGAGATTTATTTATTTAGTTTACTTAGTGCCCTCATCACGGCATTCCTTGTTGTGATCAAATGGAGACTTTCTATATTGGTCTCAATATTCATACTAGAATGATGGTGGATGCTTCAGCAAATGGAGCCTTTCTTTCTAAGTCTTATAACGATGCTTACGATATTATTGAAAGAATTGCCAACAATAACTATCAGTGGCCAACCAACCGAGCGCCTCAGAAAGACGAGCAGCAGGAGTACATAAAGTGGACACACTTGCATCTTTGGCAGCCCAGGTATCCTCTATGTCTTCTATGGTTATGAACATAACTGTTAATGGTTTCAATGGTAACCTGACATGTCAACAATTGAACCAGTTCAAGGATATTTCTTGTGAATACTGTGCAGATGACCATTTCTTTGAAGATTGTCCATCGAATCAAGAGTCAAAATATTACATGGGAAATCAAAGTTGGAATGTTCCACATTATTACAACTTTTCATGGCAGAATCATCAAATTTCTCCATGGAGTAATCAATGGGTGGACCATAGCGACTCTTCTATGTCATTTCAACCAAATTATCTGCCAGAATATTCTCAACTAGTGCAACAACCCACACCAACTAAATCTTCAAGTAATCTTGAGAATTTGCTAAAGGTATACATAGCGAAGAATGATGAACTAATCCAAAGCCAAGCAGCAACATTGAAGAATTTAGGAAACTAAGTGGGACAGCTAGCCAATGAGTTGAAAGTAGACCCAAAGGTATTTGACCAAGTGATACATAAAATTTGAGAAGCACGGGCAAAGAGCATTTGAAAAACATCACTTTACAAAGTGGGAAGACATGGGAACCCAAAGCTATCGAGGCTGAAGATAAGCCTATTGTAGCTCAAGGCAAAGGGGAAGTTCAACTGAGTGTTAAAACTCCTGTTCCACAAACGTCAGATACGGTGATCCTTGATGAGGTAAACTTTAAACCAATTAGTTCTGATTACCTAACACCCTTGTCAGATACAAAAAAATTTCCACAGAAGAGTTGTCCAGTTAAAGCTAAGATTCCACCACTGTCATATCCTCAACGATTCCAGAAGCAGCAAAATGATACTCTGGTGAAAGAAATCTTTAATGACAAGGTGACTTTTAATGATTTCAATGTTGCTAAATCCTAAGATATAGTTGAAGACTACTCTGCTATTTCGAAGATGGAATCGCTGGTTTCTACAGAATTAGAGCTCAAATCTTTAGATGATCCGTTAGAACATATTCTATTGCAGGATTCACCAAGTGATGATGAAGACAAGGAATGTGTAATATCCCGAATTAGGGCCTAATCGGAATAGTGGTTTTGTGACCACAAATCTGAGATAGAAATAATTATTTAATAATTATTTTGAGGTTTATGATATGATTACATGATTGTGTGAAAATTTTGTGAAGAAATTCTATGCCTAAAGTGTTTAAATTGAAAGTAGGGACTAAATCGAATAAGTTGCAAAATTTGCATTCTAGAAGTTTTTAGTATGAAATTGTATTGAAATATTAATTAGGAGGTCTTAAATAGCAATTTGACTAATTTAAGTTCATGGACAAAATTAGGACATGGAAGGAATTTTTGGAAAGTTTAGTAGTAAGGGCATTTTGGTCATTTAGTTATTAAAATGAATTAAAAACAAAATTAAAAGCCAATTTTTGTCCATCTTCTTCATTAGGCCGAAATTTCAAGGGTTCTCCATAGCTAGGGTTTGTTTCAAGCTTCCAAGCTCCATAGTAAGTGATTACAAGGCCCGTTTTTAATGTTCTTTACGTTTTTGAGATCCCGATAACTCGACTAAGCTTATGTTAGCAATAATTTAACCTAGGGTTTATATTTGGAAAAATACCCATAGGTGAAATTTGTGTATTTTGATTTTTTATGATAGAATATGAAGTTTTAAATTATGTTAGACAACTTGTACTACTCGATTTTAAGCAAAAACGAGTAAAAGGGCTTAATCGGTAAAAATACCTAATAGTCACAAGTACATGTTAGAGTGAGAATTTGATGTTGCCATAGAAGAGAAAAGTGATCAGCATGTTATAAAACATAGGAATAAGGAATAAAGTTTAATCCCGAGCCTAGGGGCAAAAATATAAATATGTAAAAGTTTAAGGGTAAAATTGTAATTTTTCAAAAATTTGAGTTAAGGATTAATTTGATAATGTGAGTATTAAATAAGCTAAATGTGTTATTTTAGATCAAGAAAGACGTGGAATCGACCCCAATCGAGGAAAAGAAAAGATTGTGGACTAAATTGCAAAATCTTTGTATTTTGGTACCAAGGTAAGTTCATGTGTAAATAATGTAGTATAATTGTTTTTTTTAAATTATTGATGTTAATTATATGATATGCTGATTTTTATCATGAAATATATGCTTTGTGGTTATTTTCGAATAAAATGCAAATTATTTGTATTATTTGTTAAATATAAAGTGTTACCGAAAGTATTGGTTTCGTATTTTACGGAAGATGGCAAGGATATGTGTTCGAGGAAAATCCCGTTTGAACCTTAGGAATAGATTAGGATACAAGTGACATGTCACTAGGATGGTTGAGCATCCGAACTCGTTGAGTTGAGTCCGAGTTCACTTATGGATGCGAATGTCCGAACTCGTTGAGTTGAGTCCGCGAGTTCGTGAGATGTAACTAGGCATCCGAGAGCTCGTTGAGTTGAGTCCGGAGTTCACTTATGGATGCGAACGCCCGAGCTCGTTGAGTTGAGTCCGAGTTCGCTTATGGGCGGGTTACATGATTGCTTGATTGCATATATGACACTTATGTGCAAGTTATCCATGTATCCGAATTATATTCCGATGTGTTCAACGGCAAAGTTATACTCAAATGGAGGAATATTCGAGATGTAAAGAGACGTATTGGTAAGTGATGTGAAATGGATATTTTGGACAGGTATGTATTTAACCCTCGGGTTGAGTATTGATACAATCACGATAAGGTAATAAGATGATGAAAAATGATTAGAAATGTGATATGTGTTTTAGTGATGCATGCTAATGTTGATTTGTATGACCGTTTGTTATGTTACTTATTATTTGCATATGAACTTGCTAAGCATTTATGCTTACTCCCTCCTTCTTACTCATTGTAGTTTTGGACAAGCCAGCTCAGGAGTCGGGATAGGTCGAAGGCTCAATCACACTATCCGGAAGACTTTTGGTAAATGGCTTGTAAATTTAAGTATGGCATGTATAGCAATATACCTATTTTGTGTAAATGATCTTATGATATGGTGATGGAATGGTTGAGAAAATGTTTGATAATGATAAATTATGAAAATGGTTAGTTTAGATTATGTTTGATGTTAAGGAAAATTATTAAGATACTTAGTGCATAAAAACTCATAAAAGGGATGAAATTTGCCATAAACAGAATACTGCAGCAACACTGACATGAGTTTGAAAATTTACTAAAAATCATAGAAATTGAATTTTGTGATGGAGTACATATAAAATTGAAGCTTATTATGTCTAGTTTCACATGAAACAAATTAAACAGGTAAAGGAATTATATGTTAAAAGATATTTGAATTTTAGTGAAATAGGGTCATAGCAGTTTCTGAATCTCCTATTCCAACTTTATAAATTCACCATAAATTGTAAAGATATAATTAGGTGGTTTATTTTATATCCTCAGAATCCTTATTGAGTATAGTTTTAGTAGAAACAAATGTTATAGTCATATGAATTTTGTACAGAGAGAAATGTGGTTTGTAGTAAACAGAGGTCAAACCAGACAAGTCCTAAAACAGGGGTAACTTTAACTAATAAACTGTACTAATTATCTCAACCAAAAAATTCTAGAAAAAAATCAGTAGATAGGTAAATGAGTCTAGATTCAAGGAAAATTTACGGATCTTGATTTCTAGTTTCGTAACTCGAGATATGATTTTTCTTGTGACTGTGACAGAAGTAGCTTAAAAGCTGTGAATGTAGAAACAAATAATCCAAAGTTCTAAAAATGTTAAATTAAGCTTAGTAACACCTCATACTCGACTCCGGCCACAGTCTCGGGCGTGGGGGTGTTACATTAAGTGGTATCAGAGCAGGTTTAGTCAGTTCTCGGACTACGTGTTGTATGTACGGATTTTCCTATACATGCCATATGTATAAATTGTGATAGTGTGACGACTTCTGACCATTTAAATGATTTTTTTTATAGTAAATGGATCCCGATCCAGCTGTGGCAGATGAAGTAGAGAGTAATGCGCCAGCTCCGGCTGAAGGAGCAACACTGATCGAAAATCCACCTCCTACTGTTGGTCAGGGAGGAGGAGAAAGGGGTCGGGAAGCCTTTCTCCAAATGATGAGTGCATGGTACACTGAGTTTGTTCGTACGAACCCAAATGTACAACCTCCCCCACCTCCCCCAATTCCTCAACCTGTACCCCCGACGCCTCAAGGTATGGATCTAATGAAATTTCACAGAACTCCAGTTGATAGAATTCGCAAGCAAGGGCCCGAAGAATTTAAAGCAAATATTGATGATGATGCCGAGAAAGCAGAGTTCTGGCTTGAAAATTCTATCCGGGTATTTGACGAATTATCTTGTACACCTGAAGAATGTTTGAAATGTGCTATATCTTTGTTGAGGGATTCAGCTTACAATTGGTGGAAGACTTTGATTTCGGTGGTACCGAAAGAGAAAATAACTTGGGAATTCTTTCAAGAAGAGTTTCGGAAGAAATATATTAGTGAAAGATTTATTGATCAGAAGCGTAAAGAATTTCTTGAGTCAAGCAAGGTAATATATGATTCATGAGAATATGAAAGAGAGTTTGTTCGATTAAGTAAGTATGCTAGAGAGTATGTTCCTACAGAGGCCAAGATGTGCCGACGATTTGAAGACGGGCTCAACGAAGACATCAAGGTATTTGTTGGAATTCTTGAATTAAAAGAAATGGTAGTTTTGATTGATCGAGC
Source organism: Gossypium anomalum (assembly GCA_025698475.1). NCBI lineage: Eukaryota > Viridiplantae > Streptophyta > Magnoliopsida > Malvales > Malvaceae > Gossypium > Gossypium anomalum. Next base: position 36,155,548 of record CM046968.1, on the reverse strand, counting down.
TTGTAAGGCCGAAGAATTACTTAAAGAAAAGAAAAAGGTAGAGGCTGAGACTAGAAATTGGAAGAAAAGACCGATGAGCAGTTCATTTTCACCTCAACCTGGAAAGTCAAGGAATATGAATCCTCGTTCCCAAGCTTCAGCTGGGCAATCATATGGGAATTAAAAGAAGCAAAATGTGGGTCCTAAATCCCGCACTACTTTGACAGAACAAAGGTAGGGAACTCGAGATTTGTTAAACTTGAGTGCGGCGGTGGTAGAAATCATTTTGGTCCGTGTAGAGCAAATGAATGTTTTCGATGTGGTTCTCCGGATCATTTTATTAGAGACTGCCCAGAGAGAGCTGAAAAAGAAAAATTTCAGAATACAAAAACAAATGGGGCGGATTCGAGAGGAAGATATCCAAGAAAAACTGGGAGCGAAGCAAGCGGTAAGAATGTAGCTGATGATGCACCCGTTAGACTCAAGGAAGGGCTCCAGCTAGAACTTATGCTATTAAAGCGCGTGAAGATGCTTCCTCACTTGATGTGATTACCGGTACATTTTCTCTCTATAATGTTAATGTTATTGCTTTGATTGATTCCGGTTCTACTCATTCATATGTATGCATGAAATTGGTGTCTAGTATGAATATACCTGTTGAGAACACAGAATTTATGATTAGAGTGTTGAATCCGTTAGGCAAATGTTTGACTGTTAATAAAGTATGTAAGAAATGTCCTTTAATGATTCGGGATCATTACTTTCCGGCCGACTTGATGTTGTTGCCGTTTGATGAGTTTGATGTTATTTTGGGTATGGATTGGTTGACATTGCATGATGCTAAAATAAATTGCAAAGAAAAGGTTATAGAATTAAAGTGTGAAAATGGTGAAACTCTGCGGGTTGAATTAGATAAATCAGAGGCATTACCTAGTGTGGTTTCTTTAATGTCGGCTCAAAGATATCTGAGAAAGGGTTATGAAGCTTATTTGGCGTATGTAATTAATACAAAAGAAGTTGAAAAAAGTTGAATCAAAGTGCGATTGTGTGTGAATTTGCGGACGTATTTCCGTAAGAATTACTGGGTTTGCCTCAAATGGGAAGTAGAATTTGGTATTGATTTGATACAGGAACAACTCTCCGATTTCGATTGCTCGTATAGAATGGCACCAAAGCAGAGTTGAAGGAATTAAAGTCGCAGATTGCAAGAGTTGACTGATAAAGGTTTTGTGAGACCGAGTTTTTCACCTTGGGGTGCTCCGTGTTATTCGTGAAAAGAAGGATGGTTCTATGAGGTTGTGTGTTGATTATCGCCATTAAACAAGGTGACAATCAAAAACAATTATCCGCTGCAAGAATTGATGATTTGTTTGATCACCTAAAAGGAGCGACATGGTTTTCAAAGATTGACTTGAGATCCGGTATTACCAATCTGGGTAAAAGAGTCGGATGTGCCTAAAATCGCTTTTAGAACAAGGTATGGTCATTATGAATTTTTAGTTATGCCATTCGGTTGACAAATGCTCTTTTGTGTTTATGGATTTAATGAATCGCATATTCACCATACTCACAAATTTGTTGTGGTGTTTATAGATGATATTTTAATTTATTCAAAAGATGATACAGAGCATGCTTGAGCATTTGAGGATAGTTTTACAAACTTTGAGAGATAAGCAATTTGTATGCTAAGTTTAGTAAAAGTGAATTTTGGCTACGGGAAGTTGGATTTTTGGGTCATATTGTTTGTGTGATGGTATAAGGGTTGATCCTAGTAAAATTTCAGCCATTGTTGATTGGAAACCACCGAAAAATGTAAATCAAGTTAGAAGTTTCTTGGGGCTAGCTGGGTATTATCGGCGGTTTGTAAATGGATTTTCTATAATTGCTGCTCCTATAACTAGATTACTCGAAAGGATGTTAAATTTGAATGGACGGAAGAATGCCAATGTGAGTTTTGAAGAATTGAAAAAGTTATTAACAGAGGCACCAGTGTTAGTTAGTACAGTACATCTAATCGTAAAGAATTTGTGGTGTATAGTGATGCTTCTCTAAATGGTTTGGGGTGTGTGCTCATGCAAGAAGGAAAAGTGGTGGCATATGCTTCGAGGTAGTTAAAACCTCATGAGAGGAATTATCCTACTCACGATTTGGAATTGGTCATGTGGTGTTTGCTTTGAAAATTTGGCGACATTATTTGTATGGTGAAAAGTGCCGGTATATACCGACCATAAAAGTCTTAAGTACTTGATGTCACAAAAAGACATGAATTTAAGACAGTGAAGATGGTTGGAGTTATTGAAAGATTACGAGCTTGTTATTGATTATCATCCGGGAAAAGCGAATGTGGTTGCCGATGCTTTGAGCAGCGTAAAGTTATCGTTTGCTTTGAGAGCTATGAACACTCGATTAAAGGTATCAGATGATGGTTCGATTCTAGCAAAGTTAAGAGCAAGACTGATGTTTTTACAAGAGATTTGTGAAGCTCAGAAAAATGATCAAGATTTGCAAGCCAAGAGAAAACAAAGATGAAGTTGATACAGAGTCGATTTGTAATTGGTTCTAATGGATGTTTAATGTTTAAAGATCGGATTCGTGTACCAAAGAATGAGGAATTGATTCAAAAGATCCTACAAAGTTGCACATAGTGGTTATTTCTCGATTCATCCGGTAGTACGAAAATGTATAATGACTTGAAGAAAATGTATTGGTGGAATGGAATGAAAAGAGATATATCGAGTTTGTGTCCAAATGCTTAATTTGTCAACAGTGAAGTGAACACCAAGTGCCTTCTGGATTACTTCACCTATCATGGTTCTGAATGGAAATGGGATCAAATTACCATGGATTTTATATCGTGGTTGCCGTTAACTCCGGGAAGAAAAATGCCATCCTGGGTAATAGTTGTGATCGACTAAAGCAAAACTCATTTTATTCCGGTATGTACAAATTATTCTCTTAATAAGTTGGCTGAATTGTATATCCGTGAGATTGTTAGACTTCATGGAATGCCTTTGTCAATCATTTCGGATAGAGATCCGAGATTTACTTCACGGTTTTGGCAAAAGTTACAAGAAGCATTAGGTACAAAGTTAAATTTCAAAGATCGCTTTTCATCCACAAACCGATGGACAATCAGAAAGAGTAATTCAGATTCTTGAAGACATGCTCAGATGTTGTGTATTGGAATTTCAAGGAAGTTGGGAAAGATATTTACCGTTGGTAGAATTTGCTTACAACAATAGTTATCAGACGAGCTTGAAAATGGCACCTTATGAAGCATTGTATGGTCGTAAGTGTCAAACGCCTTTGTATTGGACTGAGCTCAAGGAAAATCAGATTTATGGAGTTGATCTAATAAAAGAAACTGAAGAAAAGGTGAAAGTGATTCAAGATTGTTTGAAAGTCGCTTGAGATAGATGTAAATCGTATGCGATTTGAAGAGAAAAGGGATTGAATATCAAGTTGGTGACAAAGTGTTTTTGAAAGTATCCCGTGGAAGAAAGTCCTTAGATTTGGACGGAAGGGCAAATTAAGTCCGCGTTTTATTGGGCCGTATGAAGTAATTGAAAAAGTTGGTCCCAGAGCATATCGCTAGCATTACCACCTAAATTAGAGAAGATTCATGATGTGTTCCACGTATCTATGTTACGTCGGTATCGTTCGGATCCTTCACATGTAGTTTCACCGACATAAATTGAACTACAACTAGATATGACCTACGAAGAAGAACCGATTAAGATTTTAGCTCGAGAGGTCAAACAACTAAGGAATAAAAATGTTGCACTTGTGAAGGTGTTGTCGCAAAGGCATGGAATAGAAGAAGCTACATGGGAATCTGAAGAAACTATGAGAAATCAATACCCACATCTCACATTGGTAAGATTTTCGAGGACGAAAATCCTTAAAGGGGGGAGAGTTGTAATATCCCAAATTAGGGCCTAATCAGAATAGTGGTTTTGTGACCACAAATCCGAGATAGAAATAATTATTTTATAATTTTTTTGAGGTTTATGATATGATTACATGATTGTGTGAAAATTTCGTGAAGAAATTCTATGCCTAAAGTGTTTAAATTGAAAGTAGGGACTAAATCGAATAAGTTGCAAAATTTGCATTCTAGAAGTTTTTAGTATGAAATTGTATTGAAATATTAATTAGGAGGCCTTAAATAGCAATTTGACTAATTTAAGTTCATGGACAAAATTAGGACATGGAAGGAATTTTTGGAAAGGTTAGTAGTAAGGTCATTTTGGTCATTTAGTTATTAAAATGAATTAAAAACAAAATTAAAAGCCAATTTTTGTCCATTTTCTTCATTAGGCCGAAATTTCAAGGGTTCTCCATAGCTAGGGTTTGTTTCAAGCTTCCAAGCTCCATAGTAAGTGATTCCAAGCCCCGTTTTTAATGTTCTTTACGTTTTTGAGATCCCGATAACTCGACTAAGCTTATGTTAGCAATAATTTAACCTAAGGTTTATATTTGGAAAAATACCCATATGTGAAATTTGTATATTTTGATGTTTTATGATAGAATATGAAGTTTTAAATTATGTTAGATAACTTGTACTACTCGATTTTAAGCAAAAACGAGTAAAAGGGCTTAATCGGTAAAAATACCTAATAGTCACAAGTACATGTTAGAGTGAGAATTTGATGTTGCCATAGAAGAGAAAAGTGATCAGCATGTTATAAAACATAAGAATAAGGAATAAAATTTAATCCCGAGCCTAGGGGCAAAAATGTAAATATGTAAAAGTTTAGGGGTAAAATTGTAATTTTGCCAAAATTTGAGTTAAGGATTAATTTGATAATGTGAGTATTAAATAAGTTAAATGTGTTATTTTTGATCAAGAAAGACGTGGAATCGACCTCAATCGAGGAAAAGAAAAGATTGTGGACTAAATTGCAAAATCTTTGTATTTTGGTACCAAGGTAAGTTCATGTGTAAATAATGTAGTATAATTGTTTTTTTTTAAATTATTGATGTTAATTATATGATATGCTGATTTTTATCATGAAATATATGCTTTGTGGTTATTTTCGAATAAAATGCAAATTATTTGTATTATTTGTTAAATATAAAGTGTTACCTAGTATTGGTTTCGTATTTTACGGAAGATGGCAAGGATATGTGTTCGAGAAAATCCCGTTTGAACCTTAGGAATAGATTAGGATACAAGTGACATGTCACTAGGATGGTTGAGCATCCGAACTCGTTGAGTTGAGTCCGAGTTCACTTATGGATGCGAATGTCCGAACTCGCTGAGTTGAGTCCGAGTTCGTGAGATGTAACTAGGCATCCAAGCTCGTTGAGTTGAGTCCGAGTTCACTTATGGATGCGAACGCCCGAGCTCGTTGAGTTGAGTTTGAGTTCGCTTATGGGCGGGTTACATGATTGCTTGATTGCATATATGGCACTTATGTGCAAGTTATCCATGTATCCGAATTATATTCATTGTGTTCAACGGGTAAAGTTATACTCAAATGGAGGAATATTCGAGATGTAAAGAGACGTATTGGTAAGTGATGTGAAATGGATATTTTGGACAGGTATGTATTTAACCCTCGGGTTGAGTATTGATACAATCACGATAAGGTAATAAGATGATGAAAAATGATTAGAAATGTGATATGTGTTTTAGTGATGCATGCTAATGTTGATTTGTATGACCGTTTGTTATGTTACTTATTATTTGCATATGAACTTACTAAGCATTTATGCTTACTCCTTCCTTCTTACTCATTGTAGTTTTGGACAAGCCAGCTCAGGAGTCGGGATAGGTCGAAGGCTCAATCACACTATCCGGAAGACTTTTGGTAAATGGCTTGTAAATTTAAGTATGGCATGTATAGCAATATACCTATTTTGTGTAAATGATCTTATGATATGGTGATGGAATGGTTGAGAAAATGTTTGATAATGATAAATTATGAAAATGGTTAGTTTAGATTATGTTTGATGTTAAGGAAAATTATTAAGATACTTAGTGCATAAAAACTCATAAAAGGGATGAAATTTGCCATAAACAGAATACTGCAGCAACACTAACATGAGTTTGAAAATTTACTAAAAATCATAGAAATTTAATTTGGTGATGGAGTACATATCAAATTGAATCTTATTATGTCTAGTTTCACATGAAACAAATGAAACAGGTAAAGGAATTATATGTTAAAAGATATTTGAATTTTAGTAAAACAGGGCCATAGCAGTTTCTGAATCCCCTGTTCCAACTTTAGAAATTCACCATAAATTGTAAAGATATAATCAGGTGGTTTATTTTATACCCTCAGAATCCTTATTGAGTCTAATTTTAGTAGAAAGAAACCTCATAGTCATATGAATTTTTTACAGAGAGAAATGTGATTCGTAGTAAACAGAGGTCAAACCAGTCAAGTCCTGAAATAGGGGTAACTTGAACTAATAAACTGTACTAATTGGCTCAACAAAAAAATTTTATAAAACAATTAGTAGATATGTATATGAGTCTAGATTCAAGGAAAATTTACGGATCTTGATTTCGAGTTTCGTAACTCGAGATATGATTTTTCTTGTGTCTGTGACGCAAGTAGCTTAAAAGCTGTGAATGTAGAAACAAATAATCCAAAGTTCTAAAAAAGTTAAATTAAGCTTAGTAACACCTCATACTCGACTCCGACGACAGTCTCGGGCGTGGGGGCGTTACAGAATGCTTGGCTTGGTTAGAAGCTAATTCAAAGGAGTTCACTCAAGAAGTTCACTCAAATCATTAAAGTTATCATCTCAAGAGTATACGCAACCAAAGTCATTGATTGATTTGTCTCCTCATTTGAAATATGACTATTTGTGTCTATCTTCGAATTTACCTATCATTATTTTAGTTTTGTAACATCCCTTACCCGTATTCGATGCCAGAACGGGGTACGTGGCATTATCAGACTTAAACATACACATTCATACAAAATTGGGCCATAAAATTCCAACACAAATTAAAACTTTTCAATCACATGCAAATTGTCCTTTATAAGAGCCTACGATGCCCAAAACATACATTAGGAGTGGTTTGGGACTAAACCGATAACTTTCAGAACTTCGGGATAACTTAGAAAATTTTCATGTTTTGGAGAGTCACACGCCCATGTGGGTAGGCCATGTAGTCACACACGCCCGTGTGGCTTGGGACACACCGGTGTCCTCAGCCCGTGTAACTCTTTGACTATGACGTCATCAACCAAATAACGTCACATGGCCAAGTCACACGCCCGTGTGCTTAGGCCGTGTGGTGAATTAAATTCCAAAAATTAAGTGTAGACTTCACATGGCCTGGGCACACGCCCATGTCCTGAGGTCGTGTCCTTCACATGGCTGAGACACACAGCCGTGCCTCTGCCCATGTGTTTACTACTGGGCATACTGACTTTCATAATTATGGTGAAGGGGACACACGACCGGATCACATGCCCATGGGGCAGACCGTGTGTCACACATGGCCTAGACACATGCCCAGGTGTCTACCCGTGTGGACAACTTTAAGGCTATTTTCCAAGCCACTTGCCACCCTTAAACACTCACATACTCAATGATACTTCATAACATGTAACATGGCACCTTTGGCTACACAAGCACACACCATCATGTTTAATCCATGACTTCATAATATGGGCATATCACCTACTTCAATCATCATGCTACTATAGGACATTCCACACCAATTTCATGTTTATTCATCTTTATAACTCTTCTTTCAAGTTACTTAATTACACTATAATTACGGTCATGCCTATTAATCTCCATTTATTCATTAAATACATATACCATTTATCTCACATATCATCCACAAGCACCCAACCACATCAAGCATAAACACATTTGTATGCATGCACAAATAATTAGGGTTACAACCCAATAATCAATATGAGCCACCTCTCATGACCATATACAAAATAATCATAATACCATCATGAGCCAACACATTTGGCCAATCAATATGACACATAACAAAAAGACCAAGTCCCTATACATGCCATACTCAAAATGATAAGTCTAACTTTACCCAATTATCCAATTGATGGTGTGATCGAATCTCCTACGTTCCACGATCCCTGAGTTAGCTTGGCGACACTATAAGAAAATGAAAGGAAATGAGGGTAAGCTTTAAAGCTTAGTAAGTTCACATGCAAATAAAGTGCAACTTAAACAAGCATTAGTCATACATTTAACATAATAAACATAATCTTGGATTTGATCAAATCTTTTAAACTTATTCTTCATATACATCTATATATATATATATATTCATACCACAGATTCATCATATCTCATGTTATTCTCATGAGTCAGATATACATACCTGTGCCCACTTGCACATAATAACTTACTTTCTCGTCTTCGACGTAATCATCAAGATTACCTATTGAACTTTCTTTAGAACTACCCATTGAACACTCAAAATACTATCGGATACATCAAAATCTCACACCTAAGTGCCTCATATGTAGCCAATGCTACCTCACATCACATGTTGATCGCTTTTGAGCTACTTACGGGTCTGCTCAATAGGCTGTCAGGTATCCATAACATATGCCGGACTACCCCACCACCGATAGAATATAGAGACTGGTACTCGGACGCCAAAACATGTGTCATATGTATCACGAACTCAGGCCACAACTCAATGAGCTCGAATGTCACGTATATCATGAACTCAGACCACAACTCATGAGTTCAAATAACATAAATCATGAACTCAGACCAACTCAATGATTCACATCACATAATTCCTAGTTGTATCCTAAACTATTCCTAAGGTTCAAATGGGATTCTTTGATACCATATTTCTGTCGAACTTGCTCATATCGTCAATTTCAATACCCATAGTACCAATCTCTTATTCATGGAATAATCAAAGCATAATTCATGATAACATTTAGGCAATAAACACATGATACAACATCATATTAAATATGTATACACTTACCATTCATGCAATATTAAGGCATTTAAAGTATGGTACATGTTGCATTATTTGCAAATGAACTTACCTCGGTACAAAATGATAAAAGCGAGTCTAATCCTCATAAACCTTATTTTTCCCCCGATCAAGACCCGAATCACGTTATTCTTGATCTATAATGTCAAAATTAACTTGTTCAATACATACATTGGTCAAATCGACCCATAACACGTACTTTGGTAAAATTACTATTTTACCCCTGACTTTTCACTTATTTACAAATTGGTCCCTAGGCTCATAAAATGAAATGCATGCATTTTCTTGATTACCCAAGCCTAGTCAATTCATATTCTAACTTATATCAGCCCCTATTTCTCATTAAATCACATTTCTACTACTCATTTCTTCATCTTTTGCAAATAAGTCCTTTTTAAGTGTTTTCACTAAAAATCACTTAGTAAAAGATGTTGAACGCACATCAAACTTTCATATTCCTCTATTAAACATCATAATACATGCATGTCACTCATGGGAAAATTTTCATACATGAACCCTAGCTCAAAATATGGCTAGAAATGAATAGATCATGCTTCAAGGGCTTAAAAAATGCAAAGAACATCAAAAATGGGACTAGTATGCACTTACTATCAAGCTTGAATGTTGAAGAGGACCCTAGCTATGGTGTCTTGAGAATTTCAACTGGTACATGGAGAAGATGAGCCAATTTTGACTTGTTTTTCCCTTTTTATTCTTTTATTTACTAAATGACCAAAATGCCTTTAAGGTCTTTCCTTCAAATTTTTCCTATTCATGCCCATTTTTGTCCAAAATTTTAGAACTTGGTCAAATTACTATTTAAGGACCTCTAATTAATGATCCAATGCAATTTCATGCTCAAAGCTTCTAGAACACAAGTTTTGCAACTTATTCAATTTAGTCCCTAACTTCAAATTGGATACTTTAGGCATAAAATTTCTTCATGAAACTTTCACACAAACATGCATTCATATTATGGACCATCAAATAATCATAAAATAATTATTTCAACTTTAGATTTGTGGTCTCAAAACCACTGTTCTAACTAGACCCTAAATTGGGATGTTACAAGTTGAGTTCACCAAAGATCAAGAAGAAGAGGCACTTGTGATTTTCTAAAGGCACAAGAAGGGTACTGGATGGATTATTTCACATATTCGAGTCACGGGTTGGAAGATTTGTAGGAATTACAAGTAGTTAAAAAAGGCCACCAGGAAAGGTCATTACGGGTTTTCTTTCCCTAATAAGATGTTGGGCAGATTTGATAGGAAAGAATATGATTACTTCCTGGATGATTATGATTGGTATGACAAATGGTCATTTGACACCACCATGGTCAATGGCGATCCTAAATAAAATGGAGGGAGTTCTCTTCACTTTCTCTATCGTTATTTTATATTTTTAGTTTTTTTTCTCATTTGAATAAAATGGTAAACTTAGATAAAATTTTCTTTAGTTCATTACATTAATTAAAACTCTGTCTAGGAGATTGGGACTTATGCGGGACCATCCGTGACCTTCCAGTCTTTCTTGGGAGTTTAATTTAATGTAATTTTTCAAAAAAATATTTTTCTAAGTAGCCCAAAGAATTTAATCATTTGTTTCGTTAAATAAAGGGTCAACTTTTAACCTAATCACTAATTTCTTTGAGTTTTTTTTAGTTTACTTTTAGTACATGAACATAGGATCCAAAAAGGAGCTGCCATTAGGCTTAAGACACTACTAAGATGGGAAATATTCAACCCTTTTCTGTACAAACCTATAGCCCTTACCTGGCTCCACCACCACTCCCAAGTAGGCCAAAAGTGCATCTCACTTAACCCCTTAGTGTTGCAGCCCTTAACTCCCTGAATCACCACGCCAAACACCTTCATTCGATGTCACCAACTACTGCTCCTAAACTATCTTTAAAACTGCCACCCTCTTCAACTTTAAACCTTACCCTCAGCTACTCACCCACCTACCAAAAACTGAAACCACCCTTAACAAATTTTCTAAGTTTGACACTGAGAGTCCCTTTATCTAGCACCATTCCATGAAGTGAACAGTTTGGTATAATGGCTATGCCGTAACACATGTAGTTGTAGTAACAAGATTACTAGAGATACTCAAAAATACGGGATGACTCAATCAGAGATGCGTTTAAAATATATATTTCATAGCCTGTTTATTTTTTTGCATAAATTTCCAGACTTTATACTTGAACCATGGACTCCATTGTCGAGGAAGGAAAAAGATTCTAAGGGATCTGCAAATAAATAAAAATGGGGGATCTTTACTTTATTTCATTTTCTTTTCTAGGTTATTTAATGTTTTAGGATTAGGTTCTATTATGATTTTCATTTTTCGCATAATAAAACAAGAGGTGGAAATCATTAATAAAAATGAATAAGTCACAAAGTATAAAGTGTGGCAATAGATAATTACATGTCTAGGATTGGATTTAGAGAGAGCTTGGTACTTAAGCAGTCAAATTGACTTACCTCCTCTTTTCTAGACTCCTATCTGGTGTATAGTATCTATTCACTTTTGACAATGAGGACATTGTTCATCTTAATTAGGGGGACCAAAAAATTGAAATTTTTTCCACTCAGAATAAATTTTTCTTGTAATTATGATTAGGATATATTTTGTTCAATAAATTTGAAATTTTGTTAAATATGCTAAACTTCAGTATAAATAAAGTTTGATTATTTCAATAATTGTTATCTTGGTTGAAATATGACATAAGTGTATTTTTAATAAAGCATGCAAATCGTGTCATGAAATTTTTAGTCCTTAAGAAAGTTAGGCGTGCATTAAAGTTTAAGTCTCTAGAATTGACTTAGTAGTTTCTTGAGGTGAAATCCTAGGAAGCATGGAATGCTGAAAATGATTTAGGCAACTTTTGTTTGGACCGTTTGAGCCTTTCAAGCCAACCTTGATGAAATTTTATCCTTTGAAACCTAACTTTGAGACTATATGGGCTAATTTTATTTGAACCCTTGCAATATTTAGCCATCACTTCTCTCTTAAATATCTTTAAATTGTCCCAAACACTAGACTCAGTACTATTCAGAACATTCTTTGAAAATAAGTTTGGGGGAGTTGAAAAAGTATGAAATGCTCAAAAATTTATTTTACATACAATAAAATGCTTTTAGAAAAAAGCTTATGTACTTGAAAGAAAATAGATGTACAAAAGAGCCTGCCAAAGTAAAGTAAGTTGTTGTATTGAGGGAAATTATTCCAAAGGTCCGATTGAAGCTGAGTCTAAGGTTTTAAGCCTAAATTTATCTATCTTTTACCTACCCTTAGCCTAGCCACGTTACAACCTTTTTAAAGACCTATTAATTCAAGTTTTCTATGCTACCTACATTAGTGGAGAGAAATTGCCATGTTCAACATATGAAGGCATAAGTTAAACTTAATGATTGCAGCTTAATCTTGAATAAGGAAATAAAATCAAATTGGTAAGGGTTAACATGTCTTTGTTAAGGAAGCATTTAGTCTAATTTTTCTATCATAATAGTTGTTGAGATTAATTTGAATGATATGTATACGTAAGTAGCATAACTATCAAATTTCTTATTTTTGAGCATAGTATATTAAATTCATGATTCTGGGAAGAATGTTGTTCTGAAGGAGTTTTTCAAAGGTGTTTCCGAGAAATTCTTTTCAAATTTGCGCATTACTCGGGACGAGGAATGAATAAAGTTTGGGGGTGTGGAAACACAAAAATATACACACTTTTTCATGCCTTTTTAAACTTAAATTGATGCAGTTTTGATAAAATTCTTGTCGGAAAATAATTAATTTTTATAAAATAATTAAAGTGTACTTAAAATATGAACATGTTGAATTTTAATTAATTTTGATGAATTTTTATAAAATAATTAAAGTGTACTTAAAATATGAACATGTTGAATTTTAATTAATTCATGCAGTTTTGACAGATTTGCACAAAGGGCGAAAAATGGCTCAGCAAACACTACTAGAAGCACAAAATCGAGAAGCAATTTGAAGTATCAAGGCGAATTAATTTTCAGCCTAAGACGGTCCAAAATTATGTGTATTAATTCATAATATAATTAATTTTAATTTATACCCAATTTAATTTGGGTTAATAAATTATTATTAATAAATTATGAAAAGTGGTCGAGTTGAGCTGAACCAAGTGAACCGGACCGACCAAGTAATGGACAGCCCAAAACTGCCCTATGTTCTGACCCAAATTAGCTTATTGGCTGATTATTTAGCTTGCAAAGAGGCCCTTGAAGACTTGTTCAAATAGCATCCAAATCCCTTTACAAATGGTGGCTTTCTAGATTTTCCCCAAGCTTAATTTAGCAAGTTTGAAATCATCAAACTTGCCACATGTGTTGTAACACCCCAAACCTAGGCTAGACGTTAGGGCTGCATCTAAGATGTCACATTGAAGTGAATTGTGAAAACCACAGATTTCGATAGAAAGTTCATTAGTTTCAAAACTTGTTTGTGATCTTTTGAGAAACTAGATTGTTTAATCCATTTGTCAAATTACAGATTCGCTTAGTAAAACATGTCTCAGACTAAGTCGGTATTACACTTTAAAACATTATTGTTGCAGAAGCTTTTAAATCAAGTTACGTAGGGTGATAGTGGAAAACCATTTCCTTTTGAGAAAACCCGAATCTTACAGCTAACAGATATAAATCAATATAGTAAAATCCCCAAATAAAAATAAAAACTTAAATTTATTACAAATCAAAAACCCAAATTAAATTACTTAATACAAACAAAAACGAAAGCCAATGCCGTTGTGTAGCCCCCATCGAGTCCCTCGCAGCATCGACCCGCCTAAGGATTACCTGCACAATTAAACAGAATAAGTGAGTTATGAAACTCAGTGTGTAATCCCTATTAACCACCAGTGACAAACAGTCTGGGCTTAAGCCCATACCAACAATAATATCAGTGTGGGCCTTAGCCCATTACAATAGTAGAATAGTGTGGGCCTTAGCCCAATTCAGTACAGTATCAGTGATGTATAAAGAAAAGGTCCTACCCAACAATCCTCTACACTCCACTCCGTTCAGCCCTACACTCCATTTGGGGAATGAATCAACCCACCCATCCCTACACTCCGAATAAAAGTACTGTGGTTCCAGACTATCGTGATTTGCAAAGAAAGTCGCCAAGAATAGGCTTATAGCCTTTCAGTATACTTCCTCCAATAATATATATCCCACCCCATGCAATGCAACATAATATAAATGTACATACGATAAGAACGGCATGCTCAAACAATCATACATCACGTAGGGGTATTTTTGTCATTTACCTCATAGGGGTATAACAGTCATCTCATAATTTAGGGTTTAAGCATACTCGCTGACCCACAGTAGGTCCACAGTCATCGTGTGCGACTCGTGCAACCTTAATGCTAAAACAGCATAAATGGGCCTAAGCCTATTGTACGGCTCGTGTGGCCCAATAAGCCCAAATAATGGCCCTGGCCGTGAAACCAACACAGTCGGCCTAATAGTATCCTCATATCCGTGCAGTTTACCCGTGCAGGCCCACGAACCTATAGGACCCACACGGCCCGTTTCGGTCCAAAATCAGCCTAAGCCCATGAAAACGTTCATGGTGGCCTCTTTGATCAAGTGCATACATTTTGTGCATTCGGCCCGCCACACATGCAAGCATACGCTCATGTAGTGTCAACAATCGTACATTTCTAGCTTTTGCCGACTTATGCTTGTAGCATTGTGATTACACACCTATTCTAAAGTTGAAGCCGAACTGCCACCGGCATCGACAACTAACAACAATTGCAGCCCCTCCTTGTTCCAACCACGTATTCTTCCCAACACTTGACCCTTTACAAGAACAGTTATTCAATAATAAGGATTTGCAATCCCATGAAAAAGACATCCAGATCTTTAACACTTACCAACCAAGGAGTAGTTACTTGTAAAAGAGAACAATTGGCTTCACCTTTTGCTAAAGAGATTGAATCCCTATCCACCATCGTACAAAAGAGAGTGTTAAAACAAAAGACATTTTCCCTTGACCAAAAGAAAAACACTATTCGACCTAAGATGAACACAAGTCGAACCTTCAAGAGAACAACCACATGAGATTCGATTTGGGAAAACTTACAAGCACACAAGAGATTCGACAGTCCCACCGCAAGAAACGGTTATGAATAGAAACGAGTAGAAGAGAATATTAGAGAAAGATAAGGACGCTATCAAGGCCTTAACAAGGTTCGGCCAAGGAAGAAACCTAGAGTATTCAATCACAACCAATCGAAGAGCAAGAACAAAGAAGGAGAGATTCAGTTTTAACAGGCCGAAAGAGAAAGGGAGGAGAGCCCCAATGAGTATTTGACCAACAGAGAGTATTTGCACAAAAAGAATAGAAAAGAAGAGAATGGCAGCCTTGGTCCCCCTAAGCTAAATCAAAGGATTTGAGAAGTAAAGAAGCAACAGGTAATCGATCAACAAGAGAAAACATTGAGAAAAGCTGAGAGAAAGGTGAGAGTTCAAGCACAACCGGTTAGAGAGAAAATTAGAATAGCATTTACTAGTACCGAAAGACCCTAAATGCCAAAACCCAAAAGAATAATAAACCAAAAGAAAAGGTACCAAAAGCACATGGCAATTGGCAAAAGAGCAGCACAAATTCGGCACTAGCAAACCAAAACTGAATTAGCATACTAAGAAGCCCCACTTTCGGTCAGCTACCTCCTCACTCCCCATCTCCCCAAAATTCTCCTAAAATCTCTCTACACATCACTCCACCTGATTAATATCCAAATCCCTCCATTATCTCCTAGATTCTCTCTCTCAACCACCCATTCAAACTCATTCAAACACCCCCAATTTAAGTCAACCAAGGACACTTCCACGGCACCTAGCAAAAAGAACATACTTGTGCACAACATGGCTCGAATTCAAGACCACAAGAGCACTCCACATGCCCTTTGCCACTTGACTAACACGCCATTCATGCCTTGCCACGCCCTCACTAACTTAAAATTCCACCAACAGTAAACAAAGGTTATTTAATAAAAACCCAAAAATTTGCTAAAGTCTAGGATTGAACCCAAGACTTCTCACACCTCTAAGGACCCCCTTAACCAACAAGCAAGCATGCCACATATAATAAAATACGCCAATTAAATTACTAAGGATTTGGGACATTACACGTGTGGTCGGCCAAGGAGGCCCCCTAAAGCTGATCATTTGAAAACATCTCAAGCATTCACATCTTTTCTTTCTTCTCTCCACTTTCTCTCTTCTTTTCCATTCCAAATTCCCTTGATCTCTTGCCAACTTCTCCTCTTGGAAAAGGGGAATTCAGCATCCATTTGGAGCAGCAATTAAGTGTTCATAGCAGCCTTGGTCGACAAGGATAATGGAGAAGGAAGAATGGAGCAAACTAGTCAAGCCACGGAAAACACCAGATTTGATTCTTGTTCCCTATCTCTTTAATTTTTGTTGTTGTTATGATGAACATATCTATGGATATTTATGTTGTTGGAATGGTTAATTTAATCAATTTAGCTTGAATTTAATTCATGTTAGGTTGATTGCATTTCATTTACTAAAATTGTTAAAATTGTGTTTATGTTGTTATAGGACTCGGTAAGATGCTTGATTAAGTAAAATCATGAATAAGTTATTCTTGCATTACAATTGTGAGGTAGCTAATGAATTAATTATTTAGATGGATTGAAATTGTAATTAACGGACATAGTACTTAATCAGTACATGTTTAATCATCTAAGGTAGCTGAGGGTTAAATTAGCAACGGTATCTGATGATACATTTGCCTTGCATAACTTGCCAGATTATTGTGATTAACCTGTTTCAAGGTCGGGATACTTTGTTACCTCATGTAGTCTTTTATGTGCTTATTAGATTTAATTAATCATTTGAATTGACATAGGGATATGTACAAGAGATTATTTCGATTTAATAAGTATGTATCTACAATAACATATTTGCCTATTAAGATTTGTTTAATCGGTTGAATTGACATAGGGATATAGTCAAGAGATGAATGGATTTTGGTAGGTGAGTATGTTCATAAGTTAGCAAATTACCGAGTTGCCGTAAATTTGTTCGCAACAATATAAACATGAGTTTAATAATTCTAAGTTAAAAAATGTAATTAATCTAACACAATTATGTCATCTTAATTAAAATCATATTTTGAAATCGTGCATTTGAAATTTATTTTCTTTAGTTTATTTAGTTTAAAATCTTAGTTTTTAATCACCCTCTTCAGACAAAATATTTTTCTTCACTAAAGTGTTTTAAATAGCATTCATAAATAATTCTTTTCACAGTCCCTGTGGGTATGATAACTCGACATTTACTTGTCACTTTATTACTTGTTGCGATTGTGTACACTTGCACATTTCTGTCGTTCCAATGATATGGGCGTGTCTTTGGCCGTGTGAGACACACGGCCGGGCCACACGGGCATGTGTCCCCTGTACTTTGCCAAAATTTTCTAAGTTTTGTAATAAATTTCTTGAGTTATCGGTTTAGTCTCGAACCTTCCTAAATGTATGTTTTGAGTCTCGTAGGTTCATAATAGGGACAATATGAATGTTTGTGAATGATGTTGAATGATAAAAATATGAAAATTGAAAATGTTTGTGAAATGGGTGTTTAATTGTATAGTAATTTTGGTAATGCTCCGTAACCCTATTTCGACGTTGAATATGGGTGAGGGTGTTACAAAGAAAATTATCTTGAGGGATAGTGATGGTTTGGAAATAGTTGTTGTTGGTGAAAAACTGAGTTTTATGTCTAGTATGGTTTCGACAATAAAGGCTAAAAAGATGATGGGAAAAGGCTGTGAGGCTTACTTAGCCTATGTGATGAACTCAGTTAGTAAGGAGTTGAGAGTTCAAGATATTCATATTGTGAGGGATTTTCCTAATGTGTTTCCTAAAGAGTTGTTTGGTTTGCCACTAGATCATGAAGTTGAGTTTTGTATTGAGCTCTATTTTGGTACTACACCAGTGTTTATTGCGCCCTATCGTATGGCACCAAAATAGTTCAATAAGTTAAAGATTCAATTGCAAGAGTTTTTGGATAGAGGGTTTATTCAACCGAGTGTATCTCCGTGAGGTGCATCGATTTTGTTTGTAAAGAAGAAGGATGGTGCGATGAGAATGTGTATTGATTATAGGTAGTTGAACAAGTTAACTATTAAGAATAAGTATCCTTTGCCTCGAATTGATAATTTGTTTGATCAATTCCAAGGTACAACTGTGTTTTTGAAGATTGATCTGTAACACCCCAAACCCGGCCTAGATGTTAGGGCTGCATCTGTGATGTCAAATTGAAGTGAGTTTTGAAAATCACAAATTTAATAGAAAAGCTCGATTGTGTCAAAACCTTGTTTGTGATTCTTTTGAAAAGCTAACTTGTTTAACCTATTTGCCAAATTACAGGTTTGTTTAGTAAAACATGTCTCGTACTCTGTTGTTATTATACTTTAAAACATTTTCGTTGTGGAAGCTTTTTAAATCAGGTTACGTAGCATGATAGTTGGAAATCATTTACTTTTTGAAAACTTGAATCCTACGGCTAACAGATATAAATTCATTTAATAAAATCCCCAAATAAAAATATAACTTAAAACGACCTTATTATATAAAACACCGTAAATAATTCTACTTTTACTAAAGTCAAAACAAAATTATAAATAATGGTATGGCCGTCTCTGAGTCCCTCGCAACATCGACCCGCCTAAGGATTACCTGCACAGTTAAGCAGAAAAGGTGAGTTATGAAACTCAGTGTGCATTCCCTATTTAAAAAACAATCAATCATACAGTGTTGAACAGTCTGGGCTTAAGCCCATATCAGTAGCAATATCAGTGTGGGCCTTAGCCCATTATAGTAGTAGTAACAGTGTAGGCCTAGCCCAATTCAGTACAGTATTAGAAATGCGTAAAGAAATCCTACCCAACCATCCTCTACACTCCACTCCGTCCAGCCCTACACTCTATGTGGGGAATAAATCGACCCACCCATCCCTACACTCTAGAATAAAGTACCGGTTTTGGCACTAATAGTATTTGTAGCAGAGCTGCCAGTATTAGGCTTATAGCCTTTTAGTACACTTCCTCCAATAATATATATCCCACCCCATACAATGCAACATAATATAAATGTACATACGATAAAAATGACATGCTCAAACAGTCATACATCACATAGGGGCACTTTCATCATTTACCTCACAGGGTTATAACAGTCATTTCATAAATTAGGGTTTAGGTATATGTACTGACCGAATAGTAGGTCCACAGTCGTCCCGTGCGACCTGTGCAACCTTAACAGTTAAACAGCAATAATAGGCCCAAGCCTATGATATGGCCCATTTGGGCCTACACGCTCGTGTGGCCCAATAAGCCAAAATTATGGCCTTAGACGTGCAACTACACAGCTGGCCCAACAATATCCACACATCCGTGCGGGGCCCACAAGCTCTTGAGGCCCACATGGCCCATTTTGGCCCATCGTGGCCCAAAATTGGCCTAAGCCCATGAAAACGTCCATGGTGGCCTCTTCGATCTAATGCCTACGTTTTGTGCATTCGGCTCACCACACGAGCTAGAGTACGCTCGTAGTGTCAACAGTTGTACATTTTTAGTTTTTTTCGGTCTATGCTAACAGTAGTGTGATTACACACCTGACTGCGAAAATACGTTTACTGGCCCATGCATCTAAAACCTAACACAATTAGAAATTCGGTTAGATACCTATCAACAAATTGCAAGAAACCCTAGCCAACACTTGTTCACAATTACCTATCACCTACCTTCTTTGATCACCCAAGCACCGTTGCAAACAACCGCTTCCAAACCTTAGAGATTACCTGTAACCCAAATACTACTCGTGAACCACTACCATACATACAACCTACAATCAAGTGTATAGTGACTTACCAAAACGAAGGCCAAGAATGAAGAACAGTAATATTCTCCCAACACCTAAAACGCCTCTTAAGTCCAAGACCGAGATGAACCAACCTCACTTCCTAGTAGCAAATGTCAGAGAAGAGAGGTATAAGACAAAGAGTATTTCATCAGGAAAAAGAAGACTAGAACCGAACCCTCAAACCGAAAGGAATAATCGGTAATAACTGAGAAAGAAAAGAAAGAACATCATGTAAAAAGTGAAAGAGTCTTACGCTTGAATCTGATTGCTCAAAGTACACTGTGGCAGCCGAAACACAAAAGGGAAGAAGTGCAGTAACCAGAAAAAGTGTTACGATAAATGGATGTCACAAAAAGAGTAGAAGAGGAAGGGTATGCAACATGAACAAAGAACCAAAAATGCAATTAAAAATGGTTGGGGAGGGATAACAGAGAAGAGAAAAGAAGAGTTAGTATTCGATCACACAAAAATAAATGAAGAGAGAGGAGAATAGAGTAGTTCGACCAAAGTTTGGAAGACAGAAAGGGGAGGAGAGAATCAGTTTGAAAAAAGTCCCAAAACTGAAAACCTGAAAGCACTAAAATGAAAGGAACACGGCAAGAACCCCTACACACCAATCGATTTTCCAAAAAAAATCACTATAAGACAACCCAACTGAAACTCCAAGGGTGCTTACAGTCCTCATTCGGCACAACCTTCTCTCCCTCCTCAACTACCCATAATTACCTCCCTAAGATCCTTCAGAAAACCCTCAACTGAACTCCTCTATCCATATCCCCAAATCTCCTCCTAGAATTTCAGCTACACACTCCCACTTCTCTCAAATATCAACCGCCCAAGTTTCAGAGTCCCTACAATATACAACCACCCACACGACAACAAGCCAAAATAAAATGCTCTACTGCATTGCTATGCCTCGAACCTCAGACCCCAAGAACACTCCACACGCCCCTTGCCACTAGGCTGGCAAGCTTTTTAGGCCAAACAACGCTGTCTTAAATCTAAAAGTCAACTAGCAGGAGACAAGGGTTTATTCAAAAAGAAAAAAAATTTTGATCAAGCCAGGGCCTGAACCTATGACTTCTCAAACACTACCAGAGCACTAAACCACTAAGGCAAGCATACTACCACGTCACATATACCCAACACTAATTTCATTTAACATATTTTTAGAGCTTTGAGAAATTTAGGCATTACATGATCTTAGATCTGAGTATTATCAGTTAAAAGTGAAGGAGTCAGATGTGTTGAAAACTACTTTTAGGACTCGGTATGGGCATTATGAGTTTTCAGTGATGCCGTTTGGATTATCTAATGCTCCTACTGTGTTCATGGATTTGATGAATCGTGTGTTCAATTCATACTTAGATTAGTTTGTGGTTGTCTTCATAGACAACATCTTGGTGTATTCTCGTTCTAAGAAGGATCATGACTAGCACTAAAGGATTGTTCTACAGATTCTTTAGGATAAATAATTGTTTGCGAAGTTGAGTAAATGTGAATTCTGGCTTAAGGGAGTGGCATTCTTAGGTCATGTGGTTTCAGAAAAAGGGATTCATATGGACCCAAACGATTGAGGCAATTTTAGAATGGAAGTCGCCTAGGAGTGTTACTGACGTTTAGAGTTTCTTAGGCTTAGTTGGTTACTTTTGTAGATTCATTGAAGAGTTTTGTCTCATTGCTGCACCCTTAACGAAACTATTTCAAAAGAGTATGGTGTTCAAGTGGACTGATTAAAGGTAGAAGAGTTTTGATCAACTTAAGGCAGTGTTGACGAAGGCACCTATGTTGATTCAACAGGAGCCTGAAAAAGATTTTATAATTTATAGTGATGCTTCATACTCGAGACTTGGATGTGTTTTGATGCAAGAGGATAAAGTTGTAGCTTATGCTTTAAGGCAGTTGAACACACACAGATCGAACTATCCTACTCATGATTTGAAGTTAGCTACTGTGGTGTTTGGGCTTAAGATTTGGCACCATTATCTTTATAGAGAGAGGTGTGTGATTTACACTGATCATAAAAGCCTTAAGTACCTCCTCTCCCAAAAAGAGTTGAATTTAAGGCAAAGACATTGGATTGAACTTTTAAAGGACTATGACTGTGTGATTGAATATCACAATGGAAAAGCGAATGTTGTTGTTGATGCTTTAAGTAGGAAGTCGATGACGGAGTTGAGAGCTATGTTTGCATGCTTGAGTTTAGCTAGTGATGGTGGTTTGTGTGCTAAACTTCAAGTGAGGCTGAGTTTGTCACAACAGATTAAGGAAAAATAATCGTTAGATAGAGATTCATTGAAAATGATTCGACAAGTGGAGCAAGGTGTTAAGGGAGATTTTGATATTGATGTGGAAGGTATTTTAAATTTTTGAGGTAGATTGTGTGTGCTGCAAGATGTGGATTTAAGGTAAGTGATCTTTACTGAGGTGCATAGTAGCCCTTACATTGTACATCCTAGTAGTGGTAAAATGTATCATGATCTTCGTGAGATTTATTAGTGGCCTGGGTTGAAGCGTGACGTTACGAATTTTGTGGCTCGATGTTTGGTGTGTCAAAAGGTGAAAGCTGAACGTCAATTTACTTTGGGGTTGTTACAACCTATTGCAATTCATGGATGGAAGTAGGAAAAGATTGCTATGGATTTTGTTTTAGGTTTTTCATTCACTCATTCGAGGAAAGATTTAATATGGGCTATAGTTTATCGATTTTCGAAGAGGGTGCATTTCTTAGCAGTGCGAACCAATTATTCATTACAGAAGTTAGCAGATTTGTATATTGTTGAGATTTTTCATCTTCATGGGGTTCCGATTTCGATTATTTTTTATAGGGATTCGAGGTTTACTTCAAGGTTTTGGAAGAGTTTGCAAGAGGCGTTGGGATCGAAGCTTACTTTCAGTACGGCTTATCACCCACAAACTGATGGCCAATCTGAAAGGTTAATTCAAGCTCTAGAAGACTTGTTGTGAAGTTGTGTGATCAATTTTAGTGGTAGTTTGGAGCGATATTTGCCCTTAGAAAAGTTTGCTTACAATAACAGTTTCCAAGTGAGTATTCGTATGGCACCATTTGAGGCATTGTATGGTAGGAAGTGTAACGCCCCAAAAATCCTAAACTTTCTTTCTTTTTCGTTTTTGATAAAAGGTGTGCTTAATATTCCTAGTCGAGTGTTATTTATGTGATAATAAGCCTGGTTAAGTTTTGAGTTTGAACTTTGGGGTGAAGGAAATTATAGTTTAATAATTAAAAGAACCTTGATGGCAAGTAGTTTGGTTTTTAAATAAATGAAGGAGGAATTAGACACAAGAAGCCTTGTATTGGAGTGACAAGTAGCGTCACATGTGGGGCTTAGAGGTGGCGTCACATGCATGGCAAGGAGGTTTGGGGTTCGAATCTCTCCTTGCTCAAAAGAAGGATTTATTTTTGCTCAATAAATGGCCAGTAGTGGCGTTGGATGTGAACTCTTAAGGGAGTGATCAGAGAAGAAATTTAAGGAAGGGATTAAGGAGTTATCAGGGAGAAAAGTTAGGAGATGAGGGGTGTAAAGAAGTGGAGCCGAATAGGGAATTTGGGGATAGGTAAATATAGTATATATAGGTGCCGATTTTGGGGATTCTAGGTAATGACAAAATTACATCTCTTCCTTTAGCCGAATTTCTCATTTTTTTTGTGTTGCCAAAGCACTTTTCTCTCTAAGTGCTTAGAAGCTGAATTCCTTGTTCCTTGCTTGCCGATTGTCCATTCTTTATTTTTCAAATTCTCTTTTGATTCACCTTTGGTTTTAGCCGATTCCTTCTTCTCTTCTTCTTATTTGTGCCGAATAACCCTTTCACCATACAAATCTCAAAAGTCGAATACCTCTTTGGCTGAAGACCCTCTATGCCGCCGTTACTCCCTCTACTTCGGCCGATTCTTGTGGGATTAGTATCGAATCTTGGATTCCAGATCTCTGCCGAATTGCTCCTAGGTGTTTTGAGGTTTTGGGTAAGTATTGCTCTTTTATTGGTTAAGGTTGGCCGAATGGCCATGGAGGATTTGAGAGTGACTTAAGATGATTGTGAGCCACTTGTTGTTTAGTTTTAATGATTAAGATTGATACAGATTTAAGGAATACTCGTGATTAGTGATCAAGGAAGGGTTGTTAGGGCTTATCGTTCAAGGTAAGGCAAAGGTGAGATTTTTGACTTTTGGTGATCGTATTTGATAAGTGTGTGATTAATCGTTGAGTGAAATCATTTGTAGGTTCGTGGCTAAGGAGATCGTAGCACGTTTTAGTACCAGGTGTGTACATACACTACACACACACAATAGATTGGCAAATCTCGAAATGTCAAAATGCCGAAAAGCTGGAAGTTTGGCTACAATAGACTTGTGAGTGCGTGAACACTTGTAAGGGGAAACCGATAGGTTATCAGAGGCCCCATGTGTGATTCTGTAGACTTGGGTCGTGTATTGGCCAACCGAGCTAGAATGAGCTAAATAAGCCCGATGGGCTGTAGGGCCCATAATAGGCAAAATTGGCAATTTGTTATTAAGTGATGAAAAATCATATGATTGCATGACTTTGAATGTGATTGGGCCTAACGAGCCAAATGAATGTGATTTGGGCCTAATGGGCCATACGAATGTGATTTGGGCCAAATGGGTCATATGAATGAGATTGGGCCTAGTGGGCCATATGCATGTATGTAGACTTGTTTAGGCTTTGTAAGGGGTTTTGGGCCTAGTATCTGATAAATGCTTAAATAGACATAAAACTTAAATAATTAATTAATTGTGACCGTGGACAAGCCATAAGGTTAAGGTGTGGCAATGGGTATATGCATGTCTAGGATTGGATCTAGGGAGAGCTTGGTACTTAAGCGGTCTTATTGACCCACCTCCTTTTCTCTAGATTCCTACCTAGTGCATAGTATCTTTTCACTTTAGCCAACGAGGACTTGTTAATGAGATAAGGTAAGTAATAACCCATAATAAAGAGAAATTACCGAAAAGCCCCTAAGGGCGAAAATGACTAAAATACCCCTATGTGTTGAATGTAAGGTTTATGGCTATTACATGTATACCTGCTGCATTCATATGATATTCTGTTTAGGTTGCATATGGGTTGGGAGTTATGGAACGGAGGAAGTATATGAGGATCGCATAGTTGCTTGACGAGCGTGGATCCACCGATGGCTTTTTAAGCCCAATATATGATTAGCAGCTTTGCTACAACGTTAGGTAGTACCGCAACCGGGCTACCATTGGAGTGTATCAGATGGGTGGGTCGATATTTATATCCCCACATAATGTGTATCGGGGGATGGAGATGGTGTGTAGCGGTTGGATGGGTGGGATCCGTGCATATTTGATTGCTTTTCATCTGTTCTGATATTGAATTGGGCTCAGGCCCAAAATGACTTGCTATCGCATGCTTTTCTATTTGTCGAGGGTTGTATACACTGAGTTTTCGAAAACTCACCTCCTCTTTTATTTTTCTCAGGTGATCCTCAGTAGGTGGTTCGACGGTTGGAGGGACTCCGAGGTGGCCAGCTAGCAAGACGGCTTGGACTGGTTTTCTTAAGCCTATAATTTCTAGTATTTTAAGTTATTTCAGTCCGGATTATAATAAGGCCTTTCCTCTGGTTATTATTTCAAATTAAGATTATTATTATTTTCATTCTTTATATTTATTAGAAGTAGAACATGGTTTTCCTAATCCATAACTGTTTTTAAATACTACATTTTTGCAACTCAATTTTTAAATGACAAGTTTTCATAGATCATCTGTTTTAAATAAAGCTTCCGCAACTGAAAATAGATTTTACAAAGTAATTATTATCATACAAGAAGGAATAGTTTTCTTTAAATACACCTCGCTTTGAAAGCAACAAATACAAATTGAATGTTACTTAATTTTCTCCTTTGAAGGGTTTCCAATGAAAACAAGGTTTTTGATAAAACACTTCAATGTGACATGCTGGATCTGGCCATAATGGCCAGGCCGAGTTTGGGGTGTTACATTTAGTGGTATTAGAGCCAAGTTGCAAAACTCGGGCTGTGAAGTGGGCCTTATTATATCACAATGGTTTGGGAAAAAAATCTTACTGTACGACACACTGAGTCTTCGACGTTGAACAAAGTAAGTTCTTTTATTATTAAGCTTGTTTAATTTGATATACTGTAGATAGTTAGTAGGCTACTTTAGATGATTATACTGAGGCTTTTAGTTGGAGTGAAACTGAAGCCTGTAGGACCTTGAAACTATAGAGAACTTACGAAAACAACTTTCTTTTTAATACTTTCATAAAACATCGGCTTAATTATTAAAACTAAAACTTCATAAAATTTCTAATCCAGATAATATGTGAATCAATGATGAGTGCTAGAAGAGGTGCAAGAGGCCGTGGCAGAGGCCATGGAAGTGTTTGATATAGTATGTTTTATTCACACAAATTGTGATTTATCGGATATGAGAAAAAGGAATGATTGGCATAATTGTCTATTAAAATGACTATGGAAGTATGGGAAGATATGAGCTTTAACAATTGAAAGATGTTAAAATATATGTTTGAAAAGTGAATACTCATAATTAATGTGTATGTTTATTATGAGGTTTGAAATGATTGGTTGATTGTGGTAATCAATTATAGTGGAGAGATTACGGTTGTTAGGCTAAAGTCAAGACATGTTAAATTATGCTTTCAAATTGATATAGCAAACAATGTGACTAAATAATTTATAACTATGAGGTTTATAGCAATTTATACTATTTTGTTTTGTGTTTATATTGTAGACCTGGTAAATGATTGGTAAGAGTTGCTTATTATGTTCATACGGACTTACTGTAACACCCCACACGTGACTGGCTTCCCTGACGTGACTGATGATCCACGATCTACTTTGATGGCACTATAAGAAAGGAAAGGAAGGAGGGTAAGCTTAGGAGCTTAGTAAGTACATATATGCAAATAAAGTGTGATTAAATCATATACCAAATGATAACATATCATACTTAAAATAAAAGATATAAATCACTTAAAATTCTCTATCCTACTTTTCACTTCGTTCACATATACTTGTCACATTCCATTACATATTCAGCTCAAATCCTGAGTTTAGTATACATACCTCATCGGAATCTTATCAACGAAGCCTTTGAGTTACCTGTTGAATGCTCCGGATACTTACGGATACGGGGGGAATTTGCAATCAAGTGCCTTATAAGTTTAGTAGCCAAAGCTACCATACACTATGAAATGCTGTCATTTTTAGCTACTCACAGGCCTTTTTATTAAGTCAATGCCCGGACCCCATAGTGTTATCATGTAACATACGCTTATTGAGTTACTCATGGGTTTGTACACAAAGTCAGTATCCAGACCCACGTTACATATTTCATTCATCTCATGAACTCAGACATATCTCATGAGTTCAAACCATTTAATTCTCATGGCATCCCCTTTTTTGTATCCGATACTAAATCTAGGGTTCAACGGGGTTTCTTATCTAACCGGGTAGCATTACACTTTCTCACAATGTACTTTACTCTCATAAAAGATCATTTATATCATGAAAACAATTGAAATTTGGTCACATGAATACCATAAAGCAATTACACATGCATATCATTCAATATATTTCAAAATAGGCTTCAATAACACATTATTTACATATGTACTTACCTCGATACAAAATGATGAAAACGAGTTTAATCTTTGTAAACTTTGTTCTTACCCTAATTAAGACCTGAATCACATTTCTCTTGATCTATATTAACAAAATTCATTCATTCAATCAGCACAACAATCTAAACACTCGAGAATGCATAATTGGGCAAAATGACCATTTTGTCCCTAGACTTTCGCAAAATGACCATTTTACCCTAGTCCAAAAATTGATTTTCATCATGTTTTCTTACAAATTAGCCCTAGCTGAATGCTTTTTTTATAACTAGAAGCAGCCCAAATTCTCATTATTTCATACATTTATCAACTATTTTACAACTTATGCAAAATGGTCTTTTTTGGTGTTTTCATGCTAACACCTTTCACAAAAGTTGTTTATAACATACCCAAGACTCATATTCTTCCATAAAATTTCAGAAAACACCCTAGACGCTCTCATGGTAAAACCCTACACTTTCCACCAATTTTCAAAATAGACCCCTCATTTGAAAGCTTGGGTGACAAACAGAGAGTTACACGGATTAGGGACACGGGCGTGTGTGACCACACGGCCTGCCCACATAGGCATGTCCCAAGCCACACGGGCGTGTGACCCCTGTTTTAGCAAAAATTCTCTAAGTGTCTTAGAATTTTCTAAAGTTCTTGGTTTAGTCTCGAACTGCTTCTAAAGCATGTTATGGGCCTCATAGGCTTGTGTTAGGGACGATATGAATGTATGTGAAAATTTTTAATTTGGGCAAAAATTTATAACTCAGAAATGTATGTTTGCTTGTGTTTAAGTCTAGTAATGCCTCGTACCCTGTTCTGGCATCGAATACAGGTAAAGGGTGTTACACCGATAATGCTCCGAAACCCTATTCTGACGACGGATATGGGTTAGGGGTGTTAAAGGAATAGTAGTTTTTGGACCACAAATCCAAGGTCAAAAAATTTATTTTATTATTATTTTATGGTCTACAGCATGATAGTGTTACTGTATAAAAATTTCGTTAAGAAATTTTACCATTTGCTTGCTCAATTTGATAAAAAGTGTGACAACCCGAATTAGGGCCTAATCGGAATGGTGGTTTCGTGACCACAAATCTGAGATAGAAATAATTATTTTATGATTATTTTGAGGTTTATGATATGATTTCATGATTTCGTGAAAATTTCGTGATGAAATTCTATGCATTGAGCGCTTAAGTTGAGATTAGGGACTAAACCGAATAAAGTGCAAAACTCGTGTTTTAGAAGTTTTTAGTATGAAATTGCTTCGGGATATTAATTAGGAGGTCTTAAATAGAAACTTGACCAATTCCTAAGTTATGGACAAAAGTGGGATATGGAGGGAATTTTTGGAAAGTTTAGTAGTAAGGGCATTTTCGTCATTTGTATATTAAATGAAATAAAATGGGAAAAATAACACAAAATTGGCCATCATCTTCATTAGTTGCTGCCTAAATTTGCTCTCCTCCATAGCTAGGGTTTCTTCAACTTTCAAGCTTCATAGTAAGTGATTTCAAGCCCCGTTTTTAATGTTCTTTACATTTTTGAAATCCTCGTAGCTCGGTTTACCTATTTCTACCATTATTTCGAGTTAGGGTTTATGTTTAAAAATTTACCCATGAATGATAGGCATCTATTTTGATGTTTGATGGTAGAATATGAATGTTTGAAGTTAGGAGAACGATCTTTTCTAAGCGATTTTTAGCGAAAAAACGAGCAAAACTAAGCATAATCGATAAAAATACCTATTGTTCATAACTATGTGTTAGAGTGAGAATTTGATGTTGCCATAGAAGAGAAAAATGATCAACATGTTATTAAACATAAGAATAAGGGCTGAAATTAAATTTCCGAACCTTGGATCAAAATCATAATTTTGTAAAAGTTAGGGGGCAAAAATGTAATTTTTGTATAATGTGATTTTTGGATTGAAATAAATAGTTCAGGTGTTAAATGAGCTAAATGTGTTGTTATAGATCAAGAAAGGCATGGAATCGACCTCGAACGGGGGAATGAAAAAGTTTTGGACTAAATTGCAAAATTCCCATATTTTGCACCGAGGTAAGTTTGTATGTAAATAATACATTAATTTCATTTACATTTTTATATTTCAGCCTACATTATATATATTAGCTAATGTTGAAGCATAAATCGACTATTGGAAGAATGGAAATAAGTAATAGAGAGAGAAATCCCGGTTGAACATACGAAAAGATCGAATAAAATACATGAAGCGTAGCTAGGTCACATGTATGGTGCTGAGTGCACATCATGTGTAAAAGAAAGCTACGAGATACTATGTGGTAGCTAGGTCACATGTGTGATACGGGATGTATCCCATGTAGACAAGAGAGCTACGGGAGAGATAAATGTAGCTAGGTCGCATGTGTGATTCCAAGTGTAGGACACCATGTGGACAAGAGAGCTACGTAATAAATTGGCTAGGTCACATGGGTGGTACTAAGTGTTCACCATGTGTACAAGAGAGCCGAATTATATGAAATATGATGGTGGAGCTGCAGTTGAAACCATCAAGTATCGGAATTGATCCGAATTGTTCAACGGGATGGCTTTATGGTGACATTGTAATTATGGACCTATACTTGTGATGTATGAAATGTGGTGAAAATGATTTGTGATATATATATATAAGTTAAAATGAGGTTAATACAAAGAAAGTGTGAAAGAGTGAATTAGCACTAAAACTGTTGTGGGACAATAGCAGTAACGTGATTTTGAAAAATCACCAAAAATAGTAATAATTTAATTAGAGGCTGAATGAGATGTGAAATTAAAGCTTAATGAGCCTGTTTTCATATAAAAGAAACGGAGCAAGTAAAGGAATTCTATATTTTGAGATATTTATAATTGTGTGTGACTTGCTCAGAATGACTATGTGATCCCCTATTCCAACTTTGAAAAATCATTAAAAATTGTACAAAACAAATTAAGAAACATAGTTTATATTTATAAATACTTTATTGAGTATAGTTTTAAATGAAATAGGTTTCATGGTTATTTGAATTGTATACTGGGAGAAATTAAATTCTTAGTGAACAGAGGTCAGATCAGTCGAGCTGTGTAGCAGGGGAAACTTTAACTAATAAACTGTACTAATTGGCTGGACCAAAAATTCTAGAAAAAAATTAGTAAGAATTTTTATGAGTCTAGATTCAGGAAAATTTTACGGATTTGAATTTCGAGTTTGGTAACTCAAGTTATGATTTATTTAGTGATCATGACGCAGGAGGGACAGCTTGATCAAATTGGAGTGAATAGTAAAATTTAAGAATATGATATAATTGAGTTATGTTGTAAACATATTAGATTCCTTATTTGTTATTTATATAAACATATTAGATTCCTTATTTGTTATTTATATACTTACTTACTAAGCTATAATCTTACTTTCTTTTCCCTCTTTTGTCTTATAGTGTCATCTAGCTAGCACAGGAGTTAGAGATCGTTGAAGATCCGCCTGCACTATCAATACTTTTGGTATTTGAACTCAACATTTTGAATTATGGCATGTATAGTAGACTTAGTTATTGTGTTATGTGTCATAATTTCCTAGGTCTAAAATATTAATTATAGTATCAAACAAATCTTTTTGTACGAAGTCTTTGAAATTGGCTTGTATTGTTAATGGCATATGTTGTAATGATTCATGATCAAATAGCACGCCATATTTTTGTCTCGGTTTTGTTTAATAGTATGTATTATAATTTGTTAATACCTCGTACCCTGTTCTGGCGACGGATACGGGTAAGGGGTGTTACAAAAAGGGCTAAATCGCGTAAAGTGTAAAAGTTGAGTTCTAATAGGTAAAGGTATTAAATAGATATGGAGCTTTAAGTGGAGGTCCTTATGTGGTAATTAGACCATTAGTATGTTAGTGGATGATAATGGCTTGGCAATTTTGTAATTTGGATTAATTTTAAAGGTTGATTAAGTAATTAAATAATAAATGATAAGTTAAAATAAAATCAAATTTGCTATCATCTTTCTTCATCAATGTTCAATTGAATATAGAAGGGAAAGAAGCCATTTTTGCTCATCTAGGGTCCGGCTACTTTGAAGCTTAATTGGTGAGTGATTTTTGCCCCGTTTTTAATGATTTCTATGATTCCGGGATCGTTGTAATTTAATCTAGCTAGCACAGGGACTAATTTGCAAAATTGTTAAACTATTAGGGTTTTCCCATTGATTTACATGCTTAAGTTTTGAAGTTTGATGATAGAAAATGAATGGTTGTTCTTAGATAAACAACTGTTGTAAAGGAATTTTTAGTAAAATTGTCAAATAAGGACTAAGTTGAAAAATATAAAATATTATGTGGTAAATTTGTGAATTTTTGGAATATATGGGCTGCTATTAGAATGTATAGAAATCTGCTAGGCTTGGTTAAGGGAAAATTTGAATGAATTTCTTTTTTCAAGCTTAGGGACTAAATTGCAAAGAAATAAGAATATAAGGGAAAAATGGTAATTTTGCCAAAATTGCATGTTGGACTAATTGAATGTGAAAAATATTAAATTGAGTTAAATTTATCCATATAGATCAAGATAGACCTCGTGCGGAGTTAGATTGGGGCAAAGGAAAAATCTCAGATTAATCGCCTCTGTATCTATGCATACTCGTCGAGGTAAGTTCATGTAATTAAATGCTTTAATTGAATTATATGTATGTGATTTGCATTATTTTCATATATGAATATCGATTGCATATCCGATGACGTACGATGATTATCGATTCCCGTTTGAACCTCAGGAATTCATAGTATACAAATGACATGCCATTAGGGTTACCGATTCTCAGCTCGAGAGAGCTTACCGATATTCAGCTCACATGAGCTTACTGGTATTTAGCTCGTATAAGCTTACCGTTTATAGCTAGTAAAAGCATACCAATTCAGAGCTCGTATGAGCATACATGTATAGGAATTGACTAATCAGAGTTCAATACACCTTATCTATGCTACCCTAGTATCCAACAATATTCTAAATGGTTCAACGGGCACAGTTCTGTTACGAGATTATATGAGTTCGATACGAACTACTACAAGTATTTACATGAAACACATGGAAATGATGTTACATGATACATTGATATATGAAATGGATGATACATGTTTAGGCAACTTGAATAATTGTTGAGTTCATCCATGTATATTTGCTATTATATGTGTTTCACATGACTAAAATGTCGGTGAATATGTGCTTAGGCATTAGGCCAAATTGAGTTGGGATATGCTATGTTACTTAACTAAATTGTGATTAAATGGTCAGTTAAATTCTATGTTATACAAACTTACTAAGCTTAAATGCTTACTTTGTGTTATTTTTCGTGTTTTATAGTGATTCAGAAGCTCGTTCGGGTTGGAAGCTTGTCGGAACTATATCACACTATCCATCAACTCTTTTGGTACTTTTAGTTTGTTACATTTTTGTTATAATGACATGTATAGGTTATTTTGGCTAAATGTTGGCCTATATGTGTTTTGTTGACATTAGCCACTTATTTGGCTTGTGTTTGAGTATTTTGGTATGTGCATAATTTGCCCTATAAGGTTGATGTGTAGATTGATTTGTGGTTGAATAATGAAAGGTAAAATAGTAGTTGAATATGCATATGAGGTATGTTTTAATACTTAGTGTGATTTGGTGCTATGCTATGGCAAGCATATATGTGTGTTTGATGCTATTGAATAAGTGGTAAAATTGACACCAAATGGTAAGTTTTGGTATATAATTTACATGTTGCGTATTGATGCAATTATACATAAAAGTTGGTTGATTACTTGGTTACATGGATAACATGGTTGAACATATTTATACTTATCATTTGAGGTGCCTAAGGGCATATTGTTTGTATGTGAATATATCACATGTCTAAAGCTTGCTCATGCTTGTTTTGGATGCTTGATTATAGCTAGTGTATGTGTGCACTTTTGGGTGTAGGTTGGTGCCAAATTGGGTGAGAAACATGGCTTGTAAAAGGGCCTATTCTCATCCACACGGGTAGAGACACGAGCGTGTGTGGCACACGGCCAGGTGACAAGGCCCTGTGTCCCCTCTAGGTTTCAAAGGGTTTCAAGTCAGGCTATTACACGGCCTAGCACACGACCTGGCACACGGGCGTGTGGCTTGGCCGTGTGATCCAAGTTAGTGAGTTACACGGGTACAGACACGGGCTGGGACACGGCCATATGTCCTTATTTTGAATGCCCACATGACCTAAGACACGGGCGTGTCACTTGCCTGTGTGACCCCTGCAGCTTTGAAAATTTGCAATGATTTTTGAAAAATTCTACAAGTTTTTGATTTAATCCTGACTTGTTTCTATTGCGTATTTAAGGCCCCTGGGGCTCGTATAAGGGACAATATGTATGATTTTGATTAGTTTTATTATGAATATAGATAAGTTATGAAATGATCAAAATTCTGTTTGTTTGTATTGTAAACTATGGTAATACTCTATAACCCTGTTCTGGTGATAGATACAGATTAGGGATATTACAGTATCGATACTCGAGACTAAAGTACTGATAATTTATAGCAAGTACCGATAATTTTTTATAATTGGGATTTTTTTTTAAAAAACAGAAAGCTACTTTGGTATCATTTTCCAAGTGGTATCGATACGACTCAAAGAAAATATCAATACCCTAAATGCCAGTATCGATACCTACGAGTAGTTTTATGAAATTTTACTAATTAGTCTTTATGCATTATTCTAACTATATGTAAGACCGACTAATGAATGATTTGCATGTAACAATATGAATTAACTATTTTAATGACTTAAAACTTACTTGAGTTTGGATCTAGTTAACAAAAGAAGATCGGTTTGCTTGGATCTAGTTTCCTATTTGATGTACATGAGACAAGATTGTAGTGTGGCATCTCGTATTTGGGTTTGGCGACCAGGCCGGGTATAGGGTGTTACATAGTGGGAGAGTTTTTAAGAAATCAAACTTCTTCATCTATGATGGTAGTATTTATAATATGGAAGCGAATCATGAGGATGATGATCCACTCACTTATGAGGAAGCTATGCATGACGTTGATTCCAAGCTCTGGAGACAGGCCATGGATGTCGAGATGGATTCTATGAAATCTAATACGATGTGGGAACTTGTAGGCTTACCGATTGGGATTAAACCCATGGGGTGTAAGTGGATTTACAAGAAGAAGTGAAATGCGAAAGGGAAAGTGGAAATACATAAAGCTAGACTTGTAGGGAAATGCTACACATAAACAGAAGGCATAGATTATGATGAGACCTTCTCTTCGGTAGTCATGGTTAAGCCTATCTGCATACTCTTATCCATTGCCACTGCTCTCGACTACAAGATCTGGCAAATGGATGTCAAGACAACATTCTTGAATGGTTATCTTGATGAGACCATTTTTATGTTTCAAGCCACGGGATATGTTGTCAAAGGAAAGGAGGAGAAAGATTGCAAACTACTAAGATCAATCTATAGACTTAACCAAGTGTCCCACTCATAGAATAAAAGATTTGATCAAATGATCAAGACTTTTGGGTTTGAGCAAACACTGATGAACCTTGTATTTATAAGCATATAAAGGACAAAAGGTGGCCTTCCTTGTTTTGTATGTCGATGATACTCTACTTATCAGAAAAGATGTAGGAGAATTGTCATCCATTAAATTGTGGTTAGCTCAACAATTTAGCATGTAGGACTTAGGTAAAGCTAGTTATATTCTTGGAATTCGAATCCTTAGGGATCAAAAGAATAAAACGATAGCTCTATCACAAGTTTCATACATCAATAAGGTATTGGAACATTTTGTAATGACCGATACGAAACCAGGCGTTTAGCCGACCACATCAGGTTTTCATCTTTCTTTAGATGACTACCCTAAGACGGCACAAGAAGGAGAGCATATAAGTAAGGTTCCATATGCTTCGGTAGTTGGAAGCCTTATGTATGTGATGCTTTGCATACGTACACATATCTATTTTATAGTATGAATGGTTAGTCAATATCAGAAAAATCCTAGTCTCAGGCATTAGCAAGTTGTACAGCATATATTAAGGTATCGTAAAAGAACCAGTGATTATATGCTTGTGTATTCTAGGGAGAACCTTACTCTTATTGGATACACAGACTCAGACTTCTAAACTTGGAAAGAATCAAGGAAATCAACATTGAGAAATGTGTTTATCCTTGGCTGTGGAGCCATAATATTGAGAAGTGTAAAACAAACTTACACTGTTGACTCTACTATGAAGGCCGAGTACGTAGCTGCTTCTGAGGCAACGAAATAAGCAATATGGCAATGAATGTTCTTTACTGATCTTGAAGCCATTCCTGGTATGAAAAAAGCCATAACATTGTATTGCGATAATAATGTTGTAATAGCTAATACCAAGGAAATGAGATGTCACAAGAGGACGAAACACATTAAGCGAAAGTATCACTTGATACGAGAGGTAGTAGCCGATGGAATTATAGATGTGGTGAGAGTAGCTTCTGAAGATAAGCTTGCAGACCTATCTAGTAAGACTCTTGTAACTAGGAGTTTTAACAAACACGTCAAGGATATGGGAATGCGAAGCATGACACATTTACTTCACTAGGGCAAGCAGGAGATTGTTGGGAAATGTGGTCATATTGTATAACACCCCTAACCTGTATTCGTCGCCGGAACAAGTTTACGGAGCGTTACCAAAATTTTTCAGAACATTTGCAGATATTTCAAGTCAATTACTATTCATTTTCCGAAATCATTCATAACGTCCCTTAAATGGACCCTCGAGGCCCAATATGAACATTAAATTCAAATTGGGACTTAATTGGGAACCCTAAGAATTTTCGTGAAATTTTCAAAATTTCTCCAAGTTATAGGGCTCACATGCCCGTGTGGTCCAAGGGACACGCCCGTGTGACCCTGGGGCACACCCGTGGTACAGGCCGTGTTCAACCCCGTGTAACTCTCTGACTTGTGCACATGGCCATGCCACACGCCCATGTGATAGGCCGTGTGGTTAAATAATTCAATTCAAAATTAGGTGCAGGTTTCACACAGCCAAGACACATGCCCATGTTACGGCTGAGACACACGCCCGTGTGCTCAATTCTGAGCATTCTGTTTCTCAAAACTTAGGTGCAAGGGACACACAGCCTAACGACACGCCCATGTACCCGGCCGTGTGTCTCACACGGTCTAGACACATACCCGTGTAGACAAAGTAAAGCCATTTCCTAGCCTCATTTATCACCCAAATTTACCATTTTCCTCCACTAAAACATACCAAGTACAATCCAGCCATTCCAATCATCCAATTTGAGCAAATTCTGTCATTCAACATGGTATATCATTTCATGCATACATGTTTATAATCTTACCTTAGTTAAGTCCTCAAGTTAGACATAGTTTGATCAACTACTTAACATATATGTAGGTACCATAGTTTGACATTACAAGTATATTAAAACAAACCATTACTAGCCATTCCAATGGCTAGATTACAAGTATCATTTACAATTACATGCCAATATGGCCAATATATCCTAAACATGACATTACAACCATAATTGATTTACCATTTTGTACCGACATGGGCCGATAGATAGTGTGAGTGATCTCTGCCAAGCATCCAATCCAACGAGCTTCTGATTTACTATAAAACAGGGAAATAAAACTAAGTAAGCATAAAATGCTTAGTAAGTTCGTATAACATGGTACTTAACTTACCATTCATTTTAGTTTGAGGTAACTATGTAAGGCATATGCTGTAACGCCCCCACGCCCGAAACCGTCACCGGAGTCAAGCTTGAGGTGTTACTAAACTTATCTTACCTTTTAAACAACTCTAAACCACCTATTTTAATTTTCGGAATAAACTGTTTTTCTGCGTCATAGCTGCTTAAAAATTCATTTCTCGAGTTTCAAAACTCAAAATTAAGATCTGTAAATTTTTCCTGAAACTAGACTCACGTATCTATCTACTAATTTTTTTCTAGAATTTTTGACTTAGCCAATTAGTACAGTTTCTTAGTTAAAGTTACCCTTGTTTCAGAATTCGACTGCACTGGCCTCTACTTACTACGAACCACTTTTCTCTCTGTACAAAAATCATATAACTATACCGTTTATTTCTATTAAAACTAGATTCAATAAGGATTCTAACCATATAAATTACACCACCTAATTATTTTTGTAAAATTTATGGTGAATTTCTAAAGTTGAAACAGGGGATCCAGAAATCGCTCTGGCCCTATTTCACTAAAACTCAGATATCTTATAAAATACAAAACCTTTACCTGTTTTGCTTATTCCATATGAAAATAGACACAATGAGTTTTAATTTCATATATTATTCACCATCAAAACATGTCTCTAAGATTTTTAGTGATTTTTCAAAGTCATGTTATTTCTGATACTTGAATCCGTTTTTAAGTTACTTTCACATTTTTCATAGTTTTCATGTGATAGTTACTACTTATTCATACATACAATTAAACATGTATATCATCAGCCCTTCTATTAGTTAATCACTAGCAAGTATTTACACATCATTCATTGATGATATCATATCAAAAGAAACCAAGTTCCTATGCATGCCATACACAAAACGAAACGTCTAACTATACCAATGTGATTCCTTTGATAGTGTGATCGGGTCTCCGACGTTTCCTTCGATCCCCGAGTGGCTTGATAAAAACTATAAGAAAAAGAAAATAAAGAGAGTAAGCACTAGGCTTAGTAAGCTTACAAGCAAATAAATTACAATATTCAGCATAATGAATGATTATACATAATGTCACCTAGCCTCATAAACTTTCTTTACTTCTCATTTTCTACCTTCTTCTTTACTTACTTACCTTCTTTCTTACCTGACCTTTCACTATTCATAAATATAATCTACCTTCCCTTTTGCTGATAATTCACTGTAATTTAACGTGTACAATGACCTATTGAACCACTCGGAATACTAAGGATACTGGGGTCGTTCCTGTCTATCAATATCCTGCCAATGCCATGTCTTCGACATGGACTTACATGAATTATTCCTGTCTCCAATGCCATATATATATAATATGGACTTACATGGCTCATTCCTGTCTCCAAAGCCATATAACTGATATGGACTTACATGGCTCATTTCTGTCCTGTCCTGTCCTGTCAACCCCAATATCCTAATATTCCTAAGGTTCAAACGGGGCTTCCTAATGCTTTTTCTCTGTCACTTCGCCTTTAATTCGGCTTTAAATATCCTCATAAAATAAGTATATAAATTCTGGAAATTAACAATAATAATGTAAAATAAAAGAATATTGCATTTATTTACTGTAAACTTACCTCGTATGCAAAAATAGCTACTTTTATCATTTCGTCCACAACTTGGTATTTTCTCCATTTTAGCCCGAATTTTAGTTTTCCTTGCTCTATCATTTAAAATATAGTCTAATTAGGACTCACATTATTCAAATTGACTCAAAATCATATTTTGGCAAAATTACAATTTTGCCCCTAAACTTTTGCATATTTACACTTTTGCCCCAAAGCTCGTAAATTAAACTTCAGCCTATTTTCTTATGTTTCATGACATGCTGGTCATTTTTCCCTTCTATGGCAGCATCAAATTCATACTCTAACAAGCACTTATGACTATTAGGTATTTTTACCAATTAAGTCCTTTTACTCGTTTTTGCTTAAAACCGAGTAGTACAAATTGTCTAACATAATTTAAAACCTCATATTCTATCATAAAATACCAAAATACACAAATTTCACCTATGGGTATTTTTCCAAATATGAACTCTAGGTTGAATTATTACTAGCATAAGCTTAATCGAGCTCAAGGGATTCCAAAAACGTAAAGAACATTAAAAGCGGGGCTTGGAATCACTTACTATTGAGCTTGGAAAGCTTGAAAACCCTAGCCATGGCTTCCCCATGCTAATTTCGGCCTCCATGAAGAAGATGAGCAAAATTGGCTTTTAATTTTGTATTTTAATTCATTTTACCCCTAAATGACCAAAATGCCCTTACTACTAAACTTTCAAAAATTCCTTCCATGTCCTAATTTTGTCCATGAACTTAAAATTGGTCAAATTGCTATTTAAGACCTCCTAATTAATATTCTAATTCAATTTTATGCAAAATACTTCTAGAACACAAGTTTTGCAATTTATTCAATTTAGTCCCTAATTTCAAATTAAGTACTTTATGCATAGAATTTCTTCACGAACTTTTCACACAATCATGCAAACATATCATAGACCTCAAAATAATAATAAAATAAATTTTTCTACCTCAAATTTGTGGTTTCACAACCACTGTTCCGTTTAGGCCCTATTTCGGGATGTTACATTTCTCCCCCCTTTAGGGATTTTCGTCCCCGAAAATCTTACCTGTGAAGAGATTTGGGTACTGTTTTTGCATAGCCTCTTCGAGTTCCCATGTAGCCTTATCTACCCTATGTCTATTCCATAGTACTTTCACAAGTGCAATACTTTTGTTCCTTAATTGCTTTACCTCTCGAGCTAGAATCTTTACCGGTTCTTCACCGTAAGTCATGTCTGGCTGAATCTCAACCTCTGTCGAGAAATCACATGTGACGGATCTCGAGCGATAATGACGTAGCATAGACACATGAAATACATTATGAATCTTCTCTAACTCAATCGGCAAAGCTAACCGATATGCTAATGGTCCGACTCTCTCAATCACTTCAAACGGTCCAATAAAACGTGGACTTAATTTGCCTTTCTTGCCAAATCTGAGAACTTTCTTCCACAGGGATACTTTCAAAAAAAAACTTTGTCACCAAATTGATACTCAATCTCTTTTTCTTCAAATTTGCATACGACTTTTGTCTGCTCGAGGTCGCTTTCAAGCAATCTCGATGATTTTTACTTTCTTCTCTGTTTCCTTAACTAGATCAACCTCAGAATCTGATTTTCCTTAAGCTCTGTCCAATACAAAGGTGTGCAACATTTACGTCCATACAAAGCTTCATAAGGTGCCATCTTCAAACTCGACTGATAACTATTATTGTAGGCAAACTCTACTAATGGTAAATATTTTTCCCAACTGCCTTGAAATTCCAAAGACACAAACATCTAAGCATATCTTCAAGTACTGAATAACTTTCTCGATCGACCGTCGGTTTGAGGATGGAAAGCTGTACTAAAACTCAACTTTGTGCCCAAAGCCTTCTGTAATTTCTTCCAAAATCGTGAAGTAAATCTTGGATCTCTGTCTGAAATGATCGATAATGGTACCCCGTGTAGTCTGACTATCTCTGAAATATACAACTCGGCCAACTTGTCAAGTGAAAAATCCATACGAACTGGGATAAAATGAGCCGACTTCGTTAACTTATCAATCACAACCCATACTGCATCTTTCTTTCTCGGTGTAAACGGCAATCCTGTCACAAAATCTATAGTAACTCGATCCCATTTCCACTCGTGGACTAGCACAAGCGCAATAAACTCGAAGGAACTCGATGTTCGCCTTTACTGCACGACAGATCAAACATCTAGAAGCAGACTCGAAATGTCTCTTTTTATTCCTACCCACCAGTACATTTTCTTCAAATCATTATACATCTTTGTACTACCTGGATGAATAGACAAAGAACTACTATGTGCTTCCTGTAAGATCTTTCGAATAAGCTCATCATTCTTCGGTACACATACCCTATCTCGGAACATCAAACAACCCGTCGAATCGATCGAAAATCGACTCTATATCCAACTCACACTGATCTCTTTTGGCTAACAACTCACTGTCATTTTTTTTTAGCTTCAAAAGTTTCTTCAAGAAACATCGATTTAGCTCTCAACTCAGCTAAGATAAAACCATCATCTGGGTGATAATCAATCACTAGCTCATAATATTTAATCAAATCTAGCCATCTTCTTTGCCTCAATTTCAAACTTTTGTGATCAGTGAATATGTGGCACTTCTCACCGTACAAATGATGTCTCCAAATCTTCAACGCAAAAATAATGACAGCTAGCTCTAAATCATGTGTCGGATAGTTCTTCTCATGTGGCTTTAGCTGTTTAGAAGCATAAGCAATTACCTTCCCTTCCTGCATAAGTACACAACCAAGTCCATTCATGGACGCATCACTGTAAATCACAAACTCCTTACCTGGTTCTGGTTGTACTAAAACAGGAGCTTTAGTCAACGATGCTTTTAACTTGTCAAAACTCTGTTGACACTTCTCAGTCCATTCAAACTTGATATCCTTTCGTAGAAATCTTGTCAACGGGGTAGCTATCATGGAAAATCCCTCTACAATATCCGGCAAGACCAAGAAAACTTCTAACTTCTGATACATTTCTAGGAGGCTTCCAATCAACAATGGCTGAAATCTTGCTCGGATCAACCTTAATACCTTCACCTAGTCCGGAAAATAGTCTTCAGGACATCTGACTCTTTAACTCGCAACTGATAGTATCCGGATCTCAAATCTATCTTGGAGAACACAGTAGCTCCCTTGTTTCAATTCTAGGAATTCCTTTCTCTTCTGGTCAATAAACCCCTGACTGATGTACTTTTTACGAAATTCCTCCTGAAAGAAATCCCAAGTGATCCTCTCCTTTGGTACAACTGATACAAGTGTCTTCCACTAGTAGTAGGCTGAGTCTCTAAGAAGTGATATTACACATTTCATACATTCCTCGGGTGTACAAGATAATTCATCAAAGACTCTGATAGTATTTTCTAACCAAAATTTTGCTCTTTTCTGCATCATCATGTTTTGTTGCTCGGAACTCTTACGCCCCTTGTTTTCCGATTCTATCAATGGTGGCTTTTCTCTTATCATTGTACCGTGGATCGGGGAAGCTTGAGCTACATGGGTAGCCCGAGAGTCATGAGGGGGTGGAGGTCTAACTACCGGATTAAATGACGAACGAACTCGGCAAACCAATTATTCAAAGCTTGGAAGAGAGCTTCTCGAGTCACTCTTCCCTGATTAACTGTTACTGGCCTATTCTCAGATGGCGCTACCCCTTCCGTGGAGCAGGCGCATTACTTTCTACATCATCATCACCAGCTCGCTCGGGATCCATTACAATAAAACAAAATATTTAAAAATCGTCAGGAGTCGTCACACTATCAAAATACAGGTATGGCATGTATAGCTAGACATTTACTCACACTAACTGTTCCGAGAACCGACTAAACCTACTCTGATACCAATAAATGTAACGCCCCCACGCCCGAAACCGTCACCGGAGTCAAGCTTGAGGTGTTACTAAACTTATCTTACCTTTTAAACAACTCTAAACCACCTATTTTAATTTTCGGAATAAACTGTTTTTCTGCGTCATAGCTGCTTAAAAATTCATTTCTCGAGTTTCAAAACTCAAAATTAAGATCCGTAAATTTTTCCTGAAACTAGACTCACGTATCTATCTACTAATTTTTTTCTAGAATTTTTGACTTAGCCAATTAGTACAGTTTATTAGTTAAAGTTACCCTTGTTTCAGAATTCGACTGCACTGGCCTCTACTTACTACGAACCACTTTTCTCTCTGTACAAAAATCATATGACTATACCGTTTATTTCTATTAAAACTAGATTCAATAAGGATTCTAACCATATAAATTACACCACCTAATTATTTTTGTAAAATTTATGGTGAATTTCTAAAGTTGAAACAGGGGATCCAGAAATCGCTCTGGCCCTATTTCACTAAAACTCAGATATCTTATAAAATACAAAACCTTTACCTGTTTTGCTTATTCCATATGAAAATAGACACAATGAGTTTTAATTTCATATATTATTCACCATCAAAACATGTCTCTAATATTTTTAGTGATTTTTCAAAGTCATGTTATTTCTGATACTTGAATCCGTTTTTAAGTTACTTTCACATTTTTCATAGTTTTCATGTGATAGTTACTACTTATTCATACATACTATTAAACATGTATATCATCAGCCCTTCTATTAGTTAATCACTAGCAAGTATTTACACATCATTCATTGATGATATCATATCAAAAGAAACCAAGTTCCTATGCATGCCATACACAAAACGAAACGTCTAACTATACCAATGTGATTCCTTTGATAGTGTGATCGGGTCTCCGACGTTTCCTTCGATCCCCGAGTGGCTTGATAAAAACTATAAGAAAAAGAAAATAAAGAGAGTAAGCACTAGGCTTAGTAAGCTTACAAGCAAATAAATTACAATATTCAGCATAATGAATGATTATACATAATGTCACCTAGCCTCATAAACTTTCTTTACTTCTCATTTTCTACCTTCTTCTTTACTTACTTACCTTCTTTCTTACCTGACCTTTCACTATTCATAAATATAATCTACCTTCCCTTTTGCTGATAATTCACTGTAATTTAACGTGTACAATGACCTATTGAACCACTCGGAATACTAAGGATACTGGGGTCGTTCCTGTCTATCAATATCCTGCCAATGCCATGTCTTCGACATGGACTTACATGAATTATTCCTGTCTCCAATGCCATATATATATAATATGGACTTACATGGCTCATTCCTGTCTCCAAAGCCATATAAGCGATATGGACTTACATGGCTCATTTTCTGTCTCTGTCTGTCTCACAACCCCAATATCCTAACATTCCTAAGGTTCAAACGGGGCTTCCTAATGCTTTTTCTCTGTCACTTCGCCTTTAATTCGGCTTTAAATATCCTCATAAAATAAGTATATAAATTCTGGAAATTAACAATAATAATGTAAAATAAAAGAACATTGCATTTATTTACTGTAAACTTACCTCGTATGCAAAAATAGCTACTTTTACCATTTCGTCCACAACTTGGTATTTTCTCCATTTTAGCCCGAATTTCAGTTTTCCTTGCTCTATCATTTAAAATATAGTCTAATTAGGACTCACATTATTCAAATTGACTCAAAATCATATTTTGGCAAAATTACAATTTTGCCCCTAAACTTTTGCATATTTACACTTTTGCCCCAAAGCTCAGTAAATTAAACTTCAGCCTATTTTCTTATGTTTCATGACATGCTGGTCATTTTTCCCTTCTATGGCAGCATCAAATTCATACTCTAACAAGCACTTATGACTATTAGGTATTTTTACCAATTAAGTCCTTTTACTCGTTTTTGCTTAAAACCGAGTAGTACAAATTGTCTAACATAATTTAAAACCTCATATTCTATCATAAAATACCCAAATACACAAATTTCACCTATGGGTATTTTTCCAAATATGAACTCTAGGTTGAATTATTACTAGCATAAGCTTAATCGAACTCACGGATTCCAAAAACGTAAAGAACATTAAAAGCGGGGCTTGGAATCACTTACTATTGAGCTTGGAAAGCTTGAAAACCCTAGCCATGGCTTCCCCATGCTAATTTCGGCCTCCATGAAGAAGATGAGCAAAATTGGCTTTTAATTTTGTATTTTAATTCA
Organism: Gossypium anomalum; assembly: GCA_025698475.1. Lineage (NCBI taxonomy): Eukaryota > Viridiplantae > Streptophyta > Magnoliopsida > Malvales > Malvaceae > Gossypium > Gossypium anomalum. Next base: position 36,110,574 of record CM046968.1, on the reverse strand, counting down.
TTTTACCCCTAAATGACCAAAATGCCCTTACTACTAAACTTTCAAAAATTCCTTCCATGTCCTAATTTTGTCCATAAACTTAAAATTGGTCAAATTGCTATTTAAGACCTCCTAATTAATATTCTAATTCAATTTTATGCAAAATACTTCTAGAACACAAGTTTTGCAATTTATTCAATTTAGTCCCTAATTTCAAATTAAGTACTTTATGCATAGAATTTCTTCACGAACTTTTCACACAATCATGCAAACATATCATAGACCTCAAAATAATAATAAAATAAATTTTTCTACCTCAAATTTGTGGTTTCACAACCACTGTTCCGTTTAGGCCCTATTTCGGGATGTTACATATGCAATCAACTTGACCTCAAGCCCTACACACAACCGCATTGCCCTTGTTAGTTATATATTCCATAATAACATCTCAAACATATATGGGCTCAACGACAATCAAGTTTCCATGCACATATGCTTTCCGCAACATGTATTCATTTAACATGTATAAATCATCTCTTTATATTACAAGTAAAATTTCATAATAGTTCATCTCGAGTTCAAATCATTTCATATCAGAACTTTACCTATATTACTTGGAATATCAAGGTCACGATTAGTACACTCAAGGTGCATAATAAAAAATAAACGTATATTCATCAGATAAAATCTATGTACAAATATCATCATCACATGTTTTCATATATCATTTGTCATGTATCATCATTTTCTTGTATTTCAAACGAATACGTGTAATAAATCATTTTATCATTCATATCTTCTCATGTTTGGAATTGTCGCCTGTTGAATTTTTCGAAATATCAATAGATACGAAGGTAATATACTCGATGTATACGAATCAGGATCCGTCAAATCATGTCCAATGGTACCTATAAGGTACTATATCAGAGAGTACACTCTCGAGCCACAAATGTATAAAACAGGATTACCAGTCCAGGCTAAATCCTTTTTATGACATATGCTCTAAGGAGCTTGATCTGGATTACCCATCCAAGCTAAATCCAATCTATAACATGTTCCCGAGAGGACTCATATCAGGATTACCCATCCTTGCTAAATCCTTTTCTATAATAAGGTCAATAGGATTACTTGTCCAAGCTAAATCACGTCAGCAACAAATGCAGGACCTCATTCATTTCGGGAAATCACATATCCATCGATTTTCCTTTTTATTCATTCGGGATTTAAACATTTTTCTTAAGCATTATCGGGCATGTGATTATTTCACACATCCACAACATTCATATAATTCAAATAAACACATTCACATATTTAAACATTTTTATTTATCGGGCTTGAACATGTAATCATTTCACATATTTATGACATTTATACAATTTATATAGAAACAATCAATGCAACATGTAAATAAACACAATTTAGTTACACGAACTTACCTCGACAATGTTCGTGTACGTAAAATCTACTAATCCGACATTTTTCTCTTTCCTCGTTCTAGCTTCAAATTTGGTCTATCCGGATCTATACGAGTAAATTTTACATCAATTTATCATATTTCATACTCATTTAGGCTTAATTTACATCCTAGGCAAAATTACCATTTTGCTCCTAACTTTTCCATAAATTCTCATTTCGTCCTTAGGCTCGGAAAATAAAATTTATGCAATTTACTCCCTATTCCAAACTTAACCAAAATCCCGTTACAAAATTTACAGCACATGTATTCATAAAAATTAAGCATTTTTCTTCAATTTCACAACTTTACATTTTAGTCCCTAAATCATGTTTTCATCAAAAATTACTTTGTAAAAGTTGTTTATCTATCAACAACCTTTCATTTTCTACCATAAATTTCTAGTTTTTAGCATATACATCCATGACCCATTTTCCATACTTTGATAACTTCTCAAATTGATCCCTCAAATAGATAGATTAAGCTACCCTGGTTTCAAAAATATCAAAATTACTAAAAACGGGCCAAGGAAACTTACCCAATTTGGCAATGAAAGTTTCTTCTCTCTCTCCTAGGGTTTCCATATATTATTTTGGGAAAGAAGATGATAAAAATGATTTTTATTTCTATTTAAAAATTTATCATCTTTTAATAATTTTGATTTCCTATTTAGTCCTTAGCCTTTTTCTAATTTTCCATGGATGAATCATCCAAAAATATCTACTAACTTTTCATTAATGGTCTAATTACCATATAAGGACCTCAAGTTTTGAATTCCATAGCTATTTAATCCTTCTAGCTACTAGAATTCAACTTTTGCATTTTATGCGATTTGGTCCTTCTCGTAATTAAGCACATAATCGATAAATTTTCTTATCAAAAATTTCACATAACATTCCTATCATATTATGGACCATATAATAAAATAAAAAAAAAAATTTATTTTCGGCTCAGATTTGTGGTCCCAAAACCACTGTTCCAATTTCACTGAAATTTGGGTTGTTACATATTGTATTAAACATGTAATTGGTTTCTATGTATTTGAATGATGAATAAATAAATTTCACATTTCATTTATGTCTTGTATTTCTGTCTTTCATATTTTTCACGCATAGAAAAATTGTGACAAACAAATATTAGCTCATTGATTGTATAATTTCAAACTAATGAATAGTGGCATTGTAAGAGCATTTACATTGCGAGAAAGACAACTTACCTTAGTAAATAATCTAAACAAATCTGTAATCTCGTAAAAGAATCAAAGTGAGCATTGGATTCAAATATTGAGAAGGATTATTATGTCATCTACAATTCCAAATGAGGAGATGACTAGTCTTGGCTACCAGAGCAGTTGACTCCACGAGTAGAAACATAGATGTATTCATTGGCAAAATGATAAATTAGACAGGACCCAAGATGAATTAATTCTGAATCCACTTGTGACATTCATGGTGTGATTTACCTAAACCCTGAGTCACTGACCATGCATATGTAACTCATGTGCTTTGACATATATGGAGGCTTATGCTCTGAAGATGATCGAGCTAATATCTCGTATGTTGGGTACATGAATTGTGTATGACATAGTTTTACTAGCTATAGTGGAATTTATAGCTCCATTAAAGAGTTAACAATATCCTCTCATTGGCATTGTGTGGATTGATAAATATGAAAAGTGGCTACGAGTTGCTCATTCTTGAACAAGCAATTTATCACAGTCATTTGTTGACAGTTATCATATTAATCATTAAGAAGACACAATAGTGACAATAAGATAAAATAAGATTGTATTGAGAGAATGGACTTAACTCAAAGGAATCAAGAATATCATATGAGGGTAATACACACATGATGAGGTAATTGGACAAAGCAATTGGATGAACTGCTTTCGTAAAGAGTATACAATAAGGAGTATTCAATCATGGTATGTGAAACTAGGTCGACGGTCAAACCGGTGGTTGGACTAGACCAATCAAGCCGTCACTAGCCTAGACTGAACCGACAAAAACTGAATTAGCCCAGGGTACCAGCAGCATTCTAGTGTTCGAAAAATGATCGGCGGCGGCGGGTCTTAGGTGGTTGAGTAGTGGAAGAATTACACTCCTACTGGGAAATTACCAGAGAATATGGATTCAGGTTAACTATTTCAAAAATAATATTATTTTAATAAATTTAATATTTATATAACGCCCTAATTTTTGGGAATTCTATGAATGTTGGCAATATTTAAATTAGGACGAAATTTCAAGGGTTCTCCATAGCTAGGGTTTGTTTCAAGCTTCCATGTAACGTCCCCACGCCCGAAACCGTCACCGGAGTCAAGCTTGAGGTGTTACTAAACTTATCTTACCTTTTAAACAACTCTAAACCACTTATTTTAATTTTCGAAATAAACTGTTTTTCTGCGTCATAGCTGGTTAAAAATTCATTTCTCGAGTTTCAAAACTCAAAATTAAGATCCGTAAATTTTTCCTGAAACTAGACTCATATATCTATCTACTAATTTTTTTCTAGAATTTTTGACTTAGCCAATTAGTACAGTTTATTAGTTAAAGTTGCCCTTGTTTCAGAATTCGACTGCATTGACCTCTACTTACTACGAACCACTTTTCTCCCTATAAAAAATTAATGTAACTATACCGTTTGTTTCTATTAAAACTAGATTCAATAAGGATTCTAACCATATAAATTACACCACCAAATTATTTTTTTACAATTTATGGTGAATTTCCAAAGTTGAAACAGGGGATCTAGAATTTTCTCTGACCCTGTTTCACTAAAACTCAGATATCTCATAAAATATAATACCTTTACCTGTTTTGCTTATTCCATAAGAAAATAGACATAATAAGATTTAATTTCATATATTATTCACCATCAAAACATGTCTCTACGATTTTTAGTCATTTTTCAAAATCACATTATTTCTGATACTTGAATCTGTTTTTAAGTTACTTTCACATTTTTCTTAGTTTTCATGTGATAGTTACTACTTATTTATACATACAATTAAACATGTATATCATCAGCCATTCTATTAGTTAATCACTAGCAAGTATTTACACATCATTCATTGATCATATCATATCAAAAGAAACCAAATTCCTATACATGCCATACACAAAACTAAACGTCTAACTATACCAATGTGATTTCTTCGATAGTGTGATCGGGTCTCCGACGTTTCCTTCGATCCCCGAGTGGCTTGATAAAAACTATAAGAAAAAGAAAATAAAGAGAGTAAGCACTAGGCTTAGTAAGCTTACAAGCAAATAAATTACAACATTCAGCATAATGAATGATTATACATAATGTCACCTAGCCTCATAAACTTTCTTTACTTCTCATTTTCTACCTTCTTCTTTACTTACTTACATTCTTTCTTACCTGACCTTTCACTATTCATAAATATAATCTACCTTTCCTTTTGCTGATAATTCACTGTAATTTAACGTGTACAATGACCCATTGAACCACTCGGAATACTAAGGATACTGGGGTCGTTCCTGTCTATCAATATCCTGCCAATGCCATGTCTTCGACATGGACTTACATGAATTATTCCTGTCTCCAATGCCATATATATATATCTAATATGGGCTTACATGGCTCATTCCTGTCTCCAAAGCCATATATCTGATATGGACTTACATGGCTCATTTCTGTCCTGTCCTGTCCTGTCAACCCCAATATCCTAACATTCCTAAGGTTCAAACGGGGCTTCCTAATGCTTTTTCTCTGTCACTTCGCCTTTAATTCGACTTCAAATATTCTCATAAAATAAGTATATAAATGCTGGAAATTTACAATAATAATGTAAAATAAAAGAATATGCATTTATTTATCAGAACTTACCTAAATGCATAAAAATAGCTACTTTTACCATTTCGTCCACAACTTGGTATTTTCTCCATTTTAGCTTGAATTTCAGTTTTCCTTGCTCTATCATTTAAAATATAGTCTAATTAGGACTCAAATTATTCAAATTGACCCAAAATCATATTTTGGCAAAATTACAATTTTGCCCCTAAACTTTTGCATATTTACACTTTTGCCCCAAAGCTCGTAAATTAAACTTCAGCCTATTTTCTTATGTTTCATGACATTCTGGTCATTTTTCCCTTCTATGGCAGCATCAAATTCATACTCTAACAAGCACTTATGACTATTAGGTATTTTTACCGATTAAGTCCTTTTACTCGTTTTTGCTTAAAATCGAGTAGTACAAGTTGTCTAACATAATTTAAAACCTCATATTCTATCATAAAACACCAAAATACACAAATTTCACCTATGGGTATTTTTGCAAATATGAACCCTAACTTAAATTATTGCTAGCATAAGCTTTTATCGAGCTACAGGGACTCAAAACGCGTAAAGAACATTAAAAGCGGGGCTTGGAATCACTTACCATGGAGCTTGAAAGCTTGAAACAAACCCTAGCTATGGAGAACCCTTGAAATTTCGTCCTAATGAAGAAGATGGACAAAAATTGGCTTTTAATTTTGTTTTTAATTCATTTTACCCCTAAATGACCAAAATGCCCTTACTACTAAACTTTCAAAAATTCCTTCCATGTCCTAATTTTGTCCATGAACTTAAAATTGGTCAAATTGCTATTTAAGACCTCCTAATTAATATTCTAATTCAATTTTATGCAAAATACTTCTAGAACACAAGTTTTGCAATTTATTCAATTTAGTCCCTAATTTCAAATTAAGTACTTTATGCATAGAATTTCTTCACGAACTTTTCACACAATCATGCAAACATATCATAGACCTCAAAATAATAATAAAATAAAATTTTCTACCTCGAATTTGTGGTTTCGCAACCATTGTTCCGTTTAGGCCCTATTTCGGGATGTTACATTCCAAGCTCCATAGTAAGTGATTCTAAGCCCCGTTTTTAATGTTCTTTACGTTTTTGGAATCCCGGTAGCTCGATTAAGCTTATGCTAGCAATAATTCAACCTAGGGTTTATATTTGGAAAAATACCCATAGGTGAAATTTGTGTATTTTGATGTTTTATGATATAATATGAGGTTTTAAATTATGTTAGACAACTTGTGCTACTCGGTTTTGAGTGAAAACGAGTAAAAAGGGCTTAATCGGTAAAAATACTTAATAGTCATAAGTACATGTTAGAGTGTGAATTTGATGTTACCATAGAAGGGAAAAGTGATCAGCATGTTATAAAACATAAGAATAAGGGATAAAGTTTAATTCCCGAGCCTAGGGGTAAAAGTGTAATTATGCAAAAGTTTAAGGGCAAAAGTGTAATTTTCCAAAGTTTGTATTAAATGCTGTTTTGATGAATGTAAATAAGATTAATTTGGTATTATAGATCAAGAGAAACATGAATCAAGTAAGATTGTGCACTAAATTGCAAAATCTTTATATTTTGGTACCAAGGTAAGTTCATGTGTAAATAATGTAGCATAATTGTTATTTTTAAGTTATTGATGTTAATTATATGATATGCTGATTTTTTTTATCGTGAAATATTATGCTTTGTGGTTAATGTTGAGTAATATGCAAATTATGTTTACTACTTGATAAATATGAATTGCTACCGAGTATCGGTTCCGATATTCCGTGGAAGACGGCTAATGTCAGATTGAGGGAAAAAGCCCATTTGAACCTTAGGAATAGATTAGATACAAGTGACATGTCACTAGGATGGTTGAGCATCCGAACTCGTTGAGTTGAGTCCGAGTTCACTTATGGATGCGAATGTTCGAACTCGTTGAGTTGAGTCCGAGTTCGTGAGATGTAACTAGGCATCCGAACTCGTTGAGTTGAGTTCGAGTTCACTCATGGATGCGAACGCCCGAGCTCGTTGAGTTGAGTCCGAGTTCACTTATGGGCGGGTTACATGATTGCTTGATTACATATGTGGCACTTATGTGCAAATTATCCGTGTATCCGAGTTATATTCCGATGTGTTCAACGGGTGAAAATTTCTAAGAAATGGAAGAACACTTAAGATGCAAGTGACGTTTTGGTAAGTGTTGTGAAATGGGCACTTTGGACAGGTATGTACTTAACCCTCGAGTTGAAAATAGATACAACAACGATAAGGTGGTAAGATGATGAATGATGTTTAGAAATGTGATATATGTTTTGGTGATGCCATGCTAAGGTTGTTTGGTATAATTGTATTGTTATGTTACTTGTTATTTGCATATGAACTTACTAAGAATTTATGCTTACTCCTTCCTTTTCATTCATTGTAGTTTTGAACAAGTCAGCTTGGGAATCGGGACAGGTCGAAGTTTCGATCACACTATCCGAAGGATTTCTATTGGTAAATGGCTTGTAAAACTTAAGTATGGCATGTATAACAATATACCTATTTTGTGTAAATAATTTTATGATATGGCCATGTTTGGTTAAGAAAATGTTTGATATTGATAAGTCATGTGATGGCTAATTAGATCATGTTTGATATCATGGAAGTTTAATAGGTTATCTAGTTCATAAAAAAAAATTCATGGAAAGATGAAACTTGCCTTAAAACAGAATATTGCTGCAGCAAGGACATGAATTTGAAAAATCACTAAAAATAGTATAAGTGGAACTAAATAATGAGTAAGTTATGAAATTGAAGCTTAATGAGTCTATTTCCATGTGGATTGAACAAAACAGGATATAAATTATATTTTATGAGATATTTAAACTTTTATGAAACAGGGCCAGAATGATTTTTGGATCCCCTGTTTTGACTTTAAAAATTCATAATAAATTTTACAAAAATATTTAGAAGTTTTTATTTACATTTGAAGATTTCTTATTGAGTCTAGTTTTAATAGAAATAAACCTTATAGTCATTTAAATTTTGTATAGAGAGATATCTTATTCGAAATACACAAAGGTCAGAGCAGTCAAACCCTGAAATAGGGGAGACTTGAACTAATAAACTGTACTAATTGGCCCAACCAAAAATTCTAGAAAAAATTTAGTAAATATATATATGAGTCTAGATTTAGGGAAAATTTATGGATCTTGATTTTAAGTTTCGTAACTCGAGATATGATTTTTCTTGTAACTGTGACGCAGATAGCTAGAAAGCTGTGAATGTAGAAACAAATGATTCAAAGTACTTAAATTGATAAATTATATTCGGTAACACCTCAAGCTCGATTCCGACGTCGGTCTCAAGCGTGGGGGCATTACATTCTCGTGGAAGAGGCCATGGACATGGTCGACCAAGTGCTCGAACTGGATCTTCAGCTTCGGGACATATGCCAGTGGCAGATGCACCGGTACCACCGGCAACGGAAGTGGTGTCTCATGATCGTGGTGTCGGGGATGACACCCTATAGCAAGAAATGCTTCGTGTTCTGGAAAGGGTTGCCGGGGCAAGTTCGGGCAACAAAATTCGAGGATTTATTTCTGAACGATCAGGGCTAACGGAGCGGAAATCTTTAGGGGCGTATCTGGCGTAGCCCCGAATGTGGCAGAATATTGGTTGGAGGCCATAGAACGGATTATGGACGACTTGGACTGCTCTGTGGAGCAGAAGCTGAAGGGAGCCATATCGCTGCTGCGAGACGAGGCCTATCAGTGGTGGCTCACCATATGGAACCTCAGCTGATAGGGTAACTTGGGAGCTGTTTAAGACGACCTTTAAAGGGAAGTATGTTGGGGCGAGTTATGTGGACGCCCGCAGGAAGGAATTCTTGAATCTAGTTCAAGGAAATAAGTCGGTTGCAGAGTATGAGGCTGAATTTCTAAGTCTAAGCTGGTATGCTGTGGGAATAGTCGCTACGGAGTATGAGCGTAGCGTGCGCTTCGAGGATGGACTTAAAGATGAGCTTAAGGTACTGATTGCTCCGCAGAGGGAGCGTAATTTCGCGGTTCTGGTGGAAAAAGCTAAGATAACTGAGGAGGTGAAGCGTACTAAGAGGCAGAATCGTGAGAAGGATCGAAACCATTTTCGAAAGGATTCCGGACCTTTGGGTGGTGCAAATAGGAATGTTAAGAGAGCAAGAGTGGAGGAACCAGTTTGAGCAGTTTCGATGAATGTTGTTAGACCACTAATCTATGGAGACTGTGGTAAGGTACACTTGGGCGAGGGTAGGAAACGTTTCGGTGCTTGTTTTCGATGCGGATTATGGAGCATAGAGTTAAGGACTGTCCTCAGAAAGCTGATCAGCTTAGGTTACTGAACAGAGGGTTGCTCAACCCGCGAGAGGTGGACCACAACCACCGAGAGGATGTGGACAAGGTAGGGGCAAAAATGGAAATGGTCGAGGTCGAGGGGCACCTGGCAGGGGTGCCGAAAATGTTAAGGCTCGACAGCCAGCGTTGGTGTATGCAGCTCGTCGTCGTGAGGAGGGCGACGCACCTGACATCATAACTGGTACGTTTTTGGTTTCTAGCATGCCGTATACTGCTTTGGTGGATATGGGATCTACTCATTCCTATGTTGCATGTGCCATATCTGGGTCGTTAGGTGTGCTCTCTGAGAAGATTGTGAGTGGGGTATCTGTGCTAAGTCCTTTGGGTCCCTCGGTTAGGGTAGACAAACTGTATAGGGATGTACCCTTAGAAACTCAAGGTAGGATTTTTCCTGGAGATCTGATGGAGTTACCGTTCGGAGAGTTTGACCTCATTCTGGGAATGGACTGGCTTGTTAAGCATAAGGCGACTTTGGATTGTGCTGCTAAGCGAATGGTGCTAAGGACCACGGAAGGTGAGGAGGTTATGATGACAGGTGAACGATGGGACTATTTGTCCAATGTGGTATCGGCATTGAGGGCTAAAAAGTGGATTCGGAAAGGTTGTGAGCCCTATTTGTCATTTTTAAGTCAATCAAAAGAGGAGGGGCTGACAGTGGATAAAGTTAGGACTGTAAAAGAGTTCCAAGATGTTTTTCCGGAGGAGCTTCTGGGATTGCCTCCAAATCGAGAAGTCGAGTTTGGAATAACTTGTTGCCTGGAACGGCACCACTGTCCATCGCACCGTATAGGATGGCACCGAAGGAGTTAGTGGAGTTAAAGGCACAAATTCAGGAGTTGTTGGATAGGGGCTATATTAGGCCAAGTGTGTCTCCATGAGGAGCACCGGTGCTATTCGTGAAAAAGAAGGATAGGACGATGCGGATGTGTATTGATTATCGCCAGTTGAACAAACTGACGATTAAGAATAAGTATCCACTGTCAAGGATCGATGATCTGTTTGACCAACTTAGAGGAGCTTCTATATTTTCCAAGATAGACCTTCGATCTGGATATCATCAGTTAAGGGTCAAAGAGGCAGATATCCATAAGACGACATTCAGGACTCGGTATGGTCATTACGAGTTTCTGGTTATGCCACTTAGACTGACAAATGCTCCTACAGCATTTATGGATCTGATGAATCGTGTGTTCCAACCATTCTTGGATCGGTTCATAGTCGTCTTTATTGATGATATCCTGGTATATTCTGAAACTGAAGCAAAACATGATAAGCATCTCCGTATTGTGCTGCAAGTGTTGAGGGAAAAGGAGCTTTATGCGAAATTCAGCAAGTGCGAATTCTGGTTAAGGGAGGTAACGTTCTTAGGACATGTGGTCTCTGCCGAGGGGATTAAGGTGGACCCTCAAAAGATTGAAGCGATTTTAGAGTGGAAGCCACCTAGGACTGTGTCGGAAATTTAAAGTTTCCTAGGGTTGGCAGGATACTACAGAAGGTTTGTAGAAGGTTTTTTTGTTATGGCAGCACCGCTGACAAAACTCATAAGGAAAGGAGTACCGTTTGTATGGACTAAGAAGCAGCAGGAAGCTTTTGAGAAGTTGAAGAAAGTTCTGACGGAAGCACCTGTATTAATTCAGTCGGAGTCTGGGAAGGATTTTACCGTGTTTAGTGATGCATCCCATGTAGGTTTGGGTTGTGTGTTGATGCAAGAGGGTAATGTGGTTGCTTATGCATCACGACAGCTTAAGCCTCACGAAGGGAACTATCCTACTCATGATTTGGAGTTGGCAGCAGTGATCTTTGCACTTAAGATTTGGAGACATTACTTGTACGGAGAAAGGTGTATTATTTACACAGATCATAAGAGTCTTAAGTATTTTTTGACTCAAAAGGAACTGAACCTTAGGCAAAGGAGATGGATTGAGTTGCTTAAGGACTATAACTGTTCGATTGAGTATCACCCAGGCAAGGCTAATGTGGTAGCCGATGCTCTAAGTCGTAGAGTTGTATCTGATTTGAGAGCAATGTTTACTCGTCTGAGTCTGTATGATGATGGTACTTTGTTGACTGAATTGCAAGTAAGGCCAACCTGGGTGGATCAGATTAAGGAAAAGCAGTTGAAAGATGAGTCTTTGGTCGCTAGTTTTAACAGGTTAAGGAAGGGGAAACTTCTGAGTTTTGGTTGAATAGCGAAGGAGTTCTGTGTTTCCAAGGAAGAATTTGTGTTCTGAAGGACTCTGACTTGAGGTAGACAATTTTGAAGGAAGCTTATGGGGGACTTTGTGCCATGCATCCTGGAGGGAATAAGTTGTATCACGACTATTTTATACCAGTCCGCACTGACTTTTCACTTCAGAAGTTAGCCAAGTTGTATGTGGCGGAGATTGTGCGACTTCATGGTGTCCCAGTTTCAATTATTTCTAACCGAGATCCTAGATTCACATCTCAGTTTTGGCAAAAGTTGCATGAGGCGTTGGGGACGCGATTGAACTTTAGTACGGCTTTCCATCCCCAAACTAATGGTCAGTCGGAAAGGGTTTTTCAGATTCTGGAGGACATGTTGAAGGGATGTGTTATTGACTTCTGAGGTAGTTGTGAAGATTACTTGCCGTTGGCAGAATTTGCGTGCAATAACAGTTACCAAGCGGGTATTCGAATGACACCGTATGAAGCATTGTATGGACGAAGGTGTCGTTCACCTAGTTGTTAGACCGAACTAGGAGAGCGACAAGTTCTTGGACCAGAGTTGGTAGCTGATACTGAGGATAAGGTCAGAATAATTAGGGATTGGTTAAAGGAAGCATCCGATAGGCAAAAATCGTATGCGGATTTGAAACGTAAGAAGATTGAGTACGCAACAGGTGATATGGTCTTCTTGAAGGTTTCTCCTTGGAAGAAGATTTTAAGATTCGGTAAGAAGGGCAAGTTGAGTCCGCAGTTCATTGGGCTTTATCGGGTTTTGAAGAGAGTAGGCCCAATGGCTTTGTAACACTCTTAACCCGTATCCGTCGCCGGAATGGGGTTACGAAGCATTTACTATCATAACCCAACTCAAATAATATTCCTTACATTTCATGCTTTGTAAGTTAATCATGACAAAACATATCTTTTAAAATTTAAACAAAATCAAACAGGTGTTTACAACTAACCAAAACTTACGTATGTGATTAAATATACCATTTCATGAATAATTAGACTTACTGAAACACCATATACTTTCCACATTCATTTATAGCCGAAACACACCTTTTAACATCATTAAATTTAATCAAAACAACTTTACATGTATTAAACTTATATTAACCCTATCATACGATTCGATCCAGACAATCTAAAATACTAACTCAAAATTTTATTAAACAATTGAATAGAGAATACGAATTTACAATCAATCACATATATATATGTACTACAAATAACTTCCATTCAAACACAAGTTATGATAATCTGAAGTAACTCAAACATTGTCTAAACACATAACACCATTCATATATATATATATATATGTATATACCATCCATTAATAACATATAGCATTTTATCCAAAATGAATTTAACCATGACAACGCATAACCAAATTCAAACTTAGTATTTAAGCCATATTCGCATGGCTGAAGGTATACATATCAGAGTTCGAACGAATAAATATTAGCCTATACATGCCAAAATGTTCACTTAAACCATCCAAAAAGGGTTACCAAAATGTTGCAAGCTGGTGTGATGACTTTGACAATGGTCCCGAACACACAAAATGGATCAAAGAAACCTAAATAAGCAACAAGTAACACACCAAATGAGTTTTCAACTCAGCAGTCGTAAGCAATAAAATGCAATAATTGACTTAGAAAGTGTCGAATAGAACAAAGAAAAGAAAGGAAGTTCATATATTGTCTAGACCGTTAATTCAATACTAGTCAACTACTATTATTAAATTAAAATATCACATAACAGATTTCGCACATGTAGGGCTCAATTAAGGAATTTTGCAACCATAGTGCCATGCTAACCCGCACACGAAGTGTCTTAATAATCCACACGTGAATTTACGATTCAACTCCGCGCACATAGTGCCAAATAATTTTGCACACATAGTGCCATATAATTACGCACACATAGTGCCATATAATTACGCATACATAGTGCCATGCAAATACGCACACATAGTGCCTTACAAATACGCACACATAGTGCCTTACCAATATGCACACATAGTGCCCAATGTCATTCCGTTATACATAAAGGATTAATTTAATTAACTAAATATAACCAGCCACAAATCTTTCAATCAAGAATACATGAACTAGAGTAATTCCTTTATGACATGTATATACTAATGATGTATAGAATAGCCAGCTTTTTATTGCTTTGAGACTTACCTCTTGTTGGATAAGGACAGTTCCAATCGGTACTCGATGTTCTTCGCTTTGCCCTTGCTTGATTCCCCTCCTTTAAGTTCTTGAGCTTAATCAAAGTAAATTAACTAGTTTAATCACCTTGTTAGTTATTTGTATCCAAATAAATCAAGATGATTTTCATATCATGAGAAACACATGGTAAGATTTGATTCCTTTCTACTTTAGGCCTTTGAGCTATTCGGCTAATAATCACATAATATCATATTACTATCAAAAATCAAATCAATATTTCCATTACACATATATATAACACACGTATATATTTTTGTATATACAATGACTACCCTTGCTAATTTCTCATATATTATAATAATTTTCACAACACTTCATATCCGTACTTGATCAAGACATTAAAACCTCAATACCTATTCATCTAATGCCTCAAGACTGAATGTATTATCACATTCCAAAATAACCTTTTCTAAACCACGTTTACATTCAAATATACATGATCATAAATCAACTCAATTTATAAGCCCACCTCACTCATTTGGTCAATTGTGTACAATCAAGAATAATATCTTAAAGGTGCTTACTCATATAATCGAATGTGCAAGATCAAATTCAACATCACCTATATACTTAATTAGATGGTCGAATACACAATATCAATTTTCATCTCATTTTTATTTTATTAAAACACATAGCTTCATCTCAAGAACACTTTGGCCGAATTCTCCTAAACTAGCATAACTCACATCTATTTATAACATCGTATAAATCCACCTATATCTATGTATTTAACTACATTTTCTTTCATCTTTCTACTATTTCCATTAACAACATCCGAAACACCATCCCTTTAGCATTTACTCCATCTAACCGTATGCCTATTTAATCATCTACTTAAGTAGAAAATCAACATATGGGTTGTAACAAAACCTTGACTATTAACTAAATTTTTCATAAAATTTCATAGAATTAACAAGAACCTTACCTTAATCAACCCTTAGGAAGGCCGAATATGCAAAAGAATTTCCTCCTTCCTTCACCTAAGTTAAGGCACTTGCAAGAGGAGGAAGATGACTACTTTCTCTCTCTCTTTTCTTATTTTATTTATCTTTTCCTATTAATTAATTTCTTTTATTTTTTTATTTAACCATTAACTAATATAAAATTATAACAAATTCAACTTAGTGGAAGAAGAATCATTACTTGGCCGGCCATTACTGTAATTTTGGGCAATTTAACATGCAAATCCAAACTTTCCCACTTTGTAATTACTTAATCCTTGCAATTTACCTATCATAATTTTCTAAGTTTCTCAACTAAGTCCTACTATGAAAATTCACATTTCTTAGACTAAATTAATACATCAAGTTTGCACCCATAGACCACCACTCATAAAATATATGTAGTTAAATTTAAATTAAATTTTTATGACTCAATTTTGTGGTTCCGAAACCACATTCCGACTAGGGTCTAATTAGGGCTGTCACAGCTCTCCCCCACATAAGGAATTTTTGTCCCCGAGAATCTTAGCAGCGAATAAGTTAGGATATCGATCTTTCATAGTGTCTTCAAGTTCCCAAGTAGCTTCTTCGACCCCATGTTTAA
The DNA here is from genome assembly GCA_025698475.1 of Gossypium anomalum. Lineage (NCBI taxonomy): Eukaryota > Viridiplantae > Streptophyta > Magnoliopsida > Malvales > Malvaceae > Gossypium > Gossypium anomalum. The sequence continues at coordinate 36,094,983 of CM046968.1, read as the reverse complement.
GCCACAATACCTTCACTAATGATATTTTCTTATTTCGCAACTCTTTTATTTCACGGGCCAAAATACGAACCGGTTCTTCTTCGTAACTCAAATCATATTGAACCTCAACCTCTAATGGATTAATTACATGTGATGGATCAGATCTATAACGTCGAAGCATCGAAACATGAAAAACGTTGTGAATCTTTTCAAGTTCAGGGGGTAAAATCAATCTATATGCGACTGGCCCAATTCGTTCGGATATTTCATACGGCCCGATGAATCTCGGGCTTAAGTTGCCCTTACGGCCAAATCTGAGCATTTTTTTTCCAAGGTGAGACTTTAAGAAACACTTTGTCTCCAACCTGATATTCAATGTCTTTTCTTTTTAAATCCGCATACGACTTACGACGATCAGAAAGTTGCTTTCGGCTTTCGCGGATCACTTTACTTTACATTCGCATCTTTAATCAAATCGACCCCGAAGATTTTACTTTCACTAAGTTCGGTCCAAAACAATGGTGTACGGCATTTACGACCGTACAAAGCCTCATATGGTGCCATCTTAATGCTTGATTGAAAACTATTGTTGTAAGCGAATTCAATCAACGGCAAATATCTTTCCCATGAACCAAAAAACTCTAAAATACAGCATCTCAACATATCCTCGAGTATCTGAATTATCCGTTCAGACTGACCATCAGTCTGGGGATGAAAAGCGGTGCTAAAATGCAGCTTCGTACCCAGTGCTTCTTGTAGCTTCTTCCAAAATCGTGATGTGAACCTTGGGTCTCTATCCGACACAATAGAAATAGGGACTCCATGTAATTGAACAATTTGGGAGACATATAATTCTACCAATTTGTCGAGCGAGAAATCTGTACGGACAGGAATGAAATGAGCAGATTTTGTCAATCTATCAACAATAACCCAGATTGAGTTTTTCTTACTCTGCGTCAATGGTAAACTAGATACGAAATCCATCGTAACACAATCCCATTTCCATTCAGTTATCATGATAGGATGAAGTAACCCCGAAGGCACTTGATGTTCCGCTTTCACTTGTTGACAAATTAAACATTTTGAAACAAAGTCAGAAATGTCTCGTTTCATACCAGGCCACCAAAATCGACACTTTAGATCGTTGTACATTTTTGTACTCCCCGGGTGGACTGACATTCGACTACTATGGGCCTCGCTCAAAATCATCGGAATAAGTTCCGAATTTCTTGGAACACATAATCGATTATTGAACGTCAAGCAATCATTTCTGTCAATCTGAAACTCTGATTCCACATTTAGAACGCATTTAGCTCGTTTAGCAACCAATTCATCGTCGACTTTCTGAGCTTCAAGTATCTGATGAATCAATAATGGTTTGGCCTTTACTTCTGCTACTAACACATTATTGAATGAAATGGATAAATGAACGTTCATCGCTCTCAGAGCAAACAGCGATTTACGACTTAAAGGATCAGCAACCACGTTAGCCTTTCCCGGGTGATAATCAATGACTAGCTCATAATCTTTCAACAACTCAAGCCAAAGTCTTTGTCGCAGATTCAATTCTCTTTGAGTCATCAAATATTTGAGGCTTTTATGGTCCGAATAAACATGACACTTTTCCCCAAACAAGTAGTGTCGCCATATCTTCAAAGCGAATACAATGGCCGCTAATTCAAGATCATGGGTCGGATAGTTTTTCTCATGAGGCTTTAATTGCCTCGACGCGTATGCCACAACTCAACCTACTTGCATCAACACACAACCCAGCCCAAGTAAGGATGCATCGCTGTAAACAACAAACTCTTTACGATTAATTTGTACTACTATGCTGGAGCTTCATTAAGCATGTTTTCAATCGGTCAAAACTTCTCTGGCATCTTTCCGACCATTCAAACTTAACATCTTTTTGAAGTAGTTATGTCATCGGTGTGGCTATCATTGAGAAACCCTTTACAAATCGTCGTAATGTGCTGGCAAGCCCCAAAAAGCTCCTAACCCGGTAATATTCTTGGAGGTTTCCAATCGGTTATGGTGATATTTTGCTCGGATCAACTCGAATACCCGACGCGGATACTACATGTCCCAAAAAGCTAACTTCTCTCAACCAGAACTCACATTTACTAAATTTTGCGTATAATTGCTTGTCTCGTAAAATCTATAATACCAATTTCAGGTGCTCAGCATGTTCAGATTCATTATGCGAATAGACCAAAATGTCATCGATAAATACAACTACAAACCGATCCAAATACGATCTGAAGATCCGATTCATCAAGTCCATAAATACCACAGGGGCATTAGTGAGCCCAAACGGCATCACTAAGAACTCGTAGTGACCGTATCTCGTTCTGAAGGCAGTTTTAGGTATATCCGATTCTTGAACTCGCAACTGATAATAGCCCGATCTCAAATCTATCTTTGAAAACACGGAGGCTCCCTTCAGTTGATCAAACAAATCATCAATACGCGGTAACGGATATTTATTCTTTATTGTCATTTTATTCAGTTGGCGATAATCGATGCACAATCTCATGGTTCCATCTTTCTTTTTCACAAACAATACTGGTGCACCCCAAGGTGAGAAACTCGGTCGAGCGAAACCTCTATCCGTCAACTCTTGTAACTGAACTTTTAATTCCCTTAATTCAGTTGGTGCCATACGATACGGAGCTATCGAAATCGGTGTAGTCCCAAGTACAAGTTCAATGCCAAACTCTACCTCTCGAGCAGTGTGGTAACCCGGTAATTCTTGGGAAAAACATCCAGGATATTCACAAACCACCGCGCTTTGATTCAAGCTTCCTTTTGATTTTTACTATCAAGCACGTAGGCAAGATACGCTTCACACCCCTTTCTCACATATTTTTGAGCCAACATTGAGGATATTAATTTTGCTGGCCATCCGTTCAAATCGATGAGACTCTACTCGGATTATCTTATTATCATCCGCACATCTCAAATCAATGGTCTTTCTTTTGCAATTTACAACTGCATCATGTATGGTCAGCCAATCCATACCGAGAATAACATCAAATTCATCAAACGGTAAGAGCATCAAATCAGCCGAAAAACAAGAATTTTGGATTGTCAGGGGGCATTTCTTACACACTTTGTCAACGAGTACACATCGACCCAAGGGATTCGACACTCGAATTACGAACTTAGTAGACTCAACAGGTAGAGTCTTACTGGATGCTAACACCTCACATACATATGAATGAGTAGAACCAGGGTCAATCAATGCAATCACACTAGTATCAAAGAGAGTGAAAGTACCAGTGATGACATCAGGGGAAGATGCTTTCTCTCGTGCACGGATGGCATAAGCTCTGGCAGGAGCACGAGTCTCAGATCGAATAGTCGTATCAGAAGCCCCCCTCTGACTACCACCTCTACCTCCTGTATTTCTCAGTGGTTTACCTTTAGCCGTTGCGCCACTCGATCTCGTACCTTGCACCTTGTTCTTTTCATTAGGTTCCATACAATCTCGAACAAAATGATCCCGCGATCCGCATCTATAACAGGCTCTATTAATAGACTTACCCCAACATTCACCTACATGTCGTCTTCCACATTGTAGACATTCAGGTTTTTCTTGTCAATTATTACCAACGCTAGCAACCGAAGTAGCTCGAGATTCGGCTGATGGTCGCTCCCTAATGGAAATTCCTGCAGTAGTCTTCGATTTATTAGTATCATCTCTGAATTTCTTTCCAGCCGGAAAAGAAGTTTTACCTGCCAATCTTTTACGAAAGTCTCTGGCTTCAGATTCAGCTTTCTTTTTCTCCTTTCCAAGCTCTTCAGCCTTGCAAGCCCATTCAACTAGCGTTACAAATTCTTTTATTTCTAAAATACCCACTAGTAGCTTTAAGTCTTCATTCAATCCTTCTTCGAATCTTTTACACATGGTGACTTCATCGGCTACACACTCCTGAGCATATCGACTGAGTCTTACAAACTCTCGTTCGTATTCAGATACTGTCAAACAACCTTGCTTAAGTTCCAAAAATTCTTTACGCTTTTGATCCATGAATCGCTGACTAATATACTTCTTACGAAACTCTGCATGAAAGAAGTCCCAAGTAACTCGTTCCTTCGGAACAATAGAAATCAGGGTTCTCCACCAATAGTAGGCCGAGTCCCGTAACAAAGATATGGCACACTTTAAACACTCATCAGGTGTGCAAGACAGTTCATCAAAAACACGGATGGTGTTATCAAGCCAAAACTCGGCCCTTTCAGCATCATCAGTAGTTGTGGCTCAGAATTCCTTGGCTCCATGCTTTCTAATCAAATCTACAGGGGGCTTACTCGGCCTCAAAGGATCAGTAGTTGTTGGTAATATAGGAACCTGAGGTGGATTATTTAAATTCGGGAAAGGTTGGGCAGCCGAGTTAGTCCGAGCATATTGTGCGACCCATTCGTTCATCATAGAAAAGAAGGCTTGTTTTGCCCCATCATCTTGATTATTTGCTGACGATTGAGGTTCAACAGGCGGTGTCCCTTGCGTAGGAGCACCGCTACGCTCTCAACATCATCTGCCAAGGCTCTTTCCAAATTGGGTTTCATTTACTAATCAAAACAATAATTTCAACCGTCAAAAGCCATCACATCATCGTATACCAACATTAAGGCATGTATAGCTAGACTCGTACACGCTACAGTAGTCCTAGGACCGACTAAACCGAAGCTCTGATACCAATAAAATGTAACACTCCTAACCCGTATCCGTTGCCGGAATAGGGTTACGAAGCATTTACTATCATAACCCAACTCAAATAATATTCCTCACATTTCATGCTTTGTAAGTTAATCATGACAAAACATATCTTTTAAAATTTAAACAAAATCAAACAGGTGTTTACAACTAACAAAAACTTACGTATGTGATTAAATATACCATTTCATGAATAATTAGACTTACTGAAACACCATATACTTTCCTTATTCATTCATAGCCAAAACACACCTTTTAACATCATTAAATTTAATCAAAACAACTTTACATGTATTAAACTTATATTAACCCTATCATACGATTTGATCCAGATAATCCAAAATACTAACTCAAAATTTTATTAAACAATCGAATAGAGAATACGAATTTACAATCAATCAAATATATATATCTACTACAAATAACTTCCATTCAAACACAAGTTATGATAATCTGAAGTAACTCAAACATTGTCTAAACACATAACACCATTCATATATATATATATGTATATACCATCCATTAATAACATATAGCATTTTATCCAAAATGAATTTCACCATGACAATGCATAACCAAATTCAAACTTAGTATTTAAGCCATATTCGCATGGCTGAAGGTATACATATCAGAGTTCGAACGAATAAATATTAGCCTATACATGCCAAAATGTTCACTTAAACCATCCAAAAAGGGTTACCAAAATGTTGCAAGCTGGTGTGATGACTTTGACAATGGTCTCGAACACACAAAATGGATCAAAGAAACCTAAATAAGCAACAAGTAACACACCAAATGAGTTTTCAACTCAGCAGTCGTAAGCAATAAAATGCAATAATTGACTTAGAAAGTGTCGAATAGAACAAAGAAAAGAAAGGAAGTTCATATATTGTCTAGACCGTTAATTCAATACTAGTCAACTACTATTATTAAATCAAAATATCACATAACAGATTTCGCACATGTAGGGCTCAATTAAGGAATTTTGCAACCATAGTGCCATGCTAACCCGCACACGAAGTGTCATAATAATCCACACGTGAATTTACGATTCAACTCCGCACACATAGTGCCAAATAATTTTGCACACATAGTGCCATATAATTACGCACACATAGTGCCATATAATTACGCACACATAGTGCCATGCAAATACGCACACATAGTGCCTTACAAATACGCACACATAGTGCCTTACAAATACGCACACATAGTGCCCTACCAATATGCACACATAGTGCCCAATGTCATTCCGTTATACATAAAGGATTAATTTAATTAACTAAATATAACCAGCCACAAATCTTTCAATCAAGAATGCATGAACTAGAGTAATTCCTTTATTACATGTATATACTAATGATGTATAGAATAGCCAGCTTTTTATTGCTTTGAGACTTACCTCTTGTTGGATAAGGACAGTTCCAATTGGCTACTCGATGTTCTTCGCTTTGCCCTTGCTTGATTCCCCTCCTTTAAGTTCTTAAGCTTAATCAAAGTAAATTAACTAGTTTAATCACCTTGTTAGTTATTTGTATCCAAATAAATCAAGATGATTTTCATATCATGAGAAACACATGGTAAGATTTGATTCCTTTCTACTTTAGGCCTTTGAGCTATTCGGCTAATAATCACATAATATCATATTACTATCAAAAATCAAATCAATATTTCCATTACACATATATATAACACACGTATATATTTTTGTATATACAACGACTACCCTTGCTAATTTCTCACATATATTATAATAATTTTCACAACGCTTCATATCCGTACTTGATTAAGACATTAAAACCTCAATACCTATTCATCTAATGCCTCAAGACCGAATGTATTATCACATTCCAAAATAACCTTTTCTCAACCACGTTTACATTCAAATATACATGATCATAAATCAACTCAATTTATAAGCCCACCTCACTCATTTGGTCAATTGTGTACAATCAAGAATAATATCTTAAAGGTGCTTACTCATATAACCGAATGTGCAAGATCAAATTCAACATCACCTCTATACTTAATTAGATGGTCGAATACACAATATCAATTTTCATCTCATTTTTATTTTATTAAAACACATAGCTTCATCTCAAGAACACTTTGGCCGAATTCTCCTAAACTAGCATAGCTCACATCTATTTATAACATCGTATAAATCCACCTATATCTATGTATTTAACTACATTTTCTTTCATCTTTCTACTATTTCCATTAACAACATCCGAAACACCATCCCTTTAGCATTTACTCCATCTAACCGTATGCCTATTTAATCATCTATTTAAGTAGAAAATCAACATATGGGTTGTAACAAAACCTTGACTATTAACTAAATTTTTCATAAAATTTCATAGAATTAACAAGAACCTTACCTTAATCAACCCTTAGAAAGGCCGAATATGCAAAAGAATTTCCTCCTTCCTTCACCTAAGTTACGGCACTTGCAAGAGGAGGAAGATGACTACTTTCTCTCTCTCTTTTCTTATTTTATTTATCTTTTCCTATTAATTAATTTCTTTTATTTTTTTATTTAACCATTAACTAATATAAAATTATAACAAATTCAACTTAGTGGAAGAAGAATCATTACTTGGCCGGCCATTACTTTAATTTTGGGCAGTTTAACATGCAAATCCAAACTTTCCCACTTTGTAATTACTTAATCCTTGCAATTTACCTATCATAATTTTCTAAGTTTCTCAACTAAGTCCTACTATGAAAATTGACATTTCTTAGACTAAATTAATACATCAAGTTTGCACCCATAGACCACCACTCAGAAAATATATGTAGTTAAATTTAAATTAAATTTTTATGACTCAATTTTGTGGTTCCGAAACCACATTCCGACTAGGGTCTAATTAGGGCTGTCACAGGCTTATCAATTGGAATTGCCTCCAGAGTTAGACAGGATTCACGATGTTTTTCACATCTCTATGTTATGGCGTTATCGTTCTCACCCTACTCATGTCGTGCCGGTTGCAGAGATTGAGGTGCAAACTGATTTGACCTTTAAGGAAGAGCCTGTGCAAATATTGGATCAAGATGTTAAGGTTCTAGAAAGAAATCTGTTCCATTAGTGAAAGTGCTTTGGCGTAATCATGGCAGAGAGGAAGCTACTTGGGAGCCAGAAGAGGCGATGCAACAACAATACCCTCATCTATTTGGATCAGGTAAATTTTGAGGACGAAATTTCTTTAAGGAGGTAGAGTTGTAACGCCCCAATTTTTGGGAATTCTGTGAATGTTGGCAATATTTAAAATTTCTGTGTTCTGTCTACTTGGAGTAGGTTTAATTATGTTAGTGGGCCTTTAGAAGGCCCTAGCTTAAGTTAAAACCCGGTAATTTTAATTAATTTTAATCCATAAGGAAAAGGGGTTCTAGTTAATTGGGCTTGTTAGTATTAATTGGGAAAAATAAAACACAAGGAAGCTTGTGGTAAGTTGCCATGTGATGCCACTTGGGAGCTTTAGAGGTGGCGTGTGGATGACTAAGGAGAACTAAGGTTCGAGTCACAAGGTAAGTAAATTATCGGTATTAATTTTTATGTACAGAAAAGGGATGTAATGGAACTGAAGTGAAATTCTGTCAAGAGGAGTTTGAGTTGCTCAAGAGATTAAGTAATGAGGGGATAAGGGAGAGGATTTAGGAGCTAATTAGGGAGAGCAGTGTTGGCCGAATGGTGGACTCTTGAGAAGCAAGAGTTGGCCGGCTAAGGGGTGCTTTATGGGGGCAAATTTCGGCTAGGTTATTTAGTTTGTTCTGTCGAAAATTAGGTTTCTCTTCTCTTCCCTTTTTATTTTTGTTAAAAGCCAAAAACTACTACTGTGCCGACTTCACAACCACAAAACCGAATTCTCTGCTCATCTCTTCTTCTGTTCATCTTTTCTTTTTCTTTTAGCCGAACCTAGAGACCTCTTATTGTGCCATTTTCTCCATAGTCGAATACTAACTCTTTACTCATCCTTTTTTTTTATTCTATCTTCTCTTTTCCTCATAGTCGAACTCATACCCTTCCTTCTCTGTCGCATCCATTATTGTCACCATCTCCCATATTCTCCAAGAGCCGAATCTTGTGGTAGCCAAACTTCTCCTCTCTTACTTACTTATAAAAATTGAAAACTATAAACCTATGGTGGAGGAAGCCGAAACTTGGGTTGTTGGAATCTATTTCTTCTCACAAGTACGGTAGATCGGAGTTAGGATCATGGATAGGCGCACTCTTTTAAGCCAAACAACGATAGGTAAGTTATTGAAGTAATACATGTTTTAAGAAAAAGCCGAAACCCTTAAGGGGTGGCTAACGTTTGGACTAAGGGCATTATGCCTCTTTCTTTTTGAATGTGTAAGCATCAGTGTGGACAAGGGAGCGTACAGCGAAGGACTAGAAGACTACTTGGTTGGATCTTTGGATCTAATCCATATTTCGGCAGGAAGGTAAGAGCAATAGGGTTTTAAACATGGTTGGCCGAATATGGTAAGGGGTTAAATACGCAGTTTTATTTCGATAATTAGAGTAATGTGTTAGTAATACAATTGTAGGCAGTTCGTGCATGGATCTCGTCAACAAATCATCATAAAACAGGTGTGTAACTGACACCCTCTCATAGACTAGATCGACAAAAACTGAAAAGTTGAAATGCCGAAAAGTCGATATTTTGAGAACTTGCGAGTATGCGAATGCTCGTAAGATTAATAGTTTGAAGTGTATGTTAAATTAAAGTGTTAAGACTACAGAGTGCAAGTTTTCATGCATTTCGATGTTTTTAGGCTTAATGGGCCAAAATCGGGAAAATGGGCCAACGGGCCCAATTCAGTAAGAACACTCGGTAAGTGTTTCTGTTAGTACATAAATGTCTATGATATGCATGAAAACCCTAGAAGCAGTTAAATTACTAGAATACCCCTAAGTGTGGAAAATTACCATGATACCCCTAGGTGTAAAATGACCATTATACCCCTAGGGTTAAAATTGACTGAAAAGCATGATGATCTGATTCTGTATGATGTATGCCATGATTGTATATCTGTTGCATGGGGACATAGGTTATATTATGGAGGAAGCGTCCTGGTGGCTATGCCACAAATTATCTCGATCCGTGGCCCCGCCACATATATCGTTTCGGTGGGCTCGCCACGATTATCTATTCTGGTGACTCTGTCACATTATCTGCTTCAGCGACCATCTTTGCATATTTACGTGGTGTGTAGCGGTTGGGTGGGTCGAGTAGTCTCCCCACATGATGAAAGGCTGGTATGGGGGTGCATATGGTTGGATATGGGTTTGGTTTTTGCATAAACATGTAAAATGCATTACGATTTGTTATGGGCCTATGGGCTTTGTTGCAGATGCATTGCAGGCTATGGCCAACTTATTCTACATTTACGTGGTTTGGTGATATAGGCTATGGTTGGGTTAATTTACACCTTTGAGTTTCCCAAAACTCACCCCTTTATTTCATCCACGCAGGTAATCCCCAACCATAGTGGGCTTGGAGCTGTGAGGGATTCGGAGTGGCCACACATTTCTGCTGAATTAGTTTCTTTCTAGTGAACTGGACATCCTTTTCTTTTACGCTTGAGGTTTTGGGTTTTTACATGTAATAAGGCCGCTTTATTGTTTTTATGGTTTTGATTTATATTTTATTATGATGGAAATGATTTATTTTAACTATCAAAATTGATTAGCTTTAGGGTGCGCTTTCAAAAACAATAATTGATTTCAAAATAACACGACTACAAGCAAGGCTTCCGCTATGAAAATTTTTTCCAAAATTAATCACTTTTTCTTAAACGGACATAATCAAATTGTTTTCCTAAAAATATACACAACATTAAAGTGTGGCAATGGTGGTGTGCATGTCTAGGATTGGATCCGAAGGGAGCTTGGTACTTAAGCAGTCCGATGGACTCACCTCCTCTTTTCCGGTTTCCTACCTGGTGCACAGCTTCCATTCACTTTAATCTATAATGAAATGAAAGTATCTTTTAAAACATTAAGTAAGTTTTCTAAACCAACAATATCAAATTTTCTGAATGCTCCGATGTGGCATGTCGGATCCGGTCGTAACGTCTAGGCCGGGTTTGGGGTGTTACAATTTAATTTAATTTAATCCTTATCTTAATAGTATTTTATTAATTTAATAATATTTAATATTAAATTTAATATAATATTTTTTTGATAAATACTATATTAATTTAATATTAAAGTGATTAAGTTTAATCAGAGTTGAACTCTCTAAACTCTAATTATATAAAGAGAGCCTTGGGTCATTATTTGACACACAGTTGAAATCAAGAGAAAGTTGTAGAGAAAAAATCCTCTAAATAAATTATTTCAGAAAATTTCTAGAGATATTTTTCTTATCTATAACTTGGCACAAAAGTTTAGAAAAATTGAAAAATTACCCCACTAATATTTTTTTGAAAAATTTTCTAATTCGGGTTGCAATGTTGTTTGGGTTACTCCTTGGTAATCAATCTTATTCGTTATACCTTTCCTTTAAGGTGAAACACATCCGTTTGCAAGGAACTGTTCTGCTCAATGACTTCTATCAGACGGTTATCTCATCAACCGTATGAGTTTGCGATAGATCCTCCTCTAAGAGGAATAGTCTTGACATACATATCTGTCTCTTGGTAACTTTTTACCACATACAAAATTTACTGAACGCCTTCTAGTGGACCTTAGTGGAGGATCCACATCTACGATCCTTGAATACAACTTCCCTCACTTGTCTTCACCCCAGTCATTATTGGTACGTCACTTCCCCTATCTAAATCCATTTGGGTTACCACCATATACCCTTTTTGGCTTTCACGACAACTATTTTAACAGTCTTTCCTCACTTATATTCATTAGCGGATTCCTAGGACTTGCTGGATAACTATAACTTGTCCACCCCTTCATTTTTCCTTCTAACCCTTTTTTCCTTGTTTGTGGTTTTCCCATAATTATTGTTCTAATGGACTATCCTGTGTTTAAATGTCCTAGCGGACTACACCATGTTTAGTGTCATGGTGGACTATATGTTGTCATAGTCGAGCTATGGTCTTACTCTTCAAGTTCCATATTTAATTTCCTGGCGAACATCCAATGTTTAGTATTTTGGAGGACCATCCTATGTTTACTATTCTGATAGACTATTTACCACCTCCGGACGTAGTCCAGATAGAAATCCTACACAAAAGATGTGAAAAAGTGGTATTCGCAAGCATACAAGTCAAGTTGTAATATACTTACAATGGAGTAGGTAAGTACTCTTAGGATCGTACCTAAGGAAAGTGAGCACTAAATTAATTCTAATTTAAACATAAATAGATCTAATTAATACTCTAATCAGGTTATAGTATGAAGAATTAATATAAGGGTTTTTGAATAAATTATAATAATAGTACGAAAGGAAAAAAAAAGTAAATAAATGAAAAACAAGAAATCAAATAAGAAAATCTATATTAGATCTGAACATGGATGATTAGCTTGCTACGGTAGTAACAATCAACTGTCGTCTCGGGCTTTCTTGTTCAATCAACTAGTCAATACACTAGTAGGATCTTCCAATACGTCCACTGAAATATTGAGTCGGCAAGAAGTACTTATCTTCCTACCTCATAGTCTCGGCTGGTTCAAGGTTAAGGTGTTTACTAATAATCCATACCAAATTTGGGTTAATTCCCATCTTGATGACTTCCTAAGGTTGTCAAATAAAGGGTTTTAAGTTCTTCATTTCCTGCATAACTATTCCATTAAGAAATCCCTACAAAATAGCTAATTATTCATACCTCCACTCGCTAATCCCCTACAGGAGGATTAGTTCCTCATGGATCTAGTAAACAATATAAACTTGAATTAAAGAATATATATAAAGAACAATTTCAAGAATAGAATTTAGAAGAAGCCTGATTGTATTGAATTTAAGAGTAAAATCATCATAGAATTTGAGAATAATTCTAGAATTTGATTTCTCCCCAAAGTAAGTAACAAGAATAGAAATATAAAACCTAAGAAAAGAAAAAAAACTAAAGACTAAATCTAAAGAGAAAATTTTACAATATCAAAAAGTGTCCCTCACATGTGTTAGTTGAGCCTATTTACAGACCTAGAACAGCTGTCGTCCTTAACACTAGGTCATCTAACATTCTTGAGCTTAAAGTTTAATTGTGTGGACCAAAACTCCTTAGCTCGTATTAATTTCCCATACAGAGGTGATGTCGCGATACACCAGGTCCTATGTCGCGACACTAAAGCCAGTATGCTCAGCTTTAGAGTGTCTTCAGGGGTATGTCGCAACATCCTCCAGCTATGTCGCGACATTGAAGGTAGTCTTGGAATTCTTCTATTCTGCTCTCTACATTGCAACATTGCATGCCCTGTGTTGCAACCTAACGACCAATATTGAGTTAATGCACCTTTTAATGGTCTCCTACACACTCATAAAGTATATTAGCTCACTCTTAGGCTTTTTTCGAACCCTAAGGTCAATAAAAGACTCAAATTACATATTTTATTAACTTAATTAATACTTACTAAAATAGAATGAAAACTTAATTAAAATGCTTATATTCAAGCTCTTAAAGTGTGAAAACTAGTTTAATCTGCTACACCGAATTACGACAAATCAAACTCCCCTACACTAAAGTTATTGCTTGTCCTCGAGCAACACAAACAAAAAACAAAAAATAGAAAGATGACCATTGAGCGAGTATGGTACAAAAGTTAGCTTTGAAGCACATGAATATACATTTCATACTCACACATATTCTTAGCATGATATATAACTGACTTACCACTTTTGATATCGAACACCTAAGTTTAGTATATTACAAAGTATACAAGCATGAAGGGTTTCAAATGTATGACTCCATCAATAAATTATATAAGTATGTTGATTATCCTAGCAGAATACAAACAATTGTAAATGCAATTATTTAGTATGATTTTGAATTGTGAATAAGTTTTCCTAGATCACATAGGGCTTTTCGACTTGTAATGTTCTAAGGCTTAAGACAGGTATGGATTTCAAGAATAGTAAGCATCGAATAGTTTCAAGCATGAAAATAGTTTGGCACATCATATTTTCCCCTATTCTCCCCATTAGTAACCATTTCCCATTCATTGCCTTATATCCCCTTCTCTCACATTCCTTATTTCTCCACATAGGAAGTAACAATCTAATATAACAATCATGATTAGCTTACAAGTTTTTGTGCACAAATGAACAGGCATTTATTCTTTTCTGACTTCGTCAACTATTTTTCTTTTTCAATACATCTCATTCACAAATGCTTTTACTTTTCAAGTACTTTTTCTACTCGTTTTGATTTTCTTCTTATTTTTTATTTTGTTGCACATATTAGCTAACCTATAATTACTATATCACACTAATCCCTCTTATTTCACTCTTATTTTCATAAAATTTGATACAATGTATCTACTTAACCCTCAATACGTATGACCAGATGTCTATAGTCGTGCAGTTCAAGACCAACAGAAAAGGATAAGTACAAATTTATATTTTGGCTCGGGTTTTGTGCAAAGGTTCATTAAGAAGTGTTTTGTAGCTCAAAAATAGGTACTAAAGATAAATAATAGGGTAAGCTTTTTGGCTATGGGTATTTTCTAAACAATGCCTTAGGTCATCCCTAGGTCCCTCAATATCCACAACTCTAATCAACCAAACAACCATAAATTAAACAATTTGTCATTCATACTAGCATGCTCGTTTCCTTGTATTTTTTGTATCACTTATTACATCAAATTACTTTAAGGCCTATTTACAGTCTAAGATATAGAACTTATGTAATGCCCCAAATCTTATTAATTTGTTTCTGTAAGTTTTTGACACACAAATATATGTCTACTTTAGTGGTTAAGTGTTCTGGGTGTGTGTATGAGGTCCCAAGTTCAAGCCCTAGCTTTGGCAAATTTTGGCTTTTTCCTGAAGTAAACCTTAACTTCTAGTCTGTAGGCTTATATTAAAATATTTGTAATTTCATATCAAAATGGGCTTACTGGTCTGGTGGTTAAGATGTGTGGGTGTGTTGGAGGTCTGGAGTTCGAATCCTTGTGCGAGCGAGGGAAGTTTATTTTTGTTCGACTCTACAATAGAGTTCCAGAGGTAGTAGAATTCTGAGTAGTTACCAGAGATGGGTTTAGTGGAGGAAATTAAGGGATTGAAGGGATTTACCAAATTGGTTTAGTTTCTATTTTTTCTTCAAACTTCAGTTTTCCCAAAATTCTCTTTTGGTTCTAACATTAGTTGCCTTTCTCCTTTTCATCTCTGCCAAAATTTCTTCTGCTATCTTTCCTTTTTTCGTTCCTAGTTTCCTCTTTGCTATTCACAATGGTTCCTTATTGTTCAATTGAGTATCGTTCAAATTCGATAAGTGGTCTCTGTGCCTTGATGTTTTGGTTTTTTAAGTTAATAATGAGGATTTTTCTTGTTAACTATTTTGACATTCGAAAATCTGGTGTGAGAGGCTGTTCTAGTGCTGAATCATAGTGGGAAGCATTCGTGGTTCGCAAGGTAAGGGTTTTACACTCAGAAAGTGTCTAATCTATTTTGGGGTTTTGGTTCAATTCGATCGTTTAAGAGATAAACTGAGTAAAACGCGTTCAATTATAAACCGTAATTTATACATATTTTTATCCCATGCTAAACAAATTTATGAATGAATTCTCCTTAGATTTGGTGAATTTGGTGCTCCTAATCCTTTAATTTCATGTTTTATACTTAAGTGAGCATAGGAGAGCAAAGAGAACAAGAAACGGGCCAAAAACAGAGAAAATGGGCCGACATGGGAAAACAATACGGCCTGGACTTCCTCACACGGGCAGAACACACGCCCGTGCCATTCTAACAGGCTCAACCATGACCTGAAACAACCCCAGCACGGGCGTTTTGACCTCTCAGCCTCGACCACAGCCTGAAGTAATCGCACACGGGCGTGTCACACAGGCGTGTCCCTGCCGAGCCCTAGTTAAGTTCTATTCAGAAAAGGGCAAGCTTGAGGGCTTTTAGGCATTCTAAAAGCTTATTTAAACACCCAAAAGGAGGACTAAAGGGAGGAGGAGAATGGGGAGCAAGGAATTACTCTAAAAAAGCCGATTGATCCATCTCAAAAGCCGGATTCATCATCAAGACTGAAGATCTCTCCTCAATTTCCCTTCAGGAGTTTTGGGTTTTCTTTATCTTTTGTATTTTTATTATTCTGAGATGTTTTCCTATTTAGTTATGAACTAAATCCCCTAAATACCTAAGGGAGATGAAACCTAAAACGAATCTTGTTATTATTTTTTGAATTGTATGATAAATATTTGACTTGTTCTTAATTATGTGTTATTAATTATTGTTTTGGTATTGTAGGATATTTGTAACACCCCAAACCCGGCCTAGACGTTATGGCCGAATTTGACGTGCCACATCGAAGCGTTAAAAACATTTTTATATTATTAATCTAAAAACTCTTCTAGTGTCTTAAAGAATAACTTCACTGCGGGTTAAAGTAAATGGAAGCTGTGCACTAGGTAGGATGCCAGAAAAGAGGAGGTGAGTCTATTAGACTGCTTAAGTACCAAGCTCCCTTTGGATCCAATCCTAAACATGCACACCACCATTGCCACACCCTAACTCAGTGAATGTTCATAGAAAATCAATTTGTTTTATCCATTTAAAAAGGTTATTAATTTTGGAAAACGTTTCCGTTGCAAAAGTTTTGCTTTGTTGTCGTGATATTTTGAACTCAGGTACTATTTTTGAAAACGCGCCTTAAAGCCATTCAATTTCAAGCATTAAGATTATATCATATCTATTCTAGCAAACCATATTAAAACAATTAAAAATAATTAAAGCGGCCTTATTACAACTTAAAACCCAAACCATAAAAGTGAATGAAAAGATGTCCAATTCACCAGAAGAAAATCGAATCTGCAAAATGTGTGGCCACTCCGAATCCCTCACAGCTCCAAGCCTACGTGGTTGGGGATTACCTGCGTGGATGAAAATAAGGGGTGAGTTTTGAAACTCAGTGTGTAAAATAACCCAACCTTAGTCTAATCCAGCTCAAACCACAGAAATAGATTAAGTTGGGCTTAACCCAAAACAGAGTTCAGAATGAAGCCCATAGGCCCATAACAAAAACAGAACAAATATTTCATATATATATGCAGAACCCAACCCATATCCAACCATATGCACCCCCGTACCAACCTTACACATGTGGGGAGACTACTCGACCCACCCAACCACTACACCATAGAATTTGTAGCATGGCTGCTAGAAATAGATAATGTGACAGAGTCACCAGATACAGATAATCATGGCAAAGCCACCAGAATAGATAATTGTGGTAGAGCCACCAGATCAGATAATTGTGGCATAGCCACTAGGACGCTTCCTCCATAAATATAACCCATGTCCCCATGCAACAGATATACAAGTCATGGCTTACAACATACAAAATCAGATCATCATGCATTTCAGTCAAAAATTAACCCTAGGGGTATAATGGTCATTTTGCACCTAGGGGTATAATGGTAATTCCCATACTTAGGGGTATTCTAGTAATTTAACTATTTTAGGGTTTTCATGCATATTTCAGCCATTTACGCACTAATAGAAACACTTACCGAGTGTTCTTACCTAATTGAGCCCGTTGGCCTATTATCTCGATTTTGGCCCATTAAGCCCAAATATATCGAAGTGCACAAAATCGTACGTACTGCAGTCTTATCACTTCGATTACCGAAATTGTTAATCAATATATCTCACGAGCATTCGTACACTTGCAAGTTTACAAAATACCGGCTATTCGGCATTTCAGCTTTTCGACTTTTGCCGATCTAGTCTATGAGAGGGTGTCAGTTACACACCTTTTTGCGATGAAATGCTGACGAGTTCCACACACGAGTTGCCTACAGTCAATTACTAATATGTTAACTATGAATCCAATAGCAACTTATATACAAAACCCCTTACCAAAAATCGGCCATTAATACTTTAGGTACTAGCGATCCTACCTTTGCCGAAACTAGCTACTAGGTTTAGATCTAGTCGTTCCGCTTGTCCAAGCCTTCGATCAATAGCCTCTAGATCACACTAACACCAAAACAAATCAATTGTTACAACCCTTTAGAGCCTTAAGCTCCAATCGACAGCCTCCCTATGCCTTTAGGGATTTCGACTTTTCTAAATCCCAAAATAAAGAATAGATCTGAGTACTTACCACCGATTCTTTTAGCCAACACGATTCCACTTCAGTTCCTATTTAGTTCTGATGTAGATTTAACCCTCAATCTTAGATGATTAGAAAAAGATAATTAGATATGGGGGTTCTGCAATGATATTGTCGAAAGAATTTGGGGTTTAGAGGATAAGAGAATTGGCCAAAAAGATGAAGAAAGATAAGAGGGTTTGGCTAGAAGAAATCGACACAAAAAAATAGGTTTTCGGGAATTCGACTTTTATGGCAATCGGTTATGGAGGTTTAGAAAGATTGGGAATGGATGAGTAGAATGGTAGGGATGGTTCGGCTAGAGAGGAAAAAGAAGAATAAGAGAAGAAGGAAAAGAATTGTCAGAAACCATACTACCCAAATGCCGAAATTCCCCCTCTTCCTAGCCGAATTTTCCCTATACTAGAAACCCTTGGTCGGCCAACTCTTGCTCCTCAATGGTCCACCATTCGGCCAATACCACACTCCTTAATCAGCTCCTAAATCTTTTCCCTTATCCCCTCCTTACTCAATCTCCTAAACAGCTCAAACTCTTCCTAGTAGAGTTCCACTTGAGTTCCATCACATCCCCTTTCTGTTCACAAAAATAATACTATAATTTGCTTACCTTGTGACTTGAACCTTAGCTCCCCCTATCATCCACACGCCACTTTTTTAGCAGCCTAGTGGCGTCACATGCCACTTTGCCACAGGCCTTCTTGTGGCTTATTTCACCCATGGAATTTTAAAAGCCCAATATACCAGAATTCCTTTTCCCTTTAGAATTAAAATTAGTTAAAACTACCAGATTTTAACTTAGACTTTGGCCTTCTAGAGGCCCACTAACATACTCAGACCTACACCTAGCAGTTAAAACACAGAAATTCTAAAATTTGCCAAAATTCACAAAAGTCCTAAAAATTGGGGTGTTACAACTCTACCCTCCTTAAAGAAATTTCGTCCTCGAAATTTACCTACTCCAAACAAATGACGGTATTATTGTTGTATCGCCTCTTCTGGCTCCCAAGTAGCTTCTTCTCTACCATGATTACGCCAAAGCACTTTTACTAACGGAATAGATTTCCTTCTTAAAACCTTGACATCTCGGTCTAATATCTGCACAAGCTGTAACACCCCAAACCCGGCCCAGACGTTACGGCCAAATTCAGCGTGCCACATGGAAATGTTGCTAACGTTTTATCAAGAATCTCTTTATTAAGGTTTAAAGAATGTTAATGCTTTAAGTTTAAGTGAATGGAAGCTGTACACTAGGTAGGAAGCCAGAAAAGAAGAGGTGAGTCTATTGGACTGCTTAAGTACCAAGCTCTTCCTGGATCCAATCCTAGACATGCACACATCCATTGCCACACTTAAAGCATGTTACTTGTTCACGAACATCAACTTTAGCTTATGCCTATTTAAAATATTTATTTCTTGTTTTAAAATATTTACGTTGCGAAAGCTTAGTTTGGTTACCGTGTTGCTTTGAAAATAGGTAACTTTTATAAAACGCGCCCTAGTGCTAACCAGTTTAATAATCCAAAAGTAAAAATAATTAAGAGCGGCCTTATTACAACTTTAGGAAAAAATGAAAATAATCAAAAGCAAAAGAAATGCGAACTTATTTAAAAACCAGATATTAATCTTCATGGCCACTATGAATCCCGCCCAGCTCCAAGTCCACCAATTAGGGCTCACCTACAAGGATGGAAGAGAAAGGGGTAAGTTTGGGGAAAACTCAGTGTGTACAAAAACCCATCCAAAGCCCAAGTCAGCTCAAGCCCATTGGGCCTAAGCCCATTCAGCTATCAAGATATCAATGTGACCAGAAGCCCTTTTCAGAATCTGATAACAAGGCCTTAGCCTCTTTTAACATAACAAGCATGTGGCCCATAGGCCCAATACGAAGCGAGCAGATATAAATATACATGTATGCAAACCCAACCAGCCTATAACCAACCACTACACTCCACCCGATCCAGCCCTACACTCCATGTGGGGAATATCTCAACCCACCCAACCCTACACTCCACAGTTGCAGCATGGCTGCTCAAATATCAGTAAATTGAGGCAAAGCCTCTAATACGTGGATAAACCACTTTCAGTACTTCTTCCATCAATATCCCAATCCCATGCAGCGAATATAAACAATAACATGACATGCAAAATACCGTATCAGTCAATCATGCATTTAAGTCAATTTAAACCCTAGGGGTATATCAGTAATTTTGCTCTTAGGGGTAAATTCATAAACTTGCCCACTTATAAAAAAAATAGTTCATTATTTATCAGTTTTAAATAGCTTGATTCCACAGTTTAACAAAATATATTTAATAGCCTACTTTTATCATTATCTTACCCATATGGACCAGTAAGCCTGTTGGGTCTAATTTTCGCCCATCGAGGCCCATTTACCAAAGTACATGAATTTTCGCATGAGACCAACTTACCACCCTTGCGATGCCCGATCTAATAATCTCTATACGTCTTGTGAGCACTCGCACACTCACAAGCTCATGAAATGCCAGAATTTCGGCATTTCTGCTTTTGCCGAATTGTACTATGAAAGGGTGTTCGGTACACACCTGTTTTTCGATATTCCTTGACGAGGCCTCTTACACGATTTCTCCTATAATCAACCACTTATAGATCAGCCCACAATAATTAAACCAAAACGAGAACCATCTATTATCAACACTTACACATTCGGCCACCATCCATAATGGCCTTAGACTCCATACCTTTGCCGAAATTGATGACTAGATCTAATCACTCTGATGATCCAACTAATCCAAACCGATACTCCAAACCTTGCTACTCCTCCCAAGTTGTCTATATCACCAACATATATTCACAATCAAATCCGTCAATCTCACAGTCCAAGTCAGTCACTTGCCCACAAGGGCAAAACAGTCATTTAACACCCTAAGGGTAAAATGGTAATTTTACCCACAAGGGTATCTCGGTAATTCTACCCTACAGGGGTATTTCGATAATTCTAACCTATAGGGGTATTTCAGTAATTCTACCCTATAGGGGTATTTCGGTAATTCTAACCTATAGGGGTATTTCGGTAATTCTACCCTACAGGGGTATTTCGGTAACTCTACAAACCAGGGGTTTTTTGGTAATTTTGTAAACCAGGGGTATTTTGGTAATTTTTTAAATTGAGGGTAAAACGGTAATTCTATAAATCGGGGGTACTTTGGTAATTTTACAAGTTGAGGGTATTTTAGTAATTTGGTGAACTAAAGTATTCTAAACAGGGATAACAATACGAGTGGGACTAAAGCCCTCTCTCGGCCCAAATGGGCCCACATGCTCGTGTGGCCGTTCTAGCCCAAATCTAGCCATAGATACGAGATTCACCGAACCTAGACCAATATTTACTACACAATCAAACAACTTATCCAATTGGGCCCGTAGGCCCATTGGGCCCACATGGCCCCTTTCGGCCCATCGGCCCGAAGTAGCCATCCTATAGCTAGAGTAGTGAGAAATACACACCTGATAGGAGACTGGAGTTAATCCACGCTTTGAGCACTCTTAGCCGACGCCCAACCCAAACGAGCACGCTATAAAGCGAAAGGGATCAGCCAAGAAAGGTACCTTTACTCTTCCCATGGTTCTCTCTATTTAAAGCCAGCTCTCCATGTACTCTTATGTTAGCTTCCCGATGTGGGATCCCTCCATCATCAGAGTTTAAATTCAACACCAACTCTTGCCGCCCCCAACATAGCAAAATAATCAACCTTTGTGTGCCAAGGGATTTGAACCAAAGTCCTCTCACATGCCAACTCACGCCACCACCACTAGGCCATCAACTCATTTAACACATTAAACTTTAAAGCGCACCTACTTGCTTTCAGATTTATTGAAAAGAAAAACTAAAATATATTGCAAGAGCTAAGACTTGAACCTTGGACCCCTTGCTTCCTCTATGGTTTCACTTCCTTGTCCCATAAGTGGCGCCACCTTGCCACTACACCACACTCCTTTTTGTGTCATCTTTTCTCCAACAATATTCTTAAGGCCTACCTACTACACCCAGGGTTTGATTCACCTTAAACCAAAAATTTTGCTAGAGTCCAGGTTTGAGCCCAAAACTTTTCCAACACTTCTCAGCACATTTAACCACTAAAACAAGCTTTCATTAACGAAATTTACATACACAACGAAATATTATAAACTGTCTTCAACCGCTCCCATGCTCAAGGCCCAAAACTTCTAGGCCCCAAAAATCAGAGTGTTACACAAGCTCTTCCTCGAAAGTCAAATTAGGCTGCACCTCAATCTCTGCAACCGGCACGACATGATTAGGGTCAGAACGATAACGCCTTAACATGGAGACGTGAAAAACATCGTGAATCCTGTCTAACTCTGGAGGTAATTCCAATTGATACGCCATTGGTCCTACTCACTTCAAAACCCGATAAGGCCTAATGAACCGCGGACTCAACTTGCCCTTCTTACCAAACCTTAATATCTTCTTCCAAGGAGAAATTTTCAAGAAGACCATATCAGCCACTGAGTACTCAATCTCTTTACACTTCAAATCTGCATACGTCTTTTGTCTATCAGATGCTTCTTTTGACCGATCTCTGATTATTCTGACCTTATCTTCAGTATCAGCTACCAACTCAGGTCCAAGAACCTGTCGCTCTCCCAGTTCGGTCCAACAACTAGGGGTACAACACCTTCGTCCATACAGCGCTTCATACGGTGCCATTCGAATACTCGCCTGATAACTGTTGTTGTACGCAAACTCTGCCAACGGCAAGTAATCCTCCCAACTACCTCGGAAGTTGATAACGCATCCCCTCAACATGTCCTCCAGAATCTGAATAACCCTTTCCGACTAACCATCAGTCTGGGGATGGAAAGCCGTACTAAAATTCAATCGAGTTCCCAATGCCTCATGCAACTTTTGCCAAAATCGAGATGTGAATCTAGGAGCCCGATCAGAAATAATTGAAACTGGGACACCATGAAGTCGCACGATCTCTGCCACATACAACTTGGCGAACTTTTGGAGTGAAAAGTCAGTGCGGACAAGTATGAAATGAGACGATTTGGTCAACCTATCCACAATCACCCAAACTGAGTCTTTCTTTATTGGTGTCAAGGGTAACCCACTCACAAAGTCCATGGTTACCCTCTCCCACTTCCAAAGTGGTATCTTCACTAGTTGCAAAAGTCCAAAAGGTAATTGATGCTCAGCTTTCACTTGCTGACATGTCAGACATTTCCCCACAAACTCTGTTACTTCTCGTTTAAGCCCAGGCCACCAATACAATTCTCGCAAGTCGTGATACAACTTATTCCCTTCAGGATGCATAGCACAAAATACCCCATGAGCTTCCTTCAATATTGACTGCCTTAAGTCAGAGTCCTTTGGAATGCAAATTCTCCCTTGGAAATACAGAACTCCTTCACTATTCAACCCAAACTCAGAAGCTTCCCCTTTCTTAACTTGCTGGAAACGAGCAACCAAAGACTCATCCCTCAACTGCTTTTCCTTAATCTGATCCACCCAGGTTGGCCTTACTTGCAACTCAGCAAACAAACTACCATCTTCATACAGACTCAGACGTGCAAACATTGCTCTTAGATCAGATACAGCTCTATGGCTCAGAGCATCAGCTACCACATTAGCCTTGCCTGGGTGATACTCGATCAAACAGTCATAATCCTTAAGCAACTCTATCCATCTCCTTTGCCTAAGATTCAGCTCCTTCTGAGTCAGCAAATACTTGAGACTCTTATGGTCTGTGTATATAACACACCTCTCTCCATACAAGTAGTGTCTCCAAATCTTAAGTGCAAACATTACTGCTGCCAATTCCAAATCATGAGTAGAATAGTTTCCTTCGTGAGGCTTAAGCTGTCGGGATGCATAAGCAACCACCTTACCCTCTTGCATCAACATATAGCCCAAACCCACATGTGATGCATCACTGTATACAGTAAATCCTTCCTAGACTCCGGCTGAATTAATATAGGTGCTTCAGTCAGAACTTTCTTCAACTTCTCAAAAGCTTCCTACTGTTTCTTAGTCCAAACAAACGTACTCCTTTTCTTATAAGTTTTGTCAAAGGTGCTGCCATCACAGAAAAACCTTCCACAAACCTTCTGTAGTATCCCGCCAACCCAGGAAACTCTGAATTTCTGACACCGACCTAGGTGGCTTCCATTCCAAAATCGCTTCAATCTTTCGAGGGTCCACCTTGATCCCCTCAGCAGAGACCACATGTCCTAAGAAGGTCACTTCCTTCAACCAGAATTCACACTTACTAAATTTTGCATAAAGTTCCTTCTCCCTCAACACTTGCAGCATAATGCGGAGATGCTCATCATGTTTCACTTCAGTTTTAGAATATATCAGAATATCGTCAATAAAGACAACTATAAATCGATCCAAAAATGGTTGGAATACCTGATTCATCAGATCCATGAATGCTACAGGAGCATTCGTCAGTCCAAATGGCATAACCAGAAACTCGTAATGACCATACCGAGTCCTGAATGCCGTCTCATGAATATTCGCCTCTTTGACCCTTAACTAATGATATACAGATCGAAGATTGATCTTGGAAAATACAGAAGCTCCTCTAAGTTGGTCAAATAAATCATCAATTCTTGGCAGAGGGTACTTATTCTTAATCGTCAGTTTGTTCAACTGCCGATAATCAATACACATCCGCATCGTCCCATCCTTCTTTTTCACGAATAGCACCGGTGCTCCCCATGGAGACACACTTGGCCTAATAAAGCCCCTATCCAACAACTCTTGAATTTGTGCTTTTAACTCCACCAACTCCTTCGGTACCATCCTATACGGTGCGATGGACACTAGTGTCATTCCAGGCAGCAAGTCGATTCCAAGCTCGACTTCTTGGTTCGGAGGCAATCTCGGAAGCTCCTCTAGAAAGACATCTTGGAACTCCTTAATGGTTCTAACCTTATCCACCGTTAGTCCTTCAGCTTTCGATTGACTTACAAATGCCAAATAGGCCTCACAACCCTTACGAATCCAGTTTTCAGCTCTCAATGCCGACACCATATTGGACAAATAATCCCTTCGCTCACCTATCACCATAACCTCCTCTCCCTCCATGGTCTTTAACACCATTCATTTAGTAGCACAATCCAGAGTCGCCCTATGCTTAACAAGCCAGTCCATACCTAAAATGAGGTCGAATTCTCCAAACAGTAATTCCATCAAGTCTCTAGAAAAAATCTTACCTTGAGTTTCTAGAGGCACGTCTCTATACAATTTGTCTACCTTAACTGAGTGACCCAAAGGACTTAGTACGGATACCCCACTCACAGTCTCCTTAGAGTGCACACCTATCGACCCAGATATGGCACATGCAACATATGAATGAGCAGATTCAATATCTATCAATGCAGTGTACGACATGCTAGAAACCAAAAATGTACCAGTTATGACATCCGGTGCATCGCCCTCCTCTCAACGACGAGTTGGATACACTAACGTTGGCTATCGAGCCTCAGCATTTCTGGCACCCCTGCCCGGTGCTCCTCGACCATTTCCATTTCTGCCCCTACCTTGTCCACGTCCTCTCGGTGGTTGTGGTCCACCTCTCACCAGTTGAGCAACCCTCTATTCAGTAACTTGAACCAAATCTATTTTCTAAGGATAGTCTCTGACTCTATGCTCCATAGATCCGCACAGGAAACAAGCACCGAAATGTTTCCTACACTCGCCCAGACATACCTTACCACAGTCTCCACAGATTGATGGTCTAACAACGTTCATCGGAACTGCTCAAACTGGCTCATCCACTCTTGCTCTCTTGACATTCCTATTTGTACCACCCGAAGGTCCTGAATCCTTCCAGAAACGGTTTCGATCCTTCTCACGATTCTGCCTCTCAGTACGCTTTACTTCCTCAGCTATCTTAGCTTTCTCCACCAAAATCGCAAAGTCACACTCCCTCTGTGGAGCAATCAGCACCCTAAGTTCATCTCTAAGACCATCCTCAAAGCGCACACTACGCTCATACTCTGTAGCGACTATTCCCACGGCATACCGGCTCAACCTCAAAAACTCAGCCTCGTACACAGCAACTATTTTACCCCCTTGTACCAGACTCAATAATTCCTTCCTACGGGCATCCACATAACTCGCCCCAACATATATCCTTTTGAAGACTGTCTTAAAAGCTCCCAAGTTA
This sequence comes from Gossypium anomalum, assembly GCA_025698475.1. Lineage (NCBI taxonomy): Eukaryota > Viridiplantae > Streptophyta > Magnoliopsida > Malvales > Malvaceae > Gossypium > Gossypium anomalum. The sequence continues at coordinate 36,068,859 of CM046968.1, read as the reverse complement.
CCCTATCAGCGGGGGTCCCATCTGTCACAGTGAGCCACCACTGATAAGCCTCGTCTCATAGCAACGATACAGCTCCCTTCAGTTTCTACTCCACGGAGCAGTCCAAATCATCCATAATCCGTTCTGTGGCCTCTAACCAATATTTCGCCACATTCGGGGCTACAATAGATACGCCCCTAAAGATCTCCACTCTATTAACCCGGAGTCGCTTGGAAATAGATCCTCGAATTCTATTACCCGTACTCGCCTTGCAACCCTTTCGAACGAAGCATTGCTCGAGGCAGGCGTCATCCCCGACACCACGATCATGAGACTCCACTTCCATTGCCAGTGGTACCGGTGCATCTGCCATCGGCATATGCCCTAAAGACGAAGTTCTTGCTCGAGCACTACCTCGGCCACGTCCCCGGCCTCTCTCACGAGCTGCTCTCGTACTCATATCGTATTATCTGATTACGAATTTTATGCATCAATTAAATATTTCAGTGTTTATTACAGATGTTTTATGAACAGACAGTAATTCAGAGTTTATTTTCCCTAAAATCGAAGTCTAGCTACAGTCTCAGTCTATGACCAAAATTTCCTATAGTTTCAATACCATCCTACTAGATTATCCTAATAGGGTTTCAGTACAGACAGATAATTCAAAAAAACATTTCAGAAAAGTTTAGAATGATACTTACAGACTTGGGCTGGAGATTCGGGTGCCACCTTTTTAATGATCCAAATTTGAAAACTGAGTTTCGTAATTTTTTGTAAAAATTTTATTTTCAAAAATCTTTATTTTCCACAGCCGAGTTGTAGCAACTTGACTCTGATACCACTAAATGTAACACCCCAAACCCGACCTAGTGTCTTAAAGAATAACTTCACTATGGGTTAAAGTGAATGGAAGCTGTGCACCAGGTAGGATGCCAGAAAAGAGGAGGTGAGTCCATTAGACTGCTTAAGTACCAAGCTCCCTTTGGATCCAATCCTAGACATGCACACCACCATTGCCACACCCTAACTCAGTGAATGTTCGTAGAAAATCAATTTGTTTTAATCCATTTAAAAAGGTTATTAATTTTGGAAAACGTTTCTGTTGTGAAAGTTTTGCTTTGTTGTCATGATATTTTGAAGTCAGGTACTATTTTTGAAAATGCGCCTTAAAGCCATTCAATTTCAACGATTAAGATAATATCATATCTATTCTAGCAATCCATATTAAAACAATTAAAAATAATTAAAGCTGCCTTATTAAAACTTAAAACCCAAACCATAAAAGTGAATGAAAAGATATCCAATTCACCAGAAGAAAATCGAATTTGTAGAACGTGTGGCCACTCGGAATCCCTCACAGCTCTAAGCCCACTATGGTTGGGGTTTACTTGCGTGGATGAAAATAAGGGGTGAGTTTGGAAACTCAGTGTGTAAAACAACCCAACTTTAGTCTAATTCAGCTCAAACCACATAAACAGATTAAGTTGGGCCTTAACCCAAAACAGAGTTCAGAATGAAGCCCATAGGCCCATAACAGAAACAGAACAAATATTTCATATATATATGCAAAACCCAACCCATATCCAACCATATGCACCCCCGTACCAACCTTACACCATGTGGGGAGACTACTCGACCCACCCAACCGCTACACGCCGCAGAATTTGTAGCATGGCTGCCAGAAACAGATAATGTGGCAGCTTCACCAGATACAGATAACCGTGGTAGAGCCACCAGAACAGATAATTGTGGCAGAGCCACCAGATCAGATAATTATGGCATAGCCACCAGGATGCTTCCTCCATAAATATAACCCATGTCCCCATGCAACAGATATACAAGTTATGGCTTACAACATACAGAATCAGATCATCATGCATTTTAGTCAAAAATTAACCCAAGGGGTATAATGGCTATTTTGCACCTAGGAATATAACGGTAATTCCCATACTTAGGGGTATTCTAGTAATTTAAATATTCTAGGGTTTTCATGCATATTTCATCCATTTACGTACTAACAGAAACACTTACCGAGTGTTCTTACCGAATTAGGCCCGTTGGCCCATTATCTCGATTTTGGCCCATTAAGCCCAAATATATCGAAGTGCACGAAATCGCGTGTACTACAGTTTATCACTTCGATTATCAAAATTTTTAATCTATCTATCTCACGAGCATTTGCACACTCGCAAGTTCACAAAATACCGACTATTTGGTATTTCGACTTTTCGGGTTTTACCGATCTAATCTATGAGAGGGTGTTAGTTACACACCTGTTTGTGACGAAACACTGATGAGTTCCACACACGAGTTGCCTACAATCAATTACTAATATGTTAACTATGAATCCAATAGCAACTTATATACAAAACCCCTTACCAAAAATCGGCCATTAACACTTAGGCACTAGCGATCTTACCTTTGCCGAAACTAGCAACTAGGTTTATATTTAGTCGTTCCGCTTGTCCAAGCCTTCGATCAGTAGCCTCTAGATCACACTAACACCAAAACAAATCAATTTTTAAAACCCTTTAGAGCCTTAAGCTCCAATCGACAGCCTCCCTATGCCTTTAGGGATTTCGGCTTTTCTAAATCCCGAAATAAAGAATAGATATGAGTACTTACCACCGATTCTTTCAACCAACACAATTCTACTTCAGTTCCTATTCAGTTCTGATGCAGATCTAACCCTCAAACACTAGCAGAAATCAAATCTTAGAGATCTAAGGATACGGCTATATGCCCCTAAGACTATGGTGTTTTTGGCTTTTTGAAACTGTGAAAAAAAAGATGATTAGATGTGAGGGTTTTGCAATGATATTGTTGACAGAATTTGGGGTTTAGAGGATGAGAAAATCGGCCAAAAAGATAAAGAAAGATAGGAGGGTTTGGCTAGAAGAAATCGACAAAAAAAATAGGTTTTCAGGAATTCGACTTTTATGGCAATCGATTATAAAGGTTTAGAAAGATTGGGAATGGATGAGTAGAATGGTACGGATGGTTCGGCTAGAGAGGAAAAAGAAGAAGAACAGAAAATAGAAGAAGAGAGGAGAAGAGAAGAAGGAAAAGAATTGTCAGAAACCACACTACCCAAATGCTGAAATTCCCTCCCTTCCTAGCCGAATTTTCCCTATACTAGAAACCCTTGGTCGGCCAACTCTTGCTCCTCAAGAGTCTACCATTCAGCCAATACCACACTCCTTAACCAGCTCCTAAATCTTCTCCCTTATCCCCTCCTTACTCAATCTCTTGAACAGCTCAAACTCTTCCTAGCAGAGTTCCACTTGAGTTCCATCACATCCCCTTTCTGTTCACAAAAATAATACTATAATTTGCTTACCTTGTGACTTGAACCTTAGCTCCCCCTATCATCCACACGCCACTTTTTTAGCACCCTAGTGGCGTCACATGCCACTTTTCCACAGGCCTTCTTGTGGCTTATTTCACCCATAGAATTTTAAAAGCCTAATGTACCAGAATTCCTTTTTCCTTTAGAATTAAAATTAGTTAAAACTACCAGATTTTAACTTAGACTTGGGCCTTTTAGAGGCCCACTAACATACTCAGACCTACACCCAGCAGTCAAAACACAGAAATTCTAAAATTCGCCAAAATTCACAAAAGTCCCAAAAATTGGGGCGTTACAATATTGATTCAAGTTAATACTCTTAGTTGGAGGATGAATAGTCCCTGGCTAAAGGTGGCTTTGTCATAATTAGGCGGAGTTGATTGCGCGCCTAAAGATATGGTGACAAGATATTGCCGGATTAGGGTAAAACCTAATAAGGGGATCCATAGATCGAGTTAATGCAACCTTAGGGTGTTAATTAGAAAGAGATTTCAATTATTCAATATAGGGTTAGATGTTATTAGTCTTGAATAGGGATAATAACATAACTTAGGGATTTCTACAAAACAAGCTAAATGAATAAATCGTCTGATTCGGAGCCAAAATAAAAGTGAAGTCTAGGTGGATTTTTCCTTAGGTATTGTGTTAAATCAATCATTTTTCCCAAAAGTAATTCCCCAATTCTACTTTTTGTGATTACTTAGTTTAGTTAATTAGTTAATTAAAACAAACCCTATTATTCTTAGGCTAGATAATAAAAAGATAGTCATTACTAGTACTTTTAGTTCTTTTGGGTTCGATAATCAAGTCTTGCTAAAGCTATACTACTGTTTGATAGGTACACTTGCCTACATCGTGATAATAGTTAGTTTCAAGAACGATTAATTATAAATTTATAAAACTTATCATGAAAAATCACGATCAAGTTTTTGGCGCCGTTGCTGGGGAACTAAGATATTAGGAACACTCAATTTTTATTACTTTAGCCATTTACTTTTACTGCAATTTAATTTTGTTTTTATTTTTATTTACTAAATTTTCTTTTTCTTTCTTCTGGCAGGTTCTTATAGTTTATGACTAAAAGAAACCCATCGGGGCCATTACTTTTTGACAAAGAAATCGATCGCACCCCTCGTAGAAATCGACGAGAAATAAGGCGAAGCCTAAGATACACAGAGGAAGAGCAAGAGGACGATATCTCAACTACAACCGAGGAGATGGCTGAAAATCAGGAAAATCAGCTACCCCTGCGATACCATTGATCTAGCAAATCGAGAATCACGCTCCTCGTACTATGTATGATTATGCTAAACCTAATTTAACAGAGGCTGAGTCAAGTATAGTTAGGCTCGCTATTATTTTGCAAATAATTTTGAACTGAAACCTAACACGGTTCAAATGATACAACAATTTGTTCAGTTTGATGGTTTGCAGGATGAGGATCCTAACACTCACTTGGCAAATTTTTTGGAATTTTGTGACACTTTTAAAATTAATGGCATTTTTGATGATGCCATTCGTCTTCGGTTATTCCCTTTTTCATTAAGGAACAAGGCTAAATAGTAGTTGAACTCATTACCACGAGGGTCAATCACTACTTAGGAACAAATGACCGAAAAATTTTTATTGAAGTATTTTCTGTTGGCTAAAACGGCTAAATTATGAAATGATATCTCTTCTTTTGTGCAGATGGATTTAGAAATACTTTACGATGCATGGGAGAGATATAAGGACCTACTGCGAAGGTGCCCTCACCATGGGTTACCTCTATGGCTGCAAGTTCAAACGTTCTACAATGGTGTGAATCCCTCGACAAGGCAGATGATTGACGCAGCCGCTGGTGGAACCATCAACAACAAAACACCTGAAGAGGCTTACGAATTTATTGAGGAGATGTCACTGAATAACTATCAGTGGCAAGTCATGAGGACTAAGCCAAGTAAAACAGCAGGCGTTTATAACATCGATTCGGTTACTATGCTATCAAACCAGGTAGAACTTCTAAACAAAAAGATTGATGGTTTACTTGGTTCCACGCAGGTACATCCAGTGATGAGGTGTGATTCAAGTGGGGGAGGCATCCATATAGAATATCAACCTTTCAATCCTACAACCAAAGAAGAACAAGTCCACTATATGGGAAATAATAACTTTAGATCTCAAAATAACCCATACAGTAATGCCTATAATGCAGGTTGGAGGAACTACCCAAATTTTTCATGGGGTGGTCAAGGGAATCAAAGGCCACAAAATCCTCAAGGTTTTCAACAGCCACCTTATCAACTGGAAAAGAAATCGAACCTTAAAGAGATGCTATCAAAATTTATTGCAGTGTCAAAAACTCACTTCTGGAATACCGAGACGGCACTTAAAAATCAACAAACGTCGATCCAAGGGCTCGAAACTCAGATAGGCCAGTTGTCCAAATGAATTTCTGAATGACCACAAGGTAGCTTGCCAAGTAACTGTGAACCTAACCCGTGGGAACAGCTCAACGCGATTAATGTTCAAGGTGAAGAAGGATTCATTGAGCCCGAGCTAGAACTGAGGCAAGAAACTGTGGTGAGCAAAGGTAAAAGTGAGATAGGTCACAATAAAAACAAAACAGTAAGTGTAGAATATAAACCTCTTGTGCCATATCCCAAAGCGACAAGGAAAGATCGCTCAGATGAACAATTTGGTAAATTCTTTTAACTTTTAAAAAAATTACATATTAACTTGCCGTTTATTGAAGCTCTATCACAGATGCCGAACGCAATGAAATTTTTAAAGGAGCTTTTAGCAAATAATCGGAAGTTGGACGAGGCGTTGCATGTGGAGCTAAATGTAGTTTGCTCAGCTATTCTACAGAATAGGCTACCCAACAAATTAAAAGGTCCAAGGAGTTTTACAATTCCTTGCTTAATTGGTAGTTTAGATGTTAATAATGCATTAGTTGATTTAGGGGCTAGTATTAACGTCATGCCTTACAAAATGTTTAAGCAACTAGGTTTTGGGAACCCAAACAGACTAGGATGAGCATTCAGTTAGCAGATAAAACTATCAGGTTTCCTAGAGGTATTATTGAAGATGTGCGAGTTAAAATCGATAAATTTATATTTCCCGTTGACTTTGTTGTTCTAGACATAAAGGAGGATAGCAACACTCCTTTAATTTTAGGAAGGTCCTTTTTAGCAACCGCTAGAACGATTATTGATGTTGGCACAGGTGAACTCACACTTCGTGTGGGAGACGAAACAATTACCCTTCAAGCTCACAATTCTGGCAACACATCAAAAATTGAAGGTGATTGTATAAACCATTCTACTAAATCTGACAATATAGTGTAACCTATTTTACAGGAAATGAGTTCGAATGACGTACATGAGCCATGTTCAAGCAACAATAAAGGACCTATTCATGAAGAACGAAGGCTACAAATCGAGGAGGTAGATGAATGGCAGACACATAAACTGAAAACGCATGATAAACCAAAACTATGCCAGAACGAGCTCAATACCTCACCAAATCAACTTAAGGTTGGAGATAAAGTTTTATTAGATGCCGCAGATCCTCATATTGTCACTGGCAAACAGAAGGAAGAAATCCCTCTTACGGTACTTAGCATTTTCCCATTCGGCACAATCGAGGTAAGTCATCCCAAGTTCGGTACTTTTAAGGTAAACAATACCCGCCTAAAACCTTATTTTGATGAGATTGATAGCAAGAATGAGGAGTATAAACTCCTCGAACCACCATGACCATTCAATGGAGAGGTAAGTCGAGCTTAGACTATAAATAAGCACTTCTCGAGAGGTAACCTGAGCACTAACTGTATTAACTTCTTTAAATTATAGTGTTTTACACCTAACTTACTAACAAAACTCTTGAATATAGGTTTACCACACTCACATGGCCAAGCACACGGGCGTGCTTAGGACCGTGTGGAAACAAGGCAAAGATTTTTCCCTAACACGGGCTGCGATAAATTGCCACAGTCGTGCGACATGGCCGTGGGCAATCCTACCAAACTAACACGAGCGTAAGATACACCTGTGTCATGAAACCGTGGTAGATCCTGCCAAAATAGCACGGACGTGAGGCACGCCCATGCCTAGCACCCGTGCTTGAACCTATTAAACTAACACGACCGTGGGCATACATACACGGGCGTGGGAAAAGTGAACGAAGCCAGACACGGCCGTGTGCACCAACACGTCCAAGGTACATGAGCGTGGGTCGAATTTTAGACGCACCAAAAATAGGAAAAATGCGAAACACACGGGCTAAAATTGGGGTACACGGGCGTGTCCCCTGGCCATGTGCCCCAAAATCTATAAATACCCTACACTATTCATTGTCTTCTTCACCTAAAATCCCAAGCCCTAGCCGCTACAAGTCCACACGGCCTCTCTGCCACACTAGTACGCCGCTTCCAACTCCATTTTTGACGCCTATTCTCCTCTTTCTAGCGTTTGTTTACTCTTTTCCCTTTTATTTTACTTATTTCTAATGCTATTTATCATAACAAACTACATTGTTCATATTATTTTTATTTTTATTTTATCACTCAAATACCATGTCTAGGGTAGTTATCATTTATTTCATGTTGAAGTTTTCACTTATTCCATGATTTCTCAAGCTCCATTTACCTATTCTAAGTTAAAATTCATAGTTCTCACTTACCAATTGTTCTTTGCCATTTTAACCCATGCATTGTAATACATTCATGCTTTTTACGTTTCCATAGAGTTCTTTGCCATTTTTTATTCATGCTACTACCATGCCAATGCCACAAAAAGTATGTCATAAGATTGATTGTTTTGGTAGTAGTGGATGAAAGTATTAGTCCTAATTTATGACTTTTCTCTTTTTGAAATTTTTTACATTTTCCTTAGTCCAATCATCAAGACGGAATAATGGTTTTGCTTGCAGGTATACCATGTCGTCTTCACGAGGAAAGAAAGCTGCCGTCCCCACTTTGAAGAAAAAGAAGGGAGCGTCATCTTCCTTGGGTCCCACCGCAAAAATTAATCACCCTTTCCTGTAGTACCCCATTGGGCCCCAAGAAGAACTTTTCCAAATACTCCAGGCCCGACCTTTAATTACGGGCCACTGCATCGACTGGGCTGCACTAGAATAAGTCCAGTTGGCTGATGCGATTCGGGCCCTCCTAACCACCGACCCTTGGGAGCTCTTCTTTGGGATCATCGAGCAGACGTATCTTGAGCTCACTATGGAACTATGCTCAACGTTCCATCTTCAGACCATAATGACAAACTACGATGATCCCAGCACGGCCCAATTTTGCTTAAGTGGATTAGTCCGCCAGCTAAGCATCCCAAAATTTGGTACTGCACTAGGCTTATATATAGAGGAGTTCAAGGAGGAGAATGACCTACATGCTCTCAACCGCCACATCCATCGTTCTCCTTCACGGTGCTGGGACGTGCTAGTACCAACTCTCCCTCCTTCTTTGAGGTACTTACACTCTATCTTAGCTCACACTCTGACAGGGAGGAGAAAAAGCACCGGTATTGTAAACACTCACGACATCTACTACTAATGGTGTATGTCACACGGGCACGTCTTTGACCTCGCCTACTTTATCGCCCTTGCCATTCTCCATCAGATGGAGCGACACCCAAAGGGGGTCATCTCCATTGGCCCCTACGTGACTAGATTGCCTCGACACTTCGGGCTCCCCGATACCGCGGCACAAGAATCATCCTTGACCCTCATTGGCCAAATGTCTCCACAAGGCATCTCGAGCATGCTAAGCATGAGGATGATCAAAAAGCGCCGAGGAACCTACCCTTCTCAATATCGTCTTGCCCAATTAACCGAGGAGGAGGCCCCCGAGGACATTACTGACGATGTCCCTCCACAGCACGAGGACCCACCATCTCAGCCACCATGCTCCCATCGTCCAGTTCATGCGGCGGCTTCATATGTTGACATCTCTGAGCACCTCACTCGATTCGAGCAGTATTGTTTTCAACGATTTGATAACATTAATGCTACTCTACAGCAGATTTGTCAGCACTTCCACATCTCATCGCCACCACCACCTCGCGAACCATCTGGCGATGATGATATTTAATTTTACCTTATCTTTATTTTTATTTTTATTTTATGTTTTTATTAATTTCACTTTTAACTTTTAATGTTAATTCCTTTTGGTTACTATTTTATATTTAGGTGTTATAAACAAATTTTAATCTCGGTTAATTCTTTATGAGTAATTTTTCTTCCTTATATCCCCTAAAAAATTCCTAATTTTATCACAGTTATAAAAAGCTACACAACTCACAATCATTTAAGAACTTCAAACTCCATTGGAAAAGGTTCTCCATGACTGTCATGCCCAGCTCGATCATAAGATATAATATTCTTTTGGCACAACACTTGTGGAACCCAACCTCTACCACCACCGAAGTATCCTCCTCCACTCTACATAACTCCAAACTAGGGAGTTCATTCATTTAACACTCAGGAAGTTTCATTTCTCTCCCTATCTTATGATACTATATCTATAATTGCCACTAACTTTATCTTTGTACATTGAGGGCAATATACATCTTAAGTGTGGGGGGTATTCATTTCATTATCAGAAAAATCCCTGAATATTGCTTTGTTCTCTTGTAAATTTATCATATCATTTTTAGGATGAATTTTGATTAAATTATAATTTTTATTTATATATCTTGTATTAAAACACAGGCGTTCATGCATTGATTATTTAAACCTTAAGACATTAGAGAATTAAGCATGATAAGTTGATTTTTAAGAATTTAAAATTTTAGGTTGTTTCCCCAAGTTTAGGTATTATCTTGAATTGAAATCCACAAGTGTAAACATCAAAAAACCATAATTTTTTGTGAGATTGTTGAGCCTTTAAGAGCATCTATTATTTCTTTCATGCTCACTTTTATTATTGCATTGAGTGTGTCAATATCGAATTTTTATTCTAGAACTTGCTTGATTATGCATGTCAGGACCACACTATTTGATTTGATATGTCAAGATGATAGAGGCACTTAGGATTAACCCACTCATGCCATGAAAAGCCTACCTCCACGATTAACCCTTAGTAAACCCCTTTGAGCATAACAAGCCATTCCTTGTATTACCCTTAATATTAACCCTTACCCCATTATTGTTGAAATCCCCTCAATTAATTTGATCCCTATTTTTGTCGAGATTTGATTTGAATAAATTGGTTAGCTATGTCTTATTCTTAGTAGTTAGTCTATGTTATTTGAGTTGTTCTTAAAAAAAATGTATACATATTAGCAGTAGCAATCTTTTGTTTTTGAGCTAAAGTATTTAAATTCCATAATTTAGAGAAGAAGCTCTGTTGTACGCAAGTGATGATTAAATATTTTTCTAGTTAAGTAATTTTTCAATTCAATCTCGATTCTAACCCTTTCTTTCAGCTTGTGACCACACCCCCTAACCAAGCCTTGTTACAACCCTCTAAAGACCTTTTGATTGGTGTATCATCTCAATTTATAGTGGTGGAGATTTGATTTTCATGCAAGCCTATGGTAACAACTTTTCATATTGACTAATGAGTGCTAATTTCATTGTCCTTAAACACTTCGAGTGATTTTAGTGAATCTGTAGTAAGGGTGTTAAACTCTGTGAGATTTCGAATCAATGGTAACTACGTAGATAAGGGGAGATGCCTATGTTTTTCATGATTAAATACTCAACTTAGAATGTTTGAAACTTTAATGTTTTTTTAGTTGAATTCTCAATGTATGATTACTTATGGATTAGTTTAAGATATTACTGATAGGAATTATAAGTTGAGAAAAAGGAAGTCTTAATTGTGAATTGAGGATTTTGCTTGAGGACAAGCAAACACTTAAGTGTGGAGGTATTTGATAAACCGTAATTTATACATATTTTTATCCCATGCTTAACACATTTATGAATGAATTCTCCTTAGATTTGGTGAATTTGGTGCTCCTAATCCTTTAATTTCATGTTTTATACTTAGGTGAGCATAAGAGAGCGAAAAGAACAAGAAACGGGCTAAAAACGGAGAAAATGGGTCAACGTGGGAAAACAACACGGCCTGGACTTCCTCACACGGGCAGAACACACGCCCGTGCCATTCTAACAGGCTTAACCATGACCTAAAACAACCCCAGCATGGGCGTGTTGATCTCTCAGACTCGACCATGGCCTGAAGTAATCGCAGACGGGCGTGTCCCTGCCGAGTCCTAATTAAGTTCTATTCAGAAAAGGGCAAGTTTGAGGGCTTTTAGGCATTCTAAAAGCCTATTTAAATACCGAAAAGGAGCACTAAATGGAGGAGGAGAATGGAGAGTAAGGAATTACTCCAAGAAAGCCGATTGATCTATCTCAGAAGCCAGATTCATCATCAAGACTGAAGATCTCTCCTGAATTTCCCTTCAGAAGTTTTGGGTTTTCTTTATGTTTTGTATTGTTTATTCTCCTGAGATGTTTTCCTATTTAGTTATGAACTAAATCCCCTAAATACCTAAGGGGGATGAAACTTAAGACAAATCTTGTTATTATTTTCTGAATTATATGATAAATATTTGACTTGTTCTTAATTATGTGTTCCTAATTCTTATTTTGGTATTTCAGGATATTGATTCAAGTTAATGCTCTTAGTTGGAGGATGAATAGTCCTTGGCTAAGAGTGGCTTTGTCATAATTAAGCGGAGTTGATTGCGCGCCTAGAGATAGGGTGACAAGAATTTGCCGAATTAGGGTGAAACCTAATAAGGGGATCCATAGATCGAGTTAATGGAACCTTAGGGTGTTAATTAGAAAGAGATTTCAAGTATTCAATCTAGGGTTAGACGTTATTATTCTTGAATAAGGATAATAACATAACTTAGGGATTTCTATAGAACAAGTTAAATGAATAAATCGTCCGATTCGGAGCCAATATAACAAGTAAAATCTAGGTGGATTTTTTCTTAGGTATTGTCTTAAATCAATCGTTTTTCCCAAAAGTAATTCCCCAATTCTATTTTTTGAGATTACTTAGCTTAGTTAATTAGTTAATTAAAACAAACCCTATTATTCTTAGGCTAGATAATAAAAAGACAGTCATTGCTAGTACTTTTAGTTCCTTTGGGTTCGACAATCCGGTCTTGCTAAAGCTATACTACTGTTCGATAGGTACACTTGCCTACATAGTGATAATAGTTAGTTTCAAGAACAATTAATTATAAATTTATAAAACTTATCACGAAAACTCGGCTGTGGATTGGGTTTTAAATTTGGTTTTAAAGAAATGTTTTCAATGGGTTGAAATATTTTTGACTAAGAATGTGGTACACCGAGTGAGTCTCCAGCGCCGATCCTATAAGTATTCTGAAACTTTGTTAAGATTTATCTGAAAATACTACTGGTATGCTTCGAAGCAACTTTAGGTAGTATGCTACACTGAAAACACTCTAGGTAGTGTAAACTAGAAACTATAGTAAGACTGGGATTTGCGATAACAAACTCTGAACTTCTGATACTGTTCTGCATAAAATATCTGCTAATAAAATATCAAAACTGTTAACTAATGCATAAAACTATTAATACAAATAATGAAATTTACAATGAGTGCACGTGGTACTTATGGATGGGGTACCAGAGGTCGTGGCAGAGGCCATAGAGGGGCTCAAGCGGGGTCCTCATCATCTGGGAATCTACCTAACTTAGATACTAGTGAGAGACCGGTATCACCTGTGACGGAGATTAGGTCTCGAGATCGTGTGGTTGGGACGGCGCACTACCCCAAGCCATGCTACGGATTTTAGAGAGGATCACTGGGCCCAACACTGGATCTGAGGGCTAGGGGTCAATTACAGAACGACTCCAGTCTAATGGGGCTGAGTTATTCGGAGGTGTCACTAGAGTCGCCCCTAACGTGGCCGAGTATTGGATAGAGGCCACGGAGGGAATTATGGATGACCGGGGCTTTACTGCTGAGTAGAAGCTTAAGAGGGCTATATCTCTACTTCATGATGAGGCGTACCAGTGGTGGTTGACGGTTGAGGAGGGCACCCAGCCCGACCAACTGACATAGGATTTCTTTAAGATGGCCTTCCAGGGTGAATATATGGGGGCCAATTATATTAATGCTAGGAGGAGGGAGTTCCTTAATCTCACCTAGGGAGATCGTTCACTGGCCAAGTATGAGGCCGAGTTCCTGAGATTGAGCCGTTATGTGCAAGGCATGGTGGCAACTGAGTATGAGCACTGTGTCCGATTTGAGGATGGTCTTAGGGATAGTTTGCAAGTTCTGATATCTCCACATTGGGAGCGTGATTTTTCTACTTTAGTTGAGAAGGTGAAGATCGTCGAAGAGGTAAAGCACACTAAATGCCAAAATCGAGATAGAGGAAAGACTAAGAGGGATTCAAAGCCCTCAAGTTTTGGGATGAGGCCTAAGAAAAAGTCCAGATCTGATGGGCCAGTGAGAGTTGGGCCCCCTATTGCACCTACTGGGGTAGCGCTTTGTTAGCACTGTGGTAAACGCCATCTGGGCGAGTGTTGAAGGACTACTGGAGCATGTTTAAGATGTGGGTCAATTGAGCACCGAGTTCAAGATTGTTCGTTGAGATTTGATCAGGTGCAAGCTTTGGTTACTGGTACTACACAGCTGCCGAGGGTAGTTCAGCAGCCACCTAGGGGCCGAGGTCAGGCCAGGGGTGGTAATGGCATGGGCTGAGGATAGAGAGCATCGTACAGAGGTACTGGGCCGACTGAGGTGAGGCAGCCTGCACTGGTTTATGCTGCTAATCGTCGTGAGGATCGAGATGCTCAGGAAGTCATTAGGGGTACGTTTTTAATATTTAATGTACCTTATTTGGCATTGATAGACATAGGCTTCACACACTCATATGTAGCTAGTAATGTGTTTAAAACCTTGGGGATTTCGGTTGAGAGTACTTCTAGTGAGGCCGTGGTGAGTCCGTTGGGGCAGTCTATTTGAGTGAGTAAACTATATAGAGACGTTCCGTTAGAGGTTTAGGGGACAGTATTTCTGGCTAATCTGATAGAGCTTCCATTTGAGGAGTTTGACTTAATTCTGGGTATAGAATGGCTGATCAAGCACCGAGTGAGTCTGGACTGTGTGACAAAGAGAGTCATTTTAAGGACCGATGAGGACAATAAGGTAGTTGTGATTTGAGAACGACGAGACTATCTGACTAATGTAATTTCAACGTTGGTGGAAGAAAAGTTGGTTTGAAAAGGATGTGAGGCATTCTTGGCCTACATTAGTATTTCTGACTCTGGGGATTCTTCGGTTAAGGACATTAGAACCGTAAGGGACTATCTAGATGTTTTTCCTAAAAAACTAGGTTTGCCTTCAAACCGAGAGGTGGAGTTTGGGATTGAGTTGATCCCTGGTACAGCTCCTGTGTCAATCACCCCTTACCAAATGGCACCGAAAGAGCTAACGGAACTTAAAGCTCAAATTCAGGAGCTGTTATATCGTGGGTTTATTCATCCCAGTATGTCTTCGTGAGGAGCACCTATTTTGTTTGTAAAGAAGAAAGATGGTACAATGAGGATGTGCATCAACTACCGTCAGTTGAACAAGTTAACGATCAAGAATAAATACCCACTTCTGAGAATAAACGACTTATTCGATCAATTCAGAGGGGCTTTTGTATTTTCTATGATTGATCTACAATCAAGATATCATCAATTGAGAGTAAAAGAGGCTGACGTGCATAAGACGACATTTAGGACTCAATATAGACACTACGAGTTTCTAGTTATACCCTTTGGGTTGACTAATGCACCAGCGGCATTTATGGATTTTATGAACCGGGTGTTCCAACCTTATCTGGACCAGTTTGTGGTGGTATTCATTGATGATATCTTAGTATATTCTAAGACTGAAGATGAGCACGATGAGCATCTCAGAGTTGTACTACAGACTATTCGGGAGAAATAGTTGTTTACAAAGTTCAGAAAGTGCAAGTTCTGGCTCCGAGAAGTGGCCTTTTTGGGTCATGTGGTTTCTACTGAGGGGATTCGTGTTGATCCTCGTAAGTTTGAGGCTGTGTTGGATTGGAAATAGCCGAGAAATGTTTCTGAAAATTGTAGTTTTCTAGGGCTGGCAGGATATTATCGACGATTCGTAGAGGGGTTCTCCTTGATCGCAGCATCGTTGACTAAACTTCTGCGTAAGGGAGTTCCTTTTGTTTGGACTAATGCACAGTAGGGGAGCTTTGATAAGCTTCAGATCGTTTTAAGTCAGGCTCCTGTTCTGATACAGCCTAAGCCTGGTAAAGACTTCGTGGTATACAGTGATGCGTCGCATGTGGGTCTAGGTTGCATTCTGATGCAAGACGGAATGTAGTTGCTTATGCGTCTTGACAACTCAAGGCTCATGAGGCTAACTATCTGATGCACGATTTCGAGTTGGCAGCAGTTGTCTTCGCTCTAAAAATCTGGAGTCATTACCTGTACAGTAGAAGTGTACTATCTACACTGATCACAGAAGCCTCAAATATCTCCTCACCCAGAAGTAGTTGAATCTTAGGCAACGTAGATGGGTTGAGCTGCTTAAGGATTATGATTGTACTACTGACTACCATCCTGGTAAGACCAACGTGGTGGCCGATAAGTTGAGCCGTAGAGCCATAACCGATCTGAGAGCAGTGTTCGCTCGACTTAGTCTTTTTGATGATGGAGTCTGTTGGCAGAACTTCAAGATAAACCAACATGGATTGATTAGATCAGAGATAAACAGATAGGGGATAAGTCTTTTGAGTTGCGTTTCCGTCAAGTTGAGAGTGGTGTTACTACTGATTTTGGGATTAACAGTGATGGGGTACTGTGTTTTTGCAGTCGAATTTGTGTACCTAATGATAAGGATTTAAGGCTGTCGATTCTGAGGGAGGCGCATAGTAGCCCTTATGCTATGCATCCCGATGGGAATAAAATGTACCGAGATCTGCGAGAGTTGTACTAGTGGCCAAGGTTGAAGCGTGAGGTTACTAATTTCGTTGCTCGTTGTTTGACTTGTCGTGAGTTAAAGTGAGCATCGCTTGCCTTCGTGGTTCTTTGAAATGATATAAAGATCGATATGGAAATTGGAATGAGTAACGATGGACTTTGTTAGTCAGTTGCCTTTAATGCCCACTAAGAAGAATTCTGTCTAGGTTATCGTGGATTGATTGACCAAGTCTGCTCACTTCATTCCGGTCAGGACGGAATTTTCTCTCCAGAAATTAGCTAAACTATATATATCTGAAATAGTGAGACTACAAGGGGTTCCTGTCTCGATCATCTCTGATAGGGATCCTCGTTTCAGGTCTCGATTCTAGAAGAAATTGCATGAGGCTCTGGGTTCGAGGTTAGACTTCAATACTGCTTCCCATCCTCAAACAGATGGTCAGTCAGAGAGGGTGATTCAGATACTGGAGGACATGTTGAGGGGCTGTATTATAGATTTTCGAGGCAGTTTGGAGGAGTACTTACCACTGGTAGAGTTCACTTACAATAACAACTACCAATTTAGTATACAGATGGCACCTTATGAGGCATTGTATGGTCGTAAGTGTCGCACTCCCTTATGCTGGATTGAGTTGGGTGAGCGACGTATTCTGGATTTGGAGATGGTTTCTGAGACTGAGGACAAGGTCCATTTGATTCGAGATCGACTGAAAGCAGCTTCTGATAGGCAGAAGTCCTATGCAGATCTGAAGTGTCGAGAGATAGAATGTTCCGTGGGAGACCTTATTTTCCTTAAGGTCTCGCTATGGAATTAGATTCTGAGGTTTGGTCGCAAGGGCAAGCTGAGCCCTCAGTTTATTGGGCCGTACCAAATTTTAAGACGAGTGGGACCAGTCGTATATCAGTTGGAACGACCTTCGAAGTTGCATCGTATTCATGACGTATTCCACGTCTCAATGTTCAGGCGCTATCACTCTGATGCCACGCATATTGTCCCTATTGAGGAAATTGAGGTTCAGCCAGACCTGACCTTTGAGGAGGAGCCGGTTCAGATTCTGGATAGCGACGTAAAGCTTCTGTGAAGGAAGTCTGTCCCCTTAGTGAAATTGTTATGGCGGAATCATAGTACTGAGGAGGCCACTTGGGAGCCGGAGGATTCGATGCGTTAGCAGTATCCTCACCTCTTCTGATCAGGTAAATTTTTAGGTCGAAATTTTCTTTCAAGGGATAGAGTTGTAACGCCCCAAATCTTATTAATTTGTTTCTATAACTTTTTGACATAAATATATGTCTGCTTCAGTGGTTAAGTGTTCTCGATGTGTGTATGAGGTCCCAAGTTCAAGCCCTAGCTTTGGAAATTTTGGCGTTTTCCTGAAATAAGCCTTAACTTCTAGTCAACAGGCTTATATTAAAATATTTGCAATTTCATATTAGAATGGACTTGCTGGTCTGGTGGTTAAGATGTGTGGGTGTGTTGGAGGTCTGGAGTTCGAATCCTTGCGCGAGCGAGGGAGATTTATTTTTGTTTGACTCTGCAATAAAGTTCTAGAGGTAGTAGATTTCTAAGTAATTAACAAAGATGGGACTAGTGGAGGAAATTAAGGGATTGAAAGGATTTACCAAATTGGTTTAGTTTCTATTTTTTTTTCAAACTTTAGTTTTCCCAAAATTTTCTTTTGGTTCTGACGTTAGTTACCTTTCTCCCTTTCATCTCTGCTAAAATTTCTTCTGCTATCTTTCCTTTTTCCGTTACTGGTTTCGTCTTTCCTGTTCACAATGGTTCCTTGTAACACACCTCGCCCGTATCCGTCGCAGGAGGGGTATGGAATGTTACCAAATAAGCCTTAATCTCATTTTTAAGTATCATTCACATAATAAAAACATTTCAAGTATTATCGATCATCATCCATATACACATACATTACTAATGACAAACACATATGTTAACTTAATAAGCCATTTTCGCATGGCTATTCATATATACATCACCAATAGATACCAGTTCAACTTACAAAGTCAATCCTATACATGCTATTATCTAAATTTCATCAAAAGTGTACCAAAAAGCTTAGATAGTGTGATCGACTTCAACTTTGAAACTCCCGAATCCGATAGCTGACGAGCAAAAATCTATAAAACAGAGAATCAAAGCAAAAGAATAAGCATTTCTATGCTTAGTAAGCTTTAAGTAATGAAATCATCTAGAAGAGTAGCATAATAATGTCATGTCTATATGATTCAACCCTTGGCCGAATATAAACATAACTAAAGTACTTCTTTTATCGATCATAACACAAAGGTGAAATTAATACATCCAACTATTTTCATTCTATAGCCGAATACATACGTCTCAATTTTCATACGAATCTCATGCATAAATATACATACATTTCAGATTTGCGAAGTTGGATTTTCTAATTCGGAACTCGTACATCCTAGTCAAATCATAAACGATCAAATGATTTAAAATAATGGTCTAAGCATACTTACCGAATTTCGTAATACTAAATTAAAGATAATCATATTCTCAACGTGAGTAAGTTACTTACTTGGTCATTTCACGATGAAGTCGCATGTGTTTAAAATTATTTTGACATGTATTATATAATTTCTCTTACGCATACTTACGGTTTATCAACCCAAATATTAGGCCGGCATAGACGTCCTTCTGAACTAAACCCGATTCTTAGCACTAGCTCAGAAGCCCTTCGAGACCAAGCTCGGTTTATGCCACTGGCTTGAAAGCCCTTCGAAATTAAGTTCGGTTATAACACTGGCTCAAAGCCCTTCGGAACTAAATCCGGTTATGACACTGGCTTGAAGCCCTTCGGAACTAAGTCCAGTTTTTAACACTGGCTCAAAGCCCTTCGGAACTAAGTCCGGTTTTTTGACACTGGCTTAAAGCCCTTCGAAACTAAGTTCGGATTTAAACCCCGATTAACATTCACACATATATGCACATTTAAATATCACTCTGATACTCGAATACAATTACAAAATTTTTACTAACCATATCGCGATCGGTTCACTAATCATGAACAAATAACATGATCCCGTTTCATTAGTCTTGAAGCTTTCTATAACCATATGGCTACAAACGAATACTCTACTTATTTATTTGGTCAGGTAATGCAAGCAGAACCACTAGATTATAAATTATTTATCGTGCTCATAATTATATAATTACTTTATCTAAACATAAGCTAAATTTCATTACTCAAAGACTTACCTTGTATCTTTCTCGAACAATTTTCGGGTTGGCTATTCCATGACTTTAGCTTTTCCTTATCCGAGGTTGCCCTCTATGCTCTTGAGCTTAATCAATAAATTTTAAACTAATCATTAATCAATTATTCAAGTATTACTTTCAGAATATAGCACATATATATTCGACTTTCACACATACAGATTATAGTGCTTATAAGAATCAATAAGAAATTCATTAGCAAAATTTTATTTTATTTTTATCAATGTTTACTATATAATCACAACTTCACTATAAGCTGAATTCCTGAGCAACAGTCATTAAATTACTTATAACTGGAGCTATGAAACTCCAAATCAACAACCGTAAATTTTCCTTGAAAATAGACTAATTTATCTTTTATCCATAAAATTTTCATAATTTTTAGTCTAGCCAATCCCTACCAGATTTTTTCTAAGTTCTCCCTTGTTTCACTGTTTGATAAATCTGACCATTCTTCACTACGAAATAAATTTCTCATGGTACAGAAATCAAAATATGTTTTCGTTTATTTCATTTGAAACTAGACTCACTAAGGAGTCTAAGAATATAAAATTTATTCTAAGACCATTTTTATACATTTTATAGTGATTTTATAAAAACAGAATAGGGGATCTAGAAGTCATTTTGACTCTGTCCCACATTACTTCAAATATCTCATGATCGGTAATTCTTTTACTTTACGGTTTCTACTATAGAAAACTAGACTCATCAAGCTTTAATTACATAATCTATTTAGCACCTAATGCAACTCCTACAATTTATGGTGATTTTCTAAATTCACCTTACTGCTGCTGTCCAAAGTAGATTATCACAATTTACTCTTTCACACATTCAAGCATTCTTTGCATACATATTATTTAAGCATGTATCTCACCAATCAACTTCATCATATATATATATATCTATAAATTCACTTATACATAATATCAATACCACATTGTGCTCAAATCATTTTTTTTTTTAAGTTCAATTTCACCAAGCTTCAACCTAACTTAACCTATAATAGTTCATAACAATTTAAAGCACATACTTTACTAACTTTTATCATAGTCCAAAATCAGCCATAGTACATTCGGTCATAGCATAGACACAAATACATTTAACTTGATTTCTTCATGAAAGATTAAGGCCATAACCGAATAGTTTTTTTTTAACCATTTAAACTACAAAACACAATTTATAACTTCAATTTTACAAGCTTATATCATAAGAGTTTCTCCATTAAACTTTTCAATGTATATTCGGCTAGCTCAAACACTTAATCTCTACAATTACAAATTCAACAACTTAACATACTTATATAATCTCAACCAAATAGAGTACTTTTATTGATTCACAAAAACACATCAACATAACATTTCTAAATGAAAATCCCCTCTTAACAGATTGCTCCTATAGCTACCAAAGTGAAAATTTGCACATGGGTTATGGAGGATTAAAAATTATCCTAAAACACACAAAAAATTTCTATCAAAACACTTCAAACATACCTTAATCAAGGCTAGGAAGGAGTAGCCGAAAGTTTGTTCCCCCTTTCTCTTCTTGAAATTTTCGGCCAAAAGAATTCAAAGGATGAGCTACTTTGGTTTCTCCTCCCACTAAGCCATTATTCAATTATTATTTTTTTATTCTTTAATTCATTTTGTTTAAATTAATGCTAATAAAATATGCATATAATATATATGAATCAGCTACATGGCCGGCCACTAAAGAAATAAAATGGAAAGTTTGACATGCAAGTATAAATTTTTGACATCATGCACTATTAGGTCACTTTTACTTTAGTCTAACACATTTCATATTTGTCTCACATAAGTCCCTACTAATAGATTTCACATATACCGACCAATTTAAAGTATGAAACTTTCACACATTCATATTTACATATAATAAACATAAAATATGATGGCTAATTATTTTTATGACTCGATTTTGTGGTCCCGAAACCACTTTCCGACTAGGGTCAATTTAGGGTTGTTACAACTCTCCCCCACATAAAGAATTTTCGTCCCCAAAAATCTTACCAATGAATAAATTTGGGTATCTCTCTTTCATAGAGTTCTCGGTTTCCCAAGTAGCTTCTTCGATCCCGTGCTTGAGCCATAACACTTTTACTAAAGGAACCTTTTTGTTTCGTAACTCTTTCACCTCATGAGCTAGGATACGAATCGGTTCTTCTTCATAACTCAAATCAGATTGAATTTCAATCTCTGATGGACTAATTATGTGCGAAGGGTCAGATCTATAACGTCGAAGCATCGAGACATGAAAAACATTGTGAATCTTTTCAAGTTCAGGGGGTAAAATCAATCTGTAAGTGACTGGCCCAATTCGTTCGGATATCTCATACGGCCCGATAAATCTCGAACTCAATTTGCCTTTACGGCCAAATTTGAGCACTTTCTTCCAAGGTGAAACCTTAAGAAACACTTTGTCTCCGACCTGATATTCAATGTCTTTTCGTTTCAAATCTGCGTACGACTTTTGACGATCTGCAGCTGCTTTCAGACTTTCACTGATTACTTTTACTTTCTGCTCAGCATCTTTAATCAAATCAACTCCAAAAATTTTACTTTCACTAAGCTTGGTCCAAAACAACGGTGTACGGCATTTACTACCATACAAAGCCTCGTAAGGTGCCATCTTAATGCTTGATTGAAAGCTATTGTTGTAAGCAAATTCAATCAAAGGCAAATATCGTTCCCACGAACCACTAAACTCAAGGATGCAACATCTCAACATATCCTCGAGTATTTGAATAATCCGTTCAGATTGACCATCAGTCTGGGGATGGAAAGCGGTGCTAAAATGCAACTTGGTACCCAATGCTTCTTGTAACTTCTTCCAGAATCGCGATGTGAATCTCGGATCTCTATCCGATACAATAGAAATAGGTACCCCGTGTAACTTCACAATCTGAGAAATATACAACTCGGCTAGTTTGTCAAGTGAATAATCCATGTGTACAGAAATAAAATGAGCCGACTTTGTCAATCTATCAACAACAACCCAGATCGCATCTTTCTTGCTTGACGACAACGGCAACCCAGAGACAAAATCCATCGATACTCGATCCCATTTCCATACGGGTATCATGATCGGCTGAAGTAATCCGGAAGGCACTTGATGTTCCGCTTTCACTTGTTGACATACCAAACACTTCGAAACAAAATCGGAAATGTCTCGTTTCATACCAGACCACCAAAATTGACATTTTAGATCGTTGTACATTTTCGTGCTACCAGGATGGATTGACATTCGGCTATTATGAGCTTCATTTAAAATCATCGTAATAAGTTCCGAATTTCTTGGAACACATAATCGACTTCTGAATCTCAAACAATCGTTGTCGTCAATTTGAAACTCTGAATCCACATTCGAAACACATTCAGCTCGCTTAGCCATCAGTTCATCATCAACTTTTTAAGCTTCACGAATTTGATGAATCAATAACGGTTTGGCCTTTAATTCCGCTACTAATACATCATCGGATAAAACAGACAAATGCACATTCATCACTTGTAAAGCAAATAGTGATTTACGACTTAAAGCATCAGCAACTATGTTAGCCTTTCCCGGGTGATAGTCAATGACTAGCTCATAATCTTTCAACAACTCGAGCCAACGTCTTTGCCGCAAATTCAATTCTCTCTGAGTCATCAAATATTTGAGGCTTTTGTGATCCGAATATACATGACACTTCTCTCCAAACAAGTAGTGTCGCCAAATTTTTAAAGCGAAAATAATTGCAGCTAATTC
The DNA here is from genome assembly GCA_025698475.1 of Gossypium anomalum. NCBI lineage: Eukaryota > Viridiplantae > Streptophyta > Magnoliopsida > Malvales > Malvaceae > Gossypium > Gossypium anomalum. The sequence continues at coordinate 36,045,586 of CM046968.1, read as the reverse complement.
GAGATCATGGGTCGGATAATTTTTCTCATAAGGCTTCAACTGTCTTGATGCATATGCTACCACTCGACCTTCTTGCATCAACATACACCCCAGCCCAAACAAAGATGCATCACTATAAATGACAAACTCTTTACCGGATTCGGGTTGCACTAACTGCTGGAGCTTGATTAAATAAGTTTTGAGTTGATCGAAACTTTTCTGACATTTTTCTGACCAATCAAACCTAACATCTTTCTGAAGTAGTCTCGTCATAGGTGAGGCTATCATCGAGAAACCCTTTACAAATTGTCTGTAATAACCGGCAAGTCCCAAAAGCTCCGAACTTCAGTAACATTTCTCGGAGGCTTCCAGTTAAGTATGGCTGAAATTTTACTCGGATCAACTCGAATACCCGATGCAGACACCACATGACCCAAAAAGCTAACTTCTTTCAACCAGAACTCACATTTACTGAACTTAGCATATAACTGCTTATCCCGTAAAATCTGTAACACTAATCTTAGGTGCTCCGCATGTTCGATTTCATCTCTCGAATAGACCAAAATGTCATCGATAAACACAACTACAAACCGATCCAAATATGGTCTGAAGATCTGATTCATCAAATCCATAAATACCGCAGGGGCATTAGTGAGCCCAAATGGCATAACTAAGAACTCATAGTGACCATATCTCGTTCTGAAAGCAATTTTGGGTATATCTGAGTCTCGAACTTGCAACTGATAATACCCCGATCTCAAATCTATCTTTGAAAATACAGATGCTCCCTTCAGTTGATCGAACAAATCATCAATACGCGGTAACGGATATTTATTCTTTATCGTCACTTTATTTAACTGACGGTAGTCGATGCACAATCTCAAGGTTCCATCCTTCTTTTTCACAAACAAAACTGGTGCACCCCAGGGTGAAAAACTCGGTCGAGCAAAACCTCTATCCACCAACTCTTGCAACTGAGTTTTCAATTCTTTCAATTCCGTTGGTGCCATACGATACGAAGCTATAGAAATTTGAGTGGTACCAGGTACTAGTTCGATGCCGAATTCAACTTCTCGAACTGGTGGTAATCTTGGTAACTCCTCAGGAAAAACATCCGAATACTCACAAACCACTGGCACTGATTCAAGCCTCATTCCTGACTCTTTACTATCGAGTATATAAGCAAGATATGCTTCACACCCCTTTCTCACATCTTTCTGAGCCAACATCGAGGATATTATTGCTGGCGATGCATTCAAGTCAGTAGACTCAACTCGAATTATCTCATCGTTTGCGCATCTTAAATCAATAGTCTTTCTTTTGCAATTTACGACTGCATCATGGACAGTCAACCAATCCATACCGAGGATAACATCAAATTCATCAAGCGGTAAAAGCATCAAATCGGTGGAAAGGGGACCTCACGATTATTAGGGACATTTCTTACACATCTTGTCCACAAGTACATAACGACCAAGGGATTCGATACTCGAATAACGAACTCAGTAGACTCAACAGGTAAAGTCTTACTGGATGCTAATGTCTCACATACATAAGAATAAGTAGAACCAAGATCAATCAAAGCAAGCACATAAATATCAAGGAGAGTGAAAGTACCGGTAATAACATCAGGCGAAGAAACATCCTCACGTGCACGTATAGCATAAGCTCTGGCAGGAGCACGAGCCTCCGATTTGGTGGTAGCATCTTTAGGCCCTCTCTAACCACCACTAGCGTTTCCCGGGTTTCTAGGGGGTCTACCTCTTGCTGTTGTATTATTCGGTTTCTCACTCTGATTCACATTTTGTTCAGACAATCTCGGGCAATCTTTGATAAAATGATCAACCGATCCACATTTGAAAACGAGAGCGGTCCACGAACTCTCTGACTTCCCGAATGCCACTTGCCACAATCGCGGCACTCGGATCCGTCTGACGATCATTGCCAACACACGCGCAATGCAGGTAGCTCGTGTACTCATAGGGGGTCGATTACGGTCCCGTCCAGAAAAACCCGAAGTATTCTTAGATCTGCTCGAATCATCTCTAAACTTCTTCGATGATTGATGAAAGGGCTTTCCCGAAGATCTTTTACGAAACTCTCTTGCTCCGATATCAGCTTTTCTTTTCTCTTTACTGAGCTCTTCGGCTTTGCAAGCTCGCTCAACAAGTACTACAAATTCTCTGATTTCTAGAATGCCAACATACGATTTTATATCTTCGTTCGGTCCCTCTTCAAACGTTTACATTACGACTTACGAAGAAAGCGTATTCTCGAGCATACCGGCTAAGCCTTACAAACTTTCGTTCATAATCAGTAACCGACATGGAACCTTGTTTAAGTTCAAGAAATTCTTTCCGTTTTTGATCAATAAATCTCTGGCTGATGTACTTTTTTCGAAACTCAGTTTGGAAAAACTCCTAAGTCACTCGCTCTCTAGGCACAACAGAAATCAACGTATTCCACCAATAGTAGGCAGAATCACGTAGTAAAGAGATAGTACACTTCAGGCACTCCTCGGGTGTACAAGATAGTTCATCAAGTACCCGGATAGTACTGTCCAACCAAAATTCGGCTTGCTCAGCGTCATCACTGTCAGTAGCTTTAAATTCGGTAGCCCCGTGCTTTCGGATTCGATCAACTGGGGGCTTATTTAACCTCATCTGATCGGTTACCGGAGGTATTGTGGGTGCAAGGGGTGTATTGGTCGGGAGTGGGGGTTGTGGAACAGCCGTATTAATTCGAATGTACTGATTGAACCAATCATTCATCACGCTATAAAAAGCCTGCCTAGCTTCATCATTCTGATTACTAGTCATAGGTTGAGAGTTCACTGGGGCTGTCCCTTGCGCGGGAGCAGGCGCTACACTCTCAACATCATCAACTATTGCTCGATTAGGATCGGGATCCATCACTACACATAAACACATTTTTAACTGTCAGAAATCACCACACTATCAAATAAACACATAATGGCATGTATAGCTAGACTCATTCGCATTACGGTAGTCCTAGAATAGACTAAACCTGGCTCTGATGCCAATAAAAATGTAACACACCTCGCCCGTATCCGTCGCCGGAGGGGTATGGAATGTTACCAAATAAGCCTTAATCTCATTTTTAAGTATCATTCACATAATAAAAACATTTCAAGTATTATCGATCATCATCCATATACACATACATTACTAATGACAAACACATATATTAACTTAATAAGCCATTTTCGCATGGCTATTCATATATACATCACCAATAGATACCAGTTCAACTTACAAAGTCAATCCTATACGTGCCATTATCTAAATTTCATCAAAAGTGTACCAAAAAGCTTAGATAGTGTGGTCAACTTCAACTTTGAAACTCTCGAATCCGATGGTGATTTGAGCAAAAATCTATAAAGCAGAGAATCAAAGCAAAAGAATAAGCATTTCTATGCTTAGTAAGCTTTAAGTAATGAAATCATCTAGAAGAGTAGCATAATAATGTCATGTCTATATGATTCAACCCTTGGCCGAATATAAACATAACTAAAGTACTTCTTTTATCGATCATAACACAAAGGTGAAATTAATACATCCAACTATTTTCATTCTATAGCCGAATACATACGTCTCAATTTTCATACGAATCTCATGCGTAAATATACATACATTTCGTATTTGCGAAGTTGGATTTTCTAATTCGGAACTCGTACATCCTAGTCAAATCATAAACGATCAAATGATTTAAAATAATGGTCTAAGCATACTTACCGAATTTGGTAATACTAAATTAAAGATAATCATATTCTTAACGTGAGTAAGTTACTTACTTGGTCATTTCACAGTAAGTCGCACATGTGTTTAAAATTATTTTGACATGTATTATATAATTTCTCTTACGCATACTTACGGTTTATCAACCCAAATATTAGGCGGCATAGGCGTCCTTCTAAACTAAACCCGATTCTTGTAGGCGGCTCGAAGCCCTTGAGACCAAGCTCGGTTTATGCCAGCTGGCTTGAAAGCCCTTGAAACTAAGTTCGGTTATAACATCGGCTCAAAGCCCTTCGGAACTAAATCCGGTTATGACAACGGCTTGAAGCCTTCGGAACTAAGTCGATTTTTAACACGGCTCAAAGCCCTTGAAACTAAGTCCGGTTTTTGACACCGCTTAAAGCCCTCGAAATTAAGTTCGGATTTAAACCCGATTAACATTCACATATATATGCACATTTAAATATCGCTCTGATACTCGAATACAATTACAACATTTTTACTAACCATATCGCGATCGGTTCACTAATCATGAACAAATAACATGATCCCGTTTCATTAGTCTTGAAGCTTTCTATAACCATATGGCTACAAGCGAATACTCTACTTATTTATTTGGTCAGTAGCATAAGCAGAACCACTAGATTATAAATTATTTATCGTGCTCATAATTATATAATTACTTTATCTAAACATAAGCTAAATTTCATTACTCAAAGACTTACCTTGTATCTTTCTGAACAATTTCGGGTTGGCTATTCCGCGACTTTAGCTTTTCCCTTATCCGAGGTTGCCCCTCTATGCTCTTGAGCTTAATCAATAAATTTTAAACTAATCATTAATCAATTATTCAAGTATTACTTTCAGAATATAGCACATATATATTCGATTTCACACATACAGATTATAGTAAGCATATAAGAATCAATAAGAAATTCATTAGCAAATTTTTTTTTTTATCAATGTTTACTATATAATCACAACTTCACTATAAGCTGAATTCCTGAGCAACAGTCATTAAATTACTTATAACTGGAGCTACGAAACTCCAAATCAACGACTGTAAATTTTCATTGAAAATAGACTAATTTATCTTTTATCCATAAAATTTTCATAATTTTTAGTCTAGCCAATCCCTACCAGATTTTTCCTAAGTTTTCCCTTGTTTCACTGTTTGATAAATCTGACCATTCTTCACTACGAAATAAATTTCTCATGGTACAGAAATCAAAATATGTTTTTGTTTATTTCATTTGAAACTAGACTCACTAAGGTGTCTAAGCATATAAAATTTATTCTAATACCATTTTTATACATTTTATAGTGATTTTATAAAAACAGAACAGGGGATCTAGAAGTCATTTTGACTCTGTCCACATTACTTCAAATATCTCATGATCGGTAATTCTTTTACTTTTACGGTTTCTACTATAGAAAACTAGACTCATCAAGCTTTAATTACATAATCTATTTAGCACCTAATTCAACTCCTACAATTTATGGTGATTTTCTAAATTCACCTTACTGCTGCTGTCCAAAGTAGATTATCACAATTTACTCTTTCACACATTCAAGCATTCTTTGCATACATATTATTTAAGCATGTATCTCACCAATCAACTTCATCATATATATCTATAAATTCACTTATACATAATATCAATACCACATTGTGCTCAAATCATTTTTTTTTTTAAGTTCAATTTCACCAAGCTTCAACCTAACTTAACCTATAATAGTTCATAACAATTTAAAAGCACATACTTTACTAACTTTTATCATAGTCCAAAATCAGCCATAGTACATTCGGTCATAGCATAGACACAAATACATTTAACTTGATTTCTTCATGAAAGATTAAGGCCATAACCGAATAGTTTTTTTTTAACCATTTAAACTACAAAACACAATTTATAACTTCAATTTTACAAGCTTATATCATAAGAGTTTCTCCATTAAACTTTTCAATGTATACTCGGCTAGCTCAAACACTTAATCTCTACAATTACAAATTCAACAACTTAACATACTTATATAATCTCAACCAAATAGAGTACTTTTATTGATTCACAACAACACATCAACATAACATTTCTAAATGAAAAATCCCCTCTTAATCGATTGCTCCTATAGCTACCAAAGTGAAAATTTGCACATGGGTTATGGAGGGATTAAGAAATTATCCTAAAACACACAAAAAATTTCTATCAAAACACTTCAAACATACCTTAATCAAGGCTAGGAAGGAGTAGCAGAAAGTTTGTTCCCCCTTTCTCTTCTTGAAATTTTCGGCCAAAGAATTCAAAGGATGAGCTACTTTGGTTTCTCCTCCCACTAAGCCATTATTCAATTAATTTTTTTATTCTTTAATTCATTTTGTTTAAATTAATGCTAATAAAATATGCATATAATATATATGAATCAACTACATGGCCGGCCACTAAAGAAATAAAATGGAAAGTTTGACATGCAAGTACAAATTTTTGACATCATGCACTATTAGGTCACTTTTACTTTAGTCTAACACATTTCATATTTGTCTCACATAAGTCCCTACTAATAGATTTCACATATACCGACCAATTTAAAGTATGAAACTTTCACACATTCATATTCACATATAATAAACATAAAATATGATGGCTAATTATTTTTATGACTCGGTTTTGTGGTCCCGAAACCACTTTTCGACTAGGGTCAATTTAGGGTTGTTACATTCCTTGTTGTTCAATCGGGTATCGTGAGAATTCAATAAGTGGTCTTGGCGCCTTGAAGTTTTGGTTTTTAAGTTAACAATGGGGATTTTTCTTGTTAACTATTTTGATAGCCGAAAATCTGGTGTGAGAGGCTGTTCTAGTGCCAAATCGTAGTGGGAAGCATTCGTTGTTCTCTAGGTAAGGGTTTTACACTCGAAAAGTGTCTAATCCATTTTGGGGTTTTGGTTCAATTCGATCGTTTAAGAGATAATGTAACAGCCTGATTTAGACCCTATTCAGAATGGTGGTTTTGGGACCACGAATTCGAGTCAAAAAAATATTTTAAAAATTATTTTCAGTGTTTATTATGTGTGAAATTGTATGTGTGAAATTTTCGTGAATTAATTTTGTCGTTTGAGCGTCTGATTAAATAAAAGGGCTTAATCGCGTAAAATAAAAATCTGGTGGTTAATTGTGAAAAGGACGAATAGTTGTTGTCTTTTAAAATTGAGGCATTTATGTTGCAATTAGCCCATGATATAATGATATGGACGGTCATTGCCTTAATATATAATGGTTTTGTATTAATTAATAAAGGTTAATTTGGTAAAATGTATAATAACATATATTAAATAAAACATAAAATATAACATAAGTGTTCATACTTTGTTCTTGCCGAAACTAAAGAAAATAAAAAAATAAAATAAAGAGTTTAAGGGTTCGGTATTATTGAAGTTTGATTCAAGGTGAGTTCTAGCTCGGTTTTTGATAATTTTTATGTTTTTGAGATCGTTGCTATGTTATATATCAAGCCCATGTTTCAAATTTTGAATTTGATGATGATTTTGTATTTTTCCATTGTTGAAAGCTTGTGATTTTTATTGCTTGATGATGGAAAATAAAATATATATGATAGATTAACAAGTTTTGTATTTGAAGTTTTGATGAATTTGAGTAATTACGGATAAATTGTAAAAATAATAATTTGAGGGACTAAAATGTGAAATAAATGAAATTTATGGACTTGTATGAACATAAGGAAGATTTGGCCTAAGCATGATGTGTGCAAATTTTGCATGTTTTGTGTTTTGTGCAATTTGGACTAAATTGTAAAAACTGTGAAATGTCAGGAGTAAAATGGTAATTTGCCCATTTATATGTTTTTGGACTAAAATGAGTGAAAATATGTTTGAATGAATTTAATTTGAATATGTTTAGATTAAGAACCAAAGAAATCAGATTTGGATCGAGGGAAAACTAAAGTTGTCGATTAGCCATCCTGTTCCGATTTTCATCGTCTAAGGTAAGTTTATAAGCAAATAGGTATTGTTTATTTTAAATAAATATGAGTTTATATGTTGAAATGAAATATGTGAAAATATATGTGTTAACTGAATGTAAATAAGCTTGGGAGCCATGTTTACGAATTTGTTTCAACCGAGTTACGACGTCTAAAAGTCTCATATGAACCTTAGGAATAGCTAAGATACATATGTCATGACATAGGATTCTGATACGTGATGTGCGAGTAAGACCATGGCATCGATATATATGTACGAGTAAGACCACGTTTTCTACGTTGGCATTGATACGTGGTTCTGTTATATGTGTGCGAGTAAGACCCTGTCTGGGACAGTGGCATCGATATGTGATTACATGTAAGACCATGTTTGGGACGTTGGCATTGTACGATATATGTGAATATCCAAGTGTGTAACGCCTCAAATTTTAGGCCTAGAAGTATTGGGTTTTGAGCAAGGGTGCAGTTAGGAGACTGCACATAACTATTTAATTGTGCAAGGAAGTAACACAAATGTGCATTTGCTTTAGTGGTTAAGTATTCTGGGTGCGTGTGAGAGGTCCCAAGTTCAAGCCGTGGATTCCACAAATTTTTTGCTTTTTAAGGACAAAACACCTATATTTGGCCAGTAGGATTATAAGTTTATTTTGGTAAAAACATGACAGAATGGGCCTGTTAGTCTAGTGGATAGTGGTGTATGGAGTGTGCTATTGGTCTGAGGTTCGAATCCCTGCTTGTGCAAATGGAGGTTATTTTTGCTGCTGGCCATGGGAGGAAGTTGTGTTTGACCAAAACATGAAGAGTTTGAACACGTTTGAATGGATTGGTTGTTAGCCGAATCTAAAGAGATGGAGGGGAGAAAATTGTGGAGGAAATCGGGGAATTTGAGTGGTTTGAAGGTGTTGTGCTGAAATTGGACTGTAGACACACAGAGTTTCAGCTGAGGTTGGCTACTCTATCACAATTCCGGCTTTGCTTGGTGCCCGAAGGTGATAGAGTTCTTTAGGGTAGTTTTCGTTGTGTTACTTGGTTTTTGGCAATCGATACAGCTTTTGATTCCTTCTTTATGTTGTATGTTGGGCGAACTCTTTCGTTTTTTCCCCTCTTTTACAATTGTGCTTTTTATTGGATCGATTGTTTCTTGCCCTCTCCATTTCTTCATTGTAACTATTATAGCCGAATACCCTATTGCCCTCTGTGATCCTTTTAGGTTGCTAGCCTTTGGCTTAAGATCGAACTTTTCCTCCTTTTCCCTACCAATCGGTTGTTGGTTCTAGGCCAAATACCATTCTTCTCCTTTCATCCGGTTTCCATCAATCGCTATTTCTTTTGTTGATTCATTTAGCCAAATACTCCATCTCCCTTAAGTCAATTATTGGTGTTTTGTTTTCGGTTGGTAGGAGTTCATTGACGATCGGTAAATGCTCATATTTTCCTTTTTGCTTCTGTCTACCATTAAGAACCTTTCTTTTGAAAATCCTTTCTTTTGAACATCTCTTTCTTTCTGCCGATTGTTGATAGGGGAAATGATTGTTACACTTCATCTCTATTCACTCTTTGTAGTTTCGGCATTGGGTGAGTGTGGCCGATTGTACTTTCTCTCATATCTGGACGTTGTGTTTTCCGTAAGTAACTTCTCGACTAGTACACCTGTTCAAAGATTGATAGTTGATGAGTGTTGTGACAGCCCTAATTTGACCTTAGACGGAATGTGGTTTCAGGACCACAAAACCGAGTCATAAAATTTATTTAAAATTAAATTTGCATATCCCTATGTGTGATGATGCATGTGTGAAAATTTGGGGTTTTTAATTTAGTCTCATGAATGTGAATTTCATTTGAAATGACTTAGTTGAGAACTTAGAAAAATATGTTAGGTAAATTTCTAAGGACCAAATAATATTAAAGTAGGAAAGTTTGGGTTTCCATGTCAAAAATGCCAAATTTATACTAAGTGGCCGGCCAAGTAATAATTTCCTCCACTAAGTTTATATTATTTATAATTTAGTATTGGTAAGTGATTTAAAATATGCAAAATAAAGATGAATAAAAGAAGAAATGGAAGAAGAGTGTTCATCTTCTTCTCCCCCTTGCCAAAATCGAAACAAAAAGGAAAGAAATAGGGAAATTTACACTAAGGCAATTCGGCAACCCTTTTTCTAGTTGGAGGTAAGTTTTGAAATGTTGTTTAAATTTCTTTTTATATGTTAAGGTAATTGTTAAATGCATTTTGGCAATGTTGAGAAAATCAAACTTTTATGGTGGTTTGGGCATTAAGCCGTATATCAAAAGGCTAGGAGTAGAGGTTGTTTTCATGTTGTATTGAATAAGTAGAGGTTATTACGAGGCTGAATTTGTTGAATTATTAGTTGGGTAATGCTTGGTGCATTCGGCCATATGGGTTTAATGGAATGTTCATTTTATTTGTTATCTCCTTTTATGGGAAATGGGTCAATGTTAAAGCTGAATGAGTCATGATGGATAGGAGAGTGCAAAATTCATGTTATGTGATAATTTGAGTAGTTGACCAAGACATGGAAGAAGGAAAAAGATTGATATTCTTATGTTTTGAGAGTGAAAGGCATAATGAAGACATAGTAAGTTTAAATGCATATTTTAGTTTATAGTAAGTTTAAATGCATATTTTAGTTTAAGTGTTAAGTAGAATTTGGTTAAAATAGCTTGGTATATGTGTGTTTGCCGATTTTTAAATCAAGATAGCTTGAGTGACTTAATTTATGTATTTGAAATTTGTTTGAGTAATTACAATGAGCATTAAGATGTTGAATTCATGAAATTAGAAGCATATGAGCTTGATAGATTTTAAATGATTACTAACCGAAAATGAACTTAGCTAATAAAATATGGAAATGTGAGTTGCCAAAATTGATCTTGTAATGTATCGAATTATTGAAATAGATGAAAAGTATGTTTGGATATGCATTAAGTTTAAAGGTTAAAATTTAAATTATGTATGGGCAAACACCGAATCTCTGTGTGTGTATCTATGAGGAAGAAGTATAAATTGGGATTATGATGACTAAGTTTTTTATTTGCTTAGCTGGAGTTGAAGTTCAAGATCAAATGGAGCCAAGTTCGGCCAAAGGGAAAGCGAAAGCGGTGGAATAGCCGATCGGAGTTGTTCGTCCGATTAAAAAGGTAAGTCCTTAGGTAATTTAAGTTATAGTTAATATTGAACATAGAGGATACAAAATAAGTTAGATAAGAAATCATAGTATGTATGAATTCTTGGAAATCGAATGTGAAATTATTGATCAATCTATGATAATGTGATGGCTAAAGATAAGAAAATACAGCACTATGTGTGCGAGGCTATTTGGCACTATGTGTGCAAGAAAACATGGCACTATGTGTGCGAATAAGTAAGAGCACTATGTGTGTGGACTTTCAAATCGAGCACTAAGTGTGCAATGTCGATTATGGGGTATTACTTGTTGCAAATGAGAATGAAATTAAACATTAAATGGAAAGATTTGATTGATGGATGGAGTGGCGTGATTTATGCATTAGATAAAATTTAGACTTGTCTATTATTTATATATAAATATGTCAATAGTCTTGACATGACATTTACCATTGTATTTTAAATTGTGAATATTTGGAGTAGGAGTACATAGTGAGTTCGGGTAAGTATGTACCAAATGCATTAGGCACATTTGTGACTGAAGATTCCTTGAGATATCATTCTTGAATTCGAATAGTATTGAGTTAATTATTTACTTTGTAGATAATTGGATTATTAAAATTATCTTTGAAATCCCTTAGGACTTACTGAGCTAATAACTCACTCGGTGTGTTTATTGCTTTGGTATAGATCATCTTGTCAAAGAAAGCTTGGAACCATCACGAAGTCATCGCAACTTTTGACAACCTTTTTGGTACTTTTGTTTTAGAACTTAGTAGACATTATGGCATGTATAGGATAATATTTTGGGAGGTTTGCTATTTTTATAGAATTGTATTTAAAGCCATGCGAATATCGCTAAATTTCTATGTATGGATTTGAAAATGTTTTTGGTTATAAATATCAAATGTTAATCAACTTGACTTACAACATCATAATTGGGATATGATTGATATATATATTATGTATGTGTATTTAGTCAAGAAGGGAATAATCACTAAATGAATAGAAAGGTTTAAATCGGGTGAAGTCATGCATTAAGTTCAAGGCTTCACACTTTAATAAATTGTTTTATGTACTTCAAGTGTTCTATTCAAGAGTTGAGCAGGTTATGCTATATGAATCCACTCCAGTAATAGACACGGATATTTGGGTGTTACAATTTTATTGGTATCAGAGCCACGATTTAGTCGATTCTAGGACAACCGTAGCACGTGTGAGTCTAGCTATACATGTCATAATGCTAGTATATGATAGTGCGATGACTTCTGACAGTTAAAATTATTTTTTTCATTAGTAAATGGAATCCAATCCATTGAGAACCATAGCAGATGACGTTGAGAGTGTAGCGGCCACTCCCGCGCAAGGGACAGTTCCTATTGAACCTCAACCATCTGTGAGTAATCAAGATGATGGGGCTAAGCAAGCCTTCTTTACCATGATGAATGAGTGGGTTGCGCAATATGCTCGAGCAAACCCGGCTGCTTAACAATTTTTAAATTTAAATAATCCTCCTCCGGTGCCTATAATACCATCAACTACTGATCCTTTGAGGCCAATTAAACCTCCTGTTGATTTGATTAGGAAGCGTGGGGCCAAATAATTTCGAGCCACAGCAACTGATGATGCTGAAAGGGCCGAGTTTTGGCTCGATAATACCATCCGCGTTTTCGATAAGCTGTCTTGCACACCCGATGAATGCCTAAAGTGTGCCATATCCTTATTACGAGATTCGGACTACTATTGGTGGAAAACCCTGATTTCGATTGTTCTGAATGAACGAGTCACTTGGGATTTCTTTCAGACAGAGTTTTGTAAGACGTATATTGGCCAACGATTCACCGATCAAAAGCGTAAAGAATTTTTAGAGCTTAAACAAGGCCGTATGACGGTATCTGAATATGAACGTGAGTTTGTAAGACTCAGTCGATATGCTCGGGAGTGTGTAGCTGATGAAGTTGCCATGTGTAAAAGATTTGAAGAGGGGTTGAATGAAGATTTAAAGTTACTGGTGGGTATTTTAGAAATAAAAGAATTCGTAACACTGGTTGAACGAGCTTGCAAGGCTGAAGAGCTTGGAAAGGAGAAAAAGAAAGCTGAATCTGAAGCTAGAGACTTTCTTAAAATATCGTCAGGTAAAACTTCATTCTCAACTACAAAGAAGTTCAGAGACGATTCTAATAGATCAAAGACGACTGCAGGAATTTCTATAAAGGAGCGGCCATCAACAGACTCTCGAGTTACTTCGGTTGCTAGTGTTGGCAACAACCGGCAAGAAAAACCCGAATGTCCACAATGTGGAAGACGGCATGTAGGCGAATGTTGGGGTAAGTCTATTAACAGAGCTTGTTATAGATGTGGATCGCGGGATCATTTCATTCGAGATTGCACTGAACCTGATGAAAAGAATAGGATACAAGGTGCAAGATCAAGTGGCGCAACAACTAGAGGTAGACCACCAAGAAATTTAGGAAGCAGAGGTGGTAACCAGAGAGGGACTTCTGATGTGGCTGTTCGATCCGAGACTCGTGCCTCCGCCAGAGCTTATGTTGTCAATGCACGAGAGGAGGCATCCTCCCCTGACGTTATCACTGGTACCTTCACTCTCTATAGTACTAGTGTGATTGCTTTAATTGATCTTGGTTTGACCCATTCATACATGTGTGAAACATTAGCGTCCAGTAAGACTCTACCTGTTGAGTCTACTGAGTTTGTAGTACGAGTGTCAAACCCTTTGGGTCGATATGTGTTAGTTGATAAGGTATGCAAGAGATGTTCTTTAATAATCAAAGATTTCTGTTTTTTGGTAGATTTGATGCTGTTACCCTTCGACGAATTCGATATTATTCTCGGAATGGACTGGTTAATCGAGCATGACGCTGTGGTAAACTGCAAGCGAAAGACTATAGACTTGCGATGTTCTAGTGGTGAAATGATACGAGTTGAGTCTAGTGATCTGAGTGGGCTACCGGCAGTGATATCTTTTGTGTTAGCTCAAAAATATGTGAGAAAGGGTTACGAAGCTTATCTTGCCTATGTACTAGATAGCAAGGTATCGGAACAAGTGTTTCCTGAGGAACTACCGGGATTACCACTAGTTAGAGAAGTAGAGTCTGGCGTAGAATTGGTCCGAGGTACAACCTTAATTTTAATTGCTCCGTATCGTATGGCACCGGTTGAGTTAAAAGAATTGAAAGTTCAATTACAAGAGTTGACCGGCAGAGGTTTTGCGCGACCCAGCTTTTCACCCTGGAGTGCTCCAGTACTATTCGTGAAAAAGAAAGATGGAACTATGCGAATGTGTATTGATTATCGTCAGCTCAATAAAGTGACGATAAAGAATAAATATCCGCTGCCACGAATAGATGACTTATTTGACCAGTTGAAAGGAGCTTCCGTGTTTTCAAAGATTGATTTACGATCTGGCTATTATCAGTTGCGAGTTAGAGATTCTGACGTTGCTAAGACTGCTTTCAGAATGGGATACGGACATTATGAGTTTTTAGTGATGCCGTTTGGGCTCACTAATGCCCTGGCGGTTTTCATGGATTTAATGAATTGGGTATTCAGGCAGTATCTAGATCGATTTGTGGTGGTGTTCATAGATGATATTCTGATTTATTCTCACAATGAGTCCGACCATGCCAATCACTTAAGGCTAGTACTTCAGATTTTACGAGATAAACAGTTGTATGCAAAATTCAGTAAATGTGAATTCTGGTTAAGGGAAGTCAGCTTTCTGGGACATGTTGTATCCTCTTCGGGTATTAGAGTTGACCCGAACAAAATTTTAGCCATTCTTGATTGGAAACCTCCGAGGAATGTTTCTGAAGTTCGGAGCTTTCTGGGACTCGCTGGGTACTATCGACGATTCGTTAAAGGTTTCTCGATGATCGCAACACCGTTGATGAAACTACTCCAGAAAGATGTCAAGTTTGAGTGGTCAGAGAAGTGTCAGACAAGTTTTGACCAGCTGAAGACTCTTTTGACGGAAGCTCCCGTGTTAGTGCAGCCAGAGTCCGTAAAGAGTTAAGTAGTATATCTGATGGCGCTGTTTGAACGGTTTGGGTTGTGTGTTGATGTAGGAGGGTAGAGTTGTTGCGTATGCTTCAAGACAACTAAAGCCTCACGAGAAAAATTATCCAACTCATGATATCAAACTAGCTGAGATAGTATTTGCTCTTAAAATTTGGCATCATTACCTGTTTAGAGAGAAATGCCATGTGTTTACTGAGACAACGACGGTGGCTTGAATTATTAAAGGATTATGAAATATTCATTGATTATCATCCAGGAAAGGCAAACATGGTGGCTGATGCCCTAAGTCAAAAATCTTTATTTGCCGTTCGAGCAATGAATGTACATTTGTCTATTTCCATTGATGATGTGCTAATGGCAGAATTAAAAGCAAAACCAGTGTTAATTTGGAAAATTTGTGAAGCACAGAAAATTGATGGCGAATTGGTTGCTAAACGAGCTCAATGTGATTCCAACACAGGTTCAGAGTTTCAAATTAACAATAATGATTGTTTAAGGTTCAGAGATCGATTATGTGCCCCGAGAAATTTAGAACTTACTTCGATGATTTTGAGGGAGGCTCATAGTAGTCGAATGTCGGTCCATCCTAGTAGCACAAAAATGTACAACGATTTAAAAAGACAATATTGGTGGCATGGTATGAAGAGAGACATTTCTGACTTTGTTTCTAATGTTTGATATGTCAACAAGTGAAAGCGGAGCATCAGGTGCCTTCGGGATTATTACAATCGATCATGATACCTGAGTGGAAATGGGATCGAGTAACGATAGACTTTGTATCTGGTTTACCGTTGACGCAGAGCAAGAAAGACTCAATCTAGGTTATTGTTGATAGATTGACTAAGTCCGCTCATTTTATCCCTGTTCGCACAGATTTCTCGCTCGGTAAATTGGCAGAGTTATATGTTTCTCAAATTGTTCGATTGCATGGAGTACCTACTTCTATTGTTTCCGATAGGGACCCCAGATTTACCTCTCAATTTTGGAGAAAATTGCACGAAGAGTTGGGTACTAAATTACATTTTAGCACTACTTTCCATCCCCAAATAGATGGTCAAACTGAACGAGTTATTCAGGTACTCGAAGATATGTTGAGATGTTGTATTCTCGAGTTCAGTGGTTTGTGGGAACAATATTTACCTCTGATTGAATTTGCGTACAACAATAGCTTCCAATCAAGTATTAAGATGGCACCTTACAAGGCTTTGTACGGTCGTAAATGCCGCATGCCATTGTATTGGACCGAGCTCAGTGAAATAAGATATACGGGGTTGATCTGATTAGAGAAGCTGAAGAAAAAGTGAAAGTGATTAGTGATAGTTTGAAAGCAGCATCGGATCGTTAGAAATCATATGTAGATTTGAAACGCAAAGATATCGAGTATCAAATTGGTGATAAAGTATTTTTGAAAGTCTCACCCTGGAAAAAGGTACTCCGATTTGGCCGTAAGGGAAAATTAAGCCCAAGATTTATTGGACCGTACGAAATAGCCGAACGGATAGGACCGGTTGCTTATAGATTGGTTCTGCCACCCGAACTCGCAAAGATTCATAATGTATTCCATGTATCGATGCTTAGACAGTATAATTCTGATCCTTCACATGTGGTTAATCCATCCGAAATTGAGATTCAATCAGATTTGAGCTATGAAGAAAAACCGATCCGTATCTTAGCTTGAGAAGTGAAAGAATTATGGAATAAGAAGATTTCTTTAGTACAAGTACTATAGGTCAAACACGGAGTAGAAGAAGCTACTTGGGAGCTCGAAGACTCTATGAAAAAACGTTATCCGAATTTATTTGACGGTAAGATTTTTGAGGACGAAAATTTTTAAGTGGGAGAGAGTTGTGATAGCCCTAATTTGACCCTAGACGGAATGTGGTTTCGGGACCATAAAATCGAGTCATAAAATTTATTTAAAATTAAATTTGCATATCCCTATGTGTGATGGTGCATGTGTAAAAATTTGGGGTTTTTAATTTAGTGTCATGAATGTGAATTTCATTTGAAATGACTTAGTTGAGAACTTAGAAAAATATGTTAGGTAAATTTGTCAGGATCAAATAATATTAAAGTAGGAAAGTTTGGGTTTGCATGTCAAAAATGCCAAATTTATACTAAGTGACCGGCCAAGTAATAATTTCCTCCACCAAGTTTATATTATTTATAATTTAATATTGGTAAGTGATTTAAAATATGCAAAATAAAGATGAATAAAAGAAGAAATGGAAGAAGAGTGTTCATCTTCTTCTCCCCCTTGCCAAAACCGAAACAAAAAGGAAAGAAATAGGGAAATTTACACTAAGGCAATTCGGCAACCCTTTTTCTAGTTGGAGGTAAGTTTTGAAATGTTGTTTAAATTTCTTTTTATATGTTAAGGTAATTGTTAAATGCATTTTGGCAATGTTAAGAAAATCAAACTTTTATGGTGGTTTGGGCATTAAGCCGTATATCAAGAGGCTAGGAGTAGAGGTTGTTTTCATGTTGTTTTGAATAAGTAGAGGTTATTATGAGGTTGAATTTGTTGAATTATTAGTTGGGTAATGCTTGGTGAATTCGGCCATATGGGTTTAATGGAATGTTCATTTTATTTGTTATTTCCTTTTAAGAGAAATGGGTCAATGTTAAAGCCGAATGAGTCATGATGGATAGGAGAGTGCAAAATTCATGTTATGTGATAATTTGAGTAGTTGACCGAGACATGGAAGAAGGAATAAGATTGATATTCTTATGTTTTGAGAGTGAAAGGCATAACGAAGACATAGTAAGTTTAAATGCATATTTTAGTTTATATTAAGTTTAAATGCATATTTTATTTAAGTGTTAAGTAGAATTTGGTTAAAATAGCTTGGTATATGTGTGTTTGCCGATTTTTAAATCAAGATAGCTTGAGTGACTTAATTAATGTATTTGAAATTTGTTTGAGTAATTACAATGAGCATTAAGATGTTGAATTCATGAAATTAGAAGTATATAAGCTTGATAGATTTTAAATGGTTACTAACCGAAAATGAACTTAGCTAATAAAATATGGAAATGTGAGTTGCCGAAATTGATCTTGTAATGTATCGAATTATTGGAATAGATGAAAAGTATGTTTGGATATGCATTAAGTTTAAAGGTTAAATTTTAAATTATGTATGGACAAATACCGAATCTCTCTGTGTGTGTCTATGAGGAAGAAGTATAAATTGGGATTATGATGACTGAGTTATTTTATTTGCTTAGCTGGAGTTGAAGTTCAAGATCAAAGGGAGCCAAGTTCAGCCAAAGGGAAAGCGAAAGCGGTAGAGTAGCCGATCGGAGTTGTTTGTCTGATTAAAAAGGTAAGTCCTTAGGTAATTTAAGTTATAGTTAATATTGAACATAGAGGATACAAAATAAGTTAGATAAGAAATCATAGTATGTATGAATTCTTGGAAATCGAATGTGAAATTATTGATCAATCTATGATAATGTGATGGCTAAAGATAAGAAAATACAACACTATGTGCGCGAGGCTATTCGGCACTATGTGTGCAAGAAAACATGGCACTATGTGTGCGAATAAGTAAGAGCACTATGTGTGTGGACTTTCAAATCGAGCACTAAGTGTGCAATGTCGATTATGGGGTATTACTTGTTGCAAATGAGAATGAAATTAAACATTAAATGGAAAGATTTAATTGATGGATGGAGTGGCGTGGTTTATGCATTAGATAAAATTTAGGTTTGTCTATTATTTATATATAAATATGTCAATAGTCTGGACATGACATTTACCATGGTATTTTAAATTGTGAATATTTGGAATAGGAGTACATAGTGAGTTCGGGTAAGTATGTACCAAATGCATAAGGTACGTTTGTGACTTAAGATTCCTTGAGATATCATTCTTGAATTCGAATAGTATTGAGTTAATTATTTACTTTGTAGAATTGGATTATTAAAATTATCTTTGAAATCCCTTAGGACTTACTGAGTTAATAACTCACTCGGTGTGTTTATTGCTTTGGTATAGATCATCTTGTCAAAGAAAGCTTGGAACCATCACGAAGTCATCGCAACTTTTGACAACCTTTTTGGTACTTTTGTTTTAAAACTTAGTAGACATTATGGCATGTATAGGATAATATTTTGGGAGGTTTGCTATTTTGATAGAATTGTATTTAAAGCCATGCGAATATGGCTAAATTTCTTTGTATGGATTTGAAAATGTTTTTGGTTATAAATCACAAATGTTAATCAACTTGACTTACAACATCATAATTGGGATATGATTGATATATATATTATGTATGTGTATTCAGTCAAGAAGGGAATAATCACTAAATGAATAGAAAGGTTTAAATCGAGTGATGTCATCCATTATGTTCAAGGCTTCACACTTTAATAAATTGTTTTATGTACTTCAAGTGTTCTATTCAAGAGTTGAACAGGTTATGCTATATGAATCCACTCCGATAATAGACACGGATATTTGGGTGTTACAAGTGTGGTTTGGATTGCAGATCGCTCGAAGGCCTTTTGATTGGTCTTTTACAGCGGAGTCAAGGAGTAATCCATAATTGGTTGATTGGTTCTAGTGAGGGGTTGGAGTACTCATGGACTTTTCGGTGCGTTCTCGTAAGCAGGTGTGTAACACTGCCTTTAGTTGTGAAACTGCAAAGGCTGAAAAGCCGAAGGGCCAAAGGCCTAAAAAGCCGAAAGGTGGGTTGTCAACACCACACAGGCATGTGGGCACCCGTGTGGCAGGCCGTGTAACAAAACATGGCTGTGTGGTCAACAAGATGGCCATGAGCGCTTCCATCGGCCGAAACGATACTGGGCCATTTTAGGCCGAACTAGGCCACATAGGCCTAATGGGCCTGTGGGCCCACACGGGAAGAATCACACAAGAGTGTGGTTAATATTGGGTCGACTGTGTGAATCACACTACTAAGTCCATCTTGGGTTTTGTGGGCCATACGAGTGTGTGGGCCCATTTTCACCGATTGACTGTTAAGGTTGCATAGGTCGCCCAAGATGACTATGGACCTACTGTTGCGCCGATAAGTGTACTTGGACCCTTATGTATTTGTAAATGACTGAAATACCCTCATAGGGTAAAATGACTGAAATACCCCCATAGGATAAAAAGACCGAAAACCCCTGTAAGGTAAAATGACTGATTTGCCCTACAATGTGTATGACTGTATTTAAGCATGCCACATTATATGTATGTTGCATTCATGTAAGATATTATGATACGATGCATGACATGTTCTATGGGGTTGGGATTGTTATTTTGGAGGAAGTGTACTGTACTGATATGGTCGCACGGGTCGCCCAAGACGACTGTGGACCTCAGGTTGCACGGGTCACCCAAGACGACTGTGGACCTATTGATGGCTTTAAGCCGTTCATATTACTGGCAACTTTGCTGCAATACTGTTTAGCGCCGCAACCATTGCTAATTCTGGAGTGTAGGGATGGGTGGGTCAATTTTATCCCCACATGGTGTGTAGGGTTGGTACGGAGATGGTGTGTAGAGGCTGGAGGGGTAGGACGTGCATACGGTTTACTATTACTACATACTGTTTACTGTTACTGCAAAGGGCCAAGGCCCGCACATATGACTGTTTCTGTATTGAGATGGACTAAAGCCCAAACTGATATTTCCACTGTTACTGATATGGGCTTAGGTCTAGATTGAATTTGTTCACTGTATGTTTGACTGTCTATTTATTAAGGGATTACATACTATGTTTTCATAAACTCACCCTTCTGCGTATCTGCACAGGTAATCCATAGGTGAATCGATGCTGCGAGGGACTCGAAGGTGGCCACACAATAGCTTACGCTTCTATATATGACTTTTTAATTTATAAGTAGTTTTAATTTGGGTTTTTTGATGTAATAAGGCCTCTTATTATTTTTAGTTTGGGTTTTTATTTGCTTTGGTTTATAACTACTAGTGAGAGGAAAACTTGAGTTTTCAAAAGAAACAATGTTTTTACAAAGTAAACGCAAGTACGCGACTGTTTTAAAAAGCTTCCACTATAAAATGATATTTTGGAAATGAAAAACATTTATTAGAAAAAATATAATAAGGATGTTTTAATATGAATAAATTTTTGGCAAACAACTCACATTTTGAACCTAAACGAGCGTCTTTAAGATAACACAAAGAGTTTAAATAGATAATGGTTTTTTTTCAACGATATCTCACTTTACGAAAAACACTTCAATATGGCATCGCCAGATTGAGCCATAACGCCCAGGCCAGGTTTGGGGTGTTACATTTAGTGGTATCAGAGTCAAGTTGCAAAACTCGACTGTGGATTTAGGCTTCTTTTAAAACTTGGAATTTCTAAAAGAACTGTTTCAAATGATTTGAAGTATTTCGAAATGTTTTTATTGAATGTGTGGTACACCGAGTCTCCGTGCCGATCCTGTAAGTTCTCTCTGAAAATTGTATTATGATTTTGACTGAAACTGCCATAGATAGAATTACTGAGACTACTGTAGGTAGTAAGACTGCACTGAAATACTCTGTTTAGGGTAAACTAGAAAACTTTAGTAAGACAGTGATCTATAAAAACAAACTCTGTATTACTATTGTCTCCATAAAACATCTGTTAATAGATGCTGGAACTGTAAACTGATGCACAAAACTATTAATAAGATAAAACGCGAATAGACAATGAGCACCTGAGGTACTCGCGGAAGGGGTACAAGAGGCCACCCAAGTTAAAGGTGGTGTTTTGGAACAAGAGTGCGCAAAGGGAGTGTAGTGGTGTAGACTGTGTCATGCGATTGATCTGATAGTTGAAAATTTTGGGGACGAAATTTCTTTAAAGAGGGGTGAATTGCAACGCCCCAATTTTGGGCCTAGAAGTATTGGGTTTTGAGCAGGGGTGCAGTTAGGAGACTGCACACAAATATTTAATTGTGCAAGGAAGTGACACAAATGTGTATCTACTTTAGTGGTTAAGTATTCTGGATGCGTGTGAGAGGTCCCAAGTTCAAGCCCTGGCTTCCACAAATTTTTTGCTTTTTAAGGGTAAAATCCCTATCTTTGGCCAGTAGGGTTATAAGTTTATTTTGGTAAAAACATGACAGAATAGGCCTGCTGGTCTAGTGGATAGTGGCGTGTGGAGTGTGCTAGTGGTCTGAGGTTCGATTCCCTACTTGTGCAAATGGAGGTTATTTTTGCTGCTGGCCATGGGAAGAAGTTGTGTTTGACCGAAACACCAAGAGTTAGAACAGGTTTGAATGGATTGGTTGTTAGCAAAATCTAAGGAGATGGAAGGGAGGAAATTGTGGAGGAAATCGGGGAATTTGAGTGGTTTGAAGGTGTTGTGCCGAAATTGGACTGTAGGCACACACAGTTTCAGCTGAGGTTGGCTGCTCTATCACTGTAATACCCCTTACCCGGGACCATCGCCGGAGTCGAGCACTAGGCGTTACCTGACTTAACTTACTAATTCGGGGCATAAAATTTTCTTTTTAAAATTAATTTATTTACATTCATCCAATATGTCCCTAAAAAAGGCCCTCGAGACCCTAAAACATGCAATTGAAATGGTTCGGGACCAAACCGGGAACATTAAAAATTTATCGAATACTTAGACAAATTAAAACAATTTATTTCATTATTCCTTATAAAACTGCCCACCTGCGTCATAGTCACTAAATAAATCATAACTCGAGTCACAAAACTCAAAATTTAAATTCGTGAATTTTCCATAAAACTAGACTCATATATCTTCTTACTAATTATTTTCCAAAATTTTTGGTCTAGTTAATTAGTACAGTTTATTAGTTAAAGTTTCCCCTGTTGCACTATTCGACTACTCTAACCTCTCCTCACTACGAATCAATTTTCTCCCTGTACAGAATTCAAATAACCATGACGTTTGTTTCTCTTGAAATTAGATTCACTAAGAAATCTATAAATATAAACTATAACTCCTAATTCTTTTTGTATAATTTTTAGTGAATTTATAAAGTCAGAACAGGGGATTCAGAAATCGCTCTGACCCTATCTCACTAAAATAAACACATTTAACCTATAGGTATTTTTCCAAATATGAACCCTAGCATGAATTATTGCTAGAATAAGCTAAATCAAGTTACTAGGACTCCAAAAACGTAAAAAACATTAAAAATGAGGCTAGAACAGACTTACTATTGAGCTTGGAAAGCTTGGAAACCCTAACCATGGCTTCCCCCATGCTATATTCGGCCTCCATGAAGAAGATGGACCAATTTTGGCTTTATTTTCCCTTTTTAATTCTTTTAATTACTAAATGACCAAAATGCCCTTAAAGGCTTTTCTTTCAAATTTGTCCTATTCTTGCCCATTTTTGTCCAAACTTAAATATAAAGGTCTAATTTCTAAATAAGGACCTCCACTTTAAGAACCCATTTCAATTAAATCCCCTTTATTATCTAGATCACACATTTTGCTAATTTTACTATTTAGTCCTAATTATCAAATTAGGCACTTATACATAAAATTTCTTCACGAAATTTTCACACAATTATTCAATCAATGAATAAACCTTAAAAATTAATCAAAATAAAATTTTCTGACCTCAAATTCGTGGTTTCGCAACCACTATTCCATTTAGGCCCTATTTTGGGATGTTACAATCACAAGTTCCGATTTTGCTTGGTGGCTGAATGTGATAGAGTTCTTTAGGGTAGTTTGCATTTTGTTACTTGGTTTTTTGCAACCGATATAGCTTTTGATTCCTTTTTTATGTTATGTGTTGGGCAAACTCTTTCTTTTTTCCCCTCTTTCACAACTATACTTTTTATTGGATTGATTGTTTCTTGTCCTCTCCCTTTCTTCATTGTAACTATTGTAGCTGAATACCCTATTACCCTCTTCTATCCTTTTGGGTTGCTAGCCTTTGGCTTAAAACTGAACCTTTCCTCCTTTTCCCTTCCAATCGGTTGTTGGTTCTCGGCCAAATACCATTCTTCTCCTTTCATCCGGTTTCCATCAATCACCATTTCCCTTGTTGATTCATTTAACCGAATACTCCATCTCCCTTAAGTTAATTGTTGGTGTTTTGTTTTCAGTTGGTAGGAGTTCACTGACGATTGGTAAGTGCTCATATTTTCCTTTTTACTTCTGTCTACCATTGAGGTCCTTTCTTTTGAACATCTCTTTCTTTGTGCCGATTATTGATAGGGGAAAAGGATTGTTACACTTCGCCTCTATTCACTCTCTGTAGTTTCGGCATTGGGTGAGTGTGGCCGATTGTACTTTCTCTCATATCTGGAGTTTGCATTTTCGATAAGTGACTTCTCGATTAGTACAACTGTTTAAAGATTGATAGTTGAAGAGTGTGGTTTGGATTGTAGATCGCTCTAAGGCCTTTTGATTGGTCTTTTACAACGGAGTCAGGGAGTAAGCCATAATCGGTTGATTGGTTCTAGTGAGGGGTTGGAGTACTCGTGGACTTTTCAGCGTGTTCTCGTTAGCAGGTGTGTAACACTGCCTCTAGTTGTGAAACTGCAAAGGCTGAAAAGCGAAAAAGCCAAAAGGTTGAAAAGTAAGAAAATGGGTTGTCGTGTGGTCAATGAGATGGCCATGAGCGTTTCCATGGGCCGAAACAATACTGGGCCATTTTGGGTCGAACTGTGCTAAGTGGCCCAATGGGCCTGTGGGCCCACACAAGAAAACTCACACAAGAGTGTGGTTAATATTGGGTTGGCTGTGTGAATCACAACTGCTAAGGCCATCTTAGGTTAAGTGGGCCATACGAGTGTGTAGGCCCACATGGGCCCATAATATGGGCCGTGGGCCCATTATCACTGATTAACTGTTAAGGTTGCACAGGTCGCCCAAGAAGACTGTGGACCTACTGTTGAGCTGGTAAGTGTACCTGGACCCTTATTTATTTGTAAATGATCGAAATACCCCCATAGGGTAAAATGACCGAAATACCCCCATAGGGTAAAATGACCGAAATACCCCTGTAAGCTAAAATGACTGATTTTCCCTACAATGTGTATGACTGTATTTAAGCATGCCACGTTATATGTATGTTTCATTCATGTAAGATATTATGATACGATGCATGACATGTTGCATGGGGTTGGGATTGTTATTTTGGAGGAAGTGTACTGTACTGATATGGTCGCACGGGTCGCCCAAGACGACTGTGGACCTACTGATGACTTTAAGCCGTTCATATTATCGCGACTTTGCCGCAATCATCATTTAGTGCCGCACAGCGATTGCTAATCGGGATCAGGGATGGGTGGGTCGATTTTATCCCCACATGGTGTGTAGGGTTGGTACAGAGATGGTGTGTACAAGCTCGGTGGGTTGGACCTAAATACGATTTACTATTACTGTATACTATTTACTGTTACTGCAAAGGGCCAAGTCCGCACATATGACTATTTGTGTATTGAGATGGGCTAAAGCCCAAACTGATATTGCCACTGTTACTGATATGGGCTTAGGTCCAGATTGAATTTGTTTACTGTATGTTTGACTGTCTATTTATTGAGGGATTACACACTGAGTTTTGGTAAACTCACCCTTCTGCATTTCTGCACAGGTAATCCATAGGCGGATCGATGCTGTGAGGGACTCGAAGGTTGCCACACAACATCTTACGCTTTTGTATATGACTTTTTAATTTATAAGTAGTTTTAATTTGGTTTTTTTTAATCTAATAAGGCCTCTTATTATTTTTAGTTTGGGTTTTTATTTGCTTTGGTTTATAATTGCTAGTGATAGGAAAACTTGAGTTTTCAAAAGAAACAATGTTTTTACAAAGTAAACGCAAGTACGCGACTGTTTTAAAAAGCTTCCGCTATAAAGTGATATTTTGGAAATGAATAACGTTTATTAAAAATATATATAATAAGGACATTTTCATATGAATAACCTTTTGGCAAACAACTCACATTTTGAACCTAAACGAGCGTCTTTAAGATAACACAAAGAGTTTAAATAGAGAATGGTTTTTTTAACGATATCTCACTTTACGAAAAACACTTCAATGTGGCATCGCTAGATTCAGCCATAACGTCCAGGCTGGGTCTGGGGTGTTATAGAGTGCCTATACAATTCTGAATGGTTCATCGGGCAATGATAAGTTGTGATCGAATGTGTAAAATGAGCTAAAGTGATCAGGTATGAGTTAGCTTATTACCTACTTGAAATAAGGTAAGTAAGTTACCTGATATTTGTTGCAAATCATGTATGATGTAAATGAAGAATATATAATATGGAAAGTGTATTCAGCCTTTTGAATTTATAATGTGAATATTTTTGAAATGATTCTTGAATATGTGTATATCAGATTATGTATATGGAAGTATATGTTATATATGAAATTATGAGCTTGAAAATAAATGTGAATATGATAGCATAAATCAGTTTGGTTAAGTTGGGTTGATATTAACATTGAGTTATTTATTTGCTTATGACTTACTAAGCTAAGATAGCTTACTGTGTGAGTGTTTATGTTTGTCTTTGTTTTATAGATTTTGAAGTCAGATACGAGCCTGGGGATCGTCAGCAAAGTCTATCACACTATCGACTATTTTTTGGTATTTTATAAGCTGAATTTTTGAACTTATGGCATGTATAGGCTAGATTATATTTTGAAATGTTAGATTTTGGTTTATGTATATATTAGGACATGCGAAAATGGCTAATATGCTATGAAAGTATGTGAAACTTTAGTTAAGTTTATATGTGTTATATGTATTGATAATGGATGTGGTTGATGAATCGGCCATGATATATATTCATAAGTATGTTTGGTTGATTCAACTATGATTCATGCTAAGATAAAATATACATGTGAACTTGGTTGATATGTTTGTTTAAGGTGTTACATGTGATTTAGCATCAATGGGTATTTGGTTATGTCCGAACATGATAAGAGTTCATTTTGATATATTTATTACATGGTATGTAAGTTTTGTGTTTGGATAAATATATTTGTATTTGGCCAGGTGATAAAATATAAATGATGGTTATGAACTAGTTGTGATTCAGTAATTATAATCATGAAACCTGATGAATGGTCTAATATTTAATTCGATTTAGTATGGTCAAGAAACTTTATACTGTAAATGTTATGTAAGTAAGTTAATCATTATTCGGCATTTGTATGTGTATAAGTATATAATGTTTTGATATGATATTTATGTATATCATAAGATATATTTGTAATGTATTTTATTTGATGTGTAAATTATGGTTGGTATGTATGTATATTAATTAATTTCCATGGAAGGTTATACGTATATGAAATGATAGGGTAAAATGAAGAAAATGTAATCTTAAACATAGCATGATTATTAGGTATGTTTATATTCGGGTAATGCATTGAAATAAATGACCAAATGAATAGTGAATTTTGTATTGGTAAAACAAAAAGGTAATATGAGTTTTATATGATGCATATATGTTCGGTTTGGTCAAAATGATATGATCATGTGTAATTGATTTTGTGAGTAACTTATTAGTTTGGTTATATGAAATGTTTCATGCATGTAAATTAATAGGTAAAATGAAAGTATACATTGAATAAAGCATTTGTATTTACCATGTTTTATATTTTGGTTTTTACATTGGAAATTGACAATATGAAAAGTAGTTCATGCTATAAGATAACCAAATGGTTATATGTGAATTTAATAAATTTTTTTGTGCTTTGTGTATTAATGATTCAAGATTTGTTAAACTAAATTAATAATGTCTGTCTTCGAATTTAATCTGAATGATTGTGTGAATGCATAAAAGTTGTATCTTTTTCGGTAATGCCCCGTAACCCTATTTCGGCTACGGATACGGGTTAGAGGTGTTACAGATAAACTGAGTAAAATGTGTTCAATTATAGGCTTGGGTTTGCTCGGGAGTGATTATGCATCAAAAATGAACCAGGTGTGTACCCAAAAACACAGAAAACGAGAATCAGCGAAAGCCGAAAAATAAGACTGTCGACGCCACACAGCCATGTGGTAGGCCTTGTGGTAGGTTGTGTGGAAGGCTGTGAGCCACAACACGACTGTGTGACTGACGAGCCAGGCCCTGTATAGGTGACACGACCGTGTGATGGCCGGGCAAGGCCGTGTGTGACACACGGGCTCTACAATTGGGCCCTGTGGGCCACATGGGCGTTTGGGCCCACATGGGTGAACCAACCGGGCGTGTGGGATTCTGGGTCAGGCTACATGGGCATGTGAGCCCATTCTCCTAAAATGTTTCGTAAGGTTGCACGGGTCACCCAAGTCGACTATGGACCTATTTAGGGTCGGTAAGCGTTACTTAGACTCCTATTTATGTGATTTGATTATCTGGTGTCTGACTAAGTACGATACTTGTACTGAACTGAATGTATGATCTGTTACTTGCATGTTTGCATGTCACATGTGGTATGTTGCATTGCATCGGGGTGGGTTGATGATATTTTAGAGGAAGTGTCTGAAAGGCTTTAAGCTTGATATGTGGCAGCTCAGCTACATTATTCTATTTTACGCCGCAATTCGATACAATATGGTGCGTAGGGATGGGTGGGTTGATTGTATCCCTACATAGTATGTAGGGCTAGACGGAGATGGTGTGTAGAGGCTGGTGGGTAGGATTCTGATACTTTGATCTGCATTCTGTATCTGGGTGGGCTAAGGCCCTAATTGATTCTGTAATGGGCTTCTGCCCCAGACTGTATTATGATGTTTGTTTGAATGCATGGTTTATCTGTGGGGATTACACACTGAGTTTGCAAAAACTCACCCTTTTTTGTTTTAACTGTTCAGGTAATCCCCAGCATTAGACGAATCAGAGCGGCGGAGGACTTAGTGGTGGCCCCACGGTTTTCCACTTGGACTATTTTCTGTTTACTTATGAATTAATTTTTATTGGGGAAAAATTTGATGTAATTAAGGCCATTACGGATTTTTGCTTAATTTGGGATTTTACAATATTTTATGGTTTTTACTGCTAGTGATAGGAAAACCTCGGGTTTTCAAAAGGATTGAATATTTTACTAAACTACCACGTATATGAAAATGGTTCTAAAGCTTCCGCAGAGTATGACGTTTAGGGGAAATGAGCAATGGTTTGGAATTAACTTAATATACTAAGATTTTGTTTAAATGGAAAAGGGTTTATTATTTTAGCATTGTCATGATTTCAAAAGCACTATCATGTGACATCGCCAGATTCGGCCATAACGTCTAGGCCGGGTTTGAGGTGTTACAACTTAGTAGTCTAATAATAATAAATTTAAAATCACATATCCTCATGCCAAATTTATTGTAAATACAAGCAACCTATGTACATGCTCTGTAACACTTATACCCTGCCTGGTCGCCAAGCCCGAATATCCGGATGCCACACCATTGTCTCATGTCATACAAAACAAGTGAAAGCTCATTCTAAACGAAACGTCTTTCATATTATCATACTCGAGGAAAGGTATCGATACCAAATCCCTATTTTGACTTTCTGCACGTATCTAAACATAGAGGTATCAATTTTAAAACCCAATTGTTGATACATCTGCATCAGTCCTCAAAAATTCAGCATACATAAGCAATTAATTCATTCCAATTTAGTTCCTAAACATCATGCATCAATTATTACGGCAAATAATCATTCAATAGCCTAATTAACAGTTCAATATCGCAAAATCGTATTCAAGCAAGTAATGACAATCCATCCTTATGTTCATAAACCCATGTAACAGTCTGGTTTAGACCCTGGTCAGAATATTGGTTTTGGGACCACAAATCTGAGTCCAAAAAATATTTTAATATTATTTTCCATTTCTATGATGAGTGAATTTATATATGTGAAGTTTCTGTGATTTAATTTGTCTGTTTCTATGCTTATTTATGAAAAAAGACTTAATCGCAGAGAATGCAAAAGTAGCCTTCTATTTGATTAAGTGCGTAATTGATTTGTCTTGTTAAATATGAGGTCTTTAAGATGCAATTAGACCATTGTTATATAGTATGGACAATTATGGACATTAATGGATGGAAATTAATGTTTATTAGCTAAGGGCAAAATGGGAAAAAGGAAAAATAACATCTAATTAAATAAAATAAACATGAAATGGCCATGCATTAGTTCATCATCTTGCCAAAAATACTAAGAAAAAGAAAGAAAAAGAACAAGCTAGGTTCGGCCTTGTCCAAGCTTAATCAAGGTATGAATTTTCATCCGTTTTTGATAATTTCTACGTTTCTGTGATCGTTGTTTCGTGTTCTTCAACGCCTATGTCTGAATTTCTATTTCTGTTAAAGATTTCATGAAATGCCATTATTGATATCATGAGTTTTGTGATGTTATTGGATGAATTATGAAGGCTTGGTAGATGATTTATAAGTTTTGTCTTTGAATTTTGATAAAATAAAGCTATTTCGGCTAATTTGTGAAAATGAGGTTTTGAAGGACTAAATTGTGAATTAAAATACGTTAGATGGGCTTGTATGGAAGCTATGTATATTCGGCCAAGCTATAGTCTTGGTGAATTTTGCATATTTCTGATTTTGTGAAAAATGGACTAAATTGTCAAAGTGTGAAAATATAAAGGCTAAAATGCAAAATGTCCTAAATATGTGTCCATGGATTATTTTAAATGAAATGAATGATTGAATGGTTGAATTTGGATTGTATTAGATCAAGAACAAAGAAAATCGGACTTAGATCGAGGGAAGTCCAAAATAGTTGAATAGTCGACCCGTTTTCGTCTGAAATCCGTACGAAGTAAGTCAAATTACAATTACATGTTAAATTAGCTAAATTTTGTGTATATAAATCGTAATCTATATTGGACGGCCTTGAGAGCCTGATGAATAGTTTTTGAGTAAACTTCAATAATATGATAGTACTTGAAAAGCTCTGTATGCCTTTAAAAGAACGTTGGTATTGATCTGAGTTATCGTGTAAGACCGTGTCTGGGACACAGGCCTCGATTTGAAAATTTACGTGTAAGACCATGTCTGGGACATCGGCATCGTATCTGATTTTGTATTAGACCCTGTCTGAGATAGAGGCATCGATACTGGATTACATATAAGACCACGTTCGGGATGTCAGCATTGTACCTGTTATGAATATCTGTATCGTTTCTGAACTGTTTGATGATAGAGTACGAGATATGGGAATGAATATATGAAATGTATAATCTATACAGGTACGTTTGTATCGTACTAAATTTTTGAGTATGAAAGACTTTGTTTCTGCAAAATAATGAATGCGAAGTATGTACAAAATCATGGAAATGAATATGACATGTATTCAAGCAAATAAGCATGGTCAAGTTTATGAACTATCCTGAGAAATGGCTATGAACTCTTATTGTTGTTTTGTACTATATATGCTTTAGTAGTTAGACCAATTGTATTTGGCTTACTAAGCTCTATCTAGCTTACTCTCTGTGATTTCTGTCTGTTTTACAGTTATCGTAGCTACTGAAGGCTCAGGGATAGTCAAGGATTGTCACCATACTATCTAACTCATTTGGGTACTTTTGAAAGTGTAGATATTTCCAAGTATGGCATGTATAGGCTAGAATGTTTATGTATGTAAGCTTTAATATGTAAATATGTTATGCCTTGAGAGTTGGCTAGCAAATGATATGATTATGCATAGCTTTGGTATTTGGTTGGTAATGCCAAATGGTGTATGTTTGTAATGTGTTATGATCTAATATGATTTGGTCATTTTAAGCATTGAATTGGTTGAAACTTGTGGCATGAATGTTGTTTTATATTGCTTGTAGGATTGACCTAAAAAAGGGTGGCAAATTGGCTTAAACCAAGCCTGCATTGTGCAACACGATCTGGAAACACGGGCGTGCCTTATGGCCGTTGGCTTAAGTCAGTAGCTAGTTAAGTATCACACGGCCATGGCACACGGGCGTGTCTGTTAGCCGTGTGAAAAAGTCAGTATAGGAATTCTATTTTGGCACGGTTAAATCATATAGGTGTGTTTAGTGCTCGTGTGTACCACACTGCCTAGTCACACGAGCGTGTGACTTCAACAATTTTGAAAGATTTTGCTAAGTCCTGAAAATTTTAAATGTGTTTGGTTTAGTCCCGACCTTTTCTAAGAGTATGTTTTAGGTCTTGTAGACCATCATAAGGGATGAATTGTTGATGATTGTCTATGTATTCATGTTATATGATATCTGTGATTCTGTAATGTTCAGTTTGTCTGGTAATGCCCCTTACCTATTCCGGTGACAGTTACGGGATAGGGGTGTTACATTTTATTGGTATTAGAGCTATGGTTTAGTCGGTTCTAAGACTACCATAGCATATGTGAGTCTAGCTATACATGCCATATATCTGAAACTGTGATAGTGTGATAAATCCTGACATTGAAATTTGTTTTTTATAGCAATGGATCCCAATAGAGCTGTAGCTGATGATGTTGAAAGTAATGCGCCTGCTCCCACGTAAGGGACAGTGCAAGATAATTCTTGACTGGCTATGAGTAGCCGTGATAGCGAGGCTAAGCAAGCCTTCTATCAGTTGATGAATGATTGGTTCACTCAGTATATTAGAACCAATCTGGCTGTACAACAACATCCACCCCCGGTTAATTCTTCTCAAATTCCTGTTATGCCCTCCGTGAATCCAGTTCAGTCAAGTAGACCTCCATTTGATAAAATTAGAAAGTATGGGGCTGAAGCGTTCCGAGCTACAACGAATGATGATGCTGAAAGAGCCGAATTCTGGTTATAGAATACAATACGGGTGTTTGATGAAATGTCTCTGAATCTTGAGGAATATGTAAAATGTTTCATTTCACTTCTGAGAGTTACGGCGAACCACTGGTGGAAAACTTTAATATCTGTGGTTTCGAGTGAATGGGTTACTTGGGATTTCTTTCAAGCTGAATTTTGGAAGAAATACATTAGTCAGGGATTCATTGATCAGAAATGTAAAGAGTTTCTCAAGTTTAAGCAAGACCATATGTTTGTTATTGAATACGAACGTGAATTTGTGAGATTGAGCCAGTATGCTCGGGAATGTGTATCAAATGAAGCAATACTGTGCAAAAGGTTTGAAGATGGACTAAACGAAGATATCCGTCTATTAGTTAGGATATTAGAGATTAAATAAATGGTAGTGCTCGTTGAGCGAGCTTGTAAAGCTGAAGAATTAAGTAAAGAGAAAAGAAAAGCTGATTCGGAAGCTACAGATGTTAGAAAAAGATCTTCGGGTAGATCATTTCAATTTAAGTCAAAGAAATTTTGAGATGTTTATAGCCGTTCAAAGGCTGATGTAAGACATTTGAATCGAGATTGAGCTAGATCGCATTCAAATTCCAAAGCTTCTGCTACTTCTGTTGCAAGTGTTGGGAATGTCCGATCTGAGAAACCTGAATGTAAACACTATGGTAAAAGACATTCGGGAAATTTTAGATTGAATGACCGAGCCTGTTGCCGATGTGGATCTCTAGACCATTTCGTAAGAGATTGTTCTGAACCTGCTGAGCAAGAGAATGTACAAAATATGAGATCGAGTAACACCTCAACTAGAGGTAGACCTTCCAGAAATACGAGAAATGCAAGTGGTGGTCAAAGAACTACTGGGGATACTGCTGTTAGATCTGAGGCTAGAGAACCTGCCAGAGCCTATGCTATCCGAGCTCGTGAGGAAGCCTCGTCACCAGACATGATTACTAGTGCTTTTACTCTTTATGATACTTCTATGATTGCATTGATAGACCCTGGATCGATGCATTCTTATATCTGTATGAATTTAGTACATAGTAAGACTTTGCCTGTAAAGCCTACTGAATTTGTAATTAGAGTATCGAACCCCTTAGGAAAAAGTGTCTTGGTTGATAAAGTCTGCAAGAATTGCCCGTTATTGATTCGAGATATCTGTTTTCCTACTGATCTGATGCTTTTACCTTTCGATAATTTGATATAATTTTGGGAATGGACTAGTTAACTTTGCACGATGCTATTGTGAATTGCAAACTAAAAGTCATTGATTTAAGGTGTAAGAATGATGAGATAATTCGAATTGAGTCTGGTGATCTGAATGGATTAGCAGCTGTGATATCTGCAATGAAAGTTCAAAAATATGTGAAGAAAGGCTGTGAAGCCTACTTAGCTTATGTGTTAGACTCGAAAGTGAAGGATAAGAAAGTTGAATCTGTGCCTATTGTCTGTGAATTCTCTGATGTGTTTCCTGAAGAACTACCTGGTTTGCCTCTAATTCAAGAAGTCGAGTTTGGCATTTATTCAAGAAGCCGAGAATAGCTCCAACTGAACTAAAAAAAACTAAAATCTCAGTTGCAAGAATTGACCGAGCAAGTATTTGCTAGACCGAACTTTTCACCTTGGAGTGCTCCTGTCCTGTTTATGAAAAAGAAAGATGGCACAATGAGAATGTGTATTGATTACCGTCAGCTTAACAAAGTGACTATAAAGAACAAATATCCTCTGCCCATAATTGATGACTTATTCGATCAGTTGAAAGGTGCCACTGTGTTTTCAAAGATAGATCTGAGATCGAGTTACTACCAGTTGCGAGTAAAGGACTCTAATATTTCGAAAATTGCTTTTAGAACAAGGTGTGGGCATTATGAATTTTTAGTTATTCCTTTTGGATTAACAAATGCACCTTCTATCTTTATGGATTTGATGAATAAAATTTTCAAACCGTATTTAGATCAATTTGTTGTGGTATTCATTGATGACATTGATTTATTCACGTGATGAATCTGAACACGTTGAGCATTTGAGAATAGTACTACAGACTCTGCGAGATAAACAGTTGTATGCGAAGTTCAGTAAATGTGAATTATGGTTGCGAGAAGTTGGTTTTCTAGGTCATATTGTATCAATCTCTGGTATCCAAGTTGATCCTAGAAAAATTTTAGCTATTATGGATTGGAAACCTCAGAGAAATGTATCTGAAGTCCGTAGTTTTCTGGGACTTTTTGGTTACTATAGAAGTTTCGTAAAAGGTTTCTCGATGATTGCGACTCCATTGACAAAATTGCTCCAAAAAGATGTGAAGTTTGAGTGGTCAGAAAAGTGTCAGAACGATTTTGATCAGTTGAAAGCTCTTTTAACTGAAGCTTCGGTATTAGTACAACCTGAATCGGGTAAAAAATTTGTAATTTACAGCAATGATTTGTTGATTGGTCTGGGATGTGTTCTAATGCAAGAAGGAAAAGTCATTGCTTATGCTTCGAGACAGTTAAAGCCGCATTAAAAGAATTATCTGACGCACGACCTTGAGTTAGCTGCTATTGTGTTTGCTTTGAAATCTGGCGTCACTATATGTTTGGTGAGAAATGTCAAGTGTTTTTAGATCATAAAAGTCTGAAGTATTTAATGACGCAAAAAGATTTGAATCTGTGACAGAGAAGATGGTTAGAATTGTTAAAAGACTACGAGCTAGTTATTGATTATCATCTAGGAAAAGCGAATGTTGTTGCTGATGCCTAAAAATCATTGTTTACTTTGCGTGCAATGAATGCTCATTTGGATCTGTCTGATAATAGTTCAGTTTTAGCTAAGTTAAAAGCAAGACCTTTGTTCTTACAGCAGATTATCGAAGCTCAGAAGATTGATATTGAAATAATAGCAAAATGAGATCAGTGTGATTCTGAATTCCGAGTTGACGTTGATAATTGTTTGAGATTTAGAAATAGAATTCGTGTTCCGAGAAATTTAGAGTTAATTCAGATGATTTTGAGTGAGGCTCACAGTAGTAGATTTTCTGTACATCCGGGGAGTACGAAAATGTATAATGATCTGAAATAGCATTATTGGAGGCATGGAATGAAAAGAGATATCTCTGATTTTGTTTCTAAAAGTTTGATCTGTCAGCAAGTTAAAGCTGAACCTCAGGTGCCATCTGGTTTGTTACAACCGATTATGATTCCAGAGTGGAAATGGGATCGAGTGACCATGGATTTTGTTTTGGGTTTGCCCTTGTCTTCGAGAAAGAAAGATGCAATTTGGGTTGTTGTTGATCGATTGATGAAATCAACTCATTTTATTTCGATTCGATTTGATTACTCACTCGATAAACTAGCTGAGTTGTATATTTATGATATTGTGAGGTTGCATGGTGTGCCATTGTCGATAGTATCAGATAGAGACCTGAGATTTACATCGCGGTTCTGGAGGAAATTGCAAGATGCTTTGGGTACTAAATTACATTTTAGCACTGCTTTTCATCTGAAAACATATGGTCAATCTGAGCGGATTATCCAGATACTCGAGGATATGTTGAGATGTTGCATTCTTGAGTTTGAAGGTACGTGGGAACAATATCTACTTTTGATTGAATTCACTTATAATAATAGCTTTCGATCGAGCATTAAAATGGCACCGTACGAAGCCTTATACGGTAGAAAGTGTAGAACTCCGTTATACTGGTCTGAGCTCAGTGAGAATAAGATTTACGGTATTGATATAATAAAAGAAACATAACAGAAAGTGAAAGTAATCTGAGATAGTCTAAAAGCTGCTTCTGATCGTCAGAAATCTTATATGGATTTAAAACGAAAAGATATCGAATTTGAGATCGGTGATAAAGTGTTTTTGAAAGTATCTCCATGGAAGAAACTGTTCTGATTTGGTAAAAAGGGCAAGTTGAGTCCGAGTTCATCGGACCGTATGAAATCATTGAACGAGTTGGGTTGGTTGTGTAACGCCCCCACGCCCGAAACCGTCACCGGAGTCAAGCTTGAGGTGTTACTAAACTTATCTTACCATTTAAACAACTCTAAACCACTTATTTTAATTTTCGGAGTAAACTGTTTTTCTGCGTCATAGCTGCTTAAAAATTCATTTCTCGAGTTTCAAAACTCGAAATTAAGATCCGTAAATTTTTCCTGAAACTAGACTCATATATCTATCTACAAAATTTTTTTCTAGAATTTTTGACTTAGCCAATTAGTACAGTTTATTAGTTAAAGTTACCCCTGTTTCAGAATTCGACTACACTGCCCTCTACTTACTACGAACCACTTTTCTCCCTATACAAAATTAATATAACTATAAAGTTTATTTCTATTAAAACTAGATTCAATAAGGATTCTAACCATATAAATTACACCACCTAATTATTTTTTTACAATTTATGGTGAATTTCCAAAGTTGAAACAGGGGATCTAGAATTTTCTCTGACCCTGTTTCACTAAAACTCAGATATCTCATAAAATATAATACCTTTACCTATTTTGCTTATTCTATAAGAAAATAGACACAATAAGCTTTAATTTCATATATTATTCACCATAAAACCATGTCTCTATGATTTTTAGTGATTTTTCAAAATCACATTATTTCTGATACTTGAATCTGTTTTTAAGTTACTTTCACATTTTTCTTAGTTTTCATGTGATAGTTACTACTTATTCATACATACAATTAAACATGTATATCATCAGCCATTCTATTAGCTAATCACTAGCAAGTATTTACACATCATTCATTGATCATATCATATCAAAAGAAACCAAGTTCCTATACATGCCATACACAAAACTAAACGTCTATCTATACCAATGTGATTTCTTCGATAGTGTGATCGGGTCTCCGACGTTTCCTTCGATCCCCGAGTGGCTTGATAAAAACTATAAGAAAAAGAAAATAAAGAGAGTAAGCACTAGGCTTAGTAAGCTTACAAGCAAATAAATTACAACATTCAGCATAATGAATGATTATACATAATGTCACCTAGCCTCATAAACTTTCTTTACTTCTCATTTTCTACCTTCTTCTTTACTTACTTACCTTCTTTCTTACCCCGACCTTTCACTATTCATAAATATAATCTACCTTCTCTTTTGCTGATAATTCATTTGTAATTTAACGTGTACAATGACCCATTGAACCACTCGGAATACTAAGGGATTTCGGGTCGTTCTGTCTATCAATATCCTCGCCAATGCCATGTCTTCGACATGGACTTACATGAATTATTCTGTCTCCAATGCCATATATATATATCTAATATGGGCTTACATGGCTCATTTCTGTCTATCAATATCCTGCCAATGCCATGTCTTCGACATGGACTTACATGAATTATTCCTGTCTCCAATGCCATATATATATATCTAATATGGGCTTACATGGCTCATTCCTGTCTATCAATATCCTGCCAATGCCATGTCTTCGACATGGACTTACATGAATTATTCCTGTCTCCAATGCCATATATATATATATCTAATATGGGCTTACATGGCTCATTCCTGTCTATCAATATCCTGCCAATGCCATGTCTTCGACATGGACTTACATGAATTATTCCTGTCTCCAATGCCATATATATATATATATCTAATATGGGCTTACATGGCTCATTCCTGTCTCCAAGCCATATATCTGATATGGACTTACATGGCTCATTTCTGTCCTGTCCTGTCCTGTCAACCCCAATATCCTAACATTCCTAAGGTTCAAACAGGGCTTCCTAATGCTTTTTCTCTATCACTTCGCCTTTAATTCGGCTTTAAATATCCTCATAAAATAAGTATATAAATTCTGGAAATTAACAATAATAATGTAAAATAAAAGAACATTGCATTTATTTACTGTAAACTTACCTCGTATGCAAAAATAGCTACTTTTACCATTTCGTCCACAACTTGGTATTTTCTCCATTTTAGCTTGAATTTCAGTTTTCCTTGCTCTATCATTTAAAATATAGTCTAATTAGGACTCAAATTATTCAAATTGACCCAAAATCATATTTTGACAAAATTACAATTTTGACCCT
Organism: Gossypium anomalum; assembly: GCA_025698475.1. Taxonomy (NCBI): domain Eukaryota; kingdom Viridiplantae; phylum Streptophyta; class Magnoliopsida; order Malvales; family Malvaceae; genus Gossypium; species Gossypium anomalum. The sequence goes on along the minus strand of CM046968.1, from coordinate 36,006,943 downwards.
AAACTTTTGCATATTTACACTTTTGCCCCAAAGCTCGTAAATTAAACTTCAGCCTATTTTCTTATGTTTCATGACATGCTGGTCATTTTTCCCTTCTATGACAGCATCAAATTCATACTCTAACAAGCACTTATGACTATTAGGTATTTTTACCAATTAAGTCCTTTTACTCGCTTTTTGCTTAAAACAGAGTAGTACAAGTTGTCCAACATAATTTAAAACCTCATATTCTATCATAAAACATCAAAATAAACACATTTCACCTATGGGTATTTTTCCAAATATGAACCCTAGGTTGAATTATTACTAGCATAAGCTTAATCGAGCTAAGGGATTCCAAAAACGTAAAGAACATTAAAAGCGGGGCTTGGAATCACTTACTATTGAGCTTGGAAAGCTTGAAAACCCTATCCATGGCTTCCCCCATGCTAATTTCAGCCTCCATGAAGAAGATGAGCAAAATTGGCTTTTAATTTTGTATTTTAATTCATTTTACCCCTAAATGACCAAAATGCCCTTACTACTAAACTTTCAAAAATTCCTTCCATGTCCTAATTTTGTCCATGAACTTAAAATTGGTCAAATTGCTATTTAAGACCTCCTAATTAATATTCTAATTCAATTTTATGCAAAATACTTCTAGAACACAAGTTTTGCAATTTATTCAATTTAGTCCCTAATTTCAAATTAAGTACTTTATGCATAGAATTTCTTCACGAACTTTTCACACAATCATGCAAACATATCATAGACCTCAAAATAATAATAAAATAAATTTTTCTACCTCGGATTTGTGGTTTCGCAGCCCTTTGTTCCGTTTAGGCCCTATTTCGGGATGTTACATTTCTCCCCCTTTAGGGATTTTAGTCCCCAGAAAATCCTACCGTGAAGAGATTTGGGTCTGTTTTCACATAGCTCTCTCGAGTTCCCATGTAGCCTCGTCTACCCCATGTAGTCGACTATCTCTCAAATATACAACTCGGCCAACTTGTCAAGTGAAAAAATCCATACGAATTGGGATAAAATGAGCCGACTTCGTTAACTTATCAATCACAACCCATACCGCATCTTTCTTTCTCGGTGTAAACGGCAATCCCTGTCACAAAATCTATAATAACTCGATTCCATTTCCACTCGAGGACTAGCACAGCTGCAATAAACTCAGAAGGTACACGATGTTCGGCCTTTACCTTGTGATGATCAAACATCTAGAAACAAACTCGAAATGTTCCTTTTATTCCTACCCACCAGTACATTTTCTTCAAATCATTATACATCTTTGTACTACGGATGAATAGACAAAAAAAAAAAAACTACTATGTGCTTCCTATAAGATCTTTCGAATAAGCTCATCATTCTTTGTACACATACCACGGGTGATAATCAATCACTAGCTCATAATCTTTAATCAACTCTAGCCATCTTCTTTGCTTCAATTTCAAACTTTTGTGATCGGTGAATATGTGGCACTTCTCACCGTACAAATGATGTCTCCAAATCTTCAACATAAAAATAATGGCAGCTAGCTCTAAATCATGTATCGGATAGTTCTTCTCATGTGGCTTTAGCTATCTAGAGGCATAAGCAATTACCTTCCCTTCTGCATAAGTACACAACCAAGTCCATTCATGGACGCATCTTTGTAAATCACAAACTCCTTACAGTTCTGGTTGTACTAAAGCAGAGCTTTAGTCAATAATGCTTTTAACTTGTCAAAACTCGTTGACGCTTCTCGATCCATTCAAACTTGATATCCTTTCGCAGAAATCTTGTCAATGTGGTAGCTATCATGGAAAATCCTCTACAATATCCGGCAAGACCAAGAAAACTTCTAACTTCGATACATTTCTAGGAGGCTTCCAATCAACAATGGTGAAATCTTGCTCGGATCAACCTTAATACCTTCACCTAGTCCGAAAAATGCTTCTTCTTGGGACATCGACTCTTTAACTCGCATAACCGATAGTATCCGAATCTCAAATCTATCTTGGAGAACACAGTAGCTCCCTTGTTTCAATTCAGAATTCCTTTCTCTTACGGTCAATAAACCCACGATGATGTACTTTTACGAAATTCCTCCTGAAAGAAATCCCAAGTGATCCTCTCCTTTGGTACAACCGATACAAGTGTCTTCCACTAGTAGTAGGTGAGTCTCTAAGAAGTGATATTACACATTTCATACATTCCTCGGGTGTACAAGATAATTCCTCAAAGACTCTGATAGTATTTTCTAACCAAAATTTTGCTCTTTCTGCATCATCATCTTTTGTTGCTCGAAACTCTTCTGCCCCTTGTTTCTTGATTCTATCAACTGGTGGCTTTTCTTATCACGGTACCTGTGACTGGGGAAGCTTGAGCTACATGGGTAGCCCGAGAATCATGAGGGGTGGAGGTCTAACTACCGGATTAAATGCGAACGAACTCGGCAAACCAATTATTCAAAGCTTGGAAGAGAGCTTCTCAAGTCACTCCTCCCTGATTAACTGTTACTGGCCTATTCTCAGATGGCGCTACCCCTTCCGCGGAGCAGGCGCATTACTTTCTACATCATCATCACCAGCTCGCTCGGGATCCATTACAATAAAACAAAATATTTAAAAATCGTCAGGAGTCGTCACACTATCAAAATACAGGTATGGCATGTATAGCTAGACATTTACTCACACTAACTGTTCCGAGAACCGACTAAACCTGCTCTGATACCAATAAATGTAACGCCCCCACGCCCGAAACCGTCACCGGAGTCAAGCTTGAGGTGTTACTAAACTTATCTTACCTTTTAAACAACTCTAAACCACTTATTTTAATTTTCGGAATAAACTGTTTTTCTGCGTCATAGCTGCTTAAAAATTCATTTCTCGAGTTTCAAAACTCGAAATTAAGATCCGTAAATTTTTCCTGAAACTAGACTCATATATCTATCTACAAAATTTTTTTCTAGAATTTTTGACTTAGCCAATTAGTACAGTTTATTAGTTAAAGTTACCCCTGTTTCAGAATTCGACTGCACTGACCTCTACTTACTACGAACCACTTTTCTCCCTATAAAAAATTAATATAACTATACCGTTTATTTCTATTAAAACTATATTCAATAAGGATTCTAACCACATAAATTACACCACCTAATTATTTTTTTACAATTTATGGTGAATTTCCAAAGTTGAAACAGGGGATCTAGAATTTTCTCTGACCCTGTTTCACTAAAACTCAGATATCTCATAAAATATAATACCTTTACCTATTTTGCTTATTCTATAAGAAAATAGACATAATAAGCTTTAATTTCATATATTATTCACCATCAAACCATGTCTCTACGATTTTTAGTGATTTTTCAAAATCACATTATTTCTGATACTTGAATCTGTTTTTAAGTTACTTTCACATTTTTCTTAGTTTTCATGTGATAGTTACTACTTATTCATACATACAATTAAACATGTATATCATCAGCCATTCTATTAGCTAATCACTAGCAAGTATTTACACATCATTCATTGATCATATCATATCAAAAGAAACCAAGTTCCTATACATGCCATACACAAAACTAAACGTCTAACTATACCAATGTGATTTCTTCGATAGTGTGATCGGGTCTCCGACGTTTCCTTCGATCCCCGAGTGGCTTGATAAAAACTATAAGAAAAAGAAAATAAAGAGAGTAAGCACTAGGCTTAGTAAGCTTACAAGCAAATAAATTACAACATTCAGCATAATGAATGATTATACATAATGTCACCTAGCCTCATAAACTTTCTTTACTTCTCATTTTCTACCTTCTTCTTTACTTACTTACCTTCTTTCTTACCTGACCTTTCACTATTCATAAATATAATCTACCTTCTCTTTTGCTGATAATTCACTATAATTTAACGTGTACAATGACCCATTGAACCACTCGGAATACTAAGGATCTTGGGGGTCGTTCTCGTCTATCAATATCTCGCCAATGCCATGTCTTCGACATGGACTTACATGAATTATTCTGTCTCCAATGCCATATATATATATCTAATATGGGCTTACATGGCTCATTCTGTCTATCAATATCCTCGCCAATGCCATGTCTTCGACACGGACTTACATGAATTATTCCTGTCTCCAATGCCATATATATATATATATCTAATATGGGCTTACATGGCTCATTCCTGTCTATCAATATCCTGCCAATGCCATGTCTTCGACATGGACTTACATGAATTATTCCTGTCTCCAATGCCATATATATATATCTAATATGGGCTTACATGGCTCATTCTGTCTATCAATATCTCGCTAATGCCATGTCTTCGACATGGACTTACATGAATTATTCTGTCTCCAATGCCATATATATATATCTAATATGGGCTTACATGGCTCATTCTGTCTCCAAAGCCATATATATCGATATGGACTTACATGGCTCATTTCTGTCCTGTCCTGTCCTGTCAACCCCAATATCCTAACATTCCTAAGGTTCAAACGGGGCTTCCTAATGCTTTTTCTCTATCACTTCGCCTTTAATTCGGCTTTAAATATCCTCATAAAATAAGTATATAAATTCTGGAAATTAACAATAATAATGTAAAATAAAAGAACATTGCATTTATTTACTGTAAACTTACCTCGTATGCAAAAATAGCTACTTTTACCATTTCGTCCACAACTTGGTATTTTCTCCATTTTAGCTTGAATTTCAGTTTTCCTTGCTCTATCATTTAAAATATAGTCTAATTAGGACTCAAATTATTCAAATTGACCCAAAATCATATTTTGGCAAAATTACAATTTTGCCCCTAAACTTTTGCATATTTACACTTTTGCCCCAAAGCTCGTAAATTAAACTTCAGCCTATTTTCTTATGTTTCATGACATGCTGGTCATTTTTCCCTTCTATGACAGCATCAAATTCATACTCTAACAAGCACTTATGACTATTAGGTATTTTTACCAATTAAGTCCTTTTACTCGTTTTTGCTTAAAACCGAGTAGTACAAGTTGTCTAACATAATTTAAAACCTCATATTCTATCATAAAACATCAAAATAAACACATTTCACCTATGGGTATTTTTCCAAATATGAACCCTAGGTTGAATTATTACTAGCATAAGCTTAATCGAGCTACTCTGGGATTCCAAAAACGTAAAGAACATTAAAAGCGGGGCTTGGAATCACTTACTATTGAGCTTGGAAAGCTTGAAAACCCTATCCATGGCTTCCCCCATGCTAATTTCAGCCTCCATGAAGAAGATGAGCAAAATTGGCTTTTAATTTTGTATTTTAATTCATTTTACCCCAAATGACCAAAATGCCCTTACTACTAAACTTTCAAAAATTCCTTCCATGTCCTAATTTTGTCCATGAACTTAAAATTGGTCAAATTGCTATTTAAGACCTCCTAATTAATATTCTAATTCAATTTTATGCAAAATACTTCTAGAACACAAGTTTTGCAATTTATTCAATTTAGTCCCTAATTTCAAATTAAGTACTTTATGCATAGAATTTCTTCACGAACTTTTCACACAATCATGCAAACATATCATAGACCTCAAAATAATAATAAAATAAATTTTTCTACCTCGGATTTGTGGTTTCGCAACCACTATTCCGTTTAGGCCCTATTTCGGGATGTTACAGGTTGCCTATAGATTGAGGCTACCATCTGAGTTAGAAAAGATTCATAATGTATTTCACGTATCGATAATTCAAAGATACAGATCTGATCCTTCGCATGTAATTTCTCCGTTTGAGATTGAAATTCATTTTAATATGACTTATGAAGAAAAGCTGATTCGTATTCTATCTCATGAGATTAAAGAATTGTGTAATAAGAGAATTCCGTTAGTCAAAGTGTTGTGGCACCGACACGGAGTAGAAGAGGCTACGTGGGAGCCCGAGGATACAATGAAACAGCAATATCCGAATTTGTTTAACAGTAAGATTTTCGGGGACGAAAATCCCTAAGGGGGAGAATTGTAACAGTTCGATTTAGACCCTAGTCGAAATAGTGGTTTCAGGACCACAAATCTGAGTTTAAAAAATATTTTAATATTATTTTTCGTGTCCGTGATAAGTGAATTTATATCTGTGAAGTTTCTGTGATTTAATTTGTTTGTTTCTATGCTTATTTATGAAAAGGACTTAATCGCAGAGAATGCAAAAGTAGCATTCTATTTGATTAAGTGCCTAATTGATTTTTCTTGTTAAATATGAGGTCTTAAAGATACAATTAGACCATTGTTATATAGTATGGAAATTATGGACATTAGTGGATGGAAATTAATGTTTATTAGTCAAGGGTAAAATGAGAAAAAGGTAAAATAACATCTAATTAAATAAAATAAACATGAAATGGCCATGCATTATGTTCATCATCTTGCCGAAAATACTAAGAAAAAGAACAAGCTAGGTTCGGCCTTGTCCAAGCTTAATCAAGGTATGAATTTTTGTCCATTTTTGATAATTTCTATGTTTCTGTGATCGTTTTTTCGTGTTCTTCAAAGCCCATGTTTGAATTTCTATTTCCGTTAAAGATTTAATGAAATTCCATTGTTGATATCATGAGTTTTGTGATGTTCTTGGATGAATTATGAGGGCGTGGTTGATGATTTATAAGTTTTGTCTTTGAATTTTGATAAAATAAAGCTATTTGGGCTAATTTGTGAAAATGAGGTTTTGAAGGACTAAATTGTGAATTAAAATATGTAGTTGGGCTTGTATGGAAGCTATGTATATTCGGCCAAGCTATAGTCTTGGTGAATTTTACATATTTGTTATTTTGTGAAAAATTGACTAAATTGTCAAAGTATGAAAATATAAGGGCTAAAATGCAAAGTGTCCTAAATATGTGTCCATGGATTATTTTGAATGAAATGAATGATTGAATGGTTGAATTTGGATTGTATTAGATCAAGAATAAAGAAAATCAAAATTAGATCGAAGGAAGTCCAAAATAATTGAATACTCGACTCGTTTCCGTTCGAAATCTGTACGAAGTAAGTCAAATTACAATTACAAGTTAAATTAGCTAAATTCTATGTATATAAACCGTAATCTATATTGGACGGCCTTGAGAGCCTGATGAATAGTTTTTGAGTAAACTCCAATAATATGATAGTACTTGAAAAGCTCTGTATGCCTTTAAAAGAACGTTGGTATTGATCTGAGTTATCGTGTAAGACCGTGTCTGGGACACAGGCCTCGATTTGAAAATTTACGTGTAAGACCATGTCAGGGACATTGGCATCGTATCTGATTTCGTATTAGACCCTGTCTGGGATAGAGGCATCGATACTGGATTACATATAAGACCACGTCCAAGATGTCAGCATTGTACCCGTTATGAATATCTGTATCGTTTCTGAACCATCTGATGATAGAGTACGAGATATGGGAATGAATATATGAAATGTATAATCTATACAGGTACGTTTGTATCGTACTAAACTTCTGAGTATGAAAGACTCTGTTTCTACGAAATAATGAATGCGAAGTAAGTACGAAATCATGGAAATGAATATGACATGTATTCAAGCAAATGAGCATGGTCAAGTTTATGAACTATTCTGAGAAATGGCTATGAATTCTTATTATTGTTTTGTACTATATATGCTTTAGTAGTTAGACAAATTGTATTTGGCTTACTAAGCTCTATGTAGCTTACTCTATGTGATTTCTGTCTGTTTTATAGTTATCGTAGCTACTGAAGGCTCAGGGATAGTCGAGGATTGTCACCATACTATCGAACTCATTTTGGTACTTTTGAAAGTGTAGATATTTCCAAGTATGGCATGTATAGGCTAGAATGTCTATGTATGTAAGCTTTAATATGTAAATATGTTATGCCTTGAAAGTTGGCTAGCAAATGATATGATTATGCATAGTTTTGGTATTTGGTTGGTAACACCAAAGGGTTTATGTTTGTAATGTGTTATGATCTAATATGATTTGGTCATTTTAAGCATGGAATTCGTTGAAACTTGTGGCATGAATATTTTTTTATATTGCTTGTAGGATTGACCTAAAAAGGGGTGGCTAATTGGCTTAAACCAAGCCTGCATTGTGCCACACGGTCAGGGAACACGGGCGTGCCTTATGGCCATGGGCTTAAGTCAGTAGCTAGCTAAGTATCACACGGTCATGGCACGCGGCCGTGTCTGTTAGCCCTGTGAAAAAGTTAGTATAGGAACTTTGTTTTGGCACAGCTGAATCACATGGGTGTGTTTAGTGCCCGTGTGTACCACACAGCCTAGTCACACGGGTGTCTGACTTTAACAGTTTTGAAAGATTTTGCTAAGTCCTGAAAATTTTGAATGTGTTCAGTTTAGTCCTGACCTTTTCTAAGAGTATGTTTTAGGTCTTGTAGACCATCATAAGGGATGAATTGTTGATGATTGCCTATGTATTAATGTTATATGATATCTGTGATTCTGTAATGTTCAGTTTGTCTGGTAATGCCCCTTACCTATTCCGACGACGGTTATGGGATAGGGGTGTTACAACCCAAGCATAACCAAGCATAACAATAACATGTAATCCTTATAAATCAAACCAAAAACTAGTAAAATGTCTAGAAGTTAATGTAACAACCTATTTTTAGGGTTAATCAAAAAAGTGGTTTTGAGACCACAAATTCAAAGTTAAAATATTTATTTTAATATTTTATTATGGTTTACAACATGATAGAATTATTATGTGAAAATTTCATAAATAAATTTTACCGTTTAAAGGTTTAATTCGGTAAAAAGGACTAAATCGCGTAAGGCGTAAAAGTTGAATTCCATAAGCTAAAAGGATTAAATAGTTATGAAATTTCGAAGTTGAGGGTTTTAGGTGGTAATTAACCCATTGGAATTATGAATGGACAAATATGTGCTTTATTAATGAAAATTACAAGGTTTATTAATAAGGTTATAATGGTAATTATGAAATAAATTAAGTTAAATAATAAAAACATGGTGTCATCTTCACCATTTAGTTTCCACCACCAAAAATGCATGAAGAAAAACAACCATGGATGAAGATATATTCGGCCAAGCTTTGAAGATTAATGGGTAATTGGTTTTTGCTTGATTTTTAATAATTTTTACATTTTTTGAGATCGTTGCTTCGTAATCTAACTAGCCTATACCTCCGATTTCAAAATTGTTAAAGATTTTGATAGTTTGCATTGTTGAATACATGTGTTAATTGATGTTTGATTATGAAATATGAAATTTTGATGATAGTTTTACGTGTTTTGTAAAGTGATTTTTAGTAAAAATGTCAATTTTGGATTAAATTGAGAAATGTGAAAATTGTGTTTTCAAATGTATGAATGATTAATAAATATGGGCTGTTAGTAGTATGGGTCAAATTTAGCTAGCATGGTTTTGTCCTTAATTGCATGAATTTGCAATTTTATGTGATAAGGGCTAAATTGCAAAAATGTGTAATAAAAGGGGCAAAAGTGTAATTTTGTCAAAATGTGTAAATTGTGTTAAATTGAATGAATTAATGATTAAATAAGTAAATTTTGTTATTATATAGATTGAGAAAAATGAGATTCGGATCTAGAACGGGGGAAAACAAAGTATCGGACTAGTCGATCCGTTCCGTTGTTTTAACAATCGAGGTAAGTTCATATGCTAATAAACGTATTTAAATTGTGTTATAAATCCTTATTTATTATTGAATTGAATTGAATTATATACGTTTATTTGTCATTGAACTGCTATGAATGTCAAATGAGCAACTATGAGCAAGAATCGACAGAGTTATGGCATCTGAAAGTCTGATACGAACCTCAGGAATAGTATAGGATACAAATGTCATGACATTAGGTTACCGAGATATGATTACATGTAAGACCATGTCTGGGACATTGGCATCATTAATCGATTTCATGTAAGACCCTGTCTGGGACAGTGGCATCGATATGTGATAACATGTAAGACCATATCTGGGATATGGCATTGTACGAGCTATATATGAATGCCAAGTATCCTTAATGATTCTGAATGGTTCAACGGGCATAGTCAAGATAAGAATGAAAGTACAATCAAATTAAGTGATACAGGTTCATACAAAACCTATATGAGAATCAAATGAAGGTAATTTGGTAAGTTCTTAGTGTATCACGTATATGAAATGAGAAAGATTTATGTATAAGTATGTTTCATGCCAAAATGTGTTTATTTGGATATCATGAGGTATGAATTGAATGATATATAAGATATGAGTTATATTTGTTTTAACTAAATATACATATGCCATATAGTGTGCGAAACACTGATATTTGATGATATTTCACATAATTCACTTGGTCAAGAAAAGGTGATAAATATTGAATTGAATAAAGTTTATATATATAATTGCTTATGCATATGAAAATGTGAATGAATTGATAAGAAGTATTCAAACCATACGTGTTTTGAATGAATAAACTCATGAAAATCTTGATCATCTATGTGCTTGAATTCGAGATAGAATGGTGAAATCATATGAATTATATCATGTTTGGAGTAATTGTTTAAAATGCGGTTATTTAATAATACAAGTTTATTACCATACGAGCTTACTAAGCTTTATAGCTTACTTTATTTTCTTTTCTATGTTTATAGAGTTTCGGAGGCATGCTCGGGTTGAAAGTTGTCTGAGATTTCATCACACTATCTAGCTATGGTATGGTACTTATGAGTTTTGTGATATTGGTTATATGGCATGTATAGGCTTGAGTCTTTTTGATAAAGATTTTGGTGATGTATTTGGCCATTTTATATGGCTTATTAATGACTTATGTTTGATGTGTAATTTGCCTTGTGTAGTGGCATAATTTGGTATGGTTGGTAATGGTTCAAGTTGATCATTTGGTCATTTGATATATGATGAGTATTTACTTATGAAAAACATGGTTTTGGACTTGATAAGTGAATGACTAATTGATAAACCGTAATTTATACATATTTATAACCCATGCTTAACGCATTTTATGAATGATTTCTTTTTAGATTTGGTGAATTCGATGCTCCTAATGCCTTAATTTCATGTTTTATCCTTAGGTAAGCATAGGAGAACGAAAGGAACGAGAAACGGGCTAAAAATGGAGAAAGTGGGCCAAAGCACGAAATCAACATAGCCTGGACCTCCTCACACGGGCAAATCACACGGCCATGTCAATCTGGCAAAATTGACGAATGATTCACATGGGCAGCTCACACGCCCATGCCAATCTAGCAGGCTCGAACATGGCCTGAAATAATCACACACAGCCGTGCCACATGGGTGTGTACCTGCCGAACCCTAGTTAAGCTTCATTCAGAAAAGGCCAAATTTTAGGGCTTCTTAGGCATTCCAAAGCCTATAAATACACCCTAAAAGAGGAAGAAAATGGAGACGGAGAATAGGGAGTAAAGAATTACTCCGAAGAAGCCGATTGATCCATCTCAAAAGCGGAGCCACCATCAAGACTGAAGATCTCTCCTCAACCTCCCCTTCAGGAGTTTTGGGTTTTCTTTATATTTTGTAATTTTTATTATTCTGAGATGTGTTCTTGTTTAGTTATGAACTAAACCCCTAAATACCTAAGGGGGATGAAACCTATGACTAAACCTTGTTATTATTTCTGAATCGTATGATAAATATTTAACTTGTTCTTAATTACGTGTTCTTAATTCTTGTTTTGGTATTTCAGGATATCACTTCAAGTTACTACTCTTAGTTGGAGGAGGAATAGACCCTGACTAAGAGTAACTTTGAGTAACTTTGTCGTAATTAAGCGGAGTTAATTGCGTGCCTAGAGATAGGGTGACAAGATTTTACCGGATTAGGGTGAAACCTAATAAGAGAATCCATAGATCGAGTTAATGCAACCTTAGGTTGTTAATTAGAGATAACTCTCGGTTATTCAACCTAGGGATTAGACGTTGTTAGTCTCGAAAGGGATAATAATATACATTAGGGATTTCTACGGAACAAGTTGAATGAATAAATCGTCCGGTTCGGAGTCAGAATAATAAGTAAGAGTCTAGGTGGATTTTTCCTTAGGTATTGTCTCAATCAATCGTTTTCCACAATAGTAATTTCTCAATTTCTATTTTTTGTAAGCTCTTAGTTTAATTAGTTAGTCAAAACAATCCTCTTTTATTCAGCTAGATAATAAAAAGAAAGTCATTACTAGTACTCATAGTCCTTTGGGTTCTACAATCCGGTCTTGCTAAAGCTATACTATTGTTCGATAGGTACACCTGCCTACATCGTGATCATAGTTAGTTTCAAGAACGAGTCATTACAAATTTATAAAACTTATCACACGAAAAATCGAAGATCAAGTTTTTGGTGCCGTTGCTGGGGACTAAGATATTAGGAACGCTCAATTTTTATTACTTTAGCCATTTATTTTCTTGCAATTTAACTTTTATTTTTACTTTACTAATTTTCTTTCTTTTTTTCTTCTGGCAGGTTCTTATAGTTTATGACTAAAAAAAACCCGTCAGGACCATTGCTTTTTGACGAGGAAATTGATCGTATAGCTCATAGAAACTGACGAGAAATCAGGCGTAACTTAAGATACACAGAAGGAGAGCAAGAGGACGATATCTCAACTACTACTAAAGAGATGGCTGAAAATTAAGACAATCAGCTACCTCCAGCCATACCCGCTGAATTAGCAAATCAGAATCCTGCTCCTCGTACTATGTATGATTATGCTAAACCTAATTTTACAGGAACTGAGTCAAGTATAGTTAGGCCTGCTATTGCTACAAATAATTTTTAACTGAAACCTAACACGATCTAGATGATACAACGATTTGTTCAGTTTGATGGCTTGCAGGATGAGAACGCCAACACGCACTTGGCAAATTTCCTAGAACTGTGTGACACTTTCAAAATTAATTGTGTTTCTGATGATGCCATTCGCCTTTGGTTATTCCCTTTTTCACTGAGGAATAAAGCTAAACAATGGTTGAACTCACTACCACGAGGGTCCATTACCACTTAGGAGCAAATGACTGAAATATTTCTATTAAAATATTTTCCACCGGCAAAAATAGCCAAGTTGCGTAATGATATTTTTTTCTTTTGTACAGATAGACTTAGAAATGCTTTACGATGCATGGGAGAGATTCAAGGACCTTTTGCGAAGGTGCCCACACCATGGGTTACCTCTATGGCTGCAAGTTCAAATGTTCTACAACGATGTAAACCCTTACACAAGATAAATGATTGATGCAGTTGCCGGTGGAACCATCAATAACAAGACACCTGAAGAGGCTTCTAAATTCATTGAGGAGATGTCACTGAATAACTATCAGTGGCAAGTCATGCAGATAAGCCAACGAAAATAGCAGGCATTTATAATGTCGATTCGGTCACCATGTTGTCAAATCAGGTAGAACTTCTGAATAAGAAAATTGTTGGTTTACTTGGTTCTACGCAGGTACGTTCAGCGATGAGGTGCGATTCAAGTGGAGGAGATGTGCCTATAGAATACCCACCATTCAATCCTACAACTGAAGAGGAATAAGTCAACTATATGGGTAACAATAATTTTAGATCTCAAAATAACCAATATAGTAATACCTATAATGCAGGTTGGAAGAACCACCCAAATTTCTCTTGGGGCGGTCAAGGAAATCAAAGGCCACAGAATCCTCAGGGTTTCCAATAGCCACTTTATCAACAGGAAAAGAAGCCAAACCTTGAAGAGATGCTATCCAAATTTATTTCGGTGTCAGAAACTCGTTTCCAGAATACCTAGACAACACTCAAAAATCAACAAGCATAAATTCAAGGGCTCGAGACCCAGATAAGTCAGCTGTCCAAGTTAATATCCAAACAACCACAAGGTAGCTTGCCTAGTAATACTGAACCAAACCCAAGGGAACAGCTCAATGCAATTGATGCTTAAGAAGGATGTGTTGAGACTAGCCAGAACCTAGGCAAGAAAATGTGGAAAGCAAAGGTGATGGTGAGGTAAGTCATAATAAAAAGGTGAATGCAGAATACAAACCTCGTGTGCCATATCCTAACACTACAAGGAAAGACCGCTCAGATGAACAATTCGGTAAATTCCTTAAACTTTTGGAAAAATTACATATTAACTTACCGTTTATTGAAGCGCTGTCACAGATGCCAAATGCAATGAAATTTCTAAGAGAGCTTCTAGCAAACAAGCGGAAGTTGGACGAGTCGTCGCATGTGGAGCTAAACGCAGTTTGCTCAACTATTCTACAGAACAAGCTACCCCATAAATTAAAAGATCCAGGGAGTTTTACAATTCCTTGCTTAATTGGTAGTTTGGATGTAAATCATGCATTAGTTGATTTAGGGGCAAGTATTAACGTCATGCCTTACAAAATGTTTAAACAACTAGGTCTTGGGAAACCCAAACAAACTAGGATGAGCATTCAACTAGTAGATAAAACTATAAGATTTCCTAGGGGTATCATTGAAGATGTACTAGTGAAAGTGGATAAATTCATATTTCCTGTTGATTTCGTTGTTTTAGACATAGAGGAGGAGACCAACACCCTTTTGATTTTAGGAAGGCCCTTTTTAGCAACTGCTAAAACAATTATTGATGTTGGCACAGGTGAGCTCACCCTTCGTGTAGGGGACGAGACGATCACCCTTCAAGCTTGTAATTCTGGCAACACATCAAAAAGTGAAGGTAATTGTCCACATCAATCTGCTAAAACTGATAATAAGACAAAATCCACTGTGCAAAAATTAAGTTTGAAAGAAGTACACGAGCCATGTTCCAACAACACTAGAAGACCCATTCATAAAGAACGAAAGCTACAGATAGAGGAACTAGACGAATGGTGAGCACATAAACCAAGCACACCCGATAAACCAAAACTATGCCAAAATAAGCTTGATACCTCTCCACATCAACTTAAGGTTGGAGATCAAGTATTATTAGATGTCGCAGACCCTCACATTGTCACTCCCAATCTGAATGAAGAAACCCCTCTTACGATACTTAGTATTTTTCCGTTTGGTACAGAGGAGGTAAGTCATCCCAAGTTCGGCACTTTTAAGGTAAACAAGTCCCAGCTTAAACTTTATTTTGATAAGAGTGATAGTAGGAATGAGGAGTACGAACTCCTTAAACCACCTTGACCATTCAACAGAGAGGTAAGTTGAGCTTAGAATATAAATAAGTACTTCTCGGGAGGCAACCCGAGCACTAACTGTATTAACTTATTTAAATTTTAGTGTTTAACACTTTCCATGTCTAACGTTGCTCTTAAAAATAGTTTACCACAGGGACACGGCCAAGCACATGGCGTGTGTAAGACCGTATGGAAACAGGGTAAGATTTTCCCAAAACACAGGCGACGATAAAATGCCATGGCCGTGCGACATGGCCGTGGGCGAACCTACCAAAGCGACACGGGCGTGCGACACACCCGTGCCTAAAGACCGTGGTTGAAACTGAGAAACTAGCACGGGCCTACGACACGCCCGTGTCTAACAACCGTGGGCGAACCTGTCAAATTAACACGGGCGTGGGAGAAGCGAACAAGGCAAAACACGGTCGTGCGACATGGCCGTGTTAAACAACACGCCTAAGGAACACGGGCGTGTGTCGAATTTCAGACGCGCCAAAAAGGGGAAAACGCAAAACACACAGCCTAAAATTAGGACACATGGGCGTGTCCCATGGTCGTGTGCCCCAAAATCTATAAATACCTTATACTATTCACTATCTTTCCCACTCAAAAACCCTAACCCTAGTCGCTGCAACTCCATACGGCCTTTACGCCACACCCGTGCACCGCCTCCAACTTTATTTTTGATGCATTTTCTCCTCTTCATAGCGTTTATTTACTTCTTCCTTTTCTAATTTGTTGATTTTTAGGCTTATTTATCATGACTATATGCAAGCTTTTGATTCTTTTTCTATATTTTCATCATTCAACTATAATAAAATACCCATCATTTCTTTTTAGTCATTGCATGCATTCTTCACTCTATTCATTTAGTTAGAAGTAAAACTTTCATGATCAAGAGTAATTAAAAATTTCATGCATTTTATGTTCATAAGAGTTGTTAGGAAAGTTTCATTCTTTTACATGCCATTCATAGGTTCATCCACATGTCCTCACATTGATAAATGTCACTAAATAATTAAAAGAAATTGGGTTGGTTGTTTTGGTTCATCTTTTTGACTGAAATTGCTTGCTCAAAATTATGGTTTTTGAAGTTCATATATCTATTTTCATTTTTCTTCATTTTATATAGGTACAATGTCTTCACGAGGAAAGAAAACCGCTGTCCCCGCCTCAAAGAAAAGGAAGGAAGCGTCATCTTCCTCGAGTCCTACCGCGGAAGTTCACCACCCATTCCTCCAATTCCCCAACGGGCCCCAAGAGGAACTCTTTCAGATACTAAGGGCCCGACCTTTAGCAGCGGGCCGCTGCATAGACTGGGCTACCATCGAAATCCATGAGAATTATTTTTTGGGATCATCGAGCCAACATATTTAGAGCTGACGATGGAGCTATGTTCCACGTTTCATCTTCAAACCGTGATGACAAATTATGATGATCCTGGCACAGTACAGTTTCACTTAGGCGGATTAGTCCGCCAACTAAGCGTTCCCAAATTCAGTACCGCATTGGGTCTTTATACCGAGGAGTTCAAAGAGAAGAATGACTTACACGCTCTTAACCGCCACATCCATCGTTCTACCTCACGTTATTGGAACGCCCTCGTCCCATGTTCGGCCACCTACGACCCCAGTCGCACCAAGGCATCATCTCTCCCTCTTTCCCTAAGGTACGTTCATTCTCTCTTATCTCACACTTTGACAGGACGGAGGGAGAGCACTGACGTCGTCACTACTCATGACGTCTACTACTTGTGGTGTATGTCCAACGAGTACGTCATTGACCTCGCCTACTTTATCTCCCTTGCCATACGCCACCAAACGAGTGACATCGGAGGGGGGTCATCTCTATTGGCCCCTACGTGACTCGATTGGCGTGAAACTTCAGACTCCTCGGCACCGTAACCCAAGAATCATCACTGACCCTCATTGGCCAAATGTCTCCACAAGGCATCTCGAGCATGCTTTGTATGAGGATGATCGAGGGGCGCCAAGGAACCTACCCTCCTCAATATTGTCTCACTTAATCCACTGAAGAGGAGGTTCCTGAGGATATTATTGATGATGTTCCTACCCAACACGAGGACCCGCTTCACCACCTACCACCACCTTCTCGGGCAGTTCATGTGGCGGCTTCATATGCTGACATCTCTGAGCGCCTCAACCGATTCGAGCAGTAATGTTTTCAACAATTTGATAACATTGATGCTACTCTACAGCAGATTTGTCAGCACTTCCACATCTCATCGCCAGCCCCACCTCGCAAACCATCTAGCGATGAAGATACTTAGAAATTTTTTATTTATTTTTTTATTTATTTTATGTTTTTATTTCTATTTTCATTTAAGACATCTTTTCATTTTTCTTTCATTTTATTTTTATTAGGACTTATAATATTTAGCTAACAATTTTTACCCTCGGCTAATCTCTTACGAGTAAATCATTCTTCCTAATATCCCCTAAACAGTTCCTACTTTTATCACAGTTATCACAGAGCTCCAAAGCTCGCAATCATTTAGGAACTTCCAACTCTGATGGAAAAGGGTCGCCACAGTTACCATGCCCCACTCAATAAGAAGAAATAATATTATTTTGGCACAGCACTGTGGTACCCAACCTTTACCACCACCGGAGTATCCTCCTCCACCTCTATTTCGCCAAACTAGAGAATTCATTCATTCAAAATTTAGGAAGTTTCAACTCTCTCCCTATCTTATGATCTTATATTTTTCCTATATATCTAACCTTGTACATTGAGGGCAATGTACATCTTAAGTGTGGGGGGTATTTATTTCATTATCTGAAAAATCCCTGAATATTACTTTGTTCTCTTGTGAATCTCTCATATCATGTTTAAAATGAATTTTGATTGACTGATAATTTTGATTGATATATCTTAAATTAAAACATAGGCATTCATGCATTGATTGTTAAACTTTAAGACACTAGAAAATCAAGCATGATAAGATGATGTTTAAGAATTTAAAACTTTAGGTTGTTTCCCTAAATTTAAGTATTATCTTGAATTGAATCCCATAGATTTAAACATTAAAAGCCATAATTTTTGTGAGATTTTTGAGCCTTTTGAGCATCTGTTAATTCTTTCATGCTCACTTTTATTATTGCTTTGAGTGTGCCAATATTGAATTGTTATTCTAGAACTTGCCTGATTATGCATGTCAAGACCACACTATTTGATTTGATATATCAAGATGATAGAGGCATTTAGAATTAACCCACTCATGCTATGAAAAGCCTACCTCCACGATTAACCCTTAGTAAACCCCTTTGAGCCTAACAAGCCATTCCTTGTACCACCCTCGATATTAACCATTAACCCATTATTGTTGAGATCCCCTTAAATTAATTTGATCCACAATTTTTGTCGAGAATTGATTTGCATAAATTATAAATTGCTTAACTATGTCTTGTTCTTAATAGTAATATATGATATTTGACTTGTTCTTAAAAAAAAAAAAACATGTATACATATTAGTAGTTATCTTTTGTTATAAGCTTCATTATTCAAATTCTACAGTCAGAAAAGAAGCTATGTTATACGTAAGTGGTGATTAAATATTTTTCTATTTAAGTAATTTTTCAGTTCAATCCCGATTCTAGCCTTTTCTTTTAGCTTGTGACCACACCCCCTAACCAAGCCTCATTACAACCCTTTAAAGACCTTTTGATTGATGTATCATCTCGATTTATAGTGGTGGAGATTTGATTTTCATCCAAGCCTAAGGTAATAACTTTTCATATTGACTAATGAGTGCTAATTTCATTGTCCTTAAACACTTCAAGTGATTTGAGTGAATCTTTAGTGAGGATGTTAAATCTGTGAGATTCCGAATCAATGATAACTACTTAGATGAAGGGAGATGCCTAAGTTTTTCATGATTAAATATTCAACTTGGAATGTTTGAGGTTTTAATGTTCTTATAGTTGAGTTCTCAATGTATGATTACTTATGAGATGATTTGGGATAATATTGATCGAAATTATAAGTTGAGAAAAAGGAGATTTTAACTATGATCTGAGGATTTTGCTTAAGGACAAGCAAACGCTTAAGTGTGGGGGTATTTGATAAATCGTAATTTATACATATTTATAACCCATGCTTAACGCATTTTATGAATGATTTCTCCTTAGATTTGGTGAATTCGATGCTCCTAATGCCTTAATTTCATGTTTTATCCTTAGGTAAGCATAGAAGAACGAAAGGAACGAGAAACGGGCCAAAAACGGAGAAAATGGGCCAAAGCACGAAATTAACACGGCCTGGACCTCTTCACACGGGCAGATCACACGGCCGTGTCAATCTGGCAGAATTGAAGCACGATTCACACGGGCAGCTCACATGCCCGTGTCAATATAACAGGCTTGAACACGGCCCAAAGTAATCATACACGGTCGTGCCACACAGGCGTGTACCGCCGAACCCTAGTTAAGCTTCATTCGGAAAAGGCCAAATTTTAGGGCTTCTTAGGCATTCCAAAGCCTATAAATACACCCTAAAGGAGGAAGAAAAGGGAGACAGAGAATAGGGAGTAAGGAATTACTCCAAGGAAGCCGATTGATCCATCTCAAAAGCCGAAGCCACCATCAAGACTAAAGATCTCTCCTCAACCTCCCCTTCAGGAGTTTTGGGTTTTCTTTATGTCTTGTAATTTTTATTATTCTGAGATGTGTTCTTGTTTAGTTATGAACTAAACTCCTAAATACCTAAGGGGGATGAAACCTATAACTAAACCTTGTTATTATTTCTGAATCGTATGATAAATATTTAACTTGTTCTTAATTACGTGTTATTAATTCTTGTTTTGGTATTTTAGGATATCACTTCAAGTTACTACTCTTAGTTGGAGGAGGAATAGACCCTGACTAAGAGTAACTTTGTCGTAATTAAGCGGAGTTGATTGCGCGCCTAGAGATAGGGTGACAAGATTTTGTCAGATTAGGGTGAAACTTAATAAGGGAATCCATAGATCGAGTTCATGCAACCTTAAGGTGTTAATTAGAGATACTCTCGATTATTCAACCTAGGGATTAGACATTGTTAGTCTCGAAAGGGATAATAATATACATTAGGGATTTCTACGGAACAAGTTGAATGAATAAATCGTCCAGTTCAGAGCCAGAATAACAAGTAAAAGTCTAGGTGGATTTTTCGTTAGGTATTGTCTCAATCAATCGTTTTCCACAATAGTAATTTCCCAATTTCTATTTTCTGTAAGCTCTTAGTTTAATTAGTTAGACAAAACAATCCTCTTTTATTCGGCTAGATAATAAAAATACGGTCATTACCAGTACTCATAGTCTTTTGGGTTCGACAATCTGGTCTTTCTAAAGCTATACTACTGTTCGATAGGTACACTTGCCTACGTCGTGATCATAGTTAGTTTCAAGAACGAGTCATTACAAATTTATAAAACTTATCACACGAAAAATCGACGATCACTAATAGATGATTTGTGAGTTAAGCTTGGTGTGTGATAGATGATGATAAAAATACATATTTTTAGATAGGTTGAATTGATGAATGTGGTATGTGTTTTTAATGGAATAGGTGTGAAATGAGAAATTAATCATGCTAGATTTGGTTTGTGTTTTGTACAGGAAATGGTTATGATTTGAGTTAATGAAATGGAGGGAATTGGTGTAACATGTTTGGTGCATAAAATAACATGTTTTGCCTGCCTATTAATGTATTTGAAATGGCGTAAAATGTTGTGTTTTAGGTATGCATGAGGAAACCAAGCCTATTTTCACTCCACACGGCCGAGCACATGGGCTTGTGGCTCGACCGTGTGTGACACATGGCCTTGGTACACAGCCGTGTGTCCCCTGGGGTAGACCTTCGAATTAAGTTAGTTTACCCTATTGGTTTGGCAAGGCCTAGACACACGGGTATGTCTACTGGCCGTGTGTGACACATAGGCTCGCATATGGGTGTGTGGCTGGTCGTGTGACCCAAGTCAGTAACCCCTCCAGATTTCCCACGGCCAAGGCACATGGGCGTGTCTCCGGCTGTGTGGTGCAAGTCAGTATGTATGCCTTGTTTTCACACGACATGAGACACAGGCGTGTCTGGTGGCCGTGTGAGGCACACGGCCTGTTCACACGATCGTGTGACCCTTAAATGTTTAAAAATTTCTTAAGTTTCCCAAAGATTTTAAATGTTATCAGTTTAGTCCTGAACCTTTTCCAAGCGTGTTTTAAGGTCTCGTAGAGCCTTATGGGGATAATATGATTATGTTATATTGATATTTATGTGAAATTGAATCATGTATGAAAAATGTATATTATATGTTGTGCTTTGATCGGTAATACCATGTAACCCTGTTCCGACAACAGATACAGGTTAGGGGTGTTACATTTTATCGATATCAGAGATACGATTTAGTCAATTCTAGAACTAACGTAGCATATGTTAGTCTAGTTATACATTCTATATTTAACCTGTGATAGTGTGATATCTTCCGACTCTAACGGAAATTATTTTAATTAGACAGATATGCTTTCCAACTGAGCTAATTTTGATAGTAATGAAAGTGATACTCCAATATTGAGTAAAGATATGTATGTGATAAATTGAAACCCATAAAGGTACGAATGATAGATTGTAATAGTATGTTAACTATAAATGTTATGATATGTGCATGTATATGTGAGAGTTAAATTTGAGGCTTTACGAACCTCAACCCCTCACCAGTAAAGTATTACAATGAAATTCGTAATATTAGATTGAATAAGCTTACAAGTGTAGAATTACAAAGTTTCGATATTTGAAAGGATTAATACTGTGATCAGATAAGAGAATGAGTCAGCAAGTAGAGAAAGTACTAGAAGAGATATTAGATCATTCTGAAGGTCATTCAAATTATGCAATGTCACTGTTAAAGAATAAGTTGAATTTGATGAGACGAAAGTATTTAAGTATGATGTCTAAAGAACATATTAACAAGAAGTTCTTCTAAATTGATTTCTGCTAGTGATGGGATAATGTGAAATCAGTGATGATAGAATTAGACAGTGGAATAATGTTTGAATTGAAACAATGGCTAAGTGTAGTGGTTATAGTCGGGCAGTTACTATGGTTTCTTCTAGGCAGTCTATGTGTACATTTATTCTCAGAAGTACATGTGACTGTTTAATTTCTTAAGGAATTCTTATCGTATGAGAACGTTAGCTAAACATACTGTTAGACGAAAGCATTATGGTCTATATGGTTTATGATTGACATTGCTCTATTTTTCTCTAGTATTCTATTCTATTGCGTTGATAGAAAAGTCGATGATAAAATCGGTATGATTGCTAGTATTCTATTTCTACTAGTTATTGTCCTGTTGAATTTACATGAAGACTATATTGCTTCTATCACCATTGATTTCAATGTTTATGAGTGTTGTTCTTCCTTCTGAAAATTTTCTAGGATATCATCGGGATCTTTATCATTCTCTATGGGTTGTAATTTCCAAAAATTCTCTATAGCTCCACAATTTCAGATTTTGCTACCTCGATTTTATTATGATTCTATGTGATTGTCTGTAAAAGATATTCTTTTGATGAAGACGACTATATCTAATATGACAAAAATTTCTAGTTTGAGCATGGGAGTACAGTGGTATAGTTATTAAATTCATAGAGGTTGTGTTTCTGCACTGGTTGCTATTGAAATCATATTCAAATTTCTCTTATGTTCAAAATGCATTATTAATAGTTGGGACCTTACCTATCTGCACGGTTGAGATGTTGGCCTTATTATGGCACTATGATTTTAATCTATCTGATGGTTGTGGCTTCAGTATAATTCAAAGCTTCGTTGATTAATAATTGAAAAGTTATTGTTTGACAGTCGAGACCAATTCAATGGTTTAGTCTGATTTGAGCTATTTGCTTGAATGGTTAAAGGAGTTATATGTGTTTGAGTTTATCCTCAAATTCGTAAATAAATTTTTGTACGTTCATGGGTTAATTGATAAATAGTCTAAATGAAGAATTCATATTCCAGAAGACGTGATATTGAATTATATTTATCGAAACGGTTTTATTGAGAAAAGTTTTTATAAACTAAAGTTGTTTTGATTGAGAAAATCATCGTGTTTGTGAAGTCTGCGTGATATGATAATTATTAATAAAGTGGTAATCAGTTGAAGACATTGTCAACTGAAGCATCAGTTCTGGTTTAGCTTGTATCGGGTAAAGAGTTATACGACATGCGAATTAGAGATGATTGATAATGTATTCGCGTTGAATAGCCAGTGACATTGATTGTCTGGTGAGTAATGTAACCTATTTGTTGACTGTAAGAGTTTAAAATGTTTGATGTTACAGAGAGATCTGAATTTGGGATAGCAAAGGTAGCTTGAATCGTCAAAGGATTTTGAGTTAGTAATTGATTATCATCTAGGGAAGAACGACTACAATCACAGATGTTCTGAGCAGGAAATATTTATGTGCTTTACGAGCTATAAATACGCGATTGATCTTATCGGATAATGAATAGATATTAGCTGAGTTGAAAGCATTCAGCAAATTTGTGAAATTCATAAATGTATCAGTGAATTGCAAGTTAAAAAAGGGATTCAACATAAGTTGACTAATGAATTAGAAATTTTAGATTGGAATCGATGATTGTTTGTTGTTTTAAGATAGAGCTAGTGTACCGTGAATTCCAGAGATTATGCAACAACTGTGACATTTAGCACAATGGTAATTATTTGTTCATTCGGGGAGTACTAAGATGTACGATAATCTGAGATAGTTATATTGGTGAATGAGTATGAAAAGTGATACTTCTGACTTTATATCTAAATGTCTGATTATTCAATGGGTTAAAGGTGATTATCGAGTGTCTTCAGAATTGTTACAGCATGTGTTGATATCTGAGTAGAAATGAAATAGAATTTTGAGGAATTTTTGTATTGGGATTATTCTTATCACCGAAAAAGATAGATGTAATCTGAACTATTGTTGACTATTTGAAGAAGTCTACATATTTTATCTTCGTACACATGGATTTTTCTCTTGATAGACTAGTTGAGTTCTACATTCCTGAGATGATTAATTTTTACAGAGTGTCAGCTTTCATTGTTCAATTGGAGACACGAGGTTTATATCGTGTTACTGAAGTAGATCACTGTGAGCTTTGGGTATAGGATTGCTTTGTAACATTGTTTACTATCCTCAATGTGATAGTTAATATGAGAAGTGATTCAGATTTTTGAAAATATATTTTGCTACTTTGTTTTAGAACTTGAAAGCAACTGAGAAAGATAATTAATGTTGGTTAAGTTTACGTATAATAATAGTTATGAGATGAATATTAAGATAGCATTGTATGAGTATGGTATGGTTGCAATTACTAAACTTCGTTGTATAGAATCGAATTTTGATAAAAAGAATTTCGGGGTTGATGTGATTAGAAAGACTAAGGAGAAATGAAAGTAATTCATGACAATCTAAAAGCAGTTTCAGATTGGCAAAATGTAACAGCCCGATTTAGACCCTATTTGGAATGGTGGTTTCAGGACCACGAATCCGAGTCAGAAAAATATTTACAAATTATTTTTTGTGTTTATTATGTGTGAATTAATATCCGTGAAATTTTCATGTTCTAATTTTTTCGTTTGAGTGTCGATTTAATAAAAGGGCTTAATCGTGTAAAATGAAAATTTGATGGTTTAATTTGTAATTGCCGAATTATGGTTGTCTTTATAATTTGAAGTGTTTATAATGTAATTTGTCCATGAGAACATGATGTGGACGGTTGTGGCCTTAATGAATATGGTTTAGTTATTAAATTATAAAGGTTAAATATGTAAAATGTTAAATATGTTATTATAATAAAACATATAATAAAAGATATCATGCATTCATTTTTATTACATGACCAAAACTTGAGAAAAAAATAAAATAAATAAGCTTTAGGGTATTCAGCACTTTGGAAGCTTGATTCAAGGTTAGTTTTTGTTCGGTTTTTGATAATTTTTACGTTTTTAAGATCGTTGCAGTGTAATGTACAAAGCCCATGCTCGAATTTTTGATTTTGATGAATATTTTGAGTTATGCCATTGATGAATAATTGAGCTTTGTGATGTTAGTTGATGAATTATGAAAGATATGTTTTGGATTAATATGTTTTGTATTGGAATTTTTGATGATTTTGAGTAATTAGGACTAAATTGCAAAAATAATAAATTGAGAGACTAAAATGTGAAATAAATGAAATGTATGGACTTGTATGAACATGGGTAGCATTCGGCCTAAGCATGGTGTGTGCAAATTTTCCATGTTTTGTGTTTTGTGCAATTTGGACTTAATTGTAAAAAGTGTGAAATGTCAGGGGCAAAATGGTAATTTTCCCATTTATGTGTTTTTGGACTAAATTGAATGAAATTATGTTTGAATGAGTTTAATTTGAATATGTTTAGATCAAGAACCAAAGAAATCAGATTTGGATTGGGGAAAAACCAAAGTTGTCGAATAATCGTCCCGTTCCGATTATCGTTGTCTGAGGTAAGTTTATAAGTAAATAGATGTTGTTAATTTTAAATAAATACGAGTTTTATATGCTGAAATGAACTATGTGAAAGTGTAATGTGGTAGTCGAATATGAATCTGCTTGGGAGCTATGTTTATGAATTTGATTTGACCGAGTTATGACGTCTGAAAGCCCTGTATAAACCTTAGGAATAGCTAGGATACATATGTCATGACATAGGATTTCTGATATGTGTTCTCATGTAAGACCACGTCTGGGATGTTGGCATCGATATGTGATTACATGTAAGACGTTGTCTAGGACAGTGGCATTGATATGTGATTACATGTAAGACCACGTCTGGGACGTTGGCATGGTACGATATGTGTGTTATCCGAGTATCCTATTCAATTCCAAATGGTTCAACAAGCAATGATAAGTTGTGATCGAATGCGTAAATTGAGCTAAAGTGAACAGGTATGTGATAGTTGATTTTCTATTTGAAAATAAGGTAAGTTGGTTATTTGATGTGTGATGCAAATTATACATGATGTTAATGTAAATATATATGTGTATTTGTAAAGTATATTCGGCCACATGTAATGTATAAGTATGTAATATTAAAGTTTGATTCATGAGTTTATGTATATGAGTATATATATATATTCAGTTATATAATGATATTATGCCTTTGAAATTGAAATATACTTTGATAATAGATATATGTATATTTGGCCAAGATAAAGTTTATATATGAAAGTATATGTTGTATATGAAACTAAGATTGAAATTAAATGTGATTATGTTAGCATGAATTGGTTTGGTTATATTAAGTTGTTTATGTCATTGAGTTATTTATTTGCTTATGACTTACTAAGCTATGATAGCTTACTGTGTGTGTATGTTTGCCTCTATTTTGTAGATTTTGGAGTCAAGTTACGAGCTCAGGGATCGTCAGCGAAGTTTATCACACTATCGACCGTTTCGGTATTTTTATAAAATTGAACTTAAACCTATGGCATGTATAGGCTAGCTTGTGTTTATGTTTGATTTTGGGTTATGTAAATATGAGCCATGCGAAAATGGCTTTTTTATTATGTTAAGTTTAGTTTTGATGTTTCAGCTATTATAAATTTATATGTGAATCATGTTTGATATATTTCCTAATGGTGGTGAAGTTATGTCAAAGTATATGTGTATGGTATATTTGGTATGATGTGAAATTTGTGGTTGGATATTCTAGTTGAGTGATATGCATATATATATAAGTGGGATGTATTAGGTAAATGGCTATGATTTGAAGTATTGGTAATCGGTTATGTGATGAAGTAGATATGGATAATATTTATATGTCTTTGATCATTAGTGGTAAATGAGGCTTTAAGTATAATGAATAGCTTGTGAAATGACCATGTTTTGATTCGGCAACAAGGTGAATTAGCTTTCAGTTAATGTTAGATAATTGGGGTAACATGTATTTGTGATTTGAAAGTGGGTTGTTTTGGCTTATAAGATAAATCATCATACATATATATTGTAACAACCTTGTTTAGATCCTAGTAGGAATAGTAGTTTTGGGACCACAAATCAGAGTCTGAAAAATATTTAAATATTATTTTTCGTGCTTATGATATGTGAATTAGCATGTGTGAAAATTTCGTATTAAAATTCGATCAATTGTGTGCTTAATTTGATAAAAGGACCTAATCACGTAAAATGTAAAAGTTGCCTGCCATTTGTTAAAAGTGCTTATTTGATTTGGCTTTATGATTGTGAGGTCTTTATGAGATTATTTGACCATTGAATGAATTAAATGACTTAAATGGGCATTATATCATAATGTATTTATGGTTTAATAAAAGGGAAAATGGGAAATTGATTAATATGTTAATATTAATAAAAATAAAACAAAAGGTGGCCATTGTTCATCTTTTCTAACTGATTGTAAGAAAGAAACAAGGGTTTTAAAAGCTTTGAACATTCGGCCAAGGTCCAAGCTTAATTCAAGGTTCATTTTTGATCTGTTTTTTATCATTTCTACGTTTTTGTAATCATTGCTTTGTGTTAAACTAAGCCCATGCCTCAATTTCTGAATTTGATTATGATTTTAAGTTACGCCATTGATGAAACTATGAGTTTTGTAAAGTTAGTTGTTGATAAATGGAAGATATGTTTTGGGTTAACATGTTTTGTCTTTGGATTTTTGATGATTTTGAGTAAATTGGGTTAAATTGTGAAATTTGTAAATTGAGGGACTAAAATGTGAAATAAATGAAATGTGTAGACTAGTATGAGTACTAGGAGAATTCGGCCAAGCATGAGTATATGCAAATTATGTGTATTTTTTGATTTTATGAAATAAAGACTAAAGTGTCAAAATGTGAAAATGTGAGGATTAACTTGTAATATGCCCTAAATATATGTTTGTGGATTGATTTGAATGATTTTTGGAATAAAAGGGTTAATTTTGAATACATATAGATCAAGAAAAGAGGAATTCAGACTTAGACCGAGGGAAATCGAAAGTTATAGAGTAGACAATCCGAGTCAACAATTTTGAGTATGAGGTAAGTTCGTATGGGATAAATGATGTTATAGATATGTTTTAATGCTTTGATAATGTATAAATTGTATAAATATTTGATTACGGTTTGAGCATGATGACAATTGACTAAGTTGGCACTAAGTGTGCGATTCGTATTAGCTTCGGCTATAAATGGCACTAAGTGTGCAAATTGGAATAACTTCGGCTACATATGGCACTAAGTGTGTGATACTGAGATAGTTTCGGATTAATATGGTGGCACTAAGTGTGCAATATTTTATAGGTTCGGCTAGATTGTTGGCACTAAGTGTGTGATGTTCTTGTAAGTGGAAAGATGATTTAATGAATTAGTGCATCGAGCATTGAAATGATAATGTAATAGATAGGTATGAGTTTGTGCAGGTATGTAATGAATATTTATGGTTAACGATATGGTGTATGAGATAGATGAACCTATGTGGTTGATAATATTGTGTATGAGTTATATGCAAGAATATGAGAACAAAGGAAATGGTATGAAATGAGAAACGGTAATGAATGAGGTTGAGTAGTGATATGAATTGAATTATGTGTTAGCTAATAAGTTTTATAGCTTTTAAATGTTGAGTTAAATGTATTATACTACAAACTTACTAAGCTCTAAGCTTACTTTGTGAAGTTTTCTCTATTTTACAGTATTATAAAGCTAGCTCGGATCCGGGAATCATCAGCTACTCATTCACACTATCGAACATCCATTTTGGTACCATTTTGAAAGTTGTATATATGGTATATGGCATGTATAGGCTAGTGTCATTTGGATTTGTTTTGTAATGTATATATATTATGCCATGTGATATGGCTAGCTTGTGTTTGAATTTATGGTTGGAAATGTTATATGATATGCGATGCATTATGAACCATATGATATATTTTGAATGACCAAAAGAAATGGTCAATATTGATAAGTTTTGGTAAGTTTTGATCATGAGATTGAATGATGTATTGAAACATATGCTTTGGCATGACTTTGTTTTAAATTTGGTATGATTTAGTTGATGAATTGAAATTGGAATTTGTTGGTGTTGTAATGGCATGAATAATGTATGTTTTGGTTTTGAAATTGGCTGAAATTGTGTTGAAAATATGCTTGGTTTGGTGCTTTGTAGGTTTGACTAATTGGGGTGGCCAATTGGCTAATCAAATGACCTATTTTTGTCCACACGGGCACAGAGACAGGTGTGTGTCTCAGCCATGTGTGACACACGGTCATGTTGCACGGCTGTGTGTCCCCTGGGGCACCCTGCAATTGTAAGTCAGGCTCGAGCACAGCCAAGGCACACAGGCGTGTGGCTAGCCGTGTAACCCAAGTCAGGCTCCACTACGATAATGGCACACAGGTGTAACACCCTTCACCCGTATCCGACTCCGGAACAAGGTTCGAGGCGTTACCGGACTTAAACATTCACAAACATATAAAATCGGGTCACAAAGTTCTGCCCAAAATTAAAACTTGCAAACCACAATAAATAAAGACCACATCTCACGGCCATGTACAAAAGCTCAATGTAGGCCAATACGTAAACCAAATCATAATAATAATACATGACATGAAATAAACTTCTTATACATGCCACTCACATGAAAACATTTAACATATACTAGCCAATACTCCAAGGGTAATGGCTTGATAGTGTGATCTTTGCCTCCGACGATCTCCAACCCCGAGCTGACACGACAAACTAAAAATAAATGAAAAGAAGGAAGTAAGCTTTACGCTTAGTAAGCAAGTACATAAATAATGAATAAAGAATTTAGTATGATTACATAATAACTCAAGTGTATCTACTTTTAATTTCACTATTTATTCCACTTTAGTCAAGCTGTCTCTCCTGCGTTATGTTCACTAAATAAATCATAACTCGAGTTAAAAAACTCGAAATCCAATTCTGTAAATTTTCCTTGAAAATAGACTCATATATCTATTCACTAATTTTTTTATAGAATTTTTGGTCAAGCCAATTAGTACAGTTTATTAGTTAAAATTTCCCCTGTTACACAGCTCGACTGATCTGACCTCTGTTCACTACGAATTTAATTTCTCCCAGTATACAATTCAAATAATCATGAAACCTGGTTCATTTAAAACTAGACTAAATAATGAATTTATGCATATAAACTATATTTCTTAATTTGTTTTGTAAAATTTTTAATGATTTTTCAAAGTTGGAACAGGGGATCACATAGTCATTCTGAGCAAGTCACACACAATTATAAATATCTCAAAATATAGAATTCCTTTACTTGCTCCGTTTCTTTTATATGAAAATAGACTCATCAAGCTTTAATTTCACATCTCATTCAGCCTCTAGTTAAATTCCTACTATTTTTGGTGAGTTTTCAAAATCACGTCACTGCTACTGTCCCACAACAGTTTTAGTGCTAATTCACTCTTTCACACTTTCTTTGTATTAACCTCATTTTAACATACATATCACAATTCATTTTCACTACATTTCATACATTACAAATATAGGTCCATAATTACATTGTCACCATAAAGCCATCCCGTTGAACAATTCGGATCAATTCCCGATACTTGCTGGTTTCAGCACACAACTCCACCATCATATTTCATATAATTCGGCTCTCTTGTACACATGGTGAACACTTAGTACCACCCATGTGACCTAGCCAATTTATCTCGTAGCTCTCTTGTCTACATGGTGTCCTTCACACTGAAACCACGCATGCGACCTAGCTACATATATCCCGTAGCTCTCTTGTCTACATGGGATACTTCCGTATCACACATGTGACCTAGCTACATTTATCTCTCTCTCCGTAGCTCTCTTGTCTACATGGGATACTTCCCGTATCACACATGTGACCTAGCTACTACATAGTATCGTGTAGCTTTCTTGTACACATGATGTGCACTCGGCATCATACATGTGACCTAGCTACACTCCATCTATATTATTCAATTCTTCCGAATGTTCAACCGGTATTTCTCTCTCTATTACTTATTTCCATTCTTCCAATAATCAATTTATGCTTCAAAATCGGCTAAAATATATATAATAGGCTGAAATATAAAAATGTAAATGAATTTAATGTATTATTTACATACAAACTTACCTCGGTGCAAAATATAGAAATTTTGCAATTTAGTCCAAAACATTTTTTCCTTTCCCGTTCGAGATCGATTCCACGCCTTTCTTGATCTATAATATCACATTTAGCCTAATAATTAATCACACTATTCATGTGGGTCTAAAAATCATATTTTTACAAATTTGCATTTTGACCCTAAACTTTTGCATATTTGCACTTTTGCCCCAAGACTCAAAAATTAAACTTCATCCTATTTCCTTGTGTTTTATGACATACTGATCATTTTTCCCTTCTATGGCAACATCAAATTCTCACTCTAACACATAGTTATGAACAATAGATATTTTTATCGATTATCTTAGTTTTACTCGTTTTTATGAAAAATCACTTAGCAAAAGTTGTTTAACACAATTTCAAGCTTCATATTCTACCATAAAACATCAAAATAAACACATTTCACCTATGGGTATTTTTCCAGATATGAACCCTAGCTTAAATAATTGCTAGAATAAGCTTAATCGAGCTCTGGGATTCCAAAAACGTAAAGAACATTAAAAGCGGGGCTTGGAATCACTTACTATTGAGCTTGGAAAGCTTGAAAACCCTAGCCATGGCCTCCCCCATGCTAATTTCGGCCTCCATGAAGAAGATGAGAAAAATTGTCTTTTAATTTTGTATTTTAATTCATTTTACCCCTAAATGACCAAAATGCCCTTACTACTAAACTTTCAAAAATTCCTTCCATGTCCTAATTTTGTCCATGAACTTAAAATTGGTAAAATTGCTATTTAAGACCTCCTAATTAATATTTTAAAGCAATTTCATACTAGAAACTTCTAGAATGCAAGTTTTGCAACTTATTCAATTTAGTCCCTAACTTCAAATTAAGCACTTTATGCATTGAATTTCTTCACGAAATTTTCACGAAATCATGAAATCATATCATAAACCTCAAAATAATTATAAAATAACTATAAAACAATTATTTCTATCTCGAATTTGTGGTCACGAAACCACTATTCCAATTAGGCCCTGATTCGGGTTGTCACAATTCTCCCCCCTTTTAGAGATTTTCGTCCCCGAAAATCTTACCGGAAAAGTGGTCTTCACTTAGATGCATAAATTTCAGATTCGGTCTTTGAAGAACTTTCACTGTGTGGTGCCTCCAATATATCTTTTAATTTTTTCATATATTATGAAAGCTTACGGACTCATCTCTCAATTGTTCTTAAATTTTCAAGCCTTCTCCGTTTCCCTTGTCATCTTGACATAAAACCAGATCTCAATTTGGTTAATGGAGACTAGAATTCCAAGAAATCCAACGATCAAAGGGACCTACACTCTTCCGAAATAATCATACTGATTTTCATCATCAATAAATCATAATCCAATAACATCCGAATCAAATTACAAAGACACGTCATTACTCTGAATGAATAGGCAATTTTCTTTGTGAGCTTCATCCAATTCTTTCGTATAAGCCTCGAATAATAATATCATGAATCGGATCCAATCTGAAATTCAACATCGTAAGTCGATCCTCACTATACTCTTTTAGTTTACTACTCACTATCATATTTTCCTCTTTCCACTACGGAAATAATTCTGATATAACCTCGAAAATAATCCTTTCTTCTAGTTACAAAATATTTCATCATGCCATCCTTTACTATTCATTCCTTACGTTAATCAAAACCATTTCAATTGCATTAGCTCAAGTAACCAAAACATCTCAATTGAAGACATTAACTATAATTGACTTACTTGAGAGAAGTAATCCACCATACCGATTGAAACTCGCACTTTTATCACTTATGCTTTTTATCGTTGTCAAACCTTACACTAAAATTAGAAAAATCCCATCTTTGAAATCACCATATTACCCAAATCAAATCGTAGTATAGTCATACTTGACATGATTATCACGAGTGAAGAATGCACTCCAAGCATGAGTCATAATTGACAAATTACGGAATAAAGATAACAAGAAAACCAAATAAAGAAATCCAAGATAGAGAAACCAGAATAAAGTAACCCAAGATACGATACTATGCCGGAAAATCAAAAACCAAACTCATAGGAAAATATAGAAAATCCCGATAATTCCTTAAAGAAAAGAAATCCAATAGAAAACATCATTTAATCTCACTTGGAATTAAATGCAACAAGAACAATGTATCTTCCTATATATACATATCAAATGGAGCATCAAGTAGATGAAACAAAATCATAGTATTATACATATTCCCTTTTTTTTTTTTTAAATCAAAAGTGAGAATATAATAGAATGCTAGAAAGAATAGAGCAATACAAATTATAAACCGATCAAAGCTACCAATGCTTTCGTCTAACATCGGGATTAGAAAACATCCTCATATAACTAGAATTTATTCAAAAGATCAACAACCTTAGAAATATTTCAGGAACGGATAAACACATAAAACATCTTAGAAGAAAGCGCTAAAATCATTCCAGTAGAATCACACACTCGGATATTACACATCTCGGATATCATTTCCCCAACTATTTCTGTCATCACAAATTTCATATTATTTTCACTAAAGAAGACTAGTTCGAATAAATTTTTTTGCACTTTCCTTGACCTTGTACCTTAGTAATTCAATTTATCAAAATAATTTTCTTCTCTAATTGGAATAGTGCATAACTACAATAATCCTTATGCCAATCTGATACTTTTTTTTTTTAGCTTTGACTTTACTTATCAACTCATTCTTCAATCTCTAATCATATTTATAATTATTCTAGCACTGAACTCTTTGGTTTCTCAACCGGAAACTTATTCAGTACAAATCTCATGAAATTCCATTATAAAACACCACTTTGATAAGGGGGAAGGGGTCGTAGGGCCTCTGACTCAACTCTCATATACATATACATCAAACATAGTTTTCATCAGAGCAATCATATCTCAATCATGTCATTCATTTCGAGTAACTAACATTCATATTGGCTTAATGCCCACTTTCTAGTTATCTCATTTAGTCAAGTATAATTATGCATGCATCATATTTTATTTATTTTTTTGAATAGCTTGACTTATCCATTCATCTACTCGAGCAAATCATACTCATGACATCATATAAGGGTTAAACAAACATAGATATTTGCATCACAATGGCAACTTTCATTTCATGCATCATCATATACATATCATTACAATCACATAATTCAGTCCAAACAATTTAACAAAGATAAATTCATTTCATTATAATCATTTATCTCATAAAAAAAATATCATTCACATTCATCAACATTCAATGTTCAATCAAGACAATGACATATTTATTCATATCATAATATTAGGAACTTTTACTCATACCTCTACGAATTTCTATTTATCCCATTCACCTTATCAAGGAAATCAAATACGCTACATCATAGGAGCATCAAGCATGTATAGATATTTATAACAACATGACCTTTTCATCTCACGTGTTATCACTTATATATATATCATAAATTTTTATTTATACTTTTCTAAATCGAGACTCATCATAATCGTAATTTTATTCAAACACTTTCGCATCACATTGAATATGGTCAGTGCAGCTCGGTTGGAGAGTACCTCTGTCTAAACAAGACGGTGTTCATACGCGTCGGGAGACATCACACTATCACGGATCAGTGGCATGTATAGCTGGACTTTTACACATGCTAGGTTAGTCCGAGAACCGACTAAACCATAGCTCGATACCACTAAATGTAACACCCTTCACCCGTATCCGACTCGGAACAAGGTTCGAGGCGTTCACGGACTTAAACATTCACAAACATATAAAATCGGGTCACAAAGTTACGCCCAAAATTAAAACTTGCAAACCACAATAAATAAAGACCACATCTCACGGCCATGTACAAAAGCTCAATGTAGGCCAATACGTAAACCAAATCATAATAATAATACATGACATGAAATAAACTTCTTATACATGCCACTCACATGAAAACATTTAACATATACTAGCCAATACTCCAAGGGTAATGGCTTGATAGTGTGATCTTTGCCTCCGACGATCTCCAACCCCCGAGCTGACACGACAAACTAAAAATAAATGAAAAGAAGGAAGTAAGCTTTACGCTTAGTAAGCAAGTACATAAATAATGAATAAAGAATTTAGTATGATTACATAATAACTCAAGTGTATCTACTTTTAATTTCACTATTTATTCCACTTTGGTCAAGCTGTCTCTCCTGCGTTATGTTCACTAAATAAATCATAACTCGAGTTACGAAACTTGAAATCCAATTCCGTAAATTTTCCTTGAAAATAGACTCATGTATCTATTCACTAATTTTTTTCTAGAATTTTTGGTCAAGCCAATTAGTACATTTTATTAGTTAAAATTTCCCCTGTTACACAGCTCGACTGATCTGACCTCTGTTCACTACAAATTTAATTTCTCCCAGTATACAATTCAAATAATCATGAAACCTATTTCATTTAAAACTAGACTCAATAATAAATTTATGCATATAAACTATATTTCTTAATTTGTTTTGTACAATTTTTAATTATTTTTCAAAGTTGGAACAGGGGATCACATAGTCATTCTGAGCAAGTCACACACAATTATAAATATCTCAAAATATAGAATTCCTTTACTTGCTCCGTTTCTTTTATATGAAAATAGACTCATCAAGATTTAATTTCACATCTCATTCAGCCTCTAGTTAAATTCCTACTATTTTTGGGGAGTTTTCAAAATCACGTCACTGCTACTGTCCCACAACAGTTTTAGTGCTAATTCACTCTTTCACACTTTCTTTGTATTAACCTCATTTTAACATACATATCACAATTCATTTTCACTACATTTCATACATTACAAGTATAGGTCCATAATTACATTGTCACCATAAAGCCATCCCGTTGAACAATTCGGATCAATTCCGATACTTGATGGTTTCAAAGACACACTCCACCATCATATTTCATATAATTCGGCTCTCTTGTACACATGGTGAACACTTAGTACCACCCATGTGACCTAGCCAATTTATCTCGTAGCTCTCTTGTCTACATGGTGTCCTTCAGCTGGAACCACGCATGCGACCTAGCTACATATATCCCGTAGCTCTCTTGTCTACATGGGATACTTCCCGTATCACACATGTGACCTAGCTACATTTATCTCTCTCCCGTGGCTCTCTTGTCTACATGGGATACTTCCCGTATCACACATGTGACCTAGCTACTACATAGTATCGTGTAGCTTTCTTGTACACATGATCTGCACTCGGCATCATACATGTGACCTAGCTACACTCCATCTATATTATTCAATTCTTCCGAATGTTCAACCGGGATTTCTCTCTCTATTACTTATTTCCATTCTTCCAATAATCAATTTATGCTTCAAAATCGGCTAAAATATATATAATAGACTGAAATATAAAAATGTAAATGAAGTTAATGTATTATTTACATACAAACTTACCTCGGTGCAAAATATAGAAATTTTGCAATTTAGTCCAAAACATTTTTCTTTCCCCGTTCGAGATCGATTCCACGCCTTTCTTGATCTATAATATCACATTTAGCCTAATAATTAATCACACTATTCATGTGGGCCTAAAAATCATATTTTTACAAATTTGCATTTTGACCCCTAAACTTTTGCATATTTGCACTTTTGCCCCAAGACTCAAAAATTAAACTTCATCCTATTTCCTTGTGTTTTATGACATACTGATCATTTTTCCCTTCTATGGCAACATCAAATTCTCACTCTAACACATAGTTATGAACAATAGATATTTTTATCGATTATCTTGTTTACTCATTTTTACGAAAAATCACTTAGCAAAAGTTGTTTTAACACAATTTCAAGCTTCATATTCTACCATAAAACATCAAAATAAACACATTTCACCTATGGGTATTTTTCCAGATATGAACCCTAGCTTAAATAATTGCTAGAATAAGCTTAATCGAAAGCTGGGATTCCAAAAACGTAAAGAACATTAAAAGCGGGGCTTGGAATCACTTACTATTGAGCTTGGAAAGCTTGAAAACCCTAGCCATGGCCTCCCCCATGCTAATTTCGGCCTCCATGAAGAAGATGAGCAAAATTGGCTTTTAATTTTGTATTTTAATTCATTTTACCCCTAAATGACCAAAATGCCCTTACTACTAAACTTTCAAAAATTCCTTCCATGTCCTAATTTTGTCCATGAACTTAAAATTGGTCAAATTTATATTTAAGATCTCCTAATTAATATTTTAAAGCAATTTCATACTAGAAACTTCTAGAATGCAAGTTTTGCAACTTATTCAATTTAGTCCCTAACTTCAAATTAAGCACTTTATGCATTGAATTTCTTCACGAAATTTTCAAGAAATCATGAAATCATATCATAAACCTCAAAATAATTATAAAATAATTATAAAACAATTATTTCTATCTCAAATTTGTGGTCACGAAACCACTATTCCGATTATGCCCTGATTCGGGTTGTCACAACAGGCGTGTCTTGTGACCATTCGTGCAAGTCAGTATGTATGCCCTGTTTTGACACGACCTAGTTACACGGGCGTGTCTAATGCCGTGTGAGGTACACGGCCTGTTCACACTAGCGTGTGACCTATACTTGTTTGAAAAATGTTTGAATTTTGCAAAAATTTTGTATGTGTTTGATTTAGTCCCGACCCCTTTCTAATGCATGTTTAAGGTCTCGATGACCTATATAAGGGACTCTATGATAATGTTTGACTATGATTGTGGATGATGTATATGAATTGTGTGTAAAATGTTCCAGTTTGTCTGGTAGCGTCTTTAACCCTAGTCCAGCGATGGATACGGGTTAGGGGTGTTACATTTTTAATTGGTATCAGAGTTATGGTTTAGTCAGTTCTAGGACTACCATGGCTATGTGAGTCTAGCTATACATGCCATATATAAAAATTTTGATAGTGTGATGATTCCTGATCTTTGAAATGTGTTTTTCATATAGCAATGGATCCCGAACGAGCAATAGCTGATGATGTTGAGAGCAATGCGCCTGCTCCCGCTAAATGGATAGCTTCCACCAAATCTAGGCCAATGTCTAGTAGTCAGGGAGGAAAGGCTAAGCAAGGCTTCTTCCAAATGATGGCTGAGTGGTTTACGAAATTCGTACGAACGAATCTGGCTGCTCAACAACCTCAACCCCCTCTTGTTCCTCAACAAATCTCGGTTATGCCACAAGTAGTAGATCCAATCCGATCGAATAAGCCACTTAGTCATAAGATTTGTAAACATGGGGCTGAAGAGTTTCGGGCTACGGTTGATGATGATGCCAAGAGGGCTGAGTTTTTGCTTGAGAATACTATCCGAGTATTCGATGAGTTGTCTTGTACACTAGAAGAATGTATCAAATGTGTGGTATCCTTGCTTAGAGACAATGCATATCACTGGTGGAAGACGTTGATATCAGTGGTTCCTAGGGAACGAGTTACCTAGGAATTCTTTCAGACCGAGTTTTGAAAAAAGTACATAAGCTAGAGATTTCTTGATCAGAAACATAAAGAGTTTCTAGAATTGAAGCAGGGAGGAATGACTGTAATAGAATACGAAAGAGAATTTGTACGTTTGAGTAAGTATGCTCAAGAATATGTGTCTACTAAAGATATTATGTGTAAAAGATTTGTGGATGAATTGAATGAAGATATAAAGCTGTTAGTTGGGATGCTTGAATTAAAAGAATTCGTATTATTGGTTGAAAGGGCTTGTAATGCTAAAGATCTTAATAAAGAAAAGAGAAAAGCTATTCCAAAAGCAAGAGATTCGAGGAAGAGATCAATGAATAAATCTTATCATTTATTATCAAAGAAATCTAGAGATTTTAATGATCGATCAACAGCTTTAGCAGGACATCAGAATAGAGATTGTAGAAAGCAATATATCAATCCTAAATCTCAAACTACTTCAGTATCGAGTGTTGGAAATGTAAAAAATGAAAAGTCTGAGTGTAATCAATGTGGAAGACGTCATTTTGGAGAATGTTGGGGAAAAAGTAATAACCGAGCTTGTTACAGTTGTGGTTCACGAGATCACTTTATAAAAGATTGCCCAGAGTTAGCTGAAAAAGATAATGTTCAGAATAAGAGGCCGGGTAACACTGCAGCTAGAGGTAGACCATCGAGAAACACGATAAAAGCTAGTGGTGGTAGAAGTGTGGCGAGAGACACTGCAGCGAGATCTGATGCTAGAGCACCTGCCAGAGCCTATGCCATCCAAGCTCGTAAGGAAGCTTCGTCACTGGATGTGATTACGGGTACATTTACTCTTTATGATACTTCTATGATTGCTTTGATAGATCCTGGATCAACACATTCGTATATATGCATGAATTTAGTGAACAGTAAAACTTTGCCTGTAGAGTCTACTGAATTTGTAATTAGAGTTTCAAACCCCTAGGCAGATGTGTTTTGGTTGATAAAGTCTGCAAGAATTGTCTATTAATGTTTCGAGACAATTTTTTTCCGGCTAATTTGATGTTATTGCCTTTTGATAAGTTTGATATAATTTTGGGTATAGATTGGTTAACTTTGCATGTTGCTGTTGTGAACTGCAAATGGAAAATTATTGATTTGAGATGCAATATTCATGAAATAGTCTGAATTGAATCTAGTAATTTGAATGGGTTACTGGCTGTGATCTTGTCAATGAAAGCTTTGATTATACATGTTTTGTAAAGTGATTTTCAGTAAAAATGCATAACAGGGATTAAATTGAGAAAAGTGTAAATTGAGGGGTTAAATAATAAAATAAATGAAATTTTTGGGATGCTAGGGGCCCCTACAAAATTCGGCTAGCA
Source organism: Gossypium anomalum (assembly GCA_025698475.1). NCBI lineage: Eukaryota > Viridiplantae > Streptophyta > Magnoliopsida > Malvales > Malvaceae > Gossypium > Gossypium anomalum. Next base: position 35,966,902 of record CM046968.1, on the reverse strand, counting down.
TATAATTGAATTTAATTTTGTGAATTTTGTATATTTATGAAATAGGGACTAAATTGAATAAATGTATAACTTTAGGGACTAAAGTGTAAAATGCCCAAATATGTGTTTGTGGATTAAATTGAATGAGTTGGTGATTAAATGGATTAATTTTGAATACATATAGATCAAGAAAGAAAAAATTCAGATTTAGATTGGGGAAAGTCGAAGATTATCGAGTAATCAATTCGATTTGTCAATTCCGAGTACGAGGTAAGTTCGTACATGATAAACATTTGATAATTATGTTTTTAATGCTTTAATAATACATAAATTGTATATATGCGACTACGAACACGTACGATGATAAATCGACTATGTTTGGCACTTAGTGTGCGTTTCAAAATAGCTTCGACTATATAAAGCACTTAGTGTGCTAATTGGAATAGCTTCAGCTATGCTGGCACTAAGTGTGCGATATTGAGATAACTTCGGTTTAATGTGATGGCACTAAGTGTACGATATCGTTGTAGCTTCGGCTAAACATTTATGCACTAAATGTGCGAGTTCTTAAAGTATTGAAAGGTTTCCTAACGATTTAACGTATTGAACAAAGAGGTGAGAATGAGATAAATAAATACGGGAAATTACAGGTACGTACTATACCTATGTGGTAGTTGATGCTATGTGTATGAAGCTAATGAATTTGTATATACACGATAAATGGTCATGAATTACAATTGAATGATGATATGAGAACTACTAAGTGTTTATTTATTGATGATTTGTATTTTATGAACTATTGAGTATTGTTGGTACGAACTTACTAAGCTATGAAGCTTACTGTGTGTTATTTGTCTTTGTTTTATAGATTATCGAAGCTAGTTCGGACTTGGGGATCATCGGGAATACATCATCACACTATCAATCATCTTGTTGGAACTTTTGGATGCTTGTAAATATGGTACATGGCATGTATAGGCTAGTGAGTTGATGATATGTTTTGAATTATGATTTAAGCCATGAGATTTGGCTTACTTTTGGTTGTAAATGTTGGTGTGGTCATGGCTGTTTAAGTTGGCTTGATTATGTAATGTTGAAATGGCAAGTTTTGCAGCATGAAATAGGTGATATGGTGATGTTGAAATAAATTTAAGGGTTATGCAAGTTTAATGATTTTGGTATGTTTTGGTTGTGGAATTGAGCAGTTAAAATGGTTGTATATGGATGGCATGAAATATGTATGAATTGGCTGATTTTGGTTGCTTATAAATGTCTTGAAATGGTGCCAATTAGGTTGAATTATATGCATGAGAAAAGGGTGGCAAATTGGCTTTGCAAATAGCCTATTTTTGTCCACACGAGCAGAGACACGGGCGTGTGTCTCAGCCGTGTGCGACACACGGTCATATTACACGGCCATGTGTCCCTTAGAGAATAGTTAGAAATTCAAGTCAGTCTCGAGCACGGCCTAGACACATGGGCATGTCTAATGGCCATGTGAGGCACACAGTCTTCGCACATGGGCGTGTGTGGCCATTTCGAAGGGTACACGGGTTAGACACATGGGCATGTGTGGCCATTTCGAAGGGTACACGGGTTAGTCACATGAGCGTGTGGTCGACCGTGTGACGCAGGTTAGTATGTATGCCCTGTTTTCACACGGTTTATGACACGGGCGTGTCTGGTAGCTGTGTGAGGGACACGGCCTGTTCACACGGGCGTGTGACCCTTAAATGTAAAAAAAAAAATTATAAGTTTCTCAAAGTTTGTAATTGTTATTGGTTTAGTCCTGAAGCACTTCTAATCATGTTTTAAGGTCTCGTAGAGCCTTACAAGGGACAATGTGAATGGTTTGAATGTATTTTGATTATGAATGCATATATGTATGAATTATGTTTTGATTGATTGGTAATGCCTCGTAACCTTATTCCGGCTACGAATACGGGTTAGGGGTGTTACATGCCCTATATCCACATGGGAATGTGACCCCTGTTTGGTGAAAAAATTTCTAAGTGTTGTAAATTTTTCTAAAGTTCTTAGTTTAGTCCCGAACTGCCTTCAAAGCATGTTTTGGGCCTCGTAGGCTCGTATTAGGGACATTATGATTAAATATAAAAAGTTTTAGTTTGGACGAAAATTGATGACTCCAAATTGTATGTTTGTTTGCGGGATAAGTACGGTAACGCCTCAAACCCTGTTCTGGCGTTGAATACGGGTAAGGCGTGTTACAGATATATAATCATTTTCACATACACAATCAATGCAAGCATGTAAATAAACACAATTTAGTTACACGAACTTACCTTGACAATGTTCGTGTACGTAAAATCTACTAATCTGACATTTTCCTCTTTCCTTGTTCTAGCTCCGATTTTGGTCTATCCAGATCTATGGGAGTAAATTTTACATTAATTTCTCATATTTTATACTCATTTAGACTTAATTTATATCCTAGGCAAAATTACCATTTTGTCCTTAACTTTTTCATAAATTTTCATTTCGTCCCTATGCTCGGAAAATAAAATGTGTGCAATTTACTCCCTATTCCAAGCCTAACCAAAATCCCATTACAAAATTTACAGCACATATATTCATAAAAATTCAACATTTTTCTTCAATTTCAGAACTTTACATTTTAGTCCCCTAAATCATGTTTTCATCAAAAATCACTTTGTAAAAGTTGTTTATTTATCAACAACCTTTCATTTTCTACCATAAATTTCTAATTTTCAGCATATACATCCATGACCCATTTTCCATACTTTGATAACTTCTCAAATTGATCCCCCAAATAGATAGATTAAACTATCCCGGTTTCAAAAATATCAAAATTACTAAAAACAGGTCAGGGAAACTTACCCAATTTGGTCATGAAAGTTTCTTCTAATTAAGTCCTTAGCCTTTTTCTAATTTTACATGGATGAATCATCCAAAAATATCTACTAACTTTTTATTAATGTTCTAATTACCATATAAGGACCTTAAGTCTTGAATTCTATAGCTATTTAATCCTTATAGCTATTAGAATTTAACTTTTGCATTTTATGCGATTTAATCCTTCCCCTAATTAAACACATAATCGATAGAATTTTCTTATCAAAATTTTCAATGACGTTTCTAACATATTACGGACCATGTAATAAAATCAAAATAAATTTTATTTTTGGATCGGATTTGTGATCCCGAAACCACTGTTCCAATTTCACCGAAATTTGGGCTGTTACATATAACATGCCCACAATCAACTCTTTCACAATAGCCATCATAAGCTTATTTCACATATCACAATATCATATCTTAATCCACAAATTCACAACACACAATCACATATTAAATCAAGAGTATGAGAAAGCTTACACTCAGTATTTAGAGTACGGGTTTAGGCTACTTTTAAATTCCCCAATTAACGCAATGAATCATGTCTACAAACAGTGATTCCAAACATTCATTGTTCACGCTTTTATATAGACGTTGAAAGCTTAAGCTAGCTTTTCGTTGCCTTTCCTCTTTACTTGTAGAAGTTCCTAACGATTCCGAAGCTTCAACCAAATAATTCACACAACAACACAATCAACATTTAGCCAATGACTCACCAAAATCATTTAAAAACATAGGCCTAAGCTAAATTCTCTTGAAATCGAAACTTTTGACATATCAAACTTGAAATTCAAATATCTTAACCTTTACTCATTCCCATTACTTATAATCAATTCCAGTAATCTAATTATATATATAAGAATAATTACCAACCTTCAAACTACTCAAAACTATGCAAATTCATGGATCCAAAATTTTGACATACAATGGGAATTTTCACAAACATTCAATAAAACATTGGAATTTTTTAACGAAACTTTAAGGAATGTTTAGAAACCTTCTAATCATGTCAAAACTAATTTTCAAAGTCACATTTGAAACCATCATTTTAATGAAACGTTTGAAACCACATTTTTACTAAAAATCCTAAAATCCACCATTAACGACCCAATTTTTGGCTTTTATTCAAAACATACGATTTAATAGCTAAAAACTAAGTTTCAAAAGCTTGATAACATTAAAAACTAATGAGAAAATAATTTTTTTATCTTCGATGGAAGAAAAATAGATGTTTAGTAGAAAATTTGGAAAACCCACAAACTTGAAAGATGCCAAATTCAATGGTATTTGGATGTTTTTCTTGAAATTCTATGGAGATTTATGGCTTAGGTGATTATAGAAATTAAATGAATGAAGTTTGGGAATCAAAATTAAAGGAATAGGGTTTGGGAAAACAACAGGCGACAACAACAAATAGATAGAGAAGAAGTATCGTGACAAATATATAGATGAAGGTGAAAATAGGGTATTTTTAAAACTTTGGGATATTTACCTTAATGATACTCCTAATTCAAACTCTTTTTTTCAAAACAGTCCTTTATTCAAAATCAAAGGTCTTTTATACCTTTTTTTCAAGAATTGACTTGATTTGCAAAATATATATATATAGTCAAAAATAATTTCAGGTTACCACAATTTAAAATCTCTGAACCTATTCCGAGCCAAAATTCTCAATTTACCCTCAAAATTTCTAAGCCCATTTTTGGGGTGTGACAAATCACAATGTACAAATTCAACAATTCAATGTAGAATAATATATGATATCCAATTCATACTTAATTCATTTGCATATAATTGAATTCTTGTTCATATCGCATTCAAATCATGCTTGATTTACAACATAACAATTTAATTCGTGTTCAATCTTTTGACCATTTCATATCGGTTTATTTTCCATTTCGATTTCTATTTTGGTTTGAAGAACTAAAGTAAATAGAATCCAGATACACGAGACTAATTTGCTCATGTAAACTAACATATTTTGGTTGTTAACACTAGCTTCAAACCAGAGCTGTTAACATTAGCTAGTTTGGTGTTGCTAACACTAACTTTTAAGAATTCGCAACATATGCAGGATCTCAAGCCTTCGTATAATACTAACTTGGTTCGATGCTACTAGCACTAGCTTTAGAGAAATTTGCAACAGATGTTGGATCTCAAGCCATCGTTTTAATTCCTGATCAAACACACATTTTCTTTTATGGTACCCTAATGGCATGCCATTCATATTCTAATCTTTTACTAAGTTCATACGGGCACTATTACAACTCGTACCATTCCAATCTCTGTAACCATATACACACTTTCATAATTCAATTGGCAATTCATATGCATTTTAGACCTTGTAACATCATCATGTACATATCCTATTAGGTAACAATTTCACATTCATTCAATACCAGACATCTATTCATATTTATCATATATTTCATATTTTATGATTTAGTTTATTCCATGCAAAAACAATATATATAACCAACAGTTTAAAACTAACGAGCAAAATAAAATAATATAAACATGTCATGAACTAAAAAACTTATGTCTAAAATGAACTTACTTGACAATCGAGGAAACATGTCATGACGTCGATGACTAATAGGAAAATTTTCCTTTTCCTCGATTGTCTTTCGATTTGTTCAATTCTCGATCTATATAATCATTTATTTCAACTATCAATTCAAAACATCTTATAACAACCTATTTTAAAAGTATATCAATTCAATTTCATTTTTCATATGTCCCTAAGTTTCTCATTTTATTCAATTTAGCCCTAAAATCGAATAGCTATATCTTTTGAATTTGAGCCTCAATTTTGAAATCGATCTCAATTACATCCTTCTATAACCCTCTATTATCAATAATTGTAGAAATATTTCATCAATTTAAAAAATTATGCACTTTAGTACCTATGTTAAAAAAATAGTAAGTATACTTTACAAATTAGTCATTTTTCACTTCTAAGCTTAAAATCTAACAATTTAACACGAATTTCATCAAGCATTCATCAATTAAAAATTTTAAAAACTATAACACTTTTGAAAAATAATATATGGGCTAGCGAAATTGAGTTCCATGATTTTAAAAACATAAAAATTACGATAGCTGGGTTAGGAATTGCTCACCATGCAAGGACCAAAAAGATGGAACCTTAAAACAATGGCTTCTTCTTCTTCTTCTTTGTTTTTAGGTGGAGAAATCCAAAATAAAAAGATGATGGCTTTTGTTTTACCATTGTTAGCATATAATATTTATTTATATTTTAATAATAATATGTAATTTTTATACAAATCACCACTTAACCGTCCATCGTATAGTTAAAATTGTCTATATACAATTTTATGCCTTGTTTAATTACTTTATATGGCCTTTAACAAATAAAAATCTATAGCGATTAATTTTTACCACTTTTACGATTTTGTTTTTGAACCTTAATTAACTATCCAATTAACAAAATTAAAGAACCAAAATCTAATTAAACCTCATACTAATCTCGTAAATACAAACTCAAATATTAGAAATGAGGTTCCAAAACCACTATTTTCGACACCACTAAAAAACGAGTCGTTACATGTGGTGCCAACTTCCAAGTTGGCTATCACCTATCTTTTTCTCTCTCTCGTGAACTGTTTCTTTCTTCTTTCTTCTCATTCACTTCACACACCTTCTCTCTCTTCAGTTTGTAGATTTATTTTGTGGGCATCATTGCTTTCATGGGCTGTTATGGATAGACGTTGGTGCCTACCATCTAGAACCTTCATCGACCACCAACATTTTCCCTTAGAAAGTGGGTTGGTCATAGATACTTGAATTGTGGCTCTTCGTTAACATCTTGATTTGTTTTTGTTTTGAGAATATTTCAGAATAATAAAGATTTCATGAGTCAGTTTGGATATGTGTTATCTTTAAGTTTTATGTGTTTTGTATTGTTTCCCATTATTTAATAAATCTTCCCCTTTTCTTATCAAAATGGTGGAAGTATTTTTGTCTTGTCTTGTACAAGTTTTAGTCTTGCTTTTGCAAGTGTTTATATGGATGGATTTGTTACCATCCTCTCCAATTTCTTGGATGCTCGATCATTTTAATGATTTTACCCACCACTTTAGACCCTCCCGGTTGGTTCTCTTAATGTGATAAGTGTTTGCAATCACTTTAGATATGACGTGCTTGTGTTGTGACAAAACAAGTGGTTATTAACGTGCTATAATATTCTATTCTCGCTAAGTGTTAGCTTGGAAGGATCAACTCATGAACGTCGATAGAGAAATTGAATTGGCCTTTGAGATGTTGTGGTGGAAGCAATAAAAATTGTGTATCAAGGAACACAAGGATTTATAGTGGTTCGGCCTCAATTGCCTACTCTACTACCTTATCTTGCTACAACTAAAGATTTCTCCAAATTCACTAATTTGGTAACCTTTGAACAAGGTTTAACCTTACAACTCTCTTAAGATTTATACCCCAAAATCTTAAGATTGCACTCCGTTAAGGTTTCTACTAAAACCTTAAAATTAACCCACTCTCAAAGAGAACAAATAAGCAAACTAAGAAGTAATCCTTACAAGATCATAATATTTTCCAATTAAGCAATAATGTAAAGAAGAACACTTGAGATACATGAATACAAGGAAAGCTCACAAGTGTTTACAAGAAAAGGTATGAAAGAATTAAGCTTTTAGGTTGTTTTTATTGATTTTTAAGCTTTGCACATATCTCTTGTTGTTATAGGACCTTTGGAAGATGGTATTTATACCCTTTAATTGATTTCCAACTGTTGTGGTTGTTGATAAAGTGAATATAGCCATTGGGATGAAAATACCAGTTTATTTAATTCACCTGTAACAAAAGGTATCAATACTTTTTTCACGAGTATTGATACTATTAGCATTTAATGCCTGATTCAGTGACCATTGAAATAAGTTTTCAACGATACCAAAGACAAATTACCGAAACCTGGTAAAATGTATCAATACTTTTTGTGTAATTTGAAAATAGAATGTCAATTTGGCATCAATTTTAGAATGGGTATCGATATCTTCAAAACTATCGATACTTGGACAAAAAGTTTTGATACTTTTTGTCCTGGAGCAATACTAACTTGTTTGAAAACAGTTAAAAACATAATTGAAAATGTTTGATTTAATTGAAACCATTTCAACTTGATTTTATCAATTTGTTCAACTTAACTTTGATTCAAAAACACGTTAATTTGTTATATAAAAACATATTATCAAATAAGGCTTAGTTTAACGTAAAGCTGAAGCCTTTGTAGTGTTGACAAATCTTGTCCTTCACCACCGACAATGAGTATTTCTTATTTTTGTCTTTTCCATGGACTATATGATCCTATTCATCCATGGAATGAATAAATTATTTTCCTTTAAAAATATATATTTAATAGTTTAACAAGTTCTAACCTTAATGATTAACCAAATTTATTATCAAAACTAAATGCTCGTGTAAAGAAAATAAAAACATCTCTCCAATTTTTTTCATTTTCAATATCGAGTAACTTAGCCCCTTAAAAAAATTAAAACAATTTAATCTATGTCAATTTCAAAAGTGAGCAATTAAGGACTGCTAATGATAATAATTAATATTTTTTTGTCAATTGTACATAATTTTGATTGATATAATAACAAATTAAGCTCTCAATGTTTATATATTCTGCCAATTTGGTTTTGATTCTAAAAAATATTTATAAATTAACTTGGCCAACTTGCTCAAATCTGGAAGGGATACAAGATTTATTTTACATAAAAACATTAAGGTTAAAATATGCTATAAGTCTTTGTACATTTCAAAATTTAGGAATTTAGTCCCTGTATTTTTATTTCATGAAATTTAGTCTCTTTACTTTTCAGATTTCTAAACTAAGGTCCAACTGTTAACACTAGTATTTTTTTTTCTTAAATTCAAGTTAATTACAAAAAAAATTAACAATGTTAATAGTTGAATCTGAATTTTAAAATCTACAAAAGTAAGAGAACTAAATTCCATGAAATAAAAGTACATAGACTAAATTCTAATTTTTTGAAAAGTAAGGGACTTGTGGCACATTTTAACCAAAAATAATAATTATCCCAACCATCCCAATAAATATAATAAAAGACCAGGAGAGAAGTTGCTTGGAAACTTCTCTGTCATGTATAATTTTGTGACCGAGATTTGGACGTGGATCCAAGATAGGTAAATTACATAAACATAAAACAGCAAACTAGATTAAACTCTTCTTCTTCTTCTTCTTCTTCTTCTTCTACTTCTTTTCTTTGTGAGCGGCAACCGTTAATGTTCAACTCGGATCCTTAACCAAAAATGGAGATTGAGGAATTACCTTGTGAAGAACATCATCAGATTTTAGACGTTCACATTGCCGGTAGTTCATACCCCCCTTTTGTTCTTTCCTTCAAAAACTTAACTTACGATGTCAAAGTTAGCACCAAATCTGGGTTTCCCTTTCGTTGGAAGAAACCAAATGTTTCTTCAGGAAATACAACCAAGAGCTTGCTCAGAGGCATCTCAGGTGAAGCCAAAGAAGGCGAAACAATGGCGATTTTAGGTGCAAGCGGGTCGGGTAAATCGACCCTGATTGATGCGCTTGCAAACCGGATTTCAAAGCAAAGCCTCAAGGGCTCCATCACTTTGAATGGGGAGGTCTTGGATTCCGACGTGTTGAAGGTGATTTCAGCTTATGTTATGCAAGATGATCTTTTGTTTCCGATGTTGACAGTGGAAGAGACGCTCATGTTTTCGGCCGAGTTCCGGCTTCCTAGGTCGGTTACCAAGTCGAAGAAGAAAGCTAGGGTTCAAGCTTTGATCGATCAACTAGGGTTGAGAAATGCAGCAAAGACTGTGATTGGCGATGAAGGTCATAGAGGTGTTTCGGGAGGTGAACGAAGGCGAGTTTCCATCGGTATCGATATAATTCATGATCCAATACTATTGTTTCTCGACGAACCGACTTCTGGGCTCGACTCAACTAGTGCGTTCATGGTTGTTAAGGTCCTTCAACGAATTGCAGAGAGTGGAAGCGTTGTAATAATGTCAATTCATCAACCAAGTTCGAGGATTTTAGGACTCATTGATCGCTTGATAATCTTGTCACAAGGAAGAACATTATATAGCGGTTCTCCATCGAATCTCCCACAGTTCTTCAGTGATTTCGGGCACCCAATTCCGAACAACGAAAATCCATCCGAGTTCGCTCTTGATTTGATCCGTGAACTCGAAGGAACTTCCTCAGGAACCCAGATTTTATTCGAATTCAACAAGTCATGGAAAGCTTCATCAATGGATGATAATGGCGGCGATGATACTATTTCCAACAGACGATGTACTCTTCCACTTAAAGACGCCATAGCCAAAAGCATTTCTCGTGGAAAGCTCGTCTCTGGCGGCAATGGTGCCAATCATTCATCATCAGTTCCATCTTTTGCCAATCCATTTTACATCGAACTGATGGTACTGTCAAAACGATTGTTAACAAACTCGAGACGGATGCCGGTGAAGTTCGTAGTCAGATTAGGAACGATAATTGTCACCGGAATCGTCCTCGCCACCATGTTTTGGCAGCTGGATGACTCCCCCGCCGGTGCTCAAGAGCGATTAGGTTGTATATCCATTTCCATCGCCACAATCTTCTTCAACTGTATTACCGAAGTTCCCACTTTCATTCAAGAACGATACATTTTTATGCGAGAAACCGCATACAATGCTTATCGACGTTCTTCGTACGTTCTCGCTCGTTCTTTAACCCACATTCCATTACTATTCAACCTTTCCGTCACCTTGTCGTTGATAACCTTTTGGACCGTCGGCCTCGCCGGCGGCGTCCCCGGTTTTTTATTCTTCTTCGTGACGATTCTCGCCTCGTTTTGGGCCGGAAGTTCGTTCGCGGCGTTTATTTCAGGACTAATCCCCGACGTCTTCCTTGCCTTCGTTAGCGGCATCGCCATTGTCTCCTACTTCCTCTTCCTTTGTGGCTTCCTTGTGGCTCGAGATCGGTTACCTAAATACTGGCTATGGTTTCATTATATCTCATTGGTTAAATACCCATATGAAGCTATCTTGCAGAATGAGTTCCTTGATCCAACGAAATGCTTTGCTTTGGGCGTTCAACTGTTCGATCAGTCGGCACTTGCAACTCTGCCGGCGCCGGTGAAGAGTGAGCTTTTGGAGAGCTTGGGGCGTGTGGTGGGGAGGAATATAACGAGCTCAACGTGTTTAACAACGGGGAAAGATATTCTAAAGCAACAAGGGATCGTGGAGTTAAGCAAATGGAAGTGTGTGTGGGTTACAGTTGCATGGGGCTTTTTCTTTAGGATTTTATTCTATTTAACATTGTTGTTTGGGAGTAAGAACAAGAGGAAGTAAAGAGGCTATGTTACAATCTGGTACTCATTGCAGGCAATAATATTTGATGAAACTCGAAGCATAAAAGTCTACTTTATTGAGTATAGGAATTTATAATTAATTATTATTTAATTATAAATAAAATTATTAATATAAAACTTTTTTTATTTAATAATAAAATATTTTATTATTCATCGATAACACATTAAATATTTTTTGTGTGTGTGCTTGCCTTTATTTTCCCCTAAAAAAGAAGCACACATTTTAGAAATCACCCTTCGCTTCGAGCTTTGACTTCAATTTCGTCTCATAGGAAGCTTGAGGTTTAATTTCTATAAAAATTGATATAACTATTATTTTAATCTCTCATCTGTCATGAACTTTTCAATATATTCCTTTTATTTTAATTTAACATTTTATTTTATTTTATTTTATATAAAGGTATTCTTTAGTAGGTGATGAGGTGAAGTTTTCAAATATTTAGAGTAAGAACGAGAGGAAGTAAGAGTTTCATGTCAGAATGCATCGACTGTGTGATTTTCACTATGCTTTTTCTTTTTTTTTTATTTTAATTTATTTCATCCTTTAACTTTATTTATTTTTAATTTTTAAATTTATATTATTTATCACATCATCTAAAAATATATTAAAAAGTCAACGTCTATTTATTTTGCTAACGTAACATCCTTATGGTAGTCTACGTGTATACCACAATTTTAATTAATTATTTTTAAAAACATATATATTTTTATAATTTTGTACTTTTTGAATAATTTAATTTTTTTAATTTTTTAAAAAATAAATTTTATCAATTTTATGGAATTTTTAAAATTTTTAAAATTTTTAAATTTTAAAAAATAAATAATTGTTGATGTGGCATCCATATTACAAGCTAACTTTTTCTATCTATTTTAGGGTAATTTGACAAATGATGCAAGCTTAAGAATTAAAAGATGTAAAAAATAAAATAGTGGGCAAAAATAAATTTTCTTTTATGTAAAATTAAAAAAAAAAAAAAACATGATGAGATTTGTTGAATACACCGTAATCTTTAATATTTTCTACACCTTTTAACTTCATCAATTTCAATTAAAACTTCTTTTATACCTTATTTATTTATAAATATATTTATTAAATAAAAATTATTATAATTTAGTACTAGTTTTAAAACAAAACCATTTATATTCACCGGTACACTAATTCTAACAATCATGATTTGACTTCAATTTGAAGCTTTACGTGGGGAATGTACATAAGTTAAGAGTAAGAAAGGAAGAAACTTCAGAGAAGGTGGCAAAACAAGCAACACCATCTTGATATCCCCTTACATCAAAGGTTCGTATCTATGGCTACAGCTATAGACGATGACTGCTGCCAAAATTATTTAAAATTTTTGGGTAATCCATTTCAATAGTTACTTTTAAGTATGAGTGATTTTTATTTTGATCCATCCCAAAATTTTTATTGTTAGTTTGGTCACCAGAAGAAAAAATTGATCAATTTAGTGTCTTTACCGTTAAATGGTAATGAAATGTTAACTGCATAGTTTTACATTACTCACTTTAAAATTAGGGTAAATTATATGTGTTAGTAATTCTAGAGGTAGTTTATATTTTGAGCACCTCAAACAATAAGTAAAAGTACATCGTTAGTCTTTACCTTATCATTTAATGGTGGAGTAGCCAATTTGATCAAAACTTTTTGAAAGGACCAAATTGACAAAAAAGAAATTAAATGACTAGAATAGAAATGACCATTATCTAAAGTGGCTAATGGGTCATATACCCGTTTTATACAAGTTCTAAACCCAGTTACAAATTACTACTTTATTTAAGATATTTCTGAAAGCTACTTGATGTAAGAGTTTATTTCAGTTTTTGGGGTCCATATTCCCGCTCTTCAAGAGGAATAAATTATAGCTGTTAGTTTTGGACTTTGTCTTAGAAAAGTTGTTAGAATAAAATCAAAAAATTAATTAGTTCTTTTATGGAAAAGATTTCTCAGTATAAATTATATTAGGATGATTTTAAAAATTTTAATTTTAGGCATTAATAAAATAGCGTCACATTATTAAATTTTAAAGATAACATAATATTATTATATACTCATTTATATTTATTATCTTCTCCAACTTAATTTACTTTTAATTAAATTACTTAAAATAATTAATTTTTTAATTATAAACAAATATCTTTTCTTCTTTTACAATTTTTAATCATTTTGTTTTTCCTAGAAGTTAATATTTTTATTTTTGAGCAACAATTTTTTTAAAAAAATTAGTTTCTAGACCGTGGATTTTTTCATTTTAAATGGTTTTTCTATTTCATACTATACATTTTTTATAAAAGTGAAAAATTACATGGGTAGCGAATCTCTAGTAACAAGAATTATTTAAATATTAAAATTTCTATGTTATTTGATTTTTTTATTTTAATTACTTATGTTTTTCTACAAAATATATAGAGTTGGAGAGTAGTTTAATTATGAATGGGTGTATAATAATAATTTAATGTCTTTAAAATTTGATGGTATAATGAAATATATTTGGTGCCTAAAAACTAAAATTTTTACCATCATCCTAATATAAATTATTCTCATAATTAATAAAAATTATTGTTGACGAATTTGACAGTTGTTAACCTTACAAATAGAAGTAATGTGAAGTTAGCATGAGGAATGCAATGTGGATGATGACATTGAAAATTAAAAAAAAAAAAAAAAATTAAAACATTAATTAAAAAGTCAATAAAAATGTATATCCAAAATGAATCTGGACATGGATGCCCAAATTCATTTGATTCTGAACATCGATTTATCCATCATATTTATTCCGGATGAGTAGAAAATTGAAAAAATAAAAAAAATATATGGCTACAATAAGGACCATTGTAAAAATAGATATTCAAATATTTCTAATGAAAGAGTTAGCTTTCCTTCAATTATATTAATTATATAAAATTAAAAAATATGTAAAAAAATTAAAAATATATAATTGCTATAATTATTATTTATACTATATAAAATATAACTAATTCAAAAAATATACAAAAATTTCTAAAAAAATTCAAAGAATAACCTAATATTCAAAATAATTTATATAAAAAGTATGCAAATATATAAAATAGAAAAGATTCGAATATATATATCTTATATCTTGGCTCGAGTAAGATAGAATCGTAAACATAAAAATTTAAAAAAAAAATTTTAAAATGAATGACATAAAACATATTGGTTAATGTTGAGGCAAGTTTTGAACTAGCCTGCTAAGTGCTTGTCAGAAGTAGCCACTTCCATCGACTCTGTAGCAGTCCAACAAATTTGTCATATTTGGAGTTGACAATTCATTGAAATAAAATCTTTGGGTTTTGAACTATGCTAATATTGTGGATACATGGAAGCCAAAATTTGAACACCAATCTATTAAATGCTACTATCCTTGAAGATTGGATTGGATCAAAATCACATTGAAGACTTCATTAAAGAATGAATCTCCATCGAGTTCACTTTATATTGCAGCTAATTAGTATATTGCTTTTGCTATTTTTTAGATAATATTATTAAGGGCTTGGATTGTAATTGGTCTCTAGTATGTTAGCAAGTCTCAAAATATGTTAACAAGTCTCAAAATCTCTTATATATTGAGAAAGTTGTATAGGTTTTGTAAGTGAACATAGAAAGCATTTTATTGTTCATTGAAGAAAATATTTTATGAATGTAATTGACAGTAAAAAATTATGCTTACAACCTAAATTCTTAAGGGGAGAACTTAGAGGTGAGTGTTCTAACCTTTAGGTACAAAAGTGAGATTTATATGCTTAAAGAGTGACAGGGCTTGATCCACTTGTTGTATTTTGAATTAAAGATAGCAAAATTACTCATTGAGTTAGACTCTGCAGAAGTTGAAAAACCAAACTATGTAAACAATCATATGTGTTCATTATTTACTTTGTTTACTTGTTTTGTGTAGTGGCAATTAAAGTGGCCGCTATAGATCCATTCAACATAATTTGTTTAAAGAATTAACAACTTTAGATTCCAAAAATTGGTATCAGAGTTACACACTTAAAGTAATTAGTGGTGATTCCTAGTGTTATTGATTGCTAGCAATGGAAGGATCTATTTGTGACATCCCAAAATTTTTAGTAGCGGACATGTAGCACTATTCTGGTAGTAGATATAGTGAATTGGCAGAAAAATTTGGAAAATAAGTAAGTTAAAGGAATTCTTAGGAAAAAAAAATTGATTTTGGATATGACAATTTGTGAAAAGAGTTTTATAAGTACAATGCGACAAAAAGACTAAATTGCATATTTTGAAAAGTTTAAGGACCAAAGTGCAAATATGATCACATTAGGAAAAGTGAGTCTTTAAAGGTGAACAAGCATAAGTTGGAATATGTATTGGGGTAATGAAAATCACTTTTGGGACTAAATTGGAAAGGTTGGAAAGTACAGAAATTTAGTTTAGTTGAGAATGAAATCAAGTTTTTAAGGCCTGATTATGTGATTTGGAGCATCCAAAGTAAGTACCTTGGATTCTCTTACTTATTTTAAAAGTTTATGAAATTGGTAATATTAATGTAAAAAGTATTTAAACCATTACATTATGAAAATATGAAAAATACATATATTAGTGGTGAAGAAATTAGTTATTATAAAGTTAATAATAAGTGTTATTTGAGGAGTATAAACTATGTTATTAATGTGAGAATATAAATAAAGTTATCATAGTAAAAATAAAATTATATTACTTTATTAGTTTCTTCAAGTGGCCGATAAAGTCGATTCTAGGTAAAACATGGAAAAAGGCTTTGTAACACCTCGAAAATTTTTATTTACCGTACATTGCTACCAAGGAACTTGGTAAAATTCTGATATGAGAAATTTGATTTTCTGATGGATTAATTTATTTTAAATTATTAAGTAGCCTTTATAAAGCAATTTATGTCAACACGACTGTATTTTGATTTTCCCACTAAAGGTAATTTAGATATTTAGAACCCATGAGAAATTAAATATTAGAGTAATTTTAGACTTGTGGTGATGAGATTATGAGTATTTAAATTTTATTGTTAAAATGATCTTTTTAATCACATGTTGAATTTTTTATTGACTTGTTGGCCATTTCAACAATTTTTTTCAAAATAAACATGGGTTAAAGAAGAACATATCTTCTCTTTTATTCATACTAGTGGTCGACCATCAAGAGGAGAAACTTCATTTTTCTCTATTGTTCCACCAATTCTTCTCATTTCTATCCCTATTTCACCATTTTCAACATTTATTTGTAAAATCTTCATCATAAAACCTTAATTGAGTGAGCCATTTCCCTCATCATATCCATCACCCAATAAGTTAGGGTTTGAACTCTAGTAAGTGATAGAACTTGGTAGGAGTGAGAAAGGGTTGTTTAAGGTATGGGTTTTAAAGTTTTGATCTCATACATGCTTAATTTCATATTTATTGCAAGCTATTGAGTTATTGAGCCATATTAATGGATATTTAATTATTATATGTTAATGTGTATTTATTGGTTATGAAAAACAAATTGAAGAGGAAATAAAGAAATCAAGCAAGGGGAAGGAGAAAATAGTAGATTAAGAGTGAAGAAGGATTTTCCATCACTTTTGAGAATTTTGTGTGGTAAGATTTTATGGAATTCTCATAAAAATACTTATCTTGTGATTTAATAGTTTTTTTTATATATTATATTGAGTATAAAATTGTATGATGTGTAATAGCCCGATTTTGGGCCTAGTCAGAACAGTGGTTCCGGGACCACAAATCCGATGAGGAAAATTTTATTTTCATTATATTTTTATATTCTACGATTTTACAGGATGATTTCGTGAAAATTTCGTTCGAAAATTTCGACATTTGGGCACTCAATTTAGTCAAAAGGACTAAATTGTAAAAAGTGCAAAAGTTGAGTTCTACATGCTAGAGGTGTCTAATTGTTATGAAATTTTAAATTAGAGGTCCTTATATGGTAATTATACCATTGGATAATTTGTTGGACAAAAATGGACATGAGATAGGTGAAATAGAATATTTTTAAGTTAGGGGTAATTTGGTCATTTAGTAATTAAAAGAATTAAAAGGGCAAAATAAGCCAAATTTCTTGTCATCTTCTTCCCATGGCTGAATGTACCATGAAGAAACCATGGCTAGGGTTTTTAAAGCTTCCAAGCTCCATAGTAAGTCTGTTCTAGCCCGGTTTTTAATGATTTTCACGTTTTTGAGATCATTGAAGCATGATCTACCTATTTCTAGCCTTATTTTGAGTTAGGGTTCATGTTTGAAAATTTACCCATGTGTGACATGTGTTTATTTGGATGTTTAATGGAGGAATATGTAAGTTTGATGTTAGGGAAACGGTTTTTACTAAGTGATTTTTGGTGAAAATGCATAAAAGGACCTATTTGTAAAAGTTATAAAATTTGTCATAAAAGTGTGATTTAGTTGAAATTGTGGGCTTTTATAGTTACTAAAATGGTTCAGCTAGGCTTAAAGTACAAAGAAATTGAATGAAAATCATTTTACGAGCCTAGGGGCGAAAGTGTAAATATGTGAAACTTTAGGGGCAAAAATGTAATTTTTCCATAATGTTATTTTTGGATCACATTGAATAATGTGACTAATAAATAGGCTAAATGTGATTTTATAGATAGAAGAAAACGAGAGTCGAGCCTAGAACGGGGAAAAATATGAAATTGACGATTAGGTCCCTTTTTGCTACTTCGGTATCGAGGTAAGTTCATGCATAAATAATGCAACCTTATGTTATGTATTTAATATTTTGATATTGCACGAATTTTATATATTTGTTTCTATGAAATTGCTTAATGACGATTTCGATGAAGTTTCGAGAAATGAGAAATCCCGATTTAACCTCAAGGGTAGAATACAAATGTCATGATATTAGGGTTATCGAGATTCCGTATAAGACCATATCTGGAATATGGCATCGGTATGTGATTTCGTATAACACCATGTCAGGGACATGGCGCCGATATGATATTTCATGTAAGACCATATCCGAGATATGACATTGATACGGTACTATGTGTATGAGATCCTCGAGCATCCTTAGTATTCCAATGTGTTCAACGGGTATGCCAAAGATGAAAAAGTAAGTGGTTATATTACGAGATGGTACAGGTATGTACGTAAAGGTTATAAGTATTAACTTCATGATATTGTGAGTTATGATCATTATGAAAGTGACTTGTGATAGCCCTATGATTATTGATTTATGGTTATGATGTATAAATGCATAGAAATACGGTTGATGACTATTTGTTAGGCCTTGGAGGCCAATTGATTGGTGAGATAATAAATGTTGTTCATTTGAATTTTGATTTATCGGCTATGAGTGAAAGGAAATATTAGCACAATTGCCTGTTAAATGGTTAAGAAAGTATAGAAGGAAAGGGTTTAGACAATTTGAAATATGTTGAGCTATATGCATGAAAACATGAATATACATAAGTAATGTGTGTTTTTTTTAGATGTTTGAAATGATTTGCTAATTATGAATCATATTACAACAAAGAGATTATGGCTGCTAGACTAAATCCAAGTAAAGTTAAGTTATGTTAATAAAATAAAAGAGTAAACATGTGAATAGTTATAATACAACCTTGAGATTTATAGCTATTTTATATTAACTTTTTCTTATATTGTAAAGCATGGTGTATGACTAGCATGAGTTGCTCATTATTTGCATATGAACTTATTGAGCTTTATTGCTTACTCCCCTTCCTTTCTTATCTCTTATAAGTTAATTTAACTAGCTCGGGTTGGAGATCACCGAAGATTCTATCACACTATTAAGCTATCATCATAGGGTAAAAGTGAATACAAACCTCTTAAGTTTATGGCATGTATAGGGATTAAGTCACTTTGTGTATGTATCATTATGATTTAGCCAAAATTATTGGCTTGTAAATGTTAAAGGTTTGATGAAACGTGTAGCCATGCGAATTGGCTTATATTGGCTAAATGGTTGTAAGCCCACATAAGTATATATGCACATATGTCAATGTTTTGTGATGTGGTTTATATTTGCTTGATATATGATGGTTATGAGTTTATTCATATCTTAATGCCCCTTGAGTGTGAAATTTAACGTGAAATGATTTGGCAAGGCCTAATGTTATGATGCATGATAGATGATGGTATAAAAAGGATACGTTGTTGCTTGTTGTAGTTGTTTTTGAAGGCATTTATATGCCATGATTTGTGCCATGTGATGTTGTGTGAATGTGTGCAAGTAAGGGTGACAAAATGGCTTGGAAAATAGCCTTGTATTTGTCCACACGGGTAGACACACAAGTGTGTGCCTAGGCTGTGTGTGACACACGGACTGCCCCATGGGCGTGTGATCTGGCCGTGTGTCCCCTGCACCCTAATTAATGCAAAATAGAATGCCCAGTAGTAAACACACGGGTAGAGACACGACTGTGTGTCTCAGCCGTGTGAGGACACGGCCTAAGCACACGGGCATGTGACTTGGCCATATAACCTCAATTTGATGATGACGTCATAAATAGAGAGCTCCACAGGCCAAGGACACGGGCGTGTGTAACCACATAGCCTACTCATACGGGCGTGTCCAAACCACACGGGCGTGTGACCCTGTTTCATGATGAAAATTTTTTAAGTTTCCCAAAAATTCCAAAAGTTCTCGGTTTAGTCCCAAACCACCCCCAATGTATGTTTTGGGCCTCGTAGGCCCATAATAGGGACGGTATGAATACAAAAGATTATTTTAAAATTGGACTGAAATTCATGTCTCGGTTTTGTATGAATGCTTTTGTTTATGTCCGGTAATTCCTCGTACCCTATTCCGAGTCGAATACAGTTAAGGGGTGTTACATTTAGTGTTATCAGAGTCAGGTTTAGTCGATTCTCGGACTAACCTAGCATATGTGAGTTTAGCTATACATGCCATATTACTACTCGTGATAGTGTGATACCTCCTGACTCTAATGAAATTGTTTTGTTAAGACAGAGATGACTTCCAACCGAGTTATTTTCGATAATGCTGAAAATGATGTTGAGATGATTGAAATATGTGTACGACGTGTTGAAATTTGAAAAGGTATGAATAGAAATTCATGATATGCATGCGTTCAAGTATGAAATGAAATAGACATAAGTTGAGAAATATGGGAAAGTGAAATGAAATGAAAGTCTATATCGAGATAAGTTCACCCATGTTTGTTCGATATCCATATGATATTATGTGCCCAACATGTTTAATTAAGTGAATGTGATAAGTAAACTTATCCAATGGACGGAATGTGTGTGTATGTACACTTGTTTGAATAATGCGTAATCAGTACGTCCATATAGCTGAATCTCATGTTTAATTGTTAAATTAGAGAAGATATAATGTTTTGTTTTATGACTTTGTTATGGAACCACAAATATTATAATAGTATGGAAGTTGAACTGGAAGATCAAATCAAGTAGAACGCAGGAGATGAGTATGATCGTTCAATGATGAATTAACGGATAAGACCACGGTTGGACCATGGCAGTACATGCGATCCCATGGAAGACCATGTTTGGGACATGGCATTGGCATCAATATGTGATCCCATGTAAGATCATGTATGGGACATGGCATTTGCATTGATATGTGATCCCATGTAAGACCATATCTGGGATATGGCATTGGTGTCTATATATGATTTCATGTAAAACCATGTCTGGGACATGGCATCGATATAAGACATCGTGTAAGACCATAGTTGGGCTATGGCATCGTGATGGCATTAAGACCATAGCTGGGCTATGGCATTGTGATATGAGTAAGACCATAGTTGAACTATGGCATCAAGTAAATGACGTACTCAAACTCGTAAGACGTTCTCTAATTTGACAAGTGATGGTAAAGGAAATTAAAGTTAGATGTTGGAAATTTAATTAGATAATAATACTAAGCTCTAGTGAGTAAATTTATTGTTTGAAATTGTGAATGATAGAAAACATTTGTGAAATGAATAAGTGTGTTAATTTGCTTAGAGTGAACTATGTGATTATGATGATACTACATTAATGATGAATGCTAAGTCATATGTGTGTACTTATAAGAGTCAAGTTAGAGGCTTTATGACCTCACCCCCTTACCAGTGTTGCATTATAATGAAAATTCATGAGAATCCTGTTGAATAAGTTCATAAGTGTGAAACGAAAAAGTTCAATGATGAAATAATTAGTAGTGTATACAGAGATGAGAATAGTTTGGAAAGTGAAAACTACATTGGTAGAAATATCAGATTTTTTTAAAAATTACACAGATTTTGCCATGTCATGGTTAAAGAAGAAGTTAGTCCCGGCTAATCAACTTAATTAGGTATAGAGTCTAAAGATGTGTTTAATGAAAGTTCTTCCGAATCGATTTTCGTTGGTGAGTGAAATAATACGAGGTTTACGATAACAGAATTAATTAGAAAAAAATGATGTTTGAGCTGTAAAGATGTCTGTGTGTAACAGTTATGGTTGAATAGATTACGATGATCTCTTCTGATTATTCTGTATATATGTATATATTCATTCATCCTCAGAGGTCCATGTGAATGTCTGTTTTTCGATGAAATTCTTAACAAGTGAGAATGTTAGCTAACTTTAATGTTAGACGAAATCAGTAATGGTCAGTTTGATTTATGATGGGCACTGCCTTATCTCTCCGAGATTCTATCCTAATATGTTATAATGAAGTCAGTGGTAAAATTTATGTGAGACTATTCATCTAGTCCTACTAGATGTTGCTTTGTCTTATGTGTATATACGGAAAATATATTATCTCTATTACAAAGGAAGCCCAAAGCTGGTGAGTAATGTTTTTCTCCTGGTTTTCTCTAGGGGATCATCCTGATCTTTATAATTAATTTCGAATGAGTTTTGCTCTCGGATTTCGGTTCTGATATCGTAGTTGAACTTTCTTAATGTCCTTATTTTGTGAATTATAGGACATGGCTCATCGTTAAAGTATGTTCCTTGGTCTGTGATGGTTATGTTTATTATGATTGTATTTCTTGATTTCTATAATTTTCATGAAAGGAATTGATATCAACAAAGGTATAAACGATGAGAGCACAAGCTCAAAATTGTATGACAGATCTCTTTCTTTTGATAAGTTTGATTAAAGTTAATGAGTTCAATCAGGATATTTGTTTCCTCGAGCTAGTACGGTTGAAAAGAGTATTTTGATATGTTATTATTATTCGATAGTTGAAACCAACTCAGTTGTTTTTATCAGAGTAAGCTGATTTGTTGAGATGTGGTTTGAGTTATATGTATTTAAACATGTCCACAGCTAAAGGAATAAATTTTGAGCATTTATGAGTATATATATAGATGGATAGTCTGAATGAAGAAATTATATTCTAGAAAGTATGATAAAGAGATATGCCTATTGGATTATTCTAATCGGATGGTGTTGTTATGAATTAGAGCTGTTCTGAGTGATAAAGTCATCACATTTATGAAAGATTGAATGGTCTGTGCATGTTAAAAAAGTTGGAAACAATAGAAGGTATCATTATCTGAAGGTTCTAGTTCTGAGTCCAGTTTGAATTGAGTAAGGAATTTATGATTTTCAGCAATGCGCTATTGAACGAATTGGAATGTGCCTTGATACAAGAATGTAAAAAGGTAGTTTGTACTTTTAGACGATTAAAGTTACATAAAAAAAAATGTTCGACTGATGATTTAGAGAAGACCACTTTTATGTTGGCATTGTGAATTTGATGATATAGTGTGTTCAACAGAAAATGTCATATGTTTCTTGATTCTAATGGTATAAAGTATCTAATGTTACAGAAAAAGATCGGAAGTTTGAGACATTGTCAATGGATTTAGGCATTGAAAGATTTCAAAAAATTATCGATTTACCTTTTGGAAATAAAGTATGGTTATAGATGCTTGAATAATAAAAAATTGTTTATTTGGTGAAGGTTGGATACATGATTAACTTTATTTAAAGTTGGTCTAATTCTAGCTATATTAAATGCTAAAACGAAGTTTTCTTTGGGAAACTGAGAAACTCAGAAATGTGATAGTGAATGGTAATCTAAATGAGTTTAGAGCGAGTTCACTTCTAATGTTGAATTTCAGGTCAGACATGATCCCTATTATTATTGTTATTTCAAGATAGATATTGCGTATCGATGAATCTAGAACTTATGTAGAAATTTTTGTACAAGGCCCAGTAGTAACACAGCTGTTCATCCAAGAGTAATAAAATGTGCAGTTATATAAAGTAGATGTGCTAGCGATTGCGTATGTTACATGATATTTTTGGATTCATATTCAGATGACGATATGTTAACAGATAAAAGTCGAAAATCAAGTGTATTTAGGACTAATACAGTCAGTGATAATACTAGTGTGTTATGAGATAGAATTGCTATAGATTTCGTATCGAGATTATTATGTCTTTAAAAGGGAAGATGTAAATTGAATTGTGGTTAATCATTTGACAAGGAGAGATCGGTATGATCATTTCAGTATGTACAGAGTTCCTATTTGACAGATTAACTGAGAAGATGTGTTCTTGAGAGAATAACTGAGATCTTTGACGATATGCTCCTACGCTGTGTATTAAAGTTCAAAGGTTGTTGGAAAGAGATATACGAGGTTAAATTGATTCGTGAATCGGAGAATTTAATGAAAGTGATTCATGAAAGTTGAAAGCGACTTCATACTACCATAAGTAATATATAGATTTGAAAGTTTAAGATTTTGGATATTAGATCCAATGACATAGTGTTTCGGGAAGTATTACCTTCGAATGAGATTCTTCGACGTGGTAGAAGAAAATATGAGAATGATACTTTTATCTCTTTTCTGGTCAGATTTTTGGGGACAAAAATCCGTAAAGGGGGAGAGTTGTAACAGTCTGATTTTGAGCCTAGTCAGAACAGTGGTTTCAGGACCACAAATTTGATGAGGAAAATTTTATTTTCATTATATTTTTATGGTCTACGATTTCACAGGATGATTTCTTGAAAATTTCGTTTGAAAATTTTGACATTTGGGCACTCAATTTGGTCAAAGGGACTATATTGTAAAAATTGCAAAAGTTAAGGTCTACATGCTAGAGGTGTCCAATTGTTATGAAATTTTAAATTGGAGGTCTTTATGTGGTAATTAGACCATTGGATAATTTTTTGGACAAAAATAGATATGAGATAGATGAAAGAGAATATTTTTAAGTTAGGGGCAATTTGGTCATTTAGTAATTAAAAGAATTAAAAAGGTAAAATAAGCCAAAATTTCTTGTCATCTTCTTCCCATGGCCGAATGTACCATGAAGAAACCATGGCTAGGGTTTTTGAAGCTTCCAAGCTCCATAGTAAGTTCGTTCTAGCCCCGTTTTTAATGATTTTCACGTTTTTGAGATCCTTGAAGCATGATCTACCTATTTCTAGCCTTATTTTGAGTTAGGGTTCATGTTTCACAATTTACCCATGTGTGACATGTGTGTATTTTGATGTTTAATGGAGGAATATGTAAGTTTGATGTTAGGGAAACGATTTTTACTAAGTGATTTTCAGTGAAAATGCATAAAAGTACCTATTTGTAAAAGTTATAAAATTTGTCATAAAAGTGTGATCTAGTGGAAATTGTGGACTGTTATAGTTATGAAAATTGTTTGGCTAGCCTTAAAGTACAAAGAAATTGAATGAAAATCATTTTACGAACCTAGGGGTGAAAGTGTAAATATGTGAAACTTTAGGGGCAAAAACGTAATTTTTTCACAATGTTATTTTTGGATCACATTGAATAATGTGACCAATAAATAGGCTAAATGTGATGTTATAGATCGAAGAAAACGAGATTCAAGCCTAGAACGGGGAAAAATGTGAAATTGATCGTCAGGTCCCTTTTTGCCACTTCAGTATCGAGGTAAGTTCATGCGTAAATAATTCAACCGTATGTTATACATTTAATATTTTGATATTGCACGAATTGTATATATTTGTTTATATGAAATTGTTTAATGACAATTTTGACAAAGTTTCAAGAAATGAGAAATCCCGATTTAACCTCAATGGTAGAATACAAATGTCATGATATTAGGGTTACTGAGATTCCGTATAAGACCATATCTGGGATATGGCATCGGTATGTGATTTCGTATAAGGCCATGTTAGGGACATGGCATCGATATGATATTCCATGTAAGACCATATCCGGGATATGGCATTGATATGGTACTATGTGTATGAGATCCCCGAGCATCCTTAGTATTCCAATGTGTTTAATAGGTATGCCAAAGATGAAAAAGTAAGTGGTTATGTTATGAGATGGTACAGGTATGTACGTAAAGGTTATAAGTATTAACTTCATGATATTGTGAGTTATGATCACTATGGAAGTGACTTGTGATAGCCCTATGATTATTGATTTATGGTTATGATGTATAAATGCATGGAAATCCGGTTAATGACAATATGTTAGGCCTTGAAGGCCCAATTGATTGGTGAGATAATAAATGTTGTTCATTTGAATTGTGATTTATTGGCTATGAGTGAAAGGAAACATTGGCACAATTTCCTATTAAATGGTTAAGAAAGTATGGAAGGAAAGAGTTTAGACAATTTGAAATATGTTGAGCTATATGTAACACCCATTACCCGTGTCCGACACCAGGAGAGGATACGAGGCATTGCTGGACTTAAACACCAGCAAATATACACAATCGGCCATAAAACTTCGTTCAATTTAAAACCATTCATACACATACATATTATCCCTTATATGGGCCTACGAGGCCCAAAACATACATCGGGAGTAGTTCGGGACTAATCCGAGAACTTTAGAAAAATATAGAAAAATTTTCATGAAACAGGGTCACACGCTCGTATGGGTAGACCATGTGGTCACACACGCCTATGTCGCTTGGGACACGCCCTTTTCCTCAGCCTGTGTAACTCTCTATTTATGACGTCATCAACACAAATAGGGTCACACGGCTAAGTCACACGCTCGTTTGCTCAAACCGTGTGACAAATTAAATTCTAAAATTAGGTGCAGACTTCACACAGCCTGGGCATACACTCGTGTCCTAAGGCCGTGCCCTTCACACGGCAGAGACACATGCCTGTGTCTCTGCTCGTGTGTTTACTACTGGGTATTCTATTTTGCATTAATTAGGGTGCAGGGGACACACGGTCGGATCACACCCCCATGGGGTAGACCGTGTGTCACACACGGCCTAGACACACACTTGTGTGGACTACTTTGAGGCTATTTTCCAAGCCATTTGTCACCCTTAAATGCTCATTCATTCATACATTTTTGATGGGATGCAACATAGTATATTTAGTCACTCAAATAGTCAAAAACTTGATTAATTCATGACTTTGTAATGTTAATATATATCTTATCCAAACCGTTATGCTTTCATATAGCATTCCACACCAATTTCATATTTATTCATCATGGTAAACCTACTTCCAATTTACTCAATTATACCATAGCCTTGGTCATACTTATTAGCCACGATTCATTTCATTTAGCATATGTGCCATTCATCACACATTTCATCCACAAGCATAACACTTTGCATGCATGCATAATTAATTAGGGTTACAACCCAAATAATCAATATGAACCGTATCACATGGCCATATACAAAATGAACCAAATGTTACCATTAGCCAACACATTTGGATAGACCAGTATGACATATAACAAAAAGACCAAGTCCCTATACATGCCATACTCAAAATGTTGCGACTAACTATACCCAAATGTCAAGTTGATAGTGTGATTGAGTCTCCAAAGTCCTTCGATCCCCGAGCTAGCTTGGCAATTCTATAAGAAAATGGAAAAGAGAGGGGAGTAAGCATAAAGTTTAGTAAGTTCACATGCAAACAAATAGCAACATAATCCTATATATATATACCATTAACATAACATACTTTACATATGTCTCATCATAAATTCATAGGCATAACTTAAATTTGTAGACATAACTTACACATTTTCAATTTTACCAAAAGTTCATCACGTACCGAGCTCATTTATATGAGTTTTTCTTACATACCTGTACCAAATCGTAACACATTGTCATATTTCCTCATTATTGACTTACTTGTCGAATAACTCACAGGTTTACCCGTTGAACACTCGGAATACTATCGGATACATGGAAGACTTGCACATAGTGCTTCAAATGTAGCCACATGCTATGTAACACCCTAATTTTGGGCCTATTCGGAACCATTAATCCAAGGCTGGGGAAATTATTTTTTTATTATTTTATGTGTTATAGCATGATTATATGAGTGTATGAAAAAAATGGTGAATTAATTTTAGCGATTTCGTGCTTAATTGGGAAAAAAGACTAAATCACATAAAGTGCGAAAGATTTGTTCTACAAGCTAATGTTGTTAAATAGCTATGGAACACTAAATTAGAGGTCCTTAGTGAGCAAATAGACCAATAAAAATTAGTGGCTGAACATGGAGGCAAAGAAATTGAATAGTCAAAGTTTGGTGGGCATTAGGTGACTTATCTGGTAATAAAATAAAATAAAAAGGAAAAAGGTTGTCATCTTTTCATCTTTCTTCCTCATCCACCAAAAATGGCAGCAAACATGGGGTTTTTGAGAGCCCAAACTTTCAGCCACTTAGTTCTCTTGCAAGTAAGTGTTTTTGAAGGTCTTTCTTGATAATTTTTATCTTTGTGACCCTTGTAGCTTAAGCTAACTAATGGAAGGGCTAGTTTACAAAATGGTTCAGAGTCTAGGGTTTTGCCATGTGAATACTGATGTTGTTTGCTGAATTTTTATGAAAGAAAATGAATCTTAGTTGTTTAATTAACAACTTTTGTGAAAGGATTTTTCACGAAACCATCTAAAATGGACCTTTTTGTAAAGGTTATAAAATAGGTGATAAATGTGTGGAATAATTGAAATTGAGAGTTGGCATAAGCTTAAATTAGTTTCGGCTAGACTTGGTTAATGAGGAAATTCGATGAAAATCATTTTATGGGCATAGGGGCAAAATCGTAATTTTGTGAAAGCTTAGGGGCAAAACTGTAAATTTGCCAAAGTATGATTTTTGGGTCAATTTGAATATTGTGAGTAATAAATAAGCTATCTTTGAAATGTTAGATCAAGAAAATCGAGATTCGGACTTAAATCGAGAAGGTACGTGGTGAAGGACAAAAAGGGAATAATTAGCCGTTTTTGCATTCGAGGTAAGTTCGTGTGATAATAATAATGCAATGTCTTATTTGAATTGAAATGCCTAATTATTATTATATATAATTTGTATGATTTGTTTTGGATATACTCGACGAGGAATCGACAAACGAGTTGTATGATAAAATTGGTAAGACAATAATGTTATTGTGATTTGTGATTGAAATCTGAATTGACATCATAATTTGGATGCGTTGAATTATATGTTTGTGGTACTATGTACGTGATGGTGTTTTGCTTCACGAAATTATATTGTATGCTATGTATATGCAATGACCTAAAACATATGCCTATGATGTTTGATGACATTGTAATGAATGGTAACTTGGTGTTAAAGAGTGATATTACACGGAATATGCATGACGAGATTTGATGTGGTAAACCTCTCGGTTGAACCGTAGGAATAGATTGAATATCCATGCCATGATACTAGGGTTATGTGTGGGCCAGTGTAAGGCCATGTCTAGGACATGGCATCAGCGTTGATATGTGTGCTAGTGTAAGACCATGTTTGGAACATGGCATCGACATTGATATGAGAGCCAGTGTAAGACCATGTCTGGGGCATGACATCGGCCTCAATATGCAAACCAGTGTAAGACCATGTTTGGAACATGGCTTCGGCATTGTTATGTGAGCCAGTGTAAGACTATGTCTGGGACATGGTATCGGCACCAATGTATGAAAGCCAGTGTAAGACCATGTCTGGGACATGGCATCGACATTTTACCCTTTTGTATGAGGCTTATCAGGTACCTTTAGTATTCCAACTGGTTCAACGGGTGATTTAAAGATTGTGTCATGATTGACAAAAGTTATGATTATGTTGCAAGTGGTATAGGTATGTGTGCAAAACTCATGATAAATGATTTCAGTTTATGATGCACCTTTGGTAAAGATGCAAATAAGTAAGCCATGCCTATGAGAATGATTTTGTGATGACCTTGTGATTATGGGTCTATGCTTATGATGTATAAATATGTATTTTTACCATAATGGTTGAAATGATTTGTAAAGGTGTTATAAACGTAGTTATCATAATTTTACACTAAAACAGTTTTAGACAGCAGCAGTAGTCCTACTTTGAAAATCCACCAAAAATTTTGGAAATTGATTTAGAGGTTGAATAAAATATGAAATTAAATCTTATCAAGTGCAGTTTTACCTAGAAGAAATGGTGTAAACAAAAGAATTTCATGTTATGAGATATTTGGATTTCTGTGAGACAGGGCTAGAGTGATTTCATGTTCCCTTGTCTTAACTTAAGGAAATCATTAAAAATTTTATGAAAATAATTATGGGTTAGAATTCATATGACTAAATCCTTAATGAGTCTATTTTCAATAGAAATAAACAAGAACATTATCCAAATTTCGTACTGTGAGATAATTAATTTTTAGTTAAGAAGGGTTGAACCTGTCAAACAGCAGAACATGGGAGACTTTAAAGAATAAACTGTACTGCTAGACCAAAAATTCTTAAAATTTTATGGTAAGAAGATATGTGAGTCTAGTTTCAGGAAAAATTAACGGATCTTAATTTGGAGTTCCGTAGCTCAAGATATAAATAATTTAGTGACTGTGACTTGAGTAGACAGCTTGAGATGAACAAGAGTAAATAATAGAATTTTGTGCAATTATGATTGTATTAACTTGTGAACATGTTGTGAGAGTTGTTAAAAACATGTTAATAAAATGCTTATTATTTTCATATGGACTTACTAAGCTATATAGCTGACCCTTTTCCTTTCCTTTCTCTCATAGTGTCACAGATGCTAGCTCGGGTTGGAGGTCGTCGGAGATTCTATCACACTATCAAGCTATTGAAGGGTATAAATGATTTCAAGCATTTCAAATTTACGGTATGTATAGGGACTTAGTCAATTGTGTTTGTGTCATTTTATTTGGCTAAATACATTGGCTCATAATGGTAATATGGTTCATTTTGTATATGACCATGAGATGTGGCTCATAATGGTTGTGTGTGTTTGGTATGGACGGATTGTGAATGTGCCCTAAATTACTTGATGATTTTAAATTGACTAAATTATGCCATGAAAAGTTTCATTGAAGTTATGTTTAATTATGTGCAAATGAGGGTGCCAAATGGCTTGGTAAATAGCCATTTTCTTGGCCACACGGGCAGAGACACGGCCGTGTATCTCAGCCTTATGGAGGACACGACCTAGCAAATGGGCGTGTGACTTGGCCATGTGTCCCTATTTTATTGCTGACGTCATAAGCAGAGAGTTACACGGGCTGAGGATACGGGCGTGTCCCAAGCTACACAAGCGTGTGTGATCACACGGCCTAACCCCACGAGCGTATGACTCGCCAAACATGGAAAATTTCCTAAGTGCTGTGAAATTTCCAGAAGTTGTCAGTTTAGTCCCGAACCATCCTCGATATATGTTTTGGGCCTCGTGAGCCAATATAAGGGACATTATGAACATGAATGAATGTTTTTATTTGAACGAAATTTTATGACCCGATTTTACATGTATGTTTGATTGTATTTAAGTCTTGTAATGCCTCGTATCCTGTCCCGGCCTCAGACATGGGTAAGGGGTGTTATATTTAGTGGTATCAGAGATATGGTTTCTCAAACTAACCTAGCATGTGGGAAGGTTTAGCTATACATGCCACGGGTTTGTGATAGTGCAATGTCTCTCGACACGAATGAGATCCATTTTGTTTAGACAAAGGTACTCTACAATCGAGATACACTCGACCATGTTGATAGTGGTACTAAGGTAATTGAGTAAAGTGCAATTATGATGAGTTAAAACTCGAAAAGGTACGAATAAGAATTCATGATATATATATATGTATGTACATATATGAGACATGAGAAACATGAAATAGAACGTGTAAGCGACATAATGAGCTTATCTACGATTTATTGATAATTCCATGATATATATGACTGGTTTGCTAGAGTGAATGCATGTGTTCAGGTAACTTACCAAAAATATTGGTAGAATGAATGTTCATGTATACTTATTTGAATAATTATGATTAGCAAACTCGTATAGTTTTAGTAAATGTGTTAAATCAATTGGATTGATTTATATGAATGTAATGATATGTATATGATGATGTGTGAGATGAAAGTTTCGATTATGATACATTTATTCATATTTGTTGGCCCTCACATGATGTTATGTGTTTGATATGTTTGATTAAGTGAATGTGACAAGAAAAGACATTAGAAATTCGTAGAATGTATGCATAAGTGAACTTGATTGAATAAGATAATCGGAAAATTTGTGAAATACAAATGTGAATGATGGTTTGCCTGAAATGAATGATATAACTGTGACGACGTTACTTTGATGATGAAAGTTGTGTCATATGTATATGTGTATGAGAGACAAGTTAGGGACCTTACGACCTCACCCTTCCCCCTTACCAGAGTGGTGTTTTGTAATGGAATTTTGTGAGAAATGTATTGAATAAACTCACAAGTGTGAAACTAAAGAGTTTAGTGATAGAATAGCTATGAATATGATCAGAGATTGAGAACAGGTTCATAAGTAATCCAGAATTAGTAAGGTATCAGATTGACCCGAAAAATTTTGTGATTCATGCAATATCACTGTTGGTGAAGTAGTTAACTTCGGTAAATCGATCTATTCTGATACGATGTCGAGAAATGCATTAATCAAAATTTCTTCAAAACTGATCTCCTTTAGTGAGAAGAATAATATGAAATTTGTGATGGCTGAATAGATTATGACAGTCTCTTCTGAGGTGTTCTATGTGTTTATTTGTTCTCAGAAATATTCCTATAGCTATTGATCCTCTGATGAAATTCTTGATTTGTGGGGATGTTTTCTAATCGTGATATTAGATGTAAGCATTGTCAGCATGACTGGTTTATAATCTATGTTGCTCTATTTCCCTTTGGCATTCTAATACATTTCGTCTGTTGCGAATGGATGAGAAAATGTGTATGAAGCTATGATTCTGTTTCTTCTAAATATTACTTTATCTGATTTATATATGGGAAGGTACATTGTTATTGTTACATCTAATCCCAGTGGGTTTGAATGATGTTTTTTCTGGACTTCTTTTCTCTGGGGGATCATTGAAATCTTTCATACTTTTTTGTGAGCTATGTTCTCGATATTTCGATACGGTATCTCATCTTGGATTTCTTTATTTTGGAATTTTCCAACTTGGATTTCTTCCTCTTGGTTTTCACATTATCTTTATTTCATAAATTGTCAATCTTGGCTCATGTCTAAAGTGTGTTCTTTGGCATATGATGACTATGTTGTCTATGTTTATGCTTTTGGTTTGATTATTGGTAATATTGTGACCTTAGTATTTGGATTTCTCAAATTTTCGTGTAAGGATTTGACATCGGCAAAGACTTCTTGATTTTAGTAATTGTTGCTGAATGAATTGTGAAGTGTTTTAAGACCATAAGGCAACATGATAGCTTAAAGTATCTAATGTTATAGAAAGATCTGAGTTTGATATAGTGAAGATGACTTGGGTATTAAAAGATGATGAGATAGTATCGAATGATCTTTGATGAAGCAAATTGTGATTACAAGTGTTTGGATAGAAAAATCCAAAACTTATAAAGAGATTCTGCAAGAAAACTCACAAAAATAGTGTGTTAGTGATCGAGTTTGGAAGTCGATATTTCTGATCTTTGTGTATGAGTAATTGAAATGTTAATGGAGTTAAAGACGAACAACAGGTTTTACCAAAACTACCTCCATCAACATTGATATTAGAATGGAAATAAGAAAGGGATCATTCTCGAGGCCATACCAGGAATTTCCCCTATCTTGTAAAGAGGAAAAAAATTTTATGTGGCTTGTTGATTAAATGTTTGATGAGATCTGTAAAATTTTATCGGTATTTACGGAAAAATTTTGCTCATCAAATTAATGGGATTTCGTGTCTCTATGATTGTTGGAATTCTTGGAGTGCTAAGTATTCATTAATCGAATTGAAATTCGGGTTTTATATTGTGATTTCTTGAGAAAGCTAAAAGAGACTCCGAAATTTAAGAGCAACTGAGAGTTAAGTCCGCAAGCTATCAGGCCGTATTAAATTATAGAGAGTATAAGGCCGAGATGAACTGGCTAGTTTCACTATTTGAATTTGAAAAGATTCAAGTACATGTGTATACGTGTTATGATAACATGGATTTGACCTTTCATGTGTATGAACTCTTCAATAGAAGTGAGATTCAGTCGATGTGTTGTACAGTGAAAGAATATCTCATGATTCGAGTATGAGAAAATAAAGAGATAAGTACTGAAAGTACAACTGAGTGAAAGTTCTGAGACAATGAATATGAGAAGAGAATTTTTTGCGAAAACCAAACCACTTTTCTGGAAAGATTTTCGGAGACAAAAATTCCTAAGGGAGGGAGAATTGTAACATCTTGATTTTGGGCCTAGTCAGAACCATTAATCCGAGGTTGGAGAAATTATTTTTTTATTATTTGATGTGTTATAGCATGATTATATGAGTGTAAGAAAAATTATGTGAATTAATTTTAGCGATTTTGTGCTTAATTGCGAAAAAGGACTAAATCGCGTCAAGTGCGAAAGATTTGTTCTGCAAGCTAATGTTGTTAAATAGCTATGGAACACTAAATTAGAGATCCTTAGTGAGCAAATAGACCAATAAAAATTAGTGGCTGAACATGGAGACAAATAAATTGAAAAGTCAAAGTTTGGTGGGCATTAGGTGACTTATTTGGTAATAAAATAAAACAAAAAGGCAAAAGGTTGTCATCTTTTCATCTCTCTTCTTCATCCACCAAAAATGGCAGCAAACATGGGGGTTTTAAGAGCCCAAACTTTCAGCCACTTAGTTCTCTTGCAAGTAAGTGTTTTTGAAGGTCTTTCTTAATAATTTTTATATCTTTTTAACCCTTGTAGTTTAAGCTAACTAATGGAGGGACTAGTTTACAAAATGGTTGAGAGTCTAGGGTTTTTCCAGGTGAATTTTTGCTGAATATTTATGAAAGAATATGAATCTTGGTTGTTTAATTAACAACTTTTGTGAAAGGATTTTTCACGAAACCATCTAAAATGGACCTTTTTGTAAAGGTTAAAAAATAAGTGATAAATGTATGGAATAATTGAAATTGAGAGTTGGCATAAGCTTAAATCAGTTTCGGCTAGGCTTGGTTAATGAGGAAATTCGATGAAAATCATTTTATGGGCCTAGGGGCAAAATCGTAATTTTGTGAAAGCTTAGGGGCAAAACTATAAATTTGCCAAAGTATGATTTTTGGATCAATTTGGATATTGTGAGTAATAAATAAGCTATCTTTGACATGTTAGATCAAGAAAATCGACATTCGGGCTTAAATCGAGAAAGTACATGGTGAAGGACAAAAAGGGAATAATTAGCCATTTTTGCATTCGAGGTAAGTTCTTGTGATAATAATAATGCAATGTCTTATTTGAATTGAAATGCCTAATTATTATTATATAATTTGTATGATTTGTTACGGATATACTCGATGAGGAATCGACAAACGAGTCGTATGATAAAATTGGTAAGACAATAATGTTATTATGATTTGTGATTGAAATCTGAATTGATATGATAATTCGGACGCGTTGAATTATATGTTTGTGGTACTATGTACGTGATGGTGTTATGCTTCACGAAATTATATTGTATACTATGTATATGCAATGACCTAAAACATATGCCTATGATGTTTGATGACATTGTAATGAATGGTAACTTGGTTTTAAAGAGTGATATTACACGGAATATGCAT
Source organism: Gossypium anomalum (assembly GCA_025698475.1). Lineage (NCBI taxonomy): Eukaryota > Viridiplantae > Streptophyta > Magnoliopsida > Malvales > Malvaceae > Gossypium > Gossypium anomalum. Next base: position 35,931,700 of record CM046968.1, on the reverse strand, counting down.
GACGAGATTTGATGTGGTAAAACTCCCGGTTGAACCGTAGGAATAGATTGGATATCCATGCCATGATACTAGGGTTATGTGTGGGCCAGTGTAAGACCATGTCTAGGACATGGCATCGGCGTTGATATGTGTGTTAGTGTAAGACCATGTCTGGGACATGGCATCGGCCACATTTTGAAAGCCAGTGTAATACCATGTTTGGAACATGGCATCGGCATTGATATGAGAACTAGTGTAAGACCATGTATGGGACATGGCGTCAGCCTTAATATGAGAGCCAATGTAAGACCATGTTTGGAACATGGCTTCGACATTGTTATGTGAGCCAATGTAAGACCATATCTGGGACATGGCATCGGCACCGATGTATGAGAGCTAGTGTAAGACCATGTCCGAGACATGTCATCAGCATTTTACTCTTTTGTATAAGGCTTATCGGGTATCCTTTAGTATTCTAACTGGTTCAACGGGTGATTTAAAGATTGTGTCATGATTGAGAAAAGTTATGATTATGTTGCAAGTGGTACAGGTATGTGTGCAAAACTCATGATAAATGATTTCGGTTTATAATGCACCTTTGGTAAGGATGCAAATAAGTAAGTCATGCCCATGAATGATTTTGTGATGACCTTGTGATTATGGGTCTATGCTTATGATGTATAAATATGTATTTTTACCATGATGGTTGAAATGATGTGTAAAGGTGTTATAAACTTAGTTATCATAATTTTACACTAAAACAGTTTTGGACAGCAGCAGTAGTCCTAATTTGAAAATCCACCAAAATTTTTTGAAATTGAGTTAGAGGTTTAATAAAATATGAAATTAAGGCTTATCGAGTCTAGTTTCACCTAGAAAAAACGGCGTAAGCAAAAGAATTTCATGTTATGAGATATTTGGATTTCTGTGAGATAGGGCTAGAGTGATTTCAGGTTCCCTTGTCTTAACTTTGGAAAATCATTAAAAATTTTATGAAAATAATTATGGGTTATAATTCATATGAATAAATCCTTAATGAGTTTATTTTCAAGAGAAATAGACGAGAACATTATCTGAAATCAATAATGTGAGATATTTAATTTTTAGTGAAGAAGGGTTGAAACTATCAAATAGTAGAACACGGGAGACTTTAAAGAATAAACTGTACTTATTAGCTAGACCAAAAATTCTAAAAATTTTATGGTAAGAATATATGTGAGTCTAGTTTCAGGAAAATTAGAGGATCTTAATTTGGAGTTCCGTAGCTCAAGAGATAAATAATTTAGTGACTGTGACTCGAGTAGACAGCTTGAGATGATCAAGAGCAAATAGTAGAATTTTATGTAATTATGATTGTATTAACTTGTGAACATGTTGTGAGAATTGTTAAAAACATGTTAATAAATTGCTTATTATTTTCATATGGACTTACTAAGCTATATAGCTTACCCCTTTCCTTTCCTTTCCTTTCCTTTCTCTCATAGTGTCACAGATGCTCGGGTTGGAGGTCGTCGGAGATTCTATCACACTGTCAAGCTATTGAAGGGTATAAATGATTTCAAGCATTTCAAGTTTACGGCTTGTATAGGGACTTAGTCAATTATGTATGTGTCATTTGATTTGGCTAAATACATTGGCTCATAATGGTATTATGATTCATTTTGTATATGGCCATGAGATGCGGCTCATAATGGTTGTGTGTGTTTGGTATGGACGGATTGTGAATGTGCCCTAAATTACTTGATGATTTTAAATTGACTACATTATCCATGAAAAGTGCCATTGAAGTTATGTTTAATTATGTGCAAATAAGGGTGCGAAATGGCTTGGTAAATAGCCATTTTCTTGGCCACACGGGCAGAGACACGGCTTGTGTCTCAGCCTTATGGAGGACACGACCTAGCAAATGGGCGTGTGACTTGGCCATGTGACCCTATTTTATTGCTGACGTCATACGCAGAGAGTTACATGGGCGTGTCCCAAGCTACACAGGCATGTGTGATCACACGGCCTAACCTCACGGACATGTGACTCGCCAAACATGGAAAATTTCCTAAGTGTTGTAAAATTTCAAGAAGTTGTCAGTTTAGTCCTGAACCACCCCCGATATATGTTTTAGGCATCGTGAACCCATATAAGGTAAATTATGAACATGAATGAATGTTTTTATTTGAACAAAATTTTATGACCCGATTTTACATGTATATTTGATTGTATATAAGTCCTGTAATGCCTTGTATCCTGTCCCAGCCTCGGACATGGGTAAGGGGTGTTACATGCTACCTCATATCACAATCACACATTGCTCGCTCTTGAGATAATCACGAGCCTACTCACACAAGCTGACAGTCAGGACGTAACTACTCGGGCTGCTCACACAAGCTAATAGGTGCTCGCAACACATGCCGGGCTACCTAACCACCGGTAGAACGTACAATACTAGCACCCGGATTCACATAATCAAATACACACATAATTTCATGAGCTCATAATCACATAGTTCCTAGTAACATGTCACATTGTATCCTAAATTATTCCTAAGGTTCAAATGGGATTTTCTCGATAACGCATATTCGTCGAACTCGTTCACAATATCATGCTCATAGACAATAAAGTTGTTCATACACTCATCATAATAATTAAACATAGAGATGCATACATAAATAAAACATTCAAACATGATATATCATTGCATTACTTACACATGAACTTACCTCGGTACAAAATATGGATAATTAATTTGATTTAGTCCAAAATCTTGTTCTTTCCTCGGTCTAGGTACAGACTCCATTTTTCTTGATCTATAATAGCAAATTCAGCTCATTTAATCATCACATTATTCAAATCAGTCCAAAAACTATATTTAGGTGAAATTATAATTTTGTCCCTAAACTTTCACATATTTGCAATTTAGTCCCTAGGCTCATAAAATAAAATGTGTTCATTTTTTTTATTATCCAAGCCTAACCGAACTTACAGCACACTTATAGAAGCCCACATTTCTCATTAAATCATACATCTTACTACCCATTTTACAAACTTTACAAATAAGTCCTTTTTAGCCATTTTCACTAAAAATCACTTGGTAAAAGATGTTTATCACACATCAAACATCCATATTCCTCCATTAAACATCAAAACACATGCATGCCATACATGGGTCAAATTTCAAACATGAACCCCACTTTAAAATAATGGTAGAAATAGGTAAATCGGGTTTTAAGGACTTTAAAAATGTAAAGAGCATTAAAAATGGGGCTAGGATGTACTTACAATCAAGCTTGAAAGATGAAAAAACCCTAGCTATGGAAAGGTTGAGAATTTCAGCTATGGCATGAAGAAAATGAGCAAATTTTGCTTGATTTTTCCCTTTTTATTCTTTTATTAACCAAATGACCAAAATGCCCTTTTCACTAAACTTTCAATTTTTATCCATGCATGCCCATTTTTGTCCATAAAAATGGAAATTGTGCAAATTGGTATTTAGGAACCTCTAATTAATAATCCAAAGCTATTTCATACTACAAGCTTCTAGAAACATATATTTTGCAACTTATTGAATTTAGTCCTAAATGTCAAATTAGACACTTTATCAACGAAATTTCTTCATGATATTTTCACACAAGCATGAAATCATATCAGAGACCTCCTAATAATCATAAAATAATTATTTCTGCTTCAGATTTGTGGTCTGAAAACCACTGCTCTGACTAGGCCCTAATTCAGGATGTTACAATTCTCCCCCTTTAGGGAATTTCGTCCCCAAAAATCTTATCAATTGATGATTAAAGCTATTTATATAGATCCAGACAACAAAAATTCGAGGTTAGACCGAGGAAAAGAAAAGGTTTTGGATTAGTAGATTTTATATGCGAACAAGTGTCAAGGTGAGTTCCTGTAACTTAATCGGGCATGTAAATATGTTTAATTAATGTTATATTGATGTACATTACTTGAATGTTATAATGAGAAATTTAATACATGCTTGATATGGTGAAAAAGGGGTTAAGTTTCGATTAGATATTGACTTCTGATGAATATATGCACTTTCCTAAAACAAATAAGGTCCTGCATTTATTGCGGACGGGATTTAGCTCGGAGAGTAATCCTATTGACCTTGTTATAGAAAGGATTTAGCTCGGACGGGTAATCCTAATAAAATACCTCTTGAGTATACGTTACGATTAGGGTTTAGCCTGGACTGGTAATCCTAATTGAGCTCTTTTGAGCTTACGTTATATAAAGGATTTAGCCTGGACTGGTAATCCTGTTATATGATATGTGGTGTAACATCCCTAATTAGGGCCTAGTGGAATAGTGGTTTTGAGACCACAAATTTGAAGTAGGAATAATTATTTTATGATTATTAGGAGGTCTATGATATGATTGCATGCTTGTGTGAAAATTTAATGAAGAGATTTCATTGATAAAGTGTCCAATTGACATTTGGGACTAAATTGCAAAAGTTGCAAAATGTGAGTTCTAGAAGCCTTAAGCATGAAATTGCCCTAGATTATTAATTAGAGGTCCTTAAATAGAAATTTGACCAAGTTCTAAAAATTTGGACAAAAATGGGCATGAATAGGAAAATTTTGAAAGAAAGGCTTAAAGGGCATTTTTGTCATTTGGTAAATAAAAGAATAAAAAGGAAAATAAGTCAAAAATTTTCTCATCTTCTCTAAGTGCTACCAAAAATTTCCAAGAGCAATAGCTAGGGTTTTGTTTAACTTTTCAAGCTTGATTGTAAGTGCTCCCAAGCCCCATTTTTAATGTTCTTTACATTTTTTAGATCCTTGAAGCATGATCTATATATTTCTAGCCATATTTTGAAGTAGGGTTCATGTATGAAACTTAACCCATGTGTGACACGTTTGTATTTTGATGTTTAATGGAAGAATATGAAAGTTTGATGTGTGTTTAACATCTTTTACTAAGTGATTTTTGATAGAAATGCATGAAAAGGACTTATTTGTAAAAGATGTAAAAATGGATAGTAGAAATGTGATTCAATGAGAAATGTGGGCTGATATGAGTTAGAATATGGATTGTCTAGGCTTGGGTAACCAAGAAAATGCAAGCATTTCATTTTACGAGCCTAGGGACTAAAGTGTAAATATGTGAAAGTTTAGGGGCAAAATTGTAATTTCACCTAAATATAGTTTTTGGACTGATTTGAATAATATGATGATTAAATGAGCTAAATTTGCTAATATAGATCAAGAAAAATGGAGTCTGAACCTAGACCGGGGAAAGAACAAGATTTTGGACTAAATCGAATTAATTGTCCATATTTTGTACCAAGGTAAGTTCATATGTAAATAATGCAATGATGTAACATGTTTGAATGTTTTATTTATGTATGAATCTCTATGTTTAATTATTATGATGAGTGTATGATCGACTTTATTGTCTATGAGCATGACATTGTGAACGAGTTCGATGAATATGCGTTATCGAGAAAAATCCCGTTTGAACCTTAGGAATAATTTAAGATACAATGTGACATGTCACTAGGAACTATGTGATTATGAGCTCATGAAATTATGTGTATACTTGATTATGTGAATCTGGATGATAGTCTTGTACGTTCTACTGGTGGCTAGGTAGCCCGGCATGTGTCGCGGGTACCTGTCAGCATATGTGAGCAGCCCGAGTAGTTACGTCCTGACTGTCAGCTTGTGTGAACAGGCCCGTGATTAGCTTGAAAGTGAGCAATGTATGATTGTGATATGAGGTAGCATGTGGCTACGTTTGAAACACTATGTGCAAGTCTGTCGTGTATCCGATAGTATTTTGAGTGTTCAACGGGTAAACCTATGAGTTATTCGACAAGTAAGTCAATGATGAGGAAACATGAAAATATTTTATGAGTTGGTACAAGAATGTACAAAAAACTCATATAAATGAGCTCGGTATGTGATGAAGTTTTGGTAAGATTGAAAATGTGTAAGCTATGTCTACAAATTTAAGTTATGCCTATGAATTTATGATGACACATAGGTAAACTATGTTATGTCAATGGTATATATATATAATTATGTTGCTAATTATTTGCATGTGAACTTACTAAGCTTATTGCTTACTCCCCTCTCTTTTCCATTTTCTTATAGTATTGCCAAGCTAGCTCGGGGATCGAAGGATGTCGAAGACTCGATCACACTATCAACTGGACATTTGGGTATAGTTAGTCTCAACATTTTGAGTATGTCATGTATAGGGACTTGGTCTTTTTGTTATATGTCATATTGGTCTAGCCAAATGTGTTGGCTTATGGTAGTATTTGATTCATTTTGTATATGGCCATGTGATATGGTTCATATTGATTATTTGGGTTGTAACCCTAATTAATTATGCATGCATGTAATGTGTTATGCTTGATGTGGTTGCTTGTGGATGAAATGTGTGATGAATGGCATATATGCTAAATGAATGAATCGTAGCTAATAAGTATGACCAAAGCTATGGTATAATTGAGTAAATTGGAAGTAGGTTTACCATGATGAATAAATATGAAATTGGTGTGGAATGCTATATGAAAGCATGATGGTTTGGATAGGTGATATGTTGACATTACAAAGTCATGAATCAATCAAGTTTATGAGTATTTGAGTGACTAAATATACTATGTTGCATGCCATCAAAAATGTATAAGTGGATGAGCATGTGTGTACACACGGGCGTGTGTCTAGGCTGTGTGTGACACACGGTCTACCCATGGGCGCGTGATTCGACCATCTGTCCCTTGTACCCTAATTAATGCAAAATAGAATGCGTAGTAGTAAACACACGGGCATGTGTCTCTGTCGTGTAAAGGGCACGGCCTTAGGACAAGGGCGTGTGCCCTGGCGGTGTGAAGTCTGCACCTGATTTTGGAATTTAATTTGCCACACGGTCTGAGCAGACGGGCGTGTGACTTGGCCGTGTGACCCTATTTGTGTTGATGACATCATAAACAGAGAGTTACATGGGTTGAGGACACGGGCGTGTCCTAAGCCACACGGAGTGTCCCAAGCCATACAGGCGTGTGTGACCACACGGTCTACCCACACCGGCATGTGACCCTGTTTCATGAAAATTTTTCTAAGTTTTTCTAAAGTTCTCGGATTAGTCTTGAACTAATCTCGATGTATGTTTTGGGCCTCGTAGGCCCATATAAGGGACAATTTGCATGTATATGGATGGTTTTAAATTGAACGAAGTTTCATGGTCGATTGTGATGTTTGCTGGTGTTTAAGTCCGGTAATGCCTCGTATCCTGTCCTAGTGCCGGACATGGGTAAGGGGTGTTACATGTGGCTTGAAAGTGTGTTCCTTGGTTAAGTGCCCTAATGGGTACCCTTGAATAATAATTGACGGATATTGAATCGTACACCTCGAGTGTACTAATTGGGCATCCATCGGAATTTTAATGATTCAACGGACACAACTCTTGACATGGTACGAGAATTTTGAGATGGAATGATAATGACTTGAAAGAATATTGCATGATGAGCGCATCTATGTTTACTTGATTGTTTTGAAGATTTTGGTGACTAACATGTTTGATTGTATGCGTAGGTTTAGGCCATATTGCTAATGGATTGTAAACATGATATTGCATGCTTAGACTTAATAAACAGGATTGGTAAGTTTAGTTTCCATTATACGAACTTACTAAGCATGTAATGCTTACTCCATTTTATTTTTTCCCATGTTTTATAGTGCTCAGAAGCTCGTGAAGGTTGGAAATCATTGGAGCATTGTCACATTATCATCTAGCTTATTTTGGGTATAATTAGTAAAATTATTTTGGTATAATGGCATGTATAGGACAACTTGGCCAATAGTGGCTTGAAAATGATGTTTTGTAATCTAGCCATTGAAATGGCTAGTAATGGCTTATTTTTGTATAATTAAGTAGACTCTTATGATATATTCATATCTGTTAAGTATATGTGATCAAATGATGTTAATGCCTAATTTAATTCAAGGTAAGTTTATAAACACATACGTATGTAATGGTATGCCATGATGAATGATGGAAAATTTTTAATTTGAAAGCTCGGAATGTTTGGTATTGGATGTGTGTTTCAAGTGCAGGTTATGGGTGTGATTTTAGGTGAGCAATGAAGCTAGAAATGGCTTTATTTTGTCCACATGGGTAGACACACGAGCGTGTGTCTAAACCGTGTGTGACACATGGCTTGGTACATGGGCGTGTAGTTAGGCCATGTGTCCCCTACACCTTAATTTTGAGAAACAGAATGCTCAGAATTGAGCACACAAGCAGAGACACGGGCATGTGTCTCAGCCGTGTGTACTACACGGCCTAGAACACGGGCGTGCGTCTTGGCCGTGTGAAACCTGCACCTATTTTCGAATTAAATTAATTAACCACGAGGCCTAGCACACGGGTATGTGGCATGGCCGTGTGCACAAGTCAGAGAGTTACACGGGGTCAAACACGGCCTCTAGCACGGGCGTGTCCTAGGGTCACACGGGTGTGTGAGCCCTGCACCTTGGAAATTTTTTATAATTTCGCGAAAAATTCGTAGAGCTTCTGATTAAGTCCCGACTCGATTCTAATGCTCGTATTGAGCCTCGAGGGTCCAATTAAGGGACTTTTTGAATGATCTCGGTTAATGAATAGTAATTTACATAAATTATTTGTAAAATGTTCCGAAAGTTTCGGTAATGCTTCGAAACCTTGTTCTGGTGACGGATACGGGTTAGGGGTGTTACGACACACCCATGTCCAAGCCGTGTGATCAATTCTGAGCATTCTATTTTGACATTTTACAAATGCAGGGGACACAGGGCCAGATCACACACCCATATGCTAGGCCGCGTGTTACATACGGCTGAAACACACGCCCATGCCTCTGCCCATGTGGACAAAAATAGGCTATTTTCCAAGCCATATTTCTCACCCAATTTGTCTTCGTCTTACACCAATACTTTAACATATTTACAAGCCATTTTTAAAACAATTAATTCAAGTCAAAACCGAGTCTCATGCATGACATAACATACAACCAATGTGCTCTTAAGCACCTCAAATAACACTTTACCATCATGTAACCAAACATATAAAACTTACTTAACTTATCAAATTCATCTATATGCATATTTTACCAAATATGCTAGAATTAATCATCAATATGCCAACATGATTTCTATCATTCAACCATTTAAGCACACACCAAACATGTTATAACCTCATTTATACATATCAAAACATGTTCATCACAAGCCATTCCAATGGCTAGTTATAACCCAAACATTTACATGTCACCATCGGTTAATTAACCTATACATGCCATTATAATCATAATTAATTTATCATATATACCAAGATGGGCTGATGGATAGTGTGAGTGATCTCCATCTAGCTTCCAATCCAACGAGCTTCTGAATTACTATAAGACACGGGAAAAATAAAATAGAGTAAGCATGAAATGCTTGTAAATAACTTACCATATATTTATGTTCAAAATAAACATGCAAGGTAGTATCAACCAATTTGGTCACAAGCCCTAAACACTTATCCTCATCATGTTAGCCAAGTAATCACATATAATAGTCCTTAATCGTGGATGAACAAAGTCATCAAGCAAGTTCCACATTCCAGTAACAACCAATTCATGCATCATTATATCAAATAATATCATTTCTATGTACTTCATGTACATACGGGTAATAGTTCGTTTCTAAGTCATACTATCTCAAATAAACATCAAGAAACATGTATGGACTCAATAATAACCAAATTCCCATATACATATACTTTACACATCATGAATTCATATAAAATATACAAATCATACCCATGTATTTCAAGTACATTTTTATAATATTTTGTCTCAAGTTCAGATTATTTCATATCAAGAGTTTTCCCATTAAATCATTTAAAATATCAATGGAAACCCGGGAAGTACACTCAAGGTGTACAAATCTATAATCATAGATGAACATATTCATCCAAAAAATTCCATGTTCATATATCATCATCTCATACTTCCATATATCATGTATCATCATTTTCATGTATTTCAGGCAGATACAAATAATAATTCATTTCATGCTTATATTTTCTCATGTCTGAATTTTTCCCGTTGAATTTATTTGAAATATTGATAGATACATATCTATTACACTTAAAGTGTACAAACTATAATCCATTAATTCATATTCAGAGGTACTAATTAGAGTACATAATCAGGAAGCACTCTCTCGAGCCGTATAATAGGAAACTCACAAAGAGCCATTAATCAGGAATCTCACAAAGAGCCTATTAGGAAGCTTATCCGGGCTATATAACAGGAAGTTCATAAGAGCCATAATCAGGAAGTTCATAAAGAACTTTTAATCAGGAAGCTCACGAAGAGCCTATTAGGAATGCTCACAAAGAGCCATGTAACAGGAGCTCCAGATAGCTTAACAGGAAGTTCAAGTGAGCCATGTCAGGAAGCTCATAATAGCCTATATGAGGATGCTCACGAAGAGCTGCGTTTATGTCCGCAATAAATGTTGGATCACAACCGATAGAATCGTGTAATAGGACGCTTACAAAGAGTTGCAGTAGTGTGCAACACATGCAAGATCACTACCGATCAGGATGCTTGCAGGAAATATGTAACAGGAAGCTCGAGAGGTCTTATAATATAATGCTCGTAAGAGATATGGTATGTCCGCAACATTTGCAGGATCACAACCAATCGGGAAATCCTGTATCCATTAAATTCCATTATTCAAACGAGATTTAATATTTATTGGGCTTTGCCAGATATGTAACCAATTCCATATATTTTGCATTTATACAATTCACATACACAACATTTAATTCAACCATATAAATATACACAATTTAGTTACACGAACTTACCTCGACAAATGTTCGTGTATGTAAAATCTACTAATCTGACATTTTCTCATTCTAACTCTGAATTTCGTCTATCCAAATCTATATGAATGAATTTAACATTAATTCATGTTCATTTCAATTCAATTCACATCTTAGGCAAAATTACTATTTTGCCCCTAAATTTTAATTAATGACGATTTCCTCCCTAGGCTCGGAAAATGAAATTCATGCAATTTAATCCTTATTCCAAGCCTAGCCTAATTTCTCATATAATATTTACAGCCCATGTATTTCATAAAAATTTAGAATTTTCCATGAATTTTACAACTTTACAATTTAGTCCTAAAATCATAATTTCATCAAAATTCACTTTACAAAAGTTGTTTATCTATCAACAACCTTTCATTTTCTACCATAAATTTCAAAATTTCATCATACTCATCCATGGAAAAACCTATTACTTTAATAACTTCACAAATTAGTCCCCGAGATAGCTAAATTAAGCTATTACGATCTTAGAAATATAAAAATCATTAAAAATGAGACAAGAAAACATACCTAATTGATCAAAATAAGCTTGCTTGAGCTCACTTTCTCTTAGCCAGGGTTTCCGTAGAAATAATTTCGGAAAGATGATGAAAAAGATGATATTTTCATTATTTAATTAATTATCATCTTTTACTTTTTTCACTTTCCAATTTCATCCTTTTCTTTATTTTATTTTCCATGGATGAATCATCATCCTTAACCACTAAGCATTTTTAAATGGTTTATTTACCATATAAGGACATCCACTTTAAAGTTCTATAGCAATTTAATCCCTTTAGCTATTATAACTCAACTGTTGCACTTTGTGCAATTTGGTCCTTTATCAAATTAAACATGTAATCGGTAAAATTTCTTTACAAAATTTTTATGCGACATTACTATCATACTATAGACCATAAATTAATATAAAAATAGTTTTTTCTTTTGAGATCGGATTTGTGGTCCCGAAACCACTATTCTGATTTTACCAAAATTGGATTTTACCGATTTTATCGATTTTACCGATTTTATCGATTTTACCGAAACCACTGTCCCTTACTACAAGTCATACACTAAACCCAAAAAGACAAGATTAATAAAAAATAGATAAATAATTCGTAGCTAAAATCTAAAAATTTCCTAATTATTCTATTAATATGCAAAAATTAAAATCAATATAGTGACATTGTCTCCCCGATAACGACGCCAACAACTTGACTGTCTCCAGACGTACTAATCTCTAGAGTAGAAATCCTGCACAAAAGATATGAAAAACGGTATCTCCAAGTATATAGGTCAAGTTCTAATATAGTTACAACGGAGTAGGTAAGTACTTCGAGGGTCATACCCAACGGAGGCAAGCACTGAATTAATTCTAACCAAAACATAAATAGATCAAAGTAGTACTTTTAAATGGATTATAGTACGGTGAATAAAATTAAAGGTTATGGTAATCTATACTAAAAATAATACTAAAATAAAGTAAGGAAATAAATGAAACTTGGGAAATCAAAGAGTAAAATGCATCAAACCTGAGCATGTCATAATCAACTATTGTCTCGGGTTATCTTGTTCAATCAACTAGTCAATACCCCAGCAGGATCTTCCAATTCTTCTACTAGAATATCGAGTCAACAAGAACTACTTATCTCTCGACCTGATAGTCTAGACCGATTTCAAGGTTAAGGTGTTCATAGATAGGCCATACCAAATCTGGGTTAATTCCCACCTTAATGACTTCTTAGGGTTGTCAAGCCTAGGGTTTTAGGTTCTTCCTCTCCTGAACAAATGATCCACTAAAAAACCCCTATAAAATAATTAATTAATCATACCTCCACTAGCTAATCCCCCACAGGAGGATTAGTTCCTCACAGATCTAATAAACAATCTAGACTTGATAAAGATAATAAACATAAAGAGCAATTCAAGAGAATAAAATTTAGAAGAAGTTTGATTTTTATTAAAGTGAAGTATAGAACCCTCACAGAGTCTAATTGTATTTCACAAATCTAATGTTACAAAAGTAAATAAAAAGAACAGAAATAAAATTTAAACACTAAGAAAAGAGAAAAACTAAAGACTAGATCTAAAGGAAAAATTATACAATATGAAAGGTGTCCATAACATGTGTTAAATGAGCTTATTTATAAACTTTAGAATGGCTGTCAACCTTAACCCTAGGTTAGCTATCGTCCTTGTGCTTAACATTTGATTGTGCAAATGAATACGTCCATGGCTCATAATTATTTCCAGTATAGAGGTGATGTCGTGACACAACAGGTCCTATGTCGTGACATCGTGGGAAAAATGCTCAACTTTAGGGTATCTTCAAGGGTATGTCGTAAAATCCTCAGGTTGTGTCGCGACATCGAAGGAAGTCTTGGAATTCTTCTATTATGGTCCCTATGTTGCAACATCTAATGCTCTGTGTTGCAACATACTAACTAGTATCAAGTTAGCAGCCTGCTAATGGTCACCCGCATGCTCACAAAGTATATTAACTTACCCTTAGGCTTCATTCGGCCCCTAAGGTCAATAAAAGACTCAAATTACACACTTTATTCAACTTAACTAATTTTACAAAAATGTAATTAAAACTTAACTAAAATGGTTATGTTCAAGCTCCTAAAGTGTAAAAACTAGTTTAATCTGCTACATCGAATTATAGTAGATCAACACGCATGGTAAGTTCGCCTTTCTGCACATCAATTAGGGCTCTTCTAGTTTCTAGAAAGGGCCTTCCAAGGACGATTGATACTTCCTTATCTACTTCAAAATCTAGCACAATAAAGTCAGTAGAAAAAATGAATTTATCTATACATACCAGTACATCCTCAAGTTTTCCTTCCGGATACGCTAAGGATAAATCTACCAATTGAAGTGTAACCACTGTAGGTCTAACTTCACCAATTCCCAACTTTCTGAATATTAAAATGGACGTCAAATTGATGCTCGCTTCTAGATCATACAATAATGTACCACAATAGTGTAGCAGCCCGTTTTTAGTGGTATTAGAAATAGTAGTTTTGGGATCACAATTCTAACTAACGGGTCAGGAAATATTATTTATTTAATATTTACAAGTCTATATTAGTGTTGTATTAAAATTTGGTTAGGAATTTTTAATGTTTAGATGGTTAATTAAGTAAAAAGGATTAAATTGTAAAAAATGCAAAAGTTAGTTGCTAATAGTTAAATGTGTTAAATGGCTATAGAAATTTGAATTAATGGACTTAAGTGGTAATTAGACCATATGGATGTTTAGTGGATGGTTATGGTTGAGAAATAATGAAACTATAGTTCAATTATAAGGGTAAAAAGGTAATTATATTAAGTAATAACTTAAACAAAAGAAAACATTAGTTATCATCTTCTTCTTTTAATTTTTTTCCCAACCAAAATCACTATTAAAAGGCCTTGAAAGTTTCGACTCTTGAAAGTTTCGACCAAGCACCTATCTTGCATGTAAGTGATTTTTCATTCCGTTTTTAGTTATTTTTCTGTTTTTGAGATCATTGTAGCTTAATCTAGTCAACCCGAGGATTAATTTATAAAACTGTTAAATGTTTTGAGCTATGTCATGGATGAATTTGTAGTTTTTTTAAAGTTGGGTGATGATTTTGTAAGCTTGATAGTTAAATAGGACCATTTTGTAAAGTGATTTTTAATGGTTTTAATGTTTAAGGACTAAGTTGTTCAAATTGTAAAATTTCATGAAATTCTTGTGAAAAAGTGTTAAATATGGGTTGTATAGGGACTATGGAAAATTTGGCTAGCATGGTTTGAGTTTAATTGTGTTTAATTTGAAAGTTTCGGGTTTAGGGATTAATTTGCATAAAAGGTAAAGTTTTAGGGTAATTTTATAAAATAGGAATAAAAGTGCTTAAATGTATAAGATTAATTGTTTAAGGTGTTTAAAGTTGTTAATTGAATTAAAATTACTATTTAGGTCAAGGAACAAATCAACCAGACACTAATCGTAGGAAAGGTAAGTTAATAGAGCAGTCGTTGGCATCGCGTTCGTAGCCGTTTTTTATTAGGTAAGTTCATACATTTTTAAACTAATTAGTTGTTGTTTTTGGTGATTTATTAAATATTTATACATATTATGAATCAGATTAATTGTTTGCTATATGGAAAATGTTGAATTGGACATTTTTGGCGAAATCTTTGTAAAACTTTCAAGTTATAGATATAAAACTTATGATAGATGTTGTCTTACTTAAATTTGAATGAAATCATTAGCAGGGTAAAAATAATGAACAAGTCATGGTGTATAAGTACAATTATAATAACTTCGTTAAAAAATTATGATACTTCAAGTTCAAACTTTAATATTTTATAAAAGTATTATAAAAATAGAGTCAATACAAAACATAAGTTCTTTGTAAAAATCGTATTCAAAATGCATTTATGTGTCAACCCTACAAGTCATGCATGACACAAAACAAATCTATCATCTCATAGTAGTAGTAGCACTTAGCATAGTCCTTCAAAAAAAGTTTTCCTTCTGTCAACAAGCCTGAGAAGGAAAAAGGCAACAAACTAAGTTCATACAAACTTAGTGAGTTCCAAGAGCAGTCATTCATAATATTTCTGATACTAATATTGAACTTTTTAAAGAAATTTACACACATTCACATAGTATATCCAATGGAGACAAACTCAGTATGCCAACTTACTTATCAATTGAGCATATACTGTATGTCAGCTCAACATAACTCAGACAAATTCATTATCATGCCAACCATATAACCAAAATTCAGAATAAAAAAACATATCATTCAGTCTTATTCATATACATTCTCCTCCTTAAACCCTCATATCATTTTCATTCAGTCAACATGTTTTATCATGATTTGCCAATCCAGTTTGTAATATAACTGCCCTATCGAAGGCTACACAAACATATCTCTTCGTCACCATCACCTCATATCAATTCATATCATATCATACATATTAGAAACAGATGGTAGTTGCTTAAGCATGAAGAATGACACTTACTTTGTATCATAGACAGACTACACTCAGACTGAAGTCTTTTGATAACCATTATTTGCACAACCACCCAACATCTTACATCCATTACATAGGAGGATTACTTACCTTACACGAATTATAAAATAAAGGAAATTAAAATACATGGAAGTAAGAAGAAACTCACCAAAAACTCTAACACAAGTCTATAAAGCAGGTCATTTGCATTTATCATTTGGACCTTTGTTAACTTCTTGAGCTAATATAAAGATAATTAAACATATTAGATCATCAATCGATCAAATCTGATCATGCATGTAAGGATCAATAACACTTAATCTAAAAACAGGAGGTTTTCTCCTTTCACAACATTTTAACATCAATTCATGTAGAACAAAGAACACATAAATGACTTTGAGTATAATTTAGTGTTCATCAGTAATTACCAATGAACTGGTACTAACATATAAGTTATTTAAATACTACGAAACTTACCTCAAAGAGGT
This sequence comes from Gossypium anomalum, assembly GCA_025698475.1. NCBI lineage: Eukaryota > Viridiplantae > Streptophyta > Magnoliopsida > Malvales > Malvaceae > Gossypium > Gossypium anomalum. The sequence continues at coordinate 35,915,369 of CM046968.1, read as the reverse complement.
TTTCTAAACTTTAGTTTTTACAAAGTTTTAGAGGAAAAACCAAGAAGGAAGAAGAAAACGTAAAAATGTTCAGAAAGACCACCGTTATCCTTATATACTTAAGCACAGAGACAAGGATTAGTGGAAAAATTAGATAATTCCACTAACTCTCTTGATTCTCGTAATTAAGTGTACTTAACATAATTTATGTCCTTTTTAACTATAGTTTAGTTTTGTTCTAACTAAATCTCACTTAACTAACAAAATTATCACACTAAAATAATAAACAAATCTAATTGTTGCAAACTTAACAAGTTCACCTAAAGCATCTGGGTTAGGCAAATACTTAACAGAAGAGCCCAACAAACCACAGATCTCGCTAAAATATAAGAGTTCATCAAATGGTACAATACACATAATTCTATACTTAGCTAAGAAAAACACTTTACTTAATCATATACCCTTATTTTACCAACTATATGCCAAACAGTTATCAGATACAGAGACTTTGTCGGGCGGGCTGTTACACTCCTATTATATATAGGATGTTGTTTTTCTATTTGAAATAAACATCTATAACTCTATATGGTTTCTACCTTCTCTTCCTATAAATAGATGGCACCGATAGAGCTATGAACACAACTTTTGAGTGATTGTTATTCTGCCGAAAAATAGAGAGAATTTATCCTAAAATTTTAAATATGTTTTTCAGAATAATAATTTTACCTGTTTCTATTAAAGAAAAGAGAATTTTTATTTCCACCTAAAAAGAAAACTTTTTCTAGTTCTGTGTTTTGGTTCAACTAGTTTGAGCCCACACTCGAAGCAGTTCATGGTAAGAGAATAGCGGAGAAGATCATTTGGTTGAAAGCTAAAAAACGTCAAGGATCCATTTATTAGAAAACACAGGTTCGTATTCAGTTAAGGTTTATTGCTAAAAATATCACAAACCAAGTCGGTTTTCAAAATTTTAATTTTTTGTTATACAAGAAAACCGTTTTCAAACCAAGTTTGTTTTCCAACAACATCATAGGTAGGTCCTCATGCATGCCAAGGGTTTACACATGTTTTCTAGATGTGGGTTCACCTCATGGTGGTGCGAACCCACATCGTACGGTCTAAAAAAAGGATGCACACACCTTACGTGTAAACTCAAAATGCGAACCATGTAGACTATGGGTCAGGGCACAATCAGGTAATCGGGTAGTGGGTCGTTAATGGTGAGTTCCATAAAAGTTTTCAAAAATGATCAAATTTTATAAATGAAATACTAAATCTATTGAATTTTCTATAATTATCATGATTTTGTGAAATTAAGATAAACATTTGATTTCACTAGTTTTTAATGGAAAAGCCAATGGTTTTAAAATATGTTTGAAATTATGAAATTTTTATTTAGTCCATTTTTTATGTTAATGTAGCCTTCAGAATCGGCCATAACATCTATGCCGGGTTAGGGAAGTTACTGTATGTGTGAGCTTTCACCAGTTTCCTAGTGGTTATTTTATGGTAGATAGTTGATGATAGATAGACTGGCATAATGTATGTTCAATGATAATTTGTATGATATGCTTGAGTATTGTATGCATGTTGCGAAGGGGAATTATTGATGGGCTAGATGAATGTAGGATTTGGGAAATGAGAATTTTTTTTAGATACCGTCATATGGTATTGTTGAGTGCAAACCGTGATGTATAAAGCTCCAGGCTTTGCGGAAGGGAGACTACGATGTTCAAGCATCAATGTCAGGAATGGTGAAATAGAGGAATGGACGGAGAAATAGGGATAAAGGAATGGCAGAATTGCAAAAATAACCCTCAATGTTTGGGGGATTTTGGTTTTGTGCCCTTGACCATTTTATTTTTTGATTGACACCCTTAAAATTACGGTTTTTTAAGAAATCAACCCAATTTTAACAGTCAATGTGAGTTGACCGTTGATCAAACTATAGGTCAACATAATAGCCTATGTGGCATGCCACATAAATACACGATGTCATAGATGATGTCATCAATTTAACAAAATTTTTTCTCTCATTTTCTCTCTTGCCAAACACCAGTTTTTTTCTTCAAAACACATGGTTGCTGCCTCTTTTTTTTTCTCTCATTTTCTCTCTTGCCAAACACCATTTTTCTTCTTCAAAACATATGGTTGGCTCATTTCATCTACAAGAATCTCTATTACCATGATTATAATCATGCTTTTGTGCAATTTTTGTAAACCCACACCACACTTTCAACTTAAAATCATTATTTTTTCCCCCACTGTCTGCTGCCATTTTTATCTCTCATTTTCTCTCTTGTAAAAGATTATTTTTTGTGGGTAGCCATGGGCTAACTGTTTCTTAACATGGCCGGTTAAACCATGGGAAGTGGCTAAATAAATGAAGAGTCTATTGGGTTGGGTTGGACTAGGGATTGAAGAGAACCACAGGTCAAAAACTACAAATTCCTTCACGAGAGCAGCGTAAACCAGGACTGACTTGGGTTTAAACCCTTTCATTACAATCTCAAGCAGGTTCTTGGACATTGAAAATGCTTGTTCCATAAAACTAGACATGGAAAGAATGGTGGAAGAACCAAACACCTATTGTTCAACAGCTTCGAAAGAGTAACCTAGATCCGGATCCACAAACTCAACATTGACGGTGAAGCAATTGGATTTTGAGTTCAAGTTTTTTGTTGAAACCGGGTTGCATTCATCTCCAGTTACTCCATTGATTGAAAGGTTGATGTGTTTCTTCATCCACCCAAGCATGTGATCAAAGGATCTATTTTCCATCACCAACACCACTATGGTCTTGATGGGTGACTGTTGTTGACTTCCCAATGGTGTAAAGAGGCATGCAACAGTAAGAAATAGTGAGAAAATAAAGGAAAATGAAGGTGGTGGGCTAGTTTTGGATTCCCCCCATTGAAGCTTGCTGAAAACAGATGGGATTTTTTTACTCAATGGAAGGTTTTTTAAGCTAGAACCTTTAAAACTTGAACAAAATCAATCATAAAAAAAAAGGTTAAAACTTGATTAAGAATTCAAAAAAGACAACATCTGGTTACTTCTTTAATTTTGGGTTCAAGTAAAGCTAAACCCTATTCAACATTCACGTTTAAGCTTCTTTTTCTCTCTCTCTAATCCATTTACTATTATCAAAATGGTGTTTGGAAAGAGAAAAAATGAGAGAGAAAAAGGCAGCCGACAGTGGGGGAAAAAGACAATGATTTTAAGTTGAAAGTGTAGTGTGGGTTTACAAAAATTGCACAAAAGCATGATTATACTCATGGTAATGGAGATTCTTGTAGATTAAATGATCCAACCTGTAACACCCTTCACCCGTATCCGACTCCGGAACAAGGTTCGAGGCGTTACCGGACTTAAACATTCACAAACATATAAAAACGGGTCACAAAGTTCTGCCCAAAATTAAAACTTGCAAACCACAATGAATAAAGACCACATCTCATGGCCATGTACAAAAGCTCAATGTAGGCCAATACGTAAACCAAATCATAATAATAATACATGACATGAAATAAACTTCTTATACATGCCACTCACATGAAAACATTTAACATATACTAGCCAATACTCCAAGGGTAATGGCTTGATAGTGTGATGCTGCCTCCGACGATCTCCAACCCCTGAGCTGACCTGACAAACTAAAAATAAATGAAAAGAAGGAATTAAGCTTTACGCTTAGTAAGCAAGTACATAAATAATGAATACAGGATTTAGTATGATTACATAATAACTCAAGTGTATCTACTTTTAATTTCACTATTTATTCCACTTTGGTCAAGCTGTCTCTCCTGCGTCATGTTCACTAAATAAATCATAACTCGAGTTACGAAACTCGAAATCCAATTATGTAAATTTTCCTTGAAAATAGACTCATATATATATTCACTAATTTTTTTATATAATTTTTGGTCAATCCAATTAGTACAGTTTATTAGTTAAAATTTCCCCTGTTACACAGCTCGACTGATCTGACCTCTGTTCACTACGAATTTAATTTCTCCCAGTATACAATTCAAATAATCATGAAACCTGTTTCATTTAAAACTAGACTCAATAAGGAATTTATGCATATAAACTATATTTCTTAATTTGTTTTGTACAATTTTTAATGATTTTTCAAAGTTGGAACAGGGGATCACATAGTCATTCTGAGCAAGTCACACACAATTATAAATATCTCAAAATATAGAATTCCTTTACTTTCTCCGTTTCTTTTATATGAAAATAGACTCATCAAGATTTAATTTCACATCTCATTCAGCCTCTAGTTAAATTCCTACTATTTTTGGTGAGTTTTCAAAATCACGTCACTGCTACTGTCCCACAACAGTTTTAGAGCTAATTCACTCTTTCACACTTTCTTTGTATTAACCTCATTTTAACATACATATCACAATTCATTTTCACTACATTTCATACATTACAAGTATAGTCCATAATTACATTGTCACCATAAAGCCATCCCGTTGAACAATTCGGATCAATTCCGATACTTGATGGTTTTGAGACACACTCCACCATCATATTTCATATAATTCGGCTCTCTTGTACACATGGTGAACACTTAGTACCACCCATGTGACCTAGCCAATTTATCTCGTAGCTCTCTTGTCTACATGGTGTCCTTCACCTGGAACCACGCATGCGACCTAGCTACATATATCCTGTAGCTCTCTTGTCTACATGGGATACTTCCCGTATCACACATGTGACCTAGCTACATTTATCTCTCTCCCGTAGCTCTCTTGTCTACATGGGATACTTCCCGCATCACACATGTGACCTAGCTACTACATAGTATCGTGTAGCTTTCTTGTACACATGATGTGCACTCGGCATCATACATGTGACCTAGCTACACTCCATCTATATTATTCAATTCTTCCGAATGTTCAACTGGGATTTCTCTCTCTATTACTTATTTCCATTCTTCCAATAATCAATTTATGCTTCAAAATCGGCTAAAATATATATAATAGGCTGAAATAAAAAAATGTAAATGAAGTTAATGTATTATTTATATACAAACTTACCTCGGTGCAAAATATAGAAATTTTGCAATTTAGTCCAAAACATTTTCCTTTCCCCGTTCGAGATCAATTCCATGCCTTTCTTGATCTATAATATCACATTTTAGCCTAATAATTAATCACACTATTCATGTGGATCTAAAAATCATATTTTTACAAATTTGCATTTTGACCCCTAAACTTTTGCATATTTGCACTTTTTCCCCAAGACTCGAAAATTAAACTTCATCCTATTTCCTTGTGTTTTATGACATACTGATCATTTTTCCCTTCTATGGCAACATCAAATTCTCACTCTAACACATAGTTATGAACAATAGATATTTTTATCGATTATCTTTGTTTTACTGCTTTTTCTGAAAAATCACTTAGCAAAAGTTGTTTAACACAATTTCAAGCTTTATATTCTACCATAAAACATCAAAATAAACACATTTCACCTATGGGTATTTTTCCAAATATGAACCCTAGCTTAAATAATTGCTAGAATAAGCTTAATCGAGCTACCAGATTCCAAAACGTAAAGAACATTAAAAAGCGGGGCTTGGAATCACTTACTATTGAGATTGGAAAGCTTGAAAACCCTAGCCATGGCCTCCCCCATGCTAATTTCGGCCTCCATGAAGAAGATGAGCAAAATTGGCTTTTAATTTTGTATTTTAATTCATTTTACCCCTAAATGACCAAAATGCCCCTACTACTAAACTTTCAAAAATTCCTTCCATGTCCTAATTTTGTCCATGAACTTAAAATTGGTCAAATTGCTATTTAAGACCTCCTAATTAATATTTTAAAGCAATTTCATACTAGAAACTTCTAGAATGCAAGTTTTGCAACTTATTCAATTTAGTCCCTAACTTCAAATTAAGCACTTTATGCATTGAATTTCTTCACGAAATTTTCACGAAATCATGAAATCATATCATAAACCTCAAAATAATTATAAAATAATTATAAAACAATTATTTCTATCTCGAATTTGTGGTCACGAAATCACTATTCGATTAGGCCCCGATTCGGGTTGTCACAATTCTCCCCCTTTAGAGATTTTTAGTCCGAAAATCTTACAGAAAAAGTGGTCTTCACTTAGATGCATAAATTTCAGATTCGGTGCTGAAGAACTTTCACCTGTGTGGTGCCTCCAATATATCTTTTTAATTTTTTTATATATTATGAAAGCTTACGGACTCATCTCTCAATTGTTCTTAAATTTTCAAGCCTTCTCCGTTTCCCTTGTCATCTTGACATAAAACCAGATCTCAATTTGGTTAATGGAGACTAGAATTTCAAGAAATCCAACGATCAAAGGGATCTACACTCTTCCGAAATAATCATACTGATTTTCATCATCAATAAATCATAATCCAATAACATCCGAATCAAATTACGAGACACGTCATTACTCTCTGAATGAATAGGCAAATTCCATCGTGAGCTTTATACAATCTTTTCTGTATAAGCCTCGAATAATAATATCATGAATCGGATCCAATCGAAATTCAAATCATGAAGTCGATCCTCACTATACTCTTTTAGTTTACTACTCACTATCATATTTTCCTCTTTCCACCACTACGGAAATAGTTCGATATAACCGAAAATAATCCTTTCTTCTAGTTACAAAATATTTCATCATGCCATCCTTTACTATTCATTCCTTACGTTAATCAAAACTATTTCAATTGCATTAGCTCAAGTAACCAAAACATCTCAATTGAAGACATTAACTATAATTGACTTACTTGAGAGAAGTAATCCACCATACCGATTGAAACTCGCACTTTTATCACTTATGCTTTTACTGTTGTCAAACCTTACACGAAAATTAGAAAAATCCCAATACCTGAAATCACCATATTACCCAAATCAAATCAGAAGTATAGTCATACTTGACATGATTATCACGAGTGAAGAATGCACTCCAAGCATGAGTCATAATTGACAAATTACGGAATAAAGATAACAAGAAAACCAAATAAAGAAATCCAAGATAGAGAAACCCAGAATAAAGAAACCCAAGATACGATACTATGCCGGAAAATCAAAAACCAAACTCATAGGAAAATATAGAAAATCCCGATAATTCCTTAAAGAAAAGAAATCCAATAGAAAACATCATTTAATCTCACTGGAATTAAATGCAACAAGAACAATGTATCTTCCTATATATACATATCAAATGGAGCATCAAGTAGATGAAACAAAATCATAGTATTATACATATTCTCTTTTTTTTTTTTTTAAATCAGGCAGAATATAATAGAATGCCCGAAAGAATAGAGCAATACAAATTATAAACCAGTTAGGCTACCAATGCTTTCGTCTAACATCAAGGATTAAAAAACATCCTCATATAACTAGAATTTATTCAAAAGATCAACAACCCTAGAAATATTTCTGGGAACGGATAAACACATAAAACATCTTAGAAGAAACTGCTAAAATCTGTCCAGCTGTAACTGTCACACTCAGATATTACACATCTCAGATATCATTTCCCCAATTATTTCTGTCATCACAAATTTCATATTATTTTTCACTAAAGAAGACTAGTTCTGAATAAATTTTGTTTTGCACTTTCCTCGACCTTGTACCTTAGTAATTCAATTTATTAAAATAATTTTCTTCTCTAATTGGAATAGTGCATAACTCCAATAATCCTTATGCCAATCTGATACTTTTTTTTTTTTTTTAGCTTTGACTTTACTTATCAACTCATTCTTCAATCTCTAATCATATTTATAATTATTCTAGCACTGAACTCTTTGGTTTTTCAACCGGAAACTTATTCAGTACAAATCTCATGAAATTCCATTATAAAACACCACTTTGATAAGGGGGAAGGGGTCGTAGGGCCTCTGACTCAACTCTCATATACATATACATGAAACACAGTTTTCATCAGAGCAATCATATCTCAATCATGTCATTCATTTCGAGTAACTAACATTCATATTGGTTTAATGCCCACTTTTCAGTTATCTCATTTAGTCAAGTATAATTATGCATGCATCATATTTTAATTATTTTTTTAATAGCTTGACTTATCCATTCATCTACTCGAGCAAATCATACTCATGACATCATATAAGGGTTAAACAAACATAGATATTTGCATCACAATGGCAACTTTCATTTCATGCATCATCATATACATATCATTACAATCACATAATTCAGTCCAAACAATTTAACATAGATAAATTCATTTCATTATAATCATTTATCTCATAAAAAAATATCATTCACATTCATCAACATTCAATGTTCAATCAAGGCAATGACATATTTATTCATATCATAATATTAGGAACTTTTACTCATACCTCTACGAATTTCTATTTATCCCATTCATCTTATCAAGTAAATCAAATACGCTACATCATAGGAGCATCAAGCATGTATAGATATTTATTACAACATGACCTTTTCATCTTACGTGTTATCACTTATATATATATCATAAATTTTTATTCATACTTTTCTAAATCGAGACTCATCATAATCGTAATTTTATTCAAACACCTTCGCATCACATTGAACATGGTCAGTGCAGCTCGGTTGGAGAGTACCTCTGTCTAAACAAGACGGTGTTCATACGCGTCGGGAGACATCACACTATCACGGATCAGTGGCATGTATAGCTGGACTTTTACACATGCTAGGTTAGTCCGAGAACCGACTAAACCATAGCTCTGATACCCCTAAATGTAACACCCTTCACCCATATCCGACTCGGAACAAGGTTCGAGGCGTTACTGGACTTAAACATTCACAAACATATAAAACGGGTCACAAAGTTACGCCCAAAATTAAAACTTGCAAACCACAATGAATAAAGACCACATCTCATGGCCATGTACAAAAGCTCAATGTAGGCCAATACGTAAACCAAATCATAATAATAATACATGACATGAAATAAACTTCTTATACATGCCACTCACATGAAAACATTTAACATATACTAGCCAATACTCCAAGGGTAATGGCTTGATAGTGTGATGCCGCTCGACGATCTCCAACCCCTGAGCTGACCTGACAAACTAAAAATAAATGAAAAGAAGGAATTAAGCTTTACGCTTAGTAAGCAAGTACATAAATAATGAATACAGGATTTAGTATGATTACATAATAACTCAAGTGTATCTACTTTTAATTTCACTATTTATTCCACTTTGGTCAAGCTGTCTCTCCTGCGTCATGTTCACTAAATAAATCATAACTCGAGTTACGAAACTCGAAATCCAATTCTGTAAATTTTCCTTGAAAATAGACTCATATATATATTCACTAATTTTTTTATAGAATTTTTGGTCAAGCCAATTAGTACAGTTTATTAGTTAAAATTTCCCCTGTTACACAGCTCGACTGATCTGACCTCTGTTCACTACGAATTTAATTTCTCCCAGTATACAATTCAAATAATCATGAAACCTGTTTCATTTAAAACTAGACTCAATAAGGAATTTATGCATATAAACTATATTTCTTAATTTGTTTTGTACAATTTTTAATTATTTTTCAAAGTTGGAACAGGGGATCACATAGTCATTCTGAGCAAGTCACACACAATTATAAATATCTCAAAATATAGAATTCCTTTACTTGCTCCGTTTCTTTTATATGAAAATAGACTCATCAAGATTTAATTTCACATCTCATTCAGCCTCTAGTTAAATTCCTACTATTTTTGGTGAGTTTTCAAAATCACGTCACTGCTACTGTCCCACAACAGTTTTAGAGCTAATTCACTCTTTCACACTTTCTTTGTATTAACCTCATTTTAACATACATATCACAATTCATTTTCACTACATTTCATACATTACAAGTATAGGTCCATAATTACATTGTCACCATAAAGCCATCCCGTTGAACAATTCGGATCAATTCCGATACTTGATGGTTTCAAACACACAGACTCCACCATCATATTTCATATAATTCGGCTCTCTTGTACACATGGTGAACACTTAGTACCACCCATGTGACCTAGCCAATTTATCTCGTAGCTCTCTTGTCTACATGGTGTCCTTCACTGGAACCACGCATGCGACCTAGCTACATATATCCTGTAGCTCTCTTGTCTACATGGGATACTTCCCGTATCACACATGTGACCTAGCTACATTTATCTCTCTCCCGTAGCTCTCCTGTCTACATGGGATACTTCCCGCATCACACATGTGACCTAGCTACTACATAGTATCGTGTAGCTTTCTTGTACACATGATGTGCACTCGGCATCATACATGTGACCTAGCTACACTCCATCTATATTATTCAATTCTTAGAATGTTCAACTGGGATTTCTCTCTCTATTACTTATTTCCATTCTTCCAATAATCAATTTATGCTTCAAAATCGGCTAAAATATATATAATAGGCTGAAATATAAAAATGTAAATGAAGTTAATGTATTATTTACATACAAACTTACCTCGGTGCAAAATATAGAAATTTTGCAATTTAGTCCAAAACATTTTCCTTTCCTCGTTCGAGATCAATTCCATGCATTTCTTGATCTATAATATCACATTTTAGCCTAATAATTAATCACACTATTCATGTGGATCTAAAAATCATATTTTTACAAATTTGCTTTTTGACCCCTAAACTTTTGCATATTTGCACTTTTGCCCCAAGACTCGAAAATTAAACTTCATCCTATTTCCTTGTGTTTTATGACATACTGATCATTTTTCCCTTCTATGGCAACATCAAATTCTCACTCTAACACATAGTTATGAACAATAGATATTTTTATCGATTATGCCGTTTTACTCGTTTTTACGAAAAATCACTTAGCAAAAGTTGTTTAACACAATTTCAAGCTTCATATTCTACCATAAAACATCAAAATAAACACATTTCACCTATGGGTATTTTTCCAAATATGAACCCTAGCTTAAATAATTGCTAGAATAAGCTTAATCGAGCTACCAGGATTCCAAAAACGTAAAGAACATTAAAAACGGGGCTTGGGATCACTTACTATTGAGCTTGGAAAGCTTGAAAACCCTAGCCATGGCCTCCCCCATGCTAATTTCGGCCTCCATGAAGAAGATGAGCAAAATTGGCTTTTAATTTTTGTATTTTAATTCATTTTACCCTAAATGACCAAAATGCCCTTACTACTAAACTTTCAAAAATTCCTTCCATGTCCTAATTTTGTCCATGAACTTAAAATTGGTCAAATTGCTATTTAAGACCTCCTAATTAATATTTTAAAGCAATTTCATACTAGAAACTTCTAGAATGCAAGTTTTGCAACTTATTCAATTTAGTCCCTAACTTCAAATTAAGCACTTTATGCATTGAATTTCTTCACGAAATTTTCACGAAATCATGAAATCATATCATAAACCTCAAAATAATTATAAAATAATTATAAAAAAATTATTTCTATCTCGAATTTGTGGTCACGAAACCACTATTCCGATTAGGCCCTGATTCGGGTTGTCACACAACCATATGTTTTGAAGAAGAAAAATGGTGTTTGGAAAGAAAGAAAATGAGAGAAAAAAAATGGCAACAACCATGTGTTTTGAAGAAAAAAATGGTGTTTGGCAAGAGAGAAAATGAGAGAAAAAATTGTCAAATAGATGATGTCATCTATGATTTTGTGCACTTATGTGGCATGCCACATGGGCTATTATGTTGACCTACAGTTTGATTAACAGTCAACTCATGTTGACCGTTAAAATTGGGCTGATTTCTTAAAAAATCGTAATGTTGAAGGTGTCAATCAAAAAATAAAAAGGTCAAGGCCACAAAACTAAAAGCCCCCATAAATTGAGGGTTTTTTTTCACAATTATGCCAAATGGAATTTCGTTAAGATACCGACATATGGTATTGCTCAGTGAAAACTGTGATGTGCAAAGCTCCAAGCCTTGCGGAGGGGACATTTCAGTGTTCGAGCATCATGTAGATATGAGATGGATCAATATCAACGGATATTAGGTTCCATAGAGCAACTCCGTGACAGCGGTCAACAGGCTCTATGCAGCAACACCAGGATTGTGGTAAGGTCCTTGGAATGATGGAAATGTGCCAGTGTACACAATCGCAACAAGTAATAAAGTGACAAGTAAATGTCGAGTTATCGTGCCCACAGGGACTGTGAAAGAAAATTATTTATAAAATAAAATTCAAACACTTTGGTGATTAAAAAAATTTTTGCTTTTGAGGAAGTAATTAAAAACTAAAATTTAACTGAGTATAATAAAATAAAATAAAAATAAAAGTTCCAATGTACGATTTCAAAAGATGATTTTAATCAAGATGACATAATTGTGTTGGATTAATTACATTTCTTAACTTAATATTACTAAAACAATGTTCATGTTGTTAAGAATAAATTCATGGCAACTTGATAATTTGTTAACTATAGCACATACATACTTACTAAATTAACTTGAACATACCACTATGCCAATTCAAACAATTAATCAATTTAAATAAGCAAGTAAAAGATTAAGTGAGGTAACAATGTATACCTACATTGAAACAATTTAATCACAATAATCTTGCCAGTCATGCAAGGCCAATGTACTGTTTAATACAGCCGCTAATTTAACCCTTAGCTATCTTGATGATTAAACATGCACTAATTAAGTATTGTGTCCATTAATTACAATTTCAACACGATTTAATTATTAAGTCATTAGTTACCTTACAACGATAATGCAAGATTAACTTAATCGGGTTTTACTTGATCAAACAATTTAGCAAGACCTATAACAACATAAACATAATTTTAATAAATGAAGTGGATGAAATGCAATCAACCTAACACGAATTAAATTTAAGCCATGTTAGTTAAATTTAGAATAACAACAAAACAAATATTCATAGAAATGTTCATAACAAAAATAATAAAAATTAAAGGATAGGAAACTAGAATCAAATCTGATGTTTTTCCGAAGCTTGACTAGTTTGCTCGGATCCTCCTTCTCCGCTTGTTCTTGTTGAACTGAAGCTTCTACGTGCACTTGAATGTTTCTACCAACGGTGGTTGAAGGGCCCTTTTCCAAGAGGGGAAATCCGCAAGGGAATGAAAGGGAAAATGGAGAACAAAGAAAGGGTTTTGAAGATAGAAAGTCAGAGAGAAGTGTGAAGAATAAAGGTGTGAGAGGTGTGCTTCAAATGAGCAGCCAAGGGGGGTATTTATAGGTTGTCTAGGCAGCTAAAAATAGCAAAAATATGAAGCCATTAACTCCCCCTATGGCCAGCCACACATGTGGCAAGTTTGAAGCTTTCAAATTTGCTAAATCTAGCTAGGGGAAAATCTACAAAAGCTTGATAAGTGGAGGGGTTTAAATGCAATTTCAAGGAAACTTCAACGGCTGTTTTGCAAGCCAAACAATCAGATAAATAAGCTAATTGGGTCAGCATGTGGGACGGTTTTGGGTAGCCCATTTGCTCGGTTGGATCAGTATCTCGGTTTAGCACAATTGGGCCTCCTTTCACAATTTAATTAATAATAATTAATTTAACCCAAAATAAATTTGATTAAAATTAAAATTAATTATATTATGAATTAATATTAATAATTTGTATTGTCTTATGCTGAAAAATTAATTTGCCTCGATGCTTCAAAAATCGCTTCTCGATTTTGCGCTTTCTAGTAGTGTCTATTGAGCTAGTTTTTGCCCTTTGTGCTAATCTGTCAAAAATAAATAAAAATTTTATTATAAATTAATTAAAATTCAATATGTTAATAATTTAAATACAATTTAATTATTTTGTGATTATATTGTATTTTTCGACAATAATTAAACCAAACTGCATGAATTTGAGTTAAAAAGGGCATGAAAAAGTATATATATTTTTGTGTTTCCACACCCCCAAACCTAATTCATTGCTTATCCCGAGTAATGCACAATTTAATAAGAATTTCTTGAAAAAAAACTTTGAAAAATTCCTTCAAAAACATTCTTCCCAAAATTATGAATTTAGTAACTTATGCTCAAGAACAAGAATTTTGATATTTATGCTACTTAAGTATACATATCATTCAAATTAATCTCAATTATTGTTATGATAGCAAAAATAGACTAAATACTTTCTCAATAAAGGAATGTTAAATCCCTAACAATTTGATTTTATTCCATTATTTAAGATTAAGCTGCAATCATTAAGTTTAATTTATACATTCGTATGTTGAACATAGCAATTTCTCTCCACTAATGTAGGTAGCATAGAAACTTGAATCAATAGTTATTTTAAATAGGTTGTAACGTGGCTAGGCTAGGGGTAGGTAAAAGATAGATAAATTTTGGGCTAAAACCCTAGAATCAAATTGAATCAGACCTTCTGAAGAATTACCTTCAATACACCAACTTATTTTGCTTTCACATGCTCTTTTGTACATCTATTCTTTTAACTACATATGCTCTCTCTTTTTCTTTTTTTTTTCCATGAGCATTTTGTTGTATGTACTACAATTTTTTTTGAGCATTTGATACTTCTTTTCAACTCCTCCAAACTTATTTCAAAGAATATTCTAAATAGTATTGAGTCTACTGTTTGGGACAATTTAACGATAATTATGAGAGAAGTGATGGCTAAATATTGCAAAGGTTCAAATGGAATTAGGCCATAGAGTCTCAAACTTGGGTTTCAAGGGATAAAAATTCATCAAGGTTGGCTTGAAAGGCTCAAACAGTCCAAACAAAAGTTGCCTAAATCATTTTCAACATTCCATGCTTCCTAGGATTTTGCCTAGAGAAATTTCTAAGTCAATTCTAGAGACTTAAACTTTCATGCATGCCTAGCTTTCCTAAGGAACTAAAATTTTATGGTATGATTTACATACTTTGTTAAGAGTACATTTATGTCATAATTTAGCTAGCATAACACTTATTGAAATAATAGAACCTTATTCATACTGAACTTTAGCATACTTAACAAAATTTCAAATTCTTGAACAAAATATAACTTAACCATAATTAAAAGAAAAATTTATTCTAAGAGGAAATAATTTCAATTTTTCGGTCCCCCCTACTTAAGATGAACATGTCCTCATTGTTAGAAGTGAATCGATACTATAAACCAGGTAGGACTCTAGAAAAGAGGAGGTGAGTCAATTTGACTACTTAAGTACCAAGCTCTCTCTAGATCCAATCCTAGACATGTATATATCTATTGCCACACTTCTTATATTAAAACTTGTTCATTTTTATTCATGATTTCCATCTCTTGTTTTATTATGCAAAAAATAAAAATCCTAATAGATCCTAATCTTAAAATAACCTAGGAAAAAAAATAACATAAGGTAAAGATCCCCTCCCATTTTTTTATTTGCAGATCCCTCAGAATCTGAATCATCTTTTGCTCCATCATCTTTGTTTTTGCATGAATCACTTCGTTCCCTCTTCGATAGTGGACTCCATGGTTCAAATATAAAATCTAGAAACTCAGGCACAAAAATAAATAGGTCATTGAATATTTTTGTAAGAGCGCTTCTCATTGAGTCATCCTATATTTTAGAATATCTCTAGTAAGATTGTTGTTGCCACTGCATATATTGTATTATGTCCATCAACTTTGACAGTTCATCTCAAAGATCTGGGTGAGGCAATTGAGTTCTGAACATTGAGTTTGCCATGTCAGGTTTGGCTACTAGTACCATATCAAGGATTTTAGCTGACTACATTGATTCGATCTCTGTGGGATCCTCTTTTTCAGGATCCTCACTCTCTTCAACCCGTTACTATAGAATAGAATCTCCAGCTATTCAGTAGAAGTCCTAATCTGTGATTGTGTCTTGGCTATAACATGTCTTCTTTACATTTGCAAGAATTTTAGCTTTCAAGCACAAAATTGTTATCATAAAGGGAAAGTAAGCTAGGCCAGATCGTCTAGCAGCACAATTTTGCATTTCTCTTAGAATGATTTTTCCCACATTAATGGTCTTTGCAGTTAAAGTCGAGTATAATAAGACCATTCACTCTAATGAAATTGTAGTCCCATGTGAAATATGAATAAGTCTGAATCAAATGAAGTAGAACCATACCTTAGCTATTGGCGTAAAATATTCTTTACGGCAAGTATGAGTTCCACTCTTTGACACAGTCCACTTAAAACCCAAAACTGTAAGTCCTTCAAGAATTTCTTGTAGATTTTTAGCCTCAAAATTTCTCATCAAGGAAGAATATTTGTCGTCTTCAAAATTAGGTAATTCAAAGAATTCATTAATAGCGTTTAAGCTTATTAGTACCTTGATTCCTCGGATAGAAACTTCCGTTAATTCGTTTGAGGTCAAATTCGCATAAAATTCATGAACTAATTGCTCATCTACACTAAGTCTTTTCTCACAAAACAACTCCCAACTGAGAGCTTCAGCAATTTGTCGAATGCGCGCCATGAAATCAATGTAGTTGCTTTCTTTTAACGTAAAGCCTTTTTCTGGGTGCATTTGTTGATTTTTGAAAACGCTTTCGTATCTCACTTTGGCTTTTTCACAGTGAAATCTTTTTTTGTGATTTGTCAAGAGGGATGAGTTCTTTTGCGATGCATGATTAACCTAAACATAAGATGGAAACAAATATTTTCTCAAAAATTTAATTAGTCTAAAATATTAACAATTCAAAATAAATTGAAAAGTTAAATAATTAGAACAAATTAAAATTTAGGAGAAAACTTTCTTACCACCTTTGTATAAAAATTTAAAACTCAATAAATAAAATTAGAAGCAAAAGATTTTAATTGAAGGATGGTTGGAAGGGTTATCGACTAAGTGTGGTGTGTTAGGTGCGGCTTGGTGTGATGAAGATAGTAGCAATGTGGGGTGTTGGTACGAGTAGCAGGGCACGCGTGTGCCACGCGGATGTTGGGGAACTACTGGGCGCATGTCACGCGGAGGTTGGTGAGCTACTGGGCACGCAGGTAGATGTACGAGGGAACAGCAGGACCTGGCATGAGAAGCAATAGTAGCTTGCAAGGCAAGGTGTGCGCAGTAGGTACAACAACAGGGAGTAGGCTGCTAGGCTGTTGGCGTGCACAGGCTAGAGCTGGAAGCAGCAACTAGCATGCGTTGGGGCTACTGGTATGCCGATGGTGGGTGTTGGTATGGTTTGGTTAAAGTGATGAAGGTGGGTGGAATTTATAGTGAAGAGAGTAGGAGTTCAATTAGAATTCTTAGAACAAATTAATAATTAAAATATTCTAAATCCTAATTCCATAAAAAGTTAATAACAATTAATAATTAATATGATGCATATTAAAATATTATTTTCTATTAATTTATTAAATTAAAAACTATTAATTAAAATATGATCGAATTTAAACTAATCCTAATTCCATATAAAGTTGATAATAATTAATATATTATAATAAATATAATTATATATTAATTATTATCATCTTATTTATTAAAATTAAATCAAAAACTTTTATTTTAGCTACCTTAAAAATATTTACAAAAAGAGATAGCTAATTTCAATATTTACAAAAAGAACAACCAAAATTTTCAAATAATTCAATTAAGTACCTATACTTAAAGAAAATTTGAAAATTGAGCTGCAATTAAAACTTGGATCAAAATCGACCCTTTTATTTAAAGAAGTAAAATTTTATTTTGCCATTTAAGGAATAATTTCTCGAAAAATTATGTTAAAATTAATTCCCAGGAAAGATTGGAGGGGTCACAAGTGGTCTTGCTTAAGTTCCAATCTCCTAGACAAAATTTATTTTAACATACTAATCCCGAAAATATACCCTAAATCATTTATTTAAAAAGAAAGTGAGAAAGATTAAATATCTGGTAAAATGAACGAGACTTTATCCCGCTCAATTTTATCTCTCCAGTAATGTTTTAAGCGCTGAGCATTGACTCAAAAATTACCTCCCTTAACTTGAAGTTCGACAACTCTATATGGAAAAACATGGTCAATCGTAAATGGACCAAACCAACGTGATTTTAACTTACCTGGAAAGAACCTAAATCTGGAATTGAATAACAAGACTTGCTGACTTACTTCAAATTCTCGAACTCGAATGTGCTTGTCATGCCATCTTTTAAGTCTTTCCTTAAATAGTTTGGCATTCTCGTATAAGAACATTTGGAACTCTTTTAACTCGTTGAGTTGAAGCATATGTTTCTCTTTAGCAAGCTTAATATCCAAGTTGTGTTGTTGGAGAGCCCAGTAAGCTTTGTGTTCTAACTCTAAAGGCAGATGACAAGCTTTCCCAAAGACCAACCTATAGGGTGACACCCCTAAACGTGTCTTGTATGTTGTTCTGTAGGCCCATAAAGCATCAGTCTTTTGGACCAATCTTGTCGATTCGAAAAAATAACCTTCTCAAGTATGCCTTTTATCTCTTTGCTCGCCAGTTCAGCTTGCCCGTTCGTCTACAGATGGTAAGCTGTGGCAACCTTGTACTTCAGTCCATGTTTATCAAGTAACCATTTCAACCATTTGTTCACAAAATGGGACCCTTCATCACTAATGATAGCTCTTGGGGTTCCAAACCTTGTGAACACATGCTTTTGCAAAAACTTCATTACAACTTTAGCATTGTTCGTTAGATATGCTTCGACCTCAACCCACTTAGATACGTAGCCTATTGCTACCAATATGTACTTGTGACCAAAAGACAGAAGGAAAGTACCAAGGAAGTCAATACCCCAAACATTGAATAATTCTAGCTCAATAATGTTTGTCCGGGGCATCTCATTTCTATTGGTGATGTTTCCAAACCTTTGGCATCGATCACAACTCTTTACATAAGCATATGTATCTTTAAATAGCTTTGGCCAAAAGAATTCAACTTGTAATACTTGGGCTGCAGTACGTGTACCTCCGAAGTGTCCCCCACTTGGAGCTGTGTGACAATGATATAAAATCTTATGTACTTCATCTTTTGCCACACACCTCCTAATCATTTGATCTGTACACTTCTTGAACAAGTATGGTTCTTCCCAGAAATAGTATTTCACATCGTGAAGAAACTTTTTATTTTGTTGATATGGCTTATCAAGAGGCATCAAACCACAATCTAAATAGGTGGAAAACCTAGCAAACCAAGGGGTATTATGGACATGATTTACTTAAAGTATGTGCTCGTCTAGAAATGCCTCTTGAATGGGTATGTAACAGCCCAATTTTGGGCTTAGTCGGAACAGTGGTTTCGAGACCACAAATCTAAAGTCGAGAAATTATTTTTATTATTATTTTGGTATCATAGTATGATTATATAAGTGTATGAAAATTTTGGTGAATTAATTTTAACGATTGGATGCTTAGCATAAAGGGAAAAAGTTGTGATTTGCTAGCAAATAGTGTTAAATGGCCATAGATTATAAAATAGGGGTATTTAAAGTGCAAATAGACCCTAGGATGGTGCTTGGCTGGCCATGAGACAAGGAAATTTAAAATAGTCAAGTGTTAGGTGAAATTGGGTGGCTAAATTGACTAAAAAGAAATAAAATAGAAAAAGATGATATCATCCCTTTTTCATCTTCTTCTCCACTGAAAAACACCAGCAACATAGGGGATTGAAAGCTTGAAAATTTCAACAACTTGTAACCCTCACAAGTAAGTGATTTTGATAGTCTTTCTTAATGATTCTTGTACTTTTAGAACCCTTGTAGCATGAGCTTTCAAATGAGAGGACTATTTTGCAAAATG
Organism: Gossypium anomalum; assembly: GCA_025698475.1. Lineage (NCBI taxonomy): Eukaryota > Viridiplantae > Streptophyta > Magnoliopsida > Malvales > Malvaceae > Gossypium > Gossypium anomalum. The sequence continues at coordinate 35,895,702 of CM046968.1, read as the reverse complement.
GTTGAAAGTCTAGGGTTTTACCATGAGAGTGTTCATGTTGTTTTCTGAAATTTTATGAAAGAAAATGAGTCATGGTTCTGAAATAAACAAATTTTTTGAAGTAATTTCATGGAAACCCTAACTAAAGACCATTTTACATAAGTTGTAAAATAGGTGATAAATGTGTGAAATAGTGAGAATTTTTGGCTGTTCCTAGTGTAAAAAGTATTCATCTAGGCTTGGTTAATGAGAAAATATGATAAAAATCGATTTTCGGGTCTAGGGGTAAAATGGTCATTTTGTGAAAGTTTAGGGGCAAAATGGTCATTTTGCCCAATTATAAATTGTTGAGTACCTAGATCGATAAAATGATTAAATTGTGAATTTTATCATTATAGATCAAGAACTACAAAATTCGGGCCTAGACCGGGAAAAAGCAAAGCTAGTGGACTAAGCCAAAATAGTCACCACATTTTGAATACCGAGGTAAGTTGTATGTTAATAATGCAACTATATCTTTATGATGTATGATTGAATTAATATTTCATAAATTGTTTTGATTGTGAACATGAGAATGCATGCTGAGAAATTAATGTAGTAAAGACTTCCGTTGAACATTTGGAATAGACTTGGATATTTATACTGTGACATTGGGTGATATGTGTGCCAATGTAAGACATGTCTGGGACATGCATTGGCATTGAGACGAGAGGTAGTGTAAGACATGTCTGGGACATGCATCGACCTTGTGATATACAAGCTAGTGTAAGACCTGTCTGGGACATGGTGTCAGCTTGTTGTGTGCCAGTGTAAAACCTGTCTGGGACATGGCATCGACACCGATAGATGAGAGCCAGTGTAAGACCTATCTGGGACGTGGCATCATCCTCGCTATATGAAAGCCAGTGTAAGACCATGTCTGGGACATGGCGTCGGCATCTTAACCCATGTTAGGGCTATTGAATATCCGGTTGTAACACCCCAAACTCGTCCTAGACGTTATGGCTGAATCTAGTGTGTCACATTGAAGTGTTTTTTGAAAATTGATTTCTTCGGTAGAAAATCATTTCTGAAGTGAAGTCTCTTTGTTAAAAATTCCTATTATCTTAACCATTTATTATCCATTTAAAACGTCTTTACTTTTAAAAACATGTTTGTTGCGGAAGCGTTTCAACAATGTTGCAGAAACTGTGATGTTATGCAAACAGATTTCATTTTGGAAAACCGCGCTCTACTTCTAACAGAAATAAATCATAATAGTTTAAAAAAAACCCCAAATTAAAAGTTAGAAAATTAGAGAAAGGCCTTATTACATCAAAACCCAAAGAGAAAATTAATTTAAGTAATACGAAAATTTAAAGCTGATCGTAGCGTGGCCACCTCTGAGTTCTCCCATAAGTCGAACCGCTTATTGAGGATTACCTAAAAAAATAAAAAAAGGGGGGGTGAGTTTACGAAAACTCAGTGTGTACAACCCTCATCGATCATAAAGCATGCATCACATCAATTTGGGCTTAAGCCCATACAATATCGGCGGCACTTGGACTTTAGCCCCAAGTTGCCTCAGTTGGGCCTGAGCCCATATCACAATCAAAATCATATTATGCAATGTACAAAAAACTCAACCAAACCTGCACTCTGTATCCCGTCCAACCCTACACTCTTGTGGGGATTTAATCGACCCACCCATCCCTACACTCCTAATGTAGCATCGGTTGCGGCACTAACCAATTTCGTAGCTGAGCTGCCGATCACAAAATGGCTTAAAGCCGTCGGTGGATCCACAGTCGTCAAGCGACCATGCGACCCTAACAAATCATATACTTCCTCCAAATCAAAATTCCATCCCCCATGCAGCATAATATCACATGAATGCAAACATGTCATAAATGGCATACAATAACAATCATATAACATGTAAGGGCATTTTAGTCATTTTTCCTTTCGGGGCATAACGGTCATTTCGTATATCGGGGTCTAGGTACACTTACCGACCTATCCGTAGGTCCACAGTCATCTCACGCTACTCGTGCAACCTTTTCCAATCAAAACATACAATTGGGCTTGAAGCCCATTACGAAGCCTAAGTAGGGCCCACATGCTCATATGGCCCGCTAAGCCCAGAATCGACCTTAGCCATGTGAACAACACAGCCCGATCCAATATTTCCACATTTTCATGACAAAACCCAAGTGGGGCCCACGAACCTATTGGGCCCACACGACCCATTTCGGCCCAAAACCAGCCTAAGCCCATGAATCGCTCAAGGCGGCCTCTACTATCGTATCAAATTTTCCACACGTTCGTTCGCACGCTCATGTGGAAACTGGGGCCGTACTTTTGGCTTTTCGGCATTTCGGCTTTTGCCAACCAATATTGAGGAAGGGTGTGGTTACAAACCTATTTACAAATACGTGTGAATGATTCGCGAGTACTCCAACCTACATTCATCACAAACATTCAATCAATCATTCACTTATTAGAGTTCATAGGCTCTTAATCCCCAAATCAATAATACTATCTACCTCAATTAAACAAACAACGGTCTGTTCCACTAAATCGTAGTAGCCTAAAACCGATCCCATCTTACTTGTCGATAATCTGCGATATCAAAAGATCATACTAGGTGAGATTGCCTAGGATCACGACATAAATCTCACAGAGATATAGGGGCATTCGGCCTATGCCTAAATAATAAGAAGGGTAATGCTCTTACCTTAATAAAATAATGGAAGAAAGGGTTTGACGACTTGAGTACTTCTGTACTTTACCACTCCTCAGGAATACTTAAAACCCCATAATCCCGTCTTGTCGAGAACTCTTGTAGAACCGGAATAGAGAGGGAGAAATGGGACAAGGAATGTTCGGCCAAATCAGAACAAGATAAACAAGGTTGGCAAGCAAGAGATAGAGGGTATTCGATCGGAAAGAAATCGAAATATCGAGAAGAAAGGAGAACAAAAAAATGGAGAAAGAGATGGGGAGAAAAGAGACTAACATCGGTCAAGAAAATGAAAGGTAAGAAAGGTGAAAGAATGAGAGCAGTCGATAGAAGTTAAGAGAGGTATTCGGCAATACACATAACTTTACCCAAATGGTCAATTCGACACTGCCAGCAACCAAAATGGAAACCAAAATAAGAGAGTACTTCCGACACTTCAGTTCATAACAAAATTGGCAGAAAAGGAAGGATTCCCCAAAACAAAAGTGACCAAAACTGAACAAAAGAGAGTGGAAAAACTAGCTTAGCCGAATTCCCACACCTCTAATGCCCATTTTGGCACAATTCCCTCAACTCATCAAACTCTTAACTTTTCTCCACAAAACCTTCCCCAATCTTCTCCTTGAATCTCTCCCCTTATCACTCCACCAATCACTCCAACAACTCCTCCATGACCATTTCAACTTAGAGTCCCAAACCAACTCCAATACTAGCCATCCATGTAGCAAAATAATTACGTCACTCGAACCCCTGACCATATGCACACTCCTAATGCCTTCTTGCCACTAGACCACCTGTTTCTTTGCGTCACCTTTTAACCTTAATTAATTATAAGGTCTATAGGCCAAAGTCTAGGTTCCTTTAAAAGAAAAAACAAAATAAATTGTAAGAGCCAAGACTTGAACCCCTGCTCCCTTGCAACCTTAATGACGCCACAACCACTAGACCACATGCTTCCTTGTGTCATTTATTTACCATAATAATTTAAAAGGCCTTCATCCAAACATCCAGGGTTTTATTCACTTAAAACCAATTTTTTTGCTAAAGCCCAGGTTTGAACCCAAGACTTTTCCAACTCCTCTCAGGACCCTTAACCACTTGAGCAGACTTTTAATTGTGTCATTTCTTGCACAACTAACTAATTATATCAAGCCTTCTCACAGTTCCCCTACTCAAAGCCCATTCCTTCTAGGCCCAAGATTCGGGTAGTTACAGCTCTACCCCCTTAAAGAAATTTTGTCCTCGAAATTTCCAACTATCAGAATAGTCACACCTCCTAGCCTAACACACTACGCTCTCGCTACGCACTCTGATCCTAATAATACTAGCACACACCAAACCATCTATCCATCGGAGCAAATATATATCACATGCATACCATTTCCAAAACACACACAGAATAAATACAAACTCTTGCTTTACGCCTAGCAATACTGTCTAATATCTAAGAAATCACAGTATTTCTATCTACTACTTTTCAATAAAAATAAACATCAGTTTCAGAAACTTACAGATTCGGCGCTGGAGACTCGGTGTGCCACACAATCAGTCAAACATTTTCAATTCTTCAATTTATTTGAAACAGTTCCTTTAGAAAATTCAAAATTTCAAAAACCCATTCCACAGCCAAGTTTTGCAACTTGACTCTGATACCACTAAATGTAACACCCCAAACCCGGCCTAGACGTTATGGCCGAATCTGTTAAAGCTAGCTTTCACAATAAATCATGTTTTAAAATTAAACTAACATAAATTGGGGTTTTATACAAGTTTTAATAATAAAAGGGGATTAAATTCAGTAACAGATTTTTACCAAAAAGAGTAAGTTTCGTAAAATACTTTGATGTGACACTCCAGATTTGTCCATAACGTCTAGGCCGGGTTTAGGGTGTTACACCGGTAGTATTCCAAATGGTTCAACAAAAGATTTATTACTTATATTGAAACGGGAAAAGTTATGATCACGTGATGAGTGGTACAGGTGCCTATTTGAAATGTATGAGATATGGGCTTAATATATACAATATGAATTGTATTGGATGATTATGAGTAAGTTATACTTACGTCCACTTATGGTATTCACGAATAAGCTATGAAAGGTTATGAGCATATTGTTTCATGATAATTAGTTGATGTTTATTTTAATGCAACTTACTAAGCTTTACACTTACCCTAGCTCCTTTCCATTTTCTTATAGTGCCATCAAAGTAGCTCGAGGATCATCGCCTACGTCAGAGAAGCCAGCCACACTATCTTTTAAAGCAGTTGGTATAGTTAGTTCTTTTATTTTGATTATGGCATGTATAGGAACTTTTGATTTTGTTTTAGTGTCACATTGTTTTGGGGCCAAATGTGTTGGCTTGTATTAGTATTTGACTCCTTTTGTATAAGGCCATGAAAAGTGGCTAATATTGAAAGTTGTTTTATGAATACAATAAGGTCTTTCATGAATGAGAATTTGTTGGTATGGTTGAACGTATGAATCTCAATGTTTGGATAGCAAAGTGCTTGAATTGATTTCTTAAGCTTATATGAAATGTGTGGAGGTCTTAGTTGTGGCTATTGGATTAAGGAATCATGTCATATTAGACTTTAGTACGGTGGATGTTATTATATTGTGTTTCAGGGTGCAAAAGACTTGGTAGATAGCCTTATATTGTCCACACGGGCGTGTGTCTAAGCCGTGTGTGACACACGGTTAACCCCATGGGCGTGTTGTTCAGCCGTGTGTCCCTTGCACGTAAAATTTGCAAGTTAGTATGCATGGTAGTAAACACAAAGGCAGAGACACGACCGTGTGTCTCAGCCATGTGGAGGACACGGCCTCTGGCCACGGGCATGTGCCTTAGCCATGTGTCCCTAATTGGATGCTGACATCAGAAACAGAATGTCAAGGTTTTTAGACACGGGCGTGTCATGGCCGTGTGAGGAACACGGGCCATGGACACGGGTGTGTGTCAAGCCGTGTGAAAACCCCTGTAGGTTCGAATTGAAAAATAAATCTACACAGGCATGGGACACAGGCATGTCCCAAGGTGCTTAGGCCGTGTGAGCCACATGGGCCATTAGCATGACCATGTACAAGTTCCACACGGGCCTGTTGCCCTTCCACACGAGCGTGTGCCCTATTTCAAGGGTCATTTTTATAAAGTTGGTTAAAGGACCCGAGTTGGTCGTGAATGGTTTCCAATGGATGTTTGGGGCCTCGTAGGCCCATGTTAAGGAGTTTAGACAAAGTTTGAAAAAGTTTTAAATTTGAACAAGTATTGATGACATCGAAATGATTGTATGCATTGTTTAAGTGTGGTATTCCGTCCCGTCGTAGGGCTCGAGTGTGGGGTGTTACATTTAATGGTATCAGAGCTAAGTTTAGTCAATTTTAAGACTAACCTAGCGTGAGTACGAGTCTAGCTACACATGTCATAATTGTATATTGATAGTGTGATGACTCCTGAAAAGATAAACTGTGTTTTTAATTATATAATAAATGGATCCTAACATGGCTACGGCAGATGATGTGGAGAGAAATACGCCGATTCCCGCTGAAGGGACCGTGCCAGTCGAAAGTGAGCCCGTAACAATGGGTCAGGGCGAAGGGGCTAGAGAAGCCTGCCTCCATATCATGGACGCTTGGTACATGGAGTTTGTTCGTGCGAATCTGAACACTCCACCTCCCCACCTCCTCTGATTCCTCAGCATGCCCCTAGAGCTCCTCAAGGAGTGGAAATGGTTAGGAGAGAGAAACCCTCGATAGACAAAATTCAAAAGCAAGGGGCTGAGGAATTTCGGGTTAATATTGATGATGACCTTGAAAGAGCAAAGTTCGGGTTGGAAAATAACATTAGGGTATTTGATAAGCTATCGTACACGCTTGAGGAGTGCGTGAAGTGCGCAGTGTCACTCCTACGAGACTCGACCTACTAATAGTGGAATACTCTCGTGTCTGTTTTATCGAGAGAGAGGATAACTTGGGAATTTTTCCAAGAAGAGTTTCGAAAGAAGTACATTAGCCAGAGGTTTATAGACCAGAAAAGGAAAGAATTTTTAGAGCTAAAGTAAGGTCGTATGACAGTGACGGAATATGAACGTGGGTTCGTGAGGCTCAGCAGATATGCACGGGAATGCGTATCTACAGAGGCCATAATGTGCAAGTGATTTGAGGATGGATTGAATGAGAATATTCGACTTCTGGTTGGCATCCTAGAATTAAAAGAATTTGTGGTACTCATTGAGAGAGCATGTAAGGCCGAAGAGTTAGCCAAAGAAAAGAGGAAAGCTGATATTGAGTCTCGAGACTCAAAGAGAAGACAGATGGGAAAGTCACATCAGTCCTCATCTAAAAGATTGAGAGAGTACGCTACCCGATCAAATTCTTCAGTAGAGTTTTCGGGTAGAAAGAAGAACAAACACCATATGGCGTCTAAAGCTCAAACCACTTCTATCGTGAGTGTTGGTAGTGCTCGGCCAAATAGGCCTGAGTGTTCGCAATGTGGTAGGCGTCATTTCGGCGAGTGCTGAGGAAATGAGAGAGATTACTTCAAATGTGGATCACTAGACCACTTCATCCGAAATTGTCCCGAATTGGATGAAAAAGAGAAAAAGCAAGATGTGAGGGCGAGTAGTGCTCCTTCGAGGGGTAGACCATAGAAGAACCCAGACGGTGGGACTGGCAACCGAGATACGCCTAAAGGTTCTACTTTGAGGTCTGAGGTCTGAGGGCTAAGCGCCTGCAAGGACTTATGCCATTCGCACTCGCAAAGAGGCATCTTCGCCAGATGTGATTATAGGTACTTTTTCTCTTCACAATATTTCTGTTGTTGCTTTAATTGATCCGGGGTCTACCCATTCTTATGTTTGCTTGAAATTAGTACCCAGTATGAATATGCCCATCAAGTCTACAGAATTTGTAGTAAAGGTGTCAAACCCATTAGGCAAGTATGTGTTAGTTGACAAAATATGTAGAAACTATCCTTTGATGGTTAGAGGTCATAGTTTTTCAGCTAACCTTATGCTGCTACCATTTGATGAATTTGACTTAATCCTCGATATGGATTGGTTGAATTCTCATGGTGTCGTAGTGGATTGTGGAAGAAAAGTCATCGAGTTGAAATGTGAAAGCGGGGATGTCCTTCGGGTTGAACAGGGTGAATTGGATAACTCGCCAATAGTGATATCGTCTATGACTACGGAGAGATATTTGAGAAAAGGGTGTGAAGCTTATCTCACATTTGTGTTGAATACCCAATATTCAGAAGTGAAAATTGAATCAGTGCCAGTGGTATGTGAGTTCACAGATGTGTTTCCAGAAGAATTTCCCGGATTACCTCTAGTTAAGGAAGTTGAGTTTGGTATCGAGTTAGTTCCTGGTACGACACCCATCTCAATTGCCCCTTATAGGATGGCTCCTACAGAGTTAAAGGAGTTGAAAGTTCAACTAGAAGAGTTAACTGACAAGGGTTTTGCGAGATCGAGTTTTTCTCCTTGGGGTGCTTCAGTGTTATTTGTGAAGAAAAAGGATGGATTGATGAGATTGTGCATAAACTACCTATAGCTCAACAAGGTGACTATGAAAAACAAGTATCCCTTGCCAAGGATAGATGATTTCTTCGATCAGTTGAAGGGAGCCACTGTGTTTTCTAAGATCGAATTAAGGTCTGGCTACTATCAGCTAAAGGTTAAGGAGCAAGATGTACCAAAAATAGCGTTTAGGACGAGGTATGGGCACTATGAGTTTCTTGTTATACCCTTCGGTTTAACAAATGCCCCTATGGTGTTTATGGATTTGATGAACCGCATTTTCTGGCCATATTTGGATAAGTTCATGGTGGTCTTTATCGACGACATACTGATTTACACACGTGATAAAAGTGAGCACGCGGAGCATCTGAGAACGGTTTTACAAACCTTGAGAGATAAGTAGTTATATGCCAAGTTCAGTAAGAGTGAATTTTGGCTTAAAGAGGTTGGATTCCTAGGACACATCGTGTCGGGAGATGGAATTAGAGTCGACCTAAGTAAGATCTTGACTATTGTTGAGCTGAAACCGTCGAAAAATGTGTCAGAGATTCGAAGCTTTTTGGGTTTGGCTGGATACTACAGAAGATTTGTAAATGGGTTCTCGATAATAGCTACTTCGATGACAAGATTTTCATAAAAGGATTTCAAGTTTGAATGGACAGAGAAGTGCCAACAGAGTTTCAAGAAACTAAAGGCTTTGTTGATCGAAGCCCCAGTTTTAGTGCAACCAAAACCGAGAAAAGAGTTTGTAGTGTATAATGATGCATCCTCGAATGGCTTAGGGTGTGTGCTCATGCAAGAAGGCAAGGTAATAGCCCATGCCTCAAGACAGCTAAAACTATATGAGAAGAATTACCCGACGCATGATTTAGAGTTGGCCACCATCATGTTTGCGCTAAAAATTTAGAGACACCATTTGTATGGCGAGAGATGCCGAGTGTTCACCGACCATAAAAGCCTCAAGTATTTGATGACTCAAAAGGAGTTGAATCTACGACAACGAAGGTGGCTAGAGTTGATAAAGGATTATGAGTTAGTGATTGACTACCACCCGAGGAAGGCGAATGTTGTTGCCGATGCATTGAGTTGGAAATCATTGTTCGCCTTAAGGGCTATGAATATTCAATTGACCGTGACTGATGATAGTTCGATTCTAGTCGAGATGAGAGCTAGATCGATGTTCATTCAAGAGGTTTGTGAAGCTTAAAAAGGTGATAAGGATTTGCAAGCTAAGATGGCTCAGTGTGAGACGGAAAATGAATCTGAATTTCGTAGTGGTACCGATGGGTGTATAAGATACCGAGATAGAATTTGTGTACCAAAGGATAATGAGTTTATTCAGAGGATTTTACGAGAGGCACATAGTGGTTGCTTGTCTATCCATCCAGGTAGTGTGAAAATGTATAATGACTTGAAGAAAATGTACTGGTGGTCGAGGATGAAAAGAGACATTTCTGAATTTGTTTCTAAGTGTCTAGTTTGTCAGCAAGTGAAGGCCAAACACCAAGTACCCAATGGTTCCTGAATGGAATTGGGACCGTGTAACCATGGATTTTGTATCAGGGTTTCCATCGACGCCAAGAAAGATGTAACACCCCTTACCTATACCCGAGACCGGGATAGGATACGAGGCGTTACCGGACATATACACAGTCATTCACTCTAACTTGGCTATAAAAAAAATTTTAAAACAATTTCACTCATACATACACAAATTGTCCCTAACAAGGAACTACGAGGTCCGAACATACATTAAAAACAATCCGGGACTAAACCAAGAACTTAAGAAAATCTTGAGAAAATTTCTAGGTTTAAGCCTCACACGCCCGTGTGCTTGGGACATACTCGTGTCCCTTACCCGTGTGGAATTATTTGGATTTATTTTCCATTTCGAACCTACAGGGGTTTTCACACAGTCGAGCACATGCCTGTGTCCTTGGCCCGTGTCCCTCACACGGCCTAGACACACCCGTGTCATCGCCCGTGTTCAAAAACCTGGACATTCTGTTTATGACGTAATCGTGCATTTAAGGGCACACGGCCAAGACACATGCCCGTGTGCTAGGCCATGCCCTCCACATAGTTGAGACATACGACTGTGTCTCTACCCATGTGTTTACAAACATGCATAGGGTACAGTAGACACACAGCCATTCGACACGCCCATAGGGCAGACCATGTGTCACACACGGTCTAGGCACATGCCAGTGTGTCTACCCGTGTAGACCATTTAAAGGCTATTTTCCAAGCCAATAGTCACCTTCAAGCACTCATTCATTCAAACACACTTTATAACATGCAACATGACATATTTAGGCACTCAAATATTCCACACCATGACACTCTCACATCTTCATAAAGTCATCCTATTGCACATTTATTTTGTTACACCATTTAGAGGCATTCCACACCAATTTCATGCATTTCAAACTTGTCATGTAACTTCAAATTTTGTATTCATGACTATAGTCATAGGCCTTCACAATTTGGCCGAATAGCATGACACATATCAAAAAATGACCAAGTCCCCTATACATGCCATACTCAAAATAATAATTTCACTATACCCAATAATATCGAGTACTACGACAGCTTCCGATCCCTAGCTAGCTTAGCGGAACTACAAAAGATGGAAAGAAAAGGCGTAAGCATTAAAGCTTAGTAAGTCCACATGCAAATAATATGCAATGATTCTTATTTCTCTTCGAATACCCTACCGAAGTATTCGATCGGGTAGTAAATTCTTTTGACCTCTTAAAGGAGGACTGATACACTTTCCCCATCTGGCTTTTCTTTAAAACTCGCGACTCGCTGGCCGCTTTCCTTCTTTCTTTCACTAACTCTTCTACTTTACACGCTCTCTTAACGAGCACTACAAACTCTCTTAACTCTAGGATGCCCATGAATACCCAAATGTCTTCATTGAGGGCATCCTCAAACCTCTTACACATAGAAGCTTCAGTGGATACGCATTCTTGCGCGTACTTGCTGAGTTTCACGAATTCTCGCTCATACTCTGTCACAGTCTTATAACCTTGCTTCAGCTCTAGAAATTCCTTCTTTTTCTGATCTATAAACCTCTGGCTAATGTACTTCTTTCGGAACTCTCCTTGGAAGAATTTCCAAGTTACTCTTTCTCTTGGTACTACCGACATGAGAGTGTTCCACCACTGATAAGCCGAGTCTCATAGAAGTGACACGACACACTTCACGCACTCTTCAGGCATGTATGACAGCTCATCGAATACTCTCAGGGTATTCTCTAGCCAAAACTCCGCTCTCTCTAGGTCATCATCTACACTTGCCCGAAATTCCTCAGCCCCTTGCTTCCGAATCTTATCTATCGAAGGCTTCTCTTGCCTGGACACATCCGCACCTTGCGGAGCCACCAGGGCATATTGAGGAATCGGATGAGGTGGGGGAGGTGGAGTGTTCGAGTTTGCACGAACAAACTCCATATACCAAGCATCCATCATTCAGAGATAGGCTTCCCTAGCCCCTCCGCCTTGGCCCATACTCACGGGCTCACTCTCTACTGGCGCAAGCCCTTTTTTGGGAGTCGGCGCATTACTTTCCATGTCATCCGCCATGGTTCTATCAGGATCCATTACTATAAAAACATAATTTATAACTGTCAGGAATCGTCACACTATCAATATGCATATATGTGGCATGTATTGCTAGACTCGTACTCTAACTAGTTTAGTCCTAGAATTGACTAAACCATGCTCTGATACCATTAAATATAACACCCTTCCCTCGCATCCGAGGCCAGGACAGGGTTCAAGGTACTACCTGACTTTAACTCAATCAACTATGTAAAACAGGGCCATGAAATCTCAAACAATTTAAAACTTTTCCTTTCCCATGTAATATGTCCCTTATGCGGGCTTACGAGGCCCTAAACATACATTCAGAGTGGTTCGGGACCCAACTGGGAACTCATTTAAAACTTAAAAAAATCTCTTGCATCAAAGCTCCACACGCCCGTGTGCTAGGGACATGCCCGTGTCCCGAGCCCATGTCTAAAAACCTGGGCATTCTGCCAAAACAACACGACCCAAGCACACACTCGTGCCCGGCAACCATTTCCTTCACACGGTTGAGACACATGGCCGTGTCTCTTGCCCGTGTGCTACTAGCATACATACTGACTTCATGGCACTGCATGGACACGCGCCCGTGTGGCCTACCCGTGTGCTAGAATGACTTTAAAGTTTTAAGTGCAGGAGACACACGACCATAACACACACCCGTGGGCGTGAACCGTGTGTCACACATGGCCTAGACACATGTCCGTGTGTCTTACCCGTGTGGACAAATTAGGCTATTTTCCAAGCCCTTTGTCACCTATCTTGCACAACCTACACAAGATCATTTCAATATACCCATCTCATCACAATGAACATTAATTCAACCATAGAAAGAACATCGTATGCATTCATCAAAATGAATAATAGCCATTATTCTAGACTTAATACAAAATAAAGGGCTTTTGACTTAGGCCAAAATACATAAACAATTCTCATGATGAATATACTAGTCTAGCCCTATACATGCCACCTTTAAAAATATAAATCAAACTATACAGAATGCTACGGACGATAGTGTGATCGATATCTCTGACTTTAAGGGATCCTCGAGCTAGCTAGATAACGCTGAAAGAAGAGGGAAAGGAAAGTGGGTAAGCATAAAGCTTAGTAAGTTGCATATAAATAAATATACAACCACAATCTCACCATTACTTATCATGCTCAAATGTAAACATAACTCAACTTACTCTTTGTCATCCACTCGAGTCACATTTTCTAAATTAAGCTCGATACTCATGCTTACCATATAGGTACCTGTAACACTCACAACATGATTATTCTTTCTTTATCAAGATTGATTTATAACTCTCACCATTGAAACGTTTGGAATACTACTGGATATTCACTGAACCTTTAACATGAGATATATTGCCGATGCGTGTCCCAGACATGTCTTACACTGGCTATCTCTGTCGAGGCCGATGCATGTCCCAGACGTGTCTTACACTGGCACTCATATGTGCGTGCTGATGCATGTCCCAAACATGTCTTACATTAGCATAACTCTTAGCCGACGCATGTTCCAGACATGTCTTACACTGGCTATCTCTGTGCTGATGCCATGTCCCAGACATGGTCTTACACTGGCTATCTCTATGCCGATGCCATGTCCCAGACATGGTCTTACACTGGTTGTCTCTGTATGGCTGATGCATGTCCCAGACATGTCTTACACTAGCCCTCGTCTAGAAGCCGATGCCATGTACCAGACATGGTCTTGCACTGGCTCTCAGAATATGGCCGAAGCATGTCCCAGACATGTCTTACACTAGCGCACAATTCACCCAATGCCTTGGCATGAATATCCAGTCCGTACCCTAATATTTCAATGGGATACTTCTATTATCTCAAATATTACTAGGCATTCTCGATTCATAACTTAGTAACTCATTCAATATTAATTCAAAGGCAATATAAATACAAGTATTAACAGTGTAGTTGTATTATTTACATACAACTTACCTCGGTTTACAAAAAGTACTTGATTACTCGGTTTAATCGGTTTGCTTAGCCCTCCCCCGATCTAGGTTCGAATTTGGTAAGTCTTGATCTATAATGACAATATGCACTCATTTAGTCACTAATTAGGATTAAACAATCATAAATTCACACCTTTGGTAAAATGACCATTTTGCCCTTAGACTTTGACAAAATGACCATTTTGCCCTTATGCTCAAAAATCGATTTTTATTGAATTTCTTTGTATTTCAAGCCTAGCTAAACTCTTTTTACTACTATAGTAATCCCAAATTCTCAATATTTTACACACTTATTATCTATTTTGCAATTTATGCAAAATAGCCCCTTTAGGTGTTTTCATGCCAACACCTCTCACAAAAGTTGTTTATAACATAACTAAAACTCATATTCTTCCTTAAAAACTCAATAAACATTTCAAAATCATCCATGTCAAAATCTTAAACTATTGACCATTTTTCAAGATGTCACCCTCATTTGAAAGCTCATGCTTCAAGGGTCTCAAAAATGTGAAAATCTTGAAGAAAACTCATTAAAATCATTTACTTGTGAGACTTATTGTTGCTGCAAGTTTTTGAAGCTCTTAAACCCCAACAATGGCTGATATTTTCGATGGAGATAAGGAAAAAATGAAGAAAAAATGGCTTTTGTTTTATTTAATCAAAAACTAGTCAAATTTGATGACCTCATCCACACCTAACTATGTCAATTTTGTCTCCCCTCACACCATAGCCGGCTAGGCTATTCACAAGGGTCTAATTGCCCTTTAAAGACCCTAAATTTAAGTTCTCTAGCTATTTAACACATTTGGGTACTAAAATACAACTTTTGCCTCTTATGCGATTTAGTCTTTTTTCGCAATCGGGATTGAAAACATTAAAATTAGCTCACCAAATTTTTCATGCACTAATCAAATCATACTATAGCCTCATAAAAATGATAAAAATAATTTTCTAACTTCGAATTTGTGGTCCCAAGACCACTATTTCGACTAGGCCCTAAATCGAGTTGTTACAAGTGTTACACGTATTGCATCCATTATGAACTCGAACCAACTCAACGAGCTCGGAGGCCTCATACATATTCACAAACCCGGACCAACTCAACGAGTTTGGATTTCTAATTTCCTAGTGACATGTCACTTGTATCCTAAACTATTCCTAAGGTTCAAACGGGGTTTTTCTCATTGCAAATGGCATCTCTATCGTACATGCTCGTAACGTCGTAGATAACAACCATAATATTATTCATGTTCTCAAAACCATCAATAAGCATATAATTTATAATCACAATATATTAAATCATTAAAAACATATTACAACACCACATTATTTGCATATGTACTTACCTCGGTACAAAATGAGAATAATCGAGCCTAATCGTCGTATACTTTGTTCTTCCCTCGATCAAGAGCTGGTTCACGTTTTTCTTGATCTATAATGCCAAATTTAACTTATTTATTATTCACATTACTAAAATGGGTCCATAAATCATACTTTTGTAAATTTACATTTTGACCCCTAAACTTCTACATATTTGTACTTCGGTCCCTAGGCTCGTAAAATGAAATGTGTTCGATTTTCTTGTACTTTAAGCCTAGAAAAACCTTTATGGCTCTTATAGCAGCCCATATTTCTCCTTTATTCACATGATTACTACCCATTTTATAACTTTCACATTTTAGTCCTTTTTAGGTGTTTTAATGAAAAATCACCTAGTAAAATATGTTTATCATGCATCAAACCTTCATATTCCTCTATAAATCTTCAAAATACCAATATGTCATGCATGGGTAAATTTTTAAACATGAACCCTAGCTTAAAATATGGGTAAAAATGAGTAGATCTTGTCACAATGATTTCAAAAATACAAAGAACATTAAAAATGGGGCTAGGATGTACTTACAATCAAGCTTGAAAATGTTGAACAAACCCTAGCTATGGTGTCTTGCAATTTTTGGCAATGAGAGAAGAAGATGGACACCAATTTTGACTTATTTTCCCTTTTTATTCTTTTAATTACCAAATGACCAAAATGCCCTTAGGGTTTTTCTTTCAAAATTTTCCTATGCATGTCCATTTTTGTCCAAAATTATAGAAATTGGTCAAATTGCAAATTAGGACCCTATAATTCATAATCTAAAGAAATTTCATGCTTAAAGCTTCTAGAATGCAAGTTTTGCACTTTATTCAATTTGGTCCCTAAAATGCAATTATACATTTTATGCCTAGAATTTGTTCATGAAACTTTCACACAAGCATGCATTCATAACATAAACCTTATAAGAATCATATAATTATTATTTCTATCTTGAATTTGTGGTCTCAAAATCACAATTCTAACTAGACCCTAATTTAGGATGTTACAGAAGAAGGATTTCGTTTGGGTCGTTGTTGATAGGCTTACAAAGACGGCACATTTTATACTGGTGCGTACCGATTATCTCCTGGAGAAATTAGCAAAATTGTACATTTTCGAGATCATGAGACTTTATGGAGTACCTTTGTCAATTATTTCGAATAGAGATCCGAGGTTTACCTCGCGGTTTTGGAAGGAGTTGCAAGAGGCATTGGGAACGAAACTAAATTTTAGTATAGCACCTCACCCAAAAACCGACAGTCAGTCGGAGAGAGTAATTCAGATCTTAGAAGATATGTTGCGGTGTTGTGTTTTCAAGTTTCAGGGCAGTTGGGAAAAGTATTTACCATTGGTTGAATTCGCCTACAACAATAGTTATCAGTCGATTTCGAAAATGGTGCCCTATGAGGCTTTGTATGGGCATAAGTGTCGAACGCCCTTATATTGGACAGAACTTAAAGAGAATCAGATTCATGGGGTCAATTTGGTAAAGAGACTGAAGAGAAGGTTAAGGTGATTCGTGATTGCTTGAGAGCCGCTTCGGATAGAGAGAAATCCTACAAGGATTTGAAATGAAAAGATACTGAGTTTCAAGTTGGTGATAAGGTGTTTTTGAAGATATCCCCATGGAGGAAAGTCCTCAGATTCAGTAGAAAGGGCAAGCTGAGTCCTCATTTCATAGGACCATATAAGATTACCAAGAGAGTAGGGCCTGTTGCCTACCGATTGGCTTTGACCTCAAAGTTGGAAAAGATTCACGACGTGTTTCATGTGTCCATGTTACATCGATATAGATCGGATCCTTCGCATGTGATCGCGCCAACTGAGGTTGAGGTTCAACCGGACAGGACTTATGCCGAAGAGCAGGTTAAAATTTTGGCTCGTGAGGTCAAACAATTGAAGAATAAAGTATAGCACTCGTGAAAGTTTTGTGGCATAGACATGGAGTTGAGGAAGCCACATGGGAACCCGAGGAGATTATGAGAGACCAATACCCAAACTTATTCACCGGTAAGATTTTCGGGGACGAAAATCCCTAAGGGGGAAAATTGTAACAGCCCGATTTCGGGCTTAGTCAGAATAGTGGTTTTGGGACAAAAAATTTGAGGCCAAGAAATTATTTTTATTATTATTTTGGTGTCATAGTATGATTATATGAGTGTATGAAAATTTTGGTGAATTAATTTTAACAATTGGACACCTAATTTTAAAAAATGACTAAATCGCATAAAGGGAAAAAGTTGTGATTTACTAGAAAATAGTGTTAAATGGCCATGGATTATAAATTAGGGGTATTTACAGTGCAAATAGACCATAGGATGGTGCTTGGTCGGCCATGAGACAAGGAAATTTAAAATAGTCATGTGTTAGGTGAAATTGGGTGGCTAAATTGACTAAAAAAAATAAAATAGAAAAAGATGATATCATCCCTTTTTCATCTTTTTCTCCACTGAAAAACACCAAAAAAATAGGGGTTTGAAAGCTTGAAAATTTCAGCAACTTGTAACTTTCACAAGTAAGTGATTTTATGGTCTTTCTTGATGATTTTTATACTTTTAGAACCCTTGTAGCATGAGCTTTCAAATGAGGGGACTATTTTGCAAAATGGTTGAAATTATAGGGTTTTACCATGAGAGTGTTCATGTTATTTTCTGAAATTTTATGGAAGACAATGAATCATAATTGTGAAATAAACAACTTTTAGTTTTCATGGAAACCCTAACTAAGGACCATTTTGCATAAGTAGTAAAATAGGTGATAAATGTGTGAAATAGTGAGAATTTTGAGCTGTTCCTAGTATAAAAAGTATTCGGCTAGGCTTGGTTAATGAGAAAATGTGATAAAAATCGATTTTCGAGTCTAGGGGTAAAATGGTCATTTTGTGAAATTCTACGGGCAAAATGACCAATAATAAATTGTTCAGTACCTAGATCGATAAAATGATTAAATTGTGAATTTTTATCATTATAGATCAAGAATTACAAAATCCGAGCCTAGACCGGGGAAAAGCAAAGCTAGTGGATTAAACCAAAATAGTCACCACATTTTGAATGCCGAGGTAAGTTGTATGTTAATAATGCAACTATATCTTTATGATGTATGATTGAATTTGTAACACCCCTCACCCGAATTCAACGCTGGAACAGGGTTTGAGGTGCTACCGAATTTAAACTCAACCAATTTTAGGAAATCGGGCCATAAAATTTTTCATTTATAAGTAATATGTCCCTTATTTGGGCTTCTGAGGCCCAAAACATACATTCGAGGTGGTTTGGGGCCAAACCGAAGGCTCAAGAAAATCTTAGAAAATCTTATGCTTTAAGGCTCCACACGCTTGTATGGGTATAGGGCACATGCCTGTGTGCTAGGGACACGCCCGTGTGCTAGGGACACGCCCAAGTCCTGCACCCGTGTGGCCAATTTGATTTTTACAATTTTTCATAAAATAAGTGCAGACTTCACACGGCCTGAACACACACCCGTGTCCTTTCACACGGCCACAACACGCCCATGGTGTAGCCCGTGTGCAAAAACTTGGGTATTCTATTTCTGACGTCAGCATCACACGGCCATGGTACACATCCGTGTACTAGGTCGTGCCCTCCCACACGGCTGAGTCACACGGCTGTGTCTCTGCCTATGTGAGAAATACCATGCATTCTGACTTGAAATTTCTAGTGCAGGGGATACACGGCCTTCTAACATGCCCATGGGGCTATCCATGTGTCACACACGACCTAGACACATGCCCGTGTGTCTACCCTTGCAGACAATATGAGGCTATCTACCAAGCCTCTTTGTCTCCCTAGTGTACCTATTTTCATGTCAATACCAACCAATATCAAAACAACCATAATAGACATTCATTCAACCATGAAGGTGCACTTCTTATAGACTCAAAATGAAAGCCCTCATTCAAGGCTTAATGTAAAGAGTGAAATCTATTCTAGACCAACACACTTGGCCAATTCTCAAAGACACAAAATAATAAGGTCTAGCCCTATACATGCCATAATCAAAAATATAAATCCAACTATACCAAGTATTACAGCTGATAGTGTGATTGATATCTCTGACTTTAAGGGATTCTCGAGCTAAATAAGCGGTATTGAAAGAAAAAGGGAAAGGAAAAAGAGTAAGCATAAAGCTTACTAAGTTGCATATAAATAAATATACAACAACAATTTCACCATTAGTCATCATGCTCATAGCTCAAATGTAAGCATAAACTCGACTTACTCATTACCGTCTACCCAAATCACATTTTCTAATTTGAGCTCGTTACTCATGCATACCAAATAAGTACCTGTACCACTCACAACATTATTATACTTTCCTTATTAAATCACTTTCATAACCTTTAAAGTGAACCTTTCGGAATACTACCGGATATTCTATAAGCCTCAAACATGGGATAAGTTGCCGATGCCATGTCCCAGACATGGTCTTACACTGGCTATCATCATCGAGGCTGATGCCATGTCTCAGACATGGTCTTATACTAGCCCTCGTATCTACATGCTGATGCATGTCCCAGACATGTCTTACACTAGCACAACTCTTAGCTGATGCATGTCTCAGACACGTCTTACACTGGCTATCATCATCGAGGCCGATGCCATGTCCCAGACATGGTCTTACACTGGCACTCATCTCTATGCTGATGCCATGTCCCAGACATGGTCTTACATTGGCTCTCATAATGTGGCCGATGCATGTCCCAGACATGTCTTACACTGGCACACAAATAACTCGAATGTTAAGGCACGAATATCCGGTTTGTTTCCTAGGGTTGCAATGGGATCTTTCTATTATCTCAATTCACAATCTAACAATTCATGCTATATCAATTCAATGACAACTCAAATACATGTATTAACAATTTAGTTATATTATTTACATATAACTTACCTCGGATTACAAAATGTACTCGACTAGTCGGTTTAGTCGATTTGCTTGTCTTTCCCCCAGTCTAGGTTCGGATTCACTAAATCTTGATCTATAATAGCAAAATGCACTCATTTAGTCATTAATTACAATTAGGAATTCATAAATTGTCATCTTAGTTAAAATGACCATTTTGCCCCTAAATCTTGGCAAAATGACCACTTTGCCCCTATGCTCGAAAATCAATTTTTATCAAATTTCTTCATATCTCAAGCCTAGTCTAACTCTTTTTACTCTTACAGCAACTTCAAACTCTCACTATTTCACACACTTAGCACTTATTTTGCAACTTATGCAAAATAGTCCTTTTTGGTGTTTTCATGCTAACACCTTTCACAAAAGTTGTTTATAACTTAGCTAAGACTCATATTCTTCCATAAAATTTCAGAAAACAACATAAACTCTCTCATGGTAAATCCCTAGACTTATCACCATTTTTCAAAATAGTCCTCTTATTTGAAAGCTCATGATACAAACATGATAAAAATGTAAAAATCATCAAGAAAATCATCAAGATCACTTACATTATGAAAGGAATAAGTTGCTACAAATTTTTAGCTTTCAAACCTCCATATTTGTTGATATTTTCAGTGGAGAGAGGGATAGAGAAGAAGAAAAATAATAGCTAGGCTTTTAGGCATTATTTTATCACCAAATCATGACATCAACTTACCTAATGTTGACTTTTCAACATTTCTCTCTACCATGGCCAGCCAAGCTAACATAATACGGTCTAATTTCCCTTTAAAGACCCCTTAATTTTATATCTATAGCTAACTGACACATTTGGTGTAACAGTCTAATTTAGACCCTAACCGAAACGGTGATTTCGGGACCTCGAATTCGAGTCAAAAAAATATTTCAAAATTATTTTTTGTGTTTATTTTGTGTGAATTTATATCTATGAAATTTTCGTGATTTAATTTTTTCGTTTGGGTATCCGATTAAATGAAAGGACTTAATCGCATAAATTAAAAATTAGCTAGTTTTAATTGTAAGGATTGAATTGGTAATGGCTTCTTAAGTGGAAGCATTCATGATGCAAAAAGCCTAATTTTTATTTGATAGTGGGCGGCATTATATAGGACAAATATCTTTTTATATTAAATATGTACATTTATGTATATATATGTGTTATAGTAATAAAATGCATATTATATGTATATAATATAAGAAATGAGTTGGAAACCATGTGCATGTGACATGGACGATCATGTCATTGGCCTATAAGTTTTAGTTATTAATTTTTAAAGGGTAATTTAGAAAACTAGCTTATAAATTATATAATATGTGATAAAACATAAAAGAAAACAAAAAGTGTTCATTAATTTTTTCACATAGCCGAAACTAAAAAGAGAGAAAAGGAAGAAGCAAGCTAGGGTTCGGTTGATTTTTAAGCTCAATCAAGGTAAGTGTTCGGCTCAGTTTTTGATACTTTTTCCGTTTTTGAGATCATTGCTTCGAATACTACAAAACCCAAGCTTGAATTTTGAAATTTGATGAATATTTTGAGTTATGCCATTGATGAGGGCTCTTGATTTTTGTTATTTGATGATGAATTATGAAATGTAGGTGTTGGGTTAACATATTTTGTATTGGAGTTTTTGATAATTTTAAGTAATTAGGACTTAATTGCAAAAATTATAAATTGAAGGACTAAAATGTGAAATAAATGAAATTTATGGACTTGTGTGAGCTTAGATAAGATTCTGCTTAAGCATAGTAAAGTCAAATTTTGAATATTTTGTATTTTGTGCAAATTGGACTAAATTGTAAAAAGTGGAAATGTCAGGGGTAAAATGGTAATTTACCTATGTATGTGTTTTTGGGCTAAATTGAATAAAAATATGTTTGAATGAGCTTAATTTTAATGTGTTTAGATCAAGAACTGAAGAAATCATATTTAGATCGGGGGAAAACAAAAATGGTCGACTAGCCGTCCTGTTCCGTCTTTATATCGTCCGAGGTAAGTTATAAGCATAATTGGGTTGTTTTATATAATTAAATACGGGCTTTATATGCTGATTTTGTAATGTGTAAAAACCTACGTATATAATTCATTGTAAGAAATATGGCACTAAGTGTGCGAGGGATAAAGTGACGACACTGAGTGTGCGATACGTCACAAGATTTTAGCACTAAGTCTGTGAGATGTTAATGTAACGGCACTAAGTGTGCGATACGTTACAAAGATTTAGCATTGAGTGTGCGAGTTGGCTGATCCCTTAAAAGAACCAAATTGTAATTGTGAAATCGAATTAAACGGTCAGACATGAATTATCTTGATATTTACTTGAGTAAAGGTAAGTGAAATCCTCGAATATTTGTGAAGAATCGTATGCAAACCAAATGAAAAATATATGGGTATATGGTGTGTATATTTGGCTTATAAAAGAATAATTTGAGTGGCATTGTAATGCTTGTTAATTAAGTATACATATGAGCTGGTCCATTCGGCCAGGTAACGATATTTATGTATGATATTATTCTATAATGTTTTAATGTGCGGATAGGAGTAGATGGATGTACAGCTAATTATGAGTACTTGAATTAGGAATAGATGAATATTATATATGGCAAATGATTGATAGAATGAAGCATGAAATTTATGTTGGTATTAAAGGCTTGGATGTTGTTGGCTGTTAATGTTTAGATGCAAATATAGGTATAGTGAAATGAGATCTATAAGTATGTTTATATATGAGGCTATCTTCGGCCATGAATATGATAATGATATATATAAGTGAAAGGTATATATATAATACTAGTAGCTTGTGTATTCGTTCAAGGGAAAGTTTATATATAGTCGCAAGTTTATAATCACTTTTAATAAGTTTAATTAATTATTTGAGTATAATATTGTATTACGAATTTTCCTATTGATGATAAAATGTGATTGAGTTGAATATTTGCTTATGACTTTCTAAGCTATAATAGCTTACTCTGCGTTTTCATATTTATTCTGTTTTATAGATTTTGAATCCAAGTTACGAATCTGGGAATCGTCAGAGGAGCTTATCACGCTATCGACTGTCTTCGGTATTTTATAAATTGTGTTTTGGAACTATGGCATGTATAGGCTGGAAAGTGTTTTTGAAATAACGAATTTAGTTATGTATTTAAAGCCATGCGAAAATGGCTTGCTTATTATGCTTAAGTTTGGTTGTACATATTCTTAATTAAAATGTTTGATGAGTTTAATTATTGGTAATTTAATGATGGAAGATTTAGATGTGTATATGAATTTAGGTAATAAGATTCGGTTATGAAACCAAATAGCATAATATGTATTTGGTACAAAGTATAAATTTTGCATGCGTGATTGCTATTTAAAATTGTAACATGATTTGAATTAATGTTACTATGAGTTTGTGCAGCAGATGTTAATTGATGCGTGTTGAATGTTTGGTAATTCGTAAACGTGACTTATTATAAAGCCTATTCGGATGTGTCTAGATGTCTATATATATATAGATATATATATATATATACAAATCAAAAGAATTATAGATGTTATGTTGTCTTTGGTTAAGATGATTAATTATGTTATATATGTATTAATAAAGATTTAAAAAAATGAGCT
This sequence comes from Gossypium anomalum, assembly GCA_025698475.1. NCBI lineage: Eukaryota > Viridiplantae > Streptophyta > Magnoliopsida > Malvales > Malvaceae > Gossypium > Gossypium anomalum. The sequence goes on along the minus strand of CM046968.1, from coordinate 35,872,025 downwards.
AATGAGTATATTTGAATAAATGTGATATGAGTATCAAACATATTAAATTTTGGGTTCGGTAAATATATTTAAACTTATATGAATTATGGTTGAATATAATGCATGATTTATAAATGCAAGCGACATATTTAATATATGTTTGATTTGTATTTATAAGTGGTCTGGTATTTCGACTTAGTAATAAGGTAAAAGAATAAACATTTATTGATTGAATTAGGTTTATGTGATGTAGTACAAGCGATGGTTTTGATTTTATAGTTGTGCGGCACTGGTAATTGAATTATGAAATCATTGGTTTAATTTATATTAACTTGATAGTATATTTTAATTTGGTTTAACTAATGAGTATTGTATTTGTTTATTAATAACTTAAATTTTATTAATAACTTAATTTGTATATTATAATTAATATTAAAGTACGTTTGGTGGATATGTATTTTTGTGTTTTAAATTTGGTAAATTTGATATATGAATTGGTGCTTAGTCTTGAAATTTTAATATTTGAATTAGTATGTTTGAATATTGTGATATAATTTGTTCGGTCTTTTAAGTGCATGAATATTATTAAGTATTTGATTACCCTTACTTTGATAAACACCCGACTTGTGCATATAATTGTAAAGCGTGTTTTGTATGGCTTTGAGGCAAACATATTTATGTGATAATATGTTTATCTGTATGATATGAATTTGGTTGATAATTTGAATTATGAATTGTATTTGTATTTCGATTAATAATATATGTTTGATATTAAATCTATTATATGTTTTATTTTTTAGAATATGACCTACGTGAATATATCGTATCCAAAAGTAGTGTTTTGGTCGGTAGTGCCTCTTAACCCTAGTTCGGCGATGGACATGGGTTAGTGGTGTTATATTTGGGTACTAAAATGCAACTTTTGTCTTTTATGCGATTTAGTCCTTTTTTGAAATTAAGCTCCCAAACATTAGAATTAACTCCCCAAATTTCATGCACTAATATAATCATACTATAACCTCATAATAATAATAATAATTTTCCCAACTTTGGATTTGTGGTCCCGAGACCACTGTTCTGACTAGGCCCTAATTCGGGCTATTACAGTTGATATTTCATAAATTGTTTTGATTATGAACATGAGAATGCATGTTGAGAAATTAACGTAGTAAAGACTTCCTTTGAACATTTGAAATAGACTTGGATATTGATACTGTGACATTGGGTGATATGTGTGCCAGTGTAAGACATGTTTGGGACATGCATCGGCCTCGTAATATACAAGCTAGTGTAAGACGTGTCTGGGACATGGCATCAGCTTGTTGTGTGTCAGTGTAAGACCTTTCTGGGACATGGCATCGACACCGATAGATGAGACCCAGTGTAAGACCTGTCTGGGATGTGGCATCGGCCTCACTATATGAAAGCCAGTGTAAGACCATGTCTGGGACTTGGCGTCGGCATCTTAACCCATGTTAGGGCTATTGAATATCCGGTAGTATTCCAAATGGTTCAACAAAATATTTATGACTTATATCAAAATGAGAAAAGTTATGATCACGTGATGAGTGGTTCAGGTATCTATTTGAAATGTATGGGATGTAGGCTCAATATATGCAATATGAATTGTATTGGATGATGATGATGAGTAATTTATACTTACGTCCACTTATGGTATTCACGAATAAGCTATGAAAGGTTATGAACACATTGTTTCATGATAATTAGTTGATGTTTATTTTCATGCAACTTACTAAGCTTTACGCTTACCCTATTTCCTTTCCATTTTCTTATAGTGCCGCCAAAGTAGCTCGAGGATCATCGCCCACGTTAGAAAAGCCAGTCACACTATCTTTTGAAGCATTTGGTATAGTTAGTTCTTTTATTTTGATTATGGCATGTATAGGAACTTTTGATTTTGTTTTAGTGTCATATTATTTTGGGGCCAAATGTGTTGGCTTGTATTAGTATTTGACTCTTTTTGTATAAGGCCATGAAAAGTGGCTAATATTGAAAGTTGTTTTATGAATACAATAAGGTCTTTCATGAATGAGAATTTGTTGGTATGGTTGAAAGTATGAATCTCAATGTTTGTATAGCAAAGTGCCTGAATTGATTTCTTAAGCTTATATGAAACGTGTGGAGGTCTTAGTTGTGGCTATTGGATTGAGGAATCATGTCATATTAGACTTTAGTAGGGTGGATGTTATTATATTGTGTTTCAGGTCCTCAACATAGTTGAGTTTCCCTTACTTGACTAATTCCTCTAACTCGGATATTGCTAAATAATCATCAAATGCATTAGGAAATCGCATAGACTTAAAAACATTAAATGTTACCTGGTCGTCCTGAATAGCATAGTAAGCTCACCATTCTGCACATCAATAAGGGTCCTTTCAGTTGCTTGGAAAGGCCTTCCTAGGATGATTGATACCTCTTTATCTACTTCAAAGTCTAGAATAACAAAGTCAGCAGGAAAAATAAATTTATCTACACGTACCAATACATCCTCAATTTTTCCTTTTGGATGTGCTAATGATCGATCCGCTATTTGAAGTGTAATTGTAGTAGGTCTAATTTCATCTATCCCCAACTTTTTAAATATAGACATGGGCATCAAGTTAATGCTTGCACCCAAATCACATAGTGCCTTACCAAAATACGTTACTCCAATGTTGCAAGGTAAGGTAAAACATTTAGGATTTTTCAACTTTTGGGGGTAGTTTGTCTTGAAGATATACACTGCATTCCATCGTTAAGGCTACCGTATCAAATTCTGCAAGTCTCCGTTTCTTGGATAGGATATCCTTCATGAATTTGATGTGATTCAACATTTGTTCAGGTGCTTCTACCAATGGAATGTTGATATAATATGTCTAGAAATTTCTTGAACTGGACTTCTTGCTTCTGCTTCTGAAGTCTTTGAGGGTAGGGTGGTGGAGGATTATTTATTGGAATTGGTTGATTCATCTTCTGTGGCAATTCTATATCTAATGGAGTTGTTAGGTTATCAGGATTGACTGGTTTAGAAGTTACCTTATCAAATTTTGCAAACTCTAGTTCTGGTGAAGCTGGAATTTCAACACTTGGTTGAACTTCCATTGAATCTTAAGCATCAGTTGGCTCTTCTTTAACTTTAACAATTTTGGGTTGTAATGTCTTTCCGCTCCTCAATGTCAATGCTTTACAATGCTCTTTCCCTAGATTTCTTGGGTTTTCCGTATCACTAGGCAGAGCACATTGTGGTCAGTTTCTAAGTTCAGTAGCAAGTTGACCCACTTGATTCTCCAAATTCCTTAAAGTGGCATCATTCTTTACCATATATGGCTTCAACAGGTTCTCTAAACTATTGCAAGGTTCAGCATGAGTTGGTTTATGAACTTGTTAGGTAAAAACAAGTGGTTAGGTTGGTCTAGGTTGGACGCAAGTGTTACCGGTTCTAGCCTCTCGGTTACTCCAGGAAAAGTTTGGGTGGTTTTGTCAAAATGCGTTATAAAAATTAGATTGCAGTCCTTTTCTTCCACGGTTTTAGTTTTGATTACCTATGTAATACAATATCTGGGTTTGATGGACATTCTTTGAACAAATGTCTTTCCCCACAATAGACACAAGCTATATTTTCAAATTGATTGAGTGGTTGAGCTGCAAAATTATTAAACCCATTAGCTGTAAAATTTTTAAACATTGAGAAAATTGAGGATACTTGATATGCAAGTGAAGTGAGAGCGTCCACTTCATGAACTTTAGTGACTCGTCTTCCCGACGTTGTTCAATTGGTTGGCCATTGATAATTGTTGCCGGCAATTCTCTCGTCGACTTCATAAGCCTCGTTATATGACTTAGAAAGGAGAGCACCATTAGCAGAAGCGTCTACTACCATCCTTGTGTAAGCATTGAAACCGTTATAAAATGTCTTAAGTTGGATATAATGAAGGATTTCGTGATGAGGGCACTTACATAATAATTCTTTGTACTTTTCCCATGCCTCATACAAGGACTTTTCATCCATTTGTTAGAAAGTAGTGATCTCTTTCTGCTAACACTTGTCATGTGGAAATGGAATTTGGTGGCAATGAGTTCAATCAGGCTCAAGCTCTATCCCTTAGCAAATATGGGAACAGCTTTAATCATAGTGCATCTTCGATTACTTCGGCTAACTTGAAAGAATCACTCACCTCCATAAATAGTCTTAAGTGAAGTTGAGGATCTTCGATAGGCATTCCACTGAATTGGCCCACTATCTGAAGCATCTGAAACATGACTAGCTTCAGTTTGAATTATTGTGCCTCAATTTCGAGTCTCCTAATACCCAAACTAATATCATGAAACACTGGCACACCATACTGTCTTAGAGCCCTACCTATCATTAGCAATAAGGATAGGATTTTTAGCAAGGTTTGCTCCATTTCCTTGATTCAAATTTTTGTACTTCATCTCTTCGGTCCTTCTTTGAACTGCTTGTCTTCTTCTTTGTCAAAAAGTTCTTTCAATCTCAGGGTCTACAGGGGGTAAATCGATAATTCGATCAATACTCATAAACACCTAAAACAAACACAGAAAAATTAATGAAGTTAAAATTGAACATAAAAATAAACTAAAATGCAAAATTAACAAATTCATAAATATTGACTTTTAAAATAGTCCTCGGCAACGGCGCCAAAAACTTGAAATGATGGAAATGTGCAAGTGTACACAATCGCAACAAGTAATAAAGTGACAAGTAAATGTTGAGTTATCGTACCCACAGGGACTGTGAAAGAAAATTATTTATGAAATGAAATTCAAACTCTTTGGTGATTAAAAATATTTTAATTTTAAGGAAGTAATTAAAAACTAAATTTTAACTAAGTAAAATAAAATAAAATAAAAGTTGCAATGCATGATTTCAAAAGATGATTTTAATCAAGATGACATAATTGTGTTAGATCAATTACATTTCTTAACTTAATATTACTAAAACAGTGTTCATGTTGTTACGAATAAATCCATTGCAACTTGGTAATTTGTTAACTATAGCACATACAGACTTACTAAATTAACTAATCACTTAAACATATCACTATGTCAGTTCAAACAATTAATCAATTTAAATAAGCAAGTAAAGGATTAAGTGAGGTAACAATGTATACCTACATTAAAATAGCTTAATCACAATAGTCTTGCCAGTCATGCAAGGCTAACGTACCATTTAATACAGTCGCTAATTTAACCCTCAGCTACCTTAGATGATTAAACATGCACTGATTAAGTATTGTGCCCATTAATTACAATTTCAACACGATTTAATAATTAAGTCATTAGTTACCTTACAACAATAATGCAAGATTAACTTAATCATGGTTTTATTTAATCAAACAATTTACCAAGACCTATAACAACATAAACATAATTTTAATAACTTAAGTGGACAAAATGCAATCAACCTAACAGGAATTAAATTTAAGCCATGTTAATTAAATTTAGAATAACAAAACAACAAATATTTGTAGACATGTTCATAACAAAAACAATAAAAATTAAAGGATGGGAAACTAGAATCAAATCTAGTGTTTCTCCGAAGCTTGACTAGTTTGCTCCACTTGTAACACCCTTAACCCGAACCCATCGCCGAAACAAGGCTACAAAGCATTATCAGAATTACAGATCAAATAACAGATATTCCACATCATATAGTATTCATATCAGAAATAAATCATAAAGTCCCTTATATAAACCCTCGAGGTCTAAAACATGCATTTGAAATGAGTCGGGACTAAACCAGGTACTCAGAATTTTTTGCGAAATCTCAAAATTTTTCCTAGGTGCAGGGGTCACACGCCCATGTGATCAGGCCATGTGGTTCACACGGCCAAGGGACACGCCCGTGTCTCAGGCCATGTAACTCTCTGACTTGGGTAACATGGCCAAGCCACACGCAAGTGTGCTAGGCCGTGTGTAAAAACCTGGGCATTCTGTTTTGAAATTTTAAAGATGCAGGGGACACACGGCCAGGTCACATGCCCATGTGCTAGGCCATGTATCACACACGCTCGTGTCTCTACCCGTATAGACGAAAATAGGTTACTTTCCAAGCCATATTTCTTACCCCATTTTGTCATCCTCCTACACTAACACTTTAACACATTTACAAGCTATTATAGGTCTTTTAACCTAACTTAAAATCAAGTCCTATACATGATATAATACCTCATATAATCAAGTATACACACTTACTTAAATTACCCAAGTTCACATATATGCATATCGTATCAAATATGCTAATTTAATTAAATCATCAATATGCCAATATAATTTCTATCAATCAACCATTTCAAACACATATCAAACATATCCATCACAAGCCATTCCAATGGCTAGTTACAATTAAAGCATTTATATGTTGATATTGGCTAATTGACCTATACATGCCATTATAACCACAATTGATTTACCATATATATACCGAAATGGGCTGATGGATAGTGTGAGTGATCTCCGCCAAGCTTCCAATCCAACGAGCCTCTAAATTACTATAGAACAGGGGAAAATAAAACAAAGCATGAAATGCTTAGTAAGTTCGTATAACATGGTAATTAACTTACCATTCATTCATGTTCAAGATAAACATGCAAGACATATTCAACCAATTTGATCACAAGCCCTAGCACATATCTTCATCATCTTTGTTATTCATATATTTCATTCAAATATCAAGAAATATGTATGGGCTCAACAGTAATCAAATTTCCATATAAATATGCTTTCCACATCATGTATTCATATAACATACACAAATCATATCCTTGTATTTCAAGTACATTTTCATAATAATTCATTTCGAGTTCAAGCTATTTCATGTTAGAACTTTGCTAATTAAATCAATCGAATTGTCGATGGTTACACTGGTAGTACGATCGAGGTTTACAAATCTATAATCATAAATGAACATATTTATCAAACAAATTTCATGTTCATATAGCATTATCTCATATTTCCATATATCATATATTATCATTTTCATGTATTTCAGGCAGATACGTGTAATAATTCATTTCGTGTTCATATTTTCTCATATCAGGATTTTGCCCGTTGAATCATTGAAAACATCGATGGATACACAAGTAGTACACTCGAAGTAAAAAAATCAGAAATCCATTAATTCATATTCGGGAGTGCTCATTAAAGCACATGATCGGGAAATCCTCTCTCGAGCCATATAATAGGAAACTCACAAAAAGCCATTAATCAGGAAGCTCACAAAGAGCCTATCAGGAAGCTTATCCGGGTTATATAATAGGAAGCTCATAAGAGCCATAATCAGGAAGTTCACAAAGAATTTTTAATCAAGAAGCTCACGAAGAGCCTATCGGGAAGCTCACAAAGAGCCATGTAACGGGAGCTTCGGATAGCCATATATATTGGGAAGTTCAAGCGAGCCATATCAATACGCTCACAAAGAGATGCATTTGTGTCTATAACATATGCAAGGTCACAACCGGTCATATAACAGGATGCTCAAAAAGAGTTGTGTTTGTGTCCCCAATATATGCATGATCACAACCGATCATATAACAGGACACTCACAAAGAGCTGCGATAGTCTGCAACACATGCAGGATCGCTATCGATAAGGATGCTCGTAGGAACCATATAACGGGAAGCTCGAGAGGGCTTATAATAGGATGCTCGTAGGAGCTGTGGTGTGTCCGCAACATATGCTAGACTACAACCAATTCGGGAAATCCTGTATCCATCGAATTCCATTATTCAAACAGGATTTAATATTTATTGGGCTTTGTCAGATATGTAATCAATTTCATGTATATGACATTTATATAAATTACATACACAACATTCAATTCAAGCATATAAATATACACAATTTAGTTACACGAATTTACCTCGACAAATGTTCACGTACATGAAATCTACTAATCTGACATTTTCCCTTTTCCTCGTTCTAACTCCGAATTTGGTCTATCCAAATCTATATGAATGAATTTAACATTAGTTCATGCTAATTTCAATTTAATTCACATCTTAGGCAAAATTGTCATTTTGCCCCTAAACTTTTAATTAATGAGGATTTCGTCCCTAGGCTCGAAAAATGAAATTCATGCACTTTAATCCTTATTCCAAGCCTAACCAAATTTTTCATATAATATTTACAGCCCATGTATTTCACAACATTTAGAAATTTTCCATGAATTTTACATCTTTACAATTTAGTCCCTAAATCAAAATTTCATCAAGATTCCCTTAACAAAAGTTGTTTATCTATCAACAACCTTTCATTTTCTACCATAAAACTTCATAATTCATCTATGTTCGTCCATGGAAAAACCCTAGTATCTTGATAACTTTGCAAATCAATCCCCAAGTAGCTAGATTAAGCTATTACGATCTCGGAAATATAAAAATCATTAAAAACGGGCAAGAATACTTATCTAATCAAGCAAAATAAGTTGGCTTGAGCTTAGGTTTCCATGGTTAGGGTTTCCATGCTTTTAATTTGTGAAAGATGATATAAATGATAATATTTTTATTTTTTTATCATTTTTTATCTTTTATTATTTTACTTTTCAATTTGATCCTTTTCTTTATTTTATTTTCCATGGATGAATCATCATCCTTAACCACTAAGCATTTTTAATGGTCTATTTGCCATATAAGGACCTAAATTTTTTAATTCCATAGCTATTTAATGATTTTAGCTATTAGAACTCAACTTTTGCACTTTGTGCAATTTGGTCCTTTATCAAATTAAACATGTAATCGGTAAATTTTTTTTACAAATTTTTTATACGATATTACTATCATACTATAGACCATAAAATAATAAAAAATAATTTTTCTTCTGGAATCGAATTTGTGGTCTCGAAACCACTGGTCTGATTTTACCAAAAACGGATTGTTACACTGCTCCTCCTTCTCCGCTTGTTCTTGTTAAACTGAGGCTTCTACGAGTACTTGAATGTTGCTACCAATGGTGATTGAAGGGATCTTTTCCAATAGGGGAGATCGGCAAGGGAATGGAAGGGAAAATGGAGAATAAATAAAGGGTTTTGAAGAGAGAAAGTAAGAGAGAAGTGTGAAGAATGAAGGTGTTAGAGGTGTGTTCCAAATGAGCAACCAAGGTGGTATTTATAGGTTGTATATGTTGCTAAAAATAGCAAAAATCAACAGCCATTAACTCCCCCCATGGACGGCCACACATGTGGCAAATTTGAAGCTTTCAAACTTGCTAAATTTAGCTAGAGGTAAATCTACAAAAGCTTGATAAGTGAAGGGGTTTAATTGCAATTTCAAGGAAACTTCAAGGGTTTTTTTGCAAGCCAAATAATCAGTTAAATAAGCGGGTTAGCATGTGGGATGATTTTGGACAACCTATTTGCTCGGTTAGATTAGTCTCTCGGTTTAGCACAATTGGGCCTCCTTTCATAATTTAATTAATAATAATTATTTAACCCAAAATAAATTGATTAAAATTAAAATTAATTATATTATGAACTAATATTCATAATTTGGACCGTTTTAGGCTGAAAAATTAGTTTTCCTTAATGCTTCAAAAATCGCTTCTTAGTTTTGTGCTTTCTAGTAGAGTCTCCGAGGTAGTTTTCGCCCTTTGTGCAAATCTGTCAAAAATAAATCAAAATTTCTTATAAAATTAATTAAAATTCAATATGTTAATAATTTTAGTACAATTTAATTATTTTGTAATTATATTGTATTTTTCGACAAGAATTACACCAAAACTACATGAATTTGAGTTAAAAGGGGCATGAAAAAGTATATATATTTTTGTGTTTCCAGTTCTATGGGGTGACAACTTAAAAGTGGTCTATTGTGTAAGAGCATAGCTCAGCTATAGCAACCAATATAGTCTATCGGGACAGTGAAGACGGGGTAGTCCACTAGGACATTTAACATGGGGTAGTCCACCGGGACATTAAACACAGGTGGTCTGCGGAGATATTAAACACAGGGAAGTTTGCCAGGACGATAAACATAGGGAATATTGAGTAAGACCATAGCTTGACTATGGCAGCATATAGAGTCTGTCAGGACGATAAACACGGGAACATCCATCAGGACATTAATATAGGATTTCAGATGTAAGACTATTGTTTGACTATGGCAACCAACAAAGTCCACCTAGACGTTCACATGGGACCACGCTAAGTGAGTCCATAGCTTGACCATAGCGTCAAGTATTGACTGCCAAAAAGGGATGAACTCAAAAGCTGACAAGACAAGGTAATAGGGATTAAGGTATGACTCAGACGGAAGAGAGTGTGAATTTGGCAAAACAAAAATTCTCCAACATGAAAGAATAAGGAAAAATAGGTAGAACAGTCTGATATGGTAGGTGTACCTCTTAAAGGGGATTGGCAGTGTTAAGTTATGGAGAATTTGCATGTATGAGGCTGCAGATCTTTGGCGAATGATCCTGAAACAAAGGATATAATAGATGATCGAGCGGAACCTAAGCGTCCATTGGTAAATGTCAGCCAAAGGTGGTTAGGTCCACCGAGGCCTACATAGAGGTTAAGTCACTTAGGCTAACAGAAGAAGGGGGTCTCTAAGGAAAAACCCAGGGGGACAGTTCGTCAAGAGCAGTAGAGGTTAAGTATCCAGAACTCAAAGAAGTAAATGGAAGACAACCAATGACAGCTATTGGAATTTGCATCCAAGGTTGAAAGGAAAAAAGGAAGTTGGGTTTAGACGGAATCAGACATGTACCGCTAGAGGACCGTTATCTTAAAAGAATATGCGTATGTCTCAGATAGAGATTAAGACCGTAACAGTACACTGCAGAAAAAATGGGAGACATTGGTTTCATAGGTGAAATCTACAGAAAGCTAAGTGTACATAAGGAGTTTAAATTCTTTGTTTTAAATATTTTTCCCTTAAAAATTTAGAAATGTGATTGTTACCTTGTTTCATCAAATCTCACTAAGTTTATCAAAATTTACGATTGTGCTGCCTTACCTGCAGGGTTGAAGATTATTGTAGAGGTTATGAGAGAAGAACGAGCCAAACTCTGCCAAATTGAGGAAACACATAGTAGTAATCATAACATGCGTATCGAGGGGCACTCCTAGAGGCTACGCCTCAGGGGTTTAGCCAAGTTCAAGAAATTTTAAAGATTTAAATTGAAAATTTTAAATGATGTTGTAAGGTAGTACCTTTTAGAAGATGTATGTGATAGTATAGTTGAATGTGTATAATAACAATCGAAAATAAAATAAGATTTGATTCAGATACGTTAGCCAATTATTCAAGCCTTTGTAACATCTAGTACCTAGACCTGGTGATATGGTTAAGCCTAGGGTGTTACACAGGTTCAGGGTTCGAGTTTGAGGTTCAAGGCCAAGGCCAAGGTCAAGGCTTAGGGTTTAGGGTTTTGAGATTGGGGTTCAAGGTTTAGGGTAAAAATTTACCAAAATTATGTGTCAACAACATGGAAAAAAATTGTTGGAATGTCATTAAATAATGAAAATGGGCCATGGATGATTTGGGGAAATTTTTTTATAAACCCTTCCCACCACATCATTCGTGGTCCATTTCCAATTATATAATGACATTTCAGCAATTTTTTCAATGTCATTGACATATAATTTTTGTAATTTTTTACCCTAAACCTTGAACCCTAAATTCTAAACCCTAAACCTTAAACACTAAAACATGAACCTCAAACTCAAACCCGAACCTTGAACAATGAACCCCAAACCATAAACTGTATATTTTAAACCCTAAACTTGAGGTTTGAGTTTGAGTTTGGGGTTTAAAGTTTAAGGTTCGAGGTTCGAGTTTGAAGTTTAAGGTCATGGTACAAGGTTTAGAGTTCAAGATTCAAAGCTATGGGATCGAGGTTCAAGGAAAAAACCAAAATTATGTGTTAATGACATGAAAAAAGTTGCTGAAATGTCATTAAATAATTGAAAAGGGACCATAGATAATGTGGTGGGAAGAATCCATAAAATAATTTCTCCAAATCTTAATATTTTATATTATTTTTATTATATATATTTGAATTATTTATATGTTTGTAATTTTTATTTTTATATAAATTTGAATTATTTATAAAATTATACTATTTTATAATATATTACTTATATAAAATTTTAAAAAGTATTAAAAGATTAATATATATAAAATTTAAAATAAAAATATTCAAAATTCAAATTACATTTGGGGATGATTTGTCAACATCAATCAAATATTATTTTTTATATTATATATATATGACCATTTTATCAATAAAAGCTCATTTCCTACTTTATTTACGAAAATGGAGCATTTTATTTATTATTTACCGGAATGGGTCAAAAACACTAAAACACTTCCACGTATGAGCGTTTTAAGGGGAAATTCCAGCAAAACACATCCCTGAGAGAGCGTTTTTGCCATTTCAGCAAAAAATGCGCTGACGTGGACGCGCTTTGCTGACATGGCAAAGGCGTTCACTCAAGGATGCGTTTTAGCCTGTGTTTTTGACCCCCAACGGTCACCCCAATGGTCATTTAAAATTTTGACCGTCGGGGGGTCCAACGATAAAAAAAAATTATAAACCCCTTCTTATTTTTTTCACACAAACATTTCTTGCAAAATTCTCAAAACAACTCTCAAATTTCTCCCTAAATTTCTCAAAGCTCTCTTCAATTAACTATTTCCTTCAATTTTTTTCTAAATTAGTATTATTTTTTTTATAATTTCTAATATATTTGATCGTGTTAGCAATGGCTGATGAATTAATTCGTCTCGATCATAAAAATATCTCCGTCGAACAAATGAAAATGGTAAGGGTTAATTTCAAATTTTGAATATTATTTAATATTTTTTTCATTTATGTAATTTTAATTAATTTTTATTTTATAATTTTTTATAACAGTCTGTAGATCAGGTGTTACAATGCTATATTCGTAATATGTTTGGTCCTCCATCACTATTGATAGAAAATTACTTAAAGGAAGTGGGTTTTTGACATGTGGCCAATATAGGCTAAGGGTGCAAGTTGGACCCGAAACTCATCAGCGCGTTCATAGAGAGGTGGAGACCCGAGACACACACATTTCATCTTCCATGCGGGGAGTGTACCGTCACTTTGGAGGACGTGTAGTTACAATTGGGATTGCCGGTGGATGGGTCCATACTCATCGAGTCCGCTTAATCTGCTAATTGGGGAGTCATATGCTATGATCTTTTGGGTGCAAGTTCGGATAATATTTACGAAGGTCGGATCTAGATGAGATGGTTTTGAGACACATTCCCGGAGTTAGGGAATGATTCGACTGAAGTAGAAAGAATACGATATACTCGGGCATACATTCTTGAGATCATTGGAGGTTATCTGATGCTGGACTTGTCTCGAAACCTCATACATTTGAGGTGGTTGTTGAAACTTGTTGATTTTAAAGCAGCTGGTGAATTTAGTTGGGGGTCTGCCATGTTGGCAACCTTGTACGGAGAGATGTGCGGGGCGACGAAACCACATAAAGCTAAAATTAGAGGTTGCCTATCACTACTACAATCATGGGCTCAGTTTCACTTTCCATTTTTACGTCCTCGAGTGAACTACCCATATATATTCCCACTCATAACGAGGTAAAATTTATATTAGATTTTACAATTATTACATAGATTTAAAATATAATTTTATACTAAAAATTTATTTAATTAGATGGAACCATTCGGTGAGTTATGTTGAAATACCTACCGCTCTTGAAAATATACGGCTTCTATTAGACTAACGGTCGGAAGCGCATGTAAGTATTAAATGAAATATATATATAACATAGCCATTTCGTATTTCGTATTAGTATATAAGTAATATTTTTATCACGTTCATATAGTTTCAATAGACACTATACGAGGATCTGACAATTCAGGCAGTAATTCCGGATGAATTCTTTCAAAATCCGAACATTCGGCATGTTAAGGTCCCATTAGTCAACTATGCTACTGTTGAGATGCACTAGATGGATAGAGTGTTACGATAATTTAGATTCTGGCAACCAATTCTCGTGAAATTACGGTAATCAAATATGCATTTGCCGCTATTCTTCTCGGAATATATCAAAATATGGGAAAATCGGTATGACCATACACCTACTCGTGAACTGATCATCATTCCAGAGTTAGCGTGTGCACCGAATTACATGCCATGGTTTAGGATCCATGGCAAGCCATATTTGCTCTCGGAAGAGCAGAGGCGTCAGCAAATCCGTATCGAAAGGGAACGATAAGGCCCTTTAAATCCAAAGAGAAAGGATGACGGGACGGGCCCATCAACAGTACCCACACAATCACCGAGCCCAACGCCTCAAGCAATGATGCCCATACCACAGTCCCTTCAGATTATGTCAGGTACGTATCCTAGGCCTTATATGTATCCTAACCCTTATATGTTTCCTTTTCCTAGTCCTATGCCAGGTTGGAATGCATGGCCCGGTGCATCTCATTTCCCGATGACTCCGACTCAACTGACGATATATAGGTCATCGTCGCATGAGGGATTGTATGAGGCACTATCGGGGAGCTCATTTCATTTCCAATCTCCATCGCCTTATGGGATTCAAACACCTCTACCGCGGGTGATGCAAACACCTCCTCGTTCTTTGTCCTATCAAGGTGGGTCATCCACCCAACACCCACAACCAAAACAACCACAACCCCTACCGGAAGCTAAACCAAGAAGGAATCCAACGCGTAACCGTTGACCACCCCTATGTGGCACTGATTTCGACCAGCACATGTATTGATTTTTTAAATATATTTGTACAAACTAATTTTAAATATATTTGTAAAAACTACTTTTTTTCAATACTTTTGCTGGCAGTGCATACTACTTGAAGCGTTTTTGACATTATCTTTTCGGAACCGTCTTCTCAAAATTATTTTTCGGAAACTACTGTAGAAAAAGAGTGTCCACGTGGAAGCTTTTTTCAGTACTTTTGTTGACAGTGCATCCTGCTTGAAGCGTTTTTGTCACTATTTTTTTAGAACCGTCTTCTCAAAATTAATTTTTCAGAAACTACTGTAGAAAAAAAAACAAAATCATTCTTATCAATATAATTTGTTCAAGACTCAACCCTAAACCGTTTTACAAAAACCCTAAAAACTAAACACAATTATTTTTGAGAAACCCTAAACCCTAATTTAATTAATTTACTTAAAACCCCTAAAACCTAATTTAAATAATTTTTAAAAAAAATTATAAACTCTATTTTTTTTAAAAATCCTTAAATCTTAAACAAATAAAACCCTAAATTATTTTAACAAAACCCAAACATTAAAACTATAAAACCCTAAACCCATAAACCCTAGATACTAAACATGTAAATAACCCTAACCCTAGAAAAGCACGGGCTAAAATGCGTCCTTGAGGGAGCGCTTTTGCCATGTCAGCAAAGCACTCTTTCAAGGATGCGTTTTGCTGGAATTTCCCCTTAAAATGCTCCTACATGGACGCGTTTTAGTGTTTTTGACCTATTCCGATAGATAATAAATAAAGTGGCCTATTTCCATAACTAAAGTAGGAAATGGGTCTTTATTGGTAAAATAGTCTATATATATTCTATTATTTATATGTTTATAATTTTTATTTTCATATAATTTTTGAATCATTTATAAAATTTTATTAACTTATAATATATGACTTGTATAAAATTAAAAATTCAATATGTATAACTTCAAAAATAAAAATATTCAGACCGATTAGGGATTTGTAGGTAAAATCTTAATTTTTTATTTTAATTTATATTTGAATTATTTATATGTTTATAATTATTTATATTTTATATAATTTTTGAATTATTTATATTTTTTATTTTTAAAAGGGATTTTATTATATATTTTTAAACTTTTATTTTGAATATTAGCTTTTTGAGTTTTCTTAAAAAAAAAACTCTAAAATTTTCAGAAATTAAAAAATATATACTATATTTATTTTTAATTTTAGATATTTTGTAGATTCCTTTTTTGAATATTTTGAATATTTTAATTTTTTTCACATGTTTTAATTTTTTATAATTAATATATTATAAAAAATTTAAATTTATTTTTAAAATTTTTAAATTTTTGTAATTACTTGGTATAAATAATGATGTAGTGGTGCTTATGTGACTTTTATATCTTGTATGTCCCTATGTGATTGGGTTAAAACATCTATGACCATTGTTAACTAAAGGCTTACTAATAGAAGTATCAATACAGGAGAAAAAGAATAATTTATAAAATATTACCAAAATGAAAAAGTAGATATTGTGTAGGCGGTAATTTATAAATTATGCTTAGGTAGAATTCCCCAAATACCCTTAAGGTAACGTAAATTTACAAGTTAACTTTCTAGCTTCATCGCGTAGTTTTATCCAGAACTCAGAACAATCAAAAGCCTTCATGTAAGTTCATTTCAAGTTTAGCTTTTCACTGCTTCTCCTCCTCTGCCATTTAAATTTTAAAGAAATTTATTAACATTATTATAAATTAATTACAGAAAAAAAAGTCAAAATCCGAAGCTAAAAGAAACAAAAGAAGTTAAGAAAAAGTTTCGAGACAATCTTAGAATCGTCTCGATTTCAAGCTGCAAGATTGGACCTTCCTGGAATTTTCTTATACGTAAGTTTTAATTGACTTTTACTAAATATATAAATATTTATAGATTAATGCTGAAAATTTTGGACTAAAAGAGTTTGATTTTTTAATCTACAATTTCTCTTTATTTAAATGCATTGGCTATCTTCTTTTTTTTCTGTTATGAATCTTGTTTTGACTGTTCTATAGTTGTACAACCAACGATTATTTTCTGTTTGGTTGTTGAGAAAATTGGAGGAGAAGTAACTCGATTTTTTGGTGTTTCTTAAGGTTAAGTATTTCGTCTTTTGTAAGAAATGCGTTTTAACTTTCTATTTTGGTACTTTTACTTATTATCTGTGAAAGTGTGATTTCTAGTTTCTGGAGTTGGTATGAAAGTGACGGCTGATTGATTCCCTGCTGGCTTTCCTATTTCTTTTACATATTATTTTCTTGCAGATTAAAAAGGAACATTTTAGGGTTTAATATTTGCTCGGTTTTTTTTTTTTAATTGAATGCAGATACCTCAACGTAAAGAATAAAGAATAAATACAATTTACGTGAAAGAAAGGTTTTGATGCTTACTGTGGTTTGTTGGATTCATCCTTCTTTATAGAAAATAAAGAATATGAATAAAAGGGATCACTTTAGGGTTTAATATTTTCTTGGTTTGATTTTGAATTGAATGTAGATACCTCAAGGTAAAGAATAAACATTGTTGAGAAGAAATAAAGATTTTGATGTTTACAATGATTTGTTGGATTTATTTGTTTATATAAAATAAAGAGTCTAATTAAAAGGGAACATTGTAGGGTTTAATATTCGCTTGGTTTGATTTTGAATTGAATGCAGATGCCTCAAGGTAAAGAATAAACATCGTTGAGAAGAAAGAAAGATTTTGATGTCCTAGTGATTTGTTGGATTCATCTTTTTTCTATATAAAAAGAAAAGAACTGGAAAAGGATTTTTGTTATCTTTCCTTGAATTTTGCTGATCTGGTGAAGGTTTAGTGTTGACAAATGAATGTGGTTGGCAAAGTTGGGAGTCTAATTTCACAAGGTGTGTATTCTGTTGCTACTCCTCTCCATCCTTTTGGTGGGGCTGTTGATGTGATTGTTGTTCAGCAACAAGATGGGACATTTCGAAGCACACCTTGGTATGTTCAGTTTGGAAAGTTTCAGGGTGTTCTAAAAGGGGCTGAGAAGGTTGTTCATATAATCGTTAATGACATTGAAGCGGATTTTCATATGTATCTTGATAACTCTGGGGAAGCATATTTCACAAGGGAGGTTAATTTTTGTAAAGGAAACGAGACAAATGGAGATTTGAAAGATTCTGATGGTGAAGTTATACGGGGTGAAGGTAACAAAAATATTGGTGAATTTTATCGACTTGAACATAGTGTCTCAGATTCCGTGGTGGCTCAGTTGAGGGACGAACATGATTTCATAAATCTAAAATGTCTTGAAAGGGCAGAATCTGATACTAGGTACTATGAATTTCAGGATGGGCAGTCCTCAATAGACAGTTCAGTTAATTTTTCAGAATTTGGGTCTGGCAGATTTGAGGGTTTAAATGGCGAGTGTTTTAATGAAGCACAGGGTTCGGATTCAGAAGTTGTCTTGGTTAGTGTGGATGGCCACATACTTACAGCCCCCGTCTCAGCATCAGAACAGGGCGCTGAAAATGTGCAACTAAGCACACCTCAGTTCCATCTAGGACCAGGTGAAGGACCTGATTTTTGTGAGGATAATGAGGAGTTCAGTTCAGGTGATGACATATGGGCTGCTGACTATATTAGTAAGCTCAATTCAGCTGCAGATAAGGATTCCTCTGATAATATTCGCAGCTTGAACGGTAAATCTACTGCTTTGAGCCATCCAGAAGTTTGTGAAAATGGGGTGGAACATGCATGTCAGACTGAAGAAACAAACCTTTCTAACCATGAAGTTGGAATGAACAGGCAAAGTGACATTGAAGATGCAGCCGTGCTTGATAAAAAGGATGATATTTTTAAGAGCTGCCGTGAACTATCTGAATTGGGTGGACATGGTATTGATTCTAAGGAAATTGTTAGCCTGTCAGAAGCTCAGATTTCACAAGATAAACCTGCTTGCAATCCTCTAGGTGACGATGAAACTGAAGGGGAAGCTGTTGGTGACTCCAAAAATAAAGATGTGTCGTCTTCCACTTTTAGTCCCAATTCTTCCAACAATAATGGATCTCCTGAGTTACAAATTGAGGGTGAACAAGTTGAAAACGAAGTTTTGGATACAGATTTTATGGGTTCTAACATTGCATCTGTTGAATCTGTTAGTAATGACCATGAACAAAAAGATGAGCAATTTGGTGCATCAGCAGCAATTGAAGGGATAAATAGCAGTCAGCAAAGTCCTGCACCAGAGGATATGACTGGCAAAAGTGAGATGATGGAAACTGAAACAACTTCTGGTAAAGAGAGAGAAACTCAGGCAAGGTTGGGTAAGGAACTAAGGACCTTTGCCTCCTTGA
Source organism: Gossypium anomalum (assembly GCA_025698475.1). Taxonomy (NCBI): domain Eukaryota; kingdom Viridiplantae; phylum Streptophyta; class Magnoliopsida; order Malvales; family Malvaceae; genus Gossypium; species Gossypium anomalum. Next base: position 35,852,982 of record CM046968.1, on the reverse strand, counting down.
ATTGTTTCTCTTTCTTTCTTGCACTAATTCTCCTAGAATACTTGGTGTTTTGTTTGAGGAAACAGAGTCATTCTCTATTTTCATTTTCTTTAAATGTATAGAATGTAGTGGAAAACATGTTTGTTTGGAAAAATAGAACACGTCTTCTAGAGAATGGGAATGAAAAATGGGGCAAAATTAGAGAACTAAAAAGAAAGAAAAAAAGAAGAAAATGTTTTGATGAAACAAGTGATTTTTAAAATATCAATTAGTTGTCAACTTGTCATCGCAAACCTATGTTAGAGTCACCAAGTATGCAAGGTCATTGTTATTTTCTTTTTGGATGTTGCTGTAAACATTCTAAAGACCCAAATTTAACTCATCTGATATGCTAGATTATTATTATTATTATTATTATTATTATTATTATTTGGGGCAAAACCTTAAAAACCGTAAGTCATATCTTCCCCCCTAATCCGATACTTAGCTTCACATCTTTGGTCCTTTTTTTATTTTTTTTTTAATTTTATAGAACAGTTTCCTTTGTTACACATATAGAGTTGGATTGGGAAGTGAATGTTTATTCTTTTTCTTGATAATTATTTACATTACAAATTATTTTTTAAAATTTAAATTCTTATGTATCTTATTGGCAATTTTTTTATTATTTTAATTTGAAAATGCACATACCAAACACATTTTCACCATTTTTATTTTTGAAAGGGTGTTCATTTTTATTTACCAAACATGATTATCAAAATTCAGAAAATAGGAGAAAATTGTTTCAGAAAATTAAAATAGAAAATAAGATAATATTATCTCATACTGATCATCATCTTAGCTTCTCTTGCACACCTTAAATTTCCAGGGTTTGAGATCTCACTCTGTGGAAATGAACTTCATGCGGGTATGGGGTTAGATGCTGCAGCAGAAGCCTTTGAAATGCACCGCATATCACATGAGGAATATAAAAGTAACGCAATGTCAATTATTGAGAATGAAAATCTGATCATCCGATTTGGAGGGAAGTACTTTCCATGGGAAAAAGCTGCTCCTATTGTTCTTGGAATGGCTGCATTTGGTTTAGAGTTAGATGTTGAGGCTGGAGATGCAGTCCCTGTTGAACTGAATGAGTCGTCAAACACAAAGAATAATGATTCTATAGTCGCTTCCACATCCTCTGGCCACAGATGGAGGCTCTGGCCCATTCCCTTTAGAAAGGTCAAAACACTTGAGCACACCCACAGCAATTTGTCTAGTGAGGAGGAATTTGTGGATACTGAATCTACTCTACCAAATTCACAAGCAGATTCAACTCCAGCATCCAGTGGAAAGATTGAATCTCCCCGCAAGCAATTTATTAGGACAAATGTTCCCACTAGTGAGCAGATAGCTTCCTTGAATCTGAAAGATGGTCAGAATAAGATTACTTTCAGCTTCTCCACCCGGGTCCTTGGAATGCAACAGGTTTCAATTCTTTACCACTCGATTCTTCCCATAGGTTTGCAAGGTCTGTGTTACGCTCAAATTTATCCTCTTAAACCCATGCATCTTTAATAGGTTGATGCTCATATTTACTTGTGGAAGTGGAATGCAAAGATTGTAATCTCAGATGTAGATGGAACTATTACCAAGTAAGGACTTTTACCTCCTGATGTTATCTCTCTGCATCTTTTGAAATGTTCTTGTTTCACCCATTTATGGACCTTCTAAACTCACTTATGATTCTTATTATTATATATATTCTGGAAATGGCAGATAATTTCTGTACTAGACATCACTATGATGAGTACAATTTTGGAACAATAAATTAAATTGGACTATAGAAGTGAAGGAGAAAGTTTTAGTAAACCATATACTTATGTTTGAAGCTGAAAGTAGATCTTCCAATATGATCTTTAGTGTTAAAGCAGCAATGCATATTTATAGAAGCTGTCCGTCCTACCCTATTTGATTTGTGGTGTAATCTTTCTTTTGAACATGTTTCAATCATGTATAGTTTTAATACAATATGTGTCTCTCAATAACCTTGACACCTCTCTTTCAGGTCTGATGTTTTAGGCCAGTTTATGCCTTTAGTTGGAAGGGATTGGACACAATCTGGTGTAGCTAAACTTTTCTCTGCTATTAAGGTATGTTTTTTCTCATTTGTTTCGATGTTCATTCGACTTGCTTGAGACTAACTGCAATTTGCGATAATCTATTCCTTCATCAGGTTTTAAAATGCAAGTTTATGGAATAACATTTGAAAACCTTAGTATTATGATGGTGTGAACATTATCCCATTATCATTAAGCTTCGCCAACTGAATTGTCTGTTCACAACAGGAGAACGGATATCAGCTGCTATTTCTGAGTGCACGAGCAATTGTTCAGGCATATCTAACGAGAAGTTTCTTAAACAACCTGAAACAGGTAGAAAATACAACTTACATTTTCCTTATGAGAGCAAAAAGGCAATAGAAGAACTAAAGAGAAGCTATTTCTACACCATGGTCCTTTGTTAAAACGATTTTACTCTGAAATTATGACTAGTAAGTTTTTAACTGATTGATTTGTTTATGCAGGATGGAAAAGCATTACCTAATGGACCTGTTGTTATATCCCCCAATGGGTTGTTCCCCTCATTGTATCGCGAAGGTGAGATCTTGCTTATATATTGTTTGTTCATTGAAGTACTCTATTTTGCTGTTTTGAGTTTGCATCACAGTTTTATGGCTTCAGCTGAAAGTGTTGCTATAATTGATCAAAGTGGCTTTGTTGTTTTAACCCTTTCGGCTATATTTTTTGTTACATGCATGCATTATCTTTTGTGCCCACTTCACTCCTTTTCCTTTTCTATTATTCTTTCCCCTTCTTTATATTAGTTTATAAGTTTCATTTTACCATTTCCACCTTATTCATTGCAGTGATAAGAAGAGCACCTCATGAATTCAAAATAGCTTGTTTAGAGGTAAATTCTGGAATACTTAACCTTGTTTCTCAATGTAGATTGAAATAGTTACTGTGATAGCGTGTCCTTTTACCTTGAGTTTCTTTCTTATACGTGCATGGCAGGATATCAAGAAACTTTTCCCCTCTGACTACAATCCATTCTATGCGGGCTTTGGAAACAGAGACACGGATGAGCTGAGCTATAGAAAAATTGGGATCCCAAAGGGCAAGATTTTTATTATCAACCCAAAGGTACGTGCTTTCTATGTCCTATTCATGTCAAGAAAAGAAAAAAAAGAAAAAGAAAACCTGGCAGTCTAACAATCTGACTCAAAACTGGCAGGGCGAGGTGGCTATTAGTCATTGTATTGAAGTGAAGTCATATACGTCATTGCATACTCTCATTAACGACATGTTTCCGCCAACTTCATTGGTTGAGCAGGTAAAAGAGTATATTTCTCGCCTGTTTACTTACAATTCTACAAATTCTCTGCAACTGTCCCTGGTTACGGTTTGTCTCAGAGTCTTGAAAATAGTACTATTTCCCTGATATTCCAATTCCTTTGCAGGAAGATTTTAACTCATGGAATTTCTGGAAAGTACCATTGCCAGATATTGAGTGAGATTGCCGGTAGCTTAAAGAACACTGTCACCTTTCAGTTGAATCGACTTGAAGATCAATAGCTAACGTGCTCCACAGAGAAGAGATTACTTGAGATTCTTCAAGCTTTTAACTTTGCCTTCCAGTCTTTTAGTTTGACACTCATTGGTGACCTGCAAATGACATGTACGGATTCATAGATAGTTGCAAGTGAATGAAATCAAAGTCATTGCCACCCCCATAGCTATTTTTGTTCCTATAGGGATTTCATGAAATCAATTTTTATGTTTGATTATAAACTGTAATAATTCAACACTTTTTATACTATACCTTGTTTGAATATATTGATTTTTTTAATATAATACCATTTTATTGTTGTCAATTCACCAAATATTATATATCCATTATATATATATATATTGTTAAATTTAATCCTTTCTTTCAACGAGTTAAACCAGAAAATCAAACTTTTTTAGTGTAATGTTAAATTTAGCCTTTAATTTCTAATTTTTTTTGTCAATTTACTTTTTATTCTTTTTTTAGTTAGGTTTGATTTTGTACCTTTTTAAAAATCAAAATTTGGTCATCACAACATTTCAAAAAGTATTAAATTGTTGATTTTTCAATGAAAATACTAACTAAAGTGTTAAACTTTTAAATATGATAGTTGTAATTACAATCTACATATTCATGTAAATTTTTTATGAACTTTTTATTATTTTTAAATTTAAAATAGTTTTATCTTCTTTTTTTTTTTATATTTTTAAAATTATTTGTTGGCATTGGCATAAAAGACAAATGACAATGTTGGCATGAAAATAAATATGGATCGCCATGCGAGTTGTCACAAGACACAATTAAAAAAATAATATTTTAGTTATCATTTTTCTTAAAGAAAAGGTTATTTGATACTTTTTTGAAAAATTGAGGGTCAAATTTAGTTAAAAAATAAATAATGGTCAAATTAATAAAAGATGCAAACATCGAGAACTAAATTTGACATTATACGAAATTTTTTTATTAAATAAAAATTGACGAATTTTCAAAATTTATATTATATGGAAAAATAAGAAAAATGCTTATTAGTATACCACGATTAAAGTTTAAAAACTTGTTTTTAAAAAAGATGCTAAAAGTAATGTATTAAAAGCATTTTTTTTTTCAATATATTATATTTTGACAAATATTTTATTTTGTTTGATGTGACATAAATATAAAAAAGAATTCAGTTGATGAAGTTTTGATAGTAAGGCTGAATTATGAAAATTTTGAGATTTATAATTTAATTTTCTTCATATTATAGAAAAGAATAAAAAATGAAAATTTTGAGTTTTAATCTCAATACTTGGCAGACACATCAACAGTTAATACTTTAATATAATCTAAAAGCCTTGACTGTTTTGTTTTGTTTAGTTTTTGAGGGTTTGACTTTTTGTTTATTGAAATATCGTGTCCAATAAATACTCTTAAATAAAAGAAATTGACTAAATTACTAAAAATACCAAAACAAAAGCAAAATTTCCAAAATAGGTATTTTTTGAAAAATTTACAAAAATAAGCTGATTTTACGAAAAGTGACAGTTTTCTTTTTTATTTTGTGATGTCACCTATTAATGTGTAATAAAATTAACAAAACATGTCTTTATATAGACTCAAATATCATTTTCCTTGTTTTCTTAAGCGATATGGGATATTTATCTATATGGACTCATAACCCATTTGCAGTTTGTTTCTAAATAATGCGAGATTACTTACTTTTTTACAAAAAAAATTTCCATGTTTGGTGTTGTGAATAAAAGGAGAGAGATAGGTGAAGATATGTGTGTGAGAGATATTATTAAATAATAATTCAATTAATTTTTTTAATTGTAACAACCCATTTTCAGTGAAATCGGAATAGTGGTTTCGGTACCACAAATTCGAGTCAGAAAGAAAGTTTATTTTAATATTATTGCATGGTCCGTATTATGATAGGAATGTTAGATGAAAATTCTTATAAGAAATTTTTATCGATTATGTGCTTAATTATGGAAAAGACCAAAATGCATAGAATGTAAAAGTTGAATTCTAGTAGCTAGAAGGATCAAATAGTTATGGAATTCAAAATAAAAGGTCCTTATATGGTAATTAGACCATTAAAGAAAAGTTAGTAGATATTTTTGGTGATTCATCCATGGAAAATTAGAAAAGGTTAAGGACTAAAATGAAAATCAAAATAATTAAAAGATGATAAATAATTAAATAGAAATATCTTATTATACATGAAAACCCTAGGAGAGAGAAAACAAACTTTCTTGGCTTAATTGGGTAAGTGTTCTTGTCCTGTTTTTAGTAATTTTTATATTTTTGAGATTGGAATAGCTTAATCTATCTATTTTGGGGATTAATTTGAAAAGTTATCGAATTATGAAAATTTTACTATGGATGAATATGCTGAAATTTTGAAATTTATGGTAGAAAATGAAAGGTTGTTGATAGATAAACAACTTTTACAAAGAGAATTTTGATGAAATCATGATTTAGGGACTAAATTGAAAAGTGGTAAAACCCATGGAAAATTTTTGAATTTTGTGAAATACAAATGCTGTAAATGTTATATGAAAATTTCGGTTAGGCTTGGAATAAGGACTAAATTGCATGAATTTTATGTTCTGAGTTTAGGGACAAAATTGAAATTTTTGAAAAGTTTAGGGGTAAAATATTAATTTTGCCTAGAGTGTAAATTGAATCCAATTGAATATGAAATGTGATAAATTGATAATTAAATTCATTTATATAGATTCGGACAACTCAAATTTGAAGCTAGATCGAGGAAAAGAAAAAGTTTCGGATTAGTAGATTTTCTTATACGAACGATTATCGAGGTAAGTTCGTGTAATCGAATTGTGTTTATTTGTATGCTTGAATTGAATGTGGTATGTGATTGTATGAATTATATAAATGTTAAAAATAAATGAAATTATCATGTAACACCCCTTACCCGTACCCGAGGCCGGGATAAGGTACGAGGCATTACCAGACAAAGATAAAAACATTAAACTAAAATACGGGCCATAAAATTTGTATCAAATTCAAACTTTTTGCATTTAATCATAAGGTCCCTAATACAAACCTACGAGGCCCAAAACATACTTTAGAAAGGGTTGGGACTAAACCAGAACTTACGAAAATCTTGGAAATTTCATGCTTTAAGGCTCCACATGTCCGTGTCCCAAGTCGTGTTCCATACACACAGGTGAGACACATGGTCGTGTGTTCTGCTGTGTGGAATATACCTAGGCTATTTTCCAAGCTTTGGTCAACCTTAATCTCTTACCCACTTATACAAAATCAAAAGCATATAACATGGTATTCATTTAATGATTAAACAATCTCAATTTAAACCACAAACATAGCATTTGTATGTCATCATACATGTGTCTCTCATGGTTATTTTACCTTGTCTATTATAGTACCACTTATACATTTACACCAAGATTATCATCTTACCACTTGACTTAATCATCAAGCATTCATATTTAAAGCTAGATCATATCTTTATAAAATACCACAATTCAGATGCGCAGAATAACATGTTTGCCTAAAACATTTCAATTCAACTCCATACCCAACAAGCATTACATTAAGACTAGTCATATATTTATATATATATATATATATATATATATACATGTCATGACACATATCATTCTCTTTCTATTTTCTTATAAACACATATCATTTATTTCAGTATATCAATATTTCATATACCATAGTTTCCATGTATTCCACATATATTTATTTTCCTCCTCCTCCTCTCCATTCCACATCCTTAATGTATAGAGCATTCTTGTAAGTACGATTTCACAATTTACTAATAAATGCTCACATCAAACTGTCCACACGAGTCATAGTCACTTACTTATTTATAATTCGAGCTACAGAGCTCGAAATTAAGATCCGTAAATTTTCTCTGAAACTAGACTCACATATCTTTCCACCATAAAATTTTAATAATTTTAGGTTTAACCAATTAGTACAGTTTATTAGTTAAAGCCTCCCCTATTTCAGAGTACGACTACTCTGACCTCTGTGTACTACGAACCAAATTTCTCCCTGTACAGAATTCCAAAAACCATGCCATTTATTTCCCTTAAAAATAAACTCAATAAGGAATCTATGAATGTAAGGTATGACTCTTAATAATTTTTGTACAATTTATGGTGAATTTATAAAGTCAGAATAGGGGATCTCGAATTCATTCAGACCCTGTTTCACAAGAATTCAAATATCACACAATATAGAATTCTTTTGCTTCCCTTGTTTCTTTCATGTGAAAATAGACTCATTAAGCTTTATTTTCATATATCATTTGTATTTTTATTCAACTTCCACAATTTTTAGTGAATTTTCAAAGTCACGCAACTGCTGCTGTCCAACACTATTTTACTACTAAAATTCATTCTTACATAATTCCACTTAATCCGTTTTGTCTTATAAAAGTTCACCAAACTATCGAGCACATTGCTCATAATTTTCATAAACATATACCTACACTATTTCATCACAAAACTCACAAAGCAGTACATAGTAAGTCTCCGTTGAACACTTGAGATCAATCCTCGATACTTGGTGGTTTGAAAGACATAGCTCCACCCATCATAAAGTTCGGCTCTCTTGTACACATGGTGAACACTTAGTACCACCGATGTGACCTAGCCGATTTATCTCGTAGCTCTCTTGTCTACATGGTGTCCTTCACCTGGAACCACGCATGCGACCTAGCTACATATATCCCGTAGCTCTCTTGTCTACATGGTGTACACATAGTATCACCCATGTGACCTAGCTACATCATAATGTCTCGTAGCTCTCTTGTACACATGATGTGCACTCAAGACCATACATGTGACCTAGCTACATACCATCAGTATCATCCAATCTTTCTGAAGGTTCAACAGGGATTTCTCTCTCTTTTCCAACAATTTCACCAATCAAATAATTATCCACAAACATATTTCCAATATTATTATAAAATATCATAATACAAGTAATATTGATGTATTACTTACATATAAACTTACATCTCATTTAATATCAAGGCAATAACATTAAATTACACATTGCCTTATTAAAAATCATATGAACTTACAATTTCGCATAATATCAATAATCATAGAAATCACATTTATGTATGATAATTCAATGCACTTCATGTACCATAGACATATTTTTAAATCAATTCATAAACTTGGCACCATAACCATTTAATTTAACATAATTCAATTAATTCACTAAATTTAACTTTCAAATATAAATTACAACATTATTGCTTTATTATTATCATGCCAACTTACATACTTTCAACACCTCGGATATCATAGTAAATATATCAATTTTACATTGAAACATGCATAAATTAATGCTTATTATGCATATTAACTTACCTCGATACTAAAACGGCCATTTTACCAACTTTCTCAATTTTTAATTTTTCTCTCATTCTAGGTTCAAATCTCATTTTCCGGGATCTAAAACATCATATTTTACTTATTTAACTAATGTACTATTCAAAACAGTCCTTAACTCAAACTTTGGAAAAATTACAATTTTGCCCCTAAACTTTTGCATATTTACACTTTTGCCCCTAGGCTCGGGAATTAAACTTCATCCCTTATTCTTATGTTTTATGACATTCTGATCACTTTTACCTTCTATGGAAACATCAAATTCTCACTCTAATTCTGATCACTTTTACCTTCTATGGAAACATCAAATTCTCACTCTAACATATACTTATAACTATTAGGTATTTTTACCGATTAAGCCCTTTTACTCATTTTCACTCAAAACCGAGTAGCACAAGTTGTTTAACATAATTTAAAACCTCATATTCTATCATAAAATATCAAAATAAACACATTTCACCTATGGGTATTTTTCCAAATATGAACCCTAGCTTAAATTATTGCTAGAATAAGCTTAATCAAATTAATGGATTCCAAAAACGTAAAGAACTTGAAAAACGGGGCTAGAACGGACTTACTATTGAGCTTGGAAAGCTTTGAAACCCTAGCCATGGCTTCCCCATGCTAATTTGGCCTCCATGAAGAAGATGAGTAAATTTTGGCTTTATTTTCCCTTTTATTTCTTTTAATTACCAAATGACCAAAATGCCCTTCTTTACTAAACTTTCAAAAATTCCATCCATGTCCAATTTTTGTCCATAACTTAGAAATTGGTCAAATTGCTATTTAAGACCTCCTAATTAATATTTCAAAGCAATTTCATACTAGAAACTTCTAGAGTGCAAGTTTTGCAACTTATTCAATTTAGTCCCTAACTTCAAATTGAGCACTTTATGCATAGAATTTCTTCACGAAATTTTCACAGAATCATGCAATCATATCATAGACCTCAGAATAATCATAAAATAATTATTTCTATCTCTGATTTTGTGGTCCCGAAACCTCTGTTCCAACTAGACTCAATTTTGGGCTATTACATATCATGTGTTTAATCCTATCCGAAAAATATTAAGTTCTGTTTGAATAATAAAATTCGATGGATATATGTGATTTCCCATATTACTTGGTCCTGCAAATCTTGCGGATAGAATATAGCTTGGACGAGCGGATAGAATATAGCTTGGACGAGCAATCTTGTTATAACCCTCTCGAGCATCCTGTTATTTAGTTCCTGCGAGCATCCTGATCGGTAGTGATTTTGCATATGTTGCACTCTACCGCAGCTCTTTGTGAGCATCCTGTTACATGATTCGATCGGTTGTGATCCAGCAAATAATGCGGACACAAACGTAGCTCGACGTGAGCGTCCTAATATAAGCTCTTATAGGCTTCTTGATGTGGCTCGCTTGAACTCCCTGTTACCTTATCCGGTGCTCCCTGATTAAAACTCTTATGAGTTTCCTGTTTAGCCCGGATAAGCGTCTTGATACATGACCCAACTGAGCATCCTGATATGTAGCTCGAGAGTGTGCTCCCTGATTAAGTGCCTTAATGGGTACCCTTGATTACGAGTTGATGGCTTACTGTTTTATACACCTTGTGTGTACTACCAGAGATGAGTATCCATAGAAATTTCAATGATTCAACGAATAAATTCCTGAAATGAGAAATTATGAGATTAAATGAATTATATCTTAAGTGTTCCTGAAATACCTGAAAATGTAAAATGATGAGCTCATCCATGCTTAATTGATGCATAAATGAAATATGTGACTAACTTGCTTATTTGAGTGTATGTGATTAGGCAAATTGTGAATTTGTTGGGAAACATGTTATTATATACTTATTTTATTGAATGTGATTGGTAAGTTTAATTCCTGTTATACGAACTTACTAAGCATTAAATGCTTACTAGGTTTTATTTTCTCTTTTTATAGTGTTCGGAAGCTTGTTAAAGTTGGAGAATGGTCAGAGAATTATCATACTATCCTCCAGCTTGTTTTGGTATAGAAAGAATCTTATTTTGATATAATGGCATGTTAGGTTAACTTGGCCAATGTTGGCAAGTACATGGTTGTTTGTAATTTAACCATTGGGATGGTTAATAATAGTTTGTTTTGGTATATTAATATGAGATTTTATATATCATGTTTAACATTTAAGTATGTGGTTGGTTAGATTTAATTAGGGTAAAATATAAGTCTTTACTAAAAAGTAAGTTTAATCATAAGAATGTATATGATACTATTTCATACATGTTATTGATGTTGGCTTGAATTATATGACTTGAATTGGTTGGCAAATATATACAAACATTGTTGTAGGTTGAAGGTTAAATTTGGGTGAGAAATAAGGCTAAGAAATGACCTTATTTTGTTCACACGGGTAGACACACGAGCGTGTGTCTTGACCATGTGTGACACACGGCCTGGCACATAGGCATGTGGTTTGGCCGTGTGTCCCCTGCATCTTAAAATTGAGAAACAGAATGCTAAAAATTGGCATATGGGCAGAGAAACGGGCGTGTGTCTCAGTCGTGTATGCTACATAGCCTAGAACACAGGCGTGTCTCTTGGCCGTGTGAAACCTGCACCTAATTTATGAAAATTAAATTGACCACACGGCCTAACACACGGGCGTGTGGCAGGCCGTATGGTACAAGTCAGAGAGTTACACGGGTAAGGACACGGGCTGGGATACGGTTGTGTGCCTCATATCGAATGCCCACACGGCCTGAGACATGGACATGTCACTTGGCCATGTGAGCCATGGGGCCTACTAACAAGGGCGTGTGACCCCTGTATATAAGAAAAATTTTTAAATTTCGTGAAAAATTCTCTGAGATTTTAATTTAGTCCTGACTTGATTCAAATGTTTAAATTGGGCCTCGAGGGTCCATTCAAGGGACGATATAATTAGTTTTGGATATGAATAATAAATGACATGAATTATCTAAAATTATTCGGTAAACTCTGATAATGCTTCGTAACCTTATTCTGGCGACGAATATGGGTTAAGGGTGTTACATTAATATTATTAAAAAGGGTAAACTATCAAAATAGTCATTACATTTTAGTCATTTATGTTTGAAATGTTACGTTTTAGTTGCTTATGTTAACGTGTTGTAACATTTTAGTCACAGAGCCGTTACTTTTCGTTAACGATGAAACGGTAAGCTGACATAGCACGTTAAATCATCATTTGAAACAAAAATTTTAGGTTATATTATACAATTGGTCCTCATATTTTTTTTTCTTTTTAAGCAATTTAATTATTTTCTTTTATGTTCTTTTAACTTTCTTTTTTTTTTCCATTCTCTTCTGCTTCTCCCTTTGTTTTCCTCCCTTCTCCATCTCTTTTAACGTAATTTTTCTATGTTTTTCATTTGTTAAAGCTAGTCCCTCTTTTATTTCATTGAACAATTTAATTTAAATTTTTTATTTTTATTTCTTTATTTTCCTTTTCTTCTTCCCCTTTAGTTTTAATAAATGGAAAACATAGAAAAACTACATTAAAAGAAATGGAGAAGGGAGGAAAACAGAGGAAGAAGCAGAGAGAATGAAAAAAAAAAAAGGAAAGCTAAAAGAATAGAAAAGAAAAAAATTAAATTGTTCAAAACAAAAAATATGGGGACCAATTGTATAATTTAACATAAAATTTTTGTTTGAAATGATGATTTAATGTGTCACATCAGCTTACCCTTACACCGTTAATGACAATTAACAGCTCAGTGACTAAAATGTTACAACACATTAACGTAAGTGACTAGAATGTAACATTTCAAACACAAGTGACTAAAGTGTAACCCGAGGTAAACAAAAGTGACTATTTTGATAGGTTGCCCTACTAAAAATGTCATGTATCAACTCTTAATTAGTTAAAAGAATTTTTCTAACAAATATAATAGTATAGACTATAATAGTTATGAAATTATAGTTTAGATTGCTTTTTGACAAAAAAAAATTAAAATATTTAAAATATATATATAATTTGAAGGTTGTTTATTCCAACTTTTATTTTATACAACAATATAATAAAAATATAATTCAAAAGATAATAATAATATAGAAGAAACCAAACAAACATGGCTATCAGTGATAATTACGATATCATATGATACTTTTTCATTAGTGTTTACACAAATACTAAAACTTCAAAGTTGGTTATAAATTAAGTGAAATAAACTCAACAAAAATAATTAAAAATAAATAAAATTTCAATATATTGTGCCTTTAATATCATGTTGTTAGTTAAAAGAGTAAGTAATCTCACATTGTCTAAGAACATATTATAAACGGATTATGCGTCTATATAGACTCATATCTCACATCGTTTAAGAAAATAAGAGAAATGAGACTTTGGCTTATATAAAGAACTGTTTTATAAGTTTTATTTTCACATTAATAAATGACACTAAGAAATAAAAAAATATTAGTGTTGCCACTATTAATGCTAATATGGAAGAGTGTTGCAAGTATTTTTTTTACAAATCTTTTAGTAAAATTGGCTTATTCCCGTAAAAAATTCAAAAAACAATTTATTATGATAATTTTATTTGACATTTTAAAGTAATTTTGTCTAAAAAATTGTTAAAAAGAAGCCTATTCTTTACCTAATTTTTAAAAAAAAAAAGGTGTCCGCAATCACGTTTCCATTTTTATTCTAAATTTCCAAAATTGCAATATCTAAAATCATATTGCAGACTATTAAAAGGTTAAACGTTTTGTAAAATTCCAAAATTTCCATTAAAATCTCCTCCGTTTTGTAAAGGCATATATCAACATACCCTTTGTGTATTTAGGTTTTTTCAAATTAAGGCAGTATTTCAGCATATCTTTTACGTTTATTTTGACTTTTCCAAATTAATTTAAGATTTCTTTAGCTTGTACTTGCAAGCAAATATAATAAATTATAGGATACAATTAGAGTTCTTCATAAGTCAGGTCTGACTAAAATCTTAAGCCCAATTGGTAGGTTTGGATCCGACTAAAAAAAAGATTTAATTTTTTGTCCAAATTTAATCTCGATTATATATGCTAAATTCAGACTTGGTTGACTTGACTTATTTTCTTTTTATTTTAAAAAATATTTTATTACATAAAATAAATTAAAAAAATATAGTATATTAAATACACTAAATATATTAACGAAACAAACAATAAGGCCACATAGTTATCGAATCCAACCAGACACCTATGATACACGATAGTCTCGTTTGTGTCCTAGAATCGAACAACTTTCACTAGGATCATGGACCAAGGAAAATGCGGCATTCGTCGAGGATCGTATCATGAGGGTTACAAACGGTTGGAGGCCAGCGCTGAGCCGCCTCTTCTTCACTCTGCTATTCCCCCATCCCCAATTTTACTAAGGGCTAGTTTGACAATGTTTTTAAAAAATACTTTTGAAAAGTGCTGTGGAAAAGTGCTTTTGAGAAGTGCTTTTGAAAAGTTTAATTTAAAATTTGAGTGTTTAACATTGCTGTCAAAAAGTGTTTTTGAGAAATAAAATGTCCATTTTAGACATGTTATTATCAAATAATAAATATAGATTTAAATAATATTTAAATTAGTTAATATTATTATATTTTAGTAAGAATATAAAAAAATTATTATAACTTCTTGTTAATATTTTAATATATAAAATATAAATTTTAAATATTTTTAAGCAATAAATATTAATTATTTATAAAATTTAATTAGAATATATAAACTATATTTTAAATATTTAAATATAACTATTAAATATTTGTAATTAGTATTTTAAAAAATATTTTTTTATTTTTAATTAATGATTTTAACACATTTGTAATTAGGTACCAAGAAAAAAAGAGAGGAAGTACTATGTTATTGGGGTGAAAAAAGTAATTAAGCACTAAAAGTGCTTTTGGGAGAGGAAAAGCTAAAAATTTTATTTTCTCCTTTCGTGAAGTGTTTTCAAAAGCATACGAAAAGCTAAAAATTTCAAAGTAAAAGAAATTGTCTCGCATAGCTTTTCTTCCAGAAGTGCTTTTGGAGCCAGAAGTGCTTTTAAAAAGCAATGCAGAACTAACCCTAAATATCATCAAAAAGCAGGGGAGCTTTCTGAATCTAGAATACTGGTTCATATAAAATCAAATCAAAGGGATCTATAATTTCTATATAAAACATGAAATCATAGCAAATGAGCAATATATCAAATTTGAAAAAATCATAACAATTTAAGCAAAAAAAAAATATAAAATTTAAGAACTTTAAGCTAAACATTAAAAGAATCATTTCAGAAACCTTTACAGTATTGAAAGGTCCAACCACATAATTTTTTTTAAAAAAAATCCAAAAATAATCACATGAAACTATGAAAAAAAGTGTATATATATCCAAATCAAACAACAAAGCAAAATGTGAAGAAAGTTGAAGAAAAAAAATACAAAGCACAGTTACCATTACATTATTTCTATATTAGGACTTCATTGACTTATTTGTTGAGGATCACTACAGGGTTATCATCCGAGTCAACGAGCGTGACTCTATTGGACTTAGCAATCCTCTCCTTTTGAGAATCATCAATCGCCAAAACAATCGGCATCGACATGTTGACGAAAGAATCATTGCTGAGCCAGAGCGAGTTAAAATGAAGAGTTTGGAGGAGCTCGAATTCTTTCATGAACCCGGTGAGGGGGCTTACCCAGCCCTTACTCAAAACATGGACCCATTGCAAGTCGATCCTGCTCAGCTTCACCCTGGGCAACAGAGCCGCTTCTCACTTCTTCAACCTCCGCTCTGGCTTCGCCATGTGGAGGCCCACGAACTTCCCACCGTCCGACTCGATCAACTCGGCTCGAACAGACAATTGGGAAACCGTACAGGGCTTGAGAAAGATATGTACAATATATACAAACTATGTATAAAAGTATATATAAAAAAACAGAATTCTAGAATCTAGATACATGTATAAAGATTTAAGGTTTGTACCTAAAATACCCCAAAATCGGCAGTAAGAAAAATAAAATAACAAAATATATGAACTGTGGGACAACATATATACCGAGCAAACTAGTGGGACGACGACGGCGATGATTGAAAGCTAGAGCAGATAAGGTGACAAAGGAAGCATCAGTGGTGACAAATGAAGCAAGAAGAAGCAGGAAGCAATGACAGGAAGAAGCAAGAAGTAGGACGGAAAAAGCAACGTTGATGGGCTAGAGCGGGACAAGTAGACGGACAGATGGGCAACAACGCTAGAGGTCACTGGTGGAGCCATGGAGGTGGTGAGTGGCACTTAGGGTAAAAAAGTCATTTATCTTAGTGTCGTGGAGGTGGTGATAGGGAAGGGAATTAGGGTAAGTTTGATTCAATGTAATAGAATAGGGCTGTAATTAAATAGAGTTGTAACGGAATAGAGTTGTAATCAGTAATTCAATTGTTTGATTGAATAGAATGGGATAGAGTTGTAATAGCATTCTTGTGTTTGGTTCAATGGAATATATGTTGTAATAGTATAAGGAAAAATGCTTAAATGACCAAAGTACCATTAGCTAAATTTTTTAGGTAGATAATTATTGTTATTGTTATTAAATTTTAATAAAATTATTGTTAAATATATTTTATTAAAAAATAATAAATAATTTAATCATATTTTAACATAATTATGATTAAATACAATTTAATAAAATAATATATAATTTAATAAAATTCTTAATATAATTATTATTACATGAATTAAAAAATCATATAATATTATAAAAATAATATATAACCTACTTTATTATTTTTAAATTGCAATACATATTTAATGTGCTAAAATATCATTAGTGAAACAAATAATTTAATTATTTTACAATAAAAAACAAAATATTAGAAGTAATAAATAACTTTAGAATTATATTTCATATCCAAACATAATATTCATATATTAACAAAAAGTTACATGATTTCATTTTCTTATATGTCATAATCCATATGTTAAATTTTACATCAAAAAGTTACAACATTTTAATGACATCTATTATATCATTATATCATCCAAATATTACAAACATAAAAAGTTACCAAAATATCATCAACACAACCATGATTTTTAATTGTCAGTAAGAAATTCTGACCCATTCCAGTCGCACAGCAGAAGGTAAACTAAAGAAAATGAGCATTTGCGTTGGATGGTCTGGAATTTTGCTCAACGTGCGACAGCACTCATCCTCATTAAACCTTTTACTTCACATAAGGTTGGATATAATTTTAGAACACTTTCTTGAATTGTCATTTTTGACTTTTGTTGAATTAGCACTTCGGAGGCAATACTCCTACTAATTTCAAGGCCAACAGTTTATATGTTTTTCGCCAATAAAGTGGTAGCATCAGTAAATAAGGTAGAAGAAATATGACCACTTGCATCAGAAATATTTTTTTTCTTCTTTGAAAATGTGGAATCACCTTTGTTTCTAGGTGGTTGTGATTGTGTAGCTGAAAGATCCATGTCATCTAAAGAAACATTAGTTTCACATCCATGGAAATCATTTCGTTCTTCATAAGTATTTGTAGTAGCAACATCCTCAACATCTATTTCTTCAATAATATCAGCAGTTGTTTGAGCATATTTTCCAGTGGCTTGATCTTTTGTGTAGATGGCAGTAAATTGGTCATAATAAGGGAAACTACGATATTTGAATTGGCCGAATTCTTTATGACTCTATAAAAAATGAGGAATTCATATTAGATATAAGTTTGGTCAAAACAATATAATAAAGACTTGAAATAATTCTTACATTTATATATGAGTTCCACACAACATCTTCTGTAACACCCCTTACCCGAGATCGTCCCCGGAGTCGAGCACGAGGTGTTACCGGACTTAGCTTACTAATTCGGGGCATAAAAATTTGCTTTTAAAATTAATTTGGTTTCATTCATTCAATATGTCCCTAAAAAGGGTCTTCGAGACCCTAAAATATGAAATTGAAATGGTTTGGGAACAAACCGGAATCAATAAAAATTTTCCGATAACTTAAACAAATCAAAACAATTTATTTCATCTTTCATAAATAAACTGTCTATCTGCGTCATAGTCACTAAATAAATCATAACTCGAGTTACAAAACTCAAAATTCAAATCCATAAATTTTATATAAAACTAGACTCATATATCTTCTTACTAAATTTATTTCAGAATTTTTGGTCTAGCCAATTAGTACAGTTTATTAGTTAAAGTTTCCCCTATTTTAGTGTTTGGCTACTCTGACCTCTATTCACTACGAATTGTTTTTCTTCATGTACAGAATTCAAATAACCATGCTGTTTATTTCTATTAAAATTAGAATCAATAAGTAATCTATACATATAAATTATAACTCCTAATTATTTTTTTAAAATTTTTAGTGAATTTCTAAAGTAAGAACAGGGGATTCAGAAATCACTCTGACCCTGTCTTACCAAAATTTAAATATCTCATAAAATACAACTCCTTTATTTACTCTGTTTCTTTCATATGAAAATAGACTCAATAAGATTTAATTCTATACCTCATTAACTATCTATATCCATTTCTACTATTTTTAGTGATTTTTCAAATTCACATCATTACTGCTATCTGATACTATTTTAAAGCTAATTTCATATTTTTCATGATTTCCATGAAATAACTAGCATTTAGGCATACATAACACCAAATATGTCCTTGATTTTCCATTCCAATAGCTAATCATTATCAAGCATTTACATACCATTCATTAGCCATATCATAAGATCATACACACAAAATGGCTACGATGCTATGCATGCCATATTCAAAATGAAACGTCTAGCTATACCAAAATAATCCTTGTGATAGTATGCCCGGACCTCCGATGTACTTTGCGATCCCTAAGTTAGCTTGACAAAACTATAAAAAAAGAAGGAAAATAAAGGGGGTAAGCATTAAGCTTAGTAAGTTTGCATGCAAATAAATAACAACATTCATAAGAAATATCTTACTACTTGGCATGATACTACTTAATGCAACTTCATTAATTGTCATAGACATATTTTAAACTTCTTCACTTACTCACTTACTTAAATACTTACTTACTTAATCAAATTTATTAATACATTTTACTTACCTTTTTCCTTATCAAGCATACATGAACATTATATACTTACCTTTGCTCTTCTAGCATGAACTTGTCTTACCTTTCTAGTATAACTCGTCTTACCTTACCTTACCTTGATATTCTCTTTAAATTTTCCCTTTGAACCACTTAGAATACTAATGATACACGGGTGCCTTACCATTTCCATGACTTGTCATGGTCTTACGTGGTATCCTTTTGAAACTTACCATTGCCATGTCTCGACATGGTCTTACATGGTATCCTTGCCTTATGAACTCACCAATGCCATGCCTTGGCATGGTCTTACATGGGACCTTTGCCTTATAGTAACTTATCAATGCCATGTCTTGACATGGTCTTACATGATTTCCTTGATTTAGAAACCTTACCAATTGCTATGCCTTGGCATGGTCTTACACGGTATCCTTAAACCCTAATGTCATGACATTTGTATCCTACACATTCTTAAGGTTCAACCGGGACTTTCTGAAATTACTTCTCCGTCAATTCATGCTTGAGTCTTCTTTGAATAATTTCTTAAAATAAATATAAAAATGCTGGAAATTAACAACATTAACATAAAATAATATAATATTGCATTTATTTACCACAAACTTACCTTGAAACAAAATACGATCAACTATATCGATTTAGACCACTATCTTTTTCTTTCCCCGGTCTAACTCTGGATTTCGTTCTGCTTGATCTATAATAAAAAATTTAGCTTATTTAATACTCACATTTATTAAAACAGTCCTTGACTCAAACTTTGGCAAAATTACACTTTTGCCCCTAAACTTTTACATATTTACACTTTTGCCCCAAGGCTCGGAAATTAAAATTCATCCTATTTTATTATGTTTTATGACAGGCTGATCATTTTTCCCTTTTATGGTAACATCAAATTCTCACTCTAACATGTACTTATGAACATTAGGTATTTTTATCGATTATGTCGTTTTACTCGTTTTCACGTAAAATCGCTTAGCAAAAGTTGTTTAACACAATTCCAAGCTTCAAATTATACCATAAAACATCAAAATAAACACATTTCACCTATGTGTATTTTTCCGAATATAAACTCTAGGTTAAATTATTGCTAGAATAAGCTTAATCAAGTTACCGGGACTCCAAAAACGTAAAGAAAATTAAAAACGGGGCTTGGAATCACTTACTATGGAGCTTGGAAGCTTGGAAACAAACCCTAGCTATGGAGAGCCCTTGACATTCGGCCTAAGGAAGAAGATGAGCACATTTTTGCCATCTTTTTCCCTTTTTTAATCTTTTAATTACTAAATGACTAAAATACCCTTCATTAAAACTTTAATTATTTTTATCTATGTATGTCCATTTTTGTCCATGAAAACCTAATGGTCTAATTACCATTTAAGGACCTCTACTTCAATTATACTCTTCAATTTAATCCTTTAGCATTTAGAGCTCATATTTGTCAACTTTTGCAATTAAGCCCTAATATGCAAATCAGACATGCAATCACTGAAATTTCTTATCGGTATTCTTACACATGCATTGTGACAGGCCTATTTTGACCCCAGTCGGAAAATGGTTTCAGGAACACAAAACCGAGTCACAAAAATAATTAACCGTTATATTCTATGCTTATTATATGTGTAAATGCTTGTGTGAAAGTTTCATGCTTTGATTTTGTCATTTGTATGTGAAATTTAGTTAATAGGACTTATGTGAGACATTTTGAAATGTGATAGGTTAAATTATAATGATCTATTAATGCATGTTATAAAAAGAATGGACTTGCATGTCAAATTATCCATTTGTAGATAGTGGTCGGCCATGTTGTTATTTAATATATAATATATGTATTTTCTATTAGCATTATTTCAATTAAATGGCTTTATATTATAGAATAATGATTATTAAAAATAGAAAAAAAGTGAAGAAAATTAGGTGTTCATCTTTGTTTCCTTCTAAGCCGTTGTAAAGAAAGAAAAGGGGAGAAAACACCATTTGGTCATCTTAGGCATGAATTAAGGTAAGAAATTCATGTTAGTTCTTGAAATTTTAGTTTATTTTAAGTTAATTACCAAGTTCCTTATTTAGCCCATGTCAAAATTTTGATTTTTGGGGATGATTTGACCTTTGGGCCATGGTAGATAATGAAGGGGATAGATGGTTGTCTTCAAGTCTTTATGAATAATTACAAATGAGTGATGTTTGAGATAGTTTAATGTTCTTATAAGTAGTTTAGATGATAGGAAAAAATCGGCTTGTGTATTTGTGTAATTGCCAAATTTGAACTAGGGATATCTTTGAGCAATGCTTGTGTTTAAAATGATAGAATGGAGTGGATGCTTTAAATGTGTTATGAACTATTATAAGTTAAATTTAAGGTTTGCTAAATTACCTTTGTCATTGCCGAATATGTGTTTAACTGAAGAAGAAATTGAGTGTTGGATGTTTATGTGATTTAGATAGTTATAAACTAATTTTGAGTTTTGATATCTAAAGCCATTTTGTTGTGTTCGAATTTGATAAATAAATAAAATGTTTTAATATGATTATATCATAGCAAAATTTATGCTTTAATTTTGTTTTCTTTTCAAATTGTAATTCGGCACTTGTACATAATGTGATAATTGGATGTGTATGTATTTAATTTATAATATCATACTTGAACATGTTATATATATATATATATATATATGGTTGTATGTGTGTGATTGTTTATCAAATTATATAATAGCCGTATGAGTTTGTGCTTGTATATGTGAGTTAGTTATACAATGAAAATTCGGCTATGAGGTTTTAAGGTTAGATCATAGGAACCTTGATGGCATACATATTCAAATTGTTCGGTCATTAGGGTTAAATGTACTTTGGCTATATATATATATATTATATGTTAAAATAAATGAATTATGCATGTAGTCTTGAGGGTGTGTATGAAGAAATTATTAACTTGTTTGTATCTTAATGCCGAATGAAAATAGAAAGGTTAAAGATGACCTATAATGTATTTTATTTTGTTTACTATGATATATAAATATGAAAGTTGAATAGGTATATATATGATATTTTGAAGTGAGGCTTGAATAATCGAATAATGATTAGTTTAATTTTTTTTTTATATATGAATTAAACTCAAGAGCATAGAGAACCAAGGTTGGACAGAGGAAAAGAAAAAGTAGTTGAGTAGCCGATCCGAGACTGTTCAAATATATTCGAGGTAATTTTTAAGTAGTTATATATATAATATTATTTGAAAATGACATGACAGATTTTGAGAATTAAGTGTTACTTGTCAAATATGTACATGGCCGAATGGCAATTTGTATTGGAAGTAAAAAGTAATATGTTTTCATGATCAAATGATAGTGTTAGATGAAAATAAGAAAGATTTTTACGTGTAAACTATTATGTATTTAAATGTGAATGATGAAATGCGATAAAAGTGAATGAAGTATAGGATGATATATATATATATATTCAAATGATGATTGTACCTACATAGGTGTGATTGTGTTGTATAAAACTTGTTGATTTGAATATTGTACAGCATTATTCGGGCCTTTGAGCCTAGCAGGCTATAATGCCGGTGAGATATTAATCGGGCCTTTGAGCCTAGCAGGCTGTAATGCCGGTGAGATATTATTCGAGCCTCGAGCCTAGCAGGCGAAATACCGGTGAATAAATTTGGGTTTTTAAACCTAGCAGGGTGAATGCCGGTGATTTGATAAAAGTTTAAAACTAAGATACCTCGTGTTAGAACGACGAATGAATACATTCAATAAGTTAAGTTGGCCAGGTACGTATTATGTATTTATATGTGAGTATGATTTAAATTGAATCATAAGAGTATAATTTGTTACATATGTGAATACATGATATGTTTATATCTATGATTAGGATATTTTCGGTTAAGGTACGAATATATGTGAAAATGTTCGATTTATGTAAGCCATATGATTTCGGATTAAGTGTAATTAGAATGCTAAGTGTGCATTATATATTTGTGTATATTCGGCTAATGGTAATAAATATATAAGAAATGACTTTTGAGAAATTGAATAATTGATGTATAATTGAGTTTATCTGTTGTATTGCTTAAAACTTACTAGGCTTATGAAAGCTTACTCCTTTTGTTATATTTCTCTATTTTTAGATTGTTGATTCCAAAGCACACGCTTTCGGGAGAGGATTGTCGAGAACTCGTCACACTATCTGTCTTTTAGTGCATCGCTATGTTTTGGAATTTGTATGGCATGTATAGAATAGACTTAAGTGAATGTTATTTTGAGATGTTTTGTATATATTTGCCATGTGAATATGGCAACTTTTGAATATCGATATAAGTTGAATTTCTATCTTTGATGGTGTTTGGCTATAAGTATAACTGCTAATTGAATTATGTAAATGTGTATGTTCTAATGTTGAATTTCGGATTAGTAATTCTTCATAACCCATTTCGGCGACGGATACGGGTTATAGGAGTGTTACATTTTATTGTTATCAGAGCTACGGTTTAGTCAATTCTAGGATAACGTAGCGTGTGTGAGTCTAGTTATACATGCCATATAGTGTTAATACGATAGTGTGATGATTTCTGACAGTTGAAATGTGTTTTTTATATAGTAATGAATCCTGATCCCGATCGAGCAATAGCTGATGATGTCGAGAGTGTAACGCCTGCTCCCGCGCAGGGGACAGCGCCGATTGACTCTCAACTAAATGCAAGTAATCAAAATGATGAGGCTAAACAAGCCTTCTATGCTATGATGAACGATTGGTTTACTCAGTATATTCAGACTAATCCGGCTGTTTCACGTCCTCCACCCCCAACTAATACAACCCTTGCACCTGTAGTACCTCATGTAGTTGAGCCGTTGAGGTTGAACAAGCCCCTAGTTGATAGAATTCGAAAGCATGGGGCTACTGTGTTCAAGGCTGCTGACAGTGATGATGCCGAGCAGGCTGAATTTTGGCTTGATAATACCCTTCGTGTGTTCGAATTTGTATGGGTTATGAGGATTGTCAGCAACTCGTCACACTATCTGTCTTTTTGGTACTGCTATGTTTTGGAATTTGTATGGCATGTATAGAATAGACTTAAGTGAATGTTATTTTGAGATGTTTTGTATATATTTGCCATGTGAATATGGCAACTTTTGAATATCGATATAAGTTGAATTTCTATCTTTGATGGTGTTTGGCTATAAGTATAATTGCTAATTGAATTATGTAAATGTGTATGTTCTAATGTTGAAATTCGGATTAGTAATTCTTCATAGCCCATTTCGGCGACGGATACGGGTTATAGGGGTGTTACATGCATCTAATCACTCGGTAAACCATAAAATTAATCGCAATAAACTTTTCTATCTCAGATTCGTGGTTTCACAACCACTGTTCTGTTTAGGCCCTATTTTGGGATGTTACAACTTTAACAACAACAAGTTGCCTATGCTCGTCCCAACCAAAGCCGCTATCATTTTTTTCCACTAAGCATGTTACAAACGATTGCCCAATCCCTTTTCAATGTCCTAATCTTTGATTCAAGATTAGGTTTAGCCTTCAACATAGCATGGGGTAAAACTTTTTCTAACATTTTTTCCAGCTCATTTAAATAACAAGCTTTGAATCTCGTATCTGCATTAAAGGTTCCAACATTGTGCATGTCGACCATACAGGCAACCAATACATCTTCTTCTGGAACCCATTTCCTTTTGGTTCATCGAGAACTTTGGGAAGAAATACTTGATTGTGAAAAACCTGACATAACTATCTTAAGAAAAAATACAAATTAAAATTAAGTACAATATTATGAATCAAAAGTTCGACACTTTATAAAATTATAACACAGGATGTACCAAAAGAAAATAAATTATAATTCAATAAGTCTAGTACAATACAAAAAACAATTCAAACACCACCAAAGTTTTATAAACTAGATACATGAAATAACATAAACAAATTAACGTTTACTATTTTTACCCTAAGCGTAACTAATTTCTAAATGCTTGTTATTCAGCGAACATTTGATTGGCTAGTTCCATCCTCCAAGTAGCCCATGCATCCGATGGATGAATATTTACGATATTCGGTTCATCGCCATCTATCATATTACTAGGAAATCCTTCTCCCAATTCTGCTTCAATAGGATCAAGACTCATATAGGTTCGAGTAAAATTATGGAGCAAACAACATGCAATAATGATTCTATTTTGCACCCTCACAAGATAGAATGATTGACCCCTAAGTATTCCCTATCTAAGTTTTAATAACACAAAGCATCTTTTAATAATATTATGCGCTAAAGCATGTTTCATAGTGAAAAATTCTTCTGGAGTACTTGGCTAGAAATCCTGATGCCACTCATTCAAATGATATCTTTGTCCTCTAAAAGGTTAAAGAAATCCCTCACAGTTTGTGTATCCACCATCAATTAGATAATAAAAACCTAAAAAAAAACTATTTATCATGGTTATTTTTCCAAAATAGTATGATCTTAAAAATTAATTCAAATTCCACTAATTTTGCACTTTACCATGATGAACTTTTAGTCCATATATCCTACTAATGGCATCTCGAAGAACCCGTCAATCAGCAACAAAACCTTCCCAACCAAGAAAAACATCAGGTGTACAAACACCTAACATATTTGTTGCTATGTCTCCTTTTCGCGTTTGATATTTAGGTTTATCAATTGTTGGAACCCTAATCTTGATGTGGGTTCCATCTAAAGCACCTAAGCAATTCTACATCACATGTATAAAACCTCAGGTTAAGATACTATATTTAAATCTAAATCAACTAAATTATGTACGAGCTAATATGGAACTCACTCCAATACCTTGAACCATTTCCACCTTGGGTCTATAGAATTAGCTGTAATTGGCTCTGCTTTTTTAAATAACACATCTTATAAGCGTATGACAACATTTAAAACATTGTGAAATGATTTGCTAACGGTTTCCCCAGACCTGTTAAAGTGATGTTTGATAACTTAATTTTTAAGGTGATGAGAAATGATATGTAAAAACATTGACACTTGCTCATCAACAAGTATGTTCCTTGACGACTTCAGTCCCCTTAAAGTTTGTAACATCTCACATAGTTTAAAAAAAGTAATTCTATTCATCCTAACTTGTTTTGTAACATCCCAAAATAGGGCTTAGTCAGAATAGTGATTTCAGAACGACAAATCTGAGGTCAAGAAATTATTTTAATATTATTTTATGTGTTATAGCATAATTATATAAGTGCATGAAAATTTTGGTGAATTAATTTTGGCGTTTGAGTGCTTAATCGCGAAAAAGGGCTAAATCGCATAAAGGGCAAAAGTTGTATTTTAGTACCTAAATGTGTTAAATAGCTAGATAAATAAAATTGAGAGTCTTGAAAGTGCAAATAGGCCTTTAATTAGAGTATGGCCAGCCATGGGAGACAAAAATTTCAAAAAGCCAAAATTTATGGGATATTAGGTGACTTTTTGGTAATAAATAAAATAAAGAAAAAGTTGTCATTTTTTTTCATTTCTTCTTCTCTTTCACCAAAAATGGAAGCAAAATGGGGGGTTTTAGAGCTTAAACTTTCAGCAACTTCAATCCCTTGCAAGTAAGTAATTTTAGAGACCCTTCTTGATGATTTTTGCATTTTTAAAATCCTTGTAACATGAGCTTTCAAATGAGGGGACTATCTTGCAAAATGGTTGATAGTTTAGGGGCTTGTCATGAAAGGATTTTTGTTTTTTTCTGAATTTTTATGAAAGAAAATGTGTCATAGTTGAGTAATAAACAACTTTTGTGAAGATATTTTTATGAAAACCCCTAATAGGACCTTTCTGCATAAGTTGAAAAATAAGTGATAAATGTATGAAATAATGAGAACTGAGGGCTGCTTCTAGTATAAAAAGTATTCAGCTAGGCTTGGGTAATAAAAGAATGTGATAAAAATTGATTTACGAGCCTAAGGGCAAAATCATAATTTTGTGAAAGTCTAGGGCAAAATGGTCAATTTGTCAAATTATGTATGGTTGAATGTTTTAATTAATGTGGTGATTAAATTAGCAAATTTTTATCATTATAGATCAAGAAAACTAAGATTCGGGAATCGAGAAAATACAAGGTTATGAACCAAAATGGTAAATTTACTGTTTCCGTATTCGAGGTAAGTCCGTGTGATTAAATGAGCATGATATTTATGCTATTGTTATTATACTTGAAAATCTATCTTGTCATAATTGTATTAAAGTTTATGTTGATGATATTATATAAGAGAAAGTGATGTCAAATGTAAATGACATTTATATGTTGATTGAATGCTTGGAGATTTGATGAAATATGATATTCCATTGAAACAAGTAAGTTGTATGTAAATAATACAACTACATTGATGATATATGTGTTTAAATTATCCTTGAATGGATATACCATGAATTGCTTGATTGTAAATTGAGAATGCATAAGGACAATGAGATGGTAGAATTCCCATTAGAACACTAGGAAATAAACCAGATATTCAAGCCGTGACATTTGGGTCACTTGTGTGAGCTAGTGTAAGACATGTCTGGGACATGCATCAGCCACCTTATGAGAGCCAGTGTAAGATCATGTCTGGGACATGGCATCAGTATTGAGACGAGCACTAGTGTAAGACATGTCTGGGACATGCATCCGCCTCAAGACGTAAGCCAGTGTAAGACATGTCTGGGACATGCATCGGCTAAGAGTTGTGTTAGTGTAAGACCATGTTTGGGACATGGCATCGACACGGATATGCGAAAGCTAGTGTAAGACCATGTCTGAGACATGACATCGGCAACTTACCCCATGTTTGAGGCTTATAGAATATCCGGTAGTATTTCGAAAGGTTCAACGGTGGAAGTTATGAATGTGAGTTAGTAAAGAAAGTATAACCATGTTGTGAGTGGTACAGGTACCTAATTGGTACGCTTGAGTAATGAGCTCGATATAGAATATGTGACTTGAGTGGATGGTAATGAGTAAGTTATGCTTATGCTTACCTTTGTGTTATCAGCATGATGATCATTGGTGAAAATGAATTAATATGGTGTGATGAAAGTAGTATCGTTAATTTACACCAAAATGGTTTTGGACAGCAGCCATAGTCCAACTTTAAAAATCCACCAAAAATTGTGGAAATTGAGTTAGAGGCTGAATAAAATATGAAATTAAAGCCTAATGAGTCTTGTTTCACATGGAAGAAATGGTAAGCAAAAGAGTTGCATACTATGAAATATTTTAGTTGTTGTGAGACAGAGTCAGAATGACTTCGAAATCCCCTATTCTGATTTGAGAAAATCATTAAAAATTATTCAAAAATAGTTATGAGTTATAATTTACATGCTTAGAATTATTAATGAGTCTATTTCTAATAGGAATAGACGAGAACATTATCTGAGTCCCGTATTATGATATAATTAATTTTTAGTGAAGAGGGGTTAGAACTGTCAGACAGCAAAAAAAGGTAACTTTAAGTAATAAACTGTACTAATTGGTTGAACCAAAAATTTTTAAAATTTTATGGTAAGAAGATATGTGAGTCTAGTTTCAGGGAAAATTAGCAGAACTTAATTTGGAGTTCCTTAGCTCTAGATATAAATAAATTAGTAACTGTGACTCGAGAAAACAGCTTGACTGGAGCATAAGTAAAAATGCAAATAGGGTTGTATTACCATGAGAGGCAAGTTGATATATTTTCATACAATCTTACTAAGCTATAAATCTTACTCCCTTCCCTTTCTTTCCTTTAGTTTTTTTAGGTTAGCTCGGGGTTGGAGATAGTCGGAGGCAGCATCACACTATCAAGTTGCTACCTTTGGGATAATGAGGTATATGTTAAAAATTTCAAGTGAGTGGCATGTATAGGGATCTAGTTGATTGACATGTATTATCTTACTTTGGCCAAATGTGTTGGCTTGTATTGAGTTATATGTATATGGCCATGAGATGTGACTTATATTGATTATGGCTTGTAAGCCTAACTATTCATGTCATGTCTAATGTTTATAATGCGATTATGTTTGTTTGTCATGCATGGTTAGTAATATGACATGTGTGTTGGATGTATGCTTTATGATCAACTGAGGTGGTCATAGCCATATAGTAATTGCACGTTATAAACACAATGTGATAATGATTGAACATGAGTGTTTAATGAATAAGTTGGTAATCATAGTGTAATGATAAAAGTCGTCATCAAAATGACAAGTCTTATGAATGTGAAATAAGGAGTCTAGACTTGGTATTGCATGAGTAGAAGCATTACTTGTAGAAGGACACATTAATGTTAAGGATATGTCTTAATAAAGAGTGTTTAGTCACTAAAATGATGCCATGATTTGCAATTTTGATGTGCATAAGGTTGTAAAAGATTATGAGTAACATGAAGGCTTGGAAAATAGCCTAAGTGTTGGCCACACGGGCTGAGACACGGCCGTGTGTCTCAACCGTGTGAGGAACACGGCTTGGAGACACGGGCATGTGGCCTGGCCGTGTGGTTCGATAAGCATGTTGATGTCATAAATAGAGAGTTACACCGCCTGAGGACACGGGCATGCCAAAGGCACACGGGCGTGTCCCTATGTCCACACGGGTGTGTGACCCTGTTTAATGGGAAAATTTTCTAAGTTTTCTTGAAACTTTTCAAATTTCTCAGTTTAGTCCCTAATTATTTCCAATGCATGTTTATGGCTTCGTAGGCTCGTGTATGAGGCGTTATGCATGTGTATGAAAAGTTTTGATCTAAAAGAAATTTTATAGCCTAGTTTTTGCATGTTGTGAACGATTAAGTCCGGTAATGCCTCGTACCCTGTTCCGGCATCGAACACGGGTAAGGGGTGTTACATTTAGTGGTATCAAAGCATGGTTTAGTCGGTTCTCAAACTAACCTAGCACGTGTAAGAGTCTAGCTATACATGCGACACGTTTGTGATAGTGTGATGTCTCTTGGCGTGAATGAGAACTATCTTGTGTGGGCAAGGCACTCTCCAACCGAGCTACACCCGATCACGTAGAAAATGATGCTAAGGTATTCAATAAAGTGCAGTTATGAAGAGTTTAAACTCGAAAAGGTACGAACAAGAATTCGTGAAATGTATATGTGTAATAGCCCGATTTAGACCCTAATCGAAACGATGGTTTCGGGACCACGAATCTGAGTCAGAAAAATATTTAAAAATTATTTTCTGTGTTTATTTTGTTTAAATTTATATCTGTGAAATTTTCGTGATTCAATTTTATCTTTTAAGTGTCCGATTAAATAAAAGGACTTAATCGCATAAAATGAAAATTTAATGGTTATTTCTAAAAAGGGCTAGATTGCACTTGGCTTTTTAAACGGAAGCCTTTAAGTTGTAATTTTCCCATTTCTAAGTGAACTGGACGGTAGTGGCCATAATATAATGGTTATATAATGTGATAAATAAGGTTAAAAATGTAAAACATGAAATAATAATAAGTTAGCAGTATATATGTTATATTATATGATAACTTTAATTATCTTTTATTTCTTCATCACTTAGCCGAATATAAACTAAAAGAAAAATAAAGAACAAAAGCTAGGGTTTGGCCAATTTGAAGCTCAATTAAGGTATGAGTTTAGCTCGATTTTTGATAATTTCTACGTTTTTGAGATCGTTGCTTAGTAATCTTCAAGACCCATGCTTTAATTTTTGATTTTGATGAATATTTTGAGTTGTGCCATTATTGATAGCTTGTGATTTTTGTTGTTTGATGATGAAAAATGGAAGATATGTTTTGGATTAACATGGTTTGTATTGGAATTTTTGATGATTTTGAGTAATTAAGACTTAATTGCAAAAATAATAATTTGAGGGACTAAAATTTGAAATAAATTGAATATATGGACTTGTTTGAGAGTGGGTAAAATTTGGCCCAACATAAGTATAGGGAAATTTTGTGTATTTTGTGTTTTGTGCAGTAGGGACTAAATTGTAAAAATTATAAATGTCAGGGGTAAAATGGAAATTTGCCTATTTATGTGTTTTTGGACTAAATTGAATGAAAATATGTTTGAATGAGCTTAATTTGAATATGTTTAGATCAAGAACCAAAGAAATCAGATTTGGACCAGGGGAAATCGAAAGTTGTCAACTAGTCGATCCGTACCCGTTTTTTGTTGTCCGAGGTAAGTTCATAAGCAAATAGACGTACTTAGTTTTAAATAAATACAAAATATATATGCTGAAATGAAATATATGATTTTATTTAAGCTATAGCCGAATATGTTAAAGCTTAAATACTATGTTTCTGAATTGGTTTCGACTGAGTTACGAAGTCCAAAAGCCCCGTATTAACCTTAGGAATAGTTAGGATACATATGTCACGACATAGGATTCCGATTTATGTGTGCGAGTAAGACCATGGCATCGATATGTGATTCCGATATGTGTTTACAAGTAAGACCCTGTCTGGGATAGTGGCATCGAGATATGATTACATGTAAGACCACGTCTGGGACGTTGGCATTGTATGACTTGTGTGATTATCTGAGTGTCCTATCAAATTTTGAATGGTTCATCGGGCAAAGGTAAACCGTGATTGAATGTGTAAAGTGGGCTAAAAGGCCAGGTATGATTTAGCTTGTTAGCTATCGATAATAAGGTATGTTTGTGACTTGAAAGTTAATAAGTTATATATGATGCAAGGTTAAATATACATGAATTAAACAAGTGTACTCGGTTTTGATCAAATGGTAAGTATATTATGAAATTGATTTTTGAATATGCATATATAAGTGATCATGTATGTTTGGCCATATAAGTGGTATAAGTATATGATATTGAATTATGGTTCTTGAACTTGTATAATTGTGTAAGTGTATGTTTGATTATATTAAGATATTTTGGCTTTTGAAAATTTAACTAAGATTTGATGATTTTAATTTTGTGAACATTCGGCCAAGCTAATAGAGATATGTGTTGGGTATATTTTTACTGGAGTTGTAAGTTAAAAATAAACTTGTTAATGACATTGTAATTTGGTTGGTTAACCTAAGTTGATTATATTATTGATTTGCTTGTTTGCTTATAACTTACTGAGTTTCAAAAGCTTACTCTCTATTTTATATGTGTTTCTATTTTATAGATTTTGAAGTCAAGCTACAAGCTCGGGGACTGTTAGCCAAGCTTATCACACTATCTACTATTTTGGTACCTTATTAGCTAAACTTAAATTATGGCATGTATAGGCTGGAACATATATTTTTGAAGTGTTGATTTTGGTTATGTATTAAAAGCCATGTGAAAATGGCTTGATATTTATGTTTAGATTTGATAGTATGTGTGCTTAGTTATAATGTTCATGATCTTGGTTAGATATATGTGATTATGCTTGATTATGTTTCGATTTGTGGTAAGTATTTTGTATAATGAAAATGGCTTTATTACTTAGACTTGAATTCGGTTTGGGTTGAAATATTGTTTAAGTCTTTTAGATAAATATGCTATATGTTATGTCTTTAAAACCTTTGTGTTATTTTGAATGTGTATTTAAGTTTATACAGCTTGCAAAGGCACTTTGTGGTTTGGCCATACGTTTATAATTGATGTTATTTATGCTTGGGTTACCATATGTTTGTTAAGTAAAAATTATGTCATATGCTTGCATTAAATCGATGACCATTATAATTTATATTAGAACATGTGTATATGTGATATTCAGCCACATTGATTTAGTTGGAATTTTATTTATACCTTACTTATGTATAAGGTGATTATATTATGGATGTCATGTATATATGTGAATATGTATGTGGCTGTATTTATAAACTTGCAAGTTACTTATAAGTTTGCAAATAGGTACAAATGATCCATGATAGTCAAATAGACTAGATTAATGACGTGTATAGTATTTAATCTAAATATCATGATAATTTAGATATATTGGACCATAGATTAATATAAGGAGTTTGATAATGATAAGAATAGGTGTGCTTAAATATTCGACCATGACATGTTGATGAGCTTTTATATGACTATATATGTATATATACTTGGTATATTAGTTAGTTAATAATGGAAATATATAATGTGATGAATAAAGTGATGGTTGAATATATGTTAGCTTAAATTATTCGGGTGTTAAATAGTAGGTGTTGCATGTATTGCATGAACATATTGGTCGATTGCTTAATTAATGCCATGTGTAGTTTTAAATTTTAGGGTAAAATACGCACCATGTATATATGCATTAATAGCATATTCGGTCAAGTTATTTAATGTATTAGATATGTATGCGTGATCGCTCATTAAATTATGTAATATGTCACAATTGGTTTATTATAAGCTTAAACAGGTGTAGATATTCATGCTTAAATGTCAGATTGAAAATATAGTGAATTTCACATGTTTTGATATTGAATTGTCATTGTGTCTGAAAATTTGTTAAGTTGAGTTGGTGAAACATGTTGCATCTGTTATATGCTGGTTATTTATTAAATCATTAATAAATTACATATTTTCGAACAGATGTAAATGAATATGTAATAAGGTCTAATATTCGGTTAATGATGTGACATATGTTACGTATATGCATAAAGTGTAAATTCAATCTGTAAAGTGAAATGCTTATTTGTCTGAGATGTGATATGATCAGTAATGTCTCGTAGCCTAGTCCGACGACGGATACTGGCTAGGGGTGTTACAATATGTACATGGTATAATGAGCTTATCTATGATTGATTGATAATCCTATGGCGTAAATGATTGATTTGTTCAAGTGAATACATGTGTTTAGATAACTTACTAAAAATACAGGTAGAAAGAATGTCCATGTATACTTATTTGAATGAATATGGTTGGCAAATTCACATAGTCTGAGTAAATGTGTTAAATTGTTTGAACTGATTTACATGATTGTAATAATATGTCTAAATGAAGGTGTACGACGTGAAAGTATAGATTGTGATAAACTTAACCATGTTTATTGGCCCTTGTATGATATCATGTGCATGACTTGTATGATCAAATGAATAGATTAGTAAAGTTATCCAAAAAACATGGAATGCATGCATAAGTATACTCGTTTAAATGAGATAACTAGAAAGTGAGCGTAAAATCAATATGAATGTTAGTCTACCCAAAATGAATGACATGATTGTGTTGATGTTGCTATGATGATGAAAATTGTGTTACATGCATATGTATATGAGAGTCGAGTCAGAGACCCTACGACCCCCTTACCAAAGTGGTGTTTTATAATGGAATTTCCCGAGATTTGTGATGAACAAGTTTTCGGATGAGAAACCAAAGAATTCAGTGATAGAATGGTTATAAGCACGATTAGCAATTGAGAATGGGTTGATAAGTACAGATAGAGCTAGAAAGATATCGGATTGACTGAAAGATTTGTTTTATTTTTTGCAATATCACAGTTAGTAAAAAGGTTAACTTCAGAAATCGATCTATTCTGAAAAGATGTCAGGAAATAATATTTGAAATATGAAATGTCCGTGTACGGTAAGTACAGTGAGCAGATTATGACTGCCTCTCTTGAAATATAGTATGAAATCAATTGTCTGCAAAAAGGTTATTGAGACTATCTATTTTTCGATGAATTTTTGTAATACGAAAATGTTCCCTGATCTTAATGATAGACAAAGGCATTGTCAGTTTAATTGGTACATAATCTACATGATCCTATTTCTTTATGGTATTCTGTTACCTTCCGTCTGTTGGGAATTGATGAAAACGGGTGCATATGATACTATGATTCGGCTTCTGCTAATAGTTAATTTGTCCAATATGTATATGGGAAGGTATGTTATTCTTGTTACATCTATCTTTGGTGGTCACAATGATATTTTCTTTTGGATTTCCTTTCTCTAAGGAACCATTGAGGTCTCTCATATTTTCTTATGAATTTTGTCCTCGATCTTTCGATACGGTATCGTGATTGGATTTTCTTGTTTTAGATTTCTTTTCTCCGTTATGGATTTCGATACGGTATCGTGATTGGATTTTCTTGTTTTGGATTTCTTTATGTTGGATTTTTATATTCTAGATTTCTCCGTTATGGATTTCCTTATCGTGAATTCTTGGTCATCTTTATCTCGTCACTTGTCGAACATGGCTTATTGTTAAAGTATGACCTTTAGCTTGCGGTATATATATATATATGTATATATCAAGTATGACTGTGTTTCTGATTTGATTATGGTAATTGGATGATCTTAGTAACTAGATTTCTCAAATTACCGTGTAAGGATTTAGCGTTGACAAAGGCTTAAGTGGTAAAATTTTCGTCTTGTGAAAGTTAATGGCTTAATGCATGATTAGTAAAGTTTAGATAGATGATAACATGGTTAACCGAAGCCCTTGAACTAGTTTAGTATGCATTGGACAAAGACTTCTTGATTTTCAGTGACAGTTATTTGTATGATCTTTGAGAAAAGCAAAATACAGTGGCAAAAACTTAGGTAGAAAACCCATAACTTGTACAAAGATTTCGTAAGAAAACTTACAGGAGTAGTGTAGTAGCAATCGAGTTTGGAACTCGACATTGTACTTGAAATATTGAAAGTTTAAGAACGTATATCAAGTGTCATCAGAATTATTTTCGCCCATGTTGGCAATGGAATGGAAATGAGAAGAGCTACTATGGATTCCATGTCTGATTTATTACTGTCTCCGAAAGAGAAAAATGTTATGTGGCTTATTGTTAAATGTCTGATGAGATATGTAAATCATGCTAGTATGTACTAAATTTTTGCTCATCAGGTTTGAGGAATTTCTTGTCTTTATGATTGTTGGATATTTTGAAATTTTAGTCTCCATTAATCGAATTGAGGATCCGGGTTCTATATCATGATTTCTTGGGAAAGTCAGAGGAGGCTTTGAAATGAAAGGTAACTGAGAGTTGAATTGACAAGTAATCAGACTGTGTGAAATTATAGAAGAGTATAAGGCCGAGATGAACTGGCTAGTTTCATTATTCGAATTCGAAATGATTCAAGTATCTGTGTAAATGTGACATGATGGCATAAATGGGAACTTTGTGTATATGAACTCTCAAGTAGAGGTTGAAATTCAGCCGAGGTACGGTATAGTAATGAACCGCTTGCGATACTAATATGAGAAAGTAAAGAGATAAGTATTAGGGATAGAGTCGAGTGAAAGTTCTTCAACAATAATTATGGGAAAAAGAAGTTTATATTAATACCAAAACCACTTTTTTGGTAGGATTTTTAGGGACGAAAATCCCTAAGGGGGGAGAAATGTAACATCCCGAAATAGGGCTTAGTCAGAATAGTGATTTCGAAACAAAAAATCCGAGGTCAAGAAATTATTTTCATATTATTTTATGTGTTATAGCATGATTATATAAGTGCATGAAAATTTTTGTGAGTTAATTTTGGCGTTTGAGTGCTTAATCACGAAAAAGGGCTAAATCGCATAAAGGGCAAAAGTTGTATTTTAGTTCCTAAATGTGTTAAATAGCTAGATAAATAAAATTGGGAGTCTTTAAAGTGAAAATAGGCCTTTAGTTAGAGTATGGCCGGCCATGGGAGACAAAATTTTTGAAAAGCCAAAATTTATGGGATATTATGTGACTTTTTGGTAATAAAATAAAATAAAGAAAAAGTTGTCATTTTTTTTCATTTCTTCTTCTCTTTCACCGAAAATGGCAGAAAAATGGGGGGTTTTAGAGCTTAAACTTTCAGCAACTTCAATCCCTTGCAAGTAAGTAATTTTAGAGACATTTCTTGATGATTTTTGCATTTTTAGAATCCTTGTAACATGAGCTTTCAAATGAGGGGACTATCTTGCAAAATGATTGATAGTTTAGGACTTGCCATGAAAGGATTTTTGTTTTTTGCTGAATTTTATGAAAGAAAATGTGTCATAGTTGAGTAATAAACAACTTTTGTGAAGAGAT
Organism: Gossypium anomalum; assembly: GCA_025698475.1. Taxonomy (NCBI): domain Eukaryota; kingdom Viridiplantae; phylum Streptophyta; class Magnoliopsida; order Malvales; family Malvaceae; genus Gossypium; species Gossypium anomalum. The sequence continues at coordinate 35,816,062 of CM046968.1, read as the reverse complement.
TTTCATGAAAACCCCTAATAGGATCTTTTTGCATAAGTTGAAAAATAAGTGATAAATGTATGAAATAATGAGAATTGGGGGCTGCTTCTAGTATAAAATGTATTTGGCTAGGCTTGGGTAATAACAGAATGTGATAAAAATTGATTTACGAGCCTAAGGGCAAAGTCATAATTTTGTAAAGTCTAGGGACAAAATGGTCAATTTGCCAAATTATGTATGGTTGAATGTTTTAATTAATGTGGTGATTAAATTAGCAAATTTTTATTATTATAGATCAAGAAAACTGAGATTCAGGCTTAAATCGAGAAAATACAAGGTTATGAACCAAAATGGTAAATTTGTCGTTTCCGTATTCGAGGTAAGTCCATGTGATTAAATGAGCATGATATTTATGCTATTGTTATTATACTTGAAAATCTGTCTTGTCATAATTGTATTAAAGTTTATGTTGATGATATTGTATAAGAGAAAGTGATGTCAAATGTAAATGACATTTATGTGTTGATTGAATGCTTGGAGATTTGATGGAATATGATATTCCATTGAAACGAGTAAGTTATATGTAAATAATACAACTATATTGATAATATATGTGTTTAAATTATCCTTGAATGGATATAGCATGAATTGCTTGATTGTGAATTGAGAATGCATAAGGACAATGAGATGGTAGAATTCCCATTGGAACTCTAGGAAATAAATCGGATATTCAAGCCGTGACATTTGGGTCACTTGTGTGAGCTAGTGTAAGACATGTCTGGGACATGCATCGGCCACCTTTTGAGAGCCAGTGTAAGACCATGTTTGGGACATGGCATCGACATTGAGACGAGTGCTGGTGTAAGACATGTCTGGACATGCATCGGCCTCAAGACGTAAGCCAGTGTAAGACATGCCTGGGACATGCATCGGCTAAGAGTTGTGTTAGTGTAAGACCATGTCTGAGACATCGCATCGACACGGATATGCGAGAGCTAGTGTAAGACCATGTCTGGGACATGGTATCGGCAACTTACCCCATGTATGAGGCTTATAGAATATCCGATAGTATTCCGAAAGGTTCAATGGTGGAAGTTATGAATGTGAGTTAGTAAGGAAAGAATAACCATGTTGTGAGTGGCACAGGTACCTAATTGGTACGCTTGAGTAATGAGCTCGATATAGAATATGTGACTTGAGTGGATGGTAATGAGTAAGTTATGCTTATGCTTACCTTTGTGTTATGAGCATGATTATCATTGGTGAAAATGAATTAATATGGTGTGATGAACGTAGTATCGTTAATTTACACCAAAACAGTTTTGGATAGCAGCCATAGTCCAAATTTAAAAATCCACCAAAAATTGTGGAAATTGAGTTAAAGGCTGAATAAAATATGAAATTAAAGCCTAACGAGTCTAGTTTCACATAGAAGAAATGGTAAGCAAAAGAATTTCATACTATGAAATATTTTAGTTGTTGTGAGACAGAGTCAGAATGACTTTGAAATCCCCTATTCTAATTTGAGAAAATCATTAAAAATTGTACAAAAATATTTATGAGTTATAATTTATATGCTTAGAATTATTAATGAGTCTATTTTAAATAAAAATAGACGGGAACATCATCTGAGTCCCGTATTATGAGATATTTAATTTTTAGTGAAGAGGGGTCAGAACTGTCAAACAGAAAAAAGGGTAACTTTAAGTAATAAACTGTACTAATTGGCTCAATAAAAAAATATAAAAATTTTATGGTAAGAATATATGTGAGTCTAGTTTCAGGGAAAATTAGCGAAACTTAATTTGGAGTTCCGTAGCTCCAGATATATGTAAATTAGTGACTATGACTTGAGAAAACAGCTTGACTGGAACATAAGTAAAAATGCAAATAGGGTTGTATTACCATGAGAAGCAAGTTGATAAATTGTTTATTATTTCATAAAATCTTACTAAGCTATAAAGCTTACTCCCTTCCCTTCCTTTCCTTTAGTGTTTTCAGGTTAGCTCGAGGTTGGAGATAGTCGGAGGCAGCATCACACTATCAAGTCGCTACTTTTGGGATAATGAGGTATATGTTAAAATTTTCAAGTGAGTGGCATGTATAGGGATCTAGTTGATTGACATGTATTATCTTGCTTTGGCCAAATGTGTTGGCTTATATTGAGTTATATGTATATGGCCATGGGATGTGACTCATGTTGATTATGGCTTGTAAGCCTAGCTATTCATGTCATGTCTAATGTTTATAATGCGATTATGTTTGTTTGTCATGCATGGTTAGTAATATGACATGTATGTTGGATGTATGCTCTATGACCAACTGAGGTGGTCATAGCCATATAGTAATTGCATGTTATAAACACAATGTGATAATGATTGATCATGAATGCTTGATGAATAAGTTGGTAACCATAGTATAATGATAAAAGTGGTCATCAAAATGACAAGTCTTATGAATGTGAATTAAGGAGTCTAGACTTGGTATTGCATGAGTAGAAACATTACTTGTAAGAGGACAAGTCAATGTTAAGGATATGTCTTAATAAAGAGTGTTTAATCACTAAAATGATGCCATGATTTGTGATTTTGATATGTATAAGGTTGTAAAAGATTATGAGTAACATGAAGGCTTGGAAAATAGCCTAAGTGTTGGCCACACGGGCTGAGACACGGCCGTGTGTCTCAACCGTGTGAGGAACATGACCTGGAGACACGGGCGTGTGGCCCGGCCTTGTGGTTCGATGAGCATGCTGACGTCATAAACAGAGAGTTACATGGCCTGAGGACATGGGCGTGTGACCCTGTTTCATGGAAAAGTTTTCTAAGTTTTCCTAAAACTTTTCAAAGTTCTCGGTTTAGTCCCTAATTATTTCCAATGCATGTTTAGGGCTTCATAGGCCCGTGTATGAGATGTTATGCATGTGTATGGAAATTTTTTATCTAAAAAAAATTTTATAGCCCAATTTTTGCATGTTGTGAACGATTAAGTCTGGTAATGCCTCGTACCCTGTTCCAGCGTCGGACACGGGTAAGGGGTGTTACATGTTCAATACATGTCTCATCACTAGCATATACAAGTCTTTTCACATCATCTCGTTTTGCATAAAAATCTAAAATATATGATCTAATCCTTGGTCTATAAGTATGTAGGCTATGGATGGCACCCAATATAACCAAGAACCAACTCGCAACTGTACACATTTGCAACCATACTGTCAATGCAAGACCAATTCTTTTATGCCTCTCACTTTGTACTATTAAAGGCAGACCAGCCATTACTACAAGATATTAAAGTGTTACATATATTCAAATCATAGTAAAAGGGTCACATTTCTTCAATACTAATTTCAATAATAGTAAAACAAAATCAAAGAATTTAATTGCAAAAGAACTTACAGTGATTCAGTGAATACAAGAAGCTCAATTGTAGGTGGAGGAAACAATCAAGCAAGCCAAAGAAGAAGAGGAAACAATGACACATTGTCAAAGAAAAATGAACAATACATATTAAGAATCTTTGCAAAGTACAAAATAGAAATTACAACTATCGTTGCAAGTAAAAAACTTGAAATTCATTTCTTTATCAAATTTCATTTAACAAAATCTGCTCTTTGTTTAGCAAATAATAATGTATTGAGCAAAAATTATAGTTGTTTTAAAAGAAAAAAATTAATGATGAACATCTAAACTTGAAACACATCCACATCCAAATTACATAATTTCCAGTTTTACAGAAATATATATATATTATATGAAAATTTTTAAAAATTCTATCTTTAATTTACCTTTTAAAAAGCTTGTATTCATCCTCACATTGTAATTAGCTAATGTTATATTTGAATTAATAATTGTGAATAGTAAAACATATATTATTTTGTTTGAATAGTTAAAATTAGTAAAAGGAAAAATAATATAAATTTAATAATTTTTGTGGGAAAAGAAAAGAAATTATTGAATATATTAATTTTTTTATAAGGTACATATTGAATAGTTAAATAAAAAGGGCTTAACTTCATTGATATAACATTTCACTTAAACTAAAAAAGATATTTAAATAAGGTCATATTTTCTTTTATTTTGTATTAACTCAATTCGATTATAGGTATACAGTAAGAAACATGAAGAATGTGCTCATCAAAAAAATAATTTCTAAAATAGAAATTTAGATGATACTTTGGGTATTTGTCAAAGTCAAGCACACAATAAACATAATGAAACATTGGGTGTTCTTCCCTTCTCTCCTTGTTTTGGGGGGAGAGAGAAAAAAGAAGTTGATTGTTGACCAATTTCTATATCTATTGAGATTATATTATTTTTGTCTAAATTTTATAATAAAATTATATTTATAAAAATGTAATTATTTTTTTTATTGTATATAAAAAAAATTATTATAAGTAATAGTAAAAGAGTTATTAGGTTATTATTATAAAAGTTAAATACATCCATTTTCCTTTTCCTTCCAAAAAAAAGTGATAGGGTGTAACACCCCAAACTCGGCCTAGACGTTATGGTCGAATCTGGCGATGTCACATTGAAGTGTTTTTCGTAAAGTGTGATATCGATGAAAACTCTTTTTCTATTTAACCTCTTTGTGTGATCTTAATGATGATTCTAAGACGTGTTGTTCATTTTCGAAATGTTAGTCATTATTGAAAAGTTATTCACATTAAAACGTTATTAATTTTTTAAAACGTCATTTATTGCGGAAGCTCTTAAAACAGGTTGCGTATTTGTGGTATCTTTGATAAAACAGACCCGTGTCTTTTCCTACTGCTAGAAGTTATAAACCAAAACAAATAAAAATCCCAAAATAAAAATCCAAAGAGGCCATTATTACAGTAAAATACCCTAAAAATTAAATCGAAATCATAAAATACTATTTAAAATTAGATAGGTCGTGTGGCCACCGCTGAGTCCTTCGTTGCACCGATCCGCCTAAGTTTGGGGATTACCTGTATAGTTAAAACAGGAGGGTGAGTTTACAAAAACTTAGTGTGTAATCCCATATAAGCAAACAGTCAGAAAATAGGCACAATCTGGCCTAAGCCCTTTCTAGTAATAGTGATAATATCAGTTTGGGCTTTTGCCCATCTCAATACAGAAACAATCATGTGTTTGGGCCTTGGCCCATTATAGTAACAATAATCAGTGCAGTAACAGTTTAAACAGTACACAAGTCCTACCCATCTAGCCTCTACACTTCATCTCCATCCAACCCTACACTCCATGTGGGGATATAATCAACCCACCCATCCCTACACTCCAGAAAGTATCAAATGCGGCACTATACAGTAATATGCAGCTGGGCTGTTAGTAATATAAGCTCGAAGCTTTTCAGTACACTTCCTCCAATCAGTATAGAACCCATCCCCATGCAATGCATCATACAATCATGTCATGTCATATCATGGTATCATACGTGTATCCAATACAGTTCAAATGGCATGCTAAAATACAGTCATACACATACATATATATAAAAATCACACAGGGGTATAATAGTCTTTCAGTCAATTAGGGGTCTAGATAAGCTTATTGACCCAACAGTAGGTCCACAGTCGACTCGAGTGACCTGTGCAACCTTAGTAATCAAACAGTGAAAATGGGCTCATGATCCATATTGCGGGCCCACACGGCCCAAAATGGCCTTGGCAGTATGGATCACACGACCTGGCCCAATATTGCCACACGTCCATGTGGTTCACCCATGTGGGGCCCACGGGCCTAATTCAGCCCAGCCCATAAAATCGCACATGGCCGGCTTCGTCGATCACACGCCCATGTTTAGTCACACGGGCTACCACACGAGCGAACGCATGCCTGTGTGGCATCGTCGTTCACTTACTCCCGCTTTTGTCAATTTCCATAGTCGAGGTTGTATTTACACACCTTGTTTGTTTCCAACGCAAAAGCGCACCCAAAACTATCAACACCTGTAGTCGACAAACAACCCCACAATCAATCCTAAATCGTAGTTAATTCGGAACCATGTCACACAATTAATCGCATATCAATCGAATTAAAACAACCCCTCTTCAAAACACTTGACCAAAATATCGATAGCCACTTACCCTGCTTGAACAACCGATGCCTTACACACATAAACCGTTGATAAAGAGTGATCACTAGCTCTTCGGTTATTACCTGTATTCCAGTCGAAACCCCTATTAACAATTATTCACATAAACAATTTGAAACAAAACGAATCACACACTTACCGAAAGCACAGAACTGCGTAACAGGAAAGGGACAATTGAAAAATAAAACCAAAAGAAGAAAAGGGGTCAAAGCCACAACAATTCGGCAGAGGGCAGAAATGCAAAGAACGGAAGCCACGAAAACAAAAAGGGACAGCACAAAGAGGGAAGCAGAAGATGAAAAGAATCGATAAGAGAGGAGAAGGGAACGCCTGTCGTGGGAAGGGGCAAAGCTGAAGGGCACAAAAGAACTATAGCAAAATGCACCCAGCAATAATCGGTCAGGAAAAGAGCAAAAAGATGAACAGTAGCCTTCGAAAGCAGAGAAAACTATCATCAAAATCTTCAGAGAAGTGAGAGGAGCCGAATTTTTTGAAAAGAGATAACAAAATAAAATAAAATCCCTCAAAAACTTCCTAAAAACCGTCCACTACATCCCCACACTCCTCAAACACTCAGAATTTTGGTCAAGCTACAACTCTTCCACGGCCAAGTGGTAAAAATAAATCCCTTTTGATCGCGCAGAGATTCAAATCCCAGACCTCCCAATCACTTAACACTCTATTTATCCACCAGACCAGCAGGCCCATTCTGACATATTTTACCCACATTTATTTATAAGCCTACTGACTAGAGATAGGAGTTATTCCATTAAAAACAAAAAATTTTGCCCAAGCTAAAGCTTGAACCCAAAACTTCTCAGACACTCCCAAAACACTTAACCACAAAAATAAATGTTAAGAATTTTTGGGGCGTTACATGGGGTCATTGCTTTTTTATCATGTTTATGATGGATTTTCCATGTTATATGAATCACTACTATTCATGATTTTTTTTATAGAGTGAGTAGGATTTTTATTTATTGAAATCTTGTTGGCATTCATGTGCTTTCCCAAATTACATTATTTCTTATACCTCTATTCGATTTGTTTTATATATCATTATATATTTTTTATTTCTATAATTTTTATCTATTTGTTATTTTGGAGTGTTTAAAAGTGGTTAGGTATGCCTTTAATACAACTTGCGAATGATGGATTTTCTATTTATTTTTTCCGCATCTTAATTTATATTTTTTGCGTGTGTTTAAATAAAAAAATGAATAACGGGTTAGAATGTAGAAATGATTAAATAATTAGTTCAATCATTGTAAAATAAAAAAAAATCAAAATATTTTTATTTCAAAAAAAATTCAAATTTGTAAAATATAAAAAATTGATAAACATAAATTAATAATAACATATGCATTCATTTTATAAATGATAACAACAAAATTAAATATTTAGATTAACTTAAATTTTATTCAAATAAATTTTAATCACATTTTCACCCAGTTCAATTGATTTTTTATTAATTTATTTTTTCTCGATTTTATAGTACCTACGAATCAATTCAATTCATCAATTTAATCCAATTTTAATAAACAAAACATAGCATTTAAACCATAGATTAATATACCATTTTTCTTGATAAATAAATTGAATTTAAAACTATTATAAATATTCTTTTCGATGGTCCAAACTAATAATTATACTTTTTATTACATTTTATCAGTCCATTAAAAGGGTAACTATTCTATTTTCTTCATGCCAAAGTCAAATTTAAAATATATAAAATAAAAGTGGTATTAACTCAATTCCATTAGAAGGGTAACTACTGTGGTTTTGCTTTATATTTTGGTGTGCTGCTCTTTACCTTAGCAACCTTCTTTTCCATTAACAAATTTAATCTTTCCAAAGTTGAACACATAACCAACTGACAACAAAGACATTGGGAGGGTATTGTTACCTTAGCACACCTTTGAGCGATATCTTTCCCTTTCTTGTTGCTACCTTCAACCAGTCCTTTAGCTAAAACACATAAACCATTCCATTATTTCTAGAGGATGCACATTTAACACATATATTGAGTTAAATTATTTCAAGAGGGCACACATTTAACACATTTATCCATTCTATTCCATTATTTCAAGAGAATACACATTTAACACACAAACCATTCCAAGAACTTTCCTAGAACCCTTTTTTAGAATTACAAAAGTATACTACACTTGTAAATATATAGAGTTAAATTATCCTGGCCCAAAATCGAAAAAAAAAAATCAACACCTAGACCTTTTAAAACTTAAAATCAACCCAATGATCATTTCCAACTAAAAAATCCAAATAGAAAAAAAACTTAACAAAAAACCAAAGGCAAAATGCATTAGTTGATAAACAAAAATTTAAAAAAGTCTAAACTACTACTACTCTCACTACTCCTTCAACCCTTCACCTTTAATCATAAAAATGAATGGAAAACATGAAACAATAAAACTAAAAATGAATGGAAAACATGAAACCAATAAAACTAAAAATGAACATATAATATTACATAAGGTTGAACAAATAAAGCCTACTCATCTAGCATATGACTAAACTAAAATGACTCAAACAAGTAGTGCAAACATGCAACAACAATAAAACATGAAAAAAAAGACAATTTAGGAAATGGTTTAAGGTATATCACACTAGAAATGCAAGTTTCGTAAGATTACATGATCAAAAAATAACAGCAATGGTATTAAACAACAACAACCCTTACTGTTAACAGCAATAATATATTAACAAAATATACATGTATAAACTAAAATTGAGACACTATTGGAAACACGATGCTAAAGAGAGTAACTCTCATAAGCATATAACCCTATTTTGAATTTTAAAAAATTCAGGAAAGAATATCATGTCTAATCCACAAGGGAAACCAAATAAATACAAATCCCTAAATATTAAAAACATCTGCAAAAATAAATGATAGTTAGATAACGAAACATCTCAAAAACAAATAGCAATGTATTGATGCCAACCATTGGATCAAAATTGACGTATTAATTCCATTGATGATGCCCAAAAAATAAACAAAGCCTCTTCAAGTCAAATATTATCAATACAAATCATCAATGATTAAAAAAACCAGCCCACATTGGCTGCAATCTCAGAGTTAGATCATACAAACAATTGACCATCAAATTATAAAAATTTCCTTTAATCATTATAAAAATTTCCTTTAATCATACAGCCAATTAAGAAGCATTAATAAGCAAAAAGTTTCCTTTAATCATATATAGGCTTTATTGGTAAATTGGCCCTTGATATCAGTCAATAAGAACATGACAAGCAACATATTCTTTATTGGATGCCATACACTTTGAGGGTGAAATGAGTCAAAATTGGTAGTTTAGTTTAAAAGACTAATATGAGAGTTGGAGTATAGTTCAATGACCAATTTACTAATAAATCCTATTATGTACAGGAGTATAGTTCAATGACCAATTTACTAATAAATCCTATTATATACACACATCACATACATTGGTCACAGTCAAATTCAAGAAGTAGTATTACATAAACCATAAAATGGACACATAATTCAAGGAGCAACATTACATAATCCATTTTACAGCTCCAGAAACCAAGAATCCCCCTTATCAACTTTCTCACAACTACTGCTTGTATAAACTGAATGCCCAACAACCATTACAAGATTCTTAAGCTTGACATATGGATAGTAAATACAGAAACCCTCATTAAGTTTCCTATCATTTCTCAACATGCCCAGACAAGCAATTCAGCAAACTATCAAAAAGATCAAAACTTTGGGTATTCAATTCAAAAAAACCAAAACATAAATTACTGGAAAAGGAAATATCTTGATCATCAAAGTTGAACTTCTCGTTTTCAGCCAAAACATAAATTTTAAGGTAGGTAAATAAAATGGGGTTTTGATTTACATGAAAAAAAGATAAAAAGAGAGGCAGAAAGGGTAAACTTATCGAAAGCCTGGTAGGATAAAAATTCAGATCCAAGATTTCAGAGACTTTGTTTATTAAAAGAATATCAGAGATGATGGTGAAGGGAAGAAAACTAACAACAAGGACTAAAATGGTGAAGGAAGAAGTAACAAAAAGAGGCATTTTCTAGGTCAGAAAAATGATAGAGAGGAAAATGAAAGGAACAACGGAAGGGAGAAATGTTTACCTGAAGGACGCTGGACGAAGGGGAGGAGTGCTAGAGTCGAAGGAAGCAAGGAATGAATGTCGTTTGAGTGTTTTTGAGGTGAGAATTTGGTGAGGGTAAGATAGGGTTCTTTAAGCACCGAATGAGTAAACGGTAGAAAGGGGAGGGAATAGAAATCAACAAATTTCCCTACATAAGCCCGAAATGGAATACATCCGTAAAAGAGTATTCCATTGAACCAAACAGCTTTTTGTGTGGACCTCCAGAATAGACTTGTAATAGGCTTGTAATGGCATAGCCATTACATTGGACCAAACATCCCTTTAGGGATTAAAAAGGTGAAGGGGAAATTAAGATTAGGGATCGGGGTGGGGAATGAATGATGGACTGGGTCTGGAAATAGGGGTAAAAAAATTAGGGTAATAAAATGGGCCGGGTCGGGCTAAAAACACCTTGCTCGAAGATTGACCCTTTTTTTAAATGGGTCTTATTCTTAATTTTAGATTTATTTTTCGAGTCTATATTTTTATCTAAAACCCTCTCATATTGGTCTGGATCCATAGACAGATCTAAATACAATATACAAATTAAGTATTGAAATTGTCTTTCATTTCCTACATCAATTTCCCAAAATTTAGTTAATTTTTTTGTGTGTGAATAAAGAGAAGAAATAAGAGAAAACAAAAACAAAAGGAGCAATAAAACAAAGTTCCTAATATGTCTCTAGTGAGAGCCTCCACTGCACCCTTCGGTGGTTTGTCAAACCGCAAAACAAGGATCTTCATTGAGCAGAATATTAGCCATAAGGTATGCTAAACCATTTGTTTCACGTGGTACATGTGAACACTTCATCGTCCATTCTATCTTACACATTTTTTTCTCTTGTGCTCGATAGTTGATTTAAATAAATTAAGAGATAAATGATAAAAGTTTTATATTATCATCAATTGAATTAAATTAATTAAGTGATAATATTAAACGATTATTTTATCTTTAATTAATTAAATTAATAAGATATAAATAATAAATAAAAGAATTTAAATTATTGTAGAATATCCAAATGAAAAAGTTAAATCCTATAAGAACTTTTTTTTATTCAAGTGACTAACACTATAAAAAGGGGTTGCCCAAGCCATTCTATAGATACAAAAGTTTAAAAAGTCCAAAGAACTCTATAGAAATGTCTGAAGAACATCAAAAACATTCTGAAGAAAAGCTACATTATGATCCAATTCAACTGAGGTGAGGAAGCCAAAAACATTCTTGAAGAAACCACCTTTCAATCCATTTCAACCAAAGACAAGAGGACTAAGTCCATTTCAAGAGCAAGTCAATGCGACACTTGAAACAACCCACATCTATCTAAGATCAAGTATTGAAAACCCTTGGATCGAAGCCAAATTGAAAAGAAGAATCAAATGAATTTTCTTTATAGAAAATATTCATATAACATAACATTCTTTTCAAAGTTATCAACAAATTTGACTCCAAATTTTTAAATTAATTTCCCACTTGAAATTCATGTACAAAAATAGTACATATTCAATTTTTGTTTAATCATACAAAACTTAAACAATATTATGACACCTCACCCATCCTGACATACGATATGCATGGAAGATGTTACCGAAAAACATATGAAAAAACTAGTCAATTTGCCACTAGTTCAAACTATTGTCTAAGCACGTGTTTAGACACGAGTTTGAATAGACAACTAAACAAAAAAATGAAAACAAAGAGAGTAAAAAGAGATTTTGCACACAGTCATTTGTTAAAATAGTTCAAAAATAGTTCTACTCCACGAGCCTCGCTCAGTAAATTGTTTCATTCAACAACTGATCGAACCACCTATTGGATAAAGCCTAATCTACCCTTACATAAAGAAGTAATTGCGGCCCCAATAGCTAGTCCCATTTGTTACAACCACTTACCCAAACCCTCACTCACAAAGGTTCAATCTCTCACAAAGAATGCCAACTAACAAAGTGCAAAAGTACAAGGGAAAATAACAAAGTTAACTTAATCAAATCAGCACAACATTCCCTTAATCAATGCATCTTACGTGCATAATTGTTGTTTATTTATAAGCTTAATATGGCAGCCTATTCAATCAACATAGTCCAAGATATACTATTTTTATTTAATATAATAATCAGGATATTGTTGGATTTGGTGCCTTAAGTGTAGTATTTTCATCAATGTACACTTGTAAATTTTTGAACAAATTGGTTAATAAAATTATTCATTAATTACATTAATACTTTGTATAATGTCCTCATGTGTTTTTTTGCACGCAAAGAAAAATGGAAGCAAATGTTGCTCACTGGTTGTCTAATGTTTAATTAATACTAAACAGTATTACATGGTCGAATTGTAATATAGAAAGAAAACTTATATTAGTATATGGACCTAATCATGTCCTTAGTCTAATTGAAAATGAGCAAACTGATTGAAAGACTAATATCCTGTCTATCAAGTCTAATTAGGGAGATGATTTTTCTTGAGCATCAAAGCGGATGACTCCCAGAAGATATATACATAGATGTGATTGGTTGGACTGACATTACATCAGACATGACCTAAGTAGAATAGATCCTGAATCCGTTTATGGATTTATTCACTTGTGACATTCATGGTGTGGCATACTTAAGTGGATGACGAACTATGTATGCATGACTCGTACACTTTGATGTAAGTAAAAGCCTGAGTTCGAATAGATAAGGAACCAGAAATTGGTTCGTTGGGTGTACGACTTCTGCAGTATGTAGTGTCATTTACAAAAGTGGAACTCATAGCCCAAAACATGGGTAAATGATATCCTTTCATTGACATTACATGGTTGATGAAATGTAAATATGGCCACAGGTCGTCCGTCATTGTGATGGATGACTTGATCACTGTATGATAGTGATTAACTTTTCATGAAGGAAGATGTAATGGTTACTATGAGATAAAATAAGATCATTGTCACACCCCATAATTTATGAATTAATTGAGAGTGAGATAATGTATGATAATTCTATTTTGGGCGTACCACTATAGTTTGATCCGCTACTCGGTTGGTTGGTTAGCGAGTTAGAGTATTAGGAAAACTAGCATTTAACCTTCCGCTCTTTGGCGGTATCTAAGGAAATATTTGTTGGAAGTTTTCAAGTGAAGAAAGATTACAACCAAGAGAGTATGCACAAATGAAGGAGTGCACCTTGGAGTTGTTAGAGTATGCCCAAAGACCAATCATGGGATGATTGTAATAACGTACTTGTTTTACTTCGTTTATTAAAGGCACTGCCATTATTATTTTAGTTTATTTTCTGTGTATATAAATAAATGGTTTTATAATAATGTCCTGAGAATAATATGATTATTCTTAAAAGGTTCTTCATCGAGTATTATTGTGGGCTTGGACAACAATAATGCATTAAGACTGACGTGTAGTTTATTGATGACAAAGTGTTGTCATTGACATGGGATGCCAAAATCAATACATGAGTATTTGTGTTAGAGAACAACATATTGGACTAACCCACTATGAGTATGTTTCTTGGATTATCATGTAATAGTCACAACATTACTCATAGTGATTACTATGTATATGATCCTTAGACTTGAGATCATCATTATCCCAACATTGTGAGTCGTATATTTTGATACAGTCAAATGTCCATCGTAACTGGTTATTCTATAAAGGATGATGTTGGATATACCACAATCTATGTAGTGGGATATGGTTGATCAATATAGGATTTGTCCCTCCTACATAATGGGAGCAATATTTTAGGCCACTTGATTGAGTGAGACTAGAAATGCATGGCCATGCTCGAATAAGTTGATATGAGATATCAAACTTATTTGTTTATCATAGTTTACACAGGATATCAAGAAACATTAGATGCACTATGCAAATATGACTATTCCATGACTTATGTCCATTCTAGATATAAAGGACAAAATAATTTAGTACATGAAGGATTGATCACAGAGAGGTTATGTCGAATCATGATTTCTTATAACTTAGGTAGCAATGATGCATTGCTAGATGCCACTCATTGTTTGTAATATTAGAATCGTTCTAGTATTACTGCTAACATTACAAGAACCTACAAGGTCACACCCTATGGTTGAAACGAACGAAATCCAAACTAATTGATATTTTTTTTTTTTTGCTATCAAATGAATTAAATTGATTATAGAATTAATTTAATTGGACAGTTAAATATATAATGAATTATATGTACAAGTATGTTGTACACATAATGAGAGTATGGTTAAATTAATATATATGAATTTGATTCGTATAAAATTTAACTAAACATAATTTACCGAAATCCTTGTTATAATTATTGTAATTATAATTTACAATCGAATATTATTATAATTATTGAAATTGTAATTTTTCTGCCAAACATTAATATAATTATGGTAATTATAATTATTATATTTGGTTAATTATTATAATGAATTTTGATTCATATTAAGATAGCAATTATTCCCAAATTAGGAAATATAGGGTTTTTAAGAAAAACCTTATATACTCGAAATATAATGTATGAGGTTTAGTAGTCGTCAATGAGTTTTTCTCTTTGAAAAAGTTTGAGGGAGTTTTTGCCATTCGTTGTCACACTGGGTGGATTACGTAGAGGCTGAAACTTTTTGTAATGGCTTGGAATCGACATATAATTGCGTAATCAGTTTCACAACAATTATCATTGATTTTCCAGATGATTAAAGGTAATCGTTCATACCCTTCTCACCCCAATTCGTTCCTCCCACATGGATCCCTAGATGTGATCACCAAATTTAGTTTTTGGTTGCACTATGGAGTGTACCAGTGTTCCAACAGGAGTTGTGTTTGAACACTAAGATCCTGTCAAGTGTGTGGGGAAACTGTAGGAGATTTAATTATCTATAAGACCACGCCAAACGAGAGTCTTTTGAAGATATAGTACACCCAATTTATCTTGGTATTGTTTAATTGAATCTCATATCGAATTATTTGGGAGTTGTTGGGATTCTGCAACAATAGAAGGTAGAGATTAGAGTAAAGAGTAGAGTAGCAAAATGAATGAAAGGTTACGTGTACTCAATATCAAACCAGCTAAACCAATCATCATATGCAACATGGTTGCCATTTTTCAATAGGAGTAAATTAGGTTGAATTGACCTCCCCATGACTGGTCAACACTGAGGTTAATCTTTGTCAGATTTTCTTTTACCTACCCTGGATTTGGCATAGTAATCAGGGGGCCAAGAATATATTTGTGGGAAGTGGGCACTTCGAATGGTTTTTGGCTATCTGCTTCATGTTTAGGTTCTTTCTAACCTCAATATTCTCTTCTGCCTCTTCATTAAATTAGAACTAAGATAGATGATTTAGCCTTCTGGTAAGTCTTATAGCTTTGCACGATACAACTATAGAAGGGAAGAGTGTTATAGGAAGACCCTACATGGGGGTCGCTTGTAGTTGAAATATTAGTAAAATGTTTGTAATGAGGATTCTAATGGAAATCTTATGATCGTTTTAGTAGTTGATGATGTTGGATCGGAAAGGACTACTAAAGCAGAAGCTCTAGGCAGAGGTAAAGGTAGGTCTCTAGTGAGTCTCTAAACTTAACTCTTTCATGTCATGCAATTATGTGAATGCATGTCTTTAAGAGATGTCTACAAATATGTAAATGAGGTGAACAATGTGAAGCATGCTATGTTGTTGTGTGGTATAAGGTGTTGTCATAGGCGTTTGTGTAGTCCTTGTCTAATACTTTCTTATTATATGGGTTCAGTACCTGACAATTTTGGGTTATGTAAAAAGGTAAGAAATAGATCTGTTTGTGTTGCCTCCGTTAGGGTAGGTATATTGCTAATTGGATAGGCAGATCACTGTGAAAATGGAGATTTATTTTGTAGCCTCTAGTAAAGTATCTGTAATGCTAATTGAACTCGCAGATTATGAAATAAATTTATGGAAAGTCCATGGCCATGACATCATATGATAATTCGCCAATAAGGCATGAAGGTATAAAACCATGTGGGAGAAGCCCCATGGTATCTCAGAGATGGTTCGTTGGGACAGTAGACATGGATTTTTGAAATGGCTTTATGGTGAATTATCTGAAAAGCCTTTGTGGAGAATGCTCTGGAATGCTTTTGTGGCGAATTCTCTGGAACACTTTTATGGAAAATTCTCCTAAAAGACTTTGTGGTGAATACTCTGGAACACCTTTGTGGAAAATTCTTTGGAAAGCCTTTGTGGTGAATTCTTTAGAAAACCTTCACGTCAAACTCTTTCTGGAAGCCTTTGTGGTGTGTTACTTGGGAAATCCGTAGAGTGCATTCTATAATGATCAAGTAGAGAGAGACTAGTTTGCCTTGGGTGAGATCTGGGTATGATGGTGAAGCATATTCTGACAGAATACTTGACAGAGTAACCACCTGATGAATCTGCCTTAGTGATCTACCATGACAAGGAACTTGGAACATCTGGAATCTAGGTGGTATAAGATTTCGCTATATCTGAGAGCTATCAAATTCTATAAGGAAGTTATTTGGATTTTCTATTATGAGAATTGAATTGATATATTCTTCCAATAAGTCTGTTTGTATCGGTTGATTTGAAGGTATAAGGTACTGAGTATTCTAGTAATTATTGGAGTATGTAGAGGAATCCGCAAAGAATAGTATCCACTAGGTATAAGCCTGAGAAATGTATCTAACTACAAACTACAAGGGAATGGTGTAGTGGGATTCAAAATTATGGTGTAAAGTCTGAGATTTGGCAGTTGAGTGAAAGGAGAATAAGACGGTTAAGTGCAATGATTGACGTGGGGTTACCTACCAACTGAGAATCAGAATTGTATCCACCAATGTTTGAAAAAGAACTCAAACACTTGAGTCGAAAAGATTCTACGACCCTAGAAAAAGGTAATTATGAGATAGATCCACTAAGTTCCTTGGAACTTATATGCGTGTTTCTTGTATGCAGGTATGTAAATTGGACCAATTCACCGAGACAACCAAGCCCGGGATGCTGACCATCTCGAACGTACTAATGTCCATAGTGTGAATACTACAACTAAAGATATGAGAATAAGGTGGTGTCTGCAAGTATACGAGCCAGGTTGTAATATAGTTACAACGAAGTAGGTGAGTACTCTGAGGATCGTACCCAAGAGAGGCAAGTACTAAAGTAATATTAACTTAAATGAAAATATATCTAATTAGTACTTTAAATAAATTATATTACGACGACCATAAAATAAAGAAATTATCTATAGATCTAGAAAGAAGAAATAACATGCAAAAAATAATAACAAAGGAAAACTTAATCTTTAAACTCAACCAAATCTAAGCATGGGTGATTAGCTAGCTTTAGTGATCATAACTATTTCCCATTTCGGGTTTCTACTCAATCAACTAGTCATTATGTAACACCATTAACCCATTTTTGTTATTGAATTAGGGTTACAGAGTATTACGACACACATTCAAACAAATGACATCATAAAATCATTCATATATTACTTTAAATATCAATATTCAATCCTCACATTAAGCATAGTTTGGAAAACATCAGAGACTAATTTGAAACAACATAGAAAAACATGGAAAAAATTGAAAAATTTAGAAACAGGGGTCACACGGCCGTGTGACAGAGCCCAGGCCTTGTGGCCAAACCGTGTACAATTTGAAATTTGGGTCACACAACCATGTCACAGACTGTATTCCTGCCCATGTGTAAATCAAAAATAGGGTCACACCACCGTGTCATAGACCATGTGTCAGACTATATGCGATTCGTAATAGGGCTAAACGGCCGTGTCATTAGAATGTTTAACAACCTATGATCGTATGAGATAAACCTGCACCAAAATTAAATAGTCCACATTGCCGTGTGGTGTGACCGTATATGGCATGTGGCCGACTAATAGCCCATGTCCCAGGCCATGAGCACCTAAAATAGCTTCCAAAACATGGCAAAATAATACCAATTCTTTAGGTACCAAGCCAAACCAAAATCAACCATCAATGTGTCATCAAAAACACATCCAAACAAGCATAAAACATACCGAAAAATACAACCTAAGTGCCTAACCAATATGCCTTCAATGGCACAACATTTCATACATCAACCAATTCACATTCAAAGTTCACAAGTTCTTACCATAACCACATGCCAAACTTACGAATTCACCCAATCTGTTCACATGCATTTCTACCATAATTTATTCACTCACAAGAAGCATAAACAAAATGGCCAAAAGATATATACATTTATATGGACCTTTGACTGCCTCCAGATGTACCAATGTCTAGAGTAGAAATCCTGCACAAAAGATAGGAGAAAATAATATCCGCAAGTATACGAGTCAGGTTGTAATATAGTTTACAATGGAGTAGGTGAGTACTCCAAGGATCGTACTCAAGGGAAGCGAGCACTAAATTAATTTTAACTTAAACATAAATAGATCTAATTAATACTCTAATCATATTATAGTACAAAAGATAAAAAAGAGAATATTTATAATAAATTATGCTAAAAACATAAAAGGAAATTAAACAAACAAAAGGCAAGAAATCAAATAAGAAAATATGTATCAAATCTGGGTTGGGGTGATTAGCTCGTTTCGGTAATCTTTAGCAACTATTTTCTCGGGTTTTCTTGTTCAATCAACTAGTCAATACCCTAGGAGGATCTTTCGATACATCCATTGAAATACTGAGTCGGCAAAAACTACTTATCTTCCAACCTCACAATCCAGACCAGTTCAGGTTTAAGTTGTTCACGGGTAGACTATAAAAATTTTGGGTTAATTCTCACCTTGATGACTTCCTAAGGTTGTCAAGCCTAGGGCTTAGGTTCTTCCTCTCCTGAACAACTGACTCGTTAAGAAATCCCTACAAAATAGTTAATTATTTATACCTCCACTCGCTAATCTCCCATAGGAGGATTAGTTCTTCATGGATCTAATAAATAATGTAACCTTGAACGAAAGAATGAACATAAGAACAGTTTCAAGAGTAAAGTTTAGAGGAAGCCTGATTGTATTGAATAAGTGCAGAATCTTCATAGAATTGAGAACAATTCTAGAATCTGATTTCTTCCCAACAGAAAATAATAAGAACGAAAATCTAAAACATAATAAAAGAGAAAATCTAAAGTCTAAATCTAAAGAGAAACTTATACAAGGTAAAAAGGTGTCCATAACATGTGTTAGCTGAGCCTATTTATAGACTTAGAATGATCGTCATCCTTAACCCTGGTCAGCTAATGTTCTCGAGCTTAAAGTTGGATTGTGTGGACCAAAACAAGTAACAACCCGATTTTGGGCCTAGTCAGAATAGTGGTTTCGAAACCACTATTTTGAGGCTAGAGAAATTATTTTTAATGTTATTTTATGTGTTATAGCATGATTATATGAGTGCATGAAAATTTTGGTGAAATAATTTTAGCAATTTCTTGCTTAATTTTGAAAAAGGACTAAATCGCATAAAGGGCAAAAGTTTTATTTTGCTAGCTAAAGGTGCCAAATAGCTATAGAGCATTAAATTAGGGGTCTTTATTGAGTAAATAGACCATAAATATGTTAGTGGCTGATCAAGGAGACAAAAATATTGTAGGGTCAAAATTAGGTGAAATGTTGGTGACTAATTTGACTAGTAATATAATAAAATAAAGAAAAAAAAAGGTATCATCTTTCATCTTTCTTCTTCTCCACCAAAAATACCAGCAAAGAGGGGGTTTTGAAAGCTCAAAAATATCAGCCACTTATATCCCTTACAAGTAAGGGATTTTGATGGCCTTTCTTGATTTTTTTGTACTTTTGAGACCCTTGTAGCATAATCTAGCTAATGAGAGGACTATTTTGCAAAATGGATGAAAGTCTAGGATTTTTCCATGAGAGAATTTATGTTCTTAGCTGAAATTTTATGGAAGAAAATGAATCTTGGTTGTGTAATAAACAACTTTTGTGAAAGAAGTTTGCATGAAAACACCTAAAAAGGGCTATTTTGTAAAGTTGTAAAATAAGTTGTAAATGTGTGAAATAATTGAAATTGTGAGTTTCTATAGTTTTAAAAAGAATTTCGCTAGGCTTGGTAAAGGAGGAAATTCGACAAAAATTAATTTACGAGCCTAAGGGAAAAATCATAATTTTTGTAAAGTCTAAGGGTAAAACGGTCATTTTGCCAAATTGTGAATTATAGAATGTTTTAAAATGTAATGATTAAATGAGTGAATTTCATCATGTTAGATCAAGAAAATCGAGATTTGGGCTTAAATCAGAAAGTACGAGGTTGTGGACTAAAATGGAATAATTAGCCGAAATTGCATTCGAGGTAAGCCCGTTTGACTAAATAAGCATGTTATCCATGTTATTGTTAATATACTTGAAACCTATCTTGCTTTGGTTATATTGAATTATATTTTGATGGTATTGAGTATGATGAAAGTGATGCCAAGCGTTAACAATATTCATGTGATGATATAATACATTAGAAGTTTGATGGAATATAATATCCCATAGAAACGAGTAAGTTGTACGTAAATAATGCAACTTATTCGTGTTTATGCATTAAATATTTAATTATGCATATAATGCTTGAATGTATCTATGAGTATTATATGGTGAGATTTAATGCGGTAAAAACTCCCGGTTGAACTTTGGGAATAGATCGGATATCCTTTCCATGACATTTAGGTGATATGGATGTGTGCTAGTGTAAGACATGTCTTGGACATGCATCAGCCACATTATGAGAGCCAGTGTAAGACCATGTCTGGGACATGGCATCGACATTAAGACAAGAGCTAGTGTAAGACATGTCTGAGACATGTATCGGCCTCGAGATATGCAAGCTAGTGTAAGACCTGTCTGGGACATGGCATCGACACCGATAGATGAAAGCCAGTGTAAGACCTGTCTGGTACATGACATCGGCCTCTATATATGAAAGTCAGTGTAAGACCTATCTGGGACATGCCGTCGACTTAGATATGTGAGCCAGTGTAAGACCATATTTGGAACATGGCATCGGCATCGTACCCTATGTTTGAGGCTTAGTGATTATCCTGTGCTATTCTAAATGGTTCAACGGGAAATTTAATGTTTAAGTCAAAATGATAGAGCTTATGGCTATGTTGTGAGTGGTACAGGTACTTACATGAAATTGATGAAATGTGAATTCAATTCACGTTGTGTGATTAGTAAAGAATGAATATGAGCATGTTGAGTAACACAGGTATGTATGCCAAGCTTATGAGAAATGATTTTGGTTCATGATGCACATTTGATGTAACACCCCTAGCCCGAGTCCGATCGCCAGTTTAGGCTATGAGGTATTACCAAGCTAAACATTTAATTTCAATCACATAATCTATCAACAAAAGTAGAAATCGAATTGGATACATACAGATTTATAAGTTATAAAATGCCATTTTCATACGACCAAGATATTTACAATTACAAAATGTATTTTGTCAACAGTCTAAACAATACATGCCATATCAGGACCAAAATATAACTGTACCAAAAATATCGATAGTACGATGAACTGCTGACGATCCCCGAGTTGGTAGCCAAAATCAACAATCTATAAAACAGAGAGATAAGAAACAAAGTAAGCTTTCAAGTCTTAGTAAGTTTTAAGCATTTCAACAATTAAAACATATCATTTAAATCGAACAATGAATATTACCAAATTCATATTCTAATTACAATCACTAGGCCAAATATGCACAAGTATACCACACATAAAGACTATTGGCCGAATATAATACACAAAGATTTTTTTTTTTTAGCACATGCTTCACTTTACAATATGGCTCATACCACTAATCTAATTTGCATATTTTCATATAATGACAGACATCGATCGAATAGGTCATTTCTCTTATTCATAAATATATTAATCATTCACATAATTATATCATTGTTTAATACTAATGACTCATCTTGCAATCAATTCACATAACGGTATATAATACGTACCTGGTCATTACCATGTATCATACTTATTCGATAATAGTTTTCTTTGAACATTTGAGTTTATAATCTCATTCGAATCACCGGCGTTAAGCCTGCTAGGTTTCAAACCCAAATCCAATTACTAGCTCAAAGCCTGCGGAACTTTAAGCCCGGATATAATACCAGCACTAAGCCTGCGGGATTTGACCCGGATATACATTACCAGCACAAAGCCTGTGGGATTTGACCCGGATATACATTACCAGCACGAAGCCTGCGGGATTTGACCCAGATATACATTACCAGCACGAAGACTACGGGATTTGACCCGGATATATATAATATTTTGAGAGCTAAGCATATTTACCCACTAGATAATTCGGCTCATATAATATATCAACTTTGTGCTTCATTTTATTCATTCAAGTATGAGCACACAACGAAAATACACCTTCAATATAGTTTTCGGTTCAACACTTTCACACAAGAACACATAACTATTTCACTATCCCGGCTTAACTCTTAATATCTATTCGATTATATTCCATATACTCAAGTTATTTATTGAACAACTTTATTCAAGTAGAGGCAAAAGATTACAATTTCATTTATCATGCTTATCTCATTACATCAATTATGTAATAACTGTAATTACTCAAAACTTACCTCGGATATTTTTGAACAGTTGCGGATAGGCTATTCGATCGCTTTCTCCTTTCCCTTGTCTGGTCTAGTTCCTCTTTGCTCTTGAGCTTAATTTAAACAAATGAATTTGTTTAATCATTTCGAACATTAAAAGCTCTTTTAAAGCACTTAACCCTTATACTCAATAATGAAACCAAACCATATACCTAATTATTTTATCACATCACCTTAAGCACACATATTAACTATCATACACCCATTTCACATGCCAAGTTACAATAAAAACAAAATGCATACACACCAATAATTTAATTACCCATTTCGACCTTATAGGGTAACTTCAATACATTATGTATATACAATTTGCCATACACGTACCACATTTTTAACAAGCCGAAATTACTCCTACATATTATCCATTATAATTATTTCATAGATATAAAACATAGCTGAAAAATCTTTAGCCTAAATGCGTATAATAACACCCAAATCATCAACTATTTTAACGAACATGACACAAAAGATTAACTAAAATTCCATTCAATTTTAAGGTATTAACCCTACTAAACTCATACCATGACCATACCTAATCGAATTCAAGTAGAGGATTAATTACAACCATGTACACCAATATATAATTATAACATGTTTTAATATCTTATATATCCCATTCGGCCCTAACCACACAACTTAGCTTTTATATACAAATTCCATCTCATGATCAATTGTAGCAATTTACACATAGGTTACATTATTGTCAAACCAAGACCGATTATGTATATCAATTAAATATTTCACAAAACACATAACTCAATAACCAAAGTTTATATAACCTTAAATGTCTAAATATGAATATCCCTCAATTCTCTTATAACTTAACCTTTTTCTCCCTTTAGCCTAATATCCATTAACATTTAGTTCATCAAACCAATATTTAATCCTATTTCCCTTAACACAATTGTATTCAGCAATGACCATAATCATTTAACCAACTAAAATAATAAACCACAACATTTAAATTCATCTTATTCTTCTCCCATTTGACCGAATGAATATTTATCAAATGAAAACTCAACTAAACAACAACATTTTTCTTTCTAAAATGTATATACACTCATACGGCAACTTCCAATTTGTACTTTTCAACCATGAATTCTACTCATTCAAAAATCATTTGAGCTACTTAACAAATAATTAACATCTTTCAAAAAAAAAAACCTTATCAAAATAACACCAATTTAGCACTTGCCGAATGGACATTTGTCTATTGATTCATGAAATTAAACCATGGGTTAAATAAGCTATGTACTTATCAATTTAATCTCATAGTCAATTAAAAATAAAAATCACAATGCATACCTTAAACTAGGATAGCCATGGCCGAATACCTTGGTTTTCCTCTTCAATATTCCCTTTCCCAAATTCGGCAATCAAGAAGAAAGATAAGCATGTATTTTTATTTTTTATTTTTTTATCTTTTATTGTTTTACTAATTACTTTATTTTAAAAATAAAGCCATCACTTATTATAATACTAAAACAAAACATATATTATACATCAACCATCATTTATGGCCGGCCACTAAAAAAAATTGGTGCATTTGACATGCAAATCCCTCATGTCATCATTTCATGCATTATTTGGTACTTTAAAATTTACCTATCACACTTTCAATTTTTATCACATGAGTCCTATCTTAAAAATTTCACATACAAATAACCAAATCAAAGCATGATACTTTCACACATGATTTACACATATAATAAACACAGAATTTAACAGTAATTATTTTTATGACTCAGTTTTGTGGTCCCGAAACCACTTCCGACTAGGGTCAAATTAGGGCTGTCACAACTTCCCCCCACTTAAGAAATTTTCGTCCCCGAAAATCTTACTGGTGAATAAGCTAGGATATCTATCCATCATAGAGTCTTCTAGTTCCCAAGTAGCTTCTTCAACCCCGTGTTTAATCCATAGTACCTTCACTAATGAATTTTTTTTATTTCGTAATTCTTTTACTTCACGTGCCAGAATTCGAACTGGTTCTTCTTCGTAACTCAAATCAGACTGAATCTCAACCTCAGATGGGTTAATTATATGCGATGGATCTGATCTATAACGTCGAAGCATCGAAACATGAAAAACATTGTGAATCTTTTCAAGTTCAGGGGGTAAAATCAATCTATATGCAACTGGACCAACTCGTTCGGATATTTCATACGGCCCGATGAACCTCGGACTCAATTTGCCCTTACGACCAAATCTGAGTACCTTTTTCCAAGGTGAAACTTTAAGAAACACTTTGTCTCCCACCTGATACTCAATGTCTTTTCGTTTCAAATCCGCGTAGGACTTCTGACGATCTGAAGCTGCCTTCAGACTTTCACGAATTATCTTTACTTTCTGCTTAGCATCTTTAATCAAATCAACTCCGAAAATTTTACTTTCACTGAGCTCGGTCCAAAACAACGGTGTACGGCATTTACGACCGTACAAAGCCTCGTAAGGTGCCATCTTAATGCTTGATTGAAAACTATTATTGTAAGCGAATTCAATCAAAGGTAAATACCGTTCCCACAAACCACTAAACTCAAGGATGCAACATCTCAGCATATCCTCGAGTATCTGAATTATTCGTTCGGATTGACTATTAGTCTGGGGATGAAAAGCGGTGCTAAAATGTAACTTGGTACCCAAAGCTTCTTGAAATTTCTTCCAAAATCGCGATGTCAATCTCGGATCTCTATCTGACACAATAGAAATGGGTACTCCATGTAACCTTACAATCTGGGATACATACATTTCAGCTAGCTTGTCAAGGGAATAATCCGTACATACAGGGATAAAATGAGTTGACTTTTTCAGTCTATCAACAACAACCCAGATCGCATCTTTCTTGCTTGATGACAATGGCAATCCAGATACAAAATCCATCGTGACTCGATCCCACTTCCATTCGGGTATCATGATCGGCTGAAGTATTCCCGAAGGCACTTGGTGTTCCGCTTTCACTTGTTGACATATTAAACACTTTGAAACAAAGTCAGAAATGTCTTGTTTCATACCAGGCCACCAAAATTGACGTTTCAAATCATTGTACATTTTTGTGCTACCCGGGTGGATAGACATTCGGCTACTATGAGCCTCGCTCAAGATCATCGAAATAAGTTCTGAATTTCTTGGAACACACAATCAACTTCTGAACCTTAAACAATCATTGTCGTCTATTTGAAACTCCGATTCTACATTAAAAGCACATTCAGCTCGTTTAGCAATCAATTCATCATCGACTTTCTGAGCTTCATGAATTTGATGAATCAATAATGGTTTGGCCTTTAATTCTGCTACCAACACATTATCGGATAAAACAGACAAGTGTACATTCATTGCTCGTAAAGCAAACAGTGATTTACGACTTAAAGCATCCGCAACCACATTAGCCTTTCCCGGGTGATAGTCAATGACAAGCTCATAATCTTTTAACAGCTCAAGCCAACGTCTTTGTCGCAGATTCAAATCTCTTTGAGTCATCAAATATTTGAGAATTTTGTGATCCGAATATACATGGCACCTCTCACTAAACAAGTAGTGATGCCAAATTTTTAATGCGAAAACAATGGCAGCTAATTCGAGATCATGAGTCGGATAGTTTTTCTCATGCGGCTTCAATTGCCTCGATGCATAAGCTACAACTCGGCCTTCTTGCATCAACACACAACCTAGTCCAAGCAAGGAGGCATCACTGTAGATGACAAACTCTTTACCGGATTCGGGCTGCACTAATACTGGAGCTTCAGTCAAATAAGTTTTCAATTGATCGAAACTTTTCTAACATTTCTCTGACCATTCAAATTTAACATCTTTCTGTAGTAGTTTTGTCATTGGTGTGGCTATCATCGAGAAACCCTTTACAAATAAATCTGTAATAACCGGCAAGTCCCAAAAGCTCGAACCTCATTAATATTTCTCGGAGGCTTCGAGTTAAGTATGGCTGAAATTTTACTCGGATCAACTCGAATACCCGATGCAGATACCACATGACCCAAAAAGCTAACTTCTCTCAACCAGAACTCACATTTACTGAACTTAGCATATAATTGCTTATCCCGCAAAATTTGTAACACTAATCTCAGGTGCTCAGCATGTTCGGTTTCATCTCTCGAATAGACCAAAATGTCATCGATAAACACAACTACAAACCGATCCAAATACAGTCTGAAGATTCGATTCATCAAATCCATAAATACCGCAGGGGCATTAGTGAGCCCAAACGGCATCACTAAGAACTCGTAGTGACCATATCTCGTTCTGAAAGCAGTTTTGGGTATATCTGAGTCTCGAACTCTCAATTGGTAATAACCCGATCTCAAATCTATCTTCGAAAATACAGAGGCTCCCTTTAGTTGATCGAACAAATCATCAATACGCGGTAATGGATATTTATTCTTTATTGTCACTTTATTCAACTGACGATAGTCGATGCATAGTCTCATGGTCCTGTCCTTCTTTTTCACAAACAATACTGGTGCACCCCAAGGTGGAAAACTCGGTCGAGCAAAGCCTCTATCCGTCAACTCTTGCAACTGAGTTTTCAATTCTTTCAATTCTGCCGGTGCCATACGATACGGAGCTATCGAAATTGGAGTGGTACCAGGTACTAGTTCGATGCCGAATTCAACCTCTCGAATGGGTGGTAATCCTGGTAACTCCTCAGGAAAAACATCTGAATACTCACAAACCACTGGCACTGATTCAAGTCTCTTTTTTGACTCTTTGCTATCAAGTACGTACGCAAGATATGCTTCCCATCCCTTTCTCACATATTTCTGAGCCAACATCGAGGATATTATTGCTGGCAATGCATTCAAGTTAGTAGACTCAACTCGAATTATCTCATTATTTACACATCTCAAATCAATAGTTTTTCTTTTGCAATTCACAACTGCATCATGTACGGTCAACCAATCCATACTGAGGATAACATCAAATTCATCAAACGGTAAAAGCATCAAATCGGCCAGAAAACAAGAACATCAGATTACTAGGGGACATTTCTTACACACCTTGTCCACAAGTACATAACGACCCAAGGGATTCGACACTTGAATTACGAACTCAGTAGACTCAACAGGTAAAGTCTTACTGGATGCTAAAGTCTCACATACATATGAATGAGTAGAACTAGGGTCAATCAAAGCAATCACATCAGTATCAAAGAGAGTGAAAATACCAGTAATAACATCAGGTGAAGAAGCATCCTCGCGTGCACGTATAGCATAAGCTCTAGCAGGAGCACGAGCCTCAGATCTGACTGTAGCATCTCTAGATCCTCTCTGACCACCACTAGCATTCCCCGCATTTTTAGATGGTCTACCTCTAGCTGTAGTAACACCCGATTTCCCACTCTGATTTACATTCTGTTCAGACAGTCTCGGACAATCCTTGATAAAGTGGTCAGCTGATCCACACTTATAACAGGAGCGGTCATGGAACCTACAACTCCCCGAATGCCATTTATCGCAATACTGGCACTCTGTCCTGTCCCGACGATCATTACCAACACTGGCAACTGAGGTGACTCGCGTACTCGCAGGGGGTCGATCACGATCTCGTGCGGAAAAGCCCGAAGTGTCTTTAGATCCGCCGAATCATCTCTAAATTTCTTCGATGATTGTTGAAAGGGCTTTCGAAGATCTCTTACGAAACTCTCTCGCTCCCACTTCAGCTTTTTTTTTCTCCATCGAGTTCTTCGGCTTTGCAAGCTCGCTCGATAAGTACTACAAATTTCTCGATTTCTAGAATGCCAACATACAGTTTTATATCTTCGTTCATTCCATCTTCGAAACGTTTACACATTACAACTTCTAAAGAAACGCATTCCCGAGCGTACCGGCTAAGCCTCACAAACTTTCATTCATAATCAGTAACCGACATGGAACCTTGTTTAAGTTCAAGAAATTCTTTCCGTTTTTGATCAATGAATCTCCGGCTGATATACTTTTTTTGAAATTCAATTTGGAAGAAATCCCACGTCACCCGTTCTCTGGGTACAACAGAAACCAATGTGTTCCACCAATAGTAAGCAGAATCACGTAGTAAGGATATAGCGCATTTCAGGCATTCATCGGGTGTACAAGATAGTTCATCAAGTACTCGAATAGTGTTATCCAACCAAAATTCAGCTTGCTCGGCATCATCACTATCTGTAGCTTTAAATTCAGTAGCCCCGTGCTTTCAAATTCTGTCAACTGGAGGCTTATTTAACCTTGTCTGATCAATTACCGGTGGTACCGTAGGTGCAAGGGGTGTACTATTCGGGAGTGGGGGTTGCGGAACAACTGTATTGGCTCGAATGTATTGGTTGAACCAATCATTCAATACACTATAGAAAGCCTGTCTAGCCTCATCGTTCTGATTGCTTGCAATAGGTTGAGAGTCCATCGGCGCTGTCCCATGCGCGGGAGCAGGCGCTACACTCTCAACATCATCAGCTACCTTTCGATTGGGATCGGGATCCATTACTATACGAAAACACATTTTTAACTGTAAGAATTCATCATACTACCGTATTAATACTATATGGCATGTATAGCTAGACTCAAGCACTCTACGTTAGTCCTAGAATCGACTAAACCATGGCTCTGATACCAATAAAATGTAACACCCCTAGCCCGAGTCCGATCGCCAGTTTAGGCTATGAGGTATTACCAAGCTAAACATTTAATTTCAATCACATAATCTATCAACAAAAGCAGAAATCGAATTGGATACATACAGATTTATAAGTTATAAAATTCCATTTTCATACGGCTAAGATATTTACAATTACAAAACGTATTTTGTCAACAGTCTAAACTATAAATGCCATATCAGGACCAAAATATAACTGTACCAACAATATCGATAGCACGATGAACTGCTGACGATCCCCGAGTTGGTAGCCAAAATCAACAATCTATAAAACAGAGAGATAAGAAACAGAGTAAGCTTTCAAGGCTTAGTAAGTTTTAAGCATTTCAACAATTAAAACATATCATTTAAATCGAACAATGAATATTACCAAATTCATATTCTAATTACAATCACTAGGCCAAATATGCACAAGTATACCACACATAAAGACTATTGGCCGAATATAATACACAAAGAAATTTTTTTTTTTTTAGCACATGCTTCACTTTACTATATGGCTCATACCACTAATCTAATTTGCATATTTTCATACAATGACAGACATCGATCGAATAGGTCATTTCTCTTATTCATAAATATATTAATCATTCATATAATTATATCATTGTTTAATACTAATGACTCATCTTGCAATCAATTCACATAACGGTATATAATACGTACGTGGTCATTACCATGTATCATACCTATTCGATAATAGTTTTCTTTGAACATTTGAGTTTATAATCTCATTCGAATCACCGGCGTTAAGCCTGCTAGGTTTCAAACCCGAATCCAATTACTAGCTCAAAGCCTGCGAAACTTTAAGCCCGGATATAATACCAGCACTAAGCCTGTGGGATTTGACCCGGATATACATTACCAGCACGAAGCCTGCGGGATTTGACCCGGATATACATTACCAGCACGAAGCCTGCGGGATTTGACCCGGATATATATAATATTTTGAGAGCTAAGCATATTTACCCACCAGATAATTCGGCTCATATAATATATCACATTTGTGCTTCATTTTATTCATTCAAGTATGAGCACACAAATCTAAAAATACACCTTCAATATAGTTTTTGGTTTAACACTTTCACACAAGAACACATAACTATTTCACTATCCCGGCTTAACTCTTAATATCTATTCGATTATATTCCATATACTCAAGTTATTTATTGAACAACTTTATTCAAGTAGAGGCAAAAGATTACAATTTCATTTATCATGCTTATCTCATTACATCAATTATGTAATAACTGTAATTACTCAAAACTTACCTCGGATATTTTTGAACAGTTGCGGATAGGCTATTCGATCGCTTTCTCCTTTCCCTTGCGGTCTAGTTCCTCTTTGCTCTTGAGCTTAATTTAAACAAATGAATTTGTTTAATCATTTCGAACATTAAAAGCTCTTTTAAAGCACTTAACCCTTATACTCAATAATGAAACCAAACCATATACCTAATTATTTTATCACATCACCTTAAGCACACATATTAACTATCATACACCCATTTCACATGCCAAGTTACAATAAAAACAAAATGCATACACACTAATAATTTAATTACCCATTTCGACCTTATAGGGCAACTTCAATACATTATGTATATTCAATTTGCCATACACGTACCACATTTTTAACAAGCCGAAATTACTCCTACATATTATCCATTATAATTATTTCATAGATATAAAACATAGCTGAAAAATATTTAGCCTAAATGCGTATAATAACACCCAAATCATCAACTATTTTAACGAACATGACACAAAAGATTAACCAAAACTCCATTCAATTTTAAGGTATTAACCCTACTAAACTCATACCATGACCATACCTAATCGAATTCAAGTAGAGGATTAATTACAACCATGTACACCAATATATAATTATAACATGTTTTAATATCTTATATATCCCATTCGGCCCTAACCACACAACTTAGCTTTTATATACAAATTCCATCTCATGATCAATTGTAGCAATTTACACATAGGTTACATTATTGTCAAACCAAGACAGATTATGTATATCAATTAAATATTTCACAAAACACATAACTCAATAACCAAAGTTTATATAACCCTAAATTTCTAAATATGAATATCCCTCAATTCTCTTATAACTTAACCTTTTTCTCCTTTTAGCCTAATATCCATTAACATTTAGTTCATCAAACCAATATTTAATCCTATTTCCCTGAACACAATTGTATTCGGCAATGACCACAATCATTTAACCAACTAAAATAATAAACCACAACATTTAAATTCATCTTATTCTTCTTCCATTTGACCGAATGAATATTTATCAAATGAAAACTCAACTAAACAACAACATTTTTCTTTCTAAAATATATAAACACTCATACGGCAACTTCCAATTTGTACTTTTAAACCATGAATTCTACTCATTCAAACATCATTTAAGCTACTTAACAAATAATTAACATCTTTCAAAAAAAAACCTTATCAAAATAACACCAATTTAGCACTTGTCGAATGGACATTTGTCTATTGATTCATGAAATTAAACCATGGGTTAAATAAGCTATGTACTTATCAATTTAATCTCATAGTCAATTAAAAAGAAAAATCACAATGCATACCTTAAACTAGGATAGCCATGGCCGAATACCTTGGTTTTCCTCTTCAATATTCCCTTTCCCAAATTCGGCAATCAAGAAGAAAGATGAGCATGTATTTTTTTTTTATCTTTTATTGTTTTACTAATTACTTTATTTTAAAAATAAAGCCATCGCTTATTATAATACTAAAACAAAACATATATTATACATCAACCATCATTTATGGCCGGCCACTAAAAAAAATTGGTGCATTTGACATGCAAATCCCTCATGTCATCATTTCATGCATTATTTGGTACTTTAAAATTTACCTATCACACTTTCAATTTTTATCACATGAGTCCTATCGTAAAAATTTCACATAAAAATAACCAAATCAAAGCATGAAACTTTCACACATGATTTACACATATAATAAACACAGAATTTAACAGTTAATTATTTTTATGACTCGGTTTTGTGGTCCCGAAACCAGTTTTCGACTAGGGTCAAATTAGGGCTGTCACATTTGATGAAGGTGTAAATAGGTAATTCATGCCTATGAGAATCATTTTGTGATGACCTTATGATTATAGGTCTATACTTATGATGTATAAATATGCATCTTTACCAATGTGGTGAAAATAAATTAATAGGTGTGATAAACTTAGTATCATTAATTTACACTAAAGCAGTTTTGGACAGCAACCGTAGCCCAACTTTGAAAATTCACCAAAAATTGTGGAAATTGAGTTAGAGTCCAATTAAAATATTAAATTAAAGCTTAATGAGTCTATTTTCACATAGAAGACACGGTGTAAGCCAAAGAGTTTTATATTATGAAATATTTAAATTTTTGTGAGATAGAGTCAGAATGATTTTGAAATCCCCTATTTTGATTTGAGAAAATAACTGAAAATTGTAAAAAAATAGTTATGGGTTATAATTTATATTCATAGAATTCTTAATGAGTCTGTTTTCAAAAGAATAGATAGAAACATCATCTAAGCTCTGTATAATGAGATAATTAATTTTTAGTGAAGAAGGGTCAGAGCTATCGGATAGCAAAAAAATGGTAACTTTAAAGAATAAAATGTACTTATTGGCTCAACCAAAAATTCTGAAAAATTTTATGGTAAGAATATATGTGAGTCTAGTTTCAGGAAAAATTAGCAGATCTTAATTTGGAGTTCCATAACTCCAGATATAAGTAATTTAGAGACTATGAGTCAAGAAAACAACTTGACCTGAGTATAAGAAAAGTGCAAATATGGTTTTATTACCTTGAGGAGCAAGTTGATAATTGCTTATTATTTTTCATACAGTCTTACAAAGCTATAAAGCTTACTCCCTTCCTTTCCTTTTCTTTAGTGTTGACAGGTTAGCTCGGGGCTGGAGATCGTCATAGGCAGCATCACATTATCAGGTCACTACCTTTGGAATAATGAAGCATATATTAGAAATTTCGAGTGGCATGTAAAGGGATCTAATTTATTGACATGTGTTATTATGCTTTGGCCAAATGTATTGGCTTATATTGAATTATATGTATATGGCCATTAGATGTGACTCATATTCATTATGGTTTGTAAACCTAGCTATTCATGTCATGTCTAATGTTTATGATGTGATTATATTTGTTTGCCATGCATGGTTGGTAATATGACATGTGTGTTGGATATATGCTCTATGACCAATTGAGGTGGTCATAGCCATGTAGTAATTGCATGTTATAAAAACAACGTGATAATGGTTGAACATGAGTGCTTGATGGATAAGTTGGTAACCCTAATATAACGGTAAAAGTAATAATCAAAATGACAAGTCTTATGAATGTGAATTAAGGAATCTAGACATAGTATTACATGAGTAGATGCATTGCTTATAAGAGGACATGTTAATGTTATGAATATGTCTTAATAAAGAGTGTTTAATCATTAGAATGATGCCATGATTTGTGGTTTAAATATGTATAAGGTTGGAAGGGTTTATGGGTAACATGAAGGCTTGGAAAATAGCCAAAGTGTTGACTACACGGGCCGAGACACGGTTGTATGTCTCAACCGTCGGCCTTAGCACACGGGCGTGTGTCTTGGCCATGTGGTTCAAATTATTCATTGATGTCATAGTCAGAGAGTTACACGGCCTGAGGATACGGGCGTGTCCCTGTGTCCACACGGGCGTGTGACCTTGTGTCGTGGAAAAATTTTCTAAGTTTTCCCAAAATGTGCTAAGGTTCTCGGTTTAGTCCCTAACTACTTTCAATGCATGTTTAGGGCTTCATAGGCCCGTGTATGGGACATTATGCATGTGTATTGAAAGTTTTCAATTAAAAGAAATTTTGTAGCCCGATTTTTGCATGTTTGTGAACGATTAAGTCTAGTAATGCCTCGTACCCTGTTCCGGTGTCGGACACAGGTAAGGGGTGTTACAAAACACCCCTGGCTTGTACTAATTTCCAGTATAGAGGCGATGTCCCGACATACAAGGTCCTATGTCACAACACCGAGGGTAATATGCTCAACTTCAGGGTGTCTTCAGGGGTATGTTGTGACATCCTCAGGTTGTGTCCCAACATTGAAGGCAGCCTTGGGTTTCTTCAGCCCTGCTCCTTATGTTGTAACATCTAATGGTCTGTGTTGCAACCTAGCGACCAATATTAAGTTATCATGCCTTTTAATTGTCTCTTGCACACTCACAAAGTGTATTAACTCATCCTTAGGTCTCTTTCGACCTCTAAGGTTAATAAAAGACTCAAATACCACATCTTATTACACTTAACTAAACTTGCTGGAAAATAATTAAAACATAACTAAAATGCTTAAGTTCAAGCTTGTAAAGCACGAAAACTAGTTTAATATGCTACACTGAATTACGACAGATCAAACTCCCCACACTTAAGTCATTGCTTATCCTCAAGCAACACAAACAAAAAAAATAAATGAAACAACGACCCTTAAGCAAGTATGGTACAATTATTAGCTTCGGAGCACATGAATAGGCATTTCATACTCACATATAATCATGGCATGATATATAACTGACTTACCACTTTTGATATCAAACATATAAGTTCAGAATATTACGAAGTATACAAGCATTAAGAGTCTTTAAATGTAGGAATCCATCAATAAATTATACAAGTAATTTGATTATCCTAGCAGAATACAAATAGTCCTAAATGCAATTGTTCAATATGATTTCAAATTTTGAATAAGTCTACCTAGATCACATAGGAATTTTCGGCTTGTAACATACTAAGGCTCAGGACATGTATGGATTTCAAGAATGATAAGGATCAAATAGTTTTGAGCATGAAAATAGTTTGGCACATCATATTGTCCCTTATTCTTCCTCTTAGTAACCCTTTCCTGTTTATCGCCTTATGTCTCATTATTTCACCTTCCTTATCTCTCCATATAGGAAGTCACAGCATAAGCTAACAATTATGTTAGCTTGCGAGTTTTTATGCACTAATGAACAAGCTTTTCTACTTTTGTGACATTGTCACATTTTCTTTTTCTAACACATCTCACTCACAAATTCCTTTTCTTTTCAAGCACTTTTTTCACTCGTTTTGATTTTCTTTTTGAATTTTTCTTTTGTTGCATATTTTAGGTAACCTATAATCACTATATCACACTAATTCGTCCTATTTCACTCTATTTTTACAAAATCCACCATAATGTATCTACTTAAACTTCAATACATATGGCCAGATGTCTATAGTCGTGCAGCTCAGGACTAACGAAAAAGGATGAGTGCAAATTTATATTTTGGCTCGGGTTTTGTATAAAGGTTCATCAAGAAGTGATTTCTGGCTCAAAAGAGAGGTACTACAGATAAATAACAGGGTTAGCTTTTTAGCTCAGGGAGTATTCCAAAAAATGTCTTAGGTCATCCCTAGGTATCTCAATATTAAAAAATCTAATCAGCCAAACAACCATAAATTCAACAATTTATCATTCATACTAGCATACTCGTGTCCTTGTATTCTCTATATCATTTGGTACATTCAATTGCTTTAATGCCTATTTACAATGTAATATATAGAACTTAGTAGTCTAATAATAAAAAATATAAAATCACCTATCCTCATGCCAAAGTTAATGTAAATACAAGCAACCCATGTACATGCTCCAATCACTTGTATTTTTACAAGCTCAAGCACACAAATGATAAGAAAAATCAAGGAAAAACACAAAAAGTTAAATAAATTTTCTACGTTACCCCTAAAATTTAGATAATACACTGTCCTTAATGTGTAGCCCCTAATAAGATAAGGAAAGAAGTTACTCAAATGATCGTGATGGTTCCATTGGCCAATGGTGGGTACTTCCTCCATTGCTCATTGACAACTCTAATTATTGTGCATCTACTTTGTAGGGGGATTTTATAAATATTTTAAGCTCATTAATTATAACAAATTACAATGCCCTAAATTAACAAAAACAAATAAAATACTAAAAAAACTACTTCAAACTTCCTAATGCTCACCCACTCCTTTTTAACCATTGTAGATAAGTAGTGCCGGTGTGGTCTCGAAAGGTGACCCAAGCCAGAGCTTTATTTGCTATTAGTAGGTGCTCTTTTATTATTTGTGTTTTTGGGAATAAAAGGCAATGTGGTAGAATTTATATCGATTTTGCTATGGTTTTTAGCTGATTGCATGCCTATTATGCTTAATGATTTGTGGACTTAAAAAATGATGTTTGGGACTGCTATATGGTACATATTGGTGTTTATTTTATGGGGCAATTGATGCATGTTGTTTAGAACTATTTTGGAATGTTTTATATATGGTGTTTTTAAGGTTTGAAGTAGAGATATCGATATTCAAGTTTTAAAAATGATGCCTCTAAAATTTTTGAAGTGTAGGATGTCAGTTTTGCTATCTGGTATCAATATTTTATCACAAGTATCCATCTTAGGGTAAAATTATTGATACCTATTCTGTAGCACCCCTAACCCGTATCTGTCACTGGAATAGGGTTACGAGGCATTATCAGACTTATACACTAGTATTTGTACAAAATTGAATCATAAATTTGCATTCCAAATTAAAACTTTTTTGAATTTTACCATAAAGTCCCTAATATGGGCCTACGGGGCCCAATACATGCTTTATAAGTGATTTGGAACTAAACTGGTAACTTAAGAAAACTTTGAAAAATTTTTCTTGAAGTTAGGGGCACATGCCCGTGTGGCCAGCCCGTGGCCAATTCTAACTTGCAATTTCTTAAGCATCAAAGGGGCACATGGCCTGGGCACACTCCCATGTGGCTAGGCCGTGTGATAAACTGATTTTTCACCATTTTAAGCCATTTTCACACGATTTTGACACATGACCATGCTTGAAACCTGTGTCCTTCACACGACCAAGACACATGGCCGTGTCTTTTGGCCATGTATTATCTTGACTTCACATTTAAGGATGCAGGGGACACACGACCAGACTACATGCCCATGTGGTTGTCCGTGTGCCAACACGGCCTAGACACATGCCCATGTAGACCAAATAAGGCCATTCCTAGCCTCATTTCTCACCCCAAACCAAATCATTTACCTGCATGAAATTTTACAAGTATATACCAACCAATTCAACCAATTACCAATATTCAAATCAACATGTTTCTATATTAATTCACAGCATATCCATCTCAAACATACATTACTAACCACTTTAATGACTTAATTACAACCCAAAATATTAATTTATCATTTGGCCACAAAAGCTTATACATGCCATTATGTCAAAATAGGTTTATCTTTTTTACCAAAATGAAAGGATTGATAGTGTGATAATAGCTCCGACCCAATTCCAACCTTCACGAGCTTTGAGCACTATAAAACAGGAAAAATAAACCTAGTAAGCATTAATGCTTAGTAAGTTCATATAACCAAAATGCACTTACCATTCATGTTCATCAAGTAATTCATACATTAAGTAATATGTCCATTAACTTAGTCAATTAGCAAATAAGGCCTATACACAATCATTCAACCAATTGATTAGTTTCCAAAAATATTAAAATGCATAGATGAGCTCATCATGCCATTTCTCTTTATATCATTATGTATGTCATTACCGCTGAATTATTGAATTTTCGATGGACCTTTCCTTTTCTAGTTGTACACTTGAGGTGTACGTTCCTTTTCAAGTGATATACACAAAGTATACCCAACCTTTCCAAGTGTACACACAAAACATAACCTTTTCAAATTGTACCATTTAGGTGCATAAAATCCTTTTCAAATATTACCCTTTCAGGTTACATTCCTTTTCATAATGAGATCAAAAGATTATCCTTTCGGAACAATCATTACTGCAACATATGTAGGATCTCATATACATGGCAATCACCTGTCCAATTGGAAATCAATATTCAACGGACTCGTGTACCATTTCATCATTTATATATATATCACAAATCAACATTCATTTATTTTATGTACATACCAAATACAATGCATGATGCACACAATTCAACAATCAATTTAATGCATCTATAAGCTTAATTTAGTTATACGAACTTACCTTGATAATTGATTGTATCTACTAATCCGAAACTTTTTCTTTCCCTCGATCTTTTTCTTTGTTTGACACTTCCAGATCTATATAAATAAATTTAATCATCAATTCTATGATTTTTACATTCAATCAAGCCCATTTCCCATTTTAGGCAAAAGTACCATTTTGCCCCTAAACTTTTAATTAATTCCAATTTCGTCCTTAGGCTCGGAAATTGAAATTCATGCAATTTACTCCTTATTCCAAGCTTATTCAAAATTCCAATATAACCTTTACAGCACATGTATTTCATAAATTTCAAATTTTTTCCAAGAATTTCACTACTTTGCAACTTAGTCCCTACACATGCTTTCACTAAAAATCACTTTGTAAAAGTGGTTTATCTATCAATAATCTTTCATTTTCTATCAAAAAATTTCAATTTACAACATATTCATCCATGGGTGATTTTCTAAACTTTAATT
Source organism: Gossypium anomalum (assembly GCA_025698475.1). Taxonomy (NCBI): domain Eukaryota; kingdom Viridiplantae; phylum Streptophyta; class Magnoliopsida; order Malvales; family Malvaceae; genus Gossypium; species Gossypium anomalum. Next base: position 35,777,035 of record CM046968.1, on the reverse strand, counting down.
TCTTTTAAATTTAATCCCCCAAATAGAGAGATTAATCTTTTCCGATCTCAAAAATATAAAAATCACTAAAAATGGGACATAAAACTTAACAATTCAAGCTTGAGAAATTTCCTTTCTCTCCTAGGGTTTCCATGTATTTTATGGAGAAGATGATGAAATAAAATAATTTTTATTCTATTTAATCTGTTATCATATATTGATTTATTCACTTTCCACTTTAGTCCTTGCATCTTTTCAATTTTCCATGGATGAACCACTAAAAATATCTACATGTTTTTCATCAATGACCTAATTACCATATAAGGACCTCACATTTTGAATTCTCTAGCTATATAATGCCTATAGTTATTAGCATACAACTTTAACATTTTATTCAATTTAGTCCTTTTTGTAATTAGACACATAATTAATAAAATTTTTCTATAAAAATTTTCATGCAATATTCCTATCATAATGCCTATCATTTTATGAAATTTAAATAGTTTCATTTTTCGGACTTGGATTTGTGGTCTCGAAACCACTATTCTGATTTCACTGAAATTGGGTTGTTACAACTTTCCCCCTTAAGGATTTTCGTCCTCGAAAATCTTACCAGTGAAGTGATTCGGGTACTGCGTTTTCATGATATCTTCAGGTTCCCAAGTAGCTTCTTCAATTCCATGTTTCTGCCAAAGAACCTTTACTAATGGTATTTTTTTTATTTCTCAACTATTTTGTTTCCCATGCTAAGATCTTAATTGGTTCCTCACTATATGTCATGTCGGGCTGAATTTCCACTTCTGTTGTAGAGATAACATGTGATAGATTCGATCGATACCATCTTAACATTGACACAAGAAAAACATTGTGAATTCTTTCAAGTTCTGGCAGTAATGCTAACTGATAAGTTACAGGTCCAATTCTTTCAATGACCTCATATGGTCCAGTAAACCGAGGACTTAATTTTTCTTTACGGCCAAACCGGAGAACTTTCTTCCAGGGTGACACTTTCAATAATACCTTATCACCAATGTCAAACTCAATTTCTTTTCTTTTAAGATCAGCATAAGACTTTTGTCTGTCTAAAGCTACTTTCAAGCTGTGTTGTATCACCTTTACCTTTTCCTCAGTTTCCCGAATTAAATCAACGCCATGAATCTTCTTTTCACTAAGCTCTGTCCAATATAATGGAGTTCTACATTTCTAACCATACAGAGCTTCATACGGTGCCATTTTGATGCTAGATTGATAACTATTATTATAAGCAAATTCAATTAGAGGCAAATACTTTCCCAATTACCTTTAAACTCAAGTACACAACATCGTAACATGTCTTCCAAAATCTGTATCACTTGTTTTGATTGGCCATCAGTTTGGGGATGAAATGCAGTACTAAAATGCAACTGTGTCCCTAGTGCTTCTTGCAATTTATACCAAAATCGAGATGTAAACCGAGGATCTCTATCAGAGATAATAGAAACTGGTACACCATGCAGTCTAACAATTTCAAAGACATACAATTCAGCCAACCTATCTAATGAATAGTCCATACATACTGGTATTTGGATGTGAGTTTAAATGCAGGTTATTGGTGTGATTTTGGGTGAGAAATGAAGCTAGAAATGGCTTCATTTTGTCCACATGGGCATGTGTCTAAACCGTGTTTGACACACGGCCTAGTACATGGGCGTGTGGTTAGGCCGTGTGTCCCCTGCACCTTAAAATTTCAAAAAATAGAATACTCAGTATTGAGAACACAGGCAAAGACATGGGCGTGTGTCTTAGCCGTGTGTGCTACACGGGCGTGTGTCTTGGCCGGGTGAGACCTGCACCTAATTTTGAAAGAATTTAATTAACCACACGGCCTAACACACGGGCGTGTGGTATGACCGTGTGTACAAGTTAGAGAGTTACATGGGGTCAAACATGACCTGTAGCATGGGCGTGTCCTAGGGTCACACAGGCGTGTCCCTTGGACCACACGGCCGTGTGAGCCTTGTAACTTCGAAAATTTTTCAAACGTCGCGAAAAATTCTTAGAGTTTTCGATTAAGTCCCGACTTGATTCTAATACTTATATTGGGCCTCGATGGTCCATTTAAGGGAAGTTTTGAATAATCTCGAAAAATGAACAGTGGTTGACATGATTTATCTGTAAATGTTCTGAAAGTTTTGATAATGCTCTATAACTCTATTCCAACAATGGATACGGGTTAGTAGTGTTACACTTAGTGGTATTAGAGCTACGGTTTAGTCGATTCTTGGATTTAATGTAGCAAACACGAGTTTAGCTATACATGCCATTATATAATTCGCGATTGTGTGATGTCTCCTAATCATTTTAAATGTGTTTTTCATATAGTAATGTCATTCAACCAAGCTAGAGCTAAATCCGAGGAAGCTGGGAGCAATGCTTCTACTTCAGTTAAAAGAGTTGCATTTGCATTTGGTAGTGAAAGGCCCGTATCTGAGGGCCAAACTGAGGAGGCAAAATAAACCTTCTTCCAATTAATGAATTAATGGTTTACTGAGTATTTATGAACAAACCCCACTGTACAATGACCTCCCCCACTTGCTCCTCAACTGGTTTCTGAGATGCCATAGGGTGTTGAACTAGTTTCTGGTAGATAAAATCCGTAAGCATGGGGCAGAAAAATTCAGAGCTACAGCAGATGATGATCCGGAAAGGGCTGAATTTTGGTTGGAAAATACCATCTAAGTTTTTGATAAATTATCTTGTAACACCCCTCACCTGTATTCGATGCCAGAACAGGGTACAGAACTTAAACACAAGCAATGTACATTTTAGAGCCATCAATTCTCGTCCAAATTTAAAAATTTTGTATTTAACCACAATGTCCCTATTACAAGCCCAGTAGGCCCATAACATGCTCTGGAAGTGGTTCGAGTCTAAACCGAGAATTTTAGAAAATTTTACAAAACTTAGAAAATTTTTCATTAAATAGGGGTCACATGCCCGTGTAGATATGGGACACGCCTGTGTGGGCAAGCCGTGTGGTCACACACGCTTGTGTCCCAACCCCATGTAACTTTCTGTTTGTCACCCAAGAACATATTGAAGACACACGGCCAAGTCACACACCCATGCCTGAGGCCTGTCATCCACATGGTTAAGACACACGGCCTAGACACACGTCCGTGTGCCTACCCATGTAGACAAAAATAAGGCTATTTGCCAAGCCATTTTGCCAACCTTTGTTGCACAACTTAAGTATGTAGTTTGTAATCTAGCCATTGGAATGGCTAGTAATGGTTGTTTTTTATATACTTGTAATGTTATACTATGGTAGTTATGTACATGTTAAAAGGTTGTTCAAATTATGCCTATCATATAGAATATACCAAGGTAAGATTATAAACATGTATGCATGTAATGATATGCCATGTTGAATGACAGAGTTCGCTTAATTTGAATGCTTAAGATGGTTGGCATTTGGATGTGATTTAAGTGCAAGTCATTGGTGTGATTTTGGGTGAGAAATGAAGCTAGAAATGGCTTCATTTTGTCCACACGGGCATGTGTCTAAACCGTGTGTGACACACGGCCTAGTACATAGGGTGTGGTTAGGCCGTGTGTCCCCTGCACATTAAAATTTCAGAAAATAGAATACTCAGTATTGAGCACACAGGCAGAGACACGAGCGTGTGTCTCAGCCGTGTGTGCTACACGGGCGTGTGTCTTGGCCTTGTGAGACCTGCACCTAATTTTGAAAGAATTTAATTAACCACACGGCCTGACATACGGGCGTGTGGCATGGCCGTGTGTACAAGTCAGAGAGTTACACGAGGTCGAACACGACCTGTAGCATGGGCGTGTCCCAGGGTCACACAGGCATGTCCCTTGGACCACACGGTCATGTGAGCCCTGTAACTTAGAAAATTTTTGAAATGTCGCGAAAAATTCTTAGAGTTTTCAATTAAGTCCCTATTTGATTCTAATGCTTATATTAGGCCTTAAGGGTCCATTTAAGGGACGTTTTGAATAATCTCGAAAAATGAACAGTGGTTGACACGATTTATCTGTAAATGTTTTGAAAGTTTCGGTAATGCTCCGTAACTCTGTTTCGACGGTGGATACGAGTTATGGGTGTTACATTCGTAATTTTGGAACATGAGAGATCCTTCGGCCATTCCTTTTAAGCAGGATCTGATGTTACCATCAGCACCGTTATAAAATATTTAGATCTAGAGTTAGGCATATAGTCCATGAGGTGGGCAATTCCCATGCATCGACTTTTAGCGTTCTGACCGCCTTCGAACATACTAACATCCAGAGAATGAATACTGCAACTAAAAGATATGAAATATAGAGGCGGTGTCCACAAGTATATGGGTCAGATTATAATATAGTTACAACGGAGTGGGTGAGTACTCCGATGATCGTACCAAAAGGAGGCGAATTACTAGATTAATGCTTCTTTTTACAAGCCGGTCATTATTCTCTTTTTACAACATCCATGAACACGGCTGACTAACTAATGCTTCTTTTTATCTAGATGATGCAACTACTGAATAATACAACTGGATGTATCGTAACAAACAGTCAGTTGGTTGGTCTCATTTCACTTAATCCATCATTAAAAGATTCTAGCCCTGTGATTTGGAATGGTACAACTATTGTGCTTGTTTTAAGGCCATCACGAATCGAACCATGTTTTTGCCGACTCTATTTTTGGTGCATTGTTTTATTTCGAGGCTCTGACCAGATCTTAAAACTGTCGTGCTCATTCACAAACCAACTAAGCTCGAGGATGCCATGGGGCATGCCCAATTGCATGACCAACGTTTTGCCTTGGAAAAAGGATTTATCAAATCCACATTGGGCCATGACAAGCCTATTTTGGCTACTCCTTAAATGGTTCCATCGTCTGCTACTTTTGTTTCCCCTACTTTCACACTGACTAATGTCGCCACTCTCTCCAACGGTGCCAAGGTTCCCTTCCATCATCTTTCTCCAGCCGAGGCCACTGACCATTGATCTCAGGGTCTTTGCTACCACTATGATGAAAAGTATACTTGGGACCATAAATGCAAATCCAAACTGCAACTTCTTCTCTTCGATGATGAATGTGGTATCCAATATTTTACCTTTGATGAAAAACAATAGATCGAAGCCTTAGATACTTCATTCGTTGACCTTCAGCAACTTCAAGAGGTTCTCACAGCCTTGTCGACGGTTGTTCCACCACTACTCTTTGTTTTAACCAGCCACATCAATGGTAAGTCGGTACAGATACTTTTGGATGGGGGTAGCACCGACAATTTCATCTAGACTTGGGTGGCTACTTTCTTGCACTTGCCAATTGAAGTGACCACTCAATTTTATGTCCTTATCGATAATGGTGATCGATTACAATTTAGGGGCATTTGTCATCAGATCCCACTAGTGATCTAAGGCCAAGAGATTCACGCCAATTTCTATGTTTTGGCCCTCAAGGGCTGAGATATGGTCCTTAGCATTGAATGGCTGGCAACCCTCAGTCCAGTCATTACCAACTACACCACTACTTAATTTCAGTTCACCTATAACAACAAAATGATTTGCTGGGAAGGCGACAAGCCTTCGACAGTCCATTAGGTTTAGTATAACTGTCTTCAACACATGGTCTGTATAAAAGCTATTACTGAGTATTTTCTACTTGAATTGCTTTCCCCTACAATCGTTTCACCTCCTCCATATCCAAATCATCTTGATGCCCTCTTGGCCACCTTCTCTGATGTATTCGCAAAACCTTTAGGTCTTCCACTTGCTCGTTCTCATGATCATGCTATTCAACTGCTTTTGTACATAGGCGCCGTCCAAGTCCACCTTTAATGATATCCTCATTTTCAGAAGCGAGAAATGGAAAAATTAGGACAAGATTTGTTACAAGTCCATTTTCCTCTCCTATCTTGTTAGTGCGCAAAAAAGATGGTATCTGGCATTTTTGCATTGACATCGCGCCTTCAACATCTTCACTGTTAAAGATCGATTTCCCATTCCATCGATAGATAAGTTGTTTGATGAACTTCATAGGGCTCGCTATTTTTCCAAAATAGATTTGTTGGAAAGTTATCATTAGATCCGAATCAAGATAGGTGATAAACACAAAGCAACTTTTCGGACTCATGATGGCCACTACAATTTTCTAGTTATGTCGCTCAGCCTCACCAACGCGCTGTCCACATTCCAGGGATCGATGAACGATGTTTTCCAATTATTTCTTCATGTTTTTATTTTTGTTATATTTTATGATATACTAGTCTATAGTTCTACTTGGGTTGCTCATTTAACCCATATTGAACGAGCCCCTCAATGCCTTTAAGCCTATCAAATCATGGCTAAGAAGACCAAATGTTTATTTGGGCAAGAATCCATAGGTCATGTAACACCCCTTACCCGTACTCGTCACTGAAACAGGGTTATGGAGCATTACCAAAGTTTACAGAATAATTTCATGTAATTCATATCATTTACTATTCTTATCTGAAACTAATCATGTTGTCCCTTGAATATACCCTCAAGGCCCAATTTAAACATTTGGATTGAGTCGGGACTGAATCAGGAACTCAAAAAATTTATCGCAAAATTTCAAAATTTTTCCTAAATGCAGGGCACACACGCCCATATGGTCAAGAGACACGCCCATGTGACCATAGGACACACCTGTACTGCAGTCCGTGTTCGACCCCGTGTAACTCTCTGACTTCTGCCACACGGCCAGCCACACCCTGGTGTGCTAGGCCGTGTGGTTAATTTAATTTTCCAAAATTAAGTGCAGGTTTCACACGGCCAAGACACACGCCCATGTTCTGGGTTGTTTTGCACACATGGCTGAGACATACATTCGTGTCTCTGCCCGTGTGCTCAATTTTGAGCATTCTGTTTCTCAAATTTAAGTTGTAGGGGACACACGACCAAACCACATGCCCATATGCCAGGCCATGTGTCACACATGGTCAGGACACACGCCCGTGTGTCTACCCGTGTGGACAAAATAAAGTCATTTCCCAACTTTATTTCTCACCCAAATTTGCCAATAACCTACACCAAAACTTACAAGTATATACCAGTCAATTCAAGCATTAAATTCAAGCTAATTATAATATCTAATATGATATTTTATCATATGCATTCATGTTTATATTCTTACCCTTGTTTAACTTATAAGCATAACTTGATCAACCATACTTAATATATTTAACACATAGGTATTTTTCATAATATAACCTTATAAATATACCAAAACAAATCATTACTAGCCATTCCAATGGCTAGTTTACAAACCACATTTACATGCCAACAATGGCCAAGTTACCTATACATGCCATTATACCAAAATAAGTTTACTATTTATACCAAAACAAGTTAGTGGATAGTGTGATGATGCTCCAACTGATCTCCAACCTTCGCTAGCTTCCGAGCACTAACTGAGTAAGCATTTAATGCTTAATAAGTTCATATAACAGAAATTAAACTTACCATACAACATCATACTTTCCATCAATTTGGCAAGTTGCCTAAACACATACACTCAATCAAGCAAGTGTAATTCATATGTATAACAAATAAACATGGATGAGCTCATCATGTTTCACACTTTCAGGTATTTCAGAAGCATTAAAAACATAATTCTTTTAATTTCATAATTTCTCATATAAGGAGTTTTATCGTTGAATTATTGAAATAACGATGGATACTCAGGTAGTACACACAAGGTGTACAAAACTGTAAACTGTCAACTCATAATCAAGGGTTCCCATTAGGGTACATAATCAGGGAGCACACTCTCGAGCCATATATTGGCATGCTCAGATGAGCCATGTTACAGGAAACTTATCCCGGCTAAATAGGAAACTCATAAGAGTTCTAATCAGGGAGCTCATAGAGCATACAGATAACTTCGAAAAATTATTATCAGGGAGCACCGGATAAGTTAACAGGGAGTTCAAGCGAGCCATGTCAAGAAGCTCATAATAGCCTATATCAGGACACTCATTTAGATCTGCGTTTGTGTCCATATTATATGTTGGATCACAATCGATTGAATTATTTAATAGGACGCTCACAAAGAGCTGCGGTAGTGCGCAACACATGCAAGATGACTACCGATCAAGATGCTCGCAGGAACTATATAACAGGACACTCGAGAGGGCTTTCTCAGGATTATTCATCCGAGCTAAATTCTGTCTGCAACATATGCAGAATTACATTCACATACCGGAAATCACATGTATCCATCAATTTTCATTCTTCAACAGAACTTAACTTCTTTGTAACATTTTCGATCATGTAATCATTTAATGTTATTTATAACATTTATAAAAATCACATAAACAAATACCACATTCAATTCAAATACAACTTCAATTTAAAAGTATTATCGCCCATAATTAAGTTACACTAACTTACCTCAATAATAGTTCGTATAAGAAATCTACTAATCCAAAACTTTCTCTTTTCCTCGATCTAACTTCGAATTTGAGTTTTTCGGATCTATATAAATGAATTTAATCATCAATTTAATACAATTCATATTCAATTATATTCAATTTATACCCTAGAAAAAATTACCATTTTGCCTTTAAACTTTCCATAAATTCTAATTTCGTCCCTAGGCTCGGAAAATAAAATTCGTGCAATTTAATCCTTATTCCAAGCCTAACTGAAATTTTTGTATAACTTTTACAGCACATTTATTTCACAAAACTCAGAATTTTTCTATAACTTTTACAACTTTTCAATTTAGTCCCTAAATCATGTTTTCATCAAAATTCACTTTGTAAAAGTTGTTTATCTATCAATAACCTTTCATATTCTACCACAAATTTCATATTTTTAGCATATTCATCCATGGAAAAATTTCTATATTTTGATAACTTTTCAATTTAATCCCCCAAATAGATAGATTAGACTATCCCAGTTTCAAAAATATAAAAATTACTAAAAACGGAACAAGAATACTTACCCAATTAAGCTTGATTAGTTTCTTCTCTCTCTTCTAGGGTTTCCATGTATTATGGGGATGAAGATGATAACAATATGATGATATTTCTTATTTATTAATTTATCATCTTTTAATTATTTTGATTTCCAATTTAGTCCTCACCCTTTTTCTAAATTTCCATGGACGATTCATCAAAAATATCTACCAACTTTTCTTTAATGGTCTAATTACCATATAAGGACCCCAAGTTTTGAGTTTCATAGCTATTTCATCCTTCTAGCTACTAGAATCCAATTTTTTCATTTTATGGAATTTGATCATTTCCCTAATTAAACACATAATCGGTAAAATTTTCTTATCAGAATTTTCATATAACATTCATATCATAATGTGGACTATGCAATAATATTAAAATAAATTTTCTTTCTGGCTCAAATTTGTGGTCCCGAAACCACTATTCTGATTTCACTGAAAATAGGCTATTACAGGTCACTTAGGGCACATCATCTCTGCCCAAGGAGTAACTGTCGACCTTGACAAAAATCAGGTCATCTCCAAGTGGCCATAATCAACCATCGTTAAAGAGGTTCGTAGCTTCTTGGGCCTCGTCGAATATTACCATCATTTCATTCGTCATTATGCTACGGTTGTCGGACCTCTCTCTGACTTGCTCAAGAAAGATAATTTTCATTGGAACCCCCATGCAGTGACTGCTTTTACTCAACTGCAAAAATTGCTTGCGTTCGCGTCAGTCCTGCAATTATCAAATTTGATGCATCCGGAGTGCGTATCGATGTCGTCTTATCTCAGAACCATCATCTGATCACTTACTTTAGTCAAAATCTCAACTCTCAAATGCAAGTTGCTTCCACTTATCAATGAGAGATGTTCGCGATTACACAGGCCATCGTAAAATGGCGTCAATATTTATTAGGTCATCGTTTCTCCATTGTTACCGACCAACAATTATTGAAATGTCTCACTGATTAGGTGATTCAGACACCGGAGCAACAGAGGTGGCTCGGTAAACTTGTAGGTTATGACTTTGAAATCTGGTATTGCTCAGGCAAAACCAGCCTTGCTATTGATGCCCTATCAATTGTTCCCTCGGCTTCACTCTTCGCTATCTCCTGTCCTATTATTTCTGTATTGGAAAACATTAGGTTGGTCAATTAGTCTCATCCAGAGCTGCAAGACTTGTGTCACTGCCTCCAATCTGACCCGCAATCCCTCTCTGGCTATGAGTACAAAAATGATCATTTTCTCTACCGTGTTCGTTTGCTCGTCCCATTTGATTTGCCACTACGACACTAATTACTAGTGGAATTTCATTCCTCACCACTCGACGACTGTTTCGGCATTTCAAGGAGCTTCCACTGACTCTCTTCTAACTTTTATTGGCGCGGTATGCATAAAGATGTTCATCGTTTCATTTTTGAGTGCCAAATCTTCCAACAAATGAAGGATTCTTTCCTCCATCCAACCGGCCTATTACAACCATTATAAATTCCGGAGTTGTTCTTTGAGGGTATATCAATAGATTTCACCACTTGAATTTCACCATCGAAGGGTAAATCAGTCATCATGGTGGTTGTTGACCGACTCTCCAAGTATGACCATTTCATCTCCTTTCCTAGTAATTTCTCTAGCGAAACTATTGTCGTAGGATTTGTATTAGACACCATTCGTCTCCATGGTGTTTCGACAGCCATTGTCACAGTCAGAGATCCTCATTTTATACATAACTTTTGGTAGGATCCCCATCGACTACAGGGTACTGAACTTGCAATTAGCACCCTTACCATCCCCAAACCGATGGTCAAACAAAAGCTCCTACCAAATGCTTAGGAATGTACCTTTGGTGTTTTACCGCCGATGCTCCTCACACCTGGGTCACTATTCTACCTTGGGTTGAATATTGGTACAACACAACTTATCAGATGACTGCACGTATGACTCCCTTTGAGGTCCTTTATGGGCAACCACCACCTAACATTACCAGTTATATTCAAGGTACTGTCAGTTCCCCTTTAGTCGATGAGTATATACGTGATCGAGATGCCACACTCAATCTTCTTAAGCAAAATTTGTCACGAGATTAGACTAAGATAAAGGCTCAAGCCGATAAGCATCATCGAGATCTTGTACGTTGATGGTCACTAAACTAACTATAATTACGACAAAGGTAAGCGCACCTATCGAACAATAGTACAGCTATGGTGAGTAGGGAATATCATATTCATGAGGACTAAAAGTACTAGTAATTACTATTTTTCTATTATTTAGTCGATAAATTGGGATAATTGTTTTAATCTAAATCTACTAATCTAAATTAACTAAGAACACGACAGAGAATTGATTAGGAAAATATTTGAAGATAACCAAAGAGAAAGGCAATACCCAGGAAGGAATCCACCTAGACTTCACTTATTATTCCGAATCTGAATTAAATAATTTATTCAATTGTGTCTTAATCCGTAGAAATCCTTAAATTATGTTAATATCTCTTTCGAAAGCAAGAACAACTGACTCTAGATTGATTAATTAAAATCTCATTCTAATTAAAACCCCTATTGTCGCATTAACTCGAGCTATTGGCTCCCTTATTAGATTTGACTCTAATCTGGTAGATTTATGTCGTCCTATTTCTAGGATTGCATGCAACTCAACTCAATTATGGTAGATTTACTCTCAAGTAGGGACTTTGCTCCACTGAAATAAGCACATTAAACATGAAATAATATCCTGAAAATATTAAAACACGAAATAAGCATACATAATTGAGAACAAGAATAAAGTATTTATCATGTAAATTAGAAATTAAATAATAAGATTTATCATAGGTTTCATCTTCCCTAGGTATCTAGGGAATTTAGTTCATAATCTGGAATAGAAATATCTCAAAATTAGGATAACAACAAGACATAAAGAAACTCAATAAAACTTTGAAGGAAACTAAATGGAAATCTTCAATCTTGAAGGAAATTCGCTTCCAAGTTGATTCTGTTGGCGTTCTTCGAGTCTTTTCTTTGATCTTCTCTATATGCTCCCTTAGATCTTCTTCTAATTGATATTTATAGAATTTAGAATGCTCAGAAAGTCTAAAAATTGGGTTTTTTTATGTGTTTGGGGAACAGGGAACGATATCGACACAGGATGGCACATGGGCATGTGGCCAGCCCGTGTGGCTCACACAGGCATGTGGCTAGCCCGTGTGGAAATGCCTAGGCCGCGTGGATCCTGAAAATAGCTTTGTTCATCTGATTTTGGCTTATTTTTCACTCCTTTCACTCCCAAATGCTCTTCTAAGTATAGAAACATGAATTTAAAGGATTAGGTTCCATCTTCAACCTTTCTGTCAGAACCTAGTTCAGTTACCATGAAACCGTAAGCGGAGACGATGTTTCTTTAGTCTATTTCAAGTTTTCCAATGTATCAACATAGTGGCTTATAAACTGGACTTACCAGCCATGGCTAAAGTCCATTTGGTCTTCCATGTTTCCCTCCTCTGCAAATGAATTAGCACTCCTGAACATTAAGTTACTCCATTCCATCTCGTCAATTCCACAGTTGCATTGATTCTCCAACTAGCAGCTACCCTCGCTACACAGATAGCCAACCACTCCAGACACTCTATGGTCCAATACCTAATACAATAGGATGGTTTCCCTCTTGAGGCAGCTACTTGGGAAGACAAGGATCACATTCTTCGCAATTTTCCCAACTGGAACCTTGAGGGCAAGGTTTATTCCGAACTAGGAGATACTATTGTGAATTGGCCACAATGTGCCAAGGTCAACATACAAGAGGATTAGGGAAATGGGCCAGCAGCAAACATGAGACCCATTTGCAACTGCAAGACACCTCATAAATTCACCTTTTTTGTTATAGGAGCCATGCGTGTAATATCCCGAATAAGGGCCTAATCGGAATAGTGGTTTCGTGACCATAAATATAAGATAGAAATAATTATTTTATGATTATTTTGAGGTCTATGACATGATTTCATGATTGTGGGAAAATTTCGTGAAGAAATTTTATGCATAAAGTGCTTAAATTGAAATTAGGGACTAAATCGAATAATTTGCAAAACCTGCATTCTAGAAGTTTTTAGTATGAAATTGCTTTGGAATATTATTGAGGAGGTCTTAAATAGAAATTTGACCAGTTTCTAAGTCTATGGACAAAAATTGGACATGGATGGAATTTTTGGAAAGTTTAGTAGTAAGGGCATTTTAGTCATTTGGTAATTAAAAGAAATAAAAAGGGAAAATAAAGCTAAAAATTGACTCATCTTTTTCATGGAGGCCGAAATTAGCAAGGGGGAAGCCATGGCTAGGGTTTTCAAGCTTTCCAAGCTCAATAGTAAGTCCGTTCTAACCCCGTTTTTTAAGTTCTTTACGTTTTTAAAATCCCGGTAACTTGATTAAGCTTATGCTAGCAATAATTCAACCAAGGGTTCATATTTGGAAAAATACTCATGCGTGAAATTTGTGTATTTTGGTGTTTTATGATATAATATGAGGTTTTAAATTATGTTAAACAACTTGTGCTACTCGGTTTTAAGTGAAAACGAGTAAAAGGGCTTAATCGGTAAAAATACCTAATAGTCATAAGTACATGTTAGAGTGAGAATTTGATGTTGCTATAGAAGGTAAAAATGATCAGCATGTCATAAAACATAAGAAAATAGGATAAATTTTAATTTCCGAATCTTGGGGCAAAAGTGCAAATATGCAAAAGTTTAGGGGTCAAAATGAAAATTTGTAAAAATATGATTTTTGGATCCGTATGAATAATGTGACTAATTATTAGGCTAAATGTGATATTATAGATGAAGGAAACCGAGATTCGGGCTTAAATCGGGAAAATACAAGGTTATGGACTAAAATAGTAAATTGTCGTTTCTGGATCAAGGTAAGTTGGTATGATAATAATATTGTAATAATGTTGTAATTTATATTTGAAAGTTAAATTTAGTGAATTAATTGAATTATGTTAAATTAAATGTTATGGTGCTAAGTTTATGAATTGATTTAAAAATATGTTTATGGTACATGAAGTGCATTGAATTATCATACATAAATGTGATTTCTATGATTATGGATATTATGAGCAATTGTAAGTTCATATGATTTTTAATAATGCAATGTGTAATTTAATGTTATTGCCTTGATATTAAATGAGATGTAAGTAATATATCAATTTTACTTGTATTATGATATTTTATAATAATATTGGAAATATGTTTGTTGATAATTACTTGATTGGTGAAATTGTTGGAAAAGAGAGAAATCTGGTTGAACCTTCAAAAGATTGGATGATCTGAGATGGTATGTAGCTAGGTCACATGTATGGTGCTGAGTGCACATCATGTGTACAAAAGAGCTACGAGGCATTATGATGTAGCTAGGTCGCATGGGTGATACTATGTGTACATCATGTAGACAAGAGAGCTACGGGATTTATGTAGCTAGGTCGCATGCGTGGTTCCAGGTGAAGGACACCATGTAGACAAGAGAGCTACGAGATAAACTTTCTAGGTCACATGGGTGATACTAAGTGTTCACCATGTGTACAAGAGAGCCGAACTTTATGATAGGTGGAGCTATGTTCTGAAACCACAAAGTATCAAGGATTGATCCGAAGTGTTCAACGGGAGACTTACTATGTACTGCTTTGTGAGTTTTGTGATGAACAAGTGCAGGAATTTGCTTATGTGAATGATGTGTTCATTAAGTGACCGGGATGTGGTAAGGTTATAAACAAGTAAGTTATACATGAGGATGATTTTATGGTGACCTTGTGATCATGGGCTTATACTTGTGATGTATGAAATGTGGTGAAAATGATTTGTGATATGTATGTTAAAATGAGGTTAATACAAAGAAAGTGTGAAAGAGTGAATTAGCAATAAAATTGTTTTGGATACACAGATGGCGTGACTTTGAAAATTCACTAAACATTGTGGAAGTTGAATAAAAATGAAAATGATATATGAAAATAAAGCTTAATGAGTCTATTTTCACATGAAAGAAACAGGGGAAGCAAAAGAATTCTATATTGTGTGATATTTGAATTCTTGTTAAACAAGGTCTAAATGAATTCGAGGTCCCCTGTTCTGACTTTAGAAATTCACCATAAATTGTACAAAAATTAATGAGAGTCATATTTTACATGAATGGAAGGGAAAAAAACGGCATGGTCGTTGGAATTCTGTACAGAGAGAAATTTGGTTCGTAGTGCATAGAGGTCGAGTAGTCATACTCTAAAGCACAGGGAGACTTTAACTAATAAAAACTGTACTAATTGGATAAACCAAAAATTCTGGAAATTTTATGGCGAGAAAGATATATGAATCTAGTTTCAAGGAAAATTAACAAAACTAAATTTGGAGTTTTGTAGCTTCAGATATGAATGATTTAGTAATCAGTAACTCGATAACATGACTTAACTTTGAATATGTGTAATTGTACAATTATAGTGTTTTATCTTGAAAAGCGTGGTAGTAGTTGCTTATTATTTTCATATGAACTTACTAAGCGTAAAGCTTACCCATCCTCTCCATTTCTTTAGTATTGGTGGTCGGCTCAAGGGTTAGAGATCGTCGGAGGCAAAATCACACTATCAAACTATCATTTTGGGACAATTAATTCAAATATTAGAAATATCAAGTGAGTGGCATGTATAGGAAGTTGGTTTGTGATATGTATTTTTATTATGATTTTGACCATAAGTATCAGTCTGCATTGAGTTATCGTATATGATTATGAGATGTGGTCCTTATCCATAATGGTTTATAAGTTTAATTAATCGTGCTATGTCCTGTGTTTTGATGTAATGATATAGTTAACTTTGTTTGTTATGCATATGTTCGAAAAGTTTTGAATTAAATGAAATTTTATGGCCTGATTTTCGTCTATGTGTATTGTTAAGTCCGGTAATGCCTCGTACTCTGTTTCGGCCTTAGATACGGGTAAGGGGTGTTACATTTAGTGGTATCAGAGCTATGGTTTAGTCGGTTCTCGGACTAACCTAGCATGTGTAAAAGTCTAGCTATACATGCCACTAATCCGCGATAGTGTGATGTCTCCCAACGCGTATGAACACCGTCTTGTTTAGACAGAGGTACTCTCTAACTGAGCTGCACTGACCATGTTCAATGTGATGCGAAGGTGTTTGAATAAAATTACGATTATGATGAGTCTCGATTTAGAAAAGTATGAATAAAAATTTATGATATATATATCAAGTGATAACACGTGAGATGAAAGGTCATGTTGTAATAAATATCCATACATGCTTGATGCTCATATGATGTAGTGTATTTGATTTACTTGATAAGATGAATGGGATAAATAGAAATTCGTAGAGGTATGAGTAAAAGTTTCTAATATTATGATATGAATAAAAATGTCATTGCCTTGATTGGACATTGAATGTTGATGAATGTCAATGATATTTTTTATGAGAAAAATGATTATAATGAAATGAATTATCTATGTTAAATTGTTTGGACTGAATTATGTGATTGTAATGATATGTATATAATGATGCACGAAATAAAGGTTGCGATTGTGATGCAAATATCTATGTTTATTTAACCCTTATATGATGTCATGAGCATGATTTGTTCGAGTAGATGAATGGATAAGTCAAGCTATCCAAAAAAACATAGGATGCATGCATAATTATACTTGACTAAATGAGATAACTGGAAAGGGGGCATTAAATCAATATGAATGTTAGTTACTCGAAATGAATGACATGATTGACATATGATTGCTATGATGAAAACTGTGTTACATGTATATGTATATGAGAGTTAAGTCGGAGGCCCTACGACCCCTTCCCCCTTATCAAAGTGGTGTTTTATAATGGAATTTCATGAGATTTGTACTGAATAAGTTTTCGGTTGAGAAACCAAAGAGTTCAATGCTAGAATAATTATAAATATGATTAGAGATTGAAGAATGAGTTGATAAGTAAAGTTAAAGCTAGAAAAGTATCAGATTGGCATAAGGATTATTGGAGTTATGCACTATTCCAGTTAGAGAAGAAATTTATTTTGATAAATCAAATTACTAAGGTACAAGGTCGAGAAAAGTGCAAATCAAAATTTATTCAGAACTAGTCTTCTTTAGTGAAAAGTAATATGAAATTTTTGATGACAAAAATAGTTGGGGAAATGATATCTGAAATGTGTAATATCTGAGTGTGACAGTTACGGTTGGACAGATTTTAGCAGTTTCTTCTAAGATGTTCTATGTGTTTATCCGTTCCCAGAAATATTTCTATGGTTATTGATCTTTTGAAGAAATTCTTGTTATATGGGGATGTTTTCTAATCCTGATGTTAGACGGAAGCATTGGTAGCCTGACTGGTTTATAATTTGTATTGCTCTATTCCTTCGGGCATTGTATTATATTCTGCCTGATAAAAAAAAGATAAGAGAATATGTATGATACTATGATTTTGTTTCTTCTACTTGATGCTCCATTTGATATGTATATATGGGAAGATACATTGTTCTTGTTGCATTTGATTCAGTGAGATTAAATGATGTTTTCTCTTTGGATTTCTTTTCTCTAAGGAATTATCGGGATCTTCTATATTTTCCTATGAGTTTGGTTTTTGATTCTCCGGCATAGTATCGTATCTTGGGTTTCTTTATTCTGGATTTCTTTATTCTGGGTTTCTCTATCTTGGATTTCTTTATTTGGTTTTCTTGTTATCTTTATTCCGTAATTTGTCAATTATGACTCATGTTTGGAGTGCATTCTTTAGCTCGTGATAATCATGTCAAGTATGACTATACTTCTGATTTGATTTGGGTAATGTGGTGATTTCAGTATTGGGATTTTTCTAATTTTCGTGTAAGGTTTGTCAATAGTAAAGGCATAAGTGATAAAAGTGCGAGTTTCAATCGGTATGGTGGATTACTTCTCTCAAGTAAGTCAATTATAGTTAATGTCTTCAATTGAGATATTTTGGTTACTTGAGCTAATGCAATTGAGACAGTTTTGATTAACGTAAGGAATGAATAGTAAGGGATGGCATGATGAATTGTTTTGTAACTAGAAGAAAGGATTATTTTCGAGGCTATATCAGAATTATTTCCATAGCGAAAAGAGGAAAATGTGATAGTGAGTAGTAAATAAAAGAGTACAGTGAGGATCGACTTCTGATGTTGAATTTCAGATTGGGTCTGATTCATGGTATTATTGTTCCGAGGCTTATACAGAAAGAATTGTATGAAGCTCATAGTGTAAATTTGCCTATTCATTCAGAGAGTAATGACGTGTACTGTAATTTGATTCAGATGTTATTAGATTGTGATTTATTGATGATGAAAATCTGTATGATTATTTCAGAAGAGTGCAGGTCCCTTTGATTGTTGGATTTCATGGAATTCTAGTCTCCATTAACCAAATTGAGATCTGGTTTTATGTCAAGATGACAAGAGAAACGGAGAAGGGTTGAAAATTTAAGAACAATTGAGAGATGAGTCCGTAAGCTTTCAGAATATAGGAGAAAATTAAAGAGATATATTGGAGGCACCGCCTGAGTGAAAGTTCTTCAGCACCGAAAGTCAAATTTAGGAATCTAAGTGAAGACCACTTTTCCGGTAAGATTTTTGGGGACGAAAATCCCTAAAGGGGGGAAGAGTTGTAATATCCTGAATAAGGGTCTAATCAGAATAGTGGTTTCGTGACCACAAATCTAAGATAGAAATAATTATTTTATGATTATTTTGAGGTCTATGACATGATTTCATGATTGTGTGAAAATTTCGTGAAGAAATTTTATGCATAAAGTGCTTAAATTGAAATTAGGAACTAAATCGAATAATTTGCAAAACTTGCATTCTAGAAGTTTTTAGTATGAAATTGCTTTGGAATATTAATGAGGAGGTCTTAAATAGAAATTTGACCAATTTTAAGTCTATGGACAAAAATTGGACATGGATGGAATTTTTGGAAAGTTTAGTAGTAAGGGCATTTTAGTCATTTGGTAATTAAAAGAAATAAAAAGGGAAAATAAAGCCAAAAATTGACTCATCTTTTCCATGGAGGTGAAAATTAGCATGGGGGAAGCCATGGCTAGGGTTTTCAAGCTTTCCAAGCTCAATAGTAAGTCCGTTCTAACCCCGTTTTTTAAGTTCTTTACGTTTTTGGAATCCCGGTTACTTGATTAAGCTTATGCTAGCAATAATTCAACCTAGGGTTCGTATTTGAAAAAATACCCATAGGTGAAATTTGTGTATTTTGGTGTTTTATGATAGAATATGAGGTTTTAAATTATGTTAAACAACTTGTGCTACTCGATTTTAAGTGAAAACGAGTAAAAGGGCTTAATCAGTAAAAATACCTAATAGTCATAAGTACATGTTAGACTGAGAATTTGATGTTGCCATAGAAGGGAAAAATGATCAGCATGTCATAAAACATAAGAAAGTAGGATCAAGTTTAATTTCTGAACCTTGGGGCAAAAGTGCAAATATGCAAAAGTTTAGGGGTCAAAATGAAAATTTGTAAAAATATGATTTTTGGAGCCGTATGAATAATGTGACTAATTATTAGGCTAAATGTGATATTATAGATGAAGGAAACCGAGATTCAGGCTTAAATCGGGAAAATACAAGGTTATGGACTAAAATAGTAAATTGCCGTTTCTGGATCAAGGTAAGTTGGTATGATAATAATACTGCAATATTGTTGTAATTTATATTTGAAAGCTAAATTTAGTGAATTAATTAAATTATGTTAAATTAAATGTTATTGTGCTAAGTTTATGAATTGATTTGAAAATATGTCTATGGTACATGAAGTGCATTGAATTATCATACATAAATGTGATTTCTGTGATTATGGATATTATGAGCAATTGTAAGTTCATATGATTTTTAATAATGCAATGTGTAATTTAATGTTATTGCCTTGATATTAAATGAGATGTAAGTAATATATCAATTTTACTTGTATTATGATATTTTATAATAATATTGGAAATATGTTTGTTGATAATTACTTGATTGGTGAAATTGTTGGAAAAGAGAGAAATCCCGGTTGAACCTTCGAAAAGATTGGATGATACAGATGGTATGTAGCTAGGTCACATGTATGGTGCTGAGTGCACATCATGTGTACAAAAGAGCTACGAGGCATTATGATGTAGCTAGGTCGCATGGGTGATACTATGTGTACATCATGTAGACAAGAGAGCTACGGGATTTATGTAGCTAGGATTTATCCGAAGTGTTCAACGGGAGACTTACTATGTACTGCTTTGTGAGTTTTGTGATGAATAAGTGCAGGAATTTGCTTATGTGAATGATGTGTTCATTAGATGACCGGGATGTGGTAAGGTTATAAACAAGTAAGTTATACATGAGGATGATTTTATGGTGACCTTGTGATCATGGGCTTATACTTGTGATTTATGAAATGTGGTGAAAATGATTTGTGATATGTATGTTAAAATGAGGTTAATACAAAGAAAGTGTGAAAGAGTGAATTAGCAATAAAATTGTTTTGGACAGCAGCAGTGACGTGACTTTGAAAATTCACTAGACATTGTGGAAGTTGAATAAAAATGCAAATGATATATGAAAATAAAGATTATGAGTCTATTTTCACATGAAAGAAACAGGGGAAGCAAAAGAATTCTATATTGTGTGATATTTGAATTCTTGTGAAACAAGGTCTGAATGAATTCGAGGTCCCCTGTTCTAACTTTAGAAATTCACCATAAATTGTAAACAAATTAATGAGAGTCATATTGTACATTAATGGATTCCTTATTGAGTCTATTTTTAAGGGAAACAAACAGCATGGTCGTTAGAATTCTGTACAGAGAGAAATTTGGTTCGTAGTGCACAGAGGTCAAAGTAGTCATACTCTGAAATAGGGGAGAATTTAACTAATAAACTGTACTAATTGGATAAACCAAAAATTCTGGAAATTTTATGGCAAAAAGATATATGAATCTAGTTTCAAGGAAAATTAACAAAACTAAATTTGGAGTTTTGTAGCTTCAGATATGAATGATTTAGTAATTGTAACTCGATAACACAGCTTAACCTGAATATGTGTAATTGTACAATTATAGTGTTCTATCTTGAAAAGCGTGGTAGTAATTGCTTATTATTTTCATATGAACTTACTAAGCGTAAAGCTTACCCATCCTCTCCATTTCTTTAGTATTGGCAGGTCAGCTTGGGGTTAGAGATCGTCGGAGGCAAAATCACACTATCAAACTATCATTTTTGGGACAATTAATTCAAATATTAGAAATATCAAGTGAGTGGCATGTATAGGAAGTTGGTTTGTGATATGTATTTTTATTATGATTTTGACCATACGTATCAGTCTGCATTGAGTTATCGTATATGATTATGAGATGTGGTCCTTATCCATTATGGTTTATAAGTTTAATTAATCGTGCTATGTCCTATGTTTTGATGTAATGATATAGTTAACTTTGTTTGTTATGCATATATTCGAAAAGTTTTGAATTAAATGAAATTTTATGGCCCGATTTTCGCCTATGTGTATTGTTAAGTCTGGTAATGCCTCGTACTCTGTTTCGGCCTTAGATACGGGTAAGGGGTGTTACAATGTGAGTAGAAGAATTATAACAACCCAATTTCGATGAAATCAGAACAGTGGTTTCGAGACCACAAATTCGAGCCAAAAATAAAAATTTATTTTTATTTTATTATATGGTCCATAATATGATAGAAATTGCATAAAATGCAAAAGTTGAATTCTAGTAGCTATAAAGATTAAATAGCTATGGAATTCAAAACTTGAGGTCCTTATATGGTAATTTGACCAATAAAGAAAGTATGTAGATATTTTGGTGACTCATCCATGAAAATTTAGAAAAAGGGCAAGGAATAAATTGTTAAGTGAAATAATTTAATTAATTAAAAGATGATAAAAAAGAAATATCATCTTATTTTATCATCTTCTTCCTCAAATATACATGGAAACCTTAGGAGAGAGAGAAAAAACTTTCATGGCCAAATTGGGTAATTTCCTTGGCCCATTTTTAGTAATTTTGATATTTTTGAAACCGGGATAGCTTAATCTATCTATTTGGGGGATGAATTTGAGAAGTTATCAAAGTATGGAAAATGGGTCATGGATGTATATGCTAAAAATTAGAAATTTATGGTAGAAAATGAAAGGTTGTTGATAGATAAACAACTTTTATAAAGTAATTTTTGATGAAAACATGATTTAGGGGCTAAAATGTAAAGTTGTGAAATTGAAGAAAAATGTTGAATTTTTATGAATACATGTGCTGAAAATTTTGTAATGGGATTTTGGTTAGGCTTGGAATAGGGAGTAAATTGCACAAATTTTATTTTCTGAGCCTAGGGACGAAATGGGAATTTATGAAAAAGTTAAGGGCAAAATGGTAATTTTTCCTAGGATGTAAATTGAGTCTAAAGGAGTATGAAATATGATAAATTGATGTAAATTTTACTCGTATAGATCCGAATAGACCAAATTCGGAGTTAGAACTAGGAAAGAGGAAAATGTCGGATTAGTAGATTTTACGTACACGAACATTGTCGAGGTAAGTTCGTGTAACTAAATTGTGTTTATTTACATGATTGCATTGATTGTGTTTATGTAAATTGTATAAATGTCATAAATATGTGAAAATGATTATATATCCGCTCAAGCCCGTAAATAAAAATGTTTGAATTAAATGATAATGCTCGATAGATGATAAAGGATAAACGATGAGAATGTTACTTACATGCTTGAAATGAATGTTGAATGTGTTTATTTGAATTATATGAATGTTATGGATGTATGAAGTAATCACATGCCTGATAATTCTTGAGAAAAATGTTTAAATCTCAGTTGAATAAAATGGAAATTCGATGGATATATGATTTCCTGAAATGAATGAGGTCCTACATTTGTTGCTGACGGGGTTTAGCTTGGATGAGTAATCCTATTGATCTCATGATAGAAAGGACTTAGCCCGGATGGGTAATCTTGATATGAGTCCTCTTGAGCATATGTTATGTATTGGATTTAGCCCAGATGGGTAATCCAGATCAAGCTCCTTAGAGCATATGTCATAAAAAGGATTTAGCCTAGACTGGTAATTCTGTTGTATACATATGTGGCTCGAGAGTGTACTCCCTGAAATAGTACCTTATAGGTACCATTGAATATGAATTGATGAATCCTGATTTGTACACCACGATTGTACTATCTGTGTATCCATCGATATTTCAGATAAATTCAACGAGTCAAAGTTCTTGACATGAGAAGATACGAATAAGAAATGAGTTATTACACATATCGGCAGGAAATACATGAACATGATGATACGTGATAATTGATATATAGAAATAGAAAATGACGATATTGTATGTAACAGCCTAATTTTGGGCTTAATCGAAACAGTGATTTCGAGTCCGATGGTTGAGAAATTATTTTTAATATTATATTGGTGTTATAGCATGACTATATGGGTATATGAAAATTTTGGTGAATTAATTTTATTGTTTGTGAGCTTAATTGAGAAAAAGGACTAAATCGTATAAAGTGTAAAATTTTTGTTTTGCTAGCTAAATGTGTTAAATAGCTAGAGAACCATAATTAGGGGTCTTTAAAGAGCAAATAGACCTTTAAGAAAGGCTTGGCCGGCCATAGAGACAAAGAAATTGAAAAGTCAAAGTTAGGTGGGCATTAGGTTACTTATTTTGGTAATAAAATCAAACAAAAAGGAAAAAGGTTGTCATCTTTTCATCTTTCTTCTTCATCCACCGAAAATGGTAGCAAACATGGGGATTTTGAGAGCCCAAACTTTCAGCTACTTATATCCCTTACAAGTAAGTGATTTTGATGACTTTTCTTGATGATTATTGTACTTTTGGAACCCTTGTAGCATAGGCTAGCTAATGAGGGGACTATTTTGCAAAATGGTTGAAAGTCTAGGGTTTTGCCATAAGAGTATTTATATTGTTAGCTGAAACTTTATGGAAGAAAATGAGTCATGGTTGTAAAATAAACAACTTTTTTGAAAGGTGATCGTGATTTTCCGTGATAAGTTTTATAAATTTATAATTAATCATTCTTGAAACTAGCTATTATCACGACGTAGGCAAGTATACCTATCGAACACTTAAGCAAGACCAAATTGTCGAACCCAAAGGAACTAAAAGTACTAGTATTAACTGTCTTTTTATTATCTAGCCTAAGAATAAAAGGGTTTGTTTGAATTAACTAATTAACTAAACTAAGAAATCACAGAAAATAGAAGTGGGGAATTACTTTTTGGAAAAACGATTAATTTAAGACAATACCCAAGGAAAAATCCACCTAGACTTCACTTGTTATTTTGACTCCGAATCGGACGATTTATTCATTTAACCTATTCTGTAGAAATTTTTGAGTTACGTTATTATCCCTATTCAAGACTAATAACGTCTAACCCTAAGTTGAATAATTGAAATCTCTTTCTAATTAACACCCTAAGGTTGCATTAACTCGATCTATGGATCCCCTTATTAGGTTCACCCTAATCTGGTAAAATCTTGTCACCCTATCTCTAGGCGCGCAATCAACTCCGCTTAATTATGACAAATTTACTTTTAGACAGGGGCTATTCATCCTCCAAATAAGAGCATTAACTTGAATCAATATCCTAAAATACCGAAACATGAATTAAGAGCACATAATTAAGGACAAGTTAAATATTTGTATCAGAACATAATAACAAGATTCGTCTTAGGTTTCATTCCCCTTAGGTATTTAGGGGGTTTAGTTCATAACTAAATAGGAAAACATCTCAGAAGAACAATGAATACAAAACATAAAGAAAACTCAAAACTCCTGAAGGGAAATTGAGGAGAGATCTTCAGTCTTGATGATGAGTGTTCCTAATATCTTAGTTCCCCGGAAACGACACCAAAAACTTGATCGTGATTTTCCGTGATAAGTTTTATAAATTTATAATTAATCGTTTTTGAAACTAGCTATTATCACGACATAGGCAAGTATACCTATCGAACAATAGTATAGCTTAAGCAAGACTAGATTGTCGAACCCAAAGGAACTAAAAGTACTAGTATTAACTATCTTTTTATTATCTAGCCTAAGAATAAAAGGGTTTGTTTTAATTAACTAATTAACTAAACTAAGCAATCACAGAAAATAGAAATGGGGAATTACTTTTTGGAAAAATGATTAATTTAAGACAATACCCAAGGAAAAATCCACCTAGACTTCACTTGTTATTTTGACTCCGAATCGGACGATTTATTCATTTAACATGTTCCGAAGAAATGCTTGAGTTATGTTATTATCCCTATTCAAGACTAATAACGTCTAATCCTAGGTTGAATAATTGAAATCTCTTTCTAATTAACACCCTAAGGTTGCATTAACTCGATCTATGGATCCCCTTATTAGGTTTCACCCTAATTTGACAAAATCTTGTCACCCTATCTCTAGGCGCGCAATCAACTCCGCTTAATTATGAAAAAGTTACTCTTAGACAGGGACTATTCATCCTCCAAATAAGAGCATTAACTTGAGTCAATATCCTAAAATACCGAAACAAGAATTAAGAGCACATAATTAAGAACAAGTTAAATATTTATCATACAATTTAGAAAATAATAACAAGATGCATCTTAGGTTTCATTCCCCTTAGGTATTTAGGGGGTTTAGTTCATAACTAAATAGGAAAACATCTCAGAAGAATAATGAATACAAAACATAAAGAAAACTCAAAACTCCTGAAGGGAAATTGAGGAGAGATCTTTAGTCTTGATGATGAGTCCAGCTCCCAAGATGGATGAATTGGTTTTCTTAAAATAATTCCTTACTCCCTACTCTCCTTCTCCCTTTTAGTCCTCCTCTAGGGTGTTTAAATAGGCTTTAGAATGCCTCAAAGCTGTCCAACTTGCCCTTTTTCGAATAGAACTTAACTCGGGCTCGACAGGGACACGCTCGTGTGTGATTACTTCAGGCCGTGGTCAAGCCTGAGAGATCAACACGCCCCTACTGAGGTTGTTTTAGGCTGTGTTCGAACCTGTTAGAATGGCACGGGCGTGTGTTCTGCCCGTGTGAGGAAGTCCAGGCCGTGTTGTTTTCTAACGTCGGCCCATTTTCTCTATTTTTGGCCCGTTTCTTATTCTTTTCGCTCTCCTATGCTCACCTAAGTATAAAACATGAAATTAAAGGATTATGAGCATCAAATTCACCAAATCTAAGGAGAAACCATTCATAAATGTGTTAAGCATGGGATAAAGATATGTATAAATTACGGTTTATCAAATACCCCCACACTTAAGCGTTTGCTTGTCCTCAAGCAAAATCCTCTATTCACAATTAAGAATTTCTTTTTTCTCAACTTATAATTCCTATCAATAATATCTTGAACTAATTCATAAGTAATCATACATTGAGAATTCAACTAAAAGAATATTAAAATTTCAAGCATTCCAAGTTCAGCATTTAATCATGAAAAGTATAGGCATCTTCTCTTATTTAAGTAATCATCTTTGATTCAAAATCTCACAGAGTTTAACATCCTCACTAAAGATTCACTCAAATCACTCGAAGTGTTTAAGGATAATGAATGTAGCACTCAACAGTCAATATGAAAAGTTATTACCATAGGCTTGCATGAAAATCAAATCTCCACCACTATAAACTGAGATGATACATCAACCAAGAGGTCTTTAGAGGGTTGTAACGAGGCTTGGTTAGGGGGTGTGGTCACAAGCTGAAAGAGAAGGTTAGAATCGAGAGTGAATTGAAAAATTACTTAATTAGAAAAATATTTAATCACCACTTGCATACAACAGAGCTTCTTTTCAGAGTATGGAATTTAAATACTTGAGCTCAAAAATGAAAGATCACTACTAATCTGCATTTTTTATTTTTATTTTTTTTAAGAACAAGTTAAATAACATAGACTAACTATTAAGAGCAAGACATAGCCAAGCAAATCAAATCTCGACAAAAAATAGGGATCAAATTAATTGAGGGGATTTCAACAATAATGAGTTAAGGGTTAATATTAAAGGTAATACAAGGAATGGCTTTTTATGCTCAAAGGGATTTACTAAGCGTTAATCGTGGAGGTAAGCTTTTCATGGCATGAGTGGGTTAATCCTAAGTGCCTCTATCATCTTGATATATCAAATCAAATGATGTGGTCTTGACATGCATAATCAAGCAAGTTCTAGAATAAAAATTCGATATTGACGCACTCAAGAAATAATAAAAGTGAGTATGAAAGAAATAATAGATGCTCTTAAAGGCTCAAAATCTCACAAAAATTATGGCTTTTTGATGTTTAAACCTGATGATTTCAATTCAAGGTAATACTTAAACTTGGTGAAAACAACCTAAAATTTTAAATTTTCAAAAATCAACTTATTAAGCTTAATTCTCTAATGTCTTAAAGTTTAAATAGTCAATACATGAATGCCTATGTTTTCATTCAAGATATATCAATAAAAATCATAAATTAATCGAAATTTATCTTAAAAATGATATGAGAGATTTATAAGAGAACAAAATAAAATTCAGGGATCTTTCTGATAGTGATATAATTTACCCCTCCCACACTTAAGATGTACATTGCCCTCAATGTACAAAGATAAAGTTAGTGTCAATTATAGATATAATATCATAAGATAGGGAGAGAAATGAAACTTCCTGAGTGTTAAATGAATGAACTCCCTAGTTTGGAGTTATGTAGAGTGGAGGAGGATACTCCGGTGGTGGTAGAGGTTGGGTTCCACAAGTGTTGTGCCAAAAGAATATTATATCTCTTGATCGAGCAGGACATGGCAGCCGCGGAGAACCTTTTCCAATGTAATTTAAAGTTCCTAAGTGATTGTGAGCTTTGTAGCTCTTTATAACTGTGATAAAATCATGAACTTTTTAGGGGATATAAGGAAGAATAATTACTCATAAAGAATTAGCTGAGATTAAAATTTATTGATAAACCTAAATATAAAATAGTAGCAAAAAGGAAATAAAATGAAAAGTTAAAAGTGAAAATAATAAGAAAAATGACATAGAAAAATAAATATAAAGATAAAACAAAATATTTAAACATCATCATCGTCGGATGGTTCGTGAGGTGGTGGTGGCGATGAGATGTGGAGGTGCTGACAAATCTGCTATAGAGTAGCATCAATGTTATCAAATCGCTGAAAACACTGCTGCTCGAATTGAGTGAGGCGCTCAGAGATGTCAGAATATGAAGCCGCCGCATGAACTGGCCAATAGATAGGTGGTGGCTAAGACGGTAGGTCCTCGTGTTGTGGAGGGACATCATCAGTAATGTCTTTGGGAGCCTCCTCCTCGGTTGATTGGGCGAGACAATATTGAGGAGGGTAGGTTCCACGACGCTTTTCAATCATCCTCATGCTTATCATGCTCGAGATGCCTTGTAGAGACATCTGGCCAATGAGGGTAAGGAAGGATTCTTGTGCCGCAGTGTTGAGGAGCCCGAAGTGCCAAGCCAACCTAGTCACATAGGGGCCAATGGAGATGACCCCCTTCCGATGCCGCTCTGTCTGATGGCAAATAGCAAGGGCGATGAAGTAGGTGAGGTCAAAAACGTGCCCATGGGACATACACCATAAGAAATAGACGTTGTGAGTGCTGACGACGCCATTGCTCTCTCTCCGCCCTGTCAAAGTGTGAGATAAAATAGAATGTAGGTACCTCCAGGACGGAGAGAGAGTCGATGCTTTGGAGCAGCTGGGGTTGTAGGTGGCCGAGCGAGGGATGAGGACATTCCAGCACTTCGAGGGAGAATAATGGATGTGGCAGTTGAGGGTATCAAGGTCATTTTCCTCCTCAAACTCCTCCGTGTAAAGGCCCAGTGTTAAACCGAACTCTGGGATGCTCAACTGGCAGACTAAACCGTCGAGGCAAAATAGGACCGTGCCAGGATCATCATAGTTGGTCATTACGGTCTAAAGATGGAATGTTGAGCATAGTTCCATCATGAGCTCGAGATACGTCGGCTCGACGATCTCAAAGAAAAGGTCCCATGGGTCGGTGGTGAGGAGGGCCCGAATCGTATCAGCCAGTTGGACTAGTTCTAGCGCGGCCCAGTCGATGCAGTGGCCCACACCTAAGGGTCGGGCCCGAAGTATCTGGAAAAGCTCTTCTTGGGGTCCAATGGGAAACTGTAGGAAAGGGTGGCAAATTTCAGCGGTAGGACCCAAGGAGGATGACGCTCCCTTCCTTTTCTTCGAAGTGGGGACGACGGCCGTCTTTCCACGTGAGGATAACATGGTATACCTGCAAGTAAAACCATTATTCCATCTTGATGAATGGACAAGGTAAAATATAAACAAATTCAAAAAGGAAAAAGTCATAAATTAAAACTAAAAATTTCAGTCACAACTACTAACAAACCTAACCAAACAATCAATTTTATGGCATAATTTCGTATCATTAGCATAATAATAATATGAGTTTCATAAAAATGGCAAAGAACTCTATGGAAACAAAGAATGGATGAATGTAACATATTTTATTGATGAAAAATGTCAACACAAAAGGTATGAGTATTTTTATTGTCCTAACCATGAATATTCACTTTAAAACTAGCTAAATGGAGCAGAGAAAATCATGCAATGAGTAAAAACTTCAACATGAAATAGATAATAACTACTCTAGATATGAAATTTGAGTGATAGAAAAATAGAAATAACATGAAAAATGTAGATTCCTATGATAAATAGCATTAGAAATCATTAAATAAAAGAGAAAAGAGTAAACAAACGCTAGGAAGAGGAGTTTGGGACTCAAAATTTTAAGTTGAAGGCGGTACACGGGTGTGACAGAGAGGCCGTGTAGAGTTGCAGCGGCTAGGGTTAGGGATTTTGGGTGAAGAAGATGATGAATAGTGAAGGGTATTTATAGATTTTGAGCCACACGGCTAGAGGACAAACTCGTGTGCCCCAATTTTAGCCCGTGTGTTTCGCATTTCTTCGAATTTTGGCGCCTCTGACATACAGCCTACGCTCATGTTCTTTGGGCGTGTTGATGCACACGGTCGTGTCGCATGACCGTGTCTGGCTTCATTCACTTCTCCACACCCGTGTATGAGAGCCCACGCCCGTGTTAATTTGACAGGTTCAACCACGGGTGCTAGACACGAGCGTGTCGCATACCAGTGCTATTTTCTCAGGTTCAACCACGATTCTAAGACACAGGCGTGTCGCACACCCGTGTTGTTTTGGCAGGATCGCCCACGGCCAGGTCGCACGGCCGTGGCCATTTATCGTAACCCGTGTTTGGGAAAAATCCTTGCCCTATTTTCGCACGATCTAAAGCACGCACGTATGCCTGGCTGTGTGGGTGTGGAAAACCTATATTCAAGAGCTCAGTTAGTAGGTTAGGTGTTAAATACCAAAATTTAAAGAAGTTAATCTCATTAGTGATCAGTTTGTCTCCCGAGAAGCGCTTATTTATAGTCTAAGCTTGACTTACCATGGTGGTTCGAGGAGTTTACACTCCTCATTCCTGCTATCAATCTCATCAAAATAAGGTTTTAGACGAGAAATATTTACCTTAAACGAGCTGAATTTGGAATGATTTACCTCGACTGTACCGTATGGGAAGATGTTAAGTACCGTAAGAGGATTTCTTCATTCGGTTCAGCAGTGGTAATGCGAGGATCTGCGGCATCTAATAATACCTTATCTCCAACCTTAAGTTTATTTGGTGAGGTATTGAGCTCATCTTGGCGTAGTTTTGGTTTATCGTGTGTTCTCAGTTTATGTGTTCACCATTCATCTAGCTCCTCGATTTGTAGCCTTCGTTCTTCATGAATAGGTCCTCTATTGTTGCTTGAACATGGCTCATGTACGTCCTTCGAACTCATTTCCTGCAAAGTAGGTTGCACCATATTGTTAGTTTTAGTAGAATGGTTTATACAATCACCTTTAATTTTCGATGTGTTGCCAGAATTGCGAGCTTGAAGGGTGATTGTTTCGTCTCCCACACGAAGTGTGAGTTCACTTGTGCCAACATCAATAATCATTCTAACAGTTGCTAAAAAGGGCCTTCTTAAAATCAAAGGAGTGTTGCTATCCTCCTCTATGTCTAGAACAACGAAATCAACGGGAAATATAAGTTTATCAATTTTAACTAGCACATCTTCAATAATACCCCTAGGAAATCTGATAGTTTAATCTGCTAATTGAATGTTCATCCTAGTCTTCTTGGGTTTCCCAAGACCTAGTTGCTTAAACATTTTGTAAGGCATGACGTTAATGCTAGCCCCTAAATCAACCAACGCATTATTAACATCTAAGCTACCAATTAAGCAAGGAATTGTAAAACTCCCTGAATCTTTTAATTTGTTGGGTAGCTTATTCTGTAGAATAGCTAAGCAAACTGCGTTTAGCTCCACATGCGACGCCTCGTCCAACTTCTGCTTATTTGCTAAGAGCTCCTTTAAAAACTTTATTGCGTTCGGCATCTGCGAGAGAGCATCAATAAACGGTAAGTTGATATGTAATTTCTTTACAAGTTTAAGGAATTTACCAAATTTTTCATCTGAGCGGTCTTTCCTTGTCGTATTAGGGTATGGCACACGAGGTTTATAACCTCACCTCTACCCTTGCTTACCACAGTTTCTTACTTTGGTTCTGGTTCAGATGTAACTAACCCTTCCTCATTTCTAAAGTTGATTGCATTGAGCTATTCTCTTGGGTTAGGTTCAGTATTACTTGGCAAGCTACCTTGTGGTCGTTTAGAAATTAATTTGGATAGCTGGCCTATCTGAGTTTCGAGCCCTTGGATCGATGCTTGTTGATTTTTAAGTGCCGTCTCAGTATTCTAGAAACGAGTTTCTGAAACTGATAAACAGTAATTTATACATATTTTTATCCCTTGCTTACACGTTTATGAATGATTTCTCCTTAGATTTGGTGAATTTGATGCTCCTAATCCTTTAATTTCATGTTTTATACTTAGGTGAGCATAGAAGGACGAAAAGAATGAGAAACGGGCCAAAAATGGAGAAAACGGGTCGACATGGGAAAACAACACAGCCTGGACTTCCTCACACTGGCTGAACACAGGCCCGTGCCAATCTAACAGGCTCGACCACGGCCCAAATCAACCTCAGCACGGGCGTGTTGATATCTCAGCCTCGACCACAGCCTGAAGTAATCGCACACGGGCGTGTCCCTGCCGAACCCTAGCTAAGTTCCATTTGGAAAAGGGCAAGTTTGAGGGATTTTAGGCATTCAAAAGCCTATTTAAACACCCTAGAGGAAGACTAAAAGGGAGACGGAGAATAGGGAGTAAGGAATTACTCCAACAAAGCTGATTGATCCATCTCAGAAGTCGGATTCATCATCAAGACTGAAGATCTCTCCTCAATTCCACTTTAGGAGTTTTGGGTTTTCTTTATGTTTTGTATTCTTTATTATTCTAAGATGTATTCCTATTTAGTTATGAACTAAAACCCCTAGATACCTAAGGGGGATGAAACCTAAGATGAATCTTGTTATTATTTTCTGAATTGTATGATAAATATTTGACTTGTTCTTAATTATGTGTTCTTAATTCTTGTTTTGGTATTTCAGGATATCGATTCAAGTTAATGCTCTTAGTTGGAGGATGAATAGTCCCTAGCTAAGAGTAACTTTGTCATAATTAAGTGGAGTTGATTGCACGCCTAGAGATAGGGTGACAAGATTTTGCCAGATTAGGGTGAAACCTAATAAGGGGATCCATAGATCGAGTTAATGCAACCCTAGGGTGTTAATTAGAGAAAAGTCTCAATTATTCAACCTAGGGATTAGACGTTATTAGTCTTGAATAGGGATAATAACATAACTTAGGGATTTCTACGGAATAAGTTAAATGAATAAATCGTCCGGTTCGGAGCTAAAATAACAAGTAAACT
The DNA here is from genome assembly GCA_025698475.1 of Gossypium anomalum. Lineage (NCBI taxonomy): Eukaryota > Viridiplantae > Streptophyta > Magnoliopsida > Malvales > Malvaceae > Gossypium > Gossypium anomalum. Next base: position 35,744,166 of record CM046968.1, on the reverse strand, counting down.
CTAAGTGGATTTTTCCTTAGGTATTGTCCTAAATCAATCATTTTTCCCAAAAGTAATTCCCCAATTCTATTTCTACAACTTCTTGGTTTAGTTAATTAGTTAGTTAAGATAAACCCCTTTATTCTTAGGCTAGATAATAAAAAGACGGTCATTACTAGTACTTTTAGTCCTTTGGGTTCGACAATCCGGTCTTGCTAAAGCTATACTACTATTTGATAGGTACAGTTGCCTACATCGTGATAATAGTTAGTTTCAAGAACGATTAATTATAAATTTATAAAACTTATCATGAAAAATCATGATCAAGTTTTTGGCGCCGTTGTCGGGGTCTAAAATATTAGGAACACTCAATTTTTATTACTTTAGCCATTTATTATTCTTGAAAATTAATTTTATTTTAATTTTTGTTTTACTAATTTTCTTTTTCTTTCTTCTGGCAGGTTCTTATAGTTTATGACTAGAAGAAACCCGTCGGGACCACTATTTTTTGATGAAGAGATCGATCGCATAGCTCGTAGAAACTGACGAGAAATAAGGCAAAGCCTAAAATACACAGCTGAAGAGCAAGAAGACGATATCTCAACTACAACCGAGGAGATGGCTAAAAATCAAGACAATCAACTACCTCCTGTGATACCCGCTGAATTAGCAAATGAAAATCCTGCTCCTCGTACTATGTATAACCTAATTTAACAGGAACTGAGTCAAGTATAGTTAGGCCTGCTATTGCTGCAAATAATTTTGAATTTAAACCTAACACGATTCAAATGATACAGCAATTTGTTCAGTTTGATGGTTTGCAGGATGAGAACCCTAACACTCACTTGGCGAATTTTCTAGAAATCTGCGACACTTTTAAAATTAATGGCATTTCTGATGAAGCCATTCGTCTTTGGTTATTCCCTTTTTCACTGAGGAACAAGGCTAAACAGTGGTTGAACTCGTTACCACGAGGGTCCATCACTACTTGGGAACAAATGGCCGAAAAACTTTTATTAAAATATTTTTTGCCAGCTAAAACGGCTAAATTACGTAATGATATCTCTTCTTTTGTGCAGATGGACCTAGAAACTTTTTATAATGCATGGGAGAGATACAAGGACCTACTGCGAAGGTGCCCTCACCATGGGTTACCTCTATGGCTACAAGTTCAAACGTTCTACAATGGTGTGAATCCCTCAACAAGACAGATGATTGACGCAGCCGCTGGTGGAACCATCAACAAAACACCTGAAGAGGCTTATGAATTTATTGAGGAGATGTCACTGAATAACTATCAGTGGCAAGTCATGAGTACTAAGCCAACTAAAACAGCAGGAGTTTATAATGTCGACTCGGATATTATGCTGTCAAATCAGGTAGAACTTCTAAACAAAAAGATTGATGGTTTACTTGGTTCTGCGCAGGTACATCCAGTGATGAGGTGTGATTCAATTGGAGGAGCTGTACATACAGAATATCAACCATTCAATTCTACAACCGAAGAGGAACAAGTCAATTATATGGGTAACAATAACTTTAGATCCCAAAATAACCCATACAGTAATACTTATAATGCAGGTTGGAGGAACCACCCAAATTTCTCCCGGGGTGGTCAAAGGAATCAAAGGCCACAAAATCCTTCGAGTTTTCAACAGCCACCTTATCAACAGGAAAAGAAATCGAACCTTGAGGAGATGCTATCCAAATTCATCGCGGTGTCAGAAACTCGTTTCTAGAATACCGAGACAGTACTTAAAAACCAACAAGCGTCGATCCAGGGGCTCGAGACTCAGATAGGCTAGCTGTCCAAACTAATCTCCAAACGACCACAAGGTAGCTTGCCAAGCAATACTGAACCTAACCTAAGGGAATAGCTCAACGCAATTAATGTTCAAGATAAAGAAAGATTCGTTGAGCCTGAGCCAGAACCGAGGCAAGAAACTGTGGTGAGCAAAGGTAAATGTGAGGTAAGTCATAATGAAAACAAAATGGTGAGTGTAGAATATAAACCTCGTGTACCATACCCTAACGTGATAAGGAAAGACCGCTCAGACAAACAACTTGGTAAATTCCTTAAACTTTTAAAAAAATTACATATTAAGAAGCTCTATCGCAGAAGTCGAATGCAATGAAATTTTTAAGGGAGCTTTTAGCAAATAAGCGAAAGTTGGACAAAGCGTCGCATGTGGAACTAAATGCGGTTTGCTCAGCTACTCTACAGAATAAACTACCCAACAAATTAAAAGATCCAGGGAATTTTACAATTCCTTGCTTAATTGGTAGTTTAGATGTTAATATTGCATTAGCTGATTTAGGGGCTAGTATCAATGTCATGCCTTACAAAATGTTGAAGCAATTAGGTCTTAGGAAACCCAAACAGACTAGGATGAGTATTCAATTAGCAGATAAAACTATAAGATTTCCTAGGGGTATTATTGAAGATGTGCTAGTTAAAATCGATAAATTTATATTTCTTATTGACTTTGTTGTTCTAGACATAGAGGAGGATAACAACACCCCTTTGATTTTAGGGAGGCCCTTTTTAGCAACTGCTAAAATGATTATTGATGTTGGCACAGGTGAGCTCACACTTCATGTGGGAGATGAAACAATCACCCTTCAAGCTCGCAAGTCTGGCAACACATCGAAAATTGAAGGTGATTGTATAAACCATTCTACTAAAACTGACAATATGACGCAACCTACTTTGTAGGAAATGAGTCTGAATGAAGTACAGGAACCATGTTCCAGCAACAATATAGGACCTCTTCATGAAGAACAAAGGCTGCAAGTAGAGGAGCTAGATGAATGGCGAACACATAAACCGAAAACACACGATAAACCAAAACTACTCCAGAACGAGCTCGATACCTCTCCAAATCAACTTAAGGTTGGAGATAAAGTCTTACTAGATGCCGCAGATCCTCACATTGTCACTATAAAACCAAATGAAGAAATCCCTCTTATGGTACTTAGTATTTTCCCATTCGGTATAGTCGAGGTAAGTCATCCCAAGTTTGGCACTTTTAAGGTAAACAACACCCGTCTAAAACCTTATTTTGATGAGATTGATAATAGGAATGAGGAGTATAAACTCCTCGAACTACCATGACCATTCAACGGAGAGGTAAGTCGAGCTTAGACTATAAATAAGCGCTTCTCGAGAGGCAACCTGAGCACTAACTATATTAACTTCTTTAAATTTTAGTGGTTAACACCTAGCTTACTAACGGAGCTCTTGAAAATAGGTTCACCACAGAGACACGGCCAAGCACACGGCGTGCTTAGGACCGTGTGGGGACAGGGCAAAGTTTTCCCAAAACACGGTATGCGATAAATTCCCTCGACCGTGTGAGCAGGCCGTGGGCAAACCTCCCAAAATGACACGGATGTGTGACACGCCCGTGCCTAGCGCCCGTGGTTGACACTGCCAAAATACCACGGGCGTGCGCATATGTACACGGGCGTGGGATAAGTGAACCACATCATACACGGTCGTACGTTACGATCATGTAGCCACACGGTCAAGACATACGGGCGTGTCTTAAGGTCGTGTGATGAACTCTCAATTCACGACAAACACGGGTTAGACACGAACCACATGGGCGTGTGATACAGCCGTGCCACTTACAAAATTAGATTATTCCTCTTATTTTTACTTTTGTTCTTAGTTATTTTTAAATGATTCATGTATTCTTTAAACGCGGCTTATCTTTATGATTATTATCAGATTATTTCTTCCTCAGAATCATGCCTTGCCTCCAGCTTTATTGCCAATTCTCTACATAACTCCAAACTAGGGAGTTCATTCAATTACAACTCAGGAAGTTTCAATTCTCTCCCTATCTTATGATTTTATATATTTTTTCCATATATCTATCTTTGTACATTGAGGGCAATGTACATCTTAAGTGTAGGGGGTAATCATTTCATTATCCAAAAAATCCCTGAATGTTGCCTTGTTCTCTTGTAAATCTCTCATATCATGTTTAGGATGAATTTTTATTGACTCATGATTTTTATTAATATAGCTTGAATTAAAACATAGGCATTCATGCATTGATTATTTAAACCTTAAGATATTAGAAAATTAAGCATGATAAGTTGATTTTTAAGAATCTAAAATCTTAGGTTGTTTCCCCAAATCTAGGTATTATCTTGAATTGAATTCCCTAAGTTTAAACATCAAAAAGCCATAATTTTTGTGAGATTATTGAGCCTATAAGAGTATCTATTAATTCTTTCATGCTCACTTTTATTATTGCTTTGAGTGTGTCACTATCGAATTATTATTCTAGAACTTGCTTGATTATGCATGTCAAGACCACACCACTTGATTTGATATGTCAAGATGATAGAGGCACTTAGGATTAACCCACTCATGCCATGAAAAGCCTACCTCCACGGTTAACCCTTAGTAAACCCCTTTGAGCTTAACCAGCCATTCCTTGTATTACCCTTAATATTAACCCTTAACCTATTATTGTTGAAATCCCCTCAATTAATTTGATCCCTATTTTTTTTCGAGAGTTGATTTGAATAAATTGCTTAGCTATGTCTTGTTCTTAATAGTAATATATGTTATTTGACTTGTTCTTAAAAAAAAAAACATGTTGTACGCAAGTGATGGTTAAATATTTTTCTAGTTAAGTAATTTTTCAACTCAATCTCGATTCTAACCTTTTCTTTCAGCTTGTGACCACATCCCCCTAACCAAGCCTCGTTATAACCCTCTAAAGACCTTTTGATTGATGTATCATCTCAATTTATAGTGGTGGAGATTTGATTTTCATGCAAGCCTACGGTAATAACTTTTCGTATTGACTGATGAGTGCTGATTTCATTGTCCTTAAACACTTCGAGTGATTTGAGTGAATCTTTAGTGAGGATGTTAAGCTCTGTGAGATTTTGAATTGACGATAACTACTTAGATGAGGGGAGATGCCTAAGTTTTTCGTCATTAAGTACTCAACTTGGAATGTTTGAAGCTTTAATGCTCTTTTAGTTGAATTCTCAATGTATGATTACTTATGGACTTAGTTTGAGATATTATTGATAGGAATTATAAGTTGACCAAAAGGAATTCTTAATTGTGAATTGAAGATTTTGCTTGAGGACAAGCAACCGCTTAAGTGTGGGGGTATTTGATAAACCGTAATTTATACATATTTTTATCCCTCGCTTAACATGTTTATGAATGATTTCTCCTTAGATTTGGTGAATTTAATGCTCCTAATCCTTTAATTTCATGTTTTATACTTAGGTGAGCATAGGAAGACGAAAAGAACGAGAAACAGGCCAAAAACAGAGAAAACGGGTCGACAAGGGAAAACAACATGGCCTGGACTTCCTCACATGGGCAGAACACACGCCCGTGCCAATCTAAGAGGCTCGACCATGGCCCAAATCAACCTCAGCACGGGCGTGTTGATATCTCAGCCTCGACCACGGCCTGAAGTACTTTTAAGCATTCAAAAGCCTATTTAAACACCCTAGAGGAAGACTAAAAGGGAGACGGAGAATAGGGAGTAAGGAATTACTCCAATGAAGCAGATTGATCCATCTTAGAAGCTGGATTCATCATCAAGACTGAAGATCTCTCCTTAATTCCCCTTTAGGAGTTTTGGGTTTTCTTTATGTTTTGTTTTGTTTATTATTCTGAGATGTCTTCCTATTTAGTTATGAACTAAAACCCCTAAATATCTAAGGGGGATGAAACCTAATACGAATCTTGTTATTATTTTCTAAATCGTATGATAAATATTTGACTTGTTCTTAATTATGTGTTCTTAATTCTTGTTTTGGTATTTCAGGATATCGATTCAAGTTAATGCTCTTAGTTGGAGGATGAATAGTCCCTGGCTAAGAATTACTGTCATAATTAAGCGGAGTTGATTGCGCGCTTAGAGATAGGGTGACAAGATTTTACCGGATTAGGGTGAAACCTAATAAGGGGATCCATAGATCGAGTTAATGCAACCCTAGGGTGTTAATTAGAGAAAAGTCTCAATTATTCAACCTAGGGATTAGACGTTATTAGTCTTGAATAGGGATAATAACATAACTTAGGGATTTCTACGGAACAAGTTAAATGAATAAATCGTCTGATTCGGAGCCAAAATAACAAGTAAAGTCTAGGTGGATTTTTCCTTAGGTATTGTCCTAAATCAATCGTTTTTCCCAAAAGTAATTCCCCAATTCTATTTTCTGCAACTTCTTATTTTAGTTAATTAGTTAGTTAAAATAAACCCCTTTATTCTTAGGCTAGATAATAAAAAGACGGTCATTACTAGTACTTTTAGTCCTTTGGGTTCGATAATTCGGTCTTGCTAAATCTATACTACTATTTGATAGGTACAATTGCCTACATCGTGATAATAGTTAGTTTTAAGAACGATTAATTATAAATTTATAAAACTTATCACAGAAAATCAATATCAGACACCGAGATGAATTTGGATAGCATCTCCTCAAGGTTCGATTTTTTCTCTTGTTGGTAAGGTAGTTGTTGGAAGCCTGAGGGTGGTGGTGGTCTCTGATTCCCTTGACTACCCCATGAGAAATTTGGGTGGTTTCTCCAACCTGCATTATAGGTATTACTGTATGGGTTATTTTGAGATCTAGAGTTATTGTTACCTATATAGTGGACTTGTTCCACTTTGGTTGTAGGATTGAAGGGTTAATATTCTGTATGTACGCCTCCCCCATTTGAATAACACCTTATCACTGGATGTACCTGCGTAGAACCAAGTAAACAATCAATCTTTTTATTTAGAAGTTCTACCTAATTTGACAACATAGTAACCGAATCGACATTATAAACGCCTGCTGTTTTGGTTGGCTTAGTCCTCATGACTTTCCACTGATAATTATTCAGTGACATCTCTTCTATAAATTTATAAGCATCTTCAGGTGTTTTATTATTGATAGTCCTTCCAGCGGCTTCGTCAACCATTTGTCTAGTCGAGGGATTCAGGCCATTGTGGAATGTTTGAACCTGTAGCCAGAGTGGTAACCCATGGTGAGGGCATCTTCTTAAAAGGTCCTTGTATCTCTCCCATGCATCGTATAGTGTTTCTAAATCCATCTGTACAAGGGAGGAAATATCATTACGTAATTTCGCTGTTTTAGCCAGCGAAAAATACTTTAATAAAAATTTTTCGGTCATTTGTTCCCAAGTAGTGATTGATCCTCGTGGTAATGAGTTCAACCACTGTTTAGCTTTGTTCCTCAATTAAAAGGGGAATAACCGAAGACGAATAGCATCATCAAAAACGCCATTAATTTTAAAAGTGTAACAGAATTCTAGAAAATTTGCCAGGTGAGTGTTGGGATCCTCATCCTGCAAACCATCAAACTGAACAAATTGCTGTATCATTTGAATCATGTTAGGTTTCAGTTCAAAATTATTTGCAGCAATAGCAGGCCTAACTATACTTAACTCAGTTTCTATTAAATTAGGTTTAGCATAATCATACATAGTACGAAGAGCTTGATTCGGATTTACTGGGTCAGCAGCAAAAGCAGGAGGCAGCAGATTTTCTTGATTTTTAGCCATCTCCTCGATTGTAGTTGAGATATCGTCCTCTTGCTCTTCCTCTGTGTATCTTAGGCTTCGCCTTATTTCTCTTCGGTTTCTGCGAGCTGTGTGATCGATTTCTTCGTCAAAAATTAATGGTCCTAACTGGTTTCTTCTATTCATAAACTATAAAAACCTGCCAGAAGAAAGACAAAGAAAATTTAGTAAATAAAAATAAAAACAAAATTAAATTGCAATAAAAGTAAATGACTAAAGTAATAAAAATCGAGTGTTCCTAATATCTTAGTTCCCCGGCAACGGCACCAAAAACTTGATCGTGATTTTTCGTGATAAGTTTTGTAAATTTATAATTAATCGTTCTTGAAACTAGCTATTATCACGACATAGGCAAGTATACCTATCGAACAATAGTATAGCTTAAGCAAGACTAAATTGTCGAACCCAAAGGAACTAAAAGTACTAGTATTAACTATCTTTTTATTATCTAGCCTAAGAATAAAAGGGTTTGTTTTAATTAACTAATTAACTAAACTAAGAAATCACAAAAAATAGAAATGGGGAATTACTTTTTGGAAAAATGATTAATTTAAGATAATACCGAAAGAAAAATCCACCTAGACTTCACTTGTTATTTTGACTCCGAATCGGATGATTTATTCATTTAACATGTTCCGTAGAAATGCTTGAGTTATGTTATTATCCCTATTCAAGACTAATTACGTCTAACCCTAGGTTGAATAATTGAAATCTCTTTCTAATTAACACCCAAAGGTTGCATTAACTCGATCTATGGATCCCTTTATTAGGTTTCACCCTAATCTAACAAAATCTTGTCACCCTATCTCTAGGCGCACAATCAACTCCGCTTAATTATGAAAAATTTACTCTTAGAAAGGGACTATTCATCCTCCAAATAAGAGCATTAACTTGAATCAATATCCTAAAATACCGAAACAAGAATTAAGAGCACATAATTAAGAACAAGTTAAATATTTATCATACAATTCAGAAAATAATAACAAGATTCACCTTAGGTTTCATTCCCCTTAGGTATTTAGGGGGTTTAGTTCATAACTAAATAAGAAAACATCTCAGAAGAATAATGAATACAAAACATAAAGAAAACTCAAAACTCCTGAAGGGAAATTGAGGAGAGATCTTTAGTCTTGATGATGAGTCCAGCTCCCGAGATGGATCAATCGGCTTTCTTAAAGTAATTCCTTACTCCCTACTCTCCTTCTCCCTTTTAGTCCTCCTCTAGGGTGTTTAAATAGGCTTTAGAATACCTCAAAGCCCTCCAACTTGCCCTTTTTCGAATAGAACTTAACTAGGGCTCGGCAGGGACACGCTCGTGTGTGATTACTTCAGGCCGTGGTCAAGGCTGAGAGATCAACACGCCCCTGCTGAGGTTGTTTTAGGCTATGTTCGAACCTGTTAGAATGGCACGAGTGTGTGTTCTACCCGTGTGAGGAAGTCCAGGCCGTGTTGTTTTCCCACGTTGGCCCATTTTCTCCGTTTTTGGCCCGTTTCTTATTCTTTTCGCTCTCCTATGCTCACCCAAGTATAAAACATGAAATTAAAGGATTAGGAGCATCAAATTCACCAAATCTAAGGAGAAATAATTCATAAATGTGTTAAGCATGGGATAAAAATATGTATAAATTACGGTTTATCAAAAGGATTTTCATGAAAACACCTAATATGAACCATTTTGTAAAGTTTGTTGAATGGATGGGAATTGTGTGAAATAATTGGAACTTTGAGTTGCTACAAGAGTATTAAAGGTTGGGCTAGGCTTGGTTAATGAGGAAATTTGATAAAAATCGTTTTACAAGCCTAGTGGCAAAATCGTAATTTTTGTGAAAGTCTAGAGGCAAAATGGTTGTTTTGCCAAAGTATGAATGGTGGAACGCTTAACTTAATGTGATGATTAAATGAGTAAATTTTATTATTTTAGATCAAGAAAATTTATATTCGGGCTTAAATCGAGAAAGTACGTAGTTTAGGACAAAAAGGAATAATTAGTCATTTTTGCATTCGAGGTAAGTCCGTGTGACTAAATAAGCATGTTATCCATGTTAGTGTTAATATACTTGAAATCTATCTTGCTATGATTTTATTGAATTATATGTTGATGATATTGAGTATGAGAAAGTGATGCCAAATATTAATAACATTTATGTGATGATTGAATACATTGGAAATTTGATGGAATATGATATTCCATCGAAACGAGTAAGTTGCACGTAAATATTACAATTTTACTATTATTATGCATTAAATTATTAATATTGTATGAAATGTTTGATTTTGTTACGAATATGCATGGCGAATGTAATAGGCCCATTTTGCCCGGGCCCATAAAAAACCAAAAATAAAACCAAATATATATATATAAAACCAAACAGAAATAAATAATAAACCAAATTATTTATGAGTACAATGTCCATTCACAAAACTTCGGGCCTAAATTGAACTAAACCTAAACCTATTGATTTAGACCTAACCCAATTACATAAATCTGACCCAACCATTAAAACTCTAGACCCGACTGCAATAGCCCAAATCCGAGACCCAAAAAGGACCCGAAGTTCAGCAGCCTGAGAATGCCAGAAGCTTCTGGAATAGCACCAGAGGGTCGACTTCCCACGAGGGATTCCCACGCACAACTTCCTCCGAACACCCCAGGTGCGCCCTTGTACGGCCTTCGTACATCCACGTCAATGGAACCTGCGAGAAGGGAAAACAACACAGCAACAGAATACACGAGAAGCACCAGTAACAAAATACAATGGAAAAATAGCAAAAAAAGAAAAGGAAATAGATTTTTTGTATTTTTTTAATTCTTATTTTTTTTAGTTATAAAAAGCCATCATTTGTACTGTAAAAGGGATCGAATATACGCATACGAAAACCTATACAAAAAGTTTGAATAAAAAACAATTTTTAAGAGGTGATTGGAGATATCATTTTTTCTTTCCTTTTCGTTTCTTTTTTTTCTTTGATTTTTGTTATTGTATGTGTAAAAACAAAAGAAAGAAATAGGAATAGAGATACTCATCTTTTTTTGGGGGGGGGAGGCTTCGAAATCCTTGTTTGCTTCGTAGAAGTTGAAGCTTAGATGAGGATTGAGGTTAAAGCCTAGCAAAACCTTCGAATTTGTTGTCGAATAGAGCCAGATTAGGCCTTTGCGTGATGCTGTCTGCTGAATACGGAGGGCTAAGTGGTGGTTGGTGCTCTTTCGGTTCGGCCAAATAAGGAGAAGAAGATGTTTTAGGTTTTTTTCATTTTACAAGTTAAGGGAGGTCAAATGTTTGATTTTAGGGTTTTTAGGCTTAATTCTTCACAGAGTATAAAACGGCGCCGTTTGGAGGAGGTAGATCCGCGCGTTGGCTCGTTTCGTACCCTGGATCCACGCCTCTTTACATTAAATGGTTAATTTGTGCGCATGGTCCCCTTTATTTGTTGATCCGTTCAATTAAAGCTTGTTTAGATTTCTTTGTTTTTTTTTTAATTTTTATTTTAGGTTTGCACGCTGCTTCAATTCAATCCAAGCTTAAGCGCCGCGTTGTGAGAGTCGAGAAATTTGCATTTTTAGTCCCTATTTTTTTTGCGCATTTAATTCTGGTCCTCCCTATTAGCACATTTGTTCAATTGCATGCTATTTGCTTTATTTCATTTGTTCTTAAATTCAGCCCTGTAATTTGCGCATATTTTCATTTTGGTCCTCACCTGAGTGCAGCATTTCGAGATCTGGAATATTTCCAGCTTTGATCCCTGTGCATTCGCACGCATTGCACTTTGGTCCTTATTTTTATTTCAAAAGGTTTATTATATTATTAAATTATCCCTTCTATTTTAATTCTATTTTAATTGAGTTTTCTATTTGTTTAATTCATTATTTTAAAATTAATTTAATATTGTTATACATGTGTTGAGCTATTTTAATAAATTTGCTTTGTTTTTATTTGTATAATTATTCTGAAGTTCTTTTTTATCATATTATTTTAATATTTTGTATAATATTTCGTTTAAATTTTTTTGCATATATTTATATATATTATTTTAATTGAGTTTTATTTGTATAACTTATTGTTTTAAAATTCATTTAATATTTTTTTTTTATATATGTGTTGAGTTATTTTGATAATTTCACTGTATTTTTATAAAATCATTATTTTGAAGTTCTTTTTTCTATCATATTATTTTAATAATTTATATAGTATCTCATTTAAATGCTTTTATATATATATATATATATATATATATATATATATATATATATATATATTTTTACATATATAATTTATAGCAAAATTAATTTAATCTTATATGCATTGTTAATTCCATGTTATTTTCACATATAATTGCTTCTAAATTTATTTATATATATATACATATATGTATATGTCTTTTAAATTTATTGTGTACATAATTTGTTTCCTAAGATTATATTTTATTATGTATTTTTACTATCCTTTTATATTTTATGTATTATTTTAATTCTCCTTCATTGTGTGTATATTGTCAAATTTTTTTCGAAATATAATTTTTTTAAAACATTTGGCATATTATTTGATTTAAATGTCTTCTTTTTTCAACATCAATTTTAAGAAAATTATATATATGTTCTTTATTTTTCTTATAAATTATTTCAAGTTCTAGCATATGTTATTAATCCATCATTTTTAGAAATTGTTTTTGTATCGTATTGGTTTTATATTGTTTGGTATCTCCTGTGTTAATTGTTTTATATTATTGCATGTATATTTGCTACACTACAGTTACTCGTTTTTATGTATTATTAAATCAATTGTTGTTCACCCATGCTTGTGAATTTGGTTATATTTTGGATTAATTGTTTGTTTTGTTAATTGGTTAAGTAAGGTCATGTATATTATCCCATGATTATTATTTTTCTTTTGGTTTACAAAATGCTGCTTTATGATTTTCAACTCTTTAAAATCAATTATTTCATTTTATTTTGAATAAAATTAAGGCGTTTTGAGCCAACTTACCATGGTTTATTTTAAAAATTCTAAATTAAGACAATGTTCAATGTTTGGAAATTCGAGGAATCGTGCCCTACCATGCTGGGTTTCGATTTCTCATTGGCTTAAACAATTGAGTATCCTTTTGTAATTTTTAACATAGGAGCTTTTGGAAGTCAAAAATTAATCGAGTTTTCGAAGGCATAAAGGATCGTGTCCTATCGTGCTGGATGTGATTCTGTATTCCTTTGGAACGAGAGAATTTTGACGACCAACTTGAACCACTCAAATGTTTTAAAAGGAACCATCTTTCAAATTTTTTTTTTAATTTTAGACATAAGGGTAACACTTAATCAATTCGGTACCAATTTTGGGCGTAGTGAGGGTGCTAATCCTTCCTCATATGTAACTGACTCCTGAACCCATTTTGTTTTTCATAGACCAAAATCGATTTAATAAAATGTTTTATTAGGTGATCCAATCACACCTAAACAAAAATATTGGTGGCGACTCCACACTTTGTTTTAAAAGTTAATCCCCGTTTTTTATAAAAAATTGTTTCGACAACGAAGTTTAAATGTGGTAAATTCCCAGTTGAACCTAGGAATAGATTGGATATCCATGCCAAGACATTTGGGTGATATGTGTGCTAGTGTAAGACCATGTTTGGGACATGGCATCGGCTGGAACATGGCATCGGCACCGATAGATGAGAGCCAGTGTAAGACCATATCTGGGACATCGCATCGGCTTTGATGTGTGAGCTAGTGTAAGACCATGCCCGGGACATGGCATCGGCACCTTACCTTATGCTTGAGGCTTATTGACTATCTTGTAGTATTCTAAATGGTTCAACGGGAAATTTACGGTTTATGTCGGAATAAGAGAGGTTATGACCATGTTGTGGGTGGTACAGGTACTTACGTGAAATTCATCAAATGCGTGCTCAATGAATGTTGTATGATTAGTAAGGAATGAAAATAAGTAAGCTATGTTTATGATCATGTTGAAAGGGTACAGGTATGTACTAAAAATTCATGAGTAACGATCTCGACGTGTATTGGACTTTTGGTAAGAATGTAAATGAGTAAGTCATACCTATGAGAATGACTTTGTGACGACCTTGTAAATATTAGGTCGATACCTATGGTGTGTAATTAGGTGGTAAATTTGATGGATGATTATGTGTGAGGCTTTTAGGTCGAATTAAATTGGGACATGATATGTCTATCCCTTCACCTTATGGCCTAATGAATATGAAAAGAGAAATTGATTGGCATAAAAGCCTATTTAAAGATAATTATAAAAGGGTAAAATTAGCATTGAAACAGTTTTGGACAGCAATAGCAGTCCAAATTTGAAAATCCACAAAAAATTGTGGAAATTGAATTAGAGGCTGAATAAAATAAAAAATTAAATCTTATTGAGTCTAGTTGCATAGAGAAGAATCGGTGTAAGTAAAAGAAGTTCATATTATGAGATATTTGAATTGTTTTGATATAGAGTCAGAATGATTTCAAAATCCCATGTTCCGATTTGGGAAAATCATTAAAAATTGTAAACAAATAATTATGGGTTATAGTTTATATGATTAGAATCTTTAATGAGTCTATTTTCAAAAGAAACAACTAGAAACATCATTTAAATTCCGTATGAGGATATAATTAATTTTTAGCAAAGAGGGGTCGGAACTGTCAGACAGCAAAATAGGGGTGACTTTAAAGAATAAACTATACTGATTGGCTAGACAAAAAATTCTAAAATTTTATGGTAAGAATATATATGAGTCTAGTTTTAGGGAAAATTAACGGATCTTAATTTGGAGTTCGTTAGATCAAGATATAAATAATTTAGTGACAGTGACTAGAGAAAATAGTTTGACCTAAACATAAGTAAAAGTGCAAATATGGTTGTATTACCTTGAGAAGCAAGTTGATAAATTGCTTATTATTTTCATACTATCTTACTAAGCTATAAAGCTTACTCCCTTCCTTTCCTTTTCTTTAGTGTTGTCAGGTTAGCTCAGGATTGGAGATCGTCAGAGGCAGTACCACACTATCAAGCCGTCACCTTTGGAATATTGATATATATATATATATATATATATATTAAGCATTTTCAAGTGAGTGGCATGTATAGCTGCTCAGTTTTTATAATATGTGTAATTATGATTAGCTGAATGTATTGGCCTATATTGAGTTATTTGTATATGGCCAAGAGGTGTGGCTCATATGGATTATTATTGTGAACCTATCTATCTATGCTATGTTCTAATGCTTGTGAATGCGTCTTAATATGGGATGCTAAATCATTGAAATGATGTTATGATATGTGTCCTTAGTGTGTATATAGATGTGAATGATTAAGGGTAACATAAGGGCTTGGAAAATAGCCTAAGTGTTGGCCACACGGGCTGGGACACGGCCGTGTGTCTCGACCATGTGGGGAAAATGGCCCTAGCACACAAGCGTGTGGCTTAGCCGTGTGGTTCAATTTGTTTGCTGACGTCATAAACAGAGAGTTACACGGCCTGAGGACACGGGCATGTCAAAAGGCACACGGGCGTGCCCCTATGTCGACACGGGCATGTGACCCTGTTTGCTTGAAATTTTACAAAGTTTTCTAAAGTGCACAGTTTAGTCCTAAATCAATTTCAAAGTGTGTTTGGAGCCTTGTAGGCTCATGGTAGGGACATTAAGGGGGATTGTGAAAAATTTTAATTTGGAACGAAATTTTATGACCCGAAAATGTTTGTAAGTATGTGTTTAAGCCCGGTAACACCTCGTATCCTGTTCCGACGTTGAACTTGGGTAAGGGGTGTTACATTGTACATGGAATTTATTTGATGAGTATGTACATCCTTGATTATAGACTTATACACCTTGAGTGTACTAATCGTGACCTTGATATTCCGAGTAATATGAGTAAAGTTCTGATATGAGATGATCTAAACTCAAAACGAACTAGTATGAAATTATACATGTAATAATGAGATAAATTATGCATGTTGAATGAATACATGTTCTGGAAAGCATATGTGCTTGGAATCTTGATTGTTGTTATGTTTTGATGTTATTATGGATTATATGACTAACAAGGGCAATGAGGATGTGTGTGTAGGGCTTGAGGTCAAATTGATTGAATATGCCTTACATAGTTACCTCATAATAGAATGAATGGTAAGTTAAGTACCATGTTATACGAACTTACTAAGCATTTTATACTTACTTAGTTTTATTTCCCTGTTTTAGAGTAAATCAGAAGCTCGTTGGATTGGAAGCTTGGCGGAGATCACTCACACTATCCATCGGCCCATGTCGGTACACTATGGTAAATCAATTATGGTTGTAATGGCATGTATAGGATATATTGGCCATTTGGCATGTAAATGTAAATGATGCTTGTAATCTAGCCATTAGAATGGCTAGTAATGGTTTGTTTAAATATACTTGTAATGTCAAACTATGGTAGCTATATATATGTTAAGTAGTAGATCAAACTATGTCTAACTTGAGGACATGTATGCATGAAATGATATACCATGTTGAATGACAAAATTTGCTTAAATTGAATGCTTGGAATGGCTGGATTGTACTTGGTATGTTTTAGTGCAGGAAAATGGTAAATTTGGGTAACATGAGGCTAGGAAATGGCTTTATTTTGTCCACATGGGTAGACACACAGGCGTGTGTCTAGACCGTGTGTGACACACAGCCGGGTACATGGGCGTGTAGTTAGGCCTTGTGTCCCTTGTACCTAAATTTTGAGAAACAGAATGCTTAGAATTGAGCACACGGGCAGAAACACGAGTGTGCGTCTCAGTCGTGTGTGTGTTACATGGCCTAGGACACGGGCGTGTGTCTTAGCCGTGTGAAACCTTCATCTAATTTCGAAATGAATTAATTGACCACACGGCCTAGCATACGGGCGTGTGGCATGGCCGTGTGCACAAGTCAGATAGTTACATGGGGTCGAAAACGGCCTACAGCACGGGTGTGCCCCAGGGTCACACGGGCGTGTCCCTTGGACCACACGGGCGTGTGAGCCTTGTAACTTGGAAAAATTTTGAAAATTTCACGAAAATTATTAAGGTTCCCGATTAAGTCCTGATTTGAATTTAATGTTCATATTAGGCCTCGAAAAATGAATAGTAATTGACTTGAAATATCTGCAAATGTTCTGAAAAATTTTGGTAACGCTCTGTAACCCTGTTCCGGCAACAGATATGAGTTAGAGGTGTTACAAGAATAACAGTTTGAGGGTATAAAAAAGACAAGAGAATGATGAATTAGTTATGCTATTCTATTGTAAACTTGAAAATTCTGTTCTCATCTCCTTCTCTCTGTGAATACTGGATTTTTGGTTTTTGAAATTTATCGATATTTTGCTGTAAAATGGAATGAATCACTCTTCTTTACTTGTTTTTCCTCTAGAGCTATATTGTATTGTGATTGCAGGGACCAATACACTCCAGAGGTACTTATATTGTTAATTAAATTTACATTTAAAAAAATATTTTAATTATTTGTTGATCATACTTATTATTAATAATACTATAAAAATATACATACTTATATTTTCTCATTCCCGCATATTTAGTTGAAATTCTTTTGTCCAGATACTAAAGTTAATATATACTTTTTTTCATTCTCGAATGTAAGTTACTATTTAGACGGTAGATTACATAGTTTTTTTGAAAAGCAATTTTTTTTAAAAAAATGTTAACAATTAAAATATAATTATAATTATAATTAATACATTTTAAGTAATTATAAGTATTAAATTATTATAACATAAATTATTTAAATAAACACAAAATAAAATCAAATATTTACAAACACAAATAAATGATAACTAATACAATTTAAACTAAAACTACCAAATTAAATTAATTAAATTAAAACACATATATCATTCCCAAATGGTGGAGAAGAAACACAATTGTACCACTCTCACTTATCATTAGTATATCTACCTATGCTATTGTTCTAAATTTTACTGACATTACTTTATATCTTTTCATATACTCTTTTGTGTAAACCAAAACTTTCTTTTTCAAAATATATCACTATTTCATTAATTTTACAATTATTAAATTATTTAACTGCTTAAAAGTTTAATTATTTTTATACAATAGTACTTTCGTTTGTCATTGCCAGAGAAAATGTCGTCAGAGCTGCCCAATTATTACACGTTAAACTATAATTATTTTATATAATAAAACTTAAAATCTAACATATTTTAATTAACATACAATTAACTCGTGAAAAAGTTAATTTATTCTAAAATACGTAAATACTACTAATTTTAATCGGTGTAAAAGCAGAGGCAAGCTTTTTCCATATTTAGACATATTTATTACTTTTAACATAGTTGTTGAAACCCTTTTTTTATTTTGAAAACAATGAGGATCGACTTTTGAAAACATAAATGTGGAGTCGCCACCAATCTCTCGGTTTAGGTGTGATTGGACCACCTACTAAAATATTTTGTTCCATTAAAGATAATTTTGGTTCACGTAAAATAAAAAACAAATAGGTTCGGGAGTCGGTTACGCATGAGGAAGGGTTAGCACCCTCATTACGCCCAAAAATTGGTACCAAATTGATTTGACGCTGTCCTGATATCAAAAGTTATTTCTTTAAAGAAAAGATTTTTTTAAAGTATGATTCTTTTTAAAATGCGTGGATAGTTCAAATTAGTGGTCAAAAATCTCTCGTTTCAAAGATACGCAGTATCATACCCAGTACGATTGGATACAATCCTTTATACCTTTAAATACAATTGATTTTTGACTTTTGAAAATTCGTACACTAAAATTATAAAAAGATTATCCAAATATTTAGTTCACCGAATAACCATACCCAGTACGAATGAGCACAATTTTTCGAATTCCCCAAATATTGGATATTGCCTTATTTCGGAGTTTTTAAATGATAAAGAAAATTGGAAATTTGCTCAAAACGCATTTATCCATTTTAAAATGTAATGCTTAATGAATTATAAAAACATTGGCAAAAGAAGGAATTAATGAACTTGAAATGATAAAATACAACAAGTCGCAATTAACAGATCCACAATTATGTATAGCTATTCTAAGTAAAATGTGACAAATTCTTAATCATGGATGATGAACAATCAATAAAAAAAATGATATACAACAATAATTAACATGAAATAATATAAAAATGATACACAAAAATATGTATAAAATAAAATGGAATTAAAAATCAATATAGTACAAGACATTTTCAACACAATGATGAATTAATGACCACATAATATATATAAATTGACAAATTTGCATAAAAACATGGGATATATGTTTATTGAAATAGTTTTTATAAAATAAAAAGTTCAAATCAAATTATATATAAAATATTTAAAACACAAATTTATTCAAAAAAAAATTGATAATTCACATGATAACTTAAATAATATATTACATATGAAGGAATAACAATACATGATATAATATAACATACATACTAAATTCATAAAAACATGTATATACAAGTAAATTTGGGAATAATTATTTGTAAAAAATAAAATTAATGATGTATGAAAAAAAAGTAAATATATAAATTATATATGTATCAAAAAATTTTAAAAACAAGGTCATATACAAAAGGTAAAACTATATTTATACATAAATTTAGTGATGTATATTTATAAGATTATATTTATAAAGGGAATTTGGAAACAAATAATATATAACATAATTTTACAAAGAACAAATGAATTTGGATTGATGGTATATGCACATAATGTATACATAAGAATAATAAAATTTGAAGGTATACAATAAGTAAATGATACGATTTAAAATATACTTCTTAAAAAAAATAAATTATACTCATAAATAACTTTAAAGGAATACATAGAAAACAATTTAAATGGAATAATATGAAATCAATGACGTGGACTATAGCAAAAATAATCTAATATGAGTTATTTACATATAAATAAATTTTAGAAACAATTGTATGCTAAGATAAATATGGAATTAAAAAGTGAATTATAAGATTAAATTAATTTTATCTTAAATTATATATGTAATAAATTTTAAAAACACAATTATATATAAATATTTATTTTTCTTTAAAAAAACTACATGTATAAAAACATGGCTTTAATAATGCGTATAGGTCAAAGAGCTAAGTATATACCTAATAATAATTTAAATAGCACATAAAATAGGTGGATTTCCCTTTAAATAACAAAATGAATATATACATTAAAATAGGTGAATAGATTCAAAAGAAATTATAAAATAAGATAAAATTAAAAGTATACATAAACTAAAATAAATTTTATCACAAATTATACATATAAAATAGTATACAAAATGTTAAAATGATAGAATAAAAGAGGAAAAAAAAACTATAATAACAGTTTTAAAAAAAAACTAAATTCAATTATCAAAACAACTTAAATCAAGCATTAAAGAAAAATGGATGTGCAATGGATAAAGAAATGGGGAAAAATCTTAACAAAATTGAAATAAAAGGGACAATTCACAAATAGATAGTCTTAAAGAGGATCATTGTGCAATGCATGTAAAAGCACGAGGACTAGAATCAGAAATAACCCAGGCCCTAAAATGCAGTGTTGCAGCGCGGACCCAATTGCAAAGACGTGCAAATTCTATGACAAATTTAAAATGAAGCAAAGTGGAAATAAGGATCAATTTAAATATCTACGCGAAGACGAAGGACCAGTCGCGCAATTTAACCATTTGAAGCGAAAGGGCGCGGATTCGGGTTGCAAATGGTTGGCGCGCGGATCTCACCCCCAACACAGCACTGTTTCACATTGCAATTAAAGTTAAAGAAAAAAAACATAATGGCTTTCTGCCATAATAGCAAAGCAAATCTCTATTGTTTGGGTTTCAACTTGGAGACATCGCCGAACCACCATCACACTTGGTGGCCGACCATGTGTAGAAGAGTCGCAATCCGAGGCCAGAGGTAAGTACTCTCTTTCCTTTATTCACTTCATGCAAAAAAAATAAGAAGAGGGGAAAAAAAATCAAAAGAAAAACAAGATTTGAAAACTCAAATCACCTTTTCGATTTTTATTTCTCTTTCAATATACATCTGTATTTCTATGGGGAAAAATGATTTTTATTTACACTGTTTTCATTCGGTTTTATAGCCGAAAAAGAAAAATAAAATAAATCAGATTTCTTTGCTGTAATTTGCTGTAATTTGCTATCAACTGCTACTTTCTTTTTTTGTTTGTTAATCTGTTGCAGGTGTGAAGGTCGTGGTCCTGCTGACATGGCCAAGCCGTTCGTGGAGTGATGTAGAGCAACGGAGGTGCACGAGCAGCGCTGGTTTACACTGGAAACCAGTTGCGGCGCAAGAAGAAAAGAAACCCTAAGGTTTATGTTCCTGAAAAACTTTGGGTTATTGGGCTTGTTACTGGGCCACTGTAATTTGGGTTAATGGGTTCTGAAATTTGGGCTGTAAATGGACTGTTATTATATTGGTTTATTATTATTTTTTTAATTTTTAGTTTTTTGGTTTTCTAATGGGCCCGGGCAAAATGAGTCTATTACAGCTGCCCCTCTTTGCTCATTGTCGTGTAACGAGAGTAGAGCAAAGACTTCAAACAGGGCCAATTTTGCCCAGTTTTGCTGAATCTTGACTAGGGAAATAGGACTGGTGGCTCAAATCTGCTCCATTGCCGATACATGGAAATAAGACTTGCCATTCTCGATCTGCTCCACAACTTCGTAGGGAGATAAGATCTTCAAACTTTAGTCTGCTTCCTTGCTACCTCAAAAAGATAAGACTACAAGCGCAAACTTGCTCTCTTGCTACCTCAGAGAGATAAGGCTAGTATCTTAAATCTGCTCCATTGCCGATACATGGAGATAAAATTCACCATCTTTGATCTACTCCATTACTGGTTAGGGAGATAAGATCTTCAATCTTCAGTCTGCTTTCTTGCTACCTCAGGAAGATAAGACTACAATTGCTACTCTCTTGCTACCTCAGAGAGATAAAGTCAGTGGCTAAAATCTGCTCCATCGCTGATTCATGGAGATAAGATTCACCATCTGCGAAGATCTGCTCCGCTGCAATCTCAGGGAGATAAAATCTTCAATTCTCAGTCTGCTTCCTTGTTACCTCAGGAAGATAAGACTCATTCTTCAACCTGCTCTCTTGCTACCTTAGAGAGATAAGGTCAGTGGCTAAAATCTGCTCCATTGCCGATACATGGAGATAAGATTCGCCATTATCAATCTGCCCCACTATTGCCTAGGGAGATAAATCTTCAATTTTTAGTCTGCTTTCTTACTACCTCAGAAAGATAAGACTCATTCTTCAACCTGCTCTCTTGTTACATCAGAGAGATAAGACTAGTGGTAAAATCTGCTCCATTGCCGATACATGGAGATAAGATTAGCCATCTGCAAAGATCTACTCCGCTGTAACTTCAGGGAGATAAAATCTTCAATTCCCAGTCTGCTTCCTTGCTACCTCAGGAAGATAAGACTTCAATCTTCAACCTACTCTCTTGCTACCTCAGAGAGATAAGGCTAATGGTAAAAATATGCTCCATTGCCGATACATGGAGATAAGGTTCACCATGTTCGATCTACTCCTCTGCAACTTCAAGGAGATAAGATCTTCAATCTTCAATCTACTTTCTTGCTACCTCAGAAAGATAAGACTCATTCTTCAACCTGCTCTCTTGCTACATCAGAGAGATAAGGCTAGTGGTAAAATCTGCTCCATTGTCGATACATGGAGATAAGATTAGCCATCTGTGAAGATCTGCTCCGCTGTAACTTCAGGGAGATAAAATCTTCAATTCCCAGTCTGCTTCCTTGCTACCTCAGGAAGATAGGACTCATTCTTCAACCTGCTCTCTTGCTACCTCAGAGAGATAAGGACAGTGGCTTAAATCTGCCCCATTACAGATACATGGAGATAAGATTAGCCATCTACACGAAGATTTGCTCTGCTGTAACTTTAGGGAGATAAAATCTTCAATTCCCAGTCTGCTTCCTTGCTACCTTAGGAAGATAAGACTCATTCTTCAACCTACTCTCTTGCTACCTCAGAGAGATAAGACTTGAGACTTAAATCTGCTCCATTGCCGATACATAGAGATAAGATTTGCCTCCAATCTTTAGTCTGCTCCACTGTAACCTCAGGGAGATAAGACCTGTATATCGAGCCTGCCCCACTGCAACTTCAGGGAGATAAGACTTGTATATCGAGCCTGCCCCACTGCAACTTCAGGGAGATAAGGCTGGCAACTTAAATCTGCTCCATTGCCGGTACATGGAGATAAGACTTGTCGTCTTTGGTTGCTCCACTACTGCTTAGGGAAATAAGACCTGCAATCTTCAACCTACTCCACTGCCACTTCAGGGAGATAAGGTTTGTAGTCTTTGATCTATTCCGCTGCAACTTCAGGGATATAAGATCTGAATTCACCGATGTTACTACACCGTCCTCTTGGACCCGTCCTGTAGACTCGGTTTCATGTATCATGCTTATGCCAACTAATTAAGATGCTATGATCAAAATAAATCAAATGCTCCTAATTAGATGTGATGCTTATGTTAAATAAATAGGATGCTATGATCAAAATGAATCCAGTGCTCCTAACCAGATGTAATGTTGATGTCAAATAATTAGGATGCTATGATCAAAATGAATCAAATGCTCCTAATTAGATGTGTTATGAATGATATATGAATGCAAAAAATAGAAATGATCTTTTTCAAATGATCTTTTTTAAATGATCAAGGTATCATCATTCATTATTCACCAAGGCACTATCACTGATTTATTATGCTACCATCCTGTTCAGCTGGTGTTCTTGACAAAAAACCCAAAGAAACAATCACATTCTCGCTTTCAAAGCAAGCTTGCCTCATCAGTATTAAGTGAGTCCCTTACAATTTAGTTTCTGGGACATAAAGTTTGAACTTCCCACTGCGACCTCAGGGGAATAATCATTTAATTTCTTCTATCCATCCTGTAACTACTCAGAGGTATAGAATTTGCATCATCTTCAATCAATTTGACCTATTACACCCTTCTCTAGGTATAATGAACAAACGTATATGCCTGATATCTGCATGAATACAGAATACCATTTTCTTTTTCTGAGAACAATCCCATTGCTCATTCTTTGCCAGGATCATAACACCAATTAATATTTCTGACAGAAAATCCAAGGAGATAATCTCAATTTGGGCTTAAATATTTCCAACCCTTAAACTTGGTGAGTTTTAAACAATAGTCCTGTTTCAGGCTCCTACATTATTTAGAAACTCCCCAAAGTAATATGCGAAACTTCCTTTATGAAAGTATTATTAGTCTAAAAATTGTTATTTCAATGCAAAATGCTTGAAAAAGATCATAACCATGGACAAGAAAGGAATTAATTGAGAACATAGCTCGAAACAAATAAGTAAATACAACCAAGAAAGAAATTTACTAGGACGTAACCTGAAGAGAATAACGTAATCAAAGATAACAAAAAAAAAGGTAAAAATGGAAAGCTAGGTGCCCCAGATATCACAGCTTGAGCTTCTCTGTACCAACTTCTTGAGGACCATTCTGAGCTCAATATGTGTTTAGGGGATCCGGAGTACTTTGTCGATGCCCCAAGACGTAGCATACTTCTTTCATTATTAATTCAAGCATAGCAAGACTACTGTATGCCCCATTTTAATCCAAATTTGAGCTGCCCATTTCGGGTTTTCAACTCAAATCCCCTTTGGTCTCAAAGCGCCCTTTACGGGTTTTCGCCTTGGCCTCTCCTTTTTCTTTTTTTCTTTTTATTTTTTAATTTTCTTTTTCTCCTTTTTTTAATTTTTATTTTTATTTCAATCTTCTTCTTCTTTTTTTTAAGGTCTCAAGGCGCCCTTTGTGGGTTTTCACCTTGGCCTCTCCCATTTTAGATAGAATACTCCTTGACTGTATTTTGAATTTCCCGAACTGGGCAAATCCTTTCGGTCAATATCAGTGTTTCTCCAAAACAGGCCTTCTTTACATAAGGTCTCTCTTAGTTTGGCATATTTCTTCCTTTGAAGTCCTTTTGTATAGGAAGAATCTTCTTCAATATCAAGCTCCCCTTATGAAATTCTCGAGGATAAACCTATTTGTCATAAACCCGCATCATCTGACTGTGACGGATATCCTTTAAACTTGACTGATCATATTGAACCCATTCTGATTCATCCAACTTCAGTTCTGCCAAGACTCGAAGAAAAGGAATCTCGTTTTTAAAAACTGTTTCAGTCCTATAAATCAATGCACTACCCCGGTGAAGGTCCCGATCCACGTTCGATAAACATAGAGGGTAAATGATAACTTCTTTATGTCAATCCTTACAAGACACAGTCATTTTTCATTATGACATTTTTTTCTATTGTTTGCTTTTCCTTTTCTTTTTTCTATTTTTGTATTTTTTGTTTTTCTTTTGGGATGCCTTTGCTGCACTGTGATATGGTGTCTGATCTTTGAACAGACTGCAAACTTTTGACATTGTGTAGTTGTATTTGAAAGTGATCATTTCTGACATTACTTGTCAGCAACCTTTTTTCTTTTTTTTTTTTTGAATTTGATGACTATCGATCTTGTAATATTGACATATGAAGCGATCTTCACCCTCTTTGTGAAGTAACCAATAACTGCCAAGATGAATCAATATCTATTAGATGAGAATAGCCTGATAATATCCTTGCCCCACATAGAAAAAATCTGCGAAGAAATGAATGAGACACATGAATCTTGTCTCTCTAAATAGAGCCTAACTAATACGATCCCCTTCCATGGTGAATCAACAGTACCCAAACCTCATAGTTAGTGTGGTTACCATAAAACCATCAACATGTGTCCTTCTGGCACTGTATAGACATTTTGTATCATCCACAAATCTTAATATCTCAAGTATACCTCGACATGATCATGTGAAAACATCTTTGAATTCTTGAAGTAACTCAAAGATAATTCATTTTGTCCTTATGGTGACCCAGATTTCAATCTTTACCTCTTGTTCACAATGTCCATTGACCATTTGTAAAGTAAGATCTATTTTTCATCTTGTTCTACCGTCCTTAACAAATCAAGAAATAAGTCACAATCTTTGTTATCTTCAAAGTCCTGAGATCCACTTAAACACATATCTCACCTCAAAAGGGAGCCAGTTACAACGTTGCTCATGTCATTGATATCTGAGAATCTATTGCAGATACAAAGACAAATTCCAAAGAAGAAATGATTCTAAGGATAATTATTTGTATGGTATGATCATGAATAAAGAATGAAAGCATACAAAAATAATAATAATAATCCAAAGAATAAAAGAATATATAAATAATGAAAGAATATTTATTCAAAAAGAATGCATTTTATTGAAATAAAAATTTTTGGACGCAAGCCTATTTCACAAAAGGATTCTTGTTGCCCCTAAGCTTAAAAGCAACAAGCGTGTTTTGAACATTACTCTAGATTAGCTCTAAAAATACAGGGATCTCTTCCACAGTCCAATTGCTTAAAACATCCCCAAGTACATAAGGGTTTGGAAACTTTTATTCCCTAGACCTCTCTTTGGATATGTCATTCAAATTCTTTTTGATAACTAGTGGTTACAATCATTGGCTGGCCTATGATGTTCACTTTATTTTCTTTGTTTACGGGAGTTGACCTTTTGGCACATTCTTCCATATCTATTTTCCCATTTCTTATCGCATCTTCAATCATCTCACCAGACATTACTATATCTGAAAAGGTCAGAGTAGCGCTTCCCAACATATGATTAATGAACGGGGCTTCCAGAGTATTAATGAAAAGCATCGCAGCCTCCTTCTCTAAAAGAGGCGATTGGACTTGTGTTGCTACCTCTCTCCATCTTTGGGCATATTGCCTGAAGCTCTCATTTTGCCTCTTTTCCATATTCTGCAGGATAATTCTGTCGGGTGCCATGTCTATTACATGGCTATACTGCTTCATAAAAGCTTGTGCTAAATCTTTTCATGAATTAATTTTAGCACGGCTCAACTGATTGTACCATTTAGCTGCTGACCCAATCAGACTATCTTGGAAGCAATGGATTAACAATTGATTGTTATTAACATATCCTGTTATTCTTCGACAGAATATTGTGATGTGAGCTTCAGGACAACTAGTCCCATTGTACTTTTCAAACTCTGGAGTTTTAAATTTTGGTGGGAGTACTAAATCGGGGACCAAACTCAGATCTTTGGCTTCAATCCCACAGTAGAAGTCAACATTTTCCATTGCTTTCAATTTTTCCTCCAACCACCTATACCGAACCTCAAGCTGTCTTGGCAATTCCCTCTTTTTTTTTTTTCATTTCATCCAGATCAGGAACTTCCAGATTGGTTGGGTTGCCCCCCGGATTGAAGCCTGAGCTTATCAAGTAATTCACCAGTGCAGAAGTACCAGCCTGATATTGCCGATTTTTGATAATAAGTACATCTTGCGGATATGTCTGAACATTTTTCAGGGTAAAACCCGGAGGGCAGAGAGGCTCCTTATTTTCCTTCCCAGTATTGATCATGGAACTTTTCCTTTCTTCAAGTCCCTTTGTCAGCAATTGGGACAACTGATTCATTATATTCCTTTGAGACTCTAGCACTTGGTCTCTCATCTCCTGTCGAATCTTCGCCAGTTGCTCTTGCATCTGTATTTGTAACTGGTCTTGCGTCTCTCTTTGAAGTTGTTCAAGTCTTTCCAATCTTTGGTCCATATCTTTTGTCTTAGCACGGGTACCGTAACGACACTTGGTTAGTAAATTTTTATTGGTCCCCAGATTAATTGAAATGATTTCAACTAATTAGGGACCCTTTTATGAAAATCTAATGCAAATGATGTAATGATGCAATGTAATGCCAATGTATAGGATGAATGCAGAAGAAAGAGAGGTGTTGATTTTGAATTTAATTCCATTAGAACAACTTTTCTAGAAAACAAATTCCTTTACATAAAACGAACTACATATACGGCCTTGCTTTCATATTCTAGGCGAGGACACTGATCCCTTTTCTTCGTGAAATCCAAATCTTTCAAGCCTCCAATAAATGCCTCCACTAGCTCTTCTTTGCTTGATCCAGGCCACAACTTATTATCCTCACGACGTTGATTAGCTCCGTTAAGAAAACCGAGACGCGATGGCTCTCGAACAATCTTTATTGGTTTGAATCTTCAGGTAAAGACTTGTTTTTCTCCACGAACTGTCAGCCTTATTTCATCAATTCAGACAACCGTATTATAATCCACTTTATCAAGAAATTTGTTTTCTTATGACAAACTGTTTTATTTTGCAATCAAATATGAATCAACACCTCCTTTCTATGATGATGTAATGCAATGCAATTATAAACAAATCAAAAACAAAACACGTTAGTACAAGTGAGATAAATATCGAATAAAGTACCTATTCGGGTGACCACTAAGTTTGGGTAAGGTTCTACCTAAGGTTGACTCTCAAGGTTCACTATATGTCGCTCGATTCTAGAGAAAGGGTACCTGAACCAGCAGATTCCTCAATCCTCACCCATTATAGGATCATATGGATTGAGTTCGGGTCAGGGGAATACATTTCCCTATGACCATACGGAGATGAAAATCTCACGAAATCATAGGTACAAATGTATCCCAGAAGCAATCCACTAGCCCATACGGAGGTGAAAACCTCACGAAAGAATAGTTTCTTACTCCCACTTAACAGGTATAACGACAGCGGTCATGCAAAGCAATGCCATATTATTCTACAAGGCTCGAACCACAAAAATCATGCAAACAAATGCAATTAAAACAATCATGATTTTCAAAACAAATTTTTAATTTTTTGACAAAAGGACAGCAAATAATCAATTTTATGGCCTGACTCTCTTTGTTCAATCCCCAGCGGAGTCGCCAAGCTATCGAAACCCTTTTTTATTTTGAAAACAATGAGGATCGACTTTTGAAAACATAAATGTGGAGTCGCCACCAATCTCTCGGTTTAGGTGTGATTGGACCACCTACTAAAATGTTTTGTTCCATTAAAGACAATTTTGGTTCACGTGAAATAAAAAACAAATGGGTTCGGGAGTCTGTTACGCATGAGGAAGGGTTAGCACCCTCATTACGCCCAAAAATTGGTACCAAATTGATTTGACGCTGTCCTTATATCAAAAGTTATTTCTTTAAAGAAAAGATTTTTTTAAAGTATGATTCTTTTTAAAATGCGTGGATAGTTCAAATTAGTGGTCAAAAATCTCTCGTTTCAAAGATACGCAGTATCATACCCAGTACGATTGGATACAATCCTTTATACCTTTATACAATTGATTTTTGACTTTTGAAAATTCGTACACTAAAATTATAAAAAGATTATCCAAATATTTAGTTCACCGAATAATCATACCCAGTACGAATGAGCACAATTTTTCGAATTCCCCAAATATTGGATATTGCCTTATTTCGGAGTTTTTAAATGACAAAGAAAATTAGAAATTTGCTCAAAACGCATTTATCCATTTTAAAATGTAAGCTTAATGAATTATAAAAACATTAGCAAAAGAAGGAATTATTGAGCTTGAAATGATAAAATACAACAAGTCGTAATTAACAGATCCACAATTATGTATAGTTATTCTAAATAAAATGTGACAAATTCTTAATCATGGATGATGAACAATCAATAAAAAAATGATATACAACAATAATTAACATGAAATAATATAAAAATGATACACAAAAATATGTATAAAACAAAATGGAATTAGAAATCAATATAGTACAAGACATTTTCAACATAATGATGAATTAATGACCACATAATATATATATAAGTTGACAAATTTGCATAAAAACATGGGATATATGTTTATTGAAATAGTTTTTATAAAATAAAAAGTTCAAATCAAATTATATATAAAATATTTAAAACACAAATTTATTCAAAAAAAAATTGATAATTCACATGATAACTTAAATAATATATTACATATGAAGGAAAAACAATACATGATATAATATAACATACATACTAAATTCATAAAAACATGTATATACAAGTAAATTTGGGAATAAGTATTTGTAAAAAATAAAATTAATAATGTATGAAAAAAAAGTAAATTTATAAATTATATATGTAACAAAAATTTTTAAAAACAAGGTCATATACAAAAGGTAAAACTATATTTATACATAAATTTAGTGATGTATATTTATAAGATTATATTTATAAAGGGAATTTGAAAACAAATAATATATAACATAATTTTACAAATAACAAATGAATTTGGATTGATGGCATATGCACATAATGTATACATAAGAATAATAAAATTTGAAGGTATACAATAAGTAAATGATACGACTTAAAATATAGTTCTTAAAAAAAATAAATTATACTCATAAATAACTTTAAAGGAATACATAGAAAACTATTTACATGGAATAATATGAAATCAATGACGTGGACTATAGCAAAAATAATCTAATATGAGTTATTTACATATAAATAAATTTTAGAAACAATTGTATGCTAAGATAAATATGGAATTAAAAGGTGAATTATAAGATTAAATTAATTTTATCTTAAATTATATATGTAATAAATTTTAAAAACACAATTATATATAAATATTTATTTTTCTTTAAAAAAACTACATGTATAAAAACATGGCTTTGATAATGCGTATAGGTCAAAGAGCTAAGTATATACCTAATAATAATTTAAATAGCACATAAAATAGGTGGATTTCCCTTTAAATAACAAAATGAATATATACATTAAAATAGGTGAATAGATTCAAAAGAAATTATAAAATAAGATAAAATTAAAAGTATACATAAACTAAAATAAATTTTATCACAAATTATACATATAAAATAGTATACAAAATGTTAAAATGATAGAATAAAAGAGGAAAAAAAAACTATAATAACAGTTTTAAAAAAAAACTAAATTCAATTATCAAAACAACTTAAATCAAGCATTAAAGAAAAATGGATGTGCAATGGATAAAGAAATGGGGAAAAATCTTAACAAAATTGAAATAAAAGGGACAATTCACAAATAGATAGTCTTAAAGAGGATCATTGTGCAATGCATGTAAAAGTACGAGGACTAGAATCAAAAATAACCCAGGCCCTAAAATGCAGTGTTGCAGCGCGGACCCAATTGCAAAGACGTGCAAATTCTATGACAAATTTAAAATGAAGCAAAGTGGAAATAAGGATCAATTTAAATATCTACGCGAAGACGAAGGACCAGTTGCGAATTTAACCATTTGAAGCGAAAGGGCGCGGATTCGGGTTGCAAATGGGTTGACGCGCTGATCTCACCCCCCGACACAGCACTGTTTCACTTTGCAATTTCAGTTAAAGAAAAAAAAACATAATGGCTTTCTGCCATAATAGCAAAGCAAATCTCTATTGTTTGGGTTTCAACTTGGAGACATCGCCGAACCACCATCACACTTGGTGGCCGACCATGTGTAGAAGAGTCGCAATCCGAAGCCAGAGGTAAGTATTCTCCTTCCTTTATTCACTTCATGCAAAAAAAATAAGAAGAGGGGAAAAAAAATTCAAAAGAAAAACAAGATTTGAAAACTCAAATCACCTTTTCGATTTTTATTTCTCTTTCAATATGCGTTTGTATTTCTGTGGGAAAAAAAATGATTTTCATTTACACTGTTTTCATTCGGTTTTATAGCCGAAAAATAAAAATAAAATAAATAAAAAAAATCAGATTTCTTTGCTGTAATTTGCTGTCAACTGCTACTTTCTTTTTTTGTTTGTTAATCTGTTGCAGGTGTGAAGGTCGTGGTGCTGCTGACATGGCCAAGCCGTTCGTGGGGTGACGTGGAGCAACGGAGGTGCACGAGCAGCGCTGGTTTGCACTGGAAACCAGTTGCGACGCAAGAAGAAAAGAAACCCTAAGGTTTATGTTCCTGAAAAACTTTGGGTTATTGGGCTTGTTACTGGGCCACTGTAATTTGGGTTAATGGGTTCTGAAATTTAGGCTATAAATGAACTGTTATTATATTGGTTTATTATTGTTTTTTAATTTTTGGTTTTTTGGTTTTCTAATGGGCCCGGGCAAAATGAGTTTATTACAATCGTTATTTTCTGAAATAAAATTAAGATGAAATAAACTGTTTTTGTTGACTTGATAGTTAAGAGTATTTATCATCTTAAGTGTGATTTGAATTTAAGTCATATTGTATTATTGTTAGGCTTTACCCCGCTTATAAATAAAAAAAATGAAATATAAGTTACTAATTATTTATTAGTTAATGGATATGAATCAATTTAAAAAATATTTTTTTATTTCCTGAAATTTAGAAAAAAATGGTTGGTAAAAAATAGAGTAGGAAAGCGAAACACGAGGCATGGGACTCGTACAATGCGGGAAAATAAAATAATATTTACGTTCCCACGTCAACGCCCAAATTGTGTTTATCCATTCACTATTTTTTCTATTACTTTTTTGACTTTGTTTTTCCCCTTCGTTTCGTCGCTTCCCCAAACATGCAAAAGACAAAAAATTTCGCGACGAAAATCAAATCCCCATTCTTTTTTTAATTATTTTAATTAAGTTTTTTTATGCTTAGTCATCTTTTCTTCATTTTTTTTTTCTTGGAATCTATACGTTGTTTGAGATTGGAAGAAAAATGTCATGGATAAGAACGGCTGTTAGTAGAGCCGTGGAAGTAGGCGGAAACAATAACCTCAGACGCACCGTATGGAGTGTCGCCGATTCCGTCGTCCAACATGCCGGATCCGCCGTGTTCGGTGGTGCCAGGATGATCCATAACCGCATTGTAAGTTCTTTTTTCTTTTTCTTTTTTTCAAATTTGGGTTAATTCCACCGAACTATGGTGTAAATTCTAAATTGGTGGAGTTTATTTGACGTAAATCAGGCTGCTAGGAATATGCAGAACCTTCGAATAACAGTAAAGAGGCTGGAAGAAGTATCGGTATCATGTAAAGGAGTTGAAAGGATTCAGCTATTACGACGATGGCTCGTCGCCCTTAAAGAAATCGACAGATTACTCAATGATCAAAATATCAATAACGATGATAATAAAAATATTAGTATAACTATTAACAACAGCGACACTACTAATGATAATGACAAAAACAACGTTGATCAGTTTTCTTTCGAAGACATCAAGGATTCTCCCCAAAAGCCATCTTTGGTCGGTAATCCTTTTGTTTCTCTCTTTTTTTATTCTTTTTTTTTTTTTACTTCTTTTTAAAATCTTGTTTTGCGGTAATTTATGCCTTTGATCCCTATACTTTAATTTGATTTGATATGATTTTATCCTTTGATCCTTCTATAATGCCAACCAAGACGGCTTGACTTTGTTTTGGATGATTGATTACAGGTATATTACTATGACCCAGAAGTGGGGGAACCAATGAATTTTCGGGAAGTTTTTCTCTATAGTCAAGCTCTTGAAGGGATGACATTGTCAATGGTAAGTCCTTCATGATTTCATGCTAAGTTTCCTTTTGTTGTTTGCCTTGGAAATGACTTTAATTTACGTTGACGGAAGAGAATTAATGGGACAAGTATGTTTTATGCATCATAGCCACGAATTTGTACTTGGATTATCATAAAATAACTTTATAACAGTGTGCTCAGTATTGTTTACAAAGTATATTGCGAGAAATAAATATGGTCATTGGGATGGAGGCTTTTATAAAGGAATTTATTAAGTTGCTTCATCGGTTTGTCATGCACATGAACGAGCAATATTTGGTTCTCACGTAAGCCATTTATAACTGATTTTTGCTCAAAGGAATGATTATCAAATGGATAACATTGGGCCATCTTTAGCTGGTCTGTATAATATATACCTATCCAAATTCTAAATTGGTGATTGAATTTTAAACCATTCTTATTAGATTTTAAAAGTATAAATATTGTATTAATAAGATCTTTCCATTTGTATAGCCATCATTTTAGGTGTTAAATGCCAATTTACATATAATGTGGAGCATTTTTTAAAATGGTGAATTTAATTATAAATACGTATGTATCTACTACATGAATAATTTATATTTTATATGTAAAATAATGGTGTCAATAAAATTTAGGACTTTTTTTAATATTTTATATTCAAGTTATTTATACAGTAGATACATATGTTTGCAATTTGGTTCCATAATATTTGAGATTGTATTTAACGCCCAAGCTAATGGTAGTTAATACTGATATTTTGAAGGCTCAATTAAAATATTTTAAAGTTTATGGACTAATTTAAATTTTAAATAATGATTTGGGGATGTTTGGTGGAATTAACCCTATATATAGTATTCATATAGGAGTTGGGGTATATGATTATCATTTCTGAACCAACTAGAAAAACAAGTGCTTGGTGGTTTTTGCACTCTTATTAGACGGCTGTGGAATTATGATTTGGGATTTTATTTTTTCTGCACTTTGATGTAACTTTGTATGCTTTCGCATATTTGGGCTTTGTATTTGCTGATCGATTGAATTTAACCGCAGGGTAACTCTTTTGTATGACTCAGATTCTTGAAGTACCAAACGAGGAAGAGGTTTCACTATTTATGGAAATACTTAGGTGAATTTTCCAACTCTTTCTTGTCGCTTTTGACTGTTTGCCTAAGTTAATCGCTTAAAAGGTATTTTCGGATCAATAAGAGAGACTGTTTAGAAGAATCATATTTTTTTTTTTGTCTTTTAATTCCAAGTCAGATTCATTGGTTTCGTCATATACAGGATCTGTATTGCAGGAGGGAAGGAAGTTCATGAGACAGTAATGAGCAACATAATGAACTTAGCAGTGGCTTTCTCAAACTATGTGGAGGAAGTATTGGTAAGTACCTTGCATTTATGTTATTAAAGTTAATCTAACATACATACATGCATACATACATACATACATATATAAATAGATTCGTTTCATTTTTCCTTAACCTAACATAAATATAATCTCTCCGTTATTCTTTCTCTGTTACTTCTTGCAGGTAAAACGAGAAGAACTGCTCCAATATGCTCAAGCTGCAATTAAAGGGCTCAAAATAAATGTTGGTCTTGCAAGGTGATTAATGAGTACATAAAATATATATGTATGTATTGGTATGTTTATAATGTTTAATTCAAATGTTTCTCTGATTACATAGACCTGTCAATTAGAGCCACGTTATTTGTATTTGATACAAGTATACATATCTAAGTATCTTGAACCTTAAGGGGTTATGATTCTTGGTTTCTTGTTATAAAGCTTATGAAAACCCAGGTGTGAACAATGATCTTTCTATTAACATAATTTTTTATTGTGTAATATGGATTTACTATCATTTCTTCATATGTTGAAAGCAGTAAACAATTCTAAGCATGGTATAATGATATAGAAACCTTATGTAATCTTTTCCCCCCATTTGTTTGTGTCTGCTATCAGAATAGATGCTGAAGCCTGCAGTCTAAAGGAAAAACTTGGAGAAATGAAGGCACTCCAAAACTCTTCAACTCAAGGCCATGAAGATTTTTTTCAAAAACAAACTACTGCAATGATAGAGGTGAAAGCTTATAAATTGTTCACTTTAGATCTCATAAATCAAATAGTACTTAATATCTTATGATTCAGTAAAACTGAAGGTTTTGGTCTTTCATTGTAGGCTCTTAAAGAAGCTCTTGGCCTAGTCAGGTTATATTCTAGATTGGAGGCACTGTTACTAAAGAAAAAAACTTTAAGCAATGGGGATACTCCACAACTTCATGCTGAAAAGGTACATTTCTTCCACCTTATGCATCTCTCACTTTATATTATATTATATAGCATTTAATGAACTGTAAAGTGTTAAGTGACGCAATTCATCGATGGGTAAGATACTACCACTTCTCTGAGCCACGTTGTGCTGGCATTGTGCTCATAAGCCTGTACTTGTCCACTTTGGGCACCCCAAATCCTTCAAAGCTTTGTACTGAAGCACCAATTCACTGATATTGAAAGCGCCTTTTGTCAAACAGTTGGCATGTATTTAAAGGACACCTCTTCCCACACCCACAGCTGGCAGAATCAAGGCTCTGATACCATGTTTGTAACATCTCTTTTGGAGCAGCCCCTTTGTGTCTCCCAACCAATTCAAGACAGAAACTAATAAGACAGCCAAATCAAAATGAGTAGAAACCCAACAGACCTTTGTTGAGGTTCCTCAAGTTCGAACCCAAGGTCTCCCTATGAGAATCCTTTTCGATTATGTCACAACTTACTGACCAGCGAAGTACTACCATTTTCTTAGGTCGCGTTGCGTTAGGGTCGTGCCCTATAGATGGTATTATCCTTTTTGAGTGCCGAACAACCCTCAAGGCTTTATCATCTGAAGGTGCAACTTCCTAAGTTCGAGCAGAGGGTCTCCCCATACGGGAGTCTTTTTTGCAACCATGATATCATTTTACCTACAAAACTGGCTTATGAGCATGATGCGGTTCAAGAAAGTGACAGTATCTTGCCGATCACTGAGACGTGACATAAACAAAATTTTTATTAACCAGTGACTCTTGTGGAAATGACTTTTCAATCACATCTTGGAAAGATCTGTTTGGAAAACCAGTTAAGTCCATTGAAAGGTAAGTTATAGATTAGCCGTTGAAAGAGAAGATACGAACACCAGTATGATGTGATGATATTTTGCTTAGTGTAAGTATTAATTATGTTATTATCATATATGGTTCATTTTTGTTGCAGGTTGATAAATTAAAAGTTCTATCAGAATCTCTCAGTAACTCAACATCAAAGGCTGAAAAGCGCATTTTGGAGCAAAGGTTTTAAGTGGATCATAACTTACCATTTCCTACTTGGAATATTTTTAATTGGACTGAAATTAACCTATCTTTCTTGAACTTAAGTGATCAATAGTGATATGCGTCTAACATAGGTATGTTTAGTTATAAATTCCATATATTTATAGGGTTGTTGGAAGATCATATTCTCACTTATCCAAAAATGTGTCAGATACGAATGTTGAATATCTATAGTTGAAGAAAAGGATAATTGCTAGTTAGATTCTTGTTATCATTCAACAGCAACTGTAACATTCTTATATGTGTGAAATAAGGCGAAGGCATTCATACATTAAGTGGAAAGGCTTGTGAGTGTTTGGTTGCATAGAAATTTGTGTTGTTCATTTTAGCATTCCCTCTGTGTTTAAATCAGGGTTCAGAAAGAAGAAGCGGTCAGCTTTCGTATTGCTAAAGCTAACGAAGTTAGCCAACAAGAGAAGGTATTAACCCTTAAGGGAAACTCTTTACTTTCTAATTGCAGTATCAAATATGAAATTTCATTCTTTTTTATCTACAAGAAATATGAAAGATAATTGGTATGAAATTTCCCAGGAACTGGAAGCTGCGATTCAAGAGCTTGAGAAGCAAAAAGATGAACTTGAAGCTGAACTTAAAAAGGTTTTCTTCAATACTTGAAAATGGAGTTTAAAAAGAAAAAATGAAAAGTGGGACATTTGGGAATGGGATTACGAAATGGCTATGAATTTGGATCAGGTGAATGCATCACTTGTCGCTGCTCGTGTACGCCTTCGGAATGCAAGGGAAGAGCGAGAGCATTTTGATGACGCCAGTAACCAGATTCTTCTACAACTGACATCAAAGGTATATTTGCTATTTAAGTAGAAAATATGGTTTTACAAGTAGATCTATCTATCTGTCTCCCTACCGATATTCATAGATTTGCCTTGTGTTTCTTGTGTTCGTAGGAAGAGGAAATTTCGAGATCTATTGCTTCATGCCGAGTAGAAGCAGACGTGGTTAATGCCTGGATTCATTTTCTAGAAGATACATGGTTTCTGCAAACCACCTTCCATGAGCAAAAGGAGAAGCAGGTCAAGTATGTAACAAATTTTATAACACTTACAATAACAAGTTTAGGCTATAGAACAGAAAACTATAATTTTTAGATGGTTAATTCAACCGTTCAAAACCTGCATCTATAAATCCTTCAACCATTGTAAAAAATTAGCCCACTCAAATCATGGATAACCTTGATAAAAATTTGTGTTCAAGAGGTAAGGCTAAATTATAATTAATTATTCTAAACATCAAGTATTTGAACATCTCAAATTGGACCATTCAAATTCGAACTAACCTATTTAACTCTTAGCTATTTATTTAAATTAACTAAAATTTTTGAATAATTCAAACTATTTAATTTAAATTTAAAATTTTAATATTTTTTTAATGGAATAGAAATTTATTCATCCCTGATCTTTACCATATCTAATCTAAAGTTTTAAATGATTACTTAGAGTTTTGATTTTTTTTTCCATTTTAATTTGCTAGTGGTGAACTAGAGAGATATGGCGAATATTTTGTGAATTTGGTCACTCACCTTCTATCTGCTTACAAGGTATTTGCTCTGCTTACAATCTTATCCGTGAAAGTTGCTCAAAACTTAGCGATAAACAGTAATTGTCATTCATTTCCATGGAATCTGTTGCTACATATTTTCCTGATTTTTATTCTGTTTCTATCCTATATTAAGGAACAACTCAGGCCTTCCATATCAAGAATTAGGCAACTGGTGGAGAGCTTGAGCTCAAGCGAAAGGTATAATGCTTTGTTGGTGAAATTCATAACTTAGTCCTTGAACTTTCTCACTTTATTTAAATAAACTTTCCTACTTTTTGTGCACATGAATAAGCTCTTAATTTTTGAACTTGTATTCTAATAAATCCTTAACATAAATCAACCTTCCACTTTAAAGGATAAAAACTTATTCAACTGTAAAAAAAAAAATTATAAAGATTTATTAAAAAAAAAAAAATCATGCTTTTCACGATTTATTCTTTTAAAAAAATCAGGTCAGGAGAAACAGCAAAGGATGAATCTCAAAAAGCTCCTAACCAAAGAAGAAATCTTGAAGAAGAATATCTTAACCTTGAATCCAAAGTATGTATCATTCTCATCCTGAAATATATATTATTTTTATTTATTTATTTGCAGTATAAAAAATATCAGTTTTATCAAGTTAAGAAATGAAGGCTAATTTGATCGGATATTCCTTTAAATTAGTCATAAGCTTTAATCAAGTTTTTAAAATATCAATATCATACTAATCAAATCTTTTTTATCAATTTAGTCATCTGTTTAAACGCTAAAATGTTAGTCTAAATATAAAATGTAGAATATTTAAAATACAAAGATTAAATTATGAACACTTTATGCACCTTTCATAGGAATAGTTTGAGCCAAATGTTAAAAAAGACAGCGTCATTAAAAAGAGAGCTATTTCCCCTCAAATCTAAACTATAGATGCAAATAAGTAAACTTCAATTATATGTTTAAAATTTAATTATATGTTCTAATTCAGATTCAAACCAACACCGAATTAGAATATGAAACATAACTTCGGGAATGTATGGTGCACATAATTTTGGTTTTCATTTTTATTTCAGTTTGTAAGTACCTTTAGTGTAGTGGGTTCAATGAAAACACAGATCTATTCTCCAAATGAAGGAACTTACAGGTAAATAAATCTATTTTAATTTTCTTCCCTTTGTATGTGTTGCACTATATATTACATTACATTGCTTAAATGAGTATGATACAGGAAAAAAGATGAAAGGTTGAAAGAGCTATTTGATGATCTTGAAAGTATAAGGGAAGAATTTGAATCCATGGAGAGACCAACTTTAGAACTTGAGAACCCAATCCTAAACTCACACTCACCGTCCACCCCAAAGTCGCAGAAAAGTCCCTGGTCGCGATTAAAGTCTTCCTTAAATAAAAAGGATCAAAAGAAACTGAAATTCGAGTTGGAACAAGACGAAGATGAAGAGAGTTTAGATTATGAAACGGATGAAATCGTAGAGTGGGAATATGATGCTTTCGAAAAGGACCTAAAACCCACCAACTAACCAATTTTTTGTCTAATTTTTCTGGTTTTCGGTCTCTTTTTTGAAAAAAAAAAAAAGGTTAGAAAAATCGGTGTAAGATAACTCGTTACTTAAGCTAGAGAAACTCATAGTTCCTTTGTATTTGTATATCAAATGTTGTGGTGTATATTCATCGATTTTTTTATATATACTTAAATGTATAGAAATCGCTTTTAACAAATGTAACTTATGTATTTTTCTTTAAATCAAGCTGTTCGTCAAGCTCTATGATTCTAGTAAACTCCCTTTGTAATATTTATTTCTATGTTTATTTGGTAACAATTCACAAGTAGAATGTGTAAAATCATTGATTGTGCCTGTCAGATATTCTTACGGTGTTCAAAATCTTCTTATGTTCCCTGTAGAGTAATAAACTATCAAATTAACAAGTAGAAAGTGTAAAATCATTAATTGTGCCTGTTAGATATTTGTTCAGTTGTAACTGAATGATATTACTACTAGTTATAACAAAGATGGCACCAAAAATTGTTTAAACAATTTGAAATCTTCTTATGTTTGTCGGGGTTTGCCTAGAGAGTAATTCATTATCAAATTTAAAAGTACAAAGTGTGATTTAAGTTTAATTCACTCACCAAGATGAAACTTCGCTATTATACTTCTATCTAAATCATTCTCTCTCTAAGTCTTTTCCCCTAAAAGCTTAGTTTTAAATAGATTAACTATTCAATTTACTTACAAAAATGCACTCAAGAACATAGTTCTTAAATGAACAAATAAATTGTTCTCTCACTATTCTCTAATAACCTAAACAAGCCACCTATAAATAAGCATAAAGTGACTTGTTAAATTACAATAAATGTGAATATCAAATTTCACAAAATATCCCCTAAATAAATCTTCAATAAAGAGTACAACAACACAGATCTTCTTGTCATAAAACACAATAAAAATCAAACCTCTTATTTATGTGAACTTTGATCATATTGAAAATCTCCATAGATAATCAATTAAAAGTCCAAAGAATTTTGATCAAAACATGCCAACCAAATAAAGAAAATTATAATACTTTACGGAATTTTCCTTAAGTTGCACTTGGTAGTTGTAACTGATATTAGCAATCTTCCCCTTTGGCATTTTTAAACAAAAACAAAACGACACATCAAGCAAGGAA
This sequence comes from Gossypium anomalum, assembly GCA_025698475.1. Taxonomy (NCBI): domain Eukaryota; kingdom Viridiplantae; phylum Streptophyta; class Magnoliopsida; order Malvales; family Malvaceae; genus Gossypium; species Gossypium anomalum. Next base: position 35,703,603 of record CM046968.1, on the reverse strand, counting down.
AATTAAGTTGACATCCACTTTAATCCATCCACTTAACTATGAATTTAACTAAATATTAATGCAAGATAAGAGAGGTATTAACTATGTGTTGATATATGGATGTTGATATATGATACCTTTTAGGTATGTAAGAGAGGTATTAACAATCAATAATCAATAATCTTGAGCAAACATATCCAACTTGTACTAATGAGCTTGAGTTCTTAATTGTTAATGAAGCTTCAATTCTTGCTCATGATATTGGATATGTTTGTCCAAATAGGCTATTTCTTCTTCCAAATGTTCTATCATCCATGTTTTATGCAACATTTGAAACTTTGGAAGAGGTTGAGCTAGTTGCAAGTGGAGCAACAATTGATGCAAGCTCATCATCATTATTAATATCATCAATAGGAGCATCCACTTTAATGTCAACTGCACCATGCTTCCCTTTCTTTGACATTGAGGAGTACTTTAACTCAAGCAACACAACCACATAAAATTCATCATTTTCAACTATGTTTGGCTTCTACTTCAAGAGGATCTGAAAGGCGAGGAAAGGAAAATATGTAACGATTTGATTTTTAGTGGTATTGAAAAATAGAATTTTAAAACCTTGTTTTAATAAACCAGATCCGTAAATATTGAGGATAATATAAAAATATATTGAAGATTGGTCGAAAAATTTTGTCAATTAAATGGTTAATTAGGGCTCAAGGACTAAATTGTAAAGTCCAATCGCTATAGAGCTTTAATTGACAAAAGGCTTGGAATTGAAATAACAATTAACTAAAGGTCCACAATGGTAAATAAATCATTTACCAATAGAAGATAGTGTGTTATGATGGAATCTTCAACTAATTATGATTAAAGTACTAATTATGTTAATTAAACTATATTTAATTTAATTAATTTAGGTTAATTAAAGTATAAAAGATAAATATAGTGGAAATTTACCATCTTTCTCATCTCTCCCACTGTCCACTATTGTTAAAGCGAAAGAAAAAACTCCCCAAGCTTTGAAAACTTTCGGCCAATGATTTAGGTATGAAATTCAAGTCATTTTCTTGTAATTTTTATAGATTTATGATCATGAGAGTTTGACTTTAGTTAGCCCATGTAGCAATTTGATAAACTGTTAAAGTTTTAGAAAGTTGTCATTGTTGATTATTTGAAGAACTAGGTTAGAAATTGATATATTTTAAGCTTGGATTATGAAAATGATTAGATTGTAAAGTTAATCTAGCTTATTTGTTAACTTTGTTACATTAGGACCAAATTAAATAAATGTCAAACTTTTTGAGAAATTATGTTAGAAATAAAAAGTATAAGGTCCCTAATGAGAATATATGAAATCAAATTTTAAACTGAAGCTAAGAATAAGAAGTTATACTTATCCCGAGCTCAGGGACTAAATTGAATAAAATGTAAAATATGAGGGATAGTATGAAAATATTTGTTATTGATTGGTTATATAAAATAGTTGTATAGATAAAGATTGGGATCAAAGTGGAGCTAATAAGGGAAAGGCTAAAATTGTGGATTAGTCCTTGAACAATCCACTCGTTTTGGTGTTTTGAATAGGTAAGTTCATATAGAACCTATTAACTCAATTTTTTTGTTTGTGTAGTTGTATTTAATTTGATATATAAATGTCTACTAGTAGTTTAACACATATGGGTAGAACGGACTGAATTCAAACATTTGAACAACTACAAGGTATAAATGTATGAAAATTATTAATTAAAGGAATGATAATGAAATATGTGTAATTTAATACCATGTGAACTTAGTAAAAGCTTAGGATATGATTGACATGCCAATAGGGTTATATGCGCGCTTGTACATGGATTATTATAGATTATTATAGATTATAATGAGATCTAGCGTTTATTGCAGATTCTCGGGAAATATAATGAGATTTAGCCTTTGTTGCAGATTCTTGGGGTAATATATTGAAATCTTGCCTCTATTCCTGATTCTCAGATAATATAATGAGATCCAACCTTGTCGAAAATTCTCGAGTAATATATGACATAGGTTTAGCCCAGACGGGTAACCTGATGTAATTTCAGCTTGGACGAGCAACTTAGTTCACTCATGTATTTGGTTTAGTTTCACTAGAGTTCTATCAGACGATATATATTTTAATTAAAACGGGGAAAGCTTGAAAATGTATTAAATATAGAATGGTAAATGCTTGTAAGTTGATATGTGGTAAGTAATTAGGTGATGTTATTCATGATATGTAAGTGTGTTTAACTTATTTGGATGTTAATGTTGGCATGTGACTAGGTATGACATTATGTGCCAAGGATAGCCAAATTGTATACCAAAATGATTGGTAGTTATCATACTTTTAATTGATCAAGGTAAGTATAGTATTTCCATTTGAACTTACTAAGGATTTGTATGCTTACTCTAGTTGTTTCTCTACTATCGAGTTGGATCAGCGTGAAACACACACTATAAAAAGACTATAATAGCCCATTTTTAGTCAAATCGGAACAGTGGTTTTGGGACAAAAAATCTGAGGTCAAAATAATTATTTTATTATTATTTAAGGTTTACAGCATGATAAAAAGATTGTGTGAAAATTTCGTTAAGAAATTTTATCGTTTGATTACTTAATTTGATAAAAAGGACTAAATCGCATAAAGTGTAAAAGTGATGTTCTAATAGCTAAAGGTATTAAATGACTATGAAATTAATTAGTGGAGGTCCTTATGTGGTAAATATACCATTACTAATGGCAATGGACATTTATGGACATCATTAGTAAGATTTAATTAAGGTTAAAATGGTAAAATAATAAAATCAACTTAAAATTAAAAGAAATAAAATATGTATCATCTTCTCGAATGCTATGTTCAACTGAAATTAGAAACAAAGAAAGCGATTGTTGAGCTTTTAGTGGTTCGGCTATAGACTCCTTTGCATGTAGGTGCATTTTTGCTTGGTTTTTAATGATTTTTATGTTTTTGAAATCGTTGTAGCTTACTCTAGCTAGCCCAAGGACTAATTTGCAAAATTGTTGAAATTTTAGGGTTTTTCTATTGATGATTCTATATGTATTTTGATGTTTGATGATAGAAAATGCATGTTTGCTGTTAGATAAACAACATTTGTTAAGTGATTTTTAGTGAAATGTCCAATTAGGGATTAAATTGTGAAATGTGTAATTTTTAGGGTTAAATTGTGAAATAAATGAAAAATATGGACTTCTAGGGACGTAATTGAAATTTTTCTAGCATGGGTTGTGGTTGAATTGCATGAATTTGTGATTTTGTGAAATAGGGACTAAATTGCAAAAATATGAAATATTAGGGGTAAAAGTGTAAAGTGGCTTTAAAGTGTATTTTGGACTAATTTGAATAGAGAGATTATTAAATAAATTAATTTTGATTACATTTAGATCAAGAAAGGTGAAATATAGATTTAGATAGGGGAAAGAACAAAGTATCAGATTAATCGACTTAATTCGCCGTTTTTGCATCTGAGGTAAGTTCATATGTATTAAACATTGTTATGATTGTGTTTTAAATGCTTTGATATTGCCTAAATTGTAAATACAACACTGCCAACATGCTCGATGACGATTGACAAGTGTGAAATCTAGATTGAACCTTAGGAATAGTTTAGGATACTAATGACATGTCATTAGCGGTTATGTGTAACAGCCCGATTTCAGTGAAATCAGAACAGTGGTTTTGGGGCCACAAATTCGAGTAAAAAAAATATTTTAATTTTATTATATGGCCCGTAATATGTTAGAAATGTCATATGAAAATTCTGATAATAAAATTTTATCGATTTAGTGCCTAATTACGGGATGGGCTAAATCGCATAAAATGAAAAAGTTGAATTCTAGTAGCTAGAAGGATTAAATAGCTACGAAATTCAAAACTTGAGGTCCTTATATGGTAATTAGACCATTAAAGAAAAGTATATAGATATTTTAGTGACTCATCCATGGAAATTTAGAAAAAGGGCAAGGACTAAATTGAAAATTGAAAAATATTTAATTAATTAAAAAGATGATAAAAGATATCATCTTGTTTTTCTCATCTTCTTCCCCAAAATTCTATGGAAACCCTAGGAGAGAGAGAAGAAACTTTCATGGCTTAATTGGGTAAGTTTCCTTGTCTCGTTTTTAGTAATTTTGATAGTTTTGAAACCGGGATAGCTTAATCTACCTATTTGGAGGATCAATTTGAAAAGTTATTAAGGTATGAAAATTAGGTCATGGATGAATATGTTGAAAATTTAAAATTTATGGTAGAAAATGAAAGGTTGTTAATAGATAAACAACATTTACAAAGTGATTTTTTGATGAAAACATGATTTAGGGATTAAAATGTAAAATTGTGAAAATTGATGAAAAATTCTGAAATTTATAGAAAATATGTGCTGAAATTCTATATTGAAATTTCGGTTAGGCTTGGAATAGGGAGTAAATTTGCATAAATTTCATATTCCGAGCCTAGAGATGAAATTGGAATTTATGGAAAAGTTAAGGGCAAAATGGTAATTTTACCTAGGACGTAAATTGAGTCCAAATGAATATGAAATGTGTGAAATTGATGATTAAATTTATTTATATAGATCCAGACAACACAAATTCGAGGTTAGATCGAGAAAAAGAAAAGATTTCGGATTAGTAGATTATTTACGCGAACAAGTGTCGAGGTAAGTTCGTGTAACTTAATTGAGCATGTAAATATGTTACATTGTATGTTGTGTTTGTATGCAATATGATTTATATTTATGTGAATATTATAAATGTGTGAAATGATTATATGTTCGGCAATGTTGGAAAAAGGGTAAAGTCTCGTTTGGATATTGAATTTCGATAGATAAATGTAATTTTCGAAATGAATGAGATCCTGCATTTGTTGCTAATGGGATTTAGCTTAGACGAGTAATCCTATTGATCTCATTATAGAAAGGATTTAGCCCGGACAGGTAATCTTGATATAATTCCTCTTGAGCATATGTTACAATTAGGGTTTAGCCTGGACTGGTAATCCTAATTGAGCTATTTTAAGCATACGTTGCATAAAGGATTTAGCCTGGACTGGTAATCCTGTAATACGATATGTGGCTCAAGAGTGTGTTCCTTGATTAAATGGCCTAATTGGTACTCTTAAATAAGAATTGACGAGTTATTGAAATGTACACCTTGAGTGTACTACTTGAGTATCCATCGGAATTTCAATGATTCAACGGACACAACTCTTGGCATGATAAGAGAATTATGGGATGAAATGAATAATGTTTACTTGATGTATATGAAAATTTTGTGACTAACATGTTTGATTGAATGTATGTGTTTAGGCAATTTTGCCAAGTTGATGGAAAACATGATATTGTATACTTAGATTTAATAAACGGGATTGGTATGTTTAATTTTGATTATATGAACTTACTAAGCATGTAATGCTTACTAGATTTTATTTTCCCTATTTTATAGTGCTCAAAAGCTCACGAAGGTTGGAGATCATTGGAGCATCATCACACTATCCACTAGCTTATTTTGGGTATATATAGTAAAATCATTTTAGAATAATGGCATGTATAGGCTAACTTCGCCATAGATGGCTTAAATATGTGGTTTGTAATCAAGCCATTGGAATGGCTAGTAATGGTTGTTTTTTATATACTTGTAATGTCATACTATGGTAGCTACATATATGTTAAATGGTTGATTAAATTATGCTTAACATATGGAATATACTAAGGTAAGATTATAAACATGTATGCATGTAATGATATGCTAAGTTGAATGATAGAGTTTCTTTAATTTGAATTCTTGAAATGGATGGTATTTGGATGTGAGTTTAAGTGCAGGTCATTGGTGTGATTTTGGGTGAGAAATGAACCTAGAAATGGCTTTATTTCATCCACACGGGCAGACACATGGGTGTGTGTCTAGACCGTGTGTGACACACGGCCTGGCACATGAGCATGTGGTTAGATCGTGTGTCCCCTGCACCTTAAATTTGAGAAACAGAATGCTCAAAATTGAGCACACTGGCAGAGATACGGGTGTATGTCTTAGCCGTGTGTGCTACACGACCTAGAACATGGGCGTGTGGCCGACCGTGTGCACAAGTCAGAGAGCTACACGGGTTCAAACACGGCCTGTAGCACGAGCGTATCCTAGGGTTACATGGGCGTGTCCCTTGGACCATACGGGCGTGTGAGCCCTATAACTTAGAAAATTTTTAAAATGTCGCAAAAAATTCTTAGAGTTTCTGGTTAACTCCCGATTTGATTTTAATGCTCATATTAGGCCTCGAGGGTCCATTTAAGGGACTTACGAATAATTTTGAAGGGTGAATAGTAATTGATATAATTTATCTGTAAATGTTTTGAAAGTTTTGGTAATGCTCCGTAACCCTATTTCGATGACATACATGAGTTAGGGGTGTTACATTATGTGATTTGGGTGCTGGTCCGTATGTCCTACTGATGGTTGAGTTATCTAGCATGTGTTGTGGATACTCGTCAGCTTGTGTGAGCAGCAACGTGTAGCTTCGTCAAGACCGTCAGCTTGTGTGAGAAGACCTGTTGATAGCTCTAGTATGAGCATTATATGTGATATGAGGTAGAGATAGCTTTGGCTATATATATGGCACTTAGGGTGTGAGTTTCCTGAGTATCTGATAGTATTCCGAATGGTTCAACGAGTATGCCGAATATGTGGATAAGTATGAGTTTGACGCGGAACGATACAGGTATGTACATGAACTGAGCAATACATTGAAATAAGGAAAATTATGAAAGTTAAAACTAACTTTGTGAATGCATTTGTGGTAGGTTGGTGATTCATTATAAGCCACGTTATGTTATGATTTATTTGCCTAATTTAAGCATATATGATGAGTTGATTCAATTGCTATACGAACTTACTAAACTTTATAGCTTACATTGTTTATTTTTTCATGTTTTATAGTGAAATCAAGCTAGCTCGGATTCGAGAATCGTCAGAGATTTCGTCACACTATCCTACTATCACTTTGGTACTTTTGAACTTAAGTATTTTGAGTATATGGAATGTATAGGGATCTGTGTAACATCCCGAAATAGGGCCTAATCAGAATAGTGGTTTTGGGACCACAAATCCGACATTGAAATATTTATTTTATGATTATTATGAGGTCTAGAATATTAGAATATGCACGTGTTAAAGTTTCATGAAGAAATTCTATGAGTAAGGTGTCCAATTGGAAAATAAGGACCAAATTGAATAAATTGCAAAACTTGGATTCTAGAAGCAATTTGTATGAAATTGCTTTAGATTATTAATTAGAAGGTCTTAAAGAGCAATTTGCCCAATTTTTAAGTTTTTGGACAAAAATGGGCATGTATGGATGAAATTTGAAAGAAAGGGCTTGAGGGCATTTTGGTCATTTGGCTAATTAATGAAATAAAATGGCAAAAAAAAGCAAAAAATCAGCCATTATTCTCCTTCTTCCAGCCAAAATTCTCAAGCTCTCCATAGCTAGGGTTTGCAACATTTTCAAACTCAATAGTAAGTGCTCCCAAGCCCCGTTTTTAATGTTCTTTGTATTTTTGAAATCCCGGTAACTTACTCTCTCTATTTCTACCCATATTTCATGCTAGGGTTCATGTTTAGAAATTTACCCATGCATGAGTTACTTGTATTTTGATGGGTTATGGAAGAATATGAAAGTTTAAAAGATGGTAAACAACTTTTGCTAAGTGATTTTTCATGGAAATGGCTTTAGGGATCATTTTGTAAAAGTTGTAAAAATGGGTAGAAAGATGAGGAATAATGGAAAAATGTGGGCTGCCATAAGAGGAAAGAACATTCTGCTAGGCTTGGGTAAGGTAGAAATTGCATGCATTTCATTATACGAGCCTAGGAACTAAATCGTAAAAATGTGAAAAGTTAGAGGCTAAACGGTCATTTAGACCGAGGGTGAAATTTATACTCGAAAAGTATAATGTGAGCTATTAATGATTCATTTTTATTGTTATAGACCCCGAAGAACAAATTCCGGAGGTCGATCGAGGAAAACAAAAGGTTTCAGAGTAACCAAAACACGATACCGGAACGAGTACCAAGTAAGTTCGGATAACTTAAAGTGAACTCATAATATGCCTAATTGCACGACTTATGAATGTATGATAATTGCATTTGATGATGGCATGAAAGTCCATGAAATGTATCCTTAATAATGATATGTGGATAAATATCTCGATTGAGGTTAAAAAGGGAAAATTCGATGGATAAACCATGATTTACATGTGACTTGAGATCCTGTATGTGTTGTAGAAAGGATTTAGCCCGGATGGGTAATCCGTTGATCTTAAATACAGAAAGGATCTAGCCCGGACGGGTGTTCCTTGAGTGATCGAGCCTCTCGAAGAATATGTGTGTATTTTGGTTTCAGCCTGGACGGGTAATCTGATTAGGGTCTGAATTTAGCCTAGACTGGTAATTCAGATCCGAGCTCATTAAGGATGTTTGTCACTATAAGGGATTTAGCCTAGACTGGTAATCCCGATATCACCATATAAGCTTATATTACGGGGGATTTAGCCTGGATTGGTAATTCCGCCGTAAGATGTGAGGTTCGCAGAAGTGCATACATGATATGATCGCTCTTATGACTTGACGGTAAATGGATAATCCATCGAGATTTCTGAGAAACTTAATGGGATAATATGAAATATGTATAAATGGAAATGTTGAATGATGAGTTCATCTAAGATTAATTACATGGTGCGTTGTTAAGTGACTAACTTGTTGATTGAGTGTATATGATAGGGAAACCATTCTATTCTTGTTGGTCTTATTGCCTAATATGGTTGTCTGATAATTAATTGGTAAGTTTACTTTCCAATTATTCGGGCTTATTAAGCATGCAAATGCTTCCCCCTCTCTTTTCCCTGTCTTACAGAGCTCGAAGACTCGTAAAGATTGGAAGACGGTTGTACAGTCAACACACTATCAACTAGTCCAGCTTTGGTATATAGACACTTTTATTTTGTTCAATGGCATGTATAAGGCTTTTGTTTATTTTGATATATGTGTCATTTGATATACCAAAATGAAGGCATGTAAAGGTATGCATATTCACTTGCATATGGCTATGGGAATTGGCTCATTTTGATGTAGGTTATGACCTACAAATTTGTGCATGTTTATGTCTAAATGTTCTTGTGATATTTAAATGTGGCATATCACAATTAGGCTTAGGTAATGTGACCAAATTACATGGGATGGTTTGGCCATAATTGGCAATGAGTTATAATAATGAGCCAATCTTAAAGGTGTTATAAGACAAAAAAACCCTTAATACAAAATGAGAATAACCTAGCATGAGTAAAACCGATGAGATGAGGTTACATGCAATGAGGTTTACCAAGGCCATTTAAGAGAGTAATTAGGCCATGTTGGATATTATAGGAGTCTATAAGTGTGAGTCGATATTAAAGGGTGACCAAAGGCTTGGGAAATAGCCTAACAAGGTCTACACGGGTAGACACACGGGCGTGTGTCTAGACCGTGTGTGACACACAGATCTCCCCATGGGCGTGTGGTATGGCTGTGTGTCACCTGCACCTAAAAATTTTAAGTCAGAATGCATGGTAGTAAACATACGGGCAGAGACACGGCCGTGTGTCTTAACCGTGTAGAGGGCACGACCTAGCACATGGGCATGTGTCTTGGCCGTGTGCCCTTAGTTGCATGCTGATGTCATAAATAGAATGCTCGAGTTTTTGGACACAGGTGACCACACGGGCGTGTCTAGGCCGTGTTGAGGACACAGGCCAGAGACACGGGCGTGTGCTTGGCCGTGTAAAGATCCCTGTAGGTTTGAAATAGAGAATAAATTCAATTAATTCCATACGGATACGGGACACGGGCGTGTCCCAAAGTACATGGGCGTGTGCAATGTCTCCATACGGGCATGTGAGGCATTAACCTAAAAATTTTCTTAAGTTCTCGGTTTAGTCCTGGACCATTCTCAATGTTTGTTTAGGGCCTCGTAGGCCCATAATAGGCTCAATAAGATGTTGTTTGAATGGTTTTAACTTGGAACAAAATTTTATAACCCGTATTTTCTAAAAAATGTTTGAGTACATGTCTGGTAACGCCTCGTACTTGGTCCCGGTCTTGAGTACAGGTAAGGGGTGTTACAATTTGGGTCATTTTGGTGTATTTGTTGATAATGAATTTAGCTATTTGATTTGGCTTGTTAATGTTTAAAGTTTGGTTTTGTATTTAGCCATGTAAGTTGGCTTATTTTGGTATAGTTGATCATATATATACATATGTGCATATGGCTTGTGTGATGTGTTGGAAGTGGGTTATATGATGCTTGTTGATTCTAGATGATATGGATAGCAAATGGTTGAGTTATAAATATTGATATGCTAATGAATCTTGTCAAATAATGCATAGTTGGAATTGGTTAATTTGTTCTATTGTAAAAGTGAGTTTTGGGTATGAAATTGAATGCCATATTGTGATATTGTTATGATATGTATGGGCTGGCTTTGAAATGGTATAATTTATATTTGGTTGAGAGTAGATGAATGCCAATATATGCTATGTTTTGATGCCAAATGGATTGTATAGGTATGTGCAAAGTTGGGTGGCAAATTGGCTTGGTAAATAGCCTATTTTTGTCCACACGGGTGTGTGTCTCAGTCGTGTGTGACACACGGTCAGATTGCATGGCTGTGTGTCCACTAGTGTTGAAATAGAAATCAAGTCAATATGCTCCACATGGCCCACTACACGGGCGTGTGACTTGGCCGTGTGACATAAGTCAGTATACCCTACAAGTTTGGCACGGCCTAGCACACGGCCTGGCACACGGGCCAGTGTGCCCAATCCTAGGGCACACAGGCTAGCCACACGGGCGTATGTGTTGGCCGTGTGACCCAAGTCAGAGAGTTACACGGGGTAGGACACGGGTTGGAACATGGCTATGTGCTTCCATTTCGAATGTCCACACGACCTATGACACGGGCGTGTGTCCCCTGTATTTTGGAAAATTTTCTAAGTGTTTCAAAAATTTCTTGAGCTATTGGTTTAGTCCCGAACCACTTCGAAAGCTTGTTTAGGGCGTCGTAGGCTTATATTAGGGACAATGAGATTGAGTTTGAATGATGATTACAAAAAATTTGAAAATGTAAGTGAAATGAATGTTTAATGGTTTTATAAGTTTGGTAATGCTCTGTAACCCTATTTCGATGTTGAATACAGGTGAGGTGTACATTTATTGGTATCAGAACTACGATATAGTCGATTCTCGAACTAACGTAGCGTATGTGAGAGTCTAGCTATACATGCCATATATAACCTGTGATAGTGTGATATTTCCTGACAGTTTAAATCATGTTTTCGTATAGTAAATGGATCTCAATTGAGCTGTAGCTGATGGTGTCAAAAGTAATGTGCTTGCCTCTATTCACGGAGTAGCGTAATCAAAGTCGAGACCTATATCGGGTAGTCAGGGAGGAGAGGCTAAAGAGGCCTTCTTCTAGATAATGAATGAGTGGTTTACGAAGTTTGTTTGAACAAATCCGGTTGCTCAACAACCTCCACCCCCACCTAATCCCTAACCGATTCTTGTAGCCCCTCAAGGCATAGAGTTTTTATGTAACACCCTAAACTCGGCCTAGACATTATGGCCGAATCTGCGATGTCGCATTCGAGTGTATTTTGAAAAGCGTAGTTCCATTGGATAAGTCTGTTTTGTAATAAAACCTCATTGTGATCTTTATGAGAAGCGAACTTATCTTGTTTATTGTTAAAACACAGGTTGGTTTAGCAAAACGTGAATCATATTAGATTGCTATTACACTTTAACAACAATGTTTGTTGCCGAAGCTTTTAAAACAAGTTGCGAGCATGGTAGTTGAAAATCATTTATATTTTGAAAACCCGAGTCCTACTGCTAACAGATATAAACCAATATAAATAAATCCCCAAATATAAAAAAAAAAACTTTAAGCGGCCTTATTACATAAAATTACCCAAATAAAACTACTTTTACTTAAAATTCAAATACGAAAACGTAAGCAGTTGTGTGGCCATCTCCGAGTCCTTTGCAGCACTGACCCGCCTAAGGATTACCTGTGCAGATAAGTAGAAGGGTGAGTTTATGAAAACTCAGTGTGCAATCCCTATTTAACAAACAGTCTGGGCCTAAGCCCATATCAGTAGCAATATCAGTGTGGGCCTTAGCCTATTACAGTAATAGTATCAGTGTGGGCCTTAGCCCAATTCAGTACAGTATCAGAGATGCAAACAAGATCCTACCCATCCATCCTCTACACTCCACTCCGTCCAGCCCTACATTCCATGGGGGATATAATTGACCCATCCATACCTACACTCCAAATATAGCACCGATTGTGGCACTAAACAGTGTTTGTAGCAGAGCTGCCAGTACAGTACACTTCCTTCGATTATATCAAACGCACCCCCATGTAACGTGTCATGTCATAATATAATACGTGTATGCAAAATGTCATGCTCGAATACAGTCAAACATATCATAGGGGTAAATCAATTATTTTACCTCTTAGGGTATAATAGTCATTTCATCAGTATAGGGTCTAAGTGTACTTACCGACCCAACAGTAGGTCCACAGTCGTCTCAGGCGACCTATGCAATCTTAATGGTCAAACAGTGATAATAGGCCCAAAGACCATGATGACCCATGTGGGCCCACACGCCTGTGTGGCCTAATAAGCCCAAAAATGGCATTGGCTGTGCGAACTACACAGCCTGGCCCAATAATCGCCACACGTATGTGTGGTTTATCCGTGTGGGGCCCATGAGCCCGTGGACCCACACGACCCATTTCGGCCCAACATGGCCCAAAACGGCCTATGCCCATGAACTCACTCATGGTGGCCTCTACTGTCAAACGCCCATGCTTTAAGCGTTTGGATTACCACACGAGCGAGCGTACACTCGTGTAGCGTCAACAGTCACACTTTTTCAGCTTTTGCCGATCTATGCTTATAGCAATGTGATTATAACCTGGTTGTGAAAACGAGCGAATTAGCCCACGTACACTCTAACCTAATACAATAGAAACTTCACTTAAAAACCTAAGACATGCATTAAAAGAAACCTTAACCGAAACGTGTTCCCAAAGATTACTTACTATCGCCTTACTTGAACGAGCGTGGTTTAAGCCCGCTTAGAACGCTGATGAAAGTTGATAATAGACACCTTGGTGATTATCTCCATGATAAGCGAATCCATTAAACACGTTGCTTATACACAAGGGTTGAACATCGCATACCAATCCAAAGAATAATGGAAAGGAATATTCGGCCAAGATCAAAGAACCCCTAAACCAAAGTGCCTCAATTCAATAAAATGCCAATGAATAGTGTTACCTTAGAACGAGAGACGAGAGGAAGATTTTGATCGTTCCTGGAATCTTAGTGAACTCCCTCACTCCAAGAGTAATACTAAAACTTGAACAAAAGCACCATGACCAAAAAGAGAAGAGATGGAAATCGACATTTAGGGAAAAGAGAAGAGAATAACCGAAAGAGCAGAGACAACAGAGACTTGCCAATTGATGTTCAGCAAACGGAAAAGCGATTGAGTGAAAGGGAAGAGAGAACTAAATCGAAAGAGAGATGAGAGGGTAATCCACCAAGGCTTGAGAGAGTGGGAGAGTAGAAGAGAATTGGAAAATGAAGAACTAGGGAAAAGATTGATGGAACAAAACAATATTAGACTACAAGGGAGGAAGTGCTCGGCTACACAAAACCGAATGTGAACAATGGAAAAATAACAATAATATTCCTAAGGAGAAATAATGAGGAAAAAAGAAGAAGCCGATCAAGCAAAGTACGATTTAGGAGAGTAAAACCAAAATACCTAAATAGACACAAGTGGTATTCGGCTACCAAACAAGAAATACTCAAAAGAAGGGAAAACAACAAGAGGTAATCATTTCTGAAATGGAGAGCCAAACTTAAACACTATTTCGGCACTAAGAGAAAAAGTCCTATGACCGAATTGCACAATGGACTTTCCACTTTCGGCATGCTACTTCCTCACATCTCAACCTCCCTTATTCTCTCTTAAAATCTCTCCCCAAAACCCTCCTTGAAATCTGCTACACACTTCCCACTTCCCCCAGCATTCTCAACCGCCTATGAGCATTAGTATCCCACATCATTCAATCTCTTACATGGCACAGCAACAAAAAGAAAACCTTTTGCGTGCCATAGGAATTGAACTCAGGTCTCCTAGTAGAAGTAACACGCCACTATCCCCTGAACCAACAAGCTTTTTATGACACAACCTAACAATATTTATTTAAGAACCCTACTATCAGGAGGCTGGGTTTATACAAGCCAAAAAAAAAATTTTGTACAAGCCAAAGCTTGAACCCAGGACTTCTCTAACACTCCTCAAGACACTCAACCATTGAAGCAAGCGTGCATTTATGCATCACAACACACGAAAATAAATATTTAGATTTTTGGGGCATTACATTTTACGATTGAATAAGCCACCAGTTGATAAGATTCGAAAACACAGAGCCGAAGTGTTTAGAGCTAATGTTGATGGCGATCCCGATAGAGCCGAGTTTTGGCTTGAAAACACTATCAGAGTATTTGATGAACTTTCTTGCACACTGGCAGAGTGTTTAAAAGGTGCCGTATCACTTCTGAGGGACACTGCGTATCAATGGTGGAATACGTTGGTGTCTGTGGTACCAAGAGAAGGAGTTACCTGGGAATTCTTCCAAGCTGAGTTCAGAAAGAAATACATCAATCAACGGTTCATTGATCAAAAGTGAAAAGAGTTTCTTAAACTGAAACAGGGTCGTATGTCTGTGACTGAATACGAGTGAGAGTTTGTTAGTCTCAGTAAGTATGCTCGGGAATGTGTTTCAACTGAGGCCATTATGTGTAAAAGATTTGAAGGTGGGTTGAACAAGAATATTAGATTGCTTGTTGGGATTCTAGAGTTGAAAGAATTCGTGGTGCTAGTTGATAGAGCCTGTAAAGCCAAAGAACTTGGCAAAGAGAAGAGAAAGGCAGATTTCGAGGCTAGAGATTCGAGAAAAAGATCAATGAATAAGCCGTATCAGTCTTTGTCAAAGAAATCAAGAGATTCGTATACTTGTTCGAATGCTTCAATCAGGTATTCAAACAGAGATCATAGAAAGCAATACTCAAGTCCTAAACCACAAGCTACATTAGTATCGAGTGTTGGCAGCATGAGAAATAATAAGCCCGAGTGTCAACAGTGTGGTCGACGACATTTTGGTGAGTGTTGGATGAATAATAGAGGCTATTTTAAAAGTGGCTTGCAAGATCATTTCATTACAGATTGCCCTGAGTTAGCCGAGAAAGATAAGTTCAAGAATACAAGATTGAGCAATCCTGCCACTAGTGGGAGGCCACCGAGAAATTCGGGGAATGTGACTAGTAGTAGAGGAATGACAAAGGACTCCACTGTGAGATCCGAGGCTAGAGCACCTACTAGAGCTTATGCTATTCGCACTCGCGAAGATGCATCGTCACCTAATGTTATTACTGATACATTTTCTCTCTATGACACTAATATAGTTGCATTGATTGATCCTGGATCGACTCATTCATATATGTAACACCCCTAACCCGTATCTGTCGTCAGAACAGGGTTTCGAAGCATTATCAAAACTTTCAGAACATTTTACAAAAAAATTATATAAATTACTATTCATTAACCGAGATCATTCAAAACATCCCTTAATTGGACCCTCGAGGCCCAATACGAGCATTAGAATCGAGTCAAGACTTAATTGGGAGCTCTAAGAATTTTTCACAAAATTACAAAAAGTTTCTAAGGTGTAGGGCTCACACGCCCGTGTGACCCTGGGACACGCCCATGCTAGAGGCCGTGTTCGACCCTGTGTAACTCTCTGACTTGTGCACACGGCCATGCCACACGCCCTTGTGCTAGGTCGTGTGGTTAATTAATTCAATTTGAAAATAGGTGCAAGTTTCACATGGCCAAGACACACGCCCGTGTTCTAGGCCATGTAGCACACATGGCTGAGACACATGCCCGTGTCTCTGCCTGTGTGCTCAATTCTGAGCATTCTGTTTCTCAAAATTTAAGGTGCAGGGGACACACGGCCTAATCACACGCCCATGTTACAAGGCCGTGTGTCACACATAGTATAGACACACACTCGTGTGTCTGCCCTTGTAGACAAAATAAAGCCATTTCCTAGCCTCATTTGTCACCCGAATTTACCATTTTCCTACACTAAAACATACCAAATACATTCCAACCATTCCAAGTATCCAAATTAAGCAATTTCCATCATTCAACATGGCATATCATTGCATGCATACATGTTACAATCTTACCTTGGTTCAATCCATGTGTTAAACATGATTTGATCAACTGCTAAACATATATATATATATATATATATATATATATATATAGCTAGCATAGCATGACATTAAAAGTATATCAAAACAACCATTACTAGTCATTCCAATGGCTAGATTACAAACATCATTATCAAGCCACTAATGGTCAAGTTGTCCTATACATGCCATTATTCCAAAATGATTTTACTAAGTATACCCAAAATAAACTAGGTGATAGTGTGATGATACTCCAATGATCTCCAACCTTCACGAGCTTTTGAGCACTATAAAACAAGGGAAAAATAAAACGGAGTAAGCATTACATGCTTAGTAAGTTCGTATAAAGTAAACTAAACTTACCAATCCTGTTTATTAATCTAAGCATACAATAACATGTTTTCCATCCATTTGGAAAAATTGCCTAAACACATGCATCCAATCAAACATGTTAGTCACAAAGTCTACATACACATCAAGTAAGGATAGATGAACTCATCATGCAATACTCTTTCAAGACATTATCATTTCATCTCATACTTCTCATGCCATGTCAAGAGTTTTATGTCTGTTGAATCATTGAAATTCTGATGGATACTCATGTAGTACACTCGAGGTGTACGATTCAATAATCCGTCAATTCTTATTTGAGGGTACCCATTAGGGCACTTAATCAAGGAACACACTCTCGAGCCACATATCGTATAATAGGATTACCAGTCCAGGCTAAATCCTTTATATAATGTAAACTCAAAAGAGCTCAATTAGGATTACCAGTTTAGGCTAAACCCTAATCGTAATGTATACTCGAGAGGTATTATATTAGGATTACTTGTCCAGGCTAAATCCCACCTACAAAAAATGCATGACCTTATTTGTTTTGAGAAAGCGCATATATTCATCAAAATTCAATATTTAATCGAGACTTAACCCTTTTTCACCATTTCAAGCATGTATTAAAAGTTTCGTTATAGCATTCAAATAATGTACATCAATATAAATCACATTCCATACAAACACATCATTCAATTAAACAGATTTACATGCTCAATTAAGTTACATGAACTTACCTCGACACTTGTTCGCGTATAAAATCTACTAAACTGAAACCTTTTCTTTTCCTCGATCTAACCTCGAATTTGTGTTGTCTGGATCTATATAAATAGCTTTAATCATCAATTTCACATATTTCATATTTATTTGGACTTAATTTACATCCTAGGTAAAATTTCCATTTTGCCCCTAACTTTTCCATAAATTCCCATTTCGTCCCTAGGCTCGAAAAATGAAACTTGTGCAATTTACTCTTTATTCGAAGCCTAACCAAAATCCCATTACAAAATTTACAGCACATGTATTCATAAAAATTTAGAACTTTTCTTCAAATTTTCATAACTTTACATTTTAATCCTTAAATCATGTTTTCATCAAAAATCACTTTGTAAAATTTGTTTATCTATCAACAACCTTTCATTTTCTACCATAAATTTCTAATTTTCAGCATATTCATCCATGACTCAAATTTCATACCTTGAGAACTTTTCAAATTAATCCCCCCAAATAAATAAACTAGACTATCCTGGTTTCAAAAATATAAAAATTTCTAAAAACAAGACAAGGAAACTTACCCAATTAAGCCTTGAAAGTTCCTTCTCTCTCTCCTAGGGTTTTCATATAATTTTGGGGAAGAAGATGAGAAAAATAAGATTATATTTCTTTTTATCATCTTTTAATTAATTAAATTATTTCAATTCCAATGTAGTCCTTGCTCTTTTCTAATTTTTCCATGGATGAGTCACCAAAAATCTACATACTTTTCTTTAATGGTCTAATTACCATATAGGGACCTCTAGTTTTGAATTCCATAGCTATTTAATCCTTATAACTACTAGAACTCAACTTTCGCATTTTATGCAATTTAGTCTTTCTCGTAATTAAACACTTAATAAATAAAATTTCTGTATCAAAATTTCCAGACGACATGTCTATCATAATACAAACCATATAATAAAATAAAATAAATTTTATTTTTGGGTCGGATTTGTGGTCCTGAAACCACTGTTTTGATTGCATTGAAAAATGGGCTATTACAACTCTCCCCCTTAAGGATTTTCGTCGTTGAAAATCTTACCTGTAAAAAGATTCAGGTATTGCTTCCTCATAGTGTCCTCCGGTTCCCAGGTAGCCTCCTCTATACCATATCGTTGCCAAAGAAATTTTACTAACGCTACCTTTTTATTTCTTAACTCTTTTGTTTCCTGAGCTAAGATTTTGATCGGTTCTTCAATATATGTCATAACAGGCTGAATCTCTACCTCTGTCAGAAAGATAACATGTGAAGGATCGAATCGATGCCACCGTAGCATAGACAGATGAAAAACATTATGAATCCGATCAAGTTCTGGTGGTAAAGCTAACCGATATGAAACCAGTCTAATTCTTTCTGTAATCTCATATGGTCCAATGAACCGTGGACTCAGTTTTCCTTTACGACCAAACTAGAGAACTTTCTTCCAAGGCGATACTTTCAAGAATACTTTGTCACCGACTTGAAATTCTATTTCTTTTTGTTTCAGATCAGCATAAGGCTTTTGACGATCAGAGGCTACTTTCAAACTGTCTCGAATTACTTTCACTTTTTCCTCAGTCTCTCGGACTAAGTCAACTCCGTGTAACTTTTTGTCATTGAGTTCTATCCAATACAATGGAGTCCTACATATGCGACCATACAAAGCTTCATACAGTGTCATTTTGATGCTGGGCTGATAATTGTTATTGTAAGAAAATTCAACTAAAGGCAAATACTTTTCCCAGTTACCTTCAAACTCAAGTATACAACATCGATGCATATCTTCCAAGATCTATATTACTCGTTCAGATTGACCATTTGTCTGGGGATGAAATGCAGTACTAAAGTGTAACTGAGTACCCAGAGCTTCTTGCAATTTGCTCCAGAATCGAGATGTAAACTGAGGGTCTCTATCTAAAATAATGGAGATAGGCATTCCATGCAATTTGACAATCTCAGAGACGTATAATTCAGCCAATTTGTCCAAAGAATAATCCATGCGCACAAGAATAAAGTGTGCAGACTTTGTCTATCGATCAATAATTACCCAAATGACATCTTTCTTTCTTGGAGATAGGGGTAATCCCGATACAAAGTCCATAGTAATTCTTTCCCATTTCTATTCTGGTATCGTAACTGGCTGTAATAGTCTAGAAGGTAACTGATGTTTAGCTTTTACTTACTGACATATTAAACACTTAGATACAAACTCAGAAATATCTCGTTTCATTCTAAGCCACCAGTACATCTTTTTCAAATCATTATACATTTTATTACTACCAGGATGCATAGACATGTTACCATTGTGAGCTTCATTCAAAATCTTCTATACTAGTTCTGAACTTTTCGGTACACATACTCTGCCTCTGAATAACAAACAACCATCAATTCTGATCTGAAATTCTGAATCAGGAGTCAATTCACTTTGTACTCGTTTTGCTTGCAACTTACTATCATTTTTTTGAACTTCAGAGATTTGTTGCAAAAACATTGGTCTAGCTTTTAACACAGCTATGATTGAACCATCATCAGACAACGACAATTGGGTGTTCATTGCTTGCAAAGTATATAGGGATTTTCTGCTCAAAGCATCTGTCACTACATTGGCTTTTCCCGGATGGTAGTCAATAACAAAATGATAATCTTTCAATAACTCAAGCCATCTGTGCTGTCTCAAATTCAAATCTTTCTGTGACATCAAATATTTTAGACTTTTATGATCAGTGAACATGTGCCATTTTTCACCAAATAAGTAATGCCGCTAAATTTTCAATGCAAACACTATGGCTGCCAATTTAAGATCATGTGTCGGGTAGTTCTTTTCATGTGGCTTTAGCTGTCGTGAAGCATAGGCTACCACTTTACCTTCTTGCATCAAAACACTGCCTAAACCATTTAATGATGCATCACTGTAAATCATAAATTCCTTACCTGATTTAGGCTGGACTAACATAGGTGCTTTTGTTAATAAAGCCTTTAATCTATCAAAACTCTGTTGGCATTTGTCAATCCACTCAAACTGTAACACCCCTAACTCGTATCCGTCACCGAAGTAGGGTTTCAAGGTATTACCGATCAATTCACAACATATAGCATACTTTTATAAAACATAAAGCATTCATTCTTTTAAATCATTCAACAAGATCACATTGTCCCTTATAAGGGCCTACGAGGCCTTAAACATGCTTTAGAAGTGGTTTGAAACTAAGCCGATAACATATGAAAATTTTAGAAACTTAGAAAAATTTCAACCATCCAAGGGTCACACACCTGTGTGAATAGGCCGTGTGCCTTACACGGCTCCAGACACACCCATGTCTCAAGCTGTATGGAAACAAAGCATACATACTAACTTGTATCACACGGTCGAATACACGTCCGTGTGCCAGGCCATGTGAAAAATAGAGGGTATACTGACTTATGCAACACGGCCAAGACACACGCTCGTATGCTAGGCCGTGTGCCAATTAGGGGGTATACTGACTTGTACCACACGGCTAGTCACACGCCCGTGTGTGAGACTGTGTGGAGCATACTGACTTCAATTCAATTTCAACACCAGGGGACACAAGGCCGTATAACATGACCGTGTATCACACACGGCTGAGACACACGCCCATGTTTCTGCTCGTATGGACAAAAATAGTCATTCGCAAGGCCAATTTGCCACCCCAACTTCAAAGTACCTACACAAGGCAAAATGGTACCATTTCATTATATAATTAGGTAGCCAAAATCATCAACCAAATGCACAATTCATACCATTATAATTTCATCTATTCCAATTCTCAAATCACCATCATTTACTTAGCCAAATACAGGCCAAAACAATATCAAACAATATGGTTCATTTATCATAATTCACATAACCATTTTAACTTCCATAATTTCTTAGTTCATGCCAAAACAAACCAAAATAAGCCATCACTCATGGCTATATTTATACAAACCATAACATATACATTTATAAGCCATTTCTAATAGCCAAACACACATCAATATTAACGTCATTTACAAGCCAAATCTCATGGCTATAATCACAACCAAAATATCACATCTAGCCTATACATGCCATTTACCAAAAATATATAATTCAAAAGCACCAACTTTGATGTTTAATAGTGCGATGATGTTCCCGATGGCTCCAGGATCCGAGCTAGCCTTGATTCACTATAAAACATAGAAAAATAACATGAGGTAAGCTTCATAGCTTAGTAAGCTTGTATGTGAACAATAAACAACTATCACTATTCATTCATCATTCAAATAATAGAAAATGATATACAACAATTCTATTAAATCTCAAAGCTATCAAATGGTCATTCACATAGCTTACAAAGGAACTGATCAATTCATTACCGTACGTACCTGTACCATCTCGTACCAATCACATACTCAACCACATCTTTCATTTACTCGTTGAACCATTCGAAATAGAAATCGGATACTCAAGGATCTCAATCAATAAGTACCTATACTGTGCCCGAAGCCAAATCAAGGTAACTTATCCCCAGAGTACTTATACCATGGCCCGTAGCCAAATCAAGGTAACTCATCTCTAAAATACCTATACCACGGGTTGAAGCAAAATCAAGGTAACTCATCTCTGAAACACTGTTCCAATTTAGCTAAAAACGAGCTGTTACAACTCTCTCCCCCTTTAGGGATTTTCGTCCCCGAAAATCTTACCAGTGAATAGGTTCGAGTGTTATTTTCTCATAGCATGCTCGAGTTCCCATGTAGCTTTTTCAACCCCGTGTTGATGCCATAATACTTTCACTAATGCGATTCTCTTATTTTTTAGTTCTTTGATCTCATGAGCTAAAATTTGAATTGGTTCTTCAGCAAATGACATATCAGACTGAATTTCAACCTCGGTTGGGGAAATGACATGTGAAGGGTTGGATCGGTATCGTCGAAGCATTTGCACATGAAACACATTACGTATTTTCTCTAACTCAGAAGGTAAAGATAGTCAATATACTACTGGCCCAACTCGCTCAGTAATATCATATGGTCCGATGAATCGCGGACTCAATTTCCCTTTTTGACCAAACCGCAATATCTTCTTCCATGGCAACACTTTTAAAAACACTTTATCTCTGATTTGGAGCTCAATATCTTTCTGTTTCAAGTCTGTGTACGATTTCTGTCAATCCGAAGCTACTTTCAAACTATCGCGAATTACTTTCACTTTTTCTTCAATCTCTCCGATCAGATCAACCCCATGAATCTTATTTTCACTGAGCTCACTCCAGTACAAGGGTGTTTGACATTTACGACCGTATAGAGCTTCATACGCTTCCATCTTTATACTCGATTGAAAGCTATTATTGTAAGCAAATTCAATCAGTGGTATATATTTCTCCCAACTACCTTAAAACTCAAGAATGCAACAACACAACATATCCTCAAGTATCTGAATAACTTATTCGGATTGACCATCCGTTTGTGGGTGAAATGCAGTGCTAAAATGCAGCTTTGAACCCAAAGCTTCTTGCAATTTCTTCCAAAATCGCGAAGTAAATCTTGGGTCTCTATCCGAAACAATAAATAAGGTAACCCCATGTAATCTCACAATCTCGGAAATATACAACTCAACTAATTTATCAAGCGAGAAATCTATACATTGTAAACTGAAAAATATATAGGATTTTTCCTATATAATTCGTCACCTTTTTACTTAAATTTGTTGTTAAAACCAAGTAATTGTTTAATAAATTAATGAAATATATGAAAATATGAAATTGGGACATAGAAATTATTAAAATGTGATTTTACGCTTTATTATATAGTTTTCATGCAAAAGATAGCTTCTTTTATATTAATTTGAGAAAATTATATTTTCAAGCTATAAAATGGGCCATGCATGATTAAATCAACTAATAAAATATAAAGTTATATTTAATAATTTATTTTAATATATTTCATTAATAAATTGGGTTTTAATTAATTAAGTAAATTGATTAATTAAAGTGGTTAAATTATTTTCTGTGGTCCTCTAAATTATCTACTATTTTTTGACAGGTCTGAGAGCTTTATTTTGATTACAAAATCATCCAAATGGAGGACCAAGTCAACCAAAAATTTAGCTGCATGAGGATGTCCATAAATCAAATTTTGGTTTAATTGCTCAAAGCTCTTGAAGAGTTGAAGAAATCAGAGATTTACCAGGAGATTTGCAATTGACCGAGTCCTGATCCCGATGATGTGTGACACATAAATCAAGCAAAAATCAGCCACATTTCCAAAAATCATGGCCGGCCACCCTTGGAGGAATTCTCAAAAGATGGACACTCATATTTTTAGCAAACTAGCTCCCTTGCCTCACCTATAAATAAGACCCCATTTCTCACTTTTCTAATCATCCCTCAATCATTCATCATTCTCTCCTCTCTCAATTCTCTTAGATTTATTTCCCTTCACGCCTATCATCATCTTTGCATAAATATTTTAAGCAAATTAGCCTCTTAAAGAACCCTTGGTCGGGCATCTCGGAGAGCCATCAGCAAAGGAGCAAAGCGAAGGAACGAAGGAGCCCTCATCAGTCAGAGTCTTGGGTGACAGCCACTCTGAATTGGGTTTAATCTTTCTTACTTTAATTTAATTCAACAATGTTTGCTATGTGTTCTTTGTTCTTGTTTACAACAATGATAGCTTAATTTTATTTAAGCTAGGATGATTACTTTGATTTAATAATAATTATTTGATTCATGCTAATAATGTTTGTGCCTCAATCAATCATGTTTTCAATTAAAATCAAGTCTGTATTTCGTTCATACGTGATTGAAATGCACCTGAATTAGCTGAGCGATCCTAACCAAACGATGGCTAATGGACGCATAATTGAAATGTGCATGCTCAATTTAGATCCTAACCCAATTAAATTCCAGGTTGCATAACAACCCTAACCAGGCTCTGTTATCTGCATTGTTTTTAGATTTGTGTGATTAAACTGTTTCAAACCTAACACGTCCCTGTTACCTCGCACGAATACTAAGAAACCCTTAGTAAATAAGGATCAGTAAAATGCGTATTTACTAAGTAAAGGATTCTGAAAGGACCTAACATGGTTTCCAAACTTATGAAAGATCGAGTTGAAATTGGGATGTTTTTCCGAATATTGATAAGCATGTTGATAACAATTTGAATTTAACTAAAGTAATTGTCCTAGCTTATTTATGTTATAATTTTTGGTTATTGTGTTAATTTTGCTAAAATCTATCTTATTCATATAGTTTATATACTTAGGATAAATTGCATTACGGATTATTGCATTTAGTTTCATATACTTCACTTTTCATCACTTCACAATTATATTGTTTTTATTTATCGAATTATTAATATACTTTTACAAATTAAGTGACTTAGCACAAATACAATCCTTATGGAGACGATAACTCGATACTTACTTATTACTTGATAACGATTGTGTACACTTGCACAAACCCGAGTGTTACAAGTTTTTGGCGTCGTTGTCAAGGGCTGTCAACTGTTGCCATAGTCATTTTTTGTGAAATTATTTATTTTCAATTTGGTTATTTCTAACAGTACTAACCTATTGTTTTTAATTTTGTAATTTTCTTTTCAGGTGTTTATAAGCATAGATAAGATTATCGATTTACTCCCAGTAGACCCTGAAATTGAGTGAACTTTTAGACAAAGAAGAAGTGAACAAATAGCTCAGAGACAGAACGAGATGGACCTTGGAAATCAAAATTAAGACCAAGGTAATGAAGCTGAACATGTACGAAATCCTATCCTCATTATAGATGATAGGGATCGATGCATCAGACAATGTGCTGTGTCGCTTTTCAATGAGCTAAATCTAGGAATTAGAAGGCTAGATATTAAGGCAACCCAATTTGAATTGAAACCAGTAATGTTTCAAATGCTACAAATGGTAGGCCAATTTAGTGGTGTGCCCACCAAAGATCCACATCTCCACCTTCAATTTTTTATAGAGCTGAGCGATTCATTCAAGATAGCCGGTGTGACTGAAGACACACTGAGGTTGAAGTTGTTTCCGTACTCATTGCGAGATCAAGCAATAGCATGGCTCAATTCATTGCCACCAAGTTCTATATCTAAATGGCAGAGAGATTTTTGGTTAAGTATTTCCCGCCTAGCAAAAACACTAAGTTGAGGAACAAGATCACAACTTTCTAATAATTGGATGACGAGTCTTAGTATGAGGCTTGGGAGCAATTCAAGGAGTTACTTCGTAAGTGTCTTCATCACGGGGTTCCTCATTGCATCCAATTAGAGACATTCTATAATGGCCTCAATGCACATACAAGATTGATGGTAGATGCTTCTGCGAATGGTACAATTTTGTCTAAGTCTTATAATGAGGCTTATGAGATCATCGAGAGGATCTCGAGCAACAACTATCAATGGCCAACAAATCAAATAGCTTCAGGAAGACGTGTAGCCGAAGTTCATGAAGTTGATGCTCTCACTTCGTTATCAGCTCAAGTATCGTCTATTTCTTCCATGTTAAAGCAGTTTACCACTAATGGTGCTAATAATTTTGCAGCTTAGCCACCAAGTCCATTTGAAGTAGTTTTTTGTGTGCACTGTAGGGAAGGTCATTCTTTCGAGAATTGCCTATTGAATCCCAAGTTAGTGTACTATTTGGGGAACCAACATCAAAATAGGAGTGGACAAGGACTCCAGTCCAACTTCTATAATCCTTCATGGTGTAATCACCTCAACTTTTCTTGGAGCAACCAAGGAAATGGACCAAACAACAACTTTATGCAGCATAGACCCAACCAATCTCAAGGGTTTAATCAGCAAACTCTAAAACCACCTCAAGCTGAATCATCAAATACTTTGGAGAACTTGTTGAAAGCATACATGGCAAAGAATGATGCTTTGATCTAGAGCCAAGCAGCAACACTGAAAAATTTGGAAAACCAAATGGGTCAGTTAGCTACGGAGCTTTGTAATAGACCACAAGGAACCTTGCCAAGTGATACTGAGAATCTAAGAAATTTGGGTAAAGAACATATCAAGGCAGTGGCATTGCGAAGTGGAAAATTCTGGAACCCCGATTGATTGATGTCGAAGACGAGCCTATTAAAAAAGGGGAAAGTCAACTAGCTATTAAAGTTCCTACACCAAAAAAGTCAGAATCTGAAAAGACTAACGAGGTAAATCCTAACTCAGTGAATTCAGATACTTTAACATTTGGATGCAGATTAACCTACCCAGAAATGTTGTCCGGTTCAACCAAAAGTTCTATCACCTCCATATCCGCAAAGATTGCAGCAACACAAGTAGAAATAGGAGGTGTAATTCAAGAAGTTTTTGGATGTTCTGAAGGAATTACACATCAATATTCCATTGCTGGAGGCTTTAGAATAAATGCCGAATTATGTAAAGTTTATGAAGGATGTACTATCCAATAAGAAATGACTAAGTGAGTATGAGACTGTCACTCTGACAAAGGAATGCAGTGCATTCCTGCAGAATAAGCTACCACAGAAATTGAAAGATCCATGAAGCTTTACGATATCCTGCAACATTGGTGAATCTTACTGTGGTAAAGCTTTGTGTGACTTAGGAGCAAGTATCAACTTAATGCCTAAGTCCATTTTTGAGATGCTAGGGATAGGAGAAGTACAACCTACAACTGTGATGCTCCAGCTAGTGGACCGATCTTTAGCATACCCTAAAGGAAAGATCGAGGATGTTTTGGTAAGAGTCGATAAATTTATTTTTCCTGCTAATTTCATTATTCTAGATTTTTAAGCAGTTAAGGAAGTGCCAATTATCCTTGGGAGACCTTTCCTAGACACAGGAAGAACGTTAATTGATGTGTAGAAAGGCGAACTCACCATACGAGTTCAAGACGATCAGGTAACTTTTAACGTTCGATGAAATTTCCCGATCTGACAGAAGAGTGCTCAGTTATAGAAGAAATAGAAACCTTGATTTCTATGGAAAGCCATCTTGAAGAAGATCCATTGGAGAAAGCATTAGGGTTTGACCCTTTAGAGGATGAAGAAGGTAAAGAAAACATGGCTGTGATGGAAGCCAATCCGAGAAATTTTATTCAATCTATATGGTTTTAACCATTGGAGTTGGAAGTCAGAGAATTTGTGCAACCCAAATTATCAATCGAAGAACCACCTACACTCGAACTAAAGGTACTTCCTTTCTATTTGAAATACGTTTATTTAGGTAACTGTTCTACTTTGCCTGTGATCATTTCAGCAAAACTGACAAAAGATCAAGAGGAGCAACTAATTTCTGTTCTAAAGAAATTTAAGAAAGCAATTGGTTGGACCATAGCTGATCTTTGAGGTATAAGCCCTTCATTTTGCGTGCACAAAATTATTCTAGAGGAAGGTGAAAAAGCTCGAATTGATGGGCAAAGGAGGCTTAATCCTATTATGAAAGAAGTTGTGAGAAAGGAAGTGATCAAATGGCTAGATGCAGGAATCATCTATCCTATTTTAGATAGTTTGTGGGTAAGTTCAGTATAGTGTGTGCCGAAGAAAGGTGGAATTACGATTGTTGAGAATAAGCGTAACGAATTGATCCCATCAAGGACTGTTACTGGTTGGAGAATTTGTGTTGACTACAGAAAGCTGAATAAAGCCACTCAGAAGGACCATTTTCCATTGCCTTTTATGGATCAGATGTTAGATCGACTGGTAGGTAATGAATTTGAGGCCCAAGACAACAAAACAAGGGAAAACTCCACACCTATTTCCGCCACTTCCATTGCTTGCCGCCCAAGTAACCCTAATGTAGCTAAGTTTTTGCTACATGTTGCCTTAATTTTTCCCTATATAAACCCCTCTTCATTCTATTATTTTTTATATCCCTCAAAGTAATTTGCTTAAATCCCAAAAATCCCTAAACTTTTCTCTTGTACCGTCAACCTCAAATCCCAAAAGAAACCCTAGTTCTTTTCCCCTTTGTTGAAATCTCCTATTGCCGCCGCAAAGAAATTGCTAGGGCATCAACGTCGCTGTCGCACGTAGCCGTTATCGCCGTCGCACACCACTATTGCTGTCACATGTTGCCTTCGCCGCTGCAATCTCTTCACTGTTACAAGGTTTACTGAAGCAAGTCCTACCCACTTGCTAATTCTCTTTTTCCCCTGTAAGTAGAACTTTACCGAATTTTCGGGAAAATACCATGTCTTGAAACTAGATCGTTAAAGACTACTCCTAAAAACCTGATTGTGATCGATAAAGAAGTGAAAGAGAGATTTGATTCAGTTTTCAAGCATCAACCTATGATGCTGGAATAAGGTTTTAACTTGAAGAGTAATGATTTATGGTTGTCCCTATGCCAATTAGAAAGAAAATCAATGCTCTCAAGTGGGAACAATTTCGTGACGCTCGTTCACTTCCCGATGATGTACTAGTTCAAGAGTTCTATGCAAGTTTGACCACACAAGATGTCACTGAGGTCATCGTTCAGAAGAAAAAAGGTACCTCTTACTTCTAAGTCAATCAATGATTTGTTTAACTTACCTAATGTTGAAGAAGATGAGTACTACCCTATGATGAACAACATCAATTGGGATTTTCTTCAACAAGTGCTTGATGTTGTGACAAATCCGGGATCCCAATGGATTATAAGAAAGTATGGAAGCCATTCTTGCCGAAGAGAATACCTAAAACCAGTAGCAAATGTATGGTTTTATTTTATTCGCTATAGTTTTATGCCTATCGCACACAGTTCCACCATCTCGATGGAATAAATGCTCTTGTTATATGCAATCTTGACAAAAAAGTCCATTAATGTTGGGAAAATTATTCTCAAGGAGATTTATGACTGTGCTAAAAAGAAGATAGGAAGTGCTTATTCCCGTCATTAATCACTTCACTTTGCTTAAGGACCCGTGTTAAAACACAAGCAAATTTGAAGGGGCAGTATGTCCAAGGGTGCATTAAAAGTCATGATCTAGAAAGATTAGTAGAGAAGGTGCATGAGCTGAATCAAGGTGAGCAAGAAGAACCAACTAAGCTAGGTACTGAGGAGTCAACAAACAAAACTGAAACTGAATCAGTTTCAAACACTGAAGAAGAAGAATCTGATAGGGAACCAAATAGTCCTAAACCAGTTGAAGAATTTGAAAACCCTGAACCAAGGGTTGAGCTAGAAGAAGAACAAGTCAAGCTAAGTGTTGAACCTAAATATACAACTCCCTTTCCGACTTCTGCAAGTACTTCAAGGAAATCAGAGTTGTCAATGTTGATGGATATGTGCAAGTTCATGCACAATCAAAAGGAAACTTACTGGAAATACGCAAAAATTAAAGATGATTTGATTCGAAATACTTTTAAGAATATCTCTAACACTTTTGTTCCTGAGTTCCCAGATGCTATCTTTGAGACATGGATGGAAGATACTGATTATACAAGCAGAGAAGGAGCTAAAGAAGACAAGGGGAATAAGTCAAAAAATAAAAGAGGGGATTCTTGTCTTTTTATTTATTTATTTTAGGTCTTTAGGAATTTATTTCTTTAGTAACTATGATTTAATTTCTGCAAAATAAAACATTGCAAGCATGAATAAATGCTTCCTTTAGAAAGAAAAAGACTAAGTGATGTGGTAATGGGAATGAACAAGTCTAGGATTGGATTATGAGGAAAGGCTTGGTATTTAAGCGGTCTTAATGACTCACCTCTCTTTCTTTTTAACCCTACCTGGTGTTCAATTTTCATTCATTACTTTGTTCTTGCAATGAGGACATTGCTTCTTTTTAAAGGGGGTAAGGCAAATAATTGCTCAAATCTTTAAAATTTTCAAGTATGTTTCAGTTATTTCTTTCATGAGTATGTTTTAATAAATGAATGTTTAAAGAATTTCTTTGTGAATAAGGTAGCTTGTATGCAAGCATGAATGATGATTTTATCTAAGTGATTGTATGTTATCATGAAGAACGGAATGGTTATATGAACTTAGTCTTCGGTAATATTTTCCATGAAAACTTAGTTTCTTTTGAGATTAGACATGTATGAAGGTTTATATCTTTAGAATTGACTTAGTAACTTTCTTGAGCCGAAATCCTAGGAGACATAAAAATCTAAGATGATATAGGCACCATTTTCTTTAGGTCGTTTGAGCCATTTCAAGCCCACCTTAAGATATTAGTCCCTTGAAACTATAATTTTGTGCTTAAAGGCCTGTTTATTGCAATGAACCTACATTACAAGCCACATTACCATCTTTGTAAGTTATCCTAATTTTTTGCCCCTATCTTAACCAAAGTTGTCTTGGTAATCAACATTTGAGGAAATTTTCATAAAGATGTATGTGCTCATGCTTAAAAAAAAAAAGAGCGAAGAAAAGTTTGCTCAGTCTCTAAAAAGGAAAAATGTATGAGCTTGAGTTCAAAATAAGTTTGGGGGTGTTCCAAAGGTTCACGTTTACAAGAAAACCGAGACAAAGTTAAAGGTTAAGATTTTGAAACTGAAATATCCCATCTCTTAAAATCCCTACCTTTGACCGAGCCCCATTACAACCTTATAAAAGACCTATTGATTTTATGATTATGTCACTTACATTAGTGGAGAGGAAGTCCTAAGTTCAAAATATGAAGATTATAAATAAGCCTTATGATTGTTTTGCTTGATTGATGAGAAATTATGTTGAATGAAAGAATATTATCTATGGCTGTGACGTATATACATACTATGATTCGTGTTGACATATCTTGAAACTTAGTATAAAATTTTCAAAATGTTTGCGTATGATTTACTTGTTAATAAAGACGATCTATGAGCATGAATTTATTAATACATGATTATGGGGAAATGATTGATGCTGCTTACACTTTTAGCAATTTTGCTTTAGCGAGACCTTATGTTGTGCATGATCATTACTTGGGACGAGCAATGATTTAAGTTTAGGGGTGTGTAAATTGAAAAATATATAGGATTTTTCCAATATAATTTGTCACCTTTTTACTTAAATTTGTTGTTAAAACCAAGTAATTGTTTAATAAATTAATGAAATATATGATAATATGAAATTGGGACATAGAAATTATTAAAATGTGATTTTATGCTTTATTATATAGTTTTCATGCAAAAAATGGCTTCTTTTATATTAATTTGAGCATATTATAATTTCAAGCTATAAAGTAGGCCATGTATGATTAAATTAAATCATAAAATATAGAGTTATATTTAATAATTTATTTTAATATTTTTCATTAATAAATTGGGTTTTAATTAATTAAGTAAATTGATTAATTAAAGTGCTTAAATTATTTTCTGTGGTCCTCTAAATTATCTACTATTTTTCGACAGGTCTAAGAGCTTTATTTTGATTACAAAATAGTCCAAATAGAGGACCAAGTCAACCCAAAATTCGATTGCATGAGGATGTCCATAAATCAAATTTTGGTTTAATTGCACAAAGTCCTTGAAGAGTTGAAGAAATCAAAAATTTACCCGGAGATTTGCAATTGACCGAGTCCTAATCCTGATGATGTGTGGCACTTAAATCAAGCAAAAATCAGCCACATTTCCACAAATCATGGCCGACCACCCCTGGAGGAATTCTCAAAAGATGGACACTCCTATTTTTAGCAAACTAGCTCAATTGCCTCACCTATAAATAAGACCCCATTTCTCACTTTTCTAATCATCCCTCAATCATTCATCATTCTCTCCTCTCTCAATTCTCTTAGCTTTCTTTCCCCTCATGCCTATCATCATCTTTTCATAAAGATTTCGAGAAAATTAGCCTCTTAAAGAACCCTTGTCGGCCATCTCGGAGAGCCATCAGCAAAGGAGCAAAGCGAAGGAACTAAGGAGCCCTCATCAGTCAGAGTCTTGGGTGACAGCCACTTTGAATTGGATTTAATCTTTCTTACTTTAATTTAATTCAAGAATGTTTTTTATGTGTTCGTTGTTCTTGTTTACAAAAATGATAGCTTAATTTTATTTAAGCTAGGATGATTGCTTTTTTTTAATAATAATTATTTGATTCATGCTTATAATGTTTGTGCCTCAATCAATCATGTTTTCAATTAATATCAAGTCTGTATTTTATTCATACGTGATTGAAATACACCTGAATTAGCTGAGTGATCCTAACCAGACGACGACTAATGGATGCATAATTGAAATGTGCATGCTCAATTTAGATCCTAACCTGATTAAATTACAGGTTGCATAACAACCCTAACCAGGCTCTGTTATCTGCATAGTTTTTAGATTTGTGTGATTAAACTGTTTCAAACCTAACACATCCCTGTTACCTCACACAAACACTAAGAAACCTTTAGTAAATAAGGATTGGTAAAATGCGTATTTACTAAGTAAAGGATTTCGAAAAGACCTAACGTGGTTTCTAAACTCATGAAAGATCGAGTTGCCATAGAATGTTTTTCCGAATATTGATAAGAATGTTGATAATAATTTAAATTTAATTAAAGGAATTGTCCTAGCTTATTTATGTTATAATTATTGCTTATTGTGTTAATTTTGCTAAAATCTATCTCATTCATATAGTTTGCATACTGTGGATAAATTGCATTAGGGATCATAGCATTTAGTTTCATATACTTAACTTTTCATCACTTCACAATTGTATTATTTTTATTTATCGAATTGTTAATATACTTTTAGTAATTAAGTGACTTAGCACAAATACAATCCCTGTAGAGATGATAACTCGATACGTACTTATTACTTGATAACGACTGTGTACACTTGCACAAACCTGAGCGTTACATACGTACCAGAATGAAATGAGCTGATTTCGTCAATCTGTCAGATCAAACCCATATCACATCTTTCTTTTTCAGAGATAAGGGCAAACCCAATACGAAATCCATTGTTACTCTATCCCACTTCCACTCAGGAATCATAATATGCTGTAATAAACATGACGACACTTGATGCTCAGCTTCGACATGCTGACAAATCAAACATTTCGAAACAAATTTCGAGATATCTCATTTCATACCGTGCCAACAATAAAGCTGCTTCAAATCGTTATACATTTTCGTGCTTCCCGGATGTACTGATAAACAACTACTGTGTGCTTCGTTTAGAATCTTTCGAAAGAGCTCAGAATTTCTTGGTACAAATTCTATCACAAAACATCAAACAGTCATCAAGCCCTATTCGAAACTCTAAATCAAAAATTGACTCACACTAAGCTCGTTTTGCTTGCAATTCATTATCAAATTTTTGAGCATCACAAATATACAGTAAAAATAATGGTCTCGCTTTCAACTCAACTGTAACACCCCTTACCTGTATTCGACACCGGGACAGGGTTCGAGGCATTATCAGACTCAAACATTCACAAACATGCAAAATCGGGCCACAAAATTTTGTCCAAATTAAAAAATTTCAAATACATGCATATCGTCCCTTATACGGGCCTTCGGGGCCTATAACATAGATGGAGGTGGTTCGGGACTAAACCAAGAGTTTTCGATAAACTCTAGGCAACTTAACAAATTTTCTTGCTTTAGAGAGTCACACGCCCGTGTGGGTGGGGACACGCCCGTGTCCTCCACCCGCGTAACTCTCTTTTTGTGATGTCAGCAAAACAATTTGAACCACACGGCCAGGCCACACACCCGTGTGCTAGGCCGTGTCTTTTACACAGCTGAGACACATGGTCATGTCTCCGCCCGTGTGACTAACACTTAGGCTATTTTCCAAGCCTTTTTGTTGGTTTAATCCTTCACATGCTTAAACACTTCATAGACTCATACTATAACTTTAGTTTGATGGTTTCATATCCTTTATTAAAACTCAAAGTAATATTTGTATGATTACATACATGTGAATCACATACTCGTATAAGACCTAGTCTAAACACACCCATTCATATTCTTTGGCTTTACCATTTTAATCAATCTTTATACTCTTATACCATGTTCAATAACATACCATTTACTCTTAATGAAAACAGCAAACATACATATCATGATACCATCTAATCATAACAATCAAGCCAAATCATATAACCACTTCACAGGATAATATCACATAACTTGGATAATTAGACTTACAAGCCATAACCATCTTAAGCCACATCTCATGGCTATGTACAATGTACTAATATAAGCCAACATCTTGGCCAAAACATAAGAACACATATCAATAATTAAGTCCTTATACATGCCACTCACTTGAAGACATTAAGATTCATCAATACTCCAGAGTAGGTAGCTTGATAATGTGATGCTATCTTCGACGATATCCAACCCCGAGCCGACTTGTCAACACTAAAGAAATGGAGAGGAGGGAGTAAGCTTAAATCTTAGAAAGTCCATATGAAAATAATAAGCAATTTATTAACATGATTCCATGGTAATAAAACCATATTTATACTTTTGCTTATATTCTGGTCATGCTATGTTCTCAAGTCATAGTCACTAAATTATTTATATCTTGAGCTATGGAACTCCAAATCAAGATCTCCTAATTTTTCCTGAAACTAGACTCACATATCTTCTTATCATAAAATTTAAAATTTTTTTGTATTAGCCAATAAGTACAGTTTATTCTTTAAAGTCTCCCCTGTTTTGCTGTTTGAAAGCTTTGAGATTTCCTTACTAAAGTTTTATTATCTCTTAGTACGGGATTCAGATGATGTTCCTATATATTTCTCCTAAAATTAGACTCATTAATAATTTAGTCATATAAATTCTAACCCATAATAATTTTTGTACAATTTTTAGTGATTTTCCAAAGTTGAGACAGAGGAGCCCAAAATCACTCTGACTTTATCTCACAAAAGTTTAAATATCTCATAATATGAAACTTTTTTGCTTACACCGTTTCCTCTATGTGAAACTAGATTCAATAAGCTTTCATTTTATATTTCATTCAATTTCTATTTCGATTTTCACAATTTTTGGTGTATTTTCAAAGTCACACAACTGCTGCTATCCAACACAGTTTTAGTGCAATATTATGATGACTATCATAGGATGGCATAATAACATGATCACCAAGATTATTCATCATTCAATAGCTCATTAATCAAATATTCATATGTATATATATACATGAATATACCTTTTCGTTATATATCATCCTGTAACAAGGCATTACTCATGATTATAACATACATACCTGTACATATCCGTAGCATATCGAATAACTTTACCTTCATTACCATGCCCATCTCGGGACTTTCATCGCATTATACAATATAATACCCGTTGAACACTTAGAATACTATTGGATACACAGAAACTTGCACATAAGTGCCACATAAACATACATAGCCAAAACTACCTCATAACATGTAACATATCCATAATGAACTTGAACCAACTCAACAAACTCGGATGCTCGCATCCATAATGAACTCGAACCAACTCAACAAGCTCGGATGCCTCATACATATCACGAACCCAGACCAACTCAACGAGTTTGGATTTCTAATTTCCTAGTGATATGTCACTTGTATCCTAAACTATTCCTAAGGTTCAAACGGGATTCTTTCTCATATACACATAGCATCCTTATCACACTTGCTTGTCATGTCGTGAACAATGACCATAATATCATTCATGCTTACAAATTCACCATTTTCATATTCATGAAACAAACATGGCATTGCTCATAATTACATTTAGGTATTTGTCACATAATACAATCCTCATATTAACTATATAAATATTCACCACAAAATGTTAACACACCAATTTATGTTCAAACATAAACAATGATATTATTGCATTATTATTGACATACGAACTTACCTCGAATGCAAGTAGGACTATTTATTCTGATTTAGTCCATAATCTCATTCATTTCCAATTTATGCCCGAATCTCATTTTCCTTGATCTATAATATCACATTTAGCTTACTAATTAGTCACATTATTCATATGGGTCCAAAAATCATATTTTTACAAATTTGCATTTTGACCCCTAAGCTTTCACATATTTGCACTTTGGCCCCTAGGCTCTTAAAATGATTTTTATTCAATTTCCTTGCATTTTAAGCCTAGCTAAATCATTTTCATAACTATAAAAGCCCACAATTTCCACTAAATCACACTTTTATGACAAATTTTATAACTTTTACAAAACGGTCCTTTCCAGCATTTTCACTAAAATCCACTTAGTAAAAGTCATTTCTCTCACCATAAACTTGCATAATCTACCATTAAACATCAAAATACACACATATTTATCATGGGTCAAAACCCTATGCCTTCATCATAACTCAAATAAATGGTAGAAATAGGTAGATCTTGTTACGAGGATTTCAAAAATGTAAAAATAATTAAAAACGGGGCAAGAACGGACTTACAATCGAGCTTGGAAGCTTGGAAAACCCTAGCCATGGTTTCTTCATGCAATATTCGGCCAAGGAAGAAGATGGACAAGAAATTTTGGCTTTTATTTTGTTTTTAATTCATTTTAATTACTAGATTACCAAAATGCCCTTAACTTTAAAATATTCTATTTCACCCATTTCATGTCCATTTTTGTCCAAAAATTTACCCAATGGTCTAATTACCATTTAAGGAACTCCAATTTAAACTTTCAAAATAATTAGACACCTCTAACATGTAGAACTCAACTTTTGCACTTTTTACAATTTAGTCCTTTTGGCTAAATTGAGTGCCCAAACATCAAAATTTTCAAACGAAATTTTCACAAAATCATTTTATATAATCGTAGACCATAAAAATATAATAAAAACAAATTTTACTATGTCAGATTTGTGGTTCCAAAAGTACTATTTCGACTAGGCCCTAATTCGGGATGTTACATCAGCTACTATCGAACCGTCGCCAGACAAAGCTAATTGTGTGTTCAAAGCACATAAAGCAAATAAGGACTTTCGACTTTCAGCAACTACATTGGCTTTCCCTGGATGATAGTCAATCACTAATTCATAGTCTTTTAGTAATTCTAACCATCTCCAAATCTTTCTGAGTCATCAGATATTTCAAGCTTTTGTGGTAGGTATAAATATGGCATTTCTCACCAAATAAGTAATGATGCCAAATTTTCAATACAAATACTATCGTGGCTAACTCTAGATCATGCGTTGGATAATTCTTTTCGCACGGCTTCAATTGTCTCGAGGCATAAGCTACAGCTTTACCTTTCTATATCAAAACACAATCCAAGCCATTTAATGATGCACCATTAAAACTACAAATTCTTTTACCCGACTCAGGCTGAACTAACATTGGTGCCTCTGTCAATAATGCTTTCAATAGCTCGAAGCTCTACTGACACTTTTCTGACCACTCAAATTTAAAATCTTTTTGAGGCAATCGTGTCATCGGAGTCACAATCATCGAGAAGCCTTTCACAAATCGTCTTTAATAGTCTGCTAGTCCCAAAAAACTACAGACTTTGGATACATTCCTCGGAGGCTTCCAATCTATAATCATAGAAATTTTGCTCAGGTTAACATGGATACCCGTGGCTGAAACTATATGTTCCAAAAAACTAACCTCTCATAGCCAAAACTCACATTTGCTAAACTTTGCAAACAGTTGTTTATCTCTCAAAGTTTGTAACACGATTCTAAAATGCTCGGCATGCTCAGATTCAACACGAGAGTAAATCAAAATATCATCAATAAACAGAACTACGAATCAATCTAGGTAAGGCCTAAAAATCTGGTTCATAGAGTCCATAAAAACAACAAGTGCATTTGTTAGTCCGAAAGGCATAACAAGAAATTCGTAGCGCCCATACCTTGTTCTAAATGCAGTCTTTGGCACATCTGATTCTTTGACTCATAACTGGTAATAACCCGATCTCAAATCAATTTTCGAAAACACTATTGCCCCTTTTAACTAATCAAACAAATCATCTATTCGTGGATAAGGGTATTTATTCTTGATCATCACTTTGTTGAGTTGTCGATAGTATATACACATTCTCATTGTGCCATCTTTCTTCTTCATAAATAACACCGGTGCACCCCAAGGAGAGAAACTCGATCTAGCAAAACATCTATTTGTCAATTCTTTCAACTGAGCTTTCAATTCTTTTAACTCTGTCGGAGCCATTTTGTACGGAGCTATCAATATCAACGTAGTTCCCGGTACTAATTCAATACCAAACTCAACCTCTCTGATAGGTGGTAAACTGGGTAATTCTTCGGGAAATACATCTGGATACTCGCACGCAATTAGTACTAATTCAATCTTTCTTTCTGTCACTTTCGTATCAAGTACATAAGTAAGATAAGCTTCACACCCCTTTTTCACAAATCTCTGAGCTAATATAGACGAGATCACAACTAGAAAACTATTCAGACCATCAGATTCAATTCTAATAATCTCATTATTCTGACATTCCAGTTCAATTGTCTTTCGTCTACAATTCATTATAGCATCCTGCATCATTAGCCAATCCATACCCAAAGTCACATCAAATTCATCGAATGGCAACAACATCAGATTAGCCGGAAAACAGAAATCCCGATTCATTAACGGACAATTCTTGTAGACTTTTTCAACCAAAATACATTTGCCTATGGGGTTCGATACTCTAATCACAAATTCAGTAGACTCTACAGGCAAAGCCTTATTAGATACTAAATTCATACATATATAAGAATGAGTTGATCCTGGATCTATCAATGCAATCACATTAGTATCATAGAGAGTGAAAGTAACGGTAATAACATCTGGAAATGACGCTTCTTCGTGAGCGTGAAAAGCGTAGGCTCTAGCAGGTGCTTTGGCCTTGGATCTTATAGCTGAACCCTTTGTCGCCCCTCTACTACTACTTATATTTCCAGAAATTCTAGGTGGTCTACCACTATTCGACGTGTTACTTGGTCTCACATTTTGAACTTTATCTTTCTCATCCAGCTCAGGACAATCTCGAATGAAGTGATCTAGTGAACCACATTTGTAACAAGCTTTATTACTTTTATTCCAACATTCTCCAAAATGTCATCTCCCACACTGCTGACACTCGGGTTTGTTGCCTCTTACACTGACAACATTTGGTACTGATGTAGCTTGAAATTTAGAACCTGAGTATTGTTTTCTACGATCTCTGTTCGAATATTCGTTTGAAGCATTTGGGCAAGCGTACATATCTCTAGATTTCTTTGATGAAGGTTGATACGACTTACTCATCGATCTTTTTCTCTAGTCTCTAGCTTCTGAATTTGCTTTTCTCTTTTCTTTGCTAAGATCCTCGGCTTTACAAGCTCTTTCAACCAAAATGAAAAATTCTTTTAACTCTAGAATTTCGACTAGTAGTTTTATATCTTCGTTCAACCTATCAACGAACCGCTTACACATAATCTCTTCGGTAGAAACATATTCTCTGGCATACTTACTCAACTGTACAAATTCTCTTTCATATTCTGTCACGGTCATTCGGCCTTGTTTTAATTCTAAAAACTCTTTGTGTTTTTGATCGAGAAATATTTGGCTGATGTATTTCTTTCAGAATTCAGATTGAAAGAATTCCCAAGTAACCCGTTCTTTTGGAACCACAGATAACAACGTGTTCCACCATTGATACGTGGTGTCTCTTAGCAAAGATACAACACATTTAATACATTCATCAAGAGTACCAGACAATTCATCGAATACTCGAATCGTATTTTTGAGCCAGAATTTAGCTATCTCAGCATCACTATCAGCATTTGTTTTGGAATCTTCAGCCCCGTGTTTGCGGATCTTGTCAATTGGAGGCTTATTCAACCATATCAAGTCTATAACTTGAGGAATAATAGGGATTTGTTGAGGAATAGTTAGGGGTGGAGGTTGTTGAGCAGTCGGGTTTGTACGAATGTATTAAGTGAACCATTCGTTCATTATTTGGAAGAAAGCTTCTTTAGCCTCTCCTCCTTGACTACCCGTCACGGGTCTAGAATCAGATGGCGCTGTCCCTTGTGAGGGAGCAGGCACATTACTCTCAAACTCATCAGCTATAGCTCGATTAGGATCCATTACTATATGAAAACACAATTTAAAATGTTAGGATTCATCATACTGTATCAATTTATATATATGGCATTTATAGCTAGACTCTCACACACGCTACCTTAGTCCTAGAATCAACTAAACCATAGCTCTGATACTAATAAAATATAACACCCCTAACCCGTATCCGTCGCCGAAGTAGGGTTACGAGGTATTTCCGATCAATTCACAACATATAGCATACATTTATCAAACATAAAGCATGCATTCTCATAAATCATTCAACACGATCACATTATCCCTTATAAGGGCCTACGAGGCCTTAAACATACTTTAGAAGTGGTTCGGGACTAAATCGATAACAAATGAAAATTTTGGAAACTTAGAAAAATTTCAACCATACAAGGGTCACAAGCCTGTGTGCCTCGCACAGCTCCAAACACGCCCTTGTCTCAGGCAGTGTGAAAATAGGGCATACATACTGACAAGGGTCACATGCCCGTGTGCCTCGCACAGCTCCAGACACGCCCTTGTCTCAGGCCGTGTGAAAATAGGGCATACATACTGACTTGTATCACACGGCCGAAGACACGCTCATGTGCCAGGCCGTTTGAAAACTAGAGGGTATACTGAATTATGCAACACGACCAAGACACACGCCCATGTGCTAGACAGTGTGCCAATTAGTGTGGTATACTAACTTGTACCATATAGCCTGTCACACGCCCGTGTGTGAGACTGTGTAGAGCATACTGACTTCAATTCAATTTCAACACTAGGGGACACACAACCATGGAACATGACCGTATGTCACACATAGTTGAGACACATGCCCGTATCTCTACCTGTGTGGACAAAAATAGGCCATTCGCAAGGCCAATTTGCCACCCCAACTTCAAAGTACCTACACAAGGCAAAATGGTGCATTTCATTATACAATTAGGCAGCCAAAATCATCAACCAAATGCACAATTCATACCATTATAATTTCATCTATTCCAATTCTCAAATCACTACCATTTACTTAGCCAAATACATGCCAAAAAAATATCAAACAATATGGTTCATTTCTCATAATTCACATAACCATTTTAACTTCCATAATGTCTTAGTTACAACCATGCCAAAACAAACCAAAATAAGCCATCACCCATGGCTATATTTATACAAACCATAACATATACATTTACAAGCCATTTCTAATAGCCAAACACACATCAATATTAACATCATTTACAAGTCAAATCTCATGGCTATAATCATAACCAAAATACCACATCTAGCCTATACATGCCATATACCAAAAATATATAATTCAAAAGTACCAACTTAGATGTTTGATAGTGTGATGATGTTCCCGACGGCTCTCGGATCTGAGCTAGCCTTGATTCACTATAAAACATAGAAAATAACATGAATGAAGCTTCATAGCTTAGTAAGCTAGTATGTGAGCAATAAACAACTATCACTATTCATTCATCATTCAAATAATAGAAAACGATATACAACAATTCTATTAAATCTCAAAGCTATCAAATGATCATTCATTTAACACCCATTACCAGTGTCCTAAGTCGGGACAGGGTACAAGGCATTACCGGACTTAAACACAAACAATCATGTAAACCGAACCATAAAATTTCATTCATATTTTAAAACATTCAATCACATGCACATAGTCCCTTATTTGGGTTTACGAAGCTCAAAACATACTTTAGAAAGGGTTTAGGACTAAACCGAAAACTTCAAAAAGCTCTGGGAAAAACTAGAATTTTTTTTCATGGAACAGGGTCACACGCTCGTGTAGACACTAGGGCATGCCCATGTGCTATCGACACGCCCGTGTCCTCAAGTCGTGTAACTCTCTATTTATTATGTCAGCAATTAAATTGAACCACACGGCTAGGCCATATGCCTGTGTCACCAGGATGTGTCCCTCACACGGTTGAGACGCAGGCCATGTCTCATCCCGTGTAATTGACTCTTAGGCTATTTTCCAAGCCTTCATATTTCCCATAAACTTTTACAACCTTATACATACCAAACTCACAAATCATGGGATCATTTTAGTGATTAAACATCCTTCATTAAGAAACAATCAACATTAGCTCGATATAGGCCAATACATTTAGCCAAATCATAAAAACACATGTCATAGAATTAAGTCCCTATACATGCCACTCACTTGATACTTCTAACATATATATCAATACTCCAAAGTTATTGGCTTGATAGTGTGATGCTGCCTCTGATGATCTCCAACCCCGAGTCGACCTAGGAACACTAAGAAAATGGAAAGGAGGGAGTAAGCTTTACGCTTAGAAAGCTCGCATGAAAAAGAATAAGCAATATATAAATATGCTATTTTCAAATTCTTTCTATTTATTCAAAGTCCAGTCAAGCAGTTTTCTCGAGTCGCAGTCATTAAATCATTTATATCTAGGGCTACAGAACTTTAAATTAAGATCCGTTAATTTTCCCTAAACTAGACTCATATATCTTCTTACCATAAAATTTTTAGAATTTTTGGTCAAGCCAATAAGGACAGTTTATTTTGTAAAGCTACCCCTATTTCGCTGTCTGATAGTTCCAACCTTTCTCTACTAAAAATCAATTATCTCATAGTATGAGACTTAGATAATGTTCCTGTCTATTTATCTTGAAAATAGACTCAATAAGAATTTCAAGAATATATATTATAACCCATGATAATTTTTGTAAAATGTTTAACGATTTTCCAAAATGGAGACAGGGGAGCCCGAAATCACTTTGACTCT
Source organism: Gossypium anomalum (assembly GCA_025698475.1). Lineage (NCBI taxonomy): Eukaryota > Viridiplantae > Streptophyta > Magnoliopsida > Malvales > Malvaceae > Gossypium > Gossypium anomalum. Next base: position 35,660,497 of record CM046968.1, on the reverse strand, counting down.
GTCTCACAAAAATTCAAATATTTCATAATATGAGATTCCTTTGACTGTTTACTTTATCTGAAACTAGACTCGATAAAATTTAATTTCATATTTTATTTAGCCTCTAATTCAATTTCCACTATTTTTAGTGGATTTTCAAATTCGGACCACCGCTATTGTCCTAATCTGTCTTAGTGCAACATAATGATAACCATCACAAGTTTGTCATAGAAGTTATTCTCATAAATATCACTCATTCATTTGCACTCTTATCACAAGTCCATTTCATTTCACATGTCAAACACATACTCATGGGTTTCGAGTACGTACTTGTGCTATCTCTTAGCATAATCACCCATCCAAACAGGACAATCATATGCATCATACTAGTATAAACTAAGCATAGATGAGTTTATCATGCCGTTTCTCTTTATATCACTAGGTATAACATTACCGCTGAATTATTGAATTTCTGATGGACCTTTCCTTTTCCAGTTGTACACTTGAGGTGTACGTTCTGTGACAACCCGAATCAGGGCCTAATCGGAATAGTGGTTTCGTGACCACAAATTTGAGATAGAAATAATTGTTTTATAAATATTTTATAATTATTTTGAGGTTTATGATATGATTTCATGATTTCGTGAAAATTTCGTGAAGAAATTCAATGCATAAAGTGCTTAATTTGAAGTTAGGGACTAAATTGAATAAGTTGCAAAACTTGCATTCTAGAAGTTTCTAGTATGAAATTGCTTTAAAATATTAATTAGGAGGTCTTAAATAGCAATTTGACCAATTTTAAGTTCATGGACAAAATTAGGACATGGAAGGAATTTTTGAAAGTTTAGTACTAAGGGCATTTTGGTCATTTAGGGGTAAAATGAATTAAAATACAAAATTAAAAACCAATTTTGCTCATCTTCTTCATGGAGGCCGAAATTAGCATGGGGGAGGCCATGGCTAGGGTTTTCAAGCTTTCCAAGATCAATAGTAAATGATTCCAAGCCCCGTTTTTAATGTTCTTTACGTTTTTGGAATCCCGGTAGCTCGATTAAGCTTATTCTAGCAATTATTTAAGCTAGGGTTCATATTTGGAAAAATACCCATAGGTGAAATGTGTTTATTTTTATGTTTTATGGTAGAATATGAAGCTTGAAATTGTGTTAAACAACTTTTGCTAAGTGATTTTTCAGTAAAAAGCGAGTAAAACTAAGCATAATCGATAAAAATATCTATTGTTCATAACTATGTGTTAAGAGTGAGAATTTGATGTTGCCATAGAAGGGAAAAATGATCAGTATGTCATAAAACACAAGGAAATAGGATGAAGTTTAATTTTCGAGTCTTGGGGCAAAAGTGCAAATATGCAAAAGTTTAGGGGTCAAAATGCAAATTTGTAAAAATATGATTTTTAGACCCACATGAATAGTGTGATTAATTATTAGGCTAAATGTGATATTATAGATCAAGAAAGGCGTGGAATCGATCTCGAACTGGGGGAAAGGAAAATGTTTTGGACTAAATTGCAAAATTTCTATATTTTGCACCGAGGTAAGTTTGTATGTAAATAATACATTAACTTCATTTACATTTTTATATTTCAGCCTATTATATATATTTTAGCCGATTTTGAAGCATAAATTGATTATTGGAAGAATGGAAATAAGTAATAGAGAGAGAAATCCCGGTTGAACATTCGGAAGAATTGAATAATATAGATGGAGTGTAGCTAGGTCACATGCATGATGCCGAGTGCACATCATGTGTACAAGAAAGCTACACGATACTATGTAGTAGCTAGGTCACATGTGTGATACGGGAAGTATCCCATGTAGACAAGAGAGCTACGGGAGAGAGATAAATGTAGCTAGGTCACATGTGTGATACGGGAAGTATCCCATGTAGACAAGAGAGCTATGGGATATATGTAGCTAGGTCGCATGCGTGGTTCCAGGTGAAGGACACCATGTAGACAAGAGAGCTACGAGATAAATTGGCTAGGTCACATGGGTGGTACTAAGTGTTCACCATGTGTACAAGAGAGCCGAATTATATGAAATATGATGGTGGAGCTGTGTCTTGTGAAACCATCAAGTATCGGGAATTGATCCGAATTGTTCAACGGGATGGCTTTATGGTGACAATGTAATTATGGACCTATACTTGTAATGTATGAAATGTAGTGAAAATGAATTGTGATATGTATGTTAAAATGAGGTTAATACAAAGAAAGTGTGAAAGAGTGAATTAGCACTAAAACTGTTGTGGGACAGTAGCAGTGACGTGATTTTGAAAACTCACCAAAAATAGTAGGAATTTAACTAGAGGCTGAATGAGATGTGAAATTAAAGCTTGATGAGTCTATTTTCATATAAAAGAAACGGAGCAAGTAAAGGAATTCTATATTTTGAGATATTTATAATTGTGTGTGACTTGCTCAGAATGACTATGTGATCCCCTGTTCCAACTTTGAAAAATCATTAAAAATTGTAAAAAACAAATTAAGAAATATATTTTATATGCATAAATTCATTATTGAGTCTAGTTTTAAATGAAACAGGTTTCATGATTATTTGAATTGTATACTGGGAGAAATTAAATTTGTAGTGAACAGAGGTCAGATCAGTTGAGCTGTGTAACAGGGGAAATTTTAACTAATAAACTGTACTAATTGGATTGACAAAAAATTCTAGAAAAAAATTAGTGAATAGATATATGAGTATATTTTCAAGGAAAATTTACAGAATTGGATTTCGAGTTTCGTAACTCGAGTTATGATTTATTTAGTGAACATGACGCAGGAGAGACAGCTTGACCAAAGTGGAATAAATAGTGAAATTAAAAGTAGATACACTTGAGTTATTATGTAATCATACTAAATTCTTTATTCATTATTTATGTACTTGCTTACTAAGCGTAAAGCTTACTTCCTTCTTTTCATTTATTTTTAGTTTGTCAGGTCAGCTCAGGGGTTGGAGATCGTCGGAGGCAGCATCACACTATCAAGCCATTACCCTTGGAGTATTGGCTAGTATATGTTAAATGTTTTCATGTGAGTGGCATGTATAAGAAGTTTATTTCATGTCATGTATTATTATTATGATTTGGTTTACGTATTGGCCTACATTGAGCTTTTGTACATGGCCGTGAGATGTGGTCTTTATTTATTGTGGTTTGCAAGTTTTAAATTTTGGACAGAACTTTGTGACCCGATTTCATATGTTTGTGAATGTTTAAGTCCGGTAACGCCTCGAACCTTGTTCCGGAGTCGGATACGGGTGAAGGGTGTTACACGTTCCTTTCCAAGTGGTACACACAAAGTATACATTTCCTTTTCAAATGGAATACACAAAGTATACCTAACTTTTCCAAGTGTCCACACAAAGTGTACATAACCTTTTCAAGTGTACACACAAAGTGTACATAATCTTTTCAAGTTGTACCATGTGGTTACAGAAATCCTTTTTAAGTATTACCCTTTTGGGTTACATTCCTTTTCATAATGAGATCAAAAGAATATCCTTTCAGAACAACCTTTACTGTAACATATGCAGGATCTCATATACACGGTAATCACCTGTCCAATCGGAAACCAATATTCAAACGGATTCATGTACTATCTCATCATTTATATGTAAATCACAAATCAACATTTGTTTATTACATGTTCATGCCAAACACAAGACATGATGCACATAATTCAACAATCAATTTAACACATTTATATGCATAATTTAGTTATACGAACTTACTCATTTTATTTAAAATATCATATTCCACCAAATTTCTATTAATATTAAATTTAATACAATTATAGCAAGATATATTTCATGTATAACGATAATAACATGAATAATAGGCTTATTAAATCATGCCAACTTACCTCGGCACCAAAATAATAAAAAGGAACCTAACCATCGATTTTCCATTTTTCACCCGATCTAGGTTCAATCCTCATTTTCCTTGATCTATAATATCACATTTAGTCTAATTACTAGTCACATTATTTAATGTGATCCAAAAATTATATTTTGGCAAAAGGACGTTTTTGCCCCTAAACTTTATCGAAATTACACTTTTGCCCCTAGGCTCGTAAAATGATTTTTATTCAAATTTCTCACTTCTTAGGCCTAACCGAACCATTTTCATAACTATGGAAAACTACAATTCTCATCAAAACATCCTTTTATACCATTTTTATAGCTTTTACAAAATGGTCCTTTCAGACGTTTTCATCAAAAATCGCTCAGTAAAAGTTGTTTATTTAACACCCAACACTCATTTTCTACCATTAAACATCAAAAGGCATGCATGTCACAGATGGGTAAATTTTTAAACCTGAACCCTAGCTCAAATTAATGGTAGAAATAGGCAAATCGAGTTACCAGGAATTTTAAAATGTAAAGAACATTAAAAACGGGGCTCGAGATCACTTACAAATGAGCTTGGAAAGCTTGAACAAAACCCTAGCCATGGTGGTCTTCAAAATTTCGGCCAAATCATGGAAAATGAAGAAGATGACATCTTTTTTTATATTATTTTGGCTTTATTAGCCAAATTACTAAAATACCCTTAATGAAAAACAATTTAAAACATACCTAACCATATCCATTTTTGTCCACAACTTAATTAATGGTCTAATTACCACATAAGGACTCCCAATTTAAAATTTCATGACAATTGGACACCTCTAACATGTAGAATTCAACTTTTACACTTTTTACAATTTAGTCCTTTTGACTAAATTGAGTGCCCAAACGTCAAAATTTTCGAACGAAATTTTCACGAAATCATTCCATGAAATAGTAGACTATAAAAATATAATAAACATATAATTTTCCTAATCAGATTTGTGGTCCCAAAACCACTGTTCCGACTAGGCCCAAAATCAGGATGTTACATTTCTCCCCCCTTTTGGGATTTTCGTCCCCGAAAATCTTACCAGAAAAGTGGTTTTGGTTTTTCACTTAGATTCCTCAATCCTATAATCGATGTCAAAGAACTTTCACTCAAGGCTGAACTTTTACTACATATTTCTTTAAATTCCACAAACAAGAATCATGAGCGGTTTTCGTTTTACGACACTTTTAATGCAACTTAATCTCTATTAGAAAGTTCGTGTATTCACAAGTCCGATCCATACCATCATGTTTCGTATACATTCATACTTGAATCATTTCTGAATTTGAATAGTGAAGCTAGCCAGTTCATCCCAGCTTTATACTCTCTATAATTTCACACGGTCCGATTATATGTTAATTCAACTCTCGGTTACCTTTCATGTCAAAGCCTCCTTTGGCTTTCCCAAGAAATCATGATATGAATCCCGGATCTCAATCTGACTAGTGGAGACTAGTATTCTAAGAAATCCATCAATCATAAAGACACGAAATTCCCCGAACCTAATGAGCTAAAATTCAGTACATACCAGCATGATTTACATATCTCGTCAAACATTTAACAATAAGTTACATGACATCTTCCTGTTTCAAAAACAGGGATGATCCTGATAGGGCTTTGAGGATAATCCTTCCTCATTTTCCATCCTAATATCAATACTGGAAGAGGTAACTCTAGTAGAATCTGATGCTCAGCTTTAACCCCATTAACATTTCAAATATTCTTACACAAGGATCATACAATAACCATCTCATCATCTTTTAATACCCAAGTCATTTACACTATAGCAACTCAGGCCTTTCTATGACATCAGATATTTTAAGCTATTACTTGGCTTGTTGTCTTAAAACACATCACCGATCAAACAACAATACATAACTAAAAATCAGGAAGTCTTGTTCAACACAGACTAGACCAGTTCAAAGGCTTCGGTTAACAATGTTCTCATCTGTCCAAACTTTGCCAATCATGAATTAAGCCATTAATTTCACAAGATGAAAATTTTACCAAGCCTTTGCCAATGTTAAATCCTTATATGGAAATTTAGAGTCATCCAAATACTAAAATCACCAGATTACCATGATCAAATCAGAAGCATAATCATACCTGATATATATATATATATATATCGCAAGCTAAAGGTCATACTTTAACTATAAGCCATGTTTGACAAGTGACGAGATAAAGATGACCAAGAATTCATGATAAGGAAATCCATAACGGAGAAATCCAGATTTTAGAAATCCAACATAAAGAAATCCAAAACAAGAAAATCTAATCACGATACCATATCAAAAGATTGAGGACAAAGTTCATAAGAAAATATGAAAGACCTCAATGGTTCCTTAGAAAAAAAAATCCAAAAGAAAAATATCATTCTGACCACCAAGGATAGATACAAAAAGAATAATATACTTTCCCATATACATATCGGACAAATCAACTATTAGAAAAAACTGAATCATAGCATCATATGCACCCTTTTTCATCAATTCCCTTACAGAGAAAGGTAGTAGAATACCAGAAAGAAATAGGATCATGTAGATTATGTACCAATCGGACTGACAATGTCTTTGTCTATCATTAAGATCAGGGAACATTTCCATATTACAAAAAGAAATTCATCAGAAAATAGATAGTCTCAATAACCCTTCTGCAAACAATTGATCTCATACTATATTTTAAGAGAGGCAGTCATAATCTGTTCACTGTAATTACCGTACGTGGACATTTCATATTTCAAATATTATTTCCCGACATCATTTCAGAATAGATCAATTTTCGAAGTTAACCTTTTTACTAACTGTGATACTGCAAAAATTAGATAATCTTTCGGTTAATCCGATATCTTTCTAGCTCAGTCTGTACTTATCAACTCATTCTCAATCACTAATCATGCTTATAACCATTCTATCACTAAAATCTTTGGTTTCTCACCTAGAAACTTATTCAACACAAATCTAGGGAAATATAAAGCACCACTTTGGTAAGTTGGAGGAGGGTCATAGAGCCTCTGACTCAACTCTCATATACATATACATGTAACAGAATTTTTATTATCATAGCAACATCATCACAAACATGTCATTCATTTTGGGTAAACTAACTTTCATATTGAATTTATGCCCACTTTCCAGTCATCTCATTTTAACAAGTATACTTATGCATGCATTCCATGTTTTCTGGATAACTTCACTTACCTATTCATCTAATCATACAAGTCATGAACATGATATCATACAAGGGCCAACAAACATGGATAAGTTTATCACAATCTATACTTTTATCTCGTACACCATCATTTAGACATATCATTACAATCATATAAATCAGTCCAAGCAATTTAACACATTTACTCAAGCTATACAAGCTTGTCAATCATAATCATCCAAACAGATATACATGAATATTCATCCCATTAATATTTTTGATAAGTTATCTAAACACATGTATTTACTCGAGCAATTCAGTTACATACATCATGGAATTATCAATCAATCATAAATAAGTTTGTTATGCCATATAATCCTTTATCTCATTTCAATAATTCATTTCTATCCGTCAAATTTTTGATATCTAATCAGGATAATGACATTTTATTCATAATAGTATATTGTGAATCTTATTCGTACCTTTCCAAGTTTCAACTCATCATGACTGCACTTTACTCAAATACCTCCTTATTACAATCAATATGGTCAGATGTAGCATGGTTGGAGAGTACCTTTGTCTAAACAAAGTGGCTATCATACACATCGGGAAATATCACACTATCTCAGATCGGTGGCATGTATAGCTAGACTCTCATACATATGCTAGGTTAGACTGAGAACTGACTAAACCATAGCTTTGATACCACTAAACGTAACACCCCTTACCCGTGTCTTACTCCGAGACAGGGTACGAGGCATTACCAGACTTAAACACAAACAATCATGCAAACTGAACCATAAAATTTTGTTTATATTTTAAAACATTCAATCACATGCACATAGTCCCTTATTTGGGTTTACGAAGCTCAAAACATACTTTAGAAAGGGTTCGGGACTAAACTGAAAACTTCAAAAAGCTTTGGGAAAAACTAGAATTTTTTTTCATTAAACAGGGTCACACACACCCGTGTGGACACTAGGGCACGCCCGTGTGCTATCAACACGCCCGTGTCCTCAGGCCGTGTAACTCTCTATTTATGATGTTAGCAATTAAATTGAACCACACGACCAGGCCACACGCCCATGTCACCAGGCTGTGTCTCTCACACAGTTGAGACACACGGCCGTGCCTTATCCTATGTAATTCCCTTAGGCTATTTTCCAAGCCTTCATATTTCCCATAAACTTTTACAACCTTATACACATCAGACTCACAAATCATGACATCATTTTATTGATTAAACATCTTCATTAAGAAACAATCAACATTAGCTCGATATAGGCCAATACATTTAGCCAAATCATAATAACACATGTCATATAATTAAGTCCCTATACATACCAATCACTTGATATTTCTAACATATGTATCAATACTCCAAAGTTATTGGCTTGATGGTGTGATGCTGCCTCCGACAATCTCCAACCCCGGGCCGACCTAGGAACACTAAGAAAATGGAAAGGAGGGAGTAAGCCTTACCCTTAGTAAGCTCGCATGAAAAATAATAAGCAATGTATTAATATGCTATTTTCAAATTCTTTCTATTTATTCAAAGTCCCGTCAAGCTATTTTCTCAAGTTGTAGTCATTAGATCATTTATATCCAGGGCTACGGAACTCCAAATTAAGTTCCGTTAATTTTCCCTGAAACTAGGCTCATATATCTTCTTACCATAAAATTTTCAAAATTTTTGGTCTAGCCAATAAGTACAGTTTATTCTTTAAAGTTACCCCTGTTTCACTATCCGACAGTTCTAACCTTTCTCTACTAAAAATCAATTATCTAATAGTATGAGACTTAGATAATGTTCTTGTCTATTTATCTTAAAAATAGACTCGTTAATAATTTCAAGAATATATATTATAATCCATCATCATTTTTGTAAAAGTTTTAATGATTTTCCAAAGTGGAGACAGGAGAGCCTGAAATCACTCTAGCTCTGTCTCACAAAAGTTCAAATATCTCCTCATATGAGAATCCTTTTCTTACACCGTTTCCTTTATCTAAAACTAGACTCAATAACCCTTAATTTAATATTTTATTTAGCCTCTAATTCAATTTCCACTATTTTTAGTGGATTTTCAAATTTGGACCACTATTATTGTCCTAATCTGTCTTAGTGCAACATAATGATAACCATCACAAGTTTGTCATAGAAATTATTCTCATAAGTATCACTCATTCATTTGCACTCTTACCACAAGTCCATTTCATTTCACATGTCAAACACATACTCATGGGTTTCGAGTACGTACTTGTGCTATCTCTTAGCACAACCACTCATCCAAACAGGACAATCATATGCATCATACTAGTATCAACTAAGCATAGATGAGTTTATCATGCCATTTCTCTTTATATCACTAGGTATAACATTACCACTGAATTATTGACTTTCTGGTGGACCTTTTCTTTTCTAGTTGTACACTCGAGGTGTATGTTCCTTTCCAAGTGGTACACACAAAGTATACCTTTCCTTTTCAAATGGTATACACAAAGTATACCTAACTTTTCCAAGTGTACACACAAAGTGTACATAACCTTTTCAAGTGTACACACAAAGTGTATATAACCTTTTCAAGTTGTACCATTTGGGTACAGAAATCCTTTTTCAGTATTACCCTTTCGGGTTACATTCCTTTTCATAATGAGATCAAAAGATTATCCTTTCGGAACAACCTTTACTGCAACATATGCAGGATCTCATATACACGGTAATCACCAGTCCAATCGGAAACCAATATTCAAAGGGATTCATGTACTATCTCATCATTTATATGTAAATCACAAATCAACATTTGTTTATTACATGTTCATGCCAAACACAAGACATGATGCACATAATTCAACAATCAATTTAACACATTTTTTTTGAAAGAAAAACGACCTAAAGGTCAACCTCATTTTATGGCATCTTTAATGATAATATTATACGAACTTACTCATTTCATTTAAAATATCATATTCCACCAAATTTCTATTAACATCAAATTCAATACAATTATAGCAAGATATATTTCATGTATAACAATAATAAGATGAATAATAGGCTTATTAAATCATGCAAACTTACCTTGGCACCTAAATAGCAAAAAGGAACCTAATTGTCGATTTTCCATTTTTCACCCGATCTAGGTCCAATCCTCGTTTTCCTTGATCTATAATATCACATTTAGTCTAATTATTAGTCACATTATTTAATGTGATCCAAAAATCATATTTTGGCAAAATTATGTTTTTTCCCCTCAACTTTGTCGAAATTAAACTTTTGCCCCTAGGCTCGTAAAATGACTTTTATTCAATTTTCTCACTTTATAGCTTAACCGAACCATTTTCATAACTATGGAAAACGACATTTCTCATCAAAACACCCTTTTATACCATTTTTACAGCTTTTATAAAATGGTCATTTCGGACGTTTTCATCGAAAATCGCTTAGTAAAAGTCATTTATTTAACACCCAATACTCATTTTCTACCATTAGACATCAAAAGGCATGCATGTCACACATGGGAAAATTTTTAAACATGAACCCTAGCTCAAATTAACGGTAGAAATAGGTAAATCGAGTTACCAAGACTTTAAAAATGTAAATAACATTAAAAACGGGGCTCGAGATCACTTACAAATGAGCTTGGAAAGCTTGAACAAAACCCTAGCCATGGTGGTCTTCAAAATTTCTGCCAAAGCATGAAAAATGAAGAAGATGACATCTTTTTTTCATATTATTTTGGCTTTATTAGCCAAATTACTAAAATACCCTTAATGAAAAACAATTTAAAACATACCTAACCATGTCCATTTTTGTCCACAACTTAATTAATGGTCTAATTATCACATAAGGACTCCCAATTTAAAATTTCATGACAATTGGACAGCTCTAACATGTAGAACTCAACTTTCGCACTTTTTACAATTTAGTCCTTTTGACTAAATTAAGTGTCCAAACGTCAAAATTTTCGAACGAAATTTTCACGAAATCATTCCATGAAATTGTAGACCATAAAAATATAATAAAAATAAAATTTTTCTCATCGGATTTGTGGTCCCGAAACCACTATTCCGACTAGGCCCAAAATCGGGATGTTACAATTCATTTAGCTTACAAAGGAACTCATAATTCCATAATTTTAATACTCAATTCATTACCATACGTACCTGTACCATCTCGTACCAATATCATACTTAATCACATCTTTCATTTACCCACTGAACCATTCGGAATAGAAATCGGATACTTAAGGATCTCAATCGATAAGTACCTATACCATGGCCCGAAGCTAAATCAAGGTAACTTATCCCCGGAGTACCTATACCATGGCCGATAGCCAAATCAAGGTAACTCATCTCTAAAATACCTATACCATGGCCCAAAGCCAAATCAAGGTATAATTCGCACCCGAAGTGCCGATGTCGTGGCCCAAAGCCAACACAATAACCTAATGACATGTCACTAGCATCTTAAACTATTCCTAAGGTTCAACCGGGATTTCACGCTTGTTGAATCATCGTCAAATCATTCTTGAACTTCACATAATCACAATTCATGCTATACCAAAGCATATAAAATATAATTAAAAATAAGCTCATTGCATACGATACCTCGTATTAGGAATTGACGGATAATGTTAATATAATATATATGTTATATAATAATTAACAACATGGCCGGCCACTAACTAACTAAAATGGACATTTTGACATGCAAGTCCATACTTTTATAACATGCATTAATAGACCCTTACACATTAACCTATCACGTTTCAAAAATGTCTCATATAAGTCCTATTTAATAAATTTCACATGCAAATGACAAAAATCAAGGCATTAAACTTTCACACATGCATTTACACATATTATAAGCATAGATTATAATGGTTAATTATTTTTGTGACTCGGTTTTGTGGTCTCGAAACCACTTTTCAACTAGGGTCAAATTAGGGCTGTCACACGACTAGGCCCTAAATCGGGCTGTTACAGCTAGGAGTTGACCGAACCCTAAATGCTTTCCCATGGATTCTTTCTCTTTTAATTTTGGTTGGAAAGATGATAATATGAACAAAATTTCATTTTGTTTTTATAAATATTAACATTATTTATCAAATACAAAAATTAACTTTTAAATTATAACAGTTAAAACCACTTAATGATGTCCATAAAAGTCCACTAACATTTAAAATGGTCTAAATACCATTTAAGGCCATCATATTTAAAAGCCAAAGCTATTCAACACCTTTAACTAGTAGAACATACATTTTACATTTTACACAATTTAGTCATTTTTTATCAAATTAACCAACCAATCGATAAAATTAGGTCACGAAATTTCACACATATCACATAACATGTTGCAAATACCAAAAATAATATTAAAATAATTTTTTGACATCGGATTTGTGGTTTCGAAACCATTATTCTAATTTAGCTAAAAATGGGCAGTTACACAAACTTTACATCTTTCTATAGCAAACGAGTCATCAGAGAAGCTATCATTGAAAAACTTTTTACAAATCTCCGATAATAACCAGCTAGTCCCAAAAAACTTTGGACTTCAGACACATTCTTTGGTGGCTTCTAGTTAACAGTGGCTGAAATTTTATTCGGGTCTACTCTAAAACCTTCAGCAAATACAATATGCCCAAAAAAACTTACTCTGACACCTTCAGCAGATACAATATGCCTAAAAAAACTAACTTCCCGTAGCCAAAATTCACATTTACTAAATTTGACATACAATTATTTCTCTCGCAGAGTTTGCAACACTATTCTCAAAATGTTCTGCATGTTCATTCTCATCTCATGAGTAAACCAAAATATCATCTATAAATACCACCACAAACCTATCTAAATATGGGCTAAAAATTCCGTTCATCAGATCTGTAAACACTATAGGTGCACTTGTCAAACCCAATGGCATCACAAGAAGCTCATAGTGTCCATACAGGGTTCTAAAAGCTGTCTTTGGTACATCTAAATCTTTTACCTGTAGTTGATAGTAACCAAAACTGTAACACCCTAACTCTTTCCATCACTGGACTGAGTTATGAGGTAATATCAGACAGAACATTTATTTCAATTTTTTTTATCGGACGTATATACTTGAATACATTTATAAAACATCTTCAAGTTTATAAATATATAATATTATATACACACCTAACATAAAATACACATCAAAACTATTTTATTTTATATTTGTACTTGAACTGACAACTTATAACGCTATCTCAAATTAAATATTATGACCAAGTACAATAGCAAAATTTCAAATAATTACTTATATATGACTAACATGACCGACTCACCCTAATACACATTATTAAATTACTAAGCATTTTCAACTCTCAAAACATATATATATATATATATATATATATATATATATATACCACATGTAACTTTCAACCCTAAACACATGACATAATAATCTAAAGGAATTTAAACATTGGCCAATAAAAATTTAATCATACAATCATACTTATGAAAATTTACATACATCATGATAGACTCATTGACTATAGTCAAACCATTTCCAAAACGTATACTCACAATCACATATACCATTCATTAATGAGATATAACCTTGTACCCAAAACGAATCTAAACTATAACTAAACATAACCGAATTCAAACTTAGTAGTTAAGCCATGTTCGCATGGCTGAAATTTACATATATAAATTCAAACAAAATACATATTAGCCAATACATGCCATAATGTTCACTTAAGATCAACTAAAAAAAAGGTACCAAAACGTTGCAGGCTGGTGTGATGACTTCGACGATGGTCCCGAACACAAGAAATGGATCAAAACAAATCTAAATAAGAAACAAGTAAACACACCAAATGAGTAATCAACTCAATAAGTAATAAGCAATATAATACAGACCGTTAACATGAGATCATATGAAAAATAATGTAAGATCAACTATTTCATCCGTACCGAACTATGCCACAATTACTTAGATTATCGATTGAACCCCAAGAAAAGTCTAGCTATCCAATTAAATACCTAAAACAACCAGATAGTTTAGATCCTTTCCTCGAAGTATAAAACAATGATCAACTAGATGGTTGCATGCATATATGTTTCATATCTCAAATTTGATTTTTCCGTTAATAGCCCTAGCACTTTATTCCTTTCCGGCACACTCTATATCCTCAGCCGTTTTCGCACACACAATACTAATCAAATGCGCACACATAGTGCCATGATAAACCGCACACATAGTGCTTTGAAAATTCACTCATGTATTGACATTCAAACCAGTACACATAGTGCCATTAATTTCGCACACATAGTGCCATTCAAATCCGCACACTTAGTGCCAATGTTGACTCATTATAATAAGGCAATTTACTTAAATCAAATAACATATACAACCACATTTATAAATACGTGTATCACTCCAAAGGAATACCTAACATAAGAAATCCTTTTATGATACGTTAGTATCATTTAGGTATAAGTTAATCAACCTATAAATGCTTATGGACTTACCTTATGTCGGATGAAATGATTCCCAATCGACTACTCAATATTCTTTGCTTTGCCTTTGCTTGATTCCCCTCCTTTGGATTCTTGAGCTAGAATAAATAAATAAATTTAGTAGTTTAATTTACCTTGCAAGATACTCATATATATATAAATTTAATGATTCCACTTATTCTTACAACCATCCTTGTTCAAGACATCAAAGTCTCAACTAATGTTTATATTATATCTCAAAGCCAAATGTATTATCACTTCCAAAATAACATTATGCCAAATATGATTACATTCAAATATACATAATTATGAATCTAACTCAACTTTGTAAGCCAACCTCCTCATTTGGTCGATTGTATAGAATTAAAGAAAATTTCACAAATGTGCATACTATATAGCTGAATATGCAAGATCAAATTTAACATCACCTATGTACTTAATTATAATGCCTAATATACAATTTCAATGCAATATCATTTTTATTTCATTTAAACACATAGTTCCTCCACATAATAATTTGACCGAATGTTTCTAACTAACAAAAACTCCACATCTATTCATAATATCATACCAATGTTCATATATCTATTAGCTAGTTCATTCCTCATCTTTCTAATATTCCATTCAAAAGCATCAAACACTATCCTCTTAACATCTAACCATCACAATCGAATGCCCATTTTTGTCACCAAATAGAGAAATCAACCTATGGGTTATAATATGGATTTGTCTATTAACTAAATTTGATAAAATTTAATGAAAAATAACATGAAATCTTACCTTGATTAACCCTTAAGTTGACCGAATGCTTTTAACAATTTTTCTTTCTTTCTCCCTTTAGGTTTCGGTTTTGCAAGGAGAAGATGAACACCCTCCCACCTTCCATTTCTCATTTATTCATCTTTTTCTTATTAATTTTTTTTCTATTTAGATTATTTTATCATTTGCCATTATAAAATTGTATTTAATTAGACTTAGTGGAGGAACATCATCACATGGCCGGCCACTTCATGAATTAAGGGCATTTTGACATGCAAATCCATGCTTTCTCACCTTGTTGTTATTTAATCCTTACAATTTACCTATCATCTTTTCTAAATTTCTCAACTAAGTCCTTTCAAGAAAATTCACATTCCTAAGGCTAATTTTAAACATTTATTTTTTTCACACATACACTATCACACTTAAATATATGCAATTAAAATTAAAATAAATTTTTGTGACTCGGTTTTGTGGTCCCGAAACCACATTCCGACTAGGGTCTGATTAAGGCTGTCACAACTCTCCCCCACATAAGAAATTTTCGTCCCTGAAAATCTTACCAACCATTAAGTTAGGATATCGATCCTTCATAGTGTCTTCAAGTTCCCAAGTAGCTTCTTCGACCCCATGTTTAAGCCACAGTACCTTCACTAATGAGATTTTCTTATTTCGTAGTTCTTTTACTTCACGAGCCAAAATACGAACTGGTTCTTCTTCGTAACTCAAATCAGATTGAATTTCAAACTCTGATGGATTAATTACGTGCGATGGGTCGGATCTATAACGTCGAAGCATTGACACATGAAAAACAGTGTGAATCTTTTCAAGTTCAGGGGGTAAAATCAATCTATATGCGACCGGCCCAATTCGTTCGAATATTTCATACGGCCCGATGAATCTTGGACTCAATTTGCCCTTAAGGCCAAATCTGAGTACTTTTTTCCAAGGTGATACTTTAAGAAATACTTTGTCTCCAACCTGATATTCGATGTCTTTTCTTTTGAAATCCGCATACGACTTCTGACGATCTGAAGCTGCTTTCAGACTTTTACGGATCACTTTTAATTTCTGTTCAGCATCTTTAATCAAATCAACCCCGAAGATTTTACTTTCACTAAGTTCGGTCCAAAACAACGGGGTACGGCATTTACGACCGTACAAAGCCTCGTAAGGTGCCATCTTAATGCTTGATATTGTCGTAAGCGAATTCAATCAAAGGCAAATACCTTTCCCATGAACCACAAAACTCTAGAATACAACATCTCAACATATCCTCGAGTATCTGAATTATCCGCTCAGATTGACCATCAGTCTGGGGATAAAAAGCGGTGCTAAAATGCAACTTGGTACCCAATGCTTCTTGCAATTTCTTCCAAAATCGTGATGTGAATCTCGGGTCTCTATCCGACACAATAGAAATAGGTACTCCATGTAATCAAACAATTTGGGAGACATATAATTCTGCCAATTTATCGAGATAGAAATCCGTACAGACAGGGATAAAATGAGCAGATTTCGTTAATCTATCAACAATAACCCAGATTGAGTCTTTCTTACTCTGCGTCAATGGTAAACCATATACAAAATCCATCGTGACTCGATCCCATTTCCATTCGGGTATCATGATAGGCTGAAGTAATCCCGAAGGCACTTGATGTTCTGCTTTCACTTGTTGACATATCAGACACTTTGAAACAAAGTCAAAAATGTCTCGTTTCATACCAGGCCACCAAAATTGACGTTTTAGATCGTTGTACATTTTTGTACTACCCGGGTGGACTGACATTCGACTACTATGAGCCTCACTCAATATCATCGAAATAAGTTCTGAATTTCTTGGAACACATAATCGACTCTTGAACGTCAAGCAATCATTGTCGTCAATCTGAAACTCTGATTCCATATTTAAAACACATTCAGCTTGTTTAGCAACCAATTCATCCTCGACTTTCTTGGATTCAAGTATTTGATGAATCAATAATGGTTTGGCCTTTAATTCTGCTACTAACACATTATCGGATGAAATGAAAAGGTGAACATTCATCGCTCTCAAAGTAAACAGTGATTTACGACTTAAAGCATCGGCAACCATGTTAGCCTTTCTCGGGTGATAATCAATGACGAGCTCATAATCTTTCAACAACTCAAGCCAACGTCTTTGTCGCAGATTCAAATCTCTTTGAGTCATCAAATATTTGAGGCTTTTGTTGTCTGAATAAACATGACACCTCTCTCCAAACAAGTAGTGCCGCCATATTTTCAAAGCGAATAAAATGGCCGCTAATTCAAGATCATAGGTCGGATAGTTTTTCTCATGCGGCTTTAATTGCCTTGACGCGTAAGACACAACTCGACCTTCTTGCATCAACACACAACCCAGCCCAAGTAAGGATGCATCACTGTAAATAACAAACTCTTTAGGATCTCGTTTGTACTAGCACTAGAGCTCAGATTAAGCAGTTTTCAATCAATGAAACTTTTCCGACATTTTTCTGACCATTCAAACTTAACATTTTTTTGAAGTAGTTTCGTCATCGGTGTGGCTATCATTGAGAAACCCTTTACAAACCGTCTGTAATAACTGGCAAGTCCCAAAAAGCTCCTAACTTCAGTAATATTCCTCGGAGGCTTCCAATCAATTATGGCCGAAATTTTGCTCGAATCAACTCGAATACCCAATGTGGATACCACATGTCCCAAAAAGCTAACTTCTCTCAACCAGAACTCGCATTTACTGAATTTTGTGTATAACTGCTTGTCTTGTAAAATCTGTAATACCAATTTCAGGTGCTCGGCATGTTCAGATTCATTGCGCGAATAAATCAAGATGTCATCTATAAACACCACTACAAACCGATCCAAATACTGTCTAAAGATTCGATTCATCAAGTCCATAAATACTGCAGGGGCATTAGTGAGCCCAAACGGCATCACTAAGAACTCGTAGTGACCATATCTCGTTCTAAAAGTAGTTTTAGGTATATCCGAGTCTCAAACTCGCAACTGATAATAACCTGATCTCAAATCTATCTTTGAGAACACTGAGGCTCCCTTCAGCTGATCAAACAAGTCATCAATACGCGGTAACGGATATTTATTCTTTATTGTCACTTTATTCAATTGACGATAATCGATGCACATCCTCATGGTTCCATCTTTCTTTTTCACAAATAATACTGGTGCACCCCAAGGTGAAAAACTCGGTCGAGCAAAACCTCTATCCGTCAACTCTTGCAGTTGAGTTTTCAATTCCTTCAATTCTGTTGGTGCCATACGATACGGAGCTATCGAAATTGGTGTGGTACCAGGTGCAAGTTCGATGCCGAATTCTACCTCTCGAATAGGTGGTAATCCCGGTAACTCCTCAGGAAAAACATTTGAATACTCACAAACCACTGGTACCGATTCAAGTTTCTTTTCTGACTCTTTGTTATCAAGTACGTACGCAAGATATGCTTCACTCCCCTTTCTCATATATTTCTGAGCGATCATCGAGGATATTATTGCTGGCACTCCGTTCAAGTCAGTAGACTCAACTCGAACTATCTCATTATTTGCACACCTCAAATCAATGGTTTTTCTTTTGCAATTCACAACTGCATCATATACGGTTGACCAATCCATACCGAGAATAATATCAAATTCATCAAACAGTAAAAGCATCAAATTGGCGAAAAATAGGAATCTTGGATTATCAGGGGGCATTTCTTACACACTTTGTTAACAAGTACATATCGACCCAAGGGATTTGACACTCGAATTACGAACTCAGCAGACTCAACAGGTAGAGTCTTACTGGATGCTAAAGTCTCACATACATATGAATGAGTAGAACCAGGGTCAATCAATGCAATCACGTTAGTATCAAAGAGAGTGAAAGTGCCAGTGATAACATCAGGGGAAGATGCCTCCTCTCGTGCACGGATGGCATAAGCTCTGGCAGGAGCACGAGTCTCAGATTGAACAGCCATATCAGAAGTTCCTCTCTGACTACCACCCCTACCTCCTGTATTTCTCGGTGGTCTACCTCTAGTCGTTGCGCCACTCGATCTCGTACCTTATTCTTTTCATCAGGTTCCATACAATCTCGAATAAAATGATCTCGCGATCCGCATCTATAACAGGCCCTGTTAATAGACTTACCCCAATATTCACCTACATGTCGTCTTCCACATTGTGAACATGGTTTTTCCTATTGACTGTTGCCAACACTAGCAATCGAGGTAGCTCGAGAGTCCGTTGATGGTCGCTCCCTAATACAAATTCCTGCAGTCATCTTCGATTGATTAGTATCGTCTCTGAACCTTTTTGCAGCGGAGAAAGAAGTTTTACCCGCCGATCTTTTACGAAAGTCTCTAGCTTCAGATTCAGCTTTCTTTTTCTCCTTTCCAAGCTCTTCAGCCTTGCAAGCCCTTTCAACTAGTGTTACAAATTCTTTTATTTCTAAAATACCCACTAGTAGCTTTAAATCTTCATTCAATCCCTCTTCGAATCTTTTACACATAGTGACTTCATCAGCTACACACTCCCGAGCATATCGACTGAGTCTTACAAACTCACGTTCGTACTCAGATACTGTCAAACGACCTTGTTTGAGCTCCAAATATTCTTTACGCTTTTGATCAATGAATCGTTGACTAATATACTTCTTACGAAACTCCGCCTGAAAGAAATCCCAAGTAACTCGTTCCTTCGGAACAATAGAAGTCAGAGTTCTCCACCAATAGTAGGCCGAGTCCCGTAATAAGGATATGGCACACTTTAGACACTCATCAGGTGTGCAAGACAGCTCTTTAAAAACACGGATGGTGTTTTCAAGCCAAAACTTGGCCCTTTCAGTATCATCAGTAGCTGCGGCTCGGAATTCCTTGGCCCCACGCTTCCTAATCAAATCCACAGGAGGTTTATTCAACCTCAAAGGATCAGTAGTTGCTGGTATTATAGGCACCTGAGGTAGATTATTTAAATTCAGAAATGGTTGAGCAGCTGGGTTAGTTCGGGCATATTGTGCGACCCACTCGTTCATCATGGTAAAGAAGGCTTGTTTTGCCCCATCATCTTGATTATTCGTAGATGATTGAGGTTCAATAGGCAGTGTCCCTTGTGCAAGAGCAGCCGCTACACTCTCATTGTCATCCGCTGAGGCTCTCTCTAAATTTGGTTCCATTTACTAATCAAAACAATAATTTCAACCGTCAGAAGTCATCATACTATCATATACTAACATTAAGGCATGTATAGCTAGACTCATACGCGCTATGGTAGTCCTAGGACCGAGTAAACCGTAACTCTGATACCAATAAAATGTAACACCCTAACTCGTTTCCATCACTGGACTGAGTTATGAGGTAATATCAGACAGAACATTTATTTCAATTTTTTTATCGGACGTATATACTTGAATACATTTATAAAACATCTTCAAATTTATAAATTTATAATATTATATACACACCTAACATAAAATACACATCAAAACTATTTTATTTTATATTTGTACTTGAACTGACAACTTATAGCACTATCTCAAATTAAATATTATGACCAAGTACAATAGCAAAATTTCAAACAATTACTTATATATGACTAACATGACCGACTCACCCTAATACACATTATTAAATTACTAAGCATTTTCAACTCTCAAAAACATATATATATATATATATATATATATATATATATACCACATGTAACTTTCATCCCTAAACACATGACATAATAATCTAAAGGAATTTAAACATTGGCCAATAAAAATTTAATCATACAATCATACTTATGAAAATTTACATACATCATGATGACTCATTGACTATAGTCAAACCATTTCCAAAACGTATACTCACAATCACATATACCATTCATTAACAGCATATAACCTTGTACCCAAAATGAATCTAAACTATAACTAAACATAATCGAATTCAAACTTAGTAGTTAAGCCATGTTCGCATGGCTGAAATTTACATATATAAATTCAAACAAAATGCATATTAGCCTATACATGCCATAATGTTCACTTAAGATCAACTAAAAAAAAGGTACCAAAACGTTGCAGGCTGGTATGATGACTTCGACGATGGTCCCGAACACAAGAAATGGATCAAAGCAAATCTAAATAAGAAACAAGTAAACACACCAAATGAGTATTCAACTCAATAAGTAATAAGCAATATAATACAGACCGTTAACATGAGATCATATGAAAAATAATGTAAGATCAACTATTTCATCCGTACCGAACTATGCCACAATTACTTAGATTATCGATTGAACCCCAAGCCAAGTCTAGCTATCCAATTAAATACCTAAAACAACCAGATAGTTTAGATCCTTTCCTCAAAGTATAAAACAATGATCAACTAGATGGTTGCATGCATATTCATATCTCAAATTCAATTTTTCCGTTAATAGCCCTAGCACTTTATTCCTTTCCGGCACACTCTATATCCTCAACCGTTTTCGCACACATAATACTAATCAAATGCGCACACATAGTGCCATGATAAACCACACACATACTGCTCTGAAAATTCACTCATGTATTGACATTCAAACTAGCACACATAGTGCCATTAATTTCACACACATAGTGCCATTCAAATCCGCACACTTAGTGCCAATGTTGACTCATTATAATAAGGCAATTTACTTAAATCAAATAACATATACAACCACATTTATAAATACGTGTATCACTCCAAAAGAATACCTAACATAAGAAATCCTTTTATGATACGTTAGTATCATTTAGGTATAAGTTAATCAACCTATAAATGCTTATGGACTTACCTTATGTCGGATGAAATGATTCCCAATCGACTACTCAATATTCTTTGCTTTGCTTTTGCTTGATTCCCCTCCTTTGGATTCTTGAGCTAGAATAAATAAATAAATTTAGTAGTTTAATTTACCTTACAAGATACTCATATATATATAAATTTAATGATTCCACTTATTCTTACAACCATCCTTGTTCAAGACATCAAAGTCTCAACTAATGTTTATATTATATCTCAAAGCCAAATGTATTATCACTTCCAAAATAACATTATGCCAAATATGATTACATTCAAATATACATAATTATGAATCTAACTCAACTTTGTAAGCCAACCTCCTCATTTGGTCGATTGTATAGAATCAAAGAAAATTTCACAAATGTGCATACTATATAGCCGAATATGCAAGATCAAATTTAACATCACCTATGTACTTAATTATAATGCCGAATATACAATTTCAATGCAATATCATTTTTATTTCATTTAAACACATAGTTCCTCCACATAATAATTTGACCGAATGTTTCTAACTAACAAAAACTCCACATCTATTCATAATATCATACCAATGTTCATATATCTATTAGCTAGTTCATTCCTCATCTTTCTAATATTCAATTCAAAAGCATCAAACACTATCCTCTTAACATCTAACCATCACAACCGAATGCCCATTTTTGTCACCAAATAGAGAAATCAACCTATGGGTTATAATATGGATTTGTCTATTAACTAAATTTGATAAAATTTAATGAAAAATAACATGAAATCTTACCTTGATTAACCCTTAAGTTGACCGAATGCTTTTAACAATTTTTCTTTCTTTCTCCCTTTAGGTTTCGGTTTTGCAAGGAGAAGATGAACACTCTCCCACCTTCGATTTCTTATTTTATTCATCTTTTTCTTATTAATTTTTTTTCTATTTAGATTATTTTATCATTTGCCATTATAAAATTGTATTTAATTAGACTTAGTGGAGGAACATCATCACATGGCCGGCCACCTCATGAATTAAGGGCATTTTGACATTCAAATCCATGCTTTCTCACCTTGTTGTTATTTAATCCTTACAATTTACCTATCATCTTTTCTAAATTTCTCAACTAAGTCCTTTCAAGAAAATTCACATTCCTAAGGCTAATTTTAAACATTTATTTTTTTTTCACACATACACTATCACACTTAAATATATGCAATTAAAATTAAAATAAATTTTTGTAACTAAGTTTTGTGGTCCCGAAACCACATTCCGACTAGGGTCTGATTAAGGCTGTCACAAAAACGGAAATCAATCTTTGAAAATATAGTGGCACATTTTGTAACACTCCTAACCCTTTTCCGGCATCGGAACAGGATTACAAAGTAATACCAGTCATTACAGTTCAATATTAAATAATATAAAGATAAATATTATACAATTCAGATATTATGTTCTACTGTCCCTTTATTGAACCCTCAAGGCCCTAAATAGAATATGGAAACAAATCGGGATTCAATCGGAAGCTTATAAAAATTTTCGTAAAATTTCCAAAATTTTCTTTAATAAACAATAGCACACGCCCGTGTGTCTCCATGACATACCCGTGTGGTCACACTGTGTGGCTCACACTGCCTGGGCACGTCCGTGTTCTATACCCGTGGAGCTCTTTGACTTGTTACTCATGAAAAATTTGATTTCACACGGCCATGTAACACGCCCATGTGCTCAGCCCGTGTCGATTTATTTTTCAATTCGAATTAAGTACAATTTTCACACGGCTAGGGCACATGCCCATGTGCTTTGGCCGTGTGCCTCACACGGCTGAGACGCACGCCCGTGTCTCTGCCTGTGTGATAATATAACGCCCCCACGCCCGAAACCGTCACCGGAGTCAAGCTTGAGGTGTTACTAAACTTATCTTACCTTTTAAACAACTCTAAACCACTTATTTTAATTTTCAGAATAAACTATTTTTCTGCATCATGGTTGCTTAAAAATTCATTTATTGAGTTTCAAAACTTGAAATTAAGATCCATAAAATTTTGCTAAAACTAGACTCATATATCTATCTACTAATTTTTTTCTAGAATTTTTTACTTAGCCAATTAGTACATTTTATTAGTTAAAGTTACCCCTGTTTCAGAATTTGACTGCACTAACCTCTACTTACTACAGACCACTTTTATCCCTGTAAAAAATTCATATGACTATACCGTTTGTTTCTATTAAAACGATATTCAACAAGGATTCTAACCATATAAATTGCACCACCTAATTATTTTTTTAAAATTTATGGTGAATTTATAAATTTGAAACACGGGATCCAGAAATCGCTCTGGCCCTATTTCACTAAAACTCAGATATCTTATAAAATACAAAACCTTTACCTGTTTTGCTTATTCCATATGAAAATAGACACAATGAGCTTTAATTTAATATATTATTCATCATCAAAACATGTCTATATGATTTTTAGTAATTTTTCAAAATCAAGTTATTGCTGATACTTGAATCCATTTTTAAGTTACTTTCACATTTTTTATAATTTTCATGTGATAGTTACTACTTAATCATACATACTATTAAACATGTATATCATCAGCCATTCTATTAGCTAATCATTAGCAAGTATTTACAAATCATTCATTGATCATATCATATCAAAAGAAACCAAGTTCCTATACATGCCATACATAAAACGAAACGTCTATCTATACCAATGTGATTCTTTCGATAGTGTGATCGGGTCTCCGACGTTTCCTTCGATCCCCGAGTGGCTTGATAAAAACTATAAGAAAAAGAAAATAAAGAGAGTAAGCACTAGGCTTAGTAAGCTTACAAGCAAATAAATTACAACATTCAACATAATGAATAATTATACATAATGTCACCTAGCCTCATAAACTTTCTTTACTTCTCATTTTCTACCTTCTTCTTTACTCACTTACCTTCTTTCTTACCTAACCTTTCACTATTCATAAATATAATCTACCTTCCTTTTTGCTGATAATTCACTGTAATTTAACGTGTACAATGACCCGTTGAACCACTCGGAATATTAAGGATACTAGGGTCGTTCCTGTCTATCAATATCCTGCCAATGCCATGTCTTCGACATAGACTTACATGAATTATTCCTGTCTCCAATGCCATATATATATCTAATATGGGCTTACATGGCTCATTCCTGTCTCCAAAGCCGTATATCTGATATGGACTTACATGGCTCATTTCTGTCCTGTTTTGTCCTGTCAGCCCCAATATCCTAACATTCCTAAGGTTCAAACGGGGCTTCCTAATGCTTTTTCTCTATCACTTCGCCTTTAATTCGACTTTAAATATTCTCATAAAATAAGTATATAAATGCTGGAAATTGACAATAATAATGTAAAATAAAAGAATATTGCATTTATTTATTGTAAACTTACCTCGATACAAAATGTGACTAAACTTTACAATTTAGTCCTTTACTTTTTCTTTTCCCCGATCTACTCCCGAATTTCACTCTTCTTGATCTATAATAGCAAATTTAACTTATTTAATATTCACATTTATCAAAACAGTCCTTTACTCAAACTTTGGAAAAATTACATTTTTACCCCTAAACTTTTGCATATTTACACTTTTTCCCTAAATCTCGTAAATTAAAATTTAGCCTATTTTCTTATGTTTTATGACATGCTGATCGTTTTTCCCTTCTATAGCAAAATCAAATTCTCACTCTAACATATACTTATGACTATTAGGTATTTTTACTGATTAAGCCATTTTACTCGTTTTTACCTAAAACCGAGTAGCACAAGTTGTCTAACATAATCTAAGACCTCATATTCTATAATAAAACATCAAAATAAACACTTTTCACCTATGGGTAGTTTTCCAAATATGAACCCTAACTTAAATTATTGCTAGCATAAGCTTTATCGAGCTATCGGGACTCCGAAAACGTAAAGAACATTAAAAACGGGGCTTGGAATCACTTACTATGGAGCTTGAAAGCTTGAAACAAACCCTAGCTATGGAGAACCCTTGAAATTTCGTGCTAATGAAGAAGATGATGAATTTTGTGTTATTTTTCCCTTTTTATTTCATTTAATATCCAAATGACCAAAATGCCCTTCCTAATTAAACTTTCAAAAATTCCATCCATGTCCTATTTTGTCCATGAACTTAGAAATTGGTAAAATTGTTATTTAAACCCTCCTAATTAATATTCCAAATCAATTTCACACTAAAAACTTCTAGAATGCAAGTTTTGCAAATTATTCGATTTAGTCCCTAATCTCAACTTAAGCACTTTATGCATAGAATTTCATCACGAAATTTTTACACAATCATGCAATCATATCATGAACCTCAAAATGATAATAAAATAAAAAATTTTTCTACCTCAGGTTTGTGGTTTCGCAACCACTGTTTCGTTTAGGCCTTATTTCGGGATGTTACATTTCTCCGCCCCTTTAGGGATTTTCGTCCCCGAAAGTCTTACCTGTGAAGAGATTTGGGTGTTGTTTTCGCATAGCCTCTTTGGGTTCCCATGTAGCCTCGTCTACCCCATATCTATTCCATAGTACTTTCACAAGTGCAATACTTTTGTTCCTTAATTGCTTTACCTCTCGAGCTAGAATCTTTACCGGTTCTTCACCGTAAGTCATGTTTGGCTGAATCTCAACCTCTGTCTGAGCAATCACATGTGATGGATCTGAACGATAACGACGTAGCATAGACACATGAAATACATTATGAATCTTCTCTAACTCAATCGACAAAGCTAACCGATATGCTAATGGTCTGACTCTCTCAATCACTTCAAACGGTCCAATAAAATGTGGACTTAGTTTGCCTTTCTTGCCAAATCTGAGAACTTTCTTCCACGGCGAAACTTTCAAAAAAAATTTGTCACCAACTTGATACTCAATATCTTTTCTCTTCAAATCTACATACGACTTTTGTCTGTCTGAAGCTGCTTTCAAGCAATCTCTGATGATTTTTACTTTCTCTTCTGTTTCCTTAACTAGATCAACCCCGTAAATCTGATTTTCCTTAAGCTCTTTCCATTACAAAGGTGTGCGACATTTACGTACATACAAAGCTTCATAAGGTTCCATCTTCAAACTCGACTGATAACTATTATTGTAGGCAAACTCTACTAATGGTAAATATTTTTCCCAACTGCCTTGAAGTTCCAGTACACAGCATCTAAGCATATCTTCAAGTACCTGAATAACTCTCTCTGACTGACCGTCGGTTTGAGGATGGAAAGCTGTTCTAAAACTCAACTTTGTGCCCAAAGCCTTCTATAATTTCTTCCAAATTCGTGAAGTAAATCTTGGATCTCTGCCTGAAATGATCGATAATGGTACCAGATATGATCGACTATCTCGAAATATACAACTCTCGGCCAACTTGTCAAGTGAATAATCCATACTGAATCGGGATAAAATAAGCCGACTTCGTTAACTTATCAATCACAACCATATCTTGCATCTTTCTTTCTTGGTGTAAACGACAAAATCCTGTCACAAAATCCATAGTAACTCGATCCCATTTCCACTCGGGGACTAGCACAGTGTAATAAACTTTGAAGGTACACGATGTTCGAATACACTGGCTTGTGGATCAAGCATCTAGAAATAAACTCGAAATGTCCCTTTTCATTCCTACCCACGGTACATTTTCTTCAAATCATTATACATCTTTGTACTACGGATGAATAGACAAAGAACTACTATGTGCTTCCTGTAAGATCTTTCGAATAAGCTCATCATTCTTCGGTATACATACCCTGTCTCGGAACATCAATAAACTGCCAGAACTGATCTAAAAATCTGACTCTATATCTGACTCACACTGATCTCTTTTGGCTAACAACTCACTGTCATTTTTTTTTAGCTTCACAAATTTCTTCAAGAAACATTGGTTTAGCTCTCAACTCAGCTAAGATAAAACCATCATCTGATAAGGCTAGACTAGCGTTCAAAGCTCTTAATGCAAATAAAGATTTCCTACTCAAAGCATCAGCAACAACGTTTGCCTTACCTGGGTGATAATCGATCACTAACTCATAATCTTTAATCAACTCTAACCATCTTCTTTGCCTCAAATTCAAATCTTTTTGAGTCACCAATGAACACAACTACAAACTTATCCAAGTACGGTCTGAAAATTCGGTTCATTAAGTCCATGAAAATGGCAGGAGCATTAGTCAAGCCAAATGGCATCACAAGGAACTCATAATGACCATACCTAGTCGGAAAGCGAGTCTTGAGACATCGACTCCTTAACTCATGGAATCGATAGTATTTTCTAACCAAAATTCTGCTCTTTCTGCATCATCATCTTTTGTTGCTCGACACTCTTCTGCCCCTTGTTTCCTGATTCTATCAACTAGTGGTTTTTCTCTTATCATTGTACCTGTGACTGGGGGAGCTTGAGCTACATGGGTAGCCTGAGAATCATGAGGGGATGGAGGTCTAACTGCCGGATTCGTACGAACGAACTCGGCAAACCAATCATTCAAAGCTTAGAAGAGAGCTTCTCGAGTCATTCCTCCCTGATCAACTGTTACTGACCTATTCTCAGATGGCGCTGCCCCTTTCGAGGGAGCAGGCGCATTACTTTCTACATCATCATCACCAGCTCGCTCGGGATCCATTACTATAAAAAAAAATATTTAAAAATCTTCAGGAGTCGTCACACTATCAAAATACAGGTATGGCATGTATAGCTAGACTTTTACTCACACTAAGTGATCCAAGAACCGACTAAACCTGCTCTAATACCAATAAATGTAACGCCCCCACGCCTGAAACTGTTACCAGAGTCAAGCTTGAGGTGTTACTAAACTTATCTTACCTTTTAAACAACTCTAAACCACTTATTTTAATTTTCAGAATAAACTATTTTTCTGCGTTATGGTTGTTTAAAAATTCATTTCTCAAGTTTAAAAACTTCAAATTAAGATCTGTAAATTTTTCCTAAAACTAGACTCATATATCTATCTAGTAATTTTTTTCTAGAATTTTTTACTTAGCCAATTAGTACAGTTTATTAGTTAAAGTTACCCCTGTTTTAGAATTTGACTGCACTGACCTCTACTTACTACAAACCACTTTTCTCCCTGTACAAAATTAATATGACTATAGAGTTTGTTTCTATTAAAACTAGATTCAATAAGGATTCTAACCATATAAAGTAAAACACCTAATTATTTTTTTAAAATTTATGGTGAATTTTAAAGTTGAAATAGGGGATCCAGAAATCGCTCTGGCCCTATTTCACTAAAACTTAGATATCTTATAAAATAAAAAACCTTTACCTGTTTTGCTTATTCCATATGAAAATAGACACAATGAGATTTAATTTAATATATTATTAACCATCAAACCATGTCTCTACGATTTTTAGTGATTTTTCAAAGTCACATTATTTCTGATACTTGAATCCGTTTTTAAGTTACTTTCACATTTTTCATAGTTTTCATGTGATAGTTACTACTTAATCATACATACTATTAAACATGTATATCATCAGCCATTCTATTAGCTAATCATTAGCAAGTATTTACACATCATTAATTGATCATATCATATCAAAAGAAACCAAGTTCCTATACATGCCATACACAAAACAAAACGTCTAACTATACCAATGTGATTCCTTCGATAGTGTGATCGGGTCTCCGACGTTTTCCTTCGATCCCCGAGTGGCTTGATAAAAACTATAAGAAAAAGAAAATAAAGAGAGTAAGCACTAGGCTTAGTAAGCTTACAAGCAAATAAATTACAACATTCAACATAATGAATAATTATACATAATGTCACCTAGCCTCATAAACTTTCTTTACTTCTCATTTTCTACCTTGTTCTTTACTCACTTACCTTCTTTCTTACCTGAACTTTCACTATTCATAAATATAATCTACCTTCCTTTTTGCTGATAATTCACTTTTATTTAATGTATAGATTGACCCGTTGAACCACTCGGAATACTAAGGATACTAGGGTCGTTCCTGTCTATCAATATCCTACCAATGCCATGTCTTCGACATGGACTTACATGAATTATTCCTGTCTCCAATGCCATATATATATCTAATATGGGCTTACATGGCTCATTCCTGTCTCCAAAGCCATATATCTGATATGTACTTACATGGCTCATTTCTGTCCTGTTCTGTCCAGTCAACCTCAATATCCTAACATTCCTAAGGTTCAAACGGGGCTTCCTAATGCTTTTTCTCTGTCACTTCGCCTTTAATTCGACTTTAAATATTCTCATAAAATAAGTATATAAATGCTGGAAATTGACAATAATAATGTAAAATAAAAGAATATTTCATTTATTTATTGTAATCTTTCCTCGATACAAAATGTGACTAAACTTTACAATTTAGTCCTTTACTTTTCTTTTCCCCGATCTACTCCTGAATTTTGCTCTTCTTGATCTATAATAGCAAATTTAATTTGCTCTTCTTGATCTATAATAGCAAATTTAACTTATTTAATATTCACATTTATCAAAACAGTCCTTTACTCAAACTTTGGAAAAATTACATTTTTGCCCCTAAATTTTTGCATATTTACACTTTTGCCCTAAATCTCGTAAATTAAAATTCAGCCTATTTTCTTATGTTTTATGACATGCTGATTGTTTTTCCCTTCTATAGCAAAATCAAATTCCCACTCTAGCATATACTTATGACTATTAGTTATTTTTACCGATTAAGCCATTTTACTCGTTTTTACCTAAAATCGAGTAGCACAAGTTGTCTAACATAATCTAAGACCTCATATTCTATCATAAAACATCAAAATAAACACTTTTCACCTATGGATATTTTTCCAAATATGAACCCTAACTTAAATTATTGCTAGCATAAGCTTTATCGAGCTACCGGGACTCCGAAAACGTAAAGAACATTAAAAACGGGGCTTGGAATCACTTACTATGGAGCTTGAAAGCTTGAAGCAAACCCTAGCTATGGAGAACCCTTGAAATTTCATGCTAATGAAGAAGATGATGAATTTTGTGTTATTTTTCCCTTTTTATTTCATTTAATATCCAAATGACCAAAATGCTTTTCCTTATTAAACTTTCAAAAATTCCATCCATGTCCTATTTTGTCCATGAACTTAGAAATTGGTCAAATTGTTATTTAAACCCTCCTAATTAATATTCCAAAGCAATTTCACACTAAAAACTTCTAGAATGCAAGTTTTGCAAATTATTCGATTTAGTCCCTAATCTCAACTTAAGCACTTTATGCATAGAATTTCATCACGAAATTTTCACACAATCATGCAATCATATCATGAACATCAAAATAATAATAAAATAATTTTTTTCTACCTCGAATTTGTGGTTTCGCAACCACTGTTCCGTTTAGGCCTTATTTCGGGATGTTACAGATAAAACCTGAGTATTTTGTTTTACAAAATTTAGGTGCTAGGGACACACGGCCTAACAACATGCCCGTGTGCAAGCCGTGTGTCTCACATGGTCTGATCACACGCCCGTGTGTCAGGCCATGTGGACTCGAAATGAGCCTTGAACATAAAGATTACCAACCCTGCAATCCTAAACCACAAGTAACTCAACTCCTAAACTTTTATCTTTTTCAAATTACGAATAAATACGTTCAAAACATTTTTAATTAACCAATTAAAACATCCTTCCAACATACATTCACTGGTACTACAATTTATACCAATAAAACTCTATATTATCATGCCAAACAAGACTATATATTTTCATACACAAAATATGCATATTCCATACTACCATTAATATTTTATAACTCAACCTTTTAGCATTTACAACAACATTATCACTAATATTCCAAAATAATCATTTGAACGACCTAGGTACATGCCATTTACCAAAAAGGAAAGTACTTCACCGCTCGCTGAGTCGTTCAATACTTTCGTACCTAACCTACGCATGGAAATAAACCGTACATTGAGTATGCACTCAATGGTATATCTATAGACCAATACTTATATTATGCATTTAAACATGAACCATAGATTCCAACAAATAAATACATCATGAATATTCATTCAATTGTCTTTATTTCATAATAACATTTATCATTAGAATCATAACCAGTAAGAAATTCAGTTTCAGTCAGTACCATTCAGTTTTCAGTGCAATAGTTTACCCCTATTAACATAACTTGGACTTGGACGGATACACAGATCCAACCAGCACACCAGTACAGTATGGCACATAGTACCTCATTGGCCAAGCCGAGATAAATAGTAACAGTACGGTACATAGTACCTCATCGAAATTAATCTAGAACAGTAACAGTATGCGACACTTATAGTTCCTTATCGACTCAAGGTCAAATATCCCTGAACACTTCTAATCCTATGGCATGCCAATTATATCTGACTAGTCCGACACTATTAATAGGGTTTTCAGTTACATTCATTTTTTTTAAAAATAACAGTCAATATACATTTCAATTCAAATATTCACAACTCAATTCGATTCTATACAATAATAATACTTACCTTTATTCTACTTACCATGCATATTAATTAATAAATACAACAAATAATTATTAAGTTTGGTTTATAGAAATACAAACTGTAGTTTTTCGAATTATTCTTCATCCACATTCTTTTTTCCTTTCTTTGTTGATGCCTTCGGTACCACGTTAGCTATGGAAAATTTAACAATTTAGAAAAAATCAATATACCATTTTACATTATACATTTCAATTTCCATACAACTTTTACCTAAATTCCAATTTAATCCCTAAGCCATGGCTAACTCTTTTTCTTCGAAACAAATCCCATATTTTATTCTAATCCATCTTTAACAAGTTTTAACACTCAACTTTCTCCATAAAACATTAATTCTACAATCCTTTCAACTTAGTCCCTACTATAACAAAACTTGTACCTTCTTTTACAATTTAATCCTTTTCCCACTTTTAAATTAAATTTCTATCACTTTATCACATAATTCTTCCATTTATTCAACTTAATTAACATCTAATACTTCACTAACCTTCTAAATTTCATCATAAATCAAGTAGTATTCCTTTCTAGGATTCCATAAACACCAAAATTACAAGAAAAGGGGATCAAATTGGCTTACCACTTAAACTTTGAACCTTAAAACCCTAATTTCTCTTTTTCTTTTTCTTTCCTTCTTTTTTTCTCCCAATTTTGTTTCTTTCTCTATTCTTATTCTTGTTTTTTTTATTCTTTTATTTCTTTTATTTACTTAATACATTATAATATTAATATAATATTATTTACTTATTTACTTATTTTATAAGTAAATACTAATAATTATCAATATATGTTTATACATACTCCACATGTATTTCACTGTTACCACACACTTGGCACTCATGGTTTAATTGTTAATTTAGTCGTTTGACTTTTCTTTATTCTACAATTCAACTTTTACCCTATATTCAATCTAGTCCTTTCACTAAATTAGTCTTAATTCAAGCTAATTCACTTAGCCAAAATCTAATTAACCACACTACTAACTTTGTAAATATTTCTAATAAATATTTACGAATTCATTTTATGAGAATAGTAACTCAAAAATTCAATTTCCGATACCCATAGTTGTTGGTTCATTACACATTTTAGCTGGTCAAACAAGTCATCAATTCGAGGCAATGGGTACTTGTTATTTATTGTAACTTTATTGAGCTGTCTATAATCAATGCACAGCCTTAACGATCCATCTTTCTTCTTTACAAATAGAACCGATGCACCCCAAGGTGAGAATCTAGGTCGAGTAAAACTTCTGTCAATTAATTCTTGCAACTGTGCTTTCAATTCTTTTAATTCAATAAGAGCCATTCTGTAAGGTGCTATGGATATAGGTGTTATTCTCGGAACAAGATTTATAGAGAATTCCATTTCTCTATCTGGTGGTAAACCAGGTATTTCTTCAGGGAATACATCAGGATATTCACATACAACTGGCACTGACTGAATCTTTGACTTAGATACTTTAGTATCCAACACATATGCGAGATAAGCATTATAACCCTTTCTAACATATTTTTGTACTGATATTGTTGAAATCACATTAGGTAATCCATCCAGTTTATCAGATTTAACATGAAGTAATTCACCACTCTCACATTGCAATACAATATATTTCTGTTTACAATTCACCATTGCATCATATTAGGTTAACCAATCCATTCCCAAGATCACATCAAATTCATCGAATGGAAAAGTTAGCAAGAAAGTAATAACCTTTTACCATCAACGGACAGTTCTTACAAACTTTATCCATCATAACACACTGGCCCAGGGGGTTTGAAACTTTAACCACAAATTCAGTGAATTCAATAGGCAAACTTTTAACAGTCACTAAGTTCATGCATATGTATGAATGTATGGAACAGGATCAATCAATGCAGTAATATCAGTATCAAGTAAAGAAAATGTACCAGTAATGATGTCTGATGTAAAGGCATCTTCTCTTGCACGAATAGCATATGTCCTTACAGGTGCTCATGCCTCAGATCTAATTGTTGTATCCTTAGTAGTACCTTGGCTACCACCAACATTGCTTGGATGATGGGGTGGTCTGCCTCTCGAGATAGGATTACTAGGCTTTGGAGCTGGTTCTATCTTTTTTTCAACTCTTTCTGGACAATTTCTGAGAAAATGATCAAGTGAACCACATCTAAAACAAGCTCCACTTCTAGACCGACATTCCCCATGATGAAATTTGTTACAATGTTTACATTTCAGTTTGGGATTACCAACACTACCCACACTGGTCACAGATGGAGATGAAGACCTCGGGTTAGAACGTTAAGGGCCCCGCTCTATTCTAGAATATCCCGCAGAGGTGGTCACCCGATCATAATACTTCTTTAATTTCTTAGAAGCAAATGATCATGACTTACTCATAGTTCTTTGTCCAAAAACCCGAGCCTCTCTTTCAACTTGTTTCTTTTCCTTACTAAATTTCTCAACTTTGTGTGCTTAATCGGCTAACACTGTAAATTCCCTTATTTCGAGAATTTCAATCAATAACTTGATATCTTCATTTAGCCCCTCTTCAAAGCGTTTACACATCTCAGCCTCGGTTAGATCCCATTCTCTGGCATATTTGCTCAGCTGAACAAATTCTCATTCATATTCGGATATAGTCATGTTTCCCTGTTTGAGTTGTAAAAATTCTTTCTTTTTCTGATCCATTGAATCTTTGACTAACATATTTCTTTTTGAATTCAGCCTGGAAGAATTCCCATGTAACGTTCTCTCTTGGTACAACTGAAGTTATGGTATTCCACCAATGATAGTTGTATCCTTCAGTAGGGATACTGCACATTTTAGACATTCGGCTAGTGTACAAGATAATTCATCAAAAACCCCGATAGTATTTTTTAGCCAAAACTTAGCCCTTTCCAGATCATCATTTGTGGTAGCTCTAAATTCTTCCATCCCATGCTTGCAGATTTTAT
This sequence comes from Gossypium anomalum, assembly GCA_025698475.1. Taxonomy (NCBI): domain Eukaryota; kingdom Viridiplantae; phylum Streptophyta; class Magnoliopsida; order Malvales; family Malvaceae; genus Gossypium; species Gossypium anomalum. The sequence goes on along the minus strand of CM046968.1, from coordinate 35,624,985 downwards.
CTATCGGAGGCTTACCAGTTCTAACAGGTTCAACACTTTGTGGTACCTCAGGAATCGGTTGAGGACAGGTGGGGGAGGTCATTGTACAGCTGGGTTTGTTCTTAAGTACTCAGGAAATCACTCATTCATCAATTGAAAGAAGGTCTATTTTGTCTCCTCACCTCAGCCCTCAGACACGTGCCTTTCACTACCAGACGCTGACGTAACTCTTTGAACTGAAGCTGAAGCATTGCTCTCAGCTTCCTCAGATTCAGCTCTACCTCGGTTGGATGACATTATATGAAAAACACATTTAAAATGATCAGGAGTCATCACACTATCACAAATTATATAATGGCATGTGTAGCTAAACTCGTGTTTGCTACGTCAAATCCGAGAATCGAATAAACCGTGGCTCTGATACCACTAAATGTAACACCCCTAACCCATATATGTCGTCGGAACAAGGTTTCAGAGTATTACTAAAACTTTCAGAACATTTTACAAATAATTTATGTAAATTACTATTCATTAATTGAGATCATTCAAAACACCCTCGAGGCCTAATACGAGCATTAGAATCTAGTCGAGACTTAATTGGGAGCTCTAAGATTTTTTTGCGAAATTACAAAAATTTTCCAAGGTGTAGGGCTCACATGCTCGTGTGGTCCAAGGGACACGCCTGTGTGACCCTGGGACAAGCCCGTACTAGAGGTCGTGTTCGATCCTGTGTAACTCTCTAACTTGTGGACACAGCCATGCCACACGCCCGTGTTCTAGACCATGTAGCACACACGCTCGTGTCTCTGCTCGTGTGCTCAATTCTGAGCATTCTGTTTCTCAAAATTTAAGGTGCATAGGACACACGGCCTAACCACACGCCCATGTTACAAGGCCGTGTGTCACACATGGTCTAGACACATGCTCGTGTGTCTACCCGTGTGGACAAAATAAAGCCATTTCCTAGCGTCATTTGTCACCCGAATTTACCATTTTTTTGCACTAAAACATACCAAATACATTCCAACCGTTCCAAGCATCCAAATTAAGCAATTTTCATCATTCAACATGGTATATCATTGCATGCATACGTGTTACAATCTTACCTTAGTTCAATCCATGTGTTAAACATGATTTGATCAACTACTAAACATATATATATATAGCTACCATAGCATGACATTATAAGTATATCAAAACAACCATTACTAGCCATTCCAATGGCTAGATTACAAGCTTCATTATCAAGCCACTAATGGTCAAGTTGTCCTATACATGCCATTATACCAAAATGATTTTACTAAGTATACCCAAAATAAGCTAGATGATAGTGTGACGATGGTCCAATGATCTCCAAACTTCGCGAGCTTCCGAGCACTATAAAACAGGGGAAAAATAAAACAGAGTAAGCATTACTTGTTTAGTAAGTTTGTATAACAAAAACTAAACTTACCAATCCTGTTTATTAAATCTAAGTATACAATAACATGTTTTCCATCCATTTTGAAAAATTGCCTAAACACATGCATCCAATCAAACATGTTAGTCACAAAGTTTACATATACATCAAGTAAGGATAGATGAGCTCATCATGCAATACTCTTTCAAGAAATTATCATTTCATCTCATAATTCTCATGCCATGTCAAGAGTTTTATGTCTGTTGAATCATTGAAATTATGATCGATACTCAAGTAGCACACTTGGGGTGTGCGATTCAATAATTCGTAAATTTTTATTCGAGGGTACCCATTAAGGCACTTAATTAAGGAACACACTCTCAAGCCACATATCGTATAATAGGATTACCAGTCCAGGCTAAATCCTTTATATAATGTAAGCTCAAAAGAGCTCAATTAGGATTACCAGTCCAGGATAAACCCTAATCATAACGTAAACTCGAGAGGTATTATATCAGGTTTACCCTTCTGGGAAAAATCCTTTCTATAACAAGGTCAATAGGATTACTCGTCTGAGCTAAATCCCCTCCGCAACAAATGTAGGACCTTATTCATTTCGGGAAAGCGCATATATTCATTAGAATTCAATATTCAATAGGGACTTAACCCTTTTTCACCATTTCAGGCATGTATTCAATTTTTCATTATAGCATTCAAATAATGTACATCAATATAAATCACATTCCATACAAACACAACATTCAATTAAACATATTTACATGCTCGATTAAGTTACACGAACTTACCTCGACACTTGTTCGCGTATAAAATCTACTAATCCGAAACCTTTTCTTTTCCTCGGTCTAACCTCGAATTTGTATTATTCAGATCTATATAAATAGCTTTAATCATCAATTTCACATACTTCATATTTATTTGGACTCAATTTACATTCTAGGCAAAATTATCATTTTGCCCCTAATTTTTCCATAAATTCTCATTTTGTCCCTAGGCTCGGAAATGAAACTTGTGAAATTTACTCTCTATTCCAAGCCTAACCAAAATCCTATTACAAAATTTACAGCTCATGTATTCATAAAAATTTAGAATTTTTCATCAAATTTCACAACTTTACATTTAAGTCCTTAAATCATGTTTTCATCAAAAATCACTTTGTAAAAGTTGTTTATCTATCAACAACCTTTCATTTCTACCATAAATTTCTAATTTTCAGCATATTCATCCATGACCCAAATTTCATACCTTGATAACTTTTCAAATCAATCCCCCAAATAGATAGATTATACTATCACGGTTTTAAAATTATCAAAATTACTAAAAACGGGACAAGGAACCTTACCTAATTAAGCCTTGAAATTTTTTCTCTCTCTCTTAGGATTTCCATATAAATTTGGGGAAGAAGATGAGAAAAATAAGATGATATTTCTTTTTATCATATTTTAATTAATTAAATTATTTCAATTCCAATTTAGTCCTTGCCCTTTTCTAATTTTTCCATGGATGAGTCACCAAAAATATACATACTTTTCTTTAATGGTCTAATTACCATATAGGGACCTCTAGTTTTGAATTCCATAGCTATTTAATCCTATAGCTACTAGAATTTAACTTTTGCATTTTATGCGATTTAGTCCTTCTTGTAATTAAACACTTAATCAATATAATTTTCGTATCAAAATTTCCACATGACATGTCTATCATAATATGGACCATCTAATAAAATAAAAATAAATTTTATTTTTGGGTTAGATTTGTGGTCCCGAAACCACTATCCTAATTTCACTGAAAAATGGGTTGTTACAATATATTTGTATAAATTTGGTGTCTAGTAAAAGTTTGCCTGTTGAGTCTACTGGGTTTGTGGTTAAAGTGCCGAACCCCTTAAGCAAATATGTTCTAGTTGATAAAGTCTGCAAGATATGTCCTTTAATGATTCAGGGTTACTGTTTTTCGACAAATTTGATGCTTTTACCATTTGATGAATTTGATGTAATTCTGGGTATGGATTGGTTGAAACTACATGATGCCACTGTGAATTGTAGATAAAAGGCTATTGAATTGAAATGTCAGAATAGTGAAATAATTCGAATTGAATCAGATAAGTCGAGTGAGTTGCCTGTTGTGATTTCGTCTATGTCATCTCAGATATGCGTGAGAAAAGGTTATGAAGCTTATCTTACTTATGTTCTGGATATGAAAGTGGCTGAATTGAAGATTAAATCAGTGCTAGTAGTCTGTGAGTATCCGGATGTATTTCCAGAAGAGTTACAGGGGTTACCACCGATCAGAGAGGTCAAGTTTGCTATTGAATTAATACCGAGAACATCACTGATATCTATAGATCTGTACACAATGGCTCTGATAGAATTAAAAGAATTGAAAGCTCAATTGCAAGAGTTAACGGATAGAGGTTTCGTACGACTAGTTTTTCACCTTAGGATGTGCCAATGTTATTCGTAAAGAAGAAAGATGGATCGATGAGACTTTGTATTGATTATCGTCAGCTCAATAAGGTTATGATAAACAACAAGTATCCTTTGCCAAGAATCGATGATTTATTTGATCAGTTGAAAGTGACAACACTGTTTTTGAATATTGATTTGAGATCTTGTTACTATCAGTTGCGAGTTAAGGATTCGGATGTACCGAAGACTGCTTTCAGAAAAGGTACGGGCATTATGAATTCCTTGTTATGCCTTTCAGATTAACTAATGCTCATGCAATTTTTATGGACTCGATGAATTGAATCTTTAGACCATATTTAGACAGATTTTTGGTTATATTCATTGACAACATTTTGATCTATTCCCGAGATGAGTCTGAGCATGCTGAACATTTGAGAATTGTGCTACAAACCTTAAGAGATAAGTAACTATTCGCTAAATTTAGCAAATGTGAGTTTTGGCTTCGAGAAGTCAGATTTTTGGGACATATTGTTTCAGATAAAGGCATACAAGTTGATCCGAGCAAGATTTATGCAATTGTTCATTGGAAACCACTGAGAAATGTATCCAAAGTTAGAAGCTTTCTGGGATTAGCTAGCTATTATCGACGTTTCGTTAAAGGATTCTCGATGATTGCTACACCAATGACTAGATTGCTATAGAAAGATTTGAAATTCAAGTGGTCTGAAAAATGTCAGCAGAGTTTTGAACAGTTGACGAAACTATTAACTGAGGCACCAGTGTTGGTTCAACCTGCGTCGGGTAAAGAGTTTGTGATTTTCAGCGACGCGTCATTGAATGGTTTGGGTTGTGTATTGATGCAAGAGGGTAAAGTGATAGGTTATGCTTCCAGACAGTTGAAACCGCATGAAAATAATTATCCGACGCACGATTTAGAGTTGGTCGCTATTGTTTTCGCATTGAAAATTTGGCGACATCATTTATACTGTGAAAAATGGCATATTCTTACTGATCACAAGAGCTTAAAGTATATAATGACTTAGAAATATTTGAATTTGCGTCAACGAAGATGGCTCGAGTTGTTGAATGACTATGAGTTAGTGATTGATTATCATCCGAGAAAAGTGAATGTAGTTGCGGATGCTTTGAATAGAAAATCATTCTTTGCTTTGCAGGAAATGAATGCTCAACTAACCTTATCTAATGATGATTCGATTCTAACAGAGTTGAAAGCTAAACCGATATTTCTTCAGTAAATTTTTGAAGCTCAAAAGTGTGATAATGATTTGCAAGCTGAAAGAGTACAATGCGAGATGAATAGTGATTCAGACTATCAGATCGGATACGACGATTGTTTAATGTTTCGAGATAGAATTTGCGTACCTAAGAATTCTGAGCTCATTCAGAAAATCCTACACGAAGCACGCAATGGTTGTTTGTCTATTCATCCGGGAAGTACAAAAATGTACAATGACTTGAAATAGTTGTATTAGTGGTCGGGCATGAAACGAGACATTTCAGAATTTGTATCGAGATGTTTGATTTGTCAGCAAGTTAAAGTTGAACATCAAGTGTCTTCAAGATTGCTGCAACTAGTGATGATACCGGAGTCGAAATGGGATAGAGTTACAATGGATTTTGTATCAGGATTACCCCTGTCTCCAAAGAAGAAAGATGCTATTTGGCTTGTCATTGATCGACTAATGAGGTCTGCACATTTTATTCCGGTATGTATAGACTATTCAGTTCATAAATTGGCTGAGTTGTATATTTCAGAGATCGTTAGATTACACGGGGTGCCAGTTTCGATTATTTCAGATAGAGATCCGAAGTTTACGTAGCTATTTTGGAAGAAATTTAGCACCTCATTTCATCTTCAAACCGACTGTCAGTCCAAGAGAGTAATACAAATTCTCGAAGATATGATTCGTTGTTGTATTTTAGAATTTAAGGGAAATTGGGAGAAAGATTTGTCGTTGGTTGAATTCGCGTTTAATAACAGCTTTCAATCGAGCATAAAGATGGCACCGTATGAAGCTTTGTATGGTCGCAAATGCCGAACTCTATTGTACTAGACTGAGCTTAGTGAGAAAAAGATTTACGGAGTTGATTTGATCAGATAAACTGAAGAGAAAGTAAAAGTAATTTTGCGACAGTCTTAAAGCAACTTCAGATCGACAGAAATCATACGCGGATTTAAAACGAAAAGACATTGAATTTTAGATTGGTGATAAAGTATTTTTGAAAGTATCTCCGTGGAAGAAAATACTTTGTTTTAGTCGTAAAGGTAAATTGAGTCCGCGATTTATAGGGCCGTACGAGATTATTGAACGAATAGGGCCAATGGCATATCAACTAGCTTTATTGTCAGAGTTGGGAAAGATTCACAATGTATTTCATGTATCAATGTTGCACCAATATAGATCAGATCCATCATATGTAATTTCCCCATTGGAAATTGAAATTCAACCCTATATGATGTATAACGAAAAATCGATAAGAATTTTAGCTCGAGAGGTTAAATAATTGAGAAATAAATGCATAACTTTAGTGAAGGTGTTGTGGCAATGGCATGGTGTCAAAGAGGCTACGTGGGAACTCGAGGAAGCTATGAGGAAATAGTACCCTAACCTCATTTCTGGTAAGATTTTCGGGGACGAAAATCCCTAAGGGGGGAGAGTTGTAATAGCCCGTTTTTAGTCATATCAGAATAGTGGTTTTGGGACCACAAATCTGAGGTCAAAATAATTATTTTATTATTATTTTAAGGTTTACAGCATGATAAAAAGATTGTGTGAAAATTTCGTTAAGAAATTTTATCGTTTGAGTACTTAATTTGATAAAAAGGACTAAATCGCGTAAAGTGTAAAAGTGATGTTCTAATAGCTAAAGGTACTAAATGACTATGAAATTAATTAGTGGAGGTCCTTATGTGGTAAATATACCATTAATAATGGTAATTGACATTTATGGACATCATTAGTAAGATTTAATTAGGGTTAAAATGGTAAAATAATAAAATCAACTTAAAATTAAAAGAAATAAAATATGTATCATCTTCTCTAATGCTATGTTCAACCAAAATTAGAAACAAAGAAAGTGATTGTTGAGCTTTTGGTGGCTTGGCTATAGACTCCCTTGCATGTAAGTGCATTTTTGCTCCGTTTTTAATTATTTTTATGTTTTTGAGATCGTTGCAGCTTAATCTAGCTAGCCCAAGGACTAATTTGCAAAATTTTTAAAAGTTTAGGGTTTTTTCATTGATGAATCTATATGTGCTTTGATGTTTGATAATAGAAAATGCATGTTTGTTGTTAGATAAACAACATTTGTTAAGTGATTTTTAGTGAAATGTCCAATTAGAGATTAAATTGTGAAATGTCTAATTTTTTGGGTTAAATTGTGAAATAAATGAAAAATATGGACTTCTAGGGACCTAATTGAAATTCGGCTAGCATGGATTGTGGTTGAATTGCATGAATTTGTGATTTTATGAAATAAGGACTAAATTGTAAAAATGTGAAATATTAGGGGTAAAAGTGTAAACTGGCTTTAAAGTGTATTTTGACTAATTTGAATAAAGAGATTATTAAATAAATTAATTTTGATTACATTTAGATCAAGAAATGCGAAATACGAATTTAGATTAGGGAAAGAACAAAGTATTGGATTAATCAACTTAATTCGCCGTTTTTGCATATGAGTTAAGTTCGTATGTATTAAACATTATTATAATTGTGTTTTAAATGTTTTGATATTGCCTAAATTTTAAATACAACACAGCGGACATGTTCGACAACGATTCGACAAGTGTGAAATCTCGATTGAACCTTAAGAATAGTTTAGGATACTAATGACATGTCATTAGGGGTTATGTGATTTAGGTGTTGGTCTGTATGTCCTACCGGTGGCTGAGTTATCTGACATGTGTTATGGATACTCGTCAGCTTGTGTGAGCAGACCCGTTGATAGCTCTAGTATGAGCATTATATGTGATATGAGATCGGGGTAGCTTCAGCTATATATGTGGCACTTAGGGTGCGAGTTTCTTGAGTATCTGATAGTATTCCGAATGGTTCAGTGGGTATGTAAAAGATGTGGATAAGTATGAGTTTGATATAGGATGGTACAGGTATGTACATGAACCCAGCAATACACTGAAATAAGGAAAATTATGAAAGTTACAACTAACTTTGTGAATGCATTTGTGGTAGGTTGGTGATTCATTATAAGCCATGTTATGTTATGATTTATTTGCCTAATTTGAGCATATATGATGAGTTGATTCAATTACTATACAAACTTACTAAGCTTTATAGCTTGCATCGTTTAATTTTTCGTGTTTTATAGTGAAATCAAGCTAGCTCGGATTCAGGAATCGTTAGAGATTTCGTGACACTATCCTACTATCACTTTAGTACTTTTTCACTTAAGTATTTTGAGTATATGGAATCTATAGGGATTTTGTGTCATTTTGGTGTATGTGTTGATAATGAATTTAGCCATTTGAATTGGCTTGTTAATGTTTAAAGTTTGGTTTTTTATTTAGCCATGGAAGTTGGCTTATTTTGGTATAGTTGATCATATATACATATGTGCATATGGCTTGTATGATGTGTTGGAAGTGGGTTATATGATGCTAGTTGATTATAGATGATATGAATAGCAAATGGTTGAGTTATAAATATTGATATGCTATTGAATCTAGGTAAATAATGCATAGTTGGAATTGGTTAATTTGTTATATTGTAAAAGTGAGTTTTGGGTATGAAATTGAATGGCATATTGTGGTATTGTTATGATATGTATGGGTTGGCTTTGAAATGGTATAATTTATATTTGGTTGAGAGTGGATGAATGCCAATATATGCTATGTTTTGATGCCAAATGGATTGTATAGGTATGAGCAAAGTTGGGTGGCAAATTGGCTTGGTAAATAGCCTATTTTTGTCCACACGGGCATGTGTTTCAGCCGTGTGTGACACATGGTCAGATTGCACAACTGTGTGTCCTCTATTGTTGAAATAGAAATCAAGTCAGTATGCTCCACACAACCCAGCACACAGACATGTGACTTGGCCGTGTGGCATAAGTCAGTATACCCTACAGGTTTGGCACGGCCTAGCACACTGATGTGTGTGGCCAATCCTAGGGCACACGGGCTAGCCACACGGGCGTGTGTGTTGGCCGTGTGACCCAAGTTAGAGAGTTACACGGGGTAGGACATGGGTTGGAACACGGCCATGTGTTTTCATTTCGAATGTCCACACGGCTTGTGACATAGGCGTGTCTTTAGTGGTGTGAGACACACGACCGGGCCAGACAGGCGGGTGTCCCCTGTATTTTGGAAAATTTTCTAAGTGTTTCAAAAATTTCTTAAGCTATCGGTTTAGTCCCGAACCACTTCTAAAGCATGTTTAGGGCCTCGTAGGCTCGAATTAGGGACAATGTGATTGAATTTGAATGATGATTACATGAAATTTGAAAATGTAAGTGAAATGAATATTTAATGGTTTTATAAGTTTGGTAATGCTCCGTAACCCTATTTTGGTGTTGAATATGGGTGAGGTCTGTTACAAAGACAGTAGAACTATATTCATTTTGAGTCCAAATATTGTGACATGTATATAAGGGTTAGTTTGCAAATGGTCATTTTGGATGGTTAGTTATATATCAATTATGAACATGGTTGATCTTGTGTAATAAGATTTCCTTATGACTTGGTTGATGCATGATACTAGTGTTGTCTAATGCTAGTAAAAATGATGATTGTAGTCTTGTATGATTAGGAATGTTAAAGGTTGCAAAATGAGGTGATTAGGGTAGCTCAGTTGATGAATGGTTGGAGTGGTATGATTAAGTGTCATGCTTGAAATATACATAAAGTATGTTTTCTTTTGGTTCATACCGAGATCATATAGGTTTTCTATGCACAAAATGTATAGGTATGTATGTGTTGGACTTGGATGGAATAGTTTGACATGGTTAGGTGGGAAAATGGTAACACCCCTCATCCATCTCCATCGCTGGATTAGGGTTAAGGGATGCTACATAACAAAATAGTACAAAACATGCTATAATAGATTAAACATTTCATATATTGATTAATTAAATTAAACTCAATCAAAATCTTGTCATTTCATAATTTTTTTTATGTTAAAATAAAGATATTTAAGCTATAAAACAATTTAAAATAAAGTAGGGACTTAATTAAAACATTTAAGAAAAATGGGGTAAAAAATGCTAAACAAGGATCACATAGCCGTGTGACCAGGCCGTGTGAAGCCATAATATATGGCCATGCCGACCAACCGTGTGCAAGGACTCAAGTTGTGTAGAGAAAACACACGACCATTTAACAACTTGTTGCCGCGTGTGCCAAATTGAAACATAAAACTCACAGACCACATAGTTGTGCCATATAACCGTGTATGGCACAAGGCCGTGTGTCAGGCCATGTATCAGGCTGTGTGCACCTGAAGGTCACTTTTCCAACAAGTTAACCAAACTAAATTCTCTTAAGCCACAAACAACAAGATGCTAATGTTCAAACCTGCTCAAAAACAAATTAAAACATGCCAAAAAATCAACATATATTCAAGCATCCCAAGTGCCTAACCAATATGTCATAAAAGGCACCTCAATTCAACAATTTTAAGCTAACATACAATGCCACTCAAACACCATTCAATAACCATACACAATTGGTATACAATAAACTAATATTACCAAGTAAGCTTATGCAAAATGAACCAGATTAACCAAAACATTTACCAAGACATAACAGTTCGATCTGAGGCTCGTGCACCTGCCAGAGCTTATGCCATACGCACTCGCGAGGAGGCTTCATCCCCAGATGTTATTACTGGTACATTCACTCTCTATGATACTAGTGTAATTGCATTGATTGATCCTGGTTCGACTTATTCTTATGTGTGTGAGACTTTAGTATTCAGTAAGACTTTGCCTGTTGAGTCTACTGAGTTTGTGATTAAAGTATCAAACCCCTTGGACCAGTGTGTTATGGTTGACAAAGTGTGTAAGAATTGTCCTTTGATGATTCGAGATTCGTGTTTTTTAGCTGATTTGATGTTGTTGCCATTTGACGTGTTTGATATGGACTGGTTGACTTTGCACGATGCTGTCATAAATTGCAAAAGAAAGACTATTGATTTACGGTACCAAACTAATGAGATTATTTAGATTGAATCTAATGATCTGAATCGTTTCGGCAGTGATATCTTCAATGTTAGCTTAGAAGCATGTGAGAAAGGGTTGTGAAGCTTACTTTACGTATGTGCTTGATAGTAAAGTGGCTGAAAGAAAGATCAAATCAGCACCAATTGTATACGATTATTCGGATGTGTTTCCTGAAGAATTGTTAGGTTTGCCACCTATCCGAGAAGTAGAGTTTGGTATTGAATTAGTGTCGGGGACGACTTCAATTTCAATAGCTCCGTATAGAATGGCACCGATCGAATTAAAATAATTGAAAGCTCAGTTGCAAGAATTGACAAATAGAGGTTTTGTGCAACCGAGTTTCTCTCCCTAGGGTGCACCAGTTTTATTTGTGAAAAAGAAAGACGGAACAATGAGAATGTGTATCGACTACAGATAACTCAATAAGGTGACTATAAAGAATAAATATCCGTTGCCACAGATTGAAAACCTATTCGATCAGCTGAAAGGGGCTACAGTGTTTTCAAAAATAGATTTGAGATCTGGCTACTATCAATTACGAGTTAAAGACTCCGATGTGCCAAAGACTGCTTTTCGAACAAGGTACGAACATTATGAGTTTTTGGCTATGCCTTTCGAACTCAGTAATGCACCTGCTATTTTTATGGATTTGATGAACCAGATCTTCAGACACTATCTGGATCGATTTGTGGTTGTGTTTATAGATGACATATTGATCTATTCCCGTGATGAAGCCGAGCATGCCGAACATTTGAGACTTGTGTTACAGACTTTGCGAGATAAATAGTTGTATATAAAGTTCAGTAGATACAAGTTCTGGTTACGTGAAGTCAATTTTTTGGGTCATGTTGTATCAGCATTGGGTATTCGGGTTGATTCGAGTAAAATTTTGGCTAAACTTGATTGGAAAACTCCTAGAAATGTTTCTGAAGTCCGAAGTTTTCTAGGACTTGCTGGTTGCTATAGACAGTTTGTGAAAGGTTTCTCTATGATTGCAACCCCGATGACAAAGCTATTACAGAAATATGTTAAGTTTGAGGGGTCAGAAAAGTTCCAGAAAAGTTTTAATTAGTTAAAAGCCCTTTTGACCGAAGCTCCAGTACTAGTTTAGCCAAAATCGGGTAAAGAATTTGTTATCTATAGTGATGCATTTTTAAATGGTTTGGGCTGTGTGTTAATGCAGGAAGGTAAAGTCATAGCTTATGCCTCGAGACAGTTAAAGTCGCATGAAAAGAACTATCTGACACACGATCTAGAATTGACAGCTATTGTGCTTGCGTTGAAGATATGGCGTCATTATCTATTTGGTGAGAAATGTCATGTTTATTCTGATCACAAGAGCCTAAAATATTTGATGGCTCAGAAAGATCTGAATTTGAGACAACATCGATGGTTAGAACTGTTAAAAGACTACGAACTTGTGATTAACAACCTTTTGGATTGCTTCAGCCGATCATGATACCTGAGTGGAAATTGGACAGAGTCACGATGGATTTTGTATCCAGTTTACCATTGATACCGAGCAAGAAAGATGCAATTTGGGTTATTATAGATAGATTGACTAAATCAGCTCATTTTGTTCCGGTTCACATAGATTACTCGCTTGATAAGCTAGCTGAATTGTATGTTTCTCAGATTGTGAGATTACACGGAGTACCTATTTCTATTGTTCGGATAGAGATCTGAGGTTTACATCGCGGTTATGGAAGAAATTGCAAGATGCTCTGGGTACAAAATTACATTTCAGCACTGTTTTCCATCCGCAAATAGATGGTCAGCCCGAATGAATCATTCAGATACTTGAGGATATGTTGAGATGTTGCATTCTCGAGTTTGAAGGTACGTGGGAACGATACTTACCTTTGATTAAATTTGCGTACAATAATAGCTTAAAATTGAGTATCAAAATGGCACCTTACGAGGCTTTGTATGGTCGTAAATGTCGTACACCATTTTATTGGACCGAGCTCAGTGAAAATAAGTTACACGGGTCAATTTGATAAGAGAGACTGAACAGAAAGTGAAAGTGATTCACGAGAGTTTGAAAACAATCTCATATCGTCAGAAATCGTATGCGAACTTGAAACGAAAAGATATAGAGTTTCAAATAGGGGACAAAGTCTTTTTGAAAGTATCGCCGTGGAAGAAAATACTCAGATTCGATCGTAAAGGCAAATTGAGTCTGAGATTTATTGGGTCGTATGAGATAATTGAGCGTATCGGGCCGGTTGCGTACAGACTATTGTTGCCGCCTGAGTTAGAAAAGATCCATAATGTATTTCATGTTTCGATGCTTCGACGGTACAGATCCGACCCTTCACATGTGATTAATCCGTTAGATATTGAGATTAAGCCTGATATGACATATGAGGAAAAACCAATTCGTATTCTGACTCGCGAAGTTAAAGAATTGTGAAATAAGAAAATCTCATTAATGAAAGTAATGTGGCATAAACACGGATTGAAGAGGCAGCGTGGGAGCCATAGAATGCAATGAAAGAATGTTATCCGAACCTATTCACCATTAAGATTTTCGGGGACAAAAATCCCTAAGGGGGGAGAGTTGTAACAACCCGATTTAGACCCTATTCAGAACGGTGGTTTCGGGACCACGAATACGAGTAAAAAATATTTAAAAATTATTTTCTATTTTTATTATGTGTGAATTTATATCTGTGAAATTTTTGTGCTTTAATTTTGTCGTTTAAGTGATCGATTTAATAAAAGGGCTTAATTGCGTAAAATGAAAAATTGATGGTTTAATTTGTAAGGGTTGAATTATTGATGTCTTTATTGCATGAGGTATTTATGTTGCAATTAGACCATATCTATAAATCATGGATGGTTAAGTACATGAATGTAATGATTGTATAATTATTTATAAAGGTTAATTTAGTAAAATATTTAATAATATGTAAAAAATAAAACATAAAAATTTAAAAGCCATTTGTTCATATTTTTTCTTTGACCGAAACATTAAAGAAAATAAAAGAAATAAAGTTTTCAAAGGTTCGGCCATTGTTAAGCTTAATCAAAGTATGTAACTAGCTCGATTTTTTATAATTTTTAAGTTTTTGAGATCGTTGCAGTGTAATGTACAAAGCCCATACTTGAATTTCTGATTTTGATGAATATTTTGAGTTATGCCATTGATGAATAATTGAGTTTTTTGATGTTATTTGATGAATTATGAAAGATATGTTTTGGATTAATATGTTTTGTATTGGAATTTTTGATGGTTTTGAGTAATTAGGACTAAATTGAAAAAATAATAAATTGAGGGACTAAAATATAAAATAAATGAAATGTATGGACTTGTATGAATATAAAGAACATTCGACCTAAGCATAGTGTATTTAAATTTTGCATGTTTTGTGTTTTGTGCAATTTGGACTAAATTGTAAAAAGTGTAAAATATCAGGGTAAAATGGTAATTTTCCCATTTATGTGTTTTTGGACTAAATTGAGTGAAATTATGTTTGAATGAGTTTAATTTGAATATGTTTAGATCAAGAACCAAAGAAATCAAATTTGGAGTGGGGGAAAACCAAAGTTATCGATTAGTCGTCTTGTTCTGATTATCGTTGCCCGAGGTAAGTTTATAAGCAAATAAATGTTATTTATTTGATTAAATACGAACTATATATACTAAAATGAATAATGTGATAGTATGTATGATGAAGTCAAATATGTATAAGCTTAAAAGCTATGTGTACGAGTTCGATTCGGTTGAGTTACAACGTCCGAAAGCCCCGTACGAACCTTAGGAATAGCTGGGATACATATGTCATGACATAGGATTTCCGATATGTGTTCTAGTGTAAGACCCTGTCTAGGACAGTGGTATCGATATGTGATTACATGTAAGACCACGTCTAGGACGTTGGCATTGTACGATATGTGCGATTATCCGAGTATCCTATTTAATTTTGAATGGTTCAATAGGCAATAATAAGTTAAGACCGAATGAAAAATCGAGTTAAAAGGTTCAGGTATGTATTCATACTATGTTATGAAATTATGGTAAGTTAGATGTTTGAATTGATGATATAAATATTACATATTAATGTGAACTACATGTATGCATATGTGAAAGTATACATTTGGTTTAATGATGTATTTATGATACAAATGAAAGTATATGTGTTTATAAAAATCTATAATTAGCCAAATGTTAAGTATATGTGACATTGAAATTTTAATTTATGCGCATTCATATATGAATGAATATATTCGGCCAAGGATATATATATATATATGTATATGTGATGTTAGAAGTGAAAATAATAATTATGTTATTAACTACATGTGTATTCGATTTTGCAAGTTTGAAAATGTAAATGAATATGATATAATGATTTGATTTTGTCGTATTGAATTATAAATGTTATTGAGTTGTTTATTTACTTATGACTTACTAAGCTATGATAGCTTACTGTGTGTGTTTATGTTTACCTTTGTTTTATAGATTTTGGAATCAAGTTACGAGCTCGGGGATCGTCAAAAAAGTCTGTCACACTATCGACTGGTTTTGGTACTTTATAAGTTTGAACTTAAACCTATGGCATGTATAGGCTAGATTGATTATATTTGATTAAGTTTGAAGTTGTGTATATATTAAGCCATGCGAAAATGGCTAATATAATATGTGAGTATATGAAACTTTAGTCAAGTTATATGTGTTATATGTATTGAAAATAGTTGATGATTTTGGATGTGTGTTTGGTTGATTCGGCTATGGTTCATGCATAGATAAAAATATATGTGAATTTGGTTGATATGTTTAGTTAAGGTATCACAAATAGCCTATGATTAGTTCACTTTCGGTAAGTTTGATGTATGGTATATTTTGTCTTTGTGAATGGTTTACTAATTTGGCTTAGTAATGGAGTAAAATGACAATGATATATATATTCGAATGGGTATTAGTTGTTTTGATTCAGTTGTAATGGCAATGTATGTGCATATATATTTTATGTTGAATGGTTGGCTAATTAAGTACGGTCGATGAAGACAAATAATGAGTATGTTATATTATTGCTTTGGTTAATATGCTTTATTTAAGGTACGATAATAAAAGATTAAAATGTTAGGTTTTATATTGAGTTGAATATGTGCCATTTTTGGGGTTCGACAAGTGTGCTTAAATTAGGTCATTATGTGTTTACTTATATGTTAATGTTATAATTATGGTATTGAATATTTGTGGACTAAGTTAGGCTATGAAAATTTAATTAATGAATGTGGTTTTTGTGTCGGTTTCAAATGGCATATTACTTGAATGTTTTGGTCAGTTTATTTGAGTAGTTTAATTGGTTAAGTTGATGATATATTCAGCATATGCTAAGTAGAATATTAAATATATGTATCTATATTATGCAATTGTTGAAATTAGGTAAACAAATGTTATAATGGTATGTTAATAGTGATAGATGAAATAGATATAATGGTACATGTTATTTATATGAAATGAAATGATGTATGTTTGCATGTTTTAAAGTATGCGCATATACTTTGTAAGTTAATAAGTTATTTCATATTTAAATTATTTGAATGCCATAAATGTTAAGTATACATATATGATTGGTATATGAAATGAAATATACTTGGTTATGAGTTAAGTATTCGATTTCCATGATTCCTTGGTTGTATTGACTGAATATAAATTTGAAATTGTATAAATTATAGAATTGAAGCATGTTAGATTGGTTTTAAATTTTACTAGACGATTAACATTGAAATGAAAATCTATTTTGAGTTGTTTTATCTTCGGTAATGCCTCGTAACCCATTCCGGCGATGGATACGAGTTTGGGGTGTTACAATACATACTAAGTTAGCTAGGCGAAGCCTCAGAAAACTTCTACAAAATACAAGTTTATGTAATAGTATATGCTATAGAATAAAAGTAAATGGATTTAAAATCTTTTTGGTTGAAACTCTTCTTTAAAATACAATACTTGTAGTAATGATTACTTACAAAGAGTTGGCTTATACAAGTAGAAATCATTTCATAAATTAGAACTTAACAAACTTTAACAAATCCCTCAAGGGGTAACATTCTTATAAAACTGTAACTGAATCAGAAGGGTATTTATTACAGATTCATTTTCAAAACAGAGTTACACGCCCACCCTAAAATATTTGCATATAACAAAATAAAAATAGACGAAGCACACTATAGTGAATGCTTCTTCTAGCTTCGTCCTTTCAACAAGCCTATAACGAAGATCACTTGGAATGTGGGAAAGAAAAAAGGGTAAGTTCAAAAGAACTTAGTGAGTTCCAGCAAGGAAAACTCAATACTTAAATAAGAATAGATACATTGCAAGTTCATAACATAGACTAATACATTAGACTCTATACACCGAGATATACGAGCATACACTCTTATAACATTGGTGAACACTTAACCTTGGCGTATAACCTTCTGGGTGTACTCACATATCTAGCGCATACCATCTTTCATAACACTGGGCTTACACTTATATCCTTTCTTCCACATAGAACTATAATTTTAACAAAGCTGATGCTTCTCCATTAACACAGTCTTTTCTCATAAGTACCTTTTGCATCACAACCTCTCTTTCGGCAAACTCATACTTGCTTTCAAAACTTACTAGGGCAGATTCAATATATCAAACATCAATTCTTAATGTTTACCCTTTTCTTTTCTATTAACTGATATACATATCACACAACACACACTTATCGTATCAGCTTATTCCTTTTATTTACATAACATATTCTTTGCCATTGTTAACAACTAGCATGCCCTATTGTAGGTAGCACCTATAACGTTAGGCTGATTAGCAACTAGCATGCCCTACCAAAACCTAAGACTCATGCCAACTTGTTAGTAACAAACATACCCTACCGATGGCCACCAAACTGGTTAGCAACTAACATGTCCTATTCTAGGCCCATCATATATCCCCATCTGGTTAGCAACTATTATGCCCTACTAATCATCACACATATCTTCCATTCTGGTTTGCAATTCACATGCCCTACCAGTGGTTCATCTTATCCAGATACCAAGTTTATACCCCAAGGAAAATCATATCCATTTCATGCCACGATCATGTACATATACACATACAAACAATTACATATAATAGATTCCAAAGTTTCAAGTTCAGGTCCTCACATGGACTCTATTTATGACACTCATACTTTAAGGCTACACAAGGCAGAATACAACAAAGAGAGAAATAATGCAGTCCGGATACTCACAAATAATTTCAATGAAGTTTCTATTCTATCACTACTACTGCATGCACAACTCTTTCTATCTAATCGATCACTTGCTACTTCTTTCCAACAAACTCCTCTTAACTAGATTTCAAGTGTAATAGAGAAAAAGAAAAGAGAAGAGAAAAAATCCCCCACTACAAAGGTTTTCACAAATATTTACATATCACAACTTTCTCTCTCAAGACTAACATAACACGTGGCTAACATACAAAGCTAACTCCATTCTATCATGGCCAACATAATCATTACAGGCTATAATACATAAAGAATAATCATAACACTTTTTTATATTTATAACTGAATCCCAAGTAAAACACAACTAAAACTAAATAGAATTCACACGTGCACAAACAGATAACGTTCAGATCCACAATCCCACATAAACAAAAGGTCTTAATAGACTAACTTTCCAAAAGAAACACTGATTGCAGATTCCTCACTACGACCATGCCAGACCATAAAAATTACAACTTAGACTTCACCCAAACAACATATCTTAACAAACTTACTTTAAAATCATGCAATCCGCCACACATGGCGCACAACTTATACAAACACCATATTGGCGAGTACAACATAAACCAATCTTACCTTGCTTAAATCTTAACTTTAATTTTTAGTCTATACAAATCATCAATAAGACTATGCCGGAAGGGTATTACAATTTCAACTTTGCCCTTTTCACATTCTCTTTGATGAGCCATTTAAGCATGAACTTGGCTGATATTTGTATGTTGATGATGAATGTGCACTAAATCTTATTGTGGTTGGTTAATTGAACTGTTGCTTGGTTATTTTTTGGGTCATGGACTAAATCATAAAAATTAGACTAAATTTAATAGAACTCAAAACCTAGAATTGACGCCTCTAGGTGAACATTTAGATAGGTGAGACCGAGAGGAGAACCTATTGCAAACCAAAGTATTGTCTTGATTTATTTTAGTGAGGTTGAGAGATAAATGGACTAAATCGTCTAATTGGGTAAAATGGTGACCGAAAGGTAAAATTTGACTAATTAAGAGTTTGAACAATTTAGATCCCTAATCCAAAATTTAACTAGCAACATAGTTATCTATCAACCACTTATCTTATTGAATTGAAATTTGTGCACTTTTTTATGTTATTCAATTTAGTCCTCCTAGGTGTACTTTAGTGTAATTAACCTTTGTTGTTGATTTGCCATACATAGTGATGAGCTAGCTAGACTTCTTAGTTGCATGAATTGTCATTGTTAGTTACCTTATCGTCTGGTCTATCTTGGGTTCAATCCTTGGAATACTCAAAGTGTTCTATTGTAACACTTAAAAATATTACAATTGACCTATGACACTTGCAGTCAAGCCACTTTAATTTATGATATTTTATGCTAATTCTCTACTCGGCATTCGTACGTCCTGCCACTGTCAATTGAAAAGTAATTTTGTTAAAAATTAATTTTTTTGCTTCCTCTCCTTGATTGAACTAGATCGGAATACGGCTTTTCTTTAGAATTGATCTGAAATTCTTCAAAATTTCTTCAAGTTCTTTTGTTTCTTCGGAGACTTCTTCAAAGTTTCCAGACTTCTTGAACTAGTGAATGTAGAATGGCCTAGAGGTGAACCCCTTTTATAGTGCCAACCACATAAATACAAGATATTTCTTGTAGAATTTGACTTTTTCATTTGAGAGTTGTAGAAGAATTTAAAATATTTTATTTCTTTTTTATCTCTTATTAATTTAATTAACTAGAGATAAAATAAGTATTTAATATTATCACTTAATTATTTATTTTCTAATAAGTGATAATAAAAAATTTTGTTAATCATCTCTTAATTAATTTAAATTGATTATAGAAAAGTAATTATGAAACAAATATGATGTCATCATTTTCATCCACGGTAATTTGGCTTGACCCATGGTAATTTTGATTTGACATGTTGCACTTTATAATTAGTCCAAATCTTCCTTTTTCCATAGTAACATGTAAAATTAGTGCATTATATTAATTAGATGAGATTAGTAAAATCATAATTATATGTATTTGAAATTGATTAGATGCATTAACTTGTAAAGATTCAATTGGTTTAGTCTATGGATAATTTAGGTCTATTTTTTTGTTGCAAGTACATTGGTGGTTTGGTCTAATTTAGATATAAGATTAAATAAGATATTAATTTGACTTAAAATAGTTAAAATTTGTTTAAGAGTAATATTAAACTAATTTCCATGAAATTGATAACTTAGATTTAGTTTTAATAAGAATGTGTGTGTGTGTGTGTTTTTTTTTTTTGCATTAAAGCGAAAGAGGTTGGCGAATCATTGAAAGCAAAGGTCATTGAAGTTTGGTCTTTTCTAAGCAACAAATGCTTAGAATCACATTTTGTGATATCTAAATTTCAATTAACTTGTATTGTGGTTAATTTAATTGCTTGATGTATTAAAATTAACTTTTGAAATTGATGGAAAAAACTTTTATATGTTTATAAAAATGTTTTTAAACGATTCCTAAATGCTTAGTAAACTATGTCAAAGAACTTTTGGATATAGTCGACATGTCATAGAGTATAGGGGTCCCCATATTGTTTATTGTATTGTGTGGATTGCCTTGTACGTCCTAGAGTATTGCTTTAGTTGCGTTTTGAGCATTGGTATTTGGTTGATTATTGATTAAGTTGCATATAATCCGCACTAGAATATTACTATTGTTATAAAAGTGCCTTGTGCCTTCTTCCATGATTGTTGGTGTTCTATTGGATACTTATCTATTTGAATGTATTTCCTACATGTATTATCTGGGCTAATTTTAAAATGTGAATATCTATTTATGAGTTATTGAAATTGATAAATTTCTATTTACTATGAAAAATGTGAATTGTATTGATGCATTGTGAGAAATCATTCAATTCATATTTTTATAGTTAGTGAAGTGTAATAAAATTTTGATTACATTACTCAAATTGTTAGAATATATTTTTAAAATTTGGCTTAATATTTGGTATAGTGAGAATTTAGAGATCACCATTGAGTTGTGAAAAGCTTAATGCTTAGGTTTTCAATTCCATGTGCAGGTTATAAATAGTTCATGAGTTCATGGTCAAGCAACATTGTCCAAAAGTCTCCACAACCCTTATTTCATAAATACCCTTAAAAATAGTATAACATTTGGCATGTAGTTAGGATTTGTTGTTTGGATACTTAAGAGTTTGAATTGGAAATTATTGATTACTTAATTGAATTTTGTTAAATGATTTTAATTTCTTTATGAACCAGATTTTGTTTAATGATTTGTTATTTGTATGTTTTAATTTCATGTTCTAATTTGTAATAATTAAATGATTAATTGAGTAGGTCGCTCTAGCGAGCACTGGGGTGAACCTAATTTGATTAGACTTTCGAGTTTTATTGAAAACAAAATGTAACACTCCAAAAATTTTGATAATATATGTGACCCTACTCTAGGATCGAATACTGTGAATTTAAGAGAAAATTGGAATACAAGTTGACCGTCGCCAAACATGCAAACATCTGGATAGGAAATACTACAAAAAAAAGATATAAAATAGAGCAATGGTGTCCATAAGTATACGGATCAAATTTTAGTATAGTAAGTTTACAACAAAACACTTCAGGAAGTATTCCGAGGATCGTACCCAAGGGAGGTTGACTTAAACAGAAAACTACTTTCTACACTAACAGGGCTTAACAATAATTATCGAAATTATAGTACGAAAAAAACCAAATCAAGATAAAGCAACAAAGATAGCATAAATTAAATATTATTAACAATCGAAATTCACTCAATTGACAGATAGAATATTAACTCACATTAGTCTCCATAATTAACTTCAGAATTTGGGTTTTAATGAATGAGCTAGTAATTAAATAGTTTTTTTTTTACAATGAATGGGCTCGGAGGCCACTACCTCAAATTAAATTACATAAAAAAATTAAAAGGTTATTATGGATATCACTAGGATAATCCATCTCAAAGGACAAATTATAACAATTACATAGTGACCAATTACAAAGAGAATTAGCCACTTTATTACAACCGTAATCCACCCATTTGACTTCAAATTTAGAGAAAGAATCAAGCATCTTATGGGCCTTCTTAATACGGTAGCCAAAAATCATGATATAATCCTTGTGCTTACAAAAGCAACTAACGGTACAAGTGCAATCCATTTCAAAGATAACCTTGTCGAGATTGAGTGATTGAGCAAGCCAAATACCTTCAAGAAAGGCATCCAATTTCGCCCACTCGGAGTTAACAACCTTGTTAATGAAAACTACTTTACCACCGAGAATAAAGCCATACGAATCTCTAACAATAATACCTAAGCCCGTTCTATTCGCGTTCACGGATGCATCAACATTTACTATAATAACACCCTCCGGTGGTTTTTCCCACTTACAAATTCAAGGAGCTCGAGGTAAGATCGGCCGAATAGAGAAATTATGAATGCATAAATCATCATTAAGTTTGCGGACTCTTTCCCAAATCACGCGAACGTCCTCCTCCTTGCGCCTAAAAATGGCATTATTTCTGTAGTTCCAAATATTCCAAAGGGTAGTAATGAAGTCCTCAAAAACTTTTTTGTCCAAAAGACACATAGAGTCTTCGATCCAATCAATGCAAAACTCATACTTATTAATCAACAATCTATTATCAAAACACTAGCAACAAGGACATCCCAAGCTTTAGGGCAATCTCTTAAAGCATGAATCACCGTTTCATCACCGCCCCTACACCTCGAGCAAATCGGATCAACATTATGTTTAATAGCTGATATCTTAACATTAGTGGGAAGCAATTTGTGACCGATCTGCCTTGCAAAAACATGGATTTTAAGGAAGACTATCATCTTTCAAATGATCTTCCAAAAGAACCGATGCGAGCCAAATCCAATGCTTTTAAGGAACAACTAAGATTAAGCTGATTTGGTCGTGAGAGTCCATGGACATTATGAAACCAAACCATCCTATCATTCGAACCATGAGGTAAAACCGAGATGTCACAAATCCAACTAGCCATAAAATCCCTATACAGCTCACACACACGATCTATGTTCTAACCACCATAATGCGATAACCAAATATCACGGACACAAACCTTCAGAAGAGAATCGGTCGAGAGATGTAAGGCATCTCCATCAATACCCTAAAAGCCCCATTTTTCATTGTCGAGTCGAATTCTACAACCATCCTCCACATGCCAGCCAAACCCCTTATCAAGAGCTCTCGCAGCCTCCAAAATACTTGACCAAGTAAAGGAAGGTTTATCAATCTTTTTGGGATGGAATAAATCACCTTCAAAAAAATATTTCTAACAAAGAATATGGAAGCACAAAATACCCCTATGCGAGATAAGCATCCACACTTGTAGACCAAGCAGGGCCAAGTTAAAAAGTTGACGGTTTCTAAATCCAATTCCACCCATCCCCTTTGGTAAATAAAGATTATCCCAAGCGAGCATAGCCCAACCACGTCCCTTCTCCTTGCTTGCCCACCACCAACGATGAATTTTTGAAGTCATCTCCTCCATCATACCCCTAAGAGCAAGGAAAACATACATAGCGTAAGTAGGTAATGATTGTAAAATGGATTTCTTAAAGATAACGTAAGTATGTAATGATGGTAAAATAGATTTGATAAAAATCTATTTACCACCATAAGAAAACAAGTGTTTAGCCCCCTTTTTTTCTTTCTAATAAACAAAGGAAGCCCAAGATAATTATCCAAATTTACCACCATCTGCATCCCAAGCATGTCACCAAAAATATGCTTTTGATCCCTCGGTGTTTTCGGACTAAACCAAACCATTGATTTAGAAAGGTTAATTTCTTGCCCGGAGACCCTTTCGTATTATCTAAGGATATTAACGACGGTATCAACCTCCTTATTTTTGTTCTTGACGAAGAGCAGCGCATCATCGACAAAAAATAAGTGACTAATCCATTTTGGCTAGACCGAATACCTTGAATACTCCTACAGTCTTGAGCATCACAAAGTAAACAGGAAAAGACCTCTATACAAAAAAGAAACAAGATGATAAAGGGTCTCCTTGACATAGGCCACGCTCCGGGATAATATCCTTGGACAAAGACATGTTGCATTTGATAACATATTTGACTAAATGAACGCACTTCATAATCTTTACAACCCATTCATCCTCAAAGCCCATTTTAATCAAAGCACTTTCAAGGAAGTCCCACTCGACCCTGTCGTAAGCTTTACTCATATCAAGTTTGATCACCAAACCCTTATTCGGCCCATTCTTGGAACTTTTTAAATAATGGACAAGTTCATAAGAAATTAAAATGTTATCATGAGTCATGCGACCCAAGACAAAGGCACTCTGATTATGGCTAATGCAAGAGTGGAGAACCAGTTTAAGTCTATTAGCCAAAACTTTAGAGAAAATTTTGAAAATGATCCTACAAAAGTTAATAGGCCGAAAATTCATTATATCCTTGGGATCCCTAACTTTATGGATAAGCACAAACACTGTGTCATTGATCTCAACAATATATTTCTTAACCTCAAAAACATCATGAAAATACCAGATAACATCTTTACCGACCACATCCCAATTTTCACGAAAAAAAGGCTAGAGAGACCATCAATACCAGGGCCTTGCGAGGATCCATTTGAGAGAAAGCATCCATAATTTCTTTGTCAGTGACACGACACAATAGAGCCTCATTCATCTCTGGGGAAATACACCTCCTGACATGACTAATAACCCTATCATCATTCACGGCCTTAGACTTAAACAATTGTTGAAATAATTCCAAGCCACCCTACCAACATTAGTCGTCCCCTTAACCCAATTACCATCTGTATCCATGATACCATCAATTCTATTATTTTAAACCTTTCCACCACATGAACATGGAAGAATCGGGTGTTTCTGTCCCCCTTTTTAAGCCAAGTAATGTGAGACCTCTGAGCCCAATAAGATTCTTCTTCAACATACATGCAACCCAATTCAGAACGACAAGTTCTTAGCATCTCAGTATTCAAAATTACATTAGGCCCATCAACAAGTCTATCGATCTGTTTAATTAAACGATACATGCGACTCCTCAATCTATTGAACTGATAGTGCTGCCAAGGACCAAGAATCAAAAGGATTATCTCAAGGCACTCGATGAAATTACTGTTATTATTACCTTTATGGACTTTTCTGACGAGATTCTTAGCATCTTTATCCTTAGCCTAATAGGCCTCGTATTTAAAAAATAATCTAGGATCCATAATCATTAGTAGGCTTAAGACCTACTAAGTCAAGAAGAATAGCTTCGTGATCCAAGCAACTCTACCTCACCACTTCGATAGAAAGAAACGACATTTTCTCCACCCCAGAAGCTGAAACCATAAACCTATCCAGTGTCTCTTTTACAAAGCCAGAGCAATCCCTAATGTTGGACCACGTAAACCAACCTTTATCAGGTTTAATATCTATTGAAGCTAGCTCATCCATGACCTTACCAAACTCTTCCATAGCCACTCTGGATTTACATCTACAACCAACCTTTTATGCATCATTCAAGATGGCATTAAAGTCCTCTCTAACGATCCAATCTTCCCTGACCAAATTACCCACTCTTCTCAACAATTCCTAAGACTAGTCACGATAGTTTAAATCAGCAAAGCCATAAAAACCCGTAAAGCGAAAATAATCCATCCCATCAATAAAGATGAACTAATTGATATGATGATTAGAGAAATTCTTAATAGTGATATTAGCCTTGTTATTCCATAAAAGAGCCAGGCCCCCGCAATGTCCCTCAGCCTCAACCACGAAACACCCATCCATATTACACTTAAGTCTAACATGCTCCACCTCCCTAAACCTAGCCTTTTTCTTACTCAAAAAATAATAATAAAGGGATTTTTAACAACAAGGAGTTGTTTCAAATCACAAAAATGTTGTAGGGATTTCGAGCCCACGATATTTCTAGCATAAAATGTTCATGGCTCTGGGTGGGGTTAATTGCCAGTCACTGCCTTAAATGGTGAAGAACCATCCGAGAGTTTCCTCCTAACCAAACGAACTAGACTTTCCACTTCTCCCTCACCACTATACTCCCTGATCTTCTTCCGCTTACTCCTCACACAACTCCTTCCTTCTTTGGGAACCCTCTTTAGCCTTCTATCAGTTACTAAGCCAAAATCTAAAGCTTCTTCATCCACCTTAGTGTTCCTTTCCCTATTTTTAATGACAGCTCTGCCTTCCCATTACGCCCCCTTCTAATCATCCATCTTATTCACATCATCATTCCCTATCAAAATTTCCACTCCATTTCTCCAATTACCTCTATTAGCATTTGGTTGTCCCAATTTTACCCACAACCAACTCCCAAATTGAATATTTGATCATGATGATTCACTTGAGTCAGACAATTCTGAGTCTTGTGTCCAATGCAACCACATTTATAAAAAAATTTGGGGAGCCTTTCATAGTTTACCGTGCACAGCAACCTAGTCCTATCCACTCCCATCATTTTTACCACAAGTCGAAGACACTTTTGGATATTAATTTTAACCCGGATCCTTATATATTTGATCCAACAACCATCCTTATCCTTCCAATTAATGGCCATCAATTTCCCCAGGACACCTCCAATGTTAATTGCCACTTACCGATCCATTTATTCAAAGGGAATATTGTAGATCCGTATCCAAAAAGGAGCCAAGTGGAAATCATAATCTGACATCGCTTGTCCCTTAACAAACGAAAGCATAGAAAAGAGGCATTGATCAAATAACCAATGAGACATATTAAAAATTCTGGCTCTATCCTCCAAGCTACTAAACTTAACAAGGAAATAACCCTCATGACCATCGCCTCCTAGAAATAGGTGTTGGGGCTTGATAATTCCAAACAACCTTCCCATAGAAAACGTAAAAAGGCACTGAATCAGAATAACAATAGCAACCCCACCACCACACGATCACAAACACAAGGTATCCCGAGGACAAACCACAAACTTACAAAACCTTACCCAACCGTCCAATTGTTCATAAAGACGAACAAAGATAGACCAAAAGAACTAAAGCAAAAACAAGAAAGAAAATCGTCAGAATCTTGGAGAAAACACGCGCTACCAGCTAATAATTAACTTGTTATTACCTCTCGATAAGGTTGTAAATGAACTAAGCTTGAATGAACAAACCTCTATTCATGTTCGTTTATTTAAAATTGTGTCTGTTCATGTTCGTTTGTGTAATGTTTATGAACATGTTCATTTAACTTAATTGAACATGTTCACGAATAATGTTAATAAATAATAACTGAACAAACAAACAATAAATACATACACACATATATTGTTTAGATATAAAATAGTCAAATATAAATATTAATAATTATATTATAAATGAAAAAAAATAAAAACCAGGATAATTTTATTAATATACACTAATGGAACAATAAACGAGTTTTAAGATAATTTTATTAATATATACTAATGGATTTTTTATAAGAAAATATCATTAATAAATAAACAGTCAAAAAATGAGCTTATAAACGAGCCAATAAATGAGCTTTTAAACGAGCTTGTTCGTGAACATAAATGAATCGAACACACCTTTGTCTGTGTTTGTTTGTTTATTAAACGAACATAAAAATTTGTTTATACTCATTTATTTAGCTTAATAAATGAATATAAATGAATGTTATACAAACGGTTCATAAATAGCTCATCGAACATTCTATTCATTTACACCTCTACCTCTCGACCTCTAAATAATTAACTAATCAACAAAAATCACTTATCTCTCGACCTTGTAGTTTAACTTGGGTTAAATCAAGAGCTGTTTGGTAAACTATTCTCTCAACCTCATTTACTTAGATTGTTGACTTGACGCTAATTGTAATGGTAGTTTAGATACATTTCTACATTTAAGGAGCTTATTTTCTAACACTTTTAGTATTAATATTTCATTTTTTGTAATTAGTACCAAAATACACACACAAAAAGCAAATCAAACATATCCAACATCATGAAGTACCTACCAAAATAGCCATACCTCATTTCAAACACCATTAAAGATACCAAACCAAAACAATGCCTAAACAATGACACAAACATTCCATTACCAAAATAGTATTAACTTGAAACATAGTTTACCAATTAATAACCATATAAGCTTAATTACAAATCAAGTAACATGTTAACCTTAACCACATCAACAACCCTAAATGTATGTCACAACCAAAATGACCCAAGGAAAAAAGCTATTGAAAAGAGTCTGGATAGTGTGAGCATTGAAGTTGATTTGTCCGACTCATTTCATAAAATGTTAACTACAGGAAACAAAACAAAACAAGTAAGCTTATGAATCTTAGTAAGTCCATAGTTAAATTTCAATTTAACTTACCTTAATTTATAACTGACCACTAATTAAACTTAAATCATTATAACCCTAACAACCATCTCCAAAATCACATATCATTAGTACCAAAACATTTAATCATATAATTCAATATACCTAATAGCTCAAACCAGAGCAATCTATGCTTCCATACATATACATATATACACAAAACATATCATTATACATAAATCAAACTCAAAGAGTAATTTAACATTTAAACGTAAAGTTTCATCACCTGTTGAACTATAATAAATTGACTCGGATACTTGGGTTTCCCCTAAAACACACTACAGAGCATCAAAATGCTAACAGAGGCACCGTAGTGTAAATATAGAGACATTGAAGTGCAAACAGAGGCATTGAAGTGCAATCCCATACAAGCACGTGTACTAACCCTATTGGCATGCCAATCGTATCTTAATCGTTTACTACGATTAATCGGGCATTATAATTGAATTCAAGACATCAATAATCAGAGGCACTTCACCATTTCTACAAACATTTTATAAATTCATCAAACTCATTTCAATAACATATTATCACAATATTCACCAATTACCAAATAATTGTTTCTCACTTATATTATATTACGATATTTAAAGATTTATAACTTAATAACAAAAATTTCATATTAACCACAATTAAATCAGCACATATTAGCACAACATATAAATAACCACACATGTATATTTTATACTATGAACTTACCTAGATTATACTTTCGATTGACTTATAGGGACTAATCCGAGATTTTCTTTTTTCCTCGATTATTCTCTGTATGATTCAATTCTTGACCTATATAATGATTAAATTTAATATATCAATTTTAAATATAACATCAAACTTATTTTTATGAATATACCCTTAAATTTTCATTATTTACACATTTTCCCTAAACTTTTACATTTCTTTCAATTTAGTTCCTAAACCTAACATTCCAAAATTATCAAAATTTCACAATTTCTGATGCTAGCCGAATTTCTTTCTATACCAGTACAATCCATAATCATTTAAAATTCACAATAATTCCACATCAATTTCAATATTTTATCAAATCAGTCATTTAACTAAAACTAGCAAAATTCACTTTACAAACTAGACTAGATCAACAATCAAGACTACAAATTCATCATTTAACATCAAGAATAACTAAGATTCATTAATGGTAAAATCCCAAATCTTTAACAGTTTCAAAAATGGAGATACAGGTTAACTGGATCTAGATGCGACAATCTGTAAAACATAAAAATTACAATAAACAAACCCAAAACGGACTTACATGCAATAGACAACAATAGCCGAACCTCCAAGCTTCAACAGTGGAGTTCTTTCTCTTCCAAAATTCGATGGTTTAGCAATTAGGAAGATGGCAATATTTTATTTTATTTTTACTTAATTTTTATTTCACTAATTACAACTTTACCCCTTTAATTTAACATGTATTTTTAACTAATTCAAAGTCCAAAATCGTCCATCTCACCTTACTATGGTTTAATTATCATATAATTCCTTCCTCATTTAATAAATAAGCCATCTAATCATTATAATTCAATAAGATTAGATTTTTGCGTCTCTACAAATTAGTCTTTTTATTTAATTAACTAATTAAACAATAAAATTTTTGAACCGAACCTTTACATACCTAAATAATAACTCCGTAAACATTTAATAATAATATTTATGAGCTCGATTTGCATAAATGAGGTCTTGATACCTTATTTTCTAAAACCACTCGACTTTTGGGACAACCACTTATACTAGCCATTTAATCAATTAACTAGAATTCATCAAATCAAAATCTATTATAAATTACAAATGTCTCATATAAATTAAATACTAATGATTACGGGTTTACTCATCGAATTTGTATCCCAAAACCACTATGTCTGACATCACTAAAAAATGGGCTATTACATTCATTATAAGCTTAGAAATGATCAAGGACTAATTTGTAAATTAAAATTTGTTAATTTTGAGTTTAGGGACTAAAATAAAAATATTTTGAAATTCACATGAAATTTCTATAATTATTGAATTTAGAGGACTACATAAGGATAAAATTGAAACTGGATTGTAAAATAGGGCTTAAATGTGAAAGATATGATAGTTTTGTTTTTAGGGACTAAATTGAATAAAATGTAAAACTTTAGGGAAATTGTGTAAAATGATACCAAGTAGTCATGTACCTTAAATAAATTTTTATAAAATAATTGGAGCTAATAATTTAAAATGAATTATTGTATAGATTAAGATTTGAACCAATCGGTAAATAATCAAGAAAAAGGGAAAATTACATATTAGTCCCTGACACTTCTATTGTTGCTTTTTGGACCTGGTAAGTTCATATGGGACTTATTTTATTAATTCATAATATTTTTATGTTATATTTCATAATTTTCTAGTTGTATTATCGTGATTATAATGTTTTGGCATCAAATGGAATCAATTGTAAAATAAGAATTAAATGATAAATTTGAATAGGTATATGCTATTGAATGGATGTGATCACTTATGTAATTGAATAGTGTGTATGTGATGATGTTATAAGATTTAAAATGTATATGGATTGCTATTCGATATATGAAAAATGTGTATACGGTTACAGGATTGGAATGATACAAAACTGTAGCAGTGCCTGAGTGAATTTAGTAAATGATTAGAATATGAATGGCATACCATTAATATTCAAAAAGAAATTGGGTGCTGGTGAGGGATTTCTTTATCTATGGTTGAGATCTAGCTTGTGTTACAAATCCTCGATTGCTCAAGTGAGCAACATCGAATAAAGTTGCAAAAGTAAATATGACCTACAGTGTGTGTGAATAGCCTAAATATCACAGCTTGTGTGAGAAAATCAAATTATTCTTTATCGATGGCTGAGATCCAACACATGTTGCGGATTCTCGATAGCTTAAGTAAGCAACATCAAATAAATCTTGCATGAGTAAACCAACTTTACAATTTGTGGAATTAATTTAGTCATGTGAAATCAAATTTAAATTGTTATAGTTCTTCGGATAGAAAACAAAAAGTAAATGGTAATGAAATAATTGAATGTGAATTCCTTTGATGTGTTCTAGTATCTAACAATTTTGAATAGTATGATGTAAAGTAATTTGGTTGTACATGTATATGAATTTAAATATTGTGATCTTGTTATATGAGGTACTAACCTATAGATTGTCTTGTGGAATGAATTATGAATATATATAAATAAGGATGTCAAGGACATGCCATTTCATACCTTTATGTTTCAATTACTTAAATTCTTATAGTGACAAGGTAAGTTAAGTTAATTTATTATAAACTTACTAGGTATACGAAATGCTTTCACGGCTACATTTCAATTTTGCAGTTATCTATTGCAGAACATGGCGATCGGATCACACCAGAACTCACACTATCAAGCCTTCAATTTGGCACTCTTTAATCATTCTAGACTCGGTTATGTGGCATGTATAAGTTTTGATGTGAATAAGTGTTTGTTTTAGTTTATGATAAAATGGTCTATATGTAATGTTAATTTTGAATGTTCATATGATATGCATATAAGACTTGAAAGGTATAAATGTTTATTTTGATGTGTTTACGACTTGCACCAAGTATGTGGTTGGTTTTTTTATGCCTTGTTTGAATGCTTTAAGTGAGTAAAATGGCACTATGGTAGGCAATAGTTGAAACTCTCAAATGTTCGAAATTGAATTTGTAAATGGTTGGGTTAATATGATAAGAATGGAATATATTTGTACCAATTGACTTGAATGGTTTATAATGGTTATATAATCTAGTTGTGAAATGGTGCCATTGAGGCATATTGCTTAGATGATTAGATTGTTATATAATTTGTTTTGGTATGTTTTGAACAAGTTTTTAAGTTGCCAAAATGTATTTTGAGAATGCATTTTAAGGATTGAATTTGGGACATGTACCAAATGGCATATCTTTAAACCACACGGGCTGGCACACGAGCTAGTGACATGAACATGTGCTCACTTGAATTTAGGGAGCATTTGTAACACCCTTATCCCGTCTCTTTTTCCAGATTAAGGTTATAAAGCATTACCGAGCTAAACAAAACATTTAACTTTTATTCAAAATAGTTAACCAAATAAATTACTAACATATATCAAATAAATCAATTCATTATATAAATACACTTATGGGCCTTAAATCATGCTTATGGGGCCTTAAAAATAGTTGGAGAACAATCGAGGATCAAACCGAAAAAAATTAGAAAATTACAAAAAAACTTGAAAATTTGAAAAACAGAGGTCACATAGCTATGTGCCTGGTTGTCTGACATAGCCCAAACCGTGTGAACATTTGAAGTCAGGACACACGGTTGTATCCCAGCCCGTGTGTCTACTCGTATGAGTATACAAAAAAGGGCCACAAGGCTGTCTCGCAGGTCATGTGCTAGACCGTGCGTGTATTCGAAGTTGGGTCACACAACCGTGTCATGGGTCGTGTGGATATTGCACTTAAAATAATAAATACACATGGCTATGTGAGATGACTGTGTATGGCACATGGCCGTGTGGCAACTCGTGTCTGAGGCTGTGTGCTCCATTTTAACCCCTAACTCAAGCCAATTCATACACATTTCCTTGCGCAACAAAACATGTTATCACTAGCTCATTTTCATGGTTCAAAATCCCATTCAAAACACCAATTACATGTCAAAACTTCACATATACCATTACATCTACAAGTCTAACCAATGTACCCACTTTGGTACCACAAGTTAACATCCAAATAAACTCAAACTCAATGCCATTCATACTTTAAACTTACATCACACATCACACATCACACATCTACCATTTAACCATTTCATTCTCACATCAATGAACCAAAAGCCATCTAAATCACAAGGCATTCACAGTGACCAAAACCCATACTTACATATACATTTTTAAGCCAACATCAAGGCATTTAGGCAAATAATTTTAACCTCATCACATTGACAAATAGCCCAAAATAAACTCCAATTACATGCCATTTATAGCCTTTAACCAAAGCAACCAAAACTACTAATATGATGAATGGATAGTGTGATGATGCCCGGATGAGATTCCAATCGGTTGAGCTTTCCGATGATCTACAAGAAAAGAAAACAACTAATGTAAGCAATAATTCTTAGTAAGCTCGTATAGATCTTAAACGTAAACTTACCGAATAGACTCAATTTTTGTGTTTCATAAATAGTTTCTTTGACATGCTTAAGACATTTTCCCTTTCTTATTATAACACCAATCTCGTAAGTTAGGGAGTTTAAATAATGAAATAACAAACATCCCTCCATATTAATGAACATAAATTGAAAGCAAGTCCTTATACATAGTGGCTCAAACCAAAGAAATTCATATTCTTATATACATATATACAAACATTTCAGTAACATAAATCCAACTCAAAGAGAAATTTTACCTTAAACATATAATTTCCAAATCAATCATGAATTCAATATCAACTTACCTTAAACAAAATAGATAATCAAGAGTATGAATTTCTAATTTCTGATAACCAAATGCAAAACCACACCACTTTAGTATGTAATCATATATAACATAAATGATACTTTTCAAAAAAACTACCCAAATTTTATCAATCACCAAATCTTAATGTACTTATCAACATTTATACATAAGCATTCCATAGTGTTATTCATCACATAGTAGTAATTTTAAACGTTCCATAGAAGTGAGAAAATAAATAAGTTTTAAGTCAGTTAATACATAGCCCAATAAGCTAAGTAACTTGACTCGGGTACTTGGATAGCTACACCACACCAGAGGCATCAAAGATGCATAACAGAGGCAATGAAGTGCAGAAAAAGGCACAAATGTGCAATCAGAGGCACCAAAATGCAAATAAAGGCAAAAATGTGCAATCAAAGGCACCAAAGTGCAAACCTGTACAAGAGTTCGTTTTAACCATATTGGCATGCCAGTTGTAACATCCCATTTTTCAGTGTGTCAGAAATAGTGGTTTTGGGGCCACAAATCTGAGGAGTAAGTTTGTAAATATTATTATTTAATATTTACGAGTCAAATATGGTTTTAAAAAGGTTTTTATTTAATAATTTATGTTATATAAATGATTTATTTTTAAGTGGTAAGACCCTAAGGTCAAAATGCTTTTAGAAAATAATGTATCGAGACCTCATTTCTATAAACTGAGCTGTAAATATTTTTGTAAATATTTACAGAGCGTTATTAACTTTGTATTAAAATTTCGTTAAGAAATTTTAATGTCTCGATAGTTAATTAAGCAAAAAAGACTAAATCGTAAAAATTTAAAAAGTCAATCGCTATTAGTTTAAAGGTGTTAATTGGTTAAAGGACTATAATTGGATGGCCTTAATGGATAAATAAACCACCCTTAAAATAGTGGGATGGTGGATGCTTTAATTTCTTTTAGTTTTAAGGTTTTATATGTTATTTTACTAAATTAAATAATGAAAAAGGTTAATAAAATAAAGAAAACATAATGTTTTCTTCCCCATTTGCTTGGTTCATCACCGAACCTCCATGAAAGCATGCTCAAGCTTTGTCCAAGCTTCATTGGATGCATGTGAGTCCCTTTTTCACCCGTTTCTTTTAATTTTTATGTTTTTGAGATCGTTGTAACTAGGTCCAACTAGCTCGTACCTTCAATTTTAAAACGGTTAAAGATTTTCAATGTTGCCTTTGATGAATATTTGTGATTTTAGATGTTAAATGATGGATTTTAAATGTTGTTTGATATTTAAAAGTATTTTGTTAAGTAATTTTGATGAATTTACTGATTAGGGACTAAATTGATGAAATAGTAAAAATATAAGGATTTATGTGAAATTATTACAAATATGGGCTGTATTAGGTTCCATGTATATTCCAATGATATGAATTCGCAATAAAAATGGTTAATTTGCATGTTTTAGGCTAAGGGACTAAATTGAATAAAAATAAAAAATTGAGGGTAATTTTGTAAAAATGTCAAAAATGAACTAAATTGCATAAAATAAATTGTTTTACTATCTAAATTAATAAATTGAATGAAATTATTAATTTAGATCAAGATCGAGTGGAAAATCAAAAAGTATGAAAAATTACCAAATAGCCCCTGTACTTTGACATTTTTGCAATTTAGCCAGGTAAGTTTGTATAAACTATATTCAATTAAATGTTGATTAAATTGAATGTTTAGTACGTGTTTCTATTGCAATTGAATCAATATATTTGTGCTATTATGCAATTTATCATGTAATGAAATGATGGAAATCCAACGATGTTACGACGACTATCAAGCCCCGTTTGAACCTTAGGATTTCATAGGATAAAAATGACATGTCGTTAGGGTTTCCATGTTTCGGGTGCTAGTCTTGAATGTCCTACTGATGGCTGAAGTCTGACATTTGTTACGGATACTCCCAGATCGTGTGAGTAGTATCGTGTAGCTTACATTTCGACCCACAGCTCGTGTGAGCAAGCCCATTTCACAGCTCGTGTGAGCAGGCCCATTTCATAGCTTGTGTGAGCAACGATGTAAAAGAAAGGAAAGGTTATGTTTATATGTTTAGCACACTTTGTGTGAGCTATCTCGCGTATCCGATGATATTCTAAACGGTTCAACAGGAATGAAAAATGAAAGGAAAGGAAAGGTATGTGTTCAATATGAACCAAGATATGTATTTATGAAGTACATTGAAATGGTGAGACACATAAAAAGCATGTTATGTTATGATGGATGATAAATCAAATTGAATCATGCTCAAGTATAACGGTTATCTATGTTAAATTCATATGAGTCATGTTTAAATGAACTAACATGTGTTATTGATGTGATTAGGCTTGTACCAAGCTTGTGCTTATGATTGATGTTTATGCTTATGCTTGTACTATGCATATGAAACGGGTAAGAAAAGAGAATGAAACGGTAAGTCCATAATTGGAATGTATTATGATGTTATAAAAGGTTTGATGTTATAAATGATGTACTTATATGTGAGAAGTCTATTTATGGAAGAATTTACCTATATTATGGATAAATACACTATTTCGTGAAATGATAATGTTGTTTAGGCTTATACTAAGCATTTGGAATGGAAGGGAAAGTAAGTAAATAGAATATTAATAGTCTTATGAAAAGATTGATGATTATGTATTACGACTTATAAATCCCAATAAGTTATATATGAAAAGTATATATGATGTTGATGAATATACTCAAATGTCAGTTGAATGGTGCTTAATAGGTTTATACCAAGTTTAAAGTATTGGTGTTAGTCTATGAATTATAGTATTGAAGTGATAAGTTATGCTTCATGTTCTACGAGCTTACTAAGCATTCATTGCTTACGTAGTTATCTTTCTCTTACTTTACAGATTATTGGAAGCTCGATCAGTTTGGAAGTTCATCAGAGACTTATCACACTATCCAGAGATTAAATTGGTAGATTATGATGTTTTGATCAAGGTTATTGTAACACCCCTAACCCGTATCTGTCACCGAAATAGGGTTAAAGGCGTTACCAGACGTATGGAAACATTTAGTATTCACTTCACAATCATCATAGCATAACAAATCATACATCAATACAGAGTCCCTTACATAGGTCAACGAGACCTTAAACATGCATTAAAAAGGGGTTGACTAAACTGAGCTCATACAAAATTTTTCAAAAGTTAAACATTTTTCAAAGTTGTACAGGTCACATGCCTGTGTGAACAGGCCATGTGCCTCACATGGCTGTGGCAAAACAGGGCATACATACTGACTTGACCACACGGCCACAAGACACACCCATGTGCCTTGGCCGTGGTTGAAACTGACTTGGGTTACACGGCCTACCACATACCCATGTGTCTAGCCCCTGTACCCTTCAAAATGGCCACACACGCCCATGTACCAAGGCTGTGTACCTCACACGGCCACCAAACACACCCGTGTGTCTTGGCCGTGCTCAAGACTGACTTGAATAGCTAAATTAATATAGATACACGATCGAGATACATGCCTGTGTGCTCAACCGTGTAGGGTGAAATTAGGCTTGGTTTAAGCCACATTTCCCATCTATCTCCAGCACACCAAAACCACAACATTTTTTGCATCATTTGCATACATTTAAAGGCAACCAAAACATGCCAATTTAATCACATATCAAATTATATAACTTATATCACAATTTACCAAAGTTCCAACTACATAAACTCATCAT
The DNA here is from genome assembly GCA_025698475.1 of Gossypium anomalum. Taxonomy (NCBI): domain Eukaryota; kingdom Viridiplantae; phylum Streptophyta; class Magnoliopsida; order Malvales; family Malvaceae; genus Gossypium; species Gossypium anomalum. The sequence goes on along the minus strand of CM046968.1, from coordinate 35,587,158 downwards.
GTTATCACATGCTTCATACCACAAAACTTACCAATTCAACATTCCATATTCAAACCATCACATGAACATTATATACATCTTATGACTTACCTATCAAACACATCATTTAGACCAACTTAGAAGGCCATACATACCAACATTTACAAGCCAAATCTCATGGCTAGATATTCATATCACAAAACATACTAAAATACTTTTAGCCTATACATGCCATATAACATATATACAACTCTCAAAATGGTACCAAAATAGATGTCCGATAGTGTGAACGAAACGCTGACAATCCCCAGATCTGAGCTAGCTTTATAATACTGTAAAACAGAGAACATCTCACACAGTAAGCTTTAAAGCTTAGTAAGTTCATGATATAACACATTAAACTCATCAATTAAAATATAATTCTATCAAATAGCAAACTCTTAATGCAACTCATCTCATCCTTCATTTACATAACCTTTCATTTACTTCATACTCAATATCATCAACCACATAGGTTCCATACATACCTGTATCATCACGTTCTTATCTAACACATTTATCACTTCAATGCTCTATGTACTACTTCATTTGATTATACTTGAACATTCAATAAACTCGCACACATAGTGCCATTTCATTAATTCGAACTTATATCGGTATCGCACACTTAGTGCCATTTATTCAGCTATCGCTGTTATATTCTCGCACACTCACTGCCATTTTTAATAGCCATAGCTATTTCATTTCTCGCACACTTAGTGCCTCAAATTCGATTCATATTTTACATACTCCAATTTCTCAATTTAATTTCTATTTATTTCATCACATACAAACATTATAGAAACAATATGTATTATACATGAACTTACCTCAGACGTAAATATGACGATATTAGTCGATCAATCGAGCACTTTGTTTTTGCCTCGATCTAGGTCTGGATTTCTCCTTTCTTGATATATATGTATTCAAAGTTTAACTCATTTAATCACCAACACATTCAATTTAATACACAAACACATCTTTGGGCATTTTTACACTTTAGCCCCTAAAATTTCACATTTTGACATTTTAGTCCTTATTACACAAAACACCAAATATATAAAATTCATCAAAACCATGCATTAGCCGAATTTTCCAATAGTCCCTATCAACCCATATTTATCATTTATTTCATATTTCAACCCCTCAATTTACACTTTTCTCAATTTAATCCTTAATATGCATTTTTACTCAAATTCACTTTACAAAACATGTATATCAAGCACGAAGCTTTCATAATTCACCATTTAACATCACAAAACTCATGAATTCATCAATGTAATCTTATCAAATCATCAACAATTTCATGAATTTAAACATGGGCTAGCTAAAACACTTAACAACGATCACAAAAACGTTAAAATCATCAAAAACTGAGCTCAAACTGTACCTTAATCAAGCTTTCAAAGTGTCAAACCCTAAAACATTTCTTTGGCTTCTTATTCTTTTGATTTTTGGCATTAAGAGGAAGATGAACACTTAAAATTCATTTTGTTTTATTAATATAACTTTTATTAATCTATTTACTAAAGTAGCCTTTATTAAAACATATAATAAACATATAATAGATGTCCATTAATGTCCACTCACCATTCAAATGGTATAATTGCCATGAAAGGACCCTTAATTTAAAAGCCAAAGCCAATTTAACACCTTTAACAAAGTAGCATGTAACTTTTACATTTTATGCGATTAAGTCTTTTTTGCAAATTAAGCACACAAACGATAAAACTTCCACACGAAACTTTCACACATATCAATTCACATATTATAAACACTAAAAATAATATTAAAAAAATTTTAGACTTCAGATTTGTGGTCCCAAAACTACTATTCTGACTAGGGTCTAAACCGGGCTGTTACAACTCTCCCCTCTTAGGGATTTTCATCCCCAAAAATCTTACCGTTGAACAGATTCAGAAATTGCAGTCTCATAATATCTTTGGGCTCCCACATAGCCTCTTCAACACCATGACAATGCCACATTACTTTTACTAACGAAATTTTCTTGTTTCGCAGTTTTTTAACCTCACGAGCTAAAATATGGATTGGTTCTTTTTCATAAGACATATCTAAATGAATTTCAACCTCAGTCAGAGAAATGACATGTGAAGATCTGATTTGTATCTTCGTAGCATCAAAACATGAAATACATTATGTATCTTTTCTAACTCAGACGATAATGCTAGTCGATAAGTTAGTAGTCCAATTTGCTCAATAATTTCATATGGCCCGATGAACCTCGGACTCAATTTGTCTTTTCTGCCAAAACAAAGTACTTTCTTCCATGGGGATACTTTTAAAAACACTTTATCATCGATCTCAAATTCAATGTCTTTTCTTTTCAAATATGCATAAGATTTCTGACGATTTGCGACTGCTTTTAAACTATCATGTATTATTTTTACTTTCTTTTTAGTCTCTTTGATCAAATAGACCCTGTGAATCTTATTCTCAATAAGCTATATCCAATACAACGGTGTTTGACATTTCTGACTATATAAAGCTTCGTAAGGAGCCATTTTAATACTCGATTGAAACCTATTATTATATGCAAATTCAATCAATGGCAAGTATCATTCCCACGTACCTTTAAACTCCAGAATACAACATCTCAACATATCCTCGAGTATCTGAATAATCCACGTGTTTGACCATCCGTCTGCAGGTGAAGAGCAGTGTTAAAATATAGTTTCGTACCTAACGCATTTTGTAGTTTCTTCCAAAAGCGTGATGTGAACCTCGTATCTTTATCTGAAATAATAGAAATAGGTACTCCTTGCAATCTCACAATCTGAGAAATGTATAACTCAGCAAGCTTATCAAGTGAATAATCTGTACGAATCGAAATAAAATGAGCCGATTTAGTCAATCTATCAATAACAACCTAGATTGCATCTTTCTTACTCGGTGACAGAGGTAAACCCAATACAAAACCCATCGTAATTTTGTCCCATTTCCACTCAGGAATCATAATCGGCTGAAGTAACCTGAACGAAACCTTGTAACACCCCAAAAATCCTTAATATTTATTTTTGTATGTCTACGTTACACAAATGCATGTCTGCTTTAGTGGTTAAGTGTCTTGGGAAGAGTCTGAGAAGTCTTGGGTTCAAGCCTTACTTGTGCAAAAGTTTTGTTTTTTTTTTTTATGAATAAACCCTGTCTCTAGTCAGTAGGTTCTTAAATAAATATGGGTATTTTATGTCAGAAAAGGGCCTGCTAGTCTAGGGGATGAGTGGCGTGTTACTATAACCTGAGGTCTGAAGTTCGAGTCCTACTATGCGTAATGGAGTGTCTTATTTTACTACCAGGGCCATGTAGGAGTTCTAGTCAACCCGAGCTACTGAAGAGTTGTTGTGGAATTTAAATTAGGTAGTTGAGGGAGAAGTGGATGGTGTTGAGTGATTTGGGGAGGAAAATATGGGATTTTGGAAGGAGTGAGGGAGTTGGTGCCGAATTTAAACTCCTGCCTCTCAGGATTTTGGCTTTGGGTTGGTTGTTCTCTCCATTTTCGATTTCTATCAACTTTTTCTTCACTTTTTGGAGGTCGAATTGTGCTAGGGGATTTTGCTGGTATCTTTTGTTCTTGCTTATTTTAATTTTACTCTTCCTTACAGGTCTGATTCTTATCAATTTGCTCTTCTTCTCCTACTCCTCTAACAGACATTATCTCCCTTTTCTCTTTATCCCAATTCTGTCCCTTTCTCCCCCACCCCTTCTCGTTTTCTTTTGACTTCAATCACCCTTTTTGCTTTAGTCGAATACTTCTTCTCTCCCCCTCTCGATTCTTTTAGTTTTTGGACAAATACCTCTCTATTCATCTTGTACGTTCTATCTGGCTGTCGACTTTTTTACTTGTAGCCGAACCCTGCCCTTTTCTTCATCCATCTCTTCCTCTCCTTCTTATTTGTTGTGTGCCCTCTCGATTTCTGGAACTATTCGAGAGGTGATAGATTCTTTATTGATATTGAAGTGAACAAAACCTTTCTCTTCACTAGATCGAAGGTAAATTTTTACTTAGTTATCACGTGTTCAACTCGGGTACTTGGGCTTATTTTCTTGGGTGTAGGTTGATTGCTTCTTTCTCCCATTTTTGGTTTTGCATTTTTAGTAAGTTTGGTATGCATTTGGTTCAAGTTATTTGTATGAGCAATAATGGCTAATAGAATTCGGTTGAATGCAGATAATCGCGAAGAATCTTGTAATGAATCTTTTTCAGCAGTTTAAGTGGGCTAAGCCACATTCGTTCAATCAAGGCAAGTGACAATCTATCTTTTGGATAATTATTATGAAAAGGGGTCATTTTAACCCTATCGTTAAGGGATTAATGGTGTGTTATGATTGAATATAGGTTGGAGTACTCAAAAGTGGTGTGCGCACTTTTCGCAGCCAGGTGTGTGAAAACACTACCCTTAATCATAAATTGGCAAAAAGCTGAAAAGTGTGTATAGTCAACACCACACGGGTGTGCAGCTACCTGTGTGGTAGCCCATATAACTAAACATGGGCGTATGATTGACGAGGCCGACCAGGAGCGAATTTGTGGGTTGGGCTGTGTAGGCCCCGCACGGGTAAACCACTTGGACATGTGGAAATGATTGGGCCAGGCTGTGTAATACACACGGCCAAGGCCATTATGGGTCATGTGGGCCATACGAGCGTGTGGGCCAATATGGGCCCGCAATATAGGCCGTGGGCCCATTTTTACTGTTTGACTGTTAAGGTTGCACGGGTCGCGAGGACTGTAGACCTACTGTTGGGTCGATAAGTTTACCTAGATCCCCTTTATTTGATAAAATAACTGTTTTACCCCTATGTGATGTATGGATCTATATTCATGTATGACTATATGTTAGCATGCTATTTTAACTACATTGAGTACATGTGTAATATTATGATATGACATGACATGTTGCATGATGCGTTGCATGGGGATGGGTTTAAGATGATTGGAGGAAGTGTATTGTACTTGCAGCTCTGCTACTATTATTGTTTAGTGTCGCAACCGGTACTACTTGGAGTGTAGGGATGGGTGGGTTGATTATAACCCCACATGAAGTATAGGGTTGGACGGAGATGGAGTGTAGAGGCTGGTTGGGTAGGACATCTTAATTGCATATCTGTACCGTTACTGTCACCGAGATGGGCTTAGGTCCAAATTGATACTGATAATGTAATGGGCTAAGGCCCTAATTGAACTGAACCATTACTGAAATGGGCTTAGGCCCAGACTGTATTTGCTCATTGTCTGGATGTTTGATATGGGATTACACATTGAGTTTCGTAAACTCACCCTTCTGTTTATCTATACAGGTAATCCCCAGGCTTAGGCGGATCGATGCTGCGATGGACTCAAAGGCGGCCACACAACCGCATATACTTTCATAATTGCTTTATAGTTTTAAGTAAATTTTATTTTGGGTATTTTTATTGTAATAAGGCCTTGATGGATTTTAACTTTAATTTGGGATTTTTATTTGCTTTAGTTTATAACTGTTAGTATTAGGAAACTTGAGTTTTCAAAAGAAACAATGTTTTTACAAAGTAAACGCAAGTACGCAACTATTTTCAAAAGCTACCGCTATAAAATAATTTTTTGAAATTAATAATGTTTTCAAAGTAAATACTTTTTAATAGTAACGCAAGTGTTGATAGGAACGACATATCTCAGAATCACCATTAGGATTACACAAAGAGGTTAAATATATTAAGGGTTTCATCGATATAACACTTTACGAAAAACACTTCAATATGACATCGCCAAATTCGTCCATAACGTCTAGGCCGAGTTGGGGGTGCTACATTTAGTGGTATTAGAGCCAGGTTGTAAAACTCAGCTGTGAATTTAGGTTTTTTTAAAAAAGACATTGGAATTTCTAAAAGAACTATTTCAAATGATTTGACGTATTTTTGAAAGGTTTTTACTGAATGTGTGGTACACCGAGTCTCCGACGCCGATTCTGTAAGTCTTCTAAAATTGTTGTTTGTTTAAACTAAAATGTTGAGACTACTGTAGGTAGTAGACTATACTGAGAAAATCTATTTAGGGTAAACTAAAACTTGTAGTAAGATTGCGATATGCAAAAATGAACTTTGAATTACTAATACTGTTTTCCATAAAATATCCATTAATAAACACTGGAACTATAAATTGATGCATAAACTGTTAATACAGATAAAACATAATTTGATAATGAGCACCAGAGGTACTCATGGAAGGGGTACAAGAGGCCACTGCGGAGGCCATAGAGGTGCTCGAGCTAGGTCCTCGTCATCTGGCAGCATGCCTAATGTTGAAGCTAAGAAGGCACTGGCTTGACCTGTGACTGAGACTGGGTCTCACGATCGTGCGGCTGGGGATGATGCATTGTCCTAAGCTATGTTACTAATTTTGGAGAGGGTCGCTGGGCCCAATACTGGTGTTGTGGGTCATGGGTCGGTTACGAAATGGCTCTCGTTCAATGGAGCTAATATTTTTAAGGGTATAGCTGGAGTTGCCCCTAATGTGGCTGAGCATTGGATTGAGACCATAGATAGGATCATGGACAATCTTAACTGCACCTCTGAGCAGAAACTAAAGGGTGCAGTGTCATTGCTGAGAGATGAGGCTTACCAGCGGTGGCTTACGGTTAAAGAGGGCACTCAGCCTGATCGATTGACCTGGGAATTTTTCAAGACTACTTTTCAGGGAAAGTATGTGGGTGCTAGTTATGTGGATGTCCGGAGGAGAGAGTTTCTAAATCTGACACAGGGGGATAAATCAGTGGCTAAATATGAGGCTGAATTTTTACGACTAAACTGCTACGCACGTAGGATGGTGGCCACTGAATACGAGCGTTGTGTTTATTTCAACAACGGCCTCAAGGATAGTTTATGGGTTCTGATAGCTCTATAGAGGGAGTGAGATTTTGTTGTATTGGTTGAAAAGGCGAAGATCGCTGAGGAAGTAAAGCGCACGAAGCATCTGAACCGTAAAAAGGAAAGAGTTAAGAGCAAGAGGGATTCAGAGTCCTCGAGTTTCTTTCTGAGGCCTAAGAAAAAGGCCAGAGTTGATGGGCCTGTTAGAGTTGAGGCCCCTGTTGCTACTGTTGGACCGCACCCCTATGCTGATTGTAGGAGACGCCATCAGGGCAAGTATTGAAAAAGGATTAGGGCATGTTTGAGATGCGGGTCACTGGAGCACCGTATCAGAGCGTGTCCACGGAGGCCCGATCAGCTGGAACCTATAATTTTGGGTACTGTACAGCTACCGAGGGGTGCTCAGCATCCACCGAGATGCCGTGGTCAAGCCAGAGGTGGTAATGGTTTGGGCCGTGGTCAAAGGGCACCGGGCAGAGGTGCTGGGCATTCTGAGGCGAGGCAGCTAGCCCTAGTTTATGCTGCACATTGCCTAGAGGATGGAGATGTTCCGAATGTTATCACGGGTACGTTCTTTATATATGGTATACCCTATATTGCACTGATAGATATATGATCTACTCATTCCTATATAGCTTGTACTGTGTCTAAGACTTTGGGTATCTTGGTCGAGAGCACTATGTGTGAGGTTACTAAATTGAGTCCATTGGGGAAATCGGTGTGGGTAAATAAAGTGTTTAGAAATGTTCCTTTAGAGGTCCAAGGGGTTATCTTTGTGGCGGATTTGATGGAACTTTCTTTTGGAGAATTTAATTTAATACTGGGAATGGACTGGCTGGTTAAACATCGAGTGATCTTGGATTGTGCTACCAAAAGGATGGTACTGAGAACTGCGGAGGATGACGAGGTAGTTGTAATTGGGGAGCGTCAGAACTACTTGTCAAATGTGATCTCTGCACTGAGGGCGAAAAATTTGGTTTATAAGGGATGTGAGGCATTTCTGGCCTACATCAGTGTTTCAGATTCCTGGGTTCCTTCTGTTAAAGATATCAGAACAGTTAAAGATTTTTCAGACGTCTTTCCTGATGAGCTACCTGGGTTATCTCCAAACCGTGAAATTGAGTTTAGGATTGAGCTCCTGCCTAGTACAACTCCAGTGTCCATCGCCCCTTATAGAATGGCACCGAAGGAGCTTGTGGAGCTTAAAGCTCAGATTCAAGAGTTGTTAGATTGTGGGTTCATCCGCCGTAGTGTGTCTCCGTGGGGAGCACCAATTTTTTTTGTGAAAAAGAAGGATGGATCCATGCGTATGTGCATCGATTACTGGTAATTGAATAAATTGACCATTAAGAATAAGTACCCCCTACCGAGGATAGATGATCTGCTTGACCAATTTCGAGGAGCTTCAGTTTTCTCTAAAATTAATCTCCGATCTGGGTACCATCAACTAAGGGTCAAAGAGACTGATGTATACAAGACAGAGTTTAGGACTCGTTATGGTTATTATGAGTTCCTAGTGATGTCGTTCGGACTGACGAATGCACCAGCGGCTTTTATGGATCTGATGAACTGAGTGTTCCAGCCCTATCTAGATCAGCTCATAGTGGTTTTTATTAACGACATCCTGGTGTATTCGAGGACTAAGGATGGACATGATGAACATCTCTGAGTGGTTCTGTAGATTCTGAAGGAGAAACAACTGTACGCCAAGTTTAGTAAATGTGAGTTCTGGTTACGAGTGGTAACATTTTTGGGCCATGTGGTATCTGCTGAGGGGATTAGGGTCGATCCTCAAAAAATTTAGGATGTTTTGGATTGGAAGCCGACTAAGAGATGTTTTGGATTGGAAGCCGCCTAAGACTGTATTTGAGATCTGCAGGTTTCTGTTGGCAGGGTATTATCGACGATTTATAGAGGGATTTTCTCTGATCGCAGCACCTTTAACTAAGCTGTTACATAAGGGTGTGCCATTTAACTGGACTAATGCGCAGTAGGAGAGTTTCGAGAAGCTCAAGAAGGTACTAACTGAGGCCCCTGTCTTGATACAGCCAGAGTCTGGGAAAGAGTTCACTGTTTACAGTGATGCATCACATGCCAGTTTGGGATGTGTGTTGATGCAAGAGGGTAAGGTGGTTGCATATATATCCCGTCAGCTTAAGACTCATGAGATAAATTACCTGACGCATGACTTGGAGTTGGTCACAGTGGTATTCACACTGAAAATTTGGAGGCTTTATTTGTACGGTGAGAAGTGTATCATTTACACGGATCACAAGAGCCTCAAATATCTCCTCACTCAGAAGGAGCTAAATCTTAGGCAACGTAGATGGATTGAGCTGCTTAAAGACTATGACTGTACGATCGAATACCATCCTGAAGGCCAATGTGGTGGCGGACGCACTAAGTTGTAGAGCTACGACTGATCTGAGGGCGATATTTGCTCGCCTCAGTTTATTTGATGATGGTAGCTTGTTGGCCGAGCTTCAAGTTAAACTGACGTGGATGGATCAAATTAAGGGTAAACAAATGGGAGGCGAGTCGTTGGGTTTTTGTTTCCAACAGGTTGAGAGTGGAGATACTGTGGATTTTGGACTGAATAGCGAAGGGGTGTTCTGTTTCCATGGGAGAATCTATGTACCGAAGGATACTTATTTGAGGCAGTCTATACTACGGGAGGCGTATAGTAGCCCTTATGGTATGCACTCTGGTGAAAATAAGATGTACTGAAAACTTCGTGAATTATATTGGTGGTCAGTTCTAAGTGTGAAGTTACCAACTTTGTGGGTAAATGTCTAACTTGCCAGCAGGTTTAAGCTGAACATCAGTTACCTTCAGAGTTGCTTCAGCCAGTTAAAATTCCACTTTGGAAGTGGGAGAGAGTGACTATGGACTTCGTTAATGGGCTGCCCCTAACGCCTACTAAGAAGGATTCAGTATGGGTTATCGTGGATTGATTGACCAAATCTGTTCATTTCATACCAGTTCGTACTAAGTACTCTTTGCAAAAGTTGGCTAAACTGTATGTGTCTCAGATAGTGAGACTGCATGGGGTTCTAGTTTCCATAATATCTGATAGGGATCCTTGCTTCACGTCTTGGTTTTAGAAAAAGTAACACTAAGCTTTGGGTACGAGGTTGGACTTCAGTACTACATTCCACCCTCAGATAGATGGTCAATTGGAGAGGGTGATTTAGATACTGGAGGACATATTAAGGAGTTGCGTGATTGATTTTCGAGGCAGTTAGGAGGATTACTTGCCACTAGTAGAGTTTGCTTATAACAATAGCTATCAGTCTAGCATACAGATGGCACCTTACGAGGCATTATATGGTCGTAGGTATCGTACTCCTTCATGTTGGACTAAGTTGGGCGAGCGGTGTGTTCTGGGCCCTGAGCTAGTTTTTGATACCAAGGATAAAGTTAGACTAATTCGGGATCAATTGAAGGTGGCATCTAACAGACAGAAGCCGTATGTAGATCTAAAGCATAAAGAGATTGACTATTTTGTGGGGGACTATGTTTTTCTCAAGGTCTCACCATGGAAGAAGGTACTGAGGTTTGGACGTAAGGGCAAGTTGAGCCCTAGGTTTATTGGGCCTTACCTCATACTGAAACATGTGGGACTGGTTGCCTATCAGTTAGAGTTACCTCTAAAGTTGGATCGGATTCACGATGTGTTCCACGTCTCTATGTTGAGGTGCTACCGCTCTGATCCAATTCATGTTATTTCGGTTGAGGAGATTGAGGTTAGGTCAGATCTGACTTTTGAGGAAGAGCTGATTCAGATTTTCAATTATGATGTAAAGGTTTTGAGGAGGAAGTCTATCCAATTGGTCAAGGTTCTTTGGCACAATCACAGGTCTGAGGAGGCCACGTGGGAACCTGAGGAGGCGATGCGACAACAATACCCTCATTTGTTCTGATTATGTAAAATTTTGAGGCCGATTTTCTTTTAGGAGGTAGAGTTGTAACGTCCTAAAAATCATTAATATTTATTTTCGTATGTTTGTGTTACACAAATGCATGTCTGCTTCAGTGGTTAAGTGTCCTGGGAAGAGTCTGAGAAGTCTTGGGTTCAAGCCTTGGCTTATGCAAAAGTTTTGTTTTTTTTATGTATAAACCCTGTCTCTAATCAGTAGGTTTTTAAATAAATATGGGTATTTTATGTCAGAAAAGGGCATGCTGGTCTAGGGATGAGTGGCTTGTTACTGTAACCTGAGGTTTGAAGTTCGAGTCTTGCTATGCGCAATGGAGTGCCTTATTTTGCTGCCAGGGTCGTGTGGGAGTTCTAGTCAATCCGAACTACTGAAGAGTTGTGGTGGAATTTGAATTAGGTAGTTGAGGGAGGAGTGGACGGTTTTGAGTGATTTGGGGAGGAAAATATGGGATTTTGAAAGGAATGGGAGAGTTGGTGCCAAATTTGAACTCCTGCCTCTCAGGATTTTAGCTTTGGGTTGGTTGTTCTCTCCGTTTTCGGTTTCTGTCAACTTTTTCTTCACTTTTTGGAGACTGAATTGTGCTAGGGGATTTTGCTGGTATCTTTCATTTTTTGCTCATTTCGATTTTAGTCCTCCCTACAGGTCCGATGCTTCTTAATTTGCTCTTCTTCTCCTACTCCTCTATCAAACATTCTCTCCATTTTCTCTTTAGCCGAATTCTGTCCCTTTCTCTCCCACCCCTTCTCTTTAGCCAAATTCTGTCCCTTTTTCTCCCACCCCTTCTTATTTTCTTTTGACTTTAACCACCCTTTTATGCTTTGGTCGAATACTTCTTCTCTCCCCCTTTCCATTCTTTCAATTTTGGGCAAATCCCTCTCTATTCATCGTGTTCGTTCTATGTGGCTATCGACTTCTTTTCTTGTAGTCGAACCTTGCCCTTTTCTCTATCCATCTCTTCCTCCCCTTCTTATTTGTTGTGTTCCTTCTCAGTTTCTAGAACTATTTGAGAGTTGATAGATTCTTCATTGATATTAAAGTGAACGAAACCTCTCTCTTCACTCTATTAAAGGTAACTTTGTCCTTAGTTATCACGTGTTCAACTCGGGTACTTTGGCTTGCGTTCTTGGGTGTAGGCCGATTGCTTCTTTCTCCCATTTTTGGTTTTGCATTTTTGGTAAGGTTGGTATACATTTGGTTCAAGTTATTTGTATGAGCAATAATGGCTAATAAAATTTGGTTGAATGCAGATAATCGCCAACAAGCTTGTAATCAATCTTTTTCAGCGGTTTAAGTGGGCTAAGCCACATTCATTCAATCAAGGCAAGTGACAATCTATCTTTTGGATAAGTATTATAAAAAGTGGTCATTTTAACCCTATCATTAAGGGATTAATGGTGAGTTATGATTGAATATAGGTTGGAGTGCTCAAGAGTGGTGTGCGCACTTTTCGCAGCCAGGTGTGTGAAAACATTACCCCTAATCATAAATCGGTAAAAAGTCAAAAAGTGTGTATAGTCGAAACCACACGGGCATGCAGCTACCCGTGTGGTAGCCCGTGTGACTAAACATGGGCGTATGATTGACGAGGCCGACCAGGTGCAAATTCGTGTGGCCCATAGGATATGGGCCCTACATGGGTAAACCACTCGAATGTGTGGAAATTATTGGGCCAGGTTGTGTAATACTCACGGCCAAGGCCATTTTGGGCCGTGTGGGCCACACGGGCGTGTGGGCCCACATGGGCCCGTAATATGGGTCATGGGTCCATTTTTACTATTTGACTGTTAAGATTGTACGAGTCGCCCTAGAGGACTGTGGACCTACTGTTGGGTCGATAAGTTTACCTAGATCGCTCCTATTTGATAAAATGACTGTTTTGCCCCTATATGATGTATGGATCTAAATTCATGTATGACTATATGTTAGCATGCTATTTTAACTGCATTGAGTACATGTGTAATATTATGATATGACATGACATGTCGCATGATGCGTTTCATGGGGATGGGTTTAATATGATTGGAAGAAGTGTACTCTCATCGCGGCTCTCTTTGTAATTCATGTTTAGTCTTTCGCAACCAAGTACACTACTTGAAGTGTAGGGATTGGTGGGTTTATTATATCCCCACATGGAGTGTACGGTTGGACAGAGATAGAGTGTAGAGGCTAGTTGGGTAGGGCTTCTTGATTGCATATTGATAAATCGTAATTTATACATATTTTTATCCCATGCTTAACACATTTATGAATGAATTATCCTTAGATTTGGTGAATTTGGAGCTCCTCATCCTTTAATTTCATGTTTTATACTTAGGTGAGTATAGGAGAGCGAAAAGAACAAGAAACGGGCCAAAAACGGAAAAAATGGGCTGACATGGGAAAACAACACGGCCTGAACTTCCTCACACTGGCAGAACACATGCCCGTTCCATTCTAACAGGCTCGACCACGGCCTAAAACAACCTCAGCGCGGGCGTGTTGATCTCTGAGCCTCGACCACGGCCTGAAGTAATCACACACGGGCGTGTCCCTGTCGAGCCCTAGTTAAGTTCTATTCGGAAAAGGACAATTTGGAGGGCTTTTAGGCATTCTAAAGCCTATTTAAACACCCTACACGAGGACTAAAAGGGAGACGGAGAATAGGGAGCAAGGAATTACTCCAAGGAAGCCGATTGATCCATCTCAGAAGCCGGATTCATCATCAAGACTAAAGATATCTCCTTAATTTCCCTTCAGGAGTTTTGGGTTTTCTTTATGTTTTGTTTTCTTTATTCTTCTGAGATGTTTTCCTATTTAGTTATGAACTAAAACCCTTAAATACCTAAGGGGAATGAAACCTAAGGCGAATCTTGTTATTATTTTCTGAATTGTATGATAAATATTTAACTTGTTCTTAATTATGTGTTCTTAATTCTTGTTTCGATATTCCAGGATATTTATTCAAGTTAATGCTCTTAGTTGGAAGATGAATAGTCCCTGTCTAAGAGTGACTTTATCATAATTAAGTGGAGTTGATTGCGCGCCTAGAGATAGGGTGACAAAATTTTGTCGGATTAGGGTGAAACCTAATAAGGGGATCCATAGATCAAGTTGAAACAACCCTAGGGTGTTAATTAGAAAGAAATTTCAATTATTCAATCTAGGGTTAGACATTATTAGTCTTGAATAGGGATAATAACATAACTTAGGGATTTCTACAGAATAAGTTAAATGAATAAATCATTTGATTCGGAGTCAAAATAACAAGTGAAGTCTAGGTGGATTTTTCCTTAGGTATTGTCTTAATTCAATCATTTTCCCAAAAGTACTTCCTCAATTCTATTTTCTATGATTTCTTAGTTTAGTTAATTAGATAATTAAAACAAACCCCTTTATTCTTAGGCTAGATAATAAAAAGGTAGTCATTACTAGTACTTTTAGTTCCTTTGGGTTCAACAATTCGGTCTTGCTAAAGCTATACTACTGTTCGATAGGTACATTTGGCTACATCGTGATAATAGTTAGTTTCAAGAACGATTAATTATAAATCTATAAAACTTATCATGGAAAATCACGATCAAGTTTTTGGCGCCGTTGCTGGGGAACTAGAATATTAGGAACACTCAATTTTTATTGCTTTAGCCATTTACTTTTACTGGAATTTAATTTTGTTTTTGTTTTTATTTTTATTTACTAAATTTTTGTTTTCTTTCTTCTAGCAGGTTCTTATAGTTTATGACTAGAAGAAACCCGTCGGGACCATTACTTTTTGATGAAGAAATCATCGCACTACTCGTAGAAACCAACGAGAAATAAGATGAAGTCTATGATACACAGAGGAAGAGTAAGAGGATGATATCTCAACTACAACTGAGGAGATGGCTGAAAATCAGGAAAATCAGCTACCTCCTGCGATACCCGCTGTTTTAGTAAATCAGAATCCTGCTCCTCGTACTATGTATGATTATGCTAAACCTAATTTAATAGGAACTGAGTCAAGTATAGTTAGGCCTGCCATTGCTGCAAATAATTTTAAACTGAAACCTAACACAATTCAAATGATACAGCAATTTGTTCAGTTTGATGGTTTACAGGACGAGGACCCTAACACTCACTTGGCAAATTTTCTGGAATTTTCCAACACATTTAAAATTAATGGCATTTTTTACTATGCTATTCGTCTTCGGTTATTCCCTTTTTCATTAAGGAACAAAGCTAAACAGTGGTTGAACTCATTACTACGAGGATCAATCACTACTTGGGAACAAATGACTGAAAATTTTTTATTAAAGTATTTTTCGCCAGCTAAAACGGCTAAATTACTAAATGATATCTCTTCTTTTGTGCAGATGGATTTAGAAACACTTTACGATGCATGGGAGAGATACAAGGACCTACTACGAAGGTGCCCTCACCATGGGTTACCTCTATGGCTGCAAGTTCAAACGTTCTACAATGGTATGAATCCCTCGACAAGACAGATGATTGACATAGCCGCTAGTGGAACCATCAACAACAAAACACCTGAAGAGGCTTACGAATTTATTAAGGAGATGTCACTGAATAACTATTAGTGGCAAGTCATGAAGACTAAGCCAACCAAAACAGCAAGCGTTTATGACGTCGATTCGGTTACTATACTGTCAAATCAGGTAGAAGTTCTAAATAAAAGGATTGATGGTTTACTTGGTTCTACGGAGGTTCATCCAGTAATGCAATGTGAAGCAAGTGGAGGTGGATCAAGCAATTCAGAGTATCAACCCTATGGCCACAACATAGAGAACGAGTAATTAAATTACATGGGTAATAATCCTCGGTCTCAAAATAATCCTTATAGCAATACTTATAACGCAGGTTGGAGGAATCACCCAAACTTAACGCAGGTTGGAGGAATCACCCAAACTTCTCATGGGGAGGTCAAGGAAATCAGAGACAACCACCACCCTCAGGCTTCCAACAACCACCTTACCAACAAGAGAAAAAGCTAAACCTTCAGAAGATGCTATCCAAATTCATCCCGATATTAAAAACTCGTTTCTAGAATACCAAGACAGCACTTAAAAATCAACAAGCATCAATCTAAGGGCTCGAAACTCAGATAGGCCAACTGTCCAAACTAATTTCTGAATGACCACAAGGTAGTTTGCCAAGCAATATTGAACCTAACCCAAGGGAACAACTCAATGCGATTAATGTTCAAGGTAAAGAAGGTTCAGTTGAGCCTGAGCCAGAATCGAGGGAAGAAATTGTGGTAAGTAAAGGTGAGGTAGGTCACAATGAAAACAAAATGGTAAGTGTAGAATATAAACCTCATGTGTCATATCCCAAAGCGACAAGGAAAGACCGCTCAGATGAACAATTTGATAAATTCCTTAAACTTTTAAAAAAATTACATATTAACTTACCGTTTATTGAAGCTCTATTGCAGATGCCGAACGCAATGAAATTTTTAAAGGAGCTTTTAAAAAATAAGCGAAAGTTGGATGAGGCGTCGCATGTGAAGCTAAATGCAGTTTGCTCAGCTATTCTACAGAATAAGCTACCCAACAAATTAAAAGATCCAGGGAGTTTTACAATTCCTTGTTTAATTGGTAGTTTAGATGTTAATAATGCATTAGCTGATTTAGGGGCTAGCATTAACGTCATGCCTTACAAAATTTTTAAGCAACTAGGTCTTGGGAAACCCAAACAGACTAGGATGAGCTTTCAGTTAGCAGATAAAACTATCAGATTTCCTAGGGGTATTATTGAAGATGTGCTAGTTAAAATTGATAAATTTATATTTCTCGTTGACTTCGTTGTTCTAGACATAGAGGAGGATAGCAATACTCCTTTGATTTTAGGAAGGCCCTTTTTAGCAACTACTAGAACGATTATTGATGTTGGCACAAGTGAATTCACACTTCGTGTGGGAGACGAAACAATCACCCTTCAAGCTCACAATTCTGGCAACACATCGAAAACTAAAGGTGATTGTATAAACCATTCTACTAAAACTGACAATATGGTGCAACCTACTTTGCAGGAAATGAGTTTGAAGGAAGTACATTAGCCATATTCCAGCAACAATGGAGGACCTATTCATGAAGAACGAAGGCTACAAATCGAGGAGCTAGATGAATGGTGAACACATAAACCAAAAACATACGATAAACCAAAACTACACCAGAACGAGCTTAATACCTCACCAAATCAACTTAAGGTTGGAGATAAAGTTTTATTAGATGCCGCAAATCCTCACATTGTCAATGCCAAACCAAATGAATAAATTCCTCTTACGGTACTTAGCATTTTCCCATTTGGTACAGTCGAGGTAAGTTATCCCAAATTCGGCACTTTTAAGGTAAACAATACCCACCTAAAACCTTATTTTGATAAGTTTGATAGTAGGAATGAGGAGTATAAACTCATCGAACCACCATGACCATTCAATGGAGAGGTAAGTCGAACTTAGACTATAAATAAGCACTTCTCGGGAGGCAACCCGAGCACTAACAATCTTGACTTCTTTCAATTTTAGTGTTTAACACCTAACTTACTAACAGATTTATTGAATACAGGTTGACCACACTCACACGGCCAAGCACACGGGCGTGCTTAGGACCGTGTGGAAACAGGGCAATGATTTTTCCCCAACACGGGCTACAATAAATGACCACGGCCGTACGACATGGCCGTGGACGATCCTGCCAAAACAACACGGGCGTGTGACATGCCCATGGCATAGAACTGTAGGTGAACTTGATAAAACAACACGGGCGTGCGACACGCCCGTGTCTAGCACCCGTGGTCGAACCTGTTAAATTAACACGGGCGTGGGCATACAAACACGGGAGTGGGAGAAGCGAACGAAGCCAGACACGGTTGTGCGGCACAGCCATGTGCACCAACATTCCCAAGGTACACGGGCGTGGGGCGAATGTTAGAAGCACCAATTTTTAGAAAAACGTGAAACACACAGGCTGAAATTGGGGCACACGGGCGTGTCCCCTGGCCGTGTGCCCCAAAATCTATAAATAGGCTTCACTATTCATCATCTTCTTCGCCCGAAAATCCCTAACCCTAGCCGCTGCAAGTCCACACGCCTTTCATGCCACGCCCGTGCGCCACTTCTAACTCCATTTTTGACGCCTATTTTCCTCTTTTTAGAGTTTGTTTACTCTTTTCCCTTTAATTTCACTCATTTCTAATGCTATTCATCATAATAATCTTCATTTATCTCACACTATATTTATTTTGTTATTATTCAAACTTCATTTTTAGATTAGTTATCATTCATTCCATGTGGCATACTTTTGTGATTTCTCATGCCTTATTTACCTATTCTAAGTCAATATTTATAGTTCTCACTTGCTTATTATTCTTTGCCAAGCATTGTGATAAATTCATTTTTTTTTATATGTCCATAAAATTCTTTGCCATCTTGATATTCATACTAATGCCACGACATTATGCCATAGAACTTATTGTTTTGGTTCGATTTGTTAGTGTTAGTTGTTGTGGCTGAAATTATTTATGACTTTTTCCTCGTTGAATTTAGTTACATTTTACCTTGTTCATTCATCAAGATGGAATAATGGTTTTATTTTTAGGTATACTATGTCATCTTCACGTGGAAAGAAAGCCGCTATCCCCGCTTCAAAGAAAAGGAAAGGAGTGTCATCTTCCTCGGGTCCTACTGCTGAAATTCGTTACCCCTTCCTGCAGTTCCCCAATGGGCCCCAAGAAGAACTTTTCCAATTACTTTGGGCCCGACCTTCAATTGGTTGATGCGATTCGGGCCCTTCTCACCACTGACCCATGGAACCTCTTCTTTGAGATTGTCGAGCCAACATATCTTAAGCTCACGGTAGAACTATGCTCAACATTCCATCTTCAGACCGTAATGACCAACTATGATGATCCCGGCACGGTCCAATTTTGACTTGGCAATCTAGTCCGCCAGTTGAGCGTTCCAGAGTTTGGTTCAGCACTGGGCCTTTACACGGAGGAGTTCCAGGAGGAGAACGACCTCGATACCCTCAACCGCCACATCTATTACTCTTTTTGAAGTGTTGGAGTGCCCTTGTCCCCCACTCGACCACCTACGACCCCAGTCGCTCCAAGGCATCAGCTCTCCCTCCTTCCTTAAGGTACTTACACTCTATCTTAGCTCATACTTTGACAGGAAGGAGAGAGAGCACCGGCGTCGTCACCACTCACGACATCTACTACTTATGGTGTATGTCGCAAGGGCACGTCTTCGTCCTCGCCTATTTCATAGCCCTTGCCATCCGCCATTAGACGGAGCAACATCGGAAGGAGGTAATCTCCACCAGCCTCTACGTGACTCAACTAGCTCGACACTTCGGGCTCTTCAATACCTTGGCACAAGAATCATCCTTTACCCTCATTGGCTAGGTGTCTCCACAAGGTATCTCGAGCATGCTAAGCATGAGGATGATCCAAAAGCACCAAGGAACCTACCCTCCTCAATATCGTCTCGCCCAATCAACTAAGCAGGAGGCCCCCGAGGACATTACTGATGATGTCCCTCTACAGCATAAGGACCCACCGTCTCAGCCACCACGCTCCCATCACCCAGTTCATGCGGCGGCTTCATATGCTAACATTTCTGAGCGCTCACTCTATTCGAGTAGCAGTGTTTTTAGCGATTTGATAACATTGATGCTACTCTACAGCAGACTTATCAGCACTTCCACATCTCATCGCCCCCACCACTTCGCGAACCATCCGGCGATGATGATATTTAATTTTATCTTATCTTTATTTTTATTTTTATTTTTATTTTATGTTTTTATTAATTTCACTTTTAACTTTTAATGTTATTTCCTTTTTGCGACTATTTTATTTACTTAGGTTTTATAAACAAATTTTAATCTCGGGTAATTCTTTATGAGTAATTTTTCTTTCTTATATCCACTAAAAAGTTCCTGATTTTACCCTAGTTATAAGGAGCTACAAAGCTCGTAATCACTTAAGAACTTCAAACTCCATTTGGAAAAAGTTTTCCATGACTGCCATGCCCTGCTCGATCACGAGATATAATATTCTTTTGGCACAGCACTTGTGGAGCCCAACCTCTACCACCACCGGAGTATCCTCCTCCACTCTACACAACTCCAAACTAGGGAGTTCGTTCATTTAACATTTAGGAAGTTTTATTTCTCTCCCTATCTTATGATATTATATCTCTATTTGCCACTAACTTTATCTTTGTACATTGAGGGCAATTTACATCTTAAGTGTGGGGGGTATTCATTTCATTATCAGAAAAATCCCTGAATATTGCCTTGTTCTCCTGTAAATCTCTCATATCATGTTTAGGATGAATTTTGATTGATTTATGATTTTTATTGATGTATCTTGAATTATAACATAGGCATTCATACATTGATTATTTAAACTTTAAGACATTAGAGAATTAAGCATGATAAGTTGATTTTTAGGATTTTAAAATTTTAAGTTGTTTCCTCAATTTTAGGTATTACCTTGAATTGAAATTTGCAATTTTGAACATCAAAAAGCAATAATTGTTGTGAGATTTTGAGCCTTTAAAGAGCATTTATTATTTCCTTCATGCTCACTTTTATTATTGCTTTGAGTGTGTCAATATCGAATTGTTATTCTAGAACTTGCTTGATTATGCATGTCAAGACCACACCATTTGATTTGATATGTCAAGATGATAGAGGCACCTAGGATTAACCCATTCATGCCATGAAAAGCCTACCTCCACGATTAACCCTTAGTAAACCCCTTTGAGCTTAACAAGTCATTCCTTGCATTACCCTTAATATTAACCCTTAACTCATTATTGTTGAAATCCCCTCAATTAATTTAATCCCTATTTTTGTCGAGATTGGATTTGAATAAATTGCTTAGCTATGTCTTGTTATTGATAGTTATTCTATGTTATTTGACTTATTCTTAAAAAAACATGTATACATATTAGTAGTAGTGATCTTTTGTTTTTGATCTAAAGTGTTTAAATTCCATATTCGGAGAAGAAGCTCTGTTGTATGCAAGTGATGATTAAATATTTTTCTAGTAAAGTAATTTTTCAATTCAATCTTCATTCTAACCCTTTCTTTCAGCTTGTGCCCACACCCCCTAACCAAGCCTCATTACAACCCTCAAAAGACCTTCTTATTGATGTATCATCTCAATTTATAGTGGTGGAGATTTGATTTTCATGCAAGCCTATGGTAATAACTTTTCATATTGTCTAATGAGTGCTAATTTCATTGTCCTTAAACATTTCGAGTGATTTGAGTGAATCTTTAGTGAGGATGTTAAACTCCGTGAGATTTCAAATCGATGGTAACTACTTAAATAAGGGGAGATGCCTATGTTTTTCATGATTAAATACTCAAATTAGAATGTTTGAAACTTTAATGTTCTTTTAGTTAAATTCTCAATGTATGATTACTTATGGATTAGCTTAAGATATTATTGATAGGAATTATAAGTTGAGAAAAAGGAATTCTTAATTATGAATTGAGGATTTTGCTTGACGACAACAAACGCTTAACTATGGGGGTATTTGATAAACCGTAATTTATACATATTTTTATCCCATGCTTAACACATTTATGAATGAATTATCCTTAGATTTGGTGAATTTGGTGCTCCTAATCCTTTAATTTCATGTTTTATACTTAGGTGAGCAAATGAGAGCGAAAAGAACAAGAAACGGGCCAAAATGGGCCAAAAACAGAGAAAATGGGCCGACATGGGAAAACAACACGGCCTGAACTTCCTCACACGGGCAGAACACATGCCCGTGCCATTCTAACAGGCTCGACCACAGCTTAAAACAACCTCAGCACGGTCATGTTGATCTCTCAGCCTCAACCACGGCCTGAAGTAATCACACACGGGCGTGTCCCTGCCGAGCCCTAGTTAAGTTTTATTCGAAAATGGATGATTTGGAGGGATTTTAGGCATTTTAAAGCCTATTTAAACACCCTAGAGGAGGACTAAAAGGGAGATAGAGATAGGGAGCAAGGAATTACTCCAAGGAAGCCGATTGATCCATCTCAGAAGCCGGATTCATCATCAAGACTGAAGATCTCTCCTCAATTTCCCTTCAGGAGTTTTGGGTTTTCTTTATGTTTTGTATTCTTTATTCTTACGAGATGTTTTCCTATTTAGTTATGAACTAAAACCCTAAATACCTAAGGGAATGAAACCTAAGAAGGCGAATCTCTGTTATTATTTTTACGAATTGTATGATAAATATTTGACTTGTTCTTAATTATGTGTTCTTAATTCTTGTTTCGGTATTCCAGGATATTGATTCAAGTTAATGCTCTTAGTTGGAGGATGAATAGCCTTGTCTAAGAGTGACTTTGTCATAATTAAGCGGAGTTGATTTCGAGCCTAGAGATAGGGTGACAAGATTTTGCCAGATTAGGGTGAAACCTAATAAAGGGATCCATAGACAGAGTTAATACAACCCTAGGGTGTTAATTAGAAAGAAATTTCAATTATTCAATCTAGGGTTAGACGTTATTAGTCTTGAATAGGGATAATAACATAACTTAGGGATTTCTACAGAACAAGTTAAATGAATAAATAGTCCGATTCAGAGTCAAAATAACAAGTGAAGTCTAGGTGGATTTTTCCTTAAGTATTGTCTTAATTCAATCGTTTTCCTAAAAGTATTTCCCCAATTCTATTTTCTGTGATTTCTTAGTTTATTTAATTAGTTAATTAAAACAAACTCCTTTATTCTTAGGCTAGATAATAAAAAGATAGTCATTACTAGTACTTTTAGTTCCTTTGGGTTCGACAATCCGGTCTTGCTAAAGCTATAGTACTGTTCGATAGGTACACTTGCCTACATCGTGATAATAGTTAGTTTCAAGAATGATTAATTATAAATTTATAAAACTTATCACGAAACATCACGATTACATATCTGTACTGTTACTGTCACTGAGATGGGCTTAGGCCCAAACTGATACTGATAATGTAATGGGCTAAGGCCCTAATTGAAACTGAACCATTACTGAAATGGGCTTAGGCCCAGACTGTATTTGCTCATTGTCTGGATGTTTGATATGGGATTACACATTGAGTTTCATAAACTCACCCTTCTGTTTATCTGTACAGGTAATCCCCAGGCTTAGGCGGGTCAGTGCTGCGAGGGACTCAAAGACGGCCACACAACCGCATATACTTTCATATTTGCTTTATAGTTTTAAGTAAATTTTATTTTGGGTATTTTTACTGAAATAAGGCCTTTATGGATTTTAACTTTAATTTGGGATTTTTATTTGCTTTAGTTTATAATTGTTAGTATTAGGAAACTCGAGTTTTCTAAAGAAACAATGTTTTTACAAAGTAAACGCAAGTACGCAACTGTTTTAAAAAGTTTCCTCTAAAAAATAATATTTTGAAATTAATAACGTTTTAAAGTAAATACTTTTTTATAGTAACACAAGTGTTGATATGAATGACATATCTCAGAATCACCATTAGGATCTGTAAACTGAAAAATATATAGGATTTTTCCTATATAATTTGTCACGTTTTTACTTAAATTTGTTGTTAAAATTAAGTAATTGTCTAATAAATTAATGAAATATATGAAAATATAAAATTGGGACATAGAAATTATTAAAATGTGATTTTATGCTTTATTATATAGTTTTCATACAAAAAATGGCTTCTTTTATATTAATTTGAGCATATTATATTTTCAAGCTATAAAGTGGGCCATGCATGATTGAATCAAATAATAAAATACAAAGTTATATTTAATAATTTATTTTAAGATATTTCATTAATAAATTGGGTTTTAATTAATTAAGTAAATTGATTAATTAAAGTGGTTAAATTATTTTCTGTGGTCCTCTAAATTATCTACTATTTTTGGACATGTTTGAGAGCTTTATTTTGATTACAAAAAGGTCCAAATGGACGACCTAGTCAACCCAAAATTCGGCTGCATGAGGATGTCCATAAATCAAATTTTGGTTTAATTGCACAAGCCCTTAAGAGTTGAAGAAATCAGAGATTTACCCGGAGATTTGCAATTGACCGAGTCATGATCCTGATGATGTATAGCACTTAAATCAAGCAAAAATCAGCCACATTTCCACAAATCATGGTCGGCCACCCTTGGAGGAATTCTAAAAAGATGGAAATTCCTTTTTTTAGCAAACTAGCTCCCTTGCCTCACCTATAAATAAGACCCCATTTCTAACTTTTCTAATCATCCCTCATCCCACACTCATTCATCATTCTCTCCTCTGTCAATTCTCTTAGTTTTCTTTCCCCTCACTCCTATCATCATCTTTGCATAAAGATTTTAAGCAAATTAGCCTCTTAAATAACCCTTGGTTGGCCATCTTGGAAAGTCACCAGCAAAGAAGCAAAGCAAAAGAATGAAGGAGCCCTCATCAGTCAGAGTATTGGGTGATAGCCACTATGAATTGGGTTTAATCTTTCTTACTTTAATTTAATTCAAGAATGTTTTCTATGTGTTCTTTTTTCTTTTTTACAACAATGATAGCTTATTTTTATTTAAGCTAGGATGATTACTATGATTTAATAATAATTATTCGATTATCAATCATGTTTTCAATTAAAATCAAGTTTGTATTTTGTTCATACATGATTGAAATGCACCTGAATTAGTTGAGCGATCCTAACCAAATGACGGCTAATGGACCCATAATTGAAATGTGCATGCTCAATTTAGATCCTAACCCGATTAAATTACAGGTTGTATAACAACCCTAACCAGGCTCTGTTTTCTGCATAGTTTTTAGATTTGTGTGATTAAACTGTTTCAAACCTAACACGTCCCTATTACCTCGCACGAATACTAAGAAACCCTTAGTAAATAAGGATCAGTAAAATGCGTATTTACGAAGTAAAGGATTCCGAAAGGACCTAACGTGGTTTCCAAACTCATGAAAGATCGAGTTGCCATGGAATGTTTTTTTGAATATTGATAAGCATGTTGATAATAATTTGAGTTTAATCAAAGTAATTGTCTTAGCTTATTTATGTTATAATTGTTGCTTATTGTGTTAATTTTGCTAAAATCTATCTCATTCATATAGTCTGCACACTTAGGATAAATTGCATTAGGGATCATTGCATTTAGTTTCATATACTTGACTTTTTATCACTTCACAATTATATTGTTTTTTTTTATCGAATTGTTAATATACTTTTACAAATTAAGTGAATTAGCACAAATACAATCCTTGTGGAGACAATAACTCGATACTTACTTATTACTTGATAACGATTGTGTACACTTGCACAAACCCGAGTGTTACAAGTTTTTGGCACCATTGCCGGGGATTGTCAACTATTGCCATGGTCATTTTTCTTTGTGAAATTATTTATTTTCAATTTGGTTATTTCTAACAGTACTAAATTATTCTTTTTAATTTTGTAATTTTATTTTTAGGTGTTTATGAGCATAGATCAGATTATCGATTTACTCCCAGTAGACCCTAAAATTGAGCTAATTTTTAGGCAAAGAAAACGTGAATGAATAGCTAAGAGATAGAATGAGATGGAACTTGGAAATCAAAATCAAGACCAAGGTACTGAAGTCGAACATGTACGAAATCCTATCCTCATTGCCGATGATAGGGATCGATGCATCAAACAATATGTTGTGCCACTTTTCAATGAGCTAAATCCAGGAATTAGAAGGCCAGATATTGAGGCAACCCAATTCGAATTGAAACCATTAATGTTTCAAATGCTACAAACAGTGGGCCAATTTAGTGGTATGCCTGTGGAAGATCCACATCTCCACCTTCGATTGTTTATAGAGGTGAGTGATCCATTCAAGACAGCCGGTGTGTCTGAAGATGCACTGAGGCTGAAGTTGTTTCTGTACTCGTTGCGAGATCGAGCACGAGCATGGCTCAATTCATTGCCATAAGTTCTATATCTACATGGCAAGAATTAGTAGAGAGATTTGAATTAGCAGAAAGATTTTTGGTTAAGTACTTCCCGCCTAGCAAGAATGCTAAGTTGAGGAACGAGATCACAACTTTCCAACAATTGGATGATGAGTCTTTATATGAGGCTTGGGAGTGATTCAAGGAGTTACTTCGTAAGTGTCATCATGGGATTCCTTATTGTATCCATTTGGAGACATTCTATAATGGTCTCAATGCATATACAAGATTGATGGTAGATGCTTCTATGAATGGTGCAATTTTGTCTAAGTCTTATTGTAACACCCCAACCCCAGCCTAGACGTTATGGCCAAATCTAGTGTGTCACATCAAAGTGTTTTTCTAAAATTGATCTTTTTGGTAAAACTCTAATACTGAATTTAATTCCTTTTATTAATATTTGACAAAGGTTCTCGTCAAAACATTTACCTAATTAACCAACAAAAGTTATATTAGATTGATTAAAAACGCGAAAGCTTTTTAAGTTGATGAAGTTTAAAATGCGTGTTTTAGAAAATAGTAATGGTTTTAAAACCTCGT